>OX422212.1:362887728-371957728 GCA_949130495.1 Sambucus nigra
TACCTCTTCTCTTCTAACTTATCTTGATATCTTTTCGTATTAGCGTTTAGTTTTAACCCAGCTACCCTCTACGTGGCTACTTGTACCTCTGTTGGGATTACCGCATCAATGAAAAATGTCAAAGAGAATGGAATTTCCCCTATTTGACCTCTGACTGTGGTTCTATAGGCCCAGATGATGCTCCACAATTCCTCAGCTTATAACCCTTCAGGTTTCTCCAAACTCTTTTTCAAGTTATGAAAAATGGTTATGTTGGTGACTTCAACTTAGCCATTGGCTTGAGGGTGTCCTAGAGATGAGTAGTTATTACTGTTATTGCAATCTGAGAAGAATTATCTGAAGGTGGGATTATGAAATTATTTGTCGTTGTCCGAGATGATGGCCTTAGGAAGGACAAACCTACAAATAATGTTCTTTCAAAAGAAGTTTTTAGTCCTTTTCTCTCTGATGGTGACTAAAAGCTTGGCCTCATCCCACTTGGCGAAGTAGTCAATGAGAATAATAAATAAATTAGTTTTGACTTTACTAAGTAGCAAATTAACTACCAAATCCACTCTACATTGAGAAAAGGGCCACAAACATAGCACTAAAGACATCTTCTCCCTTGATTTCTTTGGAATAAAAGAAAACCTCTAACACTTGTCATAATATTGCACCATGTCTATGGCTTATTTCCCCAACATGGGCCAAAAGTACCCCTGCCTCAAGACCTTATAGAATAAAGTGTTTGGGACCGTATGAGAACCACAAACACCTTTGTGGAAGTCTTTGAAACATTACTAGCTTTTAACAGGATCAGGCATCATTAAGGTGCTGAGAAATACCCACTTTTGAATAATACTCCATTTTCTACGTGGTACTGGGAGGATATAGACCTGATAAGTTTGTTCTAAAGCTTGTCTTTTAGTTGGATACCATCCCTGAGATAGGCTTGAATGGAGTTGTTCACTCTGAGCTTTAATCAATCTATGCAATGTTGATCTGTAGTTGAGAAATGATTATCTACTTTAGAGTGATAATCAGGACCTCTATATCTATCTCATATGATTAATCCACCGGTACAAGATGTCTAACCTCTAAATTCTCTGCTTGTAGGACCCTTCTGATGCAAAATATGGAGATCCTCTTTATGAGCTATCATATAATTTCTAAGTACCCCGCCATATTCTAACTTTTCACCTCACAGACTTCACTAAGCTAGTTGACCACTAGTTGAGAGCCGTTGATGGGATCTTACTCCACCTCCTTCAAATTGTTGAACTCTACCGTAAAGTAACCTAAGTCCCGAACTTTTACATCACTTCGAGTATGATATTTGACGTTAAACTCTCCCAAATCCACATACTTTTTGATAAGATTTTATGGGGTACTAGGATTGTGGAGGACTTGTCGGAGGAGCTAGTCGGTCATTACCAAGATGGTGTGGGAGTGAAAGTAAGGCCTTGGGCTTTTTTTTGAGATAATGAGGCAGAAGGCCAATTTCTCTATTCTCACGTATTTGCTTTTAGATCCCTGAAAGGATTGAATGACAGAGTTGTGACACCCCGCCTAATTAAACATCGGGTGATCAAGACATTATTAAATTAAAACAGGTTTCTCTAATGATTTATTCTTAGCATCACTATCGAAAACCTTTTCATTAGTAGTCACTTACTCGAAAATTAGATCGGTGCCAAATTTTATCTTTCTTAAAACAGAATTAACCAAGCGAAACAAAGTATAACAATCACCATGTACTATAACCCAATCAACAAAATATAAGTACAAGAGAATAAGAGTATTACCGAATAACCATTGGCTAAAAATCTAAAATAATAATAGAACAACCACTAGTCTGAAACTAAACATCTAAGACTGATATCGGACCACAATTCCATACATAGAATAGTATGAGATCCTGCACTAAAATCTGAAAGAGATATATCGTCTAATCAAAATCTTGTAAGCATCCACTGTGCTACAACTTCGAGTCGCTGGAATGAAATCAGCATACATGGCGTCCCTGTGGCTAGATACCTAAAAGGTTTTGAAAATATTTTATTGCAAGAGTTAGGACTCAAAACATTTTGAAAATATTTAGCAAGCGTTTATCACAATATAAAATGCGGTAATTTATTTCACATGTTAGGTTCTCGTACACTCTCTTGAGTTAACTCACTCCTCATCTATTGTGCACACCTTAGCTTGTACACTTAGCCTGCCTAGCCATATCTCCCAAGCTAACTTGGACTAAAGTCATCATCTGAACTTATCTATACCTAAGTTCTCATACCTCCTATACAGTAAATCCATTTCATTAACATATTGCGAAGGTTTATTAGTTCTCAAGTAACATTTCACCTATGTTATGTTCCAAAACTTCTCATTTAGTTTCCCTACTGAATTTCTACATTTCTTACAATTAATATCTTCCCACTTTTGTAATTAAGTTTCACTACTTAAATTACTAATTAGATATTCTCTATCTAACATTACATTTCGTAATTAAGTTTTACTACTTAACTTACCAGTTTGATATGTATCATTAAACACGTCATATATCAATCTACTAAACACACAAAAGCAGATTATCATTAAGTATATATTTGACACACAATATATACTAAATATTAGTCATTACTATTATGTCCTTTTGACGCACGTAAATGACTCTTGGTTCGGAATGATTCATCGACCCCAAGTAAGAATTGGGTCGGAATGATACCTCAATACCAATTATTTATATACTCATATTCTGGTTGAACTCTTTCATCATGCCACCAGTTCAAAGGTTTGGTTTGGCATTTTACATCGACCCCAAATATATGATAACCCAATGTTAGTTCGGAATACTCCATCGACCCTAACATATAATAACCATACGTTAGTTCGGAATACTTCATTGACCCTAACGTAGTTATTTTAGGTATACATGTCTCAGCCTAATATTTCATACAATTTAGTAGGTACACACCCGACCTATCAATCATACTTGTACGTAATATAGTATTCTCTTATATGAACCATAATTGTTTGCTTTACAAATTTATTTCACCTTCGTACTAATTCGAGTATTCACACAACTCTAAGGGTACTAGTTACCCCTTGTTATATCAATTCAGTAGTTACCCTTGTTAACCTACTAACTCAACAAATTTAAGCTCGCTCACGCTTTTCCGTAATTATATTCTTATCATCTCGAATTAGAATACATCACAATCAATCCTATTAATCTCCACTTTAATTCTCTCACAAAAATAAAGTCCAATGCTCAATCATAGACCTAATTCCATATCATTATTCCAGAAATATATTTCATCAAGGTCCCAAACACTTCCCCGATAAAATTTTAGGCATTTGGGTCTTAAAAAGAAAGATCTTACTTTTTCTCGCAATCGAAACGAATCATAATTTTTCTGGCAGATTAAACACCCTCTAGTAAAATTTCAATTTCTCCCTCTACAGAACTCCGATTGACCTGATTCGAAGTTCATTGGAAATCTAAGATATTCAAATGCGGTAATTAATCATCAAATATATTCATATTTCATTTCATCTTTACTTAGGGATTCATTCTACATGCAATCCTACCCAAACATATGATCAATTCATACATTTAATTCAAGGTTTTTCAATAGAATCAACCAATTCTTAAAACTCCCTACACATGGGTATTATAACTTGGATTTGATTTGTAATAAACACTTGACTTGATAGAGGGGTTCTGATTTCATGGAGTTGATGATGGATTGATGCTTCTCTTCTTCAATCCTTCATCCTTTGGATCCTAGGATGCAAGATCCAAACCCAACCTCTTCAAAAGCATCTTCTAAGCCTTGAGAATGATTTTCTCCTTCTCTCTAATGGTCTTGGTGTTTACATGGGTGTTCTAACCCTAACCCCAATTTCATAAGGCTGATAAGAGACTCTAAAATTTGTAGGTCTCAATACCCTCACATATTAAAAGACCAAAACGTCGTCGAATGGTCTCGATTTAGTCCAAAATTACCCAGGGACTCAACTAGTACCCCCGAGTATACTATTTTGACTCATTCGACCCTTTCGAACTTATCTGTGACCACTAAATTATCATTTGAGTCACTTAAAAATATATTACTCATTATCACCGCAAAATGGTCTATACGTGCTAAGTAACTACTTACTACTCGCGCCGAGTAAATAGAAAGAGGCAATATTAATCAGTATCTATCTCTCGATTAATACTCTATAATCACAATTATTAATAAATCTCACTAAATTACTTTTTTGGCATAGTTTAAATTAAATCGTATTTTCTCATTTAATTCTCCAATTTAATTAAATAGAAATACTCAGAAATACGGGGTATTACAATAGTAAATAAAGTATTGAACCCCCCCAAACTCTTCTGTAATGAGAGTTGAGCTTATAGTTATTGGTGAGACAACAAGGTACATAAAGAAATCTTCCTCAATGATTGTCCAGGGAAGTAGCGGCGGGGCCCCAAGGTCTTTATTAAGGTTATGGAAGGCCTTTTCATCCTCCTGAGTCCACTCTAAGGCCTTCTTTAATACTTTGAAGAAGATTAGGCATTGGTCTGTGGACTTTGAGATAAACCATTGAAGGGTAGAAACTCTCCGAGATAAGCTATGGAATTTCTTCATTGTTTTGGGAGATTTGATATCGATCAAAGCTTGAATCTTCATCGGATTGGCCTCTGTACCTCACGTGGTCACCATAGACCTCCATGGACATGTAATGAGGTACTTGAAAACGAATTTCACCATCCTCTAATATGTTGTTCTTGCATTCTAAGTCTAAAAGGCATAAATTTACAACAGTAAATGCGTTTGTTTATAATAAGTAAGGTCCATTTTCATTAATAGGGCCCATTCTAATCGTGTTGTATTCAGAATAGGCATCTATGAAGTATGGGAGATTATGACCAGTTATAGAGTCTACCAAGGTATCAATTTGATATAGAGGTTAATAATCCTTAGGGAACACGTTACTGAGGTCAGTGAAATCAATGCACATCCTCCATTTTTTTATCGGCATTAGTCACAAGCACCACGTTAGAAAGTCAAGATGTGTACTTGAATTATATAATAAAGTTGGATGCTAAGAGCTTGTCGACCTCCTCTATAGCATCATTATTAATCTCCAAGCCCAAAAAACACTTTTTTTTATCGGAATGTGGTTTACGATTTTGGGTCCATAGTGGCTTATTAATCGCCAACACAAAATTTTATTTTTAATTAGATCTAATTCAAATCTTTCATACTTATCTTATTTTAACCAACTTTATTATAAATAGGCTGAATGGGATTAGACTTCGAAAGAAATATTTTCATAAATAAAAGCACCACTTTTGAGTTCTCTTTTGTGATCAAACACCTCCATAAACATTATAACCCCTTTGTAATAATTTAGATCACTTTACCAAGTCACGAAGAAGGTTTCTTTCTTATAGACCTTTTTGGATATAAATCTCTATTTTTGAATTATGAAATCGAATTTTCACTACTAGAGAAGACAAGGTTGATTGGTAGATACCAAGGGTAGACCACTACCTGTGATGGATCCAGATCGAGTCATATCCTATTGAAGGATTTTAAGGCTCTGCGCGTCTCACTTAGATTGTCTAATTTTTGTAAGTCGATTATCTTTCCAAATTTAATAGTGATAAATATATGGTTTTTCCCTTTTTAGGATTTTTCCTCATCACTTGTGTTGATTGCATGCTTTGTTTAAAAATTGGAAATTGAAATTTTTTGTATGCACACCTAATTTAATTGAAGATAAATTTTGACGAAAATTGGATTTGTGTGTGTGACAATTTATTATAGAAATCACTTCAATTCTCACCACATCGACCCAATTGTTCCACAACCCTGTTGGTGTACATATTTCCATAAGTTATGACACCTTAAGGATTTTTGTATTTTAATTTAACATACATTAGCTTTAGGTGGTTTTGAGAAGGGTAGAACCTTTTACAGGAAGGGGAATAAGAAGGTGGAAACACATCAAAAGGTTTCCAAAGGGAAGGGAAAATAAAAAATGGTTGGTGCTCCCATAATTCCCTGAGTGGTTTTCAAATATGTTTCTTTGAAGATTGAATTCAGTTTGATTAAGAATAACATTATTGATAGTGTGTATCGAGAATTCCTAAAAGAACAAGCTAAGGCAAGTCTTTGGTCCTCTTCTAAGAAGAAATATGATTATTTTGGTTTAGGTGTCTTAGGGTGTTTGGTTTACTCTTTTTAATAGGCTTCTTGATTTTTTAAACAAACACGTGTAGTTATTGTACTAAATATTTTATTAATGGCTTCTATACTCTATGATTAAAAGTTTAAATCTTGATGTGTCTTGGTAAATTTAGCTTGATATTTTAGATTATTTGTCATAACTCATGCACTATACACCATATTATAACCTCAGCAATTTCAACATAAAATATAATAAGTGTATTTGTTGTCTACTTTTACTAGAAGTTAAAAATTTTATGCAATATTTTGATGAAAGGGTGTCATTGTTAATCCTTTTTATCTATGATAAATTATTATCATTATAGTTGGCGTTGAAAAATCTATACGTTTCAAAATCATGAGTGGTGATGTGGTAAGGGATGCAACTTTGGGATTGTGATAACTACCTTTAAAAATTAGAAATAGTTCCCCACCCTTTGTAATGAATGAGTGAAAGCTGTTACATGTTAAATTTTATCAAAAAGAGATGTCTCAAAGATTTCAATCTATCCAGAAATTGAGTAACATCAATGATATGTGATTTAAAGATTTTAATTATAAATCGCTATTTGAGGAGGAAAACAATGGTAGTTAAAAATTGTATTTATTTTCAAGGAGAAACGAAGTTTCGTCTTTGTTACATAAAGTCAAAAAAATTCAAAAGTAAGTTCAAACATTAATCTTCATTCTTTAAATTATATGGGGTAATACTCATTTTATTCATGTTTTTTATCATTAGTTATGTATTTGAATCACTCTATCTCTTATTTGGCTTAAATTTTACCTTATGAATTTGAATGTTAAACCATTCTTTATTAAGAGTATTTGATATAACCAAGAACCAGTGTATGAGCTTTTGGTGCTTGTTCGATCATTTTATATAGTTAATTTGGGATCACAATATGCCCACCTAATATGCTTTGTTTTTCATATTTCCTTTTACTAGAAAAAATACAACCTAATTATTGTTAGTTCTTCGCCGCGACAAAGTAGTTGTGACCAACGAAGAAATATGGCACTATAGTGAGCGCTTCTGGCTTTGTTAAAATAGTCCAAATTAGGAACCTCAAACATTTTACCCATGTTATCTCTCTCTCTCTCTCTCTCCCCTTTTTATAGACAAGAGGAAATAATACCCCCTATTTATTAGACATCAATATGGAATTGTAAAAACATTTTTTCTAAGATTTTTCATAGCAGAGCTTTAGGCTAGTTTGGCGTATCCCGTTACAAATCACCATCCATCGTCAACATGAACCAAACTCGTGCATCTCCAATTTTGAAGACTTCCCGACATCCAGATAAGGTATTAAATAATTTAGAGTTTCAATTAATTTATAGAAATATATTTTAGGATGTTTATTTCTATAAAAAGCGAAAAGGGATTTTTATTTTCAGAAAATAAGATTTCTGAGTTTACTGTAGGCAGAGTTTGTAACATTTATTTTTTCGTTTAGGTTACTCTAAGTTATTGTATCCGTTTTAGTGCATTTTGTTTATTCATCTCCCTTGTGCTTGATTTTATTTTTCTCTTGATAGATTCTCATTTGAATTTGAAGTTTGTCGAAAGAATTGAAAGTCTTGAAAAACATTTTGGTGCTTTTGTAAACTGTTCAAAATCAAAGAGATTTCATTCGTGAAAAGTTTGTTTGCTTGAACCATGATTTTATGATTCCAAAAGTGTCGAAAAAAGAGAGTGATGATAGAGTCCTTGTTTTAGAAAAGGAATTGGAGGACTTGAAAAATTTTAGGGTTTGTGTTTGTGCCAATGAGGAAAAAAATTATTTGATTAATGATTTTAAGGCACATGAGAAGACTCTTAGGGAAAATTTTTCCTTCACTGAGGAGGAGAGAGATAACCTTCTAGGAATGATTGAACATATGAAGAAGGAGTTCCTAAAATTGGAAAAGTCTAATTATTTGCTTGAGTCTAGAATTTTGAAGTTAAAAAATGATTTAAAAGACTCTACTAGTGTTAATAGTAATGGTAATGGATCGTCTTGTTCTAATGGTTCGTATATTAAAGGCAAAACAATAATTTGTGTTAGAAGGTCAACTAAATCCAAGGATGTTAAAAAAGGTTAATCTATAGGTAACATTCCTCTCGTTTACACATCTTCACATTGTGGTAGGAAAGGTCACTTTAGGTGTTTTTGTTATGATCTTGGAAGAAGTCCTAGGAAGTTTAAGAATAGTGTCCATCAGTTTCCATAGCCCCTTGAGTTAGGTATACATTTATTTGGGTTAGGAAATCAGTTTTGGATACGCTTAATGTTAGATTAGTTGATTCTGACATGCTTGCACATGATGCTTCACATGCTATTTCTTATGGTTGATTGCTTGCATGATTTTGTTTGTTATACGCTAGTTGTGCCTCGTGATATATGCATGCAAGTGTTATGACATGTGTACTTTTTTATATTATATTTTTCTTTCATTAAGTCATATTCAAAATACAAAAAAGATTTTATTTTTTGAAAAATATTTTGAAAAATTCAAAAAGATTTTCGATTTTTATGTATTTTAGTTTTACACATTTGATATGGAATATTGGTGTGTTTGAATCTAATTCCTTAAGTTATTTCCATGTGGCTAAGACATTTGGTTATGATATAGATATTCAAATTGTTCTTAACCATGTTTACGGAGTTGTTTAGAACTCTTGATTTGCGTTATGGATTCGACTTTGTATATGCCTCCACACACACATGCATGAGCTTATTGGATTTTGACTTCATGATGTACATTTGAGTTTGGTGAGACGTTCTCTTATCAATCTTGTCATTTTCATGTTTATTTGACTATGGAGGATTTGTGCATGTGAGAACCGTTACCCGTGAGAGTTTATTTATTATTAAAACATACGAGTTTACACAGGAAAGGGTTGCGAGAGATAGGTTGACTCATCATGAAAGCGACCGTTTGAAAAGAGTCCAAGAAAAAATTGAGGTAATAAAAAGAAAATATGCCAAAAAAGGGTCACATAGTTTAGTTTGTTTGATCATTCAAAAGAAATCATTTGAAAAGAAAAGAAAAGAAAAAATATATGATCATGTTTATCTTTTAAGAGAGTTTATTCGAAGATCAACGGGTATGCACAATGACACTGAATCTTAGTTATGCTTATTTTTTATGACATTAGTGATTTGTAGAATCATTAATATTTTATGCTTCTGAACATCGTGCCAATTTTGTTCATTGAGTTCATTTTTATTTATCACTTGAGGCTAAAGCTTAGTTTGATAAATTTTTGCCATCAATTAGAACTTCTTGAACATATTTGCGTGTTTGGGTTATAATTCTTTTGTTACTAGTTCACGCCCATTCATTACCATCCCACATTTTTATACACATTGATACTATGCTAGTGTGTAAGACGTATATGTTTTGTGTCATGTTTTGTGGTCGATTATACCTATATATGTGTGCGGAATTTTCTTTGGTATATCTTGTATATACTATATACGATATTGTGTTGTATTTGTGAATTTTTTTTCTTTTTTGAAAAAATGAAAAATTTCAAAAATAGTTGGTTGTTTACTTTTGAGATTATCATTACATGTGTTTGATTTATATTGTTTTGTGATGATATTTTATCTTCTATGTAATGCTTCGTATCTTTTTCTTATGTTTATACTTTGTTGTCTATTTGTCTATTTCGATAAAAATAAAGGGGGAGAGAAAATTAAAATGAGTTAGATTTATGTGGGAGAGTTTGTTTTACTAA
Source organism: Sambucus nigra (assembly GCA_949130495.1). Taxonomy (NCBI): domain Eukaryota; kingdom Viridiplantae; phylum Streptophyta; class Magnoliopsida; order Dipsacales; family Adoxaceae; genus Sambucus; species Sambucus nigra. Next base: position 362,897,665 of record OX422212.1, read on the forward strand.
TGAGTTTTACTTTGTTTCAAACTCGATGCGTCATGAGGGTATATGTTTGTTGTCTCATATGTGTAGGTACCTATTTGTGGAATTCAAGACACATGGATTAAGACAAAGTTCGAAAGGGAAGAAGAAGCTTTTGAAGACAAATAGACTTATAATGTTCCATTGTAGGGTTAGGAAGGGTGTTAGTATTTTTGTTATATGAGATTTTGAATTTAATTTCGTGTTTGGTCGATTTGTTTGTTTTGTACTGGAATAGCCAAAGGAGGAGATTTGTAAGAATATTTTTTCTCGGCTTGTTCTAGCATAACTTTAGGCTAGTTTGGCGTATCCCGTTACAAATCGTCACACATCATCAAGACGAATCGAACTCAAGCATCTCTAAGTTTGAAGAGCTCCTGACATCCCGATAAGATATTAAATAATTTAGAGATTGAATTAAATTATGAAATTATATTTTGGAATATGTATTTTGTTAAAAAATGAACAAGAACTTTTATTTTTGGAAAATATGATTTCTGACTTTACTGTAAATCGAGTTTAAAAAATTTATTCGTTTGGCTCATTCAAATGACATCACCATGTCGTTCGAATGACATATTATGGTCGTTAGATGCATGCTTTCAAACGAGCATCAAACGAGGCCTACTGGTTTGTGTTTTATTTAGGTTATTAGAAACGAGATGGCATCTCATTCGAACGGTATGCTTATGTCGTTTGAACGACCTTCTCAACTCGTCCGGATGACCCACCGACTTAAATTATTTTTAAACACCTGTTTCATGTTCAAAAAGTTCAAGACTTTTGCCAACTCCATTTATGTGTAAATTTTGCGAAAGTTCTACCAGTTTTGCGTTGAAAAACACTTTTTATTTCACAACAAAATATCCCTGAATATTGTTCTTGTGAATTATTTTAGAACCCTAAAAAGATAATTGTATTTTTTGCATACACCTTGTGGAGAGGCACTCCATGGTTGACTTGTGAAACCTCTGGGGATTCACTTCGACGACTGGGCGTGGGGTTCTTGTGCATACTCTAGGGTATTCATTGCTAAAGGAAGATTGAGATCTTTATGGTTCTTGAGGGAATCATTGTTGACGACAACGGTCATTGTGGTTCTTGTGAGAATCATTGATGTATTTCACTTATAAGTTTGTAAGTTACGATTTAAACTTTATTAGTGGAATAAAAGGTTTTGCCTTGTGACAATTTGTCCTTAAACTTGGCCTTGTTTTGTTTGAATGATTTGAATTTATCTGTTTTATCACATATAACTATGTTTAGGATAAAAAGATAAAATATGTTTAAAATTTGCTTTCGTATATTAAAAGAACTAAGTATTTCGTCCCAACAGGAATAGTTTCATGCGAGAGGCTTACAAGATTTAAAGCAATTTCAAACAAATGAAAGAAGAGAGTTTTATATAACAACCCCAATTTACAAGAAATAATCATACAGACAAAATTAAAAATAAAATATATGAACATTTAATCTATGAAGAAAAAGAGGTGGAAAAGGCATTCACCATTTGTCCAACATGTAAGGAACATTCACATTTCCTGGAAGACCCTCAATGTCTAGAAAAGTATCATCTGAATGGGAATGACATACCTAATTAGCAAGATTATCTGTTGAGATAATGGCTTCTCTATAAGAATAATAAATTTTGTAATTCAAGCACTCATTTTAAAACAAAGATATATATAATTGAAACTCTCATCGAACTTTCCTTTTTAATGCACAAAACTAGAATAAAAATGTTCACAATGATATCTACATCATAAAGACCCATAGAGAGACAAATTTCAATACCATATAGTAAAACTTTAGGTTCAGACATATTGTTGGCATACACTCCATAACTTTGAGCAAAAGCTCCCCAAGCATTTCCTTTATAATCTATGATCAAACCCTCTCCTCTCGCTTCTCCTAGAATAGGCACCTGAGTTTAATTTAACCATAAATCTATTAGGGGATGACATGAGACAACCAAGCATTTGTTACTTCACCTTGTGAAAATAAAACAAAGACAAAATAGCACGATCACAAAATTTCAAAAATTGGAGATCTAATTCTTTTAACTGGATAGAAATTTGGTATTTAACTGAAACTACAATGACTGAAGGATTTGTTTGATATCTCTCAAACACGAATTTATTTCTAGATTTCCAAATTTCACAATAAATAATACATGGTAAGACTTGTAACAAGAATTTTTTAAGAGAACCACCTTTAATTATTCCCCACCAAGAATAAAAATCTTAATAAAGATGTTGGTTCATCAGTAGAAAACCCAAGATGAGAAGCAAAGAAAGTCCACACCGTGGAAGTCAATGAATTGAGAAGAAAAACATCTGGAACAATTTTTAACTCTAAATTTCCGAATGATGTCATCAGTTGGTAGTAAAAATCAAGGGATCGTTTGGTTATCCCAAAAGTATAAATTAGATCATTAATAAATTGATCCATTTATAAATTGACCAATTAATTGTGTTTGGTTTCATTGATGAAAGGATTCATTAATTGCCCCATTTTAGGTCATGTACAAAATCTAAAATTGGATCATTTCACACAAAGAATGAAATGAATCCATTTGAAATAGGAGTCACATAAAGTGCATGTCTCCTCTCCCTCTTCCTCTCCCTCCCCTAACCCCCTCCCCCTCTCCCTATCCCTCCCCCTTCTCTCTTGATTTGTTTTATCTTTTATTCATAGAACCTTAACATCAATTTGAAATTACCAAACATTGTGTAAATTTGTATTTAACTCATTTCAAATTCACTCATTCACAATTCACTAATTCACAATGAACCAATTAACATAATCAAACAATTTGTGCAATCAAAATGGGCCTAAAACAACCTCCAAATGAAAATGGAAATTTTAATAGGGATATCTTTGTTATAAATCATTTTTAAGAATATCTTAGTCCCTTTCCTTTGTATAATACCCCCCAAGCCGATGTAATAGTGAAATTTCCCCCATTGGGAATCCAAATCAGATTATAATTAGGACTAACTGATTGTTAATGGAATTACTGAATTTCATCTCTAATACAAGAGGGAAGATGAGTTTGAATATGAGTCCAATCCCATCCAAGATCCTCATTGAAGAAGCTTTTAATGCATGATAGAATGCAGGAATCAACTTATAGTCTATTATCTAGAATCCCTTGGGGTATCCACTGAGTATACCAGATATTGATGTCTCCATTTCCCAAATTCAAAATATAATGATTTTCCACCACAACTTTGATGTGAATCATTTGCGACCAAGTTTGAGAATATATATCCTTTAGTAGAAATTATTGCGCTAAAGCAAGACTATCTCTAGTGACCAAGACAATAAAACTCACTTGGGAATTTATCAAACACTTCGTGTGCGAAAAATTCCAAGACTTTGTTCCGTCAATTAACTAGTGTGAAAACTCCTAATCAATTCAACCAAGCATCAGTGAAGAGACAATAAGAACATATAAGCAATCATCAAAGAAAAACAACAACGATATACCGTGGTTCACAAAAATTTGGGCTACATCCACCACGGTTGAATTCTTCTTTCTATAGATAAATGGAGGAACCCAAAGGTTATACACACACACACACACACAGTTTATCTCTCTTACAAAGTCACTCACAACGTCACAAGAACTCACTTCTTAAATGGGAGCTCTATCTCTTTTTAGCTTTAATAACTCTAAAAATAGCTCTCAAACTTGTCCTCTCCCAAAACCTAGAAATAACACCTGTATTTATAGATTTTAGCCAAAATGGAAAATTTGTAAATAAACCAAAACTGAAAAAATAGGAGAGCCAAAATCAACAAAATCCACCTTGGCGATCCTGACGATCCAAAGAATCTCTAGAATTTTGAAATTGAACCCACTTGAAGACCGTCCCACAATCTACCAAGCTAATGTGATTCCCCTTGGCAATCCTGACGATCCAACCAAACTCGAAATACAAACATCGAATCCGCTCGAAGATCATCCCGACATCTAACAACTAAGTCAACCTAAACTTCAACCATGACGTGAGATGCCGTAAGTCTTCACTCCAAGACTCCAAAGGACTCCACCGACTGAGGAAACAAGTTCTAAACTAAGAACTCTCCATCTCATGCATCTGAATGCTTCCCATGTAAAAATACGGTTAAGCTCGCTCCTCATTGAACCTAGTGAGTACACCCCCACAAAATACATATAGCGTACACCCTCTTTACTCAAAACAATCAAACACATCAACACCATCTTCCACCTTGAGAAATAACCACAGATGAAAAGAAAAATTCCTCGCCTCTCACACCCACCAAATCTCACCCTCGAAAGATGTACCAAGTCATTGTCACGAAAGGCTTCGATTTGCCAATGCTCAGGAACCAGTTTGCCAATGCTCGCAAACTTGTTTGCTAATTCTCATAAACAATAACTCACGACCTTCCTTAGACTAACTACTCACACCTCGAATCCTTCACAGTCTTACACCTCCTCAATTCCAATCGACCAGTGCATATGTGTAACTAAATCGAGTCAACATCACCCATTGGCCCTGGAGGGGGACTTCGATTAATCCCATCCACCAATAGGTATTCTCCCATAACTAACGTCTACTCTCGGAAAGCTTGCACCCAATGTCTCCACTTTTTTCACAAACGAGACATGCCTCGAACGTTCGATCACTTATCCACACATCTTCCCCATCTTTTTTAACGTCTAATTTAAACGATATAACCCCTCTCTCTCCTCTTCCCTCGCTAGGACCATACAACCGCATGTGACTTTCAAGACTCCACCTACCATCAACACCCGATAACCCTTGGAATCCAAACGGACGATGGATATCAAATTCTTTCGCAACTTTGGGACACAGGCCACACCACACAAAGTGAGCTCCACCCCATTGAACATCTTGATTTTCACCATACCAACACCCTCAATGATAACCTTCTCTCTGTTAGCCAAAGACATGGAACCTTTTCCATTTTTTGTGAAAGTCTCAAAATATTCCCTTTTGGAGCAAACGTGGTCCGACGATCCTGAATCTACTATCCACTCATCTTGCGAAAGAGAGTTAACCTTGGAGATTATGAGAATTTCTCCAAGTTCATCTTCATAATCCTCACTCATTATCACTTCCCTCTCGAAATCAACCTTGCACTTAACCTTGTCATTCCGCAAAGGACATTCTCAGATCATATGACCCAATTCCTGGAACTTGTATCATTTTGTCCCTTTACCACCAACACCCCTCGATCTAGACCTACTACCGTAATTAAATCCTTGGTTAGAGTTTCTCCCACCATTTTGCCCAACTCTGTCTCTCACCATAAGGACTTCAGTATGGGAATACTCATCACCTCCACCTTCCTTCTTTCTCATAGTGACATGATATTGAATATCTTGCACAACCCTGTTGCACCGGAGCATAGAGTTCCAAAACTTGAGAGTGGTCACAAAATGCTCATATGAATAGGATAATGATGCAAGCAATAACAATGATCGATCCTCATCAATGAATTGAATGTCTATCTGGTTCAAGTCATTTATGAAGGCATTAAAAATGTTGATACGCTTCATTATATCCTCACCCTACTTCATCTCAAGCTTGAAGATTTTGTTCTTGAGGAATAATTTATTTGACAACGACTTTCCTAAATAAATCTCTTCTAGCTTATCCCACATGCCTTTAGTTGTGGCCTCCGCGATCACGTTATTTAACACGTCATTCGTGATAAGCATATCAATACAAGAAGTAGCTCTTTGATCAATGAAGAGACAATAAGAACATACAAGCAATCATCAAAGAAAAATAACAACGATATACCGTGGTTCACCCAAATTTGAGTTACATCCACCAAGGAAGATTTCTTTTTTGTATAGATAGATGTAGGAACCCAAAGGTTACACACAGACAATTTATCTTTCTTAGAAAGTCACTCACAACCTCACAAGAACTCACCTCTCAAATGGGAGCTTATCTCTCTTTAGCTTTAATTACTCTAAAAATATCTCTCAAACTTGTCTTCTCCCAAAACCTATAAATAACACTTGTATTTATAGATTTGAGCTAAAATGGTAAATTTGTAAATATACCAAAAATGAAAAAAAAGGAGAGCCAAAACCAAGAGAAATCGATCGATACCATGCCTTAAAATACTTCACAAACATGAATTTAGCTTAAAGTGAATTGTTGTTCCTAAATTTTTTCCATAATTTTAAAATAAAAGACTTAGATGTATCTTGGACCGATCTAACTCCCAAGCCACCTTAATCTAGACGAAAGCATAAATCCTGCCAAGATTTCTAATGATACTTAGAATTTCTATCTTTATCACTCCAAAAGAACTTTGTAAACATTTACTCAATCAAGTCAATGACCTTCTTTGTTAGACTCACCGTGGATATGATATGAATGGGCATGCTTTGCAAAACAGACTTTATAACAATAAGTCTACCTACGGATGATAAAAATTTTCCTTTCCAATCTTGGATATTTGCATTAATAGAATCTATGAGGCCGTAAAATATAGACAAAAGTTTTCTCCCAGTATAAATAAATCCTCCTAGATATTTTATTTGAAAGTTCTTTTTGTGAAATCCATTGATAGATGAAATGATAGAAGTTGAGAAGAGATTTTATTTGTTACCAAAAAATAACTTTTAGTAGCATTAATGTGTTGGCCCGAATTGATTGCCTAAGAATGAATAAATCCATAAGTCTCTGTAATGATCTTTTCATTCCTGAGATGAAAATTAGAGTGTCATCGACAAAACAAAGATGAGAAATAATTGGACAACTTGGTTTATACATATAATTATCCATAAACTATGGATCCACTAAACTGGAAATTCCTCTTCTAAAAGATTCTGAAGCAAGAATAATAAGTCTATGGGATAGGGTATCCCCTTGCCTCAGGCCTACGAAGACCTGAAGAAACCACAGCTAGTACCATTGAAAATAATTGAGAACCAACATTTAGAGATATTTGTCAAAATTATATCGATCCACATTTCAAAAAATCCGATTTTCCTCAGTACTTTAATGTGGAACAACTAGGAAAGTCTATCATAGGCTTTGGAGACATCATCCTTAAAAACTACATTGGATCCGAAATTCTTCTTGTTAATGTTGGAAACAACTCAGAGGCAACAAAAATATTATCATATATGCATATCCCCTTCACAAAACCTAATTAGTTGCGAGAAATAATAGAAGAAGTAAATGGGAGAATCTATTAGTCGAAATTAAACAAAAATGTTGAAAAAATTACAAAAACTAATAGGTCTCATATCAAAGAAAGATTGAGGAGAAGAAGTTTTTGGAATGATGGTAAGAAGGGTACTAGTATAACCTTTTCCTAGAACATCCCCAACAAATAAATCCTTAATAGCAAGAAAAACATTATCCTTGGTAATATTCCAACATCAATGAAAAAAATTCCCTATCAATCCATCCGATCTAGTAGCACTATTCCCATCCATATGAAAAACAACATGTTTAACCTCTTCCATCATAGTATATATAATCAACTGATCATTCATATTAGCTGAAACAAGATTTGTGATCATATGCATAAAGTTATCATCCACTGTGGTTGTATCCCCTTGTAACTAATGTTAAAAAAGTACTCAATAGAAGCTGTAGATATATCATCCCCTTCAACCCATTGATTTTCCAAATTTCTAATTTTTTGAATAACTAGACTATTGTGCTTTTCTCTAACATATGCATGAAAATAAGTTGTATTTTCATCGTCGCCTTTTTTCCATTTTTTCCTCGCTTTTTGTCTCCAAAAACCTTCATCACAAGCTAGTCTTAATTGTAAATTACTATAAGCAGAACAAGGTTGTTCTCTGGCTTGAATAAATTTGAATTATTCGAGTTACATTTCCTTCGAAACAACTTGGTCTTCTGCATCTCTTATTTTTTGTGAAATATTCCCCAAAACAATCCTATTTTGTTCCATTAAGTCGACTTTGAGTCTTTTTAACTTCAAACACACCATCAAAATAAGTCTGCCATCAAGTTGGATCTCCTAGTTAACAGTATTAATTTCTCGAAAAGTATGATGATTTGTCCAAACATTTATGAATTTGAACAATTTCTTGACTTGATCAACCAAGGATTTGAAATATAATAAAGGACGGTTATGGTCTGAGTTCAGTCTATTTAAATGTTCCATTATAGAGGAAAGGAATTATTGAAGCCATTGATTATCAACCAAAGCTCTGTCAAGTCTAGCCCACATTCTACCAGTCCCCTCCTTACCATTGCAGTATGTAAACCTACTACCACATAATCCAATATCCGAAACTACACAATCATTTGCTATCGAAACAAAGTCCCCTACAACCGATGAATTAATAGGAATTATACTATGCTTTTAATAAGAAGAGGTAACCACACTGAAATCTCCAACAAGTAGCTAAGGAGAAGTCATTTGGGAAGCCAAAAAATGCAGACAACCCCATAACTCAACTCTACCACACATGGTGCATTTAGCATAGATCAACGAAACCATAACAGGAGTTGGGTGTTAGAATTATTTAAAGAATAATTCTACTTAATGTGCTCCGTAATTAGTTTAATATTAAGAGTCACTTTATTTAATGAAAGGGTAGTCCAAATATTAAGAGTCAAAATGACTATTGGTTATCTACCTTGATAGATGGTTAAGATTACGTGACTGTTAGAGATTTGGGTCATGTCCCTCCCTATAAGTAAGTGTTTGACTATCCATCGTTCAGACAAGTGAAAAGACAACATAATGAAATAATAGAATAAGGGAGATAAATCAAAATACTCAAGTTTAAGTAAAATTTTGAAATACCATTTTGTCTATAAAAGAAGATCCAGCCATTGGAATGTGTAGAAAATGAAATATTCTTGTCTTATACAAGAGGAAGTCGTGGTTTGAAATTTAGTCCGATCAGACATCGCTAAGGTCAACTGCTCCGTCAATCTTTCCATTTGTGACAAGATGGAGGTATGTCATTATAATATCATTTTGTATTCGTTATAATAATTATATGTGATAATCATGTTGATCTAAGATCCTTTTGCTAAATATATAATACATAACGTTTGTATTATTAAAGAACAAATAACATATAGAATTGAATATTCATACATTAAATTTATATATCCATATAAAACTATTAATTACGTGTTCTTTAATTTATGTATACATGTGGTATCAGAGTAATAGGTTTTCAATTTCGTGATTTTCCATTTTGAATGTTTGCCTATAAATGAATTTGGGTAGAAAAAATGAAATACTGAATTTTTTTTAGCGATGGATTTTGTATTTTTACTTGGAATATTATGAAATTCGCATGGTTACTTGCGAACGTGAAAATAAATAAAACTCATTGTAAATAATGGGCACCACCCTATCTCGACGATTTGACATCGTTTAGACCCCTAAAATGTCGTTTTACCATTTATGGTAGTAATCTCAATGCTAATAACTCTCGCTTAAGAATTGATTTTACGATTCCGTAAATTGAAGAGTGATCTTGAAGAGATTATTTATGTTATTGTAGTGATAACTCAAAAATTTTCATTTTTGGTAAAATAAATTATTTTTTCTTGTTTTATGATATAAATCGCTACATATAATTTTTGATTAAATGGTTGATCTAATATTCATATGATGTATTATTTGGTCTTGGACAAAGATTCAATATAATGTTTTTGAATAGTAGATGTATGATTAGGGGTTTGACAATAATAGTTTCGGTAAATTGAATTATTGTGTATAATCTATATTTGGTTGCCGAAAGGTTCTAATATTATTATGAATTAATTCGCCATTAATATTTATATGAAGTTAAATTAAGAAGAAAATATCTTAATATATTGTCATAGATATTAGATTATTGTTCATGCATCTATATTTAGATCGTTGATTATCCATTAAGTTTTGTGCATAATATTTTCGGGGTATAGATTTTTATATACATTACGTAATATGTATGTGTGGATGTATGTTCTATGAAAGTAAATGTTTTGCACACTCTATGAATTAAATATTTAAGCGCAATTAATGATAAATCAATTTAGGATATCTCTGAATACAACCAACTGAATTAATTGGTATATTTGAACAATCACATAAAAGAAAATTTCAAGAGATGAGATTTTGGGAACCAAATTTTTATGACCAAATTAGAATTGGATTTGGTTCCCTTATTGTGATTTTCTTTTGTGACAATTTTAATTATGTGTTCAAATCCTCTTATATTATAAAGTTGTAAATCTGAATATTTTTAGACATTTTCAGCGACGGTTTTCGTATGCCTTTAATAAGCAATAATTGAGATTAAAATTATCGACTTACCCGGGATTGATGAATTTTAATTTTTTGTCAATCTGAAAGGATTTCTTGATTAAAAATCGTGATTTTTTTAGTGATGAACATTGTTTTGACTATTTGAGCACGTTTAAGCTCTCAAAACCTTAGATTTGTCACATATGGTAATAAAGTAAAAACTATTTCTTTCTCCATTTTTTTAAAATTTTGCTTATTCGGGAGATTATTTTTAAAAGTTTTCTTATAGTGATTAATCAAAGTTTTCATTATTGGAAATTATGGATTTCTCCATTTTATGTGTTTTAATAAATACATCCGGTGTCTTGTTTTATTTGGCTGTCAGAATATTTTTCGTATATACCAAATATTATCATGACTATTATAGTTATGTTTAAGGTTTTGTTATTAATATTTATATTAGATTAGATTATGTGTCCATTAAAGTGCCCTAATTTACAATATAAATATTAAATTACTGTGTATAAATTTGGCTACCAATGAGTCTAAATATAATTATGAATATTAGATTATTGATGCAATGTTGACGTGACTTGTTCACTGAAAGATTTCCTAAAGGGATAATTTTGATTATCAAATAAACAACAATTAGTAATTTTTTTTACATCAACTTTATTTGAGATTAATATTTACATGAAGGTTAATTGGTGCTCAGAATACTAAATATTAGATTAAATATGTATATGCTTATTATATCCAACATAAAAAATGGAATATTAAAATCACGCCTTAAGGTTTTCATCTCAGTTTTTATTAGGTTACGATTCCACCAAAGTGGTCTAATCTAATAAATTGTAAATGTTGAATTTTGTGATAACATTCAAATACTATGTCTTGGTTTCTCCAAAGACTCCGGATATAGTTCCGAGTGTTCGAATTATTAATAATTTAATTATTATTAAGCTATTGTGATTTGGTTGCTACAAAGAGTCTGATTACAATGGTGAAGTTAATATTATGGGGAAAAATATTTGTTTATTAAGGTTGGCATCGGTTGCTCTAAAGAGTCCATAACCTTTCGTAATTTACAAGTACATTGTCCATTTTTGTATTTTGAAAACATTAATGCTTGATGAAATTATTGTAAAATCCATAAAATAATGTGATATTCATATAATGGATTGTTTGATAGTCACCAAAGTGACCCAAGTAGAATGCTTGTGAATATTAAATTTAAAGATAAGAGTTAAATTTAAATATAAATGTGGTAGTAATAACTCATCATGCTTATATATGTAAAGATATTAATGAGATATATTTAATTTATTTAGTTAAGATTATTTCCCAAAGGAAATTTATTTTGGGTAACTCATATAAATTTCTAGGGATTATGTAATTAGGTGTTGAAAAGTTATATTAGACAACATGTCCATCTAAATTACACAATTTAGTACTCAATAAAGTCATATATATAAATATTCAAAGTTATTACGTGTAATACCCCGTATTTTTGGCTATATTTATTTTTGGGATTAATTAATTAAATGCGTATTAATTGGAAATTAATCCGGGATAAAAATACTAATGTGATACGAGTTAGTATTTGATTATGTGCATATATGATTATATATGAACTTGATATTATAAAATTTGTCGTGGGATTTATATACGACATTTTAGAAATTTTGTTGCGACGCGTGGGACCGCCGCGTCACGGTATAAAATTTTGATAATAAAAGTGAATTTAAAAGCTATAATCCGTATGGTCGTTTTGAGTACGCCAACGCATCCGGAAGGGTCGAGGTAGTCAGAAAACACTAGCCGGGGGTATAGTTTGGGTCCCGGGGTATTTTTAGGCCATACCGGTAACTTAAAGGGTATTTTGGTAATTTTACATTTTGAGGAATTAAAAGTGACGAAAATTGGTTAATTAAATCTGATGTGGATATTGACCCACTAAGCCCATAACCAACCCATATTAACCCTTTAAGCTACGGAGGCTAATATTAGGTTTACAATCTTCCCCAAATCAAACCCTGGCCACCTTGAGCCACCATTGGAGAAGGAACTTAGAGAGAGAAGAAACTCTGCAGAATTCTCACCAAACCTACACCAAAGTCAGAAATCAAACCAAGGCAAGTGGTTTAATTATGTTTAATTTCAGCAAATGTTCTTTCCATGTTAGAAAATTCGGATTTATGGTTTATTCTTGATAAATATGAAAACCCATGTAGTTAGATCATAGAACTTGAGAAATTATGAAGAGAATTGCATGTAGAATAGTTTGGAGGCATTTAATCTGATGTTAATACATGTTTGGGTGAAAGAAAAACGAATTAAATTCTGGAATTTGATGTTGATATATATCTAGGGTTCATGTTCTTGATGATATTGGGGAAAAGTATAAAATCTTGGGATTTAATGATGTTTAGGATGCCTTATTTCCTTAAAAGACGTTAGTTTATGACCTAAGCATGTTTTAGTATGATTAGAGGACTTAAATAATTGTTAGAACGAACTTTGAAGAAGGATTAAAGTGATAAAAATGGTGAAAAACGAGATGGGAAAAATCTGGGCCGAAACTGGTAGCTTGTTAGAAGCAGCCCCCAGGTCGTTCGAACGAACTCGTTCGAACGAGCTTCTAACGAAGTTGACCAGTCATTGCTAACGAGTAGGGATCTCGTTTGATATATCGTTCGAACGAGATATCGTTAGAAGGAACAGTTCGTTCGAACGAACTGGGATCTCGTTCGAACAACCTCGTTCGAACGAGACTTCTAACTAGCTGACAGTCCAAACTCGTTCGAACACTCGTTCGAACGAGACTTCTAACGAGTTGACAGTTTGGTACTTTTTAGACTGTTTTGATTTTTGGAGTCCCGTAAACTTGTTCGAGGATATAGATGACCTTCCTTTATTGATGTGAGGATAGATTGGGACTTTTGGGTTATTGAGAGGAGTAAATTATATACTAGAGTTATATTCAATGAACCGTTTGGGTTGAGATGTGAGTGTCTACTACGATGTGAGGATGAATTATGGCGCGTATAATTAGAAACCGGAATAGTACGAATTGTGATAATTATAGTTAGTACGAGAGTGCAATATGTACTACGATTAAAATATGGTATTACTAAGATGTGTGCTTACTTAGTATTGGTATATGGATTGTGTGTATGACATACCTACCATACTTGCTATCACGGGAGGTTTGCGTTCGCTTAGGACCCTCTAATCCTTGTGTGCCTACGGGGGGGATATAGACTGGTACCTTGATGAACATAGGTCATAGAAAGACTTATTGTGATATTAATAAGTCCGCTGACCGTGGGAGCGTAGGTATGTGCGTGACCCACGTGATGGTGACTGTGTTCGCCTCCACTATTTGTGATTTGTGTTATCTGAACTATTCCTGAGAGATTCGGAATGTGTGATCCTTATGTACGTGATGTACCGGGATGGATAGCAGAGTATGTGTGCACCATAGCTTAGATTGCGGGGTGCTTGTATCGTATATTTATGATGTGAATAATATACACTTAATTAATGGAAATCCTCCTGTTAATGTTGTGAACCTATAACGGTATTGTTTCGAGTTATTTAATGAGTTAATTGATACTTATATATATGGCATATTTAGTAACTGAGTTTACATTAAACCCTTTTTAATTACGAGCGTTATTATGTTAATGGAACCGAGTATTATGGGTAAAACCTTTGGCAGTCTAGCTAGATACGTTGTCACTTAGCTAGTGGTATGGGTATATATAGATGAGTACTTACGTTAGGAGTGCACAGTTAGATGAGGGGTGAGAATAAAATGTGAGTGCACGTCCTAACATGTACTTTGCATTTAATGTTTTAAATGTTTTTAATGCACTTGCAGGTTTTTAAAATATAACTCCACATTCGGGCTCTGACCCGTTTGCTTTTCAAATCTTTCTCTTTGTAAAACCATTTTAGGTGCCCAGCCACAAGGACACCAAGCATAGGTACTCATTCAGGTGATGAGCTGTAGCTGCTTGTGGAAGCTACAGGGACTTGCACGTAGACGCTTCTATCTCTTTGGATTCTAGAGTCACTATCTATCAGTTGTAGGGCATGTTGCCCATTTCTTTAGAGACATCTTTTACATTTCAGTTTTCAGACTTTAGCATGTATTGTTTCAGTTTATTCATTTCAGTTATGGGATTGTAGTGAGGGGTTTCCTCCAGACTTTATTTACGCTATGTGATGATTATTCATTTTACTTCAGTATGGTGAATGGTGTTATCTATTTCTTCATTTTACTTCTTGCATGTTAATCAGACTTAAATTAAAATTTGGCAACTTGTTTTTTTTAAATACTAGGTGGTTAGTAATATTAAAATGTTTTCGACAGTGATGCTATTAACTGAGACAACTTGGCATTTTGAATTAATTTAATAAAGGAGTAGCTACCCGGTATTTAATTAGTCGGGGTGTCACATTACGAAAGAAAGTCAACATTTGTAAAATATTATTAATGTACGTGTTGTCAACTTAATTTAGTGAGCTATTTATTTCATTAATTTTATATTACTTTTTTTCTCTAAAATGACATGTTTTATCCCTTTTAATATTCTTCAGACTGACTTCTTAGAATGAAATATAGATACTAAGTTTGACTTAAAATTCCTAAATTATTATAATTCAGTTTTACTTGAGGAACCCACTATTAGCAAATTAGTGTGTGAAAGTCTTTTAAAACCTTAAAGAATTGTTAAACGGATTAAGCATAGAGTTTATGCAAAATCTCATAATATTAGATATTAAAATATGAGTACCCATTAAATAATATACACTGTGTGAATTATAATGTATCATTCGATATGAATGAAATAATTTTTTTTTTCAAAACTAGAGTGCTAAGAAACATAGTTATAAATTGATATGAGGGTGCTTACAAGTCAAACCATAAAATAAGCGATAAATTCTTGGATTCCTTTTCTTATGTGTAACACCCCACCTAATTAAATAACGGGTGGCCAGCCCCATACCAAATTAAAACAGAATATACAGTTGGCTCATTCTTAGCATTACTGTCGAAAACATTTACAACTCACCCAATACTCAATTAAGCTGGTGTTAAAAACTTTCCAAATTTTAATTCAAGAAAATTCATTTCTAGTTTAAGAATAACACAACACATTTTATTCTACAACACTGATAACCAAATAGGTAACATAAAAGAATTTAAAAGCATTTGGAATAAACATTCCCACATAATATTAATCCATTACAGTAATCCCAACAATGTTAAATGTATTAAAGACACGAAAACAATAGTATTTGACCCCGATAGAAGAAGATAACTGAATCCTTTGGGCGACATGCCCTGACTAAGAATACTGTGAATCAAAAAGATGATAGGCGTTTAAGCAAAACTTCATAAATCCATAGCCTGTCATAATTCGCTAAGGTTGGCGTCCCTGTTGCTGGACACCTGATATAGAAGATACAATAGAAAAGAAAATATGCAAGGAAACGGGTCAGAGCCCGATTGTGTAAATGATTTTTAAAACAACAAGTATTTAACAAGTGCAATAAATCTTTTATTATGTACATGTTAGACCCAACTCTCACTTTCCATTCTCACCTCTCAACTAGAGTGCACACTTAACGTTTCCTATTAACCTCCTAGTTAATGGTTCTTCTTTTCTAGTCTCCATATTATAATTCCATCCCAATATCATAATCCCCGTATGTCCCATACCATACGTCACATTATTGTTCATTTACATTTCTCATCGCTTCTCATTAACATGAATCATTTCTCAATTAATATGAATTAAGTTTTTCAATAAACATTCATTAACTTAATTTAATTATCTTTCTCTATTCACCGTTATCTACAATTATCACCGTAGATAGATTTAACCATAATAAATATCCATTCATTCATTTAATCCATTATATATATATTCATATATAATACGACACCCCGAGTCACAGCTGCGGTGCAATGCATTACTCTGCTATCATGTCCCAATATCGTTGGTCGCCGAAAAGGGGACAAAAGGTTCGGTAAGAATTCCTCGAACCACAAAAATCAACGAACAAATTGGAGGCGAACATAGTTCTCGTATCCATGGGTCACGCACATACCTACGTACATACAGTCAGCGGACTTATCAACTCCCCGATAAGTCTTTCATAGACCTATTTTCTCAAGCGACAAATCAAAGATCCCATGGATTCATCAGGATATGACTTCCCTCACGCGCAAACCTCCCACCGATAGCAAGTAAGCTAGGTATGTCATACACATAATCATTAATCAATCAAATAGGTATTATCATACCTATAGTATACTAACAATAAGGTACTCACATTAACCTTAGATTATTCCCTTACGTAGCATTATATCTCTTTAAATCCCACGTATTAAAATGTCATATCTTTACTTCATAATTTAATTATCCTCGCATCCTATAACATCTCTCCACTCCCGACGTCGTTAAGGCTCATGCGCGGAGCGTCTCGCAAAGCGAAATCCAAACAAGGAACCCCTCCAATACACCATTACTTAACTTTGTCGATCGAGGAGGTCCGTCAACTTTAAATACGTGATTGGGATAACCTCATATCTTCTTTTAACCAAATGTGTCTAAACTCCCATCTCTATCCAGGAGCCATACCACTACGCTCTTGTACTACACTCAGCCCTTGCGATATCAATAATGAGCTTAAACTCGGTCCTTGATGTTTAAATTGTAACCCTAAGGCTACCCAGGTGTTATATTAAATCTCCCCTACTTGAACTATCCTTAATCCTCATACAAATAGATTAGAATCCAACACATGAATCTAGCAACCGAAATCTCTTTAACTTTAATTATCATAATTCTAATCAATTAAATCCCAATCAAATTAATTCAAATCTTAACTAGGGCTTACTGATCTTCTCTAAGTCCCATAATATCCAATTAATAATCACCGAAGATCTACAAAAGTTTTGGGATAAGAACCAACATTAAAAAGAAACAACATCATGAATTCTCATATTTAAAATACTCAGAAAAATTAGATCCAAAAATTATTCAAATCATCAATCTGACTTCAGATTTAGATTCTACACGAAAATTGAGTCAGGTATGTGTTTTGAGTTTTTCTTAAATCTCATCCAAATGCACTCAAAAAGAAGATCTAAACATTCCAAATTGGTTCTTCTCATTCCACTCGTTTTTGCCTCTTTTTCCAGAAAATTGTCAACATATTATCTTCAAGAACACTAAATTATTTTCAGAATTTCTTCCACAGATTGATGAATATTTATTGGATTACTAACTACCTACAACATGAGTTTAATTCCTATATATTTTTAGATTCCAAAATTCCATTAACAACTATATCCTTTCATCTTTCAAGCATGGAAATCATCTCTTTTTATAACTATCCTATCCTAACATGGACAATATACGAACTTTTATTGCAAATATCAAACACTTGCCTCTAATGAAGATCTGACCCTTTGGAGTTGAATAACACATGTAGTGATGGTGGTGGTGACCTTTGACCTTTGGTTCTCCTCCTTCCCAAGCAAACTTCTTTTTCTTCCCAAGCAACCTTTCACTCTCTCTAAGAAGATGACCTTTCAATATTGTGTAGAAGAGATGAATGAACCCACATTCAACTAATCTCCAAATACTTATAATAAGACAAAACCCAAAATCACTATTCACCCCCTTGTAAAAATAACCAAAATGCCCTTTTGGGCTGTCTTTTCATTTCCAAATGATCCGAGACTCAAAATTAACATCCAAATAGACTTTTCTGACTATTTCGAACCTTCCAGACGCAACGACGCAGTCGAAATGATTATAAGGTCGATAGAAAATAAATTTCCTTTTTAATTTAATAAATTAGTCCCGACACGTCCCATACCGCGTCTTACTAAAAAATCCAAATTACCGAAATTATATCACACCGTCATAATAATGACATCATATTCATATATTACCTAAATATCTTTAAGTAATATTCAGAATCATCCATTTTAATATCCACAATTCGGATAAAACCCAAATGAATTAATTTATAATAAAATTCAATTAATCCATTAATTTAAAATATAACCCATTTTAAAAGTCATTAAAATCACGGGGTATTACATTATGTTATTTTGCAATCATTTCAAGACCCCCTCGCTGACCTTTAAAAATATTTTTTTCGAGTATATTGATCATCTTTAAGCTAATATGAGAATTATTTTCCTTAATTGTGGTATTCTCGTTGGTAGTTTTCTACAATTATTTTTTATGAAAGTTTTACAAGAGAAATGATTCTGATCCTATATCATAATATTGAACTTCATAGTAATTTTTCGATGTTATGACATAATTGAATATCAGACTCTTTTAACTCTAGATTTATTCTGATGACTTAACAGTCTATGTTGTCTTTTTGTTGTCACTTATGAATCTTAACCCTCATGTTTGCTCTTAAAGTTGTACGATTTTAGAATGATCTATGTGGCCCAAGAAGGAGAATATAGTCCTTGGATAGTGGACCTACATAGATCATGTCATTATAAAACAACAAGTTAAACCCTCAATATCGCCACAATATTTATTCATAAAAAATTCCATTTTAAATTTTAAAAGTGTAATATATAAGTTCCACTTTTCTTACCCAATTTGACACGCCCGTACAATTGGGAATGTCTAGTACATGCATGGATGTAGAATTCACAAAAAAAGAATTAGAATTTATAATTATGTCTACACTCGAAAGAGGGTACACTAATTACTTTCAAAATCGAAAATATCATATGTTAAATTCTTTAAAGAATGGTGAAATTAGTGGGAGTATCAAATCACCTAATTTGGTTATAAAAGAGGTTAGGATACTCATGTCATTCCTTTAACATCCAAAGTAATTGTTCTTTTGGTTAGTTGATATGCATAGTTTCAAGAAGCGCTTAAATGAGTCTGCTATTCTGAATGATTGTGAGATTTATCACAAGAATGCGAATTTGACAGATGAGTAAGAAAATATTCGATTTTGATAATCAAGGATATAAAGCTAGACTTATGGTCAAAGTTTTCATTACAAATAGAGAAAGGGGTGTGAATAAATATTTTTAGCTATAATTTAATAAGTTCTTAAATGAGTTTACTATTCTGAATGATTGTGAGATTTATCACAAGAATGCGAATTTAATAGAGGAGTAAGAAAATATTCGATTTTGATAATCAACGATATAAATCTAGACTTATGATCAAAGTTTTCATTACGAATAGAGAAAGGGGTATAAATAAATACTTTCAGCTATATCTTATAATGTTAAAATTTTATTGTACCTCCATTTGAGTAAGAGTTACATTTAGTGTGAAAACTTATAGGAGTTTAAGAAAAGAACTGTATGCGTTGCAAAATCACTATATAAACTTATGTCTGTTCCCATTAATGGCATTTTAAGAATACTTTATGTATTTTGATTATGTATATATATACCTTGAAGTCAGTGGGAGTAAATTTATATATTTCTTGAATTTCTCTTAGTAGTGAATCGTAGATTAGAGCAATAAAATAGTTTATAAGTATGAATTAATGAGATGTTGTATTCTCACACTTACGATAATTGTTCTCTCTTGATTAAGTAGGTTTGTTTTGGCTTAGTGAACAATGTTATGAAAGAATGAGAAACAATTAAATATTCTATGTAGAATGATTTTGGGCTTCAATTTATGGGTTATGGCTGCGAAAAATTTATTTTGGGACTTGGAGTTGTCGACACTATTACCAAGTCGCTAAAATATTAAGATAATGTCGTTGAAATCTTCATTATAATTAATTGATAAGTATTTTAAAGAACCTAGGCACATTATGATATAATACCTATATGTAAACAAAGAAGTTCAAAAACAATAAGTGTCAGTTGAACACATTAGTATAAGTGTTAACATAGTATATCCACTAATAAATGGGCTATCACCAAAAAACATTCATGAACCATGCTTAAGATATGGGACTTCCGTGTAGCCAATTAAGTATAAGTGTTGTGGATTATCGGGGTGCTTAGATTCTGACACTATGCTTGATATCAATTAAATAGTATTATGAACATTTCATATTCTATCTTGCAAAATAAGTTTACATGCATGTGAATTGATGAATGTGATAGAAATAGTCTTGAATAACCCGATTATAGACCTTGTTACATGAATGGTTAATATTGTGGTACAAGGAAGTGATCATACTCTTGAATTAGTATGTGAGTGCCATGAATCGCATTAGTGGTTTATTTGATTAAGGTATTTATGAAAAACCATTTAAAGAAGACTCAAAGATTATCAGGCGCCTTATGATAATTATGAAACAAGTGGAAGAATGTTAGAATTATTTTAAAGAATAATTCTACTTAATGTGGTCCATAATTTGTTTAATATTAAGAGTCACTTTGATTAATGAAAGGGTACTCCAAACACTAAGAGTCAAAATGACTCTTGGTTATCTACCTTGATGGATGGTTAATATTACGTGACTATTGAAGATTTGGGTCATGTCCCTGCCTATAAATAAGTGTCTTACTATCCGTCATTTAGAAAAGTCAAAAGACAACATAATGAAATAATATGATAAGGGAGAGAAATACAAACACTGAAGATTATGTTAATTTTTGAAATATCATTTTCTCTATAAAAGAAGATACAACTATTGGAATGTGCAAAAATTGGAATACATTCTGGTCTTATACAAGAGGAACTCGTGATCCGAAATTCAGTCCGACCAAACATCGCTAAGGTTGACTGCTCTGTCAATCTTTCCATTTATGACAAGATGGAGGTATGCCATTATAATATCATATTGTATTCGTTATAATAATGATATGTTATAATCACGTAGATCTAAGATCATATTGTTAAATGTATAATACATAACATTTGTATTATTATAGAACAAATAACATATAGAATTGGATATTCTTACGTTAAATTTATGTATCCATATAAAACTGTTAATTACGTGTTGTTTAATTTACGTTTACACTAGCATCATAGGTTGGTTTAAAGACACTGACATAACTTAGGGAGAATCGTCAATTATATATAATGATATATTATGTCTAAAAAACCCAGATTTTTCCATTCACTTTAGACATACGGCATTCAAAATTAAGATTTCTCTTGAGAGATTATACTTCTTAAAGCATAGGTTTAAGAACAGCCACATAAGATAAATTATGGATTCTTTTCAACTTTTTCAATCTTCTAATAGAAGGAGTATTACCAACCCCCTTTGATATTCTGAGATAAGACTTTTATCATTGGGAAGAGTTAATAATATCATTTGAAAGTCTTTTAGAAGACCTTATTTCAGCAACACTTACTTTGGGACTAAGAAACTTAAGATGATAATGTGACACCCCACCTAATTAAATTTTGGGTGATCAGTCCTTTATTAAATTATAACCAAGGTGAACGACTGGTTCATTCTTAGCATCACTGTCACAAAAATAAATTTTCAATTTAAACACCCTAAATAATTAAGCTAAGTGACAAAACCATTTTTAAGACATAAATTCCAAATTTTTATTTAAAACTAACATTTAAAACCTTTTATAATCCATAGTTTAAAAATCACATAACAACTATACTGGAACATATAATCCAAGAAATTTAAGCATCCAACTAATTAATTCCAACTTTAAAACTTCAAAGGAAAACATCCTGACAACAAAAATCCCAAAGTATAAGTACTGGAAATACACGAATCACAATCTATGATAAAACCAACTGAATAATGGAAAAAGGGTGACACATGCCCAATTAGATAAAATAAAACTAAAAATGGAGTCAGTAATGAGGTCGTCTAATTAAGAGGCCTGCAACTCCCACCTAAGCTGCAGCACGTTCCTTCCAAAGGATCCTATGCAAGACGCCCCTATGGCTGGGCACCTGTAATATATACATATATATACAAGAGAGAAGAGAAAAAAGGAAACGGGTCAGAGCCCGATTGTAAAATAGTTTTAAATTTAGTTGGCAAGTATATATAATGCTTACCTGCTAATGGAACAATCATATTAGTATGTGGCACTCTCTTGAAGAATTCTCACCTCTCTTCTAATGTGCACACCTACCGCACTATTTATCCCAACAGTTTAGCTTATCTTAAGTTACTCACAAGGTTTCATGCCGAAAATTTCTAGTTGTTAAAAAAATTAATTTTAAAAGCAAAGTTCTCACATAAACCTCATTTGATTATAAAGTTTCTCAGTATTGCCTCAAACTTTTCAAACACTTATATCCAAGTTGAAATAATTATTCATTACTTACTTACCTTTAGTCACAGTAGATAGTTCCCAAATTTCAAGTTTTTATATATATATATATATATATATATATATATATATATATATATATATTAATCACTTATATAATATATATATATACTATCGTCACCCCACGAAAAATTTATGGTGCGGGCATACTCTGCTATCAAGTCCTCGTATCACTCGTACTAAGGGAAATACTAGTTCGGAATCACTCTCGAACTGTATTAACACAAAACACATACAAATTGAGGCGAACCATAGTTCCAAGTCACTAAGAGGTTAGCATATACCCTCACGTCTCTTAGGACCGTCTGACTATCGATCCGATAGCCTGTACCAAGGATTCCTATGTTCTAGGGTACAAGTCAATATCCCCCATAAAGGTCCCATCGAGATAAGACTGTCCTAGCGCGGTAACCTCAGTGATAGAAAGTAGCGCGGACATGATTTTTACACGTATATAGTATATGCATAAATACAATCATATATGTATACTACCATTCCCATTTCAAATTTATTTACACCCACGATCCATACTTATGATATTTATTCTTATTGCACATTACTAGATTATCCCGTATAATGGTTCGTCTCTTTTATTCTTATTTATAGGATTATTACAACTTACTACGTAAAACTCATGAAATCCTATCCCTCCAAGTGTAATTTCAGTAGGTACTCTTTTATTTTACGACGTAACTTCCTTACGAGTCTCACCCTTTAAACACATATTCCCAATATTTCTTAAGTGTAATTCACTCCCCGTTAACCCTAATTTAGTCTTACATGAGATTCTCCATATTTATCAAGTCATACTGGTCCTTTTGATCTCCCAAAATGTTTTAATAAGGATGTCCAAATATTACTACTCATTTAAATTGAAATCAACAATTTAAAAGAAGGGAGTATGAGTCTGCCAGGAGGGGTCGATCGATCTATGGAATGGGCTCCATCCATCGATCCATCGATGCTCTTAGGTCGATCTATCGATCAAGTAGTTATGGCGAAACTGTAGAAATACCAGTTACGGGAATATTCTTCCAAAATCATCCAAACCAACATATTTGACTTCCAAACTCCCAACAATTTATACTACAAGTGTTATATCCCCAAATAAAATATATTCTACGTAAGACATGAGAATTTTCATTAAGTATAGCGAATTAAAAGGGCTACAATGCATAAAAATATCAAGAACCCTAATATTTTCTTTGTTTAGTTTCTTACCATTCCTTTCCCAGATTTTATACTTCTAACTTAATGTAAATTCGTGGTTCAACCTCTACATATGAATTTGATTTCTGTAAGACATCTTTTACCCATACACCATGCAAATTCGAGTCTCCAAAATAGTTTTTTCTTTCACAAAAGTTAATCCTAATCAACTCTAGACTAATATCATTGAAGCATTAACTGAAATAGAGCAAGATAGATACTTGCCTGGAATTATTTGGCTCAGATTTGTGGAAAGATTGGTGTGGTTGTGATCCTCATTGCGCGATCTAAAGTTTGGCGGCGACGGCGGTGCAAACGGTGGAGTTCTTGGCCTAGAACCCCTTGGAAAGCTTCTCTTCTTCCTCTCCAATGGACGTCTTTGGTTTATGGTTATTCCAACCCTAGAAGATGACTCCTACCATCTGATATAACCTTAGAAAAATCGTGGGTTTCCATGCCCAAAAATATAAAATGTCTAAAACGCCCTCCCGGGATGTTAATTAGGCCTAAAAACGCCCCGAGACCCAAACTAAACCCCCGGTTACATTATTTTGACTATATCGACCCTTCCGGACACATTGACACACTCAAAATGACCATACGGGTGACTTATAATTATTCACTTTTAATATTTTGAATTTAATCCCGACACGACACAAGCGCGTCCCGATAAATTTCTAAAATTATCAAATTAGATTCTCGTGATAATTTTACTAAATTCAATTACACCACTTACTTTACCCATAAAGTAACTTGCAACAAAATTTCAATAATTCCTAACTCTAATGACGCTAGTAAGTATTTAATGTTTCTCCGGATTAATATTGAATTAATATCTCTAATTAAATTTTATAAATCCCCAAAATTAAAAGTCATTAAAATACGGGGTATTACATACTTCCCCCCTAATAACGGAATTTCATCCCAAAATTTTGAAAAAGTAAGGTATACCTGGTAAGAATAATTCTAGGTACGTCTCACGCATGTCTGCCTCACGCTACCAAGTGGATTCCTCTACATTATGATGCTCCCACTAGACGCGTACAAGTGGGACTACTTTCGACCTCAATATCCTTTAGCTATGGTCTAGAATCGCTAATAGTATATCCTTGTAAGAGCTATCAGGATGTAAGTCAATATCCTCAATCGCAATGTAGGTGTGGGCCATATCATCCCGAAGGTATCGTCTCAATACCGAGATGTGGAAAACATCATGAATGCGGTGTAAATGTTCTGTCAATCCCAATCGGTATGCTACCGGCCCAATCCTCTCGATAATGGGAAATGGTCCCACGTACCTAGGGGCTAGTGTCCCTTTCTTCCTAAACCTCATCACTCCTTTCATAGGAGATACACGTAGTAATACTTTATCCCCCACATTAAATTCTCGGAAGAACCGTTTTGCATCGACGTAGCTTTTCTGCCTGTCCTGGGCTACCCGAATGCGACTCCAGATAATTTCAATCCTAGCGGACGTTTCTTGAATCACCCCTGGTCCGAGCAAAATTATTGTCCCCCACCTCTAACCAACAAGTGGGAGAACGACAAGGCCTGCCATATAATGCCTCAAATGGAGCCATGCCAATCGTGAACTGATAAGAGTTATTATAAGCAAACTCTACTAGTGGAAGATGTGGATCCCAACCTGCACCAAAATCAAGGACACACATGCGTAGCATATCTTCCAACATATGGTTGGTACGCTTTATTTCTCCATCTGTCTGTGGGTGATAAGCTGAAATCAACCTCTGTACCCATGACCTCTTGAAAACTCTCCTAGAAAGGTGACACGAAAATCTTGTCTCTATCTGACACAATATCCAGGGACACCCCATGTAGTCTAACAATCTCAGCAATGAACAACTGAGCATACTGGCCCATGGTATAGTCTGTCCGTATCGACAGAAAATAAGCCACCTTGGTCAAATGGTCCACAATCACCCAGATGGAGTCGTGGCCCCGCTGTGATGTAGGCAACCCACTAATGAAATCCTTGGAAATACTCTCCCACTTCCACGTGGTATTTCCAACGGCTGAAGCAACCACGACGATTTCGGGTGGTCTACTTTTACCATCTGGCAAGTAGACCACTTTCATACGAACTCCGCAATATCCTTCTTCATCAACTCCGCCAGTATTGTCACCTCATATCCTGGTACATCTTATCTCCCCCAGGATGCACTGCAAACCTGGACTCGTGAGACTGTGTTATCACTGCATGACGTAAGTCTTCTCCTTCTGGGACCACCAATCTACCATTAAACCTCAAACCTCCATCGAAACTAATTGAATAGGACTCAGCACCTTCAATTAAAAGCCATACAATCTGCTCTTGGCAAAACGAGTCTATTGCCTGTGCTTGTATTACCCTCGTAACAATCTCGGGTGTCACTGTCATGATAGATATGAATGAATGGTCTACCGCATCCTAGTGACCCAACTCTTTCCACTTTACTTTCTAGACGTCCGCTACATTATCTACCGGTCTACGGCTTAACGCATCAGCAACTATGTTGGCCTTCCCCGTATGGTATTGTATGTCGAACTGATAGTCTTTCACAAACTCTAACCACTTGTGCTGATGCATATTCACCTCTCGTTGAGTGAATAGGTACTGCAGTGACTTGTGGTCTGTGAAAAAGTGAAACTTCTTCCCTAATAAATAATGTCTCCATATCCTCAATGCGATGACGATCGTTGCTAACTCTAGGTCGTGAGTAGGGTAATTTCTTTCGTGTGGCTTAAGATTGCGGGAGGCAAAAGCGATAGCCTTCTCCTCCTGCTGAAGTAATTCCCCAAGTCCCCGTAAGGAGGCGTCGGTGTAAATGATATACTCCATGCCCGGCTTGTGTAGTGCAAGAACCGGTGCCGAAGTCATCTTGTCTTTCATCTCATCGAAAGCCAATTGACAAGTATCGTCCAAAACATATGGTACCCCCTTGCGAGTCAAGTTCGTCAATGGACCCGCTATCTTGGATAACTCTCAGATGAATCTCCTATAGTATTCGGCTAACCCTAAGAAACTACGCACTTCCATCGGTGTTGTGGCCTATCCCCACTCCCTCACTGCTAACACTTTACTCGGGTCAACTGCTATCCCCGGTTCAGAAACGATATGTCCGAAGAACTGCACTTCCCGTAGCCAGAATCCACACTTCTCGTACTTAGCATACAACTGATGCTCTCGTAGAGTCTAAAGAACCTTCCTTAAGTGCTCAGCATGCTCATCCTCAGTGTGTGAATATATCAGAATGTCATCTATGAAGACGATGATAAACTGATGCAAGAACTCTTTGAACACTCGGTTCATCAAGTCCATTAATACAGCTGGAGCATTTGTGAGTCCAAATGGCATCACTCTGAACTCATAGGACCCATATCTCGTCAGGAAAGCAGCCTTCGAAACATCCTACTCCCTAATTCGTAGTTGATGGTATCCTGACCTCAAATCTATCTTTGAAAAGAAGGTTTCTCCCCTCAGCTGGTCGAACAGATCATCGATTTGAGGCAACATATATTTGTTCCCTATCGTGTCCTTGTTCAGCTCCCGGTAGTCCACACATAGGCTCAGTGAACCATCTCTCTTTTTCACAAACAAAACTGGAGCGCCCCAAGGTGAGGTACAACTATGAATGAAGCCCTGACCTAACAGCTGCTCTATATGATCTCGTAACTCTCGCATTTTTAAGGAGCCATACGGTATGGAGCGCGTGCTATCAATCGAGTATCCGGTAACAAATCTATGATAAAATATATCTCTCAACCGGGGGGTAGGCCTGGTATCTCCTGAAATACATCAGAATACTCATAAACAACTGGGATCGAGTCTAAGGGAATCACGACCTCCTTAGAGGTATCCTCCTCTATGTAATATAAATGAGCAGTAGAGGCTCCCTCTGGGCGAGGCATTGCCACTACAAACATCTCCTGCCCCGGAATGGCAAAGATAATACTCCCACTATTGATGTAAAAATTAGATTATATCTAATTAATCAATCACAGATGTAAAAAATTAGATTATATCTAAATGTCCACTGTTTTTGTTATTGCTGACTGTTTGTTTGGAATTCTCGATAATGGAGTTTACTAAGAAATTTCCGAGACCCTTTGTATGAGGGTGTTACAAGGTATTTATAGCCTTGAGGCTGTACAAAATGAAAGAAAAATGTGTTGTTCTCTAGTAGACATGTACATATGTATGATAATAATAAGCATTTAATGCGCAATTATCCTCTTGATTATCCTGATATGAGTGCTCTGTACGCTATGCAGCTCGGACCGCCAAAGCTGCTCGGAACTGAAAAACGTTGCTAATGCCGTTTAATACAAGATTAAACTGTATAAGCAACTCTGAGATGTTTGTTGAAGAAACCCTTTTCTTTTGAAAATAAAACTTATAAACAACAAGATGTGTTTACAAAAACTTATGTACGAGAGTAATCAAAACTTTGTAATCAATTTTAAAACTAAGACAATTTCAAAAATTCGGCGCACTATAGAATGAGATGAGGAGATGAAGATAATCAGAACACACAGTTTTTAACGTGGTAAAACCTCTCCCAATAGAGGAAACATCCACGGTGACTTCTAAGTCACAAAAGTAAAAATCCACTAACAACAAATAACAGTTAAAAATAATATAACATACATGCACACAAATCAACCTATTCTAAGTTTAGGATTATACCCCACTTGGTGTCCTTCTAACTTCTCATAGATCTGATTATTGATGATGTTCTTCCAGTTTGATAACTTCCTTTTGCTTTAGCTTCCTTGCGTCGACTCAATAATCTTTGATCTTATTCACAACACTTCCAGTGTAGTAGTGTGTTAAGTGTCTGTGATGTGATTCCTATCAACATGCATGAACTCACACACACTTAGTTTTACAGACAGTCCTAGAAAATTACATATAAAGACTATATGCTGTGATTTTCTTTTCTTTCTTCCTTACAGAACTTGAAACCTTTTTGACCTTTAAATATAACCCAGATTCCACGGATATCTTGCTTCTAAATCGGTCAAGATCTTAATTAATCTCTGTTTTAAATATGCTTTTGAGATTGAAAATCTCCAAGTGTGAATCCAACTAGGTCAAGGTTAAGTTTCATAAGAATAGAAACCATAAAACATTTTCAAAACTAAATCAGTAAGGATTTTCTGAAATAAAGAAAGAAACATGCAGATCTAGTGAAATATAACATGCAGAGTGTACATCTACAATTTCTATGAAAAAGAAATACAGATCTTCACACGAATGTTTAAGTTGGTAATAAGATCACTGATTAAGAGGTTACAACTTCAATATGAACAAACCAGTAACACCACTTTCTCTCAAACACTCAAGGTTGTGTTTGGGGTTTTGTATATACGAAGGTTTGAATCAAATATGAAGTGTTTAGGGTTAGGGTTAGGGTTAGGGTTTGGCTAACACAGTTTTCCCTTTCTCTCTCTTCTCTCTCACTTCTCTCTTCTCTCTATTTTTTTCTCTTAGAAATGACGACTTCCAAAAGTCTTGAAAGGTTGAGAATTAGAGGGCTTTTATAGGAGTGGAGGAAGGTTCTGGATAGTCGAAGGCAATCAAGGGCTGAGATTAAGTCTTCCTAATATTGACTTGATCCAAGGGTTATAAGAAGGCGGTGGTTAAGTCGAATGTGATTGGTTCACAGGATAGCACAAGGATAGGTTTAAAACACATGCAGGCCATCGATAAGGATAGATCTAACGATCAGCAAACCACCAGGCAACCCTCTCACATAACAAATACAAATTGATACATCACGACCGTGACAAGTGTTGGCCTAAGAGTGGCTTGAAAACGCGCGTCAAAGTTAATTACAGGCAGCACCCTGAAGTCTCTAGCGCATTTACATTCTACCCAATCAAACATTCCAATGAAAAATGATATTTCCAAAATACCATATTAACCCCACAAATTTTATAATCACACTTTTATTTATGAAAACATTATTTTAAAAATGTTTAAAAATGTTTAAAAATTCCCCAAAAATTATTGAAACAACATTTTAAGGGGAATTTAACACACAATCAATTTTAAGCAATATATACACATGTATGCACTTCTAATGTGTGTAGTGTGATTCAATTTATACCTTCTTGAATTATTGAAGAGGATTAGAGAGATTAATTCTGAGGCTCTTTGGATTCTAGGTTAGACAACCAATTTTTTCACTATTTCCAAATTAGTTGAGCTCTTATACAATATAGACTTAAGTAAGTCAAATGTATAAGGTGCTTCAATCTCCCCATTTGGAAATATGAGACAAAATCTCCTTTGAGTTAGCTTAAACTCTTAGGGAACCAAAAAAAATAAGACCTTGTCCTATACAAAAGATACTATCTACACATTTCCTAGAAAGTCAAAAATTACATAACTTAACTATTTACAAAATTTGTACACTAGAAATGGTAGAAAATCAGTAGAAGAGATTCCTGAAAATATGCACACTAAGATCAAGCAGTTTTGATGAAATGTGAACAAAACATTGAACCCGTAAGACTCAAATTTCTCCCCCATTTTGTCTCAAATGGACAAAGGGTAAAAATTAAGGTCTTCAGAGTTTAATCAGCACATACCATACCTATATAATTACTCAAATACAGAAATCTGTTATAGTCTAAAGGTTTAGTGAACATGTCTGCAAGTTGCAGATCAGTAGGTAGGTAATGGATTTCTAACTCCTTAGTTTCAACAAGTTCGCGTATAAAATGATGTCTTATCTTAATATGCTTAGTTTGCGAGCGTTGAACCGGGTGTTTAGATATGTTAATAGCGCTTTGATTGTCACAATACAATTGTAACTGATCTTCTTGAATCCCATAGTCGCTTAACATTTGTTTTATCCATAACAATTGAGCACAACAACTTCCTGCTGCTATATATTCGGACTCAGCCGTAGATAACGATGTGCAATTCTGTTTTTTGCTACTCCAACCAACTAAATTATTGCCGATATAATAGCAGGCACCTGATGTACTTTTACTGTCATCAATACATCCGGCCCAATCAGCATCAGTATACCCTATGATGGTGCTGCAGGTATCATTAGTGTATCTAAGTCCAAGATTAAGAGTGCCCGTTATGTACTTGATTATACGTTTTACACACGATAAATGGCTCTCTTTAGGGTTATTCTGGTAACGAGCACACAGACATACAACATACATTATATCTGGTCGTGAGGCAGTTAGATAGAGTAGGCTACCAATCATACTACGATAAAGTGTGGAATCAACTGACTTTCCATTTTCATCTTTACATAATTTAATAATAGTACTCATTAGCGTTTTGGCAACTTTAGCATTATCTAAACCAAATTTCTTAACAAGATCTAAGGCATACTTAGTTTGAGAGACAAAAGGTCCATCAAAATTCTGTTTCACTTGAAATCCTAAGAAAAGTTGTAGCTCCCCCATAAGGGACATGCGAAACTCCTTATGCATAATAGCAGAAAAGGATTTAACTTCAGATGTTGAAGTAGACCCAAAGATGATGTCGTCTACATAGACTTGGGCTATAATAATGTTTTTGTCAAAATGTTTGACAAAGAGGGTCTGGTCATTTCCTCCTCTCTTAAAACCCTTATCCAATAAAAAGTTGGAAAGGCGTTCATACCAATCTCGAGGAGCTTGTTTTAAGACATACAAAGCCTTTTTTAGACGAAAAACATGGTCAGGGTATTTAGGGTCAATGAACTCTTTGGGTTGTTCTACATACGTTTCTTCGGACATAATTCCATTGAGGAAGGCAGACTTGACATCCATTTGATAAAGGGTAAATTTTAAGTGACACACTATGGCGAAAAGAAGTCGAACAGATTCAAGACGAGTGACAGGGGCAAATGTCTCGCTAAAATTTATTCATTCTATTTGTGAGTAACCTTGAGCAACTAGTCTAGCTTTGTTTCTAAGGATTACCCCATTTTCATAAGATTTGTTCTTAAAGATCCAACGTGTGCCAATAACATTTTTGTTTTGAGGCCGGGGTACAAGATACCAGACATCGTGAATGACAAATTTTAAAAGTTCTTCCTGCATCGCAGAAATCCAGTGTGTGTCATTCAATGCTTCATTAACATTTTTCGATTCCACAAGGAAGACGAAACGTGCATAATTAGCATAATTTCTTAACTGGGATCTAGTACGAACTGGCTCATTAGGATTACCGACCACGTTGTCAATGGGATGATCTTTAGAGACCCAACCAGGTACTTCTGGACTCTCAATAGGTAATGAGTCATCTATTTCTGGTGAATCAGTTTTGAAATCATTTTCAGATTCAACCACAATAGGTGATTCAGATATCTTATTTTCGACAATAGTGTCGCTTACAATTACATTTATCGATTCCATAAGGGTTTTAGTGCGTAGATTGTATATACGATAAGCACGACTGTTTGGGGAGTATCCTAAAAAGATGGATTTATCACCACGCGTCTCGAATTTAGACAGATGTTCTCTGTCTTTACAGACATAACACTGACTTCCGAAAGTTCTTAGATATTTCAGATTAGGCTTCTTACCGTACCACAACTCATAAGAGGTTTGTTTAGTGTTTTTCCTAAGGTAAACCCTATTAATGATATGACATCCAGTTCTAATAGATTCTACCCAAAAGTATTTAGCTAGAGATTTGGCATGCAACATGACACGTGCCATCTCTTGAAGAGTTCGGTTTTTCCTTTCAGCAATACCATTCTGTTGAGGAGTCTTAGGGGCACTGAATTTGTGTTTGTAACCGTTGTAGTCACAATATTCAACTATTCCTGTGTCTATGAACTCTCCCCCTCTATCGCTACGAATGCGATTGACTTGTGTGTCCTTCTCATTTTCAATTCTTAGTAAAATTTTCAAAAAATTCTGAAACGTGTCAGATTTTTGTTTCAAGAAGGCAACCCAAGTGAATCGTGTGAAATCATCAACCATGACAAGGATATAAATGTGTCCACAAAGACTAACAGTTCTAGAGGGACCAATAAGGTCCATATGGATGAGATCTAGAGGTCTAGAGGTCTAGAGGTGAGAATGTCTTTAACTTTTTTATGGGAAGTCTTAAATATTTTTCCTTCATGGCAATGACCACAGACAACACTGGAAATAGGTTTAATTTTAGGAATTCCTCTAACAATCTCTTGACTAGACAATCTACCAAGGATATCATAACTTAGGTGACCCATACGATTATGCCAGATTTCATTGTCATCCAATCTGACAATGTTACAGGTTTCAGAACCAGTCTTGACAGTATAACAATTGTCAGGTGTTCTAAATCCGGTAATAATGCATTTACCTTTATCATTTAGAATTTTACAATTGTTCTTTGAAAATGTAACTGTATGGTCAGAGTCACAAAATTGTGATATACTTAGGAGGTTGGCTTTAAGGCCTTTAACTAATAGTACATTTTCGTGAGTAGGCATTCCCTCTTCTTTTAAGGTTCCTTTACCTATGATCTGGGATGAAACTCGTCACCAAAGACTACTTTGCCTCCAGCAAATCTGGTTTTGTTTAAGAGTTTGGTTTCATCTCCTGTCATATGTTTGGAGCATCCTGAATCTAAGTACCAACCGGATGAAGTGTGTTCATCTTTTAAGGCAATGATAACAATGTTACACTTCATTTGGGGTAAAAGATCATCTTTTCTAACCCAAATAGCTTTAGTTTTAATTTTGCGCAAGTTTTCCCTCATTTGATAAATTTTCGAGAAACAACTTTTTGTCGAAAAACATTTGGAGC
Source organism: Sambucus nigra (assembly GCA_949130495.1). Classification (NCBI taxonomy): domain Eukaryota; kingdom Viridiplantae; phylum Streptophyta; class Magnoliopsida; order Dipsacales; family Adoxaceae; genus Sambucus; species Sambucus nigra. The sequence goes on from OX422212.1 coordinate 362,931,206, forward strand.
AACAAACTGATTATTGTGGAAAATTTGAGCTTTTGGTTTAGGAAAGTTTCTGGGATCCTTTCTCTTAAATGAACTCTTAGTTTTGGTCTTTCTATTCCCGTAGTTAGAGTTCTTGTCAGGTTGTCTTGGAAGGACATAATGGTTACGATTTTGCCTAGAATAGTTAAAGTTCTTGTAGACAGAAGTGTTGTACACAGGGGTGTTTAGATGCCTAGCATAAAAACCTTCAAAAGAATGACCATAAATGTCATAGTAGGAGCAATATTGATTGTTTGAGGTATGAACTTCCTTAGGAAAACTTCTAAATATGGGTTTAACAACATTCTGTTCAGAAGTACTATTCCTAGGAGGGATGGTTTTAAAGGTAGATTCAGCCTTTCTGATCAAAGGACAAACGTATTTAGTCTTAAGTGTAGTCTCAGTCTTAGAATTACTAGACTCTCCAATGCCTTTATGTTGTTGCTTTTGATCAAATTTTTTTTTTTAATAAAATGAAAGTCTGGACATGTTTCAATTGGTCTTTTGCCCCCAGACACAAACTTAATAGGTTCAAGATTTGTAGTTTGTGGTTTGTTCTTAGGTCAAAATCCAATACCGGTTCTATCATCAGAATTGGTCTTGGAGTCAACTACAAAGTCAGTAAAACAATTTGAATTGTTTTCAAACTTAGAAATTTTTTTGAAAACAGTAGCTGGCTTTGTTTTTGCTTCCTCCAGTTCTAATAATGTTCCCTTGTATTTCATTCCCAGGGTTTCATTAGTTTTAGTCAACTCTTTTAATTTTTTATCAAAAGTTTCAATTTCGGATTGATGAGAAAGACACTGGTTAGTGTACTCTTCGGCATTCAGCTTCACAATAAGACTTAGATCATCTAATTTCTTAGTCAGGTCTCTAATAGTCTTCTCCAGTCTAGTGCCTTTTTTGAGAGTTTTAGCATACAAAGTATGAATATCTGGGAGGTCATCTGTGTCTGAGTCGTTAAGTGAAGTGTGTGTAGTGACCCCTAACGATTCAGTTTTAGTACTCACGCACCCATTTACATCGTCGTTATCGAGATCACTTTGAGTCACACACACGAAACTAGAGCTAGCAACATTTTCAGATAATAAAGCATCTAGGCCAGTCAAAGCAGTATTCACACAAGCAGGAGTAGGAGCATCATTATCACACACAGGCATATCATCATTGTAAATGATCTTAGCATAAAAGGACATGCAAGGGTCAAGTACATTTTATGACTCAAGTTCCTCTTCATCAGAGTCACTTGAATCATCCCAAGTTTTACAGACATTAGCTCTATTGTGTGTGTTGGTTTTATTCAGATTAACTCTGCAATCGTGAGCAATGTGACCTAGTTTCCCACATCTAAAACATTCAATCTTTTTAAGGTCTCTGTTAGATTTGAAGTTGTTGTCCTTAGGATGTTTGTCAAGGCCTCTCTCATGAGGTTTGGGATTAGACACAGTAGGATAATTAGGCTTGCCTTGTTTAGATGCCTGTTTGTTTCTAAATTTAACAATTTTCTTAAATTGTTTAGACATTAAGGCAATCTGATTTTCTAGTTTGTCTATATAACATTCCTCATCAGAGTCACAGTTGGTCAGATTAGTCTCATGCTTAGATATTTTAGAGGAAAAACTCAAGTTAGAGTTGGGCTATTTTCTTTGAGACTGATTTAATTGTTTCTTAAAATCTAATTCCATTTCCATAGTCCTAAGTTTGCTACTGAGTAACTCAGGGGTAAGGTTTTGATCACTCATTTCCTCAATAGCATACCTCTTGCTGTCAAACTTTTGTGGCAATGATCTTAGAATTTTAGAAACAATCTCATTCCTACCATATGTTATACCATTAGCATGCAACTTAGTAACTATATCAGTTAAGTTTATGTAAAAGTCATCAAAAGACTCGGAGCCAGACATAATTAAAGAGTTGTACTGCTGGGTAAGCATTTGAGTTTTAGCAGCTTTAACTCTTGAGTCTCCTTCATGGGTAGTGATTAATGTGTCCCAAGCTTCCTTAGAAGTGGCACAAGATGAGATTCTCTTGAACTCATACTCATTAATAGACATAAAAATGGCATTCTTGCCTTTATTGTTATTTCGAGAAATAGTTTTCTCTTCTTGGGTAAACTCACTTAAGATTTTCTTTACCCTCTCATCACTTCCTTCAGTGGCTGGTTTAGTAGGATAAGTATAACCATTTTCAATAATGTCCTAGACATCATCTCCTAAAGTCCCTTGGATGAAGGCAACTATTCTTACTTTCCAGTAAGCAAAGTTGTTTCCATCAAAGAGTGGAGGTCTGGACAGATTACCAAACCTTTCATTCTTCTCGTCCATAGTAAGGTTTTTCAGAAAAAGATTTCAGGAACACAAGATCTTTTTGAAATAAAAGTTTACAGGGCTCTGATACCAATTGAAAAACGTTGCTAATGCCGTTTAATACAAGATTAAGCAACTTCGAGATGTTTGTTGAAGAAACCCTTTTCTTTTGAAAATAAAACTTATAAACAACAAGATGTGTTTACAAAAACTTATGTACGAGAGTAATCAAAACTTTGTAATCAGTTTTAAAACTAAGACAGTTTCAAAAATTCAGCGCACTATAGAATGAGATGAGGAGATGAAGATAATCAGAACACACAGTTTTTAACGTGGTAAAACCTCTCCCAATAGAGGAAACATCCATGGTGACTTCTAAGTCACAAAAGTAAAAATCCACTAGCAACAAATAACAGTTGCAAAGAATACAACATACATGCACACAAATCAACCTATTCTAAGTTTAGGAATATACCCCACTTGGTGTCCTTCTAACTTCTCATAGATCTGATTGTTGATGATGTTCTTCCAGTTTGATAACTTCCTTTTGCTTTATCTTCCTTGCGTCGACTCAATAATATTTGATCTTATTCACAACACTTCCAGTGTAGTAGTGTGTTAAGTGTTTGTGATGTGATTCCTATCAACATGCATGAACTCACACACACTTAGTTTTTACAGACAGTCCTAGAAAATTACATATAAAGACTATATGCTGTGATTTTCTTTTCTTTCTTTCTTACAGAACTTGAAACCTTTTTGACCTTTAAATATAACCCAGATTCCACGGATATCTTGCTTCTAAATCGGTCAAGATCTTAATCAATCTCTGTTTTAAAAATGCTTTTGAGATTGAAAATCTCCAAGTGTGAATCCAACTAGGTCAAGGTTAAGTTTCATAAGAATAGAAACCATAAAACATTTTCAAAACTAAATCAGTAAGAATTTTCTTAAATCAAGAAAGAAACATGCAGATCTAGTGAAATATAACATGCAGAGTGTAGATCTACAATTTCTATGAAAAAGAAATACAGATCTTCACACGAATGTTTAAGTTGGTAATAAGATCACTGATTAAGAGGTTACAGCTTCAATATGAACAAACCAGTAACACCACTTTCTCTCAAACACTCAAGGTTGTGTTTGGGGTTTTGTATATATGAAGGTTTGAATCAGATATGAATTGTTTAGGGTTAGGGTTAGGGTTTGGCTAACACAGTTTTCCCTTTCTCTCTCTTCTCTCTTTTCTTTTCTCTCTTCTCTCTCACTTCTCTCTTCTCTCTATTTTTTTCTCTCAGAAATGACGACTTCCAAAACTCTTGAAAGGTTGAGAATTAGAGGGCTTTTATAGGAGTGGAGGAAGGTTCTGGATAGTCGAAGGCAATCAAGGGATGAGATTAAGTCTTCCTAATATTGACTTGATCCAAGGGTTATAAGAAGGCGGTGGTTAAGTCGAATGTGATTGGTTCACAAGATAGCACAAGGATAGGATTAAAACACATGCAGGCCATCATAAGGATAGATCTAATGATTAGCAAACCACCAGGCAACCCTCTCATATAACAAACACAGATTGATACATCACGACCGTGACAAGTGTTGGCTTGAGAGTGGCTTGCAAACGCGCGTTAAAGTTAATTACAGGTAGCACCCTGAAGTCTCTAGCGCATTTACATTCTACCCAATCAAACATTCCAATGAAAAATGATATTTTCAAAATACCATATTAACCCCACAAATTTTATAATCACACTTTTATTTATGAAAACATTATTTTAAAAATGTTTAAAAATTCCCAAAAAATTATTAAAACAACATTTTAAGGGGAATTTAACACACAATCAATTTTAAGCAATATATACACATGTATGCACTTCTAATGTGTGTAGTGTGATTCAATTTATACCTTTTTGGATTATTGAAGAGGATTAGAGAGATTAATTCTGAGGCTCTTTGGATTCTAGGTTAGACAACCAATTTTGTCACTATTGCCAAATTAGTTGAGCACTTATACAATATAGACTTAAGTAAGTCAAATGTATAAGGTGCTTCAGGACCACCTAAGTAGCTCGGCATACATGATTTACTTGGTATAATAAAGTTCCTCGAAGAACACTTGTTTCTCGGAGCGCCTGAGTTGGTCGAGTAGATTGAGCTCCTCGGAGTCAATGTGTTGTTCAAAAAATGTTTATAGGTGCCATGTAGATTGACACGTGTCTCTACATAATTTATCCACGTCAGCAGACTAAATTTGGTATCAACAGAAGCCCCCAATGTTTCGTAGTTTGATGTTGAAGAAAAGTATGAAACATTCTGCTGCCCAGACTTTAAGTTTTTATGGATTTTAGACAAACTTTCATTGTATATAACTCCTTTTCTGAATGCATAGTATCAGGCTTTAAAAGTATTTTAAATTTCCATAATCGCTTCGTTTTTTGTGCCCTTTTCTTCTTTTTAGCCGCCGGATACGCAATCGTACGTCTTGGTAATCATTATTTTTCTCCATTCCCGAGGTAAAGTATTTAAGCGCTACAAAAAATCCGATCGTCTTTTACTTTTTCAACTCTGTATCTTAAAACTCTTCACTTCTTCTCTATCTTGTGCGTTCGTTTCTTCCATTATTCGTTGTCAACTGATTCACTCTTTTCCTGTAAGATCTTCTTCCTTCTCTTTTATTTTCTTTGTTCATCATGGTTTACCTTGTTGAGTCGCTTGATAAATTTCGCTCTGAATTTTCAATTCCTTCATGGGTCATATTGGAGAACTTTCTGAACCTTCTGACTAATTTTCTTTGGCTGAGGGACATTGGTTCCCCAGTTTCTTTGTGGCCGAATGTGGCTTTTCTCCAAATCCTTTATGTTTGGAGTTCTATCAGTATTTTGATGTTGTTCCTACAAAAATAGTGTCAAATACTTGAGAATAGTCAATGGAGTTCATAGGTTAAATCAACTTCATGGAACCCGTTTAGGGATTCCAGAGATAATGTACTGTTACAGATGGGTCGTTAGTGATAGTACTTTTTATTTAAAAACTAGGTTTTTAAATAGGGCGTTAGTTGTCAATCTTCCTGATGCCAACAGGGATTATTTTGAACATGGAGTGGTAATGAAAAATTGGCAACATCCTCCATTAAATGGAGACGATGTATATCAAGGTCCTAGATGTACTCCTTATGGCAATGGGATAGGTTGTTTTTATTTTTATTTTATTTTTGAAATTATGTTTTCTTTGTGTTTGATAAAATGTGTCATTGACATTTAATTTTTGATTATTTGTAGTTGACAGCAAAAGAAAGTCTCCTAAAGAAGCTTATGTTAATTTAAGTCATTTGAAACTTATCTGGAGTTTACACCAAATCGTTGTTGATGAATATATTAGATCAGCCTCTTATTTGTTGCAGTACAAGAGCTGTAATTCATCCTTTACTGCTCGTCCAGTGGTGGTTGACATCGACCAAGTACCAGCTTCTGAAGGTTCCTCCCCTGAATTGAATATTCCCCTCAGTAACATAATGAAGAGAAGAAACACTCCTGCCTTCTTTGACAAATCATACTTTGCCAATGTGGAGGCAAAGAAACATAAGCAGGATGTTCCAGAGGAGGGAACGAGAAACATTGATGTACCCCCTCCAGTTTCTGTCAAGAAAGTTACTGAGAAGCCCCCTATGGTTTCGAGTAAAGCTGTAGTTATTTCTCCTCCTAGTGAGGTCATTGTCATATAACCAACCAAGACTTCTTTGGTTAAAAATATTCCTGCTCCTCCGAAGAAGTCAAAGAAAAGTTCTTCGAATAAACTGGCCGAACTTATCTCTCAGCCTTTAACTGCTGAAAGTGGTATTCCCACTTTTATTCCTCCAAGCTCTGCTATGGGCTCGGTGAAGTCTTGGATTGTCCCTGAAATCCAAGGTATTCAAGACACTCTTCCTGGTGACAGGGTCACTGCATTGGTTGCTCATCATATTGCCTCAATAAGTGTTATTAGTCTAAGTTTTCATTTTTCACTGCTATGTCCTTGTATTGACTCAAAATTATTTATTTCTTCAGTTGGTAACAAGTTTTAACAGCATTTTGAAGAAGGATGAGGCTATTAAAGCTTCGAGCTCCTCGGGAGGTGTGGAGGAAGTTTTTATTGGTCTAACTCAGTCCTTAAAGGACTCTCGTAAAAAATATGAAGAGGATAAAGTGGCTTGGGAGAAGAAACTCAAGTCCATTGATCAAGAGAGAGAGAAAGTTGTGGAGGATTCCAAGGGGTTGAAGAAAAAGTTGAAAAATTCCGAGCAGAGCAACAAGGTCTTTGAGCAGAGCAACAAGGAGTTGGAGGCTAAGCTCAAAGCATCTGGAGAGGAAGTTGTTAGACTTTAGGATGTTGAACGTCAGAAGGTGGAGGTGGAAGGGAAGTTGAAAGCTTTCGAGGAGCTCCTTAGGGAAAGGACCTCCTCAGAGAAAGAGAAGAGGAAAAAGGCTGTTAAGAAATCTTTTAGTGCTGGTTGGGATAAAGGTTGAAACAAGGGCCTGGCTTCCATGACATCGCAAATGGAGTACGCCAGCCTCAAGTACTTCAGGGATGGATGGGTTACTTCTTTGAAAGAGATGAAAGTTGCTGAGAATTCAGAATTGTTCCAGTAACACGTTCATGGCCCTCCTCCCTCTCCTGGGGAAGAAGAAGAGGACGAAGCTGCCTCTGAGGAATCATCCCTAATGATTGGAGATTAGGTTCTTCCTGTTCCAGTTGTTCAAACTTTCTACGAGCAACTCCAGCCCACCAGTGCCTTAGCTAAGCAGCTGCCATTATCTTCCGAGCAACCAACCTCCTCATCCCAGCTTTTCGAGGAAGTTACAAAACACAAGGAGAAGGTGTAAAGTTGCTCGGGTTTTAATTTTGTTATTTCTCTCGAATGTAACTTGGAGCTTTGTATTTACCTTTTGATGAATAAAAATTAGAACTTTTGGTTGTTCACATTGACTTTATTGCCTTGTATTTATTGCTATTGATTCTGTTTATGGACTCTCTTTGCTAGTTTATGGCCAAGATGGAGCTATTATCAGCTCATGACACTGAATTATTGAAAAAATGCAATGACTACTTCAAAGTTGGTCATGCAGATCTGAATGAAGCTCAAATCATTGACATCCTTAGTCCATATACTTCTGAACGAGCAGTCAAAGCCTACCAATATCTAAAATGCTTGCTCGACCGTGAAGTTACCAATAATATGGCATATTACACGATGATTGAAGATCTCCAGGGTACCATCGAGGAACTTCAATAATAATATAAAGAGTCTTGTACCCTTTTGCATCAGGGGTATGAGAAAAAATATCAGCAAATAAATGCTGACAAAGGATATGATAAGTTTATTCTTGCTTATGAGAATAAAGAGAGTATTCTGAAACTTGAGGTTGAAGAGCAATGGAAGATCGCCAAACTGTTGGAGCAGGAAAACAATGTTTTTCAAGAAGAGATATCCCAACTAAAATCTACAGCATCTTCCTCGGGAGCCTTGGTCCCTGTCAATGACGAAGGTTTCTCTTTCTTGGAGGTAGAGAATGCCAACTTAAGGGATGAGTTGGAGACTTTAAAAAGGGCTGGATCCTCCTCGTCTAGTTGTGGACGAGCAAGATCTTCTTCTCAGGGACGAGCAAGAGCTGCTCGGGTTTCAATCAAAGAGGCAAGAACTCAATCAGCCTTGGAGAATCAGGCATTCCAAGTGATGGCGAAGAATCAAGCATTAGCAGAGATGTCCAAGAAGATTCTGAACCTCGACGAGCAACTTTCTACACAAAGCTCTGCCTTGGAAAATAAAACAAATTTGGTGAAGAATCTTCATGATCAGCTAGAGAGGTTGACCTATCAGTTCCATAAACTTCCTAGAGAGTTTTGGATGGTTGGTTACAATGAAGCCCTCTACCATTTAGATGACCAGATCCAGCAGTCAAACAATGAGGGGTACAAGCAAGGATGGCTAAATGCACTGGGTGTGCTGAAATTGGAACGGGGTCACTACTTATGGGATTATTATGATCCTGGGTTGCTTCAGTTGCCAGTGCCTCATTTTAAGCTCGACATGAGTTGGATTCCTGCTCGGAAAATTCCTCAGTGCCTGATCTCAAAGTACCTCGGCGATTACAGCCTCCATTCTAATTTTGACATATCTCGTCCAGAGCATTTGCTTGATAGGCCGTGAGTGATGAATGTTCGAATGCTTCGAGATATAAATTTTATAAACTCTCCTTATGCCTTAGACGATCCTCCTGCTGGAGTAGAACCTATTTCAAAGGAAGAGGGGAAGAAACCAATAGAGTAGGGTCTTTGATGTAATGATTTCTAATGTAATATGTATTTTATATTCTATGTAATTTGTTCAGATTTTAATGAAGAAACTTTTAATTTTCTCTGAAATCTTGATTGTCATTGTCTTTGAAATATTTTATAAAACATCTCTTTTATTCACTGATGAATGTGTATGTATATCTGTAAAAAGCCAAAAAATGTCCTGTGTTATTTTAAATTGCCGACCAACCGAAGTTGGTGAAAATTCATTGTTGACCAACCGGATTTGGTGACAATTATTTGACGACCAACCGGAGTTGGCGATATTTTTCTTCCCGACCAACTTAGAGTACCAACTTACAGTTGGTGATATTTTGATATGCCATTCTGTTTTATTTTTTGATTATAGTGACTTATCACTCTTTGATTCCAAGCAATGAAATGACTTACATCCCATGATCCTACTTAGTTTAACCAACCGAAGTTGATTGTAAATTGATTTGCCGACCAACCGGAGTTGGTGGACATTGATTCCTGACCAACCGGAGTTAGAAGAGATTTATTCCCGACCAACCGAAGTTGGAAGAGATTTATTTCCTGACCAACTGGAGTTGGAAGAGATTTATCGACCAACCGGTGTTGGATTTTATCGACCAATCGGAGTTGGATTTGGTTCCTGGCCAACCGAAGTTGGATCGGAGTTGGATTTTATCGACCAATCGGAGTTGGATTTTATCGACCAATCGGAGTTGGGTTTGGTTCCCGACCAAACGGAGTTGGAAGAGATTTATCGACCAACCGGAGTTGGATTTTATCGACCAATCGGATTTGGATTTTGTCGACCAATCGGAGCTGGATTTGGTTCCTGACCAATCGGAGTTGGAGGAGATTGATTCTGAACTAGTGTGTAACACTAATACTCCTAAAAAATTTCAACAAAAAGGGAGAACTGGGTAAAACATTCAACACTTTATTCATACTGAAGAAAACTTCATTTACATAGGAATCCCCAACTACTGATAATATTTGCGTAGATGCTCTGCATTCCATGCATTCTTAAATTCTTCTCCCTCCAAGGTTTTAATCCTGTATGTTCCTGGTCGAACAACTTCTGTTACTCTGTAGGGTCCATGCCAGTTACCTTCCAGTTTATTATGCTTTTGAATTACTTTCTTCAGCACATAGTCTCCTTCCTTCAAATCACACTTCTTTACCCTTTTGTTGTAAAACAGAGCTGTTCATTGTTGGTATGCAACATTCTTGATTGCTGCTTCTTCTCTAACTTCTTCGAGCATGTCTAGATCTAATCGCCTCATCAAGTCACTGATAAGAGAATTAAAATTTAGCACCCTGTGTATGGGAATTCCCAACTCGGCAGGTATAACAGCTTCACTTCCAAATGCCAGCATGTATGGAGATTCTCCTGTTGCTGCTCGCGGTGTAGTACGATAAGCCCACAGCACAGAATGTAGCTCGTTGATCCAATTTGCCTTCTCATCATCCAATCTTTTCTTTAAACCGTTCGGTAGAGTTCTGTTCGTTACTTTAGTTTGTCCATTTCTCTGGGGATGGCCTGGTGCAGAGTGGGTCTTCAATATGTTTGACTGATGATAATATGCAGCGAACTCCTCGTTGTCGAATTGAGTTCCATGGTCTGTGATGAATTCATGGGGAATACCATATCTACAAATGATATTCTTCCAAATAAATTAATACACCTTGTCGTACGTCATATCAATGAGAGGCTCAACTTTTACCCATTTAGTAAAATAATCTACAGCGACCACGAGGTATTTAAATCTTCCTCGGGTTATTGGAAGCAGTCCGACCAAGTCTATTCCCCATATGGCGAATGGCCAAGGAGACGTAATGGGTGTTAGAAATTCTTGGGGAGTTCTTCTGATAGAGGAGAAATGTTGACATTTATCACATTTCTTGGCATAAGCTACTCAATCATCTCTCATCGTTGGCCAGTAGTACCCTTGCGTTGTCATTCTTTGCAAGAGTGTCCGACCTGCTATATGGGCTCCACAAGACCCTTCGTGGACCTCTTCAATTAAAATTTTCACCTCGGAGGGGTGGACACATCTTTGCAAACCTGCTATGATTCCTCGTCTGTATAAAATTCCATTAGTCAATACATAATGAGCAGCTTTAAACTTTAGTTTCTTAGCTGCGAGTTTATCAGTTGGTAATGCTCCCTCCTCAATATAGGACCTGATGGGATCCATCCAAGATGGTCCTAAATCAAGAGCAATGAAGTTCATGACCAGATCTTTATCTATGCTCCCGCTAGCCAAAATTTCTATTGGGATTGTCCTTCATAGCTCGGTGCGTGTGGCTGAGGCTAACCGAGCTAAGGCATCTGCTCTTTCATTCTCCAATCTTGGTGTTCTAATTAACTGCACTGCATTATAGCTCGATACAATCTCCATTGATTTCACATGATACTTGATCATTAATTATCCTTTTGTTGCGTATACCCCCAGCATTTGATTTACTATCAACAGTGAGTCACTGAATACAATGACTTGCTCTGCCCCCATGGTTTTTGCTAAACTAAGACCTATAATCATAGCTTCATATTTAGCCTCATTATTAGAAGCCTTGAATTGAAAGCGCAGAGCATACTCCACATCGATCTCATTCGGGTTGTTTAAAATAATTCCTACCCCACAGCCTGCAGTGAAGGATGAACCATCCACATATCGATTCCATATAGGTATCTCATCCTCAAATTTTTTATCGGACAAAGATCCTCGGTGGAATATTTGTTACTTCTTTATATCCTCCTCTAGCACTTCTTGCTTCTCGTCGACCATCTTCTCTTGCTCGTCAACTGACTTAAGTTGGTCAGGATTTAAATTTGATGATCCTGTAACATCCACAGGCTGGTCGGTATTCAACTTTTGCTCTTCGGAGGTGTCAGGATAGGTGAACTTTACGATAAAAACTGTCACTACCTGCCCTTTAAGCGATGATCTAGGCTCATAAACTATGTCATAGTCACCAAGTTCTACTGCCCAGTACATCGATCTCCCGGATTTTTCTGGTTTATGAAGTGCTTGCCTTAACGGCATATCAATATACACGACTATGGTATTATCTTGGAAGTACGGCCTCATTCTCCTACTCGCTTCGATCAACGCTAGTGACAACTTTTCCAGTCTTGGATATCTGATCTCTAATCCTCGAAAGGCCTTGCTAGTGTAATAAATTAGTTTTTGCACTCCATCCTCCATTCTTATCAATGCCGAGCTAACTGCATTCTCCGAAACTGCCAGATACAAGTACAATCTTTCTCCCATCACTGGTCTGGACAACAGTGGAGGTTCTCCCAGGTATTTTTTTAACTCTTGAAAGCCTTTCTCGCATTCATCGTTCCATTAAAATGTTTTTTGGAGTGTTTTGAAGAATGGGAGACATCTATCAGTTGCTCGTGACACAAATCTATCAAGTGTTGCAACTCGCCCTGTGAGACTTTTCACTTCCTTCTTCGTCGTTGGAGATCGTAACCCCAATAGAGCCTTGATCTTTTCAGGGTTCGCTTTAATACCTCGTTGGTTGACAATATAACCGAGAAACATACCTTCTCGTACTCCGAATATGCATTTGGTAGGGTTCAATTTCATTTGATATCTATCTAGTTGATCAAAGGTCTGGTCTAGGTCAATTAGATGATCAGCAGCTTTCTTGCTCTGAGTTAGCATATCGTCAACATAAACTTCCATATTGTGACTGATTTTCTTTGCAAACACCTTGTTCATCAATCGCTGATATGTTGCACCTGCATTTTTTAATCCAAAAGGCATAACATTATAATAATAAGTTCCCGTAGGGGTGATAAAAGAGGTACTCTCTCTATCTTCAGGTTTCATTTTAATCTGGTTGTAAACAGAATAAGCATCCATGAAGCTCAACAGCTCATGTCCTGAGGTAGTGTCCACTAATTGATCAATTCGGGGCAAAGGAAAATGATCCTTTGGGCATGCCTTGTTGAGGTCAGTGAAATCAACACACATCCTCCACTTGTTATTCTTCTTCTTCACCATCACCACATTAGCTAACCAACCAGGATATTTGACATCTTCAATAAAGAAGGCTTTCTGAAGCTTCTCGACCTCTTCTTGTATAGCTTGGTTCTTTTTAGGGCTGAACACTCTTCTTCTTTGCTTTAGTGGCTTAATCTCCTTGTTCACATTAAGCTCGTGACATAGGAAGGTTGGGTCTATCCCTAGCAAGTCTTCGTGGCTCCATGCAAAAGTTTGTTTTCTTCTTTTTAGGAAGACTATCAACTCCTATTTTAACGAGGCATCCAGCGACGAATCGATTTGAGTTGTTCATTTAGGGTGTTCATCGTCCAGAATGACATTTTTAGTAGCTTCCACCACCTGGACTTTTACGAGCTGCGACTCATCTCTAGGATCTAATGTTTCAATTTCTGCACCTTCATCCACTTGATAGGTAGTAGTCTTTTTCCTATATTCCTCCAGTTCTTCCTGCTCGGTAGATGAATAGTAGCATTCCCGAGCTATTTTTTGGTCACCCTTCATAATTCCTACTCTAAAATTGGTTGGAAATTTTAGGCATTGATGTATAGTAGATGGTACTACTTCGAACTTCTTCAAACCTACCCTTCCCATGATGATATTATAAGCTGATTGGACATTCTTATCCACCACAAAAAAACTCTCTATTTCTGTTCGACAAGCAGGCCATGTACCGATGAACATATCCAACTTGATCGTCCTAAGTGGAAAAACTTTCTCACCAGCAAAACCGAGGAGGGGCTTATGATAAGGCTTCAACTGAGACAATTTCAGATTTAAGCTGTCAAAGCATGAGTAGAACATGATGTCCACCGAGCTTCCATTATCCACCACTACTCTTGAGATCATTACTTCCTTCATCCTTATTTTGATTACTAATGGATCATCATGAGGATATAGCACACCTGCAAGGTCGTTCTTAGAGAAATCGATGACCCATTTATCTTTGTTCACCTTCCTCGGGCGATCATCCTCAGCTAGATTTATTCGCTGAATGTATGAACAAGTTTGAGCCTCATTGAGGTAAGCTTTCCTCTCTGTAGTAAGGACTCCACCTCCTGCATCTCCACCTGTAATAACATTGCAATCAAATGATCCAAAACGAATAGAAAATACCTCACGTTCTGACTGTCTTAGTCTTTTGGGAAGATCGAGTTCGTCTTTTGGATCATCTTCATGATCTCTTTTCTTGTATTCTTTAGCTTGAATAGGAGATTTAGACCTCTGCCTTCCTCATTCTCTGGTTCGACCACCATTTTGACGATCAACATATTTGGTCAATTTTTCTCGTCTAATGAGTGCTTCAATTTCGTTCTGGAGAGCTATGCATTTTTTGGTTGTGTGACCATAGTCCTTATGGAACTCGTAGTATTAGGACTTATTCCTCTTGTCAGGATCTGTCTTCATTTTTTCAAGCCAGTTGAGCTCCTCGCTGCTCTTGATCTCTTCCAGAATGTGGTTTATATATACTTTCAAAGGAGTATAATTTCCAAATTTCTTCAATTGTTCCAATGCTTGCTTTGCTTTTGATTGCTTGTTGCCACCATTGTTCTTCTGCTCCTTCTTCTTAACCTTATCGGCCTCAACTTTGGTCTCCTTAGTGTCTATGTTCTTCTTCGCAGCCATAACTTCCTCGGTATTCATGATTTTGGCTGCTTTTGCCATTAGTTCTGACATGGTCCTGGGCGAATCTTTGGCTTATGGCAACAGTCCACTCATTAAAGCCGTAATCGCAGTTTTCTCCTCATAGTCGATTACTTCCAGTTTCTCGTTATTGAAATGAGTAATGTAATCTCTGGTACTTTCACCTGCCTTTTGTCTACCGCTCAATAGGTGAGCTACCTGTTTAACTGGTTTTACTCCAAAATAGATGTTTTCAATAAAGAGCTCGGCCAGTTTAAATAAAGTCACAATCTTCCCCCGAGGAAGATTGTTATACCATATTTGAGCAGATCCGGTAAGAGTTCCTGAAAATGCCCTGCACCTTATCTCTTCTGGAACTGCATAGATATTAGCAGCAGCTTGGTATTATTCTATGTGGAGAACAGGATCAATTTTTCCATCATATTTAGGTGTTACTACTGGGGCTTTGAATTTTGATGGTGTGGGAAAGTCCACAATCTCTTCTACGAATGGTGTTCCTCGGACAAAAGTCCTTTGTAGAGGATTCTTGGTTTTGGCCATCTCCCCTAATCTATCCTCCAACCATTGAATTGAGCCCTTACATGCATCATTTCCTTCCTCAATCTTATTGGTTCGATCAACTGATCGTGTTGAATTTGCCTCTTGGGATCTTTCATGACGAGCAGCTGGTCGTGATTGGGCAGAGCCTTCCTTTAAATCAGATGGTCATTGAGAGTTCCTCGTCACAATCCTAGGGGGACTTCTATTCCTCCTAGGACCCAAACGATCAAAAGAAGAGACTCTACTTAACCTTTCAGGAGCACTTATCCTTTCTGGAGAAAGAGTGATGTTTTGTTAAGTGTTTGTAGCTCATACCGAGGAAGTCCATCCAGGCTGATAAGAAGGATCACGAGATCTTTCAGTACAATATGAGTTGGTGCATCTGGATCGAGATACCTCTGAGAATAGCGTTTGCCTAGAAGGTAACCGGGTATTTCTCTGAATGCTTCGTTGTCCTGACTGGGTCGGCGCTCCACCTTGGATAGTTTGCATGAGTTATCGCATAGTCTCTTGCATGAATGTTTAGCCCTGGGCCAAATTAGCCATTATTCCAGCCAGATCTTGGACATTTGGGGGAGTAGATGGATTTGAAGGAATCTCAGCATTTCGATTACTAGATTCTGGATGATCAGCCATTGATGATAAATGGTTTTGGTGAAAAACGATAATTACCGTCGTTTCCCACAAACAACGCCAATCTGTTGATGTAAAAAATTAGATTATCTCTAATTAATCAATCACAGATAAAATAAATAAGACAAAAGATTTTTAAAGTGGTTCAGCCTTGAAAGAATGGCCTACGTCCACTATTTTTGTTATTGCTGACTGTTTGTTTGGAATTCTTGATAATGGAGTTTAGCAAGAAATTCTGGGGTCCCTTTGTATGAGGGTGTTACAAGGTATTTATAGCCTTGAGGTTGTACAAAATGAAAGAACAATGTGCTGTTCTCTAGTAGACATGTACATCCGTATGATAATAATAAGCATTTAATGCGCAGTCGTCCTCTTGATTATCCTGATATGAGTGCTTTGTACGCTATGCAGCTCGGACCGCCTAAGTAGCTCGACATACATGAGTTGCTTGGTATAATGAAGTTCCTCGGAGAACACTTGTTGCTCGGAGCGCCTGAGTTGGTCGGGATATTGAGCTCCTCGGATTAAATGTGTTGTTCAAAAAATATTTGCGGGTGTCATGTAGATTGACACATGTCTCCACATAATTGATCCACGTCAGCAAACTAAATTTGGTATCAACACCCACCGAAATAATATATCATGGCTCTGTATGCTGCGAGCCAATCCATACCAATAATAACATCGTGAGTTTTCATATCTAAGACTAACATGTCTACTGGTAAGATTAAGCTACCAATCTCTACTCCCATACCTCGACATATAAAGAAAATTAACGATCCATTTCCCACTGGTGAGTCTACGCATGTCACAGTGCTCTCTGCTGTGGCTAATAACCCTAAGGCCTTCGCAAAGTGAGTAGCTATAAAATAGTCTGTCGCACCAGTATCAAATAAAACCTGACCCATAGTACCATGGATATGAAACATACCCTCAATCGCAGGTGGCACATGAGGAGCTGCTACCTGGTGGACATTATAGACACGTCCGTACAGTAACTGCCCCTTCTGCACTGGAGCTACTGGAATGGCTGGTTGGGCTTGTGCCTGAGCTGGTACTGGGAGGGCGGCTGGAAAAAGTGGCATTTGTGGCTCATTACGGGGACCCTGCTGTTATGGGTCTCTATATCCCTCTGGACAATCATGGAGCCTATGACCATTTTTATCACACCCGAAGAATTGGCCCTTGAAATTTCCTCCCCATTGTCCCTGCTGATTACGGCCCTACTGGCCGTTACCACCCCACTATTGACCCTGTTGGCCCTATTGAAAACGTTGTTGGACCTGATGGCCCTGATGCTGACCCTTCGGCTGACGATGTTGGCCCTACTTATTAGACTGGACCTGCCTAAATCTCCTAAATCCCTGCTTGTAGTCACCTGATCGAAATCGCTTGGCAAGGTCCCCCTGATGGAAACTCTGCTCATGCTGACGAGTCTGCCCCTGAGATGTCGGTGCTCCACTAGCACCACTACCCCTGTCCTGCCCTGTTGGATGGAATCTACTACTCGCTTGCTTCCCTGTAGGTGGAAGCGGTGATCCTCGCAGTGTAACAAAGCATCATTGAGTACGTCCGTGTAGGTACTCAGTGACAGATTGCCTATGAGGTGCCGATGGATCCTCCAAGACAACTCGTCCAGAAACAACAATATTTTCTTCCCCTCAGTGGGTGCCTCATATGGCACTATAGTAAGAAGTGTTGTGAACTCCTCTTCGTACTCAGCAACAGTCGAATTCTCTTGTTTTAGACTCAGTGACTTCCACCTCATCTCAGTAGGCACGGAGGATGGAAAGTATTTGTTGTCAAACCGCGCCCAAAATGACTGAATAGTGATAATACCCCTCTCCTCCAAGGTGGTGATGGATTCCCACCAATGAAAAGCCTTCCTCACTAGCTTGAAGGAAGCCAACAACTGTTTCTGTACGTCCGTGCACTCGTAGATGCATAGATACCTCTGGATATCCTTCTTCCATTGGCTGGCTATAATGATATCCGAACTACCCGCAAACTCTAGGGGGTGCGCCTTCTAGAAGGCATCCCTAACTCGCTCCCATGCAGATGGAAGTTGTGCTGGTACTGGCGTCACTGCCTGAACCTGGGGTGGAGCCTGCTGTACTACCGCTAGGGCGGCATTCACCGCCTGAGCAACGATAGTGGCTACCTCGGTTGCGTTCATCGTTCCCTTAACCGTAGATGCTAACTGCTCGGCTTGGGCATGCCTATCCTTGGGTGCGCATCTCGGAGGCATCTGAAACGTAAATAAATTTATTAGTCTACAATTATTATCAAATCTCAAATAGCTGAAGACGTAAGCGTAAAAACAATAATACAACAATCCTAAAAATAGGGCTCTATAGCAAGAACGCTAAGCTGAAAGCGAAGTAAGCCGTACAGATCCTAAAGGAAACTAGAACCTGATGCTCTGATACCACCTGTGACACCCCGCCTAATTAAATTTCGGGTGATCAGTCCTTTAATAAATTATAACCAAGGTGAACGCGGGTTCATTCTTAGCATCACTGTCGCAAAAATAACTTTTAAATTTAAATACCCTAAATAATTAAGCTAAGTGACAAAACCAATTTTTAAGACATAAATTCCAAATTTTAATTTAAAACCAACATTTAAAGCCTTTCATAATCCATAGTTTAAGAATCACACAACAATTATACTGGAACATATAATCCAAGCAATTTAAGCATCCAGCTAATTAATTCCAACTTTAAAACTTCAAAGGAAAACATCGTGACAACAAAAATCCCAAAGTATAAATACTGGAAATACACGAATCACAATCTCTGATAAAACCAACTGAATAATGTAAAAAGGGAGACACATCCCAACTAGATAAAATAAAACTAGAAATGGAATCAATAATGAGGTCGTCTAATCAAGAGGCCTGTAACTCCTACCTAAGCTGCAACACGTTCCTTCCAAAGGATCCTATACAAGATGCCCCCGTGACTGGGCACCTGTAATATATACATATATATACAAGCGAGAATAGAAAATAGGAAACGGGTCAGAGCCCGATTGTAAAACATTTTAAAATTTAGTTAGTAAGTATTTAAAATGCTGACCTCCTAATGCAACAATCATATTACTATGCGGGACTCTCTTGAAGAATTTCCACCTCTCTTCTAATGTGCACACCTACCGCACTATTTATCCCAACAGTTTATCTTATCTTAAGTTACTCACAAGGTATCATGCCGAAAATTTCTAGTTGTTAAAAAAATTAATTTTGCAAGCAAAGTTCTCACATAAACCTCATTTGATTATAAAGTTTCTCAGTATTGCCTCAAACTTTTCAAAAACTTATATCCAAGTTGAAATAATTATTCATTACTTACCTACCTTTAGTCACAGTAGATAGTTACCAAATTTCAAGTTTATATATATATATATATATATATATATATATATATATATATATATATATATATATATATATATATATATATATATATATATATATATATATATATATTAATCACTCATAAAATATATATATACTATCGTCACCCCACATAAAATTTATGGTGCGAGCATACTCTGCTATCAAGTCCCCGTATCACTCGTACTAAGGGAAATACTATTTCGGAATTACTCTCGAACTGTATTAACACAAAACACATACAAATTGAGGCGAAGCATAGTTCCAAGTCACTAAGAGGTTAGCATATACCCTCACGTCTCTTAGGACCGTCTGACTATCTATCCGATAGCCTATACCAAGGATTTCTATGTTCTAGGGTACAAGTCAATATCCCCCATAAAGGTCCCATCGAGATAAGACTGTCCCAGCGCGGTAACCTCAGTGATAGAAAGTAGCGCGGACATGATTTTTACACGTATATAGTATATGCATAAACACGATCATATATGTATACTACCATTCCCATTTCAAATTTAGGTACACCCACGACCCATACTTATGATATTTATTCTTATTGCACATTACTAGATTATCCCGTATAATGGTTCGTCTCTTTTATTCTTATTTATAGGATTATTACAACTTATTACGTAACACTCGTGAAATCCTATCTCTCCAAGTGTAATTTCAGTAGGTACTCTTTTATTTTACGACATAACTTCCTTACTAGTCTCACCCTTTAAACACATATTCCCACTATTTCTTAAGTGTAATTCACTCCCCGTTAACCCTATTTTAGTCTTACATGAGATGCTCCATTTTTATCAAGTCCTACTGGTCCTCCTGATCACCCAAAATGTTTTAATAAGGATATCCAAAGATTACTACTCATTTAAATTGAAATCAACCATTTAAAAGAAGGGATTATGAGTCTGCCAGGAGGTGGCAGGGGCTCGATCGATCGATCCATCGATCGATCGATCAAGAAGTTATGGCGAAACTGTAGAAATACCAGTTACGGGAATATTCTTCCAAAATCATCCAAACCAACATATTTGACTTCCAAACTCCCAAAAAATTATACTACAAGTGTTATATCCCCAAATAATTGATATCCTATGTAAGACATGCGAATTTTCATCAAGTATACCGAATTAAAAGGGCTACAATCCATAAAAATATCAAGAACCCTAATATTTTCTTTGTTTAGTTTCTTCCCATTCCTTTCCCAGATTTTATACTCCTAACTTAATGCAAATTCGTGGATAAACCTCTACATGTGAATTTTATTTCCAGAATACGTCTTTTACCCATACACCAGGCAAATTTGAGTCTCCAAAATAGGTTTTTCCTTCACAAAAGTTAATCCTAATCAACCCTAGACTAATATCATTGAAGCATTAACTAAAATAGAGCAAGATAGATACTTGACTGGAATTATTTGGCTCGGATTTATGGAAAGATTGGTGTGATTGTGATTCTCGTTGCGCGATCGAATGTTTAGCGGCGACGTCAGTGCAAACGGTGGAGTTCTTATCCTAGTACCCCTTGGAAAGATTCTCCTCTTCCTCTCCAATGGCCGTATTTGGTTTATGGTTATTCTAACCCTAGAATATGACTCCTACCATCTGATATAACCTTAGAAAAGTCATGGGTTTTCATGCCCAAAAATATAAAATGTCTAAAACGCCCTCTCGGGATGTTAATTAGGCCTAAAAACGCCTCGAGACCCAAACTAAACCCTCGGGTACATTATTTTGACTATATCGACCCTTCCGGACACATTGACACACTCAAAATGACCATACGGGTGACATATAATTTATTCACTTTTAATATTTCAAATTTAATCCTTATACGACACAAGCGCATCCCCATAAATTTCCAAAATTATCAAATTAGATTCTCGTGATAATTTTACTAAATTCAATTACACCACTTACTTTACCCATAAAGTAACTTACAAAAAAATTTCAATAATTACTAACTCTCATCACGCTAGTAAGTATTTAAATGTTTTTTCAGATTAATATTAAAGTAATATCTCTAATTAAATTTAATAAATCCCGAAAATTAAAAGTCATAAAAACACGGGGTATTACAGTTAATTATTTTCTATTCTACTGATCAGAGAAGTGAAATCATCTTGCGCATAATCAAGAGGATTAGAATTACAGGGGGTAAGTTCCATGGAATTTTAATCCTCGTGGTTAAATGTTAAATTAATAACAAGAGATTTGGAAAATTTTACAAAGTTTGATTTTAACATTAAAAAATTTGTGCAATAATTAGTGGCATGGGCATAAAATGCTATAAACCCAATACCAGGCATAAACACTTCTGGTTGGGGTTCACTGTTGAAAAAATCATTGGTACTATTATTGAGAGAAAGGCTTCTATCAAATAATGCAGATAGATTTTTTTTCCTTCCTCATTCAGACTTATGAAGAGAGTGTATAGGATCTGATTCCTTAACATGCAATTCATGACTATTAGACTGTACATCAGATCACAACACTAACCTTTCAGTCACCTGATCTTGACATTTGTAACTATTAAAACTTTTAATGACCATTCTTTGGTTAATTTATCACTTGCAGTTTGGTTATTAGAATTGAACTTATTTTGCATCATCTTCTTTGAACCAACATCAATATACTGAAAATTCTTCTTATGAGTCTTTAAGGAATTTTGGGGATTGAAGACCAAATAAGTATCCTTGGCATGATCTAATCGTAGGCAATGAGTAAAACACTTAGGAACATACTAATAATCAACTTTTTGCGAAAAGCCATTTCCCCCATATCCAATCTATACATGATGAGCAACAGATTTTAAGAGAGAAACCACTATACACAATCGAGCCAAGTTAGGTCCAGTTATGTTCGCAGTTTCTAAATCAAGTTTGAGTTGTTTTCTAGCCATATGAGCGATCGAGAATAGGTAATTTTTTCATATAAATCGATAAGAAGATAGGGTAATGCAATCCAAATAGTAACAATAGGAGATTTTGCATTAACATGAAAGTTCGTTGACTATTTTCTGATGATGACTTCCATACAAATTTGTATGGATTCAGGAAGACCTAGGATTTTGCAATCCAAATAATATGTATGGAGCAGGAAGACCAATAACAACATTAGATTTTAACCTAAAAGAGATGATATCGTTTTAATCTCATTAAGAAGGTATCCCATTGGAGAATTACCCAACTAAATAAAACTCAAGAGGAACTGCAAGAGAATTAATTTCTTCATTAGCGAAAACAATAGCAGGCTTACCCTTTTATGAACTAGGGGATTTCATGTTAATATTTGGAGAAGAATGAGTTGAGACAACTAAAGAAAATTCTTTGAGATTAGAGGGGAAATGTGGTGGAAGATCAGGATAGTTTTGAGAAGGATTTACCAATGTAGGAAGTCACGTCCCCCATGGGGGATAGACTGAGCTGCCATGTAAACTCTAGGTACCCAGAGAGAGAGAAAGATATCACATTTAACACACTTTATCTTTCAAAACCCTATTTAACCTCTAGAATCCTCTTACCTTCTATAGGGTCCCTTTTTCTTTCATTGTATTTGCTTTAAGATGACAAACTATTTTCTGTTTTAAAAAGCCTTATTTTAATTTTATTACGCACCAAGTTTCTAAACCAATTTCAATTAAGTTCAATTTTATCTTGTTTATTCCTAAATATACATCTAGGTGATTAAAGAAAGTAAAATAAATCAATTCCATAAAAGCAACGCCGGATGTACGAGGAAACCACTAAGGGAAAAAATCTCGGACGACCCAAGCCAGAAAATCACTATAATACTATATTTATAAAGGAAGACACACTGGCTTACACAATGACTCGATCCCCATAAGCCTTGTTGTTCATATTCTCTTTAACCATTCCTCTACAGTGCCCACATAGATCTCCTTCCACAATACTCGTCCACAGCACACAAGTCCCCGTGTACCTCGGTATCCACCAATATAACTTTAGCGACTGCTTACAACTAGGAACACGGACTTCACCATTTCTTCATCGCAAAACTCCAATGGAACAACTTATTTAATATGGATGAACAAAATCCAATGGTTCAAACAAGATATCTATTACATATGTGTATGAAAGCTCAGATATTTTAAACTATAAGGATGGTTTTAGCTTTGGAATCCTTAGAAAACAAATGCAGAAAAACATAATTGTTCATGGATCATTTTACTAATATCCCTCTGTCATTTGAATGACTTGGCCTTGTTATTTGAATGACTTGCCCATGTCGTTTAAATTACATTGAGATGTCACTTGAACAACATCAAATGTCGTTTAATCCTTCTAAACTCAAGAAAATGATCCATACGACTCTAACCAGTGTTTATCTCAGAACAAATGAAGTTAAAATCTTTTAAAATAATTTTTGAAGAAAAGTAACATCCGTAAACAATTTTCGAGTTCCATAAACACTATACATTTATACCCGAGAGAACAAAACATGATGAAGACATGAAACGTGCACCAATAAACACGACATGATATATCTTTGAATCTTGGATGCTACGTCTTCAATAAACACGTCATAGATTATGTTGGAATCGTGAGAAGTAAAAATCTATCTATGACTCAAACAAGTTTTGTCCGAACATAAGTCAATTACCTATAAATTCACACACTTAAAAATTTGTCCTTACACGTTCCTCCCAACTTATCACCTTGGAAGTTATTTTAGGTATTTTCTTACCTAATTCTAGTGGATTAATATTCATCTTTTGGTAAGTTTATCTATCTTGGATTTTCTTATTTACTCCATTTTTAGAGATTGGGCTTGGTGATAGTAGTTTTTATGGATTTTGATAACATGTTTTCTATCATTTATGAGTTTTACTGATCTTGGGCTAAGATTGCTTACCTTGAGTAGCTTTTAGTATGTAGTTTTTTTTTTTTTTTTTTTTTTTGGGGGGGGGGGGGGGGGGGGGGGGGGGAGGGGGGGATGTCTAATCTTGTGTTTATATGTGTTAGAGTTTATGAACATTTGAATTTTTTTTTCGTTTATGAGATTTTTCTCATATTTTTAGTATAGTATCCTTGGCTTATGCTTATACCATTTCTCATAGGATTTTTTGTTCTTTAGTATTTTGGTGTTTGTGTTTTTAAAATATACTCGATTGCTTCAAAATCTCACTCACGTGCCTCAACTTCCTTCGACCATTCCAAATTTAATGAGCTCTTATTGACACATTTTGTGCATTGAGAGAGATCAATTGATTTGGATTATATCTCCAACACTCGTATACCCATGTTTTAGATGAAGAAAGTGAATTGGATTTTGTTCTCAAATTGGACTCAGTTATCCCAATATGGTGAGATAATTTTTTTATGTTTTGTTAGGTGGAAATGATCGTTTGGGCATTAGAGTTTTATCTGACGAAGTGAAGGGCATATATGTTAGAGTATTTACAAAGTGGATAAGCAACCACTACAAGGTCCTAGTAGAAATACTCTAAGTTTCCATATAACCCGATGATGGATTTACCATCTCAATAGGAGATGATTTCCTTTTGGAGTGACAACCATTGCGTTTTGGAATACTTTAAATTTTCCTCAAGATTTTCTTGCTAAGGATTTTCTTGTTCTGAATATGGTTATGTCATTAAGTCCTTATCCCACATAACACCCTGACAACGTTTCAGTCAAGACCTCACATTTGTTGAATGTCATTGGACAGGGTGTGGATATGTGTTTGAGTGGCTTGATTTTGAACTTAATCTTTTCTCACACAAAGGACAAAAACAAAACTCATGCTCTTCCCTTTGGCCATTTAATCGTACAACTGGCTTTGGATTTTGGGGTTTATATTCTTCGAGATGAAGTTCATAAAAAGCCACAATATTTATTAACCAGTCAATCCTATTATTTATCTATTATTCATCTTAGTGACTTTAGTGGTACACCTACACCATCTCATTTTTTTTCCTCAGATAGCTCCTTGTCCTGGCATTATATCACGTGCACCTAGTATACACCTATTGACTGAAGATGATTTGGATTCTATAATTTCTCGATTATAAACTCAAATGCGTTCTAGGTTTCAACCCATCTTTGAGGACTCTAGGAATCACTTTGCTTCATTTAGTTTGATGAGTTCTTCCTTATATAATGAATTCCACCTCACCTTTGATGATCATGTCAAAGCTATCGGGGGATGCCTTGCATGATTTTCACAACGAGGTTATAAAAATATGTGTTATGAAGACATTTGCGAAGAAAAAAAGATGTACCTTGATTTGTGTTTTGGGCTTTGTTGGTTTAAGAGTTATTGGATATTTATTTGTATATAATATAATTATTGTAATCCTTGTAACTCTTAACTTTTTTTAATGCTTATCACTCTTTAGCATTATATATATATATATATATATTCCATGTGTAGTTGAAATTGTTATCTTAGGCCTATTATTAGTTGATTATATATTGCCTAAACTCCATTTTAATTGGTCACTTTCGATATGATTTATTCTATATTTATTGGTTTCATTAGCATGTTCTACTCTGTTAAAATTCCTTGAGAACTTGAATCCATTATCAACTTAGTTCTTTCCTTTGCCACTTTCCATGACAAAACGGGGAATACGATTATAGATATGGGAGTATAGTCTTCAAACCATATTAGGATGTTTAGAGTTATTTATTGATATATACTCTTTATTTAGAGGAATTTTATATTTGAGGAGGAGTTATTTTAGATAGATATGACACTCACATGTTCTTTTAGCTATATCTACATGTTCATATTTATCATATTTACTTATCTTGTTCTTTCACATTGGTACTTTCGTGAGTTTATTATTTGGTGATAAGAAAGTATCATTAAAGATCTTCTTTTGATCCATGAATATGGTTGAGTCTCTTGTTGTGAATAGTTACTTTCAAAAAATGTAATTTTTTTATTTGTTCTTGGACAGGCGGGTCATAAAACAGTAGATTGTATTCATTTTCTTGTAAATTTTCCATTTTATGTTTTGTCATCTCAGAATTCAACAAATATGGAGATTTTAAGAGTATTGTATACTCAATATGCTCCCAATAATAGATTTTCAAAATCCTTGATAAATATGTTTGAGTGTTTGTCCAAGAGGTCACCAGAAAGCTTCATCAACATCATAAATTCATTCATGTCGAACCTCAAGTACACCATTTGGGAAATGTGTAAGACTTAGTGGAATTAGATTCACACCTTAGTTTAAATGTTTTTATTATTGAAAAAACTCATTTTTAACCATGGTTTTGTCAATTTATCAAATACATAATGAAAGTATAATTATCTATAGAAAAACCTATTTTTATAAAGAATTCCATATTTTTATGTATGTTAAGTATGATTGCTCTTTGCTGGGACAAAATATACATAGGGTTTCGCAAAAAAACTTATTTTCAAAAATATTATAAAGAAAATTTTGAAAAATTTCCTAAACAATTATGGGAGCAGTATTTGCACTGCAACGATGCTCCAACGATTATTTTAATTACTATAGAGAAAAATCATCGCTAGACACTTTGTGTCTATATAAAAATCTCTAGTCTTTCGAATGATTTAGGTTTTCACTTTAACTTCACCATAGTGAATCTTTCCTCACTATAGCGATGCTTCTACGAAGCACCTCTGACAGGGCTGAAATAACTTTTGCACAAGATCTTTCTCTAAGATCTTCTTAGTTTTTGTATTAAGTATACCTCTTCGGATGACTTATACCTTGAGATAACTACTTGACTCCATAATGGTGTGACAACTAGCATATTATCTTTTAAACACTATCAAATGTATAGATTATATAGTTAAGTGTTCCATACCCTTCCAAACCAAGAATGAGAGCTTTGAAAAAATCTTTGGTTGATCAAAACATTTCATATATTTGGGAGCCCGTTTGTTTAATCCTCTTATTGAAGATATTTTTATTGGAATTTTATTTAAGAAAAAATTAGAGATTATCAACTCAACTTTATATTCAGTTTCCTTCATCGGTTGGTTCTCTCCTCGGAGAATGTGGTGTGCAAGAGTACCTAGTTGATCATAACGTTGTGTGTTTGTAATTCTTTGTATTTTATTTTTGATATCTCTATCATTGTGCATTTGTCATTTTTATCGGGCTGAGGTTTTTTCCATTAGGGGATTTTTCCCTTGTACATTCACTCTCGTGTCTATTTTAATCTTTTCACATTTTTTAGAATCATTGTCTTAACTAAGAAGAAAAAATTTGGGATTATTAAATCTAGTTAAATATTTTTGCACATAGAATTTTGGATTGTTAAACCCTTTGATAATAATAAAATAGAATTTTTTTTTGAATTAGCGGAATTAGTATTTATTTGGGTATCTACAATCGAGAGGAACATTCTGATACAGTTTCGACAAATGCAGCTAGGGCACCAAACTAAGAGATTCAATTAGAGAAGCAACCAAAATAGCAGGCACCCCTGGCAACACCCATCGATTAGGATTCTATCAATTCTCAAGTAATCATATCTAACCAGGAGACTCAGTTATCGCATTTTATCACCTTCAACAGCTAAAGAACCTTTAACATCCACAATCATCGATTGTTTCACCAACTCCACCATAGATTACTACTAAGGAAAGATCACATGGGGAATTTTCTAAGGGAATCCCACCAGAGTTTGCAGAAGCTACTCACATTCTCATGGAACACTAGTGTACGATTCATATCGAAAGAAACTTGAAGATGATTAGGTGCATAATATGTGGACAAATGTTATCCCACTTTAAGATGGTGGGAGATGCATTACAGTTGTGGTAGTCTACTACCACTATTGAGTAGAGTATTATTGTACCTTTTACACAATTTCGGACCAGATATAAGTGTTCATATTTTCCACAGATAGTGAAAGAGACAAAGAAGAGGGAGTTTCTAATGTTAGAATAAGGTGACCATATAGTTTCTGAGTACAAAAGGGAGTTCATTATCCTCTCCTTATTTGAACCCAATTAGGTGAACATTGAGGCAAATAGGATTTTATGATTCATTATTAGACTAACATAGAGAACTAGAGAGGTGATAATAAGGAATTTCACTCAGGAGGTGAATGCCACCATCAAGAATTTTTAATACAACCACAAGTTTTATAAGTTAAAAGGGAAACTAGTTCAAGAGGGACATGTCTAGGTAGGAAGTCCAGATAAGAGGTAGTGTGTCTAACACTCCGTAATTTTTAATAAGTAGGCTGACCAAGTATATTTATTAAATTTTATAGTTTGTCAAAAGAATTTAAATACCATCCCTAGCATGAAGTAGAAACAAATCTCAATGATAAACCAAAGCAAAGATCGACATGAGAAATTCTCAATTTCAATTTATACTAACTGATAGCAACCGACACATACAAATCTTCTCAATTTAAATTTATCTTCCACAGTTGAGTACAAATATGAAGAATAAGCTAAAACTCAAATATCTCAAAATAAATTAAGTAAATTTAAAGGTAAGAACGACCCCTTCCAAGCTTGGTGATGAATGGAATGGAATAAGGCGATGGGTCCACCGTAATAAAGCGATGGGTCAGGCCCACCTCAACAAGATAATAGCTATTAACTAAAGTAGTAAAACTACCAATCATGAGTATAAATAATAAACTCTACAGTTGTTACTTAGATAACTTTCGCATCCATAATGGTATCAAATCATGGGAGTTAAGTATTTTCAATATCTATGTTTTAAACTACAAAATTTTCATATAAGTAGAATTTACGGAGAAAGTGGGTAGTTCTATAATTATCATATGGGTTATCAAAGTTTAACTAAAATACAAAACCCCACTAGAACTGTTTGTATGGGTATATAATGCAGTCCTTCACATGCCGTTGTTCACACAGTAAAAACCATATCCGTTCACATGCCACAATGCGCACGGTAAAAACTATGTCCGTTTGTATAGTGCACAAAAACCAAAGTCATCCAGAATTATATACGTAGACCCTATCCCAAGCCCAGAACTATGATTACCATTTCCTTCTTAAAACGAAGTTCTATGCCCCATATCATCGCAATTATGGTATAGGAGTTCTATGATTACAAATTTCACTTTCTCAAGTGTGAGCTTTTAATATAGATTTCCATTACCAATAGTTATATTAAAATTTTAAGGAAAATATGATATTCCATGTAAAGAATTGATCTACCACATGATTTTATTTAAATAGGAACTTCTATGAAGAAACATGCAATTCTCTACTCAATTTCATTAAACTAATTTAAGAGAAACATGAAATTGCAAGAATTGGGTTTATTCATTTACCTACCAAACTCATTATTTCTCGATATATCAAATAATCCTAATTATTTTTACAGTATTTTGATAATTTATAAAAACTTCTTAGGTTGAAATCATTATTTACATCATGAGAGGAGATGGTAAAATTATCTTGCCTTGAGTGATGACTACCAAGTTCCAAAAGAAAGATAAGATAGCAACTGTTCTTCAAAATCCCCAATAAAAGTAATCCCCCCTAATAAAAGTAATTCCTTCCTCGAAATTCATAATAACATTATAACTTCACTGAGTTAAAAATTGTATTACCTCATAAGTTAGAAACTATTTCCTCATATAAAATAAGCCAAACTATATCCTCGTGTAACATGATCCAAACCGTCCCTTCATGTAAAATCAGTCAAACTATCTCCTCATATTAATGAGTTAAAATAATCTTCTAATATAAAATGGGTCAAAATCATCTTCTGATATGCATATGAGTCAAATAATATTTTAATATAAGAATGAGTCAAAATCATATCCTCACATGAGTGTGAGTAAAAATCATGTCCTTATATAATAATGATCAAAATCATCTCCAGACATTCATGTGTGTGAAAACCATCTCCTTATATAAGAATGAGTCAAAATAATCTCCTCACATACATGTGGGTCTAAATCATCTTCTCATATAAGAACGAGTCAAAATAATCTCCTCATATATGAATGAGTCAAAATAATATCCTCATATTAGAATGAGTCAAAATAAACTCATTAGAATGGGTCAAAATAATCTCCTCATTTTATAATGAGTCAAAGTATACTAACAACTCATATAGCTGAGTCAAAACAGATGGGGTACTGTTGCCTCATCAAGTCCTCATACTCCCAAGTGAATTCCTCCACGTTTTGATTATTCCATTGTACTCGCACTAGTGGTATCTCATTTGAGTGAAATTTTTTGATTTGTCGATTAAAAATACTAATCGAATGCAAACTGTATGATGCATCCGAGTCTAACCCAATCTCACCCAAATCAATATGATGATATGCACCCTTAGGGTGCAAAAATGGACAGAGTAGAGAGACATGAATCATATTATGAACTTGGTCAAGGTGGCCGTAAAGTTGTAGACTGTACGCAAACTTTCCTACCTTCTTTGTAATCACGAATGTCCCAATATAACAAGGGGTTAATTTGCCTATCTTTTCGAACCTCATCACCCCTTTCATAGGGGAAAAACACAGTAAAACCAGCTCTCCCACCTGAAACTCCATCGGCTTCCAATTTTTATCTACATAATTCTTTTATTTATATTGAGAAAAGTTGATTCACTATGTTATCAAATTGATCTTTTTCGTTGTGTCTTAGTCATACTCTGGTCCTAAATGTCTAACCTCCCCCGGGTCTAATCAATATACTAGTGATCAATATGGTCTCCCATAAAGTTCCACATAAGGCGACATATAATTGGAATTCTGATAACTATTGTAATACATAAACTCCAATAGTGGTAAATAAGACTTCCAATCTTCTTTGAAGTTCTTCATACATAACCACATCATATCCTATAAAACCTAATTAACTCTCTTGGTCTGGACACCCATCAACGAATGGTATGCTATGATAAGATGCATCTTGGTCCTTATGGCCTATTGGAAATTCTCCCAAAAGTGTGCTAAAATGTAGCCGATCTTAAATGATTGATAATGGAACCTCGTGTAAATAAACAATCTAATCCACATATAAATGAGTAAGAAACTTGGTCGTATAATCGATACTAACTGCCAAAAAGTGTGACACATTTGTAAGGCAGTCAATATCACCTCGATAGAATCATGCTATCAAGGCATCAAGGGTAGCCCGTGATCAAGTCCATCGAGATGTAATCCCTCTTACACTAAGGAATGAGTAGAGGATGAAGCATACTAGAAGGATTTTGTTTTTGAATATTCTTTGTTTTAGTTTTCCAAAACATCTAGTTGATATTGTTATTGATTCCTGTGTTTTATATTTTGTTTCATATTAAAAGTGTTTTCATATGTTCTTTGGAATGATATTCGCCGCATGCGATTATTATCCTTGGTATGCCTATTTTGTATTTATGCACTTCATTCTCTTTTAGTCTTAAACTTTGTGATTTCTATAGATTGATAATCTTAGGACTTCATTGGTCATTCTAATGATTGATTATCTTAGGACTTCATTGATTATCTTAGGACTTCATTGGTTATTCTCATTCTCTTGTAGAAACATTTTTACGATTATGTGATTCAAGTGTTTCTATTAATCATACGAGATGCACTTTTGTGGTTGTAAGTTTCTTTCATCGAAATATTAAAAAATAGTGTCATACAATCAAGTTTATGACTTTTTAAATCATATACTCCATGACATACTTTTGTATATCAAATTGAGCTATTTGATCATTTTCCTTCGATTAGTAACATAACATGTGCTTCATGATATGCATTTGTAAGACTAGAATGCTCTGATACCACTTTCTAATCGCGATGAACATGCTTGCCAAGAATGGTCACAAACAAAAAATTCTATTTTTATATTTTTATCAATTTAAGTCCCAAGCACACAAATCCAATTTTAAATAAATTTTAATCTTTGATTAAATTAGGAATGCATATGATAAAAGATACAATCATATAAAATAAACTACACATGCAATCAACCACAACAAATCATGAAAATTTGCTTTTTAGGGAAAAACCTATATTTTAGCAATTTAGAGAGTTCTACAAGACTAACGACTTACAGACTACTTGATACACCCACAAGTATAACGCGCAATGTCTTCAAATATTTTAAAGAATATAGCTCAATCCATATATGTCCACGGGTGATGATCCACCCTCAGCATCCACTGATCAGCCTTCAGCATTTTTCAGCTGTGATCACCCTGGTCAAAAAATCAGTTGTAGAGAACTATCTCCACAAATCGTATCCAAGATACAAAATTTCTAGGGTTTCAAAACGATTCACAAAACTATTTGGGGATGTAATGTTGTGAATTAAAAATTGTTTTGGTAACACAAAACTTGAAATTTTTTGTAATAGATATGCAGGAAATATTTTGTCAAAAGTCTTGGGAAATTTGGAGTCAAAATAGGTATTTATAGACCTGACATAAAATTCGAGGAAGTGAATTCGTTCGAACGAAAATAGAAGTCGTTCGAACGAGAATAACATCTCTTTGAACAAAAACACAATTCATTTGAACAAGACTCCAATCTCGTTTAAGTCAGCTTCTAATGATCTTCAAATAAATTCAAATGGAACACCTTCGTTAGTAGTTCGTTCGATGTACGATATAATGAGCCTTCAAATGAAGATATAATTTCGTTCGAACGTAATTCTAATCTTGTTATAACGAAGTCAAAATAATATTTATTTTTAATTAAAAAAAATCCGGCCACAATTTTTATAAAAAAACATCCCAAATAAAATTATGAATAATTTAAAATCCTAAAAGCTTTATACCTTTTTGAGATGTAGGCAAGTCTTCAATGTTGGAGTTGTTGGAGTTCAGTGTGACGCGTCGGTGTGTGTCGATTTGTAACGAGATATGCCAAATATGTCAAAGTAAAAATAAAATAAATAAACAGTGTAAAGAATGTGTCGTGTGCGATACCGATTTAAATAAATGTGCAAAATCTAACCACAAACTTATTTATTAAGAGTCAATTTTTGAATCAAATTAATTCAACCCTTAAACAAACATCTATCTGTGTGCGTGTGTCAAACCATCATAAACACAAATATGGTAACTTACAGATTTCAGGAAAATTCCCCTCATGAAAAAACCTTTTATTTCATTATAATTTGTAAATCGCAACTTACACGGATTACAATAAAATCTACAATAAGTTTACCTCAGCAAACCTACATTGACACGCAGTCTAGAGAGAGCAATGGATTCTATGCAGAGAACCCACATGAAGAATAGTCTAATTTCCAGCAATGATCCACACACAACGAACCTCAATGAGCTCAGTCTTTTGGTGTAGAGACACGATCGACAAAGGTTGAACAATAGCAAAGTATGTTCTTGGGTTCTAAAATAATTCACATAAGCATTGGGATCTTTTGAATTGAAAACAAAAAGGTTTAAGAACCTAAAAGTGAGAAGATAATGTTTCGGCAGTAGCAGTTTCGTTGCTGTTTAAAATCGTAGGTATTCTTAAGAAAAATGGAGTTATTTAGAATGTTTAAATAGAAAATCTAAGGAGGAAAGTCTCTCAAACGATGCCACGTGTCACTTGAACGAGCTTCGCGCGATACTGGCTGTCATTTGAATAACAGGCTCGGTCGCTCGAACGACCAATGAAATAAATATTTTTCTTTTTTCTTTTTTTCAGTAAATTTTGACCCTTAAAACTTCGAAAAATAATTTTGACAAAAAAATTAAAAAATCCACTCCAACACTTAGAATTTTTTTTATGAAAAAGATCTCAATATTCTAAGTGAAATGATATGGAGTAAAAACACAACCTTTACCAAATTCATCTCACAGAGGCTTGATTGTTGAAGAAACTTGGTATTCGGATCCGTCTTGTTGTACATGTGATCTTGAACATTCTTCCATGGTTGTAGCAGCATACGACATACTAATTGATAACGGACATTTATAAACTCATGTCCCTACAAATCCTCCCCTATGTCTATGTCGGTACAAAATAAAAACATCTGAATTATAAAAAAAAATGAGCTATACAAATATACCCTACCAAGAACTCAAAAGTGGAAAGATAAAATGCTAAGTCTTCAAACTTTGCTGCAATAATTAAATCTTCAAGCTTTTCTCGTCAGGGTGTGCAACATAATCTTCAATTTTGTACCTACACATATGAGACAATGCAAATACCTTCGTGACGCATCGAGTTTGAAATGATATAAGAATAAATCAATCAATAATAAAATCTCCCCCACAATGCAAAAACTCCACATATTTCATTCTCCCCCTTTTATTTGACCAAAATAGACAAGGAAACGAATAAAAAAAATAAACATGGAGTTGTCACGATAAAAATCCATAGCAAATATGAATCAAATAATCCTCATGCAAATGTGAACACAAAATCTTCCACCAACTATTTTTGATTTTTTAAATTTTTCATAGAAAACATGCAAAAATAAGTTTACAAAAATCACACACCATGAATTCACACTAAGACAAACGAATCTTGGAAACGGAATGAATGGGTGTGAACATATTCAATAGGCAAATCATCGCAATCAAACATAACATATGTGCATGATGTATACGAGTACTCCTTTCAAATGAATCGCAAATTCGTCATTAGGTGTCGAAAGGGTTGAATGTAAATGACATCGACTCAATCCATCAATACGTCAAAGTCAAAAGTGATTCCCACACCAATAACTTCTAAAACGATGAATGCTTTTTCATGATGTTGTCATGATGTGAAAACCAATTTTTCATTTCTTTTTATCCAAACTCCATCATAAATAATAATCATTATATTTTTCTTTTGACGTGGTCCCTTTTTGTCATATTTATCCTTTTATTGCCTTTAAATTTTTTGGTCTCTTTTAAACGGTGGCTTTCACGACGAGTTAATTTTGAACTCTCATAGCCCTTTCCCGTGATTCACTCATCATATTTTGTTGCAATTAAATTCCTCATGGTAAATGGTTTTTGCATGCGCTACTTCCATTGTCAAGTTTTATCGCATATAGTTCATTTTAAAGACATAATTGACATGACAACACTCTGACCAATATGTGATAAACAAGTACAATAATCAACCACATCCGTGCAAGTGTGTATTGAAAGAACTTATGAGTAAAAAATGTAGGCAGTACCATCTAATCACATATCAATGACTCCAAACATTGTAAAGAACAAAAATGAAATGATGACGGATATCAAAAGACAATCAAATCATCACGTGGATATGGAATGAAATTGTGGCTTGGTCATCCTAAACGTCCATCCATAAACGGTGCAAATGAAAACATAAAACTCTTTTTGACTTTTTCAAAATTTTATCAAAATAAAAGGTTTTTGTATTTTTAAAAAATTTTCAAAGGCAAACATCTAATACAAAAAATACGTACTAGCAATAGGCAAAAATATCATCATGAAAATCAACCTATGCGTGCAATCAAGACTAAACCTCGAACGTTAGGTACGGTGGAATGTTCCAAAGGTGATGACATCCTATGACAAACCTCCATCAAATCATGTGAAGTCTTAACTAAAAAATTTAACTGCTCCCTAATATGTACAAACTCTCTCGTGTAATCATCTGGAGCATCAGGTGTGTGTGCGTATGTGTGAACACGTGTAGTAGCAAAATGTGACACATGGCCTTACTTAGAAAAAACTCCCTAAGGTGTCCTCTTTTCTTACAATGCGTGCAAACATAAATAGTCCTATGTATACCTCTCTCAAAATGTCTCCTACGCACTCTCCTATCAGGTATGGGACGCCTAGGTGGGTTGGTATGAGAGACATGTGAATCTAACACAAAAATAGGAACCGACTCGGGTGCAACGCGTGAAGTGTACGCACCATCATGACTTATCCCTAAACTCTCACCACTACCCAAAATAGGATTGAGAACCATCTTTCCTTACTTATTAGATATGTTCTCTAAAGTGACTTTAACCTCCAGGGTGTGCTTAAGATCTCTCTCTGATTGTTACAAACGAGTTATAAGTTCACTCTTTTCCCTGCCTAAAGCTATCTGTTTTTTGCTCAAGGAAACCTTCACCTTCTCGCGTTGACTAGCTTTCGCCTCAAACTCCCTCAATCTTTCTAACTCTATCTTCAAATCTCAAAACGTAATACTTAACTCCTTATTCAATTTTTTAGTCTTTAAAGTCTCTACGTACAAATCTCTAAATACGATCTGGAGCTCACTATCACTCTCACTCTCTCTATCGTAAGAAACACTCAAATCGTCCTCAGAGGTTTAAGGTTCAGAAGTATCCTCATCATCATGGGACAAACTGGGTGTGCTCACATGACTAGAAGAAAAATCAACAAACTTTAATTGTGAAGACTCATCCCCATAATCTTTCACATCATCCTCATTATCACTAAGGGTGACTGGCATAGCAACTTTCTTGCCCCCTCTCCTAAGTCAAGTGGGGCACTGAAATGACTTATGCCCTTTTCCTTCACACTCAAAACATGTTACATTTTGTAAATCTCTCTCACCCTCTTTATCTTTCTCACCGCTTTCTTTGACCTTGTCTTTCTTTTTCTCAAAAAACCTTTTATTGGAAGAATTTTTTTTTGAAAACATGAGAAACTTTTTAAAAAAATTCGTAAGCAGGGTCATATCAAAATCACACTCTTCCTCAGACTCGGACTCACGAAAACTCACTTTATTTTTCTTCTTAGACTGGACTTTAAGTTCTATCCTTCTATCCTTAGGCTTGACACTGTTAGGAAACATGTCAATATCATATGTCTGGAGGTTTCCAACCAAGTCTTCTAATTTCAGACGATTCAAATTACTTAAGGTATTTAAAACAGTCACTTTAGGGATAAAATGTTTTGGAAGCGATCTTAAAATATTTTTAACCACTCGTGCATCGGGTATAGGCTCACAAATATTAAAACTATTGTTGACAATGTCAGAAAAACGTGCATAAAGTAATCAAAACACTCAGTTTCAGGCATTGTAATCGTTTCAAATGTAGTAGTTAAATTTTGAATTTTAGACTCTTTGACCGCATTTGTGCCTTTGTGGGTGAGTTGTAAAACATTCCACGCTTTTTTAGACGTGGTGCTCGCATAATACATCTGAACTCATCGGGGGTGATGTGTCCGAAAATTTCACTAAGCCCACGTGAATTAAAAGTGCTCCACGTAAACTCATCCTGAGTCCAGTCTGCCACATGCTTTAAATTCGTGACATTATTCGTGGTGATAGTGAAAGGAATCCAACCTCTTTCAGAAATTAACCAAACTATCTCATCGATTGCTTATAAATGTGATCTCATGTGGGCTTTATAGTGAGCGTAATTAGACCCGTCAAAAATTGGCAACCGATTATATTAGTTTTCACTTGGAAATATTGCGAGAATTTTTAAAAATTATGATTTTTCAAAAAGATCTATATCACACAATTTTTGCGAAAAATAGGAATACTCGAAAAATTTGAGTAACCTGCTCTGATACCAATTTTTAAGAATGTGTTGTGTGCGAGATACTAATATAATTAAATGCACAAATTCCAACCACAAACTTATTTAATTAGAGTCCATTTTTGAATTAAATTAATTCAACCCTTAAACAAACATCTACGTTTGTGTGTGTGTGTCAAACCATCATAAACACAAATATGCTAACTCACAGATTTTAGGAAAAATCCCCTCAGGGAAAAGCCTTTTATCTCACTATAATTTATAAATCACAACTTACATGGATTACAATGAATTCTGCAATAAGTTTATCTCAGTAAACCTACATATACGCGCGGTCTAGAGTCAATAATGGATTCCACACAGCGAACCAACATGAACCCAGTCCAATCTTCAGTAAAGATCGACAAGCAGTGAACCTCAATGACCTCGATCCTTTGGTGTAGAGACGCACTCCAAAAAGGTTGAACAGTAGCAAAGTATGTTCTTGGGTTTCAAAATAATTCACATAAACATTGAGATCTTGTAAATTTAAAACAAAAAGGTTTAAGAACCTAAAAGTGAGAAGACAAATGTTTTTGCAGTAGCAGTTTCTTCACTGTTTAAAATCGAGGTTTTCTTAAGAAAAACAGAGTTGTTTAACATGATTAAATAGAACAAAAAGCATTATCGCTTGAACGATGCCACACGTCGCTCGAACGAGCTTCGAGTGAGACTGGTTGCCGTTTGAACGATAGACACTGTCACTCGAACGAGCAATTAAATAAATATTTTTCTTTTTTCTTTTTGCCAAAAACTTTTGTGCCTTAAAACTTTGAAAAATAATTTTGACAAAAACTTAAAAACTCCGTTCAAACACTTAGAAATTTTTTTGATGAAAAATATCCCAATATTCTATCTGACATGCTAAGGAATAAAACCACAACCTTTACAAAATTCATCTCTCTGAGGCTTGATTGTTGAAGAAACTTGGTATTCGGATCCGTCTTGTTGTATATGTGATCTTGAACATTCTTCGACAGTTGTAGCGGTATATACCATACTAATTGATAACAGTCATTTATAAACGCATGTCGTTATAAACAGCGTAAGCTAAAATATTTTCCCTTACAGTATTATATTTTCTTGTAAGTCTTATAAACTTTAAGAAAATGTACGCTTTGAAATACGTGATCTTGTCTTTTTTCACATTATAATGCACTAAATAATTTTTAAAATCTAATTTATAAAGAATTAAAAAGATGTACCAAGTTCTACAAAGCATTGAAAACTTTATAAGACTCCTGAAATAATGTCTAAACTCCAAAAATGTGTATGGGAGGAATATCATTTCCTGACTTGGGGAATGTTGAAAAGATCATGCTATCTAAAAAATCATGAGTGAATGAGTGGTTAGGGATACAACTTTGATTGTATGAAGCTACCTTTAAAAATTGAAAAAATTATCCCATCTTTGTGGTTGCATAAATCCACAACTTACTAAAGAATTTTAACCTAGCAAAGATTGAAAGATTTCAACTTATCCGAAATTGGGTTACCCAATGGATATGAGAGAAAAGGTTTTTACCAATTGCTTATTTTAAGGGGAAAAAGTTCTAGTTAAAAATTATCCTAAAAAGGTTATTGGAGATTTCACTTTAGTTGAAGTTTTTCCTTCTTTGTTTTATTATTCGTTATCTTGATTGGATTTAAGCTTCAACCTTTTTCTCGGTGGTATCCTTTTTTTTTGTTTTGCACATTTGATATATGATCTTCCATTTTTGGTTAATGATCTCATCATGTTATTATCATTTTCTAGATAATCTTTTCTTGATTATAAACATTGGACATAAAACTCAAAATTGTTAAGTGTGATAATATTGCATGGATTTTTAATTATCAAATGGAGTCTTGGAGTTGTTCTCTTATTCCATAAATTTTATTGTGCAATGTAAAAACCTTTATAGAGATAAATTGAAAAAAGATTCAATTGATACCATTTTCTTTTTATTTTATTCTTTTTTTATCCATGTAGTACATCTTGTATGTTACTTTGAAATATTCGTACGTTTTAAGGGATGATCGTTCTTGATTGGAAATATCATTTCTTTTTGATTGATAATTTATTTGTTATAACCTTGTTCTATTGTAGTCTTAATTGACCTTCAGCTTGATGTTTTGTAGTCATCTCTTTAAAGTATGTGGTATTACCATTAACGTTGATATTGAGGAGGTTTTAAAATTTTCAACACACACACACACACACACACACACACACACACACACACATATATATATATATATATATATATATATATATATATATATATATATATAGAGAGAGAGAGAGAGAGAGTCAAGCTCATGTTCTTTATATAAAATAGTTTTTTAAATTTAAAAACTTCTAAAAAAAGTTGTCTTCGTTCCGGGTACTTCGTTGGTCACGAATAGTGCAAAACTCAATGGTGCCAAAATTTTATCATATGTGCTACCTTTTTTGCTGACGTGGCAGAATCCATCTTTGTAATAAAGGATCCATCACTGGTCTTAGCAAAGACTAATGTTGTGTCTGATGAAAATCTTATGGCCATTTTAGCATCTTTTTAACCTCGAACTTTGTGCAAATCACGTTTTCAACTATATTTTTTGTGTGGATTTTCTCTTGACTTCTTTGTGTGGACAAGAAGCATCTCAGCCCTTAATTATTGTGTGCAAAAGTTCATTTATGACTTGTTGTCTAATTAAGGTCTTATTCTCCCTCAAATAAGTTAGATGTTGTTTTTCATGAAAGCTTTTGTTTTTAAGAGAGAGAAGCATATGCTGAAAACAATTATATTAACATGTATAGAAATCGTATCTCAATATTGAAGTCAAAGGTAATAATATATCATACTCTAAGGGCATGAATAAATAATATCAAAGCCTAAAGGCAATTAAGACTAGTATAGAACAAGTGAATACCAACAAAATTTATCACTCACAAGTGAGAGTTATCCCAAACCATGCATTTTAATCCCTTCCCAAGTTATGCAAATCTAAGTATACAAACACCAAACAAATAGAGTCAACAAAATATAAACAATTAAGACATTATAAGATAATATGCAAGATAGAAAAAGTGAGGAACATATTAATAAATAACAACCACTTAGTCACAAATACATCATGAAAGAGTGAGATGCCAAGAAAATGCGAACATATAAATCTTTAGAAAATTAACTCAAAAAGGGGTTTCCAAGGAGATATAAGCATGTATGTGATATGATAACAACTCCAAGACCCATTTTGGGATAAGAAAAATTATAAAAATAATTATCATACTCACCAAGAGTTTGAGTTTATGGCAATGTTTGTAATCAAGAAAATATTATCCTAAAGGCTAATAAAATAATAAAACTTATCAAGAAAGAAAACTATATCATATTTAGTTTGTGCCAAAAATGAAAATCATTGAGACAAAGGTATATGTTAAAGTTTAATTAAGATAATTATTCATAAAACAAAGGATGCAAATGTGATACCCTATAAAATTCATCAATAAATTGATCAGGTCTAATAAATCATGAGAATTAAAATATATGGTAGCACTATTAGCATAACTAAATAAATAAAACTGAATAAGTGAATCTACTGTGAGACAATAAAATACAAAATAAAGAAAATTCAGATATGATAACATCTAACTGCCAATACAATTACATCCAGCTATGGAATATAAATCTCAACTATACAATTTCCATCTCGGAATATAAGTACCATATGTATAATTTCTGACTTGGGATAAAGTGAAATAAAAAACTCCATGTACTAAAATGTAAAGAAACATAAGGAAGTAAATGAGCTACACTGCTCGACTTCTACAACCTAGGAATGATGAATAGAATGTACTTAGAGATAATCCTCTAACGAACAATCTAAGTCTATGGAAGAAACAACGGCTTAAGCCATGTAAAAAAAATTCAAAAATGAATGTTACTACAAGTCTACTAAATATAATGATTCAACTCAACTTGGTCCATAATAATAATGCATCGTCCTCCCATTTTAAGCTATTTAAGTTACTGAACCCAAAAAACATAAATAATTATGTGTTTTTACTCCCAAACACAATGAGTCCCGTGTGATATAAGATAATATCTTAATTATATATTCTTTACTTTGAAGGTCCTAAGTTCTTCTCTTGATTTAGGAATTATTTACTCCATTGAAAACTCTTTCATTAAACGTAACTTAATTACATCATTAACGGTCTCTAGTCATGATTTTAAAGATACGTCAAGTCTAATTATCTCAAAAGTCATAGACCTAATACAGTCCTTACATTATTCTTGACTCATAAGTTTATAATTATACATCGCTATTATAAATCATAGATCGATATAATTATTGTAAGTACCACAATACATAATCCTCGTATAAAACATTGTTCAATACTTATTGGGGTTATTTCTTAAAGCCATGTGTAAAACATTTTACTATTTATTAATAAAGGATTGATTTATTCATTTTGAAATGAGAATTAAGTTTGTGAGAATTAGTTATACTTGTTTAAATATATTATTTTATAACAATGTCCATAAATAGAGCTTAGTATGAATTCTAGTGATTCGGTTTAAGGTTGATCACGAGGAGATTGGAATTTCGGTTCGAGCTCTATTAAAAATTCAAAACCTAGATTTTGACTTGACATCCTATCGGAATGGTTGCGATGCAATCCTAGTAGTTTATGTATAACTAAGGGAACATGTATTATGGTTTGAGAACTTGCACGATAGTTAAATAGATGATTATGATCTATAAATCTAAGAAATTTATTGAACATGACCACCAATGACAGTTGAGTCTAAGGCCTATCTTGACTAGACTCGGGCAATCTCACACATTTGCAAAGGGTGCATATATTCTCAATTCTGAGAATTATGAGTATTACAATGCTTATGTGATTATATTTTTTATTCTTATAGGTGTGATTTAATTTTAGATTGAATCAAAGGATCCCCATACATTCAGTGATAGTTATGTAAATAGGTCAGAGATATTAATTTAAAGCAACAAATGTCAGGGGATACCAAGGATTGCAAGACCCCCTAGATAGACTTATGTGATTTATTTCCACAAGCAACCTGATTAGTGGATTTTTTATAATATGGTGGAGAAACAAAATAAGTTAAGTCTAAGAATCAAGAAATTTATTAGATGTTGGTTAAAGTCGATTAGTAGTAAATTAATTTGACCAAGCAGGTATCAGAAGCTTAATGTAGGGAATACTATTATGTACCATAGTCAAATTTGCAAATAATACCTCATTATATCCGAGTGGTTTCTCAGATAATTAAAATGGAGTGAAGTTATAATTATTTAGTGAAATTAACTATGGTTAAATAAAAAGTAAATAAATTAAGGTTATTGTAATTTTGGATTTCCAAGTTTTTATTTGGAAGCAAATTTATAATTTATCTTAGTTCCCTTGTGTAGTCCATATACCCAAGTAATTAGTCCCAGGTTCTCAAGAAAAATTATTTGGCCTAAGCACACCTTTTGTACTTGTATATAAAGGAGTAAAATTATTCTCGTTTCTGTGAAGATGCCTAGAGAGAGACCACCATATCCCATTCAAAATGATGAGTTTGTATCTCAAAAGGTGCCCACATAGCGATCTAGCTTTGGGGACGATAATACACTAGAAGATCCCAGCTTTTTAGAAGGTTTTGGAAGATTTTGAAGATCCAAAAGAAGGAATACCTTTATTATCAACAAATATCATTCTCCACATCATATCAAAATCGGACTTGCAAAGGTGTTATGTTATGAATTCGAGGTTGGTTCTTAAAACCTAATTTTTGGTTTTGGGCTTTTTATTATTTGATTCATCAAATATTCAAGACTGAATATTTTTATTACGCATATATCGATCCACAGAAATTGGTATCAAGGACTTTGGTTTTGATTAATTATCCATTAGAAATGTCCATGTTGTCCTAACTTGAAAACCCTAGTTTTGCATGATGTATAATGGTGTATCTTTGTGTATGCTTTTGTATTAACATGGTTTTGCAGAGATTATTTGTGTATATCCCTTCCATCATGGTCACACATTATTTTTCTATGTGAATGGATCTTACGATGGTTTATCCATAGTTCTTTGTTGCTTCTTTATTTGATATGGTAGTAATAATTATGTTTTTGTAATTATATCTATATCGATGTATTCAAAAGTGATCATGAGGGGATGTATTGTTCTTTTACATGTAGAATCATGCATGTTTATGGGTTTAAGTGTTTGTCAAAGTTTCACGGAGTTTCAAGAAGTTTTGGAAGGGTTATGTCCATTTTTTCAGGGGAAAATAAGATGAAGAAGAAGGATGACCCCAACAAGGTCGATCGATTGCCCCTGGACAAATTCATTTTTTGGCCAGTTTTAGGTGTTTTGTTTTGCGGTGGTTTTTACCCATATTTTTTACAGACCATGAAGGATTTTTTCCAGTAATCAAGACCCCTAAGAATTCTTGTTTATGATGAAATCTACTTTAAGATGGACTCTTTGTTGAAAGAAAGTCTTCTACAACAAGGACTCTTATGGATGAAGAGTTGTACTTCAATAAGAAGTCTAGGCTGTGATGGAAATGGATTTTATGTCCTTTTATTATTTGTTTCATTTATTTATTTAATTTCTTGTATGTATCTTTAATTGTTGTGTTGTGTTAATTCATGTGCTAATTAATTGGATAATTAAGAACACTTGTTTTATTAACAACGTGTATTATATTTTTTTAAATCATCCTAGATCACGAATTTTCTCTCCAAAATATTTTTTTTATTCTTTTCTAAATTTATTTAAACGGGTTAATTTAAAATTTAAGGTGTGTGTGTGTGTGGGGGGGGGGGGGGGGGGGGTCCTTTTTTATGTGTGCGCTTAAGGTGATGGGAAATTTTCTTTTTGTAAACCTTTTTTCAATTTTACTT
The DNA here is from genome assembly GCA_949130495.1 of Sambucus nigra. Lineage (NCBI taxonomy): Eukaryota > Viridiplantae > Streptophyta > Magnoliopsida > Dipsacales > Adoxaceae > Sambucus > Sambucus nigra. The sequence goes on from OX422212.1 coordinate 362,975,376, forward strand.
AAGCACCAAGTTTGCGAACCAATTTTTCTTAAGATCAATTTTATCTTGTTTAATCTGCAACATGCATCTAGCCTAATTAAAGCAAGTAAAATATATCAAGTCCACAATGTCGATGTACGAGGAAACCACTAAGCGAAAAAACCTCGGACAGCCCAAGCCATACAATCACTATGATACTATTTTACAAAGTACAGACAGTAGACTTACTCAACGACTCGATCCCCACAAGCCTTGACGCTCTTCTATGCTTTGATTGCTCCTCTACAGTGCAACGCAAAAATACTTTCATGCCAAGTCCATAGCACACAAGTCCATGCGTGTCTCAGTATCCACCGATACAACTATGAAAATCATCTACAATTCAGAAACCAGAGTCCATCGCTTATTCATCGTAAAACTCGCCAAAATAATTCTGTTCAACAGAGATGAACAAACTCCAAATGGTGCAAACCAAGATCTCTATAACATATGTGTATGAAACTTTGGATCTTGAAACAACAAAATATGTTTTTAACTTTGGAAACCTTTGTAAACAAGTGCAACATATGTATTTTTTTCTGTATTTTTGGTTCTGCACCCTCTGAAATTTTGAGTCAAACATACCTTAAATAAAAATATTTATTCGGCCCATCCTTAGAACGAAATGGGCATGTTGTTCGAACGATATATCCATTTCGTTTGAATGACTTGACCATGTAGTTTGAACGACCTCCACATGTCATTTAAATGATAGTAGATGTCGTTTGATCCTCCAAAATGTAAGAGAAAGATCCATACGACTGCAAAGCGGAATTATCTCAGAATAAACGAATTAATAACATTTTAACCTATTTTTAAATAAAAATTACATCCTTATAACATATTTTTGAATTCCATAAACATTATGAATTCATACCTGAGAGATCGAAACATGATGAAGACGTGAAACGTACACCAATAAACACGACATGATCTATCCTTGAAGCTTAGCTGCTACATCTTTAACGAAACGTCATAGGCTTATGTGGATCGTGATTTGAAATATAATCCTATGACTTAAACTTTGTTTTATCCGGAATTAAGTCAATTACGTACAAATTCACACACATGGAAATTTGTTCTTACAAATCTCCCCCTTTAATTATTCCGAGAAAAAAACCAAAACAGTGAATGCTAAGTCAGGCCGTTAGGCCGAATCACAGCTAAATCCCATCCCATAAAGAGAAAATAAAAAATTACAGGACACATATTGGTATAGGTAGGACTAGAAAGCATGAGGTGTCTGAATATGATGTAGTCACAAAACCTCGAATCTCTGAGGAACAAATGATATAAAACCTAATGATACCAATTTGTAAAAAAAAACATTTGTTAAACATGTGTTTAAAACATATGATACCAATTTATATACACATTTTCTTAATATAGTTCAAATCAGTGATAGTAATATGCAAACAACATGATTAAAACATGATATCAATATACAAGCATGTAAAAGTATTTCTCAACAAACAAAAACTCCCCCCCACATCACATAGTATCTCCCCCCCCCCCCGTTTTTGTCTCGAATAGACAATCAGTGAAAAAGATAAACAAAAATCGTATCTAGTAGTGTCATGTTATTCTCATGCTTAATAAACAAATTTATCCAACTTATAATAATCAGAAGATACCAAATTTTCCCTAGAAAATAGTCACATAGATTAATAATCAATCTCAGGAATGATGTGACCAAACGAATTAATGCAGTGTATGAATCAAGCATGAAGAACTAAAATCGACTGCATGTAAATGTTCAAAACAAACTAGATGTACCTAAACAAAGTGATAATAACATATATACGAAGAAGGTACCAAATCAAAAAGAAGAAGAAAAAAAATCCTCTCTGCGTCGTTCGAGCGATGTTTAAGGAGCATATATACAAGTAAATAAAAAAAATTCTAATATTTTATAACTCGACTGGCTAAGGGTAATTACAAAAATAAAAAATTACACTTGTTGTACGTAATTAAACACTACACAAGAGACATAATCCATCTTTAAGGAGCTCTTGTTTAAACTTTCTTATCACACACGTGAAAACTCATCAAGGTACGAATGTGAAGAAATATGACAAGGAAACGTCATAAATATGAACGTGTGAATATAATATCGTGAACATGAAAATCATATTTATCTAAAATAACCCTTTCTTAATTATACAATTCCTCTCATCAAACATGATATAACAACAAATAACTCTAAGCAACCTAATATTCCGAGATAACAATACTCCCCCTATCTACAAACTTCTCCCCCTTTTGTCATGGAAAAAGACAAAGTGAAAAATAAAGAACATAATGGGATTAAGTCCATAAAGAATTTTAAGAGAGTGAAACGTGCTAATCAAACTAAAAAATAGAGAAGAATCATATAGTGAGTGAATAATCAGCATGTTAGGCTTATAAAGATATAATCATGAGAGTAAAGCCTTAAGAACAACAGGTTAAAATACAAATGGGGAGATAAAATATATCACATAAAGATACAGGAAATGCTAAAATATGATAAGTACTTAAAAAAGTTTAAGAGTTTACGAACCAAAATTTAAATAACTCTAAACTATACCCAAAACAAATTACATCACTTATTCCTTCTTTTGATCATCCCAAAGACACATATTTGCATTTTACAAGGCATCCTTAACATTTTACGCACGCATATCAAATTGTTGTTGTGTGTTTTCGTAGAAGGAAGAGGTAATCAAACCAAATGATGGAAGCAAGGTGTTACCCAATTGAGTAGATATCCTTGAGATGGTAGTATCTAACTCATTTACAGTCAGAGGGAATGATATAAATGCTTGTGATGTGGAGGTAGGACGAAGATGTGGTGGAGGAGCAACTTATGGTAGTATAGTGGGGTTATCATGGTTGATAAGCTGATCAATAAAATTGAAATAAGAATAAACTTTATATGGGATATCAAAACCAATATAAATATTAAATTACTAATCGGCCCTTAAATGTGAATGCAGTATAAAGAATGGCCCAGAGATGTATGTGGTTCAGAATATTGTTATATCTACGTCCATGGGGTAAAATGGGAGTTGTATATTAACTGAGAATAAGGACGGACGATTGGAGTGGTAGGGTTGCAAGATGAGAGTCCAAGTCTTGGTGATACAGATACAAGTGAATGTCCCCAAACTGGAAGGGGCATATTTGTTTTTAGCTACAAGGTCCGATTAAATATAATTCTCTCCTCTTTTAGCTTAACTCTAAAGTGGTAGAATCATGATTGCTTTAATCTTCCATGATATGTTATGGTATTCATTGACTATACGTTAGCGATCTCTTAGTTTTCGCCCAAATGCACCACCTAAATTTATGCTGGCTATGTATCAGGTAACTTGGCGTGATAGGCCAAAAGCTCCTTCAATTTCCCCCGAGATTGGGGTGATCAGTATTTAGTCATGGTCAACCAAATCCTACTATTAGTTATACATGTGTCGATATGAGTTTATTTAATCGTCCCCAACAAGTTGACATTAAACCATTTACACAGGTAGCTTAAGCGTTTCTTTTAATGTGCATAATCCCCACGCCCCAAATTACATGAGTCGTTAATTTCTTTCCCTATGCAATGATTTCGCATGTGGCATGTGACCTAGGGGACAATGTGCATAGGGATCCTACCCAAGGTAATTCATTTCTTCATTTTCCTTCGAAGTAAAAGATATAAGGGTTTGGTGAGCCCTTACACTTCCTCTTTTACAGTTCAGATTTCTCGTATATTTCCATTTATTTCTCTATCTGTAATTTTTTAAAACCAGATCTTCAAATCATCTTTTTCTTATACATTTCCTTTTTACTGTACTATCTCGTCATGTCTAGGCATCTTATACCTAGAAACTTTCATAACCGAACTTTGATTGTGGCATGTTTTACATTGATAGCGAAGTGTCTTTTGTGATAGTTGCAATAATTGAGGGGGAATTTTGCTTCACTCTTCACCAATTGTATGGAGAAGTACTTTGTTTTCTAGGTAATACTTATAATACAAGGAAATGGAATTTTCTTCCAAATTTTTATAAGTATAATCTCTATAAACCAGATTTGTGGGACAAATGCTAGACTCAATGAAATTAGGAGCTTATCTGACCAGAGGATTTCTCCTGGAACTCAAGTCTACAATTTTCAGGTGATTTGATAAGTCTTTCAGTTAGGTAACATGGTTTCCTAAATCATTACAAGACACTAATAAGGATTTAATAGTGTTTCTGGATCATTATATGAGTAAGGCTACACATGTCTTTTTTTTCCTGTTCGGGTCAGGTTCTCTCGTAGATCATCCACCATTTTTGTTTAAAAGTCAATTTGATCTACATTTTTTATCAACCTTACTTCCTTGTACATCTCCTTATCTAAAGAGTAATCTTAAAAACTTTGAAGTCAGATTGAACAACATGTACATTGTTTGGAACATATCCTGCTTAGCTAAGAGTTAATCGTTTCTTCTTCCAACAACTTTACAATCATTCCAAAAGTCACCATTATCGACTATACTATGTGACTCTGCAAATACCAAATCCAACCATCATTCTATGTGAAGCAGTGATGAGCATTTACCTGGGAGAATCATATTCTCCCATTTACACTGTATTAACTGACTCCGACGAGGAACATCATTAGGAGAAAGGACATAGAGAGGAACATGAGGGATAAAGAGAATAAAATGACTCATTATTTGATAACTTTAATCCTTTTTTATCCAACGAAGATGAACATATCTTAGGACAACTTTCGAAGGAATCTTAAGAGGAGCAGAACCTCACTTCCTAAGATGGACAAAAGAACTCATCGATCGATTGACTTGATCGTTATTTATAAAAACTAAAAGAAAAAGGGCTGGTCGTCCAAGAAAAACTCTCAAGGTTCATCTTTTATTAAGAGGAGGGTGATTACTTTTAGAGATAATAAAGGTATTGAGATGGAACTGCGGGGCGAGAGGGAGAGATAGGTTGAAGATGATAAGACTAGAATATTGGAAAATTCTATTCCCACTACTCCTACTCATCCACCTCATGTGAATGATAATGATCCAATTCAAGATAACAGAGTCACCAATCAACACTGTCACCAACCACCATCTCGGCGTCAGTAACTCACTCTCCCATGTTTCCATGCTACCATTTGACATGGAGTCTTTAAATTTTCTTTCACTAAAGAACCTTTATAACAAAGGGCTCAACCACAGCATTCTACTAAGCCCTATTTTTAGATATATTTAACAATTTTTGAAACACTCATCGCTTCAATAATTTTCTCTATCTATTATTTTTTACTGACCATACAAGAAATGGCCACCAGGACTGACCACCTGGAAAGATGGAATGAATTTTTTCTTGATAATAACAATGTCTTCAAGAATGTCATGAACGATAAGACCTAGGAGGTAGCCTACCTCCAATCCAAACTAAAAGAGGAAATATCCAAGAAGGATTAAATTGTTGAAGAGGACAAATGAACTTAGTTTCAATTTAGTAGGGTTGATAGTGAACTATTTTACCTTAGGCAAGATTACTACTTAAAAACTTTGCAAACGCTGATTTTGCAAAGGAAAAATAAAAGGTTTATTGTGGTTCAAGAGTTTGGTTCGCAAGTTCAGTTTCACGAGTCCGTGGCATTCAACCGTGGGTGTATAATTGGTATCTGAAGGGGCAATTTCCCTGAGGGTGATATGGCATACATAAAGCAACCTAGATTAGAGTGACCCATCGTAGGGGATGCTTCCCCTTTTGATCCTTCTCCTGAGGACAAACATGTCGTTACTGATCCTAATGTTCCATCTGATGGAGCTGCCAATGTAACCTTGAATGACTCACCTTTGTCAAGTAAAGTAAAGTTCACCCCTATATCATATTTTTTTGTGTATCTTTTGTAGGTCATTCAACCAGTTTTTTAGTCCTTGAGCCATTCTATTTTATAAGATATGAAAGATCATTTTTCCCTTTGACTTTTGCATTTTAGTCTACACTTTAAAATCAATATTTCTTGATCCGATTAGAAGAACTTCTGAATATTAAAAGGCTATATTGATAACATGATCAATCAACCATAACTACCATTATAACAAACATATTTCTTAGTTGTTCCACACGATTGTCAAGAGGTTTTATGCTTGTTATTGTTTGACCTTTCCAATTTGGGATGCACAAACATTTTTAGGTGGTTTTATGTGCCAAAAGTAGCCGACCAACTTATTTATAAGTTGCACCACCCAATTCTTAGGTGGATTTATGCATGTTTTTGGCCGACCATCCTAACTTGGGATGTACCACCATTTTTAGGTGGGTTTATGTACCTAATGTAGTTGACCAATTTTTTTACCACCCAATTCTTAGGTGGGTTTGTTTCTGTTTTAGCCCGACCATCCAAACTTGGGATGTACCACCATTCTTAGGTGGGTTTATGTGCCAAACGTAAGAAACCAACTTATTTCTTAATTGCACCACCCAATTCTTTGGTGGGTTTGTGGTTCTTGTAGTCTCACAATCCCAATATGGTATGCACCACCATTTTAAGGTGGGTTTATGTGCCAAACTTAGGTGACCAAGTTATTTCTAAGTTGTACCACCCAATTATTACGTAGGTGTATGCATGTTCTAGGACAATTATCAAAACTTGAGATTTACCACCAATTTAAGGTGGGTTTATGTTCCAAATATAGGTTACCAACATATTTTTAAGTTATACCACCCAATTCTTAGGTGGGGTTATGCGTGTTTTAGGCCAACCCTCCTAACTTGGGATACACCACATTTTTTGGTGCGTTTATATTGAAGAAGAATGTCAAGGACATAAATAGAAAAGGAATAAGTGGTATTAACATGAATTACTTTATCGAAACATTTGTAAAAAGAAAAACCTACCTAATTATAAAATTTTCTAAAGTTTATAGCATTTCATGACCTTGGTCCTACTATTCCATATTTCTTCTAGATGATATGATCTATTCCCTACCTTTGATGATACTCTGTATGGTTGTTGCTAGTTTAGTGATAGTTTTTTTTATCTAGAGACTTCTTTATCGCTAGAGGGATCTTTCGGAGAACTAGGTCTCCGACTTGAAATTACAACACTTTAACTTTTCATTCATGTTGCTTGGAAATATCTTATTTGTAAGTGTAAAAATTTATGAGGTCCTTCCCCTTTCTTTCTTTTAATAAACCGATATTGTGGTCCATTCAATCATCATTTATTCCCTCTTCAAAGATTTTTCTCCTCAAGGTTAGAAGACCGATCTCTAGGGGAATGACTCTACTTCCATGGTGTATATGAAAGGGAATGGGGTTTCTCCTATTGGCTTCCTATATTTTGTTCAAAAGTCCTAGAGGATATATGGGAGGTCATCCACCCATCTTCCCTTGATATTTTTCATCAGCGACTGATTCAGTAGAGTAGAGTCTTATTGGTCATCTCATCCTGGCTATTGCATTTTGGAATGACAACTGAGGCATTGTGAATCCGGATCCCATATAATTCATAGAAGTATCTAAATGTTTAATTATTGAAATAGGTCCCATTATCAGTTACTAGAGCTCCGTGGATTCCAAACCCTATAATGATGTTCTTCTAAACAAATCGCTTGGCATCTACTTCCTTATGTGAGTCAGTGGTTCTATTTGGAGAATGTTGGGATTTTATGGAATGATTCATATATTATTTAACCACAAACAAATTCAATTTTACCAAATTTATCTTTGATTTAATTAGGTGTGCATAAAAATATGTGGACTAAATTTAATTCAGTAAACCAAGCATGACAAAAACATAAAGAATGAAGGAAAATCCCTAAAAATGACAAAACCATTATTCAACACTATACAATATTTGATAGACACAGTCCACTTATAAACTACTTAGAATAACTAAGTATGATTAACAGTTATTCAAATCTTCTACAACAATGGCACAGTCCAACACTGCCCACGGGAAGTAATCTTCCCTCGATATCCACCGATCAGCCTGCTTCAGCAGTAGATCCTTTACTTCACAAAGAAGTAGTAGAAATTAATCTCTATAAGAGTGTTTGAACTAAAAAGGTTCTTCTTGATTTGATAAAGTGATCTTTAAGGTTTTGAGGGGTTTGAAATAATGTTAGAAGAGTTTTTATCACAAATAGAACTTCAAAAGGGTGTGAAAAGCTTTTAAAAAGAGTTATTGGAGACTCTAATTCCGTCTCTCCTTATATAAGGAAATTATAGTAGAGATTTGGATCATATTTAATATAAAAAATAAAACCTTGTATTCAAATGACAATTGCCTCGTTGGAACGACACACCCATTTTCGTTTGATCAGGTATCTAATAACATATCGAACGAGATTCCATAGTTTGATGAAAAAATACCTCGTTCGATTGTTTGAAACGCTCGTCCTAATGACCCACACTATCTCATTCAAATGGACTCTAACGAGACTTCTAACAAGATAATAGAGCCCGTCGAAAGGGGTCAATCCATATTTTTTTCGAACCAAGAGAACTCGTTCTAGAAAAATAATGTAATTTCTTTGAAAGACAATTTATGCTATTTCGAATGAGAGAGCGAGTTTTTCAAAGTTTTCTTTGAAAAAATTCAAAACCATTTTGAAAAACAAACTATTAAAATTTTTAAAACCCCTCAAAAAATAAATCTTTACCAAATATGTCCATTGCTTCTTCTAAATGATGTTGAGACGTATGATTCTTCAATCTTACAAAAGTCTTCAACTTAATGTTCAAATCTGTAGAAGCCATAAAGGTGCAGTGTATGTGTAACATGATAAGGGAAAATTAAAAAATATGAGCAATTATAAAACTTGATCTTACAAATATGTCCCCTTGGCTATTCCAGTATGAATCACAAACCGAAGCCACATTGAATTAAAAAGACTAATACAATAAATACCCTCCCGGATCATGAAACCAAAATGCATTCTTATATACGCGTTCAATAAAAATTGATCTTCCCTTTGGCTAGCTTTGTCTTCATCTTGTGCAAGACCGAGAAATCATCATCTAGGTGTAATGTCCTACACACATGAAACAAACAAAATACCGTGATGCATAAACGAGTTTTAAAAGATATATAAAACTCATCCTCAATTGGTTCTCCCCCTTTACTCTGTAATAGACAAAGGATTATAAAGTAATCATAAATAATAAGCATCACATAAAGAAGCAAGATATCATCGCAAAGATAATTAGTTAATGCAAATGTAATGCTAATCTTAAAAGAATAATAGCAAGGAAACCTGGAGAATATATGCCTCCCTTCTTGAAACTTTTTAAAATTTTCATGTAAAAGGTATAAAGTTTACATATAGGTACAAAACACAGAGTCACCATGGAATAACATTAAAATATCTTAATCGTGAAAATGGAATGAAATTGTGTGAACATTTTCCATAGACAAATCAATCTAAACATTCATAACATAGGTGCACGAAGTCACGAGACACGTCTAAAGAAAGAAATTAAAGTCTACCTTTAGTGTAAAAATTAGTGAACTCATACGAAGTTGACTCAATCAATATTCCATGAACTTAAATGATTCTCAAAACAATAACGCCAAACTTTTTAATGTTTTTCAAGAAAATCTGTTGTGCAAATCCATTGATCTTCTACTCTATAACTCCCTCAAAATTTATAATACATAAGAATTTACTGTCAATTATATTGAAGAAATCATAATGCTTATATCTAGCGAATTATTAATGAATTTCAACTAAATGGCATGGAACTTTTGTTTTGGGTGCCTCTAACGTTTTGAGCTTCTTTTATGCAAATGGTAAATTTTAATGCAAAGAATATATTGACCTTTTGTAGACCCTTTCTGTTGCTTAACATATAACAATATTTTTCCCAAGAAATTAAATCCGAGCAATTTTTCCTACATGAACAACTTATCTCTTTTCGCATATGGTTCATTATTAAGCAAAATTGCGATGAGAACATCGTATTCGATAAATTACAAGTAAGATCAATGTTCATAAAGCTCATGCATGTATTGAATAGAGGTGATAAGGAGTCTAACATGTTGATAATGATCATAAAAGATCAACATACTGATATCCATAAATTATTAAGAATACTATTGAAACAAATTCATGTCTCAAAACACTACAAAAAAGTCACATGAATGGATGGAATGTAGGGATGATCCGAATATCTTACATGTTCATCCATACACTGTGAAAAATGAAATACAAAAAGCATTTTGTATTTTTCAAAAAAATTATCAAAATAAAATCTTTTTCACCTTTTTCATAAAAAATAAAAATGTTTTTATGATTTTTCAAACTTTTTCTAGAAAAAACAAAACGAAAAATAGATAAATACAATGACAACACAATCTAGCAATAGGAATATAGGATATGAAGATGATAAACGTCCTATACTAGATAAAGTACCCTAACTCAATCAACGATATAAATACAAAAGATTTCCTAAGATCCTCAAATCTAAGTGAATCTAAAGGTTCCGTGAAAATATTGGCTAATTGACGTTTGGTGTTTACAAAGCTCAAGGTTATGAAATTCTCCTCAACGAGATCACATATAAAATGCTCATGTATCCTAATGTTTTTTATGCATGAATGTTGAAATGGATTACGGAACTTGTATTATTGCAAGCGATTGTCATTATGCCTTGTGAAATCCCATAATCTTCCAACCTTTGCTAGATCTATAAGATTTTTGTGCAACAACCCCCGACGGCAATATACTCAGCCTCCATCATGGACAAAGATATTGAGTTTTTATTCTTGCTCAACTAAGACTCAATAGCACTCCTAAAGTAAAAACACCCACCTGAAATGCTCCTATAACCATCAACATCCTTGCATTAATCGGCATCCGAATAGGTGGACAAATGGTCATAGGTATCAAAGGAATAGCAAATACCATAGGAAAGAGTGACATCACTTATTTGATGATACTTTTAAGTGCGAGTAAGTGATGACCTTATGGGGAAGCCCGACATTCCACACAGACTTCAACATTAAAGGAAATATTCGGAAGACTAATGGTCAAGTAGAGAAGACTACCTATCATACTTTGATATAGGTTTGCTCTACGTCCTTGCCTAGAGTGTCTTTGCTAAGCATAGTCAATGTACTAATAAGTGTGCATGAGTTAATAGCGGAGTCTAAACTGAACTTCTTCACTAGATCCCTTACATATTTAGATTCAGATATGCATATCTCATCCTCAAGATGATAAACATGGAGACCTAGGAAGAACGTAATCTCACTAACCATTATCATCTCAAACTCGTTCTTCATTTCCTCCTCAAAAGTGTGAGCATCTCGGGAACCTGTGGATCTAAATACTATATTTGCCACATAAACTTCGACAATTAAGGTAGCACCACATTCTCTCCTTATAAATATCATATTATCCACTCCCTCTCTCGTGAAGCCACGTATTAAGAGATAGGAAGTGAGCCCCTCGTACCAAGAACGGGGCTCTTACTTCAAACCATACAAGGCCTTCTTAAGATAATTGACGTGTCCTGCGTGATTAGGATTTTTAAACCCCTTTGGTTATTCCACATAAACTTCCTCTTGTAGAATGCCATTCAGAAACTCTTGACATCCATCTAACATGACTTACAGAGCATATGATATGTTATAGAGAGTAGTAAAAGGAAAAACTCAAGCCTAGCGACAAGAGCAAATATCTCATCAAAGTCTACACCCTCAATCTGTGTGTAACCTTGAGCAAACAACCTAGCGTTATTGCAAGGTATGGCACCATTCTCATTCACCTTATTCTCATGAATCCACTTGATACCTATCACATTTGTCTCATTATGTTGGGGAACTAACTCCTAGACGTCGTTTTTTCACCATTGAAGCAACTCATATTGCATAGCAAATATCCAATGCTCATCCTTAAGTTCTCCTTATACATTATTCGGCTCGACTAAAAAGGTGTAGCATAGATAACTAACTATAATCTCTAGTTGAGCACGAGTCTTGAATCCTAGTGTGGTATCACCAAGTATAGCGTAAAGGTCATGGACTTTTTTGAACCTAAGCGGGTGGATCCTCTAAATCAAAAGAAGGGTCAATGGAGGTAGTATGAAGAAGGATTAGTATCATCACTAGGGGATGCATCATCCTCACACTAGGGACTAGGATCCATAGATGTGGGTGGCTCTTCATCTCTAATCGTGATGCTTATTGACTCCATAACCTTAAATCTTTCAAGGTTAAAAACCCTATAAGCTCTACTCCTCGATGAATAACCTAAAAATATCCCCTCATCTCTCCCAGAATCAAATTTTTCTAAGTGCTCTCTTTCTTTCAAGATGTACTAATTACTCTCAAGACACATAAATACATTAAGTTGGGTGGGCTTCTTCCCTATCCACAACTCATATAGTGTGTGGCGTATACCGATAAAGATATACCCTATTTATCGGATGGCATGCAGTACTTACTGCATCTTCCCAAAAATGTCTAGGCATATTTCTCCGAAGAAGCATGAATCTAGCCATATCTTGTATCATTCGGATTTTCTTCTAGAAAATCCCATTTTTTAAGAGTAGAACGGATAAAAAATCATTTTTGATACCCACTCCATAACAATAGCTATCCACCTTTGCTTCTTTAAATTCAGTGTTGTTGCACTGCACATCCGATTAATAGTGACACGATATTGGTTTTATAGGACATGGCACTTGGTTGTTAGGAACTCAACCGCATTTGACTTTGAGAGTGCGCAGTGCGAACTTAATGGATTGATTTATATAATTGAATGCCCAAACACAAGAATCCAATTTTTACCAAATATTAATCTTTGATTAAATTAGGTTACATAAAATGAATGTTTCAATCAAGTAATTAAACTACGCATGAAAGCAACACAAATTTGAGGAGAAATCCCTTCATCGGGAAAAACTATATTCAACACTTTAAAATGTTTTATAGATAATCAACTTACAAACTACTTAGGCCGACTACGTATAATGCACAGAGTCTTCAAAACCTTCTAAAGAAAATAGCTAAGTCCAGAGTCATCCACAGGCGGCGAATCACCCTTTGTGTCCACCGATCAACCTTCTTCCTTCTTCACCAGTGAACTCTTGGTTCACAAGATCAACTGTAGAGAATCCTCTCCACAAGGTGTATCCAAGATATATAAACTTATAGGGTTTCAAAAGCATTCACAAATTATATGGGGATTTAAATATTTTGAATCAAAAAGTGTTTGGAAATAGAAAAGATGAAAAACTTTGGTTCAGGTTTATTGTTCACGATTTTTTTGAAGTCTCATGAAAAATAGGATCAAAATAGTTATTTATCGACCTGACACAATTTCAAGATGACAACTCATTCAAAAATATTTTATAGCAACTAAGTATGATGCATGATTCTTTAAATATTTTATAGCAACGGAATTGTCCATCACCATCCACAGGAAGTAATCTTCCCTCGATATCCAATGATCAGCTTTCCACTTCTACAGTAGAGCCTTTGCTCCACAAGTAAGCACTATAGATTAATCTTTACAAGAGGGTTTGAACTAGAAAGGTTCTTCATGATTTGATAAAGTGATCTTTAAGTTTCCAGTAGGTTTAGAATAATATTAGAAGAGTTCGATCACAAATAGAACTTGAAAAGGGTGTGAAAATCTTTCAAAAAGAGTTCTTGAAGACTTTAATCTAGCCTCTCCTTTTATAAGGAAGTTTGTTACAAAGGGATATATAGTAGATATTTTGATAAGATTTAATATAAAAATAAATAAATAAATCTCGCACGTTCATTTGAATGACACTCCCATTTTCATTCGATCAGGTATCTAACGATATATCGAACGAGATTCCAGAGCCTGATGAAAAACACCTCATTCGATTATTTAAAAGATTTGTTTTAACGACCCACCCTATCTCATTTGAACATGTTCTAACGCGACTTCTAACGAGATTCCAGAGCTTGCCGAAAGGCATCGATCCATATTTCGTTTGAACCAAGAGAACTCATTCTAATGACATAGTGTAGTTCGTTCAAATGACAAGTTATTCTATTTCTAACGAGATAACACATTTTTCAATGTTTTCTATAAAATATTTTGAAACCATTTTGATAAACAAGCTCTTAAAAATTCTATAACCCTGGAAAAATAAATCTTTGCTAAATGCATCCTTAACTTTTTCTGAAATGGTAATGATATGTACGATGCTTCAATCTTCCAAAAGTCTTCAACATAGTCTTCGAATCCATAGATGCCATGAAGGTGTAGTGTAGGTGTAATGGAATAAGATAAAATTCAAAAAATGGAGCAATTATAAAACTTCCTCTTATGTACCTCCATGCATTTATTAAAGTAATTACTAACAAATATTAGATACTTTCAATTTCCTAGTAATAGGGGTAAGGTCCCCATAAAATTCATGCCTCATTGAGCGAAGGGACAAGTGCTTATGAGATGATTGAGATCTCCCATTATCTGTTTGATGATGGGGGGATAACTCCTAAAATTTAGAACACATATGGAAGAATTTAAGGGCGTCCTTTCATAAAAAAGTCCACTAATATCCTTGGCAGATCGCTCTATAGGATGGCCCTCTTTCGCTTTGAAGTGCTTTGCAACTACCTTCATTCATCTCGTTGAGGACGCATTATAATTTATCCCTAAAAACACACCTAAGAAAATGGCTTTAAGTGATCATCGGTAAATGTTTCATTCAAAATTAAGGCAAAACCTTATCGACTGGATCTTCAAATTGTGGGCCTCCTTGCCTTCAATCGAAAAGTCATCGCTCCTTAAGTACGCCGTTATTAGGTCCATCCATGACGGATCTGAATTAATCTACATAACCTCCAGGGTGTCTCTTTTTCATCAGCGCTTAGTCAGTCAACATATTCAGCTACAATTGTCCTCTTAAAATTAGTGTCAATGTTCGATGTCAAAGTGGTTAAGGCATCAACAAAACTATTATTATTTCTTGGCAGCTGTTACATTAAGGATTACCTGCAAAGTCTTCATTGAACCCCTTGACTTATTTGGGTAATGATCATTCCAAAATCCTTAGATTTATATTTTTTTTATTGAGATAAGTCACAATCAATCAATAATCACAATACACTACTACATCTTTGGATCCCATATTGATCGCTCGTTGTAGGCTACAGATTATGGCCTCGTATTTGAAATTATTTTTAGGTGGGTCATTTGAACCCAAAGTGAATTGCATGCTTAATGACACATCTGTGAGGGAGACAAAGACAATTCTAACACTCGTTCCACGCTTTTTAGATGCCCCATCCATGAATAATTTCCATCCCTCGGGTTGATCATCCTCTATGATGCCTAGAATATCAATGATTGGATTCATTTGTACTTCCTCTTTGTCTATAGGTGATGTAGAGAATTTGGTAAAAAAATTAACTAGGACATCCCTCTTAAGGGTTGTTCATGGTTCATACTTGATGTAAAATTATGCCAACTCCAATGATCACTTCATTATTGAGTTGGACATATTTTCTTTCTTGAGTACTTCCTTGAATGGATAAGTTGTCAGAATGACTATCGTATGGGCGTAGAATAAGTATCGATGCCTTTTTGTGAATGTCACTACTGTGTGGACTATCTTGACAATATGCATATATCCTCCTTCTACCTCAAGAAGAGTAGGATTGACATAGTTGATGTGACACCCCTCCTATTCTAATCCTAGGTGATTATTCCGTTATTAAATTAAACAGGAATCATTAATGGTGTCATTCATAGCATCACATTACAAATTAATTACTAATACCCTAATAGCCCAGTGTCAAAATTTTAATCTTACTTATCATCATGCAATAAATAAGTCGGAAGAAATATATCATTCACCATTTCTATGCACATAACAATGAATAATACGATAATGACATATGTAAATAACTGTGTCTGGAATAACACTAGAGAAAATCTAAATACAGCCATCCATGATTAAATTTTAAATTAATACTAGAAATAAAGGAAAATACAAAGTCTCTGAAAATAGTATCCAACTACGATTGGGAGACATGCCCGATTGAGATAGATGAAGATAGATATGAACTGAATAAAAGTAAAGGCATCTAATAGAAAGGTCCTCCAACCTCCACAGCAGTTGCAACACATTAAATGGGGAACTCCTATGCCTAGTGTCCCAGTGGCTGGGCACCTAAAATATTTTTTACAAAAAGGATTTGAAATAGGTTAGAACCCAAGTAAAACAGTTTAAAAAAGTTTAGCAAGTGTTTAAAATGTGAAAAGATAAGATATTAAATACATGTTAATACCACGTGGCCTCACTTGAGATCCCCACCTAAAAACTAATGTGCATGCCCAATGTACTACTTTAACGCACCTAGTTATGCTACCCTCCTAACTAATTTGGCTTATATCTCTTCGCATCTAATCAATTATATTGTCCATGTAGAATATCAAAAGTGAGATTTTCTGAATATCTCGCCTGTACGGACACACTAGTACACTCAAAATGACCATATAGAATATCAAAAGTGAGATTATATTTTATTTCCAAAATTAAGTCCCGACACGGCTGACATGAGCGTCCCGACAAAATTAACTGTAACTGTCACATTTCTCACTCACGACAATCGTAATATTTTCTTACCATCACTGTTGATGTAAAAAACTAGATTGCTCTAATTATTCAATCACAGATAAATAAATAAGACAAAGATTTTTAAAGTGGTTCGGCTAGGAATAAAGCCTACGTCCACTGTTATGTTATTGCTGAATGTTTGTAGAATTCTTGATTACAAGTTCTCTCCAGAAATTCCGGTCCCCTTGAATGAGGATGATACAAGGTATTTATAGCCTTTAGGCTCATGAAAGGTCCGATACATTAAATGAAATACATATAAAAGGGTAATACATTTAATGCAGCGTGGGCGTCAAGAATATAAGAATTCAATGAATAATTGTACAGTTGTCTGTTTGGTAATTAATGATACGGCCGAGATGCAGCTCGGACCGCCTTAGTTGCTCGTCGATCAAGAGTTCCTCGGAGCGTGTATAGTATCTCGGAATGATGAAGTTCCTCGGAGTATCTTCCTCGTACGTAGGAGAAAATATGTAATGGTTGAAGGAATGAGCTTCCCCGTTGCTATTATGCCAGGTAGGTTGACACGTGTCTTCATATTATTCGTCCACATCAGCATATTAATTTTGGTATCAACAGAAGCCCCCAATGTTTCATATTTCAAACTTTGAGGAGTATGGAATATTATTTCTCGGTATGCAACAATATTGAATGATCTTCCTGGGTTTTAGGAGCATCGTATTTGAATTTATTTCTAAAGTCATAGAATCCGCCTTTTTTCGAATTTTTAATAGCGCTTCGATCTTCGTGCCCTTTTTGTCCTTTTAGCCGCCGGAAGTTTAATAGTTTCTTCCGTGTAATCATTTCTTTCGCTTCTTCCCAAGGCAAAGTATTTAAACTTCTTAGGTAACCATACCGTCTTCTACTTTTCCCAATTTTCTGCTTTCAAGCTTTCTAGTCTCTCTTTCAGTCTTGTGCGTTCGTCCTTGTTTTCGTTCGTTGTTGACAGCTCTCCTTTCTTCTTGTAAGCTTTTTCTTCCTTCTTCTTTTACTCACCATGGTTTATGTTATTGAATCTGTTGAAAAATTCCGCTCTGATTTTTCCATCCCATCTTGGGTAATTTTGGAAGAATTTTCTGGAGCTCAAGATTACTTTCGTTTGGCTGAGGGACATTGGTTCCCCAGTCAATTCATGGAGAATAATTAATGGGGTGTACAAATTAAATCTAACTCATGGGACTCGTATTGGGATCCCTGAGATTATGTACTGCTATAAGTGGGCCACTCTAGATAATATTTATTACTTAAAAACTAGGTTTCTGAATAGGGCTCTTGTAGTTAACCTCCCTGACTCAAATAGAGATTATTTTGAACATGGGTTGGTTATAAAAAATTGGCAATATGCCCCTTTAGTTGGTGATGGAGTATACAATGGTCCCAGATGCCCCCCATATGGCAACGGGATAGGTTTATTTTTTATTTTATTTTTCTTATGAAATTATGCTTTCATCATGTTTGACAAAATGTATGATTGATATCTCGTTATGTATTTATTTGCAATTGATAGAAAAAGAAGAACTCCAAAAGAATCAGAGGTTAATATCAAGCATCTGAAACTTATCTGGGGTTTGCACAAGAACGTTGCAGACGAACACATCAGGTCTGCCTCATATCTGCTACAGTATAAAAGTTACACAACCTCTTATACTGCTAGCCCTGTTGAACCAGCTTCAACTCCAGAAGGTTCATCTTCAGATTCTCATCTTCCTTTAAGTCAAAGGATGGGTAAGAAAAGAGCTCCTCCTGCTCTCTTTGATGATGTTACTTCTGTTGCTGGGGCCAAGAAAAGTAAAGCTGATGTCCCAGAGGGGACTAAAAAGGTGGATGCTGGGTCTTCTAAAGCTACCGAGAAGCCTCCAGTGGTTCCGAGCAAGAAAAGTGCTCCTGTAGATGTAATTACAATCTCTCCGACCAAGACTTCTTTGGTTGAAGGTTCTGAACTCCCGTTGAGGAGATTAAGGAAATCATCCTCAGTTGCTACGGCTAAAATTGCCTCCTCTCTACCTGCTGGTGGTACTGATGTTCCAAACATCATTCTTCCAAGTTCTGCAATGAGCTCGGTCGTACCCGAGGTCCATGGTATTAATGAAAAAATTCCTAGGGATATGCTGACATCCTTAGCTGCTCGTCACCTTGCTTCAGTAAATTTCTCATACTTCTAGTTTTTCTTTCTTTCTCTGACTACTTGCATCTTGTATTGACTTTACTATTTCTCTCATCTTTCAGCTGGTGAACTGTTTCAATAATATTGTGAAGAAGGATGAGGCTATTAAAGCTTCAAGCTCCTCGTTAGGTGTAGAGGATGCTCTGTTGGGTTTGACCCAATCTTTAAAGGAATCTCGTCAACAGTATGTTGAGGAAAAAGCTGTTTGGGAGAAAAAGTTGGCTGTGGCTGAAGCTGAGAAGGTGAAGATGGCTGAAACCTCCAAGAATTTGGAGGATAAAGTAAAAGGTTTAGAGGTTGAACATCAGGAATATGATGGCAAGTTGAAAAAGGCATAGGAAGAGTTATCTACCCTGTGAGATATCAAGGTCAAAAAAGAGGAGTTGGATGTAAAACTTTCCTCGGAGAAATTAAGAAGAAAAGTCGCGGTAAAAAAATCCTTCAGCGCTGGCTGGGAGAAAGGATGGGATAAGGGGATTGCTGCTATGAAATCCCAAGTCCAATATGGGAAGTTGAAATACTTCCACGATGGTTGGGTAGCTGCACTGCAAGAGTTGAAGGTCAAAGACGATTCTGAGTTATTCCAACAACACCTCCCTGGTCCTCCTCCAGCAATTGTGGAAGAAGAAGAAGATGAGCCTGTCTCAGATGAATCTTCTATGGCTATGGGTGACCCAATCTCTACTTCTTAACCCTCTGTCATCGAGGACATTTCTTCTATGCCTCCTCCTGCTGAGAAGATTCCTGCTGATCAAACCGTTGTTGCCACCGAGCAACCGAGCTCCTCATCCCAGCCTCCCGAGAAAGTTTTGGGGGATAAGGAAAAGGTGTGAAGTTGTTCGGTATCATTTCTATATTTCAATTCTTGTAATCGAACAATGTAACCTTTTGATGATCTAATAAAATACATCTTCGTTCCTCTTCATTATTGATACTCTGTCTGCTTTTATTTATTAACTCCTGCTTCCTCTTCTTTATTAGTTTTTGGCCAGAATGGACTTGATATCTGCTCCTGATACTGAGTTGATGCGACAATGCAATGGATATTATAAAGCTGGTCATACAGACCTAAGTGTATCAGAGATTGTCGACATCCTTGGTCACGATGCCTCAGAACAAGCAGTTGAGGCTTACCGGTACTTGAAGGATTTACTTGATAGATCGGTGGCCAATAATGTTGCGTATTATGAATTGATCGAAGAACTTCATGGTTCCATAGAGGATCTTCAAAATTAACAAAATGCGTCAATGGCTTCGTTGCACAAGGATTATGAAAATAGATATCAACAACTTTCTTCTGAAACAGGCCATAAAAAGATCGTTGCTGGATATGATATTAGGGAAAGAACTTTAAAAGGTGAAGTTGAGGCTTGCAGGCAGATTGCTGAGTTGCTGGAATAGGAGAACAATAATTTGCAGAAAAAGTTGGCTCAGTATGAATCTGCAGCATCATCTTCCACCGCTTTAGTACCAGTTACTGATGAAGGTTTCTCTTTCTTAAAGGTCGAAAATGCCAAATTAAGGCAAGAACTAGAGGACTTAAGAAGATCTGGCATTTCTACTACTGCTCGGGGACGAGGAAGAGGTTCTCGGGGGCGAGGAAGAACTGTTCAAAATGTCACCGAGGAGAAAGATTCTCCAGTAGCTTCTCGGAGTCGATCAAGAGTTCTTAGCCGCAATGTTGAAGAATCTCGTACCCAGTCTACTTTGGAAACTCAAGCATTCCAATTAAATGTCAAAGATAGGGCTTTATCAGAAATGTCCAAGAAAAATCTATCCTTGGAAGATCAACTTACTGCAACAAAGTCTGCTCTTCGTACTAAGGATCTTTTTGCCAAAAACCTTCTCGAACAATTGGATAGATTAACCTTTCAATTTCATAAACAACCCAGGGAATTTTGGATGGCAGGATATAATGAAGCTCTTCTTCATTTGGATGCTCGAATTGAACATGCGAACAATGAAGGTTACAAGCAGGGATGGTTGAACGCCCTGGTGTGTTAAAGCTAGAGCAAGGCCACTTCTTATGGGATTATCATGCTCCTGGTCTACTAGATTTGCCTGTGCCACCTTCAAATTGGACATGGCCTGGATCCCAGCTCGTTCCATTCCTCGTAGCTTAATTTCAAAATACCTCGGTGATTATAGCCTTCATTCCCAGGTTGAATTATCTCGTCCTGAGCATCTTTTGGATACACCTTCTGTGATGAACGTCAGAATGCTCAGGGATGTTAATTTCATTAATTCTCCTCTTTGCCTAGAGGATCCTCCTGCTGGCGAGGAGCCTGTTTCAAAAAATAAAGGAAAGAAACCAATAGAATAGGTTTTCAATGTAACAGTTAGTACATTCATGTAACTTGTAATTTATTCTGAATTTTAATGAAAAGATTTTCATTTCTGTTTGCAAATCTCTGCTGCTATTTTGTTGTGTTTGTTAAACACCTTTGTATTTGTGCATATGTATCTGTTAAAAAGATAACAATAATATTGTTCATCGAGCAACTTAATAAAAAGTTACAAATATCAAGTTTGTTCAATCACTTAATAATAAAGTAATGGATATAAATTATTCAAACTGTTTCCAACCAACTAAGGTGGATAAATAATGTTTGTCGACCAACTACAGTTGATGGTTTTTTATCCCCGACCAGCCATACTTGGTTCAATTTCAAATATTTTCATAAAATGTGACCGACCAACTAAGGTCAATAATTTATCCTCATCGACCAACTACAGTTAGTGGGTTTTTATCCCCGACCAACTATACTTGGTGTATTTTGGAATATTTTTTTCTTCAAAGAACTTTTTTGTAATAATTTTATCTCCCGACCAACATAAGTTGTAATGTGAGAGTATATTTTTATTTTACCAACCGTAATTGATCATGCTGGTGTACACCTCTTAACCAAAGGAGTAGTATTGGTTCTTTCGAACTTTTTGGCTCATTCGAGCTGTCCACTAGATATCTTACCAACCGTAGTTGGTCACACTAGTGTCGCCTCCTAACCAAAGGAGTATTTTTTGGCTCCTTAGAGCTGTCCACTAGATATCTTACCAACCGTAGTTGGTCACACTAGTGTCGCCTCCTAACCAAAGGAGTATTTTTTGGCTCCTTAGAGCTGTCCACTAGATATCTTACCAACCGTAGTTGGTCACACTAGTGTCGCCTCCTAACCAAAGGAGTATTTTTTTGGCTCCTTAGAGCTGTCCACTAGATATCTTACCAACCGTAGTTGGTCACACTAGTGTCGCCTCCTAACCAAAGGAGTATTTTTGTGTGTGTAGTGTATATTACACTAGTATTCCCCGAAAAACTTTCAACAGAAAGAAAATGGTGAAACTTCCTCGTTTTATTCATACTGAAGGAAATGCTTTACATTTTACATTACTGATAATACTTGCGCAGGTGTTCAGCATTCCATGCATTCTTAAATTCCTCTCCCTCTAGAGTTGCTATTCTGTAAGTTCCTGGTCGAACAACTTCTGTAACTCGGTAAGGTCCATGCCAATTTGCTTCCAGCTTATTGTGCTTCTGAATGACTTTCTTTAGCACATAATACCCTTCTTTTAAGTCACATTTCTTCACCCTTTTGTTGTAGAACAGAGCTGTACGTTGTTGGTAAGCAGCATTCCTAATAGCTGCCTCTTCTCTAACCTCCTCGAGCATATCCAAATCTAGTCTTCTCATCAAATCGCTGACTGGGGAGTTGAAATTCAGCACTCTATGAGTTGGAAGACCCAACTCGGCAGGTATCACAGCCTCACTTCCAAATGCTAGCATATATGGTGGTTCACCAGTTGCTGCTCGGGGAGTTGTTCGGTAAGCCCATAGTACTGATTGGAGCTCATTAATCCAATTTGCTTTAGCTTCACTTAACCTCTTCTTCAAACCATTCAGTAATGTTCTGTTTGTCACCTCAGTCTGTCCATTGCTTTGGGGATGGCCTGGTGCTGAATGAAACTTCAAAATGTTCGACTGATGACAATAGGCAGCAAATTCTTCATTATCGAATTGTGTTCCATGGTCTGTGATGAAAGCATGGGGGAGACCATATCGACAAATGATGTTCTTCCAAATGAACTGATATACCTTCTCGTACGTCATATCAATTAGTGGTTCATCTTCCACCCACTTAGTAAAGTAATCCACTGCCACGACGAGGTACTTGAACCTTCCTCGTGTCATCGGCAATGGTCCAACCAGATCAATCCCCCCCATGGCAAATGGCCAAGGTGAAGTTATGGGTGTCAACAATGCTTGTGGAGTTCTTCGGATGGAGGAAAAACGTTGGCACTTGTCACACTTCTTGGCATAGGCTATACAATCAGCCCTCATCGTCGGCCAGTAATATCCCTGTGTCATCACCCTTTGCAAAAGTGTTCGACCTGCTACATGAGCTCCACAGGATCCTTCATGGATTTCCTCAACCAATTCCCTGACTTCTGATGGATGCACACATCTCTGCAAACCTGCCATAATTCCTCGTCTATACAAAACACCATTAGTTAGTACATACCGAGCAGCTTTATACTTCAACTTCTTGGCAGCTAATTTGTCCTCCGGTAATTCTCCTTCTTCAATGTATGCCCTGATAGGATCCATCCAAGATGGTCCTAAATCAAGGGTAATTCTCCTTCTTCAATGTATGCCCAGATCTTCTTCTATGCTCCGACTTTCTAATACTTCAATTGGTATCGTTCTTC
Organism: Sambucus nigra; assembly: GCA_949130495.1. Classification (NCBI taxonomy): domain Eukaryota; kingdom Viridiplantae; phylum Streptophyta; class Magnoliopsida; order Dipsacales; family Adoxaceae; genus Sambucus; species Sambucus nigra. The sequence goes on from OX422212.1 coordinate 362,998,854, forward strand.
GCAGCTCGGTGCGCGTAGCTGACGCTAATCGGGCCAATGCGTCTGCTCTAGCATTCTCCATCCTCGGTATTCTCACCAATTGAATAGCATCAAATTCTATCAATAACTCCATCACCTTTTCATGGTACTTCACCATTATTTCTCCCTTAACTGCATATATTCCCATCATTTGATTCACAATTAATTGAGAATCACTGAAAACAATTACTTGTCGTGCTTCCATAACTTTTGCCAAATGAAAACCTGCTATCATGGCCTCATATTCATCTTCATTATTGGAAGCTTTGAACTGGAATCGCAAGGCATACTCCATATCAATATCGTCTGGGGTGTTTAAAACAATCCCTGCTCCACAATCAGCTGTGCAAGATGATCCATCTACATATAATCTCCATGTAGGTATCTCGTCTTCAAATTTCTTATCTGTCAGAGTTCCTCGGTAAAATATCTGCTGTTTTCTTTCAACATCCCCTGATATCTTTCGTTCCTCTTCAATCATCTGTTCGCGCCCTTTTACCAACCGAAGTTGGTCTGGGTTTGAATATGATGATTTTTCTACATCCACAAGTCCTTTTACCAACCTTAGTTGGTCTGGACCTATGTCTGTTGATCCTGTATCATCCACAGGTAGGTCAGCAATCACCTTTTGCTCCTCGGGGGTATCAGGGTATGTGAACTCTGCTATAAAATCTGCTACAGCTTGCCCCTTAAATGATGATCTGGGTTCATACACAATATCATATTCACCGAGTTCTATTGCCCAATACATCAATCTTCCTGATTTTTCTGGCTTGTGAAGGGCTTGTCTTAATGGCATGTCGGTATACACGATGATGGTATGGGCCTGGAAGTATGGCCTCATTCTTCTACTTGCTTCAATTAATGCCAATGCTAATTTTTCTAGCTTTGGGTACCTAATTTCTGCACCTCGGAAGGCTTTACTTGTGTAATAAATTGGCTTCTGGACTCCATTCTCCAATCTTATCAACGCCGAGCTAACTGCATTCTCTGATACTGCCAGATACAAGTACAACTTTTCTCCCGTTATTGGCCTAGACAGCAATGGTGGTGCTCCCAAATACTTCTTCAAATCTTGAAAGGCCTTCTCACATTCATCACTCCACTCAAAACTTTTTCGCAGTGTTTTGAAGAATGGGAGGCATTTATCAGTTGCTCGGGATACAAATCTGTTGAGCGCTGCAACTCGTCCTGTAAGACTCTGTACTTCTTTCCTCGTCGTTGGGGATCGCAGCCCTAAAAGATCTTTGATCTTTTCTGGATTTGCCTCAATACCTCGTTGATTGACGATGTATCCGAGGAACATTCCTTCTCGTACTCCAAAGGTACACTTCATCGGGTTGAGCTTCATTTGGTATTTATCCAGTTGATCAAAGGTCTGGCCTAAGTCAACTAGATGATCAGCAGCTCTCTTGCTTTTGGTGAGCATGTCGTCGACATAGACTTCCATATTGCAACTGATTTGTTCGGCAAAAACCTTGTTCATCAGCCGCTGATATGTTGCACCTGCATTTTTTAAACCAAAAGGCATAACATTATAACAATAAGTTCCCCTTGGGGTAATAAAAGAAGTACTTTCCCTGTCTTCAGGCTTCATTTTGATCTGATTATAGCCAGAATATGCATCCATGAAGCTGAGTAGCTCATGTCCCGAGGTAGCATCCACTAGCTGATCAATTCTGGGCAATGGAAAATGATCTTTTGGGCATGCCTTGTTAAGATCAGTGAAATCAACACACATTCTCCATTTATTATTCTTCTTCTTTACCATCACCACATTTGCCAACCAATCTGGATATTTCACATCTTCAATGAACTGGGCTTTCTGGAGTTTCTCGACCTCCTCTTGTATGGCTTGGTTCTTCTCGGGACTAAATACTCTTCTTCTCTGCTTCACAGGCTTGACCTCCTTATTCACATTGAGTTCGTGACATAAGAAGTTTGGATCTATTCCTGGCATGTCTTCATGACTCCAAGCAAAAGTATTCTTCCTGTTTCTCAAGAAAGTTATCAACTCCTGTTTTATTGAAACATCCAACGACGATCCTATCTGGGTTACTCGTTCAGGATGCTCGTCGTCCAGAATAACATTTTCTGTAGATTCCACCACCTGTCCTTTTACAAGTTGAGATTCACCCCTAGGATCAAGAGTTTCAATTTCTGTACCTTCCTCCACTTGGTAAGTAGTAGTCTTTTTCCTTGATTCTTCATGTTCCTCTTGCTCGGCAGACGAATAATAGCATTCCCGAGCTACTTTTTGATCACCTTTCACAATTCCAACTCCAAAATTTGTTGGGAATTTCAAACACTGATGTATTGTAGATGGAACTGCTTCGAACTTCTTCAATCCAACTCTTCCCATGATGATGTTGTAGGCTGACTGCACATTCTTATCCATCACAAAGAAGCGTATTCTTTCTGTTCGACAAGCAGGCCAAGTTCCAATGAGTATATCCAACTTGATCGTCCCAAGTGGAAAAACTTTCTCGCCAGCAAAACCCAAAAGGGGTTTGTGATGAGGTTCCAATTGAGATAATTTCAAATTCAAGCTATCAAAGCATGAATAGTACATAATGTCTGCCGAACTACCGTTGTCTACTAACACCCTTGAAATGACCACATCCTTCACCCTCATCTTGATCACTAAAGGATCATCATGAGGGTAAAGAACACCTGCCAGGTCGTTCTTTGAAAAACCAATCACTAGCTTCTCTTTGTTTACCTTCCTCGGACGATCATCCTCGGCCAGGTTTATTCGCTGAATGTATGAACAAGCTTGAGCCTCTCTGAGGCAAGCTTTTCTTTCTGCAGTAAGGTCTCCTCCTCCTGCATCTCCTCCTATAATAACATTACAATCAAATGACCCAAAACGTATGGAAAATACCTCTCGTTCAGGCTGCCTTGGCTTCTTGGGAAGATCGGGGTCATCATCTGGATCATCTTCATGGTCCCTCTTCTTTTTCTCCTCTGTACGACGAGGAGATCTAGATCTTTCTCTAGTTCTATCATCATTCTTCCTCTCACCCCTGCGATCTACATATTTTGACAATTTTCCTCTTCGGATGAGCGTTTCAATCTCGTTCTGAAGGGCTATGCAATTTTTGGTCATATGGCCATGATCTTTGTGAAATTCGCAGTATTTGGCCTTATTCCTCAAATCAGGATTTGTCCTTAGTTTCTCTGGCCACTTGATTTCCTCGCTATTCTTGATTTCTTCCAAAACATGATTAATACCCATTTTCAATGGAGTATAATTGTCGTACTTCTTTAGGACTTCCCATGACGTTCTATTGTTCTTGGAATGCTTGTCACCACCATTATCTTTCTGCTCTTTCTTCTTAGACTAGTCGACCTCCATCTTGGTTTCTTTATCCATATTCTTCTTTGCAGCCATAGCCTCCTCGGCATTCATGATTTTGGCCGCTTTTGCCATCAACTCCGACATAGTTTTAGGTGGATCTTTGGCCAAAGTGTAGTATAATTTATTAGGTAACAAACCACTCATCAAAGCAGTGATTGCTGTCTTTTCTTCGTAATCTATGACTTCCAACTTCTCGTTATTAAAACGAGTTATGTAATCTCTAGTACTTTCACCTGATTTTTGTCTAACACTTAGCAAGTGTGCTACTCGCTTTACCGGCTTCGCCCCAAAAATTTATTTGCCAATGAACAACTCGGCTAATTGAATAAAAGTTGAAATATTACCCCGAGGAAGATTGTTATACCATATCTGTGCAGATCCGGTAAGAGTTCCCGAGAATGCTCTACACCTCATCTCGTCGGGGACGGCATAGATGTCGGCAGCAACTTGGTATTGTTCTATATGAAGAACAGGATCTGTCTTTCCATCGTACTTAGGGGTCACTACAGGTGCTTTGAATTTCGATGGTGTAGGAAAATCCACAATGGCTTGCACAAAAGGTGCTCCTTGAACAAAAGTTCTCTGTAAGGGGTTCCTCGCCTTAGCCATTTCTCCCAATCTATCCTCCAACCTCTGAATAGAACCTTTCCATGCTTCATTTCCTTCCTCAGGCCGCTTAGTCCGAGCAATTGATTGCTCTGACGTAGCTTCCTGAGATTTATCTCGACGAGTGGCTGGTCGTGATTGTGCTGATCCTTCTCTCAAACGTGATGGTGGTCGACAGCTTCTCGATGGAGCTCTTGGTGGACTCATATTTCTCCTTGGTCCTAACCGACTGAAAGGAGACATCCTGCTTAATCTTTCCAATGCGCTAGTTCTCTCCGAAAAGAGAGATATAGGTTGATCTGTATCTGTAGCTCGTATTGATGAAGTTCGCCCAGGTTGATAAGAAGAATCATTGGATTCCCCATTGCGATATGACCCAGTACGTCTGGATTGCGATTGCCCATGATCGCTCCTTTGCCTTGAATAAGTAGGTGCACCGCCTTGAAGAGTTTGAATGAGTTGCCTCATAGATTCTTGCATGGCGGTTTGCCCTTGAGCCAGATTCGTCACAGTTCCGGCCAGATCTGGAGGTGCCGATGGATTCGGAAGATTTCCAGTATTTCCAGCGTTTTGATTACTGGATTCTGGATTATCTGCCATTGATGATAGATGATTTTTATGAAAAACGATAATAACAGTCGTTTCCCACAGACGGCGCCAATCTGTTGAAGACAGAAAATGGCCACTGCCATTTTAGTGGCGTCAACAGCAGATAAATGATGAGGTTGAGATTGAAGATGAAGATAAACATTCACATCAAACATATAAGAGACAAAGATTTTTAAAGTGGTTCGGCTATAAGGAAAAGCCTACGTCCACTGTTATTTTATTCCCAGGGGTTTACAATAGCACAATGTGGTAGAGAGAGGAAGGATGTGTATCTTGTGTATGGTGTTTCTTGGTTCTCTTCGATCTCTCTTATTTGGCTAAGGGAATACATGTATTTATAGTGATGGGAGATAAAGAGATTCATTGTATGTAGACATTTATACATTATGTCTACATTCAACAAATCTAATTGTTGAATTGCTTGGTATGTTATGTGTTGTCATCTACAGTATAAATGTACCTTAATGATCATTAAATGTGTAGTTATCCTTTGATCTTCCCTGTTGGTATGTCGACCAACTCTCCTCGGGTGCCGACTAACTCTCCTCGGGTACCGACCAACTCCTCGGGTGCCGACCAACACTCCTCGGGTGCCGACCAACTCTCCTCAGGTGTCGAATATTGCCACGTAGGATGACCTGTGTCCTTTTCTGATTGGTCCTCATAGATGGAGAATTTTTGCGTTAACAGAGCAGATAAATGATGAGGTTGAGATTGAAGATGAAGATAAACATTCACATCAAACATATAAGAGACAAAGATTTTTAAAGTGGTTCGGCTATAAGGAAAAGCCTACGTCCACTGTTATTTTATTCCCAGGGGTTTACAATAGCACAATGTGGTAGAGAGAGGAAGGATGTGTATCTTGTGTATGGTGTTTCTTGGTTCTCTTCGATCTCTCTTCTTTGGATAACGGAATACATGTATTTATAGTGATGGGAGATAAAGAGATTCATTGTATGTAGACATTTATACATTATGTCTACATTCAACGAATCTAATTGTTGAATTGCTTGGTATGTTATGTGTTGTCATCTACAGTATAAATGTACATTAATGATCATTAAATGTGTAGTTATCCTTTGATCTTCCCTGTTGGTATGTCGACCAACTCTCCTCGGGTGCCGACTAACTCTCCTCAGGTACCGACCAACTCCTCGGGTGCCGACCAACACTCCTCGGGTGCCGACCAACTCTCCTCGGGTGTCGAATATTGGCACGTAGGATGACATGTGTCCTTTTCTGATTGGTCCTCATAGATGGAGAATTTTTGCGTTAACAGAAGCCCCCAATGCTCCATGCTTGATGGTTTACTTGAAAGGATGGAGTATTTATTCTGCAGTGTTGCTCGGTGCTCATGAAATTCTTGATCTACCTTCTTGATTTGTTCAACATAAAGTGCATTATCTCTTGGACGACATATGATGCAGGCTGATCGATGGTTGCTAATCTTTCTTTAGAGGAACTCCGTGTGCTATGTATCACCCCTGGGAATTTGGATGCAACCATGCCATAGTATGCAACTTGTAGCTTGTCATAATCTTCAAGTATATTGATTGGTTTGCTAACCGACCAACTGCCTCATGTGCCGAGCAACTGAGTGCTAACTTCACGTGCTTGATTCTTCTGATTTATGATCCTCTGAATACTTTGTCGAGTAACATACTAGCTTTTGAACCCAACTCTTCAATTTGATTAGTACCAAGCTAGTGGTGGATTTCAAAACATTTTCACACAACTTCTTCTTCATTATTCGTCGAGACAGTAGTAGCAAAGATCTCAGTGCTGTAGATGCTGATTTTGACTTCTACCTCTGCTCGGGGAAGAGCAAGAGGTTCTCTGGGACGAGCAAGAGCTGCTCGGTCAACTGTCGAAGAACAGAGAATTCAATCTGCTTTGGAGAATCAAGCCTTCCAACTAATGGCAAAGAACCAGGCCTTAGCTGAGATGTCCGAGAAGATCATGAGTCTTGAAGAGCAACTTCCTGCTCGGAGACGAGCAAGAGCTGCTCGGACAGACCATCTGTGATGAACATCAGAATGCTGAAAGATTTTAACTTCATAAACTCCCCTTATGCTTTGGATGATCCTCTTGCTGGCGAGGAACCTGTTTCAAAAGAAGAGGGAAAGAAACCAATAGAGTAGGAATCTCAATGTAATAGTTAGTATACATTTTCATTCTCAATGTATTTTGTTTTTGATTTTAATGAAAGACTTTCATTTTTGTTCGCAATCTTAATTGCTATTGTCTTGTAAAATACTCTACGTCTGTGCATATGTATAAGTTAAAAAGATAACAATATTGTGTTGTTCATCGACCAACTTGGTAATAAAAAAGTTACAAGTATTAGTAATGTTGCTCGATCACTTAATAATAAAGTAATGAGTATAAAAATGTTTAAAAATTTTCCAACCAACCAAGGTTGTTAAATTGTGCTCGTCGACCAATTATAGTTAGGGAGAGTTTTTATCCCCGACTAACCATACTTGGTAAATTTTTGTCTTTTTCATAAAATGTGTCCGACCAACCAAGGTCGATAAATTCTCCTCGTCGACCAACTACAGTTAGTTGGTTTTTATCCCCGACCAACCATACTTGGTACAGTTTGGAATATTTTTTCCTCGTCGACCAACTACGTTGATACAGTTTGGAATATTTTTTCCTCATCGATCAACTACGTTGATACAGTTTGGAATATTTTTTCCTCGTCGACCAACTACGTTGATACAGTTTGGAATATTTTTTCCTCATCGACCAACTACGTTGATACAGTTTGGAATATTTTTTCCTCGTCGACCAACTACAGTTAGTGGGTTTTTCAGGTGAGAGAAATTATTTTTTATATTGATCCCCTCCTATTCCCTATTTGGAGAGATAAAAATATGGTGAATGATTAAAGTTATTATCAAATTTATATCAAAAATCAATCAATTTGACTTTATTGACATAAATGGAAGCTGAACCAAATTAAGTATATAGTTCATAAAAATGAATGCAAAGAGACTCAAACTTGAAGAGAGAAAATAGATCTGGGTCATGATTTCCATGAGAAAATTTTTTATTGTCTTTAACATTTTCCCATTCTTTTATTAAAAATATGATGGGAATTTGAATAGACATCAAAGATCTTACAAAATTTATTTCAAAATCAACAATGAAAATGATCAAATCTTATCATCGTCGTATATATTGGTATATGTAATCATTTTAAATATTTATTCCATGATATAAAATAGAAAGTTGAGAATCAAGCAAAAAGTTATGATTTATGAAATCCACTATTTTTCAGATTTCTAAATAAAAATTAATTTAACAATTATGATTTTGAAATCATGATATGCAATTTTTTGCAGATAAAAATTTGACAATTAATTTATGTATATAAACATAAAAATCATGATTGAATCAAAAGATGTATGTATAATTGATTATAGGTAGAGAAAATAAAAACTTAGCTTTTGATGGAGAACAATGCTTGTAACACGATTCCCACAGACGGCGCCAATATGTTGATGTAAAAAACTAGATTGCTCTAATTATTCAATCACAGATAAATAAATAAGACAAAGATTTTTAAAGTGGTTCGGCTAGGAATAAAGCCTACGTCCACTGTTATGTTATTGCTGAGTGTTTGTAGAATTCTTGATTACAAGTTCTCTCCAGAAATTCCGGTCCCCTTGAATGAGGATGATACAAGGTATTTATAGCCCTTAGGCTGTACATGAAAGGTCCAATACATTAAATGAAATACATATGAAAGGGTAATACATTTAATGCAGCGTGGGCATCAAGAATATAAGCATTCAATGAATAATTGAACAGTTGTCTGTTTGGTAATTAATGATACGGCCGAGATGCAGCTCGGACCGCCTTAGTTGCTCGTCGATCAAGAGTTCCTCGGAGCGTGTATAGTATCTCGGAATGATGAAGTTCCTCGGAGTATCTTCCTCATACCTCGGAGAAAATATGTAATGGTTGAAGGAATGAGTTTCCCGTTGCTATTATGCCAGGTAGGTTGACACGTGTCTTCATATTATTCGTCCACATCAGCATATTAATTTTGGTATCAACAATCACTATTATTCATTCACTAAGTAATATTCAATATAAATATATATTAACCCTTGTCTTGCTAATTAATATTTACTTTATGCTAGATTAATTTCTCAATTTAATTTAATTAATCCCAATGTGAAAATAATTAAAATTATGAGGTGTTACAGTAGACTGGCAGATGTTTTCCATCTTGTAATTATACCATCTCTCCGATCGTTTCAGGTTCTAAGACGATAATATCTTCACTGCTGGAAGGAGTTAAATGCAAACAAGGAGATCCTAAGTACTTCTAAATTACGTCGAGTGCCCAATTACATTCCTCTGTCCAGACCATCATGTTTGCCTTCTTGAGAGCTTGAAAGAACTATTGGCATTTGTTTGATGACTGGGATATAAATCTATTAAGGGAGGACAACATATCGGTGAGGGCCTGAATGTCTTTAATTGTGGTTAGACTCTTGATGTCATGTAAATTTTAAGTCGACACAATTCGATAAATCTTCTTCGAATGAAAAACATAGGGTCGTTCGAACAAGTTGAGCATTCTTGTTGCGAAATAAAAATCGCTCAAAATAGATAGTCAAACATTTTTAAACTATCCTCAAACGACTTTCGTGCGACATACTTATGACAATACATAACATATTCGCTCAAAGCTCGTCCAAACCACCTTTTAATGAAAGCCCAAACTTCATTTTAACGAAACCAAAATCTCCTTCCAATGACTTATATACACTCATTTGAGTGAAAGTCATCATCGGTCAAACGGATTTAAAAACAAAAAATAAATCTTTAAAAAAAACTTATATGAAAAATAATCAAAACATTTTAAAAACAAAACACCAAAAAATGAATCCAGAGATCAAACATAATATGTATTCATACCTCTTGGGATTCCTTACATGTTGAAGATAAAAATCGATACAAAACACAACATGTATTCGATGTCGCTTTAACTTGGCCGCTACGGTCTTCAATCAAACATCATAGGATTGAAGGATACACAACTCAAATCCTAACCTATGACTCAAGTATGTTTTGTGCAAATGGAATTTATGCCAATATACATACAAATTGGCTTGATTGGAAACTTTCCCTTACACTTTCACTTTATTTGCTTTTAATCATTGAGTTAATCGTATCCCATTTATGCTTGCCAACTTTCACCGTCTACTATAAATGACACAGTCATTCCTTCCCTTCCAGTGGTTTTGTGTCTAAGTCAAAGCCCCACCCAACGGCTTCAGGCCCTCCTTAACTTTTACCATACTCCTTAGTGAAAACTCTTTCATTTTACATTCGGTTCATTTACTTATGATCAAACCGCCTTTTTTTTCATCTGAATACCCGATTTATCGCCATTCCTTTTACTTGCATAATTGCATCTTTTAGTTCATTTTTCTCATTACGATTAATATTTGGCCCAAAGGACATTTGTCCGGTAATTACCACCTTGTTATTTACCATTATTATAATATTACTTACTTTGAACACACAAATTCATTTAAGCATTTTTTTAACCAAAGTTACACACTTTGTTTACCATTTTTAACCTTTAGGTCTTTTTTTTAGTATTACAAACTCAATACCATTTCATCTTTTAAGATTTTTTCCTTATAATTTTATACAAAATATACTAAGTTTCAAGGACCTAAATTGAATTCACACTACGTTATGGTATTTTATGCAAAAAGTGTGACTTTTGGTACCATTTTATAAACTTTATAATATGGAGGGGAAATGTAATTTCTACTTTTTTAGGGATTGTTATTTATATAAATAACCTTAGGGGTTATTTTGTAATTATATCAACATTTCTCCAATAGCTCAAGTTTATCATTTTAAACTAATTTTTTGTGCATTTTTGTACCTATACAAGGTGTTTTAACCTAAACCTATTTACACCTATCTCGTGTACACAGACATACCATTTTAGAGTTTTAACATAAACTTTCTTTGAAATACAGTGAAATATTTTCGTTGGAATCATACACTTTTAACACCATAAATATTTGACCCAAGATTTACTTTAACTAATTAAACTATTTTCTAACATGAAATAACAATTTCAGTCATATTCGTGTATATAAAAATATTCAAAATATTTACTCTAAACATTTATCATTTTCATATATATAAAATATACTTGAATGTAAACCACCAACTCAATAAAGAAATCCTACAGTGCAGAAAAAAAGTGTTTCAAGGCTCCAAGAAGATACCAAAAAAAATTCAGGAAATATCCCTAGAGTGCACCGAAAATTTACCTCGACAACATCTCCAAACTACACCAATAACACCTCCAAGATAATGTATATACATGACACAACAAATACTCACTAAGACTATAGTGTTTAAGACCAAGAAACTATAGAAATTGAGCTCGAATGGTATTTTAGGGTGAAATGGTGTATTTTTCATTTATTGGGAACTTCATTGTTTTTTTGTTAACAAAGTAAAGGAAACAACCCTTTTTAACTGGGTTTTCTTAGATACAATATCTATCTATCTATCTATCTATCTATCTATCTATCTATCTATCTATCTATCTATCTATCTATCTATCTATCTATCTATATAGAGAGAGAGATGGATAAAATACTAAATAAATAATGCTTCGATTCCTAAGCAATGAGACATAAACAACACATTAATCCAACTAACCCACCTTTCTCTTTCCTAGAAGAAATAAAAAGGCACCCAAAGAGGCTCTAGATGATTTTTCCAACAAAGTGTAACAAGAAATTTTTTCGAAATTAAACTTTACATATCGCTATTTTTATTTTGGGATTTTCATAACATTTTTACTTTTTAACAAAAACCCATTTTTATGATGAAAAGACACAATTTTCCCAAAATATAGTCTCTTACAATTATCGTACCTTGTAAGAGAAAATATTTTGAAGTTTTTCATAGCTTAGCCTTAGATTTGGATTTTGGAATATTTGGCATATCCCGTTACAAACTAACATGCACCGATATATCAAATCGAACTACAAGATCTCCAAATTCAAGGCTCCTCTACATCTCATGAAGGTATAAAACATTTAGGAGTTCATAATTATATTTGGTATGTGTTTTTAAAAATATCGAGGATTCATTTTTAAGGGATTTAAAATTTAAAAACTATTTTGGAACGAGTTCTTGACTTGTTAAAATGACTTTGGCTTCTCGTTCAATCGGAGCATTTAATAAACTTTTAATGAGAATTCTCTACCTAACAGGTTTTACTTCATTTGAAGCTCATTAGAAGTTTGTCAAATGATATTGCAATCTTGTTCGAACGAATTGAGGTTTTCGCTTAAACGAGATGCTTTCCTCATTTGAATGAATTTAGTTTTCATTCGAATGAGCCATCACCTCGAAATTTGTGTAAGGTCTATAAATACTTGTTTTGAACCTATTTTTCGTGGGACATTTGAAAGAAAAAAAACTTCATATATTTATAAAAGGTTTCAACTTTTTTGTTTACAAAACACTTTTGGTTCACAAACTTCACATCCCCAACTATTTTGTGAATCCTTTTGAAACCCTATAAGTTTCATACACTACATACACCTTGTGGAGATCATTGTCTACAGATGAACTTGTGACTCGGGGGATCACGGCTGAAGAAGGAAGAAGGTTGATCAGGGGATACCGAAGGTAGAATGCTACCTGTGAACAACTCTAGACTGAGTCATTTTTCAGAAGGTTTTGAAGACACTACGTGTCATACTTAGTCGGTCTAAGTGATTTGTAAGTCAATAGTCTTGTAAAACATTCTAAAGTGATGATTAAAGGTTTTTACATGTAAAAGGATTTTTCCTCATCTCTACGTGTTTGCATGTTTAGTTTGATATTTGCAATTAGATATTTAGAACACATATTTGCATGCACACCTAATTTAATCAAAGTTTAATATTTAACTAAAGTTGAATTTGTGTGTGTTGAGATTTTAATTGGAAAAATACAAAAATATATTTTTTTTACTGTAACCATCCTTGTCGAGTATGTTAACGCGCTATTAAATTTGTATCAGAGTAGGTTACACCAAAATAATGTGCGACCCTAATTTCCAAGATCTTTTTGTTGACACCATCTCTTAAAAGTGGTATCAGAGTGGGTTGCACTAATTTATTATGTAGATCCTTGTTTAGCGTTGTTTAGGGTGGTTGTTTATTCTTCTCTCTTGAGTTCATTTTTCTTCTCGATGGATTCTCATAGTGAAACGTTATCCGATGAGTTTAATTATGAAGATGTTGATATTCTAGAGGAGTTTAATGAGCTTCGTAACCATGCTGAAAAATTAAATCATTAGAATGCAAAGTTTGCTAAAAGAATTTAAATTCTTGAAAAAGAAAATTTTTGTTTTAAAGCCCCTATGGAACTTTTTCAAACTGTTCAAACTTAAAGAGACTTCTTTCATCAGAATCTTGTGGACATGGACTATGATTTTAACAATTTATAATTGTCCAAAAAAGAGATTGATGATAGAGTCCGATTTTAGAGAAAGAATTAGAGGACTCTAAACGTTATAGGGTGATTGATCATGCCAATGAGGATAGTAATGTTTTGATTTTAGATTTGAGGGAACACGGCAAGACTCTTAAGAATAAGTTCACTTGTATTGAGAGGAAGTGAGATACCCTTCTAGTAATGATTGAAAATATGAAAAAGGAGTCCCTAAAACTTGAAGAGTCTAGTTATTTACTTGAGTCTAGAATTTTGAAACAAAAGCTTTCATTGCAAAAGACAATACCATTATTTATTTTAGAGTATCCCAAAGTGTTAGAAAAGGCCAACCCAAAGATCACGTTACTCATTGTGTTTTAGAGTATCCCAAGGTGGTCACCTTAGGCATTTGTTATGATATTAGAAAAGACCCCAGGAAGTTTAAGTCCAGTGTCCCCATGGTTCCCGAAACCCAACGCATTAAGTATAATTTTATTTGGGTTAGGAAATCCATCTTGGAGGAGCTAGATGTTAGACTAGTTGATTCTCGCATGGTTGCACATGGCTCTTCACATGTTATATCTTATGGGTGATTGCTTGGATGGTTTTGTTTGTTATACTCTAGTTATGTTTCATGATATATGTTTGCTAGTGTTATGACATGTATTTTTTGTATTTTATTTTTCTTTTATTGATTCTTAATAACAAATATGAAAAGATTTTGTTTGTCTTTTGAGTTAGAGTTTGTTTTTAGAAATTAAAAAAATTGATATTTTTCTTTTGAAAATTTTAGAAAAAAAAACTTAAAAAGATTTTTGATTTTTTTGTATTTTAGTTTTAGAAATTTGGTGTGGCATATTAGTGTGTTTGAATCCAATTCATTTCATACTTTCCATGTGTCTAGGACATTTGGTTATGATTGAATATGCTTAAATTGTTCTTAAGCATGTTTACATGGAGTTGTTTTGAACTTTATTTGTTTAATGGATTCAACTTTGTATATGCCTCCGCACACATATGCACGAGCTTTTTAATCTTAACTTCACATGTTTATTTGAGCTTGGTGAGATGTTCTCCCATCAGTTTTGTCATCTACATGTTTTGTGACTAAAAAGGATTTGTTCATGTAAGAACCGGTGCCTGTGAGGTTTATTTAATTAGTTTTAAAAAATATGAAGGTGCACGGGAAAGGGCTACGAAGGGAGCAAATGTCATTTACGAGAAAGCCACCGTTGACAAGAGCCTAATGAAAAAAAATTGAAGGCAATAAAAATATAAAAATTGCCAAAAGTCCAACATAGTTTGGTTTGTGTGATCTTTTAAAAGAGTCAAGAAAAGAAAATAATAAAAAATATGTTATATGTTTATCTTTTGATGGTGTTAAGTTGAGATCAAGGGGTTTGCATAATGAATCCTAGTTATAGTTATTTTTTGTGACGCTTTTGATTTATAGAATCATCAATATATAGGCTTGTGTGTACTGTGCTTCTTTGTTCATTAAATTCATTTTATCTTATCACTAGAGGCTAAATTTTAGTTTGATAGAGTCTAGCGATCAATTATAACTTCCTGAACATATTTTGGTGTTTGGATCATAATTCATTTATATCTAGTTCACACCAATTTATTCCATTCCACATGTTTAGACACGTCGATACTATGCTAGTGTGTAAAGATTATGTGTTTTGTGTCGATTTTTATGGTAGTTTGTACCTATATATGTACGTCGGATTTTTATTGGTATGTTTTGCATATATATTATATATGGTATCGTGTTTTGAGTCTTTCAGGTTTACATTAAGTCCACACTTTCCATGTGCTTGATCATTTGGATTATTTGTGCTTGATTTTCCATGTGCTGAGTTGTATTCGTAAAATTTATACTTGACAAAATTTGTAACTTTTCAAAAATAGCGGGTGATTCCTTTGAGACTATCATTACACGTACGCTATTTATATATCTTCATGGTGATATCTTACTTCTTATATGTGATGACTTATTTTTCATGTTTTTCTTCTACTCCTTTGTTTATTTCGGAAAAAAAGGGAGAGAACAAATTATAGAGGAGTTTATTTTATGGGAGAGTTTTTATTTCAAACTATATAAATCACAATATTTCTTTGTTTCATGTGTGTCTTGTAACAACCTGTAATTTTGATAATTTATTATTTAATTATTTTTGGGAGAAATAAAACTATTAAATTGGAGAAACTTAAATTTATGATTTGGAGAACTTATTTAAGGGGGACTAATTATTTATATTTGACGACCTTAAGTTTAATTCTTCAAATTATTGTTGTGCCTCATTTTGAGATCGAAATTAGAGAATATTATAAAGTATTTCGGGTGAAAATTATGAGTACACGGTTCAGTCTGGATGGGTTGAGATAGTCATAAAAGAGTACCCGGGGGTAGTAATCGGGTCTCGAGGCATTTTTGGGCATAGTCGGGCCCACACGGGGGGATTTGGGTCATTTTAATTAGGCCCGTGTGACTAAAAACGTAATTACGGATTATAAACCTAATGGAGAGAGAGTTGAATGGCAGTTAAAATAATTCCAGACTTAGTGCTTTGAGAGAGAAATAGAGGAAGTAAATCAAGAGTAAATTAGAGATTTATAGGAGACGAATCGAGGGACAAAGTGGGTGTTCGGCATCAAACAGTCCTCTACACCAACAGATCAGACTCTACGAACAATTCCAGGCAAGTGGTTAATTGTTGTGATTCTTAAATATGTGATAATCAATTCATATCATAGTAGGTGTATATAAAATCCATTTTTGGGTGTGTGTCCACAATTAAAAATGAGTTTTTCTGAATTGGAGTAATATGGGTAGATTAATTACTCAATTGATGTCAGATTATTATATGGGACTGTCGAAATCGGATTGTAGGGTGAATTATAATATGTATTGGTGATTATTTCGATTGAGAATGATGAAATTGATTTCGGTTAGACAAAGGTAAAAACCCAAATCGGGGATACATGGATTTATTTGTAAATTAATTGAGAAATTAAGGTCTCTAGGATGTTTAGAAACTTTTTCCTATGTAGATGTATTGTTAGTTGTGCTTGGGTTAGACCAGGGGAAGGGATAAAACCTTAGAGAAAATTATCAATGGTGAAACAGAAAATCGGGGAAGACATCAACATGCGACGTTTGGAGTCGATCGATCAACACTTCAGGAATTCCGGCAGTTTGGTTTGGGATTTATATGGGTTAAAATTTTGGGTTAGATTTCCTTACATATATTCAATAGGTAATAATATAATATGGAACCTTGCTCCTAACAATTACAAGGGAAATATAATTGGGTTTAGGAGGATGATACTTTTATGTCACAAAATGGATGAATTATGGGAAATAAATTTCAGTAGTAATTTTGGGCCGAGGGAAAAATATTTGGGTATTGTAGTTGACTGGAACTACATTACTAAATGAATTGAGGAATAATTAATTAATTAGGAGGCGGAATATAGACTCGGGTATTAATGATGGTACTTGCCAAATCAGCGAGTCCGGGTATATTGGTTGAGCGACACCAAAGTATTAAATTAATTAATGTGTAAATTAATTAAATTAGAGTCAGACCATACACTCGGGAATATATAGGCTAGTGTTACGGATTTCAGTACACGGTAAAGCCAGGATTTTTATTATATATGTACGGTGTGTGATAGTATATATATATTGTGTGCTTATCAATATCAATGTCTAGATATTAAATTAAATTAGGTACTCTAGTGCTATTAAGGGAGGCTGCGCGATTTGGGTGAATCCCCTAGTTTGAGGAGTGGGGCGAGTATATCCCCAGGTCATAGCGTCAGTTATATGGGTGAGGGTCTTATCTCACTTTCGGGTAGGAAATATGATCGCCTCCAACGTTTATGTTTTTGTCCAAGTTCGTGAAAGAGTCTGACTTGGGGTAACTAAGTTAAGTGAGAACACCTAGTATAATAGAACTTTAGAGGAAATCATCCAACAAGGGTATACTCAGAAGGATGGATATACATATGACATATGTGTGTATGTTGTGGTATAGTTACGTATATTATAGTATAGAAAATTATATACGGGTATTGTATACATGTTGCGAGAATGGATGTATTTTATATAACTAGTGAGACTTTTATATGGTTCATTTAAAAAGGATAATTTATGAACGATAAGTATGGGATTGTCGTATTATAATTATATATATATGATGGTGTAAGAATTATATACGACATTAAATGCATATGTGTAAATTGTATTTACTGATATAACTTGTGTCACGGTTATATGAGATAACTTGTGTCACGGTTATCTACAAGTGATTTCATAAAATAAAAAAAAATCATCCTTTCTCTTGTGTACTTATATGCAGAATTCATCTCCCACCCAAATTCACGAAAATCCTATTGCCGAAGACGGATCTGAAAATTCTGAGTCTTTGCCGTTTTGGGTTCCACCTCCTTCACCTAATAATTCCATCACAAGTCGTTCGTTGAGTCAAACCTTGAGTGAGAATTCGGAACCTTTCGGTAGCGATATGTCGGATCATGGTAGTGTCGGTGTTGGTGCTGGAGAGGATGATGTACCATATCAACCCATGAAAGATCTTTTATTTCCGGAGAGAACTACTACCCCTGGTTGCATTTTATTCCCGTATAATGCCGGTCAGTTCCATTTTCGGAATGGAATGATCCAAATTCTTCCTACATTTCATGGGATGGATTCGGAAAAACCATATCTCCATATTCGAGAATTCGAAGTTACGTGTGAGACATTTGGAGACCAAACTTGTCCACAAGAAGTAATCCGGTTAAAGCTCTTTCCTTTTTCCTTAAAGGATAAAGCGAAAACTTGGTTATGGACCCTGCCCCCAAATTCTGTTTTATCATGGAGAGATATGCAAAACAAGTTTATCTCTAAATTTTTTCCACAACACAAAAGCAATTCTCTTAAACCCCAAATTCAAGCTTTTCGTCAAAATGAGAATGAGGCTTTTGATAAGTGTTGGGAAAGATATCAGAAGTTAGTTAATGCGTGCCCCCATCATGGTTTTGAACCTCATCATCTAATTTCATTTTTCCATCAAGGCCTTACTGTAGCGTCTAAACAACTTGTTCAAACCATGTGTGAGAGACCTTTTTGGGAGTTAAGTACAAGCGATGCTGAGGCTCATTTGAAATATGTGGCGGAAACTACCCAAGCATGGGATACTTCTGATCCAAATAGTCAAAATAGAAATCGATAAGTGTCCAACTTGCCTGCTGCGTCCGGTATTTATCACTTGGACAAGGACACTTTGTTGGATCGAAAATTAGACCAAATGGAGAAGAACTTTAGAGATATGCTCGATACGCGATTGAGAGATGTGTCTGGACCCGTAAAAGCCGGGATGGAGAAGGTATGTGCCATTTGTAATGCAGGCCATTCTACCGAAGGATGTCCTACTATTCCTGCATACAATGCCATGTACACTGAAAAGGCTGATGCAATAGGAGGTTATCGAGGTAATTATAATGCTCAGCAATGGAATGTATATAATCAATCGTGGAGGAATCCCGGGTACAATTATGGACAACCCCAAGGTGGGATGGTTCCTAACCCACAGATGACTCTACCACAACCCCCTCAATTTCAACAGGTGGCAAATCCTGGGCCTTATGTACCTCCACCTAGGATATCTCTTGAGGATAATTTCAATCAATTCATCCAATCCCAAAAAGAGAGAGATGCCAAATTTGAGCGAATGTTCGCTGAAATGCATACTAACATCTCTAGGTTGCAATCTGCGGTGAATACTCAAGAGAAGGGTAAACTTCCAACCCAAGGCCAAAGACCACCTATTCAAGGTTAAACCACGGTTTGCTCCACATCATCAGATTTGCAAGAACAATGTCAAGCTGTTACTACTCTTCGTAGTGGCCACGAAATTGATCTAGAACCTAAATTGCCAAAGGTGAATGATGATGGAGTCGAACCCGAGATTGTGAAGGAATCTGAAATTTCTGATTCTGAAGAACCTTCCTTAGAAAAGGAATTGAAAGATGCGGAAGTTGAGCCTGATATTGAAGTCAAGTCGCCTACTGCTGCTCCATTTCCTCAACGCTTAGAGTCACCCCAGAAAGGTGCTTCGTGTATCGAGGTGATGGATGTGTTGAAGCAAGTAAAATTGAACTTGCCGTTCCTTGATGCTATTCAACAAATTCCAGCATATGCGAAGATTATTAAAGATATTTTGACTGTCAAGAGACGTCTTAAGGTGAAGAAAAATGTTTTCTTGGCACAAAATGTGAGCTCAATTCTTCTCAATGATCTTCCACCAAAATCCAAAGATCCAGGTCACCTACCATTTCGTGTATCATTGGAAAAATGAGAGTGGAAAGAGCATTGCTTGATTTATGTGCGAGTGTAAACATCCTCCCATACTCCATCTATAAGAAGCTTGATTTAGGTGATTTAAAACCTAGCCAAATCACCCTACAGTTAGCGGATAGAACAGTCAAAGTGCCTCGCGGGATTGTAGAAGACGTAATTGTTCAAGTGGATACGTTCTACTTCCCCGTTGATTTTGTTATTTGGGACACCGAGCCTGTTCCCCATACGAGAAATCATGTTCCAATTATATTGGGCCGATCGTTCTTAGCTACCGCTAATGATTTGATCAATACTCGGAATGGCCAAATGCAACTCACTTTTGGAAACATGACTCTCGAGAAAAATATTTTCAATGTCGCTAACCAAATGGGTGATGAGGATGAGATTCTTGAAGTAGATCTTATTGAAGAAGTGGTGGATGAAAATATTGAAAAAATCATAGGAGGAGATGCTCTGAAAGTGTGCTTAGGGCAAAGTGATGCTCAAATGAGTGATTATACTGAGTTTGAGAGAGAGGTGGAAGAGTTAAAAATGTGGTTACAAGAGGAAGAGAGTTTTGAGAGCTTGAGAGAGGTTGACTGGATTTCTAGGTATGAAGAATTGCCTCCGAGGGAGACACCCATGGTCCCCTCTGAACATAGATTTCCTAGTCTTGAGTTGAAGAAACTACCTTCCCATGTCAAATATGCCTTTTTAGGTGAGAATGATACATTTCCTGTTGTTGTGTCTTCCCATCTAGAAAAAGGGCAAGAAGGTATGTTGTTAGATGTGTTGAGAAAGCATATAAGTGCTTTTGGATGGACCATAGCAGATTTGAAGGGTATAATTCCTTTGATTTGTACCCATAAAATCCATCTCAAGGAAGAAGTGAAGCCATCTCGTGAGATGCAAAGGCGGTTAAATCCAACCATGAAAGATGTTGTATGAGCGGAAATAATCAAATTGCTAGATGCTGGAATTATATATCCCATTTCGGATAGTAAATGGGTGAGCCCAATTCAGGTTGTTCTAAAGAAATCGGGGACGACCGTGGTTGAAAATGCTAAGGGAGAATTAATACCTCAACGCACCACCACCGGGTGGCGTGTTTGCATTGGCTACCGAAAGCTCAATGCCGGAACTCGAAAGGATCATTTTCCCTTACCATTTATTGATCAAGTTATTGAACGAGTAGCGGGCCATCCTTATTATTGTTTTCTAGATGGGTATTCCGGTTATAATCAGATTGAAGTGGATGTTCTTGATCAAGAAAAGACGACTTTTACATGTCCTTTTGGTACGTTTGCCTATAAACGTATGCCATTTGGGTTATGTAATGCGCCACCTACTTTTCAAAGGTGCATGTTAAGTCTCTTTAGAGACATGATTGAAAAAGGTCTTGAGGTGTTCATGGACGATTTCAGCGTTTTCGGTTCATCTTTTGACCATTGTTTAGCTAATCTTGAGAGAGTTCTATTCCGATGTGTGGAAAAAGACTTAGTCCTCAATTGGGAAAAATGCCATTTCATGGTTACCGAGGGTGTAGTCTTGGGCCACATAGTCTCATCTAGGGGAATTGAAGTTGATCGAGCAAAAATTGAAGTAATATCTGAGTTACCCCCGCCAAAATCACTTAAAGATGTGAGGTCCTTTCTAGGCCATGCTGGATTTTATAGGAGGTTTATCAAAGACTTTAGCGCCATCGCTAGACCTTTGAGTAATCTTCTCATGAAGGACACTCCATTTGAGTGGAGTAAAGCATGTCAAGAAGCATTTGATAAACTCAAAAGCATGCTTATTTCTGCACCTATCATGCAAGCTCCGGATTGGTCGCTTCCCTTTGAGCTTATGTGTGATGCAAGTGATTACGCGATTGGGGCTGTTCTTGGATAGAGAAGAGACAAGAAAGCTCATGTTATTTACTATGCTAGCCATACATTATCTGGCCCTCAGCTTAATTACTCTACTACAGATAAAGAGTTGCTAGCTGTCGTTTTTGCTCTCGACAAATTTCGCTCTTACGTTGTTGGGTCACCTATCCTTTGTTTCACAGATCATTCGGCATTGAAGTATCTATTGAGCAAGAAAGATGCCAAACCTCGTTTAATCAGGTGGATCCTACTCCTACAAGAGTTTAATCTCTCGATTGAAGATAAGAAAGGAGTAGAAAACGTCGTTGCTGACCATTTGTCACGACTCTCGTCCGACGTACCTATTGATCCCATTCCCATAGACGAGTATTTTCCGGATGAGAATCTATTTGCTACCTCTTCTCTCCCTTGGTTTGTGGATATTGTCAATTACCTTGTCACCGGAGTTGTTCCCTCTAGTTGGAATCCGCAAGAGAGAAGGAGGTTCATTACTTGGTCACGCATGTTCTTTTATGATGATCCATACTTGTTTAAGTATTGTGCTGACCAAATTATCCGGAGATGTGTACCCGATGAGGAAATCCAAGGGGTGATTCGATTCTATCATTCGAAAGCATGTGGCGGTCATTTTTCTAAAAATAAAACTGCTGCGAAAATCCTTCAAAGTGGTCTTTATTGGCCCATAATCTTCCGGGATGTGAATGCTTTTTGTAAGACTTGCGATAGATGCCAAAGAATGGGAGCTATTACTCGCCGTGATATGATGCCATTATCCCCTATTTTAGTCTTGGAGTTGTTTGATTGTTGGGGAATTGACTTCATGTGGCCCTTTCCCCCTTCTTTTGGTTTTCTATACATTCTCGTCGCTGTAGATTATGTCTCAAAATGGGTAGAGGCTATAGCTACACGGACGAATGACAGCAAGGTGGTGATCAAATTTATTCAAGAAAATATACTTTCTCGCTTTGGTATGCCTAAGGCTATAATTAGTGATAATGGAACTCATTTTTGCAATAGGCCGATGGATAAACTAATGCGAAAGTATGGAATTGTCCTCAAGGTTAGCACCCCCTATCACCCCCAATCGAATGGCCAAGCCGAGCTTGCTAATAGGGAGATCAAGAATATCTTGGAGAAGACAGTTGATCCTAATAGGAAAGACTGGTCTCTTAGGTTGACTGATGCTCTTTGGGCTTATAGAATCGCATACAAGAATCCCCTTGGGATGTCCCCATTTCGTTTTGTGTATGGCAAACCTTGTCATCTTCCAGTTGAAATCGAACACAAAGCGTATTGGGCTATCAAAAGGGTGAACTTCAACATGGATAAAGCCGGTGAAACACGTAAACTTCAGTTGAATGAGTTGGAAGAAATGCGCAATGATGCATATGAAAGTGCCAAAATTTCCAAGGACCGAATGAAACGAGATCATGACGGAATCATTCGTAAGAAAGAGTTTCATTTGGGACAGAAAGTACTTCTCTACAACTCGAGGTTGCACTTGTTTCCCGGTAAATTGCGGTCTCGATGGTCTGGTCCTTACATTGTGAAAGAGGTATTTCCCAATGGAGCCGTTGAGCTAATGGATGAGAAAGGGGGAACCACTTTTAAAGTCAATGGGCATCGTCTCAAGCCTTATTTGGAAGCCATGGTTAAAGAAGCCGACACAATCTGGCTGTCGGACCCCATTTATGGGGATTGATTGAAAGAAGAGAGTGAGGTCGTCGCACCCCCGACATGTATGGGGTGATTGTTGTACATTTGAGTCGTAGGATGTAGAAGTTATAGGTTAGAGTCCGTTCTGAGGGTTGAGAATCCGAAGGGTGCGGGTTGTTCGTTACCAATGAGTTGCGAGGTTAGTTGGAAGTTTGCGAGGACGAAAAATCATCATTGGAGTGGAGTATGAGCATTTTTAGGAAGAGAGAAGAAGAATTCTGGAATCCTGAAACCGGATTGGTCCGGTGGAAAAAAAGAACCGATCCGGTCATCCGGATCGGTCCGGGGTAAAAAAAAGAACCGATCCGGTGAGGCGGATCGGTCCGGCCCAAAACCGGATTGGTCCGATTTTCTGCAGGTTTATATTCCCAAGAGACACACCTCTTCATTTCCACCTCCTCAATCCCCACCCATTCACTTCACCCAATCCAACCCTTCCTTCAAAATTTCGTCCCCCCATTTCCCACCCATTCATTCCCTCCATTTCACCCATTCATTCCTATAAATACCTACCTCCACTACCCATTTTCTTCACACCTCCACCTATCTTCTCTCTTATATCTCCATAGCTATCTCCTTCCTCCATACCTCATGGTTGCTCCCCAGAAGTACACTTCCATTGAAGTTCTCCCCAATGGCAATGGGGAGTATCGTTCCGGCCAAGAGGCAAATTGGTGCCGAAAGTTTTTCAGCCCTACCCGCAAAATCCATATCGAGCGCCAAGTGTTATGGGATCAAATGCCCAATTCGGTCACCGCCCTTTTTTAGTCACGGGGCTGGTGCCGTTTCTTTAATGAACCATATGAGGCTGTGTGGGAAAATGAAGTTCGTCAGTTTTACGGATCTCTCGTCCGTACGACTAAATTTGAATCCCAAGCCTTTGTGGATTCCATACTTATCCCGTTCTCACTTGACCTCGTGGTGCGCAAACTCGACTCATATGGTGTGCTCACTCCCGATCAGTTTGACTATCCGAGTCCCGATCCCGTCCTCACAAAATAAGTTTGTATCTCGCGAATCCAACCCGGTGCGGTTTGGACCACCGAGACATTTCCCGTTGGTCGCTTGTCCGACAAGGCACGATTCACTTTCCATATCGTTTGTGCCAACATTTTGCAAACTTCTAATGATTCGGCGATGAGGCCTCGCCAAGCAACCATGGTCTATCATCTATTCGACCCGGCGACCGTGATCAATTTGGCCCGAACATTTTACACCGATATCCTTTTTGTGGCTTATGATAAAAAGGGCCGCACTCCTCTTCCGTATGGTCGACTCATCACCTCAATGCTTCGAGATGCCGGTATCGCACCACCTCAAGATCTTGTCAAACTTCCTAAACCTTTAGGACAAGAGTCCCGTACTCGAAGTGAGCGGCAAATTAAGTTCGTTCGTGCTCGGCACGGCGACAATTCTAGTGAGGAAGACGACGATGAAGAGGAGAACATCGCCCAGGAGGACGTGGAAATGGCGGAGGGTGAAGAGGCAGAATATGATGAGACAGAGGATTCAGATTACATTCCGGAGGATCCGGTCTTGCATGAGCGCGTTCTCTCTCTTGAGACGCAATTTGACGCACATGTGTCCTCCTACGAGACGGATATGAGTTTGGTCCTGCGTATGCAGGCCGACTTGTACCGTCTCCAAGCGGGACCCGAGGCCCCTCTTCCTCCATACTATTATAATCCATACGATCCGTCTGCTCCGAGTACTTCCCATCCCCCATCCGCCCCTTAGGATACCTTTCCCTTATTAGGATTTTTATCCCTATGTTGTAGTTTTGCTTATACAGTTATTTCCATAGTTTGTTTGTAATCTACAGTTTTAATATGATATTGGCATGTTTTATTTATCGCACTCTTTATGTTGTCTTCTTTTTATCTCTTATCTATTTGATTAAGGACAATGCAAATCATTGAGTTAGGGGGGATGACAGGTGCGTATTCATAAAACTTCGCTTATATTCATATATATGTATTAAAAAAAAATTGAAAAATGTTGAAAAAAATCCAAAAATATTTTTCTTCAAAATAAATAAAAATTGGAATTTAAATTTTTCAAAAATGTCACCTTTATTCTATTTATAGTCTCAAATTGTAAAATTCATAATCCACTAAGCCAAAATTGACCGAAGATGGAAATTGAAAGAAAATTGACGACTTTATGAATAAGTGTGGAGATTAGTCCAACCCGGTGAGATTTCGAGCCTTTCAGTTTTTTATGCGTTTTTAAATCAATCCGAATTTATGATTAACTCAAAGTTCTTTTCAGCATTTTAATAAGTCGTTGATGATCTCAATCCTTTGGTTTGATCGGTTATGGGAAATGTGTGAAATGTTGTCTCGAAATTCGTGCTAATATATCTCTAAACTTAATGAATCTCGAGATGCATATGGTAATGTGATTAGAAATTTGAACAATGAAGTAGGCCCTCGTTTGTTACCCAAAAATATTAGCCAGAAAAAGTTGTAAAAAATAAAATTATCCCTTTGCAACCCACTTTGAGCCAAATAAAATTTATCCTTTCGTTTGATAACCTGAAAAAAACCAAATAGCCCGGAATTGTGAAAATTGAGAAAGTTCATCAAATAAAGTCCAAATTGTGCAATAAAAAGTGCTCAAAAGAAAAATAGAAAAAAAAAGAAAAGAAAAAAAAAAAAGAAAAAAAAAGAGAGAAAAATGAGCAAATGCCCGAAAAAACACAAATGGACATCATAAGGACATTTTCCAATTCCGAATATTCCATCCATTCCCATTTTTACCCTTTACACCTTATAACCCAAAAAGTCCTAACTGAGTCCGAATTGCGAAATTAATTACTGCGTGGAGAGCTAAGACATGAAAAGATAAAATAAGAGATTAAAATGGTGTGAATTAGAGGTGATGTTCCCGTTTCCTAATAATTGTACTCCGATGATGAGATCTTTTCTACCATATATTTCCTTCGTTTCAATTTTGTATGCATGAATTTGTGTCCATTATATTTAATCTTTATATCATGCATACGGAGAGAAAATAGCCACATTCCGAGTGATTCGTTTGTGAGTGCATCCGTAAGAATTTGAATCAAAACGAATTTTCGAAAAGTAACGTAATGCTCAATCGGTGGAAATTGGAGGTTTAATTTTTGGCTTTGCACACACACACTATGATTTGATACAGTTGAATATGAATTTATGGTGATTATTTTTAGAAAAGTTTAAATTGTACAATTTTTAAGTATTTTGATATTTATTTGAGTCAATAAAGAATTTTGTGGGTAAATTCACTACAAACCCTCACGAGAC
This sequence comes from Sambucus nigra, assembly GCA_949130495.1. Classification (NCBI taxonomy): domain Eukaryota; kingdom Viridiplantae; phylum Streptophyta; class Magnoliopsida; order Dipsacales; family Adoxaceae; genus Sambucus; species Sambucus nigra. The sequence continues at coordinate 363,025,161 of OX422212.1, forward strand.
AAAACTCGTCCTACTAGGGTAACCTAGGGGTTTAAAGGCTTGTTGCATACGCTAAATGCAATCGCGTGCCTGCGAAAGTGGAATACTATTTCAATAAAGAAGTTTTCAAGAAATGAATGTTGGTTAGATTCAAATACATTGCCCGGGACGTGCAAAGTCCTAAGTTAGGGGGATTTGACCAAGCATAAATTCTTCAGAATTTAGCTCCTTAATTTAGTGATTTTAATATCTTGAACAATGTAATTGAGCCATTTTTATGCCATATCATTCCATTGTTTATTCCTAACAACTTTCCCTAGTTTTTGTATAAGTTGGATGAAGTTTTCAGGAATGGAATGAAAGAAAGAATCCAAAAGAAAAGAAAAGATGCAAGCAAGAAATGTCTAAGGGCAAAAGTGTAATTCCATCCAGAATTCAAAAGTGACACCAAAAGGAAAGTTGAAGAGAATGAGTTCACAAGAGCATAGGAAGAAACGGCATCTAAATCGGAGGTTTAGATAAGAAGATATGGCCAGTCAAAGTTGCAAGAAAAAGTCAAAGAAGTAGAAATTCGGACCGATCCGTGTAGGAATCAGACCGATCCGATCTGCCCAAGTTCAGTGCACCCCGGATGGATGGCAAACCGATGGAAACAATAATCGAACCGATCCGGACACTATCGGACCGATCCGGAAGAAAATAAAAGAACCGATCCGATGCATATCAGACCGATCTAATTAAGACCCGGACCGATCCGGGTATGCGAAAGTCTGGCATTAATTTGCCATTTATTGTGCAGATTTGATGAGTGCGTAGCTGTGAATCTTGTTCCACAAGCACAATTGGAGACCGACTTTGGATGATTTGTGCTATAAAAAGCCAAACTCTACATCATTTGAGCATCTAGGGTTAAGAGGCTAGTGTTAGGAATTTTAGAGAGAGTTTTCAGATCAGATTTTTAGGTCAAATTTCCATTTCCTTCAATATTTGCTGGATTCCTAGTTTGTATTCTGAATCTCAATTCCGTTTTTGTGCTGAATTCAAGTAATATCATTCTATTCTCTTTTGCTTTAATTTTTGCAAATTTCTTACAATGTTCTGCAGTTTCATAATTTCATATGTGAATTTGTTTTTCAACCAAATCATGAGTAGCTAATTTCTCAAGGGTTGGGGTACATGAACTCAATCCTAATACAAATTATTCGTATGGAAAATTAGAAAATAAATGAAAATGTTGATTGAATCGTGAATGAAAATCATATATGCATTGTCATATCTTTTAATCTCTCTTGCCCTAGGTACTTGGGATGTTTAAGAATGCTTTGTATGTATAATTTGTTGTTCACCGCCTTATATTGATCTTTGATTTCATATGATGCGGTCTTGAACCTCATATATGTAATGCTTAGTGATGATAAGGACTGGATTTAATCAAGAATTTTGATTTACAATTTTAGTATTCTAAGGGAGAAAACCCACCCCCAAGCTACATTCGAACTACGTGGACTTTGATGCCTTTATAGGCTACGTAGGCATATTGGATTAAAACCCAAGACTCGAGTCCAATTTTTCAATTTTCTAATTTTTTTCATTTCTCCAAATTTCCAAATTCCCCATTTCCGCACTTATCATATTATTGCATTAATATACATATTATGTTTGTTAACGTTTCATCCAACACATATTATCGTTTCATCATAACGATAAATATGGCGATAGACACATAAATCAAATATTCTATATATTTTTTGGGAACATTCCTATGGATGACCTCACTCTATCTCTTACATGGTAGGAGTTGGATGGTTCTAATCTCCATTATATATACACGCACACACTTCATGGAGAAATAAAGAAAAATAATAACACTAGCCCATAAGAGACTGAAAGGGAGGGATGGTTGCCTAACACCTTCCCATTCCGTAACTTATCCCCCAAACCCTTCATACTTCTGGTTTGGTATGCATCAGTTTGTCTTCAATGCCACTCCCTCGAGGCAGAAACATATTCTTTTGCCTATTTTGTGAAAAATAGGCTGATGACTCCGTTTATTTACATTTACCCCACACTAACGACGGCCAAAGCATTCCCAAGTGGGGAACGAGACCTTTTAATTCCCCTTCCTTCACCATTCCCCCTTTTTCGAGAGGCAAAAGAGGAGGAAGTGGTGCGCGATCTTGATCGTGATGGCCACAGTGGCGACCCCACTAGGGAATTTTTTGTAAGAGGGATAGACTCTATTTCCATGGGTGTTTTGTTTTTTTATGTGAGTATTCACCTACCTTTACATACCCTTTTTCTCCTCTATTAGTTCTTGTACATATATACCTCATGCTTGTATCAGTACTCACTCACACACTTATAGAAATTATCCATGTACCCTTCACACTACATGAAACTAGGATAACTTATATCCACACGTTGCACACACCACTTAGAAATCCATGCTTAGGTGTCACTAACACACACCTCCACTTATCACACTAGTATATATCCATTCTCACTCACACTTATGACACACCATTTGCAGTTGATCCATGCTTAGGTTCACTATGCCACACTCACTTGTAGATATTCACACATCACTCACTTTCGCATAATCCATTCTTAGTATGGATTTACTTTTTATACTTATCCCTTGCTTGGTGTGATGCTCATAAATAAAGATACTCTCTCCATAATGTACTAATTAATGATGGTTCATCTTTCACTCTATATCACCAAAGAGCATTACTATTGACCAAATTTTGTCCCATAACTAGGGGGTCACTTCGTGATGGGTACTGGTCCGACAAGTCACAGTTAGCCTAAGAGATATGACTCTCACCTTCCATTGCCCAAGTACCCTCGACATTTATCGAACGGTTCACCCTGCATCGTACCGCTTGACCTATGTCATGATATGAGGTATATCACATGGAAATTGTTCACGTATGTCTAGTATCTCAAATTTTCTCTCACACGTACTGTCCCCACAAGGTATATAGTGAGGCAATTCATGTACAGTCAGCTATATCAAATGGCTTGTCAACACGTACAGATTTCCCTCAAAAGAAAGATGTATATTGTGGAAGTCATGCCAAAGGGGGGAACACCTTCCAATTAACCCAACAATTGCATACCCACATATAGGTGTCAAACCTAGGACACTAATATTTAGTTTGGCTATTTTTACCCAAACTCTATCGAAATGACGGGTCGACATGGAGCCAAATTTTTTGTGCAATTTAAAAAAAATGGGACCTTGCCCATGAGCCGGGTAACAATTCAAACCATAGTTTTTACATATTTTTCAAACCCAATTTCTCCAAGCTCAAGTCCCATCCGGCATTTCTTTTTGCATCTAGGTAAACCTAATACAACCGAGAACATAATAAATATAATAATAATCATGTTGAGACCCGTCTCTCATTTTTTCCTTCTTCCTTTTCCAAAAGTGTCAAAATATTTCCCCATCTTTTATCAAAAATCCAAAAAAATATGTTTCCTTCCCTTTAACCGAAAACATGTTTGTCCTCATATTTTCTAAAAATATCAAAAAAAAAATTCCTTCCTTCCTCTTTTCCAAAAATAAATCCCAATTTTCCCCTTCGCAGGTCGATCGCATGCCCTTTTGCTTGGCTCCCTATTTTCTTCGCTCTTCGGTCGAATTGACCCGAAGCTCCGTCAGTTCCTTCGGTACTTCCTCTGATTTTAGGATTCGTTTGCTTTCCATGAAGAACATAGACCCACTACCAAATGTGCAGCTGGATTATTTGACAGTCCTAGCTTAGCTCACTACCAAGATTGACAACTTTTAAATTGAAGTTCATCCCTATCCTCTAAGAGCCCGAGGTCCTCTTCCCTCATGCTATGGGTCCTCTCGCACCCGAGCTTATTTTGGTTCCTGAGAAATACCAGAATGATCTACGTGATCCTCCTCCTAATGGGCCACCTGTAGTCCATCTCCTTATACCGAACCTTGCCCAGACAGGGGCTAACTTACCCATAACCATTGATCCAAAGGAGGAAGAGTTGAATAAGGTCAAGGAGTAACTTAGGAGGTTGACCAAGAAGTTTGACCAAGTCAGGCTCTTTGGAAACTACATGGACTACAACCACATGTCTCCCTATTCTAAAGCCAAGTTATTAAAAAAGTTCAAGATACCCAACATCAAGAAATTTGGGGCTAGTGGACCCCCGATCGTTCATCTCTATAGCTATCACCAAGACATGACTCTTTTAGGTTCCTCCGAGAAAATAATGGCCAAAATGTTCCAACATATCTTGAATGATAGCGTTCTCCATTGGTTCTTATCTCTCGAAGAGTCCAAGATTCATAGTTGGGAGGATCTTTCCCTCGAGTTCATGTCATAGTATAAGTACAATGAAAAGTTAGAAGTTACCCGCTGTGATTTAGAGATACTCAAGAAGAATCTTGGGAACTCGGTCAGTAACTTCATAGCAAGGTGGAGAGAAAAAGCAGCCACCATGACTAACCAAACTTCTGATGAGGAGCAAGTCAGCATTGTGAGTAAAACTTATTACCCAATGTCTGAACGATAATGGAAGGACAGTACTACCCTCATTTTTTAGCCCTCCAAGAAGTAGGAGTTGAAATCGAAGAAGGTATTGCCAAGACAAAAGTTAAACCAAAGAAATTATCTGGACAGTTCGCTCCTAGAAAATTTAAAAATCCAATCAATACTGTAGTTTCAATCATCAGAAATATCTCTCAGTCTTCCACTTTATGGGCATTAGAAACTCGACCTAACCCAGTTCAAAAGGAATACACCGAGCTTCCCGCTCCCTTCTCCAAAGGTTACTAGGCCCTCTTGAGACAAAATTTTATCAAGCCCATGGACCCTCATCAATTACCAAACCCACTTCCTAAAAATTTCAAACCAAATGTCCATTATGACATTTACCAAACTGTCGGCCATATTACTGACCAGTCTTTCCACCTTTGAAATATGATCTAAGGTCTAATCGACCAGGGTGTCATCACCTCACCATCCAGTCCTAATCCAAACACGACCAACAATCCACTCCCGAATCATACGAATTCCATATTCCTTGAAGAAAACCCAAAATTTTACCCATCTACCCAGATCATACCAAGCTAATCACCAATCACACCGATATACTCTCCCCAACATCTCTAAATATGCCCAAACTTTCTCCTACACCCTACCAGTTTTGCCGATCAGGCCCTGTTACTCCTTACCAGAGCATGCATTACTACTCGCACTCATCTGGGAGGTAAAGATATGGAATTTACAAAAGTGTTGAACCAACTCCTACAGTTCGGGCTGAAATTACCCTCCCAGATGATCGTTGACTGTCAGAGATTTAGTGAGTTGTTATTAGAAGATCAAAAATGGGCCCCAGAGTTAGACAACTAGATGGTACTGACAAATGAATTCAGTCTAAATAAGTTTGTCTAGATTATAGTGGATTTATTCCGACAGACCGGTGATATTTATAGTACATCTGGCCTACTTAATGCTTTGAAACTATAAGGGTGTCTAGTCCCTTCGCTTTTACATTTCCCTATCGAATTGAAGGACTTATACGAGGAGGCCATTGAAGTTGTGGAGTGTATGAACTTTTCATGGAAAGATAGTATCGTTGTTACTAAATAGGGGGAGGAGTTCATTAATTCTGATAAATATAAGAGTCCAAAAAATGGTAGTCGGATAGTCAACATATATGGGATGATATCATTTAAGGAGCTTCTAGGAAAAATCCACAAGGTGGTTGAACAACTCGAGATTGATGAGGAAATAGGGTTTCTCTTTTCACCTTCTTCTTTGAACCACATGACCAGATCGAGGAGGCATTACCTTATCCTAAATCGACCACCATCAGAAAGCGACGAAGGAAAGTGTTTCGAGAATCTTCCAATGCTAGAAATGACCCTGAAGGAAAATAAGATCCTCTATCAGTTGAGGAAAAACCAAGCCAACATCACTCTATAGGGGTTCTTTATGTTTTCCCAGTTGCATTAGAATGCCTTGATCAAGTTACTCACAGGACCCACAGTTCCTCCTTCTACCACGCCAGAAGAAGCAGTGAACCTAGTCGGATTCCTGAACTCTACTAGAATGCTCTCTTTCTCCAAAGAAGAAATCTCCAAGATTGGTCCAAATCACAATTATGATCTCAACATCTATATCGAAGTCATGACACGGACCTCCCCACTTTCACTTTTCAATAATGGATTAGCTCTAAATTCTTTTTGATTAATGACCCTCAATTGTTTGGGACTGAAAGTAAGCTACCTTACTCCAACCTCTGTCGCAGTAAGTGCTTAAGATAATACCCTCCGAGAAGTGATGGGATCTATAAAGTTTACAATAGGGGTTAGCCCTATAAATTTGGTTGTTAAATTCCAAGTCATCGATATCCTATCCTGTTTAAATCTACTGCTCAAACGATCGTGGCTCCATAGCATCAAGGGGATGTCTTCTTCCCTTCATCGAAAACTGAAGTTCTTCGCCGACGGGAAGGTCATCACCATCTTGGGTGATAACAAAATTGGCGAGAATGCAAGCACTAGTAATCTAGTAATCGAGATACAACATAGGACAAATGATATGCTTTTGTCAGGTTTTCGAGTTGAACCACTTTTACTCCCAACTGGGGGATGTTAACGTCAATGTATTCCAGATGTTCAAGAACATGCACTTCATTCCCGGACTGGGGCTGGGACAAAGATAATAGGGGATACTTGACTAAAGAGAAGAAATCTTTTCCTCCATGTGGCTTGGGATATCAATCGTCAAGAGAAGAACTCAGAATGATCCGTTAGCCTTGACTAAAGAGAAGGATAGAAAGTGCCAAGACTATCTGGAGAGATTTCTTGAACGAAAGATTCATCTGAGAGGATGAAGATTTCCCATTTTGCAATTTTTGTGAATCGTGGTACGGTTATATGGTTAAGAAGATGGAACCGAGAATGGAAATATATTTCTAATATGGCTACTCGTGGGCCGAACGTTCCAAGCATCAAGTGCAACCACTAATTGAGAATCCCAGAGCTGATACCAGAGATTTTGAGAAAAGTGGCTCCGCGGATTCTTTCAATTTTCAAATAGTGGGGCTGACACTCCATATGATGCACTCATGGGGTACATCATCGGATCCATCCCGCCTGATCAAAGATGTTGATGCACCTATCCTTAACTGGAATGTTGCACCTGTGCCACCTTCTGATATTCAACTTAACCTTGATGTTTATCCCATTTATTCTTCTTTTGTCGTTCATCCTTACTCTGATGTAATTGATACCTCCTTTGATGAGGCTGTCAATGATATTTTTCCTATTAATGAAATAGACGAAGATGTTGAGTATCTTGTTGTGCTTTACATTAACTGTCTTATTTCTGACCAAACTCTTGATGATGATGATTTTCCAAATGAGCCATTCTTAACTAATAGAAATAAGGTTAATAACAAATAATATAACCGTGTTCAAGTTAATGAAGATGAAACTGTTGATATTAATCTCGATTCTAGTAGCCAACTACACGGGATTAGCATAAGGGACACCCTTGATGAGCATGTGCATTCGCAACTCGAGAAATTACTAAAGGAATTTATAGATGTCTTTGGATGGTCCTACGATGACATGCCCAACATTGCCCATGAGATATCTCAAGATGATTTTCCTACTCTACCCGAATGAAAATCGGTCAAGCAGAAACTGCAAAAACTTCATACCAAATGGTCGCTCAAAGTTAAAAAGGAAGTGGTCAAACATTTGAACGTGGGTTTGATTCGTGTGACTGAATATCTAATATTTCTAGCTAATATCATACCCATGCCAAAATTATGAGGGAAGGTTCGCATGTGCATCAACTACCGACACTTGAATAAGGCCTCTCCGAAGGTTGATTACCTGTTACCCACTATTGACATGATTGTGGACAATACAGCCAGTCATGCTCTCAAGTCATTAATTAATGGGTTTGCTAGATATAATCGGATCAAAATGCACCCAGATGATCAAGAGAAAATCACATTCATCACCCGTTAGGGAACCTTTTGCTACATCGTCATGCCATTTGATCTAAAAAATGTAGGGGCTACCTACTAGAGGGATACCACAACCATATTGCAGGATTTGATACACAAGGAAGTCGAGGTCTATGTGGATGATATGATTATCAATTTTAAGACTATGGAAGGTCATGTTACCGATCTTCGGAAGTTCTTCGAACGACTGCAACAATATGAGATGAGACTTAACCCATAAAAGGAAGAACCATCTTTGATTACCTTGCTGACTACCCTATAGAAGAAGGTGATGTCTGGAATTCTGAGTTCTCGGATGAGAATATCCTTTGAAAATTCCAAGAACATATTTGATGGAAAATGTTCTTCGACATCTTCGCCAATAAGAAAGGTTATGTCACTGGGATACTCCTAAATGCCCCTGATGACTTTCACACTCCCATTGCCATCAAATTGGATTTTCCCTGCACTAACAACATGACTGAATATGAGGTGTGCATGGTAGGACTCAAAGTTTCCCTGAAGAAAGGAATTCGATACCTAGATGTTTATGGGGATTCAACACTCATCATCGGTCAAGTTCTCCGAATATGGAAAGTAAAGGACGAGAAACTCTTACCATTCCATGCCCACCTAGAAGAGCTAGCTTCCCAATTATAAGAAATCACCTTCCACTACCTGCCCCGAGAAAATAATAACCTAGATGATGCCCTTGCTACCTTAGCTTCCATGATTGACATGCCCTAAGGAATAATCGTGGCACCTTTCCTTCTCCAAAAGCAAGATAAACCAACCCACTGCTACCACATTGATCTCATCACCGAAGAAGATCCTGATATAACCAACTGCTAGTACTATGATATTTGGCACCTCCTCAATAATGATAGGTATACCTAAGGCTTTGATAAGAAAGATCGAGTAACCGTCCACAAACTAGTTGCACAGTATATTGTCTGTGATAAAGCCATATTTAAGAGCAGGTTCAATGGAACCCATTTGTACTACATCGCATGGACTGAAATTGAAGAAATGATGTAAAAAATCAACAGTGGGGAATACGAACCACACATGAATGGCCATTTGCTCGCCAAGAAGATCATCTGACAGGGTTATTACTCGACTACCGTGGTTCAGGATGGCACTGCCTACGTTCAAAGATGCCTCAAATGCTAGAAGTTTTCCATCCTATAACACTTGCCTCCGCAGGAATTATTCATCATGACTTCTCCCTGGTTATTATCCACATGGGGCATTAATATCATAGGTAATGTTACAACTAAAGCATCCAACGGACATGAATTCATCCTGGTTTCCATTGACTACTTCACTTAATGGGTCGAAGATGAGTCATACACAATTCTGAATGCTAAGAAAGTGGTCAAGTTCATCAATAAAAACACCATCTATCGGTATGGGGTCCTATACGAGCTAATATCAGATAACATGTTACACTTCGAGGCAGAGGTTATAGAGGTGGTTGACGAATATGGGATTTAGAGACACAATTCTTATCCCGACCGACCTCAAACTAATGGAGCAATTGAAGCCTCTAATAAGAATCTCAAAGACGTCATCAGCAAGATGACCAAGAGTTGAAGAGATTGGGCCGAATGGATCCCTTACGCCCTCTAGGGCTATCGCACCTCAGTTCGAAAACTTACTGGGCTACCCCTTACTCTCTAGTCTATGGCATGGAAGCAATCCTACCCGTAAAGATGGAAATCCCTTCGATGTGTGTCACGCTTGAGAGTAAAGTCAGCAAGGAAGACTGTAACCAAAGTTATGTTGATGAGTTGTCACTCTTCGATGAAAGGTGGTTTAATGCTCTATATCACATACAAGGATACCATCAACGTATAGTGAGATCATTCAATAAGATATTCAAGGACCATGGTGTTCGAGAAGGGGACTTATCCTTCAAAGAGATAGTAGAGCCCATCTGTGAGCCCAGAGGAAAATTCAAGCCCAATTGGAGCGGCCCTTACATTGTAAAGAAGCTCCTGTCAAGCAGTGCCACTATGCTCACCGATCCCGACGAAGAATAAATGGTGCATCCATTCAAGTTGGACCATCTCAATAAATTCCACCCCTATTCTGAAATCTCGACGCACTACGATTCTCTTTTTCTCCTTTATATTCTAAAAAAAATCTTCATTTCCCTCCACCTAGAACTACGTGGGGCATGATCCTCTAAAAAACCTTTGTCTTTCAAAAATGAATTTCAAAAACAACGAAGGTACGTAGGCAGCTCATCTTCTTTGTATGATAACAACTCCCTTCATTTTCACAAATTGATATTCTCTTCTTATCCTCAAGAACGAAAGTTCATTCTAACGTATACACGAACCAAAGGATTATGTATTCTTTAGCGATCGAAATACATAATTCAAATGTAAAACTCATCAAAAGACATAACTAGATGAAAAAAACTCCTTTATTCCATTATTTGAAAATTCCAATACAATTACATCAGCAAAAGGAATGGAATGACTTCCATTATCGATTTGCTCCTACTTTCTTAGAAACCAAAATAAAAATAAGCCCCCCACTACACCTAAAATGACCCTCAAATTATTCCCTAGCACATCACCAAACCCATTACAAAATCTTCACAAATACACTCATTAAGGATCCTACTCTCAAGTTCCAGAAGAACTAGCCCCATCATTACCCACATCCAGGGGTCCCCAAACTTCCCCTAGCTGAATGGAGTGCTGCAGAAACTCCATTGAAAAATAAACTCAAACTATCTTGGGAAAAACAACAACAACTCCATCCATGGTGTCAAATATGGAAAACCACATTTGCCTAGTCTCCATAGACAGCATATTAGAAACTACCTTTCTCCACAACCACTTCATGTAATCCCCTGAAATATGAGACACTCTTCCAACAGACTGGGATGGATGGGTCGATGGTAAATGATTATCCCACAAAGAGCCAAGTCACTTGTGTATATGCTCTATCAGATCCTCCATAGGAAATAAGTCGAGTACCCAAGGTGGCACAATCTGTTCCTAGCTAAATTGACGCAGAAGCCGACAGGGAAAGTAGAAAGAAGTCTTCCTAAGACCAACTGTCTGAACATACTGGTATTATCCGTGTAACAGAATGGGAAACAGTTCCCCACACCAATTCACTGACCAACTCAAGCCCCGTGCTCAATAAACTAATTTTCACAGCTCTCAATGTCCAGGACTATACTGATAAAATAGCATGAGAAGAAATTTGGCACCACTGACAAAGGATACTCAGGTGGGATCGATATACATAATCTCATCAACAACCACATGAACAGAATTACGGGGCTACCCCTTAGAAAGTCGGAACGGCCTTCCCACCAGGCATTCAGACCATTCAGAGTCCCCGCTAGTATCACCATTACAGGATTACGATGATACGACATCCAGGAAATAATGGATGTAAGTTGTGGATCCACCTGCAGTTTCTAAGTCACCAATAATAGTTTTGAAACTAGGCCCAAAATAATGGCTCCAACATAGCCAGCATCATCAACATCCTACAAATGCATAGAATACTACACAGTAGGAAGAAAAATCATCCCGTTAGTAACCAAAGACCGGGCCTCCAAGGCCTTCTCTCGCTTAAAAATTCTAAAAAATGATTTTTCCTACTCTTTCTCAAAATAAATCCTTTCAAAAGGGAAGCTCTTTTTCGACCTAGCCATTGAGGCCATCTTCTACTCTAGTAAATGCAAAAATTTCCAAAAACACAATATTTTTACTCTGTCTCAAAATAAGAACTAAGTAACAAATTAAAGTGCATGTAGAGTAAGCCACTAAATAAAGATAATCAAATGAAATATGGATATATTTTGGTAATTATTAGTCTTTTTTAGGTGCAATGATGCTACATCAAGCATGCAAATGCTAAGCTCCCGCAGTCAATAATGAATCTGAAAGAAAATTTCGAAGGTAAAGAACTAGAATTGGATGTCACCTCACCTGACTTACGCAAACTCACACACCATCTACCACCATAGTTGTGCGGTCCCCCCAGTCATCCCCGTATGCTAGATGGCTCCCCCAAGGGATAGAAGGTCACCTGTAAATTCCCCAACAAGCAGAAGATCAATATCTAGAAAAGTTCATCAAAGAAACATGGTCTCAAGAGGAAAGAAGGATTTACTCGATCGAAATTGTCCCTCCACCTGCTCGAGGTACCCCAAAAGATTGTTCCACTGCCGTTGGGCACCCCTCACACTATGGCGGTCGGTACTCTATCTAAAATTTCATACAAAAATTCCAGAAAAAATGCTAGAAAATCCTAAAACAATCCCTGAAAAATTCCTAAAAATACTAAATGAATTTTAGAACCTTTGTCAGAAAGAATTTTTTTTACCACACTCATTTCCTCGGCGAACTCTTACCTCCCCAGCGGGATTCCCGAAAAAAATTGGATATTCTCCCCATTAATGTCCACCAAAGACACCACAAAAACCATGAAACTCCCCAACCGATAAATCACATCCAACCTCGGATCATTCCCTCCCCCCCAGCTGAACCTAAAATCACATCCAACCCTCAATCCCCAACGGAACTATAAGATACATATCCCTAGTGGAGTCTCCAAATTTACCCAAAGAAAGTTGCAACCTCATCCCTCAGAATTATCTTTGACCACCAATAGTGGTCACCTCCTTTATGTCCGAATTGACCTCAGCCCTCGATCGTCACCTCTTTTAGGTCAGAATTTACCTCAACCCCCAATCGTAACCTCTTTTCGGTTAGAATTGACCTCGTCCCTCGGTTGTCACCTCTTTTATATTAGAATTGACATCGACCATTAGTCCTCACCTTGTTTAGGTCAAAATTGACCTTGTCCCCCAATCATCACCTCTTTTTGGGTGAAAATTGACCTCAGCCATGGGTCGTCACCTCATTTAGGTTAGAATTGACCTCGACCCCAGGTCTTCGCCTCTTTTAGGTCAAAGTTAACCTTAGCCCTCAGTCGTCACCGCTTTGAGGTCAAAATTGACTTCGGTCCTCAATCATCACCTCCTCGACGTCATAATTGACATCGGCCCTCAGTTTTCACCTCTTTTTAGGTCAGAATTGACCTCGGCCCCCGATCGTTACCTCCTTTAGGTCAGAATTGACCTAAAAAATGGGTCGTCACCTCTTTTTAGGTCAGAATTGACCTCAACCCTCGGTTGTCACCTCTTTTAGGTCAAAATTGACATCGACCCTCGGTCTTCACCTCTTTTAGGTTAGAATTTACCTAGGCCCTTGGTCATCACCTTTTTTAGGTCAAAATTAGCCTTGACCCTCGGTTGTCACCTCTTATAGGTCAGAATTGACATGGGCCCTTGGTCATCACCTCCTTTAGGTCAGAATTGATCTCGACCCTCAATTGTCACCTCTTTTAGTTTATAATTGACCCGGTCCTCGGTCATCACCTCTTTTAGGTCATAATTGACCTCGACCCTAGGTCGTCACCTCTTTTAGGTCATAATTGACCTCGGACCTAGGTCGTCACCTCTTTTAGGTACGTATTGACCTCGACCCTGGGTCATCACATTTTTAGATCAAAATTATTTTTGGCCCTCGGTCGTCCCATCCTTTAGGTTAGAAATGACCTCGGCCCTCGGTAGTCACCTCTTTTAGTTAAGAATTGACCATAGCCTCCAAACGTCACCTCTATTAGGATAGAATTGACCTCGACCCACTGTATTACCTCTTTTAGGTTAGAACTAACCTTGGCCTCAGTCATCATCTCTTTTACGTCAGAACTGACCTCGACCCTGGGTCATCACATATTTTAGGTCAGAATTGACCTCGGCCCTTAGTCGTCACCTCTTTTAAGTCAGAATTAACCTCGGGCCCAAGTCATCACCTCTTTTAAGTCAGAATTGACCTCGTTCCTTGTTCATCACCTCTTCTAGGTTAGGATTGACCTATTCCCTTGATCATAACCTCTTCTAGACCCTCATAATTGACCTTGGATCACAGGATTGTTCATCCCAATAATTCCCTTAGGTCCGCAGAATTGACCTCTTTCTAAAACATCATGTCGTGTCTATTCGTCGTCTTTCACTTGTTATAATCTCACCCGTCGAGGGGATCTGCAAACACCACATTCTATCCCCCCTAAGTCTCTCCTTAGGTCCATAGAACTTCCCCACTTCACTACAAACCCTAGGTCGCACTCCGAGTACCAATCTAGAGGACATTGGGCACTCTCGGGTCCTATTTGATTCCGATCAACTCTATCGTCCCAGTAAAAGAAATTTTCATCTTCAAAGGTCTCTGAATCCTCTTTTTAATGGTCCACCCCATGTGCGAAGCGGCTCTGAATCTGAGCAACATTCTCTCGAAACCAACAAAGCTCCTCCAATTTATATACCATTCAAGCTTACACTCCCATCCTTTTCATACCTAATTTGGCAAAATCACAATCTCTTTCATCCAATATTCATCTCACATTCAAGGGGGTTCATACAAGATCAAAGATCAAGCTTCAAATAAGTTTCAAATACTTACCCCTCTCTTTAAAATTCCTTGTTTTAGCATAAATTTTATTAGATTCATAATCTAGTCCTTACTTTAGTCCATGCACATTAATATCTACATTTTTATTCGTATATTGCACATACTTTATTTTCTACAAAAAACTAAAACAAATAAATAGAGGGTTACGCCCATAAATTCTGAACGGGATTATCCATCACACTTTTTCAATACTAAAACACATTGTTCTACACACACACCCATAATAAAATCTCATTTGAATTTATGGGATAACCCCCACCCCCACACTGCATTCAAACTATGTGAACTTTGATGCTTTTATAGGGCTACATAGGTGTCTTGGATTAAAACCCCGAGACTCGAGTCCAATTTTCCAATTCCCTTAATTTTCTATTTTTTTATTTCCCCTAATTTCCAAATTTTCCAAGTTCCCCATTTTCGCAATTATCATATTATTGCATTAATATACATATTATGTTTGTTAGTGTTTCATCCAACACATATTATCGTTTCATCATAATGATCAATATCGCGATGAATGCATAAATCAAATTTTCTATATATTATTTTGGGAACATTCGTATTGATGACCTCACTTTATCTCTTCCATGGTAGGAGTTGGATGATTCCGATGTCCATTATATATACATGCACACACACTTCATGGATAAATAAAGAAAAATAATAACACTAGACCATGAGAGACCGAAAGGGCGAGATGAGTGCTTAACACCTTCCCATTCTGTAACTTAGCCCCTGAACCCTTCAAACTACTTGTTTTGTATATATGTGTTAGTCTTTGATTCCTCTCTCTCGAGGCGATAACATATTCTTTTTCCAGTTTTGTGCAAAATAGGTTGGCGACTCCATCTCTTTACATTTACCCCACACTGGCGACGGTCGAAGCGTTCCCAAGTAGTGTGCGAGACCTTTCGATCCCCCCTTCCTTCCCCATTCCCCCTTTTTCGAGAGGTAGAAGAGGAGGAATAATGCAAGATATCGTTCGGGATGGCCACAGAGATAAAACCAAACGAATTGATATTTCACCTTTGAAACTTAAAATTAAAATAAATTCCACATGTCCAATGAAATAAAAATAATTACAAACTTGTCCCAACATATAAATTTTTTTTAAAAACTTATCCCAAAATAAAATATTATTCATCGCCTAATCTTCTCAGCAAATAAAATCACCAGGAAATAAAGTCATTTGTACGCGCTTGTAAAATAAGCACCTCTTTGTGGTTAATATGCACAGGTTGCTCGACATAACCCAAGTATATAGTATTAACCAGTATGTTAGCCTCACCTACTTGAAAAGAATGATCTTTTAAAAGTTATCCATATTTCATATAAATGAGCGTGTGTTTGAAAATGATCGTGCTATTAGTCAGGTCCCTTTATATAATACTCCTTATCATAATCATCATGCATAAATTATAATGATGCTCGAAAAGAAGGTGTAATAGGTTTCTGAGAGGGAAATGCTGGAGGAGGCATTTGAAAACCAAGAGCTACAGGAGAGAGGAAATCCTAAGGTGAAAACTAATATCTTCCTTGTTGTTAAGTGAGATATTATCACAATACCTTGTTGGTAAAATTTCTGATATTCTTCTTAAGACCTGACACAACCTGTTTCATATTGGCATATTCTTCTCCCTGGCTCTGGATGTGACTTCTCACCGAAAAGAGCTCATCCAATACAGGTGCAGTGAGTTGTAAATTGGACCTTGGCATCTTGGGGACCATACCTATTTTTATCCCCTTTTTGTCATTACCAAATACCTTGGATAGGTCACCCGAGTCAATGTCAGAGCGACTTCACTCGGACTCACGGCTCATCATGCCTTCAATCATTTCTTATAGTATAATATTATATATATGATTATAATTTCAATATCATTTTATTATAGCATGTATATATATGATCATTAAATTCAAACTCAACCAATGGGGATTGCCCCGATGATTATCTATCAACCATTGCTTACAAGTGGTCATGCGTTCTAGTCCCGCTCCCCACCCCAACCTAAAAGCGGGCCAAAAAAAAATTAAATTCAAACTGACCAGAGTTGGAGACAATTTGTCTAAGAATTTTTTGGTATGTTTATTCCGTTAGTCATGTAAGTGCAGGTTGACACGATTAGAAAATTTCCCTTATTCTGGAGTCCCCTTGGTCCTTTCCACCCATTCCAACTTTAAGTCAAGATATTAATTGGACCCAAGTTTGTGTACATTAACTTTATTTTCCCCATACTTTCTATTTTTCTCCCTATGATAAAGTTTTTCCTCCCGGGCCTTTTTAACCAAGAAGGCGTTCCATTTGTGGATGGGCATTTCAATACTTTGAAGGACTTTGTCTTCCAACCCCAAATTTCAGAACATAAGTCCTCATCAGGAAGTAAACCTTCTGGAGGTTCTTTCGATAGGTTATCAATTGTTCAGCTACCCGCAAAAGAATAGTTTCCTTCAAATCGGGTGGGAATGTAAAATTTCACCAAAGTTAATTCCACATGTCATCCTTTATGGCATTATCAACGTTATTCCAATATTCTGTGCCCCTGATGCCAGCACTCATCATTTTTAGAAACAAACAACGGTCTTTAAAAATATGGATGGCATTTCTATTACAGATAGATTCCCTGAAATAGAGAACCTAATGTGCTTCTTATCTTGTGCTTAGTATTCTTCCGTAATGGGAGTTGGGTCTAGAATTAACAGTTGTTTATGGATTTTGATCACTCGGAGACAGTGTATACAGAGTTGTAAAATGAACCTGCATTGGAGTGAAGTATTGTAACCCACATGTGTTGAGAATTCTAATGGTGGACTAGTAGAGGATTGTTTTAGAAGAGGAGTTTCATTACTTGGTTTATTATCTTTGTTCCTATTGCACATTTCCTCCACATAAGTAAACACAAAAATAGTGAAGAATGTATGACATTTATGTTTAAGACTATATATACACATACATGTTTATACCTTCTTAGTAACTTTTAAAATATGCTAGTTGTGTATGATTTTCATCCAATTAGTATTATTTTTTAAAATTGTGTGAAAAGTTGCACGTGGCCAACTGGATGAAATCGTATCTTGTTTAAGTTTTTTGCAAGAACACATTTAATATTCATATATTATGAGACGTCGAAATCTAGGTGAATGCTTTGCTTATGAAATTGTATCCACAATGGTTGAATATCTTTTATGACTTTTTTCTAATAGCGTCACTAACGTTCGTGCACGGTTGGGGTAATGAATGAAAAATATATTATCTATTGCCTCATCCTAGCATTCTCGCAGGAAAATAGAATATAGTCGAACATGTATAGTTGTGAGATATCAACTACATGATTTGTAAGGTAATTAAATATTTTAATTTTCCTATTCCCATAGTCATAAATAGGAGTTCCCTCTATATGGAGTGTACTAATAAAAGATATTTTAGTGCAGTCCAATTGTAAACCCTTGGTTATATGTTGAAAATAATTATTACCGTGACTCATTTACACCGAAAAAAATATATTAAAGAGGGTGTGAATATGACAAGTATTTTCTAACTTGAAGAAGAAGGCAAAAAATGTATAGAAAATTTTTTTCATTTGGGAGAACATAGAAATACTAGGAGTAAAGGCTCTAATAAATCCTAAAATTAATACGAGTTTGTTAAGTAATTAATATTTTTCAATAAATCAATCAAATATAACAAGTCCAATTTTAGTTCAATTTAAATAAATCAATAATAAAATTAATATGTATCCACCAATGTGCAAACCTTTTTACCAATTTGTATTCACCCAAATATCAAACACTTAAGGAACGGATGAACAATGCCACAATAGTTAATAAAAAAAGATATACAAACTAATATTCATCCGCAAAATATTTACATCAACATCAAAAAATTAATACTTTTGATTAATCAATTAAATATAATAGTAAAATTTTAGTTCATTTTAAATAAATCAATCCTAAAATTACTATGCGTCCACAAATGTGTAAATCCTTCCACCAATTTGTATTCAACAAAACAACAACAACTTAAGGAAGTGGTGAACATGACCACAATAGTTGACCAATAAAATATATACATTAATATTTATCCACACAATATCAACATAAACTAATAAACGTTTTCCAATTGATCAATCATACACAACAAGTATAATATTTATTTATTTTAATTAAATTAATCCCAAAATTACTATGTGTCCACCAATGTGCAAGCTCTTCCACAAATTTGTGCTCACCCAAACTATAACCACAATAGTCAACCAAGAAGTCATAACTATATATAAAACTATGTTACATAAAAGAAAATATATGTAAAATTAACTAAATAAAGAAAGTCGATAAAATTGGTTGAGCTTCACTAATTATTATCAAGTTGCATGTGCACACGGACCAAGAAGAAAAAATGTTAACATATTATTAAACCTAACATGTTAACATATTACTCAGTCATATGATGTAATAACATATATGGATTAAAATATTATTTATAATATAAAATATTTCCATATATTATCCAATCACATCATATAAAAGTATGTCTAAGTAGGGTTCGATTTACATCACTAAAACCATATATTAATCAATAAACATTTTAGTTACATCATTTACATGACTTTAATTTTCACTTTGATTGGTATTACAAGCTAGAATGAGAAATAGTTTATGTTCAAATTTAAGAATTCTTAATGCCTATGTCAATATGTATGTAATTGCAAT
The DNA here is from genome assembly GCA_949130495.1 of Sambucus nigra. Lineage (NCBI taxonomy): Eukaryota > Viridiplantae > Streptophyta > Magnoliopsida > Dipsacales > Adoxaceae > Sambucus > Sambucus nigra. The sequence continues at coordinate 363,044,357 of OX422212.1, forward strand.
TAGTTATCAACCCTAAGTTTTAATTCGTTCATAAAAATGTTTGGTTAGAACAATTTTTTATACAACATATTTTTATATAAAAATAGGTTTTTACAAAATAGTTAAAGCCAAAATTTTCAGTAATACAAAATCCTAATTGCAACACAAGTTTCAATTAAGATTGTTATAAGACGTGTTTCTAAATATAACCTCTAAGCCGTAAATTTGAGCAATACAAATTCAGTCCCAAAGCCCAAATTTTTAGCAATATAAAATCCTAATTGGAACAAAAATTTCAGCAATACAAAACCCACATTACATAAATTCATAACCCAAATTACATAAATTCATAACCCTAACTGTAACACAAATTCAAACTTATTCAGCAATACAAAACTTCTGCCCTAACACATACACATACATGTGCATATACATACAAACACATACACATACATGTGCATATACATACAAACACATACATGTGCATAACTCCCCTAACTGGTGGCTCGAATTAAAAGTTAGAGTTTTGTATCAAAGGGTTAAACACATGTAATCTATAATAATAATAATAATAATAATAATAATAATAATAATAATAATAATAATAATAATAATAATAATAATAATAATAATAATAATAATAATAATAATAATAATAGGATATTTACGGGGCCTCAAGAAACATTGGAAATCGGATATTTACTTTAATTTTCAATTTAAGACTCATTTCACATGTTTTGTCTATTGACTGAGGGTCATGCCATTCTTCCATCTCAACGGCTTCTACTGTGTCAAATATGGCCTCTCTCTCACTCCCCCCCCCCCCCACATCTTTGTGTTACCACTCCTTCTATCATTGAAACATTTTTTTTCTAAACTTGATTCGTTTTGCTTTCATATGTATGTAGTGCTTTAGATTTTCTTTGTTGATGGGGTTGCTCTGTTGTTTGATAATGGTTACATGTAATCTTAGTGTTTTTCTTTCTTTTTTCTATTTTTACCATGTTTTATGTTAGTACATTTTTTAGTGCTGATAGTACATCTCTCTGCACAAAGATGGAGTGTGTTGGAAACCATTATGATAGTTTTCTCTCTTTAGATCTACTTTTCAGTCTTCAATTTCTTCCAACATTGGATTCAATGTATATATTCCCCAGGTAAATTTAAGGAGTGTGTTACGTTATTGAACAAATCAGAGGATCCATCTAAGTTCTTTAAAAGTCTAAATAAGAAAGGTTAATGATTCTAAATATTACTTCCACCCATTATAGTTGATCGACCTAAAAATGTTGGTTTCTCATTTCTCTATTTTTTCATTTATTAAGACAGGATGGTTTTTTTTTGCTATCATACTCTGCAAATTCGGTGGCTTACATGTATGTTAGAACAAAACTTGATATTTTATTCAACTTCTCTCTCTCTCGCTCTCTCTCTCTGACATATTTGATTAGACTCTATTCACTAACAGTTTCCCTCTACCTCAGAAGAGCTGTTTGATACTCTATCACCTTGAATTGTGTTAGTCAGGTGTTTTTTATGGGTCACTATTTTACAAGCTCCTTAAAAAGTTCAGGGGTGGCCCTGAGCATATGCCAAGGTCTATTCATAATTACTTTTATATCGAGGGACTATTTTTTATATCAATACACATAAAAGGGTCTTATTTTACCATTTTTGCACTGGGCCTTATCTGTTTTTATCAATCTCACGAATGTTGGAAATTTCTGAAGGAAAAATAAAAAACTAAATTATGAACCCAAGTTACGGCAAGACGCGTTCAAGGAACGTTGACTTTTAGGGAATATTTCTCCCCTTTCAGATAAAAGCCATGAGTACACAATGGAGTCTATAGTAGAATTTTTCCTTCAGGATATAAAGTTGTGATGTTAGATATTTAATTCAAACTATGTGCTGGTTGATCCAACGAAAAACACTCTGAAATATTATGATAATGCAAAAAGGTAGAGCAAAAGGAGGAGAACGTGGCAATTTTTGGTGTCCAAAACAGAGGCATGGAACTCTTTTTATAGCCATTTTTGAGGTGATTCATGGATAGTCAACTTCTTTCAGGTGTACAACTAAATAACCATTAGATCAAGTCTTTTCGAAAATCTTTGGCATCTCATTTTAAGCGAATGGGCACACCCTAAAAGAATCTCCACGAGTCAACCTAACGGTTCAGATCAACTTGCTTGGGTTATAACATCCGTTTATTGGATCAATTAACCACAAACATTCATCTGGTTGACTTTGACAAAACTTTAGGCGCACACACTCCGAACGATGATGTGCACGTGAGAAGTTCGAAGTTCTCCATCAAAGCGCCAAATGCGCCCTAAGTCACCCAATCTCCCTTTTTTCACTACCGCAAACAACCATATTATAGCCTCTTTGACTAGAAGACTAATAGTCATCCTTTGTTTTTTTAGTTATATACCGTCCTCACTTTCTTGAAAAGTTTTTATGTAGGACATTTAAACCACACCCACCTCATTTACACCCACTTTCTTTAGCTCTCTCTCTACTAGAAGACCTAATATAAAATCCTCAAAATAGAAAAATCATTTACACAATATTAATAACAAATTATATTCCCAAAATAAAAACTCAATTATAAAATTTAATACAAAATTATATTTTGAAAATTCCAATAATCCCTTGCCATTTCGAAGTAAACATAAATAAGGAATTAAAATACGAGAGTAAATGGACAGTAACAGGGATTTTGGCATTAATGCTAAAATCTAGTACTTAAATCATAAATATCTTTTGGGCTTGAACTTTCACTTAGTGAAAATAATTCAAAGCTTCATCAAGGTGCTGTGGTGAACATATCTTGAACAAAGGATTCTTTGAGACAAGTCGAACATACTAATCTTTGTGTTGAAGAGTGGTATACTATCACACACATTTATGGTCTTTGTGCTCATCCTAATTTCTGGAGTGTTTTAGGATCGGTCTTAGTTCCATAGAAAACGACCACACCTTCATCACTCATATAGGTAAATAATCTTCACTGATTGTGCAAGTCACATTGATATGATTTATTAAGTAGTAAACTTTATCCTATATCATGCAGAATAGCAACACTAGGCACATTGGAATGGAATTTTACATATAAAATCCTAGGATTACATAACTATCATTTAACTTGTTAGTACAACATTGAAAATTATCTATATTTTCAAGACATAAGTTGGATTCCTATTACATATGGTTGAATTACTTTATGGACCTAAGTCCCGTTCCTTTTCAGGTGATATGTATCATTTCTCTAACAAGACCTTTAGTTAGGGGATCTGCTGAATTCTTATTCATTTCAACGTAGTCAACTGTAATTACTCCTTTTTTGAGTAATTGCCTCAAAATTTGATGTCTTAGACTAATGTGTCTAGATTCCTTATTATAGGGTTTGCTTAAAACCTTTTGTAGTGTATCCTTATTATCACAATTAATCATAATAGCGATAGATGTCTTTTTCCATAAAGTAATATCAGATATTAAGTTTTTAAGCCATCTCACTTCTTTACTTGCATCTTCTAGGGCTATGAGTTCTGATTGCATTTTTGAATCAAACACACACTGTTATTTCTTGGATCCCCATGAAATAGCCGCTCCTCCAGGCGTAAATATCCAACAAGTTATAGACTTGGATTTTGAGTTGAGGTTATTCCAACTACAATCACTATATCCTTATAATACAGATGGATAGTAACTGTATTCTAATGTTCTAGTCATGGATTACTTGTAAATATACATAGTATTCCAACTACATAGGCAATGTATGGTGTAGTGCTACGTATTGCATACATGTGACTTCCAATGACACTGGCATATTTAGTTTGATCCATATTACATATGGTATTTTTTTATTAATTTGATACTAGGATCAACTGGTTTGGTTGCTGGCTTAAGTTCGAAATGATTATATTGTTTGAGAACCATTTCATTAAAGTGAGATTGAGATAATTCTAATGTATTATATTTTATTACTATTTCAATTATTAGAATCACATTAGCTTCCCCAAGATCCTTCATTTTAAAGTTTGATGATAAAAACCTCTTAGTTTCTACCACATATTCGAGACTTGGCCCAAATATAAGCATGTTATCCACATATAAGCAAATTATGACTCCAACACCATTGTCAAAATTACTATAAATATATTTGTTGTCATCATTTCCTTTAAAACCATAGGATCTTATTATCTTATCAAACTTTTCATTCCATTGCATAGGAGCCTTTTTAAGGCCATCAAGAGATTTAACTAGTTTACACACTTTCTTTTCTTGGCTTGCCAAAACAAACCCTTCGGGTTGTTCCATATAAACCTATTCTTATAAATCACCATTTAGAAAAGTTATTGTTACATCCATTTGATGAATCACTAAATTATGAATAGAAGCAAGAGGTATTAAAATTTCAATGGAAGTTATATGTGTAATGGGTTCATATGTGTAAAAATAATGAATTCTCATTTTTTGTAACCTTTAACAACTAATCTCGCTTTAAATTTATTAATTGAACCATTCGGGTTTACCTTTCATTTAAATATCCAATTGCATCCAATTGATTTTTCTCCACGGGAAAGATCTGTAATAACCCAAGATTGATTTAACAAAATTGATTTCATTTCGTCATTGATTGCTTCTTTCCAAATGATAGCATCTGTAGATGTTACCGCTTCATGAAATGTAGTCGGTTCGTCTTCCACATTAAGAACAAATTTGGTTTGTTCTTAGTTTCATACACACCTCCCTCTATAAGATAAATTACAAAGTCAGGTCCAAATGTCTTCTCAGTTCTTTATCTTTTACTTCTCCATGGTTCAACGTCGTCAATTGATTCCAAAGGTGATACTGGTTGTGATGAAGGATTAGAAGATGAGGAATGTGAAACCTCGCCTATTGTAACCACGGGTGATCGGTCCTTCATTAAAACAAACAGGAATCTCATATGGTTCATTCTTAGTAGTACGATCGAAAAACCTTTTAGTTACTAATCACCAAAGTCAAATTAAGTCAGTGTCAAATTTCATCTTTCATTATTATAAATACATGTGGAAATAAATTAAATTAACTAAACCATCCACACAAATACAATCTGAGCAATCACACGACATATATATAAATAAATAAGACCGAATAAACCATCAGTTCCCAAATGAATCCAAATATAAGTCTGACATAATAAATATGAATCTAAATACAGTCTGATAAATAAACTTGAGAAATGAATAATCTTAAGGGCAACACCTCCAAATGAAATAATGAAGAAACTCCGATCTAGATATGAATGATCTAAAGTGTTTAAATCAACTCCTGCAAGCCTCCATAGTAGCTACGCATCTTTGGATGGAATCATTAAGATGCGTATCCCTATGGCTAGACACCGAAAAGGTTTTACAAATATTTTGACTCGAGTCAAAGCCTAGGAAAACAATATAAAAGAATAATTTGCAAGTTTTTAAATCACGGTTTAAATCGGTTATTAGATACACATGTTAGTTAAATGTGTACTACCTTGAGTTCCTCACCTCTCAACTAATGTTCATGCCTAATATAGCCTACCTAGCTATGCTACCCAGCCCAACTAGATAAATTATCTAACTAACCTAAAAAAGGCCTAGCTCCCTTGTATGACATATACGACTTTCTACCACAATATCAATAATTAGTATTTCCCACATATTATTATTGAATCGATTATTGAAGTGTCTCTCCTTGAATTACTTTTAAATACGCACAATCTATATGTTCTACTATCAGACATAAGTAGATATATTACGCCTGTATATATTCATCACATATATAATATATACAATTATAGCATCCCTGGAAAAGCCCCTCGTGATGCTGGCATACTATGCTATCAAGTCCATGTACCTTTCGTACTAAATCAAGGACTATTGCCTCGGCCCATCACCTAGAACCCAAAATCAATCAACACACAATGGAGCCAAACATGGTCCTAAGCCTTTTGGATACACACATACCTAATGTACCCAAATGAACTGCTAGTCCCACTAATACCCTGCACCTAGTGGGCCACTCTAAGTTCCATGTTCTAGAGCATAAATCCAGACCTCACTAGAATTGCCAAGGTAGGATCCCCCTCTACGCATAAGCCTCCTGATAGAAGGGAGCCTAGGTATGTTCACACATATGATCAATCATACCAATAGGTATTAACACAACCTATAAGCTATATATTTATATATTATTCTGTAGGTATACACGCAACCCAAATATATAAGTCTCTATGCATTATATATCTCTCACATACTTAACATACTATCAATTACAATATTAACCTCCTATCGTATATTTTTGAGTATTGCTCTCTACCCGAAGGGACCTAGTTACCCCTTGATTAATATCAGTAGCTAATACACTCATACACTACTGGTCGGAATTATATGTTCACTCATACTCTTCATGATCCGTTCTCATTCCCTTATATACATTATTTTCATAATTCACATCCAACAAGTATTCACCTTAATGCACTCGTTAAGGCCAAGCCTCTACCCCACACTAGGCCTATTGTAATTCAATATAATACTCATTATGATTTTGGGATGCCCCCAAAGTCCGCCCATTAATTACTCACAAATTCAGGGATTAAAAGGAAAAAAATTCAATTATGGGCAAACCGAATTGATCCGCCCAAGGGGCCGAATCGATTAGAAAAGTGTCACGTCTTCTTCTTCCCTTACGCAGTTGCATTTTTCACCATTATTCATTATTCAAAACTTCATGATTCTTCACCAAATCTTAAACCAACATTACGAAACATTATTTAAGTATATAGGGATGATTTCCAACATAAATCTAACATTAAATCATCAAGAATTTTGTCCAAAAAGCGATTATCTTTCAGTATTCATAAAAACCCTAGTTTCATTGTTCTTCCCACACACTTAAGCATTTACCCATAATTCTTCCATGGTAATCATCATATATCATCTGATTATGAATTATATACACAAGTGGATCCATTCAACATGCAAATCCAACCCCAATCATGACTTCCCTACATCTACACCTCAAGAACATCATTTTTAATCACATAATTAAAACCCTACATTACATAGGTATTATAAATCAATTAAAACCCAAGATAAATAATTTCCTTATCAATCAGGTCTAATTTTGTGATTTGGATGATAGAGTTGGTCTTCCTTTTCTCAGATTTTGATTCCGTTAATGTTTAGGGTGAGAATTGATGTGGGAATCCTTGGTTTTCTCCCCCTCTTCCCCTCCTATGACCTCCTCTCGCTGAACTTTGATATAAAACTAGACCTACACTCCCACGGGCTAATATACTCCTTTAATTTTCGAAGTTATCCCTACCAAACACTCCCAAATGACCAAAACGCCCTCTCGTGGTGCTAGTTTGGCCTAAAATCTCCCCAGGACCCAATCTATACACCCGGTTATACTACTCTGATTATTTTGACCCTTTAAAAATCAACCATGACCTCAAAATTACCATCCAAATCACTCTAAAATAATGTCCTATCTCGACCTCATATAGTCCACACTCGACATCCAGTTGAGATATACCGCTATCACGTCACTATCACTCATTATGACGTAAAATAAACTATTTACTATTCACTTAGTAATTATATTCAATAAACATTAATAATTTTCTCTCCCATTAATATTTTAATCAACAAATAATATGTAATTCTATTAAATTATGTTACGGGTGTAATTTAAGAATTTACCTAATTAATTCATTTTTTAAATACTTAGAAATATCGGGTGTTACATATTTCCCCCCTTACAAAGGAATTCCGCCCTCAAAATTAGAATGTACCTGCGATGAATAACTCTGCATACTGCTCGCTCATGTCATCCTCCTGCTCCCACATCGACTCGTCGATATTGTAGCGCCCCCACTGAACTCTAACAAAGGGTATCACCTTAGATCGTAATTTACGCTCACTATGTTAAAATATCGCCATCAGTCTCTCCTCGTATGAGATATCTAGATGAAAGTCAATATCCTCCAACGGAACATGCCCGAAAGCCCTCTCACTCTTCTGGCACTTCTTCAATGATGATACATAAAATACATCGTGGATCCTCTGTAGTTGCCCTGGTAGTCGCAGCCTATATGCTATTGGTCCCCTCTTAATAATCGAAAAAGGTCCAACGTATCTCGATGCTAGATTCCCCTTCTTATCGAATCTCATAACCCCCTTCATAGGACACACCCGAACTAACACCTGGTCACCAACCTCAAGCTCTATGTGCCTCATATCTCCACCACCATAACTCTTTTATCAATCTTGAGATATCCGGATACACCCTCGAATCTTCTCAATCTTGGCAGTGGTGTCATAAATCATATCTGGCCCCAACAACTTATTATCCCCCACCTCTAACCAACAAGAGAGAAAATGGCAAGGCAGACCATACAGTGACTCAAATAGTGCCATGCTGATAGTGAACTGGTAGGAGTTGTTATGATCAAACTCTACCAAAGGATGATACTTCTCCCATAATCTCCCGAAATCAAGTATGCACATCTGCAACATATCCTCAAGAATCTGATTAACCCTCTTTGTCGGTCCATTTTTCAATGGGTGATACGTTCTACTCAACCATAAATTGGTGCCCATGTCCTCCTAAAAACTCTACTAGAAATGCGACACAAAAATCTTATCCTGATTGGACACAATATTAATCGACACCCCGTGTACCATACTATCTCAGTAATGAACAACTGTGCATATTGTCTCATCTCAAAATCCATATGAGCAGTAAGGAAATGGGCCACCTTAGTCGACTGATCAACTATCACCCATATGGAGTCATGACCTCGCTGCGACGTTGGTAGCCCGGTAATAAAATCCATGGAAATACTCTTCCACTTTCACATGGGAATCTTGAGTCGCTGCAACATCCCTTTCGGTCTTTAGTGCTCTAATTTCACTTGATGGAAGTTAGCACACTTCAAAACAAACTTTGCTATGTCTCACTTCATCCCCGACCACCAATACTATGTGTGCATATCTTGGTACATCTTATCCCCACTGAGATGTACCGTAAATATGGACCAGTGAGCCTCTGACATCATTGCATGTCTCAAATCCGTATCCTCTGGAACCACGAGTCTCCCATTAAAATTTGAACCACCCTCGGAACTGATCGAGTACGACTCCACCCCATTATTTAACAACTAACGAATCATGTCCTGACAATATTGATCCCCTGCCTATGCTTCACCACCCTCGTCACAATCTAGGGTGTGATATCTAATACAAATATATAGGCCTTGGAAATCTCATCATCGTGATGAAGCTCTCTCCACTTCATGTGCCAAACCTCCTCTTTCTCCCCAGTAGGTCGACGGCTCAACGCGTCTGCCACCACCTTAGCGTTACAAAGATGATACTGAATATCAAACTAGTAATCCTTCATGAAATCTAACCACCTCCTCTGCCTCATGTTCAGACACTTCTATGTGAACAGATACTGAAGTTATTTATGATTCATGAATAAAGTAAACTTCTCCTCTAATAGATAGTGCCTCCAAATCCTCAAGGAAAAAATGACTGCGACTAACTGCAAGTCATGCATGGGGTAATTCATCTAGTAGGGCTTAAGCTTGCGAGATGTATAATCTATATCCCTCTCCTTCTGGCGTAATACACCCCCAAGTCCCTGGAAGCATGCATCAGTGTAGACACGATACACCACTCCTCCCCTAGGTAGTGCAAGTATAGGTGCTGAAGTCAATTTATCCTTTATCTCATCGAAAGCTAATTGACAATGGTCATCCTAAACCAATGGCACCCCCTTACGAGGATGATTTTTCAGCGTACCTACAATCTTTGAGAAACCCTGAATGAATCGTCTATAATATCTACCTAGCCCCAGAAAGTGGTAAACCTCAGTCGGTGTCGTGAGTTGTCCCCACTCCCTTACCACCGATACCTTACTCGAAACGACTGCTCTACTCCTATCAGACAGAATGTGGCCTAAAAATTGTACCTCCTGAATCCAAAACCCACACTTCTCAAATTTAACATACAAATAGTGCTCCCATAGTGTCTATAAAACCATCAGCAGATGCTCAAAATGCTCATACTCAGAGCGAGAGTTATATCATCGATAAATAAAATCACAAACTGATCAAGTAATTTTCTAAAGACCCGGTTCATCAAATCCATAAATACTATTAGCACACTGGTGAGCCCGAATGGCATTACCCTTAACTCGTACGACCCATACCATGTTAGAAAACTAGTCATAGTAACGTCCTCCTCCCTAATGCGCAACTGATAATAATCAGACCTCATATCTATCTTGGAGAAGTAATATTCTCCCCTCACCTAGTCAAATAGATCATCAACCCGAGGTAGTGGGTATTTATTCCATATCGTGACCTTGTTCAGCTCTCTATAATCGATAAAAACTCGAAGTGATCCATCCCTCTTCTTGGCAAATAACACCGATGCACCCCACGGCGAAGTACTTCGTCTGAAAAACCCTACCCTAGGAGCTGCTGAATCTGATCCCTTAATTTCCTCATCTTATATGGGTCCATGCGATAAGGCACTCACTCTATAGGCCTCGTACCCGGTGCTAGGTAAATCTTTAACTCTATTTCTTGGCTACACGACAACTCGAGTATCTCCTATAATACATCCTCAAACTCCCTCACCATTAGAATTGAAACTAATAAAACAAACAACTCTTGTGAGGTATCCTCCTTAATGAAGTATTGATGTGTGCTCAACCCTACCTCAGGAAGAGGTATCGCCACTAGGAACATCTCCTTCCCTAAAATTTAGAACACAATAGTCCTCCAAAATAATCCACCATGGCCCGGTATCCTGTCAACTAATATATCCCCAAAATAACGTCATACCCCTCCATGTCTAACACAATAAGATTGATGAATAAATATAATCTACCCACATCAATGTCCACATCCCTACAGATCCAGTGTATAAGAGACCCACTACCCAACGGTGACTCCACACACATAAGGAGACTACTGGTTGTCTCTAATAGGTCGTGTCCTCTTTCAAATCTAGTCCATATGAAAGAGTGTGATTCCCCAGTATTAAATAGAATCCTACCTTCATGCCCATGAATAGAAAATGTACCCTTTACTACCAGTAATTGCTGTGGGACCTCTTGTGAGAAGGCATCTTGGATGTTATAAATATGCCCGTACTACAACTGTCCCTACTATGGTGGGGCAGATGGGGCTGGTGCTGTAGGTGGTCTTTGTTACTGATTCTTCTGTGGGGAACCCTACTACAGTGCCCTACTCTGCTCCCCTTGTGGAATGTCTAGCCATAAATAAAGCACTGGCCTAGAAAATCTCTCTGCCTCTGGACTTACTAGCCTTGACGGTGCTAACCCTACTGTTGGCCCTGATGGCATTGGCTCTGCTCGTCTCCCCTATTATTCCCTTAGGCCTAATGGCCCTGAGGAACCTACTACTGTTTAGGACCCTATTGGCCATGCCTATAACCTCCCTTGGGTTGATAGCCCCCAGATCTGACCTCTTGACCTCATCCCTTTCCGAGTATCCGGCCCCTAGTGTTTACCTGACTACTGTTGCTGCTGTGGTGCTCCACTAGCACTGCTCCCTCCTGCCTTTCCCGAATGTCTAGCCTCACCTCCTCTCTTACTTCCTTTCACATGAAATCAATGGTCCTAGTAGTGTAAAAGGGTTGCATTGATGACGTCTATATAAGTAAACAATGCGGGGTTGTCAATCAAGTGCTTCCTGATCCTCAAGGCTAAACCATCCATAAATTTCACCTTCTTCCTTTCCTCATTGTTCACCTCGTCTGGAAAAAAAATCCAAACGATTAAAGTCCTCGTCATACTCAGCCACTAATCGATCTCCTTGGGTCACCTCACTGAACATCCTCCACATCTCTGTCTCAACTGCTGGTGAAAAGTATTTGCGATCAAACCGCACCCATAACTCTACAATAAACATCGTGTCCCTCTAGTTAACGGCAGTAACTGACTCCCACCACTGTAACGCATTGCCAACTAGCCTAAAAGTGGCTAGCATCTGCTTCTGCACCTCGCTACACTCTACCATGCGCAAGTTATGATGTATATCCTTCTTCCACTGGCATGCCACAATCACATCTGAACTCCCCTGAAACTCTAGATGTCCCTTCTAAAAAGTCTCCCTCACCCTCTGCCACTCTGACGGTCCCGATACTATCCCCTTTAGTGGCTGTGGATGCGGTGCCTGTGGCTCCTACTGAGCCTCCCTCACATTATCTGTAGACGCTACTCTCAATGATCGCTCTCTCCTAGGTGTCATTTGAAAACATATCGAATTGTATGAGTTCACAGTCAATACAAATATAATGGAAAAAGAACAAAATCACAAATGCGTAATCATGAATATAAAATCCTAATAATAGGGCTTTATGACAAATAACATTATGTTGAAATCGTAGTAAGCTGTACAAATTCTATGAACACTAGAACCTCATGCTCTAATACCAAAAGTGACATCGCGCCTATCCTAACCAGGGGTGATCAGTACTTCATTAAAACAAACAGGAATCTCATCTTGTTCATTCTTAGCATCACTACCAAAAAACTTATTAATTACAAATTGTAACACCCCGTAATTTTAATGATTTTAATATTGGGATTTATTGGGATTAATTAAATTAAAATGAGAAATTAACCTGAATTAAAATAAATATTAATTAGCGAGACAAGGGTTAATATTTATTTGTAATGAATATTACTTTGTGAATAAATAATAAATTGATAAAAATATATTATTATTGTTGTGAGTGAGAAATACGTCTGTTACGATAAATTTAGTCGGGACGCGCATGTCAGTCGTGTTGGGATTTAATTTTATGGAATAAAAGGTAATTTAATTTTAGATAAATAAAATGGTCAGTTTGAGTGAACCAGTGTATCCAGAAGGGTTTAAATAGTAAAAAAAAGTGTACTCAGTGTGTAGTTTGGGTCCCTGGGCATTTTTAGGCCAAACCTCATCTTTTAAAATTTTGGGGATAATAGACCTACGAATATTGGACTGAATATCTGTAGTTATGTTGATAGAACTAAGGTAGAAGTTAGAAAATCATATACATATTCCACTAGAGAAGGAATAGAGGGAGTTTCAAGGCCATTCCACACCATTCTTGCACCACCACCACCACCGGTGTGTAGATCAGAAGGACAAGAACACCACCCTACCACTAATCTGCACAAGTTCAGACCTACAACTTGAGGAAAGTATTTATATTTCTAAAATCTGAGCATATACACCATCCATGTTATATTAGGATGAACAAATTCGTGAATACATGAAGATTGGTGTTAATTGGGAAGATTTAGTTCAAGTTCTTGGGTAGGAATTATGATAGGTTAAATCTCTTTATGCTTGTAGAACGAATTTAATGAATTAGCAATGTTAACATGTGAAGAAATTTGGGTTTTATTGAGGATCTTAAATAAAAATGATAAACTAAGGTTTTTAAGTATTAATCTTGAATTAATTAAATTTAAAGGCGTTCTTTGACAATTTTATGATTCCATTACGTTGGAAATCATGTGTGTGTGTGTGTGTATATATATATATATATATATATGTTGGTATAACATTTCGAATACTTGGTTGGGAGATTGGGATTGAATCATGGAGGTTTAGGGGTTAAAAATGGTGAATCATATAACTACTATAATTGGAGAAGATGAGACATGTTACAAGCGAATCGATTCGGCTGCTTGGCCAAATCAATTCGAAAGGCGAGTCAATTTGGTTTCCCAGATTTTGACTATTTTCCCCCTTTTTATTTAGAACTCGAGGGATATTATCAGGTTAACTTTTGAAGAAATTTTAAAATTTAATAAGAGATAGTTTAATTAGTAGTAGGCCAATGTTGGGATTAGGACTTGGTCACATGAGGGAATTTAGGGATAAAGTTAATTAGGCTTAATTGGGTAATAAAACCTAATTCAGAGAATGATATTGTGTCATGGAAAATCAAGGGAGAAAATGACCTAGACCAGTAGGGTATGAGTGAGGTATCTACTGAATTGACTTAAGGGACAATTGGTAATCTTTTGAGTATTGGAAAACACTCGGGGTTAGATAATGATAAATATTATGGTAAAGTAATAATACGTAGAATATTTGAGAGTTATCATACTACATACGGGATATAGATTATAGGTTACGTGTATACCTACCCTGAATATATATGTGTGTATATATATAGGTGGTGCGAATACCTATTGTTTGATTTATTATGTGTGAACATACCTAGTCTACTTGCTGTCATGGGAGGTTCTTGTGTCGTGGACAATCTTATCCTGCTGAGCCTATTGGGGGGATTTTGACTTGTACCTAAGAACATAGAAGATAGGAATTGAGCACTACTTGTGTGAATAAGGGTGTGACCGGTCATTTGGGTGCATTAGGCGTGTGCATAGCCCAAAGGCTTAGAACTATGTCCGCCTCCAAATTTTTTAGAATTGTGAATGTATGGTTCGAGAGTGAATCCGAACCAGATATCCTTTACTTAGTACGTGATGTACCAGGACTTGATATCAGCGTATGCCCGCATCGAAGGTCTCCACCTAGGGATGCCGTATCCGTATATATTATAAGAGTGATGTAAATATATATATACGTGTGATTGATTCTACTACGGGTGTATTAGTACACAAGATAGATAGTGATATCTGCATTAATCTAAGTACGTGTGAACTTAATCATGAGTTGGTGACTCTTAATAAAAAAAAGGGATTGGAAATCTAGTAATGTATTATATGGACAATACATGTGGGCACAATTAATTATTAGGGTAAAAGAGGTTTAAGTCAACTAGTTAGGCTAGCTAGCATAACTAGGTGGGTTTGGAAGAGTACGTTAGGCATGCACAATAGGGGAGAGGTGAGGATATCAAGTGAGAGCACGTGAAGCTAATATGTATATAATATGTACTCTTTATTGCATTTTAAATACTTTCTAAAATGTTTACAAACTGTTTTACTTGGGCTCTGACCTGTTTCAAATCCATTTTTGTAAAAACATTTTAGGTGCCCAGCTATAGGGACACCAGTCTTAGTAGTTCCTTCTTATTTGTCATACTGCAGCTATTGTGGATGTTGAAGAACCTTGGTAGTAGACGCCTACACACTTATCAGTTCCTATTTATCATTTTAACTATCTCAGTCGGGCATGTCACCCATCTCTAGCTAGTGATTACTTTCAAGAGACATTGTACTTTTTTTTGGTTTTAGTATTGGAGTTGGATTATTATTATGGATGATTGTATTCACATTCTTGCCTAGAGTGTTATTCTAGACCTATTTATTCATCTCATTGTTTTATCACTAGTAATATGTTTATTTGAATGGCGAATGTGAAATGTTTAGTTTCAAATACTTGTATGTTAATAACAAGAATTAAAATATTGACACTGTGCCATTAGGGTATTAGTAAATTAATTGGATTTCGACAGTGATGCTAAGAATGAAACCATTAATGATTCCTGTTTAATTGAATAATGGATTGATCACCCCGAATTAAAATAGTCGGGGTGTCACAGATGGTATCAGAGCATCATGCTCTAGTGTCCACGGGATCTATACGGATTTCTTACGTTTCCAGCGTAGCGTTATTTGATATAGAGCCCTACTATTAGGATTATTGTATTCATGATTACGCATTTATGTCTTCTGTTATTTTAAGACATATTGAATTATGGGCTGATAGAAAACTATTTTTCATTTCTAATGCCTCCACAACGTGCACCACGAGCCACCCCAGATGCACTTCTTGAGCAGCAGCCAGTTCAGGAACTAGGGGGGCTGCTGAAGTGACCGATAGTATTGCACTGGCGGTCAATGCAGCCCTGATTACCTTTTCTCAGTAGGTACCACAGGTGCCACCCTTGTCTTAAGTTTTGGCTCTAGATCATGTACATTCATTTCCTTCTGCCTAGGAGTGAGTTCGAGATGCCTTTCAAAAGGATTACCCTTCGAGTTTCAGGGGAGCTTCGATGTAATTGCGGAATGCCAATGGAAGAAGGATATCCAGAGGCATTTGGGGATGTATGAGTGCACTGGTGTACATAGACATATACTAGATACCTTTAAGATAATAGAGGTATCCTTATGGTGGTGGGAGTCCATTACCACTGCACAAGAGATAGACACCTTAACAATTCAGGTGTTCAGGGAGCAGTTCGATCGTAAATACTTCCCAAACTCCGTTCAGATTGAGATGAGGAAAAAATTCTTAGATGTGTCACAGGAGGGGAGGACTCTAATAGAGTACGAAGAGGAATTTTCTAGGCTGGCAAACTTTTTTCCTGAGGAGGTGAGTGCGGAAGAGAAGAGGATACAGTTATTTATGGATTGTCTTACCTGGAGGATCCGACAATATTTGTTGGGTAACCCAGATTTGAAGACATATACGGATGTGTTGAATGTTTCTTTACTACATTTTCAAGTCACCATTTCCATGTTAAGGGAAGCAAGCTCTCAAGAGAGTCCAACTAGTGGGGAACAATCGACTCAAAGTCAAATGAGGTAGAGTGTGCAGGGTTCCCACCAGGGGGACAGGACTAAGCATTTTTATTCAGGAGATTATAGGCGGGGAGAGGGTGGATTTAGGCAGGGCTAGCTGGACCAATAGAATTTTCGCAGGTCTAGAGGAGAGGTGGTAGTGGCCAGTAGGGCCATAGGGGAGGAAATTTCACAGGCAGGTGTTTCATATGTGGCAAGAATGGCGAAAAATGTCAGGATTACCCTGATAATGGCAGAGTTTAGCAGTAGGGTGCTCGTTAGGAGCCCCAGAGGCTGATTTTCCCCGTCGCCCTCCCAGCATCAACACCCGTGCCAGCATTTCCTGCAGCACCAGTAGTTCTAGTAGTCTCACCACAATATGGGAGGTTAAAGTATGATCGTGTATATAATTTAAACCAGGTCACAGTTCCACAAGCTCCGCCTAAAGTAGAGGGTATGTTTCTTATACATGGTATCCTAGGTTGATTTTATTTGATACTGGGATTCACGCTCGTTCATAGCCACTAGATTTGCACGAGCCATGGGGTTATTGTACATAGTCGATAGTACAGTCACGTGTGTAGACTCACCACTAGGTAGCGAGACACTTATATTCTTTATCTATCGGGGTGTGATTATAAATACTGAGAGACTTGTTTAGCGCAATGATATGCTTATGTTAGATATGTCGGAGTAGGGTTCCATTATTGGTATGGATTAAATAACAATGTATAGGACCATGATTGACGTTATAGTAGGAGCATAGTGTTTGAGATTCTTGGCCAGGAGATGTTCTTAATGACGATGACTCATCCCGAAGGAGGATCATCGACTCACTTGTATTAAATAGAGGATGAGGTGTCTCATAGGGTAGTGATTTCCCTAGATTCGATCCTAGTTGTGTGCGAGTTCGTCGACATGTTTCAGGAGATATCGGGGTTGTCACTTAGCAGAGAGATAGATTTTGTTATTGATTTATCTCTGATAACTCGGCTGATAGATCGCGCGCCTTATAGTAGGGCTCCCATGGAGATGAGGGAGCTACAGGATCAGATTGAGCAGCTGTTGGGGAAAAGCTTTATCCATCGGAGTAATTCGCCTTAGGGTTCCCTAGTGTTGTTTGCGAAGAAAGTGGATGGATCTTTATGACTATGTGGGGATTACCAGGAGTTGAATAAAGTCACAATATAGAATACGTATCTTTTTCCTAAAATCGAAAACGTATTTGACCAGTTGAGAGCAGCAACCTATTTCTCTAAGATAGACTTGAGGTCGGGATGTCATCAGTTTCATGTATTTAAGACTACCTTTCTAACGAGATATGGGTCTTAAGAGTTTTGGGTTATGCCATTTGGGCTAACCAATGTGCTAGTGGTGTTTATGGACTTGATGAATAGGTTGTTCAGAGAGTTCTTGAATTAGTTTGTCATTATCTTTACTGATGACATCTTGATTTATTCCCAGACTTAGGATCATGTCGACCATCTCCGTCGGGTTTTAACGACACTGCACAAGAATAAGTTGTATTCTAAGTTTGAAAAATCTAAATTTTGGCTACGTGAGGTATAATTTTGGGGGCAAATAGTTTCTGACTTGGGGATATCAGTGGACCTTAGTAAGGTATCAACGGTGAGGGAGTGGGGACATCCCATGACACCAATAGAGGTGCGTAATTTCTTAGGGTTAGCTGGGTACTACAAACTATTTATTCAAAGATTTTCTAAGATTGTGGGACGGTTGACTAACTTGACTCACAAAGGCATACCGTTTATCTAGGATGAGGCTTGTTAGTTAGAATTTGATGATATGAAGGACAAATTTACTTCAGGCCCGTACTCCCACTTCCCAAGGTTGGAGTGGAGTATCTTATTGTGACTAATGCATCCCAATAGGGACTTGTGGGTGTGCTACAACAGGAGGATCAGGATATATCTTATTCTTCTCGCAATATTAAGCCTCATTAAAGGAATTACCCCACCCATGACTTAGAGTTGGCGACAGTTGTGTTTGTGTTGCAAATTTGGAAACATTATCTGCATGGGATATGTTTCATGTATTCATAGATCATAAGTCAATATAGTACTTGTTCACCCAGAGAGAGATAAATATGCATTAGTGTAGGTGGCTTGAATTTGTGAAAGATGATGAGTTTGACATCTAGTATCACCCGGGAAAGGCTAATGTGGTGGAAGACACATTGAGCGACAGACCAGTGGGGGATGTAACTGAAGTTTGGAAGGTGAAATGGAAGGATCTGGGACATCAGGATTCAGTTGCTAGATCATTTATGTTGGTTACGACCGTCACCCCCAGGTTTTCACGAGGGTGGTATAAGCCCATGCAGCGGATTCATTTTGTCAGGATCGAATTCGACAACTTCTAGATAGGGAAGCCGATCCGTACATCGTGAGTTCAGAGGGAGGCTTACACTTCAACGAGAGATTGATTGTGTCGTAGATGGAGGACTTACGACACGCGGTGATGCCAAAGTCACACAAGTCACGATTTGTAGTACATCCTAGAGGGGATAAGATGTACTAAGATGTGAGACGACAGTATTGGTGGAGTGGGATGCCGATAGACATTGCAGAGTTTGTGACCAAGCGTAAATTCTTCTGAATTTAGCCCCTTAATTTGGTGATTTTAATATCTCGAAGAAGGTAATTGAATCATTTTTAGTCCATATCACTCTATTGTCTGTTTTTAACAATATTCCCTAGTTTTTGTGTAATTGTGATGAAGTTTTCAGGAATGGAATGCAAGAAAGGAAAAGAAGAAAATCAGAAGAGAAGTCAAAGGGAAAAAGAATGAAGTTCCACTCAAAAATCGAAGGAGACACCAAAAGTGAAGTTGAGGAGCATGAGGTCACAAGAGCATAGGAAGAAACGGCACCCAAATCGGAGTTCTAGATCAGAAGATATGGCTAGTCAAAGTTGCAAAGAAAAAGTCAAAGTTGAAGAAAATCGGACCGATCCGAATTGGCCAAGTCCAGTATACCCCGGATGGATAGCAAACCGATGGAGAAGAAAATAGAACCGATACGACTAGGATCGGACCGATCCGGTATAAATAAAAGAACCGATCCGGTGGATATCGGACCGATCCGAGGGTAATCCGCACCGGTCCGGTCATGTGAAATCGTGGCATTAATTGTGCAGATTTTTGGCTTGCTAGATGGTGAAACTTGTGCCACAAGCACATTGAGCTGTCAATTTCGATTCTTGGTGCTATAAAAGCCTATGCCCTACATCATTTGAGAGGTTAGCTAGGGAATTGCTAGAGAGTGTCTAGGGTTTGCTAGCTTGAGAGTTATAGAGAGAATTAGAGGTTGAATTTTAGGGTTAGACTTTGGGAGAAAATTTTATATTTCTTCAAGAGTTTTCATATACCCTAAGTTGGAAGAAATTCTGAATTCAAATTCTGCTTTTGTTGCTGAATTCAAGTAAAAGCTTTCCCTTCTCTAGTTTTATTGTTTGCAATTTATTTACAATGTCTTGTAGATCCATAATTTCATATGTGAATTTATTCTTGAACCAAATCATGAGTAGCTCAATTCCCAAGGGTTGGGGTACATGAACTCAATCCAAGGCAAATTATTTATGTAGAAAATAGAGGTTAAATTAAAATATTGATTGAATCGTGAATGAAACTCATACAAACATTGTCAATATTATAATCTCTCTTGCCCTAGGTACTTGGGATGTTTAAGAACGCTTTGCGAGTATAAGTTATCATTCACCGCTTTATAAATTCTTTGATTTCATATGATGCGGGCTAGATCCCTCATATATGTAATGCTTAGAATTTATAAAGACCGAATCTCGTCAATAATTTTAATTTACAAGTCTAGTATTCTATACGGTAATTTGTCAAGGATTGAGGGATTGTACCCTACTCTATTTTCTCCCATTTGTCAGATCTAAATTTTTTTACAAATTTCAGTTTGTTTCCCTCAAGAAATTTTCCCAATCATTAATCATATTTTTGTTTCTTTTAAGAAATCATTTCAAGATTTAATAATTTTTCTTAGTACTATTTGGCAATCTCGATCCCTGTGGATACGATCCCGATTTACCGGGTTACTACTTGAGCGACAGGCTTGCACTTGAGCCTAGAGTAAAACGCACTTTTGAGACAAATTCTTAGTCGCGTCAAGTTTTTGGCGCCGTTGCGGGGGATTTGAAATTGTTAAATTTTCAAGAAAGTTATTTTTATCTACAAGTGATTTCGAAAAAAAAAAAAAATTCTCATCTTTTGTGTGCTTATATGCAGAATTCATCTCCCTCCCAAATTCACGAAAATCCTATTGCCGAAGCAAGTTCTAAAATTATGAGTCTATTCCTTTTTGGGTTCCACCTCCTTCGCCTAATAATTCCATCACAAGTCGTTCATTGAGTCAAACTCGGAGTGAGAATTCTGAACCTTTCTGTAGCGATATGTCCGATCATGGTAGTGTCGGTGTTGGTGCTAGAGAGGATGAGATACCATATCTTCCCATGAAATATTTGTTATTTCCGGAGCGAACTGTTACCCCTGGTTGCATTTTACTCCCGTATAATGCCGGTGAGTTCCACTTTTGGAATGCTATGATCCAAATTCTTCCTACATTTCATGGGATGGATTCTGAAAAACCATATCTCCATATTCAAGAATTCGAAGATACATGTGAGACCTCTGGTGACCAAGCTTGTCCACAAGATGTAATCCGGTTGAAGCTCTTCCCTTTTTCCTTAAAGGATAAAGCTAAAACTTGGTTATGGTCCCTACCCCCAAATTCTGTGTTATCCTGGAAAGATATGCAATCCAACTTTATATCAAAAAAATTTCCACAACACAAAACCAAATCTGTTAAAGCCCAAATTCAAGCTTTTCGTCAAAATGAGAATGAGTCTTTTGATAAATGTTGGGAGAGATTTCAGGAGTTAGTTAGTGCATGCCCACATCATGGTTTTGAAAAGCATCATCTGATTTCATTTTTCCATCAAGGCCTTACGATAATGTCTAAATAACTTGTTCAAACCATGTGTGAAAGACCTTTTTGGGAGTTAAATTCGAGCGATGCTGAGGCTCATTTGAAATATGTGGCAGAGACTACCCAAGCATGGGATATTTCTGATCCCAATAGTCAAAATCGAAATCGACAAGTGTCCAACTTGGCTGCTGCATCCGGTATTTATCACTTGGACAAGGACACTATGTTGGATCGAAAATTTGACCAATTGGAGAAGAATTTCAGAGATATGCTTGAAGTGCGATTGAGATATGTGTCTGGACCAGTATAAGCCGAAAAGGAGAAAGTGTGTGCCATATGTAATGCGGGTCATTCTACCAAAGGACGTCCTACCATTCCTGCATACAAGGCAATGTATACTGAATAGGTTGAGGCAATAGGGGGTTTTCGATAAATTATAATGCACAGCAAGGGAATGCATATAATCAATCGTGGAGGAAACCTGGGTTCAATTATGGACAACCCCAAGGTGGGATGGTTCCTAATTCACATATGACTCTACCACCACCTCCTCAATTTCAGCAAGTGGCTCCTCCAATGCCAAGTCCTATACAGGTACCACCTCCTGGTCCATATATAGCTCCACCTAGGAGATCTCTTGAAGATAATTTCAATCCATTCATCCAATATCAAAAACAGAGCAATGCTAAATATGATCGAATGTTCGCTGAAATGCATACTAACATCTCTAGGTTGCAGTCTGTAGGGAATACTCAAGAGAAGGGTAAACTTCCATCCCAACACCAAATACCTCCTCTTCAAGGTCAACCCACGGTTGGCTCCATATCATCGGATTTGCAAGAACAATGTCATGCTGTTACTACTCTTCGTAGTTGCCGCATAATTGATCTATCTCCAAAACTATTAAAGGTGAACGATGATGGAGTTGAACCCGAAATTTTTAAGGAATCTGAAACTTCCGAGTCTGCAGAACCTCCCTTAGAAAAGGAATTGAAAGATGAGGAAGTTGAACCTGAAATTGAAGTCAAGTTGCCTATTGCTGCTCCATTTCCTCAACGCTTAGAGCCACCCAACAAAGGAGCTTCGCGTACCGAGGTGTTGGATGTGTTGAAGCAAGTAAAATTGAACTTGCCATTTATTGATGCTATTCAACAAATTCCAGCATATGCTAAGGTTATCAAAGATATTTTGACTGTCAAAAGACGGCTTAAGGTGAAGAAGAATGTTTTCTTGGCACAAAATGTGAGCTCGGTCCTTCTCAATGATCTTCCACCAAAATTCAAGGATCCAGGTGCACCTACAATTTCGTGCGTCATAGGAGCAAAAGTGTGGAAAAATCATTGCTTGATTTAGGTGCGAGTGTAAACATCCTTCCATAATCCATCTATAAGAAGCTTGATTTAGGTGATTTAAAACCTACCCGCATCACTTTACAGTTAGCTGATCGAACAGTGAAAGTGCCTTGTGGGGTTGTAGAAGATGTGATAGTTCAAGTGGACACGTTCTACTTTCCTGTTGATTTTGTCATTTGGGACACTGAGCCAGTTCCCCATACGAGAAATCATGTTCCAATAATCTTGGGCCGTCCATTCTTAGCTACTGCTAATTATTTGATCAATACACGGAATGGCCAAATGCAACTCACTTTTGGAAACATGACTCTCGAGACCAATATTTTCAATATCGCTAACCACATGGGTGAGGAGGATGAGATTCTTGAGGTTGATCTTATTGAAGAAGTGGTGGATGAGAACATTGAGAAAATTATAGGTGGAGATGCATTGGAAGTGTGTTTACTGCAAAGTGGTGAGAAAAAGAGTTCTTATACTGAATTTGAGTGTGAGGTGGGGGAGTTGGAAACTTGGTTACAAGAGGAAGAGAGTTTTGAGAATTTAAGAGATGTTGACTGGATTTCTAGGTATGAAGAATTGCCTCCGAGGGAGACACCAATGAGTCCCTCTGAAAATAGATTTCCTAGTCTTGAGTTGAAGAAACTACCCTCCCATGTCAAATATGCCTTTCTAGGAGAGAATGATACATTTCCTGTTGTTGTGTCTTCCCGTCTAGAAAAAGGGCAAGAGGGTATGTTGTTGGATGTGTTGCGAAAGCATATAAGTTCTTTTGGTCGGACTATAGAATATTTTAAGGGTATAAGTCCATTGATTTGTACCCATAAAATCCATCTTGAGGAAGAAGTGAAGCCCTCGCGTGAGATTCAAAGGCGATTAAACCCAACCATGAAAGATGTAGTAAGAGCGGAAATCATCAAATTGCTAGATGTTGGGATTATCTATCCCATTTCGGATAGTAAATGGGTGAGCCCAATTCAAGTCATTCCAAAAAATTCAGGAATGACCGTGGTTGAAAATGCTAAGGGAGAATTAATACCTCAACGCACCACCACCGGGTGGCGTGTTTGCATTGACTATCGAAAGCTCAATGCCGGAACTAGAAAAGATCATTTTCCCTTACCATTCATCGATCAAGTGATTGAACGAGTGGCGGGGCATCCTTACAATTGTTTCCTAGATGGGTATTCCGGATATAATCAGATTGAAGTGGATGTACTTGATCAAGAAAAGACGAATTTTACATGTCCGTTTGATACGTTGGCCTATAAACATATGCCATTTGGGTTATGTAATGCGCCAAAAACATTTCAAAGGTGCATGTTAAGTCTCTTTAGCGACATGATTGAAAAAGGTCTTGAGGTGTTCATGGACGATTTAAGCATTTTCCGTCCATCTTTTGACCAATGTTTAGCTAATCTCGAAAGAGTTTTATTTCGATGTGTGGAAAAAGACTTAGTCCTGAATTCGGAAAAATGCCATTTTATGGTTACCGAGGGCGTAGTTTTAGGCCGCGTAGTCTCATCTAGAGGAATTGAAGTTGATTGAGAAAAAATTGAAGTAATAGCTGAGTTACCCCTGCCAAAATCACTTAATGATGTGAGGTCCTTTCTAGGCCATGCTGGATTTTATAGGAGGTTTATCAAAGACTTTAGCGCCATCGCTCGACCTTTGAGTAATCTTCTTATAAAAGACACTCCATTTGAGTGGAAGAAAGCATGTCAATAATCTTTTGATAAACTTAAAAGCATGCTTATTTCCTCACCTATCATGCAAGCTCCGGATTGGTCACTACCATTTGAGCTTATGTGTGATGCAAGTGATTACGCGATTGGGGCTGTTCTTGGACAGAGGAAAGACAAGAAAGCTCACGTTATTTACTATGCTAGCAGAACATTATCTGACCCTCAGCTTAACTACTCTACTACAGAGAAAGAGTTGCTAGCAGTCGTTTTTGCTCTCGACAAATTTCGCTCTTACATTGTTGGCCTATCATTTGCTTCACTGATCATTCGACACTTAAATATCTCTTGAGCAAAAAATATGCCAAACCCCGTCTAATCAGGTGGATCCTACTCTTACAAGAGTTTAATCCCTCGATTCAAGATAAGAAAGGAGTAAAAAATGTCGTCGCTGATCATTTGTCACGCCTCTCGTCCGACGTGCCTATTGATCCCATTCCCATAGATGAGTATTTTTCGGATGAAAATTTATTTGCTACTTCTTCTCTCCCTTGGTTTGTGGATATAGTCAATTACCTTGTCACTGGGTTTATTCCATCTAATTGGAATCCGCAAGAGAGAAGAAAGTTCATTAAATGGTCACGCATGTTCTTTTATGATGATCCATATTTGTTTAAGTATTGTGTTGATCAAATCATCCGGAGATGTGTACCCAATGAAGAAATCCAAGGGGTAATTTGATTCTGTCATTCGGAAGCATGTGGAGGTCATTTTTCTAAAAATAAAATGTGACACCCCGACTAATTAAATACTGGGTAGCTACTCCTTTATTAAATTAAATCAAAACGCCAAGTTGGCTCAGTTAATAGCGTCACTGCCGAAAACATTTTATAATTACTAACCACCTAGTATTTAAAAAGTAAGTTGCCAAATTTTAATTAAAGTCTGATTAACATGCAACAAGTGTAATGAAGAATAATAACACCATTCACCATAATGAAGTAAATAGAATAACCGTCACATGATATAAGTAAATATGGAGGAAAACTCCTCACAACATAATCCCATAACTGAAGTAAATAACGAAATACTGAATACTGAATGAATACATGCCAAAGTCTGAAAAACTGAAATGGGAATGTATCTAATAAAATTTGGGCAACATGCCCTACAACTGAGGAATACTGAGTAAGGAATCCAAATGATATAAGCGTCTAAAAGCAAATCCCTGTAGCTCCCACAAACAGCTACAACTCGTCATCTGAGTAAGAATCCTATGCATGGTGTCCTTGTGGCTGGGCACCTAAAATGGTTTTACAAAAAGTAGATTTGAAAGCAAACGGGTCAGAGCCCGAATGTGGAGATATTTAAAAAACCTGCAAGTGCTTTAAAAACATTTAAAACAGTATATGCAAAGTACATGTTAGGACGTGCTCTCACATGATATACTCACCTCTCGTCTAACTGTGCACTCCTAACGTTCCTGTACCCATTCATGTGTTATCTCGTAACTATCCAAAGAGTTTCTAACACTACTACTCGGTTCACATTTAATTTCCAACCTTAGTAATTAAATAGAGGTTTCTACTTTAATTCCCGGATTCCCAATTACTAACAAAACCATTTATTGATAAAAGTTCTCTCTTTTTATCTTTTCAAAACATTACCATAACTATACTCACAATTTAACATAGTAAATTCCTTCTCATTTAACCGTATATTTTCACAACATAAATATACAATATAAGCACCCAAAGACTAAGCTGCGGTGCACACATACTCTGCTATCCATCCCGGTACATCACGTACATAAGGATCACAAATTCCGAATCTCTCAGGAATTGTTCAGATAACAACATCACAAATAGTGGAGGCGAACACAGTCACCATCACATGGGTCACGCACATACCTACGCTCCCACGATCAGCAGACTTATTAATATCACAATAAGTCCTTCTATGACCTATGTTCATCGAGGTAACCAATCTAAATCCTTGCACCACAAGGATAAGAAGGCCCTAAGCGAACGTAAACCTCCCGTGATAGCAAGTATGGTAGGTATGTCATACACATAAAGTTATATACTAAGCATTCACACATCTTAGATATCTCGATATTAATAAAGGTATTCTCTACATCTTTATACCATTATTCCAAATTTAAATATTTCAAGTATCCCGATAATATATAAATTAAATAGTCGACACGTCTCACGTCGTAATTTCTTAAACTTAAAACCTATCTCAGTTGGACTATTAAGTTCCCATTATTCACACATATAACATCTTTATACCTAAGGTCTTTACTTCTGCCCCAAACCTTATTCCATCAAATTATTCAAATTTACACTATTAACCCAAATATTATCTCACATAACGAATTTCATCAATTTAGAATAATTCCTCAAATTAAATTCCAATTAAAGTCCAATCTCATAATCATGTCTACTGGTCTTCCTTAAGGTTAAGGTTATTCACAATGTCTCCAATAATATTATTCAAGGGTTAACACCATTAAAATTCAATAAGGAAAAACTTTACTTATTCTGGGAAGGTCGATCGATCGACCTTTACCTTCGATCGATCGATGGTGGTCGATCGATCGACTGAAGAACATCGATCGATCGAACGCACCAGGTCTGTTACGGACTGCTTCGTTTTGCAGTTAAAATTTCGTCCCAAAACTCCATGTTTAAGCATGAAACTCCAAGACAAGGTTACTATAACATTATACTATCATCCTACAACAGTATTAACATTCTAAGTCCCATAATTCATCCTTTAAAGGCTTAGTTTAGATCAAAACTACATCAAAATAATTTCCAGAATTCTTCCATTCAAGAACATCATTAAACTTCTTCTAACTCCAATTTTTAAATCATCAAAGGTTCTGTTTATAACATATAATTCGTCCAGAATATCACTACATGCAATTCCTACATAAATCATGGCTTTTAACTTCCAAATAATGGGTCTAAATTATCTTCAAAAATAAATTTCGAAAATTCCTAAACATGAAAAACATAGCTTGAATCAAATGAGTTTAAACCACTTGCCTTAATCTATCTCTGAATTTGGTGTTGAATCTTGAAGTTAAGTCTGTCCTCTCTCTTTCTTTCTGCAGAATTCTTTCCTTCTCTCTCTCTCTCAAGCTCTTCCCAAGGTTGAAGACAATGGAGTTGTGTAGGTGTGTTTGGTTTTTGGTAAGTTGGGATTGTATATCAACTTCTCCCGTAACCCATATTGTCTCTTAGTGTAGTTAGTGGGTTAAGTGGGTTAAAGAAATAGTCAGATTGTAATTACAATTTTCGTCACTTTTTAATTCCCAGAAAATACAAATTACCAAAATACCCTTTATGATGCCGGCATGGCCTAAAAATACCCCGGAACCCAAACTAAACTTCCGGCTAGTGTTTTCTGACTATCTCGACCCTTCCGGACGCGTTGACGTACCCAAAATGACCATACGGTTAATGGAACTAAAATTCACGTTTTAATTTAAAATAAAATACCATAACGTGGCGGTCACACGCGTCAAACAAAATTCCCAAATTGCCGTATTTAAATCTCAAGACAATTTCAATATTACCAATATTCATATAATGCCAAGTATGCACATTATAATAAAATACTAACTCACATCTCGTTAATATTTTAATCCGGATTAATTTCCAATTAATAAACATTTAATTCAATTAATCTCCAAAAATAAATATCACAGAAAATACGGGGTATTACATAAAACTGCTGCGAAAATCCTTCAAAGTGGTCTTTATTGGCCCACAATCTTTCGGGATGTGAATGCTTTTTGTAAATCATGCGATAGATGCCAAAGAATGGGAGCTATTACTCGCCGTGACATGATGCCATTAACCCCAATTCTAGTATTGGAGTTGTTTGATTGTTGGGGTATTGATTTCATGGGACCATTTCCACCTTCTTTTGGTTTTCTATACATCCTAGTTGTTGTAGATTACGTCTCCAAATGCTTCGAGGCGATAGCTACAAGGACGAATGACAACAAAGTGGTGATAAAATTCATTCAAGGAAATATACTTTCTCGTTTTGGTATGCCTAAGTCCATAATCAGTGATAATGGAACTCATTTTTGCAATAGGCCTATGGAGAAACTAATGCGGAAGTATGGCATTGTCCATAAAGTTGGAACAACTTATCACCCTCAATCGAATGGCCAAGCCGAGCTCGCTAATCGGGAAATCAAAAACATCTTGGAAAAGACAATCGATCCTAATAGGAAAGATTGGTCTCTCAGATTGAATGATGCGCTCTGGGCTTATAGAACCGCATATAAGAATCCCCTTGGGATGTCCCCATTTCGATTTGTGTATGGCAAACCTTGTCATCTTCCAGTTGAAATCGAACACAAAGCGTATTGGGCTATCAAAAGGGTGAACTTCAATATGAATAAAGCCGGTAAAACAAGGAAACTTCAGTTGAATGAGTTGGAAGAAATACGCAATGATGCGTATGAAAGTGCTAAAATATCCAAGGACCGAATGAAACGAGCTGATGACGGAATCATTCGTAAGAAAGAGTTTCATTTGGGACAAAAAGTACTTCTCTACAACTCGAGGTTGCACTTGTTTCCCAGAAAATTGCGGTCAAGATGGTCAGGTCCATTCATTGTGAAAGAGGTATTTCCCCATGGAGTTGTTGAACTCATAGATGAGAAAGGGGGAAACACATTTAAAGTTAATGGGCATCGTCTCAAGCCCTATTTGGAAGCAATTGTCAAAGAAGGCAACACAATCTGGCTGTCGGACCCCATTTATGGGGATTGACTGAACAAAGAGAGGTGAGGTCGTTGCACCCCCGATATGTATGGGGTGATTGTTGTACATATGAGTCTTAGGAATTAGGAGTCGTAGGATTGAATCAGTCCCTGGGGTTGAGAATCCGACGGGTGAGGGGTGTTTCGTTTTTGATGAGCATTGAGGATAGTTTGAAGTGTGAGTGGTTGAAAACCCATGTTTGGAATGGAGAATATGAGCATTTATGGCGAAAAGAAGAGAGAGGAAGAATTCAGAAAGATCAGCAGACCGGATCGGTCCGGTCTGATATTAAAAGAACCGATCCGGTCAGGCGGATCGGTCCGGATGAATTTAAAGAACCGATCCGGTAAGGCGGATCGGTCCGGTCCCAAAATCGGATCGGTCCGGTGTCTGCAGAAGTTCAATTCCCAAGGGACACCTCTTCAATCCACCTCTTCAATCCGCACCTTTTTCACTTCCCCCAATCCATTCACTTCCTTCAAACAATTCGTCCCCCATTTCCCACCCTTTCATTCCCTCCAATTTCCCACTCCCCTACTATAAATACACCCATCCCCCTACCCATTTTCTTCACACCTACACCTACCTTCTCTATTCTATCTCCCTTACTGTTTCAATCCTCCATCTCCATGGCTGATCCCCAGAAATATACCTCCATTGAAGTCCTGCCCGACGGAAATGGAGAGTACCGTTCACGTCGCGAAGCAAATTGGTGTCGTAGGTTTTTCAGCCCTACCCAAAAAATTCATATCGAACGTCAAGTGTTGTGGGACCAAATGCCCAATTCTGTCACAGCCCTTTTTATGTCACGGGGCTGGTGCCGTTTCTTCAACGAACCCTATGAGGTAGTTTGGGAGAATGAAGTGCGTCAGTTCTACGGATCTCTTGTCCGTACTGCTGAATTTGAATCCCAAGCCTTTGTGGATTCCATCCCTATTCCATTCTCACTTGACCTTGTGGCACGGAAGATCGAGTCTTATGGTGTGATCACACCGGCCCAGTTCGACTATCCGGGTCCCGATCCTATTCTCACCAAAGAAGTTTGTATCTCGAGGATCAAGCCCGGTGCGGTTTGGAATACCGAGACATTTCCCGTCGGTCGCTTATCCGACAAGGCACGATTCGGCTTTCATATCGTTTGTGCCAATATTTTGCAAACCTCCAATGATTCAGCGATGAGGCTGTGCCAAGCTACTATGATGTATCATCTATTCGACCCTGCGACAGTGATCAACTTAGCCCGGACATTTTACACCGATATCCTTTTTGTGGCCTATGACAAAAAGGGCCGCGCCCCTCTTCCTTATGGCCGCCTCATTACCTCCATGCTTCGGGATGCCGGGATAGCACCACCTCAAGATCTTATCAACTTGCCTAATCCGTTAGGAAAAGAATCCCGCACTCGTAGTGAAAGGAAAATTCAGCTAGTCTGTGCAAGGCGCGGTGAAGATTCGAGTGACGCGGAGACCGATGAGGAGGAGGACGTCGTTGATGAGGACGTTGAGATGGAGGAAGGTGAGGAGGAAAAATATGATGAGACTGCTGATCCGGGTTATGTTCCGGTTGGTACGGGCTTGACTGAGCGCGTTCTCTCCCTTGAAACGTGTTTCGACAGGTTCGTGTCCTCCTACGAGAGGGACATGAGTTTGGTCCTGCGTATGCAGGACGATTTGTACCGTCTTCAGTTGGGACCTAAGGCACCTCTTCCTCCTTACTATTACAATCCTTATGATCCTGCTGCTCCCAGTCCTTCCCATCCCCCACCCGCCCCTTAGGATGCCCCTCTCCCCTTTAGGATATTTATAGCTATGTTTTTTTTTTTCTTTTTGCTTACACAGTGGTGTCACCGTTTGTTTGTAATCTACAGTTTTAATATGATATTTTCTTGTTTTATTTATCGCACTCTTCTTGTTGTCTTCCTTATTTATCTTATCCATTTGATTGAGAACAATACAAATTCTTGAGTTAGGGGGATGACAGGTGCGTATTCATAAAACTTCGCTTGTATTCATATATATGTGCATCTAAAAAAAAATGAGCAAATTGCCCGAAAAAGCACTAATGGACATCATAAGGACATTTTCCAATTCCGAACATTCCATCCATTCCCAATTTTACCCTTTACACTTTTTAACCCAAAAAGTCCTAACCGAGTCCGAATGACGAAATTGATTACCGCGTGGAGAGCTACGACATGAAAAGATAAAATAAGAGATTAAAATGGTGTGAATTAGAGGTGATGTTCCCATTGCCTTATAACCATACTCCGATGATGAGATCGTTTCACCATATATTTCCTTCTTTTTAATTTTGTATGCATGAATTTGTGTCCATTATATTTACTCTTTATATCATGCATACCGAGAGAAAACAACCACAATCCGAGTGATTCGTTTGTGAGTGCATCCGTAAGAATTTGAATCAAAACGAATTTTCGGAAAGTAACGTAACGCTCAATCGGTGGAAATTTGAGGTTTAATTTTTGGCTTTGCACACACACACTATGGTTTGAGACAGTTGAATATGAGTTGATGGTGATTATTTTCTCAAAAAGTTTAAATTGTACAATTTTTAAGTATTTTGATATTTATTTGAGTCAATAAAGAATTTTGTGGGTATATTCAC
This sequence comes from Sambucus nigra, assembly GCA_949130495.1. Taxonomy (NCBI): domain Eukaryota; kingdom Viridiplantae; phylum Streptophyta; class Magnoliopsida; order Dipsacales; family Adoxaceae; genus Sambucus; species Sambucus nigra. Next base: position 363,076,302 of record OX422212.1, read on the forward strand.
TGTAAACCCTCACGAGACAAAACTCGTCCTACTAGGGTAACCTAGAGGTTTGAAGGCTTGTTGCATACGCTAAATGCAATCGCTTGCCCGCGAAAAAGGTATTCTATCCCAATAAAGGAATTTTCAAGAGTAGAATTTTGGTTAGACTCAGTTACATTGCCCGGGACATGCAAAGTCCTAAGTTAGGGGGATTTGACCAAGCGTAAATTCTTCTGAATTTGGCACCTTAATTTGGTGATTTTAATATCTCAAACAAGGTAACTGAATCATTTTTAGTCCATATCACTCTATTGTCTGTTTTTAACAATATTCCCAAGTTTTTGTGTAATTGTGATGAAGTTTTTAGGAATGGAATGCAAGAAAGGAAAAGAAGAAAATCAGAAGAGAAGTCAAAGGGCAAAAGAATAAAGTTCCACTCAAAAATCGAAGGAGACACTAAAAGTGAAGTTGAGGAGCATGAGGTCACAAGAGCATAGGAAAAAACGGCACCCAAATCGGAGTTCTAGATCAGAAGATATGGCTAGTCAAAGTTGCAAAGAAAAAGTCAAAGTTGAAGAAAATCGGACCGATCCGATGGAATCCGGACCGATCCGAATTGGCCAAGTCCAGTATACCCCGGATGGATAGCGAACCGATGGAGAAGAAAATAGAACCGATCCGACTAGGACCGGACTGATTCGGTATAAATAAAAGAACCGATCCGGTGGATATCGGACCGATCCGAGGGTAATCCGGACCGGTCCGGTCATGTGAAATCCTGGCATTAATTGTGCAGATTTTTGGCGTGCTAGATGGTGAAACTTGTGCCACAAGCACATTAAGCGGTCAATTTCGATTCTTGGTGCTATAAAAGCCCATGCCCTACATCATTTGAGAGGCTATCTAGGGAATTGCTAGAGAGTGGCTAGGGTTTGCTAGCTTGAGTGTTATAGAGAGAATTAGAGGTTGAATTTTAGGGTTAGACTTTGAGAGAAAATTTTCTATTTCTTCAAGAGTTTTCATGAACCCTAAATTGTAAGAAATTCTGAATTCCAATTCTTCTTTTGTTGCTGAATTCAAGTAAAATCTTTCCCTTCTCTAGTTTTATTATTTGCAATTTATTTACAATGTCTTGTAGATCCATAATTTCATATGTGAATTTATTCTTGAACCAAATCATGAGTAGCTAAATTCCCAAGGGTTGGGGTACATGAACTCAATCCAAGGCAAATTATTTATGTAGAAAATAGAGGTTAAATTAAAATATTGATTGAATCGTGAATGAAACTCATACAAACATTGTCAATCTTCTAATCTCTCTTGCCCTAGGTACTTGGGATGTTTAAGAACGCTTTGCGACTATAAGTTATCATTCACCGCTTTATAAATTCTTTGATTTCATATGATGTGGGCTAGATCCCTCATATATGTAATGCTTATAATTTATAAAGACCGGATCTAGTTAATAATTTTAATTTACATGTCTAGTATTCTATACGGTAATTTGTCAAGGATTGAGGGATTGTACCATACCTTATTTTCTCCCATTTGTCAGATCTAAATTTTTTTTACAAATTTCAGTTTGTTTCCCTTAAGAAATTTTCCCAATCATTAATCATATTTTCGTTTCTTTTAAGAAATCATTTCAAGATTTAATAATTTTTCTTAGTACTATTTGGCGATCTCGATCCCTATGGATACGATCCCGATTTACCGGGTTACTACTTGAGCGATAGGCTTGCACTTGAGCCTAGAGTAAAATGCACTTTTGAGACAAATTCTTAGTCGCGTCAGTTTGTCTCGAGGTGCACCACTTGTTAGCTAGTGAAGGTGTACCATTAGAAGCTAGAAGGGGTTCTACAGCTGTTAGATATTTTATGTGGAAATGGGAGAGCATTTCCAAGGATTTTATTACTAGGTTGCCTACTTGATAGAGGGGTCACGATTCCATTTGGGTGATTGTGGATTGGTTGACCAAGGTGGCTTACTTCCTGTGAGTTCGAATGGATTATACTACAGGACAGTATGTCCAAATTTTTATTGCTGAGATAGTGAGATTGCATGGGGTGCCACTCAATATTGTGTCCGATAGGGACAAGATTTTTGTGTCTTGAATTTGGGAGAATTTTTAGGAGGCCATGGGTACAAAGTTATGATTGAGTACGACCTATCACCCACAGACGGACGGAATCAGATGTTGGAAGATATGCTACAGATGTGTATCCTTGATTTTAGAGGGAGTTAGGAAGAGTATCTTCTAATGGTCGAGTTTACGTATAATAACACCTATCAGTTTATGATTGGTATGGCACAATTCGAGTCATTGTATGGTAAACCTTGTCGTTAACTCACTTGTTGGTTAGTGGTGGGGGACAACAAGATACTTGGGCCAGGGTTGATTTAGGATACGTCGTCCAAAATTGAGTTGATTCGGAGTTATATACCTATAGCCCAGGATAAACAGAAGAATTATGCCGATGTCAACCGATTCTTTTTGGAGTTTAATGTGGGAGACCAGGTATTACTACGTGTATCTCCTATGAGGGGAAAATGAGGTTTGTGAGGAAAGGGAATTTGGTTCCAAGTTATGTGGGGCCATTCCCTATGATTAAGTTGATTAGTCCAGTTGCATATAAACTCGGGTTGTCAGAGCACTTACATCTGATTCATGATATATTTCAGATTTTTTTACTGAGGCGATATCTCCGAGATGAGTTAGCTCATACTCACATTGAATTGGAGGAGATTTATTTACAACATGATATTTCATACGAGGAGAGGTCAGTCTTTATCCTAGATCACAATGAGAGGAGATTGAGGTCGTAGGTAGTTCCACTCGTACGTGTTCAGTGGGTGATTATAATGCCGTCGAGTGTACTTGGGAGCGAGAGGATGAGATGCGCGACAAATAACTAGAGTTATATCTACCAGGTAGTCTTTTTCTCTAAATTTTGGGATGCAATTTCGTTATTAGGGGGGAAGTATGTAACACCCCATAATTTTAATGATTTTTATATTGGGATTGATTGGGATTATTTAAATTAAAATGAGAAATTAATCTGAATTAAAATAAGTATTAATTTGTGAGACAATGGTTAATATTTATTTTTATTGAATATTACTTTGCGAATAAGTAATAAATTGATAAGAATTTATTGTTATTGTCGTGAGTGAGAAATATGGTAGTTACGGTAAATTTAGTCGGGACGCGCGTGTAAATCTTGTCGAGATTTAATTTTATGACATAAAAGGTAATTTCATTTTGCATAATTCAAATGGTCAGTTCGAGTACACCAGTGTGTCCGAAAGGGTCGAAATTGTCTAAAAAGTGTACTCGGGGTGTAGTTTGGGTCCCGGGGTATTTCAGTCTTTTGAAATTTTGGGAAAAAGAGACCTACAAATTTTGGAGTGTATATCTCCAGTTACGTTGAGGGAACTAGGGTAGAAGTCACAAAACCATATACAGAGGCCATTAGAGGAGGAATAAAAGGAGTTTCAAGGCCATTCCACACTATTCTTGCACCACCACCACCACCACCGTTATATAGATCAAAAGGAGAAGAACATCACCCTGCCACTAATCTGCAGAAGTTCAGACCTATAACTATAGGCAAGTATTCATCATGCTAAACTGAGAGCATATATACCATCCATGTTAGTGTAGGATGAATAAATTCATTAATACATAAATATTGGTGTTAATTGGGAAGATTTAATTCATGTTCTTGGGTAAGAATTATGATGGGTTAAATCTCTTTATGCATGTAGAACAATTTTGATGAATTAGCAATGTTAACACGTGAAGAAATCTTGGTTTTATTGAGGATATTGAATAAACACGATAAAATAGGGTTTTGAAGGATTAGTCTTAAATTAATTTGATTTAAAGGTGTTCTTTGACAATTTGATGATTCTATTACGTTGGAGATGATGTATATATGTTGGTATAACATTAAGTATAATTGTTCGAGAGATTGGGATTGAATCATGGAGGTTTAAGGGTTAAAAATGGTGAATCCCATAACTAATGTAATTAGAGAAGACGAGACCTATTATAAGTGAATAGATTCGGCTCCTTGGCCAAATCGATTCGGAAGGTGGATTTATTTGGACCAAGGATGAAACAATTCAGTTTCCTAGATTTTGACTCTTTTCCCCCTTTTTGTTTCGAAGTCATGGGAAACGATCGGGTTAATTTTTAAAGAAATTTTAAAATGTAATCAGAGATACTTTAATTGCCAGTAGGGCAATGTGGTATTGAGACTTAGTCACAAGAGGGGATTTAGGGATAAAGTTAATAATGTGTAATTAGGTAGTAAAGCCCAATTCGGAGAATGATATTGTGTCGCAAGAAAGCAAGGGAACATATGACCTAGATCAGTAGGGTACGAGTGAGATATCTACTAAATTGACTCAAGGGACAATTGGTAATCTTTTGAGTATTGGGAAACACTCGTGGTTAGAAAATGAGAAATATTATAGTAAAGTAATAATACGTAGAATATTCGAGAGTTAGAATACTATGTACGTGATATATATTATAGGTTACATGTATACCTACACTGAATATATATGTATATATAAGCGGTGGGAATACCTATTTTTTGATTTATTATGTGTGAACGTACCTAGGCTACTTGCTATCATGGGAGGTTTCGCTTCTTGGACAATCTTATCCAGACGACCCCATTGGGGGGATTTTGACTTGTACATGAGAACATAGAACTTCGGGATTGAGCACTACTTGTGTGAATAAGGGTATGACCGATCATTTGGGTACGTTCGGTGTGTGCGTAGCCTAAAGACTTAGAACTATGTTCGCCTCCAAATTTGTGTGAATTATGAATGTATGGTTCGAGAGTGAATCTGAACCGTATGTCCTTCACTTAGTACGTGATGCACCGGGGATTGATAGCAAAGTATGCCCACATCGCAGGCCTCCACCTAGGGATATCGTATCCATAATTTACAAATCCTTTTATTTATATACGTGTGATTGATTATACTACGGGTGTATAGTATATAGGATAGATAATGATATCTAAAATCCTCTAAGTACGTGTGAATTTAATCATGAGTTGGTGACTCTTAATAAATAAAAGGATTTGTAAATTTAGTAACTTATTGTATGGTAAATACGGGTGGGCACAATGAATTATTAGGTGGTAATAGATTTAAGTCAACTAATTAGGCGGGTAAGCGTAACTAGGTGGGTTTGGAAGAGTACGCTAAGCGTGCACAATAGAGGAGTGGTGAGGATCTCAGGTGAGAGTACGTGAAGTCATCATGTATATAATATCTACTCTTTAATGCATTTTAAATACTTGCTCAAATATTTTCAAACTATTTTACTTGGGCTCTGACCCATTGCAAATCCATTTTTGTAAAAATATTTTAGGTGCCCAGCCACAGGGACACCAGGCTTAGGAGTTCCTACTTATTTATCGTGATCCAACTGTTGTGGAAGTTGAAGGACCTTAGTAGTAAGTACCTCCACACTTCTCGATTTCTATTAGTAATTTTAACTATCTCAGTCACGCATGTCCCCCATCTCTAGCCAGTGATTACTTTTTAGAGACATTGTACTCTTATTTGGTTTCACTATTGGAGTTGGATTATTATCATGGATGATTGTATGTGGATTCTTGTCTGGAGTGTTATTCCAGGCCTATTTATTCATCTCATTGTGTTATCATTATTATATGTTTATTGGAACGGTTAATGAGAAATGTTTAGTTTAGAATAGTTGCATGTTCATAACAAGATTTGAAATTTTGACACCGAGCCATTAGAGTATTAGTAAATTAATTAGATTTCGACAATGATGCTAAGAATGAAACCATTAATGATTCTTGTTTAATTTAATAATAGACTGATCACCTAGGATTAGAATAGGCGGGGTGTGACGCTAATCACCTACGTCAAATTAAGCCGGTGTCAAATTTTATATTTATTATTATAATTACATGCGGAAATAAATTAAATTAACTAAACCATCCACACAAATATAATCTGAGCAATCACACGATCGATATATAAATAAATAAGACCGAATAAACCATCGATTCCCAAATAAATATAAGGCCGACATAATAAATCTGAATCTAAGTATAGTCTGATAAATAAACTAGATAAATAAAAAGTTTGAAGGGAAAGATGCCTAAATGAAATATCAAAGAAACTCCTATCTAGAAAAGAATGAGATGAAGCGTCTAAAGAAACTCCTGCAAGCCTCCACAAATGCGGCAGCTACGCATCCCTGGATAGAATCATCAATTTAGGTGTCCCTATGGATGGACACCTAAAAGGTTTTGCAAATATTTTGACAGGGGTCAGAGCCCAAGAAATGGTTCAAAAGAATATTTTGAAGTGTTCAAAAGAATAATCGACTCAATATAAATCGGTTATTAGATACACATGTTAGGTCCACGTACACTCCCTTGAGTTCCTCACCTATCAACTAATGTGCACGCCTAACGTATCCTACCTAACAATGCTACCCAACCCAACTAGATAAAGTATCTAACTAACCTCAAAAGGTCTATCTCCCTCGTATGAAACATACGACTTTCTACCACAATAATTAATATTTCCCGCGTATTATTATTGAGTCGATTATTTAATTTTCTTTACTCAAATTACTTTTCAATACGCACAATATATATGTTCTACTATCACACACAAGTAGATATATCATGCCTATATATATTCATTAGACTTATAATATATAAAACTACTGCATCCCCAAAATGGTCCCTCGTGATGATGGCATACTCTGCTATCAAGTACATGTACCTCTCGTACTAAATCAAGGACTACTGGTTCGACATTTCTCCTCGAACCCAAAATCAATTAACACACAATTGAGGCGAACTTGGTTCTAAGAATTTGGGATACACACTTACCTAACGTGCTCAAATTACTTGCCAGTACCACTAATACACTGCACCTAGTGGGCAGCCCTAAGTTCAATGTTTTGGGGCACAAATCCAGACCTCACTGGAATCGCTAAGGTGGGATCGCCCTCTACTCGAAAAGCTCCCGATAGGAGGTAGCATAGGTATGTTCACACACATCATCAATCATAACAATAGGTATTCACGTAACCTATAAGTATATATATTATTCAGTAGGTATACATACAACCTCACACACATCATGAATCACAGCAATAGGTATTCACATAACCTATAAGTATATATATTATTTAGTAGGTATACACATAACCCAAACATTTAAGTTCGTGTGTAGTATATATCTCTCACATACTCAACGTACTATCAATAACAATATTAACCTCTTATTGTATATTTTCGAGTATCGCTCACTACTCGAAGGGCCCTAGTTACCCCTTTACTAATATAAGTAGATAATACACTACTGGTCGAAATTATAAGATCACTCATACTCTCCATGATCCGTTATCATTGCCTCGTATTCTTTATTTTCATAAATCACATCCAATAGGTATTCACATTAATTTAGTCATTATGGCTAAACCTCTACGTCACACTAGGTCTATTGTAATTCAATATAATCCTCATTATAATTTAGGTATGCCCCTAACATCCCCCATTAATTACTCACAAATTCAGGGATTAAAAGGAAAAAAATTCAATTATGGGAAAACTGAATCGATCCGCCCAAGTGGCCGAATCGATTAGAAAAGTGTCAAGTCTTCTTCTTCCCTTATGAAGTTGCATTTTTCACCATTATTCATTATTCAAAACTTCATGATTCTTCACCAAATCTTCAACCAACATTACTAAACATTATTTAAGTATACAGGGATGATTTACAATGTAAATCTAACTTTAAATCATCAAAAAGTTTATCCAAGAATCAATTATCTTTCAATATTCATAAAAACCCAAGATTTCTTCTATAGTAATCATCATATATCATCTAATTATGAATTATTTGCACAAGTGGATCCATTGTACATGCAAATCCTACTCTAATCATGAGTTATTTGCATCTACACCTCAAGAACATCATTTTAAATCACATAATTGAAATCCTACACTATAACTCAATTAAAACATGCAAGATTAACACTTATCTTATCAATCAAGTCTAATTTCTTGATTTGGCTGATAGAGTTGGTCTTTCTTTGCTCCGATTACGACTCTGATAACGTTCGGGGTGAGAATTAGTGTGGGAAGTCTTGGTTTTCTCATCCTCTTCCCTTCCTATGGCTTCCCCTATCTCAACTTTGATATAACCATCACCCTACACTCCCATGGTCTGATATACTCCTTTAGTTTTTGGATTTCTCCCTACCACAAACTTCCGAATGATTGAAACACCCTCTCGTAGTGCCAGTTTGGCCTAAAATTGTCCCGGGACCCAATCTATATGCCCAGGTTTACTATTCCAACTATTTTGACCCTTTCGGAATCAACCATGACCTTGAAATCACCATATCAGTCACTCCAAAATAATGTCCTATCTCGACCTCATATAGTCCACACTCAACACTCGATTGAGATATACTACTATCACGTCACTGTCGCTCGTTACGACGTAAAATAAGTTATTTACTATTCACTTAGTAACTATATTCAATAAACATTAATAATTTTCTCCCTGAGTAATATTTTAATCAACACATAATATTTCATCCCATTAATTTACGTTACGCGTGTAATTTAAGAATTTACCGAATCAATTCAATTTTTAAATACTCATAAGTACGGGGTGTTACAACGAATCAATAGTCGAATTATTATTTTTCAATCCTTGATTCAGAGTACTCAACTTTGTTAGATGTTCAGAAAACTACACATCATTCAACTCAATATTTTTTTTTTGTTTCAAGATTCATATATCTATAACTCGTACTATTGTTAGAGTATCCTATAGAAACACATTTGTAAGTCCTATTTCCAAACTTGGGTCTCTTAGGTTTGGGTTTTCTCATATAAGCAAGACATCCCCAAACTTTAACACATTTAAGTTTAGGTTTACGATTAAACCAGAATTCATATGATGTAATATCCTTATTTTTCAACGGAACTCTATTTCTAACATAACATGAAGATAAAATTGTTTAACCCCACATATACAAAGGCAATCCAGAACTAATTAATATTGCATTTATCATTTCAACAAAAGTCCTATTTTTCCTTTCTGCTGTTCCATTTTGTTATGGTGCGTATGGTGTCGTAACTTGGTGAATTATTCCATGAGTATTACAAAATTGAATAAACTCATTTCGGTAGTAATCATAACCTCTATCATATCATAGGACTTTGATTTTCTAATTTTGTTGATTTTTAACTTCTGCTTTAAAAATTATAATTTATCGAATACTTCATCTATACTTTTAAGTAAATATGTATATGAATATTTAGAGTAATCATCGATAAAAGTTAAAAAATATTTATTTCCTCCATGAATGACATTACTCTTCATATCACATATATCACTACGAAATATTAAGCATTTTGGATGTCCTCTCAATAGATTTAAATGATTTTCTAGTTATCTTAGAATGAGAAAAAAATTTACATATATCATAATACAAAGTTTTCTCAAAAACAAAAACTTTTTGTATTTTTCAATAGAACTCAAACAAATGAAAAATATAATACAAAGAGATAAACATGTCATAACACTAGAAAATTATAAATCATGATGAAAGGGCTAGCATATGACAAAACATGCAAGCTACTATTCGTAAGAAATAGCAAGAGATTAATCATGTGCATGCATGTGAGAATCAACCAAATAAGCATTTACCATCTCCAAAACGGATTTCCTAACCCAAACAGGTGTATACCTAACAAAATGGGTTTTAGGAACCAACAGGACACTACTTTTAAACTTCCTAGGGCCTTTTCTAAGAACAAAACAAAAACTCATATGGTGACCTTTCATACCACAATGTGAACATGTAAAAACACGAAGAGGAACGAACCTTTAGGTTGACAATACCCTTGGATGTGGTTGACGCTCTAAAACAAACTATGGTTTTGGCTTTTACATTCGAACCACTAGAACAAGATATGCCGCTACCATCACTACTCGAGTTCTTTAAATCCTTTTTTAACTTCAAAACTTTCGACTCAAGCAATCGATTAGACTCCTCAACCTTTCGGGACTCCTTTTTTAAATTTTCAATTACCCCTAGAAGGTTATCTCGCTCCTTCTCAATATGAGCAAACTTATCCCTAAGAGACTTTTCTCGTGCCACAAAATCATTAATTGAATTATTTTCCTCAACAGCATAAACCCTAGAATTTCTCAGATCCTCTAACTATTTTTCTAAAACGAGGACTCTATCATCACTCTCCTTTCTGCCCAGTTTTAATATATTAAAATCTTTAAACAAGGAACTAAACTGCTCACGACACATATCTCTTTGAATTTGAAAGGTTTGCAAATATTCAATATTTTTTTTAAACCGAAATTTTCTTTCTCCAAAACATCAATACGTTTTGCAAACTTTAAATTCAAACGATGTAAATCGTCAAAGCTTAGAGAATCCATCGAGAGAAAACAAACACAGGAGAGATAAATAAACACACGGGATTAGAAAACAAATAAATTATGTTTTCGAGCCCTGATACCAATTTGTGAAATGGGTTCGCCCTTATGTGTGTTTCAAATCAAACTAATTTATGCCAAAAAAATTATCCAACTTTTAAAGTGCACCAAACCAAATTGTGGAAACCCTATTCTTACTTTGTACTGATTTTATCTTGATTAATCCAAAACATGAATCTAGTGATTAAAGCAAGTAAAGAAAAGTAAATAATACTCACAACTTCGAATGTAAGAGGAAAAGAACCAAAACGGGAAAACAACCTCATACGGACCAAGCCAAACAATCACTATGAACAAAAGTTTTACAAAAGTCAAATTAGCCTTACTCAATGACTCGATCCCCACGGGTCTTGACGCTCCCTCTGATCTTCTATCGTTCTTAAATAGTGCCCATGCAGAAATTCCATCTTCCACGATACCTCTCCATAACACATGTGTCCACATATGTCCAGGTGTCCACCGAATGGATTTGATTTGTCTACGATGTCGAACAAGAAGTCCTTCTGTTTCTTCACCACAAAACCTTGATGTTCAATGGTAGAACAAACCTTCTTGGTGCAGTAACATCACGTAAACATATAAGAATGATAATTAGGATCTTTGCAAACTCTAAGGATGTGTTTATGCATTGAAACCTTAGAAAAACATTTGCAAATAACGTACTGGATGGCAAACTATTTTTCCACACGCACACCTATTTAATTCTGACGTAAACACGTTTTAAATAGGAATTAAGAGCCGCCTTGAAAAATGTGTCTTTCGAACGACAGAGCCACGTCGTTCGTGTGACATAGGTATCTCGTTCGAACGAGATCTTATGTCATTTCAACGACGCCATGTCGATTTGACTTTTTGACTTTATGATTAAAACACCTCTTTTAGATGAGATCCAAATAAGTCAAATTCTATTTCGAGTTTATCAGAATAAAACGTAGTGTAAACCATTTAAAACACTTTAAAACATTTTAAAACATTTTTCTTCATAAAAATACATCCTTATCTTTTATAAAAACAATTTCGAGAACCATTAATTATACGAATTCATACCTGAGTGATCTCGTAATGCATTTAACTTGAAGACGAGTAAACTTACACCAATTAAACTTTGGTATGATTAATTCTTTGAAGCTTTGCTGGAACGTCTTCAATTTCTTCAATACGTCATAAACCAAGTGGGATCATGAAAAAATAAAATCTCCATATGACATATTACAAACATAGTTTTGTTCACGGAATTAAGTCAAAACAATACAGGGACTCAAGTGGAAATTTATGTCCTTACAAATCTCCCCCTTTGACTATTATAGGACAAAACTAATCCAGTGAAATGCCTAAATCCCATCCCATAGACCCAAAATCAAAAATACGGGACACGGACTAGTATATGTAGCACCGATAAGCGTGAACTGTCTGAATGTGATGTAGATTTGAAATTTCAATCGCTGAAGCATACCTACACACATGAAACAGACAAATAAATACCCAGTGAAGTATGGAGGAAATAATGAAACCAATAAATATCCAAATGATACCAAACGACAATAGATACCAATATGAATAATCTCTGAAACAATCATTTGTTACACAATTGAGCAACAAAATGATTCCAAATTTAAACTACTAAATTGAAATACCAATTTGTAAAATATGCAATCCAAAACATGCTCAAATCTCCCCTTACATCACATACATCTATCCCCCTTTTTTTGTCTATAATAGACAATCTGGTGAAAAGATAAACCAATCAAAGTATCTAGCACGAGAATATACTAATTTGAATCAATTTGATATCAATTTGTGAATTGAAAACGCTAGATAATCATGAAATAACCAGCTAAATATGATCAATAGATGACAAATCTGTAGCTAGTAAACCAATGAATCACACAAAGAATATATTAATCTAATCAGGTGTGATAAATGAACTATAGGCAAAATACCAATTTTGGAAAAATATAAACCTGCATATAAACCCGTTAGTCCAGAAACGCTTCCAGCAGTACCAAAAATATCACCAAAATAAACAGTGGACTACAATCCAATCAGAAGCAAGAATTCAGCCTGTCGTTCGAACGATCCAGGGACGTCGCTCGAACGAAGTACATATGTCGTTCGCCCGACATAGAGATGTCGTTTGAACGACATCTCGCAACCTGCCAACCTTTCACATTTTCCCAGAAATATCTTATATTTTTGCCCAGTGAAAAAATTTCCAGAAAAAAATCAGTGGAAGGGCCTGACCGCAGTAAAACAGTGTTAAAACAGTAAGCTTTTAACACAAAATGCAAAATCTCATAAAAACTAACAATGTGAGTTACATGCAAACATAGTACCGATGTGCTCAAACGTGGATATGGAATGTATGGGCGTGAAACTACAATAAATAAGTCACAATTCCAACACATTGAAAAGATCAAGAAGCTCTAATTGATAGTGATAAATCATCAAACTTTATCATAGCCATATGACAATAAAAGTGTGAGCTTAAGGAACTAAACATACTACATGCACACAAATTCAGAATTTTGACGATTCTACAAATAATAGCGTCAAATTGCAATGTTTCAATATTAGGATTAGTTGTGAAAACCCGTTTAAATTTTCTCCAACCAAACTCCCTCATAAACATACTTTTTCAAGTTCTTTTGAGGTTTCTAGCATTCTCAACTTAGAGAAAATCTTATTGCCCCTTTTTCATATTGCCTTTTCTTTTGGGCTCTTTTAAACGGTGGCTTTCCTCGATGAGTTATTTTTGAACTCTCGCAACCCTTTCCCGTGAATCACTCATCATTTTTTCAATTAAGTACCAATTTAAATCCTCACGGTAAACGATTCTTACATGCACACTTCTCCTTAAGTCTACTTATGAATAGATGACAAGATTGAGATAAGAATGCCTCAGCAAATTCAAATATGCAAGATAAGTCAAATATCTATATAAACTTGTGATTGTGTGCAATGTTGGTATATATACAAAATCGAATCAAAATGCATATCATATTCGAAACAATCCATATAAACAATGGTTAAGATCATTCTAAGCATTGATAATAATGGACTAATGGCCTAGCCACATGAATAATGAAACTATGGGGGGGGGGGTCTAAGCACACCAATATGCCACATCAAACATGTAAACTCAAAAACAAAAACCTAAAATCTTTTTGGTTTTTTAAAAGTTTCTCAAAAACAAAATCTTTTTGAATTTTTAATAGGACTCAAACAAATGAAGAATATAATACAAAGAGATAAACATGTCATAACACTAGCAATTATAAATCATGATGCAAGGGCTAGCGTATGACAAAACATGAAAGCTACTATCCATAAGAAATAGCAAGAGATGAATCATGTGCATGCATGTGAGAATCAACCAGAGAAGCATTTAGCATCTCCAAAACTAATTTCCTAACCCAAATAGGTGTATTTATAACAAAACGAGCTTTGGGAACCAATGGGACACTATTTTCAAACCTCCTAGGGTCTTTTCTAAGATCAAAACAAAAACTCCTAAGGTGACCTTCACTACCACAATGCGAACATGTGAAAACACGACGAGAGACGGGACCTTTAGGTTGACCTTTTCTAATTCCCTCGGATGTGGTTAATGCTCTAAAACAAACTTTGGTTTTGGCTTTTACATTCTAACCAGTATAACAAGATAAGACGCTACCATCACTACTCGAGTCATTTAAATACTTTTTTAACTTCAAAACTTTCGACTCAAGCAATCGATTAGACTCCTCAAACTTTTGGGACTCCTTCTTTAAATTTTCAATTACCCATAGAAGGTTATATCTCTCCCCCTCAATATGAGCAAACTTATCCCTAATATCCTTTTCACGTGCCAAAAAATTATTAATTGAATTATTTTCCTCAACGTCACAAACCCTAGAATTTCTCAGATCCTCTAACTCTTTTTATAAAACGACTCTATCGTCACTCTCCTTTCTGCCCAATTTTAATATATTAAAATCTTTAAACAATGAACTAAACTGCTCAGGAAAAGTATCTCATTGAATTTCAAACGTTTGCAAATATTCAATCTTTTTTTTAAACCAGAATTTTCTTTCTCCCAAACTTCAATATGTTCAAACTTTATATTCAAACAATGTAAATCGTTAAATCTTAGAGAACCCATTGAGATCAAACAAACACAAGAGAGATAAACAAACACACAGGATCACAAAACAAATAAATTATGTTTTCTAGCTGTGATACCAATTTCTGAAATGGGGTGGACCTTATGTCTCTTTCAAATCAAACCAATTTATATCAAAAAATTATCCAACTTTTAAAGTGCACCAAGCCAAGTTGTGAAAACCCAATTCTTACTTTGAACCAATTTTATCTTGATTAATCCAAAACATGCATCTAGTGATTAAAGCAAGTAAAGTAAAGTAAAGAATACTCACAACGCCGGATGTACGAGGATAAAAATAAAAACGAGAAAACAACCTCGGACGGACCAAGCCAGACAATCACTATGAACAAAGGTTTTAAAAATCCAGATTAGTCTTAGTCAATGACTCGATCCCCACGGGTCTTGACACTCCTTCTATTCTTCTATCGTTCTTCAACAGTGCCCACGCAGAAATTCCGTCTTTCATGATACATGTCCACAACACACGCGTCCACGTATATCTCGGTGTCCACTGAATGGCTTTGATTCGTCTACGATGTTGAACAAGAAGTCATTCTCTTTTCTTCACTGCATAACCATGATGTTCAACGGTATAACAAACCTTCTTAGTGCAGAAACATCACGTAAACATATAAGAATGATAACTCAGATCTTTGCAAATTCTAAGGAGGTGTTTATTCTTTGAAACCATAGAAAACATTTGCAAACAACGTACTGGATGGTAAACTATTTTTCCAGATGCACACCGATTTAATTCTGACGTAAACACGCTTTAGATTGGAATTTAGAACCGCCTCAAAAAACATGTCGTTACAACAACAGAGCCATGTCGTTCGCGCAATATATGTATCTCGTTCGAACGAGATCTTATGTCGTTTGAACGGCGTTGTGTCGGTTTGACTATTTGACTTTATTATTAAAACACCTCTTTTAGAAGAGATCCAAATAAGTCAAACTGTATTTCGAGTTTATCAGAATAAAATGTATTGTAAACCATTTAAAACACTTTAAAACATTTTTCTTTATAAAAATAATTCCGAGCATCATTAATTATACGCATTCATACCTGGGTGATTTCGGAATGCATTTAACTTGAAGACGAGTAAACTTGCACCAATTAAACTTTGGTATGATTAATTCTTTGAGTCTTTGCCGCAACGTCTATAATTTCTTCAGTACGTCATAGACCAAGTGGGATCGTGATAAAATAAAATCTTCCTATGACATATTACAAACACAGTTTTGTTCACGAAATTAAGTCAAAACAATATAGGGACTCAATTGAAAATTTATTTCCTTACAATTATGCTACTGTACCTTCCACATTTTCAGAAGATATTACCTAAAACTGTTGGAAATTTATGAAGGAATAATAATAAAATAAACTATGAACCCAAGTTGCTGCAAGGCACATTCTAGGAACATTGTCTTTTAGGCTATACTTCTCCCATTCCGAATGCAAACCATTAGTACACAGTGGAGTTTATAGTAGAAATTTGCATTTAGGATATAGTGTAGTGATGTTACTTGTTGAACGCAAGATATGTAAAGTTTGATCGAACCAAGAACACTTTGAAGTGTTAATTATATAATTCCAAGAGGTAGAGGAAGGAGATAGGTGAATATAGAAATTTTTTCTATTTAAAATAGAGGCTTGAAACTATTTTTCTAGCCATTTTGGTGGTTGCTCATGGACTGTCACATCCTTTCAGGTGCACAATTCGGCGCCAATGGATCAAATCTTTTAGAAATTATTTTAATCACACAGTCTAGATTTGGCATCTCATTTTAAGCGAATGGATGCACCCTGAATGAATCACTGTGAGTCAATCTATTGGTTCAGATTAACACACTTAGGTTATAACATCCTTTGATCAGATCCATTAACCACTATCTTCGATCTGGTTAACTTTGATAAAACTTTAGGCTTCCATTCTCCGAACGATGATGTGCACGTGCAAAGTGACAAGTGTACCATCAATGGGCCTAATATGCCCTAAATCGCCCAATCTCCTTTTCACACGTTAGGCAACGCATGATGTGTGTCGCAATTGTTGGTGCTTTGCACCACTGCAAAGCACCATATCATAGCATCTTTGTCTAGAGGACTAATAGTTATATTTTATCTTTTAATTATCTATCCTTTAACTTTCTTATAAAGTTTCTTTATGGGACATATAAATTACAACCACCTCATTTACACCCACTTTCTTTAGCTCTCTCTCTTTCTATTAGAAGACCCAATATAAAATTCCCAAGATAAAAAACTCAGTTACATAGTATTAATGCTAAATTATATTCGTAAAATAAAAACTCAATTATACTATTTAATACTAAATAATATTTTGAAAATTCCAACAATCCCCCACCATTTCAAAATACACATAAATAAGGAATTGAACATACAAGAGTACATTGATAATAACACGATTTTTGGCATTATTATTGAAATCTAGTACATAAATGAGAAGTGTCTTTTGGACTTGAACTTCCACTTTGGGAAAATAATTCAAAGCTTCTTCAAGGTGCTGTGATTAACGTATCTTGAACCAAGGACCCTTTGAGACAGGCCGAAACCATTACACATAATGATGTCTTGAAGCTTGTTACACTAACACGCATATTTATGGCCATTCTGCTCATCCTGATTCCATGAGTGTTTTAGGATTGGTCTTAGTTCCATAGAAAGTGAACACACATTCATCATTCATATCGATAAATCAACTTCAGTGATTCTACGAGTCACATTTATATGATTTATTAAGAAGTAAACTTCATCCTCTATCATGCAGAATACCAACACTAGGCACATAGGAATGGACTTTTACATATATGTTCCTAGCATTCCATAACTGTTATGTAACTTATCAGTACCATATTGGACTTTGATTATATTTTCAAGACATAAGTTGGGTTCCCATTAAATATAGTTGTGTAGACCACCCATTCCAGCACCCTCTAACCTCTCCTTAGGTCCCTAGCACCTCCCTTCATCAATACAAACCTAAGTCATACCCCGAGCACTAACCTAGAGGCCATCGGATGCTCCCGGGCTCCGTTTGATGAAAAAAATCAAAATCTTTAGCTTGACCAAGACTGAATCAATCTTTAAAGTGCACTAAATCCCCTTTCCAATGGTCTACCCCGTGCACGATTCTGACTTACGGTACGAACGAATGACCCATTTTCCCTTGAAGTTGACCTAGAGGCCACCAGACGCTCCCGAGCTCCGTTTGACTAAAGTCAACTCTTCAGATCAATCGATACTGAATGAATCTTCAAAGGGCGCTGAAACTCCTTTCCAATGGTCTTCCCCGTGCATGATTTTTACTTACGGTACAGACGAACAATTCATTTTACTCTAAAAGGTCACCGAACTCTTCCTGGCCCCGGTTGACCAAAGTCAACTTCCCAAATCGAGTCAAACTCTTTGGAATGTCGAAGTACATCTCCTAACCTTTCAAACGGTCTACCCCGTGTGCGATTCTGACTTACTATGCGGACGAACGATCCGTTTGCGTCCAGCAATTCTCCGTCCAAAGGACTGACGAACGCTTTCGAGCCACATTTTACCCAATGTTAAATCCCATACCCAGGAGAAGTCCAAAGGAATTTCAAAGGTCTCTGAATTACCTTTCCATCGGTTTACCACGTGTACAATTCGGATCAACGGTTTGTGCTTTATGATCGATTTTTCGAACGACCCTGAAAGAGACTACCAAACGGCAAGTTCCAAACCTTCCCTATCGATAGTGTGCCTAAAAACACCTACCGATTGGCAGGACTAGGGCTATGCCGATTGACTATGACCTGGGACTAAAAGGAGGTCCTGACCTCATTGTAACAAACGGAAGAAGATCTTGAATCCACCACTCTCGACGAACTCAGAAAACCTCTCTCGAAGTCAGCGTGATTTCCACTTCCAAATCCCTTTCCATACCTCATTTTTCATCCTATTTTTAGTCAAACTTGGTGAATTAACTACCCTTAATCATCACCCAAGTGCAATGGATTCTCTCAAACATCCAAGATCAAGCTCAAGATCTTCAAGAAGGTCCAAATTTCTCAAATTCTCCTAAATTTGAATTAACTTATTTTATTACTTAGCACTTTTATTCTCTCTATCTCACATATCCTAATATACCTTGTATATAGTATTATTGCACATCCCTTATTTTCATATAAATAAAACCGAAAAAAACAAGAAAAATAGGGTTTGCTCATAAATTCCAAACGGGAATTCTCCCTCTTCTCACACTTTTCTCACAACTAAAACACTTTTTTTTACACACACACATATAAGAGAAGTCTCAAGTTGGATTTACGGGATAAATCCCACCCCTGGTTTTGCATACGAACTACGTGGACTTTGATACCTCTATAGGCTATGTAGGCGTCTCAGGGTAAAACTCGAGACTCGAGTCCTATTCCTTCCATTTTGTTACTTTTTTATATTCTTTAACTTAATTCTCCTAAAATATTTATATTTACACACACACACACACACACACACACACACACACACACACACACACACACATATATATATATATATATATATATATATATATATATATATATATATATATATATATATATATTTGTTCTTAGTGGCGTATTATTCCACATACGTTATCGTTCCTTTGTACTGATTAACGCAAGGATAACCATGTAAATCATATTTTCTAATATTACTTTTAGGAACATTCCTATAACTGACTCTCTTTATCTCTTCCATGATACAAGTCGATGATTCCTATCTCCACTACATATTCACATGCACACATATCACGGGGAAATAAAGGAAAATAACAACAATCCATGAGAGACCGCAAGGGCGGAATGGGTGCCTAACACCTTCCCATTTCATAACTTAGCCTACAAACCCTTTTCGCTTATGTATCAGTATGTCTTTGGATGCCATCCTTCAGGATGGATCCACCTTCTTTTGTTTTTTTTGAGTAAAATAGACAGGCGACTCTATCTCTCTACATTTTTCACCTCACACATCACCAACATCGGTCGAAGCACTCCCGAGAGGGATGCACGAGACCAAGATCTTCTCAGCGCAGAGATGAACCCTCCTTCTCTCCCTCCGTGAGGATCGGGGATGGCCACAAGTTGATTTATATTATAAATCTTAGTCCCATTCCTTTTGAGGTGATATATAACAGTTCTATAGCAAGACCTTTCGTCAGGGGATCTACTAAATTCTTGTTCATTTCAACGTAGTCAATTGTAATTACTCTTTCTTTGAGTAACTACCCTAAAATTTGATGACTTGGACTAATCTGTCTAGATTTTCCATTATAGTTTTTTTCTTGAAACCTTGTATATTGTATCCTGGTTATCACAATTGATCATAATAGTAGAAGATGGATTTTTCCATAAAGGAATATCAAATAATAAGTTTTTAAGGCATTTCGCATCTTGACTTACATCTGCTAGGGATATGAAGTATGATTGCATTATTGAATCAGACATACACATTTGTTTCTTGGATCCCCATGAAATAACCACTCTTACTAGCATAAATATCTAACCAGTTGTGGACTTGGATTTTGATTCGAGGTTATTCCAATTGGAATCACTATAACCTTTTAATACAAATGGATACGCTACATAATGTAAGTCGTAATCCATAGTCCTCTTTAAGTATCTCAGTAATATGAAAACTTCATTGCAATGCTCTAGTAATGGATTACACTTAAATCTACAATGTATTGCTACCTCGTAGGCAATGCCTGCTCTAGTGCAATTCATTTCAAACATGAGACTTCCAATGACACTATAAAGTTAGGTTGATCCATAGTACTTATAGTATTTTCAATAATTTGATACTGGGATCAACTACTGTGATTACTGGCTTAAGTTCAAAATGATTATATTTCTTAAGAACCTTTTCAATATAGTGAGATTGCGATAATGCTAATGCATTATCTTTTCTTACTATTTTGATTTTTAGAATCACATCATATTTCCCAAGATCCTTCATATTAAAGTTTAACGATAAAGACCTCTTAGTTTCTTCCACATATTTGAGACTTTAGCCACATATAAGCATGCCATCTACATATAAGCAAATGATGTCTCTAACACCATTGTCAAAATTATTATAAATACATTTGTTGGCATCATTTTGTTTAAAACCATGGGATCTTATTATCTTATTAAACTTTTCACGCGATCGCATAGGAGCTTGTTTAAGCCCATAACGAGATTTACTAGTTTACACACTTTTTTTTCTTGGTCTGGAAAAACAAACCCTTCAGGTTATTCCATATAAATCTTTCTTCTAAATCACCATTTAGAAAATCCGGTTTTATATCTATTTTTTGAATCATTAAATTATGAATAGAAGGAAGAGATATTAAAAGCCCAGTGGAAGTTATATGTGCAACGGGTTCATGTGTGTTAAAATAATCAATTACATGTTTTTGTTTATAACCTTGAGCAAATAATCTCCCTTTAAATTTACTAATTGAACCATATGGGTTCAATTTCCATTTAAATATCCATTTGCATCCAATTAGTTTTGCTCCAGGAGGAAGATTTGTAACCTGAGTTTCATTTCACAAAATTAAGTTCATTCATCACTGATTATATATTTCCAGAAGATAGCATCACTATATGTTACCGCTTTATGAGTTGTAGTCGGTTCATCTTTCACATTAATAACAAATTTTATTTTGTTCTTAGTTCCATTCACATCTCCCTATATAAGATGAATTAAAAAAATCAAGTCTAAATGTCTTCTCACTTATTTATCTCTTACTTCTCCTTCGTTCAACATTATCCTTTAATTCCAATAGTGATATTGGTTGTGATGAAGCATTAGAAGGTGAGCCATTAATAATTTAATTATTATTTCCCAATCCTTGATTCAAAATACTTGACTTTATTAGATGTTCAAAAAAATTGCACATCCAAGAACTCAATAATATATTGAGTTTCAAGATTTATAAATCTATAAGGCTACTATTGTTAGAGTGTCTAATAAAAACACATCTGTAAGTCTTAGGTCTCTTAGGTTCGGGTTTTCTTACATAAGCAAGACATCCCAAAACATTAAGACGTTTAAGATTAGGTTTACAATTAAGCCATAATTCATATGGTGTAATAACCTCATTTTTCAATGGAACTCTATTTAGAACTGATTATGAAGATAAAAATTCTTCACCCCACATAGACAAAGGCAACCCATAACTAATTAACATTGTATTTGTTATTTCAACAAATATCCTATTTTTCCTTTTCATTGCTCTATTTTGTTGCGATGTGTACGGTGTCGTAACTTTATGAATTATTCATTGAGTATTACAAAGTTGAATAAAATCATTTGGGTAGCCTTCACCACCTCTATTGCATCGTAGGACTTTGATTTTTCCGATTTTCTTGAGTTTTAACTTCTACCTTAAAAGTAAAAAAATTATCGAATAGTTCATCTTTACTTTAAAAAAATTATGTTTATTCATATTTAGAGTAATCATCGATAAAAGTTTAAAAAATATTTATTTCCCCCATGAGTGACATTATTCTCCATATAACATATATCACTATATATAAGATCAAGCCTCTTGAATTCCCTCTCAACATATTTAAATGATTTTTTATTTATCTTAGAATGTGCACAAATTTCACATTTATTGTAATGGTCAATTTTACAATAAGAAATTAATCATAGATTAGTCATATTTTTTATACTTCTATAATTAACATGACATAATCTATTATTCCATCAATAAATATAATTAACCATATAAATAAAACTAATATCATTAATTACATTAAATTTGATCATTTCCTTAAAGGAGTGACCTTTGCCAATAAACTAATCATTCTTGGATAGGACAAGCTTATGGGACTCATACACAAGTTTGAAACCTCTCTTATTGAGCCAAACATTAGATTTTTACACATTTCCAGTACATGAATTACATCAATCAAAGTAAGAACTTTTCCATAAGTCAATTTCATTTCCATTGTTCCCTTTCCAATTACTTTGGTGTAGAGATTATTCACCATTTTTACTTATTTTCCATTGATCTTTTGAAATGTCTTTAAAAGAGAATGATCTTTGAAGATATGAATGGTTGTGACGGTATCTAACCACCATCCACTTTCATTATCCGCATAATTGGTTGTGCACACCGTTGCAATAAGTTTTTCAACATTATTGGTTTCCTTTGTCACTTGTTGTCCCTTTAATTTCTTCTTTTTAAGTAGACATTCTCGAGTAAAATGACCCATTTCATCATAGAATTAATATTTACCTTTCCTATTTTTATTTTTACCTTGGTTCTTGAAATTTGAATCATTTGTTACTTTAAGTTTGGAATCTTTGGTATGTTTGGTTATTTTATCCTCAACCATAATTTCCATGGAATGATTGTCACTTTGATCTTCCTTCTTCTCTTGAATACGAGAATCTTCTTCAATATGAAGATAGAAAAGAAGGGATTCAACTGTGTATGACTTTTTATCATGATTAATTTTCCTCTTAAAGCCATTTTAAGTGGAAGAAAGTTTAGAAAAAACCACCTCCACCTGAAATTCATCTTGATGAGTTATTTTTGTGGCTTTAAGATCACCGACTATTTGTTGGAGTTCATGGGCTTGTGTAAGGAAAAATTTATCATTACTCATTTTATAACTCTATAGTTAAAAATAAGAATACTTGTTTCTTCATTTTGATATTTATTCTCCAATGCCTTCCATAATTCCTTTTCCAAAGTAATCGTTCAATGTGAACTATACAAAGTCTGAGATAACATATTAAGAATGTGTCCTCAACACATAAATTTTTCTTTTTTCTCTTCACACATTTTTTCTTGGTATCTTTAGTGTCTTGGGGTGTAGGTTCGGGAATAGTTTTCAAGTTTTTCATCAAGAATATATGCCAGTTTAAGAGAAGTGATAAAGAACACGATTCTCTCGTGCCAGCGAATCAAAGTTTTTCCATTAAAACGATCCAATTGAACCCAATCTAAACATGTAACTTGGATAGATTATGCTACTGTACCTTCCATATTTTTTGAAGATATTGCCTAAAGCTGTTGGAAATTTATGAAGGAATAATAATAAAATAAATTATGAACCTAAGTTACTGCAAGGCACGTTCTAGGAATGTTGTCTTTTACGTAATATTTTTCCCATTTCGGATGAAAGCCACAGTACACAATGGAGCTTACAGTAGAAATTTGCCTTCACGGTATAATGCGGTGATGTTACTTGTTTGATGCAAGTTATGTATAGTTTGATCAAACCAACAACACTAAAAAATATTAACCATATAATTTCAAAAGGTAAAGAATGGAGAGAGGAGAGCATGAAAATTTTTGGTGTCCAAAACAAAGGATTGAAACTCTTTTTATAGACATTTTAGTGGTTGTTCATGGGTTGTCACGTCCTTTCAAGTCCGCAATTCAGCAGTCATTGGATCAAATCTTTTAGAAATTCTTTCAATCGCACGGTCCAGATTTGGTATCTCAATACAAATATGGCGAAGAACAGAAGTTTAGAAACAACCACCCCCACCTAAATTTCATCTTGAAGATTTATTCCGGCGGTTTTAAGATCACCGAATATTTGTTGAAGTTTATGGCCTTGTGCACTGACAGATTTATCACTAGTCAATTTTTAATTCATATAGCTTGAAATAAGAAACTTACGGTTACTCGTTTCCTCATATTGTTACTTATTCTCAAATCCATTTGTCGTAGGAATCATCTAATGTTCACTATAGACAGTTTGAGATAACACATTAAGAATGTGTCCTCGACACATAAATTCATCTTCTTTCTTCTTCACACATTTCTTTGATACCTTCGGTGTCTTCGGGTGTGTGTTTTGGAATAGGTTCAAGTCGTCATCAAGAATACATGTGAGTTTGAGTGATGTGAGAAAGAACATCATTTTCTCTTGCCAATGAGTGAAATTTTCTCCATTAAAACGATCCAGTCGAACCAAATCATGACTCATAATTTGGATACTATTCGTTCCATATTTTTAGAAGATATTTCCTAAAACAGTTGGAAAATTACAATGGAGTAATAATAAAATAATTTATGGCCCCAAGTTACTACGAGGCACTATCTAAGAACGTTGTCTTTTAGGAATATTTCTCCCTATCCAGAAGAAAGTCACGAGTGCACTGTGGACTTTATAGTAGAAATTTTCCTTCAAGATACAATGAAGTGATGTTACTTGTTTGATGAATACTATGTACGATTTTATCAAACAAAGAACACTCTGAAATGTTAACCTGATAATGACCTAAGGTAGAGGATGGAGAGAGGAAAACATGGAAATTTTAGCTGTCCAAAGCAGAGGCATGGAACTGTTTTTATAGCCATTTTAGTGGTTGTTCATGGACAGTCACCCCTTTTAGGCGTGAAACTCATCAGCCTTTGGATAGCAATTGAACGCACCTCAAACGAATTTCCAAGAGTATATCCAATGGTTCAGATCAACGTTCTTCGGTTATAATATCCTTTGATCATATCAATTAACCACAACTGTTGATCTCGTTGACTTTGACAAAACTTTAGTCTCCCACGCTCTGATCGACGCTGCGCACATACGAAGTGCCCCATCAAAGCGCCTTTAGTTGCCCAATCGGCCTTCGCATGTCACGATTGGTGGTGCTTTCCACTACCGCAAAGTACCATATCATAACCTCTTTGACGAGAAGACTGATAGTCATTTTTTGTCTTTTAGTTGTATATCCTTTCACATTCCTGTAAAGTTTCTATGTGGGACATTTAAACCACACCCACCTCATTTACACCCACTTTCTTTATCTCTGCTAGAAGACCCAATATAAAATTCCCAAAATAAATAATTTACTATCATAATATTAATACTAAATTATATTCCCAAAATAAAAACTCAATTATACAATTTAATATTAAATTATATTTGGAAAATTCCAACAAGGAACGGCCCTATACCAGTTGTGTATGTTAATTTGTTGATCTTTCGTTCAGTATCTAGATTTTCTCTCTTCATCTGTCTAATATTTTCATATGATTTAGGGGTAATCTTTAATCCATCCACAAGTTTTGTAAGTACATCCATTCAAAAATAATTAATAAGTTAATTCATTGAAATGAAACATCCACAAAGTTGATGCCTACACATACATGTCCCATTTTAGTAAATTAACTTAATAATACTTTCGAATGGATGTACTTATGTGGTGTACGAGTTGAGGTTTGCAGTTTGTGAGAGTGATATGTGGATTAACATTTTCATTCAACTATCCAATATTTTTGTTTTCTCTCTGGATTTTCTCTCTAAATCTTTCTACTTTTTTAATGATTAATTTTTTATTTTAATATTCATTCATATGTCTATTTGTTATAGGTATACTATTCCCTTTATACCTATGTAGGGGGATGTCCCCACTAGAGGGATGGTTAACTTAGTCAAGAAGATTGATTGACTCACGAAAGAAAGAGAAAGAACGTTGCCCTATGGACCCAACTCGAAGATTCTTCACAGAAGTGGCTCGAAGGACCTAGCTCGAAGAATTTCCATAGAAGCGGATCGAAGGACCCAGTTTGAAGGATCCAATTCATAGATCATAGTCACTTGGATGACAATAGTTTGTAATAAGTAATAGAATATCATGTCATTTTCTTTGTATTATAAATGTATGTTGAGCAAGGTTGCTTGGTACCCACAAGGGACCTTGCCTGACAGGACATGGGAGAGCTAATATGCTCTTTCGAATAACCTCCTCTTGGGAACCTCGCAGGATGGCTTAGAAGATTGAGAAAAGTGCAGCATTGGGAATGCAGTTACCAACCCTCTTGGCACACTTGGGCAAAACTTCATCCAAAACAAATGGTCACTCGAGCCACTTCGGTCGAGCCACCTTAGCTCTTACCCATTCTAGGGAACCTCCTCGAGGTACTTCTATTTGAACGGTGTTAACCCAAAATAACTCTTAACCAACGCATAGAGGCCAATATACTCAAGCCACCTACCAGCTGAGCAACCTCGGAACAGATATTAGCCTGACTGACTGATTTGACCAAATATATGACATGCCCACTATTTAAACCGCTTTCTGATGTCATAACGTCTAGCATTTAGGGACTAAAAAATGTATCACCTAAGTGGTTTTATCTTTAGTATGGAAGGCCTAGTTCACCAAAACTGACCATTTAGCCATCCTTAAGTAAGCGTCAAGATGACATGTCACGTCCCTCATTAACTCCCATAATGCTTTCGGCCAATAGAATGATTTCCCGCCTAAATAATGAGATCCCATGAATTTAATGCAATATATTATTCATTTAATGCACCGGATCAAATCGATGGCAAGCGAGCTCACTCGAGCAGCCTTTCCCCCAATATATATACACCAGATGAACAAGTTAGAAAGAGAGAAGTATTCTGAGTCTAAAATTTATTCCCAAATTTCTCCACAATCGAGAGTCCATGAGAAGAAAATTAACTTCCCCACACCCATCTAATAAACTCATCATTGAGCATTAACTGAGATTGAAGTTCCTACCTTGCCCTCATTGTGCCCAGAGTGCTTGTTCTTTCTCCCTCCGACCACGCTTCCTGCTGGTCCCATCTATTTAATTATGTTTGTCATGCATCTTTTATGCTAATAGTCTATTTAATATAAGTTTGAACATTGGGAACACTTGGCCCTGACTCACCTGTGGCCATCGCCAATATTTAATATTTAACGGTGTTAACCTCGATCTTGTTAAGGGTTACGCCTCACTAATTCTAACTGTATTTGAAGAAACCACATCTTACATTTGGCGACTCCGTTGAGGAGGTATTCTATTTTGTAATATTCCAAAGATAACACTGTTAGAGTCATTGAATTTAACGCCATACAGCATGAAAAAGAGGCAAATAACCCTGCGCTGCCTGAGGGGGAGTGAACGGCGAGAATAGAGTCAAGTATGCCTAGCACTGGCACAACGGAAATGATGCCCAGGCAAGCTAGAATAGGCCCGACACAAAAATAGGGATTGATGGGTTTATTTTCAAAATTCATCAAAACTCCGATAGCTCAAGCGATTTTGGGAGATCCCATAGGAGTGAGATCCTCCACTACGCTACTTGTAGCGATACCGGAGCCCACTGTTACGGGAGGCATGGATGCCCTCGCTTATGATGACACCTGCCCCACCACTTTACCACCTATGGGCAGTGTTCCCCCTAATGTCGTTCCACCCATAACGACGGGGTTGACGCCGCAAGGTGGGGGGAAGCTTAAGCATCCCCAGTTGTGATGGCTGGCCAAGGCCTACCAGCTTCAATGATTTCGGAGTAAACCACGTTGCCGCCAGCTAGACCTTCACCAGTCGGCTTAGAAGAAATGAAGAAGGAGATGCTAAAGTTTATAGCTGTGTCTAAAGGAGATAGTTCTTCAATGTACGATGACTTTCGTATCCCCTATCCAGAGGCAAACAACAATGACCCCTACCTAGTAGGTACACTCCACTAATTTTTTAAAACTACACAAGGAAGGGTCCTAACACCAAGGAACACGTGAAATTTTTTATATAAAGCCCTAGGGCCCATTGCAATGACAAAAAGCTAAGGCTGAGGGAGTTTTCAAAATCCTTGGTAGAGAAAGCGTACACATGGTACTCCCACTTGACCCCAGGTAGA
The DNA here is from genome assembly GCA_949130495.1 of Sambucus nigra. Lineage (NCBI taxonomy): Eukaryota > Viridiplantae > Streptophyta > Magnoliopsida > Dipsacales > Adoxaceae > Sambucus > Sambucus nigra. Next base: position 363,104,626 of record OX422212.1, read on the forward strand.
GTAAGCCCTTGGGAAGAGCTGTACATTGTTTTCGTGTAAAAATTCTTCTTGGTTGAGGATGAGTTTACACTCACTTAGATAACATGTGAGAAATAAAAGCCGGGAAAAGATGTTGTGGCTTACATCAGGAGGTTTCGTGAACGCTCTCTGGATGTGAGAGAGGAGACGCGAGAAGATAAGATTTTATAAGTGTGTGTAGAGGGTTTTCTACCCGAGTATATATATCACTTGATTAATGAAACACGAAAGGGCACGTTTGCATCATTTTTAAAAGTGGAAAGGAATATCTCTTTAATTGTGAAACCTGTAGTACCCCCGTCTACCTTGTCGAGTTTGCTAATCAGGACAACACTCACCTCGGGGAGGTGAATAACCTCGAGGGTCAACTATGTAGATAAAAGAGGCAAATAAGAGAACGGTGGTATTAGAGGAGGCAGAAAGGGCAAAACACAACAAGGGAAGGTTTGAGGAAGAAGAGGACCCCCCTGAGCTACCTTTAACGATAGAACAAGTTTTGAACCTTTATGACCTCATGGTTCATGACAAAGTATGCAGGCCGATTAATGTCAACACCACACAGCTCTCGTGGGAGGACATCGAGAAGCCTCATTGTTGCACACTCCATAATAGGGTAAACCACCCTACCAAAGTGTGTTTCTCACTAAGAAGGTTAATCGATCACAATATGGGGCATCGTATTACCACAAACTAATGTAAACGATAACCCTTTGCCACCTCATGGGGCCCACATGGATAGAACTTCTTATGAGGAGACTGAGCGATTGACGATAGGAGAGTGGCTCAAAGGAAGTGACTTCGAAGGATCTTCCGATGATGGCTTCGAAGAGTCTTTAGAAGAATGAACCTCCAAATTGGCTCAGTTGTATTTGGATAACGGGATTGAAGGGGCAGAGAACCAAGAGAAAGGAACATACGATCCCATTGAGGGACTCAGTAGGCAGTTCGGAGCTTGCACTTTGGAGGAAGTGAATACAGTAATAGCGTATGATGAGGCTTCATATAGAGACATGGAGGAGGTTTATGAGTTATAAGATGACTAGGAAGACCTGTGGATTGAATGTGCAGGTGTTGCTCGCTCACTAAATTTTGATTGGTTCTTCGATTAGGTTGGCCTTCCTGAAAACTCTCGGTTGGAGGTCATGTGAGACATCTTGGAGATCGTAAAGAAGAACATGGAACCACATTTAAAATAGAAGGGACCTATGGCTAAGCTCATGAGGAGGTATCTCTCATAAATTATATTCTTAAAGGCAGATAGACTGATCAGGTATCCCTACAATAGACCCTTATATGTTATCGCGTCAGTAAATGATTGTGTTTTCTAACGAGTCTTTTTGGAAGACGGGGCATCCATCAATATAATGCCCATTGGAACATTTTACGCTACCGAGCTGGTGGAAATAAGGATAATGCCTAATTTGTCAGCAATATCAGGGTATGACAATCAGTCTTCCAAATCGATGGGCTACGTTAATATGGGAATCACAATGGGGAACATAACTTCCCACATTAAATTCCACCTCATGAACTACAAGCCATCATATCAACTGTTGGTGGGTAGGGTATGGATGCACAACCACGGGTTGATACCCTTCACTTATAATCAATGTGTGAAGGCAAACATAAAGTGTAAGGAGGTGGTGATTCGAGCTAACAAGAAACCTTTTGCAAAGAAGGAGGCCCACATGGTGGATGCAGCTTTCGAGATTGATCTGGCCGAAGAAGCTACCATGGTAACAGGATATACTAGGGGGATAAGGATCCCTTCAACTCGAGAGAGGGTGCAGGAACCTGATCGAATGATTATCACTTATAAATAAGAGAATGAACTGGGAGCAAGGAGACCCCCTAGCCTATTAAGACAGATCCATGATTGAATGACCCTGCGCATCGACCCTATTGAGTACGAAGTCTAAACACTATATGTTCTCAGTAGACGAACAGTGAGAGAAGTGGATGAGAATCATAGGAAGAGGCCTTTTCAAAAATAAGTGGACCATCAATGCAAGGGGTGGTTTTGCCTAGCGACATAATTATCTACAAGTTATGAAGGTATGAGTGGGAAGCCGAGAGTTTGGATGATGAAGCTGACCCGGTCTATAAATGCTTCCTAGTGGACAACAAGGGGAAATGATTGGTAATCGATATCTTCGGGGTATAAGAGTTTATGGAGGAATTAGAAGAAGAACTAGAATGTATGAGGAATAGCCCTCGATCGCAATTCCAACAGTTGGAAAAGATAGACTTGGATAGAGAGGGCGAGGACCCAAACCTTATTTTTAGCTTGAAGGACTTGGAGGTAACTCCTCGAGGGGAACTAATCGAGATGCTATTGGAGGTCAAAGACATCTTTTCTTCGAAGTCCACCGAGATGCCTAGAGTAGACCAGGAGTTGAGTTACCATAGGTTGAACGTTTTGCACTTAGCCATTCTAGTGAAGCGGGCCACTTGAACGTACAAAATGGAGTTAGATATAAAGATTAAGGAAGAGGTTCAGAGGTTGCTCACAGTCGGTTTCACAGTCCCAATCCAACATGCGATCCATCTCTCTAGCATCCTGCTTATGGGAAAGAAGGAAAAGAGCCAAATCAGAATATGCGTAGACTTCAAAGACCTAAATCTAACATGTCCGAAGGATGAATTCTCGTTGCCTTCAATTAATAGCCTTATTGATGCAATAACAGTCCATGAGATGTACAGTTTCATGGATGGGTACGTGGGATATAGTCAGATAAAAATGGATCCGACCGACGCAGAGAAGATCGCTATTCAAAAGCCTTTGCGCAACTTTATGTACACAGTTATTCCTTTCAGATTGAAGAACGCAGCGGCCACTTACCAGAGGACGATGATGGCTATCTTCCAATACCTTTTTCACAAGGCCTTGGAGTTTTATGTCGATGATTTGGTAATGAAATCCAAGAAGGAGGGCTCCCACCTGGATGATTTGAGGAGGGTGTTCACTTGGTACAAGATGTACAAGATAAAGATGAACCCTCTCAAATGTGCATTCGGGGTACCAAGTGGGAAATTCTTAGGGTTTGTGGTCAATCTCCAAGGGGTACAAATGGACATAGATAAGCGATAAGCCATCCTTGACAGGCCAAGACCAAAATCAACAAAAGAGTTAAAGAGTTTTCTTTTCAAGGTCTCCTACCAGAGCCGTTTCGTCCCAGGGTTAGCCGAGGTAACACACCCCTTGATGGAGCTGCTGAGAATGGAAATGAAGTTTTCATGGGAAACAATGCACCAAGACGCCATAGACAGGATTAAATCACTCCTCACTTCTCCTTAAACAATGATCCCCCTGAAGGTAGGTATCCCTTTACATTTATACCTTACATCAACTGAACGACCTATTGGGTCCTTGTTAGCCCAAGAAATGGAAGGCATTGAAAATTTTGTTTATTATTTGAGTAGGATCATACATGGGCATGAGGCCAGATATAATAACATTAAGAGACAATATTTATCACTTGTATTCATAGCATAAAAACTTAGGCATTACTTGTTATCATTCACAGTTCATATTGTAACTAGGTGTGATCCTATAAAGTTTTTCTTTCTAGAATTGTGTTGATAGGCAGGGTAGATCGATGGCTTTTAATCCTCTCAGAATATGATATCAAGTATGTGGTCCCGCAGACCATCAAAAGCCAGGCGTATGTAAATTTTTTGGCTATATTCCCATCAGGGACATTCGAGCCACCTGTTGAAGAGATCCTAGGGGATGATCCCTAGGCCAATTTCATAGCCTCTAGCTTTGACGAGTGGAGTATGGAGTTAGACGACTTTGCAATCGAGAAAAAAGGTGGAGCTGGAGTCACACTACAAAGAGAAAGCGAACAAATACATTTATCTTTTAAGTTGGAGTTTGAATGCTTGAATAATGAGGCTGAATACGAGGCACTAGTCCTGGTGCTGCTAAAAGCATTGAGAAGAGCTATCGAAGTCATAAAAATCAAAGAGGTATCTAACTTTCTGGTAAAACAAGTAATAAGGGAATTCGCATTGAAGAACATGAGTCTGGCACCTTGTCGAATGATCATCCAACGACCGCCTGGACAATTTAAGGTAGTGAAGATCAAGAGGCACCCTCGAATAATGAACAAACATACATATGCCTACGCAACCATCGTACAGAAGATTGCCTTTGAGGGGGAATCAACTATGGTGCGATCAACAAAGAGAACGTCCCCCTCGACGGTGTCAGAAATGCTACCCTAAGAGGACAAAGATGATTGGAGGATCAGAAAGCAGCTAGAGAGAGGTGAAGGTCCACTCAACTTAGTCTATTTGGTGCACTATTTTGTTACTAGAGATAACTTGTATTACAAGAATAAATGAGGTTAGTTATCCCGATCTGTAGATCCTGAGGAGGACAAAAGAAGATTGATCGAGGTGAATGAAGATAGTTATGAAACCACTGAGATTCCTTTGTATAGGAGGATATAATGGGAAAGGTATTTTTAGCCTTCGATGAGATAAAAAGCCGACGGAGTGCAAATAAAATGTTCGAAGTGTTGCCTATTCTATTAGGCAGCAGAATGCAATTTCATTGGCCAGCCGAAAGATTGGAGAGATCCCTATATGGATTTCTTGATAGACGGAGTGATGCCGACATAGAAATATGATGCTACTAAGATTAAAAAGCGAGAACCAAGGTACTTCATAAAATATGGGCATCTATACCGGTGGGGCTATCATGACAGGCCCCTAAGGTGCATAAGAGGATAAGAGGCTGAAGAAGTATTAAAGCAAGCTCATGAAGCAGGTTATATCTACGGAGCTAAACTTTATGATCAGTTAATGAAGTTAGGGTATATTTTTCCTTCAATGGAGAAAGATTCGGTAGAATTCATTCGAAAGTGCAAGGCTTTCCAACTACATGGGAATATAATTCATTCTCCCTCGGTGGACTTGCACTCCCTCTCTACACCGTATCCATTTCATACTTGGTCATTCGATTTAGCAGGGCGCATATACAACTCATCGCGAATGAAAATATGGATTTTAGTAGGCACGAAATGTTTCACGAAGTGGACAGAGGAAATACCACTCAAGAAGGCCACAACAGGTGTAGAGGCTAGATTCATAAAGGAGTACATTATTTGCCATTTTGGTATCCCAAAGGTGTTCTTTTTAGATAACGGTACCCCCTTTGTGAACAGTGAGGTGCGCTTGATAATAAAGAAATACTCAATCATCCATCAGAAGTCAATAATAGCATACCCGAAGTGCAATGGGCAGGCAGATGCTACCAATAAAACTTTAGTAAACATTTTAGCAAAAATGTTACAGGACTTTTCGGGCACGTGGGATGACAATATCCCCAAAGTACTATCATCTTATCGAAAGATGAAAAGAAAACCAACAGGATACACATCATTTTCCTTAGTATTTGGGGCAGAAGTTGTATTACCAGTCGAGCTCGAGGTACCCTCTGATCATTACAACTTTCAACGTGTAATGCTCCCTCATAGTCATCATGTACAACTTGAATCCGTGGAGGAACACAGGGATAATTCCACAAGGCACTTAGAGATATACAAAAAGTAGTTGTCCAAATCCCACAACCAGCTGGTGAGGCTGAAAAAAGTTAAAGAGGGGAACTTGGTCCTCAAAGCATGCACGAGGCATATTAGGGGTTTGTCATTACCTAAAGGGTTATTGTGAGATATCTAAGTTGGAAGATAATGTTACTTTCAAATTGAACAACAAGTGGATAAACATCTACTACATTTAAATGTATGTTTCGCCAACACTTTTCTTCATTATGCTGTAACTTTCTCTCTTTCTTGTTCTTGTTAAAAAAAGGGATGTAAGTTTTGAAATAATTGGGTTTGCCTACTTAATATAGCCACCATAAATGTTTATGTGGAAAATGTTAGGTGACTACCTTCTTCGCTATGCACGATGTAATTCGCATTGTTATAATAAGTCTAGCCAATATCAAAAGAAAAATATATAAAAACAAAGGAAATGGGGGAAGACACCAATGTTTCTTTATTTAATAAAAGATATGACTGTGGTTACATGCAAGAAAAGAAATATAAATCATGCATCAAAGGAGATATGGGTCATCCATGATAAATGGGAGGTTCGCTGATTCAAGAAGTCTATGATGATATTGGGGAAGAATCTGCACAAGGTTACTTTGGTCTGAAATGAGATCAACCAAGTCTTTCTCACGAAGCTCTATCGTCCGATTAATAGACTCTAACTCTAGCTCCTTCTTAATCAGCTCGGCCTCCGTACAAACAATGACTTCACTAGCCTCCTGCACTTCTTGTTCAGATGCCACCATCTTTGTCTACAACCCCATAAGTTCTTTTGAAGTAGTCACCTGCGACCAATGTGAACTCTGGAGCCGATGATAGAGGGAGGGAAAGTCAGCCTTCTTAAAACTGTGAAGTAGTTCTACCAACCAGGACATGGAAAACCCATCGTTAGTGAGCACATTAACTCTTCCCAGTAAAGTCTTGACGGTATCAGGGATAAGAGATTCGAGGGAAGTATTGAGGATTTCTTCCAACAACATAGTGAGCCCGAGCAAGCGACATGCCATCATCTTAGGAATATGATGAAGGTAACGGGTGGTAAAAGTTGAGGGAAAGCGGACCAATAACTTCTCGATCAGTAAGCGGGGACCCTCAGTCAGAATATAAGGAAAATTGTTCAAGGTTTGCCTCACAACAACCTCGGGGGCTGCCTCAGGGGGTAAACGTTAAAAACACTATCACTTACAGAAGGTCGTTGAGTATCCGAAGCGCTATTACTCCCCTGAACGTGGGTAGCAACCACTTCGAGCACATCACCAACTTTAGGGGACACCTCTTGAGCCCAGACAGCAGGGTCCCGCCTAAAGAAGTGATTTCAGCTAAGGTCCTCGTGCATACCATCTCTTGAGAAATAGGTTCAACTTCAGGTCTATGGGTTACGAGTTAGTCGACCTCCACCTGAAATAAAAGAAACAAATATAATATGAGAAACAAAATAAGAAAACCATACACAAACCATCTTGCAAGTATGGGAGATTATGCCAATAAGACTTGGCCCGCCTGACCCTCAATTATGGGAAATTATGCCAATAAGACTTTGCCCATGATTGAGTGCGAAAAGTAGCGCGTGTAAAGACGCTAATCATTTTTTTCATTTCGCCAACTCAATACAAAAACCTAAATTACTACTACACTTGCGAGGCAAGCACATCGGTAAGTCGGGTATCGAGAATCCACAGGGACAAGTTGCTAGAATTTAAGTGATTTAATACTCTGAAATAAAAGTGTAAAAGATGATTACAAACTAAAAGGAAAAATATGCATAAAGGGAAATGTTAATCTAGGCAATGGTATTGAAACTAGATTAAGAAAGCGAGTAGAACTATAGGTTGCGTCGAATATCCCTCACCCGACTTAATTAGTATAAAATGGTTACATGGGTCGACGAGTTATTTCAAATGCGTCTCGTTTCGACAGTTAATTAAATCAAGGGTTGTTACGCCCTAAATCACCATAAAAGCCTAATAAGATTTTGGCGTCAACAAATATCCCGAAAATTACGCGCGAAAGGTCGTAAGCACGGGACATACATGATATGCCCCGTCAAATCTCCTAGGCCTAATAACTAGGACAACGCACTCGAAATAGACTCGTAAACTCCATCACCAAAGAAAAGTATCGCGTCAACCCGAGTGAGTTCAATTCAAACACAACCTAATTTAACTTACCTAGAAAGCATGTTAAAAACGCGATAAATGGAAAGCGGTAAATAAACGCGGTAAAATTACACTACAAAGCAAGTAATCAAAGCATGTAAATAAAGCATGTAAACCTAAATTAGAAAGCTTGTAAATTAACTAGAAAGCAAGAAATGAAGAAATACAACTATATTCAAATGGTAGGGGAGATGAATAGTCAACTTACACAACAAATGGGGTGTCAAACCAAAGAGAAATGAAAAAGAACCAAGCAAAAATCCAAAACCTAACCTATTCTATCTTATAAAAATCTCTAAAAACGTTCCCCTCTGTTTCTTACATCAACATTGGCTTATATACCAAGTGGGAATTACATTAGAAAAGAAAAGAGAAAAGAAAAGAAATGTAAAATATCTGCAGAAAAACCGAGCATCGACCGATCGATGATTTCGATTGATCGATCGATCAAGGCCAAATTTCATCATTTTCATATAGTCAATCGATCGACCAAAATTGTCGATCGATCGATCAAGCAGGGACAGTACACCGCATTGCTGTTTTGGTTTCCAAGCTTTTCTCGTCCGCTGAAATCGTCGTAACTTCTTCGTTATGAATCAGAATCGCGCACCGTTTGGGGCCACGCGAAGCTTGCGAGGAGGGATAAAACTTCCATGAAGATGTTGTGCCAGGTGCCCAATCTATAAAATGACTAAAATACCCTTGAACGTGCGGTTGTGTATGGAAATGGAGCGAAACGCGTCTGAAGTTCACACTTAGCATCCAATTACCTACAAAATCTCAATTAACCCCTGCAAAACATGTTAATGTAGAAATCCGAGGTTATCTGGTTAACGAGCATAAATATAGGGAATAAGATACCCGAGGGGGCTAAAATGCGTCCGTTCGGAGGATGAAATACGCAATATTTGTGTATTATCAGCCCGCTTGACTCTCGGTTATGGAAGATTATGACAATAAGACTTGGCTCGCCTGACCCTCGATTATGGAAGATTATGCCAATAAGACTTGACCCACCTGAACCTCGGTTATGGGTGATTATGCTAATAAGACTTGGCTCACCTAACCCTCGGTTATGGGAGATTATGCTAATAAGACTTGGCCCGCCTGACCCTTGGTTATGGGAAATTATGCCAATAAGACTGGGCCCGCTTGACCCTCGGGTATAGGATATTTCTTAATCCAAATACTAATTCACAAAATTAATAAGCTTACTTGCAAGAGATGGATGTAAGATAAAAGTACCTCTGGAAACTGCTTGCCAGTAAACTCACGAGTGGCCATTTCTACAACGTCTTCCTCCTTAGTCATATGAGGAGCCACCAAAGGATGTTGACCTTGGGGGGCAATCACATCCCCCCTACTTCAGTAACTCTCTCCTGTCTGTCCTCCCCTGACCCACCCTAATAAGATCGGCGCCTTCTTTGTTCAGGATGGAAGGTCCAAACACATATAGAAGCATTTGGTCATTCGATGGAAGGGGAACTAATGGAGAAGTCTGATCAAGTATGGGAGCCTGTAACATAGAAGTTAGAAGTAAGAATAATAAGTTAAAAGAGAAACAACATCTTAAACAAGTAAGGAAAATAAACTCACCATAGGCAATGAAGGAACAGGCATTGAGGACTTGAGTATATCATCAGTAGCTCTCACATTAGGAACATCCCTCTCAAGGCCATCTTGTTCTCTTAAAAAAGAGGGATCAGGGGAATATCTGCTACTAGACTCAATGTAATACCCCGTATTTTTGGCTATATTTATTTTTGGGATTAATTAATTAAATGCGTATTAATTGGAAATTAATTCGGGTTAAAAATACTAACGAGATGCGAGTTGGTATTTGATTATGTGCATACATGTTTTATATGAATATTGAATTATGAAAAATTTGTCGTGAGATTTATATACGGCATTTTAGAAATTTTGTTGAGACGCGTGAGACCGCCGCATCACGGTGTATTATTTTGATTATAAAAGTGAATTTAAATTCTATTATCTGTATGGTCATTTTGAGTGCGCCAACGCGTCCGGAAGGGACGAGATAGTCAGAAAACACTAGCCGGGGGTGTAGGTTGGATTCCGGGATATTTTTAGGCCATACCGGCAATTCAAAGGGTATTTTGGTAATTTTGTATTTTGAGGAATTAATAATGAAGAAAATTAGGAGTCTTAATCTGATGTGGATTTAACCCACTAAACCCACTAACCAACCCATATTAACCCATTAAGCTACGGAGGTTATCATTTAGGTTTCCAACTTTCCCAAAGCAAACCCTAGCCACCATAGCCACCATTGGAGAAGAAGCTTGTGTGTGGACTACCGAGAGTTGAATAAGGTCATGATACGGAATAAGTATCCGTTTCCTCGAATCGATGACTTATTCGACCAGTTGAGAGGAGCTTCTTTCTTCTCAAAGATTGATTTGAGATTGGGATACCATGAGTTACGTATCCGGGAGGAGGATGTCTCGAAGACTGCGTTCTTGTCAAGATATGGTTCTTACGAGTTTCGGGTTATGCCTTTCGGTTTGACCAACGCTCCAGCTGTGTTTATGGACTTGATGAACAGAGTGTTCGGGGATTTCCTAGACCAGTTTGTCATTGTCTTCATTGATGATATTCTGGTTTACTCCCAGACAGAGGATGAGCACGTCGAGCATTTGAAGCAGGTTTTGCAGACACTTCGTCAGAACGAGTTGTATGCAAAATATGAGAAATGCGGGTTTTGGTTGAAGGAGGTCCAGTTTTTGGGACACATTATTTCCGACCAGGGAATATCTGTTGATCCGGGGAAGGTATCAGCGGTGAGGGAGTGGGGACAGCCCACGACACCAACGGAAATTCGTAGTTTCTTGGGTTTAGCAGGATACTACAAGAGGTTTATTCGGGGTTTCTCAGAGATAGCAGGTCCTTTGACACATCTGACTCGTAAGGGTGTGCCATACATCTGGAGTGATGCTTGTCAGTTGGCATTCGATGAATTGAAGGACAAATTGACCTCAGCACCTGTGTTAGCATTGCCGAGATCGGGAGTTGAGTATTTGGTTTACACCGATGCGTCTTTGTAAGGACTGGGAGGTGTATTGTAGCAGGAGAGACAGGCCATAGCTTATGCTTCCCGTAAGCTTAAGCCTCATGAGAAAAATTACCCCACGCATGATTTGGAGGTGGAGGCAGTGGTATTTGCCCTACGGATTTGGAGGCACTATCTTTTGGGGGAGAAGTCCCAACTATTCACGGACCACAAGTCCCTACAGTATCTGTTCACGCAGAAGGAATTGAATATGCGGCAGCATAGGTGGCTTAAGTTTGTGAAGGACTACCAGTTCGACATCCAGTATCACCCAGGAAAGGCTAACGTGGTAGCAGACGCATTGAGCCGTAGGCCAGCAGATGAGGTGGCAGAGGTGTGGAAGGCTAAGTGGAAGGAATTGGGACACCAGGATGTAGTGGCCCGATCTTTCATGTCTGTGATGACCGTTACACCGCAGATTGTCACGAAGGTAGTACGTGCCCAGGCTAATGACTCGTTCTGTCAGGAGCAGATAGTTCGATTACTAGCAGAGGGAGCCAAGTCCTATACCTTCAGCTCAGACGGGGGATTACGCTTCAATGGGAGATTGGTAGTTCTGGAAAGGGAGGAATTGCGACACGATGTGATGGCAGAGTCGCACGGCTCATGGTTCGCGGTACATCCCGGAGGGGACAAAATGTACCAAGACATGAGACGCCAGTATTGGTGGAGCGGTATGAAGAGAGATATCGCTGAGTTTGTTTCGAAATGCGCCACTTGTCAGCTTATAAAAGTGGATCATCAGAGACCGGCAGGATTGCTACAGCCATTGGAGGTCCCGGTGTGGATGTGGGAGAGCATATCCATGGACTTTATCACGGGGTTGCTTACGTCGCAGAGAGGTCACGACTCCGTTTGGGTAATTGTGGACAGGTTGTCCAAGGTCGCTCACTTTTTACCCGTAAGGACTGACTACACTACGGGACAATATGCCCAGCTCTTCATTTCAGAGATTGTGAGACTTCACGGTGTGCCCCTAAATATCGTGTCTGACAGAGACAAGATATTTGTTTCGAGGTTTTGGGAGAGTTTCCAGGAGGCCATGGGCACGGAATTGCGGTTGAGTACGGCTTATCATCTGCAGACTGATGGGCAGACTGAGCGCACAAATCAGATGTTGGAGGACATGCTACGCATGTGCATTATTGACTTTGGGGGTGGATGGGAGCAGTACCTTCCACTGGTGGAGTTTGCATACAATAACTCCTATCAGTTCACTATTGGCATGGCTCCGTTTGAGGCATTGTACGGTAGGCCTTGTCGTTCCCCAACATGTTGGTTAGAGGTGGGGGACAACAAACTGCTTGGGCCGGAAGTGATTCAGGATACTTCGGCAAGGATTGAGTTGATTCGGAGTCGCATTCGGGTAGCTCAAGACAGGCAGAAGAGTTATGCTGATGCGAAGAGATTTTTCAGGGAGTTCCAAGTAGGGGACAAGGTTTTGCTCAGGGTATCCCTATGAAGGGGATTATGCGTTTCGGGAAGAAGGGGAAGTTGGCACCAAGGTATGTGGGGCCGTTTCCTATTATTGAGCGGATCGGACCGGTTGCGTATAGACTTGGATTACCAAAGCATTTACATCGGATTCACGATGTGTTCCATATTTCCTTATTGAGGAAATACCTTAGAGATAATTTGGCTCATTCTCACATTGCTGTGGAGGACATCGATCTCCAGCCGGATAGCTCCTACGAGGAGGGGCCAATTGCAATTTTGGACTTAAGCGAGAGGAAACTGCGGTCAAAGATAGTCCCGTTAGTGCGTGTTCAGTGGCGACATCACAATGTCGAGTAGTCCACATGGGAGCGCAAGGATGAGATGCGCGAACGTTATCCAGAGTTGTTTTTAGCAGGTACTTTCTAGTTTTGAATTTCGGGACGAAATTCAGTTATTAGGGGGGAAGTATGTAATACCCCGTATTTTTGGCCATATTTATTTTTGGGATTAATTAATTAAATGCGTATTAATTGGAAATTAATCCGGGTTAAAAATACTAACGAGATGCGAGTTGGTATTTGATTATGTGCATACATGTTTTATATGAATATTGAATTATGAAAAATTTGTCGTGAGATTTATATACGACATTTTAAAAATTTTGTTGAGACGCGTGAGACCGCCGCGTCACGGTGTATTATTTTGATTATAAAAGTGAATTTAAATTCTATTAACCGTATGGTCGTTTTGAGTGCGCCAACCCATCCGGAAGGGTCGAGATAGTCAGAAAACACTAGCCGGGGTGTAGGTTGGATTCCGGGATATTTTTAGGCCATACCGACAATTTAAAGGGTATTTTGGTAATTTTGTATTTTGAGGAATTAATAATGACGAAAATTAGGAGTCTTAATCTGATGTGGATTTAACCCACTAAACCCACTAACCAACCCACATTAACCCATTAAGCTACGGAGGTTATCATTTAGGTTTCCAACTTTCCCAAAGCAAACCCTAGCCACCATAGCCACCATTGGAGAAGAAGCTTGGTGAGAGAAGAAATTCTGCAGAAAAGCTTCATCAAACCTACACCAAACTCAGAGACAATCAAGGAAAGTGATTTAATTATATCTAAATTCAGAGAATGTTCTTTCCATGTTAGAAAATTGAAGAATTAAAATTGTTCTTGGAAGATGAATGAAAACCCATGTTAATTGGACTTAGGATTTGAATATTGAGGACAAATTGCATGTAGAATCACATAGAGATGATTATTCTGGTATTAATGTATGTTGAATGTAACAAAGACGAATTTAGAATGAGCTATTGATGATTACAAGTTTTAGGGTTCATGTTCTTCAGAAAATTGGGGAAAAGGTGTAGAGATTTGTATATTAATCGATGTTAGGGTAAGTTAATCCTTCAAAACGTGTTAGGATGTGATTATAATATGTTTAGGATTGTTTAGAGACCTTAAAACGATTGTTGGGACTTAGTTTAGAAGAGATTTGAGGAGTAATAATGGTGAAAAACGAGATTTAGAAAAATCTGGGACGAAACTGGTAGGTCGTTAGAAGCCCCTGCCCAGGTCGTTCGAACGAACTCGTTCGAACGAGCTTCTAACGAATTGACCAGTCGCTTCTAACGAAAGGGAACTTCGTTCGATAATCTCGTTCGAATGAGATATCGTTAGAAGGTATAGTTCGTTCGAACGAACTGGAATCTCGTTCGAACAGTCTCGTTCGAACGAGACTTCTAACGAGTTGACAGTGGAATCTCGTTCGAACAGTCTCGTTCGAACGAGACTTCTAACGAGTTGACAGTTTGGGCCTTTTTGGACTGTTTTGATTTTTGGAGTCCCGTAAACTTGTTCGAGGATATAGATAACATTCCGATGATGATACAATGATAGAATTGGGACTTTTGGGTATTTATGAGAAGGAAATTATATACGAGAGTTAAATTAAATGGACGGTTTGGGTTGAGACGTGAGGGTCTACTACGACGAGAGAATAAATTATGGCGCGAATGATTATAAACCGGAATAGTATAAATTGTGATAATTATAAGTTGGTACGAGAATGCGATATGTACTACGATTAAACTACGGGATTACTAAGACGTGTGTTTACGTAGTATTGGTATATGAATTGTGTGTATGACATACCTACCATACTTGCTATCACGGGAGGTTTGCGTTCGCTTTGGGCCCTCTAATCCTTGTGTTTCCCGGATTTAGACTGGTTACCTTGATGAACATAGGTCATAGAAAGACTTATTGGGATATTAATAAGTCCGATGATCGTGGGAGCGTAGGTATGTGCGTGACCCATGTGATGTGACTGTGTTCGCCTCCATTATTTGTGATGTTGTTATCTGTGAACTATTCCTGAGAGATTCGGAACATGTAATCCTTATGTACGTGATGTACCGGGATGGATAGCAGAGTATGTGTGCACCGCAGCTTAGTTCTCGGGGTGCTTGTATTGTATATTTATGATGTGAATAATATACACTTAATTAATGGGAACCTTCATGTTAATGTTGTGAATATAATTACGGTATTGTTTCGAGAAACATAACGAGTTAACTGATAGTTATATATATTGCATATTGAGCATCTGAGTTTACGTTAAACCCCTACTTAATTACGAGTGTTATAATGTTAATAGAACCGAGTAATAAGGGTAGGACCTATGACAGTCTAGCTAGATATGATGGCACTTAGCTAGTGGTTTGTGTCGTTGTAGATGGGTACTTACGTTAGGAGTGCACAGTTAGACAAGAGGTGAGGATATCATGTGAGTGCACGTCCTAACATGTACTTTGCATTTAATGTTTTAAATGTTTTTAAAGCACTTGCAGGTTTTTAAAATATAACTCCACATTCGGGCTCTGACCCGTTTGCTTTTCAAATCTATTTTTCTTTGTAAAACCATTTTAGGTGCCCAGCCACAAGGACACCATGCATAGGATACTCATTCAGGTGACGAGCTGTAGCTGTTTGTGGAAGCTACAGGGATTTGCTTGTAGACGCTTCTATCACTTGGATTCCAGAGTCTTTATCTATCAGTTGTAGGGCATGTTGCCCATTTCTATTAGAGACATCTTTCCCTTACAGTTTTCAGACTTTGGCATGTATTGTTTTAGTATTCGGTTTATTTATTTCAGTTGTGGGATTGTAGTGAGGAGTTTTCCTCCAGACTTTATTTACGTTATGTGATGGTTATTCTATTTACTTCATTATGGTGAATGGTGTTATTATTCTTTATTACACTTGTTGCATGTTAATCAGACTTTAAATAAAATTTGGCACTTACTTTTTAAATACTAGGTGGTTAGTAATAATAAAAAAATGTTTTCGACAGTGATGCTATTAACTGAGCCAACTTGGCATTTTGAATTAATTTAATAAAGGAGTAGCTACCCGGTATTTAATTAGTCGGGGTGTCACACTCAAATGAAGAATCAGATATAACTTCCCCTAGGGGGAAATGTGAGATTACCAGTGAAGTAGTATGGTCAACTCTCTCGAAAGGATGATCCTCTCCAGCATCATCATGCATATCACCTTGCACATAAACCTGAAATAAGAGACAAAGGATGGATGAGAGCATAATGAAGTTAGCATGAAAAAAAACAAGAAGAGAAACGTTCAAAGCAATAGGGATTGAGGGGCTTACTTCCTTATCCAACACATCTTCTAAAACCTCATAATCTTAGGGAGGCGAGGAAGGTTTAGAATGAGAAATCATTCTCCTCAACATACTCCTCCAAACAAACGAAGTTTCCTCCTCTTCTTCTTCTTCTTCTTCTTCTTCTTCTTCTTCTTCTTCTTCTTCTCTCTCTCCTCATCCTCCTCATCTTCATTATCATCACCATGAGCATCTATAGCAGCATGTTCCTCGGGCACTTCCTCCTCGCTGGATTCAAATAATTTTTTCATCACGAGCTTAAGAGGACTGATCATATTTCTTTTTTTACCACTACCACGAGTGCAAGGTGAATATGAGAAACCCCTAGAAGCCATCTGGGCCGACATAAATGCCCAGTCTTCTTCACTATAATTCTCCCAGGTTTGGATAAGCTGATCAAACATTAAGCTCACCTCTTGGGCGACTTTGGGATTGGGGGTATGGTCAGTCGGAGCCTAGGGGATGGTTTTGAGTTTCATCAAATGCACCTTTCGGGTGACCTAACTGCTTCCTCGGACAAGGCAACCCCAACTGGGAGGGAGGCTTTCTTTTTTTTCACAACTGCTTGGTCCACATGCACTACTGGAGGCATTTTTAGAGGGAACACTGGTGTTAGTAGTGCTAAGAGAAGAAATAGTTGATGGGGTGTTGCAATTTCTTAAACCCAACTCCATGGGTAGGAATCTCTCAACTTCAGGGTAATGGGGATCTTTCAAAATGTTTGTCTGAAAACTAACCAGTTGGTTCTGCCAAAAAACGTTCAGGTACATAGTCGAACTATTCCCCCGAGCCTCTTTTCTTGGGCCCACATGATTGGCCAGATAACTAGAACACAGACTTACGAGGACCGAAGTCAGATAGTTAGAACAGGTAAAAGAAAATTTTGTGGGCTTTTCACGGATGAAATGACTCAATAAGGGGGGTCCTTGGTCATAACCGAATTGAATGGCTACATGGTAAGGGATGTAAATCGAATAAAAAGAATATTACTTTGTGTATGAGGGAAGGTAATATGGGATTAAAAAAAGGGGGACGTTGTTCTCAGGAAAATTCCTAGCAAGAGCTTCATCAATAGGTGCAATGGGGCGTTCTTCCTCAGTAAAAAAGTCATGGGTAAAAAATTGATCCACCCCAACATAGGGGCGAGGTAAGAACCTTTTTGCTCAATCGATCAAAGAAATTAGGGGCTTCTTAACACTTTTATTCTTCCACCAACAAATATGGGGGATCCTTATGGGCTGAGAACCGGGGTAGTTACTCGCAGGTGCATAGTTAGGAAAATGGGTGTAAAGGAAAGTTGTCAAAAAACATTGTTAACATAATTAGAAACATCAAACCTTATGATGCGTCGTGCAGAGTTCGCCGCCACACGGTCCAACCAAGTGTATAAAGAGCCAAGAACGATAGCAGTAAGAGGGAGATTCATGCCACTTACCATCCAAACAACCATGTTGAATAAGTCCTTTCGGGGGCAGTCGTGGGGCTTTCCCGGAAGATAGACTTTCGATAGCATCACCCAACTTTAGGCTCCCATGCTTTGATTGACAATGCGCACATATGAAGTGCGCCATCAAAGCGTCTTAAGTTTCCCAATCACCCATCGCGTGTCATGATTGGTGGTGCTTTTCTCTACCGCAAACTACCATATCATAGCCTCTTTGACTAGAAGACTAATAGTCATTTTTTTTCTTTAAGTTATATATCCTTTTACATTCTTGTAAAGTTTCTATGTGGGACATTTAAACATCACCCACCTCATTTACACCCACTTTTTTTAGCTCAATTATAAAATTAATACTAAATTATCATAATATTAATACCACTTTAGAAGACCCAATATAAAATCCCCAAAATAAATAATTCAGTATCATAATATTAATACTAAATTATATTCCCAAAATAAAAACTCAATTATACAATTTAATATTAAATTATATTTTGAAAATTCCAACAAGGAACGGCCCTGAACAAGTTGTGTATGTTATTTTGTTGATCGTTCGTTTAGTATCTAGATTTTCTCTCTTCATTTGTCTAATATTTTCATATCACTCCGATTTAGGGGTAATCATTAATCCATCCATGAGTTTTGTAAGTACATCCATTCAAAAATAATTAATAAGTTAATTCATTGAAATGAAACATCTACAAAGTTGTTGCCTACACATACATGTCCCATTTTAGTGAATTAACTTAATAATGCCTTATAACGGATGTACTTATGTGGTGTACGAGTTGAGGTTTGCTATTTGTGAGAGTGATATGTGGATTAATATTTTCATTCAACTGTATAATATTTTCGTTCTCTCTCTGGATTTTCACTCTTCATCTTTTTACTTTTTAATGATTATTTTTTTATTTTTATATTCATTCATATGTCTATTTGTTAGAGGTACACTATTCTCTTTATACCTCTGTACGGGGGTGTCCCCACCAGAGGGATGGTTAACTTAGTCAAGAAGATTGATTGGATCATGAAGAAAGAGAAGGAACGCTGCCCTATGGACCCAACTCGAAGATTCTTCACAGAATTGGCTTAAATGACCTAGATCGAAGATTCTCCACAGAAGCGGATCGAAGGATCCAGTTCGAAGGATCCAATTCGTAGATCATAGTCACTTGGATGACAATAGTTTGTAATAAGTAATAGAATATCGTGTCATTTTCTTTATATTATAAATGTATATTGAGATAGGTTGCTTGGTACCCATGAGGGACCTTACCTGACAGGGCATGGGTGAGCTAACATGCTCTTTCTAATAACCTCCTCTTGGGAACCTCTCAGCGACATGGATTAAAGGATTAAGAACAGGGCAACGTTGGGAATGTAGTTACCAATCCTCTTGGCACACCTGGGCAAAACATCATCCAGAACAAATGGTAACTTGAGCCACTTCGGTCGAACCACCTTAGCTCTTACCCATTCGAGGGAACCTCCTCGAGGTACTTCTATCTTAAACGGTGTTAACCCAAAATAACTCTTAACCAACACATAGAGGTCAATACACTCAGCCACCTACCGACCGAGCAACCTCGGAACAGATACTAGCCCGCCTGACTGATGTGACCAAATATATGACAGGGTCACTATTTAAACCACTTTCTGACGTCATAACGTCTGGCATTTAGGGACTCATAAATGTATCACTCAAGTGGATTTATCCTTAGGATGGAAGGCCTATTTCACCAAACCTGATCATTTAGCCATCCTCAACTAAGCGTGAAGTTAACATGTCACGTCCCTCATTAACGCCCATAATGCTTCCAGCCAATAGAATGGTTTCCCGCCTAAATCATGAGATCCCATGCATTTAATGCAATGTCTTGTGCATTTAATGCACCATATCAAATCGATCGCAAGCGATCTCACTGGAGTAGCCTTGCCCCCATATATACACACCAGATGAATAAGTTAGAAAGAGAGAGAAGTATTATGAGTCTATAATTTCTTCCCAAATTCATCCACAATCGAGAGTCCTTGAGAAGAACATTAACTTCCCCACACCCATCTAATACACTGATCATTGAGAATTAATTGAGCCTGAAGTTCTGCCTTACCCTCATGGTGCCCAGAGTGATTGTCCTTTCTCCCTCCGACCACGCTTCCTGTTGGTCCCATATATTTATTGTGTTTGTCATGCATCTTTTATGCCAATAGGCTATTTAATATAAGTCTGAACATTGGGATAACTTGTCTCTGACTTGCTTGTGGACATAACCTATATTTTATATTTAATGGTGTTAACCTCGGTCTTGATAAGGGGTTAAGCCTCACTTAATAGTAAGTTTATTTGAAGAACCCACACCTTACAACCTCTACCATGTTGAAATGATGGACCGTAATAGGTGGGTTTCAAAAGTCTCTACTCTGCTTAGATGTGTACTACTCCCTCTCTCTCACTAACACGTTCTCTCTCTCTCTCTCTCTCTCTCTCTCTCTCTCACACACACACACACACACACACATACACACACACACACTCACTCAGGTATTTGTTAAATTGATTGTGTTTTGTGTTTGTGAAGACCATGCTTAGAGGTATACTACGAACTTTTTACATTTTTTTGAAGATTATTTTTATGATAGTTGTTAATAAATGTTTTCGAGTAGTGGAATTTATTTAAGTTATAAATTATGGTTGGGAATACTTTCATTTTTAAATTCTTATGCATTGTAACAGATGGATAAGTTTGATATTTTGTTTCATTGAAAAACAAGTTTAAAATCAAGTGAATGTGCTAAAAAAACATGTTATTACTTGCATCCTAACTGTTTGAAAAAAATGTAAAGTTAGAATTTTGACAACATAACCAACCCCATTTGCTACCCCATAATGTTTTTATGTTTGTGGTTTTGTTTTCATAACCTATTGCTGGTTATCTCAAGAAGAGAGTGATTACTGTAATATACATTGAAGTGGTGTTTGTTATACTTGACAATTATAAAAAAATTGCGATTCATACACTTGTAACCTACTTGTTTGAAATGCAAGTTTGGATTCATACATAGAAGTGGGTGAGGAGTTATTTTGGCCTTGTAATGTATGGGTCCAGTTTACTACTGTTCTTATTTTTTTGGTCGCATACCATGAGGTGTCCGGCCAGCTCACACGAACCTCGACTAGTCTTCATTCGCAGTTCGTGTCTTCCATTGGCCAAGCATTTTTTTGACAGTGACAGGGGATCAAACTAGGAACCAAGCCCAATCTACCTCCAAGACTGTCCTACTGACAGTCTTATACCACTGGATCAAAAGGCTTGATTGGTTAATATTATTTTGTGTCTATGCTTTCTCCGTATATATTTTGGTGGTATATATTTGTTTATCCCTAGGTTTTACTACACTTCATGTCTACATATTGACGATACATCATGACTTATTCAATAAGGTGCATTTAATTTAAATATTTTATTTTACTTTTGTACAACTAATTTATTTTTATTGAACATGAATTATAATATATATTTTTAATTAATCAATATGAAATTTTTTTATAAAGGAAACAAAAATTTTCATTTCCAGTCACATTGATTTAAATTAATTTTAAACAGGCAGCATGTTTTAACCGTGCTGATGGCACGAGCACACCCTAAAACTATATAAATTATTTGGTGACAACCAAACACTCACTAGATTTTTTCCTATATTAGAACTATATAAATTATCTGGTGTTTTATTCACAATTCATAGAAAAGAAACATAAATGAGTTCTAAAATTGTTCTTAGCCGTTTAATTTTTTGTCACTAGCTCCGTTGTTGTAGCTTTGTTAGGTGATTGTTATGCCAAAATTGAATGTTGTAACCTGGAATTCTAAAGGTAATTTATTGTTTGTTATTGAATGTTGGTCATGTCACTTTTAAATGCTTTTATCATTTTAACTCCTATTTCAATGGAATAATATCACCTACTAGGTACAATATTAACATAGTTTATGCCTCAACCATGTCTGCACAAATGGTTGATATGCTTGCTTCATTAGAAATTATTATTGAAATTAATTGGTATCTAGATTTAAATAATATTATCATGTTTCAATGGAATAATTTCACCTGTGGTGTAGACGTACTCTTCAAATAACATTATGATTTAACTATAGGAATTGAGCCAAAAACTGATGGATACTAGTGTTTAGCGCCGCACGATGCGTGGGCTAGTAAATAATTTAGTTTATAAATTTATGGTAGAACCAAGCATATATAATCAATCGGGTATTAGAGAGAGACAATGAAGTTTTAAATTGGTGTTGTGAAGTTTTGTTATGATATGAAGGATGTAGACATGTAAAGGGGTAAACAGTAGAAACAATTGTAATACCAAATGTTGGAGTTTAATAAGAATATTTGTTGTAGGAATGTTATTATATTTTAAATTTAAAGTGTGGATGCAAAATTATATAGCAGCAGTTCCATCAAATAAAAAAAGAGACACGTACTTGTCATTTTGAAGCCAAATCTTATCAGAAATACCCTCATAACCAACAATTCCATTAGTATAGTTGTTGTATCTTAAGTCAAAATATATCTTCCATCCCATCTTGTATTAATAGACTTTACTACAATAAAAAAATTTCATTCAATAAGTAATTATAATTGATGGATTGAGTTGCATTCCATATGAAACTTGAAACATGAGAAGGGGTTGAGCAACAGTTGCAATTGAAGAACTATTACGTATTAATTCATGGAATGCATGTAAGAAATGATTTCCAATGTATGTTAAATCCACGTAAAACAAACAAAAATAAACTAGAATACCATTCAAACTTCAAAAACTATAATATTTATACCTTTTGAGACTGGGAGTTTGAAGAATCTGCAATATCTATACCTTTCAAATGGCTTATATGCTTGCTTCACTAGAAATTGTCATTGACGCTAATTGGTATCCGAATTCAAATAATATTATCCTTATTCAATGGAATAATATCACCTGCGGTGTAGAAGGACTCTTTAAATAATATTTTAGCAACCATTTTTTGAATTTTATCATGTTTCTCATGATAATAATAATATCTTGTTTCTTGTGAAAATAATGCCTTCTTTGAATTTTATCCTCGCCTCTATTTTGTTAAAGATTAGGTCACTAAGTCTATTCTAATGACAAGGAAGTTTAATAATGGACTTTATGTGATTGATTCTTTGAGTTTTCATTTTAGCTCATTCAAGTCCACCCCAAGACCTGATTGCATAATAGTGTATTGGGACACCCTTAAAAGTGTATCAACATTTATAATATTTCTAAAACTAATAAAATAGTTCCTGATTTCTATAATGCACGTTGCTTAAGAAAAATGCACAAATTCCCACTCTCACTCCAAAACTCAGTACACTAAACCCCTTGAGTTAATTTACTAAGATATGCGAGGACCCTCACTTACTTTATTCTCTAGTGATTATAAATATGATAATGTACATTATGGATTCTTTGTTTATATTTGTATGTTTTTAAATTTTTGTCATTATTCTTTATTTTGGCAGCATTGTTTTGTACACTATGGATTCTAGTGCTAATGGAGGTTCGAAGCAACTATCATTAGAAAATTAGATGCAACAAACATTTGTTCCTCAACAAGAAAATTAGCCAATGGAGATTCAGACCAACCATCTTCAAGTGCGAGTAAAAAGAAGCTAGTAGAAAATGAAAAAAAGGCTAAACAATTGGAATGTATGACCCCTAATGGTAAAATGATGATCACCGTTCTATTTTATGGTAGTGTAGTCAGTCCGTGGAGTGAAAAGTGGAGTACTCGTGTCAGTGATTTTGGTAGATCCTATATCCCGATTAATTACAAAGATTGGAGGGTTGTGCCAAAAAACTATAAAGATGACGTTTTGAATGCTTTAATGGTAATATTTTCATATTAAAGTTTAAAATGACTTACCTATTGGTTATATGATATTCATTGTTTTATTATTTATTAATGTTAATTACAGGGGCAATTTGACCTCGATGTCGAACCGGAGGTGGCTCGCCCGTTATTGGAGAAAACGACTCCCACAAAAATTTAGGATACAGAAAAATAATTTGAGATTTTTTTGTCTACCATTGGAATTATACCAGAAGCTGTTGATCCTAATATATGGAGGTCATTTTGTGAAAATGAAAGTAAATAAATAAAAAAATAAACAAAATATTAAAAATGCCAAGAGTCGAACCAATTTAGAACATGCCCATACACTTGGTCGACGCACCTATGCTACATTGGAATATAAAATGGTATGTATCATAAGAACTATAAACTGTTTTCATCACTTTTTTGTATTGCATGTGCCAATTATATTATAGGTTGAAGCAAACCCAAAACAAGAAGTAAAGCGAGTAGGGGGCACAAGGAAAAAAATGGAAATGTCTTAAAAAGTGCTAAGATTAACTATATGAGTATTTACATGAGAAGTAAAAGTTTTTTCAATGTATATTTTTCCATTTTTATTAATGAGTTTTTCTTATTTAGATCTATAACTATGTTGTGATAGGATAAACTCAAGGACGTGGTTGAAAAAAGGAAGAGTGGGAGTGGAGAGGGTAGTAGGAAGAGTCAATGCTTAGAAAATGATGAGGTGATAGAAGTTTTTTGAAAGGAGAAAAATGGTGGAGTTCATGCAGTTTGCCCCCTCGTTTTGAAGAGGCGGTTGATGCATTCAGGGGTGGCAAAGGTGAAACGCAATCAAAGAAAGAACTTAAATTATAGTGCGGATGCATTGAAGAAAGATATCATTTCTTATATGAATAAAAAATTGGATGAAAATTACACAGAGATTAGATTTATAAAGGTATATTTGTATGCTATATAACTTTATTTAATCAACATATCTATCTACTTACAAAAGTCTTACAGTTGTTTTATCTTATTTGTCAAGGATGTTATACAAATTTTGGTTCATGCCTTCAATTATCAAAAGGAAAATGGATCACAACTAACACCAATAAGTGAGCATAGGTTTAATATAAGTCGTCTGCGGATAAATCTTCCTAAAAAACTAGATAATGTTTTTGGATCAGCTCCTTGTACTCCCCCTCCGGCAGCTCAGTGTCATCTTGCTTGATAGGTACAATGGAAAATTAACAAAGGGGTATGTCTTGACGGATGAGACAAATGATATATGTCATGAGAGGCGAGTTGGAGTCAAGGAAAAGAAAATATATGTGGAGGAAGTTATGAAGCCCGATGCTACGCTGGATGCTTCTCAAGGTGGCAATTACACTTTCGTCGATTTAGTCTTGGGGGGATATTTGAATTGGATGGATTACTAGCTTAAATATGTTTAGTTTGTGAGTTAAAGACCATGATTTTATTTTTGAATTGAATTGAATTTTCCATTCTTTTGAGTTGGACTTAATTTGTAGTATCATTTTATCATGGACTTTGTCTAAGTTACTTGGATTTTGAGTGAATTTGTGCTATGATTTTGTAATGGACACTTTTTAGACTATTTATATTTTGATTATGTATTGTAAAAACTTTTTTAACTCCACAAATGCCAATATTTATATGAGCATTGCGGTCTCAAGCCCGGATAAAGGAGGAGGGGAAAGGTGATTTAGATAAATATATTTTCATATTTGCATACATAAATATATTCAAGTGTATAGAAAATATGTTTATTTGATATGTCCAGGTGGAGGAAAAAAAGTATGTCTTTGAGCGAAAACTATTCAGAGAATGGAGATTTTAGTTTTGTCAACTCTTAAATGGAAGATGAACCTGGTGACGCCAATTTCATTTCTTAATTATATTACAAGGAGACTTGGTTTTAAGTTATCTTAATTATATTACAAGGATACTTTCATTTATCACCTATGTTATTTCTTAATCATTTTGATTTTGGGATACTTATTCTTATTATGCATCTTTAATTTACAGATTGTTAGTTTTTGAGTTATCTTCCTTATGTAATAGCCACTACCACAATGCTACATGTAATCACTAGTATAAAGCCTTGTGTTGGAGTAGAGTACCACAACCAACTATTGGGCATGCTCAGTATCGATAAGGTAACTAATATTTCACCCTCATTCCTATTTATCCTCATTGAATAAAATAGTATTTTTGAAATCTCATAAAGATTAAGTGAAGGGAATAAGGTTGAAGATTGTTGTAAGCTAATACAAGAGTTATCATTTGGATGATGTGATAACAAATGGAAGTTTGGTTCATTGCCATGTAGTCCAAAAGGTGTTTTATATATGTATTTCAACTCAGATTTCTCCAATGATTCATGGGTTTCATCTTCCCAGAGCATTTTATCCGGATGAAAGAAAATTATGTGAACAAGAAATTATGAAGAATAATTTCACTTCTTTAATATTTTTATTTCTATGTAAAACTTAGTATATGATCATATATAGCGTAGTCTCAAAGCTAAATAACAAGTTCTTACATTTTAATATTTGTTATGTTTATAAATATATAAACGCTGACCGTGCGATAAATTTTCTTCTTATGTATCTCAACGTTTGTCAATTACATCTGGAAGAAATGTGTGGAAACTTTGGTGATGACGGAGAAGGCATACTCAGTTCTACATGAGTCCAAAGATGCCAATCTTTGATTGTATCAGGTATTTATAAATTCATTCTGTTTACCATTCAAAATTGAATTATAGGTCCAGATTTAAAATGGAACACCCGAATTTTTCATTCTTTGAATCCGCAAATTCATTTCTTATAGCTTACTGTGTACCCCTAAAGACTAAATTCCTCTTTATATCTTCAAATAATCTTAATCCTTCATATGAATAAACTTGAACTAATCACCCTGAGGGTGAAATTGAAGGGTCGGGGATACAAAATCGAATGGAGAGATGGAACTTTTGGACAACATGTGAGGTAAATTTGAAGTGGAATTTGACAAAACTATGACACTAATAATCTGATGACACAATTTCATATTGTCAGTCCGATAGTGTCAGATGTGATACCATAATTTTATACAAAAGTGGTGATAGTCAAAATGTGCCTTCTCAGGAACTTTATTTGGCTAATGGATTGAGTTAGGAAAGCCAAAATTGACTTTTATCAATTATGGAAAATTTGTACCTTTTAAAAGATCCATATCATTGATAATTTAACTGAAATTTCTAATTTTTTTTACATTTTTAAATTTAGATGATTTGGTTATTTATTTTCTCTTATAAATACGAAGGAATTGTGATTTAGTCATGATGATTCAATATCAATTGTTAAAAATTAAGGGAGACGGTGTCCCAAAACTATTTTAGTCTAGAATAAGTCTATTATGGTACTTAGAACTTATTTTTGTACAGATTTAATTTGTTAAGAAATAGTAACTTGCTTCTAGTTGATGGCCTGAACCTCATAAAATGGCAGAGTTTCAACATCCCAACCGACACAATGCTTTGGGGGCAGAGACTTTATGTAAAGACTAGGCTCACTTCTATCCCCGTAAACTCTACTTCATTCTATTCATTTGAGATGGGATTTTGTGTATTAACTGTGTCCTTGCGCACTTTTTCAATTAATTGTTCTTTTGTATTAATATGTGTGATGGGATGGGTTGCAACTAAATAGACTCATATTGCACTAAATATGTTTTATCCCAGACTAATATTGTGAATAATTGATCATTGAATTCAAATTGTTGGTTATTGATAGCAGTCAACAAATACATTGTATACCTTGTTCATTTTTTCATCTATGCGTGTTAACCTTTAATTTTTGTTAAATGAACTAATCTGATCGCTGCGTCGGTGAAGCGGAGAAAGGAGAAAATGGTCGTTAGTGTATGGTGTATGTAGGGGCAAAATAAATTTATACTTGAAATTTCCCCCTATATACCACTTTTTGGTGTTTAAACACACATTGAATCATGGTTGTTGCATCATACCATTTTGTGTATATATTTTTCTTCTATAATCGATGCATATGATTGAGGAAAATATGTTCTAAAATCGATGCATACCTTTTTGGTTATGTTAAGATGTTTAATCCAAACTTCTTGGTTTCAGGAAAATTGGTTATTATTGGGGAAGTTTCAAATCTTGCACCAAGGCAACTATACATGTAATTTTCCTTCGATTGAATCTGTAATTAAAATTCCTTTTAGGATTTTTAATATTTATATTTCAATAATATCTGGGTGTTACGTTTCTTTTAGCTTTTTTGTTTTTTAACATTTAACAAAGCTAGACAAATTACTGATGAATTCCTTTCTACATCGAAATTGGAACACTTGTTGGTAAGAGAGGTTGTGAAGCATGACAATTTAACTTCTTGTCAAGTTGGTATGTAGTTAGTCTACTCTTCCCAACACACCAAGTGACACGGTCAATATTTGTAATTTCCTTCTTTAACTTAAAAATTGTATACTCTAGTATTTAGGTGGCTTAATTATGTGGCTTAGTGAATGTGTGTTTTAACAAGTTTCTTAACTCATAATCATGCTAACTGTCAAGACTCGCAACAATTAAGATTTATTTTATCTAGTTACTTGGATTAAATGGTTAGATTAGAGTTCAAAGTTTTACTTATTAGCAAAGGTTTCGCTTCGGTAAGAAATTTTGCTTTCTGAACGTGTGTTTTGAATTTGTTAAAAATTATTGAAGATGAGATTGGGAAAGGAACATATGGTCAAGTATAAAGGGGTTGTATATAGAGAACGCAAACTTTGTTGCGATTAAACAAGTTTCTGTGTAGAATATTGTTCAAGAGGATCTTAATTGGATGTCCTGTTCAGCTACTCAGGTCTGTCGTATAGTTGGATGTCGTGCCATTGGATATCGGATCAGCTGCTCACGTCCGTGTTCTATTTCCAAATTGTATTACCTATTGTGTAGTAATGTGTATAGAAATATTAAGGACTGAAGTGAGAATGTAACAGTTAGATATCACAGCTGAGTTTGAAATTGATAAGAAGGCCCTTAAGAGAGTAAATAGAGGGAGCGTGATGTATAATTATACCCCAAATTAAGGAGCTGCTGAATGTGGTGCGTTGGGGACCTTTGGCCTAGTTGTTCTTGCTGATAAAAACCTTACGGAGCAAACTCCTTTGTACTTTTATGTTGCCCAAGCGACTAATGGCGTTCTCAAGACTATTTTACATGGATAAGTCAAAATTTGTTTCTTATTTTCTCATAGCTACTTAAATCAGCATCTTGCTCAACTATATGAGTTATTCTCACATCTTTCTAAATGAATTTGTCAATTAACTGCAACAATATGCAATAAAAAAATATTTCAAAATATTTTGTCAATTCTCACATCATTTTTCTGCTCTGGACGACATGACAACTCAGGTCACAACAATTTCAGGCGCATGTTGTTGATAAACAAAGGGTTAACCCTTTTGTCCAACTTTATTTTAGTACATCTCATGCCCTTGATTTTTTTACGAGAAGTTGTTGTCTGTATAGGGTCTGCTTCCTCTTGCAATCCTACTCTTGGCCCCATCCCATCACTTGGTAGAATAATTTATCTTCACATGGGATTTCCTCTACATGTATTCAATATTCAGCACCGCCTCAGCTTTTTACCTGTGATGACTATATTCTTTGCTCTGCCAGCTTCGATAGCGTGACCACCACCTCAAATCCAAGTTCTAAATATCCGAACAGGCCCATTTTTCACAGGTCTGCTCCTATTGCTTCTTCTGTTCTGCAGCCACAGTTAAGGGATAGTAAGTCTTATGTTAAATAGGTTTGCTCCTCTATTTACGGTGGTTAATTTATTTATGTTTATGAATATTGTATCATTTTATTACAGTTCGTACTACTCTCAAAGGCTATTTTTGTTGATTTGTTTGCAATGGTAGCTATGGAACATTTTTTTTGTTTTTATTAATGATTCAATGATGGGCTTTATTAACTTGGGGAGGAGATCTGATTAAATCATACTGTAGATTTCTCTTTCCCCTTTTTTGTATCACCCTCTATTTTTCGTTACATGCATCAGAATTCAATGTCGTGAATTGTAATATAAACTCCTTATCTTTCCGAGCAAAGTGTTGCGTTAAAGCAAGACTATCTATAGCGACTAAGAAGATAAAACTCGCTCGGGAATTTTATCATACACTTGGTGTGCGGAAAACACCGAAGACCTTGTTCCCAAAATGAACTAGTGTGCAAACTCCCAATCAATTCAACCAAGCATCAATGAAGAGACAATTAGAACATACAAGCAATCATCAAAGCAAAATAACAACGATATACCGTGGTTCACCCAAATTTGGGCTACATCCACCAAGGAGGATTTCTTCTTTCTATAGATAACTGGAGGAACCCAAAGGTTATACACACACACAATTTATCTCTCTTAGAAAGTCACTCACAACCTCACAAGAACTCACCCCTCAAATTAGCTCTCTCTCTCTCTCTTTGCCTTTGATTAGCTCTCAAATATGCGCACTCCTGTCCTTTCCCAAAACCTAGAAATAACACCTGTATTTATAGATTTGAGACAAAATGGAAAATTTGTAAATAAACCAAAACTGAAAAAATAGGAGAGCCAAAACCAACAAACTCCACCTTGTCGATCCTGGCGACCCAACCAATCTCTAGAATGCTGAAATTAAACTCGCTTGAAGACCGTCCTACCATCTACCAAGTTAATGTGATTCCCCAAGCGATCCTCCCAATTCAACCAAACTCGGAACACAAACATTAAATCCGCTCGAAGATCATACCGACGTCTAACAAGCCAATACGCTCCACCCGACGCTAAGCCACCCCAAACTTCAACCAAGAAGTGGGATACCGTAAGTCTTCATTCCAAGACTCCAAATGACTCCATCCGCCGAGGAACCAAGTTCTAAACTAAGAACTCCCCATCCTATGCATCTGAATGCTTCCCATGTAACCATACGGTGAAGCTCGCTCCTCATGTAACCCGGTGAGTACACCCCCATACAATAAATATAGCATACACCTTCTTTACACGAAACATTCAAACACATCAACACCATCTTCCTCCTTGAGAAATTAACAACGGATGAGAGGGAAAATTCCTTACCTCTCACAGCCTCTAAATCTCACCTTCAAAAGATGTACAAAGTCTTTGTCACGAAAGACTCTCGTTTTCCAATGCTCGCAAACAATCACCCATCGACCTTCCTTGAACTAGCAACACACACCTCGAATCCATCATAGTCCTACACCTCCTCGATTACAATCGGCCAACGAATGTGTGAAACTAAACCAAGTCAACATCACCCGTTGGCCCTAGAAGGGGACTTCGATCCATCCCTTCCACTAGTAGGTATTATCTCATCACTACCCTCTAGTTTCGGAAATCTAGCACCCAATGTCTCCTCTTTTTTCACAAACGAGACATGCCTCGAACGTTCGATCACTTATGCGCACCGCTTCCCCGTCTTCCTAGAAGTCTGATTTAGACGATAGAACCCCTCTCTCTCCTCTCCCCTCGCTAGGACCATACAACTGCGTTTGACTTTCAAGACTCCACCTTCCACCGACACCCGACAACCCTTGGAATTCAAACGGCTAATGGACATCAAATTCTTTCGCAACTTTGGGACATAGGCCACATCACCCAAAGTGTGTTCCACCCCATCGAACATCTTGAGTTTCATCGTCCCGACACTCTCAATGGAAACCTTCTCTCCGTTAGCCAAAGATATGGAACCTTTTCCTTTTATCATGAAAGTATCAAAATATTCCCTCTTAGAGCAAACGTGATCCGATAATCCCGAATCTAATATCTAATCATCTTGGGAAAGAGAGTTAACCTTGGAGATTGTGAGAAGTTCTCCAAGTTCATCTTCATAATTCGCACTCGCTACCGTTGCCCTCTCGAAATCAACCTTACCCTTAACCTTATCATTCCAGAAAGGACATTCTCGGATCATATGACCCCATTCCCAACACTATTAACATTTCGGCCCTTTACCACCAACACCCCTCGATCTAGAACTACTATCGTCATTAAATCCCCAGTTGGAGTTCCTCCCGCCATTTTTCCCACCCCCGTCTCTCTCCGTAAGGCCTTCATTATGGGAATACCCATCACCTCCACCTTCCTTCTTTCTTATCGCGATATGAGATTAAATATCTTGCACAACCTCATTGCACCAGAGCGTAGACTTCCCAAACGTGAGAGTGGTCACAGAATGCTTGTATGAATCGAGTGATGATGCAAGCAACAATAATGCTCGATCCTCATCAATGAATTGAACGTCTATCCGGTTCAAGTCATTTATCAAGGCATTATAAACGTTGATATGCTTCATCATATCCTCACCCTCCTTCATCTCAAGCTTGAAGAGTTTCTTCTTGAGGAACAATTTATTTAACAACGAATTTTCCAAATAATTCTCTTCTAACTTATCCCACATGCCTTTAGCCGTGGTCTCCGCCATCACGTTAGTCAACACATCATTCATGATAAGCATATCAATACACAAAGTCTCTCTTTGATCAATGTCAATCCACTTGGCATCGGTCATACCTACCGGTCATCCCTCTACCCCCAATAATGTTAATTGCAACCTCTGTTGGACAAGAACGCCTCACATTCGTCTTTCCCATAACCCAAAATTGATCTTCTCATCAAAAGCCTTCATGTCCGTCTTCATTGATCTACTTGATCCAAAACTCAAATCCCATCACTTAGAGCCTCCGCTCATAGAGGTTGATTCTCGAGTACTCCCCACATTTTTCGTCATTTGGAACAAAAATAAAAGCTATGCCAAAATTGCCAAAATTGATTCAACCTCGAACCAAAATACCGGGCAAACAATGTAATCAAAGCTCTGATACCACTTGTTGCGCTAAAATAAGACTATATCTAGCGACCAAGATGATAAAACTCGCTCGGGAATTTTATCATACACTTGGTGTGAGGAAAACACCCAAGACCTTGTTCCCAAAATAAACTAGTGTGCAAACTCCCAATCAATTCAACCAAGCATCAATGAAGAGACAATAAAAACATACAAGCAATCATCAAAGAAAAACAACAACGATATACCGTGGATCACCCAAATTTGGGCTACATCCACCAAGCAGGATTTCTTCTTTCTATTGATAAATGGAGGAATCCAAAGGTTATACACACACACAATTTATCTCTCTTAGAAATTCACTCACAATCTCACAAGAACTCACTCCTCAAATTAGCTCTCTATCTCTCTTTGCCTTTGATTAGCTCTCAAATATGCCCACTCTTGTCCTTTACCAAAACCTATAACACTTGTATTTATAGATTTGAGCCAAAATGGCAAATTTGTAAATAAACCAAAACTAAAAAAATAGGAAACTAAGATGATAAAACTCACTCAGAAATTTTATCAAACACTTACTGTGCGGAAAACACCCAAGATCTTGTTCCGTAAATGAACTAGTGTGCAAACTCCCAATCAAATCAACCAAGCATCAATGAAGTGGCAATAAGAACATACAAGCAACAAACAATCAAAGCAACAACAATTTACGTGGTTCACCCAAGCTTTGGGATACATCCACAAATGGTAGGATATCTTCTTTTATAGATAAATGGCTAGGAACCAATGGTTACACAGACACCTCACTTATCTCTCTCAAAAGTCAATCACTAACAAACCTCAATAACTCACCTTCCTTAAAGTATCTCTCTATCTCTCTTTGCCTTTGATTGGCTCTCAAATATGCCCACTCTTGTCCTTTCCCAAAACCTAGAAATAACACTTGTATTTATAGATTTGAGCCAAATGGAAAATTTGTAAATAAACCAAAACTGAAAAAATAGGAGAGCTAAAGCCAACACAAAGCACTACTTTCCTACATTTTACTTGGCACCTAATGTTATAGATATGTGATCACAGTCTTAACATCTTAATAGGAACCAAACACAAGCTTATTGGAATGACTCAACAATGGTAAAAGGCGAAAGTGATAAGTAAAAGAACTCAACTATTTTATCTTGTGCCTTCAATTCTAAGCTTCTCTTGGTTCTATTTCTATTATCTTGAACAATTTTTTTTAAATGGGTATGAGATTGTTCTACTTTGATACTCTCTTATGTTTGATATTAGTGATTAATGCCAAAATACCGAGTGTTTCCACCGGAGGGGCATGGTAAAGCCCCCATGTCACGTTATATGGCAGCAGTGACACTTCCAAAACTACAGGTAAGCTTGTTTTATTTTTCTTACCCAAATGTATGTAGATTAACTTAATATTTGTTTCTGATTGACTTGTTATTTTTATAGGCGATGCTTGTGGGAATGGAAATATGTATAGACAAGGGTATGGTGTGAACACGACGATATTGAGCATGGAACTTTTTAACAATGGGTTGAGCTATGGAGCGTGCTTTGGGATTAAGTGCAACAATGACCCATAGTGGTGCAACCCGGGGAGCCCATCTATTTTGGTCACATCTACGAACTTTTTTCACGCAAGCCAGTGACAATGGAGGCTAGTGCGACCCACCTCGACCTCATTTTGACCTTGCTATACTTATGTTCCTCATGATCGCCGCTTACCATGACAAAATCGTCCTTGTTAACTACCGTCGGTATGTCCCCTAAATATTTTGTTTGTATCACTCCATTTATCTTGACTGAAATGCCTTCTTATTTTTATCTTGAATCTCTTAATTTAATGTAATTTAGTACCTAGGGAGTTGTGCAGATGGAATTGATGTTGGAATAGAATTATCTAGTTAAGCCTATAGTTATCATGCTTGGTTTTTAGCTTTGGCTTCACAAACTAGTCCATCATATCAGTAGGTTTAGGCAGGAGTGTTAAGTAGCCCAAGAGATAAATTATTTTGTATTGATGGTATGTGCTTTAATTGTAAAAGAATTTTTTTTCCTTTAAAATTTTCTACAAACCTCATTGACATAAATGTATACAAAAGCATGTATTCTCACAAAGTTCATTACACCCAAAAGTGTTCAAGTCATTATTCAATCTTCACTATATGTTCACAAATTGTTAGAGCCGCTAAGTTAACTAACAATTTTGAATTGTGTTAACCATATATAAATCAAACCTTCAACTAAACATTTGCAAACCCATTAGTTTTCAATAATTTGAAAAGCGCTATTGTGAACAAATATATTTCTTTGTGGTATTGTGCTTAGTAATTCTCAAATCCTACATCAGGTTGTGAACAAAGCATCAAGACTCTTAGCAAATTTATTTATTTCACCCATTTAATAAGAAACCTCCTCACCCCTACATCTAGTGAACTGGGAGAACCAATATATTAAGAACTGTTATATATTAGATCCACAAATATAGCAGTTGAAATTATAAGAACTTAATAACTAATTATACGAAAGAGAAAAAAACATCATTTGTTGAGATGTTTGGAAACAAAGTTCATGCAGGGGAGCTATAACAGATTGTGACTAAAAACAAAAAAGCCCACTCCGCCTAGTACAAAGCACAAAATCCATTTCAATACGCTATAGCAGATTGTGACTACAAACAGAACGCAAATTTCTTAATGTTAATATGCGTTCACCATAATGTTTGTTTTTATATCAAGTATTAATTTTCTCTAATCTTTATGTTTTGTTGTTGCCTTGAGCTCAAATGCTATGAAATATATCTATATTACCTTTTTTATACTATTTCAGCTCATAAATCATGCAATTATATTTGTTTAATTTTGTGGGATTATTTCTAGTTGCCCATGGAATGTGACTTATGGTGATTAGTTTTTATCTATATATTTATGTGTAAATATGTGTATTTATGATACACTATAATATATAGATATATTATGTAGGGAATATTGATAAATGGCCAGTTTCCAGGGGAGCAGATTGAGGCAGTGACTAATGACAAGTTGATTTCCAACGTTTCAATAGGATGAACCCTTTCTCATATCTGTCCACAGGATGAGTCTGCAGGGAAAATTTGCATGTAACCTCATGACCTTCATCGTGTTATCCTTAATAAATCATCTCTAAAGAGTGAGAGTTCAGATCAATCCAAGAGAAATACATCAAGCGCAGGAAAAGGAAAACTTGAATCCACCAAAGCAAGAGGATCAATAGATAAAAATGCCAATGTTTTCCTAATACTCTATGCCACTAGATATTACGCGAAAATTTACCAAGAGTTTGAAAAATATTGTGGATCTTTTTCCCCATGCGCACATCAACTTTAAGGACATGGACATACGCAACTGTCAATATACCAAGAGTTTGAAAATTTTCATATGTATTGAGATGAATTTCTATTAATGGAATTTGGTTTATTAATTTTTATTGAGGTTATTATCTGGATGTGTATTAGTGTTGTTGTTGTGAACTATTTGTATTATTGTACTATTTTTTAAATCCTTAAATCACAGACCGAACCGAAATCGGTGGTTTTTTTAGCCCGATTCGGTCTGCGGTTTAAGGATTTGAAAAGCCGACCAGGTTAGTTCGGTTTGCGGATTAGACCTAAAAAAATCAATTTAAACTGAACCGAACCAACATTAATATTTATATTAAAAACCCTTAAATAATGTCTATTTTCATATCCAAAAACCTTTAACTGATCTTAAAAATCGACCAAAACCAAAAATCGGCATAAAACAACCGCCCAAAACTGAAAATCGGTCAAAATCGATGTGAACCGAAACCGCCGATTTTTTTGATCATCGTTTCGGTTTCGGTCTGATGTTTTTCAAAATCGAACCGATCGGTTCAGTTTGAATTGCGATCCAAAACCGAACCGAACCAACCCGTGCACACTATTGATAGAACTCTAAAGGACATTTTTTCCATTTTTTTAAAAATCTAACTTATTTATATTGAAATCAAATCGGATCGACAATTATTTTGTTTTCATTATGTTAGAATTTTTGAATATTGTATACCCTAGTGTGTATGTGTGTATATATGTGTAAAAATATTATTTTTTTAATTATTTTAATATTAGTAATGAACTAATACCCTTACTAAATGTGTTATAAAAATTGATGTTAAAAGTGTGTCACGCAATGTTGGCAACAATTAAAAAAGTGTTAGTCGCACATAATTTAACAACACTTTAGTAACTGTAAAATATTATTAGTAACACATAATTTAGTAACAGTAAAAAAGTATTAGTAATTTGCTTCCCCACACCTTTTTTCTAACACTTTTGTTAGTGTAACACTACAGTAGTGTTACTAATTGGCTGTTTAGGTGTAGTGTAATTGAAAAAAAAAAATTAATAAAATATTTTGTGCGTAGAATTAATTGATCAAAATGGTTTATAACACCATCCTATTGCCCCTCTATATCAGAACAATATTTTTCCTTCTTGGAATAGGCCGTAAAAATAAGTTAAAAAGACCTTACCTAAATTGAGCTACTATCCATTGAAGAACATCCAGGTGTTGATTATAACATGGACGATTCTTTCAATTATAAATAAGTGCATCCACATTTGTAACTGTAGACACCACATTCTAGGACCCCCTAAGTCTCTCCTTAAGTCCCTAGCACCTCACTAACTCACCACAAATCCTAGATCATACTCCGAGTACCGATCTAGAGGTCATCGGGCTGACCCATCCCTATTTAAATTTGATTAACCATGTCATTAGAGAAAAATATCTTTGAATCTTCTAAGGGCATTGAATATACTTTCCAAAGGTCCACCACGTTCGTGAATCGACATAACAGTCCGGATGAACGGATTATTTTATTGTCAAAAACTGATTTGAAGGCCGTTAAGCGCTCTTGGGACCCAATTTGACCCCAATAAACTTCATAATTAGAGATAAATATCTTTGAATCTTTGAAGGTCACTAAAAAACCTTTCCCACGGTGCACCCCATGTGCAAAATGGCATAACCGTTCGGACGAACGATTCATTTTCCCTTGAAAACTAATCCGGAGGCCACCGGGCGCTCTCAAACTTTATTTGACCAAACTCAACTCTTCATCTCGATCGAGACTAAATGAATTTATTAAGGTAACTAAATACCATTTCCAATGGTTCACCCCAAGCGCGATTTTGACTTACGATACGGACGAACAATCCGTTCTACTTCGACAGGTCACCGGGTATTTTTGGGTCCCGATTGACCAAGGTCGACTATGTGAACTGAGTAAAACTCTTTGGAATGTAAAATTACATCTCCTAAACTTTCAAATGGTCTTCCCCGTGTGCGATTCTGACTTATGATTCAAACAAATGATCCGTTTTCGCTCGACGACCTCCCATCTAAAGGACTGACGTGCGCTTTCTAGCCACAGTTGACCTGAAGTCAACTCTCTAAACTGGGAGCGGTCCCAAGGACTCTTGAAGGTATCTGAATTAACTTTCTAACGTTATTCCCTATGCACAATTTGGATCAACGGATTACATTCTACAATTATTTTTCCAGGGAAATCTGCACGAGGTGCCAATTGGGGGGTCCTAGACCCTGCCTATAGGCAGTGTACCTAGTGTCACCTTCCGATTGGCAAGACCAGGGCTATGCCAATCGATAACACCCTGAACCGATAAAATTAGGGCATGACCTCACTGAAAATCACACTTACAACTCACTGATCTCAATAACATTCTCTCAATTAGCGAAGTTAGCTTATGTGAAATTTTATCCAAGTTCACATTCCCATCCCTTTCATACCCAATTTGGCAAGATCTTATTCAATATTAATATCAAGAATCAAGTGAGTTCATCCAAAATCAAGGTCAACCTCTCATTCTTCAAAGAAGGTCCAAATCCTTCCCTTATCTCTTCAAATTTCTTGTTTTTGCATTAGTTATATTAGATTCATAATCTAGGTCTTACCTTAATTCATACATAGTAATCTCTACATTTTTACTAGTATATTGCACATACTTTATTTTCTAAAAAAACAATCCAAAATCAACAAAAAGTGGGTTATACCCTTAAATTCCGAACGAATTCATCTTTCACACTTTTCCAAAACTAAAACTTTTTTTCCTCACACACTTTTATAATAAAATTCCATTCGAATCTATGGGATAAAACTTGAACCTCACGCCGCATGTGAACTACGTGGACTTTGATGCCTTTTTAGGCTACATAGGCGTTTCGAATTAAAATTCGATACTCGAGTCCAACTTTTGATTTTCCAATTTTCATAAAATCTTTTCGTATATTTAATCATGTTCTTGCATTATTATATCATCATAATTCTTTGTTAGCGCTCCATCTAACATATATTGTCATTTACCTATAGTGGTCAATATCGTGATAAGCGCATAAATCATATATATATATATATATATATATATATTATTTTTGGGAACATTCCTATAGATGATTTCACTTTATCTTTTCCATGATATGAGTTGAGTGATTCCTATATCCATTATATATACATGCACACACATTTCACGGAGAAATAAAGGAATATAATAATACAAGCCCATGAGAGTCCGAAAGGGTGGGATGGGTAACACCTTCCCATTTCGTAACTTAGCCCCCGAACCCTCTCAACTATTAGTTTCGTATGCATCAGGTTGTCTTTTATGCCGTCCTCTCGAGGCGGTGACATGTTCTTTTGTCTATTTTGAGAAAAATAGAGTGGCGACTTTATCTCCTTACATTTACCCCACACCGATGACAGGTCAAGCGCCCTCAAACGAAACACGAGACCTCTTCGAGCCGCCCAAGCTCAGATCGGGATGTCCACAGTGGTGACTCTGCTGGGGATATTCATAAGAGATCTAGACTCTTTTTGCATGGGTGTTTTGTTTCCTTGTGTGCATATTCACCAACATGTATTTTCCCTTTTCCTCCTCTATTATTTTTTGCACTTATATACCTCATACTTATATCACTACTCACTCACACACTCA
This sequence comes from Sambucus nigra, assembly GCA_949130495.1. Classification (NCBI taxonomy): domain Eukaryota; kingdom Viridiplantae; phylum Streptophyta; class Magnoliopsida; order Dipsacales; family Adoxaceae; genus Sambucus; species Sambucus nigra. The sequence goes on from OX422212.1 coordinate 363,143,787, forward strand.
TAGAAATTCTCCATGTAGTCATCACACCATATGCACCTAGGATCACTTATATCAACATATTGCACACATCACTTAGAAATCCATGCTTAGGTGTCACTAACACACACTCACACTTATCAGACACCACTTGTAGATGATCAATGCTTAGGTTCACTACCACACACTCAATTGTGGATGTAAAAATGTGTGCGATACTGATTATAAATAAATACGCAAATTCCCAATCACAAACTTATTTAATTAGAGTCAATTTTAAATCAATTTAATTCAGCACCTAAACGTACAACTATGTGTGTGCCAAACCATCATAAACATAAATATGCTAACTCACCGATTTCAGGAAAAAATCACCGAAGGGAAAAATCTTTTATTTCACTAAGAATTAGATCGCAATTTACAATCGCAATGAAATATGCAATACGTTTACCTCAGTAAACCTACATAAACATGGAACCTAGAGTATGTAATGGATTCCACGCAGCAAACCCACACGAACCGCAGTCTAATCTTCAGCCAAGATCCACATGCAATGAACCTTAATGACCTCAGTCTTTGGGTGTAGAGATGCACTCCACAAAGATAAACAATAACAAAGATTTTTTTGTGGGTTCCAAAAAAATTCACATAAACTATTGGGATCTAGTGAATTGAAAACAAAAAGGATTAAAGCTCTAAAAGTGAGAAGACAAAGAATTCTGCAAAAGCATTTTTGTCTCTGATTAAAATTGCAGGTCTTCTTATTAAAATCGAAGTTGGAAAAGACTTTTTATAGAAAATATAAGGTGGTGCGTCGCTTGAATGATATTGGTCTCTCGCTCGAACGAGGACACGTGTCGCTTGAACGAGCTTTGCGTGACATGGCTATGTCACTTGAACGACATCCATTGTCGCTTCAACGACATCCACTGTCGTTGGAACTACAACCACTATCGCTCGAACGAGCCAGCGCAAAAATAAATTTATTTTTTATTTTTGAAAATTCACCTTCCCACTTAGAAAACTATTTTTGATGAAAAACTAAAAAACTCTGCTCCAACACTTAGAAAATATTTGATGAAAAATATCCCAACACTCTAAGTGAATTATTAAGGACTTTAAAACAACCTTACCAAAGTTAAACATGCGGAGTCTTCAATGTTGAAGAACTTGGTATTCGAAACCGTCTTGATGTATATGTGATATTGAAATATTCTTCGACGGTTGTAGCGGCATATGACATACCTAATTGATAATGGACATTTATAAAATTACATCCTTACAAATATCCCACTATGTCTATACCGGTACAAAATAAAAAATATCCAAATTATCAAAACACAAAGACTATACAAATCTAATACCCTCCCATGAATCCAAAACTGAAAAGGTACTGAACATAAAAGTCCAAAACTTTTCTTCAAAATCTTTAACTTCAAATCATTATGCTTTTCTCGTCAGGGTGTGCAAAATAATGACCTCCAGTCTTGGTACCTAAACACATAAGACAAAGCAATTAACTTCGTGACACATCGAATTTGAAATGATATAAGAATAAATCAATCAATAATCAAATCTCCCCCATAATGCAAAAACTCCCCCATAATTCATTCTCCCCCTTTTTATTTGTTCGAAATAGATAAGGAAACGAATAAGCAAAGCAAACATGGAGTTGTCACGAAAAAAATGCATTGAAAATATATATCAAACAACTCTCATGCAAAGAAGAACTCAAAAAGCTGCCACAAACTATTTTTGATTTTTCAATTTTTCATACAAAAATTGCATAATTGATTTTACAAAAATCATACACCTTGAATTTACACTAAGACAACCAAATCATGAAAAAGGAATGAATGTGTGTGAACATAATCTTTAGGTAAATCAACTAAATCAAGCATAACATATGGGCACGATGAATACATGTACTCCTATCGAATGAATCTCAAAATCATCCTTAGGTGTCGAAAGTGTTGAATTTAAATGACATCGACTCAATTCATCAACATATCAAAGTCAGAATAGATTCCCATACCAATAACGTCTAAAAATATGAATGCTTTTTCATGATGCAGTCAGGACGTGAAAAACCGTTTTTCATTTATTTCCATCCAATCTCCCTCATAAATAATAATCATTATATTTTTCTTTTGAGGTTGTCCCTTTTTGGCACATTTATCTTTATATTGCCTTTAAATTTTTTGGGGCTCTTTTAAAACGGTGTCTTTCACGACGAGTCTATTTTGAACTCTCGTAGCCCTTTCTCTTGATTCACTCATCATATTTTGTTGCAATTAAATTCCTCACAATAAACTGTTTTTACATGCACTACTTCAATTGTCAAGTCTTATCGCATCTGGTTCATTTTAAAGACAAAATTGAGATGACAACACTCCGACCAATATGTGATAAACAAGTAAAATAATCAAACAAATTCGTGCAAGTGTGTATTGAAGGAAATCATGAGTCAAACATGTAGGTAGTAACAACTAATCAGATCTCAATGACTCCAAACATTATAAGGCACACAATGAAATGAAAACGTGACTCGGTCATCCTAAATGTCCATCCATAAATGGTGTAAAATAAAATACAAAACTCTTTTTGACTTTTTCAAAAATTTTATCAAAATAAAATACTTTTGTATTTTTCAAATATTTCAAAAGAAAAAATCTAATACAAAAAAAAAAGAAATACTATCAATAGGCAAAAATATCATCATGCAAATCATCTTATGCTAGCAAACAAGTCTACACTTCAACCATTAGGTGCGGTGGAGTTTTCCAAAGGTGGTGACATCATATGAAAAACCTCCATCAAATCATGTGAAGTTTTGACTAAAAATTTTACCTACTCCATAATATGCGCAAACCCTCTCATGTAATCAACTGGAGCATCAGGTGTGGGTACATGTGTGTGAACACGTGTAGTAGAAAAACGTGACGCATGACCCAACTTAAAACAAAACTCTCTAAAGTGTCCTCTCTTATTACAGTGCGTGCAAACACAAATAGTCTTACGTACACCTCTATCAAAAAGTCTCCTATGCTCTTTCCTATTAGGTACGGTACGCTTAGGTGGGTTGGGTTGAGAGCTATGTTAATCTAACACTATAGTGGGAACCAGCTCGGGTGCAACTTGGGAAGTAGAAGCACCATCATGACTTATTCCTAAACTCTCACCTCTACCCAAATCGGGATTGAGAACCATCTTTCCAACCTTCTTAGATGAGTTCTCTAAAGGGGCTTTGACCTCCCAGGCTCGTTCGAGTTCACTCCCGAGCTGGTATACACATGTCATCAGACTAGACACCATATTGGTCGAATCACTCTTTTCCCGGCCTAAAGCTATCAAATGTTCAGTCAACGAAACCTTAACCTTCTGGAGTTGACTAGCTTTCGCCTCAAAACCTCTAACTCTCTCTCCAAATCTCTCACCCTAAGACTCCACTCCTTATTCAATTTTTTTAGTCTTAAAGGTCTTGGCGTACAAATCTTTAAATGAGATCTAGATCTCACTATCACCCTCACTAGCGCACCCACTCTCAAAATCGCTAGAAATACTCAAATCTTCCTCGGGGGTCTCACGTTCACAAGTATCCTCATCTTTGTGGGAAAAACTAGGTGTGCTCACGTGACTAGCTATAAAGGCAACGAATGCTCTTTATGAAGACTCATCTCCGGAACCTATCACTTCATCCTCACTATCACTAAGGGTGACGGGCATAATAACTTTTTTACCTCTCTCCTAAGTCTAGTGGTACACTTAAACAACTTATGACCTTTGCCTTCGAACTTAAAACATGTTACTTTTTCTAAATCTCCCTCACCCTCTTTCTCTTTCTCACCGCTTTCTTTAGCCTTGTCTTTCTTTTTCTCAAAAAACTTTTTAGTGGAAGAATTTTGTTTCGAAAACTTGAGTAACTTTTTAAAATTCTTTGCAAGCATGGACATATCAAAATTAGACTCGTCCTCAGACTCGGACTCACAAAAACTCACTTTCTTTTTCTTTTTAGACCGGTCCTTAAGGGCTATCCATTTATCCTTAGTCTTGACAGTATCAGGAAACATGTCAAACTCATATGTGTGGAGGTCTCCTACCATCTTTTCTAATTTTAAATTGCCCAAATTACCTAAGGTATTTAAAACAGTCACTTTAAGGATAAAACATTTTGGCAGCGATCTTAAAATCTTTTTAACCACTCGTGCATCAGGTGTAGGCTCACCAAGATTAAAACTAGTGTTGACAATATCCCACAAACGTGCATAAAAATTATCAAAACACCCAGTCTCAAGCATGGTAATCGTTTCAAATTGAGTAGTTAAATTCTGAATTTTAGACTCTTTAACCGCGTTAGTGCCTTCGTGAGTGATTTGTAAAACATCCCACACTTCTTTAGACGTGGTGACATCATAATACGTCGAAACTCGTCGGGGGTGACGTGTTCCAAAATTGCACTAAGCCCACATGAAGTAAAAGTTCTCCACCTAAACTCATCCTCAGTCCAGTCTGACACTAGTTTTAAATTAGTGACATTATTCGCAGTGCCAATGGGAGGAGTCCAGTCTCTTTCACAAATTAACCAAACTCTCTCATCAATTTATTTTAAATATAATCTCATGCGAGCTTTCCAGTAAGTATAATAAGACCCGTCAAATTTGCCAACCGATTATAGAAGTTTTCACTTCGAAACATTGCGATAATTTTTAAAAATATGATTTTTCAAAAAAATCAATATCACACATTATTTTGCGGAAAATATGAATACTCGATAAATTTGAGTAACCTGTTCTCATACGAATTTGTAAAATCGTGTGTGATGCTGATTATAAATAAATGAGCAAATTCACAATCGCAAACATATTTAATTAGAGTCAATTTTAAATCAAATTAATTCATCCCCTAAACATACAACTACGTGTGTGCGTGTGCCAAACCATCATAAACACAAATATGCTAACTCACATATTTCAGGAAAAATCCCCGAAGGGAGAAACCTTTTATTTCACTATGAATTAAATAACAATTTATAATCACAATGAAATCTGCAATAAGTTTACCTGAACAAACTTGGACAGACACGTAGCCTAGAGTTAGCAATGGATTCCATGCAACAAACCCACATAAACCAGAGTATAATCTTCAGCAAAGATGCACACGCAGCGAACCTCAAAGACCTCGATCTTCAGGTGTAGATATTGACTCCACAAAGATGAACAATAACAAAATTTTGTACTTGGGTTCCAGAACAATTCATGCAAACTATTAGGATCTGGTGAATTCAAAACAAAAGGGATTAAAGCCCTAAAAGTGAGAAGACAAAGAATTCGGAAAAAGCAACTTCGTCTCTATTTAAAATCGCAGGTCTTCTTATTAAAATCGAAGTTAGAAAAGCCTTTTATAGAAAATCTAAGGCAGTGCGTCACTCGAATGAAACAGGGCTCTCGCTCGAACGAGGACACGCATCACTCGAACGAGCTAGTGTGAACATAAATTTATTTTTTTATTTTGAAAATTCACCTTAGCACTTAGAAAAATATTTTTGACGAAAAACTTAAAAACTCCGCTCCAACACTTAGAAAATATTTGATGAAAAATATTCCAACACTCTAAGTGAATTATTAAGGACTTAAAACACAAACTTACCAAAGTTAAACTTGGGGAGTCTTGAATGTTGGAGAACTTGATATTCAAAACCATTTTGATGTATATGTGTGAAATAACGTAAACACCTAACGTATTTTAGTTAATAAATAAAACTCCAACTCTTTTAATATTTAATTTAAAAAGACTAAATTGAAATCGTTCTGAGCATCCACACGAATAAAGACAGATTTGGAATGATGCTGCTGAAATAAATATAATCCGAATAGGATGAGGAAAGGTAGATATTAACACAGTATTTTTTCTCGAGGAACCCACCATGGTGGTAAACCCCGTGTCCCTAGTCCCAAGACAACACACGCACCTAAGTCCATTATTACCAATTACAAGTTATAGATTACAGTCCTCTAAGTCCACAATGAATTAAACTAAGAAAATACAAGTCCGTACACCCAGCCTAGTCTAATACAACCAAACTTGACTAAAAATCAATCAACCCAATAACACCCCGGTAATAGTGACTACAACACACGCACAACACCACACTCTAGCCCGAGTCCCCGTGAAGTTGTGCAACACACAGATTTTCATTTCTAAAGTTTGATTTAGTCAAACCATAAAGTTATTTTATTTATAAAAGAAGACCAAACACACAAGAGTTGAAGTCTACTTTTATTAACACACAAATTACCAATCAAGTACTAATTGAGAGGTAAGGTTATAGATTCAAACATACTCACGAATTGGTTTTTGCACAAGCCAAAACAAACACCAAATTAATTCTGATTTAAAACAAAGTCAATTTATCCACATTGATCTACACACACTAAGATAAACAAACTAGTAAGGTAAACAAGTGAGACTAAACTAAGTAAAAATAATAAGATTTATCAAGAGTTTAAGTTGAGTTAAACATGAGTTAATTCCGAGTTAAATTAGTTTAAAGTGGGGTAAGTTATGTCCGAAAAAAAATAAGATAACAACACTAAGTCTTTGGTCCGAGTCAAATCAGCGAGTTAAAGTCTGAGTTAAATCAGTGATTTAATGTCCGAATTACACCAGTGAGTTTTAGTTGAGTTGCGTCGAGTTAACACACCCTTACACCCACGTACACCTGATCAAACAAAATAATGGAACACACACACATATCTCAAACTCACGCACAAAGTTCACCAAACACACCCACACACAGATTAGCAAACATGTACATATTTGAGGTAAACCAAACGCGAACAAGAAACAAAAAGGAAATGCAGATTTGGAAAAAAAATTACTAAACAAAGTAGATATAAACTGTATATATATATATATATATATATATATATATATATATATATATATATATATATATATATATATATATATGTGTGTGTGTGTGTGTGTGTGTGTGTGTGTGTGTGTGTACTTGTGTATATACATATAAAGAAAATGGACTTACAGCTCAAGCCGTAAACGACTTTAGTAGAACTCGAACAGATATGGGAAACCACCACTCGCCGAACAACAACACCGGAGATAAAAAAATATGAATAGCAAACCCCAAACAAAACATAATTGAGTACCACACAATCTAACTCTCACAAACGATCACACACACTCAATAATTGAAACAAATTGTTAAAGAGAGAAAGTGAGAAAATGAAGAGAAAAATGTCGACAGTTTTTTGAGTTTTCAAAACACTAAAAAAATAAGAGACCCCTCTTTGTATTTATAGATCCGTGAGATAGCTTGGGAAGCCACAAAATTAACACAGCACTAAAGGATAGGAAAGGAAAACCATATAATAGACAAGTGATAAACGGGTAACACCAACCAAGGAGGGGCACTACCGTAATATCTCAAAGAACCAAACGGTAAAAAAAATAGCTGGAAACAACTAAAAATCGTGAATCCAAAGTAAAGTAATCCCATTGGCCCAACCATGTTCACATGGATCAAGAGAACAAACACACATTGGTAACAAAAAAAAAATCGGCCTTTTGATTTTTGTTTTATCATTAAACTAAATAAAACTTTTAATTTGTTTAATTAAATCCAATGATCAAACTAAAATAAAAAATAATAACAAAAAACACAAAAAATAAATCAACAACTAGTATTTTAATACCGGAAATTAATATAAGCGTATGAAAAAAATTCTAACCAAAAATAATAAAAAATAACGTAAACATATTTAAAAATTATGGACTCTAAATAGGGCAAACATGAAAGTCTCAAAATTGGGACAAAAACGACAAGGGACAATTTCGATCTCCCCCTTTGGCTAATTTTGAGACAAACATGACTTTGAGACAAAATACATAACTCAACTAACACCATTTTGAGTCCTATTGAAATACATAACTTAACTAGCAATATTTTTAATCATATTCAAATATATAACTCAACTAACATCATATATCCTAAAAGACCAGACAACACAAAGACACAAAGAGTCTCAAATTTCCCCCTGTTTGTCTCAAAGGGACAAACGGAGGAAACCAAAATCAAATTAGGTTGGAAATGCACACACACCAACTGACATTCGTAGAGTTTCAAATCTATGATTATCTATTGGTTTAGTAAACAAATTAGCAAGTTGTCCTTTAGTGTTTAAATACTCTATGGAGATTTCCTTTTTCTCAACGAGTTCCCTAATAAAATGTTCACGCATTTTAATATGTTTTGTACGTGACCGAAAAATGGGATTTTTTGAAATACTAATAGCACTTTGATTATCACATAATATGAGAGCACTTGGTTCATTTATTCCATAATCGTTTAGCATTTGTTTGATCCACAAAAGTTGAGACACACAAGCTGAAACCGTGGCTTCGGCAGAGGAAAGAGACACACAATTCTTATTTTTAGACGACCAAGAGACTGGGTTGTGTCCTAAGTAAAAGAAACCACCAGAAGTTCTTTAACTATCATCGGCACACCGAACCCAATCATCATCCGTATACCCAATTATTTTAGAATTTGTGTCAAAAGTATACATAATACCAAAACTTAGAGTACCACTAACATATTTTAGTATGCACTTAACCGAAAGTAAGTGAGATTCTTTTGGTTCACATTGATATCTATCTCACACACACACACACACACACATACACACACACACTATGCATTATACCGGGTCTAATAGCATTTAAATATAGAAGGCTACCAATTATGCTACGATAAATTGTAACTTCAACCTTTTTACCCGATAAATCTTTGGAAAGCTTAGTGGTGGAACTCATAGGTGTCCTAGCAGTTTTTACATTTTTTAGCCCAAAACGCTTAACTAATTCAGTTGCATATTTAGTTTGGGATATAAAAATGGAGTCTAGTTTTTGAGAAACTTGTAAACCCAAGAAAAATCGTAACTCTCCCATCATAGACATTTGAAATTCATATTTCATAATATTAGCAAAGGTTTCAACTTCTTGAGGAGATGTAGACCCAAAAATAATGTCATCAACATATATTTGAGCAATAAGCAAACAATTTGTATTTCTTTTAACAAACATTGTTAGGTCTACTCCCCCTCGATTGAAACCATGGGTTAAAAGAAAGGATATAAATTGCTCATACCAAGCATGAGTGGCTTGTTTGAGACCATAAAGATATTTCTTTAGTCTAAAAATACAGTTCAGAAGAAAAGGATCAACAAAACCCTTGGGTTTTTCAACATACTCTTCTTCATTTAAAAACCCATTTAAAAATGCAGATTTTACGTCCATTTTGTGTAATTTAAATTTTAAATGACAAGAAACGACAAGTAAAAGTCTAATAGACTCTATTCTAGAAACCGGGGAAAATGTATCATTAATATCAACCCCGTAAATTTGAGAGTACCCCTGGTCTACTAGTCTAGCTGTATTACGCAAAACGTTACCGGTCTCATCACATTAATTATTAAAAATCCACTTAGTTCCAATGACATTAGTATGAGTAGGACGAGGAACTAAAAACCGCACATTATGGATCTTAAATTGACCCAATTCTTCCTGCATAGCAGGAAGCCCAGATTCTTCAACAATGCCATCTTTTATAGTCTTAGGTTCAACTAAGGAAACAAAAGAATACATTAAGGGATTTAAAGTTTTAGCTCTAGTCTTAACAAGTTGCTTAACATTACCCAAAATGTTCTTCTTAGGATGATTAGATCGAACCAAATTAGGAACATCTAAGTCTCCTGGTGGAAGGGAGTCCGAGTCACTATCCGTTGACTATTTTGGTAAATCATTTGAAGGGATGTTTTCAAAGGGTAATGATTCTGGGCTATCTTCCACCAAAGGGGCAACACAGTCATTTATCACAACATTAATACATTGCATGATAGACATAGTTTTCAAATTATAAACTCTATAAGCCAGACTATTTTGGGAGTTACCTAAAAAAACAACCTTGTCTCCTCTAGCGTCAAATTTAAACAAGTGTTCACGATCCTTACACACATAGAATTGACTACCAAAACCCTAAAGTATTTCAAATTGGGTTGTCTTGACCATACCATAATTAATAGGGTGTTTGATTAGTGTTTTTCCTTAAATGAACCCTATTAATTATGTGACAAGTTCTTTGAGTAGCTTCAACCCAAAAATATTTTGGTAAGTTCTTAGCGTGAATCAAAACACAAGCCATTTCTTAAATGGTTCGATTTGTTTTCAACAATACCATTTTGTTGGGGTGTCTTAGGAGCACTAAACTCATGTTTATACCCATTCCCAATACAATAGTCAATGATGCCCGTGTCTTCAAATTCTGCACCCCTATCGCTACGAATACGAGTGACTTGAGTGTCTTTCTCATTTTTTTTTGCAGAATTTTCAAAAAAAGATTAAAAGTGTCTGATTTTTCCTTCATAAAAGCAACCCAAGTAAATTTAGTAAAGTCATCAACTATAACGACAATATATGAATTACCACAGAAGCTAATTATCCTAGAAGGACCCATTAAATCCATATGTAACAATTCCAAGTGGTGAGAAGTAAAAATTTTAATTACTTTCTTATGAGGTGCCTTATGAATTTTACCAATCTGACAGGGACAAAAAATAGAGTGTTTAACTTTAGTTATTTTGGGTACACCACGAACAACATTTTGAGTGGTTAATTTCGACAAACTGTCGTAATTTAGATGGCCTAAACGTTCATGCCATAAGTCTAAATCACTCATCCTATTAGATAAATAATTTTCAGAATCATGTTCATGTTTAACAACATAGCAATTATTTGGAGTCCTAGTAACACACAAAATAAGTTTCCCATTGGGGTCTAAAATTTTACAATAAGATTTTGTGAAATTAATAGCATGATCGGTCTCACAAAACTGACTAATACTCAATATATTTACTTTTAAACCATCAACAAGTAAAATGACGTGACTAAGAATGTGTCTCTAAAATGCGTTATCTCTATGCTCAAGTGCAAGCCTGTCGTTCAAGTAATAATCCGATAAGTTAGGTATCGATCCTCAGGTAAATAGGACAACAGACTTGTAACGATGTTGGGGAGAGGAATCCTAACTCTGACTCTAAAGAAAAAGGAAAAGATGATTTGTCTCGGGAATTGACTACAACTAAATGCAATTTTGAAAATATTTATTTAATGCACCAAAGTATGAATGAAATGCAACTATTCTAAATTACCTAAATTACTGATAATGATTGAACTGAAACTTGAACTATATGATGAAGAAAACAGGAGGAGAATACAATCCCTCAACCCTAGTGTATTGGTGGTATAACACTAATCATAAAGTTAAGTGATTAATTAGACCCAGACTTTAGTATTCCCAATCATTATGTATACGAGGTTCAAGCCCGCACCATACAAAATTAGAGGACGAGTAAAGAGATAACACGCGATAATAACCCTCCTATTGCATTCTAAAGAATCCCGATTACCCTGAAGAAAATGAGATCCAAAGATCTACAATGGTTGTGATGCTACGCAATACGGTCATAATAAATCATTAAATTTAGAGGATTAATTTTATACACATTCAACTAACACATCAGGTTGACTCCATGCATCCCAGCCTTTTAAATCTAGCCGGACATATGAAAGCTTGAAAACAACACGTTTGGAATGAAAGAAAACATTTTTACTAATGGATGAAGATGAAGAAAGATGAAATTGTTAGTGAAAAAACACTATAACAAAGATTGAAACATAAATTAGAATGATGTTACTTAAATTTGCAAACTGAAAGCAACTAGGGTTTATTCTTCTTCACTTATAAAATTGATTACAAAGCTTCCCTAATGGATCAGAAGCTCCCCCTACATTTGGGAAGAGTTACAATTTATAATCTACAATACAAGAGTTTGAACCAAATAGGATTCTAATTTTTACAAGTGGATAAGTCCGGATAATTGAGAACATAACCGATCCTGTTAAGGGGTTCGGTTTGGTTCTTTCTTTGACAGCTTTTATAGGGAGTTTTTTTAGCATAGGATCGGTCATTTATTTCTCTACTTCATTTCGGTTACGTTTTGTCAATTCTTCATAGGATGTTTTCCAGGTGTAGGATCGATTCATTTTCTCTTCACTTGGGTTCAGTTTCATCTTGCCAATTGTTGCAGAAACCTTTCCTTCTTGTTCTTCTTTGGAGCTTTTGGTACGAAACCCGAATCAAATCACTAAACATGTGTGAAATAGATGAAACATACACGAAACTTGGTGTACTCATTAGAACTTGTTAATATCAAAGATATGATATAAATCCACTCGAATTACACTTCGCGACGCGATAAAAGCCTCTAAATTAAGGGGATAAATGGGAAGAATTTATGCATAATCAAACCCCCCTAACGTATAAATTTGATCGTCCCGAGCAATGTAATAGAATCAAAACATGGTCTAACTCGAAAATGGGATAGGATACCTATTTCGTGGGCGAGCGATTGCATTTAGTGTATGCAACAAGCCTTTAAACCTCTAGGTTACCCTAGTAGGACGAGTTGTGTCTTATGAGGGTTTGCAGAGGATATACCCACAAAATTTGACTCAAAGAAAACTCAAGATACGCAAAAATTATATAATTCAAACTTTTCCAGAAAATAGTCATCATCAAGTCATGTTCAAGAGTCTCAAATCATAGTGCGCGTATGTGAAGCCGGAAATTTAATCGCGAATTTCCACTGATTGACCATTGTGTTACTTATCCAAAAATTCGTTTTGATTTCAAAATCTCACGGATTGCTCTCACAAAATAATCACTCGGAATGTGGCTATTCTCTAGGTATGTGTGATTTATAAGAGTAAACGTAGTGGAACCAAGTTCACGCATACAAGTAGAAAGACGAAAATTTTTAGCAACCGGATCTCATCAATGGATTACGGAAATAAAAAGATGGGACCATTACCTTTAATTCACGTTTTTTATCTCTTTTATTATCTTTTAGTGTTTTAGCTCTCCACGCGGTAAACAATTTCGCAATTTTGGACTCGGTTAGGACTTTTACGGGTTGAAGGTGTATTGGGTCATATTGGAAAAGGTTAAGAACTTCGGAATTGAAAAATTTAGCTTATGATGTCCTTTAGTGCTTTTTCGGGCTTTTGCTCAGTTTTTTTTCTTTTTCTATTTTTTTTCTATTTCCACGTTGTTGTTTCCTTGCTGTTTTTGTTGAGCATAGATATTTTTTTCTTTCCCCTTTTTCTGCACTTTTCAGACTTAATTAATGGGATTGTCCCCTTTTCGCAATTTTGGACTACTTGGGGTTTTTCGGATTGTCAAACGAAGGGGAAAATTATATTCGACTCAATTTGGGTTACAAAAGGGGGTAATTTTTCGCTACTTTTTCAAGCCAATATTTTTTGGTGACAAACGAGGGCCCACTTCATTGTCCAAAATACTAATTGTGTCACCATATGCGTTACAAAATGAATTAAGTTTAGGGATCTATTTGACATGTTTTTCCAGGCAATATCACACACATTTTCCATAACCGATGAAAGTGAAAGAATTGAGATCCTCGACGACTCATTTGACGCTAAAAAGAGCTTTTGAGTTAACAACTAACTCGGATTGATTTATAAATTTCACAAAAATAAAAGGCTTGAATCTCACCGGGGTTGTTAATCTCCACATTTATTCGTTAAGTCGCCTACGTTCGCTCAATTTCCATCTTTGGTCAATTCTAGCTTTGTGTATTGTGTTTTTATAATTTGAGAATTTAAATCGACTTTTAATGATATTTTCGAAAAATTTGAATTCCAGTTTTTTATTTATTTTGAACAAAAATATTTTTGGGTTTTTCAAGATTTTATGATTTTTTTAAAATTTTATGGGCATTTTTGAAAATTTGTGAAGTTTTAGAAATACGCACTTGTGCCACCCTAACTTAGATTTTTGCATTGTCCTTAAGAAAAAAGTACCAAAATCTAACTCAAAGAGAATTAAAAGTGCTAGAAAATATAACATACGAATAAAATAGAAATGCAACATTTATATAGATATATAACAAACTGTGTTACAAAGGGTACAGAGAAAACACACAACCAACATTGATTAAACAACCAGTTCAAACACATACAAACAGCAAACACAGACAGGGGCTTCATTGGGGCGGCGGATTTTAGGGCTCGGGTGCATTGGGATTGTAAGGATCATAAAAGTAATTGGGGGCGATCCACCAAAGTTGAGCTGGAATAGATGGGCATGGACTTGGTGCAACATTCTCGTGTCCCTCATGAATTTTTTGTTGAAATGTGTGATCTTAACCCTAACCTCACATAATCTACCTACGAACTCAATCTAGCACAACTATTATACACAAGAATTCACCCCATACGCGTCGGAGGTGCGACGACCTCTCGTTTCAAGCTCATTCGACCTTGTAAACGAGGTCCGACAACCAAACGGTGTCGACTTCTTCCACACACACCTCTAGATATGGCTTTAGGCATTTTCCATTTACTTTGAATGTATTTATCCCTTTTAAATCGTCTAACTCCACAACTCCATTCGGGAATACATTCTTCACAATGAATGGGCTAGACCATCGTGACTGCAACTTACCCGAAAATAGATGAAGCCGAGAGTTATAGAGAAGTACCTTTTGCCCGGGAAGAAACTCTTTGCGTCGAATAATGTTATGTGAGTGAGTTTCATCCTTTGTTTGGAAATTTTTGTGTTCTCATACGCATCATTGCGTATCTCTTCTAACTCATTTAATTGAAGCTTACGAGTTTCATCGGCTTTATCCATGTCATAGTTCAACTTCTTAATTGCCCAATACGCTTTGTGCTCTAATTCAAAGGGAAGATGGCAAGGTTTTCCATACACAAATAGGAATGGGGACATGCCGAGTGGATTTTTGTATGCGGTACGATAGGAGTGAATCGTTCAATCTAAATGACCAATCTTTCCGAGTGGGATTGACGGTCTTCTCGAGATTGTTCTTGATTTACCGATTCACTAATTCGGCCCGACCATTCATTTGTGGGTGATAGGTCGTTACAACCTTGTGAACGATGCCATACTTTCTCATGAGCTTCGCGAATGGCCTGTTGCAAAAGTGCGTGCCATTGTCACTAATTATCGGTTTTGGAGCACCGAAGCGGGAAAGTATGTGTTCCTGTAGGAACCTAATCACCATTTTACTGTCATTTATCTTGGTAGCTATAGATTACACAAATTTAGAAATGTAATCTACCGCGACAAGGATGTATAGGAAACCAAAAGATGGGGGAAAAGGGCATATGAAGTCAATACCCCAGCAGTCGAAAATCTCAATAATGAGTATCGGGTTTAATGGCATCATGTCTCGTCAGGTGACCGTCGCAAGATTTGCAACAATCGTTCACATCTCAAAATATTGTGGGCCAATAGAGGACGAATTGAAGAATCTTAGCGCCTGTCTTTTTTGTCAAAAACTGACCTCCACACGCTTTTGAATGACAGAACTGGATGACTTTCGACATCTCGTCATCCGGTACACATCGTCGGATGATTGGTCGGCTCAATATTTAAAGAGGAAAGGATCATCATAGAAAAACATGCGCGACCAAGTGATAAACCTCTTCTTATCTTGTGATGTCCAATTGGGAGGGACGGATCCCCTGATAAGGTAGCTTACTATATCCGCAAACCAGGGCAAAAAAGAGGTAGCAAAGAGGGACTCATTCGGAAAATATTCGTCCATGGGTATCGGATCACTAGGTACATCGGACAAAAGTTGTGATAAATGGTCGGCAACGACGTTTTCTACTCCTTTTTTGTCTTTAATGGGGAAATTAAACTCTTGTAGGATTAGGATCCACCTTATGAGGCGCGACTTTGCATCTTTCTTCGCAAGTAAGTATTTTAATGCTGCGTGGTCAGTGAAGCAAGTGATGGGTGAATCGATAAGATAGGACCAAAATTTATCAAGAGAAAAAACTACCGCTAGCAACTCCTTCTCTGTGGTGGAGTAATTGAGTTGTGGTCCGGTAAGATTTCGGCTAGCGTAGTAGATTACATAAGCCTTATTGTCTTTTCTTTGGCCCAAAACAGCCCCTATTGCATAATCTCTAGCATCACACATAAGCTCGAATGGTAAGGACCAATCCGGAACTTGCATGGTGGGAGCGGACACAATCATGGTTTTCAGTTTTTCAAAAGTGCTATGGCATGCGTCTGTCCACTCAAATGGGGTGTCCTTCATAAGTAGGTTTCTTAAGGGTCTAGCGATGGCACTAAAGTCCTTAATGAACCGTCGATAAAATCTCGCGTTGCCCAATAAGGAGCGCACTTCTTTCAGCGATTTGGGTGGGGGTAGATCAGATATGACATAAATCTGAGCTCTATCGACTTCAATCCCTTTGGATGAAACTATGTGGCTAAGAACTATTCCCTCAGTGACCATAAAATGGCATTTCTCCCAATTTAGGACTAAGTTCTTTTCCACACAATGAGCAAGTACTTTTTCCAATTTTCTAGACAAAGATCAAAAGAGGTGCCAAAAAGGCTAAAATCGTCCATGAACACTTTGAGTCCTCTCTTAACCATGTCACTAAATAGGCTCAACATGCACCTTTGAAAGGTCACGGGTGCATTACTCAAGCCAAATGGCATACGTTTGTAGGCAAACATACCAAAGGGTCAACTACAGGTCGTTTTCTCCTGGTCAAGTACGTCTACCTTAATTTGGTTATATCCGGGATAACAATCAAAGAAGCAATAGTAAGGGTAGCCCACTACTCTCTCAATCATCAGATCAATAAATGGCAAGGGGAAATGGTCTTTCCTGGTTCCTGCATTGAGTTTTTGGTAATCAATGCAAACGCGCCACCCGGTGGTGGTACGTTGGGTAACAATCATTATCATGCCTGACTTTTTCGGGACAACTTGAATAGGGCTTACCCACTTACTATCTGAGATTGGGTAGATAATCCCGACATCCAATAACTTAATGATTTTGGTCCTCACCACTTCTTTCATATTGGGGTTTATCCTTCTTTGCATTTATCGTGGGCTTGACATCCTCTTCGAGATGGATTTTGTGGGTGAAAATCAAAGTACTTATCCCTTTCAAATCAGTAATACACCAACCGAAAGAACCTTGGTGCTTCCTAAAAATCTTTAACAGTTTACCCTCCTTCTCTACGTCTAGTCTAGAGGAGACAAAAACAGGAAATGTCTCATTGTGACCCCCCGCCTAATTAAATATCGGATGATCAGTCCTTTATTAAATTATAACCAAGGTGAACGGTTGGTTCATTTTTAGCATCATTATCGTAAAAATAACTTTTTCAATTAAACACCCTAAATAATTAAGCTAAGTGACAAAACTATTTTAAGACATCAATTTCCAATTACATTTAAAAATCATCATTTAAAACTTTTCATAATCCATAGTTTAAGAATCACCCAACAACTATACTGGAACATATAATCCAAGCAATTAAGCATCCAACTAAATAATTCCATCTTTAAAACATCAAAGGAAAAACATCCAGACATTAATAATCCCAAAGTATAAATACTGGAAATAAATGAGTCACTATCTCTAACAAAACCAACTGAGTAATGAAAAAAGGGCAACACATGCCCAACTGGATAAAATAAAACTAGAAGTGGAATCAATACTGATATCCTCTAAGCAAGAGGCCTGCAACTCCCACCTAAGTTGCAGCACGTTCTTTCCAAAGGATCCTATGCAAGACTCCCCTGTGGCTGGGCACCTATAATATATACATATATATACAAGAGAGAAGAGAAAATAGGAAACGGGTCAGAGCCCGATTATAAAACAGTTTAAAATTATTTTAGCAAGTATTTAAATTGCTTACCGGCTAATGAAACAAACATATTAGTGCGGCACTCTCTTGAGAAATTCTCACCTCTCTCCTAATGTGCATACCTATCGCACTAATACTCCCAATAGTTTAGCTTATCTTAAGTTACTCACAAGATTTCATGCCGACAATCTCAAATGTTAAGGAAGTTGATTTTATTAAAAAGCAAGGTTCTCACATAAGCCTCATTTGATTATAAAGTTTCTCACTACCGCTTAAAACCTTTCAAACACTTATACCCAAGTTGAAATGATTATTCGGTAGTTCCCAAATTTCAAGTATATATATATATATATATATATATATTAACGGCACCCCTCATAAAATTTATGGTGCTGGCATACTCTACTATCCAGTCCTCATATCACTCGTACTAAAGGAAATACTAGTTCAGAATCACTCTCGAACTGTATTAATACAAAACATATACAAATTGAGGAGAAGCATAGTTCCAAGTCACTAAGAGGTCAGCACATACCCTCACGTCTCTTAGGACCGCCTGAATATCGATCTGATAGCCTGTACCAAGGATTCCTATGTCCGAGGGTACAAGTCAATATCCCCTATAAAGGTCCCATCGAGATAAGAGTGTCCCAGCCCATTAACCTCAAGGATAGCAAGCAGCGCGGGCATGATTTTCACACGTATATAGTATATGCATAAACACAGTCATATATGTATACTACCATTCCCATATCAAATTTAGGTACACTCTCACGACCCATACTGATGATAGTTATTCTTATTGCCCATTACTAGATTATCCCGTATAATGGTTTCTCTTATTCCTATTTGTGGGATTATTCCCAACCTTCTTCGTAACACTAGTGAAATACTATCTCCTTAAGTGTAATTTTAGTAGGTACTCGTTTACTTTATGACGTAACTTCCATACGAGTCTCACCCTTTAGACACACACGTTCCCACTATTTCTTAAGTGTAAAACACCTTCGTTAAATGTTAGTCTCGTCTTACATTAAGGGTTCCATTTTTTTTTATAAAGTCCTACTGGTCTTCTTTATACCCTAAAATGTTTTAATTGAAAAGTCCAAAGATTGATACTCACTTAAATTGAAATTAATCATTTAAAAAGGGAAGTATGAGTCTGCCTGGAGGGGTCGATCGATCTATGGCAGGGGTTCGATCGATCAAGTAGTTATGACGAAACTGCAGAAATTCAAATTACGGGTTTCTTCTTCCAAAATCATCCAAACCAACATAATTGACTTCCAACTCCCAACAATTTATACTATAAGTGTTATATTCTCAAATAAGGGGTATTCTACGTAAGGCATGCGAATTTTTATCATGTATAACGAATTAAATGAGGCACAATCCATAAAAATATCAAGAACCCTAATATTTCCTTTGTTTAGTTTCTTTCCATTCTTTTCCCAGATTTCATACTCCTAGTTTACTGTAATTTCGTGGTTCAACCTCTACATATGAATTTGATTTCCAGAATACGTTATTTTACATATACATCATGCGAATTCAAGTCTCCAAAATAGGTTTTTCTTTCATAAAAACTAGTCCTAATCAATCCTAGACTAATATTATTGAAGCATTAATTGAAATAGAGCAAGATAGATACTTGCCTGGGAATTCTTGGTTCAGATTTGTGGAGAGATTGGTGTGTTTGTGATCCTCGTTGTGCGATCTAACGTTTGGCGGTGACGGCGGTGTAAATGGTGGAGTTGTTGGCCTAAAACTCCTTGGAAAGCTTCTCCTCTTCCTCTCCAATGGACGTCTTTGGTTTATGGTTATTCTAACCCTAGAAGATGACTCCTACCATCTGATATACTCTTATAATTTTCGTGGGTTTTCATGCTCAAAAATGTAAAATGTCCAAAACGCCCTCCCGGGATGTTAATTAGGCCTAAAAATGCCTCGAGACCCAAGCTAAACCCTCGGGTACATTATTTTGACTATCTCGACCCTTCCGAACACATTGACGCACTCAAAATAACTATATGGGTGACTTATAATTTATTCACTTATAATAGTTCAAAATTAATCCCGACATGACACAAGCGCGTCCCGATAAATTTCCAAAATTATCAAATTGGATTCTCGTGATAATTTTACTAAATTCAATTACAACACTTATTTTACCCATAAAGTAACTTACAACAAAATAATTACTAACTCTCATCACGCTAGTAAGTATTTAAATGATTTTCCGGATTAATATTAAATTAATATCTCTAATTGAATTTAATAAATCCCTAATATTAAAAGTCATAAAAGTACGGGGTATTACACTCGTCCTCTCCTAGGTATGCATATTTAATATGGGAGGGTAGTTTCTTCAATTCGAGGGTCAAAAATTTCTCACTGGAGGAAACCATGCATGCATCCCGTGGTGGTAACTCCTCGAATTGAGAAACCCAACTTACATCTCTCGCGTCCTCGTTTGACGCTCTCTCATCAAGTATCTCTCTCCACTCCTCAACTTCCCTCTCAAATTCAGTATAAGTCCCCTCACTCTCGTGGCTTGACACTAAACAGGACCCTAGGGCATCTCCATAATAATTTTCCTCAAAGTACTCCTTTACGATCTCATCGATTAGGCTCACCATGTGAAGATTATCTTCTTCCCCCGTATGTTGGGCTATATGGAAGATGTTAGAATCTAAGGTCATGTTCCCAAAGGTGAGTTGTATCTTCCCATTTCGAGTATTGATAATTACGTTAGTCGTAGCTAAGAATGGGTGCCCAAGAATGATGGGAACATGATTGCTCCAGGTGAAGGAGGGTTCTATGTCCCAAATGACAAAATCTATCGGGAAGTAGAAAGTGTCAACTTGAACAATAACGTCCTCAACTATACCTCTAGGGATCTTCATGGTTCGATCCGCTTACTAGAGAGTGATCTTTATGGGCTTAAGGTCGCCCAGATCAAGTTGGCGATAAATGGCATAAGGGAGGATGTTGACACTTGCTCCCAAGCCAAGTAAGGCTTTTTCACATTCTGTGCTAGAAATACATTTTTCTTTACCTTCATCTTTCTCTTTACTGTTAACAAGTCTTTGATGACTTTTGCATAAGATGGAATTTTCGTAATGGCGTCGAGGAAAGGTAAATTTAGCTTTACTTGCTTTAGCACGTCTAGCACTTCATCAAAGGGGTTTTCTTGGTGTGAAGGAACCAGCCTTGGAGGAAACGGTGTCGCAATGGGTGGTTTCACTACTACCTCGGGATCACTAGCATATTCATTATCACTCTTTTTGAAGGAGACATCTTCGGCCTCTTTCGTATCGGGCAAAATCTCCTTGTCTGTAGTTGCGTCATGTAGGGGAGGTGATAAATCAATGACTCTCCCACTATGAAGAGTGGTCATAGCTTGACATTGCTCCTGATGTTCTGTCGAGGTGGAGCTAACACTAGTTGGACCTTGGGGTGGCAATCTTTGGCACTGGGTAGGAAACTTGCCCTTCTATTGGATACTCAACGATGATTGCAACTTTGAAATGTTCGCATTTATGTCGTTGATCATGCGATCATGCCTAGCAGTGGCTGCATTTTGGGTAGTGATACATTGGTTTATTGTATCCTTGATATTTCTCTGCGGTGGAGTGATATATATCCCTGTAGGTGGTGGTGCTTGCACATGTCCTTTCATGTGTGGTGCTTGTTGAAAGTGTGATGGTGGAGGAGGGGAAAAAACATGTGAATTAGGATTCATCGCTGCATGTTGTTGCCCATAGTTAAAATCAGGATGGTTTTCCCACAAAGGGTTGTAAGAATTCCCGTGGGGTTCACCGAAATTACCCTTGAATCCTCCTATACCACTTACTTGTTCTTGAAGCATAACTTTATAGGCGGATATCGTCAGGCATTCCTCTATTGAATGTCCCGCCTCATAAATCTCACACACCTTCTCAACAGGGTTTGGGATGGATCCAAGTTGTCCTTCTGCACATTTCGCCAATAATTGTCGCATTCCTCTCTTAAGCACATCAAGTCGACCTTCCATTATAGAATTTTTCTCTACATGAAATAGGTTGGACGCCGATGGAGTGGTGGTCACTTGGCGAGTTTGATTTTGAGCATTAGTTTCAGATGTATCCCAGGATTGGATAGTCTCGGCGACATACCTCAGGTGAAGCTCAGCATCATGGGCATCTAATTCGACAAATGGACCATCGCGCATGGTTTCAACGAGTTATTTGGAATTAATGTTTATCCCATTATGGATGAAGGGAATGATTTGCAGTTTATCAAATCCATGACGGGGGCACGTAGTAATTAACTCATTGAAACGCTCGTAGCATTGATCGAACGGCTCATTTTCTAATTGTCGAAAAGTATGAATTTGAGCCTTGATGGAGTTCATTCGATGTGGAGGAAAGAATTTCTTGAGAAATTTATATTGTAACTCATTCCAGGATGCAATCGATCTTGGAGGTAAAGACCATAGACATGTCTTAGCCTTATCTTTTAGAGAGAATTGGAAGAGTTTGAGGCGAATCACTTCTTGTGTACAAGTTTGATCATTGAGGGTTTCACACACATCCTCAAATTCCCTGATGTGGAGATATGGGTTTCATACTTCAGTGCGCTCGAGATATAAGATTTCTCTTAAAGGGCGGTACGGGGCCTCTTCCTCATCGGAGGCTGCACTAACGTGTTGTAACATGGCTCTCTCACTAGATGACTCTGTGTCCTCACTGGCTATACTCTAACAATGATATGAAGTGTGTCCTAAGAGAGAAAACATGGTGTTATTTGCGGTTGAGTGTGACGGT
Source organism: Sambucus nigra (assembly GCA_949130495.1). Lineage (NCBI taxonomy): Eukaryota > Viridiplantae > Streptophyta > Magnoliopsida > Dipsacales > Adoxaceae > Sambucus > Sambucus nigra. The sequence continues at coordinate 363,166,376 of OX422212.1, forward strand.
GTGGGAGATGGAACCCATAATTGTGGAGCGTTAGGAGTGTGAGGGCTATCAGGATCGTACTCAACTATTAGATTTTCGTGAATGTGGGTTGGAGTATTAAGGGGAGTTGGAGTGAGTGCAGAATTTTGCATTAACTGGCTTATGAGAGATGATGAGGAATATATTTTGTGTATTTTCAAAAAAAAAATATGTTTTTGGATTTTTGGAAATTTTTAGTCAAAGTTTGAGATTGACTTGATCAAATCCTAAGTCTATCTAAATCCCCGACAATGGCGCCAAAAAATTGACGTGACTAAGACAAGAATGTGTCTCTAAAGTGAGTTCTATCTAGGCTCATGTGCAAGCATGTCGCTCAAGTCATAATCTGATAAGTCGGGTATCGATCCTCAGGGAAATAGGACAACAGAGTTGTAATGACGTTGGACAGACGAAGGAATCCTACCTGTAACTCTAAAGAAAAAGCAAAATATGATATGTCTTAGGAATTGACTAAAACTAAATGCAATTTTGAAAATATTTATTTAATGCACCAAAGTATGAATGGAATGTAACTATTCTAAATTACCTAAATTACTGATAATGATTGAATTGAAACTTTAACTATATGATGAAGAAAACAGGACGGGAATACAATTCCTCAACCCTAGTGTACTGATGGTATAAAACTAATCGTAAACTTAAGTGATTGATTGAACCTAGACTTTAGTACTCCAAAGGATTACGTATATGAGGTTCAAGCCCACACCATACAAAATTAGAGGACGAGTAAAGCGATAACGCGGGCTAACAACACTCATATTGCATTCTAAAGCATTCCGGCTACCCTGAATCAAACGAGATCCAAAGATCTCCAATGGTTGTGATGCTACGCAATACGATCCTATTAAATCATTAAATTTAGAGGATTAATTTTATTCACATGCAACTAACACATCAGGTTGATTCCATGCATCCCGACCTTTTAAATCTATCCGGACATATGAAAACATGAAAACAACACGTTTTGAATGAAAGAACACATTTTTACTAATGGATGAAGATGAAGAAAGATGAAATTGTTAGTGAAAAAGCACTATAACAAAGATTAAAACAAAAATTAGAATGATGTTACTTGAATTGCAAACTGAAAACAACTAGGGTTTATTCTTCTTAACTTCTAAAATTGATTACAAATCTTCCCTAATGGATCAGAAGCTCCCCATACGTTTGGGAGGAGTTACAATTTATAATCTAAAAAATACAAGAGTTTGAACCAAATAGGATTCTAATTTTTATAAGTGGATAAGTTGAGATAATCGAGAACATAATCGATCCTGTTAAGGGGTTCGGTTCGGTTCTGTCTTTGACAGCTTTTACACGGAGTTTTTTGAGCATGGGATCGGTTCTTTATTTCTGTACTTCAGTTCGGTTCCGTTTTGTCAATTCTTCATAGGACGTTTTCCAGGTGTAGGATCGGTTCATTTTCTCTTCACTTGGGTTCGGTTCCATCTTGTCAGTTGTTGCAGAAACCTTTTCTTCTTGTTCTTCTTTGGAGCTTTTGGTATGGAAATCGAATCAAATCACTAAACACCTGCGAAATAGATGAAACATACACGGACCTTGGTGTACTCGTTAGAACTTGTCAATAAAAAAGATATGACATAAATCCTCCTGAATTACACTTCGCGGCGCGATAAAAGTCTCTAAATTAAGGGAATAAATGGGAAGAATTTATGCCTAATCATAAAACTTCCTCCAAGTTAGGGAGTCCATCTAGATCAATCGACCATTTCCCTATGATGTGGGATATCTTTCCATCACCAAATGTCACAACACCACCAATAAAAGATTCTAAGGTGGTGAATTTCAATTTGTCCCTCGTCATATGCGTTGAATAACAAGAATCTAAATACCATTTAGAATTTTTATTACGAGCATTTAGTGCCGATAAAATAACATTACATCTCAATGAGTCATTTGATTCAGATTTTTTAACCTAATCAGCCTTATTTTTCTCAAAAACAATTTTAGTTCGATTAGGCTTTATGTTTGACATATTAGGCTTCCTAACAAATTCAGTTTTACCATTAAAACGAGCTAGCCTATTTTGATCTTGCAGTTTTTTATAGCAGAAATCGGTCAAGTTACCATTTTTGGGACAAAAATCACAATGGAAAAATTTCCTATAGACAGGTCAAGTCGGGATAGCATATTTGTGGGTTGGTCTAGAGTTGGTCATGCTTGCCTTTTTAAAACAAAAGTGTTATAAATGCCCAAATTTAGAGCAATATTCACATTGAAAGTAGTAGGCTTCGTAGTTTGAAACATCTTCCCATTTTGATTTTGCCTAAAATACTCTAAATTAGAACCATTCTGTCATAACTTCTTAAAACATAATTCTTCCAAATGTCCCGTTCTGTGACAAAAAGTGCATTTAAAGATAGGCTTAGAAGATCTTGAAGAGCCTTCATTTTTCACATGTTTATAAGACATCCTAATTTCATTAGACTCGGGAAATTGTTCTTTTGAATTTACGAAATTAGTGACATCAAATTCTTCCCCCTCAAAACCAAGTCCTTTTGTAGGAATAAAATCAGAATAAAAATTTGTCGGATCATAACGCATATTTTAATTAATAGTTTTGACGGCAAACCGAGAATTCCAAAAACTATTTAACTTTTTAGAGGTTATCTCCAGTTCCTTTTTACATTCATCATATTTATTCCAACCACCCTTAAGTTCAATTTGAAACTCATCAGATTTATAAAAAAAATCCTTGTTTTTAGTCACAAGAGAGTGATTCAAATCAGTTAGTATAGCAGTCCTTTTTTCAAGCAAAACAACATCATTTTCCAATTCTTCAATGTGAAAAGCTGATTCTTCAGACATAATTATGATTTGACTATTTAAAGAATTAATTTTATCTAATAACCTAGCATTCTCTTCACTTAAATGTGTGATGTCATTAACTGTTTCATTTTCAGCATTCTCACACATATCTTTTTCTACATTTTCAAAAACCTCCAACAACTCAGAGTCATCTAAATCAACATAAATATTTCCAATATAAAAAAGAGATGCCATTACAATTGGGTGATTTTGAGCAGGAAAGGTGTGAGATAAATTCATAAAGTCTAAGTCACAAGTATCATCACACAAATGAGAAAATCTAATAGACTAGATATGCAATCTAATATGTCCTCCGATATCATTGTACAAGCAGAAGTAAATTCCATAAGATTATCAAAGGTTTCTTCATTATCACTATCGGAGATATCATCCCAAGTTTTAGACAAATGTGCCTTATTTGAAGGTTCCCATTTAGATTTAGAAAAAAACTTATCATCATAGTGACCATATTCATTGCACTTACAACACTGAATGTGGCTCAAATCCTTCTTAGGTCCAAAATTTTCAAAACTTTTCTTCTCAAAATATTTTTCATCGGGTCTATCAGAATAACTGGGCTTACCTTATTTTGAAGCATATTTATTCCTATACTTCACAAATTCCTTATAGTGCTTAGACAAGAGTGGAAGTCCATTATCCAAAGATTCCAAAGAAATTTCAGATTCGGTTAAATTGGACAACGAGGATACAAAAGCCAAACTACTTTCACTACCAGTTCAAAAATTAAGCACATTTTGAGTTTCAGTGTGTGAAGGTGCTTTGCCTCTTTGCTAATCTGTTAAAGTATTTTGATATTCAAAAGTATTAAGTTTACTATATAAGAGATGACATGTGTAACTATCCAAATTATCAACAATAATATGAGAAATTAAATCTAAACTTTTAGGAAGGGATCTAAGAATTTTATCACAAATTTCAGAATCAACATAAATAATACCATTAGCATCTGACTGATTTACGACCTCTAGCAATTTCAAATAAAAATCATCAAACTTATCATTATCTTTAATGTAGAGAGAATCATAAAGCCTAACTAGCATTTGGGACTTAACCCTTTTAACTCTAGAGTCTCCTTCATGGGTTGTCATTAAAATGTCCCAAGCCTCTTTAGATGTAGTGCAGGCTGAAATTCTTAAAAATTCAGTTGCACCCATCGCTTGAAAAATGGAATTTTTTCCTTCGTAGTTATACTGTGAACTCAGCGTTTCTTCTTTAGTCCATTGAGAAAAAGGTTTTCTAACAAATATTTCAGCATCATCATCACTAGGTTTAATAGGTGCAAAAAAAACCATTTTCAACTTTTTCCCATACCTCATCTCCCAAGTGTTGGAGGTGTGCAACCAATCTTACTTTCCAATAAGCAAAGTTGTCACCATCAAACATGCGAGGACGTACGAGAGACCCATTATGGTCACCCATAATAAAAAAAAGTTGATTAATTGAAAACAAAAGAGTTTAAGATCTTTATGAAATAAAACTTTTAAAAAGTGACTCCTGAAGATCTGATACCATTTGAAATAACCTAAACACCTAACTTGTTTTAGATAATATATAAAACTCCAACTCTTATAGTATTTGATTTAAAAAGACTAAATAGAAATCGTTGTGAGCACCCACACAAATAAAGACAGATTTGGAATGATGCTGCTAAAATAAATATAAAGACAGATTACAGTCCTACAAGTCCAAAATGAATTAATCTAAGAAAATATAAGCACGTACACCCATCCTAGTCTAAAACAAGCCAACTTGACTGAAAATCAGTCAACCCAATAACACCCTGGTAATAGTGACTACAACACACACACAATACCACACTCTAGCCCCGAGACCCCGTGAAGTTGTGCAACACCCATATTTTAATTTCTAAAGTTTGATTTAGTCAAATCATAAAGTTATTTTGTTTATAAAAGAAGACCAAACACACAAGAGTTTAAGTCTACTTTTATTAACACAAAAATTACCAATCAAGGACTAATTGAGAGGTAAGGTTATAGATTCAAACACACTCACAAATTAGTTTTTGCACAAGCCAAAACAAACACCAAATTAATTCTGATTTAAAACAAAATTAATTAGTCTAAACAAAGTCAAGTTACCCACACGTGATCTACACACACTAAGATACCCAAACTAGTAAGGTAAACAAGTGAGACTAAACTAAGTTAAAACAACAAGATTTAGCAACAGTTTAAGTTGAGTTAAACACAAGTTAATTCTGAGTTAATCTAGTTTAAAGTGGGGTATGTTAAGTCCGAAAACAAAACAGATAACAACACTAAGTCCTTGGTCTGAGTCAAATCAATGAGTTAAAGTCCGAGTTAAATCAGCGAGTTAAAGTCCGAGTTAAATCAGTGAGTTCAAGTCCGAGTTAAACCAGTGAGTTCAAGTCCGAGTGACACCAGTGCGTTTGAGTTGAGTTAAGTCGAGTTAACACACCCTTACACCCAAGTACACCGATCAAACAAAATAATGGAACACACACACACGCACACGTCACAAACTCACGCACACACAGTTTACCAAACACACCCACACACAGATTAACAAACACGTACAAATTTGAGGCAAAACCACACACAAATAAGAAACAAAAAGGAAACGCATATTTGAGAATTTTTTTACCAAACAAAGTTGATCTAAACTATATATATATATTAAGAAAACTGACTTACAGCTCAAGCCGTAAACGGCTTTAGCAGAACTCGAATAGATATGGGAAACCACCACTCGCCGAACAGCAACACCGGAGATAAAAAATCCGAACAGCAAACCCCAAACAAAACGCAACTGGGTACCACACAATCTAACTCTCACAAACGATCACACACTCTCAATAATAGAAACAAACTGTTAGAGTGAGAAAGTGAGAAAATGAACAACAAAATGTCGACTGTTTTTTGATTTTTCAAAACCCTAAAAAAACAAGAGACCCCTCTTTGTAATTATAGATCCATGAGATAGCCTGGGAAGCCACGAAATTAACAAAACACTAAAGGGTAGGAAAGGAAAATCATATAATAGACAAGGGATAAAAGGGTAACAACAACCAAGAAGGGTCACTACCGTAAAATCTCAAAGAACCAAACGGTAAAAAAAAATAGCTGGCAACAACTACAAATCGTGAAGCCAAAGTAGAGTAATCCTATTGTCCCAACCATGTTCACATGGATCAAGAGAACAAACACACAATGGTATCATCGTAACGAAAAAAAATCGGCCTTTTGATTTTTGTTTAATCATTAAACTAAATAAATTTTTTAATTTGTTTAATTAAATCCAATCATAAAACTAAAATAAAAAATAAAAAAAAACACAAACAATAAATCAACAACTAGTCTTTTAATATCGAAAATTAATAGAAAGGTTTGAAAAATTTCTAACCAAAAATAATAAAAAATAACGCAAACATATTTAAAAATTAAGGACTCTAAATAGGGCAAACAGAAAAGTCTCAAAATTGAGTCAAAAAACGACAAGGGACAATTTCAATGTGATCTTGAATTATTCTTCAACGGTTGTAGTGGTATATGATATACTCAATTGATAACGTACATTTATAAAATTACGTCCTTAGAGTGGATAGTCTCACATCACTCACTCTCACATATCCATGCTTAGTATATATTTACATTATATACTCGTACATGATCCCCTACTTGACATGATGCTCATCAATAGAGATATTATCTTCATAAGATACTAATCAAAGAATCATGAATTTTTGCACTCCACGTCACTAAAGAGCATTGCTATTGATAAAATTTTGTTCCGTAACAGGAGGCGCTGGTCCGGGAGGTCGCAGTTAGCCTAAGAGATATGACTTTCACCTTTCATTGACCAAGTACCTTTGACGTACATCAAACGGTTCCCCTCGCATCGTACCACTTGACCGAAGTCAGGACGGTAGGGATATCACAGGGAATTCATTCACCTATGTCAAGTATATCGAATTTTCTCTCTCACGTACTGTCCCCATGAGGTATATAGTGAGGAAATATACGTACACTCAAGTATATCAAATGGCTTTTCCACACGTACCGATTGCCCTAAAAAGTGAGACGTATATCGTGGAAGTCAAAACAAAAGGGGGAACATTCTCCAATTAACCCAACAAATGTATACGCTCATATAGGCATAAAGATCTAGGACATTCATAATTAATCAACGGTTTCTACCCGAAAGTCTGCCGAAATGACGGGTCGGAATGCCACCCAAATTTTCTCACAATTTTTAAAATGTGACCTTCCCCATGAGCTTGGTAATAATTTCAACAAAATTTTCACGTATTTTTCAAACCCAATTTTTTCAGGATCGGGCCCCGTCCGATATTTCTTATTGCATTTAGGTAAACCTAATATAAGTGATAACATAATAAACATAATAATCAATCTGAGTCCCTTCTCTCATATTTCCCTCTTTTCCAAAGAAAATATCAAAAATATTTCTTTCTTGTTTATAAAAAAAATACTAAAAACTTTTCTCGTTTCTCGTACCAAAAATATTTTTCCTCCCCTTTGTCCAAAACATTTTGCCTTCATCTTTTCCAAAATGTCAGAAAACATTTCCCCTCAAATTTAAAATAACAGTTCTTCCCTTTTCTCTTTCTAAAATAAATTCAATTTTCCTCTTTCTCGGGTCAATCGCATACCCTTGGTCAGGATGCCTATTAGCTTCGATCTTCAGTAGAACTTCCTAGGACCTCCTTCAGTCCCCTCACTTCCTATGAGTTCAAAATTCCCCTGCTATCCATGGAGAACATAGATCAAGTACAGATTGTGAAGCCAGATCTAATGACAGTCATAACTCAAGATTGATAGCCTCCAAGTTGAGGTTCATTAAATGCAATAAAATCGAGTCCCTATTCTTGAAGAGCCCGAGGTCCTCTTCCCTCGCGCTATAGGTTCGCCTGCTCCCGATCCTATCTGGGTTCCTGAGGAATATCATCATGATCCACTTGCTCCTCCTGCTAATGGACCGCCGACTGCCTAGCTTCCTATGTCAAATCTCGCCCATCCAGGGGCTAACTTAGTTGTGACCATTGATCCAAAAGAGGAAAAATTAAATATGGTCAAGGAGGATCTCAAGATGCTAACTAAGAAGTTCGGCCAAGTCAGAATCTTAAGAAACGACATGGACTATACCCACATGTCTCCCTATCCGAAAGAGAGGTTTCCAGAAAGTTCAAAATGACCACCATCGAGAAGTTCAGAGGTATCGAACATCTAATTGTTCATCTTCATAGTTATCAATGAGCCATGACTCTCCTAGGGGTTTCCGAAGAAATAATTTCTCAAATGTTTTAGCAAACTTTTAAGGACAGATCCCTGCACTGGATCTTATTTGTAGAAGAGTCCATAATCCGCAGCTGGGAAGATGTGGCCTGAGAATTCATGTCATAATACAATTATAATGAAGAGTTAAAAGTCACCTGTCGGGATTTAGAGCTACTCATACGGAACCCTGGGGAATCAATTAGCACCTCCATAGCAAGGTGGAGAGAGAAAGCTACCACCATGACCAACTGACCTTCCGATGAGGAGTAAGTTATCATCGTAAATAAGAACTTCTTACCTCATGTCTGAGCAACTATGGGAGGATAATACTACCCTCAATTCAGAGCTATCCGAGAAGAAGGAGTGTCGAACAAAGAAGGTTTTGTTAAGATAAAAGTTGAACCGAAGAAAGTCTTTGGACAGTTTACACCCAGGAAGTGTGAAAAGCCAGTCAATGCTGCAGCCTCAACTATTAACAAAATTTCTCAAAACCACTTTATGGGCACTAAAAAGCTTTCATGTCCCGATACAAAAGTAATACATCGAGATCCGTGATCCCCTCTCTAAATTTTACCAGGACCTCCTAAGCCAAAATCTTAACAAGCCACTGGATCCTCGCCCATTACGAAACCCACTTGCTAAGAACTTTAAACCAGATGTTTGTCGTGACTTCCATTAGCCTTCTGTCCATACCAATTATTGATGTAAAAAATTATATTACTCTAATTATTCAATCACAGATAAGTAAATGAGACAAAGATTTTTAAAGTGGTTCAGCCTTGTAAGAATGGCCTACATCCACTGTTATGTTATTGCTGAGTGTCTAGGAATTCTCGATTACAAGTGATACCAAGAAATTCCGGGCCCCCCCTTTGAATGAGGGTGATACAAGGTTTTTATAGCCCTTAGGTTGTACATGAAAGGGTGTTACATTAAATGATACACATATGAAAGGGTAATTCATTTAATGTTCTTCAAACGTGTGTGTCAAGATGATAAGCATTCAATGAATAGTTGAACTGTTGATTATCTGACAATTAATGCTGTGGTCGAGGTGCAGCTCGAACCGCCTTAGTTCCTCGTCGTCCAAGAGTTTCTCGGAGCATTGGAGTTCCTCGGTAGATAAGAGTTCCTCGGAGGATATTTGTTGCTCGGAGTGAGTATGTTGGTCGGGGAAACAATCTTCCTCGTTTTTATTGTGCCATGTAGATTGACACGTGTCTTCTTATTATTTGTCCACATCAGCGTAATAATTTTGGTATCAACAGAAGCCCCCAATGTTTCATATTTCGAACTTTGAGGAGTATGGAACATTCTTTCTCGATATATGGCAATATTAAATGACTTCCCTGGGTTTTAGGAGCATTTTCTTTATATTTGAACTTCCTTCCAAATTCACAGATGCCGCCTTTTTGCTTTTTCATAAGCGCTTCGATCTTCGTGCACTCTTTGTCCTTTTAGCCGCCGGTAGCGCAATAGTTTCTTTTATGTAATCATTTCTTTCGCTGATTTTCAAGGCAAAGTATTTAAACTTCCCAAGCAATTATACCGTCCTCTACCTTTTCCAATTTTCTTGCTTTCGAATTCTCCATAGCTTTTCTTTCTCTTGTGCGTTCATCCTTGTTTTCGTTCGTTGTCAACAGATCTCCATTCTTCCTGTAAGATCCTCTTCTTTCTCCTTTTATTCACCATGGTTTATATTATTGAATCTATTGAAAAATTATATTCTGATTATTCCATTCCGTCTTGGGTAACTTTGGAGAATCTTCCTAAGCCCTTTGACTATTTTCGTTTGGCTAAGGGACATTGGTTCCCCAGCCTCTTTATCGCTGAGTGTGGATTTTCTTTTCCACCTAACCCTTTATGCTTAGAATTCTGTCAACATTTCGATGTTGTTCCTGCAAAAGTAGCCCCCAATACATGGAGAATAGTTAATGGGGTGCATAAGTTAAATCAAACTCATGGAACTCGTATAGGAATTCCTGAGATTTTGTATTGCTATAGATGGGTTGTTTTAGATAATATTTATTATTTAAAAACCAGATTTTTGAATAGGGCTTTAGTAGTCAACCTCCCTGATGCTAACATGGATTATTTTGAACATGGATTAGTTTTCAAAAATTGGCAACATGCTCCTTCAGTCGGAGACGACATGTATGAAGGTCCCAAATGCCCCCATATGGCAATGGGATAGGTTATTTTCATTTTATTTTATTTTTGAAATTATGATTTCATCATGTTTGAATAAATGCATAATTGACATTTCAATTTATTTTTGTTTGCAGTTGACAGCAAGAGAAAAACTCCCAAAGAATCAGAAGTTAATATAAGGCAATTGAAACATATCTAGAGTTTGCATCAGAAAGTTGTAGACGATCACATCAGGTCTGCTTCATACTTGTTGCAGTATAGGAGCTATACGTCGTCCTTTACTGCTCGTCCTATGGTCAGCATCAGTGATCCAGTGCAAATTCCTGAAGACTCTGATCCAGAATCTCATATTCCTATGAGCCAAAAAATGGGCAAAAGAAGAGTTCCCGCTCTCTTCGAGGAGACTTACTCTGTTGGATATGGGAAGAAAAATAAGTTTGATGTCCAAAAAGGGATGAAGAATAAAGATGCCACCCCTCATGTTGTTTCTCAAAAGGCTGTCGAGAAGCCCCCAGTGGCTCCTGTGTAGAAGGATGCACCTGTTGAAGTAATCACTATCTCACCAACCAAAAGTTCTTCTTTGGTTGAGGTTGTTGAAAAGGCACCGAGGAGGCTGAGGAAATCCTCCTCGGTTAGTATTTCTGGAGCCATTCCCCAGCTCCCAGCTGGTGGAGATGGTGTTCCAATCACTGTTCCTCCGAGCTCTATGATGAGCTTGGCAAAGTTTTCACCCATTCCCGAGGTGCAAGGTACTGAAGAAGACCTTACTCGGGATATGGTTACTTCTCTGGCTGCTCGTCATCTTGCTTCAATAAGTATCTATACTCTGAGTTTTTCATATTTTCCTTTGTTATTTCCCATATTTGTTTCTGATGTCGTTTCCCTTTTCTGATTACAGTGGACGAGCTGTTTCAATATAATCCTTAAAAAGGATGAAGCGATCAAAGCTTCTTGCTCCTCGTCCACTGTGGAAGGAGCACTGGAGAAATCTATCAAATCTGTGAGTGAATCCCATCAGAAGTATGACGAGGATAAAATTAAATGGGAGAAGAAGTTGGCTGCATCTGATGCAGAGAAAGTACAACTGGGTAATAAGGTGAAGGACTTGGAGAGAGAGAATAAAGACTACGCCGAGAAACTTTCAGGCTTTGGGGAGCTTGAGAATAAATTGAAATCATCTGAAGAAGAGCTGACCCTCCTGCGATAAGTAAATTGTCAGAAGGCAGAGGCGGAGACCAAATTGAAGGCCACCGAGAATCTTATGTACGAGAAGCTCTCCTCGGAAAAAATAAAGAGAAAAACAGCTGTTAAGAGGTCCTTCCGAACTGGTTGGGACAAAGGATGGGACAGGGGTAGCAGGGATGATGACCTAGGTGAAGTATGGAAGTTTGAAATACTTCCATGATGGTTGGGTTTCTGCCTTAGAGGAACTGAAGGTGAGCGAGGACTCCGAGCTATTTCAATAACATCTCCTTGGTCCTCCTCCAGTTATTCAAGATGAGGATGAAGACGAAGCTGCATCTGAAGAATCCTCAATGACTTTGGGTGATCAGGTCCTTGTTCCACAACCCAACCAGACGGCCACCGAGGAGATTTCATCCTTGCCTGCTCCTCCAGAACAAGTCCCAGCTTCTACTAATCAGATCATCGTTCCTACTGAGAAACCAAGCTCCTCGTCCCAGCCTCCCGAGAAAGTCTTGGGAGATAAGGAAAAGGTGTGAAGTTGTTCGGTACTATCTTTCTATTTTTCTTCTTACTTGTACTTCTGTATTCCAAATGATGTAATCTTGTTGATGATGTAATAAAATCACATCTTTTTGTTCCTCTACATTGTTGATGCTCTGTCTGTGTTTATTTATTAACTCTTGCCTTCTCCTCTTTATTAGTTTATGGATAGAATGGAACTAATATCTGCCCATGATACAAAGCTGATGCAGCAATGCCGTGAATATTATAAGGCCGGTCATACAGACCTGAGTGTATCAGAAATTGCCGACATTCTTGGCCATGATGCTTCAGAATAAGCAATTGAGGCTTATCAGTACCTGAAGGATTTACTTGATCGAGCTGTGGCCAATAACGTGGCCTATTATGACTTGATCGAGGAGCTTCATTGTACTTTAGAAGATCTTCAGAATCAGCACAATGAATCAACTGCCTTGTTGCACAAGGAGTATGAGAATAGGTATCAACAGCTTTCTTCCGAGACAGGCCACAAAAAGATCATTGCTAGATACGATATCAGGGAGAGAACCCTAAAAGGTGAAGTTGAGGCCTACAGACAGATCGTCGAGCTTCTGGAATAAGAGAACAACAATTTGCAGAAAAAGTTGGCACAGTATGAGTCTGCAACTTCATCCTCCACTGCCTTGATACCGGTCACTGATGAAGGATTCTCATTCTTAGAAGTTGAGAACACTAAATTAAGGCAAGAATTGGATACTTTAAGAAAGTCTGGTGTTTTTGCTACTGCTCGGGGGCGAGGAAGAGGTTCTCGTGGGCGAGGAAGAGCTGCCCAGGATGTTAACGAGGAATGAAGCATTTCAGCTGCTCGGGGACGATCAAGAACTCCTCGTAGTATTGAAGAAGCTCGTACTCTATCAACATTGGAAACTCAAGCGTACCAGTTGAACGCAAAAGATCGGGCTTTGTCTGAAATGTCTAAGAAAATCTTGACTTTGGAAGATCAACTTACTGCAACGAAGTCAGCTTTACATACCAAAGACCTTTTCACCAAAAACCTTCATGAACAATTGGATAGATTAACCTTCCAATTCCATAAACAGCCCAGGGAATTTTGGAATGCAAGCTATAATGAGGCCCTTTATCACTTGGATGCTCGCATTGAAAATGCCAACAATGAAGGTTATAAACAAGGCTGACTGAATGCCTTATGTGTATTAAAGCTCGAGCAAGGACATTTTTTGTGGTACTACTACGAGCCTGGAGTGCTTGACTTGCCTGTGCCACCTTTCAAGTTGGACATGGAATGGATACCAGCTCGCGCCATTCCTCGGAGCTTGATTGCAAATTATCTTGGTGACTATAACCTTCATTCTCAAATTGACGTATCTCGTCCCGAGCATCTCTTGGATACTCCTTCAGTAATGAATGTCAGAATGTTGAAGGACTTGAATTTTATCAATTCTCCTCAGACATTAAATGATCCTCCTGCCGGCGAGGAACCTGTATCGAAGGCTGAAGGGAAAAAACCAATAGAATAGGATTTTCAATGTAATAGTTAGTACATATATGTAACTTGTAATTTATTTTGAATTTTAATGAAAGACTTTCATTTTCTGTTTGCAAATCTGTATTGCTATTCTTTTGTACTTGTCTAACACTTTTACATTTGTGCATATGTATCTTTTAAAAAGATAATAATATTGTGCTGTTCATCATCTAAAAAAGTTTACAAGTATCAAGGTTGCTCAATCACTTAATAATAAAGTAATGAGTATAAAATGTTTAAAATGTTTCCAACCAACCAAGGTTGTTAAATTGTGTTTGTCGACCAACTACAGTTGATGGGTTTTTATCCCCGACCAGCCATACTTGGTAAATTTTTTCATAAAATGTGTCCGACCAACCAAGGTCGATAATTTATCCTCGTCGACCAACTACAGTTAGTGGGTTTTGATCACCGACCAACTATACTTGGTTTAGTCTGGAATTTTTTTGTATTTTCTGGAATGGTTTTAACTTCCGACCAACATAAGTTGGCATATGTTGTTTCTTAACCAGCCAAAATTGGCATTTTAAGAATGTTATTCTTGCCCTTTTACCAACCAAAGTTGGTCGTGGGTTTGAACTATTGCCTCCTAACCAAAGGAGTATATTTTGTTCTCGCCCTATTACCAACCGAAGTTGGTCGTGGGTCCAAACTGTTAGGTTCTTTCGAACTATCTTGTCCACAAGCTCTTTTACCAACCGAAGTTGATCACGCAAGTGTACGCCTCCTAACCAAAGGAGTATAATTTGTTCTCGCTATTTTACCAATCGAAGTTGATCACGCTCGAACTATCAGGTTCTTTAGAACTATCTTGTCCACAAGCTCTTTTACCAACCGAAGTTGATCAAGCAAGTGTACGCCTCCTAACCAAAGGAGTATAATTTGTTCTCGCTATTTTACCAACCGAAGTTGATCACGCTCGAACTATCAGGTTCTTTCGAACTATCTTGTCCACAAGCTCTTTCACCAACCGAAGTTGATCACGCAAGTGTACGCCTCCTAACCAAAGGAGTATAATTTGTTCTCTCTATTTTACCAACCGAAGTTGATCACGCTCGAACTATATCAGTGTAGTGTATCACACTAGTGTTCCCCAAAAAACTTGTAATAAAAGGAAGAAGATGGTGAAACGTCATCGTTTTATTCATAATGAAGGAACTGCTTTACATTTTACATTACTGATAATACTTGCGTAGGTGTTCAGCATTCCATGCATTCTTAAATTCCTCTCCTTCTAGAGTTGCTATTCTGTAAGTTCCTGGTCGAACAACTTCTGTAACTCGGTAAGGTCCATGCCAGTTTTCTTCCAGCTTATTGTGCTTCTGAATGACCTTCTTTATCACATAATCCTCTTATTTTAAGTCGCATTTCTTCACCCTCTTGTTGTAGAACATAGTTGTGCGTTGTTGGTAAGCAGCATTCCTAATGGCTGCCTATTCTCTAACCTCCTCGAGCATATCCAAATCCAGTCTTCTCATTAAGTCGCTGACTGGGGAATTGAAATTCAGCACTCTGTGTGTTGGAAGACCCAACTCGGCAGGTATTACTGCCTCACTTCTAAATGCTAGCATATATGGGGATTCTCCCGTTGCTGCTCGGGGAGTTGTTCGGTAAACCCACAAGACTGACTATAGCTCGTTAATCCAATTAGCCTTAGCTTCACTTAGCCTCTTCTTCAAACCATTTAGCAGTGTTATGTTCGTCACCTCTGTCTGCCCATTGCTTTGAGGATGACCTGGTGCTGAATGGGTCTTCAAGATATTTGATTATTGACAATAGGCAGCAAACTCCTCGTTGTCGAATTGTGTTCCGTGGTCTGTAATGAAGGCATGAGGGAGACCATATCGATAGATGATGTTCTTCCAAACGAAC
Organism: Sambucus nigra; assembly: GCA_949130495.1. NCBI lineage: Eukaryota > Viridiplantae > Streptophyta > Magnoliopsida > Dipsacales > Adoxaceae > Sambucus > Sambucus nigra. Next base: position 363,181,796 of record OX422212.1, read on the forward strand.
TGGTATACCTTCTCGTACGTCATATCGATAAGGGGTTCAGCTTCTACCCACTTAGTAAAATAATCTACTGCGACGACAAGGTACTTGAATCTTCCTCGGGTGGTCGGAAATGGTCCAACCAAATCAATTCCCCACATGGCAAATGGCCAATGGGAAGTTATGGGTGTCAACAATGCTTGTGGAGTTCGTCGGATGGAGGAAAAACGTTGGCACTTGTCACATTTCTTAGCATAGGCTATACAATCAGCCCTCATCGTCGGCCAGTAGTATCCTTGAGTCATCACCCTTTGCAAAAGTGTTCGACCTGCTACATGAGCTCCACAGGACCCTTCATGCATTTCTTCAATTAATTATTTCACCTCGAAAGGATGTACACATCTTTGCAAACCTTCCATAATTCCTCGTCTATACAAAATACCATTAGTTAGTACATACCGAGCAGCTTTATATTTCAATTTCTAGGCAGCGAGCTTATCTTCCGGTAATTATCCTTCTTCAACATATACCCTGATGGGATCCATCCAAGATGGTCCTAAATCAAAGGTGATAATATTCATCGTCAGGTTTTCATCTATGCTCCGACTTTCTAATACTTCAATTGGTATTATTCTTCGAAGCTCGGTACGAGTAGCTGATGCTAGTCGGGCCAGTGCGTCTGCTCGTGCATTCTCTATTCTTGGTATTCTGATTAACTGAATCGCATCAAATTCTGCCAATAACTCCATTACCTTGGCATGATACTTGACCATTAATTCTCCTTTAACTGCATATGTTCCCATCATCTGATTAACAATCAATTGAGAATCACTGAATACCATCACTTGTTGCGCTTCCATAATCTTTGCTAAATTAAGACCTGCTATCATGGCCTCATACTCAACCTCATTATTAGAGGCTTTGAATTGGAATCGTAAGTCATATTCCATGTCAATCTCGTCTGGGGTGTTCAAAACAATTCCTTCCCCACAACCTGCTGTGCAAGATGAGCCATCTACATATAATCTCCATATGGGTAACCCGCCTTCAAATTCCTTTTCTGATAGAGTTCCTCGGTGAAATATTTGTTGCTTCCTTTCATCCTCCCCTGGTACTTTTCGCTCCTCGTCGACCATCTCTTCTCGCTCTTTTACCAACCGGAGCTGGTCTGAGTTTGAAGTTGATGATCCTTCTACATCCACAAATTCTTTTACCAACCGGGGTTGGTCTGAGCTTATGTCTGTAGATTTTTTAACATCCATTCGTCCTTTTACCAACCGGAGTTGGCATGGGCTCATGTTTGTTGATCCTGTAACATCCACAGGTCGATCAGCGAGTAACTTTTGCTCCTCGGGGGTATCAGGATAAGTAAATTCTTCTATAAAATCTGCTACGGCCTGCCCTTTTAGTGATGCTCTGGGTTCATACACAATATCATATTCACCGAGCTCTATTGCCCAATACATCAGTCTCCCTGATTTTTTTGGTTTATGAAGGGCTTGTCGTAACGGCATGTCGGTATACACTACAATGGTATGGGCCTGGAAATATGGCCTCATTCTTCTACTTGCTTCAATTAATGCCAATGCCTATTTTTCCAACTTCGGGTACCTGATCTCTGCACCTTGGAAAGCCTTACTTGTGTAATAAATTGGCTTCTGGACTCCATTCTCCAATCTGATCAGTGCCGAGCTGACTGCATTCTCTGATACTGCCAGATATAAGTACAACTTTTCGCCCATCACTGGTCTGGATAGCAACGGAGGTGTTCCCAGATATTTCTTCAAGTCTTGAAAGGCTTTTTCACATTCCTCATTCCACTCGAAAGTTTTTCGGAGTGTTTTGAAGAATGGAAGGCACCTATCAGTTGCTCGAGATACAAATCTATTGAGTGCTGCAACTCGTCTTGTAAGACTCTGCACCTCTTTCTTCGTCGTTGGAGATCGCAACCCTAAAAGAGCTTTGATCTTTTCTGGATTCGCCTCAATGCCTCGCTGGATGACGATGTATCTGAGGAACATCCCTTCTCGTACTCGAAATGTACACTTCATCGGGTTGAGCTTCATTTGGTATTTATCCAGTTGATCAAAGGTCTGAGCTAAGTCAACTAGATGATCAGTAGCTTTCTTGCTCTTTGTCAGCATATCATCGACATAGACTTCCATGTTGCAACTGATTTGGTCGGTGAAAACCTTGTTCATCAGCCGCTAGTATGTCGCTCCTGCATTTTTCAAACCAAAAGGCATAACATTATGGCAGTAAGTTCCCCTAGGGGTAATAAAAGAAGTACTTTCCCTATCTTCAGATTTCATTTTGATCTGGTTGTAGCCAGAGTAAGCATCCATGAAGCTGAGCAGCTCGTGTCCCGAGGTAGCATCCACTAGTTGATCAATTCTTGGCAATGGAAAATGATACTTTGGGCATGCCTTGTTAAGATCGGTGAAATCAACACACATTCTCCATTTATTGTTTTTCTTTTTTACCATCACCACGTTTTCCAACCAGTCTGGATACTTCACGTCTTCAATGAATTGGGCTTTCTGGAGCTTCTCGACCTCCTCTTGTATAGCCTGATTCTTCTCGGGGCTAAATACCCTTCTTCTCTGCTTTACAGGCTTGATCTCCTTATTCACATTGAGCTCATGACATAAGAAGTTTGGATCTATTCCTGGCATGTCTTCATGACTCCACGTAAAAGTTTTCTTCATGTTTCTCAAGAAAGTTATCAACTCCTATTTTACTGAAGCATCCAACGTTGAACCTATCTGGGTTACTCGTTAAGGGTGCTCGTCATCCAGAATAATATTTTTTGTAGATTCCACCACCTGTCCTTTTACAAGTTGGGATTCGTCTCGAGGATCCAGTGTTTCAATTTCTATACCTTCATCTACCTGGTAGGTAGTAGTCTTTTTTATTGAATCTTCAAGCTCCTCTTGCTCGACAGATGAATAATAGCATTCCCGAGCTACTTTCTGATCACCTTTCACAACTTCTACTCCAAAATTTATTGGGAATTTTAAGCATTGATGTACTGTAGATGGAACTGCTTCGAACTTCTTCAAACCAACTCTTCCCATGATGATGTTGTAGGCTGACTGCACATTATCATCCATCACAAAGAAGCGTATTCTCTCTGTTCGACAAGAAGGCCAAGTTCCAATGAATATGTCCAACTTGATCGTCCCAAGTGGAAAAAATTTCTTGCCAGCAAAACCCAAAAGAGGTCTGTGATAAGGTTCCAATTGAGATAATTTTAAATTTAAGCTGTCAAAGCATGAATAGTACATGATGTCTGCTGAACTACCATTGTCTACTAGCACCCTTGAAATCACTACTTCTTTCATCCTCATTTTGATCACCAAAGGGTCGTCGTGAGGGTAAAGAACACCTACCAGGTCATTTTTTGAAAAGCCAATGACCATCTTCTCTTTGTTTACCTTCCTCGGACGATCCTCCTCGGACAAATTTATTCGCTGAATGTACGAACAAGCTTGTGCCTCTCCGAGGTAAACTTTTCTTTCTGCAGTAAGGTCTCCTCCTCCTGCATCTCCTCCTGTAATAACATTACAATCAAATGCCCCAAAACGTATGGAAAATACCTCTCGTTCTGGTTGCCTTGGTTTCTTGGGAAGATCGGAGTCATCCTCGGCATCATCTTTATGTTCTCTCTTCTTTTTCTCCTCTGCTCGACGAGGAGATCTAGATCTCTCTCTAGTTCGATCAGTATTTCTTCTTTCACCTCCCCGATCAACATACTTTGCTAGCTTTCCTCTTCGGATGAGTGTTTCAATCTCGTTCTGAAGAGCTATGCAATTTTTAGTCATATGTCCATGATCCTTGTGGAACTCGCAATATTTATTCCTATTCCTCGCATCAGGGTCTGACCTCAGTTTCTTCGGCCACTTTACCTCGTCGCTATTCTTGATTTCTTCCAAGACATGATTAATACCCATTTTCAAGGGAGTATAATTATTGAATTTCTTCAGGACTTCCCATGATGACTTATTATTTCTGGAACGCTTGTCACTGCCATTGCCCTTATGCTCTTTATTTTTAGACTTGTCGACGTCCACCTTGGGGTCTTTATCCATATTCTTCTTTGCAGCCATAGCTTCTTCGGCATTCATGATTTTGGCTGCTTTTGCCATCAACTCTGACATAGTTTTAGGTGGATCTTTCGCCAAAGTGTAATACAATTTATTAGGCAACAACCCACTCATCAAGGCGGTGATTGTTGTCTTTTCCTCATAATCTATGACTTCTAGCTTCTCGTTATTGAAACGAGTTATGTAATCTCTAGTGCTCTCACCAGATTTTTGTCTAACACTTAACAAGTGTGCTACTCTTTTTACTGGCTTTGCTCCAAAACATAAATTACCGATGAACAACTCGGCCAATTGGAAGAAAGTTGAAATATTACCCCGAGGAAGATTGTTGTACCATATCTGGGCAGATCCAGTAAGAGTTCCTGAGAATGCCCTACATCTCATCTCGTCGGGGACAGCATAGATGTCGGCAGCAGCTTGATATTGCTCTATGTGAAGAGCAGGATCTGTCTTTCCATCGTATTTTGGAGTCACCACAGGGGCTTTAAATTTTAACGGTGTTGGAAAATTTACAATGGCCTGGACAAAAGGTGTCCCTTGAAAAAAAGTTTGTTGTAGGGGATTCTTCGCCTTAGCCATTTCTCCCAATCTATCTTCCAACCGTTGAAGAGACCCTTTCCACGCTTTATTTCCTTCCTCGGGCCTATTGGTTCGAGCAATTGATCGTTCTGAAGTAGCCTCTTGAGATCTATCTTGACGAGCAGCTGGTCGTGACTGTGCTGATCCTTCTCTTAGATCTGATGGTTATCGAAAACTACTCGACATGGTCTTAGGTGGACTCCTATTCCTCCTAGGGCCTAATCGGCTGAAAGGAGAGGCCCTACTTAATCTTTCCAATACACTGGCCCTTTCTGGGGAAAGGGTGACACGTTGTTCAGTATTTGTAACCCGTATTGACAAAGTTTGCACAGGTTGATAAGAGAAATCATCAGATTCCTCATTACGATATGATTCAGTACGCCTGGATCGCGAAGAAAGTAAATAGGTTTGCCTCTGACCACTTCGATGCCCTGACTGTGCAGGTACGCCACCATGAAGAGTTTGTATGAGTTGCCGCATCGTCTCTTGCATGGCGGTTTTTCCTCGAGCCAGATTTGTCATAATCCCGGCCAGATCTGGAGGTGCAGAGGGATTTGGAGGATTTGCAGCATTTCCAGCGTTTCGATTGCTAGATTCTGGGTTATCCGCCATTGATGAATAATGATTTTTGGTGAAAAACGATAATAACAAATCGTTCCCACAGACGGCGCCAATCTGTTGATGTAAAAAATTAGATTACTCTAATTATTCAATCACAGATAAATAAATGAGAAAAAGATTTTTAAAGTGGTTCAGCCTTGTAAGAATGGCCTACATCCACTGTTATGTTATTGCTGAGTGTCTAGGAATTCTCGATTACAAGTGATACCAAGAAATTTCGGGCCCCCCTTTGAATAAGGGTGATACAAGGTATTTATAGCCCTTAGACTGTACATGAAAGGGTGTTACATTAAATGATACACATATGAAAGGGTAATTCATTTAATGTTCTTCAAACGTGTGTGTCAAGATGATAAGCATTCAATGAATAGTTGAACTGTTGATTATCTGACAATTAATGTTGTGGTCGAGGTGCAGCTCGAACCGCCTTAGTTGCTCGTCATCCAAGAGTTTCTCGGAGCATTGGAGTTCCTTGGTAGATAAGAGTTCCTCGGAGGATATTTGTTGCTCGGAGTGAGTATGTTGGTCGGGGAAACAATCTTCCTCGTTGTTATTGTGCCACATAGATTGAAACGTGTCTTCTTATTATTCGTCCACATCAGCGTACTAATTTTGGTATCAACACCAACGACCAATGTTTTCACCTTCGAAACATGATCCAAGGTCTGATCGACTGTGGTGTCATCTCCCCACCAACCAATCCTAAGCCAAACACTACTCACAATCCACTCCCAAATCATACCAATGCTATCTTCTTAGAAGAAGACCTCGACTTAGATACATCAACCCAGATTACACCAAGTCAATTACCCATCATGCCCATATACTATCCTAAAGCTCTCCAAACTTACCCATATATCCTCTTACGCCTTTCTAGTCTTGACGACCAGGCACTATCACTCCTTACCAGATCATGCATTGTTCTTCATACCTATTTTAGACATGAAAGTATGGAATTATCCAAAGTACTTAACCAACTACTTTAGTTTGGGATTAAATTTCCCTCCAAGATGATCATCGATTACCAAAGCTTCAGTACGATGGTCTTGGAAGCATGAAAATGGGCTTAAGAATCAGACAGTTGGATATTACCTCTCAATAAAGTCATTATGGATGATGTCATCCAGAGCATAAAAGTTTCATTTTAATAAATCGGTGATATTAGCAACATATCTGAACTGTTAGATTCTCTGAAACTATAAGGACACCTGGTCCCTTCATCTCTACACCTCCCCATAGAATGGGAGGATTTATATAAAGAAACCATTGAAGTTGTGGAGTGTATTGGCTTTTCATGTAAAGACTATATTATTACCACCAGATGGGGAGATGAATTTGATGAATCAGATGAGGGGAAAAGTTTAAAAAGTACTAGCTCAGTAGTAAATATATATGGGATGATATCATTCAATGAGGAAATGGGGTTTATATTTTTCTCCTCTTCTGGGAACCATATGACAAGGTTAGGGAGACATTACCAAGTTTCAAACCCCCCTCCATTAGCAAGTGATAAAGGGAAAGGTGCTTAGAATCTTCCTACGCTAGAATTGACTCTCGAGGAGAGCAAGGTCCTCAATCAGTTGAAAAAGACCCAAGTTGACATCACTCTGTGGGGACACTTCACGTCTTCCCAACTGCACATAAATGCTTTGATCAAGCTACTCACTAGGCCCATAGTCCCTCCATCTACCACACCAGAAGAAGTTATGAATATTTTTAGACCTCTGACCTCTACAAGAATGCTCTCTTTCTCCGAAGAGGAAATCCCCAAGATCGGGCCAAACCATAATTATGCTCAATATCTCTATCGAAGTCATGGGAAAGACGGTCCAACTCTCTCTTTTCGATAATAGATCTGCTCTGAATCTTTTCCCACTGAGAACCCTCAACTATTTGGGACTAAAAGTGAGCGACCTTGCTCCAACCTCTTGCGTTATTAGGGACTATAATAATACTCATCGAGAAGTGATGGGATCCGTAAAGCTTGAAATAGGGGTTGGCCAAATAAATCCTGTCGTAGAATTCCAAGTCATCGACATCCCAACTTATTTCATTTGGCTGCTTGGACGACCATGGCACCACGGAATCAATGGTGTTTTTTTTCCTACATCAAAAATTAAAATTCTTCGCTAATAGGCAAGTCATTTCCATCTTGAGCGACAACGATAGTACCAATAATGAAAGCACCAGAAATCCAATACTTGAGATACAACATGGGTCAAATGATATTCTCCTATTCTATTTCTGAATTGGGCCACTACTACTCCCACTAGGAGACAATTTTAAAGACAGGGTTTGTCCAGAATATGACCCCCATGAAAATGTTAATGTGATCCAGATGTTCAGGAACATGCACTGGCATGAAAATAGCAAGGGATACTCGAAACCATTGCGCTGAAGAAATAGCTTCCTCCTTATGGCCTGGAATATCAACCGTCAGCTGAAGAACTTAAAACGATTCACCAGCCTGGACTTAAGAGAACACTAGAATGTGTCAAGACCATCTCAAGATATTCCTTTAACGTAAGATTCATTAGAGAAGGTGAATATTTCCCCTTCTGTGGCTTTCTTAAACCTTGGTATGACCACGTGGACAAGAAGATAAAACCTAGAATGGAGATATTTTTCCAAGACAACTATTCATGGGTCGATAGTTCCCAGCATCACGTGCAATTTCTCATTGAGAAGACCATAACCAATGCCAAAGATTCCAAATAAAGTGACTCCCAAGGTTCTTTCAACTTACAAACATTGGGGCTAGCACTCTACACCATCCACTCAGGGGATACATTATCTAATCCATCTTGCCTGATCAAAATTACTAACACACCTCTCCTCAACTAGCATGCTATACTAGTTCCACCTGTCAAAACTCAACTCAACCCTAATGTTTATCCCATTTCTTCTTTTGTTGTTTCCTCTTACTTTGATGTAATAGAGATGTCTTTTGATGAGGTTCTCAATAATGTTTTTCCTATCAATGAAAAAAATAAAGATTTTGAGTATCTTGATGTGCCTTATATTAATTGTCTTGATTCCAATCAAACTCTTGATGATATCGATTTTGCAAATGAAAATTCTTAACTAATCTAAATTAGGTTAATAAAAAACAACATAATCGCGTTCAAGTTAATGAAGATGAAACTGTTGTTATTAATCTCAGTTCTAGTAGCCAACTCCGCGAGATTAGGATAGAGGCCACACCTGACGTACATGAGCTCGTGCAACTCAAGGAATTACTAGAGGAATTTATGAATGTCTTCGCATGGTCCTACGATGAAATGCCTGGCATTGACCTTAAAATAGCTCGGCATGAGATTCCTACTCTCCCGGAATGTAAACTGATCAAATAGAAACTACGAAAGCTCTGCATCGAATGGTCGCTCAAGGGTAAATAAGTTGTCAAATAGTTGAACGTGTGTTTCTTTCGTGTGATAGAATATCCCACATGGATAGCCAACATCGTGCCCGTGCTAAAATTAGGAGGGAAGGTTCGGATGTGTGTCGACTACCAAGACTTAAACAAGGGCTATCTGATGGATGATTACCCATTACCTAATATCAACATGATTGTAGACAACATGGCCAATCACGCTTTGAAATACTTCATTGATGGGTTTGTTAGTTATAACCAGATCACCAAGAAAAAACTGCATTCATCACCCCATGGGGAGCCTTTTGCTACACCGATATGCCATTCGGGCTTAAAATTGTAGGGTCTCCCTACCAGAAGGCTGCCACAACAATTTTTCAAGATCTGATAGACAAGAAAGTCGAGATCTATGTGGATGATATGATTATCAAGTCCAAGACTAGGGAAGGTCATGTTCCCGCTCTTAGAATGTTCTTCGAGTGACTGCGATAATATCAGATGCAGCTCAACCCCTGGAAAATGTGTCGTCAGTGTTATAAAAGGAAAATTCTTGGGATTCATGGTTAGAAAGAAATGGATAGAAGAAATTCTTACCAAATTGAAAGCCATACTTGAGATGCCACCACCCCGAATAGAGAAAGAAGTCCGAGGATTCCTTGGGAAATTACAATACATCAGCCGGTTCATCAGTAAGTTGACTTACATCTGTAAAACCATTTTCAAACTCATTTTAAAGTATTCAACCAAGGTTTGGAACAAATCTTCCCGAGAAGACTTTGATCAAATCAAACAATGCCTAACCCAACCTCCTGTACTCATGTCTCCACAGCCTGGTCTTCCTCTACTCCTATACCTAATCGTTACAGATATTGATTTGGAAAAAGCATGTGTCATCCTTGTCTGGGTCACCCAAAAGCTGCGGTATTTTATGCTTGCCTTTCCCATCAAACTTGTATCCCCAATGGATCCTATCAAGTACTTTCTTGAAAATCCTGCTTTGTCAATCCAAATAGCCTATTGGTTGACGCTTCTAGCCGAATTTGATATTGTGTATGTCACTCAGAACAATATGCATTCAAAACAATATGCATCACGATATAATCCTAGAGATAATGCAAATATACATTCAAAACAATATGCATCACGATATAATCCAAATATAATTTAAATATAACAACTTAAAACAGTTCAATTCAAATAATATCACTACATGTCTGAAGTAGGTCTGAGGAGGTGAGTAGGCCACACGATATACGAATTGATTCACCCTTGAATATTCATCGTGCCATATTATTCGTGCAACCACAATAGGGAGTTCTCCTTCTTGGGTATCACATGTGTGAAGAACACATTTTCCTCAATGTCTTGAAACAAACGTCCATGAACTCGCATACCCTGGGTGGTATTCGGGTCCCTCAACCCCCTCCCTATCTTCTGGCCATAAAATATTTCCTACATAAACACGCCTGAATAACCAAGTGCCGACATCGATTGATATAAGGAATCCAAATAGGGGACTGGATCATCAGAGTCCGCACGTGCCGGTGATGAAGTAGCGAGGTCCACATCCTCATCCTCCTGCACCTCCTCCTCCTCCTCCACCTTATCCTAACTTTTCCCTTACGGTTTTTGCCCAAAGAACGCTTCATGAATGAGAACATATCTTGGACCGTCGCCTCCAAATGGGACAGCTTCGCATCATCTGAGTCCACCGTTCGAGCCAACCCGGTGTTGCTCATCTCCAATCCGATGATCCTAGATTTAGCCACCCACGAGCTCACCCCCTTTTCCTCCTCTTGCGATCAGCGCCAAGAAATTGGCTAAGTGCATCTATGGACAAAGATTCCTTATCGGCATCAGACTGCGACTCATGCACTTGCTTAAGCTTTGCCTGAAACGACAAAAAGCACATGATTACTTAAATAAGTAAATAAAAAAATTATAATGTAATTAACAAAAAGTAAACTATCGGATTACTTATAATCGTGGATGCGACAATCGAGGACACCTCTTTATCCTTCCCCTTCTTCGTCCGAATAGCCACATAAGTATTGAGCCTATGTGGCATACCCCCAGGGCCACTCCCCGTCCCTTGAAATAAAATAATGCAAAATTAGTATCGGCCCCGCAAAGTAAAATAATGCAGAATAACATATTTATGTAATTATAGAAAAATTAAATCTTACCATTATCCTCTTCTCCACCTCGGTGTAAGACGTCCAGCCGGAGTAGTGCACGTCCGTCTTTTTTTCCCCATTTTCCTCCTCGATTAGCGAGATGCCAATTGTCGTTCCCCGATCTCATTGTCAATGAACTTTTACCATTGTGCCAATGAGATAGGATCCTTCGGCATGACGAAGTCACGCATTCAGATGACGGAGTCTCGGGTCTTCCTAAAGTACCGAGTACGCATATTTTTCTTACACATCTTGTGTTGCTCCCTCAACAGCTCCAAGACGGAATCGCGTAGTTTTGTGTCCAGGATGAATTGTTCATGTCCAACAAATATAATGTTAGATGCGAATCAACATAAATATAAATATTAAATGAAATTAAAATCGAAATCGAAATTGAAATTGAAATTGAAATTGAAATATTCATATAAATATAAATATAAATATATTACCTGTAGGGCCACCAAAATAGCTAACTTGAGCTCATTTGGCACCTCCCTCCAACTAGTGTACCCTGGGCCGATGATAGTCTTTACCAGCTCAAGGGATCTCGCTAATGGCCTCGTCTTGTTCTCGACGGCCATCCCCAATTTGGCCCATTTGGGGATCCTAGGGGCCGAGGAGCCCTCGTCGCCTCTGCTACCACCGAGCCCAGACGACATCATCATAATCAACATCATCATCCTCGCCTTAATACCTAAAGGAGACATTTTCTGTAAAAAAAAAAATGTTGTTATTAGTACAAATCCAAATGAATTAAACGAAGACATGCAAAAATGTACAATTACTACAAATCCAAATGAATTATTACTATTTAACACCTCAATTCTGAATTCCAAAACAACAACATATAACTCATAATATGTACAATTACTAAAATTCTGAAACATCCCCACCCCCACCCCCACCCCTACTTCCCACACACACGCACACTACACACACATTGCCCCCCCCCCCCCCCCCCAACACACACACATACATATACAAAGGAAAGAGAGAAAGATAAAAAGAGTGAAAATGATAAAGTGTAAATCAATTAAAAGCATTAAAAATAGATTGATAAAGTACAAATCGGAATATTTATTACAAATTGAAAAATTATTTCAAATTCGGGTTATCATAAAAAATGGATTGATATTCGGCAGGAGCAGCCAAGTCATCCACACTACTATTTAGACGCTTTGGATCATGTAGGAAAATTGACCATGGTTCATTGTCGATATACTCCGAGTAAAAAATTTGGTTGAACTTTTGAAATGCACAAACAAATGGCTCATCGCTCACGTGGTTGTTTCTCTTCAACTTGGACAAGTCAACCATGATCAAATTGGTGCCAGGGTCAAATTTAGAAGCATTTTTATCCTCAACTCTTACCCAGTCATAGTAAAATACAACCTCTTTGAAGCTTATATAATCCAATTCAAATATATTTCGAATTACACCATAGTATGTCATTTCAGCTTCAACGAGGTTTTTATCTTTTGCGCTCGCTCGAAAGAAAGTAAGAGCCTTGTATGAAATGCCCGAGTTCTATAAATTTGTAATTTCCTCATACACTTTTGTGCCGAATACGTAACCGTTCAATCGATTCTTTTTGTACTCTTGTGCCATGAAGAAGGGCCCAGTGGCTAGACGAGCAAGCTTTGATGTCGCATCACCCGTCTTTAAGAGCTGATAATATAGATAAATTAATTAGGTTAGTTGTAAAGTTTGAATGTAATGTAACGTTATATAGAGACCATTTTCATTATAATTACCTCTTATGATAACCACAACCTAAATTTGTTGTCTGATTGTACCATTATTTTTCGTCTTTTATTGTTCTCACAGGCTTCATATTTTCTGCATATTACAAAATTACTCATTTATAAAATAATCTAAAATATTCTATAATAATTTAACCTTACTTTTTCCGTTCTTCAACATCTTCATGTGTGTCAAATAGATACCAAGCTACTTGTTCATGTTGCAAACTCGTTAATTTCACTCGTTTTCCCATCACAGGTTCACCATCATCGACGAACTCATCAGTGTCATCAATGCTGGTCGAGTCAGGCATATATTCCAGAGTATAGATTGATGACTCCACGGTGATGTATTCCTCTGAATTGTATCGCTTATTCTAGACGTAATCTTTAAAAACTTTCATCCATGTTTCAAACAGATACATCCACGGATATCTAAGTGGACCATAAAGAAGTGCCACGTCGCATAAGTGTACCAACAACTGAACACTTATGTCAGAGAATGATGGGGGAAAGTACTTCTCCAACAGACAAATCACTTCGGTCACCAACAATTTTGCGGCCACTATGTGTATCCCGTACTCCTTCTAATTCATCTACTCAATTAATTCTTTTCATCAATTAAACTAGCAATTAAAGTATAAAATTATTAATTTAGTAATTTACAATGAGGGGCAATCCTACTTTCATATGAAAGGGGACTAATTATAAATTTACTAAAAAAATTAACAACCAATCAATATTTAATCAATCAATTATTTTACAAGGGGCACTACTTTCATATGAGGGGCAATATCTGATAAACCAATAAAAATTTGATTAAAAAAAATTAACAAGCCCCCCCCCCCCCCCATTTCCCCCTTCCCCCCACCACACACACACGCGCACATATACACACACACACAACCCCCCACCCCACCCCTTGCCCCCCACCCCTCAGCCCTACCCACTAAGCACCTGCACACACAAACACACATATATACACACAAATATAGACACACACACGCACGCACATATACACACACAGACACACATATACACCCCCACACACGCATATATACACCACAGACGCACATGTACACACACATATATACACACACGCACATATATACACACATGTACACAAATGGAAGAGAAATAGAGAGAGAAAACAAACCAAAATCGTAGAGAGAGATTGTAGTCGCTTAGAGAGAGAGAAATGGAGGGAATAGAAATTGGTGGGAAAAAAGAAGAGGGAAGGGTTTTTTACTGACAGAATTGTCAAGGACATGTCACGGTCATTGACGGTGACAAGTTTATAAGATTTGTTGTGACACCCCGACTAATTAAATACCGGGTAGCTACTCCTTTATTAAATTAATACAGAATGTCAAGTTGGTCCAGTTAATAGCATCATTGTCAAAAACATTTTAATGATTACTAACCACCTAGTATTTAAAAAGTAATATGCGAAATTTTAATTTAAGTCTGATTAACATGCAATAAAAGAATAATGGAAGAACAACATAATCCATTCACCATAACGAAGCAACATAATAACAAACAAAATAATAAGAAGTCCGGAGGAAAACTCCTCACAACAATCCCACAACCGAAAATAATATGACAAGTCTTATCATGAATTAATTACATGCCAAATAGTCTGAAAATCTGAAATAGGAAAATGTCTCTAAAAGAAATGGGCGACATGCACTACAACTGATAAATGCTGAATATAGAGTCAAGATAGATGAAGTGTCTACAAGCAAAGTCCTGTAACTTCCACAAACAGTTACAGCTCGTCACCTGAATGAGGATCCTAAGCATGGTGTCCTTGTGGCTGGGCACCTAAAATGGTTTTTACAAAAATAGATTTGAAAGAAAATGGGTCAGAGCCCGAAAGTTGAAATCATTTTTAAAAACAACAAGTGTTTTAATAACATTAAAACATTAAATGAAAAATAAATGTTAGGACGTGCACTCACATGAAATTCTCACCTCTCGACTACATGTGCACTCCTAACGTACCATACCCATCTAAATAACATACATATCTACCCAGACCGTAATACATTTTACCCCTTACTACTCGATTCTAATATTACATTCTTGCGTTACCAATTAAATAGAGGCTTTACATACACTCGGATTCCCAATTAGTAATACAATTCACTATCGATTAACCCGTTATGTTTTCTCAAAACATTACCATAAGTATATTCACAATACCAACATGAAAGTTCCCATAAATTAAGTGTATTTTATTCACGTAATAAATATACAATACAAGCACCCCGAGACTAGCTGCGGTGCACACATACTCTGCTATCCGTCCCGGTACATCACGTACATAAGGATCACGCATTCCGAATCTCTCAGGAATCGTTCTCAGATAACAACAATCACAAACAATGGAGGCGAACACAGTCACATCACATGGGTCACGCACATACCTACGCTCCCACGATCAGCAGACTTATTAACATCCCAATAAGTCCTTCTCTGACCTATGTTCATCGAGGTACCAATCTAAATTCGGGCAACACAAGGATTAGAGGCCCCTAAGAGAACGTAAACCTCCGGTGATAGCAAGTATGGTAGGTATGTCATACACATAAAGTCATATACATATACTAAGTATGCACGCATCTTAGTAATAACCATAATTTATTTGTAGTACACATCTCATTCTCGTACCGACATATAATGCTACAAAATTTATATGTTCCCGATTAATATAATTATTTAGGCCGTCAATAGTTCTCGCATCGTAATAGACACTCACGTCCTAATTCATAATTTCCCTTAGGTTCAAACTACACTTCTAGGTTTTACTTCTCGTTATATCCCAAATATATCCATTAATCCACAAGGAAGTGTTATCTCTACATATAAACAAGGTTACGGAACACTCGGGATCAAAACAGGCTAAAAAGCCTAAACTGTCAACTCGTTAGAAGTCTCGTTCGAACGAGGCTGTTCGAACGAGAGTTCGTTCGAACTAAGTGGGCCTTCTAACGAGATCTCGTTCGAACGAAAGTCATCGAACGAACATCCCTCTCGTTAGAAGTCAAACTATCAACTCGTTAGAAGCTCGTTCGAACGAGCTCGTTCGAACGACCAGGGCAAGTCTTCTAACGAGAGGCTAGTTTCGAGCCCAGATTTCCTATTTTCGTTTTTCCAACTTTTCTTCAACTCCAATCTCATCTAAACCTCAATCCAACAATCGTTCATGGGTTCTAATCATTCCTAAACATACTTAGGTCATAAATTAACGTTTATATAGAGCCAATTCTTCCTAAACATCATTGAATCATCAAATCCCTCCATTTATCCCCAAATCACATGAACATGAACCCTAAAATTTTAAATTCATCAATGGGCATAATTAAATCCATTTTTGTTATGAACAAGGTGTATTTCCATCAAAATAATCCTCCTAACACAATTTTACATGCAATCCTTTCATCAAAATATAAAGTTCTAATTCCAATTAATGGGTTTTATCAAACTCCCAAGAACAATACAAATTTTGCCAATTTCCTACTCATGGAAGAAACATTCGTTGTAATAAACGAAATTAAACCACTTGCCTTATGTGTATCTCTGATTTTGATGTCGAATTGATGAAGTGTTCTCTCTCTCTCTCTGCAAAATTCTCTTCTCTTCTCTCTCTCTACAAGCTTTCTTCTCCAAAGTGACAATGGTGGCTAGGGTTTGCCTTAGGAACTCTTTTGGAACTAATTTCAATAACCTCCGTAGCCCCTTAGGTTATTAGTGGGTTTAGTGGGTAATTTCCAAATCAGAAATTAATTCCTAATTTTCGTGGGTTTTAATTCCCAAAAATCCAAAATTACCAAACTACCCTTATACGTTGCCGGTATGGCCTAAAAATGCCCCGGGACCCAAACTAAACCCCCGGCTAGTGTTTTCTGACTATTTCGACCCTTCCGGACGCGTTGGCGCACTAAAAACGTCCATACGATTAATAGAAATGAAATTCACTTTTTAATTAAAATAATTATATTCCTGACACGACTGTCACAAGCGTCTCAACAAAATTTCCAAATTGTCGTATTTCAATCTCACGACAAGTCTCATAGTTCAATATTCATATATAGCCATATATACTCATTAATATCAAATACCAACTCGCATCTCGCTAGTATTTTTAATCCGGATTAATTTCCAATTAATACACTTAATTCAATTAATCCCATAAATAAATATCACCAAAAATACGGGGTATTACATACTCCCCCCTAATAATAGAATTTCGTACCGAATTTCGGAACTAGAAAGTACCTGGTAAGAACAACTCTGGATAACGTTCGCGCATCTCATCCTCGCGCTCCCATGTGGTCTCCTCGACATTATGATGTCGCCATTGAACACGTACTAACGAAACTATCTTTGACCGTAGTTTCCGCTCACTTCGGTCCAAAATAGCAATCGACCCCTCCTCGTAGGAGCTATCAGGCTGGAGATCGATGTCCTCCAAAGCAATATGAGAATGAGACAAATCGTCTCTAAGATATTTCCTCAGCGAGGAAATATGAAATACATCTTGAATCTGATGCAAATGCTATGGTAACCCAAGTCTATACGCAACCGGTCCAATCCTCTGAATAATAGGAAATGGTCCCACATATCTCGGTGCCAACTTCCCTTTCTTCCCGAAATGCATAATCCCCTTCATAGGAGATACTCTCAGCAAAACCTGGTCCCCCACTTCAAATTCCCTGAAGGACCTCTTCGCATCAGCATAGCTCTTCTGCCGATCCTGAGCTACCCGAATGCGACTCCGAATCAATTTTATCCTCGCCGAAGTATCCTGAATCACTTCTGGCCCAAGTAGTTTTTTATCCCCCACCTCCAACCAACATGATGGGGAACGACAAGGTCTACCGTACAACGCCTCAAATGGAGCCATGCCAATGGTGAACTGGTAGGAGTTGTTGTAAGCAAACTCTACCAGTGGAAGATACTACTCCCATCCACCCCCGAAATCAATGATGCACATACGTAGCATGTCCTCCAATATCAGGTTTGTACGCTCGGTTTGCCCATTGGTCTGTGGGTGATATGCAGTACTCAACCGCAATTCTGTGCCCATGGCCTCCTGGAAACTCTCTCAAAACCGTGAAACAAATATCTTGTCTCTGTCAGACATGATATTTAGGGGCACACCGTGAAGTCTCACTATCTCTGCAATAAAGAGCTGGGCATACTGTCCCGTACTGTAGTCTGTCCTTACGGGTAGAAAATGAGCGAATTTGGTTAACCTGTCCACAATCACCCAAACGGAGTCGTGACCTCTCTGTGACGTAGGTAACCTCGTGATAAAATCCATGGATATGCTCTCCCTCATCCACATCGGGACCTCCAATGGATGTAGAAGTCCTGCCGGTCTCTGATGATCCACTTTTATTAGCTGACACGTGGCGCATTTAGAAACAAACACGACAATATCTATCTTCATCCCGCTCCACCAATACTGTCGTCTCATGTCTTGGTACATTTTGTCCCCATCGGGATGTACCGCGAACCGTGAGCCGTGCGACTCTGCCATCAGCTCGTGCTGCAATTCCGCCCCTTCTGGAACTACCAATCTCCCATTGAAGCGTAATCCCCCGTCTGAGCTGACGTTATAGGACTCGGATCCCTCGATTAATAATCGAACTATCTGCTCCTGACAGAACGAGTCATCTGCTTGTGCCTTTACTACTCTCATGACAATCTGCGGTGTAACAGTCATCACCGACATGAATGATCGGGCCATTGCATCCTGGTGTCCCAACTCCTTCCACTTTGCCTTCCACACCCCTGCCATTTCATCTACTGGCCTACGGCTCAACGCGTCTGCTACCACATTAGCCTTCCCCAGGTGATACTGGATATCAAATTGATAGTCCTTCACAAACTCAAGCCACCTTCGCTGCCGCATATTCAACTCCTTCTGTGTGAATAGGTACTGTAGGGACTTGTGGTCCGTGAACAATCGAAACTTCTCCCCCAAAAGGTAATGTCTCCATATCCGAAGGGCAAATACAACTGCCGCCAACTCCAAGTCATGAGTGGGGTAATTCTTCTCATGAGGCTTAAGCTTACGGGAAGCATAGGCTATGGCCTGACTCTCCTGCTGTAATACACCTCCAAGTCCTTACAAGGACGCATCGGTGTAAACTAGATACTCAACTCCCGGTCTTGGCAATGCTAACACAGGTGCTGAGGTCAACTTATCCTTCAACTCATCAAATGCCAACTGACAGGCATCACTCCAGATGAATGGCACTCCCTTACGAGTCAGATGTGTCAAAGGACCCGCTATCTTCGAAAATCCCCGAATGAACCTCCTGTAGTATCCTGCTAGTCCCAAGAAACTATGGATCTCCATCAGTTTTATGGGATGTCCCCACTCCCTCACCGCGGATACTTTCCCCGGATCAACAGATATCCCCCGGTCGGAAATAATATCTCCCAAAAATTGGACCTCCTTCAGCCAAAACCCGTAGTTCTCATATTTTGCATACAGCTCGTTCTGACGTAGCGTCTGCAAAACCTGCCTCAAATGCTCGGCGTGCTCCTCCTTTGTCTGGGAGTAAACCAGAATATCATCAATGAAGACAATGACAAACTGATCTATTCATTAAGTCCATAAACACTGCTGGAGCGTTGGTCAAACCAAAAGGCATAACCCGAAACTCATAAGAACCATATCTCGTTAAGAACGCAGTCTTCGAGACATCCTCTTCCCTGATATGCAACTGATGGTATCCCGATCGCAAATCAATCTTCGAGAAGAAAGAAGCTCCTCTCAACTGGTCGAATAGGTCATCGATTCTAGGCAACGAATACTTATTTCGTATCGTGACCTTATTCAACTCTCGATAATCCACACACAATCTCAGTGAACCATCTCTCTTCTTCACGAACAACACAGGGGAACCCCACGGTGAAGTACTCCTCCGTATAAACCCCTGACCCAACAACTGCTCAATCTGATCTCGTAGCTCTCCCATCTCTGTCGGAGCCATACGGTACGGTGCGCGTGCTATAGGTCTCGTATCTGGTAATAAGTCTATGACAAAGTCTATCTCCGACTGGGGGGTAAGCCTGGTATCTCCTGAAACACATCTGAGTACTCCCTGACAACTGGGATCGAATCTAAAGGAATCACAACCTCCTTAGAGGTATCATCCTCTATGTAATACAACTAACCACCTAGTATTTAAAAAGTAAGATGCCAAATTTTAATTTAAGTCTGATTAACATGCAATAAAAGAATAATGGAAGAACAACATAATCCATTCACCATAACGAAGCAACATAATAACCAACAAAATAATAAGAAGTCCAGAGGAAAACTCCTCACAACAATCCCACAACCGAAAATAATATGACAAGTCTGAATCCTGAATTAATTACATGCCAAATAGTCTGAAAATCTGTAATAGGAAAATGTCTCTAAAAGAAATGGGCGACATGCCCTACAACTGATAAATGATGAATATAGAGTCAAGATAGATGAAGCATCTACAAGAAAAGTCCTGTAACTTCCACAAACAGCTACAGCTCGTCACCTAAATGAGGATCCTAAGCATGGTGTCCTTGTGGCTGGGCACCTAAAATGGTTTTTACAAAAATAGATTTGAAAGCAAATGGGTCAGAGCCCGAAAGTGGAAATCATTTTTAAAAACAGCAAGGGTTTTAATAACATTAAAACATTAAATGCAAAATAAATGTTAGGACGTGCACTCACATGAAATTCTCACCTCTCGACTACATGTGCACTCCTAACGTACCGTACCCATCTAAATAACATATATATCTACCCAAACCGTAATACGTTCTACCCCTTACTACTCGATTCTCATATTACATTCTTGCGTTACCAATTAAATAGAGGCTTTACATACACTCGGATTCTCAATTAGTAATACAATTCACTATCGGTTAACCCGTTATGTTTTCTCAAAACATTACCATAAGTATATTCACAATACCAACATGAAAGTTCCCATAAATTAAGTGTATTTTATTCACGTAATAAATATACAATACGAGCACCCCGAGACTAGCTGCGGTGCACACATATTCTGCTATCCATCCCGGTACATCACGTACATAAGGATCACGCATTCCGAATCTCTCAAGAATCGTTCTCAGATAACAACAATCACAAACAATGGAGGCGAACACAGTCACATCACATGGGTCACGCACATACCTACGCTCCCATGATCAGCAGACTTATTAACATCCCAATAAGTCCTTCTCTGACCTATGTTCATCGAGGTACCAATCTAAATCCGGGCAACACAAGGATTAGAGGGCCCTAAGCGAACGTAAACCTCCCGTGATAGCAAGTATAATAGGTATGTCATACACATAAAGTCATATACATATACTAAGTATGCACGCATCTTAGTAATCACCATAATTTATTTATAGTACACATCTCATTCTCGTACCGACATATAATGCTACACAATTTATATGTTCCCGGTTAATATAATTATTTAGGCCGTCAATAGTTCTCGCATCGTAATAGACACTCACGTCCTAATTCATAATTTCCTTTAGTTTCAAACTACACTTCTAGGTCTTACTTCTCGTTATATCCAAAATATCCCAAATATATCCATTAATCCACAAGGAAGTGTTATCTCTACATGTAAACAAGGTTACGGAACACTCGGGATCAAAACAGGCTAAAAAGCCTAAACTGTCAACTCGTTAGAAGTCTCGTTCGAACGAGGCTGTTCGAACGAGAGTTCGTTCGAACTAAGTGGGCCTTCTAACGAGATCTCGTTCGAACGAAAGTCATCGAACGAACATCCCTCTCGTTAGAAGTCAAACTGTCAACTCGTTAGAAGCTCGTTCGAACGACCTGGGCAGGTCTTCTAACGAGAGGCCAGTTTCGAGCCTAGATTTCCTATTTTCGTTTTTCCAACTTTTCTTCAACTCCAATCTCATCTAAACCTCAATACAACAATCGTTCATGGGTTCTAATCATTCCTAAACATACTTAGGTCATAAATTAACGTTTATATAGAGCCAATTCTTCCTAAACATCATTGAATCATAAAATCCCTCCATTTATCCCCAAATCACATGAACATGAACCCTAAAATTTTAAAGTCATCAATGGGCATAATTAAATCCGTTTTTGTTATGAACAAGGTGTATTTCCATCAGAATAATCCTCCTAACACAATTTTACATGCACTCCTTTCATCAAAATATAAAGTTCTAATTCCAATTAATGGGTTTTATCAAACTCCCAAGAACAATACAAATTTTGTCAATTTCCTACTCATGGAAGAAACATTATTTGTAATAAACGAAATTAAACCACTTGCCTTATGTGTATCTCTGATTTTGATGTCGAATTGATGAAGTGTTCTCTATCTCTCTCTCTGCAGAATTCTCCTCTCTTTTCTCTCTCTACAAGCTTTCTTCTCCAAAGTGACAATGGTGGCTAGGGTTTGCCTTTGGAACTCTTTTGGAACTAATTTCAATAACCTTCGTAGCCCCTTAGGTTATTAGTGGGTTTAGTGGGTAATTGCCAAATCAGATATTAATTCCTAATTTTCGTGGGTTTTAATTCCCAAAAATCCAAAATTACCAAACTACCCTTATACGTTGCCAGTATGGCCTAAAAATGCCCCGGGACCCAAACTAAACCCCCGGCTAGTGTTTTCTTTCTATTTCGACCCTTCCGGACGCGTTGGCGCACTCAAAATGACCATACGGTTAATAGAAATGAAATTCACTTTTTAATTAAAATAATTATATTCCTGACGCGACTGTCACACGCATCTCAACAAAATTTCCAAATTGTCGTATTTCAATCTCACGACAAGTCTCATAGTTCAATATTCATATATAGCCATATATACTCATTAATATCAAATAACAACTCGCATCTCGCTAGTATTTTTAATCCGAATTAATTTCCAATTAATACACTTATTTTAATTAATCCCATAAATAAATATCACCAAAAATACGGGGTATTACATTTGTTATGGTCATTGACTGTGACAAGTCCGTGGCAACTTTACTTGTCACGACCTTGTCACGGTCAATGACCGTGACAAGCCTTTGTCGCGGCCTTATAACGATCATTGACCCTGACAAAAAATGCGTGTTTATTTGTCACGGTCAGTAACCGTGACAAGGTTGGCTGGTTAAAGGGTGTCAATTTTACCATTTTGGTGTAGTGAAACCAACCCACTATTACAATATTTAGCTCGTCATAGAGGAAAATCTTGACATGGCTGACTGCTAGTACTATGATATTTCGTGCCTTCTCAAAAATGGTAGGTATCTCCAAGGCTCTAACAAGAAGGCCAGAGCAACTCTCTACAGACTAACTGCCCAATATATAATTTGTGACAAAGCACTGTTCAAAAGGAACTTTGATGGATCCCATTTACACTGCATTGCAGGGGCTGGCATTGAAGAAATGGTATAGAAAATCCACAGCAGGGAGTGTGGACCTCACATGAACGGTTATATGCTCACTAAGAAAATCATCCGATAGGGTTACTACTGGACTACTATAGTTCATAATTGTATCGTCAATGTCCGAAGATGTCTCAAATGCCAACATTTCTCTAATCTTTAACACTTTCCTCCTCGAGAATTGTATAACATGACTTCTCCATGTCCGTTCTCCACATGGGGCATCGAAATCATAGGGAGGGTTATGCCCAAATCCTCCAATGGACATAAATTCATCATGGTTTGCATTTATTACTTCACCAAATGGGTTGAAGCGAAATCATACACAGTTTTGAATGCCAAGAAGCTAGCCAAGATCATCAGAAGGAATATCATCTTCTAATATGGGGTCCCGCACGAGCTAGTATCAATCAATGATTTTTATTTCGAGGCAGAAGTTACAAAAGTGGTCGACGAATATGGGATTCAGAGACACATATCCTCTCCCTACCGACCTCAAACCAACGGTGCAATCGAAGCCTCCAATAAGAACCTTAAAGTCGTCATCATCAAGATGATCGAAAGTTATCGAGATTGGGCCGACCGAATCCCTTATGCCCTTTGGGGATACCACACTTCAGTTCGAACCTTTATTGGGGCCACCTCTTACTCTCTGGTTTACAGCATGAAAGCAATCCTACCCGTGGATCTAGAAATTCCTTCCCCATGCTTTATGATGGAAACCAAAGTCGATGAAGAAGGCTGGCATTAGAGCCGTCTTGACAATCTATCACTCTTGAACGAGAGAATATTGAAAGTTCTATACCACACACAAGGGTACCATCGCCGAATAGCGTGATCATTTAACAACATAGTCAAGGAATGAGGTATCCAAGAAGGGGACTTAGCCTTTAAAGAAATAGTAGAACCCATCTGGGACCCTAGAGGAAAACTTAAGACCAATTGGAGAGGCCCCTACATCGTGAAGAAAATCCTGTCAGGTGGCGTCGCTATGCTCTCTGACCCTGATGGAGAAAAGATGGTCCGTCCAGTCAATCTGGACTCTCTTTTACCCCTAGTCCGAAATATCGGCGCACTTCAATTCTTCTCATCTCCCTTCCATTCTAAAAAAAAATCTCTTCATTTCCCCCTACCCTGAACTATGTGGGGCCTGATCCTCTACAAAACCCTTTTTTCTTTCAAAAACCAAACTTTTCAAAAAAAAAAAACACAGGTACGTAGACAGCTCATACGCATCACATGAGCACGACCCCTTTTTTCACAAAATGCTATTCTTTTCTTATTTTCGAGAACAACAATTCATTTTAACATATACCTGAACAAAAGGAGTATGTATGCCTTAGCGATTGGTAAAGATAATTTAAATTCAAAAATCCTTAGGAGGCACAACTAGATGATCAAAAACTTTTTTAATCCGTTATTTGAAAATTTCAGTACAATAGCATCGGCGTAGGGAGTCAAATGACTTCCCTTACCAACCTACTCCTACTTTCCCAAACACAAGCCACACCTAAAAACAAACCTTCTAAAATTATTCCCACACAGTACAACTAAAATAACCAGATACACTGCCAAACACCATATCGAAAGCTTCATAAATAAGCTTCCTAGGGAACCTTACCCGCAGCTATCAGAGGAGCCAACACCGTAATCATTATTCCTATCTTGGGGGGCCCAAACTTCCCCTACCTGAATGGAATGCCGCTAACGCTCCATAGCATGATAAGCTCAAACCATCCTGGGGAAACCCACGATGCCTCCCTCTATGGTGTCAAAAGTGATGAACCACCGTTGACTGGACTCCACCGCAAGCATCTTGAAACCTACCCCCTTCAAAACCACTTCCTGTAGTCCCCTGAGACATGTCAGACCCACCCAAAAGCCTATGAAGGATGAGATGATGGTCAACAATTTTCCCATAAAGAGCCAAGGCGCATTTGCAGGTCCTCAACTGGGAAGAAATCCAGTATCTGTGGTGGCACAATCTGTTCCCAGCCAAATTAGCGCAAGAGCCACCAGAAAAACTAGAAAGTGGTCTACTTGAGACCAACCAACTGAACATACTGGTACTCCCTAGTTACAGAGTGGACAGTAATTCCCCCTACTAAGGCATTGACCACCGCAAGCCTCGATCCCCGTTCTTCACAAACCAGTTCTCCCAACTTTCAATATCTAGACCTACACTGATGAAGTGGTACGAAAAGAAGTTTAACCGGAGGATAAGGGATACTCAGGTGGGGCCACTATACGGAATCTCTCTGATAGCCACACGAATAGCATTACATGGATACCCCTCATAAAATTAGAACAACCTTGCCTACAGGCACCCAAACTATTCAGAGTCTCTTCCAGTATTACTGTCGTAGGATTGCGACGGTGCGACATCAAGGAAATAATAGCTGTAAGTTTAGAGTCCACCAATAACTCCCCAATCAACAACAACAGTTTTGAAACAAGGCCCAGGATGATGGATCCAGCATCGCCAACACCTTGCACATGCACATAATGCAGTACACAAGGAAGAAAGATCATTCCCCCCACAACCAGTGATCTATCCACTGAAGGCGAAATATGGAGAAGTCATGCTAATAACTCTTTAGGGGATCGAGAAAATTTAGGCATAACCATCGCAACACTAGAATTTATCCCCAATATGGTAGAAAATTCCTTATAGGTCAGACATACCTCATCCAACCCGAAGCAGAACACATGGTATTCAAGATTCCATGGCTGCCATTAGCATATTCCACTCTATGGACCGGTTGCGCTATAAAGAGACTCGACGCGTATGGAAAACATTGTAGTCGACATTGTACGAACACATTGCCTCCAAATTCTCGAGGTAGTTAGCAAATTCAATGCTACCAGGGAGAGGCATATCGTGAATGAAGAGATAGTGAGAAAAAGACTGTAAAGAAGAAGGAATGTGGAGTGTGAGGAAATACTCCACTCATGCCCCCTATTTATACTTAGAAAGGCTCAAACAAAGACAAAGAATCAGACAAAAATCAGAGGGAAATCTACCCCACCAAGTACTCACCCGTTGAAGAAACTGTAATCAAGGCCTTAGATTGATTGTACTGAATTGACATGTCGATAGGTAGGACAAGGGGTATGCCGATCGGCAACCCCCTACTTTGGGAAATTTCCCTTTTTATTAAAATCGAAAAACTCAAAAAAAATAAATTTTTATTCTAAAATTTCCTTATCCATTGTTCCTTATTTCACCTTGTTTTAAATAAACTCTCTCAAAAACGTTTTTTTACGGTCTCGGTAGCAAAGTAAAAAGAGCATGTGCATTAAGTCACCGAGGCAATAAAATTAACAAAAATTTCATTTCGTAGATATATATTGTCGTGTTACATCAGTTTTTGCAAGAAATAAGAAATAATAATGGGACTCATCCCGCACCCACATCTCTTCTCTCTCTCTCTCTCTAGGAACCTCCTTCCCTGTGACGTACTCATTTTCCTCGGTGGCGAGACAACGTATCTCCACACCCCGAGCCAGACCCTTCCTTAGAAGAAGAAGATGGTACCAAATAAGAAGGCGCCGAAATTGCATCCCGAATATGAGAAGTCGTCGAAGATATCTTGTTCCAAACATCCCTCAGCCAAGTGGTCGACTCTCGAATGTGCTATGAGAAAAACATAAAGAACGAATCTGTCAATCAAAAACCAAGAAAGAAATCAGATAATCAAAAGGAAAAAATATAAAAAATATACATCATGACGAAGGACCTTCTCTGTCAAGCCCAACTCCTCCGGATCCATTTCATTAGGGCGATATTGAATGTGCACCGACCATCCATAATCCCTCCGAATATTGTAAGTAGGAGAGTGCAGTCGTACAAAAGAAATTTCTGAGGATAACGCTGTAGGGGATGTCGGCAGACCACCTGCACTATGGGAAATCCCATCGATCGACTCGAACCTTCTTGGGGGAGAGGTATCTCGTCATATATATTGCGCAACATTAGCCATCTCGACAGAAAGTCGAGATAATCATATGGAATCATTGTGTTAGTATAGGATGAGTAAGTCTCTCCCATTATTACCACAATTCGTGCATCGTCTACCATCTCTCGCACCCGCCATATATACACCGGGGGCTGCACCGATGGCACCATCACTTCCTCCTCCATAATATTTATTAAAATCCTCTCCCTAAGATACCAAGAGTAGCCAAACTCATGCGCCATCAAATACTACATCTGGGCGTTCTCCCCGATCGCCCTTATATCGTGGATAACCATCACCTAAGAGTAGAAAGTCACCTGTAAAATTACCTAATAGATAAGTATTAATATCATAAAGGATCATCATGAAGAAAAGGTCAAAAGAAAAATAATAAGGATTTACTCACTCGCCCGTCAGGTCATTCAAGACCTGACACACAGTCACCAGAGAAAGAGGCTTCTTTGATCGTCGATTGGACTTCCGCCACTGGTACATCTGGCAAAAGTACCCAATAAACTCATCCTCCAATGAAATCAGTTGGTTTTTAAACCTAATCACCTCATAAAACCACGTATACAAAGGAAAAAAGTCGGCAATCAGAAATCATGAAGTAAGGAAAATGCAAATGCATAAAGGAAAGTGAGCAACTTAAAAGATACCTCAAGAAGATAATTGGCTCTAGTAAAAGTGTATCTGCAACACCGCCTAAATGCATCCAGAGAAGAATAAAGGGTCTCCAAGGTCAAGCTCCCCCAGTCATAGAGAATAATGTTCAAAAACATCCTCAAGTACAGCAAAAACCATAAATAAATGATGTCGTCGCTCGACGCCATCAGAAAACCTCCCAAAACCAGCATGATAAATAATCGGTCCGTCTGTCGGACCTGCAGCCCATCCTTCTCATCAATGGCCCAACGCAACAATAAAATCCTCAAAGAATACAAACGAAGAGAATCCCCAAAACTATCCTCTCCACATTGCCTAACATCGTCGTCACCTTCGCTGGCATAACCCTCAAAGACCTACCAACCTTACCGTGCATCCCATCACACTCCATCCCTAGTAGCTACTGCACATCTATGGAAGTCACCATTATCTCCCCAAAACCAAAATGAACAGTGTGGGTAGTGTCCCACCATCTCTCCCCCAAGGTGCACAGAATGGCCATAGAGAGAGGTGTTTCATCTAACACAGACGCCAACATCCCAAACCCATCAGAGTACACCACCCACTGTACCACAGGAAAAAAATGCTCCCAAACATACTTAAGACTCGTCGTCCCATGAACACGCACAGTTGATGTAAAAATATCAGTCTGTCAAAGCATAAAGAAACCCTTTGCTAATATTTAAAGAAATCAAGGACAAATTAACAAAAAAAGAAGCCATTGACACTTACATAACCTCCAGGATTCACCACCCTCAAAGAACGATGATGTGTCGCTCATTTAAGAGGTTCCGCTCATCCCCCACAAGCTAAAAAATATCCATGGAGCTCTTATTGCCCAAAGCAATGGGCACCCTATCCCTCCATTCCAGATTCACCTAATCATCAACATTAAGCCATACCTTGTGTGTCGCATACAAGGTTGGACATCTTTTGATTTCGAAACGTCGGGATGGTTTGCAGAAGATAAGACGAAAGAAAGCTGTGAAAAATGAGGGGAACCCATCCCCTTTTTATAGAAGGTTAAGGGGCATGCCGATCGGCAGTCCCTTGCTACCCACCGATCGACACTGTCCTTCCATCTACTCGAGGTAGACCAAATTATCGTTCCACTGCCATTTGTCACCCCTCAAACCATGTCGATCGTCACCCCCTCTAAAATTTCATACAAAAACTTCAGAAAAATGATAAAAAATCCAGAAAAATTCCCGAACAATTCCTGAAATTTCCAATTGAGTTTTGGAAAAAATTTCACCAAGAAAAACATTTTTTCCACACCCATTTCCCCCGCGAAACTCTCACCTCCCGAGCAAAATGCCCAAAACTGATTGATGTCCCCAAAAAAAAATCCCCAGCTAAGAAAAACCACCTCCTCAATGGAAACCTAAATCAAATATGAAACATCGCGATAAATATCCCCATTGGAGCCTCCTAAGTTCATCCTTACAGAAGCTCTCAGAATCAGCTTTGACCCATAGTATTGGTCATCCTCTTTTAGGTCAAAATTGACTTCGGCCACGGTTGTCACCTCTTTTAGGTCCGAATTGACCTCGACCCCCGGTCGTTACCTCTTTTAGGTCAGAATTGACCTCGGCCCCTAGTCATCATCTCTTTTAGGATAGAATTGACCTCGACCTCTAGTCGTCACCTATTTTAGGTCATAATTGACCTCAGACCCCGATCATCATCTCTTTTACGTCAAAATTGACCTTGGCCCCCGGCCGTCACCTTTTTTAGGTTAGAATTGACCTCGGCCCTCGGTCATCACATCTTTTATGTCATATTTGACCTCGTTCACTGGTCATTGTAATACCCTGTATTTATGCGTATTTCTAACTAAATTAATTCGGAAATTAATTAGGAAAATAAACTTACAAAGTGTGAATATTAAATAATATGATTATTATTAAACGATATAGCGAGTGATATGTGCGTAGTCTAGTTTATCTCATCGGGAGTCGCGTGTAGACTATTTTGAGGTGAGAAATGAGAAATATATTTTAAGTGACTCAGATGGGAATTTAGAGGTCACAGATGATTCCATATGGGTTGAAATAGTCAAAATAGTGTACCCGAATGTATAGTTTGGGTCTCGGGTCAATTTTGAACCAAACCGACACCTATTAAGGGTGTTTCAGTCAGTTTTCAAAAAAAGGTGAAGGGACCTACGAAATTTAGAGACATATATCTGATATTTAGAGGTCGGGGTTAGGGCTCATAACACAAAAGATTAGAGAAGCCATTATAGAAAAGAGAGGACCATTTTCCAAAAGCCTAAGGAGAGAATTGGGAAGGTGGTAAAGGGTTTCTTGCACCTCAAGGCAATTGGAAAGGAAGATTGGAGGAGAAGCAATCAATCATCAACAAAGAACCAAAAAATTATATCAATAAATCTAAGGCAAGTGTTTCTCACAAATCAAATATATGTTATAATACCCATGAGTAGGGATTTCATGAATAGATTGATTTTGTCTAAAAACCTTTGACGAAAAGTACCAAGTGATTTCATGTATAGGTGAAATCTAGCGTAGTTGGGGTTTATATCTGTAGAGAATGTTAAATCATAAGATTTTTTATTAAAACTACGGCTGCAAATTTTGGTTATATATTGAATGAAATAGATGAACACAAAACTATATTTATAAAGATGTTTTGGGGGTTTGATTCATTATTGATTGATATCGGTGAAGTTTTAATATGTTTGAGACATTAGAAATCATCTTAACTCAGGTAGAAATAGTTAGAAACAATCGATTGTGAATTTGGTGAAGAATTATGGGGTTTGGGTGAATCATAAATGGTGTAAAACGCTGCTGGGAAATAGAGAGAACTAAGTTACAGAAAAACGGACCAGTCCGGCCCTGGAGGGTGTGGTTCGATTCGTCCTTAACTCAATAGCGGACCGGCTCAGTCCTGGTAAGTTGGATCAGTTCGGTGCTCTGAATTTTTTAAATTTCCCTTTTTCTCTTGTATTCCAAAATGGACGTGGTGGAAAATCCTTAAGAACTTGTGAAAATAATATTGAAAGAAGTCTTATTTTATAGTAGGCCTACGATGGGAGTATGACTTCATCTTAGAGAGAGAATTAATATGGGAATGGCATTGGCTAAAGTAATTCGTAGTTAATCTGAGAGATGGATAAAAAATGACAATAATCTAATGAAACTAGATACATCAGTGAAGTAAAGATGGTAACTACTGAATTATTATATAACAAGGGGTAATTAGAACCTTAGAGTTATGTGAACACTTAAATAATTACGAAAGAGAATTAAATTCGTAAATAAATGATAAAGTAAGGTGAATATTAGAGACAAAAATATTACATACTAGTATAAATAATTTGGTTGTGTGAATACCTATTCTATTGATGCTTAGGCCTTGTGAATACCTAAAGTATGGTAAATTAAGTAGAGAGAAAATTAATTACAAGATTAAATAGACTGGGGATGATCTACAGTAAAGTAAGTAGTGAAACTTAATATTGGAAGTTGAATGATAAATTCTGAATTACTTTATAAATTAAGTGGCGAGACTTAATTATGATGCTTAAATGTAACATATGTGAATGATACCTAAGTAATGAAGGACATTGCAAGATATGTGAATAATGAATCGTACTGGATCGGCAATATATGAGAGTATGTTATTTATAAGATCAGTTATATACTTTAGTCGAGATATCTTGGGTGGTACCTAGGTGGTCTAAGTATGAAATGTTAGGCATGCACATTAGATGAGAGGTGAGGAAACTCAAGGGAGCGTGTGTGAACCTAACATGTGTAATCAGTAACTGATTTTAAATTGCGATAAATTACTTGTTAAATGTTTTAAAAATGTTTTGGGTACTAACTATTTCTATATGAATGTTTTTAAAAAAACCTTTTAGGTGTCCAGCCACAAGGGAGTCATACTTGATTCCGTTTCAAGGATTTGGAGTTGTAGCACTGTGGATGCTGACATGATTATTGAGTAGCCGACTCTTTCATTCAGATCTCATTCTTATATCTCATGTGTAGACATGTTGTCAGTTGACTACATTGCAGTTCCTGTTTTGTATCAGTTTTACTTAGTAGTTGGATTGTGGATTGTTGCTTGGTTGTAGTTATAGCCAACGGTTTATTTGGCAATATTTAAAAGATAAAATTTGGCACCGCTTTAATCGACATAGGTGGTTAGTATTTAACTTTGTTTTTTACAATGATGCTAAGAATGAACGATATGAGAAACATGTTTTAAATCGTTAAAGGCATGATCACTCGATATTTAATTAGACGGGGTGTCCTGCTCATCACCTCTTTTAAGTCAGAATTGACCTCGGCCCGCGGTCATCACTTTTTTTAGGTCAGAATTGACCTCGGCCCTTAGTCGTCGCCTCTTTTAGGTCAGAATTGATCACGGTCCTCGATCGTCACCTTTTTTAAATCAGAATTGAGCTCGAAGGTCAATTTTTCATCTCGATCAATACTTAATGAATCTTCAAAGGTCACTAAATACCCTTTCCAATGGTCCACCCCATGCACGATTCTAACTTATGATACGGACGAACGACTCGTTTTACTCCAATAGGTCATCGGGCGATTCAGGACCCAGTTGACCAAGGTCAATTATTCGAATGGAGAAAAATCTTTGGAATGTCTAAGTACATCTCCTAACCTTTACAACGGTCCACCCCGTGTGAGATTATGACTTACCGTTCAAATGAACGATTCATTTCCACACGACGATCTCCTGTCCAAAGGACCGATGTGCGTTTCCGAGCCATATTTGACCCTAAGTCAACTCTTGAACCCGGGGATGGTCCAAAGGACTCTTAAAGGTATCTAAATTACCTTTCTAACGGTATGCACGTGCACGATTCAGATCAATGGATTACGTTCTATAATCATTTTTCTAGTGAAATCTGCACGAGACTGCCAATTGGCAGGTCCTAGACCCTGCCTATCAATAGTGTGCCTCGGGTCACCTGTCGATTGGTAGGACCAGGGTTATGCTGATCGACAACCTCCTCGCCCTATAAAAGTAGGGCATGACCTCACTCCAAAGCACACCTACAACTCAGATCCATCAGCATCACTGATGTCAATAACATTCTCTCAATCAACAAAGTTACCTTATGTGAAATTTTATCAAAGTGCACATTCCCATCCCTTTCATACCCAATTTGCAAGATCTCATTCAATATTCATATCAAGCATCAAGGGAGTTCATCCAAATTCAAGGGAAAGCTCTCATTCTTCAAAGAAGGTCCAAATCATTCCCTTGTCTCTTTAAATTTCTTATTTTGCATTAGTTGTATTAGATTCATAATCTAGTTCTTACCTTAATTCATACATATTAATCTCTATATTTTTACTAGTATATTGCACATACTTTATTTTCTACCAAACAAAAATCAACAAAAAGAGGGTCATACCCATAAATTCCGAATGAATTCATCATTCACACTTTTCCAAAACTATAACTCTTTTTTCCACTCACACTTTTATAATAAAATCTCGTTCGAATCTATGGGATAAAACCCCAACCTCATGCCGCATGCGAACTACGTGGACTTTGATGCCTTTATAGGCTACGTAGGCATTTTGGATTAAAACCCAAGACTCGAGTCCAAGTTCCGATTTTCCAATTTTCATAACATCTCTATTCCTATATTTCATCATGTTCTTGCATTATTATATCTTCTTAATTCTTTGTTAGTGTTCCATCTGACATATATTGTCATTTACCCATAGTGGACAACATCGTGATAATTACAAAAATCATATTATATATATATATATATATATATATATATATATATATAAGCATATGCCCGTGCCTGAAGGCACGACGAAATTTTCCAAAGTACGTAATCGCGGAACGATGACAACTTTTCAAAGTACGTAATAGCGAAACGCAAAAATTTCGAAGTGTATTTTTAAAATAATGTCAAATATTCCAATAACATTCAAATAGTCTAGATTCATCAAATAAATTCACATATAATACGAAATATACAATATTCATCCATCGAATTCACATTGTCTCAAAAAAACAAAGTGTCAAATTTTTAAAAAAATTGAACATAATCTCATTTGTTTGCGAAACTATTCACCCTGCTTAACAAATAACAAATAGTCCAACATCCAAATTGTCTAAATTCTTCAAACAAATTCACATATAAAATGAAATATACAATATTCACCAATCAAATTAACGGTGTCTCAAAAAAAACAAAGTGTCAATATTTAAAAAACACTTGGACATAGTCTCCTTTGTTTATTGGACTATCCACCCTATTTAAGGGGTAACAACAAATCCAACAAATTAAAAAAAATCCCAAATTTGGAGATGGGAGCTAGAAGGTAGAGAAAGGAGAATATGTGGGACTTCCTCAAAATGTCTGTGCCATGGTGCTTCTGGATTAGGTGCTACTACTGCTGTCTTCCCATCCTTCTTCCCACCTCTGGCCATTATCATATTTGGTCTACAAATAAAACAAATAACAATATTAGGAAAAAGAAACTATTTGAACAGATGTATTACACCCAAGAAGTGTTATTGCGTCTATTCTAAACCACACGTCTCTATAAAATAGAACTCAAAATAAAGATATACATAAACGAAAATCTAAAACACAAAATAAGACCTGTGAAAATAGTCTAAAAGGTACATTGAATATTAACCGAGTCCATATTTATAGATCAAAACAGAATGGGATATCTTTTATGGCTTGCGCATGTGTTCGTGTGTGAGTGGGGAAGGGGGGAGGGGACGGGCAGGGGGCGCATGTCTGCGTGTGTGTGTCTATGTTTTTGTGCGCGTGTGAGTGGGGAAGGAGGGAGGGGACAGGGCAGGGGGCGCGTGTGTGCATGTCTGCATATATGCATATGAATATATGCCAATGCATATATGCAGTGCAAGTGTGTGCGTGTGTGTTTGTGTGCGCGTGTGAGTGGAAAAGGGGGAGGGGACGGGCAGGGGGTGCATGTGTGTGTTTGTGTGCGCGTGTGTGAGTGGGGAAGGGGGAGGGGACGGTCAGGGGGCGCGTTTGTGTTTGTGTGTGCGTGGGGAAGGGGGGAGGGGACGAGGAAGGGAGAGCATGTGTGCGTTTTTTCTTGTATGCATATGCATATATCCCAGTGCATATATGCAATGCGCGTGTGTGCATGTTTGTGTGTGTTTGTGTGCGCGTGTGTGCGTGTGAGTGCGGAAGGGGGGAGGGGACGGGCAGGGGGCACGTGTGTGTTTGTGTGCATGTTTGTGAGTGGGGTAGGGGGCGGGCAGGGGGCGCATGTGTATTTTTTTGTGCGTGTGAGTGGGGAAGGGGTAGGGGACGAGGTAGGGGATGCGTGTGCGCATGTTTATATGTGTGTTTGTGTGCGTGTGTGAGTGTGTGCGTGGGGAAGAGGCGAGGGGACGGGGGAGGGGGCGCGTGTGTGCGTGTATGCATATATGAAGTGCGAGTGTATGCGTGTGTCCGCACGTGTTTGTGTGTGTTTGTGTGCACGTGTGTGAGTGGGAAAGGGGGAGGGGACGGGCAGGGGGCATGTGTGTGCGTATATACATATATGCAGTGAAGGGTTGTAGATAGTTTTAATTTAAATAACAAACCATGAAACTCGAAAAAATAATGAGCTTAAGTAGAAGGTTGAAAAGGTAGAGGGGATCCGAAGAAGAGATAACTTAGATAAAAAGAAGATCTTATGGTTGAAAAAGCAGAGGACATTCTTCTCTTTACCCCAAGAACAGCCAAACCGAGTTCAATAGAAGCAAATCGAAAGACGAAGATTTTGTTTCTCCAAAACTAATTTCTATTGACATGCCAGATACTTTTGGCTTTTCATCACTTGCAGCCTGTGAAAAAATTCAAATGAGCATAAATATTTGAAATTTAAAGAAAAAGAAGAAAAAGACTAATAAAAGAACTCCTATAATCCGAAAAAATCTGGAAATAATGTTGATAATGTATCCATCATATGTGAAAAACACTATTGAATAAAGTTTTCTATCAAATTACATGTAATAAAAATTATGAAGGATATAGCATTTCTATCAAATTGCACTAAATTTTCAATTATCAAGGTTAATGTGCAACTGTACATAGTAACAAAACTATATAATAATATCTTGTAATAATACCTTTCATATAATAATAACATCCAATAACTGAATATGACCTTTAAATAAAGATATATAAAATGGTAAAAACTTAGTCTAGGATGTTTTAAACTTTTCATGACATGTATCATTCAAAATCTTAAGAGTTGTGTTACATTTTTTTCGAAACATATTTATGCAATCAAAATGTTGTGAATCACATACGCTCCAAAGGCAAATAAATAAACTTACCTTGTGAATGAGTTCCTGAGCTAAATCAGCCTCTTTGACGACTAAATTTTCAATCATTTCAGCAGCATCTCCAAGCTTTGTATCTTCAAGAAGCTTTTTTCCAACCTCTCAGCCAACTTCTCTGCTCCCTCTTTTATTTCTTCTACCACTTTCGTCACTAATTACACCTGCTACACCTTACACCCATTACCCCTAACTTCCCGCTACTCCCACAACCTACCAGCTAATCTTTACCTACTAAAAACCCACATCTGTCCCAACCCACCAACGCAACCTTGCAATCCCTGCCTTCTCCAAGCCATCCCTCCCCCACCAACCTGCTCCCACCACTCACGCCGACCAAGAATCTACTCCCCCTGCCTACTTCTGTCACCATTTTCCTCGCTTAGCAGATGACATTTTCGAAAGATTCCAATCTTACATGACATTTTCATGTACGATATAAACAGTGGTTTAACATTAGATATCTTTGGTGTGATCATAATATCTTAAGATATGCACAAAAGAGTAATGCAATGGGGTGTAATACCTTGCCCATGCCTAAAGGCACGCCGAACACTTTTAAAAAATGCATCAACTAAGACTAGTAATCTACTGAAATACATTTTTATACATAATAGAACCCAAATGGTTCCATGATCCAAGGACTTGAAAACAACCCATATAGTCCAGCCTTTTTCTTTTAAGGAATCCTCTTTAAAGTCTTTTATAAACTGATTCAGCACCTCATCCACTCTCTTTAGTTAGGATTTCGCCATCATCTAGTATACCTTTAGCCCATTTATTCGATATATTCTGAAATAGCAAGGTTGAAAAAAGATGATAAAAACATGTATAAACAGTCAGTTCTAAAAACATGATAAAAAGCAATAGCAATGATATCTTATGTCCATAATTAATATTTTAATGCATATCCAATAATGAATATGTTGATACCAAATTTAATTTGCTGATGTGGAACAATCATATGGAGACACGTGGCTATCTACATGGCAACTACAAACACTTTCGAGGAACCTACGCGCTCCGAGGAACAAGACTACTGCCAGGAAGACTAGTTCCCCGAGGAACACTGCTTACCCGAGGAACTCACATGCTCCGAGGAACAATGCCTCTCCGAAGAACTCCTGAGTACCGAGAAGCTTAGGCGGTCTGAGCTACTCAGGCGATACGAGTTGCACCTCGAACAAATCATTAATAGCTGGATAACCAATAGTTCAACTGATTCATTAAATGCTTATCATTTGGACGCGCACGCAAAGAGGGCATTAAATGTATTACCCTTTTCATATGCATATCATTTAATGTATTACCCTTTCACATTACAGCCTCAGGGCTGTAAATACATTGTACAATCCTCATTGTAAAGGGACCCCAGACCGGAATTTCTTGAGATAACATGTAATTGAGAATTCACATACAAACAGTAATACCAAAACAGTGGACGTAGGCCATTCTTATAAGGCTGAACCACTTTAAAATTCTTTGTCTCATTTATTTATCTGTGATTGAATTATTACAGTGATCTAATTTTTTACATCAACAGATTGGCGCCGTCTGTGGGAAGCGACTGGTAAAATCATTTTCTCATAAAAAATAATCCATTACCAATGGCTGATATTCCTGAATCCAGCAATCGAAACGCTGGAACCCCTCCAAATCCATCTGCTCAACCAATTGTTCCAGATCTGACTGGAATAATGGAAAATCTGGCTCAAGGCTAGACCGTCATGCAAGAAACAATGCGATAACTTATCCAAACCCTCCATGGCGAAGCATCAGCCCATTTCGGACCACAAAGCATTCAAAGAAATACTCGTGCGCCTTCTTCGCGTACTAGGCGTACTGATTCGTATCGCAATGATGAATCTGAAGATTTTTCTTATCAACCTGGACGAACTTCGTCAGTACGAGCCACAGATACTGAACAACATGTCACCCTCTCCCCAGAAAAGACCAGCACATTGGAAAGGTTATGTAGGGCTTCTCCTTTCGACCGTTTAGGCCCTATGAGGAACAAAAATCCTCTTAATGCAGCATCGAGGAGCTTTCGATGACCATCAGATTTAAGGGAAGGATCTGCCCAGTCACGACCAGCTACTCGTCAAGATGGATCTTATGACCGACCAGCTACTCGTCAAGATAAATCCCAGGAAGCCACTTCAACGCGATCAGTTGCTCGAAACAATAGGCCCGAGGAAGGAAATGATGCATGGAAGGGATCTATTCAGAGGCTGGAGGATAGATTAGGGGAAATAGCTAAGGCCAAGAACCCTCTACAACGAACCTTTATTCGAGGAACACCTTTTGTCCAGGACATTGTTGATTTTCCTACACCATCAAAGTTCAAAGCACATGTTGTGACTCCCAAGTATGATGGGAAGACTGACCCCGTCCTTCATATAGAACAATATCAAGCTGCTGCTGGCATCTATGCTGTCCCAGACGAGATGAGATGCAGGGCATTCTCGGGAACTCTTACCGGATCTGCTCAGATATGGTATAATAATCTTCCTCGGGGTAAGATTTTAACTTTTCTTCAACTGGCTGAGTTATTCATTGGGAATTTCTACTTTGGAGCAAAGCCAGTTAAGCGAGTAGCACATTTTTTAAGTGTTAGACAAAAATTTGGGGAGAGTATCAGAGATTATATAACTCGTTTTAATAACAAGAAACTCGAAGTCATTGATTATGAGGAGAAGACAGTGATTACCGCTTTGATGAGTGGACTGCTGCCAAACAAGTTGTACTATACTTTGTCCAAAGATCCACCTCGAACCATGTCGGACCTGATGGGAAAAGCGTCCAAGATTATGAATGCCGAGGAGGCTATGTCTGCAAAGAAGAATATGGACGCCAAAGAAACCAAGGTGGAAGGTGATAAAGCTAAGAAGAAAGAACATAAGAACAATGGTGGTGATAAACAATCCAAAAATAGGTCGTCATGGGAGGTCTTGAGGAAATTTGATAATTACAAACCTTTGAAGGTAAATATCAACCACGTCCTGGAATAAATTAAGAACACCGAAGAGTTAAAATGACCAAAGAAAATGAAGGCAGACCATGACATGAGGAATAGGGAAAAATATTACGAGTTCCACAAGGATCATGGCCATATGACTAAAAATTGCATAGCTCTTCAGAATGAGATTGAAACACTCATCTGACGAGGAAAGCTAGCAAAGTATGTTGATTGGGGAGGCAAAAGAAGAAACAACGACCGAACTAGAGAGAGATCTCGATCTCCTCATCGAGCATAGGAGAACAAGAAGAGAAACCATGAAGTTGATCCAGAGGATGATCCCGATCTTCCCAAGAAACCAAGGCAGCCAGAACGAGAGGTATTTTCAATACGCTTTGGGTCATTTGATTGTAATGTTATTACAGGGGGAGATGCAGGAGGAGGAGACCTTATTGCAGAAAGAAAATCTTACCTCGGTGAGGCTCAAGCTTGCTCGTACATTCATCGAATAAATTTAGCTGAGGAAGATCGCCCGAGAAAGGTGAACAAGGAGAAGTTGGTCATTGGGTTCTCAAAGAACGACCTTGCAGGTGTTCTATATCCTCATGATGACCCGCTGGTGATCAAAATGAGGATGAAGGAGGTTATGATTTCAAGAGTGCTGGCCGATAATGGTAGCTCGGCAGACATCATGTTCTACTCATGTTTCGATAGTTTGAATCTAAAGCTATCCCAACTGGAGCCTTACCACAGACCACTCATCGATTTTACTAGCGAGAAAGTATTTCCACTTGGGATGATCAAGTTGGATATATTCATTGGTACGTGGCCTGCTTGTCGTACAGAAAGAATATGTTTCTTCGTGATGGATAAGAATGTCCAATCATCGTACAATATCATCATGGGAAGAGTAGGATTGAAGAAGTTCGAGTCTGTGCCGTCTACAGTGCATCAATGCCTAAAATATCCAACAAACTTTGGAGTAGGAGTTGTGAAAGGTGATCAGAAAGTAGCTCGAGAATGCTATTATTCATCCACCGAGCAAGAAGAACTGGAAGAATCAAAGAAAAAGACCACTACCTATCAAGTGGATGAAGGTGAAGAAATTGAAACATTGGATCCTCGAGATGAGTCGCAACTCGTGAAGCGCCAAGTGGTGGAAGCTATTGAAAATATCATTCTGGACGACGAGCACCCTGAGCGAACTACTCAAATAGGTTCATCGTTGGAAGCCTCATTAAAACAAGAATTAATAACTTTTCTTAGAAGCCGAAGACAAACTTTTGCGTGGATTCATGAAGATATGCCCGGAATAGACCCAACCTTCTTATGTCACGAGCTCAATGTGAATAAGGAGATCAAGCTTGTGAAGCAGAGAAGAACAGTATTCAATCCCGAGAAGAATCAAGCTATACAGGAGGAAGTCAAGAAGCTCCAGAAATCTTGTTTCATTGAAGATGTTAAATATCCAGATTGGTTAGCTAATGTGGTGATGGTAAAGAAGAATAATAGCAAGTGGAGGATGTGTGTGGACTTCACCGACCTCAACAAAGCATGCCCAAAGGATCACTTTCCATTTCCTCGAATTGATCAACTGGTGGATGCCAGCTCGAGACACGAGTTGCTGAGCTTCATGGATGCTTATTCTGGCTACAATCAAATTAAAATGAAACTTGAAGACAAGGAAAGTACTTCTTTTATTACCCCTAGGGGAACATATTTTTATAATGTTATGCCTTTTGGTTTGAAAAATACAGGTGCGACATATCAGAGGCTGATGAACAAGGTGTTTGCTGAACAAATCAGTGACAACATGGAAATCTATGTTGACGATATGCTGACAAAAAGCAAGAAAGCTGCCGATCATCTAGTTGATTTAAGCCAGACTTTTGATCAACTAGATAAATATCAAATGAAGTTGAACCCGACGAAGTGCATCTTTGGAGTACGAGAAGGAATGTTTCTCGGGTACATTGTCAATCAACGAGGCATTGAAGCAAATCCTGAAAAGATCAAAGCTCTATTAGGGTTGCAATCTCCAACGATGAAGAAGGAAGTACAGAGTCTCACAGGACGAGTAGCGTCACTCAACAGATTTGTGTCCCGAGCAACTGATAGATGTCTCCCATTCTTCAATACACTCAGAAAGACTTTTGAGTGGAATGATGAATGCGTGAAGGCTTTTCAAGACTTGAAGAGATACTTGGGAGCACCCCCATTATTTTTCAGGCCAGTGATGGGAGAAAATTGTACTTGTACCTTGCAGTGTCCGAGAATGCAGTTATCTCGGCGTTGATCAGAGTAGAGAATGGAGTACAAAAACCAATTTACTACGTAAGTAAGGCCTTCTGAGGAGCAGAAATCAGATATCCAAGGCTGGATAAATTAGCACTGGCGCTGATTGAGGCGAGTAGGAGAATGAGGCCATATTTCCAGGTTCATACTATAGTAGTATATACTGATATGCTATTAAGACAAGCCCTTCATAAGCCAGAAAAATCAGGGAGATTGATGTACTGGGCAATAGAGCTCGATGAATATGATATAATTTATGAACCCAGATCATCACTAAAGGGGCAGGTTGTAGCAGATTTTATAGAGGAGTTCACCTATCCTGATACCCCTGAGGAACAAGAGTTTCTCGCTGATCAACATGTGGATGTTACAGGGTCAACAAACACAAGCTCAGACCAATTCTGATTGGTAAAAGGGCGTGTGGATGTTACAGGATGTGATGCAGAGATAGTTATGAGAACTCCGGGCGAGGAACAAGAGTTGCTCGCTGATCAACCTGTGGATGTTACAGGAGCGACAAACACTAGCTCAGACCAACTCCAGTTGGTAAAAGGGCAAGTGGATGTTACAAAATCATTAAATTCGAGCCCAGACCAACTCCAGTTGGTAAAAGGGCAAGAAAAAATGATCGACGTGGAGAGAGAAAAATTCGGGGAGGATGAAAATAAGCAACAAATATTTTACCGAGGAACTCTGACTGATTCAAAATTTGAAGACGAGTTACCTATATGGAGGCTATATGTAGATTGATCATCTTGCAATGCATGATGTGGCACAGGGATAGTTTTGAGCACTCTGGAAGAGATCGACATGGAATACGCCTTGCATTTCTAATTCAAAACTTCCAACAATGAGGCTGAATATGAGGCCATGATTGCAGGGCTTAATTTGGCAAAAGTTATGGAGGCACAGCAAGTTATGATCTTCAGTGACTCTCAACTGATTGTAAACCAAATGATGGGAATATATGCAGTTAGAGGAGAATTAATGATCAGATATCATGCAAAGGCAAAGGAGCTGGTATCAGAATTTGCCGTTGTTCAGCCGGTCAGAATACCAAGAATGGAGAATGCGAGAGCAGACGCCCTAGCTCGACTAGAATCAGTAACTCGCACCGAGCTACGACGAATAATCCCAATTGAAGTGTTAGATGGTCAGAGTATAGATGAAGATCTGACGATGAACTTTATCACCCTTGATTTAGGTCCATCTTGGATGGATACCATCAGAGCGTATATCGAGGAGGGAGAATTGCTAATTGACAAGCTCGCAGCCAAGAAATTAAAGTTTAAAGTTGCTCGATATGTATTAACCAATGGTGTTTTATATAGACAAGGAATTATGGCAGGTTTGTAGAGATGCGTACATGCCTCCGAGGTAAAAGAATTAATTAAAGAAATCCATGAAGGGTCTTGTGGAGCACATGTAGCAGGTCAGACGCTTTTGCAAAGGATGATGACGTAGGGATACTACTGGCTGACGATGAGGGCTGATTGTATTGCCTATGCCAAGAAGTGTGACAAATGTCAGCACTTTTCCTCCATTTGAAGAACTCCACAAGCATTGTTGACACCCATAACTTCCCCTTGTCCATTTGCCATGTGGGGAATTGATTTGGTTGGACCACTGCCAACGACTTGAGGAAGGTTCAAGTACCTCGTCGTCGCAGTGGATTATTTTACTAAGTGGGTAGAAGCTGAGCCACTCATTGATATGACGTATGAGAAGGTGTACCAATTTATTTGGAAGAACATCATTTGCCGATATGGTCTCCCTCATGCCTTCATCACAGACCATGGGACACAATTTGATAACGAGGAGTTTTCCACCTATTGTCATCAATCAAATATTTTGAAGGTTCGCTCAGTACCAGGTCATCCTCAAAGCAATGGACAAACTGAAGTGACAAACAGAACGCTGCTAAACGGTTTAAAGAAAAGATTGGATGATGTGGAAGAAAACTGGATCAACGAGTTACAATCAGTACTCTGAGCTTATCGAACTACTCCCCGAGTAGAAACTGGAGAATCACCATACATGCTAGCGTTTGGAAGTGAAGCTGTCATACCTGCCGAGTTGGGCCTCCCAACACACAGGGTACTGAATTTCAATTCCCCTATCAGCGACTTAATGAGAAGACTGGATTTAGACATGCTCGAGGAAGTCAGAGAAGAAGCATCCATTAGAAATGTTGCTTACCAGCAGCGAACAACTTTGTTCTATAACAAGAGGGTGAAAAAGTGCGACCTGAAAGAAGGAGACTATGTACTGAAGAAAGTAATTCAAAAGCATAACAAACTGGAGGCAAATTGGCATGGACCATACCGATTTACAGAAGTTCTTCGACCAGGAATTTATCGAATAGCCACTTTAAAAGGCGAGGAGTTTAAGAATGCATGGAACGCAGAGCATCTGCGCAAGTATTATCAGTGATGTATATG
Source organism: Sambucus nigra (assembly GCA_949130495.1). Taxonomy (NCBI): domain Eukaryota; kingdom Viridiplantae; phylum Streptophyta; class Magnoliopsida; order Dipsacales; family Adoxaceae; genus Sambucus; species Sambucus nigra. Next base: position 363,225,479 of record OX422212.1, read on the forward strand.
TAACACAGTTCCATCAGTATGAATAAAATGAAGATATTCTGCCAAAGTCTCTCATTTTATTGAAAAATTTTCAGGGAATACAAGTGCTACGCACTACTCGGCAAAGCTCGGCAGACTACTCAACGAAATATTCCAAACTGTACCAAGTATGGTTGGTCGGGGATAAAAACCCACTAACTATAGTTGGTCGACGAGGTCGACGAGGAGAAATATTCCTACAAATTCCATCCTGTTTGGCTAGGAAATGAAATATTCCAAACTGTACCAAGTATGGTTGGTCGGGGATAAAAACCCACTAACTTTAGTTGGTCAACGAGGAGAAATTATCGACCTTGGTTAGTCGGACACATTTTATGAAAAAGACAAAAATTTACCAAGTATGGTTAGTCGGGGATAAACTCTCACTAACCGTAATTGGTCGACAAGCATAATTTAACAACCTTGATTGGTTGATACTCGTGACTTTATTATTAAGTGATCGAGCAATATTATTGAAACTTAGAACTTTTTAATTATTACTGAATTGGTCGACGAACATCACAATATTGTTATTTTTAACAGATATGCATAAATGTAAACTGTTGATATTTACAAGACAATAGCAATTAAGATTTGCAAACAAAAATGAAAGTTTTTCATTAAATTCGAAATAAATTACATTGATGATAAAATGAAAGTTACATTGATATGTATGCTAACTATTACATCAAAAATTTCTATTCTACTGGTCTTTTCTCCTCAGATTTTGATGCAGGTTCCTCACCAGCAGGCAGATCATTTAAAGACTGAGGAGAATTGATGAAGTTCAAATCCTTCAGCATCCTGATGTTCATCACAGAAGGTCGATCTAAAAGATGCTCGGGACGAGATACCTCAATTTGAGAATGTAAATTGTAGTCACCGAGGTATTTTGAAATTAAGATCCGAGGAATGGCACGAGCTGGGATCCATTCCATGTCCAAATTGTACGGTGGCACACGCAAGTCGAGCAACCCGGGATCATGGTAGTCCCACAGATAGTGTTCTTGTTCGAGCTTCAGCACACCTAAGGCATTCATCCATACTTGTTTGTAGCCCTCATTGTTGGCAGTCTGGATACAATTGTCCAGGTGGAATAGTGCTTCGTTGTATCCAGCCATCCAGAACTCCCTGGGTTGTTTGTGGAATTGATATGTTAGCCTCTCTAGCTTCTCGTGGAGACTCTTGATGAAAATATCCTTATTCTCCAAGACGGACTTTTGCGCAGAGAGCTGTTTTTCCAAGTCCCTAATCTTCTTTGACATGTCAGACAAAGCCTGGTTCTTCGCCTTTAATTGGAAAGCTTGGTTCTCTAACGCAGACTGAGTTCTTTATTCCTCGATAAGGACCCGAGCTGCTCTTCCTCATCCCCGAGGAGCTCTTGCTCGACCGCGAGAAGATGTGGAAGGGCCCAACCTCTTCAAGGCGTCCAATTCTTCCCTCAACTTGGCATTCTCCACTTCTAAGAATGAAAATCCCTCATCAGTCACTGGGTTAGGGATGTTGAAGAAGAGGCTGCAGACTTCAACTGTGATAGCTCTTTTTGCAAGTTGTTGTTCTCTTGCTCTAGCAGCTTGGCAATCTGTCTGCACTCCTCGACCTCACCCTTCAAAGTTCTCTCCCTTACATCATACCCGGCAAAAAGCTTCTCATAGCCCTTGTCAGCAACGATCAGCTTGTACTTTTTCTCATAACTCTCATGCAACAAGGCAGTGGATTCTTTATATTGAAGCTGAAGGTATTCAACGGTGCCTTGGAGATCCTCGATCATTTCATAGTAAGCCCCATTATTGGCCATCGCTCGATCAAGCAGACACTTCAGGTACTGATATGCTTCCACTGCCTGTTCTGAAGCATCCTGGCCAAGGATGTCGGCAACTTGTGCAGAACTCAAGTCTATGTGACCAGCCTTAAAGTACTAATTGCACTGTTGCAGTAACTTTGTATCATGGGCAGATAGCAGATCCATCCTGGCCAGAAACTAGCAGAGAAAGAAAAGCAATCATCAATAAGAAGAACAAGCAGAGTATGAATATAAGATGAACAACAATATGCAAGAAGATTCAAGTTTTATTAGATCATAAAATTCAGAATTACAAGTTCTGGATTACATTGACAAAAGAAGAAAAATATAAAGATAAGCCCGAACAACACTACACCTTTTCATTATCCCCCAAAACCTTCTCGGGAGGTTGGGAAGAGGAAGCAGGTTACTCGGAGGGAACTGTGGGTTATTCGGAGAGCACCAGCTGTTGCTCGGAAGAAGAAACGACTTGCTTGGCAGCATTTTGGATGGTTGGGGGGTGATCTCCCATCACCATTGAAGAATCCTCATAGGTAGCTTCGTCCTCTTCTAATTCTTCTAGAGTAGGAGGGGGACCAGGGATATGTCGCTGGAAGAGCTCGGATGATTCGTCGACCTTCATTTCCTAAAGGAAAGCAACCCATCCATCCCTAAAATACTTTAGACTGCCATAGTCCACTTGAGATACCATGGCAGCACACCCCTTATTCCACCCCTTGTCCCAACCAGAGCTGAAGGACTTCTTCACAGCAGCTTTCCTCTTGGCCTTCTCCAAGGCAAGCTTCTCGGACAGCAGGTTCTCAGCAGCCTTCAATTTATTTTCTGCCTCTTCCTTCTGCCGACCTACTTCCTGGAGCTGGTGCAACCTCTCCTCAGCAACTTTGAGTTTATTTTCCAGCTCTCCAGCAGCTTTCAGCTTCTCTTCGAGCTCTTTATTTGCCTTCTCTAAGGCATTATTTTTTTTCTCCAACTCTTTGGAGGCTTCAACAACTCGAGCTTTATCCTGCTCGGTGGAGGCAAGCTTCTTCTCCCAGACAGCCTTATCAGTGGCATATGTCTGGCGAAAATCTGCCAGAGATTTTTTAGCTTCCTCCAAAGCTCCCTCCACACTGTACGAGGAGAATGAAGCTTTAATTGCCTCATCCTTCTTCAGGATTATGTTAAAGCAGCTCATCAACTGTGAACAGAAAAAGAAAGCAAGTTAGAAATTGAAGCAACAAAGGAAATATGAAAATATTAAAGTAAAAAGACTTACTGAAGCAAGGTGACGAGCAGCTAAAGAAGTAACCATGTCCCGAGTAAGGTTATCTTCAGTACCTTGGACCTCGGGAATGGTCAATGACTTTACCGAGCTCATGGCAGAGCTCGGGGGAACAAAAGTGGGAACTCTAGTCCCAACAGCTGGGGGTTGAGTAATGGTGTCATCCAAATGTACCGAGGAGATTTTCTTCAGCCTCCTCGGGGGAACATTTACAGATTCAACCAGGGATGAATCCTTAGTCGGTGATATCACGATCACCTCTCCAGGAGCAGTAGAGCTGCTCGGAGCCACTGCGAGCTTCTCAGCGTCTTTAGTAGTAGCAGTTGGAGGAGCTGCATCAGTCTTCTTTGTCCCATACTTTGTGACATCAATCCTAATCCTTTTTACCTCCCCGGAACCGGAGGTAGTTTTCTCAAACAGAGCAGGAGTTCTTATCTTCTTCATCCTTTCGCTCAAAGGAATATGAGATTCAGGCGAAGAACTTGCAAAGGCTAGTACTGGCTCTGCTTGACTGATCACTGGACGAGAAGTGAAGGAAGTTATGTAGCTCTTGTACTGGAGCAGATACGAAGCCGACCTGATGTGCTCGTCGGCAACCCTTTGATGCAGACCCCAGATAAGTCCCAAATGCCTTATATTGAAATCTGTTTCTTTTGGGCACCTTCTCTTGCTATCAACTGCAAATAAACTAACATTGTTATCAGTGACACATTTTATCAAACACAAAACAAACATGATTTCGAAATAAATAAAATAAAATAAAAATAACCTATCCCATTGCCATAAGGAGGGCATATGGGACCCTAGTAAACTTCATCTCTAGCTAATGGAGGGTGTTGCCATTTTTTTATGACAACCCTGTGTTCAAAATAATCCTTATTGGCATCAGGGAGATTGACTACTAAGGCTCTATTTATAAACCTAGTTTTTAAATAATAAATATTATCATTAACTGCCCATCTATAGCAGTACATGATTTTTGGAATTCCTATACGAGTTCCATGCACTTGATTTAATCTATGCACCCTATTAACTATTCTCCATGTGTTGGGGGCTATTCGTGCAGGAACAACATCAAAGTACTGACAGAATTCCATACACAAAGGATTTGGTGGAAAAGAAAATCCACATTAAGCAAAAAAGAGACTGGGGAACCAATGTCCCTCAGCCAAATTGAAATAATTAGAAGGCTCAGAAAGCTCTTCCAAGACGACCCAAGAGGGAATGGAAAAATCAGAACGAAAGTTCTCAAGAGACTCAACAGTATAAACCATGGTGAATAAAGAAACAAAGATGAAGGAAGAAGATCTTAGAGGGAAAGAACGGATCTGCTGACAACGAACGACGGAAAAGATGAACGCACAAGAGAGTAGGAAGAGACGATCAAAAACTCGAAGATGAAAATTTCAAAAGGTAGAAGACGATGGGAGTGTCTGTGAAGTTTAAATATCTTGGCTTGGGAAATGGTGAAGTAATGATTACAAAAAAGGATGATTACGTTACCGACGGCTAAAAGGGCATTAAATATTGGCGCGGGAATCAAAGCGAACAACAGCGGCTAAAAAGACGAAAAGCGACGCGGGAATCGAAGCACGCAGAAAAGTCCAAAAAAGCATGATTCTACGAATTGGGAAGGAGAAAAAATACAAGGAAAATGCTCCTAAAAATCAGGAAGACTATTTAAAACTACCATATTCCGAGAAAGAATGTTCCATACTCCTCAAATTTCTAACTATGAAACATTGGGGGCTTCTGTTGATACCAAATTTAATCTGCTGACGTGGACCAATCATATGGAGACACGTGGCAATCTCCATCGCAACTATAAACACTTCCCAGGAACCCACGCGCTCCGAGGAACAAGACTACAGCGAGGAAGACTAGTTCCCCGAGGAACACTGCTTACCCGAGGAACTCACATGCTCCGAGGAACAATGCCTCTCCGAAGCACTCCTGAGTATCGAGAAGCTTAGGCGGTCCGACCTGCACCTCGAACAAATTAGTAATAGTTGGATAACCAACAGTTCAAATGATTCATTAAAGGCGTATCATTTGGACGTGCACGTAAAGAGGGCATTAAATGTATTACCCTTTTCATATGCATATCATTTAATGTATTACCCTTTCACATTACAGCCTCAGGGCTATAAATACATTGTACAATACTCATTATAAAGGGACCCCAGACCGGAATTTCTTGAGATAACTTGTAATCGAGAATTCCCATACAAACAGCAATACCAAAACAGTGGACGTAGGCCATTCTTATAAGGCTGAACCACTTTAAAATTCTTTGTCTCATTTATTTATCTGTGATTGAATTATTAGAGTGATCTAATTTTTTACATCAACGGAATATAAAAAGTAAAGTGCTATCCAACAATGAATATTTAATTTCTCAAATCTTCAAATGGTTTAAAAGAAAAGGTAAAAACGTGTAAAAAATATAAACATCATGTCAGTCACCCGCAGCATCCCCCAAGTATATTATCCATCCAAAAAATGTGTATCTGCCCTTGATTATATTTCATATTAGTTGTCACGAATAGGTAGGTCAGTGAATTTAATCGACTCAAAACAAAAATAATTTACGTAGCTTGACAGAAAATTACAAAGCAAAAATTGAAGCCTCTTTTCCTGTAGGATAGTTTTTGCAGTCCTCTATTTCCTAGATATTTCTGAGCTTATATTCAATGGGGAGATGAACTTCATTTTTCTCACTCACGTTCGAAAGCAATCCAGTTACAATCTTTGAAACCCTATCTGCAAATTGAAATCACATACATATTAGGCATAATATGGCGGTATCGTGTATCTGTACCAATAAAAAATGGTGCAAAAATAGAACAATGAAAGAAAATAAGCAACATGAAACATTAGAAAATTTTAAACCAATATGAAAGAATTTAATAGAATGTAATTGATAAATGCAATGAAATAATTTAAACCAATATGAAACATAAGAAAAAATAAATTCCAAATTGTAGTCTTTCAAAACAATAAAACTACCTGTTTTGATCATTAAATATAGAGAGATGTATGAAAAAAGAAATATTTTCAAACACCCATATATAAAAAAATACCAAAAATCTTAATATTAAACATCAATAAATGTTGATTAGAGTCAATGAATAAAATAAAACAAATATTTCATTCATGTGATATTGTTCTTCCGGAGAAGTGTTAAAATGAATACAGCGGATATCCGTTAAAATGAATCTACAACAAAAAAATAAAAATTAAAAACTTATACCTGATACATTTGTATTTCTCCCACTGATCTGAGATTTTTAGAGAACATCTGCAATTGAGAGAACAACGAATACTAAACTTTAGAATTCAATTTTTTTTGGTAGAACGATATTTATGTTGCCACATCTACAATTGAGAGAACATTCACCCAAATTGGGTCCTCTCGCAAATGTGGTCTGATGTTCACAAATTTGGTTCGATGTTCAGAATCTGGAGAAAAAATTAACTCCAGATTTGTTCGATGACCCTATTTTCTCCAGATTGGTTCCTATTGCAACAAAACGTGAGCTTCCAATGGTGGCGTGACCACCATGGCAGATAAGCGAGACCAGCATGGCATCCTCTGCCACAATAAAAGTAAATGAAATAAAAGAAACTCAAGTTCAGATGGTGAACCCCAAGTAAATGTCGTCATCTTCCACAATAAATTTTGGTATGTCATCCCCTATTTTCTCCTTCTTATGGAGGACTTATTATAAGAAACCATCACAATAAAGAAGAGCAAAGCAAGGGATGTGTGATGGGGCTGCATTACCTCTAGTGTCAACATTAGGATTGTCTATAATAAAGAAGAGCAAAAAAATAACCATGTATATTAATTAATAAATATATATATCAATCATAGGAAAATGAAATACATAAATACCCATCGTAAGGGACGGTGTGATATTTATGTTGTTACTGATGATGATATGGTGTGCCAGTCAGATAGTTCCACTGCACTTGATTCACAGGTGCCACAGATCTCGGTAAAGTGTTGGAACCTTCATAATTTACAACACATTTTAACATATCTTCCGATTTATTTAAAAATCCACTCAATGCTACTAAAAGTAATTTTCATCATACAATAGTAACACACAGGACTGACCTCAAGATTTGAATAGGAAGAAAATGCCTGGCGAAGAGGTTGTTGTGGCTGCTGAGGTGGTATCTACACCTACTCCTGCTCTAGGGGAGCCCGTGAACATAATGATAGACTTACAGCTTGTGTTGAGGAAATCTCTTGCTCATAGTGGACTTGTGGGAGGCCTACACGAATCTGCAAAGGTTATTGAGAAGCATGCCGGCCAACTCTATTTTGGAAGAGGACTGTAACTAGCCTGCTATATTAAGTTGGTCAAAGTACTTTGTGCTGACCACAACGTAAGCTTGATTGCAGTGCTCAATACATAAGTTTGAGAGTCTTCTTTTATGAAATTTTTTATTTTTCGAGGACCAATACTTTATTGAGTCGACAATATTTTGATCGCTAAGATTGGTTGTTATCTCCCTGAAGAACTCATGCACTTGGATCATGAACATTCTAAAAGAATTGATGTAACCAAGATAGAGTTGACCCAGGTAGTACAGTTGGCCCAGCATGCCCTTTATATTTACATTTTTATTGGCAATATAAATAAATAAGGTACAACAAAGTTTGCGCAAATACTGAAATGCAACCCAACTTCAATTATGGACTAATTATACTACAACTTCTCGCAACTTTGAAATTGTTATCGTGTGTTTAAAATATGATCTGTGTGTGAATCTTATCACAAAATGGGAAAATTCTATAATTTGAAACTAACAAAATGGGAAGTAACCAAAATATAAAATGTATGGCATTTACACAAAATTTATCAAAAAAAATTACCCAAATTCTACTGTCGAGATACTTTCGGCTGAGGTTGTTCTGATAAATATAATCGATCCAACCCTAGTTCACCCAAAATCTAAACTCGACACTCTCAAAACTGTAATTGACATGGATGTCCATGGCACTCCCAAAAAGTGGTACCTGATCAACAACATTCCCATGTATGGTACCTGATTTGCAAAACAAAAATGGGAGCCAGTCGACAAAACACTGTGATCTATGAAACAAATGTGAAATCCCACTAAAACTTCATGTCATACACATCAGTTAAACGTGCTAAGGCACATGTTGTTGTCTAAATAATCGCAAAAGTCCCTAAAACAATCACAATTAGTTATTTGAGTAACAAATTTGGCAAGTCTAGGTTTTGGATTGGCGAGTAATGAAACATCTGTTGGAATAATGAACATCGAATATTGCACATACACTACACTGTACTTGAGGTGAGTTTAGGTTCTCATCAACAACTACTTATATTGGAACAAAATCTTAAATTTAAAACAAAATATAGTGCGAACATTTGAAGCTAAAGAAAAACAAAGCGTAGTGGGTTCATTGGTAGAATCAGATAATTATTACCACAAAAGATGCTTGAACAAAACTATCATTCTAATATGAAATTCACGTAATTATCTGAATGCATTTAACTATCTGAATGCATTCGCATCTGAGGCATTAACATCATTCATGAAACGGACTCAGATACGAGACATTGATGAAATATAACTGTGAAATTTTGAAAATTACCATACAAATATGAAAATAGGAACTCAAAACTACCATACAAATCTGAGAAATTAACATACAAACTGGAACTCATAACTATAGACCTCCACAAATAGAACCCCTAGATTTAATCATGATAAAAAAAATACAACTGTACAGATACAAACTCAGAAACCAAGATTCAATAATGATAAAAAAAAATAGTGAACAGGAAGGAGTTGTAAGAATGGCCCAAGAATTTGAATCGATCGATCTTAGAACCATTCAGATAATATAGAAAGAAATAAAATCAACACACGAATAAGGTAATATAGTAAGAAATAGTACCGGTTACTAATGAGTTTGATCTGTTTGTGAATCTCACCACAAAATGGGAAAATTTTGTAATTTGCAACTAACAAAATGGGAAGTAACCAAAATATACAATGTATGACATTTACTCAAAATTTACCATAAAAAATTACCCAAATTCTACTGCGGACATACTTTTGGCTGAGGTTATTTTGATCAATCTAATTGATCCAACCCTAGTTCACCCAAAAGCTAAACTCAGAACTCTCAAAACTGTAATTGACATGGATGTGCATGGCACTCCCAAAAAGTGGTACTTGATCAACAACATTCCCTGTAATTAGCATGCCCAAAATTACAACTTACCAAGGTAATTTAAAACATTAAAGTCGTGTAAACATCCAAGGAGAGTGATTATACCAAGTTAGTAAAAGTCATATACCAAAATTATTGATATAAAATTGTGAAAATTGCAAAATAACAGTTAGTAATTCATTTATATATAAAAGTAAAAAATATAGAATAAATGGTAACAATTAAAACTTACAACTGTAGGTGCACTTATGGATCAAATCCTATATTCACCTGTAATAAAGTAAAAATATGGAGAAAAAAAAGAAGATTAGATCTGAAAAATCAACAATATACAATACATGGTAACAATTATAACTTACAACAGGATTTGAATTGGATATACCCATATATTTACCATGCCCAATCTTAAAACCCTAAAATGCAGTCCCAACAAATGGAAAAAAGTATTATACATGTGAGTTCTGTGTTATACAAATGATAAAAAAAACCTTGTCGAGCTTATATTCCCAATTAAGCATCCACAGCTAAAATTAAATTGCGACACATACACATAACGGTATTATACAATAAGAATCAAAAAAATAAATTCCAGTAATCCCTAAAACCCTAAAACCCAATACACACGATGCTTTGAACCAAAATCCTACACCTAAAAGAAATTAGACCAAACTATTACATTAAAACCATAGTTGTAATCTCATATGAAAATCGACCCAATGTTGCTACAAATCAACGTGTGTGTGCGAGTGTGTGTGTGAGAGTGAGTGTAAGTGTGCGTGTGAGAGATAGAAAGAGAAACTACTTGACTGGAATGGAGGAGGACGGCGGAGGGCAGAGGCATCTAGGGCTTGGAGTGAGAGAATGAGGGGGAGAGCTGAAGTCAACGGGGGGTTTGGAGTGAGAGAATGACGGAGAGAGCTGAGGGCGTGCATGTGTAAGAGTGTGAGGGAGAGAGGTGTAACACCCCGCTTAAAATAATAACGGGTGGCCAGCCCTATACTATATTAAATCAGGAGTCTCAGATGGCTCTGTCTCAGCATCAACTGCCAGTACTACATAATATACGACTAACTACCCGATATCATATAAGCGAGATGTTAAAATTAAATAAAATATACAACAGACAACAAACCAACACTATAAACTACTAACAAAGAAAAGAAAGATGCATACTAGAATTATGATAAATGAAATGAATAACTATAAATGAATTTACAATAAGGAAATAAAACCGAATAAGCTGTCGGGTCACATCCAATACAATTGCTTAAATGGAATAAATATGAACATATATAAATATCCCTTGGGTACAAACCCAATATACAACATGAATCCTATCTAGATTTTTTTAAAGAAGTAGGAAGCGACTACATTCTACATCCCGCAACAGTCTGCACCTGTCACGGCTCCCAAGACTCTTGATAGAAGGTCATTTGGCATCCATGCGGTAGGACACCTGTAGTAGTGTGTATATATATATATATATATATAGAGAGAGAGAGAGAGGCAGGCTCCTGTGCACACTAAGTTTGCACACTAACTTTGCACATTACCTTTTAAAAGTGTGCAAACTTAGTGCTGGCGCACACCAATTTTTTTATGTGATATTTTAACATTTCAACGGACTCACATAAAAAAAATTAGCTCAAAAAAACTTTTTTTGCTATTTTTAAAAAATCGGTCAAACTTTCGCAGTTTTTAAAGGGCTTAAAAACTGCGAAAGTTTGACCAATTTTTTAAAAATAGCAAAAAAAGTTTTTTTGAGATGTTTTTTTTATATGGGTTCCTTGAAATGTTTAAATATCACACAAAAAAAATCAACTCAAAAATATTTTTTTTACCACTTTTAAAAGGTAATGTGCAAAGTTAGTGTGCAAACTTAATGTGCACAGGAGCCTGCCTATATATATATATATATATACAGGCAGGAGAGAAAATTAAACGGGTCAGAGCCCGAGTTGTGAAAATGTTTAGTAAGTGTGTTAACCGTGCATAATAAATATCGATGCACTTACCTCATAATTATAGTGGAATCGCACTCTCGTGAAACCCCAACTCACCTCTCCTCTAATGGCGCACACTTATTCACTTCCTCAAATTTTAGTGAAATTACCCCAATTATAAGGACAACCTAACTTACCATAGGCCCAACCTATACCCACGAGATCTGCCTTACTATCTTAACCCCATAACCCACTATTCCTAAACACACCAAAAATTATTTATCTTCAAACATGTGTGCCATACTAGGCTTAATGGATTCCGGTTTATCATTTAATCAATTATAATTCTTAATAAGTTACCCATATATAATTGGGTTGAATAATATGATTTAATTGCCAAATAGCAAGCACACAAATTTATTATTGACAAAACTTCTCTCCAATTTCAATGTTGCCTTACGTTTCGTGCGTGGGGTGTCTCGCAAAGCGAAATCCAAACAAGGAACCACCCCGTTACACTACTCCTTGTCAACGTCAATACTAGAGATCCATTATGCCATACCTAATATTTGACAGAGCTTTTCTCCAATTAAATCCAAACAAGGAACCACCCCTATACACTACTCCTTAACAATGTCGATCCTAGAAATCCATTATGCCATACATACAATACTACTAAATATAGATTACCATAAGAACAACTTAAAGTCTCCAAATAATATCCTTGGGATGATGTAATCGAAATATTCCTTAAATGCGACACATCAACCCACATCAATCTAGTACACCATAATCATCCAAGATGTACTCCATAAAGATTCCATATCCTTTCACCTATAGGATATATAAATATATATATTATAACCATATATATATATATATATATATACCAACATCCAAACCCATGGCCAAATGTACATACTACATATGTTGTACAAAGGCCATGCACATAATATACCCGGTTATATATATCGTCGATAAACTTCACCATGCTATCATCTTCCCAGTGCCCGGCTAGTAGCAATACTGAGGACCACCTGATGGGGATCAACGACACCCACCTCGTGATAAACTCACACACATGACGTCTCGGGAAGCGGTCATAGCTCCTAACCGGTCAATGAAACGAGACATACCCACCACGTCCCACCCCAAAAATATATATCACATCATATCACATTGGACGACTATGACCTGGGGAATATCCACACCCTGCTCCTTAATCCAGGATGCTCACCCTCTGCGCGAAAACTTCCCAATGATAGCATGAGCGGGGTATGGTTAACCACATAAGTATATATATCATTCAAATGCACAATATATACACATCCATATGATCCCATCATATGATCAAACATTAAACCATCATTTAAGGTTTAGGTATTCACAACATGATTATATATCCATATATTCATATTCATACAGATATATATAAATATATTCACATATCCATATATCTATATATATTAACTAATTCTAGTTCATATGTATAAGATATATATATATATATATATATATATATATATATATATTCGGCTATAAGTCTACATAATCCTCAATATACAAGGCGTCGCCATAAACTCATTTAATTTACCACGATATGTGAATACAATCCCTCACTTGATTCATCCATTTTCCTATGATGAATAGTCTCCCAAAAATACATGTATATTTCCAACATTAGGGTTATCACCCAAAGGTTTAATGTATGTGTTGATGAAAAAAATTAGACTATCTCTAATTTGTTTAATCACAGATAAAAATAAATAAGACAAGAGATTTTAAAGTGGTTTAGCCTTGAACGAATGGCCTATGTCCACTGTTTGTGTTATTATTGACTGTTTAGGAATTATCGAAGTAAGATTATTCTCAAGAAATTACGACCCCCTTGCAATGAGGATGATACAATGTATTTATAGCCATGAGGCTGTACATGTGAATGGGTAATACATAGTTGTTCAATAAGCGTATACATATGTATGACAATAATCAGCATTTAATGCGCATTTAATACTCTTAATTGCTTGAGAATAAATGCTATGATCGAGGTGCAGCTCGGACTGCCTAAGCTGCTCGGACCGCATAAGTATCTCGGTATCCATGAGTTGCTCGGTGTAGAAAAGTTCCTCGGTGAGCACCTACTGTTCAGAGTATCTGAGTTGGTCGGGGAAATTGAGTTCCTCGAAGTCAAGATATTGTTCAGAAATGTTTGTTAGTGCCATGTAGATTGACACGTGTCTCCACTTAATTGAGCCATGTCAGCAGACTAAATTTGCTATCAACAGAAGCCCCCAATGTTTCACAGTTCGAAACTGAGGATTGTGGAACATTCTTCTCGAAATATGGCGGGATTAAATGGTCATCTTGAATTTTAGGAGCTTCTTCTTTACATTTATTTTTCTTTTTGAATTCATAGAATCAGACTTTTCAAATTTTTCTAACTGCTTCGATCTCCGTGCCCTTTTTGTCCTTTTAGTCGCCGGTAGCGTAAACGTCTCTATTTGTAATCATTATTTTTACCTTTTCCCAAGGTAAGGTATTTAAGCGTTGCACAAAATCAGTTCATCTTTTACTTTTTCAAATCTATATCTTTGAGTTTTCCATTTTCTTTCTCTCTTGTGCGTTCATCCTTTCCATCGTTCGTTGTCAACAGATCCATCCTGTTTCTGTAAGATCTTCTTCCTTCTCTTTTATTTCCTTTATTCATCATGGTTTACCTTGTTGAGTCGCTTGATAAGTTTTGTTCCGATTTCTCTATTCCTTCATGGGTTATTTTGGAAGAACTTTCTGAACCTTCTGACTATTTTTGTTTGGCTGAGGGACATTGGTTTCCCAGTATCTTTGTAGCTGAATGTGGCTTTTCTTTTCCCCCAAACCCTTTGTGTCTGGAATTCTGTCAATATTTTGACTTGGTCCCTGAAAAAATATCCCCCAACACATGGAGAATAGTTAATGGAGTTCATAGATTAAATCAGATTCATGGACCCCGTATAGGAATTCCAGAAATTATGTTTTGTTATAGATGGGTTATTGGTGACAATACTTTTTATTTAAAAACTAGGTTTTTAAATAGGGATTTAGTGGTCAATCTCCCAGATGCCAATAGGGATTACTTCGAGCACGGTGTTGTTATGAAAAATTGGCAACACCCTCCACTAACTGGAAATGATTTGTACCAGGGTCCTAGATGCCCTCCCTATGTCAATGGGATAGGTTATTTTTATTTTATTTTATTTTATTTTTATGCTTCCTTTGTGTTTGATAAAATGTGTCATTGATATTTTAATTTTGATTTATTTGCAGTTGAAATCAAGAGAAAGTCTCCAAAAGAGACAGAAGTCAACTTAAAACATCTGAAACTTATCTGGGGTTTGCATCAGACTGTTGTCGACAAGAATATCATATCAGCTTCATATTTGCTGCAGTATAAGAGTTGCACCTCGTCTTTTACTGCTGGTCCGGTGATAAGTGACGTAGAACAGTACCAGCTTCTGTAAGTTCTTCACCTGAGTCACATATTCCTCTGAGTGAAAGAATGAAGAAAAGAAGAGCTCCTGCCCTCTTCGAGAAATTTGCCTCTATTGCTAGAGAGGCAAAGAAAAGCAAGCATGATGTCTCGAAAGAAGGGATAAGAAAAATTGATGCAGCTCCTTCGGCTGCTACTGTGAAGATTGCCGAGAAGACCCAGTGGCTCCGAGCAAGGTCGCTGCTCCAAGCAAGGTTATAGTCATATCCCCAACTAAGACTACATCATTAGTCGAGACCGTTGATGCTCCTCTAAGAAGGTTGAAGAAGAGCTCCTCGGTCAATTTGGCTGAATCCATCTCTCAGCCTCCAACTACTGGAAGTGGTGTTCCCACTTTCATTGCTCCGAGCTCTGCCATGAGCTCGGTGAAATCTTGGGTCATCCCCAAGATCCAAGGTATGGAAGAAAATATTTCTCGGGATATGGTTACCACATTGGTTGCTCGTCATATTTCTTTTGTAAGTATTATTGTCCTAAACTTTCATTTTTCCACTGTTATATCTTTGCGCTCCTTGCTATTATTTTCTTTTCCCAGTTAGTGACTCGTTTCAATACAATTTTGAAGAAATATGAAGCTATTAAAGCTTCAAGTTCCTCGTCAGGTGTAGAGGAATCTTTGGTGGGTCTGACGCAGGCTCTGAAGGATTCTCTTCAGAAGTATGTGGATGATAAAGATGTCTGGGAGAAACATCTCAATTCGATCGAGCAGAAGAGGGATCAGGCTGTTGAGGTCTCCAAGGGATTGGAGAAGAAAATAAAAAAATTGGAAAGTAAGAATAAAGAGCTCGAGGGGAAGCTCCAAAATGATGGGGAGCTTGAAGGTAAGATCAAGGCTGCTGAGGAAGAGTTAGGAAAACTTTGTGAGGTGGATCGCCAGAAGGACGAGGCAGAAAAGAAATTAAAAGTTATCGAGGAACTCATGACTGAGAAGATTTCCTCAGAGAAAGTGAAATGGAAAATGGCTATTAAGAAGTCCTTCAGCGCTAGCTGGGATAAAGGATGGAATAAGGGTCTAGCTGCCATGATGTCGTAAGTGGAATATGGTAGCCTTAAGTACTTTATGGATGGTTGGGTCACTGCTCTGAAAGAGATGAATGTTGATGAAAATTCTGACATGTTTCAACGACACATCCCTCGCCCCCCTCCAACTCCTAAAGAAGAAGAAGAGGACGAATATGCCTCTGAGGAATCCTCTATGGTGATGGGAGATAAAATTTCTCATCCCCCAATTGTCCAGTACTCCTGGGAGCAACTTCAACCATCCATTATTTCAACCGAGTAGCTCCCAGTATCCGCCGAGCAGCCATCTGTGCCATTTGAGCAACCTTCCTCCTCGTCCCAGCCTCCCGAGAAAGTTTTGGGAGACAAGGAGAAGGTGTAGAGTTGTTCAGATTTTTCTCTCTATTTCTTTTTGCAAATTGTATCTTTGAACTATGTACTTCTATTTTACGATATAATAAAATTTGAAGTTTTGACTATTCATACTATTGATTCTCTTCTTCTTGCTTCTTATTGATTCTTGCTATCTCTTCTTTTCACTAGTTTATAGTCAGAATGGAATTGTTATCTGCTCATGATACAAAATTATTGAGAGAATGCAATGAGTACTTCAAAGTTGGTCATACAGATATGACTGATGCTCAGATTGTTGATATCCTCGGTCCAAATGCTTCAGAGCAAGAAATTGAAGCCTACCAATACTTAAAGTGTCTGCTCGACCGGGCAGTGGCTAATAATATGGCATATTATGACATGATTGAAGACCTCCAGGGTACTCTCGAGGATCTTCAACAACAATACAAGGAATCTTCAGCCCTCTTGTACCAAGGATATGAGAAGTAGCATCAACAACTGAATGCTGATGAGGGATACAATAAATTATGTGCTGCTTATGAAGTGAGGGAGAGAACTTTGAAAACCGAGGTCGAGGAGCACAGGCAGATAGCCAAGTTGCTGGAGCAGGAAAATAATAACTTACGAGGAGAAGTATCCCAGCTGAGATCTGCTGCCTCTACCTCAAACGCTTTGGTACCTGTAAACGACGAGGGATTCTCTTTCTTGGAGGTGAAAAATGGTAATCTGAGAGATGAATTAGAAACCTTGAAGAGGATTGGGCCTTCTACCTCTGCTCGGGGATGAGAAAGAGCTCCTCGGGGACGAGCAAGAGTTGCTCCGATTACTGTCGAGGAACAAAGAACTCAATCGGCTCTGGAGAACCAAGCCTTCCAATTGATGGAAAAGAACCAGGCATTGGCCGAGATGTCTAAGAAAATCATGAATTTGGACGAGCAGCTCTCTGATCAAAAGTCTGCTTTGGAGAATAAAACGAATTTGGTGAAGAATCTCGACGAGCAGTTAGAAAAATTAACCTATTTGTTCCATAAACAGAATGGGGAGTTCTGGATTGCTGGTTATAATGAAGCCCTCTACCATTTAGATGATCGGATCCAAAATGCAAATAATGTGGGTTATAAGCAAGGATGGTTAAATGCTTTGGGCGTGCTGAAATTGGAACAAGGTCATTACTTGTGGGATTACCACAATCCTCGGTTGCTCGACCTACCAGTGCCTCCTTTCAAACTTGACATGAGCTGGATTCCTGCTCGGGCCATTCCACAATGCCTAATTTCCAAGTATCTCGGCGACTACAGTCTTCACTCCAACTTTGAGATATCTCGCCCAGAGCACCTTCTTGATCGGCCATCAGTTATGAACATCAGGATGCTTAAATATTTGAACTTCATAAACTCCCCATATGCCTTAGACGATCCTCCTCCTGGTGAAGAACCTGTTTCAAAGGGAGAAGGGAAAAAACCTATAGAATAGGATTCCTGATGTAATAATTTTTTATATATTTTATTCTTAATGTACTTTGTTTTGAATTTAATGAAAAACTTCTATTTTTCTTTGCAATCTTGATTGTCATTGTCTTGTAAACACTTTACCTATTTACTAATGAATGTGAATGTATATCTGTTAAAAAGATAACAACATTGTGTTATTGGTCGATCAACTAAAGTTGGTGAAACTTATTGATGATAATCATTTGTCGACCAACCAGAGTTGATGATATTTTGTTTCTCGACCAACTTGGTGAAATGTTTCAAGTATTAAAATTTTGATTGATCACTTTTTAATTCTAAGCCATTATTTATTTAACCAACTATTTTCGACCAAAGAGAGTTGGTGTTTTTAATTTTCGACCAACCTTAGTTGATAAAAAAAAATTATTCCCGACCAACTATAGTGGGTGAATCTTCTTCCCAACCAACCAGAGTTGGTATTTCTGGGAAATATTTTTCTTCCCAACCAACCAGAGTTGGTATTTCTGGGAAATATTTTTCTTCCCAATCAACCGGAGTTGGTGGATTTTCTTCCCAACCAACCGGAGTTGGTATTTCTAGGAAATATTTTTCTTCCCGACCAACCGGAGTTGGTGGATCTTCTTCCCAACCAACCAGAGTTGGTATTTGTAGGAAATATTTTTCTTCCCGACCAACCGGAGTTGGTGAATTTTCTTCCCAACCAACCGGAGTTGGTATTTCTGGGAAATATTTTTTATTCCCGACCAACCGGAGTTGGTGGATTTTCTTGAGTAGTGTGTAGAACTAGTATTCCGCAAAAAAAAAATTCAACAAAAGGAGAGAATTGGATATAATATTCACATTTTATTCATACTGATGAAACTGCATTACATGATGGTTTACATTACTGATAATATTTGCGTAGGTGCTCCGCATTCCATGCATTCTTAAATTCCTCCCCTTCTAAAGTTTCTATTCTGTAGGTTCCTGGTCGAACAACTTCTATAACTCGGTATGGTCCATGCCAGTTCGCTTCCAATTTGATGCGCTTTTGAATCACTTTCTTTAGCACATAGTCTCCTTCTTTCAGGTTGCACTTCTTTGCCCTCTTGTTGTAGAACAAAGTTGTTCATTGCTGGTAAGCAGCATTTCTGATGGCTACTTCTTCTCTAACTTCCTCGAGCATGTCCAAATCTAACCTTCTCATTAAATCGCTGACAGGGGAATTGAAATTCAGTACTCTCTGTGTTGGGAGACCCAACTCGGAAGGTATAACAACTTCACTTCCATATGCCAGCATATATGGAGATTCTCCAGTTGCTGCTTGGGGTGTAGTACGATGAGCCCATAGTACTGAATGTAGCTCGTTGATCCAGTTTGCTTTCGCGTCATTTAGTCTTTTCTTCAAGCCGTTTAGCAACGTTATGTTTATCACTTCAGTTTGTCCATTGATTTGGGGATGGCCTGGTGCCGAGTGGGTTTTCAGGATATTTGACTGATGACAATAGGTAGCGAACTCCTCGTTGTCAAATTGTGTTCCATGGTCGATGATAAATGCATGGGGAAGACCATATCTACAAATGATATTTTTCCAAATAAATTGGTACACCTTTTCATACGTCATGTCGACAAGAGGCTCGGCTTCAACCCACTTAGTAAAGTAATCCACTGCGATGACTAGATATTTAAATCTTCCTCTGGTCGTTGGAAGTGGCCCGACCAAGTTAATACCCCACATGGAAAATGGCCAAGGGGAAGTAATGGGTGTCAACAATGCTTGGGGAGTTCTTCGGATAGTGGAGAAGCGTTGACACTTATCACATTTCTTGGCATAGGCTATACAATCAGCCCTCATAGTTGGCCAGTAGTATCCTTGCATCATCACTCTTTGCAGAAACGTCCGACCTGGTACATGGGATCCACAGGACCCTTCATGGACCTCTTCAATCAAGTATTTTACCTCGGAGGGATGTACACATATTTGTAAACCTGCTATAATTTCTCGTCTGTATAGAATACCATTAGTTAATACATAACGAGCAGCTTTAAACTTCAATTTCTTGGCTGCGAGTTTGTCAATAGGTAATTTTCCCTGCTCAATATATGCCCTGATGGGATCCATCCAAGATGGCCCTAAATCAAGGGCAATAAAATTCATCGTTAGATCTTCATCTATGCTCCAACCAGCTATAATTTCAATTGGGATTGTTCTTCGTAGCTCAGTACGAGTAGCTGATGTTAATCGATCTAAAGCGTCTGCTCTTGCATTCTCCATTCTTGGTATTCTGACCAGTTGAACAGTAATAAATTTCGATACTAATTCCATTTCCTTTACATGGTACTTAATCATCAACTCTCTTTTTACTGTATATACACCAAGCATTTGGTTTAAAATCAACTGTGAGCCACTGCATACGATTACCTGCTCTGCCTTCATGGTTTTTTCCAGACTAAGACCTACAATCATTGCTTCATATTTGGCCTCATTATTAGAAGCTTAAAATTGAAAGCGTAGAGTATATTCTATATCGACCTCGTCTGGACTTTTCAATACAATCCCAGCTCCACTACATGAGGTGCATGATGAGCCATCCATATATAGGTTCCATACAGGTATTTCGTCCTCAAACTTCTTATTGGACAAAGTTCCTCGATGGAATATTTGTTGCTCCTTTATCTCCATTTCTACCACACCTCGCTGCTCGTCGATCTTCTCCTCTGCCTCTCCGACCAACTTAAGTTGATCGGGGTTTAAATTTGATGATCCTGTAACATCCACAGGTTGGTCGGTGTTCAGCTTTTGCTCTTCGGGGGTATCAGGACAAGTGAACTCTGCTATAAAATCCGATACTGCTTGCCCTTTTAGTGACAATCTAAGCTCATAAGTTATATCATATTCACCGAGTTCTATTGCCTAATACATTAATCTCCCTAATTTTTTTGGTTTATGAAGAGCTTGCCTCAACGGTATATCGTTATATACGACTATGGTATGAGCCTAAAAATATGGATTCGTTCTTCTACTCGCTTCAATCAGCGCCAATCCCAACTTTTCCAGTTTTGGATATCTGACCCCTGCTCCTCGGAAGGCCTTACTGGTGTAATAAATTGGTTTTTGTACTCCATCCTCTACTCTTATTAACGCCGAGCTAACTGCATTTTCTGAAACTACCAGATACAAGTACCACCTTTCTCTCATCACTAGCCTGGACAACAGTGGAGGTGCTCCCAAATATTTCTTCAATTCTTGAAAAGCCTTATCGCACTCTTCATTCCATTCAAAAGTCTTTTGGAGCGTTTTGAAGAATGGGAGGCATCTATCAGTTGCTCGTGATACAAATCTGTTAAGTTCTTCTACTCGCCCTGTAAGACTTTGCACTTCTTTCTTCGTCGTTGGAGATCATAGTCCCAATAGAGCTTTGATTTTTTCAGGTTTTGCTTCAATGCCTCATTGATTGACAATATACTCGAGAAACATGCCTTCTCGTACTCCAAATATGCACTTGGTCGGGTTTAACTTCATTTGATATTTATCTAATTGATCAAAGGTCTGGCCTAAGTCAACTACATGGTCAGCATCTCTCTTGCTCTTTGTCAGCATATCATCAACATAAACTTCCATATTGCAACTGATCTTCTTTGCAAACACCTTGTTCATCAGCCGCTGATATATTGCACCTGCATTTTTCAAACCAAAAGGCATAACATTATAACAATAAGTTCTCCTAGGGGAATGAAAGAGGTACTCTCTCTATCTTCAGGTTTCATTTTAATCTGGTTATATCCAGAATAAGTATCCATGAAGCTCAGCATCTCGTGTCCCGAGGTAGTATCCACTAATTGATCAATTCGGGGCAAGGGAAAACGATCCTTTGGACATGCCTTGTTGAGGTCGGTGAAGTCTACACACATCCTCCATTTGTTGTTCTTCTTTTTCACCATCACTACATTTTCTAGCCAGTCTGGATATTTAACATCTACAATAAAGCCATCTTTCTGGAGCTTCTCGACCTCCTCCTGTATAGCTTGGTTCTTCTCGGGGCTGAACACTCTTCTTCTTTGCTTCACTGGCTTGATCTCCTTATTCACATTGAGCTCATGACATAAGAAATTTGGATCTATTCCAGGCATATCCTCATGACTCCAAGCAAAAGTTTGTTTTCTGCCTTTTAAGAAACTTATCAATTCCTGTTTTAGTGAGGCATCTAACGACGAACCTATCTGAGTTGTTCGTTCAGGGTGCTCATCGTCCAGAATGATGTTTTCAGTAGCTTCCACCACCTGACCTTTCACGAGTTGCGACTCATCTCTAGGATCCAATGTTTCAATTTCTGCACCCTCATCCACCTGATAGGTAGTAGTCTTTTTCCTAGATTCCTCTAGTTCCTCCTGCCCGGTAGATGAATAGTAGCATTCTCGAGCTACCTTTTGATCACCCTTCACAACTCCTACTCTAAAATTGGTTGGAAATTTTAGGCATTGATGTACCGTAGATGGTATTGCTTCGAATTTCTTCAATCCTACTCTTCCCATGATGATATTATAGGCTGACTGTACATTCTTATCCATCATGAAGAAGGGTACTCTTTCAGTTCTACAAGCAGACCATGTACCAATGAACATATCCAACTTGATCGTCCCAAGTGGAAAAACTTTCTCGCCAGCAAAACCGAGGAGGGGCCTATGATAAGGCTCCAACTGAGATAACTTTAGATTTAATCTGTCGAAGCACGAGTAGAACATAATATCAGTCGAGCTACCATTATCAACTAGGACTCTCGAGATCATCACTTCCTTTATTCTCATTTTGATCACCAATGGGTCATCATGAGGATACAGCACACCTGCGAGGTCGTTCTTTGAGAAACCGATGACGAGTTTTTATTTGTTGACCTTCCTTAGGCGATCATCTTCAGCTAAATTTATTTGTTGAATATATGAACATGCTTGAGCCTCATTGAGGTAATCTTTTATTTCTGCAGTAAGGTCTCCACCTCCTGCATCTCCACCTGTAATAACATTACAATCAAATGATCCAAAACGTATTGAAAATACCTCACGTTCTGGCTACCTTGGTCTTCTGGGAAGATCGGGGTCGTCTTCTGGATCATCTTCATGGTCTCTTTTCTTGTTCTCCTCTGCTCGACGAGGAGATCTAGACCTCTCTCTCGCTCGGTCTTTCATTTCTACGATCAACATACTTTTCCAGTTTTCCTCGTCTAATGAGTGCTTCGATCTCGTTCTGAAGAGCTATGCAATTTTTGGTCGTGTGGCCATGATCCTTGTGGAACTCGCAATATTTGGACTTATTCCTCTTGTCAGGATCTGACTTCATTTTCTCTGGCCAGTTTAACTCGTCGCTGTTCTTGATTTCTTCTAGAACATGGTTGATATCTACCTTCAAAGGAGTATAATTTTCAAATTTCTTTAATACCTCCCATGATGGCTTTGTCTTTGAGTGCTTGTCGCCACCATTGTTCTTATGCTCTTTGTTTTTGGCCTTATCAACCTCCACCTTGGTCTCTTTGGTATCCATATTCTTCTTTACAGCCATTGCCTCCTCGGCGTTCATGATCTTGGTCACTTTTGCCATCAGTTCTGACATGGTTCTGGGTGGATCTATAGCCAAAGTGTAGTACAACTTGTTGGGCAACAGCCCACTCATCAGAGCAGTAATCGCTATTTTTTCCTCATAATCAATAACCCGAGTTTCTCATTTTTGAAACGAGTTATATAATCCCTGGTGCTCTCACCTGCCTTTTGTCTAACACTTAACAAGTGTGCTACTCGTTTAACAGGTTTTGCTCCAAAACAGAAGTTTCCAATGAAGAGCTCGGCCACTTGAAAAAAGTGGAAATCTTACCCTGAGGAAGATTATTGTACCATATTTGAGCAGATCCTGTAAGAGTTCTCGAGAATGCCCTGCATCTCATCTCATCCGGCACAGCATAGATGTCGGCAGCAGCTTGATATTGCTCTATATGAAGGACGGGGTCGGTTTTTCCATCATATTTAGGAGTCACAACAGGTGCTTTGATCTTTGATGGTGTGGGAAAGTCCACAATTGCTTGGACAAAAGGTGTCCCTTGGACAAAAGTTCTTTGTAGAGGATTCTTGGCCTTAGCCATTTCCCCTAATCTATCTTCTAACCTCTGAATAGAGCCTTTCCATGCATCATTTCCCTCCTCGGGCCTATTGGTTCGAGCAATTGATCATGTTGAAGTCGCTTCCTGGGATCTATCTTGTCGAGCAACTGGTTGTGATTGGGCAGAACCCTCTCTTAGATCAAATGGTCATCAAAAGTTTCTCGACACAGCCTTAGGAGGACTTTTATTCTTCCTAGGGCCCAATCGATCAAAAGGAGAGACTCTACTTAATCTTTCCAGTACACTGGTCCTTTCTGGAGAGAGAATGACGTGCTGTTTAGTATCTATGGCTCGTACTGACGAAGTTCAACCCGGTTGATAAGAAAAATCTTCAGATTTCTCAGTGCGATATGAATCTCTTTGTCTAATGCGTGAAGAAAGTAAATGAGTATTTCCTTGAACACTTCGTTGTCCTGAATAGGTTGATGCTCCACCCTGGATAGTTTGCATGAGTTGTCACATTGTTTCTTGCATGGTTGTCTGACCTTGAGCCAAACTGGCCATAATTCCAGCAGATCTTGGATATTTGGAGGAGCGGATGGATTTGGGGGGTTTCCAGCATTTCGATTGCTGGATTCAAGATTGTCAACCATTGGTGATGAATTGTTTTTGGTGAAAAACAAAAATTACAGTCGTTTCCCATAAAAGGCGCCAATCTGTTGATGTAAAAAATTAGACTATCTCTAATTTGTTTAATCACAGATAAAAATAAATAAGACAAGAGATTTTAAAGTGGTTCAGCCTTGAACGAATGGCCTACGTCCAATGTTTGTGTTATTATTGACTGTTTAGGAATTCTCGAAGTAGGATTATTCTCAAGAAATTCCAGTCCCCTTGCAATGAGGATGATATAATGTATTTATATCCATGAGGTTGTACATGTGAATGGGTAACACATAGCTGTTCAATAAGCGTATACATCTGTACGATAATAATGCGCATTTAATGCGCATTTAATCCTCTTAATTGCCTGAGAATAAATGCTATGATCGAGGTGCTGCTCGGACCGCATAAGTATCTCGGTATCCATGAGTTGCTCGGTGCAATAAAGTTCCTCGGTGAGCACCTACTGTTCGGGGTATCTGAGTTGGTCGGGGAAATTGAGTTCTTCGAAGTCAAGATATTGTTCAGAAATGTTTGTTAGTGCCATGTAGATTGACACGTGTCTCCACTTAATTGAGCCATGTCAGCAGACTAAATTTGGTATCAACCATATGTATAACAATTACTGTACATTCCATCAATGTCTGAAAGTACATCAACCCACGATACTTATCTCGATCATATGTAATTACATAATTAATAATCGATGAGCCTCAAGCTCAATCCTAAATTCATTTCTTGGTCCCATTACTTATTGGAATCCTCAATATTAATTACACCCGAATATACAATGACTATCCCCACTAGATTGGCAACCCACCCTAACCTAGTTGGTAGCCTAATCACATGATTCTCAAAATCCCATCTAAGGTTTAATGGCTATAATGAACCCTAAATCTTATTACATTCACAATTTATTCGTTAAGTCTATACTCCCCAAGGATACGCGACATCTTCTCTCGTCGGGTCTCAATCATATCTAAACTCACTTATGACCTCAAGCTAGGTCTCCCGTCCTCACTGAGATCCCCCACTATACCGAAGGGTATCCATTATTAATACGTATGTAGGCAAAAGGGATTATCCCCATACCATTTATAACCATTTCATGATAATCCACCTCTATCATAATAAAACAATCCGCTAATTAAATCAGTCCCATAATCCTTTCATTCCTAAAAGAGGTATCCCATCCTCCTAAATCAATTTAATATAGGCCCGCAAGCCCCTATTCGACTTAGGGCCCTATTCCCTAAATCTAATATCATAGCCCTCCATAATAAGCCCATTAAGAAAGCCCTTAAGAATAAAACTCCAAAAGAAAAAGGGGAAGAAAGAACTCCAAATTTTGCCTACAAAAAAATGCAGTAGGATTTTCCCTTGAGGCGAAGTGGATCGGTCCCCAAACTGCGGTCGACCGGCCGTACCAGATATCCTGGCTGATTTCCATTTCTCAACAAAACCCACAAAATTAAAACCCTAAAATTTCCGTTCTAACCTCCAAATCTTTATCACAACATGATTATAAGCCAATAAATCAACCCAAAGTTGATCCCAACCATTTCTACTCCATTAAACCCATTTTTAAACATTGATTTCAAGATTTAAACACAAAATCTAGGTTTTGATATTTATACCCAAAAACCATTTCTTTAACCCACAAATTATGAAATAAAATACACAAATGACTTATTTAGCAAGATTAAACACTTGCCTCGATTTTGTAGAGGTTGGATCGTCCTCGATGTCGCGTTTGGGCTGGGATCTCCAAGCTTTCATTCCTCTCTCTCTTCCTTTCTTCTTCTTTCTCCCTCTAGGTCCTTTTCTCTCTTTTTCTCAAATGAGAAGGCTTCATCCGTAAGCCTTTAAATCCCTTAAAACAATAAACCCAATTTTAAATGTTAATACACACTTTAAATGACTCGTTTACTCCAATTCGAGTCAAACCGACTTAAAAACATTCCGGAGCCGAAATAAAACCTAATGACAGTCATGTTGACTATCTCAACCCTTCCGGGATCGATGGTACACTCAAAATCATCATCCGGAATACTTTGAAACGTTCTCTATTTTTTTTTACCTAAATTCCCAAATTTTAAAATTCTCTAATTTAATTAAATTTTATTTTGCCAAAAATTTAATTTCTCAGTCTCCAAAGTCAAGGGTTGTTACAAGAGGGTTACAAAAATACTCTCATTTTTTAATTCAAGTGTAATTTTTGTGAGCAAAAAAAAGGGGGAAACCAAAAAAGTGAGGGTTAGATTTGTAAAAAGGAATGGGATGTGATCTAAGCCATTAAAATGTGTAAAAATGTGTAAGGAGGTGGCACACATCTAGACCGTTAAAATATGTACATAATTCAAAAACTTCCCTAACTTATTATATATATATAAATATATTATCTTTGGGAACATTCCTCTCGATGATTTCACTCTATCTTTTCCATGATATGAGTTGAGTGATTCCTATCTCCATTAAATATACACGGACACACATTTCATGAAGAAATAAATAAAAATAATAACACAAGCCCACGAGAGACAAAAAAGGCGGGATGGGTGACTAACACCTTCCCATTCCATAACTTAGCCCCCGAACCCTTTGAACTATTGGTTTTTGTATGCATCAGTTTGTCTTTGATGCCATCCTCTCGAGGCGATGACTTGTTCTTTTGTCTATTTTGAGAAAAATAGACTGGCGACTCTATCTCCTTGCATTTACACCACACCGACGACCATCGAAGCTCCCCCGAGCAGGACGCGAGACCTATCCATGCCGCCCAAGCTCGGATGAGGATTGCCACAGTAACGACTTTATATATTCGTTTGAGGTCGAGCCTCCTATAGTGTAGATAAATTTATACTCTATTATTCTTTTAATTTTTTTTATTTTCTTCACAGATATGGATAATTTTGTGTCTACCTTTCCCCATGTTTGTGTTGTGGTAAAAATTTAAAGGCAATTAAAGTAGCAAAAATACCAAAACAAAATGCAAATAAACTCGAGACAGAAATATAAGAAATCCAAAAATTAGGAACATATTGAAACATGGCTTAGTCAGGAACAATGTCGCTCCCTTTAAGGTGTTTTGCAACTCTGCCTCCAATTTTTGTTGACGGTAAAGAGCCTCTCCACTCCCAGGATAAAACAACCTCGAAAATAATAAATATACGAAGTGGTAGCATGATCCAAATTCGTTCAACTAACACCAATTCTTTAATATTGCTCAATTCTGTGCAATACAATTAATCTGACACAAGATTAATTATTTTTGTGTAAGAAAATTATTTCTGTTGTGATGAATAATTATTTATGTGGTGATGAATAATTATTTCTATTTTGAAGAAAATTATGTCAGACAATTATATGGAAAAGAGAAATTTGTTTCCTGAGAGTTATGTAAAAAATGGAAGTTGTAATCCTTTATTTAACAAAATAAATTGGACGTTGGAATGTGGTTAAATGGGGAGATAATTTCGAAAAAATATTTTTAGTGGTGTAACTTTTCAGAAATTAATTAAATCACGTTTTTTTCGAAAATAATTATAGTTAATAGTAATTTTTAAGCCCCCAAAAGATAATTTCTTTGTCTAAAAAACTAAGTCTCAATGAGCCCAAGCCCAGGACACGAACACGGGCACTGGTTGGGTCAGTCAAACAGTGGCGGCGCGTGTGTGTGACTGGCTCTATTAGGTCTCCCACCCATACGCACAAAATATCTAATTCTCAAATGACTTACCTTTTAGACCCAAAACAAGAGTATACTAACTCTACCAAAAATCCTCATCCCATTGATGTGGAACAAGGAGCAAACTTACCTTTTCAAAACTCAAATTGCCAATAGAAATCCCCCACTTGTAAATTTTGAAAACATATTATCGAACAATAGTCCATAGAATTGTTCATCAGTAAAGGTGTCTTTCGTAATACCCTCCCTAGAAAATAGTGATTTAATGTTATTGAAGCATTTCCTCCAAAGAAAAATTCAAGAAATAAATAATTCAAGTGCAACACGTCAAGTAATACGTAAGGTGGCGTATTACATAAATGGCTTGAACGAGAAAAATCCCACTATTCATGTGATGCCTGAATGAATATTTAAATTCTAATAGTATTATCTAGGATTTCCTTTAAGTTTGAGGGAAAAATATTAAGGAATGGATCTGACACGGACAAGGTTAATACGATGCGATATTTAAATTTTCCGAAAAGAAAAGTACCGTAAAATGGATTAAACGAGAAAGTTTTATGTTGCATAGTTCACATGACTTTTATTTTGAGTTTATATAATTATTTTAAGTACTTTGGTTAAGTTTTGTACGATTACGAAAAGCAACGAACACTACGCAAGCATGTGTACTAATTGTATTACGGCGCACGGTACAGCCAAAGTTCAGTCTTGAACGTATTGTTACAAATAAGGTGGTTATTTTCCAAATTCGTGTGTCTCTTTTACAAACCATTTCCCACCATTGTTATACTATTTTGTAGGTCTCAAAATCCATTAAATCTTACTTAAGAAGTAGGACATCTTATGGGAGTAAAATAGAGGTAGTTTTGAAGCTTTTGGGTAGTGATTTGGGGAGTTTTGTGGTGTTCCTCTTCCATCTTCTTCAACCTTCTCCTCTTCCTATTTCCATGTAGGGTTTTCCTCAATCTTAAACTTTTTTTATTTTGAATGCTAATATGAAGAAGATGATGAAGAAAATGTGAATTTTTTTAGCTCTTCTCCCTTATTTTCAAATGCTATGAAAAAAACATTTTGTGAAAAATGATAAATGGACAAGATAATGTTTAGATTAATTTTAGATTATTATATATGTTGAAATCATGCTATAAATGGAATAATCTCATGAAATAAACATAGAAAATGGAATACTACAAGGAAATGACTAGTTAATGCATTTATTGGGTTTTCTAAGGAAGAAGACCCATTTTTATGAAATAGTGTATATATTATGTGTTAATCTTGACATCAACATGATTAATGTTGAAATATAGTGATTTAAATATGCAATTAGTAATCACATAAAAACAACCCCAAAATCTAATAGTTGAAATATTAGTTTTAACCTCTTGAATACGTTAAATAAGGCTTATAATCATATAGATGGATTTATATGTAAAATTTATGCTAAAATGGGTTGTGCATCACTAATAATGAGTTAAATGTTGATAGAAACATGTAGTACCTTGAATATGAAATATTGTACTTAAGACCCGCTTAAAATGGTTATTTTTGGATAAAAATGCCTTAGGGACAGATTTGGTAAATATGATGAATAGTCACTTAAATGGTGTTTTTTTAATGAAAATACTTGGGAAATGCTAGGAAAAAGATTTTAAGTAAATATAAGTGTGAGAAGGCTTTTTTCAAAATTAAAGTGTAGAACATTGACTTAGTATATTCTATAGTTTGGTGTTGATACAAGAATGCTCCTCGGCTCGTAGGATGTCGAGGCTAATAACGGGTTTTCATTCTAAACCCGGATATAAGAATGTGAACATTATGAATAATGCCGAACACGTGAAAGAAAATGACAATTGGATGATGTCGGGTTAACTAATTAAGTAAGGCTATGATGTTCCTAGTGGTGAAAGACCCCAAACCAACTGCAGTTAGCATATGGCGCTCGATGCCTGGCGGTGAAATTCCGTGAAACCGTGGGTGTGCGTGTGTTGTGATGGGTGAGTGTGTCGGAGGAATACCAAAGAAACTTCTAAGTAATGAGTTGAATATTCATAAAAGATTCATAAATGAACGGTATATATGCATTGGATTATTATGTGGTAATATAATGGAATATGATTAAGTTCCTGGCACAGAACATTAAAATGCTAAGTGTGAGTGGGCACGTAGGCTAGGGAATTTCATGTAGCTGCATTTACGACTAAGTTAAAGAATATTGTTTGTACAGATAAATGATAACTTTGTTGAATATAATAAGACATTTTAAAGATTCTTGGAATAGTTAAGTGTTAACTACGATAATCATTAATGATAATTAATGAATATGGCACTACGATGGTTTTCAGAATTATTAAAATGCATTATATATGTATAGTATTTTTCTATAAAAACTATTGCTATTATCTCCCAACTTACTGGGAATTTCACTCATACCCTATTTTTCCAGAACCCCAGGTACAATAGGTGGTATTTCGGGTAAGGACGTTGGGAAGGCCGCGAAAAGTGATAGTCTTCATTAGAGGCTGTGTAGACGATTTTAATCGATGGGCTTATGTTGAACTGTAATCCCTTATGTTTTATTAAGACAAATTGGTTTGAACTTGAACTATTCAGAAATTGTAATAATACAGGGATTTATGTTTATTTGTCGATTAAATTGTGACAAGTGTTTTACTTATAAATTATTAATTGATTATTAACTTACATGATATAGGCCTCACATTTCCATAATAAAAGAAATCAAAGGTTTTCTTAAAGTATAATGTGGCAACTGTTTTCCAATTAAATAAAAAAAATTATCCCCCTCCCCCTTAACACCTTGGTTTGGATATGGGTTATTCCAATGGTAGCTCTAATTCGGGTCGGGGGGTTATAACTTAGTATCAGATCATTAAGGTCCTCGTGAGCATCGAAGTGATTCTCATTTTAGTTTCCTTCCGTTTACTCATATAATATTATTGTATAGGATGGTCCCTACTCTCAACGTTGCGAGTGGTAATAGCGAGTTACAGAGGATGCACTAAAAAAAACACCTTTTTAAGACTAAACCTTTTCAGACAGTAATAATTTGGGTCTCTAAAACTAACCTTTTGAGACGGCTAAAATTAATCGTCTTAAAAACTACTATTTTTAAGACAAATTTTATTCTCCGTCTCAACATGTAGTAGCTAAAGAGACTGCAAATTAGTAGCTATCTCAAAAGATATAATTTATAAGACAACCACAAATAGCTATCTCAAAATAGTTAATTGACATTCTTGACATTGTTTATTGACACTACTCTGAAAATAGTTTTTGACATTAGTCTGAAAAATTTAATTTTTTGACACTACTCTGAAAAAATTAGTTTATTAACACACTAATCTGAAATTAGTTTTTTGACATTCTTGACATTGTTAGTTTTTTGTAAAAATTAGTTTGTTGAAATTAGTTTATTGTAAAACTAGTTATTGAAAAAAACTAATTTTTAACATTGTTAGTTTCTTGTAAAAATAAGTTAATCAGGTAATTTTTTACACTATTATTCTATATGGTTGAAATTAGTCTATTGTAAAAACAATGTTAAATTAGTTTGTTGTATTTTATGAAATATAAGGCAATATGTTGAAATATTTTAAAAAGACAAACAGAGGATGCGAGACAAGTCAAAGTCAAATAACCCTAACCCCAACACTAACACCTCCGCCCGGACCATCAGCCCCACCCAAAGTTTTGTTAACACGAAAAGTTTTGTTGTTAACAAGTTTATGTAATTTGATGTTTGATGTCTAGTGTTTGTAATGAAAGACAATTTGACTATTTATATATGGTATTCTCGATAATATGCATGTTCTATAAATTGCGATTTTGTTTTTTATTTTTTTAATATTATTTAATTTAATTAACTATTATTATATTACATTATTTTATTTTGGGTCCGCCACTGACCCCGGTTCTTCTTCTCTTCTTCACCTACCACACACACTAGCCCTAGTCACGCACCTCTAGCTTAGCCTCGTCGCTCTGTCCCTAGCCTCTCCGCCCCATTAACCAGCTATCGCCATCGCCCTAAGTAAGTCGTATATGGCTTCATATGTATTTTTTATTACTCGAGTTACATATAGATCCGTCTTGGGTACAATTTCTGATTATTTTAGTTGATTTGTATTGGTGATAGGAGGTTGAGGGTGAGCCAATTGAAAACTCGGATTTTGAATTGGTTGTTGTAGTATATTTTTTCATTTAATTTATGTACATGTTTGGGTGAATTTTAGTTACAATTATTGATATGTTTGTTTGTGTAAATTAATTCATAGAGTTTGCAAGTAGTTCATGATATTAATTTGATTTACTATTAGATTATGATTTTATTTTGTGATATATGTGATGGACCCAAATTAATTGAAACATGCATCACCGTTGAAAAAATCACCAATGTTATCCAATACCATATTTTTTTGGGTTACATCTAATTCCATATCAAATGCTAAATATTTAACATAAAAATCATTATGGTTGCGTTTATTTACAAAGTTGGGAAATGGTTAAGAAATAGTTCATTTTTATTAAAGGTAGGAAAATGTGTGGAAAAGAGAAGAGTGATTTGGTCTTACTTTTGAAGGAAATCAATTCTTTCGGTGGTGGGTGAGAATTGCTTTCCATGAAAATTGATAAAAATGTGGAACACTTTTCATATTAATAAGTAGTGTTTTAATAGAATGCATATGAAGTCAAGCACCTCAACAATAAAAAAAAGAAGATGAAATGAGTATTTTTCATGGAAAACAATTCAACGCCAATCAAACGGACCCTAAGTATTGGGAAAAAGCTCCAACATATGAGGTGGTACTAAAAA
This sequence comes from Sambucus nigra, assembly GCA_949130495.1. Taxonomy (NCBI): domain Eukaryota; kingdom Viridiplantae; phylum Streptophyta; class Magnoliopsida; order Dipsacales; family Adoxaceae; genus Sambucus; species Sambucus nigra. Next base: position 363,258,332 of record OX422212.1, read on the forward strand.
AGCATTAGTTAAAATTCTAGTTTACAAGAAATTTTGTACACACAAAAAGGTAATATCACAATCTTTAAAGAATCTAAAAAAGATAAACTTGATTTTTCATTCTCTCTATGCTCATTTATTATCTAATTACTTATCTTTTATCAGAAAATGTTTACAACATTGCAGGAGTACGAGAGGCAGAGCTTGAAGAACATAGAAGAGCCATGTTCATTCACATATGTTCATTGAGTAACCATCGGGAGTTTTAACATCCTGCAACATTTTCAAAAAAATGGCTCTTCTATTAAAGAGCCATTATAATCACATTTTATTACAAAAATTACTTCCTATAGTAGCGCGAAGGGTATTGTCAAATCCTTAATTGAATTAAGCTATTGCTTTGTGATATTGGGCTCAAGTGTATGTGCCCCAGCTGATTTGGAAACGTTTGAAGACCGGATGGCTCTTACACTTTGTATCCCTGAGAAGATATTTCCCCCTTGATTTTTTATGTAATGGAACACTTGCCTATACATTTTCCCAATGAACTCATAATTGGTGGTTATGTCCTTTACCCTCGGATGTATCCAATTGTAATCTATATCCACTCCTTAAAACTTTACGTTCATAATAGAGCTCATCTAGAGGCCTCGATCGCAAACTCTATTCTTTTGAAGGAATGCATGACTTTTTTCTCATGATACATTGGTGTGGAAACCAAGTCTAACCGATCATCTAGAAATGATGATAAGGGGGATATGAACGGTCGTGCACCTCGAAAAAAAGTTCCATTTGAACTTGATCAAGTAATGTATACACATTCTCATTGGTATATTCTTTCCAACACTGAGTCTGTAACACCATTCATTAAATAAGTTACATTATATTTATTTGGATTTTGTAAAAAAAAATCCTATAGTTTTGTATGAAATAGATATATGACTACACCTTTATTTTGTAGAAAACATCTCGCAGAGCTTTCATCAATTTACCCTCAAGACTCATAAAAGCATAATGTTAATCATATTCACAATGAAGAGATCCACATATGGTTTAAGGATCATGTATGTAAAAACATCATAACAAATACTTAAATTATAAATAACGATTATATTTGTTTATTGACATTCATTTGAAACTACTATAAGTGAGTAGAATGGTAGTCGATGGCGTTGAACTATCCAATGAAATCAAATTCTTATCTTTAGGCCCCCTCAAAGATGCAGTTAGATTCAAATCTTCTATTGTAGGAAGTTTTCGATTTCGAGCGAAGAAATTTGATATTGGAAAAAAACTCAAAATAGAGGGGTTGTTATAAAAGCCGAATAAATGAGCTATTCAAGTCGAAAAGATAAAAATCCTACTGCAAGCAATATTACATACTACGGGGAGCTGACAGACATTATTGAAGTTCAATATGTTAAGGGCATGAAGTTTGTGTTATTCAAGTGTGATTGGATTGAAAATCATATGGGCACAAAAGTGGATGAGTTCAACTATACGCTAGTGAACTTCAAGCATTTGAAATATAAGGATGGTCGAGATAGTGATGAAGCTTTCATCTTCGCATCTCAAGCATAACAAGTATTTTAAATGCAAGGTCATGTAGAACAAGATTGGCACATTGTTGTTCATATAACACCAAGATATCGATTTGATAGGTACTCGACAACCGAAGAAGAAGAATTAGTCAATGGAGATGAGCCATTTAGCATGCAAAATTTATATGAAGATGAAACTGTAAGGTGGGTTAGGCAAGGATCAAATGGATCAATAGTTGACCTAAGTGTCCCAGAGGATAATGATGATGATGATGATGATGATGATGATGATGATGATGATGATGATGATGATGATGATGATGATGATGAAGATAAAATTGGGAGGAGAAATGTTGAAGGGGAATATAATTCAAAATTAGCTATGTTTTGTTTTTTATTTGTTTGATATCAAAGATTGGAACAATGTGAAGACATTATTATGCATGTTGTCCATTTATTTAAATTTTAAAAGTTGATGTTCTCCTATGAAATATCTTTTTATTATGATGTGTCCCACATTTTGCCTAAGAAACAAGCACAAGCACAATCGAATTCTTGTTCTTCTTCTTTTTGGTTGTTTCTCGTGCTTGTTAATAGACTGAGAGTAATGGTTTTGATTGGATTGGTGTTTTCATCTGGATTGTGAAAGTTCAAGTGTTCAATCGATTTTGGATTTAAGTAAGCCGCTTCATTGTTCTTGGTTATGCTTAGTAGTGCTTAAAACCTTGAATTAAGTTTAGGCCTGTCAAACAGCACTGTTGGTTGAGGTCATTCAACTCTTATCTTTATAACCCACAAATAAATTATGCATTTTTGGGACTTACAATAATGTTGTTTACAAATATTGAGTTGCGTAGTGGTTAAAATGGTTGAAAAAGTCGGTTGACCAATGCCTCGCATCGGTCAGTCGACATCTGATAAAAGAATCCCGTGTCATTCGGCTAACATTTGATTCTAACATCGATCAGCCGACATTTGATCTATTTTTTAAAATATTAATATTGTTTTGTTGTTTTGTTGCAGTAAAAAACCATAGTTTTATGTTTACACTAAATGTAATTGGCCACAAGAAGTAAGGTTTTGAGGTATCTATTACAACACTGACTCAACCAATTACAAGAGATACAATTTCTCATTATCTTGTTATCATCAGTAATAATGTGTTTATGTTTTTGTTGTTGTGGGTGCTAATTATACTACAATCACCTCTTTGTGTGAGGAACACCAGTACGACAACTCCAATGAAGAAGTAAAAACAGGACTTCTTGAATCCCATCTCTCACTTCAACTATTTCTTTCAGACAATACTGATTGTTGTTGTGTAGAGATATTAAATAAGTTATAAATGGTTGACTTTGCATTTCAAAAACTGCAACGGATTGGTATGCCTTGGTGAACACATATCTAAAAAAACACATTTGTTACTCCTCACTAATTCAAAAGTTTTACTATTATCTATCATCGGTTCCGTAATGGAGATAAAGCTAGTGGAATACATCTTAAATAATTTTTTAAGTATCCTAACAGTAGGTTTGTTACTTACCCTTATAGCATTCAAAAAGAGAAAATTAATCATTGAAAACTTTTAGAGGAGGCAAATTGGATGAATGACCTGGTCAACCTCTAGTCATGAGACATGGGAATAGATTTCTTTGTGTTTGCTTCTTTAAATTGAACCCTTTTTTATACACCAGTGTAACAAAATCCTCATCTTGATTCAAATTACCTTCCACAAGTTTTGCACAGTAGGAGATGAAAAAAATTCAAGTAGAGGACTATTATTGTTAAGTTCTATAATTTCTATTAATTGTAGACTAGCAAGATTGTTTGATTTAACAATTTGGCATAAGTTACGCCCTTTATCATTCATTTTTGGGTTATTAGTTTACAAGATTTTATTTGTACAGTAAGAGGCCTTTCCTTTGCGTTGATGGTTCTTTTGTTTCTTTTTCCCATGCTTTCCCATCTTAGTATTCCTTTTTAAACTGCCGCCGCAAAACCCACCTTAATTTTAACTCGAATAATAAAGGCTTATTTTGACCATACAGTGGATTGATATACTTAGGTTGGGTTTATTTTTTTGGTTCTTGATAATCCATAGAAAAATACGTGAACCTGCTTCCATACCATCTTTAAAACAAAATTGCCCTGCATTATACATGAGTACAATGCATCTCGGAGTGACAGTGCGCTCGAGATATAAGATTTCTCTCAAAGGGCGGTACGGGGCCTCTTCCTCACCAGCGGCTGCACTACCATGTTGTGACATGGCTCTCCCACTATATGACTCTATGTCCTCACTGGGTATACTCGAAGCGCGCTATGAAGTGTGTCCTTAGAGGGAAAACGGAGTGTTATTTGCGATTGAGTGTGACGATGTGGAAGATGGAACCCAGAATTAAGGAGCGTTAGGAGTGTGATGGCTATCAGGATCGTACTCAACTATTTTTCGTGAATATGGGTTAGAGTATTATAGGGAGTTGGAGTGAGTTCATAATTTTTCATTAACTGGCTTATGAGAGATGATGAGGAATATTTTTGTGTATTTTAAAAAAAATTATGTTTTTGGATTTTTGGAAATTTTTGGTCAAAGTTTGAGATTGACTTGATATAATCCTAAGTCTATCTAAATCCCCGATAATGGCGCCAAAAAATTGGCGCAACTAAGAATGTGTCTCTAAAGTACGTTCTATCTAGGCTCATGTGCAAGTCTATCACTCAAGTAATAATCTGATAAGTCGGGTATCGATCCTCAGGGAAATAGGACAACAGAGTTGTAACGACGTTGGACAGACGAAGGAATCCTAACTCTAACTCTAACGAAAAAGGAAAATATGATCTCTCTTGGGAATTTACTACAACTAAATACAATTTGGAAAATATTTATTTAATGCACCAATGTATGAATGGAATGTAACTATTCTAAATTACCTAAATTACTGATAATGATTGAACTGAAACTTGAACTATATGATGAAGAAAACAGGACGGGAATACAATCCCTCAACCCTAGTGTATTGATGGTATAAAACTAATCGTAAATTTAAGTGATTGATTAGACCCATACTTTAGTACTCCGAATTATTACGTATATGAGGTTCAAGCCCACACCATACGAAATTAGAGGACGAGTAAAGCAATAACACGCGATAACAATACTCGCATTGCATTATAAAGCATCCCGGTTATCCTAAAGCAAACGAGATCCAAAGATCTACAATGGTTGTGATGCTACACAATACGATCATAAAAAATCCTTAAATTTATGGGATTAATTTTATACACATGCAACTAACACATCAGGTTGAGCCTTTTAAATCTAGCCGGACGTATGAAAACTTAAAAACAACAATTTTGAATGAAACAAAAACATTTTTACTAATGGATGAAGATGAAGAAAGATGAAATTGTTAGTGAAAAAACACTATAACAAACATTGAAACAGAAATTAGAATGATGTTAATTGAATTGCAAACTTAAAGAAACTAGGGTTTATTCTTCTTCACTTCTAAAATTGATTACAAAGATTCCCTAATGGATCAGAATCTCGCCCTACGTTTGTGAGGAGTTACAATTTATAATCTACAAAATACAAGAGTTTGAACCAAATAGGATTCTAAATTTTACAAGTGGATAAGTTCGGATAATCGAGAGCAAAACCGATCCTGTTAAGGGGTTCGGTTCGGTTCTGTCTTTGACAGCTTTTACAAGGAGTTTTTTGAGCATGGTGTCTTTTCTTTATTTCTCTACTTCGGTTCGGTTTTGTTTTTTCAATTCTTCACAGGACTTTTTCCAGGTGTAGGATCGGTTCATTTTCTCTTCACTTGGGTTCGGTTCCATCTTGTAAGTTATTGCAGAAACCTTTCCTTCTTGTTCTTCTTTGGAGCTTTTGGTACGGAACTCAAATGAAATCACTAAACACATGAGAAATAGATGAAACATACACGAAACTTGGCGTACTCGTTAGAACTTGTCAATATCAAAGATATGATATAAATCCACTTGAATTACACTTCGCGACGTGATAAAAGCATCTAAATTAAGGGAATAAATGTGAAGAATTTATGCGCAAGCATAAAACTTCCTCCAAGTTAGGGAGTCCATTTGCCTCAATCGACCATTTGCCTATGATGTGGGACATCTTTCCATCACCAAATGTTACAACACCACCAATAAAAGATTCTAATGTGGTGAATTTCGATTTGTCCCCCGTCATATGCATTGAATAACAAGAATCTAAATACCATTGAGAATTTTTATTACGAGCATTTAGTGCCGATAAAATAACATTACATCTCAATGAGTCATTTGATTTAGATTTTTTAACCTAATCAACCTTATTTTTCTCAAAATCAATTTTAGTTCGATTAGGCTTTATGTTGGACATATTAGGCTTCCTGACAAATTCAGTTTTACCATTAAAATGAGCTGGCCTGTTTTGAGCTTGCAATTTTTTATAGCAGAAATCGGTCAAGGGACCATTTTTGTGACAAAAATCACAATGGAATAATTTCCTATAGACATGTCTAGTCGAGATAGCATGTTTGTGGGTTGGTCTAGAGTTGGCCATGTTTGCCTTTTTAAAACAAAAGTGTTCTTAATGCCCAAATTTAGAGCAATATCCACATTGAAAAGTAGGCTTGGTAGTTTGAAACTTCTTTCCATTTTGATTTTTCCTAAAATTGCCTAAATTAGAACCATTCTGTCAAAACTTCTTAAAACATAATTTTTCCAAATGTCCCGTTCTGTGATAGAAACTGCATTTAAAGATAGGCTTAGAAGATGTTGAAGAGCCTTCATTTTTCACATGTTTATAAGAAATCCTAAATTCATTAGACTAGGGAAATTGTTCTTTTGAATTTACGAAATTAGTGACATCAAATTCTTCCCCCTCAAAACCAAGTCCTTTTGTAGGAACAAAATCAGAATAAGAATTTGTCAGATCATAACGCATATTTTTATTAATAGTTTTGACGGAAAACCCAGAATTCCAAAAACTATTTAACTTTTTAGAGGTGATCTCTAGTTTCTTTTTACATTCATCATATTTATTCAAACCACCATTAAGTTCAATTTGAAACTCGTCATATTTAAACAAAATTTCCTTACTTTTAGTCTCAAGAGAGTGATTCAAATCAATTAGTATAACAGTCCTTTTTTCAAGTAAAACAACATCATTTTCCAATTCTTCAATGTGAAAAGCGGATTCTTCAGACATAATTCTGATTTGACTATTTAAAGAAATAATTTTATCTAATAACCTAGCATTCTCTTCACTTAAATGTGTGATGTCATTAATTGTGTCATTTTCAGCAATCTCACACACATCTTTTTCAACATTTTCAAAAACCTCTAATCTAAATCAACATATATATTTCCAATATAAAAAAGAGATGTCGTTACGATTGGCTGATTTTGAGAAGGAAAAGTGTGAGATAACTTCACAAAGTCTAAGTCACAAGTATCATCACACAAATCAGAAAATCTGATAGACTAGATATGCTATCTAATATGTCATCCGATATCATTGTACAAGCAGAAGTAAATGCCATAAGGTTATCAAAGGTTTCTCCTTATCACTATCGGAGATAATCATCCCAAGTTTTAGACAAATGTGCCTTATTTGAAGGTTCGCATTTAGATTTAGAAAAACACCTATCATCATAGTGACCATATTCATTGCACTTACGGCACTGAATGTGGCTCAAATCCTTCTTAGGTCCAAATTTTTCAAAACTTTTCTTCTCAAAATATTTTTCATAGGGTCTATCGGAATAACTAGGCTGATCTTATTTTGAAGCATATTTATTCCTATACTTCAAAAATTCCTTATAGTGCTTAGACAAGAGTGGAAGTTCATTATCCAAAGATTCCAAAGAAATTTTAGATTCGGTTAAATTGGACAAAGAGGATACAAAAGCCAAACTACTTTCACTACTAGTTCTAAAATTAAGCACAATTTGAGTTTCAATGTGTGCAGGTGCTTTGCCTCTTTGCTAATCTCTTAAAGTATTTTGATATTCAAAAGTATTAAGTTTACTACACAAGAGATGAGATGTGTAACTATCCAAATTATCAGCAATAATATGAGAAATTAAATCAAAACTTTTTGGGGTGGATCAAAGCATTTTATCACAAATTTTAGAATCAACATAAATAATACCATTAGCATCTGACTGATGTACGACCTCTTGTAATTTCAAATAAAAATCATCAAACTTCTCATTGTCTTTCATGTAGAGAGAATCATAAAGCCTAACTAGCATTTTGGACTTAACCCTTTTAACTCTAGAGTCTCCTTCATGGGTTGTCATTAAAATGTCCCAAGCCTCTTTAGATGTAGTGCAGGTTGAAATTCTTAAAAATTTAGTTGCACCCATCGCTTGAAAAATGGCATTTTTTCCTTCGTGGTTATACTGTGAACTAAGATTTTCTCGTTTAGTCCATTGAGAAAAGGTTTTCTAGAAAATATTTCAGCATCATCATCACTAGGTTTAGTAGGTGCAAAAAAACCATTTTCAACTGTTTCCCATACCTCATCTCCCAAATGTTGGAGGTGTGATACCAATCTTACTTTCCAATAAGCAAAGTTGTCACCATCAAACACGCGAGGGCGTACAGGAGACCCATTATGGTCACCCATAATAAAAAAAAGTTGATTAATTGAAAACAAAAGAGTTCAGGATCTTTACGAAATAAAACTTTTAAAAAGTGACTCCTGAAGCTTTGATACCACTTGAAATAACCTAAACACCTAACTTCTTTTAGTTAATATATAAAACTCCAACTCTTTTAGTATTTGATTTAAAAAGACTAATAGAAATCATTGTGAGAACCCACACAAATAAAGACAGATTTGGAATGATGTTGCTGAAATAAATATAAGCAGAATGGGATGAGGAAAGGTAGATAGTAACAAAATATGTGTTCTTGAGGAACCTATCGTGGTGGTAAACCCCGTGTCCCTGGTCCCGGGACAACATACGCACCCAATTCCACTATTACCGATTAGAAGTTATAGATTAGAGTCCTCTAAGTCCACAATGAATTAAACTAAGCAAATACAAGCCCGTGCACCCAGCCTAGTCTAAAACAACCCAACTTGACTGAAAAGCGGTCACCCCAATAACACCCCGGTAATAGTGACCACAACACACGTATAATACCACACTCTAGCCCGAGACCCTGTGAAGTTGTGAAACACCCATATTTTAATTTATAAAGTTTGATTTAGTCAAATCATAAAGTTATTTTGTTTATAAAATAAGACCAAACACACAAGAGTTTAAGTCTACTTTTATTAACACAAAAATTACCAATCAATGACTAATTGAGAGGTAAAGTTATATATTCAAACACACTCACAAATTGGTTTTTGCATAAGCCAAAACAAACACCAAATTAATTTTGATTTTAAAAAAAATTAATTAGTTTAAGAAAAGTCAAGTTACCCACACGTGATATACACACACTAAGATACACAAACTAGTAAGGTAAACAAGTGAGACTAAACTAAGTAAAAACAACAAGATTTTGCAAGAGTTTAAGTTGAGTTAAACACAAGTTAATTCTGAGTTAAACTAGTTTCAATTGGGGTAAGTAAAGTCCGGAAACAAAACAGATAACAACACTAAGTCTTTGGTCCAAGTCAAATCAGTGAGTTAAAGCTTGAGTTAAATCAGCGAGTTAAAGTCCGAGTTAAATCGTTGAGTTAAAGTCCAAGTTAAACCCGTGAGTTCAAGTTTGAGTGACACCAGTGAGTTTGAGTTGAGTTAAGTCGAGTTAACACACCCTTACACCCAAGTACACCTGATCAAAAAAAATAATGGAACACACACACACACACATGTCACAAACTCACGCACACACAGATTAACAAACACGTACAAATTTGACGCAAACCAAACACGAACAAGAAACAACAAAGAAACGGAGATTTGAGAATTTTTTAACCAAACAAAGTTGATCTAAACTATATGTATATATACAACGAAAACGGACTTATAGCTCAAGCCGTAAATAGCTTTAGCAGAACTCGAACAGATATTGGAAACCACCAGTCGCCGAACAACAACACCGGAGATAAAAAAAATCCGAACAGCAAACCCCAAACAAAACGCAACTGTGTACCACACAATCTAACTCCCACAAACGATCACACTCTCTCAATAATAGAAACAAATTATTAGAGAGAGAAAGTGAGAAAATGAAGAGCAAAATGTCGGCCCTCTAAAACCCTAAAAAAACAAAAGACCCCTCTCTGTTATTATAGATCTGTGAGATAGCCTGGGCAGCCACGAAATTAACACAACACTAAAGGGTAGGAAAGGAATACCATATAATAGAGAAGGGATAAAAGGGTAACACCAACCAAGAAGGGGCACTACCGTAAAATCTCAAAGAACCAAACGGTAAAAAAAATAGCTGGCAACAACTACAAATCGTGAAGCCAAAGTAGAGTAATCCTATTGGCCCAACCATGTTCACATTGATCAAGAGAACAAACACACAATGGTATCATCGTAACCAAAAAAAATCGGCCTTTTGATTTTTGTTTAATCATTAAACTAAATAAAAATTTTAATTTGTTTAATTAAATCCAATGATCAAACTAAAATAAAAAATAATAACAAAAAACACAAACAATAAATCAACAACTAGTCTTTTAATACCGAAAATTAATATAAAGGTTAGAAAATTTTCTAACCAAAAATAATAAAAAATAACGCAAACATATTTAAAAATTAAGGACTCTAAATAGGGCAGAAAATTCTCAAAATTGAGACAAAAAATGACAAAGGACAATTTCAATGTGATCTAGGACAATTTCAAGAGGTATGACTTTCACCTTTCATTGTCCAAGTACCTTTGACGTATATCAAACGATTCCCCCCGCATCGTACCACTTGACCGAAGTCAGGACGGTAGGGATATCACAGGGAATTCGTTCATGTCTCGAATTTTCTCTCACACGTAGTGTCCCCATGAGGTATATAGTGAGGCAATTTACATACACTCTAGTATATCAAATAGATTGTCCACACGTACCGATTGCCCTCAAAAGCAAGACGTATATCGTGGAAGTCGGGACAAAAGGGGGAACCCTTTCCAATTAACCCAACAAATGCATACACTCATATAGGCATAAGATCTAGGATACTTATAGTTAATCAACGGTTTCTACTTAAAAGTCTGCCGAAATGACGGGTCAGAATGCCACCCAAATTTTCTTACAATTTTTAAAACGTGACCCTGCCCATGAGCTTGGTAATAATTCCAACGAAATTTTCACGTATTTTTCAAACCCAATTTTTTCAGGCTCGGGCCCCGTCCGGCATTTCTTATTGCATTCAGGTAAACCTAATATAAGTGACAACATAATAAACATAATAATCATTTCGAGACCCTTCTCTCATCTTTTCCCTATTTTCCAAAGAAAATATCAAAAATATTTCTTTCTTATTTATAAAAAAATTACCAAAAATATTTTCCCGTTTCTCGTACCAAAAATATTTCTCCTCCCCTTTGTCCAAAACATTTTGCCTTCATCTTTTCCAAAATATTAGAAAACATTTTCCCTCAAATTCAAAATAGCATTTCTTCCCTTTTCTCTTTCAAAAATAAATTCGATTTTCCTGTTTCTCATGTCAATCGCATACCCTTGGTCTTGCTCCCTATTAGCTTCAGTCTTCAGTAGAACTGCCCAGGACCTCCATCAGTCCCCTCACTTCCTCTAAGTTAAGAATTCACCCGTTTTTTATGGAGAACACAGATTAAGTATGGATTGTGAAGCCAAATCTAATGACAGTCATAACTCAATATTGACAGCATGCAAACTAAGGTTCATTAAATGCAATAAAATCGAGTCCCTATTCCTGAAGATCCCAAGGTCCTTTTCCCTTGCGCTATAGGTTCGCCTGCACCCGATCCTATCTGGGATCCTGAGGAATATCATCATGCTCCACTTACTCATCCTGCTAATGGACCGCCTCCTTCGTAGATTTCTATGTCAAATCTCTCCTATCTAGGGGCTAACTTAGTCGTGACCATTCATCCAAAAGAGGAGGAATTAAATAAGGTCAAGGAGGATCTCAAGATGCTAACCAAGAAGTTTGACCAAGTCAGAATCTTAGGAAATTACATGGAATATACCCACGGGTTTCTCTATCCGAAAGAGAGGTTTTTAGAAAAGTTCAAAATACCCAACATCGAGAAGTTCAGAGGTAGCGGACATATGATTATTCATCTTCGCAATTATCAACGAGCCATGACTCTCCTAGGGGATTTTGAAGAAATAATGACTCCAATGTTTTAGCAAACTTTTAAGGACAGAGCCCTTTACTGGATCTTATATATAGAAGAGTCTATAATCCGTAGCTGGGAAGATGTGACTTGAGAATTCATGTCACAATACAAGTATAATGAAGAGTTAAAAATTACCTATCGGGATTTAGAGCTACTCAGACATAACCCTGGGGAATCAATTAGCACCTTCATAGCAAGGTGGAGAGATAAAGGTACCACCATGACCAACTGACCTTCCGATAAGGAGAAATTCAGCATCGTAAAGAAGAACTTCTTAACCCATGTTTGAGAAACTATGGGAGGATAATACTACCCTCATTTCAGAGCTCTCGGAGAAGCAGGAGTGTAGAATGAAGAAGGTTTTGTTAAGATAGAAGTTGAACTGAAGAAAGTCTTTGAATAGTTTACCCCGATGAAGTTTGAGAAGCCATCCAATGCTGCGGTCTCAGCTATTAACAAATTTCTCAACCAACCACTCCATGGGTACCAAAAAGCTTTCATGTCCCAATACAAAAGTAATACACCGAGATCCATGCTCCCCTCTTTAAATTTCATCAGTCCCTCCTAAACCAAAACCTTATCAAGCCACTGGATCCTCGCCCATTATGAAACCCACTTCCTAATAACTTTAAACCGGATGCTCACTATGACTTCCATCAAACTTCTGGCCATACCAATGACCAATGTTTTCACCTACAAAAGATGATCCAAGGTCTGGTCAACTATGGTGTCACTTCCCCACTAACCAATCCTAAGCCAAACACTACTCACAATCCACTCCCAAATCATACCAATGCCATCTTCTTGGAAGAAGACCCAGACTTCGATCCATCAACCCAGATTACACCAAGATAATTACCCATTATGCCCATGTACTATCCTAAAACTCTCCAAACTTGCCCATATTTCCTCCTACACCTTGTTAGTTTTGACGATGAGGCACTATCACTCCTTACCAGATCGTGAATCGTTCATTATACCTGTTCTAGAGATAGAAGTATGGAATTATCAGAAGTACTTAACCAACTACTTTAGTTTGGGATGAAATTTCCCTCCAAGATGATCATCGATTACCAAAGCTTCAGTGTGATGTTCTTGGAATCATCAAAATGGGCTTAGGAATCAGACAGCTAGGTAGTACCTCCTAATAAAGTCAGTTTGGATGATGTCATCCAGATCATAAAAGTTTCATTTCAACAAACTGGTGATATTAGCAGCATATCTGAACTGTTATATGCTCTGAAACTATAAGGACGCCTGGTCCCTTCACCTCTACACCTCCCCGCCGAATGGGAGGATTTATATGAAGAAACCATTGAAGTTGTGGAGTGTATTGGCTTCTCATGTAAAGACTATACTATCACCACTGGGTAGGGAGATGAATTTGATGATTCAGATGAGGAGGAAAGTTCAGAAAGGACTAGCTTAGTAGTCAATATATATGGGATGATATCATTCGATGAGTAAATGGGGTTTATATTTTTCTCCTCTTCTGTGAACCATATAACCAGTTTTGGGAGACATTACCAAGTTTCAAACCCCTTGCCATCAGCAAGTGACAAAGGGAAAGGTGCTTAGAATCTTCCTATGCCAGAATTGACTCTTGAGGAGAGCAAGGTCCTCGATCAGTTGAAAAAGACCCAAGCTAACATCACTTTGTGGGAACACTTCATGTCTTCCCAACTGCACAGAAATGCTTTAATCAAGATACTCACTGGGCCCATAGTCCCTCCATCTACTACACCAGAAGAAGTAGTGAATCTGGTTAGAACTCTGACCTATACAAGAATGATCTCTTTCTTCGAAGAGGAAATCCCTAAGATCGGGCCAAACCACAATTACGCTCAATATCTATGTCTAAGTCATGGGAAAGACTGTCCCACTCATTCTTTTCGATAATAGATCTTCTCTGAATCTTTTCCCACTGAGGACCCTCAACTATTTGGGACTGAAAGTGAGCAACCTTTATCCAACCTCTTACGTTGTAAGGGCCTATGAATATATTCGTCGAGAAGTGATGGGATCCGTAAAGCTTGAAATAGGGGTTGGCCCAATAAATCCTGTCGTAGAATTCCAAGTCATCGACATCCCAGCTTATTTCATTCTGTTGCTTGGACGACCATGGCTCCACAGTATCAATGCTGTTTTTCTTCCCTACATCCAAAATTAAAAATCTCACTAATGGGTAAGTCATTGCCATCTTGGCGACAACGACAGTACCAATAATGCAAGCACTAGAAATTCAGTACTTGAGATACAACATGGGTCAAATGATATGCTCCTATTTGATTTCGTAATTGAGCCACTACTACACCCAATAGGAGACAATTTTAAATACAGGGTTTGTCCAGAATATGTCCCCCATGAAAATTTCAATGTGATCCAGATGTTCAGGAACATGCACTGGCATGAAAATATCAAGGGATAATCGAACCCATTGCGCTGAAGAAATAGTTTCCTCCTTATGGCCTGGACTATCAACTGTCAACAGAAGAACTCAGGACGATTCACCAGCCTCGACTAAAGAGAAGACTAGAATGTGTCAAGACTATCTCAAGAGATTACTTTAATGGAAGATTCATTAGAGAATATGAATATTTCCCCTTCTGTGGCTTTCCTAAACCTTGGTAAGACCACGTGGACAAATAGATAAAACCTAGAATGGAGATCTTTTTCCAAGACAACTATTTATGGGCCGAGAGTTCCCAGCATCACGTGCAATTGCTCATTGAGAAGACCATAACCAATGCCAAAGATTCCAAAGAAAGTGACTCCCCAGGTTCCTTCAACTTACAAACATTGGGTCTAGCACTCTACATAATCCACTCAGGGGATACATTATCTATTCCATCCTCCCTGATCAAAATTACTGACACACCTCTCTTCAAGTAGCATGCTATACTAGTTCACCTGTCAAAACTCAACTCAACCCTAATGTTTATCCCATTTCTTCTTTTGTTGTTTCTTCTTACTTTGATGTAATAGAGACCTCTTTTGATGAGGTTCTCAATGATATTTTTCCTATCAATGAAAAAAATAAATATTTTGAGTATCTTGATGTGCCTTATATTAATTGTCTTGATTCTAATCAAACTCTTGATGATAATGATTTTGAAAATGAAAAATTCTTAAGTGATCTAAAAAAGTTTAATAAAAAAATAACATAACCGCGTTCAAGTTAATGAAGATGAAACTATTGTTATTAATCTCAGTTCTAGTAGCCAACTGCGCGAGATTAGGGTAGGGGCCACCCTTGACGTACATGAGCTCGTGCAACTCGATGAATGACTAAACGAATTTATGAATGTCTTCGCATGGTCCTACGATGAAATGCCTAGCATTGACCTTAAAATAGCTCAGCATGAGATTCCTACTCTCCCATAATGTAAACCGAACAAATAAAAACTGCGAAAGCTCCACACCGAATGGTCGCTCAAGGTTAAAGAAGTGTTCAAACAGTTGAACGTGGGTTTAGTTCGTGTGATATAATATCCCACAAGTCTAGCCAATATCGTGCCCATGCTAAAATTAGGAGGAAAGGTTCAGATGTGTGTCGACTACTAAGACTTAAATAAGGGCTATCTGAAGGATGATTACCCATTGCCTAATATCGACATGATTGTAGACAACACGGTCAGTCGCGCTTTGAAATCATTCATTGATGGGTTTGCCGGGTACAACCAGATCAAGATGCACCAAGATCACCAAGAAAAAACTCCATTCATCACCCCATGGGGAGCCTTTTACTACACCGAGATGCCATTCGGGCTTAAAATGTAGGATCTACCTACCAGAAGGCTTTCACAACCATTTTTCATGATCTGATAAACAATGAAGTCTAGGTCTATGTGGATGATATGATTATCAAGTCCAAGACTAGGGTAGGTCATGTTCCCGCTCTTTGAAAGTTCTTTGAGTTACTACGATAATATCAGATGTAGCTCAACCCCTGGAGAATGTGTCTTTGGTGTTATAAAAGGAAAATTCTTGAGATTCATGGTTAGAAAGAAAAGGATAGAAGAAATTTTTACCAAATTGAAAGCCATACTCGAGATGCCACCATCCCTAATAGAGAAAGAAGTCTGAGGATTCCTTAGGAAATTATAGTACATCAGTCGGTTCATCAGTCAATTAACATACATCTGTGAACCCATTTTTAAACTCCTCAAAGGTTCTCTCAAGAAAGGAATTCGATACTTGGATGTTTATGGGGACTCAGCCCTCATTGTCGATCAAGTTCTAAGAAAATGGAAAGTCAAGGACGAGAAACTCTTACCCTTCCATGCCTGCCTAGAAGAACTAGCCTATAAATTCCAAGATATTACCTTCCACTACCTGCCTTGAGCAAAGAATAAACTAGTCGATGCCCTTGCTACCTTAGCCTCTATGGTCGACATGCCTGAAGTAATAAAAATGGCCCATTTCGTAATCCAAAAGCAAGACAAACACTACACCAAATCTGTTGACTTATCACGGTCATTGACCGTGATAAGTCCAACTTGTCAAGGTCAATGACTATGACAAGTCTGGGGGTGACAACATTTGTTGTCACGAACATTGACCGTGGCAAGTTCATTAAACTTGTCTCGGTCAATGACCGTGACCAACTTAGTCACGGTTAATAACCGTGACAAACCCATGACTTTTAAAAAAAAATTATCACGGTCAATGACCATGACAATTCTGGGCAGAATTGAAACAACAATTGATGGGCAGTATGGCCACTACCACTGCCCAGCAGTATATTTGTACATGTTATAGCAACGTTGTACCTATTCAAAAACCATATATCCTATAGATAATGAAAATATACATTCCAAACAATATGCATCACGATATAATCCAAATATAATTCAAATATAAAAACTAAAAACAATTTGATTCAAATAATGTCACTACATGTCTGGGGTAGGTCTGAGGAGGTGAGTAGGCCACACAATATATGAATTGATACACCCTTGAATATGCATCATGCTGTATTGTTCGTGCAACCACAATGGGGAGTTCTCCTTCCCGGGTATCACATGCGTGACGAGTACATCGGCCTCAATGTCTTGAAGAAAACGTCCATGAACTAGCATACCCTGGGCGGTATTCGAGATCCTCAACCACCTCCCTATCTGCTGGCCATCAAATATGTCCTATATAAACACGCCCGACCAACCAAGTGTCGATATCAATCGGTCTAAGGAAGCCAAATAGGGGACTGGATCATCAGAGTCCGCACGTGTCGGCGATGAAGCAGCGAGGTCCACATCCTCGTCCTCATGAACCTCCTCCTCCACCACCTTTTCCTTCCTTTTCTCCTTACGATTTCTGCCCAACGAACGCTTCATGAATGAGAAAATATCTTGGACGTTCGCCTCCAAACGAGATAGTTTCGCATCATGAGAGCCCACCTGATATGCGAGTCCATCTTAGCATCACTGTCGAAAACATTTACAACTCACCCAATACCCAATTAAGCTGGTATTAAAAACTTTCCAAATTTTAATTTCAACAAAATCTATTTTTAGCTTACGAATAACACAAGACATTTTATTCTACAACACTGATAACCAGACAGATAACATAAAAGAATTTAAATGCAATTAGAATAAACGTTCCCAAATAATTATCCAATACAGTAATCCCAACAATAGTAAATGTAATAAAAAGACACGACTACAAGAGTATTTGACTCATATAGAAAAGATAACTGAATTCTTTTGGGCGACATGCCCTAACTAAAAGAACACTACAGAATGTGAATCAAATGAAGATAGGCGTCTAAGCAATACTCCATAGCTCCATAACTCGTCAAAATCCTCTAAGGTTGGCATCACTGTTGCTAGACACCTGATATAGGAGGTACAATAGAAAAGAAAATATGCAAGAAAACGGGTCAGAGCCCGATGTGAAAAAGATTTTGAAAACAACAAGTATTTAACAAGTGCAATAAAGCATTTATTATGTACATGTTAGTATCCAACTCTCACTTGCTATTCTCACCTCTCATATAGAGTGCACACTTAACTTTTCCTATTAACCTCCTAGTTAATGGTCCCTCTTCACTAGTTTCCATATTATGTTATTATCCCATATCATAACCCCTTATGTCCCATGCCATACGTCATATAATCCTTCATATAAATTTCTCATTTTATATGAATCGTTTCTCATTAATATGAATTAAGCTTTTCAATTCTATAAAAATAAACATTCATTAACTTAATTACATTCTCTTTCTCTATTCACCGTTATCTACAATTATCACACAGTAGATAATTTACCAACAATCTATCCATTCATTCATTTAATTCATTATATATATATATATATAATACGGCACCCCAAGTCACAGCAGCAGTGCAATGCATTACTCTGTTATCACGTCCCAATATCGCTGGTCGTCGAATACGGGACTAAAGGTTCGGTGAGGATTCCTCAAACCAAAAACAACAACACATAAATTGGAGGCGAACATAGTTCTCATACCCACAGGCCACGCACATACCTACGTTCCCATAGTTAAGCGGACTTATCAACTCCCCGATAAGTCTTTCATAGACCTATGTTTTTTAGCGACAAATCAAAGATCCAATGGATTCATCAGGATATGACTGCCCTCACGCGCAAACCTCCCGTCGATAGCAAGTAAGCTAGGTATGTCATACACATAAATCATCAGTCAATCAAATAGGCACTATCATACCTATAATATAATATCAACAAGGTACTTACATTACCCTAAGATAATTCCCATACGTAGCATTATATCTCTTTAAATCCCACGTATTAAAATATCATAACTTCACTTCTTAATTTAATTATCCCCGGGCCTCACTCAATACTCAAGGTTCAAATAGGTTTTTCATCAACATATATTTAGTAAGAAGTCACTAATACCCTACTGGTCCATATTGTCATATCTCCCGAATTACTACGAATTAAACTCTCCCTTTAATAAAGGTTAAAATTGATAGTTTCAAATCTCTTATAAATACATCTTCTTTCACTTAGGATTAAACCATCTTCTAAACTTAAGATACCCAGGTGTTATATTCAATCACCCCTACTAGTCCTATCTTTAATCCTCATGCTTACCAATTAGAATCCAATAAATGAATCTAGCAACCAAAATCCCTTTTAATTTAATTATCGTTATTCTAATCAATTAAATCCCAATCAAATTAATTCGAATCTTATCTAGGGCCTACTGCTCTTTTCTAAGTCCCATAATATCCAATTAATAATCACCATATATCTACAAAAGGTTTGGGATAAGAATCAACATTAAAAAGAAACAACTTTAGGAATTCTAGGGAGGTCGATCGATTGAAGGCAGGGGGTTAATCGATCGATCTCCCAGGTACAGCCCAATTTTTCTGCATTTCTTCTACTACGGGGTTCATCACTTTTAATCATTCAAACCTTCATATTAACTACCCAAATTCCTTATAAACCTTACTACGTGATATAGCAACATATGTGAATGATTTCTAATGCTCCAAACATCCTACAATCATTAAGAGTTTGAATTAAAAGCATATGTTTAACCTCTTTTTCCATAAAATTATATACATGATATCTTCAAGAGCACACCATTGATTCTCAGCATTTCTTCAACAGATTAATGATTATTTCGTGGATTACTATCTACCTACAACATGACTTTGATACCTACATAGTTCCATTTTCCAGAAATCCATTTAACAACTCTATCATTTCTTCCAAACATGAAAAATCTCATATTTATAGAACTATCCTAACATGGACAATATACAAACTTAGATTGCAATTATCAAACACTTGCCTCTAATGAAGGTCTGATCCTTCGGTGTAGTATATCACAGGTGGTTCTCCCTTCTTCGGTCGACCTCCGGTGGTGGTTTGTGGTGGTGACCTTTGGTCTTTAGTTCTCCTCCTTTCTAAGTAAGTTTTTCTCTTCCCAAGCAAGTTTTTCTCTTCCCAAGCAACCTTTCACTCTCTCTAAGAAGATGACCTTTCAATTTTGTGTAGAAAAGATGATTGACTCACATACAACTAATCTCCAAATACTTATAATAAGACAAAACTCGAAATCACTATTCATCCCCTTGTAAACATGACCAAAATACCCTTTTGGGTTGTCTTTTCATTTCCAAATGACCCGAAACCCAAAACCAACTTCCAAATAGACTTTTCTGACTATTTCAACCCTTCCGTATGCAATGACGCAGTCGAAATGACTATAAGGTCAATATAAAAATAAGTTTCTTATTTAATCTCACAATTTAGTCCCGACACGTCCCATACTGCGTCCGACTAAAAACTCAAATTACTGAATTAATACCACATCGTCATATCAATAACATCACATTCGTCTATTACCTAAATATCTTTAAGTAATATTCAGAATCATACATTTTAATATCCACAATTCGGATAAAACCCAAATGAATTAATTTATAATAAAATCCAATTAATCCATTAATTTAAAATATAACCCATTTTAAAAATCATTAAAATCATGGGGTATTACATACTTCCCCCCTTATAACAGAATTTTGTCTCGAAATTCGGAAAGATCAATCATACTAGTAAGGTCAACTCTGATTATAAATCTCACATCGCAAGAAATCTAAGTAGTACCGCCCATACAATACATTAACGAAAATTCCCATTGATGTTGTACGACAAGCCTCACCATATAGTTTCAACTGAATTCAATTTAAACTTTACCCAATCTTCCCTATACCATCCTCGTGACAAAGTATGGAAAAAAAATGAACCTCACGTATTAAACAGATAAATCCTGAAGTCACAACTACTTGCTGTTTCACAATTATGAAAAATACTACAATCCAACCATCTGGGGCACCCATACACCCTATCATACCTCTTTCATTAAAATGATATAGTTACACGCATAATACTTGGATCTATCGCAAAGGTTATAAACTCATATCCTTAAAACTTAACTTATTTTGACTCCCAACGTTTATTAGTTTCATGCGTGGGAGGCCTCGCAAGTGAAATACAAACAAGGAACCCCCCCCCCTGATACACTACTACCTAAAGTATTCGGTCATCGAAACTCCTCAGGTCCTTAGTCAATAGTTTATAACCTCTCTACAGGTTTATCGATTTCAAATAAAGTCTACTCATCTACTCTCTTGTTAAAGACAAGATGCTAGTTATAGTAGTAAAAACGCTCTCAAATACCACAACTCAATCCACGCCAATAGTCACATCATGTTCGGACATGCCCAAAGTAAGAAATCCCATGATATATATCAGACCCACGTGATGACATGAAAAAATATAGGTGTCCCCAACCCCTCGGTGAGTCTACGTAAATAACAGTGCCATAGGCTAAGTTTAGCAACCCTTTTGCCCACACAATATTAATCGCTACAAAAATTTTGTATACGCCTCATAATTCCTTAGATAGAAAACATACCCTTATTCACGGGTGGTAATTGTTGACTCCCACTATTATAACTTTGCTCCGTTGAGTCAAGAAAAAATTTACCCCTAATTTTCAGTTCTAGTTCACCACACTCCACTATATTCACAAGCCTTTGAATATATTTCCTTCGTTAGGTAACACACACAATTATAACATTTCAAGAACTTCTACTGTTGACTCACCTCAAATTTTCCATAATAGGGGTGACCTCGACTACGGTCATCATACTCGAACATAAATCATAACCTCCTAAGTACGATCTTCGCTATCCGTACAATGGCCATCATCTGCCATACTTCTTGTACGAACACGTCTGAACGCAAATAAGATTCACTAATATATACGAAATCTTACCAAAGAAAACAACAATCCTATACATAGGGCTCTACATCAAAGAACGCTAAGCTGAAAAAACAGTAAGTCGTACAGACCCTAACAAACACTAGAACCTGATTCTCTGATACCACCTGTAACACCCTGCCTAATTAAATATCAGGTTTCCAGTCCCATACCAAATTAAAACATAATATACAGTTGGCTCATTCTTACCATCACTGTCGAAAACATTTACAACTCAGCCAATAACCAATTAAGCTGGTGTTAAAAACTTTCCAAATTTTAATTTCAACAAAATCCATTTTTAGCTTACGAATAACAAAATACATTTTATTCTACAACACTGATAACGAGACAGATAACACAAAAGAATTTAAATTCAATTGGAATAAACATTCCTAAATAATTATCCAATACAGTAATCCCAACAATAGTAAATGTATTAAAAAGACACGAGAGTATTTGACTCATATAAAAAGAGATAACTCAATTCTTTTGGGCGACATGCCCTAACTAAAAGAACACTACAGAATGTGAATCAAATGAAGATAGGCGTCTAAGCAATACTCCATACCTCATCAAAATCCGCTAAGGTTGGCGTCCCCGTTGCTGGACACCTGATATAGGAAGTACAATAGAAAAGAAAATATGCAAGAAAACGGGTCAGAGCCCAACTGTAAAAATGATTTTGAAAACAGAAAGTATTTAATAAGTGCAATAAAGCATTTATTATGTACATGTTAGTATCCAACTCTCACTTTCTATTCTCACCTCTCATCTAGAGTGCACACTTAACGTTTCCTGTTAACCTCCTAGTTAATGGTTCCTCTTCACTAGTTTCCATATTATGTTACTATCCCATATTGTAACCCCATATGTCCCATACCATACGTCATATAATCCTTCATATACATTTCTCATTTTATATGAATCGTTTCTCATTAATATGAATTAAGATTTTCAATTCTATAAAAATAAACATTCATTAACTTAATTCCATTCTCTTTCTCTATTCACTGTTATCTACAATTATCACACAGTAGATAATTTAACAACAATCTCTCTCTCTCTATATATATATATATATATATATATATATATATATAATACGGCACCCCGAGTCACAGCTGTAGTGCAATGCATTACTTTGCTATCATGTCCCAATATCGCTGGTCGTCGAATACGGGACTAAAGGTTCGGTAAAGATTCCTCGAACCAAAAATAACAACACATAAAGTGGAGGCGAACATAGTTCTCATACCCACGGGCCACGCACATACCTACGTTCCCATAGTTAAGCGGACTTATCAACTCCCCGATAAGTCTTTCATAGACCTATGTTTTTTAGCGACAAATCAAAGATCCAATGGATTCATCAGGATATGACTGCCCTCACGCGCAAACCTCCAGTCGATAGCAAGTAAGCTAGGTATGTCATACACATAAATCATCAGTCATCAAATAGGAATTATCATACCTATAATATAATATCAACAAGGTACTTACATTACCCTAAGATAGTTCCCATACGTAGCATTATATCTCTTTAAATCCCACGTATTAAAATATCATAACTTTACTTCTTAATTTAATTATCCCCGGGCCTCACTCAATACTTAAGGTTCAAATAGGTTTTTCCTCAACATATATTCAGTAAGAAGTCACTAATACCCTACTGGTCCATATTGTCATATCTCCCGAATTACTACGAATTAAACTCTCCCTTTAATAAAGGTTAAAACCGATAGTTTCAAATGTCTTATAAATACATCTTCTTTCACTTAGGATTAAACCATCTTCTAAACTTAAGGATACCCAGGTGTTATATTTAATCACCCCTACTGGTCCTATCTTTAATCCTCATGCATAACAATTAGAATCCAACAAATGAATCTAGCAACCGAAATACCTTTCAATTTAATTATCGTCATTCTAATCAATTAAATCCCAATCAAATTAATTTGAATTTTATCTAGGGCCTACTGATATTTTATAAGTCCCATAATATCCAACTAATAATCACCAAACATCTACAAAAGGTTTGGGATAAGAATCAACATTAAAAATAAACAACTTTAGGAATTCTGGGGATGTCGATCGATCGAAGGCAGGGGGTCGATCGATCGATCTCCCAGGTAACAGTCCAGTTTTTCTGCGTTTCTTCTACTACGGGTTTCATCACTTTTGATCATTCAAACCTTCATATAAACTACCCAAATTCCTTATAAACCTTACTACATGATATAGAAACATATGTGAATGATTTCTAATGCTCTAAACATCCTAGAATCATCAAGAGTTTGAATTAAAAGCATATGTTTAACCTCTTTTTCCAGAAAATTATATACATGATATCTTCAAGACCACACCATTGATTCTAAGCAATTCTTCAACAGATTTATGATTTTTTTCGTGGATTACTATCTACCTACAACATGAGTTTGATACCTACGTAGTTCCCTTTTCTAGAAATCCATTTAACAACTCCATCATTTCTTCCAAACATGAAATCTTTATAGAACTATCCTAACATGGACAATATATGAACTTAGATTGCAATTATCGAAGACTTGCCTCTAATGAAGGTCTGATCCTTTGGTGTAGTATATCACAGGTGGTTCTCCCTTCTCCGATCGACATCCGGTGGTGGTTGGTGGTGGTAACCTTTGGTCTTTAGTTCTCCTCCTTTCCAAGCAAGCTTTTCTCTTCCCAAGCAACCTTTCACTCTCTCTAAGAAGATGACCTTTCAATTTTTTGTAGAAGAGATGAATGACTCACGTACAACTAATCTCCAAATACTTATAATAAGACAAAACCCGAAATCACTATCCATCCCCCTTGTAAACATGACCAAAATGCCCTTTTGGGTTGTCTTTTCATTTCCAAATGACCCGAGACCCAAAACCAACATCCAAATAGACTTTTCTAACTATTTCAACCCTTTCGGATGCAATGACGCAGTCGAAATGACTATAAGGTCGATATAAAAATAAGTTTCTTATTTAATCTCACAATTTAGTCCCGACACGTCCCATACTGCGTCCGACTAAAAATTCAAATTACTGAATTAATACCACATCGTCATATCAATAACATCACATTCGTATATTACCTAAATATCTTTAAGTAACATTCAGAATCGTACATTTTAATATCCATAATTCGGATAAAACCCAAATGAATTAATTTATAATAAAATCCAATTAATCCATTAATTTAAAATATAACTCAATTTAAAAATCATCAAAATCACGGGGTATTACAAGTGTTGAAACCTAGAATGGGTTGGAAGAATAAAAGTATTTTTTTATTTGTCGTATTGTACGAATAATCTTTTTCGTCACAATCTTGATGTCATGCATATTGAGAAGAACGTTTGTGATAATGTCTTATTTACACTGTTGGGTACTAAAGGTAAGACAAAGGACAATTTAAAGTCTCAAAAAGACCTAAAAGAATTGAATATTAGATCTGAGTTACATCCTCAACCACGGGTGTCAAATTTAGAGTTCATTCCCCTTACAGAGGTCACGATGAGTAACAAGGAGAAGGCCTTTTTTTGAAAGTGTTGGACGATGTTAAAACTCCCAATGGTTACTCATCGAACATTTCACGGTGTGTAAATATGCAAGAAAGTAATATTTCAGGATTAAAGAGCCATAATAATCACATTTTATTACAAAAATTACTTCTTATAGCAGCGCGAAGGGTATTGTCATAGCCTTAATTGAATTAAGCTATTGCTTTGTGATATTGTGCTCAAATACAGGGTGCCCCAGCTGATTTGGAAACGTTTGAAGACCGGATGGCTCTTACACTTTGTAGCCTTGAGAAGATATTCCCCCCATGTTTTTTTATGTAATGGAACACTTGCCAATACATTTTCCCAATGAACTCATAATTGGTAGTTATGTCCTTTACCCTCGGATGTATACAATTGTTAGGTACATCCACTCTTTAAAACTATACGTTCGTAACAGAGCTCATCTAGAGGCCTCGATTGCAAACTCTATTCTTTTGGAGGAATGCTTGACTTTTGGCTCGTGATACATTGGTGTGGAAACCAAGTCTAACCGAACGTCTAGAAATGATGATAAGGGAGTTATGAATGGTCGTGCACTTCGAAAAAAAGTTCCATTTAAACTTGATCAAGTAATGTATACACAAGCTCATCGGTATATTCTTACAACATTGAGTCAGTAACACCATTCATTACATAAGTTACATTATATTTATTTGGATTTTGTAAAAAAAATTATAGTTTTGTATGAAATAGATATATGACTACGCCATTATTTTGTAGAAAACTTCTCGCAGAGCTTTCATCAATTTACCCTCAAGACTCATAAAAGCATAATGTTAATCGTATTTACAATGAAGAGATCCACATATGTTTTATGGATCATGTAAGTAAAAACATCATAACAAATACTTGAATTATAAATAATGATTATATTTGTTTATTGACATTTATTTTAAAATACTATAGGTGAGTAGAATGGTAGTCGATGGCGTTGAACTATCCAATGAAATCAAATTCTTGTCTTTAGGGCCCCTCAAAGATGCAGTTAAATTAAAATCTTATATTGTTGGAAGTTTACGATTTCGAACGAAGAAAGTTGATATGTGAAAAAAACACAAAATAAAGACGTTGTTATAAAAGACGAATAAATGAGCTATTCAAGTCGAAAAGATAAAAATCCTACTATAGGTGATATTACATACTACGGGGAGATGATAGACATTATTGAAGTTCAATATGTTAATGGCATGAAGTTTATGTTATTCAAGTGTGATTGGGTCGAAAATCACATGGGCACAAAAGTAGATGAGTTCAATATTACGCTAGTGAACTTCAAGCATTTGAAATATAGGGATGGTCGAGAGAGTGATGAAGCTTTCATCTTCGCATCTCAAGCATAACAAGTATTTTAAGTGCATGATCATATAGAACAAGATTGGCACGTTGTTGTTCAGATGACACCAAGAGATCGATTTGATAGGTACACGACGACTGAAGAAGAATTATTAGTCAATGGAGATGAGCCATTTAACATGCAAATTTTATATGAAGATGAAACTGTAAGGTGGGTTAAGCAAGGAGAAAATGGATCAATAGTTTTCCTAAGTGTCCCAGATGATGATGATGATGATGATGATAATGAAGATGAAATTGGGAGGAGAATGCTGAAGGGGAATATAATCCTAAATTAGCTACGTTTTGTTTTTGATTTCTTTGATATCAAAGATTGGAATAATGTGAAGACATTATTATGCATGTTTTCCATTTATTTAAATTTTAAAAGTTCATGTTATCCTATGCAATATATTTTTAGTATGTATGTGTCCCACATTTTGCCTAAGAAACACGCACAAGCACAATCAAATTCTTGTTCTTCTTCTTTTTGGTTGTTTCTCGTGCTTGTTAATAGACTGAGAGTAATGGTTTTGATTGGATTGGTGTTTTCATCTGGATTGTGAAATTTCAAGTGTTCAATCAATTTTGGATCTAAGTAAGCTGCTTCATTGTTCTTGGTTATGCTTAGTAGTGCTTAAAACATTGAATTATATTTAGGCCTGTCAAACAACAATGTTGGTTGAGGTCATTCAACTATTATCTTTATATCCCACAAATAAATTATGAATTTTGGGGACTTAAAATAATGTTGTTTACAAATATTGAGTTATACAGTGGTTACAATGATTGAAAAAGTCAGTTGACCAAGGCCTCGCATCGGTCAGTCGACATCTAATATTTGATTCTAACATTGATCATCCGATATTTGATCCATTTTTTAAAATAGTAGTAGTGTTTTGTTGTTTTGTTGCAACAAAAAACCAAAGTTTTATGTTTACACTAAATGTAATTGGCCTCAAACAGTAAGGTTTTGACGTATTTATTACAACACAGACTCAACCAATTACAACAGAGACAACTTCTCATTGTCTTGTTATCATTAGTAATAATGTGTTTATGTTTTTGTTGTTATGGGTTCTAATTATACTGCAATCACCTATTTGTGTGAGAAACACCAGTACAACAACTCCAATGAAGAAGTAAAAACATGACTTCTTAAATCCCATCTCTCACTTCAACTATTTCTTTCTGCTAATACTGATTGTTGTTGTAAAGAGATATTAAATAAGTTATAAATGGTTGACTTTGCTTTTCGAAAACTGCAATGGATTAGTATGCCTTAGTGCACACATATCTGAAAAAACACACTTGTTACTCCTCACTAAGTCAATAGTTTTACTATTATCTATCGTCGGTTCCGTAATAGAGATAAATCTAGTGGAACACATCTTAAATAATTTTTGAAGTCTCCTAACAGTAGGTTTGTTACTTACCCCTCTAGCATTCAAAGAGAGACAATTAATCATTGAGAACTTCTAGAGGAGGCAAATTGGATGGATAACCTGGTCAACCTCTAGTCATGAGACATAGGAATAGATTTCTTTGTGTCTTCTTCTTTAAATTGAAAACTTTTTTATACACCACTGTAACAAAACCCTCATCTTGATTCAAATTACCTTCCACAAATTTCTGCACAGTAGGAGATGAAAAAAATTCAACCAGAGGACTATTATTGTTAACTTCTATAATTTCTATTAATTGCAGACTACCAAGATTGTTTAATTTAACAATTTGGCATAAGTTACGACATTTATCATTCATTTTTGGGTTATTAGTTTACAAGATTTTATTTGTACAGTAAGAGGACTTTCCTTTGAATTGGTGGTTCTTATATTGCTTTTTCCCGTGCTTTTCCATCTTAGTATTCCTCTTTATACTGCCACCGCAACACCCACCTTAATTTTAACTTGAATAACAAAGGCTTATTTTGACCATATAGTGGATTGATATACGTAGGTTGGGTTTGTTTTTTTTGGTTCTTGATAATCCATATAAAACTACGTGAACCTGCTTCCATACCATTTTGAGCATAATTGTATACATAAAACTATGGTGTTTTGTTGGCTAAATAGATTGAGTGCTAATATAAAAATGTTTACACTAATTGGTGAATCTACTGGGTGCTGTAGTGGTCCAAGGTCATCCTATTAGTCTAGGTAATCCTATTAGTCCAGGGGTAGGGGATGAACTTAGGTTTGGGCGAGTACAGAAGCCACTGGGTGATCTCGGGTTGGGTTCAGGATTATGGAAGGTATGTAAAGTAGTCGTCAGGGTATAGCATCAGGGTGGGGAGGTTTAGTTTCGGGTTGAGGTCTTAGAAGTAGGTTCTGTAGTTCGGGAGTTAGGTGTTTGGATTGTGAGAAGGTGGAGGATAAGCACATGTGGGTTGATGGTTTTAGGTAGGTTGGGTGTTATGAGGTAGTGGATTTAGGTAATGGGAGGTGGGTGAAGTCAGGGAAGTGTTTCGGTGGTGGAAATTAGGTTCCATGTGCGGTGGTGGCTGGTGGTTGTTTGGGGCAGTAGTAGGTAGGGTGGTTATGGGGGTTGGGATTGTATCGATTGGAGTCATTCAACTTTTATAGAACATGAGGGGTACAGTTTTAATTTAAAGACCCAAACAGATATTATGGGAAGTAAGAAAAGGGAGTGTGAAAAATCAATTTTACGCTATGCACGTGAAAAGTAGGGTAAATGTTATGAAACCTATTGTAGGCGTGGTATGCTTCATTGTAATGTATTATTTTTTTATGAAAAAGTAGGCCCTGTTCAAATGATAATAAGTGGTTGGATTATTCAGAGCTAATTTTTGTAGCATGCTAGCGTAGACCAGAGAAAAGTACATTATTATCAATGTGTAGGAGTAGAACATATAGGTTTGTTGTACAGATATGGTCACTAGAACAGATGAAACCAAAACAATTTTGAGACGTGATTGTTTTGATATGGTCACTTGTACAGTTAGTACAGTGGTTGTTTTGATTTCACTCTACTTCATTATAATTGTTTATGCTCGTGTCTTATTACACCTATTATGTGTCGACGTCGATTGAATATGTGTGATCTCATAGCCTAGGAAAGACAACCACTCACAACCCCAGTGGAAGACGATTTAAAGAGGTATGGATCAATAGCCCAATTACAAATTCATGTTTCTTTCATGTAAAATTAACGTGATTGATACCTCTCTCAATTTTATTATTGCGTAATTCAATTGATTATGTATGTGAAAGAGTTGGCACTTGCGTTCAATTAAGAAATAATATAATAAATACCATTTTTAACCCAAATTAACCCTAAGCATGCAACTAGGTGTGATTGAAACAATATGAAATCATGCACAAGATATTCAACACACAAAGTTTAAGGAAAAATCCCCCACAGGGGCAAAACCATTTGTATATCACTATAATTTGTAAGAGAAACGGCTTACAACCGGATTACACTGAAATACAAGTTTTTGACTAAGAATTACCCTCAGGTATTGGATTCTATAGTCACGGCTGGAATTATCCCTTTCCAGTAGGGCTGCAATGAAGAGGAAGAAACGGTCCACTTCACAAGGGTTAAACAACAGTAATGGTGTTCTTCGGTTACCAAAATTGATTCACATAGATATGGAAGATGTGTGAATCTAAAAACCTAGAATCATAGGACTCAATAGGTGAAGACTTTAGGGTTGATATGCTCTGAAAATCGTTGAAAAGTCTTATTGAAACCAACCTCCAAACGTGGTTTAAATACGAAGCCAAAACCCTAAAAAATCTGCAACACGATCTGGTAGAGTTTATCCAGGGCGGACCGGTCTAGGCCTTAGGCGGATCGGTCCGATAGTGGACCGGTTCTTTTAATTTGAAGCTGATTCGGTTCGTATTCGGTTCGGGGCTCACAGGCTTCAAAGTGCACGGCGGATCGGTCCGGGGCGGTCCGGTCCGGGTCTCAGCGGATCGGTTTTTTTTATATAAAGGCGGACCGGTCCGGCTGACTGGATTTCTGAATTATTCCTTTCTTTTGATCTTCGGATTCCATTGATGATGAATGGAATTTGAATCATTGCAACGGTGTTACGGCTAATGACATATACAAGTATGTTGGACAAAAATGTCCTTACAAATCTCCCCCTATGTCTATGCCGGAACAAACATAAAAAATCCGAATTATCTATAATCACAATGCCTATACAAATCTACCCTTCCATGAACCCAAAAACTGAAAGTGGTACAAATGACTAAGGCTGCATCGTTTGTTCTTCAAATCTTCAGAAATCTCACCGCTTTTCTCATCAGGGTGTGCAACATGGGATTATCAAAAGATGTACCTACACACATGAGACAAAGCAAATACCAAGTGACGTATCGAGTTTGAAATGAGATAAACATAAGCATATATATCAATTTAAGATGATATTCTCCGAATTTCAAAACTCCCCCATAATCAGACAATTCATTCTCCCCCTTTTTATGATGACCCCAAATAGACAAATGAGAGAAATAAATCAAGCAATCAAGTAACGGGGTGACACAAGGCATAAAATCACACCATGAATGAACATAAAACAACCAAGTCGGTGATAGCGTAAAATAATGGGTGTGATCAAAGTTCGATAGGAAAATCAAAGCATACAAACATGACATATGTGCACGATGAATGTTGGATATTCCTAACGAATGAACTCAAATGCTTCCTTTGGTGTAAAAGATTGGAAATATAAGACATTGACTATATCAACTCTACAAATCAAAGCTCAAAGTGATTTCTACACCAATAACGTCCAAAATGATTTTCATGCTTTTTCAGGACATTCAAGGAAGTGCAAACCCGTTTTTCAATCTCCAACCAAACACCCTCAGATTTATATTTTGAATAGAGGAATACTAAATTCTCAAACTTTGGAGAATTGGGTGAAACCTAAATGGCCCATATTTGGCATGAATTGCTTTTTATTGCCTTATCAATTTTTTCGGGCTCTTTTAACCTCTTAGGACCTCGGATATTAAAATTCCTCCATTTTTAGGTCCATTTTAACGGTGGCTTTTGCTCAAAGGATAGGAATCAACTTTCGCAGCCCCTCCCCGTTATGAAAATATACACACGGTCTCACCAAAACGGTTTTTACATGCAATCCAATCTTGTCAAGTTTTATCGCATATTGTACATTGTATAGACAGAATTGAGATAGAAATA
Organism: Sambucus nigra; assembly: GCA_949130495.1. Lineage (NCBI taxonomy): Eukaryota > Viridiplantae > Streptophyta > Magnoliopsida > Dipsacales > Adoxaceae > Sambucus > Sambucus nigra. Next base: position 363,290,025 of record OX422212.1, read on the forward strand.
CTCAAGCCAATATGTGATAGACAAGTGCAATAATCAAATATAGCCGTGCATGTGTGCAATAAAGGATATAGGAGTCAAGCATGTAGGAAATATCACTAATTACATCTCAAGGACTCCAATCAATGTTAAGCACATGGATGAAATGATGTAGCCTCTCAAATCTCTATAAAACAGTCACATGGATAAATGGAATGAAGTTGTGACTTGGCTATCTTAAATGCTCATCCATAAAAGGCAAATCTCTTTTTGAATTTTTCAAAAATTTTATCAAAATAAAATCTTTTTGGGCTTTTCTTAAATTTTTTCTAAACAGAAAATCTTTTTGTATTTTTCAAAAATAAGAAAAAGCAAAAATAAAGCAAACTAATAATACATTCTAACAATAGGAAAAAATGATGTCATGAAAAACAACCTATGCTAGCAAACAAGACTAGATCTCAACCGGGAGTAACGGTGGAGTTTTTCAAAGATGGTGACATCTTTTGAACCAACTCCACTAGATCATGTGTAGTCTTGATCAAAAACTTCACTTGCTCACGAATATGTGCAAACTCTCTATCAAAATGAGCAGGAAAAGAATCATGAGTGGGTGCATGTGCATGAATGTGTGAAGTGGCATGATGTGGCACAAAACCCAACTTAGAACAGAAATCCCTAAGATGTCCTCGCTTCTTGCAGTGGGAGCAAACATAAACCGATCTAGGAAGTAATTTGTCAACAATTTTGGGATGAACATTCCTAGACGGACACCCATGGGACTCACTCACCACGGTGGATATAGGCTTGGGAGCATTCTCTAATGTGACTTGGACCTCCTGTGCTTGTTTGAGATCATCCTCGAGATGGGATACACGTGTCGTCAGACTAGACACCGTGTTGGACAAGTCACCTTTTTCCCTTTTTAGCTCATCACTTTCGACCTTTAACTCACGAATTCGAAGACCTAGGATCCTATTTGACCTTTTTGTTTCCATGGTCTCGATAAACAACTTTCTAAAGGCATTTTGGATCAACCTATCATCACCATTCTCATCCTCACTATCGCTTGGAGAGGTGGGCATGGCAACTTTCTTGCGCTCTCTCCTAAGATTAGAAGGACACTCAAATTTCTTGTGCCCTATCCCATTGCACTCAAAACATCTTATCTTATCACGATCTTTCTTTCTCTTTCTCTCTTTTCCATTCTCACAAACACTCTCTCTCTCTCCAAACAATCTTAACTCTTTCTCTAGGACAGTGATCCTAAGGACTAAAGCATTGTTTCGCTTCTTGATTTCAAAAGACTCGGAATATAGTTCAGTGTAGGCGTGTTGAAGATCACACTCGCTCTCACTTGCCTCATCATCCTCCCCCTCACACTCTTCGCTCTCACTTTCGAGGTGTCCCTGTGAATCAGCATCCTCATCGTCGTGAGGTGCACTAGAAGTACTCACATGACTAGCCATGAACGCGGTGAAGTTACGCTCATGCGGTGACTCATCTCCCGAGTCCACCGACTCGACATCACTGTCGTCACTAAGGGTAGCATTCAGGACAGCTTTTCCCTTTTCTCTATTAAGACGAGTGGCACACTCATAGGCTCTATGACTCCTACCTTCGCATTCAAAGCATCTCTCACTATCTTTCATGGGAGGATTTTTAAAATCTTTTTCATTTTTCTTTTCAAAATTATTTGTCTCAAAATTCCTTTTATCATTGAAATTTCCATTTTTCTTGAATTTGAGAATTCTTTTGAAATTTTTTGCAAACAAGGCCAAGTTATCTATGTTAAGATCACACTCAGAAACAGACTCCAAAACTTTTTCTTTCTTTTTCTTAAAATGAGTCTTTAAAGCAATGCCATTATCCTTAGCCTTAATGGTTTTGGGAAACATGTCAATCTCATAGGTTTGATGATCTCCTACAAGTTCTTCCAACTTAAGAGCTTTCAAATTTCCCAAAGAGTTCAAAACAGTGACTTTAGGAATAAAGCATTTTGGGAGAGATCTCAAAATCTTTTTAACGACACGCGTGTTATCCATCTCCTCACTCAAATTAAAACAAGTGTTGACTATGTCCGACAAACGTGCATAAAACTCATCAAAGCATTCGGACTCAGACATGGTGATAGTCTCAAATTGGGTGGTCAAATTTTGAAGTTTAGATTCCTTAACCGAGTTCGTAGCTTCATGAGTAAGTTGCAAAACATCCCTAGCTTCTTTTGACGTGGAACACGTCATTATGCGTTTGAACTCATCAGGAGTAATAGAAGCAGAAATAGCACTCAATCCCTTAGAATTAAAGGAAGACCATCTAAATTCATCTTCGGTCCATTGCGTGACAGATTTTAAATTTGTCACGTTTTCAACAGTGACGGAGGGAGGTGTCCACCCTCTTTCAACAAGAATCCATACCCGTTCATCAATGGCTTTTAAAGCCGACCTCATTCGGGCTTTCCAATAAGCAAAATTTGTTCCGTCAAAAACAGGCAATTTATTGTATGATTTCTCCATTTGAACATGCTCTTTTCAAAAATCAAGTTTTTCAAAAAATTGATATCTTAGAAAAATTTTGCGGAAAAAGGAATACGCGATAGATAAGCGTAACCTTCTCTGATACAAATTTTAAAGAGTTGGCGCTTGTGTTCAATTAAGAAATAATATAATAAATACCATTTTTAACCCAAATTAACCCTAAACATGCAACTTGGTGTGATTGAAACAATATGAAATCATGCACAAGATATTCAACACACAAAGTTTAAGGAAAAATCCCCCACAGGGGCAAAACCATTTGTATATCACTATAATTTGTAAGAGAAACGACTTACAATCGGATTACACTGAAATACAAGTTTTTGACTAAGAATTACCCTCAGGTATCGGATTCTGTAGTCGCGGCTGGAATTATCCCTTTCCAGTAGGGCTGCAATGAAGAGGAAGAAACGGTCCACTTCACAAGGGTTGAACAACAGCAATGGTGTTCTTGGGTTACCAAACTTGATTCACATAGATATGGAAGATGTGTGAATCTAAAAACCTAGAATCATAGGACTCAATAGGTGAAGACTTTAGGGTTGATATGCTCTGAAAATCGTTGAAAAGTATTATCGAAACCAACCTCCAAATGTGGTTTAAATAGGAAGCCAAAACCCTAAAAAATCTGCAACACGATCTGGCAGAGTTTATCCAGGGCGGACCGGTCCGGGTCTTAGGTGGATCGGTCCGATAGCGGACCGGTTCTTTTCATTTGAAGTTGATTCGGTTCGCATTCGATTCGGGGCTCACTGGCTTCAAAGTGCACGGCGGATCGGTCCGGGGCGGTCCGGTCCGGGTCTCAGCGGATCGGTTCTTTTTATGTAAGGCGGACCGGTCCGGCTGACTGGATTTCTGAATTCTTCCTTTCTTTTGATCTTCGAATTCCGTTGATGATGAATGGACTTTGAATCTTTGCAACGGTGTTACGGCTAATGACATATACAAGTATGTTGGACAAAAATGTCCTTACAGTATGTTATATGTACGTCTACAGATCCATGATAGGAAAGCGTCGGCGTCGTTTGAACATGTGTGATATCATTGTCTAGCAAAGATCACTTGAGAAATAACCACTCACAGCACCAGTGAAAAATGATTTAGAAACGCTTATATTTATATCCTACCCGAGTGAGGTGTTGCAACCCCAACCAAAGACTCTAGGGGCACCCCAGTCAGACACGTCACATCGCAACTCAAGGTTTCATGTTTCTTTATTTCAGAGCCCTACATGCAAATAAATCTAATATGTTTGGAAAATTAATTATCTAGGTGAAAATGTTGATCCTTTATACAATGACTCGACTTTAGATGTTGAGGAGCCCGCAGGTATATCATATGTTAGCAATGCACTTTTTTATCACACTCATTTGATATTATATTCACATAATAATAGTTTATCGAATATTTGTTTAGGTATAGAGAGTAACCCGACTAATGCCAAAAATGTTAGAAAAGCTTCCAGGCCTTGGATTGAATGGAATAATAATAAAAAAAAATATAGAATGGAATGAGCTTTGTCAGGGAGTTTGTAGGCTTGAATGGAAATTGATGTTGCAATTAGGCTACTATGCTAGGAGGGGAAATTTGTTTCCATTGACAATGTTATATTGGACCGAGGCGAAAAAGGACACTCTTAAGGGGTATTTGGAATGAAGTGGAGGTAGTTTATTAATTCAATTTGATTCAGTTTGTTAAATTTCTAACCAATTTATTAATTCAATTTAATTTACTTGTTTCGTTGTAAATTTTAAGGAAAACACAAATGCACTAGAAGATTTTAAACCAATTTCCTTTGCAAGGATGGGAGCTTTTTGGATGCAATGTAAGTACCGATTGAAGATAGATCACTATCAAAAGTTTCAAACCGATGAAGAGTGGTTGGAAAATACCCCCCCCCCCCCCCCCTCGAGTCAACAAAGTTCAATGGCCTATTTTAGTGAAGTATTGGGGTCTAAAGAACATAATCGTATGACAACTCATTAAGTTTAAGATGAGTCTATTTAGATTTACGTTATTAGTAACATCAAATTTATTAATTTCTCTAAATTTTTTTATAGGATATAGTGAAGCAGAACTCCAAGAACCGTGAAGGTGAATGTGCTTACTCAAGGACTAGGCGAAAGCCACAAGCAAAAAATACAAAGGAGGTTAGAATTCTGGTATTATAAACACTTATAATTTATAGTTTAATAAATATTAATATATAAATTATTTGTGTTAGAGGTTGGAGGCAGGGGAGCTTGTTGACGACATCATCATATGGCAAGCCACTCGGGCTCTAAATAATAATCCTTTTAATGTTGAAGATGGGTCAGATAGAGCGGTATGTATATATGCTAACTAAAGACATTCATTACTTTATAATATATGTTTAAATTAAATTAATTAATTTCTATTATATGTTTAATTGGTAGGCAATGCTCGAGAGATGACTAAATGACCTACCAGATGAGAAGCAGAATGATCCAGAAGTGAGGAATGAGATTTTTAAAGATGTGGTAGGACAAGGAGTCCATGGTTATATTTTACTAAAAAGGGGTAGGTATTGGGCCAACATCTACACGAAAAAGTTCCTCTCTTGCATTATTGGAGGATATTAATAAACTAAAGAAAGATGCGAAAGATCGAGAGAGTAGACATAAAAAAGACGCTGAAGATCAAAAGGCTAGACATCAACACGAGCTTGAAGAATTAGAATTTCTCCACCAACAAGCACTACTACAGATGAAAACTGACATGAGAAGTGAAATGTAGAGTTTGTTTCTGAGTATTATCCCTATTCATGCTTCCATTACATCAATGGCCCATACCGACTAGGTAATAACACATCTTTATTTGATTTTTATATATGTATGTGATGCAGTGTTAGGTAGGATATGTGTGGTCTCTATTCCGCTATTAATTGTTTACAATGTTGTGGTTTTTTCTATCATTATTTTTTCGTTAATTTTTATGTTTAAATAGGTTGGTTTTCATTAATAAACAAAGGAGACTCTGGCAATTTTTTTTTAAATATTAAGTGTTTAAAAGTAAATAATAAGAAGATATCGAATTTAATAAGGTTTTTTAAAGATTGTCATCAATAGGAACTATTTAAAAAGATTACTTCTTTGTTTACCGTAACTGACATCAAATAAATTCTATTGCAGGTCGAATCTTTTGTCGACAAGGAAAGACACATTTTGATGGAGGTCGTATGCTTAAAGATTGGGAGTTTACTTTGCTTACATTGTTTTATGTTAGGAACATATGGATTTTTATGTATTTATTCTAATGAGACGAGTGAAAGTTTGTAGAGATATTTAGTTTGGTGGGCACAATGTTAAAATTGTCTATTTTATATTTGTATGACTCAAATTTTAGTTGAATGGAAAATTGTAAGTTATATTTGTTGAAATGGGATGCCAAATATATCATATATTATTTTTAATAGTTTTTGTTTAAAAGAATATTGAGAATCTTATGGAATGGATGACATTTTAAATTTTGCGTAAAAATTATTAAAGACAGGTTTTAACCCATCTCAAAAGGATTTCATAAATGAGGACCTTTTGAGACGGTTAAGTGGCCTTCTAAAAAAAACTCTTTTGAGATGGCATACACCGTCTCTAAAAATAACTTTAAAAGACGGATTTTTCACCGTCTTAAAAGGGTCCTATAAGCAATGACCTTTTAAGCCGGCGTATTTCCCGTCTCAAAAAAACTTTTTGAGGCGGCTTATGCCATCTCAAAAAGCTTTTAAAACGGGGGTCTTATATGACACCCCTTTTCCATATCAAATGGATTCACAAGAGGATTTTGAGACAACCAAAGGACTTATTGAGATGGCAGGAGCGTTGTCTTAAAAAGCATTATTTTTGTAGTGATGGAGTAGGTTGTGCGCCAGTTAACTGGGATTATCTCCCATTAGTATAAGGATGACACCATAATCTTCTGCGTAAGATATACCATGTGGCAACTTCGATGATGAGATTAGCTTTAGTAGTAATAACAATTTCGAGTAGTGTTCACTGTGACCTAGCGGTAAAGCTTGTATATTTTCATCTATGGAGATTAGGTGACTGGGTGATGTTCATAAGTATTGGTGGTGTGGTGAGAACGTATTAGGTCCCTCGGTTGAGGACTTGGATTTAGTATATCTTAACTTAAATACCATGATTATAAGTTGGGTTTGGATAATCATAATGATTTTAGGTAACCTAGGATTGAACCTAGATAGTCCTTAGGACTTAGTGTAAGAAATGGTGGTATTGAATTAAGGTTTTAGATAAATGAATTACTATTGAGGAATAGCATATCTTGTGGCGTCAAAGGTGTTGGCCTAATGTTTTATAGCTAGTACCCGATTCCCGTACCCTACCAAAAGTTTTATAGTGGTGATAGCTTGTGATCTAGAAAAAGAGTGTGATGGCTATGAAGTCAGACAAGTTACTTATCATGGCCGAATGTTCAATAAGGTTAAGTTATATGCCACGATGAGTTTGATCTCGGGTTATAGTTATGGACATGAAAATGAATTCATATTGAAATTGCCTTGGAAATATGTGCTAAGGATTAGCTAATAAGTTATTAGTACGAGCGGTAGACACTACCTAGTAATAGTGAACTTTAGATTGCGCTTCGTGTATTACGATAACAAAGATGTCTTTCTTTGAACTTTGTGGATTTCATATGATGTGAAGGATATAGAGTTACAGTTGGTATAACACATAGTAATTGGGTTAGTGTTTGGCCCTATAAAAATTATGACCGTGATGGGTTTGTATACTTGGTAGGATTTTTTTGTGATCACTCCAACTCTAGAATGTGCGTGATCGTTGGAGATGGTTGAAGTGGTGTCCCTTCCAAGAAGCGTTGGGAAATTTATTGTGTGGATGCATAGGTTGTTGATGTTTGTAGTATGATTTATTCGTATCGTTTTGTGGCAATACTTAGGAGTTAGCTCTATGTCTTGTTGATAAGCTTGTGTTAAGATATCACCCTTGTGGATAATATTGAAAATGGGTTGATATGTGCTAGGTTTTACACTTGGGAGGCTTAGATAGCACTCGTACTGGAGTGTTAGTCTTAATTATAGCACCTACGCGTGAAACCCGCATGGCTTAGTATGACTCTAGTGAGAGAATCTTTATGTATTAGGCATGGATAATGCTTGGAAAAAAATCAAGGCGTCATAGTTTGATATTTATAATTTCGGATCACATAGGACGTTGCTAAGGATTGTAACGATGGTCCATAGGGTAAAATTATATGAGTGTTGTGTTTCACTAAATGAGAAGGATCTCTAGGTTTAAAACTTAGCAATCGCATGTTGGGATTGTCGAGACTTGAGTATGTTAGGTTAGTGATTAACATTAAGCAATGAGAAATGTAACTTCTCTTTGATAGGACGGATAAAGAGTAACCTTAATCTTAAGGAGGGAAGCCTGCATTTTAGTTTCCCAAGTGAATCGGTTCCCAAGTCATTATCTTTGAAAATGGGTGGTCGTGATTAGTGATTCAAGACAGGGCACATGGCTAGAAAACCCAAATACATGGGCTTATAAATACCGATGAGTTCTTTGGGATGTTAGTATGATATTTACTGACTATAAACTACTTTGAGCTATTTTTTAGATGGAAAAAATAGGCATGTTTGGGAGTTAGCAATACTACCTTAGGAACCCACATGGTTGTATGAAATTAATGGTATGAAATCTTTGGGTTAGATTATAGTGTTAAAGACATCTAGGATTGGAGTTAAATTGTTGGATGAATGATTTGTTAGCTTGATGATAATAAATTTAGAGGATTAAATCTCCTAAGGAGGGAAGAATGAAATACCCCTCCCTAGAAAATAGGTATTTAACATTATTGAAGCGTTTCTTCCAAAGGAAAATTCAAGAAATAAATAATCCAAGTGTAACACGTCAAGTAATACGTAAGGTGGGGTATTACGTAAATCCCTTAAACGAGAAAAATCCCATTATACATGTGTCTCCTGAATGTGTATTTAAATTCTAAAACTATTAGCTAGGATGTCCGTTAAGTTTGAGGGAAAAATATCAAGGAATGGATTTGACACAGACAAGAAGGTTAATACGATGCGAGATTTAAATGGTACAAAAAGAAAAGTACTGTAATATGGATTAGACGAGAAATATTTATGTTGCATGGTTCACATGACTTTTATTTTGATTTTATATAATTATTTTAAGTACTTTGGTTAAGTTCCGTGCGATCCAGCAAGCAACGAACGCTACACTAGCATGTGTACTAATTGTATTAGGGTGCGCGACACAGCGAAAGTCCAGTCTTGCGCGAATTATTTAGGACAATTGGTAAGTCAAAAAATATTCTGACCATATATTTAGACTCATAAAAATATAAGGAATATTACCATGCGAAGAAAAATCGAAAAAAAATATGTTTTGCGCGGAGGTCCCATTTCTTGCGCGTATTGTTTAGCACGTCTCGGAAGGTCAAAAAAAATATTTTGAATATATTTATTTGACTCACAAAAATATAAGGAATATTATTATGAATAGAAAAATAAATAAAAAAATATACACTTTTGTACGGAGGTCCCAATTCTTGCGCGTCTTGTATAGGACAATCCAAGAGGCCAAACGACTATCGTAAGTATGATTTTTTGGCCAAAAAAATACAAAGAATATGAATCTCAAATTAAAAAAAAAAATTAGGTAGGAGAGAAAGTGATCCAAATGCACATTTGTGGTATCAATTTTTGTCCAAAGTTTATTAGGTCGGAAAGGCTTGATGGGTTAGTCTTGGTCTTGTCCCTTTCATTACTAGATTTTTAGACCTTAATACACTCTTCACTCTTTTATAAAGTAACAAGTGATATGATAGATATTACACCCTTCCGCAGAATGAGGATAATATGCCAACATTAAATCATGCTGCCATAGCCCAAAACGTACAGGCTGCAGCCCCCATTCACAGACCGCAACCCTATGCTTACTCACATGGTCGTGACCCCATATAAAAAGTATGCGACCCCTTACGTGTTACAAAGTGCGGCCCCAGTTTATTCACTTATCCGGACGCGGACCCTTTTTCTTCATCAGCAACAACACAACATCTGCACCGCCTATAAATAGAGGTCCATGCCTCGAGATAGGAGGCTCCGAGTTTATTTCTTACACCGACACTTAGCTCAGAGCTGATTATTCTCGCTACGACGCTTGGCATAGCTTACGGGCTACTCTTCGGCATCACAGTTATTGCCCTTACATCCCCAGAGTAATCGTATTCATGTATTCTTTTCTATTCTCATGCTTGTATGCCTCTTTATGCCTAATTACTATGTACCAAACAAGGCATATAATGAGAGGGTGGCACCAAAGTGGACGTAGCCTCATTTTTATAGACGAACCACTCTATATCTTGTCTTTTATCTCTCTTTACTTGCTTTATTTGTTTATTATGAACTTTATACTTGACTTGCTGGTACGAGAACGATAAAGTGGACGATTTCTTGTATCATCAATTTGACGTTGTCTGTGGAAAATGAGGTATTTCAAGCTGGTTTATCTATTTTTTGGGTTCTCAAACACCTTATTTTATTCATCGGAATCCTTTAGATCATTATCTCATGGGTGAATTTTGATTATTAAACTCGTATTTTGTATACACGCCCTCAAATAGGTATCACACATATTCAGATCGATTTCTGGGTCTCCTTTTTATGACCTTAGATTTACTTTTACATACCCTCGTGATGTTACCTCACCAAGATAATTGTTGATACCAAAATTAGTATGCTGATGTGGATGAATAATAAGAAGACACGTGTCAATCTACGTGGCACAATAGCAACGAGGAAGATTGTTTCCCCGACCAACATACTCACTCCGAGCAACAAGTATACTCCGAGGAACTCTTATCTTCCGAGGAACTCCAATGCTCCGAGGAACTCTTGGACGACGAGCAACTAAGGCGGTTCGAGCTGCATCTCGACCACAGCATTAATTGCCAGATAATCAACAGTTCAATTATTCATTGAATGCTTATCATCTTGACGCGCACGTTTGAAGAACATTAAATGAATTACCCTTTCATATGTGTATCATTTATTGTAACACCCTTTCATGTACAGCCTAAGGGCTATAAATACCTTGTATCACCCTCATTCAAAGGGACGGGAATTTCTTGATAGCACTTGTAATCGAGAATTCCCAAACACTCAGCAATAACATAACAGTGGACGTAGGCCATTCATATAAGGCTGAACCACTTTAAAATCTTTTGTCTTATTTATTTATCAGTGATTAAATAATTAGAGTAATCTAGTTTTTTACATCAACAGATTGGCGTCGTCTGTGGGAAGCGATTGTTATTATCGTTTTTCACCAAAAATCATTCATCATCAATGGCGGATAATCCAGAATCTAGCAATCGAAATGCTGGAAATGCTGAAAATCCTCAAAATACCTCTGCACCTCCAGATCTGGTCGGGATTATGACGAATCTGGATCAAGGACAAACTGCCATGCAAGAAACAATGAGGCAACTCATACACACCCTTCATGGAGGTGCACCTGCACATTCAGGACAGCGAAGTGGTCAGAGGCAAACTTATTTACTTTCTTCACGATCCCGGCGTACTGAGTCATATCGTAATGAGGAGTCTGATAATTTCTCTTATCAACCTGGGCGAACTTCGTCAATAAGGGCTACAGATACTGATCAACGTACCACTCTCTCTCCAGAAAGACCCAGTGCCATAGAAAGACTGAGTAGGGTGTCTCCTTTAAGTCGATTAGGCCCTAGGAGGAATAGGAGTCCACCTAAGACCATGTCGAGGAGTTTTCGACAACCATCAGATCTAAGAGAAGGATCAGCACAATCACGACCAGTTGCTCGTCAAGATAGATCTCAAGAGGCTACTTCAGAATGATCTATTGCTCGAACCAATAGGGCCGAGGAAGGAAATGAAGCATGGAAAGGGTCCCTTCAGCGATTAGAGGATTGATTGGGAGAAATTTCTAAGGCAAAGAATCCCCTACAACGAACTTTTGTTCAAGGGACACTTTTTGTCCAGGCTATTATGAATTTTCCTACACCGTGAAAGTTTAAAGCACCAGTAGTGACCCCCAAATATGATGGAAAGACAGATCATGTTCTTCATATAGAGCAATATCAAGCTGCCACCGATATCTATGCTGTCCCCGACGAGATGAGATGCAGAGCGTTCTCAGGAACTCTTACTAGAGCTGCCCAGATATGGTACAACAATCTTCCTCAGGGTAAGATTTCAACTTTCTTTCAGTTGGCCGAGTTGTTCATCGGCAATTTCTGTTTCGGAGCAAAACGAGTAGCACACTTGTTAAGTGTTAGACAAAAATCTGGTGAGAGTACTAGAGATTACATAACTCGTTTCAATAATGAGAAGCTGGAAGTCATAGATTACGAGGAGAAGACAGCAATCACCGCCTTGATGAGTGGGTTGTTGACTAATAAGTTGTATTACACCTTGGCGAAAGATCCACCAAAAACTATGTCAGAGTTGATGGTAAAAGCGGCCAAAATCATGAATGCCGAGGAAGCAATGGCTGCAAAGAAGAATATGGATAAGACACCAAGGTGGACGTCGCCAAGTCTAAAAATAAAGAGCATAAGGGCAATGGCGCTGACAAACGTTCCAGAAATAATAAGTCATCATGGGAAGTCCTGAAGAAATTCGATAATTATACTCCTTTGAAAATGGGTATTAATCATGTCTTGGAAGAAATCAAGAATAGCGAGGAAGTAAAGTGGCCGAAGAAACTGAGGTCAGATCCTGATGCGAGGAACAGGGATAAATATTGCGAGTTCCACAAAGATCATGGCCATATGACTAAAAATTTCATATCTCTTCAGAACGAGATTGAAACACTCATCCGAAGAGGAAAGCTAGCAAAGTATGTTGATCGGGGAGGTGAAAGAAGAAATAATGATCGAACTAGAGAGAGATCTAGATCTCCTCGTCGAGCAGAGGAGAAAAAGAAGAGAGGTCATGAAGATGATGCCAAGGATGACCCCGATCTTCCCAAGAAACCAAGGCAGCCAGAACGAGAGGTATATTCTATACGTTTTGGGTCATTTGATTGTAATGTTATTACAGGAGGAGATGCAGGAGGAGGAGATCTTACTGCAGAAAGAAAAGCTTACCTCGGAGAGGCACAAGCTTGCTCGTACATTCAGCGAATAAATTTGGCCGAGGAGGATCGTTCGAGCAAGGTAAACAAAGAGAAGCTGGTTATTGGTTTTTCAAAAAATGACCTGGCAGGTGTTCTTTACCCTCACGACGACCCTTTGGTGATCAAAATGAGGATGAAAGAAGTAGTTATTTCAAGGGTGCTGGTAGACAATGGAAGTTCGGCAGACATCATGTACTATTCATGCTTTGACAGTTTAAATTTGAAATTATCTCAATTCGAGCCTTATCACAGACCTCTTCTGGGTTTCGCTGGCGAGAAAGTTTTTCCACTTGGGACGATCAAGTTGGATATATTCATTGGAACTTGGCCTGCTTGCCGAACAGAGAGAATACGCTTCTTTGTGATGGATACGAATGTGCAGTCAGCCTACAACATCATCATGGGAAGAGTTGGTTTGAAGAAGTTCGAGGCAGTCCCATCTACAGTACATCAATGTTTAAAATTCCCAACACTTCGAAGTGGGAGTGGTGAAAGGTTATCAACAAGTAGCTCAAGAATGCTATTATTCATCTGCCGAGCAAGAGGAGCTTGAAGAGTCAAGGAAAAAGACTACTACTTACCAGGTGAATGAAAGTACAGAAATTGAAACACTTGATCTGAGGGATGAATCCCAACTTGTAAAAGGACAGGTGGTAGAATCTACAGAAAATGTTATTCTGGACGACGAACACCCTGAACGAGTAACCCAGATAGGTTCGTCGTTGGATGCTTCAATAAAACAGGAGTTGATAACTTTCTTGAAAAATAGAAAGAAAACGTTTGCGTGGAGTCATGAAGACATGCCAGGAATAGATCCAAACTTCTTATGTCATGAGCTCAATATGAATAAGGAGATCAAGCCTATAAAGAAGATAAGAAAAGTATTTAGCCCTGAGAAGAATCAAGCTATTCAAGAGGAGGTCGACAAACTCCAGAAAGCCCAATTCATTGAAGATGTGAAGTATCCGGACTGGTTGGCAAATGTGGTAATGGTAAAGAAGAAAAACAATAAATGGAGAATGTGTGTTGATTTCACTGATCTCAACAAGGCCTGCCCAAAGGATCACTTCCCATTGCCCAGAATTGACCAACTAGTAGATGCTACCTCAGGGCACGAGCTGCTCAGCTTCATGGATGCTTACTCTGGTTACAACCAGATCAAAATGAAACCTGAAGACAGGGAGAGCACTTCTTTTATTACCCCTAGGGGAACTTATTGTTATAATGTTATGCCTTTTGGTTTGAAAAATGCAAGAGCGGCATATCAACGGATGATGAATAAGGTTTTTGCCGAACAAATCAGTTACAACATGGAAGTCTATGTCGACGATATGCTGACAAAGAGCAAGAAAGATGCTGAGCATCTAGTTGATTTAGGTCAGACCTTTGATCAATTGGATAAATACCAGATGAAGCTCAATCCGACGAAGTGCACCTTTGGAGTACGAGAAGGAATGTTCCTCGGGTACATCGTCAATCAGCGAGGCATTGAGGCAAATCCAGCAAAGATCAAAGCTCTTTTAGGGTTGCGATCTCCAACGACGAAGAAAGAAGTGCAGAGTCTTACATGACGAGTTACAGCGCTCAATAGATTTGTATCTCGAGCAACTGATAGGTGTCTTCCATTCTTCAAAACACTCCGAAAAACTTTCGAGTGGAATGATGAATGTGAAAAAGCCTTTTAAGACTTGAAGAAATATCTGGGAACACCTCCATTGCTGTCCAGACCAGTGATGGGTGAAAAGTTGTACTTATACCTGGCAGTATCAGAGAATGCAGTCAGTTCGGCATTGATCAGATTGGAGAATGGAGTCCAGAAGCCAATTTATTACACAAGTAAGGCTTTCCAAGGTGCAGAGATCAGGTACCCAAAGTTGGAAAAATTGGCATTGGCATTAATTGAAGCAAGTAGAAGAATGAGGCCATATTTCCAAGCCCATACCATCATCGTGTATACCGACATGCCATTAAGACAAGCCCTTCATAAGCCAGAAAAGTCAGGGAGACTAATGTACTGGGAAATAGAGATCGGTGAATATGATATTGTATATGAACCCAGATCATCCTTAAAAGGGCAAGCTGTATCAGAGTTTACATATCCTGATACTCCCAAGGAACAAACGTTGCTCGCTGACCAACCTGTGGATGTTACAGGATCAACAGACATAAGTCCAGACCAACTCCGGTTGGTAAAAGGGCTTGCGGATGTAGAAAGATCATCAAATTCAAACCCAGACCAACTACGGTTGGTAAAAGGGAGAGAAGAGATGGTCGACGAGGAGCGAAAGATACCAGGGGAGGATGAAACAAAACAGAAAATATTTCACCAAGGAACGCTGTCAGATAAGAATTTTGAAGACGAGTTACCTACGTGGAGATTGTATGTAGATGGGTCATCTTGTACAACAGGCTGTGGAGCAGGGATTGTTTTGAACACCCCAGACGAGATTGACGTGGAATATGCCTTACGATTCCAATTCAAATCTTCCAATAATGAGGCTGAGTATGAAGCCTTGATAGCAGGTCTTAATTTAGCAAAGATTATGGAAGCGCAACAAGTGATGGTATTCAGTGATTCTCAATTAATTATGAATCAAATGATGGGAACGTATGCAGTTAGAGGAGAATTAATGGTCAAGTATCATGCAAAGGCGATGCAGTTGTTGGCAGAATTTGATGCCATTCAGTTGATCAGAATACCAAGAATGGAGAATGCACAAGCAGATGCACTGGCCCGACTAACATCAGCTACTCATACCGAGTTGCGAAGAACGATACCAATTGAGGTGTTAGAAAGTCGAAGCATAGATGAAGGCCTGACGATGAATGTTATTTCCCTTGATTTAGGACCATCTTGGATGGATCCCATCAGGGCATATGTCGAGGAAGGAGAATTACCGGATGATAAGATCGCTGCCAAGAAATTAAAGTTTAAAGCTGCTCGGTATGTACTAACTAATGGTGTTTTGTATAGACGAGGAATTATGGCAGGTTTGCAAAGATGTGTACATCCCTCCGAGGTGAAAGAATTGATTGAAGAGATCCATGAAGGGTCCTGTGGAGCCCATGTAGCAGGTCAAACACTTTTACAAATGATGATGACGCAAGGATACTACTGGCCAATGATGAGGGATGATTGTATAGCCTATGCTAAGAAATGTGATAAATGCCAATGTTTTTCTTCCATCCGACGTACTCCACAAGCATTGTTGACACCCATAACTTCCCCTTGGCCATTTAACATATGGGGAATTGATCTGGTTGGACCACTGCCAACGACCCGAGGAAGATTCAAGTACCTCGTCGTCGTAGTGGATTATTTTACTAAGTGGGTAGAAGCTGAACCTATGATTGATATGACATACGAGAAGGTATACCAATTCGTTTGGAAGAATATCATCTGCCGATATGGTCTCCCTCATGCCTTCATCACAGACCATGGAACACAGTTTGATAACAAGGAGTTTGTCGCCTATTGTCATCAGTCAAACATTTTGAAGGTTCATTCAGCACCAGGTCATCCTCAAAGTAATGGACAGACTGAAGTGACGAACAGAACATTATTAAATGGTTTGAAGAAGAGGTTAAGTGAGGCTAAAGCTAATTGGATTAATGAGCTACAATCAGTATTGTGGGCTTACCGAACAACTCCCCGAGCAGTGACTGGAGAATCACCATATATGCTGGCGTTTGGAAGTGAGGCTGTAATACCTGCTGAGTTGGGTCTCCCAACACACAGAGTGCTGAATTTTAATTCCCCAGTCAGTGACTTGATGAGAAGACTAGATTTGGACATGCTCGAGGAGGTTAGAGAAGAAGCAGCCATTAGGAATGCTACATATCAACAACGAACAGCTCTGTTCTATAACAAGAGGGTGAAGAAATGAGATTTAAAAGAAGGAGATTACGTGCTAAAGAAGGTCATTCAGAAGCACAATAAATTGGAAGCAAATTGGCATGGACCTTACCGAGTTACAGAAGTTTTTCGACCAGGAACTTACCGAATAGCAACTCTAGAAGGAGAGGAATTCAAGAATGCATGGAATGCTGAACACCTACGCAAGTATTATCAGTAATGTAAAATGTAAAGCAATTCTATCAATATGAATAAAACGATGATATTTCACCATCTTCTCTCCTTTTATTGAAAGTTTTTTGGGGAATACTAGTGTACAACACTACGCTGCTCGACAGCAAAAAGAAGATGATAGTTCAGACCCACGACCAACTTCGGTTGGTAAAAGGGCGAGAACAAACTATACTCCTTTGGATAGGAGGCGTACACTAGCTTGATCAACCTCGGTTGGTAAAATAACTAGTGGACATGATAGTTCGAGCGTGATCAACTTCGGTTGGTAAAATAGCGAGAACAAACTATACTCCTTTGGTTAGGAGGCATACACTAGCGTGATTAACTCCGGTTGGTAAAATAACTAGTGGATATGATAGTTCGAGCGTGATCAACTTCGGTTGGTAAAATAGCGAGAACAAACTATACTCCTTCGGTTAGGAGGCATACACTAGCGTGATCAACTCCAGTTGGTAAAATAACTAGTGGATATGATAGTTCGAGCGTGATCAACTTCGGTTGGTAAAATAGCGAGAACAAACTATACTCCTTTGGATAGGAGGCGTACACTAATGTGATCAACTTCGGTTGGTAAAAGAGTTAGTGGACATGATAGTTCAAACCCATGACCAACTCCGGTTGGTAAAAGGGCAAGAACAACATTCTTAAAAATGCCAATTTCGGCTGGTTAAGAAACAAAATACGCCAACTTATGTTGGTCGGAAGGTAAAACTATTCCAGAAAATACAAAGTATTCCAAACTGAACCAAGTATGGTTGGTCGGGGATAAAAATCCACTAACTGTAGTTGGTCGACGAGGATAAAATTATCGACCTTGGTTGGTCGGACACATTTTATGAAAAAAATTACCAAGTATGGTTAGTCGGGGATAAAAAATCTCACTAATTATAATTGGTCGACGAGCACAATTTAACAACCTTGGTTGGTTGGAAAAATTTTAAACATTTTCATACTCATTACTTTATTAATAAGTGATCGAGCAACATTTTTGATACTTGTAACCTTTTATTACTAGATTGGTCGATGAACCACAAAGTATTGTTATGCAATCACAAATATAAAAGTGTTAGACAAGTACAAAACAATAGCAACACAGATTTGCAAACAGAAAATGAAAGTCTTTCATTAAAATTCAAAACGAATTACAAATTACATGTATACTAACTATTACATTGAAATCCCTATTCTATTGGTTTCTTTCCTTCAGCTTTTGAAATAGGTTCCTCGCCAGCAGGAGGATCATTTAAGGTCTGAGGAGAATTGATAAAATTCAAGTCCTTCAACATTCTGACATTCATTACTGAAGGTGTATCCAATAGATGCTCGGGACGAGATACCTCGATCTGAGAATGAAGATTGTAATCACCGAGGTATTGTGCAATTAAGCTCCGAGGAATGGCACGAGCTGGGATCCATTCCTTGTCCAAATTAAACGGTGTCACAGGCAAATCAAGCACCCCGGGGTCATAATAGTCCCACAAGTAATGCCCCTGTTCAAGCTTCAACACGCATAAGGCATTCAACCAGCCTTGTTTATAGCCCTCATTAGTGGCATTCTGGATACGGGCATCTAAATGGAATAATGCCTCATTGTACCCAGCCATCCAAAATTCCCTGGGGTGTTTATGGAATTGGAAGGTCAGTCTCCCCAACTGCTCGTGATGGCTTTTTGCAATAATGTCCTTGTTCCCTAAAGCAGACTTCGTCGCAGTAAGTTGATCCTCCAAAGTTAGGATTTTCTTGGACATTTCAGACAAAGCCCGATCTTTGGCATTCAGTTGGTATGCTTGGGTTTCCAATGTTGACAGAGTACAAGCTTCTTCAATACTACGAGGAGTTATTGATCGACCCCGAGCAGCTGGAGTACTTCATTCCTCGACAACATCCTGGGTAACTCTTCCTCGCCCACGAGAACCTCTTCCTCGTCCCTGATTAGAAGTAGAAGTACCAGATCTTCGCAGGACATCCAACTCTTGCCTTAATTTGGCATTCTCAACTTCTAAGAAAGAAAATCCCTCATCGGTCACTGGGATCACCACTGTTGAAGAAGAGGCTGCAGACTTGTATTGTGCTAGTTCTTTCTGCAAATTATTATTTTTTTGTTCCAGCAGTTCAGCAATTTGTCTATAAGCTTCAACTTCTCCCTTTAGGGTCCTCTCCCTAACATCATACCCAGTAAGGAGTTTGTCATAGCCCTTCTCAGCAGAAAGCTGTTGATATTTCTTTTCATACCCCTCATGTAATAAGGCATTTGACTCCTTGTACTGAATCTGAAGATCTTCTAGAGTATATTGGAGCTCCTCAATCATATCATAGTAGGCCACGTTATTGGCCACAGCTCGATCAAGTAAGCCCTTCAGATATTGATAAGCTTCTACTGCCTGCTCTGAAGCACCATGGCCAAGGATGTAGGCAACTTCTGATGCACTGAGGTCTCGGTGACCAGATTTATAATACTCATGGCATTGCTGCATCAACTTTGTGTCATTAGCAGACAAAAGATTCATCCTGGCCAGAAACTAACAGAGAAAGAAAAAGAAGATCAAGACAGAGTGCAGATAAAGAAGAGACAATCATATGGAAGAAAAGAACTCAAATTTAATTAGATCATAAGGCAAAGTTACAAAGATCTGAGATACAAAGTACAAGTAAAAGAAAAATAGAAAGAGAATACCGAACAACTTCACACCTTTTCCTTGTCTCCCAAGACTTTCTCGGGAGGCTGGGACGAGGAGCTTGGTTGCTCGATGGAAATAAGGAGTTGATCGGCGGGAGCTGGAACTTGTTCTGGAGGAGCTGGCAGAGATGAAAGCTCCTCGTCAGCAGGCTGGGTAAGGATGATATCACCCACAACCAATGAAGATTCTTCTGAGGCAGCTTCGTCCTCTTCTTCATCCTCGATGGCTGGAAGAGGACCAGGGAGATGCTGTTGAAATAGCTTGGAGTCCTTGCTCACCTTCAATTCTTGCAAAGATGCAACCCATCCATCTTAGAAGTATTTCAAAATTCCATATTGCACTTGAGTCATCATAGCAGCTACTCCCTTGTTCCACCCTTTGTCCCAACCTGTGCTGAAAGACTTCTTTATTACCTTTTTTCTTTTCGTTTTCTCCGAGGAGAGCTTCTCGGATAGAAGGTCCTCGGAGGCTTTCAGCTTGGCCTCCAAATCCTCCTTCTGACGATTTTCTTCGCACAGAAAGGTCAGCTCTTCCTCAGCTGATTTCAGCTTATTTTCAAGCTCCGCGAATGTGGTGAGCTTCTCGGAGTATTTCTTTTTTTCCCTTTCCAAGTCCTTCACTTTATTTCCCAACTGCACCTTCTCTGCTTCAGATGCATCCAGTTTCTTCTCCCATTCACCTTTATCCTCGTCGTACTTCTGACGGGATTCCTTCAGAGATTGGGCCAAACCCTGGAATGCATCCTCTACTCCAGACGAGGAGCTTGAAGCCTTGAGTGCTTCATCTTTCTTCACAATGGTGTTAAAGCAACTCACCAGCTGAAAAAAGAAGGTAGTGATGAGTTAGTGCCGAGATACATATATTGATAGAAGGAAATAAGAATTTAAGATAAGAAGAAACTTACTGAAGCGATGTGACGAGTAGCTAGGGATGTCAGCATATCCCTAGGCATGTTTTCCTCGATGCCTTGGACTTCAGGAATAATCCAAGTCTTTATCGAGCTCATTGCAGAGCTCGGGGGAATAATGGTTGGAACACCAGCTCCACTAGTTTGGAGCTGGGGAATGACTTCAGAAAAACTAACCGAGGAAGACTTCTTCAATCTCCTCGGTGTCTTCTCAACAACCTCAACCAAAGAATAATTTTTGGTTGGAGAGATAGTGATTACTTCCACTGGCGCATTCTTCTATACAGGAGCCACTGGGGGCTTCTCGACGACCTTCTGAGGAGTAGCAGAAGGGGAAGCATCAACTTTCTTTGTCCCCTTTGGGACATCGTCTTTTCTTCTCTTTCCATCTCCAGCAAAGAAGGTCTCTTCAAAGAGAGCAGGAACTCTTCTCTTGCCCATCTTCTGACTCAGAGGAATGTGAGAGTCTGGTGAAGAATCTTCAGAAGCTGGCAATGGTTCGCTGATGCTAGCCATAGGACGAGCAGTATAAGAGGATGTATAGCTCCTGTACTGCAACAAGTATGAAGCAGACCTAATGTGCTCGTCTGCAACCTTCTGATGCAAATTCCAGATATGTTTTAAATGCTTGATATTAACCTCTGTTTCTTTTGGAGTTTTTCTCTTGCTGTCAACTGCAAATAAAAACATAGTGAAATATCAGTCATACATTTTATCAAACACAAGGAAATCATAATTTCAAAAAACAAAATAAGATGAAAATAACCTATCCTATTGCCATATGGAGGGCATTTGGGACCCTCATATACTTCGTCTCCAACCAGAGGGGCATGTTGCCAATTTTTTACAACTACTCCATGTTCAAAATAATCCCTGTTTGCATCAGGGAGGTTGACTAATAGAGCCCTATTCAAAAATCTAGTTTTTAAATAATAAACATTGTCTAAAACAGCCCATCTATAACAGTACATAATCTCAGAAATTCCTATACGAGTTCCATGAGTTTGATTTAACCTATACACCCCATTAACTATTCTCCAGGTGTTGGGGGATATTTTTGCAGGGACAACGTCGAAATACTGACAGAACTCTAAGCATAAAGGGTTTGGTGGAAAAGAAAATCCACATTCAGCAATAAAGAGGCTAGGGAACCAATGTCCCTCGGCCAAATCAAAATAACTTGAAGGCTCAGAAAGAACCTCCAAAATTACCCAAGACGGAATAGAGAAATCAGAACGGAATTTCTCAAGAGACTCAATAATGTAAACCATGATGAATAAAAGAAGAAGGAAGAAGAGCTTACCGAGAAAAAGGAGATCTGTTGACAAACAAACGAAGAAAAGGATGGACGCACAGGAGAGAGAAAAGCTATAAAAAACTCGAAAGCAGAAATTGAAAAGGTAGAAGACGATGGGATTGCCTCTGAAGCTTAAATACTTTGCCTTGGGAAACGGCAAAAGAAATGATTATAAAAAGGAAACTATTACGCTACCGGCGGCTAAAAGGACAAAAAGGGCACGAAGATCGAAGCGCCTATAAAAATGCAAAAAGGCGAATTCTGCGAATTTGGAAGGAAATTCAAATATGAAGAAAAGGCTCCTAAAACCCAGGAAGGTCATTTAATATAGCCATATACCGAGAAAGAATGTTCCATACTCTTCAAAGTTCAAAATATGAAACATTGGGAGCTTCTGTTGATACCAAAATTAGTATGCTGATGTGGACGAATAATAAGAAGACACGTGTCAATCTACGTGGCACAATAGCAACGAGGAAGATTGTTTCCCCGACAAACATACTCACTCCGAGCAACAAGTATACTCCGAGGAACTCTTATCTTTCGAGGAACTCCAATGCTCCGAGGAACTCTTGGACGACGAGCAACTAAGGCGGTTCGAGCTGCATCTCGACCACAGCATTAATTGCCAGATATTCAACAGTTCAACTATTCATTGAATGCTTATCATCTTGACGCGCACGTTTGAAGAACATTAAATGAATTACCCTTTCATAAGTGTATCATTTATTGTAACAGCCTTTCATGTACAGCCTAAGGGCTATAAATACCTTGTATCACCCTCATTCAAAGGGACGGGAATTTCTTGATAGCACTTGTAATCGAGAATTCGCAAACACTCAGCTGTAACAGAACAGTGGACGTAGGCCATTCCTATAAGGCTGAACCACTTTAAAATCTTTTGTCTTATTTATTTATCTGTGATTAAATAATTAGAGTAATCTAGTTTTTTACATCAACAATAATGCTAAACAATGTGAAGGGCAATAGGATCGCAAAGGTGGGTAGCTAGGGATGAGATCTATTTTCTCATTTGCTACTTTCTCAGTCTATGATCTAGGGTGCCGTTATTGTGCACCAAAAGGTTGTTCTGCCTTGGAAAGGCCCTAGTAGGTATGTTCTGCACGTATTTCATGTGAAAAACTCAGTTTATGGGTTCTAATTTTGGGATTGCTTCTTCCTGCCCAAGAAGGGATGTGGCCTGGTAGTGTAACTACCATTCTGTCGTAACCCCTACTAGTTTAGTTGGTTTACAGCAGCTTTAAATCATCGGGAAAATGGTCTCAAGTTGAACCTTGGTGAATTCCACTAAGAAGGCAGTGGCAGTGCACATATGCCTTACTGGCCGCGGCCTCAGCAATAAAATCATGCAGCAATGCAAACGCTGCACCCCAACTTTGTACTTGGTTTATCCTACATTCTGTGATTACTCACTCCTGCTAGTTTTGTCTCGGATTATATACTATTTAAAGACTAAGAAGGCAGAAAATGGAAGGAGAATCCATCCAGCGCACAAAAATGAAGGACTAGATTACTCAGCTGTACAACCACCTCAAATCATCAGTATGATAGTCATGCCTCACTCCAGACTCAGGTCAACTTCTTGACCCATAAATTTCTCATGCTAGAGGTCGCGACACCACGGGTTACTGCTACAACCATCACTTTCGCGGCCACAGAGGCACCAGCCGTAGAAGCAGCCAACAAGAACCAGAAGAGGAAAGTGGAGAAAGCAGAAAGAAGCTTTGTGGCTTACACCCTATTGGCCTTCCAGATTGAAGGCATCTTCGAATTCATAAAATAGGACAAGCAGCTAAGGTGGCTAGAGAAGTTGAGAACTCCACCCCATAAGAGGAACAAAGCCAAATAGTGCAAGTTTCACCAAGATCACGGCCATGACACAAAGCAGTTATATGCCCTAAAAGATGAGATAGAGAGGCTCATAAGGCGGGGAATGCTGCAGCGTTTCCTCAGAGATGCCTAAGGGATGCAGCCCAGTCTGACAGGCCTCATCCCCCTTTCTAAGCCCATGATTATATTTCCTTTGTTTCTCATATTAGTGAAAACTCTTTTGAATAGTTCCATGTTAAATTTGTATTGTCCTAACAAAGTCATGAATATATGAATATATATATGAAATTTAGTTCACTTTATAGTGCCACATTTTGATTTCTCGGTTCCATTAAATGTTTTCTTATAAAAGACTTTTTATCTTGAACAGATTTCTAATGGAGACATCGTATTATATCGAGAACGATTATATAGAATGGGCTCGAAATGCCTTCCATGACGCCAAAGGGTATGACGACATATGATAACTAAAAATGGCAAAAGCAGCTGTCGAAAGAAGCTCTCTAAATGGGCTTACAACCCTACTCGGGGCGCAAGGATATATTCTTATATTCATAAGGCCGACTATCTCCCAATATACGTATATTCGCATCATTAGCCACGGGGGCTTACACTGCCCGTTACATTAGCCATGGGGGCTTACAATGCCTGTCACATTAGGCACAGGGGCGACCAATTCCCGTTACATTAGCCATGGGGGAGACCAATGCCCATTACATTAGCCACGGGGGAGACCAATGCCCGTTCTCAACTGTCGGCATGCGACTCCTAGTTATGGGTGGCTTAATAACATAACCCAGCCTGGTGAGGCTTAAAAGTGTCCCGCGGATTAGATTGGGGAAGCTTCATAATACTTAGCTTGGGAAGGCTTTATATGTATCCAAACTAGGCCCGACAATATGGGCTCTTGAGGATAAAACCGTCCATAACCCACCCAAAATAATGTGTTTGGGACCCATTAATTGTGTTTGTGGGTCAAAATGGTTTGAGCGATCTAATAAGACGGTTTGTTGGCGGGTCATTAGCGGGTCAAAATGGTTTTAGAACCTCTCAAAAATAAAACTCAAATTACTAAAGAGTTTAAAGATTTTTTTTATTTAAGTACCTACTTGTATATTTTTTTTCAAAATTATTATACCATATTTATCCGTATATGGTATAATATTTATTTTTTCAAAAAAAAAAACGGGCCAACCCGACCCGATCCGGTTTTGATCCAACCCGACCCGGATTTGACCCGACCAAACCTGCCCAAATTATTATGTCCGACCCGCTTTTGACCCGCCCAATTTTATCCATATCCATTTTTGATCCGTCCATAACCGCCCATAACCGTCCATTTGCCACTACTAATCCAAACATAGCTCGGGGAAGCTTCATAATACCTAGCCCCGGGGCGGTGATAATAACCCAATCGAATAAAGGAAGCTATGAAGACCAACCAAAGTGACTAAAGTAAAACCATGAAAGGAAGTTAAAGTGACTAAAAGATGCTGTGACACTAACATCATGAAGCATGCCAAAGCTACAGAAGGATGGCCTCAGCCCAGTATGTTATCATCAATTTCTTGACAAGGGCTTAAAAGCAGTCGCATCCTTATTGATATAGTTGCAGCCACCAAAGAGTGCATTCGTTCATTTACAGGATGCATCAAAGAAGGGACATTATTGAATTTCTAAAAGGTCGCGACTGGGTTGCAAACCAGCCGTAACCACTCAATTGCAACCAAGGCTTGGAAAATGAGGAAAGTGAAAATATTAAGCCGCAGCCCCAAAGACATTTCTCTTTGGCACCACAACTTGGGGATAATGGCACCACAAATATGGGATGAAAATTAAACCCTTAATGAAGGAAAAATGTAAAAGTTTTGAAAGGTACAAGGCAAATTACTACAGGCCGCAGCCTATTCGGAGGACCAATTTGTAAGCACTTGTCGCGGCCTTATACTATATTCAACAGAGTTATTGAAGAATTATATTTGCAAGTCATTCAATCAAGCAATCAAAAATGAAAATATCAAAAGCACTCAACAGAGACGAATATACAGAGAAACAATTAAGAGAGCAGTTAAACACAATGGCCGCAACCTTGGCAAAATGATGTGAAATGTTTAAGTACAAATAAATGACCGCATCCCTAATAAAGCTCAAATGTTGAAATGGACGCAACCTTGTATAAACGCACTTTAAAAATACAAAATATAGCAGAATAAATGGGACACAGTCCTGAGGAGTTAAAAATTTTAAAGATTGCAAATTAAGGGATTCTTATGAGGCAACATGATCTTCTTCATCCCCTTGTTCTCCATCTGTAGCAGTTTCAATTTCCTGTTTAGCTGTCACAGCCTCTACCTCAGCTCTTGGTCTGGCCCTCTCCTCAGTCGCGGCCTTTATTTTGGCCACACATTGTAAGTGCTCGGCATCACCAAGCCCCCAGGCAAGAATTATATCTTTAGATTCTGGGGAGTTTTTAACAACCATGTGCCTGAGCTCTTGGAAATCGCAGAGGTAGGCTCTATTATTGGTGAGGAAAAATTCACTTGATAATTTGAATGAGTCCATGGCATTATTTATGGACAATTAAAGTGCCTCGGCATGGTCTTTATCATTTTTCGTAACAGCCGCAACATGGTCCTCCTCCATTTGCTTCAAGGCTGCGGCGTGATCTTTCTCCTGTTGGGATAATTTTTCTTGAAGCTCCTTCAACTGGGACTCAAGGCTAGATGCAAGTTTAGTAGCCTCCACAGCCTTTGCTTGTTCAATTTTCCCTTTGCATCCTCCTTAGCCTTGACAGCAACCTTAAGGTTCATCTGAACTGCCTAGAGTGTCTCAATAATAGATTTTTTGCCTTCTTTAAATGAATAATTCTTTACATTATCCAGATCATCAGCATGTACCCTCTCTGTGGCCTCCTTCATCTTGTAGAGGCCTTCATACTTACTCTTTTGAGACACCATAACATTTACGACCTGTGAAGATATTGAATGATAGAAAACAAAACAAAAGCTACATAATAAGAGAATTATTGAAAAGATGAAGTTTCACTTACTCTCGGCAAGCTATGGATGGCATAATCCTCTAAGTCTTCATGGTCCTCATCCAAGAGATGGTCTAGGTCCACGGCATCTGGAACCCTTTTTCATTCTGCAGACAACCATAATAGTTGTGTCCTAAGAAGACTCAGGATTGGACTGCCTAAGATAAGTCTACGAACAGCCATCAGCGCCAATAGTGGCACAAACTTAAGGAGGTGACAGATTGGCATTGACAACCACTATTATTGGAGGAGGTGAATTTGAAGTATTGATTGGAGAGGTGATGTAGCATTCAAATTGTTAAGAAGTTTACATTAACCCTGTTGCGGTCAAGTTGGTGCTAATGTCATCATCAAATGTACCCTCAAGCCTTTCTTGGGTAGCAGGATCTTTAGCCTGAGTTGAGGGCGCGGCAGGATCAACATGATCACCAGCAGGGACTGCAGCAACTCATTTGGGCTTGCCCTTTTCCTTTTTCTCTATCTAACAGCATTGTTGAGGAGGGCTGCATCCTCATCCATCTCCACAACTTGAGTTGCTAATAGCTCTCTATCAATCTCCTCACCTGAAGAAGAAATAAAGCAAGATTAAAATCAAATTTGGGAGTAGCTTCCGTGAAGTTAAAAATCAAAAGAAAAAAAGTAATACCCTTCACGCCCATTACTTTAGGTACAGACTTGTTGGGAAAGAAGCATGCTTCAAAGATGGAGGGTGAAGTCACTAAGGTGTTGAATTATTTATCCTTAGCACTTACTACTGCAGCCCTTCTTATTCTACTCTCTAACTCCTGATTTAGTGGAAAATTATCAAGAGCTGCATAGAAAGTTTTGCATTAATACAAAAGCAAAGGAAAGAATATGGTGAGTACACCACTGAAAATAACAGGACGGGTTCACTATTCAAAAGGATGCATCCCTATTTACCTATCTTGGATGAACTTCCCCATTGTCGCGACATCCTAAAGGATTTCTCTTTCTCGGTCTCATGTGGATGGATTTCCCACCCTTCTCTAGAAATGTAAAAGTACATTCCCTTCCAATTCTTCACACTGGTGTTCCTCCCACTATATAGGCTTTCTTCTTTGCTACGGATGGTAAAGTAGTAGTACCATGCAAACTTTACAGAACTATTGGTATCCGCACCCATAAATAAATGCGTACAGGGGAAGTAGACCCCATTATCAGCAAGTGTCGTGCAGGGCCTTTGTTTCACGACAGGTGCTGAGAAAATCAAATATTTATGAAATTCAACTGCCTCAGCATCGCGGTCAACCCACTCTTGAGTCATAATGTTGCGGACCCTCAAGACCGTAGGAGGTCTCCCAGCTCTATAAGAGGGGCCAACAGGCGCGTCCCTACCTTCAGATGGCCTAGTAGCCGCGGCATCAATATCTACTGGGTTGTTACTAAAGTTGTACTCCTCTTCCATTATTGTGGAATCAGTACCTTTTCTACAAGAGGAGACCACGGAGTTAGTCTCTTTCCAACAAGTTCTTTCCGCGGAGTCAGAATCCAAATCTAGAATGACACAATTTGGGCAATCTTTGAGCTGGCAAGGCCCTATTGTCTTTAAAGGACGCACATAAGGAAGTTCAAGGGGAGAGAGACTCCAAAGCGTTTGTTCCAAAAGTCTCTGAGAAATTCGTCATGATTAAAACTCATATGGTTGTAATAAGACCTACACAACAGAAAGAGTCCGCAGTTAGGTGCCACAGTAAAAACAATGAAATAGCATGTTCGAAACCTAAAGAAGAAATACTAGCAAATTTGGCCAACTACACAAAGTGTTGGGCTCTAGAATCCTAGAAATCAACTACTATCGTGGCATACTGGGGAAGGAGATCTGGTATATTCTTACATGCCGCAACCATTAGGTTATTAGCAAAGTGCTGCGGACACTAACCTAAGAGACATGAAAAGTGCCGAAGCAAAATTCTTAAACATGTTAGTATTTAATGTTACCTAACTTGAAGATTGAAGCCCTAAAATTTAAAGGGTTTGCTAAAGAATGTCAAAATCAGAGATATGTTTTCAACACCAAAATCAGTCAATTCGATCCCACATAAGTGCATCACCATGGGTCTATTTTATGTAGTGATCCTATGAACTGGGAACAGAATAAAGCCCTAAAAGTCTAACCCAAGACAACAAATTTTAATTATTAGGTCAACATTAGTGTTAACAGCTTATTTTAGCAATTGAAGATTGATTCAAGTGCAAGATTAGTTATCTAGTACAAATCCAAACAATTACATAAATTCAAATGGGTTCAATTCGTCATGAAATTGGCAGAAACGAATTTAGATGATGGATCATTCAATTACTATAATTATTTTGCAAAGGCAGGAGTTCAAATGGATTAATTCCAATCAGAGATCAAGAATAGTAGGAAGGATTAAATCATTAAGCTATTCAAGAGGTTTTTGGTCAAAAAAATTACCTGGAAATGGTTTAAAACCGATTTCTCGGCCTCCTAACACCACAATGTGCCACCTCATAACCACCACACACTGCCTTGAAAGGTCACAAAAAAAAGAAGCAATGGACAGAGGTTGGCTTTCGATTTGCTCTCAAGAAGTTAGAAAACGTAATTGTAACACCCCGTGTTTTTAATGGTTAATTAAATTAATTAATTGGAAAATTCGAGAAAAAAAAAATTGGATTTAATTATTTGTACTAATTAAATATGTTGGTTTTTATGTATAAAAATAAGGTTTTAAGTGAAATTTAAATCGGGATTAAAAATTTGGAAATTCTAACTTTTTGTATAAAAATCAGGGAAGGATCCGAGCTAAGGAGGATAAAAATAATATTTTTAGAAATTCGATAGTCTGATCGAGTTGAATTTTTCACAGCAGCCCTGTCTCGCATTTTGCTATAATTTCCTAAAATTTTAAGAGATTCTGACCGTCTGATCGTCCGTAATGATTTTTCTAGTCTTTGTATTTGATTAGGTCTCTAATTCTTTTTGGCATATAAACATAAAGTGACGAGTTTAGGTCTTTTAAAACACATTTTAGCCTTCTCAAAAATTAGAAACCTCTCATCTTCTTCATCTTATTCAACCTCCAAACCCTAGGCCCATTATACATAACTTTCAACTCAAGTTTTGTCAAGATTAACCGGATTTTCTCAAGACACGTAAACAACGAATATTTGTCAATTTTTTGAGAGGAATACATATTCAAGATCAGATTTCTAAACCAACTTTTATTCAGGCATGAATACTCTATTATTTTCCTTTAGTATTATGCGTTTTAAGTGTTGCCTAAACCTTAATTCAACTTTTTTTAAAAGAAATTACGAATCTAATTAGAGAAAGTGGACACATAAAACTTGGGGATGTTTTTATGAAATTCTTTTATATGATTAATATTTATAACCATTGGCTTCGTAGGATTCATGAGTGAAATTTTGGGTTTTGTTGGTGTAGGTTGCATGTAGAAAACCCTAGTTTTGAAATAAATGAAGTTGGGAGCGTATAACTCATGTAATTTGTGTAGAGATAATGAAATTTGGTTTTTGATGTATAAATTATGAAAACTCGATATATTTAATTTAAAATAATTAAATGAAATTAATTGGGTATTTTGACGTTGTGATAATTAAATTAAGATTTAATTAAATTGGACTATCATCCGTAGTTTTATACGTTGATTAATTATGCTTGTTTATGTGACTTGTTGGTATTATTATATTGCCTTTGTGACGACGGGTTGTTGGGTAATTTTGCTCTCCTTATATTTTAGGATGCCTTCTAGGTATGAGACTAGTGGGTAGGCCTTTTGATGATTTATACCTTCTAGGTATGGGCCTACTGAGGGTAGATTATTGCAACTTTATTATGTCGGGGTTTGGTGGGCTGATTTTTGATACTTTATCCTCATTACGCTAGGCTAGACATGACTATTGGTCGAGGTTTAGGTTAGAAATTCAGCCTATACATAGGGTAGGACGGATTGATAACTTGGGGACCCTTAAGTATGGGACTAAGGGATATTTTGAGGATCTCACGTCGATAAAAGGGTGGGGTAATTTACAAATTATGAAATTGAGAAATTGAGGATTAATGCCTAAGATAAAAACTGGTATTAAAACTTGTGGCAACATAATGTGTCGGGGCTGACAATTTAAACGGGTCAGAGGATAATTTATGTCATGTCGTGTGTGGAACCTTATCATGTGTCAGGGTCGATAGTTTAAACGGGTCAAAAGATGATTGACAAGGGGAAGTGTGACACTTTGGTGGATTACCATCCAGGACGGGAGGACCGTCATAATAAAACGTGAGAACAAAAATTAAAGTTGAGTTAAGTTAATAAGAGATTAACTTCGTTGGACTTGAGAATTTAAAATCATATTTGTGTGCCTTTATAAATAGGATCTCTACGAGTAGTTAGTAATTTATATTTATCACGTTTAATTATCCCTTTTAATTTAAAATATTATATTGTGATATTTATTGTGTATAATGCTACTGTCTGGATTCAAGTATCCTATTTGAGGGGAGTAGTGTGTATTCATGCTTGGGGCTCTGACCTCATTCATTGCTAACTTTTCAAGATAAGATTTCGAGAAGCTGCATAGGATTATCAAAGTTATCATTTGGAGGTGCAGCTGGAGTTATTCATTTTATGGCATAGTTTAGTTAGACTTTCCCTTTTCAGTCGTATTTAATTATGAGACTTCATTTGAGTTTTATTGGGTCATTCGGTTCCAAAGTTGTTTAGAGGATTTCTGTTGAATTATTCATATCTTTATTATTCAGATTTTATTTAATAATTATTAGAGATTGGATTTATTTGGAGTTAGCATGTGATGGGTCTTTTATCGTTTAGTTATTTATGATCATTTGAGATTGATTCAATTATTTATCTTATGGACTGATTTATTTATGCCTCATATCTGTCTCATGCTAAGAATGGTATTTATTTAGTTCACTCCCGGCATAGTTCGGCAGCGGTGGCTGGCCACCCCGTCTGTCAGATTTTGCAGGCTGTGACAATAATGAAGTCCACGACCAGTTCCATTTATATAAGAGTGCGCGGGAAGACGAAGTATCATTTTGAAAATGGACACCACAGAGGAAACATACTGCGGCATCAACAATATCAAGACGCAATACCAATTACTCCTTGGCACTATGCCTTGGGGCTTATTAAAATGATAGATATTACACCTTGCCGCAGAATGAGAACAGTATGCCAACATTGAAACATGTTGCCGCAGCCCAAAACGTACAGGCTGCGGCCCCCACTCACAGACCACAACCCTATGCTTACTCACCTGTACACGACCCAAATATAAAAGATGTGACCCATTACATGTTATAAGGTGCGGCCCCAGTTTATTCACTTATCTGGTCGTACCCCCTTTTGCTTCATCAATAGCAACATAGCATCTGCACCTCCTATAAATAGAGGTCCATGCCTCAAGATAGGAGGATCTAGGTCTATTTCTTACACCAACACTTAGCTCAGGGCTGATTATTCTCTTTATGATACTTGGAATAGTTTGGGGGCTACTCTCCGGCATCACAGTTATTTCCCTGACATCCCCGGAGTCATCGTATTCATGTATTCTTTTCTATTCTCATGCTTGTACGCTTCTTTAGGTCTAATTACTATGTACCAAACAATGCATATAATGAGAGCGTGGCACCAAAGTGGACGTAGGCTCATTTTTATAGCCGAACCACTCTATATCTTGTCTTTTATCTCTCTTTACTTGCTTTATTTGTTTACTATGCACTTTATACTTAACTTGCTGGTACGACAACGACAAAGTGGACGATTTCTCACATCATCACCTAGCCCTTAGTCTCTGGCTATTGGATGGAAGACAACCATTGTTGGCTTATAAGATTCTTGAAAGGGGTGAGGGTTTAAGCCAAAGTTTCCATCAGATTTCTCTTTTATTTTCCATAGCCAAAGCAAGGTGGTTATTTTTCAAATCCGTGGGTCTCTTTTACCAGCCGTTTCCCACCATTGTTGCACCATTTTGGAGGCCTGAAACTCCATTAAAGCTTGCTTAAGAACTAGGACAACTTGTAGGAGCAAAATATAGGTGGTTTTGGAGCTTTTGGGTGGCGATTTTGGGGAGTTTTGTGGTGTTCCTCTTCCATCTTCTTCGACCTTCTCCTCTTCCTATTTCCAAGTAAAGTTTTCCTTACTCTTAAAATCTTTTGCTTTGAATTCTAATATGAACAAGATGATGAAGAAAATGTGACTTTTTTTAGCTTTTCTCCCTTATTTTCATATCCTATGAAAAAACCATTTTCTGAAAAATAATAAATGGAGAAGATGATGTTTAGATTAATTTTCAGATTATTATATATGTTGAAATCATGCTATAAATGTAATAATCTCATGAAATAAATATAGAAAATGGAATACTACAAGAAGATGACTAGTTAATGCATTTGTTGGGTTTTCTAAGGAAGGAGGCCCATTTAATGAAATAGTTTATGTAGTATGTGCTAATCTTGACATCAATGTGAATAATGTTGAAATATTATGGTCTAAATATGCGATTAGTAATCACATAAAAATAGCCCCAAAATCTAATATGTTGAAATATTAGTTTAAACCTCTTGAATATGTTAAATAAGGCTTATAATCATGTAGATGGATTTATTCGTAAAATTTGTGCTAAAATGGGTTGTACATCACTAATAAAGGGTTAAATGTTGATAGAAACATATAGTACCATAAATATGAAATATTGTACTTAAGACCCGCACTAAATGGTGATTTTTGGATAAAAATGCCTTAGGGGCAGATTTAGTCAATATGAAGAATAGTCACTTAAATGGTGTTTTTTTTAACAGAAATACTTGAAAAATGCTTTTGAGTAAATATAAGTGTGAGATGCCATTTTTTAAAATTAAAGTATAGAACATTGACTTAGTATATTGTAGAGTTTTATGTTGACACTAGAATGCTCCTCGGCCCGTATGATGTAAAGGCTAATGACGGTTTTAATGCTAAAATCTTATACGAGAATATGAACATTATGAATAATATCGAACACAAGAAATATAATGATATTTGGATGATGTCAGGTTAACTAATTAAGTAGGTCTATGATGTCCCTAGTGGTGAAAGACCCCAAACCAAGTGCAGTTACCATATGGCACTCGGTACCGGGCGATGAAATTTCGTGAAACCGTGGGTTGTGATGGGTGAGTGTGTCGGTGGAATTCCAAAGATAATGCTAAGTAATGAATCGAATATTCATGAAATATGCATAAATGAACGATATATATTCATTGGATTATTGTGTGGTAACATAATGAAGTATGATTAACTTCCTGGCACGGAACATTAAAATGCTAAGTGTGAGTGGGCACGTAGCCCAGGGCATTAAATGCAAGTGCATTTATGACTAAGTTGAAGAATCTTGTTAGTATGGATAAATGATAAATTAGTTGAATATAATGAAGACTTATTGAATATTGTTAGCATAGTTAAATGTTAACTAAGATAATCATTAATGATAATTAATGAATATGGGACAACGATGGTTTTCAGAATTATTAAAATGCATTGTATATGTATAGCATTTTGATATGAATACTATTGATATTATCTCCCACCCTACTGGGAATTTTTCTCATACCCTATTTTTCTAAAACCCCAGGTACAGCAGGTGGTACATCGGGTAAAGAAGTTGGAAAGGTCGCAACAAGTGTTAGTCGTCGTTAGAGGCGTTGTAACTGATTTTAATCCATGGACTTATGTTGAACTGTAATCCCTTATGTTTTGTTAAGAAAATTTGGTTTCAACTTGAACTATTTGGAAATTGTAATAATATAGGGATTTATGTTAATTTGTGGATTAAATTGTGACAAGTGTTTTACTTATAAATTGTTAATTGAATATAAACTTGCATGATATGGGCCTCACCTTTCCACAATAAAATAAATCAAAGGTTTTCTTGAAGTATAATGTGGAAACTATTTTCCAATTTAATTAAATTGTTTATCCCCCTCCCCCTTAACATCGTGGGTTGGATACGGGTTATTCCAACGGTAGCTCTAATTCGGGTCGGGGCGTTACATCTTTCGACTTGAACCTTTACATAGTAAAGATAATTCAAAATATACTAGACTAACTGATGAGTGCATTATTTTTCATGAATTATGTCCAAATCTAGACCTTGTTAGGCCCATTGTATCATAAATAATGAGTTGTTAGAGTCATTTTCATAAAATAAAAGAAAAATGCAAGTTTGAATAAAATTTGAGTTACAAATACAATTTTAGTTTTCCAGGAGTGAAATCATAATTTTCAAAACTTTATGTGCCTGTGAATAATTTTAAATATTTATCTAGAAAAAAAAAAGTTCTCTCTGAAATTTGGTTGAATTTCGAATTAAAACTAGCAATTTATGAATTTCGGGGGATAAAGTGCAAAAGGGGGTAAGTTTGTAAGTTTCCAGATATTTATGATGCTAAATTTTATTTTGCATATTTACAGGTACCCCAGAAATTTGGACCACAAAAGAGTCGATGTGAAAAAAATTGTCGGGAAACGTCATGACGCGACACAGTTTACACAGTTGTACTAAATATTTTTTATAAAATCATTCGAGTGTCCGTTGAGGCCATGCGATAGCTTTTCGGAAAGGTCTTGACAAGACTCGCAACATTGAAGTCGGATGAAAATGAGATTTTGAAGTTTTGGGGGTCAAAAATGCGATTAAAACTGATGTTGTGAATAGTGACGGCAATAGTGCCAAAATTGGGGGTATTTATTTATAAAAAAAATGATTTCTCAATTATCTTCAATTCTTCCCAAGAGTCCAAGAGATATTTATCAGTTCAAATACAACCAACAAAAGAGAGTTTCACTCTAACTTCAACACCCTATTCATAAGGCTATAAATAAGACCATTTGGCTCATTATTTTTGTGTAAAATTTTAGAGAGAGCTTTGAGAGATAGTTTTTTATTCATTTTTTTTAGAGTATATTTTTATTGAGGGCTAAGAATTATTTTATGGAAGAAGTTTTGTCAACATCAATTGTAAGACTGATTATTTTTGTAAGTTGATTTATTAATGAGAATTAACACTTATTCTTGCATTTTTATTTTGTCTTCAATTATGTTATCTTAATTTCTTTACTAGGACTAGGTGAAATTTATCATGTTTGATTAATATTATGCATGATTTAAATTCTTCTTTGTTCCCGATATGTGCTGAAGGTTTTAAAAATTCGGTATTCATTTAAAATGACACAAGAGAGTGTTTTAAACCTTCCACTTTGTTTGAAAAAAAATCATATTTTTATTTTTAAGTGTGAGTACTTTTGATGGATTATGCTTGTACTCGATTGTTTTGATAATCCATGCTTAAAGACTATACTCTAAAATTTAAAAGTGAACTTTAATAAGGAAAAAAAATAAAAAAATAAAAATAAAAATTGTTTCACAAGTGTGCTTTGTTATTTATTTTGTTTCTTAAATACCTCAGTTAGTGTGTTTTTTCTTTCCTTTCTTTTTTTTTATTTTTTTGTGTGTGTCGCACTTTACGTTTGGTGTAGTTTTTTTTTCTCAGAAGCACATTCAAACAAAAAAGGAAAAGAAGAAGAAAATAGGGAAAAAATGAAGAAAAATCAAAAAGGTGTGCAACGGTGAGTGAACGTGTTGAAAACTTGTGTAATCTTGTCACGAGCACAAAGAACTCTCGGGGATGAAAAATGCGGTCGAAATTTTCCCCCGATCGACGTCAACTTAAACTTCGGGATGGCGTAAATAAGTGATCGTAAAAAGTCCACGCCAGAGGTACGTTTGTGTGTGCTCCTACGTTGCTTAATTTCTCACTTAATTTAGCACGTTCCATAAATTTACTTAAGGGCAAAACCCGTGTGAAAGTTTAAGGTGATAATTTCATCACACTTTCTTGGCCCAAAAATCACTAATTAACAAAGCATTTGCATATCCGGAGCCATCACATATAATTTAAAATCAAGTAGACGTTGTCCTTAGGATATCACATAACTCATAGGAAACCTTTTGACGAGGCTAGAATTAAAAGTTACTCCAACGCGGACTTATCAAATCGATTCCGTTTCACCTTGTCTAAGATTGGTGATTTTTAATGTGTCTTCATACCGACCACCTACCTATTGGAAAAGACGAGATTTGAGGCGATAACCATAGTTGGCCGTCTTTTAAATTCTCGCTTGTCAAAGAATAGGAGTTGTCTAATTAGGGAGATTAATTCGGAGACCCCTGTTCTAGTCGATTAATCTCCGAAAAAATCGATTTAAAAATTAAAATTCCCCTCACCTAAATTAGATAATTCAATTTGCTTTGTGTTAGCTAGGAATTACATGGTTTGAGTCAAATATATTTTTTTTTAAATTTTCTTCACAAGAAAAATAATAAATAAATAAAACATTTGAGTGAACTAAATGTATGTGAAGTTGGTTTCAAGATCTTACCGGTCATTTGTCGAGTATGGAGTCTAGTATTCCCGATACTTAGGTAGGTACATTTTCGATATTCACTTAGATGGGAGAAGAATTAGTACCACATGCCCTTAAAGATTACCTTTATCCGACTAGATCTAGTCATCCTTCATGCATACTTCTCCCCGATCACAATGCCAACAATTTCCTATTCCATCCCGGGAAAATCCAAATGTTTCCCGTGTTTCAAGGTACCGAAAAAGAGGATCCATTCCTTCATGTTTAGGAATTCAGGAGATATGTGGGACCATTAAATACCAACAACTCACTGACGCGATTGTTAAACTTAAATTGTTCCCGTTCTCATTGAAAGACAAAGAGAAGAGTTGGTTTAACTCCTTGAAACCTAGATCCATGACCATTTGGAACCAAATGAGTATCGCCTTCCGGTAAAAATTATTTCACAGTCAAAAGACAGTGTCGATATGTCACGCCATTAATACATTTAGCCAAAAGGAGGGAGAATCCTTATGGATGTATCTGGAGAGATTCAAGGGCTTGCCACTACAATTTCCACACCATGGGGTTGAGATAGGATGCTAAGTCCAAATTTTGTACGAGGGGTTTAATTGTAATACTCGAATCATGCTCGATTCACTATGTAACGGTTATTTTATCCAGAAAAGTGAGATCGACATGTGGTTATTCCTAGAAGCCGTAGCGAATAAGTCCTAGCGATGGGCACCCAATAGAGAATCTAGGTTCACCAAATCCAATGAGGGTTTTACTTACCAAGTCGAACAAAGTGATTTAAATGCCAAAGTTACCACATTGGCCCAACGTTTAGAATCTTTAGAGACGAGCAAAATGGCTAATGAAGGTGCACTTGAGGTCGTACAACATGTAGGTTCCCCTATGTGTGTACTTTATGACGCATTCAACCACTTAGTAGAGAAATGTCCTGCCCTTCTGACCCAAAAAGCACTTACCGAGCAAGACAATGCCCTTTACCAAAATAAGCCAAAGTATAATGCGTACGATTCGGGGTGGCGAGACCACCCCAATTTTTCATGGTCCAAAGGTCAATACCAAGGAAGTGAAGGTAAATCTTTCGGTAACCCGCCTCCGGGTTTCCAAAAGAATGCCCACGAACCAATGTATCCCTCATCCTAAAAGATCTAAGCTTTAGAGGATACGGTGAATTTGCTTGCTCAAAGTACCCTCCAATTCCAACAGTCAACTCAAAGTGTCCTCCAATCCACCCAACAGAGATTGCATGCGAACACTCAATACATAGCCAAACTTGAGGTTCAAGTGAACCAACTAGTAAACGCATTAAGTGAGAGTAACAAGGGAACATTCCTGAGTTAGCCTGAGCCCAATCCCAAAAGGGAACATGCCTAAAGGCTAATATTTTATTCTAGACAACGTTGGTTCATCACAAACCCAAGATGTTATCAAATCCATAATCTTGCTTAGGTCCGGTAAGGAAGTAAAAAATAATGTCTCACCACCCATCGAGAGTGAATCCGAAAAATGTAAGGAGAAGGAAGATCCACATGTGGATCCAAGTTCCTCCCAACCCTTATCTTCCGAACCATCTGTAGAGACCTATGTTCCAAAAGGTCCATTTCCCCAATGATTGGTGCCCCGAAAGAAAAAGGCACAAGTTGACAAAATGTTGGAAGTATTAAAGCAAGTAAAAATCATTATCCCACTTCTTGACACTATACAACAAGTCCCGTCCTACACCAAATTTTTGAAGGATCTTTGTACCTTCAAAAGAAACACCAATGTGCCCAAGAAAGCTTTTCTCACCGACCAAGCAATCTCGATCATTTCTTATATAACGCCCGTCAAGTATAAGGATCCTGGGATGCCGATGATCTCTATCAAGATAAGGGAGAATCACTTCGAGAAACATCTATTATACTTAGGAGCAAGCGTGAACCTTCTTCCGTACACCATGTACGAGAAACTAGGTTTGGGAGA
The DNA here is from genome assembly GCA_949130495.1 of Sambucus nigra. Taxonomy (NCBI): domain Eukaryota; kingdom Viridiplantae; phylum Streptophyta; class Magnoliopsida; order Dipsacales; family Adoxaceae; genus Sambucus; species Sambucus nigra. The sequence continues at coordinate 363,328,989 of OX422212.1, forward strand.
GTTAAGTTCCATTAAGATGACCTTGTCCTTAGTCGATCGATCGATCCATTAAGATACCTAGAGGTGTTGTAGAGGACATATTTATTAAAGTAGGTGATTTTATCTTTTCTACAGACTTTGTGGTCTTAGACACACAACACGCATCAAACTCACCCACGCAAATCCTGATCATCCTCGGTCAACCCTTTTGGCTACTTCTGATGTTGTCATTCGATGTCGTAGTGGGCAACTAAACCTGTCATTTGGGAACATGAACATGCATTTGAATGTGTTTAATTTAGATAGGCCATCGTCTATGTGACACCTCGCCTAATTGAATACCGGGCGATCACTCCCTTATTAAATTAAAATCAAGATGAGCAGTTGGTTCATTCTTAGCATCACTGTCGTAAAAATAAATTTTTCCAAATTAACACCCTAATTAATTAAGCTAAGTGTCAAAACCATTTTTAACCTTTATAACCAAAATGTATTTTTAAAGAAAAACTTATTTATTTAATTAGTAACAACATTTTCAATAAATAAGAATCATACAACAATTATCATGTAACATAATCCATTAAATTTAAACATTCAAAGTCCCACATTTAAGACATAAGGTAAAACATCCATACTGAAATAAATCCCATAGTAACAGTACTAGAAATAATTGAAATACAATTGTCCCAATAAAACAGATAAATAGTGGAAAGGGCGACACATGCCCAATAAATGAGTACGATAGATGTGGAATCAAGTGAACGAAGTCGTCTATGCAAGTGGCCTGCAACTCCCACCTAACCTGCAGCACGTTCCTTTCAAGGGATCCTAAGCAAGACGTCCATGTGGCTAGGCACCTGTAATACATACATATATATACAAGAGAGAGAGAGAGAGAGAGAGAGAAATAAAGAAACGGGTCAGAGCCCAATAGTGTGTTTGATTTAAAATACGTTTAGCAAGTATTTAAATTGATACAGGCCAATGCAACAACATATTAGTGCGACACTCTCTTGAGAAATTCTCACCTCTCTTCTAATGTGCACATCTATCGCACTAACCTTCCCAACGATTTGTCTTATCATTTATCGCACTAATCTTCCCACTGATTTAACTAATCTTAAATTACTCGTAAGATTCAAAATTTAACGATTTAATTGTTTGAAAAGAATATTTCAATTTGTAACCAAAGTTCTCATTTTAACTTTATTAATCAATAAAGTTTTTCCAGTGTCATATTATACTTTCGTAAACCAAGTATTTATAATTGAGTCATCAACAATGTCCTACATATCACATCACAGTAGGCAGTCCCAGATTTCAGAATTACATACATATATTAACTACTCATAATATATATATATATATATCATAACAGCACCCCAAATAAATTTATGGTTTGGGCATACTCTACTATCCAATCCCCATATCACTCGTACTAAGGGAATACAGATTCGGAATCACTCTCTAACTGTATTAACACATACTCAAACAATATTGAGGCGAAGTATAGATTCCAAGTCTCTTCGGACCGTCTGAACTATCACTGCGATAGCCTGTACCAAGGATACCTATACACAAACAATATGAGGCGAAGCATAGATTCCAAGTCTCTAAGAGGAAAGCACATACCCGCATCTCTTAGGACCGACTGAACTATCATTTCGATAGCCTGTACCAAGGATATCTATCTTCTAGGGTACAAGTCAATATCCCCCATAAAGGTCCCATCGAGATAAGACTGTCCCAGCACGGAAACCTCAGGGATAGCAAGTAGCGTGGGCATAATTTTCACACATAAATAGTATATGCATACACAATCATATAACTATACTAATATTACCATATCAATAATGGGTAAATTCTCAATTCCCATAATTACGTCATTTGTATTTATTTCTCATTATATAGTTATCACGTATAACCATTCACATCTTACTTTAATTTGAGGAACTTTTCCACTTACTACATAACGCTTCATGGATTCTATCCTCACAATTAAAAAATTCAGTAGGTATACACATCTGTCCCAAAGTAACTCTCTTACGTGTCTCTCTCTTCAAATCATAGATTCACCGACCCTTATGTAATTATCCCAAAATAAAATCTTTGCCCGACATTAAGGGTCCCAAAATCTATTCACATGTCCTACTGGTCTTCCCTATCTCCCAAAACATTTTATTAAAGATGACCAATAATTATCTGAAAATAAATTGAATTTAACACACTAAAAAGGGAAATAGGAGTCTTCCAGGAGGTGTCGATCGATCGAGGTCTGGGGCTCGATCGATGGAACCTTCGATCGATCGATGCTCTGGCTCGATCGATCGATCAAGCAGGTATTTTGATTTCTGCAGAATTGCAGTTACGGGTTCTACTTTCTGACTTCATCCAAATCCATATTTTTCGATCCCAAACGTCTCACTGACATCCTAACATGATAGGATACACATTCTACGTAAAGCATGTCAATTTGCGTCACTAAACATGGATTAATCATACCAAAATTCATTTAAAACTCAAGAACCCTAAAAATCTCTAAATCATGATTCTAATCTGTTTTATCCCAGAATTTCTTTCTTATTTACACCAAAATTTCATGGATTATTCTTCTACATCACAAAAGACTTCCAGAATAAGGTTTAAGTCTTTACTACATGCAAATTCCTATCACAATTTGGGTTTTCTTCCATATATTTCATCCCTAATCATTCCTAAACTAATATGAAAATTGCACCAACGAAATAAGCAAGATAAACACTTGCCTGGGATTTTTGACGTTCTGATTTGCAGATTTTTTTGGTGTGGTTGCGTAGCCCATTTCGCGATCTACGCGTTAGTGGTGGTTGCGGTGCAAACGGGTGGATTTCGGCCCTTGAATTTGCCTTGAGAGCTCTCTCCTTTCTCTCCTATGGCCGTCACTTGTGTTTAGATTTTCTAACCCTAGATGACAATCCAGATATCTGATATAACCCTTTGAATTTTCGTGGGTTTAATTACCCATAAATGTGAACTGTCCAAAATGCCCTCCCGGGTACCACTTAGGCCTAAAAACGCCCCGAGACCCAAACTAAACCCCCGGGTACACTTTTCTGACTATCTCGACCCTTCCGGACGCGTTAGCGCACTCAAAATGACTATACGAATGACTTATAAAATATTCTCTTTTATTTATCAATATTTAGTCCCGACGCGACACGGGCACGTCCCGACTCAAATTTTCAAAATTATCATTTTATTTTCTCGTGACATTCAATAATATCAATATCATATATTACTTTGCTCATTAGTAATATTCAACAAATTTTCCATAATTACTAACTCTCGTCACGTTAATAATTAGAACATAATTAATTTCTGGATTTTTATTAAAGAATTAACTCACATTAAATTCAATAAATCCCCTAATTAATATAGCAAAAAATACGGGGTATTACATACTTCCCCCCTAATAACGGAATTTCGTCCCGAAATTCGGAAAACAAGGCATACCTGGTAAGAACAAATCTGGATATCTCTCGCGCATATCGGCCTCGCGCTCCCAAGTGGATTCCTCCACATTATGATGCTCCCACTGGACTCGCACAAGTGGAACTATCTTCAACCTCAATCTCCTCTCACTATAGTCTAGGATAGCCACCGGTGTCTCCTCGTAAGATCTATCAGGCTGTAAGTCGATCCCATGTATCGCAATGTGAGTATGGGCCATATTATCCCGAAGATACCGTCTCAACGACGAGATGTGGAATACATCGTAAATGCGATGTAAATGCTCTGGCTGTCCCAACTTGTATGCAACCGGCCCAATCATCTCGATGATGGGAAATGGTCCCACGTACCTCGGAGCCAACTTCCCCTTCTTCCCGAACCTCATCACTCCCTTCATAGGAGATACACGCAATAACACATGGTCCCCCACACTAAACTCTCGGAAGAACCGTTTCGCATTGGCGTAGCTCTTTTGCCTATCCTGGGCTACCCGAATGCGACTCCTGATCATCTCGATCCTCGTGGAGATTTCCTGAATCACCTCTAGTCCTAGCAACTTGTTATCCCCCACTTCGAGCCAACAAGATGGGGAACAACAAGGCCTTCCATACAAAGCCTCAAATGGAGCCATGCCAATCGTGAACTGATACGAGTTATTATAAGCAAACTCTACCAGTGGAAGGTGTGGCTCCCATCCTCCTCCAAAATCAAGGACACACATGCGTAGCATATCCTCTAACATCTGATTAGTACGCTCTGTCTGTCCGTCTGTCTATGGGTGATAAGCTGAACTCAACCTCAACTCAGTACCCATAGCCTCCTGAAAGCTTTCCCAAAAGCGTGACACAAAGATCTTGTCTCTATCTGACACAATATTCAGGGGCACCCCGTGTAATCTGACGATCTCGGCAATAAACAGCTGAGCATACTGACCCGTGATATAATCTATCTGCACCGATAGAAAATGAGCCACCTTGGTCAAACGGTCTACAATCACCCAGATAGAGTCATGGCCCCGCTGTGATGTAGGCAACCCTATAATAAAATCCATGGAAATGCTCTCCCACTTCCACGCGGGTACTTCCAATGGATGAAGCAACCCTGACGGTTTCTAATGGTCCACCTTCACCAGCTGGCAGGTAGAACACTTAGACACGAACTCAGTAATGTCCTTCTTCATCCCACTCCACCAATATTATCTCCTCATATCATGGTACATCTTATCCCCTCCAGGATGCACCGCAAACCGAGACCCGTGAGATTGGGTCATCACTGCATTATGTAATTCATCCCCTTCAGGAACTACCAACCTTCCATTAAACCGCAAACCTCTATCGAAACTAACAGAATAGGACTCAGCACCCTCGGCTAGAAGTTTCACAATCTGCTCCTGGCAAAACGGGTCTGTGGTCTGGGCCTGTATTACCCTCCTAACAATCTCGGGTGTGACTGACATTACGGATATGAAAGAACGTGCTACTGTGTCCTGGTGGCCCAACTCCTTCCACTATGCTTTCCAGACGTCTGCTACCTCGTCTACCGGTCTACGACTCAACGCATCAGCAACTACATTGGCCTTCCCCGGATGATACTGTATATCGAACTAGTAGTCCTTCACAAACTCTATCCATCTGCGCTGACGCATATTCAGCTCTCACTGAGTGAACAGGTACTGCAACGACTTGTGCTATGTGAACAAACGAAATTTCTCTCCCAATAAATAGTGCCTCCATATCCTCAATGCAAAGACGACCGCTGCTAACTCCAGGTCGTGGTTGGGGTAATTCTTCTCATGCGACTTAAGCTTGCGGGAGGCAAAATCTATAGCCTTCTCTTCCTGCTGAAGTACTCCCCCAAGTCCCCATAAGGAAGCATCGGTGTAAACCAGGTACTCCACACCCGGCTTCGGTAACGCAAGGACTGGTGTTGAAGTAAGCTTGTCTTTCAGCTCGTCGAAAGCCAACTGACAAGCATCATCCCAAACATATGGTACCCCCTTGCGAGTCAGGTTCGTCAGCGGACCCGCTATTTTAGAGAATCCCCGAATGAATCTCCTGTAGTAGCCAACTAACCCCAATAAACTACACACTTCCGTCGGTGTCGTGGGTTGTCCCCACTGCCTCACCACTGACACTTTGCTCGGGTCAACTGCAATCCCCTGCTCAGAAACAACATGCCCCAAGAACTGTACCTCTCGTAACCAGAATCCGCACTTCTCATACTTAGCATACAGCTGATGCTCTCGTAGAGTCTGAAGAACCTTCCTCAAGTGCTCGGCATGCTCCTCCTCGGAGTGTGAATATATCAAAATGTCATCTATGAAAACGATGACAAGCTGATCCAAGAACTCTCTGAATACTCGGTTCATCAAGTCCATGAAAACGGCTGGAGCATTTGTGAGTCCGAACGGCATCACCCGAAACTCATAAGACCCATATCTCGTCAAGAAAGCAGTCTTCGAAACATCCGACTCCCTAATACGTAGACCTCAGATCTATCTTCGAAAAGAAATTTGCTCCCCTCAGCTGTTCGAACAGATCATGGATTCGAGGTAACGGATATTTATTCCGTATCGTGACCTTGTTCAGCTCCCGGTAGTCCACACACAATCTTAGTGAACCATCTCTCTTCTTCACAAACAAAACTGGAGCGCCCCAAGGTGAGGTACTCCTGCGAATGAAGCCCTGACCTAACAGCTGCTCTATCTGATCTCGTAGCTCTCTCATCTCTGACGGAGCCATACGGTACGGTGCGCGTGCTATAGGTCTCGTATCTGGCAATAAATCTATAACAAAGTCTATCTCTCGACTGGGGGGTAGGCCTGGTATCTCCTGAAACACATCGGAATACTCCTTGACAACTGTGATTGAATCTAAGGGAATCACAACCTCCTTAGAGGTTTCCTCCTCTATGTAATACAAATGAGTGGTCGAACCTCCCTCTGGACGAGGCATCGCCACTACAAACATCTCTTGCCCCGGAATGGTAAAAATAATGCTCTCACCGAAGCTATCAATCATGGCTCTATAAGCTGCAAGCTAATCCATACCAATAATCACATCATGCTTGTGCATGTCTAAAACTAACATGTCTGCAGGTAATACCAAGCTACCAATCTCTACCCCCACTCCCCGGCATATAAAGAAAATAAGGGACCCACTCCCAGTGGTGAGTCTACGCACGTCACTGTGCTATCTGTTGTGTCTAACAACCCTAAGGACTTCACAAAATACGTAGCTATAAAACAATGTGTCGCCCCAGTATCAAACAAAACCCGACCCATAGTACCATGGATAGGAAACATACCCTCAATCGCGGGTGGTGCCTGTGGGGCTGCTGTCGGGTGGACGTTATAGACACGTCCGTACTGTAACTGCCCCTGCTGCACTGGAGCTGCTGGAACAGCTGGTAGGGCTGGCACCTGGGCTGGAGCTGGGAGTGCAGCCGAAAAAAGTGGTCTCTGTGGCTCATTATGGGCACCCTGCTGCTGTGGGGGCCTATCTCCCTCCAGACAATCCTGGCGCCTATGGCTGTGTCTACCACACCCAAAACATCGGCCCTTGAAGTTGCCTCCCCTCTGTCCCTGCTGACCACGGCCCTGCTGGAAGTTACCTCCTCGTCACTGGCCCTGTTGGCCCTGATTAGCACGCTGCTGGCCCTGCTGTCGGTGTTGGCCCTGCTGGCCCTGCTGATTAGGCTGGCCCTTCTGGCCCTGCCTATAGCCCCCATATCCCTGCCTAGAATTACCTGAACGGAATCGCTTAGCAGGGTCCCCCTGGTGGGAACTCTGATCGTGCTAACGAGTCTGTCCATGGGGTGGTGCCCCACTGGCACTATTACCCCCGGTCCTGCCCTGCTGGATGGACTCTCCTGCTCTCTTTCTTCGCTGAAGATGGAATCGGTGATCCTGGAAATGTAGCAGCGCGGCATTGAGTACATCAGTGAAAGTACTCAGGGATGAATTCCCAATAAGGTGCTGACGGATCCTCCAAGCTAACCCGTCGACAAAGAGCATAATCTTCTTACTCTCAGTAGGTGCCTCATCTAGCACAATGGTGAGAAGTCTCGTGAACTCCTCCTCATACTCCGCTACAATAAGACTCTCCTGCTTCAGGTTCAGTAATCTCCGCCTCATCTCAGTCTGCACGGCGGGTGGAAAATACTTGCGGTCAAACCACTCCCAAAATGACTAGATAGGGATCGTGTCCCTCTCCTCCAAAGTGGTAGTGGACTCCCACCACTGAAAAGCGGCCCCCACCATCTTAAAGGGAGCCAATAACTGCTTCTGCACGTTGGTGCACTCATACATACGGAGATGCCGCTGGATGTCTTTCTTCCATTGGCTAACTGTGACAATATCGGAGCTACCAGAGAACTCAAGGGGATGTGCTTTTTGAAAAGCATTCTGAACCCTCTCCCATGCAGATGGAAGCTGTGCTGGTACTGGCGCCACTGCCTGAACCTGGGGTGGAGCCTGCTGAGTCACCGCTAGTGCGACATTCACCGCCTGAGCAACAATGGTGGCTACTTCGTTTGCATTCATAGTGCCTTGTGTCGGAGCTGCTGGCTGCTCGACCTAGGCACGCCTATCCTTCGGAGCACGTCTCGGAGGCATCTGAAACGTGAAGAAGTTTATTAGTCTACAGTCATAAATAAATCTCAAATAGCTGAAGACTTAAACTTGAAAGCAAGAATACAACCATCTTATAATAGGACTCTATAGAAATAACGTTAAGCTGAAAGAGAAATAAGCCGTACAGATCCTATGGACACTAGAACCTGATGCTCTGATACCACCTGTGACAGCCCGCCTAATTAAATACCGGGCGATCACTCCTTTATTAAATTAAAATCAAGGTGAGCAATTGGTTCATTCTTAGCATCACTGTCGTAAAAAAAAACTTTTCCAAATTAACACCCTAATTAATTAAGCTAAGTGTCAAAACCATTTTTAACCTTTATAACCAAAATGTATTTTTAAAGAAAAACTTATTTATTTAATTGGTAACAACATTTTCAATAAATAAGAATCATACAACAATTATCCTGTAACATAATCCATTAAATTTAAACATTCAAAGTCCCACATTTAAGACTTAAGGTAAAACATCTATACTGAAATAAATCCCATAGTAACAGTACTAGAAATAATTGAAATACAATTGTCCCAATAAAATAGATAAATAGTGGAAAGGGCAACACATGCCCAATAAATGAGTACGATAGATGTGGAATCAAGTGAACGAAGTCGTCTATGCAAGTGGCCTGCAACTCCCACCTAACCTGCAGCACGTTCCTTTCAAGGGATCCTAAGCAAGACGCCCCTGTGGCTGGGCACCTGTAATACATACATATATATACAAGAGAGAGAGAGAGAGAGAGAGAGAGAGAGAGAGAGAGAGAGAGAGAGAGAGAGAGAGAGAGAGAGAAACGGGTCAGAGCCCGATAGTGTGTTTGATTTAAAATACGTGTAGCAAGTATTTAAATTAATACAGGCCAATGCAGCAACATATTAGTGCGACACTCTCTTGAGAAATTCTCACCTCTCTTCTAATGTGCACACCTATCGCACTAACCTTCCCAACGGTTTGTCTTATCATTTATCGCACTAATCTTCCCACTGATTTAACTTATCTTAGATTACTCGTAAGATTCAAAATTTAACGATTTAACTGTTTGAAAAGAATATTTCAATTTGTAACCAAAGTTCTCATTTTAACTTTATTAATCAACAAAGTTTTTCCAGTGTCATATTATACTTTCGCAAAACAAGTATTCATAATTGAGTCATCAACAATGTCCTACATATAAAATCACTGTAAGCAGTTCCAGATTTCAGAATTTCATATATATATTAACTACTCATAAAATATATATATATATCATATCAGCACCCCAAATAAAACTATGGTGCGGGCATACTCTACTATCCAATCCCCGTATCACTCGTACTAAGGGAATACAGATTCGGAATCACTCTCGAACTGTATTAACACATACTCAAACAATATTTGAGGCGAAGTATAGATTCCAAGTCTCTTCGGACCGTCTGAACTATCACTGCGATAGCCTGTAGTAAGGATACGTATACACAAACAATATGAGGCGAAGCATAGATTCCAAGTCTCTAAGAGGAAAGCACATACCTGCATCTCTTAGGACCGTCTGAACTATCATTCTGATAGCCTGTACCAAGGATATCTATCTTCTAGGGTACAAGTCAATATCCCCCATAAAGGTCCCATCGAGATAAGACTGTCCCAGCGCGAAAACCTCAGGGATAGCAAGTAGCGTGGGCATGATTTTCACACATAGATAGTATATGCATACACAATCATATAACTATACTAATATTACCATATCAATAATGGGTAAATTCTCAATTCCCATAATTACGTCATTTGCATTTATTTCTCATTATATATTTATCACGTATAACCATTCACATCTTACTTTAATTTGAGGAACTTTTCCACTTACTACATAACGCTTCATGGATTCTATCCTCCCAATTATAAAATTCAGTAGGTATACACATCTGTCCCAAAGTAACTCTCTTAAGTGTCTCTCCCTTTAAATCATAGATTCACCGACCCTTATGTAATTATCCCAAAATACAATCTTTGCCCGATATTAAGGGTCCCAAAATCTATTCACATGTCCTACTGGTCTTCCCTATCTCCCAAAACATTTTATTAAGGATGCCAAAGAATTATCTCACAATAAATTGAATTTAACTCACTAAAAAGGGAAATAGGAGTCTGCCAGGAGGGGTCGATCGATCGAGGTCTGGGGCTCGATCGATCGATGCTCTGGCTCGATCGATCGATCAAGTAGGTATTTTGATTTCTGCAGAATTGTAGTTATGGGTTCTACTATCTAACTTCATCCAAATCCATATTTTTCGATCCCAAACGTCTCAAAAATTCTGCCACTGACATCCTAACATGATAGGATACACATTTTACGTAAAGCATGTCAATTTACGTCACTAAACATGGATTAATCATACTGAAATTCATTTAAAACTCAAGAACCCTAAAAATATCTAAATCATGATTCTAATATATTTTATCCCAGAATTTCTTTCTTATTTACACCAAAAATTCTTGGATTATTCTTCTATATCACAAAAGACTTCCAGAATAAGGTTTAAGTCTTTACTACATGCAAATTCCTATCACAATTTGGGTTTTCTTCCATATATTGCATCCCTAATCATTCCTAAACTAATATGAAAATTGCACCAACAAAATAAGCAAGATAAACACTTGCCTGGGATTTTCGACGTTCTGATTTGTAGATGTTTTTGGTGTGGTTGCGTAGCCCGTTGTGCCATCTATGCGTTGGTGGTGGTTACGATGCAAACGGGTGGATTTCGGGTCTTGAATTTGCCTTGAGAGCTCTCTCCTTTATCTCCTATAGCCGTCACTTGTGTTTAGAGTTTCTAACCCTAGATAACAATCCATATATCTGACATAACCCTTTGAATTTTCGTGGGTTTAATTACCCATAAATGTGAAATGTCCAAAATGCCCTCCCGGGGTACCACTTAGGCCTAAAAACGCCCCTAGACCCAAACTAAACCCCCGGGTACACTTTTCTGACTATCTCGACCCTTCCGGACGTGTTGGAACACTCAAAATGACTATAAGAACGACTTATAAAATATTCACTTTTATTTATCAATATTTGGTCCCGGCGCGACACAGGCGCATCCCGACTCAAATTTTCAAAATTGTCATTTTATTTTCTCATGACATTCAATTATATCAATATCATATATTACTTTGCTCATTAGTAATATTCAACAAATTTTTCATAATTACTAACTCTCGTCACGTTAATAATTAGAACATAATTAATTTCCGGATTTTTATTAAATAATTAACTCACATTAAATTCAATAAATCCCCAAATTAATATAGCATAAAAATACGGGGTATTACACTCTAATGATGAATAGACTGAAGTTAAGTACGTTCAAGAAGTGAACGCTATCACTACCCCACGGGATAGTGACACAACTGATCTACGTGCTTGGCCACCTGATCTGTCTCTAGATATGAGTTTTGAAGATTTTGAGAAAGCATCCGGTCCGGTTGATGAGGATCTTAATATTGAAGTCCCATTTTTATTAGATTCTTTTTGTCATTTAGATGAGAGAGACTAGGATGATAGGATAGATAAATTCCTTCTCTTTGAACGAAAACCCGAGACTTTTGACAGTATGCTGACACGTGAGGTATTATCTATTAGTGATGAGATCAAAAAAATCATTCCAGCGTTTCCACCTGGTGATGCATGTTTTGTCATGTTGTATTGTCCCGTTCCACCACGTCCACTTGTGTCATTTGAGTATTTGGATGAAATCGAGGACATGACTAAAGTATCCTCCGATTTGGATCCCGATTTATCATTCTCGAGTTTGAGGAAAACCTAGGCTTAGTGTATCATTCGGAATTTCATTATCACAGTCTCTGAGAGACTGACCATTTATGTTATAATGTGATTTTGCATCTCGACAATTTCACTCACCGCATTCATTATATGCCTCCATGTGTATACTCTTTCTATTGGGTTGACTTCGAATTGTTCAGACTTTTGATTTATGATGAAAGAAATGTGAGATTGGTAACATAAGTGGAAATTCACGGGTAATATCATCCCTTTACTTTTGTACTTTATTTTATTTGTCCATATTTATAGTTTGAGCATACATTGAGGACAATGTAAAATTTAGTTTTGGAGCTAAGGATGATATTTTTGAGGAAAAAATTCGAAAAATTTCAAAAATCCAAAAATTTTTCAATATAATTGAGTTTTGAAACAATTTCTTAATGTAAAATTAATTCATGGATCTCTCATCTTATGAAATTTTTACACATTAGCCATATAATATGATCGAAAATGGATATTGAGGTGAAAGTTAATATGCTTAACGAATAAATGTGGAGATTTTAACCCGATGAGATTTTCGTATTATTCATCATTTTTGAGAGATTTAAATAAATTCGAGTTAAAATAACTCAAACTTTCCTTCAGTGATAAATTCGTTGATGATCTCAAATTCTTTATTTTGTTCGATTACTGAAAACAAAAAGTTAAAATGTGAATTTGAAGTACTAGAAGTCTTAGTAAGTCATCTTGAGACACAAATGAACTTAACGAAACTTGAGAAGTGAGATTACGCCATCGTTTGAAAGTCCAAAATTAAGCCTAAACTCCAATATATTTTTCATTATTCCGTAGCAAGCCCATTTTAGCCAAAAAGAAAATATCTTTTTGTTGAAAATCTATTATCCTACCTAACTCCAACTGGGAGTCTAAAGTCCATAAAAAGAAGCCATACCCATTTTCTGAGAATACTAGGGTGAAATTACGGTTGAAAAAAAATGTCAAAAAAAAGTTTGCAAAAGAAAAAAAAAGATGAAAAAAAATGTGAGTCAAAAAGAAGAAGAAGAAGAAGAAGAAGAAGAAGAAGAAGAAGAAGAAGAAGAAGAAAAGAAAAATGGACGTTGGAAGAAAAAGTGCCTAAAAGTTAGAATACCAAAAAGACTCTATATTCTCAGAAATTTTAAACTCCAAAAAACCATTCTTTCTAGACCAAATCTGAGCCAGCAATATAACCAAGGAAAGTCTTAATCGATCTCAATTGAAGTTAGTTATAGTGTGGAGAGAAGATGAATAGGATATATGGTGTGATTCTATGTTTTCAAAAAGTAATCGATTTTTCATTCATGAGATCATATTCAACCATTATAAAAAATTTCATTTTTCATCATATATATGTGAAATTTCTTCATTTAAATTTACTCCTTTATTCACATATACCAAGAGAAAATAATTCATTTTTGAGTGTTCGATTGTGAGTGAATCCCGTGAGATTTTCAAACGAAGATGAACTTTCAGATAAGAAATGTAATGATCAAATCTTTTGAAATTGACAGTTATATTGGCTCTTCATACACACATACGATAAGTTGAGATTGAAAAGTGAAATTATACTATATTTATAAAGTTTGCATTCAAACTTGGTTATATTACTTTTGAGTCATGTGTATTGAGTCAATTTTTTTTTAATTTTGTGGATTTATTTACTGCAAACCCTCACGAGACAAAACTCGTCCACTAGGGTAACCTAGCAGTTTAAAAGCTTGTTGCACATACTAAGTGCAATTGTGATTCCTACGAAAGTAAGTTAGATTTTAAAATTTTTGTTTTTGATCGAGGACTAGCAAAGTTTTGGTTTGGGGGTATTTGATGAATGAATTATTTTGCATGAATTATGTCCAAATCTAGACCTTGTTAGGCCCATTGCATCATAAATAATGAGCTTTTAGAGTCATCTTCGTAAAATAAAAAAAATGCAAGTTTGATTAAAATTTGGGTTAAAAATATAATTTTAGTATTCCAGGGGTGAAATCATAATTTTCCAAACACTATGGGCCTAAAAATAATTTTAAATGTTTATCTAGGCAAAATAAAGTTCTCTCTAAAATTTGGTTGAATTCCAAATTAAAACGTGCAATTTATGAATTTCGGGCCTAATTTGCAAAGAGGGATAATTCTGTAATTTTCTAGATATTTATGATGCTAAATTTGAATTTAATAATTTCATTTTGCACTTTTACGGGTACCCCATAAATTTGGACAACAAAAGAGTCGATGTGCAAAAAATTGTCAGGATACATCACAATGCAACACGGTTTACACAGTTGTACTAAACATTTATTATAAAATTGATCGAGTGTCCGTTGAGGCCGTGCAATAGCTTTTCGGAAAGGTCTTGAAAGGAATCACAACTTTGAAATTCAGACGAAAATGAGATTTTGTAGTTTTGGGGCAAAATGCGATTAAAGCTGATGACGTGAATAGTGACATCAATAGTGCCAAAATTGGGGATAATTATTTATGAAAAAAAAGACTTCTCAATTATCTCCAATTCTTCCCAATATTTCAAGAGATATCTATGAGCTCAAATACAACCAACCAAAGAGAGTTTCACTCCAACTCCAACACCTCATTCATAAGCATATAAATAAGACCATTTGACTCATTATTTTAGTGTAAAATTTTAGAGAGAGCTTTCAAAGATAGTTTTTGGTTCCTTTATTTTGAGAGTATATTTTTATTGAGGAATAAGAATTATTTTGTGGGAGAAGTTTTGTCAACATCAATTGTACGAGTCGATTGTTTTTGTAAGTTTATTTATTAATGAGAATTAATATTCATTCTTGCATTTTTATTTTGTCTTCAATTATGCTAGCTTAATTTCTTTACTAGCACTAGGTGAAATTTATCATGTTTGATTAATATTATGAGTGATTTAAATTCGTCTTTGTTCCCGATATGTGCTAAAGGTTTTAAAAATTCGGTATTCATCTAAAACGATACGACAGTGTGTTTTAAACCTTTGGCTTTTTTTGAAAATAAATCATATTTTTATTTTTAAGTGTGAGTACTTTTTGATGGATTATACATGTACTCTATCGTTTTGATAGTCCATGCTTAAAAACTATACTTTAAAATTTAAAAGTGAACTTTTAAGGGACTAGGGATTTTAGCCGTCTAAATTTAGAGACGTAAAATTTTATTTTGAACTTAACCGTGTTATTTTTCGAATTAAATGCGACGAGAGTCGGTTTAATATGAGTTATAAATTCGAAAAATGACGAGTTTAAATTATTACATTATATTAGTTGAATGTGATAAATGGATCAAATGTCTTAGTTTCTCACACATTAGTTTATATCTTCCGTCGTCACACTTTTTATTTATGTTAGCTTAATTTACTATTACATCTTATCTCTAACTCCATCTAGTCTAGTCAGACAGTCACAATTATTTTGAATGAAAAATTTTAAAAATTTATATGGGTTCGATCCGTACTTACATTCGCTATTCTATAATAGCCCATGCATTTATGGTATTTTATAAAATTAATAACAATAACCGTAGTTTTGAACTCTATCCCTGACAAAATTCTACATATAACTCTACTTGGGTGTAGTTCTAATAGCGTGAACGCTCTAGGAATTTGCCCAAAATATTCGTAGGAAGTCGCCACACTTCCACATTCACATAGGTGAGTCTATCAAAGATACTCCCGTAGCTAGGTACGCCACTTCAAATAGTGCTACTGAACTCATTAAGTGTTTTAATAACTCATCATTTAATCGCTTCAGGATTTCATGCTCCATAGATATGGACTCGGAGTCCAACCCCGTTCTATATTAACTAATAATAGCGTGATTTAACCCATATCACTCGTGACTTATTATTACCCTTTGAACATGTTTCTTAGGATCTCCAGTCTATATGTTAGGTTACCATCAGAAATTACTCATGTATCCAAGCACTTTAGTTCCATCCCTTTCTAGGTGTTCCACACCTTCTCCCTAGCTAGTCATTTCGTCAAAGAATTTGCTAAGTTATGCTCAGACCATATATGATCCACTCCCAGAGCGCTCGTATAAATAAATTCTCTAACAGCATTATATTTACGATGTATTTGTCATCTTTTAACGTTATAATAATGGTTCTCTACTTTTGCAATAGTCGCGGTACTATCATAATGAATCAAAACGGCTTGTTTCGGTCTTTCCCATAACAAAATATCTGATAGGAAATTCCTTGACCAACCAGCCTCTTCATTAGTAGTAGCTAGTGCTATCATCTCAGACTCCATAGTGGATTGAGCCAAAATAACTTTTTCTTAGATCTTTAAGAAACTGCACCACCAGCGATAGGATATTTGAATCAGCATCACTAAATCCTTTAAGGACAACGGGATGCTTATTATAGTATAATCCGAGATTCATTTTCCTTTTGAGGTACCGCATGACTCTCTCAATGGTATGCCAATGCTCCATACTATTTCTACTGGTAAATCTACATAGTACTCTCGTAGCATAAGCTATGTTAGGTCTAATGCAATCTGTATCATAACGTACGCTACCAATGATGCTTGCATAAGCATTTTGGTTTACACTGTCGCCAATTTTCTTAAACAACTTTACACTAGGGTCAAATGGAATACTAGAAGATTTACAGTCGAAGTAATTGTATTTCTGTTTCTCTAAAAATAAATTTATACGGTGTCTTAGTTATTTTTTTCTTGACCAAACCATTCACAATTTTTAAAATCAATTAAAGATAATTATGAAATTAATCCTAAAGTGCTCATATTTTTAACAAGTCATTTATTAACATGACAAACATTTAAAGAACACACAATATAAGCAAAATGAGAAATTTTATTAATAGCATCAATATTCAACTTAAACATCCCATCAGCGTCATAAACCTTGCCTACAAAAATTTTATTTTTAGTCAAAATAAATAAATCAACACAAATATTTTGAATAAAGCCATCTTTGTTGAGAAGATAACTAGAAAGTAATTTTTTACTTATCTCGGGAGTGTGAAGAACATCTTTAAGGATAACAGTTTTTCCCAAAGTAAACTTCAATTCCACATCTCCAGTACCATCATCCTTAGTGGAGTGAGAATCATCTAATAATAATTTCTTATTTGTAGCCTCAAAATAAGTTTTAAATTGTGTAGGATCATGACAGATATTGCAAGAAATTCCGGTATCCACCCACCACCCTTCGGCACCACTAACCGTTTTGATTTCAGTAATCGTAGCACATAGGTTCTCTTCTGTTAAGTTCGCTTCTGCGTATGACACATTGCGATATTTGCGAGTTATATGAACTGGCTTGCCACACTTGAAATAGAGAAACTGTCTAGAGTTACTAGACTGTCCATTTACAGGATTCATATTCTTATTTTGATTTTTAAAATACTGGGTCTAAGTCTAATTTTTAAAATTCTGATTGTGACTCTTTTCTGAAATTTCATGATTTTCTCGTTTGCCTTTAAAACAACTAGAGTATGGTTATTTTTTTTTATTCTTGTTTTTAGACATAATAAGAATTTCATCCTTATAGTCCTGTTTTCGGGATTCCTCCTCAATTCTCAAATTTGTAATAAGAGACTCTAGTGAAAATTATTTAGATTTATGCCTCAAAGCATTTTTAAATTCTTTAAACATGGGAGACAATTGTCAATAATCACAACCACCTGAAATTTCTCATCTAAAGTCATGCGCTCGAAAATAATTTCATGTCCAATTAGTTGTAAATCAGGGGTTTGAGCAACTACAAATTTGTCATTCGTAATTTAAAACTTCAAATAACGACTGACGACATATATTTTAGTTCATATCTCCTCCGTGTCATATTTTTTAATCAAATCATCCCAAACCTCTTTGAAAGTTTTATAGTTGGCATAATAATCATAAATATCATCACTTAGATCATTCAGAATGTAGTTCTTGCAAAAAAATTATTTTCCTCCTAACTACATAAAAATTTTCTTTCCTCTACAGTTGGTGGATTATTCACTACAGGTTTTTCAGATTGAACACAAGTTGCAACCTTTTTCTGAGTTAAATAATATAACAGTTTCATTCTCCGACGATTAAAGTGTTGGACCTCATATTTCAAAGGCTTATTAAGGTTTGTCGAGGTAAATTCGTCCATGACAAATTATAGGCGCACCTTAAAATTGTGGTGGCTGAAATTTAAAGGCAGTATAATGAACAAAATTACTGAAACAAAATGCAGATAAACCCGAGACAGAAATATAAGAAATTCAGAAATCATGAACAAGACTGAGTCGCGGACAATGTCGCTCTCTTTAAGGTGTTTTGCGGCTCTGCCTCCAATTTGTACCGATAGTAAATAGTCTCGCCACCATTAGGATAAAACACTCATAAATAGTAAATATACGAAGTGGTAGCATGATCAAAATCCATTCAACTAACACCCATTCTCTAATATTGCTCGATTATGTGCAATATAATTAATTTGACACGAGATTAATTATTTATGTGTGGTAATAATTATTCAGTGCTAATGAATAATTATTTCTGCTTTGAAGAAAATTTCGTAAGAAAATTATATGCAGAAGTGTATTTTTTTAAGGGTTGTGTAAGAAATGGAGGTTGTAAGCCGCTATTAAATAAAAAAAATGGACGTTGGAATATGGTTAAGTGGGGAGATAATTTCGGAAAAATGTGTTTAGTGGTGAAACTTTTCAACAGTTAATTAAATCACATTTTTTTTAAAATAATTACCGTTTATAATAATTTTTAAGCCCAAAATAATAATTTTTTTTGTCTAAATGTTTTTTCTTAACGCAAAAAGGGCTTATCCTTTAGACCTGCTCTACCAAAAATCCTCATCCCAACCATGTGGGACAAGGAACAAAATTACCCTTTCAAAACTTACATTGACAACAGCAGTTTGTTTTATGGTATTTTATAACAAGAGGTCGCAACTCACACTCAAAAAAAATCTATCATAATAAATCATAAAAAAATTGTATTGGTGCGTGGTATTTTAGTGTCAATTGATAAAATTTGTTATAAGATGCATAAAAGTGACAAATTTGAATAATTACATATTTGTTGTGAATTTTTTTTTATCAAATTAATGCATTTATCCATTTTCTTAGTGGGTATATATATGTGGTCGTTATATTTAAAAACCCATATATGCACGTCATACATAGAAGAAAGTCTGAACAAATCAAAATTACTGGGAATCTGAATTGCTACCTAGGCTTTCTCTGGTTAGAAAATTTTTTGGTTATAATCTACTTTTCTACATTATTAGAAAAATGTGGTTTTAATTGGTTATATAATCCAAATTTTATTATCAATCAAAAGGGGTGCGCACTCTTTAAAATATTTTGAAAGGAAAACCTTGGAATCACACACATATTCTCGGGACAATCCTTTTAGGCATTTTAATTTGAATCAAATACCAAAAAGTTCCTCATATATTTTTTATTACATATTTAGTCGAAGCCTTTTATTTTATGTCAATTTTTTTTAATTATCTTATTTTTAAAGGTCCGCGTCAGGGACATGGTGAAAATATTTTTGAAGCAAAATAAAAAGACTTGAACTTAGTATATATTAAAAAAATATTCAAACAACTATTTAATATATGACCTTATAATTTTACAAGCAACTAGTTGAGCAGACGCATATATAAATATCCAAGTTGTTAGGTATGGATAAGAGTCATGAGACTAGTAATTACGACATTTCAAATATGGATAGAAAGATGGAGATGGAGATGGAGAGAGCATCTGTTGTTGCAGTAACAAACAATTAAATGCAGAATTAAAATCAGGAACGAAATTACCCAATTTTTGGAGCAAATAAATCTGGGGCAGAAAAGTATAAGAATTCCGGAACTGGACAGTCAAGAACACGGCTGAGTCGCGGACAATGTCGCTCTCTTTAAGGTGTTTCGCGGCTCTGCCTCCAATTTGTTCCGACAGTGTACAGCCCCGTCACCCCCAGGATAAAACAGCCTCGAAAATAATACGAATCAACAGCACGAATCTGATTCGCTCAACAAACACCCATTCTATAATACATATACTGCTCGATCAAGATAAATATAAATAATATGGGAAATATTATATATTTTTGTGTCGTTATAATTATTCAGGGAATGAATAATTATTTCTGTAAAAAATTCGGAGGCTGGAAAATGATAACTGTTTGCAGAAATTTTTTGGGAGATAACTCTGTGTTAAAAACGGAGGCTACAACCTCTTTTATGGGGGAAAAAGAAAAGAGACGTTGGTAAACAACGTGGAGAAAATTTTGGAAATAGTGGGCAACTCGGTTGAAGAAATCAACACGGAATAAAACACGTTTTAATTTTTCAGAATTAATTACCGTTAAAAAATTAATTTTTAAAGCCCAAAATCGTTAATTTATTTGTCCAAAAAATTATTTCTTATTGAGCCCAAACCCCGGACACGGGCACGGGCCGGGCCGGACGGACGACGGCGGCGGCGCGCGCGCGCATGTGACTTGACCCATTGGGTCTGCCCCACATACCCACAAAAACTTGAATACCCAAAGGGCTTAACCTTTGTTCCCAAAAAATTGTATATTAACACACTCCATTTGTTTGAACCTACCGATGTGGAACTAGAAGGAAAACTTTTGCAACTTAACAGCTGCTAGCTGCTATACAGCTGTTTCCCAACAATCCCCCACTTGCAAAATTTGAAAACATTTTATCGAGCAATAATTCATAGAATTGTGCATAAGCAAAGGTGTTTTACGACTTGAACCTTTACGTAGTAAAGATGATTCAGAATATACTAGAGTAACCGTAGTTTTGAACTCTATCTCTGACAACATCCCACACACAATCGTACTTGGGCGTAGTTCTAATAGCTAGCACGTTACGGCCATGTGCTTCTATCCCAGTATAGTGAACGCTTTAGGAATTTGCCCAAAATATCCCTAGGAAGCGGCCACACTTCCACATTCATATAGGTGAGTCTATCAAGAATACTCTTGTAGCTAAGTACCCCACTCAAAATAGAGCTATAGATCTCATTAAGAGTTATAATAACTCATCCTCAACTCGCTTCAGGATATCATGCTCCATAGGGATGGACTCGGAGTAAGACCCCGTTCTATATTAATTAATAATCGCATGATTCAACCCATATCACTTGTGACTTGTTATTACCCTTTGAACATATTTCTTGGGATCTCCAGTCTATATGTTGGGTTACCATCACAAATGACTCATTTATCCAAGGGCTTTAGTCCCATCCCTTTCGTGGTGTTCCACACCTTCTCCCTAGCTAGTCCTTTCGCCAAAGGATCAGTTAAGTTCTATTCAGACCGTATATGATCCACCCTCACAACACCCGTAAAGATAAATTCTCTAACAGTACTATGCTTACGACGTATTTGTCATTTCTTACCATTATAATAACGGTTCTCAACTTTTCCAATAGCCGCGGTACTATCACAATGAATCAAAACGGATGGAATCGGTCTTTCCCATAATGGGATATCTGACAGGAGGTTTCTTAACCAACCTGCCTCTTCACTAGCAGTATCTAGCGCTATCATCTCAGACTCCATAGTGGATTGAGCCAAAATAGTTTGTTTCTTAGATTTCCAAGAAACTGCACCACCAGCGATGCTAAATATATATCCACTAGTAGCCTTAGAATCATCAGATAGGGTGTTCCAATCTGCATCACTAAATCCTTCAAGGACAGCGGGATGCTTATTATAGTGTAATCCGAGGTTCATCGTCCTTTTAAGGTACCGCATGACCCTCTCAATAGCATGCCAATGCTCCATACTAGGTCTACTAGTAAATCTACATAGTACTCCCACAGCATAAGCTATGTCAGATCTAGTGCAATCTGTAGCATAACGTAAGCTACCAATAATGCTTGCATAAGCATTTTGGTTTACACTGTCGCCAGTGATCTTAAATAACTTTACACTAGGGTCAAATGGAGTTCTAGCAGGTTTATAGTCAAAGTAATTATATTTCTTTAGAACTTTCTCAATGTAATGAGATTGATCCAAAGAAAGTCCCTTTTCTGACCTAGTAATATTAATTCCCAATATTACACTAGCTTCACCCAAATCCTTCATATCAAAGTTGGCACATAATAATGATTTAACATTTTCTACGGCATGAATATTGGAACCAAATATAAGCAAGTCATCAACATAAAGACATATGATAGTGAAAATGTTCTCAACATATTTATAATAAATGCATTTGTCACTTTCATTAATTTTAAATCCATTAGAGATGACTAGGCTATCAAATTTATCATGCCATTGTTTAGGTGCCTGTTTGAGTCCATAAAGAGATTTATCTAATTTACACACTTTATTTTCTTGACCGTGTACAATAAAACCTTCAGGTTGATCCATATAAATCTCTTCTTCTAATTCTCCATTTAAAAATGCAGTTTTAACATCCATTTGGTGTACAATTAAATCATTTAAGGCAGCTATAGCAATTAGTACACGTATAGACGTTATTCTAGTCACGAGTGAAAATGTGTCAAAAAAGTCTACATTTTCTCTTTGTCTAAAACCTTTAGCAACAAGACGTGCCTTATATTTTTCAACAGTGCCATCAGGTTTAAATTTCTTTTTAAGAATCCATTTACACCCAATAGTTTTACATCCAGGAGGAAGGTCCACTAAATGCCAAGTTTTATTTGTTTCCAAAGAATCCATTTCATCATTAATAGCCTCTTGCCATAAATCGGCATCTAAAGAAGATAAGGCTTCTTGAATAGTGTTAGGATCCTCCTCTAAAGTGTAAGCATAAAAGTCGGGACCAAAATCTTTTTCTACACGAGCCCTTTTACTTTTTCGAATTTCTAAAATGGATTCATTATTTTCTTTATTTTTATTTAAAGAAATATTAGTGGATGACTCGCCCCCACTATTCCTCAATTTAAAAGGAAATTTATCTTCATAAAAATCGGCGCCATTTGATTCAATAATTACTTGATTTTTCAAGTCATAAAATCGGTATGCTTTGCTATTAATAGCATAGCCTATAAAAATGCACTCATATGCTCTACTTCCCAATTTAGACCTTTTAGGGTCGGGTATACGTACATAGGCTAAGCACCCCCACGTTCTAAAGTACGACACGTTGGGCTTTATATTTTTCCAAATTTCATAAGGAGATATTTTCATTTTAGTCTTAGGAATTCTATTAAGCACGTGACACACAGTCAAAATAATTTCACCCCACCAATGTGAGGCAGCCCCGGAATTTAATAAAATAGCTACAACTAATTCAGTTAATGTCCTTTTTTTCTTTCGGCTTTACCGTTCATTTCGGGCGAATAAGGGGCAGTTTTTTCGTGAATAATACCGTGGGTTTTATAAAATTCAATAAATGGTCCAGAATCATATTCGGTGCCTCTATCACTACGTAACCTTTTTATTTTCCGACTAAATTGATTTTCAATTTCATTTAGGAAAATTTTAAACATGTCAAACGCTTCACTTTTATTTTTCATTAAATACACAAATGAATAATCAGAACAATCATCAATAAAAGTAATAAAATAACGTTTGCCATTTCTAGTTCTAACACCATCCAATTCACAAATATCCGAATGAATTAAATCAAGTGGTTCAGATTCTCTAAAAACAGATTTATGTGGTATCTTAGTGATTTTTGCTTGACTACACCATTCACATTTTTCAAAATTATTTAATGATAATTCGGGAATTAATCCTAAAGTGCTCATATTTTTAACAAGTCGTTTATTAACATGACAAAGCCTAGCATGCCAAACATTAAATGAACAAGTAATATAAGCAGAAGGAGAAATTTTATTCATTGCATCAACATTCAATTTAAACATCCCATCAGTGGCATAACCCTTGCCTACAAAAATTCCATTTTTGGTCAAAGTAAATAAATCAGCACCAATAGTTTGAGTAAAGCCAACTTTGTTAAGAAGATAACCCGAAACCAAATTTTTCCTTATCTCGGGAGTGTGAAGAACATCTTTGAGGATAACAGTCTTTCCCGAAGTGAACTTCAATTCCACATTTCCAGTACCAGCAACCTCAGTGGAGTGAGAATCACCCAACAACACCTTCTTATCTGCAGTCTCAGAATAAGTCTTAAATAGACTACGGTCATAACAGATATGGCGGGAAGCGCCAATATCCAACCACCACCCTTCGGCACCGCTAACCATGTTGATTTCTGAAATCATAGCACATAGGTCCTCTTCGGTCAAATTCACTTGTGCTTGTGGCACATTGTGACATTTGCGAGCCATATGTCCAGGCTTGCCACACTTGAAACAGATAAACTGTCCCGAGTTGCTAGACTGTCCATTTTCAGGGTTCTTATACTTATTCTGAGTCTGACTCTGATTTTTAAAATTCTGGTTGTGACTCTTTTTCTGATTTTTCATATTTTTTCCAATTGCCTTTAAAATAACTGGAGTGTGGTTCTTTTTCTGATTTTTGTTGTTAGACACAACAAGAATTTCATCTTTATAGTCCTGTTTTCGGGATTCCTCCTCAATTCTCAATTTAGTAATTAATGACTCTAGTGATAATTCTTTAGACCTATGCCTTAAAATATTTTTAAACTCTTTGAACAGTGGAGGCAATTTATCAATAATTACAGCCACCTGAAATTGCTCATCTAAAGCCATGCCCTCGAAAATAATTTCATGGACAATCATTTGCAAATCATGGGTTTGAGCAACAACAGATTTGTCATCCGTCATTTGAAATTTCAAATAACGGCTGAGGGGATATTTTTTAGCACCGGCCACCTCCGTATCATATTTTTTAAAAAGTGCGTCCCAAACATCTTTCGCAGTTTTATAATTGGCATAGTAGTCATAAAGTTAGTCACTTAGAGCATTCAGAATATAGTTCTTGCACAAAAAATCATTTTTCTCCCAATTTCTAATTGTTTTGCTTTCCTCAACAGTAGGTGGATTATTTACTACGGGTTTGTCAAATTGAACACATGATGCGGCTTTTTTCGTAGTTAAATAAAATAGCAATTTTTTGCTCCAACGTTTAAAATGAGTGCCTTCATATTTGAAAGGCTTATTTAGGTTACTGGAGTTAATTTCGTCCATGGCAGAATATAAAACACCTTAAAATTGTTGTTGCAGTAATAAACAATTAAATGCAGAATTAAAATCAGGAACGAAATTACCCAATTTTTGGAGCAAATAAATTTGGGGCAGAAAAGTATAAGAATTCCGGAACTGGACAGTCAAGAACACGGCTGAGTCACGGACAATGTCGCTCTCTTTAAGGTGTTTCGCGGCTCTGCCTCCAATTTGTGCCGACAGTGTACAGCCCCGTCACCCCCAGGATAAAACAGCCTCGAAAATAATACGAATCAGCAGCACGAATCTGATTCGCTCAACAAACACCCATTCTATAATACATATACTGCTCGATCAAGATAAATATAAATAATCTGGGAAAGATTATATATTTCAGTGTCATTATAATTATTCAGGGAATGAATAATTATTTCTGTAAAAAATTCGGAGGCTGGAAAATGATAACTGTTTGCAGAAAATTTTTGGGAGATAACTCTGTGTTAAAAACGGAGGCTACAACCTCTTTTATGGGGCAAAAAGAAAAGAGACGTTGGTAAACAATGTGGAGAAAATTCTGGAAATAGTGGGCAACTCGGTTGAAGAAATCAACACGGAATAAAACACATTTTAATTTTTCGGAATTAATTACCGTTAAAAAATTAATTTTTAAAGCCCAAAATCGTTAATTTATTTGTCCAAAAAATTATTTCTTATTGAGCCCAAGCCCAGGACCCGGGCACGGGCCGGGCCAGATGGCGGCGGCGGCGCGCGCGCGACTTGGCCCATTGGGTCTGCCCCACATACCTACAAAAACTTGAATGTCCAAAGGGCTGAACCTTTGTTCCCAAAAAATTGTATATTAACACACTCCATTTGTTTGAACCTACCGATGTGGGACTAGAAGGAAAACTTTTGCAACTTAACAGCTGCTAGCTGCTATACAGCTGTTTCCCAACAGCATCTTCCTACTATTAATTTTCCAAAGTTTGATGTGATTTAATGAAATTGAGCCACATGTCATACTCAGATAAGAAGAACGTGAAAACAGTAACGTGGACAAGATGGCATGTATAAGTGTATATAATATGAATAAAACTAATGTTTTATGACTATAGATACATAAAATACAAATTTTAATCTCTCATTTGAAAGCAAATATTTTTATAAAGTATATTAGTTTTAGTTTATTCTTCTAAAAATTATAAATCTTAAAAATGCAACACACATTTAGATATTGTTCTTCCATGGGTAACTTTGAAATTTTTCATCCCAATTTAATAATTGTAGTTTTAAAGTAAAAATTATAAAAAATAACTTTTTTAAATTTACCTTTCTAGAAGTAATAAATTCCTTTAAATGTAAGACATACACGTGGATCATTGTTCTCTCATTGATATTTTTCGAATGGATAATTTTTTAATATCACCTAATTTTCTATACTATTTTTAAAAATATGATTATTAAATTGTGATCAATGCTATTAATTTGAAAATGAAGGTTTTAGTATTATTTGAAAAACAGGATCCAAGATTTTGGACTAACAAAAGAAAATAAAACTTTTAAATTAGTACAAAGGGATTATAGGGTTATTTTGTCTACATTGCCTCATTAATTTAAATAATTAAATTTTGGTTAGGCTATTCCCACTTCCTTGTTATTCTCTCCTACTCGACATTTAGTTTTTATATTTTAATGACTATATTACCCTTCATTTTGCTTTTTAAAAAATGGCTTAAACAAAAAATACCCTTTGGACGATTATAACCCTAAAAAGGAAATGAATTACAAATCAACTATTACATTTAAGCCATTTACATCATATATCATTAGCCTTGCGTGATCCCAATCACCGCCTTAATCTAATTAATCGGTCCCTATCCGAACATCACCATTTTCCACTTCAAGACATGATCCGCCTTCCTCAACCCCTTCCAACGCGTGTACTCCACTGCCCTAATTTGAAGAAGTCCTTTATATTTCGAGCATAACTAATCCCCCACCACTACTCATATCTGAGACCATTGTCTCCATCAAAATCTCATAACCTCCGTCAGTCTACCTTTAATTGCTCGTCACATGCATTTCCATTTTAGATTTTTTTTGGATGGGTGATTTACTAGTTCTTTGTGAGGATATATGTAAATTTTTGGAATATCTCACTGAACCATTTCATCTCCCTCGCCACATACATTCTCTATAAAACCACAACTTGCACAATAAAAGCCGAGTTTTGTGCCATAAAAGAATGAGAACCGTCTTTGTGCAATGTGGATCCCGATTCCAGTTCAGAAGAGTGAGTCGCAATCATTGTTGGTAGAGGAGTCGACTTGTGGATCAGTTAGGAGAGTTTGTTCCCCACTTTTGTAGAGTACGACCAAAACATTTAGGCCTGATTTTCATAATTTAATATATTTGTACTTCCATTTGCATCTATAGTTTATTTATTCATTTTCATGTTAAGAGCAATTTATCTCACATGTGTTTTGGTTTTGGAGTCCCCACTAGATCACTTTTAGAAAAGTGTTGATGGTGAAACTCAACTACATGAATTTTTTTAAATACTATGTTTCTTATTCTGTTGGGTAAGATGTTTGAAGAACATGTTAAGGTTTTTATTTGTCACTTTATAAATTCACAAACGTATTTTATTGTTGTCGGCATAATGCCACCTTTGTTCTCTATGGATTGTGGTTTAATAATTAGGATATTAAGGATTTAGTCCCATTTATAAAAATTCATTTGTAGTCACTCCCATGTATTTATTTTTAGTTGGTGGTCATATATGTGACAAGTGTCATGCTCTAAGAAAAGAAAATGAAGAGAGACGGTTACAGAGCAGTTATGGACGATCTTGAGTGATTATGAGACTTTCTACAATTTATAAAACACATGATGGGACGAAAGGGTGGCAAAACTTTGGAAGTGAAACTAAAGTAAAAAAAATATTAATAATTATTTCTACACGTGTTCTCTCTCATTTTTCTTTTACCCAAGTGTTCAAGTGGAGTTGCGTGCTTCCAAGAACTTTGCTAATATGTTAAAATTTAGTGAAGAAGACACAATAAAGTAATTAACAAGACGCACACACATACACATTAAATGACTATAATTTTAACAACACGTAAAATTTAAAATGACTTAGTGACATTAACACAAAATTTGAACTTACAATAGTTTAACACAACATGTTGTCTATGTTGATAAAGAGACACCAAAAATGTTTTCCTAGAACCAAATTAATGATTTCAAAACATAGTGTACTATGTTTTTTATGCATTATGTCGTGCTAGAAAGACATTTGTTTAGTGCCTTTTTTAGCACCCAAAGTAAAATAGGTTGTCCAAGGAAAGTTTGTACATTAGCACAAACTACGTCGCATAATTGGTCTCATTCTCCACCTTTCATCCCTTTTGGAGGGAAGTGTGTACGCGCACACATCCAAGGGCGTACCGCAGGACCTTGTGTACCTCTGGTGCGGTTCAAGTCTCGGATGGCATATCCTCAACAACCAAAAATTAACTAAATTATTTTTGAAAGTTGTATTTATTAACGACTTATATTTTTATATATAAAAGACGCAAATCATTAAAAATATAATTAAAGAATATACTATTAAGAAAATCGACATCTAACAAATTGATAGTAACTCTTGTATACGAGTTATCCATGTCACACGACTTAGTATTATATCCGTGTATATTTAATCCAAAATCTGTAAATTATATGTCTCCTCTATTTTGAATATATATTCAGATAAATGCATACATTATTAGGAATTAATTAACGAAGATATTTTAATATTTTAAGAATCTGTTAGCTTGCTTATATTTAAGGTGTCATTAAGTTACTATAAACTTTGATATGAAACGAATTTTTAAATTTATAAGAATTTAGAGGCCCGTTAACACAAGATGTAAGTGGAAAGTTAAAATTTTTTGTTAACATGTCATTAAATTATTATAAATTTAACACGTCATTAAATTATTAGCGTTTTTACGAATTGTATTAAAGTATCATCTTAAATAATATATTAACGTAGTGTATTAAATAGTATTGTCTTGTCTTGATTTAAACGTATCGCGTTAATTTGTCGCTAAATAATTATAAATTTAATGTCGTGTGATAACGTGTCATTAAATTAGTTATAGTTTAACGGATTGTGATAACGTGTCATGATATAGAAGTACTAAATATTGGAGCATATACCAAGTAGTTCCTCGAACATTTTTTAATACACGTTTGATCCAAGCCTTTTTATTTTGCTCCAAAAAGTCCTACACCATGCCGCTGGCGCGAACCTTTAAAAACAAGAGAATATTAATTAAATGGGTGTTTGAGAGACTTTTTGGTACAAAATGAAAAGCGTGGACTAAATGTGTATTAAAAAATATTTGAGGGACTTTTTGGTATTTGATCCATAAATATTTAACGCAAGGGTCGTTTTAATTCAATTTAGCACGTCTGAAATAATAATGTGTTAAAATTTAAGTTTTTTTAAATTACTATGAACTAGCTGGTCATTTTGATAGCGTTCAAAAAATATTATCTTGATTAAGTTAATGCCGATTATGATAATGTTATTTTAAATAAATGAAACTTACCAAATCAAATTTCGGCTTCATTGACCTCAATATATTTTCTTTTCAGTCCCATTCAAGCCATATAATGAATTCAAGAACATATTTGACAATATAGAGGTTTTTAAAAAGAAGTATCAATTAAATAAATGTAGATATCATAAGCTTATTTCATAATAAAGTGCTAACAAACTCAACATGTCTATCTTTTTTAAATAAGTGAACATAGTAGAGCAGGTCAATCATTATTAAGAAAACCATTATTTAAGTTTATCAATTACAATATATAAACAAAAAATATATATAAACATCAAATAGAACATGATAGAAGTAAGATACCAGAAGCTTATGTCTATGCGGTAAGATTATTTTATACAAATGGCTAGAGAGGTGGATAGGCAAGACATTAAGCAACAACAAAAACATAAATATCAATATACCCCCGTCCTTTAAACAAAACTGTCGGTTGGACATTTCCATAAATAGAGAAATGAAGGAAAAAAATTATATCTTCTTCCATGATTCCTTATAATCGTACTTTTCTTCTTAAAACATCACTTGCAATTATGGATTCGATTCATTCTGAAGTAATTAAAAGATTATTGATTCATGTACTTAAATTTAATAATCAAATTATGAAATCAGTACCAAAAAAAATATTTTAATATGGGAGGAGAGCTCCCATATGCCATATTTGTTTATATAACTATCATAAAACGTTTAAATTTTAACATTTTCAAAGAAAATTTGTAGGAAAAAATAGTTTGGTGAAAAAATTGTCAAGTTACTAAATATAATCTTTAATTGTTTTGGCATTTTAAATTTAAATTAAATATGAGAAATGATGATTGAAAATTCAAGTAGATACGTAACACAAAAATCTAAAAAAAATTGTTAAAAAAAACACACATATATGCATTTAAATTGAAAATAAAAACAAATTTTGTAGTACATGTTGTGAACGAATTAAAGAGAGATTACTACTTCTTTTCTATGTCATTGTAAGAGAAAGATGAATTCGTAAAGTATACATGACAACTAGCTAGAATTGGAGTTCCTCTTTCTCTCCCCATCTCTCTCACGTTCATATGTTTGTTCTTTTTTCTTATGTTGGGTATTTCACTTTTCCATAAATTTTGTTACCTAGTTATTAAGGGGTGTTCAAAAAATCAACTGAATCGAACCAAGTCAAATCGACTCTTTTTTCGGTCTTTTTTCTTAATGAATCTGATCTCGAATTTTTTTTTGGCAGACCGATCTAGTCGGTCCGGTTCACAATTTACAATTTCAAAAATTCAGTTAGGACTGATCCTGATCGACTCTATATAAAATAATATATTTGTACATATATATGTATGTAAATAAGATCAATAAATAGTGAAAATATATATTTTAATATTTGATTACTTCAAATTATAGTTTAATCCAATAATAAGTTTGTTTTAATTGCAAACTTTGATATTTTCTAGTTTTTAATGTTTGAAAAAAATAGATTCGGGAATATTTTTATTATTATAAATGATGTAATTCATTAATGTGAGGACCGGCGTGTTAGACCGGACCGACCCTATAAAAAATCGAACCAACATTCTCAATCCATTTTTGTAAAGGACCGACCAAGTTGGTCTAGTTAAAAAAAATCTGAAAATCGAACCGGACCAAATCGCAAACATCCCTACTAGATAAAAATGCATCTCTCTTCACCTCATTTTTGCTTTTCCTCTATTATTCTCTCTCGTTTCCTCCATTGCAAACCAATTTTCTTTCCAACAATGCAAGACTCGTATCTTTATCCTCCCATTACCCCACCAAACATTTCACCCACCACTACCCTTATCACCATTAAAAATCCTCTCTTTACACATTCCACCCCTCAAAGATGACAATTTTGTCTCACCATTTTTTTTATTCGGCCCACTTCTGCCCTCATATCCTTTACTTTTAAACCACTGTTAATTTTTGTTTAGTTTTTTGTGCATTGGTGCGTTTTGTTTCCCGAATCCACGTTGGCCTATCTATTCTTGTTGGGTCGAGTAGATTAATATAACGAATTTTATTTTTATTTTCTTTAGGGTTTCCAATGGGTGGCAATCTCCTTGGAGAGGGTTTTGGGTTGGACAAATCTAACGTATTTTGGGATTGATAAATGGAATGGGTCAGCCAAAGATTTTTTTTTGTTGGACAAATCTATATTGTATTTTAGGATTGAGGAATGGAGAGCCTTAGGGGCGGAGCTACACTAGGACGAGTGGGTGCGGACGCACCTACTGGATTTTTGGATATATATATACACCTTTAAGGACACAAATTTCCAATTGAGTCCTTTGTTGTTTTGTCTCAATTCCAGACAAAAACGTTTGAGTCATAGAATAGAGATCTTGACCATCCTTCAAGCCTATGGCATACTAACGTTGAAGATGTAGCGGCCAAGATTATAAAGCTTCATCAAATGCCAAGTTTATCGTGCCTCGTTTCTACGTCAACAACAAGTGTTGTATTTGCTCCTAAAGTATGAATGCATTATATATATATATATATATATATATATATAGGAGCTTGGAACAATATTTATTGGGTGTAAGTTTTGTTTAAACTGTTGTTTATTTTCAGAAGGTTTCTTTAAAACTTTAAAATAAAGTTTCAGGGCTAAAATCGAATTTTTAAGCTTTCTGGATTTTCGTTCGAAATTGTCGTTCGAACGAGTTTTTCGTTCGAACGAGAATTTCGTTCTCGTTCGAACGAGGTTTGCCAACGACCTGCCTCTGGAACTTCGTTAGAAGTGTCGTTCGAACGAGATTTTCGGCAGGAAATTAAATTGACAGTTTTGGACAATTTTTTCACCTCTATTCCACTAACTTTTGACAGACTTATCAAGTGCGGGAACCAACATTTTGGGTTTAACTTTTTCACAAACTACAATCTCCAAGAGAGAGTTTGAGAGAAAAATTCTAAAAAGAAAGAGTTCATCTTTTGAGTGTTTATTTTTCAAGAAAAAATCCTAAAATACTTTTGTTTTCACCCAAAGTTTGTTTATTCCATGTTTCCATTTATATACATCTTGCTTTGAGTGTTTGGCACCGGGTTTACTCTACCTAGTTGAAGAGTTCGTTTGAGTTTGCTTCTACATCCCTTAAAGAAGAAGTTCATTGTTTTGCTGCGGCATTCTCACATGGTGAAAGGCACTGTGTGTGGTTGACGGTGTTCCTAAAGTCTCATTGGTGGATTCCAAGGTTCCGGTGGAGTTCCGGGATTGTCAACTAGGCAAAGGTAGTTACAAGAAGACGCGTCGGGACTTGAAGGAGTCGAGTCGAGTGTTGTAAGTCATCTTGCTTGTAATTGTAAATTTCGTACTTAGTGGACTTAAGGCTAGGGTCGTCCGAAGTTTTTTCCAGTTGTGGGTTTTTCCTCGTACATCGCGGCGTAGTGATTGTTTGTTTATTTTATCTTTTGCAAAACTCACTTTAGATGCATGCTTAGGTAAAAAGATAAAATTGGTTTAAATCACTACTTATTTATTTTTGTGCTAAAATTAATTTGAGTATATGTTAATTTAATTCAAGTCTTCGTTTAATATGTTAAAATTGGTTTGGACTAATTTCGTAATATTGAAAATATGGTTTAGGCAAATTTCAAGGACTTGGGTTAAATTGGTTTAATGTATTTGTTGTCTAATTTAATTTCACTTTGAACTTGTTTATTTTTAATTTGAAAGAAATTAAAATTTGGTGTTTGTACTTGTTTAATTGAACCATCTCGCTTCCGCATCTTTAAAAGGAAATTGAAATTACTTTTTGTGGTAAGATTTAAAAATTGGGGGTCTCGTGTTCCAATAACACCTATGTGTATTAACTTAAATGTTGAGGTTAAAAGTTGTAATTTCTGAAACTTAAGTCCATACACTTACAAACCCAGCGGGCTTTATTTTCATTCAATACAACACATTAAGTCCCTATTTCTTCATTGGACCAAAGCTTCTAACCATTGAACACCAAACACCAAACACCAAAACCTTTAAGCAAGCAACTGAAATTATTTGACAAGAACAAAACCTAAGCCATTCTAGCAATTGTGGTAAGTCTCGTATCCTTTATACTTTTTTTTTTACTTTTTTTTATTTTTTTCCATTCAATAGATAAATTAATTATGTTATATAAATTAAAACTGTTAGATTAATTTAAAATTGTTATATAAATTAATTCTATTATATAAATTAATTTTGTTATATAAAACTGTTATATAAATTAATTCTGATTTATGTTAGATTTTTATGTTATATGAAACTGTTAGATTAATTTAATTCCATAACTTAATTCTAATTCTAATTGCAAATAATTTATTGATGTTAGATTATTTTAATTTCATGTTTTTTTTTTGGTTGAAAATGAATATTAATGCATGTTTTTTTTAAATTTTTTCTAGTACTAAATTTATGCCCATTATAATTAAAATAATTCAAAAAAAATCGTTTCAGGAACTCCCACCTCCAAACCCTCAAAATACGTCAAATATTTTCGCACTCAATAACTCACGATGATGATTTCATCACATGAGAGCCTCTTGTTTAAAGAAGGAAGAAGCCGAAGTTTTGGATTTTCTTTTATGAGAGGAGAGAGGGATAATTATTATATACACATGTCGTTATCAGATGATTGAGCTACAACTTCATATGTACTAAATATTATTGTAAGTAAATTTTAATTTAATTTATATTTAAATCACACTCAAAGGTCTTGCGATAAAAATGAAGGATAAGAGTGTCATTTAAGACTTTAAAACCAAATTGTAAAGTGGAGAGGATAAGGAGAAAGAGGGGGGGAGGAGGCGGTTGCTCCTCGTCGTTAGTTGTCGCGTCATACACAAATTTGTCACGAAATTTCATTTGTCATGCGTGATCCTCCTGCGGTAGTTGATATTTTCACGCAAGCTAAACAAGCAAACTCAATAACATTTTGGGAGCACTTTATTAGTTTGCCTATGTAGAGGCAGCAAAGCCAAAATGACCAAATTAGTGAAGCATAATAGCACCTCTCCGAGGGGATGGTTTGAATTACAGTTATATGATAGTGTATTTCAACACAAAATAGTCTATGTAGCAAATTTATATGTCACGTGTATTAAAATATTGTACTTCAAATATAAATATACACATATAATGTATTTATGACATAAATCTGATAAAAATAAATAAAAATTAGAAAGTGTAACAATATTCGCTCAAACAATATTCCTAGAAGAGAGTCTTGCTATGAATTACAAATAAGTTTCTCATAACTTTTTTTAAAACAACATTTTTTTATGTCATGATGAGACTCATATTACAAGATAACACTTAATAAATAAGTGATAGAATAAATCTAATCTACATCACTTTTACAAAAGTTTTGATACGAATATCACTGTTCCACGTCATAATCATGGGTTGCTTGAGGTAGTTGCAAATAAAAGGCCACCTCTGGTTGGCTATCAAACAACAAACAAATGGAGACTAAGAACACCATTCCTTACGGCAATACCTAATGTGACATAAAGATGATAAGAATCGCTCAATTACAAGTCCAAGGAAAGACGTCATGATTAATAATATGTGATGTCAAGCTGTTTCAACGAAAAAAGAAATGTCAATCAAACATAACATTATCAATAATATTGCAAGAGTCCTTCTATTGTAATTGAATTTTTAACATAATTTTTTATTGAAATACATATGACGGCGTGTTATTAG
This sequence comes from Sambucus nigra, assembly GCA_949130495.1. NCBI lineage: Eukaryota > Viridiplantae > Streptophyta > Magnoliopsida > Dipsacales > Adoxaceae > Sambucus > Sambucus nigra. The sequence goes on from OX422212.1 coordinate 363,364,245, forward strand.
TTTATTCTTTGATGTCACTGGCGTGAACCCTACAAAAGAATCAATAGAAACCCTCCACCTCATTCGATAATTCCATTTTCGGTAAAAAATTCAGTCCCAATATCATTTTTCTATCTGCAAAAGTGGCTTGATGCTAATTATTTTCTGTTAACTTATTTACTCTTTTCTTTTCTCATATTTCTCAACAAGTTACATTTATAACTTATATAAAGAAAGATTATGTAAAAGACTAAACGCCTGTTTGGTTGTCCCCAAAATTGTAAATTAGCCCATTTAAAATTAGCTCATTCATGAATTGCCTTATTATTAGTGTTTGGTTACAAGAATGAACAAATTCAAAAATGAACCAATTCATGTTGATTCACAAAAATTTAAATTAACTCATTTCACCAAAAACTTGAAATTGCACAATTTATAATTACAACATGAATCTTCAATGCACCACTCCCATAGAGTACCTCTCACCATACTACTCTCTCTCTCTCTCTCTCTCTCTCTCTCTCTCTCTACATACACACACACACACACACACACACATCAAAAGTAAACAACTCCATTTTCTTTTCCAAACACATCACAAATTAGATTTAAACCCATTTAAAATTATTATATCGACAATCTATTCATTTCAAATTGATCAATTTATAAAATTAAATAATTTACGCAACCAAACGGGCCCTAAAACTCCTGGAGATATATTTTCCAGGTTCAAATCTTCCCAATAGAATCCAACCTTTTGCATACAATCTTTCTCAAATTTATATTGTTTGGATGATTTTAATTATAAACCTTTATTAAATTATTCTCATCTTCGACCTTTTATGCATTTATAATAAGATCATCTAGAGTTGGGCCCTAATTAACTAATTGATATTGATTTTGGCCCCCTGGCATGTTCAATTGTTGGGGTTTGACCATCAAAATGGCTTTTAGTTATGCAAAATATGTTTCCAAAAAAAAAATTGTAAAACTTTTTGCAACGCGATAAGTCATTTTGGGGGTCAAAACCTTGAAAATAAAAATTATGGGAGTAAATCTTAATTCAAATCTAATGGGGAAAACCTAAAATTATACTCTATTTTAATTTTCACAAAATAAAAATCCTACAGTTCTACTAAATAAGTTGCTTTTAATTTTTTTTCCCTTCTTTCATCCTTTTAGATAGGTTTCCATGTGATTGTGTGGTATATATATACTAGCGGATGCCCGTGTCCGAGGGCACGGTGATAAATTTTTCCTCGTGATAAAATTAAACCCATAATAACCCGTCATTTTTTAGGAAAAAAAAAACTTAACAAAATTAATAAAAAAATATATATTTTTAAATATTTAAAAAAATTATTATTATTTTAAATATTTTAATAAAAAAATAATAATATATGCATGCATACATGCATGTGTATGCATGCAAGCATGCAACACATAAAATGTCACACATGTTTATCATGCATGTCTTATCGTACATGAGTTACTATTCATAACACCATTGTCCCATATATATATACTAGCGGATGCCCGTGCCCGAGGGCACGGTGATAAATTTGTCCCCGTGATAAAACCCAGCACATAATAACCCGTCTTTTTTTAGAAAAAAAATAATTTTAAAAAATAAAAAAAATATTTTTTTTAAATATTTAAAAAAATTATTATTTTTGTAAATATTTTAATAAAAAAATAAAAAAATAATAATGTATGTATGTATGCATGCATACATGCATGTAAGTATGCAACACATAAAATACCATGCATATTTATCATGCATGTCTTATCATACATGGATTACTATTTATAACACCATTGTCCCATATTATATAGATATATATCAGTGTGCTAAAAGGCGAGCCTAGCCTCTCTTTAGGTCCTTAAGCCTTTTACGCTTTACTTTTGGTAAAAGTCTTAAGGGCCACTTTTTTTAAAACAAAAATTCTTTAGTGAAACGATATCGTCTATTAAAGACTTTTTTTTTTATAAATCGGACCAATATCTCGTCCAAGAAAATCAAATATTATTTTGATTTGCAAATATTCAGACATATTTTTAAGGCATGTAAAATTTTAGTATTTTTAATAGTCTTGTTATGGTTAAGAACTATATAAATTTATTAAAAAAAGCCTAATCGCTTTTTCACCCCTAAGCCCTTCCTAGGTTTCTAAAGCTTAAGGTTGGACTTCCATGTCTCGCGTTTTATATATATATATATCCATATAATATAACGACATATGGGGATGGCAAAGAAGCATGTGTGATATTTTTGACATTTCATGCCCATGCATGAAATGTCATGCTAAAAGTTATTTTTTTTTTTAATAAATAGATATGGATTTTTAACTATTTTTTTTATTTTAATTTTAATTTTTTTATGAGCTGAATTTTATCACGGGGGTAAATTTATCACCGTGCCCTCGGCACGGGTATCCGCTAGTATATATATATATATATATATATATATAGGAGAAGGATCACAAGTGGACCAAAAGAATGGACTTTTTAATGGACTTAACAAAAAAGACTAATAACCCACTAATTTTAATTCCTTGGTGTAATGGGTCCGCGCCAGCGGCACCCAATAACCGAGACTTATTAGTCTTTTTTGTTAAGTCCATTAAAAAGTCCATTCTTTTGGTCCACTTGTGATCCTCTCTCTCTCTCTCTCTCTCTCTCTCTCTCTCTCTCTCTCTATATATATATATATATATATATATATATATATATATATATATATAGAGAGAGAGAGAGAGAGAGAGAGATGATCACAAGTGGACCAAAAGAATGGACTTTTTAATGGACTTAACAAAAAAGACTAATAAGTCTCGGTTATTGGGTGCCGCTTTTAATTTTAATTCCTATAGTTTAATTGGTCCGCGCCAGCGGCACCAGAGACCCCTACCCACCCACCCCCACCATCTGCCATCAAATGGCTTAAATATCTGGCCAGAAATGGGTGATGGGTTCGTGGCAGCTAGCGGGTAAGAAATGCCCCAACCCCCACCACCACCCTTATTCCCCCTTACCTCCGGCCAGAACTAAACCAGTCGCCGGAGATGTCCAATCCCGTCGAACCTGCCATCCATTAACCCTTCCACCCCTCTACAGCCCGGAACCTTTACTCCCTCGGAACCAAGCTGCCATACCCCAAAACCACCTCCATTCTGGCGACCTCAAACCACCTGGCCACTGCTCCGGCCAAACGACCCATCCACCAACCCGCAAACCCATTCCATTACCCACCTGCTACCATTACCCGATTAGACCTGAGCTTTACTCGATTAAATATCTAGCTGCCAAATACCTGAAAACAAACCAAAAAGATAATGGGTATTGATTTTGGTAATGGGTACAGCAGGTGTGCTGTCTGAATTTGGGTGGGTGAGTGGGGTAGGGGGTAGGGGTGAAAGTGGGTCTCGGATACTGCTGGCGCGGACCAATTAAATTATAGGAATTAAAATTAAAGGGTTATTAGTGTTTTTTGTTAAGTCCATTAAAAAGTCCATTCTTTTAGTCCACTTGTGATCCCCTCTCTCTCTCTCTCTCTCTCTATATATATATATATAGTATTGCTCTTGTGCGAACTTGTCCGTATTTTAAGAGCGTGCACCGGACATGTCTCACCTAGCGGTGAACCTAGAAATTATCCATTAAATTATACGCACACTTCCTTTTTTCTGAGTTCACCCTCAGGTGACACGTGTTCGATCCACACTCTTAAAATGCGGACTGATCTGCACACGAACAGTTCTTTATATATGTGTCTGTGTGTGTGTGAGAGAGAGAGAGAGAGGACCAAGTCAAGGGTCTGTCTTAGCGCTGACAATTTTTTACCCGATAACCCGTTTACGGTAATAACTCGAAATGACTCGAACATGGCCGATTAGCTTGTATAAATTTAAGAGTACCCAAAACTTATACTAAAATAAAAATTAATGTTACCCGAAAATAACACGATTAATTCGAATTGCCACCCCTAGTCTGCCTAGAGCCACTAAATAATTTCTACATCTTAGGCGGCCATGGATATGGTATGACTATGTACTATTTATAAGGGGTGAGAAAGATTCAAATCGTGTTAGGAATAGTTTTCACATTTTTGTAAATAATATACAGCTCTAGACTTTTATGATAATAAGGAAATCAAAGTTCTTTATTTTTTGGAACTTGTATGATTTTTATCTTATGTAGTCACAAAAATGGAAGCAAGAATCTTGTATTGGGAGAGAAGAAATTATTCTTATTTTGATACTTAGAAGTAAATGAGAATCTTTTCTAAAATATTATAAATAAATTTTACAAAATAATTGTTAAATTATATTTTATGTATTCCAAAAGTACAAGAAACCATCTAAAATATCTTATATAAATGCTAGTTTAGATTTCATTTTCTAAATAATTGCCATTTTGTATTCATGATATGTAGGGTCACATATACTATGCTAGAAACCACATACCACAAGACATGTTTCGCATCTCAATCGGATCGGAATATCGTTATTCGTGATTTGTAGCGAATTGACTAGTCACACCTGTTCTTAACATCAAATTGAATGAGTGAGAGGCGTACATATTCCCTCAACCGTGGTCCCTTTTGACATATGGTAATGGTAGCATCTCTAATTGTATGTGATAGGGCTAATACAATCGACTAGCACGAGAGCAGCATGCGCACCATCTGACATATGTGAGGTTGATTTTGGACAAAGTGGGTCAGCACTGAAGTCCAATTATGCAGATATATTTTCTCGGCCAATAGACCCCAGGTTTACGAACAATCACATGTTGGAGATCATATCATAAAGTTAATTAGTGTGGGAGCACTTTTTAATTGGGTCTTGCTTCTACTCTTTTCGTCTTGCATTAAAAGTAAATTTTTTTTTTTGGTTTCAAATTAAGGTTTATGAATCTCATCTTCTTTTAATCGAATATAAATAGATCTAATTTTTGATGAACATGAAAATCACATAAGGATTCTTAAATTCTAACGGATATATATAGAGTTAGGTCAACATACCTAACTTAATATACCTAGCAAACATACCAAATCAAAATAAAACATACCTTTATATTAGTCGTCTCAGTTGACACTTTTATCGCAACTTCAGAGATTTATCTCCCTTCCCCTTAATCTCAATGGTCTTGGCCGTCCTCCATTTGTTCTTCCGATGAGAGTTGTACAAAGTTTGTAGATAAAGATGGGATTTTCGAAATTGTACAAAGTTTGTAGATAAAGTTGGATTATATTTGTGCTATGTTGAATGAAATCCAATACCAATTAAGGGTTTAGACTATAAATGGGGGTTTCCAATTAAGGGTTTGTAGATAAAGTTTTTTTTGTTGTTTTTTTGTACGAAAGGTAATCCCCGAATCAACTTGCGTGCACCTCGAGACTAATCCCCCCGCCTCGAACAATGCTTTCTATAACAGGCGCTTAATTCCTGCGATATGTGGCCCCAAGAAGCAACTGTTAAGTTTCAAACCCAGGTGTCGGGGTTTACAACTACACCCTGACTCTATTAACTTGGATAACCCCTGTGGTTAGTTTGTAAATAAAGTTGGATTGTTGGTTTGTTTCTTTGTTTAGAATCGAGATTGAAATAATACACAGTGAGAGAGAGGGAATGCGTATGAGCCTTTTATCTATTTTTTTAAGAACTGTTCAACGTTTTAAGAACTGTACAACAACCACTTGTTCAATTTTGAGAGAAAATAAAAGATGAATAAGTATTTACGGAATAATAATTTTAAGCCCACACATTTCATTCACAATTTATATAATTTTTGTCTTACATATCAGTTAAAGTCTGTCAATAAACTGTCACCCTAAAATTGGATTCAGGGATTTTTCTGTTTTTTTATAAGATACAAAAAATTTAAATGAAAACTAATTTAGTTGGTGACAAATGAAAATGGTCATTTGAACATATATGCAATTTGGAAAGTGCAAAAAATAATAAGCTCCTTATATAATGAAGTTCTGTAAGACACCCATTTGAACTTTTTTAATGCAAAACTCCCAATGAAATATGCATTTTGTGACAAACGCCACATTTAGGGTAATTTTAATGATTTTTTAAGAAACGTGTATGGGGTTGTTTACAACCAAATCAAAATTCAGATGATTTCTCTTTGAACTGTTTTGTCTAAATATAAAAGCTGAAATTGTTTGAACTGTTTTCTATATGAATTGTTTTGTCTAAGAATTCAGAATTTCCCTTAACTTAGGCCTCGTTTGGGAGTTTGGGAGAAAAGAAAGGAAAGGAAAATTTTATTAGGAGAGAAAAGAAAAGAAGAGAAAGTTAATAGGAGAGAAAAGAAAAGAAGAGAAGAGAAAAGAGTTTGGGAGAAAAAAGAAAATAATTTTCTTTCTTGCGTTTGGGAGTTTGGAAGGAAAATAATTTTTTTAAGAGGAAGAAGGAACAATTCATTAAAAAACTTTCCTTTCTCTCCATTTCTTTCCGATTTGGAAAGAAAGTTTTGGAGAGAAAGGAAGAGAAAGTTTTTTAAAAATTTTCCTTTCTTTTCTCTCCTTTTAAACTCCCAAACGAGAGAAAGTCACTTTCTTTCCTACTTAAACTCCCAAACGAAGGAAAGGAAACACACTTTCTCTTCTTTTCCTTTCTTTTCTCTCTAAAAATAGAATTCGCAAACGAGGCCTTAAGTAGAGCCTCTTTAATTATAGCTTGCCTATGAACTAGACAACAAAGACTCCAATAAAATTTCCCTTAACTTGAGTAGAGCCAAACTAATTGGCTGCCTCTAACCTGCATGAAACTTATTGAAGGAAAAAAATCCTCTATAAAGTTGTTGAAATTAGTTGATGCAAACACCAAGTTCTTCCACGCTAGTTTCAAGTCTAAGCACCAAAAGTTGATGATCCACAACATCAAAAATCATAATGGAGCTCTGTTGGAAGATTATGAAGATATTAAAATCCACATTTTGCAATTCTTTAAAGACCAGTTGAACTCTGACCATCTTTGGACTTATGTGGATATTACTCATTGTATTACCTTTTTTGTTTCTACTGAGACTAATGTTGTCTTAGAGAACTTTACAACAAAATAAGAAGTCTACTCAGTAGTGACATAGCTTAGTGAGGACTCTGCTCCAAACTAATGTTCAGTGTACCCACATGAAGTTTCTCAGTTAATAATTTACATTGGCACTAACTTTACATTGGCAGCTTCTCAGTGTACACACATTAAGTTTCAACTTACATTGGCTATGTTGGGAATTAACCACCTATCATATGCAATGCTTCAATATTTCTTCAAGATCACCATTAAGCGACATCCATTCGTTTGGCGCAAATCAGTAGAATGTTAAATGTCGCAATCAGTAAGCTTGAAACAATCAAATTAAAGCACAGTTGGAAAACTGAAGGCTTTCTATGACTCAAAATAGTGTCATCACCAAATTATCCAAAGCTTACAAGAAATAAGTCTAGTAAACAGTTGGCATTGAAGACTTTCTAGGACTCAAAAAACATACAACAGTGTCACTAGAAATTCCACATCGATTCATATCAATTTCTATAAAACAAAATTAATTGAAACAACACATATAAAGACGAGATCGAAACAACTCTGTAACATCAAACTCCAAACTTCTATTTCCATTTTTCTAAATCCTATCATACCAAACATAGTATATTTTTATGTACATATTTCCAATCTCCCTCCAAAAAATTAAAAAAAAAATCTAAAAAAGCAATGGCATTGCATATTCTTCATGTGTCCGAAATAAACTCGTTTGAGCTTTCTCCTCCACTATCATCTACGTCACCTACGGAGGATCTCCACGAAAAAGAAAAAAATGTAATGAATTATATGAGCTAGTAAACTATATGAATAATAAAGAAATGTTTGCCCATACCGGTTGATAGTCATTGGATAATTCCGTTTATCATGTGCTTGTCCAACTTCACCGCAACCATAATAGTAAAAATGATTTTACTGTTGTTAATTTATAGTAGACAAAGTAGGTAAAAAAATCAGAACATTGCCGTTGGCACGAACTTGATTCCTTAAGACATTCATGAGTCAAAGCGTACTTTTTTAAGTTAAAATTTGATCAACAGTCAAATTATTATGAAATGATTAAACACTCATATATTGTTCCTCACCTGAGTTTGAAACAAAAATGTAATAGACATCAAAATTTTAACTTAATTGTATGTAACATAAATGTACATATGAATAAAAACAAAAGCACAACATGTATTACTAATTAATACATCATGTTGTATCCATTTAATACCAAATCATAACATGTGTTTCTAATTTCTGTTGCAAACCAACAAAAAAAATTGAAACGACTACTGTTTGGATCACAAACAGGTATTTGATGATTGTGAGGACAGATTTTATGATCTTCTATAAAAATCAATTAATATTGTCATTTAATTTGAGCAGGTATAGTGCGATCTAATTTATGTAATTTATTTATATCATAACAGGTATCATCTGTAGGTCTCGAACAAAAAAAAAATGAACACGATCAGAACAACATAACTGTCTAAACTAGAAATGGAATCTTCATCCAGAGATCGATGAATCACGCCTGACTGAGCCAAATGAATCGTCGGAGTTCGATTTCTAAGAGGAGAGAGGGAGTTTTTATAACTGAGTATCAAGAGACCCGATCCATTTGGCTTATAACCCGGGTCTTTTTAATGAGTTATGTTGCTAGGTATGTTAAGTTGGGTAGGTTAGACAACCTTATTGTGTGTGTGTGTGTATATATATATATATATATATATATATATATCTATATAATATGGGACAATGGTGTTATGAATAGTAACTCATGTATGATAAGACATGCATGATAAATATGCATGGCATTTTATGTGTTGCATGTTTGCATGCATACATACATACATACATTATTATTTTATTATTTTTTTAATAAAATATTTAAAAATAATAATTTTTTTAAATATTTAAAAAAAAAAAATTAATATTTTTTTAAAAAATTATTTTTTTTATTTTTTTTTAAAGTTTTTTTCTAAAAAATGGCGGGTTATTATGAGGTGGGTTTTATCACGGGGACAAATTTATCGCCGTGCCCTCGGGCACGGGCATCCGCTAGTATATATATATAAGAGTGCGGACCGTAAGCGTCAAAAGCCATTTTTGTCTTTTTTAATATATTTTAATATTTTTTTACTATAATAAGGCTATTAAAAATACTAAAATGGTACATGCCTTAAAAATATCTCTAAATATATGTAAGTTAAAATACTATTTTTTTTAAATACTAAAAAAAATAAAAAAACTTGCATTTTTTCACGCCTTAGTTCTAAAAAAACTCACATTTTTTCAGGACTTACCCCCAAAACTGCCAGTTTTTTCACGCCTTACCCCAAAAAATGTTGATCATCGTTGACCACACTTTAATCCACGTCTAGGGCCAAAACTTGACGTATCTAAAAAGTCTCGCGCCTAGTCACATTTTTTAAAACACTGATATATATATATATATATATATATAGAAAGTCTCATGTAATGACTCTTTATGGTACAGACTCCGGTACATACTAATTTTTTTTAAATAGTAAAAAAAATGATATTTTTAATGAAACTTCATGGATATGATCCCCACGTGAGAATATCATCTCCATTTTTTTCGTCAAAAAATTCAATAAAAAAATCGTTGAGATGAAGTGATATGTAAAAAAAATGTATAAATATGCATTTTCAACCATTGAAATGTTAGGTCGGCGCCAGCCACTTTAATGATTGAATTTTTTGATGAAACTTCATGGATCGAGATTATATCCATGAAGTTTCATCAAGAAATTAAATTCAAAAGTTAGTGAGATGATCACCGACATTTCAACGGTCGAAAATACATATTTATATCATTTTTTTACATATCATCTCATCTCAACGGTCTTTTTATCGAATTTTTTAATGAAGAAATTTGGAGATGGTCTTTCCACCGTGAAGATCATATCCATGAAGTTTCATCAAAAAAATTATTTTTTTAATATTTAAAAAAAAATGGTATGTACTAGGGTCTGTACCATAAAGAATCCTTACATGAGACTTTCTATGAATATATCCTTAGCAACATACATATGAACATACCTTGTTTTTCAAAAAATTGTAAAAAATTATATTCTTCAATCAAATTTTGTATACCTGATCTTCATAATAATTAGATCATCTATAAAAAGAATTCAACAAAAAATACAACTTGGAATTGGGTGATTTGAAAATTGGATGTATATGTGAATTTTTAACTGTTGAAATATGTGATCATCATTTCACCCTCTTCTAAGTTGTATTTTGGGGTGATTTTTTTTTATAAATAGTCTTCTCATTATGGAGATCATATATACCAAATTTGTTTGAAAAATACAATTTTTTACTTTATTTGAAAGTGGGTAATTTCATAGGTATGTTGGAGAGCCTTATATATATATATATATATATATATATAAAGTTTCATATAAGGACTCCTTATGGTGCAGACCCCGGTACATACCATTTTTTTAAATAGTAAAAAAGTGAGTTTTTTTATGAAACTTCATGAATATGATCTTCACGGTGAGAAGATCATCTATAATTTTTTTCGTTAAAAAAATCAATAAAAAAACTATTGAGATTAGGTAATATGTAAAAAATGGTATAAATATATATTTTCAACCATTGAAATGTAAGGTCGATGCCAACCACTTTGTTGATTGAATATTTTGATGAAACTTCATCTATATGATCTTATCACTATCGAGATCATATCCATGAAGTTTATAAAAAAAATTCAATCAAAAAGTGGGTGAGATGATCGCCAACATTTTAACGGTCAAAAATATATATTTATACCATTTTTTGCATATCAGCTCATCTCAACGGTTTTTATATTGAATTTTTTGATGAAAACATGTTCTTCTTAACATGGAGATCATATCTATGAAGTTTCATCAAAAAAATTCCTTTTTTACTATTTTAAAAAAATGGTATGTACCGGAGCCTGCACCATAAGGAGTCCTTACAGGAGATGATCTCTCACCCTCTCTCTCTCTCTCTCTCTCTATATATATATATATATATATATATATATATATTGTAGATGGTAATTTTTTATAGGTAAAAGTATTCAATGTACACAAGTCAAATAATAATAAATATCAAAGAGAGCAATGAAATTATACACAGAGTACAAGATGTACGTGGTTCAGCAACGTGCCTACGTTCACATAGTTTAGGGTTTTCTCTTGATTTATTTAGAGAACGGTTCGGAAGAGTTATAGTACTGCTCGATAATACAATGTCACATGCCCCTTTTAATTGGTGGCGGGTTTACATTTATAGGGGAACTTAGTAGAGTCATAAGATCTGTCAATACATATCCCTAAGCAATCATAGTGCTTATGTCGATCACATTCTTCATAATTATGGACTAATTGCCCCCAAATCTCAGGGTTACTTTGAGGTCACTGAACTTTGCCGCATTTAGGTCGACTATTGATTTGTAACGAGTCTTCTCACTAAGAGAATACTAGTGTTTTTTTCTCGGAAGTTGATTTTTGCATGGAGTCCTCGCCGATTGGTGAAAGGTAAAATTGGTAAATGCCCCTGGAAAGTTTTTGTATGTTAATTACCCCAAGGCACGTTAATAAATAGAGCCCCTTTTCTTGATGGTTAATTATCATTTCGATAGCCATCATATACTCTTGTGATCATTACGCTTTTGCGTTACCGTGAGGGCATTCCTCACCGCAAGACAATGCTTCCCACTCTTTCATTTTCATTTCAAAAAACATGTGAAATTTCCAATGAGAGCTTCCATTGTTGTCACTTTGTCTGTAAGAACTCTCACAACTCTTCATTTCATTTCAATCGCCTTTTGCACTTCTTCACTTTATTCTTTCTTCGAATTGTTGTCTTTCACGATGATGTAAATAATTAACGAAGATGCCATCGAAAAATTTAAAGTTGACTACAAAATTTCACAGTGAGTAACGGTAGAATTAATTGGGTCTCTGTGATCGGTGTGCCCTTCCCGAGAGCTGTTTGTTGCCATTTATTTTTATTATTGAATGTGGGGTCACTTTTTTACCAAATCCTTTGTTCTTGGAATTCTGCCAACATTTTGATGTGGTTCTAACAAATGTCTCTCTAAATACTTGGAGGATTATTAATGGGGATTACTGCATTAACGAGCTGCATGGGATCCCTCTCGATAACACTGAAAATATGTATTTTTACCAATGGAAAACAACTAATAAAAATATATATTACATGAATAAAAGGGTAGACAACAGGGACCCAATCATTAATTTCCCTAATTCCAATAAGAATTATTTGGATAATGGACTAGTTGTGAGGAATTTGCAACATTCTCCACTTCCTAAGGGTGTGGCATATGAAGGGCTAAGATGTCATTAGGGAGAGGCATAGGTTAGAAATTAATTTAATTTCACTTTGTAATATTTTATTAATTTGGGCTGATGTTGAGTGATTTCCCTTGTTCTTTGTAGAGAAATCTATAAAAATATACCTTCCAAACGCGATGTAAATTTTACTGATCTTCGAGAAGTTTGGGCTATTCAACTGAGGGCTAGAACTGTTGATCACCCCAGGTCGGAGTATTACTGATTGGCTACAAGATTTATACTAAACCTTTCATTGCGAGGCCAGTGAAGCAAACACCGGTCATCCCCATATCTTTGGATGACCCAGAGGCTTCTACCTCAAAGAATTCTATTAGGGAGGGGTTAGACGAGGAATGAAAATTATCTTACTTCTAACCGCTAGACATTTCATCATCTCCTTCAACTTCTGATTCTCCTAGCAATATGTACAAGAGGAAAGTTATGAACATGATTATTATAAATTTCGGTACCATTTTCCCCCCTACTCATCTGTCATGCAAAGAGAAAGATCTTTCTCAATCAGTGAGTAAAAAGGGGGATCAAATACCCCATCTCCCACGTGACATTATGGGGGAAAAAGGATGATGATAAGGACAAGATAGTTGCTCAATCTTTAGTTTCTCCCCTCGAGCTGGCTCGAGACTTGATTTGATTGGGAGTGTCTTCTGAGGATAGGGCGACTACTTCTACCCTATGCCATTCTCGACTATTGGAGCATACCACCCATAATTTCTCCCTTGTAAGTTTATTGTTTACTTTTGTTCTTATATTTGAGATTTTTTCCTTGTATTTTTCTTATCTTTGTTTTCCTATTGCCTGGCAGTTTCTGATCGATTACTATTAATTGTTGGAGAGGCATGACGCCTTGAAGAGATGAGGTGGATTTTTAGGAGTTGGATAAGTCTTTAAATTCTTATTGGAAGCATAATGTTGCACCAATAACTGAGAAGCTGAAGCTCAGCAAAATGGTCAAAAGCTTTGAGGATGAGATGATCAATCTTCAGAAAAAGATTGATGACTCTGTAAAATTGGTGGTTACTAGTGAATATGCAAATAAAGAAGTCAAGGATGCTAAGGCCGATGCCAATCTTGCTAAGAAAAATGCTAGTGAGTCCAAGGTAAAAGTTGAGGAGGCCTTAGATGGAGTGCCAAAGGCCAATGATGAGGCCTTCTCTCGTGGCTAGGACAAGACCTTCACTAATACTGATATCTAGATTGCCTATCTTAGCTTGGTATTCTTTAATAATAGCTGGGATGAGGCTGTTGCAAATATCATGGCTGGTGAGGATTTTTACCTTTTTTAGGAGCACCACATAGGTTCTCCTCCTCAATTTGAGGAAGAGTTCGAGGAAGACGATGAGGTGATGGTCGAAGAGAAAGCTTATACCATTAATCTCACTCTAATGAAACTGATTAAACAGTTATGATTGGAGACGACCATCCTGAAGCCATAGCTACTCAGGAGGCTATCGAGAAGGAGAAGGTCGGTGATAATGTTTCTTAGGAGTTTTTAAAAAACATTGTATTTCTTTCTTTTCAATGAATGATGTTAAGGATTGCCCCATTTATAATATTTTCAGTGAAACATATAGTTCAATCCAACTATTGCTCAATTGTATGATTTATTATTCCTCTAATGTTTTTTTTTGTTTCCCAAGCTCATATGTTCGCCCGCATGTCTAGGCATTTCAATGCGAGGCTTGCAACACTTGTTGCTACTCAACTTGACATTAAGGAAAAAAGTGAAAGACTCTTTGTTATTGGTTGTGCTGAAGATGCCAATGATGAGGATGATGATCATGACCAGTTCTTGGGTCCTGACGTGTCTGTTTGAGTAAAAGGTGTGTACTTGGATATTCATTGCCTTTTCAATCAGGTTGTGGCAAACAAAACCCCCTTTCATAATATAATTTTCATTTTTTAAAGAAATCGTAAGGAGTTGTGAGCCAATTTTAGGACCGACTTTGACCAAAGGCTTGTTAAGATAAGAAAATAGGGTGGATTTGACAAGAGACTCCCTAGTATTTTATCTGCTCATTGGAGGAATAATTTTATTCTATATGCCGAACTCATGGGTTTTAGGGAGGTCGCCACTATTATCGAGAAAGAGAATAAGGACCTGAGGATTGATTTTAAAAGACTTAACAAGTCCAGACCAAGCGAACAGGCTGGAGAGGGATCTTATTTTCTAGATGAAGAGAACACCAAGCTAAGAGAGGAGATAGAGAAGAATTAAAAATCTTTGATTAACAAAGTTGGAACTGTCAAGGGTATATCTTCCTCTCAAAGGTCAAAGGATGGTAATCTCACCGAAGATCTAGAGAAGACCAATAAGTCTTTGTTCGACAATGTTACATCCATCAAGAGTCTGATTGAGAACTTGAACGTCTCACATTCCAATTCCACAAGAAACCTTGCCAAGTTTGGATGGATGGCTACGATGAGGCCCTTCTTAATATGGACTTGCTCAAACTATTGGCTACTAAAATTTTTGACTTAATGCCCTCATAGTAAAAAAGGTGCCACATTATTTTTAGTCGTGGTATTGGTAGGACCCAATCTTCCTTGATCAACAAAGCATCCTTATAAGTTAGATGTTTCGTGGATCCCAATATAAATCGATCTAGTTAGCTTTACAAGGAAGTATCTCAGTGACTACAGCCTTGATAGAGGTGATGGACTTTACACCGATCTCAACATTTGGTCAACAGGGTGAGTATTCGGGGGGAGGGGGGGAGCGTTAAGGATCTGAGCTATGTCTACGATCGTTACTCCTTATGCGTTGGATGTTTCGCCTACTGGAGTTGAGATATCAATGAATAAGTCATCTCGGTCGCGTAATTGATCTAGTCCTATATATAATTTGGTTATAAATTATTTGATTTTTTGATTTCCTTATAATAACTTAGAGTGTTGATGTATTTTTTTTCATTTTGCTTTCCTTTATAGTGCGTGGTCTTCTAGTCTTACCTTTTAGGTGATGTCATCACATCAAACCTTAGGCCAAAACCAAAAAAGCAAAAATGCACCAGTCTATGGGTTCTCTCCCCCATAAGGATTTTTGCTATTCAGTTAGTCATGGTGGCCTAAGGTTTCTCGGTAGGTCTTTGATCGGTTGTGAGCCATTATTAACATTTTTGTTAATCTCCAAAACATTTTCGTTCTAGTTGACCGCTGGATGACCAACCAATTAGTCTTGTAAGTAGACATTTAAATTTAAAGTTTGTTTATGGTCTTCTAATTAATTAGTCTTGAATGAACATATTTGAAAGAAGATAATTATCACAACGATAAGCAATACGTCAAACAAAAAGATATTCGACTAATTGATCTTCTTCATTAAATACTCATTTGTTTGCCACTTGTAATAATGCATAGAGATAAATGCGAGAAGTCTAAATTAACAATTGAAAATAATTCAAAATTAAAATAAACTAAATTAACTTAGACACAAACTTAGACTTTAAAAAGTAAAATTTCTTCAAACTAGTTGTATCTAATGCTTGAGGAACCTCTCTACCCTCTATTGTTTATAAGTGGTAAGCCCTTATTAAATTGTCTCAAATTACTTGGAATGGGCCTTCCTAGTTGGGCTAGAGTTTGCCATCTAAGGGCTTCTTGGCACCGCCCGCTATCTTTATAAGTACACAGTACCTGATCTTGAAGCTCCTCTTCTTCCCCCTTGTGCACTACTTAGCAAACTTTTGATGGTACGAGGCAACATTTATAAGAGACAATTCCCTCTTTATGTCAGCTAAGTTAATATCTTCTCTAATGGAATTATTATTGAGGTCTTGGTGGATTTCATGGTCGTCAGTCCTTATTCTAATGAGATAAGTGCCTCAATTCCATAAGATAAGACAAAGAGTGTTTATCCCATTAATCGCGTAAGCATTGTTCAAATTTTCTAGAGGACATAGGTGATCTGGTCGACCCACGTGCCGATTTCATTCTATAATTTCTTCCCTATTCTATCGAGAACTATCTTGTTACAGGCTTCTGCTGGACCATTACTTTGAGGATAGGCCACTGAACTGTAGTAGTGCATAATGTTATGCTTATCGCAGAAGCTTTGCAAGATGCTAATCTCAAATTGAGTTTCATTATCTGTGATAATGATTCGAGGAATGCCAAACTGAGTTATGATGTTCTTCCACATGAGCTTAGTTATGTCGACGTCTTGAATGTTCACCAAGGGATATCTTTAATCCATTAAAGAAGTAGTTTATGCTAATCAATATATGCTTTCTACTTCCAGAGGTAAGGGGAAATGGGATGACAATGTCAATCCCCTATTGGGTAAAAGGCCAAGAACTTGTGAAGGAATTGAGGTCACTGGCGGGTTGATGCATTAGCAATGAGAAGAGTTGATAATTTTTACACTGTAGGACGTAAGTGACTATGTTCTGTTAAATCTATGGACATCAAAGCCTTTCTTTCATGGACCTAAATGCAAATAACCTTCCCCCTAGTGTAGCTTCCTTATAATCCCTCGTTTAACTCATAGAGTATCTTATCAATGTTGTTTGGATGTACAGATTGGAGGTAAGTCGCTCAAAAAGAGCACTAATAAATCTTATATCCTACCGAAAAGTGAAAGCGAGCAGCTTTCATTCGAATCTTCTGTGCCTTTTTCCTATCATTTGACAGGGCATCCTATTTCAGATAATGCACAATCCAGTCAGCTCGGGGCCCATCGAGCGACATAATTATCTCGATAACTATTCCTTTATTAAATTTAGTTCGATCAATGTATTCCATTTATATCATTCATTTAATATCTCCACTGACAGCTTAAGCAAGCATGACAAGCACATCTACATGATAATTATTCCCTTTTAGGAACTTGTGCACTTGTACATTCTTAAAATGAGCGACCATGTGTTAATTTCTTCAAGGTAACATCAATGATTTCATCCCTAGCATTGTAGTCTCTAGATATATAATTTGTCACTAAAGAAGTTAAGATAATGTGCGCCCAGGGAGAGATCCTTTTTCAACCCACCGATCAGCGCCTCATACACTATCTTAATATTGGAAGCTTCAAATCCCAAGTGAATTGCGTGATCGAGAGCAATTTGTTTAGGATACCATCACAACCATAACTCTTACCACTTGGAATTTTGGGGTCCGTCAATATAAATAGTTCATCTCTCTATGTCATAAATTTGTTTATGGACAAACTTTTTTCTTCCGGTGATAGCTTCCACTGGTTCTTGGTCGTTGGAAAATTCAATGATGAAATCTTTTAATACCTCCCCTTGACTGAGGTCCTATTATAAAACTGGATATCAAATCTTCCAAGTTCCACCAACCATTTGGACATTTGTCTAGATAGATCATCCTTCTTGAGCATCGCCTTCAGAGGTAAGGAAGTTAGAATAATTAAAGTGTGTACCTCAAAGTAGTGTTTTAACTTTTTGGAGGCTATCACCAGTGGGTATGAAAGTTTTTCCAACGGGATGTACCTCTTCTTAGCGTCGAGCAAGGTTTTTCTCATATAGTAAATAGAAGCCTGACTCCCATTATTTTTTCAAACTAGACTCAAGAAAATTATATTGTTGGACAATACCAGATACAAGTGGAAAGGTCCCTCATTATCTAGAATGGTCAGTAGCAGTGGTTGGCCTGAATAGTTTTTCACTTCTTTAAGTGATTTGGTGGATTTTTCATTCCATATTTCCTTTATATGCTTCGTAAGTTCTTAGAAAAATGGTCCAAACTCCTCTAAAGATCTTTATATGATGCGGTTTAGTGTGGAAAGCATCCCAGTTAACTTTTTCACCTCGTGCACATTAATCGGGGCATGCTACATAATGTCCTCAATATGGTCGAGTTTTGACTCAATACCCCTTTGAATGACTAAGTATCCAAAGAACTTTCTCAATTTTACCCCAAAGGATAACTTGATCACATTTAGTTTTATCTTGTAATAGAAAAAAACTTCAAAAGTTTTCGTTAAGTCTACTAGGTGGTTCTCCTTCTTCTTACATTTTACAAGAAAGTAATATATGTAAACCTCCATTGTACCTCCCAGTTACTGCTTGAAAATCTTCATCACCAATCTCTGATAAATATCCTCAACATTTTTTAATCCTAATGACATCACCATGTAGTAATATAGCCCCAGTGTAGTGATGAGGGAAGTATTTTCTTGATCGGGAGGGAACAGTGGGATTTGGTGGTATCTTGAGTAGGTGTCGAGGAAGATCATATGTTCATAGTTAGTGGTTGTGTCAACCAATTGATCTATCTTAGGCAAAGGAAAAATATAATTTGGTCACACAAGGTTCAAATCAGTGAAGTTTACACAAACTCTTCATTTCCCTTTGATTTTCTTCAAGAATGCTAGGTTTGACAACCACTTGGGGAATTAAAATTTCTTTATGGACTGCTCTTCCAGAAGCTTACCTACTTACCCCTCTATCTCTTTGGCCTTCTCGACTGCGATTTGACACATTTTTTGAGTCACTCGTGGATGTAACGGATCTATATGGAGACTATAATACATTACTCATGGATTTATTCATAGTATGTCATATAGTTTCCAAGTAAAAATGTGTTTTTTACTTTTTAAGGAAATAACCATTTCTTCTTTCTCTTCTTCAGTAAGTGACATTTCGATTAAGAACTTCTTTACGAGCGGATTGTCATCAAATACTACCTTTTGAAGAGGTTATATATCTCGATCGACATGAATAACCCTGGTTTCCTTAACACTAGGTCGCCTATATTTTAGATACTATTTAGAGGGTACGTGTGACACCCCGACTAATTAAATACCGGGTAGCTACTCCTTTATTAAATTAATTCAAAATGCCAAGTTGGCTCAGTTAATAACATCACTGTCGAAAACATTTTTTTATTATTACTAACCACCTAGTATTTAAAAAGTAAGTTGACAAATTTTAATTTAAGTCTGATTAACATGCCACAAATATAATGAAGAAATAAATAACACCATACACCATACTGAAGTAAAACGAATAACCATAACAATAGAGTAAATAAAGTCTGGAGGAAAACTCCTCACTACAATCCCACAACTGATAAGTAAAACGAATACTGAAACAATACATGCTAAAGTCTGAAAACTGAAATGTAAAAGATGTCTCTAAATAGAAATGGGCAACATGCCCTACAACAGATAGATAGTGACTCTGGAATCCAAAAGATGGAAGCGTCTACATGCAAATCCCTGTAGCTTCCATTAGCAGCTACAACTCATCACCTGAATGAGTATCCTATGCCTGGTGTCCTTGTGGCTGGGCACCTAAAATGGTTTTACAAGAAAAAGATTTGAAAAGAAAACGGGTCAGAGCCCGAATGTGGAGTTATATTTTAAAAACCTGCAAGTGCTTTAAAAACATTTAAAATATTAAATGCAAAGTACATGTTAGGACGTACACTCACATGACATTCTCACCTCTCGTCTAACTGTGCACTCCTAACGTAAGTACCCATCTACAACGATATAAACCACTAGCTAAGTGACATCATAACTAGCTAGACTGTAATAGTTTCTACCCTTATTACCCGGTTCTATTAACATATAACGCTCGTAATTAGATATGGATTTAATGTAAACTCAGATACTCAATATGCCATATATATAACTATCAGTTAACTCGTTATATTACTCGAAAACAATACCGTAATATATTTACAACATTAACATGAGGATTCTCATTAATTAAATGTATATTAATCACATCGTAAATATACAATACAAGCACCCCGAGAACTAAGCTGCGGTGCACACATACTCTGCTATCCATCCTGGTACATCACGTACATAAGGATCACATATTCCGAATCTCTCAGGAATAGTTCAGATAACACAAATCACAAATAGTGGAGGCGAACACAGTCACCATCACGTGGGTCACTCACATACCTACGCTCCCACGGTCAGCGGACTTATTAATATCCCAATAAGTCTTTCTATGACCTATGTTCATCGAGGTACCAGTCTATATCCCCCCCGTAGGCACATAAGGATTAGAGGGTCCTAAGCGAACGCAACCTCCCGTGATAGCAAGTATGGTAGGTATGTCATACACACAATCCATATACCAATACTAAGTAAACACACATCTTAGTAATACCGTATTTTAATCGTAGTACATATTCCATTCTCGTACTAACTTATAATTATCACAATTCATACTATTCCGGTTTGTAATTATACGCGCCATAATTCATCCTCACGTCGTAGTAGACACTCACGTCTCAACCCAAACCGTCCATGTAATACACTCTCGTATGTAAATTCCTTCTCATAAATACCCAAATGTCCCAATTCTATCATTACTACATCTACGGAATGATATCTATCTCCTCGAACAAGTTTACGGAACTCCAAAAGTCAAAACAGTCCAAAAAGGACCAAACTGTCAACTCGTTAGAAGTCTCGTTCGAACGAGACTGTTCGAACGAGATTCCTCTGCCAACTCGTTAGAAGACTCGTTCGAACGAGGCTGTTCGAACGAGATCCCGGTTCGTTCGAACGAACTGTACCTTCTAACGATATCTCGTTCGAACGAGATATCGAACGAAATCCCTACTCGTTAGCAACGACTGGTCAACTCGTTAGAAGCTCGTTCGAACGAGTTCGTTCGAATGACCTGGGGGCTGCTTCTAACGAGCTACCAGCTTCGGCCCAGATTTTCCCCAAATCGTTTTTCATCCATTTTAACACCTCAAATCTTCTAAACTAAGTCCCAATCAATCGTTTAAAGGTCTATAATCAATACTAAACATATATAATCACATCCTAACATGTTTTTAAGGGATCAATCCATCCTAACATTAATTAAATTTACAGCTTTCTACACTTTTTCCAAATATCTCAAGAACATGAACCCTAACTACATATCATCATCAAATCCCAGAATTTAATTCGTTTTTCTTTCACCCAAACATGTATTAACATCAGATTAATCGTCTCCAAACTATTCTACATGCAATCCTTCTCCAATTTCTCAAGTTCTATGATCTAAACTACATGGGTTTTCATATTTTAACAAGAACAAACCATAAATCCGAATTTTCTAACATGGAAAAGACATTCTCAGAAATTAAATGGAATAAAGTCACTTGCCTTGGTTTGATTTCTGACTTTGGTGTAGGTTGATGAGGTTTTTCTGCAGAATTTCCTCTCTCCAAGCTCTTTCTCCAATGGTGGCTTAAGGTGGCTAGGGTTTTGATTTGGGAACTTAGAAAACCTAAATGATAACCTACGTAGCTTTCTAGGTTAATATGGTTTGGTTAATGGGCTTAATGGGTTAAATCCACATCAGATTTACATCTCTAATTTTCGTCACTTTTAATTCCTAAAAATGTAAAATTACCAAAATACCCTTTAAGTTGCCGGTATGGCCTAAAAATACCCCGGGACCCAAACTATACCCCCGGCTAGTGTTTTCTGACTATCTCGACCCTTCCGGACGCGTTGGCGCACATAAAACGACCATACGGTTTATAGATTTTAAATTCACTTTTATTATCAAAATATTATACCGTGACGTGGCGGTCCCACGCGTCTCAATAAAATTTCCAAATTGCCGTATATAAATCTCACGACAAATTTTATAATACCAAATACATATATAATCATATATGCACATAATCAAATACCAACTCGCATCTCATTAGTATTTATAACCCGGATTAATTTCCAATTAATACGCATTTAATTAATTAATCGCCAAAATAAATATAGTCAAAAGTACGGGGTATTACATACTTCCCCCCTAATAACTGAATTTCGTCCCGAAATTCGAAACTAGAAAGTACCTGCTAAAAATAGCTCTGGATAACGTTCGCGCATCTCATCCTCGCGCTCCCATGTGGACTCCTCGACATTGTGATGTCGCCACTGAACACGCACTAACGGGACTATCTTTGACCGCAGTTTCCTCTCGCTTCGGTCCAAAATAGCAATTGGCCCCTCCTCGTAGGAGCTATCTGGATGGAGATCGATGTCCTCCATAGCAATGTGAGAATGAGCCAAATTATCTCTAAGGTATTTCCTCAGCGAGGAAATATGGAACACGTCGTGAATCCGATGCAAGTGCTCCGGTAGTCCAAGTCTATACGCAATCGGTCCGATCCACTCAATAATAGGAAACGGCCTCACATACCTCGGTGCCAACTTCCCCTTCTTCCCGAATCGCATAATCCCCTTCATCGGAGATACCCTGAGCAAAACCTGGTCCCCCACTTGAAACTCCCTGAAAAACCTCTTCGCATCAGCATAACTCTTCTGCCTATCTTGAGCTACCCGAATGCGACTCCGAATCAACTCAATCCTTGCCGAAGTATCCTGAATCACTTCCGGCCCAAGTAGTTTGTTGTCCCCCACCTCTAACCAACATGCTGGGGAACGACAAGGCCTACCGTACAACCCCTCAAACGGAGCCATGCCAATCGTGAACTGATAGGAGTTGTTGTAAGCAAACTCCACCAGTGGAAGGTACTGCTCCCATCCACCCCCGAAGTCAATAATGCACATGCGTAGCATGTCCTCCAACATCTGATTGGTGCGCTCTGTCTGCCCATCGGTCTGCGGATGATAAGCCGTACTCAACCGCAATTCCGTGCCCATGGCCTCCTGTAAACTCTCCCAAAATCTCGAAACAAATATCTTGTCTCTGTCAGACACGACATTTAGGGGCACAGCGTGAAGTCTCACAATCTCAGAAATGAAGAGCTGGGCATACTGTCCCGTAGTGTAGTCAGTCCTTACGGGTAAGAAGTGAGCGACCTTGGACAACCTGTCCACAATTACCCAAACGGAGTCGTGACCCCTCTGCGACGTAGGCAACCCCATAATAAAGTCCATGGATATGCTCTCCCACATCCACACCGGGACCTCCAATGGCTGTAGCAATCCTGCCGGTCTCTGATGATCCACTTTTACGAGCTGACAAGTGGCGCATTTCGAGACAAACTCAGCGATATCTCTCTTCATACCGTTCCACCAATACTGTCGTCTCATGTCTTGGTACATTTTGTCCCCTCCGGGATGTACTGCGAACCGTGAGCCGTGTGACTCTGCCATCACATCATACCGCAATTCCTCCCCTTCCGGAACTACCAATCTCCCATTGAAGCGTAATCCCCCGTATGAGCTAACGGTATAGGATTCGGCTCCCTCTGCTAGTAATCGAACTATCTGTTCCTGACAGAATGAGTCATTGGCCTGTGCCCGTACTACCTTCGTAACAATCTGCGGTGTAACGGTCATCACAGACATGAAAGATCGGGCCACTGCATCCTGGTGTCCCAATTCCTTCCACTTTGCTTTCCACACCTTTGCCACCTCGTCTGCTGGCTTACGGCTCAACGCGCCTGCTACCACGTTAGCCTTACCCGGGTGGTACTGGATGTCGAACTGGTAGTCCTTCACAAATTCAAGCCACCTACGCTGCCGCATATTCAATTCCTTCTGCGTGAACAGATATTGTAGTGACTTGTGGTCCGTGAACAGCTGAAACTTCTCCCCCAAAATATAGTGCCTCCAAATCCGTAAGGCAAATACCACTGCTGCCAACTCCAAATCATGTGTGGGGTAATTCTTCTCATGAGGCTTAAGCTTACGGGAAGCATAAGCTATGGCCTGTCTCTCCTGCTGTAATACACCTCCCAGTCCTTGCAAAGATGCATCGGTGTAAACCAAATACTCAACTCCCGGTCTCGGCAATGCTAACACAGGCGCTGAGGTCAATTTGTCCTTTAGTTCATCGAATGCCAACTGACAGGCATCACTCCAGATGTAGGGCATACCCTTACGAGTCAAATGTGTCAAAGGACCTGCTATCTCCGAGAAACCCTGAATAAACCTCCTGTAGTATCCTGCTAAACCCAAGAAACTACGAACCTCCGTTGGTGTCGTGGGCTGTCCCCACTCCCTCACCGCTGACACCTTCCCCGGATCAACAGATATTCCCCGGTCGGAAATGATATGCCCCAAAAACTGGACTTCCTTCAGCCCAAACCCGCACTTCTCATATTTTGCATACAACTTGTTCTGACGGAGTGTCTGCAAAACCTGCCTCAAATGCTCGGCGTGCTCCTCCTCTGTCTGAGAGTAAACCAGAATATCATCAATGAAGACAATGACAAACTGGTCTAAGAAATCCCTGAACACTCTGTTCATCAAGTCCATAAACACTGCTGGAGCGTTGGTCAGACCAAAAGGCATAACCCGAAACTCGTAAGAACCATATCTCGACAAGAACGCGGTCTTCGAGACATCCTCCTCCCTGATACGCAACTGATGGTATCCTGACCTCAAGTCAATATTCGAGAAGAAATAAGCTCCTCTCAACTGGTCGAATAAGTCATCGATTCGAGGCAACTGATACTTATTCCGTATCGTGACCTTATTCAACTCTCGGTAGTCCACACACAATCTCAGTGAACCGTCCCTCTTCTTCACAAACAAAACTGGAGCGCCCCAAGGTGAGGTACTCCTGCGAATAAAGCCCTGACCTAACAGCTGCTCTATCTGATCCCGTAACTCTCTCATCTCAGCTGGAGCCATACGGTACGGTGCACATGCTATAGGTCTCGTACCCGGTAGCAAATCTATGACGAAGTCTATCTCTCGACTGGGTGGTAAGCCTGGTATCTCCTGAAACACATCTGAATACTCCCTGACAACCGGGATCGAATCTAAAGGAATAACAACCTCCTGAGAGGTATCCTCCTCTATGTAATACAGATGAGCGGTCGATCCTCCCTCTGGGCGAGGCATCGCCACTATAAACATCTCTTGCCCCGGAATGGAAAAAACAATGCTCCCGCTGAAGCAATCAATCATGACCCTATATGCTACGAGCCAATCCATACCGATGATTACATCGTGAACATGCATGTCTAACATTAACATGTCTGCAGGAAATACCAAACCACCAATCCCTACCCCCACTCCTCGGCATATAAAGAAAATAAGTGACCCACTCCCCAATGGTGAGTCGACACACGTCACTGTGCTCTCTGCCGTAGCTAACAATCCTAAAGCTTTCGCGAAGTGTGTAGCTATAAAACAATGTGTAGCACCCGTATCAAATAAGACCCGACCCATAGTGCCATGGATAGGAAACGTACCCTCGATCGCGAGCGGTGCCTGTGGAACTGCAGCCTGGTGAACGTTGTAGACACGTCCATACTGTAGCTGCCCCTGCTGAGCTGGGACTGCTGGAATGGGTGGCAATGCTGCCATCTGCGGCGGTGCGGGAAGAGCTGCGGGAAAAATAGGCCTCTGTGGCTCCTAGCGAGCACCCTACTGCTGCTGCTGTGGGGCCCTGCCCCTATCAGGACAATCCTGCTTCTTATGGCCAGTCTTGCCACAAACAAAGCACTTCCCTGGGAAATTTCCTCCCCTTTGCCCCTGCTGTCCCTGGCCCTGGTGGCCGTTACCATTCCTCCCTTGGCCCTGCTGGCCCTGATGAAACTGCTGCCCATTCTGTCCCTGTTGGCCCTGATGGCCATTTGGACCCTGATGGCCCTGACGGAAACCTCCCTGTCCCTGCCTGTAGTTTCCTGACCGGAATCTCTTATTATCCCCCTGCTGGGTACCCAGCTCATTCTGTCTCTGCCCCTGACCAGATTGTGCCCCGCTGGCACCATGTCCTCCAGTCCTGCCCTGATGGCTAGACTCCCCCGACCGCTTGCCCTCGGCCATATGAAAACGGTGGTCCTGGCAGTGTAACAATGTTGCGTTAACCATATCAGAATAAGTGGCCAACGATAGGTTCCCTAGCAGATGCTGACGGATCCTCCAATTCAACCCATCGGTGAACTTCTCAATCTTCTTCTTCTCTGTTGGAATCTCGTCTGGAACGATATTCAACAGGTTAGTGAACTCGGCCTCATACTCGGCCACTGTCTTGCCCTCCTGCTTCAAACTCATCAGCTTCCTCCTCATCTCTGTATGAACTGCGGACGGAAAGTACTTGCAGTCGAACCGCACCCAGAACTCCTGAATCGTGAGGGTATCCCTCTCCTCTGCGGTGGTAATAGACTCCCACCACTGTAGTGCAGATCCCACTAGCTTGAAAGTAGCTAGCACCTATTTCTGAACATCAGTGCACTAATGCATCCTCAAATGCCTCTGTATGTCCTTCCTCCATTGGCTCGAGACTACCACATCTGAGCTACCTGCAAACTCTGGCGGATGCGCTTTCTGAAAAGCGTCACGTACACGCTCCCAAGCAGATGGGAATGCATTAACCTGTACTGGCGCGACAACCGACGCCTGAGGTGGTGCCTGCTGAATCACGGCAATCGCGGCATTCACTGCTTGGGCTACTATAGCAGCAACCTCAGCGGCGTTCATCATGCCCTGAACTGGAGCGGGCTGGGGTTCGGGCGTTGCATCCCTGGGAACTCGTCGTGCACGTCATGGAGGCATCTGAAATAAGAACAAAATTTATTAGTTCACGGTTATAAACTTAATATAGCTGAAGAACGAAGCATACACAAAAAGAGTACAACAGTCCTAAAATATAGGGCTCTATTATCAAAGAAACGTAGCGGAAACATAATAGCCGTACAGATCCTAAAGGACACTAGAACCTGATGCTCTGATACCACCTGTGACACCCCGACTAATTAAATACCGGGTAGCTACTCCTTTATTAAATTAATTCAAAACGCCAAGTTGGCTCAGTTAATAGCATCACTGTCGAAAACATTTTTTTATTATTACTAACGTATTTAAAAAGTAAGTTGCCAAATTTTAATTTAAGTCTGATTAACATGCCACAAATATAATGAAGAAATAAATAACACCATACACCATACTGAAGTAAAACGAATAACCATCACAATAGAGTATATAAATTCTGGAGGAAAACTCCTCACTACAATCCCACAACTGATAAGTAAAACGAATACTGAAACAATACATGCTAAAGTCTGAAAACTGAAATGTAAAAGATGTCTCTAAATAGAAATGGGCAACATGCCCTACAACAGATATATAGTGACTCTGGAATCCAAAAGATGGAAGCGTCTACATGCAAATCCCTGTAGCTTCCACCAGCAGCTACAGCTCGTCACCTGAATGAGTATCCTATGCCTGGTGTCCTTGTGGCTGGGCACCTAAAATGGTTTTACAAGAAAAAGATTTGAAAAGCAAACGCGTCAGAGCCCGAATGTGGAGTTATATTTTAAAAACCTGCAAGTGCTTTAAAAACATTTAAAATATTAAATGCAAAGTACATGTTAGGACGTACACTCACATGACATTCTCACCTCTTGTCTAACTGTGCACTCCTAACGTAAGTACCCATCTACAACGATATAAACCACTAGCTAAGTGACATCATAACTAGCTAGACTGTAATAGTTTCTACCCTTATTACCCGGTTCTATTAACATATAACGCTCGTAATTAGATAGGGATTTAATGTAAACTCAGATACTCAATATGCCATATATATAACTATCAGTTAACTCGTTATATTACTCGAAAACAATACCGTAATATATTTACAACATTAACATGAGGATTCTCATTAATTAAATGTATATTAATCACATCGTAAATATACAATACAAGCACCCCGAGAACTAAGCTGCGGTGCACACATACTCTGCTATCCATCCCGGTACATCACGTACATAAGGATCACATATTCCGAATCTCTCAGGAATAGTTCAGATAACACAAATCACAAATAGTGGAGGCGAACACAGTCACCATCACGTGGGTCACTCACATACCTATGCTCCCATGGTCAGCGGACTTATTAATATCCCAATAAGTCTTTCTATGACCTATGTTCATCGAGGTACCAGTCTATATCCCCCCCGTAGGCTCATAAGGATTAGAGGGTCCTAAGCGAACGCAACCTCCCGTGATAGCAAGTATGGTAGGTATGTCATACACACAATCCATATACCAATACTAAGTAAACACACATCTTAGTAATACCGTATTTTAATTGTAGTACATATTGCATTCTCGTACTAACTTATTATTATCACAATTCATACTATTCCGGTTTGTAATTATACGCGCCATAATTCATCCTCACGTCGTAGTAGACACTCACGTCTCAACCCAAACCGTCCATGTAATACACTCTCGTATGTAAATTCCTTCTCATAAATACCCAAATGTCCCAATTCTATCATTACTACATCTACGGAATGATATCTATCTCCTCGAACAAGTTTACGGAACTCCAAAAGTCAAAACAGTCCAAAAAGGACCAAACTGTCAACTCGTTAGAAGTCTCGTTCGAACGAGACTGTTCGAACGAGATTCCTCTGCCAACTCGTTAGAAGACTCGTTCGAACGAGGTCCCGGTTCGTTCGAACGAACTGTACCTTCTAACGATATCTCGTTTGAACGAGATATCGAACGAAATCCCTACTCGTTAGCAACGACTGGTCAACTCGTTAGAAGCTCGTTCGAACGAGTTCGTTCGAACGACCTGGGGGCTGCTTCTAACGAGCTACCAGCTTCGGCCCAGATTTTCCCCAAATCGTTTTTCATCCATTTTAACACCTCAAATCTTCTAAACTAAGTCCCAATCAATCGTTTAAAGGTCTATAATCAATACTAAACATATATAATCACATCCTAACATGTTTTTAAGGGATCAATCCATCCTAACATTAATTAAATTTACTGCTTTCTACACTTTTTCCAAATATCTCAAGAACATGAACCCTAACTACATATCATCATCAAATCCCAGAATTTAATTCGTTTTTCTTTCACCCAAACATGTATTAACATCAGATTAATCGTCTCCAAACTATTCTACATGCAATCCTTCTCCAATTTCTCAAGTTCTATGATCTAAACTACATGGGTTTTCATATTTTAACAAGAACAAACCATAAATCCGAATTTTCTAACATGGAAAAGACATTCTCAGAAATTAAATGGAATAAAGTCACTTGCCTTGGTTTGATTTCTGACTTTGGTGTAGGTTGATGAGGTTTTTCTGCAGAATTTCCTCTCTCCAAGCTCTTTCTCCAATGGTGGCTTAAGGTGGCTAGGGTTTTGATTTGGGAACTTAGAAAACCTAAATGATAACCTACGTAGCTTTCTAGGTTAATATGGTTTGGTTAATGGGCTTAATGGGCTAAATCCACATCAGATTTACATCTCTAATTTTCGTCACTTTTAATTCCTAAAAATGTAAAATTACCAAAATACCCTTTAAGTTGCCGGTATGGCCTAAAAATACCCCGGGACCCAAACTATACCCCCGGCTAGTGTTTTCTGACTATCTCGACCCTTCCGGACGCGTTGGCGCACTCAAAATGACCATACGGTTTATAGATTTTAAATTCACTTTTATTATCAAAATATTATACCGTGACGCGGCGGTCCCACGCGTCTCAATAAAATTTCCAAATTGCCGTATATAAATCTCACGACAAATTTTATAATACCAAATACATATATAATCATATATGCACATAATCAAATACCAACTCGCATCTCATTAGTATTTATAACCCGGATTAATTTCCAATTAATACGCATTTAATTAATTAATCGCCAAAATAAATATAGTCAAAAGTACGGGGTATTACAGTACGGATCCATCGTCTATATCCATGATCACAACGACCATGAGGGCCATCAATAATTTATTTCCTCACAGAGTATCATGTTTGATATTGGTAATTCTGACCAATCTTTTGGTACACGCTACCATCCTCAGGACAAGAAAATAATGAATAATGATGAGCTTAAATGATTTAACCATATCTCAAGGTTTATTGAAACTTATGAGAAGCACCTCCGAGATGAAAAGTCTTATAAGAGGCCCCAATAAAAGAAGAATAGTGTGCTCCACCGTCACCAATAGAAGCTAGAGAGGGAAGCCCACAAGGAGAAGCGCAAGCGTGGGCACTAGGTGTGAAATCCTAGATAAAGAATGAGCACTTTGCGACAAAATAAATCACCTTATCACAAGAGAACTCATGAGAGAAGATTATGTTGTGATTAGCAACGAGAAAATAAAGAGCATTATTTCAGAAGAGAAATGGATAGAGACCCAGAAACATCAAGGAGCTCACACGAAGAGCCCTTATCTACCAGATGAAGTCTCACTTCACGAGCTATGATATTTGGGACGTTTGATCCTCCTAAGAAGTTTAATGCCCCAGGATTCAAACTCGATAGCGAGAAGACTGACCCTACAGATCACATCATGCAATATCGCCAAGTGATGATGTTGTAAAATACCAATAAATAATTGTTATGCCGAATATTCTCCTTCAATCTTAGAGACACTACCAATAAGTGGGTTGATAAGTTGCCACACATAATGATTGGTTCTTGTAAGTCATTGGCCAAAGCCTTCATGACCAAATTTATTACCATCATCACTCATCCTAAATGGATGGACTCACTTTTATCGATAAAGAATCCTCATAAAAACTCTGAGAGTATGCTAAAAGTTAGTGCGAGGTGTATAATTAGGTGTACGATTTCACTGAGCAAGTTTTGATGGTGTCCTTTAATATCGATCTTTCGAGCATATTCATTCTTTATCAATCCCTCACCAAGAAAGAGAACAATACCATCGACGACCTTATGGAAAGAATCGAGATGTATGCCAAGGTTGAAGATATAGTGATCGGAGTTGGTCAGGAATGCGATTGATAAAAGTAAACCAAGAATAGGGAAAAGGAGGGTGATTCGTATCAAATATTGCATATTTTTGCCCAATATCTTTATGCATTCTAGCACTTTTACAGTCCTGAATGCCTATATTTATGCTCATTAAATAGAAAACCTTGTAATTGGATATATACATGCTTTTCAGGGGTTAATTGTGCTTTTTTAGGTATTGGAACGCTAAAAGTGAGGATCCATTGCATTTCGAAGAAGTTTTGTCGCTGGATGCTACTTCAAGGGCATTTTAGTCAATTCACATTTTTTCTCCATCTCATGGAAATTCCACGGATGCGTAGTCTGTTGAGTTAGCGTCGCGTGGCCACAAACGATGTGTCGTTTGGAGTTCGGATGAAGAAGATATGGTCATTTTTGTTTGCAACCATTTCTGCCCCTCTTCATGGACAGAAGGCTGCCAAAAACAGAGTGCCGGTCGACCGTCCTTGGGCCCTAGGTATATCGAGGTTAGAAATTAAGCCTACGAATTGAGATAAAAGGTTTGGACCTGCTCGATCGATCGATCGATCGATCCCCCATCGATAGATCGATGCTCCTGATCGATCGGTCGATCCTCCCAAATATTTTGCCAATTCGGTGCCTTTTTTTTCTTTTCTTTTCTATTTTTATTCTAGTTACTCTATAACCCATTTTGTTTTAATATTCAGAGATACTTAGATATAATCGATTTTAGGTTAGTTTAGGTTAGGGTTTGGGCGTTTGAGAGATATTTTTTCTTCCTCTCTTAGTTTGACACCCATTAGGGTTTGTAAGTTGTACTTTCATCTTCCCTCTCCATTAATATAGTTGTATTTCCTTAATTTATTGATTTCTAATTTAGTTTACATTCTTTATTTACTTGTTTTCATTCAGTTGCTTTCTAGTGTTGATTTATTGCTTTTATTTACCGCTTTCCGTTATCGCGTTTTTAATATGCTTTCTAGCTAATTTAGTCCAGGTTGTGTCGGATTAAACTCATTTCGGATTGACATGTTGCTTTTCTTTGGTGATGGTGTTTACGGGTCTATTTCGGGTGCGTTGTCCTAGTTATTACACCTAGGGGATTTGGTGGGGCATATCATGTATGCTTCGTGCTTACGACCTTGCGTGCGTAATTTTGGGAGTATTTGTTGACGAAAAAAATCATATCAGGCTTTTATGAGAATTTAGGGGCGTGACAACCCTGGATTTAATTAACTATCGAAACGAGATGCATTCGTAATAACTCGTCAACCCATGCAACCATTTTATACTAATTAACTCGGGTGAGGGATATTCGACGCAACCTATAGTTTTTATCACTTTCTTAATCTAGTTTAAATACACTCGCCTAGATTAATCATTTCTCTTTCTACATCATTTCCATTTTTGTGTATAATCATTTTTTGCACTTTTATTTAAAAGTATTAAACCAAGTATTATTCTAGCAACTCGTCTATGTGGATTTTTGATACCTGACTTACCGCTACACTTGTATCAAATGTGTAGTCGTAATTTAGTTTATTGTACTGAGGCGGTGAACAGAAAACAACGATCAACGCTTGACGCGCATCACTTTTCACCCTTGATCAAAATGGCGTCGTTGCCGGGGATGAGTTTGTTTTAAAATTTATATGATTTAGTATTTCCTAGTATTTTCTTTCTATTTGTATTATTTACCTAACATTTTTGTAGGACTTCTACATTTGAGCACCTAGAAACGCTTGAATTGCCCGCGCGCATCCACTTTCTGGAATTCGCCACTTCGAGCCATTTTTGGGGTAAGCATGTGTTATTCCGATTCTTTCGATAATCATTGTTATAATTCTCAAAATGCCTGTAATCCGTTGACTTTCGATCAATACTTGGAGTCCCAAAAAATTACACGTTCAAATATGACTTTGGGCGAGTATAACGAAAGTCAAAACTTGGGTTATTGGAATTTTGATGATGATGATAACGATTTTGGGCCTCTAACCCCTTATAATAGGAATTTTGAAATGAATTGCAATAGTTTTCAAAATTCTTATAATAATGAGTTTAAGTTTAAGTCCGTTAGTAATTTACAAAGTTCACATTTTCAAGAATCCGCGCCTCGGCCTATGACTTTTGGCGAGGGCTTGCGCATGCTTAATGAGAAACTTGAAAGTCATTATTGGGAAGAAAATTATTTGTCAGAGCATGAATTGGACTTACTATTTGAATCCGACGATGATTTTTCTTCCGAGACTTTTGAAGTCGAGGAATGTTTTGAACCAAATGAGGACTTTGCGCCTACTTTGGAACAAATCATTCTCGACTTTGCCCATTGCGTAATATATATTGAAAGTGAGGATGAAATGGAAGTAATATCCATTTTCAATGAAATGATTTATTCTTTGGCCCCCAAAGAAGAACATTTAATTGAAAATGATCTTATTTCTTTTGAAACTCAATCTTCAAGCGATGAAGATTCATCTCTTGAGTTTGATTTTTTTCCTCCTAATTTTCATTTTCTGTTATCACACCGTCAGAAGTATCCGATGATTCGGTTTCAAACTTTAATGTTTTAAACCTTTTCACCGATGAGGAGTACTTGTTCGAGTCGCCTTCCACGATCGCATCTTTGCCTTTATGTGCGCCCCCTCCCATTCCAATTTTAAAATCTTTGGGAGGATATTTTGCTTTTCTCGCCCCCACATGTTTGTAACAAGCCGAATTTTTTAAATGGGAATATTTAAATTAATTTTGGAAATCAGAAAAAAATGAAATTTTGGATTTTATAAATTTTATAATTTAAAGTGTTGGTTTTTATATTTGAAAAATAAATTTATAAACGGAATTGGAATCGGAATTAAAATGGAGTTTTAATTGAATTTTTATCATTTAGAAGAGTCCTCAAAATATAAAACTCTCTAAGAGTCGTCAAAACATAAAACTTTCTAGTAAAAATAATATTTTTAGAAATTCAACCGTTCGATCAAGCTGAATTTTTGTCAGCAGTCCTGTCTCACAGTTCGCTACAAATATCGTTCATAATATTTTTTTGAGTATTTGTATTTGATTAGGACTCTAATTCTTTTTGGTATATAAACATAAAGTGACAAGTTTAGATCTTTTAAAACACATTTTATCCTTCTCAAAAATCAGAATCCTCTCATCTTCTTCATCTTCTTCAACCTCAAAACCCTAGACCCATTCTATATAACTTTCAACTCAAGTTTTGTCAAGAGTAACCTGATTTTCTCAAGACGCGTCAAGAACGAATCTTTGTCAAAATTTTTAGAGGAATACACATTCAAGATCAAATTTCTAAACCAACTTTTATTCAGGCATGTTGACCCTATTCTTTTCCTTTAATGTTATGTGTCTTGATTGTAGCCTCCATTAAACTCATGTTTTCTAAAATAAGATATGAATATAAAGATTGAAGAGATAAATTTCGGGGATGTTTTACTTTAATAAAATTAATGATACCGAATACTTATAACTGTGTATTCTTTGGGTTGTGTCGGTGTAGTCGATTTTTCTATGGGCATGTGCATGTAGAGGAGCCTTTTTAAAAGTAAATTTTGATATTTCATGTGAAAACCCTAGTTTAATTTAATTTCTTGTGTTGAAAAATAAGGATCATGATAGGACTTGCATGTAGCGATTATTTTGAAAATCATAATATTTAGGTGTCTTTGATTTCCACTTTTTAAATTAAATTATTTGAATGGGAATTTAATGTTCTTATGAATGTTGTTATAATTTGGAATTGTGTTACTTTATGGAAATATGCTAATATTTCGAAAAGGTTGGGTATGGTAGATAATTGGTTTTCACCCTTGTTATAGTACACTTGTTAGGTATGGGACTAGTAAGTGGGCCTTAATTAAGATTTATGCTAATTAGGTATGGGACTAGTTAGTGTAAGTCTATGCAGGTTATATAATTTGGGGTGGGGGCTGATTTTCTATATTATACCTTTGTTGTTATATCCTAGGATTGATATCTAGGTGGAGTGAAATTTTGTAATCATTCTTTTCTTAGGATAGGACGTTGTGTTTTAGGAACCCTTAGTTGGGACTAAAGGTTATTTTGTGGATTTTCACATCACTTTTAAGGGTGGGAGAAATTAATGTGATTAACGAAAACAAGGAATGTGGAATTTAATATCGCAGGACTAAAACGGATATTAAAAATTTATTGGCGACATAATGTGTCTAGGGCCGACAGTTTGAACGGGTCAAAGGACGAGTTATGTCGTGTCGTGTGTGGAACCTTGTCATATCGCGAGGGTTGCAGGATAAAAACGGACCAGCCAGCGGACTTGACAAGGGGACGGATGCGTGTGTGGAACCTTGTCATATCGCGAGGGTCGCAGGATAAAAATGGACCAGACGGCGAACTTGATAAGGGGACGGGTATTGGTAATATTCTTCACGGTTAAATCAATTAAATTTAACATTGTGGGAAGGTGGGTTAATTAAACTCATATTGGTCTGGCTTTTATGAAAACCTTGCGGGTAATTGTGAATTTATTTATGGTGAATATTAATCTCGTAATTAAAAGATTCTATTGTTATAGTCGATATATATAGCACTATTGTCTGGGTTCAAGGACCCTATTTGAGGAGAGTAGCCGGTTTACATGCTCGGGACTTTGGCTCTGACACATGCGTTGACTAATCTTTTTCAGGATTTTTGGGAGTTGCTGCATAGGGTTCATTGGAGATCTTTTGGAGGTGCAACTGGATTTATGTTACTGCTTTAGTAGTTGGATCTTCTCTGTCCATTCAGTCGTTTTATTTATGAGACTATTTTGGAGTTATTGGGCCTTTTTGGTTCCAAAGTTGTTTTAAGTTTTCAGTTGGATTGGTTTATTTTCATTATTGAGATGTTGGGAGATTATGTGATGGATTTAATCTCATTTTGGAGCTTTATCGGGTGAATGTCATTTCATATTTTGGTTTGATTAAAACAAATTATATTGTGGATTAAAATTTGATGTCTCATACATGTCACATGCTAAGGATGGTATTTTATTTACTCACGCCCGACTTAGTTTTGGTGGCAACCGATGCCAGAATTAGGCGAGGTGTGACAATGTTTTTGTCACCCGTTCAATCCAAATCACCCATCGTCCCTCCAAAACTTTTAATTGACAATGGATCATTTCTTCCGCTTTACACATGCCTTCCATTTTTCAAACGGAATTCATATTTTTCGGAAGGCTTGCTTGAGAGTGAGGGTACACCAGTTATCCTCCAAAGTGAAATCGTTTTTACGGTGGACCCTCAACTATTTAGACTTCTAGTGTATAGTTAGTGTGAAGCCTAAATAGTAGGTTATATATAGTTAGCTTTTTTTCTTTTTTCTTTTTTCTTTTTTATCTTTTCTTTCCTTTTTAATTTAGTCTAGTGTAATTAGTCAACCTTTTGTTTTTATTTTTGTTATGCTCGGTACTAACTTGTTTTGCTGATTCTTTGGACTTGTTCTTATGGGGATCACTCCAATTTTGGGTAATATCGCTCTTTTCCTCTCTCTAACTTGGTTATTAATTCACATTGAGGACAATGTCAAGTTTTATGTTAGGGGGTGTGGGATATTCTATCTATTTCTTTATTTAGTCCATGTTTTTGATTGCATGTTAGTTACTAAGTATGCTTTCTTAGAAAATTTTAAAATTTCAAAAAGATTTTCTTTCTTTTTTCTCCTTTGTTGGCCATTTAGCCTTTGCTTTCGATGATAAACTGTAATAATTGCCCGATCCAATAGACAACTCAATGATGCATGTTCTCGATTTTAGAAGTTATCAGACTTTAGTCCTCAATCATTTATATAATGAATAACTTCATGAATTAAACTTTAATCCCATAAGCACATGCTCTTTTCTTGTTCTATTGATTTGATTTAAGATTTTTATAACTCGGTAATCTTTTGTTGCATTGTATATACTTACACCGATTAAGCTTTGTACCTTTCATCATTTGTGAGTGTATACACCTCTCTTTCCTCTTTCAAAATGTTAAATTCGTCGGTCATCTCTCTATATTTTCATTTGATCGATCATTATTTGAGTTTATACTTGAAATGTGTTACTTGAGCATGATTTTCAAATATTGTTTTGACACGAGAATTGCGTAAACTTTATGAAATGATCATAGGCCATCTTTGTTATATGACCCATATTGACCTTGACCTCACCTTAAATGTTTTCCCTCGTTAACCCCTTTGAGCCTAAAGATTAGCCTTTCATTTCATAACCCAAAATCCTATAACCAACTTCACATTGGAGTTATAAGCCATATATAGTACCTTCCATACCTTTATTTGGAATATTACTTGGTATTGAATGATATTACGTTGCGGTTGCAATTTAGGCATGCGAGAGTGTGAAAAGCAAAGAAAAGAAAGAAGTGAAAAAGAGATGAAGAAAACAAAAGAAAACATGAGAAACAGAAGAAAAGAAAAGAAAGGGAAAGTTGTAAATGTTGTGTATAGTGTTCAATAAGCTTTGATTGCTCTCCAAATGATATATCCAATGCTTTTATGGAACTTGTTTTCCAATTTTGATATTTCCCGCATTCTTCCCATGTTCTGGAGTTTCCATTTTCGAACACTTTAAACCCATACATATATTCCCTTCATTTCGTACCCTAGCCAAACCTACATTACAACCCTATTAGAGTCCTATGTGATCTTAAGTAGATGTAGTTTAAAGGTTTAAATAGTTTTGATAATCTGTGAAAATACATTTTACCACCTTTAATGAGCGGTATCTTTCATTGAGATTACAATTTTATATTTTATATATAGCGTTCTTCATTTGTGACGTGTGTGGCCTAGTTTTCAATTACATTTACTCCTTTTACCCGCATGTTCTGTGTGTTACCTTCCTTTTTCGAGTAAATTCACTTGATGAGTGTAATGCACATGAGGATTGAATATATGCTTGCTTTAACGTTTATCTGGTTTATATAAGTTTTTTTCCAAATCACACTTTGCATGTGCTTGCTCCCCTCCCACATTTTAAGGTTTCATTTATATGAGGTGCATTCTATAATGTTAATGATTCGGACTTTTGTGTGAATTCATTCACTTTGCTAATAATGCGTATGAAATCTTATTCGCTATTATTGGGCTTGTCGCATGTTGGGTTGGGCTTATTTTGAGGAAATCATATGTTGTTTGTGGGTATCATCCCTGAAAACCCTCACGAGACGACACTCGTCCACTGGGGTAACCTAGGGGTTTAACGACTTATTGCATATGCTAAATGTAATCGTGATCCCTACGAAAGCGGCATTTATATTTCGATGCATATATACTTCTTGTACTGCCCTCTGTGGACTGGTTTTGTTTGTTTCATTACTAGGGACTATCAATGTTTAAGTTAGGGGGTGTGATTCGTATCAAATATTGCATATTTACGCCCTATATCTTTATGCATTCTCGCACTTTTACGATCCTTAATGCCTATATTTATGCTCATTAAACAAACGACCCTGGATTCAGATATATAAATGCTTTGCAGGGGTTAATTGTGCTTTTGTAGGTATTGGAATGCTAAAAGTGACGATCTATTGGATTTTGAATAAGTTTCATCGCCGGATGCTACTTCAAGGGCATTTTAGTCAATTAACATTTCTTCTCCAGCTCGTGGAAATTCCACGGATGCTTAGTTCATTGAGTTAGCATTGCGTGGCCGCAAACGGTGCATCGTTTGGAGTTCGGATGAAGACGATATGGTCTTTTTCATTTGCAACCGTTCCCCTCCCCTCTTCATGGACCAAAGGCTGCCAAAAACAGAGTGTCGATCGCCTGACCTTGGGCCCCCGATCGACCGCGATTTGAAATTATGCCTACTAATTGAGATAGAACGTTTGGACCTGCTCAATCAATCGATTGATTGATGGTCTTGGCTGACCGATCGATGGACTTGGTCAATCGATCGATCCCCCATCGATAGATCGATGCTCCTGATCGATCGATCGATCCTCCAAGATATTTGCCAATTCAGTGTCTTTTCATTTCTTTTCTCTTTTCTTTCCACTCACTATATAACCCATTTTGCTGTAATAAGAGATACTTAGATATAATCGATTTTAGGTTAGTTTAGGTTAGGGTTTGGAGGTTTGAGAGCTATTTCTTCTTCCTCTCTTGGTTTGACACCCATTAGGGTTTTTAAGTTGTACTTTCATCTTCCCTCTCCATTAATATAGTTGTATTTCCTTAATTTCTTGCTTTCTAATTTAGTTTACATTCTTTATTTACTTTCTTTCATTTAGTTGCTTTCTAGTGTAGATTTATTGCATTTATTTACCGCTTTCCTTTACTGTATTTTTAATATGCTTTCTAGCTAATTTAGTCTAGGTTGTCTTGGATTGAACTCATTCTGGGTTGACATGTTTCTTTGCTTTGGTGATGGTGTTTACGGGTCTATTTCGAGTGTGTTGTCCTAGTTATGACTCCTAGGGTATTTGACG
This sequence comes from Sambucus nigra, assembly GCA_949130495.1. NCBI lineage: Eukaryota > Viridiplantae > Streptophyta > Magnoliopsida > Dipsacales > Adoxaceae > Sambucus > Sambucus nigra. The sequence continues at coordinate 363,403,711 of OX422212.1, forward strand.
GGGAATATCATGTATGCTCCGTGCTTATGACCTTGCGTGCGTAATTTTCGGGGTATTTGTTGACGCCAAAATCATATTAGTCTTTTATGCGAATTTAGGGGCGTGGCGACCCTTGATTTAATTAACTATCAAAACGATACGCATTCGTAATAACTCGTCGACCCATGTAACCATTTTATACTAATTAACTCGGATGAGGGATATTCGGTGCAACCTATAGTTTTTACCGCTTTCTTAATCTAGTTTAAATACACTCGCCTAGATTAATCATTTCTCTTTCTACATCTTTTCCTTTTTGTGTATAATCATCTTTTGCACTTTTATTTAGAACTATTAAACCAAGTATTATTCTAGAAACTCATCTCTATGGATTTTTGATACTCGACTTACCGCTACACTTGTATTGCAAGTGCAGTCGTAATTTAGGGTTTTGTATTGAGGCGGTGAACAAAAAACAACGATCGATGCTTGACGCGTGTCGCTTTTCACCCTTGATCAAAATGGTACCGTCGCCGGGGATGAGTTTGTTTTAGAATTTATTTGATTTAGTATTTCGTAGTATTTTCTTTCTATTTGTATTATTTACCTAACATTTTTGTGGAACTTCTACATTTGAGCACATAGAAACGCTTGAATGACCCGCACACATCTACTTTGTGGAATTCGCCACTTCGAGCCATTTTTGGGGTAAGCATGTCTTATTCCAATTCTTTCGGTAATCATTGTTATATTTCTTAAAATGCCTGTAATCCGCTGACTTTCGGTCAATACTTGGAGTCCCAAAAAATTACAAGTTCAAATATGACTTTGGGCTAGTATAACGAAAGTCAAAACTTGGGTTATTGGAATTTTGATGATGATGATAACGATTTTGGACCTCTAACCCCTTATAATAGGAATTTTGGAACGAATTGCAATAGTTTTCAAAGTTCTTATAATAATGAGTTTAAGTTTAAGTCCGCTGGTAATTTTCAAAGTTCACATTTTCATGAATCTGCGCCTCGACCTATGACTTTTGGCGAGGGCTTGTGCATGCTTGAAAATGAGAAACTTGAATGTCGTTATCGGGAAGAAAATCATTTGTGGGAGCATGAATTGGATTTACTATTTGAATCTGACGACGATTTTTCTTTCGAGACTTTTGAAGTCGAGGAATGTTTTGAACCAAATGAGGACTTTGCGCCTACTTTGGAACAAATCATTGTCGACTTTACCCATTGCATAATAGATATTTAAAGTGAGGGTGAAATGGAAGTAATATCCATTTGCAATGGAATGATTTCTTCTTTGGCCCCCAAAGAAGAACATTTAATTGAAAATGATCTTATTTCTTTCGAAACTCAATATTCAAGCGATGATGATTCATCTCTTGATTTTGATTTTTTTCCTCCCCATTTTCATTTTCTGTTATCACACCGTCTGAAGTACCCGATGATTCGGTTTCAAACATTAATGTTTTAAATATTTTCGCCCATGAGGAGTACTTGCTCAAGTCGCCTTCCACGATGGCATCTTTGCCTTTGTGTGAGCCCCCTCCAATTCCAATTTCAAAATCTTTGGGAGGATATTCTGCTTTTCTCGGCCCCCATATGTTTTTTTCACCCGTTAAATCCAAATCCCCCATCGTCCCTCCAAAACTTTTAATTGACGATGGTTCATTTCTTCCGCCTTACACATGCCTTCCGTTTTTCAAACGGAATTCATATTTTTCGAAAGGCATGCTTGAGAGTGAGGGTACATCGGTTATATTCCAAAGTCAAATCGTTTTTGCGGTGGACCCTCAACTATTTAGACTTCTAGTGTATAGTTAGTGTGAAGCCTAAATAGTAGGTTGTATATAGTTAGCTTTTTTTTTCTTTCTTTATTTTTATCTTTTCTTTCCTTTTTAATTTAGTCTAGTGTAATTAGTTAACTTTTTCTTATTTGTTTTTTCTATGCTCGGTACTAACTTTTTTTGTAGATTCTTTAGACTTGTTCTTATGGGGATCTCTCCAATTTTGGGTAATATCGCTCTTTTCCTCTCTTTAATCTGGTTCTTAATTCACATTGAGGACAATGTCAAGTTTTAAGTTAGGGGTTGTGGGATATTTTATCTATTTATTTATTTATTTATTTAGTCCATGTTTTTTATTGCATGTTAGTTACTAAGTATGCTTTCTTAGAAAAATTAAAAAATTCAAAAAGATTTTCTTTCTTTTTTCTCCTTTGTTGGGCATTTTGCCGTTATTTTCGATGATAAATTTTAATAATTGCTCGATTCAATAGACAACTCAATGATGCATGTTCTCGATTTTAGAAGTTATCAGACTTTAGTCCTCAATCATTTATATTATGAATAACTTCACGAATTCAACTTTAATCCCATGAGCACATGCACTTTTCTTGTTCTATTGATTTGGTTTAAGATTTTAAAACTCGGTAATCTTTTGTTGCATTGTATATACTTACACCGAGTAATCTTTGCACCTTTCGTCCTTTGTGAGTGTATACACCTCTCTCTCCTCTTTGAAAATGTTAAATTCGTGGGTCATCTCTCTATATTTTCATTTGATCGATCATTATTTGAGTTTGTACTTGAAATGTGTTACTTGAGCATGATTTTCAAATATTATTTGACTCGAGAATTGCGTAAACTTTATTAAATGATCGTAGGACATCTTTGTTATATGACCCATATTTACCTTGACCTCACCTTAAATGTTTTCCCTCATTAACCCTTTTGAGCCTAAAGATTAGCCTTTCGTTTCATAACCCAAAATCCCATAACCAACTCCACATTGGAGTTATAAGCCATATATATTACCTTCCAAACATTTGTTTGGAATATTACCTGGGATTGAATGATGTTGCGTTGTAGTTGAAAAATATGGGCATGCGAGAGTGTGAAAAGTAAAGAAAAGAAAGAAGTGAAAAAGAGATGCAAAAGAGAAAGAAGAAAACAAAAGAAAACACTAGAAAAAGAAGAAAATAAAAGAAAGAGAAAGTTGTAAATGTTGTGTATAGTGTTCAATAAGATTTGATTGCTCTCCCAATGATATATCCAATTCTTTTATGGAACCTTTTTTTCCAATTTTGATATTGCCTGCTTTCTTCCCATGATCCCGAGTTTTCATTTTCGAACACTTTGAACCCGTACATATATTCCCTTCATTTCGTACACTAGCCAAACCTACATTACAACCCTATTAAAGTCCTTTGTGATCTTAAGTAGATGCAATTCAAAGGTTTAAATAGTTTTGATAATCCGTGAAAATACATTTTTCACCTTTAATGAGAGGTATCTTTCATTGAGATTATAATTTTTCATTTTATATATAGCGTTCTTCATTTGTGACTTGTGTGCGGCCTAGTTTTCAATTACATTTACTCCTTTTGCTCGCATGTTCTGTGTGTTACCTCTCTATTTCGAGTAAATTCACTTGATGAGTGTAATTCTCGTGAGGATTGAATATATGCTTGCTTTAGCGTTTATCCTGTTTATATAAGTTTTTGCCAAATCACACTTTGCATGTGTTCGCTCCCCTCCCACATTTTAAGGTTTCATTTCTATGAGGTGCATTCTATAATGTTAATAATTCGGACTTTTGTGTGAATTCATTCACTTTGCTAATAATGTGTATGAAATCTTGTTCACTATTGTTGGGCTTGTCGCATGTTGGGTTGGGCTTATTTTGAGGAAACCATATGATGTTTGTGGGTATCATCCCTGAAAATCCTCACGAGACGACACCTGTTCACTAGGGTAACCTAGGGGTTTAACGGCTTATTGCATATGCTAAATGTAATCGCGCTCCCTACGAAAGTGGAATTTATATTTCGATGCACATATACGTCTTGTACTGCCCTCTATGGAATAGTTTTGTTTGTTTCATTACCAGGGACTAGCAATGTTTAAGTTAGGGGGTGTGATTCGTATCAAACATTGCATATTTTCGCCCTATATCTTTTTAAATTCTTGCACTTTTATGGTCCTTAATGCATATATTTATGCTCATTAAACAAAAAAACTTGGATTTGGATATATACATGCTTTGCAGGGGTTAATTGTGCTTTTGTAGGTATTGGAACGCTAAAAGTGAGGATCCATTGCATTTCGGAGAAGTTCTGTCGCTATACGCTACTTCAAGGGCATTTTAGTTAATTAACATTTCTTCTCCAGCTCATGGAAATTCCACAGATGCATAGTTCGTTTAGTTAGCATCGCATGGCCATAAATTGTGCGTCGTTTGGAGTTCATATGAAGAAGATATGGCCGTTTTCTTTTGCAACCATTTCCCTCCCCTCTTCATGGACCAAAGGCTGCCAAAAACAGAGTGTCGGTCGACCGGCCTTCGGCCCACGATCGACCGCGATTTGAAATTAAGACTACAAATTGAGACATAAGGTTTGTACCTACTCAATCGATCAATCAATAGTCTTGGTTGATCAATCGATTCCCCATCGATCGATCGATGCTCCTGATCGATCGATCGATCCTCCCAGATATTTGCCAATTCAGTACCTTTTTTTTTTCTTTTCTCTTTTCTTTTATATTTTTATTCCACTTACTTTATAACCCATTTTGTTGTAATATTCAGAGATACTTAGATATTATCGATTTTAGGTTAGTTTAGTGTGACATCCCGCCATCCGAAATTCGGGATGGCCAGCCCAATACTCCAAATTAACGGAATAATGGATGGAATCATTCTCAGCATCACAACAAAATAAGAAGTATACAGGATAACCACTCCTTATTTCAGAAAAACGGGTTGCCAAAAATTTTGATTTTTAAAGTTAATAAAAGAAAACAACTTAACAACCCAATAAGAGAAAGTGGAAATACAAATGAAATTATATTACATACGCATAAATGTACAATAAGGGACCGAATATGCGGTCGGCCACAGACTCATACAATAAATTTAAACAAATTCATTAATTACATAATACATTACATTAATCAAGTACAAAACCTTGGGCCTCTCGCCCGAGTAAAAAGACCCGATCTTATCTAGAGTGCAAGGATGACAACGTCTATTTCCAAATGCCCCGTAATACCCGCAAAGCATCACAGCTCGCTAAAGACACCGGGATCGGAATTCAAATCAGGCATCCTTGCGGCGGAGTACCTGAGTGGGATACAAGATGCAAACACAACAAGAAATATGAACGGGTCAGGGCACGGTTCTATATGATTACCGGATGAATAAAAAGTATGATAGTTATGAATGATAAATTATGATGAAAGAGAAATAAGAATCTACCAACACAATTCAAAGCATAAGCTAAGCATGAAAATAAAATGAGTAACATTAATCTAAAACTTCATCATGTATACCAATTATCTCATGTATCTTTTCCTTAATAGGAAATATATATATAATCACAATATTATGCTCTTTATGGCATTTTTATCTCAATTTTACCTTTTGTAAAAATACTTTCCTTATCAGGAAAATAATCATTTTCAAATGCTCTTTGTGGCATTTATATGTGCTCTTTGTGGAACTTCTTTATGCTCTTCATGGCATATCTCAATACATCAAGTCCCACTTGATTATGAATAGTTATATTTATATACATATAACGATTCTAAGACCGCCCGTTTGGGTTTCCCCACTGTGCGCGCCCTTAAATGACCATCATCTTCTAGGGCCTACCATTAAGATAACCGGGGCACCTATAACGCAAAACGTCGGGAAGCGGACATGTGCATGCGGGATAGTCAAGACCACACCCTGAATCTCCTACCCATCGCGGAAAAATATATAACAACAAATGCTCACATGGCCTAGGACTATATACACCCTGCATTCATTAGTCAGGGGGCTTTACCTCACCCGCGAACTTACCTTATGATGTCCTTTAGAGAGGTGTGTTTAAACCATTTTATTTATCATTTTCAAAAATCAAGTAAATTATCATTTACCATATTCATTATTAAGTAAATTATCATTTACCGTCATCATTACCATATCCATTTCATTTCCATTTATACACGTATGCTTCATTTTATTTGAAACCATACTAACTTACATTATTGTAAATAATTCACCTTATTATCCAGAGCCATACGATAAAATATATCTTCATTACAACCTCAAAGGAGTAAATAAACTCTTTATTATCTCCAAATGTTTTGGGGTATTACTTTAAAACCCCAATACTATCATACCTCAAAGGAATGAATAAACTTTCAATTTATTCTCCCAACACACTTTTATGGTATTATTATAAACCATCAAGACTAATATAGCTCAATTGAGCTTCTAAAGCTCCCAAACATAATACTATAACTCTTAGTTTTATAGTAATTGACTAGAAGAAAAGAATACCCTATCATCAATAGGCATAGCCCCGAAAAGTCCCCATATGAACCATTACTAATTTCGGGTAGTTCCCCAACTCATCTAGAACTCTAGGACTCTAAGTTTACTTCATTCAAGAAGGTTCCTAGGTCCTAAGCTTAAAGAAAAGGAGAAAAAATGAGTTAAAAAAATAACTCAAAAATTGCATGATTCCGAATCGATTCCTAGCGAATCGATTCGCCCAAACAGCGAATCGGTTTGTACATAAGACCTGGGATTCTACAACTACCAAATCGATTCGACTTGGAACCGAATCGATTCGGTCCAAGCAGATCTGGGAACTTCCCCTTAGCGAATCGATTTGCCTAGGGGGCCCAGCTTGGAGAATTTTGCCAAGAATGGCTTCGAGGGTTCCAAACCCTAGATTTATCCAAACTCCAATCTCTTCCATTTTTACCCACAACCAACATCATAAATCTACCCCAAATCAACCTACATGGTTATTAACTACTATTATCCACAATTTCATCATCAAAACCCAAGATTAGGGTTAAATCACCACAAATTCTACTTTTGATCCATAAATGGAAATACATAACTATCACACAATTTAATCATCTTAAATAATATATTAGCAAGTAGAAAACTTGCCTTAGGGTTTAAATCTCAGATTTCTTTTGGGTAGAAGCAATACCAATCTTCAGTCTCCAATTCTCTCTTCTTTAACCATTTTTCTCTTCATCTCTCTCTTTCTTTTTCTCTCTAAGTTTAAGACATAAAATGAGGAAATGAAATAATGGGAAAGACTTAAAATCGTGACTTAAGTCTAAAGTCTCCAACTTAAGTGGTCAATACCACATTAAAATGACTCCCAATACGCGTTTAAGTTAAAACCAGATAAAAGTGCTCGAAACCCAAAAATACAATATGGCACTTATTTTGACTGTCTCGGACATTTCGAAACTGACCACACCCTCTAAACTTTCATCCGACAATTTTATAATTTATTTCCAGTTCCAATTTCATTTAAACCATAATGTCATTTTAAATACATGACACTATAAAACATGCAACCTGATGATATTTACTTTCACATACAGTAAATATACATCAATCTAGTATATATTAACTTCTAGCTCATTAAATTAATATTTACTCCAGTTACAACATTTTATATAATTACCTTATGCGGTAAACTAATATAAAATTAGTCTCCTAAAAGCGAGGGTTGTTACATATTCCCCCCTTATGAGGGAATTTTTTCCCCAAAATTCGGGCATACCCTATACGCATAAAGGGTATACTATCTCAAACTATCATTCCATCGTCCTTAACAAGCCCTCGTTAATACGACATCCCAAAATGGGTTTGGACTAAGGTCGTCACTATCGATCTTAGCCTATAATCTTTGTGATCTTTCATAGAACAAAGCGTTCCTCACAAACTATCAATTCCACCTTCCCACGACTGAGTACGATACCCACGTGACTAGGCGCAAAATGCCTTACTTCCTAAATCACGCTACATCCCACCTTGGGGATACCTACACCAACAGTAAATGGGTTAACCCCAACACTACTCAACTTCTCCTCGCATAGACGTAGCCCTTCAAGACGTATGGCTCGAAAGCCCAATCCTTAAATAAATGTTCCAAGACCGCTCCAAGTCTAAGGAACCAATTATTCGCTAATCTCATTCAACGAATATGCAATTTACTCACCCAGCTACACAAGGCCACTCATGGCTCCATACCTTAGGAAATGATTTAAATTCCTATGTGGAAAATTTCCATCCACACAAGTAATTGCTCCCGTCCATCCGTTCATCCCAATGCATACATTCGAAGCATGCCTCTCAACATTAAGTCAACTTCCTCCAATCATTCATCCACTTTAGGGTGGTAAGATATACGCTATCTCCATAAAATTCCCATTACTCCATGGAAACTTACCCAACCTTCGACATGAATATCAAATCTCGGTGCAACACCATTTTAATATGCACCTCCTATAGTTCTATCATTTCTCCATAAAAAGCGGGGCGTACTCCTCTACATATCATCCGCCCGCAATGTTCGGAAAAGCAATGGTTTGGTCAAACGATCAACAATGTTCTCAAATAGGATCATGACCATAACGGTGATGGAAATTCAATGCAACCGTCTATGAATATACCCTTCTTCATTCCACCAATACTCTTCTTCACACGAGTAGGTGAAATGGTCAATCATAGACCGGAACGTTCTCCTGACAAAGTCTCCCTAGTCATGCTCGTTTCATTTGTCTTTCCATGCCCTCACAAATCTCTCCGACGGGTTTCCTACTCGACGCATCTACTATCCCAATCGCATCTCCTGAGAGAATAAGAACATCCAATGAATAGTCCATTAAGAACTAGATACACCAACTCGATTTCTCCCATGACATATTGCAACAACTTGTTGCTTGCAAGAAAGACTAAATTTCATGCCCAGGAAGTAGTGCCTCCATTTCTTTAAGGCGATTTTCACCGCAATGAATTCTAATTTGGGCATGGGGTAATACTTCCCACAAGGTTGAAGTTTGTGAGACGCATAAACAACGGGTCCATGCTCCAGTATTATTACTTCCCGCTCCTGGCGGAGACTGTTCGTTAAATCCACCCCCGAACTTAACAAAATGGCTCAGTAATGAAAATCAACTCACCCTTCTAACTCCTGGTAGTTAAGTTACCAATGTAACACTTTAACTAAGAGACATCTCATCTCCATCGGCCGAACCTTTGAAATCTCTCGAGATTCCACACTTCTCGTTCCTAGGGATCTAATCCCCCTAAGGGTTAACCCACAACATATTTGTGGTCAACTCCTTATAATCTTCCTAAATCAACATCACAAGCCCCAATGGCCTCATATCCTAATAAATCTAAGGTCGATCTATATATATCCTATCTAAGTCGTATACATATAATACTAAGTATATCCCTAGTGTCCAAGTCCTATCTCAACTCCCAACATTCGCTCGGTTTCGTGCGTGGGATGTCTCGTCGAAGCGAAATCCAAACAAGGAACCCTCCCATTACACTACTACCTCGCATCGTCGTTCATCAAGATATGAAGGTCTAAGACACATAATCGGGATCGATAAAAGTCTAACTCACAGTCCTATTAATAAAATTTTACTTCTATGTATTACCATAGCATCATTAAAGATTTCAATTAATCAGACATTCACTTTTGTGAAGTCTTACAAATTTTATCCCATAACATATATACATCTTTTCAAATAGTCCTCTTATCAAGGCATAACCCGAAATCTCAATTCGACTTCGTATCACAGTCTCCCTCACATCGATCAGAGGAGAGAACTATATACAATGCTTCTATCTCGCACTTTAATAGCCCTTAATCACTCTTCTACGTGATTCTCGGCTAAACCTTTCAACCCATCTTTTAACCGACAAAATAAAATAAAATAAAATGGAATGAACTAAAAGAAGAAAGAATAGCATCTCCCCACTTCCAACGTCGTTGAGGTTCACGCGTGGAGCGTCCCGCAAAAGCGGAATCCAAAAAAGGAACCCCTCCTAGGCATTACTACTCAACTTGTCGGTCGTGGAGATAAGGCATATCAATCACATACAATGCAAACAAGCAATCAACCAAACGCACACGCAAGATAACACAACAAGTAATAAAAAACCTCCTACTTACCTCAACCACCCCTATAAAGTCTCAACCTGTGTCCAGGAGAGACATTATAGAACAACTAGTTCCATCCTAAAACTAGAAATATGATAGCCTCGCAATTTAATTGCTTACTATCACCCAATAAAACTAATAAATTTATACTTGTATAATATACATCATACATAGAGTACATAACGTACATTAATACTTAAAAATAAAATATATCATCACTCGCTTTAGAACGAGTGAAGGAAAATATAAAACTTCCCTACCATGGAAGTCATACAATTACTTCATTTAGTAGTGTCGATACTACCACAACCTCACTATGCACACCCAAATCTATAGTAGATACAATACTACTAAATCTTATCCTAAGGAATACACCACCCGCAAATAAGGTGGGATTCCCGCCAACATTTTATGCCAATCACTCCGGGTCAATACTAATGGTTCTCAGACACGGCATTCGGGTCTTATCCCAACCAACATTACTTCCACCAACTCCCCAACTAGGCACTTTATCTTGTCCCTTGATCTCCAATCAACATAATCAAAATGCGTGGTTCTTCCACGTCATAATAGCCCACGTAGTTACTTTTACTTTCCCAATAAAAGAGAACACGCTCTCGGCCTCCTCTTCCTCAGTTCAATGAAACCTCTCCATGCGGATGTCCACCAATGGGGTTTCATGATCACTGCTCCATAATAAGTGTTAACAACACTTACTCTGGCCTATCATTCCATTGGAGGGATCTTTCTTCCTTGTACCTACCTTTCTTTAGTGTACGATCTCCCTAATCGCACAATTCTTTATTCATATGTTGGCCTCTGACCGAGCCTCGCATGAACATTTGAGGATTTTACCTTCTCCTCCTTCCAGTTACCCTAGAGAAACTTACAATAGGAAGTATCTATCGGGTTTCTCCATGGGCAAAACTGCGCCCAAAATTAAGGTGACTATGCTCCCACCATTTCAACACTACTCCTACGGGTGAAGGATTTTCCTCCATCCTTTATATTTGGGCACTTATCCACTTCAATTTAACGTTGTTTGAAATATCAAGCTTAGTACCACCCTCTACTTCTAGCGGTACTTGGAAAACTAGATCTACCGTAATTAGTAGTCGCCGTAGCAAAACAAGAAAGTTCTACAAAAATGGAAGCGACCTCCAAAGCGGTCCTCATCCCCAACCACAACTTACAGTTCTTAGAAATCCTTCTCATGACGCCCTTATTCAATCGACCTACTATTCTCACACGAATGCGCAACAGATTCTATAGGTTCTACCTCCTGGAAGAAGAATAAAATCTCACTAAAGAAATCAACGACCTTAATCCTAAGGCTCTATGTCAAATCAAAAGCAACGCTGAAAGCGCAAAGAATTCACACAGATTCCTAAGGACTCTAGAACCTGATGCTCTGATACCATCTGTGATAACTCGCCATCCGAAATAGGGGGTGGCCAGCCCGATACTCCTAAATAACGGAATCATGGATGGAATCATTCTCAGCATCACAGCAAAATAAGAAGTATACAGGATAACCACTCCTTATTTCAGAAAAAACGTGTTTCCAAAAATTTTGATTTTTAATGCTAATAAAAGAAAACAACTTAAAAACCCAATAAGAGAAAGTGGAAATCCAGATGAAATTATATTACATACGCATAAATGTACAATAAGGGACCGAATATGCGGTCGGCCACGGGCTCATACAATAAAATTAAACAAATTCATTAATTACATAATACATTACATTAATCAAGTACAAAATCTTGGGCCTCTCGCCCGAGTAAAAAGACCCGATCTTATCTAGAGTTCAAGGATGACAACGTCTATTTCCAAATGCCCCATAATACCCGCAAAGCATCACAGCTCGCCAAAGACACCGGGATCGGAATTCAAATCAGGCATCCTTGCGGCGGAGTACCTGAGCGGGATACAAGATGCAAACACAACAAGAAATATGAACGGGTCAGGGCCCGATTCTATATGATTACCAGATGAATAAAAAGTATGACAGTTATGAATGATAAATCATGATGAAAGAGAAATAAGAATCTACCTACACAATTCAAAGCATAAGCTAAGAAGGAAAATAAAATGAGTAACATTAATCTAAAACTTCATCATGTATACCAATTATCTCATGTATCTTTTCCTTAATAGGAAATATATATATAATCACAATCTTATGCTCTTTATGGCATTTTTATCTCAATTTTACCTTTTGTAAAAATCCTTTCGTTATCAGGAAAATAATCATTTTCAAATGCTCTTTCTGGCATTTATATGTGCTCTTTGTGGCACTTCTTTATGCTCTTTATGGCATATCTCAATACATCAAGTCCCACTTGATTATGAATAGTTATATTTATATACATATAACGATTCTAAGACCGCCTGTTTATGTTTCCCCACGGTACGTGCCCCTAAATGACCATCATCTTCCAGGGCCTACCATTAAGATAACCTGGGCATCTATAACGCAAAACGTCGGGAAGCGGCCATGTGCCTGCGGAATAGTCAAGACGACACCTGGAATCTCCTACCCATCGCAGAAAAATATATAACAACAAACGCTCACATGGCCTAGGACTATATACACCCTGCATTCATTAGTCAGGGGGCTTCACCTCACACGTGAACTTCCCTTATGATGTCATTTAGAGAGGTGTGTTTAAACCATTTTATTTACCATTTTTAAAAATCAAGTAAATTATCGTTTACCATATTCATGATTAATTAAATTATCATTTACCATCATCATTACCATATCCATTTCATTTCCATTTATACACGTATGTTTCATTTTATTGGAAACCATACTAACTTAAATTATTTTAAGTAATTCACCTTATTATCTGGAGCCATACGATAAATTATATCTTCATTACAACCTCAAAGGAGTAAATAAACTCTTTATTATCTCCAAATGTTTTGGGGTATTACTTTAAAACCCAAATACTGTCATACCTCAAAGGAATGAATAAACTTTCAATTTATTCTCCCAACACACTTTTATGGTGTTATTATAAACCATCAAGACTAATATAGCTCAATTGAGCTTCTAAAGCTCCCAAACATAATACTATAACTCTTAGTTTTATAATAATGGACTAGAAGAAAAGAATGCCCTATCATCAATAGGCGTAGCCCCGAAAAAGTCCCCATATGAACCATTACTAATTTAGGGTAGTTCCCCAACTCATCTAGAACTCTAAGACTCTAAGTTTACTTAATTCAAGAAGCTTCCTAGGTCCTAAGCTTAAAGAAAAGGAGAAAAATTGAGTTAAAAAAATAACTCAAATATAGCATGTATCCGAATCGATTCCTAGCGAATCGATTCGCCCAAACAGCGAATCGGTTCGGACATAAGACTTGGGATTCTGCAACTACCGAATCTCTTGGCTAGGCGGTAGTCCTGGTATATCCCGGAACATATAAAAAAACTCGCAAACAACAGTAATCAAGTCAAGGGGAATCACTATCTCCTTAGAGGTCTCCTCCTTTACGTAATACAAATGGGTGGACGACCCTACCTCTGGGCAAGGCATCGCCACTATGAACATCTCTTGGCCCGGAATGGGGGACACAATACTCCTACTGAAACAGTCAATTATGGCCTTATAAGTGACTAGCCAATCCATTCCAATAATGACATCATACTCAGACATATCTAAGACTAGCATATATGTAGGCAAAATCAAACTCCCAATCTCTGTACCTACTCCCCGGCATATAAAGGAAATCAATGATCCACTACCCAACGGTGAGTCTAAACATGTCATTGTACTCTCTGTCGTGCCTAACAGCCCCGTGGCCCATGAAAAACTAGTGGCTATGAAGGAGTGTGATGCCCTAGTGTCAAATAAAATGTACCCATAGTACCATGAATAAGAAACGTACCCTTAACTGCAGGTGGCGCCAGTGGTGCTGCTACCTGGTGGATGTTATAAACACATCCATACTGTAACCGTCCCTGCTGAAATTGGGGGTGCGGACAAAGATGGGACTGGTGCTACTACTGGTAGGGAGATGGGAAAAATAGGTATCTGGAGCTCCTATTGAACACCCTGCTGTTGGGGAACCCGTTTCCTATGGCAAGTCTTGACACAAGAAAAACACTTGTCGCTAAAGTTACCTCACCTCCGACCCTGCTGGCCGTTGCCACCTCTACCTTGGCTCTAGTGGCCTTGTTTCTATCCCTACTGATAGACCTGATGTTCCTGATGGCCATGCCTATAGCCTCCGTGACAATGCCTGAATCCACCAGCTCTAAAACCTCTTAGCAGAATCCCCCGACTGGGAACCCTTCTCACCCTGCCTTTGATACTTCTAAACTAACGGTGCCCCACTGGAACTACCCCCACCTGTCATGCCTTGCTGGCAAGGCTCACCTTCTCGCTTGTTCCCCTTGGAATGAAAATGGTGGTCTTGATAATGAAGCATTAAGTACGTCTGTATAGGACTGCAAAGACATAATACCCAGAAGGTGCTGACGGATCCTCCAGGTTAGGCCATCCATGAACATTTGTATTTTCTTCTCTTCAGTAATCACCTCACTTGGTACCAAATTAACTAGGCTGGTGAATTTCTCCTCATATTCTGCGATTGTCTTCCCCTCTTGAGTGAGGCCCAGTAATTTTCGCCTCATCTCGGTTTGAACGGTGGAAGGAAAATACTTGCGATCGAACTACACCCAGAAACTTTGAATCATCATACCGTCCCTCTCCTCTAAAGTGTAGTGGACTCCCACCACTGTAAGGCTTCCCCTACTAGCTTGAAGGTAGCCAAAAACTGTCTTTGAATATCTGTGCATTCATAAATGCGAAGATGCCTCTGGATGTTTTTCTTCCATTGGCTCGCGATAACAATGTCAGATCTGCCTGAGAACTCTGGGGGATGTGCATTTTGAAAGGCATTCCTAGATCTTTCCCATGAAGTGGGAACTGAATTGGAACTGGCGCCATAGCCTGAACCTGGGGTGGGGCCTGTTGCACCACCGCTAAAGATGCATTCACCGCTTGAGCAGCTATGGCGTCAACCTCGGCTGCGTTCATTGTCTCTTGAGCCTGAGATGCTGACTGCTCTAGTTGGGCCTATCTGTCTCATGGTTCACGTCAAGGAGGCATCTGAAACGAGAACGAATTTTATTAGTCCACAGTTATTATTAAATCTCAAATAGCTGAAAACGTAATCGCATAAATAAGAGTACAACAATCCTCAAGATAGGGCTCTATATCAAAGGACGCTAAGCTGAAAGCATAATAAGCCATACAGATACTAAAAGACTCTAGAACCTGATGCTTTGATACCACCTGTGACACCGTGCCCAATTAAATATCGGGTGATCAGTCCTTTATTCAATTCAAAACAAAGTATTCGGTTGGTTCATTCTTAACATCACCGTTGAAATACATTTAACATTAATAATCACCTAACAAATAATTAAGCTAGTGTCAAAACACTTTCCATTTTTAAGTTACCCACCGAATACATTAATAATTTTGAAGTATTAAAACATCAACTATTTACCATTCATAGGAAGATAATAAATAGTAGATATAACTCAACTGCAGAAATAAATAAGACTGGATAAAACATTCCAGTTTAAAATCTCAAGACAATAAATCATAAAATACTTTATCCAACTGAAATAAACTACTAAAATAAACTGAGTACAAGCTTTTTGATATAAAGACTGATAATGGCGACACATGCCCTAAATGAAATGTCTGAATAGAGCTGAGAGAAATGATTTAGGCATCTAAATCCAAGAACCTGCAACTCTCAAAACCGCTGCAGCTCGCTAAACAATCCAAGAGTCTAAGTCTGGTAACCCTTTGGATGGGCACATGATATAATACATATATATAACAAAAGAGAGAAGAATAGAAAGAGACGGGTCAGAGTCCTAGTTGTAAAAATATTTATTTTAGCAGGTATTTACAATTTCAATAAGCAAGTATTATGTGCATGTTAGTTTCGAACTCTCTCATGAGATTCTCACCTCTCCACTATTTTGCACTCCTAACATACATCTACTCCAACCTAGTTATCTATAATACTCCCAAATAGGTATATACTTATACTTCTAATTATATCTCGTAAGGGTATCCCGTATCGCCCGTACATTACTTTATTAAAATAGTTTATCCCAGATAACTACATTTCATATTCACAGTTATACTAATTAATCTTTTACCCAACTAAGATTATTTTACTTATCAACATTACTATATCTACTAGTTTCACACAGTAGAATTATTCACAAGCACACACACACACACACACACACACACACACACTGTGTGTGTGTGTGTGTGTATAATGACATCATCCTTATACATATATATACTAATCTTGTAGCCTTAGGTTAATACCACTTGGCCCAATGCATAATCTGCAATCATGTCTCGGTCCATCGCTCACTACATGAAGGATTGTTGGTTCAATCTCTTACGAACCATAAAATTCAAATCACAAATATTGGAGACGAACAAAATCAAAAACCAAATGGGTTACGCACATACCTACACTCCCGTTCACTCGTCGAAACTATCATACATCTCATATAGCAAGTAACCAAGTTCATATGTTCTGGGTACAAGTCAAATATCCCCCCAATGGGCGACATAGGGTAACACTGTCCATTACGCGAAAGCCTCTACTGATAACGAGCAGCATAGGTATGATATAAACATAATAATAAACATATAGTAGGCATTCTCACATCCTATTAAAATCAATAGGTATTCACCCAACCCGTACATAAATTATCTATACGTAATATTCTGTCATTACTACTTTTAATATAATCATTTCGAATTACTCTCTCCCGAAATTTCCAAGATTAACTAACCGTTCCAATATTTAAATTGTTATTTCCCAAAACTTTCTAACAATTCTTCACTATGCTAGATTCATCAAATAATAGTTTTCCTCACTCAAATTATCTGTGTTACTCGAATTGGGCTGAAATAGGGTTTTAAAGATTTTTGGACCTGTCGTTCGATCGAAGTGTCATGTCGTTTGAACATCTTCTCACGAGATTCTGTCTCGTTCGAACCAAGCTCAATCTCATTCGAACGAGATTGAGCAGTTCCCTTTCCAAACTGTACCTGCTACATTTTTCCACCATTAACAGCTCAAGAACCTCTACTATTCATTCCCAATCACCAAAATAGCAAACCGAATTGATATTCTAACCAGTTTTCATGATTTCTACCAACCTAGATTCATTAAAATCTTTACAATACATCAATTAAATTTAAAATCCCCAAATTAAACATTAAAGCCCTAGTTCTTCAAGTTTCAATTCAAGAACCATTATTCATTTCTCAAATTCAACATATAAATCCGGGATTCCTATTCTAAATGCATAAGGATTCAATTCTTCATCAAAATAAATCTTAATCTATGATTTAAATTCTCTAAATTCACCCAATTCAATTCTAAATCATATATTTGATTCCTATGCTAACATGAGCACAATTATTGTTAATAGGAAGCCAGTAATAAACACTTGCCTCGATTATGATGGTCTGATCTTGTTATAAAATTGGTATAGACTTGTTCCTCATCTTTTGATCTATGCTTTGGTGGGATTTATGGTGTGAGTTCTTGAGTTTTGCACCAAGAACACCTATGGACCCTCCTTCTTCCTTTTTGGCTCTCTCTCCCCCTCTCATAGGTTTAGAAACTGATAGACTTCCTCTCACCCAGGAACACTCCCTTTTATTTTTCTCATTTTGGTCCATATTAATTCCCCAAAAATACAAAAGGCAAAAAGACCCCTATGGGATGCCGGTTTGGCCTAAAAATATTTCAGAGTCCAAATAAAATACTCGGGTAGAGTTTTCTGACTATTTCGAACCTTTCAGACTCAATGGCGCACTCGAAATGACCATACGAGTTACTTAAAAAAATTATTTCTTTAATCCATTAGATTAGCCCCGACATGACTCACACACGCGTCCTGAGTTAATATACCAAACTGTCATATTTTTCACTCTCGACAATTTATAAAATTTCATAATTCCATATTACGCATTCACAAAATGATATTCAATAATTCTCATTAATAATTATTAACCCTTAGCATTAATGTTAGTATTTATTTTAATCCGGATTAATTAACAATTAATTTTTCACATCGTAATTTAATCGATCCAACAATAATAATTAATCCCAAAATTATTTGATATCATAAAAATACGGGGTGTTACATGCATGAGGTTAAATCGAAACCAAAATGTTTTAGGCAGAATGTACCCATTCGATGGTCATTAAATTCATGTTTAAAACAAAACAATAAACTCGTTTGAACAAATTTAGTAATCTTCTTACAGTGAAAATGCAGTTTCTTTTGAATGACTTTGCAATAAAAGTATATCTCTATGGAAAAAACAATTCCAGAAAATGGCCTTAATTAACATTAACTCCCAAAATACGAAACTCAGGGATCAACATAATACATCAATATACCTTCTTTAAGATACGCGACTAAAAACATGTCTCTGAAGTGCGTTCTCTCTAGGCTCAAGTGCAAGCCTGTCGCATTAGTAATAAACCCAGAAAGTCGGGATCACCTCCACAGGGTAATAGGATGAGAAAATTGAGGCGACGAAAGGACAGATGGTCAACCTAATTTCAACTCTAAGAAGAACGAAAAGATGATTGGTTTGCAAATAATTCTACTCAGTAAAAGGAAACTAGATTAAGACTATGGAACTAATGAATTAATCAAGGATTAATAAATAAGAATGAAGTAATAAGTATGAAGAGAGAAACAGGTTGGGAATACAATCCCTCATCCCTAGTTTATTGCTAGTATAAAACTAATCATAAAATTAAGTGATTAATTAGACCCAATCTTTAGTACTCCCAAGCATTACGTATATGGGGTTTAAGACAGCACCATACGTAATCACAGGACGAGAAAAGCGGTAATGCGATAGCTACACTCGCATTGCATTGTAAAGTATCCCGGTTATCCTGAAGCAAACGAGATCCAAAGATCTAAAATGGTTGTGTTTGTTACGCAATACGGTCTAATAAATCCTTAATTTTAGAGGATTAATTTTATACACATGCAACGTTCACATCGGGTTGAGTTCATGCATCCCAACACTAAAAAATCTAGCTGGACAAACTGAACGTAACTATGCATAAATTAACTACGTTGCATGTGAAATAATTCATGATAAAACTATACTGAAACATGCAAGAACAATAGTGGAGAGAATGAAAATTAAATTAAAACTTGCAATCAAACCCGAAAAATAAATGATCTTGAAGCACCAAATCAAAATTATGTTGCTAGCCTAATCTCTTACTTTTCTCTCTATAAAAAACTCTTCAAAACTTTGTTTTCTAAGTCTATACAAAGACACAAATACGTTTTAGAAGAGTTTGTAACACAATAGGACTCTTCGGACCAATCATCATTTAAAGAGAATTTCGCGCATCAGGCACCTGGAACCGGTTCCTAGGTACCCCGAACCGGTTCACACTGTGGTTCAGGAAATCTTGCTGGTTTGGCCTTTTTCTTTTCATTTCCAACACTTAGATTCATGTTTTCTTCATTTCTTCTGTCGATTTTTCTTCAACTTCAAGGGGTCATAAATCTTTCATCGTAACTTGGATTTGGGTGCCGTCTTTTCCAGTGTTATCTTTATTCCGAACTCTTTAATTTTCCAATAGGCCTCTCCTCTGGGATCAGGCTGAAAATTATGAAAATACCCTTAAACTTGCCTTCATAGCCTTTCTTTCATAGTTTCGATTTCTCTTTCGCACCGCTTGCATACTTCACCTGTAAAACACATAAGAGAAACACAAAACATGAAATACTTGCCAACGAAGGTTAGTAGCACAATTATGAGTTAAACCCACATCAATTGCACCGCTCGGGTTCACAAAGGTATCGAAATTAAGGGGATAAATATATAATATTTATGCCCGATCAAACCCCCCTGACTTAGAACTTTGCGAGTCCGAGCAATGTAAAAGAAAAAGAATAACGTCACAACTCTTATAAACACTTTATTGGGATAAAATACCTTTATCGCGGGCAAGTGATTTCATTTAGCGTATGAAATAAGCCGTTAAACCCCTAGGTTACCCTAGTAGGATGAATGTTGTCTTGTGAGGGTTTGCAGTGAATATACCCACAAAATTTGGCTCAAAGAAAATTCAAAATACACAAAAATTGTATAATTCAAACTTTTCCAGAAAATAGTCATCATCAATTCTTGTTCAAGAGTCTCAAATCATAGTGCATATGTGCGGAGCCAAAAGTTTAATCGTGAATTTCCACCGATTGATCATTACGTTACTTATCTGAAAATTCGTTTTGATTTCAAAATCTCATGGGGTGCGCTCACAAACGAATCTCTTGGAAGGGTGGCTATTTTCTCTCGGTATGCGTGATTTATAAGAGTAAATGTATTAGAATCAAATACATGCACACAAATAGAAAGACATAAATTTTATGGTAAACGGATCTCATCATTGGATTACGGTTATAAAAAAATGGGAACATTGCCTCTAATTCATATTTATGGTCTCTTTTATTATCTTTTCGTGTTTTAGCTCTCCATGCGGTAACTATTTTCGCATAAAGGACTCGGTTAGGACTTTATTGGGTTGGAGGTATATTGGGTAAAATGAGGGTGATTGGGAATTTTTGAATTAGAAAATTTTCTTATGATGTCCATTAGTGATTTTTCTGGGCTTTTGCTCACTTTTTCTGATTTTTCAATTTTTTCTATTTTTCACACTTTTCTTTGTTGAGCATAGCTACTCTTTTCTTGGCCCTTTTTATGCACTTTTCAGACTTAAATTCTGGGATTATCCACTTTCACAATTCCGGGCCAATTGGGTTTTCTCGGGTTGTCAAACGAAAGGGAAAAATTTATTCGGCTCAATTTTGGTTTACAAAAGGGATAATTTTTCGCTACTTTTTCTGGACAATATTTTTGGGTGACAAACGAGGGCCTACTTCATTGTCCAAAAAACTAATTGTGTTACCATATGCGTCTCGAGATTACTTTAATTTAGAGACCTATTTAGCACTTTTTTTAAGGCAATATCACACGCATTTTTCATAACCGATCAAAGTGAAAGAATTGAGATCCATTGATGAATTATTAGAACACTGAAAGGAACTTTGAGTTAACATTTAACTTAGATTTATTTATACATTCACAATAATGAAAGGCTTGAATCTCACCGGGTTTGTTAATCTCCACATTTATTCGCTAAGTCATCTACGTTCGCTTAATTTCCATCTTTGGTCAATTTTGGCTTTGTGTATTATGTTTTTACAATTTGAGACTTTAAACCGTACTTTAATGATATTTTTGAAAAATTTGAATTCCAATTTTTATATATTTTGAAGAAAAATATTTTTGGCTTTTTCAAAAGTTTTCAATTTTTTTGCAATTTCTAGGCATTTTTGAAAATTTGTGAAGTTTTAGAAAGACGAACTTGTGACCCCCCCTAACTTAGACTTTTGCATTGTCCTCAAGCAAAATGGACTAAAATCTAAATCAAAGAAAATTAAAAGTGCGAGAAAATAAAATGAACAAATAAAATAGAAATGCGATTTCTTTTATAGCAAATAGAAATGTTGTGTTACAAGGAATAGGGGGAGGGAACATAGAACCAACACTTTTAACAACTACCAACAACACCAAAAATAGCACAAACAGACAAGGGCTTCATTGGGTTCTTGGATTGGAGCGGTCGGGTGTGTTGGGATCATACGGATCATAGATGAAAGTTGGAGGGGGTCCACCAAAGTTGAGCTCGTATAAATGGGCTTGGAGATGATGCATCATGCTCGTATCCCTTAAGTAGGCCTCTTGATCCCGTTGATAGGTCGCTTGGTCTCTATTGTATTGGGTGAGGAAACCGTCAAAATGGGTTTCCACCGCCGAAAGGTGCCTATCAAAATCTGCACCCGAGGGCTCAAAATCTGAGTCGTCGTCCTCGTCTTCAGCATACTCTTCTTCTTACCCCACATCCATCATTGGATAGTCATGTCCTTCATCCCCCACACCCTCATCGAGAATAGGACGGTCGGGGTGGGCCACCCTCATTTGGCGTTCACTAGGGTGGTGGAAGTGCCTCTAATTGGGAGGCGGAGTCGGACTTGGTGCCCCGGATCGTCCACCCCGGCATCAATCAGAATTTCAGTGATAAGGCGGGCGTAGGGGAGGGCTGATTTTCCCCACTCGTCATAGGATGCATGGAGGATGTCCGCATAGAAAAGTTGGGCCATATTAATCGTTCTCTCTGGGTCGAGGAAATGGTATAAGAAGTTTGCTGATGCATCCTGACCACCAAATCGTTGGTGGTTTGGTGTATTGCTCCACATGCAATGAAGTACGTGTATCGCATCGTGTCCAAAATACTTCCTATCAGAAATGAATCGCTCAACCATTCCTCCCCGGGTGCCCTTCGGGTGACACATTCGACTTTGGTGTGTGGGGGACCATTGGTGGGATACATGAAGGGCACGGAGAGGACAACTCCTTTTTCTCGCATTTTGCGCGCAATGATGGCGACGGAGAAAGGAATCTGAATGTCGTCAAGATATGCCTCATGAAGAGTGGAGGATTTGCGCACGAGCATCGCGTAGAATTGGTGAATTTTAGATTCGAAAACTTTATTGCTCGTAGGGGAGAGAAATGAACACCACCCTCGGCGCGCGGTGGAAGAGGTCAGTGACTTCACCGGGCAGCTGCTCCCAATTAAAACCTCGCTCACTATGAATGGTGCGAGTGGCCGAGAAATAGCGCTTGGCCCAGTGAGGTTCTTGGATGGACCGAAATACTCCCGCACCCTCTTCATCGAGGATGGAAGTGTCGTCATATTTTTGAGGATGGAAGTTTTCTTGGTGGGGGCGTAACATAGTGAGAGGAGAGAGATAGATATAGAGGTGATATGGTGTAGAAGAGAGGTAGAGAGAAATGAAGTGTGAGAAATAGGGAGGGGTTGAGGGTGAATTTATA
The DNA here is from genome assembly GCA_949130495.1 of Sambucus nigra. Classification (NCBI taxonomy): domain Eukaryota; kingdom Viridiplantae; phylum Streptophyta; class Magnoliopsida; order Dipsacales; family Adoxaceae; genus Sambucus; species Sambucus nigra. The sequence goes on from OX422212.1 coordinate 363,426,693, forward strand.
GGTGTGTGGGGGTGACTTTTGGTGGGAAATGGGAATAGGTATGGAGGGAGATGAAGGAGGGAGTGAATTTGGAGTGTAAACTGGTAGGGGGAAGTTTCAGAGGGAGGAATTTCGTAGGGAAAATGAATGGAGGGAAGGGGGAAAAGAGAATGAATTTGGAAAAGAGGGAGGAAGAATCTACCAGGACTCCCAAAATGGTTCTCCTTGTACCCCGATCCATTTCACCCTGCGGTTCGGGGTACCTTACTATCTTGGAAGCTTGGTTTCTCTCATTTATAAAAATCTAAGTGTTCTCCCATGCCTCATCACTTATTTATGGCCCTTTAAGATATCCTAAACCCTCAGGTTCCCTGAAAATCCTCTACCAAGCCCTCAAAACGTGTGCAAGATCTCTCAAAAAGTGTGCTACCTCGATCCCTATCATGACTCGTTCTTTCAGACTCATAAATATCCTAACTCAGACACTACTATAGTACACAAGAATTCACTCCATACGCATCGGGGGTGCGTCGACCTCTTATTTTCAGCTCAATATACCCCGTAAACGGGGTCCGATAACTAAATGGTGTCGACTTCTTCCACACACGCCTCTAGGTATGGCTTTAGGCATTGTCAATTGACTTTGAATGCGTTCCCCCTTTGGGATCTTCTAATTCCACTGCTCTGTGGGGAATACGATCTTTACAACGAATGGGCCAGTCCATCGAGACCGCAATTTACCCAGAAATAAATGAAGCCGGGAGTTATAGAGGAGCACTTTTCGTCCCGATTGAAACTCTTTTCATCAAATAATCTTATCATGTGCTAGTTTTATTCGGTCTTTTGCAATCTTGGCATTCTCATACGCGTCATTACGTATCTCCTTTAACTCATTAAGTTGAAGCTTGCGATCTTCGCCGACTTTGTCCATATCGTAATTTAATATCTTAATGGCCTAATACGCTTTGTTCTCTAGTTCAACGAGAAGATGGCAAAGTTTCCCATACACAGAGCGAAATAGGGACATACCAAGTGGGTTTTTATATGCGGTACGATAGGCCCATAGTGAAACATTCATTCGAAGTGAACAATCTTTTCGGTTGGGATTGACGGTCTTCTCAAGGATGTGCTTGATTTGTCGATTTGCTAATTCGGCCTGCCCATTCGTTTGTGGGTGATACGTCTTTCCAACCTTGTGAACAATGCCATACTTTCCCATGAGTTTATCGAATGACCTATTGCAAAAGTACGTGCCATTATCACTAATTATCGCTTTCGAAACACCAAAGCGAGAAAGTATGTGTTCCTGTAGGAACCTAATCATCACTTTGTTGTCATTTGTCTTGGTATCTATGGCTTCCGTCCATTTAGAAACGTAGTCTACTGCGACAAGGATGTATAGGAAACCAAAAGATGGGGGAAAAGGGCCCATGAAGTCAATACCCTAGTAGTTAAAGATCTCAATAATGAGTATCGGGGTTAATGGCATCATGTCTCGTCGGGTTATCGCTCCCATCCTTTGACAACTATAGCAAGGTTTGCAAGCATTGCTCATATCCTGGAATATTATGGGCCAATAGAAGCAACTTTGAAGAATCTTAGCGACTATATTTTTCATCAAAAAGTGACCTCCATAAGCTTCCGAATGACAGAATTGGATGACTTTCGGTATCTCGTCATCCGGTACGCACCGTCGAATGATTTGGTCAACGCAATATTTAAAAAGGAGGGGATCGCCATAGAAAAATATGCGCGACTAAGTAATGAACCACTTCTTATCTTGCTGTGTCGTGTGAGGGACGGATCTCGTGACAAGATAATTCATTATATTCGCAAACCAGGGCAAAGAAGAGGTAGCAAAGAGTTGCTCATCCAAAAAATATTCGTCTATGGGTATCGGATCACTAGGTACGTCGGACGAAAGATGAGATAGATGATCGGTGATGACGTTTTTTACTCCTTTTTTATCTCTAATTGAAAGATTAAAATCTTATAGGAGTAGGATCCACCTAATGAGGCGTGGCTTTGCTTCTTTCTTCTCAAAGAGGTATTTTAAAGTCGCGTGGTCCGTGAAAGAAGTGATGGGTGACCCAATGAGATAGGATCGAAATATGTCTAGAGAAAATACTATGGCTAGTAATTCCTTCTCCGTAGTGGAGTAATTGAGTTGTGGTCCGATAAGAGTCCGGCTAGCGTAGTAGTTGATATGAGACTTTTTATCCTTCCGTTGGCCCAAAACAACCCATACTGCAAAATCACTTGCATCACACATGAGCTCAAATGGTAACGACCAATCCGACGCTTTCATGACGGGAGAGAAAATAAGCATGCTTTTTAATTTTTTAAAATCACTTTGGCATGATTCATTCCACTCGAATGAGGTATCCTTCATAAGTAGGTTGCTTAAGGGCTTAGTGATGGAGCTAAAGTCCTTAATGAACCTTCGATAAAACCCCGCGTGGCCCAAGAAGGAGTGCACGTCGTTGAGCGATTTTGGGGTGGGTAGATCGGCTATAACAACTACCTTAGCTCTATCAACTTCGATTCCTTTGGATGAAAATACATGGCCAAAAACTATTCCCCCAGTGATCATAAAATGTCATTTCTCCCAATTTAGCACTAAGTTCTTCTCCACACACCGAATAAGTACTTTCTCCAGATTCCCTAGAAAACGATCGAAAGAGGTGCCAAAAATGCTAAAGTCTTCCATGAACACTTCGATTCCTCTCTCAATAATGTCGCTAAATAGACTCAACATGCACCTTTGAAAGGTCGCGGGTGCATTACACAAGCCGAATGGCATACGTTTGTAGGCAAACGTACCAAAGGGGCAAGTGAAGGTCATTTTCTCTCGGTCAATATATCTACCTCAATTTGGTTATATTCGAAGTAACCATCAAGAAAGCAGTAGTAAGGGTGGCCCTCTACTCTTTCAAGCATCTGATCAATAAATGGTAAGGGGAAGTGGTCTTTCCTAGTTCCTGCATTGAGTTTTCGGTAATCAATGTAAATGCGCCACACGGTGGTGGTACATTGGGGAACTAGATATCCCTTAGCATTTTCAATCACTGTCATCCTCGATTTCTTCGGGACAAATTAAATAGGGCTCACTCACTTGCTATCCGAGCTTGTGTAGATAATCCCGACATCAAATAACTTAATGATTTCGGTCCTCACCACTTCTTTCATATTGCGGTTTAGCCTTCTTTGCATCTCTCTCGAGGGATTTACATCCTCTTCAAGGTGGATATTGTGGGTACAAATCAAAGGACTTATCTCCTTCAAATCCGCAATACACAAACCAAAAGCACTTTGGTGCTTCCTCAGAATATCTAATAGCTTACCCTCCTTCTCTTCGTGTAGGCTAGAGGAGACAACAACTGGATATGTCTCGTACTTTCCTAGATCTACATATTTAACATGGGAGGGTAGTTTTTTCAATTTGAGGTTGAGAAATTTGTCGCTGTAGGGGACCATGTATGTATCCCTCGATGGTACCTCCATGAATCGAGAAACCCAACTTACATCTCTCGTGTCCTCGTTCGACGCTCTCTCATCAAGTAAATCTCTCAACTCCTCAACTTCCTTCTCGAATTTAGTGTATGCTCCCTCACTCCCATGGATTGACACTAAGAAGGTCACTAAGGCAACTCCATAATATTTTTCGTGAAAGTACTCCCCTACGATCTCGTCGATTAAGCTCACTGCGTGGAGATCATCTTCTTCCCCTGTATGTTGGGCTATATGGAAGACGTTAGTCTCTAAGGTCATATTCCCATAGGTGAGTTGCATCTTCCCATTGCAATTATTGATTATTGCGTTAGCGGTAGCTAAGAATGGGCACCCGAGAATGATGGGAACATGATTGTTCGAGGCAAAAGAGGGCTCCATGTCCTAAATGACAAAATCCACCGGAAAGTAAAAAGTGCCAACTTGGACGATCACGTCCTCAACTCTACCTCTTGGAATATTCACGGTTCGATCCGCCAATTGGAGAGTGATCTTTGTGGCCTTGAGATCTCCTAGATAAAGTTGCCTATAGATGACATAAGGTAGGATATTGACACTTTCTCCCAAATCAAGTTAGGCTTTCTCAATTTTATTTTCTCCAATCATAAAGGAAATGGTGGGTGCACCGCGATCTTTGAATTTTGGTGGGAGATCATTAAGTAGAATGGAGCTCACGTTCTATGCTAGAAATACGTTTTTCTTTACCTTCATCATCCTCTTCATTGTTAACAAGTCATTGATGACTTTTGCATAAGCTAGAATTCGCTTAATGGCATCGAGGAAATGTAAATTTAACTTTACTTGCCGTAGCACGTCTAGCACTTCATCACCGGGATTTCCATTATGGGAAGGAACTAGCCTTTGTGGAAACGGTGTCGCAGAGGGTGGTTTCACTACTACCTCGGGCTCAATAGTGTCTTTTTATCTCTCTCTTTCAGGGGGACATCTTCGTCCTCTTTCATGTCGGGAAAAATCTCCTTGTCTTTGGTTGCGTCATGTGGTGGAGGTGATAAATCAATGACTCTCCCACTACAAAGAGTGTTCACAATTTGACATTGCTCCTAATGTTTAGTAGAGGTGGAGCTAACACTAGTTTGACCTTAGGGAGGTCTTTGGCCCTGGGAAAGAAACTTCCCCTTCTCTTGGATACTCAACGATGATTGCATATTTAAAATAGTCGCATTTATGTCATTGATCATGCGCTCATGTCTAGAAGCGGTTGCATTCTGGGCAGTGACAAATTGTTTTATCGTATCCTCAAGATTTCTCCGCGGTGGAGTGATATATGGCCCTGGAGGTGGTGGTTCTTGCACATGTCTCTACATGTGAGGTGCTTGTTGAAAGTGTGATGGTGGGGAGGGGCAACATGTGAATTAGGATTCGTCGCAGCATTTTGTTGCCCATAGCTAAAACCAGGGTGTTTTTTCTATGAAGGGTTGTAAGAATTCCCGTGCGGCGCACCAAAATTACCCTTAAATCCTCTTACACCACTCACTTGCTCTTGAAGCATAACTTTATAGGCGGGTATCATCGGGAATTCCTCTATTGAATGTCCCACCTCATAAATAGCACACACCCTCTCAATGGGGTTCGGGATGGATCCAGTTGGTCCTCTTGAACATATCTCAAGTACCTATTTTTTTTGGGGGGAGTCCATCCCTATTTTTTTTCCTGGAATTAAAAATATTGCCTTTTGTTTTCACTTTTATATTTGAAATGTTTCGAGGTTTAATTTAGGGTGTATGCTTCAATTTTCCCTTCAATTTGCTATTGGATCTTATCTTTTGGAATCTGTTACTTTTAACTTTTAAAACATTGCCTCATTGACATGTGTCAATTTTTTAAATTTTTTGGTGTAATAAAACTCATTCTAAAATGACAATCCATTTCAAGAATATAGTCATATACTACTTGAATCATTAACTAGTAGTTTTTTCTTTTGCAATTAGAGAGTTTTCATTATTATACTTTTTAGTTGGTTTTAGAATTATAGCTACTAATGTGAAGGGGAATATGTATACTTACAATAACATGCTTTATATTGTTTAGAGTTTTTATTGTTTACGATATTCATTTATTATATTATGAACCTCTATGAAATGTTTCATATTTATCTAGAGAGCTACGAAGTGTACTTGGAGGATTGGGGTAATGACAATTTAAGGAGTGCTTGGAGAAAAATAGATGAGGCTATTGGAGGATGGGGGTTTTATTTGGATGTAAATGTTATTGAAACTAATTTTTCCGAGGTACCAAAAAGTGGTATCGCTAAGTCTCAGCCTTATTCTTGCTATTTATTTTCATGTTTCTTCTTACTGACTTATTACTATTCCTATCTTAGATGATAATTCCATCCATTTGGTGTCCACTTTGCATACTTCTTCTATGGGAGTGAGTATGCTCTGTATCATTTCTTGAATATATGTATTGTAGCTCTATCGTATTGTCATAGACACTCTTTGTTGTAAAGAAACAAGTAATGATATTTAGCTTTGATGAAAGAAGCCCGACACCAAAGCTTCCACACGCCAGTCTTTCCTCTCCTTAAAAGGTATCCTTCTCTCCATATCCCCCTCTTAGTGTTTTATGGTGCTTGGCCTAAATTAATATCATACATTCCTGGCTCTGATTAATCCATTTCCTATTTTCATTCATTATCATCTCAGAGGAAAAATCATTCATTTGATATAATAATTGCCACGGGTAGAGGGGTTACATCAAAATATGGAAGAAGCACTGCCGAAATCGATATTGGTGGAATGGATCAAATGAGGGTGGGTTATGCCTGCACCCCAAGCCAGTTTAGATAAACGTGAGTTGCTATTAGCAACTTCCCTATATTTAAAGCTTTAAAACTAATAACTCTGGCAGGGTTCAGGCACGGCCTAAGCCCCTTACCGGGGCTTGGCTAAACCTAAAGTTATACCGTGTCACTGCTGATGTGACTGTGAAAAGTCTTGATGAAACTGCTACTGCTCATGAGGGTGAATGAATGGCATTCCAGGTTGCTGATAAGGATACTAAGAGGGGTGCACGTATAGGCCTGACACAAAATGAGGACCGATATGATGATTGGGAGTAAATGCAGTAGTCTTCATTATCTTTTTAGGACCACACCCAATGCGTGCTGGAGTAGACTGCGTAGCCCATGACCATGGTAGATGTTGAGGAGGGAGAGGTCGAGGTTGGTTTTCAAACATTGAAGGCCTATGTAATGCTCCAAGCTGTGGGAATTCGATATTATAGTTCACTACTGGAGAGTACAAAGGTTGTATGGTGTACGTCTCTTCATTGAACCCAAACTTGGGATAAAATCTTTGAGCATACCAGTCATAGATCCTACCAAAATTAGGATCATTGCACTCAACTTCACGATCACGAAAGATAGACACCATATTATTAGTTCTAAACTTATAAACTGACTCTTTTTCTATCCTACTTTTAGCTGACCCACTCATACCTGTTGAAGATTCTACAGATCTCCTGCCCATATTCACATGCGTTGATCCTCTTGGAAAAATATCTTTGAACTTTGGTAACCCCACTAAAACATATTCACATATCTCTTCAAACTCCTGCCCATATTCATATATGTCAATGTTTTTTTCTTGATTTGTTACAGTGTTTACCGGACGCTTAGTTCAACAGGTAGAACCACCCAAGGTGATTACCACACCTTACCATGTATACAACAGGTAAAAACCACACATTATCATGCATTTTATATGTAAAAAATATAGATTGTGTTGTCTCCTGTTACAACTGTTTTTTTTATTACTCATGTTAAGGTACAAGTGAAGGGAAAAAGGCTTTGTACCACTGCAACAATTACAGTAAACTGAACTTCATTTGAAATCCCACATTTTTTTGGTCAATTTTTTTTCATGTATAATTTATATTCTAATTTGTTATATTCTTTCAGTTTGTAGGTATAGTGAATGTTATGTCTCTAGTCTCTCACTGACGATCTATGTATGTCTCAAACCTCTGTTATGTCTTCAATTTATTTCTAATTTTGTTTATAAAAATGTCATAAGTAATGTTTATTGATCTTGATGCTCTTACTAATATCTATTACCATTCAGGAGTTTCAATTCTTGAAAATGGTAATGATGGTATTGCTATGAACTTAGAGACGCAGTGGTTCATGACATGTTGTTGCTCCCTTCTTTTATCCCTGAATTTCGTATATTAATATCTGACGTAGTAGCTCCCTTTACTTTTTAGTTTTTCAAATGTTGTTTTTACAGTTAATATATATAGGTAATGTATGCTTTCTATTTCCTTGAGTGTCAGATGTATTTTTTATATTTTCTTGGTTTACATTTTCATTATGATGGTTCAAATTTCTATTTTGTAGGTTTGATTTGAGGGCAGCAAATGTGTGTACGTGTAAATAAGGAGATGACGTATGGGAGGAGTTAGATAATGTGGCGACGGAGTTATAGCTAGCAAGATAGCGGTTTTGGTTTGTGAAGAAGTATTTCAGACATGATCTCGTACCTGGATTACGCAAGGTTTGAATAGATTACGCATTATTTGGATAGATTACGCAGTGGCAATCAAACAACTCTTTATTTCTTGAACTTGAGTGATAATGAACTTGAAGGATCATATCCTCAGTGGCTAGCTGAATTAGACGTGGCAAGAATCATTTTATATGTCAACAAATGTCCCTATAAACATTTGTTCCACGAATAGTTCAACATCGAGAAACTAATTCCTAGACATTCCTTACCTGAAGATGCCCAAATGATTTTTTGTGCTATTTGATCAATAATATACCAAGTTCATAAGTTATGTAACGTTTTATGTTCATTTCTCTTCAATGTACTTCTGTTCAATTTGTGTTTGTAAGTCTTGCTTGATTATGGGAGTTAACGACTTAAATGGATCTTATACTTGGTTTTCAAAAAAAAATCTATTAATGTGAATTTCTCTAGAGGGTTATTCTATAATTCGAGTGAAAGTTTGCAATCTCACTGTTTGACATATCAAAGAGGCTTTAACTTTTTTAACGTAGATAATGTTCTTTGGCTTCTATTACTACCAATGTGTAATATTAGAAAACATTTGTATTCATTATTTGTTACATTTTAGTATATTGTTTTGAACTTAATTTTCCTATAATGAGTGAAGTTGAAATCCTTAATTTTCCTCCGGGTGTATATCCACTCCGGCTGTTCTCTCCATTCTGGCTCTGCTTCTCTCTTCTCTCCAAACTCTGAAGGCTCAGGTATTTATCTTTTTCTTTTTTTTCTTTTTTTTCTTTATTTCTCACCTACGACTAATATTTTTTTTTTCCAAATGCATTTTTTCTGCCTTTTCCTTTCTTTGTTCCCTTTTATACCTATTGGAGTATAACAGGTATCTGTTATACCTTTCTTCCCTGTTATAAACCTATAAAACATAAAAAATATCATTGATGTCATTAAGTTATCATTGATTTCTTTGTTGTTTCCTGTAAAAAGAAATAAAAAGAATTAGTTGACAAAATATTAGTTGAATTGAAATTAATTCTTTACTTTTTGGGAGAAAATATCAGTTGAGTTGAATTGAAAAATATCAACTGCATTGAAAAAATGTGAGTTGAAAAATGTCATTTTTTGACTTTTTTGATTGTTTTCTATAAAAAGAAAAAAAAATATTAGTTGAAATTAAATCATTACTGTTTTTTGTAAAAAGAAAGAAACAATATGCGTTGAAATAAACTTGATGACGGTAATGGTTGTGTAATGAACACCTGGTGCAACATATTCTATCCTTGAAGTTTGATACGATGCTGAAAGCTATTCATGTTGTTTGTTCATCAGCCGGGTTTGTTTCCAACCGCTTAAAATCCCATGGAAATTATGGCCTCTCTTTATTCCACTCTCTTCTAGAAGATCAATTTTAAGAAGAGTGTTTTCAAGAAAATCTTCATCGGTATTCGATGTCAGTAAACTTCATAGATTCTATCGTTGGCCTCAAATCTCCGAATATATCAACTCTCTTATTATCTTGAAAACATTTTGCTTCGTTTATATGATGCTGGAAGCTATACATGTTGTTAGTTCATCATCTGGGTTTATTTCGAGCTGGTTAAAAGACCATGGAAATTATGGTCTCTTTGTTATTCAAGTCTCTTCCAGAAGATCAATAGCGAGAAGATCTTTTACAACAAATAAAGTTATCCTACTTATCTAGAGATGGTTATTGGTACCTCTTATGTTTCTTTATTTATAGTATTGACCTACTTATCTATAAATAAAGTTATTATCCTACTATTAGTTTATTGTTATTTTGAAATGTGTTTTTTTGTGATGATTTCAGGAATTTGGAGAGATTTTTATCTTCATCTACCTTGAAATCCATGCTGTATGATGACAGGAGTCACAAGTAGAAGATCACTAGCGACTATTAATTTGCGACCCAAAACAGCCATAGATGGAGCCGCTTAATTACTTCAAGCATATATACCTCCATTAATGGAAATACGTTTATGAAATTTTGTAGACTAAATTTGTACCTTTAACTCAATTCGTGGAAATGACACCAATCTTTATACATGATTCACTAGTTGGAAAATTTTCTGTGCGCCCCAATATGTCATGATACCATTTGCGTAGCAATTGAATAGTGGATTGGGGAAGCCAATAATGTGTGGTTATATTAGTATTGCTGTTGAATTTATTATTTTTCAAATAGGGTGGAAGGTCCTATAAATCGAGAATTTTTTTTCCAAATTTTAAAAAGATTTATGACGTAATACTTTGAATAGTTATTGCCGTGCTGTAATACCCCGTACTTTTATGCTATATTTAATTTGGGGATTTATTAAATTTAATGTGATGATTTATTTAATAAAAACCCGGAAATTAATTATGTTATAATTATTAACGTGACTAGAGTTAGTAATTATAAGAAACTTGTTGAATATTACTAATGAGCATAATAATATATTATATTGGTTATATTGAATGTCATAAGTAAATTAAATGACTATTTCGGAAATTTAAGTCGGGACGTGCCCGTGTCACGTCAGGACTAATTATGTTAATTAAAAAGGGAATATTTTATAAGTTATCCGTATGGTCGTTTTGAGTACGCCAACGCGTCCGGAAGGGTCGAGATAGTCAGAAAATTGTACCCGGGGGTTTAGTTCGGGCCTCGGGGTGTTTTTAGGCCTAACTAGTGACCCGGGAGGGCATTTTGGTCATTTTACAAAATAGGGTAATTAAACCCACGAATTTCAGCCATCCTTAGCAGCCATTTAAGTCAGCCTTTTAGGGTTAGAACATTCAGAACCCTAGAACGGCCATTGGAGAAGAGAGGAGAGAGCTCTCAAGGTGATTCAAGGCCCAAAACACCACCGATTGCACCGCCGTCACCACCACGCGTAGATCGCGAGGAGGAGAACGCAACCACACCAATATCAGCAGGAAACTAGACCTCTAAAATCCCAGGCAAGTGTTTAACTTGCGTATTTTCGTTGGTGCAATAATCATATTAGTGTAGGAATGATTAGGAGTATAATTAAAGTAAGAAAACCCCAATTTTTGATAGGGATTTGCATGTAGAACTCATTATAACCATATTCTGGAATTTATATGTGAAGTAGATGATTAACCCACGAATTTGTGATGTTATGTTAGAAGAAAATTCTGGAGAAAACTGATTAGAACAAAAGTTAAGAAAACTTAGGGTTCTTAATGATTAGATGAGATTTTAGGTTGTTTAATCATGTTTAATGATGGTTATATGCATGCTTAACGTTAGAAACATCTGGAAATATATTACCATGATTGTAGTATAAGTTTTGGGACGATTAGTGTTGGAAATTATGGATTTGAATGAATAATATTAGTCAAACCCGTAACTGCACTTCTGCAGAAATCGAAATACCTGTTTGATCGATCGATCGAACCTAGAGCGTCGATCGATCGAGCCCCAGACGTCGATCGATCGACCCCTCCTGGCAAACTTTTTTTCCCCTTGTTTAATTAGTTGAATTAATTTACCGTGGAATATTTCTTGGGCATTATAAATAAAATGTTTTGGGATATAGAAGAGACCAGTAGGACATATGATTAAGTGTTGAGAACTTTATTATGAAATAATAATTGGGTCTAAGGGATAATTAATTAAGGAACGACGAACTGTGTATTTCAAGCGAGAGATTACAACGAATACCTACGATAGTGAATAGACGTCTACCTACTGAATTTGTTACTTGGATGGATAAAATCCACGAGTGTCACGTAATTAGTGAGAAAACCCTCCGAGTTAAGGTTAAAGACGAAACCTTATACGAAATCTTAAAAATGTAAAATTAAGGATAAATGTTGTAATTATGGGTAAGGAGAGTGACCTATATTAACATGATGAAATTGGTATATTTATATGATTGTGTGTACATATATTATATACATGTGAAAAACGTACCCTCTCTACTTGCTATCCCTGAGGTTACCGCGCTGGGACGATCTTATCCTGTGTTGCTTTATGGGGGATATTGATTCGTACCCTAGAAGATAGAGATCCTAGGTACGGGCTATCATATTGATAGTTGGACGGTCCTAAGAGACGTGTGGGTATGTACTGACCTCTTGGACTTGGAATCTATGCTTCGCCTCAACGTTGTTTTGTATATGTTAATACAGTTCGAGAGTGATTCCGAACTTGTATTTCCCTTTGTGTGAGCGATACGGGGATTGGATAGCAGAGTATGCCCGCACCATAGTTTAGTTGGGGTGCCATTATATATATATATATTATACGAGTAGTTAATATATATATATGAGGTTATAAACTTTAAACTGCCTACTGTGATTTGTTAAGTAGAACATGGTTGTTGACTCAAATTATTAAATACTTGTTTTGTGAAAGTATGAGAAGACACTAGGAAACTTTATAATTTAATGAAGCTAAAACGAGAGGAGTGCTACATATTGAAAGTAACCTTTTTAAAACATTGTCATCGTTCGGTTTTGAAAACTTATGAGTAAGTTAAGATAAACTAAATTATTTGGGAAGGTTAGTACGATAGGCGTGCACATTAGAAGAGAGGTGAAAATTTCCTCAAAAGAGTGTCGAACTAATATGATTTGCATTGGCCTGTATCAATTTAAGTACTTGCTTAACGTATTTTAAAATCAAACACACTTTCGGGCCCTGACCCGTTTCTTTTTCTCTCTCTTTTGTATATATATGTATATTTTCAGGTGCCCAGCCACAGGGGCGTCTTGCTTAGGGTCCTTTGAGAAGAACGAGCTGCAGCTTAGGTGGGAGTTGTAGGTCACTTGAGTAGACGACTTCTGATATTGACTGCACTCCTACTACTCTCATTTATTGGGCACGTGTCGCCCTTTTCATCATTTCATTTATTGTTGGGATTTTTATATTTCAGTTATTCCTGTATTGTTCTACGGGATTTATTCAGGATGGTTTATGATTTTTTAGTTTTATTATGTTGACATTTGATTGACGAATGTATGGTTTTATTTTAGTTCCTCGTGGTGTGATTCTATATCGTAGAAATGTTGTTTTGTATATAAATCTTTTCTTTAATTAAAATTTTGAAGTTTGTATAAAAAATGTTTTTGACACTTAGCTTAATTATTTAGGGTGTTAAATTGGAAAATTTTTTATCGACAGTGATGCTGAGAATGAACCAACTGTTTACCTTGATTTAATTTAATAAAGGAGTGATCGCCCGGTATTTAATTAGGCGGGGTGTCACAGGTGGTATCAGAGCATCAGGTTCTAGTGTCCATAGGATCTGTACGGCTTATTTCGCTTTCAGCTTAACGTTTTTGCTATAGAGCCCTATTTTTAGGATTTGTTGTATTCCTGTTTTTACGTTTAAGTCTTCAGTTAATTAAGATTCGATGATAACTGGAGACTGATAAATTTTGTTCACGTTTCAGATGCCTCCGAGACGTGCTCCGAAAGATAGGCGTGCCCAGGCTGAGCAACCAGCAGCTCCGGCACCAGGCACAATGAATGCGAATGAGGTAGCCGCCATCGTTGCTCAGGCGGTAAATGCCGCGATAACGGTGATTCAGCAGGCTCCACCATAGGTTCAGGCAGTGGCGCCAGTACCAGCACAGCTTCCATCTGCATGGAAGAGGGTTCGGGATGCTTTTCAGAAAGCACATCCCCCTGAGTTCTCAGGTAGCTCCGACATTGTCACGGTTAGCCAATGGAAGAAAGACATCCAGCGGCATCTTCGCATGTATGAGTGCACCGAAGTACAAAAGCAGTTATTGGCTTCTTTCAACCTGGTGGGAGCCGCATTATAGTGGTGGGAGTCCACTACTACTTTGGAAGAGAGGGACACGATCCCTATTCAGATGTTCTGGGAGCGGTTTGATCGCAAGTATTTTCCACCTGCAGTGCAGACGGAGATGAGGCAGAAATTACTAAATTTGAAGCAAGAGAACCTTACTGTAGCTGAGTATGAGGAGGAGTTTACGAGACTTCTCACTATTGTGCCGGATGAGGCACCCACTGAGGGCAAGAAGATTTTGATGTTCGTCGACGGGTTAGCTTGGAGGATCCGTTAGCACCTTATTGGAAATCTATCCCTGAGTACTTTCACTGATGTACTCAATGCAGCGTTACTACATTGCCAGGATCACCGCTTCCACCTTCAGGGAAGCAAGAGAGCAGGAGAGTCCAGCCAGCAGGGCAGGACCGGGGGTAATAGTGCCGGTGGGGCACCAACTCATGGACAGACTCGTCAGCACGAGCAGAGTTCCCATCAGGGGGACCCTGCTAAGCGATTCCGTTCAGGTGATTCTAGGCAGGGATTCGGGGGATACAGGCAGGGCCATCAGGGTCAGCCTAGCCAGCAGGGCCAGCCTAATCAGCAGGGTCAGCACTGACAGCAGGGTCAGCAACAGGGCCAGCAGGGCCAACAGCGTGCACATCAGGGCCAACAGGGCCAATGGCGTGGAGGTAACGGCCAGCAGGGCCGTGGTCAGCAGGGACAGAGGGGAGGTAATTTTAGAGACCGGTGTTTTGTGTGCGGCAAGCACGGCCATAAGCGTCAGGATTGCCCAGAGGGCGATAGGGCCCCACAGCAGCATGGAGCCCGTAATGAGCCGCATAGGCCACTCTTTCCACCTGCCCTTCCAGCTCCAACCCAGGTGCCAGCCCTACTAGCCATTCCAGCAGCTCTAGTGCAGCAGGGGAAACTGCAGTATGGACGTGTCTATAACGTCCACAAGGCAGCAGCTCCACAGGCACCACCCACGATTGAGGGTATGTTTCCTATCCATGGTACTATGGGTAAAGTTTTGTTTGATACGGGGGCAACGCATTGTTTTATAGCTACGCATTTTGCGAAGTCCTTAGGATTATTAGCCACAACAGAGAGCACCGTGACGTGTGTCGACTCACCACTGGGGAGTGGGTCACTTATATTCTTTATATGCCGGGGAGTAGGGGTAGAGATTGGTAGCTTGGTATTGCCTGCAGACATGCTAATCTTAGACATGCATGAGCATGATGTGATCATTGATATGGATTGGCTCGCATCTTATAGAGCCATGATTGATTGCTTCGGTGGGAGCATTATTTTTGCCATTCCGGGGCAAGAGATGTTTGTAGTGGCGATGCCTCGCCCAGAGGGAGGTTCGACCGCTCATTTATATTACATTGAGGAGGATACCTCTAAGGAGGTTGTGATTCCTTTGGATTCGATCCCAGTTGTTAGGGAGTATTCCGATGTGTTTCAGGATATACCAGGCCTACCGCCCAGTCGTGAGATAGACTTCGTTATAGATTTATTGCCGGATACGAGACCTATAGCACGTGCACCGTACCGTATGGCTCCGGCAGAGATGCAAGAGCTACGAGATCAGATTGAGCAGCTATTAGGACAAGGCTTCATTCGTAGGAGTACCTCACCTTGGGGCGCTCCAGTCTTATTTGTAAAGAAGAGAGATGGTTCACTGAGATTGTGCATGGACTACCGAGAGTTGAACAAGGTCACGATACAGAATAAGTATCCGTTGCCTCGAATCGATGATTTGTTCGACCAGTTGAGGGGAGCAACTTTCTTTTCAAAGATAGATCTGAGGTCGGGGTACCATCAGTTACGAATTAGAGAGCAGGATGTTTCAAAGACTACCTTCTTATCGAGATATGGGTCCTATGAGTTCAGGGTGATGCCGTTCGGACTCACAAATGCCCCAGCCGTCTTCATGGACTTGATGAACCGAGTATTCAGAGAGTTCTTGGATCAGTTCGTCATCGTCTTCATAGATGATATTTTGATATATTCACACTCCGAGGAGGAGCATGCCGAACACTTGAGGCAGGTTCTTCAGACTATACGAGAGCATCAGTTGTATGCTAAGTACGAGAAGTGCGGATTCTGGTTACGAGAGGTACAGTTCTTGGGGCATGTTGTTTCTGAGCAGGGGATTGCAGTTGACCCGAGCAAAGTGTCAGTGCTGAGGGAATGGGGACAGCCCACGACACCGACGGAAGTGCGTAGTTTCTTAGGGTTAGCCGGATACTACAGGAGGTTCATTCGGGGATTCTCCAAAATAGCGGGTCCGCTGACAAATTTGACTCGCAAAGGGGTACCGTATGTTTGGGATGATGCTTGTCAATTAGCTTTCGACGAGCTAAAAGACAAGCTTACTTCGGCACCAGTCCTTGCTTTACCGAAGCCGGGTGTAGAGTACCTGGTTTACACTGATGCGTCCTTATGAGGACTTGGGGGAGTACTTCAGCAGGAGGATAAGGCTATAGCTTTTGCTTCCCTCAAGCTTAAGCCGCATGAGAAGAATTACCCCACCCACGACCTGCAGTTAGCTGCGGTTGTCTTTCCATTGAGAATTTGGAGGCACTATTTATTGGGCGAGAAATTCCGTTTGTTCATAGACCATAAGTCACTGCAGTACTTGTTCACTCAGCGAGAGCTGAATATGCGTCAGCGCAGATGGTTAGAGTTTGTGAAAGATTACCAGTTCGATATACAGTATCATCCGGGGAAAGCCAACGTAGTTGCTGATGCGTTGAGCCGTAGATCGGTTGACGATGTAGCGGACATCTGGAAAGCAAAGTGGAAGGAGTTAGGTCACCAGGACGCAGTCGCACGTTCTTTCATATCCGTGATGTCAGTCACACCCGAGACTGTTACGAGGGTGATACAGGCACAGACCACAGACCCATTTTGTCAGGAACAGATTGTACGACTTCTAGCCGAGGGTGCTGAGTCCTATTCTGTTAGTTCGGATGGAGGGTTGCGGTTTAATGGGAGATTAGTGGTTCCAGAAGGAGAGGAGCTACGTCATGAAGTGATGACTCATTCTCATGGGTCCCGATTTGCAGTACATCCGGGAGGCGATAAGATGTACCAGGACATGAGACGACAGTACTGGTGGAGTGGGATGAAGAAGGACATCGCTGAATTTGTGTCCAAGTGTTCTACTTGCCAGCTAGTGAAGGTGGACCACCAGAAACCGTTAGGATTACTTCAGCCATTAGAAGTACCCGCGTGGAAGTGGGAAAGTATTTCCATGGATTTCATTACCGGGTTGCCTACATCACAGCGGGGCCACGATTCTATCTGGGTGATTATAGACCGTTTGACCAAGGTGGCTCATTTTCTGCCAGTGAGGACAGATTATACCACGGGTCAGTATGCCCAGTTGTTCATCACTGAGATTGTCAGATTGCATGGGGTGTCCCTGAATATTGTGTCAGATAGAGACAAGATTTTTGTGTCACGTTTCTGGGAAAGCTTTCAGGAGGCTATGGGTACAGAGTTGAGGCTGAGTTCATCTTACCACCCACAGATAGATGGACAGACAGAGCGTACTAATCAGATGTTGGAAGATATTCTACGCATGTGTGTTCTAGATTTCGGAGGAGGTTGGGAGCCACACCTTCCACTGGTAGAGTTTGCTTATAATAACTCCTATCAGTTTACGATTGGCATGGCTCCATTTGAGGCTTTGTACGGTAGGCCTTGTCGTTCTCCAACTTGTTGGCTCGAGGTGGGGGACAACAAGTTATTAGGGCCAGAAGTGATTCAGGAGACCTCCGCGAGGATTGAGATAATCAGGAGTCGTATTCGGGTAGCCCAAGACAGGCAGAAGAGCTACGCCGATGCGAAACGGTTCTTCTGGGAGTTTAATGTAGGAGATCAAGTGTTGTTACGTGTATCTCCTATGAAAGGAGTGATGAGGTTCGGGAAGAAGGGGAAGTTGGCTCCGAGGTATGTAGGACCATTTCCCATCATCGAGAGAATTGGGCCAGTAGCATACAGGTTGGGATAGCCAGAACATTTACATCGCATCCACGATGTATTCCACATCTCGTCGCTGAGACGATATCTTCGGGATGATATGGCCCATACTCACATTGCGATAGACGAGATCGATTTACAGCCTGATAGCTCTTACGAGGAGAGACCGGTGGCTATCCTAGACTATAGTGAGAGGAGATTGAGGTCGAAGGTAGTTCCACTTGTGCGAGTCCAGTGGGAGCATCATAATGTGGAGGAATCCACTTGGGAGCGTGAGGCAGATATGCGCGAGAGATACCCAGAGTTGTTTTTACCATGTATGCCTTATTTTCCGAATTTCGGGACGAAATTCCATTATTAGGGGGGAAGTATGTAATACCCCGTACTTTTATGCTATATTTAATTTGGGGATTTATTAAATTTAATGTGATGATTTATTTAATAAAAACTCGGAAATTAATTATGTTATAATTATTAACGTGACTAGAGTTAGTAATTATAAGAAACTTGTTGAATATTACTAATGAGCATAGTAATATATTATATTGGTTATATTGAATGTCATAAGTAAATTAAATGACTATTTCGGAAATTTAAGTCGGGACGTGCCCGTGTCACGTCAGGACTAATTATGTTAATTAAAAAGGGAATATTTTATAAGTTGTCCATATGGTTGTTTTGAGTACGCCAACGCGTCCGGAAGGGTCGAGATAGTCAGAAAAGTGTACCCGGGGTTTTAGTTCGGGCCTCGGGGTGTTTTTAGGCCTATCTAGTGACCCGGGAGGGCATTTTAGTCATTTTACAAAATAGGGTAATTAAACCCACGAATTTCAGCCATCCTTAGCAGCCATTTAAGTCAGCCTTTTAGGGTTAGAACATTCAGAACCCTAGAACGGCCATTGGAGAAGAGAGGAGAGAGCTCTCAAGGTGATTCAAGGCCCAAAACACCACCGATTGCACCACCGTCACCACCACGCGTAGATCGCGAGGAGGAGAACGCAACCACACCAATATCAGCAGGAAACCAGACCTCTGAAATCCCAGGCAAGTGTTTAACTTGCGTATTTTCGTTGGTGCAATAATCATATTAGTGTAGGAATGATTAGGAGTATAATTAAAGGAAGAAAACCCCAATTTTTGATAGGGATTTGCATGTAGAACTCATTATAACCATATTCTGGAATTTATATGTGAAGTAGATGATTAACCCACGAATTTGTGATGTTATGTTAGAAGAAAATTCTGGAGAAAACTGATTAGAACAAAAGTTAAGAAAACTTAGGGTTCTTAATGATTAGATGAGATTTTAGGTTGTTTAATCATGTTTAATGATGGTTATATGCATGCTTAACGTTAGAAACATCTGGAAATATATTACCATGATTGTAGTATAAGTTTTGGGACGATTAGTGTTGGAAATTATGGATTTGAATGAATAATATTAGTCAAACCCGTAACTGCACTTATGCAGAAATCGAAATACCTGTTTGATCGATCGATCGAACCTAGAGCGTCGATCGATCGAAGGTTCGATCGATCGAGCCCCAGACGTCGATCGATCGACCCCTCCTGGCAAACTTTTTTTTCCCCTTGTTTAATTAGTTGAATTAATTTACCGTGGAATATTTCTTGGGCATTATAAATAAAATGTTTTGGGATATAGAAGAGACCAGTAGGACATATGATTAAGTGTTGAGAACTTTATTATGAAATAATAATTGGGTCTAAGGGATAATTAATTAAGGAACGACGAACTGCGTATTTCAAGTGAGAGATTACAACGAATACCTACGATAGTGAATAGATGTCTACCTACTGAATTTGTTACTTGGATGGATAAAATCCACGAGTGTCACGTAATTAGTGAGAAAACCCTCTGAGTTAAGGTTAGAGACGAAACCTTATGCGAAATCTTAAAAATGTAAAATTAAGGATAAATGTTGTAATTATGGGTAAGGAGAGTGACCTATATTTACATGATGAAATTGGTATATTTATATGATTGTGTGTACATATATTATATACATGTGAAAAACGTACCCTCGCTACTTGCTATCCCTGAGGTTACCGCGCTGGGACGATCTTATCTTGTGTTGCTTTATGGGGGATATTGATTCGTACCCTAGAAGATAGAGATCCTAGGTACGGGATATCATATTGATAGTTGGACGGTCCTAAGAGACGTGTGGGTATGTACTGACCTCTTGGACTTGGAATCTATGCTTCACCTCAACGTTGTTTTGTATATGTTAATACAGTTCGAGAGTGATTCGGAACTTGTATTTCCCTTTGTGTGAGCGATACGGGGATTGGATAGCAGAGTATGCCCGCACCATAGTTTAGTTGGGGTGCCATTATATATATATATTATACGAGTAGTTAATATATATATGAGGTTATAAACTTTAAACTGCCTACTGTGATTTGTTAAGTAGAACATGGTTGTTGACTCAAATTATTAAATACTTGTTTTGTGAAAGTATGAGAAGACACTGGGAAACTTTATAATTTAATGAAGCTAAAATGAGAGGAGTGCTACATATTGAAAGTAACCTTTTTAAAACATTGTCATCGTTCGGTTTTGAAAACTTATGAGTAAGTTAAGATAAACTAAATTATTTGGGAAGGTTAGTACGATAGGCGTGCACATTAGAAGAGAGGTGAGAATTTCCTCAAGAGAGTGTCGAACTAATATGATTTGCATTGGCCTGTATCAATTTAAGTACTTGCTTAACGTATTTTAAAATCAAACACACTTTCGGGCCCTGACCCGTTTCTTTTTCTCTCTCTTTTGTATATATATGTATATTTTCAGGTGCCCAGCCACAGGGGCATCTTGCTTAGGGTCCTTTGAGAAGAACGAGCTGCAGCTTAGGTGGGAGTTGCAGGTCACTTGAGTAGACGACTTCTGATATTGACTGCACTCCTACTACTCTCATTTATTGGGCACGTGTCGCCCTTTTCATCATTTCATTTATTGTTGGGATTTTTATATTTCAGTTATTCCTGTATTGTTCTACGGGATTTATTCAGGATGGTTTATGATTTTTTAGTTTTATTATGTTGACATTCGATTGACGAATGTATGGTTTTATTTTAGTTCCTCGTGGTGTGATTCTATATCGTAGAAATGTTGTTTTGTATATAAATCTTTTCTTTAATTAAAATTTTGAAGTTTGTATAAAAAATGTTTTTGACACTTAGCTTAATTATTTAGGGTGTTAAATTGGAAATTTTTTTATCGACAGTGATGCTGAGAATGAACCAACTGTTTACCTTGATTTAATTTAATAAAGGAGTGATCGCCCGGTATTTAATTAGGCGGGGTGTCACACGTGCCTTTAGGCTTCAAGGATTTTTTAACCTTACATCATCCATATTAATCTTTGTAAGTATTTTGCCTTCTCATATCAATAAATGATTTGCTTTATTTCCATTGTTGATGTAAAAAATTAGATCGCTCTAATTATTCAATCACAGATAAATAAATGAGACAAAGAATTTTTAAAGTGGTTCAGCCTTATAAGAATGGCCTACGTCCACTGTTTTGGTATTGCTGTTTGTATGGGAATTCCCTATTACAGGTTTTATCAAGAAATTTCGGTCTCGATTTCGGGGTCCTCTAACAATGAGGATTGTACAATGTATTTATAACCATGAGGCTGTAATGTGAAAGGGTAATACATTAAATGGGATACATGTGAAAGGGTAATACATTTAATTCCCCTTAAGCGTGTGCGTCTAAATGATAAGCATTTAATGAATTAATTGAACTGTTGGTTATCTTGCTATTAATGCTTTGTTCGAGGTGCAGCTCGGACCACCTGAGTTGCTCGGACCGCCTAAGCTTCTTGGTACTTAAGAGTTCCTCGGTGAGGTCTTGTTCCTCGGAGCGTATGAGTTCCTCGGGGAAGCAGTGTTCCTCGTTGTGATCTTATTCCTCGGAGCGTGTAAGTTCCTCGAAAGTGTTTTTTGTTTCCATATAGATTGCCACGTGTCTTCATTCAATTGGGCCATGTCAGCCCCCAATGTTTCATAGTTCGAAATTTGAGGAGTAGGGAACATTCTTTCTCGAAATATGGTAACTTTAAATGGTCCTCCTGATTTTTAGGAGTGTTTCCTTCGTATTTATTTCTCCTTCTAAATTCGTAAAATCATATTTTTTTGAATTTTTATAACCGCTTCGATTTCTGCGTACTTTTTGGGCTTTTAGCCGCTGTTGCTTGCTTTGATTCCCGCGCCCCTTTTCGTCTTTTTAACCACTGTTTCCCGCTTTAATTCCCGCGCCCCTTTTCATTTTTTTAGCCTCCAGTAACGTAATCATCCTTTTTTGTAATCATTACTTCACCATTTCCCAAGGCAAGGTATTTAAACTCTACAGACACTCCCATCGTCTTCTAGCTTTTCAAATTTTTATCTTCGAGTTTTTCGTCGTCTCTTTCTCTCCTGTGTATTCATCTCTTCCATCGTCCATTATCATCAAATCCACTCTTTTTCTCTAAGATTTTCTTCTTTCTTCTTCTTCATTTCTTTTATTCATCATGGTTTACCCTGTTGAATCTCTTGATAAATTCCGCTCTGATTTTTCCATTCCCTCTTGGGTTGTCTTGGAAGATATTTCTGAGCCTTCTGACTATTTCCATTTGGCTGAGGGACATTGGTTCCCCAGCCTCTTTATTGCTGAGTGTGGATTTTATTTTCCACCAAATCTCTTGTGTATGGAATTCTGTCATTACTTTGATGTTGTTCCTGCAAGAATAGCCCCCAACACATGGAGACTAGTTAATGAGGTGCATAGATTAAATCAGATCCATGGAACTCGCATAGGAATTCCTGAGATTATGTTTTGTTATAGATGGGCAGTTAATGATAACATTTTTTATTTAAAAACTAGAATTTTGAATAGAGACTTAATAGTCAATCTCCCTGATGCCAATAGGGATTATTTTGAACACGGGGTTGTCATAAAAAATTGGCAACACCCTCCATTAACTGGAGATAAGGTTTACCAGGGTCCCAGATGCCCTCCTTATGGCAATGGGATAGGTTATTTTTATTTCATTTTATTTATTTTGAAATTATGCTTCCTTTATGTTTGATAAAATATGTCACTGATGGCAATGTTTATTTATTTGCAGTTGATAACAAAAGAAAGTGACCAAAAGAA
The DNA here is from genome assembly GCA_949130495.1 of Sambucus nigra. Lineage (NCBI taxonomy): Eukaryota > Viridiplantae > Streptophyta > Magnoliopsida > Dipsacales > Adoxaceae > Sambucus > Sambucus nigra. Next base: position 363,449,597 of record OX422212.1, read on the forward strand.
GCAGATGTTAATATAAGGAATTTGAAACTTATCTGGAGCCTGCATCAATCTGTTGCTGACGAGCATATTAGGTCGGCATCATATCTGCTGCAATACAAGAGCTACACCACCTCTTTTACTGCTCGTCCAGTAATAAGTGAATCAAAGCCAGTACCAGCTTCCACCAGCTCCTCGCCTGAATCTCACGTCCCTTTAAGCGAAAGGATGAAGAGAAGAAGACCTCCCACTCTATTCGAGAAACCTGCCTCTGGTTCTGGTGAGGTAAAAAGAAGTAAAGTTGATGTCCCAGGGGAGGGGACAAAGAAGAATGATGCGCCTTCCTCGGCCGCTGCTGTTGTGAAGGTTGTAGAGAAGCCCGTAGTGGCTCCGAGCAAGCCTGTTTCTCCAGGAGAGGTGATTGTAATATCACCGACCAAGGGTTCTTCCTTGGTTGAATCTGTTCCTGTTCCCCCGATGAGGCTGAAGAAAAGCTCCTCGGTCAATTTGGCTGACACCATTACTCAGCCCCCAGCTGCTGGAACTGGGGTTCCAACTTTTGTTCCCCCGAGCTCTGCCATGAGCTCGATAAAATCCTGGATCATTCCCGAGGTCCAAGGTACTGAAGAAAACCTTACTCGGGACATGGTAACTTCATTAGCTGCTCATCATCTTACTTCTGTAAGTCTTCTTACTTTGAACTTTTCATATTTCCTTTGTCATTTCTGTTTCTGACTTGTTTTCTTTTTACTTTCACAGTTGACGAGCTACTTTAATATAATCCTGAAGAAGGATGAAGCGATTAAAGCTTCATGCTCCTCGTCCAGTGTGGAAGGAGCTCTGGCAGAAGCTATCAAGTCTTTGGATGATTCTCGCCAGACAGATGCTACTGATAAGGCTGTCTGGGAGAAAAAGCTTGCCTCCACCGAGCAAGAGAAAGCTCGAGTTGTTGATGCCTCCAAGGAGTTGGAGAAAAGAGTAAATACCCTGGAGAAGGCAAATAAGGAGCTCGAAGAGAAGCTCAAAACTGCTTGGGATCTTGAAGATAAGCTCAAGGCTGCTGAGGAGGAGCTGGGTTAACTTAGGGAAGTAGGTCGGCAGAAGGAGGAGATTGAAAACAAATTGAAATATGCTAATAACCTACTGTCCGAGAAGCTCTCCTCGGAAAAAATTGAAGAGGAAGATGGCTGTGAAGAAGTCCTTCAGCGCTGGCTGGGACAAGGGGTGGAACAAGGGGTTGGCTGCTATGGTGTCGCAAGTGGACTATAGCAGTCTCAAATACTTTAGGGATGGATGGGTTGCTGCTCTCCAGGAAATAAAAGTTGATGAATATTCTGAGCTTTTCCAGCAACACATTCCTGGTCCCCCTCCAACCCCAGAAGATCTTGAAGAGGACGAAGCTGCTTCAGAAGAGTCTTCTATGGTTATGGGAGATAATCCCCCAGCCATTCAGCCTGCTATCGAGGAACTTTAGCAGATTGTTACTTCCTCCGAGCAACTACCTGTGATCCCCGAGCAACTATCCATTCCCTCCGAGCAACCTACTTCCTTGTCCTAGCCTCCCGAGAAGATTTTGGGAGATAAGGAAAAGGTGTAGAGTTGTTCGGGTTTCTCTTTATCTTTTTCTTTTTCAAATGTAACCCACATATGTAACTCTGAACTTCATGATCTAATAAAACTTGGACTTTTTTGCATACTGTTTTTTATCTTCTATTCATACTCTGCTTATATTTCTTATTGATGATTGCTCTTTCTTTCTCTGCTAGTTTCTATCCAGGATGGAATTACTATCTGCCCATGATACTAAGTTGCTGCGATAATGTAATGAATATTTTAAAGCTGGTCACACAGACCTGAGTGCAGCACAAGTTGTAGACATCCTCGGCCAAGATGCTTCAGAACGGGAAGTGGAAGCATATCAATATCGTAAGTGTCTACTTGATCGAGTGGTGGCCAATAATGTGGCCTATTATGATATGATCGAGGATCTCCAAGGCACCCTCGAAGACTTTCAGCTTCAATACAAAGAATCCACTGCCTTGTTACATGAGGGGTATGAGAAGAAGTACAAGCTGATCATTGCCAATAAGGGCTACGAGAATCTTTTTGCTGGGTACGATGTGAGGGAGAGAACCCTGAAAGGTGAGGTCGAGGAATGCAGACAGATTGCCGAGTTGCTGGAGCGAGAGAACAACCACTAGCAGAAAGAGCTATCACAGTTGAAGTCTGTAGCCTCTTCTTCAAAAACCTTAATCCCAGTGACCGATGAGGGATTCTCGTTCTTAGAGGTTGAGAATGCCAACTTGAGGGACGAGTTGGAAACCTTGAAGAGGTCTGGTCCTTCCACATCTTCTCGGGGACGAGCAAGAGCACCTCGGGTACGAGCAAGAGTAGCTCGGATTCCTGTCGAGGAACAAAGGACTCAGTCTTCCCTAGAGAACCAAGCCTTCTAGTTAATGGCGAAGAACCAGGCGTTGGCTGAAATGTCAAAGAAGATCAGAGACCTAGAAGAGCAGCTCTCCACGCAGAAGTCTACCTTGGAGAATAAATAGATCTTCATTAAAAATCTCCACGAGCATCTAGACAGACTAACATATCAGTTCCACAAATAGCCCAGGGAGTTCTGGATGGCTGGATACAACAAAGCTCTCTTTCACTTGGACGACCGTATCCAGAATGCCAATAACGAGGGCTACAAGTAAGGCTGGTTGAATGCCTTAGGTGTGTTGCAGCTCGAACAGGGTCATTACTTGTGGCACTACCATGATCCCGGGCTTCTCGACTTACCCGTTCCACCATTCAAACTAGATATGAGTTGGATCCCTGCTCGGGCCATTCCTTGGAGCTTGATTTCTAAGTATCTCGGCGACTACAATCTCCCTTTAATTGTTGAAGTATCTCGTCCCGAGCATCTTCTAGATCGACCATCCGTAATGAATGTCAGGATGTTAAAGGATCTCAACTTCATAAATTCTCCTCTGGATTTAAATGATCCGCCCGCTGGCGAGGAACCCGTGTCAAAAGCAGAGGGGAAAAGACCAGTAGAATAGGAATTTTGATATATTGTTTGTATACATATCAATGTAACTTTCATTTTGTTATCAATGTAATTTGTTTTGGATTTAATGAAAGACTTTCATTTTTATTCGCTATTGTCTTATTACACTTTTTATTTGTGCATGCATATCTGATAAAAAGATAACAATATTGTGTAGTTTGAACTTGTGATAGTCATTTGGCAAAAACAACATTTTGTTTTTTGACCAACTTAGTAATAATTACTAGTATAAAAAATGTTACTCGATCATTTAATAATAAAGTTTTGTTTCTCGACCAACTTAGCAATAAAGTAATAAGTATAAAAATGTTTAAAATGTTTCCAACCAACCAAGGTTGTTAAATTCTTCATGTCGACCACCTACAGTTAGTGAGTTTTTATTCCCGACCAGCTATAGTTAGTCTTTTTGAAATAATTTTGCCCATAAAATGTTTTCGACCGACCAAGGTCGGTAAATTTTCTTTGTCGACCAACTACAGTTGGTGGGTTTTTATCCCCGACCATCCATAGTTAGTGGATTTTTCCTCTAAGAGCAACTTTGGCGCTTTGTGGAATAATCTTACCTCCCGACCAACATAAGTTGGCATTTCCGAGAATATATTTACCTCCTGACCAACATAAGTTGGCATTTTCGAGAATATATGTACTTCCTAACCAACATAAGTTGGCATTTTCAAGAATATTTTGTTTCCTAGCCAAACAGGTTGGCATATTTAGGAATATTTTGTTTCCTAACCAACCAAGGTTGGCATTTTTAGGTATATTTTGTTTCCTTACCAACCGAGGTTGGTATTTTTAGGAATATTTTGTTTCCTAACCAACCGAGGTTGTCATTTTTAGGAATATTTTGTTTCCTAACCAACCGAGGTTGGTATTTTTAGGAATATTTTTGTTGAGTAGTCTGAGCTTTGCCGAGTAGTGTGTAGCACTAGTATTCCCCAAAAAAATTTCAATAAAAGGAGAAACTTTGGCAGAATATCTTCATTTTATTCATATTGATGGAACTGCATTACATGGGAATATTCATCACTGATAATACTTGCGCAGGTGCTCTGCGTTCCATGCATTCTTAAACTCCTCCCCCTCTAGAGTTGCTATTCGGTAAGTTCCTGGTCGAACAACTTCTGTAACTTGGTATGGTCCATGCCAATTTGACTCCAGTTTATTGTGCTTTTGAATTACTTTCTTCAGCACAAAGTCTCCTTCTTTCAGGTCGCATTTCTTCACCCTCTTGTTGCAAAACAAAGTTGTTCGCTGCTGGTATACAACATTTCTAATGGCTGCTTCTTCTCTAACTTCCTCGAGCATTTCTAAATCTATTCTTCTCATTAAGTCGCTGACAGGGGAATTAAAATTCAGTACCCTGTGTGTTGGGAGACCCAACTCGGCAGGTATAACAGCATCACTTCCAAACGCCAGCATATATGGTGATTCTCCTATTGCTACTCGGGGAGTAGTTCGGTAAGCCCAAAGTACTGATTGTATCTCGTTGATCCAGTTTGCTTTCGCATCATCCAGTCTTTTCTTCAAACCATTCAACAACGTTCTGTTTGTTACTTCAGTTTGTCCATTGCTTTGAGGATGGCCTGGTGCTGAGTGGACCTTCAAAATATTTGACTGATGGCAATAGGCAGCGAACTCCTCGTTATCAAATTGTGTTCCATGGTCTGTGATGAAAGCATGAGGAAGACCATATCGACAAATGATGTTCTTCAAAATAAATTGGTACACCTTCTCGTACGTCATATCAATGAGTGGCTCAGCTTCTACCCACTTAGTAAAATAATCTACTGCGACGACGAGGTATTTGAATCTTCCTCGGGTCGTTGGTAGTGGCCCAACCAAATCAATTCCCCATAAGGAAAATGGCCAAGGGGAAGTTATGGATGTCAACAATTCTTGTGGAGTTCTTCGGATGGAGGAAAAGCGCTGGCACTTGTCACATTTCTTGGCATAGGCTATACAATCAGCCCTCATCATCGGCCAGTAGTTTCCCTGCGTCATCACCCTTTGTAAAAGCGTACGACCTGCTACATGTGCTCTATAGGACCCTTCATGGATCTCTTCAATCAATTCATTCACCTCGGAGGGATGTACACATCTCTCCAAACCTTCCATAATTCCTCGTCTATATAAAACACTATTAGTTAATAGATACCGAGCAGCTTTAAACTTCATTTTCTTGGCTGCAAGCTTGTCAATTGGTAATTCTCCCTCTTCAATATATGCCCTGATGGGATCCATCCATGATGGTCCTAAATCAAGGGTAATAAAGTTCATCATCAGATCTTCATCTATACTCCGACCAGATAGCACTTCAATTGGGATTGTTCGTCGTAGCTCAGTGCAAGTAGCTGATGCTAGTCAAGCTAGGGCGTCTGCTCTCGCATTCTCCATTCTTGGTATTCGGACCAACTGAATAGTGGCAAATTTTGACACCAGCTCCTTTGCCTTTGCATGATATCTGATCATTAATTCTCCTCTAACTGCATATACTCCCAACATTTGATTTACGATCAATTGAGAATCACTGAAGACAATAACCTGCTGCGCCTCCATAATTTTTGCCAAACTAAGTGATGCAATCATGGCCTCATACTCAGCTTCATTATTGGAAGCTTTGAATTGGAAACGTAGGGCGTATTCCATGTCGACCTCGTCCGGAGTGTTCAAAACTATCCCCGCGCCACATCCTGTAGTGCAAGATGAGCCATCTACATATATCCTTCATATAGGTAACTCGTCCTCAAATTTCTGATCAGTTAGAGTTCCTCGGTGAAATATTTGTTGCTTCTTTTCATCCTCCCCGGATATTTCTCGCTCTTCGTCGATAATTGTTTCTTGCGCTTTTACCAACCGGAGTTGGTCTGAGCTCGAATTTAATGATCCTGTAACATCCACTTGCCCTTTTACCAACTGGAGTTGGTCTGAGATAGTGTTTGTTGATCCTATAACATCCACAGGTTGATCAGCGAGCAACTTTTGCTCCTCGGGGGTATCAGGATAGGTGAACTCTGCTATAAAATCTGCCACAGCTTGCCCTTTTAGCGATGATCTGGGTTCATAGACTATATCATATTCACCGAGCTCTATTACCCAGTACATCAATCTCCCTGATTTTTCTGGCTTGTGAAAGGCTTGCCTCAATGGCATATCGGTATATACTACTATGATATGAGCCTGGAAGTATGTCCTAATTCTCATACTCGCTTCAATCAACGCCAATGCTAACTTTTCTAGCCTTGGATATCTGATCTCTGCTCCTCGGAAGGCCTTACTTGTGTAGTAAATTGGTTTTTGCACTCCATTCTCCACTATTATCAACGCCAAGCTAACTACATTCTCGGACACTGCAAGATACAAGTACAATTTCTCTCCCATCACTGGCCTGGACAACAGTGGAGGTGCTCCCAAGTATTTCTTCAAGTCTTAAAAAGCCTTCTCGCATTCATCATTCCACTCAAAAGTCTTTCTGAGTGTCTTGAAGAATGGGAGACATCTATCAGTTGCTCGTGACACAAATCTGTTGAGTGCTGCTACTCGTCCTGTGAGACTCTGTACTTCCTTCTTCATCGTTGGAGATCGCAGCCCTAATAGAGCTTTGATCTTTTCAGGATTTGCCTCAATTCCTCGTTGATTGACAATGTACCCGAGGAACATGCCTTCTCGTACTCCAAATATGCACTTCGTCGGGTTCAGCTTCATTTGATATTTATCCAGTTGATCAAAAGTCTGACTTAAGTCAACTAGATGATCGACAACTTTCTTGCTTTTAGTCAGCATATCGTCAACATAGACTTCCATATTGCAATTGATTTGTTCAGCAAAGACTTTGTTCATCAACCGCTGATATGTCACACCTGCATTTTTCAAACCAAAAGGCATAACATTATAACAATAAGTTCCCCGAGGGGTGATGAAAGAAGTACTCTCCCTATCTTCAGGTTTCATTTTGATCTGATTGTATCCAGAATAAGCATCCATGAAGCTCAGTAACTTGTTTCCCGAGGTAGCATCCACCAGTTGATCAATTCGGGGCAGTGGAAAGTGATCCTTTGGGCATGCTTTGTTGAGGTCGGTTAAGTCTACACACATCCTCCACTTATTGCTTTTCTTCTTTACCATCACCACATTGGCTAACCAGTCTGGATATTTAACATCTTCAATGAAACCAGCCTTCTGTAGCTTCTTGACTTCCTCCTGTATAGCTTGATTCTTCTCGGGACTAAATACTCTTCTTCTCTGCTTCACAGGCTTGATCTCCTTATTCACATTGAGTTCGTGACATAATAAGTTTGGGTCTATCCCAGGCATATCTTCATGACTCCATGCAAAAGTTTGTCTTCTGCTTCTAAGGAAAGTTATCAATTCCTGTTTTAATGAGGCTTCCAACGACGAACCTACTTGAGTAGTTCGCTCAGGGTGTTCGTCGTACATAATGATGTTTTCAGTAGCTTCCACCACTTGACCCTTCACGAGTTGCGACTCATCTCGAGGATCCAATGTTTCAATCTCTACACCTTCATCAACTTGATAGGTAGTTGTCTTTTTCTTTGATTCCTCCAATTCTTCTTGCTCGGCGGATGAATAATAGCATTCCCGAGCTACTTTCTGATCACTTTTCACAACTCCTACTCCAAAGTTTGTTGGAAATATTAGGCACTGATTCACTGTAGATGGTACAGCCTCGAACTTATTCAATCCTACTCTTTCCATGATGATATTGTATGATGATTGGACATTCTTATCCATCACGAAGAAACGTATCCTTTCTGTCCGACAAGCAGGCCACGTACCAATGAATATATCCAACTTGATAGTCCCAAGTGGAAATACTTTCTCGCCAGCAAAACCGATGAGGGGTCTGTGGTAAGTCTCCATTTGAGATAGCTTTAGATTTAAACTATCGAAGCACGAGTAGAACATGATTTCTGCCGAGCTACCATTGTCGACCAGTACTCTTGAAATCATAACCTCCTTCATCCTCATTTTGATCACCAGTGGATCATCGTGAGGATATAGAACACCTGCGAGGTCATTTTTTGAGAACCCAGTGACCAACTTCTCTTTGTTCACCTTTCTCGGGCGATCCTCCTCAGCTAGATTTATTCGCTGAATGTACGAGCAAGATTGAGCCTCACCGAGGTAAGTTTTTCTCTCTTCAGTAAGGTCTCCTCATCCTGTATCTCCACCTGTTATAACATTACAGTCAAATGACCCAAAGCGTATTAAAAATACCTCTCGTTCTGGTTGCCTTGGTTTCTTGGGAAGATCGGGGTCATCTTCTGGATCAACTTCATGGTTTCTTTTCTTGTTCTCCTATGCTCGACGAGGAGATCTAGACCTCTTTCTTTCTCGATCGTTGTTTCTTCTTTCGTTTCCACGATCAACATACTTTGACAGCTTTCCTCGTCGGATGAGTGTTTCGATCTCATTCTGAAGAGCTATGCAATTTTTGGTCATATAGCCATGATCTTTGTGAAACTCGAAATATTTTTCCCTATTCCTCGTGTCAGGGTCTGCCTTCATTTTCTTTGGCCAGTTTAACTCCTAGCTGTTCTTAATTTCTTCCAGGACATGGTTGATATCTACCTTCAAAGGAGTGTAATTATCAAATTTCTTCAATACCTCCCATGACGACCTATTTTTGGATTGTTTGTCACCACCATTGTTCTTATGTTCTTTCTTCTTGGTTTTGTCGACTTCCACCTTGGTTTATTTATCCATATTCTTCTTCGCAGCCATAGCCTCCTCAACATTCATGATTTTGGACGCTTTTGCCATCAATTCTGACATAGTTGTGGGTGGATCTTTGCCCAAAGTGTAATACAACTTGTTAGGCAATAACCCACTCATCAAGGCAGTGATCGCTGTCTTTTCCTCATAATCAATGACTTCAAGTTTCCCGTTATTAAAACGAGTTATATAATCTCTGGTACTTTCACCAGCTTTTTACCTAACACTTAAGAGATGTGCTACTCGTTTAACTGGCTTTGCCGCAAAGCAGAAATTTCCAATGAATAACTCGGCCAGTTGAAAGAAAGTTGAGATCTTACCCCGAGGAAGATTATTATACCATATTTGAGCAGATTCGGTAAGAGTTCCCGAGAATGCCCTACATCTCATCTCGTCTGGGACAGCATAGATGTCGGCAGCATCTTGATATTGTGCTATATGAAGAACAGGGTCAGTCTTTCCATCATATTTGGGGGTCACAATAGGTGCTTTGAACTTTGATGGTGTTGGAAAATCTACAATGGCCTGGACAAAAGGTGTTCCTCGAACAAAGGTTCGTTGTAGAGGGTTCTTGGTTTTAACCATTTCCCCTAATCTATCCTCCAGCCTTTGAATAGAGCCTTTCCATGCATCATTTCCTTCTTCGAGCCTGTTGGTTCGAGCAGTTGATTGCGTTGAAGTGGGTTCCAGGGATCTATCCTGACGAGCAGCTGGTCGCGACTGGGCAGATCCTTCCCTTAAGGCTGTTGATCGTCGAAAGCTCCTCGACGCGACATTAAGAGGACTTTTGTTCCTCCTATGGCCTATTCGGTCGAAAGGATAAACCCTACTTAATCTTTCCAATGCGTTGGTCCTTTCCGGGGAGAGAGTGACACGTTGTTCGGTATCTGTGCCTCGCACCGACGAAGTTCGCCGAGGTTTATAAGAGAAATCATCAGATTTCTCATTGCGATATGAATTGGTACGCCTATTATGTGAGGATGGTGCACGGGTGTTTCTTTGAATACTTCGTGGTCCTGAATGGGCTGACGCATCGCCATGGAGAGTTTGGATGAGTTTTCGCATTGTTTCTTGCATGACGGTCTGGCCCTGAGCCAGATTTGTCATTATTCCAGCCAGATCTGGAATATTTGGAGGAGAAGATGGGTTTGGAGGGGTTCCAACGTTGCGATTTTTGGATTCAGGAATATCAGCCATTTGTGATGGATTGTTTTTGGTGAGAAAACGATATTACCAGTCGATTTCCCACAGACGACGCCAATCAGTTGATGTAAAAAATTAGATCGCTCTAATTATTCAATCACAAATAAATAAATGAGACAAAGAATTTTTAAAGTGGTGCAGCCTTATAAGAATGGCCTACGTCCACTGTTTTGGTATTGCTGTTTGTATGGGAATTCTCTATTACAGGTTCTATCAAGAAATTCCGGTCTCGATTTCGGGGTCCCCTCACAATGAGGATTGTACAATGTATTTATAGCCCTGAGGCTGTAATGTGAAAGGGTAATACATTAAATGGGATACATGTGAAAAGGTAATACATTTAATGCCCCTTAAGCGTGTGCGTCTGAATGATAAGCATTTAATGAATCAGTTGAACTGTTGGTTATCCCGCTATTAATGCTTTGTTCGAGGTGCAGCTCGGACCGCCTGAGTTGCTCGGACCGCCTAAGCTTCTTGGTACTTAAGAGTTCCTCGGGGAAGCAGTGTTCCTCGTTGTGATCTTATTCCTCGGAGTGTGTAAGTTCCTCGGAAGTTTTTGTTGTTGCCATGTAGATTGCCATGTGTCTTCATTCAATTGGGCCATGTCAGCAGACTAAATTTGGTATCAACAGCCATGTTGAGGTTTTTAAAATTGTATTAATATTTATTTGGCATTAGTGAGTTGACATGAGTGCGGTTTTAGATTTTCTTTGCTGCCATGAACTACATTGCTCTGTGTATGAATTTCTTGACATGAGTGTGTTGACATGTGTTTTTAGTTCAGCGCATTCGCGTCGTTGCGTACTTTGAAAATTTTTCCATTTTACAGTTATCAACGTGCCTTCAGGCACGAGCATACCCTAGTATATATATATATATATATATATATATGTGTGTGTGTGTATACGTATAAGGAGTGAAACCTATATATGTCATAAGATTGAACTATGATGTCATTTATATGAGTTGTTCTTGCACTCCTATTTTTCCGCTTAAATCTTTGATTTTCCCCTCTTTTGACACACTCTAATTTATTTCCATCTTTCCTTCAAAATTCAAAAACTGGGGTAGAGTAGTATTTGCACCCATTTTCACACTTTACTCCCTTCCCTCTCTCCCTTTGTGCTACACGGTTCACTCTGGAAACACAAAACCTTCCTCACCCGACGCCCTCTCACTCACCTCATTCTCTCCCTTTCTCACTCGCGTTTCTCTTGCTCTTCCTCTCTCTCTCTCTCACACACATACTTTTTTTTTATCATTTCTTTTATTGGTATGAGGCAATTTCGATTAAGATCTACTGAGGGATTTGTTCATTTTTATTTTGGTTAAGATCTGCATATATGTTTATGTTTATGTTTATGTTTATGTTTATGTTTATGTTTATGTTTATGTTTAGGCTTTGAAAAAAGATCTGAAAATGTGGAGAGATTTACATGTACGTTTATCTTTATGTTTATGTTTTGGGATCTACTTATTTTTTGTGTTTTGTTATTGTTTTTTACAGGGGACCTGATTATACTTGAATTGAACACCTTAAATAGGTATGCTCCTTTTCTTTATGTTTATCCAAAGGTACTAATAAATTTAGGGCGTTGTTCATTTCTAACTTGGTTAATATCTACATCTATGTTTATGTTTATGCTTTGAAAACAGATTTGAAAATACGGGGCGATTTACATGTATGTTTATTTATATATTTATCTTTTGGGATCTACTTATTTTTTTTATTTTGTTATTTTTTTTGTAGGGGACTTGATTATACTTGAAATGAACACCTTAAATATGCTCCTTTTTTATGTTTATCAATAGGTACCAAAGCATTACCCAATTTTTGTTTTTTTGCCTTCTTCTTTACATTGAATCATATGATTCTGTGAGCCAAGACTTATTTGAATATTACTAGTTTTTGACATAGGAATTAGTGAACTCTTTATTTTTGTGTTTGTTGGTTCTATACTGGGAGAGTTCATATCGTTTTGAGGATGTGGGGGATTTTTGTTCTTATTTGGGTTTTCAATATTTTGGATTTCATGGTTAGATAGTGGAATTTCTTCTTGGGGAAAGGTAACTATGTATTGATTGGGCGGCACGGGGTTTATTAGTTGATTTAATTGTGGGTTTTCAATAGCTGATGCTTCATAGATTTTCTAAAAAGTGGATCCATTTATATCACTTGGCTATATGTTTTTCTTTGGGTTGGGTGTAGACACTAAGGTTTGATTGTTTTGCCCATTAGGTAAGTTTGATTTTTTTTTCTTAGGTTGTGCACACTCATTTTTAATTTGTAAATCAAGTTTCACCACCTTTTAGTGGAAAGTTTATTGTCTTTTCTCACCTTGCATTTTATTTGTGTATTGGCAGAAAATAGAAAGGGACAGGTTGGTATCTCATTGACTAGAGATGAAAAACTAAAATCTTTCCTTTTTTTCATCCTCTAATCGCCTTTGGATACGATTCTATAACCATATATCTGAAGGGAGATAAGAAAGAGATTGAGACTCATGAGTCACCTCAATTAAAAAGGTTGTTAATGTTATAATCACACTCCCACTTGGAGATGGTTCTTGATTCCAATATGTTAAGAAAGAGATGGACCCGTCTAATTTATGTTAATTCCAGTACAGTTATTAATTTATTTATTTTTGTATTGTAAGTATGCAATTTCATTATTTTAATGTTATATAATTGTTTATTAGTGCTTAGTAGTGACATCACATGATTGATAATATGAGTATTTGAATTTTTAATATGATTGTGTTTATAGTTTGATTCACTCACGATTAGTTGCGTTTTATTTTTATTTTTTAATTGACAACTTAACCAGTGAGTTTGGTGTTATTTGCAGTGTTGAGGAATGCATTGAGTAGTCTTAATAAGGAGATATGGAGATACTGAATAAGCTGTGCGGTGATTTAAGGAAATCTACATTGTGTTTTTCTATTGATATAACTGAAACTGCTATATATATGTTGTTGTACTAACGTTCAGTTTCAGTTGAGAATGTTCTCAAAGTATGTATGGCACACAAGTGGAGTTGTAAGGTCAATATATGCTTCTATAACGATTTACAAGGATTTAGAAGGTTAATATATATATATATAGTAGGATGGTGTTTTATTATTAAATTTCTTATCTCAACTTATCAAAGGAATCAAAAGGTGTACATTTTGCCACGTGTAAAATCTAATGGTTGCATTTTACTCTCATCAGCTTATATTGTTGCCATTAATATTATCAGTTCCTTATTTTATTTACTGTCAATAGTGTGAAAAAATTTCATCAGATGAATTTGTTCTTCTCCCCACTTTATTTGTAATTAGGTAATGTTTATCCTTTATATCGTTAATGTTTTATGAGAAATGTTGTCAATATATGATGAAAGTTCGTATTTAAATATTTCAATGACACCATATGATCTTCTTGAAGGATTCAATATTCTCGATGTTCTATTCAATCCATCTTTGGTTCAGACTATTCCTGTTATGGAAAGTTTTATACATATCACTTCTTCTAACTGCGGCCTCCCACAAATGGTTATAGAGAGCATTAAAAAGTGGGATATTGACATTCGCAGAGAATTATTTAGTAGTACATTGCTTGCTGGTGTAACACCTTCAATGTAATAATGGAAAGATCATCTTGAGAAGGACTTGCTAAAGGAGTCTCCCCAAGCAGCTAGAGTTAAAGTATTGGCAAACAAAAATGGGATAGAAAAAAGATTTAGTGTTTGGATAGGAGGGAGTATTTTGGCATCTCTTGGTTCCTTTCAGGAAATGTGATTTTCCAAGTTTGAATATGAAGAGCATGGCAATCCTTATATGCAAAGGAAATGCCCTGAAAAAGGATCTTTGTATGAATTGAATCTCAAAATCCATACTAGTAGAAGTAAAAAATATGCAGTAGTTTACTCTGTACAATTGGATTATCAATTATCATGTCCATTGTGTGATTCTATAGTTAACTATTTTTGTGAAAGTAAGTCATTGTTTTGCTATTTATTAGTGTACAAACTAAGAATTGGTGTTTTTTTTTTCTAATTTAAGGGATTCACTAAATTACAGAGGTATTTAGTGACAATTGGATTAAAAATGAATAATTAGAATTAGACATGTTAATACGGTAATAATCATGTGCATAAATTAAAAGAATTTATAAAACACATTAATTTTCTTAGTTTGATCTCAAGCAGACAATGTGGATTATCTTAGAACAACTAAGTTGATTCATTCTTTGTTCTCATGCCTTATATTTTGTTGTTTTACTAAGTTGGTTCTCTTCGAAAATAAGGGTTACTGATGGCTTCAAATTATTGGTTAGCTTGATAATAATTAGCCTTCGTATATTATTTTTTTTAACAAAATTTAGGGTGGTGGTTTTCCACCTTTCATCAAAAAGATTTCAGTCAGAGATCATGGCAGCTAACAACATTCCTCAAGATATCGGATCCCTTCTCGACAACGTTGTGCCTGGAGTAATCGCTGGTGCTTCTATCGGTGCGGTATTTGGGATCACAACTATTTTTGGTGCATTTATGGGTCCGAGAATAGTCCATCATTGTTGACACCAAAATTAGTATGCTGATGTGGACGAATAATAAGAAAACACGTGTCAATCTACGTGGTACAATAGCAACGAGGAAGATTATTTCCCCGACCAACATACTCACTCCGAGGAACACCAACCCTCCGAGGAACTCTTATCCTCTGAGGAAATCCAATGCTCCGAGGAACTTTTGGACGACGAGCAACTAAGGCGGTTCGAGCTGCACTTCGACCACAACATTAATTACCAGATAATCAACGGTTCAACTATTCATTGAATGTTTATCATCTTGACACGCACATTTGAAGAACATTAAATGAATTACCTTTTCATATGTGTATCATTTAATGTAACACCGTTTCATGTACAGCGTAAGGGCTATAAATACCTTGTATCACCCTCATTCAAGGGGACCGAAATTTCTGGATAGCACTTGTAATCGAGAATTCCCAAACACTCAGCAATAACATAATAGTGGACGTAGGCCATTCATATAAGGCTGAACCACTTTAAAATATTTTGTCTTATTTATTTATCTGTGATTAAATAATTAGAGTAATCTAGTTTTTTACATCAACAGATTGGCGCCGTCTGTGGGAAACGATTGTTATTATCGTTTTTCACCAAAAATCATTCATCATCGATGGCGGATAATCCAGAATCTAGCAATCGAAATGCTGGAAATGCTGGAAATCCACCAAATCCCTCTGCACCTCCAGATTTGGACGGAATTATGACGAATCTGGCTCAAGGACAAACCGCCATGCAAGACACAATGATGCAACTTATACAAACCCTTAATGGCGATGCACCTGCACGTTTAGGACAACGAAGTGCTCAGAGGAAAACTTATTTATTTTCTTCACGATCTAGACGTACTGAGTCATATCGTAATGAGGAATCTGATGATTTCTCTTATCAACCTGGGCAAACTTCGTCAATAAGGGCTACAGATACTGATCAACGTATCACTCTCTCTCCAGAAAGACCCAGTGCCTTAGAAATATTGAGTAGGGTGTCTCCTTTCAGTCGATTAGGCCCTAGGAGGAATAGGAGTCCACCTAAGACCATGTAGAGGGGTTTTCGAGAACCATCTGATCTCAGAGAAGGATCAGCACAATCACGACCAGTTGCTCGTCAAGATAAATCTCAAGAGGCTACTTCAGAACGATCCATTGCTCGAACCAATAGGCCCGAGGAAGGAAATGAAGCGTGGAAAGGGTCCCTTCAGCGATTGGAGGATAGATTGGGAGAAATGGCTAGGGCGAAGAATCCCCTACAACGAACTTTTGTTCAAGGGACACCTTTTGTCCAAGCCATTGTGAATTTTCTTACACCGTCAAAGTTTAAAGCACCAGTAGTGACCCCTAAATATGATGGAAAGACGGATCCTGTCCTTCATATAGAGCAATATCAAGCTGCCGCCGATATCTATGCTGTCCCCGACGAGATGAGATGCAGAGCGTTCTCAGGAACTCTTACTGGAGTTGCCCAGATAAGGTACAACAATCTTCCTCGGGGAAAGATTTCAACTTTCTTTCAGTTGGCTGAGTTGTTCATCAGCAATTTCTGTTTTGGAGCAAAGCCAGTAAAACGAGTAGCACACTTGCTAAGTGTTAGACAAAAATCTGGTGAGAGTACTAGAGATTACATAACCCGTTTCAATAACGAGAAGTTGGAAGTTATAGATTACGAGGAGAAGACAGCAATCACCGCCTTGATGAGTGGGTTGTTGCCTAATAAGTTGTATTACACCTTGGCGAAAGATCCACCTAAAACTATGTCAGAGTTGATGGCAAAAGCGGCCAAAATCATGAATACCGAGGAAGCTATCGCTGCAAAGAAGAATATAGATAAAGACACCAAGGTGGACGTCGACAAGTCTAAAAATAAAGAACATAAGGGCAATGGTGGCGACAAGCGTTCCAGAAATAATAAGTCATCATGGGAAGTCCTAAAGAATTTCGATAATTACACTCCCTTGAAAATGGGTATTAATCATGTCTTGGAAGAAATCAAGAATAGCGAGGAAGTAAAGTGGCCAAAGAAACTGAGGTCAGATCCTGATGCGAGGAACAGGGACAAATATTGCGAGTTCCACAAAGAATCATGGCCATATGACTAAAAATTGCATAGCTCTTCAGAACGAGATTGAAACACTCATCCGAAGAGGAAAGCTAGCAAAATATGTTGATCGGGGAGGTGAAAGAAAAAATAACGACCGAGCTAGAGAGAGGTCTAGATCTCCTCGTCAAGCAGAGGAGAAAAAGAAGAGAAACCATGAAGATGATCCAGATGATGACCCCAACCTTCCCAAGAAACCAAGACAGGCAGAACGAGAGGTATTTTCTATACGTTTTGGGTCATTTGATTGTAATGTCATTACAGGAGGAGATGCAGGAGGAGGAGACCTTACTGCAGAAAGAAAGGCTTACCTCGGAGAGGCCCAAGATTGCTCATACATTCAGCGAATAAATTTGGCGAAGGAAGATCGCCCGAGGAAAGTAAACAAAGATAAGCTCGTCATTGGCTTTTCGAAAAACGACCTGGCAGGTGTTCTTTATCCTCACGACGATCCTTTGGTGATCAAAATGAGGATGAAAGAGGTAGTGATTTCAAGGGTTCTGGTAGATAATGGTAGTTCGGCAGACATCATGTACTACTCTTGCTTTGATAGCTTAAATTTGAAATTATCTCAATTGGAACCTTATCATAGACCCCTTCTGGGTTTTGCTGGCGAGAAAGTTTTTCCACTTGGAACGATCAAGTTCGATATATTCATTGGAACTTGGCCTGCTTATCGAACGGAGAGAATACGCTTCTTTGTGATGGATAAGAATGTGCAGTCAGCCTACAACATCATCATGGGAAGAGTTGGTTTAAAGAAGTTCGAAGCAGTTCCATCTACAGTACATCAGTGCTTAAAATTCCCAACAAATTTCGGAGTTGGAGTTGTGAAAGGTGACCAAAACGTAGCTCGGGAATGCTATTATTCATCTGCCGAACAAGAAGAGTTTGAAGAATCAAAGAAAAAGACTACTACTTACCAAGTAGAGCAAGGTACAGAAATTGAAACGCTTGATCCCAGAGATGAATCCCAACTTGTAAAAGGACAGGTGGTGGAATCTACAGAAAATGTTATTCTGGACGACGAGCACCCTGAACGAGTAACCCAGATAGGTTCGTCGTTGGATGCTTCGATAAAACAAGAGTTAATAACTTTCTTGAAAAATAGGAAGAAAACTTTCGCGTGGAGTCATGAAGACATGCCAGGAATAGATCCAAACTTCTTATGTCACGAGCTCAATGTGAATAAGGAAATCAAACCTGTAAAGCAAAGGAGAAAAGTATTCAGCCCCGAGAAGAATCAAGCTATACAAGAGGAGGTCGAGAAACTCCGGAAAGCCCAATTCATTGAAGATGTGAAGTATCCAGACTGGTTGGAAAATGTAGTGATGGTGAAGAAGAAAAATAATAAATGGAGAATGTGTGTTGGTTTCACTGATCTCAACAAGGCATGCCCAAAGGATCACTTTCCATTACCCAGAATTGATCAACTAGTGGATGCTACCTCGGGACACGAGCTGCTCAGCTTCATGGATGCTTACTCTGGCTATAACCAGATCAAAATGAAACCTGAAGACAGGGAAAGTACTTCTTTTATCACCCCTAGGGGAACTTATTGTTATAATGTAATGCCTTTTGGTTTGAAAAATGCTGGAGCAACATACCAGCGGCTGATGAATAAGGTTTTTACCGAACAAATCAGTTGTAATATGGAAGTCTATGTCGACGACATGCTGACAAAAAGCAAGAAAGCTGTTGATCATCTAGTTGATTTAAGCCAGACTTTTGATCAACTGGATAAATATCAAATGAAGCTCAATCCGACGAAGTGCACATTTGGAGTACGAGAAGGAATGTTCCTCGGATACATCCTCAACCAACGAGGCATTGAGGCGAATCCAGAAAAGATCAAAGCTCTTTTAGGGCTGCGATCTCCAACGACGAAGAAAGAAGTACAGAGTCTTACAGGACGAGTTGCAGCGCTCAACAGATTTGTATCCCGAGCAACTGATAGATGCTTACCATTCTTTAAAACACTTCGAAAAACTTTCAAGTGGAATGAAGAATGTGAAAAAGCCTTTCAATATTTGAAGAAATACTTGGGAACACCTCCACTGTTGTCCAGGCCAGTAATGGGAGAAAACTTGTACTTATACCTGGCAGTATCGGAGAATGCGGTCAGCTCGGCATTGATCAGATTGGAGAATGGAATCCAAAAGTCAATTTATTACACAAGTAAGGCTTTTCGAGGTGCAGAGATCAGGTACCCAAAGCTAGAAAAATTGGCATTGGCGTTAATTGAAGCAAGTAGAAGAATGAGGCCATACTTCCAGGTCCATACCATCATCGTGTATATCGACATGCCACTAAGACAAGCCCTTCATAAGCCAGAGAAATCGGGGAGACTGATGTACTGGGCAATAGAGCTTGGTGAATATGATATTGTGTATGAACCCAGATCGTCATTAAAAGGGCAAGCTGTTGCAGATTTTATAGCAGAATTTACGTACCCTGATACTCCCGAGGAACAAAAGATACTCGCGGACCAGCCTGTGGATGTTACAGGACCAACATACATAAGTCCAGACCAACTCCGGTTGGTAAAAGGACTTGTGAATGTAGAAAGATCATCAAATTCTAACCCAGACCAACTTCGGTTAGTAAAAGGGCGAGAAGAGATGGTCGACAAAGAGCGAAAAATATCAGAGGAAGTTGAAAGGAAACAACACATATTTCACCGAGGAACTTTGTCAGATAAGAAATTTGAAGACGAGGTACCTACGTGGAGATTATATGTGGATGGGTCATCTTGCACAACAGGTTGTGGAGCAGGAATTGTTTTGAAAACCCCAGACGAGATTGACATGGAATATGCCCTGTGATTCCAATTCAAAGCCTCCAATAATGAGGCTGAGTATGAGGCCATGATAGCAAGTCTTAATTTAGCAAAAATTATGGAAGCACAACAACTAATGGTATTCAGTGATTCTCAGTTAATTGTGAATCAGATGTTGGGAATATATGCAGTTAAAGGAGAGTTAATGGCCAAGTATTATACCAAGGTGATGGAGTTGCTGGCAAAATTTGATGCCATTCAGTTGATCAGAATACCAAGAATAGAAAATTCACAAGCAGACGCATTGGCCCGACTAGCATCAGCTACTCGTACCGAGCTGCGAAGAACGATACCAATTGAAATATTAGAAAGTCGGAGCATAGATGAAGATCTGACGATGAATATTATTACCCTTGATTTAGGGCCATCTTGGATGGATCCCATCAGGGAATATATTGAGGATGGATAATTACCAGATGATAAACTCGCTGCTAAGAAATTGAAGTATAAAGCTGCTCGGTATGTACTAACTAATGGTGTTTTATATAGACGAGGAATTATGGCAGGACTACAAAGATGTGTACATCCTTCCGAGGTGAAAGAGTTAATTGAAGAGATACATGAAGGGTCCTGTGGAGCTCATGTAGCAGGTCGGACACTTTTGCAAAGAGTGATGACGCAAGGGTACTACTGGCCGACGATGAGGGCTGATTGTATAGCCTATGCCAAGAAATGTGATAAGTGTCAATGCTTTTCCTCCATTCGACGAACTCCACAAGCATTGTTGACACCTATAACTTCCCCTTGGCCATTCGCCATGTGGGGAATTGATTTGGTTGGACCATTGCCAACGACCCGAGGAAGATTCAAGTACCTCGTTGTTGCAGTGGATTATTTTACCAAGTGGGTAGAAGCTGAGCCACTTATTGATATGACATACGAGAAAGTATACCAATTTGTATGGAAGAATATCATCTGTCGATATGGTCTCCCTCATGCCTTCATCACAGACCATGGAACACAATTCGACAACGAGGAGTTTGCTTCCTATTGTCAACAATCAAACATCCTGAAGACCCATTCATCACCAGGTCATCCTCAAAGCAATGGGCAAACTGAGGTGACGAACAGAACACTACTAAATGGTTTGAAGAAGATGCTAAGTGAAGCTAAAGCTAATTGGATTAACGAGCTACAGTCAGTCTTGTGGGCTTACCGAACAACTCCCCGAGCAGCAACGGGAGAATCCCCATATATGCTAGCATTTGGAAGTGAGGCAGTAATACCTACCGAGTTGGGTCTTCCAACACACAGAGTGCTAAATTTTAATTCCCATATCAGTGACTTAATGAGAAGACTGGATTTGGATATGCTCGAGGAGGTTAGAGAAGAGGCAGCCATTAGGAATGCTGCTTACCAACAATGCACAACTCTGTTCTACAACAAGAGGGTGAAGAAATGCGACTTAAAAGAAGGGGATTATGTGCTAAAGAAGGTCATTCAGAAGCACAATAAGCTGAAGCAAACTGGCATGGACCTTACCGAGTTACAGAAGTTGTTCGACCAGGAACTTACAGAATAGTAACTCTAGAAGGAGAGGAATTTAAGAATGCATGGAATGCTAAACACCTACGAAAGTATTATCAGTAATGTAAAATGTAAAGCAGTTCCTTTATTATGAATAAAACGATGATGTTTCACCATCTTCTTCCTTTTATTACAAGTTTTTCGGGGAATACTAGTGTGATACACTACACTGATAGTTCGAGCGTGATCAACTTTGGTTGGTAAAATAACGAGAACAAATTATACTCCTTTGGTTAGGAGACGTACACTTGCGTGATCAACTTCGGTTGGTAAAAGAGCTTGTGGACAAGATAGTTCGAAAGAACCTGATAGTTCGAGCGTGATCAACTTCGGTTGGTAAAATAGCGAGAACAAATTATACTCCTTTGGTTAGGAGGCGTACACTTGCGTGATCAACTTCGGTTGGTAAAAGAGCTTGTGGACAAGATAGTTCGAAAGAACCTGATAGTTTGAGCGTGATCAACTTTGGTTGGTAAAATAACGAGAACAAATTATACTCCTTTGGTTAGGAGACGTACACTTGCGTGATCAACTTCGGTTGGTAAAAGAGCTTGTGGACAAGATAGTTCGAAAGAACCTGATAGTTCGAGCGTGATCAACTTCGGTTGGTAAAATAGCGAGAACAAATTATACTCCTTTGGTTAGGAGGCGTACACTTGCGTGATCAACTTCGGTTGGTAAAAGAGCTTGTGGACAAGATAGTTCGAAAGAACCGGATAGTTTGAGCGTGATCAACTTTGGTTGGTAAAATAACGAGAACAAATTATACTCCTTTGGTTAGGAGGCGTACACTTGCGTGATCAACTTCGGTTGGTAAAAGAGCTTGTGGACAAGATAGTTCGAAAGAACCTAACAGTTCAAACCCACGACCAACTTTGGTTGGTAAAAGGGCAAGAATAACATTCTTAAAACGCCATTCTAGGTTGATTAAGAAACGAATATGCTCTCAAATGCCAATTTATGTTGGTCGGGAGGCAAGATCATTGCAGAAAAATACAATAAGTTCTTTGAAGAACAAAATATTCCAAAATGAACCAAATATAATTGGTTGGGGATAAAAACCCACTAATTGTAGTTGGTCGACGAGGATAATTTATCGACCTTGGTTGGTCGAACACATTATAAAAGACAAAAAGTTACCAAGTATGGTTGGTTGGGGATAAAAACCCACTAACTATAGTTGGTCGACGAGGAGAATTTATCGACCTTGGTTGGTCGGACACATTTTATGAAAAAGACAAAAATTTACCAAGTATGGTTAGTCGGGAATAAACTCTCACTAACTATAATTGGTCGACGAGCTCAATTTAAACAACCTTGGTTGGTTGTAAGAAATTTTAAAGCAGTTATTTTACTAATTACTTCATTATTAAGTGATCGAGCAACATTTCTGATACTTTATTTTGGGCGATGAACCATATAATATTGTTATGCAAGCACAAATATAAAGTGTTTAATAGGCACAAGATATCAGCAATACAGATTTGCAAACAGAAAATGAAAGTCTTTCATTAAAATTCAAAATAAATTACAAGTCACATATATGTGCTAAATATTAAATTGAAAATCCTATTCTATTGGTTTTTTCCCTTCAGCTTTCGATACAGGTTTCTCGCCAGCAGGAGGATCATTTAATGTCTGAGGCGAATTGATAAAATTCAAGTCCTTCAACATTCTGACATTCATTACTGAAGGAGTATCCAAGAGATGCTCGGGACGAGATACGTCAATTTGAGAATTAAGGTTATAATCACCAAGATAATTCGCAATCAAGCTCCGAGGAATGGCGCGAGCTGGTATCCATTTCATGTCCAACTTGAAAGGTGGCACAGGCAAGTCAAGCACTCCAGGCTCGTAGTAATACCATAAAAAATGTCCTTGCTCGAGCTTTAATACACATAAGGCATTTAGCCAGCCTTGTTTATAACCCTCTTTATTGGCATTCTGGATACGAGCATCTAAATGAACTAGAACTTCGTTGTATCCAGCCATCCAAAATTCCCTGGGCTGTTTATGGAATTGGAAGGTTAATCTATCCAATTGTTCATGAAGGTTTTTGGTGAAAAGGTCCTTGGTATGTAAAGCAGACTTCGTCGCAGTAAGTTGATCTTCCAAAGTCAGGATTTTCTTGGACATTTCGGACAAAACCCGATATTTTGCGTTCAACTGGTATGCTTGAGTTTCCAATGTTGACAAAGTACGAGCTTCTTCAATACTACGAGGAGTTCTTGATCGACCCCGAGCAGCAGGAGTGCTTCGTTCCTCGTTAACATCCTGAGCAGCTCTTCCTCGCCCACGAGAACCTCTTCCTCGTCCCCGAGCAGTAGCAGAAATACCAGACCTTCTTAAAGTATCCAATTCTTGCCTTAGTTTGGCATTCTCAACCTCTAGGAATGAGAACCCTTCGTCAGAGACTGGTACCAAGGCAGTGGAAGATGAAGCTGCAGACTTATACTGTGCTAACTCTTTCTGCAAATTATTGTTCTCTTATTCCAGTAGCTCGACGATCTGTCTGCAGGACTCAACTTCACCTTTTAGGGTCCTCTCCCTGACATCATACCTAGCAATGATCTTCTTGTGTCCTGTCTCAGAAGAAAGCTGTTGATACCTATCCTCATACCCCTCATGAAACAAGGCATTCGATTCATTGTGCTGATTCTGAAGATCTTCTAAAGTACAATTAAGCTCCTCGATCAAGTCATAGTAGGCCACATTGTTGGCCACAGCTCGGTCAAGTAAATCCTTCAGGTACTGATAAACCTCAATTGCTTGTTCTGAAGCATCATGGCCAAGGATGTCAGCAATTTCTGATACGCTCAAATATGTGTGACCAGCCTTATAATATTCACGGCATTGCTGCATCAGCTTTGTATCATGGGCATATATCAGTTCCATTCTAGCCATAAACTAATAAAGAGGAGAAGGCAAGAGTTAATAAATAAAAATAG
This sequence comes from Sambucus nigra, assembly GCA_949130495.1. Lineage (NCBI taxonomy): Eukaryota > Viridiplantae > Streptophyta > Magnoliopsida > Dipsacales > Adoxaceae > Sambucus > Sambucus nigra. Next base: position 363,473,553 of record OX422212.1, read on the forward strand.
ACAGAGCATCAACAATGTAGAGGAACAAAAAGATGTGATTTTATTACATCATCAACAAGATTACACCGTTTGGAATACAGACTATAAGTAAAAGAAAAACAGAAAGAGAGTACCGAACAACTTCACACCTTTTCCTTGTCTCCTAAGACTTTCTCGGGAGGCTGGGACGAGGAGCTTGGTTGCTCGGTAGGAACAATGATCTGATTAGTAGAATATGGGACTTGTTCCGGAGGAGCAGGCAAGGATGAAATCTCCTCGGTGGCTGTTTGGTTGGGTTGTGGAACAAGGACTTGATCACCCATAGTCATTGAGGATTCCTCAGATGTAGCTTCGTCTTCATCCTCATCTTGAATAACTGGAGGAGGACCAGGGAGATGTTGTTGAAATAGCTCGGAGTCCTCGCTCACCTTCAGTTCCTCTAAGGCAGCAACCCAACCATCATGGAAGTATTTCAAACTTCCATACTTCACCTGGGTCATCATCGCTGCTACCCCCTGTCCCATCCTTTGTCCCAACCAGTTCGGAAGGACTTCTTCACAGTTATTTTTCTCTTCATTTTTTCCAAGGAGAGCTTCTCGGACATAAGATTCTTGGCGGCCTTCAATTTGGTCTCCACCTCCTCCTTTTGACGATTTACTTCTCGCAGAAGGGTCAGCTCTTCTTCAACTGATTTCAATTTATTCTCAAGCTCCCCAAAGCCTGAAATCTTCTCGGCATAGTCTTTATTCTCTCTCTCCAAGTCCTTCACTTTATTACCCAGTTGTACCTTCTCTGCATCAGATGCAACCAACTTCTTCTCCCATTCAATTTTATCCTCGTCATACTTCTGACGGGATTCACTCACATATTTGATATCTTTCTCCAGTGCTCCTTCCACAGTGGACGAGGAGCAAGAAGCTTTGATCGCTTCATCCTTTTTAAGGATTATATTGAAACAGCTCGTCAACTGTAATCAGAAAAGGGAAACGACATCAGAAACAACTATGGGAAATAACAAAGGAAAATATGAAAAACTCAGAGTAGAGATACTTACCGAAGCAAGATGACGAGCAGCCAGAGAAGTAACCATATCCCGAGTAAGGTCTTCTTCAGTACCTTGCACCTCGGGAATGGGCGAAAACTTTGCCAAGCTCATCGTAGAGCTCGGAGGAACAGTGATTGGAACACCATCTCCACCAGCTGGGAGCTGGGGAATGGCTCCAGAAATACTGACCGAGGAGGATTTCCTCAATCTCCTCGGTGCCTTTTCAACAACGTCAGCCAAACAAGAACTTTTGGTTGGTGAGATAGTGATTACTTCAATAGGTGCATCCTTTTGCACAGGAGCCACTGGGGGCTTCTTGACAGCCTTCTGAGAAGCAACAGGAGGGGTGGCATATTTATTCTTTGTCCCTTTTTGGACATCAACCTTATTTTTCTTCCCATCTCCAGCAGAGGAAGTCTCCTCGAAGAGAGCGGTAACTCTTCTCTTGCCCATTTTTTGGCTCAAAGGAATATGAGATTCTGGATCAGAGTCTTCAAGAATTTTCACTGGATCACTGATGCTGACCACAGGACGAGCAGTAAAGGACGACGTATAGCTCCTATACTACAACAAGTATGAATCAGACCTGATGTACTCGTCTGCAACTTTCTGATGCAAACTCCAGATATATTTCAATTGCCTTATATTAACTTCTGTTTCTTTTGGAGTTTTTCTCTTGCTGTCAACTGCAAACAAAAATAAATTGAAATGTCAATCATGCATTTATTCAAACATGATGAAATCATAATTTCAAAAATAAAATAAAATGAAAATAACCTATCCCATTTCCATATGGGGGCATTTGGGACCTTCATACACGTCGTCTCCGACTGAAGGAGCATGTTGCCAATTTTTGAAAACTAATCCATGTTCAAAATAATCCCTGTTAGCATCAGGGAGGTTGACTACTAAATCCCTATTCAAAAACCTGGTTTTTAAATAATAAATATTATCTAAAATATCCCATCTATAGCAATACATAATCTCAGGAATTCCAATACGAGTTCCATGAGTTTGATTTAACTTATGCACCCCATTAACTATTATCCATGTATTGGGGGCTACTTTTGCACGAACAACATCGAAATGTTGGAAGAATTCTAAGCATGAAGGGTTAGGTGGAAAAGAAAATCCACACTCATCAATAAAGAGGCTGGGGAATCAATGTCTCTCAGCCAAACGAAAATAGTCAAAGGGCTCAGAAAGATTCTCCAAAGTTACCCAAGACGGAATGGAATAATCAGAACGGAATTTTTCAATAGATTCAATAATATAAACCATGGTGAATAAAAGGAAAAAGAAGAAGATCTTACAGGAAGAATGGAGATCTGTTGACAACGAACGAAAACAAGGATGAATGCACAAGAGAAAGGAAAGCTATGGAGAATTCGAAAGCAAGAAAATTGGAAAAGGTAGAGGACGGTATGATTGCTTGGGAAGTTTAAATACCTTGCCTTGGGAAACGGCGAAAGAAATGATTACAAAAAAGAAATATTACGCTACCGGCGGCTAAAAGGACAAAAAGGGCACGAAGATCGAAGCGCCTATAAAAATGCAAAAAGGCGGATTCTGCGAATTTGGAAGGAAATTTAAATACGAAGAAAAGGCTCCTAAAACCCAGGAAAGTCATTTAATATCGCCATATACCGAGAAAGAATGTTCCATACTCCTCAAAGTTCGAAATATGAAACATTGGGGGCTTCTGTTGACACCAAAATTAGTATGCTGATGTGGACGAATAATAAGAAGACACGTGTCAATCTACGTGGTACAATAGCAACGAGGAAGATTGTTTCCCCGACCAACATACTCACTCCGAGGAACACCAACCCTCCGAGGAACTCTTATCCTCTGAGGAACTCCAATGCTCTGAGGAACTTTTGGACGACGAGCAACTAAGGCGGTTCGAGCTGCACTTCGACCACAGCATTAATTACCAGATAATCAACGGTTCAACTATTCATTGAATGTTTATCATCTTGACACGCACGTTTGAAGAACATTAAATGAATTACCTTTTCATATGTGTATCATTTAATGTAACACCGTTTCATGTACAGCCTAAGGGCTATAAATACCTTGTATCACCCTCATTCAAGGGGACCGGAATTTCGGGATAGCACTTGTAATCGAGAATTCCCAAACACTCAGCAATAACATAACAGTGGACGTAGGCCGTTCATATAAGGCTGGACCACTTTAAAATCTTTTGTCTTATTTATTTATCTGTGATTAAATAATTAGAGTAATCTAGTTTTTTACATCAACAATCATCATGAACATGATATGTCGAATGGTTCTCACCAAAAGCTGAAAGGAATTATTACTTCTAGAAACCAAGGATTCCTATTTATTTTGGGCAAACAAAGGAGGTGCAAAACCTACTACAAAGCCTAATACTGTCCCTTTTCCATGCAACCTTTTAAAGGATGCCTTTAAATATAGCGTGAAAACCAATGTATCTCTCCCAGTCTTTCTATAAAGGTTTTCTTCTTCTAAGCACTACATTTACAATATCTTTTTTCTTTTGATGTATTTGTATATTTGTTCCCTTTTAATTTATTTTACGATTTACGAGTTTTTTTTAGGATGTGGGCTCTAGGAGGTTTTGGAATGGTTAATGAAAAAAATGAGTTTTAATTTCATTACCATTTTTATTTGTTCTATGGTTGATTCGTCACATATACTAAGACCTTCCTTTGTAACCATTGTACACTATCAAATAAGAGGGCCCACGTTGTAGTTGCCTTGGAGCCAGCTGTGAAGTTATGGTTTTAAATTAGAATTATAATTTCTACCTTACAATTAGAATTATAATTGAGGAATATGACTATCACCCATTGCACTATATCTTTTTGCAACTCACTATTTGGCATTATTATTATAGTATAACTATTTTAGTTAAAACATTAGTCAATACATGTAGTTGATCCTATGCCTTTTATTATATTTTGGATTGCTTTGTTTGTAAATAAAATGTGTCTTTGCATATAATATTTTGATTTGTTATAATCAGTTTCTTCCATTCATTAGTAGCTCGCAATTTATCTCATCGCACAATAGAAGGGATGTTGCTATATGTTTGTTCAACTCTGAATTTTTTGGTGACGCAAATATAGTTACAACCTTCGAGCTAATATATCAGAACCGGTAATGTGAAACATATTCATTATTTTTATGAAACATGATGCATTTGAAATTTTTGTCCAATTGACTAAATTGATTTTTCATCAAATAAATAGTTATGAGTGTGAGTTAGTTTTTTTTTTTAATTTATTAGTTTATGATGATATACACCAAGGATGTTAATTTAGTAACCTTGGATCATTACCAAGTTTTAAATTATGACAGCGGATACCCGAGATCTTTTCTTACCTTTGTTTGTCTTTAAAATTAATGCAAGTAGACTGATTTATGGATTTGAATTTTGATCTTATTCATGGTCTAAGGGCAAGTACAACAACTAGGATTATCCAAGAGTTGATGAATAGTCCACACTTCTTGAACTTTCTCACGCATTCTTATGGTAAATATGTTGTTTAATCCTCTTCAGAGAATATATATTAGCTATGGCATGATGGGACATGACAAATGCCATGTCTTTAGCAGATATTTTAGCATCCTAAGTTTTTAGCAGATATTTTAGCTATTTCAAACTTAAAGTGGTCACTTGCTGCAACTGCTACTTTCATGTATGAACATAAGATTCATATCAATGAAGGGATGATGGAGACTTTAACACGAGGAGAAAATAAGTTTGGTTGAAAGTAGTCCTACCAAAGTGTTTGCCATTAATCTTGATACACATAAACAATGGAAGATAAGAATTGTAAGTTTTAGCATTTTCACCATATTTCACAATTCATATTTTTACATGGCTTTGGAACATGTACTGATAAAGTTATAGGGTACACAATTGCAAATGGTTTATTTCTCTGCTACTAATAAAGTCAAAAAATACACAATTTCAGATCAGAGATTCAAGGTGCAGTTTTTTATCTCCCAGAAGAGATTGCAAAAGAACTACTGAATAAGCATATACCATCCAATGAAATAGAAGTAGTGGAACATTCCTCTTACTTTTTCTATTTGTACTTACTTTTTTAGTCATTTTTCTTGCTTAGTAAAGTTAAATGGATGGTTGATTAGTACTTTTTCAGTCCTTTTTGGTACTCTGATCAAAGAATTGACACAGAGATCAATATGGATGTAATTCCCTTCATATTATCAACTGATGGAAATTTAAACTATTGAATTTATAATATATCACAAATTTATCGTGTTTATTAGTAAGATTTAGATATATGACAAAACATTTTACTGACTTTGTGGAATTTCCCGCAGTTTAATACTAGAGACCATGTATTTTTATGGTATTATCTATACGTTTTCTGATATGCTATTCATTGTTCTTTCAAACCCTCACATATGCTCCTCTATTAAATGCAGAGCATAGTATTTACTGATCCAGTATAGCAGACACCTGTAGGTGCAACCGTTGCTACAACAACATCACAACAAGATGTCAATGCCAATTTTAAATCTATAACATTTATGGAGATAAGTTTATTTTGCATTTTCATTTTCTCCTAATACTATGGTCTTGGTATATGCGTTTACACTCACCACATAATTTGATTAATTTCATTAATGCGGATGTGATTGGTTTAAGGACCGACCTACTTTGTGCTTACAGGTCATGGTGAGAGCTCTATTTGGTCACGTGCTTTAAGTGAGCCTAATGTGCACGGTGATGGTATCTACTCTATATAACATGTGTTTTTCATTTGAGAAAATGAATAAATTACACATCCTTGTTTTTCATTTGATTTTGTAATGAATGAATTAAGGACCGACCTACTTTGTGCATACACCCATGTTTAACATTTGAAGAGTGCGCATTTGTTCAAATTAAGAAATTATTTAATTAAACTCAGTTTTTAAATTAAAGCCTAAAAGATGCATCTAAGTGTGATTGAGGACAATATGATCATGCCAGAGAAGTCAATCATAAACAAAACACACAAATGAGGAAAAATTCCCCAAAGGGGCAAACCCTTTTTATTTTCACTATAATTTGTAAGAAATGGTTACACGGATTATAATGAAAATAAGAGTGACATACGAAATTCCCTCAGGTGTCGGTCCCAATGTCGTCGGCTGGAATCTCCCGCAAGAACTCCAGATAGGTAGTAGTAAATAAGAGAACGGCTTCTCCACAAATAACTCCAGATAAGTAAAAACGATCCTCTTGAAGGTTTAAATATTCACATACACAAATGCGAGTGTTTATGTGAATAAAGAAGGCATAAAACCTTAAAAAGTGAAGTCTATTTTCTGGGCTGTTAATCACAGAAATCGTGTGTGAAAAATACTTGGAAAATGTGTAGAAAGTGACAAGATATTTATATGAAAATCAAGGCGGCGGCATTCGAACGAGATCAGCATGTTGCTCGAACAAAAGACGGGTGTCGCTCGAACGAGATCGCGCGACATGCCTATCTCGCGCGAACGATAGTGCTATATCGTTTGAACGAGCTCATCAACCGAGGCACTCTGCTTCTAAACTTAGAAAAACTTATGCTTTCGATAAAAACAAATCAGACTTCGAAAAAATATTTTTTGAAAAATTCCCAAATATTTATGCAAATATAAACAACTCCAATAAATCATTTTACCAATAATACGAAGTGGAGTAGTGGGAACGGTTGATCAGCACGTCGCATGTAGCATGATGCACATGTGAAGATGATGGATGCATGGATTCGGATCAAGGCCATAGTGGATGATCGTGTTGAAGAGACGAATGTAGCGGTATCAGATATACATACTGTGATCAAGGGAAAACATAAAATTCCTAGATTCTACCCCGGACATTTATAAAATTATGTCCTTACAAATCTCCCCCTATGTCTATGTCGGTACATACATAAAAAATCTGAATTATGCAATCAAATGACATACAAGATAATATCCCCATTAAACACTTAAACTGAGAATACTAAATGACACGACGTCAATCAAACTTCAACATCTTCAAATCTTCTGCTCTTCAAAAACTCCCAAAGCTTTTCTCATCAGGGTGTGCAATCCAATAATTATCAATTTTGTACCTACGCACGTGAGATAAAGAAGATACCCGTGACACATAACAGCTTGAAATATAATGATATGCAAAAATCAAAGATCAATTAAGCTTAAGCGAATGATTGATAAATCAACCAACAAATTCTCCCCCATAATTCATTTTCCCCCTTTTTATGATGTACCCAAATAGATAGATATGAGAAGCATAAATATGGAAAATTTCACACGGTAAAAAACTTCCTATTTTTGAATTTTTCAAAATTTTTCACACAAAATATACAACAAAGAATCACACCATGAAAGAACACAAAAATAACCAAGTCGATGATAGCGTAAATGTAGAGGTGTGATCAAATTCGATTGGAAAATCGATGCATAGAAACATGACATATGTGCATGATGAATATCAGATACTCCTAAGGAATGAACTCAACATCTTCCTTAGGTGTAAAAAGATGGAAATATGAGACATTGACTCAATCAAGTCAACAACTCAAAGCTCAAAGTGATTTCCACACCAATAACGTCCAAAACGATTTAATGCTTTTTCAGGACTTTCAAGGAAGTGAAAACCCGTTTAAATTCTCCAACCAAACTCCCTCAGATTTATATTTTGAATAGAGGTGATCTAAATTCTCAAAATTTGGAGAGTTGATGGTGAAAACTAATTGGCCCATAATTGGCATGAATTTCTTTTTGTTGCCTTTAAATTTTTCGAGCTCTTCTAACCTCTTTGGACCCCAGATAATAAAATTCATCAATTTTTTAGGTCCATTTAAATGGTGGCTTAATCGCAAAGGATATATAAGAACCTTTCATAGCCCTTCACCATTTAGAAAAAAAGACATAATCTCACCAAATGGTTTTTACATGCATTCCAATCTTATCAAGTTTTATCATATATGGTTCGTTGTATAGACAGAATTGAGATGGAAACGCTCAAGCCAAAATGTGATAGATAAGTACAACAATCAAATAAAACCGTGCATGTGTACAATAAAGGAGATAAGGAGCCAAACATGTAGAAAGATATCACTAATCACATCTCAAAGACTCCAAAAAATATAAAGCACATGGATGCAATGATGTAGTGTCTCAAATCACTATCAAACAGTCACATGGGTATATGGAATGAAATTTGTGACTTGGCTATCTTAAATGCTCATCCATAAAAGGTGTAAACAAAATAAAAAATCTTTTTGTGCTTTTCTAAAATTTTTATAAAAAGAAAATCTTTTTGGATTTTTCAAAAGAATAGAAAAAGTAAAAAAATAATAATACAAATGATACAACCAACCAATAGGAATCATAGTATATGAACATGATGATGAATCCTATCCAAGACACGGACCATCCCTCAGTCAACTGTGTAAATACCTAAAGATTTCCTAAGACTCTCAAATCTAAGGGCATCTAAAGGTTTTGTGAAAATATCAGCTAACTGACTGTTGGTGGGTATGAAACTCAAAGATGCGACTTTCTCCTCAACTAACTGGCGTATAAAGTTCTCGCGTATCCTGATGTGATTGGTGCACGAATGTTGGATTGGATTGCGAGATATGTGTATTGCGCTCGTGTTATCATAGGAGATAGCATGGTGTCCTGTGAAATCCCATAATCCTCCAACATTTGCTTCATCCACAAGAGTTGCGTGCAACAACTTCCGGCGGCGATGTACTCAGCCTCCGTAGTGGACAAAGAGATGGAGTTTTGCTTCTTACTCAACCAGGACACAAGAGCATAATAGAAATGAAAACACACACCAAAAGTTCTCCTATAACCATCTACATCCCCGGCCCAATCGACATCTGAATCGGCGGACAAACGGTCATCGATATCAAAGGAATACCACATACTGTATGAGAGATTCCCACTCACGTATTTGATAATACGTTTTAGATCGAGTAAGTGTGACTCTTTTGGGGATGCCTGATATCGTGAACAGACTCCAACACTAAAGGCTATGTGAGGATGACTGGTAGTCAAGTAGAGAAGACTACATATCATACTCCGATATAAGGTTTGCTCTACGTCCTTGCCTGAAGTGTCCTTACTAAGCTTGATAGAATTACTCATAGGTGTACTTGCATTCTTAGAGGAGTTTAAACCAATTTTTTTTACTAGGTCTCTAGTATACTTGGATTGGGAGATGAACACCCCATCCTCTAGATGACGAACCTGGAGACCAAGGAAGAAAGCAAGCTCACCGACCATGCTCATATCAAACTCACTTTTTATCTCCTCCTCAAAGTAGTGAGCATGCTGGGAGCATGTGGATGTAAAGACTATGTCATCCACATATACTTGGGCAACCAAAATAGCACCGTCATCTCTCCTGACGAACAACGTTATATCAACTCCCCCTCTCTTGAAGCCACGGGTTAAGAGATAGGAAGTAAGCCTCTCGTACCAAGCATGGGGTGCTTGATTCAAACCATAAAAGGCTTTCCTCAGATAGTAGATGTGCTCCGGGTGCATAGGTTTTCAAACCCTTTTGGTTTTTCCATGTAAACATCCTCCTGTAGAATGCCATTTAGAAAGGAACTATTAACGTCCATCGGATATAGCTTGAAGCGCAGATGACATGTGATGGTGAGTAGTAAGAGGATGGACTCAAGCCTCGCAACAGGAGCAAATGTCTCCCCAAAGTCTACACCCTCTATCTGTGTATAGCCTTGAGTGACCAACCTAGCCTTGTTTCTGATTATGGTACCATTTTCATCCATTTTATTCTTGAAAATCCACCTGGTACCTATCACATTAGTCTCACTAGGACGGGAGACAAGTTCCTAGACATTGTTCTTTATAAACTGAAGAAACTCATCCTGCATGGTAGATATCCAGTGTTCATCCTTGAGTTTTTGTTTGTGATTATTGGGCTCGACTGTGGGCGTGTAGCAAAAATGACTAACAACATTCTCTAGCTGAGCATGAGTCTTGACCCCTAAGGTGGGATCGCCTATAATGGAGGCAGGGTCATGACTCTTGTGAACCCAAGCAGGTGTGTCCCCTAACACAGAAGTAGGGTCCATAGGGTGGGGGTGAGGGACAAGTAAATCACTGCCAGAAAAGTCTTCATCCTCACATTGAAGGCTAGGATCAATAAACGTAGAGGTTCGTCATCTTTCATGGTGATGTTTATTGACTCCATAACCTTAGAGGTCTTCAGATTAAAAACTCGATACGCTCTACTATTTGATGAATATCCTAGCAATATTTCCTCATCGCTCCGGGAGTTAAACTTTCCTAATTGCTCTCTATCCCGTAGGATATAGCATTTACTCCCAAAGACACGGAAATATACAAGGTTGGGTTTCTTTCCAATCCACAATTCATAAGGTGTTTTAAGTGCGTGTGGACGTAGGAAAACCATATTCACCGTGTGTCACACAGTAGACACCGCCTCTGCCTAAAATATCCTAGCAACTCTATGACCTAGAAGCATAGATCTAGCCATTTCTTAAATCATCATGTTCTTTCTCTCAGCAATCCCATTTTCCTGAGGAGTCTTCACTATAGAAAACTCATGTTTGATTCCTAGGCTATAACAGTAAAGATCTACCTTTTCTTCCTTAAATTCCATGTCATTGTCACTATGTATCCTATTAATAGTGACTCCATGTTGATTTTACAGGACACGACACATGGTCGTTAAAAACTCTACAGCATTGGATTTCTCTCTCAGAAAACCTACAATCGAATATCTAGAGAAATCATCCATAATCACGAGGATATACCTCTTACCACCCTAACTCGCAGTACGAGTAGGGCCCATAAGATCCATGTGAATCAACTCAAGCACACGGGAGGTGGTAATGGAATACAACTTCCTATGGGGGCTAAGAATTTTCTTTCGAAACTTACAGGGTCCACAAACCATGGAAGTTGGCTTTCCAAGTGATGGTAAGCCACGTAATAGGTCCTTTTTATCTAATCGCGTCAAATATCTAACGTTCACATGACCTAGATGTTACTGCCACAGATCCATATGAGTGATCATGGCACTATTGTAGACAAGTGATAATTTGGGCACAGTCCCATAGCAGTTATCTTCTGTCCTCACCCCTTGTAGTAAAAGTTTACCGGCTTGATTATAGACATTACACGAGTCCCGATTAGACTTTACGGCAAAGTCAGCGTCGTACGGCTGGCTAATGCTGAGAAGGTTTGCTTTCAAACCTTTGACGTACAAAACATTCTCTAGCTTAGGAAATCATGGTAACTATACTATACCTCGTCCTACTATGCTAGAGTTTCTCCCGCCTCCAAAGGTGACTTTACCTTCCTTATAATCCTCTAAGTAGGTAAAAAATGAGACATCACCTGTCATATGTCTTGAGCATCCACTATCAAAATACCACTGTAAGGTATTATGTGCTTTGATAACGACATGAACAACAAGGGCCTTTTCATCTTTCTTAGGTACCCAAGAAGTGGTAAACTTTTGTTTACCTTTGTTTTGGGTTTTAGCCGGGATGCAAGAAGCATTCACTGACGGCAAAGACATCCGTCGTAATTCCTCCATCAAACTCTGTGATGTGGCAGCTAAGAACTCAAAACTCTCTCTCAGACTGGTAAAATCATCAGTGCGATGTGGTGGAGCAGTGGTTCATCGTGTCCGACCCAAACTATAGCAAAACTCCCTGAGATGGACTATTCTTTTGCAATACGTACAGAAGAACAAAGTCTTAGGAGGACCTTAGTTTTTTTTCTTGGTCGAACTCTCCTTCGTTGTTTTTACGATGGCTATATGGAGTTGTAGTAAACTCGGGAATTGGTCCGGGTTCATTTTGGGACGTGGAGGCACCATCAAAACCTATTTCCTGCCTATCACCAAAATCTAAAACGTTGATGAGGAGAATCTTTTCCATCTTTCCAGATCTATCCTCGATTTGAACCTTGACTTCCCGTGCTCTCTTAAGATTATGAGTAAGATGGGCTACAAGGTCTTCAAGTTTCTTCCGACTCTCTAGGGAGGAATGGAGCTCACCCGTAAGACTAGCCACTTATCCAGTCAATTCCCTTTTCACTTTCTCAAAATAACTCTCTCTCTCCAAATAAACTCTCTCTCTCTAAACAAACTTTCTTTCTCAACACGGGAAGACTCTCTCTCTCTCTCAAGGAAGTGCAGGTGGAGGACTTTCTGTCTCTCACTTCTTCTAAATCTTCCTCTAAAGCGGTGATCCTAACAACTAACTCTTTGTTACACTTTTTGGTTTTAAAAGACTCATTATATAACTCAGCGTAGGCGCGTTGAAGATTACTCTCGCTCTCACTTTCACCATCCTCCCCCTCACTCACATCGTTCTCACTGTCGATATGTCTCTGTGAAGCAACATCCTCATCGTCGTGAGGAGCACTAGAGGTACTCACATGACTAGCCATGAATGAGGTGAAGTTACACTCATGCGGTGACTCATCTCTAGAGTTCACCAACTCGACCTCACTGTCGTCACTAAGGGTAGCATTAAGGACAGCTTTTCCCTTTTCTTTTCCAAGTCTGTTCAGCCTAGTAGCACACTCAAAAGCTATATGACCCTTACGGTCACACTGATAGCATCTCTCACCATCTTTCTTAGGAAGGTCTTTAAAATCTTTTTCATTTTTCTTGTTTTTCTCAAAATTCTTTTTATCTTTGAAATTTCCATTTTTCTTGAATTTGAGAGTTTTCTTGAAATTTTTAACATACAGTGCCAAATCATCTAAATCAAAGTCACACTCAGGATCAGACGTTTCTATCTCCCTTTTTCTAGATGACTCAACTCTCTTTCTTGCCGACCCCTCACTCTTTCTATCCTATGCAATAAGTGCAATTCCCTTATCTTTAGGCTTGACAGATTTAGGAAACATATCAATTTCATACGTTTGTAAGTCTCCTACAAGTTCCTCTAATTTAAGCGTGTTTAAATTACCCATAGAATTTAGCACAATGACTTTAGGGATAAAACGCTTAGGGAGAGATCTTAGAATCTTTTTAGCAACTCTAGCATTAGGAATGTGTTCACCAAGATAAAAACTAGTGTTTACAATATGATATAACCTAGCATAAAATTCATCAAAACATTCAGTCTCAAGCATGGTGATAGTTTCAAATTGAGTTGTCAACTTTTGCAGTTTAGACTCTTTCACATCATTCGTTCCTTCATGAGTAAGTTGCAAAACATCCCATGCCTCTTTTGATGTGGTGCACGTCATTATCCATCGGAACTCGTCAGGGGTGACGAATCTAGAATTAAGCCTTTAGAATAAAAAGATGACCATTTAAATTCTTCTTCTGTCATGCAGTGACAGATTTTAAATTAGTCTTGTTATCAACAGTGATGGAGGGAGGTGTCCACCCTCTTTCAACCAAAATCCAAACTCTTTCATCAATGGCTTTTAAAGCAGATTTCATGCAGGCTTTCCAGTAAGCATTGTTTGCCCCGTTAAAAACTGGCATTTTATTATATAATTTCTCCATTGAACATGCCCTTTTTCAGAAATCATTTTTTTAGAAAATTGATATCTTTAGAAAATTTTGCGAAAAATTACACGGTATAATTTTGTAATTGGTCTGATACCAATTTGAAGAGTGCGTGTTTCTTCAAATTAAGAAATTATTTAATTAAACTCAATTTTTAAATTAAATCCTAAAACATGCATCTAGGTGTGATTGCGGACAATATGATCATACAAGAATAATCAATCACAAACAAAACACACAAATGAGGAAAAATCCCCTAAAGGGGCAAAACCTTTTTATTTTCACTATAATTTGTAAGAAACGGTTACACGGATTACAATGAAAATAAGAGTGACATACGAAATACCCTCAGGTGTCAGTTCTGATATCATCGGCTGGAATCTCCTGCACGAACTCCAGATGGGTAGCAATGAAGAAGAGAACAGCTTCTCCACAAATTACTCAAGATGAGTAAAAACAATCCACTTGAAGGTCTAAAGATTCACATACATAGATGGGAGTGTTTATGTGAATAAAGAAGGCATAAAACCTTAAAAAGTGAAGTCTGTTTTCTGGGATATTAATCGTAGAAATCGTGTGTAAAAAAGACTTGGAAAATGTGTAGAAAGTGACCAAATATTTATACAAAAATCTAGGTGACGACGTCGTTCGAACGAGATCAGCATGTCACTCGAACGAAGGACAGGTGTCGCTCGAATTAGATCGCGCGACATGCCTATCTCGCACGAACGACAGTGTTATATCGTTTGAATGAGCTTGTCAATCGAGGCATTCCGCTTCTGCACTTAGAAAAATTTCTTCTTTTGATAAAAACAAATCAGACTTCAAAAAAATATTTTCTGAAAAATTCCCAAATATTTATGCAAATATAAACAACTGCAATAAATCATTTTGTCAATAATACGAAGTGCAGTAGTGGGACCGATTGAGTAGCACATCGCATATAGCATGATGCATGTGTGAAGATAGTGGATGCATGGATTCAGATCAAGGCCGTTGTGGATGATCATGTTGATGAAACGAATGTAGCGGTATCAGACATACATACTGTGATCTAGGGAAAATATAAAATTCCAAGATTCTACCCAGACATATATAAAATTATATCCTTACAACATTTTTAGGTCCCGAGTACCTAGATTTTGTTTGAGATCATTTACCTATAAGATTAGTGGTTCATGACCTGGAATGGAAGAGGTACTATCTATATGGATGTATGAAAATGACAAGTACTTATAAGAGTAAGTACTGTTTGGCTTTTATGAAATTCTTGTTTGATTTTTATGTGGTTTTATCTAATAGATTATTTTATTATTTCTTTTTTCTATTCATAGTTAAAGCTATCTTACAGTTGGACTCAGTTTCCAATACGTTTCAATACACTGTAGATGCAACAAGTAACAAAGAAGATAAAGAGGGTGGTCTCCAGGAGCAGGTAATTGCCAGAGTAGTAATTGAGTTGAATGATAAGTATATGATATATGTGAATGAGTATTTTTCAAACCACTCTCACTTTCACTATGCTCTTAAAGATTTGAGATATTCAACAAAGTTGTTTCTGGTAGTTCAAGCTTCATTTTGGGATAATATCCTTGAGAACATAGGGGGTGAAAAATTATGTGATGAAGCCATACGGAACTTGCCACATCGATGGAAAATTCGAGCCAAAGACTATAGAGCTGATTGTGGGTAATTACTAGGCTGCAACTTTACTGCTATTTAATGCTAGAGATAGATCAAGTTACTCTGAGATCAAGGCACAGTTAAATTTGTCTAATGATGTTTTTGTCAGATTGCACCAGTCTCTCTCACATGCCAAGCACAAGATTTTAAACAAGGAGTCAAACACAAAATCTGTATTGGCGATAGATCATTTTGAGTTTAATTCCAAGTTTACTGACATAATTGTGTGTATCATGAAGATTCAGAGAGTCGTGGGTCAGCAATAGTTGCTTTTGGAGTTCGTTGAGCAGTTAAGACATATGTTCAAGCCTGATTTGAAAGAAATTACGAATCGCATTGAAGATCTGATCACCCGGGAATACTTGGAAAGAGGCGAGGAGAACCCATATATATTCAAGTACTCGACTTGATTCAACATATGCTCATCTCCAAATGGACCAATTGAATGTTTCTCGATTTAAAATTGTAACTCTCTTTTTGATGCCTTATAATGTCACTTTTGCTTATGATCATTAGTTGCGTACAGTTGGCATGCATCTGTAAATCTCCTCCTTAGTCAATTCGTAATAAAAAGGTAGATCACATATCATAGATCATTTGAACCCATCTTACGGTTGAGTTTTGTCAACTTGCAAGTTTGGCTCAAAGTAAATTTACCTGTTGTGTGGCAATGTTGAACCACTCTTTTACTTATTTCTTATTGTATGATTTGCTTAATTTACACATTACAAAGTTTTGACCACTGGGTCGGTGTTGTAATGTTTTAGAATTTTTGTCGTGTAATATTTTAGTAGTAACTATCTTTCTCTACATGAGTTTGTATGTATGAGTATCAAAATATTTTTCCCCACTCTTGGTTCTTAGTTGAAGAAAATGTACTTTAGGAACACACAATGTAGGTAAATGTTATGTTAAATGAAAATATCTAACACTTTATTTTGGGGTGTCAATGTTATGTTTTGGGACAACAGGACACAACATGGTTTTCATGACACGATTATCACGGTATACAATTTTGACACACAATTTAACATGACGATCCACGAAAACACGAGTAAAATGATAATACATAACATTAATGAAAACAACGTCACACATTATATCACTCTAAAAAAGTGTTTATCTATTGCAAACTAAATACGGCGTATGATCCTATCAATGACCTACTCTTTCAAAAATTAGCATTGTGCCTTCAGGTATATATATATATATATATATATATATATAAACACTATTCCATAAGATGATAAGACAATTAGGGGTGAGGATTGTGCCACCAAATCTAGAAATTGAGGGATGAGATTGTTTTGTTCTATTTTACTCTATTAACCTTCTAATTTTTATTTCCCCCCTCTTATATATATATATCTATATATTATGAGAGGAGGGTGTTTTACAGTTCCAAAATATCAACGGTTGAGATCGATTTTTTGTAGATAATCTAAGGGTCTTAGATTGTTCCATGTCACTATTTATGCATTGTGACATGGAAAATGAGAGAAAACATAACCCCCTTACAAACCCAATCCCGTTTTTCAATTCCCCCACATCATAAATCCCCCCTTCTAAACCCTCACGATCTCACCCGCCTTTGTCCTTGACTGCAATCAACATCCCTCCGCCCACCTTTCCCTGCCTCTGCCAGCGTTCGATGCCAACCACCATCAAAACCCCTCCCGCCTTTCTTGAGCTCCAAAGCTTCTTCCCCTCCACCTCCAAGGTCGTCGCCTTCAGGTAATATCTCTCTCTCTCTTACGCACACTCACACTCACATGTATGCATAAATGCCTCCCTCCATGATCTATCTGTACATCCGCCTCTCCCTCTAACCCTCTTACATATCGAAAGATATTTTGAGTTTCTTAAAATTTTAATTTGTTTTTTAGTTATAAACATAGTTGATTTTTTTTTAAATTTTTAATTGGGTTCTTTTGAGTTATAAACACAGTTTTATGTTTTGATTTTGGTTCTTTTGAGTTATAATCATAGTTGATTTTTTGGGTATTTCAAAATTTTGAGCTTGCAACAAGTTAACATCTTGGGAACAAGTATACATCTTGGGAAATTTTAAGCTTGCATCAGGTATACATCTTGGGAACTTTCAAATCTAGGGTTTAGGCTAGATTTGGGTTCAAATGCAGCATCTGATGTTTAGGTTAGATTTTTTAGTTATTTTTAGGTTAGATTCAATAAGTTTTATTATTTTTATTCAGAGAAAAATAATAATGTAGTTTCTTCTAATTATGGCATTTATATAATATGGTTTTTTGTATTACCGAAGTTACGATAATTTCATAAAATATAACTCAATGTCAATTTTATTGTTTATACTGAAGTCACTATCACCTATTTTATGTAGTGGTAGAAAGTTGCATAGCAAGAAACCATTATTCTAGCTGGAGGAGAATATGGAAGTGGAAATTCTTGAGATTGGGCTGCCAAGGTCCCAATGCTACATGTTTGTTGTTGATAATATTTTTGGTGCTTTTTCAGAAAAAGTAATGTATGCTACTTATTTGTTAATGGTTTTGCACTTGCACTACATTCTCTACACCAAGTGTTGGGTTGCTTTGCCAGTTCTAATACAAAAACTTCTAGGCAGACTTCCCTTCAGTGCTATTTTTTCTTCTGCCTTCATAGATAAAGGACCAGTGCCTCTTAGGGTTAAGTAATTTGACTTATATTTATTTCCATTCCAAATATATTTTTATTTTTTACACTATTCATTATTGGGCTTTGGAAAACAGTTGTACTTAATAAAGTTATAAATCAGAATATTTTCTATTGCCTTCATTAAATTCTCTATATATACTTTTCTTTCAAATATATATCTCCCACACCCACGTAACACATGAATACCTTTTTATTTATTTTTCATTATTATACAAAGTGAGAGTTGTTTTAAATTAAGAGCATGAAATTATGGAAGAGCTTGAAGAATTTAATTGAAGAGACTTTGCTGAATTTGAGGGATAAATTTTTGTCATACAAATATTTGAAGAAGCATGTGAAGATGATTTATCCTAAAGAAGGGAAGAGTAGTAGTCGGGCCAATAAACTGCTAAGATTGGGCGATGAAACGAACTCGACGTCAGTTGAGGTTGTTGATTTTGCCCAGGTGTTATAGAAAGAGATTAAAAAGTTTAACACCTTTCGGGATAAGCAAGAAGAGTATATCATCAGATTAGAGGTATTGTTTAAATTGCTCGCATTTTCAGTATATGGAATGTTTAGTTTTAGTTATTTTATTATAATTATTGTACTAATGTAAGTTTTTCATTGTGGTTGAATTCAGGTGTTGGCAAAAAGGGTAACGGTAGCAAAGACCAAAGATTAAAATGAAGAGTTGATGAAAGTAGGAAGATATATTGTGCATTTTCATGGAGAAATGATGCTGTTGGAGAATTATAGCACCCTTAACTACACACCTTAACTACACAGGTACATACATGTCCTTTTTCATATATAGTGTTAATTGATTTGAAAAGTTATTCACTTCATGGAGAAATGATTGCATCTTGAACTAATCTTTAGCATTTGGGGCAGATAGTGATACTTGAAAGTCTTGACATATATGCTTTTCTCTGAAAAATGATTTTTGTAGGGACAAATGGTATTTGAGATATCTCCAAAAAATGATTTTTGTTTAAAGGGAAGAAGATAAAGTGGATTGCAAAATCCATTTCCGATATTGAGTGCGCTAAAACAAAACAAAAACATTAAATGATTGAAGAAACTTGTTAAACCCAAAAAAATATCTATTGAGCGCCAATCAATTGTACGACATGTACCTATTTTCATTTATTGAATTCCCCTACTCAGGTGACTTGAGATATGCCATTGTTTATTCATGTTTATTTTTGTAATTAAGAGCGACTTTTAATATTTTATAAATATTTTATGTATGAGAAACTTCATGAGCTTTCCATGGTCATATAGCCTTATAATATTGTATTGAATAGGGTATGGGTATGTGCATGTCCGTCGGTAAGTTACAATAGTGCACTACCATGGTTGTAAAAATTTAGACTGTTTGAATGTTTGACAATTTGTTGTTTGTGTAGCAGGGTGGATAGTCCTATAAACAAAGGTGATTATGAACATTTTTTTAAAAATTACACTTTGTTTTTTTGGAGAACGATATTTTTGCGGTTTTGAAATTACGTACTTAAGAAATTTTTACCATCTTGTGATTACATACTTTCGAAATTTTTGACCTTCCTTCAGACACGGGCATTCAGCTAGTATATATAAGGAGTAGAAGTGTAAACACTATTCCATAAGATAATAAGACAATTAGGTTTGAGGATTGTGCCACCAAATCTAGAAATGGAGGGTAGAGATTGTTTCGTTCCATTTTACACTTTTAACCTTTTAATTTTTATTTCCCCCTCTTTTACATCACCACTAATTTGTTTTCCACTATTATTTTAATTCAAAATCAAGGTTAAATGAGCAATTTCTTTTTCCCTGGCAGAAAGTACACACTTCCCTTTACATGACCCGTCTCTCTCTCTCTCTCTTAGTTCATTTTTTCTCGAAAGTTCTCACTCTCGATTTCATCTCTTTCTCTCACAATATTAATAAAAAGATAAATCTATGATCTGTCTTCTCTACACTCTCTCCTCTATTCATTTTGTTTATGGGTTGAATGGTTGGTTTTAGACAACTATCTACCACTGGAACAGTGATTTGTGAAGTTTCTGTAAATTTCAATCTTTTTCGTTAAATGCTATGGAATGGATTTCATGTTTTCTAAAGGTCGCATGATTTATAGATTTTATTTCATGGCGATGAGAATGTTAATTATTGTTCATAAGAAACTGATGGGTCAAATTTGTAACACAAGCCATCCTGTTTCAATTAATGGAGAGTTGGCTTTGATCACGGGAAACAAATTGATCCCTAATTAAATGTTAATTATCTAATATGATGTTTGTATTATTTTTCCAGTTCTCAAGTTTTGGAAGGTATACTCTCACCTTTTATCTCCTCATCTCTCCTCTCTCTGCAATTGTGTATCTCTCTCTCTCTCTCTCATAACATTTAAGGTCTCTTGTTCAAAAGCATAAGAAAAGCATTATTCTTGAAAGTAATTTGGGACTTTGATTTTATATATTATTTTATCTTTGGTTCTTTTTTTGAAGTGAGATATTTTGAATAAATGCAACTTTATACTATTGTATTAGTTTTATGAGGGTTTTGCTTCATTTATGTTAATTATGTATGTGTGTTAATTGTTGATACATTTGATTTGTAGACTATTTGGTTGATAAAAATCCTACCATTTCTCTTGAACATCAAAGGTATAGTTTTTCTTTTGCACATTATCTGTTACCTAATTTTTTATTTACTTTTCAATGGGGAGATGCTATGGATATTTAATTATTATTATTATTTTTTATTACTTAGGCATGAACATGTGTTTTACACAATTTTTAAGACTTACAAAATGTTGTTATTATAGTAATATATACTAAATCTCTCTATAATTAGAGAATGAATTCTGATGTGTATGTTGTATGCATAGTGTAGAGAAGGTATTCTATCAAATGTATAAGAGGCTATGCCATTTTCATGGGTGCACTTGAATGGTATAACCTTTATTTTAAAAAACTATTTGTTAAGTGTTTTATGTTTATAGTGTTTCTTAATTAATTGATCATAATAGTAAATGTTTATCAAGGAATGGTGTCAAACCCATAAAGTTGCTTCATAATGCTGACTTTAGTAAGTAATTCAATGATAATAAATAATTAACAATTTCATCTCTATAATAAGTGGATAATCTGCATGTATGCTACTATTTCCCTAAAATTTGAATCAAATGCCAACACAATTTTGTAGTTATTTTGGTCGTGATGATATTGGTGTTTTGGTGGTAAGGATGATGATGGATTTAGGTGTTTTATATATAATATTAATTTTCTATTCCTATACCTTTATATTTAGCACATGTGGGTTAATTTTCCTGTGTTGATTTTGCACAGTTAGTGTTGTAGGCATGACTGCCCTTAAACAAAATGTGTTATCTTCGAGACAGAGATAATATTCTCTTTCATATCCAATTTTGAGAATAAGTTTGTGAAATGGCAATGGCAAACAAAAAATTTCTTTGAGATTAAGTTTGTGTGGCCTTCTAATCAATTGGTTGGGCCACGTGCATGCTCCATCTCTTTTTTCAGGTCAAATTATGTCACCTGCAATTGTGTCCCTAGGTAGTCCAATAGTAATCCAATTGCACCATATTTGCGTGAACAATATTTATATCTCATTAACTATATTATTACTCTTCTTTCCAAAGATCGAAGTTTTTGTAGAAAAAATTTATACTCTACCCTGTTAGTTCACAGTAAAGTAAGTCGAGTGATATCTGATTCCATCGAGAAATATCCTAGAGAAGAATAAAATTGATAAATTTAATTGGAGGTTAATTGACATGAGAAAGTTCCCCCAAAAGAATCAGATAACATTGTGAGTATGTGGGAGGATTCTATATTCATCCAAAATTTGATGAATTCTAACTTTCACATTAGAAATTGAAATTGAACAAGTCTTTACTTTCCCCTGTCACTATCCACATATGAACAAACACTAAGTTTTTATTCCAACTAAGAACCCAACCGAGAAGGGAAGAAGAATAAATATATGTTAGCTTCAGTCGGGATATATGTCAACTCAAGTAACTATTTAATTTTAATTGTATATAACAACTTCAGTGCGGATATCGTCGTTGTCTGTTGCGTATTTACAGCTACTGGCCATATCAGTTTATTGAAAGCCTGCACAATATAGCCACTGCATTGCAAATTCTTTGAGCGACTGTTGCAGTTACCCAAATACAATTATCTTAAAACTTAATGAATATTGTTCTTGAATATTTTTCTCCTTTTGAAAAATAATGTATTAGTTTCCTAAATGTATCCAAGTTAATATGCATTGAAGTCGATATTGTCACATGAGTGTTATCTTTAGATCTGAATCAAATTCTTAGTTAGAATCATCATCTTGGATAAAATTCATTTTTTGCATTGTAGGTATATTTATTGTCTTTGTGTCTCGAAATTCTCTGGACAATCTCTTTATGTTTTTTCAAATGTACTTAAGGGATAGTTAAAACACACTTCTTTAATATTATCAGTTTATTGTGAATTTTCAATTATTCTTCAATTTCTCTTTAGTTCTATTTGGTTTCCTATTTGGATGGATGAACTGTTTTCATATTTTGGGTATTTTGTTAAGTTTACATTTGTTTACAATTTTGTTGGTTTATAATAGCATGAATCTTCGTTTTACTTATAGTTTAGTTCATTTTGTTCTTTGTTCCTAGCATAATAGATCTCCTAATCAACATAATGAACATATTTTTACTTTGTTGTTATGCTTTACGTTATCACTAATGTTCCTCTTCATTTTACTTATTATGTACAGTATGCTTGGTGATTACACAATGCGTGTGTGCTTGCGTATTTATGTTGTCCTATAAAGATTTTACTGATACTTATCTCTTCCAGTTGATTATTTATCATATGTTTCTATATTTATCTATTCGGATTTGATTTTAAATTTAATTGGCTTCAAAACTAGGGATTCAATTTTTAGGAATTTGATCTATGGTTTAGGTTGAAAGGATGCTTGAATTGTTTTTCCTTTTTTCTTTCATATTATCTTATACCTCCATCTCTTCCTATTATTCCATTTATTTGTGTTTTTATATGAGCTTTAGATGTATTCAATGTACTAATGTGCAATAAGTTTGGCGTGTAATTAAACAAGACAAAAACAAGCTTCGATTTGTGTTGCCAATGTTTGACAAAAGGTAGTGTTAAGCCTTGAAGAAGACGAAATGTATAAATTATGCTTATCAAGTATGTAGTATTCTTAACATTTTATCATTATCAAGTGTTCTTATTTTTATCCAACGTATGATTATGCTTATCAAGTATGTTTATGCTTATCATTTCCAACATATTTTTTATCCAACGTTTTATTTTTATCAAATATCAGGTATAAAGTATGCTTCTTACTGAATAGTGCTTCAAATATAACAGGTATGTGGTTCAACAATATTGGTTCTTAAGAAAAACCTATAAAAATATAATTTAATATATATGAATCATGTGAGTATGAGTTCTTTATCATATTTTAAAAATAAGGTTCAAATAGTTTGAGCCACAATATATTTGAGCCACAGTTGTTTCAATATAATTTAATATATATGAATCATGTGAGTATGATTTATTTATCATATTTTAAAAATGGTTTAGATAGTTTGAGCCACAGCTGCTTCAAATTAGTTCAGGTAGTTTGAGCCACGTCTACTTCAATCAATACTAACTATTAATGTTTTTTATAGATTGTCATGCATAACCCTAATCTTCATTGGAAATACGTCAAGCTCGATACATGGACATTTCGTAGAGTGATTCGAACAATATATCCCAGGAATGTAACGTGATTTCCTAACAATGGGACATTCATTTTTTTGAATCCTAGCTATACTACTTTGTAAACTTTATGACCCCACTCTTTTTGAATTACTACGACTCCGGAATGACTTTTATGTATTTGTTTATGTTTAGTCTGGTAGGCCTTTATTTTACTTTACATAATCTGTAGGTATTTTTATCAGTACAAATTAGCGAAACTTAGTTTATGACTTTTAGTTTAATACATTATAAAGAATTATGGCAGAATTCTAAAATGGCTCAATCGTGTCCTTTATCTCACAAATATTTCAACTTCTTGAGTTTTATTATTTTTGTTGGGTGATGCTTCAGAATTCCAATTGTCGTATTTCCATGTATGTTAATTTATTCGTATCCCTTTGTGTTAAGATTTTAATGTTAATATTTAAATGACGCTTCAGGCATGAAGTTTTTAACCATAAAAATGTCTTTAAAATATACAAATTATGTTATCGATTATTTTATTGTTTGTTTGTTTTGTGTAGTGTCTCAATTGTGGTAGGATTTGTAATACTTGATGTTGTCTTCCAGCCAAAACTATGGTAAGATTTGCAATACTTGATCAAGAAATTGTTGATCAGAAATTTAGTATACATTAAACTAGATGTTCATTTGATATTTTTTCGTAATGGTACAAATGTGATAGTATTATCTCTGTTGGATTGTTTTTTTAACACGGTGGATAGTCCTATAAACAAAGGAAACTTTGCCCAACTTTTTATAAAATATTTACACTTATATGTGGAAATAATTTTTTTGTAATGTTGTGATGTTTCACAAGGGTATAATTGTGATTATTATGATGTTTATCCCAGGTCCAGGATGGACTATTAGTATTATTTTTGTGGATTATTTTTATTTCTTAACCTGGTGGATAGTGCTATAAATAAAGGAAACTTTGTCCAAATTTTAAAAATTATTTTCACATTTGTGTTGTAATAAAACTCGACTTAAATTGTTTACACATTCCGATCTTTGGAAAAAAAATCCATCCCTTCAGGCATGGGCTATATATATATATAAGTGAGTGTATGAGTAAAGGGACTACTACACTAAATGGGGAGCATATACAAATAAATCTATCTCAAAAACTCTGTATGGATACATGTGAGTGAGTATGTGAGGTGGGAGTATATACAAGTGAGTGTGTGAGATAATGAACTTAGGCATGGATCAACTACAAGTGGTGTGTGATATGTGTAAGTGAGCATATATACAAGTATAAAAAGTGTGGTTGTGTGCTAGTGAAACCTAAGCATGGATATTCTAAGTGATGTGTGGAGCATGTGAGTGTAAAGTGAAGCTAAGTGCAAGTGTGTGAAGTGTACATGGAGAGTATTTACAAGTGTGTGAAGTGTACAAGTGATATATACATGAGTGAGATATATACATAAAGTAAAAGGGAGAAGAAAAGGGAACATATAGGTTTGTGCTTACGCACACATGCTGAAAAGAATAACGGCCATGCAAAAATAGAGTCCAGTCCTCTTATAGAATTGTCCAGTGGATTCGTCAGTGTGGCCATCCCGAGGTCTGGGGGTCGGGGTATCCGAAGGTAGATCCTTCCTCCCCCCTCCTTTTTTGAACTGCGGGCTGGATTGCGTCTTTTATCAGGGCGCTCGGTCGTCATCGATGTGGGGTGATATGTAGAGATAGAGTCATCAACCTATTTTGCACAAAATAGGCAAAATAAATATCTCCACTCGAGAGAACGGCATCAAGGGAAATACTGATGCTTGATAAAACAAGTAGTTCAAAGGTCCAAGGACTAAGTTACGGAATGGAAAGGTGTTAGGCAACCATCCCGCCCTTTAGGCCTCTCATGGGCATGTGTTAATCTTTTCTTTCAGAGTTTCGTGATGTGTGTGTTCTTATGTGCATAATATAAATTGAGGATGGAATCGCTCGACCTGCATAATGGATAAAGGCGGAGTGAGGTCATCCTTAGGAGTGTTCCCAAAATAATAATAAAAAATACGATGTAAGTGTTTGTCGATTCACAAGTCATTATAGATGAGCGATTGTGTATATCGGACAAGACACAAGAAAACAAGAATATAAAATTTATATATCATGAGTACATGATGAGAATAAAATATCAACTATATTTGGGAGGACTCTAGTCGAGGGATTCACCCAAGATGCTTACGTAGCCCGAGGGGCATCAAAGTCCACGTAGTTCAAAGATGATATGAGGTGGGGTTTAATCCATAAATCCAACCGAAGACTTTATTTATGTGTGCGTGTAGCAAGAGGTGTTTTGTATGAGAAAGTGAGATGGGAAGTCCCCCTTTGGAATTTACGAGTGAACCCTCTTTTTCTTGATTTTGGGTTTTTCTATGAAAATAAACTATGTGCGAATACTAATAATAAAAAATTGGAATTAGATGTGTGATGTAATGAAGTTAAATACTAAAGAAAAAATGAAGTAACTAATGAAAAATTAAGGGAATTAAAAGACAAAGAGGAAGAAATGGACCTCCTTATTAAGACTTGAAATAGATCATCCTTGTGGATGCACTGAACTTAACGTGAAGTGATGGTGGTTTGAGGAGGTGGGTGGGAGTTTACTTAAAAGATTATGAAAATTATGGAAGGAATGTGGGAAATGGGCTTTTTAGAAAAGTCCAACTTTGAATTCGAGGAAATTCTCTTGGAATTATTGAGAGGGATATTCAGGGATGTCTTTCAAAGTGAGGTCTTGGACTCTATTTATATGTCCAATGGAGGTGTTAATTAGCATGGTCCTAGACTTGCCTATCGGCATGGAACCCTAGACAACCTGCCAATATGCGGGGTCCTGAGGTTGCTAATGGGCAGCCTGAGGCAACTTTTTCAAACAAACGACTATAAAATTCGAACCATAAGTCAGAATGGTGCATGGGGTAGAGAATTGGAAAGGGTATTTAGAGCCCTTCGAGAATCCATTGAGACACTCTAGGTTTAGGGAGTTGATCGAGGTCAAACGGGGCCCGAAAGTGCATATTGATCACTAAAGAGGAAATTCCTGGAGGAAAATGGATCATTCATCCGAACCATAAGGTCGATTGGGTAGGGGATGAACCGTTGGAAAGGGTATTCAGAGCCATAGAAAGATTCATTCATCTTCATTTGGTTCGAAGAGTTGAACTTCGTCAAACGTGGCTCGAAAGATCCATGTGACCCTTCGGAGTAAAATTGGTCATTCGTTCGTACCGTAAGGATAATTCATGCACGGGGCGGACCATTGGAAAGGTTATTCAAAGAAATTTAAGGATTCAATCATACTCATTCAAGATGAAGAGTTGACAGGCGTCAAACGAAGTCCGAGAGTGCCCGGTCGCCTACATATCAGTTTTTGGGGTAAAATGGATCGTTCGTCTGAACCGTAAGTTTGATTCGTATAAGGACATATCATTGTAAATAGGATTCAGAACCCTTAGAAGATACATTGATCTTCCACTTAGTTGAGGAAGTTGATTAGGGTCAAAATGGGGTCCGAGAGCACCCGATGGCCTCCAAATTTGTTTTCGATAGTAAAACGGACCGTTCATCAGAACCGTAAGGTCGATTCATGCACAAGGAAGAACGTTGGAAAGGGGATTCAGATCCCTTCAAAGATTCATTAAGTTTTCACTCAAATAAGAAAGACTGGAGTCAAATGGTTCCCGAGAGAACCCAATGGCCTCTAGATCAGTACTCAGAGTATAACTTAGGGTTTACGGTGGATCAGTGAGTTCTAGGGACCTAAGGAGGTGCTTAGGAAGGTCCTACGATGCTCTCTCTCTCTCTCATATATATATATATATATATATATATATATATATATATATATATATATATATATATATATATATAATATGTGTGTGTGTGTGTGCATGTGTGTGTGTGTGAAATTTAATAGATCCCCTAGTGCAGGTAGTTTAAAGAAGACCCTTTAAAAACTTGTGTCCTCTTATAATTACATTATGATAAAAAAAATGGATAACATATAACATTGTATTTTTATTATGGGGTAAATATTTGGATTGGACCATCTCCGTGACATCATAATGCTATTTCTCATAAGCATTTTGATAGTTTCTTCTCTTTAGAGTATGAGAGAAAATAATATTTCTAATAATAACTTGTAAATCTAGGAGAAAAATTCTCTCAAATTTCTCCTACGGATGTAAGAGAAATTTTTAGTGTAACCTAGAAAATACCATGAAGGTGATTGAAGCCTGACAAAAAGAACTTCAAAAAAACTTACTCTCGTAGTGGCAAGACAACCTCTTCTTACTTCAGTACCAGCTATACCTACACCTTAAATCATAGAAGAAGAGAACCAAGGTCATAATATTCAAGAGAAATATGGTGGAAGACATGAGGAAGTAAACCTAAGAGTTGTCCCTCATCCTCAAAAGTCTGGAGCCCGCATCCCAACTACAGAGAGGTTATCCCTCCGGGATGGGCACTCACATGGAGGATGTAGGGTTGTCAAACCTTCAGATGAAGAGATAAAAAATGTACAGGATCAGATAGGACACTTTTTTAAACAGTATTAAGAACAAACACCTAACACCATTGAGTTACCATTTCAAATGACCCTCTTCCCTTTATCTAATGAAGTGCAACACTATGCTCTCCCTCCAAAATGGAATATGACCATAACATAAATATATGATGGGGAAAGGCATACCACTAATCATCTCAAAACCTTTAGGGTAAGAAGGGGAAGAAAGGAGGATCCATGGAAGCCAAACATTTCACTTCTCTTAATGCTATGCTTGAGAGGAATTCTCAACATTTGAACTATAAAACATACTCGCAAACCCGAAGCCTATGAGGTCAGTAGGTAAAAAAAGGTTTAGTACAAACAATATCAATTTTATATGGACCATAGTTGTAACAAACATTTATGGTATCTCCTTAAGAAGATGATAAAAATGTCATTAAGTGAGGCTACTTAAGCAATTGGTGGCCAGATCCTATGAATTGCATGACAAAGGTAAAGAATAACTATGTTTGGTTAATGTCAGTATTGTAGGAGGTATTTCTTGGGGGGGGGGGGGGAATCACGTCCTCGGCCCTAAGACCTATTTGAAAGAATTCAAGCATGTCTTCTTCATGAGAAATCCTTGGATTGAACTCCCAATAATTTTTTTTCGAGAGACTGACCTCATTAATATCTCCCTAGTTTATGATGATCCTATAGTGGTCACCATGAAAATGGAAAATAGAAAGGTTCATAGGATCCTAAATGACACAAGAAGCTTAGTTGATATCATCTTTATAGATGCCCATAAATCTGGAGGAATCGCAATGAAAGACCTCCTACTGATTATGAATCCATTGATGGCCTTCTATAGGGAAAGATCTTTCTCAATAAGGTATCATATGGGCATGATGCTATATTTTCGGTGGTAATAACACTAAATTGATTTAAGGTTATGGCCTAAAATGATTTTATAACTGAGGGATATGACCAATCTATGTGCATGGAAATAAAAAAAAACATAGATGAGCACATAATATTATCTTAGTCTAAAAGAAAAAAGTGGTTGAGATCTATAACAAAAGAGTAAGGAAACCAATCTTTAATGAAATTATTTCATATGAAAAACAATATTTCCACTCGGAACAAAAGACCCATCCTATGGAAAGTGGTCTCTAAAATGGGAAGGACCATTCCAAGTATATAAAGCATTCAAAGGTGGATATTATTACCTTAATGACATAAATGGTCATCTTTACTTAAGGAAGACTGATACCATATTAGTAAAACCATATTATTCGACAATGTTGGAAGCAAGGAAATAGGTAAATCACGCAATAAATTAAAATACTTCATTTGTTTGAAAGTTAAATTTCGGAGTACAAAGGATCTAAAATCGGTCCAAAAGGTCTGATATAATGATTTCTTCTCCAGAACCCTAACATCATCTTCGGGGACTAATCAGTTACATTTTCCTTTCTATTTGTCAATTGAGAATTTACTTTGGCTAGCTTTTCTTCCACTTCTTTCCTCTCTACCAACAGCACAGCATATCGATCCTTTTTTTTATATTGGAAGGTCACAACGAGGGTAAACGCTTCATATTTTTGAAAAGAGAATTGATTTTGGTTTGCTACTAAAAGGGATTATTCCTCCATAACTTGAGTATTAAAATATAGGTGAAACTTCAAAGAAGAAACAAACCTCATCATGGTTTGGTCGGCTTGAGCCTCTACAAAACTAGATTTAGAAAGGTTCACATAAGTTGCTCGGAGTCCAAAGGAAAATGAAAATCATCCAACACCTCAAAGTGGACTCTTATCAGGGGTTCCAAATGGCATGTTGTCTTGGAAAGGTTATTACTAATAAGTACATTCAACTCTTTTGCTGCGTCAAAAGGAGAAGTTGACATCGAATAAGAGGAAGAGTTCTTTAAGATAATGAGTTGTAGTTTCTTTTGGAAATTGATGAAATCCTCAAAAGAATTAAATTTATAATTAACTAAAACTACTTGTGCACCAGGTTCACTTTGATGGGGGGGTTTAACCGAGGGGATAGGAGACTCAAAATAAATTGATTCAATGTGAACAAATTTTTTAGTGTTGGCTCCAACACAGTTAAACTAGAACAATGAGGCATTCTATATTGATCCATAACGCAAACTAACAATGCCTCAACAAGTTTACATCATGCATATGAGGGGTGGGAGGTAATCAAGACTCACAAATGTGAAATCCTAACAAAAGTAGACTTGTAACCCATAAAAGCAAAAGAATTTTCGAAGTGATAACCAATAAAAAGCATTAATAAAATAACAGGAATGTGAAGTATAGTAGGAAGTATACCTTAAATATCAGTTTCCTAGACCTTAGAAGTGAGTCTTCTAGCTTTGTATTCTTCCTTCGAAGCTCTCTAAAACACTAATATAATGGGGGATCAATGACGAGAGTAAAGATGTCTGAGGGTTTGGATTGATTGGTTTCCTCTTGTTCTTCTTCCTTTTCCTCCTCACTCACCTATTCGGCTGTTGCCTTCGATGGAGAAAACGTTTACCCTTAATTTTATCCATCAATTCATTTTCATCATTTTTCATTGGTAGGACAAGTTTCCTCTTCTTCGAAGATAAGGATTTAGCAGAGACTTTAGCCCTACTGGAAAACTCTCTCGAACTTAGTTAGAGATTATCTTAAAGACCCCCTATTGAAACTAGACTTGGAAATCAATTTAATCAATTGTCAAATAGTCCAAAACCAATAATAGAAAAGAAAAGGTTTAGGGGTCGTAGAAGGGTTTTTATTATAAGTGGAGGGAAGATCTTTTAATAGCTTTGTGGATTGTTTGATGCAATCATCCACATTCTAAAACCACGAATCATTAAAAGCAGGATTTATCCCAACAGAATACGTAGAGGCCCGCAAACTGAAAGTTCAATGTGTCTCTTGATAGATTTTAAGGCTTCCTAAAGAACCACTTTGAGGACATAAAAAAACATAGTGAAAAGAAAAGTCTTGGCTAAACCTGTTTTAGGCTCAAGGACAACTTGGACCAAGCCAGTTTTCCTTAAAAATTGTACTGGAAAATATAAATCCCCCATATATTTATCTGATGTATATTTAGGGGTTCTAGTTTTACAAAATAGATTCCTAAAAATCAAAGAGCTCCTCCAGTTTCCATAAATGATCCTACCAAAGCCAAACCTCTCTAAAATGGGGATAATCAAATTAGTTATCTACCTAGGGAAAATATCCATCATAGTCTTAGGTAGTATCGTGGCTCGTAGTTTGGGCAGTAATTTAAATATGGACAAATGCAATTTGAATGTCTAATTGGTAAGTAAACAACTATAATACATTTTTACTTGAAAACATATACCTCGGTGATGGTCTATCTTAGGGAAATGATCATGGAGCTACATTTATAGGTCCCGTAGACTACCAGTTTTATCGGTATTAGAGTTCCCCTGCTAGTTTATAGCACTCTTATAGAGATATCCCAAAAAGAAATGAGACAAATCAAGTTTTCGAGAATCAACCAGAGCACTATCAATGAAAGGAGATAATAACAAGACACACAATGCAAGAAAAGTTTTATTTCAAAAGGGACAATTCCAGACACAATATAGACGCAATATGCGTTATATTTTTGGATAAATACACTGTGTGAAAAATTCCTACCACCTCCATGTCACTTGATTTCTCTACACACATCCTATCAACCCGTTTTCAACAATGGGCATCAAGGGTTTTGGGCCAAGCCCTAAAACTAAATGAAGAATGGTCTACAATAGGATATTGGAATGGGGATATTTGATAACCAAACCTAGGGTAGTAAATAGAGTACATTAATGGAATACCATCGCTAAAGATAGGGACAACGATGAAATGAATTCTCTCTATATTATTAAATCTATGGGAACCAATACCTCGCTAATGATGGAAAATTAATTACACGTACAATAATTATTCGCATCCTCATCTACCACTTGACCAGACTATTCAAAAAATGGCGCAAATGAATCAAATTTAGAAGCTATAAAACTTAAGGTTTAGAAAGAAAAAAAGGGTTTGAAGTTTAAGAAGAAAAACCTTATAAAAGATGAAAGAAAAAGGGGTTTGTGAATCAAAACGTTACTTATATCTTGGTGGAAAAGTTATCATGGCCATATTTATAAAGGTTCCCCTAAATTCAGATTGGTATGTTAACAGTATGGACATGTAACACTTCTCATCATCATCATCATCATCATCATCATCATCATCATCATCATACATGCCACAATCCCATCCTATGGGCCCAACCACATGGATTATCCTTTTCCATTCTAATATATTATATGTATTATTATCATTCAAGTTTAATTCCTTAGGGTCTCTCCTAAAAATTTGCTCCCACAATAACTTAGGGCGACCTCTTTTTCTTTTACCCTCTGTTTTTAACAATCTATCTCTTGTTATAGGGGAATCTACTGGTCTTTGAGATACATGTCCATACTACCTAAGTCTATTCTCTCTTAATTTATCGCTAATGGAAGCTACTCCTAACTTTTCTCTCACGTATTGATTTTTAATTCTGTCTTTTCTAGTAATTCCTATCATCCACCAGAGCATACTCATCTCACTAACATGGAGACTTTGTTCATGTTTTTTCTTTAACGCCCAACACTTCGCTCCATACAGGGTCAGTGGCCTAACAATTGTTCTATAAAATTTTCCTTTTCCTATAGTAGTTATCCTCTTATCGCGTAACACATCACTCGCTTGTCTCCATTTCATCCAAATAGTTGATATTGTAATCGTAACATCCTCAACAATATCCCCATTACTTTTTAACATTGAACTTAGATAACGAAATTTATTACTTTGGTTTATTTTTTTTTTTCTTCAATCTTTGACATTATGTTACTCGATGCCTCATTTTTAAATTTACATTCCATAAATTCCGTTTTATTTCTACTGATTTTTAGTTAATTAGACTCTAAGGCTTTTCTCCAAGTATTTACTCTCATCGCTAAGCTTTCCTTTGAAATGTCTATTAAAACTATATCATCTGCAAAAGCAACATACACCATGAGACATCTTCTTGTGTGTCCGTAACACTTTTAAGGGGCAAGATGTCATTAAATTACTATCAACTAAATTTTGTGATAAATAATGAAAGCATGCCACATCTTAGCTAGAAAGATCCCAATTTTATCAACTATTTGTTAAAATAAGTCTTTATTTGAGCTTAGAAAGTTAAAGTGATCATAGTTTACTATTGGTAGAATAATCTATTCATAATAATTAAGCGCATTCAAAAGGCGCGATTTTACAGGTGTAATAAGAGCACTAAAGCATGTCACAAAAGGTTGATTTCTAAATATCATTTAAATCCTAAAAACGAAATAAAAAAATTCCCAAAATATTAAAGAAATTCATATGGAGATGTTAAAACAAAAAAATTAAAATAATTGGGATCCCAAAGCCTTCAAGGCTGAGCGGGAGCTAAGGCATATTAGTGGGGGAATATATAAGTTAAAAATTTATAAAATGCATCCCACATGTACTGATATAAAGATTCCTCCTGGTCCACATCATTTCTCCTTAGGAAGTCTCAGATCAAAGGCCTCTTAGTTCAAGAGTCTCTGAAGAGATTGGTTAGCCTATTCATCCAATTTAGTATCCCTTACAGTAATCTCAATAGAATTTAATAAGGGATTTGAGTCATAAGCATCAAGAGGATAATTAGTTTGGTTAAGGTAGATCTTATCACAGTCCTGCCTATCCAAAAAGATGGCCTCCACCTCTCTTTTAATTTCACCGTAAGAGTCTCTAAGAAACTCAAAGGGAATCCTTCAAGAGGAAAATCCGCCAACTAACTTTAGTAATATAAGAAGGATAGTCAAGTAGAAGTCCACTTAAGTCCGACTATAGGCACAAATTCCTTCAAATACCCAATAATCTCAAGATCCCATTTGAAGTTGTTAAAGGCGATGTTCTAGAGAAGAGTAGTAAATGGAATATGAGAAACATCTTACAAAAACTTCAGAGTCTAATTCATGTCAACTATATTAAAGGAGTAATCGACCAATGTATAAGTGGTTTGAGGGTTGCTTTCATAATAGGACCTTATATACTCAAAATATTTCTCTTTTATCTAAAAAGGAATTACCATAGCAGTAGTGTCACTAGTTGAAAAAAATTAGTGAGTCACCAAATTCTCAAAAGCATCCAAGTAAAAATTACCCTGGACTATAATGTTAGTGTGGTAGAGATCGTTTGTTATAGGAGAGGGGGATGAAAAAAGGAAAAATATGGGTATTTTGGTGTTTAATATCATCAAAATAAGAGTCTATAAAATAAGAGGAATTTGAACAAATCCAAGCAGTCAACGTATTAACCCCTGCAATTTTAGATGCATCAAGAGGATAGATAGTTCTACCTCTCGGGGCTTGGGATGTTGAGGGATGAAACATATATGGTCAATAAGTAATAGATATTAATGGCCTTCGATGAAGAGAGTCAAGGCTTTAAGTATCAATAGAGATCTAATATGGTTAATCCCATTGTTGAAAAATGAAAAAGTTAAATTGAGGAGCTTCATCCTCAACAGTGAATGGAAAAATATGAACCACACTCCAATCATCAACTTGAGGGTTTTCCACACCCACAGGGTTGTCCTATGTAATAGTTTATGGAGGAGGAGTAACAAAAGTAGCACATTCATGAAAATTTCTAACCCTAGAAGATATATTTTTTTTATTAAAATGAACTGAAGAGTATTGGAAATCTAAGAAGATTCCTCAAAAAAAGGAGTTAATCTAATGGCCTCAAACTCATTCAGTGTTTTTTGAAAGAGTCTTGGTGGGAATGGAACACGATAGTATGCAACATGATAAAGTTAGGCACTTCTAGGAGAGGAAATAAGAAATGGAGAATCATATTTATAATAATCATCATGGTAGTATGGCATAATGATTGGACGAAAATGGCTAAGCATAGATAGGGAAGTAACAACATAAGAGGAAATGAACCAAAAATTAAAAAAGCTTAAATGATGAGGATTTATGATCCCATATATGCCTCTCCTCGTTATTACAAAGATCTTACCTCTCAGCCTTTATAGTTCAGCCTCTTAGGGTATCCCTTATATGGAAAGTCTGAGAAAGGGTGGTGTAACACCCCGCCCGCCCGGGGAGAGCGAACAGAGCGCTGATCATCGATAAATCTAATCAATTCCACAAATCACAAGGTATAGAGCATATAAATCCCATAATAGAAAAGAAACCACTAATCTCATCTTCAAATTAATACCAAGTCTCTCGAATTACATACAACAACTAACTCGAAAATAAAATACAAATCTCCGATGCTCTATACATCAAAATAATACAATCTTCTCATCTTGTATTAAAAAATTCTTCCCAAATAATCCTCGCTAAAATCATCCCAATTGGTCCATAGCACTCAAATCCGTGCTCACCTACCAACTAAGAAAAAGATGGGGAAGTACACAATACGACAGGAATATGCTCAACAAAGATGTTAGAGATGAACAAAGCGCAACAATACGACTACGAATACTCAAATCAACTAATGCAAATCTCAATAGCATTTTATCAATAAATTTCTCAACAACACATTAACCGGAGTCACCAGGCCTCACCATACCGTACTGCGCCCATGCATTGTTTTAGCATATCCGGAAAAAGGAATATTGGCGGTGCCCAACCTCAATGCCATATTAAAATCTCATGACAACATGCTCAACACAAAAAATAGCACCACATGAATCAAAATTAGATTCCAACAAATATTTTCAGATTCCAATGAATTTAGAAATTCAAATATGAGTCAATAATCATAAGAAACCAAAGAGAGAAATACTCGCGAGATTAAGGAGCATATTGTGTAAAACCCCATACCTCAAGCCACTAAAAGAACCAACATGAATCATCACATAATTTCAGCCTCAAAATCTACTCACACCATCACGTTCCTCTCGCTAAAATAATCAAATCTCGTTTTAGCCCAAACTCGAGAAAACACCAAATAAGCCTTCTAATCTAAGGTTGAAATCTTGAATAAGTTTGGGGTTATGGTTTGTATATGAAAGGGAGTAATTTTGGAGAGGTCTTCTGGTTGAAAAGTTTGAGAAAAAGTGATTTGAAAAGCCAAGCCACGAATTTGTTGATATATAAAGGATTAAGAGTTTGATTAAGAAAAGAGTTCTAATCAGATACAAACACTAAAAATTTTATTCCGGACGATCGGACCGTTGGAATCACTTGAAATTTTAGTAAGTTGTAGCGAACGGCGAGAGAGGACTTCTGACAAAAATTTAGCTTAATCGTA
The DNA here is from genome assembly GCA_949130495.1 of Sambucus nigra. Taxonomy (NCBI): domain Eukaryota; kingdom Viridiplantae; phylum Streptophyta; class Magnoliopsida; order Dipsacales; family Adoxaceae; genus Sambucus; species Sambucus nigra. The sequence goes on from OX422212.1 coordinate 363,510,067, forward strand.
CGGTCGGATTTCTAAAAATATTATTTTTACTAGAGAGTTTTATGTTCCGAGTACTCTTAGAGAGTTTTATGTTTTGAGGACTCTTCTAAATAATAAAAATTCAATTAAAACTCCATTTTAACTCCGATTTCGAAATCGTTTGAAATTCTCGCCTTTAAAAATAATAACCAACATATTTGAGCAATACAAATAATTTTATCTCAAAATTTATTTTTCCTCTTCATTTCGAAAATACCCCAAAAATTACGCGGGTTGTTACAGGTGGCCTCATTGGGGTCGACCAAAATCAGACAAAAATGTATGAACCTTTATAATTCACTAGAAAGCATAATTTCTCTATTCCAATACCAAGTAGGTAGGTACACATGACATTATCACATGGGAAGAAGAATACCATTTTCCAAGAATATTCTAGAAGGACATGTGGAGGGCATGCAACGGTGGAAATAGACTGGACATTTTCCATGTTATTTGGGGTGAACACTACACCCTCACCTATAAATAGATTTATACTACTAATACTTGCTAAATAGGTCATTCATTACATACTAAAACTTTATAGACACCACTCTAGATAGATAAGGTATTTTCACTCTTGTAACTTGTGACTTATCTAAAGTATATAGTAGAAAATGAACTACTCAATAATGGATGTAGGCCCAGTTGTGATAACCACTATAAAATTATGTGTGTTTAATCTTATTTACTGCACTTAAATGCTTTATTTACTGTTTGTTACTCTTGTCCATAACGAGTCATTAACATAATTCACTGAGTTACTTTCATACTGTTTGAGATTGCATTTATGTGTATCATTAATCTGGCACCGTTTGTGGGAAATGACTAATTGACTTAGTTCATTTCCCTGGGTGAACTCGCTCATAACTTGGTCATAGGGACTGGTCTGGATCTATCATTTAAAGATTTGAGTTGAGGGTTTATCCTTATCTATATTTGACACAGTTTCTAGGCATTTTATGAGTTTCATCATAATTTAATTGTAAGTCTGGATGGAAGATACTCTTCACCTTCATAATTTCTGGGAGTTTGATCTTGTGAATTCAACCAATCCAACCTCATTTATGTTTGTTCATCAGATCTGGGACTTTATGAGTAAAACTTCACAGAAAAAAATTAAATCCAAAAGTCACTATTCACCATCATATATTCGGATGTTTTGATCTTGAGATCATCATCAGTTAATCCCAAATTCTATTTTTTTGATAGATCTGGAAATTTTGGGTGATGAAATTAAATCAAATATGAAATTTTCATGAGTATTATTTGTTGGAGTTTAAATGATAACTATATTGTTGTATAAGAAGAAGTGAAGGAGTGAAGAAAAATTTGGAGAAGACAAACTTGTTCTTAGAGAAAGAAGTGTTGTTTTTATTTTCAGCAGATTACATACTATAATAATAGGTGATGGGTTACATTTATATGCTCAGATTTTTCAACTAACTAGACACATTAATTTCCCTCTTAGGCACACAATAATTATCCCTATAGCAGCCCATATAGCATCCCCTAAGCAACCCCTAAGCAGCCTCTATAGCAGCCCCTATACATTAATTAGGAACACTAGGTAGAGCGGCTAAAAAACTGATATGCATTAATTTAACACTCCCCTTAATGCATTTGTTGAACACCCATCATTTGTCTAAGAAAATGAAATTTGTCCTTGGGTAGAGCTTTGGTGAAGATATTCGCAACTTGCTCTTCCATCTTGATATATTTTAATTGAATCTCTTCATCCTCTACGACCTCTCTAATGAAATTATGCTTGATTGCAATGTTCTTGGTTCGACTATGGTATACGTGATTTTTTGTCATGGCAATCGCGGATTGGTTGTCACAAAGTATTGGAGTAGCATCTCCTTTCTTTTCACCAACATCCTCCAAAATTCTTCTTAGCCACATCTCTTGTGAAGTTGCCAATGATGCCGACACATATTCGTCCTCGGCGGATGATTGCGCTACCATTTGTTGCTTCTTTGATGCCCATGAAACTGCTCCGGAGCCAAGAGAAAATACATACCCGAAAGTACTTTTCATGTCATCAATAGAACCATCCCAATCACTATAAAAAAACCAAGTAACTTTATCTCAACATTCTTCTTATACATGATGCCAAAATCAGAAGTTTCTTGGATGTACCCTAACACTCTTTTTGCAGCCCCAAAATGAGTTTGACTTGGCTTATGCATGTACCGAGACAATAAACTAGTAGCATACATTATATCCAGCCTCGTAGCCGTAAAGTACAACAAACTTCCAACCAAACTTCTATAAATAGATGCATCAACCTCTTTGCTTCCATCTTCTTTCAATAATTTTTCATACACCACCAAAGGCATAGCCACCGATTTGTAATTCATCATTTTGAAATTTTCAAGAAGGGTTTTAGCATACTTCTTTTGGCAAATAAAAATACTATCTTCTTGTTGATAAATTTTAATGCCCAAGAAGTAATTTAGAAGACCCAAATCACTCATTTCATATTTTTTCATCAATCATTTTTGCATCACTACCGATAAACACCAAGTCATCAACGTAAAGAGAGACAATAAGAATACCTGCTGCCCCACTTCTTTTGATGTACAAGGTTGGCTCGTTTTTACTTCTTTGAAAGCCTCTTTCATTGAAGTATGCATCAATCTCACTATACCATGCTCGGGGAGCTTGCTTCAAGCCATACAAGGCCTTTTTCAGCTTGTATACCTTCTCTTACTCAGATTTCATCACGAATCCTTGAGGTTGGTCAATGTACATCGCTTCATTTAACACACCATTCAAGAATGTAGATTTTACATAAAGTTGATACAAAAACCAACCTTTTTGAGTGACCATGACAACAAGTGCTCTAATTGTGTCAAGCCTTGCCACGGGTGCAAATGTCTCTTAAAAATCAATTTCGAGTTGTTGAGAATACCCCTTTGCTACAAGTCTTGCTTTGTTCTTTTGGATTGAACCATCCGGATTAACCTTGCTTTTGTAATTCCACTTCACACCAATGACCTCTTTATTTTTAGGTCTCTCCACCAATTCCCAAGTTTTGTTCTTCTCAATAACCTGAATTTATTCTTCCATTGCATGCTGCCAGACTTTTTCATTTTTAGCAGCTTCAAAGGTCTCTGGTTTAGCTACATAAAAATTACATCTAACATAAACATCATTTAGACTTCTTATTTTTCTTGGAGTTGAGCTTGTAGATGAGGAGTTTGAGCTTGATGGAGAACTTGAGGATAAGTGTGGACTTGCATTTGGACCTGCATTTGGAGACATTTGAGGAGCTTCTACATCTTCCTCTTCATCTTCTTCAACGCTTTGTGATTCTTCATTAAGGGTGATAACTTGATTTTGGGATTTTTTTTTCTTTCCAATCCCAAAAGGCTTTCTCATCAAACATCACATCTCTACAAATAATCAATTTGTTCCTCTTCAAGCTAAAGATTCTATAGCCCTTTGATTTTGAGATATACCCCACAAAGATGCATTTTTCACTACTTTCATCACGCTTGTGTCTCACTTATTTAGGGACATGAGCAAAGAAAATACAACCAAACACCCTCAAGTGGTTCACGGATGGTTTTCTTCCATTCCATGCCTCAAATGAAGTTTGGTTTTCTACGGCCTTTGTAGGGCATCTATTCATCAAATAAACCACCGTATACACCGCTTTGGCGCATAAGGTATATGGCAGCACTTTCTCATGTAACATGGATTTTTCGATTTCCTCAATGGTTCTATTCTTCCTTTTCGCCACTCCATTTTGTTGTGGAGTATACCCAACCGTTAGTTGTCTTTCCATGCCAATATCTTCACAAAATTTATCAAACTCCTTAGAGTTGTATTCTCTACCTCTATCACTTCTCAAAATTTTGAAGTAGTGACCACAATGTTTTTCAACTAGTTTGTGAAATTTTCTAAAAATGGAATAAACATCTGATTTTTGCCGCATAAAATACACCCAAGTCATCCTTGTAAAATCATCAATAAAGGTAATTAAGTATTTGTTACCGGCATGAGAAGTGTTCTTCATTGGTCCACACACATCGGTATGAACAATCTCCAATGGTGGTTTTTCTCTCCATGCTTTCTCCTTTGGAAAAGGCTCTCGGTGGTGCTTTCGAAGAGCGCATCATTCAGAAACTCCATTTACTTCTTTAATGCTTGGAATCCCATAAACCATCCTCTTTTAATGCAAATTCTTCATACTTTGAAAATTCAAGTGCCCATATCTTCCATGCCATATCCATATGTCGTCAACCACATTCATCTTCAAGGCCACATTCTTTGAGTATCGAAAAGTGAGAGGGAAACATCTATTCTTTTCCATCTTGATTTTTGCAACAACTTGGCTTCTCCCCCCTTTGTCAAAAATTCTGCACGAGACTTCTTCAAAGAGAATAGTGTACCCATGTTCCGCAAGTTCCCCAACACTCAATAAATTCTGCTCTAAATTTGAAACTAGTAACACATCTCGGATATACATTATTCCTCTCTCTGTTTCAATTGCTCTAGTACCTTTACCCTTTGTTTGGACTAAGGCACCATTACCCATCTTCACTTGAGAATTAGAAGAAGTATCCATAGAGATAAAAATATTTTGATCTCCGGTCATGTGATTACTACACCCACTATCAAGAAACCACAAATCATTTTTTTTCTCCGATGCACTTTGACAAGCAAAAAACATATTCCCCTCACATTCTTGTTCTTCGGTAAAGTTAGCTTGTTGGTTTTTCTTGAGCCGACAATCTTTTTGAACATGCCCAAATTTCTTGCAATTGTGACATTGTGGCTTTCCCCGGAACCAACTGTCTTTATCAATATGGCTACTTCTCTTGAAAATACTACATTTTTGTTGATTAAAACTTTCATTACTTTCTCTTCTTTCAAAATTATTTCTACCTCTTCCTCGAGTGTTTCTTCCTCTTCCACTTCCTCTTCCATGTGTTCCACCTCTTGAAGATTCACCTTTGGGTTGATCAAAAAATGGTTTGGCCCCAACATTGAGCTTAGATTTAAAGGCACTCTCAACAGATTTTTTAGAGTGTCTACTCAACCTTTGCTCATATGTTTTAATGGAACCCATCAATTCTTCAACACTCAAAGAGGCTATTTCTTTAGTTTCTTCAACAATGGCAATAATGGGGTCATACTTTTTCGGCAAACTAATCAAAAGTCTTTCAACAATCCTTTGATCGGAAATTTGTTCCCCATATGTTTTCATTTGATTCCCAACTCCATTAATCTAGAAAAATAATCTTTCAATATTTTCACATCCATTATCTTCATATTCTCAAAATCTCTTCTTAAGGACTGAATTTTAATAGCCCTTACCTTCAAAGTACCTCTGAATTCTTTTTGTAAAATATCCCAAGCCTCCTTTGCTTTGTTTTCATTGATGATTCTTGGAAATATTGTTTCAACTAACCCCTGTTGGATTAGGCTTAGAGCTTTTGCATCTTTCTTCTTGTGCTCCTTCAACTTTTGCTTTTGAGCTTCCGGCAAAGCCGTGATATCCTCCGGTTCATCAAACCCATCTTCAATATACTACCATAAATCAAATGAAAGGAAAATGGTTTTCATTTTTACAGACCAGAAATCATAGTTTTCTCCATCAAAAATTGGAATGAAGGATTGTTTGGTACCCATTTGGTTGCTAGAACTTGCCATAAATTTTCTGTCGCTTTTCATCGGATTTGTTTTCTGACAAGCAAAGAAAATACACCCAACTCTTGATCTGAACAGGGCTCTGATACCACTTTGTTGGAGTTTAAATGATAACTATATTGTTGTATTAGAAGAAGTGAAGGAGTGAAGAAAAAACTGGAGAAGACAAACTTGTTCTTAGAGAAAGAAGTGTTGTTTTTATTTTCAGCAGATTACATACTATAAAACATAGGTGATGGGTTACATTTATATGCTCAGATTTTTCAACTAACTAGACACATTAATTTCCCTCTTAGGCACACAATAATTATCCCTATAGCAGCCCCTATAGAATCCCCCAATCAACCCCTAAGCAGCCTCTACAGCAGCCCCTATACATTAATTAGGAACACTAGGTAGAGCAACTAAAAAACTGTTATGCATTAATTTAACACTATTCCCTCTCTTACCCAAAAAATTCTTGGTTGAATTCCTTGCTAGAAACATTAAACTATTCATCAAAAAATGTCATTAAGCTTACCTCCACTGCCACCCAATGGCATGAATGCATTAAACAGTTCACCACCGTAAAAAATGACAGAACTCACTAGAGGTTTGAAAATGATGATAGCGAATCAAGAGCAGATGCAATTACAAATGTTGGTTCTTACCCAAACGATGTACGATTGTAATGTCCCGCCCGTTAAGTTAATTAAATTACTTATGAATTATATATCGAGAAAAAAAGTGATGATTTTTGGAAATTTTAGGTAATAAGTTAGACCAAAATAAGGGAATTAGTGGAGTTTCGATTTTGTGTGGGTTATAGAATTAACGTATTTTTTATTTAATTAAATAAGTTGAGGTCGTAATTGGAGTTAAAGGAAATTAGTGGATTAGGGAGTATATATATATATAAGAGTTATAAAGCTTTTGAGAATAGATTAATTACATGGTATAGGCTGATTCTCAAAGTTAGGAGCTATTGCGTCATGTGAAAAATGAAGAATGGTTGGATTCAATAGAAGGGTTGAGTTGTGTGGGATTTCGTTCAAGTGACATTGACTGTCGTTTAAAAAAGAATTTAATATGTTTGAACGACGCTAATAGGATCTATTCACTCGCTTCGTTGTCGACAGTTGAGCCGTGGATCCAATTTATTGTCAGTTCTGAGGCCTGATTTCCGACGACGGTAATGAACAATAACCATGTATAAGTTGTGGATCCATTGTTCTGCATGTAATAGAATTAAACATAGGATTTTACAAACCAACTACCACAAACGTTGTCAACACTCTTACTGTCGATCATGCCTCGTGTCAAGCGTATGGAACTTAATGCCAGAGATGGGATTTATTAGAGGTTATGTTAGATGATGGTAGAGTTTATGGTTCAATGGTATGAAATAGAAAGGGGTGTGGCATTAGAAACCCCCACTGTATAGATCCTAACCATTTCTCCTCTCCCTCATCTACTCCCACCACAATTTATCGTGTCCAGTAACTACACACCCACAAAATTACTTACATTCCCCTACTGTTATTAATTCAAAACGCGAAATATAAGTTGTTATATGGTGGGTTTGATGAGTGTTAAGGAGATATTATTAAAAGAAGATGAAGGTATTTTGGAGGTATTTGAAGAAGGTTTTAATGGAGCTTTTCATGGAGGATCATTTGGTGGAGCTTTTGTGACTCCCTTTAGGGTCACCTTTGAAGGTGGGAGAGTCACCCATCTTCACCACCACCACAATCTTTTCAGGCTATTTAGGTGGGATACTCTACTCTCTATATCTAAGACTCCATTTAATGTATTTTCTAGTCTTGTTCTTGTTAAATATTAAGAGTAGGGTTATTATGAGGAAATGATGATATGTTTCCTTGTAAAGCTGTTAATGGACATTTTTATCAAATAAAAATGCAAGAAAATATTGTTTGTGTGTATTTTCTAAGAAATCTGAAAATGGACATTTTTATGGAATAAAAATGTGCGATATTGTTATTCTAGTGTGTTTGCCAATAAATATGAAAATAGACATTTTAAGGAATGAAAATGTAAGAAATGTCATGTTGGTGGGTTTCTTGTGAAAAAGAAATAACAAACATTTTTATGGAATAAAAACATAAGAAAGTGTTATTTGTGTGTATTTAAAAAAAAGGAAATAATGGACATTTTTATGAAATAAAAATGTGGAATGATGTTAATGTTGTCAAAATATTTATAAAATAAATATTCTAAGTTTAACCGAAAAAATGAAAATTTGGGAGCTTAAATGTAACGAGTCTTATTTTGTGCGTTAAAGTGACACGTGTGAAAGTTGGGTAAAAGTGTGATATTAAACAAGTGTTGAAATGGATAAAGTGTTTTAAATGTTAAGTTGAAAACTAAATAACTAATTTAAGAAAAATACCCTTGTTAAAGGAAAAAATTCCGAGTTTGGCAAATAAACGGTAAATGACCGCGCGAGAAAAGTGTGTTCATGTGAGGACACAATCGTTGCGTGTTTCGCCGCCGCGATACAAAAGAACCTAATATACTACTACACTTGACAAGCAAGCACAGCGGTAAGTCGGGTATCGTAAGAAATCCACAGGGAGTGATTGAATTTTAGATTTTAATTGTTTAATTACTTCTGGAATAAAAGTGTAAAATAAATAAATGAAGAGGTGATGGTTGGTTATGGTGACAAAAGAAAAGAATAAGTTACGCTACACAAAAGGAAAGCGAGGATTGGGATCGCATACACACATTCACAAGCTAAACAACTACTAATTAGAATTTCGATTCGAAAACATTTAATCGATCATTTTTAATTAAGCATAAACATCACGCAATAAGGAATTTAAGCCAAAGTTGCGAGATTAAACATTTAATCAAAAATGTTCACACGCAGATTAAATTCGGATTATCGCTATAAACACTAACGTTCCGTGACAAAGAAAGTTAAACGCATAACAATCCAACTTTGATACGCGCGGTTTCAATTAAACGCAATTTTACACAAAACCTAGTTTTCGGAGCTCGGGGCCCGAAAATGGCGGAAATGAAATCCCGACCCTATTTATCTAAGGGTAATACATGGAAATAAACTAAATTAAACTAATTAAACTAAGAAAGCAATAAATAAATCAAGTAAACTAATTAACAAAGCATGTAAATTATCTAGAAAGAAAGAATTAATGGAAAACAAGCTATATTAAAGGAGAGGGTAATGAAAAGTCAAACCAATTAGATTGTCAATCCAAAGAGAAATGAAGAAGAACCATCTAAAACCCTCAAAACCCTAACTATTCTAACCTAAAATCGTGTATGTACTAATCTATCTTCTTATTACAACAAAATTGGCTTATATAGTAAGTTGGAATAAAAATAAAGAAGAAAGAAAAGAAAGGAAAATATCTGTAGAAAACAGAGCATCGATCGATCGACCCCTTTGGTCGATCGATAGACCTAGGCAAAAATTCAACAAATTAGAATGGTCGATCGATCGACCAAATGGGTCGATCGATCGATCAAACAGGGCAGAATGCAGCAGCCTACTGCATTCCTCTTTTCTTCTTCTCCTTCTCCTCTTTTGCTTTCCTTGTTTTTCCTCCGCTGAAATCGCCATAACTTCTTCGTTATGAATTGGAATCGCGCACCGTTCGAGGCCACGCGAAGCTAGCGAGGAGTTCTACAACTTCCGTGAGATGTCAGGCCAGGTACCCAAGCTATGAAAAGGCTAAAATGCCCTTGAGCGTGCGGTTGTGTACGAAACTTCACTGGAATGAGTCCGAACTTCATACTAAGCATCCAAACACCTACAAAAGCTCAATTAACCCCTGAAAAACATGTTAACATAGAAATCCGAGGTTGTCTAGTTAACGAGCATAAAAATAGGGATTAAGATACCCGAGGGGGCTAATAACGCGTAGGTTAACGGGTGAAATACGCAATATTTGCGTCGTATCAGTAAATTTATTATTTACTTAAAGTGAAACATTTTTCTGGAATAAAAATGTTAAAGAATGTATTTACATTAATGTGTGTGTGAAAATGAATTAACTCCAATGCGTGAATGAATTTAGTAGAAATCACATGTACGTGAAATCACGTGTGTGTGAATAATGGACTTAAGTAATTATTGAAAAGGTTTTCAAGTAAAAAATAAGTATATCTAACGCGATGAATACGTTAATTGAAATGGCAATTTTCAATGAAGATACTAAAGTGTATATTAATGAGTTAAAATGAATAATTATGGTAAGGGATGTATTTGGGTAAATCAAGTATAATGGTTTTGAGTGTTGAACTGGGTGTGTCAAATAAAGTAAAAAATGCTAAGTATGAATAAAGAAAGCATTTACAAGATTAAGGTAAATTAATCTGAGCAAGTAAGGTTTCGTAAGTAAAACGGTTAATGCATTAAAAATGTATTTTTCAAAGGTGTATATATATATTTTCGCATGTCTGTGATTGTAGTGTGTGAGTATTCATTGCACCTCCCATAAATCCGGGTCGGGTCATTTCAAACCATCATACTATGGCGATTAGGATTAATTACCCCCCCCCCCCCCCCCCCACACACACTAGATTTTCTCTATTCACCAAGAAAATTTAGGCCATCAAGGATAAAACTCATAAATGTATAAGGGCCTCTTCAAGTTAAATTAGGATGTGGAGGCGAGGATCATAATGAATGTGTCCCAGAAGATGAGGAAGAGGTTGCGGCTGAATCTCAGTCAAGAAGCCAAGACTATTCCCATCAACCATGAACAACATCCTCGATTTTAAGAACAATATCTACAACTTGGATGAAGCATCCATCACAAAAAAGGGCTAGTGCTTTCACTAGGTTCACCAAGCAACCAACCTTTGATAGGTTAGGTCCCAGACGTCGTGCCCCACCTGCCTCTCAAAGCCAAGGTGACATGAGATAATTATCTGAGGGGCATAGAGGAACGTCGACCTTGATGGGGTCGACCCATATAAAATCTAGAAATATGTCTCATATATTGACTAATTAGGGTCAAGGAGATTCGAGGAGATAAGAGTCTGGGGACAACCACCCTAAATGTGAAAATCCTTGGAAAAGTTCCATTGAGAGGCTTGAAAAAAAGTTGGGTGGCCTAATAAAGGGCAAGAATCCTTTTGGGAGGGGATACATGGATGGGTCTCCCTTAGTCCCAAAAATTATAAGCTATCCTACTACCGCTAAGTTTAAATCCCCAGCGGTAACACCAAGATATGATGGGAGAACATAACTCATTCATCATGTATAAATGTACCAGTCAAATGTTGATATTTAATCATTGGCAGATGAATTGAAATGCAGGGCAATTTTGGCACTCTCACGGGAGAAGAACATGTGTGGTACACAAATTTTACTAAGGGTCGTATCAAAATCTACAATGAGATTATTGATAAGTCCATTCATAACTTCTGCTTCATCATGAAACTAGATAGTAGAATGAACCACCTCCTAAATGACTGATAGAAAAATGTGAAACTCTTAAAAACTCCATCTATGTGTTCAACAAAGAAAAACTTGAAGTTGTGGACAAATATGAAAAAATTACAATGACGAACCTCGTCAATGGGCTCCAACCTGGAAATTATACTAGGTAATTTCAAAAGACCCTCCTACCATAATGAATGGAATTCTACAAGAGGTCGGGAAGGTCGTTGAAACCGAAGAAGAGATGACAACCAAAAAGGGGAAACTCAAATAAGACAAAGGAGGAAATTAGTCTCAGGATAAGTTAAATAGCTACACGCTCCTCACTATAAAGGTTCATCACATCAAAGCGCTATTAAGGATTATGAAGAGCTCAAGTGTCCATGAAAGCTAAAGCCCCCACCAACTAAGAGAAATAAGAATAAATATTGTGACTTTTTCAACGACCATGGCCATGATACCGATGAATGTTCTGCTCTTAGGGATGAAATTAAAAAACTCATCAAGATGGGTCGACTTACAAGTTCGAGGACCAAAATTTTGGTCCTCAAGAGAAAAGAAAACATCAAGGGTCTTCAATAAAAGATAAATCCAATAACAAGGATGTTAAAAAGACAAAGGATCAAGAATCAGATAGTGGATCCAACGATGATGGATAGTAAGACGATAGTTACGAAAAGGGATTATGTAAATAAAAGCTTACTACACGATGTAAATTTGCCCTAAGTGGATTAATATAAACATAAGTTTTCCTCCTACTCTGCTTGTTCGATTTGATACATCTTCTTCTTGTTAGGATAAAAACCTCGTCTATGACATAAAGAGGGAAATAATTTGGGATCTAAACTCATAAGCATTTCTCAAACTATGACATAGTTGGGGATAGGCTCCTGAAAAAGATGAACCTAGTTATGGTTTTGGTCATCTTGGGGACAACACTATGAGGGCATAAACCTAGTCAGAAAAGGTCAAGGCAAGAACCCACTATGAGAATACATGATATGATAAGTCCTAGTCAACATTGTTAATGGGAAAAAGAACTTTTACAAGAAAAAGACCGACAGAATTCCCCCTAGTAAAAGTTAGAAATCATATTTGAAAAAGTGACGAGACTAAGATCAACTCAAAATGATTTTTAAAAAGAATACCTCATTTTATATGTAGAACATGCATAAGATCCAGGATAAACATAAAAGGACAAATTTAACTAGTTCAATCAATTTTATACAAATCAGTTTGAGGAGAAGTGTGGATTAATAATTACTACGTGTTTGGTTGATTTAAGAAAAACTAGTTTGAGAACATTCTAGTTAGTGTATTAATAAAAAAGGTCACCCTCATCATAAATGTACAACTTGGGTACAATCCAAGATAAACATATGAGGGATAAATTAACTTGTTCGACCATTTTAAGACAAATTAGTTCAAGGGCAAGTTTTGATTAAATTTTGTCTACTTTCTCAGCTGATTTAAGACAAATTGTCTTGAGGACTAAATAATTATTGTATTTATGTAATTATCATCCTCTTCTCAATGCAAAAATCTAGTTATGACGTAAAACAAGCATAAGAGGAAAAGCGTGTTCCAAGTTGTACTTGCAAAATTAACAAGTTGTTTGCTAGTTTTAGTAAAAGTTAGTTTGAGAAAAAATTAATAGTGCATTAACTTTTTTGGCTAATTTAAGAAGAACTAGTTTGAAAACAAAATTTGAGGTAATAAAGCAACAATCACTGACCAAGGTTCGACCTCAATAATTTATGGGCCTCATCTGACATTCAACCAATGGGGAGTCATCTCCCGTATTTACTAAAACCCAAGGTTCTGAAAAACGCGGGGCGTGATCGAGTCATGAATGCCAAGTCTTAAGCCTTAGAAGCCAAGGCGGGCCTTAGGCGCGAAAAGGCGTTTAGAGCATTTTAAATATAATTTAACATTTTTAACTATAACAATGTTATTACAAATACTAAAATGGGACATACCTTAAAATATGTGTGAATATATGCAAACTAAAGTACTATTTTTTTAAATACTAAGAAAAAACCAAAAAGAAAAAAAGAAAAAATGCCTATTTTTTTTCGACGAGAGGCAGTGAGGTATGGGATACCATTTGTCTTTTGATTGTTTTGAATGAGATATCGGTCCGGACTTTAAAAAAAATTATTTAAAAGGAAATATCATTTCACTAAAGTATTTTGTTTTTAAAAAAAGTGCGCATTAAGCTTTTTACCAAGAATAAGGCGTAAAAGGCTTAAGGCGAGGCGTTTCGCCCAAGCCTCAAGCCTAGGAACGCCTTTTAGAACATTTTTAAAACCTCCTAACCTTTGGCCTTCACAGGGTCAGCCTGTACATTCTTCGGACCCTCACCTTCCTCATCCTTCATAGGATCGGCCTGCTTGTTTTGGGGACCCTTAGTTCCCTCAGCTTTCATAGGGTCGGCCTGCTCATTTTTGGGACACTAAATTCCCTCATACATTCAATGGGTCGATTGAAGTATTTGATGGATCTTCATGAATATAGGCCTTCATAGGGTCGGCCTGCACATTCTTGTAACCCTCAGCTCCCTTAGCCTTCATAGGGTCAGCTACAACATTTTAGTGCCACTCTTGTGCCACAGCCAAAAGGGGGTTGACCTCAATATTTTAAAGGCCTTGTTCAACCATCAGACAACAAAGGTTCAACCTCAAACTTATGAAAAAACTTGAACAAAAATTTCCAAGCATATGGGGTCAACCAAATTGAGACCTGACCTTAATATTTATAAATAAGTCGACCTCGGAAAAAATCTAGCACAACTATCAAGATGATCGACTACCAGGGTAAGCCAATTGTATAAGGATACCTTGGCTTACACGATTAAACCAAAAAAAAATACGTCCCTTGGCTTACACGATTTATGGACTAATATAAGGTTCGGCTAAAAATATTCTTGGTTTTAACCTACAAACATTCCAATTCAAGAATCAATTATGATTGATTCTGCTATAATGAAAATGGAGCCGATATTTGGCATACCAAAATTAGGGACAACCCAAATACCTCAACCCCAATTCATAAAGGTCTTTAATATATACTTCTTTTCATTTGCTATCTCATTTTGAAAGGAAAATTAAATTGTGATATATATCTTTCCACAAAGGGGCATAAAGGGAATATTCAAATTTATGAAATTATTAATATTGTTTCGAAGATGGAAGATATTTATTACCAATTACATGCCCATACCATGGACTTTCTTTAGACCCACAAGGACCTTATTTACCCTGACATGGAAACCAAGTTGGTCTCAATTAACACTTAATTGGGTTTGTTCTTAATTTTTAGTTCTTAAAACCTTATTAGACCTTCGAAGTCAAGGACTCAAGTGGCAATATGGTAATTAACCCTGAAGACAATTTATTGGGGAGTTCAAAATCATATCCACTCTTCCATTTGCTTTAGTGTAATGAAATTATACACAAAGATGGTCCCCATTAATTGGAGTCTATTATTTAGCTTGTGTATGAATTAAACTGGCTACCATTTTTGCCCAACCTCATAATTCTTTGGGCTACACTACGCACTATGAATAGAGAAACCAGCCAGCTTTGACGGAACTATGAATACGACTTGGCTAACGAACACTACCATCGATCGTTTCTTCACTGATTTCTTAAGTGAACCTTTCTCGACATTAAACAGCTTTGGGTAGAGATATCAAAGGCGGTTTTCATAACCAACAAACTAAGTTGTTGTTTGTTATTCAGACTTAAGAGGTACAAAAAAGTGTTTGTTTCTTTAATTGATTAAGAGGCTAACAACTATATTTGGCTCTTAATGATTAAGAGGTAGAGTTACATCTGAAGTCTGAATCTGAAGTCTGAATCAGTCTAAATACATCCATTTAGAGGTATATTCGGACATTTCAGACAAAAAAAACAAACATATTTTTCAGATTCAGATTCAGTCTTCAGATTTCAGATTTCAGATTTCAGATTCAGACTTCAGATTCAGATGAAAAAACAAACGCAAGCTAAATAAGTTTAGAGAATCGGATAGCACACACACTTAATCAAGATGAACGGATAATGTTCAAACCATTATCCGACTAACAAACTCTAATCATAACAAGTAAGAGATGCTAAAATGGAGGATCGACTACACCAATTTCATAGCTAAGTCAGACCCTAGGCAAATCCCCTTCTTATTGATTCTTGGCAGAAATGAGAAATTTAAGATTCATCAATTATTTTTTGATCAGATCTCAAAATCAGCCGTGAACAGTTCATGAATTGCGTCAGCTTGAAATTTTTTGGCCATGCCATTAATAGACTAGAGTAAACTCTCGGCTTCTATGATTCATTCCTGCAATCCAACCTCGGGCACTATTGGATTGATGACCGAGGCATGAGAGGGGAAAAAAGTACATGAGTCAAACTTAAATACCCATTTAAGGCTGGGTTTCCTTTTGGTATCTTCTTGTTAATTTCTATTTATATGGGATTTCCTAATTGGTCCTCTCATAAATGTTTTTTCTTGATTGGTCCTATTTGTACATACAGTGAATATTCACTGTATGTTTACAAATAGGACCTATAGGAACAAAAATATTTTTTCATAGAACCTGATGGAGTAAAAAATAAATGTTAGGACATATTGAACTACATACTTAGTAACTGTGACTAATCGATAAAAAACTCTTTCTTTTTCCATTTGAGACTTTTTAGAGAGTTATTTACTGCTTAATTATTTAGAGTAAAAAATAATCGTTAGTCTCTTAATTATTTAAAAAAAGACATTATTTGATACCTCTTAAGTCTGAATGATTTAGATTCTGACTTAATAGGTAAAAACAAGCAACACCTAAGTAAAGCCTTGGCTGTGATGATTCTCGAAGATTTCTATTGGGTTTTATTCAACAAAAGAAAATCTTGGCATTTGTTAGCATGAGTTTTATTCCAACAACTCATCCACCATCGCCCTAGACGAAGTTTGCCACATATATTATTCAACATTCTCTTCAATGCATTTGGGTAATGATAATACTTTAACCAACATGGTTAAATGGATCGGTCATGCCAGTCTCAAACTACATACAAATAAAATTATTTTATTACACAAAAATAATTGTACAAATTTTAGTACAATTATTGACTAACAAAATACACTCAAGTGACCTAATAATTTTACAAAACTCATTGAATAGTTAGGACACAATTTTATTACTCAAAGACACACATCACTCACTCTATATACACTCACTATTTGTTTGGACACACTTTATTACACTTGATTGTTTTCCTCACTTGATTTTTCTTCACTCACTTGATGATCCAAATGGGGAAAAAAGTCTCCTATTTATACTATGGTGTGGAATTATCTAGAAATTAGAAGAGAGGGGGAGAGGAGGGTGAGGAAGCTCGAACGTTTTGAAGAGAAGGGGAGAGAGAGAGAACGAGAACTTTCTGGAGAAAGAAGAATCTAGAGAAGGAGAGAGGTGGTGGTGAATTCAACACTCCCCCTCAACACCGACTCTATTCTTCAATCATACCGATGTGTTTCCTCGAATTCTTCCCTTTCTTATCAATGGTTCTATCTCGAGCAGTGTTGCACTCATTTCGATTTCCTTTGTCTTTGTCAAGACTTGTGTGCTAACTTTAATCCTTGCATCACATTGAATTTAATTTTGTGCCTTTGATGTGTAGTTCGCCCATTCTTAAATGTTACAAATATTGAAGCCTTCAGTAGTAATTGTGAACTCTCCTACCTGGTTCATATCCTCTCTCGTTAGCTCGATGAATACTACTTTCAACTTTAGCTCTCCCTCTGAATGCTCCCGTGTAGTTTTGTCATATGGTGCAGATGCATCTATCTTACCTTTGATAGTCTTTGTGGTATTTATCAGATATCCACCATCTTTTTTATTTACATTAATATGGTCGATGTTCTCCTCTTTGTTATCTCCATCCGCATCATTTTATTTTTCTTCAACAACGGTTCTTTGATTAGTTGTCGTGTCTTCTTGAGTTTGGTCCCCTAATTTTTCTTGAAACTCATGCTCCGATTTCTTGATTTGTGGTACCTTCATTTTTTGTAGACCCATAAATTCTTATCTCACTGCTTCAGTGTTGTTGACATGACTCCTTGTTAATTCTGCATATACTTTGGCTATGTGTGTCTTCGCATCTTAATATCCATGCCTTTTGATTTATCCTTCCTCAACCGAAGTTATGTCAACTATATCCTCATCCAATTCTTCTACGATTAGAAATAAGACAACTTGGTCTTCAATCCAATCTTCTTCTATTTTAATTTGACTTATTTGATCTCCAGCCAATTCTTCATCAAAATATACTTCTTCCTCTGAGAAGTATTCTTGTATAGGCTTAATTGTTGCAATGGATGCTTCGAAACATTATTCTTCCACTACATCAAAATGGGTGATTTGTGAGTGTTGTTAGCAGTCACAAATAACCTTTATAACTGCTATTTACCGTCATAATTTAGGGGGTGACAAAGGAAATATTGTAACTCGTCATAGTAATCATAAAATTTTATAGCCCCTATGGGGGTTATGAATCTCGATAAGGAGGGGAGCTAGATCATAACTATCAAAATTACCCGACTAACAAACTTTGATCGTAACAAGTAAGATATGGTAAAATGGAGGATCGACTACACCAATTTCATAGGTAAGATTCATCAATTTTTTATGATCAGACCTCAAAATTAGCTGTGGACAGTTCCGGAATCGGGTCAGCTTGAACATTTTCGGCTATGCCATTTAATAGACTAAAGTAAAGTAAACCCTCGGCTTCTATGATTCACTCCTGCCATCCAACCTCAGGCACTATTTGATCGACGACTGAGGCATGAGAGGGGAAAAAAGCACATGAGTCAAACTTAACAACCCATTTAAGGTTGGGTTTATTTTTCCATTTGAAATCTGAACATGTGAATGGATGTATCTAAAGTGATTCACACTTCAAATTCAAACTTTTAAATGTTTATTTACCTCTTAATCATTCAGAGTAAAAAATAATCGTTATTCTCTTAATCAATTAAAAAATAAGCACTATTTGATACCTTTTAAGTCTGAATGGTTTAAATTTATACCTAATAGGTAAAAACAAACACACCTAAGTAATTCCTTGTCTATGATGATTCACGGCGATGGGATTTTTTTCAACAAAAGAAAATTTTGGCATTTTTTAGCATATGGGTTTTATTCCAACTACAACACATCCACCATCACCCTAGCCGAAGTTTTCCACAATATATTATTCAGCATTCGCTTCAAAGCTTTTGGGTAGTGATAATATTTTTACCCATCATGGTTAAATGGATCGATCATGCCATGTTTCCTCGACTTCATCCCTTTCTTATCAATGGTTTTATCTCGGGCAGTGTTGCACTCGTTTTGATTACCTTTGTCTCTGTTAAGACTTGCGTGCCAACTTTCATCCTTGCATCACATTGAATTTAATTTTGTGCCTTTGATGCATAGTTCGCACATTCTTAAATGTTACAAACATTGAAAGCCTTGGGTAGTAATTGTGAACTCTCCTATGTAACACCACGTGTTTTTATTATTTTATTTAATTAATTAATTAGAATTTTCAAAAAAAAATAATTTTTGAATTTAATAATTTTTATTAGCTAAATATGTTGGTTATGATTTTAGAAGAATAAAATTTCAAACGGTTTCAAAATCGAAATTAAAATGGAGTTTTAATTGAATTTTTATTATATAGAAGAGTCCTCAAAACATAAAACTCTCTTAGAGTCCTCAAAATATAAAACTGTCTTAAAAAAAATATTTAAAAATATTGAACGGTCCGATCGAGCTGAATTTTTTTTGTTCTTCAGCTAATTCTCTGTAAAATTTCATCTAATTCCAACGGTCGGAAATAAATTTTTTAGTGTTTGTATCTTATTAGAGTTCTATTAGGATTAGGTTTCCTAATGACTATATAATGACTCTAATTCGTGGAGGGACTTCTCATAATCACTTTTTCTCAAGTTTTCCACCAGAGAACAATTCTAAAAATATTTTCTCTCAACCATAATCATCAACCTCCAACATAATCAAGGTTTTGTCACCACTTTTTGAAGGCTTAATTGGGGTTTAATCAAGATCGTTCAAGAACACTCTTTTGCTAAATTTTTTTAGAGGGATCAAGATTTCTAATCAGATTTTTCTGTCGAACTAATCCCAGACATGTTGACCCTATTCGTTTCCTTTAGTGTTATGTGTCTTGATTGTAGCCTCCATTAAACTCATGTTTTCTAAAATAAGATATGAATATAAAGATTGAAGAGATAAATTTCGGGGCTATTTTACATGAAAAAAATTAATGATACCGAATACTTATAACTGTGTATTCTTTGGGTTGTGTCGGTGTAGTCGATTTTCCTATGGGAATGTGCATGTAGAGAAGCCCTTTTTAAAGTAAATTTTGATATTTCATGTGAAAACCCTAGTTTAATTTAATTTCTTGTGTTGGAAAGTAAGGCTCATGATAGGACTTGCATGTAGCGATTATTCTGAAAATCATAATATTTGGGTGTCTTTGATTTTCACTTTTTAAATTAAATTATTTAAAGGGGAATTTAGTGTTGTTATAATTTGGAATTGTGTTACTTTATGGAAATATGTTAATATTTCGGAAAGGTTGGGTATGGTAGATAATTGGTTTTCACCCTTGTTATAGTACACTTGTTAGGTATGGTACTAGTAAGTGGGCCTTAATTATGATTTATGCTAATTAGGTATGGGACTAGTTAGTGTAAGTCTATGCGGGTTATATAATTTGGGGTGGGGGCTGATTTTCTATATTATACCTTTGTTGTGATAGCCTAGGATTGATATCTAGGTGGAGTGAAATTTTGTAATCACTCTTTGCTTAGGATAGGACGATATTGTGTTTTGGGAACCCTTAGTTGGCACTAAAGGTTATTTTGAGGATTTTCACATCGCTTTTAAGGGTGGGGGAAATTAATGTGATTAACGAAAACAAGGAATGCGGAATTTAATATCACAGGACTAAAACGGATATTAAAAATTTATTGGCGACATAATGTGTCTAGGGACGATAGTTTGAACGGGTTAGAGGACGAGTTATGTCGTGTCGTGTGTGGAACTTTGTCATATCGCGAGGGTCGCAGGATAAAAATGGACCAGACGGCGGACTTGACAAGGGGACGGGTGAGTGTGTGGAACCTTGTCATATCGCGAGCATCGCATGATAAAAACGGATCAGACGACGGACTTGACTAGGGGACGGGTATTGGTAATATTCTTCACGGTTAAATTAATTAAATTTAACATTGTGGGAAGGTGTGTTAATTAAAATCATATTGGTGTGGCTTTTATGAAAACCTTGCGGGTAATTGTGAATTTATTTATGGTGAATATTATTCTCGTAATTAAAAGATTCTATTGTTATAGTCGATATATATAGCACTATTGTCTGGGTTCAAGGACCCTATTTGTGGAGAGTAGCCGATTTACATGCTCGGGACTTTGGCTCTAACACATACGTTGACAAATCTTTTTCAGGATTTTTGGGAGTTGCTGCATAGGATTCATTGGAGATCTTTTGGAGGTGCAGCTGAATTTATGTTACTTCTTTAGTAGTTGGATTTTTCTTTTTCCATTCAGTCGTTTTATTTATGAGACTATTTTGGAGTTATTGGGCCTTTTTGGTTCCAAGGTTGTTTTAAGTTTTCAGTTGGGTTGATTTATTTCATTATTGAGATGTTGGGAGATTATGTGATGGATTTAATCTCATTTTGGAGCTTTATTGGTTAAATGTCATTTCATATTTGGGTTTGATTAAAATAAATTATATTGTGGATTAAAATTTGATGTCTCATATATGTCACATGCTAAGGATGGTATTTTATTTACTCACGCCCGACTTAGTTTTGGTGGCGGCCGACGCCAGAAATAGGCGGGGTGTGACATACTACCTGGTCCATATCCTCTCTCGTTAGCTCGATGATTAATACTTTCGGCTTTAGCTCTCCCTCCAAATGCTCCCGTGTAGTTTAGTCATATGGTACGGATGGGTCTATCTTATCTTTGATAGTCATTGTGGTATTTATCGGATGTCCATCATCTTCTTGATTTATATCAATATGGTCGATGTTCTTATCTTTGTTGTCACCATCTGCATCATTCTCTTTTTCTTCAACAATGGTTTTTTGATCAGTTGTCGTGTCTTCTTGAGTTTGGTCCCCCAATTTTTCTTGAAACTCATTCTCCAATTTATTGATATGTTGTACCTTCATTTCTTATAGACCCACAAATTCTTGTATCATTGCTTACGTGTTGTCGACGTGACTCCTTGTTAATTCTGAACATACTTTGTCTATGTGAATTCCTTTGTCTGAATATACATGATTTTTGACTTGTCCTTCCTCAACCAGAGCTATGTTAACTTTATCCTCATCCAATTCTTTTACGATTAGAAATAAGCCAAATTGATCATCAATCAAAACTTCTTTGATTTTTATTTGACTTATTTTATCTTCAACACATTATTCTTCGAAATCTACTTTTTCCTCTGAGAACTATTCTTGTATAGGATTAATTGTTGAAATGGATGCTTCAAAATCCCATTCTTCTTCACTGTCAATTTCTTGGCCCTTTGATGTTTCCAAGTTACCTTCTACAAGAGTCTTCTTCGTGTGTTAACAGTCTCTAGCATAGTGACCCTTCTTGCCACAGTTGTAACATTTGTTGTTGCGTCACCTAAAAATCTGTGAATTAGTCTCGTCCCTTCCTTTTTTTTCATCTCCCCCTGCATGTGAGCAAACTTCTTGTCCTAAACTTCTCTCATTACATTTTCCTTTTCCACCAATGCATCTTGTTCTTCCTCTTTTCTCAATATAGAGTGCTTCTTCTTTATTTTTTATTGAGACCCCACTCATTTGTTTCATCAATGTCTCTTGATTAGCTAATAGATTTTCCAACTCAACTAGAGTGGGTTGAATTTTCCAGCCACGTATTGCCATAACAAATCCATTATATTCGAGCTTTAAGCCACGAATAATTATTCTCCTTATACGTGGTTCACTAATTTTGGAGTAAAGATCAAGCAAACAAATTTGACATAAATCTATAATTTTCTTAAAATATTGACAAATGGCCATACCTTCTTGAGTGGTAGTCATCAATTTTTTCTCTAGCATCCGTCATTCGTCTTTGACAAGAGAAAGCCAAGAGTGTACCACGCATCATTCGGTGTCTTCACATCCTTGATCTGCCCCAATAATTATGGATCTACTGTTATGTTGAGTCTGTACATAGCTTTACCCGCTTTTATTTTCCATTTTCTTAAAGCCTAGACATTTTTCTGGGAGGGTGGTGTAGTGTCACTACCACCAACAATCTCCCAAAGATCTTTTCCTTCCATGCAGTGGCGGATCCAGGATTACAGTCCAACTGAGGCTAAATCGGTTCAAAATTACATATGTGAATGTTTTGAGTGTTGTCGGGGGTTCGGGGGCGGGTGCCCCTGAGGTGATTTTTTTTAGAGTTATTTCTAATTTTAAACAAATTATAGCTTTATAATGCTCAAACAATTACTCTCAATCATTATTAACAATATCTAATTAATTTCTCCAGGTGTTCCTATTTAAAAAATACCACATATTTCAGACTACATATACCACCAAATATTTTAAATGGATCAAATACCAAAAAGTCCCTCAACTAACTTTTAATACATATTTAGTCCAAGTCTTTTATTTTGTACCAAAAATTCCGTGGTGACTTTTTGGTACAAAATGAAAAGTTTATGACTACACGTGTATTAAAAAAAGTTCGAATGCTTATTTGGTATATGCCTCTATTTTAATTGAACATTGAACAACTTAAAACTAAACTACTCATACATATTAAAAATTAAATTGAACTACTCCACATACAAAAAACTAAACTCCACAACTCCACATACATAAAATTTCTACCACATACAAAAAATATATAAATACATAAAAATAATACTCGAAAAACCCTATATATATATATATATATATATATATAATTTTTTTTGGAAAACTTCAACCGGGGCCACCGCCCCCCTTGGGCCTTATGTGGCTCCGCCACTGCTTCCATGTAGGACATCATGTAGGTGATCCAAATTTCATAATTTTTTTGGTTTAATTTTCCTAGCCCACCACCAAATGCGTTAAGAAAGTTTTCCATAATCATGTCCTTAAATAAACTGGTCCCTAACCAAATATACTGACACGGTCCCAAACTTTTTTTGATCCATTGACAGTAGTTGTTTTAGTAGCACCCTTACTGGGGTCCCTAACCATTTAGCTCTGATACCATATTGTTGAGTAAGAAATTGCATAAGCGGTGAACCACAAATAAAACCATTTTATTACACAAAAATCAATTGTACAAATTTTAGTATAATTATTGACTCACAAAACACACTCAAGAGACCCACTAATATTACAAAACTCGTTCAATATTTCGGACACAATTTTATTACTCAAAGACACACATAGCTCACTATAAAGACAACCACTATTTATTTGGACACTCTTTCCTACACTTGATTGTTTTCCTCACTTGATTTTTGTTCTCTCACTTATGATCCAAATGGGGAGAAGATTCTCCTATTTATACTATATTGTGGAATTATCTAGAAATTAGAAGAGAGGAGGAGATGAGGGTGAGGATAAGAAACTCATCAGCTGTTTCAAATTTTCAGCCTGTTGAAGTCACCACCTCCTCTCTCCTTATCTAGATTATTTTATTTCCAGAAAGTTCTTATCCTCTCCCAAGCGTCGGCTATAATGTATTCGATTTGATTGAATAATGGTTCTTATTTGGCATAAGTACCTAGATGTATTAAAAATACACTATCGGCTGACGTTTCACCCTATTAAAATAAGGGTCGATTAGACGCATCTATAATATCTGCCTTTCCCTCAGGTCGACTGGATTAATTAAAAAGACAAATCAAACACTCGAGTAAATTAACTGTGGGTCTGCTCGATTTTCGTTAAACAAGGTTCTCAATAATTTTGTTTCAGAATAAGACGATGTCTGAGAGGGGCTACCTGATGTGCAAATTGAACCATATAGAGACGACCTTTGATTTTTGCCTAATCTCCACCCCCTCGTCCATTTTACCTTCGAACGGAGTAATCTAAGACCCCACTTGTCCCTCGTTTATTTTTTGGATCTTAAGTATTTAGTCCTATTTTTTAAGATTTATTTGTAGTCACTTTCATATTTTTATTTTTTTAGTTGTTGGTCCTATTATAATCACTATGAGACATGTGTCATTCTCTGCAGACAGAAAGAACGACGATTACAGAGTAGTTATGAGCAGTTTTTGGTTGTTATGGGACTTACTATAATTTTAAAAATACATTGAATGGGAGCTCAACAAATCTTAAGAGATGGTACTAAAGCCAAAAAAACTATCTATTTTTTATTAAGATCTTGTCGATTGAAGCCAAGGGTTCGGACGGTATATTTAGTTACCCTTCACACCCCTCGATTTGAAATGAGTTTTCCAAATCAGAATTTATCGATGAATGAGGTTTGTCTATTTGAACAAATAATAATATTTTCAATGCTTCAGAGTTTTCAACAAATATTTGTCAAAATTGAACAAGTAGAGATTATTTGTTAAGTTTGATATTAAGGCTATTTGAAAGATTCGACCTCAATCATTTTGGACACCCTCTTATGCCTTAGTATATTGTTCCTTTTCCATTAAGGGTTTAGTATCAGTCAATTTGGATTCCCTTTCATGCCTCGGCCATTTACGCCTCGGCTTATTATGCTATGTCCATCAAAGGTTCGACATTAGTCAATTTGAAGTCAATCTCATGACTTGGCCATTTATGCCTCGGCCTCTTATTCCCCATCCATTTAGGCTTGATATCAATCATTTTGGACTCCCTCTCACACCTCATCTTATTTTGCCTCGTTCATTAAGGGTTAGGCATCAGTCATTCTAGACTCATTCTTACGACTCAATAATTCACGCCTCGGCCATCAAGGGTTTAGCCTCAATCATTGTGGACACCCACTTATGCCTCTACCATTAATGTCTCATCCACTAAGAATTCATCCTCAGCCATTGTGGAATCGTTCTTATTCCTTGGGCATGTATGCCTCATCCTATTATGCCTTGCCCATTAAGGGTTTAGAATCAGTCACTCTGGAATCATTCTTATGCCTCAGCCATTAACGCCTCGGCCTATTATGCCACACCCATCAAAGCATCCATATTAGTCATTTTGGACTTATTCTTACGCCTCAGCCTATTTTTTCTCATCCATAAAGAGTTCGGCTCTAGTAATTTTTGACTCATTCTTATGCCTCGACCTATTTTGCCTCATCCACTAAGGGTTTGGCATCCTACTTATGCTTTGACAATTTATGCCTCATCGATCAAGGGTTCGACACCAGTCATTTTGGACTCATTCTTATGCCTTGGTCTATTATTCCTCAGCCATCAAAGGTTCGACATCGGTCATTCTAGACTCATTATTATGCCTAGACCTATTTTTCCACAACCATCAAGAGTTCAGCCTTAGGCATTGTGGCCACCTATCAACACCTCGATCATTCATGCCGTGTCCATCAAGGGTTAGACCTCAATCATTGTTGACTCATTCTTATGCCTCGACCATTTATGCCTGGACCTATCATGCTTCAACCAAGTTAGGCACCATTCACTCAGGACTCGTTCTTATGCCTCAACCATTTATGGCCCGGACATTATGCTTTAAAATCTCATAGCCTCTAACCTCCTATCATTATTGAATACATCTCAAAAAATTAAAGCCTATGGAGATTTAATGGTCCCAAATATGACCGTTCCTCATTATTATGAGGATTTTACCTCTTAACCTTTATGGGTCAACCTTTTAGGGCTGGCCTCATATGGATAGTTTTAGAAAGATTGGGCTCATAAGGGTTAGGCAAACTTAGACGAAAATATATGAAACTCTAGAATTCATCAGAAAGGGTAATTTCGTCATTCCAAGACCAAGAAAGTGTCTACACGTGGGGAGAATAATCACATTCCCGAAGAACATCCCAGAAGGACATGTGGTGTGAATCCAATGGTGGAAATAGACTAGACATTTTTCATGTGACTAAGGGTTCACACTACACCCTAAGTCACTTATGAATAGAGTTTTATTATTACTTGCAAACTAGGTCATTCATTATGTACAAAAACTCTATAGAAATCACTTTAGATAGAGAAATTATTTTCAGTCCTGTAATGGGTAACTCATCTCAAGTATATAGTTGAAAATGAACTACTCAACAGTGGATGTAGTCCCAGTTGGGTTGAACAACTCTAAAATTTTTTGTGTTTGATCCTATTTAGTGCACTGAAATGTGATATTTATGGTTTGATACTCTTACGCAGAATGATTACTTAGCATGACTCACTGAGTTACCTACATACCCTTTGAGATACAATTTATGTGTATCATCAATGATCAACTAAGGCACCAAAAGATGTTTAAATAGACAATTGTATCTACAATATGATCATTCTCACAAATTTTGATACATGGAAAGACCAATCGACTATTAGTTTTTGAATATATGGAATCATGGAGGTTTAATAGAGAAGAGAAATAATCCACTAGTTAGGTTTTTCCCAAAAAATAACTAGTGAGTATGGTATGTTTACACCATCTCCAACTGGAAAATATCTCAGTGACACGTGGATAATAAATGAGATGAAAATGCAGTAACTAAAATGGCCTAAAGGGAATATAAATATCACTTATATTCAAGAACACGTGGGTGCCTGGGTAAGGTACACGTGAAAATAGGCACATGTAAAAAGTTTTCAAGCGAGAGTGGCCACACGTTCTTTGGGATCCAAAAAGAAACTTTCTTATAGTTATTTGATAAAAATCAATTAGGATTCAGAAAACAATAAATAAGCAATGCAGGATTACCTGCAAAAAGCCGTTTTACATCACTTTTATTTTACCAAGTTTATATTGCCAATTATTTCCAGTTTTATCAGATTATTTCTTCTTCGAACGAGTTTATAAGATTAGATTTAGTTCTTATTCTAATCATCTTTTAACATTCCATTCAATTTACAATTTAGTTTGCAATTCAACTTAAAGTTTCCACCATTTAAATTTATTTATTTTATTATCAAACCATTTAAACTTGAATAATTTCTTTAGTCCTCTCATTTAATCATATTTGTTATCGTTTTACAATAATTTCCTATTTAAAATTTTTACTTTATTTTAGTTCAAAAGAAAAGAAATAACAATTTAGCATTTCACCAAAATTCTTCTTAATTGAATCATTTGAATATAGCATAACAGTGTGACTATTTGTCAATTAAGTATAATTAATTCTGTTAGACAAGACCCATAATCCTTGCCTGACACGCTCGCAAAATTCTTATTCATCAAGCCACCAAAATAGTATATTAATTGAAAAACTCATGAGTGAAATATTGATTAATCACATTATAAATCCATTGTAAATTCAAAATTAATAAAACAAAAAAATAAGAACACTATTATAAATCCCTGAGATTTTAATCAATTGCGATTGTAAAATGAGAAGTTTCGAAATTTAATTAGAGACCATGTTTATCCAATCCCTATGATACAGTCGACGATCACAACTTCCTTAATTGAAACAATTTTTAAATTTAAAACCAATATGATAGTTCGTAAAAATGACATTTTGATCGTGTTGGAAACCGAGCGTCCGTGTAAATACGCTAGTCATTGTTATCGGCTTCCGACCACAATATAAAAAAACCTAAACTTTAACTACACTCTTGCGGAGTACAGTGGCGAGTCTGGGTATCTGTAATATCCCGTATTTTTGTGATATTTATTTATGGGATTAATTGAATTAAGTGTGTATTAATTGGGAATTAATCCGGATAAAAATACTAGCGAGATGAGAGTTGGTATTTGATTTTAATGAGTATATATGTCTATATATGAATATTGAATTATGAAATTTGTCGTGAGATTAAAATACGGCAATTTGGAAATTTTGTTGAGACGCGTGTGACAGTCGCATCAGGAATATTACTATTTAATTAAAAAGTGAATTTTAATTCTATTAACCGTATGGTCGTTTTGAGTGTGCCAACGCATCCGGAAGGGTCGAAATATTCAAAAAACACTAGTCGGAGGTTTAGTTTGGGTCCCGGGGCATTTTTGGCCCATACGGCAACGTATAAAGGTAGTTTGGTAATTTTGGATTTTTGGGAATTAAAACCCACGAAAATTAGGAAATAAATATCTGATTTGGTAAATACCCACTAAAACCACTAATAACTTAATGGGCTACGAGGGGTATTATAATTAGTCCCAAAAGTTCCTAAGGCAAAACCCTAGCCACCATTGTCACCTTGGAGAAGAAGACTTGTAGAGAGAGAGAGAGGAGAATTCTGCAGAAAGAAAGAGAACACTTCATCAATTCGACATCAAAATCAGAGTTATACATAAGGCAAGTGGTTTAATTTCATTTTTGGCAAAGAATGTTTCTTCCATGCGTAGGAAATTGATAAAATTTGTATTGTTCTTGGGAGTTTGATAAAAACCCATTAATTGGATTTAGAACTTTATATTTTGATGAAAGG
Organism: Sambucus nigra; assembly: GCA_949130495.1. Taxonomy (NCBI): domain Eukaryota; kingdom Viridiplantae; phylum Streptophyta; class Magnoliopsida; order Dipsacales; family Adoxaceae; genus Sambucus; species Sambucus nigra. The sequence goes on from OX422212.1 coordinate 363,538,780, forward strand.
ATTGCATGTAGAATTGTGTTAGGAGTATTATTCTGATGAAAATACACCTTGTTCATAACAAAACAGATTTAATTATGCCCATTGGTGACTTTAAAATTTTAGGGTTCATGTTCATGTGATTTGGGGATAAATGAAGGGATCTGATGATTCAATGATGTTTAGGAAGAATTGGCCCTATATAAACGTTAATATATGACCTAAATATGTTTAGGAATGATTAGAACCCATAAACAATTGTTGGATTGATGTTTAGATGAGGTTAGGGGTGAAGAAAAGTTGGAAAACCGAATTTGGGAAAATCTGGGCTCGAAACTGGCCTCTCGTTAGAAGACCTGCCCAGGTCGTTCGAACGAGCTCGTTCGAACGAGCTTCTAACGAGTTGACAGTTTGACTTCTAACGAGAGGGATGTTCGTTCGATGACTTTCGTTCGAATGAGATTTCGTTAGAAGGCCCACTTCGTTCGAATGAACTCTCGTCTGAACACCCTCGTTCGAACGAGACTTCTAACGAGCTGACAGTTTAGGATTTTTGGCCTGTTTTGATTTCACGTGTCCCGTAACCTTGTTTAATTGTAGAGATAACATTCCCTTGATGTTAAATTGATATAGTTGGGACATTTGGGATATATTGAGGAGTAAAACATAGAAGTGTGACTCGAATTGAATGGAAATTGAGGAATGGAACGTGAGTGACTATTACGATGCGAGAATTATTGGCGGCTAAAAATAATTATATTAACCGAGAATATGTAATTGTGTAGCATTATACGTCGGTACGAGAATGAGAAGTGTACCACAAATAAATTATGGTGACTACTAAGATGTGTGTATACTTAGTATATGTATATGATCTTATGTGTATGACATACCTACCATACTTGCTATCACGGGAGGTTTACGTTCGCTTAGGGCCCTCTAATCCTTATGTTACCCGGATTTAGATTGGTACCTCGAGAACATAGGTCAGAGAAGGAATTATTGGGATGTTAATAAGTCTGCTGATCGTGGGAGCGTAGGTATGTGCGTGATCCATGTGATGTGACTGTGTTCGCCTCCATTGTTTGTGATTGTTGTTATCTGAGAACGATTCCTAAGAGATTCGGAGTGCGTGATCCTTATGTGCGTGATGTACCGGGATGGATAGCAGAGTATGTGTGCACCGCAGCTTAGTCTAGGGGTGCTTGTATTGTATATTTATGATGTGAATAATATACACTTAAATAATGGGAACTTTCATGTTGGTATTGTGAATATAATTATGTTAATGTTTTGAGAAATCATAACGGGTTAACCGATAGTAAATTGTATTTCTACTAATTGAGAATCTGAGTTTAAGTAAAGCCCTCTATGTAATCGATAACGTTGGAATGTATAATGGGAATTGAGTAGTAAGGGGTAGAACTTATTACGGTTTGGTTAGTTATGTATGTTACTTAGATGGGTACGGTACGTTTAGGAGTGCACAAATTAGTCGAGAGGTGAGTATTTCATGTGAGTGCACGTCCTAACATATATTTTGCATTCATTGTTTTAATGTTATTAAAACACTTGCTATTTTTAAAATAATCCCCACTTTCGGGCTCTGACCCGTTTGATTTCAAATCTATTTTTGTAAAAACCATTTTAGGTGCCCGGCCACAAGGACACCATGCTTAGGATTGTCATTCAGGTGACGAGCTGTAGCTATTTGTGGAAGTTACAAGACCTTGCTAGTAGACGCTTCTTTCATCTTGACTCCATATTCAGGATTCATCAGTTTTAGGGCATGTTGCCCATTTCTATTAGAAACATTTCATTTATTTCAGTTATTCAGACTTATGTCATGTAATTAATTCAGATTACTTTGTTTTACTTAGTTCAGTTGTGGGATTGTTGTGAGGAGTTTTTCCTCCGGACTTATTATTATGTTGTTGGTTATTCTATTATTTTTTTATGGTGAATGTTGTTATTCTATCAATATCTTTTGAATTGCATGTTAATCAGAGTTAACTTAAAATTTGGCAACTCACTTTTTAAATACTAGGTGGTTAGTAATCATTAAAATGTTTTCTACAGTGATGCTATTAACTGGACCAACTTGGCATTTTGTATTAATTTAATAAAGGAGTAGCTACCCGGTATTTAATTAGTCGGGGTGTCACAGTATCGAATCCAGAGGGAATGTTTGATAGATTTTAATTGATTTATTACTTCAAAAAAATAAAGTGTAAAAGATGATGATTGAGTGAGAAGGGAAAAAAAGGAAAAATAAAGAAGTTAACGAAAACTAATTCGAAAATTAAGGTAGAGACACAATCCCCCAACCCTAGAGTATTGATGGTATAAAACTAATCGTAAATTTAAGTGATTAATTAGACCCAGAATTTAGTACTCCCAAGCATTACGTATATGAGGTTCAAGCCTGCATCATACTTAATCAAAGGACGAGTAAATCGGTATTGCGATAGTTACACTCGAATTGAATTCTAAAGCATCCGGTTACCCGAAAGCAAACGAGATCTAAAGATTTACAATTGTCGTGTTTCTACGCAATACGGTCATAATCAAACTATTAAATTTAGAGGATTAATTTTATGTACATACAACTACCACATGAGGTTGGGTTCATGCATCTCGACCTTTAAAAGTCTAACCTACCATGATGAAAGTAATGAAAACGATTTTGGAATTGCCAAAAATCATGATTAAACTAAGGAAAATTTGTAAAATGATGTAAACAGGAGATCAGACAGAGGAAATTACTCACTAATCTTACCAAATCACACAAAGCATTAACTACAATTACTGGTAATCACTGAAATATGAACAATCTTCAATCTTGGAATTAAAATACTAAGCTATCTCCAAACTAGGGTTATTCTTAAAATAATGGAAAATTAGATGAATTCTCCCTACTAAGAATGATAATAAAATAGGTTTTTATACCCTACAAAACTTCAGGAGTTTTAGCTGCACTAGGACTCTCCATTAGAGAAGGATAAGAAAATAAAATCTCGACAGTCGGACCCGTTCGATCCTCTTGCGGTTCGGTCTGCCTCGAATCCAGATCGGTTCTTTTAATTATTGGGAGGATCTATCTTGGACATATCGGTTCTTTTAATTTCTTTCAACTTCGATTCGTCTTCGGTCTGGTGTTCTCTAGAAATTGGCAATTCGGATCGGTCTGTGCTTCCTTTGACTTTTTTTCTTAAACTTTGACTGCTCATAACTTTCACACCGGGACTCCGATTGAGGTACTGTTTCTTCCTATGTGCTCATGAACTTGATATATTGAACTTCTCTTTAGATGCCTCATTCGAATTCCAGGTATAAATTATAATTTTGCCCTTTTGACTTTCCTTCTTTTCTTTCTCGATTCTTCCGATTTCTTTCTTTCTTTCTCGATTATTGCGGTTTCTTTCTTTCTTTAATTGGCATCAAATATCTGCAAAATCAATACGAAATACCAGAAACTCAATGTACGTGTTAGGATAAGTCAGTAGCAATATTATGAGATAAAGTCGAATCGATTACGTTGTTCGAGGTGCTAAAAGTAACTAAATTAAAGGGATAAATTGGGAAGAATTTATGCCTAATCACCCCTCTACATACATTGTTATACCCGGTATTCTATGTGCATTATTTAATTGAGGAAATTAATTATATGCATTTTGTGGCATGTAATGTCACCATTTATATTTATATGTGTTATTTTATTGTATGTGGAATCGGATTCAAAATACGATAATTCATTGAGTTATGTTAAGACTCATACCGAATAAATGTTAGTTTGTGTAGTACTATATCTTGGCTTGAATTTTGAGACATTTAGAATATTTGTTTTGACTTATCATGTTGTGGTTTAAGCCCATTGGGTTGGTACATGACTTGAGTAGAGTTTTAGATAATTTAGAAGATCAATTGGGCTCATTAGGGTGGGGCTTAAGTTGAGTCAGGGCCTAATTTCGTGGAGAGTAGGTTTATGAGGTTATAAGACTAAGCTAAATACATTTAGAACATGGGAGAAATCCTAGGAGGCTAAGGAAAGAGTAGGCACTCAAGGGGAAGAAAAGATTTAGGGATTTGAGACTTCAATACCTATGCCCAATATTTTATTATTTTTCCCATGTAAGTTGTAATAATATAAAAACCATTGAGAATTGGATCATTATAATTGGGTTTATGTCTATAATTGACTGTTTTTGGAGTCTTGATGGTAATTGTTGAAGTTTTGGGGCGAAAATAGAGAAATTAGGACATGATGGTTCGAACGATAATCAAGGTCGTTCGAACGAGTGGTCATTCTCGTTCGAACGATGAATATTGGTTTGAATGAAAGTCCATGGTCATTTGAAGTTGAGATCGAATGAGGATCGAACAAGATCCCACTGTATAGCTAAACAGGTTCGTTAGAAGGTCATTCGAAGGAGAAATCGAATGAGAACCCTATCTTGTTTGAACGAGGTCCTATTCTTTTTCGAACGAGCTGCCCATAAATTTTTAGTTCAGACTTCCCATGTGTGTTGTCACATTTTGGACCCTTGGATTGATGAGGTGTAGAGCTCTGAGTGTCCGAGATGGTCAATTTCAGAATTTTGGTGTGAGGAAGGGTTTTTATAATGTTTGTGGGGGTTATTTGGGTTAATTTTTTGTAGAAGATGAGAGAGGTTTTGAGGTCTCTCCCCCACCCTCTTTAGCATTTCTCTCTCTCTCTCTCTTTCTAGTTAATGTAAAGAATTTCCCCTCTTCCTCCATCGCCATCCATCCTCGACCACCTTAGCCCCACCATATATTATCACATTTTAGAGGTATTTCACCATATTTAAGCCTAATACACCCATTTCCTCCATTATTGGGAAGAGCTACGAATTTTGGAGGAGTTATTGGGGATTGTTGATGATGAAGATGGAATATTAATGGAGTTTGGAAGGGGTTTTACTTGAAGTTTTTATGGAGGCAAACTTTGCGGAGATATACAACCTCCTTGAGGTCACCTTATGAGGTGGGGGTGACCAACACCTTCTTCTTCATCCAATCATTTTTATAGATTTATTGAGATGTAAAAACTCTACTCTTAGTTTAAGACTCCATTTTGCACAATTAGTAGTTTTTGTAGCTAGAATTTCTAGAGTATAATGCGTACATAAGTTAGGAAGATGATTTCTTAAGGTTTTGTGTAAATGGCTTATAAATGATTTCAAAGGTTATGAGAAAGATACTATGATTCAAGAATGTTGAATCAATGATGTATTTTAAGAAGTTTGGTATTAAACATTTTATGGAATAAAATATTTTGAAAATGATATTTATCTTGCTAAAGATATTTTGGGTGAGATATGTTTTAAAGTTTCTTGAAAAAATGAAGATTTTATAAAATTGAGCATTTGTTGAAGTTTTGAAGAATAAAAATGTCCTTTAGTCTTGAAAAATATATTTTTACAAGTATTATGAAATTTCTAGAGTAAATCACATTTTAGATGATAGGATTTTTGGACTGAAAATCCATCTTCTCATACATATAAACTTGTAGTATTTTGAAGTTAAGCATATAAACAAGTTTAATGAGGTTTTATTTGGTTTAAAAATGAAATGGAGAAAATAAAATTTTCAACCCTTAAAGTGTGTGAAAATTTTGTTTAAAATGTGACAAGTGTGACGATTCAAGACTACATATATTAATAAAGAAAATGGTATTTTTGTTCAAAAGTGGTCTAAGATGTTCATTGATTTCTTTGAAAAGAATGTGATGAAATAAATATGTTTCCAACTTGAGAAGAATGTTACTCCAAAATGTTAAAGAGGTTTTAATGTGTAAAAAATACTTAAGAAGTTAGTATGAGTAGCTTAATGGTATTTTGGGAAATAACACTTCTGAAAATGGAAGAAAAAACAAATTTTAGAAACAAATGGATAAAATCGTAATTTTACATAAAGTGGAACATTTTTATGAAATAAAATGTTGAAAAAGGTTTTACACAAAATAGTCCTAAATGAACATGATTTTGGGATAAAATCAATGTTAGAGTAAAAATGACAAGAAATGATGATTTTCAAAGTGTAACACAATTGAGGGAGACATCTCGAGTTTTGGCTTTGGTCGAGAAAAAGAAAAAAGAGGAATAATGTAGACATTTGAACATATTAAAACACATTAATAAGGACTCCGATGTCACAGAAAATAATTAAGGAGGGCTCGAAGCCCGAAAATGAAAGACTCAAAATCACTAGCCAGAACATATGGTAGCATAGATGGCAAGAATATGAGAAAAAGATAATGAAAATGAAACATATCAAGAAATGTGTTAGGTGGTGAATTTATGAAAAGACAGCCTAACTTGAATGAATTAATAAATAATTCGATAAAGGATAAAGTGGACAAGAAATGTGAAAATTAGTTAATGTCCATTAGGTAAAGGAATTGTAAAGTGAAGGGATTTAATGGGTGGTTAAGCAATCTAAAGAGGGTTAACTCATAATTAACACTATATTGTGTTTATGAAAAGTTTTCAAATAAAAATCAGTATTTTCTAACACGGTGTTCGCGTGTGTTGAAGGGTCATTTTCAGTGAAAATACTAAGATAAATTTGGCATGAGAAATAAGGAAATTTATGTGAAAGAAATCATTTTCATTGAACAAAGTGTATCAAGGAATAATAGTCAAGTCAAGTAAAAGAAAATTTCTTTTACAGGATTAAGGTGAATTAATCGGGAAAATAGCGTTTTGGGAATAAAAATGGTTTCATGCATGTAGGTATATATATATATATATATATATATATATATATGATAGTTGCATGTGCGTGTAGATATAACGTGTTAGAGTATTCCTTCGGCCATTCGATGCTATATAACGTGTTAGGTAAGTATTCTTTTTATTTTACATTTGTAGCTCTATATGCTTAAATTTCGAGGACGCTTCCTACGGGTCCCTTACGTAGCTTGATTTAAATGGAAATTGCAAAATAAATAAGTGAAATGATAATTAAATATGATTGGACTAGCAACATTATGTAGGTTATTTCATTGCACTTCACACCTAACGCTCGGGTTAGACCGGGTTGACCACGGGTAACCCATAAATTCGGGCTCGGGCATTACAAATGGCCTAAGGAAATCTTATTTAGAGTTTGATTTTAATTTTTTTTGTTATGATATTCCTATTCATTGAAATATAAACCTAATGTAAAGTGGAATCTTGAGAAGAATAATTGATTTAATTGTTAATTAACTAAAATTATATAATAATCTTGTTGATTGCATAATCTAAAATTGAGTATATTCTCCATGAATTCGAGTTAAGTTTGATATAATATATAATCTTGATTATATATTATTGATTTTGTAAAATCCCCATGTTAAGTGGACAAATCAATGTGAATACTAAGTTAATTGAAGTATTTTTATAAAACTAGTGTTTTTTAGTTAAATATGAAATTTACCCTTTAATCACGTTAGAATTATATATAATTATTAGAAATAGTTTTGGGTTGATGTTAGGACAACTATATATGAAGGAAGTTGTGTTTAAATATGAATTGGGATCTTAATGTGGCTTTATTGGAGGTTTTTAGGGTTAAAACCCATAGGTAGAAGATGATCATGTCTGATATAGTCGATCGATTGATCCCTATAGATGATTTATCGGCCTCCCCTGTTTGGGATGAGGATAGGATAAAGGGGTTGTTTAGGTTAGAATTCGCGTCATATGGATAGGTTAATTTATATTTGAGGTTGTTGACACTTGAAGAAGTGAGAGTATATTATTATTTTGAGGTTATGATTTTGGTGTTTGGGAGAGTTGGGTATTTTGATCTCATTGGATTTGTATGGGTTAAATTGATTGTGAGATATAAGTGGTAAATCTAGAGTATGATGGATTATTTTATGGGTTGTTAGAAGCTTACAGAATTAGGTTAGATGGCATAGTTTATAGGGTCATTGTGAGATATTAATAGGTAGTTTATCCTTTGGTGAGACTATATTTAAGTAAAAAAACTATAGTGGGATAGTTAGTATATTCGATCCACTTATATAAGTTAGTTGTGGGATGATATATAAATTTAAAGCCTTAAGAGATCGGGGTAGGGTTATGTAAGATTGACTATAGTTGTCAAATGTAAGTTAGATGTGAGACAATACCTACATTTAGGAAACCTGGGAGTTAGGGATAATTTTTATGGGATCGATGTACAGTTAAAATATGTTTTACATTTTTATGATAATGATGCTAAGTGTGACCTGATAGTGTTGGGTATGTATGTGTATGTCTTTACTTTAACCCATTAGTGAGGGTAATATTTTCTTGTGTGTTTTATGTCCAATGCATACCATGAATGAGTGCTCGCGGGTGACGTACTGGAGGGGATACGCTTTATGGGGAATGTACACTATTATCTCGGTAATAGAGGCGGCTTTTACCTTAGTCATTTACCCTAGACACTATTGCCTACGTACCCATGTCCCGAGGTGGAATAGATGGGGGATGCCATCGTATATTCATTGTATAGTTTTGGGTATATTTGTATATGTGATTAACAAAAAGGCATAGTGATTATCACTTATTGACTTTTTTGGGTTATAGGTATGGGACTACATATAACTCTATATAGTACGCGCAAGTGATCCCTAAAGTCAATAGAGATAGGAATTCATTATGTGACGGAAAAGATTAGACCATTTACTTGTACATGTCGAGGTATGTACCCAGGTATGGATGTTAGACGTAGAGATGGTATTTATTTAACCATATGTGATTATGTGTTGCGGTACCAGAGATAGTTTTATCGATTTATGTGTTGTACTAGAGATGTATATGACGTATATTAGGGATGTATACCTATATAAATATGACTCTAGATTTATATATCACATATACTAGAGATGTATATATTACATTAGTGGCGTGAGATATCCGTAGACGAATAGACTTGAGATATATAATTAGAGACTGTTATGGATACTTATATCAAATAGGGAGATATGCCTAAGTTATGAGATTATCATACACTATTTAATTCTTAATATAAAAGAGTAACCTAATAACGAGCTAATAAAGAATAGAGAATGAAAAGATGAAATTTATTCACGTGGGACACACATATGGTTTTGGGATTAGAATTGCACGTCATTTTAGGTTGTTCGGTTGGTTAACTAATAATTTAAATTCCACTTAAGATGAGGGAAAAATGCACAATTATATTACAGTCCAATTTAGTTATAATATTATTCTACATAAACTTGATGTTTACATTATTCTTGAGTCTATTTGTAAAGTTCATATGATGTTGTGCTAAAACACTCTTAGATAGAAGACTTTCTTAGGATTTTACAAGTCTAGGCTATTAAGTGTTCGACTAGTTTGGATATTGAGCCAAAATAATTTTTAGTTGAGATCTGTCTAAAGATCCATTGAAGATTGAAAGCCCTAAACAAATTCCTATGTCCATCAAGATCCTAGTAGGTAAATAGGACACAATAAAAAATAGTGGAACACATTACACTACACTCTAAATACATACATGCATTCATAGATTTTTTTTTAAATCATTTAAACAATTTTTGAAGCATTAAATAAGATTTAATTGAATTTAATCTAAGAAATAATTTAAAAAAAATAATCATATGTCTATTAATGTTAAAATTGTGAAAATGGATATTTTGAGATAATAATTTGTGAAAATAATTTTGATGATTTTTCCTAAGTTAAATTTTTTTTTCCATTTACAATTGAGTATTTAAAATATCTTTAATTCATTAGAAATTACATTGAAAACATTTTTATATCTAAGTGCGTGTTTGTGTAACAACCCTTGACTTTGGAGACTGAGAAATAAAATTTTTGGAAAAATAAAATTTAATTAAATTGGAGAATTCTAAAATTGGGAATTGAAGTCCAAGAATAGAGTACATTTCAAAGTATTCCGGATGATGATTTTGAGTGTACCATTGATCTCGAAAGGGTCGAAATAGTCAAAATGACTGTCATTGGGTTTTATTTTGGCTCCGAAATATTTTTAAGTCAGTTCGACTCGAATTGGAGTAAACGAGTCATTTAAAGTGTGTATTTACATTTAAATTGGGGAAAGCCTTCTCATTTAGATAAAGAGATAAATAGAAAGAAAAGAGAAAGAAGAAGAAAGGAAGAGAGAGAGGGAGAAAAGCTTGGAGATTTTCGGCCCAACCACGACATCGAGGAGATCCAACCTCTACAAATCTGAGGCAAGTGTTTAATCTTGCTAAATAGGTCCTTTTTGTATTTAATTTCATAATTTGTGGGTTAAAGAAATGATTTTTGGGTATTAATATCAAAATCTAGATTCTTGGGTTTAATCTTGAAATCAATGTTTAAATATGGGTTTAATGGTGTAGAAAAGGTTGGGATCAACTTTGGGTTGATTTATTATCTTAGAATCATGATTTGGTGAAGGTTTAAGAGTTAGAAATGAAAATTTGGGGTTTATAATTCATGGGTTTTGATGAAGAAGAAGAACCCTTCAAAATCTGCAGAACCGAATCGATTCGCCCCTAAGCGAATCGATTCGACCTAGGTAAATTGGCAGGTCTACATTGACCGAATCGATTCAGACCCAAGACGAATTGATTCCGCCTGAGACAGAAGCCCAGGTCTTTGGACCCGAATCGATTCGCCTTGGAGGCCGAATCGATTCGCTAGGCCGAATCGATTCGGAATAGGGCCGAATCGATTCGGAAACAGGGCATTCTGTGTAATTTTCTTCATAGTGATTTCAAACCCTTTTTGGTTGGGTTTATTGATTTGGGGTCTTCTCTTATGATGTAAGAGATATGTTTGGAGACACACTAGGGGTTTTTCACACATTGTGATTATGGGGACTTCTTGGGACAATTTGGGAAAAATATGCCCATGTATGTATTTGGAGTTGTGTATAGAGATTGTGGGGAAACCTCTTTGGGATTGAGAATCCTACTTATAGACCAAAAGCAAGTATAGATGTGATGGGAGGCTAAGAACTCTTAGAGAGAGTTGCGAGGGTATGTTGTGAAATTCTAAGCCAACCTTTATGTCGAATCCTTATAAGGATAGGATATTATTAAGATACAATTTGGGGCCAAATGGAAGGGAGTGGTCGCATACCCTTAGTAATGATAAACTCTAAGAAATAAATCCAAGAGATCTTAGACTAGGGGATTCACAAAAGTGATTGAACCGTAGTTGAAATCGAGACCGATGGGATCATATTACCAACTAGAGTAGAGTGTGTAAATCTAGTTCGAGTAGATGTTGTTTATCGGAGTGTGATTTACAACGGGCATTTTCCCTAAGAAATGGGAGTATTTGATGAGAATAAGATTGAGCTTGAGTCTTATAGACTATTAGTTATCTATATACCAATAGTTGAAATTATTACTAGATTCATCGATGTGCTCTCGCATATAGATGGCATGTGTAGTGATGGTTTCCTACACTAAACTTTGGGTGATAACCGTAATGTTGGATATATATATATATATATATATATATATATATATATATATATATATATATATATATATATATATATATATATATATATATATATATATATATATATATATATATATATATATATATATATGTGTGTGTGTGTGTGTGTGTGTGTGTGTGTGTGTTGTTTGGGAGACTATTCATCATAGGAAAATGATTGAATATGTTTCAAGTGAGGAATTGTATTCACATATCGAGGTAAATTTAAAGGAATTTGTGGTGACGGCTTGTATATTGAGGATTATGTATACTTATAGCCGAGTGTATATAGATATCTTATCCACATGAACGAGAATTAGTTTGTATATATAGATGTAAAGATATGTGAATCTATGTATATATATCTATATAGATATGAATATATGGATATATTTATGTTGTGGACATACATGATATGGATATCTAAACCGTATATGATGGTTTAGGGTTTGATCATATGATGGGATCATATGGATGTATGTATATTGTGCGTGTGAACGATATACATACTTATGTGGTTATGCATACCCCGCTCATGCTATCATTGGGAAGTTTTCGCGCAGAGGGTGAGCATCCTGGCTCAAGGAGCAGGGTGTGGATATTCCCCAGGTCATAGTCAACCCGTGTGTTATTATGTGATTTATATTTTTGGGATGAGACGTGGTGGGTATGTTTCGTCTCATTGTCGGTTAAGAGCTATGACCGCTTCCCGGGACGTCGTGTGTGTGAGTTTACCACGAGATGGGTGTCGTTGAGCCCCACCATGGTGGTCCCCAGTTGCTACGTGAGCTGGGCACTGGGAAGATGATAGCATGGTGCAGTTTTATCGGCTATATATATAGCCGGGTGTATTATGTGCATGTCTATTGTACATCAGATATGATAAGTACACTTGGTATGGGTATGGATGATGGTGTATATATATATATATATATATATATATATATATATATATATATATGGTTAGAATAAAATGCCTATATATATATATATATATATTTATATATCCTATAGATGAAAGGATATGGAATCTTTGCGGAGTACATCTTGGATGATTATGGTGTACTAGATTGATGGGGGTTGATGTATCGCATTTAAGGAATATTTCGGTTACATCATCCCAATGATATTATTGGAGATTTTTAGTTGTTTTCATATTGTAGTCTAAAATTTAGTAGTAGTGGTAGTATAATATGGTATGTATGGCATTATGGATCTCTAAGATCGACATTGTCAAGGAGTAGTGTAACGGGGTGGTTCCTTGTTTGGATTTCGCTTTGCGATACACCCCACGCACGAAACGTAGTGCAGTGTCGAGATTGGAGAAAAGTTATGTCAAATATTTATGTGTGGCATAATGGATCTTTAGGATTAACGTTGTCAAGGATTAGTGTAACGGGGTGGTTCCTTGTTTGAATTTCGCTTTACGAGACACCCCACGCACGAAATGTAGTACAATGTTGAGAATGGAGAGAAGTTTTGTCAATAATAATTTGTATGCATGCTACTTAGTAATTAAATCATATGATTCAACCCAAATGTATACGGGTAACTTGTTAAGAATTATAATTGAATAAATTATAAATCGGAATCCATTAAGCCTATTATGGCATAATTGTTTGTAAACATAATCAAGTATGATTAGAAAAGGGGTGGATTCTTGGGTTAAGATAGGAAGGCAAATCTCGTGGGAATAGGCGGGGCCTATGTTAAGTTAGGTTGTCCTTATAATTGGGATAATTTAACCAAAAAAAAAATCTCAGGACGCGAATAGGTGCGCGCCGTTAGATGAGAGGTGAGTTGGGGTCTCACAAGAGTGCGATTCCACTTTAATTATGAAATAATTGCACCAATATTTATTATGCACAGTTAACACACTTGCTAAATATTTTTCACAACTCGGGCTCTGACCCGTTTACTTTTCTCTCCTGCCTGTATATATATATATATACAGGTGTCCTACCGCATAGATGCCGAATGACCTCCTATCCAGAGTCTTGGGAGCCGTGACAAGTGCGGACTGTTGCGGGATGTATCTTGTAGTCGCTTCCTACTTCTTTAAAAATCTAGGTAGGATTCATGTTGTATTTCGGGTTTATACCCATGGGATATTTATAGATGAGTATATTTATTTCATTTCAGTGATTGTATTGGCTGTGACCCGACAGCTTATTCGGGTTTACTTCCTTGTGGTATATTCAGTTGTAGTCATTTATTTCATTTATTCTAGAATTTTATTAATCATAGTTCTTTTATGCATCTTTCTTTCCTTTATTAGTAGTGTTATAGTGTTGGTCTGTTGTTTGTTGCATATTTTATTTAATTTTAACATCTTGCTTATATGATATCGGGTAGTTAGTCCTATATTATATAGTACCGACAGTTAATGTTGAGACGGGACCATCTGAAACTCGTGATTTAATGTAGTATAGGGTTGGCCACCCGTTATTATTTTAGGCGGGGTGTTACAGTTTGGTGTTTCAGTTTGCCTTAGTTTGTGTTTCTTATGTGTGTGCGATTTCTATCTCAACTTTCCATCGTTAGATAAGTTTTATCAAAGGCGGAGGTTGATTGTGAGGGTTTTTACTTGGATTGAGAATCGTTGTCTTTTACATGTTAATTGTTCACCCAGTTTAGCTTTCGTCAGGCGCTTTCATATCAACCGTTGGATTGACTCTCGATCGTATACTTTATATCATAATCGTCCATTTACATCGGTTATAACCTGCTCATATTCTCTAAAATTTAAATCCTGTCTTCGATGATATCTGAGCCTTTTTGTCATCCAGGGTTTTCTGTAGAGAGAGAGAGAGCAGAGAGATGTAGAGGGAGAAAGGAGATGTGTAAAGAGAGAAAAGAGAGAACAAGGCGAGAGAAAGAGGTTTTCGTTTAGGTTAAACACCTTTGTTTAAATCCATTGAATCAGAGGGTAAACCTAGACTACATATCACGTTAATTTTCTTATCCAGGTTATTTGATTTTCGATCTAAAGATATTTCTATATTCAAAGCCAAAAGCTTCACGAAAACCATTTTTGAAACTCCTGAAACATTTTATTTTATTTTGTCTCTTTAAAATTAGATTTATGATTTTCTGAAATGATTTTAGTTCTAAAACTCGTATATAGTCTATGTATAAATGTTTTGAGGAAGACATTTTGTTTTTCAAACAAGTTTTGAAAATTAAGTTGGTTTTTGTGAAGATCTAATTTTTTTTAAACTTAGATCTAAAAATTATTTTTGAAAATCTCATATCTGATTTTAAAAATCGTGTAATAGTATATTTAGATGTAGATATTTTGTAATTTGTGCTAATATATGTATGTAACACTTAAGTGTGCGTATGCGTGTGTGTGTGCGTGTGTCTCTTAAGTGCATTTTTATACACTTCACTATACATCACACAAATTTCGTTATAATCTGTTGATATTTAAGGCGTGGCTTTTGTATTCAACTTGGAGCTATTTGCATCAACATTTATAGAAGTGTACCTATATTTAACAGGGGAATCTCAGTTAGGTGTCTTTTTTTCCATTTCTAGCATTTATAAATTGTTCTTGATTATTAGTGAATTTTTTTTCTTTAGGGGTGTAGAGGCCCTCGAGGATGTTTTCTCTGGAGAGGTTTAACCACGTTAAAATTCTTGTGTTGTGGATATTTTTTCTTTACTTATTTGCATGGTTCTTAATTTTGATGGTTGGTTTAATATATTTTAGTAAAATTTGCATAAATAATTTTTTAAAATAAAATTTCATTAGACATTAAGTTACAAATCTTGTGTTATCTTTTTAATCCATTTTCATGTTTAAGGGTTTCTTCAAAAAACTTACGATTTACAAAAAACATAATTGATTAACATAATAGGGATAATGACCAAATGACCAAACTGCACATTAATGGTATTGATTATCATAATAGGGACATAGTGATGAAAATTTTAAGAATTAACACTCCTAATTTTTACCATAAAAGGTATGCATGCCATTGAAGAAATTGATGACCCTAATTTAACTCCTGGACTTCTTAGTAGAAAATTGAGGATAATGGAAATGGAAATTGATTACAAAAAATTAATGTATTTAACTAATAGAAGGCACAGTGAGTCAAACATAGGCTTCAGTTCTAAGATGTGTAAACCTAAATTATTTATACCTGACCTAGATAGTGAATCTGACCAAGAAACAGACCATGAAACCCTTGATACCCAAATTGCCATAATAAGACAACAGTTCAAGAAAATTTTAAAATATAGAATTGTCGTTGTTGTTCGTAAAGGCCAACCTGGGCATCTAGGAATTCAAGCCTCTAGACCACATGATTGAAGGTTTCAATGACCCGCAGAGTCCAATCATAATAAAATGGAACATTATGCTAATACGTGCTATAGCAAACTACAAACCACACCTAAGGATCACATTACTAAAACTTGGGATGACTCAAGTGATTCTGATGACGGCGAATCGGGTCCATAAAAAATGGATGAATCTTGTATGGCATTTTATACTAAAATTATTGAAAATGATGGTGATGTCTGTCTTTTTGATAATGATCATATGTTTGTGTGTGATGATATTACTATTCCTTTATGTACAACTCGTGGTAATAATGTTTTTGAAATATTTATCAGTAACACTTGTAAACGAATAAATGCGGTGTGTGATACCGATTTAAATTAATTCCCAAGCTTCCAAGTAAACCTTATTTAATTAGAGTCCATTTAAACTAAATTAATTCAACCCCTAAACATGCAACTACGTGTGTGCGTGTGTCAACCCATAAATAAATAAAACATGTGACACGAAATTCAGGAAAAATCCCCGAAGGGTAAAACCTTTTATTTTCACTATAATTTGTAAAGAACGGTTTACACGAATTATAATGAAAATAAGAGTGACATAAGAAATACCCTTAGGTGCCGATTCTGATGTCATCGGCTAGAATCTCCCACAAGAACTCCAGATGGGCAGCAATGAAGAAGAGACGGTTTCTCCACAAGTGTAAACTTCATAAGGACTCCCTCCATAATAGCACCCAGCTGTCGGTTGTAGAGTTCTCCCCACAAAGAATGAACAAAAGAAAAATATGTTCTTGGGTTCCACAAAACAACTCACACAAAAGTAATTGGGATTTTTGTGAATTCTAAATAAAACAAAATTATTTGAACCCTTAAATTGCTGGAGAAAAACTTTCTGCCAAAGGTATCCAATTAAATTTTGGGCAGATAAAAAAAAGTTTCAAAGGTTAAAACTCTTTAAAGTTGGAAATTTTTCTCCATGTTAAAAACAAAGGATGGTTGTCCTTTTTATAAGAAATTTTGAGTCGGTCAAAGAATAAGCATGAGGTCAGCGTGTCAGCCAAAAAGTAACGTCGCTCGAACGAAAATCCCATCTCTCTCGAACGAGATATGTGTGTCGTTCAAACGACATTGCGCGACATCTCATTGTCGCTCGAACGAGATGGTGATATCATGTGAACGACCTTAGCGTCGAAACCCAGATACGCTTACTGCCTTAGAAATTTTCTCAAACCTTTTCAAAAACATATTTTTCTAAAACACCTAACAAACTTTTTTATAAAAAAAAATATTTATAAAAACATTTTATATATCAAAGGTTTTTAAAACTCTTTTTAAAATAATATCCCAACACTTTTAATATGAAATGTAAATGAAACTTTAAAAATTATCTTTCCAAATGTCATATTGTTGGGCTTGAGTGTTGAAGACAACTTGTAATTCGGATCCGTCTTTTGTAGATACAATCTTCTCAATTCCTCGACGACTAGTAGCAGTATATGACATAATTAATTGTGACGGACATTTATAAAATTACGTCCTTACAAATCCCCTGTATGTTTATGCCGGTACATACATAAAAACATTCGAATTATCAAATACCAAAATGCCTATACAAATCTACCCTCCCATGAATCCCAAAACTGAAAAGGTAAAATTTGCAAGTTCTCAATTTTTTTCTTCAACATCAAAACTCTCAAAGCTTTTCTCATCATGGTGTGTAACATATTAATCTTCGATTTTGTAACTACACACATGAGAGAAAGCAAATAAATTCGTGACGCATCGAGTTTGAAATGATATAAGAATAAATCATTAAAAAATCAAATCTCCCCCCATAATGCAAAAACTCCCCTATACCATGATAATTCTTTCTCCCCCTTTTTATGATGTCCCCAAATAGACAGATAAGAAGAAACAATCAAAACATAGAGTTTCACGATAAAATGCATAACAAACAAGGATCAAACTACGCGCATGCAAAGGTATGTCTCAAAAACTTTCACAAACTATTTTTGATTTTTCAAATTTTTCATACAAAAATAAGATACTAAAAATGACACCATCGATTTATACTAAAACAACCAAGTCATGGAAATGGAATGTACGGGTGTGAACACATTCGATAGGTAAATCAACTCAATCAATCATATGTTCATGATGAATATGTGTACCCCTAATGAATGAACATCAAAAAATATCCTTAGGTTTAATTTTTTTTAATTTAAATAACATCGTTTTGTGAAAATCAAAGTCAAAGTAATTTCCACACCAATAACGTCCAAAACTATTTAACGCTTTTTCAAGATTTTTAAGGACGTGCAAACACATTTTAATTCTTCATCCAAACTCCCTCAAAAATATCTTCTTTTAGAGGTGTATAAACTAAATTCTCTAACTTTGGAGAATTGGTGCAAAAACCTAATTGACCCATAATTGGCATGAATTTATTTTTCTTGCCTTTAAATTTTTTTGGGCTCTTTTAAACCTCTTTGGACCCCGGATAGTAAAATTCCTTAATTTTTAATGTATAATTAAACGGCGGCTTAATCGCAAAGGATAAATGATAACCTTTCATAGCCCTTCGTCGTTTTCAAATAAAGCACACGAACTCGCAAACGGCTCTTACATACACAACTTTCTTGTCAAGTTTTATCGTGCTTGGTTCGTTTTAAGGACATGATTGAAGTGAAAACACCTAACCAACAAGTGATAGGACAACCACAATAATCATACAAATCCGTGTATGTGTGCAATAAAGGAAATCATGAGTCAAACATGTAGGAAGTAACACTTATTACATCTTAATGACTCCAAAAATTATAAAGCACATGGATGAATTGATATATTATCTCAAAACACTAGCAAATAGTCAAATGAAAAATGAAAGATGTTGTGACTCGGTCAGCCTAAGTGTTCATCCATAAAAGGTGCAAACAAAATACAAAAATCTTTTTCGATTTTTCAAAATTTTATCAAAATAAAATCTTTTTGTATTGTTCAAAAAATTTCAAAAGCAAAAATCTAATACAAAAAGTACATTACATTACACTAGAAAATATATATCATGAAACCACAACTAGTGTATGAAAAACATACAAACACAATCATCTATATGATATGGCAAGAGAAGAATCATGTGCAAGCAAACGAGAATCAACTTGTCTAAAATCTAGTGACTCTAAAAGTGATTTCATAACCCAAATAGATGTGAAACGTCGTGTGGGGGATTTAGGAACCAAGAAAATACTAGGCATAAACTTCCTATGACTTTTTCCAAGATCAAAACAAAATCGCCTAAGTTGACCTTTCCTACCACAATATGAACCTGTGTAAACGGGTGGAATGACACCTAAAGCTTGATCTTTTCTAACATCCTTGGGATTAATTGACCCTCTAAAATAAATAATTATTTAGGCTTTAGCACTAGAATCATGAGAACAAGATGACCCATTACCATCACAATCAAACCTACTTGAGTCTGTCAAATCATTTTTTAACTTCAAATTTTTTTACTCAAGATAAGAATTAGACTCTTCTAAAGATAGGGATTTATTTTTCAAATTTTCAATTAAACTTAACAGTTTATCGCGCTCCCCCTCAATTAAAGCAAACTTTTCCCTAAGGGTCTCTTCACGTACCACAAAGTCATTGATTAAATTTTTTTTGTCCTCTTTGCCACAAACGCAACCACTAGAATTTTTAAAGTCCTCCAATTTTTTTTCTAAAAATAGGACCCTATCATCACTCTCCTTCTTGGACAATTTTAAAGCCACAAAGTCATGGTCCAAGGCAATAAATTTCTCACGATAAAAATCTCTTTGATTTTGAACCGTTTGCAAAAGATCCATCGCGGATTTAAAACGAGAATTTTCTTTTTCCAAAAAATCAATTCTTTTAGCAAACGTCAAATTCAAATGATTTATATCATCAAAATTCTAACACGTGTCATCAAAGGGGGCATCTGGTTACATAAGTGCTGCATCGAAAAAATTGTGATTTTTCACAAAAGTGATTTTTCAAAAAAAATCAATATCACACAAATTTTACGAAAAATTGGAGTACACAATAAAATAGTGTAACCTGCTCTGATACCAATTTGACGACGTGAGAAGTCAAATTGTATCAAAAAAATAAATCCTCGAAAAATCTGGATCACGCGATAAATTAGCGTAACCCGCTCTGATACCAATTTGTAAAAGAATAAATGCGGTGTGTGATACCGATTTAAATTAATTCACAAGTTTCCAAGTAAACCTTATTTAATTAGAGTTTATTTCAACCAAATTAATTCAGCCCCTAAATATGCAACTATGTGTGTGCGTGTGTTCACCCGTAAATAAATAAAGCATGTGTCACAAATTTCAGGAAAAATCCCTTATGGGTAAAACCTTTTATTTTCACTATAATTTGTAAAGAACGGTTTACACGGATTACAATAAAAATAAGAGTGACATATGAAATACCCTCAGGTGTCGGTTCCGATGTAGTCAGTTGTAATCCCCTGCAAGAACTTCAGATGGGCAGCAATGAAGAAGAGACGGCTTCTCCATAAGTGTAAACTTCATAAGGACTCCCTCCACAATAGCACGCAGTTGTCGGTTGTAGAGTTCTCCCCCCAAAGAATGAACAAAAGAAAAATATGTTCTTGGGTTCCTCAAAACAACTCACACAAAACTAATGGGGATTTTTGCGAATTGTAAACAAAACAAAATTATTTGAACCCTTAAATTGTTGGAGAAAAACTTTATGCCAAAGGTATCTAATTAAATTCTGGGCAGATAAACAAAAGTTTCAAAGGCTAAAACTCTTTAAAGTTGGAAACTGTTCTTCACGTTAAAAACAAAGGTTGGCTTTCCATTTTATAAGAAATTTTCAGTCGGTCAAAGGATAAGCATGAGGTCAGCGTGTCAGCCAAAAAGTAACATCGCTCAAATGAAAATCACATCCCGCTCGAACGAGATACGCGTGTTGTCCAAACGACACCGCGTGACATCTCATTGTCGCGCGAACGAGATGGTGATATCGTCTGAACGACCTTAGGGTCGAAACCCATATACGCTTACTGGCTTAGAAATTTTTTCAAACCTTTTCAAAAACACATTTTTCTAAAACACCTAACAACCTTTTTATAAAAAAAATATTTGTAAAACATTTTCTATATCAAAGATTTTTAAAACTCTATTTAAAAAAAATACCCCAACACTCTTAATATGAAATGTAAATGAAACTTTAAATATTATCTTACCAAATGTCATATTGTTGGGCTTGAATGTTGAAGACAACTTGTAATTCGGATTCGTCTTTTGTAGATACAATCTTCTCAATTCTTCGACGACTTGTAGCGGTATACGACATAATTAATTGTGACGGACATTTATAAAATTATGTCCTTGCAAATCTCCCCCTATGTTTATGCCGATACATACATAAAAACATCCAAATTATCAAATACCAAAATGCCTATACAAATCTACTTTCCTATGAATCCCAAAACTGAAAAAGTAAAATTTCCAAGTGTAATACCCCGTACTTTTGGCTATATTTATTTTTGGGATCAATTAATTAAATGCGTATTAATTGAAAATTAATCCGGGTTAAAATACTAACGAGATGCGAGTTGGTATTTGATTATGTGCATACATGTTTTGATATATGTATTTGGTATTATGAAATTTGTCGTGAGATTGATATACGGCATTTTAGAAATTTTGTTGAGACGCGTGAGACCGTCGCGTCATGGTATATTATTTTAATTATAAAAAGTGATTTTTTTTCTATTATCCATATGGTCGTTTTGAGTGCGGCAACGCGTCCGGAAGGGTCGAGATAGTCAGAAAACACTACCCGGGGGTGTAGTTTGGATTCCGGGATATTTTTAGGCCATACCGGCAACTTAAAGGGTATTTTGGTAATTTTACATTTTGAGGAATTAAAAGTGACGAAAATTGGTTAATTAAATCTGATGTGGATTTGACCCACTAAGCCCATAACCAACCCATATTAACCTAGAAGGCTACGTAGGTTATCATTTAGGTTTTCTAAGTTTCCCAAATCAAAACCCTAGCCACCTTAAGCCATCATTGGAGAAGGAGCTTGGAGAGAAGAAATTTTGCAGAAAAGTTCTACCAAACCTACACCAAACTCAGAGACAATCAAGGCAAGTGACTTTATTCCATTTAAATTCAGAGAATGTCTTTTCCATGTTAGAAATTGAAGAATTTTTTATTGTTCTTGAAAGATTGAATGAAAACCCATGTAGTTGGAGTTTAGAACTTGAAAATTTTGAAGAGAATTGCATGTAGAATGATAGGTAGATGATTTCTCTCATAATAACTGTGATTAGGAGAAATTAAAACGAATTAAATTCTGGGATTTGATGATGATATAAAGTTAGGGTTCATGTTCTTGAGATATTGGGAAAAAGGGTAGAAATTTGTAAATTTAATTGATGTTAGGATGGATTGATCCCTTAAAAACATGTTAGGATGTGACTATATATGTTTAGTATTGATTATGGACCTTTAAACGATTGATTGAGACTTAGTTTAGAAGATTTGAGGTGTTAAAATGGATGAAAAACGAATTGGGGAAAAATTTGGGCCGAATCTGGTAGCTCGTTAGAAGCCCCTACCCAGGTCGTTCGAACGAGCTTCTAACGAGTTGACCAGTTGCTGCTAACGAGGATGGATTTCGTTCGATATCTCGTTCGAACGAGATATCGTTAGAAGGTACAGTTCGTTCGAACGAACTGGGACCTCGTTCGAACAGCCTCGTTCGAACGAGACTTCTAACGAGTTGGTAGAGGAATCTCGTTCGAACAGTCTCGTTCGAATGAGACTTCTAACGAGTTGACAGTTTGGTCCTTTTTGGAGTGTTTTGACTTTCGGAGTCCCGTAAACTTGTTCGAGGATATAGATGACCTTCCTTTGATGATGTAAGGATAGATTTGGGACTTTTGGGTTATTGAGAGGAGTAAACTATATACGCGAGTTATATTGAATGAACCGTTTGGGTTGAGACGTGAGTGTCTACTACGACGTGAGAATCGATTATGGCGCATATGATGATAAACCGGAATAATATAAAGTGTAGATATTATAAGTTAGTACGAGGTTGCGATATGTACTACGATTGAACTACGGTGTTACTAAGACGTGTGTTAACTTAGTATTGGTATATGAATTGTGTGTATGACATACCTACCATACTTGCTATCACGGGAGGTTGCGTTCGCTTAGGACCCTCTAATCCTTGTGTGCCTACGGGGGGGATATAGACTGGTACCTTGATGAACATAGGTCAGAGAAAGACTTATTGGGATGTTAATAAGTCCGCTGATCGTGGGAGCGTAGGTATGTACGTGACCCATGTGATGTGACTGTGTTCGCCTCCACTATTTGTGATTCGTGTTATCTTAACTATTCCTAAGAGATTCGGAATATGTGATCCTTATGTACGTGATGTACCGGGATGGATAGCAGAGTATGTGTGCACCGCAGCTTAGTTCTCGGGGTGCTTATATTGTATATTTATGATGTGAATAATATACACGTAATGAATGATAACCTTCACGTTATTGTTGTGAATATAAATACGGTATTGCTTCGAGAAATATAACGAGTTAACTGATAGTTATATATATATTGCATATTGAACATCTGAGTTACGTTAAACCCCTACTTAATTACGAGCATTTTTATATTAAGAGAACCGAGTAATAAGGGTAGGACCTATGATAGTCTAGCTAGATATGTTGACACGTAGCTAGTAGTCTGTATCACTCTAGATGGGTACTTACGTTAGGAGTGCACAGTTAGACGAGAGGTGAGAATATCATGTGAGTGCACGTCCTAACATGTACTTTGCATGTAATGTTTTAAATGTTTTTAAAGCACTTGTAGGTTTTTAAAATATAACTCCACATTCGGGCTCTGACCCGTTTGCTTTTCAAATCTTTTTCTTGTAAAACCTTTTTAGGTGCCCAGCCACAGGGACACCAAGCATAGGATACTCATTCAGGTGACGAGATGTAGCTGGTTGTGGAAGCTACAGGGATTTGCATGTAGACGCTTCTATCTTTTGGATTCCAGAGTCACTATCTATCAGTTGTAGGGCATGTTGCCCATTTCTATTTAGAGACATCTTTTACATTACAGTTTTCAGACTTTGTTTTGTATTGTTTTAGCATTCGGTTATTTATTTTCAGTATGGGATTGTAGTGAGGAGTTTTCCTCCAGACTTTATTACACTATGTGATGGTTATTCGTTTTACTTCAGTATGGTGAATGGTGTTTTTATTCTTTATTACACTTGTTGCATGTTAATCAGACTTATATTAAAATTTGGCAACTTACTTTTTAAATACTAGGTGGTTAGTAATAATAAAATGTTTTCGACAGTGATGCTATTAACTGAGCCAACTTGGCATTTTGAATTAATTTAATAAAGGAGTAGCTACCCGGTATTTAATTAGTCGGGGTGTCACACCAAGTTCTTAATTTTTTTCTTCAACATCAAAACTCTCAAAGCTTTTCTCATCAGGGTGTGAAACATATTAATCTTCAATTTTATACGTATACACATGAGATAAATCAAAAACCTTCGTGACGCATAGAGTTTGAAATGATATAAGAATAAATAATAAAAAAATAAAATTTCCTCCATAATGCGAAAACTCCCCTATATCATGATAATTATTGCTCCCCCTTTTTATGATTTCCCCAAATAGACAGATAAGAAGAAACAATTAAAACATGGAGTGTCACGATCAAATGCATATCAAATAAGGATCCAACTACACGAATTCAAAGGTAGGTCTCAAAAACTTTCACAAACTATTTTTTATTTTTCAAAATTTCCATACAAAAATATGATACTAAAATTCACACCATGGATTTAAACTAAAACAACCAAGTCATGGAAATGGAATGTATGGGTGTGAACACATTCGATAGGTAAATCAACTCAATCAATCATATGTGCACAATGAACATTGTACCCCTAACGAATGAACATAAAAAAATATCCTTAGGTGTAAAAATTGTTGAATTTAAATGACATCGTCTTATGCAAATCAACAAATCAAAATCAAAGTGATTTCCACACTAATAATGTCCAAAACTATTTAACACTTTTTCAAGATTTTCAAGGACGTGTAAACCAATTTTAGTTCTCCATCCAAACTCCCAAAAAAATATCTTCTTTTAGAGGTGTATAAACTAAATTCACAAACTTTGGAGAATTAGTGAAAAAACCTAATTGGCCCATAATTGGCATGAATTTCTTTTTATTGCCTTTAAATTTTTTTCGGGCTCATTTAAACCTCTTTGGACCCCGGATAATAAAATTACTCATTTTTTTAGGTCCAATTAAATGACAGCTTAATCGCAAAGGATAAATGATAACCTTTCATAGCCCTTTGTGTCACCCCACTAATTAAAATAAGAGGAGGCCGGCCTGATACTCCAATAAATACATGAATCATGGATGGTCCATTCTTGGCATCACTGACCTGGAAATAATAATACTAGATAACCACCAATTATTTTAGAAAACGGATGTCAAATATATTTGTAAGTTTAAATAAAACCATTTATACAATCCAATTTATAAAAGAAGGTTGGTATAAAAGAAGACATACAGCCAAGCACTAAACGAATAAGTTGTCGGTTAATAGACCAATACAACTATTACACCAAGTATTATAAACAAATATCACAATATACATAAGCAAGTACAAAACTTGGGCAACATGCTCGAAAGTCCAAATTGAGCATAACTTGAATATAGAAAAGATGGAAGCGTCTACAATAAGAATCCTACAATATCCGCAAAAATGTTTTAGCTCCCTAACACTGAGAAGAAAAGATCATATGGGGCGCCCTTGCGGCGGAGCACCTGAGCATAAAAGAGAACCATGCAAGAAAGAGAAATATAAATGAGTCAGGGCCCGGTTTGATATGATATCAGTGCGAATAAAATGTATAACAGTTATGAGCACTAAAAATTATAAATAGGTTGGATTCGCTCTTCAATAAAATCATACTCACCTCTCAACTAAATTCACATCCTAGCGTCCATCTAGATCATTTAAATTAAACTTCTTGTTTAATTTAGAGAATTCACTTAATTCAGTATTCATGCTTAACTTACACTTATGAGTACACATTAATGCAAGAGAATATGACTTAGTTTACTTGCTAAGATTTCTTTTTCGGTTTTACACACTATGATTTCACAGTTCCATTTCTCATTAGGAAACTCATTCTAAAACAATTGATTTATAAAATGCTTCGCCACTTATAAATTACCACTTTCATGAGAATAGTTATAATCACAATATAATGCTTCTAAGACAATCCTTATGGGAGTCACCCCACTGGATGCACCCCTAAATGGCTATCATCTTTTGGGGCCTAACACCAAGACAACCTGGGCATCCTAAATCGTGTGACGTGGGAAGCGGCCATATGCCTTCGACAGTGAGTCATAACCATACACGGAATTACCCAACTTTGAAAAATAACATCACAATATATAGCAACCGATCCTATGGCCGAGGACTATATTCTCCCTGCATTCACTAGCTAGGGGACATCACCTCATGCGCGTAACTTCCCTTATGATAGCATTTAGAGAGGTATGTATATGAATTTCAATAACTCAAGATATGCCAATTTAAAACATCCACTTTTTACATTTACAAAATCACTTGTGCTTAGCAATATGTGCCAATTTTAAAAATATGCATTTCTTATTCATGAAGTCATGATTTATCGACGACATAGGTTACCGGGTATAATTATCCTCATACTAGTCTTCAAGGGTTCAAAGAAATACCATAATCCCCCAAGGGTAATTTTCCTCAATGGTAGTCTCCAAAGTCCTAAACAATATCACCCAACTCTCCCTTAATCCTAAGCTAGCTCACTAGAGGAAGATGACACTAACTGCTATTGAATAACCCCTGTATTAAGCCCAAATTACCTCCATACCAATCTAGGTTATTAATTTCCTTAATATGGACCTCAAATACTCTTTCTTACTTCCCAAGAGAAGGTTCCTAGGCCTTAAACCTAAAAGAAAAGGACTAGAAACTAAACTGGAAAAACCCTGTAAAACAGCAGGGGTTCCGAATCGATTCGCCTAGGGCTGAATCGATTCGCCCCTGGTAGCGAATCGATTCACCCAAAAAGCAAATCGATTCGGCTGAGAAAATAAACCTCCTGTCTCAGCCCGAATCAATTCGACCTTAATTCGAATCGATTCGGTTCCCCAGACTTGTAGCCCCCATCTTTAGCGAATCGATTCGCTGGGGAGGGCGCATCGATTCTCCCTGGACGAAATTCCAAGTTAGGGCTACGGGTTGTATGAACCCTAAAATCCCCCAATTTCAATTCTTCCCTCTAATCTGAACATTATCAATTAAAAATTTAACCAAATAATTCCTACATAATAACTAACTAATATCTCCAACTCAAATCAAAGATTAAGGGTTTAAACACCAAAAATCATCAAAACCTATAAATGGTTTAAATCTCAAAAACATAACTATACATACAAATTATCCACACTAAGTCATACATTTGCAAGTTAGAAACTTGCCTCAAGTTTGTAGTCTCAGATTCTCTTCTCGTAGCAACCATTCCCAGCTCCAAATCTCCAATTCTCTCTTTTCTCTCCATTTTCTCCCAAGCTCTCTCTTCTCTCTAAATCTCTCTAAGTTTAAAACACAAATGAGAGATAAAATGTTCTTGGACGACTAAATACCCCAAATAAAATAAGTCTAGCATTTAAATGCTACTACACAATTAAAATGACTCATAACAACATAATTAAATCATAACCGGTCAAAAGTCCTCGGAACTCAAAAATTCAACATAGCACTTATTTTGACTATCTCAACCATTTTCGGACTAACCATAGCCTCTAAATTGGCATCCGGAATAGCGTACAATATTTCATGTTCCAGCGTCATATTAATTTCTTAATAATTATCCAATTGGAATATAAGTCATAACTGTCGCTTAAAGCACAATGACGCAATAAAACACAATATGATGCTATTTACGTTCACACAACAGCAAATATGCAAAACTTAGTAAATATCATCTCTTAAATCACTTAAAATAATATTCACTTCAACTTCCAGTATTTTATATAATTATCCCACATGGCAAATTTATATAAAACCAATTACTCAAAAATATGGGTTATTACTTAGTCCCCCCCCCCCCCTTATAAGGGAATTTTGTCCTCAAAATTCACGCATACCTTATAAAAGACTAGGGGGTACTACTTTCAATCTTAGTCTACACTTCGTGATCTAAAATAGCAACATGAAGTTCCTCATAATAAATATCAGGTTGTAAATCGATATCAACTGATGAAATTATGCCAATAAGCTCCTTCGCACCTCATATACATCCTCAAGGATGACACATGAAACACATCATGAATTTGTAGTAGGTGTTCCGGCAAAGCAAGCTGATATGAAATGGGGCCTACCTTTGTAACACGGGAAACAGTCCTACATAACGCGGCGCGAGTTTGCTTTACTTCCCGAATCACGTTATACCCTTCATCGGGGATACCCTCACATCTATTCGCGTCGGCATAGCCCTTTTGAAAATCTTGTGCAATTTGTATGCGGTTTTAAATTAGCTCAATCTTTTAAGAGATGTCTTAGATCATTTTATGTCCAAGGAGCTTATTGTCTCCTACGTCCAACCAATAAGAAGGTGATCTACGTGGTCGTCCATACAATGCCACATACAGTGCCATGCCTATAGTGAATTGGTACGAATTATTGTATACAATTTTGACCAATGGAAGGTATTGATCCCCTCCTTCTTTATAGTCAAGTACGCACATCTGACACATGCCCTCCAACATTTGGTTAACTCTCTCTGTTTGTTCATCCGTTTGTGGGTGGTAGGAAGTACTCAACTTCGATTCGGTTTCCATTACTTCCTGGAAACTTCATCAGAATTTTGATACGAAATTCTAGTCTCGGTATAATAAGGAGCCGAGTGTAACATGACGTATTAATCTGTACGCACTGGTAGGAAGTGTGGCGATTTGGTCAAATGATCGACGATTACCCAAATAAAATCATGACCACTTTGCATTGTCGGTAATTTCGGGATAAAATTCATGGATATACTCTCCCATTTCCACACTGGTATTTCTAACGATGGCAATGATCCCATTGATCGTTGGTGGTCTACGTTCACCAATTGACAGGTGGCGCATTGGGAGACAAACTCAGAAATGTCCCCTCCTTGCGCTCCACTACTCTCATTACACTAGCAGGTGCAAGAGTCAACACTGACATAAATGCTCTTGCTATAGAGTCCTCCTAGTTAAGCTCTTTCCACTTAGCTTTCGATGCCTTTGCTAGTTCCCCCACGGGTTTTCTGCTTAGCGTATTCGCTACCCCACTTGCCTTTCCTGGGTGATAATGAATATCGAATTGTAACGACTTGTGGTCTGTAAAAAGACTAAATTTCTTACCCAGGAGGTGGTACCTCCATATCTTTAGGGAGAACACTATCGAGGCTAGCTCTAAATCATGCGTGGGATAGTACTTCTCACGGGGCTTAAGCTTGTGAGATGCATACGTAATGTCCCCATGTTCCAATATTAACATACCTCCCAATACTTATAGAGACGTGTTCGTAAAGACCAAATAGTCCACTCCCAATCTTGGCAACGCAAGTACGGGAGTAGAAGTCAACTTCTCTTTTATCTCATCAAAATCTAGGTCACAGACGTAACACTCTCTCTAATAATGGGCTTCACATTCCTTTCGGCCTGGTGTCCCAAGTTACTCGAGATTTCATTCTTTTTATTCCTGAAAAACTGATCCTTCTTAAAGTTAACCCACCTGTCTTCTCGTGGTTAACTCCCTACAGCCTTCCTAAAATAGTGCCACATTGTCCCCCTGGACTTACTTCCTAATAATCCTAACGTCGATGTATTTCCTACGCATGAAGAATGAGTACTATACTAACTATATCCCTAGTGCCAAAGACCTTTCTCAATTTCTGACATTTGCTCGGTTTCAGGCGTGGGACGTATTGCAAAGAGAAATCCAAACAAGGAACCCCCCCCATTACACTACTACCTCGCATCATCGGTCATCAAGATATAATGGCCCAAGGCATACAATCGGGACCGCTAAAAATCCTATTTTATAACCGTACTAATGCGCTTCTAACTCTGTGTTCTCTTGCTGCGGCGGAAAGGAAAATATAACTAATCAGGGCGCCTACTTTCTGTAACGTGTTATGAACCTTCTACCGAAAAGTATTTTTCCTTAAAATTTTACCTTCTGATCAAGGCTTGACTATAAGCCTCAATACGACTTCCATTTCCTTGTCTCACCCACATACATACGGGGAGAGAAACATTTCCAGTGCTTTTGCACCGCACATTTACTTTTAGCCCTTAATTAATCACGCGACTCTCGGCTAATTTCACTAAAACCAACATCCTAACATAAAGTAACATCTCTCCACTCCCAACGTCGTCAAGGTTCATGTGCGTAGTGTCTCGCAAGTGAAATCCAAATAAGGAACACCTCCGATACACTACTACTTAACTTTTTTGGTCGTGGAGATAAGTCAACACAAACCATGTAAAAATAAAAAAATGCTTACATATCTTAGACCATCTTTAGAAAGTCTCAACCCATATCTAGGTGAGATATATCATAATAACTAGTTCCACTCTGGAATCGCATATACGATAGCCTTGCAATCATTAGCCTACTATCGCTCTGATAAATCAAAATTATTTATACTCGTATAACATATACAAAATGAGTAATACAAACCAGATATAATTTTAAAATATCAACACTCGCTTTTATAGCGAATGAAGGAAAATAAAACCACGCTACCGCGAAAGAAATATAGATATACCCCCTAAAGTATTACTGCTACAGCCACAAAGATGAAATCACACACCCGAATCTAAGGTTAATAAGATACTGGGACTCAGTCTTGCCACACAGAATGCACCTCCTTCATCCGAGGTGGAACTCATAGTAATATTATTGACAATTACCCTGGCTGATCCAAAAAGTTCCTAGATACCGTACCCTTGTCATATCTGTACCCAAAACTATTTTAATTGATGCTCCATCTAGGTTCCTTTCACTCCTACCGGAAAAATCAAAGCGCATGGTTCTACGTTCCTCATCACAATCATTCCCCATCTCTGGCCATCATGACAATGTTAAAATTATCAATATCTCAGGCTCTCTAGCCTCAATCCTGCCAATCACCCTCGTAATTCCCTTAACTCCCCCTGTAAAAGAAAATTTTCTACCGGCCTTAACTGCCTCATTTCAATGAATTCCCTGGGTGGAAGTCCACCAGCGGGGATTCACGAACACGACTCCTCCATAAGTGTTAACAACACTTAATAGTGAGCCTATCATTCCACTGAAGGGATCTTTCTTCCTCGTACCCACCTCACTTCGGTGCAAGGTTTTCTTAACAATATAACTCTTTATTCACTGTCATCCTCTGATCGAGCCTTTGGTGAATACTTGAGCGTCTACTTTCTCATCATTTGTGATACCTCAGAGGAACTCATTGTTAAAACCATGTACAAGGTTTTTCTACGATCAAAACTTCCTTCTCCATCAAATATGGTGACTATCATTCCCACCCTTTCGACATTACTCCAACGGGTGAAAAAACATTCCTCAAATTTTCACATCTGGGCATTTCTATACCCCGCCCTAGGCCAAAGTTCCCAGGCCCTATACTTCCACTGAATGAAGTAATATTGCCTTCGCATGACTTAAGTTCAACATGTGGTTCTCATCAAGGACCTTTCAAAATTTTCTTCCCAATTTAACTTCACTGGGTAATTCTAGTTTAGCACCACTCTCTACTATAGCGGAACTTGGGTAGATATAGCTACCACACATTAGTAGTCGTTGTAGCAACCCACAAAAATGTCACGAAGGGAGTGTCATACTCTACGGTCCTCATCCCCAACTTCAACTTATAGCTCTAACTAAGCCCCGCCTCCTACTTCCCTCATAGCGGCCTTCCATTATCACCCTTCATCAATCAACACACGAATCTCCAATGAACATGCAAAAGATTTACTAAAATCTTACATTATGGCAGGAGAACGAAATCTCACAAGAGGAATCAACAATCCTAATCCAAAGGCTCTATGTCAAATCAAAAGCAACGCTGAAAGCGTAGTACGCTCGCACAAATTCTTAAGGACACTAGAACCTTATGCTCTAATACCATCTATGACACCCCGCTAATTAAAATAAGAGGTGGCCAGCCTGATACTCCAATAAATACATGAACCATGGATCGTCCATTCTTAGCATCACTGACATTGAAATAATAATACGAGATAACCACTAATTATTTTAGAAAACGGATGTCAAATGAATTTGTAAGTTTAAATAAAACCATTTAGACAATCCAATTTCTAAAAGAATGTGGGTATAAAAGAAGGCATACAACCAAGTAATAATCGAATAATCTGTCGATTAATAGACCAATATAACGGTTACACCAAGTATTACAAACAAATATCACAATATACATAAGCAAGTACAAAACTTGGCCAACACGCCCTAAAGTCCGAACTGAGCATAACTAGAATATAAAAAAGATGGAAGCGTCTATAACAAGAATCCTACAACATCTGCAAAAATGTTGTAGCTCCCTGACACTGAGAAGAAAATATCATACAGGGTGCCCTTGCGGCGAATCACCTGAGCATAAAAGAGAACCATGCAAGAAAGAGGTGGATTCGCTCTTCGATAAAATCATCCTCACCCGTCAACTAAATACACATCCTAGCGTCTATCCAGATCATTTGAATTAAACTTCCTGTTTAATTTAGACAATTAACTCAATTTCATATTCAGGCTTAACTTACACTTATGAGTGCACATTAATGCAAGAGAATATGACTTAGTTTACATGCTAAGATTTCGTTTTCGGTTTTACACACTATGATTTCACAATTCCATTTCTCATTAGGAAACTCATTCTAAAACAATTGATTTATAAAATGCTTCGCCATTTATAAATTATCACTTTCATCAGAATAGTTATAATCACAATATAACAATTCTAAGACCATCCTTCCGGGAGTCACCCCACTGTATGTGCCCTTAAATGTCTATCATCTTCTAGGGTCGAACACCAAGACAACCTAGGCATCCTAAATCGCGTGATGTGGGAAGCGCCCATATAGCTTCGACAGTGAGTCATAACCATTCCCGAAATTACCCCACTTCGAAAAATAACACCATAATATATAACAACTAGTCCTATGGACGAGGACTACATTCTCCCTGCATTCAGTAGCTAGGGGACATCGCCTCATGCGCGTAACTTACCTTTTGATATCATTTAGAGAGGTATGTATATGCATTTCAGTAATTCAAGAAATTCCAATTTAAAACATTCACTTTTTACATTTACAAAATCACTTGTGCTTAGCAATATTTGCCAATTTTAAAAATATGCATTTCTTATTCACGAAGTCATGTTTTATCAACAACGTAGGTTACTAAGTATAATTATCCTCAAACTAGTCTTCAAGGGTTCAAAGTAATACCATAAGCCCCCAAGGGTAATTTTCCTCAATACTAGTCTCTAAAAGTCCTAAAAAATGTCACCCAACTCTCCCTTAATCCTAAGCTAGCTCAGTATAGGAAAATGACACTAACTTTTATTGAATAACCCCTTTACTAAGCCCAACTTACCTCCATACTAATATAGGGTATTAATTTCCCTAATATAGACCCCTAATACTATTTATTACTTCCCAAGAGAAGGTTCTTAGGAATTAAACCTAAAAGAGAAGGTTCTTAGGACTTAAACCTAAAAGAAAAGAACTAGAAACTAAACTGGAAAAACCCTAAAAATAGCAGGGTTTTCGAATCGACTCGCCTAGGGCCGAGTCGATTCGCCCAAAAAGCGAATCGATCCGGCTGAGAAAACCAACCTCATGTATCATCCCGAATCAATTCGACCTTAATTCGAATTGATTCGGTTCCTCAGACCTGTATCCCCCATCTTTAGCGAATCGATTCGCTGGGGAGGGCGAATCGATTCTCCCTGGATGAAATGCCCAGTTAGGGCTACGGGTTGTATGAACCCTAAAATCCCCCAATTTCAATTCTTCCCTCTAATCTGAACATTATAAACAAAAAATTTAACCAAATCATTCCTACACTATAACTAACTAATATCTCCAACTCAAATCAAATTTAAATCAAAGATTAAGGGTTTAAACACCAAAAATCATCAAAACCCATATATGGTTTAAATCTCAAAAACACAACTATACATACAAATTATCCATACTAAATCATACATTTGCAAGTTAGAAACTTGCCTCAAGTTTGTTGTCTCGGATTCTCTTCTCGTAGCAACGATTCGCAGCTCCAAATCTCCAATTCTCTCTTTTCTCTCCATTAAAATGACTCATAATAACATAATTAAATCATAACCGGTCAAAAGTCCCCGGAACTCGAAAATACAACTTGTTAAAATAAAATCTCCTTAAGAGGTGCAAAAAAAATACAAAAATCTCCCTAAGTGTTCATCCATAAAAGGTGCAAACAAAATATAAAAATCTTTCTGGATTTTTCAAGATTTTGTCAAAATAAAATCTTTTTGTATTTTTCAAAAGCAAAAATCTAATACAAAAAGTACATGTCATTACACTAGAAAATATATATCATGAAACCACAACTAGTGTATGACAAACATGCAAACACAATCATCTATATCATATAGCAAGAGAAGAATCATGTGAAAGCAAACGGGAATCAACTTATCTAAAATCTAGTGCCTCTAAAAGTGATTTTATAACCCAAATAGATGTGAAACGTCATGTGGGGGATTTATGATAATAGACATAAACTTCCCAGGACTGTTTCCAAGATACAAAAAAAATCGCCTAAGGTGACCTTGCCTACCACAATATAAGCATGTGTAAACGGGTGGAACGACACCCAAAGTGTGATCTTTTCTAACGTCCTTGGGATTAGTTGACCCTCTGAAACAAATAATGATTATGACTTTAGCACTAGAAGCATTAGAACAAGATGAGCCATTACCATCACTATCAAACCTACTCGAGTCTGTCAAATGATTTTTTAACTTCAAAATTTTTTACTCATGAAAAGAACTAGACTCTTCCAAAAACAAGAATTTCTTTATCAAATTTTCAATTAAACTTAACAGTTTATCGTGCTCTCCCTCAATTAAAGAAAACTTTTCCCTATGAGTCTCTTCACGTACCACAAACTCATTGATTAAATATTTTTTGTCCTCTTTGGCACAAACGCAACCACTAGAATTTTTAAAGTCCTCCAATTCTTTTTCTAAAAATAGGACCCTATCATCACTCTCCTTCTTGAACAATTTTAAAGCAACAAAGTCATGATCCAAGGCAACAAAATTCTCACGATAAAAATTTCTTTGATTTTGAACCATTTGCAAAAGATCCATCGCGGATTTAAAACGAGAATTTTCTTTTTCCAAAAAATCAATTCTTTTAGCAAACGTCAAATTCAAATGATTTATATCATCAAAACTCTAACACATGTCATCAAAGGGTGGCTTGTGATTACATAAGTGCTCCATCGAAAAAATTGTGATTTTTCACAAAAGTGATTTTTCAAAAAAATCAATATCACACAAACTTTATGGAAAGTAGGAATACACAATAAAATACTTTAACCTGCTCTGATACCAATTTGACGACGTGAGAAGTCAAATTGTATCAAAAAAAATAAATCCTTGAAAAATCAGGATCACGCGATAAATTAGCGTAACCCGCTCTGACACCAATTTGTAAATGAATAAATACGATGTGTGATACCGATTTAAATTGATTCACAAATTTCCAAGTAAACCTTATTTAATTAGAGTTTATTTAAACCAAATTAATTCAACCCCTAAACATGCAACTACGTGTGTGCATGTGTCAACCCATAAATAAATAAAGCATGTGACACAAATTTCAGGAAAAATCCCCGAAGGGAAAAATCTTTTATTTTCACTATAATTTGTAAAGAACGGTTTACACGGATTACAATGAAAATAAGAGTGACAAACGAAATACCCTCAGGTATCGGTTCCGATGTCGTCGGCTGGAATCTCCCGCAAGAATTCCAGATGGGCAGCAATGAAGAAGAGACGGCTTCTCCACAAGTGTAAACTTCATAAGGACTCCCTTCACAATAGTACGCAGTTGTCGGTTATAGAGTTATCCCCACGAATGATGAACAAAAGTAAAATATGTTCTTGGGTTCCACAAAATAACTCACACAAAATCAATTGGGATTTTTGTGAATTGTAAAGAAAGCTAAATTATTTGAACCCTTAAATTGTTGGAGAAAAACTTTCTACCAAAGGTAAACAATTAAATTCTGCGCAGATAAACAAAAGTTTCAAATGTTAAAACTCTTTAAAGATGAAAATTGTTCTCCACGTTAAAAACAAAGATTGGTTGTCCTTTTTATAAGAAATTTTGAGTCAGTCAAAGGATAAGCGTGAGGTCAGCGTGTCAGCCAAAAAGTAACGTCGCTCGAATGAAAATCCCATCTCGATCGAACGAGATGCGCGTGTCATTCAAACGACATCGCATGACATCTCAATGTCACTCGAACGAGATGGTGATCTCGTTTGAACGACCTTAGCGTCGAAACCCAGATACGCTCACTGCCTTAGAAATTTTCTCAAAACTTTTCAAAAAGACATTTTTCTAAAACCGTTAAAAACCTTTTTATAAAAAAATATTTATAAAAACATTTTCTATATCAAAGCCTTTTAAAACTCTTTTTATAAGAAATATCCCAACACTCTAAATATGAAATGTAAATGAAACTTTAAACATTATCTTACCAAATGTCATATTGTTGGGCATGAATGTTGAAGACAACTTTTAATTCGAATCCTATTTTTGTAGATACAATCTTCTCAATTCTTCGATGACTTGTAGCGGTATACGGCATAATTAATTGTTACGGACATTTATAAAATTATGTCTTACAACACTCATGCTCATAATACTGCCAATACTATTACTTGTATTTCTTATTATAATGATGCTGCGAAATCTAATACTCGCGGGTGGGTGAGTCAAAGTGATGCTAATACTGATAAATTGAATGTGTGTGTGACCACTGTAAATAAAAATAAGTCATTAGAAATCACAATACGCACTTCACTCAATGCTAGATATGGCGATATCACAATCCAAATTTTCAAGAACTATATGCTCTAACGTTAAAGAAATTTGCTAAGTGTGAGAAAATGGGGAAAAGGTTGTCTAATAATGTTGAAAGTCTGCCTAGGATTATTAAGTAAAATGCTAAAGACTACATGAGTCAATGTTTAACTCATGAGACTGAGATTAAATAATTCAAAAAAAAAATAACTGAACTTTTAAAAATAATGTTGTTTTAGAACAAAAATACAAGTCCACTATAGTTGAATTGGTGTAATCCAAGTCAAAATGCTCAAAAGTTTTTAGAAGTGTCAAGATTTTGAAAAGTAAACAAAACAACAAGAACTTATATTTAGTCAAATGAGACAAGAGAATAACAAAAGTAGAATTGGTTTTTATTGAATATAAAAATTCGTCAAAAATGAAATAAACTACTATTGTCAAGGAAAGTTCTACTAAAAATATTTTAGTCTCACGAGTGATAGATAATTCGCGTATTCCCCAGCAAAAGGCTGAACCTAAACATAAGTATATTTTCCCTCTTATTAGATGTAAGGAAAATATTAGTTTTATTCAGTCAAACCTAGAAATCAAACTAATTCCAAACCTATCTTTTAAGGGCTAGATACTAGGGTTAAACCAACATCATTCAGATATTATTCCTACTGTGATGTATACGGACACAACTTATATAACTAGTTTCAGAAGAGAATTTACATGCTTGTTTATCAAAATTTTAACTACTCTCGCGTGAAGCGCAATAGTTATGTACTCCCTAGACGAAATCAAAACCATTTTGGAGGCAAAAATAAAAAAATAAAATCTCGGACAAAGGGAAAAGCACCTCATAGAACTCCTCAACCTTTCAAATGATCAAAAGGAAAACACTTTTAAAACTAGAACTATTTGGGTTAGGATATATGATATATTACCACAGTTTGCATGCAAGATTGTGATTTTTTCACTCAAAGCCAAAAGCAACTCAACTGGACGGTATTTAAATTCAGGATGTTCTAAGAATATAATACGTGACAAAAAAAAGTTAAAAAACCTGACTAACTACTTTAGTGGGAAAGTCATGTTTAGAGACGGAGTTTCATCCGAAATCGTAGGCAAAAGAACGCTCTCTGAGGAAGGGTTGCCTCCGCTTGATGATGCTCTTTTGGTTAAAGGTTTAAAAGCCAATATGATAAGCATAAGTCAATTATGTGATGCAAATTACTCAGTTAAATTTTCAAAAAATGAGTGCAAAGTGATTGATAAAACTGGTAATTGATCATAATTAAAAATAGAAATAAGGAGAATTATTATATAGTTTCTCTTATTTCTGCTTCTTGTCTTTTAACTAGACTTAATGATATCAACCTCTAGCATAATAGGCTCATTCACACTAATTTGGAAAATCTGAGGAGATTGTGCACACAAGATAATGTTAAGGGTTTGCCCAAAATTAAAAAGAGTCTAAAAGTTATTTGTGGACCTTATCAAATGGGATAGATAACCAAGGCCCCTTACCGGAAAGTTCCTAATGTTTTAACTTTAAAACCCTTGGGTCCTTCTCATACTATTATCTTATGTGGTAATGGTTATACTTTAGTTATTATTAATGACTTCTCAAGTTTTACATGGGTAGCTTTTTTGAAACGTAAATAAAATAATTTTAAAGAGATTCTGATAATCATTTTGAAAATTAAAAGTGTAAAGGATACCTAAGTATTACTAATAAGAAGTGATAGGGGGTGAATTTAAAGTCACTAGCGGTGTTGAATATTGCTCTGAAAATTTGTGTCTTTATAAGTTTAGTACCCCTAAAACCCCCAACAGAATGGAATAGCTGAACATAAAAATAAAACGATACAAGAAATAGCTAGGGTAGTATTTCATGCCAAGGACCTTCCGAAATATTTTTAGGTTGAAGTTGTCCAAACGGATTTCCATACTATGAATAGAATTTACTTTTGTAAGAATAACAAACAGACTCCATATGAACTTTAGTATAATAAAAATTCTAATGTTAAATACCTTGGGACCTTTGGGGCATTTGCTACATATGTTGTGATAGAGAAAATATTTCATTATTTGAATCCTGAGGTGATAAAGGCATTCTTCTCGACTATTCACAAAACAATTATGCCTATAGGGTTTATAACTTAAGAATTAAGTCTATTATGGAGTCAATCAACATAATTCTAGACGACATTACGGCCACTTCTATAAGTAAAACACCGGTTTCCAATAATGAGTGTGAAACTGATTAAAGCATAGACTCACCTATCAAAATTGATAATTAACTAGTTAAAACCCATGTCATGCGTAATTGGGTTTCAAAGATCATCCCACCACTAATGTCGTTGGTGAACTATTAGAGTTGGTGTGAAGAAGATCACAAACTTAAAATTTTACAATTTTTTGCTTATTTTGTTTGCCTTGTGGAACATAAAAATATTAATGAAGCTTTGCAAGATTCTTTTTGGATAGATTCTATGAAAGAGGAGCTAGCACAATTAAAGACACATGATATTTGATATCTTATTCCCAAGCCTTCTAATACTAAAGTAGCGGTACTAAATGGATTTTTAAAACTAAGACAGATGAAACATGGGTGATAATAAAAAATCTGGGTTACAATCAGATATAAGGGATATATGTAGACGAAACATTCGTCCCGATTACACGGATGGAGTCCGTTTATCTTCTCCTGGCTATTATTGACCATTTACAGTTGAAACTTTTTTAAATGGATGTTAAATGAACTATTTTGAATGGTAATTCATCTAAGAAAGTTTATGTAAAGAAGCCAAAAGGTTCTGTTGACCCTAAATACCCTGAACATGTCTTTAGAATAGAAAACCCATTTTATTGTTTAAAGAAAGTCCTCAGGCCTGGTACGACCGTCTTTTGAACTTTTTACTCTATAAATGGTTTGATTACGGTGGTAGTGACTAGACAATATTTGACCAAAAAATAAAAATAAAAAATTGTACAAGTTTATGTAAATGACATTATCTTTGGTTCAACTTCCCCTTAATAAGTCAAAATGTTTTTAAATTTTATGAGTGGGAGGGGTACAAATGTCTCTTATGGAGGAATTATAATATTCCCTCATACTTCAAGTGAAATAATCTAATGGTGGCTTATTTATATGCCAGTCCAAATATGCTAAAGACTTAGTAAATAAGTTTGAATTAAATGATGTCAAGATTGGACGTACACCTATGAGAACAACCACGAAATTAACTAATGATAAAAGTGGTAAATGTTTTGAACCTACTTTATATAAAATCACGATAGGTAGTTTATTGTATTTAACTGCTTCTTGACTCGATATCATGTTTTATGTTTGTGTGTGTGTGCCTATTATCAATCTGCTTCTAAAGAAATTTACCTTAAGAGCATTAGGAATATTCTGAAATATGTTAAAAGGACTTTGAAATTAGGATTTTGGTACACAACAAGTACTATTTTAGTGATGTCAATTGGGAAAGTTGTTTTGACATAGTAAGAGTACCTCTGCTGCTTGTTATTATGTTGGAAACAACTTGGTTGGTTGGGGCTTTAAAAAATAGAATTGTATTTCATTATCTACTACTAAGGAAGAATATATAGCATCTAGAAGTTGTTATACCCAATTAACGCGGATAAAAAATATGCTAAGTGACTATGACATTAAAGAAACTCAAGGGACTTTATTTGTAATAACGAGAGCACTATAAATATAACTAAGAATTTTGTTCAGCATTTTCAATCCAAACATATAAAAATCCAGCATCATTTTATTAGAGACGTAGCATAATCCAAAGAACTCTTAATTCAATATGTTAGCACTAAAAAGCAACTTGTTAGTTTTTTTTACTAAGCCTCTAGATAATACTCATTTTAATAGTTTAAGAATAAAAATGGTTATGCATGATTGATTTATCTTTTGTCCATGAACTTACATTCATGTCTTTGTCATGTTAATAATCTACTATCTGAGGATATGGGAAATGGATAATTGTCAACAGTAAACGGCATCGCCCATATATTGTTAATATATGATCAACACTTTTCAAGACATGTTTGAATGTTCATTAATTTACACTCTTGCCTATTTGAGTCAAAGTGGGGGAGTAGAGTACATCCATATATTATCTTTTTTATACTTCTCTTGACATTACTCACTTGATGAAGGTATAATTTTTGTGCAAATTCTTTCAAATATTTTATTTATTCTTTGCATCTAGGATAAATTTTTGTTAGTTGAGTTGTATTTTACACCATTTTTCTTATTTTTGGTCGAGGGGGGTTTAGTTAGGTATTTAGTAGGACTAGGTTTTATTTTTGTCCAAAAAGTTCAAAAGTATTCTACAGGATATGTATGTACTCCATGGAGTTTTGCCACAAATATCCAAAAGGAGAGATTGAAACACACTTATATATAAGACTCTCTTAGGATTTTCTGAGTTTAAACTATTAAGTGTTCAACTAGTTTGGATATTGTGTCAAAATAATTTTTAGTTGAGATCCCTCTCAAAATCCATTCAAGGTTGAAAACCCTAAAGGGATTCCTATCTACATCAAGATCCTAGTTGTTAAGAAGGATAGAACAAAAAATAGTGGAACGCATTACACTACATTCTATTCACACACATGCATTCATAGAAAAATTTTCAGAATCAATTAAACAATTTTTAAGCATCAAAATTGATTTAATTGAATCTAATCTAGGAATTAATAAAAAAAATTAATCCTATATTTATTAATGCTAAAATTGTAGAAAATGATATTTTGAGATAGTAATGTGTGAAAATAATTGTGATGATTTTGAATTGAAATTATTTTCAGATATTTTTAATTGATTTTTAAAAATATTTTTAAATCGTTAGATATTACATTTTAAACATTTTTATATCTCAAGGCGTGTTTGGTGTTTCAAGCCTTATTTTGTGTTTATTATGTGTATGCGATTTATATCTCAGTCTACCACCGTTAGATCTATTTTATCAAAGGATGAGGTTGATTGTAAGGGTTTTCACATTGATTGAGAACCGTTGACTTTTAATTGTTACTTGTTCACCCGTTTTAGCATTCTTAAGATGCTTTTATATCAATCATTGGATTGACTCTTGATTGTATACCTTTTATCTTAGCCATCCATATACATTGGTTGTAACCTGCTCCTAAGCTCTATTGTTTAAACCTTATATTAGATGATATTAGCCTTTTAGTCAAATAGGGTTTTCCGGGGAGAAAGAGAGAGAGAGAGAGGGAAATAAGAGGTGTTAGAGAGAGAAGAGAGGAAAAAAAAGAGGTTTTCATTTAGGTTAAACAACTCTGTTCAAATCCATTGAATCAGAAGGTAAACCTAGACTACATATCACATTATTTTTCTTATCTAGGTTATTTGGTTTTTCTATGTAAATATCTTTTTATTTTTCAAAATCAAAAGATTATTGAAAATAATTTTTGAAACTCTTGAAACATTTAATTTTGTTTTGTCTCTTTAAAATCATATTTTTTATTTTCTGAAATGATTTTAGTTATAAATAGTGTATCATATGTGTATAACTCTTTTGAGGAAAACATTTTGCTATTCGAATAAGTTTTAAAAACCGAGTTTCTTTTTGTGAAGATCCGTTTGTTGAAACTTATTTTTGAAAATTATTTTTAAAAATGTGATCTCTGATTTTAAAAATCGTGTAACAGTATACTTGCATGTAGATATTTAATAATTTGTGCTAAGATCTATTTGTAACACTTTAAGAGAGAGAGAGAGAGAGAGAGAGAGAGAGAGAGAGAGAGAGTGTGTGTGTATCTTATATGTGTATTTTTATTCACTTCACTACACATCACACAAATTCCACTATAATCTATTGATACTTGGAGTTGTTTGCATTTGAGAGGGGAATCTCGGTTAGGTATCTTTTTTCTTCATTTATGATAATTTTTGTATTCGTATTGTTCTTGATTATGAGTGAATTTTTTATTATTTTGGGGCATAGAGGCCATTGTGAATGTTTCCTCTGGGGAGGTTTTACTATGCTAAAATTCTTGTGTCGTGGATGATTGTTGTTTTACTTATTTGCATGGTTCTTATTCTTACTAGTTGGTTTAATAGATTTTAGTAAAATATATATATAGAATTTTTCTAAATAAAATTTGGTTAGACATTAGGTTAAACATATAGTGTCATTTTTTAAATCTATTTTCATCTTTAAGCGTTTGTTCAAAAAATTTATAGTTTATAAAAAAATACAGTTGGTTAACATTATTAATCATATTTTGTCGAAGTGTTTTTTCATGTGCTGCTATAGACTTAGTTGGTCATTGGAGGAGTATCTCTAACGACGTTGCATTTCTCATTCTTATGATGTAGGAGTTGAGCAATGTAGTTCGTCTACTTCTTATATTTATTTTTGTATCAGTATGTGATTGTACATGTAGATGTATATTCATAGATGGATTTTGTTGTTGAGATTTTATATTCCAGAGTTGGTTTTATTTCTCATGACAGATTTTAGTATCAGAGGTGTTGTATTTATTTCAATAGAAGTTATCTTATTGCACATTTATTTATTTCTTTTTATTTAGTTTCGTTATTGTAAGAATGTTACGAACCAAATTTATTCCCATGAATTCGTATTAGACCTGATAAATGTATTTATAAATTTCACGGCGTGTCACATATACTATCTCCCGTAAAAACAATATGTAACTAGAAATAGTTTTTTTTTAATATTAACTAGTCAACACACATTCTGAACTTTTATTAAAGAGTTTTAAAAGTGGGGTAATTATTAAATAAATAATACTTGTAATTTAAGATTATGTGCTTTGGTGTTAAATAAATTAAAATATGAAACAAATCATATTTTTGTAATGAAAAAGTATATCAATAGTAATCTTACAAACAAAGAAGATAAATTGATGAATATGAATGTTAGTTTCCAATAAAATTTAAACTTGATTGATCAGGTCAAAAGTAAATAAAATTGGAGTCTATAATAATTTGGTATGATTCTAAGCATGAAATTAGACAAAATGAATGTATGAATAAGTAAATTAACATTAATGTGATGAACCATACCATGTCTGATACCAAACCAATAACATAATCTGAAATCTCAAATAACTATAAATATTTCAATATAAACTCCCAAACCAATGTAATAGTAAAAATTCCATCTTGACATAATAATAAAATGTAAGAGAAGAATGAGCATGAAAGCATGATACCTACGTCTTAGGAGATTAGCAACTGCAAACTCAAGACCAGATCAAGGGTAAGGTTGCACCTGTGGCCTATGTCCTAAAAACTGTTAATATAATACGTTAACAGCAAGTCTAAGTAGTATTAGTATATAACTAATTCTGGACCATAATATAATTATGAATATTCTTCTTGTCTTTTAGTAGCTTTTAGCTTATTCCAAAACCCCAAAAATCGTAGATATCACATGCATCTAATCCCAGACCCAAGTGAACCACATGACTACATATTATTCGTTTTAATTGAATATTCATAAATAATTATTATGCACTTCTCAAGTATAGACATCAAAAAGGCAGGCAAACCTCTATGTATATATCCATATTTATACTATCGTGTCAATTATTATATGATTAACTATCAGAGTACCGAAGTGGTTGCTGTTACACGGCCCAAGCTAATCCCATCTAGCTCTCTTGGTGTATTGGAGCGGGACCGCTGCCCAGCCTAGGGTACTATATTATCATTGTCAACTAGAGTTCTGAAGCGGTCACGTCGCACGGCCCACAGTAAGCCCGTCTCAGTCTCTTATGATATCGAACCAATAGCATAACCCGAAGCAGGGTACTATAATACTGCAGTGCT
Source organism: Sambucus nigra (assembly GCA_949130495.1). NCBI lineage: Eukaryota > Viridiplantae > Streptophyta > Magnoliopsida > Dipsacales > Adoxaceae > Sambucus > Sambucus nigra. The sequence continues at coordinate 363,583,615 of OX422212.1, forward strand.
CATCGCCGTATAACCCAGGGTATAACTATCTCTATCTACAAGTATACCAAAGCGGTGTCGTCTCATAGTCCATAATCATGTCTCATCTATGATGTATCTCATATGTCCATATAATCAATATATTGCATGTATGTAAAATACAACTATTTTCATTTCAAGAAGGATATGAATCTTATTAACTATCCAAGTATTTTTCCCACATATGGGTACAGGTCTTAGATTAGTAGTAAAAAATGGCCAAGTCACTAATTAAACAAATATAAAAAAATCTCTAAATTCATCCATGGTCGTGCGCATGACCCTAAACCCTAGCCATTCGCATAGCCCTTACGCACGGACCACAATTGTGGTCATTCGAACAGGGAAAGCGTGAAACTCTCCAAAATTTAGTCCTTCTTCAAACTCTATCCCTTGGCATGGATTATCTCTCCAAAACCATCATTAACAGCCTAATATAAAGTTATACAACGTTCATATACCTTAAATTGTCCTACAAAATTTCCCAAACCAAATTCTATACTATCCTTACAAGTCTACTAGAATTATATAAGGATTTTGGGGTATTTTTCAGAATTAGAAGCCTAAGTATTAAATTACAGTCTTAGGTCCCAAATTTCCAATTCATGTAAAAATCAAGGGATTTTACCCAATTCATCAAGTATACACAATTCTAATCCTTAATTTGTTACATATAATTTAAATTCATGAATTTAGAATCAAATTATGTTTATGGATAAAATCTAATATTTCTAATTAATATTAATCAAAATATATTGTTGAGCTATCTAAATTAAATATTTTATATTAGGTTTAGAATCCAATAAAATAATATTCTAGTGACAAAATCAGTTACATTATTATACTAAATCAACTTTCCTTTAAATTCTAGTAGGTTGAACTCTAATTGTAAAGTACCCAATTCCCTCTTCTTCAATACCCAATTGTCCTCTTTTTTTCTTCTCCAAGTCCTCCCCATTCCATCTCTAGGGTTTCCTTTCTTAAGTGTTTAGAAATGATTTTGGTTAACCTAATATCTATATTTATAATGGTAAATAAAAAATTAAGGTTATCCTCTATATGGGCTTTAACCCATTAACCTCAAAACTATATTTAAATAGTCCAAAACATAGTCCAATTACAATACTAACCAATAGGACTTACAAACCACTCTTTAAAGTTAAAATCGGTCCTTTTACATATATGACCAGTCATCCAAACTAACATATCAGTATTTTTAACATATACATTTGTTCGAGTTTAAAATAATTTCTTACGTTTATTTTTTAAAATAATTATTAATTAATATATGTGTATTAGGTTTCATTTAGAATTATAATTATACATACATATATTACGAACATAATTGAAATATAGTTACGGTACCAACCATTTTGGATACTTACATCACAATATAATATCAAATAATTTAACTAATGCATTAAATTTACGGGGTATTACATTCTTCCCCCTTAAAATAAGAAATTTCCTTCTTGAAATTCAAACTTAGTATATGACTAGAATAACTATGGATATCTCACCCATATGTCTTCCACTCTCTCCCATGTAAACTCTGTATCGCTATAGTGTCCCCACTAAACTCTAACAAAAGATATGACCTTTGATTGCAAAATATTCTCTCTTTGGTGAAGTGTACACCGTAGTCACTCTTGGAATCTTTCATCGGGTGGCAACTCAATCCCGTCGAGGTTAATTTGCAAGTACGCATACTCATCCCCTAGAAATTTCCTCAACATTGAGACGTGGAAAGCGTCATGTACTCGTTAAAGATGATTAGGTAAAGACAATCGATATGATACTGAGCCTACCCTATCCAAAACTATGAAAGGACCGATGTAGTGGGGTGCCAACTTCCCCTTGGACCTAAATATAATAAACCCTTTTATCGGGGAGACCTGCAAAATATCCTGATCTCCCACCTGAAACTCTAGTTTTGTCCTTCGGTCATCGACATAACTCTTCTTCCAATAATTTTCCTTCTTCATCCATCTTCGGATGAGTTCCACCTTCTCTGAAGGATCTTGAACAATGTACGGTCCAAACATTTTTTGCTCCCATAACTCTAACCAATAACTCGATGAATGGCCCGATTGTCCATATAGTGCTTGAAGGGTGCAATACCAATAGTATACTGATGATATTGTTCTAGGCAAACTCTACGATAGGTAAGTGTTGATCCCATCTACCTTTTATACCCTAAGAATATCCTCCAAAGTCTAGTTAACCCGCTCAGTTTGCCATTAGATAGGGAGTTAAATATCGCACCAAAACTCAGTTGTGCTCCTATAGCCTCCCAAAATCCTCCCCATAACTAAGATGTCAAAGTACTGTCCCCGCCGGACATAATTTCAAGCAGTACGCGATGAAGTCACACAAACCCTGCTAAAAATAATTTAGTGTACTACTGAATTTTGTAATCAGTTCGAACTGGAAGGAATTAATCTACCTTTGCCAACCTATCAATAATGGCCCAAATCAAATTTTGACCTCTCTAGGACCTCACCTTTCCCCCTATAAAATCCATGGAGATACTCTCCCACTTCCAATTGGGACCTCCAAAGGTGGTAACTCCCCTACCGATATTTGTCTCTCCACATTTAGTAATTGGAAGGTGGCACACTCCAACACAATTTTTGTAATATCCTTATTCATCCTAGTCCACCAATACATCTTGCACATGTCCTGATATATCTTATATCCTCTAGGATGTACCGTGAATTGGGAATCGTGAGCCTTAGATAAAATTACCCTATGCAAGTTGGGAATCTCAAGCATAACCAACCATCCCTAAAATCTCAACCCATCATCTGAACTGAAAAAGAATTAAGTAACTCCATCTCAAACCATCCCTCACACAATCTTTTGGCAAAAGGAGTCTAAAAATTGTACCTGTAACACCCTTGTCACCATATCTGTTGTAACGATCACTACCCCAAAAGGCATTGGACAAATCTAAGTCCTAAGTGGAACTCAACAGTGCTACCCAAATGTCTTATAACTCCTTCTCATGATGGACCCATATAGCTACTAGTGAAATAGTTGGTCTTAGACTCAAAACATCGGCTACTATGTTTGCCTTTCTCGAATGACAATCGATTGAAAAATAATAGTCATTTACAAACTCTTGTCATATCATCTTCAACGTGTTTAGCTATCTGAGATTTAAAAAATACATGAGACTCTCGTGATCAGAATATAATGTGAACCTCTCACCCAATAGAAAGTGTCCCCATATACGAAGGGCAAAAACTACAGCGGACAATTCTAAATCCTGAGTAGGGTACCTACTCTCATGAGGCTTAAGATTTTAGAATGTGTAAGCTACGGGCCTTTTGATACCCCGGTGGGAAAATCGGGCATTCTTGTTACCTATGCCAGTCATTATTTTTGGCACCCACCCCTATATAAGAAGAACTCAACTTTAACTACACTTTCAGGAATCGAATCCATATGGAATATTTCTATACGTTAATTGATTTATTATTTCTCAATAAAAGTGTAAAATATGAAAGTGATAGCAAAAGATAAATCTAGGCATGTATTTAAACTAAGATTAACAAAATGAGTAAAAACTATAGATTGAGAGTGGTTACATGGAAAGACAAGTTTAGCCAGATTAAATCACATTTCATCAATTAATAGAATCTACAGTTGTCACTCCCTAAATTCTCGTAAAATCCTACTCTGATTTTGGTGTCAACAAATATTCTGAAAATTACACACACAAGGTCGTAAATACAATGCATACATGGTATACACCGTGAAATCTCCTAGGCGTAAAATCAACAACAATATAACCCATTTAAACTCATCTAATCCATCACCAAAGCAAAGTAACCAATTAATCCAAGGTGAGTTCAATCATCTCAACTTAAACTAAGTTAGCTACAAAGCATTGTAAATGACATGAATAAAGTAAGTAAATAAATAAAGCAAGTAAAACTAATTATCAAAGAAAGAAAACTAATTACCAAAGCAAGAAATGGAAAAAGAAAGATTTAATAAAGGAAGAAGAAGGTGAAAAGTGTAATTTACATGCAAAAATGGGATAGAACCCTAGGAGAGAGAATATCTCAAAACCTAACCAAAAATCTTATCTAAAATACCTCTAAAACTCCTCCCGTTCTAAATTAATTAACTTACATTTATATAGTAACTTACATACAAAAATGGGATGGAACCCTAGGAAAGAGAAGATCTCAATACCTAACATAAAATATGATCTAAAATACCTCTAAAACTCCTCCCATTCTAAAAAAACCAACTTACGTATTAATAATAAGTTGGAATTAAAAAAAGGAAAAACAAAGAAAAAGGAAACAATTGACAAATATCTGATGGGGGCTCGATCGACTGTGGAAAAAGGAACGGACGACCGGGGGTTTTGAGTAAAGCCAACTAACTTCCTTTCTAGTCATAAAATGAAGGTCTAGTCGACCGGGGGTCCATGGATCGATCGATCGGGGCGCTATTTTCTAAGGCACTTTGGTTATTCAAAAGGGGGAGAAAGTTGCATTACAAATATGGATCTAACTTAATCATCCAAACTCAAAATGACGTGTCATTTGCAAGGAAATCTAACTCAACAAACTACACTCCCATAGAGATCCACTGGTCGGCACATGAAGTATGAAAAGTCTAAAACGCCCTTAAAGTTGAGTCAGATGATTGAACTTTCTCGAAATGTAACCACTTGCTCCGTTAAGCATTTAAATACCTACAATAGCTCAAATAAACTAGGACAAGCATATATATATATATATATATATATATATATATATATATATATATATATATATATATATATCCAAACCCTTGGTTAACTAATATATTAGCATAAAAGTAGGATATAATGGAGAAAATGTGCTAGAATTCATAAGGATAACGGGTGCAAATATACAATATTCGTGGCGTATCACACTCCTAACTTAGACATTTCTAGTCCTTAGTGATGAAACAAAACAAAACCAACCCAACATATAGCGATAAAAAAAGTAAATAAGCATAAAATATAGAAATTCTACTTTCGCGGGCGATCGATTGCATTTAATATATGTAATAAGCCGTTAAACACCTAGGTTAACCTAGTGGATGAGTGTTGTCTCTTGAGGATTTTCAAGGATGAAACCTACAAATATCAACTTTCCTTAAAATATAACCAATAAACAATACAAGATAAGCTCAATAAAAAAGAAAAGGATTTCAACATATTATTAGAATAGTAAACGAATTCACGCAAAAGTTATTAGTTATTAACATTATAGAATGAACTTCACCGAATTATAACATTAAGTGTGGGAAGGAATAGCGAGCACATTGCCAAAACGTTTGTAATTCGGATAAACATTAAAGCATGCATATATCAATATCACCAGTGTATACAATCAACAAATGAATCACTATGAAATGGGGTGTAACACATAGGGGAGATGCGGGCATAAAGAGTAATATGTAAATAGAAACTAAGTCACACACATGTCATCGATGGAAGATCGCTATATATAAAATGAAAAATAAGTAATCTCAATGAAAGGATATCATCATTAAATGAAATGAAATACATTTTCACAATTATCTCAATTATTATGACTTTCGAATCACACTCATTTGAGGATCACATAGGACTTTTATAGGGTTTTATTGTAGGTTTGGGGTTGAGGTTATGAAATAAGGGGATATGTACAAATTCAGAGGTGATTGGGCATGAAACACTTGGGATAATAAAAAATTGTATGAAATTTAAAATTTGGAATATAAATTACATAACAAGCATTGAATATAACATTGGAATTGACAAAGATTATTGAACACTGTATATAAAATGGAAATAGCTTCTCTTTCTTTTGTTTTATTCTTTTTCTCTTCCTTTTCTTTTGTTTCCTTTTGTCTTATTTTGCTTCTCTTTTGTTTTTCTTCACATTTTATTCTCTTTCACACTCTCACATGCTTAATTGCAACCACATAACAAGAACATCGTTCAATCCTAAGTATCAATCCAAAATAAGGTATGGAATGTAATATATGGTTTATACTCCAATACGAAGTTTGTTATGGGATTTTGGGTTTTGAAATGAAAGACTATATTAAGGCTTAAAGGGGTTGATGAGGAAAAACATATAAGGTGAGGTAAAGGTCAATATAGGTGATATAACAAAGAGGACACCTATGATTATTTTCCTAAAGTTTACGTAATTCTCGAGTTAAAAATAATGATCAAGTAACACATTTCAAAAAAAGAACTCAATTAATGAACGATCAATGAAAGAATAGTAAGATTACCGACAACTTTAATGTTTTCAAGGAGGAAAAAGTAATGTATAACACTAACAAATGAAGAAGCACAACCCTCACTAGGTGTAAGTATATATAATGCAATAAAAGATTACTGAGTTACAAAAATCTTAAAATAAATTAATTAAACAATAAAAGCGCATGTGCTCATGGATTTAAAGTTTAATTCAAGAAGTTTTTCATAATATCAATGATTTCTAGGACTATATTCTAATAACTTCTAAAATTGAGAACATACATCATTGAATTATCTATTTAATTGGGCATTTATTTGAAATTTATCATTGAAAACAAAGGCAAAATGCCCAACAAAAGAGGGAAAAAAACATTTTTTAGTTTTTTGAATTTTTTTAAGAAAAAAATGATTGGGAAGAATGTATAATCAATTCATCGACTCGAAAAGAAATGGGAAAAATATGACACATCCCTTAACTTAAGCCTTTCATTGTCCTCGATATTACCCAAAATGGAGCGATCTCCGAAAAGTACAAGTCCAAAGATTCTGCAAAACATATTAGCAATAAGAATAAACAAAACATAAATAATTACACTAAATAAAAAATAAATAAAAGAAAGATCAAACTACTATGTAAAACTAACAATTTTAACTTCTAAGTAAGTATACACTAGAAGTTGAAATTTTTTAGGGTCTACCCAAAATATAATTTGACTTTAAGGGATAATCGACGTTCCCTCATTTGAGTGCATACCTTCTGAAAAACAAGAATTCTGTTTGAACAACGGAAGGTATGTGTAAGGCGAAAGAAAGGAACCATTACCAGTTAAAATTTTATGGGGGTGATGGGAGGTTTGGATAAAAACGAGTGAAGAATACACATGGGATCTAAAAAATACTAAATTTCCTCCCAAAGATTTTTCAAATGGAATGGGAGGTGGCGCATATGGAGGCAAGATCGCCTTCATGAAAAATGACTCAAGCCAGTAATCCTCATCGGTGAAAGTATTGAAAGTTTTAAAGTTTTGAACCCATTCATGGGGTACTCTTAACGGTTCAATAATGTAGAAAAAATATGGGGATAAAATATATTCAATCTCAAGAGATGACTCGTCATCGCTTGAAGATTGAATCCCAAAGGAAAATGATTCACTTTCAATGAAATGCTCTTCCAAAATTGTTTGAGGTGAAACATATGTCTCGACCTCTTCTTTGATTTCCAAAGAAGAATTTTTTTTATTGCAAATGGACACTACTTACATTTCTTCCTCGCTTTCATTCTTTATTATGCCATAGCAAAGTGAATAATGGTTTGTTTTAAAGCAGGCATCAATTCCTTATTTGGTTCAAAACACTCCTCACCTTCAAAAATCTCATAAGAAAAATGATTGTTGGATTCAAATAATGCATCCAACTCTTATTTCCAATAATGATTTTCTTCCTGATAATGGCTTTCAAGTTTTTCATTTTCAAGAATGCGCAAGCCCTCACGCAATGTCATATGTGGAGGCGTAGATTCTTGAAAATGAGAAGTTTGAAAAGTATCCTCAATACTACTATCAAAATCATTATTGTAAAATTTTTGAAGTCTATTGAAACTAGTTACACCATTCTTATTATAATGACTTTGTGGCCCACAATCGAAAAGATCCTTGTCAAAATCTCCAAATCCATTACTTGACTTTTGTAATACTCGCCTGAAATCATTTTAGATGTTTCAAGTTTTTGACTTTATGAGTATTCACCAAAAGTCATAGGTTTAGGGGGCTTTTGACGATTATAGAAAATATTGAAATAAGACATGCTTAATTCAATAAGCTTAAGATGACAAAATCGACAAAGTAATGTGCGGCCAATAAATTCAAGTGTTTCTTGGCGCTCAAATTTATAAGTCCTACAAAACTAGTTAAAAAATAATACAAATAGAAAGAAAAATATTACAAAACACTAAATTAATTAAATTCTAAAATAAACAATTTCCCAGCAGCCACACCATTTTGAAGGGCCAGTGGGAAAGCCGGTCATTCTTGTTACCTACATCAGTCGTTGTTTTGGGCTCCCGCCTCTATACAAAAAAAATTGAATTTTAACTACACTCTTTATGGGACTATAGAGGCTAGTCCGGGTATCGAATCCACAGAGAATGTTGTTAGGCATTAATTGATTTATTACTTCTCAATAAAAGTGTAAAAGATGAAAGTTATAACAAAAGATAAATCTAGGCATGTATTTAAACTAAGATTAATAAAATGAGTAAAAACTATAGATTGAGAATAATATCCCTCACCTCGGGTTAATCAGTTAAATGGTTACATGGTAAGACAAGTTTAGCAAGATTAAATCTCATTTCATCAATTAATTAATTCTAGAGTTGTCACCACAAAAATTCTCGTAAAAGCCTACTACGATTTTTGTTTCAATAAATAAATATGACTCATACATGATATACATTGTTAAATCTCTTAGGCAAAAAAACAAGAACAGCCTAACCCATTTAAACTCATCTAATCCATCACCAAAGAAAATTCGACCCATTAACCCAATATGAGTTCAATCATCTCAACCTAAACTAAGTTAGCTACAAAACATTATAAATGAAATGAATTAAAAGAGAAAAAGTAAATAAAATAAGTAAGACTAATTATCAAATTAAGAAGACTAATTACCAAAGCAAGAAATGGCAAAAGAAAGTTTTAATTAAGGAAGAAGAAGGTGAAAAATGTAACTTACATTCAAAAATGGGATGGAACCCTAGGAGAGAGAAGATGTCAAAACATAACCTAAAATCTGATCTAAACTACCTCTAAAACTACTCCCATTCTAAATAAATCAACTTACATATATAGAGTAAGTTGGAATTAAAGAAAAGGAAAAACAAAGAAAAAGGAAACAACTGCCAAATATTTTATGGGTCAGGTCAACCGCGGCCAAGTGGCCGATCGATCGAGGGTCATGAGTAAAGCCCATTACCTTCCTTAGTAGGAATAAAATAAAAGGCCGATCAATCGGGGTCCTAGGACTGGTTAATCGGGGATCTATTTTCTGGGGCACTTTGGTTCTTCAAAAGGGGAGGGAGTTTCATTACGAAAGTATCTCTAACTTCATCATTCGGACTCGAAATGACCTGACTTTTGTGACCATGCGAAGCTAACTCAATGAACTACACTTCCATGGAGATCCAGTACCGAGTAAATGAAGTATGAAAAGTCTAAAATGCCCTTGAATTGCATCAGATGACTTAAGTTCCTCGAAATTCAACCACTTGCTCCGTTAAGCATTTAAATAACTACAAAATCTCATATAAACCATGCCAAGAATATATATATATATATATATATATATATATATATATATATATATATATATATATATATATATATATATATATATATATATATATAACCAAGGTTAACCAATATATGAGCAGAAAAGTAGGATATAACGAAGAGAAACATGTTTGAATGCATAAGGATTTCCCCCTACATCAATAATCTGCGTAAACCTCGAATAGATGCATCTGTAAATACTAAGTAATCCATGTCAGATTATAGTAATGCAAGCACATGAGATTTAGTAAGATTATTCTACTCCATAAAATCTCTTTGGTAATCTGTACACCAAACAAAAGGTACTCCCTTATGGATGAGATGAGTCAGTGGTCCCTCAATCTTTGAGAACCCCCAAATGAACCTCTTGTGGTACCCCATTAAACCCAAGAAACTTATAACTTCGGTAGGCATCATGGTTTGTCCCCACTCATCAACTGCAAATACCTTGTTAGGATCAACTGAAATCCCAACCTCTCATACGACATAGCTTAATAATTTCACCTCTTGAAGCCAAAACCAATACTTAGAGGGCTTAGCACACAGTTTATGTTCCTATAGTGTATAGAATACCAACCTCAAATGCTCTTTATGCTCCTCTTTTGACTGAGAGTAAATTAAAATGTAGTCACTTAACACAATGATGAATTAGTCTAGAAATGGTCAAAATACCCGATTTATAATGTTCGTTAGCACTGATGGCGTATTAGTCAGCCCAAATAACATGACTCAAAACTCGTATGAACCATGTCACATTAGAAAATTTGCCTCGTATTGTCTTCCTTTGGAATATGAAATTCTTGTACCTTGAGCGTAATCTAGTCTTTGAAAAAAATGATGCATGATGGATACTTTTTGAATCATAACTTTATTCAACTCTCAATCATCTTTGCATAGCCTAAGTAAACGGTCCTTCTTTTTCTTCATAAATAACACCGAGACTCCCCATGGTGGCCTACTCCTCCGTATGAATCTTTGGCTCAATAGCTACTGAATCTATTCCCATAAGTCCTTCATCTCTAATGGAGCCATCATGCATGGTGCCCTCGTGATGGGTCTGGTGTCCGGTGTTAAGTCTATACAAAAATATATCTCCATCACTTGTGCTAACCCTGGAATATTATTAAATCTAATGACACGGTGACATACTCAAATGAAGTCACATCTATATCGTATAAATGAGTATTGGTCCCCCTTCGAGTCTAGATATCATAATTATAAACATCTCCTTCTCAACAATAACAAATGTCACCGCCTTCCTGCTATAATCTATCTACGCATGATACTGTGCTAACCAATCCATGCCAAATATGATATCATAAGACGATATATCTAATAATAAGAAATCGATAAAAAAAACACAATTGGTGAATCTCTACTTCCATGCCTCTATAAATATGGCATAAGGCGGAACCCCTACCTACTGTGGTATTCTTATGTGAAGATACATCCTCAACTATATCTATCAATCCCTATGTAGATGCAAATGCATAACTAGCAAAAGAGTGTGATGCACTCGTAATAAAAAGAACCCATGCATAAGCATCATATATAAAAAAACATACCCTTACTTGCCTACGACTACACTGGATGGCATGCCTAATGGACTTCGTAGACACCTCTGTAATGAAGTTGTGGGCATCCCTGAGTCTAAGTCCACGATGGATATGCTAGTGATGGTGGTAAGTCCCGATACGATAGTGGGGATGAAAGAGATTGTCGATGCCCCCAATACTGGTGGCTTGTCGAGTTGATCTTAGGTTAATGCCAAAAATAATGCCCCAACTCACCATAAGTAAAACATTTACCCTTGAAGAAGTAATATTGGCTAGGGCCTTATTTTCACTATCAATAAAATGTATCCTGATGTCTCTGCCCTTGGTCTTGATAGCCATGTCCTTTGTAGTCCTATTGGCCATACTTACCCTATACATGTGGCCCTGCCCTAAGCCACCCTAACGACGTTAGTATTCTCCTCCTTGGGGGTTGATCCACTTAAAACTTCCATTGCTAAAACTGTGAGATCTCTGACCCCGGGTCGGCTCACCTGACTCAACTGCTTTCGACCCTTGTTTGTTTCTCTATTTCTTTTTCTTTGGTTCCCTCTCTCACTTAAACTCACTGAAGTCACGAATATGGCATAGTGAAACATTCACTATCTGCGTGTAAGAAGCATGTGTCATATTTCCAATCATCTTGCACCAGATTCCCCACATTAGTCCTCGAACAAATAATTCTATCTTCCACGACTCTGAATCTCTAATCTCTAGGTCCAAGGTGCACAAGTCGAATAAATTCTTTTTTATACTCCGCCATATGTAATATTCTTTCTTCAATCGATCAAACATAGCCTTAAAAGCATTCTGTTGTGATGGAGGGAAATATTTACCGTCAAATTTCTCCTAAAATTGTGAAATGGTCAACTGAGACTGATCATCAGCGGTTATAACAGACTCCCATCACCGTAAAGTCTCTTACGAGTCTGAAATTGGAAAGCATCTTCCTTTGAATGTCAGTACACACGACACTAAATGTCACACCTCCACTATAGTCCCGCAATGGGGTCTGTAGACCCAGAGAACTCTGGTGGACGTCTATTCTCAAAATCCCCAATAACCTTATCCCATGAAGCTGTAGTTGGCTGAACATGCACAAGTGCAACCATAGGTGGTAGCGATGGTGTTGGCGGCTGCTATTGCATGGTTGCTATAGTCGCAAATACAATATATGCGATGATAGAGGTCAAGTCAGCCTGTAAACTAAGAGGTGCATATCCCTACTGCGGTGGTGGAGGTCGTTGCGACTGTTGTGGGAGTATCGCGGCCTGTCGCAATAGGCTTGCTCATCTTCATGTGTTCACCATCTCAAAGATAGTAAAAATACGTATAAGTAAACGTATAAAATATAGATTACAAGCTCTAAATGTCAAATAAAATTACGCGAAAAGTGATGGATGCATTCAAGATCCCTAGGACTTTAGAACCTGGAATGCTCTGATATCAACTATGACACTCTATAAATTTTAAACTAGATTGACCACGTCTTAAGTAAATAAAATAGGAGTTTATAATAATTTGGTATCATTCTAAGCATGACATTAAATAAAATAGACGCATAAATAAGAAACTCAACATTAATGTAGTGAATAATACCATCTCTAATACCAAACCAACAATAGAAATATAATCATCATGTAACTATAATTATTTCAATATAAACACCCAAATAAAATGTAATAGTAAAAATACCATCTTGGCATAATAATAATAGGAAATAGAAGAATTAGCATGCAGGCTCGACAACTACATCCTATGAGGTCAACAACTGGGAGCTCAAGATCGGATCAAGGGTGAGGATGCACCTATGGCCTATGTCCTGAAATTTTTTAATATGATACATTAACAAAAAGTCCTAGTAGCGTAAGTATATAATTGATTTCGGACTACAATATAATTATGCATCTTCTTCTTGTATTTTAGTGGATTTTAGATCATCCCAAAACCCAATAATCCAAGATTTGACATGTATCTAATCCCAAACTTAACTAATCCCCATTATTTCATATTATTCATTTCAACTGAATATTCATAAATAATTATTCTACACCTCTCAAATATAGACATAAAAAACAAGGCGCACCTATATGTCTATATCCACAATTGCACTATCATATCAATCATTATATAATTAATTACTGGAGTACCTGAGCGATCACCGTTGCACGATTCAAAGTAATCCCGTCTCACTCTCTCGGGATAATGAAGTGGCACCATCGCTCAGCCTAGGGTACTATATTATCATTGTCTACCGGAGTAATAAAGCGGTCGTCGTCGCACGGCCCGAGGTAAGCTCGTCTCACTCTCTCAGGATAACGAAGCGGCATCGTCACCCGGCTAAGGATACAATAATACTGCAGTGCTCGCCGTTATATGGCCTAGGGTACAACCGTATCTATCTACCTGTATACCAAAGCGGCGGCGGCGCACGGTCCATAAGAATGTACCCTGTATGATGTATCTCATATGTACACATAATCAATATATGGCATATATGAATCTTATTTTCATTTCAATAAGTATATGAATCTTATTAACTATCCAAGTATTTTTGCATATAAGGGTAAATGTCTTAGATTAGTAATTTAAATTGGATAAGTCTCTAATTGAACAAATATAAGAAATCTCGTAATTATGCCTTGGTCGTGTGTACGTCCCCAAACCCTAGTCGTACGCACGGCATGTGCCCACGGACCACAATTGTGGTCGTTCGAATGGGGAAAACATGAACCTCTTTAGAATTTAGTCCTCCTTCAACCTTTAGCCCCTTGTATGACTTCTCTAATGCAAGGTTTTACAACAACAATATAACTTAAATTATACTACAAAATTTCCCAAGCCAGATTCTATATTATCGTTACAAGTCTACTAGATTTATATACAGATTTTGGGGTATTTTCAGAATTAGAATCCTATGTATTAAATTTCATTCTAAAGTTTCAAATTTCTAATTCATTCATGTAAAAATCAAAAGCTTTTACCTAATTCATCAAGTATACACAATTCTAATCCTCTATTTGTAACGTATAACTCAAATTCATGAAAATTGGAATAAAAATCTAATGTTTCTAATTAATATTAATCACAATTTATTATTGAACTATATAAATCAAATGTTTAATATTAGGTTTGGAATCCAATGGATAATCACATTCTTGTGACAAAAGCAATTACATAATTATATTAAACAATTTTTTCTCCAAATTCTAGTACATTGAACTCAAAGTGCATATCCCCCGATTCTCTCTATCCAACGCCCAATTGTCCTCTTTTCTTCTTCTCCAAGTAGTCTTCCTTTTCTCTCTCTAGGGTTTCCTTTCTAAAGTGTTTAGAAATGATTTAGGTTGACTTAAAATCTATTTTTATAATGCTAACCAAAAAATTAGGATTAACCTCTAAATGGGCCTTTACCCATTAACCCCCAAACTATATTCAAATAGTCCAAAATGTAATCTAAGTACAATATTAACCCATTGGACTTACAACTCACTCTTTTAAGGTAAAACTGGACCTTTTACATGTCCCACAAGTCATCCGAACTAACTTATTAGTATTTTTGACATATACATTTGTTCGAGTTTAAAATAATTTATTATGTTTATTTGGTAAATAATTATTAATTTATATTTGTTTATTACGTTTTATTTAGAATTATAATTATACACATATACATTACGAATATAAATGAAAAATATTAACTGCACCAGTCACTACATAATTACATCACAATTTAATATCGAATAATTTAAATAATGCATTAAATTACAGGGCACTACAATTGGACACTCTATCCTTTAAGACATAATTCACCCCTACTAATGGTGCTTACGGCTGAAATTAATTGGTGTTTTCCTCTCAGGATTAAATGATTTGACACGCCCAAGAAGCACTTCAATATGCGTGTCCCACGAACCAATTATATTTGATACTCACTCCGACTCGATTAGGAATGAAAAGTATTGAAAAATGTTTTTTCTCTCGTGAATTAAATGAAAACAAGTCATGTATTTAGAGGCAATAATGTCGCCATTCATGAAAATATGTCTTTTTGTTAATAGTTGTTTTAGAGACGTTTTTCACAAACAGTCATAACTAATGGTTAACAATCGTGACTTTTAGCGACTGTTCTGAAAAACAGTCATTATATATAGCGAAAAGCCACACAACCTTTAGCGACAATTAAAAAAATCATCCCGAAAAATTAAATAAAATTCCTAATAATTTCATAAATAAGTAGGGCATTTTGAAACCAAATTTCACTTTCATCATTTGTCCGTTTTTAATAAATGAATATACCATGTGACTCATCTTGCTACAAGGAACGCATATATACTTGATTCCACTACATTTAATGTATGGATGCTACTTTTATAATGGCTCGAAGTTGATCAAAAATTAATTTGATCAGTATAATAATTTGTGTAAAAACCCATTTTTTCCAATAATTCTAAACAAATCTCCAAGTTATATCTAACAATCATATCAGTTAAGTTTTCAAAAAAAAACTTTAGCTGTTGTTTTTACATATAAACTAACGCTAGACTACAATTGGCCGTATTTCTTTTATGAATAATGATATAGGTATCAAAATTTCCCCAAAAACCTCCTCCAAAAGTAACGTGGATTTCACTTATTCTCTCACTTACCTATTAAGTATTATTTTGTGGCATAGGTTCCGTGAGGGCACAAAA
This sequence comes from Sambucus nigra, assembly GCA_949130495.1. Classification (NCBI taxonomy): domain Eukaryota; kingdom Viridiplantae; phylum Streptophyta; class Magnoliopsida; order Dipsacales; family Adoxaceae; genus Sambucus; species Sambucus nigra. The sequence goes on from OX422212.1 coordinate 363,599,453, forward strand.
AATAATTATTTTAAGGGACTAATTTGGGGAACTAATTTGGAACTCATAGCAGGACTATTTTTTTATATGATTGGAGGTCATCTTTAATTAATATGGTTAAACATGTTTTTTACTTTGATTTAACAAAAAAAAATATTTTATGAAACACGTATTCAATTTACTTTAAAAATCAATGAATATTAAATAAATGAATATTTAAGGAGCCTATGTATTTAAAAACTCATTATCTTAACTTTTAAGTTAAAAAATTACTTATTAGAGATTAAAATGTAGAAATTCCAACTTATATTTGGTGAACACATTTTAGTTCTATATGGCTTATTATCATTTTTTTTTATCGCATACCATGTGCTGTCCGAACTGTTTGCGCGTATCTTGATTAATTCTTATTCGTAATTCGTGACTTTCGCTGGCCAAATTTATTATCTTTTGAACGAGGCGTATGAGCTCTAGGGGTCTCCTCTAGAAGGTGTCGGTGGGTTGTGGCCATGCCATGTGGGTTTTAATTTGGCGACATGGCGCTCTGCATGCGTGAAAAGCTAACGTAGATCAGTTTCCATGAGACATTTGTGTGCCTGAGCTCGTCAATTGAGCTACATTTTAATCGGCTCATGGATCCGTTTCTTGTTGTGATTTAATGGCGCTTTAATATCTTGCAGTTAATGTGGGTCACCCATAACGATTGCAAAATCCGCATGTTGGATTTGGATATATAAGGTAGTTTTTTTTTTTCCTATTTATTATTCCAGTGATGATGAATGAAAGCAACTAAATATTGCTATAATCTATTTGTGTCCCACTTGTTAAAGCTTCATATCACTAAATAAAGAAACCCAACATTCTAATATCTTCTAATGGAGTGTTATTTATGATTTCTAAATCCAAGCTAGGAGACCAGGTCTTTCTAATTTTGCTATTATCACCTCACAAAAGTATTTTTTTTTCAACCACTTTTTTTACTCTCACTTTTAATGAAATGATGAAATCGCATTTACAGGTTAGTTTTATTCAAGATAAAAAAAAATTAAATTCTTTTTTATTTAATCTTCAAATTTTAATGTCAAATTTGACTTATTTCCTCATTTTCATAATATTTTGATTGACCTTATGATTAATTTGACATTATAAAGAAGGAGCAAAACAGGAATGAAAGTAGTGTTAAATATTAGAAGGGACCAACATCGATATTGTAGACGTGACAGTTAAAAAGCATAAACATGGGCATACAAGACACGAAAACGTTGGCACGGCATAACTAAAGAATTTTAGGTCACGTCGATAAATAAATATATTTATGTCAATTTATTTAGAGAAAATAGGAACATGAAAAGAAAAGAATAAAAGAACATGTGTGAATAATTATTAAAAATAATGAACTAATATTATAGAGCAAAGCATGAAAATAAAGGGGTTTAATATAATAATTTTCCTCGAGAACAATTCTAGGGCCATTAAAGCATTATAGAGCATATTATATTACATGGTGCCTAAAACGATACCACCAATTTTTTAACTTATAATTTCATATATTTATGCATTAGGTATAGACACGTGCGAACAAATGTCGGACACGCAAAAATAAATATCAGACACATGAAAATAAGTGTCGAACTCGTTAATTTTTTATTTAAATCGTGGACACGTGAAAAGGAGGGTCGGATACGTGTCCAAGAGTGTCGGGAGAGTGTTGGTGTCGGACACGGACACATCGTCTTCTGAAAAGTGTTTGTGCTTCCTAGCCTGAAAGTGTCATATAAAATTGAGATGTGTGTATTGATCGTTGTTTGGGTTATTTTCACTGGCTTGGTAATTAATTAGGAGTGACAGCGTGCCACGCATGATTTGTGATCTTTCCAATCAAAGATTTTAGGGACAGTTTTCAAGCGATTGTGTTGCGTTTGATGCCTCAATTAAGAGGAATTATGCTTCCCTTAGGGAAGACTTTGAAGCGTGTGTTAAGTAAGTAACTAGGACAAAATATGAATTAAAGAGAAGTTAAGGTTTGTAAATAAGAGAAGAGCAAAAGCAATAAGAGTAAAGAGTTGCAAGAAAGCAAGTTGTGAGTGGTAGAGGGGATTATTTGTAAAAATCCTTACTTGGAGATAAATTTCTCCAATTAATATCTTTCACTCTTGTAACTACGAGTTATGTCATCAAGAAGGTTACACAGAGCTAAGAAGAGACTAGGGCCAACAGAACTGAGGAAGTTGTTATGCTCCATCGAGCAAATTGACCTAGAAAATCCTCGAGGAAACTAGTTTCGAGAATACAATGAGCGAGACAGCATGACACGATTGAGCATGTGGTGAGAAAAATTTCATGGATTGAACATACAACGAGCAACCACCAGCTCCTTCGAGAAAAACACTGATGATATGTAAAAGTTGATGACATTGAGATCACTATCTTACATAAATAATGGTTCCTTTTGCACACAATGCCATTCTTGCAGACTTTTTATTATGTATTGGGCAGTGCGCCTGGGCCACTTGCTAAAGCAACAATATTTTTCACTAAATAATGGTTCCTCCATGTTTTTAGGTAGACTTTAACCCATGCATTATGAGTATGTTCCCCATTGATCTGTAAGTAGTGATTTTCCAACAAGAGATTCCAAAAATGAATGAAACACTCAAGGTTCTACGAACTAGCGCTAAAATTATAAAATGTTTCATTAATTATTTGAGATCGTGATAAGAAAAGAGGGACATCATCTCTAAGACAATGTTTTGAGACGATATTTTGAGTTTCTTGAGAGAGTCTAATCGATTTATACACTTAAGAGGAAAAGTTTTATTGTTGAGAGTGAGTGCTTGTAAACATAAATTTTCATTCTCTAAGTGAAATAAAACTCGAGCTCATGTGGACGTAGGCCAACATAGATGAACCACATTAATTTTAAGATATTTTTTAGCGTAAATTATGTGGCATCAAATTTCTTTCTAAGCCTAAACGCTAAACCATTTTGAGTTAATTTCACAAATTCTGACTCAGGCAAAACTATTATGCACTTATTCCTATCCCTTTTGAGTCTGTTTATGAATCGAGTAGCTTTTTCATCAAGATTTTGAGCTAGTTTGGCCAAGTCATCCATGGAAAGCTCTGGATTAGTTTGGAAGAATTGAGCATGAAGAATATTGATCATTTTTTTTCAAGTTTGAATAGAGTTTGTTGGCAAACTTTTGAACTATGCAACAGCACATTGGTTAATGAACCTAGCAATCATTTGTTCCAGCATCAGCACATTTTGGTTAATGAACCTATCAATGTGTTCTATTGTAGACTGAATTTCATCACCTGAGAAAGGGGGAAATGTTGAGTTTTGAATCCCTTAGTAAGTTCAATCCTATTTATCGATTATGGGATCTTCACCCTTGGGTTAATGGCCCATATACCTGATGTATCAGATCCATAATTTTATGCCTTACCACTCCCAATGGCAGTTGCCTATTCTATAGGGTAGTTGCTTGGTTTACTAAATGAGTTGGTTGTACCAAAGGTAGTGGAATTTCTAGACGCACATTTACTATGTTTGGTAAAGCATATGTCGGGATACATGAGGAGTTTGATTATCCAACCTCCTAGGGTTTACCAATCCCCCAATTTCTAGTCCCAAATTGGATCATTGATAATTACATAGTTTGAAGAACTTGGGATGTCTACATTGGCCTTATTTAGATAAGGCACAGTCCTTCCTACCTCTCGAAGGTTATTTTCACTAGCTTGATAATTAATTAGGTGTGCGAGCATCCCAGGAAAGATTTATGGTATTTCCAACCAGAGATTTTAGCCTAGTGATAATTTTCAGTCGACTGCGTTGCGTTAGATGACTCAATTAAGAGGACTTATGCTTCCTTTAGGGAAAACTTGAAGTGTATGATAAGTAACTAACTAGGACAAAAATAGTAAATTACCTGAAGTAAAGTTTTCTAAATGAGAGAAAAGAAAATGTGATGAGAGTAAAAAGTTGCAAGAAAGTAAATTGAACAATTACGGAAAAATAAACAACAACAAATGTAAAGGCAAGAAACTTTAAATAAAATTGAAAATAAAATATTACAAGTACCTTACAATTTACTTGCGAAATTGAAAGAAAGGCACTAAAGAAAGAAAGAAAAATAAAACAAAAGGAAAAAAAAGGATAAATGTAATATAAATGCATTTTTGGTGAGGGAGTACCTTCTTCCTTACAGAGGTCATTTCTTATTTATAGTGTTTCTTGCCCATGAAACATAATTGCTCTTGTAATTATTGGATGGTTACTTACACATTTGAATTTTCGCACTTTGGTGTACTAACACCCCAATTTAAATTGGAGTAAGTTCGAACTCAAATCAACATGTCCTAATTTGTGACAAGTGTCACTCATGCATGTTGCCTGTGTTTTGTATTTTTACATAATAATCCATTTCATCCTCTACCTGAAGGGTAAAGTCAAATGCCTGAGGATGAAATGGATCTTGATACCCCAGTTGAGAGGTATGAGCATGAGACAAACTACACTCTTCCTCATTCATATAAATAATATGTCACTCTCGCTACTAAGGTTTGTGATAGTCCCTCTTCTAATATGGCTTTTGGTTATTCATGGGGAATTATAATAAAGCAAAAATTTGATGGGACAGGTTGGGGCACCATCTGAGAAGGCTCATTGCCCCTGTCATTACTTCATGCATGGCAGTCATTACCACTTCTACAATAAGATACATTCTTCTCATGTTTTGGTTGGGACTCATTTTGACACTTTATTTCTCAAAAGGCGTATTATGGAGACTCAATTCTCCAATTTTTTCCTTTCACCAATTGTAAAAATCAAACCAATGGCGTTATTAATTTTTATTTTTACACTGGTACAATTATGGGATTTAACCAATTTAAAATAATTTTGGCCTAATAATCACTTCATCCACTTCGAATCAAGAACCAAACATGACATATTAATTTAAAATTTTGAAAATACTTAAATTGGTTAAGACTCCAATTTTATTCAAATGCATGAATTGTTATTGGCATTATACCCACCAAATCTCGTACCACGTAAATAACCATCCCAATAATGACTTTTAGTGTCCAAAATCAATAATTGATTTGGATATGGACAGTTTTCTGTGACTTTGTTTTAGCCAATGCGCTCGGCTTATATTGAGCATTCGACATCAGATTTCTGAGCTATTTTTAGTCATTATTATACTAAAAATCAATCATAAAAAAATTTGGGGATTATGTAGCCACCAAATGAGCTAAATGTCTCCCCACTTTATCATAACTTTACTTTTTGGAGGAAAACTTTTGCAAAGCCACGTATTGAGGCCCGGTTAGCTTACTTTTTTCATTTCAAATGATGTCAAGCTATAAAGATCATTTGTTTTTATATTTTCTTTTCACTGTTCATTTTTATCTAAGAAAACCCTTAATCTTCTAATATTATCTCACTTTCTTCATAAAATTTCCACCAAAAATGGCATCTAGATCTCTAGTGGACAATGATTTTCTTTTATTTTATAAAATCATCAACTGACTTCGGCTAATGCTTCTATTGTTGTTCAGAGCATTATTTTTCCCATGAAATCATCGAGTGTGATACCTCTTACCACTATGGGTCCTTTTTTTACAAGGGATCTCTCAATGGTTTTTACTCCTTATTACCCTAGATTTAGGGACCATACTCTTCATGTTCAAACACTTGATGAATTAGAAGTGCCTCCTACCTTTTGGTTAAGATGTTGGCTCATAGTATTGGACAAGGATTAATATATGTGGGAAATATTATGGTTTCCCTTTGAGAGAGTGACAAGAATAAATATGGCATCTTTGATGTCATTAAGTTGAGTTTGCATAATATTAAATTCGACCCCTTTGGTATTTTAAGCACCATTTTCTTTGGAATGAGGTATTCCACTACTTCGAATTTAATTTTGGGATGGTTGGTCCCACTATTTTGGACATCTTCTAACGGAATGGCTTTAAATCTTTGGGGGAAGAGGTTTACCCATTCATTTCATTAGTTGACGCTCCCACGAACTTGAAGCTTAAAATTCTGGTTTAGCTTATTCCAACTTAATGCGTGCCCATAAGAAAAATACCTCTATTATAACTAATTTAGAGTATTATTGCTTTATCTTGTCTTGGATAGCAAGGAAATTTTTTTTGTTAACTCCCAAAGAGTAATGTTGGGATACTCTCTTTTGGCTTCGAATCTCATGGTTGATAAGGAGGTTCCTCTTGCTCTATATTTTTTGGGATCCTTTAACAAGAGTTATACTCAACTTGTTAAGGATCCCTTCAATGCCAAATAGTATGGACCATTATGGGTTCTTCAAATGTGGTTATGTGCATATTTTCTAAAGATTTGTCATATCAAACATGACTCCACTCTTAACCATTTCACTGCTTATTATTTCACTAGGATTAGAAAATAAAGCTTTGAATATCTAATTACTATGTTTAGAAGCCTGTCTAGTGATAAACTAATGGCTCTTTTATATCCTTTATTAGAACCCATAAAGACACCTATATGGATAGTCCCATTTCTAATTTATCATCATAAAGAAACCCAGGCAAATATCTATAGGGGAAGTTTCCTAATCCCTAGTGATTTGTATTATGTAACCTCACCTCCCATTCTCCTCAATTCCAAGTCATTTGGAGGAATATATTTTCCTGCCCAATTTGCAAGGCGATTTGTTTTTTTTCTAATCCAGTCTTATCCTATAAGAAGTCAAGTCAATCCCCATGTATTCCATAGGACCTCTGAGGCTCCCGAAGCAACCATTTTTCACAACATAGTTGATTTCCACAGGGTTTGAAGTACCTTTAGTATTACAGAGATTAAGTATAATGATGGGGTAACCCAAGCTTTCAAGGATTGGTGGTCTACGTACATTAAATTATTCTTGATACTATTGCTAGGAGCTACATAACCTTCGAATCCCCCTTCCTCTGGTAAGTCTTTAAATGTTTCTTGTAACTCTACTGTTTGTTTACGTTGGTCTTGGCTAAACCATTTGATTTACTTATAGAAACCCCCTGTATTGATGATTATTCGTGTTCCAAGAAGAGGAAACTCACTCTTGAAGTGAAAGAGGCTTTACAAGAGGAGATTTCTAAAGAGGATAAGGAGGAAAATGTAGAAGAACATGTTCCTCTTGTGATGATCAAGAAGGTAAAATCCTATTTTAGAAATCCCACTAATGCATCCTCAAGCATGGATGAGCCTCCTATTTCTAGTATGTTTATTGTCCTGATAAGAAAATAAATAAAAAGTAGAGCCAAGAGGATTATTCCAACAGCATTGTTAGCAGGTAAGACAATCTTTTACTAATAAAATACTTACAAAGTTCTTTGGTGTTGGTACCACCATTAAATTTGACTTTGAATTATCGTTTTTCTTCATTATAAGCATACTGATGATTTGGCAGAGGAAGAGGAGGAAAATCCTCTTATAGTTCTTATGACACCACCATCATCTTCTCTATTTGATGAACCTTTGGTTGAGCCTATTAGTATCTTTGTTTCCTTAGCTGGGCATTCTTCTAATCTAATTTTGGATAAGTATACAGAGTCTTAGGCAATAGATGTCTCCATGACCTTGCTTTTGACCTAAGGGGAGGTAAGTGAAGCCTAGAGCTCAAAACAGACAAACTTGCTAAAGGATCTCCAAACAACTGGCATTGATTCAACAAATACAATCGAATATTCGCTTCTTAGAGTTATTGCCTTAAACACTTCTCCATTGAGGAATAAACCCCCTATAGTAGAGGAGGATCCAATGACTGAGGAAGTCCTAGGCATTCTAAGACCATATGAAGTGTTTGCCTTCCATGGACAGTTGAAGGAAATCATGGCCAAAGCTCTAATGCACACCTTGGAAATTGGAGATAATAGCATGGATCATCATTTGGAAAGTCACATCCAAGCTCTTCAAAGCTTTGTTAGGCTTCTATTTAAAGATATGATTGACTTAACTTTTATAATGGGCTTAGGGCATCCTGATCTTGCATTTCTCAAATTGAAGGCTTAGGGACAGATGTTATGAGTGTTATACACACTAGGATTCATTCACTCACCTATGACTATTCAGTTATGGATCAAGCAGTGGTTGATGAAAACATTATGTTTGTAGACAAAACCCACTCTTCAAGATAAAAGGCTGAAGTTATTAAGGGTTTGCAAGACTTGGGAGACATTTAAAGCAAGAAGTCTTCCATTTTATCTAAGAATGAAGAGCTGGAAAGGCAACTAACCAGGGTAAATGATAAATTAGATACAACCCACTTGGAGGACGAATATTACCATAAGAGGTTTGTTCAAATGGTAGGAGAAATGCAAGTCTCTACCAATAAATCTTTTTAGTTCGAAGCTAAAGAGGCTCAAATAAATTCCCAAAGTCTTTCTTACGAGAACTTTTGGACCAATTTTAGGTCTTTTGTATTTGACCATTTTCATAATATGTAAATTTGGCAATATCTTAATGAAATTATGCATTTTTTTCCCTATTGCCTTACTTCCTAAATAGTTGGATAATAAGGCTTTAAGAATATGGAATTTGTCATTCTTATATGAACGTAACCATTAATGTTTCTCAAATAGTATAATCCTCCTTTAAATACTCTATGAATTTGGAATGGTCATTCCCACTTTTGGGGGCCATTTTCCATAGTCAAGATCTTTCAAACCTATAGGCAAGGTAATTTTCCAAAATAAATCTCCCTCTTTAAAGGATTTTTGTTTCACTTTTTTTTTATAGTTGACGGTTAGTTTTTTCTTTTTGATCAAGATATAGTTTAAGGCTACGACTCTTTCTTCAACTATGTTTTCCAATTATGTGTACATTGCTTGATCATAGCCTTCAACTTCAAGATCATTTTGGGCCACCAATCTCAATGAATTTATAGTTATTTCTAATGGTAGTATAAAATCATGCCCATAGATTAAGGCATATAGGCTTATTCCACTATTTGACCTTCCAGAAGTCTTATTAGTCCACGAAACATCTCACAAAACATTGTGCCAATATTTTGGATTCTTCTCAATCACTTCTCTCAAATTATCTTTAATCACTTTATTAGTGGCCTTAGTCCGTCCATTTGACTGAGTAAAGTATGATGCTGACTTTATTAAGGTTATGCCTAACCTTGAAGTTAATTCTACCACCATTTCAGATTCAAAGATAGTTTCATTATCTGAGATTATGGTTTCTTAAATCTCAAACTTATATATAATGTCTTGTAAGAAGTCTACCAATTCATTTTGGGTGACTGATTTTAAAGCGTTAGCCTCTATCCACTTAGTGAAGTAATCAGTTACAACCAATACAAAACTTTATAGTTTCGGAAATGGGGTGTAAATCTTACCAATTACATAAATTGCTCATTGTTGATACCAAATTTAATCTGCTGACGTGGATCATCCACTTGAAGACACGTGTCAACTAACGTGGCAATTACAAATACTTCTACCGATCAACTCACTGCCACCGAGCTACTCAAGCGCCACGAGCAGCTCATACATTCCGAACAGCTCAAGCGTACCGATCAACTTAGGTTCCCCGAGCAACTCATGAGCCCCGACCAACTCAAGCGTGCTGGGCTACTAAGGCGGTCCGAGCAGCTCAAGCATGCCGAGCTACTTAGCATACAGAGCACTCAAATTAGGATAAACAAAGAGGCGACTCCGCATTAAATGCTCATTATTATTGTACACATACTTATATGTCTACTAGATAACAGCGCATTGTCCTTTCACATGTACAGCCTCAAGGCTATAAATACATTGTAACCTCCTCATTAGAAGGGGACTCTAGATCTCTTGGTAAACCCCGTAACGAGAATTCCACGCAAACAGTCAGCAATACAAAAACAGTGGATATAGGCCATTTTTATAAGGCTGAACCACTTTAAAAATCTTTTGTCTCATTTATTTTATCTGTGATTGGCTAATTAGAGATAATCTAATTTTTTACATCAACAGATTGGCGCCGTCTGTGGGAAACAACTGAATTCAAATTTTTCACCAAAATAATTCATCATCAATGGCTGATAATCCAGAACCCAGTAATCAAAATGCTGGGAACCCTCCAAATCTATCTATTCCACCAAATGTTCAAGACCTGGTTGGTATAATGGCTAATCTGGCCCAAGGCGAGACGGCCATGCAAGAAACCATGTGACAAATCATACAAACTGTTCAAGGCGGAATGCCGACTTAATCAGGACAACAAAGTGTTCAGAGAAATACCCGTTTACCCTCTTCGCGAACTAGTCAAACATTATTCCTAGAGGAATCTCGATCCAGACGCACCGACTCATATCGTACTGAAAGATCTAATGATACTTCTTATCATCCTGGTCGGACTTCCTCAGTACGAGCTACAGACACTCAACAAAACGTCACTTTATCTCCAGAAAGGACCAGTGCTCTTGAAAGGTTGAGTATAGTCTCTCATTTTGATCGTTTGGGCCCTAGGAGGAATAGAAGTCCCCCTAGGATTGTGTCGAGGAATGCTCAAAGAACATCCGAGTTAAGGAAAGGCTCTACCCAATCATAACCAACTACTCGTAATGAAATAACCCAAGAGGAAAATTCAACACGATCAGTTGCTCGAACTAATAGGCTCGGGAAAGGAAACGATGCATGGAAGGGCTCTATTCAGAGGTTAGAAGACAAATTAGGGGAAATGGATAAGTCCAAAAATCCTCTACAAAAACTTTTGTTCAAGGAACACCATTCGTACAAGTAATTGTGAACTTTCCCATGCCATCAAAATTCAAAGCTCCTACAGTGACACCCAAATATGATGGAAAAACTGACCCTGTCCTTCATATAGAATAATACCAAGCTGTTGCCGATATTTATGCAGTTCCAGATGAGATGAGATGTAGGGAATTTTTAGGAACTCTTACTGGATCAGCTCAGATATGGTACAATAACCTTCCTCGAGGAAAGATTGCGACTTTCTTTCAGTTGGAGTAACTCTTTATCGAGAATTTCTATTTTGGAGTGAAACCAGTCAAACGAGTAGCACACTTGCTAAGTGTTAGACAAAAAGCAGGTGAAAGAACAAGGGATTATATTACTCATTTCAATAACGAGAAACTGGAGGTAATTGATTACGAGAAGAAAACAACAATTACTGCTCTGATGAGTGGACTGTTGCTAGATAAATTATACTACACTTTAGCCAAGGATTCGCCTAGGACCATGGCTGAATTGATGGCAAAAGCGGCCAAAATCATGAATGCCGAGGAAACCATGGTTGTGAAGAAGAATGCAGATACTAAGGAAACTAACGTCGAAGCTGACAAGACTGAGAAGAACGATCAGAAGAATAATGGTGGCAACAAGCAGTCGAAAGCAAAGAAAGCGCTGGAACAGTTGAAGAAATTTGGAAATTACACTCCTTTGAAAGTAGATATGAATCACATTCTGGAAGAGATCAAGAACAACGAGGAGCTAAACTGGCCAGAAAAAATGAAGGCAGATCTTGACAAGAGGAATAAGTCTAAATATTGCGAGTTCCATAAAGATCATGGTCACACGACCAAAAATTGCATAGCTCTCTAGAATGAAATTGAAGCACTCATCAGACGAAGAAAATTGACCAAGTATGTTGATCGCCGAAATGGTGAAAAGACCAACAACCGAGAAGGCAAAGGTCTAGGTCTCCTCATCAAGAAAAAGAAGACATGAAGAGAAGTCACGAAGAAGATCCAGAAGATGACCAAGATGACCCCGATCTCCCCAAAAGACCAAGGCAGCCAGAACGTGAGGTATTTTCAATCCATTTTGGATCATTTGAATGTCATGTTATTACAGGTGGAGATGCAGGAGGTGGAGATATAACTGCGAAAAGAAAAGCTTACCTCAATGAGGCTTAAGCTTGATCATACATTCAGCGAATAAATCTGGCTGAAGACGATCGCCCGAGAAAGGTGAATAAAGACAAATTGGTCATTGGTTTCTCTAAGAACGATCTAGCAGGAGTACTATATCCTCATGATGACCCATTAGTGATCAAGATGGGGATGAAGGAAGTGGTGATTTCACGAATACTGGTGGATAATGGTATCTCGGCAGATATCATGTTCTATCCATGTTTTGACGGTTTGAATTTGAAGTTAGCCCAGTTGGAGCCATATCATAAGCCTCTTCTGGTTTTACTGGAGAGAAGATTTTTCCACTTGGGACGATCAAGTTGGATATGCTTATCGGTACATGGCCCGCTTGTCGAACAGAAAGAGTGCATTTTTTTATAATGGATAAAAATATCCACTCAGCTTATAATATTATCATGGGAAGGGTAGGTCTAAAGAATTTTGAGGCGGTACCATCTACTGTACATCAATGTTTAAAATTCCCAACCAATTTTGGAGTGGGAGTTGTGAAAGGTGACCAGAAATTAGCTCAGGAATGCTACTATTCATCTGGCGAGAAAGAGGAACATGAAGAATCCAGGAAGAAGACTACTACCTATCAAGTAGATGAAATAGAAGATGCAGAGATTGAAACTCTAGACCCTAGAGACGAGTCTCAGCTCGTAAAGGGACAGGTTATGGAGGTTATTAAAAATATCATTTTGGACGACAAGCATCCAGAACGAACAACTCAAATTGGTTCATCACTGGAAGAATCGATAAAACAAAAATTGATAGCATTCCTGAGGCATAGAAAGCAGACCTTTGCATGGAGTCATGAAGACATGCCAGGGATAGATCCGAATTTCTTGTGTCACGAGCTTAATGTGAATAAGGAAGTCAAGCCAATAAAATAGCGAAGAAGAGTGTTCAATCCTGAGAAGAACCAAGCTATACAGGAAGAAGTGGAGAAACTAAAAAAAACTATTTTATCGAAGATGTCAAATATCCTGATTGGCTGGCAAATGTGGTCATGGTAAAAAATAAAAATAAGAAGTGGAGGATGTGTGTAGACTTCACCGATCTCAATAAGGCATGCCCAAAGGATCATTTTCCTTTGACCCGAATCGATCAACTAGTGGATGCTACCTCGGGGCATGAATTGTTGAGTTTTATGGATGCTTATTCCGGTTACAACCAGATTAAGATGAAGCCTGAGGACAGGGAGAGTACCTCTTTTATCACCCCAAGGGAAACTTATTATTATAATGCTATGCCTTTTGGACTTCAAAATGCAGGTGTAACATATCAGCGGCTGATGAATAAGGTATTTGTAGAGCAAATCAGTCATAACATGGAGGTTTATGTTGACTACATGATGACGAAGAGCAAGAAAGTTGTTGATCATCTAGTTGACCTAGGTCAGACCTTTGATCAACTAGAGAAATATCAAATGAAGTTGAATCCCACAAAATGCATATTCGGAGTACGAGAAGGCATGTTCCTCGGGTATATTATTAACAAACGAGGTATCGAAGCGAACCCTGAAAAGATCAAGCCCTATTGGAGCTGCGATCTCCAGCCACAAAGAAGGAAGTGCAAAGTCTCACAGGACGAGTTACGGCACTAAATAGATTTGTGTCACGAGCAATAGACAGATGTCTCCCATTGTTCAAAACACTCCAAAAAACTTTTGAGTGGAATAATGAATGCGAGAAGGCCTTTTAAGATTTGAAGAAGTATCTAGGGACACCTCCACTATTATATAGAACAATGATGGGAGAAAGACTATACTTGTACCTGGAAGTTTCAGAAAATACGGTGAGCTCGGCGTTAATAAGAGTGGATGACGGAATACAAAAACCAGTTTATTACACCAGCAAAACTTTTCGAGGAGCAAAAATCAGATATCCAAGGATAGAGAAGTTGTCACTAGCACTAATTCAAGCAAGTAGAAGGATGAGACCATACTTCCAAGCCCATACTATAGTGGTGTATACCGATATGCCATTAAGGCAAGCTTTTCATAAGCCAGAGAAATCAGGAAGATTAATGTATTGGGCAGTGGAACTTGGTGAATATGATATAATTTATGAGCCTAAATCGTCACTCAAAGGACAAGCATTAGCAAACTTTATTGCAGAGTTCACTCAAGAAAATGCTTTCATAGAACAGGAGTTGAACATAGACCAACCTGTGGACGTTACAGGATCCTCAAATTTAAACCCCGACCAACTTACGTCGGTGGACAAGAAGCGAGATGTGTTGGAGGGGGACAAAATGAAGTATCAAATATTCCACCGAGGAACTCTTTCTGATCAAGAGTTTGATAATGAAGTACCTATATGGAATTTGTATGTGGATGGGTCTTTGTGCTTTACAAGCAATGGAGCAGGGATTATTTTAAACAGTCCGGATGAGATTGATATGGAGTATGCTATGCGCTTTCAATTTAAAGCTTCTAACAATGAGGCTGAATATGAAGCTATGATTGTGGGTCTAAATCTGGCAAGGCAGAACAGGTCATTGTATTCAGTGATTCACAGTTAATCGTAAACCAAATTTTGGGTGTGTGCAAAAAATGGAGAATTAATGATCAAGTATTATGCAAAAGCAATGGAGGTTGTATCGAGATTTACTGCAGTTCAGTTGACTAGAATACCAAGATTAGATAATGCAAGAGAAAACTCCCTAGCTCAGTTAGAATTAGCCACACGGACCAAACTACGAAGAATAATCCCAATAAAAATCATGGCTGGTCGAAGCATCGACGAAGATCTGACGATAAACTCCATCGCTCTTGACTTGGGACCATCTTGGATGGACCCCATCAGGGCCCATATTGAAGAGGGGGCTTTACCAACTGATAAACTTGCAGCCAAAAAATTGAAGTTTAAAGCTACTCGTTATGTATTGACCAATGGTATTTTGTACACACGAGGAATTATAGCAAGGATACAAAAATGTGTTCACCCCTCTGAAGTGAAAGATTTGATCGAAGAGGTTCATGGAGGCTCTTATGGAGCCCATGTAGCTGGTCGGATGCTCTTGCAAAGAATAATCACGCAGGGGTACTACTGGCCAACGATAAGAGTTGATTACGCAGCTTATGCTAAGAAGTGCGACAAATGCCAACGCTTCTTGTCCGTCAGAAGAACTCCCCAGGCATTGCTAACACCCATAACATCCCCTTGGCCATTTTCCATGTGGGGATAGACTTGGTCGGGCCACTCCCAATGGCCAAGGGGAGATTTAAATACATTGTGGTTGTTGTGGATTATTTTACAAAATGGGTGGAAGCTGAGCCCCTCATTGATATGAATACAACAAAGTCTATAAATTCATTTGGAAAAACATTATTTCCAGATATGGTCTCCCACATGCGTTCATTACCGACCATGGAACCCAGTTTGACAACGAGGAGTTTGTTACATATTGTCATCAATCCAATATACTGAAAACCCACTCTGCACCAAGCCATCCCCAAAGCAATGGGCAAACTGAGGTGACAAATAGAACTCTACTGAATGGATTGAAGAAAAGAGTGGATAATGCAAAGACAAATTGGATTAACGAGATACACTCTGTGTTGTGGGCTTATCGCACCACACCACGAATAGTAATGGGAGAGTCCCCATACATGCTGGCATTTGGGAGTGAGGTTGTCATACCTGCTGAATTGGGACTACCTACGCATACGGTGCTTAATTTCAATTCTCCTGTCAGTGACTTAATGAGAAGATTAGACCTGGATATGCTCGAAGAAGTCGGGGAAGAAGCAGCAATCATGAATGCAGCATATCAACAACGAACAGCTCTGTTCTATAACAAAATAGTGAAGAAGTGTGATTTGAAAGAAGGGGATTATGTTCTAAAGAAAGTGATCCAAAAGAATAACAAACTAGAAGCCAACTTGCATGGACCCTATAGAGTAACAGAAGTTGTTCGTCAAGGGACATACAGGATTGAAACCTTAGAAGGAGAATAATTCAAGAATGCATGGAATGCAGAGCATCTACGCAAGTATTATCAGTATTTGAAATTCCTATGTAATACAGTTTCTCAAGTATGAATAAAGTATTGAATGTTTTACCCGGTTCTCTCTTTTTGTTGAAATTTTTCGGAATATTAGTGCTACACACTACACATCAAGTTCAGAACAATTACCACCAACTCCGGTTGGTCGGGAACAAATTTCCTCTAACTTCAGTTTGTCGAGAATCAATTTCCTCCAACTCCGATTGGTCGGGAACCAATTACCACCAACTCCGGTTGGTCGGGAACCAATTACCACTAACTCCGGTTGGTCGGGAATAAATTTCCTCCAACTCCGGTTGGTCAGGAGCCAATTACCACCAACTGCGGTTGGTCGGGAACAAATTTCCTCCAACTCTGGTTGGTCGGGAACTAATTACCACCAACTTCGGTTGGTCAGGAACAAATTACCACCAACTCCGGTTGGTCGGGAACAAATTACCACCAACTCTGGTTAGTCGGTAAATCAAATACAATCAACTCTGGTTGGTTAAACTAAGCAGGAACGTGAGATGCAAATCATTTCATTACTTAGACCTAAAGAGTGACAAGTCACAATAATCAAACAATAAATAAGACAAGTTCCCTTATCCAAAAACAAAACAGAATGTACATATCAGAATGTGTATATATTCACAAACAAACAAACAAGGGCATTCTGCAAATTACTTAGAAGAAAATAAAATAAAAAGACTAAATTTCTTCATTCAAATCGAGTAGAATTACATATGATGTGAAAAATATACTTCATTACATAAACAATCCTATTCTATTGGTTTTTTTACCTTCTGCCTTTGAAATAGGTTCTACCCTAGTAGGAGGATCATCTAATGCATAAGGGGAATTGATAAAATTCACATCTCGCAGCATTCTAACATTCATTACAGAAGTCCGCTCAAGAAAATCCTCTGGGCGAGATATCTCGAAGTTTTCATGCAGACTGTAATCGCCGAGATACTTCGAGATTAAGTATTGAGGAATTGTCCGAGCAGGAATCCAACTGATATCAAGCTTAAAAGGAGGCACGGGCAAATCGAGCACACCAGGATCATACTGATCCCGTAAGTAGTGGCCCTGCTCCAATTTTAGCACGCACAATGCATTCAACCACCCTTGCTTGTAACCCTCACTATTTGACTGCTGGATCCAATCATCAAGATGGTAAAGGGCTTCATTATACCCAGCCATCCAAAATTCCCTGGGTTGTTTATGGAATTGATAAGTTAACCTCTCCAGTTGCTCGTGGAGATTCTTCACCAGGATTTTCTTATTTCCCAAGGTAGAACTCTGATTAGTGAGTTGCTCTCTGAAGTTCAAAATTTTCTTAGACATTTTTGCTAAGGCTTGGTTCTTCGCCATCAACTGATAGGCCTGATTCTCTAAAGTCTCCTGCGTTTTAGCTTCTTCAATAGAGAGACCCGACCAGCCTTAGCTCGTCCACGAGAAGAAGATCTTGCTCGTCCGCGAGTAGATGAGGAGGATCCAACACTATTTAAAGTTTCCAACTCATCTCCTAAGTTAGCATTTTTTACCTCCAAGAAAGAGAAACCTTCATCATTAACAGGAACCAAGGCTCCCGAGGAAGATGCGATAGATTTAAGTCATTTTATCTCTTATTGCAAGACAATGTTCTCCTTCTCCAACAGCTTAGCAATATGTCTGTGTTCTTCTACTTCAAGCTTCAGAACACTTTCTTTCTTTTCATTGGCAGAGATGAATTTGTCATATCCTTTGTCAGCACTCAATTGCTGATATTTCTTCTCGTATCCTTGATGTAAAAGTGTGGAGGACTCTTTGTACTTCAGCTCAAGTTCCTCGATCGTTCCTTGGAGATCTTCAATCATCTCATAGTAGGCCAAATTGTTGGCAACTACACGATCGAGCAAACACTTCAGATATTGGTAAGCTTCAACTGCTCGGTCAGAAACACCTGATCCGAGGATGTCAATTATCTGGGCCTCATTAAGATCTGCATGACCAGCTTTAAAATAATCATTGCATTTCTTCATCAATTCTGTGTCATGAGATGATAAAAGCTCCATCCTGGCCATAAACTAGTATAGATAATAAATAAAAAGAATCAATAATGACACTGACAGAGAAAGTAAAAGATAAATTCAAGGTGAACAACCAAAGTTCGAATTTTATTTCATCATAAGGGAAAATACAAAGTCTGAGGTTACATTCAAGAGAACAACAAAATAAAAGCCTAAATAATTTTACACCTTCTCCTTATTTCCTACGACGTCCTCAGAAGTTTGGAGGAAGTCACTAGTTGGTCGAAGGATAAAAGGTAGATGCTCGGTAGAAGTGCTGGTGGGTTGAAGTTGCTCGGAGCAAGTTTGAACAACTAGAACAGAAGGGGTTTGATCTCCAATCATCATCTAAGATTCATTTGAGGCAGCTTCATCCTCTTCTTCTTCCCCGGGAGAGGGAGGAGGGCCATGAGTGTGTTGCTAGAATAGTTCAGAATTCTCAACAACTTTCAGCTCCTGCAATGCTGCAACCCATCCATCCCTAAAATATTTAAGACTAGCATATTCCATTTGAGAGGATATGGAAACCAGACTCTTAATGCAACCTTTGTCCCAACCAGCACTGAATGATTTTTTAACCGCCTTCTTCCTTTTTGCCTTCTCCGAGGAGGTCCTTTCCCTAAGGAGCTCCTCTGCAGCCTTCAACTTCTCTTCCACCTCCATTTTCTGGTGCCCAACATCTTGAAGTCTAACAACTTCCTCTTCAGCAAACTTGAGCTTAACTTCCAGCTCCTTGTGACTTTGTTCAAAGACTTTGTTGCTCTGCTGAGACTCCGTCAATTTCTTCTCCAAATTCTTGGAGGTACTCACAGTTTGATTTCTTTCTTGCTCAATGGACTGTAATTTCTTCTCCCAAGCAACTTTATCTTCCTCGTATTTTTGATGAGAATCTTTCAGAGATTGGATCAACCCAACAAAAGCTTATTTTACTCCTCCCGAGGAGCTTGAATCATTGATAGCTTCATCATTCTTCAGAATGTTGTTAAAACATGTCACCAGTTGGAAAAATAAATAACTTTGAGTTAATATATGAACATAATATTAGAAAGTGAAAGACTCAGGTTAACAATACTTACTGAGGCAAGGTGTTGAGCAACCAAGGTAGTGATTCTCTCACGAGAAAGAGTGTCTTCAATACCTTGGACTTCTGGGATAGTCCAGGATTTCACCAAGCTCACAGCAGAGCTCGGGGTAGTAAAAGATGGAATACTACCTTCAACGTTTGAAGGTTAAGAGACAAGTTCAGCAGGTCTCTCAGAAGATCTTTTATTCAACCTCCTCATAGGGGGAGGAGCATTTTCAACCAAAGACGTTGTCTTTGTTGGTGATATGAAAATAACCTCACTCGGAGGAGAAAAAACAATAATCTTGCTCGGAGCCACAGGGGACTTCTCGCCAATTTTCTTGGCAGTAACAGGAAGGGGTACATCTACAGTCTTTATACCTTCTTCTGGGATATCTTTTTTACTTTTCTTTGCCTCCACAGTAGTAGAGGCAGACTTTTCGAAAAAGGAAGGAGCTCTTCTCCTCTTCATTAGATCACTGATAGGAATACTTAACTCAGAGGAAGAACCTTACACACTAGTCTCAACAGCTAGTACTTGGTCAAGATTAACTACCACTGGACGAGGACGAGCAGTGAAAGATGAAGTATGGCTCTTGTACTACAATAAATAAGAGGCAGATCTAATATATTCCTCAGCAACAGATTGGTGCAAATCCCAAATAAGTTTCAAATGCTTTAAATTAACGTCGGCTTCTTTTGGAGGTTATCTTTTACTATCAATAGTAACAAACAAAAATGAATGTCAGTGATACATTTTATCAAACACAAAGAAAACAAGATTTCAAAAAATAAAAACAACCTATTCCATTACTATAGGGGGGACAACTGGGACCTTGATATACGTTATCTCCATTTAATGGAGCGTGTTGCCAATTTTTCATAATAACCCTATGCTCAAAATAATCCCTATTGGCATCTGGAAGATTAACAACTAAAGCCCTATTCAAAAACCTAGTTTTCAAATAGAATGTGGAATCATTGACAACCCATCTATAGCAATACATAATCTTTGGAATCCCTAAACGGGTTCCATGGAGTTGATTCAATCTATGTACGCCATTAACTATCCTCTAGGTATTTGGAGCTATTTTTGCAGGTGCAACGTCAAAATATTGATAAAACTCCAAACATAAGGGATTTTGAGGAAAAGAAAATCCAGATTCGGCCACAAATAGACTTAGAAACCAATGTCCCTCAGCCAAAGAAAAATAATAATAAGGTTCAGAAAGTTCTTCCAAAATAACCCATGAAGGGATTGAAAATTCAGATCGAAATTTATCCAATGACTCAACAAGATAAACCATGAAGAACAAAGTAAATAAAATAAAGAGAAGAAAATCTTACAGGGAGAAAGATATCAGGTGACAATGAACGACGGAAAGAACAAAGGCACAAGACAGAGAGAAAATGAAGAGTTCAAAGATACAGATTTAAAAAGTGAAAGATGATAGGATTTCTGTCGCGCTTAAATACTTTACCTCGGGAATAGAGAAAATCAATGATTACAAGGGAAGACGTTTGCGTATCCGGCGGCTAAAAGAAGAAAAGGAGCACAAATATCGAATCGGTCATAAAAATTCAAAATATTTAAGAAGCCTGATACCGTGCACTCAAAAAGGAGTTATATACAACGAATGTTTTCCTAAAAACCGTACAAACCAATAATCTATGCAATTTTCAAGCAGAATGTTCCATAATTTTCTTCAATATCAAACTATGAAACACTGGGGGCTTTTGTTGATACCAAATTTAATTTGCTGACGTGGACCCATCACTTGAAGACACGTGTCAACTAACGTGGCAATTACAAATAATTCTACCGATCAACTCACTACCACCGAGCTACTCAAGCGCCACGAGCAGCTCATACATTCCGAACAGCTCAAGCGTACCGATCAACTTAGGTTCCCCGAGCAACTCATGGGCCCCGAGAAACTCAAGCATGCAGAGCTACTAAGGCGGTCTGAGAAGCTTAAGCGTGCCGAGCTACTTAGCGTACAGAGCACTCAAATCCGGATAATCAAAGAGGCGACTGCGCATTAAATGCTCATTATTATTGTACAGATACATATATGTCTACTAGATAACAGTGCATTGTCCTTTAACATGCACAGCCTCAAGGCTATAAATACATTGTAACCTCCTCATTAGAAGGGGACTCTGGATCTCTTGGTAAACCCCTTATCGAGAATTCCAAGCAAACAGTCAGCAATACAAAAACAGTGGACGTAGACCATTCTTATAAGGCTGAACCACTTTAAAAATCTTTTGTCTCATTTATTTTATCTATGATTGACTAATTAGAGATAATTTAATTTTTTACATCAACACTCACCCTCTAAATGTCCAAGGTTTGACCTTATATTGTAATCCAATTGCAGGCATATGATTTAAAAGAGCATGTTGTTGACACTTTTGCAATCCTCTTCAAAATTTAACGGATTCTTTAAAATGGATGTCCAATAAAATCCATGTTTCCTTAACAACCATCTCATCTTTGGGCCAGCCTGATGATCTCCACAAAGACCTTTATGGACTTGTGATGTGACTATTAAGCCTCCACCTCTATTTAGGAACTCCAGGATTATCCCATCAGCACCTCTTTTAGACAATTTCTTATTATATATAGCATAGTTAGTTTCTCTAAACCTCGCAACCCTTTCAATTTTGATAATTAAATCATTAAGATATTCCATAATTATTTTTCTCCAATCATCTTTCAATATTACATAGCAAAAGTAAGAAGCCATCAATAGCACTGATTTTTAACTTAGCTTCGAAGCCAGTATCAAGTGTGAACCCTGGTGCCTTTTAAGCCATTCCATTGGCTTCTTGATTTAACAACATGAGGATATAATTTAAAGTGACTTCATCAAATTTGGATAATAAATTTATCGTCACTTAGTTATACAAGGTCAAACCCTTATGGGCACATTTATATTCACCAGTTAACTGTCTTATAACCAGTTGGGAATCACCAAAGACTTCTACAACTACAGCATTACAACTTCAAAGGATTTCCAATCCCATTACTATATCCTTATCTTCCACTTAGTTATCTAAACATGTTTTTTTCTTTTAATCTATATCTATATTTTATTTTAATGTGTTATGGGGATTCAATACCTATCCCTATGCCCGACATATTTTAAATCTTTAAACCATCAAACCACAGCTTCCAATGTCTTAGATATACATAACATATGTGATATTCTCTCCCCGATTCATCCTCACATGGATTATCTCCTTGAAAATATGTTGAGGCTTGACCTTTTAGTGCCTTCTAAGGAAAATAATGCAAACACAATTCAGACAAAGCTAACATCCATTTTCTAATTCAATTTCTTAAAATAGGCCTTGTTAGCATGTATTTAATCATATCAAACTATGAAACGACAAAAACTTATCTAAACGAAAAATAGTACCTTAATTTCATAACAGCAAAGTACAAGGTTAAACATAGTTTTTCCACTACAACATATCTTCATTCGCAATTATTTAAAACCCCTTTAAGGTAATGAATAGCTTGTTGTAATACCCCGTATTTTTATGGCTTATAATTTGGGGATTTATTAAATTTAAATTGAGATATTAATTTAATATTAATCCGAAAATTATTTTTAAATATTTACTAGCGTGACGAGAGTTAGTAATTTACTAGCGTGACAAGAGTTAGTAATTATTGAGAATTTGTTGAATATTACTAGATGAGTAAAGTAATATATAAGATTGATTGTATTAAAATTTTCACGAGTGAATAAAATGGAAATTATGGAAATTTAAGTCGGGGCGCGCCTGTGTCGTGTCGGGACTAAATTATTATTATTAAAAGTGAATAAATTATAAGTCACCCATATGGTCATTTCGAGTGCGCCAACATGTCTGGAAGGGTCAAGATAGTCAGAAAAGTATACTCGGGGGTTGAGTTTGGGTCTCGGGGCGTTTTTAGGCCTAATTGGCATCCTGAAAGGGTATAATAGTCATTTTGTATTTTCGGGTAATTAAACCCACAAATTTCCCTAAGGTATATCGGCAATTTGAGTTAGGATTTTAGGGTTAACAATCACAAAACTCAAGAACGGCCATTAGAGAAGAAGGTAGGAAGCTTTCCAAGCAATCCAAGGCCAAGAACTCATCTGTTTACACCGCCACAACCACCAAAACGTAGATCGCACGACGAGGAACGCAACCGTACCTTTTTCATCAACAAATCAGACTCTTAAATTTCAAGGCAAGTATCTATAATGCTTTTCTTTTAGTTATTGTTTAATCCATGTTAGAATAGGATTATTATACACATGTTTCATAGAAGAATTTGAGGAATTTGAGGATTTAATCACATGTCTTGGTGGAAATAATTATATTCTGGACATCCCAATCATAAGTAGAGGATAACCCATGAATTGGTATGAGTTTAGAAGCAAGAAATCTGGAAAAGAAATTAAAAGAAATAAAGTTTTATGAAAATGAGGGTCCTTGATAGTTAAGACAAATTGGCCCTTTAATTCAATTCCATTGATGGAATTGTACATGTTTTAAGTAAAAAATCATGCATATATATGTATAGAACCAGTAGTAACCTTATTTGGGAGTTTGGAAATTTTAAATGGCGTTTTGGAGAAAATTATTGTTTGAAACCCGTAGGTTGAAATTGCAGTTTCTGGGTAAGAACTGCTTGATCGATCGATCGACCCGATTTCCTCGATCGATCGACACTTCCTGGAAAACTGTGTATTTTCCCCTTTTCATTTAATTTGATTTAAATATATAGGAACCCGTGAATATTATTTAAAGAGTATAATGGGTCGTGAGGAAGACTAGTAGGGTCTGAATAGACTCTGTTGAATGAAATTTAATATGGGGTGAAATTGTGGGTTAACAGAGAATTTCGTTATTCATTAGAGATTGTACGTAACTTCGCTAATGAATTGAGGGACTCGTGAAAGACTTAGACCAGAAGGTTAGAGAGGGTATACCTACTGAAATTGTATTTAGCAAAAGAGAATACTTTGAAAGATGAGAAGTAAGTATGAAATAAATTATAAGTGGGAATAAAAGAGATGAATCCATCATGCGAGATAATTGGGTAAAATTGTACTACATACGGTTAATAATAATTATGGCTCGTGGACGAACCTTATTGGAAAATGTGTATCTATATATGGCCGTGTGACTATGTACATTTATTAAATACTTTATCTGTGTATAATCATACCCGGGGGGTTCCACGCCGAGACAATCTTATCTCGATTGGGCCTTTATGGGGGATATTGACTCGTACCCTAAAAGATAGTATCCTTGATACAGGTTATCTGAGAATGATAGTTAGATGGTCCTAAGAGACGTGGGGGTATGTGCTGACCTCTTAGTCACTTGGAACTATGCTTCACCTCCATTTTTGTGTGTTCTGTGTTAATACAGTTCGAGAGTGATTCCGAACTAGTATTTCCCTTAGTACCAGTGATACGGGGACATGATAGCAGAGTATGTCAGCACCAATGATTTTATGTGGGGTGCCAATAGTATATATATTATAGGAGTGACAAATATATATATATATATATATATACTTATATTTATGGAAACTTTCTAATGTGCGTACAAGTAGTTAAGTAATTAATAAACACTCCAATTTTATAATAATTTTTCGGGAACTTTGTAACGATATTGTGTGGTCCTAAGTAACGTAAGGAAATGGAAGAGATTAATGTTTTAAAATTAAATATCATGGTCTTAGTATTTCTTGAGATAAACTTCACGGGAATAAGTTAAATAGACTTATGGGATCAGTAGAACGGTAGGCGTGCACACTAGATGAGAAGTGAGAATTCTCAAGAAAGTGTCGCATACTAACATGGTTGTTACATTAGACGGTAAGAAATTTAAATACTTGCTAAACTATTTTAAATTGTTTTACACTCGGTCTCTGACCCGTTTTCTGTCATTTCTCTCTCTCTCTCTCTCTCTCTCTTGTATATATATATATATGCATGTATACAAGTGCCCAACCACAAGGGCATCATGCATAGGCTCTTTGGATTTGACGTGCTCCAGCTTATGTGGGAGTTGCAGGCCCTTGCCTTAGACGACATCTTCGTTGATTATGCTCTTATCTTAATTCTGCTTAGTTAGGGCATGTGTTGCCCGTTTTCCCTATTCAGTTTGGATTTGTCAGAGATTTATGTTTATGTTATTTCCGGCATTTGGTACTCTTTGGGAGGTAACTCTTGTCAGGATGATTTCATTTGTAGTTTTAAACTTGGTAAGGTTTATCTCGATGGTTTAATTATTGTTTGTTAATTGCCATCCTTCGTATTTATGTGATTCTTAAACTGTTGGTTATTGAAAAGGTTTTCACATTGGAATTTAATAAAATGGAAATAAGGTTTTAAATTGTTTCGACACTTAGCTTAATTATTTAGGGTGTTTAAATTGGAAATTTTATTTTACGACAGTGATGCTAAGAATGAACCAACCGTTCACCTTGATTTTAATATAATAAAGGACTGATCACCCGATATTTAATTAGGCGGGGTGTCACACTTATTCCTTATGATCTTCACAATCTTGAGCCAATAAAACTCCAATGGAAGCATCAAATGATGGAAAGTATAATTTCATTATCTTATCTTCTCTTGGAGGAGCCAAAACAGGTGGCTTAACTAGGTACCTCTTGAGCCTCTTGAGTGTTTGGAAATTTTACTCATGCTCATCCTTCTAGTCCATCTCTGTAAGGACATTTTTGTCCGTTATCAATTTATATGTCGTATACCACTACACCGTCGAAGAAGTTCAAGATCACATTCACATCAAGACGGATAATATTAATCAAGGTTCTTTAACAAACAGTCTCCGTAAGGTTAACTTTGGTAAGGTGATGTTTTAAAGTACCTTAATAATGCACTTAGAGTATTGAGATTATTTTTCATAAAATATTTTCTAAGTGTTGGAGCTTTAAATGATTTTATTAAATTTTTTTTGAATTCATCTTATCTAAAGATTTTGTTCTCAGACTCCTTTCCGTAGAAAAATCATAACTAATTAAAAAAATCAGAAAAATACGAAACTGGCAGCCACGCGTTCGTATCGAAATTATCTACAATCATGGCCTGATATCTCATTTAATAGGTTGTTCGAACGACAGCCAATGTCGTTTAAACGACATGGCATGTTGCATGAAGTTCCAACTGTCATTCGAATGACAGTGGATCTCGTTCAAATGACATACTATCTCGTTTGAGCGACCCACCACCTTAGGTCTTTTACAAATAGGATTTTCCAACTTTGCTCTCATGGAGAGACCTGATGTTTTTATTCTGCACAAAACTGCGAAAACAGCAGATTTAGGTTTTTTCCTTTGAGGGTCTTTAATCCTTTCTTGTTTACAATTCACAAATAAATCACAATCTTTATGTGAGTTGTTTTGGAACCCAACGAACATACTTCGCGATTGTTCATTCTGTGGGGATATCTCTACAACCGAGAGTTGCGTGCTATTATGGAGGGAGTCTCTACGAAATTTATAACTGCATGTCATTGAGAATCTTCTGTGAGTTGATTCCTTGCTAAAGACTGCATGTTTGGACTGCGTGTCCGTTGTGGTATAGCTGAGTGTGAACCATTATTATTTCTAGCCAATGCTTTGAAGGTTTGATGAAGACACCGTGCATTACACTTATGGGCGATTATCAGGTTGTATGTAAGACAATGGTCTTGTAAACTTATCAAAGTTCTAGAAATAAAGATTTTTCCCTTTGGGGATTTTTTTCTGAATTTTTTGTCGCATGCTTACTTGATTTGTTTTGACACATAGTTGCGTATTTTAGGGATGAACTAAAATTGATAAAAAAATTAGGGAATTTGTGAAAACCACAGAGGCAATTAATATTGTGCATTCTCAAATTGTTATCAGAGCCTGTTGAACTAATTTACTGTGTAGATCATGTAGTGAAAGTTTTTCTGTGGTTATTTGTGTTCCTCTCCTAATTTGATTTCTCGATGGATTCTAATATTTTTGATATTGTTAGTCGAGATGAGTTTGATAAAGTTCATGACCGTGCGGAAAAATTAACTCTTTTGAATTTGAAAATTTGCAAAAGAATTAAAATTTTGGAAGAAGAAAACTCTCTTTTTAAAAATAAGTTTGAATATTTGCAAACGTTTCAAACTCAAAAAGATATTTTTCGTGAACACATTGGTAATTTGTGCATTTACTTTGATTATTTAAAAGTTTCCAAGAAGGAGAGTGGTGATAAAGTCCTTGTTTTAGAAAAAGAATTGGAGAACTTAAAAAATTCTAGGGTTTCTGTTTGTGCAATTAAGGATAAAAAATTAATCGATGATTTTACAACACGTGAAGAGAATTTTAGGGATAAGTTTGTTTTAATTGAGGATGAGTGAAATGAACTGTTAAGTTTAATTAATAACTTAAAAAAGAAACCCCTAACGTTGGAAGGGCCTAATTCTTTCCTTGAGTTTACAATTTTAAAGTTGAAAAATGATTTGAAAGACTTGAGTAGTTTGTGTAGTGATGGTAATGGCTCGTCTTCTTCTAATGCTTCCGTTTTAAAAGCCATAACCATTATTTCTTTTAGACGGTCAACCATTCCTAAGGACGTTAGAAAAGGTCAACCCATAAGTGTCATTCCACCCGTTTACACATGTTCGCATTGTGGTAGGAAAGGTCACCTTAGGCATTTCTATTTTCATCTTCGAAGAGGTCCTAGGAAGTCTAAGTCTAGTATTTTGTTGGTTCCCTAAACCCCATGGCAACGTGTCACATCCGTTTGGGTTATAAAATAACTTTTGGATATGCTAGACTTTAGACGTTTTGATTCCCATTTTATTTCACATGATTCTTCTATTGCCATATAATATAGATGATTATGTTTGCATGATTGTGATACGCTAGTAGTGCTTCTTGATATATTCTTGCTAGTATTATGACTTGTGTAATTTTTCTATTAATTTTTTTTATTTTTGAAGAATTTTGGAAAAATACAAAAAGATTTTATTTTGATAAATTTGAAAAATCCAAAAAGATTTCTGTATTTTATTATGCACCATATATGAATTAACATTTAGGATGACTGAGTCACAATTTCATTCCATTTATCCATGTGACTATTTGATAGTGTTTAAAGACAATAAGTCATGTCATTCATGTGCTTTATAGTTATTGGAGTCATTAAGATGTAATTAAGTGTTATTACCTACATGATTCACTCATTATTTCCTTTAATGCATACGAGCACGAATTTGTTTCAATATTGTTCTTGTCAAATCAGATGTTGGTTACGTGTTTTCATCTCAATTCTGTTTATTAAAATGAATCAAATGCGACAAAACAAGATAATAAAAGGTGTTCATGTTTTAAACCGTTTGCCGTGAGTTTCTATGAATTTTAAAAAATGTTGAAGGGCTACGGAAGGTACACTTCTATCCTTTGCAATTAAGCCACCATTTAACTGGACTTAAAAAATTGAGGTATTTTAATTATCCGGGGTCCAAAGAGGTTTAAAAGAGCCCAAAAAAATTTAAAGACAATAAAAAGAAATTTATGTCAAAAAGGGGCCATTAGGTTTATTCACCAATTCTCCAATGTTTGAGAATTTAGATCACCTCAAAAAGAAAATATATATATATATATATATATATATATATGAGGGAGTTTGTTGGAGAATTAAAACGGCTTTGCACGTCCTCAAAAAGTCTTGAAAATCATTAAAAAGTTTTTAGACATTATTGGTGTGAAAATCATTGTTGATGTAAAAAATTAAATTATATCTAATTATTTAATCACAGATAAATAAAATGAGACAAGGAACTTTTAAAGTTGTTCAGCCTTATAAGAATGGCCTATGTCCACTGTTTCTGTTATTGCTGACTGTTTGGGAATTCTCGATTACAAGTTTTCTCAAGAAATTTCGGCCCCCTTACAATGAGGATAATAAAATGTATTTATAGCCCTAAGGCTGTAATGTGAAAGGGTAATACATTCAATGCCCCTTAAGCGTATACATCTGTATGATAATAATAAACATTTAATGCGCAGTTAATATGTTATTTATCCAGCTATTAATGCTTTGTCCGAGGTGCAGCTCGGACAGCCTAAGTTGCTCGGACCGCCTAAAGTTCCTCGGTACTCAAAAGTTCCTCGGAGAGTTCTTGTAAGTCGGAGCGTCTGAGTTGATCGGGGAAGCAGGGTTCCTCGTTGCAGTATGGTTCCTCGGAGTCAAGGTGTTGTTCGTAAGTGTTTGTCGTTGCCACGTAGATTTCCACATGTCTTCACCCAATTGAGCCATGTCAGCAGACTAAATTTGGTATCAACAGAAGCCCCCAATGTTTCATAGTTCGAAATTCGAGGAGTGTGGAACATTCTTTCTCGATATATGGCAATTTTAAATGGTCATCCTGAAATTTAGGAGTATTTTCTTTTGTATTTTTTTCTTCTTCCAAATTCGTAGAATTGGTCTTTTTTGAATTTTTCTAACCGCTTTGATTCTCGCTCCCCTTTTGTCTGTTTAGCCGCCGGTAACGTAACCGGCTCTTTTTATAATCATTACTTTTACCCTTTCCCAAGGCAAAGTATTTAAACGTTGCAGAAAATCTCATCGTCTTCTACTTTTTCAAATTTGTCTCTTTGAGTTGTCCATCTCTCTCTCTCTCTCCTGTGCGTTCATCTCTTCTATCATTTGTTGTCAACAGACTCATCCCTTTCGTGTAAGATTTTCTTCTTTCTTTTTGATTTCCTTCTTTCATCATGGTTTATCCTGTAGAATCGATTGATAAGTTTTTCTCTGATTTCTCCATTCCCTCATAGGTTATTTTGGAAGAGCTTTCTGAGCCTTCAGACTATTTTCATTTGGCTGAGGGACATTGGTTCCCCAGTCTCTTTGTTGCTGAGTCTGGCTTTTCTTTTCCCCCAAACCCTCTATGTATGGAATTCTGTCAATACTTTGACGTGGTTCCTGCACGAATAGCCCCCAACACATGGAGAATAGTTAACGGTGTTTATAGATTAAATCAAATTCATAGAACCTGAAATTATGTTTTGTTATAGATGGGCTGTGGGCGATAATAATTTTTATTTAAAAAATAGGTTTTTAAATAGAGCTGTAGTGGTCAATCTCCTAGATGCCAATAGGGATTACTTTGAGCATGGGGTTGTTATGAAAAATTAGCAACGCCCTCCATTAACTAGAGATGATGTTTACCAGGGTCCCAGATGTCCTCCTTATGGCAATGGGATAGGTTGTTTTTATTTTATTTTCAAAATTATGCTTCCTTTGTGTTTGATAAAATATGCTACTGATATTTTAATTTTGATTTATTTGCAGTTGACAGCAAAAGAAAATCTCCAAAAGAGGCAGACGTTAATATAAGGCATTTAAAACTTATCTGGAGATTGCATCAGACTGTTGCCGATGATCATATTAGGTCAGATTCATATTTACTTCAGTACAAGAGTTACACCTCCTCTTTTACCGCTCGCCCGGTGATAAGCGACGCAGAACCAATACCAGCCTCTACAAGTTCTTCACCTGAGTCACATATTCCTTTGAGTGAAAGGATGAAGAAAAGAAGACCTCCTACCCTTTTTGAGAAACCTGCCTCTGGTACTAGAGAGGCAAAAATAAGTAAGCCTGATGTCCCAGGATAAGGGACAAAAAAATTTGATGCACCTCCCTCGGCTGCTCCTGTGAAGGTGGTTGAGAAGCCCCCAGTAGCCCCGAGCAAGGCTGCTGCTCCAGGCGAGGTGATGTCATTTATCCGACTAAGACTACAACGTTAGTCGAGAAAGTTGATGTTCCTCTGAGGAGGCTAAAGAAAAGCTCCTCTGTCAATTTGGCTGAATCCATCTCTCAGCCCCAGACTAGTGATGTTCCCACTTTTGTTCCCCCGAGCTCTGCTATGAGCTCGGTGAAGACTTGGATCATTCTCGAGATCCAAGGTATTGAAGAAAACCTTTCTCGGGACACGGTTACCACATTATCAGCTCGTCACATTTCTTCTGTAAGTCCTATAATCTTAAATTTTCATTCTTTCCATTTTTTATTTGTGCACTAAC
Source organism: Sambucus nigra (assembly GCA_949130495.1). Taxonomy (NCBI): domain Eukaryota; kingdom Viridiplantae; phylum Streptophyta; class Magnoliopsida; order Dipsacales; family Adoxaceae; genus Sambucus; species Sambucus nigra. The sequence continues at coordinate 363,630,512 of OX422212.1, forward strand.
TTTCTTTCATTTTCTTTTCACAGTTGGTGAGCTGTTTTAATACAATTTTGAAGAAAGATGAAGCTATTAAAGCTTCAAGCTCCTCGTCTGGTGTAGAGGAAGCTTTGGTAGGCCTGGCGCAGTCTCTGAAAGATTCTTATCAAAAATATGATGATGATAAGGCAATCTGGGCGAAAAAGCTTACTTCGATTGAGCAGGAGAAGGCTCAGGTTATTGAGGTCTCCAAGGGGTTGGAGAAAAAGATGAGTGATTTGGAGAAGAAGAATAAAGAGCTCGAAGGGAAGCTCAAAAATACTGGGGAGCTTGAAAATAAGCTCAAGGCTGCTGAGGAGGAGTTGGGTCAACTTCGGGAAGTAAGCCGTCAGAAGGAGGAAGTTGAGAATAAACTGAAGGCTGCTGATAATCTTCTTTTCGAGAATCTTTCCTCGGAGAAGACAAAGAGGAAATTGGCTGTGAAGAAATCTTTCAGCGCTGGATGGGATAAAGGGTGGAACAAAGGTTTGGCTGCCATGATATCGCAAGTGGAATATGGCAGCCTCAAATACTTTAGAGATGGATGGGTCGCTGCTCTGTAGGAGTTGAAGGTTGATGAAAACTCTGAACTCTTTCAACGACACATCCTTGGTCCCCCTCCAACTACTGAAGAAGAAGAAGAGGACGAAGCTGCCTCTGAGGAGTCTTCTATGGTGATGGGAGATCAAATTTCTCATTCCCTAGCTATCCAACCCGCTGGCGAGGAACTTCAACTACCTGCCACTTCATCCGAGAAACCTCCAGTATATCCCGAGCAACTCTCTGTTCCATCCGAGCAACCTACCTCCTCGTCCCAGCCTCCCGAGAAAGTGTTGCGAGACAAGGAAAAGGTGTAGAGTTGTTCGAATTTCTCTCTATTTTATTTTTCTTTGTCAAATGTAACTTCCGAACATGTAACTCTGAACTTTGTACTTCTCCTCTGTGATGTAATAAAATTTAAACTTTTGATTATGTATATTGTTAATTCTCTTCTTCATTCTCTGTTTGTAATCTTATTGATTATTGCTTTTTCTTCCTCTACTAGTTTCTGGCCAGGATGGAATTATTGTCTGCTCATGATATAAAGTTGTTACGGCAATGCAATAAATATTTTAAAGTCGGTCATACAGACATGAGTGCGGCTCAAATCACTGACATCCTCGGTCATGGTGCTTCAGAGCAAGCAATTGAAGCCTATCAGTATTTGAAGTGCCTACTCGACCGTGCAGTGGCTAATAACGTAGAATACTATGATATGATTGAGGATCTCCAAGTCACTCTTGAAGAACTTCAGCAACAATATAAGGAATCCACCGCCCTTTTGCACGAGGGGTACGAGAAGAAGTATCAGCAAATCTGTGCCGATAAGGGATATGATAAACGATTTGTTGCTTACGATGTGAGGGAGAGAACTTTAAAGGCTGAGGTCGAAGAGCACAGACAAATAGCTGAGTTATTAGATCAAGAAAATAATAACCTGCAAAGAGAGGTATCTCAGTTGAAGTCTGCAGCTTCCACCTCAAATGCTTTGATCCCAGTGACTGACGAGGAATTATATTTCTTGGAGGTTGAAAACGCCAACCTGAGGGATGAATTAGAAACCTTGAAGAGGTCTGGCGCTTCTACGTCTGCTCCAGGATGAGCAGGAGTTCCTCGGGGACGAGCAAGAGCTGCTCGAATTCTTGTCGAGGAATAGAGGACTCAATCTGCTCTAGAGAACCAGGCCTTCCAACTGATGGCAAAGAACCAGGCATTGGCTGAGATGTCTAAGAAGATCAGGGATCTGGAAGAGCGGATTTCTGCACAGAAGTCTGTCTTGGAGAATAAAGAACTCTTTATTAAAAATCTCCACGAGCAGCTGGAAATATTGACATATCAATTCCACAAGAAACCCAGAGAATTATGGATGGCTGGCTACAATGAGGCTCTCTACCATTTGGATGATCGTATTCAAAATGCAAACAATGAGGGTTATAAATAGGGATGGTTGAATGCCTTAGGTGTGCTGCAACTGGAATAGGGTCATTACCTGTGGGATTACCATAATCCTGGGCTGCTCGACCTACCAGTGCCACCATTCAAGCTTGATATGAGTTTGATCCCTGCTCGGGCCATCCCTCGGTGTCTGATTTCCAAATACCTCGGCGATTACAATCTCCATTCCAATGTCGAGATATCTCATCCAGAGCACCTACTAGATCGACCATTTGTGATGAATATCAGGATGCTTGAAGATATTAACTTCATAAATTCCCCTCATGCTTTAAATGATCCATCTACCGGTGAGGAACATGTTTCAAAAGCAGAGGGGAAGAAACCAATAGAATAGGAATCTTAATGTAATAAATTTGTATTTCATTCTTGATGTATTTTTTTCTACATTTAATGAAATAATTTTATTTACAAATCTTGACTGCCATTATCTTGTAATTATTAAACACTTTACATATGTGCATGTATATCTGTTAAAAAGATAACAACATTGTGTTATTTATCGATCAACTGGAGTTTGTTAAAACTTATTGTCGACTATCTTGAATTTGTGGTAATCATTTGATGACTAAATAAAATTGATGATACTTTGTTTCTCGACCAACTTGGTAGTAATTTAAAAAGTCACGAGTATCAAAAATTTTGCTCGATCACTTTCTCGTACTCATAAAATGTTTCCGACAAACCAAGGTCGGTAAATTTTTCTTCTTCTTCTCAACCAACTACAGTTAGTGGGTTTTTCTTACCAACTAATCTTTGGTACTTTTTGGAATAGTTTTACTTCCCGACCAACCTTAGTTGGCATTTTCGGGAATAGATTTACTTCCTAACCAACCAAGTTGGCATTTTTAGGAATAGATTTACTTCCTAACCAACCGAGTTGGCATTTTTAGGAACAGATTTACTTCCCGACCAACCTTAGTTGGCGTTTTCGGGAATAGATTTACTTCCTAACCAACCAAGTTGGCATTTTTAGGAATATATTTACTTCCTAACCAACCAAGTTGGCATTGCTAGGAATAGATTTACTTCCTAACCAACCGAGTTGGCATTTTTAGGAATAGATTTGAGTAGTCTGAGTTTTGCTGAGTAGTGTGTAGCACTAGTATTCCGCAAAAAATTTCCAATAAAAGGAAAGAACTGGGCAGAACATTGTCACTTTATTCATACTGATGAAACTGCATTACATGAGAGTTTACATTACTGATAATATTTGCGCAGATGTTCTGCATTCCATGCATTCTTGAACTCCTTTCCCTCTAAAGTTTCTATTTTGTATGTCCCTGGTCGAACAACTTCCTTAACTCGGTAGGGTCCATGCTAGTTGGCCTCCAGTTTGTTGTGATATTGGATCAACTTCTTTAGCACATAGTCTCCTTCTTTCAAGTCGCACTTATTCACTCTCTTGTTGTAGAACAAAGTTGTTCGTTGCTGGTAAGCAGCATTTCTAATGGCTGCTTCTTCCCTAACCTCCTCGAGCATGTCCAAGTCTAACCTTCTCATTAAATCGCTGACAGGGGAATTGAATTTCAATATTCTGTGTGTTGGAAGACCCAATTCGGCGGGTATAACAGCTTCACTTCTAAATGATAGCATATATGGAGATCCCCTGTTGCTGCTTGGGGAGTAGATCGATAAGCCCATAACACTGATTGTAGCTCATTGATCCAGCTTGTTTTTGCGTCGTTCAGTCTCTTTTTCAAACCATTCAGCAGCGTGCTGTTTGTAACTTCAGTTTGTCCATTGCTTTGAGGATGGCCTGATGCCGAGTGGGTCTTCAAGATATTTGACTGATGACAATAGGCAGCAAACTCCTCGTTGTCAAATTGTGTTCCATGGTCTTTGATGAAGGCATGAGGAAGACCATATCAACAAATGATGTTCTTCCAAATAAATTGGTACACCTTGTCATACGTCATATCAATGAGAGGCTCAGCCTCAACCCATTTAGTAAAATAATCCACAGTGACCACAAGATACTTAAATCTTCCCCTGGTCGTCGGCAGTGGCCCGACCAAATCTATTCCCCATATGGCAAATGGCCAAGGGGAAGTAATGGGTGTCAATAACGCTTGGGGAGTTCTTCGGATGGAGGAGAAGCGTTGACACTTGTCACATTTCTTAGCATAGGCTATGCAATTAGCCCTCATCGTCGGCCAGTAGTATCCTTGAGTCGTCATTCTTTGCAAAAGTGTCCGACCTACTACATGGGCTCCACAAGACCCTTCATAGACCTCTTCAATCAAATCTTTCACCTCGACTGGATGCACACATCTTTGCAAACCTGCTATAATTCCTCGTCTGTATAGAATACCATTAGTCAATACATAACGAGCAGCCTTAAACTTCAATTTCTTAGCTGTAAGTTTGTCAGTTGGTAATTCCCCTTTCTCAATATATGCCCTGATGGGATCCATTCATGATGACCCTAAATCGAGGGTATTAAAGTTTATCGTCAGATCTTCATTTATACTCCGACCAGCTAAAACTTCAATTCGGATTATTCTTCGTAGCTCGGTACGAGTAGCTGATGCTAATCGTGCTAAGGTGTCTGCTCTTGCATTCTCCATTCTTGGTATTCTGACCAGCTGAATAGCAGCAAATTTCGACACCAATTCCTTTGCCTTTGCATGATATCTGATCATTAATTCTCCTTTAGCTTCATATACTCCCATCATTTGGTTTATGATCAATTACGAGTCACTGAAAATAATAACTTGTTCTGCCCCCATGGTTTTTGCCAAACTAAGACTTGCAATTATGGTTTCATATTCAACCTCATTATTGGAAGCTTTGAATTGGAAGCGTAGGGCGTATTCCATGTCGACCTCGTCCAGACTGTTCAAAACTATTCCTGCGCCACATCCTGTAGTGCAGGATGAACCATCCACATACAGACTCAATATAGGTAACTCGTCTTCAAATTTCTGATCTGACAGAGTTCCTTGGTGGAAAATTTATTGCTTCCTATCACCATCTCCTGATATTTCTTGTTGTTCGTCGACCATCTTTTCTTGCCCTTTTACCAACCTAAGCTGGTCTGGGCTTGAATTTGATGATCCTGTAACATCCACAGGTTGATCAGCGAGCAACTTTTCCTCCTCGGGGGTATCATGATAGGTGAACTCTGCTATAAAATCTGCTATCGCTTGCCCTTTTAGTGATGATCTGGGTTCATAAACTATATCATATTCACCAAGTTCTATTGCCCAGCACATCAATCTTCCAGATTTTTCTGGTTTATGAAGGTCTTGCCTTAATGGCATATCAGTATATACTACTATGGTATGAGCCTGGAAGTATGGCTTCATTCTTCCACTTGCCTCGATCAATGCTAGTGCCAATTTTTCCAGCCTTAGATATCTGATCTCTGCTCCTCGGAAGGCCTTACATGTGTAGTAGATTGGTTTTTGTACTATATTCTCCATTCTTATCAATGCCGAACTAACTCCATTCTCGAACACTGCCAGATACAAGTATAATTTTTCTCGCATCACTGGCCTGTATAACAGTGGAGGTGTTCCCAAATATTTCTTCAAGTCTTGGAAAGCCTTCTCATATTCATCATTCCACTTAAAAGTTTTTCAAAGCGTCTTAAAAAATGGGAGACATCGATCAGTTGCTCGCGATACAAATCTGTTGAGTGTTGTGACTCGTCATGTAAGACTTTGCACCTCTTTCTTCGTTATTGGGGATCACAGCCCTAATAGAGCTTTGATCTTTTCAGGGTTAGCTTCAATGCCTCGCTGATTGACAATGTATCCGAGAAACATGCCTTCTCGTACTCCAAATGTGCACTTCATCGGGTTCAACTTCATTTGATATTTATCTAGTTGATCAAAGGTCTGGCCTAAGTTAACTAGATGATCAGCAGCTTTCTTGCTCTTTGTCAGCATATCGTCAACATAGACTTCCATATTGCAACTGATTTGTTCTGCAAACACTTTGTTCATTAGCCGTTGATATGTTGCACCTGTATTTTTCAAACCAAAAGGCATAACATTATAACAATAAGTTCCCCTAGGGGTAATGAAAGAAGTACTCTCCCTGTCTTCAGGTTTCATTTTAATTTGATTGTAACCAGAATAAGCATCCATGAAGCTCAGCAGCTCGTGTCTCGAGGTAGCATCCACTAGTTGATCAATTCGGGGCAGCGGAAAGTGATCCTTTGGGCATGCTTTGTTGAGGTCAGTGAAGTCTACACACATCCTCCATTTGTTGTTCTTCTTTTTCACCATTACCACATTTGCTAACCAGTCTGGATATTTAACATCTTCAATAAAATAAGCTTTCTGGAGCTTCTTGACTTCCTCCTGTATAGCTTGATTCTTCTCGGGACTGAATACTCTTCTTCTCTGCTTCACAGGCTTGATCTCCTTATTCACATTGAGTTCGTGACATAATAAATTTAGGTCTATCCCAGGCATATCCTCATGACTCCACGCAAAAGTTTTCTTTCGGCTTCTTAGGAAAGTTATCAATTCATGTTTTAGTGAGGCTTCCAACGACGAACCTACTTGAGTAGTTCGTTCAGGGTGCTCATCGTCCAGGATGATGTTTTCATTAGCTTCCACCACTTGACCCTTCACGAGTTGCGACTCATCTCTAGGATCCAATGTTTTAATTTTCGCACCTTCATCCACTTGATAGGTGGTGGTCTTTTTCCTTGATTCCTCCATTTCCTCTTGCTTGGCGGATGAATAATAGCATTCTCGAGCTACTTTATGATCACCTTTCACAACTCCTACTCCAAAATTTGTTGGAAATTTTAGGCATTGATGTACCGTGGATGGTACAGCTTCGAACTTCTTCAATCCTACTCTTTCCATGATGATATTGTATGATGATTGAACATTCTTATCCATCACAAAGAAGCGTATCCTTTATGTTCGACAAGCAGGCCACGTACCAATGAATATATCCAATTTGATCGTCCCAAGTGGAAATACTTTCTCTCCAGCAAAACTGAGGAGGGGTCTATGATAAGGCTCCAGTTGAGATAGCTTTAGATTTAAACTGTCGAAGCACGAGTAGAACATGATGTCTGCATAGCTACCATTGTCTATCAGTACTCTTGAAATCATTACCTCCTTCATCCTCATTTGGATCACTAATGGGTCATCATGAGGATATAGAACATCTGCGAGGTCGTTCTTTGAGAAACCAATGACCAATTTCTCTTTATTCACCTTTCTCGGGCAATCCTTCTCAGCTAGATTTATTCGTTGAATGTATGAGCAAGCTTGAGCCTCACAGAGGTAAGCTTTTCTCTCGGCAGTAAGGTCTCCTCCTCCTGCATCTCCACCTGTAATAACATTATAGTAAAATGACCCAAAGCCTATTGAAAATACCTCACATTCTGGATGCCTTGGTCTCTTGGGAAGATTGGGGTCGTCTTCTGGATCAACTTCATGGCCTTTTTTCTTGTTCTCCTATGATCGACGAGGAGATCTAGACTTCTCTCTTGTTCGGTCGTTGTTTCTTCTATCATTCCTCCGATCAACATACTTTCCCAGTTTTCCTCGTCTGATGAGTGTTTCAATCTCATTCTAAAGAGCTATGCAATTTTTGGTCATATGGCCATGATCTTTGTGAAACTCGCAATATTTTGCCTTATTTCTCTTATCAGGATCTCCCTTCATTTTCTCGGGCCAGTTTAATTCCTCGTTGTTCTTGATTTCTTCTAGAACATGGTTGATAACTTTCTGTAAAGGAGTATAATCATCAAATTTCTTCAATACCTCCCATGACGACCTTGTTTTTGAGTGTTTGTCATTACCATTGTTCTTATACTCTTTCTTCTTAGCTTTATCACCTTCCACCTTGGTTTCTTTGGCATCCATAATTTTCTTCGCAGCCATAGCCTCCTCGGCATTCATAATCTTAGTTGTTTTTCCCATCAGATCTGACATGGTTCTAGGTGGATCTTTGGCCAAAGTGTAGTACAACTTATTGGGCAGTAGTCCACTCATCAAGGTGGTAATCGTTGTCTTTTCCTCATAATCAATGACTTCGAGCTTCTCGTTATTAAAACGAGTTATATAATCTCTGGTACTTTCACCAGCTTTTTGTGTAACACTTAACAAATGAGCTACTCATTGAACTGGCTTTGCCCCAAAATAGAAATTCCCAATGAATAATTCGGCCAGTTGGAAAAAACTTGAGATCTTACCCTGAGGAAGATTATTATACCATATTTGAGCAGATCCGGTAAGAGTTCCCGAGAATGCTCTGCATCTCATCTCATCTGGAACAGCATAGATGTTGGCTGCAGCTTGGTATTGTTCTATATCAAGGACAGGTTCAGTCTTTCCATCATATTTGGGGGTCACAACAGGTGCTTTGAACTTTGATGGTGTTGGAAAATCTACAATGGCCGAGACAAAAGGTGTTCCTTGAACAAAAGTTTGTTGTAGAGGGTTCTTGGCCTTAGCCATTTCCCCTAATCTATTGTCCAGCCTCTGAATAGAGCCTTTCCACGCATCATTTCCTTCTTCGGGCATGTTAGTTCGAGCAACTGATCGTGTTGATGTGGCTTCCTGGGATCTATCTTGATGAGCAGCTGGTCGCGACTGGGCAGATCCTTCCCTTAAGTCTGATGGTCGTCAAAAACTCCTCGATGCGGCTCTAGGAGGACTTTTTCTCCTCCTAGGACCTAATCTATCAAAAGGAGATACTCTTCTTAATCTTTCTAGGGCACTGGTCCTTTCTAGAGAGAGAGTGATATGTTGTTCAGTATCTGTGGCTCGTACCGATGAAGTTCGTCCAGGTTGATAAGAAAAATCTTCAGACTCCTCAGTACGATATGAATTGGTATGCCTAGTACGCGAAGAAGGTAAACGGGTATTTCTTTGAATACTTCGCGATTCTGAATGGGTTGGTGCACCTCCATGGAGTATTCGTATGAGTTGTCGCATACTTTCTTGCATGACTGTCTAGCCCTGGGCCAGATTTGTCATTATTCCAGCCAGATCTGGAATATTGGGCAGAGCAGATGGATTTAGAGGGCTTCCAGCGTTTCGATTGCTGGGTTCTAGAATATCAGCCATTTGTGATGAATTATTTTTGATGAAAAATGATATTACCAGTCGTTTCTCACAGACGGTGCCAATCTGTTGATGTAAAAAATTATATTATATCTAATTATTTAATCACAGATAAATAAAATGAGACAAAGAACTTTTAAAGTGGTTCATCCTTATAAGAATGGCCTACGTCCACTGTTTTTGTTATTGCTGACTGTTTGGGAATTCTCGATTATAAGTTTTCTCAAGAAATTTTGGCCCCCTTACAATGAGGATAATACAATGTATTTATAGCCCTAAGGCTGTAATGTGAAAGGGTAATACATTCAAAGCCCCTTAAGCGTATACATTTGTCTGATAATAATAAGCATTTAATGCACAGTTAATCTGTTGGTTATCCTGTTATTAATGCTTTGTCCGAGGTGCAGCTCGGACCGCCTAAAGTTCCTCGGTACTCAAAAGTTCCTCGGAAAGTTCTTGTAGGTCGGAGCGTCTGAGTTGATCGGGGAAGCAGGGATCCTCGTTGCAGTATGGTTCCTCGGAGTCAAGGTGTTGTTCGTAAGTGTTTGTCGTTGCCACGTAGATTGCCACGTGTCTTCACCCAATTGAGCCATGTCAGCAGACTAAATTTGGTATCAACAATCATGTAGATTTTTATTTGTTGATTTTTATTTAAGACGATGTCATCTAAATTCAACACTTTTACACCTAAGGACGATTTTGATGCTCATTCATTAGGAATACACAATATGCATCATGCACATATCACGTGATTGAGTTTTATTTCCTATCGAATTTGTTCACACCTATTCATACTATTTCCATGATTTGGTTATCTTAGTATGAATTCATGGTGTGTGTTTGTAACACTTATGAATAAAAAATTGAAAAATTAAAAAATAGTTTATTAGCTTGGTTTACCGTGACACCCCAATTTGCTTTATGTGATTTATTCTTTTTCTTATCTATTTCGAAAAAATAAAAAGGAGGAGAACGAATTATGATATTAAGGGGGAGTTTAAGTATGGGGGAGATTTGATTATGCTTACATGTTTTATATTTATATCATTTCAAACCCGATACATCACGAGGTTTTTGCTTTGTCTCATGTGTGTAGGTACAATTGAAGATTTTTGGATTGCATAGGATTGCATACCCCGATGATGTCAAAGAATGTTTGATGTTTGTTGAAGATTGAAAAAGTTTGAAGACTTGTCATTTATCTTTTCAGTCTTGGGTTCATGGGAGGGTAGATTTTTATAGGGCATATTTTGATTTCTAATTCATATGTTTTTATTTTGTACCGGCATAGACATAGGGGCAAATTTGTAAGGACATTTTTGTCCGTTATCAATTTATATGTCGTATACCGCTCACCGTCGAAGAAGTTCAAGATCACATTCACATCAAGATGGGTCCGAATAATCAAGGTTCTTCAACAAAAAGTCTCCGTAAGTTTAATTTTAGTAAGGTTACATTTTAAAGTACCCTAATAATGCACTTAGAGTATTGGGACTATTTTTCATAAAATATTTTCTAAGTGTTGGAGCTTTAAATGTTTTTATTAAATTTTTTTTGAATTCATTCTATCTAAAGATTTTGTTCCCGGACTCCTTTCTGTAGAAAAATCATAAGTAATTAAAAAAAAATAGAAAAATACGAAACTGGTGGCCACGCGTTCATATAGAAATTATCTACAATTATGACTTGATATCTCGTTTGATAGGTCGTTCAAATGACAGCTAATGTCATTTAAACGATATGGCATGTCACGTGAAGTTGTAACTGTCGTTTGAACGACAGTGGGTCTCGTTCAAACGACATGCTATCTCGTTTGAGCGACCCACCGCCTTAAGTGTTTTATAAATAGGCCTCTTTTAACTTTGTTTTCATTGAGAGACCTGACATTTTTATTCTGCACAAAACTGCGAAAGCAGCAGATTTAGGTTTTCTCCTTTGAGGGTCTTTAATCCTTTTTTCTTTACAATTCACAAATAAATTCCAATCTTTATGTGAGTTGTTTTGGAACCCGAAGAACATACTTTGCTATTTTTCATCCTCTGTGGGGATATCTCTACAATCGAGAGTTGCATGCTATTGTGGAGGGAGTCTTTACGAAATTTATAACTCTGTGTCATTGAGAATATTCTGTGTGTTGATTCTTTTCTAAAGATTGCGTGTTTGGACTGTGTGTCCATTGTGGTATAGCTGAGTGTGAACCATTGTTGATTTCTAACCAATGCTTTGAAGGTTTGACAAAGACACCTTGTGTTACACTTGTGGGCGATTATCAGGTTGTATGCAAGTCAATGGTCTTGTAAACTTACCAAAGTTCTAGAAATAAAGGTTTTCCCCTTCGAAAATTTTTCCTGAATTTTGTGTCGCAAGCTTACTTGATTTGTTTGGACACGTAGTTGCATATTTTAGGGATGAACTAAAAAAATTAAAATTAGGAAATTTTTGAAAACCACAGAGGCAATTAATATTGTGCATTCTCAATATCTTCTTGGTCTTTTACCTTCAATAATGGAGAAAATACTTTAGTCTTTCTAGATACATTAGAAATAAACCATCTAAGAAAATTAACTTGACCCAAAGTCCTTTGTAATTGCTTTTTTTTCTTGCGTCTTTACTATCAATGATAATTTGTCCTTGTTCTGATAAGTTTTAATTCCTCGTTTATGCACCAAATATCTATGGAAATTCCTTACAGATACTCCAAAGGCACATTTCAAGGGGTTAATTTTGACGTGATACAACCTCATTGTCTCGAAATATTTCTTTGGATGTGCTATACGATCAACTGTTGAACTTGACTTAACAAAAATGTCATCAATATAACTCTCTAAAAAGGTGCTAAATATTCTATGGAAAATGTTATTCATTACCCTTTGGTATGTGGCCCCTACATTCATCAATCAAAATGGAATCTTAACCCATTTGAAGGGCCCTAAATTTCCAGGACACCTAAATGTAATCTTATACACGTTATCTTTAGGTATAGAGATTTGGTTGTAGTCAAAATGACCATCCATTATAGACGTGATATCATGACCTCCTGACCTATCAACTAATTTATTTACTATTGGCAATGCGTATTCATCCTAAGGAGTAATTACATTTACCATTCTGAAATCAACGCACACCCTCAATTTTGGATTCCTTTTAACTACTAGAACTATATTGGAGAGTCATTCTACATACATGTCTGTTTGAATAAATTCATCCTTTAACAACCTTTTTAATTCTTATTTGATTTTATTTGTGAACTCTGGGGTCATTTTCCTTGACAGATGCTTTATAGGTTTGTAAACTTCTTTGATTAGCAATTAGTGTTCCACCAATTTTCAATCTAAGCCAGGTAACTCGTCATAATCTAAGCAAAGTAGTATATGTACTCATGTAAAAAGTATATAACCAATTGTTGGCCTTCTTTATTGAGATTTTCACTTATGTTGGTGATTCTCTTATTTTGCTCTACCCCCAAATTGACTTCAATCAGGGGATCTGATTAATTCACCATCAGATCTTCATATTCTATTGGCAAACTTTTTAATTCATCACTGTCTCGAGCAATTTTATTAACTACATCCTCTTCGAAAATATAGCCATCCCAATTAATGGTCCTTTCTTCACCAAGACTAGTGGTCATCTTCAAATCTCTAAGCTTGTATAAAATAATTATCAAGCTGTCATTAGTCTGTTGGATGTTAATGGGTGTATCAATCATTAAATAATGACTTTATCTTCTTCTGTTGGCCATATCAGGACAAAAAATAGTTCATTCAAACTCTCCTCAGAGATTAAACCCTCTAATACTTTTGTCAATAAAGCCTCTTCCTTTACTAGTCTAATATTTTCTTGGTAGAGACCTGCCATGACATAGTTGGAACTATCATGGAAAGGTAGTGTACCATCTTTCACTTCTTCTACATGCCTGTCTTCCTTCATCAGAAGTAACTTCTAATGCATAGAAGAAGAAATGCATTTATTAGACTCGATCAAATATTTTCCTAGTAATACATTAAGATAGGGTTGGCTTAAATAATAAAGAAAGCAGTTTTAGATTTCCTAGTACCTACTTCAATATGAACTGGTAGTACACCTTTGGTAGACTTCTTATCTCCAAAAAAACTAGAGATAATAAATGAGTTTGTACCAATTTAGCATTTTGTCTCTTAATTTTTGACAACATCGAAAATGGCATTAGGTTGGCTATTCTATTATTATCTACCAATATTTTGTTGACAAGTATGAAGTTTATCCAAGATTTTAGAATTAAAGGCTTTATACGGTGATTCATATGATTAATTGGTTCTTTGAACCCATATACAATATCAAGTAAATCAAAATTATCAACCACTGATTCACCTTCTTTATCGACTTGCATAGTGCGTACCTCTTGGTGTCCTTTAACTTCGAACCTTTTGGAAATGATCACAACCATATTGATTGGCACTTGCTGAGGTAGGGAGCCAAACTAGATGAACTACTCTTGTTCAACCTATTGTACAAGTGTTGTGGTATTAACTTTCATCATTTCTCATTTATCTTCTTCATTCAAAGAGCTTTATTCATAGAAACTCTGTTCATCCATTCTCATAGTATTCTCTAAAGCCTTCAGCATTTATACTAACAATCAGAAGAGTTTTAACTCCCCTTTGGTTCCTTATGAAACTTTCGATTTGGCTTTAAAATTAAATAAGAGAAGTCCTCTGATCCACTATTTCGAACTAGCTCAGGGCCCTCTTATGAGACGCTATATTTTCTTTGAATTATCATTTGTTGAGCTTAAGATATCACAATTTTTGGCTCAGTCCATTTTTTATTTTGGCTGCTGCACCAAGTTCCACCTGCCAGGGACCACTTGCATAGGTTTGATAGTGAATTATTGGTCAACTTTTAGATCTCGGGCCAAAAGCTAGCTAGGAACACTTTTAGCCGTTAGAATATATTTTGGAACTTTATTTGGCCCCAAAATGCCCCTCTATTAATGAGATTTGGACTCTCTAAACTCGGGCTTGATATACTAGTTATTCCATGGAATCTTAGCCCTCTATTAGGCTTGAAAAAGACCATAGTATGGTCTTACTTTCCCAGAAGGTTTTCTTTGAACCTCTTGATCTTAGAACATTGGGGCCTTAGCTAGATTGCCATTAATTCCATTATTGTTATTTTCCAGCTAATGAGCATAGTATTCTCCACATCTGGTGCATAGGCTCTTCATCACCTTCTAATCAGGATCTTCAATGGCCTCGATCTTTGAAGCCTTGGTTTCAGCCTTAATTTTCACTCTGAATTCCACATGCCCTTTGTTTCTAGGCATTTTTATTGATTGCACATTAGTCCCAACTCCTTTAGCCTTAGGGAAGGGGTGGTCATAATCTACCCCATTGTGCTTTCCTATTTTATAGGGAGTTTGATCTATCCCCACTTGATCAAATCTTGCACCCTATCATGAAATAAAGAGCAAGTATTAGTGAAATGAGAAACCACATTAAGCCATTTACAGTAATTTTTTTCTTTAATTTCATGTAGATTTTTAGCATCATCAGGTGGTTTTAACATTTTGAGTTTTAAGATAAAGTCAAAGATCCCATCATCCTTAATAATGTCAAAAGAATACTTTTCAACCATTCCTTTTGATTTGGGAGCAAATGGATTTATTGTAGTATCCTTTCGAACCAATGGTTCACATATTATTGTTTCAGTTACTATTATTTCATCAACATCAATTTCAAAATTAGGATCTTTATAATATGTTTTTAAGGAACAAGTATTCCATTCATTCTATACTTCTAAACGAGCCTCATATCTAGATATGTTGTCAGTCAATTGTACCATATCTCTAAATTTGTGGCATCAAAGTTCTTTCTAAGCCTAAACTCAAAACCATTTTGAGCTAATTTCATAAATTTTGACTCAGGAAAAACTAATTTGCACTTATTCATAGAGCTTTTGAATATATTTATGAATGTAGTAGCCTTGTCATTAAGATTTTGAGTTAGTCTAGCTAAGCTGACCATATAAACCTCTAGTTCAGTTTGGAAGAATTGAGCATGAAACATGGCTTCCATTTGTTTCCAAGATTGAACAGAGTTTGGTGGAAAATGTATGAACCATGCAAAGGTTGCATCTATGATGGCATTAAAAAACAAACGTAGCTTTAAGTAATAATTTGTTCCAGCATCAGCAGATTGGCTAATGAACCTAGCAATTTGTTCAACTATATACTGAATCTCATCCTTGAGAAGAATGTGAAAGATGGAAATTTGAATCCCCTCGGAAGTCCAATCCTATATATTTTGGATAAGGGTTTTTGTAAACTAGTTTCTTTACTCCCGGGCTAATGGTCTATATATTTCATGTATCAGATTGGTAATTTCATTCCATTCCACACCCCTAGACAGTTTCTTATTTTATGGGGCAGTTACTTAATTTACTGAATAATTTGGTTGTACCAAGGGTGGTAGAATTTGCGGAGGCACATTTTTCTATATTTGGTAATGCATAGGATGGGAAACGCGAGGAGTTTGATTATTCAACCTTATAGGGTTCCCCAACCACTCGGGTTTTGGTTCGAACACTACATTATTGATAATTCCATAGTTGAAAAACTCGAAACGCCTACAGTTGTCATTTGGATAAGGCCTATTCCTTCCTACCTATTGGAGAGATGTTCTCCCCATTAGGTTATTGTATCTCGTTTGTTGGTAGGTGTTAGATGGTTTTACTATTTCCATTTGATTGTCTACATTTATAGCAGTGGTATTAACATATCCTCATATCCTAATGCTATTTTCAAAAATTAGTTTCACCATTTTTATCCCTATAACAGGAAAAATGGTGAGGATTTTATTGAGTAGTTGGATTTGCTACAAATTATAGTGCATATGTGTGACTACTATTCGCTATCCCATTAGGCAAGGAAAATTTAGTGGTCAACGTGGTGATCATATTATTAAGATTTAATACCATATTCCCAAAGTGATTAAAAACTAGGTTTAATTGGTTGATCAATTTATCTTGAATGTTTGTAAGCACACCAACTACTGGTGTATTTTGAATATGGTTAGCTCTGAGAGCCATATGAATATTCAACTCTTGACTATGAGTCATTGGCCCCAACTCTTGGCTTATTTAGACCACTAGTTGTTATGAAGTAGAAATGTGTTGGCTAGTGGAGCAAATTTCACCAACAATTTCAATTTCATCTTCACTTCGACGTGTCCTAGCCATTTATAACCGTTACACAACACTAGTGCCCCACCAGGCATGCCAGAAATATATTTGGATTATTTTCATTGGCCTAATAATTAATTCAAAGTGCAAGCATGGTAGTCAAGTTTTGTGTTCTTGTCAACCAAAGCTTTCACCTAGTGACAATTATTAGGTGATTGTGTTGCATTCAATGCCTCAATTAATAGGACTTATGCTTCCCTTAGGGAAGACTTTAAAGTGTGTGCTACGTACTTAACTAGGACAAAATCAGTAAATATCATGAATTAAAGAGATGAAAAGAACTATAAATAAAAGAAAATAAAATGCGTTGAGGGTAAAGAGTTGCAAGAAAGAAAATCAGGAGTTGTAGGAGGGGCTTATTTGTAAACCTCCATATTTAGAGATAAATCGCTCCAATTAATTTATTTCACTCTTGTAACTATGCATTATGTTATTGAGAAGGTTACTTAGAGATAATGAGAGCCTGGGGCTAATAGAATCGAGCAAGATGATATGCTCCAATGAGCAACCTGGCCTAAAAAATCATCGAGGAAACTGGTTTCAAGAATACAGTGAGTGAGACAACATAACACGATTGAGCATGTGGCGATACAAATTTCACCAATTGAACATACCATAATAATCCATAAGCTTCCTTAAGTAAAATATTGACGAGTTGTAAAAGGTTCTGTTGAAAGCATTATGTAACATAAAGCAATATTTCATTTTTTCACGACCCCATGCTTGTAGACTTTCTATTATCTATTGGGCAGTGCGCCTGGTCCACAAGCTAAAGAAAGAGAACTTTTCACTAAAATAATGGTTCCTTTATGTTTTAAGACGGACATTAATCCATGCCTAATGAGTCTATTCCCCATTAATCTAGCAGTAGTGACATGCAAATAGGAGATATCAAAAATAAAGGAAACACTCAAGGTTCTGGGGACTTGGGCTAAAACTATAAAATGCTGCATTAATCATTTAAGATCATGATCGAAAAAAAATGATATCATCTTTGAGAAATAGAGTTTTTAGATAATAGATTTTCAGTTTCTAGAGAGAGTCAAAGCAATCTATACACCTCAAAGGAGAATTTTTATTGTTTATATTGAGTGATTATAAACACATATTGTCATTCTCTAAGTAAAATAAAACTCAAGCTCTTGTGGACATATCCCAAGTTGGGTGAACCACGTTAATTGTTGTGTTCTTAACAATTGATTTTCCTTCTTTTGAGTATATTTTATATATTGTTAAGTTTACTTATCATCATTTGCAAGAACTATATTTATCATCACCATGATTAAAGGTTACACCTCAGTTTTCATTGTAATCACCGAGGCGATAAAAGAAATTACTACTTCTTACCATCCAAAGATAACTACTCTCTTACATTTGGCGACTCTGCCAAGGAGGTATTATTTTGATATGGTTAATGAAAACGTAAAGTTCACTGTTTTATTCGATGATGATCAACACGAGGAAGAGAAGGTTGTGGTTACTGAGGTTCCTCCAATCGCAGTTGTTACATGGAATGTCAAATGTGGGGCAAGATCCCATGAGTGATGTCATAGGTCCCATTCAAATTACCAATATCATGGTCAAATTTATGGAGTTTATTCACATCCAATAGAAAATGGAGTTATTTATTTCCATGATGGATCCATGTTTTTTCACTAATCTAGTAGCACAACCTACTAATCCTTTAATGGGAGTGACCTTTACACCTACAAGGTGCATCGATGCTGCAATTAACCTTGCTCCTATTACTTCAATGACTAATATTTCTCCAACTATTACAGCAATTGTGAAACTCCAGTAACAATAACTACCTTACTTGAGGTTGTTTTACTATAAATTAAGGAAGTGGAGACAGTTGTTTCTCCCTCTTTGATCATTGAGGAGGAAAAAAGGTAAATGATGAAAATGTTGCATCATCCTCACAAATAAGTACTAAGGAAATGATTTTTGTACTCCTTACCTGGAGGAGTACAACGATGATCCATACACTAAATGAATACAACAATGATCTCTAAACATGAGACAATTTGCAAAGGAGACCAAGCTCCTACAAATTTTCACGAAAGGATTGTTATTAGAGTACATTTATCATTTGATAAATGAAACTCAAGAAGGAATATTTTAAGCCTTCACAAGAGAGTCCAAAATCATTGCACTAATCATTCGACTTCTCCCTATTATGACCAATATGGAATGTAAACACCCATTTAGCTATGTAAGTAGAGGAGCCCGGGTTCCACGTGTCAATTGTACTAAACGGAATGATAAAGCTTAACCTGGTACAGATGGATAAAGAAATCATAACAAGAGGAAGTTTACACGAGGAGACCCATGCCCACTAGCTTGTAGTGTTGTAGAGGCAGTAAGTTGTTATAATATTATGGTGGTAGATGGTTTAGTTTTCCCCCTAAAGAGACTCCATGTCATCCTCCCAGAGAAGATGTTCAAATTGATCCTAATTATTGCCAAATCCATTAACGTAATTATCATCTAATGACCCGGTGCTTCACTTTAATGAGGATTATTAATATTCATATGTCGAATGGAACTGTACATATTCCTCGTGGAAATTTCAACAATAATCCATTCCCAGCACATGGAGCACATATGATACTTGCCTTTAATGAAGAAGCAGAAGGTCAAACGAGAACGATAATAGAAGATTAAGATGAATTCTAGCATCTTTATAATACTTTCTTGAAAGGAGTGACCAATATGGCCATTGCAAACAATGAACCGATGGGTTACGATTGCAGGTAAGCTCACCACATTGAAGATTGTGAGGTGGATATAAACTTGGAGCATCGGGCTGTATCAAAGTCATCAAAATTTTCATGGTTCTTCGATCAAGTTGGCATGACACAAAAAAGTAGGCTAGAGACTAATTAGCCAATTTGGGACATAGAAGAGAAAATTGTTATTCTGTCATTAAGATGGAAGGTACCTATAGCTAGGTTGATGTAAAATTTTATATATGAGATTACTTTCTCAAACTCAGATATATCAATTAGGTTCCCTTACAATAGGCTTTTATATGTGACGTCAAGTATCAATGGAACAAGCTTCTCGAAAGCTTTATTGGAAGGAGGTGATTCGATAAAAATTATACCTATTAGCTCATTGTTATGCAGTTAATATCTCAAACACAAAGTTAGTGGCAATATCTCTCTCAATATCAGGTTATAATAACCAAACTTCCAAGTCTATTGGTTATGTGAATATTGGAATAACAATAGACAATCTCACATCACACATAAAATTCCATGTGATTGAGCCAGCCATATCCTACCATTCGTTAATCGAAAGAGTTTGGATTCACAACCATGGTTTAGTTCCTTTGACATACCGTCAGTGTGCAAAGTCCAATGATAAAGGAACTGGGATTGTGATATAAGAAACCAAAATTCCTTTTACAAAGGAGGAAACACATTTGGCGAATGAAGATCTATACTGAGTTGAACGAAGAAGCATGTGTCCTAACAAGGTGCATCGAAGAAATACAAGTGACATCTATCTAGGATATGTTGGGACCTTAGAGAGACCAAGGGGGAGGGCTCAAAGAAGATCTGCAAGTTGAGCAAGAGAGGCAGGCCATATTTAAAACCCATTATATTTCTCAACAACTTAGACATAAAATGAAACCAAAGATAGATCCAACAGAACAAGAGGTGTGAAGGTAGAGTGCCTTGAGTAGAATTAACATAACATCGTGGGGGAAGCAAGAAATCTACAAAAAAAAAGGAAGGCGATAGATTCCTCAGAATAAACATATAAAAAAGTGATGCTCAGTAATGGAAGGATAATTAATTGTCTTTGAAGGCGTGAGCGGGAAACCAAAGAACATGAGGAAGATGACCCAAAATATGATTTTTTTTCTATATATATATAATCAAGGATAATATCTTCGTATTGATAATTTTAATATTCATGGGTTTTTGGACGAGATTGAAGATGAACTTGAATGTAAGTAAGATCATCCAAAGCCTCAAGTTCAAGATTTAGAATAGATCGACCTAGCTGAGGGTAACGATGAACCAAGGACAATCTTCATTTCCAAAAACCTAGAGGTTATGAAGAATATGGAGCTAATTAAGATCATTCAAGAGTATAAAGATGTCTTTGCTTGGAAGTACATTGAGATGCTAGGGGTAGACCAAGAAGTGATGTCAGAAGTTGAATATTCTATCGTTAGTAATACCGATCAAGCACTCAACCAGAACACACAAGCCTACATTTAATCTCAAAATCAAGGATGAGGTGAAATGATTGCTAGCAATTGAATTTATAAAGACAATTTAACATCCAATTTGTCTTTTTAAAATTGTGCCAGTGGGAAAAAATATAAAACACAAATTCGCATATATATTTATTTTAGAGATCTTAACAAATATTGCTCCAAAGATGAGTTCCTTCCACCTTCAATCGATAACTTGATCGATTCAAATTGGTTACATTAGTTATAATAATATCAAGATGGATCTAGACTATGCAGAGAATATAACTTTTAGAACTCCTTTGGGTAATTCTATGTATAATGTAATGCCTTTTGGTCTTAATAATGTGGGGTCAACTTACCAAAGGACAATGGTGGATATTTTTCATGAGCTTTTCCATGACATTATGAAAATCTATGTAGATGATTCAGTTATTAAATCGAACAAGGAGGAATCTCACTTAGCTGACCTGAGAAGAGTTTTTAACAGATGCAATAAGCATAAACTAAAGATGAACCCACTCAAATGTGTCTTTGGTGTAAAGAGCGATAAAGTCTTAGGTTTTTTGGTAGATCGGTGAACTATTGGTGCAAGAGGTTGATGGACAAGAGAGACTTATTTATTACTTGAGTAAAATTATCCATGGTACTTAGTCAAGGTATACTAGTATTAAGAGGCACTGTTTGGCTTTAGTCTTTATGGCTCAAAAACTTAGACATTATATGCTATCTTTCACTATCCACATAGTGACAAGTTGTGATCCAATTAAATTTTTACTGGAACGAACAATTTTTATTAGTAGAGAAGCAAAGTGATTCCTCATACTCTCTGAGTATGATTTAAAGTACGTGGTTCCTCATCCAATCAAGAGTGAAACCTATGCATATTTATTGGCTTTCTTTCCTTTAAGTTTGTTTGAACCACCTCACAAAGATATACCCGATGATAATTTCCAAGCCAACCTTTGTGAGGTAGAGGTTAAGGAATGGTCCATGAAATGTCATCGGCCCAAGGAAAAAGTGGAGTGATTTTACCTAAAAGAAAAAATAGATTTCTATTTCAAATTAGGCCACATTTTTTCAAATGATGAGGTATAATATGAATCTTTTATTTAGGGTGACTCGAGGCCATTCTAAGAGGCCTCTGTTCACGCTATAGTAAAAAATATTCTAATTTGGTGGTCAAATGAGTGAATAGTGAATACGTGTTGAATATACTATGTACAGCCCTTTGAATATTCTAATTTGGGTGATTGAACAATTTTATGAGGCAAAAGTGGAGAGGCATTAAAGAACGATGAACTGAGATACTCATGCCTATGGCACAGTTTTAAAAAACATGGCTATACATCATGAGTCTATAATTATGGTGATTCATCGCAGAATAGATCCAACATTTATGATTTAGCTCTTTCCCACTCACGATGAACCGGATTAGAGAGGAAGGATTATAAAGAGGTAGGATACAAGACATGGTTCAATGAAACTTGTTGAGTTAGGACAATTCTTTTTCATTTAAGAAAGTTTGTAATATAAGAATCCTAGGGGAGGGTTGGCTAGATGCATTGGCCTATAAGAAGACGAAAGTCGATTAAACAAGACTCGTGAGAAACATTTAGAAACCACTGAGATTCCTTAATGTAGAAGAATTCAAAGAGATGAGTATTTTTTTCCTTTGATGAAGCAAGATGCAACAACAATATAAAGGGAATGCGCTAAGTGTCAAACTTTATTCCAACTAGTTGAGTGCAACTTTTTAGAAGCTCAAATGGACTGAAGGCATCCTTACATTGATTTCATCAAAGATGGAATTGTTTGAACAGATAAAGAAGATACCATAACACTTATAAGAAGAGCCATAACGTTCTACTTGCTTGAAATGAAGATTTATCGATGAGGATACTTCATCAAGCCTTTGTGATGCATCACCACTAAGGAAGCAGAGGAAGTTATCAAACTAGGTCATGATCCACCTCATATTGAAGGAGCCAAACTGTATGATCAATTCATGACACTTAGCTATTATTGGCCAATAATGGACAAAATTCAACTGAGTTTGTTCAAAAATGTAAGGCTTTCCACCTTAACGGTAACTTCATTCATACTCTATCAATTGATTTACACTCATTGGCAACACCTTATTCTTTTAACACTTTGGCATTTGATCCTGTGGGAAAATCAAACCTCCATCTAAAGGCAAGATATGGATTCTCGTGGCAATTGAGTGCCATACAAAGTGGGCGAAGGCAATACCTTTGAAAAGATAAATAATAGAAGTGGTGGAACAATTTATTTGATAGAATATCATTTGTAGATTTGGTATACCTAAGGTTATTTTATCAAATAATAAAACTCCATTTATCAATAAAGAGGTGACAATGTTAACTGAAAAATACTCAATTATCCACAACACTTCAACAGTGGCTTACCGTAAAGGAATTGGTTAAGCAGAGGCCACAAATAAAACTTTGGTAAACATTTTATCCAAGATGATGGAATAATTACCTGATGCATGGGATGACAAGTTGCCTATGGTTCTTTGGGAATATCGAATAACCAAGAGGAAGCCAATAGGTTATACACCTTTTATTTAGTTTATGGAGTGGAAGCAATCCTTTCGGTGGAGTTAGAAGTACCTTCTTCCAAAAGAAACTTTACAAAGCTTATGAGAACTTCTAAGATCAAGGATATTTGTAAAGGAAAATTTAGTCTTGAATGTTGCTGTCTATCACATTAGAGGACTTTTTTGCCAAAATTGTTAGTGAAATGGGAGGGACTATAAATTATTAAAGAAGCACGTGATTCATAAATCTCCCCTTTATCGAAGAAGTTATATCCAGAGAAGCCTTCCGTTAATGCTCAGACATGACATAATTGTTCACTTTAGCCTCTAACTTTTGTATCAAGATGGCCTCACATTCCCTTTTGGCAATGTCTAAAGAAGTTTCTTCTCCTACTACTCATCATTCACACTCCTTAAGTTAAGGGATGAGGTTATTTAGTGTGACATCTTCAAACATTAAATGCTCAATAACATTGAGATAGATGAAACGACAAGCGAATATTTATGGATCCTTGAGGTTTCACAACTTATCGATGAGCCATGAAAAATGAAAACCTTCTTTCTTCAGAGCCTTGAGATTGGCCATAAATTGATTAAGTATAGATTTTTTTAGGGAAGATGTGGGAGTTTGTTCAATCTCAAAAACAACAACAGCTACCGCTTGCAAAAGATATGTCATCATTAAATGGTGAGGTCTCACTCACTCATTGGTATAAGTCTCTGGATGAGAAATTTATATTCAATCAGGTACAGACCTGAATGGTCTTGGAATGATGGTGCTACCCTCAAAGCACTTGCTGAAAGAATTGGGTTGGAGAAACAGTAGGCATAAAATACTCAAAACCAGACTCACTTTCCTCTATTCACATGCTAACAGTAGAACCTTGATCATCGTGGGAGTATTAATGAGCTGGAGCAACTAGGTTGTAAGACCAAAGTGTTGGATCCCCGGGTTTGAAATAATCTCAAATTAAAAAAAAATATTTGATTTCCTTTTTAAACAAATGCGGAAGCGTATAATAAGAGATGGTTCCACAAAACAACAAGGTCGGGATTTAATATCTTAAGAAACAGATAAGAACAACATAATTCAAGTCCTAGAATTTGCCTAAGTCATAATTAATAATTATCCAAAGTTAGGCGAAACCAATTTTAGCAAATGACTTGAATAAACCAAATTTACCCAATATTTAATTTAAGTCCCAAATTAAATGAGTGTGATAATTAAACCGAATTTTATCTTGAATTAAACCTAAAGCATGCGTTCTAAATGATGTGCAAGATAAAATAAATAATGTCACACTACACCGCGATATACGAGGAAAAACCCACTAACGGGAAAAAAACCTCGGGACGGCCCTAGCCTCAAATCCACTAAAAACGGTATTACAAAATACAAGACAAAAGACTTACTTCCTAAACTCAAACCCTCTCAAGCCATGATGCTTCTTCTTGTATCGGCCTCAAATTAGCGGATAATCAACGGAGCTCCACCGCGGTCTCGGACTCCCACCGATCGGGCAATTAGGCACACCGTCACCCCAACATGGAGCCTTTCTCCAAATAGGTAGAAATGAAACGAACTTCTCTTCAATTCGGTGTAGAGAAAAACCGGTGCCAAAACAATCTCCAAGCAATTGATATCTATATATGGAACTTGGAATAAACAACAATGGGTGTAAACTAAGTGTTTAAAGATTTTTCTTTAAGTTGAAGAACACTTAAAACATGAACATTTTCCTTTTTGGAATGATCTCTCAAACTCTCTCTAGGAGATGTATTAGGATGGAAAAGTTCTCTTGGAAAATGTGTTTCCCGTACATAATAAAGTATGAAAAAGTAGGTTGAAAACCAAGTGGAGAAGTGGGGAAAAAACTGCCAAAAACTGCTCAAAACCGTTCCCGCCTGACGTCTCGTTCGAATGAACTTGACTCTCGTTCGAACGAGACTTCTAACGAGCGACCAGCCTGGGCTCGTTAGAATCTCGTTAGATATCTCATTAGAACGAAAACTCGTTCGAACGACATATCGAACGACTGACCAGATTAGGGTCGTTGGCAAACTCGTTCGAACGAACCTGGTTCGAACGACAAAACTCGTTCGAACGAAATCTGGTTCGAACGAAAAAACTCGTTCGAACGACATTTCTAACGAACGTCCAGAAAGTTTGTAAAATTCGATTTTGGCCTAGAAACTTTTATAAACTTTTATATATTTATTTTTAAGTTTCTAATTGATTCCTTCTGAAAAATAAAATGCAGTTTTTATTAAACTAACACCCAATACATATTGTTCCAAGCTCCTATATACATATAAATACATTCATACCTTGGGAGCATGGAACCTAAGTTGATGACGTACAAACGAGGCACATAAACTACGGCATGTTGATGATGCTTTATACTCTTTGCCGCTACGTCTTCAACAAACGCTTCATAGGTCTTGAATATTACAATTAAATAAAATCCGATGAATAAATGTTTTTGTCCGGAATTGAGCCAAAACTATAAGAGGACTCAATTGGAAATTTGTGTCCTTACAAATCTCCCCCTTTGGCTATTCCGGGACAAAAACCAAACAAAAATCCTAAAAGGGCCGTCAAGCTCTACTAGACTCAAAACATAACCCGCCCAATCTTGACTCAACCTAAGGATTAAACTCTTTGCCATAGAAAGATGCCGCTATAGAATAATTCCTGCACACTTAAGCAAACTCATCAAATGCATAGGGAATATCAAAATATATCAAAATATTAAATGCAATTTTTAATTAATTACTCCCCCTAAATTAATTCTCCCTTTAAACACATGACCTACTTAGAAAAACGTCTCCCCCTAAGATAAATCTCCCCCAAACGAAGATACGAGAATAATAGGATTAGATGCCATTTCTCCCCCTATCATCATTCTCCCCCTTTTTGTTCGGGAATAGGCAAAGGATAAAGAACTAAGAAACAGCAAGTGAAAGCTTAAAGTGATAAGACATGAAAGCATATGGGCAATTAAAAACAAGGCAAAGACAAACAAATATCATATATATATATATACTAGAAATATATCAATGAACCACTTGCATATATATATAGATATAAACACACACATGACACAAAATACAATAAGTTTGCACACTCGTATGGCAAAAGTGTGTCATATGGAAACAGAAGTGTAGGGGTGTGAACAAGCAAAAATTAAATTTAGACCCAAACACTTAATAAACGTTCACGGAGTTCTCATTTGATTGCAAACTTCATCACAGTTAAATATAACCTCATGTGACAATATAAAGATTGAACTCAATGAACAAACATACACAATGCATACAAGCCTAGCATGATGATGATTCTACAAACCAAATAGAGTCATGACATTAAAGACAACTAGGATAAACGGACATTGTGCAAACCGTTGATATACCATCCAATTCTCCCTCAATAAGCATATATATTCTTTTGTTTTTGAATGAATATATCAAACAAACATAGGCCTTGGCAATTGCTTTCTTTGAATGCCAAATATTCTGTTTTTAGGCCTTTGGATCACGTATTTCTTTTAGATCCAATCAACGGTGGCTTACAATCGCAAAGGATTTAATTCATCCTTTCGGAGCCCTTCCCCGTGCATATATTAATTTATCATGTTTTCATTTTTCTCACAAATCTCACATGCAACGGATTTTGACATGCACTAGTCCTCCTAGGTCATAGATATGTAGATGACTAGATTGATAGGAGAACATCTCAAAAAGCTCAAATATAACATGTGACATTAAGATTTCAAAAGAGCTTGTGCATGTGTAAATAGAGGCATATAGAAATAGAATCCATTTAAACAATACAAAATCCAACTACTCCATATAAAACATGGTAAAGAACATTTTAAGGATTGAAAATCTAAACCAAAAGTTCTAGCCACATGGGAGCGTAAAAGATAGGATTCAAACACAAATATATGCCACATAAAGTGTGTCAAACAAAAATACACACAAAACAAAATCTTTTTGAGTTTTTAACATTTTAATCAAAAATAAAGATATATACTCAAAAGACTAAACAAAAATCATTTGTATTTTTCATTAAGCTTAAATGAAATAAATAAAACACAAATGATAAACAAAAATCTTTTTATATTATGCAGTCAATTTAAACACAAAATATAATACAAAAAGATAAACAAGTCATAGTTTCTAGTATGAGATGTGAAATAAGGCAATGACTAGAAAATGACTAAACAAGCATACATTTAGCATATGAATATAGCATGAAGTACAAACGCTAAAGTATGCAAACACTAACACAATTATCCTTTAGATTTAGCAAGGGAGGAGGCATGTGTAAGTAAATGAGAATCAAAATCCCTATTTTGTAAGGCAACCAAGTCGGATTTCCTAACCCAAATTAATGAAGAATTACTATCTTGGGGTGTAGAAACATTGGCTATCGTGGTTACTTTACTATGGGATTTTCTAGGAATTCGTTTAAGATCTAAACAAAATTTCCTAAGATGACCTTGTCGACCACAATGAGTACAAGTAAGAGCATGTCGAAAAGATTTATCTAAGGAGTGATCATTAAATGCATTCCCAGAAGATTCTCCTAAAACATTGGTTTTGACTTTAGGGTTAAAATCATTACAAGAATTGAAGCCTAAACCAAAAGTGTCATTTTTAATTTGGACCGTTCCTAACATTTTATCTAGTTTTTCCGAACGACACTCCAAATCAAATTTGACATTACTAGAATCTTTTAATTTATTTTGCAATTCTAAAATTTTAGATTCTAGTAAAACATTTCGCTCTTCAAAACCAAGAAGCTCCTTTTTCAAGGATTCCATTAAACCCCTAAGGCTATCTCTCTCACCTTCTACATAGTTAAGCTTCTCTTGAAGACTTCTCTCATGTGTCCTAAGGTCTTCTATTAAGGCACTTTCATCAATGACCTTGACACTCTCTCTTAAACTCGCTTCTAACTTCAAATTAGCTCTTTTCAATTTAATAGATTCTTTATATAATTCATGAAAAGCATTTTGAAGTTCACTCATATCAACCTCTTCTTCATTTTCACTTTCTTCTTCTTCTTCACTCTCACTATCATCAAAAATAAGAGAATCATGTACAATGACCTTGGAAGTGGCATGTGCTATAATTTCATCATCCGATGAGTTCTCATTATCACTCACATGTGCCATAAAAGCCACAAAATTTTTCTTAGTGGGGGATTCGGGCTTCTCTTCCTTATCACTATCACTAAGGGTCGCATTATATGAAATGGGTCGTTTACCCTCTTTCCTTAGTTTAGTGGGGCACTCAAAAGCCCTATGGCCATAACCTTCACAACCAAAACATTTATTAAACTCGTCCCTATCAATATTTTCATTACTAGGTTTAGGGAGCTTATCGGCTTTAGAAATCTTCTCGTTTTTATCATGTTTAGAAGATTCAAATTTCTTAAAATCATTTTTAACTTTATCTTTGTTAAATTTAAGAAATTTTCTAAATTTACGAGCAAACAAAGCCATGTCTTCCGAGTCACTATCACTATCGCTCTCTACTACTTGTTTAACCTCTTTACGGGATTTTAACGCAACGCCCTTTTCAATTTTCTTTTCAGTTTTAGAGGGAAACATATCTAGTTCATAGGTTTGTAAATCACCTACAAGCTCGTCTAATTTCGTAGAGGCTAAAGTGGGTAAAGAATTTAAAACGGTCACCTTTGGAATAAATCTATCGGGTAGGGACCTTAAAATTTTCTTTACTACACGGTCGTCAGGTATTTTCTCTCCCAAGTTAAAGGATGAATTAACAATATCAGAAAGTCTAGCATAAAATTTATCAAATGTTTCTTTTTCATCCATTTTGATAGTTTCAAATTGAGTAGTGAGGTTTTGGAGTTTAGAAGCTTTAACGACACTCGTTCCTTCATGAATTAATTGTAAAATATCCCAAGCTTCTTTAGCGGTTTCACACGTCATAATACGTCGGAATTCATCTGGTGTGATAGCGCTAAACAGGGCATTTAAACCTCGGGAATTGAAGTTTGCTAGCTTAAACTCATTTTCAGTCCATCTATCAACGGGTTTGGGAACATGTACATTTTCAATTAAATGTGTTGGTGGGGTCCAACTGTTAACAACAGACATCCAAACACGTTCATCAATAGATTTAAGTGCCGATTTCATTCGCGCTTTCCAATACGCGTAGTTAGAACCATCAAAAATAAGAAATTTTGAAAATGGGGAAAAATCCATATTTAGCCAAAAAGTAAAGGATATTTAACGAAATAATTTATCGTTTTTGGCTCTGATACCAATTTGTAAGACCAAAGTGTTGGATCCCCGGGTTTGAAATAATCTCAAATTAAAAAAAATATTTGATTTCCTTTTTAAACAAATGCGGAAGCGTATAATAAGAGATGGTTCCACAAAACAACAAGGTCGGGATTTAATATCTTAAGAAACAGATAAGAACAACATAATTCAAGTCCTAGAATTTGCCTAAGTCAAAATTAATAATTATCCAATGTTAGGCGAAACCAATTTTAGCAAATGACTTGAATAAACCAAATTTACCCAATATTTAATTTAAGTCCCAAATTAAATGAGTGTGATAATTAAACCGAATTTTATCTTGAATTAAACCTAAAGCATGCGTTCTAAATGATGTGCAAGATAAAATAAACAATGTCACACTACACCGCGATATACGAGGAAAAACCCACTAACGGGAAAAAAACATCGGGACGGCCCTAGCCTCAAATCCACTAAAAACGGTATTACAAAATACAAGACAAAAGACTTACTTCCTAAACTCGAACCCTCTCAAGTCGTGATGCTTCTTCTTGTATCGATCTCAAATTAGCGGATAACCAACGGAGCTCCACCGCGGTCTCGGACTCCCACCGATCAGGCAATTAGGCACACCGTCACCCCAACATGGATCCTTTCTCCAAATGGGTAGAAATGAAACGAACTTCTCTTCAATTCGGTGTAGAGAAAAACCGGTGCCAAAACAATCTCCAAGCAATTGATATCTATATATGGAACTTGGAATAAACAACAATGGGTGTAAACTAAGTGTTTAAAGATTTTTCTTTAAGTTGAAGAACACTTAAAACATGAACATTTTCCTTTTTGGAATGATCTCTCAAACTCTCTCTAGGAGATGTATTAGGATGGAAAAGTTCTCTTGGAAAATGTGTTTCCCGCACATAATAAAGTATGAAAAAGTTGGTTGAAAACCAAGTGGAAAGTGGGGAAAAAACTGCCAAAAACTGCTCAAAACCGTTCCCGCCTGACGTCTCGTTCGAACGAGACTTCTAACGAGCGACCAGCCTGGGCTCGTTAGAATCTCGTTAGATATCTCGTTAGAACGAAAACTCGTTCGAACGACATATCGAACGACTGACCAGATTAGGGTCGTTGGCAAACTTCGAACGACAAAACTCGTTCGAACGAAATCTGGTTCGAACGAAAAAACTCGTTTGAACGACATTTCTAACGAACGTCCAAAAAGTTTGTAAAATTCGATTTTGGCCTAGAAACGTTTATAAACTTTTATATATTTATTTTTAAGTTTCTAATTGATTCTTTCTGAAAAATAAAATGCAGTTTTTATTAAACTAACACCCAATACATATTGTTCCAAGCTCCTATATACATATAAATACATTCATACCTTGGGAGCATGGAACCTAAGTTGATGACGTACAAACGAGGCACATAAACTACGGCATGTTGATGATGCTTTATACTCTTTGCCGCTACGTCTTCAACAAACACTTCATAGGTCTTGAATATTACAATTAAATAAAATCCTATGAATAAATGTTTTTGTCCGTAATTGAGCCAAAACTATAAGAGGACTCAATTGGAAATTTGTGTCCTTACATAGGTCAACCTCAACAGTAGGAATAACAAGTTGAGGTAATTCGATAGCATTATTTATATCACATGCTGTAAAGATAGATGAAGCATAAAAGATATCCAAAACCTTAACAAGGTTTTTACTAAATCACCAAGAAGGTGTATCTATTTAGAAAACCTTAAACAATGTGTAAACAAACCTTAGCTATCAATTTCTAAGTTGACTTACAAAGTGTAAATTTGAGAAAACCTTATCAGTCAACTAATAAGTTGACTTACAAAGTGTAAATTTGAGAAAACATTACCAGTCAGCTGTAGAGTTGACTTGTAAGGTGTAAATTTTAGAGAACCTTAGTAGATAGCTGATAAGTTGACTTACAAAGTGTAAATTTGAGAAAATCGTTACAAAGAGTTGTGTTAAGGTTATTTACAAGGTGTAAATTTAAGAAACCCTTAGCAGTCAGCTGTTAATTTGACTTGCCATTTGTAACCTTAAGAAAACCTTAGAAAATAATGGTGCTAAGTTGACTTACAAAGTGTAACTTTGAGAAAAAAACTTAAGAATCAGCTGTTAGGTTGACTTAAAAAGAGTAAATTTGAGGGGGAAAAAGCTTAGCAAAGAGTGGTGCTAAGTTGACTTATACAAGAGTTATGAAAAATACCTCATCAATAGTTGAAACGACAGTCGAGGAGAAAGGAAGTATTGCATCCTACGATGGAGCTTAAGGTGCCACAGTCTCAGATTATGTTTGAGGTTCCACGGTTGCAGTAGCATCATAAGGCAAGGAAGCTAGTTCAGATAAACAAAGCTCACTCTCTCTTATCAAATGAGTAGCTTCTGCTAAAACTAGAGAAACCTTAGCTAAAAAAAACTGTTTGTTCCCTCCTCTCACCTTCAGCAAGCTGAAACATCATAGATTGAGGAAGTTTAGAGTCGATTCACCCTTAAAAAAATGCAAAGAACAAGTTAAATAATTTTTCTCGCAAACTATTTGCCTCAACAGCATTTTCACCAACATGGGGAATCTTATCTAAAGGAAGTATAGGTGTAGACATTACATTCATGTGCAGTTACAAAAGTTAACTGAGTCTTGATAATTAACACATATTGAGATGATGTTAAAGCATTCAAAACAATGCTCCAATTCAACTTACCTCAATAGAACTAGTTGGGGGAACCACAAATAATGTTAAATCAATTGAAGCTGGAGGACTTGAGGGAGTTAATGATTCAATGGCTCTACTTGAATCCTTCATTGGGTCCTTATTCATTTATAATTTTCATGCTACAGTAGTAGCATGTTCAGAGGAGGTCCTTAGAGAATAAGTAAGCCTAGTCATTGAAGAATGAAGAAATGGAGAAGGTACAACTTGGATATCTTGAACAATTGGACTTAATCGATCCCTTAAAAAAGGACTATCATTAATTTACCCACTAGAGACAGAGGACACCCTGCAGATTGAAAGCAAAAATGTAATAAGAGAAATTTCTTTAATCGGAGATAATTCCACAATTAGATAAATAAAGGACTTATTGAGTTTGCTGAGATTTCTCAGATGGAGCATCATGCATGAAAGTATCCTACAAAGCATAATTTATCCTATCAGTCAAGGTTCACTCATAGGAACCTAGAGGTAAAGGAGGTGTCTGACTTAGTTTTTTCTTTAATAATTTTTCCTATGAGGAGGCACATCAATGGAAGATCCATCATCTGTTTGTATTGCTAGAGCAATCTACCTATGAGGAATCTAAGAAATAATAAAACCCTTAGTTGGATGACCTCTCTATAAACAAGCTACAGTATCATCTACACTAATAGGAATGTGATTTATTCTATTTAGAACATAAGCTACCATTGCTTGAACCTTTTTAAAGAGGTATGTCCTTATTGGGCGAATGGACTCTGCGTCTATGCCAGGCAAATCAGAGGAATCGTGGGTCACTTGGGATTTTTTAAGATCTTTTGGGGAATCCCTCTCTTACGAGGGACCTATAATAGAATAAGATTTCCTCTTATTTACATCCGCTGCAGTAAAGCCTCATTTGTTGCCTTTCTCCCCCTGCAGTAATCTTACTGATAGGGGACAAAGGAGGCATTTCTTTTAGCAAATATCTTTTTGAATTATTGAGGTAAAATTCAATCCCAACGGTTACGATATTTTTTATACCAAACTCTAATGGTCTATAGAGTTCAACTCCTTGGTATTATGGTTCTTCCTTCACTAAATCTTTAAACAATTTGTGGTGAGTCAACCAGTAATGGCACAACCACCAAAGAGATGCGTTAGACATCCTATTCTTGTTAGTCATGAACAAGATACCATGGTACTTCATGCAAAGAATATAAGCATTACCATGAGTGAAATTAACCCAATTTGAATAAAAAGATCTGTCGACATTTCTAATTTGGTAGGAAGGTTTTAGGATGCTAGCATCATACCTAGATTGTCTTGAACATATGTGAGGATTATAAACCTTACTCTTAACATTCCACTCTATAAATAAGGGTACATAGCTCAATGTTATTAAAAACACAACAACCAATGATGGAACATCGAATACAACATGGTGTCAAAGAATAAGAGAAACATTATAAGCCTCTTTCGAGAAAAAGGACCACGTTTGAATATGCGTGTCCTTAGAGTATGGTATGTCGAGGAATTTAGAATTATTATCAATCAAAGGAAAAAGAAGATTCTTACTTTGATTCTTGTTACAATGCAAAATCCTTTTGTACATTTGATGGGAAACTCTATGATAGGCAATTCAGTGGGGGCAAGATCAGGGAAACTAACATCGATGAACCCCATCAAAAGAATGGTGTTGGCACAACTATACACATTATATCAGTTGACAAAGTGTTTCATGTATATATGTGTTATATCCAACCACGTGTATAGAAAGCCAAGTGTCACAACAAATAGAGGTATGTTGACCCCACGATCTAATCTAACTGCTATATTTACCAATTCCTGACGTGATTGATCATTGGGCTTTCTTAGTAAGGAAAATCGAGAAAGTAGACAAAGTATATAAGCTGCTAACTCTGAGTTATGGCCTTTTCCAGGGCCAAGTTGTGTATCAAAGATTTTACCATATTCTTTTTATTCCTTAGAAGGCTTGGCATGTGCCTTGAAAAAATATTTGATAAGAATTCCAGAAGTGTCCTTGGAGGAATCTCATATGCACTCACGAACAGACTTGTCCAAATCCGCTCGTACTATCACTTCTTCATCATCAAGTTGGGTGTCATCATAAGGAGATGCACCACTAGGTTCAATGCCCATCAAATAAAAGACATCTTCTAAGGTAATAGAAAATGCCTCTAAGATGTCAAGAAAGTATGGAATTTTTTGCTCCATCGGGAGATCAACAACTAGAGAGCAAATTTATTCTTAGATAATGTAAAATCCCCAAAGCAATGGGAGGCGCAATCAAGCCTAACTTAGTTGAGGGTGTGGTTGTATGTATCATCAATATGGTCAGAACAAGCTATAAACCCTTATGGGGAACATAATGCTCCCTCAAAATCAATGTGTGAATAAGGAAATCCCCACGCTTTAAATCAAATCTCAAAATATCAACCGGTGAAAGGTAATCATCTTGCGTTTGATTAGAGGGTTCATCTTCCAGCAGTAGAGAGTGTGGTCTTTGCCTTGAGCTATCAATTTATATACCTTGGATAAACTCCAAAACTCATCTTTATCTCCAAATAATGGAGCATGATGATAATGGACAAATAATTTCTCTGCCATTTCTGATGCCAGAACTCCGACAACAACTTGGACGAAAACCTCATAAAATTGTCTAGAAGACTCCATTGATATTATTATAATAATAGATAATGGAAATGGAAGAAGAAGAAGAAGAAGAAGAAGAAGAAGAAGAAGAAGAAGAAGAAGAAGAAGAAGAAGAAGGAGGTGATTGGAGATTTGATCAACGGAGAACACTTTGTCTCTTTAGAACACTTGGAAGCTTCAAGTTTTAATAGCGGTAAAAGTGTTATAAAGTTTTTTTGGGAAAATAGAAAGAACGGGTATTTAAATGGGTGGATGGAAATAGCCATTTAAATACTTTTGGAGGGTCACTGTACCATGATCATATAAAAGAAGGGGCCAAAATGATTATTGCGTAAACAATTATCCCATATATCTTTCGTGGCTACAGGTGGAAAAAAGTGACTACGATGTCAGACTAAAGGAACTTCAACATTTAATGCTCGAGATACATAAATATCCAAGTGACGTGTGAAAATGTCAGTTGGTCTAAACAAACACATGTACATACCAGGATCCTTGATTTGAGGTTCCTCGGCAAAAGGTTCTTCGGTTTGAGATTCATCGGATAAAGATTCAATTTGTGATGTTTAGGATAAAGAGTTTACAAAATAGTTGTGGTATGATCAAGATGTTTGAAATATGGTTCATCTATGCAAGGTGTTTTGAATAAGAGACTTCTTAAAGAAAAATTTACATGTGTATAAACCAGATGCTTTGATTTGAGGTGATTCGATTTGAAAATTTATCTGCTTAAGGTGTTTCGATTTATACTTCATCTGAGTGGGATGTTTTGTACAAAAACTTTATGCTTGCACAATAACTTTCTCTACGTGAGGGAAAATATAAGAGGGGCTTATTTGTAAACCTCCTTACTTAGAGATAAATTTCTCCAGTCAATATCTTTTACTCTTGTAACTATGAGTTATGTTATTGAGAAGGTTACTCAAAGATAATGACAGACTAGAGCGAATAAAATCGAGGAAGTTATTAGGCTCCATCAAGCAACCTGACCTAGAAAATTCCCGAGGAAACTAGTTTCGAGAATACAGTGAGCGAGACAACATGACATGATTGAGAATGTGGCGAGACATTTTTCACCGATTTAACATACCATAAGCAACTATAAGCTTCCTCAAGAAAAAGACTAATGAGCTATAAAAGGTGCTAACGCTGAGAGAATTGTCCGACATAGAAAAATACTCCTTTTTCACATGATCCCATGCGTGAAAACTTTTAATTACATATTAGGAAGTGCGCAAGGGCCACATGCTAAATCAAGAGCACTTTTCACTAAACAATGATTCGTCCATGTTTTAAGGCAAAATTTAACCCATGCCTAATGAGTGTGTTCCCCATTAATCTGCCAATAGTTCCTTGCAAGCAGGAGATCCAAAAGGGAAGGAAACACTCAAGGTTCCATGGACTAGGGCTAAAACAATAAAATATTGCATTAATCGTTTGAGATCATGATTAGAAAAGAGGGATATCATCTTTGAGAGAGAGAGAGAGAGAGTTTTGAGACAAAAGATTTTGAGTTTCTTGAGAAATCTAAATAATCTATACACTTGAGAGGAGAAGGTTTGTTATTGAGAGTGAGTGCTTGTAAACACAAATTTTCACTCTCTAGTTGAAATAAAACTCGAGCTCCTGTGGATGTATCCCAAGTTAGGTGAACTACGTTAATTATTGTGTTCTTAACATTTTATTTTCTTTCTTTGAAGTATATTTCCGCTATTGTTGAGTTTGATTATCCTCATTTGCGCGAAATATATTTATTATGACCATCAATAAAGATTACACCTAAGTTTTCATTACAAATATCCAGACGATAAGAGAATTTACTACTTTTTATTACCCTCCAAAGAGAAGTTCTCTCTTATACGAGTAAAGTAAAAAATTTCATAAAATTTTGCGATGAAATTGGCCACCGCTTGCCCTTTGAGTGAGGGCCTTGGATCATAAACAATATCATACTTTCCCAGTTCGACCGCCCAGTACATCAGTCTTTCTAATTTTTTTGGCTTGTGCAAGGCCTGTCGGAGTGGCATATCGATGTACACCACTATGGTATGGGCCTGGAAATAAAGTTTCATCATCCTACTCGCCTCTATTAGAGCTAATGCTAGCTTTTCTAGCCTTGGATATCTAATTTTGGCTCCTCAAAATGCTTTATGGTGTAGTACACCAGTTTTTGCACTCCATCCTCCATTCTTATCAACGCTGAACTAATGGCTCTCTCCGAGACAGCCAGATAAAAATATAATCTTTCTCCCATCACCTGTCTGGATAACAGTGAAGGTGTCCCCAAATATTTATTCAATTCTTAAAATGCCTTCTCACACTCATCGTTCCACTCAAAAGTTGTTCTGAGAATCTTGAAGAATGGGAGACATCTGTATGTTGCTCTTAATACAAACCTATTAAGATCTGCGACACGACTTATGAGGATTTACACTTCCTTCTTCGTGACTGGAGATCATAATTCCAACAGATTTTTGATCCTGTATGGATTCTCTTTGATGCCTCCCTGATTCATAATATACGCGAAGAACATGCCTTCACATATACTAAATATGCATTTTGTCGGGTTCAACTTCATCTTATATTTGCCCAATTGATTAAAGGTTTGGTCGAGGTCAGCTAGATGGTCGACGGATTTCTTGCTCTTAGTTAACATATCAGTGGCGTAAACCTACATGTTTTTGTCGATTTGCTCTGCGAACACTTTATTCATCAGCCGCTGGTACGTTGCACCTGCATTTTTAAGTCCGAAAGGCATGACATTATAGTAGTATGTTTCCCTTGAGGTAAAAAAAGAAGTACTCTCCCTGTCATCTGGTTTTATCTTAATCTGGTTATAGCCGGAGTAAGCATCCATGAAGCTTAATAACTCGTGCCCCGAGGTAGCATCCACCAATTGATCAATTTGGGACAAGGGAAAATGATCTTTTGGGAAAGCTTTATTGAGATCTGTGAAATCTACACACATCCTCCACTTGTTATTATTCTTTTTTACCATAACAACATTGGCTAACCAGTCAGGATATTTGACATCTTCAATCAAAAAGGCCTTTTGTAGCTTTTCTACTTCCTCCTGGATAACTTGGTTCTTCTCCGGGTTAAATACCCTTCTTCGTTGCTTCACCGGCTTGACCTCCTTGTTAACATTGAGCTCGTGGCAGAGGAAGGACGGATCTATCCCTAGCATATCTTTATGGCTCCATGTGAAAGCTTGCTTTCTATGCCGTAAGAATGCCACTAGCTCATGTTTTATGGACGGATCTAGGGAAGCGCTGATTTGAGTTGTTCGTTATGGTCGTTTATTGTCTAGAATTATGTTCTTTGTAGTTTCGATGACTTGGACATTCACAAGTTGAGACTCATCTCTAGGGTTCAAAGTCTCGATCATCGCATCTTCGGACTCATCAACCTGGTCGGTGATGGATTTCTTCCTGGCCTCCTCTAGTTCCTCCTACTTAGCAGATGAATAGTAACACTCCCGAGCTACTTTCTGGTCACCTTTCACAAATCCAACTCTGAAATTAGTCGAAAACTTCAAGCACTGGTGTACTGTGGATGGTACAGCCTCAAACTTCTTCAAGCCTACTCTCCCCATGATTATGTTGTAGGTTGATTGGATATTCTTATCCATTATAAAAAGTGTACTTTTTTTATTCTGCAGGCAGGCCAAGTGCCCATGAGCATGTCCAACTTGATCGTCCCAAGTGGAAAAACCTTCTCACCAGTGAAGCCAGGGAGAGGCCTGTGATATGGCTCCAATTGTGCTAACTTCAAATTCAAACTATTGAAAAAGGGTTACAACTTTATGTCCGTAGAGCTACCATTGTCTACCAATACACATGAAATCACAACGTCCTTCATTCGCATCTTGACCACCAAAGGGTCGTCATGAGGATATAGTACGCCTACAAGATCATTTTTGGAAAAAACTATAACCAGTTTATCGTTGTTCATTTTCCTCGAACGATGATCTTCAGTCAAATTGATGCATTGTATGTAAGAACAAGCTAGAGCCCCATTGAGTTAAGCTTTTAGTTTAGCAGTATGATCCCCTCCTCCTGCATCGTCACCTGTAACCACGTTACATTTAAATGATCCGAAATGGATGGAAAATATCTATTATTCCAGTTGCCTTGGTTTTTTAGGGAGGTCGGGATCATCCTCTGGATTATCTTCATGGTCCCTCTTTTTATCATGTCTTGGTCGGCGAGGAGATTTGGACCTTTGTCTTCCTCTTTCGCTAGTCTTCCCACCACTTTGGCGATCAATAAACTTACTCAATTTTCCTCGCCTAATGAGTGCTTCGATCTCATTCTGGAGAGCTATGCAACGTTTGGTCGTGTGGCCGTGATTTCTATGGAACTCACAATATTTGGACTTATCCCTCTTATCGGGATCTATCCTCATTTTCTCCGGCCACATTAGCTCCTCGTTGTTCTTTATCTCTTCCAGAATATGATTTATATCCACCTTCAAAGGCGTGAAATTGCCATACCTCTTCAACTTCTCGAATGCCTCCTTGCCTTTTGGTCGCTTGTCGTTCCCATTGTGCTTTTGATCCTTCTTCTCTACGGTACCTTCAGCCTTGGTCTCTTCTTTAGTGCCAGGGTTCTTCGGAGCCATGGCCTCTTCGGCATTCATGATCTTAGCTACTTTTTCCATCAGTTCTGTCATAGATTTTGAAGGATCTTTGGCCAAGGTATAATATAGCTTGTCAGGTAATAGACCACTCATCAGAGCTATTATTATTGTTTTCTCCTCGTAGTCAATCACCTCCAGTTTCTCTTTATTAAAATGATTGATGTAATCCCTGGTACTTTCTCTTGCTTTCTTCCCCACACTCAGTAGGTGTGTTACTCTCTTAATTGGCTTTGCTCCACAGTAGAAGTTCCCTATGAATAGCTCTCCCAGTTGATGGAAAGTAGCAATCTTTCCCCGAGAAAGGTTATTGTACCATATCTGGGCTGATCTAGTGATGGTTCCTGAGAATTCCCTGCACCTCATCTCGTCGGGAACTGCGTAGATATTAACAACGGCCTGGTACTACTCTATGTGGAGGACGGGATCAGTTTTTCCATCATATTTGGGCGTCACTACCGGGGATTTAAACTTTGACGGTGTGGGAAAATCCACTACCGTCTGCACCAAAGGTGATCCTTGAATAAAAGTTCTTTAGAGAGGATTCTTGGATTTATCCATTTCCCCTAGTCGGTCTTTCAAACTCTGAATGGAGCCCTTTCACGCGTCATTCCCAGCCTCGGGCCTATTTTCCCGAGCAACAGAGCGCCCTGAATTCTCCTCTTGGGATTTTTTATTACGGGTTACTAGGTGTGATTAGGCAGAACCTTCCCTTTGGTCGATTGGTCGTTGAGAATTCCTCGACGTAATCCTAGGGGGATTTCAATTCCTCTTAGGGTCCATACGATTAAAGGGGAGACTCTGCTCAACATTTCCAAAGCGCTTGTTCGCTTGGGAGTTAAAGTAACATTTTGTCTAGAATTAGTAACTCTGATAGATGAGGTTCGTCCAGTTTGATATGAAGGATCATCGGACCTCTCAATATGACAAGAGTCACTGCGCCTGGGCTAAGAAACATCTGGGAATAGTGTACGTCTAGTTCTTGAGGATAGAAGATGGGTATTTCTCTTAACGCTACGTTGACCTGACTGGGCAGGTGATCCGTTACGAACAGTCTGAATGAGTCGTCGCATAGTTTTTTGCATAGTCGTTTGCCCTTGGGCCAAGTTGGCTATTATTCCTATAAGTTGATCGATAGTTGGAGGATCAAAGGGATTTGGAGGGCCCCGGTATTGTTCCGGGCACTGGATTCTAGGATTTCAGCCATTAGTAATAAGTTTTGGTGAAAAACGTTATGTATAGTCGATTTCCCACAGACGGCGTTAATCTGTTGATGTAAAAAACTAGATTCGATCTGATTAATTAATCAAAGATAAAAAGTAATAAAGAAAATAAGACAATAAATTTTTAAAGTGGTTTAGCCCTAATGAAAATGGCCTACATCCACTGTTCTTGTATTGTCGATGTTAGCCTTAATCTCGATGATGATTACAAGAGATCAATTTTTCCCCTATGGGGAGTTTTACAATGTATTTATAGCCTTGGGTCTATCAGTATGAATAGACAAGATGTCGTTGTTTAATATACATATACATCTGTATAATAAAGATGTTCATTAAATCCAATGTTCATTGAATGTGCAGTTGTCGCTTGATCTTCCTGTCCAGATGCTCTGCACGCTGAGTAGCTCGACAGGCTATGTAGCTCGGCATTCCTTGTAGCTCGGTATTACCTGTATCTCGGGGAGCATAAGTATTTTCCATATAAGATGCTACATGTATTTATATGATTAGTCCACGTCAGCTGCCTAATTTTCGTATCAACAGTAAATAATAAAAATGTAAAGGCAAGAAACTTTAAATAAACATGGAAAGAAAATATTACAACTACCTTACAATCTA
Source organism: Sambucus nigra (assembly GCA_949130495.1). Taxonomy (NCBI): domain Eukaryota; kingdom Viridiplantae; phylum Streptophyta; class Magnoliopsida; order Dipsacales; family Adoxaceae; genus Sambucus; species Sambucus nigra. Next base: position 363,671,695 of record OX422212.1, read on the forward strand.
CTTGAGTAATTGAAAGAAACACATTAAATAAGAAAGAAAAAAAAAACGAAAAGGAAAAAAGGATGAATGTAATATAAATTCCTTTTTGGTGAGGGAGTCCTCTCTTTCATGTAGGGTATGTTGCTCATTTATAGTGTTTCTTACCCATGCAACATAACTGCTCTTGTAAATGTTGGGTGGTTACATGCCCATTTGAGTTTTTTCGCTTTGGTGCACTAACGCCCCGATTTAAATTAGAGTAAGTTCACACTTTGATCAACACGTCCCAATTTATTCCAAGTGCCATGCATGCATGTTGCCCGTTATTTATATTTTTACAGAATAATCCGATTATTTTTGTTGATTTAATTATTAACTGGAAACATCCCATTGGTTTGTGTTAATATGGTGGAAACAAATGTGTCATGGTGATGTATAACAGTTTAGGTGTCGTGTATGGTTAGATTCATCTAACTAATTATATAATTATATTTCGCAACTCGTCCTAACTCGTTAAAAAGATATTTTGTGCAGCTTTAATCCATGAACTTGCACATAAACCACTAAAACTGAAAGCCAAGTTTAAGAAGCATCATCGAAATCTATAATTAAATTTAATATTATAGACCACGAGACTTAGCATTTATATAATAAGAACCCAACCTAAAGTGAAAATCTCAATAAAAGCTTAGATTATATCAAATTTGAACTAATTTGTATTAAATATAATTGGGGCTTATAATTGGTGTAAACTAAGTAAGGTTATAAAATAGCCTTCATTTTTTTCTTAGTATAAGTTTTAAATTAAAATGTGAGAATTTTTTTATATTACCCACTTATTAAGCAAATCTTAAAACTTCGGTGCACAAACTTGCAAAATGTTGAAGGGAGCCATCGCCCTCTCTAGCCCCCACCTGGTTTCGTCTATGGGGTAAAGTTAAATAAATCTTTAGACTTAACCCCCTATTTTTATTCAATATTTTGAGATTACCCTCGTGCAAGGGTTATGTCAAATGGATTAGCAAATTGGGGGTTAAGTCAAACATTGAATTAAAAAATGTGGGTTAAGTAAAAAAAATCCCTCATAAACTCATAAAATATATTTTCACTTATTTTGGATTTAATTTTATTATTTCTTATGAAACTTTCATTATTATACCGTATTCAATTATTCACATTTAAAATAGATAAATTTTTATTTTAAATACGTGAAAAAAGTGCTTCATCATTTTACTTTTTATCACGGTCACTTCAAATCAAGCAGACACTATAATTCTATAATAAATTATAATTTTTTATTTTAGATTTATACCGCCATGTTTTTTAAATTTGAGAAATTACAATAATGTCCCTTAGGTTAAGAAACTAATATTCAACATCTTTTTTCCTTTATAAAACTTGACAATGCATATATAACAAATATTTCATGTGTTATATAACTGAAAGAGCTAATAAACAAGATTTTTTTTATTTTCAAACATACATCAAGAGATTTGATTAATAAATTCAAAATATATTGAAGATTAGATATGACCGATTTGACATATATTTGATCGAAAATGCAATTTATGTTCCCTGAAATATTTAAATACCTCACCCAAAAAAACTCAAAATAAGTTTTTTATTATTTAAAAATGTTCCATTATTTTTGCATTTCTTTTTGGTCTTTTACACACACACACACATACGAAGTCCCCCTCCTGTAAGGACTCTTTATGGTGAAGACCCCGATACATACTATTTTGTTAAAATAGTAAAAAAATGAAGTTTAAAATGAAAATTCATGGATATGATCTCCACGATGAAAAAATTATCTTCAATTTTTTTCATCAAAAAAATAAATAAAAATTATATTGAGATGAGGTGATATGTAAAAAATGTATAAATATGCATTTTTTACCATTGAAATTTTAACGATCATCTTACCAACTTTTTGATTGAATCTTTTAATGAAACTTCATGGATATAATTTTGCTAGTGAGCAAATCAAATTCATTAAGTTTCATCAAAACGTTCAATCAATCAAGTGGCTAGCACAGACCCAAAGTTTCAACAGTTGAAAATGCATATTTATAATATTTTTTGACATATCACCGCATCTTAACTATTTTTTTTTTTGAATTTTTTGATGAAAAAAATTTGAGATGATTTTCTCACCGTGGAGATAATATCCATGAAGTTTCATCAAAAATGTATTTTTTACTATTTTTAAAAAATGGTATATACCAGAGTCAGCACCATAAAGAGTTCTTACAGGAGACTTTCTCTCTCTATATATACACACTAGTGGATCTAGGCCTGGCTAAGCAGGGCTACAACCAAGAGCCCCCTCCCCCCCAAAAAAAAAAATATAATTGCAAATGTAAGTTTAGACCATCTCTAAAATTAAGCCCAACCTATATTTCTGTCCACAACATTCGGAATAAAAAGAATAACGTGTCCGGCGTACAGGTTGGACTAAAAAAACATGTGTGTGCAGTTTTGTTTATTCCAAGTTAAATGTTGTTCCCTCTCTCTCAACAACAGACCAATTAATTAATTCTCAAAGAAATAATTCATTTCAGCCGCCGCCAAACCAAATCCAGTACCATTCACTGTGCGGCACAACCACATATCCAGCAGACGTCGTCTAGTCAGTGACTATTTATCTTCGGCTCTCCCGGATAAGAAACATTTTCCCTTTTTTTGTTTTTCTTTGCAAATGTTTTTTCCTTTTTTTTTCTTTTTTTTTCTCTTTCTAACTCCGGCACTCTGATAGGTATAAATAATAAAACTCATATTTTATTTGTTGAACCTTAGTTATATAACAATCTATTGATGATTAAATTAATTAAAATTTCTTATTTATTTTTTGTAAGATTAAATAAGTGGTTTAAGTATCAAATTTATGCTTTTAATTAATAAATATTAGAATTTTGGGGACTTTATTTGTGTCAAGAATAAATAAGTGAATTTTTTTTCTGAAATATTAGAATTTTTGGGTTTTAACTTTTTACATTTGTTGTTCAGATTTTATTTGTTTGATTTAATTATTATCAATCTATTGATGATTAAATTAATTAAAATTTCTTATTTCAATTATTTGTTAAATAAGAAATTAGTTAATTTCTCAGTTGAGATTATTTCTATCTTTAGATATTTTTGCAATTGTAAGCACACAACTATTCAATTATTTAAAACATGTATTAATATTTTTTTATGATTGTATAATAAATCGTATTTATTTGTTCCATTGATAGGCTATAAATTATTATGGAAAATAATCAACCACCAACAAAGAAAGGAAAAAGTATATTTTCGTTCTTTAAAAAGAGAGAGAGTGGTGAGATATCGATGGAAAATACACCTCCCACATCAAGTAAGGATACTGCAACGCCATATTTACACCCTCCTTCCATATCTCAAGTGGTGGAACCAATACCATTTTCGTCTTTTACTATTGAACGAGATCTCGGCTTACGTACTTCGATATGAGATATTGAATCTCCTGCTCGACGAGATGAGATTAGAAGAGCATACATCAATTTTGGGCCTTATCAACCTAAACTTTCTGAGTATCGGAGGACTTTATTTGGTAAACAATATCGGCGATTTCAATATGGTTGGTTTAAATAATTTTCTTGACTAGAGTATTCCCCATCAAATCATAAAGCATATTGTTTTCCATGCTTTAATTTGTAAGATAAAAATAACCCAGTTAGTCGTTCTTCACTTACTACTGATGGGTTTGATAGTTGGAAGAGAGTTGATGATGGGGCAAAATGTGCATTCTAGCTTCATGTTGGAGGCATATCTTCACCGCATAGCAAATCTGTGGATTATCTTTTTAATTTAAAAATTGGGCACAACATATTGACAAAGTCATTAATACCCAATCGGTTGAGGGCATTATGAAGAATCGAATGCGTCTTATGGCAATCATTTGAGCTGTTTGATTTCTTGCACTTCAAGAAGTGGGTTTTAGAGGTCATGATGAAGGCCCGGATTCATTGAACCGGGGGAATTTTATCGAATTATTAAAGTTCAAAGATGAAGGGAATGATGATCTTTCAAGTATAATTTTAAATAATGCTCTAGGTAATGCGATGTACACTTCTCACTTTATTCAGAAGGAGATTCTAAATATCTTAGCTAATAGAGTGAGAAAGATGATATGTGATGAAATAGGGTGAGGAAAGTTTTGTATTCTTGTGGACGAATCTCAAAATGAGTCGAAAAAGGAACAAATGGCCCTTGTGTTAATATATATTAAGAATGATGGTTTGATAGATGAACGATTTTTTGATATTGTGGGGGTTAAAAACACATCAGCACTAAATCTTAAAAAAGAGAACTAATATGCTTATTCATCACAATCTCCCATTGAAAACTTACAAAGTTAAGGTTATGACGGTGCTAGCAATATGCGAGGTCAATGGAATGGATTGCAAGCATTGTTTCTTAAGGATTTCCCATATGTATATTATGTGCATTGCTTTGCTCATCAACTTCAACTAGCTTTAGTTGCAAAAGAAAAAGAAGAGAATACTATTTGACAATTATTCTTCATTTGACTTGTATTGTGAATCTTGTTGCATCTTGTCCAAAACGCTTATTGGAGTTAAAATCTGCACCGAAAAATGACATCGAACGTATGCTGGCTAGTGGTGAATGATAACTTGGTAAGGGGGGCTAATCAGATTGGTAATTTGCATCAACCGGGATCTACTAGTTGGATCTCACATTATGATTCACTGAGGAACTTAATGGATATATATGATGCAGCTTTTACAGTTGTTAAGGCTCTTAAAAATAGTGGAGAATTCCACAAATACGTAGGAAAGCTCGTGGTGTGTTAAATGCTATGAGGGACTTTGAATTCATATTTATTATGTTTTTAATATACAAAATTATGGGGATCACTGACATGCTCTGCCAAGCCTTACGACGTAAAACTCAAGATATTCCAAATGCTATGAAGTTAGTCTCTACAACAAACTATCTTCTTCAAAACCTAAAAGAGGGTGGTTGGGGAACTTTTCTTGAGTCAGTGACGTCATTTTATATTCAACATTTGATTTCTATACCGAATATGAATTTTCATTTTGACGAGGGTACATGTCGTCAATGTCAGCAGAAAGATCACATTACTCTTGAATATTATTATCACTATGATGTTTTTAAGGCCACAATAGATTATCAATTGATAGAATTAGAACAACGATTTTTTGGTGGGATAATGGAGATTCTTACTCTCGGTGAGGCTTTGAATTCAAGTAATTTTTTTCATCATTTAATTTTGAGGATATATGCAAGATTGTAGAAAAAATTTATCTTGAGGATTTTGACAGACAAGATATTCATCGCTTGCGGTGCCAGTTGATGCATTACCATCTTGATATAGGTGGTGATCTTGATTGCCAAAAATTTTCTACCCTTGGTCTGTTATGCCGACAACTGTATCTTAAGAGAAACATTGATGAGTACTATTTGGTTTATAGATTTATTCGTCTCCTCCTCACTCTACCCGTTTCACCGATGACTACCAAAAGAGCTTTTTTTAGTATGAAACATGTTAAACCACCAGTTCGAAACTCAATGGGGGATGAATTTCTTACCAATTACCTGTCTCTCTTCCTTGAATGGGATCTTACTTTGAGTATTGATTTAGACTCCGTGATTGATGAATTTGAATTGCTAAAGACTCGTCGAGCAAAATTTCAATAGATTTTTTTTTGTAATCAATGAATTTGAATATTTAAAGAATAGGGAGAACAATTTTTATTAAACTACTTTATTTGATTATGAATGAATTCCAAGAAATTGTGTTAGACCATATCAAGAGCATTGTGCTAAAATGTCACATTAAACTAGCAAAAATATCTATCCTGCTAAAAATTAGATCTAACACGAGATGAATGAGTATTTGAGAGACACCACTTTAGTATGGTTAATGCATAGGTAACCCCCGACATTTTGTATTGTCGTGGATTAATTTTCTTATTTGACTACTATACCTAATGAACTATGAAAATGGAACGTTGCCAACACACGTAGTGTGATTGAGTCATCAATATGTAAAGTTGGCTAAGAATTATTTTTACCCACTTAATAAATGTGATTGAGTGGCCTACCTTTAAAGTTGGTAAACATTAATATTATTTTTATCAATTAAAATAATAAGTTGTCACAATAATTCAAATATTGTGTCAAAGTTTCCCATGGCGGAAGGAATATGGAGCGAGAGACCCTTATAACCCTATTTAGTGTGATATATCTAATGGTAAAACACTAATCATCTTGAGTCTATCAAACAGTGATAATAAACATAGAGGTTAATTACACTTTGACTCCCTAAACTTTGCACCTATTTTCACTTCACCACATGTACTTTCATTATTTAGAATTAACCCCCTCAACTTTTAAAAACATATGATTTTCCCCCTTAACTGTAACAGTATTAAGTTTTCGAATGAAAAAATAGTTATTTACACAATTAGTTGGACAAAAATGCCTTCATATGAAGTGCAAGTGATCAATGTTTTATCCAAACAACACATTATTGTTTGGGGGTAAAGTGATGCATTTTTAAAAGTTGAGGAGTTAAGTCTAGAAAATAAAAGTACGAGTGGTGAAGTGAAAGGGTAGCAAGTTAATGAGGTCAAATTGTAATTAACCATAAACTAGGCTATAATGGCATATTGATTGGATCAGACGACGAGATATTTTTGGCTTTGACAAAAATAAAGTCTCATATACTCCTATAGAAGTGCAAAGTCCACCACCAAAGCCCTATAAATTGCCCAGTTGCCCTTTTGCATGTCGACCACTACATGTCGTGATGGTGATGCTTTGATTGAAGCAACATATTTTTTACTAAAAGAAATTATGAAATTTATCATTAAATGTGCTAAAATTATTCGAACTGTCCTACCAAATCGGAACATCTAACACCTATCAAACAACTTAGATAAGGATCATAGCTTAAAGATGAGAACAATAGGAGGACCCGATCAGCTGGGATCTTGAACCTAGATATATTCGATTACATCCCAACTACATTTGGGAGTCTCAAAGTCCTAAAATTTTCATCATCTTCCTATTCCTTATAAATGTAACCCCCACACTTGGAAAAATGGGCGTGTAATTCTTATTATTGTGAATTTATTGATAAAAAAAATAGAGAAACACTCCATGGACATAAGCATATTGTCGAACCACAGTTACCTTGTCTTATGTGATTATGTGATATTCATTTACTATTCAAATTTTTTTGTTTGAAATAACTCTTATTAGGATTTTACCACCTACATTAAGTTATATACATTTCTTTATTTATGTAGTTTTTATGTAAGAGTTTAGAAAATGTGCCAATTTTCTTTGCAACCATTTTTTATTTTATTTTTGTACGTGAAAACATATATATATATATATATATATATATATATATATATATATAACTCATTATTTTAAAACGATTCAACATTATATAGATCTTTGGTTATCTCTTCCCCTTGATAACTCATTTACGCTGAATACATGGATGCTATTAAACAAACCGTTGGAACCTCTAAAAAACTTATGGTTCCATAATATTCTAATTTTTGGTGTGTTTGTTTTCTTAAAATATCCTCATTATTATTCTTAGTTTGTCTAAATATAAACCTTTATTTTCATGTTTCAACTATTTTCCATGGATTTGTTTGGGAAGATGGATACAGAAAAAAAATTAACGATCGCCTCCAAAGAAAAAAAAATCATCAAAAGGAAAAGGACCACATTAAAGGCACATGTTTTTTCGAATTTAAATATGGTTAATAATGCTATAAAAAAGGGGGGAAAAGTCATAGTCACTCAATAATTTTTTAATTAAAGTTTTGTTCCCAAAAGTCCCTCATCATATAAAACATTCACGAACACACTCTTTCTTTTCTTATCATAAACTCTAAAATTAATTATTAGACAAGGGAATTTTTTAAATATAAAAAGATAAGGCAAAATAAGTGCAAAATGCATTTAGTTCTTAGGAACTAAACATTAATTATAAAAAAAATATAATTTATTTTTGTATAGTCGTGAAAACTTTTGAAGGCAAAGTCACTCTATATACTCCCTTGGTGATCAAACCCACGGTTAGGGCTACAAACGAACCGAGCTATTCATGAACAATTCAGGCTCGAGTTGCTCGAGCTTGGCTCGTGTTTGGATCATTTAAAGATTATGTTCGACTCGTTCATTTAGTAAATGAACCCAGTTTGAACATAATTTTAAGTTTGTTTAATAAACAAGATTCGCTAATCTCGTCTCGGTTGGTTTGCAACCCTACCCACGATCCACAGAGCTCGATTTCACATAATGCAAAAAATATAAGTGAGAGACTTGCATTCAGTGAGAAAAGAATAGAAATCATACCTTTAGACTTGCTAGGCCTTTCAAGAACCAATCTTATATATATATATATATATATATATATATATATATATATATAAATAATAAGATTGCATTGTTTTTAATGCACAAAAATATAAAAGCACAATAATGTTCATGATTCTTCAACATCTTCCACACATGAAATCAATAGTTGTGATTAACACCCCAAATTTAATATCCCACCCAAATATTTTAGAAATCCCGCCCATACGAAAATACACCCCTTTATTCTCGCTTTCCCAAAAATGTTACATGACATCCTCTTCTCTCACTATCCCTTCGTCTAAACCCATGACCCATTTCTCTCTCTCTCTCCTTTATTATGATTTTTTATGATTCCATTACCACCATTTTAAAAGACCACTTGCGTCTATTTAAACCACTAATATGAAAGGTACTTTATTTCTCTTCTCATTGAACTAACAGTTTAAGTTATGGTTTTCCAAATTGACAATACTGTTTTTTCAGATCTGTAGCTTTCATATTCTAATTATTTTGATGTTAAAGTAGATTGGTACTTGATAACCCTGATTTGAATTTCATATTTGAGGTTCTTTGAATTTCAAATGAATTTTTATAGAAATGAATTTTTGTGTTGTGAATTTGCAAATCATGAACTTAGGTAATTTCTTGCACTATTATAAGTTTTTTTTGGCAGATCACGAAGAACACAAAATTCAAAGGCTATCTGCTAATATTATAAATCATTAGTTAAAGATATTGGAGCTGAAGTTGAAGAAGTGTGCGAAAGTGGAGATATTATTAATGAAAAAATGCTAACAAGTGGAAAGCTTGAAGCATAGGATTGTTGTTGAGCATGCTCTCATGGTCTCTAATCATTCCGAACCTGCTAGTGGTGGTAGTGTGAATCGACCTACAGGGAGCCTACCAGGACCTGGTGGTTCTCCTCTCCCTATTGTTAATATTGACACTGCATTTAATAATAGTAGGCAACAAGTCGTCCCAGGATCACCTTCTCAACATCCATTCATTTGTAGGAATAACTGGGGGTGGTACAACATGCAATAAATATGCAGATGGCATCGATTACACACTGATCCGAACTTATCTGCGTGAGATATATTGTGTAATTTACATTTGTGTATATGTAATTTAAAATTTATTTACTTATTGTGGTGATAAGCTTCCTACCCATCCCTTTATCTTTTTTAATTTTAGTTTAATGTACATTCACTTATCTTTAGCTTTACAAAACTATATGGGCTTAATATATACACACTATAAGAGTATTTTTGTGATTACATCTCCCATATGTTCGTAAAATTGCGTGAGTGTTGGGGTGGTATATACTTTTTATTCTCAGTGGTTGGTTTTGTGGAATACTAAATTTTAAATATATCTTAATACCAAGTGTTTTGTTATATGGTTTTGTTTACATTTCATTCCCCCTGTTTTGATATTGTATACACTAAAAGATGGGAGGGCAATACTGAAAGTGTTGCTCTTCACTGGATTTGTAAGGACATAATTTTATAAATGTCTGGGGTATATTCTAGGAAATTTATGTTTTCTCCTAGATCACAGTTCATATGTCTGAAACCGCTACATTCGGCACGTCAACACGATCATCCTCGACGGCCTTTATCCGAATTCAATGCATCCACTTTCTTCACCTGCATCATGCTACATGCAACGTGCTGCTCAGCTCATTCCCATTACTCCACTACGCTTTATCAGTAATATGTTTTGTTGGAGCTTTAAATATTTGCATAAATATTTGGGAATTGTTTTTGAAAATTATTTTTGAATTCTGGTTTTATTTTTTATCAAAAGCATAATTTTGCTAAGTGTAGAAGCGAATTGCCTCGATCGGCAAGATCGCTCAAACGACTTTGAAAGTCATTCGCGTGAGATAGGCATGTCTCGCGATATCGTTCGAACGACTTCTGTCCTTCGTTCGAGCGACATGGTTATCTCGTTCGAACGAACCACCGCCTCAATTTTTGTATAAATATCTGATCTCCTTCTACACGTTTTTTAAGTCTTTCTGGAATCTCAAAATTCTGCAAAAATAGCCCAAAATAAGACTTCACTTTTAAAGGTTTTCTAAACCTTTTTGATTCACAAAACCATTCTCATATATGTGTGTGAATCTTTAAACCTTCAAGAGGATCATTTACTCATCTGGAGTAATTTGTGAGGAACCCACTCACTTCTTCACTGATGCCCTACTGGAAAGGGATAGTTCCAACCACTGACAACAGAACCGACACCCGAGAGTATTTATGTGTCATATATTTTCATTGTAATCCATGTAAGCCATACTCTTACAAAATTATTGTGAAAATAAAAGGTTTTTCCCCTTTGGGGGATTTTTCCTCATATATGTGTTCTTTCGTGTTTCATCGTCGTATTTAATCACATATAGATGCATGTTTAGGACTTAAGTGGTAAAAACTATGTTTAATTAAATAACTTCCTTATTTGAACGCAAGCGCACTCTTCTCAAATTGGTATCAGAGCCAGTTACACAAATTTATCGTGTAATTTTCCACAAAATTTTTCTAAGATATCAGTTTTCTGAAAAATTGACTTTTGAAAACGAGTGTGTTCATAATGGAGAAGTTATATAATAAAATGCCAGTTTTTGACGGGACAAACTATGTATATTGGAAAGCCCGCATGAGATCTTCATTAAAAGCCATTAATGAACGTGTCTGGATTTTGGTTGAAAGAGGGTGGACACCTCCCTCCGTCATTGTTGATAATGTGATCAATTTAAAACCTGTCACTTCTTGGACTGAAGAAGAATTTAAATGGTCATCATTCAATTCTAAGGGTCTAAGTGCTATTTCTGGGTCTGTCACACCTAATGAGTTCAAACGCATAATGACGTGCACCACGTCAAAAGACGCTTGGAATGTTTTACAACTCACCCATGAAGGAACTAATGCTGTGAAAGAGTCTAAATTGCAAAATTTGACAACTCAATTTGAAACCATCACCATGCATGAGACTGAATGTTTTTGTTGATGCAAAAAATTGGACCGAATCCCGTTTTTATGATCACAAATAAATAGATAAAAACAATTCAATCAAGAACATGAGAGACAAAGATTTTTAAAGTGGTTCGGCTATGAATAAAGCCTACGTCCACTGTTATTTTATTCCCAGGGGTTTACAATAGCACCATAGGGTGTAGAGAGAGAAAGGATGTGTATCTTGTGTATGGTGTTTATTAGTTCTCCCAATTGTTTTTCCCTCCCCCCTTTTGGCTAAGGGAATACATGTATTTATAGTGATGGGAGATAAAGAGATACAATGTCTATATACATTCAGACATTATGTCTACATACAATGAATCTAATTGTTGGCCTTCTATGATGGTTGATCTTCCTTGAATTGCTTGGTATGCTATGTGTTGTCATCTATTAATACAATAGAAATATACATTAAGGCTCATTAAATGCGTTGTCATCTGCATTTAATGCACATTAAATTCATAGTTATCCTTTGATCTTCCTGGTTGGTATGCCGACCAACTCTCCTCGGGTGCCGATCAACTCTCCTCGGGTGCCGACTAACTCTCCTCGGGTACCGACTATTGCCATGTAGGATGCCATGTGTCCTTTTCTGATTGGTCCTCGTAGATGGAGAATTTTTGTGTCGACAGTTTTGATGATTTTTATGCTAGGCTTTCTGACATCGTTAATACTAGCTTTAATCTTGGTGAACATATTCCTAATGCTAGAGTTGTTAAAAAGATTCTTCGTTCTCTGCCTAAGCGTTTTATCCCTAAAGTCACTGTGCTAAATTCTATGGGTAATTTAAATACGCTAAAATTGGAAGAACTTGTAGGAGACTTGCAAACATATGAAATTGATATGTTCCCTAAAACTTCTAGGTATAAAGAAAAGGGAATTGCACTTAATGCCCAAGAGATAAAGAGTGAGGAGTCAGCTGGAAAGAGGGGAGAGTCAACTAGAAAAAGAGAGGCAGATTCGTCTGATTCTGAGTGTGATTTTGATTTAGATGATTTGGCTCTTTTTGCAAAAAAATTCAAGAGGATTCTCAAATTCAAGAAAAATGGTAATTTTAAAGATAAAAAGAAATTTGAGAAAAATAAGTTTGAAAAGAAAAATGAAAAATATTTTAAAGATCCTCCTAAGAAAGAAAGTGAGAGATGCTTTGAGTGCGACGGTAGGGGTCATAGAGCTTTTGAGTGTGCTACTAGGCTGAACAGAGAAAAGGGCAAAGTTTTCCTTAATGCTACCCTTAGTGACGACAGTGAGGTCGAGTCGGTGGATTCTGGAGTCGAATCACCGCATGAGTGTAACTTCACCGCATTCATGGCTAGTCATGTGAGAACTTATAGTTCTCCTCACGACGATGAGGATGATGCATCACAGGGACACCTCGATAGTGAGAGCAATGTGAGTGAGGGGGTGGATGACACAAGTGAGCGAGAGTGATATTCAATGCGCCTACGCTGAGTTATATTCTGAGTCATTTAAAACTAAAAAACGTAACAAAGCGTTAGTTCTTAAGATCACCGGCTAAGAGGAAGATTTAAGAAAAGCAAGAGAGAGAGAGAGAGTGTGCCTGTGTTGAGAAAGAAAGTCTGTTTAAAGAGAGAGAGAGTTATTTTGAGAAAGAGAGAGGGGGCTTGACTAAATAAGTGGCTAGTCTTACGAGTGAGCTTCATTCCTCCATGGAGACTCGAAAGAAACTTGAAGCCCTTGTTGCCCAGCTTACTCATGATCTAGAGAGAGCACGGGAAGTCAAGATACAAATCGAGGACAGATCTGGGAAAATGGTAAAGATGCTCCTCGGACCCGTTTTAGGTTTTGGTGATAGGTAGGTAATAGGTTATGATGGTGCCTCCACGTCCCAAATTGCACCCGGACCAGTTCCTGAGTTTACTACGACTCCTTATGGCCATCGTCAAAAACCTCGAAGGAGAGTTCGATCAAGAAAAGAAAACCAAGGTCCGCCTTTGACTGTGTTCTTTTGTACTTATTGCAAAAGAAAAGGCCAGCTCAGGGAATTTTGCTATAGTATGGGTCGGACACGACGTACTACTGCTCCACCTCAGCATACTGATGATTTTACCAGTCTGAAAGAGCGAGTTGAGTTTTTAGCTTCCACGTCTCAGTGTTTGATGAAGGAATTCAGACGAATGTCTTTGCCGTCAGTGAATGCTTCTCACATTCCATCTAAAACCAACAACAACAAAGGCAAACAAAAGGTCACCACTTCTTGGGTACTTAAGAAAGATAAAAAGGCCTTTGTTGTTCATGTCACTCTCAAAGCACATAATACCTCACAGTGGTATTTTGACAGTGGGTGCTCCAGACATATGACAGGTGATGCCTCATTTTTTACATCTCTTGAGGATTATCAGGATGGCAGAGTCACCTTTGGAGATGGGAGCAAGTCTATCTTTATAGGACGTGGTATTGTCGAGTTACCTAGATTTCCTAAGCTAGAAAATATTTTGTACGTCAAAGGTTTGAAAGCAAACCTTCTCAGCATTAGCCAGCTGTGCAACGCTGACTTTGCCGTAAAGTTTAACCGGGACGCTTGTAAGGTCTATAATCAAGCCAATAAACTTTTAGTGCAAGGGGTGAGGACAAAGGATAATTGATATGGGACTGAGCCCACATCCTCACTTATCTGCAACAGCGCCACGATCACCACTATGGATCTATGGCACCAACGTCTAGGTCACGTAAATATTAAAGATATAACTTGCTTACCTAAAAATGACCTAGTACGTGACTTACCATCTCTTGGAAGGCCAACTTTGATGGTTTGTGGACCCTGTCAGTTGGGAAAATAAATTCGTAGTCCCCATAGGAAGTTGCATTCCATTACCACCTCTCGTGTTCTTGAGCTTATACACATGGATCTTATGGGTCCCACTCGTACCGAGAGTCTGGGTGGTAAGAGGTATATCCTCGTGATGGTGAATGAGTTCTCCAGATACTCCATCGTAGGTTTTCTGAGAGAGAAATCCCATGTTGTAGAGTTTTTAACAACCAAGTGCCGTGTCCCGCAAAATCAACACGGAGTCACTATTAACAGGATACGTAGTGACAATGACACTGAATTTAAGGAAGCAAAGGTAGATTCTTATTGTGATAGACTTGGGATCAAACATGAATTTTCTGCTATGAAGACTCCTCAGCAAAATGGGATTGTTGAGAGAAAGAATAGAACGATCCAGGAGATGGCTAGATCTATGCTTCTAGGTCGTAAAGTTTCTAGGAGATTTTGGGCGGAGGCAGTGTCTACTGCATGCCACACGATTAATTGGGTTTATCTGCGTCCACACACACTTCAGACTCCTTATGAGCTGTGGACTGGAAAGAAGCCCAACCTTGCATATTTTAGTGTTTTGGGGAGTAAATGCTACATCCTACGGGATAGAGAGCAATTGAGAAAGTTTGACTCCCGAAGCGACGAGGAAATACTGTTGTGATATTCATCGAATAGTAGAGCGTACCGGGTTTTCAATCTGAAGAGCTCTAAGGTTATGGAGTCAATAAACGTCACCGTGAAAGATGACAAACCTTCGGCATTTATTAACTCTAAACTTTAGTGTGAGGTTGAGGATATTTCTAGCAGTGATTTACTTGTACCTCACCCACACTCTATGGACCCTACTCATGTGTTAGGGGACACACCCGCTTAGGTTCGCAAGACTCATGACCCTTCTGCAATTATTGGTGATCCCACTCTAGGGGTCAAGACTCGTGCTCAGCTAGAGAACGTTGTCAACCATTTTTACTACACGTCCAAAATCGAGCCCAAGAATTATAAAGAAGCACTCAAGGATGAACATTGGATATCTGCTATGCAGGATGAGTTGCTTCAGTTTAAAAAGAATAATGTCTGGGAACTTGTCCCCCGACCTAGTGAGATAAATGGGATAGGTACCAGATGGATCTTTAAGACTAAAATAGATGAAAGTGCTACCATAATCAGAAATAAGGCTAGGTTAGTCGCTCAAGGCTACACATAGATAGAAGGTGTAGACTTTAGGGAGACATTTTCTCCTGTTGCGAGGCTCGAGTCCGTCCTCTTACTACTCGCCATCGCATGTCATCTGTGCTTCAAGTTATATCAGATGGATGTCAAGAGTGCCTTTCTGAATGGCATTCTACAGGAGGAGGTTTACGTGGAATAACCAAAAGGGTTTGAAGACCCTCAGCACCCGGAGCACATCTACTATCTGAGGAAAGCCTTGTATGGTTTGAAGCAAGCACCCCGTGCTTGGTACGAGAGGCTTACTTCCTATCTCTTAGCTTGTGGCTTTAAGAGAGGGGGAGTTGATATGAAGTTATTCATCAGGAGAGATGACGGTGCAATTTTAGTTGCCCAGGTCTATGTGGACGACATAGTCCTTGGATCCACGTGCTCTCAACATGCTCATCACTTTGAAGAGGAGATAAAAAGTGTGTTTGAGATGAGCATGGTTGGTGAGCTTACTTTCTTCCTTGGTCTCCAGGTTCGTCAGCTAGAGGATGGGATGTTCATCTCCCAATCCAAGTATGATAGAGACCTAGTGAAGAAATTTGGGTTAGACTCTGCTAAGCATGCACGTGCACCTATGAGTACCACTAGTAAGCTTAGTAAGGACACTTCAGGCAAGGACGTAGAGCAAACCTTATATCGGAGTATGATAGGTAGTCTTCTCTACTTTACTGTCAGTGGTCCTGACATAGCCTTTAGTGTTGGAGTCTGTGCGTGATATTAGGCGTCCCCGAAAGAGTCACATTTACTTGCTCTAAAATGTATTATTAAATACGTGAGTGGGACTCTCTCATACGGTATTTGATATTCCTTTGATACTGATGAACGTTTGTCCGCCTATTCAGATGCCGATTGGGTCGGGGATGTAGATGGTTGTAGGAGCACTTCTGGTGGGTGTTTCTATTTTGGTTCTTCTCTTGTCTCCTAGCTGAGCAAGAAGCAAAATTCCATCTCTTTGTCCACTGCAGAGGCTAAGTACATAGCCGCCGGGAGTTATTGCACGCAACTCTTATGGATGAAGCAAATGCTGGAGGATTATGGGATTTCACAGGACACCATGACCATTTCCTGTGATAACACGAGCGCGATACACATATCCCATAATCCAGTCTAGCATTCGCGCACAAAGCACATCAGGATGTGTGAGCACTTTATACGACAGTTAGTTGAGGAGAAAGTCATATCCCTGAGTTTTGTTCCCACCGACCGTCAGTTAGTCAATATTTTCACGAAACCTTTAGATGCCTTTAGATTTGAGACTCTTAGGAAGTCTTCGTGGATTTGTGCAGTTGACTGAAGGGTTGATCTATGTCTAGGATAGGATGCTTTTTCATGTTCATATCATATGCTTCCTATTGCTAGTCTGTTTTATATGTATTTTTGCTTTCTTGTACAGCTATTTATTTATTCTTTTGAAAAATCCAAAAAGATTTTTTTATATATAAAAATTTTAGAAAAGCCCAAAAAGATTTTTGTATTTTTTATGCACCTTTTATGGATGAACATTTAAGATAGCCAAGTCACAATTTCCATCCATCTTCTTATATGACTGTTTGATAGAGATTTGAGACGCTACATCATTTCATCCATGTGCTTTACACTGCTTGGAGTCTTTGAGATGTGATTCGTGATATCTTGTCTATATGTTTGACTCCTATCTCCTTTATTGCACACATGCACGGATTTATTTGATTATTTTACTTGTCTATCACATGTTAGCTTGAGTGTTTCCGTCTCAATTCTGTCTATACAACTAACAATATGCGATAAAACTTAACAAGATTGGAATGCATGTAAAAACCATTTTTATGAGACTGAATGTTTGTTTAAGAATGGGGAGGGGCTGCGAAAGGTAAATATCTATTCTTTGTGCAAAAGCCACCGTTCAAAATGACCTAAAAATGGAGGAATTTTATTATCCGAGGTCCAAAGAGGTTAAAAGGGCCCCGAAAAATGTAAAGGCAATAAAAAGCAATTCATGCCAAATATGGGCCATTAGGTTTCACCATCAATTCTCCAAAGTTTAAGAATTTAGAAAGCCTCTATTCAAAATTAAAATCTGAGGGAGTTTGGTTGGAGAATATAAACGGGTTTGCACTTCCTTGAAAAACCTGAAAAAGCATGAAATAGTTTTGGACGTTATTGGTGTGGAAATCACTTTGAGCTTTGATTTATTGATTTGATTGAGTCAATGTCTCGTATTTCCACCTTTTTTACACCAAAGGAAGACTTTGAGTTCATTCGTTAGGAGTATCCGATATTCATCGTGCACATATGTCATGTTTGTATGCATTCATTCTCCTATCGAATTTGATCACACCCCTTCATTTTCGCTATCATTGACTTGGTTGTTTTTGTAATATTTCATGGTGTGATTCTTTATTGTATACTATGTGTGAAAAATTTTGAAAAATACAAAAATAGCATTTTATTGCCGTGTGTCATTCTCCATGTGCATTCATTTCTGCTTCTCATATCTGTCTATTTGGGAACATCATAAAAAGGGGGAGAAGAATTATGGGGGGAGAATTATTTTGGTGTTTGGTTGATGCATGAATGATTTGCTTAAGCTTAATTGATCATAAATTTTTGCATATCATTATATTTCAATTTGTTTCTTGTCACGGGTATTTGCTTTATCTCATGTGTGTAGGTACATCATTGCTCATTATTTGATTACACACCCTGATGAGAAAAGCTTTGGAAGGTATCAGAGAGCTGAAGTTTTGGAAGACATGTCATTTAGTATTCTCAGTTTGAGGGTTTAATGGGGATATTATCTTGTATGACATTTGATTGCATAATTCGGATTTTTTATGTACGTACCGGCATAGACATAGGGGGAGATTTGTAAGGACATAATTTTATAAATGTCCGGGGCAGATTCTAGGAAATTTATGTTTTCTCCTAGATCACAGTTCATATGTCTGATACCGTTACATTCGGCACGTCAAAACGATCATCCTCGACGACCTTTATCCGAATTCAATGCATCCACTTTCTTCACGTGCATCATGCTACATGCAACGTGCTGCTCAGCTCATTCCCACTACTCCACTACGCTCTATCAGTAATATGTTTTGTTGGAGCTTTAAATATTTGCATAAATATTTGGGAATTGTTTTTAAAAATTATTTTTGAGGTCTGGTTTTATTTTTTATCAAAAGAAGAATTTTTCTAAGTGTAGAAGCGAATTGCCTCGATCGACGAAATCACTCAAACAACTTTGAAAGTCATTCGCGCGAGATAGTCATGTCGCGCGATATCGTTCGAACGACTTCTGTCCTTCGTTCGAGCGACATGGCTATCTCGTTCAAATGAACCACCGCCTCGATTTTTGTATTAATATCTGATCTCCTTCTACACATTATTTAAGTCTTTCTGCAATCTCAAAATTCTGCGAAAACAGCCTAGAATAAGACTTCACTTTTTAAGGTTTTCTAAACCTTTTTGATTCACAAAACCATTCCCATATATGTGTGTGAATCTTTAAACCTTCAAGAGGATCATTTACTCATCTAGAGTAATTTGCAAGGAAGCCGCTCTCTTCTTCACTGCTGCCCTACTGGAAAGGGATAGTTCCATCCGCCGACAACAGAACCGACACCCGAGGGTATTTCTGTGTCATATATTTTCATTGTAATTCGTGTAAGCCGTACTCTTACAAAATTATTGTGAAAATAAAAGGTTTTTCCCCTTTGGGGGATTTTTCATCATATATGTGTTCTTGTGTGTTTCATCATCGTATTTAATCACATATAGATGCATGTTTAGTACTTGAGTGGTAAAAACTGTGTTTAATTAAATAACTTCCTTATTTGAGCGCAAGCGCACTCTTCTCAGGATTATCCCATTTTTTTATTACTATTGTTACTTTGTCCTATTGTTCGATTTAGGTTTATGAACAAGTGGTAAGTGGGTGCCATAGCCTTCATTTTCTTAGTAAGGGGAAATCTATGAAGATTAGTGTTGGGTTCTGGATTCTAATGCTCCTATTTGTGGATTCTAATAGTGATGTCATTTCTCAACTTCTCTATTTAAATTATACATGAATTAATACTTCAAATAATTATACCTTTTACTTCAATTATACATGATTTAATATTTCGACGAAATTATATTTTTCTCTCCATATCTACCCATTATCTCTGCATAGTTACCCATTATGGATTGCCTACTATTTTTCTCTCCATTTCTCACACTATGGATTACCTACTATGTTATGTTCTATAATACGTTTCTAACTATATACTATTGTTGCATACCTACACGCTAATTCTTTATTGTTCTTGGTTGTTCCGTGTTGCAGGACCATTGGATTTCAAGGAGACATGGTGACGAAGAGATTAAAAATTTTATTGTGTCCAACCATGTTTATATTTGAAAATATTGTATACCAAAGTTGATTTTGTGGAATTGATTATGTTGTTTATATGAGGTCTAGGATGGACTATTACTATTATTGTTGTTTGAGTAATTTTTATATATTAAACAGGGTGGATAGTCCTAAAATGAAGGGAACTCTACTCAAATCTTGTAAATTATTTACACTTAGTTATGTGGTAAAAAATATTTACTTAGATTATGATATTGTTTATACGAGGTCCGAGATGGGCTATTACTATGGCTGTTGTTGTTGAAAAATTTTGTAATTTTTAAATAGGCGATTGATATGCCCAAGTGTGACCTCGGCTCGCATGTCACTAACCTCGGCCGAGATTATGGCCGACACTGGATAAGCCTTGGGCATGCGACATCAGCCCTCGGCCATAGCAAGGTCGGCCCAGGACGACGCTACCACCAGCCTCTCCAAAGGACATTGCATACATCATAAGGATCAGCAGCACTCTCGTACACCTGCGAATGGCAACCTCGGCCAGATATAGGCCGAGCTCGCAAGAAGCCACTAGCAACCTCATTAAGACATTAGTCGATGCTCCAAACACACCAGCTCAACCTCGGCTCAACCTCAGGCCGACCTTATCCATTGACTCGGACAGGATTAAGCCAAGACCTACATGGTCACTTCGGACTGAACGAGAACCTGGACTTACCAACCTTGACCTCTCCCAGGTCGAGGTCATACACCAGGTGCGATAGCCGAGCATCTGCTGACATTTGGATGAGGGCACGTGGACACAAATCAGTTATAACAAGATTATTCCTCACACGTGGGGAGAATATTGCATCATCATTCTCTACATGTGACAGTGACAGATGGCTTTCCCATATTGGTGAGGCAACCACACACATGCACATTACATGCATGGGGGTACATTACACCCCCTAGGTACTATATATAGAGGTCATCCTCTACCTTGTAAAGGGGGAAAGATATACAACCCTAGATGAAACTCTGTCTAGATACACAGTAGAGAGAGAGAGAGAGAGCTTGAGAGATTGTATCCATGGCCATCAGTGCCTTATTACGGTGAGTTTATTCACACACACAGTGGACATAGGCCAATTTAGGCTGAACCACTTATATTCTGGTGCACTCTCATCCTTTCCTCATCTCATTCTCCTACCTTCTACGTAACTATGCTGCCATTGTTGTTCTTAGATTGAGCTTGAAAACACCTTACCTGGTGGTGCTAATCCCAGCATCAATATTTTGGCGCCGTCTGTGGGAAGAGAAAAGAAGTTATCTCTTCCTCTTCTTCAGCTTGACCTCACTAGAGACTCTGGTGGTGAACCAGGCACCGCCCCTTGCGTGGAGCTTCTTCACCATTGAAAGAGGTCCTTTGAGGTAATAAGCTCATCTGTTACTCAAGCTCTATAGTGTTAACAAATGGCAGTAGAATTATCACCGCCTCTCCCGCCACCTGGGGGTGGAGGGCCTAGTTCCAGTAAGGCGCCGCCCCAATCCGAAATGGCGGAGGTAGCTGCAGCCTTGAGATCTTTGGCTACAACACAACAAGCTATGCAGGAGAAATTTGCACAGCTCAGCCAAACTATGATGAGGCCACCTAGAGTCTCATCGGATACGATTACTCCGGCGGCTGTTCAGCCTCAACCTAACGCCAGGGGACCACCCCAGGCACCAATGAAGGACCAGCATGCACCCCAGCGGAGAAGGGACTTTGCTGACCCAAGGCGCTTGCGCCTGGGGAGGCAGGGAAACCCTTGCCCAGAGGACAGGTATGACGATCTAGAGGCGGAAGAAGCCCTGGAAGATTGTTGGGAGCCGTATGAGGTGTCGAATAACACTGTACGACCTCTTCGGCAAATTCAAGGGTGTGTCGGCCGAAGAGGTGAAGAGGCCCAACAAAGAGTGTCAGCCTTTGATAGGTTGAACAGAGGGTCATCCTTTGAGAGATTGGGCTCGGTGAATGACCTAAGACAGAGATTGTCGAGATCAAGGAGCGCAGCAGGCTCTTAAAGAGGGAACAGGAAGGGTCGGCCAGATCAAGGCCGACACTATGAAAGAAAAGGCAGGGAACAGGAAGAGGTCAACAGCCGACGTGTCGCGGCAGGGGAACCCTCGATCCATCCCATGGAGGTGGCAGGGGATAACCTCGGCCAGGTCGATAGCGAAAGACCGTGGAATGACTCTATCCAGCGCCTTGAGGAGAATATAGGAGACCTCATTAAAAGAAGGGACCCATTACAAAGGGGTTACTTAGAGGGCTCCCCATTTGGGATAGGATAGTAGACTTCCCAACCCCAACTAAGTTCAAGCCTCCTACAGTGTCTCCCAAGTATGATGGTAGCACTAACCTTGTACATCATATCGAGATGTACCAGTCGACAGCAAACATCTACTCTATACCCGATGAGATGAAGTGTAAGGCCTTCTCTGGGACCTTAATAGGGGCAGCGCGCAGTTGGTTCACCTCCCTTCCGAAGAACTCAATTAAGAACTTCAAAGGCTTGGCTGAACGATTCATCCACAACTTCTTCTTTGGGGTGAGGCCTCAAAAGAAGACTACTCACCTGCTGTATGTCAAGCAGGACAAGGATGAGAGCCTAAGAGACTACATAGCGAGATTCAACAAAGAGAAGTTAGAGGTCGAAGATTATGAAGAGAACATAGCCATGACCGCCCTTATAGGAGGTCTTCAGAAGGGGAAGCTATTGTGGAAACTTACGGAAGACCCCCTTAGGTCTATGGCGGAGCTCCTGGCAACCGCAGGGAAAGTAATGAATGCAGAAGAGGCAATGGCCGCCAGATATGAGGATGAGAACCGCGGTGGCAGTGGAAAGTCCCAAAGCAAGAAAGATGGGAAGAAGAGGTCGGGTGATGACAAGTTCGCTCACTATACTTCTTTGACTGTAAGATGCGAGCACATCCTCAACGAAATTAAGAATGACAGGACTCTGAGATGGCCCGAGAAACTGAAAGCCCCACCACATAAGAGGAACAAAAACCTATGGTGCGAGTTCCACCAGGATCATGACCATGTCACGGACAGATGCTTTGCCCTGAAGGATGAGATTGAAAAGATGCTAAAATCTGGAAAGTTGAGGAAGTATATGGACAGTAAAGCTCCTAAGGGTGGAAGAGATGACCCTAAGAAAAGGAGAAATGATAGATGCCATGACAATGTCCCGTCCAGAAGCGACGATGAGTCAGAAGGTGATGATGAAGACGATTCAGATCTTCCGCCGAAAGATGACAACACCCCGGTGAAGAGTGTCGGTACGATATCGTTTGGTGTTGATACCATATGTGGGGGATTTGCATGAGGTGGATCTGAAGTAGCTGATAGGAAGGCTCACGTAGCAGATGCCAGGTCAGTGGCCAAGGTTGAAGTTGTGAATCTAACGTCTTCTGATACAGTGCAGAAGAGGAAGAAAATAGACATGGATACCCTCGTAGTTGGGTTCTCCAGACTCGACTTCAAAGTTATCTTAGCCCCCTATGATGACCCTCTGGTCATAACAACAAGGGTGCATGGGTGCGAGGTGCAGAGGATCCTCATAAACAGGGGGAGCTCGGTGGACGTGATGTTCTGGCCTTGCTTCAAGAGCCTAGGTCTTAGCAGAGCAAGGCTGGTACCCTATCATCACCCATTGATAGGCTTCAGTGGCGAAAAGGTCCACCCCTTGGGCATGTATGAGATAGACGTACGGATGGGTGATTAGTGGCCTAAGAGGCTGACCAAGAAGATAAATTTTTTCGTCATGGACGAGAACGTGTTTTCGTCCTATAACCTCATCATAGGAAGGGTGGCCCTTAAAGAGTTTGAAGTTGTGCCGTCGACGATCCATCAGATGCTAAAATTCCCGACTCCTTATGGGGTAGGGGAAGTGCAAGGTGACCAGACCACAATGCGAGAATGTTACTTTAACTCGGTCGAAGAGAGAAGCCCATAAGAGGGCAACCACCACTTATAGCATCGATACACTTGACCCAAGAGATGAGACAAAGTTAAAGAAGGGAGAGGCCATGAAAGAGGTAGAATCCATTGTCCTCAATGAGGACGAGCCGGAAAAAACAGTCCAGGTAAAGGCAAAAATTAAGGAAGAGCTGATAAACTTCCTCAGGAGGAGACAAAGTGTCTTCGTATGGAGTCACGCAAACATGCCCGACATCGACCCTGAAGTTATGAGTCACAGGCTCAACGTGACCAAAGATGCCAGGCCAATCAAACAGAGACGAAGAGTCTATTCCAGGAAAAAGTACGACGTCATCCGGGAAGAGGTCAAAAAGTTGGAAGAGGATGAGTTTATAAGAGAATTCACATATCTGGAATGCTTGTCAAATGCAGTCATCGTGCCCAAGGCCAATGGGAAGTGGATAATGTGTGTTGATTTCACTGACCTGAACAGATCTTGTCCAAAAGATAGCTATCCCTTACCTCGGATAGATCAGATGGTGGATGCTACGGCGGGACATGAGCTCATGAGCTTCATGGACGCGTATTCAGGCTACAACCAGATCTTCATGATGCGGAAGACTCGAAAAAAATGGCCTTCATTATCGATAAAGGGACGTACTGCTACAAAGTAATGCCCTTCGGCCTGAAAAATTTAGGGGCGACATACCAACTTCTTGTTAATAAGATGTTCGAAGAGGAAATAGGTAAGACTATGGAGGTGTAAGTAGATGATATGCTAACAAAGAGCTTGAAGGTTGACACTCATGTAACGGATCTCGAGAAGACCTTCGATATTATAGACTCATACAGAATGAAACTCAACCCCGCGAAGTGTGTCTTCGGAGTAGGAGCTGGGAAGTTCCTAGGGTTTATCGTCAACCAGAGAGGGATTGAAGCGAACCCTGAAAAAATCAAGGCTTTACTTGACATGAAGACACCGAGGAGTATCAAAGATGTTCAAAGACTTACGGGGAGAGTGGCTGCCTTTAACAGGTTTATTTCTAGGGCAACAGACAAGTGCCTTCCGTTCTTTAAGGTGCTGAGAAAGGCCTTCCAATGGGACGAAGAGTGCGAAAAAGCCTTCAACCAGCTCAAGTCTTATTTAGGGTCTCCCTTATTGCTGTCTCGGCCTGTAGCAGAAGAGAAACTGTACCTGTATCTGGCAGTCTCCGAATCAGCCATCAGCGCAGCCATAATATAGGAAGACGCTGAAATCCAAAGGCCTGTATATTTCAACAGTAAGGCCCTTTAAGGGGCCGAACAGAATTACCCTCGCATAGAGAAGCTAGCTTACGCCTTGATACATGCCTCGAGAAAGATGAAGCCTTAGCTACCTTACGCCTTGATACATGCCTCGAGAAAGATGAAGCCTTACTTCCAAGCCCACTCCATGGTTATCCTTACTGACTCCCCACTAAGACAGGTCCTACATAAACCTGAGAAGTCCGGATGATTGATGACATGGGCCATCGAATTGGAGGAATACGATCTTACCTACCAACCTAGGACGGCCATCAAGGGGTAAGCCCTCGCAGACTTTGTCGCTGAGTTTACATGGGAAGAGACCGAGGCAGAGAATGGCCTAGAGGGTGTTGAAAACTGCGGTGTCTTTCGAAATTCGGAAGAGACGACACCAAACATCTTCCAAGATCAGGAAGAGATCGTATCCAACGGGACCAGGAACCAAGTTGGGGAAAATGAGGAAGATCGGTACCTCTTCAAAAAAGGAGTCATGACAGAGGGGGTCTTCTCATCAGGTACAGATATTTGGAGCCTCTCCATTGATGGCTCTTCTTATGATAATAGAAGCGGTGCGGGGATGATACTCTCAGCTCCAGACGGTGCCAACATTTAATAGGCTTTGAGATTCAACTTCCGAGCTTCTAATAATGAGTCCGAGTATGAGGCCATGATAGTAGGTCTCTCATTGTCAAAGACTCTTCGCGTAAAGCGACTCCTACTCCATAGCGAATCGCTGTTAGTTGTCAATCAAGTATTGGGAATCTATGAGGCCAGAGATGAAAGGATGGCCAAATACGAGAAAAGGGTGAAAATAATGTTAGAACATTTTGAAGAGGTAAGACTGAAGAGAGTGCCTCGACAAAATAACAGCCACACAGATGCATTGGCAAGGTTAGCCTCGATAACGAAGACAGATGTTAGAAGGACCATTCTGATCGAGGTCTTGGGGAAGGCAGCCATTGAGCAAGAAGAGGTATATAACCCTTATCACAATTTGAACTTAGGAGACTCATTGATGGACCCCTCTTCAAATATATCAGAGAGGGAGAACTACCTGAATCCAAGCTAGAAAGGCAGAAATTAAGATATAAGGCTGCCAATTTCTCGGTAATAGGAGACGTCATGTACAAGAAAGGATTCTTGCTACCTCTCCTCAGATGTGTGCATCCCACAGAAGTTCCCCGGGTCTTACAGGAGGTCCATGAGGGTTCTTGATCTAGCCATATAGGGGGAAGACCCTTGGCTAAAAGAATCATCACCCAGGGGTACTGGTGGCCAACCCAGTCCAAGGACGCTGCAGCCTACGTGAGGAAATGTGATAAATGCCAGAGGTTTGCCTCCATCCCTCATCAGCCTATGACGTTAATCACTTCTCCATGGCCATTTGCAGTATGGGGAATTGAATTAGTAGGGCCCTTGCCAAGAGCTGCCAATAACTATAGATTCTTGATAGTTGCCATCGACTATTTTTCAAAGTGGGTGAAGGCAGAGCCGATGATAACGATCACAGAGCATAAGACCTTCCAATTTATTTGGAAGAATATCATATGCAGATATGACCTCCCAAACACTCTCATCTTGAACAATGGGACCCAGTTCAAGAACTCCTCTTTAGAAAAGTATTGCCTAAGAGTAGGAATAAAGCAATTCTTCTCATCTCCTGGCCGACCTCGAGCAAATGGTCAGACCAAGGTCACAAACAGAATAATTATGGATGGAATCAAGAAGAGGTTAGAAGATGGGAAGGGAAGAGGTCTACGTTGTGTTATGGGCCTACAGAACCATGGCAAGGACACCAACAGGAGAAACCCCGTTCATGTTGGCACATGGCTCAGAGGCCATCATACCAACGGAGGTAGGGCTCCTAAGTCATAGGATTCAGACCTATAACCCTGATAATAATGGGGAAAAGAGGAGGCTAGACCTAGATCTTATCGAAGAAAGAAGAGAGGACGCAGAGGTCAGACAAGCAGCCTACCAACAGAGGGAAGTAAAATTCTACAACCAGAGGGTGAAGTCAAGACCCATTGTAGTGGGAGACCTAGTGCTAAAGAAGACCTTACAGAAAGCAAACAAACTCCAACCAAACTGGCACGGTCCCTACAAAGTGACAGAAGAGGTTGTGCCTGGCACTTACAGGCTAGAAAATCTAGAAGGAGAACCTTTCACTAATCCATGGAATGCTGATCACCTAAAGAAATATTACATATGAAGTTGTGTAATTGTACCATCTTATCATGAAGAGGTTACTAATAAAAGATCAGTTCCCATGGTGTTCCTTGCTTCATTTTGCACTTATGTCAGAAATTAATGGGGCTAACATCTTAGGTGATGACCTCAGACCTTCATAACACCATTCAGTGGTGACGAGGTCTGAGCTCAGACATCATAATGGGGTGACCTTAGACCCTTAACATCATTAATTTGGTGAGATTCATTAATGGGGCCAACATCTTAGGTGATGACCTCAGGCCCTCATAACACCATTCAGTGGTGATGAGGTCTGAGATCAGACACCGTAATGGGATGACCTCAGACTCTTAACATCATTAATTTGGTGAGATTAATTATGGGGTTAACATCTTAGGTGATTACCTTAGACCTTTAACATCATTAAGTGGTGACAAGGTCTGAGGCCAGACACCATAATGGGGTGACCTCAGACCCTTAACATCATTAAGTGGTGACAAGGCCTGAGGTCAGATACCATAATTGGATGACCTCAGACCTTTAACATCATTAATTTGGTGAGATTAATTAATGGGTTACAACATCTTAGGTGATGACCTCAGACCCTTAGCATCATTAATTTGGTGAGATTAGTTAATGGGGCTAACATCTTAGGTGATGACCTCAGACCCTTAACATCATTAATTTGGTGAGATTAGTTAATGGAGCTAACATCTTAGGTGATGACCTCAGACCCTTAACATCATTAAGTGGTGACAAGGTCTGAGGTCAGACACCATAATTGGATGACCTCAGACCCTTAACATCATTAATTTAGTGAGATTAATTATGGGGATAACGTCTTAGGTGATGACCTCAGACCTTCATAACACCATTCGATGGTGACGAGGTCTGAGCTCAGACTACTAATTTGGTTTACACACACCCCATTGCATAAGCTTTAGAGCAAAAACATCATGACACACATACAACAAAAGAAGATGGTCCTCTTCAGAGAATAACACATTCAGAGATTATAAACATTCAGAGGATACAAAGAATGGAAAAATAAGAGCCATGTTTATTCAGAAATTATAGATGTGCAGGGATTACAATGTCACGGGTTACAAAATGTTCAGAAATTATCTAAGGGTTCGAGGGGGGAATGCTAGTATCTTCGACTTGGTTAGGATGGACAACGTTGGTCACCTCGGCAACGTCTGCCTCTCCAACCTCAGTGTCGTCCATCATTGCAGTCTCGACAGGCGCGACAGCCTCCTCCTCAACCTCCTAAAGGGCCTGGGCAAACTAAGGATCAACAAAGCCAAGGCCTACAAACTCAGAGGCTTTCAAATTACCAGCCTCCCTCTCCTTGAAATCATCCCACTTGATAGTGTCTTTGATACCACTTTCAAGGTATTCAAAGACGAAACTCATAAACTCGTCAGAGCTTTTGTATTCGACTATAATCCCCTCAAAGGCGTCATCTAGGGCTGCCTTGACGGCCGAGCTGACCTTCTGCTGTAGGACATCGGCCTTGGCCTTCAGAGCCGCAGCATGGTCCTTGTTAAGCCGAGAGACCTCCTTCTCCAGCCCTTTCACCTTTTTGTCAGACTCACCCAGCTCAGACTTCAATCGGTTGATTTCTGCATTCAAAGAACTCTAGACCTTCTCAGCCTCTTGACCCTTTTAGATGAGGGGCAATTTCCTCAGAGTCTAATTGGAGAGGTGGTGCAACGCTGCCAGGCCCTGCATATTTTGTGATCAGGAATGAGTTGAAGACAAATCAGAGGTTATACTTAGGAATTGAAAAGAAAAGTGAGGTCATACCTGAATGGATCTGTGAATGCCGAACTCAACCAACAGAGGAGTGTCAAGCGAACTGAAGAAGCGCTTGTCGGACTCGGTCATTATAGAGCCGAAGGCATCTAGGGCCTGAAGACTATGGCCGATTATGCTGTCAGTTATCTTCAACTGCTCTAGACGAGCCGACAGGGCGTCTGCTGAAGAGATGGGAATGGCAGTATCAGCATTCTTTTTCTTCGGCCTCTGATCCTCAGGGGCATGATCAGCTGGAGCCCTCTTCTTTGTGGCTTGGGGCTTCGAGGCAGAGGGAGCTGGGGGAGGAGCATTAAGTCCAGCTTTCTTCGCAAGTCTCGTCAAGATGGGTGCAGCCATTTCCCAGAGTTCGTCTGAGATATCCTTCGGACGCTCTGTGAAAATTAATAGATCTGAGTTAGAAGATCAGACATAAGTAAAATCAGAGGTTCAACTTTAAATAGAAAGCGCTTACCAAACTCAGAAATAAGACTTCCACCCAGACCTGTCTCAGAGAGGTAATGGGGGGTCATCAAGTGTTCGAACCTGACGAACAGACCATGTACCCCCTGATCTTGAAGGGCTTTCACCTTCTGAAGGTTTGATAGCCCTTGTAGACATTGTGACCTTACCCCACCTAAGGGGCATCCTCGGCTCCAGAATGGACGAGGGAGCACATGGGCCAAATTCCCATGGTCCAGAGGCAAAAAAGTAACGCGGCTTCCAGTTGTGGTTGGAAGTTTGTGTTATTTGAAGTATCTTTTTTTCAGGCTTCCGAGCTACAAAATGATAGTAGCTCGGATGATTTTTGGCTGATGAAGGGATATAGCAACCTACGAAGACCTGAACTAGGAGGTCTGAGTGGTGGATAGCCTTCCATAAGACTATGACCCCTATTATGACCCTCCAGGCATTAGGGGATAGTTGAGAGGGGGATAAATTGATATAAGCAAGGATAGATCTGATAATGGGGTTAATGCCAACTTGAACATCTGCTCGTATAAGCAGATTTCGCCGGCTCGGCCGTGAAAAGCCCTATCTTCCCTTAGAGGTCTCCTCAGCTTTATGAAGGTACTAATGGAATACAAATATCTGAAGCAGAGGAGGTCTACCTCAGTTATAGTACTCTCGATCTCGGCCGCCTCAGAGACGTCGACATCACTCTCAACATCATCATGATCTAGCTCAACATCAGTCAGAGCAGATGTGGATGGGTTACCCGGGAACCTCTGAGCAAACTCGACACCAGTGAAGGCCGACAGAGGAATGACGTCAAGTGGTGGTGGAATGGCCACACTCGTCTCGACGATCTCAACCTCTAAGAAGGAGGCTGAGGAACTTGAGTTGTTATGAGATGAGCCCCTCTGGAGACCTCGGCCTGATTAGGGGCCTGATCTTCCCGAATTGAGAAGTCCATGGCCTCCTGGAAGGAATCAGCAGACATGGGGTCTGAGGTGGAAGACTCAAACTCAGACATTAGTATAGGATCGACAGGAACCTCTGCCTGGTTGAAAGACTCCGAAGGATCAGGATAGATCACCTTCAGGGGTGGTGGGAAGATGGGTTTAATAGGGAATTCTTGTGACCTACGAGCCTCCTCCTGTGCTCTTTCTATTTGTCTGATTTTTTCTAAAGTCTTCTCCCTAAGGGAGGGGAACTCCTCAAGAAGTTGGTACAGGGGTCTGAGCATCATAGGCAGACACTACACTTGGAGAAACTGCCTTAAACTACAAATAAGATTGGCTGATAAAATAAAGGAGTCTAAAGATCAAATTACCCAAACCTAACAAGAACAGTTCGCCTGCAACTATGGTGAACTCACCGGAAAACCCATAAACTCGCCAAAAAACTCAAATAGAAAGGAAAAAGCAGAGAAAATGGAGGCAAATGAGGGGAAGAAGATACCTGAAGATGAAATGACAAGGAAAAGTGAATAAAACCCAAGAGAGCTCCACCAAAGACCTCTGCAGAGAAGTCGCGAAGAAGAATGCTTTAGAGAGAGAAAATGGTTGGAGTGCAATAGCGCAGAAGAAAGAATTGAGGATGGAGGGAAAAAGAAAGGTTTAAAACCCTTAAATATGCAGGCGCGACTCCCAAGGCCCATCATTTCCTTGGGAGCACCAAAGGCGGCTGACAACTCACGCTTGCCAAACAAGCCATACTTCAACACTGGACAAGTGGCAAGTAAATAATGGTTCATATTGGAAAGGCCTCGGAGGTGTGCAAACCCCACAGTCACCTGCTTTCGCATGTCACTAAGGGCTGGGGGTGATTGTTATGCCCAAGTGTGACCTCGGCTCGCATGTCACCAACCTCGGTTGAGATTATGGCCGACACTGGATAAGCCTTGGGTATGCGACATCAGCCCTCAGCCATAGCAAGGTCGGCCCAGGCCGACACTACCACCAGCCTCTCCAAGGGACATTGCATACATCATAAGGATCAGCAGCACTCTCGTACACCTGCGAATGGCAACCTCATCCAGATATAGGCCGAGCTCGCAAGAAGCCACCAGTAACCTCATTAAGACATTAGTCGATGCTCTAAACACACCAGCTCAACCTCAGCTCAACCTCAGGCCGTCCTTGTCCACCGACCTTGTCCAGGACTTACCAACCTCGGCCTCTCCCAGGCCGAGGTCATACACCAGGTGTGATAGCCGAGCATCTGTTGACATTTGGATGAGGGCACATGGACACAAATCAGTTATAACAAGATTATTCCTCACACGTGGGGAGAATATTGCATCATCATTCTCTACATGTGACAGTGACAGATGGCTTTCCCATATTGGTGAGGCAACCACACACATGCACATTACATGCATGGGGGGTACATTACACCCCCTAGGTACTATATATAGAGGTCATCCTCTACCTTGTAAAGGGGGCAAGATATACAGCCCTAGCTGAAACTCTGTCTAGATACAAAGTAGAGAGAGAGAGAGCTTGAGAGATTGTATCCATGGCCATCAGTGCCTTATTACAGTGAGGTTATTCACACACACAGTGGACGTAGGCCAATTTAGGCTGAAACACTTATATTCTGGTGCACTCTCCTCCTTTCCTCATCTCATTCTCCTACCTTCTACGTAACTATGCTGCCATTGTTGTTCTTAGATTGAGCTTGAAAACACCTTACCTCGTGGTGCTAATCCCAACATCAACAGCGATAGTCCTATAAATAAAGAAGACTCTGTGCAAAATTTCTAAAATGTTCACATGGTGTTGTAAAAAACTTTAGGACTTATATGATGTTATTTATGCAATGTCCAGGAATGACTATTAGTATCGTCATGGATATTCTTTTATTTCTTAAACAAGGTGGATCGTCATATAAATAAATATACTTTGCCAAATATTTTTGATTTGTTTACAAATATTTGTGTTATACTATAGTTAACATAATTATGAGATCCATTATGGATTATTAGTATTGTTGTTGGACTATTTTTATTCTTACGCACCATAGACATATAAACACATGAAAATTTGCCCAAATTTTTTAAATTGTTTACAATTATGTGTTGTAATTCTTTTTACTTAATAGGTCCGTACCACCGTGTATGTATGTATGTATGTATTAAAAAAAACTTTTAAATTTTTAATTTTTTTTTAAACTAATAGGTTCGTACCGTAGGTTATTTAAAAATTATTTATCTGTTGCAAACTAAATACAACGTATGGTGGTATCAATGACATACACTTTCGAAAATTAGCATCGTGTAAAATTAACATCATGTAACAGTTAATAATATATATTAATAGTTATATTAAGTACCACACAATTACATGCATGGTATAAAAGAGTTGAGTTACATGTAAGAGTTATGCACTTATATGTAACACCCCGCCCAATTAAATATCGAGTGATCAGTCCTTTATTAAATTAACATCAAGGTGAACGGTTGGTTCATTCTCAGCATCACTGTCGTACAACAATTCTTACCAATATAAACACCCTAAATAATTAAGCTAAGTGTCAAAACAATTTAAAGTTTCATTTTTCCTTTCTTAAGTACAAACATAAAAACCATTTTAATACCTAACAGTTAAGAATCACATAAATACTAAGGATGGCAATTAACACACAAGAATTAAACCATCAATATAATCCAAACCAAGTATAAGAACCATAACTGAAATAATCCTAACCATAGTTAACTCCCAAGGAGCATTGAATACCGAAAATATAAATGAACATAAATCTTTGACAAGATCTAAACGGAATAGGAAATCGGGCGATACATGCCCTAACTATGAACATCTAAAGTTGGAACTGATTCAATGACGAAGTCGTCTAAAGCAAGGGCCTGCAACTCCCACATAAGCTGCAGCACGTCCAATCCAAAGGACCTAAGCATGATGCCCCTGTGGCTGGGAACCTGTAATACATACATATATTTACAAGAGAGAAAGAAATGACAGAAAACGGGTCAGAGCCCGAGTGTAAAACAGTTTTAAAAAAGTTTAGCAAGTACTTAAAATGCTTACCGGTTAATATCACAACCATATTAGTATGCGACACTCACTTGAGAATCATCACCTCTCATCTAGTGTGCACTCCTAGCGCTCTATTAATCTCATAAGTCTATCTAACTTATTTCCCATAAAGTTTTATCCCGAGAAGTACTAAGACCATAATATTTAGTTTCAAAAAATCCTTCTCTTCCATATTCTTACGTTACTTATAACCACTCATTACCGTTACAAAAATTCATGAACACTTGTTATAAAGCTGAAGCGTTTATTCATTATCTAATTACTTATACATACAGTATGAAGTTTTCATATATATATATATATATATATATATATATATATATATATATATATATATATATATATATATATATATATATATATATATCAATCACTCACATAATATATATACTATAGGCACCCCACATAAATCTATGGTGCTGGTATACTCTGCTATCAAGTCCGCGTATCACTCACACTAAGGGAAATACTAGTTCGGAATCACTCTCGAACTATATAAACACAATACACATACAAATGGAGGCAAATCATAGTTTCAAGCCACTAAGACAGCACATACCCTCACGTCTCTTAGGACCGTCTGACTATCAATCAAATAGCCTGTACCAAGGAATACTATGATATAGGGTACAAGTCAATATCCCCCATAAACGTTGTCCGGGTGCGAAAACCTCCGTGATAGCAAGTAGCCCGAGTATGATTTTTACACAGATACATAATGTATGCACAGTCACACAGTCATATATATAGATATTCGCATTTTCCAAATTAGGTTCACCCACGACCCATAATTATTGTCATCCATGCTTAGCATAAATTTTACTTAATTATCTCGCATAACGGATTCGTCTCCTTTATTCTCATTTATTATTTACTTCATTCTTACTTCGCATCTCTCGAAGTATTCTCTCTCACTAAGTATAATTATTAGTAGGTATACCCTTACTTACCTTCTAGTCTAAATCTTTCATGAGTCTCAATCTTCTAGTACACATACGCACAATTCCCATTGTATAAATAACTCCCCGTTAACCCACAATTTCATCTCATATTAATTTCACTCAACGGAGTCTACTTAGACCCTATTAGTCCTCTTCATAACCCATTATACTCTATCAATGATGATTAATGGGTCCTATGATTTTAACCGGACTAAACAAAAAGGGGAAAAATATGCAATTTTTCAGGAGGGATCGATTGATCGAGGAAAGGGGGTCGATCAATCGATCAAGCAATTCTTGCCCAGTTTTCTGCAATATTCAACCTACGGGTTCAACCATTTTAACCCCTCCAACCCTCTATAATTTCATCCCAAACTCCCATCAAAGTAAACCAAGTTTATAAGCAATGTACATAAATAAGTTCTAACGTAACGACATCAATGAATCCTCAACGAATTAATCAGAAAGGGGTTAAATCTCAAATCTCTTTATAAAACCAAATTTTGTATGAATAATCACCACCCTCTATTTTAATCCACTACATATGATCAAGATTTTTTACTACATGGGTTCTCCCTACAAGACATATAATTTCTCTTCCAAAATATATAATTCTTCCATTAAAACATATGATTTTTATTCCTAGACTAACATGGAAGGTATATTAACTTGCAAATTAGCAAGATAGAAACTTGCCTAGGATTCAAGGATATGATTTGTTGATGAAAATTATATAGATGCGATCCTCGTCATGCGATCTATGTTTTGATGGTGGTGGCTATGAAATCCGGTGAGTTCTAAGCCTTGGATTGCTTGAAGACTCTTCACCTTCTTCTCAAATCTCTTCACCTTCTTCTCTAATCACTTCACCTTCTTCTCTAATGGCTGCCTTAGGCTTTGTGTTTGTTAAACCCAAGAGACAACTCAAAATGGCTAATAAATACTAAGAAAATTCGTGGGTTTAATTACCCAAAAATACCAGATGTCTAAAATACCCTCCCGGGGTGTCAATTAGGCTTAAAAAATTCCCGAGACCCAAACTAAACCCCCGAGTACAGTTTTCTGGCTATCTCGACCCTTCCGGACACTTTGGCGCACTCAAAATGACTATACTGATGACTTATAATTTATTCACTTTAATAATAATAATTTAGTCTTGACATGACACAAGCGCGTCCAGAATTAAATTTTCATAATTGCCATTTTATTCACTCGTGATAATTTTTAATAAAATCAATATCATATATTACTTTACTCATCCAGTAATATTCAACAATTTCTCAATAATTACTAACTCTCATCACGCTAGTAAATATTCAAAATAAAATGCCGGATTAATATTAAATTAATATCTCAATTAAATTCAATAAATCCCTAATTTTAAAAGCCATAGGGTATCACACACTTCCTCCCTAATAACGGAATTTCGTCCCGAAATTTGAAAAAATAAAGCGTAACTGGTAAGGACAACTCCGGGTATTAATCTCACATCTCGTGTAATTTTCGTCGTACCACTCATACAGTACATTACCGAATACCCCTACTAATGTTATACTCCAAGCCTTACTATTTAGTTTAGATTATCTTGAGTTAAACTTTACCCAATCCGTACTATACCATCCTTGTGGTAAAGTTATGGGAGTAACGATCCTAAGTCATCAAACAACTAAATCTGGAAGTCATAACTTATACTTTCATTAACCTCAAGAATACTTACTGGGACACAAATATGGAAAATACTACAAGCAAACCATGCAGGACGCCCATACACTCAATGTGCGTACTTTCCATCATAAGGTCTAAATGAATGTGATTCCTCTTTAAGGTTACTCTTAATTAACTGACTACCTAGTTTATAATACGTATTTCTATGATTTCCACATTCTCATTTGGCGATTTCATTTGCCTCAAATCATAATACAACTCATAACTCTCTTCGATTAATATAAATATATGCATATAATGGCAAAGGTTATAAACTCATATTCTAAAGGCCTGACTTACTTCGACTCCCAATGTTCTTTAGTTTCATGCGTGGGGTGTCTCGCAGAGCGAAATCCAAACAAGTACCCCCCCTCCCCCCAATACACTACTACCTAAAATAGTTGGTCATTGAAACTCCTCAGGTCCTTAGTCTATAGTATATAACATCCCAACAAGTTTTATCTATTCATAAAAGTCTACTTATTCACTCTCGTATCAAAGACAATACGCTGGCTATAACGATCAATCCTGGTCTCATATAAAATAAGCCAATCCATGCCGATAATCACATCTTACTCGGATATGTCTATAATAAGTAAATCCCCGATAAAATTAAACTCACGTTTTGATATATACAAGAAAATAATAGGCGTCCCACTACCCATCGGTGAGTCTACATAAATAATAGTGTCAATGGCCAAGTCTAGTAACCCTATAGTCCACGCAATTATAATAGCTACAAATGAATGTGAGGTACTAATGACAATCATTATGCGCCCCATAACTCCATAGATAGAAAACGTACCCTCATTCGTCGGCGGTGGTTATTGACTCCCACTATTATAACTTTGCTCCGATGAGTCAAGAAAAATTTTACCCCAAATTTTAAGTTTTAGTTAACCACACTCCACTATATGTCCAAGCCTTTGAATATATTGCCTTCATTGGGTCCCAATTCCCGCATTTCTAGAACTTCTACTGATGACTCTCCTCAAATTTTCATTTGACCCTCTCCCAAGAGTAATACATTGGGTGAGTCTAATTTGGCATCATCTTCGACTATAGAAGAATTTGGAATTTGTAGGCTGCGTCCTAACCTTCTTTACAGTCCTGGCCTCTCGTGCCATAATAGGGGTGACCTCAACTACGGTCATCATATTCGAACATACTTCATCACTTCCTAAGTACGACCTCCTCTATCCGTCCAATGGCCCTCATCTACCATACTTCTTGTAAGAACACGTCCGAATGCAAATAAGATTCACTAATATATACGTTATAGCAGGAGAACTGAATTTTACCATAGAAATCAACAACCCTAAATATAGGGCTCTATATCAAACAAAGTAAGGCTCAGCTGAAAGTATAGTAAGTCGTCCAGACCCTAAAGGACACTAGAACTTGATGCTCTGATACCACCTGTAACACCCCGCCTAATTAAACATCGGGTGATCGGTCCTTTATTAAATTAACATCAAGGTGAACGGTTGGTTCATTCTCAGCATCACGGTCGTAAAATAATTATTACCAATATAAACACCCTAAATAATTAAGTGTCAAAACAATTTAAAGTCTAATTTTTCCTTTCTTAAGTACCAGCATAAAAACCAATTTAATACCCAACAGTTAAGAATCACATAAATACTAAGGATGGCAATTAACACACAAGAATTAAACCATCCATATAATCCAAACCAAGTATAAGAATCATAACTGGATGAAGATTGCGACTGTGATAATTGATTAAATAAAATTCGCAAGTTTCCAAGTAACCCTTATTTAATTAGAGTCTATTTTTAAACACCCCCAAAACATGCATCTAAATCAACCCATCAAAAATAAAGCATGCAACACAGTAAATATGATGATACACAGATTTCAGGAAAAAAAAACCTTTCGGGTAAAACCTTTATTTCACTATGCATATATAAATCGCAACTTACAATTACATAGAAAAATCTGCAATGGATCAACGTGAAGCCAACCCACAAAGACACACAGTCCTGAACTCAGCAAGAGAATACACGCAGCACCCTCCAAGGACTCGCAGCCCAAACAACAAAGGAAGAACCGTAGCTCTCCTTAATGACATGCAGCCATAAAACTTTGTAGAGACTCCCTTAGTAATGACACGCAGCCCTCGGTTGCAAAGATCTCCCCACAAAGGTTGAACAATAGCAAAGCTTGTGTTCTAGGGTTCCAAAAGATTCACAAAAGTAATTGAAATTTTTTTGTGTGAATCAAAAAGATGTTTAGCACATCAAAAAACGAAGTCTTGTTGTGTTTTAACTCTTAGAAACGTTTTCTTAAAGACTTGAAAAATACTCCACCAAAATTGGTATATTTATAGGAAATATGAGTCGGTGGAAAAAATCATACGGAACTGTTCGAATTTGTCTCAGGCGAACCGATCCGGTATGGAGGCGGATCGGTCTGACCTCGGATCGGTTCGTTTTTCAAAAGAGGATCTTCAGTTCGGTTTCGATCCGGGGTTTACTGGTGCAAAGCGGATCGGTTCGTTTAAAATATGGGCAGACCGATCCGATTTACCAGAAAATAAAAAAACTTTTAAAAGCCTCATTTTGCTTGAAAAATGAGGCTTCTTATTTTTATAAAAATTTCCCAATACTAAGTATGAACTTTAAGGGACTCAAAAACAAAAACTTTACCAAGTTAATTCTTGCACAGGTTATGATGTTGAAGACGCTTTGATATACGGATCCGTTGATGTAGATGCGATCTTGAATTTCTTCAACGGTGTAACGGCGTACGACATACAAATTGATAATGGACAAAAATGTCTGTACAAATCTCCCCCTATGTCTATGCCGTTACATACATAAAAAAAATTCGTATTATCAACTAATGACCTACACAAATCTACCCTCCCATGAACCCTAAAGATGGAAAGATACAAATGTTTAAATCTTCAAAGCTCAAAGCTTTTCTCATCAGGGTGTGCAACATATTGATCTTCAATCTTCGTACCTACACACATGAGACAAAGCAAATACCACGTGACATATCAAGTTTGAAATGAGATAAACATGGATACCAATATATGATAAAAACATAAGCTACATCTCAACCCCCCCCCCCCCCAAAAAAAAAAAAAAATCAAACTCCCCCATAATATGATAATTCTTTCTCCCCCTTTTTATGATGTCCCCAAATAGACAAATGAGAAGAATGAATCAAATAAGCAAAATCGGGGTGTCACTGTAAACAAAACAGGGCATCAAAAAATATGGTAAACGAGCTCTTGCAAGGAGATGCTTAGAAACAAATGCACAAACTATTTTTATTTTTTCAATTTTTTAACAAAGATAAGATACATTTAAAAAAAATATGCTACAAAAATCACACCATGGATTTAGACTCAAACAGCCAAGTCATGGAAATGGAATGAATGGGTGTGAACACATTCGATAGGTAAATCAACTCAATCAATCATATGTGCATGATGCATATGTGTACTCCTAACGAATGAACATCAAAAGTATCCTTAGGTGTAAAGATTGTTGAATTTAGATGACATCGTCTTATGAAAATCAACAAATCAAAGTCAAAATG
This sequence comes from Sambucus nigra, assembly GCA_949130495.1. Classification (NCBI taxonomy): domain Eukaryota; kingdom Viridiplantae; phylum Streptophyta; class Magnoliopsida; order Dipsacales; family Adoxaceae; genus Sambucus; species Sambucus nigra. The sequence continues at coordinate 363,711,355 of OX422212.1, forward strand.
ATTTCCACCCCAATAACATCCAAAACTATGTAGCGCATTTTCGATCATTTTCAGGACGTGCAAACCCGTTTTAAATTCTCCAACCAAACTCCCTCGTATATATTTTCTTTTAGAGGTAATCTAAATTCTCAAACTTTGGAGAATTAGTGCAAAAATCTAAATGACCCATAATTTGGCATGAATTTCTTTTTATTGCCTTTCATTTTTTTACGAGCTCTTTTAACCTCTTTGGACCCCGGATAATAAAATTCCTCCACTTTTTAGGTCCAATTTAACGGTGGCTTAGTATTCACAAAGGCAAAATGAACCTTTCGCAGCCCTTCCCCGTTTTCAAACAAAACTCACAAACTCACAAAACGGTTTTTATATGCACAATTTTCTTATCGAAATTTATCGTGCTTGGTTCGTTTTAAAGACAGGATTGAAGTGAAAACACCCAACCAACATGTGATAAGACAAGCACAATAATCAAACAAATCTGTGCATGTGTGCAATAAAGGAAACATGAGTCAAACATGTAGGAAGTAACACTTAATTACATCTTAATGACTCCAAATATTATAAAGCACAAGGATGAATTGACATATTGTCTCAAAACCCTATCAAACAGTCACATGGATAAATGGAATGATGTTGTGACTTGGTCATCCTAAGTGCTCATCCATAAAAGGTGCAAACAAAATACAATTTTTTTTTTATTTTCTCAAAATTTTTCCTAAAAATAATAAAACATACAAAAATGATACATACTAGCAATAGGCAAACAATGTCATCATGAAAAACATCCTATGCTAGTAAACACGTCAAACCTCAATCACTAGGTGCAGAGGGGTTTTCCAAAGGTGGTGACAACTTATGAAAAAACTCCATCAATTCTTGTGAAGATTTGACCAAAAACTTAACTTGCTCCCCTAAATGTGCAAACTCTCTCATGTAGTCTCCGGGAGCATGTAAAGTATCATGTGTGAGTACATGTGTGCCAGAAACATGTGTAGAAGAAAAACGTGACACATAACCCAACTTAAAAAAAAATTCCTTAAGGTGACCTCTCCTATTGCAATGTGAACAAACATAAATAGGCCTAGGAACACCTCTCTCAAAAACTCTAGGACGTGCTCTCCTAATAGGAATGGGACACCTAGGTGGGTTAGGGTGAGACTTACGTGAATCAAATACTAAAGTGGGAACCTTCTCGGGTGCTAATTAGAAAGTAGAAGCACCGTCATGACTTATTCCTAACTTTTCACCTTTACCCTTATGAACCACCTTTTCAACCTTCTTAGGTGCATTCACAAAATTGACTTTGACTTCCCTGGCACGTTCGAGATCACTCTCGAGTTGGGATACATGTGTCATCAAAATAGACAACGTGTTGGTCAAATTACACTTCTCCTTTCTCAAAAACTCCTCTCTCTCCAAATCTAAAACCCGACAACCTAAATCTTGATTGTACTTATTTGTTTTTAAGGTCTCGGTGTACAAATCTCTAAAAGCTTTTTGGAGCTCACTTTCATCTCCACTCTCCTCCTCGCTTTCTCCCTCACTTGACGAACACAAATCACTATCATCGCTCTCGTGTGCAATCTTGTGAGATAAAGTGGGTGTGCTCACACGACTAGAAAAGGCGACAACCATCCCATGGCCCAAACCTTTATCGGACTCATCTCCCTCCTCTTTCTCACTATCACTAAGTGTGGCAGGCATGGCTACTTTCTTCCCTTCCTTTCTAAGCCATGTAGGACACTCAAACGACTTATGTCCCTTACCCCCACATTCAAAATAAGTGACGTTCTCAAAATATTCCTCACACTCCTCATCGGAGTCATTCTTTTTTTCCCTCTCTTCACTTTCTTTGGCCTTTCCTTTCTTTTTATTTTTCTCAAAAAAATTCTTTTTATTGGAAGAATTATTTTTGTTCATGTTGAGAAATTTTTTAAAATTTTTCGCAAACAAGGCCATATCATTAAAATCAAAATCTCCCTCAGAATCGGACTCACAAACTTTTTATTTCTTTTTCTTAAAATGAGTCTTTAAAGCAATGCCATTATCCTTAGCCTTAATGGTTTTGGGAAACATGTCAATCTCATAGGTTTGAAGATCTTCTACAAGTTCTTTCAACTTAAGTGATTTCAAATTTCCCAAAGAGTTCAAAACAGTGACTTTAGGAATAAAGCGTTTTGGGAGAGATCTCAAAATCTTTTCAACGACACGCGTGTTATCAATCACCTCACCCAGATTAAAACATGTGTTAACAATGTCCGACAAATGGGAATAAAAATCATCAAAGCATTCAGACTCAGACATGGTAATAGTCTCAAATTGGGTGGCCAGATTTTGTAATTTTGATTCTTTAACCGCGTTCGTACCCTCATGTGTAAGTTTCAAAACATCCCAAGCCTCTTTAGACGTGGTGCACATCATAATTGGGCGAAACTCATCAGGAGAGACAGCTCCAGAAATAACACTCAGACCATGGGAATTAAAATTGGACAATTTATAATCATCTTCAGTCCAGGATGACACGGGTTTTAATGTGGTGATGTTATTAACAGTGACCGTGGGAGGAGTCCAACCATTTTCGCAAAGCAACCAAACACGCTCGTCAATAGATTTTAAAATCGATTTCATACGAGCTCTCCAGTAGGCATAATTAGACCCGTCAAAAATAGGTATCTGATTATATAAGTGCTCCATACGAAAAATTGCATTTTTTCACAAAACTGATTTTTAAAAAAAATCAATATCACACGATTTTGTGGAAAATAGGAATACGCGATAAATTAGCGCAACCTACTCTGATACCAATTTGAAGAGTGCGACTGTGATAATTGATTAAATTCGCAAGTTTCCAAGTAACCCTTATTTAATTAGAGTCTATTTTTAAACACCCCCAAAACATGCATCTAAATCAACCCATCAAAAATAAAGCATGCAACACAGTAAATATGCCGAGACACAGATTTCAGGAAAAAATCCCTTCCGCGTAAAACCTTTATTTGACTATGAATATATAAATCGCAACTTACAATTACATAGAGAAATATGCAATGGATTAACGCGCAGCCAACTCACAAAGATACGCAGTCTTGAGCTCAGCAAGAGAATACACGAAGGCACCCTCCAAGGACTCGCAGCCCAAATAACAAAGGAAGAACCGCAGCTCTCCTTAATGACACGCAGCCATAAAACTTTGTAGAGACTCCCTCAGCAATGACACGCAGCTCTCGGTTGCAAAGATCTCCCCACAAAGGTTGAACAATAGCAAAGCTTGTGTTCTAGGGTTCCAAAAGATTCACAAAAGTAATTGGGATTTTTGTGTTTGAATCAAAAAGATGTTTAGCACATCAAAAAATGAAGTCTTGTTGTGTTTTAACTCTTAGAAACGTTTTCTCAAAGACTTGAAAAATACTCCACCGAAATAGGTATATTTATAGAAAATATGAGTCGGTGGAAAAACATGATACGGAACTGTTCGAATTTATGTCAGGCGGACCGGTCCGGTATGGAGGCGGATCGGTCCGACCTCGGATCGGTTCATTTTTCAAAAGGGGCTCTTCGATTCGGTTTTGATCCGGGGTTTACTGGTGCAAAGCGAATCGGTCCGATATGGAGGCGGATCGATTCATTTAAAATATGGGCGGACCGGTCCGATTTACCAGAAAAAAAAACTTTTAAAAGCCTCATTTTGCTTGAAAAAACTTTCTTATTTTTATAAAAAATCATTTTATAAAAATTTCCCAATACTAAGCATGAACTTTAAGGGACTTAAAAATAAAAAACTTTACCAAGTTCATTCTTGCAGAGGTTATGATGTTGAAGACGCTTTGATATTCGGATCCGTTGATGTAGATGCGATCTTGAATTTCTTCAACGGTGTAACGGCGTACGACATTCAAATTGATAACGGAAAAAAATGTCCTTACACTGAAATAATCCTAACCATAGTTAACTCCAAAGGAGCATTGAATACCGAAAATATAAATGAACATAAATCTTTGACAAGATCTAAACGGAATAGGAAATCGGGCGACACATGCCCTAACTATGAAGATCTAAAGTGGGAACTGATTCAATGACGAAGTCGTCTAAAGTAAGGGCCTGCAACTCCCACATAAGCTGCAGCACGTCCAATCCAAAGGACCTAAGCATGACACCCCTGTGGTTGGGCACCTGTAATACATACATATATATACAAGAGAGAAAGAAATGACAAAAAATAGGTCAGAGCCCGAGTGTAAAAAAGTTTTGAATATAGTTTAGCAAGTATTTAAAATGCTTACCGATTAATATCACAACCGTGTTAGTATGTGACACTCTCTTGAGAATCATCACCTCTCATCTAGTGTGCACTCCTATCGTTCTATTAATCTCATAAGTCTATCTAACTTATTTCCCATAAAGTTTTATCCCGAGAAGTACTAAGGCCATAATATTTAGTTTTAGAAAATCCTTCTCTTCTATATTCTTACATTACTTATAACCACTCATTACCGTTACGAAAACTCATGAACACTTATTATAAAGCTGAAGCATTTATTCATTACCTAACTACTTATACATACAGTATGAGGTTTCCATATATATATATATATATATATATATATATATATATCAACCACTTACATAATATATATATACTATCGGCACCCCAAATAAATCTATGGTGCTGGCATACTCTGCTATCAAGTCCCTGTATCACTCACACTAAAGGAAATACTAGTTCGGAATCACTCTCGAACTGTATTAACACAATAAACATACAAATGGAGGCGAAGCATAGTTCAAATTCACTAAGAGGTCAGCACATACCCTCACGTCTCTTAGGACCGTCTGACTATCAATCAAATAGCCTGTACCAAGGAATACTATGTTCTAGGGTACAAGTTAATATCCCCCATAAAGGTCCAATTGAGATAAGACTGTCCCGGCGCGAAAACCTCAGTGATAGCAAGTAGCCCGGGTATGATTTTTACACAGATACATAATATATGCACAGTCACACAGTCATATATATAGATATTCGCATTTTCCAAATTAGGTTCACCCACGACCCATAATTATTGTCATCCGTGATTAGCACAAATTTTACTTAATTATCTAGCATAACGGATTCGTCTCTTTTATTCTCATTTATTATTTACTTCATTCTTACTTCTCATCTCTCGAAGTATTCTCTCTCACTAAGTATAATTATCAGTAGGTATACCCTCACTTAGCTTCTAGTCTAAATCATTCACGAGTCTCAATCTTCTAGTACACATATGCACAATTCCCAATGTATAAATAACCTCCCGTTAACCCACAATTTCATCTCATATTAATTTCACTCAACGAAGTCTACTTAGACCCTATTGGTCCTCTTCATAACCCATTATACTCTATCAATGATGATTAATGGTTCCTAAGCACTTTAACCGGACTAAACAAAAAGGGGAAAAATATGCAGTTTTTCAGGAGGGATCGATCGATCGAGGAAAGGGGTTCGATCGATCGATCAAGCAGTCATTGCCCAATTTTCTGCAATATTCAACCTACGGGTTCAACCATTTTAACCCCTCCAAACCTCTATAATTTCATCCCAAACTCTCATCAAAGTAAACCAAGTGTATAAGCAATGTACATAAACAAGTTTTAATGTAACGACATCAATGAATCCTCAACGAATTAATCAAAAAGGGGTTAAATCTCAAATCTCTTTATAAAACCAAATTTTGTATGAATAATCACCACCCTCTATTTTAATCAAGATTTTTTTCCCAAATATCATAATAAATTCATGGATAATCCTCTACATATGATCAAGATTTTTTACTACATGGGTTCTCCCTACAACACATATAATTTCTCTTCCAAAATATATAATTCTTCCATTAAAACATATGATTTTTTATTCCTAGACTAACATGGAATGTATATTAACTTGGAAATTTGCAAGATAGATACTTGCCTGGGATTCAAGGATATGATTTGTTGATGAAAATTATATAGATCCTCGTCATGTGATCTACGTTTTGGTGGTGGTGGCTATGAAATCCGATGAGTTATAGGCCTTGGATTGCTTGAAGACTCTTCACTTTCTTCTCAAATCTCTTCACCTTCTTCTCTAATCACTTCACCTTCTTCTCTAATGGCTAGCTTAGGCTTTGTGTTTATTAACCCCAAGAGACAACTCTAAATGGCTAATAAGTTCTAAGAAAATTCCTGGGTTTAATTACCCAAAAATACCAAATGTCTAAAATACCCTCCCGGGGTTTCAATTAGGCCTAAAAATGTCCCGAGACCCAAACTAAACCCCCAAGTACACTTTTCTGACTATCTCGACCCTTTCGGACACTTTGGCGCACTCAAAACGACTATACGGATGACTTATAATTTATTCACTTTAATAATAATAATTTAGTCCTGACACGACACAGGCGTGTCTCGAATTAAATTTTCTTAATTGCCATTTTATTCACTCATGACAATTTTTAATAAAATCAATCTCATATATTACTTTACTCATCCAGTAATATTCAACAAATTTCCAATAATTACTAACTCTCGTCACGCTAGAAAATATTCAAAATAAAATGCCGGATTAATATTAAATTAATATCTCAATTAAATTCAATAAATCCCCAATTTTAAAAGCAATAGAAATACGGGTTATTACATTATATAGATTGGGGAACGATATATAAATGTTTTGCTGCGGAACGATATTTTTGTCGTTTTGAGATTACGGACTTTGAAAATTTTCGTCGTGCGTTCAAGCATGGGTATCCGCTAGTGTGTGTGTGTGTGTGTATATATATATATATATATATATATATATATATACAGAGAGAGAGAGAGAGACTCTCATACATACATACATACATACCAAATATACATATTGTTGGTGCAAAGCGTTTTTTTTTAAATATTAAAAAAATTGAGTTGAGTTTTTTGTGTGGTATTTAACATTTCAAGGGAATCATATAAAAAATCAACTGAAAATAACTTTTTCAACTATTTAAAAAAAAATTGGTTAAACCTTTGCACGTTTTAAAGTGCCTTAAAAGTTGCGAAAGTTTGACCGATTTTTTTAAAATAGCAAAAAATGTTATTTTGAGTTGATTGCATACCGCTGGCGCGGACCAATTTTGATAAAATAGATAAAAAAATTTATATAGTTTTTAACCATTTCAGTAGGGCCATATAAAAAAAAGGTCAAAATGAATTTTTTTACTATTTTTAAAAAAAATCGGTCAAACTTTGTCAGTTTTTAACAACTTAAAAGCTGACAAAGTTTGACTGATTTTTTTAAAATAGCAAAAAAATCATTTTGAGCTGATTATTTTTTATGGTCCTATTGACATGTTTAAAAATCATTAAAAAAAATCCGCCCAAAAATATTTTTTTTACTATTTTAAAAAAATTGTTCTCATTTGGGATCCTCAAACTAGGACCTCACTTGATCCTTTCTCTCTCTCTCTCTCTCTCTCTCTCTCTCTCTCTCTCTCTATATATATATATATATATATATATATATATACAATATTGCTCTTGTGCGGAATGTCTCGCATTTTAAGATTGCAGACAGGACATATGTCACCTGACGGTGAACCAAGAAAAGAAGGAGAACGCTTTTATAATTTAGCCGACAACTTCTTGGCTCACTGTTAGGCAACACATGTGCGGTCCGTACTGTTAAAATGTTGGACAGTCCGTACAAGAGGCTCTTATACGGACTGTCCAGCATTTTAACAGTGCGGACCGCACATGTGTCCCCTGATGGTGACCTAGAAAGAGAGAAAAAGAACGTCTGTAATTTAATCGATAATTTTTGTGTCGTAATCACACGATACATGTCCAATTCGCATTATTAAATTACGGGAGAGTCCGCACTAGAACATTAGTTTATATATATATAGCGCTCACAATTTTTGACGCGATAACCCGTTTATGGTAATAACTCGAAATGACTCGAACTTGACACGATTAACTTGTATAAATTTAAGAGTATCCAAAATTTATACTCAAATAAAAATCAACGCAATCTGAAAATGACACGACTAATCTGAATTGGGACATATACGTGTGTGTTTGAACGTGATAGGAAAGGGTCACTTCTATTAGCGTCCGCAAAACACGCGGCTGTCCACATTTTACATGATTAAACCAAACAACAAAATCTAATCCCACTTCTTTCTCTGCACCATTCTTTATTTCTATTCTAGAAACTTCATGATACTATAAAAATCTCTCTTACCCCTTCCTTTCCTCTCATCCAACGCTTCCTGTTGTTCCTTCTCTCTCTACGACTTTTAATCTCGTATCATCAGAATCTCCCAACCCACTACTATATAAACAAATCCTCTCACCCAACACACCACCTAAATACTCTCTCTCTCTCTCTCCAACCAATAAGAATCCTCTTTTTTCTTTTTCTCTCATCCCTCTCTATATATAACACCACCACTTATTCATTTTTGCCCCTCCACTATTCAACTAAACATAATATGGGGGAGTGCGTTATTACCGAAAACAACAAGAAACGTGTCCGAGATGACTCAGAAGTTAACACAGTTTCCTACGAGGCTAAAAAGATTAGGGACGACATTTTGGACATCCTAGATGACTCAGATACTGTCCCAGAAATCCATGATTTGGACTCAGTTATCAAAAGCTTCCAAGAAGAGATTATTGACCAGGCGCCGGCGCCGGAGATGGGTACTGGCGAGCTTGGGTTCCTTCTCGAAGCTTCCGACGATGAGCTTGGTCTACCGCCGGCGGTTTCCTCCGGCGAAGAAGAAGTGAATAAGCTTGTGACGAATGATTTTGGGCTTGAGAATGAGATACCGAGTTATGAGTCGTTGGATTTTGGGTGTTTTAACAGTGATGAGTTTGTTACGTTGGGAGGGTCTTTTGATTATTGTGAGACGGAGGGTTGTGATTTTTCGGAATATTTGTGGCGGCCGGAGTCGCTGCCTGCACTGTAGACCGGAATATTGGAATACTGAATTTGTTGGACGCTTTGGATCAGTTTATACCGTAGTTGTAAATTTGATAGACAATGTTTTGCCCCAGAGTTATCAAAAGATTGCCACGAGTTGTTTTGGGGGGGGGGTGTTTAATGAATTAAATTCCTTGGTAAAAATGAACACTTTTTAATGTGAACGGGATATTTAATTCGAATGAGTCGTGTTATTTTCTAGTAGTAAAAATTTTGATTTCGGTATAAGTTTTTAATATTTTTCAATTTATATAAGTTAAATCATCTCATGTTTAAATTATTTTGAATTATTATCGTAAATAGAATATTGTATATAATATTGTAATATATAGTTTGAAGTGTTATCATAAAATTATGAATTTTTTTTACCTAATTGATAAAATAAGACATCCTAATGTTAAAAAATCAAATATAAATAATTTTTAGTTTTTTTTGTCAATTAATTTTGTTTACTGAATAAGTAATTTAGTAGATTTTATGAATTTTTTTTAACAAATTTTATGAAAAAATATATTTGGTCTAATAGATCAGATTTGTAATATGTAATGAACAATCATTGTATTTATCTTTTTTTAATCACAAATAATATCTTAAAATTTTAAAATCTAACATTATTATAGGAAATTAAAACTATATTGAAAAAAAATTGAACAATCAACCATTACTGAATCTGAATCAAAACACAGACTATGGAAGTGACAAATAGTGGGGTTTTACTTTGTAAAGGAAGGAGGTAATGTTATGTCTACTATTTATAAAAACAATAGTATAGAATTATGAACAATTAATATAATGACAGAATTGAAACAGAATTATAGAAATGAAATACTTACTAGAATTTGCAGAAATAATCTGAGCGCTGTTTAGAACATTGTCCTTAAGACAAATTTATTCCCTCCACAAAGTGCCAAAGGTAATGAATAATTGTCTCCCAAGATAGAACGGATTTCCAAATTAATCAAGTAGCACGGCAATGATTAATTTTTTTCGAACACAATTCTATGTTTATACTCAACCAGACCAAAGAGATGATATGCAGGAATGTATGCAGTAGCAATAGAAAAAGGATTTATTTTTCTGGAAAAAGTGGCAGCATAAATTCGGAATTATGGGAGGGCAAATTTTCAGTAGTCAATTCTGTAAGGGGAATGTTTACTGTTGGAACAGTAACTGAAATTAACTGTCAAAAACAGTTAATCAGTTAAACGAAATTAACTGTTGACTGTTGGCAATAACTTCCAACAGTTTATTAATTAATTTCGTAATTAATTAATAATTAAAGGCCAGAAAGTTAAATAAATTCGCCCAAAAATGTAGGAGATTTTTACAAGCCCAAGCCGAGTCGGCCGGACGGACGCGCGCGTGGACTTTTGACCGAAAGTCAACCCGTGCATAGCTTAGGTCATCTCCCCTTCAAAGAGTTGGAATACCCCCAAGGCATCCAGGCCTTAGTCCATACTTGGGGTGTTATTAACTTATCAAAATTTCACTACTCTTCCAATGTGGGACAAGAGTTAAAACACACCCAATTCATTAACTTTCATTGCTTTGTGAGTCACTTTGGGGACATAATTATCATTCATAACTTATTGAAATTGGACATATGAATATACTACGTTAATCTCCTTGCGGAGGTGAACGCGTTCGTATATGGTCCCACAATTTTCGTAGTGTGGGTCCCACCTAAATTTGAGATCAAAGTTGCTCAAAAATCTGTCCATATTGACAGCTTTATAATACCCATTTAAGTCCAATTTTCCAACAGGTAATACTCGTGGGCAGCTTGATGTTCCTTCTTCTGCCTTTGAATTCTCAAAATTAGCATTGGGTGCAAATCATTGAGTCGTTCTACGTAATCGAAATTGACATAATTTTTGTCAATTTAAAGATGTTTCGACTTGCTATTGATTGGTTTTAAAGTCCACGTAAAAAACAATTCATTTGACGTATGTCCGCGCTTCGAACAAGATGTTGGTGGATTTTTTTTATATTCATTTATTAAGAAGACAATCGGATCCAATTCAAATTATATAGCCGATTTTGAAAATTTTAATCCAAATTCAGACCTTAATGAATTTGGATCGGATCAAATATTATTCGATCCTATTAAAGAACATTGATTACATGATATTTTTGTAAGTATAATAAATAATTAGAATAATTAAATAAATAAAATTAAGCTTATTGTTAATACCAAAATTAGTATGCTGATGTGGACGAATAATAAGAAGACACGTGTCAATCTACGTGGCACAATAGCAACGAGGAAGATCATTCCCCCGACCAACATACTCATTCCGAGCAACAGGTGTACTCCGAGGAACACCAGTCTTCCGAGGAATACCAGCCCTCCGAGGAACTCTTGTCCTCCGAGGAACTCCAGTGCTCCGAGGAACTCTTGGACGATGAGCAACTAAGGCGGTTCGAGCTGCATCTCGACCACAGCATTGATTGCCAGATAATCAACAGTTCAACTATTCATTGAATGCTTATCATCTTGACGCACACGCTTGAAGAGCATTAAATGAGTTACCCTTTCATATGTATACCATTTAATGTATCACACTTTCATGTACAGCCTAAGGGCTATAAATACCTTGTATCACCCTCATTCAAAGGGACCGGAATTTCTTGATAGCACTTGCAAATCGAGAATTCCCAAACACTCAGCAATAACAAAACAGTGGACGTAGGCCATTCATATAATGCTGAACGACTTTAAAATCTTTTGTCTCATTTATTTATCTGTGATTGAATAATTAGAGTAATCTAATTTTTTACATCAACAGATTGGCGCCGTCTGTGGGAACGATTGTTATTATCGTTTTTCACCGAAAATCATTCATCATCAATGGCAGATAACCCAGAATCCAGCAATCGAAACGCTGGAAATGCTGGAAATCCTCCAAATCCCTCTGCACCTCCAGATCTGGCTGGGATTATGACGAATCTGGCTCAAGGATAAACCGCCATGCAGGAAACAATCAGGCAACTCATACAAACCCTTCATGGCGGTGCACCTGCATGTTCAGGACAACGAAGTGGTCAGAGGCAAACTTATTTACTTTCTTCACGATCCAGGCGTACTGAGTCATATCGTAATGAGGAATCTGATGATTTTTCTTATCAACCTGGGCGAACTTCGTCAATAAGGGCTACAGATACTGATCAACGTATCACTCTCTTTCCAGAAAGACCCAGTGCCTTGGAAAGACTTAGTAGGGTGTCTCCTTTCAGTTGATTAGGCCCTAGGAGGAATAGGAGTCCACCTAAGACCATATCGAGGAGTTTTCGACGACCATCAGATCTAAGAGAAGGATCAGCACAATCACGACCAGTTTCTCGTCAAGATAGATCTCAAGAGGCCACATCAGAACAATCAATTGCTCGAACTAATAAGCCCGATGAAGGAAACGACGCGTGGAAGGGTTCCATTCAGCGCTTGGAGGATAGATTGGGAGAAATGGCTAAGGCGAAGAATCCCTTACAACGAACTTTTGTTCAAGGGACACCTTTTGTCCAGGCCATTGTGGGTTTTTCTACCCCGTCAAAGTTTAAAGCACCAGTGGTGACCCCCAAATATGATGGAAAGACAGATCCTGTTCTACACATAGAGCAATATCAAGCTGCTGCCGACATCTATGCTGTCCCCGACGAGATGAGATGCAGAGCATTCTCGGGAACTCTTACTGGATCTGCCCAAATATGGTACAACAATCTTCCTCGGGGTAAGATTTCAACTTTCTTTCAGTTGGCCGAGTTGTTCATCGGCAATTTCTGTTTTGGGGCAAAGCCAATAAAAAGAGTAGCACACTTGTTAAGTGTTAGACAAAAATCTGGTGAGAGTACTAGAGATTACATAACTCGTTTCAATAACGAGAAGCTGGAAGTCATAGATTATGAAGAAAAGACAGCAATCACCGCCTTGATGAGTGGGTTGTTGCCTAATAAGTTGTATTACACTTTGGCCAAAGATCCACCTACAACTATGTCAGAGTTGATGGCAAAAGCAGCCAAAATCATGAATGCTGAGGAGGCTATGGTTGCGAAGAAGAATATGGATAAAGAAACCAAGGTGGAAGACGACAAATCCAAGAAGAAAGAGCATAAGGGCAATGGCGGTGACAAGCATTCCAAGAATAATAAATCGTCATGGGAAGTCCTGAAAAAATTCGATAATTATACTCCTTTGAAAATGGGTATTAATCATGTCTTGGAAGAAATCAAGAATAACGAGGAAGTAAAGTGGCCAAAGAAACTGAGGTCAGACCCTGACCTGAGGAATAGGGAAAAATATTGTGAGTTCCATAAGGATCACGGCCATATGACCAAAAATTGCATAGCTCTTCAGAACGAGATTGAAACACTCATTCGAAGAGGGAAGCTAGCGAAGTATGTTGATCGGGGAGGTGAAAGAAGGAATAATGACCGAACTAGAGAAAGGTCTAGATCTCCTCGTCGAGCAGAGGAGAAAAAGAAAAGGGATCATGAAGATGATACAGAAGATGACCCCGATCTTCCCGAGAAACCAAGACAGCCAGAATGAGAGGTATTTTCAATACGCTTTGGGTCATTTGATTGTAATGTCATTACAGGAGGCGATGCAGGAGGAGAAGACCTTACTGCAGAAAGAAAAGCTTACCTCGGTGAGGCTCAGGCTTGCTCATACATTCAACAGATAAATTTGGCTGAAGACGATCGCCCAAGGAAGGTAAACAAAGAAAAGCTGGTCATCGGTTTTTCAAAAAACGACCTTGCGGGTGTTTTTTACCCTCGCGATGACCCTTTGGTGATCAAAATGAGGATGAAAGAAGTAGTGATTTCAAGAGTGCTGGTAGATAATGGTAGTTCGGCAGACATCATGTACTATTCATGCTTTGACAGTTTAAATTTGAAATTATCTCAATTGGAACCTTATCACAGACCTCTATTGGGTTTTGCTGGCGAGAAAGTCTTTCCACTTGGGACGATCAAGTTGGATATATTCATTGGAACTTGGCCTGCTTGTCGAACAAAAAAAATACGCTTCTTTGTGATGGATAAGAATGTGCAGTCAGCTTACAACATCATCATGGGAAGAGTTGGTTTGAAGAAGTTCGAAGCAGTCCCATCTACAGTACATCAGTGCTAAAAATTCCCTACAAATTTCGGAGTAGGAGTTGTGAAAGGTGATCAGAAAGTAGCTCGGGAATGCTATTATTCGTCTGCCGAGCAAGAGGAGCTTGAAGAATCAAGGAAAAAGACTACTACCAGGTGGATGAAGGTACAGAAATCGAAACACTCGATCCTAGAGATGAATCCCAACTTGTAAAAGGACAGGTGGTGGAATCTACAGAAAATGTTATTCTGGACGACGAGCATCCTGAACGAGTAACCCAGATAGGTTCGTCGTTAGAGGCTTCAGTAAAACAGGAGTTGATAACTTTCTTGAGAAACAGGAAGAAAACTTTTGCATGGAGTCATGAAGACATGCCAGGAATAGATCCAAACTTCTTATGTCACGAGCTCAATGTGAATAAGGAGATCAAGCCTGTAAAGCAAAGAAGAAGAGTATTTAGTCCCGAGAAGAATCAAGCTATACAAGAGGAGGTCGAGAAGCTCCAGAAAGCCCAATTCATTGAAGATGTGAAGTATCCAGACTGGTTGGCAAATGTGGTGATGGTGAAGAAGAAAAACAATAAATGGAGAATGTGTGTTGATTTCACTGATCTCAACAAGGCATGCCCAAAGGATCATTTTCCATTACCCAAAATTGATCAACTAGTGGATGCTACCTCGGGACACGAACTGCTCAGCTTCATGGATGCTTACTCTGGTTACAACCAGATCAAAATGAAACCTGAAGACAGGGAAAGCACTTCTTTCATTACCCCTAGAGGAACTTACTGTTATAATGTTATGCCTTTTGGTTTGAAAAATGCAGGAGCGACATACTAGCGGCTAATGAACAAGGTTTTTGCCGAACAAATCAGTTGTAATATGGAGGTCTATGTCGACGATATGCTGACAAAGAGCAAGAAAGCTGCGGATCATCTAGTTGACTTAGGTCAGACCTTTGATCAACTGGATAAATACCAGATGAAGCTCAACCCGACGAAGTGCACCTTTGGAGTACGAGAAGGAATGTTCCTCGGGTACATCGTCAACCAGCGAGGCATTGAGGCAAATCCAGCAAAGATCAAAGCTCTTTTAGGGTTGCGATCTCCAACGACAAAGAAAGAGGTGCAGAGTCTTACAGGACGAGTTGTAGCGCTCAACAGATTTGTATCCCGAGCAACTGATAGATGCCTCTCATTCTTCAAAACACTTTGAAAAACTTTCGAGTGGAATGATGAATGTGAAAAAGCCTTTCAAGACTTGAAGAAATATATGGGAGCACCTCCACTGTTGTCCAGGCCAGTAATGGGAGAAAAGTTATACTTGTACCTGGTAGTATCAGAGAATGCAGTCAGCTCGACATTGATCAGATTGGAGAATGGAGTCGAGAAACCAATTTATTACACAAGTAAGGCTTTCCGAGGTGCAGAGATCAAGTACCCAAAGCTGGAAAAATTGGCATTGGCATTAATTGAAGCAAGTAGAAGAATGAGGCCTTATTTCCAGGCCCATACCATCGTCGTATATACTGACATGCCATTGAGACAAGCCCTTCATAAGCCAGAAAAATTAGGAAGACTGATGTATTGGGCAATAGAGCTCAGTGAATATGATATTGTGTATGAACCCAGATCATCATTAAAAGGACAGGCTGTAGCAGACTTTATAACAGAATTTACATATCCTGATACCCCCGAGGAGCAAAAGTTGCTCACTGACCAACCTGTGGATGTTACAGGATCAACATACATAAGTCCAGATCAACTTCGGTTGGTAAAAGGGCTTGTAGATGTAGAAAGATCATCAAATTCAAACCCAGACCAACTCCGGTTGGTAAAAGGGCGAGAAGAGATGGTCGACGAAGAACGAAAAATACCAAGGGAGGATGAAAGGAAACAACAGATATTTCATCGAGGAACTCTGTCAGATAAGAAATTTGAAGACGAGTTACCTACATGGAGATTATATGTAGATGGGTCATCTTGCACAACATGTTGTGGGGAAGGGATTGTTTTGAACACTCCAGACGAGATTGACGTGGAATATGCCTTACGATTCCAATTCAAATCTTCCAATAATGAGGGTGAGTATGAAGCCTTGATAGCAGGTCTTAATTTAGCAAAGATTATGGAAGCGCAACAAGTGATGGTATTTAGTGATTCTCAATTAATTGTGAATCAGATGATGGGAACGTATGCAGTTAAAGGAGAATTAATGGTCAAGTATCATGCAAAGGCGATGGAGTTGTTGGCAGAATTTGATGCCATTCAGTTGATCAGAATACCAAGAATGGAGAATGCACAAGCAGACGCACTGGCCCGACTAGCATCAGCTACTCGTACCGAGTTACGAAGAACGATACCAATTGAGGTGTTAGAAAGTCGAAGCATAGATGAAGACCTGACGATGAATATTATTACTCTTGATTTAGGACCATCTTGGATGGATCCCATCAGGGCATATGTCGAGGAAGGAGAATTACCGGAGGATAAGATCGCTGCCAAGAAATTGAAGTTTAAAGCTGCTCGGTATGTATTAACTAATGGTGTTTTGTATAGACGAGGAATTATGGTAGGTTTGCAAAGATGTGTACATCCCTCCGAGGTGAAAGAATTAATTGAAGAGATCCATGAAGGGTCTTGTGGAGCCCATGTAGCAGGTCGGACACTTTTGCAAAGGGAGATGACGCAGGGATACTACTGGCCAACGATGAGGGCTGATTGTATAGCCTATGCTAAGAGATGTGATAAATGCCAACGTTTTTCCTTCGTCCAACGAACTCCACAAGCATTGTTGACACCCATAACTTCCCCTTAGCCTTTCTCCATGTGGGGAATGGATTTAGTTGGACCACTGCCAATGACCCGAGGAAGATTCAAGTACCTCGTCGTCGCAGTGGATTATTTTACTAAGTGGGTAGAAGCTGAGCCACTTATTGATATGACGTACGAGAAGGTATACCAATTCGTTTGGAAGAACATCATCTACCGATATGGTCTCCCTCATGCCTTCATCACAGACCATGGAACGCAATTTGATTACGAGGAGTTTGCCGCGTATTATCATCAGTCAAACATTTTGAAAGTTCATTCAGCACCAGGCCATCCTCAAAGCAATGGGCAGACTGAAGTGACGAACAGAACATTACTAAATGGTTTGAAGAAGAGGCTAAGTGAAGATAAAGCTAATTGGATTAATGAGCTACAGTCAGTATTGTGGGCTTACCGAACAACTCCCCGAGCAACAACTGGAGAATCACTATATATGCTGGCATTTGGAAGTGAGGCTGTAATACCTGCCGAGTTGGGTCTTCCAATACACAGAGTGCTGAATTTCAATTCCCCAGTCAGCGACTTGATGAGGAGATTAGATTTGGACATGCTCGAGGAAGTTAGAGAAGAGGTAGCCATTAGGAATACTGCTTATCAACAGCGAATAACCCTGTTCTACAACAAGAGGGTGAAAAAATGTGACTTAAAAGAAGGATATTACGTGCTAAAGAAGGTCATTCAGAAGCACAATAAGTTGGAAGCAACCTAGCATGGACCTTACCGAGTTACTGCAGTCGTCCGACCAGGAACTTACCCAATAGCAACTCTAGAAGGAGAGGAATTTAAGAATGTATGGAATGCTGAACACCTACGCAAATATTATCAGTGATGTAAAATGTAAAGAAGTTCCATCAATATGAATAAAACGATGATATTTCACAATCTTCTCTCCTTTTATTGAAAGTTTTTCGGGGAATACTAGTGTGTTTAACACTACGCTACTCGGTACGCAACGCTGCTCGGCAGTAAAAAGAAGATGATAGTTCAAACCCACGACAACTCCGGTTGGTAAAAGGGCGAGAACAAACTATACTCCTTTGGTTAGGAGGCGTACACTAGCGTGACCAACTCAGGTTGGTAAAAGAACTAGTGGACATGATAGTTCAAACCCACGACCAACTCCGGTTGGTAAAAGGGCGAGAACAAACTATACTCATTTGGTTAGGAGGCGTACACTAGCGTGACTAACTCAGGTTGGTAAAAGAACTAGTGGACATGATAGTTCAAACCCACGACCAACTCCGGTTGGTAAAAGGGAGAGAACAAACTATACTCCTTTGGTTAGGAGGCGTACACTAGTGTGACCAACTCAGGTTGGTAAAAGAGCTAGTGGACATGATAGTTCGAATTCAGACCAACTCCGGTTGGTAAAAGAGCGAGAACACAAGATGATCAACGAAAGGCCAATCTCGGTTGGTTAGGAAACAAAATATGCTCTCAAATGCCAACTTATGTTGGTTGAGAAGTAAGATATTATCTCAAATGCCAACTTATGTTGGTCGGGAAGTAAGTTTATTACATAAAAGTTCCTCGAAGAACAAATATTCCAAACTGAACCAAGTATAGTTGGTCGTGGGTAAAAACCCACTAACTGTAGTTGGTCGACGAGGAAAAATCATCGACCTTGGTTGGTCAGGCACATTTTATGAAAAAGACAAAAATTTACCAAGTATAGCTGGTCGGGGATAAAAACTCTCACTAACTATAATTGGTCGACGAGCACAATTTAACAACCTTAGTTGGTTGGAAGAATTTTTAACATTTTTATACTCATTACTTTATTATTAAGTGATCGAGCAACGTGCACAATTTAACAACCTTGGTTGGTTGGAAGAATTTTTAACATTTTTATACTCATTACTTTATTATTAAGTGATCGAGCAACGAGCACAATTTAACAACCTTGGTTGGTTGGAAGAATTTTTAACATTTTTATACTCATTACTTTATTATTAAGTGATCGAGCAACATTACTAATACTTGTAATTTTTTTTTTATTACTAAGGTGGTCGAGGAACCACACAGTATTGTTATGCAAGCACAAATATAAAGTGTTTGACAATCACAAGACAATAGCAATATAGATTTGCAAACAGAAAATGAAAGCCTTTCATTAAAATTCAAAACGAATTACAAGTTACATATGTGTACTAACTATTACATTGAGATCCCTACTCTATTGGTTTCTTTCCCTCTACTTTTCAAATAGGTTCATCGCCAGCCGGCGGATCATTTAAAGTCTGAGGAGAGTTGATAAAGTTCAAGTTCTTCAGCATCCTAACGTTCATCACAGAAGGTGTGTCCAGTAGATGCTCGGGACGAGATACCTTGATCTGAGAATAAAGATTGTAGTCACCAAGGTATTTTGAAATTAAGCTCCGAGGAACGGCGCGAGCTGGGATCCATTCCATGTCCAATTTATAAGGTGGCACAGGCAAGTCTAGTAGCCCAGGAGCATGATAATCCCATAAATAATGGCCCTGCTCTAGTTTTAATACACCTAGGGCGTTCAACCATCCCTGTTTATAACCTTCATTATTGGCATTTTCAAGGCGAGCATCCAAGTGATAAAGGGCCTCATTGTAGCCTGCCATCCAGAACTCACGAGGTTGTTTGTGGAATTGGAAAGTTATTCTCTCTAGCTGCTCATGAAGGTTCCTAGCAAAAACATCCTTATTCTTCAGAGAAGACTTTGTCGAAGAAAGTTGATCCTCCAGAGTTTGGATTTTCTTAGACATTTCAGACAAAGCCCGATCTTTTGCATTCAATTGGAATGCCTGAGTTTCCAACGTTGATAGAGTACGAGCTTCTTCAACATTACGACTAAGAGCTCTTGATCCTCCCCAAGCAGGTCGGGAACTGGGTTCCTCGACAACATTCTGGGCAGCTCTTCCTCGTCCACGAGAACCTCTTCCTCGCCCCTGAGTAGCAGTAGAAGTACCAGATCTTCTCAAGGTATCTAACTCTTGCCTTAATTTGGCATTCTCGACCTCTAGAAAGGAAAATCCCTCGTCAGTCACTGGGATTACAGCTGTTGAAGAAGATGCTGCAGACTTATACCGTGCCAGCTCTTTCTGCAAATTGTTATTTTTTTGCTCTAGCAGCTCGGCAATCTGTCTACAAGCTTCAACTTCACCCTTTAGGGTTCTCTCCCTGACATCGTACCCAACAAGGATCTTTTTGTGGCCTGTCTCGACAGAAAGCTGTTGATACCTCTTTTCATACCCCTCGTGCAAAAGGGCAGTTGATTCTTTGTACTGAGTTTGAAGATTTTCTAAAGTATATTGAAGCTCCTTGATCATGTCATAATAAGCCACGTTATTGGCCACAGCTCGATCAAGTAAGCCCTTCAGGTATTGATAAGCTTCTACTGCCTGCTCTGAAGCATCATGACCGAGGATGTCAGCAACTTCTGATACACTCAATTCAGTGTGACCAGCCTTATAATATTCATGGCATTGCTGCATCAACTTTGTATCATTGGCAGATAATAATTCCATTCTAGCCACAAACTAGTAAAGAAGAGAAGGCAAGAGTTAATAAAAGAAGAAAATAAAACATCAACAACGCAGAGGAAAAAAAAGTAATTTTATTACATCATCAAAAGGAGTACAGCGTTCAGAATACAGAGTACAAGTAAAAGAAAAATAGAAAGAGAATACCAAACAACTTCATACCTTTTCCTTGTCTCCCAATACTTTCTCGGGAGGCTGGGACGAGGAGCTTGGTTGCTCGGTGGGAACAATGGGTTGATTGGAAGAAGTTGAGACTTGTTCAGGAGGAGCAGGCAAAGACGAGATCTCCTCGGTGGCTGTCTGATTGGGTTGTGGAGCAAAGACTTGACCACCTACTATCATTGAAGACTCCTCGAAAGTAGCTTCGTCTTCTTCCTCATCTTCAATCACAGGAGGGGGGCCAGGAAGATGTTGCTGGAATAGCTCAGAGTCCTCGCTCACCTTCAATTCTTGCAGGGCAGCAACCCAACCATCTCGGAAGTATTTCAAACTCCCATACTTGACTTGGGTCATCATTGCCGCTACCCCCTATCCCATCCTTTATCCCAACTGGTGCGGAAAGATTTTTTCACAGCCACCTTTCTTTTCATTTTCTCCGAGGAGAGCTTCTCGGATAGAAGATCCTCGGAGGCTTTCAACTTGGCCTCCACCTCCTCCTTCTGGCGATTTACTTCTCGCAGAAGGGTCATCTCTTCCTCGGCCGATTTTAACTTATTTCAAGCTCCCTAAAGCTTGTGAGCTTCTCAGCATATTTTTTATTCTCCCTCTCCAAGTCTCTCACCTTATTTCCCAATTGTACTTTCTCTGCTTCAGACGCAGCCAATTTCTTCTCCCATTCACCCGTATCCTCATCGTATTTTTGACGGGATTCCTTCAAAGATTGGTCCAAGCCCTGGAAAGCATCCTCTACTCCAGACGAGGAGCTGAAAACCTTGATTGCTTCATCTTTCTTCACTATGGTGTTAAAGCAACTCACTAGCTGAAAAAGAAAATAATGATAAGTCAGTGCCGAGATACATATATTGACTGAAAGAAAGAAAAATTCAGGATAAGAGAAACTTACTGAAGCAATGTGACGAGTAGCTAGGGATGTCAGCATATCCCTAGACATGTTTTCTTCAATTCCTTGGACTTCAGGAATAGTCCAAGTCTTTACCGAGCTCATTGCAGAACTCGGGGGAATAATGGTTGGGACACCAGCTCCACTAGCTTGGAGCTGGGGAATGGTTTCAGTCAAAGTGACCGAGGATGATTTCTTCAATCTCCTCAATGGCACTTCAGCAGTTTCAACTAAAGAACATTTGGTTGGGACCACTTCCACAAGTGCACTTTTCTTGCTCGGAGCCACTGGGGGCTTCTCGGTAGCATTCTGAGGAGCAACAGAAGGGGCAGCATCTACTTTCTTTGTCCCCTTTGGGACATCATTCTTGCTTATCATTCCATCTCCAGCAGAGGAAGTCTCCTCGAAGATAGCAGGAACTCTTCTTTTGCCCATCTTCTGACTCAGAGGAATGTGAGATTCTGGTGAAGATTCCTCAGAAGCTGGCAATGATTCACTAATGCTGATCACAGGACGAGCAGTAAAGGATGATGTGTAGCTCCTGTACTGAAACAAATATGAAGCAGACCTGATGTGCTCGTCTGCAACTCTCCGATGCAAATTCCAGATATGTTTCAAATGCTTTATATTAACTTCTGATTCTTTGGGAGTTTTTCTCTTGCTGTCGACTGCAAACAAAAACATATTGAAATGTCAATCATGCATTTATTCAAACATAATGAAATCATAATTTCATAAATGAAATAAAATGAAAATAACCTATCCCATTGCCATATGGAGGGCATTTGGGACCCTCATATACTGCATCTCCAACCAAAGGGGCATGTTGCCAATTTTTTATAACTACCCCATGTTCAAAATAATCCTTGTTTGCATCAGGGAGGTTGACTACTAAGGCCCTATTCAAAAACCTAGTTTTTAAATAAAAAACATTGTCTAAAACAACCCATCTGTAACAGTACATAATCTCAGGAATTCCTATACTAGTTCCATGAGTTTGATTTAACCTATGCACCCCATTAACTATTCTCCATGTGTTGGGGGCTATTTTTGTAGGGACAACATCGAAATACTAACAGAACTCTAAACACAAAGGGTTTGGTGGAAAAGAAAATCCACATTTAGCAATAAAGAGGCTAGGGAACCAATGTCCCTCAGACAAATTAAAATAAGTTGAAGGTTCAGAAAGACTCTCCAAAGTTACCCAAGAAGGAATAGAAAAGTCAGAACGGAATTTCTCAAGAGATTCGATAATATAAACCATGGTGAATAAAAAGAAATGAAGAAGAAGGAAGAAAATCTTACAGGAAAAAGGAGATCTGTTGACAAACAAACGAAGAAAGGGATGAACGCACAGGAGAGAGAAAAGCTATAGAAAACTCGAAAGCAGAAATTGAAAAGGTAGAAGACGATGGGATTGCCTCTGAAGCTTAAATACTTTGCCTTGGGAAATGGCGAAAGAAATGATTACAAAAAGGAAACTATTACGCTACCGACGACTAAAAGGACAAAAAGTGCACGAAGATCGAAGCGCTTATAAAAATGCAAAAAGGCGGATTCTGCGAATTTGGAAGGAAATTCAAATACGAAGAAAAGGCTCCTAAAACCCAGGAAGGTCATTTAATATTGCCATATACCGAGAAAGAATGTTCCATACTCCTCAAAGTTCGAAATATGAAACATTGGGGGCTTCTGTTAATACCAAAATTAGTATGCTGATGTGAACGAATAATAAGAAGACACGTGTCAATCTACGTGGCACAATAGCAACGAGGAAGATCATTCCCCCGACCAACATACTCATTCCGAGCAACAGGTGTACTCCGAGGAACACCAGTCTTCCGAGGAATACCAGCCCTCCGAGGAACTCTTGTCCTCCGAGGAACTCCAGTTCTCCGAGGAACTCTTGGACGATGAGCAACTAAGGCGGTTCGAGATGCATCTCGACCACAACATTGATTGCCAGATAATCAACAGTTCAACTATTCATTGAATGCTTATCATCTTGACGCACACGCTTGAAGAGCATTAAATGAGTTACCCTTTCATATGTATATCATTCAATGTATCATCCTTTCATGTACAACCTAAGGGCTATAAATACCTTGTATAACCCTCATTCAACGGGACCGGAATTTCTTGATAGCACTTGCAAATCGAGAATTCTCAAACACTCAGCAATAACATAACAGTGGACGTAGGCCATTCATATAAGGCTGAACCACTTTAAAATATTTTGTCTCATTTATTTATCTGTGATTGAATAATTAGAGTAATCTAATTTTTTACATCAACACTTATAAAAGTATATCATATGTAATATCTATTGCAAAGTGTAACAATAATCCTGAAATAATATCAATTATATTTAAAGATTAAAGGTATTAACTATATAATATTTAAATATCTATTTATTTAGTATACCAAATCAGATCAGATACTTAGCGGATCAGATATGTATCAATCTAAATTCGATTCATTTATTAAATGGATCATCGAATTATCGGATTGTATAATGCCATTCCATATACGAATAAATACACCGAATTTTATAAATTGACATGCGTAATTACGGTTTGGATTTCACATGTGAGTTGAGAACGAAAATTTCATCATGGATTTGTTATGTCCTAGGCAGGGGTGGACCTAAAATTTAAAGGTCATTGTGTGAAATTAAATATAGGGTCCCTTTTTATTTACAAACTTAATTTTTTTAAAAATAATTATCACAATAATCATCATATACTACAAAAATATAATTTTACAACTCAATAATGCATACTACAAGCAATCCATAGATTTGTAAAACAAAATTAATAAATTACCTTTTCAAATCCATAAGATGTTTGAAAAAAAAACTCGAGCATTTTCTAAGTCAACCATTATTTTTTATCACGTCGCTCGGTGAAAGCTTATTCAAAAGTATAATTAAATTTTTACAATTAAGTTTATCTAGCAAATCATGTTCTATATACAACAAAGCGAGTTCATTTAATCTTTTTTGTGATATAGTTGATCGCAATTTTTTATTTAATATTTTTAGTTTTGAAAAACTTCTTTTTGCACATGCGCTCGTAACACATATAGTCAATAGTAGTATTCTATAAGCAATAAATAAATTTGAAAAAGAATTAAGTCCTTTTAATAAATTAATTATATTGATCACTGTGTTTATATCTTGTAAAATATTTTGTAAAACTTTTAGTTATTCGAATAAATCATTCCCATTGTTGAGGTAAAAAACTAGATTGCTCTAATTATTCAATCACAGATAAATAAATAAATAAGACAAAGATTTTTAAAGTGGTTCGGCTAGGAATAAAGCCTACGTCCACTGTTATGTTATTGCCGAGTGTTTGCAGAATTCTTGATTACATGTTCTCTCAAGAAATTCCCGGTCATCCCTGCATGAGGATGATACAAGGTATTTATAGCCTTTAGGCTGTACATGAAAGGTTCGATCCATTAAATGACATACATATGAAAGGGTAATACATTTAATGTAGCGTGGGCGTCAAGAATATAAACATTCAATGAATAGTTAAACAGTTGTCCGTCTGGTAATTAATGATACGGCCGAGATGCAGCTCGGACCGCCTTAGTTGCTCGTTGATCAAGAGTTCCTCGGAGCGCATGTAGTATCTCGGGATAATGGAGTTCCTCGGGGTGTCTTCCTCGTTGCTCGGAGAGAATATGAAATGGTTGAAGGAATTAACTTCCTCGCTACTATTGTGCCATGTAGATTGACACGTGTCTTCGAATTATTCGTCCACATCAGCATATTAATTTTGGTATCAACAGAAGCCCCCAATGTTTCATATTTCGAACTTTGAGGAGTATGGAATATTCTTTCTCGGTATGTAGCAATATTGAATGATCTTCCTGGGTTTTAGGAGCATCGTATTTGAATTTATTTCCCAATTCATAGAATCCGCCTTTTTTCGAATTTTTAATAGCGCTTCGATCTTCGTGCCCTTTTTGTCCTTTTAGCCGTCGGAAGTTCAACAGTTTCTTTCGTGTAATCATTTCCTTCGCCGATTCCCAAGGCAAAGTATTTAAACTTCTTAGGTAACCATACCGCCCTCTTCTTTTCTCAATTTCTTGCATTCAAGCTTTCTATTCTCTCATTCTCTCTTGTGCGTTCATCCTTGTTTTCGTTCGTTGTCAACATACCTCCTTTCTTCCTATAAGATCTTTTTCCTTTCTTCTTTTATTCAGTATGGTTTATATTATGGAGTCTGTTGAGAAATTTCGTTCTGATTTTTCCATTCCTTCGTGGGTAACTCTAGAGGTTCTTTCTGAGCCTTTAGATTACTTTCGATTAGCTGAGGGACATTGGTTCCCCAGTCTTTTTATTGCTGAATGTGGATTTTCTTTTCCACCAAACCCATTGTGTCTTGAGTTTTGTCAGTATTTCGATCTTGTCCCTGCAAAAATAGCCCCCAATTCATGGAGAATAATTAATGGGGTGTACAAATTAAATTTAACCCATGGGACTCGTATAGGGATCCCTGAAATTATGTACTGCTATAAGTGGGCCACTCTAGATAATATTTATTACTTAAAAACTAGGTTTCTGAATAGAGCCCTTGTAGTTAACCTCCCTGATTCAAACAGAGATTATTTTGAACATGGGTTGGTTATAAAAAATTGGCAATATGCCCTTTTAGTTGGAGATGGAGTATACAACGGTCCCAGATGCCCCCCATATGGCAATGGGATAGGTTTATTTTTCATTTTATTTTACTTATGAAATTATGCTTTTATCATGTTTGACAAAATGTATGACTGATATCTCATTATGTATTTATTTGCAGCTGATAGCAAAAGAAAAACTCCAAAGGAATCAGAAGTTAATATCAAGCATCTGAAACTTATCTGGGGTTTGCATAAGAACGTTGCAGACGAGCACATTAGGTCTGCATCATATTTTCTACAGTATAAGAGTTATACAACCTCTTATACTGCTCGCCCTGTTGAACCAGCTTCCACTCCAGAAGACTCTTCTTCAGATTCTCATCTTCCTTTAAGTCAAAGGATGGGTAAGAAAAGAGCTCCTCCTGCTCTCTTTGATGATGTTACTTCTGCTGCTGGGGCCAAGAAGAGCAAAACTGATGTCCCTGAGGGGACTAAGAAGGTGGATGTTGCACCTTCCAAAACTACCGAGAAGCCCCCAATGGCTCCGAGCAAGAAAATTGCTCTTGCGGAAGTGGTTACTATCTCTCCGACCAAGAGTTCTTCCTTGGTTGAAGTTGCTGACGTCCCATTGAAGAGATTGAGGAAATCATCCTCAGTCAATTTGGCTGAAACTGCCTCCACATTGCCAGCTGGTGGTGTTGGTGTTCCCACCATCATTCCTCCGAGCTCTGCAATGAGCTCGGTGAAAACTTGGATCATACCCGAGGTCCAAGGAATTGATGAAAATATCTCCAGGGATATGCTGACATCCCTAGCTACTCGTCACCTTGCTTCAGTAAATTTCTCATACTCTGGGTTTTCTTTCTTTCTCTGAGTAATTGTATTTTTGCACTGACTTACTATTTTTCTCCTCTTTCAGCTAGTGAAATGTTTTAATAACATTGTGAAGAAGGACGAGGTAATTAAAGCCTCTAGTTCCTCGTCTAGTGTAGAGGATGCTCTGTTGGGTTTGACCCAATCCTTGAAGGAATCTCACCAACAGTACAATGAGGACAAGACTGCTTGGGAGAAAAAGTTGTCAATAGTTGAAGCCGAGAAAGTGAAGTTGGCCGAGATCTCCAAAGGTTTGGAGAATAAAGTAAAAAGTTTGGAGGTTGAGCATAAAAAATATGATGACAAGCTCAAGAATTTTGGGGAGCTTGAAAATAAGTTGAAGAAAGCAGAGGAGGAATTGCTCGTCCTGCGAGATATCAAAAGTAAAAAAGAAGAATTGGACGTGAAGCTCTCCTCGGAGAAATTGAGAAGAAAGGTTGCAGTCAAAAAATCCTTCAGTGTTGGCTGGGAGAAAGGATGGGATAAGGGAATTGTTGCAATGACATCCCAAGTTCAATATGGGAAGTTGAAATACTTCCATGATGGCTAGGTAGCTTCTCTGCAAGAGTTGAAGATTAAAGACGATTCTGAGCTATTCCAACTACACCTCCCTGGTCCTCCTCCAACAATTGTGGAGGAAGAAGAAGATGAGCCTGTTTCTGATGGATCTTCTATAGCCATGGGTGATCAGGTCTTTGCCTCTCAACCCTCTGCCACCGAGGAGATTTCTTCCATGCCTCCTCCTCCTGAGAAGATTCATGCCGATCAAGTCGCTGTCACTACCGAGCAACCAAGCTCCTCGTCCCAGCCTCCCGAGAAAGTCTTGGGGGACAAGGAAAAGGTGTGAAGTTGTTCGGTATCATTTCTATCTTTCATTACTTGTAATCGAACAATTTAATCCTTTTATGATCTAATAAAATACATCTTTGTTCCTCTCTGTTGTTGATGACTTATTTTTGTTGATTGTTGTCTTCTCTTCATTAGTTTGTTGCTAGAATGGAACTGCTATCCGCCCATGATACCAAACTGATGCAGCAA
This sequence comes from Sambucus nigra, assembly GCA_949130495.1. Lineage (NCBI taxonomy): Eukaryota > Viridiplantae > Streptophyta > Magnoliopsida > Dipsacales > Adoxaceae > Sambucus > Sambucus nigra. Next base: position 363,739,387 of record OX422212.1, read on the forward strand.
TGTCACGAATACTATAAAGCTGGTCACACAGAGCTAAGTGTATCAGAAATTTCTGACATCCTTGGCCATGATGTTTCAGAGCAAGCAATTGAGGCTTATCGGTATTTGAAGAGTTTACTTGACCGAGCTGTGGCCAACAATGTCGCCTACTATGACTTGATTGAAGAGCTTCATGGTTCCATAGAGGATCTTCAAAATCAACACAATAAATCAATGGCTTCGTTGCACAAGGATTATGAAAATAGATATCAACAACTTTCTTCTGAAACAGGCCATAAAAATATCCTTGCTGGATATGATATTAGGGAAAGAACTTTAAAAGGTGAAGTTGAAGCTTGCAGGCAGATTGCTGAGTTGCTGGAACAGGAGAACAATAATTTGCAGAAAAAGTTGGCACAGTATGAATCTGCAGCATCATCTTCAACTGCTTTAGTACCAGTTACTGATGAAGGTTTCTCGTTCTTAGAGGTTGAAAACGCCAAATTAAGGCAAGAATTGGATAACTTAAGAAGTTCTGTTATTCCAGTGACTGGTCGGGGATGAGGTAGAGGTTCTCGGGGGCGAGGAAGAGTTGTTCAAAATGTTGTCGAGGAACAAGGTTCTCCAGTCGCTTCTCGGAGCCGATCAAGAGTTCTTAGTCGCAATGTTGAAGAGGCTCATACCCAATCTACTTTGGAAACTCAGGCATTCCAATTAAACGTCAAAGATCGAGCTCTATCAGAAATGTCCAAGAAAAATCTATCCTTGGAAGATCAACTTACTGCAACGAAGTCTGCTCTACATACTAAGGATCTTTTTGCCAAAAACCTTCTCGAACAATTGGATAGATTAACCTTTCAATTTCATAAGCAACCCAGGGAATTCTGGATGGCAGGATATAATGAAGCTCTTGTTCACTTGGATGCTCGTATTGAACATGCCAACAATGAAGGTTATAAGCAGGGGTGGTTGAATGCACTGGGTGTGTTAAAATTGGAGCAAGGGCATTTTTTATGGGATTATCATGCTCCAGGATTATTAGACTTGCCTGTGCCACCTTTTAAATTGGATATGGCATGGATCCCATCTCGTTCCATTCCTCGTAGTTTAATTTCAAAATACCTCGGTGATTATAGCCTTCATTCCCAAATTGAAGTATCTCGTCCAGAGCATCTGATGAAGACACCTTCAATAATGAATGTCAGAATGTTGAAGGACTTGAACTTTATTAATTCTCCCCTTTGCCTGGAAGATCCTCCTGCCGGCGAAGAGCCTATTTCTAAAGCAAAGGGCAAGAAAACAATAGAATAGGACTATCAATGTAATAGTTAGTGCATTCATCTAACCTGTAATTTATTAATAATTTTAATGAAAAGACTTTCATTTTCTGTTTGTAAATTTTGCTGTTGTCTTGTGTTTATCAAACACCTTTATATTTGTACATATGTATCTGTTAAAAAGATAACAATAATATTGTTCATCGAGCAACTTAATAAAAAGTTACAAGTATCAAGGTTGTTCAATAAAGTAATGAGTATAAAATGCTCAAACTGTTTCCAACCAACCAGGGTGGATAAATAATGTTTGTCGACCAACTACAGTTGATGGGTCTTTATCCCCGACCAGCCATACTTGGTTCAATTTCAAATATTTTCATAAAATGTGTCTGACCAACCAAGGTAAATAATTTATCCTCGTCGACCAACTACAGTTAGTGGGTTTTTATCCCCGACCAACTATACTTGGTGTATTTTGGTACATTTTGTTCTTCAAAGAATTTTTTGTAATAATCTTACCTCCCGACCAACATAAGTTGTAATATGAGAGTATATTTTTATCTTACCAACCGTAATTGATCATGATGGTGTACACCTCTTAACCAAAAGAGTAGTAGTGGTTCTTTCGAACTGTCCACTAGATATCTTACCAACCGTAGTTGGTCACACTAGTGTCGTCTCCTAACCAAAGGAGTATTTTTTTGGTTCTTTCGAACTGTCCACTAGATATCTTACCAACCGTAGTTGGTCACACTAGTGTCGCCTCCTAACCAAAGGAGTATTTTTTGATTCTTTCGAACTGTCCACTAGATATCTTACCAACCGTAGTTGGTCACACTAGTGTCGCCTCCTAACCAAAGGAGTATTTTTTGGTTCTTTCGAACTGTCCACTAGATATCTTACCAACCGTAGTTGGTCACACTAGCGTCGCCTCCTAACCAAAGGAGTATTTTTTGGTTCTTTCGAACTGTCCACTAGATATCTTACCAACCGTAGTTGGTCACACTAGTGTCGCCTCCTAACCAAAAGAGTATTTTTTTTGTGCGTAGTGTATTACACACTAGTATTCCCCGAAAAACTTTCAACAGAAAGAAAATGGTGAAACATCCTCGTTTTATTCATAATGAAGGAAATGCTTTACATTTTACATTACTGATAATACTTGCGCAGGTGTTCAGCATTCCATGCATTCTTAAATTCTTCTCCTTCTAGAGTTGCTATTCTGTAAGTTCCTGGTCGAACAACCTCTGTAACTCGGTAAGGTCCATGCCAGTTTTCTTCCAACTTATTTTGCTTCTGAATGACTTTCTTTAGCACATAATCCCCTTCTTTTAAGTTACATTTCTTCACCCTTTTGTTGTAGAACAGAGCTGTACGTTGTTGGTAAGCAGCATTCCTAATGGCTGCCTCTTCTCTAACCTCCTCGAGCATATCCAAATCCAGTCTTCTCATCAAATCGCTGACTGGGGAATTGAAATTCAGCACTCTATGAGTTGGGAGACCCAACTCGGCAGGAATCACAACCTCACTTCCAAATGCTAGCATATATGGTGATTCTCCAGTTGCTGCTCGGGGAGTTGTTCGGTAAGCCCATAGTACTGATTGGAGCTCATTAATCCAATTTGCTTTAGCATCACTTAACCTCTTCTTCAAACCATTCAGTAATGTTCTATTCGTCACCTCAGTCTGTCCATTGCTTTGTGGATGGCCTGGTGCTGAATGAAGCTTCAAAATGTTCAACTGATGACAATAGGCAGCAAATTCTTCATTATCGAATTGTGTTCCATGGTCTGTGATGAAAGCATGGGGGAGACCATATCGACAAATGATGCTCTTCCAAATGAACTGATATACCTTCTCGTACGTCATATCAATTAGTGGTTCAGCTTCCACCCACTTAGTAAAGTAATCCACTGCTACGACGAGGTACTTGAACCTTCCTCGGGTCGTCGGCAATGGTCCAACCAGATCAACCCCCCACATGGCAAATGGCCAAGGTGAAGTTATGGGTGTCAACAATGCTTGTGGAGTTCTTCGGATGGAGGAAAAACGTTGGCACTTGTCACACTTCTTGGCATAGGCTATACAATCAGCCCTCATCGTCGGCCAGTAATATCCCTGTGTCATTACCCTTTGCAAAAGTGTCCGACCTGCTACATGAGCTCCACAAGATCCTTCATGGATTTCTTCGACCAATTCCTTGACTTCTGATGGATGCACACATCTCTGCAAACCTGCCATAATTCCTCGTCTATACAAAACACCATTAGTTAACACATACCGAGCAACTTTATACTTCAATTTCTTGGCAGCTAACTTGTCCTCCGGTAATTCTCCTTCTTCAATGTATGCCCTGATAGGATCCATCCAAGATGGTCCTAAATTAAGGGTAATAATTTTCACCGTCAGATCTTCTTCTATGCTCTCACTTTCTAATACTTCAATTGGTATCGTTCTTCGCAGCTCAGTCCGCGTAGCTGACGCTAATCGGGCCAATGCATCTGCTCTAGCATTCTCCATCCTCGGTATTCTCACCAATTGAATAGCATCAAATTCTGTCAATAACTCCATTACCTTTGCATGGTACTTCACCATTAATTCGCCCTTAACTGCATATATTCCCATCATTTGATTCACAATTAATTGAGAATCACTGAAAACAATTATTTGCCGTGCCTCCATAACTTTCGCCAAATGAAAACCTGCTATCATGGCCTCATACTCAGCTTCATTATTGGAAGCCTTGAATTGGAATCGCAAGGCATATTCCATGTCAATATCATCTGGGGTGTTTAAAACAATCCCTGCTCCACAACCAGCTGTGCAAGATGATCCATCTACATATAATCTCCATGTAGGTAACTCGTCTTCAAATTTCTTATTTGTCAGAGATCCTCGGTAAAATATCTGCTGTTTTCTTTCGTCATCCCCTGGTATCTTTCGTTCCTCGTTGGTCATCTGTTCGTGCCCTTTTACCAACCGGAGTTGGTCTGGGTTTGAATATGATGATTTTTCTACATCCACAAGTCTTTTTACCAACCTTAGTTGGTCTGGACCTGTGTCTGTTGATCCTGTATCGTCCACAGGTAGGTCAGCAAGTACCTTTTGTTCCTCGGGGGTATCAGGGTATGTGAATTCTGCTATAAAATCTGCTACAGCTTGCCCCTTTAATGATGATCTGGGTTCATACACAATATCATATTCACCGAGTTCTATTGCCCAATACATTAACCTTCCTGATTTTTCTGGCTTGTGAAGGGCTTGTCTTAACGGCATGTCGGTATACACGATGATGGTATGGGCTTGGAAGTATGGCCTCATTCTTCTACTTGCCTCAATTAACGCTAATGCCAATTTTTCTAGCTTTGTGTACTTGATTTCTGCACCTCGGAAAGCCTTACTTGTATAATAAATTGGCTTCTGGACTCCATTCTCCAATCTGATCAACGCCGAGCTGACTGCATTCTCTGATACTGCCAGATACAAGTATAAATTTTCTCCTGTTATTGGCCTAGACAGCAATGGTGGGGCTCCCAAATACTTCTTCAAATCTTGAAAGGCCTTCTCACATTCATCAGTCCACTCAAAACTTTTTCGCAGTGTTTTGAAGAATGGGAGGCATTTATCAGTTGCTCGGGATACAAATCTGTTGAGCGCTGCAACTCGTCCTGTAAGACTCTGTACTTCTTTCCTCGTCGTTGGGGATCGCAGCCCTAAAAGAGCTTTGATCTTTTCTGGATTCGCCTCGATGCCTCTTTGGTTGACGATGTATCCGAGGAACATTCCTTCTCGTACTCCAAAGGTACACTTCGTCGGGTTGAGCTTCATTTGGTATTTATCCAGTTGATCAATGGTCTGGCCTAAGTCAACTAGATGATCAGTAGCTCTCTAGCTTTTGGTGAGCATGTCGTCGACATAGACCTCCATGTTGCAGCTGATTTGTTCGGCAAAAACCTTGTTCATCAGCCGCTGATATGTTGCACTTGCATTATTTAAACCAAAAGGCATAACATTATAACAATAAGTTCCCCTTGGGGTAATAAAAGAAGTACCCTCCCTGTCTTCAGGTTTCATTTTGATCTGATTATAACCAGAATATGCATCCATAAAGCTGAGCAGCTCATGTCCCGAGGTAGCATCCACTAGCTGGTCGATTCTGGGCAATGGAAAATGATCTTTTGGGCATGCCTTGTTCAGATCAGTGAAATCAACACACATTCTCCACTTATTATTTTTCTTCTTTACCATCACCACATTTTCCAACCAATCTGGATATTTCACATCTTCAATGAATTGGGCTTTCTAGAGCTTCTCGACCTCCTCTTGTATGGCCTGGTTCTTCTCGGGACTAAACACTCTTCTTCTCTGCTTCACAGGTTTGATCTCCTTATTCACATTGAGCTCATGACATAAGAAGTTTGGATCTATTCCTGGCATGTCTTCATGACTCCAAGCAAAAGTATTCTTCCTCTTTCTCAAGAAAACTATCAACTCCTGTTTTATTGAAACATCCAACGACGATCCTATCTGGGTTATTCGTTCAGGATGCTCGTCGTCCAGAATAACATTTTCTGTAGATTCCACCACCTGTCCTTTTACAAGTTGAGATTCATCCCTAGGATCAAGAGTTTCAATTTCTGTACCTTCCTCCACTTGGTAAGTAGTAGTCTTTTTCCTTGATTCTTCAAGTTCCTCTTGCTCGGCAGACGAATAATAGCATTCCCGAGCTACTTTTTGATCACCTTTCATAATTTCGACTCCAAAATTCGTTGGGAATTTCAAACACTGATGTACTGTAGATGGAACTGCTTCGAACTTCTTCAATCCAACCCTTCCCATGATGATGTTGTAGGCTGACTGCACATTCTTATCCATCACAAAGAAGCGTATTTTTTCTGTTCGACAAGCAGGCCAAGTTCCAATGAGTATATCCAACTTGATCGTCCCAAGTGGAAAAACTTTCTCGCCAGCAAAACCCAGAAGGGGTCTATGATAAGGTTCCAATTGAGATAATTTCAAATTCAAGCTATCAAAGCATGAATATTACATGATGTCTGCCGAACTACCGTTGTCTACTAACACCCTTGAAATGACCACGTCCTTCATCCTCATTTTGATCACCAAAGGATCATCATGAGGGTAAAAAACACCTGCCAGGTCGTTTTTTGAAAAACCAATCACTAGCTTCTCTTTATTTACCTTCCTCGGACGATCATCCTCGACCAGATTTGTTCGCTGAATATATGAACAAGCTTGAGCCTCTCCGAGGTAAGCTTTTCTTTCTGCAGTAAGGTCTCCTCCTCCTGCATCTCCTCCTGTAATAACATTACAATCAAATGACCCAAAACGTATGGAAAATACCTCTCGTTCAGGTTGCCTTGGCTTCTTGGGAAGATCGGGGTCATCATCTGGATCATCTTCATGGTCCCTCTTCTTTTTTTCCTCTGCACGACGAGGAGATCTAGATCTTTCTCTAGTTCTATCATCATTCTTCCTCTCACCCTTGCGATCTACATATTTTGACAATTTTCCTCTTCGGATGAGCGTTTCAATCTCGTTCTGAAGGGCTATGCAATTTTTGGTCATATGGCCATGATCTTTGTGAAACTCGCAGTATTTGGCCTTATTCCTCAAATCAGGATTCGTCCTCAGTTTTTCTGGCCACTTGATTTCATCGCTATTCTTGATTTCTTCCAAAACATGATTAATACCCATTTTCAATGGAGTATAATTGTCATACTTCTTTAGGACTTCCCATGACGTTCTATTGTTCTTGGAGTGCTTGTCACCACCATTACCTTTCTGCTCTTTCTTCTTAGACTTGTCGACCTCCACCTTGGTTTCTTTATCCATATTCTTCTTTGCAGCCATAGCCTCCTCGGCATTCATAATTTTGGTCGCTTTTGCTATCAACTCCGACATAGTTTTAGGTGGATCTTTGGCCAAAGTGTAGTATAATTTATAAGGCAACAAACCACTCATCAAAGCAGTGATTGCTGTCTTTTCTTCGTAATCTATGACTTCCAACTTCTCGTTATTGAAACGAGTTATGTAATCTCTAGCACTTTCACCTGATTTTTGTCTAACACTTAGCAAGTGTGCTACTCGCTTTACTGGCTTCGCCCCAAAACAAAAATTACCAATGAACAACTCGGCTAATTGAATAAAAGTTGAAATCTTACCCCGAGGAAGATTATTATACCATATCTGTGCAGATCCGGTAAGAGTTCCCGAGAATGCTCTACACCTCATCTCGTCGGGGACGGCATAGATGTCGGCAGCAGCTTGGTATTGTTCTATATGAAGAACAGGATCTGTCTTTCCATCATACTTGGGGGTCACTACAGGTGCTTTGAATTTCGATGGTGTAGGAAAATCCACAATGGCTTGCACAAAAGGTGTTCGTTGAATAAAAGTTCTCTGTAAGGGATTTCTTGCCTTAGCCATTTCTCCCAATCTATCCTCCAACCGCTGAATGGAACCTTTCCATGCTTCATTTCCTTCCTCAGGCCGCTTAGTCCGAGCAATTGATTGCTCTGACGTAGCTTCCTGAGATTTATCTCGACGAGTAGCTGGTCGTGATTGTGCTGATCCTTCTCTCAAACGTGATGGTGGTCGAAAGCTTCTCGATGGAGCTCTAGGTGGACTCATGTTTCTCCTTGGTCCTAACCGACTGAAAGGAGATACCCGGCTTAATCTTTCCAATGCACTGGTTCTCTCCGGAGAGAGAGATATAGTTTGATCTGTATCTGTAGCCCTTATTGATGAAGTTCGCCCAGGTTGATAAGAAGAATCATTAGATTCTCCATTGCGATACGACCCAGTACGTCTGGATCGCGATTGCCCACGATCACTCCTTTCACTACACCAAATCTGCCCATTTGTCACGGTCATTGACCTTGACAAATTCACCTTGTCAAGGTCAATGACCGTGACATTTCCAGGCGAGACAACTTTTTTTGTCACGGTCGTGTCACGGTCATTGACCTTGACACAAAACTCGCGTTTTGTGTCACGGTCGTGTCACGGTCATTGACCTTGACACGTTTGTCACGGTTTAAAACCGTGACTAAGCCGCGATCCTTTTTAAAAAATTGTCACGGTCATTGCCCGTGACAAGCCCGTGACAAATGTTGTCAAGGACTTGTCACGGTCAATGACCGTGACAATTCTGGGCAGAATTTAAAAAAAATCTGCTGGGCAGTATGGCCACCGCCACTGCCCAGCAGTATATTTGTACCTGTTATAACAACGTTGTACCTGTTCCAAACATCATATATCCAACACAAACTAAAGATAATGCAAATATATATTCATGACAGTATAATCCAAATTTTCAAAGTAAAAATAATATACATGACGATATAATCCAAATATAATTAAAATGGACAAACTTGAAAATAATGTTACTACATGTCTTTTATAAAACTGAGGAGGTGAGTAGGCCACACGACATACGAATTGACGCACCCACTAATATATGTCGTGCCGCATTGTTCACGCAACCACAGTAGGGAGTTCTCCTTCCCGGGTATGACATGCGTGACGAGCACCCTGGACTCCATCCCTTGAAGCACACGTCCATGGACTATTCCACCCTCGATGATATCCGGATCCCTCAACCCCCGCCCTATCCGCTGGCCATCAAATATGTCCAATATGAACACGCTCGGCCAACCAATCGTCGATAATGGTCTGTTGGAGGGCGTCGAATAGGGAAGTGGATCGTCGAAGTACGAACGTGTCGGTGATGAAGCAGCGAGGTCCACATCCTCGTCATCCTGCGCCTCGTCCTCCCGCACCTCCTCCTCCACCGCCTTCTCCTTCCCTTTCCCTTTACCTTTCTCTTTACGGTCTCCACCCAACGTACGCTTCATGAATGCGTACATATCTTGGACCGTCGCCTCCAAACGGGACAGCTTCGCGTCGTGTGAATCCACCGTTCGAGCCAACCCGGTGTCGCTCGTCTCCAATCCGATGATCCTAGATTTGGCCACCCGCGAGCTCACTCCCCTTGTCCTCCCCTTGCGATCAGAGCCAAGCACTTGGCTGAGTGCGTCTGTGGACAAAGATGCCTTGTCGGCATCAGACTGCGACTCATGCACTTCCTTAAGCTTTGCCTGAAACGACAAAAAGCACATGATTAGTAAAATAAGTAAACTAAAAAATTATAACGTAATTAACAATAATTAAACTGTCGGATTACTTACAATCGTGGCCGCGACGCTCGGGGACACCTCCTTGTCCTTCCCCTTCTTCGTCCGAAGAGCCACATAAGTATCGAGCCTATGTGGCTTACCCCCTGGCCCACTCCCTACCCCCTGAAATAAAATAAAGTAAAGTAAAATTAGTATCGGCCCAGCAAAGTAAAATAATATCCAATAATATATTTCTGTAGTTATAGATAAATTAAATATTACCTTCATCCTATGCTCCACCTCAGCGTAAGAGGTCCGGCCGGAGTAGTGCACGTCCGTCTTTTTAGCCCGATTTTCCCTCCCCGATTGGCGAGATGCCAATTTTCGATCCTCGATCTCATTGTCAATGAACTTTTGCCATTGTGCCAATGAGATCGGCTCCTTGGGCGGGACGGATCCGCGCCATTGTAAAATGGTCTCTCGTGTTTTTCCAAAGTACCGTGTCCGCATATTTTTTTTCCACGTCTTGTGTTGCTCCCTCAACTGCTCGAAGACGGAATCGCGTAGCTTTGGATCCAAGTTGAATTGTTCCTGTCCAACAAATACAATGTTAGTTGCGAATAAATATAAATATAAATATAAATATAAATATAAATATAAATATAAATATAAATATAAATATAAATATAAATATAAATATAAATATAAATATAAATATAAATATAAATATAAATATAAATATAAATATAAATATAAATATAAATTGAAATTGAAATTGAAATATTCATATAAATATTACCTGTAGTGCCGCCCAAACAGCTAACTTGAGCTCATACGGCACCTCCTTCAAACTCATAAACCCCGGGCCGATGACCGTCTTTAGCAGCTCGAGGGATCTCGCTAAAAGCTCTGACTTGTTTTCGACGACAATCCCAAATTTTCCATATTTGGGGAGCCTAGGGGCGGAGGAGCCCTCGTCGCCTCCGCTACCACCGAACCCAGACGACGACATCATCATAAACAGCATCATCATCTTCGCCCTAACATCTGAAGGAGACATTTTTGCTGTAAAAAAAATGTTATTAGTACAGATAAAAAAAATGTTATTAGTACAAATAAAAAAATGTTTCGTCTATATTATAACGTATGTGTAAGTTCCGTCAATACCACTCCCGCCACACGCACACACACACACACACACACACCACCCCTACCCACCCCGCCCCACCCCCGCCACACGCACACACACACACGCACACACACACACACACGCACACACATATTTTGAATGAAAATATCAATTATTTATAAAATTGATGTCTACTTTTAGTGTTGTGTATATATGTTAGTCTACTTTTGCTTTTTTTTTTAAATAATCAATTAACCAAATTTCATAATAGTGAATAAGGGTTAATCCTAGCCATTGATTAAGTGTATTATTAGTAAGTACAAAAATTAAATATGGACTCTTAATCTAGGATATAAGGAGTATTTGTTAGTGAAATAATAGTTTAGTGATAAAAACACACTCGAACACTACCAAGTTTTGATGACACGGGTCTCTAGAAAGAAAAACAAGCATTTCCAAATTACATGTCGAAATAATACAAGTGCATGCTTTGCAATCAAAGGTATTTATCTTTAGGGGTTTGTAAATTTAGGATTTATTGTAATATGTATTTTGAAAATAGGACAACAAACATTTTATTTATGATTTTAGTCCCTATTTTTTAATAAAACCGTTGGCGCGGACCCATATTCATAAAACGTTAACCAATCATAACATGCCACGTGTCCCTTTAATTTGAAAATAGGGACTAAAAATGGAAACAAAATGTTTGTTGTCCTATATCCATAATCAATATTATTTTAAGTCCTAAAATTACATAATCTATTATCTTTATAAGGATAAAATTATCTTAAAATGATTGGTAGGGAATGTCTATGAGGTGGATGATAATTTATTTGATATTTTATTTTATTTCTTTTGGTTAGGTTATTAAGACTTTGTTTGAATTGATATCTTAGTAATTATTATTTAATATTTATTTTGAGCAATTATCTTATAGTAGGATTATTATCCTAGAAACAATTCTATCAATTCAAATAAATAGATATCAATTCAAATACATGTCTTGGATATCAATTCCCACTAGGGGTGGCAATTCGTGTGCGTCGTGTCGTGTTCGGGTCGTGTCATGTCGGGTTCGTGTTAAGTATTAGTCAACCCTAACCCGACCCATTTAACTAATCGTGTCAGATGAGCAAACACTGCACTCATAGGCCTACAATAACTTAATTTAATTAATTTCAAATTCTTGCAATACATAAATAATTTATCATCCGAGTTCGTGTCGAGTTCGTGTCGGGTATCGTGTCATGTCAAAAATTGCCACCCCACCCCACCCCTGCCCCCCTTCACCACCACACACCACCACACACACACACACACACACACCACCCCTAACCACCCCCTGCCCCACCCCTCCACCACCCCCTCCCCCACCACACACCACCACACACACACACACACACACACCCCAACCCCACCCCTCCACCACCCCCTCCCCCACCACACACCACCACACACACACACACACACACACCCCAATTCCACCCCACCCCCTCCCCCACCACACACCACCACACACACACACACACACACACCCCAATTCCACCCCACCCCCTCCCCCACCACACACCACCACACACACACACACACACACACCCCACCCCACCCTCCACCACCCCCTCCCCCACCCTGCCCCACCCCCTGCCCCCCTCCACCATCCCCACCCCCTCCCCCACCCCGCCCCACCCCCCCACCCCCTGCCCCCCTCCACGCACACACATACACACATATATATATACACATACACACAAATATACACACAAATATATATATAAATGAAAGAGAGAGAGAGAGAGAGAGAGAGAAAATGGACCTGAAAGTAGAGAGAGAGAGAGAGAGAGAACAACGTCGAGAGAGAGAGAGAGAGAGAGAGAGAGAGAGAGAGAAAATGGACCTGAAAGTAGAGAGAGAGAGAGAGAACAACGTCGAGAGAGAGAGAGAGAGAGAAATGGAGGGAACGGCGCGGGAGGGAAAAAAGAAGGGGGATAGGGTTTTTGCTGCGAATATTGTCACGGTCGTGTCAAGGTCTTTGACCGTGACAAGAATTTAAATAATTGTCACGGTCAATGACCGTGACAAGACCGTGACAAATTGAATTGCCACGGGCTTGTCACGGTCATTGACCGTGACAAGTCGTTGTCACGGTCGTGTCAAGGTCAATGACCGTGACATAAAACGCGTGTTTTTTTGTCACGGTCAATGACCTTGACAAGGCTGGCCGGCTGAAAGGTGACAATTTGCCCATTTTGGTGTAGTGTTTGCCCTGAATAAGTAGGTGCACCACCTTGAAGAGTTTGAAGGAGTTGCCTCATAGATTCTTGCATGGCGGTTTGTCCTTGAGCCAGATTTGTCATAATTCCGGCCAGATCTGGAGATGCAGATGGATTTGGAGGATTTCCAGTATTTCCAGCATTTCGATTACTGGATTCTGGATTATCTGCCATTGATGACAAATGATTTTTTATGAAAAATGATAGTAACAGTCGTTTCCCACAGACGGCGCCAATCTGTTGATGTAAAAAACTAGATTGCTCTAATTATTCAATCACAGATAAATAAATAAGACAAAGATTTTTAAAGTGGTTCGGCTAGGAATAAAGCCTACGTCCACTGTTATGTTATTGCCGAGTGTTTGCAGAATTCTTGATTACAAGTTCTCTCAAGAAATTCCCGGTCATCCCTGAATGAGGATGATACAAGGTATTTATAGCCTTTAGGCTGTACATGAAAGGTTCGATCCATTAAATGACATACATATGAAAGGGTAATACATTTAATGTAGCGTGGGCGTCAAGAATATAAACATTCAATGAATAGTTGAACAGTTGTCCATCTGTTATTAATGATACGGCCGAGATGCAGCTCGGACCGCCTTAGTTGCTCGTTGATCAAGAGTTCCTCGGAGCGCATGTAGTATCTCGGGATAATGGAGTTCCTCGGGGTGTCTTCCTCATTGCTCGGAGAGAATATGAAATGGTTGAAGGAATTAACTTCCTCGCTACTATTGTGCCATGTAGATTGACACGTGTCTTCGAATTATTCGTCCACATCAGCATATTAATTTTGGTATCAACACCCATCAATATCAGAAAAAGTGTTATATTTTAATAGTTTCAAGGGGACCACAACACATTTTCATCTTTTTGTCATCCATTGAATTTAAATTTTTTGAAAAAAATAAAAATCCAAAAATTTCTTATATTTGTTGAATTGAATAAACCTTGACTATATTTAACCAATAACATTATCTACACTACACCAAATGGTCAAATTGTCACCTTTCAGCCGGCCATCCTTGTCACGGTCATTGACCATGATAACAAACACGAGTTTTGTGTCACGGTCATTGACCGTGACTAGTCCGTGACAAACATATTTGTCACGGACTTGTCACGGTCAATGACCGTGACAATTCTCTGAATAATTGTCAAGATCAAGGACCTTAACACGACCGTGACAATGTCATCAGTAAAATAAGCCCTAGGCTTTTTTTTTTCCCACCGATTTTTGGTTTTCTCCCCTTCTCTCTCTAAGCGATTTCATCTCTCTCTCTCTCTCTCTAAGGTATGTTTTTTTCCTCTCTTTTTCTTTCATATCTATATGTGTGTGTATGTGTGCATATGTATGTGTATATGTGTGTGTATATATGTGTGTAGTGGTGTGTGAGGGGCAGGGGGTGGTGGGGGTGGGGTGGGTTGTGTGTGTACGTGTGTGTGTGCAGGTGTGGTGGGGGTGGGGTGAAGGGGGCCAGGGGGTGGGGTGGGGGGAGGGGGGCAGGGGGTGGGGTGTGTGTGTGTGCAGGTGTATGCGTGTGTGTGTGGCGGGGGGATGGGGGAAGGGGCTGGGGTGGTGGTGGTGGGGGTGAGGTTTGTGTGTGTGTGTGTGTGGTGGGGCAATCTAAACAATTGTATAGCTTTAATTAATAAATTGTATAGCTTTAATTGTAATTTTAATTGTATAGTTTTAGATGAAAGTAAATTAATAATTAGTGCCCATTTCATATGAAAGTAGGATTGCCCCTCATTGTAAATTAGTAAATTAATAATTTTATATTTTAATTGTTAGTTTAATTGATGAAATGAATTAATTGAGTAGATGAATTAGAAAGAGTATGGGATACACATTTGTTGTTGACATTGCTGTTGGATTATTTTGTTTAGTAAATGTTGGGTTGGTTAGTTTTAAAAGTGGCCTGACCACTGGATTATTGTCCATATGTGGGGTGGCATTTTTCAACTTTTTTTGAAAATTACTTTGTATATCGAACAATATATATAGTATGTGCGTGTGTGTGTGGCAGGGGGTGAGGTGGTGGTGATGGGTGTGTGTGTGTGTGTGTGTGCGGTGGAGCAATCTTAACAATTGTATATCTTTAATTGTAATTTTAATTGTATAGTTTTAGATGAAAGTAAATTAATAATTAGTGCCCATTTCATATGAAAGTAGGATTGCCTCTCATTGTAAATTAGTAAATTAATAATTGTAAACTTTAATTGTTAGTTTAATTGATGAAATGAATTAATTGAGTAGATGAATTAGAAGGAGTACGGGATACACATTTGTTGTTGAAATTGCTGTTGGATTATTTTGTTTAGTAAATGTTGGGTTGATTAGTTTTAAAAGTGGCCTGACCACTGGATTATTGTCCATATGGGGGTGGAATTTTTTAACTTTTTTTGAAAATTACTTTGTATATCGAACAATATATTTATATAGTATGTGTGTGTGTGTGTGGCGGGGGGAGGGGGCAGGGGGTGGGGTGGTGGTGATGGGGGTGTGGTGTGTGTGTGTGTGTGTGTGTGTGTGTGTGTGGTGAGGAAATCTTAACAATTGTATATCTTAAATTAATAAATTTTATAGCTTTAATTCTAATTTTAATTGTATAGTTTTAAATGAAAGTAAATTAATAATTAGTGCCCATTTCATATGAAAGTAGGATTACCCCTCATTGTAAATTAGTAAATTAATAATTATATACTTTAATTGTTAGTTTAATTGATGAAATGAATTAATTGAGTAGATGAATTAGGAGTACGGGATACACATTTGTTGTTGACATTGCTGTTGGATTATTTTGTTTAGTAAATGTTGGGTTGGTTAGTTTTAAAAATGGCCTGACCACTGAATTATTGTCCATATGTGGGGTGGCATTTTTCAACTTTTTTTGAAAATTAATTTGTATATCGAACAATATATATATAGTATGTGCGTGTGTGTGTGGCGGGGGGAGGGGGTAGGGGGTGGGGTGGTGGTGATGGGTGTGTGTGTGTGTGTGGTGGAGCAATCTTAACAATTGTATATCTTTAATTAATAAATTGTATAGCTTTAATTGTAATTTTAATTGTATAGTTTTAGATGAAAGTAAATTAATAATTAGTGCCCATTTCATATGAAAGTAGGATTGCCCCTCATTGTAAATTAGTAAATTAATAATTGTAAACTTTAATTGTTAGTTTAATTGATGAAATGAATTAATTGAGTAGATGAATTAGAAGGAGTACGGGATACACATTTGTTGTTGAAATTGCTGTTGGATTATTTTGTTTAGTAAATGTTGGGTTGATTAGTTTTAAAAGTGGCCTGACCACTGGATTATTGTCCATATGGGGGTGGAATGTTTTAACTTTTTTTGAAAATTACTTTGTATATCGAACAATATATTTATATAGTATGTGTGTGTGTGTGTGGCGGGGGGAGGGGGCAGGGGGTGGGGTGGTGGTGATGGGGGTGTGGTGTGTGTGTGTGTGTGTGTGTGTGTGTGGTGGGGAAATCTTAACAATTGTATATCTTTAATTAATAAATTGTATATCTTTAATTCTAATTTTAATTGTATAGTTTTAAATGAAAGTAAATTAATAATTAGTGCCCATTTCATATGAAAGTAGGATTACCCCTCATTGTAAATTAGTAAATTAATAATTATATACTTTAATTGTTAGTTTAATTGATGAAATGGATTAATTGAGTAGATGAATTAGGAGTACGGGATACACATTTGTTGTTGACATTGCTGTTGGATTATTTTGTTTAGTAAATGTTGGGTTGGTTAGTTTTAAAAATGGCCTGACCACTGAATTATTGTCCATATGTGGGGTGGGATTTTTCAACTTTTTTTGAAAATTAATTTGTATATCGAACAATATATATATAGTATGTGCGTGTGTGTGTGGCGGGAGGAGGGGTGGTGGTGATGGGTGTGTGTGTGTGTGTGGTGGAGCAATCTTAACAATTGTATATCTTTAATTAATAAATTGTATAGCTTTAATTGTAATTTTAATTGTATAGTTTTAGATGAAAATAAATTAATAATTAGTGCCCATTTCATATGAAAGTAGGATTGCCCCTCATTGTAAATTAGTAAATTAATAATTGTATACTTTAATTGTTAGTTTAATTGATGAAATGAATTAATTGAGTAGATGAATTAGAATTAGTACGGGATACACATTTGTTGTTGACATTGCTGTTGAATTATTTTGTTTAGTAAATGTTAGGTTGGTTAGTTTTAAAAGTGGCCTGACCACTGGATTATTGTCCATATGGGCGTGGAATTTTTCAACTTTTTTTTAAATTACTTTGTATATCGAATAATATATTTATATAGTATGTGCGTGTGTGTGTGGCGAGGGGAGGGGCAGTGGGTGGGGTGGTGGTGATGGGGGTGTGTGTGTGTGTGTGTGTGGTGGGGCAATCTTAACAATTGTATAGCTTTAATTAATAAATTGTATAACTTTAATTGTAATTTTAATTGTATAGTTTTAGATGAAAGTAAATTAATAATTAGTGCCCATTTCATATGAAAGTAGGATTGCCCCTCATTGTAAATTAGTAAATTAATAATTGTAAACTTTAATTGTTAGTTTAATTGATGAAATGAATTAATTGAGTAGATGAATTAGAAGGAGTACGGGATACACATTTGTTGTTGAAATTGCTGTTGGATTATTTTGTTTAGTAAATGTTGGGTTGATTAGTTTTAAAAGTGGCCTGACCACTGGATTATTGTCCATATGGGGGTGGAATGTTTTAACTTTTTTTGAAAATTACTTTGTATATCGAACAATATATTTATATAGTATGTGTGTGTGTGTGTGGCGGGGGGAGGGGGCAGGGGGTGGGGTGGTGGTGATGGGGGTGTGGTGTGTGTGTGTGTGTGTGTGTGTGTGTGGTGGGGAAATCTTAACAATTGTATATCTTTAATTAATAAATTGTATATCTTTAATTCTAATTTTAATTGTATAGTTTTAAATGAAAGTAAATTAATAATTAGTGCCCATTTCATATGAAAGTAGGATTACCCCTCATTGTAAATTAGTAAATTAATAATTATATACTTTAATTGTTAGTTTAATTGATGAAATGAATTAATTGAGTAGATGAATTAGGAGTACGGGATACACATTTGTTGTTGACATTGCTGTTGGATTATTTTGTTTAGTAAATGTTGGGTTGGTTAGTTTTAAAAATGGCTGACCACTGAATTATTGTCCATATGTGGGGTGGGATTTTTCAACTTTTTTTAAAAATTAATTTGTATATCGAACAATATATATATAGTATGTGCGTGTGCGTGTGTGTGTGGCGGGGGGAGGGGGTAGGGGGTGGGGTGGTGGTGATGGGTGTGTGTGTGTGTGTGGTGGAGCAATCTTAACAATTGTATATCTTTAATTAATAAATTGTATAGCTTTAATTGTAATTTTAATTGTATAGTTTTAGATGAAAATAAATTAATAATTAGTGCCCATTTCATATGAAAGTAGGATTGCCCCTCATTGTAAATTAGTAAATTAATAATTGTATACTTTAATTGTTAGTTTAATTGATGAAATGAATTAATTGAGTAGATGAATTAGAAAGAGTACGGGATACACATTTGTTGTTGACATTGCTGTTGAATTATTTTGTTTAGTAAATGTTGGGTTGGTTAGTTTACAAGTGGCCTGACCACTGGATTATTGTCCATATGGGCGTGGAATTTTTCAACTTTTTTTGAAATTACTTTGTATATCGAATAATATATTTATATAGTATGTGCGTGTGTGTGTGGCGAGGGGAGGGGCAGTGGGTGGGGTGGTGGTGATGGGGGTGTGTGTGTGTGTGGTGGGGCAATCTTAACAATTGTATAGCTTTAATTAATAAATTGTATAACTTTAATTGTAATTTTAATTGTATAGTTTTAGATGAAAGTAAATTAATAATTAGTGCCCATTTCATATGAAAGTAGGATTGCCCCTCATTGTAAATTAGTAAATTAATAATTGTATACTTTAATTGATGAAATGAATTAATTGAGTAGATGAATTAGAAGGAGTACGAGATACACATTTGTTGTTGACATTGCTGTTGGATTATTTTGTTTAGTAAATATTGGGTTGGTTAGTTTTAAAAGTGGCCTGACCACTGGATTATTGTCCATATGGGGGTGGTATTTTTCAACTGTTTTTGAAAATTACTTTGTATATCGAACAATATATATATATATAGTATGTGTGTGTGTGTGTGGCGGGGGCGGGGGTGGGGTGGTGGTGATGGGGGTGTGGTGGGTGTGGGTGTGGGTGTGATGGGGCAATCTTAACAATTGTATAGCTTTAATTGTGATGGGTGTGTGCGTGTACGTGTGCGTGTGTGTGGTGGGGGAGGGGGTGTATGAAAGTAAATTAATAATTAGTGCTCATTTTTATTTGTAGTGATTATACATATTTGCATGTCTTCTTCTATTTTTTTTATCTATACTAATAACATTTTTTTACAACAAATGTCTCCTTCAGGTATTAAGGCGAGGATGATGATGCTGGTTATGATGATGTCGTCTGGGCTCGGTGGTAGCGGAGGCGATGAGGGCTCCTCGGCCCCGAGGCTCCCCAAATATGGAAAATTTGCGATTACCATCGAGAACAAGTTGAAGCTATTAGCGAGATCCCTCGAGCTGCTAAAGACGGTCATCGACCCGAGGTTTATGAGTTGGAAGGAGGTGCCATATGAGCTCAAGTTACCTGTTTGGGTGGCACTACAGGTAATATATTTATATTTATATGAATATTTCAATTTCAATTTCAATTTCAATTTCGATTTCAACTTCATTTTATATTTATATTTATATTTATTCGCAACTAACATTGTATTTGTTGGACATGAATAATTAAACTTGGATCCAAAACTACGCGATTCCGTCTTGGAGCAGTTGAGGGAGAAACACAAGACGTGGAAGAAAAATATGCGAACACGGTACTTTGAGAAAACACGAGAGTTCATTATCTAATGGCGTGAATCTGTCATGTCGAAGGAGCCGATCTCATTGGCAGAATGGCAAAAGTTCATTGATAATGAGATCGGGGAGCAACAATTGGCATCTCGCCAATCGGGGAGGGAAAATCGGGCAAAAAATACGGACGTCCACTACTCCGCCCGGACGTCTTATACTGAGGTGGAGCATAGATGAAGGTAAGATTTAATTTTTCTATAACTATATAAATATATTATTCTGTATTATTTTACTTTGCGGGGCCGATACTAATTTTACTTTATTTTATTTTAGGGGGTAGGGAGTGGCCCTGGGGGTAAGCCACATAGGCTCGATACTTTTGTGGATCTTCGTACGAAGAAGGGGAAGGACAAGGAGGTGTCCCCGAGCGTCGCGACTGATAAGAACCCAAAAGTATATATTTTATACCCCGAATATGTGCATTTTAGTCCCTCGTTTTAAATAAAAATGACCTTATGTTCGTATTTTATTATTTTTCAGGTCAATATGCAGTTGTGGTACAAATAATGCTAAATCAGTACAATTGCGACGCAGAAGCGGTCAAAAGCGTACATCGAAGAAATCTAAAGAGATCGCGAAGTCTGAGTCCTTATTTGAGCTTGCCCGATGTGTTCCGATGTCCCGAAACAGTCCCGTAACCTTAACTTAGCCCAAATCGAGCCCAATCCATACCCCGAGCCCGGTGTGTGTTGAGTTTGTACCTTTATTATTTTTATAGATTTTTATTTTGGTCGTTTTATTTTTAGGATTTATTTTAGATTTATTTAGGATTTTTAGAATTTATTTGCATATTTTTATATATTTTATTTTTATTATTGTATTTTTATTTTATTTTGAAATTTTATTAGATTTCATTATATATATATATATATATATATATATTTTATTTTAGTTTTATTTTATTAGGATTATATTTTTTAGGTTTAATAGAGTTCTATTTTATTTTTAGTTTGAGATGTTAGTTTTTTTTAGTTTTATTAGATTTTTTTTAGGTCTTTAGTTTTATTTTAATTTTTTTTAGTTTTTATTTTATTTTATTTCTTTTGTTTTAATTTATAAATTAGAATTTTTATTTTTAGTTTTTATAGATTTTAGTTATTTTAATTTTTAAATTTTATGGTACAAACACTCATTCACCCTCACCACTATTACTTACACCACACCCACATCATCTAAACCCAACAAACCAAATCATCTCCCTCACCCTCACCCAAGCTATTATACATCCAACCACACACAAACCCTTTCCATCCCATCTTCTTCCCCACTAAAACAACCCGATTCTCTCTCCTCCATTCCCATTACCAAAAACCCAACATCTTCCACCAACACATCCACCAACCTCTAAACACCCATCTCTCTCTCACCTCTTGTCTACCCAAACTCCCCACAATCCCAACCGACCCAACCCGCCGGCAGCCCTCAAACTCAACCCGGCGGTGACCTAAACCGTCTTCGACCTACCACCCAAGTCGGGCGCTGACAACCCAAAACCCGGCCCAGCGAAACCGGCGTCCCAGCTGCGACTGACCCGCTACCCGAGCTCGGCCCATGGCCAAACAAACCGAGCCCAGCCCTCCAAAACCGCGACCTACAAACCTGGTGGACTCCCAATCCCAAACCCGATTCCAACTCAGTCACAACCTACCTTGCCCAAATTCCTTAAAAATCGGATGAATTCAAATCCACAACAAATCTTGACTTTGGTAGAATCCAAATCCCATGAAAATCTCTCCAAGAACAACTTCGTGGCTTTACAAGAAGGGTATGACTTTAAAAGAGGAGTATCTCATATAGAAGACTCTGAGCAAAAAGGATAGAACGCAAAGAGAGAAAAAGAGACTGTGTATATTATGTACATAGTAGTTTCATAAAAAAATTCCAAAAAACTCCAAAAAAAATTAGTTTAGTGTTAGAATAAATTTTTAGGTTTGTTTTTTATTCTTTTTGCTGGGATCAATTGCTGGATTTGTGAACACATTGGGACACACGTGCATGAACGCGATTCAAGGAATCAATTCAAAAGGAGACTTTTGTGTATTGTATATCTTGCTCTACTTTTTAATTTATTGTTCCATGTTTGTGGGTGTGATTAAAAATTTCATTATGTTTTGGCTAAACACCCCGTTCAAGGGGTGGGGTGCACTGCGAATGATGTTACTTTAATTAGTTGATTCATTAATTTTATATTTCTAGGTAAATTAATCTTTAACTGTCACCAATTAATTTATGTAACGAGAGTTAGTAAATTAATTGAACTAATTAATATTTGAATTTAGGAATCGAACTAGAGATAGGTTTTTCCTATATTTGAATATTGATTCGGTGTTGAAATTTGAGGATTGAAATTATTTTCGTTAAATTGATCCTAGCGGGTAATTTTTTGAAAATAGTTTAGTCTTAATTTTTCATCGTGTGACAATTTTAAATTAATTTTCTGAAAAAGATTTTATTAAATTTATAATTTTAACGAGAGTTAGATTATTGATTTAATATTATCTCAAAATATTTCAAAATTAATAAATTGAGAAATTAAAATAATTGAAAATGCAGTGTAATCCCATCTCTTGACCTTCTCACATATTTCACACTCAGTTGCACATTTTTTTCATTATTTAGTCATTTTATAATTTTTAGCACTTGTTAGTTAATTTTTCCCTTGAAATTGTTTTTTTTTAAAAAGTATTTTAAATAAAAAAAATTGGAATTGCACGTTTTTCACATTTATTGTTTCACCTTGAAAGTTGGATTGATACCCGTACTTACCACAATACGAGTTATTTTTAGACAAGTTTTGTAGGTACTCAAGGGAATTTTGAGAGTAGCTTTTGCACGACAACGACATATACACAAAAAAAAGCTGCTTATCAAATGGCGCCGTTGCCGCTTTCTTGGCCTGGAGACATGATTGAAGACTTGTAGTTTTATTTCTTTTTTTTTAGTGTAGTTCTTCCTCCTCCCTCCTCATTAGACTAGTTGTATAGGATTTTTAGACTTTTTGTGCATTTTGACACCGATTTTTTTGTAATTATTATTAATAAAAAAAAAAGCGAAAAGGGAAACCGGACAAGGTAGAGAGAGGGCGTCCAAGGCGAGGAAATTTGAATCCTCTCTACTTTGGGTCAGTAGGACTCCCGGGGACGACTGAGATAGGCGAAATCTCCCCCCGGTCAACTCAACTCGGTCTTCACCCCACGTGTGGAACAACCGTGGGAGGTACATTTTTTTATCCCTCGCGAATCTCCTATAAGCGAGTCAATTTTTGTGTGCTACTTGCTCCTATATGCTTTTCATTTTCGCATCGCACTTAAATTGAATGGTTTGATGAATTAATTTACCTAAGACCTGTACCCGGTCATTGAAACGAGAAGGGATTTCATCACTCGACTCACTCGCTTATCCATTGTGTGCTACCCTAGCTGTCATTAAATTTAAAATCAATCAACTAGCTAGCCCCATAGGAACACATTTTTCCAACAGGCGATCACAAAGATAAATTCCGTGAATTTTGTCGCCCGCGCATTAAAATTTGACTATCCCTTTCACTAATTTTGAAGATAATAATTGGCTACGTGCTCGTTCGGATTTTTTCTTGACTCGTGTGTGTCCAATTCCATTCTTTCGGTAGTCGGGTTTTGTTAGTTCGCTCAAATCAAGAGTCCATTTTCTCCCCTTTTTCGCAAAATACCAAAAATATTTTTTCTCTTTTTAAATATATTTTCAAAAATCCCCAAAAGATTTTTTTTTCCATATTTAAAATACCAAAAAGATTTTCCTTTTCTTATTTTCAAAAATCACAAAAAGATTTTCTTTTCTTTTGAAAAATATTTAAAAACAAAAAAAATATTCCTCTTGTCATGGCCGAAGAGCGTCCTTTACGGGAATACTTTGGCCATTTCACATTCTCTCGAAGTTTGTTTGATGATAAGCCCGTATCGAACCTTCATTCATTAAGTAATGGCTTTCCCTCTCAAACACCCACCGTTGATACTCGTGTGTCGTCCACGCACACATCTCATCTTCCACCGCCTCCGGTGACGAGTGTCAACCCATCACATGCTTCGTCGTGCACACACTGCTTCCTTAGCGATCACGTGTCCCATGAGTGTCCATTTATATTCTGTTCATCTGACTCCACCATGGAACATGTGTATCCCTATGACACTGTTTTGGAACCACCCTCGACGTATGATCACGACATATCTACTGTCGAGGGGTATGAGTACCCAAGCTATTCATGGAGGCCTGATCATCCTTCCATGCAATATGAATCCCAACACCATGTTGTGGATCCTTATGGTTTCCAACAGTCGTCATCGCCACCTCGTGCACCTCATACCTATCAGTGCCTTTTATATACTCCTCATGTTGATCACACTTTTGTCCCTCACGGAGATGCTTCTCCCGTGAATGCTACACTTGACCCTGCTCCACACACTTCCTATGAGTATTCTCCCCATCCTAGTGTTTCTAGCGAGTTGTGTCCACCTCACCCACCACCGCCACCCGACACCACTTCACCACCACCTTGCACATCCGCTCTCGAGAGCCTCTTACACAAGTTCGCGCACACTCTTCAATCTCAAACTGAATCACTTCAAAGGCTTGAACAACGATTATATGATTTTGAGTGTGCGAACGAGACGGATTCCACCCCAAGTCGACCCTTTATTCCACCTACGTGGGATGAGGATGTGTCGTCTCGTGCTACGGATTTTGAGTGTGACCAACCCTATCTTCCTGAGAATCTCGACATTGAGACCAATCCGTGGTCCGGAACCCAAGTTGACAATTGTGTTGACGTATCCATTGCTTGTGAGACTGATCCCACACCGCCTTATCCTTTCCCACCCACTATTGAGTTTCACCTTTCCCCTTCCATCGAATTCTTATTTATGCCTGAGCCTACACCCATTGAGCCCACTGCGTGTGTTCCCGAGGAACCACTTCATCCTAGGTTAGCTCCGGCTGCGAGTGCTACCCACTGTCTTGAGATTGCATCCGAGATGGTTTCTACCTCTTTGGATATGGATCCTATCCCACCATTTTTGGCTCCCATTGAATCATATATTCATGTTGATTCTTATGTCTCGGCTTTGGATAACTCGATTGATTTTTCCACCACCACTAATGGTGACACATTGGTGGATAAGTTGATCACTCCATCATTCACTTTCACACATCCTCCTTCGTGTACCCTTGAGGATCACTCAATGCCTCATGAGGAGTGTGTGTCTCCTACTCGTGAGTTAGATCATCTTCCCCCACCCTCTGTCCCACCCCTTCCACCCACTGTCCCTTCCACCCCACCACTTGATTGGGACCTTGTTATTGCACCTCACCTGTTCCCATCTAAGCATTTAGATCCTCACCTCTACCCACCCTCCACCCTAGTGCTACACGATCCCATTTGTCCACTTTTCATCGACCCCACCATCCATGTGAGTATTCTTGATACTCTTCACTTCCGTGACACCGAGCTTGTTATTCTATGCACACCACTTCCTTATGGTGTTGATTTTTTCCATCTACCGCTCCCTGGTGTGTCACGGCACGACCATTATCACTGTCCATTTATAGAAAGGTCGTGCACTTTCTCTGAGGCCCACCCCATCATTATTGCTAAACCATTTTGCCTCCCCCGCCAACTTGAGCACCATTCTTATAGGGCCCTTGTTGCCCTCACATTTACGCTCAATAAGGCCCGAGATCGGTGCCTGTACACCCGCACCCTTACCCTTCATCCATGTACCCTCCTACCCACCCACCCCTGGTCCACCGATGCTTTGCATCGAGTGATGCACTTCGCTATACAAGTGCATTGACCATATTTTTTCTTTATCCAACACGACTGACGCTTCAGTCTTGTTTGGGGGTGATTCTCATCACCCAATTTTTCTGCCGCCCCGCACTTTCACAGTTTCTATCCTTAGGGTGAGATTGGTTCGGTCTGGCTGAAGACGTTAAACTTAGCGCTACCGGGAGGCAGCCCGTCGTTCATTATTTCTGAGTATGAGTCTTACCCTGTTTGGGGGTGGTGTTTCACACCACCCAATAATTTTCACATGCTTTATAGACTTTTACGTATTTTTGTATCACATCTGTTCTTCAGGTTTCATCTATGCCCCAGAATGCGGTACATTTCATTAGTGGTTCATTATGGTACTATCTTTCCTCCCTTGTTCTTTTCATTTTTATATATGGTTTTAAACATCGAGGACGATGTTCTCTTTTGTTTGGGGGTGGGAAATTTATCAAAATCGTACCTCTTTTGAAAATTTTCAGAAACAAGTGATTTTAAACTTTTTGTGCAGTTAAAAATAAATTTTTATGATATGATTTGTCTATCATCCCTCTTTTAGAAATCTCGGAGTATCTGTGTTTGACCCAAAAATTGCGTTTTTTACAATAAATTAATTAATACCTCTTAAAAGCGTACTTGGACCATGAATTTCTAAACTCGACAATTTTGCACTATCACGTTTACAATCAAAAGTTGAAGAGTAAATATATTCTCAAGAGAGCCTTAAAAGATCACTAGTGGAGACTTAAACCCCTGAGATTTGAGCTTTTCACCTTTTTGAGGGTTTTTACGTATCTCAGAGTCACAAGTTGACTCAAGTTTCTTTGGGTACCACATTTAGTCGTTGCATGATCTCATTATTTTTTTCAATTTTGGTTTAATCACTGAGAATGACATTACTTTTGACTTGTAAGAAACATGTGTCTTGTAGTTTGTCCCGAGCACTAAACCAATTTTTTCATACACTTACCATTTTTCCTATCACATCATCATTCACCCATTATCATTTTCCATATTAACCTTATCCATAGGTCATTTCCCATCACTACCATAATTTTTGAGAAAAGAGTGTTTGAAATTTTTCATATAAATTGTCTTCATTTGTGTTATGAAAAGAAAAAACGCGTCGCAAAAAAAAAAAGAAAAAAAGAAAAGAAAAGAAAAAAAGCGAAAAAAGCGAAGAAAGAAAATAAATAAAAAAGAGGAAAAAGGAAGATGCGATCATAAGTTCAAATGATGAAGACAATAGTCAGTCAAAGTGTGTCACACTCTTCTCAAAACACCCCATCATTCATCTTCTTCATTTCATTATCCCTACATACCTTTCATAGACCCCATTTTTCACCCTTGGTAAAGTGTTCGGGCAAACGAGAAGATTATATGGTGAATAACTCGACATTCTCGACATAGTGGTTAGCATTCCTTCATGAGATCATATTTCTTTCATGTATCCGTCCTTTCTTATAAAGTGTGTGAGACATTTGAACTTGTTTACATTTACTCACATCCTCACACACTAGAGAGATACACTTACCCAATTCTCAGAGAGTTCTATTCAGAGAGATATATCCAGTGAGAATTGAAGTCAAAGCGTCGATCCCTAAAAGGCGATCTTAGAATTACTCTAATGATACTTAAGATTATTTCACACTACACACGCTGAGTTTTAGGAAGGATTACGCTTTTGGCATTAAGTAATTTCATATCTTATTTTGATAGTTGAATACGGTGTTCCTTGATGTTCTTTTAAAGTTGGGTTGTATAGCGTTTCATCATCTACTAAGAAACTGCATTTAAATAAGTTTTCAAATTTTGTGGGTATATTCACTGCAAACCCTCACGAGACACCACTCGTCCTGTAGGGCAACCTATAGGTTTAACGGCTTGTTGCACATGCTAAGTGCAATCGCCAGTGTCTGCGAAAGTGGCACACTTTTGGTTACTTATCTCTGTTTTCTCTCTAATTTTTGCTCGAGGACTAGCAATGTTCTGTTTGGGGGTGGTGTGATAAACACCCAAAAGTATATATTTTATACCCCGAATATGTGCATTTTAGTCCCTCCTTTTAAATAAAAATGACCTTATGTTCGTATTTTATTATTTTTCAGGTCAATATGCAGTTGTGGTACAAATAATGCTAAATCAGTACAATTGCGACGCAGAAGCGGTCAAAAGCGTACATCTAAGAAATCTAAAGAGACAGCGAAGTCTGAGTCCTTATTTGAGCTTGCCCGATGTGTTCCGATGTCCCGAAACAGTCCCGTAACCTTAACTTAGCCCAAATCGAGCCCAATCCATACCCCGAGCCCGGTGTGCGTTGAGTTTGTACCTTTATTATTTTTATAGATTTTTATTTTGAGTCGTTTTATTTTTAGGATTTATTTTAGATTTATTTAGGATTTTTAGAATTTATTTGCATATTTTTATATATTTTATTTTTATTATTGTATTTTTATTTTATTTTGAAATTTTATTAATTTTATTAGATTTCATTATATATATATATATATATATTATTTTAGTTTTATTTTATTAGGATTATATTTTTTAGGTTTAAAAGAGTTCTATTTTATTTTTAGTTTGAGATGTTAGTTTTTTTTAGTTTTATTAGATTTTTTTAGGTCTTTAGTTTTATTTTAATTTTTTTTAGTTTTTATTTTATTTTATTTCTTTTGTTTTATTTTATAAATTAGAATTTTTAGTTTTAGTTTTTATAGATTTTAGTTATTTTAATTTTTAAATTTTTTGGTACAAACACTCATTCACCCTCACCACTATTACTTACACCACACCCACATCATCTAAACCCAACAAACCAAATCATCTCCCTCACCCTCACCCAAGCTATTATACATCCAACCACACACAAACCCTTTCCATCCCATCTTCTTCCCCACTAAAACAACCCGATTCTCTCTCCTCCATTCCCATTACCAAAAACCCAACATCTTCCACCAACACCTCCACCAACCTCTAAACACCCATCTCTCTCTCACCTCTTGTCTACTCAAACTCCCCACGATCCCAACCGACCCAACCCGCCGGCATCCCTCAAACTCAACCCGGCGCTAACCTAAACCGTCTTCGACCTACCACCCAAGTTGGGCGCTGACAACCCAAAACCCGGCCCGGCGAAACCGGCGTCCCAGTTGCGACTGACCCGCTACCCGAGCTCGACCCATGGCCAAACAAACCGAGCCCAGCCCTCCAAAACCGCGACCTACAAACCCGGTGGACTCCCAATCCCAAACCCTATTCCAACTCAGTCACATCCGAAACCTACCTTGCCCAAATTCCTTAAAAATCGGATGAATTCAAATCCACAACAAATCTTGACTTTGGTAGAATCCAAATCCCATGAAAATCTCTCCAAGAACAACTTCGTGGCTTTACAAGAAGGGTATGACTTTAAAAGAGGAGGAGTATCTCATATAGAAGACTCTGAGCAAAAAGGATAGAACGTAGAGAGAGAAAAAGAGACTGTGTATATTATGTACATAGTAGTTTCATAAAAAAATTCCAAAAAACTCCATAAAAAATTAGTTTAGTGTTAGAATAAATTTTTAGGTTTGTTTTTTATTCTTTTTGCTGGGATCAATTGCTGGATTTGTGAACACATTGGGACACACGTGCATGAACGCGATTCAAGGAATCAATTCAAAAGGAGACTTTTGTGTATTGTATCTCTTGCTCTACTTTTTAATTTATTGTTCCATGTTTGTGGGTGTGATTAAAAATTTCATTATGTTTTGGCTAAACACTCCGTTCAAGGGGTGGGGTGCACTGCGAATGATGTTACTTTAATTAGTTGATTCATTAATTTTATATTTCTAGGTAAATTAATCTTTAACTGTCACCAATTAATTTATGTAACGAGAGTTAGTAAATTAATTGAACTAATTAATATTTGAATTTAGGAATCGAACTAGAGATAGGTTTTTCCTATATTTGAATATTGATTCGGTGTTGAAATTTGAGGATTGAAATTATTTTTGTTAAATTGATCCTAGCGGGTAATTTTCTGAAAATAGTTTAATCTTAATTTTTCATCGTCTGACAATTTTAAATTAATTTTCTGAAAAGATTTTATTAAATTTATAATTTTAACGAGAGTTAGATTATTGATTTAATATTATCTCAAAATATTTCAAAATTAATAAATTGAGAAATTAAAATAATTGAAAATGCAGTGTAATCCCATCTCTTGACCTTCTCACATATTTCACACTCGGTTGCACATTTTTTTCATTATTTAGTCATTTTATAATTTTTAGCACTTGTTAGTTAATTTTTCCCTTGAAATTATTTTTTTAAAAAAAAATATTTTAAATAAAGAAAAATTGGAATTGCACGTTTTCACATTTATTATTTCACCTTGAAAGTTGGATTGATACCCGTACTTACCACAATACGAGTTATTTTTAGACAAGTTTTGTAGGTACTCAAGGGAATTTTGAGAGTAGATTTTGCACGACAACGACATATACGCAAAAAAAGCTGCTTATCAGCGACCACGATTGTAAGTAATCTGACAGTTTACTTTTTGTTAATTACGTTATAATTTTTTAGTTTACTTATTTTACTAATCATGTTCTTTTTATCGTTTCAGGCAAAGCTTAAGGAAGTGCATGAGTCGCAGTCTGATGCCGACAAGGCATCTTTGTCCACAGACGCACTCAGCCAAGTGCTTGACTCTGATCGCAAGGGGAGGACAAGGGGTGAGCTCACGGGTGGCCAAATCTAGGATCATCGGATTGGAGACGAGCGACACCGGGTTGGCTCGAACGGTGGATTCACATAACGCGAAGCTGTCCCGTTTGGAGGCGAAGGTCCAAGATATGTACTCATTCATGAAGCGTACGTTGGGCGGAGAACGTAAGGGGAAAGAGAAGGAGAAGGCGGTGTAGGAGTAGGTGCGGGAGGACGAGCCGCAGGATGACAAGGATGTGGAACTCGCTGCTTCATCACCGACACGTGCGTACTTCGATGATCCACTTCCCTATTTGGCACCCTTCAACAGACCGATGTCGACACTTGGTTGGCCGAGCGTAATCATATTGGACGTATTTGATGGCCAACGGATAGGGCGGGGGTTGAGGGACCCGAATATCGTCCAGGGTGGAATAGTTCATGGACGTGAGCTTCAAGAGATCGAGTCCAAAGTGCTCCTCACGCATGTGATACCTGGGAAGGAGAACTCCCTATTGTGGTTGCGCGAACAATGCGGCACGATGTATATTAGTGGGTGTGTCAATTCATATATCGTGTGGGCTACTCACCTCCTCACATTTACCCCAAACATGTAGTGACATTATTTTTAAGTTGGTACATTTGAATTATAGTATGCATTATATCGTCATGTATATTGTTTCTATTTTGAATATATATTTGCACTATCTTTAGTTTATTTGGATATATGATGTTGCTATAACAGGTACGAATATACTGTTTAGCAGTGGCAGTGGCCGTACTGCCCAGCAGATTTTTTTTAAATTCTGCCCAGAATTGTCACGGTCATTGACCGTGACAAGTCCTTGACAAATAAGGTTGTCACGGTCTTGTCATGGTCATTAACCGTGATTTTTTTTTTAAAAATGGTCAAGGCTTTGTCGCGGTTATTAACCGTGACTAAACTTGTCACGGCACGGTCAATGATCGTGACACGTCCGTGACAAAAAAAGTTATCTTGCCCCGAATTGTCACGGTCATTGACCTTGACAAGTTGAACTTGTCAAGATCAATGACTGTGACAATTAAGCAGATTTGGTGTAGTGCTACTAAAAGAAAAAAATAATGTATTCTAAAAGAGTGTCTTGGTGATTGTGTAGTATATTCAGTGAGATTTTCATCAAAATATTTTCTACGAATTTGATGTATTATATCAAAATATGAGATCAACTGTCATTTGAATAGCAATTTCTTTAATAGTATTCATGGCATTTATGAGCCCGGTTTCTCTATATTAAAAGTACGATAAACCATTTCACTTGTTCAAGTTCTATATCAATAAGCATGTATTTGGATTGTAGATTTTTACTAACTAAATTAACAGCGTGAAATACTTCATACCAAATAATCATGGCAAATAAAACTTTAAATTTTTCTATAGAATTGTTGGCTCATGATATAGCTTCACTCGCTACATTGTACTCTTTGTCATTATCTGCTACTTAAAGTAAAACTTCTTTTAGTTTTGGAGTTTGAAATCTTATTGCTTTAAGAACATCAACCTGACTTTCTCAACATGCAATCGATAATGACTTGAAACTATTTTTTACGTAATCTTGTAAAAAAACATCGTTTGGTATAATTAGAAAATATTGTATAAATACCTTGTACCATTTCAAAAAATCTTTTCGTTTAACACAACAGTTTCCCATATCAGAAAACATTAAATTATAACTGTGACACCCACATGGCATGTAAGATTCTCTGAATTTATATCTAATAATTTATTTTTGACACCTTGATGTTTTTCTTTCATGTTTGACACGTTATCATATTCTTGTCCTCTAACATCATTAATATCAAGATTAAGATTTTTTTTATCACATTTTATGCTGACACCCCATTCTTCTCCCTAGAATAACCAAGAGAGTAAGGCACATGTATTCTAAACCCCCTAAACCGAAAACAAAGCCCAAATTTAAGGGTATCCCAAATAACACCTTCATAAAGACCTAAAAATTGTAGGAGGCCCAAAAATAAACAATCCAAATAACCCAAAACCAGCACCAAAATAAATCCACATCTAAAAATACTCCATCGAGTCTAATTGATCTTGTGTAGAGTGTACATGGTCGATTGGTCCTTTCAGAGGATCTATTGGTCCTGCGTCTCGGGCAATTTTCCTGTACAAAGGCCCCTCACTTACCAATTCGAGGGAAATAACTTTGCCTATTAAATGATATCGTGCTGTCCAAATGCCTTTTCTCTCTACCCCTACCCCCCCCCCCCCCCACACACACACAAAAAAAAAAACCCTCTCCTTTTACCATACAAACCCTCTCCAAAATCAATATTTAAAGTCATAACCCAAAGCCCTAACTTTCTGCTCCTTTATTTTATCAACAACCATTATTTTATCTTCTGCTTCAACTTCCCTATTATTAACCTTTTTCAGTTCCTCTTCCCAGAATTTTTGTTTTGATTCCAAAGCCTTTTGGGAAGTAGCCAAGGATTGTCTTAGACCTTCAAATGCCTCCTATATTTCACCAAGGGAAGACCTCAGCTGGTCGTCCTTCTCCAACATTTGTTTAAAGTGAACCAAAAACTGCGAAAAGAGAAAATAACCATATGTCAGAAGAAGTGCATTAACATGAATAAAAAGAAAAAAAGGGAAGACAATTACCGAGGCTAAATTATGACATTTCCTCTTAGTTAGCTTTGTCCTGGGCATGGGGGATGATGCAACCCGACCAATAGGGAGAGTTCCAAATTTGATTAAATCCTTGGCCAATCTAGGGTTAACATCAACAGAAGCTGACCCAATGTCACCTAGGTCATCCTAAATTTTTTTAACCAACTCTTGTTGGTAGGATTGGACTTTCTTTCCTTGTCTCTGAGGGTCAGATAAGACTTTCTTTAACCTCTTGTACTAAGGTTAAGTAGCTTGAATCTCTTCAGTACCAAGAACTTGGGGCCTTTTATCGCTGGCTTGGGACTTCTTCTCAATTGGCTTCTTGCGAGTATATTCATTTTTCTTGTGGAAGGAGACAATGTCCCACTCTTCAAATTTAGCATCTTTATTTTCACCATGTCGGTTGAAGGAGAACCATGGATCTCAGAGATATCAAAAGACTCAAAAGATGACGAAGTTCCACTCTGAATGGATTCAGTCCCAGTTGATTCAGCAACCGAAGAAGTCACTACACCAAATCTGCTGAATTGTCATGGTCATTGACCTTGACAACTTCAGTTTCTTTGTCAAGGACTTGTCACGGTCAATGTCCATGACAATTTTGGGCAGAATTGAAAAAAATTCTGCTGGGCAGTATGGCCACTGCCACTGCCCAGCATTTGTACCTGTTATAGCAACATTGTACCTATTCAAACATCATATATCCAAATAAAATAGAGATAATGCAAATATACATTCAAAATATAGAGAATATGCATCACCATATAATCTAAATATAATTTAAATGTAATAATTTAAAATAATTCAATTCAAACTTAAACCAATGTCACTAAATGTCTAGGGTATGGTTAACGCTGAGGAGGTGAGTAGGCCACACGATATACGAATTGACACATCCACTAATATATGTCATGCCCCATTTTTCACCCAATCACAATTGGGAGTTCTCCTTCCCGGGCATAACATGCGTGATGAGCACCCTGAACTCGATGTCTTGAAGCTCATGTCCATGAACTATTGCACCCTGGACTATATTCGGGTCCCTCAACCCCCGCCCTATCCGCTGGCCATCAAATACGTCCAGCATAAACACGCTCGGCCAACCAAGTATCGACATCGGTCTGTTGAAGGGATCCAAATAGGGAAGTGGATCATCAACGTCCGCACGTCTCGACGATGAAGAAGTGAGGTCCATATCCTTATTCTCGTCCTCCCACACCTCCTCCTCCCACACCTCCTCCTCCCACACCACCTTCTCCTTCCCTTTACCCTTACGATTTCTGCCCAACGAACGCTTCACGAATGAGTACATATCCTGGACCGTCGCCTCCAAATGGGACATCTCCGCGTCATGTGAATCCACCGTTCGAGCCAACCCGGTGTCGCTCGTCTCCAATCTGATGATCCTAGATTTGGCCACCCGCGAGCTCACCCCCCTTGTCCTCCCCTTGCGATCAGAGCCAAGCACTTGGCTGAGTTCTTCTGTGCACAAAGATGCCTTGTCGGCATCAGACTGCGACTCATGCACTTCCTTAAGCTTTGCCTGAAACGATAAAAAGTACATGATTAGTAATATAAGTAAATTAAAAAATTATAACGTAATTAACAAAAAGTAAACTGTCATATTACTTACAATCGTGGTCGCGACGCTTGGGGACACCTCCTTGTCCTTCCCCTTCTTTGTCCGAAGAGCCATATAAGTATTGAGCCTATGTGGCCTACCCCCAGGGCCACAACCTATCCCCTGAAATAAAATAAACTAAAATTAGTATCGGCCTCACAAAGTAAAATAATGCAGAATAATATATTTTATGCAGTTATAGAAAAATTAAATCTGCATCATCCTAGGCTCCACCTCGGCGTAAGACGTTCGGCTAGAGTAGTGCACGTCTGTCATTTTGCCCAGTTTTACCTTCCCGATTGGCGAGATGCCAATTGTCGCTCCCCGATCTCATTGTCAATGAACCTTTGCCATTGTGCCAATGAGATCGGCTACATCGGCGCGACGGATTCAAGCCTTTGGATAATGGACTCTCGCGTCTTCCCAAAGTACCGAGTCCGCATATTTTTCTTCCACGTCTTGTGTTTCTCCCTCAACTTCTCCAAGACGGAATCACGTAGCTTTGGATCCAAGTTGAATTGTTCATGTCCAACAAATACAATGTTACTTGCAAATAAATATAAATATAAGTATAAAATGAAATTAAAATTGAAATTGAAATTGAAATATTCATATAAATATAAATATAGTACCTGTAGTGCCACCCAAATAGCTAACTTGAGCTCATATGACACCTCCTTCCAACTAATGTACCCCGGGCCGATGATCGTCTTTACTAGCTTGAGGGATCTCACTAATATCCCCGACTTGTTCTCGATGGGCATCCCCAATTTGCCATATTTGGGGAGACTAGGGGTCGAGGAGCCCTTGTCGCCTCCGCTACCACCGAGCCCAGACGACATCATCATAACCCGCATCATCATCATCATCGCCTTAATACCAGAAGGAGACATTTGCTGTAAAAAAATATTATTAGTACATATCAAAATGAATTAAAAGAAGACATGCAAATATGTACAATTATTACAAATAAAAATGAATTGTTACTGTTAAACACCTCAATTTTGAATTCCAAAACAACAGTATCTAGTTCATAATGAGCTGGAAAATCATGAATTGTCCACATCAACATAGCTTTCAACGTAAACTCTTATTTTCTAAAAGAGTCAAATAATTGCACACCCTCTTCCCACAACTCATTAAATTCTTCTACCAAAGGAGCCAGGTAGACGTCGATGTCATCACTTGGTGCCTTTGGCCCAGGTATCAACAAAGCCATTATCGAAAATTCAGGTCTCATACACTGTGAAGGAGGGAGGTTGAGTGGGGCTAGGATCACTGGCCATACACTCTGATTGGTGCTTAGATTTCCAAATGGATTGAAACCATCTGTTGATATAGCCAAACGAATGTTGCGTTGTTCTCGAGAAAAATCGGGATACTCATAATTCATCCTCCTCCAGGCAGTAGAATCAATAGGATGACGCATGATATTACCCCCTACTTCTACCCAAGCATGCCAAGTCATTGCCTCTGCTATCCATGGTACTATGAAAAATTGCTTTAATCTAGGCCCAACAAGAAAATATTTCAATACTTTTTTAGGCACTTTTGAGCTTGTGCCTTCCTTACTAGTAGATTGGATATATCTAGGTTCATCGCATATCGGACAACGATCGAGATTTTCATACTCCTTTCGGTATAGTATGCAGTCACA
This sequence comes from Sambucus nigra, assembly GCA_949130495.1. NCBI lineage: Eukaryota > Viridiplantae > Streptophyta > Magnoliopsida > Dipsacales > Adoxaceae > Sambucus > Sambucus nigra. Next base: position 363,775,616 of record OX422212.1, read on the forward strand.
CACATAAGCATGAATCGATTTATACTCCATTCCCAAACCTTTCAAACTGTTCTTCAAAACATGATAGCTATTTGGAAGTGTATTCTCCTTGGGTAATAGGCCATTCCCCCATTTCAGAATTCCTGTCACGCTATTGCTAGATAAATCGTACTGCGTCTTCAAACTATGCAAACCAACCATGGCATATAAAGTTGTTTGATCTTTCTCACAGCCAGAGTATAACGGTTGGGTCGCCTTAAATTTTAAGCTTTGGTAGTCATCGTCAAGTTTTATCATGATATCTTCACGAGCACTTGAACCTTCTACATCACCAGTAACCTTATTCTCCTCTACTTCATAAACTCCGTACGCATCATTAACTAAATCCTCTAACATATTATGATCCACGTCATCCCCTTCTACATCTATCCTACTTGTTGATGGTTGTTGTGAAGGTTGGTCGGGTACAAAAGGAACTTTCAATTCACCGTGAAAACTCCAAAATCGATAACTATCTTGCATACCCGATCTTAACAAATGTAGTTCAACTGTTTTCTACTCAAACACCTTACCATTCTTACACCTAGCACACGGACACTGAAACTCTTCATCATTATGACATCTCTTTGCATATTTCACAAATTCATTAGCACTTCTGCGAAACACATCCTCCATTCTATTTGTCTCACCCATCCACTCTTTGTATTTTGGATATCCCATCACAGCTACCACAACTAATCACCTATTAAAGGTACGATGCGTATATTCATGGATTAGTATAAACAAAACTTAGATTTATAGTATGTTTCATTTAATTATGTCTTATTTATATTCAAATTCAATTTATAATAGAAATTTCTGTTTTCTCCATCTCCTCTAAAGGGTGAGTGGTCCTATCCCATTCAAGACCGCATATTTCTGTAATATACTTAACAGCTCATGCACATTGTTACAATTTGAAAAAAATATACGGCATATCCTCGTACTTCTCTAAGTACACGACGTAAATTAGCAAGTGTGAGCTTATTTCAATTGAGTAATTGAAATAATAGTCACACTTGTCAATCTAGTATGTACCCAGAGAACATTATGATACGACTGCAGAACTTCCTCCAAAAATAACATCTTTAAGCCACTAAGAATATTATACATAAATTATGCAGTCCCAAACTGTCCAAATGGGACAATTCGAGAGATCTCATTACAGGGGTAATGACTCTCGAATGGGTCTAAGGGCTATTGAATGCGTACGCATAAGAACTAGAAAGCTAGTATCTATGCGCACTATATGTAATTTCAAGTATGTTTCATTTAATTATCATACTATATATATATTGTTCGATATACAAAGTAATTTTCAAAAAAAGTTAAAAAATTCCACCCCCATATGGACAATAATCCAGTTGTCATGCCACTTTTAAAATTAACCAACCCAACATCGATCCACTATAATTCAACAGCAATGTCAACAACAAATGTGTATCCCATACTCCTTCTAATTCATCTACTCAATTAATTATTTTCATCAATTAAACTAATAATTAAAGTATACAATTATTAATTTACTAATTTACAATGAGGGGCAATCCTACTTTCATAATTAATCATATATTAATTTACTAATTTACAATGAGGGACAATCAATCAATTCGTTTACAAGGGACATTATGCACAAACACGCACACTACACACACATACACACACGCGCACATACACATATATACCCCCTCCCCACCCCCCACCCACCACACACACGCACACGCGCACCCACCACACACACACACAAACAACCCCCCCCACCTTGCCCCACCACTTACCCCCACCCTGCCCCACACCCTCCCCACTCACCACCCCACCCCCACCCACCACACACGAACACACACACACACACACATACACACACACACACACATGCACAACCCCCACCCTGCCCCAACCCCTACCCCCACCCTTCCCCCCTCCCCCCCCACCACACCGCACACACACACATACACATACACACGCACGCATATATATACACACACACACCCCCACCCTTCCCCCCCCCCCCCACCACACCGCACACACACATACACATACACACGCACGCATACACACACACACACACACACACACACACACACATATATATATATATATATATATATATATATATATATATATATATATATATATATATATATATATATATATATATATATATATATATAAATGGAAGAGAGAGAGAGAGAGAGAGTAACCTGAAAGTAGAGAGAGAGAAAAGGAGGGAAGAAATGACGGGGGGAAAAAAAAGGGGAAAGGGTTTTTTTACTGTGACATTTGTCACGGTCATTGACCGTGAGAACATTATAAGTATTGTCACGGTCATTGATCGTGACACAAAACACGTATTTTTTGTCATGATCATTGACCGTGACAAGGCTAAGCGCTGGAAGGGTGCCAATTTATCCATTTTGGTGTAGTGAGTAGACACATGCTCCTCTTCCAAATTGATGGCAACCTGGGGCAGAACAAGTGTTGATCGGGCAACAAAGGAAGTGATCGAGATTTTATTCCCCAATAGTAAGGAAACATTTTGGGGTTACTCTTCTCCAACTCTTTGATTAAGTCTCCACATAAATTTGAGCTCTTCAAGGTTGATCTCACCTTCTTTAGGACACCTCTTCTTGCTGTCCTCTGCATAAAAAAGAAACAACAAAATGAGTCGGCAGAACTCAGAAACACATAACATAAAAAGAAAAAATAAATAACATAATTACAACCTATGTCATGCCCTTCTTGGGGGCACCTTGGGCCAGTATAAGACACACCCTTTGGAAGATGAGCGTGTTGCCAGTTCTTAACAACTACACCATAATTCCAATAGTCCTTATTAGAATCTGGTAAATTCACTACTAAAGCCATATTGGCTTGCCTCGTCTTTAGATATTAAGTGCTTTCTGTAAAATACCCCATTTATGACGAATCATCAACTCATGGACCCCAATACGAGTCTCATAAATCTTATTCATCCCATTGACACCATTTACAACCCTCTAAGTGTTTAGTGTTACCCTAGCAGGAACCATGTCAAAGTATTGAAAAAATTGAAGGAAAAGAGGTTTTGGTGGAAAAGCGATGCCACATTCAGCACTAAATAAGGTGCGGATCCAGTGCCCCCCAGGAAGAGAATATACGTCTATGAGACCATGTGTTATTTCTAAATCTACCCAAGTCAGAATCCTTTTTTTTTTATCTAAACTCCTCTAATGTTGTCCACAATGTGAACCATGGTGAAAATAGAGAAAATGATGACAAAATAGAGAAAAAAAAGAAACAAGGCTTATAAGGATCTAAAGGTGACTATAAGAACTGAAGAAAAACGATAGAAAATGAACAAGCAGCAAACGACCATGCAAGAAAGCTTGAAGACGAAGGAAATGCTAAGTGCAAAAGATTTAGGGAGAAAAAAAATGGGGGGAAACTCCTACCTATTTATAGGTTGCCTTGATAAACGGGAACAAAATGATTAACTAAACAAACGATTGAGTTACCGTCGGCTGCACGCCTCCCGAAGCTTCAAAAGACCATCGTACCTTTTGGCGATTAAAAAAAGTTCCAATTATTTATAAAAATGCCATTATCAACAGTACCAATGAAAATTTTTACAAGTGTGGAAAGTCAGTTGCCGACCACAAACTCAAGCAGTATGCCGAGCAACATTCGGAGCAGAATACTCCATACTTTTGATCAATCATCAAGCATGGAGCATTGGGGGCTTTCGTTGTATGTAAAAATTATATTCTCAAGTGGATTAATGAAATAAAGATACCTGTCATCCTAGGTGGCCTTATAGCTTTCTTGATCGGCATTAAAGGAACCTAGTTGGCTGCAAGGCTGACTAACTCCAGAATTCAAACCATCAAGAATATCAAAAGTTACTCGGTTGGAATGACAACCAACACTGAATTTTAAAAGTTTTATTTATTGTACACAGATGTAAATGCCTGGAAATATAAAGGCATTCCATCTAAGATTTTACACCACTAGATTACTCCATTAGCTCAAATGACAATTCAATCTTTCTCAAACATAATATATTGAGCTATTGTAATCAGAATCAATAAAACTAACAGTGGACGTAGACTTTCTTCACAACCGAACCACTTTAAAAATCTCTTCTATTGTGTGTTTGATTTGATTAATTTACTATATTTTATCTGTGATTATAAATCTAGATTAAGTTCATTTTTAGACATCAACAAATATTGTGTCTCCTCTTATAGTTTTTCCACATATCATTATTACTAAATACTATTTTGAATCTCTTAGGAAACTATATCCTCTTCTTTGAGAGATCCGTTGAATTTTTATTTCCTTTCTTCTTCGATTTAAATATATTTTATTTTTCTTCTTTTTCGTGAATATACATGAGCCCTTTATGCTCTTTCTTTTTCTCCTTCAATGTTTTTTCCTTTCCTTCTTTTATAGATGGGTTAAATCATTTCCAATATTGAGTAAAATTTCCACTTTCCTCTCTCTCTCTCATTTGTTACTTATTTCATTTTGAAAAATGTGTTATTAAAATGGAAATTACTGTTACATGATTGCAAGTTAGTGAGGAAAATACTTTAAGACATTTCCATAAATTTATTAGTTTTGGCTATGGTGAAATTGACATTATGTAAGCAATATGCACAATTTTATTTTAAACAAATAATTTTTAGTCTTTATAGTTTTCTTAACATTGCATTTGGGTTGTGAAGCTTAAGTTCAATTAAATTTATCTGAAGCATCTTAAAAATTCGTGTATTCTTCACCTTATATAGCATTATTTATATATTTTGGTTTTGATAGTTTAATAAATATTATTAACATATTTTATTTAATTTTTACAATTTAATGAATTTGATATCAAATGAAGAATAATTTTAAATAATTTTAATTTTCATTATAGAAATGCCTTACTTTTAGGGTCAATTATTAAATAGTCCCTACTATAAATATATATTTTTTAAAAAGGACACATATTTTTAGTTTAACCCATTTAGTCCCTCAAGCACTCAATATCCTCTTATTTTTAGAGGTCCGTTCAAAATATGTGGCAAAGGACTTTTTGAGACAAAATAAAAAAGTTTGGACTAAATAGGTATTAAAAAATATCCGAGGGACTATTTGGTATATGTCCTTTATTTTTATCAATATCAGTGTATAAGTTAAAAGAGTGTATACGTTAAAAGAGTACGTAATCAAAAATATTTCTTGAATTATGTTTACATGATCGCTAAAAGTCAATTTTAATTTATCTTATTACGTCATTTCTCTTGTAAGTCTTAGAAAACTTCCGCGCACAGAGTGTGCGAGTCTAGTGTGAATTAAACTAGCTCATGATCAATCGATTTGTTTGAAGAAAAGGGAACATAATGAAACGGATAAAATCAGGGAAAAATACCTAAGACGACTTGGTTGAAGAAAGATAATCAAATAGAGGAGAAAGGAAGAAACAAAAATGATTTTATTAAGCAGAATCACAGAGCCATTGATGCGCTTATGGAAGTGACAATTGTGGTGAAAAATGAACGAAGCCCATTAAACGTTGATCCATCTGCAGCTAAAAAAAAGTGGATTCAGAACAGCTAGTACGAAAATAGGGGTTGATGGGAGGGCTCTTAAAGCAGGAGAAAATCTAAATGAACAAACTGCTGATGCCGAGAACACAGAGAAGAGTAATTTAACGACTAAAGAGTGGGTTTCCAAAAGTTTCTCAGCTAGAGAAAGAGCTGAAATTGTTACTGAGGTGTTTTCAACTACCAATGAGTGGTTTAACTACCAAAGAGTGGACACTAAGGCCATCTGTAGTGGGAATGTGTAAATTGTATACGTGGAGATGTAAGTTTAGATTGTTTTGGATAGATTGTTTGGCGAGGTTTTACACTGGGACAATGTAAAAGTGTGACGTGGCAGTGTTGGGCGTTAATAATTCTACCGCCCAGATCTGGGCGGCTATCACTTTACCGCCCAAGCTAATACAGAAAATCTGGGCGGCTAACATATTACCGCCCAGTTCTAACCCACTTTTTGCCGTTAACCTCTAGCCGTTTATAGACGTTACAAATATATCCGTTGTAACTAAATATTAATTATATATTTACCCCCTATAAATAACATTTTCTCCTCTTCTATTTTTCATTCTTATTACAAAATTATTTAAATTATTTAACTTATTTAACAAAATTTTGTGTAACAAAATTATTTAAATTATAATGTTCAAAGATATAAAATACTTTTGTGTTCAAAGTATGTGAGGGATGTAATATAAATACACAAAAATAAAAGTTACCGTTGTAAATATGTTTTAGCCGTTAGAAAAGTTACCGTTTGGAACTTATATTTTTTTTTTATAAAATTGAGGTTGGGCGGTTATATGTTTACCGCCCAGAAAATCTGTGCGGTTAAATGTTTAACGCCCAGTCTGGGCGGTTCTGTGTTTAACGCGCAGATCACGTAGGGCCCATTTGCACATTGTGTTTCGGATGTTTACATTTGCATTTCGGCTAACTTTTCTCTCTCCTCCAACTACACGATTGTTTACCCACTGTGAGATGTAAATGTGTAGTTTTACACATTTACATCCCTCACTACAGATGGCCTAATGGGAGTACTGGGGATGATTTTTCTCATTCCATTGAGATAGATATGGGGGAACTACATCAGTCGGTGCAAAATGAAGGGAGCACAGCTTGAATATACAGTGGATAATAGAGGAAGCAGTTGTGGAAGAAGTCATTAATGGAGGAAAAAATAATTCACAGAGGCCTATAAATCAAGAAGAAAAGATGCAAAACCAAGAAGAGATGGGAACAATGATAGAGTTGATAAAAGCCAACACAAATGGGAAAAAAATGCTGAAAAAGCCCTAAGTGAAGTCCAATCAAAGGGAACAGAGATAGATGAAGGAGAGATCTATAAGATGGAGAGGAGGCAACTGCAAAAGTGGAAAGAAGACTTCAACTATCACCAAGACATATCCCAGCCCTCCCACCAGATAAAGAAGATAATTTCATTACAATCCAACATAAAAAGAACAAGATTAATCGAAGTGGAGAAAAGAGACGATTAAGATGAGAACCAGTTATTTGAATGATAAATTGGTTATTGCGTAATATCAGGGGGGTGTCTAAAAAAGGAGCGGTTAACAGATTAAAAAGACTTGGAAGAATTCGTAATTTGTCAATGTTAGTTATTATAGAGCCAAAAGTGTCCAAAGATAAGGTTGGGGATTTTGTGAGAAAAATTGATCTTGATTCAGGATTGGCCAATAACTCAAACTCCATGTTGTTAAAAACTTAAAACTTGTTCTACATTGGAAGTACGTGGAGAAAAGTAGAAAGTTAACCCAATATAAAACCGAGAGTGTCCCACATTGAAAAATGAGTAAAGCTAAGTGATATTCACTAAGCTATAAAAAGAGTGGAGAACCTTTGAGTCCCACATTGGAAAAATATTAAGAAAGTGTTCACTAAATAAGTAGAAATGGAAGATGAATAGTTACTTCATCTAGCATTTAAGAGGCTATTCAAGAGCCCTCTAATAAGGTGCGAAGCACCGTACGCACGAGCGCGTGCGTGCGGGGCAGTGCGCTGCAGAGGCGCTAGTGACACACTTTGCACTTCGCAGTCATGACCCCTGAGATGCAGCCTTTCATTTCCTATAAATAAAGGCATCCTATTTCGAAATTGCACAAAAAAAAAATATTTCAATTCCGAAATTTTCAACCCTTTCTGTTACTCTCTTACAATTTTCAGGAGATATACATTATCTTATTCTGTTTTGTGCACATAAACAGAATAAAAACTTGATTGACTGTTCTTTGCTGCTGCATCTAAAGGCTGTCTTCAAATATACAAGTTGCAGGAAGTGCAAGTTGCGTCATTGTATCTTGAGTACGGATTTGCGTATTCCCTTTTGTATACCAAAGTTATTCGTGTGAGGCAAATACTGTATTTAGTAAAGTGACATCACGCCTTGAAATTTTCTAGTATCTATTCAGAAGTTACATTATTGTATTGAAGTTGACATTACTATGATATATAAAGAGTTTCATTTCTGTATTTGCATTCATATTATCCAACAATAAATTGGAATGACGTTAAAGAATTTCAAGATTGTATTCTCTGTGCTGATTTTCTAGACATCGGGTATTCAGGTTCAAGATACACCTGACTCAATAAAAGAGATGGTTTAAGCACAGTTTGGCTACGGCTTTATAGGGTGCTGGTAAATTTTCAATGGAAATCCTTGTTTTCCTTTGACACAGTGGAGCATCTCAACATAACAGCCTCAAGTCACTCCCCTCTTCTTATGTCCATCTAGTGTGGTAGAAGTGGAGGCTACAAACAATTCAGATTCCTTAAATTTTTTGACGAAGCATTCTGGTTTTTGAAGTTTATCTCATAGTTAGTGGGTGAAATACACTAAGGGTCCGTTTGAATCAAAAGTGGGTAAAAATGGAGATGGAAAATTTTTTCATGGGTAAAATTTACCATGGCAAATTTACCTAATTTTTTCACACGAAGCTATCAAACAACAATTAAGCGAAATTAAAATCAATCCAATTAGTTTATTTAAATAATTTTTAAAAAGTTTTTAAACAATTTTTAAAATATTTCTAAAACAGTTTTTTACAATATTCGAAACAGTTTTTAAAACACTCAAAACAATTTTTAAACCTTTGTTTTTAATAGTTTTATAAAATATTTTTTTAAAACCGTTTTAAAATTGTTTTTAACACAGTTTTAAAACATTTTTTTAAACATTTTTAAAACATTTTTGTAATTTTTTTTATAAAACATTATTTTTTTTATTTATAACAATTTTTAAAACAATTTTTTAAAACAGTTTATAAAACATTTTTCTAAACATTTCAAAAACATTTTTTATAAAACATAATTAAAACAGTATTTAAAATAATTTTTAAAGCAGTTTTTTAACAACATTTTTATAAAACAATTTTTACAATATTCGAAACAGTTTTCTTAATTATTCAAAACAGTTTTTAAACCATTTAAAATAGAATTTTAAAACAGATTTTTAAATAAAATAGTTTAAAAAAATATTTTTTTAAACAGTTTTTAAAGCAATTTTTTAATAGTTTTGAAACATTTTTTTAAACAGTTTTTAAAACAATTTTAAAAACATTTTTTATAAAGCACTTTTCTATTTAAAACAGTTTTATAAAACAGTTTGTAAAATAATTTTAAAAATATTTTAGCATAAAAAAATAAAAAAAAACACTTGTAAGAAGTGACAAATTGTTTGGCAAATAATTCTGACCTAAATAGCAAAGCAAAATTTACCCACTTTTCATGCATTGGAGGTGTTATACATAGACAAATGACTTGTAGGCAAATTTTGTTATGAAACAGACAAAAAATGGGCAAATGCCATATTTATCAACTGATTTGACATTTGACATGGGAAATTTGTGAATCAAACAGACTCGAATGGAATTCCTCTCTATGCGTTGCCAAACAATTTAAAGAACTTGCAGTCTGTGTTAAGTAGGTGGAGCACGGAGACGCATGGAATAATCTTCCAAAACTCAATCAATGCCAAAGATGACGCTCTATTAAGCGTGTTGGAGTTTGGCTTGAACCCATCAGACACTAATAGAGAAGCTTATGCTAAAGCTAATGCTGAATTTCTGATGAATTTATAGAGGAAAGAGGACTACTGTAGACAGAAATCTAACATTAAATGAGCGACAAAAGGTGATGCCAAGTTTTTCCACACCATTGTGAAGGCTAGGAAAGCTGCTCAATTAATCCACAAGATTAAGGATAAATATGGAGTATGGATTTCTGATCAGAAGAGGATTAAAGATTAGAGAGTTAAATACTTTATGGAGAAGTTTACTCGGAATGCAGAGGGTAATATGGAGGATCATTGGTTCATCCATATCCCTAAATTATTGAATGAGGTAGATAATATAACCTTATACTCTTTCCCTACTATAGAGGAAGGAAGTCAGAATAGCCGTTGAAGGCCTTAATGGGGATAGGGCCCCGGGAATGGATGGTTTCTCTGGTAAGTTTTTCAGAGAAGTTTGGGATACCATTGGAGTTGATATTCATAAGGAAGTGGGGGATTTTTTTGCAGGCTTTGAGCTCCCAAAGATCATGACTTCTACTTTTATTTCTCTAATTCCCCAAAAGAAGATGTCTCTAACTTCTCAGACCTAAGACCAGTAAGTCTTTGCAACTTCTCCAAGAATATCATCTCAAAAGTTTTATCTACTAGATTGGATTTAATCTTTCCTACGATGATATCCCATAATCAAAGTGGGGTTGTGCAAGACAGATGTATCACAGACAATATTCTTATGGCCCAATTAATGTTAGAGATGCTCAACCATAAGAACGTAGGTGGCAACATGGCTTTGAAGTTTGAAATGGCCAAGCCATATGACATGATTTGTTGGTTTTTTCTCATTAAGGTGATGAAGAGAATGGGTTTCAATGAAACGTGGATTGATATGGTTTGGATAAAAATTTCTAATTGCTGGTTCTCTGTAATTATCAATGGAGACACAAGGGTTTTTTTCATATCTCAAAGAGTCATAAGGCAGGGGGATTCCCTATCCCCAGGCCTTTTTGTTTAAGCTACAGAATGTTTGAGAAGAAGGCTAAATCAACTTTCGTTTGAGACAAATTATGATGGTTTCAAAGTCCCAATTGGCGGCCCTTGTACTACTCACTTGGCGTTTACATACAATATGCTGGTTTTTGCCCCAGGAGGGAAAAGAATGATTAAAAAGCTGATGTCTACTTTGGGGGATTATAAGAGCCAATAAGGTCAGAAATCAATAGAGAGAAAAGCTCTATGATGGTCTCCAATAAAATAATCCAAAATAATCCAAGGGAGTAGAAGTTGAATAACTGATTTCACAAAGATTCATATAAAGCAGTCTCCTCTGAAATATCTTGATTGTCCAGTTTTCTCAGGGAGAAAGAAATGCAGTCACTTTCAGGCTATGATCAAGAGCATCAGGAACAAATTGAATGGGTGGCCGAATAAATTTCTATCTAGTGGGGTATATTAATTCTTCTAAAAATGTGCTACAATCTATTCCCATGTACACTATAGCTGCTGTCAAGCCCCCAAAGAAAGTCCTTCAAATTGTAGAAACAATCTTTGCTGACTTTTTTGAGGGTCTACTGATGGTGTTCCTAAATTGCACTGGATCAAGTGAGAGGATCTCTGCAAGCCTATTGTGGAAGGTGGTATGGGTATTAGGTTTATGATAGACTAAGTTGATCACTTCAGTATGAAACTTTAGTGGAAATTTAGAACTCAAGAGTATCCGTGGTGAACATTTATGAGGACTAAATATTACAGAAACTCTCATCCATGCAAGGTAAATAGTTTAAGAAGCTCAAAATATGGAGGATAATGGTAGTGGCCAGAGATAAAATCGAAAACACATCCTATGGATCCCGGGAAAAGGGTATATTAAATTGGAATGGAACAATTGGTCAGGCAATGGAGCTTGGGGAGAGCAGTGTTAGTGCACTATTAGTTGGTTAATAAAGGACTTCATGTGACACCCCGCCTAATTAACCCCGGGTGATCAGTCCTAAATTAAATTAAAACAGGTTTCTCAGTTGGTTCATTCTTAGCATCACTGTCGTCTTCTAAATTACTAATCACCTAAGTGAGAAAATTAGACTGGTGCCAAATTTTATCTTTCATTAACTATAATTAAAGACTCATGCGGAAACATAATAATATAAACAATCACCATTAACTGAAATCAACCATTCACAATTAATTAACTGACCGAATAAACCATCGGTTCAAAATCCAACAAAAGTAAAGACAAGTAATAAATCTCAACAGGTCTGACATAAGTACTGAAATAAAACTATGAGCAACATGCTCGAATAACTGATAAGAAGTCTCTACATTAAGAATGAAAAGAACGAGACGCCTATGAAACTCCTGCAACATCTACACATGCTGCAGCAACGGATCCCTGGAATGAGTCAAGCCTGGCGTCCCTGTGGCTGGATACCTAAATGGTTTTTTTTAAAAGTTTTTATAGCAAGGGTTAATACCCAAAACATTTGGAAAACATTTAGCAAATGATTAACTTGCAGTAATAAATATATATGCATGCTCTTCATATTTTAGTTAGTGCCGCACTCTCTTGATAACATCCTCACCCCTTCTCTAATGTGCACTACTAACGCCTTAATTAATTTACCTAGTTACTTATCCCATGACTAGATAACTAATATAACCCCTTGCAACCACCCCACTCTAACCGAGTGTGCCATAATTATGATTTCTAAGTTATTATTAACATTAACTTAATTAATCATTTCCATTTTTAAAATCATATAACTTTCACACCCATTATATGTATAATACAATTCACGGACTGTATTAATTTACCCGTATATAATTATTTACCGCATTATATACGTATAGTTATATTGCAACATTGACAAACATGCTGGAATAATAATTAATATTAAACATCCTACCAAGTAATAACTCACCGGATGTAAATTCTCTAAAGTGCTATCCCACTAGGTATATCCACATAACATAATTACTCCAAGTCAGAATTGCTCACTAACTTGGATAATACATAAAAATTGAAGGCGGTCATATTCCTTCCCTGAAAGTGAGATGCCCCTCACCCATATAACGGATGCTATGACCTGAGAATATACTCGCCCTACTTCTCAAGCTAGGGGATTCATCCACTACGCGCAAACTCCCCCTATAGCACTGGAGTATATGTAATAATAATATCTAGCCACTGATATTAATGCACACACCAGATATATATACTATCGCACACCGTATATATATATATATATATATATATATATATACCGACTACACCGTGTACTAAGTCCGTAACACAAGCTTATTCAGATTATTATGAGTTTATCGTCCAACTCCAATTATTAATTAATTCGCACATTAATTAATTAAATTACTTTTGGTGTCGCTCCAACCAATATATTCAGACTTACTCTCGTGGCCCGAAATAAAACAATACCCGAGTCTAAATTCCCGACTCCCAATTATTTAACTTTCACTTTATATAAAATTAACGTCTTGGTATCGCTCAACCAATATACCCGGACTTGCCCACTCAATTCGTATTTAATTATTTTCAAATATTATTCCCAAAATTTTAATCATGGTGTGACACATATAAATTTCATCTAAATCCTAATTAATTTTCCTTCATAATTAATTAGATTGAAAAGCCTATATTTATTTCTCATTAAATAAGGCATGGAAGAATTTTAAGTAAATCTCCCTTTTAAAAAAAAACTGGCCGAACTGCCAAAATCTGCCGACCATCGATCGATCGATCCCAACCCTCAATTGATATCGATCGATCGATCGCACAGGTCATCGTCTTCTTCCCCCTTCTGTTTCAGCCATGGACGAAAATCTCTAAACCCTAACTTCTTCTACTGTAAAACCCAAGTCTTCCCATCAACAATATATACCAAAAACCTCATAAGGGACCCCCATAAAGTCCACAAACACAATTTAATTTACGTCCTCTACTGTTTTTCATAAATTGGGGAAAAATCTGTTTTAAATCTTTAACCCATTTAAACATCAATTCCTTATCTCAAATTCATTTCCAATCCACCTGGGTTTACACATCATACCAGATATATATTAATCTCAGATTATACATGAATTTATACACAATTTAGAAATCAGAATATTGGTTTACAAAAACCCCTTATTTGTACCCATTAAATCCCAAAACGAATTTTGATTTCTCACATCACATAAATATGAATCGAAACAGAAATTAATTGTTACAGCAAGTCAACCACTTGCCTTATGATTCGTAGGGTCTGATTTGAGGTTGTGAATTCCCAAGGTTGAAGAAGAAATCCTTTCTTTTGGCTCTTTCCTTTGTCCCCTAATTTTCCTTTAACTGTCTTTTAGGTTTTTGTGGGTACCTGAAATTAGAATGACGGGCCTGGGCGAGTAGCCCAGTTAAAGCGGCCCAAAGACCAAACCCCTCATTTCTTATTAATACGACTAAGTCTTCTCCCATAATTTCATTGAGAGGTATTCTAGTTAAATATGGAAAACGTGGGGGAGTCCAACACCCCCACTCCCTGAAAATAAATGTGTATATAATAAACCCCAAGTCTGGGGCATAGGATACGCACTGTATTCTATGTAATCGCTCTCCAGAGTATATAGAAATAATACCGACTGCACCACCGTGGACGTAGGCATTTTTGCTGAACCACATACATCTCCTGTTGTGTGATTGACATTTTATATTTTCCACTTTACTTGGTGATTGCGTTTCTTTTATCTGTTTGTGTTGAATAATAATTGTCACCACAATTGGCGCCGTCTGTGGGAACGTTTATCTTCCCTGAGAAATCTCACACCAACAAAGAAATCTGCATGTCTGGTCATTGTAGTAATGCTCCTCAGGCAGGAGATATCCATAAACAACCTGCCCCTTGCAGGATCAGATATGAGGTTCGGCGTTCAGATCAGAGGGCTCGCCTAGAAAGGCCAGCCTCAAAAGAAAGCCAAGGACTAGCGAGGTCCACACAAATATCCGGATTAATTGATGCTTATGAGGCGAGGCTCCGAGAGCAAAGGGAGTCTTCTCGCGGGCATGAAGCTGAGAATGCTCGCCTCAAGAGAAGATTAGAAAGAATTGAGAGAGAACTCTATCGTGGTACCAAGAGACGTCCATACCGTACTCCTAGCCCTCAGCCGATCAAATCTCGCAGCTGAGGAAGGAGCCCTAGACGTGAGTCCCAGAAAGTTGAGGGAAACGAGTCAAAGGACGACCTACTCGAGCAACTGCGACTAGCTCGCAATCGCAGGAGCCCAGCTCCTAGTAACGAGAACATACGGAGTCTGGTTCGAAGGGAGATGGACTAACACCCTGCGCATCGCGGTACCAGATCGACCTGAGAACTCGTCAGGTGAGCTCTCAAAACTCAGATGAAATCACCTTTCTCAAGGGAGATAAAAGAAGAGGAAGCCCCCAAGAAGTTTGCTATTTCAAGGTTTAAGATCTATGATGGCAAGACTAATCCCATTGATCACATCAGGCAGTACAAGCAGTCCATGACCCTCTGGAACCATCGAGACGCACTGATGTGAAGAATTTTTCCCTCAAGCTTGCATGACGTGGCCCAAAAGTAGTTCGAAAGGCTCCCCCAGATGTCTATCCAGAGCTTCGAATCCCTAGCCGAGCTCTTTACAGCCCGTTTCATTACTAGTAGCTCCTATCCCAAAAGGATGGATGCCTTACTCACAATGAAAAAGACACCTCAAGAAACCCTTCGAGACTACGCTAAGAGGTGCTGGGAGTTATTCAACGAGGTCGAGAACTGCTCGGAGCAAGTGGAAATAGCCTCTTTCAAAATTGGGCTACCCAGTTCTTCCCTCCTGTATCAATCCCTGACCATGAAAGAGGCCCTGACCATCGACGACCTAATGGCCCGCATCAATAAATATGCCAAGGTGGAGGATGTGACTCGCCTCAGCACCGAAGAAAATGGTCGAACCAAGCTCGCTGCCAAAAGCAGTGACAAAGATGAGAACCTGAAAAAAGGAAGAAAGAATGGGGGCAAGAGTGGCACCAACAAAGGAGGCAAGAATGATGTATCGAAAACATTTCAAGCAGTCAATACTATCTTAAAAGAACCAATTTACAAGATTCTCGCAAAGATCAAGGATGATCCATTTACTAAATGGCCCAGAAAGATGGGAGGAGATCCCTCAAAGAGAAACAACGCGCTGCGATGCACTTTTCATAAAGAGGGGGGGGGGGGGCATAAGACCGAACATTGCAAGGCTCTTAAGTCCCACCTCGAGGAGCTAGACCAATCTGGGCATCTGAACGAATTCATGGACAAGAAGGTAGAGAAAGTTGCTGCCAATAGAGAGGGGAGGCCTGACAACATGCTCGAAGATGATACTGGATACGAGTTCGTAGTAATTCATGGGGCACCTGATGTCAAACAGATTCAAGGAAATTCATCTCGAATGGAGGTAAAAAAGCTTACAGCGGTAATGTAGACTTTTCAAAGCGACCCAACAAAAACACAGTCAGGAAAGCGTCGGTGAGCAGATGACGTCGACTATAGTAAGCATATCGTGTTCACAGATGAAGATATAGTGGGAGTGAGAACCCCACATCATGATTCTTTGATCATTACCCTCAGGATAGCTAACTATGACGTCGATAAATTTCTCATCGACCAAGGAAGCTCATCCGAGGTAATGTATCTCGACCTATTCAGGAAATTGAAGTTAACCACCGCCGACCTAAGGGAAGCCACTGTCCCTTTAGTTGGCTTCGCTGGAAAAGTAACTATGCCCTTGGGAAAGATCGTGCTTCCAGTACGAGTAGATAATGTCTCCAAGATGATCGAGTTTTTGGTAGTTGATATCGACTCGCCATACCAAGCCATCCTCGATAGAGGATGGCTACACGCGATGAAGGCGGTCTCCTCGACCTACCATCAGAAACTCAAGTATGTGACCGAGCGAGGAGTAATGGAGATCCATGGCGATCAAGCAATGGCAAGAAGGTGCTTCATAGCGGCCATCCATCCAACGCCAGAGAAGAAGGTCGACAAGCCCATAGAGAAAGTCGAGGAGGAACAGGAAGGTCTGACACCTTTGAAATAGCAGTTAAAGTACGAAAGACCCGGAGTAGAGGGGACCAGGATCCTCCCCTCTAAACGGGTCGTCGAAAACTTAGAGGAAGTTACAGCCGGAGATAGCAACAGTGACAGGATTTTCTTAATTGGAGCTTATCTCACAGATCAAGAGAAGAAGGAATTGACAATTCTATTAAGAAGCAACGTAGATGTTTTCTCATGGGAGCCATACGAGCTATCGAGAATCGATCCCGGTGTGGATTGTCATTGGTTGCATGTCGACCTCTGTTTCAAACCTATCACGCAGAAGGCACGACGAACCGCCCCCGAGAAGGCCAAGGACATAGAAAAAGAAGTTGAAAAACTACTGGATGCAGGATCCACACGGGAAGTTCAGTTCCCTAAATGGTTATCCAACCTAGTAGTAGTTCCAAAAAGCAATGGGAAATGGAGAGTTTGCATCAAATTCACTAACCTCAATAGAGAATGCCCTAAAGACAGTTTCCTTTCCCAAAAATTGATGAACTGGTGGACGCCACAGCAGCTCATGAGAGATGAGTTTTTTGGACGTATACTTAGGGTATAATCAGATCCCTCTCTATGCCCCAGACCAGGACAAGACATCATTCATCACCACAGTTAGGTTATACTTCTACAAGGTTATTCCCTTCGGGCTTAAGAACGTAGGGGCAACCTACCAGCGGTTGGTTGCCAAGATATTCAAAGACCAGATGGGGGACACCATGGAGGTCTACATCGACGATATGCTCGTTAAAAGTAAGAAGAAAGAAGACCACCTCTTAGACCTATCAAGCACCTTCGAAATCCTCAGGAAGTATCGAATGAAACTTAACGCAAGTAAGTGTTCTTTCGGTGTCCAGTCAGGAAAATTTCTTGGGTACTTGGTCAGTGAGAGGGGTATCGAGGTTAATCCAGACCAGATCGATGCCATAAAAAGGGTGCAACCTCCTCGCACAATCCGAGATGTACAGAAGCTCACCGGTATGCTCGCTGCCTTAAACAGTTTTATCTCAAAATCCTTCGAGAAGTGAAAACCATTCTTCCAGCTCTTAAAGGGAAACAAAGCAGTAGAATGGAATCAAGATTGCTCGCGGGCATTGGATGAGATCAAGGCTTACCTTAGCTCGCCACCACTGTTCTTCATACCCCAAGAAATAGATTCCTTATACTTATAACTCGCATTTTCTAACCACACCATCAGTTCTGCATTGACGTGTGAGAAAGTGGGAACCCAACACCCCGTTTACTACGCAAGCAAGACCTTACTAGACGCTGAGCAACGGTACCTACCATTGGAGAATCTTGCTTTTGCACTAGTAGTGGATTCAAGAAAGCTGAAGCACTACTTCGAAGCTCACACTATCATCATCCTTACATCGCACCCCCTTAAAGCAATCCCGAGGAAGACGAATTTATCGAGCAGACTGTCTAAATGGTCAGTTGAGCTCAGACGATCTGATATCCAATTTCAACCAAGGAATGCAATCAAGGGGCAGGTCCTTGCTGATTTCATAGACGAATTCACAGGCGAGTAGCTTTGTGACCAACCTCAACCCACAAAACAGAGAGGGAACCACGCGATGGAGGGAATCTAGAAATTATTCGTTGATGGAGCCTCCAACTCAAAGGGGGCAGGAATATGCATTGTCCTCATTACTCCAGAGGATACAATCCTTGAACAAGGAATCAGGATTGGATTTGCAGCCTTCAATAACGAAGTCGAATATGAGGCATTGATAGTCAATCTCCAGAAGGCACACACTTTGGGAGCAAAGCATTTACAGGTGTTTGATGATTCTCAATTAGTCTCCAATCAGATAAGTGGAGACTATAATGCAAAAGATGAAATAATGGCAACCTACCTCGCCATAGAAAAAAGGCTAATGGATAACTTCGAGGAAGTTAGTGTCCAGCAGTTTCCCAGAGGGCAAAATAGCCATGCTGATGCCCTAGCAGCCCTGAGTTCGGCAATCGATTCTGATTTAAAACGAAAAATCCCCATCGATTTCCTCGCTCATTCAAGCATTGACCATGACGGTGAACTAACAACCATGGAACATATGCTCCAAATTGAATCAGCCCCCAATTGGATGGATCCTTTAAGGTATTATTTGAGGGATGACGCGCTTCCAACCGAGAAGAAGACTGCTCACCAGATAAGAGTCAAAGCTGCTCGCTTTCACTTATCCCCTGAGGGAAATCTATATAAGAGGTCATTTTCTGGTCCCTACCTTAAATGTGTTCACCCGAGGGATGTCGAGCAAATTCTACACGAACTTCATGAGGGAATCTACGGAACCCATATTGGAGGAAGGTCTTTGGATTTCCGAGCTATAAAGGAAGGTTATTAGTGGCCATATATGCAGAGGGATTCTGCGGTATATGTTTGCAAGTGTGAAAAATGCCAACTTCATGTCCCTATGGTCCATTAACCTCCTAGCGACCTAAAATCACTTTCCAACCCATGGCCATTCGCCCAATGGGGAATGGACATTATAGGACCACTTCCTATCGCTGCCGGCAATCGCAAGTATCTATTGGTCACAACTGACTACTTCACCAAATGGATCGAGGCAGAACCCCTAGAAAACATTCGAGATGTAGATATGATAAGATTCATATGGAAAAATATAATCAACCGTTTCGGCATCCCTAGGACCATTATGACTGACAATGGAACCCAGTTCGAGAGCAACTCCTTTCAGAGTCTTTGCGACGAGCATGGAATCAGACACCATTTTAGCTCGGTGGCCTATCCACAGAGCAATGGCCAAGATGAGGCTTCTAACAAAACTGTGATCGACGGATTGAGGAAACAATTAGAGCGAGCCAAAGGCGCATGGGTAAATAAACTACCTCATATTCTATGGGCCTACTGTACCACTCCACGACGAGCAACGGGGGAAACCCCATTTTCATTGATGTATGGAATAGAAGCAGTCATCCCATTAGAAGCAGGCTTACCACTAATGAGGTCCAACCTTGTTGATCAGGGCCATAATGATGCAGCATTGCTCGTTGAGTTCGACCTAGCAGACGAGCGCCTATCAGTAATAGCTCACAAGGTACTATAACAAGAAGGTCAACTCGAGGGCATTCCGAGTTGGGGACTACGTCCTAAGGAAAGTACTGGGCAGCGCAGTAAAACCATCAGACCGCAAACTAGGGCCAAACTGGGAAGGACCATTTAAGATAACGAGAGATGATTTGCAAGGCGCCTATCACTTAGAAATGCTGGAAGGCAGAGAGATACCCCGAGCATGGAATGCATCCAACCTCAAGAAATTATATTTTTAGACTCTTCTTTTGATTAGTTATGAAGCTGGAAGTTCATTTAAGACTCTTCTTTTGTTCATTAGATATGGAACTGGAAGTTTATTTTCCTTGTCATTAATAAAAGTCATTTGACAATTGCATACTATCAGTTAACCAATGTATGAACTTTATAACCCACACACCTTTTCCAAGTGACAGGCACATTGATCAATACACTGTAGCAGGGAAATGTCCCTCCTCAGGTTTTTATTATGAAACACGAAAGTCCTCTTAGCATTGCCCCTGACAATATATGAAGCCCTACATGAGGCCCTTAGGCAACATGGCCAAGTTAAAATTGGTCACCAAACTATGTTTGGTTGAATAAAATCCTGATCGGATAGAGCATCCAACACCAGGTGTGTCCTCGCCAATTGCCACACTTAGGCCTAAGGAAGTGTGACGACACAACCTAAAAGGTAAAGTGGGGTAGAATGGTATCTCGTTAGCATACTGTACTGGAGGGATACTTACTTGACAATGTAAATTTACTAATCTAGTCAGCCAAGAGAAGCTCAAGATTATTGAACAAAGATATGGAAGATATAAGACAATTGTTTAGTCGGAAAATTCGCCCAAAACATAAATTTTATACTTATTCATCACATTTACAACAAATACAATACATGTTTAGTCGACGAGCTCTCCCAAGACATCAAAATTACATCGCTTCATTATATTTATACACTGGATCATGATGACAAAAAGCTTAATGGGGTTGAGGCCTCCGAACAAGATATTCAGCCACTTGAGCTCTTCGATCGTCGTCAGGATGGGGGGGGGGAGGCTCCTCCTCGACTTCATTCGTATCCGACTCTAATAGCTGCCGAGGGATGGAATAAATAGGGATCCACTAATCATCTCTCCGAAAGGGATTAGGTAGTAATGTAGAAGGAGAAATCTCGTGATGGTACCAAAGCATCGAGTTCCTTGGGAGTTGTAGCTCCTTCAGGGAACTCAACCCCCCCTGATAAAGGTGAGCTCTTCAAACTCCGTTAGCCTCGTCGGAGCATCTAGCCAATCTTGGTTATAACCGTCGGCCCATACTTGCCGAGGACCTCTCCTAAACAAATGCCTCAGCCGGGTGATGTCCCTCTGAAGCCCAACAACAATCACATACGCTCGCTGGACATCACCATGAAGCTCTTCCATTTCCCTAGATGAACTCCCTGTGTTCCTGCCAGCTCGCGGAACGATTGGAGGGGTAGAGCCTCGCAGCACAGGAAGAACATCGCTTGAGCCATTTTTAGCTCGCGAAGAAGAAGAACCTCACAATACTGTAGGAGCGGTGCTCGGCGCATGCTCCCTAAGTCGCAAGACCTCTCTCCTCAAAGCCTCGTTCTCCTGCTAAAGAATTTCCCCAACCTGGTTGATCTCAGAAGAATCTAGAAGCTTCACTCTTAGTGTATTTACCTCCTCTTGGATTGAGGCACAAACTTACTCCATCTCTTAAAGCCTGTCCTTCAGTTTAACAACAAGCTCATTCTGCTCTATGAAGCGCTTGTTCCTCAATTGCAGTGGTTTGTAAATCCTCACAAAATTATGACGAACTTCAGAGCTTACATCAGGTCCAAGCATTCTTCCCAATTGAGAAGTGGCTGGTATATAATCATCAACATCAATCGACTACAAGCAATAAAAGAGCAATAAGAAACAAAATCATTTAGTACACTAAGGGAATGAATAACCTTCTCATTTCATTAATACGAAGAGAATCAAAATACATTGAAGGGTCAAAGGGAAAATTACAAATAAAAAATACAAAGAGCAACCCTAAAGATAAATTAACCAGCAACCTCAGACTGATCAGAAGAGGCTGGCTGCTTCCCCTTGTCAGCGGCAGTAGAAGCGCCTCCCTCAAAAGGTATAACCTCTGTCGCCTGAGCAGGAGGAGCATCAACAAAACTTCCCGGGAGACAGAATTAGCACCTTCGGTGGCTGGGGCAGGGGCTTCCTCTATAATTGGTTTCGGACCTGGGTCACGCTCTTCGATCAGAGAAGAGGTGACTGACCGGGCAGAAAAAGTGTGTTCGTGTGAGGACACAGTCGTCGTGTGTTTCGCTGCCGCGATACAAAAGAACCTAAGCTACTACTACACTTGACAAGCAAGCACAGCGGTAAGTCGGGTATCCTGAGAAATCCACAGGGAGTGATTGAATTTTAGATGTTAATTGTTTTAAAACTTCAAGAATAAAAATGTAAAAGATGATAGGGTGGGAATGGTGACAAAAGAAAAGAAAAGTTAACGCTAAATTAAAGTAAAGCGAGGATCGGGATCGCATACACACATTCACGGGCTAAACAACTACTAATTAGAATTTCGATTCGAAAACATTTAATCGATCATTTTCAATTAAGCATAAACATCACGCAATAAGGAATTTAAGCCAAAGTTGCGAGATTAAACATTTAATCAAAAAATGGTCACACGCGGATTAAATTCGGATAATCGCTATAAACACTAACGTTGCATGACAAAGAAAGTTAAACGCATAATAATCCGACTTTAATACGCGAGGTTTCAATTAAATGCAATTTTACACGAAACCCTAACTTTCGAGGTCCAAGCCCGTAAATGGCGGAACGCAATCCCGACCCTATTTATCTAAGGGCAATACATGAATTAAACTAAATTAAACTAATCAACTAAGAAATCACTAAATAAACACAATAAACTAATTAACAAAGCATGTAACTTATCTAGAAAGCAAGAAATAATGGAAAACAAGCTATAATAAAGGAAGAAGGTAATGAAAAGTTAACTTACAAACCAATTAGATTGTCAATACAAAGAGAAATGAAGAAAAACCATCTAAAAACCTAACTATTCTAACCTAAAATCGTGCCTATACTGATATATGGTCTTATTACAACAAAATTGGCTTATATAGTAAGTTGGAATAAAAATAAAGAAGAAAGAAAAGAAGGCAAAATATCTGCAGAAAACAGAGCATCGATCGATCGACCCCTTTGGTCGATCGATCGACTTAGGAAAAACTTCGGCAAATCAGAATGGCCGATCGATCGACCAGAAGTATCGATCGATCGATCAAGCAGGGCAGAATGCAGCAGCCCACTGCATTCTTCTTCTTCTCTTCTCCTTCTCCTATTTTGCTTTCCTTGTATTTCCTCCGCAAGAAACACCGTAACTTCTTCATTATGAATCGGAATCGTGCACCGTTTGCGGCCACGCAAAGCTAACGAGGAGGGCTACAACTTCCGTGAGATGTCGGGCCAGGTACCCAAGCTGTGAAAAGACTAAAATGCCCTTGTGCGTGCGATTACGTACGGAACTTCATCGGAATGCATCCGAACTTCACACTAAGCATCCAAATACCTACAAAAGCTAAATTAACCCCTGAAAAACATGTTAACATAGAAATCCGAGGTTGTCTGGTTAACGAGCATAAATTTATGGATTAAGATACCCGAGGGGGCTAATAACGCGTAGGTTAACGGGTGAAATATGCAATATTTGCGTCGTATCACACCCCCTAACTTACACATTGCTAGTCCCTAGCAATGAAATAGGAAACAACAAGAACTACAAGCAAACCAAAAGCAGGAGAAAGAACAAAAGTATGGTATAAAAGCAAAAAGCCACTTTCGCGGGCGATTCGATTGCATTTAGCGTATGCAATAAGCCGTTAAACCCCTAGGTTACCCTAGTGGACGAGTGTTGTCTCGTGAGGGTTTTCAGAGATGGTACCCACAAACATTATATGGTTTCCTCAAAATATGCCCAACCCAACATACGACAAACTCAACAACAACGAAAAATATTTCAAACATGTTATTAGCACATTGAACGAATTCAAGCTAAAGTCCGTTGTTATTAACAAGTTGAATGCACCTCATAGAATTGAAACTTTAAAAGTTGGAGGGGGGAGAGCAAATGCAAAATATGATTTGGTAAAAACTTAAATAAACCGGATAAACATAAAGGCAAGCATATATTCAATCCTCACGGGCATTAGACTCATCAAGTGAATTCACTCGAAACAGGGAGGTAACACACGGGACATGCGGGCTAAAGAGTAAATGTAAATGGAAACTAGGCCGCACACATGTCACAAATGAAGAACGCTATATATAAACTGAAAAACTGTAATCTCAATGAAAGGATACCGCACACTAAAAGAGGCGAAATGCATTTTCAAAGATTATCAAAACTATTATGACTTTTAAATTAAATTCACCCTAAGATCACATAGGACTTGTAATAGGGTTGTAATATAGGATAGGCTAGGGTACGAAATGAAGGAATGTATGTACGGATTCATAGTGTTCGGGATGAAAACTCGGGATAATGGAAAAATGCGGGCAATATCAAAAATTGGAAAACAAGTTCCAAAACAAGCATTAGATATATCATTGGGGAGAGTAATCAAAGCTTATTGAACACTATACACAACATTTACAACTTTTTCTTTCTTTTCTTTTCTTCTTTTTCTCATTTTTCTCTTTTGTTTTCTTTTTGCTTTTTGCTTTCTCTTTTTCTTCACTTTTTTTCACATCACTTTTCTTTACTTTTCAAACTCTCATATGCCTAAAATTGCAACCGGCATCATAACAACAACATTCAATCCCAAGTAATATTCCAAACAAAGGTATGAAAAGTGTATGTAAGGTTTAAAACTCCAATTTGGAGTTGGTTATGGGAATGGGGTTATGAAACGAAAGGCTATATTTTGGCTCAAAGGGGTTGACGAGGGTAAACATATAAGGGTGAGGTCAAGGCTAATATGGGTGATATAACAAAGATTGCCTATGATCATTTCCTCAAGTTTACGCAATTCTCAAGTCAAAACAATATATGAAAATCGTGGTCAAGTAACACATTTCAAGCATGAACTCAATTAATGAACGGTCAAATGAAAGAATAGTGAGATTACCGACGAATTCAACGTTTTCAAAGAGGAAAGAATAGTGTATAACACTCACAAACGACGAAAGGTACAAAGCTTACTCGGTGTAAGTATATACAATGCAACAAAAGATTCCCGAGTTATAAAAATATTAAACCAAATCAATATAACAAGGAAAGTGCATATGATCATGGGATAAAGTTTAATTCATGAAGTTATTCACAATATCAATGATTTGAGGACTAAAGTCCAATAACTTCTAAAATCGAGAACATGCATCATTGAGTTGTCTATTGGATCGGGCAATTATTGAAATTTATCACTGGAAACAAGGCAAAATGCCCAACAAAGGAGAAAAAAGAAAGAAAATATTTTTGAAAATTTTCAAATTTTTCACAAAAAGGCATACTTAGTAACTAAATGTGAGCAAATCCATGGACTACACATGAAATGGATAGAATATCCTACACCCCCTAACTTAAATGTTGCATTGTCCTCAATGCGCATTAAGAACACAACACAAAGAGAGGAAAAGAATGATATTACCCAAAATTGGAGCAATCTCCATAAGCGCGAGTCCAAAGGAATCTACAAAACAAGTTAGTACCGAGCATAGAAAAAACAAATAACAAAAAGTTTACTAATTACACTAGACTAAATTAAAAGGAAAGAAAAATAGGAAAGAAAGAAAATTAAAAAGCTAACTATTTACAACCTACTATTTAGGCTTCACACTAACTATACACTAGAAGTCTAAATAGTTGAGGGTCCACCCAAAAAGGGATTTGACTTTGAAAGATCAACGGTGGACCCTCCAAAGTGAACATGCCTCCCGGAAGATATGAATTCCGTTTGAACAACGGAAGGCATGTGGGTGGTGAAAAAAGTGAACCATCGCCAATTTGAAATTTTGGGCGGACGATGGGGGATTTGGATAACAAGGGGGACAAGAACACTAGAGGACCAAGAAAAATTGAATCATCTCCCAAAGGTTTTTCAAATGGAATGGGAGATGGTGCACACATGAGGATAACATCCATCGAAAACAAGTCCGGTAAAGAGTCATCATCGGCAAAAAGTGTAGAAGTTTTAATTTCTACCGACTCATAGGAATCAACCGGTAATTCTAATGATTCGATCACGGAAAACGAATATGGTGATGAAACAAATTCAATCTCAATCTACTCATCGTCGGAAGGAGATTGAATTTCGGGGGAGAGAGATGCACACTCGATGAGAAATTCTTCGAAAAATTTAGGTGAAACACAAGTTTCCACCTCCTCGTTGTTTTGTGCAAAAGAATTCATCTCATCGCAAAGTGCACCGAGTCTCATTCCAGCATCATTTAAGCTTTGCAAACCTTGGGAGTAAAGAAGCAAAGTTTCTTCCAAAGTAGGCTTCCTCGGCTCAAGAGCCTCGGACTCCTCATTTGGTTGAAACTCGTCTTCGAAAGTAATGAAATAAGAATCGTCATTGGATTCGAATAATGAATCCAACTCAAGCTCCCAATAACGATTTTCATTCCGATAAATGTTTTCAAGTCTTTCATTTTGAAGAAAATCTTGAAAATGAAAAACTTGAAAACTATCCCCAAAGTAAGAATCATTAGAATGACCGTAATAAGTATAATAGTAGGACATGATTACCGAATTATTTGTAGATGGAGAATCCAAGAAATAAAGTGAGAAACCGCGAATCAAAGTTTCTTAGCGCTCAAAGTATGCAAATCCTGCAAAAAGGGTTAAAACAAAGAATACAAATACAAAAGGAAAAAATACTATGAAATAGTAAAACAACTACAATCTAAAATACACTCCCCGGCAACGACGCCATTTTGTGACCGGGCGGAAAAAGTGTGTTCGTGTGAGGACACAGTCGTCGTGTGTTTCGCCGCCGCGATACAAAAGAACCTAAGCTACTACTACATTTGACAAGCAAGCACAGCGGTAAGTCGGGTATCTTGAGAAATCCACAGGGAGTGATTGAATTTTAGATGTTAATTGTTTTAAAACCTCAAGAATAAAAATGTAAAAGATGATAGGGTGGGAATGGTGACAAAAGAAAAGAGAAGTTAACGCTAAATTAAAGTAAAGCGAGGATCGAGATCGCATACACACATTCACAAGCTAAACAACTACTAATTAGAATTTCGATTCGAAAAAATTTAATCGATCATTTTCAATTAAGCATAAACATCACGCAATAAGGAATTTAAGCCAAAGTTGCGAGATTAAACATTTAATCAAAAAATGGTCACACGCGGATTAAATTCGGATAATCGTATAAACACTAACGTTGCATGACAAAGAAAGTTAAACGCATAATAATCCGACTTTAATACGCGAGGTTTCAATTAAATGCAATTTTACACGAAACCCTAACTTTCGAGGTCCAAGCCCGTAAATGGCGGAACGCAATCCCGACCCTATTTATCTAAGGGCAATACATGAATTAAACTAAATTAAACTAATCAACTAAGAAAGAACTAAATAAACACAATAAACTAATTAACAAAGCATGTAACTTATCTAGAAAGCAAGAAATAATGGAAAACAAGCTATATTAAAGGAAGAGGGTAATGAAAAGTTAACTTACAAACCAATTAGATTGTCAATCCAAAGAGAAATGAAGAAAAACCATCCAAAACCCTAACTATTCTAACCTAAAATCGTGCCTCTACTGATATATGGTCTTATTACAACAAAATTGGCTTATATAGTAAGTTGGAATAAAAATAAAGAAGAAAGAAAAGAAGGCAAAATATCTGCAGAAAACAGAGCATCGATCGATCGATCGACCTAGGCAAAACTTCGGCAAATCAGAATGGTCGATCGATAGACCAGAAGTGTCGATCGATCGATCCAGCAGGGCAGAATGCAGCAGCCCACTGCGTTCTTCTTCTTCTCTTCTCCTTCTCCTCTTTTGCTTTCCTTGTATTTCCTCCGCAAGAAACGTCGTAACTTCTTCATTATGAATCGGAATCGCGCACCGTTTGCGGCCACGCAAAGCTAGAGAGGAGGGCTACAACTTTAGTGAGATGTCGGGCCAGGTAACCAAGCTGTGAAAAGACTAAAATGCCCTTGCGCGTGCGATTACGTACGGAACTTCATCGGAATGCATCCGAACTTCACACTAAGCATCCAAATACCTACAAAAGCTCAATTAACCCCTGCAAAACATGTTAACATAGAAATCCGAGGTTGTCTGGTTAACGAGCATAAATATAGGGATTAAGATACCCGAGGGGGCTAATAACGCGTAGGTTAACAAGTGAAATACGCAATATTTGCGTCGTATCAGTGACATCGACACTAGCAGCTATAAGGGCCTTATGCCAACCTTTCTTGAAGTTCAGACGACTGATGTAGGCTATCTAAACCTCGACATCTTCATACGCAGCAGCCCACCTAGAGTTATAAGAGTCCTTCTTGATGGTAGCTGCCTGAGAATTTTTTTTTTCAGTTGCTCGGTCAGCACCCTGTTCTCCTTCACGACGGCCAACTTGCTCGAGCAGACCAGGTCATAGGTCTACCTCAGCTCATTCAGCTCTTTAATTTTTGCATCCCTCTCTCAGTTGGAATTAACGAGGGCCAGGTCAGAAGAAGCTCGGGCAGCGTCAGCAGTCTTCAGACCAGCCTCCAGTTGAGTGCCCCTCACTTTCAAGGCAGCATTTTGCTACTCTAGCTCGCTGTTCCTGCTCACCAGCTCATCGCGAGAGCGATAGAGCACAACGAAGTCAGTCACAAACTGCAAAAGAAAAGAAGATATCAGGAGAAAGAAATAGCTAAAATTTATCAAAGCATTAGAGAAGGGAAAAGGTCTTCTTGTAGGGTCATTTGATCAAACCCCAGCGCCCTTTGGCGATCTGCAGGAAGAACTGCCCTCTCGAGTAGCGCAGGGGCCAATTGAGGAGAAATGGCAACCGAGGCCCCCTCGGGCAATACAAACACTGGGACTAAGGCCTGCCCGACCTTCATTCTCGATTCCATTCTTCTTCTCTCTTCCTCCTTCTCCTTATCCATTCTCTTCCTCTCCTCCATCTTTTTCTTCTCTTCCATCTTCTTTCTTTCCTCTTCCTTTTTCCTCTCTCTCTCTCATCTATTCTTCTTTCCTCTTCCTCTCCTAATCCTGAGCAGTAGACCGAGATCCAATAGCAATAGCCCCAATACTGGACTTCTGCTTCTTCGACCTCTGAGCAAGGAGCACATGATCATCATCATCATCATCCCGAATCAAAATTTTCCTTAGAGGAACCATATCCTCGCTTTAGCTGCTAGACGTGCTCGAAGGTTCTTAGGCTTTAGAAGCCTCTTCTAAATCAGAAGAACTATCACCACTGGAGCTCCCCTCGTGAAAATTTCTTCCTGCCCCGCTTATGATATCACTCTCAGAATTTCTCTCATCCTCGTCTTACTGAATATGATAAGTAGCAGTCTCTTCAGAGGTATCAAACTCGGGAATGTTATCTACCGGCCTCACTATAAACTAGAACCAATGCTTTTATACTCGAGCAAGAAAGCAGCAGACCGGGGATGCTCGCCGTCAGCTAGGGGCTCCCTAATATTCTAAGCTTTGATCAACTCAGAGAGATAAACTTTGCTAAGAGCAAGTTCCAAGTTCTTCGACCTCGCTGAAGAAAAAATAAGGAAGAGTTAGAAAGATCACAAATCAGTAAAGAAATTGAAAGAACAGAGCAAAGACTACCTATATATTCTTCCCCATAAAAGGGAACAGAGAACCTATCAGACCTCGACCCCTCAGTCTGGGGGAAAATTGCCAATTTCTAGCAAGGAAGCCATCTTGCCAATAGTCCTTATGGGAATCAAGTAGATTTACTACCAATACCCTGTCAGGACTCCTGGCTTTAAGATAGAGGACACCAGAACTAGTTCGAGAGAAGGAATAGCAAAAGCAGACCTCGACGAGCCCTAATTTGGTACCATATAACTGATTAATTCTATGGACGCCATTAATTATCTTCCAAATTGGGCGAACACTGTGCAGGAACAATGTTGAAATAACCAAATAAGTGCAAGAATAGATTGTTGGGAGGAAAAGTAAGCCCCATTGGGAAAGCAACAAGACATGAATCCAATGGGCACCTTCTATCTCTCTAACATTTCTAGGGGGAGAGGCGCACTCAATCTCTACCCACTCTGGGATATTGTAAAACTTCCTAAACTCAGACACTGATCTATTACCAATCTTTGCCATTTCAAAACCCTAAATTCAAAGAGAAAACACAAAGAGAAGGCACAAGAGACTTACAAGATGGAAGTTTGACTTGAACGATGAAGAATCACATGCCCAAATGACGAGGAAGATTGAAAGCGATAAGAATGAAGAACGAGAGAAGAAAACGTGAATCTCTAGAACTCCCAGAGAATGAAAGAGTACTGAAGAGCTTGAAACGGTGATTGTGAAACGACTGCTTGGGATAACTTTTGAATGTTACTAATCATAGTGCACAGAACACGAAGCATGTGCCGCCTAAATCAGTCCTCAAACTTTGGAAAGAGTTGCACGATGTACAAAGGAACCATTATGATAAATCATTTAAATTTATTGAGACCAAATTATGGCCCAACAAACTTAGGGGCAATTGTGGGTACCCGAACTTAGAATGACAGGCTTGGGCGAGTAGCCCAGTTAAAGTGGCCTGTAGACACCTCATTCTGTTACCCCTAACTCTCCTTAGATCTCTAGTACCTCCACTCGTCACTGTAAACCCAGGTCATGTCCCGAGCACTGACTTGGAAGCCATCGAGCACTCCCCGACTCCATTTGACCAAAAGTCAAACTCTTCATCTCAACCGAGACTCAATGAATCTTGGAAGGGCACTGAATACCCTTTCCAACGGTTTGCCCCGTGTGTGATTTTGACTTACCAGGCGAACGAACGATCCATTTGCGTTCGAAACCTGACCCAGAGGCCACCGGGCGCTCCCAGGTGTTGTTTGATCGAAGTCAACTCTTCAACTCGACCGAGGCTGAATGAATCTTCAAAAGGAACTGAATGCCCTTTCCAATGGTCCGCCCTGTGCGCGATTCTAACTTTCCATGAGGATGAACGATCTGTTTGACTTTGAGAGGTCACTGAAGGCTTCTCGGGCCCGGTTGACCCAAGTCAACTCCCCGAACCGGGTCAAACTCTTTGGAATGTCTAAGTGCATCTCCTAACCTTTCTAACGGGCCATCCCGTGCACGATTCAGATATACTATGCGGACGAACGATCCATTTGCGTCCGAATAATTCCCCGTCCAGTGGAGAGACAAATGCTTCTGAGCCACATTTGACCCAAAGTCAACACCCGAACTCGGCAGCGGTCCAAAGGACTTTCGAAGGTATCTAAAATACCTTTCCAACGGTATGCCCCGTGCACGATTCTGACCAACGGTTTACCCTCGGCGACTAATTTTCCGAAAAAGCCTGAAGCGCACTACCAAATGGCAGGTCCCAGACCCTGCCTATCGGCACCTGCCGATAGGTAGTGTCATGGAAATGCCGATTGGCATACACCCACGGGCTTATAAAATGAGGCCTTGGCCTCATTTGCAAGAGGAGCTCAGATCAGAATAAAAACACTCTCAGCAAACCCCCCAAAACCTCTCTCGAAGGCAGCGTGATTTCAACCTCCAAATCCCTTTTTCACTTCCACTTTTCATAATCCCTTTCATCAAACTTGATGAATTAACCATTCTCCATCATCATCCGAGTACAAGGGCTACTTCTCAACATTCAAGATCAAGCTCCAAGTCTCGAAGAAGGTCCCTCTCTCTCACCTTTCTCTTCAAATCTTCTGAAATTTGCAATAACTTGTTTTATTACTTAAGCACTTTTATTATCTTGTTTCATACATCCTAACATACTTTTTATTTAGTAGTATTGCACATCTCCTATTTTCATATAAATAAAAATCCAAAAAATAAGAAAAAAAGGGTTTGCTCATAAATTCCAAGTAGGGATTCTCACACTTCTTCCACACTTTTCTCACAACTAAAACACTTTTTCTACACACACACACACACACACTTATAAATAAGAGATTTCTCTATTTGGATTTATGGGTTAAAACCCCATCCCTCGTTTTGTATGCGAACTACGTGGACTTTGATGCCTTTGGAGGCTACGTAGGCGTCTCGGGGTAAAACCCGAGACTCGAGTCCTTTTCTCACCTTTTCTCTTATTTTATATCTTCTCTTTATCTCATTTTCTATTATATTCTATATACTTGTTCTTAGCAACGTATTACTCCATATGAGTTATCGTTCCCTTATAACGATCAACGTAGGGGTAATCATGTAAATCTTATTTTCTACACTAATCTCACATTCCTACGGATGACTCTCTTTATCTTTTCCATGGTACAAGTCGAGGATTCCTACCTCCATTCTATATATAGACATGAACACATATCACGGGGGGGGGGGGGGGGGGGGGGGGGATATAAACGAAAATAACAAATATCCATGAGAAACCGAAAGGGCGGAATGGGTGCCTAACACCTTCCCATTTCGTAACTAAGCCTCCGAACCCTTCTCGAATCATTTGGTTTCGCACGCACCAGTATGTCTTTGGATGCCATTCTTTGGGGTGGCTCCCCCTTTTCTTTTGTCTATTTTGAGTAAAATAGACTGGCGACTCTAAATATCTCTACATTTTCACACCTCACAAATTGACGCCGGCCGAAGCGCTCTCCCGAGAGGGGATGCGTGGGACCCGAAGGATCCCTTCCTCCCTCCGCGGCGGGGATCGGGGGATGGCCACAGTGGCGACTCCGCTGGGGAATTCTTTTATTTTTTTGAGCGCTTGATTCTATTTACATGGATGTTATATTTGTTTATGTTCCCCCCCCCCCCCCCCCCCCCCCCCCCCCCCCATATCTGCCTATCCCCCTTTCTCACATGTATATCCCATGCCTATGCTTATATTCACACACTTGTAGAAAATTATCCAAGTACAATTCACACCACATGCACCTAGGATCACATGTATATCCCCATGTTTCACGCATCACCCATCCACACTTGGTGTACCTTTTGGGGTACTTGTACTTGGCTCCCTGTTTTGGCATAATCAAGAAAGGCATTCTCATCATAAGATACTAATAGGAGAATCATGCATGATTCACACGATATCACCAAAGAGCATTGATATTTACCAAATTTTATCCAGTAACTGGAGGGTCACTTCGTGATGGGCGCTGGTCCGGCAGGTCGCAGTTAGCCTAAGCGATATAACTCTCACCTTCCATTGGCCAAGTACCTTCGACGTATATCGAACGGTTCCACCGCATCGTACCGCTTGACTGAAGTCATGAAGGGAGGTATATCGTAGGGAATTCGTTCACGTACGCCGAGTATATCGGATTCTCTCTCACACGTACCGTCCCCACGAGGTATATGGTGAGGCAATTCACGTACACTCAGGTATATCAAATGGCTTGTCCACACGTACCGATTGCCCGCAAGAGCAAGACGTATATCGTGGAAGTCACACCAAAGGGGGGAACCCATGTTGATTCACCTAACAAACTGCATACCCGCATATAGGTGTCAAACCTATGACACGCACTTTAGATTGCCGATTTCAACCCGAAACTCTGCCGAAATTTCGGGTCGGCCTGCCGCCCAATTTTTGTGCATTTTTAAAATGGGACCCTGTCCGCGAGCCTGGTTACAAGTCCAAACATAGCTTTGCATATATTAAGACTCCCACTTTTCCAGGCTCGGGCCCCGTCCAGCATTGCATTTAGGAGAATTAAATACAAGTGAGAATATAATAATCATAATAATCATGCTGAGTTCCGTCTCCAAAAAAAAAATCTAAAAACATTTCTCCCTTTTTATCAAAAATCCAAAAATAGTTTCTTCCCTTTTTCTCAAAAATAAATCTCATCCTACGCCTTCTCAGGTCGATCGCACGCCCTTGGCCTGGCTCCCTATTGGCTTCGGTCTTCAGTCAAATCACCTTAGAGTTTCATCCGCTCCTCTACTACTTCTTTCGAGTCCGGAATCCATCCATCTTCCATGGAGAATGAGAATTAAGCACCAGTCATACAATCGGATCTGTCGACAGTCCTAGCTCAGCTCGTGGCCAAGATTGACAATCTCCAAATCGAGGTTCGAGAGATGCAACGAAATCATGTCCTTATTCCTCAAGATCCCGAGGCCCTATTCCCTCGTGCTATGGGTCCAAGCGAGCCTATCTGGGTCCCGGAAGAATATCAGCATGCTCCACGTGCCCCTCCTGCTAATGGGCCGCCGCCTGCCCATCTTCTAATGCCAAACATTTCCCAGCATGTGGCCAACCTGCCTATGATAATTGATCCAAAAGAGGAAGAGTTGAACAAAGTCAAAGAAGATCTTAAGATGCTCACTAAGAAGTTCGACCAAGTCCGATTCTATGGAAATTACATGGAATACACCCATATGTCTCCTTATCCTAAAGCAAGGTTACCCGAGAAGTTCAAGATGCCAAATATCGAGAAGTTCGGAGGGAGTGGCCCCCCAATTGTTCATCTTCTTAGTTATCGTCGTTCCATGACTCTACTAGGGGCTTCTGAAGAGGTGATGGCCTAACTGTTTCAACAATCTTTGAAGGACAGTTCCCTCCGATGGTTTTTATCTCTTGAGGAATCCAAAATCCGTAGCTGGGAGGATGTAGCTCGAGAATTCATGTCGCAGTACAAATACAATGAAGAGTTTGAGGTCACCCGTTGTGATTTAGAGCTGCTCAAACAAAACTCTGGAGAACCACTCAGTAACTTCATAGCCCGATGGAGGGAAAAAGCAGCTACCATGACCAATCGGCCATCTGAAGAAGAACAAGTCAACATAGTGAAGAAGAATTTCTTGCCCCATGTCCGAGAAACCATGGGAGGACATTACTACCCCCACTTTTAAGCTCTCAGAGAAGCAGGAGTAGAAATCGAGGAAGATCTTGCCAAAACAGAAGTTGAGCCGAAGAAGGTGTCCGGACAGTTCACCCCTAAAAAGTATGACAAGAGTGCTAATGCTACAGTCTCAACCATTAACAACATCTCTCAACCAACTACATCATGGGCACCAGAAAGTCACCCTGCCCCCATCCGAAGGGAATACACCGAGCTTCATGCTTCCCTCTCTAAAGTCCACCAAGCCCCGTTAAGCCGAAACCTTATAAAACCCTTGGATCCCCGTCCATTACCCACTCCACTTCGTAGAAATTTCAAGACCGATGCCCATTGCGCCTTTAACCAAACAGCTGGTCATACCACCGACCAATGCTTTCACCTTCGGAACATAATCCAAGATCTCATTGACCGGGGTACCATCGCCCCACCAGCCATCCTAAGCCAAACACTACTCATAACCCCCTCCCAAATCACACCAATGCCATCTTTTTGGAGGAAAACCCGAATTTCGATCCATCAACCCAAATCACACCCCTATACCCTCCTGAACCTCTTCAAAGTTGCCCACATTTCCTCCTATACCCTACTAGCCCCGCTGATCAGGCACTGTCACTCCTTACCAAAGCGTGCATCATTGTACGGACCTGTTCTGAAAGTGGAAGTATGGAATTATCAGAGGTATTGAATCAACTCCTAAGGTTCGGGATTAAATTGCCCTCACAGATGATTATCGACTGCCAGAGGTTCATCGTGCTGTTTTTGGAAGCACGAAAATGGCCTCGAGAATCAGATAGGTGGGTGGTACCAATCGACGAAGTCAGCTTAGGTAATGTTGTCCAGATCGTGGCGGAAGCATTCGGGCAAACCAATGACATTTGCAGTATCATTGAGTTATTTGATGCTTTGAAGCTATAAGGACACTTGGTCCCTTCACCCTTACACATCCCCACAGAATGGGAAGACCTATATGAAGAAGCCGTTGAAGTTGTGGAATGCATTGACTTCACAAGGGAAAATAAAATTGTTGCCATCGGATGGGGGGGGGGAGAATTCGAAGATTCAAACGAAGAACATGCTTTAGGAAGAACTGGCCCAGTAGCCGACATATGTGGGATGATATCATTTGAAGAACTCCTCGTAGAAATAGACAGGGCGACGAAACAACCTGAGATTGATGAGGAAACTGGATTTAAGTTTTTCCCTTCTTCAGTAAATCACATGACCAAATCTGGGAGGCATTACCATGTTCCGAGCTCGCTACCGACAAATGACAAGGGGAAGGGCGTTGAAAACCTTTCTATGCCTGAAATGACCATCAAGGAGAGCAAGATCCTCGATCAACTGAAGAAAACTCAAGCTAACATCACTCTATGGGTACTTTTCATGTCTTCCCAGCTACACATAAATGCCTTAATCAAATTACTCACAGGACCCATAGTTCCTCCTTCTACCACACCAGAAGAAGCAGTAAATTTAGTCGGGTCCTTGACCTCCACCCGAATGCTGTCATTTTCTGAAGAGGAAATCCCCAAAATTGGGCCGAATCACAATCATGCACTCAACATCTCCATCGAAGTTATGGGGAAGGTTGTGCCTCTTTCGCTCATTGATAACGAATCCGCTTTGAATGTATGCCCACTGAGAACCTTCAAATGTTTAGGCTTGAAAGAAAGTGACCTCGCTCCAATCTCCGCTGCCGTGCGTGCCTACGATAATACCCGTTGGGAGGTGATAGGATCCATAAAACTTACGATAGGGGTTGGACCTATAAATCCTGTCGTCGAATTCTAAGTCATTGATATCCCAGCCTGTTTCAACCTGTTGCTCGGACGACCCTGCTCCACAGTATAAGGGGTGTCTCTTCCTCATTCCATCAGAAGTTGAAGTTCTTTGCCAATGGGCGAGTCATCACCATCTTGGGCGACAACGATAACGCCGAGGTGCAAGCACCAGTAGTTCGATTCTCGAGATACAGCATGGGTCAAATGATATGCTCCTATCAGGGTTTCGAGTTGAGCCACCTCTACTCCCGGCAGGGGACGTCTTCAAAGAAAGGGTTTGCCCAGAATATGACTCTCATGGCAATGTCAATGTGATTCAGATGATCAAAAACATGCACTCCATGCTTGGACTGGGGCTAGGACAAAGGCAGCAGGGGATACTTGAGGCCATCGAACTGAAGAAAGCTTTCCCTCCTTATGTCTTGGGGTATCAAACATCAGAACCAGAGCTCAGGATGATCCGCCACACTCGATCAAAGATCGGGTTAGACTGTTTCCAGACTATCCCAGGAGACTCCTTGAATGGACGATTTATCAAAGAGGGTGAAGACATCCCCTTTTACGGCTTTCCAGAACGATGGTACGGCCACACAAACAAGAAGATGAAGCCTGGAATGGAGATCTTTTTCCAAGATAGCTACCCATGGGACGAAAGTTCCCCGCACCGCGTACAACCTCTCATTAAAGATACCTAGGAGACTGAGGAAAGTGACTCCGAAGATTCCTTCAACCTGCAGACACTAGGGCTGGCACTCTGCATGGTTCATTCAGGCGCTACACCACTGGATCCATCTCATCGGATCAAAGATACTGATACACCTCTCCTCAATTGGCATGCTACGCCAACTCTACCTGTTGAAATCCCACCTAACCCCAATGTTTACCCTATTTCTTCTACTATTGTCTATCCTTGATCGAATGTAATCTAGATCTTTTTTGATGAGGGTCTCAATGCTGTTTTTCCTATCAATGAAATAAACGAAGATTTTGAGTATCTTGCTGTGCCTTACATTAATTGTTTAGATTCTAATCTAACTTTTGATGATGATGATTTTGCAAATGAATAATTCTTAACTGATTTAAATAAGTTTAATAACAAACAACATAACCACGTTGAAGTTAATGAAGAGGAGACTGTTGTTGTTAATCTCGATTCTAGAGATTAGGATAGGGGCCACCCTTGACGAGCGTGAGCGCGCACAACTCAAAGAATTGCTAAAGGAGTTCGTGGATGTCTTCGCATGGCCCTACGAAGATATGCCCGATATTGATCCTAAAATAGCTCAGCATGAGATCCCCACTCTCCCAGATTACAAGCCAATTAAACAAAAGTTAAGAAGGCTCCGCACCGAATGGTCTCTCAAAGTCAAGGAGGAGGTGGTTAAACAGTTAAATGCGGGTTTCATTCGAGTAATCGAATATCCCACGTGGCTAGCCAATATTGTACCTGTACCGAAATCAGGAGGAAAGATTCGAATGTGTGTGGATTACCGATATTTAAACAAAGCCTCTCCTAAGGATGATTACCCGCTTCCCAATGTCGACATGATCGTGGACAACACAGCCAGTCATGCTCTCAAGTCATTCGTCGATGGGTTTGTTGGATACAATCAAATCAAGATACACCCCGACCACCAAGAGAAAACCGCATTCATCACCCCATAGGGGACCTTTTGCTACACCGTTATGCCATTTGGTCTCAAGAATGCTGGGGCTACCTACCAGAGGGCCGCTATGACCATCCTACACTACCTGATTCACAAAGAGGTTGACGTTTACGTGGATGACATGATCATCAAGTCCAGAACTAGATAAGGTCATGCTCTTGCTCTCCGAAAGTTCTTCGAACGACTGCGGCAATACCAAATGCGACTTAATCCACAAAAATGCGTCTTCGGCGTTACAAAGGGAAAACTCTTAGGATTCATGGTTAGTGAGAAGGGGATAGAAGCAGATTCTGCCAAGCTGAAAGCCATACTTGAGATGCCACCTCCCCAAATAGAGAAAGAAGTCCGAGGTTTTCTTGGGAAATTACAATATATCAGTCAGTTCATCAGCCAACTAACCTCCATTTGCGAACCAATCTTCAAGATCCTCCGAAAGGATTCAACCAAGGTTTGGAACGAGGCCTGCCATGAAGCTTTTGACCGAATCAAATAATATCTAACCCAACCTCCAATTCTCATGCCACTACAGCCTAGTCTCCCTTTGCTCCTATACCTAACCATAACCGACACTGCAGCTAGGGCTTTGCTAGCCCAACACCTTGAAGACTCCTACAAAGAAAAAGCCGTCTATTATGCTCGTCGTAAATTGGCCGGGTATGAGGTGAACTACACTGCTTTAGAAAAGGCATGTGTCGCCCTTGTTTGGGTCACCCAAAATTTGCGACACTACATTCTTGCCTTCCCCATTAAGCTGGTATCCCGAATGGATCCCATTAAATACGTGCTCGAGAAACCCTCCTTATCCAGCCGAATGGCCCGATGGTTGATGCTCCTAACCGAGTTTGATATCGTGTACGTCACACAGAAAGCCGTTAAAGGAAGAGACATCTCTGACTACCTCGCAAACTACCCTGTGGAAGAAACGAATGTTTGGATCTCCGAATTCCCAGATGAAAATGTCCTCTGCACCGCTCAAGACTGCCTCTGATGGAAAATGTTCTTCGATGGCCCTTCCAACAAAAAGGGATATGGCATTGGGATACTTCTGGTCGCCCAGATGACTCCCACACTCCTATCGCCATAAAATTGGATTTCCCTTGTACCAATAACATGACAGAATACGAGGCCGGCATGGTGGGCCTCAAAGTTGCTCTCAAGAAAGGTATTCAAGATCTTGATGTATGTGGGGATTCTGCCTTCATCATCGGTCAAGTGCTCAGAAAGTGAAAAGCCAAGGACGAAAAGCTCCAACCCTTTCATGCCCAATTAGAAGAGTTAGCCTCCCAATTCCAAGATATCACCTTCCATTACGTGCCCCGAGCAAAGAAAAACCTAGTCGATTCTCTCGCTACCTTGGCCTCCATGGTCGACATGCCCGAGGGAATAACAACGACCCCCTTCCTAGTTCAGAAGCAGGACAAACCGACCCATTACTACCATATTGATCTTGTCTCCACAGAAGACCCCAAACTAGCCGATTGCTGGTACTATGATATATGGTGCCTCCTCAAGCATGATAGATATCCCGAGGGTTCCAATAAGAAGGACCGAGATACCCTTCGAAGGCTGGCCGCTCAGTACATCATCTGTCATAAAGCACTACTCAAGAGGAATTTTGATGGAACTCATTTGCACTGTATCGCAGGGGCTGACATTGAAAAGATAATGCAGAAAATGCACAGCGGGGAATGCGAGTCCCACATGAACGGTCACATGCTTGCTAAAAAGATCATCCGATAGGGCTACTACTGGACCACCATGGCCCATGATTGCACGGAGATTCCCTAAATGCCAACAGTTCTCCAACCTCCAACACCTACCTCAGCGAAAATTATACAACATGACCTCCCCCTGGCCATTCTCCACCTGGGGTATCGACATCATAGGGAAGGTTACGCAAAAGCGTCAAACGGGCATGAGTTCATCTTGGTCGCCATCGATTACTTCACCAAATGGGTCGAAGCTGAGTCATACGCGGTATTAAATGCCAAAAAGGTGGCCAAATTCATCAATAAAAATATCATCTGCCGATATGGGGTCCCACACGAGCTAATATTAGATAACGGTTTGCACTTCGAGGAAAAAGTCACAGAAGTTGTCAATGAGTATGGGATTCAGAGACACAAATCTTCTCCCTACCGACCTCAAACCAATGGTACAGTTGAAGCCGCCAATAAAAACCTCAAAGCCATTATCAGCAAGATGAGCGAAAGTTATAGGGATTGGGCCGACCGGATCCGGTACGCCCTCTGGGGCTATCGAACCTTAATCCGAACCTATACTGGGGCTACCTCTTAATCCTTGGTCTACGGCATAGAAGCAGTCCTACCTGTGGAGGTGGAAATACCCTCGCTACTTGTCATGCTCGAAAGCAAGGTTAGTGAAGAAGACTGGTGCCAAGGCCGTCTTGAGGAGCTAGCACTTCTAAATGAAAGAAGATTAAAAGCTCTTTATCACATACAGGGATACCATAGAAGAATAGCGCGATCATTTAACAAGAGAGTCAAGGACCGTGGTGTTCGGGAGGGGGATTTATCACTCAAGGAGATAATAGAACCCATCTGGGACCCCAGAGGAAAATTCAATCCCAATTGGAGCGGCCCTTACATTGTGAAGAAAATCTGATCTGGTGATGCCGCCATGCTCACTGACCTGGATGAGGAAGATATGGCTCGTCCAGTTAAATCTGGACCGTCTCAAGAAATTCTACCCCTAGTCCGAAATCTCGGCGTGATACGACTCCTCTCATCCCCTTTCTATTCTAAAAAAAAACTCTTCATTTCCCTCTACCTAGAACTACGTGGGCCTGATCCTTTACAAAAACTATTTTAAAACTTTTTAAAAAACCCCAGAGGTACATAGGTAGCTCATACATCTTACATGAGCACGACCCCTTCTTTTTCACAAAATATATTATTTTCTTATCTCAGAGAACGACAGTTCATTCTAAACATCTACTTGAACAAAAGGATTATGTATGCCTTAGCGATCGATATAGATAATTCAAAACACAAAATTCATCGAAAGGCACGGCTAGATGATCAGAAACTTGTTTATTTTATTAATAGTACAGATTATATAAGAAAGAGGAACGGATAACTCCCTTCTCCCTACTACCATAAAAACCAGATAAAATCCCCCACATCTGTTACATAAACAAACTCCCTAGGAATCCTACCCACAACTACCAGAAGAGCCTGCACCCTCATCATCTACATCCTGAGGACCCCAAGTTTCCCCTACCTTAATGGATTGTCGCAAACATTCCATGGATCGATGAGCCTTAACCATCTTCGAAAAGACACAAACACCCCCTTCCATGGAATTAGATAAAATGAACCACCTTTGACCAATCTCTACTGCCAACATCTTGCTGACTACTTTCCTCCACAACCACCTTATATAATCTTTGGGGATATGCCAAACCTTCCCGACAGACTGAGAGGGACGGGTTGATGGATGCCGATTTTCCCACAGAGATCCAAGCAACAGACACGAACGCTCAGTCAAATCTTCTACCGGAAAGAAATTTGAAGTCTGAGGGGGCACGACCTGCCCCCAACCAAATTGACGCAAAAGCTGCCAAGGGAAATAAAAAGAGGTCTGTATAAGACCAACCAGCCGCACATATGAATACTCTTCTAGATCCAGAACAGACTGCAACTGTCCCCACTAAGGCACTGACCAATATAGCCCACGAGCCCCATACTCCACAAACCAATTCTCCCAGTTCTCAACATACAGGCCAATGCGGATAAAGTAGCGTGAAAAGAAATTGGGTACAACCGACAAAGGATATTCTGGAGGAGTCGACAAGCGAAATCTTTCAGACAACCACATGAACAGCATCACAGGGCTACCCCTCAAAAACTTAGAATGACCTTCTCTCCAGGCATCCAGGCCATTCAGAGTCTCCGCCAATATCACTGCCGCAAGATTACGACAATATGACATCCATGAGGTAATGGCTTCAAGTTGTGGGTCCACTTGCACCTCCCCAGACACCAACAACAATTTTGAAACTAGGCCCAAAACAACGGCTCCAGCATAGCCAGCATCACCTAATTCCCGTAAATGCACGGACTGTAACACCGCCGGGAGGGAGATCATTCCTCCAGAAACCAATGACCTGGCCGCCGAAGGCGAGATATGAAGAAGCCCGAACAACAAATCCCTAAGGGAGCGGGAAAATTTGGGTAAAGCCGCAGCAACCTAGGATTCACACCTAGTATGGCGAAAAATTCCTCGTAGGTAGGACAAACTTCTTCCAGCCCAAAGCGGAATTCATGGTTTTCGGGGTACCAGAATTGTACCGCCACTGTCAGCATATTCCACTCAAAAGGCTGATTGCGCCACAAGGAAACTTGGCGCATGTTGAAAGCATCATAGTCGACATTATAAGAGCACATAGATTCCAAGGCTTCGAGGTAGTTGACAAACTCGGTGCTACCAGGGAGAGCCATCTTTTGGGGCAAAGAAATAGTGGGCAAATGGATAAGGATGCAAAGGTGTGATGAAAATACTCCTCCCTCACCCCCTTTTTATACTTGAGAACTGTCATAAAAGACATAGTCCCTACAGAAATTTGAGGAAATCCTGCCCCACAAGGTACCAAAAGATGAAGAGGGTACCAATCAAAGCTTTCAATTGATAGGACTGGACTGAACTGCAGATAGGCATGCCAGGGGGCTTGCCGATCGGCAACCCCCCATTTTTGGAAATTTCCTCCTTTCCTCTTTTGTCGAATCAAAAAACTCAATGAAAATAAATTAATATTCGCAAAAGAATTTTAAGCATCCTGTTTTTTCCTTATAAGATTTCCTTTTTTTTATAAAACAACTTTCCTTCGAAAAAAATTCCAAAAATATTCGTTTTTATCATGGTCTCAGCAGCAAAGTAAAAAAACACATGTGCATGCATTCATTCATCATTAAAATAATAGATAGTCAAAAAAATACATTGCATTGCATATATATATTTTCTATGTTACATCATTTTGCAGGAAATAAAGAAAAAGCCAAAAACAACGGGACTCTGCCCGAACCCCCATTCTCTCTCTCTCTCAAGAGCTTCCACCTCGGCGACGCGCTCTCTTCCCCCTACGGCGGGACGACGCGCCCCCACTACCTGAGCCAGAGTCTTCCTCGGATGAGGCTGACGGCACCAAGCAATAAGGAACAGGGATAGCTTCCTAAATGTGGGTGATGACCGATGATATCCAATCCCTGATGTCTCTCAGCCAAGTGGTCGACACCCGAATTTGCTGCAGGGAAAAAGACAGAATCAGTATCAAGCAAAGGAAATCAAAAAGAGGAAAAGGATTGAAAGGTTTACCGCAGGGCGAAAGACCTCCTCTGTCAAACCCAGCTCCTCCGGATCCATCGCAAGAGGACGGTGCGGCATCGGCACTATCCCTCCATTAGCCTGTCGGATGTTGTACGAAGGAGTGTGCAGCCAAAAAAAAGGAACCTCCGATGTCGCCGTCGCCGCAGGTGCCGACGGACCACCACCATTGTGGGAAGACCCCACCACCCGACTCGAACTAGCAGGAGGGAAAGGCAAGGCATCATGAATGCTGGGCGCCATCAACCAGCTCGTCACAAAGTACATATAGTCATACGGCGCAGCCTTATCAGTGTATAACGTGTAGGATTCGCTGATCATCGC
Source organism: Sambucus nigra (assembly GCA_949130495.1). Classification (NCBI taxonomy): domain Eukaryota; kingdom Viridiplantae; phylum Streptophyta; class Magnoliopsida; order Dipsacales; family Adoxaceae; genus Sambucus; species Sambucus nigra. Next base: position 363,819,486 of record OX422212.1, read on the forward strand.
CGCGATCCTCTCATCCTCCAACAGCTGTCGCTCCCGCCTCATAGATGTAGGAGGCTGCGCGGGAGGCACCACTTCCTCCTCCTCAGTAATCTGACTAATCACCCTCTCCCCGAGATACCAGGAATGGCCGAACTCATGCACCAACAAGCGCCTCATCTGCACATTCACCCCAGTCATCCCCGTGTCCTGAATAGCTGTCCCCCAAGGATAAAAGGTCACCTAAAAATCCCCAAGCAGGCATGAGTCAGTACAAGATCAAAAGGTGAAAAAACCAAGACTGAAAAGGAAAAGACCTTACCCGACCAATGGTCAGGTCATTCAAGACCTGACGTACCGCCTCCAGGAAAAGAGATCCCTTCGACTGCCGGTTGGCCTTACGCTATCGATACAGTCGGCAGAAGTCCCCAACGGTGTCATCCTTCAGAGCAATCAGCGGGGTGTTGCACCCAATCACCTCATAGAACCACGTGTGAATTCACAAGAGACGCATAAGGAAAATGGGAATGCATGAAAGGAAAATGCGAATGCGTGAAATGAAAATGCGCAAAGTAAAGAATACCTCAAGGAGATACGTGGCTCCAGTAAAAGTCTGCCGGCAGCACCGGATGAATGCATCCAGAGAAGAGTAAAGGGTCGCCAAGGTCAGACTCCCCCAATCATATAAAGGGATGTTCGAAAACATCCTCAAGTATGGTAGAAACCACAAATGGATGACGTCGCCGCTCGACGCCACCATGAAACATCCCAACACCAACAAGATGAATAACCGAGCCATCTTTCTCACTTGAATCCCGTCCTCCACATCAACCACCCTATTCAGCAAAACATCCTTCAGCAAGGACAGCCGGATGGAATCTCTATAAACTATCCTCCTCACATCCCCAAGTGCCGCATGCACCGCCTACGGCCTCACCCGTAAGGAGCGATCCACCTCTATCTGCTCCCCGTCACAATTCAGCCCCAGCAATTGCTGCACATCTATGGGAGTCACCGTCATCTCCCCGAAGCCAAAATGAAAGGAGTGGGTAGTGTCCCACCACCTCTTTCCCAAGGCACACAAAACTGCTATCGAACGAGGCATCTCATCCAGCGCAGTCGCCAACCTCCCTAAACCCGCTGATGATACCATCCAGCACACCACGGGTGGAAGATGCTCCCAAACATCCTTAAGCCCCGTTGTCCCATGGGCACACATGTTCTTCAAAGAAATATCAGACTGGTAAAAGGAAAAATTCAGTCAAAGGTCAAGAAAAAAGGAAAAAACACCCAAAAAGAAAGGAATGCCAAAGGTCAGGTTACTTACATAACCGCCGGGAATCACTCTCAAAGAACGATGACGCGATGGCTCCCGCAGCAAGGTCCGCTCATCCGCAACCGGCTCAAATGCATCGAAGGCATTCTCGTTCCCCAAAGCAAGGGGCACCCTGTCCCTCTAATCCACATTCTCCCAGTCATCAACGGTCAATCACTCCCGATCGACAGCGGTGCTCCCAAAAGCGACCATTTCTTGAAGATCAAAACGTTAGAACAATTTGCAAAGAAAAATCGCAGAAAGAGAGAAGGCAAGAAGCTGTGAAAAATGAAGGGGATTCACCCCCTTTATATAGGAGGCTAAGCTCCAGGAACTGACCCCAGCCATACCGATCGGCACTGTCTCCTCACTTTCCCGAGGCAGCCCAAAAGTCTGTGCCATTGCCGAATGGCACCCTTAAGCCTATGCCGGCCGGCACCCCCTTAAAATTTCGTATAGAAATTCCCAAAAAAATCCAGAAAGCCTCGAAGAATCCCCGAAAAATTCTTAAAAATCCTAGGATGGATTTTGAACATTTTCATCAAGAAAATTTCGCATTCCTTCAGGCGAAACCTCTTTTTCCCTAACGGAACCCTCAAAATCCAAGCGAATGACCTCTCGAGTAATGAGCCCGGACCACCTAATCACCTCCTCAGTAGAGATTACAACCTCGAACCGGTTATCTCCCCAAAAATCAACTCCTCCGCTCAAATCAAAGGCAAAAGGCCTCCCCAGCCATCGGCTACCCGGTGCGAAACAATATCTCATAGTATCTTTTCCAATAGAATTCAGAAGAATCACTCGCCCCAGGCGATCTCTCCCAAAGGACGATCCAAATCTTCCCCAGTGGAACCTCAAATCCAATTCTTATCCCCAACGGAACCTCAAATCCAATTCTTATCCCCAGCGAAACCTCAAATCCAATTCTTATCCCCAGTGGAACTCTTATCTTTCCCCAAAGGAAATGCAATCACTCTTGGGTCAGAGTTGACCCCGGTCTTGGATCGTCACCTAAGTTAGGTTAGAATTGACCTCGGTCCTCGGTCGTCATCACTCTTGGGTCAGAATTGGCCCCGGTCTTGGATCGTCACCCGAGTTAGGTCAGAATTGACCTCGGTCCTTGGTCGTCACCACTCTTGGGTTAAAATTGACCACGGTCTTGGATCGTCACCTGAGTTAGGTCAGAATTGACATTGGTCCTTGGTCGTCACCACTTTTGGGTCCGAACTGACCCCAGTCTTCGATCGTCACCTGAGTTAGGACAGAATTGACCTCTGTTCTTGGTCGTCACCACTCTTGGGATCGTCACCTGAGATAGGTCAGAATTGACCTCGGTCCTCGATCGTCACTACTCTTGGGTCAGAATTTGCCCCGGTCTTGGATCATCACCTGAGTTAGGTCAGAATTGACTTCGATCCTCCGTCGTCACCACTCTTGGGTCAGAGTTGACCCCGGTTTGGATCGTCACTTGAGTTAGGTCAGAATTGACCTCAGTCCTCGGTCGTCACCACTCTTGGGTCAGAATTGGCCCCGGTCTTAGATTGTCACCTGAGTTAGGTTAGAATTGACCTCGGTCCTCGATTGTCACCACTCTTGGGTTAGAATTGGCCCCGATCTTAGATCATCATCTGAGTTAGGTCAGAATTGACCTCGGTCCTCGGTCGTCACCACTCTTGGGTCAGAATTGACCCCGGTCTTGGATCGTCACCTGAGTTAGGTCAGAATTGACCTCGGTCCTCGGTCGTCACCACTCTTGGGTCAAAATTGGCCCCGGTCTTGGATCGTCACCTGAATTAGGTCAGAATTGGCCTCGGTCCTTGGTCGTTACCACTCTTGGGTCAGAGTTAACCCCGATTTTGGATCGTCACCTGAGTTAGGTCAGAATTGACTTCGGTCCTCGGTCGTCACCACTCTTGGGTCAGAATTGGCCCCGGTCTTGGATCGTCACCCGAATTAGGTTAGAATTGACCTCGGTCCTCGGTCGTCACCACTCTTGGGTCAAAATTGAGCACGATCTTGGATCTTCACCCGAGTTAGGTCAGAATTGACCTCAGTCCTTGGTCGTCACCACTTTTGGGTCTGAATTGACCCCAGTATTCGATCGTCACTTGAGTTAGGTCAGAATTGACCTCGGTCCTTGGTCGTTACCACTCTTGGGTCAGAATTGGCCCCGGTCTTGGATTGTCACCTGGGATAGGTCAGAATTGACCTCGGTCCTCGATCATCACCACTCTTGGGTCAGAATTTGCCCCGATCTTGGATCGTCACCCGAGTTAGGTCAGAATTGTCTTTGATCCTCGGTCGTCACAACTCTTGGGTCAGAGTTGACCTCGATCTTAGATCATCACCTGAGTTAGGTCAGAATTGACCTCGGTCCTCGATCATCACCACTCTTGGGTCAGAATTGGCCCCGATCTTGGATCGTTACCTAAGTTAGGTCAGAATTGACCTCGATCCTCGGTCTTCACCACTCTTGGGTCAGAGTTGACCCCGGTCTTAGATCGTCACCTGAGTTAGGTCAGAATTGACCTCGGTCCTCGATCGTCACCACCCTTGGGTTAGAATTGACCCCGGTCTTGGATCGTCACCTGAGTTAGGTCAGAATTGATGTCACCACTCTTGGGTAAGAATTGGCCCCGGTCTTGGATCGTCGCCTGAGTTAGATCAAAATTGACTTCGATCCTCAGTCGTCACCACTCTTGGATCAGAATTGACCCCGGTCTTGGATCGTCACCTGAATTAGGTCAGAAATTAACCTCGGTCCTTGATCGTCACCAATTTTAGGTCCTCAGAACTGACCTCGACCATCTGAATTGGTCATCCTCGCTTCCTTAGTCCCTCTGAATTGGTCATCCTTGCTTCCTTAGGTCCTCAAAGTCGACCTCGACCCTCTGAATCGATCATACTCTCCCAGAAGCATCATATGGTGTCTAATCGATGACTATCATTTATTCCAAATTCACCCATCGAGGATCTCTGTAAACACCTCATTTTGTTACCCCATAACTCTCCTTAGGTCTCTAGTACCTCCACTCATCACTGTAAACCCAGGTCATGTCCTAAGCACTGACCTGGAAGCCATCGGGCACTCCCCGGCTCCGTTTGACCAAAAATCAAACTCTTCATCTCAATCGAGGCTCAATGAATCTTCGAAGGGCACTGAATACCCTTTCCAACGGTCCACCCCGTGCATAATTCTGACTTACCAGGCGAACGAACGATCCATCTGCATCGAAAACCTGACCTAGAGGCCACCGGGCGCTCTCGGGCTCTGTTTGACCTAAGTTAACTCTTCATCTCGACCAAGGATGAATGAATATTCAAAAGGCACTGAATACCCTTTCCAACGGTCTACCCCATGCGCGATTCTGACTTTCCATGAGGACGAACGATCCGTTTGACTCCGAGAGGTCACCGAAGGCTTCTCGGGTCCGGTTGACCAAAGTCAACTCCCCGAACTGGGTCAAACTCTTTGGAATGTCAAATTAAATCTCCTAACATTTCTAACGGGCCATCCCGTGTGTGATTTGGACTTACTATGCGGACGAATGATCCATTTGCGTCCGAATAATTCCCCATCCAGCGGACCGATAAACGCTTCCGAGCCACATTTGACCCAAAGTCAACTCCTGAAATCGGGAGCGGTCCAAAGGACATTCGAAGGTCTCTAAAATACCTTTCTAACGGTATGCCCCGTGCATGATTCTGACCAACGGTTTGCCCTCGGCGGCCAATTTTCCAAAAAAGCATGAAGCGCACTGCCAAATGGCAGGTCCTAGACCCTGCCTATCGACACCTACCAATAGGTAGTGCCATGATAATTCCGATCGGCAGATCCCTGGGCCTATAAAAGGAGGCCTTGGCCTCATTTGCAAGATGAGCTTAGATCAGAAGAATAACACTCTCAATAAACCCCCAAAAACCTCTCTCGAAGGCAGCGCGATTTCAACCTCCAAATCCCTTTTTCACTTCCACTTTTCATAATACCTTTCATCAAACATGATGAATTAACCATTATCCATCATCATCTGAGTACAAGGGCTGCTTCTCAACATTCAAGATCAAGCTCCAAGTGTCGAAGAAGGTCCCTCTCTCTCACCTTTCTCTTCAAATCTTCTTAAATTTGCAATAACTTGTTTTATTACTTAAGCACTTTTATTATCTTGTTTCATACATCCTAACATACTTTTTATTTAGTAGTATTTCACATCTCCTATTTTCATATAAATAAAAACCAAAAAACAAGAAAAAGAGGGTTTGCTCATAAATTCCAAGTAGGGATTCTCACACTTCTTCCACACTTTTCTCACAACTAAATTTTTTTTTCTACACACACACACACTTATAAATAAGAGATTTATCCATTTGGATTTATGGGTTAAACCCCACCCCTCATTTTGTATGCGAACTACGTGGACTTTGATCCCTTTATAGGCTATGTAGGTGTCTCGGGGTAAAACCCGAGACTCGAGTCCTTTTCTCACTTTTTCTCTTATTTTCTATCTTCTCTTTATCTCATTTTCATTATATTTTGTATACTTGTTCTTTGCAACATATTACTCCATATGCGTTATCGTTCGCTTATAACGATCAACGTAGGGGTAATCACGTAAATCTTATTTTCTACACTAATCTCACATTCCTACGGATGACTCGCTTGATCTTTTCTATGGTACAAGTCGAGGATTCCTACCTCCATTCTATATATACACATGCACACATATCACGGGGGGGGGGGGGGGGGGGGGGAAATATAAAGGAAAATAGCAAATATCCATGAGAAACCGAAAGGGCGGAATGGGTGCCTAACACCTTCCAATTTCGTAACTAAGCCTCCGAACCCTTCTCGAATCATTTGGTTTCGCACGCACTAGTATGTCTTTGGATGCCATCCTTTGGGGTGGCTCCCCCTTTTCTTTTGTCTGTATTGAGTAAAATAGACTGGCGATTCTAAATCTCTCTACATTTTCACACCTTACAAATCGACGTCGGCCGAAGCGCTCTCTCGAGAGGGGACGGGCGGGACCCGAAGGATCCCTTCCTCCCTCCGCGATGGGGATCGGGGGATGGCCACACGGCCCAAAGACCAAACCCCTCATTTCTTATTAATATGGTCTTCTCCCATAATCTCATTGAGAGGTATTCCAGGAGAAGATGGAAAACGTGGGGGAGTCCAACACCCCCACTCCCTGAAAATAAACGTGTATATAATAAACCACAAGTCTGGGGCATAGGACATGCATTGTATTCTCTATAATCGATCTCTGGAGTATATAGAAATAATACCGACTGCACCACCGTGGACGTAGGTATTTTCGCTGAACCACGTACATCTCTTGTTGTGTGATTGACATTTTATATTTTCTACTTTACTTAGTGATTGTGTTTCTTTTATCTGTTTGTGTTGAATAATAATTGTCACCACAGTTTTCCTCTCCCACTAAGTGTTTCTTAATTTCACATCAGCCGTTCCCCTTTTTATTTTAATTAGGTAATTAATTTAAATCCCGTTTTTGGCCTAATGGGCCAAGCCCAAGTGATCCAAATACCCCCGTGTGGGCTCGAATATGCCTAAAAATGTCCCGTGACCCGTTTACTACCCCCGGTACACTTTTTCGACTATCTCGGCCCATTCGGACTCAAGCATACACTCAGAATTGGCATTCGAATTAATTTATAAAAATCCTTATCTCACACCCAAGTTAATCTATACCGACTCTCGGCTGAGATAAGTACATACCCCGTCACTAATACTTGGAATGGCGTAAATAAATTATTACTATTCACTTAGTAATTAAATTTCCTTAAATATTTACCATTCACTCCCCGATTAATATTTTAATAAATATTACCATAATTGATTCAATTGAAATTACGACACACAAGAAATTTAGAATTCCCGAATTAATTAAATTTTAAATGCATAAAAATATAAGATGTTACATACTCCCCCCCTTACAAAGGAATTTCGTCCCCGAAATTAGGTCGTACCTGCGGTGAATAGCTCTGGATATTATTCTCGCATATCCTCCTCCCGCTCCCAGGTAGACTCGTCAACATTGTGATGACCCCACTGTACTCTAACTAGTGGAACAACCTTGGATCGTAACTTGCGCTCAATACGGTCCAGAATAGCCACCGATCTCTCCTCATACGAGATGTCTGGCTGTAAATCAATTTCCTCGAATGGAATTTGCCAGAAGGCCCTCTCGCTCCTTCGATATTTCTTCAGCGATGCCACATGAAACACGCCGTGTATCCACTGAAGATGCTCCGATAATCCCAATCGATATGCTACCAGTCCCACCTTCTCAATAATTGGGAAATGTCCCACGTACCTTGGTGCTAACTTACCCTTCTTTTCAAACCTCATCACCCCTTTCATAGGGGACACCCGGACCAATACCTGATCCCCAACCTCTAACTTCACATATCTCCGTGAAGCATCCGCATAACTCTTCTGCCTATCCTGAGATATTCAAATTCGCCCTCAGATCAACTTTATCTTGACAGACATCTCCTGGACAATCTCCGGCCCCAACAGCTTGTTGTCCCCCACCTCTAACCAACAAGAGGGTGAAGGACAAGGTCTCCCGTACAGTGCCTCGAATGGTGCCATGCCAATCGTGAATTGTTAAGAGTTGTTATACGCGAACTCTACCAAAGGAAGATATTTCTCTCAAATTCCCCCAAAGTCTAAAATGCACATTCTGAGCATGTCTTCCAGCATCTGATTGACTCTCTCAGTCTGCCCGTCGGTTTATGGGTGATAGGCTGTACTCAAACGTAACTCCGTGCCCATGGCCTCCTGAAAGCTCTGCCAAAAGTGGGCCACAAAAATTTTGTCCCTGTCAGACATAATATTTATCGGCACCCCTTGCAGCTTAACAATCTCCGCTATGAATAGCTGTGCATAACACATCGTTTCAAAGTTCGTGTGGACCGACAGGAAGTGGGCCACCTTGGTCAACCGATCAGGTAACCCTGTAATGAAGTCCATTGAGATGCTCTCCCACTTCCACACGGGAATATCTAGCGACTGTAGCATCCCTAATGGTCTATGATGGTCAACTTTCACAAGCTAACACGTGGCACATTTTAAAATAAACTCTGCTATGTCTCGTTTCATTCCTGCCCACCAATACTGCCTCCTCATGTCCTTATACATTTTATCCCCACCGAGATGTATCGCGAATCTCGAACCATGGGACTCTGTCATAACAGCGTGCCTCAACTCCTCATCCTAAGGCACAATTAACCTCCCATTAAGGCGTAGGCCTCCTTCAGAGCTGATCGAGTACCCCCTGCTCCCTTAGCTAACAACTGGCTCACCCTATCCCGACAGATCTGATCCTTTGTCTGAGCCCTCACCACCCGCATAATGATCTTAGGTGTAATGGAAAATGCTGACATGCAGGCCTTGGCTACATCATCCTTATATTGAAGCTCTCTCCATTTCGCTTTCCAGACTTCAGATATTTTCCTAGTCGTTCTTCGGCTCAATTCATCTGCTACCACATTAGCGTTACCAAAATGATATTAAAAATCGAATTAGTAGTCTTTCAAAATTCTAGCCACCACCTATGCCTCATATTCAGATCCTTCTATGTGAAGAGATACTGAAGTGACTTGTGATCTGTGAATAAAGAGAACTCCTCTCCTAAAAGATAATTTCTCCATATCCTCAAAGCAAAAACGACCGCTGCTAGCTTTAGGTCGTGAGTGGGGTAATCCCTCTCGTGGGGCTTTAGCTTTCTGGACGCATAAGCTATAGCCCTTTCCTCCTGCTGAAGCACACCCCCAAGTCCCTGTAGGGATGCATTAGTGTAAACTCGATACTCTAGTCGTCCCTTAGGCAAAGCATGTACAGGTGCATATGTCAACTTGTCCTTTAGCTCATCGAAAGTTAATTGACAATGATCACTCCAAGTGAAAGGCACCCCTTTCCGAATTAGATTCATCAAAGGGCCCGCAATCTTTAAGAATCCTTTAATGAACCGCCTATAATAACCGACCAATCCTAAAAAACTACGCACCTCGGTCGGCATCGTGGGCTGTCCCCACTCCCTCACCGCCGACACGTTTCAGATCCACCTTAATACCCCAGTCTGACACCATGTGCCTAAGAAACTGCACCTCCCGTAGCCAAAATCCACACTTCCTGAATTTGGCATAGATCTGGTGATCCCACAGTGTCTGTAGAACCATACGTAGATGCTCTGCGTGCTCTTCCTCGGTGCGCGAGTAGATCAGGATGTCATCAATGAACACGATGACAAATTGATCGAGATACTCCCTAAAAACCCTATTTATGAGGTCCATGAACACTGCTGGTGCATTAGTGAGCCCGAATGGCATCACCCTGAACTCGTAAGATCCATACCGCGACAGGAAATCAGTCTTAGAAACATCCTCCTCTCAGATGCGTAGTTGATGATACCCTGACCTCAAATCGATCTTAGAGAAGGAATATGCCCCTCTTAATTGGTCAAAAAGATCATCGATCCTAGGTAACAGATACTTATTCCGTATCGTCACCTTGTTCAGCTCCCTATAGTCAACTCATAACTGAAGTGAACCATCCCGCTTGTTCACAAACAACACCGGTGCACCCCATGTCGATGTACTCAGCCTAATCAAACCCTGACCCAGGACCTGCTGAATCTTCTTTCTCAACTCATGCATATCTGAAGCGTCCATATGGTAAGGTGCTCAAGCTATCGACCTCATCCCCGGTGCTAAATCGATTACAAATTAGATTTCCCTTCTAGGTGGCAACCCTGGTATTTTTTGGAACACATCCTAAAAGTCCCTCACTACTAGGATTGAGTCCAAGGGAACCACCACCTCCTGTGAGGTTTCCTCTTTGATGTAATACAAGTGAGTGCGCAACCCTCCCTCCGGTAGCGGCATCACTATTAGGAACATCTCCTATCCCGAAATGGAGAACACGATTGTCCTCTCATAACAATCCACAGTTTCCCGATAACCTACCAACCAATCCATACCCAGGATGACATCGTACCCCTCCATATCTAACACTGAGAGGTCTGTTGTTAAACTAAGCCTCCCAATTAAAATGTCCCCCCCTGACAAATCAATTTGATCAAAGCCCCACTGCCTACTGGTGACTCTACACATATACGAAGACTACCCGCGGTCTCTAGTAATCCGCTTCGTTTAGCAAAATTAAATTTAATAAATGAATGCGATGCTCCCGTGTCAAAAAGAATATTACCCTCACGACCATGAATGAGAAACATACCCTCAACTGTTGGCGACGCCTGCTGTGCTGAAGGATTGGAAACATACCGGAAGTTATACATATGCCCGTAGTGCATTTGCCCCTGCTGTTGTGGGGCGGGTGGAGCTGGCGGCATCTGCCCCTGTTGGGCACCCTGCTGATGACCTCTGCCCCTTTACAGTCACTACCTCTTGAAGTGTCCTGGCTGGACACATACAAAACAACATTTTTGACCATCCCCCTGGCGTTGACCCTGTTGGCCCTGGCGTGGCTGGCCCGGCTAGCTTCCCCCATTGTTCCCTTGGCCCTGAGGAACGTGCTGCTGCTGATTTGGGCCCGGCTGCCCCTCCCTGAACCCCTGTCCTCCTGCTTGGAACCCACCAGGCCTAAATTTCTTAGCCTAATTCCCCTGCTGACTACTAGTCTGCTGCTGAGTACCACTCGTGTCACTACCAGTAACTGCCTTGCCCTATTGGCTCGGCTCCCCTACTCTCTTGCTCCCTTTCTCATGGAAGCAATGATCCTGACAATGTACTAGGGCGGCATTAACGACATATGTATACGTCACTAATGCCGAATTCCCAATCAAATGTTACCTGATTCTCTAGGCTAAACCATCCATGAATCTCGACTTCTTTCGCTCCTCATCGCTCACCTCATTTGGCACAAAGTTTGCCAACCGGGTGAACTCTTCCTCATAGTCTTCCACTGATCGGTCACCCTGTACTAACTCACTGAACTTCTTTCTCATCTCATTCTCTACCGCTGGTGGGAAGTATTTGCGATCGAACCACACCCAAAATTCAGATATCATCATCAAATCCCACTCCTCAATGGTAGTAACTGACTCCCACCACTAAAAGGCTGCCCCCGACAGATGAAAGGTAGCAAGCATCTATTTCTGCACATCGGTACACTCCAGCATGTCCAGATGGCGCTGAATATTTTTCTTCCAGTCACAAGCCTCTACTACATCGGTGCTACCTCGAAACTCGAGTGGGTGACCCTTCTGAAAGGTCTCCCTAACTCCCTGCCAAGACGGTGGCCCTACTGGAGCCTGAGCTGCTGGTGTCACTGGAGGTGGTGCCTGGGGCTGTGGGAAATAAGATTCCATAGCATGAATCGCTGTCTCGACAATCTGGGCCACTATCACTGCCACCTGAGTAATGGATATCAACTCGGGTGGTGGTGGTGGTGGCAGTACCTGTGGCTCCTGATGAGCCTCCCTGAGCTCATCCCTAGCCTCAGCCCTCTCCTCTCTTTACCTCTTCGGTTCCATCTGAAAATAGATCGAATGGTATAAGTACATAATTTATACAAAAACAAATAGCAGAAATACGATATCTCACAAGAGGAAAATGAATCAACAGTCCTAATAATAGGGCTCTATAACAACCGAAATCTACACTAAAAAGTAGTAAGCCGCACAGATCCTAAGGACACTAGAACCTGATGCTCTGATACCATCTGTGACACTACGCCTAATTAACCCTGGGTGATCAGTCCCAAATTAAATTAAAACTAGTTTCTCAGTTGGTTCATTCTTAGCATCACTGTCGTCTTTCAAATTACTAACCACCTAAGTGAGAAAATTAGACTGGTGCCAAGTTTTATCTTTCATTAACTATAATTAAAGACTCGTGCGGAAAAAGAATAATATAAACAATCACCATTAACTGAAATCAACCATTCACAATTAATTAACTTACCGAATTAACCATCGGTTCAAAATCCAACAAAAGTAAAGATAAGTAATAAATCTCAACATGTCTGACATAAGTACTGAAATAAAACTGTGAGCAACATGCTCGAATAACGGATAGGAAGTCTCTACACTAAGAATGAAAAGAACGAGGTGCCTATCAAACTCCTGCAACATCCACACATGCTACAGCAACGGATCCCTGGAATGAGTCAAGCCTGGCGTCCCTATGGCTGGACACCTAAAAGTTTTTTTTTAAAAGTTTTTATAACAAGGGTTAGTACCCAAAACATTTGAAAAATATTTAGCAAATGATTAACTTGCAGTAATAAATATATATATGCATGCTGTTCATATTTTAGTTAGAACATCCTCACCCCTTCTCTAATGTGCACTACTAACGCCTTAATTAATTTAGCTAGTTATTTATCCCATGACTAGATAACTAATATAACCCCTTGCAACCACCCCACTCTAACCGAGTGTGCCATAATTATGATTTCTAAGTTATTATTAACATTAACTTAATTAATCATTTCCCTTTTTAAAATCATATAACTTTCTCACCCATTATATATATAATACAATTCACGGCCTGTATTAATTTACCCGTATATAATTACTTACATCATTATATACGCATATTTATATTGCAACATTCACAAACATGATGGAATAATAATTAATATTAAACATCCTCCCGAGTAATAACTCACCGAATGTAAATTCTCTAAAGTGATATCCCACTAGGTATATTCACTGTTGATGCAAAAAACTGGACCGAATCCCATTTTTATGATCACAGATAAATAGATGAAAGCAATCCAATCAAGCACATAAGAGACAAAGATTTTTAAAGTGGTTCTGCTATGAATAAAGCCTACGTCCACTGTTATTTTATTCCTAGGGGTTTACAATAGCACAATATGGTGTTTCTTGGTTCTCTCGGATCTCTCTCCTTTTGGATAAGGGAATACATGTATTTATAGTGATGGGGGATAAAGAGATTCATTGTATGTAGACATTTATACATTATGTCTACATTCAACGAATCTAATTGTTGAATTGCTTGGTATGCTATGTGTTGTCATCTACATTATAAATGTACATTAATGCTCATTAAATGCGTAGTTATCCTTTGATCTTCCTGGTTGGTATGCCGACCAACTCTCCTCGGGTGCCAACTAATACTCCTCGGGTGCCGACCAACTTTCCTTGGGTACTGACAAACTCTCCTCGGGTGCCGACTAACACTCCTCGGGTTCCGACCAACTCTCCTCGGATGCCGACCAACTCTCCTCGGGTGTTGAATATTGCCACGTAGGATGACATGTATCCTTTTCTTATTGGTCCTCGTAGATGGAGAATTTTTGCATTAACAGAAGCCCCCAATGCTCCATGCTTGATGGTTTACTTGAAAGGATGGAGTATTTATTTTGCAGTGTTGCTCGGTGCTTGTGAAATTCTTGATCTACCTTCTTTATTTGTTCAACATAAAGTGCATTATCTCCTGGACGACATATGATGCAGGCTGATCAATGCTTGCTAATCTTTCTTTAGAGGAACTCCGTGTGCTATGTATCACCCCTGGGAATTTGGATGCAGCCATGCCATAGTATGAAGCTTGTAGCTTGTCATAATCTTCAAGTATGTTGATTGGTTTGCTAGACGACCAACTGCCTCCTGTGTCGAGCAACTGAGCGCAAACTTCACGTGCTTGATTCTTTTGATTTATGCTCCTCTGAATACTTTATCGAGTAACATACTAGCTTTTGAACCCAACTCTTCAATCTAATTAGTACCAAGATAGTGGTGGACTTTGAAACATTTCCATACAACTTCTTCTTAAATATTGGTCGAGACAGTAGTAGCGAAGATCTCAGTGCTGTAGATACTGAATTTGACTTCTGAACTTCAATATACCTCCTGAACTTCAATATCAAAAGTAATTCCTGAGCAAGAAAACAACTCCTGAATGATGATTGGTCGGGGCCCCGACCGTGTGAGTTTGTGGAGTTAAATTTGATGCTCGACTGCATGATGTTATAAGAATGTGCCACCAAATGAACAAATATATCTGTAATAGAAGCCCCCAACTGTGGAATGTGAACTTTGAATGAGATTTATCGACTAACCGGAGTTGGATTTTATCTACCAACCGGAGTTGGATTTTGTCTACCAACCGGAGTTGGATTTTATCTACCAACCGGAGTTGGATTTTATCTACCAACCGGAGTTGGATTTTGTCTACCAACCGGAGTTGGATTTTATCTACCAATCGGAGTTGGATTTTATCTACCAACCGGAGTTGGATTTGTTTCCCGACCAACCGGAGTTGGTGGTAATTGATAATAAATGATGAAGACTTCCTCGGAGCTGACCAACGGATTGTTGGGAATAAGATAATATAAATATTGGATATATCCTTGGAGATGAATAAGATATAATAAATGCTGGAGACCTCCTCAACAGATTGTTGGGAATAATATAAATGTTGGATATATCCTTGGAGATGAATAAGATATAATAAATGCTGGAGACCTCCTCAACAGATTGTTGGGAATAAGATAATATAAATGCTGGAGACCTCCTCGGCGCTGACCAACAGATTGTTGGGAATAAGATAATATAAAAGTTGGAGACCTCCTTGGAGCTGAATATATGATTATAAATATTTGTCGAGCTCCATGCTGAAATAAGAATAGAATATGCATCCAAATAGATATAAAGAATAATAAAAAATAATAAAGTGCCTCGTTCATCTGTCGAGGTAGAATTATATAATGCCGAACAAGAATAAGATCTTCCAGAACATAAGAATATGGCCGAGAACGTTGTCAGGCCTGAATATAAATAAGAATTATCTGACCAACTATCCGTTGGGGGTGAAACACAACGAATGTTGTAATTCTCCTTAAAGCTGAATAAGTATCTTGTCGAGGCAGAATTGCATAGTGCTGAATAAGAATAAGATCTTCCAGAACCTAAGAATATGGCCGATAACGTTGTCAGGCCTGAATATAAATAAGAATTATCCGACCAACTATCCGTTGGGGGTGAAACACAACGAATGTTGTAATTCTCCTCGGAGCTGAATATGATAATAAGTATCTCGCCGAGTTCCACGTTAAGATGAATATAGAATATGAATCCCAAGGGATATATAGAATAATTTGTGCTTGAGCCGATATATGGGCCTGAATATAAATAAGAATTTCCCCGACCAACTATCCGTTGGGGGTGAAATATAATAACTGTTGTAGCTTTTTCTCGGAGCTGAATATATAATGAGTATCTCGCCGAGCTCCATGTTGACATGAATATAGAATATGAATCCCAATGGATATATAGAATCATTTGTGCTGGAGCAGATATCATAGCAATAATAAAATCAATAGTTCCTCGCTGAGGTGAAATGATAATAGTTTCCAGATTATTTCCGAGCATTCGTCGGCGTTGAGTCTTGTACCTGTAAAAATTAATATCTTGCTCTACCATATGTGTAGGCTGAATTGATTAGTCATGAGAATAATTTACTCATCCAATCAATATATGATATGTATATGCTTGAGAAATAAAAATATTAATTTCAAAATAATGAAATAATATATGTTGGCTGATATGTCGAGGCACAATTGCCTGATGTCGAGCAATACTACTTTTCCAGAGGTTTACGAGAGCTTTCATCGGGATCGAATCTCATTCCTATGAAATTTTAATAGGGTGCCCGAGCACCTGTCGAGACTAGAGAAAATCATTATTATCATGAGAATAATTTTTTAACCAAAAAATATGCGATGTGTATCAGCATAAGACGATAAAAATTTCAAAATATGAAATAATATATTTTGTGCCAAATGTGTGTGAGATGGACAAATTGTCATAAATAAGACGTAGAGTTTTTTTGTAAAGTTATTTAATCTCCAACAACTAATCAGGTATAAGTTGCTGTTTGAAAATTATTTATCACTTGGTTTTAAAAATATTTTTGGGGTGATCACAAGTTAAAAAAGACTTAAGCCCCCTGTTTGTCCCCGAGTTGAACTCGTGTTTAAAGAAATATCTGGGGTGCTTCGTATTTTTTAATACCCCAAGATTCTACTGCTGCCGACAAACGGCATGGATGTTGTCGACCAACATTTAAGGATATCTCAAGTTATAGAATATATGGCGATGACCAAGAAACAAATGGTCCCCGACTAGTTGAGCAATTTCGCCGATCAACAAAAATGGTGCATTGATAGCACCGAACAACATTAGATGTTACCGACCAAAAAGTGGATGGTTGGATAGTTTCCGACCAGTAAATTGAACCCTCCGAACAAGACTGAAATATCGCTGATCAAGAAATAGATGATCGTCAACCTGCAATTGGTTCCACCGAGCTACAATATGGGGCTCCGAACAATAATAAGATATCTTGTAGTTGGATAAAATTATTTCAACGTTGCTGATGGATCTTCACATCTTATCTCCGACAAACAAAAATGGTCTGGTTAAGCTTCTCTTTAATAAAATATGGCCCAAGATGATTCCGACCAACAATATGGATGGCTGACCAGAATATCTCGAATCCTTAGATAAGAAAAATAACATTCGATATAAAATCTAAGCATTAAGAATGTTAATTGAATGAATACTCATCTAATCCACTAGATTGTGTGATTTCAACAAAGAAACCCTGTGATGTGATGAACGAGGGGCCAACATATCAAATTTGTGCCCAGAATCTTGATATGGTCATGATTTGTTTTACTGATCCTCTTTTACAAGAGGTGGGTAATGATTTTTCAGGTGAGAGAAAATTATTTTTTATATTGATCCCTTCCTATTCCCTATTTGGAGAGATAAAAATATGGTGAATGATCGAAATTATTGCCAAATTTATATAAAAAATCAATCAATTTGACTTTATTGACATAGATGGAAGATGAGCCAAATATAGTTCATAAAAATGAATGCAAAGAGACTCAAATTTGAAGAGAGAGAAAGTAGATCTGGGTCATGATTTCCATGAGGAAAATTTTCATTGTCTTTAACCTTTTCCCATTCTCTGATTAAAAATATAATGGGAATTTGAATAGACATCAAAGATCTTACAAAATTTATAATGAAAATTATCAAATCTTACCACCGTCACATATATTGGTATATGTAATCATTTAAAATATTTATTCCATGATATAAAATTGAAACTTGAGAATCAAGCAAACAATTATGATTTATGAAATCTACTATTTTTCAGATTTCTAAATAAAAATTAATCTAACAGTTATGATTTAAAAATCATGATATGCAACATTTTGCAGATAAAAAATGGACAATTAATTTATGTATATAAACATAAAAATCATGATTGAATCAAAAGATGTATGTATAATTGATTATACGTAGAGAACATAAAAACTTATCTTTTGATGGAGAACAACGCTTGTAACACGTTCCCACAGACGGTGCCAATCTGTATATAAACATAAAAATCATGATTGAATCAAAAGATATATGTATAATTGATTATACGTACAGAAAATAAAAACTTAGCTTTTGATGGAGAACAATGCTTGTAACATGTTCCTACAGACGGCGCCAATCTGTTGATGTAAAAAATTAGATTGCTTCTAATAATTTAATCACACATAAATGTAAATGAGACAAAGGATTTTAAAGTGGTTCAGCCTTATAAGAATGGCCTACGTCCACTGTTTCTGTTATTGCCAAGTGTTTTGGAGTTCTTGATATGTATTTCTATCAAGAAAATCCGGTCCCTTTGAATGAGGGTGATACAATGTATTTATAGCCCTTAGGCTGTACATGTGAAAGGGTAAACAATTAATGCCCTTTAAGAGTATACGTCTGTATGATAAGCATTCAATGAATAGTTGAACTGTTGAGTTTCTGGCAATTAATACTGTGGCCGAGATGCAGTTCGGACCGCCTTAGTTGCTCGTCGTTCAAGAGTTTCTCGGAGCGTTGGTGTTCCTCGGAGCGTTGGAGTTCCTCGGTGTACACTTATTGCTCGAAGTGGGTAGGACTTGGTCGAGGAAATATAATTCCTCGTTGCTATTATGCCACGTAGATTGACATGTGTCTTCTTGTGATTTGACTATATCAGCATATTAATTTTGGTATCAACAGAAGCCCCCAATGTTTCATATTTCAAAATTTGTGGAGTATGGAACATTCTTTCTCGGTATATGGCAATATTAAATGACCTTCCTGGTTTTTAGGAGCATTTTCCCCGTGTTCGAATGTCTTCCAAATTCGCAGAATCCGCCTTTTTGAATTTTTATAAGTGCTTCGATCTTCGCGCACTTTTTGTCCTTTTAGCCGTCGGTAGCGTAATAGTTTCTTTTTGTAATCATATCTTTTGCCGTTTCCCAAGGCAAAGTATTTAAGCTTCATAGGCAATCCCATCATCTTCTACCTTTTCCAATTTCTGCTTTCGAGTTTTCCATAGTCTTTCTCTCTCTTGTGCGTTCATCCCTTTCTTCGTTTGTTGTCAACAGATCTCCTTTTTCCTGTAAGATCTTCTTCCTTCTTCTTCATTTCTTTTATTCACCATGGTTTATGTTATTGATCTCTTGAGAAATTCCGTTCTGATTTTTCTATTCCATCTTGGGTAACTCTGGAGGATCTTTCTGAGCCTTTAGATTATTTTCGTTTGGCTGAGGGACACTGGTTCCCCAGCCTCTTTATTGCTGCATGTGGATTTTCTTTTCCACCAAACCCTTTGTGCTTAGAGTTCTGTCAGTATTTCGACGTTGTTCCTGCAAAGATAGCCCCCAACACATGGAGAATAGTTAATGGGGTGTATAGGTTAAATCAAACTCATGGAACCCGTATAGGAATTCCTGAGATTATGTATTGTTATAGAAGGGTTGTTCTAGATAATATTTTTTATTTAAAAACTAGATTTTTGAATAAGGCCTTAGTAGTCAACCTCCCTGATGCTAATAGGGATTATTTTGAACACGGGGTAGTTATAAAAAACTGGCAACATGCCCCTTTGATTGGAGATGAAGTATATCAAGGTCCTAGATGCCCTCCATATGGCAATGGGATAGGTTATTTTCATCTTATTTTATTTCTGAAATTATGATTTCATTATGTTTGAATAAATGTGTGACTGATATTTCACTATGTATCTGTTTGCAGTTGACAGCAAAAGAAAAACTCCAAAAGAATCAGAAGTGAATATTAAGCATTTGATACATATCTGGAGTTTGCATCAAAAAGTTGCAGATGAGCACATCAGATATGCTTCATATTTGTTGCAGTATAGGAGTTATACAACCTCTTTCACTGCTCGCCATGTAATCAGCTCTAGTGATCCAGCACCAGCTCCTGAGGATTCTTCATCAGATTCTCATATTCTTTTGAGTCAGAGGATGGGCAAAAGAAGGGTTCTTACTCTCTTTGAGGAGACTGCATCTGCTGGAGATGGGAAAAGAAACAAGACTGATGTCCCAAAGGGGACAAAGAAAGTAGATGCTGCTCCTTCTGTTGCTCCTCAGAAGGCTGCCGAGAAGCCCCCAGTGGCTCCGAGCAAGAAGGATGCACTTGTGGAAGTGATAACCATCTCCCCAACCAAAAGCTCTTCTTTGGTTGAAGCTGTTGAACTGCCACCGAGGAGACTGAAGAAATCCTCCTCGATCAATTTGGCTGAAACCATTCCCCAACTCCAAGTTAGTGGAGCTAGTGTTCCAACTATTATTCCCCCGAGCTCTGCAATGAGCTCAGTAAAGACTTGGACCATTCCTGAGGTTCAAGGAATTGAGGAGAGTATGTCTAGGGATGTGCTTACATCTTTGTCTACTCGTCACATTGCTTCAGTAAGTTTATCTCATTTTGAATTTTCTTTCCTTCAATCAATACGTATATTTCTGTGCTGACTTATCATTATCTCCTTTTTTCAGCTGGTGAGTTGCTTCAACACCATTGTGAAGAAAGATGAAGTGATCAAGGCTTCTAGATCCTCGTCTGGAGTGGAGGATGCTTTGTTGGGGTTAACAAAATCTTTGAAGGATTCCCGTCAAAAGTATGACGAGGATAGGGCTGAATGGGAGAAGAAGTTGGCTGCAATTGGGGCAGAAAAGGTGCAGTTGGAAAATAAAGTGAAAGATTTGGAGGGAGAGAAAAAGAAGTCTGACGAGAAGCTCAAGAGTTTTGGAGAGCTTGAAGATAAGATGAAAGTGGCAGAAGAAGAATTTTCCCTTCTACGAGAAGTGAACCACCAGAAAGAAGAGGTGGAAGCTAAGTTGAAGGCCACCGATGATCTTCTATCCGAGAAGCTCTCCTCGGAGAAAATGAAAAGAAAGCTGTTGGTGAAAAAATCTTTCCGCACCGGTTGGGATAAAGGATGGGACAGGGGAGTAGCAACAATGATGACTGAGGTGCAGTACGGGAGTTTGAAATACTTTCGAGATGGTTGGGTGGCTGCCCTGCAAGAATTGAAGGTTAATGAGGACTCAGAATTGTTTCAACAGCATCTCCCTGGTCCTCCCCCAGCCATTGGAGATGAAGAAGAGGACGAAGCTGCCTCCGAAGAATCTTCAATGGTAGTGGGTGATCCCATCCTTACCCAGCCTGCTGACGAGGAGCTTTCATCTCTGCCTGCTCCTCCTGAACAAGTTCCAGCTTCAGTCGACCAACTCGTTGTTCCCACCGAGCAACCGAGCTCCTCATCCCAGCCTCCCGAGAAAGTCTTGGGAGACAAGGAAAAGGTGTTAAGTTGTTCGGTATTCTCTTTCTATTTTTCTTCTTTTTCAAGTGTAACCAAGATCTTTGTAACTCTGCACTATGATCTAATAAAATTTGAGTTCTTTTCTTCCATATGATTGTCTCTTTTCTCTTCTTGTTGATGATTATTTTTTCTTTCTCTGCTAGTTTCTGGCCAGGATGGATCTGCTGTCTGCTAATAATACAAAACTGATGAAGAAATGTCATGAATATTATAAGGCTGGTCACATAAACATGAGTGCATGAGAAGTTGCCGACATCCTTGGGCATGATGCTTCAGAACAGGCAATCGAAGCTTATCAGTACCTAAAATGCTTACTTGACCGAGCTGTGGCCAATAATGTGGCTTACTACGAAATGATTGAAGACTTGCAAGGTACTCTCGATGATCTTCAGCAACAGTATAAAGAGTCTTTAGCTCTTTTGCATGAATGGTATGAGAAGAAACTCAAACAACTTGGTGAAAAAGGCTACGACAAGATGCTTGCTGGCTATGAAGTGAGAGAGAAAACATTGAGAGCATATGTCGAAGGGCACAGGAAAATCGCTGAGCTATTGGAACAAGAAAACAACAATCTGCAAAAAGAACTAGCTCAGCTGAAGTCTGCTGCTTCATCTTCCACTGCCTTGGTACCGGTCACCGATGAAGGATTCTCATTTTTAGAAGTGGAAAATGCCAAGTTGCGAGAAGAGTTAGAGACTTTGAGAAGAGCTGGGCCTTCTACTGCTACTCGGGGATGAGGAAGAGGTTCTCGTGGATGAGGAAGAGTTGCTCAGAATGTTGTCGAGGAACCAAGTTCTCGACCTGCTCGGGGAGGATCAAGAGTTCTTCGTCGTACTATTGAAGAAGCTCGTACTCAATCAGCGTTGGAAAACCAAGCATTCCAATTGATGGAAAAAAATCAAGCCTTGTCTGAACTGTCCAAGAAAGTTAGAGAACTGGAACAACAACTCTCTTTAAAGAAATCAATGTTGGAGACTGGTGATCTTTTCATCCAGAGTCTTCACGAGAAGCTTGAAAAGTTAACATTTCAATTTCACAAACAACACAGATAAATAGATGAAAGCAATCCAATCAAGCACATGAGAGACAAAGATTTTTAAAGTGGTTCGGCTATGAATAAAGCCTACGTCCACTGTTATTTTATTCCCAGGGGTTTACAATAGCACAATATGGTGTTTCTTGGTTCTCTCGGATCTCTCTCCTTTTGGCTAAGGGCATACATGTATTTATAGTGATGGGGGATAAAGAGATTCATTGTATGTAGACATTTATACATTATGTCTACATTCAACTAATCTAATTGTTGAATTGCTTGGTATGCTATGTGTTATCATCTACAGTATAAATGTACATTAATGCTCATTAAATGCGTAGTTATCCTTTGATCTTCCTGGTTGGTATGCCGACCAACTCTCCTCGGGTGCCAACTAATACTCCTCGGGTGCCGACCAACTCTCCTTGGGTGCCGACTAACACTCCTCGGGTGCCGACCAACTCTCCTCGGATGCCGACCAACTCTCCTCGGGTGTTGAATATTGCCACGTAGGATGGCATGTATCCTTTTCTGATTGGTCCTCGTAGATGGAGAATTTTTGCGTTAACATTCACATAACCTAGTTACCCCAAGTCAGAATTGCTCACTAACTTGGATAATACATAAAAATTGGAGGCGGCCATATTCCTTTCCTGAAAGTGAGATGCCCCTCACCCATATAACGGACGCTATGGCCTAGGAATATACCCGCCCTACTCCTCAAGATAGGGGATTCATCCACGACGCGCAACCTCCCCCTCTAGCACTAGAGTATATGTAATAATAACATCTAGCCACTGATATTAATGCATACACCATATATGTATACTATCGCATACCGTATATATATATATATATATATATATATATATAAACTATCCCAGCTACACCGTGTACTAAGTCCGTAACACAAGCCTATTCAGATTATTATGAGTTTATGGTCCAACTCCAATTATTAATTAATTTTCACATTAATTAATTCAATTACTTTTGGTGTCGCTCCAACCAATATATTCGGACTTACTCTCGTGGCCCGAAATAAAACAATACCCGAGTCTAAATTCCCGACTCCCAATTATTTAACTTTCACTTTAAATAAAATTAACGTCTTGGTATTGCTCAACCAATATACCCGGACTTTCCCACTCAAACCGTATTTAATTATTTTGAAATATTCTTCCCAAAATTTTAATCATTGTGTGACACATATAAATTTCCTCCGAATCCTAATTAATTTTCCTTCATAATTAATTCGATTGAAAGGCCTATATTTATTTCTCATTAAATAAGGCATGGAAGAATTTTAAGTAAAGCTCCCTTATAAAAAAAAATAGGCAGAACTGCCAAAATCTGTCGACCATCGATCAATCGATCGATCCCCAACCCTCGATCGATCGATAGCACACGTCATTGTCTTCTTCCCCATTCTGTTTCAGCCATGAACGAAAATCTCTAAACCCTAACTTCTTCTACTGTAAAACCCAAGTCTTACCATCAACAATATATACCAAAAACCTCATAAGGGACCCCCATAAAGTCCACAAACACAATTTAATTTACCTCCTCTACTGTTTTTCATAAATTGGGGAAAAATCGGTTTTAAATCTTTAACCCATTTAAACATCAATTCCTTATCTCAAATTCATTTCCAATCCATCCGGGTTTACACATCATACCCAATATATATACTAATCTTAGATTATACATGAATTTCTACACAATTTAGAAATCATAATTTTGGTTTATGAAACCCCCTTGTTTGTACCCTTTAAATCCCAAAACGAATTTTGATTTCTCACATCACATAAATATGAATCGAAACACAAATTAATTGTTACCGCAAGTCAACCACTTTCCTTATGATTCGTAGGGTCTGATTTGAGGTTTTGAATTCCCAAGGTTGAAGACGAAATCCTTTCTTTTGGCTCTTTCCTTAGTCCCCCAATTTGCCTTTAACCGTCTCTTAGGTTTTCCTCTCCCACTAAGTGTTTCCTAATTTCACATCGACCGTTATCCTTTTTCTTTTAATTAGGTAATTAGTCTAAATCTCATGTTTGGCCTAACGATCCAAGTCCAAGTGATCCAAATATCCCCGTGTGGGCCCGACTATGCCTAAAAATGTCCCGTGACCCATTTACTACCCCCGGATACACTTTCTTGACTATCTCGGCCCATTCGGACTCAGTCGTACACTCAGAATTGGCATATCAATTAATTTATAAAAATATTTATCTCACACCCAGATTAGTCTATACCGACTTCCGACTGAGATAAGTACATACCCCGTCACTAATACTCGGAATGACGTAAATAAATTATTACTATTCACTTAGTAATTAAATATCCCTAAATATTAACCATTTACTCCCCGATTAATATTTAAATAAATATTACCATAATTAATTCAATTAAAATTATGACACACAAGTAATTTAAAATTTTCGAATTAATTAAATTTTAAATGCACAAAAATACGGGTGTTACACTTCAAAAGAGACAAGGGGCAGTGGAACAGGAGCCTAATTAATCAGCGTATCCCTCAAGAGTCGAGGCATTTCTTTAATGAGATTGAGAGTCAATCTACTGATCATCAAGATATTGCTATCTGGTCCCATAATAGCAATGGTAAATTTTCTTTATCCCCAACTTGAGATTTTATTCGAAATGATCATGGATCCTCTTAGACTAACAAGTTTATTTGGAGTAAATGCGTTCCAATAAATATATCTAGTTTCTATGGAGACTTCTCGGGGGGTAATTCTAGTGGATCTCGTTGTACTCTGTGTAAGTGCTAATCAAAACCTAACAGTGAGTCATTGGATCACCTTTTCTCTAAAAGTGAGACAACTATCAGAGTGTGGGGTTACTTCAATGGTATGATGGGGGTTGACTCATGTCCTTCTACCATTATATCAAGGTTGATTTTTCTATTGTCAGATGCCTCTAACTCCGCCCAAGTAATTTGCGATATAAAATTTCTTTATTTATCTGTTGGTGCTCGTCGCTTTCGTAGAAAAAGGTGAGATATGAAAGTAAATCCCACTATCATCACAAAAATATTGAAGATATTTCTGATATGGTTAGGATTAACAGGTACGCTATGCCTAATGCTCCAAATGGTATTATTCTTCAAAGTCAGCCCATTTTCCCAGTAAAAGTAGGCAGACAAAAGAATCCATTTCCAGTCTATTGGATACCTCCTCCAATTGGAAAGTTGAAGCTCAACGTTGATGGTGGTTGTACTAAGGGGAATCCAGGGGAAAGTGGGTGGTGGTGGTGGCGGTATTCTCAGGAATCACAACTCTGAAATGGTTATGGACTTCTTCTGCTATTTTCAAAAATCCATGAACGCCAAAGTCGAAGCCAAAGCTAGTTGGAAAGGATTAAAATTATGTGAACTCTCGAAAGATTATCATATTGTAGTTGAGTCTAATTCTAAAATTGTGGTGAATATTTTAAATGGCATTTATGCTCCTCCTTGGTCCATCATTGTGATCGTCAAAAACGTCTTGAAGATTTATAGTTCCATGAGAGTTACTTTTACGCATGTGTTTAGAGAAGGAAATATACGATATACCATCAAACTTTCGGGCTAATTTGGGTTGCTGGCTCAAATCTAATCATAACTCCCATATAATTTTTTTATATAAATTTTTTTTTGGGAGTTTTATTTTGGAGAGAAAAGAAAGGAAAGGAAGAGAAATTATGCTTCCTTTCTGCGGTTTGGGAGTTTACATAGGAGAAAAAGTGTGGTTTCGCTATTTCCCGTCGTTTAAGAGTTTAAAAGGAGAGAGAAGAATTTTTTTTTTTTAAATTTTTTTCCTTCCTTTCTCTCCAAAACATTCCTCCCAAATCAGAAATAAATGGAGAGAAATGAAAGTTTTCTAAAGAATGTATCTTATTTCCCTTAAAAAAATATTTTTCTTCCAACTCCCAAACACTAGAAAATAAAATTATTTTATCTTCCTTCCTAAATCCTTTTTCTTATCTTCCTTTTTGTTCTCTCTTATAAATTTTCCTTTCCTTTCTTTTCTCTCCTAATAAAACTTTCCTTTCTTTTCCTTTCCTTCCTCTAAAAAACTCCCAAACAAGCTATAAACATCTATTGGTCATGGACAAATGGAAACTCCCTTACTTCAGGCACGTGTAACTTTTTTGGTTTGGTCTCTTGTCCCCGAGGGTTCCTTTTTTATTTTTGTGAGCCACCTAGGGGGGAATTTCTCCCTATCATTTGATATATATCAGGACTATTTTTTGAAACGGCCGTTTAGTGTACTTAGGTAAAAACAACTTTGTTCGAATTTTTAGTTAAAACCAATTTTTAACTTCTTAAACCCTAAACATGCATCTAAGTGATTAAATCCATTTGATGAATAAAGCATGCAATAAACGAAACAATTTCAGGAAAAATCCCCGAAGGGCAAAACCTTTTTATTTCACTATAATTTGTAAGAAAACGGCTTACACGGATTACAATGAAATAAGTGCGACATACGAAATACCCGCAGGTGTCGGTTTCGATGTATCGGCCGGAACTTTCCCTTTCCAGGAGGGCAGCAGTGAAGAAGAGGACGACTCCTTTACAAGATACTTCGTAAGGTCTCCTTCTACAATAGCACGTAGCTCTTCGGTTGTATAGTTCTCCTCACAAAGTGCAACACGATGTAGTGAATGAATTATCTTCCGGTAAACGCATTCATGATCACCTAACTTTGGAATCGAGTAATACGATCTTGAATAAACACCGAAAGATGAAAAACTTGTATGGGAATAAGTTTTTTTCTAAACTGTTCTGCCTATAGAAACATTAACAGATATATTTTATTTATAATTGATCTGCACATAGTCCAAGAAAATGAAAACAGAAAAATCGAGGCGGCAGGTCATTCGAGCGAGATGAGATCTCGTTCGCGCGACATGCAATGTCGTTTGAACGATACTCAATCTCGTTCGAGCGAGACACAGTACAAAATATTATTTTTCTTTTTAATTTGATCCTCGAATTTTCTTAGACTGTTTGCAACTCAGAAATAATTTATAAAACGATAAAACGATTTTAGTTCCCAAACAATTAAATCACCCAGTATTTAATTAATATTCAAATTACCCAACTACTCATAAGTATTCATACCTGCGTGATCTTAAACATATGAAACACTTCTTGACATGTAATCTTCTTGAAATATTTGATTGCACATTCTTGGACTTTGAATTATGTCTAAGGCTTTTAAATAGACTCCATAAATAAATAGCCTAGACTTAATTTATTTTGTCCGGAATTAAGCCAATTAAACCAAATGAATATACTAAGAATTATGTTCTTACAAATCTCCCCATTTGGCTATTCCGGGACAAAAATAAACAGATCTATATGCCATAACCAAATACATGTACATGTCCTATCCCAAAATCACAGAAATATATAAAGTACAGGACATAGTGAGACTGAATAAACGGTAGGCATCTGAAACTGTCTCTGAATGGCAATCATCTGAATCTGTCTCTGTATGTGATGTATATCAATGAATATATGAATCTCTGAAAACAATACCTACACACACGAGACATAACCAAATACCAAAGTGAAGCATGGAGGAAATAAACTAATATAAAATCATAATAAATACTCCCCCTACATCAATTATCTCTCCCCTTTTTTGCTTGGAATAGACAAAAGGTGGGACAAACACACCAGATCTAACAATAACATATGAGAGTGAATCATCATATCTAGATAATCAATAGCAATATGACAATGGGTAGGATAGCAGAATCAGAATAATAATGCGAGATTCACTAAAACAACAAAAGTAGACAGTACATCCATGTCATAAATAAAAAGATACAACTGATCGAAATAGTACATCATATCAAAGAGAATACAAAATACATCAGGAATATGGATGTCTCAAATACAAAACAACAACTATATCTAGGCATCATCAGTATCATCATCATCATCATCATCATCATCAGTGTATGTGGAAGAAATATGACCAAGTCCAGATGAACCGGTGCCTCTCCGCTGCTCTCTTTGCCGCATCTCATCAAAAAATGCTGTCATCCTAGACTCAGCACGAGCATGGGCATCAGCCTCAACATCAAATCTAGACATGATAGAATCATACAGTCTGGACTGGGCAGCTACCAGTGCCTGCAAAGAATAAACCTCCTCCTCAATAGGACGTGTAGGTGCAAGAGTGGGGGGTGGTGGCGGAGTAGTCGTGCTCGAACCAGTGTGATCAGAGGCCTGATAAGGATCAGCATCAGGGAAGACTCCCTCTGGGGGTGGATCTCTCGCTCTCGCTGCCTGTGGCAAATGGCTCTCAGAACGAGCGAAAGTAGACTGATTAATAATACCAGGCGTAGGGAGACGCAGATCACCCTCTAAAATAGGGACACCAGTAGAAGTGCAAATGGTGGAAATGAGAATCCCATATGGAAGAGCAGGACGGACAGGGATGGAACCATGGACAGTGAATGAAGATATGACTCGAAGCATGACAGTCGGATGATCGATATCCCACCCCTGAGAAACATGGTACATAAAGTAAATAATGTCTGACCCAATCTGAGTATGATTTATCTGAGGATAAATGGATGATGATACAAACCTATTGAGTACACGGAAGGCAGGATGAAGCTGGCGATGATACATCGTAGACCCTGCTAGAGGAATCTCCCAAAAACAATGCCGCAAAATATCATCATAAGTCGGTCCATCGTCGGAATAACGAGGGAACACAACTGCTGGGACACGAGGAAGGTGCAGAACAACTGCAAAGAGATCTGCAGTGATGAGTACAGGAACACCACATACAGAAGAGAAAATCCCCTCGGGGTGGGGAAGAGCGCGGAAGAAAAACTCCCGGAAAATATCCGGATAAACATCCCCTTGAACTTCGAACATATAATCCCAACCTCTAGAAGATAACCAACGAGGAATACCTAACTCAGGAAACTCAGAATAACGAAAAACCCTCTCGAAAACAACTTACCGAATATGGAGACCCAATGAGCAGTAATGATCATACTCAGCATGCGTGGCCCACCTTACAAGAGAGTACGGGGGCCTGCTAGCCTGAGCTCCTTGAGCTCGAGCAGAGGGTGGTGCCTCATTGAGTCGCCCAGTAGGGGCACCACGACGTCTAAGAGGCATTACCAGAATGTGCAATGTGTGATGTAAAAACAAACGTCTCGGACACACGCACACCTAAACACCTATCTCCGTACAAACGTCCAACCGAACCACCGCGAACACCAGCCACAATCACAGACAAAATCAGTAATAGAACCAAGAAATTTCTCAGAACAAGTTAAGAAAGATCATTGTTACCTCAAAACCACCGGTAAAAGCGTGCCACCGACGAGAAAAATCTAAAATCCCGTTGGAACAGTCCCTTAGGAGAAAAATGGCTGTTATTAGGAGCTTAAGGGAGGTAAACAAAGTCCAGAGGAGTGCTAAAGAGGAGAGAGAGGAGAGACTCGAAGCTTTAAACCAGTGAAAATGGTGAAAAAACGAGAGCAGTAGCTGCTGTCGTTTGAAGCAGTAAAGCGCGACAGAAAGGAAGAGAGAACGACGGCTTAAAATGAAACCCTGATCTCACGAGAAGTCGTTCGAACGACTTACGTAGCTTGAACGATTTAAGATGTCGCTCGAATGACGTGTTCGCGCGACATGAGATGTCGCTTGAACGAGAAATCAAAAATTCCAGAAATACCCCCCAAACTTGCAAAATTTGCCCAGCGAAAAAATTAACCCAAAATAATAATTGGAACACAAAAACAGACTGCATGATCATGCTAAGATTAGCACCACCAGGTAAGGTGTTTTCAAACTCAATCTAAGAACAATAATGACAGCATAGTTACGTAATAGGTAGGAGAATGAGATGAGGAGAAGAGGAGAGAGCACCAACATATAAGTGGTTCAGCCTAAATTGGCCTACGTACACTGTGTGTGTGAATAACCTCACTATAATAAGGCACTGATGGCCATGGATACAATCTCTCAAGCTCTCTCTCGACTGTGTATCTAGACAGAGTTTCAGCTAGGGTTGTATATCTTTTTTCCTTTACAAGGTAGAGGATGTCCTCTATATATAGTACCTAGGGGGTGTAATGTACCCCCCATGCATGTAATGTGCATGTGTGTGAATGCCTCACCAATATGGGAAAGCCATCTGTCACTGTCACATGTAGAGAATGATGATGCAATATTCTCCCCACGTGTGGGGAATAATCTTGTGATAACTGATTTGTGTCCACGTGCCCTTATCCAAATGTCAGCAGATGCTCGGCTATCGCAACTGGTGTATGACCTCGGCCTGGGAGAGGCCGAGGTTGGTAAGTCCAGGTGCTCATTCAGTCCGAAGTGACCATGTAGGTCTCGGCTTAATCCTGGCCGAGTCAATGGACAAGGTCGGCCTGAGGTTGAGCCGAGGTTGAGCTGGTGTGTTTGGAGCATCGACTAATGTCTTGATGAGGTTGCTGGTGGCTTCTTGCGAGCTCGGCCTATGTCTGGCCGAGGTTGCTATTTCAAAGTATACGAGAATGCTGCTGATCCTTGTGATGCACGCGATGTCCCTTCGAGAGGCTGGTGGTGGTGTCGGCCTGGGCCGACTTTGCTATGGCCGAGTGCTGATGTCGCATGCCCAAGGCTTGCCCAGTGTCGGCCATGATCTCGGTCGAGGTTGGTGCCTCCGAGCCGAGGTCACACTTGGGGCATATCAATCACCCCCAACCCTTAGTGACATGCGAAAGCAGGTGACTGTGGGATTTTCACATCTCCGAGGCCTTTCCAATATGATCCAATATTTGCTTGACACTTATCCAGTGTTGAAGTATCGCTTGCTTGGCAAGCGTGTGTTGTCAGCCGCCTTTGGTGCTCCCAAGGCAATGATGGGCCTTGGGAGTCGCGCCTGCATATTTAAGGGTTGTAAACCTTTCCTTTTCCCTCTATCCTCAATTCTTTCTTCTGCGCAATTGCACTCCAACCATTTTCTCTCTCTAAAGGCATTCATCTTCGCGACTTCTCTACAGAGGTCTTTGGTGGTGCTCTCTCGGGTTTTCTTTGCTTTTTCTTGTCGTTTCATCTTCAGGTATCTTCTTCCCCTCATTTGCCTCCATTTTCTCTGCTTTTTCCTTTCTATTTGAGTTTTCCGGCGAGTTTCTGTGTTTTCCGGTGAGTCCACCATAGTTGCAGGCGAACTGTTCTTATTAGGTTTGGGTAATTTGATCTTTAGACTCCTTTATTTTATCAGCCAATCTAGTTTGTAGTTTAAGGCAGTTTCTCCAAGTGTAGTGTCTGTTTCTGATGCTCAGACCCCTATACCAACTTCTTGAGGAGTTCCCCTCCCTTAGGGAGAAGACTTTAGAAAAAATCAGACAAATAGAAAGAGCACAGGAGGAGGCTCGTAGGTCACAAGAATTCCCTATTAGACCCATCTTCCCACCACCCCTGAAGGTGATATATCCTGATCCCTCGGAGTCTTTCAACCAGGCAGAGGTTCCTTCCAATCCTATACCAATGCCTGAGTCTGAGTCTTCCTCCTCAGACCCCATGTCTGTGGATTCCTTCCAGGAGGCCATGGACTTCTCAATTCGAGAAGATCAGGCCCCTGATCAGGCTGAGGTCTCCAGCCGGGTCTCATCTCATAACAACTAAAGCGCATCAGCCTCTTCCTCAGAGGTTGAGATTGTTGAGCCGAGTGTGACCATCCCACCACCACTTAATGCCATTCCTCTGTCGGCCTTTACCGGTGCCGAGTTCGCTCAGAGGTTCCCGGGTAACCCATCAACATCTGCTCCGGCCGACGTTGAGCTAGATAATGATGAAGCTGAAAGTGATGTCAACGTCTCTGAGGCGGCCGAGATCGAGAGTACTGTAACTGAGGTAGACCTCCTCTGCTTCAGATATCTGTATTCCATTAGTCCCTCCATAAAGCTAAGAAGACCTCTGAGGGAAGAGAGAGCTTTTCACGGCCGAGACGGCGAAATCTGCTTGTACGAGCTGATGTTCAAGTTGGGGTTCGTCTGCCCATCCACCCCATTATCAAATCTATCCTTTCCTATATCAATTTGGCCCCCTCTCAACTATCCCCTAATGCCTGGAGGGTCATAATAGGGGCCATAGTCTTATGGAAGGCTGTCCACCACTCAGACTTCCCAATTCAGGTCTTTATAGGTTGCTATGTCCCTTCATCAGCCAAAAATCATCCGAGCTACTATCATTTTGTAGCTCAGAAGCCTGAAAAAAAGATGCTTCAAATAACTCAGACTTCCAACCACAACTGGAAGCCACGTTACTTTTTTGCTTCTGGACCATGGGAATTTGGCCCATGTGCTCCCTCGTCCATTCTAGAGCCGAGGATGCCCCTTAGGTGGGGTAAGGTCACAATGTATGCAAGGGCTGACCCTGGCCTGAGCCCACAAAACCTTCAGAAGGTGAAAGCCCTTCAAGATCAGGGGGTACATGGCCTGTTCGTCAGGTTCGAACACTTGATGACCCCCCATTATCTCTCTGAGACAGGTGTGGGTGGAAGTCCTCTTTCTGAGCTTGGTAAGCGCTTTCTATTTGAAGCTGAACATCTGAGTTTATTTATGTCTGATCTTCTAACTCAGATCTATTGATTTTTACAGAGCGTCCGAAGGATATCTCAGCCGAACTCTGGGAAATGGCTGCACTCAGCTTGACGAGACTTGCAAAGAAAGCTGGACTTAATGCTCCTCCCCCAGCTCCCTCTGCCTCGAAGCCCCAAGCCACAAAGAAGAGGGCTCCAGCTGGTCATGCCCCTGAGGATCAGAGGCCGAAGATGAAGAATGCTGATACTGCCATTCCCATCTCTTCAGCAGACGCCCTGCCGGCTCATCTAGAGCAGTTGAAGATTACTGATAGCATAGTCGGCCATAGTCTTCAGGCCCTAGATGCCTTCGGCTCTACAATGACCGAGGCCGACAAGCGCTTCTTCAGGTCACTTGATACTCCTTTGCTGGTTGAGTTTGACATTCACAGATCCATTTAGGTATGACCTCACTTTTCTTTCCAATTCCTAAGTGTAACCTCTGATTTGTCTTCAACTCATTCCTGATCACAAAATCTGCAGGGCTTGGCAGCGATGCACCACCTCTCCAATTGGACTCTGAGGAAGTTGCCCCTCATCCAGAAGGGTCAAGAGGCTGAGAAGGTCCAGAGTTATTTGAACGTAGAAATCAACCGGCTGAAGTATGAGTTGGGTGAATCTGACAAGAAGGTGAAGGGGCTGGAGAAGGAGGTCTCTCGGCTTAACAAGGACCATGCTGCTGCTCTGAAGGCCAAGGACGATGTACTGCATCAGAAGGTCAGCTCGGCCGTGAAGGCAGCCCTTGATGATACCTCAGAGGGGATAATAGCCGAGTACAAAAGCTCTGACGAGTTTATGAGCTTCAGCTTTGAATACCTTGAAAGAGGTATCAAAGCCACTGTCAAGTGGGCTGATGTCAAGGAGAGGGAGGCTGGCACCTTAAAAGACTCTGACTTTATAGGCCTTAGCTTTGCTGATCCTCAGTTTGCCCAGGCCCTTCAGGAGGTTGAGGAGGAGGCTGCCGCACCTGCCGAGACTGCCACGTTGGACGGCACTGAGGTTGGAGGGGCAGGCCATCATGATGACATTGCTGAGGTGACCAACGTTGTCCAGCCTAACCAAGCCAAAGATACCATCATTCCCCCCTTAGAGAATTTTTGAACATTGTTTATAACCCCTGACATTGTAATCCCTGCACATATATAATTTATGAATGAACATGGCTCTTACTTTTCCATTCTTTGTAATCTCTGAATATTTTTGATCTCTGAATGTGTTATTCTCTGAATGTGTTATTCTCTGAATGTGCTATTCTCTGAATGTGTTATTCTCTGAAGAGGTCCATCTTCTTTTTTTGTATGTATGTCGTGATGTTTTTGCTCAAGCTTATGCAATGGTGTTTGCTTAAAACAAATTAGCAGTCTGATCTCAGACCTCGTCACCACCGAATGGTGTTATGAAGGTCTGAGGTCATCATCTAAGATGTTAGCCCCATTAATGAATCTCACCAAATTAATGATGTTAAGGGTCTGAGGTCATCCCATTATGGTGTCTGAGCTCAGACCTTGTCACCACTTAATGATGTTGTAAGGGTCTGAGGCCATCACCTAAGATATTAGCCCCATTAATGAATCTCACCAAATTAATGATGTTAAGGGTCTGAGGTCATCTCATTATGGCATCTGAACTCAGACCTCGTCACCACTGAATGGTGTTATAAAGGTATGAGGTCATCACCTAAGATGTTAGCCCCATTAATGAATCTCACCAAATTAATGATGTTAAGGGTCTGAGGTCATCCCATTATGGTGTCTGAACTGAGACCTCGTCACCACTGAATGGTGTTGTAAGGGTCTGAGGTCATCACCTAAGATGTTAGCCCCATTAATGAATCTCATCAAATTAATGATGTTAATGGTCTGAGGTCATCTCATTATGGTGTCTGATCTTAGACCTGGTCACCACTTAATGATGTTGTAAGGGTCTGAGGTCATCACCTAAGATGTTAGCCCCATTAATGAATCTCACCAAATTAATGATGTTAATGGCCTGAGGTCATCTCATTATGGTGTCTGATCTCAGACCTCGTCACCACCGAATGGTGTTATGAAGGTCTGAGGTCATCACCTAAGATGTTAGCCCCATTAATGAATCTCACCAAATTAATGATGTTAATGGTCTAAGGTCATCTCATTAAGGTGTCTGAACTCAGACCTTGTCACCACTGAATGGTGTTATGAAGGTCTGAGGTCATCACCTAAGATGTTAGCCCCATTAATGAATCTCACCAAATTAATGATGTTAAGGGTCCGAGGTCATCCCATTATGGTGTCTGAACTCTGACCTCATCACCACTGAATGGTGTTATGAAGGTCTGAGGTCATCACCTAAGATGTTAGCCCCATTAATGAATCTCACCAAATTAATGATGTTAAGGGTCTGAGGTCATCCCATTATGGTGTCTGAACTCAGAACTCGTCACCACTGAATGGTGTTATGAAGGTTTGAGGTCATCACCTAAGATGTTAGCCCCATTAATGAGTCTCACCAAATTAATGATGTTAAGGGTCTGAGGTCATCCCATTATGGTGTCTGAACTCAGACCTCGTCACCACTGAATGGTGTTATGAAGGTCTGAGGTCATTACCTAAGAAGTTATCCCCATTAAGAGCTAACATAAGTGCAAAATGAAGCAAGGACCACCATGGGAACTGATCTTTTATTAATAACCTCTTCATGATAAGATGGTACATTTACACAACTTCATGAAACATCATATGTAATACTTCTTTAGGTGGTCAGCATTCCATGGATTAGTGAAAGGTTCTCCTTCTAGATTTTCTAGCCTGTAAGTGCCAGGCACAACCTCTTCTGTCACTTTGTAGGGACCGTGCCAGTTTGGGTGGAGTTTGTTTTCTTTCTGTAAGGTCTTCTTTAGTACTAGGTCTCCCACTGCAATGGGTCTTGACTTCACCCTCTGGTTGTAGAATTTTGCTGCCCTCTGTTTGTAGGCTTTTTGTCTGACCTCTGCGTCTTCTCTTCTTTCTTCGATAAGATCTAGGTCTAGCCTCCTCTCCCCCCATTATTATCAGGGTCATAGGTCTGAATC
The DNA here is from genome assembly GCA_949130495.1 of Sambucus nigra. Taxonomy (NCBI): domain Eukaryota; kingdom Viridiplantae; phylum Streptophyta; class Magnoliopsida; order Dipsacales; family Adoxaceae; genus Sambucus; species Sambucus nigra. The sequence continues at coordinate 363,855,170 of OX422212.1, forward strand.
CTATGAGTTGGGAGCCCTACCTCTGTTGGTATGACGACCTCTGATCCATGTGCCAACATGAACGGGGTTTCTCCTGTCGGTGTCCTTACCGTGGTTTTATAGGCCCATAACACCGCGTAGACCTCTTCAGTCCATCTTCCCTTCGCATCTTCTCACCTCTTCTTGATTCCATCGAGAATTGTTCTGTTTGTGACCTCGGTCTTACCATTTGCCTGAGGTCGGCCAGGGGATGAGAAGAATTTCTTTATTCCTACTCTTAGGCAATACTTTTCTAAAGAGGAGTTCTTGAACTGGGTCCCATTGTCCGAGATGAAAGTGTTTGGGAGGCCATATCTCCATATGATATTCCTCCAAAGAAATTCGAAGGTCTTCTGCTCTGTGATCGTTATCATCGGCTCTGCCTCCACCCACTTTGAAAAATAGTCGATGGTAACTATCAAGAATCTATAATTGTTGGCAGCTCTTAGCAGGGGTCCTACTAAGTCAATCCCCCATACTGCAAATGGCCATAGAGAAGTGATTGACGTCATAGGCTGATGAGGCTGATGAGGGATGGCGGTGAACCTCTGGCATTTATCACATTTCCTCACGTAGGAGGCAACGTCCTTGGACAGGGTTGGCCACCAGTACCCCTGGGTGATGATTCTTTTGGCCAAGGGTCTTCCCCCTATGTGGCTAGAGCAAGAACCCTCATGGACCTCCTGTAAGACCCGGGGAACTTCTGTGGGGTGCACACATCTGAGGAGAGGTAGCAAGAATCCTTTCTTGTACAGGACGTCTCCTACTACCGAGAACTTGGCAGCCTTATATCTCAATTTCCGCCTTTCTAGCTTGGATTCAGGTAGCTCTCCCTCTCTGATATATCTGAAGAGGGGGTCCATCCATGAGTCTCCTAAGTTCAAATTGTGACAAGGGTTATATACCTCTTCTTGCTCAATGGATGCCTTCCCCAAGACCTCGATCGGAATGGTCCTTCTAATATCTGTCTTCGTTGCCGAGGCCAACCTTGTCAATGCATCTGCGTGGCTGTTACTTTGTCGAGGCACTCTATTCAGTCTTGCCTCTTCAAAATGTTCTAACATTATTTTCACCCTTTTTAGGTATTTGGCCATCCTTTCATCTCTGGCCTCATAGATTCCCAATACTTGATTGACAACTAACCGCGAGTCGCTATGGAGTAGGAGTCGCTTTACGTGAAGCATCTTTGCCAATGAGAGACCTGCTATCATGGCCTCATACTCGGACTCATTGTTAGAAGCTCAAAAGTTGAATCTCAAAGCGTATTCAATGTTGGAACTATCTGGAGCTGAGAGTATCAACCCTGCACCGCTTCTATTGTCATCTGGAGCTGAGAGTATCAACCCCGCACCGCTTCCATTGTCACAGGAAGAGCCATCAACTAAGAGGCTCCAAATATCTGTACCTAATGAGAAGACCCCTTCTGTCATGACTCCTTTTTTGAAGAGGTACCGATCTTCCCCGTTCTCTGCAACTTGGTTCCTGGCCCCGTTGGATGCGATCGCTTCCTGATCTTGGAAGATGTTTAGTTTCACCTCTTCCGAATTTTGGAAGACCCCACGATTTTCAACACCCTCTAGGCTATTATCTGCCTCAGCCTCTTCCCATGTAAACTCAGCGACAAAGTCTGCGAGGGCTTTCCCCTTGATGACCGTCCTAGGTTGGTAGGTAAGATCGTACTCCCCCAATTCAATGGCCCATGTCATCAATCGTCTAGAATTCTCAGGTTTATGTAGGACCTGTCTTAGTGGGGAGTCAGTGAGGATAACCATGGAGTGGGCCTGGAAGTAAGGCTTCATCTTTCTCGAGGCATGTATCAAGGCTTAAGCTAGCTTTTCCATGCGAGGGTAATTCTGTTCGGCCCCTTGAAGGGCCTTACTGTTGAAATATACAGGCCTTTGGATTCCAGCGTCTTCCCATATTATGGGTGCGCTGATGGCTAATTCGGAGACTGCTAGATATACGTACAGCTTCTCCTCTGCTACAGACCGAGACAGCAATAAGGGAGACCCTAAATAAGACTTGAGCTGGTTGAAGGCTTTTTCGCACTCTTCGTCCCATTAGAAGGCCTTTCTCAGCACCTTAAAGAACGGAAGGCACTTGTCTGTTTCCCTAGAAACAAACCTGTTAAGGGCAGCCACTCTCCCCGTAAGTCTTTGAACATCTTTGATACTCCTCGGTGTCTTCATGTCAAGTAAAGCCTTGATTTTTTTAGGGTTCGCTTCAATCCCTCTCTGGTTGACGATAAATCCTAGGAACTTCCCAGCTCCTACTCCGAAGACACACTTCGCGGGGTTGAGTTTCATTCTGTATGAGTCCATAATGTCGAAGGTCTTCTCGAGATCCGTTACATGAGTGTTAGCCTTCAAGCTCTTCGTTAGCATATCGTCTACATACACCTCCATAGTCCTACCTATTTTCTCTTCGAACATCTTATTAACAAGACGTTGGTATGTCGCCCCTGCATTTTTCAGGCCGAAGGGTATCACTATGTAGTAGTACGTCCCTTTGTCGGTAATGAAGGTCATCTTTTCCGAGTCTTCCGCATCCATGAAGATCTGGTTGTAGCCTAAATACGCATCCATGAAGCTCATGAGCTCATGTCCCGCTGTAGCATCCACCATCTGATCTATCCGAGGTAAGGGATAGCTGTCTTTTGGACAAGATCTGTTCAGGTCAGTGAAATTAACACACATTCTCCACTCTCCATTGGCCTTGGGCACGATGACTGCATTTGACAACCATTCCGGATATGTGACTTCTCTTATAAACTCAGCCTCTTCCAATTTTTTGACCTCTTCTCGAATGACGTCGTACTTCTCCCTGGAATAGACTCTTCGTCTCTGTTTGATTGGCCTGGCATCTTTGGTCACGTTGAGCTTGTGACTCATAACTTCAGGGTCGATGCCGGGCATGTCTGTGTGACTCCATGCGAAGACACTCTGTCTCCTCCTGAGGAAGTTTATCAGCTCTTCCTTGATTTCTTCCTTTAGGGCTTTACCGACCTGGACGGTTTTTTCTGGCTCGTCCTCATTGTGGATGATGGATTCTACCTCTTCCATGGCCTCTCCCTTCTTCAACTTTGTCTCATCTCTTGGGTCAAGCGTATTGATGCTATAAGTGGTGGTTGACCGCTTATGGGCTTCTCTCTCTTCGGCCGAGTTGAAGTAACATTCTCGCGCTGTGGTCTGGTCACCTTGCACTTCCCCTACCCCATAAGGAGTCGGGAATTTTAGCATCTGATGAACCGTCAACGTCACAACTTCAAACTCTTTAAGGGCCACCCTTCCTATGATGAGGTTATAGGCCGAAAACACGTTCTCGTCCATGACAAAAAAATTTATCTTCTTGGTCAGCCTCTTAGGCCACTCGTCACCCATCCGTATATCCATCTCATACATGCTCAAGGGGTGGACCTTTTTGCCACTGAAGCCTATGAATGGGTGATGATAGGGTATCAGCCTTGCTCTGCTAAGACCTAGGCTCTTGAAGCAAGGCCAGAACATCACGTCCGCCGAGCTCCCCCCGTCTATGAGGATCCTCTGAGAGGGTCATCATGGGGGGCTAAGATACCCTTGAAGTCGAGTCTGGAGAACCCAACTATGAGGGTGTCCATGTCTACTTTCTTCCTCTTCTGCACTGTATCGGAAGACGTTAGATTCATAACTTCAAGCTTGGCCACTGACCTGACCTCTGCTACGTGAGCCTTCCTATCAGCTACTTCAGAGCCACCTCCTGCAAATCCTCCACATATAGTGTCAATACCAAACGAGATCGTACCAACCCTCTTCACCGGGGTGTTGTCATCTTTCGGCGGAAGATCCGGATCGTCTTCATCATCACCTTCTGAATCATCGTCTCTTCTGGCCGGGACATTGTCACGGCATCTGTCATTTATCCTTTTCTTAGGGTCATCTCTTCCACCCTTAGGAGCTTTGCCTTCCACATACTTCCTCAACTTTCCAGATTTTAGCATCTTTTCAATCTCATCCTTCAGGGCGAAGCATCTGTCCGTGACATGGCCATGATCCTGGTGGAACTCGCACCATAGGTTTTTGTTCCTCTTATGTGGTGGGGCTTTCAGTTTCTCTGGCCATCTCAGGGTCCTGTCATTCTTAATCTCATTGAGGATGTGCTCGCACCTTACAGTCAGAGGAGTATAGTGGGCGAACTTGTCATCACCCGACCTCGTCTTTCCATATTTCTTGCTTTGGGACTTTCCACTGCCACCGCGGTTCTCATCCTCATACTTGGCGGCTATTGCCTCTTCCGCATTCATTACTTTCCCTGCGGTTGCGAGGAGCTCCGCCATAGACCTAGGGGGGTCTTCAGCAAGTTTCCACAATAGCTTCCCTTTCTGTAAACCCCCTATGAGGGAGGTCATGGCTATGTTCTCTTCATAATCTTCGACCTCCAACTTCTCTTTGTTGAATCTCGCTATGTAGTCTCTTAGGCTCTCATCCTTGGCCTGCTTGAAAGACAGCAGGTGGGTAGTCTTCTTTTGAGGTCTCACCCCAAAGAAGAAGTTGTGGATGAATCGTTCAACCAAGCCTTTGAAGTTCTCAATTGAGTTCTTCAAAAGGGAGGTGAACCAACTGTGCGCTGCCCCTGTTAAGGTCCCAGAGAAGGCCCTACACTTCATCTCATCGGGTATCGAGTAGATGTCTACTACCGACTGGTACATCTCGATATGATGTACAGGGTTAGTGCTGCCATCATACTTGGGAGACACTGTAGGAGGCTTGAACTTAGATGGGGTTGGGAAACCCACTATCCTAGCCACAAATGGAGAGCCCTCTGAGTAACCCCTTTGTAATGGGTCCCTACTTTTAATGAGGTCTCCTATCTTCTCCTCAAGGCGCTGGATAGAGTCATTCCACGGTCTTCTCCCATCGACCTGGCCGAGGTTATCCCCAGCCATATCCATGGGATGGACCGAGGGTTCCCCTGCCGCGACACGTCGGCTGTTGACCTCTTCCTATTCCCTGCCTCTTCTTTCACAATGTCGGCCTTGATCTGGTCGACCCTGCCTGTTCCCTCTTTGAGAGCCTACTGCGCTCCTTGATCTCGATAATCTCTGTCTTAGGTCATTCATCGGGCCCAATCTCTCAAAGGCCGACCCTCTGCTCAACCTATCAAAGGCTGACCCTCTCTGTTGGGCCTCTTCACCTCTTCGGCCGACAAAACCTTGACTTTGCCGAAGAGGCCGTACAGTGTTATTTGACACCTCATACGGCTCCCAGCAGTCTTTCGGGGCTTCTTCCGCCTATAGATCGTCATACCTATCCTCTGGGCAAGGGTTTCCTTGCCTCCCCAGGCGCAAGCGCCTAGGGTCAGCAAACATCCCTTCTTTGCTGGGGTGCAGGTTAGTCCTTCATTGGTGCCTTGGGTGATCCCCTGACATTAGGATGAGGCTGAATAGCCGCCGGAGTGATCATATCCGGTGAGACTCCAGGTGGCCTCATCATAGTTTGGCTGAGCTGTGCAAATTGCTCCTGCATAGCTTGTTGTGTTGCAGCTAAAGATCTCAAGGTTGCAGCTACCTCCGCCATTTCGGACTGGGGCGGCGCCTGACTGGAACTAGGCCCTCCACACCCAGGTGGCGAAAGAGGCGGTGGTGATTCTGGTGCCATATGTTAACACTATAGAGCTTGAGTAACAGATGAGATTAGTACCTCAAAGGACCTCTTTCAATGGTGAAGCAGCTCCACGCAAGGGGCGGTGTCTGGTTCACCACCAGAGCCTCCGGTGAGGTTAAGCTGAAGAAGAGGAAGAGATAGCTTCTTTTCTCTTCCCACAGACGGCGCCAAAATGATGATGCTAAGATTAGCACCACCAGGTAAGGTGTTTTCAAGCTCAATCTAAGAACAACAATGGCAGCATAGTTACAAAATAGGTAGGAGAATGAGATGAGGAGAAGAGGAGAGAGCACCAAGATATAAGTGGTTCAGCCTAAATTGGCCTACGTCCACTGTATGTGTGAATAACCTCACTGTAATAAGGCACTGATGGCCATGGATACAATCTCTCAAGCTCTCTCTCGACTGTGTATCTAGACAGAGTTTCAGCTAGGGTTGTATATCTTTTTTCCTTTACAAGGTAGAGGATGTCCTCTATATATAGTACCTAGGGGTGTAATGTACCCCTCATGCATGTAATGTGCATGTGTGTGAATGCCTCACCAATATGGGAAAGCCATCTGTCACTGTCACATGTAGAGAATGATGATGCAATATTCTCCCCACGTGTGGGGAATAATCTTGTTATAACTGATTTGTGTCCACGTGCCCTTATCCAAATGTCAGCAGATGCTCGGCTATCGCACCTGGTGTATGACCTCGGCCTGGGAGAGGCCGAGGTTGGTAAGTCCAGGTGCTCGTTCAGTCCGTAGTGACCATGTAGGTCTCGGCTTAATCCTAGCCGAGTCAATGGACACGGTCGGCCTGAGGTTGAGCCGAGGTTGAGCTGGTGTGTTTGGAACATCAACTAATGTCTTGATGAGGTTGCTGGTGGCTTCTTGCGAGCTTGGCCTATGTCTGGCCGAGGTTTCCATTTCAAAGTATACGAGAATGCTACTGATCCTTGTTATGCACGCGATGTCCCTTCGAGAGGCTGGTGGTGGTGTCGGCCTGGGCCGACCTTGTTATGGCCAAGTGCTGATGCCGTATGCCCAAGGCTTGTCCAGTGTCAGCCATGATCTCGGCCGAGGTTGGTGCCTCCGAGCCGAGGTCACACTTGGGGCATATCACTGCAAAACAGAAAAAAAACAGAAAAATAGAAAAACAGTGTAAAAGGCGAAAAAAATGGGAATTACATGTTAACAAGGTACTAATGTGCTCAATTATGAAAGTGGATTGATTTGGAGTGAACTACAACAATTGAGCCATCATTTCAATACGTTGAATCGATCAAAAGAGTTCTTATTGATAGCATGGGATCATCAAACTTTATCAAAGCCATGTGTGACAAAATAAGTGTGAGTTTGATGAACTAATCTTAATCAACATGCATACAAGTTCGGATTGTTGACGATTCTACAAACAATAGCATCATGATACGATGTTTCAATATAGGATTCGTGGTGCAAACCCGTTTACATTAATTTCCAATCAAACTCCCTCAATATATGAATTTTTTAAGAAATAACTATCAATATCTACTTAGAGAAAGTCCAATTGGCCCCAATTATGGCATTTATTTCTTTTTATTGCTTGAATTTTCTTTTAGGCTCTTTTAAACGGTGGCTTTCACGACGAGTCAATTATAAACTCTCGCAGCCCTTTCCGGTGAACACTCAACATATTTTCAATACCAATTCTCTCGAAAAAACGATTCTTATAAGCACACCTCCTCCTTAAGTTTACGTACGCATTGATGACAAAATTGAGATAAGAACGTCTCACCAAACTCAAATATGCAAGAGAAGTCAAACATCCATATAAACTCGTGCTTATGTGCAAGGATGGCATATAAGCAAAGTCGAGTAAAAAATGCATATCAACATAGGAACAACCCCATAGTGCAAAGGTTAAGATCATTATAGGCATCAATAATAATGACCAAAAATCCTAGCCCCAATAAAAGATAAAAGAAGGGGGGAATCAAGCACACTAATGTCCCTATATCAATCATGTAACGACACGACTCAAAAAAAACAAAAATCTTTTTGTATTTTCAAAATTATTTATAAAAGGCAAAATCTTTTTGTATTTTTTGAAAAGACTCAAATAAATGACAAAAACAAGAGACATGCCATAACACTAGCCAAAAATAAGAAAAGATGAAAATACTAGTGTATGACAAATCGATGAACAACCTCAATCGAACGAGGACAGATGAGGAGAACCACGAGCAATGATGCGATAATCATCAATCTTTAAGCCTAACGCTTCCAAATTCGACTTCCTAACCCAAGTAGGTGTGAACCGACGCGAAGAGATATTGGGAACATGAATAGCTTTAGACTTTCTAGGAGCATTCTTAAGGTCGTAGCAAAACCTTCTGAGATGACCTCTCCTACCGCAATGTGTGCAAGTGTAGATACGGTGAGGAATGTGTCATATAGGCCGATTGTACCTCACGTTCCTAGGTGTCTCTCTCCTAAAGTTCCTAGGAAACTTTCTTGTTGGGATGGTTTTGGCTTTGGGAGTAGGTGAGACATGATTATTAAAGCCAATACCTCTTCGATTATCTTTGATTTCGACGGTGCCTAAGATTTTGTCTAACTTTTCAAACCTTTCCTCCAAATCAAACTTAACTTTACTCGAATCTCTCAATTTTTCTTCAAGCTCACCTATCCCTGACTCAAGTAAACGCGTAGAATTTTCAAATTTCAGAATTTCCTTTTTCATAGTCTCCATCAATCCCCGAAGACTATCTCTCTCACCCTCGACATATTCTAGCTTCTCTCGAATTTTCTTTTCTTGTGCCCTAAGATCCTTAATTAAAGAATTGGAATTATTTATTTCTATGGCACGTTCTTTTAACAAGGCTGATAGTTTCACGTTTGCTTTCTTTATTTTTAAAGTTTCTTCATACAATTCTTTGAAAGCAGTTTGCAAATCTCTCTAGTCTTCGCTCTCATTCTCACTCACCTCCTCCTCACTCTCAGGAGTATCAACTTTAGTGGTTGCGGAAGACTCATGCAAAGGTAAGTCTTTATCACTTACATGACTAACCACATAGGTGGAAAGATCACGCTTACTAGAAAAAAAAAATTCTTCTTCTGGGTCACTATCACTAAGGGAAGAAACGCGATTTATCGGTTTATTAAAATTCTCCCTCAGTTTAGTGGGACACTCATCTATCCTGTGACCAAAACCTTCGTAGTAAAGACATTTTTCACAATCACCTTTATTGACAAGTTTTTTAAGAGAAGTTTTCATGTGTGATTTCCAATTAGATGATTCAAACAAGTGAATTCTAAAATCATCAAAACCATTGAAAGGCATACCTAAGGACACGGGATCACAAACACAATAAAATACTGCAACAAGCTCTGATACCAATTTGAAACGGCCCGTTTGGTGTACTTAGGTAAAAACAACTTTGTTCGAATTTTTAGTTAAAACCAATTTTTAACTTCTTAAACCCTAAACATGCATCTAAGTGATTAAATCCATCTGACGAATAAAGCATGCAATGAACGAAACAATTTCAGGAAAAATCCCGGAAGGGAAAAACCTTTTTATTTCACTATAATTGGTAAGAAAACGGCTTACACGGATTACAATGAAATAAGTGCGACATACGAAATACCCGCAGGTGTCGGTTTCAATGTCTCGGCTGGAACTTTCCCTTTCCAGGAGGGCAACAGTGAAGAAGAGGACGGCTCCTCCATAAGATACTTTGTAAGGTCTCCTTCTACAATATCATGTAGCTCTTCGGTTGTATAGTTCTCCTCATAAAGTGCAACACGATGTAGTGAATGGATTATCACCCGGTAAATGCGTTCAAGATCACCTAACTTTGGAATCGAGTAATACGATCTTGAATAAACACCGAAAGATGAAAAACTTGTATGGGAATAAGTTTTTCTAAACTGTTCTGCCTACAGAAACGTTAGCAGATATATTTTATTTATAACTAACCTGCACAGAGTCCAAGAAAATGAAAACACGAAAATCGAGGCGGTAGGTCATTCGAGCGAGATGAGATCTCGTTCGCGCGACATGCAATGTCGTTTGAACGATACTCAATCTCGTTCGAGCGAGACACAGTAAAAAATATTATTTTTCTTTTTAATTTGATCCTCGAATTTTCTTAGACTGTTTGCAACTCAAAAATAATTTTTAAAATGATAAAACGATTTTAATTCCTAAACAATTAAATCACCCAGTATTTAATCAATATTCAAATTACCCAACTACTCATAATTATTCATACTTGAGTGATCTTAAACATATGAAACACTTCTTGACATGTAATCTTCTTGAAATCTTTGATTGCACATTCTTGGACTTTGAACTATGTCTAAGGCTTTTAAATAGACTCCATAAATAAATTGCCTAGACTTAATTTATTTTGTCTGGAATTAAGCCAATTAAACCAAATGAATATACTAAGAATTATGTTCTTACATTTTTGTTTAAAAAAAAATAAAAATAAAGAGAGGTGTTGTGTTAAAAACCAGGCTTGAAAATATAAACGCTGTAAAATTCATACTCGATCCCCTAAACGAGGGTCAGGATAAATAAGATAAACATATATGGACAATTGATAACAATATATATATGGAGTATTTGACTTGAGATTCGTGCAAAGTTTCTTTACCCTTGTAGCGTGAGCCAAATTTTTTTCGGGGGAGTTCCCCCTTTTGAGGTGGTGCCATTCAATAGGGCAAAGCTTTGTTTAGAAGTGCTAACTTTCATGGGATGTGTTCAGAGATTTGCCTCTATTTTTCGGAGAAAGAGACTTTTCAGAAGTAGAAACTTCGCTCGAGGAAAGTAAATTTTCAAAAGTACAAACTTTCTCGGGGGAAAGTGATTTCTCAGATGTAAGAACTTCACTCGGGACTTTTCTGAACGAGCTCGAGTATCTTGGGTGGTCGGGGTTGAAGAATGTTAGAAAAACAAATCAATATTATGTTTGGGGGTGCTTTTCAAGGTCGGTGGGGACCTCCTTTTATAGGGTTATGTTCAGGTCATTGGATTGTTCAGTCATCCATTATCTTTGATCATTCAGTCATCCAATGTGCTACGTGTACGGTGGATGGGGGATGGGAGACTTGTGTATGGATGGGTTAAGATTTGCAAAGATGTGGTAATCATTAACAAGGGAGGGTTAATAGTTCGGTTAACGGGTCTGGGGGCCATTAGTCGTTCGGTTAAGGACCCTCTGAAAGCGTTGTGTTTTTTTAAAAGTTGTGGATATTTTTCACTTTGATCCCTAGGAGTTTTATCCTTATGTTTTTTGTTCCTTTAAGGTTTTTCCACTTTTTCTTTTATATTTTTTCTGCAGGCTGTGATTTTAGGGTATTTTTCCGATAGGGATAGAACGACCTACACCTTGATTGAAAATCAGGTTGTCCACAAAAGGGTAGGGAACTATTTTTTATTTTTCAAAGGTAGTTATCATGAACCAAAGTGGAATATCTTACCACATTATCAATCATAATTTTGAACATATATATTTTCATCTCCAACCTTGATGATAAAAAACTCTCATACACACAAAAAGGATTAACAATGAGACCCTTTTATGAGAAACATTTCATAAAACTTTTAATTTTCTGTAGAAGTATAATGAAATCCCATCATTATATTTTTTATGGAAATGTTCAAGTTTATTATGTGGTGTAACCTGCTTGGGTTATGACAAATACTTTAAAATAGAAAGCTCAATTTACTAAGGCATTTCAAGTCATAAAATTTTAATCATTAAATATTAAAAGCCATATAATAAAACCTTCATTACAATAACTAAGCATGTAGGTTTGTGTTTAAGCTCATGGGATAAAATAATACCTAACAAGCATAGATGATTAATATTTTACAAGGCCATAATCTAAAGGTATGAACAAAGCAAAAATCATATCTAAATAATAAAAGGAGTGATAGAGAAAAATCAAAATGCCTATTCAAAATAAGTAAAACAAACTGTGACACCCCGCCTAATTAAATACCGGGAGATCACTCCTTAATTAAATTAAATCAAGGTAAACAGTTGGTTCATTCTCAGCATCACTGTCGATAAATTTTTTTTCCAATTTAACACCCTAAATAATTAAGCTAAGTGTCAAAACCATTTTCATACATAACTTTCCAAATTTTATTTAAAGAAAAAATATTTATTTATTTATTTATTTAACCACATTCAATAAGTAAGAATCACACCACATTTAAATTCTGCAACATAGTCCAATTAATTTAATACATTTGTCAATCGAACGTCAATATACGAAATCTAAAGTCACACATCCAAACTGAATAAATCCCAAAGTAACCATACTGGAATTAACTGAAATACAAATGTCCAATAACAACGGAATAATGGAAAGAGCTACACATGCCCAACTAGATGAAAGTACTAAGAGTGGATCCGAATGAACGAAGTCGTCTAATCAAGAGACCTGCAACTCCCACCTAAGCTGCAGCGCGTCCCTTCCAAGAGATCCTAAGCAAGACGCCCCTGTGGCTGGGCACCTGTAATACATACATATATATACAAGAGAGAGAGAGAGAAAAAGAAACGGTTCAGAGCCCGATAGTGTGTATGATTTAAAAATTCGTTTAGCAAGTATTTAAATTGATACAGGCCAATGCAACAACATATTAGTTCGACACTCTCTTGAGAAATTCTCACCTCTATTCTAATGTGCACGCCTATCGTACTAACCTTCCCAACGGATTATTTCGTCATATAACACCCCATCTCTCCCCAATGATTTAACTTATCTTAAGTTATTCGAAAGATTTAAAACTGAACAATACTGTTGTTTAAAAAGGTTTCACTAGTATCCAAAATTCTCAATTAAACTTGATTAATTTATAAAGTTACCAGTGTCATATTATACTTTCTCAACGCAAGTATTTCAAATTAAGTCATCAGCCATGTCCTACATATCAAATCACAGTAGGCAGTTCCAGATTTCAGAATTTCATATATATATATATATATATATTTACTACTCGTATAATATATATATCATAATAGCACCCCAAATAAAACTATGGTGCGGGCATACTCTGCTATCCAATCCCCGTATCGATCACACTAAGGGAAGTACAAGTTCGGAATCACTCTCGAACTGTATCAACATATAAACACAAACAAGATTGAGGCGAAGCATAGATTCCAAGTCTCTAAGAGGTCAGTACATACCCCACGCCTCTTAGCACCGTCTAAACTATCGATTCGATAGCCTGTACCAAGGATATCTATCTTCTAGGGTACAAGTCAATATCCCCCATAAAGGTCCCATCGAGATAAGACTGTCCCAGCGCGGTAACCTCAGGGATAGCAAGTAGCGCGGGCATGGTTTTCACATATATATAATATATGTATACACAATCATATAAATATACCCATTTTATCATATTAATATAGGTTCCTCTCATCACCCATAATTACAACATTTATCCTTACTTTTCACATTAAGTATTCCTTATAAGGGTTAGTCGCTAACCTTAACTCGAAGGGTTTCTCCAACCCATTACGTGACACTTGTGGACCCTATCCTCCCAAGTATAAAATTCAGTAGGTGTCATTATTATGTTACAACGTAACTCTCTTGCGCGCCTCACCCTTTAATACATAAATTTACCAACCCTAAAGTAAATACCCCATAAATACCATTCTAGTTGAATATTAAAGATCCCACCATTTATTCATATGCCCTACTGGTCCTCAATGTCTCCCAAATCATTTTATTAAGAATGCCCGAGAATTATATCACGACAATTTGAATTTAACTCATTTAAAAGGGAAATAGGAGTCTGTCAGGAGGGGTCGATCGATCGAGGTTTGGGGCTCGATCGATCGAACCTTCGATCGATCGAAGCTCTGGGCTCGATCGATCGATCAAGCAGGTCTGCGAAAACTGATTTTCTGCAGTTACGGATTTCATCTCCAAAAACAATAATTTCCATATTTTCTAATCCCAATCATCCCAGAATTGATGCTACTAACCTTATATCATCATATTAGGTATTTTCAACGTAAAGCATGTGAGTTTCTGTGATTTAATCATGAATTAACAGCCTCAATTTCATACAAAATCTCAAGAACCCTAAAATTTTCTTAAACATGGTTCTAACAATTATTTTCAGAATTCTCTTCTTATACACATCATAATTTCGTGGTTTAAATTCCTCTACATGGCAAGGGTTTCCAGAATAATCAATTTGACCAATACTACATGGATTTTCCTATCATAAATCGGGTTTTCTTCCATTAAAACTCATCTTAATTACTCCTAAACTAATATGAAAGATGCATCAACGAAATAAGCAAGATAAACACTTGCCGGGAATTTTTAGAGGTCCGGTTTGGTGCCGAATTCGGTGTGGTTGCGTTCCCCGTCTCGCGATCTACGCGTTGGTGGCGGCGGCGATGCAAACCGTTGAGTTTTGGGCCTTGAATTTGCTTGAGAGCTCTCTCCTCTCTTCTCCAATGGCCATTCTAGGTTTTGGGAATTCTAACCCTAGGTGACAACCTCAATATCAGATATAGCCCCTCTAATTTTCGTGGGTTTAATTACCCAAAAATGTAAAATGACTAAAATGCCCTCCCGAGTTACTAATTAGGCCTAAAAACTCCCCGAGACCCAAACTACACCCCCGGGTACACTTTTCTGACTATCTCGACCCTTCCGGACGCGTTTGCACACTCAAAACGACCATATGAATGACTTATAAAATTTTCACTTTTATTTATCAATAATTAGTCCCGACGCGACACGGGCGCGTCCCAACTTAAATTTCTGAAATTGTCATTTAACTCACTCATGACATTCAATATAACCAATATAATATATTACTTTGCTCATTAGTATTATTAAACAAATTTCCCATAATTACTAACTCTCGTCACGTTAATAATTATAACATGATTAATTTCCGGATTTTTATTAAATAATTCACTCACATTAAATTTAATAAATCCCCAAATTAATATAGCATAAAAATACGGGGTATTACATACTTCCCCCCTAATAACGGAATTTCGTCCCAAAATTCGGAAAATAAGGCATACATGATAAAAACAACTCTGGATATCTCTCGCGCATATCTGCCTCGCGCTCCCTAGTGGATTCCTCCACATTATGATGCTCCCACTGGACCAGCACAAGTGGAACTATCTTCGACCTCAATATCCTCTCACTATAGTCTAGGATAGCCACCGGTCTCTCCTCGTAAGAGCTATCAGGCTGTAAGTCGATCTCATCTATCGCAATGTGAGTATGGGCCATATCATCCCGAAGATATCGTCTCAACGACGAGATGTGGAATACATCGTGGATGCGATGTAAATGCTCTGGCAGTCCCAACCTGTATGCAATTGGCCCAATCCTCTCGATGATGGGGAATGGTCCCACGTACCTCGGAGCCAACTTCCCCTTCTTCCCGAACCTCATCACTCCCTTCATAGGAGATACACACAATAACACTTGGTCCCCCACACTAAACTCTCGGAAGAACCGTTTCTCATCGGCGTAGCTCTTCTGCCTGTCTTGGGCTACTCGAATGCGACTCCTAATCATCTCAATCCTCGTGGAGGTCTCCTGAATCACCTCTGGTCCTAGAAACTTGTTATCCCCCACTTCGAGCCAACAAGCTGGGGAACGACAAGGCCTGCCATACAAAGCCTCAAATGGAGCCATGCCAATCGTGAACTGATACGAGTTATTATAAGCAAACTCTACCAGTGGAAGGTGTGGCTCCCAATCTCCTCCAAAATCAAGGACACACATGCATAGCATGTCCTCTAACATCTGATTAGTACGCTCTGTCTGTCCATCTGTCTGTGGGTGATAAGCTGAACTCAACCTCAGCTCAGTACCCATAGCCTCCTGAAAGCTTTCCCAAAAGTGTGACACGAAGATCTTGTTTCTATCTGACACAATATTCAGGGGCACCCCGTGTAATCTGACGATCTTGGCAATAAACAGCTGAGCATACTGACCCGTGGTATAATCTGTCCACCCCGGTAGAAAATGAGCCACCTTGGTCAAACGGTCTACAATCACCCAGATAGAGTCATGGCCCCGCTGTGATGTAGGCAATCCTGTAATAAAATCCATGGAAATGCTCTCCCACTTCCACGCGGGTACTTCCAATGGCTGAAGCAACCCTGACGGTTTCTGATGGTCTACCTTCACCAGCTGGCAGGTAGAACACTTGGACACGAACTCAACAATGTCCTTCTTCATCCCACTCCACCAGTATTGTCTCCTCATATCATGGTACATCTTATCCCCTCCAGGATGCACCGCAAACCGGGACCCGTGAGATTGGGTCATCACTGCATGACATAATTCATCCCCTTCAGGAACTACCAACCTCCCATTAAACCGTAAACCTCCATCGAAACTAACAGAATAGGACTCAGCACCCTCGGCTAGAAGTCGTACAATCTGCTCCTAGCAAAACGGGTCTGTGGTCTGGGCCTGGGCCTGTATTACCCTCATAACAATCTCGGGTGTGACTGACATCACGGATATGAAAGAACGTGCTACTGCATCCTGGTGACCCAACTCCTTCCACTTTGCTTTCCAGACATTCGCTACCTCGCCTACCGATCTATGACTCAACGCATCAACAACTACGTTGGCCTTCCCCGGATGATACTATATATCGAACTGGTAGTCCTTCACAAACTCTAGCCATCTGCGCTGGCGCATATTCAGCTCTCGCTGAGTGAACAGGTACTGCAACGACTTGTGGTCTGTGAACAAACGAAATTTCTCTCCCAACAAATAGTGCCTCCATATCCTCAATGCGAAGATGACTGCTGCTAACTCCAGGTCGTGGGTGGGGTAATTCTTCTCATGCGGCTTAAGCTTCCGGGAGGCAAAAGCTATAGCCTTCTCCTCCTACTGAAGTACTCCCCCAAGTCCCCGTAACGAGGCATCAGTGTAAACCAGGTACTCCGCACTCGGCTTCGGTAATGCAAGGACTGGCGCTGAAGTAAGCTTGTCTTTCAGCTCGTCGAAAGACAACTGACAAGCATCATCCCAAACATATGGTACCCCCTTGCGAGTCAGGTTCGTTAGCGGACCCGCTATTTTGGAGAATCCCCGAATGAATCTCCTGTAGTATCCGGCTAACCCCAAGAAACTACGCACTTCTGTCAGTGTCGTGGGCTGTCCCCATTCCCTCACCGCTGACACTTTACTCGGATCAACTGCTATCCCCTGCTCGGAAACAACATGGTCCAAGAACTGTACTTCTTGCAACCAGAATCCACACTTCTCGTACTTAGCATACAACTGATGCTCTCGTAGAGTCTGAAGAACCTGCCTCAACATGATCCTCCTCGGAGGGTGAATATATCAAAATTTCATATATGAATACGATGACAAACTGATCCTAGAACTCTTTGAATACTCGGTTCATCAAGTCCATGAAAACGGCTGGAGCATTTGTGAGTCCAAACGACATCACCCGGAACTCATAAGACCCATATCTCGTCAAGAAAGCAGTCTTCGAAACATCCTGCTCCCTAATACGTAGCTGATGGCACCCCGACCTCAGATCTATCTTCGAAAAGAAAGTTGCACCCCTCAGTTGGTCGAACAGATCATCGATTCGAGGAAACGGATATTTATTCCGTATCGTGACTTTGTTCAGCTCCCGGTAGTCCACACACAATCTCAGTGAACCATCTCTCTTCTGTACAAACAGAACTGGAGCGCCCCAAGGTGAGGTACTCCTGCGAATGAAGCCCTGACCTAACAGCTACTCTATATGATCTCGTAGCTCTCGCATCTCTGTCGGAGCCATACGGTATGGTGCGCGTGCTATAGGTCTCGTATCTGGCAATAAATCTATGACAAAGTCTATCTCTCGACTGGGGGGTAGGCCTGGTATCTCCTGAAACACATCGGAATACTCCCTGACAACTGGGATCGAATCTAAGGGAATCACAACCTCCTTAGAGGTATCCTCCTCTATGTAATACAAATGAGTGGTCGAACCTCCCTCTGGGCGAGGCATCGCCACAACAAACATCTCTTGCCCCGGAATGGCAAAAACAATGCTCCCACCGAAGAAATCAATCATGGCTCTATAAGCTGCGAGCCAATCCATACCAATAATCACATCATGCTCGTGCATGTCTAAGACTAACATGTCCGCAGGTAACACCAAACTACCAATCTCCACCCCCACTCCCCGGCATATAAAGAAAATAAGTGACCCACTCCCTAGTGGTGAGTCCACACACGTCACTATGATCTCTGCTGTGGCTAACAACCCTAAGGCCTTCGCAAAATGCGTAGATATAAAACAATGTGTTGCCCCCGTATCAAACAAAACTCGACCCATAGTACCATGGATAGGAAACATACCCTCAATCGCGGGTGGTACCTGTGGAGCTGCTGCCTGGTGGACGTTATAGACACGTCCATACTGTAATTGCCCCTGCTGCACTGGAGCGGCTGGAACGGCTGGCACCTGGGCTGGAGCTGGGAGGGCAGGTGGAAAAAGTGGTCTCTGTGGCTCATTACGGGCACCCTGCTGCTGTGGGGCCCTCTCTCCCTCTGGGAAATCCTGGAGCCTATGGCCGTGCTTACCACACCCAAAACACCGGCCTCTGAAATTACCTCCCCTCTGTCCCTGCTGACCACGGCCCTGCTGGCCGTTACCTCCCCGCCACTGGCCCTGTTGGCCTTGATTAGCACGCTGCTGGCCCTGCTGTCGGTGTTGGCCCTGCTGGCCCTGCTGATTAGGCTGGCCCTGCTGGCCCTGCCTATAGCCCCCATATCCCTGTCTAGAATCACCTGAACGTAATCGCTTAGCAGGGTCCCCCTGATGGGAACTCTGCTCGTGCTGACGAGTCTGTCCATGAGATGGTGCCCCACTGGCACTATTACCCCCGGCCCTGTCCTGCTGGCTGGACTCTCCTGCTCTCTTGCTTCCCTGAAGATGGAAGTGGTGATCCTGGCAATGTAGCAACGCGACATTGAGTACATCAGTGAAAGTACTCAGGGATAAATTCCCAATAAGGTGCTGACGAATCCTCCAAGCTAACCCGTCGACAAACAACATAATCTTCTTGCTCTTAGTAGGTGCCTCATCTGGCACAATGGTGAGAAGTCTCATGAACTCCTCCTCATACTCCGCTATGGTAAGACTCTCCTGTTTCAGGTTCAGTAATCTCCGCCTCATCTCAGTCTGCACGGCGGGTGGAAAGTACTTGCGGTCAAATCGCTCCCAGAATAACTGAATAGGGATCGTGTCCCTCTCCTTTAATGTGGTAGTGGACTCCCACCACTGTAAAGCGATCCCCACCAGTTTAAAGGAGGCCAATAACTGTTTCTGCACGTCGGTGCACTCATACATACAGAGATGCCGCTGGATGTCTTTCTTCCATTGGCTAACTGTGACAATATCGGAGCTACCAGAGAACTCAGGGGGATGCGCTTTCTGAAAAGCATCCCGAACCCTCTCCCATGCAGATAGAAGCTGTGCCGGTACTGGCGCCACTGCCTGAACCTGGGGTGGAGCCTGCTGAGTCACCGCTAGTGCGACATTCACCACCTGAGCAACAATGGCGGCTACTTCGTTTGCATTCATAGTGCCTTGTGCCGGAGCTGCTGGCTGCTCGGCCTGGGCACGCCTATCCTTCGGAGCACGTCTCAGAGGCATCTGAAACGTGAATTTTTTTTATTAGTGTACAGTTATTATCAAATCTCAAATAGCTGAAGACTTAAACCTAAAAGCAAGAGTACAACAATCCTAAAAATAAGGCTCTACAGCAAAAACGTTAAGTTGAAAGCGAAATAAGCCGTACAGATCCTAAGGACACTAGAACCTGATGCTCTGATACCACCTGTGACACCCCGCCTAATTAAATACCGGGCGATCACTCCTTTATTAAATTAAATCAAGGTAAACAGTTGGTTCATTCTCAGCATCACTGTCGATAAATTTTTTTTCCAATTTAACACCCTAAATAATTAAGCTAAGTGTCAAAACCATTTTCATACTTAACTTTCCAAATTTTATTGAAAGAAAAATTATTTATTTATATATTTATTTAACCACATTCAAGAAGTAAGAATCACACCACATTTAAATTCTGCAACATAGTCCAATTAATTTAATACATTTGTCAATCGAACGTCAACATACGAAATCTAAAGTCACACATCCAAACTGAATAAATCCCATAGTAACCATACTGCAAATAAATGAAATACAAATGTCCAATAACAACGGAATAATGGAAAGAGCTACACATGCCCAACTAGATGAAAGTACTAAGAGTGGATCCGAATGAACGAAGTCGTCTAATCAAGAGACCTGCAACTCCCACCTAAGCTGCAGCGCGTCCCTTCCAAGAGATCCTAAGCAAGACCCCCCTGTGGCTGGGCACCTGTAATACATACATATATATACAAGAGAGAGAGAGAGAAAAAGAAACGGGTCAGAGCCCGATAGTGTGTATGATTTAAAAATTCGTTTAGCAAGTATTTAAATTGATACAGGCCAATGCAACAACATATTAGTTCGACACTCTCTTGAGAAATTCTAACCTCTATTCTAATTTGCACGCCTATCGTACTAACCTTCCCAACGGATTATTTCGTCATATAACACCCCATCTCTCCCCAATGATTTAACTTATCTTAAGTTATTCGAAAGATTTAAAACTGAACAATACTGTTGTTTAAAAAGGTTTCACTAGTATCCAAAATTCTCAATTTAACTTGATTAATTTATAAAGTTACCAGTGTCATATTATACTTTCTCAACGCAAGTATTTCAAATTGAGTCATCAGCCATGTCCTACATATCAAATCACAGTAGGCAGTTCCAGATTTCAGAATTTCATATATATATATATATATATATATATATATATATATATATATATATATATATATATATATATATATATTACTACTCGTATAATATATATATATCATAACAGCACCCCAAATAAAACTATGGTGCGGGCATACTCTGCTATCCAATCCCCGTATCGCTCACACTAAGGGAAGTACAAGTTCGGAATCACTCTCGAACTGTATCAACATATAAACACAAACAAGATTGAGGCGAAGCATAGATTCCAAGTCTCTAAGAGGTCAGTACATACCCCACGCCTCTTAGCACCGTCTGAACTATCGATTCGATAGCCTGTACCAAGGATATCTATCTTCTAGGGTACAAGTCAATATCCCCCATAAAGGTCCCATCGAGATAAGACTGTCCCAGCGCGGTAACCTCAGGGATAGCAAGTAGCGCGGGCATGGTTTTCACATATATATAATATATGTATACACAATCATATAAATATACCCATTTTATCATATTAATATAGGTTCCTCTCATCACCCATAATTACAACATTTATCCTTACTTTTCACATTAAGTATTCCTTATAAGGGTTAGTCGCTAACCTTAACTCGGAGGGTTTCTCCAACCCATTACGTGACACTTGTGGACCCTATCCTCCCAAGTATAAAATTCAGTAGGTGTCATTATTATGTTACAACGTAACTCTCTTGCGCGCCTCACCCTTTAATACATAAATTTACCAACCCTAAAGTAAATACCCCATAAATACCATTCTAGTTGAATATTAAAGATCCCACCATTTATTCATATGCCCTACTGGTCCTCAATGTCTCCCAAATCATTTTATTAAGAATGACCGAGAATTATATCACGACAATTTGAATTTAACTCATTTAAAAGGGAAATAGGAGTTTGCCAGGAGGGGTCGATCGATCGAGGTTTGGGGCTCGATCGATCGATCAAGTAGGTCTGCGAAAACTGATTTTCTGCAGTTACGGGTTTCATCTCCAAACACCAATAATTTCCATATTTTCTAATCCCAATCGTCCCAGAATTGATGCTACTAACCTTATATCATCATATTAGGTATTTTCAACGTAAAGCATGTGAGTTTCTGTGATTTAATCATGAATTAACAGCCCCAATTTCATACAAAATCTCAAGAACCCTAAAATTCTCTTAAACATGGTTCTAACAATTATTTCCAGAATTCTCTTCTTATACACATCATAATTTCGTGGTTTAAATTCCTCTACATGGCAAGGGTTTCCAGAATAATCAATTTGACCAATACTACATGGATTTTCCTATCATAAATCGGGTTTTCTTCCATTAAAACTCATCTTAATTACTCCTAAACTAATATGAAAGATGCATCAACGAAATAAGAAAGATAAACACTTGTCGGGAATTTTTAGAGGTCCGGTTTGGTGCCGAATTCGGTGTGGTTGCGTTCCCCGTCTCGCGATCTATGCGTTGGTGGCGGCGGCGGTGCAAACCGTTGAGTTTTGGGCCTTGAATTTGCTTGAGAGCTCTCTCCTCTCTTCTCCAATGGCCATTCTAGGTTTTGGGAATTCTAACCCTAGGTGAAAACCTCAATATCAGATATAGCTCCTCTAATTTTCGTGGGTTTAATTACCCAAAAATGTAAAATGACTAAAATGCCCTCCCGGGTTACTAATTAGGCCTAAAAACTCCCCGAGACCCAAACTACACCCCCGGGTACACTTTTCTGACTATCTCGACCCTTCCGGACGCGTTGGCACACTCAAAACGACCATACAAATGACTTATAAAATTTTCACTTTTATTTATCAATAATTAGTCCCGACGCGATACGGGCGCGTCCCAACTTAAATTTCTGAAATTGTCATTTAACTCACTCATGACATTCAATATAACCAATATAATATATTACTTTGCTCATTAGTAATATTCAACAAATTTCCCATAATTACTAACTCTCGTCACATTAATAATTATAACATGATTAATTTCCGAATTTTTATTAAATAATTCACTCACATTAAATTTAATAAATCCCCAAATTAATATAGCATAAAAATACGGGGTATTACACAAACACTCTAAAATACCTAAACCAAAAGAATCATATTTCTTCTTAAACAAGGACCAAGCCTTGGCATGTTTATCTAGGGATTTTAGTTTTCCTCTATCAATCATTTATTTCAGAATCCTATTTGGTTCAATATTTAAAACAATTGGATCTAGAGACCGATTTTGGAAATTTTGGAGGATAAACCAATTTAACTTTTCCTTTCCCCTTGGAAGAAACCTTTTAAGGGGATTCCACCTTCTTCTTCCTTTTCCTATCGACCTTTCTACCGTTATTAAATTCTCTTAAATGCGACGCAGGTTGAAGCAAAACACAAAACTCCTTAAGGTGTCCTAACTTATGAAAATGTGTTCACCTATATATTTATGGGACAATAGGGTCGACGGGGCATTTGGATTTTTTCTTCCTAAGTCTAAAGAAAAACTCCTTCAAGTGTCCTTCCTTGTTGCAAAAGGAACATATGAAATTCACCTTCCTTTGGTATTCTTTGGGTAAAGCGTTGGTTGAAGATACACTAATGGGAGATAAGAAAATGAATTGGGATGCTAAGAAACCTTAGTTAGACATAGAGCCCACACTTTCAAAACCGAGTCCTCATTTATGTGAAGTGGACAACTTGGCACCAAAAATCATCCTATCCAATTTTTAAGACATACCCGCCATATTTATTTTAAAAGTGTCACGGATAGTAGCTCGTTCTCAAGAAAAGATTTGGTTCTCTAGGACTATTGTCGAGTTTTCGCTCTCATATAGGGACATCTTAAGGAAATCAATTTTCATATGAAGAATGTCAATGAAAATTCCTTCAAAATATGGTTCAATACATACCAAATGTGGAGCAACAAGTTGGATCACAATAATCTCACTCACCATAGCCATTAGGTTCTTAGCATTGGCTAGCATGGTGGAGACTTTGATGTTATGGCTTTTGAGGTTTATGTACTGCTCGTAAAGCCTAACATAATCCGCTTGAAGGTTATTTTCCTCTTTTTCCTCAATAGTGCTCGAAGAGAGACTAGGAATAGTAATTTATTCACTAGGCGAAAGAGGAACAGTAAAATCCTCTAAATCATCCAGCTCATCAAATTTCTCTCTTGCCATAAATGCAACAAAGTTACATTATTGAGAGTCATCTTCGGAGTTCAGATTATCATCACTAAATATGGCTTGATAAGCATTTATGTAACCATTATGACTAATATTTGAGGGATATTTCTTTGATATGTGCCCTCGACCATCACACATAAAAGATGAGAGGGTCTTTGGATAAATATATTTATTTTCTCCACTTCCACGAACAATCTCAAGTCTCGGCGGATAGTTTTTGGGTGCGCCTCTAGATGAAATAGTTTTTTCCACATCTTGGTAAACTTAATGAGAAATCACATATCATCCTCACCAACATCATGCTAACTAAAATCAAGAGATGCCTTCTTAGCCCTAAAAGCTAGATTTTTCGTTTTAGGAGGCACTCTTTGGCGATAAGACAAATTCACCTCATAGGTTTAGAGATACCTAACTAATTCTTCTACACGCACTGGCTTAAAAAGAAAGGATCTAACTTCTTTAATGTCATCCACTTTTCCACGGAACCTAGGAGGAAAAGATCGTAAGATTATGTAAACAATCTTATTCTATTTATTAGTCTTTCCCAAAGCAAAGATAGAGGTAACTATGTCATTAAGCTCGACATAGAACTCGTCAAAAGTTTCATTTTCCTTCATGGTGAGAAGTTTGAAATGGGCGGTATGTTGTTGAAGCTTAGGTTATTTTTAAAATATCCCATCCCTCCTTAGACATAGTACTTGTGGATATACTTATAAATTCACTTGGGGACACACAACCAAAAATAGCGTTAAGTACCTTCATGTTCCACTCATTCTTCTTTAAATTGTTGTCACCCCAATTAGAGCTAATCTTGTCAACTTGGACATCAATGATAATGGTTTTAGGACAATTCCATCAAAAAGCACACTATTCTATATAATATCATCCATAAACATCATATACGTTGTTATACAAGCTTTCTAATGGGAATAATTTCTACCATCAAATAGAGGACGTCATAGGGTTAAAGTTCCATTCATTACACATAAAAATGATCTAAACCTAGGTTTTTACACCTAAAACTTGGCGACTCGATTTGATGCCATTTAAAAGTGTGCCTCTCAACGGTAGCTACCCAGATAAAAATTAATTCCCCTAATTCAAGAAAAAAGTTTGTTAATATTTTATTATAAAAGGGCTTAACAATCCAAAAGTCTATATGACAAAATATTTTACTAAATTTAAAAATCTTCATATTATATCTTCTTATTTAAGACTATGATTCTAAAACCTGTGTAAAGAGTAAAATACACACAAGTCTGAATATGTGAGGGATAAACCATCTAGCAGGAAAAACCATAGGGCGATAAGAGCGGTAAATGTACTATTGTAGAGTTTTAGAGCTAGAAGAAATATACTTATAGACACACGAAGCTATAACCAACTGGACACTCTTTCCCACTATATTCTTTGTAGAGAACACCAACAACTGGAGAACGTTGCACAAGCATAATAGGTTTTGGTCTGCAACCAATGCCTTTAAATCTTCTGCTAAAACTTTATTCTTTAAAGTTGAATAAACTTTTGTTCCTAGAAGGAACCTTCAATCAACCAAAATTCCGCACCTAAGATTTTGGCGGAATCTTATAGATTTATGTGTTGGGGTGTTTGCAAGGACGTGGTGTTTTAGATCTCAAAACTAGTTTTCAAGCTAAGGAAGAGAAAATATTAACTCATTAATGAAGATTATAGTTTGAACACAAGGTGAGTAAATATATCTCTATTAAAAACAATGGCTTGAAGAACTCAAAGACGATGAACGAAAAAATGGACTTTTAAATCATGAAATGTTTTGATCAACAAAAATATTTTTGTCAAATCTCTCACGCTTGGTTTGGCATATTAAACAACACTTAAGTTATATTCAAAAGCTAAGTGTTACACTATTAAAGTTTCAAATCGTCACATCAAGTCCTAAGTCACCCCAAAACTTGTATTTGACACACTAGCCAAGAAGATCTTTAAGGAAAATTTAGTGCAAAAGTAACTTTTGGCTATGCCAGACGCATTTCACCGCAAGGTCGCTGCAAAGAGAAGATCTTTTGCTGGAGCGAACATGAAGTCATCCAGGTCGTGCCAAAAACTAGATAATTTTAACGGGGACACAATTAACTAATGGTACATTATCGCTACAATGAGAAAGTTCATCACTGGGGCGATGATGCGATGAGAAAAGTCACGCTAGTGTCCATAAGTTTTTGTTCAGTTTTCCTTAGAAGAATTTTTAAAATATATTTTGAGGCAAACTCTAAGTATGTTTGTTTCACCCATGAACACCCATACTTGAAATACACAAAAATGTATAATTCTATGTAAAATAGAATCTTCTCTATGAAATGTATATTTGCATGCGTATTTGACAAATTACATAACCAAGGTTAATTAAAAATATTTTCCAATTATAAAAATAGGTTAACCAAGGTGAATCTAAGTCCACTAAGTCTTATACCTTTCCTGAGTGGTGTACTTGAGGTTCGGCACTGAATGAATCCAATTCATTAGTGAAGCTTTTCGATGACCTCTTAGACAAATACTCAAACATGTTTTGGTCAAGGAATGTAGATAATATATTCTATGGAGCACATCGAGTATACTATAATCTTACATACTATAAGAGTATGAATTTTACTAATGAGCTCCAGTACGACTTGATTTTCTTATTTTTTAGAAAAAATATAGTTTGAGTCTTATCTTAAGTTAGTTTCGACAAAGCTTTATGAAAAGTATTCAACAAACATCCTCACCTTCATGCGTATCCTTTTATACCACTAATACGAAGGTAATCGGACACGTAGAATCAGACACATTTTTGTCACACATGTGTGTATATATGGATCTTTGTACTTATTTATGAAATTTAATAAAAGAAAATTAAAAACATAAAACTGCATTTGATAAAGGCTGTTGAGACCTTCATCGTAGCAAGGCTTTTTCTAGCCACAATGACAATGTCTTGTTGGTCCTTCTATGTTCCAGAGATGTTTCTCTTTGGTTTGCCTCGTATCCTCACAGTAGGTTCTCCATAGCGATGCAAAAGCCCGCTTCAATGAATATCTGACGATATTTGTCAATCTTGCGAACAATTAACTTTTTGAACTACATTGTGCACATCTTTCTTGATACTCATACAAACAAAAGATCTGACCATATATTTTCTAACTTTTACACCATGTCACTTCATGTAAGCTTAATCCTTACATATTTGTCCCCATAAGCTTCTCTTGCAAGCTTGTGTGTATAAGTATGTATTTTGGGCTTCATTTGTGCAAGTTAGTGTAAATGTGACTTTGTGATTTTTTTATGGGAAAAATAATTTTGCCAAATTTTTCTTGCCACAAGAATCATTTTACCTCTTTAGATAAAAACTTTTTGGGTCTTGAATCTTGTATTCTTCTAAGTTCTAAATTTTATTTTTCTCTTAAGTATATTTTTGAGATGTTTTAAGTTTAAAATTTTTTAAAATCTAAAAATATTGTGAAGTAAATTTTTTTGCTTTAAAATCTTTTTAAAACCTTGAACAAATCTCTTTGTTATTTGTTCTTATGTTAATTTTAGATTTCATATATCTCAATAATATATTTTGTGAGTTAATCCATTATTTTGAAAGACACTTTCACCTTAGTTCATCATAGACCTAAAAAGTGGCACTACACTAATGGGAGTTTTTTTTTACCATTATTCCATCATGTAATGCATAGTCTTCTTCAAACTCTAAAAGAAGAAAGTTTTCTTCAAACTTTAAATGAAGACTTTGTTTAGAACGAGGACTTCATAACATTGGTAGAGGACTAAAATCAGTCGCGATTATGTCGTCTTCTCTAGCTATGGGCCCTCTCTACGGAGGATATGGTGGGAAAGAATGTGTAGTTGTTTATAGCATCGTGATGGTTATAAGTCTATTTTTTCTAGTCGTAAAACCCTACCATAATACACTTGTCGTTCTGTCGACCTGAGGTTTTTCCCTGTCATGGGGTTTTCCTTGTACATCTTAGTGTTATGCTATATTGTTTATCTTTCTTCATTTAGATTAAGTTACAAAGATATTGAGGATAAATTTTTTTGTAATCTAATTGGTAAACAATTTTTCACATAGACCTTAGGGCTTGTATTTGTTCTTACCCATAATAATAAATTAAAAGAAATCTTTTTTTTTCTTTTTTATAAGAAATTTTAGTTAGGTATCTTTCGTCCATGTCGGTTTTAAGAACATAATTTCAACAGCTATCAAAGCTAGACCTCATTTTTGTAGGTTTAATCCCCTTGAGGTAGATATAGTGTGTGATTAGTATTCGTAATTTAATTAGTACATCTAATTGCCATGTTTTTACCGGACTTGTAACTCCATTCAATTTTTTGAATCACATTATTCCTAACATTGAAAAGATTTGTGTTAGTTGTAGTAATGATGGTTGTGATAATGATATTCTATAAATTTTTTACAACAAGTTCTATTGAAAACACAAAAGTTTTAAAAAGAAAAGTGTTGTTAAGAAGAGTAAAGATTATTCATTATCTTAGTTGATCTTCGAAAGAGATATTTCATTAGAAAAGATCAAAACCCTTGAGAATGAGAATACCAATATTTCCAATGAGCTCTTTTTGTGAAAGAAAAAAACATTTTTTTTCAAGCCTTGAAAGCTCATCGGCATTCCTTATTTTCTAAGCTTAAAGCCATTGATGTTGACTTTAAGGACCTCCTAAAGTTTCTTGATGAGTTAAAAGACCAAAAGGAGGCTCCTAAAGAAGATGATGAATGCTTGTCCACATTCATAAAAGAATGAGATGATTTGACCATCTCATTGGATAATTTGAAAAGGGAATATCAATTTTTTGAAGAATCCAATGTAAATCTTTTAAACATATTGAATGTATTCAAAAGGACGTGGATTCTATAAGACTAGATATTCCTAGAGGAGAGATAATTTTTGTCAAAATTTCGTCGTCAAATGATACAACACCCATTGAAAATTTTCTCAAATGTTATCAAAATAAAGGGAAACACATTGTCAATTATTTGAAGGAGATGAATATTGTAACTCCCATTTGTGCTAACAAAAATCACATGCTTAATCATAAAATACCCAAAAAGGACTTTATTTGTTCCTATTGTCATAAAAAAGGTCACTATAAAGATTTTTGCTTTATGTTGAAAAAGGTTCAACATGTTAATAAGGTTGCTCCTAAGACTTCTCCTCATATGTCTCATCCTCATGTTTATAAATGTGATTGTTGTAATATAAAATGACACTTGCGAGAATTTTTTTATTTTCTTAAATCAACCCCACACTTTCATAATGCTAGGAAGAATTATAGCTTTGGTAGAAATAACACTTTGGAAAAACCGCATGAACATACTAGATGTGTTCACAGAAAAAAGGGCAAAAGAATTACTAATATATGTCCAAGATTCAACTTATTCCTAATTCACCACATGTTAGACAAATATGGATTATTAAGTATTGCTTACATTTTTTAGATTTGGAAACTAGACCAGATCATTTTTTTATCCCCTTGACTTTTACTTGGTAGAAGGTTTCTCTTTGAGTATATGACTTCCTAGAATGCTTATCTTGTTCCTTGGCTCATTTTACTTTCTTTAATGATTTACTTGTGTAATTTCTTTCTAGATACCTTTTGATTGTGTACCTATAGCCTACCTTGCTAAAATCCTAAGACTTATCTATTTGACTTGTGTGCACACGACATTTATATCTCGGTTATGTTTATGACTATGAACTCTACATTTACAATTTAAAAGCTTTAAAAATTTATGGTCTTTCGAGCTTAATATGTCTTGAGTAAATGTCATAACTCGTCTCACTTACACCTCACTACATTTTGAGCATTATCTTACGAACTAAAGAACAAAACACTTTTGAGTAAGGCCTTATGAAATTTTCAAAAAATATTGAAAAAAGGGTGTTATTTTTTCTTGGTATGTGAGAAATTTATATCTTTATGGTTGGACTTGAAAAATGATGTATATGGAAAAATTAGGATATATGATGTGGTTAGGGATACAACTTTGATTGGGCAATACTAGATTTGAAAATTAGAAATAGCAGTTCATCATATTAAAGAATGACTGAAATCGACCACGTGAAAAATTTATTTTAAAAGTGATGTTTCAAAGATTTATATCCATTCGAAAAATTGGATATCATCAAAGATGTGAAACAAGGTTTTAACAAAAGAATTTCATCATGAGTAAGAGAAAAGTGTTATTTGAAGATTTTAATTTTCAAGGAAAATGGAACTCTTCCCATAAAAATCATTTAAAATTTGAAATTCTCAAATAAAACTTCTCTTTTGATATTTGTTTTGATTTCATCAAATAAATGATCATATTTGTACACTTGTTTCTTGCACAAGATTTATCTCATATGTGCTCTTTTAGATTAACTTAAAGACATGCTATGTATCTTTCAGTAGCTAGTTTATTCTCCACATAGAGTACTTGGAATAACCATTTAAACCATGAATTAACAACGCATAATGAAAAGAAATCAAACTTTATTTATCTAAGTCATTTTAGAAAGTAAATCAGTTTGAGATTGATCACTTTTTATCATTTATGAGATGTTCTTTGAAGTCGAACACTCGTTTGAGATAGTTGAAATTCTCTGGTCATCCACGCGACTTGTAAAGGGATTTTATCTGCATCAAAATTCATCATCGCTCCAGCGAAGCAGATGACTAGCGAGAAGATTTGTTGAAGCGTCAATGCATTTTAAAGTGTGCCATGATCCTTTTTTCTGTCACTTTAGTAAAACACACACACACACACACACTCTCTCTCTCTCTCTACTTAGAAATCCAATCGACCCTACTCCCCTTTTGACTTTTTCGAAGATTTTTGGACGTATTATCCTTTTCTAGAATCATTTTTGGTTACTTTGTTCTTACCTCCTTCTAGATCTGGAATTGATAATTCTTGATTTTGTGGGAATGAGGAAGAGTTCTTCTTTTATTTTTTTGGACCATGCTAGGATTATAGGATTATTTGGGTTTCCTAAGAAATGGATAACTAGTGCGAGCTCTTCCATTTCTATGCCTCTAGTTTCTCCTCAATTCCCTAATCTAAAGGATTTCAATAGGTTTGAATTTTTTTTCTACCGTTGTTATGTGTAAAAATTACTTTGCTATGTAGACCAATGAAAAATAGACACCTGTCCTCCTATGTGGCCACTCAGCTGCCTTGGCCATCTTTATAGACACTTAGTCGACTACAATGCCGACCAACTCCTAAAATGTGAATCATCAGGAATAACAACGGTTACTCGAATGGAATAACGACTAGCACTGAATATCAAGTAACTTATTGTATATAAATGTAAATGCGTGAAAATATATAGGCATTCCATCTCTTGGGTTGCTAACCAATATCAATGCATTTTTTTCCTTAGATCAATGCAACAACCCTCGATTTTGGGAGGCTCATTTTATACTAATTTACCACATAAGGTAATTATATAAAATGTTGGAACTGGAGTAAATATTAATTTTATGAAATGAAAGTTAATACTTGCTGGGTTATTGCATATTTACTACATGAGAAAGTAAATATCATTCTATTTTATGTTTTATAGTGTCATGTATTTTAAATGAAATTATGGTTTAATTGAAACCGGAATTTAAAATGGTTTAGAAAATTACCGGATGCCATTTTAGAGGGCATGGTTAGTCCCGGAATGTCCGAGACAGTCAAAATAAGTGCCATATTGTATTTTTGGGTTCCGGGCACTTTTTAATGGTTTTAACTTATACACGTATTTGGGAGTTATTTTAATGTGGTATTAACCACTTAAGTGGGGAGACTTATATTAAGCCCCGATTTTTAGTCTTATAAATCCCCTAATTTCCTCATTCTAGGTCTTAAACTTTGAGTGAAAAGGGAGAGAAAGAGAGAAGAAGAGAAAAGTGGAGGAAGAAGAGAGAAAATGAAGATTGAAGATCGATTGTTGCTACTACACAAAGAAATTTGAAATTTCAACTCTAAGGCAAGTTTTCTACTTGGTAATATATGTTTTAAGATGAATAAATTGTGTGATATTTATGTATATATATATTTGGAGATCACAAAATGGAAATTATGGTATTTAAACCTAGATTTGGTTTTGATGATAAGATTGTGAATTATAATGGTTATAAATCATGTAGGATAATCTTTGGGTAGATAAAGATTGTTGGTTGAGTTCAAAATAGAAGAGATTTAGGATTTGGGAAAAGTGAAATTTTCACTTGGGTTAAATTTTGGAAGAAGGAAGAACCCTAGGTCTGCTACGACCAGTCGACCGCGGTCCCAGGATCGGTCGACCAGGCCTTTGCGGGAGGGCTTACTGCTTTCCTACAAAGGCATAAATTTTGAGCGCGGTTGATCGCGGTTCCCTTAATTGGTCGACTGGCCCCTCCATTCTGAGCTTTCTGTTTTTCTTTGTAGGCAAAATCTGGAGACGCGGTCGACCGCGGTCTCAGGACCGGTCGATCGGTCCCCTGTTTTTCATCCTAAAATCTTATTTTGTTTCCTAGATTTATTTTCTTCAATAGGGACTAGGAACCTTCTTGAATGAAGTAAATTTAGAGTTTTAGAGTCCTAGATGAATTAATTATCCACCCTACATTAGAAATATGATAGGTGGGAACTTTTCTGGGGATATGCCAATTGAAGTTAGGGCATTCTTTCTTCTAGTTGATTACTATTAAACTAGGAGTTGTAGTGTTATGTTCGGGAGACTTTAGAAGCTCCATTTAGCTGTGTTAGTCTTGATGGTTTATAATAACACCACAAACGAACCTTGGGAGAATATATTGGAAGTTTATTTATTCTTCGAGGTGACAATGATAAGATGAACTAAGTATGGCTCCGGGTATATTATAAGGTATTTACAATAATGTAAATGATTAGTGTTTCGGTTAAAATGAAACATATATATATGGAAAGGAAATGAAATGGAAATGGTATTAATGATGGAAAATGATAATTTACTCAATCATGAATATGTTAAATGCTAATTTACTTGATACACACCTCTCTATATGACATCATAAGGGAAGTTCGCGCGTTTGGTGATGCCCCCTGGCTAATGAATGCAGGGTGGATATAGTCCATAGGCCATATGAGCGATTGTGATATGTTTTCTGCGCTGGTGAGGGGATTCCGGGTGTGGTCTTGACTCTCCCGCAGGCTTATGGCCGCTTCCCGACTTCTCGCGTTATAGGTGCCCAGGTTGTCTTGTATAAATAGGCCCTGGAAGATGATGGTCATTTAGGGGCGCGCCCAGTGGGGAAACTCGAAGGGGCGGTCTTAGAAACATTATATGTATATAAATATAACTATTCATAATCAAGTGGGACTTGATGTATGAGATATGCCATAAAGAGCATGATGAAGTTCCATAAAGAGCACAAT
The DNA here is from genome assembly GCA_949130495.1 of Sambucus nigra. NCBI lineage: Eukaryota > Viridiplantae > Streptophyta > Magnoliopsida > Dipsacales > Adoxaceae > Sambucus > Sambucus nigra. The sequence continues at coordinate 363,888,249 of OX422212.1, forward strand.
TGAAATGACACAAAGAGCATTTGTTGATAATGATATTCCTGCTAAGGAATGGTAATGCCAGGATTGACATGAAATTGAAATAAAAGCCATAAAGAGCTTATAAGTATAGTTATTTTTCCTGTTAGGGAATAAACTATGAAATGAATCGGTATTCATGATGGAAGTTTTAAATTATGTTAATCTTTCCTCTTCTCATGCATAATTAAATTTAATTCGTGCTTTTCTTTAAATGGTCTTAGCTTATGCCTTAAACTGTGTAGATATGTTTTTATCTTTTCTAGCATGATCTTATTCATAACTGTCATACTTTTTACTCATCTGGTAATCATATAGAACCGGGACCTGACCCGTTTACATTTCTTGTTGCATGTGCATCTTGTCACCGCTCAGGTACTCCCCCGCAAGGATGCCTGATTTGAATTTCTATTCCGATGTCCTCGACGATCCGTGATGCGTTGCAGGTATTACGGAACACATTTGGTATTGACGTTTTCATTTTTGTATTCTAGCTATGATCGGGTCTCTTTACTCGGGCAATAGGCCCACGCTTTTGTAAATGTCTAATGAAATGTACTATATAAATTAATGAGTTTGTTTAAATGTTGTTATAAAGTTTGTTGACCGGTAAGACATTCGGTCTTTTTATTGTATTCTTGTTATTATTATTATTATTATTATTATTATTATTATTATTATTATTATTATTATTATTATTATTATTATTATTATTATTATTATTATTATTATTATTATTATTATTATTATTATTATTATTATTATTATTATATATAGGTCTTGCGGTTTCCCCTATCTTTTCGGGATTTGGGTTGTTTAAATTTTTTCTTTAACTTTAAAACAAAATTGGCAACCCGTTTTCTGGAATATTGGGTGGTTATCCTGGATACTCTATATTTTTATTGTGATGCTGAGAATGATTCCATTTATGATTCCTGTTATATTGGAGTATTGGGTTGGCCACCCCTTATGCTGGTGAGCGGGTTGTCACAATCAATGGGAAGATTTAACCAAGCACAAGCACACTCCACACTGAGCTATTATAATCACCTGGAATAATACCAATAGTGGATGTAGGCTCTTCTTATAGTTGAACCACTTTAAAAAACTTATTTCTTGTGGGTTTGTCTAGATGGTTTATATTTATTTATCAGTGATTATAAATTTGGACCCCATCCATTTTTAAAGAGAAATAGATTGGCACCGTCTTTGGGAACGACTGCTTGTCATCATTTTTTTTACCTCTTTTATTTATTTTATTCATTTTGGAAGTTCTTTAAAGAATGACAACCATTCCTAAGATAAGCATTGTGGCTACAGATAACAACCCAAACCCATCTGCTCCCCCTAGTGTTGTAGATATTTAGGGAGTTTTGCTCAACCTGGATAAGGGACGGTAAGCCATATAGGAGTCTATTATGCAATTGGCTCGTACGTTGCAAGAAAACTCCACTAATGAAACTTCTAGGAGGGACATGCCACCTCCGCCAACCAGGAATGAGAGACGTCATCACTCCAAGTCCTTTAGGGACAAATCATGCCATTCTAGAGAAACGTCATCAATCCAATCAATGGATTACTATAATGGTCTATCTTTCTCCAACGAGTGGCCGAGTGTGTTGGAGCAGTTGAGTAGGAAATTTGCTTTTGATCGTATGGGTCCCCGATCAACTAGAGGCTATCATGAAGCGAATGATTGACCCCATTAGCACCAAGAGGGATCCCTAAGGTTTAGGGCTATAGCATGAGAGGCTCACTGCATGTCGAGAAAACTTCTCAGGAAGAGATCTCAACACGTGTGCATAGTAAAGCCACCTAAGCTACTTCAACCAAGTTTAAACCAGAGGAACATTTTAAAGGATCACTGCAATGACTTGAATATCGACTAGGAGAAATGGCCAAAACCAAGAATACTTTGCCATAAAATTTTGTAAAGGGATCCCCTTTTATGAAAGCTATTGTGGACTAACCTGTGCCTTCAAAATTCAAGACACTAGTCATAATCTGAAGTATGATGGGAAGACTGATCCAGTCCTCCATATTGAGAAAAATTAAGTTGTTGGTAATATCTATTATGTCCCCGATGAGATGCGCTGCAGGGATTTTTCTAGTTCCATCATAGTCCCAACCCATATATGGTATAATAACCTTCCCGGAGGTAACATTTCTAGCTTCCATTAATTAGCTAAGCTATTTATTAATAATTTATGTTTTGGGGCTAAGATGAGCAAAAGTGTCACTTATCTTTTGACTGTGCGTCAAAAACCTAGAAAACGTACTAGGGAATACATCACATGCTTCAATAATGAGAAATTAGAGGTGGTTAATTATGAAGAAAAGACTGCCATTGCAACACCGATGAGTGTATTACTTTCCAAGGACCTCTACTATTCTCTAGCAAAGAAGCCTCCTAAAACTATGATGGAGCTGATGGATAAGGCTAGGATGATTATAAATGCTAGGGCGGTTATGGCTGCTAAAGAAGCTTTGGAGGTGAAAATTAAAAGTCAGGAGAATTCGATCAAGAAAGATCAGAAAGATAAGAAGGTTGGTAAAATCAAGAAGTATGACGAGTACACTCCGCTCACCAAGGGTATCCACCACATATTGGTAGAAATCGGGGCAACAAAGACTTAAATTGGCCTAGAAAGCTAAAGTTACCTCCTAACAGGAGAGATAAATCCAAATATTGCAATTTTTACAGAGATCATGGGCATACAACTAATAATTGCATTGCCCTAAAGAATAAAGAGGAAAATCTTATTCGACAAGAAAAATACCATAAGAAGATCTGAGCCATCTAGTTGAGGAATGGATGCACGAAACGGGCACGTAACAACAGTTATGAGGATGATTCAGACTTGTCAAAAAAATCTGAGGAACCTGAAGTGGAGGTAGGAATGATTTCTTTTGGCTGTCATTTCATTGCACGAGGAGATACTGGTGGGGAAGATGATCTTGACGAAAGAAAGGCTTATCTGAATGAAGCCAAATCTTCTCCTACTATAAGAAAAATTGGCATGTCTGAATGCATAGATGGTTGGCCTAGGAAAGTCAACAATGACAAATTAGTTATTAGTTTCTCTAAGAATGATTTGAGTGAAATACTTTATCCTCGTAATAATCCACTAGTCATCACTTATAGGGTTCATCATGGTAGAGTAGCAAGAATATTGGTAGATAATAGGTGTTCTGTAGACGTTATGTTCCATAACTATGTCCATAGCTTAGGGCTATTAGATAGTAAGCTAGAACCTTATCACATTCCACTTATAGGGTTCTCAGGAAAAATAGTGTATCCCTTGGGAATAATCATGCTAGATGTGTTGGTTGGCACTTGGCCAACGAGCAGAAAGGAAAGGATTCATTTCTTTGTGCTTGATAAAAATATCCCTTCAATTTATAACATCATTCTCGATAGAGCGGGAATTAAGCAGTTAGAGGAAGTACCGTCTACTATGGATTAGCGCATCAAGTATTTTATAAATTATGGAGTCGATGTAGTGAATGGAAACCAAATGTAAGCTAGAAAATGCTATTATACCCCAACCGACCAACAAGAAGTCCACAAAAGCACTACCACCTATCATATCGGCCCTCTGGATTCTAGGGAGGAAGAAGATCTAGTGAAGGGTTAGGTTATGGAAGCGATGGAGACTATTGTGCTTGATGATGAGAAGACTGAAAAGACTACACAAATTGGTTCAAGATTAACCTCTTCCCTCAAATAGGAATTGATTGCATTCCTCAGAGAAAGGAATAATGTTTTCTCCTAGAGCCATGAGGATATGCCAAGGATTGATTATAATTGTATCTTCCACGAGCTCAACATTTACAAGGACTTTAAGTCAATTAAGTAAAAATGCAGAGTTTTCAATCCTGAGAAGAACATGGAAATCCAGGCTAAAGTGGAAAAGTTACAGAGAGACTACTTTATAGAAGATGTTAGGTATCCCAGTTGGTTGGCTAGTGTGGTGATGGTTAAACAAGAATGACAAATGGCATATGTGTGTAGACTTCAACCGACATCAACAAAGCATTCCCCAAGGGTCATTTTCCTTTCCCAAGGATTGATCAGTTAGTAGATGCAACTGGAGGTCATGAGTTTCTTAGTTTCATGGATGCTTATTGTGGGTACACCCAGATTAGAATGAAGTTAGAAGATAAGAGAGCACTTCCTTTATCACCAGCCGAGGAACATATTGCTACAATATTATGTCCTTTGGGCTAAAAATTCTAGAACAACATACCAAAGGCCGACGAACAAAGTATTTAAAGAACAGATACACAAAAATATGGAAATGTATATCGATGATATTCTCACCAAGAGCAAGGCTACTCTCAACTACATAAAAGACTTAACTAAAACATTTGACCAGTTAGAGAAGCACCAAATAATGCCCAACCTGACCAAATGTATATTTGGGGTACAAGAAGGAATGCTCTTAGGATATCTTATGAATCAAAGGGAAATTGAAGCCAATCTTGACAAAAGAATGGCTTTAATGGACATCCAGTCCTCTACTAGTAAGAAGGGCGTGTAAAAACTGTCTGGAAGAATGGAAGCTCTAAATCGTTTTGTGTCATGAGAAACAATAATTGTCTACCATTTTATAGGGTCCTCAAAAATACCTTTGAGCGAAATAACGAGTGCGATAAAGCTTTTCTAAAGATGAGGAAGTATTTGGGATTTCTATCACTCCTCTCCCAAGTTTTAAGAGAAAATTTATATCTATACTTGGCTGTTTCAGAGTCAGCGATTAGCTCGACTTTGATCCAACTAGAGGGAGGAGTTTAGAAGTCGGTTTACTACACCAACAAAGCATTCTGAGGAGCAAAAGTCAGGTATCCACGCTTAGAGAAGCTGGCACTTGCATTTATTGAAGCCAATGGAAGAATGAGACCATACTTCCAGGCCACACTATTGTGGTATACACTGACTTACCTTTACGTCAAGATTTGCACAAACCTAAAAAATTAGGAAGGTTGATCTCTTGGACAGTTGCACTTAGGGAACATGAGATTGTTTATGAGATAAAAACTGCATTAAAAGGGGAAGTTGTGGCATAATTCATTGCAGAGTTCACATATACAGTGGTGCTATATAACCCAAGTTTGCCTGCCAAGCATACTTCTTCGGAAGATAGCTCAGCTCAAAAGAAAATTGAAATTATTATTGACCCACTAGAATCATCAGTTGTTCAAGAAAGATCTCAGTGATTGGCTGATTAGAGAAAATCAATATTCAAATATGGAGTGCTTTTAGAGGAGAATTTTAATAATGACATTCGAGTGTGAAAGTTATTTACGGATGGCTCTTCATGTGCCACTGACAGTGGAGCTAAACTTATTATCAACACTCCATACGATTTAAATTTGGAATATTCTTTTCTATTTCAGTTTTAATCTTCCAACAATGAAGCTGAGTATGAGGCATTAATTACAGGATTAGAACTAACTTCATCATTAGGTGTCGAGCAGGTGATAGCGCACAGTGATTCTCAATGCATTATTAATCAGATGCTTCAAATATATGGAGTTAGAGGATAAACAATGTTAAGATATTTAAACAAGGCTATGGAGTTTATATCTTTATTTCTTGCAAAATCATGATGGTCCGAATTGTAAGGGTGGAGAATGACCGAGCTGATGCCCTTGATCCGCTAGTCTCAAAGACTCAAATAGAGCTCAGACGAACCATTCCAGTAGAAATTCTCACCCATAAAAGCATTAATGTGGAAGCTACTAGTATAATCTCTGTAAAATTATGTTCTTATTGGATGGATCCAATAATAGATTACATTGAAAGAGGCTTATTACCGGCCCACTAGAGAGAAGCTAGTAAGATGAGATACAAAGCAACCAGTTATGTTCTGGATAAGGGCATTTATATAGAAGGGGATAACTATCTCTGTACTTTGTTGTGTTCATCCAGACGAAGTAAATGATGTAATCAAGGAAGTACATAAAGTCTAATGTGGAGCTCATTCAACCGGTCGATCCCTAGTATAAAGAATAGCCATGTAGGTATATTACTGGCTGACGATGAAGGAAGATTGTGTTTCTTTCGATAAAAATTGTGATAAATTCCAAACATTTACTATTATCCATAGAAGACCAAGGTCTACCCTAACTCCCATCACCTCTCCTTGGTCATTTGCTATTTGGTTAATAGACTTGGTCGGTCCATTATCGACCACCAAGGGAAGATTCAAGTATTTGGTTGTAGCAGTGGATTACTTCACTAAATGAGTGGAGGCGGAGTCTTTGGTTGATATGCCTTATCAAAGGGTTTTCCAGTTTATATGAAAACATATCATATGCTATTATGGGATGCCTTATGCTTTCATCACCTACTATGGTACCCAATTTTATAATGATGAGTTTGAGGAATATTGCATTCGGTGTGGAATTTAAAAGCTTCATTCAACACCTGGACATCCGTAGTGTAATGGCTAGACAAAGATTACTAACAAGACTTTGTTGTACGGGTTGAAGAAAAAGTTGGATGATGCTAAGGGAAATTAGATCAACGAGCTGCACATCGTTCTTTGGGCTTATAGGACTACACCAAGAATAACAATAGGGGAAGCTCCATACATGCTCACTTTTGGCACTGAAGTAGTGGTACCAACTACAATAGGTTTGCCGACTCACAGAGTGCTGAATTTTGACTCCACCAAAAGTGATCTCATGAGGCGACTAGATCTGGTCATGGTTGAAGAAGTTCGAGATAATTCTGCAATTCAGATGGCTGCTTATCAATAAAGAACTTCTAGGTTCTACAATCGGAGAGTCAATATGACCAACTAAAAATAAGGAGATCTAGTACTTAAGAAGGTAATTCAGAAGAGTAACAAGTTAGAGCCAAATTGGCACGGTCCATACCATATCTCGGCAGTTATCTGACCAGGAACATATCACCTGAAAACACTGGAAGGAGAAGATTTTAAGAATTTCGGGAACGCCGATCACCTTCATAAATATTATCAGTAATTTCTCTTTAATGTAATCGATCATTCAATTTAATGTAGTTGCAATTTTCTACCAATTATGCCTTTTTTATGTTCTTTTTCGGAGTATGGTGTGATGCCACCAGTAACTAACTTAACATTAGAAAATTTCAAACTTTAAACTTTTCTAACAACAAAAAAGTTTAGTTTGGAAGTATTTTTAATTCAAAATTTTCCAACTTCAAAAAATTTCAAACTTTTCCAACTTCATATATGATTTCTTCTTCGACAAATCAAGAACAAGAAGTTAATAACACTTCATATACGACATAAAGTTAAACACGAGAGGTTTTACCTGACCGAGTTACAAACATGAATAACTATACATTCCCAACACACTTGGTCGCCAATGATAACTAATGCAAAATCTTAGTTTAACAAAACTACTTATAGTTTTATCTAAGTGCATTAGTTAAATCTAAGGCATTACAAATAGATTCAACTATGAATTAAGCATTTATCATTTAAGAATATTACTTCGTCGGCATGCTGATTAACTAGTCATAAGGCTTATTACCTATTCGACATGGTGATTAAAAGATAATCATAAGCTTAAAAAAAATGAAAGTGATTCAACAGCATACTCATTGAAAAATTACTTCGTTCCTAAACATTTGGCATTACAATACACCAACCAAAAAGCAATAAATAAAATCCTATCCTATATGGTATTTTCCTTCATCTTTGTTCATCCCAGTAGGAAGCTCATCAAGGGTGCTGTACAGATTTGTAGACCTAAAATCTCTTATTTTAATACGACTGCTGCTACTCAGACAATTCAGCAGATGTGTGGGGAGAACATATTTATCCTCTCCTCGAAGGCCATAATCTCTAATATTTTTTTTGATTAAGCTCTGAGGAATGGCATCAATTGGAATCCCACTAACATCACTTTTGAAAGGTGGATCAAAATAATCCAATATTCCTGGATCATATCAGTGCCACAATTCATTACCCCTAGGTATCTTTAACATACCCAACAACTTCAACCAACCCCATTTATACCCATCTGACCTAACTTGCTCAATGTGTTTGTCAAAATAAGTTAAGGCTTCATCATAAGATTCCATCCAGACATCCTTATATTGCTTATGAAAGTGGAAAGTTAGTTGATCCACTCTATCTTAAAGTTTTTTAATGGCCTTTCACCTTTTCCTGTATCAAGCCGGCTTGGTTGGTTGATGTCTTCTTGGATATTTGTTCATCTACTATTGGCTGAGTGACCATTATGTGACACCCCGACTAATTAAATACCGGGTAGCTACTCCTTTATTAAATCAATACAAAATGCCAAGTTGGTCCAGTTAATAGCATCACCGTCGAAAACATTTTTAATGATTACTAACCACCTAGTATTTAAAAAGTGAGTTGTCAAATTTTAAATTAAATCTGATCAACATGCAATAAATAAATTATAGAAATGTAACACAACCATTCACGATAAAGTCCAACTATAGTGAATCAAAAAATAAAGATGAGTCTACATGAAATACTCCTCACAACAATCCCAATATGAAAAGAAATAAAACAAGTCTGCATCGTGAATTAATTACAAACCAAAGTCTGAATAACTGAAATGTAAATTGAAATGTCTCTAAAAGAAATGGGCGACATTCCCTACAACTGATGAAATTTGAATATAGAGTCAAGGCAAATGAAGCGTCTACTAGCAAGGCCCTGTAACTTCCACAACAGCTACAGCTCGTCACCTGAATGGAAATACTATGCATGGTGTCCTTGTGGCTGGGCACCTAAAAATGATTTTTACAAAAAGATAGATTTGAAAGCAAACGGGTCAGAGCCCGAATGTGGGGAGTATTTTAAAAACAACAAGTGCTTTAATAACAATTTAAAACAATGAATGCAAGATACATGTTAGGATGTGCTCTCACATGAAATACTCACCTCTCGTCTAACTGTGCACTCCTAACGTTCCTGTACCCATTCATGTGTTATTTATCTAACTAAACCATCATAAGTTCTAACCCAACTACTCGATTCACAATATGAATTCCCAATGTTATTACTTAAATAGATAGCTTTACTTGAATTCGGATTCTCAATTATTAGCATTTCCGTTTACTGGAGGTTATCCCCTTATTTATCTTCTCAAGGAGTTCCTATAAATGATTCTCATAAATAAACATCACAATTCCTTTTCATTCAACCATATATTATTCACATCATAAATATACAATATAAGCACCCCGAGGCTAAGCTGCGGTGCACACATACTCTGCTATCCATCCCGGTACATCACGTACATAAGGATTACAAATTCCGAATCTCTCAGGAATTGTTAGAATAAGCACAACACACAAAAATGGAGGCGAACATAATTCAACATATCCATGGGTCACGTACATACCTACGCTCCATAGTCAGCTGACTTAATAACTCACAATTAAGTCATTCCCTTGAACTATGTCCTCTAGGTACCAAACTAAATCCGGGCACACAAGGATTAAAAGGCCCTAAGCGAACGTAAACCTCCCGTGATAGCCAGTATGGTAGGTATGTCATACACATAAGATCATATACTAAGCATGCACACATCTTAGATATCTCAATATTAATAAAGGTATTTTCTACATCCTTATACCATTATTCCAATTGTATACATTTTAAGTCTTCCGATAATATATAATGTAGACTGTCGACACCTCTCACGTCATAGATTCTTATACTTAAAACCTATCTCAAAGGGGTTATTAAGTTTCCTATTATTCCCACATATTACATCATTATTCTTAAGGTCCTTACTTCTGCCCCAAACCTCAATTCATCAATTTATTCAAAATTACTCTTTTAACCCTAATATTATCTCACTCATCGAGCTTCATTAGCTTTTAGAATAATTTCCTCAAATTAAATTCTAATTAAGGTTCAAACTTTATAACCATACCTACTGGTCTTCCTTAAGTCTAAGGATATTCATAAGGTCTCCAATAATATTTTCCAAGGGTCAACATCATTAAAATTTTACTAGGGGAAATTTTACTCTTTCGGGGAAGGTCGATCGATCGACCTTGACCTTCGATCGATCGATGGTGGTCGATCGATCGACTGATGAATGTCGATCGATCAAACGCACCAGGTAGGCTACGGACTGCTTCGTTTTGAAGTTTTCAAATCATCTCAAAACACCATTAACAAGCATGAAACTCTAAGATAACGTTATAATATCATCATACAACCATCCTACAACATTGTTAACGTTCTAAAACCAATAATTCATCATCCAAGGGCTTTGTTTGGATCAAAACTTCATCAAGAATTCCAGTTTTCTATTTCTTTCAAGAACATTAATAAACTTCTTCTAAAATCCGTTTTTAGATCATCAATGGTTATATTTTGAATTCATAATTCGTCCAGAATGTTTCTACATGCAATTCCTAACATAGTTCATAGTTTTAATCCTCAATTTCATGGGTCTAATCAATCTTCCAAGATAAATTTGATAATTATCCTAAACATGGAAAAGCATAGCAGTGAATCAATTATAATTAAACCACTTGCCTCTAATCTTTCTCTGAATTTGATGTTGAATCTTGAAGGTTGAATTGTTCTCTCTCTCTGCAGAATTCTCCTCTCTCTCTCTCTTTCTCCAAGCTCTTCTCACAAGATGACAATGGAGGTGGGGTTAGTTTTTGGCAAGTTAAAACTAATTCCTTAACTTCTCCCGTAGCCCATTAAGTCCCTTAGTGTAGTTAGTGGGTTTAGTGGATAAAGAATAAGTCATATTTTTATTTCTAATTTTCGTGGGGTTTAATTCCCAAATTTCCGAAATTACCAAAATGCCCTTTTAAGTTATCGGTATGGCCCAATAATGCCCCGGGACCCAAACTTAACCCCCGGCTAGTGTTTTCTGACTATTTCGACCCTTCCGGACACGTTGGCGCACTCAAAATGACCATACGGTTAATAAAAATAAAATTCACTTTTTAATTAAATAATTACTTTCCTGATGCGACTGTCACACGCGTCTCAACAAAATTTCCCAAATTGCCGTATATCGATCTCACGACAAATTCAATATTTCCAATATTCATATATTGCCATATATACACATTATAATCAAATACCAACTCACATCTCGTTAGTATTTTATCCGGATTAATTTTCAATTAATTCACATTTAATTTAATTAATCCCATAAATAAATATCGATAAAAATGCGGGGTATTACACATTACTTGCCTAGAAGACTAGCCAGATTTTGTTTTCTTCTTCTTTAAGTTCTTCAGCTCTTCTAGTAGCCTGCCATTCTCCATATTCAAGAAGAAAACTCCTTCATCAGACCTAGTATTGACTGACTTTTTCAGACTGTCCAACTCTTTTCTCAATGCGTTATTTTCTTTCTTCAGAAGTGCAGCAATCTCCCAAGCATTTTTAGCCTCCTAATTCAACACATTCTCCTTCTTATTCAAAGCAGAAGTAATATCTAGCACCTTCTTATCAAAAACCCAACCTTCGCTCAAGGCCTTGTATTTAGTTTCATAATTAGAATGAACAAACGCGAGAGAAAATTTATGGTCTTCTTACCGTTGTTCAATAATTTCATAATAGGCAGCGTTGTTCTCCACTTCTTTATCTACAAGATGGTGAAGATGGACATAGTCATCTTTCACTAGGTTAGAAGCATCTGAGCCGAGAAACCATGCTAAATCTTCTTTAGTTAAAGGCACATGATCAGTCTCATGAAGACTCTCTCATCGCCTCAATAGGTCGTATTCAGTAGAAACAATAATATCTTTCCTGGCATCAAACCATAAATTTATAAGTATATGAACCCAACCAAGGAAGACAAATAATATTGATCAAACAAGTAGTCAACATCCAAAGAAAAGTTAGAAAGATTGAACAAAGCGATTTCTTTTCATTGATAATCAGGGATTACATAGATGATCCCATTACAAAAGAAAAGAATAAAAAATGGAAAATACATAAAAGGAAAAGAAAAAAACTAGCTAAACGGAGTTAAACCTTCTCCTTGTCCTTATCTTGGTCGGAAGGAGGAAGGTCGAAAGTATCTGTAGGCACCATAGAAGATTCACCAAAACCATCCTCATCATTAAAGTCCTCATTTAAGTTAGGAGGAGTACCTGGGTCAGGTCTCTGGAATAACTCAGAGTTTGCCTGGGTGCCGACCTCTTTTAAAGAATCCGACCAACCCTCCTTGTAGGATAGATTCTTATAATACTCTTTTTGAATGGCCACCACAACAAAAGCTTTATACTAGCCTTTATTAATAGCCTCTTCTTTTTCCTTCTTTCTCTTGGCCTTCAGAGAAAGGTTTCAACAACCTTTGCCCTACGCTCATCTTCAGTCGACTTTTGCTGTCCAAAGTCAACTTATCATGGGTAGACTTTTATTGGTCCTCTACTGCCTTAGCCCTCCTCTTAGTAGACTTAACCTTGTCCTGCCAAGTTTTTCTCTCTCTGTAAGGCTTCCCCAGAGGCCTGCAGGGATTTTTGCAAACCCTCAAAAGCTTCCTCCACATCAACTGAGGAAGCCTTTAGCTGGTCATTTTTCTCTAGAATTTGGTTGTAATCTTCCAAGAACTACAAAAGAATAAGTATGCTACATCAATATAAAATAAAGGCAGCAAATATTGTGGAAAGTAAACAGATTTATTATGAACTTACAAATGCCAATTTCTGACTAGCTCTCTCAACTAGTCGGGCTTTAATCACGGAGGCACTGCCGACCTGTTCACTGGAAGAGTTCCATCCTTTATCAAACCCCTAGACCTCTTAGGGTTGATCTCCATAGATGCATTTGCAATTCTAGATTGCTCGATAGAAGACTTCTTGGCCAACTCTTGAGGGGCCTGGTAGACCTTTCTTCAACCTCTTGAACTGAGGTTTAACACTTTGGGATTCCTTAGTAGTGAGAACTTGAGGCCTCTTCTTAGTAGCCTGAGGCCTCTTATCTGTGACAGTATTCTTTTTATAAGGAGGTGGAGGAGGCCCAAATCTAGTCAAAAAATTTAGGATCAGTTTTTCACCATCTCTGTAGTGTGTGAAGTGCGAGTGGTAGTGATATCAATGGACTCAAAGGAAGAAAAAGTTCATCCTTGGAAAAGTTCTACTCTAATCGACTCAAGAGTAGGAGAAGTGGAAACTGGTTCCTTGTTCAATTTAATGTGTGACTGAGGCAAAACAACTGAAGGTCGGGCAACGAAGTAGGTGATGGAACTCTTGTATTCTAGCAAAAAATATGCGGCATGTGGATTCTCTTCTCATGCTCTTTTATGACTATCCCATAAATACTTGATGTCATCAATGTTAACCTCACTTTCCTTAGGGCACTTCCTATACACAAAAATAAAATAAACCAGTAAGTCGGTAAAGCCTTAAACGGTAAGTAATTAGGGGAAGAAATTTAAAAGTAAAAGTATGACCTATGCTACGCCCTTCTTAGGGGCACCTAAGTCCAGTATATGTCACCCCCTCAAGAAGGGGGACATATTAAGAATTCTTCACAATGACACCATAATCCTAGTAGTCTTTGTTAGAATCTGGAAAATTAACCACTAATTCCCTATTAACCTGCCTAGTCTTAAGATAGTGAGTACTATCACCAATAGTTCCTCACTTATAACAAAAGATTAGTTCAAGAATCCTAATGTGGGTTCGATGAATTTCATTTAGCGTATTCACCCAATTTAGGACCCTCCCTGTATTTGGGGATACTCTTGCTGGAGCGACATCAAAATATTGACAAAACTGAAGAAAAAGTGGGTTTGGGGAAAAAGTGATGCTACACTCAGCAATGAACAAAGTGGGAATTCAATGACCCTTAGCCAACAAATACACATCAACGGGTCCGTAGGCAATCTCTAAGACTGCCCAACTAGGAATTTTACCCTTTACCTAAATTCCTCTAAAGAATTGTCATCTACGATGTATACCATGACTAAAAGGTAGGAAAATTAAAGAAATGAAAGGAAAGAGAGCTTACAGAGATAAAAAAAAATGACAACAAATAGAAAGTAGCGAAAGAGGAGAAGAAAAGCTTGAGAAGAAAGATAAAGACCAAGTGAAGAAAGTTTGAGGCCAAGAGAAATCGAGGGGCTCCGTCCTTTTATAGGTTGCCTCGAAAATAGAAATGAAATGATTAATTATCGAACGTTTGAACTACTGGTGGCCACACGCTTTCTAAAGCACAAAAAGACTAACATAACCTTTGGCAGTTCGCTAAAGTATGTATTATTTATAAAAATGCCATTATCAACAATAATGGTGAAATTTATTTCAAGTCCGTGAGGTCGGCTGCTGACCAACTCTTAGACATTACGCCGAGAAAAATTTTGGACAAATACTGTGATCAATCACCAAGCATAGATTATTGGGGGATTTTGTTGTCTGTAAAAATTACTCTCCTATGTAGAACAATGGAAAGTAGACACTTGTCTTTCCATGTGGCCACTCATCTATCTTTGTCGACTTTAGAGACAATTAGTCGGCTATAATGATGACCAAATCCTAGAACGTGAACCATTAGGAATAACAACGGTTACTCCCATGGAAGATCGACTAGCACTGAATATCAAGACTCTCACTATTGTATACAAATGAAAATGCCTAGAAATATAAAGGTATTCCATCTATTGGGTTACTAACCAATAAAAATGCATGTTCTCCCTTAGCTCAAAGGGACGTTTCAACCAAACATAAGCACACCCCATACTAAGCTATTATAATCACCTGGAATAACACTAAAAGTGGACTTAGGATATTCTTATAGCTAAACTACTTTAAAAACCTTGTTTCTTATGTGTTTATTTGATTAGTTTATCTTTATTCATCTGTGATTATAAATTTGGACCCTATCCATTTTTAGACATGAATAACCCGGCAATCCGCTTTGAGAGAAGCATTGATTGGGATTCTTTTCACAACAATCACGTTTCTAGTTTTTGGGTTCTTGATGATCGCCATTGATTGGGTATTGGAAACTAAGGTGCGGACGAAGATTTTGTTCACCCGTACTTAGTTCGTGAGTTCTATTCCATTAGTAAGCTAACCGAGACCATCTTTACCTTTGTCATTCGGGGTACTTTTGTTATGATCTCTACCACCAATGTAAGAGAATTTTATGGTATACTAAAAGTCCCCAAACCTATCTTTCCTTATAAAAATATCGAAGGAACTAGTAAAAATGAGATATTTGCTGAACTCATGGGTGGAACAGTCACCGAGGCTTCTCGCAAGGCCTTGCCACAAAAATATTTGACTGATTTTTTATATCTTCTTCATATTATTTTTCGGTGAACGTCAATCAAAACTCGCATCACTAATCTATTCTTTCCTATGGCTGTAAAACTCTACATGCTATTGGCACCAATATCATTTTTGACTTGAGGAGGGAAAGTTTTAGCCTGGTGATAGATTTCATTATCAACAAGGGCATGGGAAAGCGACGGGATCTTTTATTTGGACATCTCACAAATCATTTTTGTTGGCAAAAAATGTTCATATTTACTTTAATTAGACAAAGTAGAAAATTAGAAAGGAAATTAACTACACCATATTTATATATGATAATAGGAAATTTTCCAAATCACCTCCACTCCATGCTTGAGATGAAGTGGAAAACGTTCTCACCTGAGGATCTAGTGGTGAAACTTCTCAGTCACGACATAGGACCACACTGCCCTCGCATTCCACTAACACCATCATTTTCAATAACCAGTTCACACAGATATTCGATGGAGTTTCTAACTTGTTATGTCCTGAGATTTTCACCTCACTTTTGGAGCATCAGATTACGCTTTAAAACTCGGCCTTCATTCAGATGGATACCATGCGACGAGATATTGTCGATCTTCAAATAGAAGTACATATACTTATACGATATCAAGAATACTCTGATGACGATGATGCGGAATAAGAATAGTAGGTTCTAGTAATACTCTTTGGTGGTGATTGGGTTGTTTAGATATCTTTTATTATCATAAACTTTACACAGTTATTACTGTTTTGGTGACTTTTGTATGTCACTTTTGGATATTATGGGTATGTACTCAATAGGTGGAAGAACAAATTTTGGTGAATCTACAATTAGCTTTTTGGGATACTCTTTATGGCATATATATATATATATATATATATATATATATATATATATGAAATACCTTATCCTAATAATTCATTTAAATTTTAATGGAGTGAGGATTGAGGAGAATTATTAAAAAATTGCGGGTCAAAATTGAAGGAAATAAAAGAAAAAGAAAAGGGGGTCGTTCAAACGACATAAGGGGGTCGTTAGAAGTGAGGACCAATGTCGCGCGAAGAAGGATTCAAATGACCTTCGAATGATATTTCACTACATTACAGTCTTAGGTCGATCAAAAGTCACGTGACGCCATGCATCAAACGAGATGGACAAGTCGTTCGAATGAGGCTCATATCATTCGAACGACATGCCATGAAAATGTTTTAATCTGATTGCTCTTTTGCGCTGTCACATTTTTGTCCATTGGATCATTGAGTTGTCGAAATCTAGTGAGCCCAGCTGGGTAAAAACGGGATTTGGATGGCTTGAGGGTGTTTTATAAGTGGTGTTTGAGTCATTTAGGATCATTTTGGATTAAGATCAGGAGAGAGAGGGGGGTGGGTCTTTAACCATGTTTGGGTACTCCTCCACCTCTCTCCACCATTAACCACCATGATACCACCACACCTCCACCTTATATTCCCATATTTGTTATGTATTCCCCACATTTGAACCATACACACCCATTTCCCCCATTTTTGGGCATAGCTATGAATTTGTAAGGTGTTGTTAAGAGTTTTGGAGAAGATTAAGATGGAACTTTCATGGATTTTGAAGTGGGTTTTTGAAGGGGTTTTAATTGGAGGCTATATGGAGCATGCCTTTGGGTGGGGCAACCTACTTGAGGCCACTTTAGGAGGTGGGAGGTTTTCATCTTCCTCGACATTCCATGCCTACCATTGGTGGAACTCCATTTGAGGTGGAAAATCACACTCTTAGTATTAAGACTATGTTTTGTATATTTGTAGTCTTGTTGTTAGATTACATGAGTAGGGTGCATTTGAATAAATGATGGAAGACATGTGTAATAAATAATAAACATTTTTATGCAATAAAAATATTGTAAAATTTTATTTGTGGAAAAATAAATTATGAGTAAATATGTCAAAGTTTCTTGGAATGGAGATTCAGGATTCTTATGAAAATGGTGTATTTTCTAAAAAATATAAGTTAAAATTTTATGAAATAATTTTTTTGAAAATGATGATTTATTTTGCTACAAAATTGTTGAACTATTGTTTTAAAGTTTCTTACAAAATTGAAGTTTTTATGAAAAATGGACATTTGTTGAGAATGAAGAAATAAAAATGTCTTTTAGGCCTTAAAAGTATAATTTTTGCAAGTATTAGGAATTTCGAAAGTGAAATGTATGTTTAACGTATTTATAGGATTTTAGGATTTAAAATCCACCATCTCATGCATATAAACATATTGTATTTTGGCAACAAATGTATAAACAATTTTAAAGAAGATTTTTTGGGTTTAAATATGGAATAAGAAAAGTAGAAATTCTTGTCTTCAAAGTGTGTGAAAAGGGGGTTAAAAGTGTGAAGTACAAAGTTGCAAGACTACATGTGATAATAAAAGGAAATGGTATTTTCTTATAAAAGTAGTCTTTAAGTATAATTAGGTTTCATGAATTAATAAAGTAAATAAATGTCTAATTTGAAAATATGGTTAGTAAGGGTGTTGGATACGTGTTAATGGTTAAACATTGGAAAGTTGGTGTGTGTAACTTAATAATGTTTGAAAGATTAACACCTATGGATTTAAAAAGAAATAATGAAATAAAGAGGTTTCCAACTTTAGAAGAATGATACTACAAGGTTAAAAGGGTGTTCAGAAGTTAAATACACTTAAGGAGTTAGTGTGAGTGTTTTATGAGAAAATTAACACTTGTGAAATGGAGTAAAATGTGAGTTTGAAAATAAACGAGTAAATTGGTAATTTACTTAAAGTGAAATATTTTTATGATATTAAAATATTAAAAATTGATCCTAAATGAATATAATTTTTGAATAAAATCAAAGTTAAAGTGTAAGGGATATGAAACGAAAATTTCAAAGTGTAACACGAGTTAGGGTGAAACCCTGGGTTTGGCTTCGACCGGGTATAAAAAGGGGAAAGAAGGAATAATGTGGACATTTATGAAATGTTAAAACACATAAAGAAGTTTAGATGACACTGGGATAATGAAGGAAGGCCCGGAGCCCTGGGGTGAAAGACCCAAAATAACTGGCCAGAGCATATGGTGCATATAGCCGGTGGTGTGGAGCCCGTTGAAGTATGCGATTATTGGAAGATTCTGAAAAAAAGATAAAGGAATAAGGAACATGTCAATAAATGGGTTGTGTTGTGAAAATGTGTTAAGACAACCTAACTTGAATAAATTAATAAATGTTCCGACAATGGTTAAAACAAACATGTAAGTGTGAAGTTGATTAATTTCCATACGGTAAGGAAAAGGTAAAGTAAGTGGGTAAATGGGTGGTTAAGCAACCTAAGTGGTTCAACCCATAATTCATATAAGAGTGTGCTGCAAAAGGTTTTTCAAAGACTGAATAAGTATTTCTAATACGGTGAATGCACATGTTGAAAGGAAGATTTTCAAATACTAATGAGGATCCGTTAAAATGAAAAGGGTAATTTCGATAAAGAAATGGTTTTCAGATAATTCAAGTGGTGTTGTTTCAAACATTTAACCGTGTGTGTTAAATAAAAGGATGAATGTCAAAGTAAAAAAAAAGGAAGTCTTTTATAAGATTGAGGTAAATTAATCTGGATAAATAAGGTTTTTTGTAAGTAAACTATTTCATGGATTAAGTATATATATGTATGTATGTATGTATGTATGTATATATATAAGGTAGTTGTATGTACATGTAAGTATAATGTGTTAGATTTTTCCTTTTGCTGTTTGATTCTATACGGCTTACTACCTCATTTTGTGACGACAAGTTGGGTGTGATTTCGTATTTTGAGAGCGTTATTGAGGTAGGTACTTTCTTTTATATTACGTTAGTAGCTCTATATGCATAGAGTTTGGGGTGCTCCTCATGGGCCCCTCATGTAGTTTGAACTTGAAATTGGAATCGCATGCTAAACAAGTGAAACTTTAATTAAAATAAAACTGGACTAGCAAGATTATGTAGGTTGTTTCATTGCACTTCATAGCTAATGCTCGGATTGAACCGAGTTGACTATGGGTAACCCATAAATTCGGGGCGGGGCGTTACAATATATGGGCTTTGGTTTGTCACATTTCTATCATAATTATTTATCATGTGATACTTAGATCATTATAGTATGTGCTTTTATTAGGCACACCATTGATTATGTAGGCTTTTTATTCGCTCACTTTATTAATAGCCTATTAACCCATGTTATACACTAGTTGACTTGCACACGTGCCTCATTATATCTATTTTATGGTTCCACCTTGCTGTTTACATGATCTTGATTGGTTATGTTATTTTTCTATCTCTTTAGTGAATTTTGTACTAGATTCCTTGAATCGCATATTATATCCTTGTTTAATTATGATTGAAATAACTCATTATATGATCATTCTTAGAAAACTTATTTAATTTAATGTTTCTTTCCCTTTGACAATTCCATAAAAAAAAAGGAGGAATAATATTATATTAAGGGGGATTTTTAATAACGAACATATCTTGATTTGTTTTATGATAAACAAAATGTACATGGAGTACATATCGAAGAGATGTTGTACATATGCCAATATGGCTTATAGCACCAAGATATTGTGATTCTGGAACGTGTATACACATCTTAGAATGATGAATCACTTCTATATCTTATTCGTTACATGTGTTTCGTTTATATCATGTGTTTGGAATATATGACAACTTAATAGGTGCAAGATATCTTGGGACCTCTTGTCTTTGAAGGTTTATAGTGTAGGGTTGTCTTATGCCTTTGGTCGGGATTGTTTATATATGTCATAGGTTGCTAGACTTTATTATAATACTTATAAGTTTCATTTTTATATATTTTGTCACGGAATAGACAAATGAGGAGATTTTAAGAGTATGTATTTTACTCATGTGCCCCAATAGAACTAGATTGTCTTATTCCATTAACAAAATGTACATTGAGTCTTGTCCTTGAGGTCGTTTCAGAAAAGCTTCATGTAAATCATTTAATGCACATCCTCACCTTCACGCATATCCTTTTATACCAATATTAGGAAGGTAGTCAGACACGTAGACTAAAGCACATTTTTCTCACACATGTTCTATTTATAGAAGATACTTTTTATGTTTACATGTTTATATGGACCTTTGGAATTATTTATTCAATGAAATAAAACTATTTTGAAATCTTAAAAATGTATTTTATAAAGGCTATTAAGGTCTGTCGCAGGAGGCATTCGCTGCAGCGAGGCTCTCTCTCATTGCAGTGACAATGTCTCACTGGTTACGATATGTTTCAGAGATATTTCCCTTTGGTTTTTCCTTGTATCCTCACAGCACTTTCTCCATAGCGACGCAAAAGCTCACTGAAGTGAAGATCCAACAATATGTGTTAATCTAGTAAAAAAGCAACTCTTTGAACTAGATTGTGCACATCTTTCTTTGTACTCGTAAAACTACAAATTTGACCAAATGTTTTTTTACTTTAAAACCATGTTACTTCATGTAATCCTAATCCTTACCTATTTGTTACTCCAAGAATCTCTGGAAATCTTGTCTATATAAGTATACATTTTGGGCTTTATTTTTATGATTGTGTGTAGGTGTGACTTTGTGGACAAAATATTTTTTCCAAATATTTCTTACCACAAGAATAATTTTAGGAGAGTAAAATATTTAGATAATAAATTCTTTGGTGTTGAATCTTGTATTGTTCCAACTTCTAGATCTTATTTTTATCTTTAATATATTCTTGAGATATTTTAAGTTTAAATACTTGTGAAATCTAAAAATATTTGAAACCTTGAACAAATGTCTTGGAATTTGTCCTTGTGTTATTTTTATATTCATATATCTCAAAGATATATTTTTTGAGTTAAGCCATTATTTTCAAAGACATTTTCACCTTAGGTTATTACACACCTAGAAAGTGGTACTAAACTCATTGAAGGATTATCACCATTGATCCAACTGGGAATGAATAGTTTCATTCAAACTTTAAAATAAGAAAGTTTTCTTCGTGCTTTAAATGAAGACTTCATTTGGAATGAGTACATTATGACATTGGTTATGGCCCAATATTGATCATGGTTGTGTAGCGTTCTCTAGCTGTTAGCGCTCTTTATGGAGGATATGGTGGGAAAGAGTATCTAGTCGGTTATAGTGTCATGAGGGTTGTAAGTCTATTTATTCTACCTATAAAACTCCGGCATAGTAAATTTGTCGTAGTGGGTTTCTCTTAATACGCCTTGGTGTTGTGCTATTTTATTTTTCTTTTCGCATTTTGATTAGGTCGCCTAAATATTAAAGATAAAATTTAGTGTAATCTAATTGGTAAATAATTTTCACATAGATCTTAGGGGGCTTGTATTTGTTCTTACCCATAACAAATAATTAAAAGAAAACCATCTCCCTTTTCGACAAGAATTTTTAATTGGGTATTTTTCGTCTATCTCAATTTTGAGCACACGTATTCCCACATACAACACCACCCAAAGTCTTCCTTTCTTTATTTTTTAGGCATGACTTTTCTCTAAAGGTCATGCCTAAACTATGTTGACTTTGATTCCGCCTATAGTGGATACGTGGGCGTATTAGAGATGCCCATTCTCTAAATCTCGAGTCAAGTGTTGTACATATTCATGTATTTCCACCCTTATTCTCATAAAATATCTAAAAACTAAACAAAAAGCTTCAAAACCATGTAACATTATCTTATAGGATAGATGATCTCTAGATCCGAGGATTCTACATATTGTTTTATTTTTAATGTCGGTAATCTCAACTTTCATTCATCATCAAAGTTACTATATAAGTGAACATGTCTTGTTTAAGTTCTTTCCCGAACAAAAATCATTTAGATTCTCAGATCTAGTATTTCTTTACTCTAAAAACAACTTGAAAGATCAACGAAAGTCTAGATCTCTTAACATCCAGTCTATATAAAAGGTAAATTCCTTCTTGTTTCGACATGAACTACATGGAATTTGAATCTCTTCGTCCGAGTACATAAGCCCACTCTAACTGTCGTCCCAAAGAGCTTAGACCGACTTTTTATATATTTATCATTTTTCTATAGTACTTACACACATCCCATACTACACTATACATTATATTTACATACTAACTACTTTCAATTTTTATTATTTCTTTTTACACTATAACATGCTAACACAAACATTTTACATCTACTTTTGAGACCAAAAGGGCAGAGCATAGGCTTAACACATTCCCAATCCATAACCAAGTTCCCGAACCTTTGACTCTCTTATTAAATATGAACATCACTTGCCATCACTAGGTCTCTATGGAGGTCTACCCCTTCTTTTGTTTATTTTTGTAAAATAGACTGGCGACTCCATTCCTTTTCAAAGAGAGAATGAGGCGATGACCAATAATCACCGTCGAAATCTCTTTTCCATATGAAATCATAACCAAAAGGACACGGGCGGGGGAAGGAGAGAGGTGATCCACCTCTGGTCTAGGTTCTCATAGTTTTTAATTCTTCAAAAGACATTGTCGAGTTGTAACATCCACATTTTTAAATTTTAATGTATTCTTGTTATGTTATTGGAAAATAAGAAACATCTACACAACGTAATATAAAAAGGCATTTTTTTCTTGGTGACCTACATCAGGATTACAACCAGATATCATAGAATAAGATTTTTATTTTTTAATTATAATAATGATTGTGTTTTTTTTTTTACTTCAGAAGCTAACGTGGTTATCAATTCATTCTTAATTTTATGACCAAATTTGTGATAGATAATTAAACTATCTTTAATACATCCAACATGTTATTTTGTTTAGGATCCTACTTTATAATTGCTTCAATTAGGCCTAAAACATTTTCGTTACTATCTTCTAAAAGTCTCTTATTTTTTTTGGATGAAATGCTAGGTAATTCTTAGTTAGAAACTGTATAGGAGAAATTATTTTTTCTAATACTCCATTCCATTATTTTTTTTAATATTATCTTGAATGTGTTAATCAATTGTTTAATTTTTCTGTAATCTAGTTCTCAAATCAACCCAAGCACTCATGTTCTTCATGTGTTCATGTAATAATTCAAATATTTAAATGTTAGAGAGAGAATTTGGGCAACATGTTGGACGATCTCGCCTTTCATCAAGGTTGTCGCATGAGCTTGATCTTGGAGAAAATTACCCTAGATATCAGATCCATGGATAAATAGACCAAACTAGGCACTGATTTCTCAATAGTCTATTTGCCCTTATATTTACGGGCACATGTCTTATTGGGGTCATCGGTGTGTTTTCTCCTATTGGAAGCATATTCCCCTTGATCCTTCATTGAAAGTTCGCCACATTCACTAGATTGAATGATATCCCTATATACTTCTTTTTTTTCCTCGAGTCAGTTATTAGATTCACCAAAGGTTTCCCTATGAGGTCGGGAATATAGAGCTTGGTTCCATTTCATTGACCATCACAATAATGTATCTCTTACCACCTAAGTTCTCCTAATGAGTAGGACCCATATGATCCAAATGTACTAACTCCAACACATGAAAAGTGGTAATGGTACTCTACTTTTGATAGGAAATCTTGATTTGGTTTCCTTATTGGCAAGGACCACAAACTTTGAAAGTTGGTTTCACAAGTGATGGTAAGCCATGCACTAAGTCTTTCTTCACTAATCTCTCAAGATCTCTAAAATTCACATTACCTATTCATTGTTGCCAAAGGTCCATAGAAGAGACTGTGGCATTATTTCACACAAAGGAGGATTCTAGAATGTTCCCATAGCAATTATCGTAGGTCCTCACTCCTTGAAGTAATAGTTCAAATAATAAACTTTACACTCACCCCGATCGAACTTTTTTGCAAAATTTACGTTGTAACGTTGGATTATGTGAATCAAGTTCTCTTTTAATCCTTTGATGTACAACACATTTTCTAGTTTCAAAAATTCATGTATCTCTATATAACCACGTCCTAAAGTACTATACCTACTCCTATCTCTAAAGGTGACTTTCCCTTCATTATGATCCACAAGGTCAAAAAAATATGACTTATCACCAGTCATGTGCCTAGAGCACCCACTATCAAAATACTATTGGGAAGTATTTTGAAACTTGAGAGAAAAGTGAACAACAAGGACTTTATCATCTTGCTTAGGTACTCCAGTGGTGGTAACATTTTGTTTGACCTTATCCTTGTTAGCTTTAGTCGTAGTATTAAAAGCGTTCTCAAAAGGCATAACATCCTTTTAATTTTTTTTATTAAGATTTGCGAAATCTTGACTAGAAACTTATTCTCTATGACTAGAAAAGTGACTATAGCCACGTATAAGATTATGTGTATGTTTAGTTCTACCTAACTTGTGAAAAAATTCCCTAGGTGACCTCTCATTTTTCAATTGGTGAAATCATAGACTTGTTTTTGTCTACCTTGGTTCGCTCATTTAGGTTAAACATTCTTTTGTGGTTTAGTTCGAGGCCCATAAGGATGTACCATAAATATAGGAATCGGTTCCGTTGAGGCATGGTAAGTGAATGCATCATCGTAACCTATTCCCTTCCTCTCCCTAAATCCTAAAGTCGGACTCGGGAATGACTTTCCAACCTTCTTCGATAATCCTTTATTGTAACCTTGACCTCTAGGGAACGTTTGAGATATTTCTAGAGTTGGGATAAAAGGGATTCAAGATTCTTATGAGTCTTCAATAAATCTTGAAGATCTCTCGTAAGACTAGCCACTTTGTTCGTCAAATCACCATTTTCCCTCTCCACTAAATGACTCTCTCTCTCTCAACTCCATCTCTAAAGATAAAACACTGAGCACCAAAATTTTATTTTGCATTTTCATTTTAAAATATTTGACATGAATCTCGACATAAGGGCATTGAAGGTCACTCTCCCCCTCACTCAAAACATCAACTCCTTCACTCTCTCTGTAATGACTAGACACATAGTCGAGGACATCATGTTTAGAAACTCTAATTGATGTGAGGTATACTCCATGTACTAACATTAATGACCATGAACGTAGTGAAGTTACGTTTATGCGGTAATTCGTCCCCAGAGTCCACCGACTTGACATTACGATAAAAAAGTGTTGCATTGAAGGTAGCTTTGTGTGACATCCCGCTAATTAAAATAACGGGTGGCCAACCCTATACTAAAATAAAACAAAAATCTCAAATGGTTATTCTTAGCATCTCTATCAAAAATTCCATTTTAACTTTAATTCAATTAACATAAGTAAAACCATTCACCATCAACTATGCTAGATAAATAATTAAATCCAAAATCACATAATCAAATTGGAATACTGGAATATAATACAATACATTAACCGAATAAAACATCGATTTACAGTCCAATAACATAATACAATACAACTCAATTAAATAACATTGAAATTAAAATTGACATTGGGCTACATGCCCGGATAATAACTGACTGAAATTTTTCGAGAATCTTTAAGATAGAAAATGACTGAACAATCCTTGCAACACTCCACTACTGTTGCATCTCTGATGACCTGGAAGTGATAATCATGCTTGGTGTCCCTGTGGTTGGACACCTAAAAGTTTTTGAAAATATTTTGACACGGATCATAGCCCAAAACCATTTGAAAATATTTTTCAAGTAACTAAAATGCATAATAATTATGAATACATTCTTCCATTTTTAAATCGGTATCGCACTCACATGAGATAATCCTGACCCCTCAACTGCACTACGCACCTACGTATTCATTTTAACCCCTAGTTGTGCTACCTAGCCTAATTAGTCCCAATATACCATTAAGTCCATATGCTAGCCTGTTCATGCGTATTTTATCGAATCAGTGTCCACATACAATTAATAATTATAATTCTCAATTATAATCTAATGATTTATTTTCCAATAACTTTCACTAGTTATTGCATGATAATCCATAATTTTTATCTTAAACCCGTATATACACACACACACACACACACACACACACACACACATATATATATATACACTTATTTTCTATATCACAACAAGAACACATATGTCGCGTATAACCACCATCCCTCCGAGTAATACCTCACTGGATGCGTGTCTATAAAATGTTATTATTCACCAGGGCATACACACATCATCCTGGGTTACCGGGTCGGAATCTCACTACTGAACCCGCAACTCGTAAACGTATTGAAGGCGATCATAATCTTAAGCCAGTGAGTCATGACCATACCATAAATCACCTCACTATAACTCCTACCTTACATAGGGTGAGCATGCATGGCCCTATGACCCCGGGACTGATACTACACCTGCTGAGATTCACCAAGAGAGATCACCCATTGCGCACAACCTCTAAATAGCATTAAAGTGGTATGTTCACATAATTATATCATGCACGCAAATATAATGATGCATATATACTGTCTCTATACCCATATATATATATATATATATATATATATATCCAATCAATCTGGCTTACCGTGCCTATCCCTCATAGCACTAGTAAAAATTTCCAGGTTTAAACCCAATTCTAAATGATTAAATATTCACTTATTTAATCAATTTATCACTTAAAATAATATTCAGAACATATATTAAATCCTAACCATCCCGTATCCATTTTCTACTGAATTTTCTTCGTAGTTCATTATTTAATTCTCCGAGCATTATTCATCTCAAAATACTTCAAATCTCACCCTGGATGTATCCTGATTATCCTAAGGTATTTATCCGAGTTAAGCAATTTTCCCAAAAGTCCTAATTCCTTCCCGAACAAAAAATTTTAACCTGAAATTAAATCATGAATCAAAATCCCTCAACTAAGAAGAACTTTATATAACAAAGCAGCCGAACCAGTTCGGCTTGAGGGTGAACCAGTTCGCCCATGCAAACAACAACATTTCTTCCCAATTCGATTTTTGGCAAGGTTGAATCCAAATTCATCCACCCCAAAACATATTTCCTCAATAATTATTAATTATCATGATTACTAAACATGAAATAGGTCCATTTAAATATATAATTCCTCTACATACGATCACTACGTAGAATCTAGAATTTATCTCTAAATATTATGAAATTCTCACCCTATCACAAAATTCACAATTTCTCAATCTTCTAAATCCATAATTCATCCATTTACAGGAGATTCAAATTTTAATATTTCAATACAAATAAATCACAAAGTTTTATTATGAAATCATTTCTCCAAATATCCAATTGTCTATGCATCCCACCCAAAAATCCTTTCCCAATCATTATATGAATAAAACACTACACATAATTATTTATCAAAATAATTACTTGCCTTTAAAAATTGTAGAGTCTGAATTTTATTGAAGAACCTCCTTTGATGATTATCCTAAGCCCAGAAATCTTCAAGTTGTTCACAATTCCTAGCCTTTATTCAGCACCCTTTGAGTTTCCTTTCAAGAACTCTTGAATTTTCTTTTCTTTTCTCTTCAATTTCTTTCAAAATCTTGGTGTAACACAAGGGAAATCTTTAATATTGTAAAATGACTCTTCATATCACCCCAAATTTCCAATATATAGGTCAAATCCCGAAATTCCAATAACCCAAGTTTTTACAATGACCAAATTACCCCTATACGTGTCTCACCTAGTCTAAAAAGCTCCAAGAACACAATCACTATCCATGGATACTTAATTTTAACTATTTTGACCTATCTCAGATCAACCGTGGACTTGAAATAATCATGTGAGTCACCCAT
Organism: Sambucus nigra; assembly: GCA_949130495.1. Taxonomy (NCBI): domain Eukaryota; kingdom Viridiplantae; phylum Streptophyta; class Magnoliopsida; order Dipsacales; family Adoxaceae; genus Sambucus; species Sambucus nigra. Next base: position 363,916,201 of record OX422212.1, read on the forward strand.
CATCAATTTACCTTCTTATTCCCAACATGACCACACACGCGCGTTCCATAAGATGCTCTCGACTCGTCGATTTTACTCACTTACGATGTAATATAAAATATTAGAATTTAATTTACTTATTACCAAGTAAATATAATAACACATAAATTTTAATCCATTTCTTGCTAGTTAATATTTTATTTAAATTCACTTTATTTTTTAATATAATTATATTATTGCCACACGTGTAATCTAATTATTACTAAAAATACGGGATTTTACATACTTCCTCCCTTTCAAAGGAATTTCGTCCCCAAAATTTGGATATGCCTGGAAATAAAAACTTCGGATCCTTACTCGTATGGTGTCCGAATGCACTCAAAATCAATTGGTGATAACATTTTGGTGCTTATTCACTACGGACAAGGACTAGGAACAAGTCTATTTAAACCATTTCATACCGATATATTCCATCATTATTAAGGTCTCTTCTTGATGGAGATACATAAAACCATCGTTAAACAACTAAGAATGTTCTAATAATATGAGCCTATACACTATTGACTCTATCGTCTTAATGCTTGGGAAAAGGCCCCACTTCCCTATGTGATAACTTCCCTTTTTATTAAATCAAATATTTCCGTTAAGGGTGTATGCCCGCAATAATTTTTGATCACCCACATTAGTATTTAATTCTTTGCTTCGTGATGACGTGACTCTTACGACATTCCTAAACTATACGAAAATAACTTTGATTAACTCGATCGATGATGACTGACTCTAAATCACATTTGGTCTGTAAAACTTGTTGTTTCCACTGATTTTAATCAACCAGAGGTCGAAAGAAAAAAATTTCATCACAAAGTCTTAAAAAGTGTCATGTCATGGCAATTATTCCTCCCATTTATCTTACAATCCAGAATACGTATCTCTCGCATTCTCTAATATTTTAGTCACCCCTTCTGTAATACGTCTTGCTCCTGTCGTAACTTTGCCCCCATTGGCTCCTGATGACCCCTATCAGAGGTGGGATTCAAGGATCTCATACTAACTTACAATAATGTTGGGCTATACCTTGTGCTGAATCAAATTATTTCCTTTTCTTTAATGAAATGATGGACACACCTCCCGATAGTGTAACTCCTCCAAATTAATAAAAAGTTCTCCCTCTTAATCAACCCATTTCACCAACACAGAGAGAGTATTGATCGCTCCATGACATTGGTAACCCAGTAATTAACTTAATCAGTCTACTACCTATGAATTCCATCACTGGAATCACCAATCATTGAAAATTTCTGGTGGATCTCCTTGGACTAACCTTTTCCCAACTACGAGTGGTGCACCTCGAGATAACTTCACAATGTTTTAATCCAGATTCACCCACATGCTTATTATCCCATGTCATGTGGTACCTCTTTCTCCCCTGCCTGGTTACGCTAAAACCCGTGACCAACACGTCTATTACAAAACTGCACATTTCCTAAGTACTTTTTTCATAGTATAAATGGACATCCTATTTAGACGCGAGCGACCATCAGCCTTTGACTAAGTTAGACTTTGCACTACTCACCAAAACTGTTGGACCTTCCCTTGGCTAGAGAGATCCCTTACCCATGTCTCCATAACCTGTGAACCTATCTTGAGGGTAATATCTCTCCTTATTGTGTGTGCATATATATATATAGATAGATAGATAGAGAGAGAGATAGGAAGGCTCACCTACATCAAGATATGTACATCATACCATACATCACACCTACTTCTTGATCCTCAGAAATATTTTTCTGTTTTTTTATTTTCCTCTTGAAATTAATCTTCCAATAAATCCATATTCAAAAAATTAAGTAAAAATACATTTTGTAGCTATTTTTGTAAAATCCATAAAAACTGCTGGCGCAAATCCTTATAAATAAGGTATTTTGAGCAGCTTCTTGTGGATTTTTTAAAAAATAGCTACAAAACGTATTCTGACCTAATTTTTTGAACATAGGTTTATTGGAAGGTTAATTTCAAGAGAAAAATAAAAAATTATAAAAAATATTTTGTAGGGCCTACAACTAGGTGTGATGTATGAATAATGTATAGAGCATGATGTAGGCAAGAATTCTTATATATAAATATCCGGATTATCTCCTTCGTCAACCAAATTTTAGTCCATATTACTCTTCCAATATTGCTTCTACTGTCCCACATGCATACAGTTAAACACATTTATTATCACGTCCCCTTAACCCGGACGATTTTGAAAATCAAATTAACCAGGGCGCCCACGCATACAAACATCACAGATTTAATATATTTATTTTAAACTCAGCCCCTATTGGTCATCGTGGCTATACCATAAGGTTACACTCAGTTACCCTACTAATTGTGACTTAATTTTCCTAAAGGTCGTCCCATCTATCCACTATTGGAGTAAAAATTTCCCCAATGAGTCCTACACAGCACTACCCGACTCCACTGGCCTTATATCATATAATAGCTCTCATCTCAAAGTGTTTTCTCCACATGTATAATGATCGTCATTCAAAACCGCTACTCTAGCATCCAACAACATCTCCCAACTCCTGACGTTTATTGAGGTTCATAGATGAAATGTTATGCAATTGAAATCCAACCAAGGAATTTCTCTAATGTCCTATCACCTAGCGTTTTTAGTTATCTAGGCCCTTTGATTGAAAGCACATGATTGGGACAATAAAAATCCTATCTCCAATTATATAAGTCTAATCCTCAACTCCCACATCTCTAAAGGAGTCTTATAATAAGACGATCGCACTATCACTAAGTCCTTAGCGCTAAATTAATAACAAGATAAATATCTCTACTCGACGATAAACCTAACATACCCTAAATAACATCAGTACAGTTCCTACACACCGGGATCGAATAATACGAGATTACTATTTTCTCTGACATCTCCACTACAATATGGTATATATGCAGACTCAACCCTTTTTTAGGTGAGACATTGCAAAAATAATACATCCTGGCCTGGAAAAGCAAAAACGATAGCCTTACTGTAACAACCCACGGTTGCTCAAACCATCGCTAACCAGTTCATACCCAGGATAACAACATACTTGCATAACATATCTCCCGTATGTGAGCAACTCCACTAAAACATATCCTCTTAGTGTTCGCATTTGCACCTCTTCAGATTGAACCAAAGAGATCCCCGCTGCTAAATGTAACTATGAACACACAGTAGCGATACTAATGATACATCCACTAAATCCTCTCTTGTATAGATATAGTTCTTACAAAATACTGTGATGCACTTGTGTCACGCAAAATTTACCCCATTTTCCTAAGAATAAGAATTATACCTCCATTACCATAGGCATTGTCTGTTCAAATGATTCCTAGACGTAATACTCACGTCTAATCTAAGCTAAAAACTACTGTAACTATTGCATCTGCTGGGCACCCTGCTCTTGTCCCCTATCTCTCTATGGAAAATATCGATGCAGGTGGTCCTGCTCTCCACATGTAAAACACCATCTTGTATAATCCCCATCTCTTTGGCCCCACTGGCTATGTTGAGGTTGCCTTATTCTCTAGCCCTAGTAACCTTGGTCCTGATGGCTACCCTAGTCGTTGCCTTAGCTTTGATGGTCCTGTGGAACACGTTGCTGGACCTAATGGTCTTGTCTGAATCCACCTTCAGTCGATCAAAATTCTTTTGATCTGAATATTTTTAAATTGGTACTCTCTTAGTTATCCCCCTTATGGTGCCCCACTAGCACCAATTATATCTAGTCTTGCCCTCTTGACCAGACTCTCCAATCTCTTGGCTCCATTCTCATGGAATCATTGATATTGACATAATAACAGTACACTATTGGTGATATCGGCATAAGTCATCAAAGACATATTCCCGTAATAAGTGTGACTAAGTATAAATTCTTCTGAATTTAGCCCCTTAATTTAGTAATTTTAATATCTCAAACAATGTAATTGAATCGCTTTTATCCCATATCATTGCCATTGACTTATTATAACACGTACCCCAAGTTTCGTGTATTTCTTATTAATTTTACAGGTATTTAGTGCAAGAAAACAAAGAAATAAACCAGAAGAAAGGAAGAGAACAAAGGAAGACAAGTCAAAGGGAAAAAGCGTAAATTTACACCCGAAGTTCGGATTTGAAGCCTGAAGGAAGGTTGAAGATCTTTATTTCACAAGATCATTGAAAGAAACGACAATCAAATCGGACCTCGAGATCAAAAGTTATGACAAGTCAAAGATGGAAAGAAAAAGTCAAAATTGAAGATAATCAGACCGATCCGGTTTATCCCAGACCGATCCGAAATGTCACCATTCCAGTAGACCCTGGATTGATACCAAACGAGCCGATCCGATGGAATCCAGACCGGTCCGACTGTTCGATTTTCTGGCATTTATTATGGAGCTGAATATATGCAAATCTTGGAATATCTTGCATAGCTCATCAATATTAGCTGTCAATTCGTGCTATTTGGTGTTATAAAAGGCCAAGCCCTACTTCCTTCCAGGGGAGTCGAATTTAGAGCGCCTTTTCACTTTTTTCTTTGGTAGACAATTTCATATTCTTAGAAAAACCCTAGTTTTTAAGTTTGAGAAACAAGGAGTATTCTGGATTCAAGTTCATCTCTTTTCCCTAGTGCAGATTTCAAGTATCAAATTCAATTCTCTTATTTCATCTCAATTATATTTTCAATTCAATTATCAATTGTTTGGTAATTTTTGTTTTTACAATGCTTATTAGATATCTAATTACATGCATTGTTATGAATTTTTTTCTCATAAAACCATGTCTAGCTAAATTTTCAAGGGTTGGGGTACATGAACTCATTCCGAGGTAAATTACCCATGTAGAAAATAGAGGGTAAATTAAATATTGATCGAATCGTGTAGGAAATTATACGAACATAGCCGATCATTTAATCTCTCTTTCCCTAGGTACTTGGAATGTTTAAGAAAACTATGCAAGTGTAATTGTCTATACACCACTTTGTATTTACCTTTGATTTCATATGATGCGGGCTAGTTCCCTCATATATGTAATGCTTAGGATCTATAAAGACTGGATTTAGTCAAAATTTCAATTTACAATTCTAGTATTCTATACGATCATTTACTAAGGTTTGAGGGATTGTACTCCACCCTATTTTCTCTCATCTTCATATCTAATTTCTTACAATTCAGTGTTTTTGTGCACATAGTTTATTTTTATTTCATCACCAATTGGAATTTTCAAACCATCAATCATCTTTGCTTTTCTTTTGAGAAACCATTTGAAGGTTAAATAACTCTTCCTACATAATTCCCAATTTCCAATTTCTGATCCTTGTGGAGACGATCCCGACTTCTCGGATTATTACTAACGCGACAGGCTTGCACTTGAGCCTAGAGAGAACGCACTTTTGAGATAAATTCTTAGTCGCATCAAGTTTTTGGCGCCGTTGCCGGGGATCAAAAATTGGTAATATTTAGGAAAGTGATTTCAACCCTGATTTCAAAAAAAAAAAAATTCCTACATTTCATCTCATCTCTTGTACGATTACATGCAAAATCCATTTCTCAGCCAAGTCCACGAAAATCCTATTGCCGAAGCTAATTTTGAAAATTCTCATACCAATGACTCTCCCCACTTTTGGGTTCCACCTCCTTCACCTAACAATTCAATCACAAGTCGCTCTTTCAGTCAAACACCAAGTGAGGATTGTGAATATTTTGATAGCAATATGTCTGTGCACGGTAGTGTTGGTGTTAGTGCTAGAGAGGAAGAGATACCATATCTTCCCATGAAAGATCTTTTATCTTTGGAGGGAACTGTTACCCTTGGTTGAATTTTACTTCCATATAATGCCGGTCAGTTCCACTTTCATAATGAGATGATTCAAATTCTTCCTACATTTCATGGGATGGATTCTGAAAAACCATATCTCCATATTAGTGAGTTCGAAGAAGCATGTGAGACTTTTGGTGACCAAACCTGCCCACAAGATGTTATCCGGTTAAAGCTTTTCCCTTTTTCCTTAAAGGATAAAGCTAAGACTTGGCTATAGTCACTACCCCTGAATTCTATTTTATCCTGGAGAGATATGCAGACCAAGTTTCTCTCCAAGTTCTTTCCACAGCAAAAAACCAACTTTGTCAAAGCTCAAATGTAAGCTTTTCGACAAAAGGAGAATGAGGCTTTCGAGAAGTGTTGGGAACATTTTCTGGATTTAGTTAGCCCTTTCCCACATCATGAATTCGAAAAACATCATCTCATTTCATTTTTTCATCAATGGCTTACCTTAGCATCTAAACAAATAGTTCAGACAATGCGCGAAAGACCATTTTGGGAGCTAGACTCGAGCGATGCTGAGGCTCATCTGAAATACGTAGCGGAGAATATGCAATCATGGGTTGTTTCTAACCCCAATAGTCAAAATAAAAATCGACAAGTGACTAACTCGTCTGCTGCATCCGGTATTTATCACTTGGACAAGGACACTTTGTCAGATCGAAAATTTGACCAATTGGAAAAGAATTTCAGAGACATGCTTGAAGTTTAATTAAGAGAAGTCGCTGGACCCGTGCAAGCAGGAAAAGAGAAAGTGTGTGTCATTTGTGCTGCTGGTCATTCTACCAAAGGATGTCCTACTATTCCTGCATACAAGGCAATGTACACTGAGCAAGTAGAAGCGATAGGAGGGTTTCGAGGTAATTTTAATGTACCGCAAGGTAATGCATACAATCAATCTTGGAGGAATCATCCTGGTTTCAACTATGGACAACCACAAGGTGGGATGGCTCCTAATCCACATGTGGCTTTGCCACCACCCCCTCCTCAATTTTAGCAAATGCCTCCTCTGATGCAAACCCCTCTGTAGGTACCATCTTCGAGTCCGTATGTCACTCCACCTAGGCGATCTCTTGAGGATAATCTGAATTAATTCATCCAATCTCAAAAGGAGAGCAATGCTATGTATGATCGAATGTTCACAGAAATTCATACTAGCATCTCTAGGTTGCAATCTGCATTGAATACTCAAGAGAAAGGTAAATTCCCATCCTAAGGCCAGAGACCTCATACTCAAGGACAAATTATGGTTAGCTTTACATCATCAGACTCGCCAGAACAATGTCAAGTTGTCACGACTCTACGTAGTGGTCACATAATTGATCTAGCGCCACTACTGCCCAAGGAATCTAAAGCTAAAGAAGCTTCAGAATCTGAGGAGAGCCCATTGCACATGGATGATAAGGATGAAGGAGTTAAAACTGAAGTTGAAGTAAAACCACCCACTACTACTCCATTTCCTCAACGCTTGGCACCACCCAAAAAGGGAGTTTCGCATACTGAAGTGTTAGATGTTCTGAAGCAAGTGAAGTTGAAGTTATCATTTCTGGATGCTATCCAACAACTTCTAGCATATGCCAAAGTCATCAATGATATTTTGACTATAAAATGATGGCTTAAGTTGAAGAAGAATGTCTTTTTGGCAGAAAATGTGATCTCGGTCCTTCTTAATGATCTTCCACCAAAATTCAAGGATACTGGTGCACCTATAATTTCATGTGTTATAGGAGAGAGTAGAGTTGAAAAAGCTTTGCTTGACTTACGTGCGAGTGTGAACATGCTTCCATACTCTATCTATAAGCAACTTGATTTAGGTGATCTTAAACCTACCCGAATCACTCTACAGTTAAAAGATCGAACAGTGAAAGTGCCGCGTGGGGTTTTGGAGGACGTGATAGTTCAAATGGACACATTATACTTCCCGGTTGTATTTTCATTTGGGATACAAAGCCTTCTCCCCATTCGAGTAATCATGTTCCCATAATTTTGGGCCGTCCATTTTTAGCTACTGCTAATGCTTTGATCAATACACGTAATGGCCAAATAAAACTCACTTTTGGAAACACGACTCTCGAGACCAATATTTTCAATGTTGCTAACCAAATGGGTGATGAGGATGAAATTCATGAGGTTGATCTTATTGAAGAGGTGGTGGATGAGAACATCGAGAAGATCATAGGTGGAGATGCACTGGAAGTTTGTTTAGTGCAAGGTGTTAAGAATAAGAGTTCTTATACTGAGTTTGAGCGTGAAGTGTAAGAGTTGGGAGCTTGGTTGCAATAAGAAGTGAGTTTTGAGAAGTTGAGAGATGTTGACAGGATTTATAGATTTGAGTAATTACCCCTGAGGGAGTCACTCATGATCCCTTCTGAAAATAGATTTCCTAGTATTGAGTTAAAGAAACTACCCTCTCATGTAAAATATGCTTTTATGGGAAAAGATGATACATTTCCTGTTGTTGTTTCTTCTAGTTTAAAAAAAGAGCAAGAGGGAATGTTGTTGAATGTGTTGAGGAAACATAGGAGTGCGTTTGGTTGGACTATAGCAGATTTGAAAGGTACAAGTCCTTTGATTTGTACCCATAAAATCCATCTCGAGGAGGAGATGAAGCCCTTGAGAGAGATGCAAAGGCGACTGATCCCAATCATGAAAGATGTAGTTCGAGCGAAAATTATTAAATTGTTAGATGCTGGGATTATCTATCCCATTTATGATAGTAAATGGGTGAGCCCAATTCAGGTCATTCCAAAGAAGTCGGGCATGACCATGGTTGAAAACACTAAGGGAGAATTAATACCTCAATGCACCACCATCGGGTGGCGTGTTTCCATTGATTATCGAAAGCTCAATGCCGAAATAAGAAAAGACCATTCCCCCTTGCCGTTTATTGACCAGGTGATTGAACGAGTAGCGGGCCATCCTTACTATTATTTCCCAGATGGGTATTCTGGCTATAATCAGATTGAAGTGGATGTACTTAATCAAGAAAAGATGACTTTTACATGCCCGTTTGGTACGTTTGCCTACAAACGTATGCCTTTTGGGTTATGTAATGCTCCAGCAACTTTTTAAAGGTGCATGTTGAGTCTCTTTAGCGACATGATAGAAAAAGGTCTGGAGGTGTTCATGGACGATTTCAGCATTTTTGGTCCATCTTTCGAATAATGTTTAGCTAATCTTGAAAGAGTTTTATTTCAGTGTGTGGAAAAAGACTTAGTCCTCAATTAGGAAAAATGCCATTTTATGGTCACTGAGGGCGTAGTTCTGGGCCACATAGTTTCATCTAGAGGAATTGAGGTTTATCGAGCAAAAATAGAAGTAATAGCTGAGTTACCCCTGCCAAAATCACTTAAAGATGTGAGGTCCTTTCTAGTCCATGCTCGATTTATAGGATATTTATCAAAGACTTTAACGCCATCGCTAGACCCTTGAGTAATCTTCTCATGAAGGAAACTCCATTTGAATGGAATAACGCATGCCAAGAAGCTTTCGTTAGACTCAAAAGTATGCTAATTTCTGCTCCTATCATGCAAGCTCCCGATTGGTCCTTCCCATTTGAGCTTATGTGTGATGCAAGTGATTACACTATTGGGGTTGTTCTCGGATAAAGAAAAGACAAGAAAGCTCATGTTATTTTCTATGCTAGTAGGACATTATATGGCCCCTTACTTAACTACTCCACCACGGAGAAAGAATTACTAGCAGTTGTTTTTGCTCTCGATAAATTCTGCTCTTACATTGTTGGGTCACCCATCATTTGCTTCACTGATCACTCAGCACTCAAGTATCTTCTAACTAAGAAATATTCCAAACCGCGCCTAATCAGGTGGATCCTACTCCTATAAGAGTTTAATCTCTCAATTCAAGGTAAGAATGGAGTAGAAAACATCGCTGCTGACCATTTGTCACGACTCTCGTCCGACGTACCTATTGATCCCATCCCCATAGACGAGTATTTTTCGGATGAAAATATATTTGCTACTTCTTCTCTTCCTTGGTTTACGGATATAGTATACTACCATGTCACCGGAGTCGTTCCCTCCAATTGGACTCTACAAGAGATAAGGAAGTTCATTACTTGGTCACGCATGTTATTTTATGACGATCCATATTTGTTTAAGTATTGCGCTGATCAAATCATCCAAAAATGTGTACCTGATGAAGAAAGTCAAGGGGTAATTTGATATTGTCATACGGAAGCATGTGGAGGTCATTTCTCCAAAAATAAAACTATTGTGAAAATCTTGCAAAGCGATCTCTTTTGGCCCACAATCTTCCGGGATGTGAATACTTTTTGGAAATCATGTGACAGATGCATAAGAATGGGAGCTATTACTCGCCATGACATGATGCAATTGACCCCCATACTTGTCTTAGAGTTGTTTGATTGCTGGGGTATTAACTTCATGAGTCCTTTTCCACCTTCTTTTGGCTTTCTATACATCCTCGTCACAGTAGACTACGTCTCAAAATGGTTAGAGGCCATAGCTGCAAGGACGAATGATAATAAGTGGTGATAAAATTCATTCAAGAACACATAATTTCTCGATTCGGAGTTCCTAAGGCTATTATCAGTGATAATGGCACTCATTTTTGCAATAAGCTGATGGAAAAGCTAATGAGAAAGTATGGAGTCGTCCATAAGGTTGGAACGACTTATCACCCTCAATTGAATGGCCGGGCCGAGCTAGCCAATCGAGAAATTAATAATATCTTGGAAAAGACAGTCGACCCTAATAGGAAACATTGGTCTTTTCGATTGAATGATGCGCTCTGGGCTTATCGAACTGCATACAAGAATCCCCTTGGGATGTCCCTATTTCATTTTGTATATGGCAAACCTTGTCATCTTCTTGTTGAAATTGAACACAAAGCGTATTGGGCTATCAAAAGGGTGAAATTTAACATGGAAAAAGCCGGTGAAACACGTAAACTTCAGTTGAATGAGTTAGAACAAATACGCAACGATGCGTATAAAAGTGCTAAAATCTCGAAAGAACAAATGAAACGAGCTCACAACAGAATCATCCGACGTAAGGAGTTTCATTCAGGGCAAAAAGTACTTCTCTACAACTCGAGGTTACACTTGTTTCCCAGAAAATTACGATCACGATGGTCAGGTCCATTATTTTTGAAGGAAGTATTCCCCCATGGAGCCGTTGAAATAGAGGATCAAAAAGGGGGGCAACACATTCAAGGTTAACGGACAACGTCTCAAGCCGTATCTAGAAGCGGTTATAATGGAAGCCGACACGATTTGGTTATCAGACCCCATTTATGGGGATTAACTGAGCAAGAAAGGTGAGGTCGTCACACCCCCGACATGTATGGGGTGAATGGTGTGTATAGTAGTCATAGGACATTAGGCTAGTTAGGAAGTCATAGTTGTGTGTCACTACAAGAGGTGGGAATCAAACACATGTCTCGGGAGCATCTCGGGATTCGATGAGAGTTTTGAGAGTTTTGAGGTCCAATTGCTTTAAAGGGAGTGTTGGATGGAACAATCAAAAGGAAAATGGCCACTGAACTAAAATAGGAAAAACTGGCATTTTTACAGACCGGATCGGTCCGGCCCTAAAAAAAAGGAACCGATCCGGGATAAAAAAGAAATAAAATAAAAAAGAAACCGAACCGATCCGGTCTAAATCCGGATCGATCCGGTCGTCTACAGGCTGTGCCCTTTCCCGAGGATAAAACATCTTCATCAATCCACACCCCATTTCATTCCCCAATCCTTTTATCTCCCCAAAAATTGGTACACCCCCCTTACCCATTCTTTCCCTCCCTTATTTCCCACCAATTCTTCCCCCCCTCCTCCATCCACCCTATAAGTATCACCCTACCCTCTCCACTTTATTTCACAGCTCCATCACTATTTTCTTCTCTCTCTTTCTGTTCAGCACTTCAGTTTCTATGGATGCTCCTCAGAAATATAATTCCATTGAAGTACTGCTAGATGGAAATGGCGAATATCGTTCACGTCGTGAGGGAAATTGGTGCCACCGTTTTTTCGGTCGTAGGCAAAAAATCCACATTGAGCATCAGGTGCTTTGGGATAACTTCCTAATTCTTTCACTGGCCTGTTCATGTCCCGAGGCTGGTGCAGATTTTTTAATGAACCGTACGAGGGAGTATGGGAGAATGAAGTGCGTCAATTTTACGGTTCGCTCGCCCGTATCGCAAATTTTGAATCTCAAGCCTTTATCGACTCGACACCGATACCGTTCTCGCTTGAACTTATAGCCCAAAAACTCGAGTCTAAAGGTGTGATCACTCCAGCCCAATTTTAATATCCCAATCATGATCCTACTGTTCCCAAAGATGTTTGTATGTCTCGAATCGCTCCGGGTTCGGTTTGGAATACTGAGACTTTTCCTGTCGTCGGTTACCCGACAAGGCACGTATCACTTTTCACATCGTTTGTGCCAACATTTTGTAAACTTCAAATGATTCGACTATGAGGCCGCGTCAAGCTACTATAGTGTATCATCTGTTTGACCATGCAACTGTTATCAATTTGGCCCGCACGTTTTATAATGACATCATCTGCGCGGCGCTGGACAAAAAGGGTAGGTCCCCTCTTCCTTATGGTTGTCTCATTACCTCCTTTCTTAAGGATATAAGTATTGTTCCCCCGCAAGATCTTATTACCCGAAGTGACAAACAAATCCAGCTGGTCCATGCGCGACGAGGTGACAGTGATACCTCGGGTGATGAGGCTGCCGCTGAGGAAGAGGCTATTAATGCAGAAGATGTTGAGATGGAAGACGGTGACGAGGACGACTATGATGAAGCTGCTGATTCTGATTATGTTCCCGTTGATACCGGTCTCACCGACTGCGTTGCTTCTCTTGAGACACGTTTTGATAGGTTTATGTCCTCATACCGTCGTGACACAAGTATGATGCTGCGTACGCATGCTGATCTTTATCACCTCAAGTTGGGTCTCGAAGCCCCACTTCCTGCTTATTTTTATGATCCTTATGACCCCAATGCCCTCGGTAGCTCCCACCGCCCATCCGTACCGTAGGAATCCCCGTTGGAACCTTTCATAATCCCCCTCTGGTTATGTTATGTTATGTTGTCATGTTTTTATCTTTTGTTTCCACAATTGTGTTGTACTGAACAATTTTTATTATAGTCATTTGCTGGTTTTATTTATCGCACTCCTTATTTCGTCTTATTTAGCTTTATCGTCCTTCGATTGTGGAGAATGCAAAAGCCTAAGTTAGGGGGGATGATAAGTGCGTATTCATAAAACTTTGCATATATATATATATAAAATTTGAAATTTTTTGAAAAAAGCCAAAAATATTTTTCTTCAAAATAAATAAAAATTGGAATTTAAAAATTTCAAAAATATCACCTTTATTCTATTTAAAGTCTCAAATTGTTAACAATCGAAATGCACTACGACAAAATTGACCGAAGATGGAAATTGAAAGAAAATTGACGACTTAACGAATAAGTTTGGAGATTGATTAAACCCGGTGAGATTTCAAGCCTTTCAATTTTTTATGAGTTTTTAAATCAATCCGAGTTTATCACTAACTCAAAGTTCTTTTCAGTGTTTTAATAAGTCGTTGATGATTTCAATCCTTTATTTTGATCGGTTATGGGAAATGTGTGAAATGTTGTCTCGAAATTCGTGCTAAATATATCTCTAAACTTGATTAATCTCGAGATGAATATGGTAACGTGATTAGCAATTTGGACAATGAAGTAGGCCCTATTTTGTTTAACCCAAAAATATTAGCCATAATAAGTTGTGAAAAATTTGTCCCTTTGCAACCCCCTTTGAGCCTAATAAAATATTTCCCTTTTGTTTGATAACCCAAAAAATCCAAAATAGCCCGGAATTGTGAAAAATTGGAAAATAAGTCCAAAGTGTGTAATAAAAAATAGAGGGCAAGAAAAGAAAAATAGCAAGAGAAAAAAAAAGAAAAAAAAAAGAAAAAAGAAAAAGAAAGAGAAAAATGAGCAAATGCCCGAAAAAGCACTAATGGACGTCACAAGGACATTTTCCAATTCCAACATTCCGCCCATTTCCATTTTCACCCTTTACACTTTTTAACCCGAAAAGCCCTAACCGAGTCCGAATGGAGAAATTAATTACTGCATGGAGAGCTAAGACATGAAAAGATAATAAAAGAGATTAAAATGGTGTGATAAAGAGATGATGTTTCCCGTTTCCTAATAACTGTATTCCGATGATGAGATATTTTCACCATATATTTCCTTCTTTTCAATTTCGTATGCGCGAATTTGTGTCCATTATATTTACTCTTTATATCATGCATGCCGAGAGAAAACAACCACAATCGAAGAGATTCGTTTGTGAGTGCATCTGTAAGAATTTGAATCAAAACGAATTTTCAGAAAGTAAAGTAATACTCAATTGGTGGAAATTTGAGGTTTAATTTCTGGCTTTGCAGACACACACACACACACACACACACTATGATTTGAGACATTTGAATATGAAGTTATGGTGATTATTTTTCGAAAAGTTTAAATTGTACAATTTTTAAGTATTTTGATATTTATTTGAGTCAATAAAGAATTTTGTGGGTGTATTCACTGCAAACCCTCATGAGACAAAACTCGTCCGACTAGGGTAACCTAGGGGTTTAAAGGCTTGTTGCATACGCTCAATACAATCGCATGCCTGTGAAAGTGGAATTTCAGTTAAATAAAAGAAATATCAAGAATAGAACTTTGGGTAGCTTCATTTACATTGCCCGGGATGTGCAAAGTTCTAAGTTAGGGGGATTTGACTAAGCATAAATTCTTTTTAATTTAGCCCCTTAATTTAGTAATTTTAATATCTCGAACAATGTAATTGAATCGCTTTTATACCATATCATTGCCATTGACTTATTCTAACAAGTACCCCGAGTTTCGTGTATTTCTTATTAATTTTACAGGTATTTAGTGCAAGAAAAGAAAGAAAGAAGCCGGAAGAAAGGAAGAGAACAAAGGAAGATAAGTCAAAGGGCAAAAGCATAAATTTACACTCGAAGTTAGGATTTGAAGCCTAAAGGAAGGTTGAAGATCTTTATTTCACAAGATTATCGAAAGAAACGACAATCAAATCGGAGCTCGAGATCAAAAGTTATGACAAGTCAAATATGGAAAGAAAAAGTTAAAATTGAAGATAATCAGACCGATCCGGTTTATCCCAGACCGATCCGAAAGGTCACCATTACAGTAGACCCAGGATTGATGCCGAACCGATGACAACAGAACCGATCCGATAACATTCAAACCGATTCGGTAGATATAAAAAAGAATTGATTCAGTTACTGAAAAACGAGCCGATCCGATGGAATCCGGACCGGTCCGACTGTTCGATTTTCTGGCATTTATTATGGAGCTAAAGAGATGAAAATCTTGGAATATCTTGCATAGCTCATCAATATTAGCTGTCAATTTGTTCTAGTTGGTGTTATAAAAGGCCAAGCACTACATCCTTCCAGGGGAGTCAAATTTTAGAGCGCCTTTTCACTTTTTTCTTTGGTAGACAATTTCGTATTCTTAGAAAAATCCTAGTTTGTAAGTTTGAGAAACAAGGAGTATTCTGGATTCAAGTTCATCTCTTTTCCCTAGTGCAAATTTCAAGTATCAAATTAAATTCTCTTATTTCATCTCAATTCTATTTTCAATTCAATTATCACTTGTTTGGTAATTTTTGTTGTTACAATATTAGATATATAATTACATGCATTGTTATGAATTTGTTTTCTCATAAAACCATGTCTAGTCAAATTTTCAAGGGTTGGGTACATGAACTCATTTCGAGGTAAATTACCCATGTAGAAAATAGAGGGTAAATTCAATATTGATCGAATCGTGTATGGAAATTATACGAACATAGTCGATCTTTTAATCTCTCTTGACCTAGGTACTTGGAATGTTTAAGAAAACTATGCAAGTGTAATTGTCTATACACCACTTTGTATTTACCTTTGATTTCATATGATGAGGGCTAGTTCCCTCATATATGTATTGCTTAGGATCTATAAAGACTGGATTTAGTCAAAATTTCAATTTACAATTCTAGTATTTTATACGGTCATTTACTAAGGTTTAAGGGATTGTACTCCACCCTATTTTCTCTCATATTCATATCTAATTTCTTACAATTCAGTGTTTTTGTGCACGTAGTTTATTTTTATTTCATCACCAATTGGAAATATCAAACCGTCAATCATCTTTTCTTTTCTTTTGAGAAACCATTTGAAGGTTAAAGAACTCTTCCTACATAAGTCCAAAATGCCAATTTCTAATCCTTGTGGAGACGATCCCGACTTCTCGGATTATTACTAACGCGACAGGCTTACACTTGAGCCTAGAGAGAACGCACTTTTGAGAGAAATTCTTAGTCACGTCAAGGTGCTAGATAATTCTACTTGTGAGTCCACCCTCATTATCGTTCGTATCCACCTCGTCGGGTACAAAGTTTTCTAAACAAGAACATTCTTCCTTATACTTAGTACCTGTACAACCCTCCTGATAAGTCCCAAAACTTTCTTCACATCTCTGTTTGAACAGCAGATGAATGGACTTACGGTCAAACTATACCTCAAAAGTTATCAATATTTAGAGTATATATTTTCTCAGATGTGGTGATTAACTCTCACCACTGCAACACTGCTCCTAAGAGCTAAAAAATTGCCAAAATTTGTTTATGAGTGTCACTGCATTTCATCTTACTCAAAATCATTTTCATCTTCCCATTCCATTGGCTAGTTAATACAACGTTCGCATTTCTCGGACACTCTGACGGATGGCCCTTCTAAAGGGCCCTCTTGACGCTCTCCTATACTGAATGAACTGGGTGAGTTTGAATAAGTGCCATCGCCATCGGTTACAAAAAAAAAGTTATTTTTAAGACCCTATTTTTTGAGACAGACAAAATATAGTCTTTAAAACATATTTTTTTGGACGGATAGAATTAGCCGTCTCAAAAACTATTATTTTTTTAGACTGTTAATTTTTGCCGTCTCAAAAACTATTATTTTTTGAGACTACTAATTATAGCCGTCTAAAAAAAGGTCACCTTTTGACACAGTTAATTATTTCCATCTTATAAAGTGAACCAAATGAGACGGTAAAATTTATAGTCCCAAAAGATGTACCAAATAAGACGGCTAACAAAAATAGCTTCCCCTACTAAAAATTTTTCTCCCGCTCTAAACACTTAACCTCCCACTAAAAAAAACAATTAGCCTTAACCCCGATAGCCGTCACACCAACCCCAACATTCTTCTCCTCTGACCCCAGCATTCTCCTCCGCCATTCTCTCCAATTAGAACTCCTCCTCCATCGTTCTCTCTATTCATTGCTCTGAAGGTAATGTTCATACCCTTTGAAATTCTTTATGTGAAGATACCTGATTCGATTAACGTTTGAGCATGAAAGAAGTGGGTTCTTTAGATTAGGGTGTGAAGAATTGTTTTTTTTATGTGGAGACCTGCGTTTTTTTGGATGGAAAGTTTTTATTTTCTTCTTAAATATGGCAGAAGCCAAAACGCACCAAAGATTTTTTTTAATATGGCAGCAGCCATATATATATATATATATATATATATATGGGACTGTGCCCATCCCCTGAATCAAATTGGGGTTCATATGGGGTTAATACACCTTATCAAATAGGTTATGGAGTTAATTCCTAGTCCACCTTATTATCATATAGGGTATGGGTATGGAGTTAATCCTAAGATTTAATTTTTTTTTAAGTTTTAGTGTATTTTTCTAAGAGTCATGCTATCCGTCCACAATAAGTCCCCCCAAAACAAATCTTAGGATTAACTTCGTACTCATACCCTGTTTGATTTTGAGACGGCTAAAATTTGAGTCTATAATTAGGTATATTTAGTGTCTCAAATTGACAATGGATCCTTTCAATTCAAAATCTAATTAGGTATATTTAGTTTTGATTTTGTTTTGTGTCGTAATGTTTAGATTTGGTTTGTTGATTTGTTTTTAAGGCATTAGGTCAAGCGTTTGTTTTAAATCTTACTCTATTGTATTTTGTAATTTTTTTTTTCTCTTATCGGTTAATTTTACATAGTTGAGCATGTATGACCCATGATAATGGGTTGTTTATATTTTATTTTTGAATTCACCTATGTAAATGTTATTGATTGTATTTGTATTTTGTAATTGGAAAAGAGAAAAATAATAACATTATTGTAGTATTGGTGAATCATTTGTTATATGATCATTCATTATATTCCTACTATTCAAATATTATATAAGAGAATGATAGTACACAAATTAGAATCAGAAAATTTCAAGTTGAACAGTATATTAAACTTTATTTTTGTGAGTTATAGTTCGAGCATGTAGATTATGGTAGTTTGTGCAAAACCCTATTTGTTTTTCATATTTAGCTCCATCCCTGAACATTTATGGGTATTTGACAGGGAGCTACTGGTTCCGTGACCATTTTTCCTTCATTTTGAAATATTTTATCTAAGCCCGGACATTCAAGTTACAACATTCAATTGATACGGATAAGAGGTAATTCTGATTCTTAATTTATGATCTATATCATTAGTTTTTGTAGTGGTGATATGAAGTTGAGGGTGAGCCAATGGAGAACCTTGATTGATTTTAGTGGCGATAGGAGGTTGAGGGTGAGCCAATTGAAAACCCGGATTGCCAATTGGTTGTTGAGTATGTTTCTATATTAATATAAGATAATATTTGTTTACTAGTTTGTGTAAATTTTAGTTAGATTATTGATATGTTTGTTGACAATTGATTATCTAATTCAACAGGGTGGTTTTTGACAGGGACCCACCTGCACCTGCCCTTAATGGGGGAAAATTGGGGGTAAATAAACAGGTCGTGTCGGGTTTGAAATAAAAACACATTGGGTTTGGGGGAAGGGCAGGTTTTGTATGTGAAAATCCCGAAGTAGCCCCATTTAAGGGTATTATTACAAATATTTTAGTTAAATCTATGCATCTTAGTTAGTTAGTTTGGCATAATAATAAATAAGTGCATACTCTTAGTTAGAGGACTTCAATTTTTTATTGGTTTATCATAAACAACAAACATGAAATCCATTAAAACGGATGAATAAAATAAGTTAGAAAATATCATAAATATGTTTTGGGATGGGTTCGGAGACGTCGTCAGTTTTTTAAACGAGTTTGGGGTGGGGGCAGGGTAAGCGAGTTTGGGGATCTTCTCTAGCGTTTAGCCTTGAACAATCTTTGACAATCCTCGATAGTTGGACTTTATCATCACTTACAATGGTTTTGTATCTAATAACACTGTTAACAAGTACACGAGTCTCCCATCATTTTAGATTGTGCTAAAATTGAAGTTCTTTAATCTATGTTCACTGGTCTACTTTGTAATGGCTAAGTGTTAACACTTTTAGGTGTCTGACTAGCTAAATTTTTTTTAAAGGGAATGTAGAGTTTATTTTGGCAGTGAAATTGACCTTGTTATACTTCTTTTGATCTATAAGGGGCCTTTTCACATCTAAAGGTTCATCTTCACAAGGTTTGGTCGCATTTGAATTTATTTATTTATTTTATATGAAGGTCTGTGCAACTCTTCTTCTAAAACTTTACTCATTCTTGGATTATATGGAAAGTTTCAGTATGCGGCTCCTCTATGAAGCTATAAAACACACGCAACGTTTGTCGTGAGACCTTCTTTGTTAAGCTTTATTCTAGCGAGCTCATTTGGCGAGTAGTATTAATGTAGACATTTGAAATTAAAATTGTCCTTATCTATGTTGGGTTTTATTTCAATTAGCACCGTTGTCTTTATTAGCGTACCGTTGGCTTCTAAATCTATCACAGTTGGATCTTTTAAATCGAATTATTCTGAAAATTATATCTTAGTATTGCATGCTCTTCCAATTTGAGTTGGTTACCCTAGGCTCTCTCTCCGAGCATCGTGTTTGTTGTAACTCACAACTTTGTTGAAACTAATTGGGGGAATCAATCAAGTCAAAAGAGATACGTGTCTTAATGATGGACTGCTTGGGATGCGCATTTGCGCTTCATGATAGGCTACTGACCTAGGATACCCTTAGGTTTCTTGTGCTGAGGCCCTATTCGTGTGTTGTGGAATGTGATGTGTTAGGCTTGGCAACTTTTCGTGGGACCGAAGTGAGGCTTTTTCTCACGATTCTCTTCACGTACTTGACAAGACTGCAAATGTCTCATTTCTTATGTCTTAAATCACACGTCTCTACTAGATTCTATGAACATTAACTATTCAACTCCTCTCAAATCACATGTCTCTAATCTTATAGTTGATGGTGTTTGGAAGTTACCTGATTGTTTCATTAATTCTTTTCCTCATCTCTATGATTTGGGTTTGTGGTGTTTTCTATCAATCAATACCTCTAAACAAAATGGGATTTTCTTACGATTCTTCTCTCATTAGGGTAATGTATGATGTATCTTATGTCTCTGAATTATATGGCATAAATTTTCACACCAAGCATACTATAGCACTTTCAAGAACTTATAGTATTAATTGATGCAATATTGCGGATCTGTTAAACTAAACAGTCGACTTTAAAGTCAATTTTGACCCCTTGAACATCGCTGAAAATAGCCCGAAACATAGTTAGCTAGGTACGAGCAATACGAATCCAATAGCGCCAGAATCACTTCATTCCAATTTACGATTAAAAAGTTACGGCATTTCTCCCAAAACATACTATTTAAACTTGAAATAAAATAATATTAAGGCAATTCAACTATTGCTCGAGCCAACTAAGAAATAATGCCTTGAGAAGAATCTTTGGATTTTGTTTACTTGCTTGGGTTTTCAGAACAGGTAGGCTCTTGGAATGCATGGGGGACTGTGGTAGAACTCCATTTGAAAGAGGGAGTTCAATTAATTTGCATAGCAAAGTTTGAGTTCAAATATTTCAAAGTAAAACATTAGTATTTATGACTACAAGTGAAAATAAATACTATTAGTACTAGCAAATCAGTTGTAGATACCATAAATCTGAGCAATAAGATGTCATAATGGTAAGGAAAAGGGTTCTTGAGATTGAACTCTTTCTGTTGAGCTAACTATGAAGCAATGCTATGATCGAAAAAATATAGCCCTGCCATCATAAGAGCCTGAATGAAGGCAGAAAAGACGTACATTGGAGGAACCTTTCCCATATCGTGTAATTTAGTATAGAGAGATCAAATCATGTATTGGACTTGGGTGTGAGATACATATTTCATTTCTTGATATCCATCCGAGAATTCAAAGTCGTTATTTTACAATAGGTCTATAAAACTGATACATAACTGGGGTAAACAAGCAAAATATAAGAACTCACAATATGCATTACCTTGATTATAGTCTAATGGTACAAAGATGTAGATTCCCAAGGCAGAGGGCTAAAGAGTCTTCTGGGAACTCGAGATGGAACTTTTCTTGGCATGATGAATGAGAGTGTTGTCCGCAATAATACCATCGTAGGGACCCCATAGTCTGCAATAAAACTTCTGAGCCACCCTGATGACTGGTAAAAAGGTTCCGGATTCTTATCTTAAGCTACTGTAATAACAAAATATCAAGCCAATAAATATTTGACCACACACCTGTACCATTCCACCTAGACCTTTCCCTTCGACTCCTTAAAGCAGTGTAACGCCACTGAAATCGATACTTCTCTAAATTTGGGTCTTGGGGTTTCGAAACTCTATACTCGCTTACCACTCCCTGGGAAATCAACAATTCACCTAATGTTAAGACTTATTCAATCAGATGTGAATAATATTAAATCTTGTGTTTTCTGCATCTGAAATATACCTTGATATCCTCTTGGATGAAAAGCACAAAAATCAACATTCTAAAAGATTCCCCTGCGATCCTTATAAATCGATTGATAATGCTGCAAGTGTTGAACATTGCCAGAAGAAATAACACGAGAGTTGCCCAAACACAATCCATGAAACATTTCATGTCATTATTAAAATGGTACCGAGGCTAATTCAAAATCTCTAAGAATCCTAATATCATGAATGGTTGCCCACCAAATATGGAGTGTATGATACCACATATAGCAGTAGAAGCTAAAGTCTCCACGGTGCTCAAGCTTCCACCTAAATGACAAATAGAAAGTAAAATGGTATAAATCCTAGATAATTTGTACTTTTAAGCGATATATAAGGGCTTCTATATATTTACCATTTTATCAGTTATCATTCTATAATTCATATAATTATTTTTCTTTCTCCGTAGGTATAACCCGAAGGGGGGCATCACCCCCCCCCCCCCCCACACACACAGAATCCATTCCTTCTACCCAGACCACTTCCAAACCCCACTGTACAAATCACCACTCTTCTTTAAATGAGTTACAATTTCTCACCTACCTAGTAATTCCAAGACACAAATGAAGCTTCATTTAAACAACCGTTAAAGAATTACCTTAAACATCCTTTGATTGGTACTACTCACATAACCTAAGTACTTCATAACTAATCCTCATAACTCACTTAAGTAGACACTCTTGAGTATTTGCCTCACATGATCATATCCCCTAGTGATCAGATGATCAAGCAACTTTTTTTTTACACAAACGAAATATTATTAACAAATGGGGGGAAAAAGGCTCTCCTGGTGGCTCACAAGTTAATGAGTAACTATTATAAAATTGTAAAAATTTGCTTGTCTTAGATCAAAACGCAAGAGATTATTTTCTTGCTGTTTTAAGGGTATTGTATCCTTATAAACTTAGTGCCAAGTGTACGGGCCATTTAGTTGCTCAAAAATCTATCATTTTCTGTTCTTTTATATTCCTCCATGTTCAAGATTTAATTATATTTTATCGTTTCACTTATATTATTCAAGATTTAGTGATAAACAGTAGATCAACCTGTATCTCTACTCAATTGCTCTCCAAAAGCAGTAACAGGAAGAGCAGAGGCAAAAAAGATATAGGTTGTTGGAGCCAATAACATAACACAAATGAAAAAATAGATTAGTTTAAATTTTTGAAAAATATGATTAAGGCCTCATTTGGGATAGATTTATTTGGCGGTGAATTATGAATTATATATAAAATTATAATGCTTTTCCTTAGAAATCCTTTGGAACATCTCTAAATGAATATTTGATGTTATCCATTTCTATAATAAGAAACTAAAAAACAATCAGATAAATCTTCCAAAACTAAACAATATGTCTCTTATTAATAAACAATTTGAATTTACATGTCTATATACACTTTTGCATACAATATCCTAATACACACACTAACAATAACATATATTTTTAGTTTTTTGGTAACTGAAGTGATCATTTAGAGTTTGAATTAAGAACTTTATTGGAAACTTTATTGGTTGATCTAGTACACCTCTTCTTGGAAGCTAAACCTTTATCTTTTTTGTTACTGGCTTTGCTTCCCTTCTCAAATGGTTCTTATGATACTAGCAGTTTTTGCCTCTTTAATATATGTTCTTTGGATGTTTGGTAAGCTACCATTTTATTTGACAGTAAATGAGAAAAATTAACTATTTCTTCACATTTATAGGCTTTCTTCTTGACTGGATCCTCTTTGTCAGAATAATGACCTCTATTGCCTCTCTTCTTACCCTCTACCTTTGAGTCTTGGTTAGAGTCTGAGACATTTTGCCTCTCCATTTCTTCGTCAATCCTATTTATATTCCATGTATCTTGGTTAGAGTCTGAGACATTTTGCCTCTCCATTTCTTCGTCAATCCTATTTATATTCCATGTATGTTCAATCAACTGCTGATCATGAGTTATATCTTCCGTATATGTTCTCCATTCCCCTTCTTCCAAATCTTGGAATTCTTCTATTGGAAACATCTCTGAGTTTCTTTTCTCTTTTGGATACACCGCTTCTTGATCATCTTGGATATTACTTTCTGTCAAAACTTTATTATTAGTCTGATCTTGATTACTTAAATGTACTGCGATAATTCTTTCTTCTTCTTGAGTCATAATCTCTAAAATATTCTCATCTTTCTTCTGATCCTTCTTCCTATATATGAGATTAGCCTCACTATTGAGACTGTTCTTATTTACACCTTCCTTATCTGTAGCAAACTCCTATTTCTTCTGTCCATTCTCTATTAGTGAGATGAGATGGATAATATATGTGGGGATAAATTTTAAATTCTTAAGAGGGGTATCTTGAGTTTTCAACATAAATCAAAAGTTAAATTTATATCATCTTGAGATAAGATGAGATGACAAAAGAAAATGAGCAAGGTCTAAAATCACCGAAAATAATGTTGAATGAAGATATGGGAGTGTTCATTTTCGATGAAGTGTTAACTATAGACCAACACTATATTACCCTTTTTCTCGCTCTCTATCCTTTTTTCCATCTAGATATAATCAGGTTCACTTCTGTAATACATGTATCATAATAATTTTGTATGCCATGCTATAGATTTTGTTAACAATTTAAGGGTTTCCATATTGTACACACTAAACCACAGGTATCCTAATTTTGGAACTACATAATCTCTAATGTAAGGGTGCCTCCTTCATGCTCTAAGTGCGCCTAAGAGACGGATCTGACCCTAATAGATGACATATCCTTTGCAAAGTTATGAGCTTAGATTTCGAATCCAAAATATGTTTGGTCCTTGTTATGACGTTTCTAATGGATCTGAAATCCTGCTGTATGCACAATAATCAACGTAATAAGCAACAAAAAGGAGGGGGAAAAGGTGAAGAAACACTTTTCATAGTAATGTTATATGTATTTATGTTAATTGCAGATCAAAATTAATTGTTTATTTGTTTGTTTCTTACTACGTTGGTGAATGTATTGCACTTTTCAGCTTTTCTCTGTTGCATCGGATCGTTCTTGAACTCATCTGGAATTTGACCAGTCCTTCTCAAAGTTCCATGCACTATAGGAATAATATTTTCCATGTATGGATATTGGTTCCATTTTCTTTGAGTACTATAATAGTTGTTTGGCTAACATGACTTTTTACATGGAATTTTGTGCATAAAGGAATGATTTGATAATTGATCTCCAAATCAATTGTCTCTCAAGTTTGTCATGAATAATCACTCAGAAGTGTATCCTGGGGAAAATGGGGAAACCAATAACTTAGATGAAGTTCTTAATGATAATATTGCGTAAAATATGGAAAGATTTAAAGGCTCAGTTGATGGTATATAAGTTAAAATTCCTTTTTATATATTCACTTTTAATTAATTTCTTTACTTCGGAGTGGCCAAACTCTTAATTGGATCAAGTTTTAAGGCCTTGCATATAGAGCGTACATACTATAAATAGGAGGCTCTTTCTAGTGAATCATTTCATCAACGTTAATACTACCTTTGAGATATTTAACCTTGGGGTGAGATGAGTTACATATTTATTTCGTTGATTATAAATCACAATTGCTTCCATTACGTTCGCCAGTATTACATGGTTATTTTGTCACTCTATTAGTTGCTTTATAATTAACTTCATTTTTTCCCTCTCCTAAGGGACATTGGCCGCATCAAGAAAAGGATCCTATGTTGATTGTTCTTAAACTCGTCTGAAATTTAGACCTCAAACTTATTTAGTAATAAGCAATAAAGTAATAAATAATTAATTTGTTTTCGAAGCTTTATCCCTAATAGGTACTGGTTTTGTGCCGCAACTGAATCGAGTAACAATATTATTTGGAGAGCAAGAGCATAGTGGTTGATCTCAAGGTTGACCTAAAGCAAGATTCTGAGATGGCTACCGATGGCACTGGATATTGATGGCACTGCTACCCAAACCATTGATGGAAAAAACAACGTCTACTGTTTACATCCATATTTCAATACGCTTCGATGTGTTTTATATTAAAGCATCTATGCCTAAAATGTAGACAGACTCCATATAGAATTACGCACAACACTCGTACTTTGGAAATTATGTACGTGTGGCACATCGAATAGGCATTCTTGGATTGATAGTTGAATGTCCATTTGGATGATAGGTTGTAAGATAGGCAGTGCAACCAGGTGTATTACTGAACAAGTGTGCCAGTGAACAAGTATAAGATGGGTAGTGCTACTGAACAAGTGTGCTACTAAACAATAATAAGATGGGTAGTGATATTGATTCTTTGATTCAAAGTTTATCCCACTGTCGCCTAATTCTTTGATTCTCCTCTTGGGATGTACTACTGAAAAAGTATAAGATGGTCAACCAAGTACGTTTAAAACTCTATCAAAACTCTACATGCGAATCCATCCACACACACACACACACACACACACACACACACACACACACACACATATATATATAATGAAAAATGTTCTCGTTTAAAGTTAAATTTTCAATGGTGGTTGTGAAAATTTGTTATGGTGGTGAGGATTTATTATGGTGGTGGTTAAAATTTTCTATTGGTTGGTGTATATCATTCTTAGAATCAGTTTTAATGTTTAAAACAGGTTGAATACCTGTGGTTTTCATGAATAAACAAAGGAGACTCTGCCGATTTAAAAAAAAATAATAGTAGTTACATATTTATATTGTTTATGATAAGAATATACTATATTGATTCATTTTGCGCACTATATTGTTGACGAGGGGTATTAATCCTAACATAATTGATACTATTTTTTTGTGCAGGTGACAATTTTTGTAGAACATGCAAATGTTAATAAGTGGTTTTGGAGGTTGTGCGCTTCTGTGTTGCGGAATTACTTTGATATAAACATTTCGTGTTTGGAGTATTAATAAATTGATGTATTTGGTCGTCAAGTCAAATATTTTAACTTAATGTTATGATCTTATTTTGATGAATATTTGGAGATGGTTGTAAAAACTCTATTTATTGTTTAATGAAAATGATTCGTTGTGTTGGTTGAAAATCATCTTATGTATTACATTTTATGATTATTCGTTGTTTGTGTTGTTTCAAATGTAATTCAATTCTATATTAAACTTTAGCGGTAGATTTTATTCTCCAAAAAATATTGGTGCAAAAATTGTAAGATCCCTTCACCCCTTTTGGGATTGTTAAAACTGTTCCAAAAATATATTAAAGACGACTATGTTGTCGTCTCAAAAAGCTCTTTTAAAATAGTAACCTTTTGAGACAGATCAATTCCTGTCTCAAAAACAATCTTTTGTGACAGCTCTTGTGCCGTCTCAAAAGGGTCATATAAAATGAGGACTCTTTTGAGATGGTTATGGAGTCACAAAAAGTATTTATATCCCCCTATCAAAAAGACCCCCTCTAGCCGTCCCAAATAGCGTCACAAAAAGTATTTGAGACGGATAAACGATCTTTTGGGACTGTCATGCCACCTTCTCAAAAGCTACTTTTTTTTGTAGTTAAGTGCTTGAGAAACTGCTACGCCATAACGATCCTCGTAGTATTATCTTCATGAACAATACTATTGGCGTCCTTTCCTACAGTCACCATTCCTTGAATAGTCTGTGGCTCTGTATGGGCCTCTCCTTTTGCGGTTCTCCTAATGGCCTCCGCTGGTCGTCCTCTACAGTTCGACGTATGAAAAACAACTGAAATCGTACATGATTCACTTCAATTACACACAATAGCAGGAGAATGTAAATCACTATAGGAATCAACAGTCTTAAGCATAAGGCTCTACATCAAAGAAAAGCAATGCTTAAAATAGTAAGTCTGCACATAGCCTAAGGAAACTAGAATTGAATGCTCTGGTATCATCTGCGACACCCCGCTTATTAAAATAACGGGTGGTCAGTCCTCTACTAAAATAAAACAGAAATCTCAAATGGCTCATTCTGAGCATCACTGTTGAAAGTCAGTTTACTACTAACCACCTATTATTTAATCAAGTCATGTGTCAAATTTTAAACTTTAATTAAATTAACATAAATAAAACCATTCACCATTAACTATGAGAGATTAATAATTAAATCCACAATCACGTAATCAAATATGAAGACTGGAATATAATAAAATACATTAACCAAATAAACCATCAGTTTACAATCCAATACAACAGTTACATACAACTGAATTGAATAAAATCAAAATTAAAACTTACATTGGGCGACATGCCTAGATAATAACTAACTGAATCCTATCTAGAATCTCAAAGATAGAAAAATAGTAAACAATCCGTGTAACACTCCACAACAGCTGCAGCTCCGATGACCTAGAAGTGATAATCATGCCCGGCGTCCCTGTGGTTGGACATCTAAACATTTTTAAAAATATTTTGACACGGGTTAGAGTCGAAACCCATTTGAAAATATTTTGTAAGTAAATAATTATGAATACAGTTTTCCATATTTAAATTAGTATCGCACTCACATGAGATAATCCTCACCCCCTCAACTAAAATGCGTACCTAAAGTATGTATTTTAACCCTTAGTTATGCTACCTAGCCTAACTACTCTCTATATACCCTTAAGTCCATATGCTACCCTACTCATGTGTATTTTATCGAATTAATTTTCACATATAATTAACAATTATAATTCTCAATTACAATCAATTAATTTATTTTTTATTAACTTTCACTAGTTATTACATAATAATCAACAATTATTGTCTTAAACCCGTATATATATATATATGTGTGTGTGTGTGTGTGTGTGTGTGTAGACACACACACATATACACACATACACACACGTATTTTCTATAACATAACAAGTACACATATTCCGTGTATAACCACCACCCCTCAGAGTAATAGCTCACTGGATGTGGGTCTCTAAAATGTTATCATGCACTAGGTCATACACACATAATTCTAGGCTACCTGATGGGAATCTCACCACCGAACCTGTAACTCGTAAATGTACTGGAGGCGGTCTTAGTCATGAGCCAGTGAGTGTCGACCATACCATAAATCACCTCACTATGGATCCAACCTAACATTGGGTGTGCATTCCTGGCCCTATGACCCTAGTTTCGATATTACACCTGTTGAGATTCGTTAAGAGAGATCACCTATCGAGCCTAGCCTCCCTAATACCACTAGAGTAGTATATTCACATAATTATATCATACCCACAGATATAATAATACACATATACTCTCTCTATACTCATTTATATATCTTCAATAAATTTGACTAACCGTGCCTATCCCTCGTAGCACTAGCCAAAAATTTCGGGTCTAAATTTGACTCTAAAATTATTATATATTCATTTATTTAATCAATTTGACACTAAAACTAATATT
The DNA here is from genome assembly GCA_949130495.1 of Sambucus nigra. NCBI lineage: Eukaryota > Viridiplantae > Streptophyta > Magnoliopsida > Dipsacales > Adoxaceae > Sambucus > Sambucus nigra. The sequence goes on from OX422212.1 coordinate 363,945,182, forward strand.
CTAAACACGTATTAAATCTCAACTAGCTTGTATCCCTTTTCTACTGAATTTTTTTCATAATTTATTATTTAATTCACCGAGCATTATTCATCTCAAAATACTCTAAATCTCACCCCATATATATCCGAGTTGTCCTAAGGTATATTATCTGTGTTAGGCAATTTTTCTAGAAGTCCTAATTCCTCCCCCAAAAATAAAATTTTAACCCAAAATCAAATTACGAATCAAAATCCCTTAAATAATCAGAACTGACTGTTAGGGTGCAGTCGATTTGGTTCGGCTTGAGGGCGAACCGGTTTGCCCCTACAGATAATAACAATTGTTTTTAATTCGATTTTTAGAACGGTTTAATCTATTTTGAACCATTCCAAAACATATTTCTTCAATGATTTATAATTCCCATGATTCCTAAACATGAAATAAATCCACTTTAATATAGAATTTCTTTACATATGATCACTATATGAAATCTAGAAATTATCTCTAAATATTATGAAATTCTCACCATATCACAAAAATTCATAATTTCTCAATCTTCTAAATCCATAATTTATCCATTTACATGGGATTCAAAATTTCAGATTTCAATATAAATAAAGCACACAATTTTATTATGAAATCATTTCTCAAAAAACCCAATTGTCTATGAATCCCACCCAAAAATCCTTTCTCAATCATGATGTGAATAAAATACTACACATAATTATTTAACAAGATAATTACTTGCCTTTAAAAACTTGTAGAGTTTGAATTTGATTGAAGGACCTCCTTTGATGATTATCCTAAGCTTAGAAATCTTCAAGTTCTTTACAATTCCTAGCATTTCTTCATCACCTTTTGAGTTTCCTTCAAGAACTCTGGAATTTTCTTCTCTTTTCTCTTCAATTTCTCTCTAACTCTTGGTATAACACGTGGAAAATCTTTGATATTATAAAATGACTCTTCATATCACCCCAACTCTCCAATATATAGGTTAAATCCCGAAATTACAATAACCTAAATTTTTACAATGACCAAATTTCCCCTAAAGGGGTCTCGCCTAGTCTAAAAATCCATCGGGACACAATCACTACCCCTAGGTACTTAATTTTGACTATTTTGATCTATTTTAGATCAACCATGCACTATAAATCATCATCTGAGTCACCCATCATCAATTTATCATCTTATTCCCAACACAACGCGTCCCCAATTAGATACCATCAACCCGTCGATTTTACTCACTTTCAACTTAATACAAAATAATGCAATTTCATTATTAATCACACAACTAAATATAATAATAACACATAAATTTTAATCCATTTCTCATTAATTAATATTTCTTTAAATTCAATTTTTTTTCAATTACGTTAAATTATTGTAACACGTGTAATTTGAGTATTCCCAAAAATACGGGATATTACACTTTTCCTTTTCCCTGTCTATTTAATCTCGCAGCACACTCATGAGCTTTATGACCCTTAGCCTCACACTTGTAACATCTCTCCTCATTAGGGTGCTCTCCTCTTGCTTTCTAAAATTTTTTCTTACCCGATTTATATTTTTTTATTACTCTCAAAACTTTTTTTTTCTTTGGAAGTAATTTGTTTCTAAGTTTGAGAAGTTTTTTGAATTTCTTTTCAAAAAGGGCGATATCATCAAGATAAAAATCATACTCAGAGTCAGAAGAAACCTCCTCTTTCTTTTTACATTGAACTTTTTGGGCAATTACCTTTTCCTTAGGTTTAACAGTTTTGGGAAACATGTCGATCTCATAAGTTTGAAGATCTCCTACGAGTTCTTCTAACCTAAGCATATCTAAAATTCCCAACGAATTAAGTAAAATGACCTTAGGAATAAAAGGGGATAGGATGGATCTCAAAATCTTTTTCACAATGCGCGTCTTAGGAATTGTCATACCCAAATTATGACTAGAGTTAACGATGCATAAAAATCATTAAATGGTTAATGGTCTATAATTCTGTGGCGAGACTTTGTAGCTTAGAAGCTTTCACAATGTTGGTCCCCTTTGAGTGAGATGGAGGGTATCCCAATGATCCTAAGACGTGGTGCACATCATGATGCGGTGGAACTCATGAGGAGTGCCGATTCCATAACTGCGTGAGTTAAAATTACACCATTTTAGGTCATCCTTTGTCCAAGTGGTGATGGTTTTAGGACCTATGATATCGCCATTGGTCACAATGGGTGGTGTCCACCCTCTTTCACAAACAAGCCAGACACGCTCATCGATTGCTTTCAAAGTCCGTCCTCATTCTAGCTTTCCAATATGCATAATTATACCCATTGAAGACAGGTCTCTTATTATAAAAATTATCCATATAAACCCAAATATTTAAAGGATGACACAAAAACATAGTGTAACCTACTTTGATACGAATTTGAGAAAGTGGGTTCGGATCGATAGACCTAATATTAGGTTACACACACAAGATTCAATTTTTAATTCAACTTTTATCTTGATTAGATTAAGGTGTGCATGCAAGATAAAGTCCAAATTAAATATCTCCAAACCAAGCAATCAAACCAAACACGCGAATAAGAATATGAGGAAAAATTCCCATTCGGGCAAAAACCTATATTTTAGCACTATACCAGAAATTGACAGACTCGATGACTTGTAGACTACTTAGAGCTTCACTAAGTATAATGTATGGATCTTAAATTCTTCTATAGATAAACCACAATCCAACACCGTTAAAAATTAGATGTCTTCCCTCGGTATCCACCGATTAGCCTCAGAATTCAGGATCCTTTATTCTTCACCAGTCGAGCCTTATCTCCATAAATTAGCAGTAGAATAAACTCTACAAAGATTTGATGTAATATTTGTAACTGTGGTTTGAAACTCAGCAAATAATTCTGGGGAATGAAGTGATTTTGAAAAAAAAAAGAAGTCGTTTTTGTTAAATAATAAGATGAAAAATTTTAGTACAGATACTGGGAATTCATTTTTGCCAAAAGTCTTAAGAAAAACTGATAAAAATAGGTTTAAAAAAACATGTTTTTCGAGTCGGCTACCTCATTTGAACAAGAACAGGATCTCGTTCGAACGAAAATAGTAGTTTTGCTCTAACGAGCTGAATTTCGTTCTAATGATAAGCCAATATTGTTTGATCGTCCTTCTAATGACCTTCCAACGAGTTTGGTTATATTAAACGGAGCACAAGTCATTAGTTGCTCCTTTTAAGCCTATTCGAATGAAAATAGAATTTAGTTCTATTGAGATACACATCTAGTTGGAACGAGAATAAAAATAAAAAAATTATTTCCAAAAACCATTTTGGAAAAAACTGCCTCATGTAAAAATAAACATCCCATAATATAATTTGATTGAGAAATCAAACCCACAAGTTCGTATACCTCCATAAGAAGTTCATGGCGATTCCAATGTCTTGAATCTCAGAGATGCATCTTGATCACTAACATATCTTCAAATGATCGCGGAGGCAAAAGAGGATGAAGTGTTCTGTTTGTAACAACAATTTTTAATGGGATATGCCAAAACAACTAAGCAATGAGCAATTACTAAATCTTGCCCTTACATAACATCTCTTCGATTCATCTTTCTTAGGATACTCCCTTTTATCTTTCTTTTAATCATTCTCAAAAATATTCTTACCCTCTTTGAAAGTTTCGTCTTTCTCAATTTTTTTATTTTCTCAAAATTTTTATTTTCCTTGGATGATTTTTTATTTTTAAAGTTGAGGAACTTTTTGAAATTTTCAACAAACAGGGCAAGATCATCTTGATGAATTTCAGTATCAAAGTTAGAAACCTCTTACTCTTTAGATTTATCTTTTAAAGCTATTCATTTTCTTTTTTTATTTAGGTTTTGGGGAACATGTCTAATTCGTAAGTTTAAAAATCACTTACGAGCTCTTCTAGCCTAAGTGTGTCTAAAATTCCCAAAGAGTTATGGACGGTGGCTTTTTAACTCAAACAAGAAGGGAGAGGCCTTAGATTTTTCTTAAATCTCTTGTTTAAAAAATTTGTTATCCTGAGCTAAAACTAAAATACACAATATCAGACAATCTTGGATAAAATCCATAAAAAATTCAATTTCAAGCATGCTTATTGTGTCAAATATTGTGGTGAGGTTTTGAAGCTTAAAAGATTTGACAACATTAACACCCTCATGTGTGAGCTGGAAGATATCCCATGGTTCTTAAAATGTGGTACATGTCATGATATGATGAAACTCATCAGGTGTTATTGCACCAAAAATGGAAAAGAGTTGAAGTTACTTAGTCTAAAATCTTCTTCAGTCTAAATTTTGATTGTTTTGAGACTAACGAAATTTCCATTAATCATGATGGGAGGAGTTCACGCCCTCTTAGCAGTAAGACAAATGGAATCATCCAATGACTTTTGAGAAAATATCATTCGAGCTTTTCAATAGGAATTATTTGAGCCATCAAACAAAGGTCGACTATTGTACCAACTCTCCATATAACGACCATGATTCATCTAAATAACTTGTAGAAATAAGATCTGATACCAATTTAAAAATGATTTATTGAGTGTTCTGGGTATTTGGTCATATGTAGAAATCGTATATTAGGTCACAGAAGAGAAAATTAAATTTTATATTTATTAATTAGGTGAACCTAAACATGCAAGATATTAAATTAAGGTCAAAACAAACAAACCACAAAATCACAAGACACGATATGAGCAAAAATCATGTGTGAGTAAAATTATTTTTCAACATTGTTACAATTAGGTATTACAGGATGACACTGACCAAACTTACATACTTAGACTCCACTAAGTATTGTAGTGATTTTATCCTTCCTCGTTACTATAGGAAAGCAATACCGATCCAACAACGCCCCACAACAATATTAGCTTACCTTGGTGTCCATATATCAACCTCGAAAAAATATTTTCCTATATTTAACAATGAAGAATGAACTCCACAGGGATATGAACATGTGATGTCTTCTTCAAGGTTTGATAAAGTGATCTAAAATCATCCAAGGGATGTGAATTTGAAAAAATAAATTGTTTGATTACAAAAAGATGTCTAAAGACATGATATAAATTTTAAGCTCCTATCTGTATATAGGGAGAGAAATCTGTAAGAGACAGATTTGAAAGATGTCATTGAAATAAATGAAAAAACAAATTGTTTCCATCATGTTCAAACGAGGTATATCTCATTCGAACGAATCGAACGAACTACCCTATCTCGTTCGAACGTCTATCAAATGACCCCTCTAATGAGATTTTAGAGAGGGATAAAAGTTATCAAAATCAATCTTGTTCAAAGTCATTTGAAGAGAGGTACGTGTACTCGTTTGAAAGACATCCAATATCGGTCTTACGACATTGAGAAATTTTCAAAAACCATTTTAAAAGAATGTGTTATATTTTAAACACTTTTAAACTACCCTAAACAAATTAATTGTTCAAAATCAACCTCATATACGTTCTTGATGTGAATGTTGTAACAATATCAACTCTTCTATCTTCGATTGATGAATTCATTCATTAACTTGTATCCACTTGAATCCTTAAGAATGTACATGGTGGTAAAGTGGGGTGTAATGTAAAATGACAAACTAAAATCTAATTATCAATCATAAAACTTGTTCTTACAAGTACCAACATTAAGGTTATTATTAATTTGTGGCATAGGTGGTAATTAGGCACCTATTCAACTAAAATGAAAGAATCTTGAACACTCAATAACATCTTTAGGAATTCATAATACTTTTTATGTTCTCGCATCCATGTATAGGCAAGTGTGTCCTAGACCCTCTATCAAGACTAAGCATAGCTATAAAAAAATCCGTTGGCCAAAGATGGCAAACATAAAAGCCTACCCGTGGCAGTTGAAATAAGTTTAATACATATATAATAGTAAATTATCAATAATAAAATCATAGGACCTCATGCATAGATAAAAAAGTGTCCGAATATCAAACCAACCACACAACTTCTATCTGTCCATAATCACGATGTACATCAACACCCCTACCCGCTGCGGTAACCACATATTAGGAAAATTCAATGATATATATATATACACTTGGGTATTCCCGTGCTTGAAGGAACGATGAATTTTTTTGAAAATCTACATTGTCTTTACATACTTACAGAATGTACATACATATATACACCATGGTACAAACAAATTATGTCAAACGTTTTTTTACAACACGTAATTGTAAACAATTTAAAAATTTTGGCCAACTTTTTTAATGTTTATATAACTAGTCAACATGGATGACAAACAGAAAATTATTCAGCAATTAGCATGATATTGTTAATTACATCTCCATTTCTCTCCCCCCATCTTTATGATAATAAAAAATAGACCAAGTTTCTAGCATGGTTATCCAGATGAAGAAGTGCAACAGAACGCAACTGTCACCACTCTGGGCTTGAAAGGACTTGTCTCTCGAGATATAACTGTCACCCAACAATTCAAAGAAAATTATATAAACTCAATAAATTAAATCAATCATACAAAATGCAAAAAAAAATAACAAATTCAAACCAATAAAAAAATGGTTTGTTGTTTTGAGTCTACTAAGCTGCATTCAAAAGTTCAACGACATATATTAGGAGCAATCTAAAACGAAACAGGAAGAAGTGAGCAGTTCATGTGAAATTAAAGTACAATGCGTAGAAACACATACATGAACATAATACCTATGTACCTAAGATTCTTTTGGCAACGCGTTCTCTACTTCTGTTAATTGATCTTTCGACAATCCATTTCTTTGTCAACAAAATTACAATTAAAATCTAAAAATCAACAAAATCACAATGGTATTATGATTTTGAATATTATTTAGAAAAAACATATAAAACTGCAATACTGCACAAAAGATGTCCACAGTCCCCGTATCTAAACTCAAATCGTATTGAAGGCACACATACTTGTCCTCCATCACCCGAAACCTAACCTTTCAATTTTTAGTGTATGTAACCAAAATAAAAATAGCTAAATCAAATGAAATTTTCAGTCCGTGATCTTTAACACTTAATGTAATCTACATGTAATCTTTAACTCTTAATGTTTTCCCAAAAGAATACAGTCTCATAATATTCCTCAATGAAACGGAGGGACATAAAACGGAGAAATAAGAATGTAAATAGTTAATAGTGAAGGATAAAAAACCCTCATCCAAATATCAATAAACATTTCAACTATTTTGTAATTATATACAAAAATTATTCAAAGTTTAGCACATAAATGGGCACTAAACTAAGATATAGTCTTCAACTCTTAATTTTTCCAAACAAATACAAAATATTTTTAGCCTTTATATCATAATGTTTTATCAATTATACAAACAATCAGTGTAAAATAATTAATACAACAAAATTAAGTCAAACCAACGCAAGAATTTGTGAAAAATACGATAACTTTGAGAAGAGGGAAAGTGAACACATGAATAAGGAAACTCTGTCAGCTCCAGCAGCCCACCTTTATTTTGATGACCCACGTGATGATTGGGATTAACTGCAATAGTCATCATCATCTCTGGGTGACCATACCAAGTGCCTACCCGAGTAGACTGTGCAACCCATAACCCTGGTAAATGTTGAGGAGGGATAGGTCGAGGTTGATGATCAGACGTTAAAGGTATGTGTGCTTCTACAAGCTGTGGGAGTTCAGTATCAGAGTTCACCACAGGATAGTACAAAGTTTGCATCGTGTACATACCTCCATTGAGCCCAAAATCGGGATAAAATCTTCGAGCGCACTTGTGAATAAAAATGAAGTAATGAGAAGTAATACATGAGATAGCATGACCTAAATTTAGTTATTGTAAACATTATAAGTTTAATTTCAAGATAGCAAGACCTAAACTTGATTAAAAGTAAGTGGTTATTTTAGATGGAGAAACTTCAAATTGCAAATCTTTTGAATATATATAGCATAACAATTCCCATTGAATTTCCAATTGCAAGATAGCACGACCTAAACTTCAAATTGCACATGTGGAGAAAAGTAAAATTCCCATTGAATTTCCATAGAATATATATATTATAACAATTCCATAGTATGGTCATCTTCAATACACACAACGCGCAACACCAAAAACACACAACAATACAAACAACGACCAACGATTAATATTTATTTTTTTAAATCTTCAAATGTCTTAAAAGAATGGGTAAAAACGTGTTAAAAATATAAATATCATGTCAGGTGTACCTGTATCATCCCTCGAGTGTACTAAATATCAGCCACAAATAGGTATGTCAGTGAGTAGCCACGAATAGGTATGTCATCCCTTCTGAAAACCTCTGTTAAATACCTTAAAATGAAAACCCCTGTAAAATAACTCTTCCAAAAAATCTATTAAATACATATTTTCATTAAATACAAATTTATTCTGAAAAAATGCAAACCTTTGTTAAATACCTTAAAATGTTGTTTATCCTACGACACAAATCTCTTGCGACCACTGCAAATATTCAATTTGCACATCTTGAATCATAGTGTCATTCTCAAAATAAAAATGGAAATAAATTAAAACAAAAAAAATAAACAGAGCAGTGAATTGCATACAAGAACAATAGACAAAATCAAATCATATTCATCATGACTTTACCACACTGAGCACTAAACTAGACAATCATAGAGTTGAACATGTTCTTCATGCTTTTAGCAAACTAAACAATAAAATAGGTCTTAATATTATATAGAGTTCAATCAAACTAAAGCAAACTGATAACTGCCTTTACCACCCAACCACCACTGACATATCAAAATAAACATAAAAAAAATAGACCTTAATATTACTTAGCAAATAAAACAAATAGATATTGAATCTAGACATAACTAAGTGTCCGATGGATTGAAATTGACTAATAAGCCTTTCATTTTCAAGGTATAATATCATAATACTACCAAATTAAAGTAGAGAGAATATGTAAGAAAACCATAAATTACGGTAGAAAAAATATACATATAAAAGAAACTAAACCATAAAAAAAAAATGAAACCTCACATTGGCTAAACCTTACACCGAAAACTAAAACTATAACAAACATTAGATATTAAGCAAAAACCCAAACCCAGAAATGATAACTGGAAACCTTAAACGCAAACCTTACATTGGTGACTATGCTATCTCAAGAACCTCCATTTTCACTTCCTTACTTACTAACCCAAAACTCGACACTTTTTACGACATCGGTTTAACCATAATCAGCATCGAGGGTGTTAGATTTGCCATGGTTAAACCGTCACTTTTTAAAATTGACACCGCTGGTAACAGATGAATCATCATAGACTCTTGGATTTGGGTGTGGGTTGGTAGCAATTTGGGATTGAGGGTTATGGTGGTTTCCGGTTGAACTTGGGGGAGGTTTGTGACACCCCGCTTAAAATAGTAATGGGTGGCCAGCCCTATACTAAATTAAATCAGGAATCTCAAGTGGATCACTCTCATCATCTACTCACATCCTAAAATAAATTAAGATAACTACCCAAAACTATAAAAACCGAATGCCAAAAATAAAAGCGTACAATAATATCAAGCCAATAACAAAATGACTATTAAACATGAATAAAAAGTACACACACATCAAGGTGAAAGGGCATTCTCAATTAATGCACCAATAGTACATGAAACAAAATATACCCGAAATATGTTGTCGGGTCACAGACAATACAACATCTATGAGGAAGAAATATAAAATTCTACATATAACACTTAGGCATAAGCTCGATATACAAAATGAATCCTATCTAGATTTACAAAGAAGTAGGAAATGACTACAATACAAATCCCGTAACAGTCCGCATCTGTCATGACTCCGAGAAAATTGGATGGAAAAAACTTCATTGGCGCCCTGGCAGGGGGACACCTGTAGTACATAATATATATATATATATATATATATATATAGCAAGAGATAAATATATATGGGTCAGGGCCCGAGGTGTAAAAGCATTTGCAGCAAGTGTATTATAAATGCATAATAATTATAAATGCAATATTTCATAATTATAGTGGTGTCGCACTCTCATGGAACCCCAAACTCACCTCTCATCTACAGTGCGCACCTAAACGTATGCTCCTAAACCTCAATTTTTCTACTGGACACATTCCCAGGACAATCTACCTAGATATACGCATAACCTATACCTGCGTAACCCATCATCCTAGCATAACCCAAAATCGTTTCCTTCCAACCCCCCCTACGATATCACTCAGACTTACCTATTAACGTACATACATACACATATATAAACCTTACTAGAACTATCGGTTCTAAGTATTAGCTTAAACCAGTTATCAGACTCTGAAAGTCACATATTAACTTTATTTTTCATATAAGAAATTACTCCCTAATTAACATACATCTGGGTAGTAAGGACAAAACTTCTCTCCACTCCCAACATTGCACTACGTTTCGTGCGTGGGGCGTCTCGAAAAGAGAATTCCAAATTAGGAACCCCCTGATAAAGTACTCCTTGACAATGTTGATCATCGAGATCCATTGTGCCCTCAACCCACAACCTATAACTCCAGTTACTTACTATGGACAACTATCTCTAGGTGCTTAAGTAAGATACCACTTAGAATTAGAAAGGGTTTATATAACATTATCTTAGTTATTACCACACGATCCTCCAGCCCTAACAAGTATGTACACCTAACACAACACATAAAATGTACATCTTAGCACCCCTATCATATTCACCTATAGGGTATGTATATATTGTTCAAAATATGTAACACAAACATTCAATCCTATAACCATTCACACATACCAAACAAGAATGCGCACCTTGAAATACTCATAACATATACAATTATAGGATACAAATCTACTGCACGATGCAATCATCTTTCAGGAATTACTCTCTTTATCTCGGGTTACCATCTATCGGATTATTATCACACCACCATAGTAATAAAAACAAAACACAACGTAAGGGAAGCGGTCATAGTTCCGAACCAGAAGTGAGAACGAATCATACCCAAGACTTCTCACCCCCAAAAAATGAAATCACAATAAATAATGGACGTCTATGACCTGGGGAGTATACGCACTCTACTCCTCAATCCAGGGCCTCACCCACATAGCATAACCTCCCATGATAGCATGTGCTGGGTATGCCCACACAATAAGCATATATATATATATATATATATATATATATATATATATATATATCATTCACACCATATATACATACATATGATCACATCATATAAATACAAACCATCACACATGGTATATAAATTCATGCCATATCTATATACATATATCAACACACACACACACACACACACAAACACACATATATATACTATCTCCAATCCATATGTATAAAGGTAATGAATTCGGGCATAAGTAGATAATTCTCATCATACTAACTAACCCCATAACGCATACCTACTCGATTCATTTCCTTATACGATCCCTCAAGTGCAACTTACCCATCCATCACACTTTTTATGTGAATAATCTCCTAATATGTCCATCATTAAGGATACTATCTCAAAATCGAGCGTACATATCCATCATCATACACATACCATCTATATCCAGATGCATACCAGTATACCATAATCATTCCGGATATAAGTATAAACACGACCTATTAGTCGGTAATCTACGAGCTCGATCCTAATTCATTTTGTAACCCCATCCTACCTCAGAATATCTATCATTAATTGTGCATAAATGTATCATAACAATCTCGGATATAAGTACACACATAGCTATTCTAGTCGGTAATATTCTAAAATATATACCATGATACCACTTGGCTTCGAACGCACATAAGTAAAAAGGGACTATCTCTACAACTTATAACTATTTTAGGATATCCCACCACACTTACATTAATATAATCCGACTATGTTTCAGTCCCACAATCATTTCCCTAGTAAAAGAGGCATCAAACCCTCGTAATCCATTTCTAAAATAGGTCCGAATGCCGCCTAGTCATCCTAAGGTACAAATATCTTGATGTTATAACCTAAGCCTTTATAATACATCCACTAAGAAGGTCACTAAGGTTTAAACCCCAAAGAAAAGGTGGTAAAAGAAAATCCCATTCTTGGGCTAAAAATAGAGGACCGATCGACCGACCCCTAACCCCCGGTCGACCGCGGTTCTAAAATTTACCTTACGAAGAAAGCAGTAGGCTTTTCCCTTGAGGCAAGATCGACCGGCCTCCTGGCCGCGTTCGACCGGCCATACCAGATATCTCTGCCATTTTCCCTTTTTGGATGAACCGTAAGTCCCCAAACACCCAAATTTATCCACTTCCAACCATTAATCTTCCCCCCAATTAGGCTTCCAACATTAAAACTCATATAAAAATCAACCCCACTCATTATACAACCTCAAATCCATTTACAAACATCAAATTATAAGAGTTAACCTACAAAATCTAGATTTTGATATATATACCGAAAATCCATATTTTTATCCACATTCCATGAAATAAAATACACATATGAATTATTTAGCAAGATTAAACACTTGCCTCAAAGTGATAGAGATTGAATCTTCCTTGAAATCGCAGATTTGGCCAGAATTCCCAAGCTCCAAGCTTTTCTCCTATTTTCTATCTCAAGAATGAGATTTTCAATCTCCCTAAGGATTTATAAGTCTAATAACCAAGATACCCAACTTTAAATAATAATACACACTTTAAATGATTCATTTACTCCAATTTGAGTCAAACTTACTTAAAATATTCTGGAACCGAAATAAAACCCAATGACAGTCATTCTGACTATCTCGACCCATACGGAATCAACTTCACACTCAGAATCATCATCCGAAATACTTTATAATGCCCTCAAATTTAGACCTCAATTGCCAAATTTAAAATTCTCCAATTTAAATCAATTTTATTTCTCCCAAAAAATTTAAATTCTCGGTCCTAAAATCACGGGCTATTACAGACTTCCCCCCTTACAAAAATTTCGTCCTCGAAATTTAAGTTATGCCAAGGACTCCTAACCTCAACTAGTTCTTATGTCTACCCTCAAGATCAATATACCTATCTCTCCCACTTGTCATGACGAATCATTTCAACTTTAAAATAAAATTAGTTAACCAGGGCGCCCATACACCCTGTACTCAAACTTAACTGGTAATGTTTTTTAACCCAGCTCCACTAGCCTCAAATCATAATATAACTCCCAATAGATTAATCTATAATAATGTACTAAGAATATAATTTTTTTTAAAATTTCCACTGGTTGGACTCTTCTCAATTCCTGACATTCGCTACTTTCATGCGGGGGAGGTCTCGCAAGCGAAATCCAAATAAGGAACCCTCCCAATACACTACTGTGTAGCTAGATTGAGATCAGTTGAACCAGGGTTAAGGTTTTATAAAATATTTTCGAATCATAGATATTGCCCGAAGGCCTATATAACAATATAATCTACAATAATTTCATGTCTTTTGACACACCAATCAAACACAATATGTTCAAGAAACAAGGCCCCAACAAATACAATACTTCTACCAGCGCTTAGTTCTCAAAACTAATACATCCAAGGGCTAAGTTTACCGCTCCACAATGAATTTTCTAAACTCTGAACCTCCTTAGTGATAGAAATCCTTTACATCACATCAAAGCATTTCCGCAAGATAAGTCCTTCGACAACTGGAATACTACAAATATTTGCACCTAGCCTAACTATAAAATGATAACCTTATGGTTACTACTAAACAAACCTTAAAGTCCTCACTCCCAAAAATGGAAAAGCATAACTCTCGACTAGCCCATCGCAAACAATCTGTTCTTTTGAAAGATACCATCCAAATGTCACACACACTCACTCCTTCCTCCAAGGAAATTCTACACATATTATGGTTATAGTGTCTAAACACTTATTAAACCTTATATGCAACGCTCCCAATACCACGTAAAGCATGACCTAAGCCCCAAAGGAAGGTATTTTACATTATACCTCCATATTCCAACCGCTTCACTTCATCCATGGGTCCCTATTCAAAGTCCTTTACTTCTTTCAGGGCAATCCTTCTTCCTAAGGCCTATTTCTCCACAAAAGAAACATCTTCCCTAAAATCCTTCCTAGCCATCCTGAAGGACAAAGCGCTATTGCGACCCTCGACAATCCCGCCTAATACCCCATCACGATGATGATCTTTCTCTACTGGTATCAACTCCTTTAGTCCTACTTAATGAACCTAAGTCTCCAAATTTCTTACTCTCTTCATAAATGAAGACGACACTCCTGACAATGTGACAACATCACACACCTCACCTCAGTAAAAGTAAACAACACCGGGTTCCTTAATAGATACTGACGAACTCATCAATCTATACCTCTCAAGGACTTCACTGTTCGCTTCTTCTCTATATATACCTTGTCGGGCGCAAGGTTCGCCAATAGAGTAGATTATTCTTCGTACTCAACCACCGTTCGATCACCTTGATTCACATCCGATAGTCTCCTTCTTATTTTCGTTTGAATCGTGAAAAGGAATTTCTTCCAGTTAAAGTGTACCCTAAAAAAATCTGTTATGGGCATTGCATCTCTTTGCCCCAATGTGGTGACTAACTCCGACCTTTGAAGAGTTGCACCCGATAGTTTAAGGGGGGGGGGGGGTGAGTACTTGTTTCTGCACCTCACTGCACTCAATCATCCAAAGGTGCCTTGTGAATCCTTCTTCCACTAACTTGAAACTATTGCATTAACTCCCCCCTAAAATTCTGGGGAATGCCCTTTCCTAAAGGATTACCGTACTCTTTCCCACGCAGATGGTCCTTGGTGGTCTTGAGCCATCAGAACTGCAGGATTGCATGCCACCGCATAAATGGTGGCACCTACTATTTGTGCCACAAATTTGGCAGTTTCAGCTGTAGTCACAGTCCCTATGGGCCTTTGAGGTTCCACATTCTCAGCCCCTTTTGTCTGCCCTACCTGGACGACTTATTTTCGATGATGTCTGAGATGAGAGCAACAGTATCGTAACATCATTCAAGTGAGTACACATCACAGAAAAAATTAGACGTAGTGAGCACAACAATCCTAATAGCAGGGCTCTACATCAAGAACGCTAACGGAAGAACGCAAAAAACTTTCACAGATCCTAAGGACACTAGAACCTGATGCTCTGATACCACCTGTGACACCCCGCTTAAAATAATAATGGGTGGACATCCCTATACTAAATTAAATCAAGAATCTCAAGTGGATCATTCTCAGCATCTACTGACGATCCTAAAATAAATATAGATAACTACCCAAAACTATAAAAAGCGAATGCCAAAAATAAAAATGTATAATAAACATCAAGCCAATAACAAAATGACTACTAAATATGAATACAAAGTACACACACATCAAGATGAAAGGACATACTCAATTAATGCACCAATAGTACATACAAGAAAATATACCCGAATATGATGTCGGGTCACAGACAATACAACATCTAAGGGGAAGAAATATAAAATGCTACATATAACTCTTGGGCATAAGCCCGATATACAAAATGAATCCTATCTAGATTTACAAAGAATTAGAAAATGGCTACAATACAAATCCCGTAATAGTCCGCATCTATCACGGCTCCGAGAACACGGGATGAAAAAGATTTATTGGCGCCCTTGCGGGGGGGACACCTGCAGTACACAATATATATATATATATATATATATATAGTAAGAGAGAAATATATATGGGTCAGGGCCCGAGGTGTAAAAGCATTTGCAACAAGTGTATTAACAATGCATAATAATTATAAATGCAATATTTCATAATTATAGTGGAGTCGTACTCTCATGGAACCCCAAACTCACCTCTCATCTACAACGCGCACCTAAACGTATGTTTCTATACCTCAATTTTGCTACCCGACACATTCCAAGGACAATCTACCTAGATATACGCATAGCCTATATGCGCGTAACCCATCATCCTAACATAACACAAAATCCTTTCCTTCCAACCCCCCTACGATATCACTCAGACTTACTTATTAACGTACGTACATACACACATAAACCTTACTAGAATTATCGGTTCTAATTATTAGATTAAACCAGTTATTAGACTTTACAAGTCACATATTAACTTTATTTTTTCATGTAAGAAATTACTCCCTAATTAACATACATCTGGGTACTAAGGACAAAACTTCTCTCCACTCCCAATATTGCACTACGGTTCGTGCGTGGGGCATCTCGCAAAGTGAAATCCAAACAACGAACCCCCCGATACACTACTCCTTACCAATGTTGATCGTCGAGATCCATTGTTCCCTCAACCCACAACCTATAACTCCATTTACTTACTATGGACAACTATCTCCAAGTGCTTAAGTAAGATACCACTTAGAATCCGAAGGGGTCTATATAACACTATCTTAGCTATTACCACACGATCCTCCAGCCCTAACATGTATGTACACCTAACACATAAAATGTACATCTTAGAACCCCTATCACATTCACCTATTGGGTATGTATATATTTGTTTCAATATGTAACACAAACATTAAATCCTATAACCATGCACACATACCAAACAAGAATGCGCACTGTGAAATACTCATAACATATAGGGTTATAGGATACAAATCTAGTGCACGATGTTATCATCTTCCAAGAATTACTCTCTTTATCCCGGGTTACCATCTATCGGATCATTATCACACCGCCATGGTAATAAAAACAAAACACAACGTATGGGAAGCGATCATAGTTTCGAACCGGAAGTGAAAACGAATCATACCCAAGACTTCTCATCCCCAAAAAATGAAATCACAATAAATAATGGATGACTATAACCTGGGGACTATACGCACCCTAATCCTCAAGCCAGGGGCCTCACCCACATCGCTTAACCTCCCATGATAGCATGTGCGGGGTATGCCCACAATAAGTATATATATATATATCATTCACACCATATATACATACATATGATCACATCATATAAATCCAAACCATCACACACGATATATACATTCACGCCATCTCTCTCTCTCTCTCTCTCTCTCTCTCTCTATATATATATATATATATATATATATATATACTATCTCGAATCCATATGTATAAAGGTAATGAATTCAGGCATAAGTAGACAATTCTCATCATACTAACTAACGCCATAACGCATACCTACTCGATTCATTTCCTCATATGATCCCTCACTTGAAACTTACCCATCCATCACACTTTTTCTGTGAATAGTCACCTAATATGTCCAACATTAAGGATACTATCTCAAAATCGAGTGTACATATCCATCATCATACACATACCATCTATATCCAGATGCATACCAATATACAATAATCATTCTGGATATAAGTATAAACACAACCTATTAGTCGTTAATCTACGAGATCGATCCTAATTCATTTTGTAATCCCATCCTAACTCAGAATATCTATCATTAATTACGCATAAATGTATAATAACAATCTCGGTTATACGTACACACATAACTATTCTAGTCGGTAATATTCTAAAACATATACCATGATACCTCTTGGCTTCGAATGCACATAAGTAAAAATGGACTATCTCTACACCTTATAACCATTTTAGGATAGCCCACCAAACTTACTTTAAAATAATCTGACTATCTTTCAGTCCCACAATCGTTTCCTTACTAAAAGAGGCATCAAACCCTCACAATCCATTTCTAAAATAGGTCCTAATATTAGAGCATTAACTGAAATAGAGCAAGATAGATACTTGCCTGAGAATTCTTGGTTCAGATTTGTGGAGAGGTTGGTGTGGTTGTGATCCTCGTTGCGCGATCTAACGTTTGGCGGCGACGGCGGTGCAAACGGTGGAGTTCTTGGCCTAGAACTCCTTGGAAAGCCTCTCCTCTTCCTCTCCAATGGCCGTCTTTGGTTTATGGTGATTTTAACCTTAGAAGATGACTCTTACCATCTGATATACCCTTAGAATTTTCGTGGGTTTTCATGCCCAAAAATATAAAATGTCCAAAATGCCCTCCCGGGGTGTTAATTAGGCCTAAAAACGCCCCGAGACCCAAACTAAACCCTCGGGTATATTATTTTGACTATCTCGACCCTTCTGGACACATTGATGCACTCAAAATGACCATACGGGTACTTATAATTTATTCACTTTTAATAGTCCGAATTTAATCCCGACACGACACAAGCGCGTCCCGATAAATTGCCAAAATTACCAAATTAGATTCTCGTTATAATTTTTACTAATCATAATTACACCACTTACTTTACCCATAAAGTGACTTATAACAAAATAATTACTAACTCTCATCACACTAGTAAGTATTTAAATGATTTTTCGAATTAATATTAATTTAATATCTCTAATTAAATTTAATAAATCCCCAAAATTTAAAAGTCATAATAATACGGGGTATTACAACGACATGTTTTTAGGCCCATGTGTAGATATTCTGAAATTTGGGCCATGCTCTCGTACCGTGTGTCCTGTGGCCACATTTTCGGTTCTTACGACTTTCATTGGTCTCGTGGGAGGTGTTGGTACAGCTCACAGGACCATTGGGGGAATGGTTCGTGTTTTCTCCTTCCAATGGAATGTTTTCTAGCCTAAGTTTAGATATTCTAAAATTTGGGTCGTGCCCTCAAACCGTGGGTCTGGTTGCCATGAGATTGGCTCCTACGAGATATATTGGTCCCGTGGGAGGTGTTGGTACCACTAACGGGGCCGTTTGCGAGGTGGTTTGTGGTTCCGCCCTCTAACGTCATGTTTTCAGGCCTAAGCGTAGATATTCTTAAGTTTGGATAGTGCTCTCAAACCATGGGTCTCATGACCATGCAGTCAGTTCCTATGAGATACGTTAGTCCCGTGCGAGGTGTTGACATCGTTCATGGGACCGGTTGGGGGGTGGTTCGTGATTTCTCACTCTGATGGCGTGCTTTCAAGTCTAAGTGTAGATATTCTAAAATTTGGGCTGTGCTCTCAAACCATGGGTCCCGTGGTCATCAATTTCTAGGGCAAACGTTGGTCCCGTGGGAGGTTTTGGCACCACTAACGGGGCCGTTTGTGAGGTGGTTGATGGTTCCGCCCTCTAACGGCTTGTTTTTAGGCCTAAGTGTAGACATTCTGAGATTTGGCTGGTGCTTTGAAACTGTGAGTCCCTTGGCACCACTGTCAGTTCCTACGAGATACGTTGGTTCCGTGGAAGGTGTTAGCACTATTTATGAGATCATTTGGGGGGTGGTTCGTGGTTCCTCCATCTAAAGTCATGTTTTCGGGCCAAAGTTTACATATTATAAATTTGGTTGTGCTCTCAAACAGGGGTTCCCGTGGACACGCGATTGGTTCTGACGAGATACATGGGTCTTGTGGGAGGTGTTGGCACCGCTCACAGGGCTATTTTCTGCCATCTAACGGCATGTGTTTCAGACCTAAATGTAGATATTATAAAATTTCGGCCATGCTCTCAAACCATGGTCACGTGGCTATGCGACAGGTTCCTACGAGATACATTGGTCCCTTGGGATGTGTGGGCACCCTTGACCATTTGGGGGGTGGTCCATGGTTCCACCCTCTCATGGCATGTTTTCAAGCCTAAGTTTAGATATAGTGAAATTTGATCAGTGCTCTCAAACCGTGGGTCCCGTTTCCATGCAATCAGTTCCTATGAGATATGGTGGTCCCATGGGAGGTGTTTGTACCGCTAACGAAGTCGTGGTTTTGTCCTCTAATGACATGTGTTTAAGGCCTAAGTGTTCATATTCTGAAATTTGGGCCATTCATTCAAACCACGGGTCTCGTGGCCACATGGTCGGTTCCTACGAGATATGTTGGTCCCGTGGGAGGTGTTGGCACCACACACGGGACCGCTTGGTGGGGTGGTTCATGGTTCCTCCTTCTAACAACATATTTTCATGCCTAAGTGTCGATATTCAAAAACTTGGACCATGCACTTATACCGTGGGTCCCGTGGACAAGCGATCGGTTCCTATGAGATATTTTGTCCCATGGGAGGTATTGGCGCCGCTCACTGGACCGTTTGGGGGGTGGTTTGTGGTTCCTCTGTCTAATGGCATGTTTTCAAGACTAAGTTTAGATATTTTAAAAGTTGGTTCGTGCTCTCAAATCGTGGGTCCTGTTCCCACGCGATCGATTCTTATGAGATATGGTGTTCCCGTGGGACGTGTTTGTACTACTAACGAGGACGTTTGTGGGGTCGTTCGTGGTTTTGCCCTCTAACGACATGTTTTCAGGCCTAAGTGTAGATATTCTAAAATTTTGGCCATGCTCTCAAAATGCGGGTCCCGTGGCCATGCGCTCAGTTCTTATGAGACCGTTTAGGGGGTGGTTCGTGGCCCTGACCTCTGACGACATGTTTTTAGGGCTAAGTGTAAATATTCTACAATTTGGGCCATGCTCTCATACTGTGTGTCCCGTGGCCACTTTATTAGTTTCTACGAGTTTCGTTGGTCCTGTGGGAGGTGTTGGCACCGATCACAGGACCGTTTGGGGGGTGGTTCGTGGTTCCTCCCTCTAATGGCATGTTTTATAGCCTAACTTTAGATATTCTAAAATTTGGGTTGTGCTCTCAAATGGTGGGTCTCGTTTCCATGCAGTCGGTTCCTACGAGATATGTTCGTCCAGTGGGAGGTGTTGGTACCCCTAACGGGGCCATTTGCGGGGTGGTTCGTGGTTCCGCCCTCTAACGGCAAGTTTTTAGGCCTAAGTGTCGATATTTTGAAATTTGGACCGTACTCTCATACCGTCGGTCCTGTGGATAAGCGGTAGTTTCTTACGAGATACGTTGGTCCTGTGGGAGGTGTTGGCGCCTCTCACATGATCGTTTGGGGTGTGGTTCATGGTTACGCCCTCTAACGGTATGTTTTCAAGCCTAAGTTTAGATATTCTAAAATTTGGTCCGTGCTCTCAAATCGTGGGTCTCGTTGCCACACGATTTGTTCCTATGAGATATGGTGGTCCCATGGGAGGTGTTTTTACAGCTAACGGGGCCATTTGTGGGGTCGTTCATGGTTTCGCCCTCTAAAGGCATATTTTCATGCCTAAGTGTAGATATTCTGAAATTTGGGTCATGATCTCAAAACATGGGTCCCGTGACCACGCACTTAGTTCCTATAAGATACATTGGCCCGATGGGAGGTGTTGGCGCCCCTTGCGAGACGGTTTGGTGGGTGGTTCGTGGTTCCACCCTCTAACGACATGTTTTTAGGCCTAAGTGTAAATATTCTGAAATTTGGTCCATGCTCTCATACCGTGTGTCCCGGGTCCACGTTGTCGTTTCCTACGAGTTTCATTGGTCCTGTCGGAGGTGTTGGCACCACTCACAGGACCAATTTTGTGGAGTGGTTCGTGTTTTCGGCCTCTAATGGCATGTTTTCTAGCCTAAGTTTAGATATTTTAAAATTTGGGTCATGCTCTCAAACCGTGGGTCTCATTGCCATGAGATCGGCTCCTACGAGAGATGTTAGTCCCTTGGGAGGTGTTGGTAACACTAACGGGGCCGTTTGTGGGGTGGTTCGTGGTTCCTCCCTCTAACGGTATGTTTTCAGGCCTAAACGTAGATATTTTGAAATTTGGGTCGTGCTCTCAAATGGTGGGTATCGTGACCATGCCAGTCAATTTCTATGAGATACGTTAGTCCCGTACGAGGTGTTGGCATCACTCACGGGACCATTTGGGGGGGTGTTTCATGGTTTCTCACTCTGACGGCATGGTTTCAAGCCTAAGTGTAGATATTCTAAAATTTGGGTCATACTCTCAAACCATGGATCTCGTGGCCATGCATTCAATTTCTAGGTGATACGTTGGTCCCTTGGGAGGTTTTGGCACCACTAACAGGGCCATTTGTGAGGTGGCTCGTGGTTTCGCCCTCTAACGACTTGTTTTTAGGCCTAAGTGTATATATTCAAGGGTTTGGGTGGAGCCCTCAAACTGTGGGTCCCTTGGCACCGCTGTCAGTTTCTACAGGATACGTTGGTCCCATGGAAGGTGTTGGCACTATTTATGAGATCGTTTGGGGGTTAGTTTGTGGTTCCTCCATCTAACGAGATGTTTTTGGGCCAAAGTTTACATATTATAAAATTTGGGTTGTGCTCTCAAACAGGGGGTCCTGTGGACACGCGGTTGGTTCTTACGAGATACGTGGGTCCCGTGGGATGTTTTGGCATCGCTCACAGGGCTATTTGGGGGATGGGTCATGGTTCCACCCTCTAACGACATGTGTTTCAGGCCTTCATGTGGATATTATGAAATTTTGGCCATGCTCTCAAACCGTGGTCGCGTGGCTATGCGATTGGTTCCTACGAGATACATTGGTCCCTTAGGATGTGTTGGCGCCCTGGACCGTTTGGGGGGTGGTTCATTGTTCCACACTCTAACGGCATGTTTTCAAGCCTAAGTTTAGATATAGTGAAATTTGATCAGTGCTCTCAAACTGTGGGTCCCGTTGCCACACGATCGAATCCTATAAGATATGGTGGTCCCATGGGAGGTGTTTGTACCACTAACGAGGACATTTGTGGGGTCCTTCGTGGTTTTTCCCTCTAACGGCATGTGTTTCAGGCCTAAGTGTAGATATTCTAAAATTGGTGACATGTTCTCAAAACGTGGGTCCCGTGGCCATGCACTCAGTTCTTATGAGATACGTTGGTCCCATGGGAGGTGTTGGCACCGCTCTTGAGACCATTTTGGGGGTGGTTCGTGGCCCTGACCTCTAACGACATGTTTTTAAGGATAAGTGTAGATATTTTGAAATTTGGGCCAGGCTCTCATACCGTGTGTTCCGTGGCCACTTTGTCGGTTTCTAAGAGTTTCGTTGGCCCCGTGGGAGGTGTTAGCACCGATCATAGGACCGTTTGGGGGGTGGTTCATGGTTCCAGCCTCTAATGGCATGTTTTATAGCCTAAGTTTAGCTATTCTAAAATTTGGGTCATGATCTGAAACCGTGGGTCTTATTGCCATGCAGTCGGTTCCTATGAGATATGTTGGTCCAGTGGGAAGTGTTGGTACCCCTAACGGGGCAGTTTACGGGGTGGTTCGTGGTTCCGCCCTCTAACGGTATGTTTTTAAGCCTATGTGTCGATATTCTGAAATTTGGACCTAGCTCTCATACCGTTGCCTGTGGATAAGCGGTAGTATCCTACGAGATACGTTGGTCCCGTGGGAGGTGTTGGCACCGCTCACAGGACCGTCTGGGGTGTGGTTCATGTTTATGCCCTCTAACGGCATGTTTTCAAGCCTATGTTTAGATATTATAAAATTTGGTCCGTGCTCTCAAACTATGGGTCCCGTTGCCACACGATCTATTCCTATGAGATATGGTGGTCCCATGGGAGGTGTTTTTACAACTAACGGGGCCATTTGTGGGGTCGTTCATGGTTCCACCCTCTAAAGGCATGTTTTCAGGACTAAGTGTAGATATTCTAAAATTTGGGCCATGATCTCAAACCGTGGGTCCCGTGATCACGCACTCAGTTCCTACAAGATACGTTGGCCCCATGGGAGGTGTTGCGCCCTTCGCGAGACCGTTTGGTGGGTGGTTCGTGGTTTCGCCCTCTAACGGCATGTTTTTAGGCTTACGTGTAATTATTCTAAAATTTGGGGCATGCTCTCATACCGTGTGTCCCGGGTCCACGTTGTTGATTCCTACGAGTTTCATTGGTCCCATGGGAGGTGTTGCTACCGCTCACAGGACCCTTTTGGGAAATGGTTCGTGTTTTCCCCCTTTAATGGCATATTTTCTAGCCTAAGTTTAGATATTCTAAAATTTGGGTCGTGATCTCAAACCGCGGGTCTCGTTGCCATGAGATCGGCTCCTACGAGATATTTTAGTCCCGTGGGAGGTGTTGGTACCACTAACGGGGTCATTTATGGGGAGGATCGTGGTTCCTCCCTCTAACGGTATATTTTCAGGCCTAAACATAGATATTCTAAAATTTGCGTCGTGCTCTCAAATTGTGGGTCCCATGACCATGCAGTCAGTTCCTACAAGATATGTTAGTTCCGTGCGAGGTGTTGGCATCACTCACAGGACCATTTAGGGGGTGGTCCATGGTTTCTCACTCTCAGATCATGTTTTCAAGCCTAAGTGTAGATATTCTGAAATTTGGGTCATGCTGTCAAACCATGGGTCTCGTGTCCATGCTTTCGGTTTCTAGGGGATACGTTGGTCCCGTGGGAGGTTTTGGCACCACTAATGGGGTATTTGTGAGGTGGTTCGTGGTTTCGCCCTCTAACAGCTTGTTTTTAGGCATAAGTGTGGATATTCAAGGATTTGGGTGGTTCACTCAAACTTTGGGTTACTTGGCACCGTTGTCAGTTTATACGGGATACGTTGGTCCTGTGGAAGGTATTTGCGCTATTTATGAGATCATTTGGGGGGTGGTTTGTGGTTCCGCCATCTAACGACATGTTTTCGGGCCAAAAGTTTACATATTCTAAAATTTGGGTCATTCTCTCAAACACGAAGTCTCGTGGGCACGCGGTTGGCTCTTACGAGATTCGTGGGTCCCTTGGGAGGTGTTGGCACCGCTCACGGGGCTATTTGGTGGTGGGTCATAGTTCCTCCCTCAAACGACATGTATTTCAGGCCTAAATGTTAATATTATCAAATTGCAGCCATGCTCTCAAATCGTGGTCACGTGGCTATGCGATCGGTTCCTACGAGATACATTGGTCCCTTGGGATGTGTTGGCACCCTGGACCATTTGGGGGGTGGTTCGTGGTTCCGCCATCTAACGGCATGTTTTCAAGACTAAGTTTAGATATTTTAAAATTTGGTCAGTGTGCTCAAACCGTGGCTCCCGTTACCACGCAATCAATTCTTATGAGATATGGTGGTCCCGTGGGAGGTGTTTGTACTGCTAACAAGGCCGTTTGTGGGGTTGTTCCTGGTTCTGCCCTCTAATGGTATGTTTTCAGGCATAAGTGTAGATATTCTAAAATTTGGGCCATGCTCTCAAACCGTGGGTCCCGTTGCCATGCGATTTTTTCCTATAAGATACGTTAGTCCCATGGGAGGTGTTGGCACCCCTCTTGAGACCATTTCGGGGGTGGTTCGTGGTCCCGGCCTCTAACGACATGTTTTCAAGCCTAAGTGTAGATATTCTGAAATTTGGGCCATGTTCTCATACCGTGTGTCTCGTGGCCACGTTGTCGATTTATACGAGTTTCGTTGGTCCGTGGGAGGTGTTGGCACTGCTCATAGGACCGTTTGGGGGGTGGTTCGTGGTTCCACCCTCTAATGGAATGTTTTATAGCCTAAGTTTAGATATTCTAAATTTTGGGTTGTGCTCTCAAACCGTGGGTCTCCTTGCCATGCAGTCGGTTCCTACGAGATATGTTGATCCCGTGGGTGGAGCTGGTACCCCTAACGGGGCCGTTTGCGGGGTGGTTCGAGGTTCCACCCTCTAACGGCATGTTTTCAGGCCTAAGTGTCGATATTATGAAATTTGTACCGTGCTGCTCTGATACCGTCGGTCCCGTGGATAAGCGCTAGGTTCCTACGAGATATGTTGGTCCCGCGGAAGGTGTTGGCGCCGCTCACAAGACCGTTTGGGGGGTGGTTCATAGTTCTGCCCTCTAACGGCATGTTTTCAAGCCTAAGGTTATATATTCTGAAATTTGGTCCGTGCTCTGGAACCGTGGGTCCCTTTGCCACAAAATCTGTTCCTATGAGATATGGTGGACCTGTGGGAGGTGTTTGTATTGCTATCGAGGCCGTTTGTTGGGTCGTTCGTAGTTTCGTCTTCTAACGAAATGTTTTCTGGCATAAGTGTAGATATTCTAAAATTTGGTCCATGCTCTAAAACCGTGGGTCCCGTGGACACGCACTAAGTTCCTACAAGATACGTTGGCCCCATGGGAGGTGTTGGCGTCCCTCGCGAGACCGTTTGGTGGGTGGTTCGTGGTTCCGTCCTCTAACGGCATATTTTTAGGCCTAAGTGTAGATATTATGAAATTTGGTCCATGTTCTCATACCGTGTGTCCCGTGGCCACGTTGTCTGTTCCTACGAGTTTCATTGGTCCCGTGGGAGGTGTTGGCACCGCTCACATGACCATTTTGGGAGTGATTCGTATTTTTGCCCTCTAATGGCATGTTTTCTAGCCTAAGTTTAGTTATTATAAAATTTGGGTCGTGCTCTCAAACCTTGGGTCTCGTTGCCATGCAGTCGGTTCGTATGAGATATATTGGTCCCGTGGGAGGTGTTGGTACCCCTAATGGGGTTGTTTATGGGGTGTTTCGTGGTTCCGCCCTCTAATGGCATGTTTTCAGGATTAAGCGTAAATATTCTGAAATTTGAGTCGTGCTCTCAAACCGTGGGACTTGTAACCATTCAGTCAGTTCCTACGAGATACGTTGGTCCCGTGCGAGGTGTTAGCGTCGCTCATGAGACCGTTTGGGGGTGGTTCGTGGTTTCTCACTCTAACGACATGGTTTCGAGCGTAAGTGTAGATATTCTGAGATATGGGTCGTGCTCTCAAACCATGGGTCTCGTGGCCACGTGGTACGTTGGTCCCATAGGAGGTTTTAGCACCACTAACGGGGCCATTTATGAGGTGGTTCATGGTTCCGCCCGTAATGGCTTATTTTTAGGCCTAAGTGTAGATATCCTGAGACTTGGGTCATGCTCTTAAACTGTGGGTCCCTTGGCACCCTTTTCCTTTCCTATAAGGGATGTTGGTCCCGTGGGAGGTGTTGGCGCTACTTATGAGATCGTTGGGGGGAGGGTGTTCATGGTTTCACACTCTAATGGCATTTTTTCGGGCCAAAGTTTACATATTCTGAAATTCGAGTCGTGCTCTCAAATAGGGGATCTCGTGGACACGCGGTTGGTTCCTACGGGATACGTGGGTCTCATGGGAGATGTTGGCACATCTCGCTGGGATATTTGTTTTTTGGGGGGGTCATGGTTACTCCTTCTAACGGCATGAGTTTTTGGCCTAGATGTAGATATTATGAAATTTGGGCCATGCTCTCAAACCGTGGATCCTGTGACTATGCAGGCGGTTCCTACGAGATATGTTGCTCCCTTGGGAGGTGTTGGCACCCCTCACCGGCCCTTTTAGGGGGTGGTTTGTGGTTCCACCATTTAAGGGCATGTTTTCAGGACTAAGTGTAAATATTCTGAAATTTGGGTTGTGCTCTCATACCGTGGGCCGCGTGGCCACGCAGTCGGTTCCTACGAGATACGTTGGTCCCATGGGAGGTGTTGGCACCGATGCTAGGACCTTTTGGGGGGGGGGTGATTCGTGGTTCCACCCTCAAACAACAAGTTTTCAAGCCTAAGTTTAGATATTCTGAAATTTGAGCTATGCTCTTAAATCACGGGTCCCGCTACCATACGGTCGGTTTCTATGAGTTATGTTGGTCCCATGGGAGGTTTTGGTACCGTTAACTGGGCTGTTTGTGGGGTTGTTCGTGGTTCTGCCCTCTAAAAGTATGTTTTCAGGACTAAATGTAGATATTCTGAAATTTGGGCCATGCTCTCAAACTGGGGGTCTCATGGCCACGTGGTCGGTTCCTATGAGATACGTTGTGGGAGGTGTTGGTGCCCCTTACGGGACCATTTTCGGGGTGGTTCGTTTTATCTATCTCTAATGGCACGTTTTCAGGCCTAGCTGTAGATATTCTGAATTTTGGGTCATGCTCTCATACCGTGGGTCCCGTGGACACGCGGCCGATTCCTACGAGTTTCGTTCGTCCCATGGGAGGTGTTGGCACCGCTCACAGGACCGTTTGGGAGGTGGTTTGTGGTTTTGCCCTCTAATGGCAAGTTTTATAGCCTAAGTTTAGATATTCTGAAATTTAGGTCGTGCTCTCAAACCGTGGGTCTGGTTTCCATGTGGTCGGTTCCTATGAGATATGCTGGTCCCGTGGGAGGTGTTGGTACCGTTAACGAGGCCATTACGGGGTGGTTCGTGGTTCCTCTCTCTAACGACATGCTTTTCAGGCCTAAGTGTTGATATTCTAAAATTTGTGTCATGTTATCAAATCGTGGGTTCCGTCATCACGTGGTCGGTTCCTACGAGATACGTTGGTCCAGTAGGAGGTGTTAACACCATTTACGGGACCGTTTGGGGGGTGGTTCATGGTTCCCCCCTCTATCGGCATGCTTTCAGGCCTAAGTGTAGATATTATAAAATTTGGGTCTTGCTCTCATACCGTGGGTACCGTGGCCACGCGGTTGATTACTACAAGATACAGTGATCCTGTGGGAGGTGTTGGATCCAATCAAAGGATCATTTGTGGGTGGGGGGGGGGGTCGTGGTTCCTCCCTCTAACAACATGTTTTCATGCCTAAGTTTAGATATTCTAAAATTTGGGTTGTGCTCTCAAACCGTGGGTACCGTTTCCACATGATCGGTTACTATGAGATATGTTGGTCCTGTGGGAGGTGTTGGTATCGTTAATGGGGCCATTTGAGGGGTGGTTCGTGGTTCCACCCTCAAACGACATATTTTCAGGCCTAAGTGTAGAAATTCTAAAATTTGGGTCGTGTTCTCAACCCGTGAGTCCGATGGTCACGCGGTCGGTTCCTACGAGATACATTGGTACAGTGGGAGGTGTTACTACCATTCACGAGACCGTTTGGGGGGTGTTTCATGGTTCCACCCTCTAATGGAAATTTTTCAGACCTAAGTGTAGATATTCTGAAATTTTGGATGTGCTCTCAAACTGGGGATCCCGTGGCCACACGGCCAGTTACTAAGAGATGCGTTTGTTAGCACCTCTCATGGGGTAGTTTGGGAGGTGGTTTGGGGTACCGCCTCTAACGGCATGTTTTCATGCCTAAGTGTAGATATTTTTAAATTTGGGCCATGCTATCAAACCGTGGGTCCCATGGCCATGCGGTCGATTCCTACGAGATACGTTGGTCCCATGGGAGGTGTTGGCGCCATTCAAGGGACCGTTTTGGGGGTGGTTCGTGGTTCCTCCATCTAACTACATGTTTTCAAGCCTAAGTGTAGATATTCTGAAATTTGGGTAGTGCTCTCAAACCATGGGTCCTGTGGCCACGCGATCGGTTCCTATGAGATATATTGGTATCATGGGAGGTGTTGGCGCCATTCAGTGGGCCATTTGTGGGGTGATTCATGGTACCGCCCTCTAACGACATGTTTTCAGTCCAAAGTGTAGATATTATAAAATTTGGGTCGTGCTCTCAAATCGGGGGTTCCGTGGCCACGCAGTCGGTTCCTATAAGATACGTTGGTACTGTGGGAGATATTGGTGCCATTCACGGGGCCATTTAGAGGGGGAGGGGGGTTCATGGTTACACCCTCTGACGACATATTTTCAAGCCTAAGTGTAGATATTCTGAAATTTAGGCCGTGCTCTCAAACCGTGGGCATGCAGTCGGTTCTTACGAGATACGTTGGTCTCGTGGGAGCTATTTCCACCGCTCATGAGGCCGTTTAGGGGGTGGTTCATGGTTTCATCATCTAACGGTAAGTTTTCATGCCTAAGTGTAGATATTCTGAAATTGGGGTCGTGCCCTCAAAACGTTCATCCCGTGGCCACGCGGTTAGTTCCTACGAGATACGTTGCTCCCATGGGAGGTGTTAGCCCCACTCACTTGACCGTTTGGGGAGTGGTTCATGATATTTCCATCTAACGGCTTATTTTCAAGCATAA
The DNA here is from genome assembly GCA_949130495.1 of Sambucus nigra. NCBI lineage: Eukaryota > Viridiplantae > Streptophyta > Magnoliopsida > Dipsacales > Adoxaceae > Sambucus > Sambucus nigra. Next base: position 363,974,780 of record OX422212.1, read on the forward strand.
GTGTGGATATTATGAAATTTGGGATGTTCTCTCAAACTGTGGGTCCTGAGGCCACGTGGTTTTTATGAGATACGTTGGTCTCGTGGGAGGTGTTGGCACTGCTAACACGGCTGTTTATGGGGTGGCTCGTGGTTCTGCCCTCTAATGGTATGTTTTGAGGTCTAAGTGTAGATATTCTAAAATTTGGATCGTGCTCCCAAACCGTGGGTCTTGTGGCCACGCAATCGGTTCCTATGAGATATTTGGTTACGTGCGAGGTGTTGGCTCCATTTAGAGGACCCTTTGGGGGGTGGTTCGTGGTTTCGCCCTCTAACGACATGTTTTCAAGTCTAAGTGTAGATATTCTAAAATTCGGGACGTTCACTCAAATACGGGGTCCCGTGGCATCATGGTCGGTTCCTACAAGATTTTTTGGTCCCCTGGGAGGTGTTGGCGCCTCTCACGGGACCATTAAGATAGTGGTTCATAATTTCTCCCTCTAACGTCATGTTTTCAGGCCTAAGTGCATATATTCTAAAATTTGGGGCATGCTCTCAAACCGTGGGTCTCGTGGTCACACGATCGATTCTTAAAAGATACGTTGGTCTCGTGGGAGGTATTGTCACTGCTGACGGGACTGTTTAGGCGCTAGTTCATGGTTCCACCCTCTAACAACATGTTTTCAGGCCTAAGTGTAGATATTCTGAAATTTGGACTACACTCTCAAAATGAGGATCCGTGGCCACACGGTCGGTTCCTACGAGATACATTGGTCCTATGAGAGGTGTTGGTGAAATTGAAGGGTTCGTTTAGGGCGTGGTTCTTAGTTTCGCCCTATAACGACATGTGTTTCAAGCCTAAGTGTAGACATTCTGAAATTTGGGTCGTGCTTTCAAATTGTGGGTCCCATGGCCACACGATGTGTTGCTACGAGATATGTTGGTCCCGTGGGGGGTGTTGGAGCCACTCATGGGATCAGTTGGGGGTGGTTCATTATTCCACCCTCGAACGGTATGTTTTCAGGCAAAAGTGTAGATACTCTGAAATTTTGGCTGTGCTCTCAAACCGTGGGTCTTGTGGCCACGCAGTCAGTTTTTACGAGAGATGTTCGTATCATGGGAGGTGTCGGCACCATTCACTGGGCTATTTGCGGGGTGGTTTGTGGTTTCTCACTCTAACTGCATGTTTTCAAGCCTAAGTGTAGATATTCTAAAATTTGGGTCGTGCTCCCAAATCGTGGGTCCCGTGGTCATGTGGTCGGTTCCTACGAGATATGTTGGTCTCATGGGAGGTGCTGGAGCCGCTCACGTGGCCGTTTGGGAGGGGGCGTGGTTTCACCCTCTAACGGTATGTTTTAGGCCTAAGTGTAGATATTTTGAAATTTGGGTCGTGTCCTCAAGCTGTTTGTCCTGTGTCCATATGGTCAGTTCCTACAAGATACGTTGCTCCCATGGGAGGTATTGGCGCCACTCACTGGACTGTTTGTGGGGTGGTTCATGGTTTGGACCTCTCACGGCTTGTTTTCAAGCCTAAGTGTAGATATTCTAAAATTTGGATCGTGCACTCAAATCGTAGAACCCGAGGCCATGCGGTCAGTTCCTATGAGATACGTTGGTCCCGTGGGAGGTGTTAGCACACCTAACGTGACCGTTTACGGGGTGGTTTGTGGTTTCGCCCTCTAACAACATGTTTTCAGGTCTAAGTATATATATTCTAAAATTTGGGTCGTGCTCCCAAACTGTGGATCCTGTGGCCATGCAGTTGGTTCCTACGAGATAATTGGTCCCATGGACGGTGGTGGCACCATTCAAAGGACCGTTTGGGGGGTGGTTCGTGGCTTTGCCCTCTAACGACATGTTTTCAGGCCTAAGTGTAGATATTATGAAATTTAGGCCGTTCTCTCAAACCGGGGGTCCCGTGGCCACGCGTTCGATTCCTATGAGTTCGTTGGTCTCGTGGGAGGTGTTGGCATCGCTCACGGGACCGTTTAGGGGCTCGTTCGTGATTCTTCCCCCGAACGACATGTTTTTTGACGTAAGTGTAGGTATTATGAAATTTGGGTCATGCTCTCAAACCGGGGGTCCGTAGCCATACGATAGGTTCCTACGAAATACGTTGGTCCTTTGGGAGGTTTTGGCGCCATTCACAGGGCAATTTGTGGGGTGGTTCATGGTTTCTCCCTTTAACGACATGTATTTCAAGACTAAGTGTAGATATTCTAAAATTTGGGCCATTTTGTTAAACCGTGGGTCCCGTGGTAACACAGTCGGTTCCTACAAGATATGTTGGTCCCTGGGAGGTGTTGGAGCCACTTACGGGACCATTTGGGGGGTGGTTTCTGGTTCCACCCTCTAACGACGTGTTTTTAGGAGAAAGTGTAGATATTCTAAAATTTGGGCCATGTTCTCAAACCTTGAGTCTTGTGGTCACGCGGTCAGTTCCAACGAGATACGTTGGTCCCATGGGAGGTGTTGGCAGCTCTCACGAGACTGATTAGGGGTTGGTTCGTGGTTCCTCCCTCTAACGACATGTGTTTTCAGACCTAAGTGTAGATATTCTAAAATTTAGACCGTGCTCTCAAATCGAGGGTTCCGTGGCCATACGGTTGATTCCTACGAGATACATTGGTCCTGTGGGAGGTGTTGGTGCCATTCACGGGGCCATTTAGGGGGCGGTTCATGGTTACACCCTCTGACGGCATATTTTCAATCCTAAGTGTAGATATTCTAAAATTTGGGCCGTGATCTCAAACTGTGGGTCCCGTGGTAATGGATTCCTACGAGATACGTTGGTCTTGTGGGAGGTGTTGGCATCGCCTCCCACGGGACCAATTGGGGGGGGGGGGGGGGGGTTTATTGTTCCGCCCTCTTGCGGCTTATTTTCAAGCCTGAGTGTAGATATTTTAAAATTTGGATCGTGTTCTCAAACCGGGGGTCCTGTGGCCACGCGGTCGGTTCATATAGGATATGTTGGTCCTGTGGGAGGTGTTGGCATCGTTCACGGGGCCGTTTGGGGGGGGGGGGTGGTTCGTGGTTTTTCTCTCTAACGGTATGTTTTTTGGCCTAAGTGTAGATATTCAAAAATTTAAGTCGTACTCTCAAATCGTTGGTACCGTGGCCACGCGGTTAGTTCCTACGAGATACGTTGTCTCGTGGGAGGTGTTGGTACGGTTCGCGGGGCCATGTGGGAGGTGGTTCTTGGTTTCACCCTCAAACGACACGTTTTCAAGTCTAAGTGTAGATATTCTTAAATTTGGGTCATGCTCTCAAATTGGGAGTCACGTGGCCACACGGTTTGTTCCTATGAGTTACGTTGGTCTTGTGGGAGGTGTTGACATCTCTCATGGGGCCATTTGGTTGGTGGTTCTTGGTTTCTCCCTATAGTGACATGTTTTTAGGCCTAAGTGTAGATATTTCAAAATTTGGATTGTTCTCTCAAACCGGGGGTCCCGTGGCCAAGCGGTCGGGCCTTTAGGGGGTATTTATTGTATAATTTGCTTATCTAAAGTAAAAAACACTTCTATATATAATGTAGTTATAAAAAATTATGATCATACTCCTTAATAAACTACCACTTGTGTTATAATAATCGAGAGGAACCCTAAAGCGCAAGGAGTAAAAAGCATATGTACTCCCAAAACATAACCATAGAAAAACAAAAGATACATAAATGTTGAGCATGAACGATAACCGGTAAGAATTCTTCTTTTCTTATAGTTAGCCTTAAAGCAAGCTTGCCTAAGATTTTTAGTGATCTCACTGAAAGAGCAAGAAACTGATGGAGTTGGTGCTACAATTAGATCTCACTGAAATAACTAATAATCTTAGGCAAGCTTGCTTCAAGTCTAACTGCAAGAAAAGAAGAATTCTTACCGGTTTTTTACTACACTAAATCTGTTGGCTTATTACAGTCATTGACCGTGACAAGTCCAACATGTCAAGGTCAATGACCGTGATAAGTCTGGGGGTGACAACATTTGTTGTCACGGACTTGTCACGATCTTTGACCGTGATAAGTTCATTAGACTTATCACGGTCATGTCACAGTCTTTGATCTTGACAATCTTTATCACGATCTTTGACCGTGATAAACCCGTGGAATTTAAAAAAAAATTATCACGGTCAATGATCGTGGCAAGTATTATGTGTCACGAATTTGTCACCGTCGTTGACCGTGACAATCCTAGGCAGAATTGAAAAAAAATCTGTTGGGCAGTATGGCCACTGCCACTGCCCAACAGTATATTCGTACCTATTATAGTAGCATTGTACACGTTCAAACATCATATATCCAAATAAAATAGAGAAAATGCAAATATACATTCAAAACAATAAGCATTACGATATAATCCAAATACAATTCAAATGTAACAACTTAAAACAATTCAATTCAAATAATGTCACTACATGTCTGGGGTAGGTTTGAGGAGGTGGATAGGCCACACGATATACGAATTGATACACCCTTAAATAGGCATCCTGCTGCATTATTTGCAGAACCACAATGGGGAGTTCTCCTTCCCAGGTATCACATGTATGACGAGCACCTTGCCTCGTTGTCTTGAAGCACACGTCCATGAACTAGCATACCCGGGACGGTATTTAGGTCCCACAACCCCCTCCCTATTAGCTCACCATTAAATATGTCCTGCATAAACATGCTCAGCCAACCAAGTTTCGTCATAGGTCGGTTGAAGGGAGCCAAATAGAGGACTGGATCATTAGAGTTTGCACGCGTTGGCGATGAAGCAGCGACGTTCACGTCCTCGTCCTCCTCCTCCACCACCTTATCCTTACCTCTCCCCTTACGCTTTCCGTCCAACGAACGCTTCATGAATGAGAATATATCTTGGATCATCACCTTCAAACGAGACAACTTTGCTTCATGCGAGTCCACCGTTCGAGCCAACCTGGTGTTGCTCGTGTCCAATCCGATGATCCTAGATTTGGCCACCCATAAGCTCACCCCCTTGTCCTCCCCTTGCAATAAGCACCAAGCACTGGGTTGAGTGCGTTCGTGGACAAAGATGCCTTGTCGGCATCAGATTGCGACTCATGCACTTCCTTAAGCTTTGCCTGAAACGATGAAAAGCATATGATTAGTTAAATAAGTAAATAAAAAAATTATAACATAATTATCAAAAAGTAAACTTTCGGATTACTTACAATCGTGGACGTGACAATCGGGGATACCTCCTTATCCTTCCCCTTCTTCGTTCGAATAGCCATGTGGGTACCCAAAATTTAGAACTATGGGCCTGGACGAGTAGCCCAGTTCTGGCAGCCCAAAGTCCAGGCCCCTCCTCTTTTGTAATTGATCCTTATATTTGATCCGGTCTCCCCCCACGATCCCATGATGGGAAGTTATAGGGGAAATGGAAAACATGGAGGAACCCATCACCTCCACTAATCTACATGCACATGTATATATTGAACCCTAGGTCCGGGGCAAAAGGACAGGTTGTATTCTCTGTAATCACTCTCCGGAGTATATAGAAATAACATCGACTGCACCACCGTGGACGTAGGCACATTTTGGCTGAACCACGTACATCCTTTGTTGTGTGATTGACATCTTGTATTCCTTGTTCTCTTTTAGATAATTTTTCTCTCATATTTATTTGCGTTGCATAATAATTGTTTCTATAATTGGCGTCGTTTGTGGGAAACGTTCATCTTTCCCTGAGAAGAGCCCACATCAAGAAAGGAGTTTAAGAGTCTGGTCACAGCAGTAATGCCCCTCAAGCATGAGATATTCAAGAGCCACCTGCTCCTCCCAGGATTAGGTCTGAAGTCCGACGTATATATCAGAGAGATCGCCTGGAAAGACCAGCCTCAGAAGAAAGTTAGGGACCAGCGAGGTCCACGCAGATATCCAGGTTGATTGATGCGTATAAGGCAAGGCTCCACGAGCAGAGAGAGTCTTCTCGTAGGTACGAGGCTGAGAATGCTCGCTTGAAAAGAAGGCTGGAAAGATTAGAAAGGGAGTTTCATCCTGATAATCGGAGACACCCATATCGCACTCCTAGCCCTCAGTCGAGAAAGTCTCGCAGCCGAGGAAGGAGCCCTAGGCGAGGATCTCAAAGGGACGAAGGAGGTGAGTCAGACGACGACCACCACGAACACCTGCGAAGAGCTCGCCGCCACAAGATCCCTGCTCGCAGCGACGAGCTCATACGAAACATGGTCAGAAGGGAAATGGACCAGCATCCCGCTCACCACGGGATAAGATCAACTAGAGAACTCGCGAGGTGAGCTCTCAGAACCCAGATGAAATCACCATTCACGAAAGAAATCGAAGAGGAGGAAGCTCCCAAGAAATTTGCCATTCCAAGGTTCAAGGTTTACGACGGAAAGACTGATCCCATCGATCATGTTAGGCAATACCGACAGGCGATGACCCTCTGGAGTCACCGGGATGCCCTGATGTGCCGTATTTTCCCCTCGAGCCTTCATGATGTAGCACAGAAATGGTTCGAAAGGCTCCCCCACCGGTCGATCAAGAATTTCAAATCCCTAGCCGAACTCTTTACGGCCCGATTCATTACCAGTAGCTCCCATCCCAAAAGGATGGATGCTCTACTAACAATGAAGAAAATGCCTCAAAAAACCCTCCGAGAATACGCGAAGAGGTACTGGGAGTTATTCAATGAGATCGAGGACTGCGCGGAGGAGGTGGAAGTGGCCTCCTTCAAAATTGGGCTCCCTAATTCTTCCCTCCTTACCAATCCCTGGCGAAGAATGAAGGTATGACCATTGAAGACCTTATGGCCCCAATCGAGAAATACGCCAAGGTGGAAGATATCACCCGCTCTAATACAGGAGAAAACGGTCGAGCTAAGCTCACTACCAAGGTAGGTGAGAAAACTGAAAACCAGAGGAAGGGAGGAAAGAACGAGGGCAAAAATGGCTCCAAAAACGAAGGGAACCAGGACGCATCAAAAGCATTCTAGGAGGTCAACACCGTCTTAAAAGAACCAATTTACAAGGTTCTCGCGAAGATCAAAGATGAGCCATTCATCAAGTGGCCCAAGAAGATGGGGGGAGATCCCTCGAAGAGGAACAATGCGTTGAGATGCTCTTTTCACAAAGAGGGAGGGCACAAGACCGAGCACTGCAAGGCTCTTAAGTCTCACCTCGAAGAATTGGCCCAGTCCGAGCATCTGAACGACTTTGTGGAGAAAAGGACAGAGAAAGTGACTGCCAACAGAGAAATCAGACCCGATAATGTGCTGGAGGATGATTCTGCAGTTCGCCGTAATTCACGGAGTATCTGACGTCAAGAAGATACAAGGGAACTCAGCTCGAATGGAGCTGAAAAAACTTACAGCGGTAATGCAGGCCTTTCAAATCGATCCAATAAAATCACAGTCAGAAAAGCATCGACGAGCAGAGGACGTCAACTATAACAAGCATATTGTTTTTACGGATGAAGATTTGATGGGATTAAGGACCCCACATCATGATGCCCTGGTCATTACACTCAGGATAGCCAACTTTGACATCGACAAGCTTCTCGTCGATCAAGGAAGCTCATCCAAAGTAATGTACCTTGACCTGTTCAGGAAATTAAAGTTGAGCGTCGCCGACCTAAAGGAAGCTACTGTACCTTTGGTCGGCTTCGCTGGGAAAATGACCATGCCCCTAGGCAAAATAGTGCTTCCAGTTCGTGCTGGGAATGTCTCCAAGATGATTGAGTTTTTGGTAGCTGACATCGAATCACTGTACCAGGCCATCCTCGGCAGAGGATGGCTTCATGCAATGAAGGCGGTCTCCTCAACCTACCATCAGAAGCTCAAGTATATAACCGAGCGAGGAGTGATGGAGATCCACGGCGACCAGGCGATGGCGAGGAAGTGCTTCATAGAAGCCATCCGACCGAAGCCAGAGAAGAAGGCCGGTCAACCCAGCGAAGAAGTTGAAAAGGGTGTGATACCTTCTAAATAACAACTAAAGTATGGAAGACCAGGAGTAGAGGAGACCAGGCTCCTCCCCTTCGAGCGAGTCATCGAGGACCTGGTAGAAGTTATAGCCAAAGTTGGTGACAGAAACAGAGTCTTCTTGATTGGAGCATCTCTCACCGATCGAGAACAGAAGGAGTTGACGACCTTACTGAGGCACAACGTAGATGTTTTCGCATGGGAACCATACGAGCTGCCTGGCATTGATCCTGATATGGTCTGTCATCAGCTGCACGTCGACCCCACTTTCAAGCCAGTCACGCAGAAGGCACGAAGAACTGCACCTGAGAAGGCTAAAGCGGTCGAAAAGGAGGTCGAAAAACTGCTGGATGCAGGATCCATACGGGAAGTACAATTCCCTAAGTGGTTGTCCAACCCAGTAGTAGTCCCAAAGAATAATGGGAAGTGGAGAGTTTGCATCGACTTCACTGACCTCAACAGAGCATGCCCAAAAGATAGTTTCCCCATCCCAAAGATAGACCAACTGGTAGATGCCACTACAGCTCACGAGAGAATGAGTTTCCTAGACGCATACTCAGGATACCACCAGATTCCCTTGTATGCCCCAGACCAGGACAAAACGGCGTTCATCACGATGGTTGGGTTGTATTGCTACAAAGTCATGCCATTTGGGCTCAAGAATGCAGGAGTAACCTACCAGCGACTGGTCACAAAAATGTTCAAGAATCAAATGGGAGACACAATGGAGGTCTACATCGACGACATGCTCGTTAAGAGCAAGGAAAAGGAAAATCACCTCTCAGACCTGTCAAAGACCTTCGAAATCCTCAGGAAGTACCAAATGAAGCTTAATGCGAGCAAATGTTCCTTCGGTGTCTAGTCAGGAAAATTGCTTGGATACTTAGTCAGCAAGAGAGGCATAGAAGCTAACCCGGACCAGATCGATGCAATCAATAAGGTACAACCACCTCGAACAGTCCGGGACGTGCAGAAGCTCACTGGAATGCTCGCTGCCTTAAATCGCTTCATTTCCAAATCCTCTGAGAAGTGCAAGCCTTTTTTCCATCTTCTAAAAGGGAATAAACAAATAGAATGGAGTCCGGACTGCTCGTGAGCATTGGACGAGCTCAAGTCTTACTTAAGCTCTCCACCGCTGCTTGTCATACCACAGCCGTTGGATTCTTTATACCTATACCTCTCGATATCTAGTCACACTACCAGCTCGGCGTTAATATACGAGATCGAAGGAATCCAACACCCCGTTTACTACGCGAGCAAGACCTTATTAGACACCGAGCAAAGGTACCTACTATTTGAGAAGCTCACCTTTGCACTAGTGATAGCCTCGAGGAAATTGAAGCATTACTTTGAAGCTCATACTATCATCGTCCTTACATTGCACCCCCTTAAGGCGATCCTAAGGAAAGCGGATTTGTCGGGAAGATTGTCTAAATGGTCAGTCGAGCTCGGCCGGTTCTACATCCAATTTCAACCGAGGATCGCCATCAAAGGACAGATCCTTGCTGATTTCATAGCTGAATTCACTGGCAAAGAACTCCATGACCAACCTTAACCAACAAAGAAAAAGGAGAACCCAGCAACAGTGGAAACATGGAAACTATTCGTTGATGGAGCCTCCAACTCAAAGGGGGCAGGCGTAGGCATCGTCCTCATCACCCCAGAAAACACCATCCTTGAGCAAGGAATCAGGTTTGGATTTGCAGCCTCCAACAACGAAGCAGAGTACGAAGCTCTAATAGCCGGTCTCCAAATGGCGCAAATTCTGGGAGCAAAACATTTACAGGTGTTCGGCGATTCTCAACTAGTCTCCAATCAGATAAGTGGAGATTACAACGCGAAGGACGAAAGGATGGCAGCCTACCTCGCCCTAGTGAGGAAACTAATGATGAGCTTTGAGGAGATCAACATCCAGCAGTTTCCCAGAGGACAAAATAGTCATGCCGATGCCTTAGCAGCCCTAAGCTCGATAGTCGATTCTAGTCTTAAAAGGGTCATTCCCATCGATTTCCTCACTTGTCCAAGCATTAACCACAACAGCAAGCTGCCAAATGCGGAACTAATACTCCAGGTGGGATTAGCCCCCAATTGGATCAACCCCTTAAGAGACTATTTAAAAGAAGGCACGATCCCTGAGGATAAGAAAGCCGCCCACCAGATAAGAGTCAAAGCTGCTCGCTTTCACTTATCCACAGGAGGCGACTTGTATAAGAAGTCCTTCTTCGGTACCTACCTTAGATGTGTCCATCCAGGTGATGTCGAGCAAGTGCTGCGCTAGCTTCACGAAGGAATCTATGGAAGTCATGTCGGAGGAAGGTCTCTAGCCTTTCGAGCAATAAAGGAAGGCTATTGGTGGCCATATATGCAAAAGGACTCCGCAGTATATGTCCGCAAATGCCCCAAATGCCAGCTTCACGCTCCAACGGTCCACCAACCAGCCAGCAACCTAAAATCCCTGACCAGCCCATGGCCCTTCGCCCAATGGGGGATGGACATCGTGGGACCACTACCCACTGCTGCCGACAATCGCAAATTCCTGTTGGTTGCAACTGACTACTTCACCAAATGGATCGAGGCAGAACCGTTGGCCAACATCCAAGACGCTGACATGATAAGATTCATATGGAGGAATATAATCACTCTATTCAAAATTGCCAGAACCATCATCACTGATAATGGGACACAATTCGAGAGTGCCCCTTTCAGGACTTCTGTAACGAGCACGGGATCAGACATAACTTTAGTTCGGTGGCCTACCACAGAGCAATGGGCAAGCAAAAGCTTCCAACAAAACTGTGATCGATGGATTGAAGAAGCGACTAGAGCGAGCCAAGGGCGCATGGACAACCGAGCTAACCCATGTTCTATGGGCATACCGAACAACTCCCCGGTGAGCAACAGGAGAAACCCCATTTTCGCTAACATATGGCATGGAAGCAGTCATTCCACTAGAAGTGGGCTTGCCAACAATGAGATCCAACCTTGTCGACCAAGGCCAGAATGATGGGGCGTTGCTCGCTGAACTCGACCTAGCCGACGAGCGTAGAGAACTGGCCCTGGTGAAGCTTGCGAGCTATCAGCAACAGCTCGCAAAGCACTACCACAAAAGGGTTAACCCGAGAAGATTCCAAGTTGGGGACTATGTTCTAAGAAAAGTCCTGGGCAACGCGGTGAAGTCATCAGATGGCAAGCTAGGCCCAAACTGGGAAGGGCCGTTTAAAATAACTAAAGACGACCTGCGAGGTGCCTATCATTTCGAAATGATGGAGGGCAGAGAGATACCACGAGCATGGAACACAGTTAATTTCAAGAAATTCTATTTTTAGATTCTCAAGGAATTCTATTGTTGGATATTTTCTTGTATTTGTTATGTGAAAGGACAGTTCATTTCCCTTATTACTAATGAAAGCAGTAACAGTTGCATTTTATCACACATCTTTTCAAAATCACAGGCACGATGGTCGATATAGCAGGGGAATACCCCTCCTCAGGTCATCGTCATAAAACACGAGAGACCTCTTAGAATTTCCCCTGGCAATATATAAAGCCCTATAGAGGATTCTTAGGCATTGTGACCATATTTTATACTGGCCATCAAACCTACTTTGGTTGAGCAAAATCCTGATCGGATGAAGACATCGAATACCAGGTGTGTCCTCGCCAATTGCCCTACTTAGGCCTAAGGAAGTGTGACGACACAACCTAAAAGGTAAAGTGGGGCATAATGGTATTTTGGTATTATACTGGACTGGGGGGACACTTGCATGGCAAAATAAAAAGGATTATCAAGTAGCAAGAATATAGAAAGATTGGATGAACACGTTTAGTCGGCAAAATCGCCCAAAACATGAATTTTTTTATTAATCTCTTATATTTACAACAGTGATAATACTTTTTTAGTCGGCGAAGCTTGCCCAAAGCATTTACATTATCGAAAAGGACAAAAGAATAACAACTTGTTATATTTACAAAAAAGATAATACACGTTTAGTCGGCGAAGCTCGCCCAAAGCGTTTACATTATCAAAAGAAAAAACTTGCAAAAAATTTAAGGAGGAAGCCTCCGAGCAAGATAGTCTGCCACCCTAGATCTTTGTCCATCATCAAGAGCAGGGACCATCTCTTACACAGCCTCATCTGCGTCCGACTCTAACAGCTGCCGAGGAATGGCATCAATAGGGATCCATCTATCATCCCTCCTGAATGGATTGGGCAACAGAGTGGAGGAGGACATCTCGTGACGATACCACAACACTGAGTTCCTCGGGACCTGGAGTTCTTTCAAGGCACTCAGCCACCCTCTGATAAAATAAAGTTCTTCAAACTCAGATAGTCTTATGGGAGCATCTAGCCAGCCTTGATCATAACCATCAGCCCATGCTTGTCGAGGACCCTTCTTGAATAAATGCCGAAGTCGAGTAACATCCCTCTGAAGACCAGAAGCAGTTACATATGCTCGACGGACATCATCGCGGAGCTCTTCCATCTCCTTATCCCGTTGTTCTTCCGCCTCCCTGTTCCTGCCCCTGGTGCTCCTACCAGCTCATGGGAGGGGAGGACGAGTGGAACCTCGCGGCATAGGGGGACCATGTCCAGCTCGCGAAGACGAGGAGCCTTGTAGAATCGCTGAAGCAGTGCTCGGCGCATGCTCTCTAAGTTGTTGGACTTCCCTCCTCAGATTTTCATTCTCCTGCTGCAGGAATTCCCCAACTTGATTTATCTCGGTGTCCTCTAGTAACCTTGCTCTCAGAACATTGACTTCATCTTGTACAGAAGCACCAATGCCTTCCATCTCTTGTAGCCTATCCTTCAGCTTAGCCACTAGCTTGGACTGATCCTTATATTTTTGGTTCCTCGACCTAAGAGACTTGCAAAGCCTAACAACGACCTGACGAACCTGAGGACTGGCATTGGGACCAAAGGTCCTGCCCAATTGAGATGTGGCAGGAATATAGTCTTCTACATCAGTCAACTACAAGGCATAAAAGTGCAAAGGAAAGAGAAATCAATCAATGTATTGGAAAAAGAAGCCTTTTTATTTCATTATTAAAGGTCAAGTACATCGAGCAGGAAACGGAAAATTACAAACAAAAGTACAAAAAAAAAAGGGTCCTAAGGGAGGATTAACTAGCAACCTCAGGATGCCCGGGGGTGGCTGGATGCTTCCCCTTATCAGCAGCAGCAGAGGCATCCCCCTCTACAGAGATACCCTCATTCGCCTGGGTAGGACCAGCATCGGCAGGGGCAGGGGCAGGGGCTTCTTCGTCTACGGTTGGCCTTGGACCTGGGTTGTGCTCGTCGAACAGCGGAGACTCAACATCAACACCAGCAGCTAGGAGGGCCTTGTTCCAGCCCTTCTTGAAGTTCAAACGGTTGATATAGCCTATTTGAACTTCGGCGTCTTCATAAGCCGCAGTCCATCCGGAGTTGTATGAATCCTCCTTGATGGTGGCTACCATGGACTCCTTCTCTTTCAGCTTCTCGGTCAGGGCCTTGTTCTCCTCCACCAAACCCAGCTTGCTCGAGAAGACTAGGTCATAGGCCTGCCTCAACTCGCTCAGCTCCTTGACCGCCGCAACCCTCTCTCGGTTAGAATTGATAAGGGCCAGATCAGAGGAAGCGCGGGCGGCATCAGCAGCCTTCAGGTCAGCCTCCAACCGAGAACCCCTGACTTCCAGAGCGGACTTTTGCTGCTCCAGCTCACCATTCATCCTCACCAACTCATCGCGAGAACGGTAGAGCACAGCAAAGTCCATCACAAACTGCAAAAAATAAAGAAGGAATCAAGAAGGAGAAATAATTAGAACTCGTTAAGGAATTGAAAAGGGAAAGAACCTTACCAAGGCCAGTCTCTGGCTAGCTTGGAGGGCTAATTGATCAGACCCCAGAGCCCTCTGGCGATCTACAGGAAGAACTACCCTCTCAAGTAGTGCAGGAGCCAGCTGAGGGGAAGTAGCAACCGAGGCCCCCTCGAACAAAGCTGACACCGGGACCAAGGCTCGCCCAGCCTTCGTCCTCGACTCCACCTTCCTCCTCTCTTCCTCTCTCTCCCTCTCCATCCTTTTCCTCTCCTCCACCTTCTTCTTTTCCTCCACCTTCTTCCTCTCCTCCTCTTTCTTTCTCTCCCTCTCTCTCACCTACTCTTCTTCTCTCATCTTCCTCTCTTGCTCCTGAGTGGAAGATCGAGAACCAGTGGCCACGGCCCCAGAAGAAGACTTTTGTTTCTTCGACCTCTGTGCAAGAAGCACATGGTCCTCATCATCATCGTCTCTAATCAGGTTCTTCCTTGGAGGCATATCCTCGCCTGAACTACTGGTAGTGCTCGACGAGTCTTGAGCTGCGGAATCCTCTTCAGAAGAACTACTACTGTCAGAACTCCCTACACCACTCATAGCACCTACAGGATCACTCTCAGAGCTGCCCTCCTCTTCGTCCAACTGGATAGGCTCAGTTGTAACCTTTCCAAAAGAATCAAACTCTGGAACACTATCCATAGGTCGTGCTATGAAGCTGGAGCCTGTGTTCTTGTACTCGAGCAGAAAGACAGCAGATCTGGGATGCTCGCCGTCACCCAGAGGTTCCTTAATATTCCAAGATTTCACCAACTCCGAGATATGAACCTCGCTGAGAGCAGGATCCAAATTCTTTTTCCTCGCTGTAGAAGAAAAAGCACAGAGAGGTTAGAAAAGTCGCAAGTCAGCAAAAGTTGAAAAGAACAGTACAATGTCTACCTATATATTCTTCCCCATAAAAAGGGACAGTGAACCTCTCAGACCTCGACCCTTCAAACTGGGGAGGGAACTGCCAATTCCTAACAAGGAAACCCTCTTGCCAGTAGTCCTTATGGGAATCAGGTAGGTTTACTACCAATACCCTATCAGGACTCCTAGCTTTGAGGTATAAGAAACCTGAGCTAGTTCTAGAGAAGGAATAGCAGAAACAGATCTCAGCAAGTCCTAACCTAGTACCATACAACTGGTTTATTCTATGGACGCCATTTACTATCTTCCACACATTGGGCGAGCACTATGTGGGAACAATACCGAAATAACCAAAAAAGTGCAGAAATAGGTCATTAGGGGGAAAAGTAAGTCCCCCCTGGGAGAGCAACAAAACATGGATCTAGTGGGCATCCTCTATATCCCTAACATTCCTAGGAGGGGAGGCACAACATTCAATATCTACCCACTCAGGAATATTGTAGAACTCCCTGAACTCAGAGATTGACCTATTTCCAATCTTCGCCATTGATAAACTCAAAGAAACTCTACAAACCAAAGAGAAAGTGTAGAGAAAGGGCACGATAAACTTACAAAATAGAAGATCGGTTCGAGTGATGAAGAAGCACGAGCTCAAGACGACTAAGAAGCAATGGGAATGGGGATTCAGAGAAGAAGGTACGAGGCGTCAGAATTCTCAGAAGAAGGAAGAGTAATGGAAAGGCTAAAATGATAAATGAAAAAGAGGCTATCCCAACAAGCCTTCAATTCTAATCATAGCTCACGGATAGCGAAGCGAGTGCCGCCAAAGCAACTTCACAGTTTTCAAAGAATCACAAATCAGCCATAATGGCTGATCATTTAAATCCATTGGATCCATAAACAGGGCCCAACAAATTTAGGGTCAATTGTGGGTACCCAAAATTTAGAACTATAGGCCTGGACGAGTAGCCCAGTTCTGGCAGCCCAAAGTCCAAGCCCCTCCTCTTTTGTAATTGATCCTTATATTTGATCTCGTCTCCCCCCACGATCCGATGAAGGGAAGTTATAGGGGAAATGGAAAACATGGAGGAACCCATCACCTCCACTAATCTACATGCACATGTATATATTGAACCCTAGGTCCGGGGCAAAAGGACAGGATGTATTCTCTGTAATCAGTCTCCGGAGTATATAGAAATAACATCGACTGCACCACCGTAGACGTAGGCACATTTTGGCTGAACCACGTACATCCTTTGTTGTGTGATTGGCATCTTGTAATCCTTGTTCTCTTCTTGATAATTTTTCTCTCATATTTATTTGCGTTGCATAATAATTGCTTCTACAAGCCACATAAGCATCGAGCTTATATGGCCTACCCCCAGGGCCACTCCCCGTCGCCTAAAATAAAATAATGCAAAAATAGTATCGTCCCCACAAAGAAAAATAATTCATAATAACATATTACTTTAATTATCGAAAAATAAAATCTTACCATCATCCTATTCTCCACCTCGGCATAAGACGTCCTACCGGAGTAGTGCACGTCCATCTTTTTCGCTCGATTTTCCCTCCTCGATTGGTGACATGCCAATTATCGCTTCCCGATCTCATTGTCAATGAACTTTTTCTATTGTGCCAATGAGATCGGCTCCTTCGGCAGGACGGAGTCATGCATTTGGATAATGGAGTCTCAGGTCATCCCAAAGTACCGGCCCCCGTAAATTTTTCTTCCACGTCTTGTGTTGCTCCCTCAACTTCTCCAAGACAGAATCGCGTAGTTTAGGGGCCAGGCTGAATTGTTCCTATCCATCAAATAAAATTTTAGTTACGAATAAATATAAATATAAATTGAAATTGAAATTGAAATGGAAATATTCATATAAATATAAATTTAAATACATTACCTACATTGCTGCCCAAATAGCTAACTTGAGCTCATTTGGCACCTCCCTCCAACTAGTGTACCCCTGGTCGATGATCGCCTTTACCAGCTTGAGGAATCTCGCTAATATCCCCTTCTTGTTCTCGACGTCCATCCCCAATTTTCCATATTTGGGGAACCTAGGGGCCGAGGAGCCCTCGTCGCCTCCGCTACCACCGAGCCCAAACGACATCATCATAATCAGCATCATCATCCTCACCTTAATACCTGAAGGAGACATTTTTGTAAAAAAATATTGTTATTAGTACAAATCCAAATGAATTAGAAGAAGACATGCAGATATGTACAATTACTAGAAATCCAAATGAATTATTATTGTTTAACACCTCAATTCTGAATTCCAAAACAACAACATTTAACTCATAATATGTACAATTACTAAAAATTCGAAACATCCTGACCCCCACCCCTACTGCCCACACACACGCACACTACACAAGAGTGAAAATGATAAAGTGGAAATCAATTAAAAGCATTAAAAATGGATTGATAAAGTACTAATTGGAATATTTATTACAAATTAAAAAATTATTTAAAATTCGGGTTATCATAAAAAATGGATTGATATTCAATAGGAGCAGCCAAGTCATCCACACTACTATTTAGACACTTTTGCGCATGTAGGACAATTAACCACGGCTCGTTGTTGATATACTCCGAGTAAAACACTTGGCTGACCTTTTGAAATGCATAAATAATCGACTCATCGCTCGCATGGTCGTTGCTCTTCAACTTGGACAAGTCAACCGTGATCAAATTGATGCCATGATCAATTTTACAATAATTTTTATCCTCAACTCTTACCTAGTCCCAGTAAAATACAACCTCTTTGAAGCTTATATAATTCAATTAAAATATATTTCGAATTACACCATAGTAAGTCATTTCAGCTTCAACGAGGTTTTTATCTTTTGTGCTCGCTCGAAAGAAAGTAAGAGCCTTGTGTGAAATGCCCGAGTTCTGTACATTTGTACTTTCCTTGTACACCCTTGCACCGAATATTTAATAGTTTAATTGATACTTTTTGTACTCTTGTTCCATGAACAAGGGTCCAATGGCTAGACGAGCAAGCCTTGATGTCGCATCACCAGTCTTTAAGAGCTGAGAATGTAGATAAATTAATTAGGTTAGTTGTAAAGTTTGAGTGTAATGTAACGTTATATAACGACCATTTTCATTATAAATTAACTCTTGTAACAACCACAACCTAAATTCGATGTCTGATTGTACCATTGTTTTTCTTCTTTTATTGTTCTCACAGGCTTCATATTTTCTGCATATTACAAAATTAATCATGTATAAAATAATCTAAAATAATGTAAAACTTAAAATAATTTAAACTTACTTTTTTCATTCTTCGACATCTTCATGTGTGTCAAGTAGATAATGAGTTACTTTTTCATGTTGCAAACTCGTTAATTTCACTCATTTTCCCATCACTTAACCACCATCATCGACGAACTCATAAGTGTCATCAACGGTGGTCGAGTCAGGCATATATTACCGAGTATAGATCGATGAATCCATAGTGATGAATTCCTCTGCAATTTATCCTGTAATTTTTCGCGTATTCTTGACGTAATCTTTAAAAACTTTCATCAATCTTTAAAACGGATACATCCACCAATATCTAACTGAACCGCTCCGCAAATTCTTGTGCTTGGAGAAACAGTGCTTAAACAATAGAGGAACCAATCGCATGATCACATGCCAATTGTGGGACTTACACTTATGTAAATCATGAGTAGCATAATTCACAATCCTTTACAAGTTGGACGAAAAATTATATGGGTCCTTAAAATTATATATTGTGTCTAAAATCACCTTCCTTTCCCCACTCGTCAAAGTAAACGCACCAGGAAAAATTATTGTCCTTCCCCTACTATCTTTTTTCAACCATAGTTGTGGCTTAAGTTTCAACGATTTATGGTCTTTTAGTGCCTTTTCTCCATCCTTCGAATGACTCTCCCCAAGGCAAGTGCCCACAATATGTTCAACGAGGTTTTTCTCTGCATGCATCCCATCAAATACATGGTGCACCATGTTATTCTTCCAATAAGGGAAGTAAAATAAAATTGACCTCCTAAAGCATGCTTTTCTTGTCTTAGTTTAATTCCCATTTGGGGTATTCTTATGCTTGAAATTATTAAATTTTGGATTCTTACCTGGCATATTATGGCCACAATCATAAGATTTACTTTCAATTTCTGAACCTGAAAGTTTTCTCGACGGTAGCCTATGTTCAACCCCTCCCGATAACAAAATGGAACCTTTCTCAAATCTGAAACTATGAGATGGGGGTAAAAACCTCCTACGGCAATGGTATACATTTTCTGACCTAGAGTATAGACGAAGAGATTCAGTCTCCTCTCCCCAAATAGGACACCCCAATTAACTATGTACTACACAACCTGATAATGTCCCATAAGCTAAAAAGTCATGAATTGCCCACATCAACATAACTCTCAGCGTGAATTTTTCTTTTTTAGAAGAGTCAAATTCTTGCACACCCTCTTCCCAAAACTCATTTAATTCTTCTACCAAAGGAGCCAGGTAGACGTCGATGTCATCATTTAGTGCCTTTGGTACAGGTATCAACAAAGACATCGTTGAAAATTCAGGTCTCATACACTGTGAATGAGGGAGGTTATGTGGATCTAGGATCACTGGACATACACTTTGATTGGTGCTTATATTTCCAAATGGATTGAAACCATTTGTTAATATAGCCAAACGAATGTTGTGTTTCTCTCAAGAAAAATCAGGATACTCATAATTCATCCTCCTCCAAGCTGTAGAATCAATAGGATGACGCATGAGATTACCCTGTACTTCTGCCCTAACATGCCAAGTCATTGCCTTCGCTATCCATGGTACTATGAAAAATCGCTTTAATCTAGCCCCAACGGGAAAAATATTTCAAAACTTTTTGAGGCACTTTTGATCTTGTTCCTTCATTGCCAGTAGATTGGACATATCTAGGTTCATCGCATATCAGACAACGATCGAGATTTTCATACTCCTTTCGGTATAGTATGAAGTCATACACAAAAGCATGAATCAATTTATACTTCATTCCCAAACTTTTCAAACTGTTCTTCATAACAGGATAGCTATTTGGAAGCGTATTCTCCTTGGATAGAAATCCCTTCACCCAATTCAGAATTCCCATCACGCTATTGCCAGACAAACCATATTGCGTCTTCAAACTGTGCAAACCAACCATGGCATGTTAAGTTGTTTGATCTTTATCATAGCCTGATTATAATGGTTGGGTCGCCTTAAATTTTAAACTTTGGTAGTCATCATCAAGGTTTATCGTGATATCTTCATGAGCACTTGAACCTTGTACATCATCAGTAACCTTATTCTCCTCCACTTCATAAACTCCATACGCGTCATCAACTAAATCCTCTAACA
Organism: Sambucus nigra; assembly: GCA_949130495.1. NCBI lineage: Eukaryota > Viridiplantae > Streptophyta > Magnoliopsida > Dipsacales > Adoxaceae > Sambucus > Sambucus nigra. The sequence continues at coordinate 363,994,763 of OX422212.1, forward strand.
TATTATGATCTACTTCGTCCCCTTCTACATCTATCCTACTTATTGAAAGTTGTTGTCAAGGTTGTTTGGGGACAAAATGAACTTTCAATTCATCGTGAAAACTCAAAAATCAATAATTATCTTGCATACCCCATCTTAACAAATGTAGTTCAACTGTTTTCCAATCAATCACCTTACCATTCTTACACCTAGCACACGGACACGAAAACTCTTCATCATTATGACATCTCTTCGCGTATTTCACAAATTTATTAGCACCTTTGCGAAACACATCCCCCGTTACATTTATCTCACCCATCCACTCATTGTATTTCGGATATCCCATCACAACTACTACAACTAATCACATATTAAAGGTAAGAAGCGTATATTTATGGATTAGTATAAACAAAACTTAGAGTTATAGTACGTTTCATTTAATTATGTCTTATTTATATTCGATTTATAAATTTCAATTTCAAATTCAAATTCAAATTAATTTATAATAAAAATTCCTATTTCCTCCATCTCCTCTAAAGGGTGAGTGGTCATATCCCAGTCAAGACCACATATTTCAGTAATATACTTAACAGCTCATGGACATTGTTATGATTTTAGAAAAATGCGACAGCATATCCCCATAGTTTTTCGAGTACACGATGTAGATTGGCAAGTGTGAGTGTTATTTCAATTGATCAATTGAAATAACACTCACACTTGTCAATCTAGTATGTACCCAGAGAACATTAAGATATGACTGCAGAACTTCGTCCAAAATCAACAACTTTAAGCCACTAAAAATATTATTATACAGAAATTATGCAGTCCCAAACTGTCCAAACGGGACAATTCGAGATATCTCATTACAGGGGTAATGACTCTCGAACGGGTCTAAGGTCTATTGAATGCGTACGCATAAGAACTAGAAGGTTAGTATCTATGCGCACTATAGGTAATTTCAAGTATGTTTCATTTAATTATCATACTATATATATTGTTCGTGATACAAAGTAATTTTTAAAAAAAGTTGAAAAATCCCACCCCCATATGGACAATAATCAAGTGGTCATGCCACTTCTAAAATTAACCAACTGAACATCAATCCACTATAATCCAACCACAATAGCAACAATAAATGTGTATTCTGTACTCCTTCTAATTCATCTACTCAATTAACTCATTTCATCAATTACACTAACAATTACAATTATTAATTTACTAATTTACGATGAGGGGCAATCCTACTTGCATATGAAAGGGGCACTAATTATTAATTTACTAAAAAAATTAATAATCAATCTATATTTAACCAATCAATTCTTTTACAAGGGGCAATACTTGCATATGAGGGGCAATATCTAATAAACCAATCAAAATTTCATTAAAAAAAATTAACAAGCCCCACCCCCGCCCTATTTCCCCTACCCAATCCTACCCCCCCACCACACACATCCCCACCCCCACCCCCACCCCTTCGCCCTGCCCCCTCCCCCCCACTACCACTGCCCACCACACAAACGCACACACACACATATACACACATGCACATACACACACACGCGCGCGCACATACACACACATGCATATATATACACACACACGCATGTACACCCCCTCCCCACCCCCACCCCCAGCCCTGCCCCCTCCCCCACCACACACACTCACACATGCACATTTACACACATATATATACACACACACACATATACACACACATATATACAAATGGAAGAGAAATAGAGAGAGAAAACGTATCAAAATTGTAGAGAGAGAGAGAGTGCAGTCGCTTAGAGAGAGAGAGAGAAATGGATGGAATCAAAAATGGTGAAAAAAAAGAGGGAGGTTTTTTTTTACTAGCAATGTGTCACGGACCTGTCACAGACCTGCCACGATCATTGACCGTGACAAGTTTATAAAGTTGTCACGGTCAATGACTGTGACAAGACCTTGACAATTATAGTTGTCATGGTCTTGTCACGGTCAATGACCGTGACAAGCCTTTGTCACGGACTTGTTATGGTCAATGACCGTGACAAAAAATGCATGTTTTTTTTGTCACGATCATTGACCGTGACAAGGCTGGCCGGTTGAAGGGTGCTAATTTGACCATTTTGTTGTAGTGATTGTTCATATTCAACATTTGATGTATCTTTTATTTTTCTATGGGTTATGTTTTGGGAGTACATATGCGTTTAACTCCTTGCGCTTTGGAGTTCCTCTCGATTATTATAACACAGGTGGTAGTTTATTAAGGAGTATGATCACAATTTCTTTTAACTACATTAGATTTAGAAGTTTTTTTTTATAAGAAACTAATTCAGTAAATCAATAAAGCAAATAATTCAATGTTCCTCATTTTTATTGAGAAAAATATTATCCAACAATAAGTCAACAGCCAATAATTATCCCTTACGCCTTCTAACATACTATCCAACAACAAGCCAACAACCAATAATAATCCCGTACTCCTTCTAATATACTATCCAACAACAAGCCAACAACTAATAATTATCCAGCAGATGTATATGTATAGGAACATGTGGAAATAAAGTTGGGTCAATATAATTAAACATACATACATCAAAGTAAATCATATTAAACATTCGTAAAACTAACTAAACATTCGTAAAACTAACTAATACTGTGCCAATATCATAATAGGGTTTAAATAAGAATGACAAGGATATAATAATATCTTGATACTTAATCTTCCTCTAAATTTACTAAAATATCCTTCAAACTAGGGTTGTTATCAAGAGCTGACTGGAACACTTTTGGAGCCTTTAAAGCATCCACTTGAGTAGTCATACCCTTTGTGTCATGCAAAAAAATAGACCAATTATCATCGTTTATGAAATTCAAGTAGAATACATTCTTTATATTTTGAAAGGCACAAATAGAAGACTCTTCGACTATGCGATCTTTACTCTTCATCTTTGATAAATCTATTATAATAAGTTTGGAGTCTGGATCAACTTTGCAAGCATTCGTAGTATCCTCCACCTTTACCCAATCACAATAGAATATTGTTTCTTTGAAATCTAAGTAATCAAGTTCTAGGATTTGTTGGATTATCCTATAATAGGTTATCATCGCATTCTTTGGATTTTTATCGCTTTTGCTAGCGATACAGGCAGTCAAGGTTGAAATTGACATTCCCCTATTTCGTGTCAAAAGCTTCTTCTCTTATGGATATGAAATGAAATCAAAACCGTTGGTACGGAATTTCTTAAACTCTTTTGCATGAAAATTAGGGCCTTTTGCTAGTCATGCAAGATTGAAAAAGACATCACCTCTTTTTAGAAGCTGTATTTATTAATGAATTTGTATTAGAGCATGTTTTAGTCGCACACGAATAAATAATCGCACACATAAGAAGTGACATTTACCTCTTTTGATACCCATGGCCTAAAGTCAGTTGTTGTGCAATTTCTCCTTTGATTTTGGGTAATTTCGTTCTCATACTTCTTACGAGTAAATTATAGACTTTAGATCATAAAATATAAAATATATATAATCAAAGAAGAAGAATTCAGTAGATACTCACTGTCTCCAGTCTTCGACTTCATCTTTCAATTCGAAGACATAACGAGTTGCTTGGTCATATTCTATACTTGTGAGTTTCAGGTTCTTTGATCACTCCTCCTCCACTCGGATTAAACCTCCCTACCTCTTATTTTGGCATATATTCCTTAGCGTATAATGATGATTCTATAGTTACGTATTCTTCAGCAATTGACCCTCCAATATACCATGTATTCATTATGTAATATTTGAAGATTTTCAAGAAGCGCTCAAAAGGATATATCCAACGATACCTAATGGGACCACATAATAAAGCTTCATCGTATAAATGCACAAGCAAGTGGATGCTGATATCGAAGAATGGCAAATGAAAATATTTCTCTAATACACAAACTGCCTCGGCTAAATTTGATATTGCATCTTTAATGTGCCTTATGCTGACCACTTTCGCATAAATAAGGGTAAAACACAAACTGATTTGCATAATTGCCCGATGAAGATCTTTGTGTTCAGAGAAGCAATGCCGAAATAACAAAGGGATTAATTGAATGATTACATGCCAGTTGTGATACTTGCACTATTTAAGTCATTTGATTGGTAGCTTACTACCATACATAAATTGCCAAAATAACCCGTTGGAGTCTTCAAGTTGAACAAAGTGTCTAAGAGGATCTTCTTCTCACTAGTAGCCAACGTGAAAGCAGCCGGATGGGAAGAATTCTTCCTAATGTAGGATCATTTTTTAACCAGAGTTTCTTCTTTATCTTCATATCCTGTAGATCTCCGCGGACCCTCTTTTTATTTTTGGAATGAGATCCACACATACATGTTCTTATCAGATGTTCTGCAACATTCTTCTTTGTGTGCATCACATGAATTACATGCCTTATATGATGATATTTACAATACGGCAAATCAAAAAATATTGATCGCCTGGACAATGGTTTTGCTTTCCTAGGGTCATTAAGATATCCCATAGCTTTACACTTCAGGTTTATAAACTTGGGGTGTTTACCTGTAATACTCCAACTAATTAAATACCGGGTGATCAGTTCTTTATTAAATTAAAAATCAAGGTGAATGGTGTGGTTCATTCTTAGCATTACGGTTGAAAACAATTTTTCCATTTTAATCACCCTAAATAATTAAGCTAAGTGTCAAAACAATTTAAATGAGTTTATTTATTTCATTCCGATGTAAAAACCTTCAAAGCATAAACCAATTTATGAATAACACAATTGATAAGGATACCAATCATCTTATGAAACATGCCAACTAGATTACTCAAATCCAAATGAATAACCACAACTACTGATAATGTGATAGATAAAATAATCCCAAATGAAAACAGAATACTGAAATAATAAAAGTGTATGAAATTTCTATCATGTCTAAACAAGAGCCTGGAAATGGACGACACATGACCTAACTAAGGGAACCAAATAGAAATCTGAAGGGCCAAAAGGGGAAACATCTACTGCAATGACCTGCAACTCCCACATAAGCTGCAGCACGTCCAGTCAAATGAATCTACACATGACGCCCCTGTGGAAGAGCACCTATAATATATATATATATATATACACAAGAGAAGGAAAAATGATAGGAAACGGGTCAGAGCCCGAGTGTAAAACAGTTGAAAATTGTTTAGCAAGTATTAAAATGCTTACTAGCTAATATGACAACCATGTTATTACACGACACTCTCTGAGAATTCTCACCTCTCATCTAGTGTGCACGCCTACCGTACTACTAAAATAACTCATATGTCTATCTAATTCATCTCCCATAAATTTTGATTCGTGAGGTCACAAGTCTATGATTTTAGTTTAGATACCAATCTCTTAAAGATTATTGAGGTCGACTATGTATTTCTCAATACTATTGTGAAGTTCCCAAACACTTACTAAATTGTGGAGCATTTATTCAATATTTCTCTACTTACACGCATAGTAGAAGAATTTCATATATACATATATATATATTAATCACTCATACAATATATATACTAATCGGCACCCCAGATAAAATCTATTGTGCTAGCATACTCTGCTATCAAGTCCCCATCTTACTCGTACCAATGAAAATACTAGTTCTGAATCACTCTCGAACTGTATTAACACAATACATACATAATGGAGGCGAAGAATAGTTCCAAGTCACTAAGAGGTCAGCACATACCCTCACGTCTCTTAGGACCATCTGACTATCATGCTTAAATAGACGGTACCAAGGAATCCTATGTTCTAGGGTACGAGTCAATATCCCTTATAAAGGTCCCATCGAGATAAGACTGCCCTGATGCGGTAACCTCTGTGATAGTAAGTAGCGTGGGTATGATTATACACAGATACAACATTATATATACACATCCACTCGATTATATTTATAATTACATATTTCAATTAGGTTCTCTCGTGACCTATAATAATATTTTAACCGTAAGTAGTAAAAATTACCCAATTCTTACGCATAATGAACTCATCTCCTTTTATTCTCAATTATAACCATTTCATAAATTACTTCTCATCCCTACAAGTGTTTTCTCTTCCTAAAGATAAATTCAGTAGGTATACCCTCACTCCCATGTTGGTCTAAGTCTTTCTTGAATCCCTCAATACCTTACTTAACATACGCATGATTTCTAATAAATGTCATACCCCCGTTATCCCACGATTTCATCTCGTATAAAATTATATTCACCGGAACCTACTTAGACCCTACTAGTCCCCTTCATGACCCATTATGATCTTTAAGTAATATCCAAGGGATCCTACGTATTTTAACCGAATTAATTAAAAAGGGAAAAAATATTGAATTTCCAGGTGGGGTCGATCGATCGATGAAAAGGGGGTCGATCGATCGATCGATCGAGCAGTTCTTGCCCAGACTCTGCGATTCCAACCTAAGGTTTTCATCCATAAAACTTCTCCAAAACACCATTAACGAATCCCCATCTCCCAAACAATTAAACCAAGAGTTATTTTAACCTATCTACATGATTTCCTACGTAAAACATTTATGAATTCATCGAAGGCATGGTTTTAAAGGGACAAATTAAGTAGAATTATCAAGAACCCTAGTTTTATCATAAATTTCAATATTCTCAATCTTTTTCCAGATTTATTTCCATTAAATCATTACAAATTCACGGGTGATCATCTACATATGCCAAGGGTTTCAAACTACATACATTCCTCCTAAAACATGCGATTTAAACTTCCTAAATCGTATAATTCTTCAATAAAACATGTATTTACCAATCCTATTCTAACATGGGTGAAATATTAACTAGGAATCAACAAGATAGATACTTGCCTTAAGATTGTAGGTCTGATTACACGAATTAGACTGGCATAGGCTTGATCCCCTCGCTCCGATCTACGCTTTGGTGGTGGTGGAGGTGTAAATTGGTTAGTTCTTGGCCTTGAATTCTTGTAAAGCTTTTTCCTTTCTTCCTCTCACTTCCATTCTAAACTTTTGATAATGTTAACCTTAGAAGTCTCTCCTAACATCTGATATTATTTACCAATTTTCGTCATTAACTAAGGGCTAAACTGGAGAATGACTAAATTGCCCACCCGGGATGCCGGTTAGGCCTAAAATCGCCCCGGTATCCAATCTAAACCTTCGGGTACACGTTTCTGACAATTTATACCCTTCCGAAAACGTTGATGCACTCAAAATGACCATACGAGTGACTTATAATTTATTCACTTTCTATTATAATAATTTAGTCCCGACACGACACATGCGCGTCCTGATTTAATTTCCATAACTGTCGTATTATTCAATCGTGAAAATTTTAATAAATTCAATTCTACATAATACTTTACTCATTAAGTAATATTCAATAAATTCCCAATAATTACTAACTCTCGTCACGCTAGTAAATATTTAAAATAAAATTTTGAATTAATCTTAAATTAATTTATCTCAATTAAATTTAATAAATTCCCAATTTAAAAGCCATAAAAATACGGCGTATTACATACTTTCCCCCTAATAACGGAATTTCGTCCCGAAATTTAGAAAATAAGGTATACCTGGTAAAAATAAATCTCGGTATTTTTTGTGCATATCTTCTTTGCACTCCCAGGTGGACTCCTCCGCCTTATAATGCTCCCATTAGACCCGTACAAATGGAACTACCTTCGACCTCAATCTCTTGTCAGTATGGTCTAGGATAGCCACTGGTCTCTCCTCATACGAAATGTTGGGATGTAAATCAATCTCCTCTATCGCGATGTGAATGTGGGTCATATCATCCCACAGATATCGTCTCAACGACGAGATGTGAAATACATTGTGAATACGGTGTAAGTTTTATGGCAACCCCAATATGTATGCCACCTGCCGTATCCTCTCGATAATGGGAAATGGTCCTACGTAACTCGGAGCCAACTTCCCCTTTTTCCCGAATCTCATTACTCCTTTCATAGGAGACACACGCAATAATACTTGGTCCCCCACGCTAAACTCTCAGAAGAACCGCTTTCCATCGGCATAGCTTTTCTGTATGTCCTGGGCTACCCGAATGCAACTCCTGATTAACTCTATCTTAGCTAACGTGTCCTGAATTACCTCTGGTCGGAGCAACTTGTTGTCCCCCACCTCTAGACAATAAGCGGGAGAACGAGAAGGTGTGCCATACAATGCTTGAAATGGGGACATTCCGATCGTGAAATGATAGGAGTTATTATAAGCGAACTGCACCAGTAGAAGATACGGCTCCCAACCCCCTCCAAAATCAAGGAAACACATACATAGCATATCCTCTAGAATCTGATTAGTACGCTCTCTATGTCCGTCTTTCTGTGGGTGATTAGCTGAACTTAATCTCAACTCTGTTCCCATAGCCTCCTGAAAGCTCTCCCGAGAGCGTGACACAAAAATCTTATCTCTGTCAGACACGATATTCGGGGGCAACCCATGTAGCCTAACTACCTCGGCAATAAACAACTGTGCATAATGTCCCGTGGTGTAGTCTGTTCGCACTGGCAGAAAATGAGCTACCTTGGTCAACCGATCCACTATAACCCATATGGAGTCGTGACCTCGCTGTGATGTAGGCAACCCAGTGATGAAATCCATGGAAATTCTCTCCTATTTCCACGTAGGTATCTCTAACGGCTCCTGGCGATCTTTGGTGGTCCACCTTTACCATTTGATAGGTAGCACACTTGGACACGAACTCCGTAATGTTCCTCCTCATCCCACTCCACCAGTACTGTCACCTCATATCCTGGTACATTTTATCCCCTCCGGGATGTACCGTAAATCTAGACCCGTGCGACTATGTCATCACTGCATGACGCAAATCATCTCCCTCCGGGACCACCAATCTCCCATTAAACCTTAAACCCCTAACATAACTCACTGAATAGGACTCAGCACCCTCAGCTAAGAGCTGTACATTCTGATCCTGACAAAATGTATCCACTGCTTGGGCCTGGATCACCCTCGTAACAATCTCTGTTGTTACTGTCATAATGGATATAAAGGAACGGGCTACCGCATCCTGGTGTCCCAACTTTTTCCACCCCAACTATTTCCACTTTTCTTTCCATACTTCTTCTACCTCACCTACTGGCCTACGGCGTAACGCATCAGTAACCACATTATCCTTCCTCGGATGGTACTGTATCTCAAACTGGTAGTCTTTTACAAACTCCAGCTACCTGCGCTGATGTATGTTCAAGTCTTGCTGAGTGAACAAGTATTGCAATGACTTGTGGTCTGTGAATAAGTGAAACTTCTCCCCCAACAAGTAATGCCTCCAAATTCGCAATGCAAACACGACCGCTGCTAGCTCCAGGTCATGGGTGGGGTAATTCCTTTCATGAGGCTTAAGCTTACGAGAGGCATACGCTATAGCCTTCTCCTCCTTATGAAGTACTCCACCGAGTACCTGTAGAGAGGCGTCAGTATACACTAGGTACTCCACTCCCGACCTGGGTAAAGCAAGAACTGGAGCTAAAGTCAGCTTATCCTTCAGCTTGTCAAAAGCCAATTGATAAGCGTCATCCCATACATACGGTACCCCCTTGCGAGTCAGATTCGTCAACGGACCTGCTATTTTCGAAAATCTTCGAATGAACTATCTGTAGTACTCGGCTAACCCCAAGAAGCTATGCACCTCTGTCGGTGTCATGGGCTGTACCCACTCCCTCACCGCCGACCCTTTACTCGGGTCCACTAATATCCCCAATTATGACATAACGTGTCCCTAAAACAGTACCTCCCGTAACCAAAATCCGCACTTTTTATACTTAGAATACAACTAATGCTCTCGTAGAGTCTAAAGGACCTGTCTCAAGTGCTCGTCATGCTCCTCCTCAGTTTGTGAATAAATTAGGATGTCATTTATGAAGACAATGATAAACTAATCCAAGAATTCTCTGAACACTCGGTTCATCAAATCCATGGATACGGCTAGAGCATTTGTCATCCCAAACGGCATGACTCTGAACTCATAGGACCCATATCTCTTCTAGAAAGAATTCTTCAACACATCCCGCTCCCTAATTCATAGCTGGTGGTATCCTGATCTCAAATATATCTTTGAAAAGAAAGCAGCTCCCCTTAACCGGTCGAATAGGTCATCGATTCGGGATAACTAATACTTATTCCGTATCGTGACCTTGTTCAACTCTCTGTAGTCCACACATAATCTCAACGAACCATCTCTCTTTTTCACAAACAACATTGGAGCTCCCCAAGGTGGGGTGATCCTATGAATGAAGTCCTGATCTAAAAACTACTTTATCTAGTCCCATAACTCCCTTATCTCCACTGGAGCCATACGTACGATGCACGTGCTATTGGCCGAGTACCCGACATCAAGTCTATGAAAAAATCTATCTCTCGACTGGTAGGTAGGCTCGGTATCTCCTCGAACAGATCCGAAAACTCATGAATAAATGGAATCGAATCTAAGGGAATCACAATCTCCTTAGAGGTCTCCTCCTCTATGTAATACAATTGGATGGAAGATCCTCCCTTTGGGCGAGGCATTGGCACCAAAAATATTTCTTGACCAGAAACGGCAAAAATAATACTCCTACCGAAACAATCTATCATGTCTCTATACGCAGCGAGCCAATGCATGCCAATAATGGCGTCGTGCTCATGCATATCTAAAACTAGCATGTCCGTAGGTAAAATCAATCTACCAATCTCTATACCTAGTCCCCGGCATATAAAGAAAATTAAGGACCCATTTTCCAGTGGTAAATCTATGCATGTCCCTGTACTCTCTACCGTGTCTAATAACCCCGTGGTCCATGCGAAGCTAGTATCTATAAAACAGTGTGATGCCCCAGTATCAAATAAAGCATGCCCTATAGTGCCATGAATAAGAAACATACCCTCAATCACGGGTGGCGCATGCGGTACTCCTATCTAGTGGACGTTATAGACACGTCCATACTGTAATTGTCCCTGCTGGGATGGCTAGTAAAGTTGGAATCGGAGGTGGTGTTGGGACGACGACTGGAAAAAATGGTCTTTGGGGCTCCTGACGGGCACCCTGCGGCTGTGGGGGCCTATCCCCCTCTGGGAAATCCTAGCACCTATGTACATTCTTGTCGTAACCAAAACACTCCCCTCTGTCCCTGTTGACCATAACCCTACAGATCGTTACCACTCATCCATTGACCCTACTGGTAATGCTATTGGCCCTGATGGCCCTACTGTTGTGGGCCCTATTGGCCATGCTGACTCGGTTGGACCTACTGGACCAGTCTAAATCCCCCATATTCTTGACTGGAATCACCAGATCAGAATCACTTAGAAGGGTCCCCCTGATGGGAACTCTACTCACTGTGATGGGTCCGCCCTTGGGATGTTGGTGCCCTATAAGTACTACTGCCCCCTGTCCGGCCTTGCTGGCTGGACTCTACTACTCACTTGCTTCCCTACTGATGGAAGCGGTGATCCTGGCAATGAAATAGAGCAACATTGAGTACATTAGTGAAAGTACCCAACGACAGATTAACTATGTGGTGCTAACAAATCCTCCAGGCTAATTCGCCCAAAAATAGTAAAATATTCTTCTCTTCAGTGAGTGACTGATCCAAAACTATAGTGAGAAGTCTTATGAACTCCTCCTCATACTCGGTAACGGTCATTCTCTCGTGCTTAAGATTCAATAATCTATGCCTCATCTCAATAATCATAGCAGATGGGAAATATTTACGATTAAACTGCACCAAAAATGATTGAATCGACATGATGTCCCTCTCCTCCAAGGTGGTGGTGGACTCCCACCACTGCAAAGCAGCCCCCACTAGCTTTAAGGATGCCAGTAATTGCCTCTGTATGTCTCTTCAGTCATACATACGCAAATACCTATAGATGTCCTTCTTCCATTAGCTCGAGATGACAATATCAAAACCACCTGAGAACTCCGGGGGATGGGCCTTCTGAAAGGAATCCCTGACCCTATCCCTTGCTATGGGAAGCTGTGCTCGGACTGGAGTTACTGCCTGAACTTGGGGTGGATCCTGCTGCACCATTGATAATGAGGCATTCACTGCCTGAGAAACTATGATGAGTACTTCAGTTGCGTTCATCATTCCCTGAGCTGGAGCTGCTAGTTGCTCGGGCTGGGCATTCCTATCTCAGGGTTCTCATATCGGAGGCATCTGAAACAAGAAGGAAGTTTATTAGTCTAGAGTTTTATTATCAACCTCAAATAGCTGAAGACATAAATCATATAGATAAGAATGCAACAATCCTAAAAATAGGGCTCTATATCAAGGATGCTAAGCTGAAAGCGCAATAAGCCGTACAGATCCTAAAGGACACTAGAACCTGAGCCTCTGATACCACCTGTAACACTCCTCCTAATTAAATACCGAGTGATCATCCCTTTATTAAATTAAAAATCAAGGTGAACAACGTGGTTCATTCTTAGCATCACTCTCGAAAATAATTTTTCCGTTTTAATCACCCTAAATAATTAAGCTAAGTGTCAAAAAAATTTAAATGAGTTTATTAATTAAATTCCATTGTAAAAACCTTTTAAGCATAATCCAATTTATGAATAACACAATTCCTAAGGATAGAAATCATCTAATGAAACATGCCAACTAGATTACTCAAATCCAAATAAATAACCACAACTATCGACAATGTGATAGATGAAATAATCCCAAATGAAAATAGAATACTGATATAATAAAAGTGTATGAAATCCCTATCATGTCTAAATAAGAGTCTGGAAATGGGCGACACATGCCCTAACTAAAGGAACTAAATAGAAATATGAAGGGACAAAAGAGGAAGCGTCTACTACAATGACCTGCAACTCCCACCCAAGTTGCAGCGCGTCCAGTCAAATGAATCTACACCTGATGCCCCTGTGGCACAACACCTGTAATATATATAAACAGTTAAAAATGGTTTAGCAAGTACTCTCTTGACAATTCTCACCTCTCATCTTGTGTACACGCCTACCGTACTACTAAAATAACTCATAAGTCTATCTAATTCATCTCCCATAACTTCTGATTCGTGAGGTACAAGTCTATAATTTTAGTTTAGATACCAATCTCTTAAAGATTATTTACATCGACTATGTATTTCTCAATACTATTGTCAAGTTCCCAAACACTTACTAAACTGTGGATCATTTATTCGATATTTGTCTACTTATACGCACAATAGAAGAATTTCATATATATGTATATATATTAATCACTCATACAATATATATACTAATGGACATCCGACATAAAATCTATGGTGCTGGCATACTCTGCTATCAAGTCCCCGTATCTCTCGTACCAAGGAAAATACTAGTTCGGAATCACTTTCGAACTGTATTAACACAATACACATATAATGGAGGTGAATAATAGTTCCAAGTCACTAAGAGGTTAGCACATGCCCTCACGTCTCTTAGGAGCGTTTGACTATCATGCTCAGATATCTTGTACCAAGGAATCCAATATTCTAAGGTACGAGTCAATATCCCCCATAAAAGTCCCATCGAGATAAGACTGTCCCGGCGCGGTAACCTTCATGATAGCAAGTAGCGCGGGTATGATTATACACAAATACTACATTATAGATACACATGCACTCAGTTATATATACAGTTACATATTTCAATTTGGTTCGCTTGCAAACTATAACAATATTTTAATCGTACATACTAGAAATTACCGAATTCTTACGCATAATGAACTCATCTCTTTTTATTCTCAATTATAACCATTTCTTAATTACTTCTCGTCTCTTTAAGTGTTTTATGTTCCTAAAGGTAAATTCAGTAGGTATACCCTCACCCCCATGCTGGTCTAAGTTTTTCTTGAATCCCTCAATACCTTACTTAACGTACGCATGATTTCTAATAAATGTCATACCCCCGTTATCCCACGATTTCATCTCGTATAAAATTATATTCACCGGAACCTACTTAGACCCTACTAGTCCCCTTCATGACCCATTATGATCTTTAAATGACATCCAAGGTCTCCTCTGTATCTTAAACAAATTAATTAAAAATGGGAAAAATATTTAATTTCCAGGATAATTCGATCGATCGATGAAAAGGTGGTCGATCGATCGATCGATCGAGCAGTTCTTGCCCAGATTCTGCTATTCCAACATACGGGTTTCATCCATAAAACTTCTCCAAAATACCATTAACGAATCCCAATCTCCCAAACAATTAAACCAAAAGTTATGTCAACATATCTACATGATTTCCTACGTTAAACATGTATGAATTCATCGAAGTCATGGTTTTAAACGGGCAAATTCAATAGAATTATCAAGGATCCTAGTTTGATCATAAATTCCAATATTCTCAATCTTTTTCCAGATTTATTTCTATTAATTAATTTCAAATTCATGGGTGATCCTCTACATGTGCCAAGGGTTCCAAACTACATGCATTCCTCATAAAACATGTGATTTAAATTTCCTAAATCATATAATTCTTCAATAAAACATGTATTTACCAATCCTATTCTAGCATGGGTGAAAATATTAACTAGGAATCAGCAATATAGATACTTGCCTTAAGATTGTAGGTCTGATTCCATGAAATACACTGGTATAGGCTTGATCCCGTCGCTCCGATCTACGCTTTGGTGGTGGTGTAGGTGTAAATTGGTCAGGTTTTAGCCTCGAATTCTTGGAAAGCTTTTTCCTTTCTTCCTCTCACTTCCGTTCTAAACTTTTGAGAACGTTAAACCTACAAGTCTCTCCTAACGTATGATATTAATTCCCAATTTTTGTCATTAACTAAGGCCTAAAATGGAGAATGATTAAATTGCCCTCCCGGGCTGCCGGTTAGGCCTAAAATCGCCCGAGCACCCAAACTAAACCCTCGGGTGCACTTTTCGGACTATCTCGACCCTCTTGGACACATTGACGCACTCAAAATGACCATACAGGTGACTTATAATTTATTCACTTTTTATTATAATAATTTAGTCCCGACATGACACATGCACATCCTGACTTAATTTCCATAATTGTTGTATTATTCACTCGTGATAATTTTAATAAATTCAATTATACATATTACTTTAATCATTAAGTAATATTCAACAAATTTCCAATAATTACTAACTCTCGTTATGCTAGTAAATATTTAAAATAAATTTTTGGACTAATATTAAATTAATTTATCTCAATTAAATTTAATAAATCCCCAATTTAAAAGCCATAAAAATACGGGGTATTACATTACGTACGTACCTATTCCCTGTAGTCGTAGCCACCTCCTTCTCCTCGATCTGCTGACCAAAAATCTGAGCAGGTTCCATCCGGTGCTCTTCACCAATAGGATAAAAGTTAGACTTGTCATTCCTACAAGGGTGAATGGTCGATAGAAATCTACGATGACCCGTGTAACTCACCATACTACTATGTTGTAGCCAAGTGATTTCAGTTTCCTCCCCACATATGGGACATATATAACAACCATGAACATTATAACTGGACAAGGTCCAATAACCAAGAAGGTCGTGGATCGCCCACATCACCATTGCTTTAAGTGTAAACTCTTCACCCTTGTGAAAGTCGAACGTCGTCACGCCTTTATCCCATAACTCTTTAAGTTCTTAGATTAATGGGTCTAAGAATATATCAATATCATCGCTTAGAGCTTTCGTCCAAGTTATCAATAAAGATAAAAATGTGAACTCCTTTCTCATGCACATTGTTAGAGGGAGACTTAAAGGCGTCATGAGAACTGGCCAATAACTCTGACTAGTTAAATTATCGAAAAGGTTAAACCCTTCAGTTGAGATTGAAAGATGAACGTTACGCGATTCCTTTGCAAATTCCTGGTGTCGTGCGTTTGAAACTTTTTCCTGACGAGTGAATCAATCGGATGCCGCATCAGATTCCCACCTACCTCGCATCGAGCATGCCATGTCATAGCCTCCGCTATCCACGGTATAGTAAAAAAACATTTTAACCATTACCCAAGTGGGAAATACTTCAAAACCTTTTATAGGAATTTCTAGGTCTTTTATTATTTCACAGTTTTGTCATTTACCTTCTCACAAACAACATATCTAGGCTCATCTCATACTAGACATTCATCCTTCTCTCCGTGCTCATTGCGGTACAATATGCAATCATACTTGCATGCATGAATAGATTTGTATTTCAATCCCAAACTCTTTAAGTTCTTTTTTATGGTAGGATAAGTGTCTAGTAATGTGTTCTCTTCTAGAAGAATTTCTTTAACCCACTTAAGAATTCCGGTTACGCTGTTCCCAAAGAAACTAAAATGACTCTTCAAATTATGCAAACCAATCATTTCATATAATATTGAGTGACCTTCATCGCAATCTTTATACAACGGTCTATCCACATCTACTTTTAATCGCATATATTCTCAATCTCCTCGTAGTTCAGTATCAAATTGTTCATTGTCCTCATTATTTGTCTCCATAGGTCGATGATTTTGGTCGGGAAGGACTCCGTAAGCATCGTTAATTAGGTTGGTCAATGGACGATGTGTTGGCGAATCATTTATCACTTCCACTTATTCGTGGTGTGTTATGCGGTCGATTATCGGTAATTCTTCGGGAACATAAGGTACATGTTTTTCACCATGGTATGTCCATTTGTTATAATTCCGTTAAAACAATGGGTGCACAAACATGGAATCTTCTCACTTTTAAGGTTCTTAAAAGCGTATCTAATAAATTCTTGAACGCCTTTAACATAACTATTAGCTATTCGGTCAGTCTCCCCCATCCACTCTTTTTATTATGGAAAATTAATGTAATAATCTTCAAATTTTAACATGATAAAATAAATATCATGTTGCATAAATACCATTTTGGACAGTAAAGCGTAAATATTATAAATATAAACAATGCACCAATCAATCAAACTATGAAATAACTTAAATACAAGAACACACCCACTTAAACTCAAATTAAATAAATTTTTCTAGTGATATTATTACATCATAAGAAAAATATTACTACATGATCAAACAATAAACTAGCCAAGAGGTAAAAGAGTCTAAATAATTTGTCAACAAATTCCCTTCTCCGTTGGCGACGTACACTAGAGTATCTACGCAACCAACATATACTTTATCAACCAAGATTTGACACTCACCCTCCTATAAAAACCGATTACGTACTAAAATGCCTATTTGAGTGGAGATGAGTGTGCACACCCCAACGACAACTTTACCGCTCAGGTCCTTGATTTAATATTTCTCACCATAGTCAACGTGGGTAGTTGACGATGATCCAAAATATGTGGAATGCTGAGGAAATGAGAAGGGAAATGTTGAAGGAGGAACTGTGAGCGAAATGGAGAAAAAAGAAAATTTCGAGGAGGTAAGGGGAAACCGGGATGCATTGGGGGTTACAGGGGCATACGACCGGTTAAAAGGGACACAGTTTGTGAAAGTTTATCATTCACTCCTCCCAATTCATTTCGAAGCCCCATTACATCCCCTCCAGTCCTAGAATTGCGTTCATCATTGAACAATAAACGCTTATTAACAGAAGAAAGCTCATCCATGAGAGGTTCAACATGTTTGAATATTATTTTTAACATATGCAACCCTTAACCTCCCGTCCTCCCTCTATGGTCCTTCCCCAAGGTCTGTGAGAGGGCATCATTATTAATGTCATCGAATGAGCTTGAAGCTGACTGACTACTGATAGACTCTATTAGTTCTATAGTCTTTGCCAAGTGAGGAGGGAATTTATTATATTTGTCTCATCTTGTATCCACGTACAAATTGTCCCTATTCGGTGTCATTACTTCATCCGGGTTTCCTTTTGTCTTGATGAACCACTCGTTCTTCAACTCTTCATAGTATTTCGACCCAAGCCGGTGAACATCAGTTTTTTTGCCCTATACTGTTTGTTTTCTCCCTTTGCAGCATTTTCAAGTCCTTCACCTCATTTTCCAAAAAAATATTCCATTGACCGACTGGTATCTCAACGTTCATAGGGACTTTGTCTTTAAGCGCCAAAATGTCGGAGCTCAATGCTCCCTTAGGGAAATGCTTATGCCTATGGTTTCTTCGATATGTTTGGAGTTGTTAAGCCACCCAAGAAAGAACCTTATTTTTTGAGTTTGTTGAAAATTCAAATCTCTTGTTGAGTTTCTCGTAGATATCATCTTTAATAGCTTTATCTACAAGGTTCCAATTATCAGCTCCTCCCACTCCCACATTCATTCTTTCCAAGGACAAACACTGGGCATTAAATTGTTGAACGTAATTTTAGACTTTATAAGTGAAATATATATTGTTCAATTTCATCCCAACATTTTGGTAGGAAAAATAGAATACAATTGAACAAGTACTCTTGCTGGAGATGCACTCCACGGTTTATAAGGTAGTTAAATTGTTTGATCTTCCTATTCCCATACCAATAAATCGGACTACCCATTGAATGAGGCTCATTAATGAAAAAGGTATGAGTGCGATCCAATTGCAACCTTTCACACTCTTGTTTCCATTTATTATCACTGTGACTCATTTTTCTTAGAAAAATGAATGATGGCGTGAATATTATTCCAATAAATAATGGATCTAATGAATAATTAACTAGTTATTATGTATGAGGGCGTGAATTCCGTGCACACATACATAAAGAAATACACACATACACAGAGAAATACACACACAGAACGGGGGTCCCGTGACTACGCGGTCGGATCTTGCGGGTTACGTTGGTCATTTTGTGGCTATTTTATGTAAAGATATATGAATTCTATTGTGGAGTAACTTCGGGTAGAATACTCCTAAAATAGACCTCACTTTTTTCGATCGTTAGGACCTTACTTCACACAACGGTCGCAAAAATCTTTGTGACTCGACCTTTGATTTCCTTCACACAATAGTTACTTTCTCACTCATATTAAGTCTTTGCTTTTCAATGGAAATTCCCCCCAACGGCATTTTAGAAGTAGAGAGTGGAATCAAACTATAGTTTCATAACAAGACTTACTTCTCCTCACTCAACAAAACCGAACTTCTCTATTTAAAATGAGTAATGAGAACACTTGCTATAGTTGTAAAAAGCCAAGGCACTGGTCCAAAGACTATCTAGACAAAACTCTAAAGAAACCACCGAAGATACGTAGTCTCCCATGAGTGAATCTCGTGTATGTGTGTGTATCTCACCGTTAATTTATTAGGTTTTGAATACTTACTTTTGTCATTTAAGCCAAGAATCCCTAAAATCAATCCTAACATCAACCTTAAAATTAACGCTTACAAACATCAGTGATAAAATTAACCCTTACAAATATTAGTCATAAAATTAATCCCTTACAAACATTACCCCTAAAACTAATCCCGAATTTAGCATCAATTTTAAAGGATACACATTTTTTTTATATTTTTTTTATATTTCAGCCAAAAACTTAAACCAACATTAGTCATATATTTTTTCTAGAATACACACACACACGTATAATGTACATATACATATACATATTCGAGACCACATTTGGAGGGAAACTTGGTGCCATAATGGTCACAGATGGATGACCCATACGAGTCACGACCATGGTCCGTGACCACATGCAAGACGATCCATGACCACACAGTGTCATGGACTTCGTCACACCCATTTTGGATATGGTCACGGCTATGGGTTGTGACCCTGAAACTGTGACTATTCGCAGGATTTGGTGTAGTGTATATATATAAAGTAAGCAACATACCATATTATCCGACTAGTCATGTATCGAGTCCTCCTAAGGTTGGCCCACATATATCATTGGGTTTGCAACAACCCCTGGTGCTAGAAGTCCAAAGTCCTTAGTCATGTTGGCTCTCTTTCTTTGAACACCTTGTATCCAGATATCCTATCTCTCCACAAGATTAATAGGATCCTCTAAAATGTTTAAATTTTCTACCTAATGCAGACTCTCTTTGTTGTCCATGTCCTTATCCCTGAGGAACCTACGGGACTCTATTGCCTTGTTAAAAGGTAGGCTGATCTTACCCCAATCGTAGCTTCTTCCATGGCTGGTCATTTCGAACCTTATTATTTCCGCTTGTTGTTGTTCCATCGACAACACTCGCCTCATTCTTTTTTACCATATTTTTGCAGTAATTTAATTTATCTTGCCATAATATTAGTGTGACATCCACCACCAAAGCATAAGTGGGGTATATCGAATTTCCCAAAAATAGTTTCTTGATAAACTAAGTCAAATAATTAATAAATAATTCTTTATTATTCTACTCAGAGTTCACCTCCTCTAGTGCAAACATATACAAATTAGTGAACTCCTTCTCATACTCAGAAACAGTAATTGAACCCTTCTCCAGATTAAGAAAATATTTCTTCTGTGCTCCAAATAGAATACGCAAATTATATCTCATCAAACTTCACACAAAATCACCATAGTTCAATCAATCTCTATCTTTAGATGTGGTCACGCTCTCCCATCAATGTAAAACATACCATGTTAGCTAAAAAGTAACTTGCATATGCTTCTGAGCATCCGTTGAGTCCACCATCCTCAAGTTTCTCTCCATATTACGAATCCAATATTTAGCAACCATTGGATTGAATCCTGGGGAAAAGTGGGAGAATTTCCCTTTCTAAAGTTAGCTCTCAGCCTATCCTATGTTGATATCGGAACACCAAGCTCCAAAGCCCCTTGGTCTCCACACCTATGTTTACCTAGATCAATATCTATTGATGTTATCTCACAAATAGTGACTTCTAACACATTGGCTCCCAAAAATAATTGCTCCGGCCTAGCCACAAGAAAGGAACCAGAAACAAAACCCTCTCCTCTTGATCCAACTCTCCTAGTGTTCACCATCTTAAAAGACAAGAACAAATGAACATCAGAATCAAATCCTAACAAGTTCAAATCAACAAATGGAATCAAATATCAATAATTCAGAAAACTATAATGGATGCATAACCCTCGATACCTAAGACCGTGCTCTGATACCAAATATAACACCCCACATATTTTTCCATTGAGGGTTATTAGGCAAAGATGTCAAGATATGAAGGATGTTATAACTAAGATACCATTCTTATTATGTGACAGAAAAATGATACATTTAATAAAATTTCCATAAGATATACATTGAGATAAACCACAATCAATACACCATCCACCACAAAAGACCCACCACAATGCAAAAACTCCAATAATATAAAACTCATATGAAATAAATGTCATAAACATAAATCTCTCAAGGTAAAAACTAAAAATAAATTGTGGTATCAAATGACCCACTAAATCCAATACAACTATCTCATAAATAAAATGAATAAAATGGAAACTAAACCAAGACAATCAAATAAATCTCCAACTGCAAGTCCTGCTATCTCCAAAACCATGTGGTTATCCAATAACCTATCCCGAAAGGTTTTTCAACAGTGATGAGTCATTTCCCACCGCAAGAATAGCAACTACTCTTCCCAAATCAGGTCCATGAACCCAGTCATAAGTATTATACGACATAAATATCACAATAGATTGATTTAATTAACAAATCATAATCTAAGTAACAATGAGGGGGAGTAAAATAAATAAACTCACTACCCATACAAAGTAAACTAACTCAACTACCTAGTACAACATATATTAACATCTGAAAAGGTATGCACTCGCTTTTAATAAAGCTCTGATACCAATTTGAAAATGCCGTGTGCGATATTGATTCAAAACGCTTTGCAAATTTCCAAATCAAGCTTATTTAATTAAATGTCTAAATTTGATCAAACGAAATTCCATTTTATTCAGCCCCTATGCTGTAATACCCCGTATTTTTGACTATATTTATTTTGGGATTAATTAATTTAAATTGCGTATTAATTGGAAATTAATCCGGGTTAATAATACTAATGTGATGCGAATTGGTATTTGATTATGTGCATATATGATTATATATGAACTTGGTATTATAAAATTTGTCGTGGGATTTATATACGGCATTTTAGAAATTTTGTTGAGACGCGTGGGACCGCCGCGTCACGGTATATTATTTTGTTAATAAAAGTGAATTTAAAATCTATAATCCGTATGGTCGTTTTGAGTGCGTCAACGCGTCCGGAAGGGTCGAGATAGTCAGAAAACACTAGCCGGGGGTATAATTTGGGTCCCGGGGTATTTTTAGGCCATACCGGTAACTTAAAGGGTATTTTTAGTAATGTGGTATTTTTGGGTAATTAAAAGTGACGAAAATTGAGAGTTGTAATCTGATAAGGGATTGACCCCAACCAACCCTTATTAACCCAACAAGCTACGGAGGTTTATTATATTAGGTTTTCATAAGTTTCCTTCAAACCAAACCCTAGCCACCTTAAGCCACCATTGAATGAGAGCTTGGAGAAGGAGAGAGATAGAGGAAATCTGCAGAAAGAGATTACAAATCAACACCAGATTCGAAATCAAACCAAGGCAAGTGGTTTAATTATGTTTAACTTCAGCAAATGTTCTTTCCATGCTAGCAAATTGAAGATTTATAATTGTTATTGGAAGATGAATGAAAAACCCATGATTAATTGAACTTAGGTCTGAATTTTGAGGATAAATTGCATGTAGAATAGTTGGTGACGATTAATCTGATGTGAATACATGATTGGGTGAAAGAAAAACGAATTAAATTCTGGGATTTGATGATGATATTATGTTAGGGTTCATGTTCTTGAGAAAATCTGGAAAAACTAGGTTTTTATAAAGATTGATCCATAGGTAGCCTTTAGATGTTGAATTATTGATTTATGGACGTTAGTAATACTGTAGGATTGTTATATGGCATTACTATGACGTTATATCTGAGAATCATACGTTAGAAATTAGTTTTGGGATGGATTAAAATCTGCAGAACGAAGCAGTCCGTAGCCATACCTGTTCGATCGATCGATCGACATTCATCAGTCGATCGATCAACTAGATCGATCGATCGATATTCATAGGTCGATCGATCGACCTTCCCAGAATGAGTGAAATTTTCCTTAATATGATTTTAACGATGGAAACCCTCGGAGAATATGTTTGGAGACTTTGTGAATACCCTTAGCTTTAAGGAAGACCAATAGGCATGATTATGAAGTGGGACTTTAATCAGAATGTAATTTGAGGAATTATTCTAAATAAATGAAATTCGTTATGTGAGTTAATATTTGGGTTAATAGTACAAATTTGAATAAGTTGATGAAATAAGGTTTGGGGCAGAAGTAAAGACCTTAGGCATAAAGATATCATATGTGAGAATTATGGAAACTTAGTAGTCTATTCGAGATAGGTTTTAAGTTTAAGGAATTACGACGTGAGACGTGTCGACTAGTTAAATTATATATTATCGGATTACTTGAAAAATATAAGTTTGGGAAAATGGTATAATGATTGTAGAAAATACCTTATTAAAATGGTGATATCTAAGATGTGTGAATGCTTAGTATATAGTTTATGTGTATGACATACCTACCATACTTGCTATCACGGGAGGTTACGTTCGCTTAGGACCCTCTAATCCTTGTGTGCCTACGGGGGGGATATAGACTGGTACCTTGATGAACATAGGTCATTGAAAGACTTATTGTGATATTAATAAGTCCGCTGACCATGGGAGCGTAGGTATGTGCGTGACCCATGTGATGGTGACTGTGTTCGCCTCCACTATTTGTGATTTGTGTTATCTGAACTATTCCTGAGAGATTCGGAATATGTGATCCTTATGTATGTGATGTACCGGGATGGATAGCAGAGTATGTGTGCACCATAGCTTAGATTGCGGGGTGCTTGTATCGTATATTTATGATGTGAATAATATACATTAAATTAACGGAAATCCTCATGTTAATGTTGTGAAAATATTACGGTATTGTTTCGAGATATATAATGAGTTAACTGATAGTTATATCAATGGCATATTTAGTAACTGAGTTTACGTTAAACCTCTATTTAATTACAAGCGTTGTTATGTTAAATGGAACCTAGTAATATGGGTAGAACCTTTGGCAGTCTAGCTAGTTATGTTGTCAGTTAGCTAGTAGGATGGGTCGATATAGATGGGTACTTACGTTAGGAGTGCACAGTTAGTCGAGAGGTGAGAATTTAATGTGAGTGCACGTCCTAACATGTACTTTGCATTTAATGTTTTAAATGTTTTTAAAGCACTTGCAGGTTTTTAAAATATAACACATTCGGGCTCTGACCCGTTTGCTTTTCAAATCTCTTTTTCTTGTAAAACCTTTTTAGGTGCCCAGCCACAAGGACACCAAGCATAGGATTCTCATTCAGGTGACGAGCTGTAGCTGTTTGTGGAAGCTACAGGGACTTGCTTTTAGACGCCTCTCTCATTTGGATTCCAGTCTCAGCATCTATCAGTTGTAGGGCATGTTGCCCAATTCTATTAGACATTTTTACATTTCAGTTTTCAGACTGTAGCATGTGTTGCTCAGTATTCAGTTTTAGTTATTTACTTCAGTTTACTTATCAGTTGTGGGATTTGTATTGAGGAGTTTTTCCTCCAGACTTTATTTACTCTATTGTGATGGTTATTCGTTTTACTTCAGTATGGTGAATGGTGTTATTTAGTTATTCATTACTCTTGTTGCATGTTAATCAGATTTAATAAAATTTGGCACTTACTTTTTAAATACTAGGTGGTTATAAATAATAAAACGTTTTCGACAGTGATGCTATTAACTGAGCCAACTTGGCATTTTGAATTAATTTTATAAAGGAGTAGCTACCCGGTGTTTAATTAGTCGGGGTGTCACAGGTGGTATCAGAGCATCAGGTTCTAGTGTCCCTTAGGATCTGTACGGCTATTATGTTTCCGCTACGTTTTCTTTGATATAGAGCCCTATATTTTAGGACTGTTGTACTCTTATTGTGTATGCTTCGTTCTTCAGCTATTTTAAGTTTATAAACCGTGAACTTATAAACTTTGTTCTTATTTTAGATGCCTCCACGACGTGCACGACGAGTTCCCAGGAATGCTACGCCCGAACCCCAGCCCGCTCCAGTTCAGGGCATGTTGAACGCCGCTGAGGTTGCTGCTATAGTAGCCCAAGCGGTAAATGCCGCGATTGCCGTGATTCAGCAGGCACCACCTCAGGCGCCGGTTGCCGCGCCAGTCCAGGTTAATGCATTCCCGTCTTCTTGGGAACGTGTACGCGACGCTTTTCAGAAAGCGCATCCGCCAGAGTTTGCAGGAAGCTCAGATGTGGTAGTCTCGAGCCAATGGAGGAAGGACATACAGAGGCATTTGAGGATGCATGAGTGCACAGATGTTCAGAAGCAGGTGCTAGCTACTTTCAAGCTAGTTGGATCTGCGCTGCAGTGGTGGGAGTCCATTACCACCGCGGAGGAGAGGAATACCCTCACCATTCAGGAGTTCTGGGTTCGGTTTGACCGCAAGTACTTTCCATCCGCAGTTCATACAGAGATGAGGAGGAAGCTGATGAGTTTGAAGCAGGAGGGCAAGACAGTGGCCGAGTATGAGGCCGAGTTCACTAACCTGTTGAATATCGTTCCAGACGAGATTCCAACAGAGAAGAAGAAGATAGAGAAGTTCACTGATGGGTTAAATTGGAGGATCCGTCAGCATCTGCTGGGGAACCTATCGTTGGCCACGTATTCTGATGTGGTTAACGCTGCATTGTTGCACTGCCAGGACCACCGTTTTCATATGGCCGAGGGCAAGCGGTCAGGGGAGTCTAGCCATCAGGGCAGGACTGGAGGACATGGTGCCAGCGGGGCACAGACCGGTCAGGGGCAGAGACAGACTGAGCAGGGTACCCAACAGGGGGACAATAAGAGGTTCCGGTCAGGGAACTACAGGCAGGGACAGGGAGGTTTCCGTCAGGGCCATCAGGGTCCAAACGGTCAGCAGGGCCAACAGGGGCAAAATGGGCAGCAGTTTCACCAGGGCCAGTAGGGCCAAGGGAGGAACGGTAACGGCCACCAGGGCCGGGGACAGCAGGGGCAGAGGGGAGGGAACTTCCCAGGGAAGTGCTTTACTTGTGGCAAGACTGGCCATAAGAAGCAGGATTGTCCTGATAGGGGCAGGGCCCCACAGCAGCAGCAGCAGGGTGCTCGCCAGGAGCCGCAGAGGCCTATATTTCCGGCCGCTCTTCCCGCACCGCCACAGATCATTCCAGCACCTCAGGAGGGGCAGCTACAGTATGGACGTGTCTACAACGTTCACCAGGCTGCAGTTCCACAGGCACCGCCCGCGATCGAGGGTACGTTTCCTATCCATGGCACTATGGGTCGGGTGTTATTTGATACGGGTGCTACACATTGCTTTATTGCTACACACTTCGCGAAAGCTTTAGGATTGTTAGCTACGGCAGAGAGCACAGTGACGTGTGTTGACTCACCATTAGGGAGTGGGTCACTTATTTTCTTTATATGCCGGGGAGTGGGGGTAGAGGTTGGTGGTTTGGTATTACCTGCAGATATGTTTGTGTTAGACATGCATGTTCACGATGTGATCATCGGTATGGATTGGCTCATAGCATATAGGGCCATGATTGATTGCTTCAGCCGGAGCATTGTTTTTGCCATTCCGGGGCAAGAGATGTTTATAGTGGCGATGCCTCGCCCAGAGGGAGGGTCGACCGCTCATCTGTATTACATAGAGGAGGATACCTCTAAGGAGGTTGTTATTCCTTTAGATTCGATCCCGGTTGTCAGGGAGTATTCGGATGTGTTTCAGGAGATACCAAGCTTACCACCTAGTCGAGAGATAGATTTCGTTATTGATTTGCTACCGGGTACGAGACCTATAGCACGTGCACCGTACCGTATGGCTCCGATTGAGATGCGAGAGCTACGGGATCAGATTGAGCAGTTGTTGGGTCAGGGGTTTATTCGGAGGAGTAATTCACCGTGGGGTGCCCCTGTGTTGTTCGTGAAGAAGAGGGATGGTTCACTGAGGTTGTGTGTGGACTACCGAGAGTTGAATAAGGTCACGATACGGAATAAGTATCCATTGCCTCGAATCGATGACTTATTCGACCAGTTGAGAGGAGCTTATTTCTTCTCGAAGATTGATTTGAGATCGGGATACCATCAGTTGCGTATCAGGGAGGAGGATGTCTCAAAGACTGCGTTCTTGTCGAGATATGGTTCTTACGAGTTTCGGGTTATGCCTTTCGGCTTGACCAACGCTCCAGCAGTGTTTATAGACTTGATGAACAGGGTGTTCAGAGATTTTCTCGATCAGTTTGTCATTGTCTTCATTGATGACATTCTGGTCTACTCTCAGACAGAGGAGGAGCACGCCGAGCATTTGAGGCAAGTTTTGCAGACACTTCGTCAGAAGGAGCTGTATGCAAAATATGAAAAGTGCGGGTTTTGGCTGAAGGAGGTCCAGTTCTTGGGTCACATTATTTCCGACCAGGGAATATCTATCGATCCGGGGAAGGTGTCAGCGGTGAGGGAGTGGTGACAGCCCACGACACCAACAGAGATTCGTAGTTTCTTGGGCTTAGCAGGATACTACAGGAGATTTATTCGGGGTTTCTCAGAGATAGCAGGTCCTTTGACACATCTTACTCGTAAGGGTGTGCCATATATCTAGAGTGATGCCTGTCAGTTGGCATTCGACGAGTTGAAGGACAAATTGACCTCAGCACCTGTGTTAGCATTGCCGAGACCGGGAGTTGAGTATTTGGTTTACACCGATGCGTCTTTGCAAGGGCTTGGAGGTGTTTTGCAGCAGGAGAGACAGGCCATAGCTTATGCTTCCCGTAAGCTTAAGCCTCATGAGAAGAATTACCCCACACATGATTTGGAGTTGGCGGCAGTGGTATTTGCCTTACGGATTTGGAGGCACTATCTTTTGGGGGAGAAGTTTCAGCTGTTCACGAACCACAAGTCCCTACAGTATCTGTTCACGCAGAAGGAGTTGAACATGCGGCAGCGTAGGTGGCTTGAGTTTGTGAAGGACTACCAGTTCGACATCCAGTACCACCCGGGTAAGGCTAACGTGGTAGCAGACGCGTTGAGCCGCAGGCCAGCAGATGAGGTGGCAGAGGTGTGGAAAGCTAAGTGGAAGGAATTGGGACACCAGGATGCAGTGGCCCGATCTTTCATGTCTGTGATGACCGTTACACCGCAGATTGTTACGAAGGTAGTACGGGCACAGGCCGATGACTCGTTCTGTCAGGAGCAGATAGTCCGATTACTTGCAGAGGGAGCCGAGTCCTATACCGTTAGCTCAGACGGGGGATTGCGCTTCAATGGGAGATTGGTAGTTCCGGAAGGGGTAGAATTGCGGCACGATGTTATGGTTGAGTCGCACGACTCACGGTTCGCGGTACATCCCGGAGGGGACAAAATGTACCAAGACATGAGACGGCAATATTGGTGGAGCAGTATGAAGAAAGATATCGCTGAGTTTGTCTCAAAATGCGCCACTTGTCAGCTTGTAAAAGTGGATCATCAGAGACCAGCAGGATTGCTACAACCGTTGGAGGTCCCGGTGTGGATGTGGGAGAGCATATCCATGGATTTTGTTACGGGGTTGCCTACGTCGCAGAGGGGTCACGACTCCGTTTGGGTAATTGTGGACAGGTTTTCCAAGGTCGCTCACTTCTTACCCGTAAGGACTGACTACACTACGGGACAGTATGCCCAGCTTTTCATTTCAGAGATTGTGAGACTTCACGGTGTGCCCCTAAATATCGTGTCTGACAGAGACAAGATATTTGTTTCGAGGTTTTGGGAAAGTTTCCAGGAGGCCATGGGCACGGAATTGCGGTTGAGTACGGCTTATCACCCGCAGACCGATGGGCAGACAGAGCGCACCAACCAGATGTTGGAGGACATGCTACGCATGTGCATTATTGACTTCGGGGGTGGATGGGAGCAGTACCTTCCACTGGTGGAGTTTGCTTACAACAACTCCTATCAGTTCACGATTGGCATGGCTCCGTTTGAGGCATTGTACGGTAGGCCTTGTCGTTCCCCAGCATGTTGGTTGGAGGTGGGGGACAACAAACTACTTGGGCCAGAAGTGATCCAGGATACTTCGGCAAGGATTGAGTTGATTCGGAGTCGCATTCGGGTAGCTCAAGACAGGCAGAAGAGTTATGCTGATGCAAAGAGATTTTTCAGGGAGTTCCAAGTGGGGGACCAGGTTTTACTCAGGGTATCTCCTATGAAGGGGATTATGCGTTTCGGGAAGAAGGGGAAGTTGGCACCGAGGTATGTGGGGCCGTTTCCTATTATTGAGCGGATCGGACCGGTTGCGTATAGACTCGGGTTACCGGAGCATTTGCATCGGATTCACGACGTGTTCCATATTTCCTCGCTGAGGAAATACCTTAGGGACAATTTGGCTCATTCTCACATTGCTGTGGAGGACATCAATCTCCAGCCGGATAGCTCTTACGAGGAGGGGCCAATTGCTATTTTGGACCGAAGCGAGAGGAAACTGCGGTCAAAGATAGTCCCGTTAGTACGTGTTCAGTGGCGACATCACAATGTCGAGGAGTCCACATGGGAGCGCGAGGATGAGATGCGCGAGCGTTATCCTGAACTGTTTTTAGCAGGTACTTTCTAATTTCGAATTTCGGGACGAAATTCAGTTATTAGGAGGGAAGTATGTAATACCCCGTATTTTTTACTATATTTATTTTGGGATTAATTAATTTAAATTGCGTATTAATTGGAAATTAATCCGGGTTAATAATACTAATGTGATGCGAATTGGTATTTGATTATGTGCATATATGATTATATATGAACTTGGTATTATAAAATTTGTCGTGGGATTTATATACGGCATTTTAGAAATTTTGTTGAGACGCGTGGGACCGCCGCGTCACGGTATATTATTTTGTTAATAAAAGTGAATTTAAAATCTATAATCCGTATGGTCGTTTTGAGTGCGTCAACGCGTCCGGAAGGGTCGAGATAGTCAGAAAACACTAGCCGGGGGTATAATTTGGGTCCCGGGGTATTTTTAGGCCATACCGGTAACTTAAAGGGTATTTTTAGTAATGTGGTATTTTTGGGTAATTAAAAGTGACGAAAATTGAGAGTTGTAATCTGATAAGGGATTGACCCCAACCAACCCTTATTAACCCAACAAGCTACGGAGGTTTATTATATTAGGTTTTCATAAGTTTCCTTCAAACCAAACCCTAGCCACCTTAAGCCACCATTGAATGAGAGCTTGGAGAAGGAGAGAGATAGAGGAAATCTGCAGAAAGAGATTACAAATCAACACCAGATTCGAAATCAAACCAAGGCAAGTGGTTTAATTATGTTTAACTTCAGCAAATGTTCTTTCCATGTTAGCAAATTGAAGATTTATAATTGTTATTGGAAGATGAATGAAAAACCCATGATTAATTGAACTTAGGTCTGAATTTTGAGGATAAATTGCATGTAGAATAGTTGGTGACGATTAATCTGATGTGAATACATGATTGGGTGAAAGAAAAACGAATTAAATTCTGGGATTTGATGATGATATTATGTTAGGGTTCATGTTCTTGAGAAAATTTGGAAAAACTAGGTTTTTATAAAGATTGATCCATAGGTAGCCTTTAGATGTTGAATTATTGATTTATGGACGTTAGTAATACTGTAGGATTGTTATATGGCATTACTATGACGTTATATCTGAGAATCATACGTTAGAAATTAGTTTTGGGATGGATTAAAATCTGCAGAACGAAGCAGTCCGTAGCCATACCTGTTCGATCGATCGATCGACATTCATCAGTCGATCGATCGACTAGATCGATCGATCGATATTCATAGGTCGATCGATCGACCTTCCCAGAATGAGTGAAATTTTCCTTAATATGATTTTAACGATGGAAACCCTCGGAGAATATGTTTGGAGACTTTGTGAATACCCTTAGCTTTAAGGAAGACCAATAGGCATGATTATGAAGTGGGACTTTAATCAGAATGTAATTTGAGGAATTATTCTAAATAAATGAAATTCGTTATGTGAGTTAATATTTGGGTTAATAGTACAAATTTGAATAAGTTGATGAAATAAGGTTTGGGGCAGAAGTAAAGACCTTAGGCATAAAGATATCATATGTGAGAATTATGGAAACTTAGTAGTCTATTCGAGATAGGTTTTAAGTTTAAGGAATTACGACGTGAGACGTGTCGACTAGTTAAATTATATATTATCGGATTACTTGAAAAATATAAGTTTGGGAAAATGGTATAATGATTGTAGAAAATACCTTATTAAAATGGTGATATCTAAGATGTGTGAATGCTTAGTATATAGTTTATGTGTATGACATACCTACCATACTTGCTATCACGGGAGGTTACGTTCGCTTAGGACCCTCTAATCCTTGTGTGCCTACGGGGGGGATATAGACTGGTACCTTGATGAACATAGGTCATTGAAAGACTTATTGTGATATTAATAAGTCCGCTGACCATGGGAGCGTAGGTATGTGCGTGACCCATGTGATAGTGACTGTGTTCGCCTCCACTATTTGTGATTTGTGTTATCTGAACTATTCCTGAGAGATTCGGAATATGTGATCCTTATGTATGTGATGTACCGGGATGGATAGCAGAGTATGTGTGCACCATAGCTTAGATTGCGGGGTGCTTGTATCGTATATTTATGATGTGAATAATATACATTAAATTAACGGAAATCCTCATGTTAATGTTGTGAAAATAATACGGTATTGTTTCGAGATATATAATGAGTTAACTGATAGTTATATCAATGGCATATTTAGTAACTGAGTTTACGTTAAACCTCTATTTAATTACAAGCGTTGTTATGTTAAATGGAACCTAGTAATATGGGTAGAACCTTTGGCAGTCTAGCTAGTTATGTTGTCAGTTAGCTAGTAGGATGGGTCGATATAGATGGGTACTTACGTTAGGAGTGCACAGTTAGTCGAGAGGTGAGAATTTAATGTGAGTGCACGTCCTAACATGTACTTTGCATTTAATGTTTTAAATGTTTTTAAAGAACTTGCAGGTTTTTAAAATATAACACATTCGGGCTCTGACCCGTTTGCTTTTCAAATCTCTTTTTCTTGTAAAACCTTTTTAGGTGCCCAGCCACAAGGACACCAAGCATAGGATTCTCATTCAGGTGACGAGCTGTAGCTGTTTGTGGAAGCTACAGGGACTTGCTTTTAGACGCCTCTCTCATTTGGATTCCAGTCTCAGCATCTATCAGTTGTAGGGCATGTTGCCCAATTCTATTAGACATTTTTACATTTCAGTTTTCAGACTCTAGCATGTGTTGCTCAGTATTCAGTTTTAGTTATTTACTTCAGTTTACTTATCAGTTGTGGGATTTGTACTGAGGAGTTTTTCCTCCAGACTTTATTTACTCTATTGTGATGGTTATTCGTTTTACTTCAGTATGGTGAATGGTGTTATTTAGTTATTCATTACTCTTGTTGCATGTTAATCAGATTTAATAAAATTTGGCACTTACTTTTTAAATACTAGGTGCTTATAAATAATTAAACGTTTTCGACAGTGATGCTATTAACTGAGCCAACTTGGCATTTTGAATTAATTTTATAAAGGAGTAGCTACCCGGTGTTTAATTAGTCGGGGTGTCACATATGCATGCATCTAAGTTTTCAATCAAATCAATCAAATCATGCATATAAAGCAGAGACGACAAATTCAGGAAAAAATACCTCTCGGGTAAAAACCTTTTTAACACTTCGAAAAGTTTACTAGACCATTGAGTTACATATAACCTGATAATCGCCCACAAGTGTAACGCACGGTGTCTTCATCAAACCTTCAAAGTTATGACTCATACCATAGTCCAAGTCATCTACACGCATAGATCTATGCTCGGTATCCACCGATCAAAAGTGACTTCCCTCCAGAAATCAAAAGTATGGAGATGCCTTCTCCAAAGAGGTTGAACAATAGCACGGTTGTTCTTCGGGTTCAAAAATAATTCACATAAAGATATTGGGATTTTGAATTGTAAAACAAAAGATTGATCCCTCAAAATTGTTGGAGAATAAACCAAACACTTAAAATCGTATTCTATTTTGAATTTTAATTCTCCACACGAAAATTATATAATAAAATTTCAGGCGGTGGTGTCGTTCAAACGAGAGACGATGTCATTTGAAGCATTGCGTCACAAAACGTCTTGTTTGAGCGACAAACGATGTCGTTCAAACCAGATGTGATGTTGTTCGAACCAGATGCGATGTCGTTCGAACCAGATGATTAAAAAATATTTTTTTCTCGTTTATACTTTCGGTAAATGTACATCCTTAAAAACTCCGAAAATATATTTTTTGAAAAAAATATATTTAAAGCTCCTCTCTAGCACTTAGAAAATATTTTATGAAAAATAATCTCAATACTTTAAGTGCATTATAAAGGTACTCTAAAACATAACCTTACCAAAGTTAATCTCGCGGAGGCCATTTGTTGAAGTACCTTGATTATTCGGATCCGTCTTGATGTGAATGTGATCTTGAATAAAAAATATCCGAATTATCAAAATATAAATATGACCTATATAAATCTACCCTCCCATTAACCCAAAACTGAAAAGGTAAATGACAAGTCTTCAAACGTGTTCAATCTTTAATAAACTTCAAACATTTTTTGTCATCATCGGGGTGTGCAATCCAAAAATCTTCAATTATACCTACACACATGAGAGAAATCAAAAACCTCATGACGCATCGAGTTTGAAATGTTATAAACATAAAACATGTAAGCATAATCAAATCTCCCCCATATTTAAGCTCCCCCATAAAATTATAATTTGTTCTCCCCCTTTTTATTTGACCAAAATAGACAAGGAAAAGAAGAAATCACATAAAGCAAATCGAGGTGTCACGATAAACATGGTAAACAAAGTACTTTTGAATATTTCAAATTTTTTCATACAAAAACTGCGAAAATGATGTTACAAAATCACACACCATGAATTTACACTAAGACAACCAAATCATGAAAACGGAATGAATGGGTGTGAAATATTTGATAGGAAAATCAACTCAACCATGACATATGTGCACGATGCATAAGTGTACTCCTAACGAATGAACAACAAATAGTCCTTAGGAGTATAATTATTGAATTTAGATGACATCGTCTTAATCATATCAACAAATCAAAGTGTAAATGATTTCCACATCAATAACATCCAAAACTATGTAATGCTTTTTCAAGACTTTTCAAACACGTGCAAAGCCGGTTTAATTCTCCAACCAAACTCTCTCATATAGATTTTCTTTTTGAGGTGATCTAAATTCTCAAACATTGGATGATTGGTTAATAAAACTAATGGTTTAAAACATACACACCTTTTATTTTATTATTTTATCGCTTTTGGTTTATTTTAATAGAAATAATTGAGATGAAAACACGTAACCAACATGTTATTCGACAAGGATAATAATCAAACAAATTCGTGCTCGTGTGCATAAAAGGAAATAATGAGTCAATCATGTAGGTAATAACACTTAATTACATCTTTATGACTCCAAACACTATAAAGCACATGAATGACATGACTTATTATCATAAAACACTATCCAATACTCACATGGATAAATGGAATGAAATTGTGACTCGGTCATCCTAAATGTCAATTCATATATGGTGATAAACAAAATAAAAAATTATTTTTGGATTTTTCAAATTTTATCAAAATAAAATCCTTTTGTATTTTTCCAATTTTTTTAAAACTAAAAACTAATACAAAAAGTACACATGTCATTACACTAGAAAGAATACATCAAGAAGCACAACTAGCGTATGACAATCATGCAAACACAATCATCTATATGATATGGCAAGAGAAGAATCATGTGCAAGCAAAAGGTTATCAACTTCTCTAAAACCTAGTGCCTCTAAAAGTGATTTCCTAACCCAAATAAATCTCAAACGTCACATGGGGGTTTGGGAACCAAGGTAACACTAGACATCAACTTCCTAGGACCTCTTCGAAGATCGAAAGAAAAATGTCGAAGGTGCCATTTCCTACCACAATGTGAACAAATGAAAACGGGTGGAACGATACCTATGG
Organism: Sambucus nigra; assembly: GCA_949130495.1. Taxonomy (NCBI): domain Eukaryota; kingdom Viridiplantae; phylum Streptophyta; class Magnoliopsida; order Dipsacales; family Adoxaceae; genus Sambucus; species Sambucus nigra. The sequence continues at coordinate 364,029,756 of OX422212.1, forward strand.
GTTGACCTTTTCTAACATCCTTAGGAATGGTTGACCCTCTAAAACAAATAATGGTTTTGTCTTTAGCAATTGGAGCATTAGAACAGGTCGAGCCATTACTATAACTATCAAACCTACTTGAATTGTTTAAATTATTTTTCAACTTCAAAATATTTGATTCAAGTAACAAATTAGACTCTTCCAAAGATAAGGGTTTCTTTTTCAAATTATCAACTAAAGTTAACAATTTATTGTGCTCATCCTCAATTAAAACAAAGTTATCCCTAAGAGACTCTTCACATGCCATAAAATCATCGATTAATTTTTTAACCTCAACGGGACAAACAGTAACCCTAGAATTTTTAAAGTCCTCCAATTATTTTTCTAAAACTAGGACATTATCATCACTCTCCTTTTTGGAAACTCTTAAAGAATCAAAGTCAATACACAAATTAACAAAGTGTTCACAACAAATATATCTCTGGGTTTGAAATCTTCGCAAATATTCAAACTTATTTTTAAAAAGAGAATTTTCTTCTTCCAAATTTTTCATTCTTTTATAAAGTTTAAAATTCAAAAGAGTTAATTTTTCTGCGAGATCGTGAACTTTATCAAACTCATCTCGACTAACAACATCAACAGTATGAGAATCCATTGAGAAAACAAATCAGGAGAGGAAGACAAATAACCACAAAAAAAATTATACTATAGGATCTACATAGTAAATTAGTGCAACATGCTCTAACACCAATTTGAGAATGCAAAATCATGCACGTAAAATAAAGACAAAAGATTCAGAAAAAATCCCCAAAGGGCAAAACCTTTATTTCTAGAACGTTGACAAGTTGACAAGACCATTGACTTACGTAAAACCTGATAATCACCCACAAGTGTAACGCACGGTGTCTTCATTAGACCTTCAAAGCATCGGCTAGAAATCAGCAATGGTTCGCACGCAGCTATACCACAAGGACATGCAGTCTTCATCAAAGAATCAACTCGCAGCAGATCCTTAACAACACGCAATCATAAATTTTATAGAGACTCACTTCACAATAGCACGCAACTCTCAGTTGTAGAGATATCCCCACAAAGGATGGACAATAGCAGCGTATGTTCTTTCGGTTCCAAAACAACTCATAAAAAGATATCGGGATTTTGTGAATTGAAAAATAAAAAGGGTTTTAAGCCTTAAATAAAGAAGCCAAAAGTATTCTGCTGATATGTAGTGTTTGTAGAATGAAAAACGTGCAAGACTTTTTTTGAAAAACTGGAGTTGAAAAGTATAATTTACAAAAACTTTAAGGCGGTGGTGTCGTTTGAACGAGAGACGATGTCGTTTGAAGTATTTCATGACAGCACATCTCGTTTGAGAAACAAACGATGTCGTTCGAACCAGATGCGATATCATTCGAACTAGATGCGATGTCGTTCGAACCAAATACGATGTTGTTCGAACCAGATGATTAAATTTTTTTCTCATTTATCCTTTTGGTATATGTACCCCCTTAAAAACTCCAAAAATATATTTTTTGAAAAAAAATATTTAAAGCTCCGCTCAAACACTTAGAAAATATTCCATGAAAAATAATACAAATACTCTAAGTGAATTATAAAGGTACTCTAAAACATAACCTTACCAAAGTTAATGTGGCGGAGGCTATTTGTTGAAGAACCTTGATTATTCGGATCCGTATTGATGTGAATGTGATCATGAACTTCTTCGACGGTGTAGCGGTATATGACATACAAATTGATAACGAACACAAATGTCCGTACAACATCTTTTCATTATTTTTATCAATACGATTTATTATTAAGGAAACCACACTATAACAAGTTTGTCTTTCACATAAACATTCACATATCATGGTACGCCAATTGTTTGTAAGGACATTATTTTATAAGTCCGTTATCAATTTAGTATGTCCTATACCGCTACACCATCGAAGTTCATTCAAGAACATTCAAGCAACAAAGACGGATATAAATATAAAGTTCTTCATCAACAAGACTCAACGAAGTTTACTTTGGTAAGGTTATGTTTTTCATACCTTAACTTTCCACTTAGAGCTTTTGGAATATTTTTAGAAAATATTTTCTAAGTGTTGAAGTGGACTTTTTCATCAAAATTTGTGTATGAGTATCTTTTCTAAGTCCTGAAGTGTACCTCGATTATGACGCCCAGGTCGTTCAAGAGAGATAATTATCTCGTTCGAGCGGCATATGGATTTCATGAGATATCGTTTGAATAACATCTGTATGTAGTTCGCGTGAGACCCTTATCTCGTTCGAATGAGCACGTATTTCGAGGCAGCAAATTTTTGTATAAATACTCATTAAATGGTTTCATTTTCATTAAGAAGTCCCAGTGTTTTACAGAACAGAAAAACCACGAAAGCAGAATACTTTTTGACTTCTTCTTTTAGGGTTTAATCCCTCTTTCTTTACAATTCACAAAAATCCCAATATGCTTTAGTGAATTGTTTTGGTGTTGAAGAACACACTTTGATATGGTTTAATCTTTTAGGGAAGAACTCTACAACCGGAGAGCTGAGTGCTATTATGGAGGGAGCGCTTATAAAGTTCACACTTATGGAGAAGCTGTTTTTTTATTGCTGACCAACTGGAGTTCTTTCAGGAGATTTCATCCGACGAAATTTCTAGTCGTTGCTTTGAAGGTTTGACGGAGACACCGTGCGTCACACTTGTGGGCGATTGTCAGGTTGTATGTAAGTCAATGGTCTTCTGAATTCTTCAAAGTTCTAGAAATAAAAGGTTTTGCCCTTTGGGGATTTCTCCTTAACTGTGTTTCGCATGCTTTATTTATTTATCGGTTGACACACGCACACACATAGCTGCATGTTTAGGGGCTAAATTGATTTGGTTTATATAGACTCTAATTATTCCAAATTAGAAATTAGAAAGTGTGCCAAATTAGAAAGTTGCGTATTAATTTAAATCGGTATCACACAGCGTTCCTTCGGTTTTTCAAATTGTTATCAGAGCTTATTTAAGCGATAACTATATTTTACAAATTGGTATCAGAGCGGGTTACACCAATTTATCGCGTGATCCTGATTTTTCAAGGGTTAGCTTTTTGACACAAGTTGACTTCTCACGTTGTCAAATTGGTATCACAACGGGTTATGCTAATTTATCGCGTGATCATGACTTTTCAAGGGTTTTCTTTTTGATAAAATTTGACTTCTCAGTCGTCAAATTGCTATCAGAGAGGGTTGCGCTAATTTATCGCGTATTCCTATTTACCGCAAAATTTGTGTGATATTGATTTTTTTTAAATCAATTTTGTGAAAATTTGCAATTTTTCCGATGGAGCACTTATGTATCGGATGCCCCCCTTTGATGACATGAGTCATAGTTTTGATGATATAAATCATTTGAATTTGACGTTTTCTAAGAGAATTGATTCTTTGGAAAAAGAAAATTCTAGTTTTAAATCCGCATTGGATCTTTTGCAAACAGTTCAAAATCAAAGAGATTTTTATCGTGAGAAACTTATTTCCTTGGACCATGACTTTGTTGCTTTAAAATTGTCCAAGAAGGAAAGTGATGATAGGGCCCTATTTTTAGAAAAAGAATTGGAGGACCATAAAAATTCGATGGTTTGTGTTTGTGCCAAAGAGAATAAAAATATTTTAGTCAATGAGTTTGTGGCACGTGAAGAGAATCTTAGGGAGAAGTTTACTTTAATTGAGGGAGAGAGATACCCTTTTAGGAATTGTTGATAATTTGAAAAAGGCATCCCTTAAATTGGAAGAGTCTAATTATTTGCTTCAGTCAAAAATTTTGAAGTTAAAAAATGATTTGACAGACTCAAGTAGGGTTGATAGTGGTGGTAATGGCTCATCTTGTTCTCATGCTTCTAGTGCTAAATCCAAAACCATTATTTGTTTTAGAGGGTCAACCAATTTCAAGGATGTTAGAAAAGGTCAACCCATAGGTGTCGCTCCACCCGTTTACACATGTTCATATTGTGGTAGGAAAGGTCACCTTAGGCATTTTTATTTTGATCTTGGAAAATGTCCTAGGAAGTTTATGTCTAGTGTTCTCTTGGTTTCTAAATCCCCCACACGACGTTTCACATCTATTTGGGTTAGGAAATCACTTTTAGAGGCACTAGATTTTAGACAAGTTGATTATCGTTTGCTTGCACATGATTCTTATCTTTCCATATCATATAGATGATTGTGTTTGGATGATTGTCATACGCTAGTTATGCTTTTTGATATATTTTTGCTAGCGTTGTGAGATGTACTTTTTGTATAGATTTTTATTTTGATAATTTTTTTGGAAAATCCAAAAATATTTTTGTATTTTGTTTGCACCTTTTATAGATGAACACTTAGGATGACCAAGTCATAATTTCATTCCATTTATTCTTGTGACTATTTGATAGTGTTTCGAGATAATAGGTCAATTCATCCACGTGCTTTATAATGTTTGGAATCATTAAGATGTAATTAAGTGTTACTTCCCACATGTTTAACTCATGATTTCCTTTATTGCACACATGCACGGATTTGTTTGATTATTTTGCTTGTCTTATCACATGGTGGTTCACTGTTTTCAGTTCAATCATGTCCTTAAAATGAACCAAGCGCGATAAAACTTGATAAGAAATTTGTGCATGTAAAAGCCATTTGTGTGTTTGTGTGCTTTATTTAAAAACGGGGAAAGTTTGCGGAAGGTTCATTTGGCCTTTGCGGATATTAAGCCGCCATTAAATTGGACCTAAAATATTGACGAATTTTATGATACGGGGTCCAAAGAGGTTTAAAAGAGCCTGAAAAAATTTAAAGGCAATGAAAATAAATTCATGCCAATTATGGGCCATTTAGGTTTTTGCCCCAATTCTCCAAAGTTTGATAATTTAGTTTATACATCTCTAAAAGAAAATATATATGAGGGAGTTTGGATGGAGAATTAAAACGGGTTTGCACCTCCTTGAAAGTCTTGAAAAAGCGCTACATAGTTTTGGATGTTATTGGTGAGGAAATCACTTTGACGTTGATTTGTTGATTTGCATAAGACGATGTCATGTAAATTCAACAACTTTTACACCTAAGGATACTTTTGATGTTCATTCGTTAGGAGTACACGTATGCATCATGGACATATGATTGATTGAGTTGATTTACCTATCGAATGTGTTCACACCCATTCATTCCATTTCCATGACTTGGTTGTTTGAGTATAAATCCATGGTGTGTGATTTTTTTTTGTATCTTATTGTTTCTTTGAAAAAATGAAAAATGAAAAATCGTTGGTGAAATTTTTGAGATACTCCTTTGCATGCACGTTGATTAATTCATATTTGCTATACATTTTTATCGTGACACTCCATGTTTTGATTTTTTCTTCTTATCTATCTATTTGTGGACATCATAAAAAAGGGGAGAAAGAAATAATCACGTTATGGGGTATTTTTTGCATTACGGGGGAGATTTGATTTATTAATGCTTTATGCTTATATCATTTCAAATTTGATGCATCACGAAGGTTATTGCTTTATCTCATGTGTGTAGGTACAAAGATTGAAGATCATTATGTTGCACACCCTGATGAGAAAAGATTTGAGATTTGATGAAGATTTTTGAAGAACAGTTTGAGATCTTGCAAATTTATTCAGTGGGAGGGTATATTTGTATAGGAATTTTGGTATTTGATAATTTATATGTCTTTATGTAAGTACCGGTGTAAGGACACAAATTTCTAATTGAGTCCTTGTAGTTTTGGCTCAATTTCGGACAAAAACGTTTGAGTCATAGGATAGAGCTATTGACCATCCATCAAGCCTATGAGATACTAGAGCTGAAGACATAGCGGCCAAGTTTAAAGCTTCATGAAAATACCGAGTTTATTGTGCCTCATTTCTACGTCATCAACATTGTTTCGTTTACTCCTAAGGTATGAATGCATTGTAAATATATATAGTAGCTTGAAACATTTTTATATTGGGTGTACTTTGTTTTTAAACTGTTGTTTATTTTTAGAAAGATTTTATTAAAACTTTAAAATATAGTATATAAAGTTTCTGGTCTAAAAATAGAAATTTACACTTTCTGGAAGTTCGTTCGAGTTGTCATTCGAACGAGTTTTTTGTTCAAACGAGAATATCGTTCGAACGAGGTCTGCCAACGAGTTCCCCAAAAGGCCATTGGAATGTCGTTCGAAGTATCGTTCGAACGAGAATGATGGTTCGAATGAGATATCCAACGAGATGTCTAACGAGTTCACACTTGAACTTCATTAGAAGACTCATTCGAACGAGACTTCGTTCGAACGATAATCTCGTTCGAATGAGATTTGAGGAGAAAAGTTTTTTGGGCAGTTTTTCCCACTTTCCCACTTTCTTTCCCCACTAATTTTTTGACAGATTTAAATAGTGCGGGAACAACATTTTTAAAAAGACTTTTTCATAATCTTTTCCTCACTTAGAGTGTTTTGAAAGTGAATTCTTCCAAAGAAAAAGTCCCCTTGAATTTTTGTTAAAATGTTTTAATCCTTAGAACAAAATCAAGGTTTACACATCCATATTGTTTATTCTAAGTTCCAATTTATATATCCTTTCTTGAAGTGTTTGGCACCGGATTTTATCTATACCGTTTGAAGAGAAGGTTGGGTTTTCTTTTAAATCCCACAAAGAAGAAATATTTTGCGTTGTCATACCCACTTGGAGAAAAGCTCCTTGTTCGGCTGGCGGTGATCGAAACAGTCCGATCGGTGGATTTCAAGACCGCGGTGGAGCTCCATGGTTATTCTCTAGGAAGATGTGTATACAAGAAAAAACTTCGGGGCTTGGATGGAGTCAAGTTGAGTGTTGTAAGTCTTACTGTCTTGTACTTTTAAAACCGTACTTAGTGGATTTGTGGCTAGGGTCATCCGAGATTTTTTTTCCCGTTGTGGGCTTTTCCTCATACATCGTGGCGTAGTGATTTATTCTTTATTTTATCTTTTGTAATACTCACCTAGAACGCATGCTTAGGTAAAAAGATAAAATTTGGATTAAATCATTACTCATGTTTAATTTGGTGCTACATAATTAATTGGGTAAATGTTAATTTAATTCAAGTCATTTAATTTAATTTGATAAAATTTGTTTGGCCTAATTGAGTAATATTGAAAATATGACTTAGGCAAATTTGTAGGATTTGGGTTGAATTAATTGTGTTTAAGTGAAATTAAAATTGTGTGTGTGTTTCATCTTATTTCATTTTGCTTTAATTTTAATTTGAAGTAAATTAAATTTTTTTAATTTTGTTTAAATTGAACCATCTCACGCTTCCGCATATCTTTTAAAAGGAAATTGCAAATTACTCTTTTTGAGGTAAAAATAAATTTAAAATCGGGGGCCTCGTGTTCCAACAAGTGGTATCAGAGCATTGACTCAGAAATTTCCAAGTGGTATCAGAGTCGGAGCGCTAATTTATCGTGTCAAAGATCCATTTTTCGGCTTTTATAATTTTTGGTCTCCTTTTAATTTTATGTGGTTCAATTTTTACTCACTCTCATTTTTTTTGTATCTCTCGATGGGTTGTCTTAATGATAATTTGTCCATTTCTAATGATAATGATTTTTTAGCTATTCGAGAGGAATTTAATGGGCTTAAAAAGTGTGACAAAAATTTAAGAGAATTAAATTTGAGATTCGCAAAAAGAATTAAGTTTCTTGAAAATGAAAATTTATGTTTTAAATCTAGAATTGAACTTTTGCAAACCTCGCTATCTCAAAAAGATATTTTTCGTGAAAAGCTCGTGGACATAAATCATAATTATAATATTTTTGAAATGTCCAAGAAAGAGAGTGATTGTCGAGAAAATACTCTTAGGGACAAGTTTGCTCATATTGAGGGGGAGCGTGATAACCTTCTTGGTGTTATTGAAAATTTAAAGATGGAGTCTCGTAAATTTGAGGAGTCTACTTTATTACTTGAGTATGATATTTTAAAAATGCAAAATGACTTATAAAACTCGAGTAGTAGTAGTGATGGTTCTAGCTCATATAGTTCAAATACTTCTGTTGCTAAATCTAAAACCATTGTTTGTTTTAGAGGGTCTACTTTATCCAAAGACTTTAGAAGATGTCACTCCTTAGGTAACATTTCTCGTGTTTTCACATGCTTGCATTGTGGTAGGAAAGGTCACCTTAGGTAATTTTGTTTTGATCTTAAAACAAGTCCTAGGAAGTCTATGTCCATCATTTCATTAGTTTCTAAATCCCATCATTTTAAATATACTCCTATATGGGTTCGGAAATCTTTCTTAGACGCGATAGATATTAGATTTGTTGATTCTCATTTACTTTCACATGAAACCTCCCTTGCTAAATTCAAAGGTTGAATGTGTTAGTTTTATATGCATACTCTAGCTTTTTGTGCTTCATCTTATATATCATTTCTAGGTGTATGCATGTTTAGTCATTTTCTAGTCATTGCTTTATTTCATATCTTATGCTATAAATCATGACTTGTTTATCTTTTGTATTATATTTCTTTCATTTTTGTTTGCATTAAATGAAAAATGCAAAAATATTTTTTGTTTATCATTTGTGTTTCATTTGTTTAGTAATTTAGGCTTAATGATAAATACAAATGATTTTTGTTTGTCTCTTGAGTAGATATTTTTATGTTTGGTTAAAAATTTGTAATTTAGTTTGACACACTTTATGTGGCATATACTTGTATTTGAATCCCATCTTTTTCGCTCCCATGTGGCTAGAACTTTGGTTAGGATTGTCAATCCTTATTATGTTCTTTACCATGCTTACATGGAGTAGTTTGATTTTGTGTTGCTTAAATGGATTATATTTTTATATGCCTATACTCACACATGCACGAGCTCTTTTGAAATTTAATTGTCACATGTTATATTTGAGCTTTGTGAGGTGTTCTCCTATCAATCTTGTCATCTACATATTTGTGACCTAGGAGGACTAGTCCATGTCAAAATCCATTGCACGTGAGATTTGTGAGAAATAAAAAATATTATATATAAATGTGCACGGGGAAGGGCTCCGAAAGGATTTATTATCCTTTGCGAATAGTAAGCCACCGTTTATTTGGACCTAAAAGAAATACGTGGGCCAAAGGACTAGAAATAGAAAATATGGCATTAAAAAGAAAAATAATTTGCCAAGGCCTATTGTTGTTTGATATATTCATTCAAATATATATACTTATTGAGGGAGATTGGATGGTATATCAACGGTTTGCACAATGTCCGTTTATCCTAGTTGTACTTTCAATGTCATGACTCTATTGGTTTGTAGAATCATCAAAAGTCTAGGATTGTATGTTTGTTCATTGAGTTCAATATATATTGTCACATGAGGTTATATTCAAATGTGATGAAGTTTGCAATCAGTTGATAACTCCATGAATATGTTTTAAGTGATTGGGTCTAAATTTAATTATTACTAGTTCACACCCCAACACTTCCGTTTCCATATGACACATTTATGCCATACGAGTGTGAAAACCTTATCTTATTTTGTATCATTTGTGTGTTTATATCTATCTCTCTCTCTCTCTCTATATATATATATATATATGTATATATATATATATATATATATATATATATATATATATATATATATATATATATATATATATATATGCATGTGCATCTTTGGTATATCTAGAGTATGTATATATATGACATTTTATTTGGTCTTTGCCTTGCTTTCTAGTCCATCTATGCTTTTAATTCATAATGGGTATCTAACTTGTTGCACTCTTTGTTGATATCACATGCTTAATAGTTATGTATCATATTGGTATCATTTTCTTGCATCCTAGTTAGTATCCATTATTATTTGTTGGATTAGTTATGATTTTGTTACCCTTTTGCTTTAATGTTCTCATCACTTTATGAGTAATTGCATGTTTAGCTTGTTATCCCATACTATTTATCTCTTGTTTAGTTTAGAGGGTATTTATTCTTTAATTGGGGGAGATAAGTTAATGTTTTATTCTTTAGTCTTTGTCTATTCCTGAACAAAAAGGGGGAGAATTATAGGGGGAGAAATGGTATAAACGGTATCTAATCATATTGTCATCGTATCTTAGTTTGGGAGATTTAAGTTAGGGGGAGTTGCTATCTTCTTAGGTTGATCATAGTTGACAAAGGGGAAAATTAATTTAGGGGGAGCATTTATTTTGATTGAATTTAATATTCTTGATATTCCCTATGCGTTTGATAGTTTGCTTAAGTGTGCAGGAATTCTTCTAAATGGCAACATTCATCGTCGGCAAAGATATTGATCCTTGGGTTGTTTGAGTTAAGCTATGTATTTTTATTTTGGCTGGGACATTTTTGTCACTCTAGTAGATCTTGACGGCCCTTTATCATTTTTGTTGGTTTTTGTCCCGGAATAGCCAAAGGGGGAGATTTGTAAGGACACAAATTTCCAATTGAGTCCTTGTAGTTTTGGCTCAATTCCGGAAAAAAAATGTTTGAGTCATAGGAAAGAGTTATTGAGCATCCTTCAAGCCTATGACATACTAAAGTTGAAGACGTAGAGGCCAAGTTTAAAGCTTCATCAAAATACCGAGTTTATTGTGCCTCGTTTCTACGTCATCAACAATGTCCCGTTTACTCCTAAGGTATGAATGCATTGTAAATATATATAGGAGCTTGGAACATTTTTAAATTGGGTGTACTTTGTTTTTAAACTGTTGACTACTTTCAGAAAGATTTTATTAAAACTTTAAAATATAGTATATATAGTTTCTGGGCTAAAAATAGAAATTTACTCTTTCTGGAATTCGTTCGAATTGTCGTTCGAACGAGTTTTTTGTTCGAACGAAAATATCGTTTGAACGAGGTCTGCCAACGAGTTTCCTAAAAGGCCAATGGATTGTCGTTCGAAGTATCGTTTGAACGAGAACGATGGTTCGAGCGAGATATCCAACGAGATGTCTAATGATTTCACACTGGAACTTCGTTAGAAGACTCGCTTGAACGAAAATCTCGTTCGACTGAGATTTGGTGAGAATAGTTTTTGAGGCAGTTTTGAGCAGTTTTTCCCACTTTCCCACTATCTTTCCCAACTAACTTTTTGACAGATTTAACTAGTGCGGGAACAACATTTTTTAAAAGACTTTTTCGTAATCTTTTCCCCACTTAGAGTGTTTTGAGAGTGAATTCTTCCAAAGAAAAAGTCCCCTTGAATTTTTGTTAAAATGTTTTATTCCTTATAACAAAATCAAGGTTTACACACCCATATTGTTTATTCTAAGTTTCAATTTATATATCCTTGCTTGGAGTGTTTGGCACTGGATTTTATCTCTATCGTTTGAAGAGAAGTTTGGGTTTGCTTCTAAATCCCACAAAGAAAAAGAAGTTCGCGTTGTCATACCCACTTGGAGAAAGGCTCCTTATTCGGGTGGAGGTGACCGAAACAGTCCGATCGGTGGATTTCGAGACTGCGGTGGAGCTCTATGGTTATTCGCTAGGAAGAGGGTTATACAAGAATGCGTCGGGGCTTGGACGGATTTAAGTCGAGTGTTGTAAGTCTTACTGTCTTGTATATGTCAAACCGTACTTAGTGAATTTGTGGCTAGGGCCGTCCGAGGTTTTTTTCCCGTTGTGTGTTTTTCCTTGTACATCACGGCAGAGTGATTTATTATTTATTTTATCTTTCGCAATACTCACCTAGAACGCATGCTTAGGCAAAAAGATAAAATTTGGTTTAAATCACTACTCATGTTTAATTTGGTGCTACATAATTAATTTGGGTAAATGTTAATTTAATTCAAGTCATTTAATTTAATTTGATAAAATTGGTTTGGCATAATTGAGTAATATTGAAAATATGACTTAGGCAAATTTCTAGGACTTAGGTTGAATTAATTGTGTTTAAGTGAAATTAAAATTGTGTGTATGTTTCATCTTATTTCACTTTGTTTTAATTTTAATTTGAAGTAAACTAAAATTTGTTAATTATGTTTAAATTGAACCATCTCACGCTTCCGCATATCTTTTAAAAGGAAATTGCAAATTACTCTTTTTGAGGTAAAAATAATTTTAAAATCGGGGGCCTCGTGTTCCAACAAGTGGTATCAGAGCATTGACTCAGAAAGGCTTCGCCTTTTCAACCGGCATAGACATAGGGGAAGATTTGTAAGGACATTATTTTATAAGTCCGTTATCAATTTAGTATGTCGTATACTGCTACACCATCGAAGAGCATTCAAGAACATTCAAGCATCAAAGACGAATCCATATATCAAGTTTTTCATCAAAAAGACTGCGCGAAGTTTACTTTGGTAAGGTTATGTTTTTAATACCTTAACTTTCCACTTAGAGCTTTAAGGATTACAAAATATTTTCTAAGTGTTGAAGTGGACTTTTTCATCAAAATTTATGTATGATTATTTTTTTTAAGTCCTGAAGCGTACCTCAATTTTGATGCCCAGGTCGTTCAAGCGTGATAGCTATCTCGTTCGAGTGACATATGGATGCCGCGAGATGTCGTTTGATCGACATTTATCCATCGTTCGCGCGAGACCCTTATCATATTCAAACGAGCACGTATTCTAAGGCGACGCATTTTTGTATAAATACTCATTAAATGGCTTCGTTTTCATTAAGAAGTCCCAGCATTTTACAGAACAGTAAAACCAAGGAAGCAGAATTCTTTTTGACTTCTTCTTTTAGGGTTTAATCCCTCTTTGTTTACAATTCACAAAAATCCCAATATGCTTTAGCGAATTGTTTTGGTGTTGAAGAACACACTTTGTTGTGGTTTAATATTTGTGGGGAGAACTCTACAACCAGAGAACTGCGTGCTATTGTGGAGGGAATGCTTATAAAGTTCACACTCGTGGAGAAGCCGTTTTCTTCTTCATTGCTGACCATCTGGAGTTCTTGCGGGAGATTCCAGCCAACGAGATTTCTAGTCGTTGCTTTTAAGGTGTGACGAAGACACCGTGCGTTACACTTGAAGGAGATTATCAGGTTGTATGTAAGTCAATGGTCTTGTGAATTCTTCAAAGTTCTAGAAATAAAAGGTTTTTGCCCTTCGGAGATTTTTCCTTAACTGTGTGTCGCATGCTTGATTTATTTATGGGTTGGCACACGCACACACATAGTTGCATGTTTAGGGGATGAATTAATTTGGTTTATATAGACTCTAATTAAATAAGTGTTCCAAATTAGAAAGTTGCGAATTAATTTAAATCGGTATCACACCGCGTTCCTTCAGTTTTTTAAATTGGTATCAGCGCTTATTTAAGCGATCACTATATTTTACAAATTGTCTTAGCACATCAAATTCACAAATATCACTTTAGCGTGACAACCTAAAATGTTGTCCTGTTCATACCATGATGTACCCCACATAAAATCCATCAATATAGCTAGTTTGTATTGGTCTCACACTTACCCATTTGTAGCCAATGAACACTAGACACCGCACATACCATGATGCATATATAACACCTCTACTATAGCCAGTTTTCCAAGGTCTCCTACACATCATAATGTCTAGTCAAAACTTAACCTTGGACATACCGTAACACCGACGTAATTACATCCTAGTAGTTAAGCCAGTGTAGGTCCCCCATATATAGTGCAACCAATCGACGTACACCCACACATATAATAATGCCACATCAGTCCATCTCCAATACCCATTATTTATCTTAGGTATTTATCATGTTCTCAATTAGTTATATTTATTCCATATTAATTCCCACTAGACAATCATTTACTCGAGCATCACAAACCAAATCCATCCTGTGTTCCACACTTAGATATCATTAAAACTATATGTACATCGTAGTCCCTCACCTAAGAGAATATCCAAAACAATAACCATCCCCTAGTCTCGTGCCTAGGATAAAAACAAAGTAATATCTATTACCTAGTTCCACACCTAGGAAATACCCGTTTAAATAATGACCACTCTCGAGTCACTATAACACCCCATGATTTTTGAGACTAAGAAATTAAATCTTTGGGATTTTTTTAATTAAATTGGAGAATCTTAAAATTTGGGAATTGAGTCCCAAAAATAGAGAAACATTTTTAAAGTATTTCAGATGATGATTTTGAGGGTACCGTCGATCTCGGAAGGGTCGAGATAGTCAAAATGACTGTCATTGGGTTTTATTTCGGCTCCAGAATATTTTTAAGTCAGTTTGACTCGAATTAGAGTAAACGAGTCATTTAAAGTGTGTATTAACATTTATAATTGGGTTTATTGTTTTAATGTTTAAGAGGCTTTCGGATTAAGCCATTCTCATTTTAGAGAAAGAGAGAAAAATCCCTAGAGAGAAAAGAAGAAGAGAAATAAGAAGAAAAGTAGAGAGAGAGGAAGAAAAGCTTGGAGATTTCGGCCCAAACGCGACATCGAGGATGATCCAACCTCTACAAATCTGAGGCAATTGTTTAATCTTGCTAGATAAGTTATTTGTGTATTTTATTTCATAATTTGTGGGTTAAAGAATGGATTTTGGGTATTAATATCAAAACCTAAAATTTTTTTGGGTTAAATCTTGAAATCAATGTTTAAATATGGGTTTAAATGGTGTAGAAGTGGTTGGGATCATCTTTGGGTTAATTTATTGGCTTGGAACCATGTTGTGGTAAAGATTTGGAGACTAGAATAGAAATTTTTGGGTTTTAAATTCGTGGGCTTTGTTGAGAAATGGAAAATCGGCCAAGATAATTGGTATTGTCGGTCGACCTCGGTCTGGGGACCGGCCGACCGCGCCTCAAATGAAAAGCCTACTGCATTTCTTCGTAGGAAAAATTTGGACCCGCGGTCGACCGGGGGTCTGGGATCGGTCGATCGATCCCATGTTTTCAGCCCAAAGTTTGGAGTTCTTTCTTCCCCTTTTTCTTTTGGAGTTTATTCTTAGGGACTTTCTTAATGGGCTTATTATGGAGGGTTATGATATTAGATTTAGGGAATAGGGCGCCAGGTCGAATAGTGGCTTGCGGGCCTATGTTAAATTGATTTAGGAGGATGGGATGCCTCTTTTAGTACTGAAGGGAATATGGGATTTAAGTGACTGGTGGATTGTCTTATCAGGATAGAGGTTAATTATCATGAAATAGTTATAAATGGTATAGGGATAGTCTCTTTTGCCTATACGTGCATTAATAATGGATACCCTTAGGTATAGTGGGGGATCTCAATGAGGATGGGAGTTTTAGCTTGAGATTCTAAGTGAGTTTAGATATGATTGAGGATCGACGAGAGAAGATGTCGTGTATCCTTGAGGAGTATAGACTTAAGGAATAAATTGTGAATGTAATAAGAGTTAGGGTTTATTGGAGCTATTAAACCCTAGATGGGATTTTGAGAATCATGTCAATTGGCTATCTACTAGGTTCGGGTGGGTTGACAATCTAGTGGGGATAGTCGTTGTATATCCGGTTGTGATTAACATTGAGGATTACAAGAAATAAGGGGACCAAGAAATGAATTTAGGATTGAGCTTGAGGCTCATCGATTATTAATTACGTAATTACCTATGGTTGAGATAAGTATCATGGGTTGATGTACTTTCAGAAATTTATGAAACCTACTGTAATTGATGTATAGACATTAAACCTTTGGGTGATAAACCTAATGTTGGACGTATACCTGTATTATTGGAAGACTATTCATCATTGGAAAATGGATGAATATGCTTCATGTGAGGGATTGTATTCACATGTCGAGGTAAATTAAATGAGTTTATGGTGACGGATTGTATATTGAGGATTACGAATACTTATAGACGAATTTAGATATCTTATACCTATGAACGAGAATTTGTTTGTATATATAGATATAAAGATATGTGAATGTATGTGTATATATCATTATAGATATGAATATATGGATATATTTATGTTGTGGACATACATGGTATGGATATTTTAACCGTATATGATTGTTTAATTATTGATCATATGATGGGATCATATGGATGTGTATATATTGTGCATGTGAACGATATATATACTTATGTGGTTAAGCATACCCCGCTCATGCTATCATTGGGAAGTTTCCGCGCAAAGGGTGAGCATCCTGGCATATAGAGCAGGGTGTGGATATTCCCCAAGTCATAGTCATCCAGTGTGTTATTATGTGATATATATATATATATATATATATATATATATATATATATATATATATATATATATATATATATTGGTATGAGACGTGGTGGGTATGTTTCGTCTCATTACCGGTAAGGAGCTATGACCGCTTCTCGGGACGTCGTGTGTGTGAGAGTTACCACGAGATGGGTGTCGTTGAGCCCCACCATGGTGGTCCCCAGTTGCAACGTGAGCCGGGCACTGGGAAGATGATAGCATGGTGCAGTTTTATCAACAATATATATAGCTGGGTGTACATTGTACATCAGATATGATATGTACTCTTGGTCATGGGTATGGGTGATGATGGTATATATAAATGGTTAGAATAAAATGCCTATATATATTTTTATATATCCTATAGATAAAAGGATATGGAATCTTTGTGGAGTACATCTTGGATGATTATGATGTACTAGATTGATGGGGGTTGATGTATCGCATTTAAGGAATATTTCGGTAACATCATCCCAAGGTTATTGTTGGAGGTATTGTAGTTGTTTTTAGATAGTAGTTTAAATTTAGTAGTAGTAGCAGTATAATATGGTATATATGGCATTATGGATCTCTAGGATCAACATCGTCAAGGAGTAGTGTAACAGGGTGGTTCCTTGTTTGGATTTCTCTTTGCGAGACACCCCACGCATGAAATGCTGTGCAGTGTTGAGATTAGAGAAAAGTTCTGTCAAATAATTATGTGCGGCATAATGGATCTCTAGAATCGACGTTGTCCAGGAGTAGTGTAACAGGGTGGTTCCTTGTTTGGATTTCGCTTTGCGAGACACCCCATGCACGAAACGTAGTACAATGTTGAGATTGGAGAGAAGTTTTTTCAATAATGATTTGTATGCATGTTGTTTATTAATTGAAGAATATGATTAAACCCAAATATATACGGGTAGCTTGTTAAGAATTATAATTGAATAAATTATAAACCGGAATCCATTAAGCCTATTATGGCATACATGTTTATAAAATTAATTAAACGGGTTTAGAAAGAAGTGGATTGTTGGGTTAAGATAGGAAGGTAGATCTCATGGGTAGAGGCTGGGCCTATGATAAGTTAGGTTGTCCTTATAAATTGGGGTAATCTAACTAAGAGTTGAGTACGCGAATAGGTGCGCGCCTTTAGATGAGAGGTGAGTTGGGGTTCCACGAGAGTGGAATTCCACTTTAATTATGAAATATGTGCACCGATATTTATTATGCACGGTTAACACACTTGCTAAATACTTTTACACTCGGGCTTTGACCCATTTACTTTTCTCTCCTGCCTGTATATATATATATATATATTACTACAGGTGTCCTACCGCATGGATGCCGGATGACCTTCTATCCAGAGTCTTGGGAGTCGTGACAGGTGGGGACTGTTGCGGGATATATCATGTAGTCGCTTCCTACTTCTTTGAAAATCTAGGCAGGATTCATGTTGTATACCGGGTTTATACCCAAGGGATATTTATAGATGTGTATCATTATTTCATTTAAGCTATTGTATTGGCTGTGACCCGACGGCTTATTCGGGTTTATTTCTTTATGGCATATTCATTAGTAGTTATTCATTTCATTCATCATAACTCTAGTATGCATCTTTCTTTCCTTTATTAGTAGTTATAGTGTTAATATGTTATCTGTTGCATATTTCATTTAAATTTTAACATCTTGCTTATATGATATCGTGGGTAGTTAGCCCTATATTATATAGTACCGACAGTTGATGTTGAGACTGGACCATCTGAAACTCCTAATTTAATTTAGTATAGGGCTGGCCACCCGTTATTATTTTAGGCGGGGTGTTAAAGATGGTATCAGAGCATCAGGTTCTAGAGTCTTTAGGATCTTTGCTCATTTTCTGTGTTCTTCCGTTAAGCGTTCTTGAGATAGAGCCCTACTGTTAGGGTTGTTGTGTTCACTACGGTTGTCTTCTTCTGTGAAGTGAATTCACTTGAATGGCGTTCTGACACAGTTGCTCTCGTTTCAGACATCGGCTAGATTATGTCGTCCAGGAAAGGACAAGATTAGAGATACAATACCCATAACATATTTTGGGTACGCTTTGGTCGGGGGTATTTTACCCAATTCCGGCAGAGATATAGAGGAGATTTCTAGCGATGGTTTATGGTGTTCTATCGGTGGTCGAGTAAATAAGGAAAATTTACTCGAATGGTGAATCTAGGACTTAAGAAGGTAAGTTCGGAGGAGAGGTATATGGTGAAGTTCTTAGGAAGTTTAGATTGAGAAACCCGTGACCCTTTGTTAGGAAACCTTGTGTTGGTGGCTTTTCCCGATGTGGGGTGTGTGGGGTTGTCCCAATATCGGGAGTATTGCCTTCTAGGAAGAGGGAGTAAGAAATTGGAGACTCGGTTTTGTTAAGAAGGACTGAGGGAATTTTCGGTAGTCACAATCGCGTTTTGTCCTTCAAATGGTTAGGAAGTAATTTTGGGTAAGATGTTTCTCTTATGGAGAAATAGGTTTAGGAAGAATGACTTTCCTGAAAGGAGTAGAGGACTTTAAATAAGAATCCAAGGATGAGATGAAACAATTGGATTATGGAAGTATAAGGCTGAATACCTTTCTTTGGGTTTAAGTTATGCTTTGTGCGATATCAGGAACTTCAAGAGTTATATTTTGAGTTCCGGAAATGTGGAATGTCGAGGTTTCTTGAGTACTGGTTATAAGGTTATTATCTTATAGGTAGGTCATGAAATTATAGTGTTCCAAGGAGGGAAGGACTTACTTTGAATGATGTTTTGGTGTGGTATGTTGGAATGGTGTAACTGAGAGTTTCAAAGTTTGGTTGATTTATTTTCAACGGAGAATTTAGCCCATAGTTGTGCTAGTGGAGGACTTGGTATTGGTTAGAGCCTTGTATTTGTTGAGGCCTTATGTCCTAAACATAAGGTGTTTGTTTGGCGTGTCAAAAGACGCGGAATTAATTTATATTGTGTTGTTGTATAGGCCTTCGGGAAATATCTAAAATATTAAAATCTTTTAATAAAACCTTACCCCTGGTTCAACGAATCTCAATCCCCGACCTAGCTACACAGTAGTGTATTGGGAGGGTTCCTTGTTTGGATTTCGCTTGCGAGACCTCCCCCGCACGAAGGTTGCTAGCGTCAAGAATTGAGAAGAGTTTAACCATGGGGAATTTTCAAACATATATATATTTGATAGGTTACTATAGATTGTATTCCTGAGAGTACATTATGATTTGAGGCTAATGGAGCGTGATTATAATTCTCGAGTGAAGCTCGGGTACGGGGTGTATGGGCGCCCTGGGTGGTTAGTTGATTTTAAAATCTATATGGTTCGACGTGAGAACTAGTAAGGATCGGTATAGTGATCCTAAGAATTGATGTTGGGACTAGATGATATTGAGGTCCTATGCATATCTAAAATTTTGTGGTCAAAATTTTTGTATGGGGGGAAGATTGTAACACCCCATGATTTTTTAGACTGAGAATTAAATCTTTGGGATTTTTTTTTAATTAAATTGGAGAATCTTAAAATTTGGGAATTGAGGCCCAAAAATGGAGAACTTTTTTTAAAGTATTCTGGATGATGATTTTGAGGGTACCATCGATCCCGGGAGGGTCGAGATAGTCAAAATGACTGTCATTGGGTTTTATTTCGGCTCCAGAATGTTTTTAAGTCAATTTGACTCGAATTGGAGTAAACGAGCCATTTAAAGTGTGTATTAAAATTTCAAATTGGGTTTATTATTTTAAGGTTTAAGAGGCTTACGGATTAGGCCATTCTCATTTAAGAGAAAGAGAGAGAAATCCCTAGAGAGAAAAGAATAAGAGAAAGAAGAAGAAAAGGAGAGAGAGTAAGAAAAGCTTAGAGATTTCGGCCCAAACGTGACATCGAGGACGATCCAACCTCTACAAATAAATCTGAGGCAAGTGTTTAATCTTGCTAAATAAGTTATTTGTGAATTTTATTTCATAATTTGTGGGTTAAAGAATGGATTTTGGGTATTAATATCAAAACCTAAATTTTTTTTGGGTTAAATCTTGAAATCAATGTTTAAATATAGATTTAAATGGTGTATAAATGGTTGGGATCAACTTTGGGTTGACTTATTGGCTTGGAACCATGTTGTGGTAAAGATTTGGAGGTTAGAATAGAAATTTTTTGGTATTATATTCGTGGGCTTTGTTGAGAAATGGAAAATCGGCTAAGATAACTGGTATGGCCAGTCGATCGCGGTCTGGGGACCGGTCGACCGCGCCTCAAAGGAAAAGCCTACTGCATTTCTTTGTAGGCAAAATTTGGACCCGCGGTCGACCGGGGTAGCCCAAAGTTTGGAGTTCTTTCTTCCCCTTTTTCTTTTGGAGTGTATTTTTAGGGACTTTCTTAATGGGATTATTATGGAGGGTTATGATATTAGATTTAGGGAATAGGGCGCCAGGTCGAATAGTGGCTTGCGGGCCTATGTTAAATTGATTTAGGAGGATGGTATGCCTCTTTTAGTACTGAAGAGAATATGTGATTTAAGTGACTGGTGGATTGTCTTATCAGGATAGAGGTTAATTATCATGAAATAGTTATAAATGGTATAGGGATAGTCTCTTTTGCCTATATGTGCATTAACAATGGATACCATTAGGTATAGTGGGGGATATCAATGAGGATGGGAGTTTTAGCTTGAGATTCTAAGTGAGTTTAGATATGATTAAGGATCGACGAGAGAAGATGTCGTGTATCCTTGAGGAGTATAGACTTAAGGAATAAATTGTGAATGTAATAAGAGTTAGGGTTTATTGGAGCTATTAAACCCTAGATGGGATTTTGAGAATCATGTCAATTGGCTATCTACTAGGTTAGGGTGGGTTGACAATCTAGTGGGGATAGTCGTTGTATATCTGGTTGTGATTAACATTGAGGATTACAAGAAATAAGGGGACCAAGAAATGAATTTAGGATTGAGCTTGAGGCTCATCGATTATTAATTACGTAATTACCTATGGTTGAGATAAGTATCATGGGTTGATGTACTTTCAGACATTTATGAAACCTACTGTAATTGATATATAGACATTAAACCTTTGGGTGATAAACCTAATGTTGGACGTATACCTGTATTATTGGAAGACTATTCATCATTGGAAAATGGATGAATATGATTCAAGTGAGGGATTGTATTCACATGTCGAGTTAAAT
Organism: Sambucus nigra; assembly: GCA_949130495.1. NCBI lineage: Eukaryota > Viridiplantae > Streptophyta > Magnoliopsida > Dipsacales > Adoxaceae > Sambucus > Sambucus nigra. The sequence continues at coordinate 364,051,031 of OX422212.1, forward strand.
TAAATGAGTTTGTGGCGACGGCTTGTATATTGAGGATTACGTATACTTATAGCCGAGTTTAGATATCTTATACCTATGAATGAGAATTTGTTTGTATATATAGATATAAAGATATGTGAATGTATGTGTATATATCTATATAGATATGAATATATGGATATATTTATGTTGTGGACATACATGGTATGGATATTTAAACCGTATATGATGGTTTAATGTTTGATCATATGATGGGATCGTATGGATGTGTATATATTGTGCATGTGAACGATATATATACTTATGTGGTTAAGCATACCCCGCTCATGCTATTATTGGGAAGTTTCCGCGCAGAGGGTGAGCATCCTGGCATATAGAGCAGGGTGTGGATATTTCCAAGGTCATAGTCGTCCAGTGTGTTATTATATGATATATAAATATATATTTTGGGATGAGACGTGGTTGGTATGTTTTGTCTCATTGTCGGTTAGAAGCTATGACCGCTTCCCGGGATGTCGTGTGTGTGAGTTACCACGAGATGGGTGTCGTTGAGCCCCACCATGGTGGTCCCCAGTTGCTACGTGAGCCGAGCACTGGGAAGATGATATCATGGTGCAGTTTTATCGGCGATATATATAGCCGGGTGTATTATGTGCATGGCCATTGTACATCAGATATGATATGTACTCTTGGTCATGGGTATGGGTGATGATGGTATATATATATGGTTAGAATAAAATTCCTATATATATATTTATATATCCTATAGATAAAAGGATATGAAATCTTTGTGGAGTACATCTTGGATGATTATGATGTACTAGATTGATGGGGGTTGATGTATCGCATTTAAGGAATATTTCGGTTACATCATCCCAAGGTTATTGTTGGAGGTATTGTAGTTGTTTTTAGATAGTAGTTTAAATTTAGTAGTAGTAGTACTATAATATGGTATATGTGGCATTATGGATGTCTAGGATAGACATTGTCAAGGAGTAGTGTAACGGGGTGGTTCCTTGTTTGGATTTCGCTTTGCGAGACACCCCACGCACGAAACGCTGTGCAGTGTTGAGATTAGAGAAAAGTTCTGTCAAATATTTATGTGCGACATAATGGATCTCTAGAATCCACGTTATCCAGGAGTAGTTTAATGGGGTGGTTCCTTGTTTGGATTTCTCTTTGCGAGACACCCCACGCACGAAACGTAGTACAATGTTGAGATTGGAGAGATGTTTTGTCAATAAGATTTGTATGCATGTTGTTTATTAATTAAAGAATATGATTAAACACAAATATATACGGGTAGAGTGTTAAGAATTATAATTGAATAAATTACAAACCAGAATCCATTAAGCCTATTATGGCATACATGTTTATAAAATTAATTAAACGGATTTAGAAAGAAGTGGATTCTTGGGTTAAGATAGGAAGGTAGATCTCGTGGGTCGAGGCTGACCCTATGATAAGTTAGGTTGTCCTTACAAATGGGGGTAATCTAACTAAAATTTGAGGACGCGAATAGGTGCGCGCCTTTAGATGAGAGGTGAGTTGGGGTTCCACGAGAGTGCGATTCCACTTTAATTATGAAATATGTGCACCGATATTTTTTATGCACGGTTAACACACTTGCTAAATATTTTTACACTCGGGATCTGACCCGTTTACTTTTCTCTCCTGCCTGTATATATATATATATATATATATATTACTACAGGTGTCCTACCGCATGGATGCCGGATGACCTTCTATCCAAAGTCTTGGGAGCCGTGATAGGTGCGGACTGTTGCGGGATATATCATGTAGTCGCTTCCTACGTTTTTGAAAATCAAGGTAGGATTCATGTTGTTGGGTTTATACCCAAGGGATATTTATAGATGTGTATCATTATTTCATTTAAGCTATTGTATTGGCTGTGACCCGACGACTTATTCGGGTTTATTTCTTTATGGCATATTCATTAGTAGTTATTCATTTCATTCATCATAACTCTAGTATGCATCTTTCTTTCCTTTATTAGTAGTTATAGTGTTTAGTTGTTATCTGCTGCATATTTTATTTAAATTTTAACATCTCTCTTATATGATATCGTGGGTATTTCGCCCTATATTATATAGTACCGACAGTTGATGTTGAGACTGGACCATCTGAAACTCCTGATTTAATATAGTATAGGGTTGGCCACCCGTTATTATTTTAGGCAGGGTGTTACAGATGGTATCAGAGCATCAGGTTCTAGAGTATTTAGGATCTTTGCGGGTTTTCTATGTTCTTCCGTTAAGCGTTCTTGAGATAGAGCCCTACTATTAGGGTTGTTGTGTTCACTGCGGTTGTCTTCTTCTGTGAAGTGAATTCACTTGAATGGCGTTCTGACACAGTTGCTCTCATTTCATACGTCGCCTAGATTATGTCGTCTAGGAAAGGACAAGATTAGAGATACAATACCCATAATAGATTTTGGGTACGCTTTGATCGGGGGTATTTTTCCCAATTTTGGCAGAGATATAGAGGAGATTTCTAGCTGTGGTTTAGGGTGTTCTATCGGTGGTCGAGTAAATAAGGAAAATTTACTCGAATGGTGAATCTAGGACTTTAGAAGGTATGTTAGGAAGAGAGGTATATGGTGAAGTTCTTAGGAAGTTTATATTGAGAAACCCGTCAACCTTTGTTAGGAAACCTGGTGTTAGTGACTTTTCCCGATGTGGGGTGTGTGGAGTTGTCCCAATATCGGGAGTATTGCCTTTTGGGAAGAGGGAGTAAGAAATTGGAGACTCGATTTCATTAAGTAGGACTGAGGGAGTTTTCGGTAGTCGCAATCACGTTTTGTCCTTCAAATGGTTAGGAAGTAATTTTGGGGAAAATGTTTCACTTACGGAGAAATAGGTTTAGGAAGAATGATTGTCCTAAAAGGAGTAGAGGACTTTATATAAGAATCCAAGGATGAGATAAAGCAATTGGATTATGGAAGTATAAGGCAGAATACCTTTATTTGGGTTTAAGTTATGCTTTGTGCGATATCGGGAACTTCGAGAGTTACATTTTGAGTTCCGGAAGTGTGGAATGTCGAGGTTTGTTGAGTAGTGGTTATAAGGTTATAATCATATGGGCAGGTAGGGCATGAAATTATAGTGTTCCAAGGAGCGAAGGACTTACTTTGAACGATGTTTTGGTGTGATATGTTGGAATGGTGTAACTGAGAGTTTCAAAGTTTGGTAGATTTATTTTGAACGGAGAATTTAGCCCATAGTTGTGCTAGTGGAGGACTAGGTATTGGTTAGAGCCTTGTATTTATTGAGGCCTTATGTCCTAAACATAAGGTGTTTGTTTGGAGTATCGAAAGACGTGGAATTAATTTATATTGTGTTGTTGTTTAGGCCTTCGGGCAATATCTAAATTATGAAAATCTTTTAATAAAACCTTAACCCTAGTTCAACTAATCTCAATCCCCGACCTAGCTACACAATAGTGTATTGGGAGGGTTCCTTGTTTGGATTTCTCTTGCGAGACCTCCCCCGCACGAAGGTGGCTAGCGTTAGTAATTGAGAAGAGTTTAATCATGGGGAATTTTCAAACATATATATATTTGATAGGTTACTATAGATTGTATTACTGAGAGTATATTATGATTTGAGGCTAATAGAGCCTGATTATAATTGTCGAGTGAAGCTCGGGTACAGGGTGTATGGGCGCCCTGGGTGGTTAGTTGATTTTAAAATCTATATGGTTCGACGTGAGAACTAGTAAGGATCGGTATAGTGATCCTAAGAATTGATGTTAGGACTAGATGATATTGAGGTCCTATGCATATCTAAAATTTCGCGGGCGAAATTTTTGTAAGGAGGGAAGATTGTAACACCCCATGATTTTTTAGACTAAGAAATTAAATCTTTGGGATTTTTTTTTAATTAAATTGGAGAATCTTAAAATTTAGGAATTGAGGCCCAAAAATAGAGAACCTTTTTAAAAGTATTTCGGATGATGATTTTGAGGGTACCATCGATCCCGGAAGGGTCGAGATAGTCAAAATGACTGTCATTGGGTTTTATTTCAGCTCCAGAATGTTTTTAAGTCAGTTTGACTCGAATTGGAGTAAACGAGTCATTTAAAGTGTGTATTAACATTTAAAATTGGGTTTATTGTTTTAACGTTTAAGAGGCTTACGGATTAAGCCATTATCATTTGAGAGAAACAGAGAAAAATCCCTAGAGAGAAAAGAAGAAGAGAAAGAAAAAGAAAAGGAGAGAGAGGAAGAAAAGCTTGGAGATTACGGCCCAAACGAGACATCGAGGACGATCCAACCTCTACAAATAAATCTGAGGCAAGTGTTTAATCTTGCTAAATAAGTTATTTGTGTATTTTATTTCATAATTTGTGGGTTAAAGAATGGATTTGGGGTATGAATATCAAAACCTAAAAAAATTTGGGTTAAATCTTGAAATCAATGTTTAAATATGGGTTTAAATGGTGTAGAAATGGTTGGGATCAACTTTGGGTTGATTTATTGGCTTGGAACCATGTTGTGGTAAAGATTTGGAGGTTAGAATAGAAATTTTTGGGTTTTAAATTCTTGGGCTTTGTTGAGAAATGGAAAATCGGCCAAGATAACTGGTATGGCCGGTCGACCGCAGTCTGGGGACCGGTCGACTGCGCCTCAAAGGAAAAGCCTACTGCATTTCTTCGTAGGCAAAATTTGGACCCGCGGTCAACCGGGGGTCTGGGACCGGTCGACCGATCCCCTGTTTTTAGCCCAAAGTTTGGAGTTCTTTCTTCCCCTTTTTCTTTTGGAGTTTATTCTTAGGGACTTTCTTAATGGGCTTATTATGGAGGGTTATGATATTAGATTTAGGGAATAGCGCCCCGGGTCGAATAGTGGCTTGCGGGCCTATGTTAAATTGATTTAGGAGGATGGGATGCCTCTTTTAGTACTGAAGGGAATATGGGATTTAAGTGACTAGTGGATTGTCTTATCAGGATAGAGGCGAATTATCATGAAATAGTTATAAATTGTATAGGGATAGTCTCTTTTGCCTATATATGCATTAACATTGGATACCCTTAGGTATAGTGGGGGATCGCAATGAGGACGAGAGTTTTAGTTTGAGGTCCTAAGTGAGTTTAGATATGATTGAGGATCGATGAGAGAAGATGTCGTGTATCCTTGAGGAGTATAGACTTAAGGATTAAATTGTGAATGTAATAAGAGTTAAGGTTTATTGGAGCTATTAAACCCTAGATGGGATTTTGAGAATCATGTCAATTGGCTATCTACTAGGTTAGGGTGGGTTGACAATCTAGTGGGGATAGTCGTTGTATATCCGGGTGTGATTAACATTGAGGATTCCAACAAATAAAGGGACCAAGAAATGAATTTAGGACTGAGCTTGAGGCTCATCGATTATTAATTACGTAATTACCTATGGTAGAGATAAGTATCATGGGTTGATGTACTTTCAGACATTTATGAAACCTACAGTTATTGATATATGGACATTAACTAGAGCTGAAGCAGACTTGAAAAAAAACACAGCTCCAAATCGCAGGCCCCCTGATCCTATGTTCAAGAGATTAACTAGAGCTGCTTCCAAGTTCTCAAAAGGTATTTCACCTACTGTCTCTCAATGATAAATTTCCTATGTTGGAATATTAGAGGGTTGTCTAACAAGCCCTCTAAAAGGAGACTCAAAAAACTTTGCAAGATTCATTCTCTTCCATTTATGTCCATATTAGAACCTAAATCCAAATTGGATCAGCTTGATTAGTTGCGTAGGACCATTAAGTTTGATGGAGGAGTGACTAATTCCAATAATAAAATCTGGTTTCTATGGAGGTTTGGAACTACCTGTGTTGAATTATTGAATGATGACCAGTCCATTTTAGTCAAAATCACTCATCCTCATATCCAATGTGAGGTTTTCATCTCCATTGTTTACGCGAAATGCTCCAGGCAGGAAAGAACTGATTTGTGGGCTAGCTTGTTGCAGCACAAAAATATCTCAAATAACCAGCCTTGGTTGATTACTGGAGATTTCAATATTGTTACTAAGAGTGATGAAAAGTTGGGAGGTCAGGAAATTGACTTCAGAGCTGTAGAAGATTTCAACAATTTCATCTCTACAGCTGCTCTTTTGGAAGTAAATTTCTCTGGTTCTAAATTCACATGGCACAATAATAGAGATAATGATAAAATTTGGTCTAGACTTGATAGAGGGCTAGCATCAATTGAGTGGGGTGTTACCTTTCCTAACTTTTCTTTATCTCATTTAAACAAGACCTGTTCGGATCATTGCCCTCTTCTTTTCTATATTCTTTCCCAAGCTGATTTAATTAAAAAACCTTTCAAATTCTTAAATTTTTGGTGCCAGCATAGGGACATTAAATCTGTTATTCAAGATTCTTGGAATGTTGAGGCTTTTGGGAACCCTCTCAGAATATTCTCTACCAAGCTGCAAAGACTCAAATCTTCTCTAGTGTCTTGGAATAAAAGTTCATACAAGAATGTTTTTGAAGAAATCTCCAGATTTGAAGATGAGGTGCTGTCAAAGGAGATTATTTTTGAAAAGTCCCCAACTGCTGCTAATAGGGACCAGCTATCTCTTTCTAAAGCAAATCTTCTCCAAGCTCTTAGCAAGGAAGAAAGTTTTTGGAGGCAAAAAATGAGAGGTAAATGGCTTTTGGAAGGAGACACTAACTCCAAACTTTTCCATAACTCTGTCAAGGCCAAGAGATTGAAGCAAATGATCCACAAAGTTAAAAATAAAGATGGGATTTGGATTGAAAATCTTAAAGGAGTGCAAAAAACTTTTGTAGATTACTTTTAAGACAGTTTTAAAGCTAATATCATTGATGGGGAAGATGACATTATTCAAGATATTGAGCTCTCTTTATCCACTGAGCAAATCTTCATGCTAGATGATATTCCAAATGCAGGGGAGATTTGGAGTGCCATCCAAGACCTTAATGAAGATGGCTGCCCTGGCCCTGATGGCTACCATGGAATATTTTACAAAACCTTTTGGGAAATCATCAAAACTGACCTTATAAATGTTGTTTGTTATTTCTTTTCAGGTGGTGAACTCCCTAAAAGCTGGACTAGCACCAACATTATCCTCATTCCAAAGACATCTAATCCTTCAGTTTGCACAGATTTTAGGCCTATTAGCCTTTGTAATTTCTGTTTCAAGATAATTACAAAAATCCTTGCTTCAAGACTCTCTCAAGTTCTGCCTTCCATTATTGGCCTATCTCAAGCTGGCTTCATCAAAGGTAGAAAAGTGACTGATAATATTTTGCTTGCTCAAGAGCTTATGCAGAACATTGGCAAGAAGACCTATGGTTCTAATGTTGTCATCAAATTAGACCTATCAAAAGCGTATGACAGAGTTTCCTGGTTATTCCTCATTAAAACCCTTAGAAAATTTAGGTTCTCTGAAATATGGATTGATAGAATTTGGAGGGTTATTTCAAATAACTGGTTTTCAACTATTATCAATGGTCAAAGCGCTGGTTTTTTCAAGTCTTGTAGAGGTCTCAATCAAGGGGATCCCCTCTCTCCTGGTCTTTTTGTTTTGGTAGCTGAAACTTTTAATAAAGGCTTGCATAAGCTTGTTTCCACTGGCCTTATTAAACCTTATTCTCTCCCTAGAAACAGTCCCCTCATAAGTAACTTAAGTTTTGCTGATGACACTATTATGTTCTGCAATGGGGGTTCTCATAGCATCAAGAACTTGATCAAGTTTTTAGAAAAATTTGAAATTGCTTCTGGGCAATTAATCAATTTTTCTAAAAGCAGTTTCACTGTTCATCACTCCATCTCGTCCAATAGAATTAAAACCATTGCCAAAATTTCAAGTTTATCTTTCAAAAAACCTCCCATTAGATACCTTGGCTGTCCCATTTTTTATGGGAGAAGTAAGCATTCCTATTTCGAAGACCTGATCATTAAAATCAGAGCTAGACTCGATTCTTGGCATTCTAAATTTCTGTCTTTCCCAGGAAGAAGAACTCTAATATCTTCTGTCCTATCATCTATACCAGTTCATACTATTGCAGCTCTAAATCCTACAAAAAAGACCATTTCAATTATCCATAATCTTTTCAGTAATTTTTTATGGGGACATACTAAGGATTTTGGTGCTAAATTTCACTGGAAAAAATGGTCTGACCTCTGTTTTCCTATTGAAGAAGGTGGTTTGGGGTTCAGAAATATGGAAGATGTTTGTAATTCAGCCAGTTTGAAGCTCAATTGGTACCTGAAAACTAGTCCTAGCCTTTGGTCTGCTCTATACAGGGCTAAATACAAGGGAGGTGATACTCAAATCGGCTCAGCTTCTCATCGTAGAATTCAAAAATTTAGAAGCATCTCTGATCAATACTCAACTGTCATCAATGGAAACACATATTGGACTCCCACTCAAGATGGTTTGTTCTCATCTAAATCTGCTTGGCATCTTCTCAGATCTGCTAAACCTGTCTCTGCCGTGTTTAAATTCATTTGGAATCCAGGTATCCCAGAAAAAGTATCTATATTTCTTTGGAAATGTCTGCACAATATTGTCCCTTTAGATGCAACTATTCAAGGAATGGGGATCCGTCTAGCATCCAGATGTCGTTGCTGCTATAATTCATCTGAAAATATGCACCATTTGTTTCTTCATGGCCCTATTGCGCAATCAGTATGGAACCACTTTGCTCAACTGCTTGGTGTTCATATTTCTTATTCTTCTCTCCACATGACGCTTATGTCTTGGTGGTTAAGGAGTCCCACTCAAGATTATCTCAAATTCATCTTTAGCATTGTTCCTGCTGCTATAATTTGGGAAATATGGATTTCCAGAAATTTATGTGTTTTTAATGGTGCTAAAATGATAGCCAAGAATATTATTCATCAAGTTTATGATCTTATCCAATCTTGTGCTTATCATAAAACCTTCAAGTCTTCTAACAGAAACTTTGATTTCATCATCCAATCTTTCAAGTTGAATGTTGCCTCATATGTCCCAAATTACTTTCTCATTTTCCATTAGATCAAACCCCTGGATGGTTTTGTTAAAATGAATTGTGATGGAGCTTCCAAAGGGAATCCAGGTTTTTCCGGATCAGGTGGTATAATCAGAGATCACAGTGGTCGCCTTATCAAAGCTTTCTCATCTTTTGAAGGTGTTATTTCCAACAACAAAGCTGAGATTTTGGCCATTTTTAGGGGATTAAAACTTTGTATATCATTAAATCTGCACAATATCATTGTAGAATCTGATTCTAAATTGGTGATTGACATGCTTAATGGTATTACGAAGTCGATTCCCTGGTCCATTATTGAAGTATTTTATGAAATCAAGCTCTTACAAGGCAATATTCAAGTCATATTTCAGCATACTTGGAGGGAGAATAACAAGGTTGCAGACAGTCTAGCAAATCATGGAGTGGATTCTAAAGGTTACTCTTCTTTCAGCCAAACCAGTGATCTTCCTTTCTCAGCTAGAGGCCACTACAAAATGGATCTGCAAGGTGTTCAATCCATTAAAGTCTTCAAATAATGCATTTCTTATGTATTTTTTAATTCTTTTTCTCTAGCTTGTAAAACCCTTGGTAGGGCATTTCTACCTAGTTTAATAAAATTGTGATTTGTTAAAAAAAAAAAATATATATATATATATATATATATATATATATATATATATATATATATATATATATATATATATATAGACATTAAACCTTTGGGTGATAACCCTAATGTTGGACGTATACCTGTATTATTGGAAGACTATTCATCATTGGAAAATGGATGAATATGCTTCAAGTGAGGGATTGTATTCACATGTCGAGGTAAATTAAATGAGTTTGTGGTGACGGCTTGTATATTAAGGATTACGTATACTTATAGCTGAGTTTAGATATCTTATACCTATGAACGAGAATTTGTTTGTATATAAAAATATAAAGATATGTGAATGTATGTGTATATATCTATATAGATATGAATATATGGATATGTTTATGTTGTGGGCATACATGGTATGGATATTTAAACCGTATATGATTGTTTAATGTTTGATCATATGATGGGATCATATGGATGTGTATATATTGTGCATGTGAACGATATATATACTTATGTGGTTAAGCATATCCCGCTCATGCTATCATTGGGAAGTTTCCGCGCAGAGGGTGAGAATCCTGGAATATAGAGCAGGGTGTGGATATTTCCAAGGTCATAGTCGTCCAGTGTGTTATTATGTGACATATATATATATATATATATATATATATATATATATATATATATATATATATATATATATATATATATATATATATATATATATATTGGGATGAAACGTGGCTGGTATGTTTCGTCTCATTGTCGGTTAGGAGCTATGACCGCTTCCCGGGACTTCGTGTGTGTGAGTTACCACGAGATGGGTGTCGTTGAGCCCCACCATGGTGGTCCCCAGTTGCTACGTGAGCCTAGCACTGGGAAGTTGATAGCATGGTGCAGTTTTATCGGCGATATATATAGCTGGGTGTATTATGTGCACGGCCATTGTACATCAGATATGATATGTACTCTTGGTCATGGGTATGGGTGATGATGGTATATATATATGGTTAGAATTAAATGCCTATATATATATATATCCTATAGATAAAAGGATATGGAATCTTTGTGGAGTACATCTTGGATGATTATGATGTACTAGATTGATGGGGGTTGATGTATCGCATTTAAGGAATATTTCGGTTACATCATCCCAAGGTTATTATTGGAGGTATTGTAGTTGTTTTTAGATAGTAGTTTACATTTAGTAGTATTAGTAGTATAATATGGTATATATGGCATTATGGATCTCTAGGATCAAAATTGTCAAGGAGTAGTGTAACGGGGTGGTTCCTTGTTTGGATTTCGCTTTGCGAGACACCCCACGTACGAAACGCTGTGCGGTGTTGAGATTAGAGAAAAGTTCTGTCAAATAATTATGTGCGGCATAATGGATCTCTAGAATCGACGTTGTCCAGGAGTAGTGTAACGGGGTGGTTCCTGATGATACGAGAAATCGGCCAAAAGGTGTTCTCTTACCAGCAAGTCATGAGTAAAGTGTGTAATAAACAAGTAAAGCAAATAAATAGAGAGAAGACAAGATATAGAGTGGTTCAGCCCCCAACATGGCCTGCGTCCACTATGTCACTCCATTCTCATTATGTTTGTTGCATTATACAATATAATCATGCCTAAAGAGGCGTACAAGTATGGGAATAAGGGTGAATACATGGCAGTATTGGAGATTTCGGTGAGCCCGGTAGGTGGGTGTGATGTAGATTTGTGTCTCCAAGAGGTATGTTGAGGTTATGTAGAGAGAATCTGTATTGTAGAGCCTGCCCTAGACGGGTATGGAATCGATCCCCTTTCCTTCTAGGTGTGGTCCTCTATTTATGAGGAAATGTGTTGAGTCACATGCCTTGAGCACGTGGCGTATACCAAATCTGCAGCAGTTGTGGATGAAGAGGGGTGCGGCCTGCAAAGCAAGCAGTGTTCTAAGCTGATGGAGGGGTGATGCGAACATACGGTGGAGTGACGCGGCCTATAATGGACATGGTTGCACCCTGTGCCATCTGGTCATGAAGGGATATTGCCCCGAGTGCGTTCTGGCCGCGCCCTGAGTGAGGTTTGTCCGCCACCTGTATGACCTATGATGCCTGCGAACTGGAGAAGAATACATTCTGCAGCAAGGTGCTATATTTGTACTATCAATAAGCCCCCAATACGTAGTACCAAGGGAGACCAATTGGGACTACGGCTTAGTAGCCTAGGTGCCGCGGTGCTTCCAAAGCGACGATTCGTCTTCCGCGCTCCCTTATATAAATTGTTTCTAGCCATGGACTTCATTACGTTTCCAAAACTTTTGAGAGCACATCGAGAGCGAACCTCTGTACTTTCTTTCTTGCATATTCCGGCAACCTACCGAGGCGGTGTGCGGCGGTTCAAGGTAGTCTAAAGCTGATCATTGCAAGTTTCTCCATTTCCAGGTGATTTTTCAACCACCATACTTTTGTAAAAGCCTTTGAAATTTACAGTTTTCTTCCCTTTTGATATGATTTTGCTTTTTCTGGTCCATTTGCTAGAAATCTAGGGTTTTGTTTATACGTTTTTCCCTTTCTCACATATGCTACATATGAAATACATACAACTGTTCTTGGTGTTCATAATCGAACTCTTCGTATTCTATGAGTTTGATCCTAAAAATGATTAGAATTTAGATAATCAACTGTTTAGGATAGATTCCGCGGCATGATAGGATTTAAATATCCATTCCCGTGAACTGGTGTGGTCCTTCTGTGTCATACCGTGCCTCAAATTATCATCCGCGGCATCAAATCACCACCCTTGTAGTCTCGAACAGCCTAAGACACATCCATGTTAAATAACTGTAATTGCTATTAGAGTACATCGAATTGACTCTAAAAACTTAGGAATGGACATGGCCAGGAATGCCTTAAAGAAATTCTATCTTATTACCACGGCAGCTTATGTTCCTCTGCTGATATGGAGGTAATCGCGGCTAGTTGGGTCAGTATGATCCCATAAGTAATAGAGTTTGCCCACTAATAACTGTTAGGGAAATAATTCCAAAGACATTTTTAATACTTAAAAATACCCTTTTGCGGCTTCTTGAAGTCTTTTCCAAACCATATTGGCTGTGGCGCCTAACTGCGAACTCTGCTTTTTGGTACTGCTGCAGCCATATGAGCTTTGACCCAGACGAGTTCCTGAGAGACTTTTAGGCAAAGCATTTTGGGACCTCTCCCCCCGAGCTTACTTCCGTGCCCCCTCTAAGATCAATAGGCCTTTGCAAACTAAAAGATTCCCCAAACTGCGTGATAATCGACTCAGACTCCGCAGACTCTGCATCTGGGAAGGATTTCCAATCTCCGCCGATGGAAGAGGAAGCCAACTCAAGTACTCATCCAATGGATTTAGGAGACAGTGTCGCGGCTGTTAGAAATAACCCAGGAGGTATATCTGGGAGGGATGAGAGACCCTTGTCAGCGCTCGATATCCGCGGCTCGATGACCCAAGATTGGGTTGTGTAGGTGGCTGAGGCCTTCGAATTTCCAGAAAATTTGACGTTCTCAGCCTCTGCCGCAAACCAAAGACCATGCACGGTTCTATCCGATGATGGAATTTGCTTCCCTCTGTACGCCTTCATTTACGGGCTGCGACTGCCTGTTCCTGTTCCTATCCGCCACCTTTTTCAGGAAATGAACCTGGCCCCAGCACAGTTGGACCCTAATGGCTGGAGAGACATTCTCGCCACAATTGTCCTTTGGGAGAATTTATTCAAAAAGGACATTACCCCCGTGGAGTTCTTTCACTTCTACCGCCCAAAGGAGAACTCAGTGAAGTTTGCGGGCTACTACTACCTCACAAGCCGCGGCAGGGACGAGACTCTTTACACTAGGAGACCTACCAGTGTGAAGAACTGGAAGGCAAAATACTTTTACATCTCCGGCGAAGGCTGGGAGATGCACCGCGATGAGAACGAGAGGGAAATGACATATGTAATGCCGCGGCAGTGGGGGTCTCCCTCAAAATTAGGTAATAAGACTGTAGCCGCGTCCTTTCATTTCGTAAATATGCACAACAACTAACCTTTGAATTGTCTTTTCTTTCTACATCCCTTGACAACCTGCACTTGAACAAGCGGCAGGAAAAAAGAGTTGTCGAGGCCACAGAAGTTCCTGCTGAACACAAGAAGTTCAACACACTTGTAATGTCAGCAACCATATTTGACGCGGGATTTTTCCCAAACAAATCCATTCCTCGACAAATGGGCGCGGAAGGTAATTAACTGCACCATAATTTTTACTCCGCGGTCATTTATTCTCTTGAACTCATGCCATTCCTTTTCAAGTGAAGAAGTTGACAGGGAACTGCTAGCGGCGCAGCTAACAGAGATGGATGAGGATGCAGTCGTCCTAAATAATACTGCGCGGAGAAGAAAGAGTAAGAGGTCCAAGGCCAAGGGACCTGTCGCGGCTCCCTCCAGAGAAAATAATGCTCCCCCTGTCGTGGCTCCTGCCAAAAAAACTACAGCACTTACCGCAGATCAAATGGTTAATGATGAGAACCTTCCGTATGACCATTTTGATGATGACATAGGGGAAAACCTGGCCGTGGTGGGCTTGATGTCAACCGACGTTCCCCTTCACTCATCCTCTCCTCCGCCGCCAACTGTTGTGGCGGTTAACGCGAACTTGCCACCTCCTCAATTCCGCGGAGAGTTTGGGCCTGATGGTAGACCAAGGACCCAATTATGGAAGCCTGACCCTAATTCCTCTTGGGACACTACCACAAAGGCTGCACGGAGTATGAAAAGAGCCTTGGATGCCGCGGACCTTGACAGGCTAGTGGGAGAAGATCATGAAGATCTGGAGGACTGTGGCCTCCATAGCCTTCTGAGGGTACGTACCAGTTGTCATTCTTTAACTTTCGCATCTCATATTTTTCCATATTCTTTCTAAAGTCTTTTATTTTAGGTCGCGGATGTGATGGTGGTCCAAAAGAGGAAGTACGAGGCCTTATATAGATTGAAGGAGGCCGAAAATAGTACTCATGCCACGGACTTGCAGGCTGCACGAACCTCTGGTTTTGAGGCTGGGAAGAACTCTGCTGTCGCGGCTCTTCAGGCAGCCCACATGGACCTTGAGAAAATAATCAAGGTGAAGGAGGAAGCGGAGGAGAATTTTAAGCAAGCTGCGGAATCCCTGAAATCCTCCCAGGCCCAGACTGCCGAAGCCGCCCGTGTTGCAGAGATTTGAAATACCAAGCTCGTCCTCCTCCAGCAGAAGTATGAAGAGTTGGAAGCCAAGTCCGCTCAAAAAGACGAAGATCATGCTGCGGCAATAAAAAAGTTGGAAGTTGATCATGGTGACGCCCTCCAGCTAGCCATAGATCATGCCGTGGAGTCATTTAAAGGCTACAAGGACTTATTCCTTACCAATAACAGGGCATACCTTCGCGGCTACCAGGAGCTGTAGCAAAGATTTATGAAGAGGTTCCCTGAGGCTAAGGAGGAGGTCCTTGCATGGAAGTTAAGCGATGCCGAACACCAAGAGTGCATCGCTAAACTTAAGTCCGCGGTGGAAGAGAGAGCAAGGCTCAGGGCTGAGGCAGAGGTAGCGGCTGGGGACGGAGAGACAGAGACTGCCGCGGACGGAGAAGAGGCTGATGATGATGATGACGCAGCCTCTTAACTCAATTTCTGTTGAATCATTAATATAGGGATGCGTCCCTCCTTTTTGTAATCTAATTTTCTGTTATGGCTGCGGCCTTCATCCTGTAATCTTTGGCTATTAATTCCAAGGCTGCGGCCATATTTTTACCACTATGATTGACTGCTTGATATTCCTTGCTCTTTTACATTGCATGTTTTACATTGCTTGCTATAATGAATGGTTGCACGTAACTGCCTCATTTTTGAAAATGCATCCATGTCTAGATAAACATAACATTTCAAGTCCGCGGACAGAGATGGATTTCGTAGTATCATTTTTTGCCAATGTCCGCGCCCACATACACGGTGCCATTTTACTCCCGAAGGACATCGACTTCTGCATCACAAGGCAGCTGTGTGCAAGTCGCGGCCCTTTATTATGCCGCGTCATGTAAACGTCTTTACTTGATTTCTGCGAACATGATTTCAAGGCTGGGGCTTGCTGATTGCATGAATCCCCAGCTGCTTTCATTACACCTGGTTTTCTGAACCGCCTATCTTTTGTCATCCCATAACCAACATGAAACATGTAGAGAAAGCCTTTCCTTAGTCTTTGTACAATTGATTCTCTTCCACCGTGGCATTCGACATTGTAGCCTTCTCATGCTTCAAGATGTTAGTGCCTCGGCACTTTCATGAATGAGTGGCTCCTAGAGCTCTGCAACCGTATCGATGGGATGCGACACATTTCTGGTTCATCCAAACAATGTGCCTCTATAGACATACGTTGGTATATCCAAGTCTTCTCATGCTGGGTCACGTTACCAAGCCCTAATATGAGAGACACTATCAAGCCTCTCCAGGATGGGTTATGTTATTAAGCCACCCGCAGCTAATATGCGAGATACTATCAAGCCTCTCCAGGCTGGGTGATGTTATTAAGCCACCCACAGCTAATATATGAGATACTATAAAGCCTCTCCAGGCTGGGTTATGTTATTAAGTCACCCACAGCTAATATGTGAGATACTATCAAGCCTCTCCAGGCTGGGTTATGTTATTAAGCCACCCACAACTGCTGATATGCGAGATACTATCAAGCCTCTCCAGGCTGGGTTATGTTATTAAGCCACCCACAACTGCTGACATATATAAAGCCATCCCTGGCTAAGCATTATAAGCCTCCCGGCTCGATGACACATCCTGTTTGAGCCCAGGTGGCGGCTAAGAACTAAATAATGTGCCGCAGCCTGTTTGAGACCAGGCGGCGACCAAGTACTTATGAAAGTGTCGTGGCACTGAACTTCTAACCAGGGCTATGCCCTCTTTTGGAACTCAAGCTTTATTTCAGGCTGTGGCCACTTTTCTGTGAAACTTCAATCTTTGCCAGAGCTTTGGCCTTTAATCTCTCTGTCTATCTTGCCTGTTCCTTTGCTTGATTTGATACTTATTTGATTGGATGAGCATAGAAGATTGCTTCAACTACAATGAATATAAGGCTGCGACACCACTATGTGAGCGGTTTCTCCAAGAAGGTTGCGGCCTATTGTGTTTTACGCTTGCACTTTTCACTTGTAATTTGCCTTGCGGACTTCATATATTTACTACTATGTAGGGCTATGCAAATATATCGCAGCCAGTTAGTCTACAACCATCTTTCACGCCATTTTGAATGATTATTCAGGGCTTCAGCCCTCATTTGTATGAATGCCCTGCATCTGAATCATGTGCTGCTGTCGCGGCCATATTTTTCTTTGGCCTTGAGCTTTATTATCGCGGCTAGATCTGACTTTCATGTGTAGCTTTAATCTGTTGAGATAGGATTATTCGCGAACTATTAAGTCCTTGGCCCCTTCTGACGACAATTATCAGGCCTCCCCAGGCTAGGTATTATGAAGCTTCCCCAAGCTGTAGTGGAACATATATAAAGCCTTCCCAGGCTGGGCCTTACACGATTTCCCCAAGCCAATCGACGCATTCCGAAAGCTGATAACGTGAATCATTTCAAAAGCTAGGTACGAGCCTTATAAGCCCCCGTGGCTAATTGTAGCATCCCGAGAGCTAAAAACGGGCATTATAAGCCCCCCGTGGCTAATAAAAGCTCCTTGAATCCTCAGATGCTTTCGTGATTATGATCACCATATGATAAGATATAGTTGCACATTATGAGGGGAACTTTTGAGCTAATTAAGATCGCAATCCCTCCATAGGTGCATCCCAAAATAATAATAATCTTCGAAGATAATGTGTTATTCTTCCCTTGGAATCTGTTTAAGACAAAAGGTCTTTTTGTGAGATGACAAATTATGAAAACAAGAGAGAAATCAGATATGGAAAAATTTTCTAATTTATATTTGTATGCTTTAGCTAATGACTTTGTTAATAAAACATAAAGTCTTGAGTATTAAGGCTCTAATGAGCTACATAATGCATAAACAGAAATAGTTGAAATTGAAAAGACTAAGGATGAGATGCGACATGCAGTCTCTGTCAGGTCAGGTTGAGCCCTTTATGCATTCTTCAGGAATCGCTGCAGCATCCCTTGCCCAATTAGCCTTTCAACTTCATCCTTCAGAGCATAGTATTGCTCTGTGTCATGGTCATGGTCCTGATGGAGTTTGCACCAGGTAGCTTTGTTCCTCTTGTGGGGTGGAACTCTCAACTTTTCTAGCCACCTCAAAAACTTGTCCTCTTTGATGAACTCAAATATCTCTTCAATCGGGAAAATCAACGGAGTACAGACACCCGATTTGTTCTCTGATTTCTCTGCTCTCCTTTTCTGACTTCTGCTAGTCGGTTCTGCGGCTTCTTTAATCGTCGCGGAAGAAAAGGCTGATTGAGTTGTTTCTTCCTCACCCGTGCCTATAATCTGAGAGGCTGCGGCCTCTAGCATTAGCACCCTCTGAGTGAGATAATTGACCTGGGTCTGAAGTGAGGAATGGCTATCATAGAGGTGATTAAGGTGATTGTTTAGTTGCACAATCTCATCCTTGACTTCTGCGCTCTGGATGGATTCTCCTTCCATTTCTGTTTTTGTTAGTCTTTATAAAGTATATAGAATCTGAGACAAAACTAACATAAGTGAGTGATCACAGAAGTAGTGGGGAGGGGTTGAACTGCTCCATGATATGCTGAGGAGGCCGCGGCATGTATGGCACACAAGTGCACTACCGCAGCCCTTTAATGTTATTCTCCAAGGTGGATCCGAAGGCCACTTAAGTCCTTCCCACGGTGATTTTGAACTGTTGTAATAGGTCCGCACTAGTAGGGGTCACGGCACGAGAGGCTGTTGATCTTACAGGCCGCGCCCCTGGGTAGGCCGTGGAGAGATCCCACGATGTGAACTTGCCTTTTCTTCCCCAACAGTCGAAGAAAACCTACTAGGGTCCACTGATGAGATAATTCTCTTGCGCAATATGGCATAATTTCAATGATAACCCCTAGATCATAGGTAGATGGCAACAAAAAAGGGGAGTAAATATAGACCTTCCCTAATCATCCATCTTTTCGGGACTAAAGTCTTCCATGCCTTTCAGCATTATCTAGATGGAATGATATCACGGGGGTATGTAAAATAGATCCAACGCCATCAAATGAAGATCCAAAGACAGATCCAGAAATATGAAATACCCATTAAAGGGGGGGAATGTAAAGCGGATCCCAATAACCAGTAACCGACCCGTGATAAGATGATCCATAGGACCCTTAGGGATCGAATAAGGTGTTTTAAGAACTCATATATGTAGAGAAACAAGATTGAAATATCTCGTTTCCCACAGACGGCGCCAAACTGATGATATGAGAAATCGGCCATAAGGTGTTCTCATACCAGCAAGTCAAGAGTAAAGTGTGTAATAAAAAAGTAAAGAAAATAAATAGAGAGAAGACAAGATATAGAGCGGTTCAGCCCCCAACATGGCCTACGTCCATTGTGTCGCTCCATTCTCATTATGTTTGTTGCATTATACAATATAATCATGCCTAAAAAGGCGTACAAGTATGAGAATAAGGGTGAATACATGGCAGTATTGGAGATTCCGGTGAGCTCGGGAAGTGGCTGTGATGTAGATTTGTGTCTCCAAGAGGTATGTTGAGGTTGTGTAGAGAGAATCTGTATTGCAGAGCCTGCCCCAGACGGGTATGGAATCGATCCCCTTTCCTTCTAGGTGTGGTCCTCTATTTATGAGGAAATGTGTTGAGTCACATGCCCTGAGCACATGGCGTATACCAAATCTGAAGCAATTGTGGATGAAGGGGGGTGCGGCCTGCAAAGCAAGAAGTGTTGTAAGCTGATGGAGAGGTGCCGCCCACTATACGGTGGAGTTCCGTGACCTATAATGGATAGGGCTGCACCCTGTGCCATCTGGTCCTGAAGGGATGTTGCCCCGAGTGCGTTCTGGCCGCGCCCTGAGTGAGGTTTGTCCGCGGCCTGTATGACCTATGATGCCTGTGAACTGGAGAAGAATACATTCCGCGGCAAGGTGCTATATTTGTACTATCAGTTCCTTGTTTGGATTTCTCTTTGCGAGACACCCCACGCACGCAACGTAGTACAATGTTGAGATTGGAGAGAAGTTTTGTCAATAATGATTTGTATGCATGTTTTTTATTAATTAAAGAATATGATTAAACCCAAATATATAGGGGTAGCGTGTTAAGAATTATAATTGAATAAATTATAAACCGGAATCCATTAAGCCTATTATGTCATACATGTTTATAAAATTAATTAAACGGGTTTAGAAAGAAGTGGATTCTTGGGTTAAGATAGGAAGGTAGATCATGGGTAGAGGTTGGGCCTATGATAAGTTAGGTTGTCCTTATAAATGGGGGTAATCTAACTAAGAGTTGAGTACGCGAATAGGTGCGCGCCTTTAGATGAACGGTGAGTTGGGGTTCCACGAGAGTGCAATTCCACTTTAATTATGAAATATGTGCACCGATATTTTTTATGCACGGTTAACACACTTGCTAAATACTTTTACACTCGGGCTCTGACCCGTTTACTTTTCTCTCCTGCCTGTATATATATATATATATATATATATATATATATATATATATATATATATATATATATATTACTACAAGTGTCCTACCGCATGGATGCCAGATGACCTTCTATCCAGAGTCTTGGGAGTCGTGACAGGTGCGTACTGTTGCGGGATATATCATGTAGTCGCTTCCTACTTCTTTGAAAATATAAATAGGATTCATGTTGTATATCGGGTTTATACCCAAGGTATATTTATAGATGTGTATCATTATTTCATTTCAGCTATTGTATTGGCTGTGACCCGACAACTTATTCGGGTTTATTTCTTTATGGCATATTCATTAGTAGTTATTCATTTCATTCATCATAGCTCTAGTATGCATCTTTCTTTCCTTTGTTAGTAGTTATAGTGTCGAGTTGTTATCTGTTGCATATTTCATTAAATTTTAACATCTCGCTTATATGATATCGTGGGTAGTTAGCCCTATATTATATAGTGCCGACAGTTGATGTTGAGACTGGACCATCTGAAACTCCTGATTTAATATAGTATAGGGCTGGCCACCCGTTATTATTTTAGGCGGTGTGTTACAGTCACATACCTAGAAAGTATTCACTACGAAAAATACAAGTGAAAGTACAAGTAAAGTATGTAACCCAAATGTCCCAACGATATCATTACTTTAACATAAGGTATTTCTAAAAAAATTCCATTCTTTAATCCAACATCATAAATCTTTGTTTCACATTTATACAAGCCCGATTACACGTGATATACAAGTTAACCAAATATTCCAACATGCTGTCCAAAACCAACATTCTAATTCATGTGAGAATTAATAAAATTAAATCATAATTTAGTCTAAACATGAAAGTTTACAATATTCAGCAACATAATATAATATTCTACACCATATTCAACAACTACCTGGTTTAATAAGTCCCAACATATTTTTGAGGTCCATATTATTTTTAACATGCGATTCGATCCAATACCGAATAACAAAAACGTCCATTACTTTAAGCATGCGAGATTTCAAGTATTATATCTAATTTCATAAAAATGGATTTATAATTAGGTTATCATTTCCCCTAATTAAGTTTCTAATCATATTTATAAAACATGCATATTTAATGATTAGGAAAACTTTAAATCAAATAATACTTACGAAGAAAAATAGAGACATTCTTGCATTATAATGAAGTATTCTAGAAATATAAAAAGTCCGTTGTATTCCTCTTCCAAAAAAAAGAATTTTTTTTCTTTGACCTTCTTCAAAATCTTATTATAAAGCCTCCCAAATTAGAGTTGAAGTTTGTTTAATGGTGTTTATGGTTTAAGAGAATATGAGGGTCTTTAGGTATTTTGTGTTCAAGCAAAAAGTTGCAAGTGTATAAAAAACACAAGTCTGAGACCCTTTTTTATACAAACAATAAGTTATCCCTCTCATTTTTCTATGCCGCTAAAGTAGTTGTATTCCCCCGCTATCGTGGGTTGATGGAGGCAATAGTGTCTCTGAAAGCCTATGGTCATAGGTGGGGGAGTCGTAAGAGCGGTTATCCCCCCCGTGATCGCTCTAAAGCTGCAGGTCCCTCCCCATCTCCTCTCTTCTTTCTTCCTTCTCCTAATTTAATTAGGATTAAATTATAAAATTCCAACTTAACTATAAATCTAAACCAAAAACAATTCCTACTCATGGATGAAGTTTAAAACGCCTTAGATTATAGTCAATGAACTTATAAAAAGACTCAAATTCCCAATAGATTTCTATGAAAACCCCAATTTACCACTTAATTAATTAAATTCTTAATTTTTTTATTTAATTAGCCAAAAATAACCAAATTTATTTAAATTAAATACTTTCTAATAAATTTTAATTTCCAACTTCATAAATCATTTTAATTCATTAACACATTTAATTTATTAGTCCAGGTGTCAAAACTACAGGGTATTACAACGGGTAAGGAGGAACATAATGCATGTTTCTCCTCAGACCATCTCCATGTGGTTTAACAACCATCTTTATCTCAAAAGTGTTTTGTTCAAAAAAATACCTACCAGTAATTGTTATCAACTCATTTACTTTTGCTACAAACACATTCAAATCATCAAAGGAAACGTGCTAATGGGAAAGAAAACTAATGTGATAATTCCTAAGTATGAAATAAATTCTCTAAGGTGTCTGGTTTAATAACAATGAGTTCCCACATAAGGTTTATGATGAAACACCTTAGGATGATTTTTATTTTAAAAAATAGATTTTAATGATTATTAAACTATTTATAAAAATATTTCCAAAAATGACCCATTTATGACAAAATGTGCAAGAGTATGGGTAGGAAGGGCTTAATTTTTTTCAAAATATTGACCTTTGAAAATATTTTTGTCATCTACCTTTTTGTTAAAAACACTTGGGATAAAAAACACATTTTTACTCAAATCTTAATTTTTTTTCAATGACATTCAAAGAGGATTGAACCATTCTTATCGGTTTATTCACAAAAGTAGTGTTAGATTGAGAAGAATAATG
Organism: Sambucus nigra; assembly: GCA_949130495.1. Classification (NCBI taxonomy): domain Eukaryota; kingdom Viridiplantae; phylum Streptophyta; class Magnoliopsida; order Dipsacales; family Adoxaceae; genus Sambucus; species Sambucus nigra. The sequence continues at coordinate 364,073,746 of OX422212.1, forward strand.
CGCAAATTCATCAAAAGCCTAAACCACACTTGTCAATATTAACTCGAGTCATTTTCAAAAACATTTTCTCAAGTTTTTTAGAACAATCATCAAGATCAAATTTAACTTTTTTTGAAAAGGCCAATTGTGAAACTTATGTGTGATAACGATTCGAATTGATGCACAAATTCCAATCACAAACATATTTAATTACAATTAATTTATGAATCATATTAATTCAGTCCTGAAAATCAACTAACTACGTGCGTGCATGTGTCAAACTAACATAAATAAAATATGCGACACAAAGTTCAGGAAAAATCCCTGAGGGCAAAACCTTTTTATTTCACAATAATTATAAATCTCAACTTACACGGTTACAATGAAATACAATTTTTTTTACACACGAATACCCACAGGCGTCGATCGGCGTTGTCAGAAATGAATTATGCACAACAATCCATAAGAACCACATTCCTATCTTCAGCAAAGATCCACACGCAGCGAACCTCAATGACACGCATCCATATGATTTAAATATCCTCTCCACAAAAGTATGAACGCTAGAAAAGTGTGTTGTCAAGCTCCAAAATAATTCACATGAACAAGTGGGACTTTTGTGAATTGAAAACAAAAGAGATTAAACTCTAAAAGAAGAAGCCAAAAGGTTCGACTGATTTCGTACTTTTTGCAGAATGTAAAAACGTATAGACTTCTTATGGAAAACGGAGTTCAAAAGACCCTTAAATAGAAAACTTAAGGCGGTGGGTCGTTCAAGTGAGACATAATGTCGTTCGAATGAGACCAATAAAATAATATTTTTTTCTCGTTAATCCTTTCAGTAAATTCACCGCCTCAAACACTCCAAAAAATATATTTCTGATGAAAAATATTTAAAGCTCCACTCCAAAACTTTAAAAATATTATGTGAAAAATATCCCAATATCCTAAGTGAATTATTAAGAAATTTAAAACACAACTTTACCATATTCATTTCGCGGAGGCTTGATTGTTGATGAAGATTGACATTTGGATCGTCTCATTGCGTATTTGATCATGACCATCTTCGACGGTTATAGCGGTATACAACATACTTAATTGTGACGAACTATGTCCTTACAAATCTCCCCCTATGTCTATGCTAATGCAAAAATAAAAATATCTAAATTATCAACCTCAAAAATCTAAAAACTGACCTATATAAATCTACCCTCCCATGAACTCAAAAGTGGAAAGACAAACTGCCAAGTCTTCAAACTTTGCTTCAGCAATCAAATCTTCAAAACTTCAAGATTTTCCCATCAGAGTGTGAAACATAATGATCTTAAATTGTACCTACACACATGAGACAAAACAAATACCTCATAACATATTGAGTTTGAAATGATATAGGCATATACATGAAAGCATAATCAATTATCTCCCATACTTAAACTCCCCCATAAAGTCATAATTCGTTCACCCCCTTTTCATTTGTCTGAAATAGACAAGGAAAAGAATAAACCAAATAAATGAAATCGGGGTGTCACGGTAAACAAGGCAAACAAACTATTTTTGATTTTTCATATTTTTCATACAAAAATTCAAAACTAATTTTACAAAAATCACACACCATGAATTTAGACTAAGATAACCAAATCATGGAAACGGAATGAATGGGTGTGAATAAATTCGATAGGAAAATGAGCTCACTCATGACATGTGTTCACGATGCATAAGTGTAGTCCTAATGAATGAACATTAAAATAGTCCTTAGGTGTAAAAGTTTTGAATTTAGATGACATCTTGTTAATCATATCAACAAATCAAAGTATAAATAATTTTCACATCAATAATGTCCAAAACTATGTAATGATTTTTCATGACTTTCAAGGACGTGCAAACCATTTTAAATTCCCTCCAGACTCCCTCATTAAAAGATAGTGATTTTTATTTTTCTTATGAGGTGATGAAACTAAAAATTATTGGCCCCAATTTGGCATAATTTTCTTTTTATTGCTTTTCAATTTCTTTCGGGCTCTTTTAAACCTCATTGGACCCCGGATAATTTTCAATTCCTCACTTTTTTAGGTCCTTTTTAAAAGGTGGCTTTATCGCAAAGGAAAAATAAAATAACTTTCGCATCCCTTTTTCATTTTTCAAAATAAATCACACAAACTCACAAACGGTTTATAGCATGCACTACTTTCGTGTCAAGTTTTATAGCATTTCGTTCGTTGTATAGACAAAATTGAGATTGAAACACTCAATCAACATGTGATAGACAAGTATAAAAGTCAAACAAATCCGTGCATGTGTGAATGAAAGGCCAAATTAGTCAAACATGTAGGTTGCAACACTATATATCATCTCAAAGACTCCAAACTTTGTAAAGAACATGAATGACACAACATATTGTTTCAAAACACTATAAAATAGTCACACGGATATGGAATGATGTTGTCACTCAGTCATCCTAAATGTACATTCATATATGGTGTAAACAAAACACAAAACTCTTTTGGGATTTTTTTAAAATTTTATCAAAAAATGAAAATCTTTTTTAACTTTTCGAACACTGTTCAGAATCAACCAAACAGTACCAAATAATATAACAATATGAACCAGAGGACTGAAAATAGAAAATCTCCAGGGGTCGCTCAAACGAAGCGCCATGTCGCCCGAACGATAAGGCTTTTCGTGAGAAGAAGCTTCGTGCGACATTAGAAGTTGCTCGAACGAAAACTCCTCTCGTTTGAACGAAAAAAATAAAATTTTCACATTTTACCCAGAACGTCATGCAGTTTTGCCTAGTGAAAATTTTCCTGGAATGGGCAAACAGATCCAAAATACTGTTAAAACAGTGAAAGATTAGGGTAAATATATCAAAATGGAAAATATAAATACAAAATGATACATACTTGCAATAGTAAAAAGTGACATCATGTAAATTATCCTATGCTAGTAAAAAGTCTAAACGTCATCCATTAGGTGTAGAGGAGTTTTTCAAATATGGTGACATCTTTTGAAATAACTCCATCAAATCGTGTGAAGTCTTGACAAAATATTTTACTTCCTCCCGAATATGTGCAAACAATGTATCATGGGTGGATGCATGCATGCGAACATGTGTAGAAGAAAATCGTGACACATAGCCCAATTTAAAGCAAAACTCCCTAAGGTGTCCTCTCTTCTTGCAATGGGAGCAAATATTAATAAGCCTATGTAAACTTCTCTTAAAATGTCTCCTATACTCTCTCCTAATAGGTACGGGATGCCTAGGTGGGTCGGGTTGAGAGCCATGTGACTCTATCACTAAAGCAGGAATCGGCTCGGGTGCAGCATGTGAAGTATACGCACTGTCATGACTTATTCCTGAGCTCTCACAACTACCCAAAATGGGATTGAGAAACATCTTTTCAACCTTCTTAGATTCATTCTATAAAGGGACTTCGGCCTCCCAGGCACGTTCTAGATCACTCTTAAGTTAGGATACACGTGTCATCAGACTAGACAATGTATCGATCAAGTCATACTTTTCCCTCCTTAAAACTTCTTTATCTGTCTCCAAATCTAAACCCCGATGACCTAAATCCCTATTATACTTCTTTGTTTTAAAGGTATCGGTGTACAAATCTCTAAAGGCTTTTTTAATCTAACTTTCATCTCCACTCTCAAACTCGCTCTCATCCCCACTAGAAACGCTCGAATCATCATCGTCGTTCTCTTGTACACAATCATCGTGGTACAAAGTGGGTGTGTTAACACGACTCAAAAAAGCAACACACATACCATGTGCTAAACCTTTACCAGACTCATCTTTGTCACTATAAATAAGAGTGGATGGCATGGATACATTGTTTCAGTTTCTCCTTAGCCTAGTAGGACACTCAAATGCTCTATGTCCTTCTCCTTTACACTCAGAACAAGTCATATCATATAAATCTTCCTCACTCTCTTCCTCTTTATCACCCTCTCTATCTTTTTCACTACCCTCTTTGGCCTTTTCTTTCTTTTTATTTTTCTCAAAAGAATTTTTATTGGAAAAATTATTTTTGTTCATTTTAAGAAATTTTTTAAAAAATTTCGCAAATAAGGCCACATCGTCAATTCTAAAGTCTCTCTCAGAATTAGACTCATAAATTCTCTCTTTTATTTTCTTCCTAAATTGAGATTAAAGCAACGCCTTTATCCTTAGACTTAATGGTTTGGGGAAACATGTCAATCTTATAAGTTTATAGGTCTCCTATGATCTCTTCTAACTTAAGTTCATTTAACTTTCCCAACGAATTCAGAATAGTGACTTTAGGAATAAAACGTTTTGGGAGAGATCTCAAAATCTTTTTAACGACACGTGTGTTATCAATTGGCTCACCTAAATTAAAACTCGAACTAACAATGTCCGACAACCGTGCATAAAACTCATCAAAATATTCGAACTCAGACATGGTGATAGTCTCAAACTGGGTGGCTAAATTTTGTAACTTCGATTCTTTAACCGCGTTCGTACCCTCATGTGTCAATTGGAGAACATACCATGCCTCTTTAGACGTGGTGCACGTCATAATTTGGCGTAACTCGTCGGGGGGTGACGACTCTAGAAATAGAACTCAAACCATGGGAATTAAAATTAGACATTTTAAAATCATCTTCAGTCCAATTCGACACATGTTTCAAAGAGGTGATATTATTAGCAGTGACAGTGGGAAGGGTCTACCCTCTTTCTCAAAAAACCAAACACGTTCGTCAATGGATTTTAATTCTGATTTCATACGGGCTTTCTAATAGGCATAATTGTACCCGTAAAAAATAGGCAAACGATTATATAAGTGATCCAACGAAAAGTTATGATTTTTTGCAAAACAGATTTTTCAACAAAAAATCAATACCACTCAATTTATGCGGAAATTGTAATACGCGATAAATTAGCGCAACCTTCTCTGATACAAATTTGTGAAATCTTATGTGTGATAAATATTAAAATAGATGCGCAAATTCTAATCACAAACTTATTTAATTAGAGTCAATTTATGAATAAAAATAATTCAATCCTCAAAATCAGCTAGCTATGTGCGTGCATGTGTTAAACCAACATAAATAAAATATGCGACACAAAGTTAAGGAAAAATCTCCTCAGGGAAAAACCTTTTTATTTCACTATAATTGTGGTTACAATGAAATACAGTTGTTTTTGACACACGAATACCCATAGGCACCGGTCAGTGTCGGTCGGCAATGAATTACGTGCAACAATCCATAAGAACCACAGTCCTATCTTCAGTAAAGATTCACATGCAGTGAAAATCAATGACACGCAACCATATGATGTAAATATCCTCTCCACAAAAGTATGAAGACCAACAAAGTTTGTTCTGAAGCTCTGAAAACAATTCACATGAACAATTGGGACTTTTTTTAATTGAAAACAAAAGAGATTAAACTGTAAAAAGAAGAAGCCAAAAGATTCTGCTGATTTCTCAATGTTCGTAGAATGTAAAAACATATAGACTTTTTATGGAAAATGGAGTTGAAATACCCTTAAATAGAGAACTTAAGGTGGTGGGTCGTTCGAGCGAGACACGATGTTGTTCGAGCGAGACACGATGTTATTTGAGGTATCGAGCGACATGCAGTGTCATTTAAAAAACGTATGATGTCATTCTAACAAGATCAATAAAATAATAATTTTTTCTCTTTTATCCTTTCAGTAAATGCACCACCTCAAACACTCCGAAAAATATATTTTTGACGAAAAATATTTAAAGCCCTTATACAACACTTAGAAAATATTTTGTGAAAAATATCCCAATATCCTAAGTGAATTATTAAAACTTAAAAATACAACTTTACCATATTCATTCTGTGGAGGATTGATTGTTGATGAAGCTTGACATTCAGACCGTCTCATTGCGTATTTGATCTTCAACATCTTCGACTGTTGTAGCGGTATATGACATACTTAATTGTGACGGACTATGTCCTTACACCAATTCATTTTCTAGTGAAGCAATTTTATTTTTAAAATCTCGTTTGGACACTTCAAATGATTAAAGCTCATTCTTTAAATTTCAAGTGTTAAGATCAATTCATTTATCTCTTTTTTAACCAACTCAAACTTTTCAAAAATACTTTCACTTTGAATTTTCAGATTTTTCAAAGATTTATATTCCTATTTCAAAGTGTTCATATTTTTTGTTCAAAACACAAGTCAAGTCTAATAGATCACTTTTTTCCTTTTCAACATGTTTAACCTTTTCTATTAAGTCAACTCTTTGAGTGAAAATTTAGATATAATCATCAAGTTTATCAATCAAGGAAGATTTTTCATTTTCCAATAACTTGAGTTTAGTAACCAATTTATCACTCTTCTTTTTCAATTTGAAAAACTTTTCATGACCTTGTGGTATTCTAGACTTAAAATTTTATCACATTAATCGTCACAACAATCATCATTAGCACGAGAAATTAAACTACCAACACTAGAGTTCTAAGGAGAAGAATAACGAGAATTCTCATTATTTTTGGAAGTCATACATTTTGATTTATCATCACAAAAGGCTTATGATGAGAAAGTCTGGGCAAACTAGAACAAAATCCACTCAAAATATAATAATACATACTAGGTTTTATCATGTAATCATAAGTAATGATCAAATATCCACGCGAGAAAACTAGATCAAGCAAAATGTAAGTAAGTAACAAAATACTTAACTAACACATTAGGATTTAACTCAGGATGGTAAGACCAAAATTAGCAATCATGCTATGATACCAATTGAAAATGTAGGATTTAGTGTGCTAATGTGGTAAAGGGGGTGAATGGGACATACTCAAAATTAATTGCCAATTAAAATGTGCCCATAAAAATACTTTGTAACTTAAACTCACACTCACACTCACTTATGAAATTTAGCAAACACTTCACTGAAAAATTAGTAGATTAAATTTTAATTAAGGGAAAGTGTTATGAGATCAAAATTGCAGTAAGTGTTATGAGACTAATTTAAATCCAATTCCATAACCTTTGAGTTCAATTGTAACTTGACAAGATGAAAAGTATACACCTAGATTCAATTAGATCCAAGTTCAAGTTAATTTGTGATTAGGTGAGATCTAACCAAATTAGTTCAATTAATTTGGAGTTAAGTGGGATTTAAACATCTAGATACCAAAATAAATTGTAGGCCGAAAATTACGTGAAGTTGTGTATTATGAATAAAAGTAAATGAAAAACTGAGCACAACGCCAAAATTTATGAGGAAAAACACCATCTAGGGGAAAAACCTCAAGAAACTAAAACTAATACACCAGAAAAATAAAAATATTAGAAGAGATCATCCATTTACCTAGCTTGAATCCTTTATAAGAACTCATAATCTACCAATCCTCAATACTCCACACGATCACGTGGCTTTCATACAAATCTCCTTTGTAGAGAGAGAGAATAATCCACTTTAATTAGTTTCCATACATCCAATTTGAAGAACACATCTCCAAAACTTCAGATCATCCTCGTGGTTGGCCTCTCAATTGTAGGTGTCCAATGGCAAGTGATGGCAAAAGGTTTTTTACAATTGATTTGATGAAATCACTAAAAACTATCTCATAAAATATTTCAATTCAAGTGAGGAAAAATCAAATCTCATATAGGAGTTCTAAAGAGAGAAATAGAAGTTCTTAAACCTAAAAAAATTATCAAAGGAAGTAAAAGTTAAAAAATTGTATCCAAAATGCTTTTTATAGAGAAAAAAAATCATTTTTCCCGCTTCTGTGAAGTCCGTGCACATTGAGGCTTTTTTAGCCATGCGCACGAATGTCAATAGTAGGCTAAAAATACATTTTTGTCATAGTCATGGGCACAATGCCATTTTCCATCCATGCATAAGGTTTTGAACAAAATATAATACCTTCAAAAAATTGTCCAATTAAAAGGCACCATTTGTACGAATTTTCAAAATATGACTTTTTATGAAAAAGAAAAAGTCTTAGAAATGTGTGAAAGATATGGGGTCAAGGGAAGGTCATCATAAAGAGTGTCAAAGGTCATATATCATATCCAAAAAGTTCTGAAATTGCACCGGATTATCTAAGTTTATGACGCAATATAATGCAAGATGGCTTAGATACAGATAGAGGCCTTTAAGGAAATCAGGAATCTAGACACATAACGAATGTTAATGATATGTTCGTGGACTAAAATAAAAACTCGTAAATGTTTAACAAATAATTTTTTTTGACATGGAATAAGCCAAAAAACACTTTTATAAATTTTTACTCTCACCTATGTAAGTGAAGTTCTTCCCCTTTTTAATAATATTTTTAAGTTTTGTTTTGTTTCTTCTACTATTTCACCATCAAAAAGTTCAAAAGGAAGTATATGCATAATTGGGTCAATTTGGAGGTTCTAGGGAGGATAGTAGACTGCTACAATAAACTAGGGGTCATTGGATTTTTATGTCATGGTTGTTGAAGTTGGCATTACGTTTCATTTGAACCAATGTTTTCTTAAATTCTGTGAGTTCTTCAAACTAGTATCAGCCTAGTGTCCCCCATCATCCAGAGAATATTATTTATGTCAATCACCATAATGAACTCTATGGCATTAACTTGGGCATCCCAAAAATCAAATATTTCTATTAGTCGGTTTGATAGATTATGAATGTTTATTATTTGAAGGTCATGAAGGTTAAGTTTTACCTTGTATAGAATCTTCATGGTTTGAATTCGGGGACAAGATTTCTTGGTCAAAATTGGAAGCATTTACCAAAACCTAAGGGCTAACCACCTTATTACCCATATATCATAAGACTTCCATAACAATAAGTCGAGTGCTTTTTTAGTTATTTTTTTACCTTTTCTTGATGTGTGTTGTCCTATCTTGAATGAGTTTGCGAACTTACTACCTTATATTCATTATAGTTGATTGGTAGAAGACAAATCCTAGCCTAAATAAAGTTAATTTTTCCAACTTATGGAAGATCAGATCGATTAAACAAAGGATTTGGTAACAAGATCATCACTAGTTAATAATTTTCCTACTTCGATATCTTTCTAACATTACTTTATTCAACGGTCATCAAGTTAATATACCTACGTAGATAATTAAAGGTTATCACAAATGCATTCCTACAACCACCCCTTCCTACAGACCTGTATGATTCTTATTCGGGTCGGATAACTAGTTCCATTGAACCAATAAACGTTTAAGAGATGGCTTCCATTAACCATCCCTCTTCCATTGACGATATATACCGATCTCCTTAGACTGAGCAACCTTTAAGGTATGTGTGAGACCACTTTACCATATTACTGAATAGCTATGAGAGCCTATTAGATATACCCCAATACTAAACAAACTTCAAACGTTCCCTTTCACCGAGACTTTGGGATCAAGATAGAAGTTGCTCGATATACCAGATGTGTAATGACCCCACTTTTATGTGCTCATATGTATATAGTTTGCTTTTACACTCATGTGTTACTTACTATATTATAAATGTTGTATTATTAGATATGTGGTGTTATTGGCTATCAATATAACAAACCCCAATTTTAAATATGAAGAATCAATCATAAATAGGATCAAATCGAAGTCTTATGACATATCTTAAGGTATATAATAAGTTTTGGGGTAGAAAATATAATTTTATGAAACTTTAGGGACTAAAATAAAAATATAAAAAGGGCCATTTTGTAAATAAAATATTTACAAGGACCTCTAAGAAATATTGAAAATATATAGTGTGAAATTACCAAAATACCCTTCATGTGTGAAATGACCCTTATACCCTTATCACCTTTCCACCACGTGCTGGTCACCTCCACCTTACACATGTCGTCTTCAGAGAGAAAGCTAAAACACTTGTCATTATTTGGTGATGTTATGACTGCAAGACCACCCTGGAATGCGACACCCAAACGATGACTTGCCCCCGTAAATGCTTGATCACCTAGACACATGTCAACACCGTAATACTTTTGGAAACCTATAAATAGGGCCTTAGAGTTCATTTGAAACTCACACCAATTCCTTGAGAATTATAGTAAGAAAGAGTTATAGAAAGCTTGGGAAATATCTTAAGAAGGAGTTCTATAATTTCGAAGAAAGAATTCATTTCGTAGGTATGATTTTATTTAAATGTTATAATTCATTTTTGTAGTTTTAATTTCGTATTTTATAGCTTTACTTAGTAGTTATGCTGGTAAAATACATTAAAGACTTTACTAATCAAAATTTAAAATTTGGAAACAATCTAAATTGATTTTATTTTCAAAATATGTCAACTTGTTTGAAAAATATATATATACGCTTTCTAAAATGATTTTTGTAAGCAGTTGCTCGTTATTATGGAATCTCATTTAAGTAATTCCAAAGTCAGTCTCGGTGAAATTCTATCTAGCTGAGATGGTATTTAAGTGGTGCACCTGTGACCCTCCATCTCTACTAGGAATAAATCCGGAAATGTTCTGTCTAGATGAGATGGTATTTAAGTGGTGCCTCTATGACCCTCCATCTCTACTGGGAACCGACTGATTAAGAAGAACTATGAATTGAATTCTTTAAATACGATGAATGGATATTAAAAATTGAGAAAATGATTTTAGTAACATTTTTCAGCAAGATATTTTAGTATTAAAAAATAATATTTAGAATTGGGCTTTATTTAGAATACATAATTAAACCTTTATTGTATTTATTAGATTAACGTGTGATCCAAGACTCAATATCTATATTTTGGAGCCTCTATTTTAGGTGAGTACTCTATGTCATTTCTTGCACATATAAATTATATGATATTATGCAAACTATGTATATTGTGAAATGCTTTTATTCTCAAAATGCATCTGATACCGATGATTGATTCATTTGTGATATGTTTATATCTCTCCACATGGACATACTGATTGAAATGAGTATTGAATATTGGAAATAAGATTCGGCCTAAGGGACCTCTTTACTGACTGACCTTCCTAGCTGGGTTATCGCTGGTGTGCCCTAAATAAGGCGTTGTGACGAACTAGTTCAATTGACCCTTAACTACCGGGGTATAATATGGTATAATAACACGGTATTAGAGTGTACTTGGCCATTAAAATGATATGATTGAAAGAAAAAGATATCACATTTGATTTGTTGCATTCTTCTTATTCTGAGGTATCCAATTGTGATATATATACTATCATTTCAAAATATATATGTATTTACTTCAAGTTCCTATCCATATATGTATATGCCTTCTCTTTTGACTTGAATAGGTATCTATTTTCTGAAAACCTTGGAATGTCGGGAGATTAAATCTTATTCAACTTTTAGCTGATGTTGTATAAATAACAATTTTTCAGGAAATAATTAGACTGGAGGATGGAGTGTAGAAGGACTATGTTGAAGATCTATCTTAAGGAGCTCTTTTGTTATATTTTTAAATATAACGTTTGATTTTTTAGGAGATAGAGCATGTTTGGCTCTTTAGTAATAAGTTTTTAATTTTTGCATAAGTTGTAATCCGTTCATACTTTAATATATACGAAGTTCCCTTTTAGAAAGCTCTGATGACGTAATTCCATTTTTTTTCAATAGGTTACTATTCATGACCATGTGAATGTATTTCCGTTGAATTTATTTTAAGAAATATTTTAAGTCCATAACATTGAATGCCTTGGCGGCATGTCAAGACACTCATTCCCTAATACTATTGGGTTGGGGTCGTGAAAATATGGGTGGGTGGAAAGAGTGAGAATTGATCGACGATTATCCTTTCGGGGAAGTGTCATTTTGAAAGTACAAACTTCACTTGGGGAAGTTATTTCTCTAAAGTAAGAACTTCCCTTAGGCATAAGTAAATTTTGTAAATTACGAGCCTCTTTTTGGGGTGAAGCTACTTTTCTAACGTAAGAACTTCCTCTCGATTAATTATTTTTGATCTCGAGGGTACAAGGTTTAGGCATTATGAAATCAAGACTACGCAGTGCTTGATGAAAAACATGTAATCTTTATTTTTACATACTTTTGATGTATATTTTATCACAATGTCCTTCGCGCGTACCTATATGTTTAGGAAAATATACAATGTTGTACATGGGTACCCAAGCGCGTATCTACGTTATGAGAGGATCTAAAACTAAGATCACTAAAGAGTTATAGATTTTACGTAAAGTAGTCATGGAGGGGAGAGATATTAAGAATATTAGGAAGGAAGCATAAAGATAGCTCGGTTCTCTTGAGTTATCCCCACTAGAGTCACTAATGTGTGGTGAGTGCGCCCATGGCTTTGCGGTCCCTAAGCGGTGAGTTCCCCTGGGGGAATTTGTTCGTCTGTGATTGGTGCATGCCCAAGGGTGATTGTCTCCCAGTCTTCTGCATCCCCTCGCAGTCGGATTGTCGGCTCAACGTGGGTCGGGCGACGTGAGTTTACCCCTGAAGATGTTTGACTCCATATCCAGTCTAAGTCACACACCCCTAGTTTTAGGCCTATGCCTAAGTGTGTTTTCATGAGATAAGAGGTTCAGTTGGTTTGTTCTGAGTCACCAATTTATTTTATATAAAAAAAAAATAAAAGATTATGGTTAAAACTTTTGGGATAATCCTACGAAAAGTTTAAGTCTGTAGTTGGTCCAGGGATTCTTGTTATGCAGTTTTGGAAACCGGGTTACAAGTGGGGAGGGTATTAGGCACCTTAATTTTTCTTTGTACTTCCTTAATTATATGCTTATTATCACTCTAAATATTAGTTAATTGTTTATTAGTTATTTTAGAACTGGTTTAGAGACCTTAGGTTAAGAATACCTTAAATGTAGATAGGTACTTAGGTATGAAATGGTATTAGTGAAAGGTACATGGACATCACTTCAACTTCAACCTGTGTAGTTGTAGTGAAAGGTACATGGACTTCACAGGTTGCTTGTTCATGACTCTATTCTTGCATAATGGGTAGTTGTTAGTATATATGTGAGTGAGTGAAAGGGATCGGTTTTGATATGGTTTCATATCTCCTTCGAGGTTTGAGGAGAGATTGAAAGATAATATGAGAGATGGGTGCATCTATGTTTTGATATCATATTGAGAGACATGTTGTCGATGCTCGTGCTCATGATAAGGAATCAATATCGCGCCTATGTACCCAATAAGACTAAGGATCAAAGGCTACATAGATCAAGAATATATAGTACGTATACGTGATTTCATTCTTATATAGCGGTGCACGAGAGATCAGAACTTTGAGATATTTTGATATTTCATTTGTGTTAGAAAGGGATAGGAGTGGGTGAGAGACGATTACATCCCTATGGGGAAAGTATAGCAAGAGACATATTATCGAGGCTTGTGCACATAATAAGAACTCTGTATTTGTAAGGACAAATTGCGAATTGAGTCAATTTGTTATTATTGGCTTAATTTTGGACAAAACAATTTGTGTTATAGGATAGTATTTTGTTATATCCTTTTAAGACTATGATGTTTGAGTTGAAGACGTAGCGTCCAAGAGTTTGAAGATTACATCATTGCCGATTTATGTGCCAAGCTTTTACTTCATCAACATTTGGATTCCAAGGTCTTTAAAGGTATGAATGCATTTAATATATATAGAGACTTAGTTATTTGTTTAATGGGTGTCTTTTCATAAACTTTTGTCATAACGACTTTTTATTTTTTCTCAGAAAATCATTTTAAAACTTTACATAAAAGTTTTTGGGCTTAAAAAGAATTTTTGGTTTTTCTCAAAATTTGTTTGAACGATAATTTTTCTCGTTCGAACGACATAAATAACGAGATTCTCTCTTTTTTCTCGTTAGAATTTTCCTTCGAACAACATATCTAATGACTTTTGGCAGTGCATTTTCGTTAATAATCTCATTTGTAATCTCATTCGAACCGTGTCGTTTGAACAACATTTTAAAGTCATTCGAACGATCTGGACGGTTTTTGACAGTTTTTCCAGTTTTTAATTTTAACCTCCCACTTCCCCACTATATTTATACCAGTTTTAATATGTGAAGGAACAACATTTTGACCAAGACATTTCATACTTCCTAAGTGCTCTTGTGAGAAAAAAATCTTTATAAAAACTTATCCATGGTGTTTGATAATCAAATGATTTAATATTTAGAACAAAACCAAGTTTTTACACCCATTGTTTGTTTTGATCCAAGTCCTAAATATATATTTTCTTTGAGATCACCATTGTTGGCACCATGTATATTTCTCATCCGAAAAAGAGAATGTTTCCTATGGAGGAGTCTGTTGTTGTGAAGATTCTTGGTGTGTATACGTTGGAAAGGCCTTGATATATTTTGTCAGTTGATTCACCCCATCAGTGCATTCCGAGACTGCGGTGGATTCCGGAATCGTCGACTAAGCGGAGAGAGAAGAACGAAGAAGCGTCAAGGCTTGAAAGGCGAGTTGAGGAAGTAAGACTTTTGTCATGTCTTGTGTAAAACCATACCTAATGAACTTGTGTATGGGTCATCAGAGATTTTTCCCATTGTGGGTTTTCCACGTACATCGCGACGTTGTGGTATTTTTAATTTTATCTTGTATATTCATCACATAGATGGATGTTTAGTGGTAACAAGATAAAAATTTGTCTAATCTCAACATTTGTTTAAATTGGTGCTAGGTAAATATTTTGGGTAACTTTATTTTAATATAATTCAAGTTGGCATAATGAATTTGGAAAAATGCATGATTTATTTCATTTGGCATAATTTGAACTTGAATTGGATTATATTTGCGTTTAAGAGTAAATAGAAATATTCATTTTGTTTAATATCATTTTAATGTTGAAGAAATTAAAAATTGGTTAATTTTTATAAGAAGTTTAAAACTTGGATATTTCGGGGGCTGTCACCCTCTTCAAGTGGTATCAGAGCAGGTTACATTAATTTATCGTGTGATCCTAATTTCTAAGGATTTATTTTGTGAATATGGAAAATATATAATTTTTGAAATTTCCTATTTTTGATGGTTCCCACATGATAGCACATGACTCCTCAATTTCTATATCTTATGAGTAATTGCTTGGATGTTTACATACACTAGCCGCTCTTTATGATATATTCTTGCTAGTTGTATATTTTTTTTTATCATTTTCTAGTCTTTGCTTCATCATATATGTGTTTCTAGAATTATGACTTGTATATCTTTTGTATTTAATTTTTAGTTATTGTGTCTTATTTTATAAAATACAAAAATATTTGTTTGTCTTTTAAGTTGGATTTTCTTTGTTTGTGTAAAATTTTTGAAAAACTCAAAAAGATTTTTTTTGGTTGTGTTTTTTCATTTTACACATTTTATGTGGCATATACTTGTGTTTAAATCCAATATCATCCCCTTTTCCATATGGATATAACTTTTGGTTAAGATTTTCATTACTTAAAATATTATTTACCATGCTTGCATGGAGCAGTTTGACTTTGACTTGCTTAATGGATTCTCTTTTTATATGCCTTGATTCACA
The DNA here is from genome assembly GCA_949130495.1 of Sambucus nigra. NCBI lineage: Eukaryota > Viridiplantae > Streptophyta > Magnoliopsida > Dipsacales > Adoxaceae > Sambucus > Sambucus nigra. Next base: position 364,089,159 of record OX422212.1, read on the forward strand.
CATGTACGAGCTCGTTTGAACTTTAACTTCACATGTATATTTGAGCTAAGTGAGATATTCTCATATCAATTTATTCATCTAAATGTTGCTATGACTATGGAGAATTTGGGCATGTAAGAACGATTGCATGGATTTACAAAAAAATAGAAAAATATTTATCCGATGTTATTTATCAATGGAATCGGGCTGCGAAAGACAAAATTACTTTGCGTGAAAAGTCAACATTGAAATATGGCCTAAAAATGTTGCATTATTAAAATTAGCCAAGAGAAAAGTAGTTACGTTTTATTTGAACATTCAAAAGAAAAGAAAATAATATTTTGTATGAGAAAGTTTGGATGGATATATCAACGGGTTTGCACAATGACAATGTACCCTAGTTATGCATATTTTGTCACGACTCTATTGGTTTGTAGAATCATAAAAATTCTAAGCTTATGTGCATTGTGTATATTTTTTCCTTGAGTTCACTTTATGTTGTCACATGAGGCTATATTTAAGTTTGATAAAGTTTTGCATTCAAATCCCAACTCTGTGATCATGTTTAAGTGATTGGGTCTTACTTCTTTTGTTGCTAGTTCACACCCCTTCACTACCATTCACCACATGTTATTTAGCCACATTTTTTCCATATTAGTATGAAAATCTTAATCTATTTTGTGTAATTTGTTGTGTTTATACCTATGCATGTGTGCATGTGCGTTATTGGTATCATTTGTGCATATCTAACGAGATTCTCTCTCTTTTCTTGCTAGAAGTTTCGTTCGAACAACATATCTAATGACTTTTGTCACTGCATTTTCAATAATAATCTCGTTAGTAATCTCGGTCGAACCGTGTTGTTCGAACGACATTAAAAATTCGCTCGAACGACATGGGCGATTTTTGAAAGTTTTGCCAGTTTTTAATTTTAACCTCCCATTTCCCCACTGTCTTTATACCAGCTTTAATATGTGAGGGAACAACATTTTAAGCAAGACTTTTCATACTTCCTAAGTGATCTTGAGAGCAAAGACCTTTATCAAAAAGTCTCATTGGTGTTTGTTAATCAAATGATTTAATCTTTAGAACAAAATCAAGTTTTTACACCCATTGTTTGTTTTGATCCAAGTCTTAAATATATATTCACTTTGAGATCACCATTGTTGGCACTGAGTATTTTTCTCATCACCAAAAGAGAAAGTTTCCTACGTAGGAGTCCGTTCTTGGGAAGATTCGTGGTGTGCATACGTTGGAAAGGCCTTCGTATGTTTTGACAGTTGATTCGACCAATCGGTGGATTCTGAGACTGCGATGGATTATGGGATTATCAACTAGACGGAGGTAGAAGAACGAAGAAGCGTCAAGGATTGAAAGAAGAGTCGAGGAAGTAAGTCTGCTGTCGTGTCTTGTATAAAACCATACCAAGTGGACTTGTGGCTAGGCCATCCGAGGTTTTTCCCGTTATGGAGTTTCCTCGCATATCGTGGCATTGTTGTATGTTTATTTTATCTTGCATATTCATCACATAGATGCATGCTTAGGGGTAATAAGATACAAATCTGTTTGATCACAACATTTGTCTAAATTGGTACTAATTTAATAATTTAGTTAAGTTTAATTTAATTTAATTCAAGTTGGCATAATTAATTTGGCAAAATACGTGCTTTAGTTTGTTTGGCATAATTTGAACTTGAATTGGATTAAATTTGTGTTTAAGTGTAAATCCAAATATTCGTTTTGTTTAATCTCATTTTAATTTTGAAGAAATTAAAAATTGGTTGATTTTTATAAGAAGTTTAAAATTTGGATAGTTTGGGGACCAACAACCCTTATAGTATTGCACCTATGTACTCATGTAGCCGCAAGATCAAAGCCTACGTAGCTCGGTTGGTCACGTGTTCTAATGTGATATGTGTGCAATTGTACGACTTGGCTTAGAAGGTGGAGAAGCTATCTGTGGGATAGAGGGTAGCTTCATTGGTGGTTCAGAATGGGAGTCGGCCTGGAGTTGCTAACAAACACATCCATCATCTGTTGGCGATCACTAACTGTAACACCCCGTATTTTTAATGATTTTTAAAACGGGATTAATTAGAATTAATTGTTAGATACGTAAAAATTAATCTGGATTTAAATATTACTCGTGAGTAAATTAACATGTGATTTATGTTAAATATTAATTGGTGATTAAAAGTGATGTATATGATTTAATTGTTAGATACTTGAAAATTAATCCGGATTTAAATATTACCTGTGAGTAAAGTAATATGTGATTTATGTTAAATATTACTTGGTGATTAAAAGTAATATATATGATTATGACTTTACATATGATTATGATTTTATAAAATTATTGCGACTGATGAATACGACAAATATGAAAATTAAGTCGGGACGTGCGTGTGAGTTATGTCGAGACCATATTTAAGTGAAATGAAAAAAATAAATTATTTTTATGTCATTTGAATAAATGATTATTTAACCTTTAAAATCAAAGGTTGGGCTTAGGGAATAGTCACTTTCACAAACCCAGAGGTTAAGAAAATTATGCAAAGTGTTAGAGAGAAAGTGGAGAGACATGAGAAGGAATTTCAAGAGCCTAAGGGGAGGATTTGAAAATTTTGTGCTAGAACAAACCTGGAGTGAAGGAAATTCGTGGAGGTTATAATTCTTCTTCAACGGTTCAGACCTACAATCTAAAGGCAAGTGATTTAACCTTTGCAAACTTAACACATATAATGTCCATGTTAGGTTGTTTAGAAAATTCTGAAAAGTTTCATGATTTAAAATTAAAGGGTGGTGATTTTAATTGATTCCTTGAAATGAGAAATATGTAGTATTAATCTATTTTTGAAATATATTTTAATCCATGAAATTTGGAATCATTTCATGAAGAAAATATGAGTTTAAATGTTATTTTTTGGAGAAATGATAAAATATGATATTTCTGGAATTTAAGGGAAATAATATGCTTTAATCCAAACTTCTTGATGATTTTAGGTTGTTTGATGATTATAGATCATTTATATATCTTGTTATATCATATGGGATGAATTATAAAGAGTTTGGGATTGTATAGTAGATATTTTTAAGATGAAAAATGTTAAAGCCCGTAAGTAAACATATGTAGAATCTGGGAAAATATCTGGTCGATCGATCGATTGACTTAAGAATGTCGATCGATCGACTGATCGATCAATCGATCTGGAACAGTCGATCGATCGACACCCCCTAGAAATGCGATTTATTTCTTTTTGAATATTTATTTAAATCCCAACTTTGAGAAAAAAAATATGATGATTAAATTAACAAATTGGAGCTTAAAGAAGGTAGTAGGGTATACTTAAGACCCGAATAATATTATCTTGTATGGGATTGAATGGGGGAAATTAACGAGATTGAATTAAATTTGTTATGGTGGAGGATTATATAAATTGAGGTCTAAATCGAATAAAGCATGATTTAAGGTTAGTACCATTGGTAAGGGAGTTATTATTACCAGAATAACCTTACACATATATGGGATTAACCCTAGGGTTAGTACCAGTGGCAAGAGAGTTATTAGTACCAGTGGACTAGTAGGGTGTGGATTTTACCTACTAAATTTATATGAGAAATAACTAATTACCCTTCGAGTGATGAGTGAAGCTCGGGAATATAATTTTAGAAATAAAGTCATAATCTGTAAATACGTATGATATGTGAAATAAATATACTACATATGGAAAAATTTATATGGGTTGTGTGTGTGCCCTATTGTTGTTATATATAGGGTGGGGTGAATAACTATATTTTTTATTTTATGTGTATAACATACCAACGATGCTTACTATCTGAGGGATTTTGGCATAGGACCTTGGACACATGTTATCGGTTGAGAATGATAGTTTCGACTGTTGAATGGGTGCATAGGTATGTGCGTGGCCCATTTGGTTGGGGAGTATGATCGCCTTCAATATTTGTGATATGAGATTTATTATTCGTGAGAGATGTCGAACCAACAGTCCCTTATACAGTGCGAGATGTACCTGGACATCATAGCAGAGTATGCATGCACCATAGCTGAGTGTGGTAGGGCGGAGAATTGTATATATATATATATATTATATACTTTGTGACATTTAGTAGATATGAGGTAATCTATTATGTAAAATTTGTAGATTAACATATATATACTATGAGGTAATCTACTGTGTGAAATTGTAGATAAAAATGAATAATGAGATTTGATTTAATAAATAAGTGAATACCTAATCTAAAGTTATGGAAGCCCAAATCATATTAAAGAGAAATGAACATGTTTAATTATCATACGCATTATGTGGAAAATATGGGGAAATGATATGGGATAGAACCTAATTGAGAACCTTAAGTAGGGAGATAATAAGGTACGCTAGTTGTGCACACTAGATGAGAGGTGAGAATTCTCAAGCGAGAGGCCGAGAACTAACAGGTATATAATACCTGCTTAATTGTACTTGTAAAGCACTTGCTATTTTAAAAAATATTTTATAATCGGGCTCTGACCCATTTCCTTGCATATTCTCTTCTCCATTGTATCTTGTAGATTAGGTATCCAGTATCAGGGATGCCAGCATAGAATATGGATATTTTAACTGGAAAGTTATTCCAGTCATATTTAGTCTGGGTCAGTTGTGATGTGATATTGTCTATTATTACTACGCTTTGTGGAATGGTTTTTAGTCAAATTAAAAATGGAATTTTTTTTTACACTAGCTTAATTAATTATTCAGTGAATTAATGAAGATGTTTTTTTCAATAGTGATGCTGAGAATGAACCAACTGGATATTCTGACTTAATTTAATAAAGGACTGATCACCCGGTATTTAATTAGGCGGGGTGTCACAGGTGGTATCAGAGCATCAGGTTCTAGTGTCCTTAGGATCTGTATGGCTTTCTACGTTTCAGCATATCATTCTTTGATCTAGAGCCCTATTAGTAGGATGTTGAATTCCTTTGCGTATTATGACTTACGTGCTCCTGCCATGAAATATAAGCGATGTAATTCTTATATGATCTCGTTCGAGCATCGAGGGCTAGTGAGGGTCGACAGAAGGACAACAGGAGGAGAACTCAGTCGAAGATATAGAGTGTTATAGAAAATGGTGTTTGAGATAGAATCCACCATTATTATTATTCAGGCTAAGGATAATAAAAGAGTCGTTCGGGAGATATAAAATCCCAAGCACCGTCATGGATGACGTTTGTGCCGTTCCAAACTTACCCAAGATTGTTAGTGAAGGGTGAGGGAGTGAGAAGGACTCTTGGGAAGGAAAAATTCCAAAGGAAATTATGTAGGGTGAAGTGTAGTAAAACCCACGACTTGAAAATTTTGGGCACAATGTTTCGCTCATAGGAGGAATCTAAAGTGATGAGAGACAGACATCTCATACAAAGAAGCACGTGTGAAGCTAAAACAGGAGATTTTTGTATGGTTCGATCGTGAAATCGTCAATTTGATCGGGGTATGAAAGGAATTTGAAAATTATTTTATATGAGCAAAAAAGAAATCCCAACGTGAGAAAGTAATCAACTTGCTTAAATAAATCATTACCTAGTGACTAAGGGATATATAGAAGATAATAAGAGTTACTTGTTGTGAAAAGACTCATGAGTTAAACACTCGAGTGCAAGGGAGAAATATGACAAAGATGACTAGGGTTGATGTCGCCAAGTAATTTGAAACTACTTTCAAAAGAAGGGGAGCGCAAAAGGTTGGGAAAACCTAGCCGAAGGACACGATTGAATTCAATGGTGATAGTCAAACATTATCGAAAGGTATACCTATTAGGGGAACTTATTTAAGTCCTTACTAAGAAGCAATGAATTCATCTAAGACCAGCGGGGTCGACAACGTGTTCCATGGGACCAATGGAGCCAAAGGAACAACATAAATAACAATTAGAAGCTAAGACTGCCAAGTCTGAGCGAAGGACATTCCAAAATAGTCAGTGGGACCAGTGAAGGGGATGTAACAACCCAGGTTTTTTAGCGACTATTTTATATTATTTTGCCCGATGGGCTAATTTTATAAAATAGGGGATGTTGGAGTAAATATTATTTCCCGTGAGATTTATGGATAATATTTACTAAGTTTTGACTATTTACCGTATAAGAAGGTAAATAGCATTATATTGTGTATTATTGAGTCGTTATATGTAGAACGACGGTTATGACTCATAAATAAATTGGAGTATAACTAATGAAGTAAAATGAATTTAGAACATAAAATTTGTTAAAGTTATCCCGAATGCCGAAATAGGGGGTGCGGTTGCTTTTATAATAGTCGAGATAGTCGAAATAAGTGCCATGTTGTATTTTTGAGTTTCAGGCACTTTTGGGTGTTATGACTCAATTATGTGGTTACGAGTCATTTTAATGGTGTATTAGCAATTAAAAGAGGACATTTATGTTTTAAGACCCGGTTAAGTCCCCCACCCCTATTATTTTCTCAATCTTATGAGAGAAGCCAAGAGAGAGAGAGAGAGAAGAGATAGTTGGGAGAAATGAGAGAAAAGAGAGAAAAATGAAGATTTGTGCCGGAATTCGTCGCTACCGAAAGAGAATCCGAGACTACGAACCCGAGGCAAGTTTCTTACTTGCTAGATGTTGATTTAATGTGATTAATTGCATGTGTAGTTATGTTTTGGGGATTTAAACCCTAAATGGGTTCTTTGTTGATTTTGATGATTTAACCCTTAAATCTTAGTTTTGATTTGATTTGAGGATAAATTATTGGTTATAAATTGTGTAGAAACAATTTGGGAGAATTAGTTGTTGTTGATGTTGGATAAAATAAAGGATTTGGGGTTTTTGAAATTTTAGGGTTCTATAACCCGTAGCCCAAACTGGTCCATTCTGCAGGGCCGAATCGATTTGGGCCTGAGGGCGAATTGATTCGCATAAGGGGAAGGATACAGGTATTGGCAAAACCAAATCGATTTGGGTTGGGGATGAATCGATTTGGCTATTACAAAATGTGAAGTTTGTCTCACCGAATCGATTCGTCTTTTAGGCGAATCAATTCGGTTACCCTATTTTTGTGAGATTTTTTTTTAGTTTGATTTTTAGCCCTTTTTCTTTTAGGTCCAAGGTCTAGGGACCTTCCTTTGGGAAGTAATGGGGAGTCCTAGAGGGTTGTTTTGTGTAGACTAATGTCCTAGGATAAAATGGGATAATTGGGCTTACCCTGAGGGCTAGTTTCTATAGGTTAATATTTGATTGATTTAGGAAGTTAACCTAAAAATAACTTGGAGATAAAATGGTAAATGTTGAGACTTTTGGGAGACACTCCTTGAGGGAGACTCACTTTTGTGGTTCATGAAATTGTATGAACCTTTGGAGACTAGTTTGAGGATAATGGCACTTCGGGTCTTAGGTCATTAATAAAATATGACACTAAGAATAAGAAAGACATATGCTAATATGTGGTACTAAATGAATAAGTACAAATGATTTTGAGAACGTAAAATTGGATGTTTTCAAAAGAAAAAAGTATTTTTTTTCATAAATGATAATTTATGGATACACACCTCTCTAAATCGCTATCATAAGGGAAGTTGCGCACGTGTGGTGAAGCCCCCTGGCTAATGAATGTAGGGTGGATATAGTCTCTAGGACATATGGGAGTTTATTGTACTGCGATGGTTAGGTGATTCTGGGTGTGGTCATGGCAATCCCGCAGGCATATGGCCGCTTCCCGACGTTTGGTAGGTTCCCAGATTGTCTTGTTTGATAAGACCTAGAAGATGATTGCCATTTAGGGGCGCATCCAGTGGGGAAACCTAGAGGGACGGTCTTAGACATGTTAAAGCAATTCATGATAATGAATTGGATTTAAATACAATTCCCGGATGGAAGAAGGGAAATGGGATATATAGATTGGCTTCAGATACATTTCCCGGATGGAAGAAGGGAGATGGAAGCATATTGTATTAAAAAGCATTTTTATGATAATAAAAAGGGCTTTTTGTATACACTTCCTGAATGGAAGAAGGAAGTGGGATTTTATTGAAAGGTAAAGCATTTTTATGTTAATAAAACTTGCTTTAAAAATGTATTTTCCTGGATGGAAGAAAGGAAATAAAATTGGTAAAGAAAGTTTGGTAATGAGATTGAATTGGTAAACATTTGATAAAATGAATTTACCATATATGTATATTCCTAAAGAAAGAAATAGGAATTGCGCCCCTAGGTTTTGAATGGATTTATTCTATGTCTCCTTGAGTAGCTGTAGATGTGACCTCCCATGCATTTATATATATATATATATATATATATATATATATATATATATATATATATATATATATATATATTAATTACGTGCTGAAGGTCTGATGGATCTCGACGATCAACATTTCCTATGTAGTAGTGTATCGGGGGGGGGGGTTCCTTGTTTGGATTTCGCTTTGCGAGACACCCCACGCACGAATAGGGCATAGTGTTGAGACTGGGGAGAAGTTATCCCTTAGTACTTGGGTTAACTAGATCATCTCATGATATTGCGTTAGGTTGTGCTTTTAGATTGAGCGGTGAGAATTATTATTGTTAATTGCGAGAGAATTACACAGTTAACTGTCATGCATTTTAGTCACATGGGAATCATATCAACTCGGGCCCTGACGCGTCTATATTTCTATATTTTTGCATATACTCCTTGCCGTACAGGTTCTCTACCGCATGGACACCCGTATTTACATTTCCATTCCAGTTGTCATGGAGCTATAGCATATTGCGGATGTTTTAGGTTATTTCTATTAGACGCTTCTTTCCATTGTACTTTAGTTATGTTCAGTTTATTTATTCGGGCATGTTGCCCAAGTGTTGCACTCATTTATTATAGTGTAATACTTAATGTGTAGTACTCGGTGTAACTAATTGTATTGGTCTATTCAACGACAGCTTATTCGGTGATTATTTATTTCATTGTTATTCATTTACTCGTTGATTTTTTATATCCACTGTTTTTGCAAATGGGATTGTCTAAGTGTTTTTCTTTTACTTTCAAAATTTAAATTTGACAGTCCGTTTTCTAAAATGATTGGTGGCTATATCGTACTATTATTTTAATCAACAGTGATGCTGAGAATGGACCATCTATGATTCCTGTGATTATCAGAGTATTGGGCTGGCCACGAATTATTTTAGTAGGCGGGTTGTCACAGGGGAAATGGCTCGGAAGAATTCCCTTCGTATAGAGAGTGGGACTACCAGTGTTGACTATGTTTACGTTGAAAAGTGAGACTGATAAGTTTGGGAATGGTAAACCATGGCAGTTAGGCATAATAACTGGAGGAGTGAGATTTCCAGGGGAAAAATTGGGTCAAGAGAATTAAGCCTTGGAATTTACAACCCAAGAGTGGTGGGTTTAGGTAGAGAATTAAGTCCTAGAGATCTGGGGCCAACATTTGAGTGATGGGCGTGTAAGACACAGAGAAGAATAATTTTCCCACTACGAGGAGGGGGCAACTATTGGGAAAAACACTTGACGCATAAAGATTTCAGATACTCAAGGGTCGTGTTGGAAGCTACGTGCTGGGACCCTACAATTAGGTGAAGACTGGTGAAGTTTTGCTTCATCCTTGTGAGTAAAGGATTCAATCAAGTGATATGGGCGTGTCACAATATATATACATGAATTGTTATCACTAAAATTAGCGTGCGAGTCCAGTTTATTGGGTATGCTAGTTTAACAGTCTGGTTACAAACATATTCATCATGAGTAATGGGATTTTGATGTCGCCCGTGAAAAATCCGGGTGGGCACTACGAGAATATTTTATTGTTATAATTTACTACCACTTTGAGTTAGCATGTAGAGTTTATTATGGTAATGGGTGGTGAAATTACCGAATGTTTGAATGATAGTAGATTGAGCGATAGGACTATCGTTCTGGATATTCTAGGTGAGTAATATTATTATTGTGAGGCGCTACCTGAAATAGGCTTGGGCCTATATATATATGTATATATATGAAAATTTCATGGTATCATAGACTTTAGTGAGTGTGTTGTCTAGTTATATGTGATCCCGGTGCGCAGGGATTTATTTACTGATGAGACTCAGGATACAATGTGTTCTTTATTGAGCAAGAAGATATAGCTCATTATATATATAGAGTCGCGAACTTGGGATAGTGAGAGCGCCATGTTTCATGTGATTTCTAAGGGACATAGGTATATTTCTATGTCAACATACGGAGATTGTGGGAAGGTATATATTATGGAATAAGGGCCTTACGGATCGCGATAACCGACTATGTTAGGTAGTAGTGTATCGGGGGGTTTCTTGTTTGGATTGCTCTTTGCGAGACATCCCACGCATGAAAATAACGAACGTGGAGTTGGAGAGAAGTTTAGATGATAGTACATGGGATTCGCACCTTAGTTACTTTACATATACGAGAATATAACCGAGAGTTGTCAATTACACTATGATGTGTGCAAATATTTTATCTGTTCAATAATGAGGGAGACATAGGGTGTATGGGAGCCCTAGGTGATTAAATCTTGATTTTGTCCAAATTTGGAAATTATGGGATAAGATAAATATAGAGGTTAAGATATCAGGACTTGTTTGTCCGAGCATTTATAAGTTAGGACCATCATTCCCCAAATGTCCACGAGGATGGTATTGTTTCAGGCCGTAGATGATACTTATTATATGAATTCGACAACATTTAAAAGTGGGGAAGGACTTATGATACGCGATGTGGCAAAGTCACATAAATCACGGTTCAAAGTACATTTGGGAGAATAACAAATGTATTAGGTTATAAATAACAGTGGTGATGGGATTTAAGGAAGAGGAATATTCTACATTCATTTTCCAGTGGGCCACCTATCTGTCGGGTAAAAGGGTGGACCATTAGAAACTAGTAGAGGTTTCTTCTATCGTTAGGGGTTCCTAAGTAATAATGGGAGAGAATTCCCAAAGTTTTTTTTTGCAAGGGTACATAATTTTGAACAGGCTACGATCCTATATGAGTGATAATGGATCAGTTGATCGAAGAAGCTCACGTTATGCTTGGTAGGATTTTCGTACTACGGGACAGTATGCACAGATCTTTATAACCAAAATAGTGAGGTCACATAGGGTACCATTTAATATTGTGTCTGATTGGGATAAGAAATTTGTCTTTTGATTTTGGAAGAGTGTTCGCGAGGCCATAGGTACTGAGTTATGATTGAGTACGACCTATTATCCGCAGACGAATGGACAAAATAAGAAGACTAATCTGATGTTGGGAAAATAAATTATATGTGCACCCTTGTATCTTAGACGAGGAGGAGAGTAGTCCCTTCCACGAGTTGAGTTTGTGTACAATAAATCATATAAGTTCACTTTTGGGCATAGCATCCATTGAGGTATGGCATGGTGTGCCTTATTGTTCTCCTGCTTGATAGTTAAATGTGGGGGACCAAGTACTATTGCGAATATTATAGATGAGTTGATACTTATAGTATATATTGTGTGTAAAATACATACAACACAAATATCCTACTTGTGTGCGATCGTACGTATCTAAAGAACCATTAATCTACTAAGTACGAATAATATAAGTCTAGGTAGTGAATATGTAAAATAAAGTTTAAGTAGTGAAACTTAAACGGCAAGGTTTGGGAAAGAACCTACGTGACAGGGTAACATGGGGTTTAAAAAGAACATATGAGAGGGGTTCATTATTAAGGGTATTTAATAACGTACTGTATGGGCAATACGTAATAGCTTACTTGTGAGCGCGAGGATGTGATGTGCAACATATAGCCAGAGTTATTCTTATCTGGTATACTTTGTTCGAATTTTGTGACGAAATTCCATTTTAAGGGGGGGAGTATGTAACACCCCGTATTTTTAATTACTTTTAAAATGGGATTAATTAGAATTAACTGTTAGATACTTGAAAATTAATTCGGATTTAAATATTACTCATGAGTAAATTAATATGTCATTTATGTTAAATATTACTTGGTGATTAAAGTAATTTATATGATTTAATTTTTAGATACATGAAAATTAATCTGGATTTAAATATTACTCGTGAGTAAAGTAATATGTGATTTATGTTAAATATTACTTTGTGATTAAAAGTAATATATATGATTATGACTTTACATATGATTATGATTTTATAAAATTGTCATGAGTGATGGATACGACAATTATGGAAATTAAGTTGGGGCGCGCGTGTGAGTCGTGTTAGGACTATATTTAAGTGAAATAATTTTTTTATGTCATCTGAATGGTCATTTTGACTGCACCAAATTGTTCGGAAGGGTTTACATAGTCAAAATTGAGTACCTGGGGGTTATGTTCGGGTCTTGGGAGTTTTTGAGATTAATCGGGACTGATTTAGGTGTCTTTTAGCCTTCTTGATGGTAGGTGAAAAGACAAAAACGGGATTTTACCTTTATAATCAAAGGTTGGGCTTAGGGAATAGTCACTTTCAAAAACCCAAAGGTTAACGAAATTATGAAAAGAGTTAGAGAGAAAGTGGAGAGACATGAGAAGGAATTTCAAGTGCCTAAGGGGAGGTTTTGACAAATTTGTACAAGAACAAACCTGGAGTGAAGGAAATTCGTGGAGGCTATAATTCTTCTTCAATGGTTAAGACCTATAATCTAAAGGCAAGTGATTTAACCTTTGCAAAGTTAGCACGTATAATGTCCATGTTAGGTTGTTTAGAAAATTCTGAAGAGTTTCATGATTTAAAATTAAAGGGTGGTGATTTTAATTGATTCCTTGAAATGAGAAATATGTAGTATTAATCTCTTTTTGAAAATATATTTTAATCCACGAAATTTGGAATCATTTGGTGAAGAAAATATGAGTTTATAAGTTGTTTTTGGAGAAATGATTAAAAAAATGAGATTTCTCGAATTTCTGGGAAATAATATGTTTTAATCCAAACTTCTTGATGATTGTAGGTTGTTTGATTATTAGAGATAATTTATATATCTTGTTATATCATATGGGATGAATTATAAGGAGTTTGGGATCGTATAGTAGAGATTTTGAGGATGAAAATTTTTAAAACACGTAAGTAAACATATGTAGAATCTGAGCTAATATCTGCTCGATCGATCGATCGACTAAAAAATGTTGATCGATCGAATCCCCCTGAAAATTTGATTTATTTATTTTTGAATATTTATTTAAATCCTAACTCTGGGAAATATTTGGTGATGATTAATTGAACAAATTGGGACATAGCGAAGGCAGTAGGGCATACTTAAAACCCAAATAATATAATCTTGTATGGGATTGAATGGGGGGTGGAATTAACGAGAGTGAATTGAATTCGTTATGGTGGAGGATTATATAAATTGAGGCTTAAATCGAATAAAGGATGACTTAAGGTTAGTACCGGTGGTAAGGGAGTTATTATTACCAGAATAACCTTAGGCATAGATGGCATTAACACTAGGGATGCAATAAAGGGTAAAAACTGAATTAGAGATTATCATGAAATAAACCTAATTGAAGATAATATTAATTCATAGAATTTTAGGAATTATGATATCATGGACTAGTAGGGCGTGGGTTTTACCTACTGAATTAATATGAGAAATAAATGATTACCCTTCGAGTGTGTGTGAAGCTCGGGAATATAATTTGAGAAATAAAGTCATAATCTGTAAATACGTAGGATATGTGAAATAAATATACTATCTATTGAAGTATTTATATGGGTTGTGCGTGTGCCCTATTGTTATTACGTATAGGTGGGGTGAATAACTATATTATTTATATTGTGCGTATAACATACCTACGCTGCTTGCTATCGGGGGGATGTTACGCGTTGTGGACGGTTATATTCTTGTTTACCTTCGGGGGGATTTTGATTTGTACCATGTTCATAGGACCTTGTACACGTGCTATCGATTGATAATGATAGTTTCGACGATTGAATGGGAGCGTAGGTATGTGCGTGACCCATTTGGCTGGGGAATATGCTCGCCTCTAATATTTGTGATATGAGATTTATGGTTCGTGAGAGATGTCGAACCAACAGTAATTCGTACATTGCGAGATGTACCGAGACATGATAGCATAGTATGCATGCACCGCAACTGAGTCTGGTAGGGTGCATTATTGTATATATTATAGAGTGAATATACATATACATATACATATATATATATATATATATATTATCTACTTTGTGATATTTAGTATATATGAGGTAATCTACTATGTGAAATTGTAGATAAAAATGAATAATGAGATTTGATTTAATTAAGTAAGTGAATACTTAATCTAAAAGTTGTGGAAGCCTAGTTCATATTAAAGAGAAATGAACATGTTTAATTATCATACGTATTATGTGGGAAATATGGGTAAATGATATGGGATAGAATCCTAATTGAGAACCTTAAGTAGGGAGATAATAAGGTACGCTAGGCGTGAACACTAGATGAGAGGTGAGAATTCTCAAGTGAGAGACCGAGAACTAACATGTATATAATACCTGCTTAATTGTACTTGTTAAGCACTTGTTATTTTAAAAATATTTTACAATCGGGCTCTGACCTGGTTTCCTTCCATATTCTTTTCTCAATTGTATCTTGTACATCAGGTATGCTGTATCAGGGATGCCAGCATAGAATATGGATATCTCGATGGGTTATAGCTGCTACTGGAGAGGCCGATTTGTTTATACGCTTCCGTTATGTTGATTCATACATCTGTTGTGTCTACTTTCATTTAGGGCATGTCGCTCAGGATTATAGTTATTTCATTTATTTTATTTTCCAGAGATTGTAATCATTTATGTTAGTAGCGTTGATATTAGATTTATTTGATGGTAAGGAAATATTTTAACTAGAAAGTTATTTCGGTCACATTTAGTCTTGGTCAGCTGTCATGTGATGTTGTCTATTATTATTATGCTTTTTGGAATGGTTTTTAGTCAAATTAAAAGTGGATTTTTTTTTTACACTAGCTTAATTAATTATAAGGTGAATTAATGAAGATTTTTTTTCCAACAATGATGTTGAGAATTAACCATATGGATATTATGATTTAATTTAATAAAGGACTGATCACCTATATTTAATTAGGCGAGGAGTCAAACTAACTCGAAGGTGTTGTTAAACCTTTGAAAAAGTTTGGAGGTGTAGTGTAAGGATGTCTTGTTTTAGACATCCTTGGCTATTGAGGTAAAGTTAAAAATAGGGGGAGTTTTGACTGAGGATGGGTGCATCAATATAACATGTCGAGGTAGGTATAATGAGGATTGGACTTCACGAGTTTAGTTCGATATAACGCCTACAGAACTAAGGAGACTTAGGATCAAAGCCAACGTAGTTACAAGAAACATGACATATTTATAGTGTAGAAAATGGGATACTAGGTATACAATATAAACAATTACGATATTTATGGAGCCTACTCCTTAATATATCATTTTCGTTGTTAAAAATTTTGTCTATTCAAAGGCCGATGTTTGAAAAATATTTTATATGAAAATACACATTCGAGGTTCCACCGTGGCGATGAGATTTTATTCATTTAGAGAAGCTGTGGGAGTAGTCGAATTTTAAACTTTGGCTTATGCAACGTTTTAGAATGACTCGGCAAACAAAAAGTTTCTTCATAACAGTTTTGAAAAGTATGTTTTCATGTTTGTATTTGGTCATTGTGTCATTTAATTAGCATTGTTTTATCCTTTGAGCATTTCATGTTAATTAATATTGGTACTCGATTAAAATCCAGGATTCAAAATATAAACGATGTAAAGTGCATACTCAGTCCCCTAAATGGAGGACGACTTAAAAAAAATAAACATATATGGACAGTTCATCACAATATATATATTTATATATATATATATATATATAGCTGTCTAGACACAGGGACGCATGGATGATGATTCTTTCGAGTCAGACATTTGCTGCAGCAACTGTGGATGCAAGCAGGTTTATATTAGACGCTTCCATCATTGAGATTTAGATAGGAGGTATTGTAGAAACATTCAGACTTAGGGACCAACTGTACTCATTTATTCTTTTATGGCCTTTTAGTGCGGCATTCGATTTGGTTGTATTATTGTACCGAGTGTTCGGTTATTTCATTTTATTTCATTTCAGTTGGTGCATATAAACTATTGTAATTTTTTTTTGAATCGTTGGGTTAAAAATATTTGTTAATTTAAAATTTTGGCGTTGGCCTAATAGGATATTAGTAATTAAATTGGTTTTCGACAGTGATGCTAAGAATGAACCATATGAGACTCCTGTTTTAATTTGATATAGGAGTGATCGCCCGATATTTTATTAGGCGGGGTGTCACAGGCTTAAAAAAGATAAAAGTACAAAATTTCCCAAGGGTAAAGGGACCTCTTAGAATTACAAACTTCTTTGGGACTTTTTAAAATGAGCTCGAGTATCTCGAACGCTCAGGGGAGGAAAAAGTGAAAACACTTATCGATGTCAAGTTTTGGTGTGCTTTTCAAGGTTGGTGGGGACCTTCTATTATAGGAGTCTGAGTCAGGCCTTTGATTGAAAGGCAGAAGGTCTTGGACTGTTGATTCGAGTTGGCGTGGATGGCTGGGAGGAGATACACTAGATTTTCTACCTGTGGGAGCCCACTTTTTACAAGCCCAGGAGAGTAGCCCGCCAAGATAACTTAAGTTATTTAGTCAGGCCCAAATCAAGTCTTAATCCTTCTACGAGAAGTTTAGTTATAGAAGAACACTCGTGGATATAGTCAAATCAAGTGCCGAGAATCTCGGTCGAGAGATTCAATCACCTTATGGACAACCCACATACGATAATGGGAGTCCCTTAAACAACTCAAACTCTATAATAAACATATGTATAAATTGTACTCCCTGACCCGAGGTAAAGGGGAGGAACAAATTATAATCGTTGATAGACAATTAATAAAAAATAATTAACCTCTCCGTGGACATAGGCAAGTTTCTGAACAACGTACATCGTTATTATGTGTGACTCCATTTACTTTATGCCTTTTGTCAGTGCTTTTGTGAATCTTTTTATTGTGAATTTTTCTGCACTCACAATTGGCACCGTCTGTGGGAATCAAATTGTGCTCCTACGAAAGCATTTAATTCCATAAAGCAATCAATGTTTCACCACAGCAGTAAAATTCCACAATCCGGTGATGTTCAGGAAGAACATGTCCCTCCTAGGGCTAGGTCTGAAATTCCCCAATAGTCAAACATAAGGTTTTTCCAGGAAAGGCAATTGTTATAAGAAAGCCATGGGCTCCCAAGGTTCACTCAGATTTTTAGGCTAGTCAATGCTTATGAAGCCCGACGTTGAGAACATGAAGAGGCGACGTGATGCCAAGAAGAAGAGAATACTCGCCTTAATAGGCGACTGTAAAGAATGGAGAGAGATCTCTCCAGAACCACAAGGCGGCGACGTGATAGGACTCCTATTCCTCGGGGAGGAAATTCCCCCACCCGAGAGAGGAGCCCTAGGCGTGACCAGGAAAGAACTGAACATGACAGATCCGAGTGAGCACTGTCAGAGCATGGCCACGAGGAGAGACACCACAGGAACAACGATCGACCAAGTGAGGATTTGAGGATTCTGGTTCGTAGGGAGATGGACCAACATCCGGCACACCAAGAAACCAGGTTGACCAAGAAATTTGTTATCCCTAGGTTCAAGATATACAGTGGGAAAACATATCCTATAGATCATGTTAGGCAATATTGGCAGGTAATGACCTTATGGAGCCATAATGACACACTGATGTACAAGATATTCCCTTCCAGCCTACACGATGTAGCAAATAAGTGATTTGAGAGGTTTTCCTACAGGTCGATCAAGAACTTCACATCAATGGTTGAGGCTTTCACAACACGATTCATAACAAGCATCTCCCACCCTAAGCGAATGGATGCACTGCTCACTATGAAGAAAAATACTCTGGAAAACCTTTAAGAATACACCAAGAGATACTGAGAGATATTTAACGAGATCGAGGACTTCTCAATGCAAGTTGTCATAGCATCCTTAAAAATCGTCTTACCTACTACCTCCCTACTGCACTAATCTCTCACCAAGAATGAAGTCATAAACATTAATTATCTTATGGACCATATCGATAAGTACGCTAAGGTCAAGGATGTGGTCCATCCTAATAGGGAAGATAATGGTCGAGCAAAGGATAACAAGAGGACAGAGAAGAATGACACCCAAAAAGGGAAGCAAGAATAGGGGACATAATGGATCCAAAGGTGGTGGAAAGAATGACCCCTTTAAGGTCTTCCAGGCTATTAACACAGTCTTTAAGGAACCCATTTACAGGATTCTCGACAAGATCAAGGAAGAGCCCTTCGTCAAATGTCCTAAGAAGATGGGTGGAGATCCAACTAAGAGAAACAATTCACTAAGGTGAACATTCCACAAGGAGGGTGGTCATTGAACCCGAAAATTACAAAACTCTGAAGTCACACCTAGAAGAGCTAGTTCAGGAAAGGCACCTTAGTAAGTACATTGATAAGAAAACAGAGAAGGTCACAGCCAATGGAGAGTAAAAGACAGAAAATTTCCTCGATGATGATGCAGGATATGAGTTTATAGTCATTCATGGGGTGTCAGACCTCAAAAAGATTCAGGGCAATGCCATCAGAAAGGAACTCAAGAAGGTGACTGTCGTGATGGAAGCTTTTTAGATCAACCCAGCCAAGACCCAAGATGGAAAATGTCGGCGACTAGAAGATATTGATTACACAAAGCAAATTATGTTTACCAAAGAGGATTTCATTGGGGCAAGATTCCCACATCATGACGCATTAGTAATCATGATCAGGATTGCAAACTGGGACAACGATAAGCTATTGGTAGACCAGAGGAGTTCATCTTAAGTGATATAGATGGACCTGTTTCATAAGATGAAATTGAATGTCGTCGACCTCAAACAAGCCACTGTTCCATTGGTTGGATTCGCGGGAAGGATTACCATGCCATTGGGAAAGATCACCTTGCCAGTCAGGATAGGAAACATCTCAAAGTTAATAGAGTTCTTGGTTATGGACATATAGTCCCCATACCATGCTGTGGCCATCCCC
This sequence comes from Sambucus nigra, assembly GCA_949130495.1. Lineage (NCBI taxonomy): Eukaryota > Viridiplantae > Streptophyta > Magnoliopsida > Dipsacales > Adoxaceae > Sambucus > Sambucus nigra. The sequence continues at coordinate 364,108,214 of OX422212.1, forward strand.
GGATATATCCCCTCGCAGTGTTCCGGGAGAGGATCCATCTAGGTCCTGCGCGTCCCTCTCGAGAGCTCTTTGGCCGACGTCGCTTAACGAGGAGAAAAATGTAGAGAGATAGAGTCTCCGATATGTTTTACATAAAATAGACAAAAAAAAAGGGAACCATCCCGAAGGAAAACAACTAAAGACATACGGATACATCTGAAACCAAAATGATTCGAAAGGGATCCGTAGGCTAAGTTACGAAATGGGAAGGTGTTAGGCACCAATTTCTCCATTACGGTCTCTCATGGGTTGTTGCTATTTTCCTTTGTTTCCCTGTGGTATGTGTGCATGTGTATACATAGTGGAGATAGGAATCATCGACTTGTATCATGGAAGAGATAAAGCGAGTCATCCATAGGAATATTCCTAAAAAGTAATATTAGAAAATAGGATTTATGCGATTATCCTAGCGTTGATCATTATAAGGGAATGATAACGCATGTGAAATAATACGCCATTAAGAACAAATATATATATGTGTGTGTGTGTGTGTGTGTGTGTGTGTGTGTGTGTGTAAATACATAGAATTTAAGAGAGTTAAGTTTAAATAATATAGAAAAATAGGAAAAAAGTAGAAAAAGGACTTGAGTCTCGGGCTTTACCCCGATATGCCTAGTAGCCTATAGAGGCATCAAAGTCCACATAGTTCGTATGAAAAATGAGGGGCGGGATTTATCCCATAAATCCAATCGGGGACTTCTCTTATATGTGTGTGTGTGTGTGTGTGTAAACAAAGTGTATTAGTTGTGAGAAAAGTGTGAGAATTCCCGTTTGGAATTTATGAGCAAATCCTCTTTTTCTTGTTTTTGGTTTTTTATATATATGAAAATAAGAGATGTGCAATAATACTAAATAAAAATTATATTTGGATATGTGAGATGAGAGAATAAAAGTGCTAAGTAATAACACAAGTTAATGCCAATTAATGAGAATTTAAGGAGAGAGTTGGAAGAGTTGGACCTTCTTGGTGATCTTGAGCTTCATCTTGGATGTTGGAGAGCAGCCCTTGCACTAGGATGATGATGAAGGTTAGTTAATTCAGAAAGATTGATGAAAAGGATGATGAAAAGTGAAGGCCGGAAAGGGATTTGGATGTGGAAATCACGCTAACTTCGAGCGAGGTTTTTTAGATTCGCGGAGAGTGAGGTATTTCAGACCTAGGCTCCCTTTGTAATGAGGTCAAGACCACCTTTTTATAGGAATAGGGAATTATTGATTGGAATAGACCTGGTCCTGCCAATCGGCAGGTGCGTTTAGGCCTACTGCCGATAGGCAGGGTCCGGGAGCTGCCGTTTGGCAGTCTCGTTCAGGCTCCTTCGAAAAATTGATCGTAGAGCACAAACCATTGATCCGAATTCTTCACGATGCAAACCATTGGAAACGTAAATCAAATACCTTAAAAAATTCTTTGGACCACTCCCAGGTTCGGGAGTTGACTTTGTGTAAATTGTGGCTCTGAAGCGTTCATCGATCCTTTAGACGAGGAAACTTCAGACGCAAATGGATCGTTCGTCCGTATGGTAAGTCAGAATCGCGCACGAGGCAGACCGTTGGAAAGGTTAGGAGATGTACTTTGACATTCTAAAAAGTTTGACCCAGTTTGGTGAGTTGACTTTGGTCAACTGGGACTTGGAAGCATTCGATGACCTCTCGGAGTAAAACGGATCGTTCGTCTTTACCGTAAGCCAGAATCGCACACGGGGTGGCCCATTGGAAAGGGGTTTCAATTCCCTTTGAATATTAATTCATTCTAGATCAAGCTAAAGAGTTTACTTTGGTCAAATGGAGCTCGGGAGCGCTCGGTGGCCTCCTGATCGGGTTTCAGGGGAAATTGGTTCATTCGTCCGCATGATATGTCATAATTACGCATGGGATGAACCGTTGGAAAGGGGATTCAGTGCCCTTCAAAGATTCATTTAGTCTCGATCGAGATGAAAGTTTGAATTTTGGTCAAACGGATCCTGGGAGTGCCTGATCGCCTCTAGGTTAGTACCCAAGGTATGACTTGGGTTTATAATGATGAAAGGAGGTGCTAGGGACCTAAAGATAGGTTGGGGGGGTATTAGAATGGGGTGTCTAGAGAGCCCCTCGATGGGTGAGTTTGGAACAAATGATAGGCATCGAATAGACACCACATGATGCCTTTGAAATAAGATGACCGGAGGGTCGAGGTCGATTATGAGGACCTAAGGATGAGGATAACCGATTCTACGTGTTGAAGTCAATTCTGGGGGCTTGAAGATGAGGGTGATCGATTTTGCGGGTCGAAGCCGATTCTTCTGTCTTGAAGAAACATGTTGTGGATGGTCTTAAAGGAAGTATTGGCTAAAGCAATTATGGGGGTGACCAATTCTGCGGGTCGAAGCCAATTTTGAGGGCTTAGATTGTGATGACCGATTTTGCGGGTCGAAGCAAATTCTGCGGGCTTGAAGATGAAGATGACCAATTCTGTGGGTCGAAGCCAATTATGCAGGCTTAAGGTGAGATGATCAATTCTGCGAGTCGAAGTCAATTATGTGGGCTTAAGTTGAGATGACCAATTCTGTGGGTCGAAGACAATTCTGCGGGCTTAAGGTGAGATAATCGATTCTGCGCGTCGAAGCCAATTCTGAGGGTCGAAGCAAATTATACGGGCTTAAGTTGAGATGACCAATTCTGCGGGCTTAAGGTGAGATGACCAATTTTGCGGGTCAAAGCCAATTTTACGGGCTTTAGGTGAGATGACCAATTCTGAGGGTCGAAGCCAATTCTACGGGATTAAGTTGAGATAACCAATTTTGCGGATCGAAGCCAATTCTGCAAGCTTAAGGTGAGATGACCAATTCTTCAGGCTTAAGTTGAGATGACCAATTCTGAAGGCTTAAGTTGAGATGACCAATTCTGCAGGCTTAAGTTGAGATGACCAATTTTGTGGGTCGAAGCCAATTCTGCGTGCTTTAGGTGAGATGACCAATTCTGCGAGTCGAAGCCAATTCTGCGGGCCTTCGGTGAGATGAACAATTCTGTGGGCTTCAGGTGAGATGACCAATTCTGTGGGTTGAAGCCAATTTTGCGGGCTTAAAGTGACGATCCAAGACCGAGGTCAATTCTGACCTAACTAAGGTGACGATCTATGATCGATGTCAATTCTGACCTAAAAAGAGGTGACGACCAAGGACCGAGGTCAATTCTAGCCTCACTAAGGTGACGATCCAAGATCGAGGCCAATTATGACGTAAAAGAGGTGACGATCGAGGACCGAGGTAAATTCTGACCTAAAAGAGGTGTACATTTCCTTCGAGAAAATCAGGGATTTTGCTGTGGATAAAGATTAGATTTTGGGTTCTGCTGGGGAATAGAGAATGTACTGTGGAATATTTAGAGCATCCTTTAGAGACATTGATGGGGAGAATGATTCTCTGGAATTCTATTGGGGAAATTACCTCGTGATTTCAATTTGAGCCGGGGAGCCGATTGTCGGGGAAATCCTCATGTCTTTTGGAGATTGTACCTGGGGAAAAGACAATCTGATGCTGGGGAAGTGATTAGACGGTCCAGGGTTTGGGGCGTATTTCTCAGGGAGATTTGAGACCTTTGGGAAATAGGATATGATCCTGATGTTTTGGATATTTTGGAGGTCCTCTAGGGAAACTGTCGGGGAGAGGTTCGCTTGTCTTTTGAGAGTTCCTCTAAGGAAATAGGGGTTTCTCTTGAGTAAGTGGGAAATTTTCTTGGTGAAAATGCTCTAAATCCTTTATGGGATTTTTAGGAATTTTTTGAGGATTTTTCAGGGTTTTCTGATATTTTTGTACAAAATTTTAAGGGGGTGCCAGTCGGCATGGTGTAGAGCGTGTCATTCGATAGTGGCATGGACGTTTGGGCTACCTTGAGAAGATAAAGGGGCAGTGTTGATCGAAAGGTGAGGGTACCGGTCGTCATGACCCTTGGCATCCTATATAAAGGGGGATAATTCCTTTCATTTTTCATAGCTTCTTACCTTCTCTCTTTTTGTGATTTTCCTCTACGAATCGTTCTAGCATTCTGTAATTTGAAAAATGGCCACTTTTGTGAGCACTGTTGTACATAGGGAGTGGTTGACTGATGATGACTGGGTGAACGTGGAATGGAGGGTGATGGCTCCTCTTGCTTTGGGGAGCGAGAACTCCTTTGATGCATTCGAGCTAGTTGCAGATGAGCGGACCCTGTTGCGAGAGCTGTCGCATCATCGCTCTTCGAGGGTGGTGAACCCTTGTGGTTATGTAAGTAAAAATGACCTTTGGCATTCCTTTTTTGTGTTTTCTTCTTTTCTTGGATTTTGATAAGTTTTTCTCTTTTGGCAGCCTGATGTTTCTTTTAAGAACATGCGTGCCCACGGGACGATAGGGCTTAAGGATGTCTGGGATAATCTTCCACATGTGGTGCATTTGGTGGCATCATCAGCGGGTTTTGGGAGGTTGGTGTCTGTATTTGATGAGACGCCTCGTTCGATAGAGGTCTTGTGCGCTCTGGGGGAGAGATGGTGAGACACTACCTACACCTTCCATTTTGGCTTTGGGGAGCTGACTGTGACTCCCACAGATGTGCAACAGCTATTGGAGCTTGATTGCGATGGGGAGCAGATAGAGGTGGATCACTCCCTACGGGTGAGACCGAAGGCGGTGTGGGTGGCGCTCGGTGATGTGGGGAGGATAGTATCTGGGGATTCCGTTCGGTTGTCCCTATTAAAGGATGTTTTGTTGGGTAGGGTGTTTGACGTGGAGGACGAGTTGTAGTAGAGGCAGATGGCCCGGTTGTTTATCATGCTAGCGCTGGGGGGCTTTATGGTGGCATCGAGCGACGATGTCGTCCATTTGTGGTTCTTGCCATACTTGAGGGTGTTTTCGAACATCCCTTTATATGATTGGGGGGGCTTGACTTTGGTGACCCTCTATTTTTCTCTGGATGCATTCAGCTGGTGCTGCCGATAGACTTTTACTGGAGCCATGTATCTTCTTAAGGTATTCTTTAATTTGCGCATTTTCCTTTCATGCATTCGCACATTCTTTATGTGTCTCATTTTTTTATTGCAAGTTCTTATCTTTTGAAGACCTGGTTCTATGAGGTGATTGGGTGTAATATCCGGTTGATCGCTCTAAAGGATGAGACTGTTGGGGACTTCTGCCAGTTATATCAATTGTGCAAGGCCAATCGGCAGTCGAGGGGATCTCTTTCTCTGAAGGCGTTACGTCAGGTCTTGAATGGCGTGACTAGTGATAGGGTAAGACTTTTTCTTCATTAGTTTTGTTCTTTGCATGCTCTGATTTTTTATTGGCTTATACTTGCTTGGGATTTTCAGGTGACCTTTTACCCCTGGGGGATTGCTATTTAGGACACAGGGTTGACTGGGGTGAACGCATAGCTGCGGCGCATACTGGCGAATGACTTTGGCCACTCTTGGTATCTCGAGGAGAGGGTGGTTTGACAGATCACTGAGGAGGAGGTGGTGGTGCCACCTGCGCGACCTCTTATGTCTATGAGCGGGAGTGGGTGCTGTCGAAGGATGCGAGGATCGCGACGATGATCGGTTAGTCCTACCTATTGTATACTGATACGATTGCGCCATATGATTACATGGACTTTATGACGAGTTGGCTAATGTTGCCCAGTATATATGATGCCTTGCCTTTCCCTCCTATGAGTTCGAGTCGGCCGGTGGGGTCCTCCCACAGCGGTGGTGGTCCATCGACGTCTGTGGCGACGGTGACTTCGGAGGTTACCTTCATGCGGTTGCACACCCCTTCGTATAATATTCGGCGGGCTGATGGAGGGATGGTGCCTACGCTACATCGTCCTCGTACGATGGATTCGAAGGAGTTGGGCTTGGTAGAGGAGGTCCTTGATCCTCTGGTATACCTTTCTGTTCCTCTCTTTCTTTCTTTTTGATTTCTTTTCTGCTTTGATACCAATTCTGCCTTTTCTTGCAGCAAGTCTGGGTGTCGACCACTTGGTTGAGGGATATCAGAGACTGAATATCTTTGAAAACTGCCCATATGGGGATGCGGTCCCAATTCCTTCTTACTTGGTGTCATGTGCTTCGTTTGGGGATGAGTCTGTCTTAGGTAGTGGTGTCGCGTCGTGTCGATGTAGGGGGAAGAGAGTGCATCGCAGGGGTGAAGTTTAGGTTAGAGGGAAAGAGAGAGTGTGGGTTTGGGTTGTGTCCCATTGTTTTTGTTTTTCTTTATTTTCCTGCAAAAATGATGTAACACAAAAACATATCTATGCAATGCAATGAAGTTTTTTGATTATCTTCTGTTAATGATGAATGAATGAATGAATGCACATGCGCTTTTTACTTTGCTGCTGAGACCGTAAAGAGAAATATTTTTGTGATTTTTGAAAGAAAGTTTTATTCACGATGAGGAATTATATAAAGGTGAAAGGCTTTTTTTTGAAATTCTATTAAGAATATCAATTTATTTTGAGTTTTTTCTGAATTTTGACAAAAGAGGAAAAAAGAAAATTTCTAAAAGTAGGGGGTTGCCGATCGGCAAGTCCCTTGTCTTCCCTATCGGTAGTCAAGTCTAGTCCCATCAATTCAAAGCTTTGATTAGTACCCTCTTCAGCCTTTGCTACCTTGTGGGGCAGGATTTCCATCTATTTCTGCAGGGGTTATGTCCTTTGTGGGGGTTTTCAAGTATAAAAGAGGGGTAACAGTGGAGTGTTTTCCTCACACCTTCACATTCCTACTTTCCTGTTCTGTGAGATGGCTGTCCCTGGTAGTGTTGAGTTTGCCAACTACCTTGAAACTTTGGAGGCGATGTGATCCTATAACGTCGACTACGATGCTTTCAACATGCGTCGAGTCTCTTTGTGGCATAATCGGCCCATTGAGTGGAACATGCTGATGGCGGCGGTACAATTTTGGTACCCTAAAGACCATGTATTTCGCTTTGGGTTGGATGAGGTTTTTCCTACCTTCAAAGAAATTTCTACCACACTAGGGATAAATCCCAACGTTGCTGCGGCTTTACCTGAATTTTCCCATTCTCCCAGGGATTTGTTAGCCGAGATTCTTCGTATTTTGCCTTCGGCGGCTAAGCCACTGGTCGTTGGAGGAATGATATCCCTTTCGATGGTGTTACAATTCATGCATTTGCAGGAGGTTGGTGATGCTGGATACACCGAATCCATTGTTCTGGGCTTGGTTTCAAAATTGCTGCTAGTGAGTGGTGAACTACTGGTGGACCCACAACTTGCAGTTATTACTTCATAAATGTCATACCATCGTAATCCTGTGGAGGTGATACCGACGGAGACTTTAAATGGCTTGGATTCCTGGTGAGAAGCTCATTCGGACTTTCTGAGGGGTAGCCCCGTGATGCTATTCATGTGGTTGTCTGAAAGACTTCGCATGGTGACTCCTCTAGAATATCCTTTGTCGGATGTTCCTGACTTCTTCTCGTGTTATTTCATCAGCGTTGGCTTGGATATTGAGAGCTGGGAGAACTTGTTTATGGAGCATGGGGCTCTAAATCTGTACTAGTCAGTGCCTTGGTGGGGACAACTACTGCCTATTTTGGAGATGGGAGAATATTCATACGTTCAGATGGTTGGTCTCAGACAGACCTCTTTCTATTTCCCTTGGTGGCTTCTGCGCCAATTTGGCTGGGAGAAGGTCATGCCACCTCGAACACTAGACTTCTTTTCGGTAGAAGGTGTGACAGAACGTCTGCGTATGTAGCTTGGTTCTTTATGGGAGAGTCGGCGTCCATCGACTAATCCTTCTCAGTCTGTTGGGAGAGATTGGCACATCCCTAGGGATTATATGAAGTGGTTTTGGAGGAGATTAGTTAGCAAGATATTTGAAGTGGAGACTGGATAAAGATGGATTGCCTTATCCGATATCATGGAAGGAGGTGTGGTAGTTTTTTCGAGGTTGGTTCGAGCTTATCAGTCCATGGAGCATCTGCAGCACTCTATTCAGGCAGGGGAAGCTTAGGGACCCCAATATGTAGATGATGATGATGGAGAGGGATCCTCTAGTAGCTGTGGGTAGGACTCTTGGAGAGTTTATTTTGTACTGAGAAATAAGTTTGGTTTGGATTTTTTGGAAGGTAGGGGGGAAGGGAGTTATCCGCTCCTTTATGTAATTGTACTGTAATTTCTTATTAGTGAAATAAACAAGTTTTTGATCATCCAGCTATGCCTTTTGATGAATTTTGTATTTTAAATTATCTACACCAATCGCTAACGCATACATAATCCTTTTGTTCAAGTATATGTTAGGATGAACTGTCATTCTCGGAGGTGATAAAAGAATAGTTTTTTGTGAAAAAAAAGGGTTCGTGCTCATGTAAAATGTGTGAGTTTCCTACATACCTCTGGGGTTTTGAATTTTTTTTTTATTTTCTTGAAATGGTTTTTATAGAGGATCAGGCCCACGTAGTTCTGGATAGAGGGAAATGAAGATTTTTTTAATTTTTATTTTTTTAGAATAGAAGGGAGATGAGAAGAGTCGTAGTGTGCCGAGATTTCGGACTAGGGGTAGAATTTCTTGAGATGGTCCAAGTTTACTGGACGATCCATCTCTTCTTCATTAAGGTCTGTGAGCATGGCGGCACCGCCGAATAAGATCTTCTTGACAATGTATGGGCCACTCTAATTAGGCTTGAATTTCCCTTTGGGGTCCCAGATGGGTTCTATTATTTCTTTGAGGGTTAAATCCCCCTCGCAGACACCACAGTCCTTGACTCTCTTATTGAATGATCGGGCTATTCGGCGATGGTACCCTTGTATGTGGTATAAATCTTTCAATCTCCTTTCATCTAGGAGTGTCAGCTCGTCAAGACGGCTTTGGTACTAGTCTTCTTTACTGACCTTGATTTTAAGCATGATGCGCAACGAGGGTATTTCTAGCTCCACGGGTAGGACTGCTTCCATTCCGTAGACTAGAGAGTAAGGGGTAGCCCCTAAAGAGGTTCAAATTGAGGTCCGTTAGACCCAGAGGGTGTAAGGGATTCGGTCGGCCTAATCTCTATAGCTTTTGGTCATCTTACTGATGATGGCTTTAAGGTTCTTATTGGCAGCTTCGACTGCACCATTGGTCTGAGGTCGGTAGGGAGAAGATTTATGTCTCTGAATCCCATACTCGCTGACTAATTCTGTAGCTTTGGCATCAAAATTCAACTCGTTGTCTGATACTTGGTCGTGCGGGACCCCATATCGGCAGATGATGTTTTTCTTGATGAATTTGGCCACTTTCTTGGCGTTTAGCACTGCGTATAACTCAGCTTTGACCCATTTGGTGCAGTAATCAATGGCAACTAGGATGAACTCATGCCCGTTGGAAGCCTTCGATGTAATCTTCCCTATGATGTCTATACCCCATGTGGAGAACGGCCAGGGAGTAGTCATGTTGTATAATTCATGTGGAGGAAGATGTTGAAGATTTGATAAATGTTAGCATTTGAGGCATCTCCGAACATAGGCGGTGCAATCCTCGGTCATGGTGGTCCACTAGTAGCCTTTTCGAATGATCTTCTTGGCAAGCATGTGACCTTTCATGTTCGGACCGCAATCCCCGTTATGGATTCTCTGCATTATATCTTCAATGTCAGCCCCTGCGATGCAGTGTAGATGGGTTCCATCGAAGTTTTAATTGAATAGTACTTTATGACGGATGATGTATTGGGCGACCAGTGTTCGGAGGGTTTATCGATCTTTCTTATTGGAACCCTTGGGGTATCTACCATATTTGAGGAGGTGCTAGATATCATAATACCAGCAATTGGCTAGCTCAGGATCTTCTATGGTGACAAGCTAAATGTGGTAATAGTGGGTTGGTTTGTCTTTCTTTTGGACCAGGAAGGGGGCCATTGTTATTCCTTGAGGCATGTTGACCATAGAGGCAAATGTAGTAAGGGCATCGAATAGGTTATTCTCTTCTCGAGGTAGGTAATGGAAGGTGTTATCTTGAAATTGGGAGGCTAGTTCTTCTAAGTGGGAATAGAAGGGTTAGAGTTTCTCATCCTTGACTCTCCACTTTCTGAGCACTTGATGGATGATGAGGGTGGAATCCCCGTAGACATCTAACTATTGAATACCTTTCTTGAGAGAAACTTTGAGGCCTACCGTGCATGCCTCGTATTAAGTCATGTTGTTGGTTCAAGGGAAATTAAATTTGATGGCGATGGGAGTTTGGGAGTCATCTGGGGCGATCAGAGGTATCCAAATGCCGTATCTCTTTTTGTTAGCAGCGCCATCAAAGAACATTTTCCATCGAGGGTCGTCCTGAGTAGTGTAGAGGATGTTTTTATCTAGGAATTCAAAGACCCAGACATCAACTTCTTCCATGGGGTAGTCAGCGAGGTAATCTGAGATGGCTCTTTCTTTCATAGCTTTTTGTGTGACGTACACGATATCATACTCGGCTAAGAGCATAAGCCATCGATCCATTCGACTGGATGAGGCGGGTTTTGAAATAACGTTGCCAAGGCCATTTATGAAAATAAACTATTTAAGCAACTCCGAAAGTTTGTTGAAGAAACTCTTTACTTAAATCAAAAAAAAATTTTGAACACAAGATGTGTTAACAAAAATTATGTACGAGATATGGACAAGATTTGATAACATGTTTTAGTAAACAGTTTAAAATATTTTAAACTCAGCACACATCAGAATGAGATGAGAAGATGTAGAAATATTAATACTCAGGATTTTTAACGTGGTAAAACCTCAACCTTGAGGAAACATCCACGACTCCCTCTACGGAGTAAAACAAAAAAAAATCACTAAAACAAATATGTGAGTTACAACCTGTTTAACTAACATGCACACAAAAACAAATCTATACAAGTTCAGGATTGTACCCTCTGGCGTCCTTAAATTTTCTGCAGATCTTGTTTGTTGATGTAGTCTTCTCAGTTTGTCAACTCTTCCTTTGTTTCAGCACTTTACGTCGACTTATGTTCACCAAATCTTATAGCCAACATTTTCAGTGTTTGTAGGGTGAAGATGTTTGTGAAAAGTGTTCTAAAACACATGCATGCTCTCACACACACTTATTAGTTACAGACAATCCTAACAAATCACATATAAAGTCTATATGCAGTGAGTTTGTTATTTTTCTTTCTTACAAAACCAAAAACCTTTTTGACCTTTCAAAATAACCCAGATTCCACGGAGATCTTGCTTAAGAAATCGGTCAAGACCTTTCTCAATCTATTTTGAAAATATTTAGGAGATTGAGAACCCTCCAAGTGCGAATCCAACTAGGTCAGGTTAGGTTTTGTAAAAACAGAAACTAGAAAACATTTATTTGTTGATTCTGAACTAAGAAAAAGTTTTAATCAGAAAACAACAACAATGAAATTCTCAAGATGAGAAATAAATGCAACTAAGTGTGTTGTGACATGAAAAACTTCAGATCTATGATTTCTATTGAAACATAAACAAGATCTGAGTATGTGTCTAAGATGGAAATAAGATTTTATGAACAAAGGATTCAGCAACCCATAAATCACTCAACTCGAACTCTCATAAACTCAAGAAAACACTAAGAATGCTGTTTATTTGGTTATGGTGTTTATGGAGAGGTTAGTGGTTTAGGTTTGGAGAAGTTTTAGACGAAGTTAGGGTTTCTAACTTGGCTCTCTGGTTTCTCTCTCTAACTTCTCTCTTCTCTCTCTCTCTCTCTATTCTTTTTCTGAGAAAACTCAAAGTGGCAAAAGCTTTCGAAGGCTGAGATGAGAGGATTTTAAATAGCAAGAGAAGAAGATTCCAGACCATCGTTAAAAAACAATGGCTGAGATTGAGTCAAGCTCCTTTGACTGCAATCCAAGGGCTCACAACAGGCGGTGGATTAAACTGGTTGTGATTGGCTTAAGGGTTTACACGGGGATTCACTCAGGCGACATGCAGACCATCGATAAGGGTTGATCCAAGGGCTGAAAACATGCGATGGTTTGTCTCAGTAAAGAAACACAGATCTGGCCAATCAGAGGACATCAAGTGTTGGCCATAGGACGAAGGCAAACGTGCGTCCCAAATTAATTACAAAGCCAACCCTAGAGTCTCTAGCGCTTTCGTTTTCTACCCAGAGTAACTTTAGTCCAATAAACACAACAATACATATTTAGATATTAACCCCAAAACTTTTTAAATCAAGTTTTGAATTAAATAAAACATTGTTTAAAATATATTTAAAATTCCCAAAAAATTAATAAAAATTAAATTGAGGGATTAGAACACACTCACCACATTAATACACATAAGGGTGCAATATGATATGCAAGAATTAAATTCTAAGTGTGTGAGTGATGGCTATAGTCTTAGGATCATTACAAGATGAATAGAAGAAGAAGCAACCCAATCTCTGAAGCTCTTTGGTTTCTAGGATGGACACTATTTTGTCACAATTTCCAAACTAGATGAGCTCTTATACAGTCTAGACTCAAATGAGTCAAAAGTATAAGGGCTTCAATCTCCCCCTTTGGAAATATGAGACAAAATCTCCTTTGAGTCATCTAGAACTCGTAGGGTGACAACAAATAAGAAAATCCTATTCCTATAAAAGTTCTATCTACCCAAATCCTAGAAAGAAAAAATTACATAACTCAACTATATACAGTGTAACATCCTATTATTAGAGTAAAGAATGACTGTACAAGAAGAATACCTGCAAAGAATTACTAAGATCAAGCTTTTTAGTATATGCAGTAGACTCAAATTTCTCCCCCATTTTGTCTCAAATGGACAAAGGGAAGGAACTTGGAAAATATAACAGGTATTTATTCAACACAAATCATACCAATAGATTTACGTAAAGAAATGAATCTATTATAATCAAGAGGTTTGGTAAACAAATCTGCAAGTTGTAGATCAGTTGGAAGATAGTTAATTTCTAATTCCTTGGTTTCCACTAATTCACGAATAAAGTGATGTCTTATCTTAATGTGCTTAGTTCGCGAGTGTTGAACCGGGTTCTTAGAAATATTAATCGCGCTTTGATTATCACAATAGAGATGAAGTGTGGATTCTAGAATACCATAATCACTTAGCATTTGTTTAAGCCATAATAATTGGGCACAACAGCTACCAGCGGCTATATATTCAGATTCAGCAGTCGAGAGAGATATGCAGTTCTGTTTTTTTACTACTCCATCCTACCAAGTTATTACCAATATAACAACATGCGCCTGAAGTGCTTTTACTATCATCAGTACAACCAGCCCAATCAGCATCAGTGTACCCAATAATAGTGCTCGGTGTGTCATTCGTGTACCAAATTCCTAAATTTGGAGTGCCTTTAACATATTTAATTATCCGTTTAACAGAGTTTAAATGGATCTCTTTGGGGTTGTTTTGATATCGCGCACAAACACACACAGCATACATGATATCAGGACGCGAGGCAGTCAGATAGAGTAATGTGCCAATCATACTACGATATAAAGTAGAGTCTACAGATTTTCCATTTTCATCTTTAGATAATTTCTCTGTAGTACTCATAGGCGTTTTAGCACTTTTAGCACTCTCGAGGCCAAATTTTTTAACTATCTCTAATGCGTACTTAGTCTGCGAAAGAAATAATCCATCTGGTTGTTGTTTGACTTGGAGTCCTAGGAAGAACTGTAAGTCCCCCATAAGGGACATCTGAAATTCCTTACTCATAATTTCAGCAAAAGATTTTACTTCTGAGGTAGAAGTAGATCCAAATATGATATCGTATACATAGATTTGAGCGATAGTAATGTTTTTTCCAAAATGTTTGACAAATAAGGTTTGGTCATTTCCACCTCTTTTGAAACCTTTATCCAGCAGAAAACTGGACAGGCGCTCATACCAAGCTCTAGGAGCTTGTTTAAGACCATATAAAGCCTTTTTCAACCGAAATACATGATTAGGATAATTAGGGTCAATGAACCCTTTAGGTTGTTCTACATAGGTTTCCTCGGCAAGTATTCCATTAAGGAATGCAGATTTAACATCCATTTGATATAATGTAAAATGCATGTGACAGGCTATAGCAAAAAGCAGACGAACTGATTCTAAACGAGTGACAGGAGCAAAGGTCTCGTTAAAATCAATTCCTTCTATTTGGGAATAACCTTGAGCAACTAGTCTAGCTTTATTTCTAATTACTATCCCATTTTCATCAGTTTTATTTTTGAAAATCCAACGAGTACCAATAACCTTTTTGTGATCAGGACGTGGAACAAGATACCATACATCATGAATGACAAATTGTAAAAGTTCATCCTGCATAGCAGAAATCCAGTGAGTGTCATTCAATGCCTCATTTACATTCTTTGGTTCCAAGAGAGAAACAAAGCATGCATAGAGTGCATAATTTCTAAGTTGGGATCTTGTACGTATAATCTCACTAGGGTTACCAACTACATTGTTTATGGGATGGTCTTTAGAAACCCAGTTAGGTACTTCAGGTGACTCAATAGGTAATGAATTATCTATTTCAGAAGAGTCATTTTCTAAAACATTTGATGATTCTTCTTCTATATTTAATTCACTAGTCTTGCTTTCTATAGTAGTGTCACTAACAATTACATTTATAGATTCCATTAAGGTCTTAGGGCGAAGATTATACACTCGATAAGCTCTACTGTTAGGTGAATAACCTAAGAATATGGCTTTATCTCCCCTACTCTCAAATTTAGATAAGTGTTCCCTATCTTTGCAAACATAACAGGTACTACCAAAGGTTCTAAGGTACTTAAGGTTAGGCTTTTTATTGTACCAAAGTTCATAAGGGGTTTGTTTGGAATTCTTTCTAAGATAGACCCTATTAATAAGATGGCAAGCTGTACGAATAGATTCTACCCAAAAATACTTAGGTAAGTTCTTGGCATGGAGCATGACACGTGCCATCTCTTGAAGAGTTCGATTCTTTCTCTCAGCTATACCATTTTGTTGAGGGGTCTTAGGAGCACTGAACTCATGTTTGTAACCATTATAGTCACAATATTCTACAATACCAGTGTCTTTAAATTCACCACCTCTATCACTTCGGATTCTATTCACTTGAGTGTCTTTCTCATTTTCAATCCGTAAAAGAATTTTTAAAAAATTTTGGAAAGTATCGGATTTCTGTTTTAAGAAAGCTACCCAAGTGAATCTGGTGAAGTCATCAACCATAACTAAGATATAACTGTGTCCACAGAGACTAACAGTTTGAGAAGGACCCATTAGGTCCATATGGATGAGTTCTAATGGATTAGAGGTAAGGATATCTTTAACCCTTTTATGAGGTGCTTTAACAATTTTTCCTTCTTGACAGGGACCACAGACAATGTTATGAATAGGTTTAATTTTTGGTATTCCTCTAACTATTTGTTGACAGGACAATTTACTCAAATTTTCGTAATTAATGTGACCCATTCTGTTATGCCATATCTCATTGTCATCCATTCTGGCAACATTACAGATTTCAGAACTAGACATGACAGTATAACAATTGTCAGGAGTCCTGAATCCTGTAATTAAGCATTCTCCCTTTTCATTTAAAATCTTGCAATTGTTCTTTGAAAAGGTAACAGTATAGTTTGAGTCACAAAATTGCGAAATGCTAAGTAAATTAGCCTTAAGACCTTTAACTAAGAGAACATTTTCAAGAACAGGAAGTCCTTTTTCTTTAAGAGTTCCTTTGCCTATGATCTGGGATGATACTCCATCACCAAAAACAACTTTTCCACCATCAAAGATGGTTTTATTTAAAAGTTTTGTATCATCACCTGTCATATGCTTGGAACAACCAGAATCCAAATACCAACTAGAAGATGTAAGTTCAGCTTTTAGGGCAGAAATAACAATGTTACACTTCATCTGGGGTACTAGATCATCTTTTCTAACCCAAATTGCTCTGGTTTTTAGTTTGCGCTTGTTAGCTCTCATTTGATAAAATTTGCGAGCATTAGATTTTTGTTGAAAAACATTTTGCGCATGATTTTGAGTAAATTTAAACTCCTGAGCATTTGATTTAGAAAGTTTCTGGTAATCCTTCTAGTAAATGTCCTTTTAGGTTTAGTCTTTCTATTCCTATAGTTGGAGTTTTTGTCTGGTGGCCTGGGAAGGACATAGTTGTTACGACTCCTCCTAGAGTAGTTAAAGTTTTGATACATGGAAGTATTGTAGACAGGCTTAATCAGTCTCTTAGCATAGCAATTATCGAAAGAGTGACCGTATATATCACAATAGGAGCAATAAAGATTGCTCAGAATGGGGTTTTTCTTAGGAAAGTCTCTAAACAAAGGTTTTGAGAGATTTTGAGGTTCAATTTTATTCCTAGGTAGCACAGGTTTGAAAGCAGGTTCACTTTTCGTAATTGGGGGGCAGACATATTTTCCCTTTCGTAAACTTTCATGCTTAGAGCAACTTGCATCTCCAGTGTTAGTGTTTTGATGATCAAACTTAGTTTTTAGAGAATGAAAGTCTGGACATGTTTCAATAGGTCTTTTGCCTCCTGACACAAATTTGATAGGTTCAACATGTTTTGTTTGTGTTTTCAAATTGGGGCAAAACCCTATACCAGTTCGATCATCAGAATTGGTTTTAGATTCAGCAATGAATTCCTCAAAATATTTAGAGTCATTTTCAAATTTTGTAAATTTTTTGAAAACAGTTGCTGTCCTTTCTTTGGTTTGTTCCAATTCTAATAATGTCCCTTTGTATTTTTTCTCCAGAATTTCATTAGCTTCAGTCAAAGTTTTCAGTTTTTCATCAAACACTTTAACTTCACTGTCATGAGACATGCATTGAGTAGTATACTCTTCAGCATTCAGTTTTACCATCAGGCTTAGATCCTCTAGCTTTTTGGTAAGATCTTTCACAATCTTTTCTAGTCTAGTGCTTTTCTTTAGAGTTTTAGTATATAGAGTGTGTATATCTGGGAGATCATCATTATCTGAGTCACTAAGTGAGGTGTGTGAAGTGACCCCTAAGGTTTTATTTCTTAAACTCACGCACCCATTGACATCAGCAGTATCGATTCCCCTTTGACTCACACACCCCGAGGATGAAGTATTAATGTTCTTAGTAAGTAAAGCATCTAAACCAGTTAAAGTATGATTCAAAGCAACAGAACTAGAATTACTAAACTCATCCTCACTATCAAGCATAGCCATATCATCATTATATATGATTTTGGCAAAGAAGGATAAACAAGGGTCAAAACCATCAGATGTCTCAGGTTCCTCATTTTCAGAGTCACTTGAGTCATCCCAGGTTTTGCATATGTTGGCTCTAGAGTGTTTGTTTTGGGAATTTAAATTAACTCTACAGTCTTGAGCAATGTGACCTAGTTTACCACATCTATAGCATTCAGTCTTCTTGAGGTCTCTGTGAGGTCTTGTGTTGTCCTTGTTCTGTTTGTCATGAGGTTTCTCATGAGGCTTGTGATTTGAAGGAGCTGAATAATTAGACTTGCCCTGTCTATTTGCAATACTGTTTCTAAATTTAACAGTTTTCTTAAATTGTTTTGACATTAGGGCAATCTGATTATCTAGACTTTCTAAGTCACAGTCCTCATCAGAATCATTACTAGGGGTGTTTAACTCAGGCTTAGTCATCTTAGAAGTAAAGCAAAGATTGGAATTGGTATGTTTCCTATGAGTGTGGGTCAATTGTTTCTTAAACTCCAATTCCATTTCCACAGTTCTTAATTTACTACTGAGTAATTCAGGAGTGAGATTAATATCACACATCTCCTCAATAGCATTTCTTTTATTGTCAAATTTCTGTGGTAATGATCTCAGAATTTTAGACACAATTTCTTGTATATCATAAGTTATACCATTAGCATGAAGTTTAGTGACAATATCAGTAAGATTCATGTAGAAATCATCAAAACACTCCGATTCAGACATGATTAAGGAATTATACTGTTGGATTAACATCTGAGTCTTAGCAGCTTTTACCCTAGAGTCTCCTTCATGGGCAGTAATAAAGGTATCCCATGCTTCCTTGGAAGTGGTACAAGATGAGATTCTCTTGAACTCATGTTCGTTTATAGACATAAATATAGCATTCTTTCCTTTATTATTATTGCGAGAAACTTGTTTCTCTTCTTGAGTAAACTCACTTAATATTTTCTTAACCCTCTCAGTACTTCCCTCAGTGGCTGGTTTAGTAGGATAAAAGTATCCATTTTCAATAATATCCCATACATCATCTCCCAGGGTTCCTTGAATGAAGGAAATCATTCTTACTTTCCAGTAAGAAAAATTGGTTCCATCAAAGACTGGGGGTCTGGTCAAGTTACCATATCTTTCATTTTTCTCGTCCATGATTGATTTTGAGAAAACAGTTTCAGAAACTCAGGATCTTTTTGAAAAAGTTCACCAAAAGATCTTATACCAATTGAAATAACGTTGCCAAGGCCGTTTATGAAAATAAACTATTTAAGCAACTCCGAAAGTTTGTTGAAGAAACTCTTTACTTAAATCAAAAAAAAAAAATTTGAACACAAGATGTGTTAACAAAAATTATGTATGAGATATGGACAAGATTTGATAACATGTTTTAGTAAACAGTTTAAAATATTTTAAACTCAGCACACATCAGAATGAGATGAGAAGATGTAGAAATATTAATACTCGGGATTTTTAACGTGGTAAAACCTCAACCTTGAGGAAACATCCACGACTCCCTCTACGGAGTAAAACAAAAAAAAATCACTAAAACAAATATGTGAGTTACAACCTATTTAACTAACATGCACACAAAAACAAATCTATACAAGTTCAGGATTGTACCCTCTGGCGTCCTTAACTTTTCTGCAGATCTTGTTTGTTGATGTAGTCTTCTCAGTTTGTCAACTCTTCCTTTGTTTCAGCACTTTACGTCGACTTATGTTCACCAAATCTTATAGCCAACACTTTCAGTGTTTGTAGTGTGAAGATGTTTGTGAAAAGTGTTCTAAAACACATGCATGCTCTCACACACACTTATTAGTTACAGACAATCCTAACAAATCACATATAAAGTCTATATGCAGTGAGTTTGTTATTTTTCTTTCTTACAAAACCAAAAACCTTTTTGACCTTTCAAAATAACCCAGATTCCACGGAGATCTTGCTTAAGAAATCGGTCAAGACCTTTCTCAATCTATTTTGAAAATATTTAGGAGATTGAGAACCCTCCAAGTGCGAATCCAACTAGGTCAGGTTAGGTTTTGTAAAAACAGAAACTAGAAAACATTTATTTATTGATTCTGAACTAAGAAAAAGTTTTAATCAGAAAACAACAACAACGAAATTCTCAAGATGAGAAATAAATGCAACTAAGTGTGTTGTGACATGAAAAACTTCAGATCTATGATTTCTATTGAAACAGAAACAAGATATGAGTATGTGTCTAAGTTGGAAATAAGATTTTATGAACAAAGGATTCAGCAACCCAGAAATCACTCAACTCGAACTCTCATAAACTCAAGAAAACACTAAGAATGGTGTTTATTTGGTTATGGTGTTTATGGAGAGGTAAGTGGTTTAGGTTTGGAGAAGTTTTAGACGAAGTTAGGGTTTCTAACTTGGCTCTCTGGTTTCTCTCTCTAACTTCTCTCTTCTCTCTCTCTCTCTCTCTATTCTTTTTCTGAGAAAACTCAAAGTGGCAAAAGCTTTCGAAGGCTGAGATGAGAGGCCTTTAAATAGCAAGAGAAGAAGATTCCAGAACATCGTTCAAAAACAATGGCTGAGATTGAGTCAAGCTCCTTTGACTGCAATCCAAGGGCTCACAACAGGCGGTGGATTAAACTGGTTGTGATTGGCTTAAGGGTTTACACGGGGATTCACTCAGGCGACATGCAGACCATCGATAAGGGTTGATCCAAGGGCTGAAAACATGTGATGGTTTGTCTCAGTAAAGAAACATAGCTCTGGCCAATCAGAGGACAGCAAGTGTTGGCCATATGACGAAGGCAAACGCGCGTCCCAAATTAATTACAAAGCCAACCCTAGAGTCTCTAGCGCTTTCGGTTTCTACCCAGAGTAACTTTAGGCCAATAAACACAACAAAACATATTTAGATATTAACCCCAAAACTTTTTAAATCAAGTTTTGAATTAAATAAAACATTGTTTAAAATATGTTTAAAATTCCCAAAAAATTAATAAAAATCAAATTGAGGGATTAGAACACACTCACCACATTAATACACATAAGGGTGCAATATGATATGCAAGAATTAAATTCTAAGTGTGTGAGTGATGGCTATAGTCTTAGGATCATTACAAGATGAATAGAAGAAGAAGCAACCCAATCTCTGAAGCTCTTTGGTTTCTAGGATGGACACTATTTTGTCACAATTTCCAAACTAGATGAGCTCTTATACAGTCTAGACTCAAATGAGTCAAAAGTATAAGGGCTTCAGGTTTCTCAAGCAGGTACTTCATGGGGTCCATTGGGGATAGAAGTTTGATGGGGGAAGGCGAGCATGCAGTGCCCCAACTTTTGGGTGACCCAGACAAGCGCGATATATGCCTTTTCCAAAGTAGTGTAGTTGAATTCATACCCGGCCAATTTACGACACGCATAATAAATGGCTCTTTCTTTGCGGGAATCTTCAAGGTATTGAGCTATCAAAGCCCCAGCTGCAGTGTGGATTATTATTAGGTATAGGAGCAAATGGAGGCCAGGCTGTGGTGGCATGAGTGCTGACGGTCGGGTCAGATATTTCTTGATTCGATCAAAAGATTTTTGGCATGCCTCATTCCAAACCTTGGTTGAATCCTTCGGAGTAGTTTAAAAATGGGTTCGCAGATGGAAGTTAACTGTTTGATGAACCAGCTGATGTATTGTAATTTCCCAAGCAAGCCTCATACTTCTTTCTCCATTCGGGGATGCGACATCTCAAGTATCGCTTTTAGCTTGGCAGGATCTGCTTCTGTCCCTTTCTCACTGACCGTGAATCCCACGAGTTTTCCCTTTTGTAAGCCCGAAGACGCATTTCTGTGGATTGAGTCTCATCTGATATTATCGCAGTCGTTCGAAGAAATTTCGAAGAGCAGGGACATGACCTTATCTAGTTTTGGATTTGATAATCATATCATCCACATAAACCTCAACTTATTTGTGAATCAGATTGTGCAGGATGGTTATGGCAGCCCTATGGTAGGTAGCCCCAGCGTTCTTGAGACCAAATGGCATGATAGTGTAGCAAAAGGTTCTCCATGAACGTAGTCTTTTCTTGGTGGTCTGGGTGCATTTTGAATTGGTTGTAATCAGTAAACCCGTCTACGAATGACTTAAGAGCATGACTAGCTGTGTTGTCCATAATCATGTCGATATTGGGTAGCGGATAATCATCCTTTGGAGAAGCTTTGTTCAAGTTTTGGTAGTCTACACATGCCCAAAATTTCCCTCCTGATTTCGACACAGGCACTATGTTGGCTAGCCATGTGGGATATTCGATCACACGAATGAAGCCCACATTGAGCTGTTTGACCACCTCCTCTTTGACTTTGAGCGACCATTTGGTGCAGAGCTTTCTTAGCTTTTTTTTAACCGTCTTATAATCTGGAATAGTGGGGATCTCATGCTGAGAAATTTTAGGATCAATGCCAAGCATATTATCATAGGACCATGCGAAGACATCCATGAATTCCTTCAATAATTCTTCTAGTTATGCGCGCTCATGCTCGTCAAGGGTAGCCCCTATCCTAATCTCGCGTTGTTGGCTACTAGAACCGAGGTTAATAACAACAGTATCTTCTTCATTAACTTGAGCACGGTTATATTTTTTATTATTAACCTTATTGAGATCAGTTAAGAATTGTTCATTTATAAAATCATCATCATCAAAAGTTTGATTAAAATCTAAACAGTTAATGTAAGGCACAACAAGATACTCAAAATCTTTGTTTATTTCATTGATAGGAAAAACAACATTGAGAACCTCATCAAAGGAGGACTCGATTACATTTGATCAAGGATAGACAATATAAGAAGAAATAGGGTAAACATTGGGATCAAGCGGGATTTTAATAGGTAAAACCGGCGCAGCATGCCAGTTGAGGTGGTGTATATTAGCATCTTTAATCATGTGGATGGATCCAGTGATGTAGTTCCTGAATGAACCATGCAGAGTGCTAGCCCCAGTGTTTGTAAGTTGAACGAGTCCACGGAGTTATTTTTCTCAGTCTCTTCGGTATCTTTGATAAATGGTTTCACATGGTGTTGGGAACTTTCGGCCTATGGGTAGCTGTCTTGGAAAAAGATCTCAATTCTGGATTTTATCTTCTTATCTGTATGGTCATACCATGGTTCCAAAAAGACGTAAAAGGGGACGTCTTGAACCTCTTTGATGAATCGTCCGTTTAAGGTGTCACATGGGATGGTTTGGACACCGTCTAGTCTCCTCTTTGGTCAAGACTGGCGGATCATTTTGATCTCTTGTTCTGATGGTTGATATCCGAAACCACAAGGAGGGAAAGCTTTCTTTAGTTCAATGGGCTCAAGTATCCTTTGTTGTCTTTTCCCTAGCCCCAGTCCGGGCATGAAGTGCATGTTTCTGAGCATCTGAATCACATTGACATTTCCATGATGGGTCGTATTCTGGACATACCCTTTCTTGGAAATCGTCCCCTGTCAGGAGTAGGAGTGGTTCAACTCGAAATCTTGATAGGAGAATATCATTTAACCCATGTTGTATCTCAAGTATTAGACTGCTGGTACTTACATCTTCGATATTATCATCGTCGCCCAAAATGGTGATGACCGGTCCATCGGCATAGAACTTTAATTTCTGATGGAATAAGGAAGACACACCCTTGATATTGTGGAGCCAAGTTCATCCGAGTAACAGGTTGAAATAAGATGGGATATTAATAACTTGGAATTCAATGACAGGGTTTATAGGGCCAACCCCTGTTACAAGTTTTATGGATGCTATCACCTCCCGATGGGTATTATCATAGTCACGTACAACAGCGAATGTTGGAGCGAGGTCATTTTCTTTCAGTCCTAAGCATTTAAAGGTTCTTAATGGGCAGACATTCAAGGCGGATCCATTATCGACAAGAGAGAGTGGTACGATCCTCCCCATAACTTCGATGGAGATATTAAGTGCATGATTGTGGTCTGGCCCAATTGTGGGGATTTCTTCTTCGAAGAAGGATAGCATTTTGGTAGAGGTCAAGGATCCGACCAAATTTATCGCCTCTTCCGGTGTGGTAGAAATAGGAACTATGGGTCCAATGATCAACTTGATCAAAGAATTTATGTGTAGCTGGGAAGACATGAAAAGCCCCCATAAAGTGATGTTAGCTTGAGTTTTCTTCAGTTGATCGAGGATCTTTCTTTCCTCGAGGGTCATTTCTGGCATAGGAAGGTTTTCAACCCCCTTCCCCTTATCATTGGCTGGTAGTGATCTTGGGATCTGGTAATGCCTCCCTGATCTGGTCATATGACTTACAGAAGAAGGGAGGAATATGAATCTTGTCTCTTCATCGATCTCAGGTTATTTTGCTACCTTATTTATTTCTCCAAGGAGCTCCTTAAATGATATCATCCCACACATATTAGCTACCGGGCTAGTTTTCTCAAAAAACTTGTTCTTCATTTGAATCTCCGAATTCTTCCCCACATCCGGTGGAAACAACTCTGTCTTTCCATGTAAAGTCGATGCATTCCACAACTTCAATGGCTTCTTCATACAGGTCTCCCCATTCTATGGGGATGTGGAAGGGTGAAGGGACCAGGCGTTCTTATAACTTCAGAGTATCAAGTAACTCAGTCATATTACAAATATCGTTGGTTTGCCTGAATGATTCTACCATGATCTGGACGACATCATCTAGGCTGACTTCATCCGTCGGTACCATCCAATTATCTGACTCTTGGGCCCATTTTTTTGCTTTTAAGAATAGTGTACTGAACCTATGGAAATCAATGGTCATCTATGAGGGAAATTTCAGCTCGAACTCCATTAGTTGGTTTAACATTTATGATAATTCCATACTTCCATTTTCGAAACGGGTATGGACGGCGATGCATGCTCTAGTAAGGAGCGACAGTGCCTAATTAACGAGGCTAGTAGGGTGTAGGAGGAAATATGGGCAGGTTTGGAGAGGTTTAGGAGAGTATATGGATGTGATTTGAGTTGAGGGATCAAATCTGGGGTTCATTTCTATGAAGATAGCATTGGTATGATTTGGGAGTGGGTTGTGAGTAGTGTTTGGATTAGGATTGGCTGGTGGGGCAATGGTAACCCGGTCAATTAGACCTTGGATTATGTTTCGAAGGTGAAAGCATTAGTCAGTGGTATGATCATCGATTTGGTGAAAGGAGCAATGGGCATCTGCCTTGAAGTTTCTTGGAAGTGGATTTGATGAGGATTAAGCTTAGCAGGGCTTGATAAACTTTGGAGAGGGGAGCATGGAGCTTGGTGTATTCCTTTCAAACTGGGAAGGGGTGGATTTCTGGTGCCCATGAAGTGGTCGGTTGAGAGATGTTGTCGTTGGTTGAGACTGCAGTATTGAAAGGTTTGTCATATTTTTTGGGAGTGAAATGTTCAGATACTTTCTTTGGTTCAACCTCTATTTTAGCAAGACCTTCCTCGATTTCTACTCCTGCTTCTCTGAGAGCTCAAAAGTGGGGATAATATTTCCCTCCCTTCGTTGCTAGGACATGGGGCAAGAAGTTATTCTTCACTATGCTGACTTGTTCTTCCTAGAAAGGCCGATTGGTCATGGTAGCTATTTTTTCCCTCCATCAGGTTATGAAGTTATTGTCTGATTCCCCAGAGTTCTGTTTGAGTAGCTCTAAATCACGGTAGGTGACCTCAAGCTCTTCGTTTTACTTGTACTGTGACATAAATTCTCGGGCCACATCCTCCCATCTACGGATTCTGGACTCCTCAAGAGATAAAAACCACCTGAGGGAGCTATCCTTCAAATTTAGCTAACATAATTGGGCCATCACCATTTCAGAATCCCTTAGGAGAGTCATAGCACAGTGATAACCGTGAAGATGAACAATCGGTGGTCCACTTCCTCTAAATTTCTTGATATTTGGCATCTTGAACTTATCGGGTAATCTTGTGTTAGGATAAGGAGACATGTGGGTGTAGTACATGTAATTCCCAGAGACTCTGACTTGGTTCAACTTCTTTGTTAGCATCTTGAGATCTTCTTTGACCTTGTTCAATTCTTCCTATTTCAGATCAATGATTATAGGCAAGTTAGCCCCAGACTTGACAAGGTTTGGCATAGGCAGCTGGGCAGGAGGCGGCCCATTAACAGGAGGGACATGGGGAACGTGAAGATATTCTCCAAGAACCCAGATAGGCTCGGGTGGACCCATAGTGCGATGGAATAGGGACTCGGTCTCTTGAGGAAAGGGAACCTGGTTTCATTGCATTTCTCGGACCTCAGTCTGGAGGTTGTCAATCTTGGACATGAGCTGAGCTAGGACTGTCGTCAGATTCGGCTACACAACAGGTGTTTGGTCTGTGTTCTCCATGGGAAATGGATGGATACTGGACTCGAAAGAAGTAACAAGGGAACGGACGAAGCTCCTGGGTGATTTGACCGCAGACCGAAGCCAATAAGGATCTAGGCCAAGGACGTGCGATCGACCTGAGAAGGCATAAAACGGGATTTATTTTTGAAAAGAAAGAAAAACAAAATTTAACATTTTTTTTTAGATTGAAAGACAAAATATTTTTGGATTTTTGGTAAAGAAAGGGGAAATGTTTTTGGATTTTTGATAAAGAAAGGAGGAATGATTTTGGATTTTTGATAAAGAAGGGAGAAATGTTTTTTTCTTTTTTTGGGAGACAGTCTCAGCAGGATTATTATAATTATTAGGTTCTCACTTGTATTAAATTATCCTAAATGCAAAATAAATACCTGACAGAACCCGAGCTTGGAAAATTTGGGTTTGTAACATATGCACAGCTATGGCTGGACTTGTAACCAGACTCATGGGTAGGGTCCCGTTTTAAAAATGTGCAAAAATTTGGGCGACAGACCGACCCGAGATTTTGGTAGAGTTTCAAGTTAAAACCGGTAATCTTATATGTGTGTCCTAGGCTTGACACCTATATGCGGGTATGTAGTTGGTTGGGTGAATTAAAAAGGGTTCCCCCTTCGGCGTGACTTCCACGATATACGTCTTGCTCTTGCAGGGAATCAGTACGTGAGGACAAGCCATTTGATATACCTGGGTGTATGTCAATTGCCTCACTATATACCTCATGGGGACGGTACGTGTGAGAGAGAATCCGATATACTCGATGTATGTGAACGAGATCCCTGCGATATACCTCCCATCATGAATGCGGTCAAACGGTACGATACGGGGAAAACCTTCAATATATGTCGAAGGTACTTGGCCAATGGAAGGTGAGAGTCATATCGCTTAGGCTAACTGCGCCCTGCCGGACCAGGGCCGATCACGAAAGGACCCTCCAGTTACTGGACAAATTTGGTCAATCACAATGCTCTTTGTTGATATTGTGTGAATCATGCATGATTCTCTTATTAGTATCTTATGATGAGAATGTCTTTCTTGATTATGCCAAACATGGAGGAAAGTACAAGTACCAATGGTACACCAAGTATGGATGGGTGATGCGTGCATAATATAGATATATGTGATCCTAGGTGCACGTGGTGTGAAGTGTACATGGAGAATTTTCTACAAGTGTGTGAATAGAAGCATAAGCATGAGGTACACATGAAAAGGGGGAACATGAAAAAAGGGGGAAAATATAAACAAGCATAACATCCATGTAAATAGAGTCTAGCCCTCAAAATAAAGTTCCCCAGCAGAGTCGCCACTGTGGCCATCCCCGGATATATCCCCTTGCGACGCGGCGGGAGAGGATCCCTCTAAGTCCTACGCATCCCTCTCAGGAGCGATTCGGCCGGCGTCGGTGAATGAGGTGAAAAATGTAGAGAGATAGAGTCGCCAGCCTATTTTACTCAAAACATAAATAAGAAAGGGGATCCATCCTGAAGGAAAGCATACAAATACATACTTATACATACAAAACCAAAATGATTCGAAAGGGGTCCGGAGGCTAAGTTACAAAATGGGAAGGTGTAAGGCACCCATTCCGCCCTTACGGGCTCTCATGGGTTGTTGCTATTTTCCTTTCTTTCCATGTGATATGTGTTCATGTCTATACGTAGTGGAGATAGGAATCATCGACTTGTATCATGGAAGAGATAAAGCGAGTCATCCATAGGAATATTCCTAAAAAGTAATATTAGAAAATAGGATTTATGCGATTATCCTAGCATTGATCATTATAAGGGAATGATAATGCATGTGAAATAACACGCCATTAAGAACAAATATATATATATATATATATATAATATAAGAGAGTTAAGTTTAAAGAATATAGAAAAATAGGAAAAAAGTAGAAAAAGGACTCGAGTCTCGGGTTTTACCCCGAGATGCCTAGTAGCCTATAGAGGCATCAAAGTCCACGTAGCTCGTATGCAAAATGAGGGGTGGGATTTATCCCATAAATCCAATCGGGGACTTCTCTTATATTGTTGCGTGTGTGTGTAAAAAAAATGTTTTAGTTGTGAGAAAAGTGTGAGAAAAGTGTAAGAATTCCCATTTGGAATTTATGAGCAAATCCTCTTTTTCTTATTTTTGGGTTTTTATTTATAAGAAAATAAGAGATGTGCAATAATACTAAATAAAAAGTATATTTGTGAGATGAGAGAATGAAAGTGCTAAGTAATAAAACAAGTTAATGCGAATTTATGAGAATCTAAGGAGAGAGTTGGAAGAGACGGACATTCTTGGAGATCTTGAGCTTGATCTTGGATGTTGGAGAGAAGCCCTTGCACTTGGATGATGATGAAGGGTACTTAAATCACCAAGTGTGATGAAAAGGATGATGAAAAGTGAAGTTTGGAAAGGGATTTGGATGTGGAAATCACACTGACTTCGAGAGACGTTTTTTAGATTCGCTGATAGTGAGGTATTTCAGATCTGGGCACCATTTGCAATGAGTTCAAGCCCACCTTTTTATAGGCCCATGGCATTGTCGATCGTCATAGCCCTGGTCCTGCCAATCAGCAGGTGCGTTTAGGCACATTGCCGATAGGCAGGGTCTGGGACCTGCCGTTTGGTAGTCTCTTTCAGGCTCCTTCGAAAAATTGGTCGTAGAGTGCAAACCATTGATTCAAATCATGCACGGGGCAAACCATTGTAAATTTAATTCAGAGAACTTCGAAAGTCCTTTGGACCTCTCCCGGGTTCGGAAGTTGGCTTTGGGTCAAATGTGGCTCTGAAGCGTTCATCGGTCCTTTGGACGGGGAAACTTCGGACGCAAATGGATCGTTCATCCGTATGGTAAGTCAGAATCGCGTACGGCGCTGGAAAGGTTAGGAGATGTACTTAGACATTCCAAAGAGTTTGAACAAGTTTGGGGAGCTGACTTTGGTCAACTGGGCCCTGGAAGCATTCGATGACCTCTCAAAGTAAAACATATCGTTCCTCCGTACTGTAAGTGAGAATCACAAAAGGGGTGGCCCGTTGGAATGGGGTTTCAGTTCCCTTTGAAGATTCATTCAGTATCGGTCGAGATAAAGAGTTGACTTTGGTCAAAAGAAGCTTGGGAGCGCCTGGTGGCCTCATGATCGGGTTTCGAGGGAAAACGGGTCGTTCATCCACATGGTAAGTCAGAATCACGCACGGGATGGACCGTTGGAAAGGGGATTCAATGTACTTCAAAGATTCATTCAGTCTCGGTCGAGATGAATAGTTTAACTTTTGGTCAAATCGAGTCTGGGAGTGCTCGATGGCCTCTAGGTTAGTACCCAGGGTATGACTTGGGTTTGCAATGATGAAGGGAGGTTCTAGGGACCTAAGGAGAGGTTATGGGTTATAGAATGGGGTGTCTACACATGTTATTTTGGGCAGAGGTTGGCTCCATGCCATGAAGGCCGCACCATACACTTATGATTAAAAGTTAAAGTGCATCATGGATTGTGGAGTGGTCGAGATTCCCGGTGACCAAGCTTCGGCCTGAAGGTTCTTTATCGTAGGCATCCTCTTGAAGAAAGAGAAAAATAAGGAGCCTGAAGATGCCCAGAATAGGTTCGTTCTCTCTAAATAGCAACTACGGTATGGTCAACCAGGGGTGGAAGAGACCAGGGTCCCCTCCTTAGAGAGGGTTATCGAAAGCCTGGAAGGAGTTATAGTTAATGACAACTTGATAGAAAGAAAGTTTTTGATTGGATATTCTCTCATCGATCAGGAGAAAAGGTAATTGGTTTCACTCCTTAGAAGCAACATAGATGTTTTTGCATGGGAGCCTTACGAGTTACTTGGGATTGACCCCAGTTTGGCATGACATCCTCTACATGTCAATCCTACTTTTAAAACCATTACTCAAAAGGCTCGTTTAATGTCACCCGAGGTAGCAAAGTTACTGGATACAGGATTCATCAGGGAAGTTCAGTTCCCTATATGGATATCCGACCTTGTGGTAGTACCCAAAAGCAATGGAAGTTAGAGGGTGTGCAACTGGTTGAAGCCATAGGGACTCATGAAAGAAATGTCCTAAAGATATGGGTACCCATTGGTAGAACCCAAAAGCAATGGCACCGACCTCAACCAGGCATGTCCTAAAGATTGCTTCCCTCTCCCAAAGATATATCAACTAGTTGACACCACAATGACTCATGAAAGGATGATCTTCCTTGATGCTTACTCAAGATGTCATCAAATCCCATTATACGGGCTCATCCAGGATAAAACCTCCTTTATAACCTCAGTTTCTTTGTACTGTTATAAGGTCATGCCTTTTGGCCTCAAGAATGTGGGGGCAACCTACCAAAGATTGGTAACTGAGATGTTTAGCAAACAAATGGGAAGGACGACGGAAGTGTACATCGATGACATGCTCGTAAAAAGTAAGAACAAGGTCGATCACCTCTCAGACCTAGAAATAACTTTTGAAATCCCCAGGAAGTACCGAACGAAGCTTAATGAGAGTAAGTGTTCATTTGGAGTCCAGTCAGGAAAATTATTAGGCTACCTAGTGAGTAAAAAGGGAATCAAGTCCAATCCAGACCAAATCGATGCTATCACTAAGGTTCAGGACCCTCAGACATTCAGAGATGTTCAGAAGCGTACTGAGATGCTCGCTGCACTCATTGGCTTCATCTCCAAGTCTTTTGAGCGCTGCCAACAATTTTTCCATCTCTTAAAGAAAGACAAAGGACTAGTATGGAATGAAGACTATTCACAAGCTTTGGAAGAGGTCAAGTCTCACCTTATTAAGCCCTCACTGTTGGTAATTACAGATGATGGATTACAACTGTACCTTTACCTGGAAGTTCAGACCATGTTGTGAGCTCCGCCTTAGTTTTTGAAAAAGAGGGATAACAGAATCCGGTCTACTATCCTAGCAAAATGCTACTAGATGCTAAACAATGGTACTTGCCTTTATAAAAGCTCACCTATGCCTTAGTGATCACTTTGAGTAAGTTGAAGCACTACTTCGAAGCTCATTCCATAATAGTAATCACCTCCTACCCACTTAAGGACATTATACGAAAAGTTATCCTCTTGGGTGTGTTTATAAGTGGTCGATCGAGCTCGGAAGATTCAACATCCAGTTCCAACCCAGAATAGCAATTAAGGGACATATCTTGGAAGATTTTATTACTAAGTTCACAAGAGACCGTCCAATAGATCAGATGAAGGCAGAGCAACTGGTCCCATGTGATGCAACGTCCAAAGGATGGGCACTCTATGTTGATGGAATCTCAAATTCCAAGGGGGAACACTACACCAAAAGTGGTGATTGGTCACGACCAAAATCCCTGACCAAAGCTGTGGGTCGCGGACTTGGGCCATGACCATTTCGGGCGTGACCATTTTTGTCAATTTTCGTGGGTCGCGGCCCAAGTCCGTGACCAAAAAATGGTCACGGCCGAGAGGGGTCACGGCAGATGGTCGCGGACTTGGGCCGTGACCCATACCGTAACGGGTCGCGGCCCTCATCCGTGACCCACAATCGTGACAAATTGGTAACGGCCAAAGTCCGCGACCCACGTCCGTGACAAAAAAATATAAAAAAAATTGATCGCGGCCTTAATCCGTGACAAATTGGTCGCGGCCAAAGTCCGTGACCCACGACCGTCACAAAAAAATTAAAAAAAAATTGGTCGCGGCCAAAGTTCGCGACCCACGACCGTGCCAAAAAAATCAAAAAAAAATTGGTCGCGGACCTCATCCGTGACCCACAACCGTGACAAATTGGTCGCGGCCAAGGTCCGCGACCCACAACCGTGACAAAAAAATATAAAAATAAAAAGGTCACGGACTTTGGCCGCGGCCATTTTTATGTGCAACGAAAAAAACTAAAATTGTCATGGACAAAGTCCATGACCATATTTAACTATAATTTAAAAAAAAATATTTTTTTTTGGTCCAATCCTAAAATTGGGGGTCCTGTGAGTGCACCGTCGGTTGCTACGTGTATCGTTGGACGCGTACGAGGTATTACAAATATTTATTATTGGCAAAATAATAAAAAAAATCACAAATTGCGAATCGAGAACGTTGTTAATAAACAAATATATATACAAACTTATAAATATTACACGTCTTAATAATTCACAGACCAAAAAAAAATTGGGCAGAGTTCCCTCTATTTTCTTGACATTCCAAAACCTGTAAATATAAAACCTGCTTATTATAAAGCCCGCACGGCCATAAAATTCAACAATCAAATTATAAAAGCCAGCACGGCCATAAAACTAAACAATAAAAACCCGCATGGCTGTAACACAAAAAACAAAATCCTGAATGTACACAACATATAAAACATCTTCATGCTGTAGACCATTGCCTCCTTCGTTTGTTCCGTGTACAAAAATCCTACAAATGATAGGAAACATAAAAAAAATATCAGTAACCAAGTACTTTTACAAAAAAATTAATCAAGCTGAAAAATTGCATATATGAGTTAAAATTATCAGTAACCAAGTAGAAATATGCAAATTATCGTCGTATTCTCAAATCGGGAGTCCCGCGGCTGCGGGATCAGTTCTTACAAGTTACATTGGTCCCGTGGGAGGTGTTGGTGCCACCCACGGGGCCGTTAGAGGGCTTTTTTGAGTTTTCACCCTCTAACGCCATGTTTTTAAGCCTAAGTCAAGAAATATACAAATTATTGTCGTATTCTCAAACCGGGAGTCCCGTGGATGTGGGGTCAGTTCCTACGAGTTACATTGGTCCCGTGGGAGGTGTTGGTGCCACCCACGGGGCCGTTCGGGGGATGTTTCGAGTTTTCACCCTCTAACGCCATGTTTTGCTTAAGTCTAGAAATATACAAATTACCGTCGTACTCTCAAACCGGGAGACCCGGGACTGCGAGGTCAGTTCCTACGAGTTACATTGATCCCGTGGGAGGTGTTGGTGCCACCCACAGGGCCGTTGGGGGCTGTTTCGAGTTTTCACGCTCTAACGTCATGTTTTTAAGCCCAAGTCTAGAAATATGCAAAGTACCGTCGTATTCTCAAACCTGGAGACCCGCGGATGTGGGGTCAGTTCCTACGAGTAACATTGGTCCCATGGGAGGTGTTGGTGCCACCCACGGGGCCGTTTGGGGGCTGTTTCAAGTTTTCACCCTCTAACGTCATGTTTTTAAGCCTAAGTCTAAAAATATGCAAATTATCGTCGTATTCTCAAACCGGGAGACCCGCGGATGTGGGGTCAGTTCCTACGAGTTACATTGGTCCCGTGGGAGGTGTTGGTGCCACCCACGGGGCCGTTCGGGGGATGTTTCGAGTTTTCACCCTTTAACATCATGTTTTTAAGCCTAAGTCTAGAAATATGCAAATTACCATCGTATTCTCAAACCAGGAGACCCGCGGTTGTGGTGTCAGTTCCTATGAGTTACATTGGTCCAGTTGAAGGTGTTGGTGCCGCCCACGGTGCCGTTAGAGGGCTGTTTCGAGTTCTCACCCTCTAACGCCATGTTTTTAAGCATAAGTCTAAAAATATGAAATTATCGTCGTATTCTCAAACCGGGAGTCCCGCGGCTGCGGGGTCAATTCCTACGAGTTACATTGGTCCAGTGGGAGGTGTTGGTGCCACCCACCGGCCCGTTCGTGGGCTGTTTCGAGTTTTCACCCTCAAACGCCATGTTTTTAAGCCTAAGTCAAGAAATATGCAAATTACCGTCCTATTCTCAAACCGGGAGTCCCACGATTGCGTGGTCAGTTCCTATGAGTTACATTGGTCCCATGGCAGGTGTTTGTGCCACCTATGGGGACGTTCGGGGGCTATTTCGAGTTTTCACCCTCTAACGCCATGTTTTTAAGCCTAAGTCTAGAAATATGCAAACTACCGTCGTAATCTCAAACAGGGAGTACCTCGGCTGCGGGGCCAGTTCCTATGAGTTACATTGGTCCCATGGGAGGTTTTGGTGCCACCCACTGGGACATTCGGGGACTGTTTCCAGTTTTCACCATCTAACGCCATGTTTTCATGCCTAAGTCTAGAAATATGCAAATTACCGTCGTATTCTCAAACCGGGAGTCCTGCGGCTGCGTGGTCAGTTCCTACGAGTTAAATTGTTCCCGTGGGAGGTGTTTGTGCCACCCACGGGGATGTTCGAAGTCTATTCTGAGTTTTCAACCTCTAACGCCATGTTTTTAAGCTTAAGTCTAGAAATATGCAAATTATCGTCGTATTCTCAAACCGGGAGACCCGCGGCTGCGGGGTCAGTTCCTACGAGTTACATTGGTCCCGTGGGAGGTGTTGGTCCCACCCACGGGGATGTTCTGGGGCTGTTTTGAGTTTTCACCCTCTAACGCCATGTTTTGCTTAAGTCTCGAAATATGAAAATTATAGTCGTATTCTCAAACCAGGTGACCCGCAACTGCGGGGTCAGTTCCTATGAGTAATATTCGTCCCGTGGGAGGTGTTGCTGCCACCCACGGGGATGTTCGCGGGATGTTTCGAGTTTTCACTCTCTAAAGCCATGTTTTTAAGCCTAAGTCTAGAAATATGCAAATTACCATCATTTTCTCAAACCGAGAGTCTCGCGGCTGCGTGGTCAGTTCATACGAGTTACATTGGTCCCGTGGGAGGTGTTGGTGCCACCCCCGGGGCCGTTCGGGGGCTGTTTCGAGTTTTCACCCTCTAACGTCATGTTTTTAAGCCTAAGTCTAGAAATATGAAAATTACCGTCGTACGCTCAAACCGGGAGTCCTGCAACAGCGTGGTCAGATCCTAAGAGTTACATTGGTCCCGTGGGAGGTGTTGGTTCCACCCACGGGGCCGGTCGGGGGCTGTTTCGAGTTTTCACCCTTTAACGCCATGTTTTGCTTAAGTCTTGAAATATGTAAATTACCGTCGTATTCTCAAACCGGGAGACCCACGGCTGCGGGGTCAGTTCCTACGAGTTACATTGGTCCCGTGGGAGGTGTTGGTGCCACCCACGGGGCTGTTTGGGGGCTGTTTCGAGTTTTCACCCTCTAACGTCTTGTTTTTAAGCCTAAGTCTATAAATATGCAAATTACCGTTGTACTCTCAAACTGGGAGACCCGCGACTGTGTTACATTGGTCTCGTGGGAGGTGTTGGTGCCACCCACGGGCCGTTCGGGGGATGTTTCGAATTTTCACCCTCTAACGTCATGTTTTTAAGCCTAAGTCTAGAATTTTGCAAATTGCCATCGTACTCTCAAACTGGGAGACCTGCGGCTGTGGGGTCAGTTCCTACGAGTTACATTGGTCCCGTTGGACGTGTAGGTGCCACCCATGGGGCCGTTTGGGGGCTGTTTCGAGTTTTCACCCTCTAACGTCATGTTTTTAAGCCTAAGTCTAGAAATATGCAAATTACCATCGAATTCTCAAACCGTGAGACCCGCGGTTATGGGGTCAGCTCCTATGAGTTATATTGGTCCCGTGGGAGGTGTTGGTGCCACCCACGGTGCCGTTAGAGGGTTGTTTCGAGTTCTCACCCCCTAACACCATGTTTTTAAGCCTAAGTCTAAAAATATGAAATTATCCTCCTATTCTGAAACCGGGAGTCCCGCGGTTGCGGGGTCAGTTCCTACAAGTTATATTGGTCAAGTGGGAGGTGTTGGTGCCACCCACGGGGCCGTTCGGGGGCTGTTTCGAGTTTTCACCCTCAATTGCCATGTTTTTTAGCTTAAGTAAAGAAATATGCAAATTACCATCGTATTTTCAAACCGAGAGTCCCGTGGTTGCGTGGTCAGTTCCTATGAGTTACATTGGTCCCGTGGGAGGTGTTTGTGCCACCCACGAGGATGTTCGGGGGCAGTTTCGAGTTTTCACCCTCTAACGCCATGTTTTTAAGCCTAAGTCTATAAATATGCAAACTAATGTCGTATTCTCAAACCGAGAGTCCCGCGACTGCGGGGCCAGTTACATTGGTCCCGTGGGAGGTGTTGGTGCCACCTACGGGGCCGTTAGAGGGCTTTTTTGAGTTTTCACCCTCTAACGCCATGTTTTTAAGCCTAAGTCAAGAAATATGCAAATTATTGTCGTATTCTCAAACCGGGAGTCCCGTGGATGTGGGGTCAGTTCCTACGAGTAACATTGGTCCCGTGGGAGGTGTTGGTGCCACCCACGGGGCCGTTCGGGGGATGTTTCGAGTTTTCACCCTTTAACGCCATGTTTTGCTTAAGTCTAGAAATATACAAATTACCGTCGTACTCTCAAACCGGGAGACCCGCGACTGCGGGGTCAGTTCCTACGAGTTACATTGGTCCCGTGGGAGGTGTTGGTGCCACCCACAGGGCCGTTGGGGGCTGTTTCGAGTTTTCACCTTCTAACGTCATGTTTTTAAGCCCATGTCTAGAAATATGCAAAGTACCGTCGTATTCTCAAACCGGGAGACCCGCGGATGTGGGTTCAGTTCCTACGAGTTACATTGGTCCCGTGGGAGGTGTTGGTGCCACCCACGGGGCCGTTTGGGGGCTGTTTCGAGTTTTCACCCTCTAACGTCATGTTTTTAAGCCTAAGTCTAGAAATATGCAAATTACCGTCGTATTCTCAAACTGGAGACCCGCGGATGTGGGGTCAGTTCCTACGAGTTACATTGGTCCCGTGGGAGGTGTTGGTGCCACCAACGGGGCCGTTCGGGGGCTGTTTCGAGTTTTCACCCTTTAACATCATGTTTTTAAGCCTAAGTCTAGAAATATGCAAATTACCATCGTATTCTCAAACCAGGAGACCCGCGGTTGTGGTGTCAGTTCCTATGAGTTACATTGGTCCAGTTGAAGGTGTTGGTGCCACCCACGGTACCGTTAGAGGGCTGTTTCGAGTTCTCACCCTCTAACGCCATATTTTTAAGCATAAGTCTAAAAATATGAAATTATCGTCGTATTCTCAAACCGGGAGTCCCGCGGCTGCGGGGTCAATTCCTACGAGTTACATTGGTCCAGTGGGAGGTGTTGGTGCCACCCACCGGGCCGTTCGTGGGCTGTTTCGAGTTTTCACCCTCAAACGCCATGTTATTAAGCCTAAGTCAAGAAATATACAAATTACAGTCGTATTCTCAAACCGGGAGTCCCGCGATTGCGTGGTCAGTTCCTATGAGTTACATTGGTCCCGTGGCAGGTGTTTGTGCCACCTACGGGGACGTTCGGGGGCTATTTCGAGTTTTCACCCTCAAACGCCATGTTTTTAAGCCTAAGTCTAGAAATATGCAAACTACCGTCGTAATCTCAAATAGGGAGTCCCTCGGCTGCGGGGCCAGTTCCTATGAGTTACATTGGTCCCATGGGAGGTTTTGGTGCCACCCTCTGGGACATTCGGGGACTATTTCCAGTTTTCACCTTCTAACGCCATGTTTTCAAGCCTAAGTCTAGAAATATGCAAATTACCGTCGTATTCTCAAACCGGGAGTCCTGCGGCTGCGTGGTCAGTTCCTACGAGTTAAATTGTTCCCGTGGGAGGTGTTTGTGCCACCCACGGGGACGTTCGAAGGCTATTCCGAGTTTTCAACCTCTAACGCCATGTTTTTAAGCCTAAGTCTAGAAATATGCAAATTATCGTCGTATTCTCAAACCGGGAGACCCGCGGCTGTGGGGTCAGTTCCTACGAGTTACATTGGTCCCGTGGGAGGTGTTGGTGCCACCCACGGGGATGTTCTGGGGCTGTTTTGAGTTTTCACCCTCTAACGCCATGTTTTGCTTAAGTCTCGAAATATGAAAATTATAGTCGTATTCTCAAACCAGGTGACCTGCAACTGCGGGGTCAGTGCCTATGAGTAATATTCGTCCCGTGTGAGGTGTTGGTGCCACCCACGGGGATGTTCGCGGGCTGTTTCGAGTTTTCACCCTCTAACGCCATGTTTTTAAGACTAAGTCTATTTATATGCAAATTACCATCGTTTTCTCTAACCGGGAGTCTCGCGGCTGCATGGTCAGTTCATACGAGTTCCATTGGTCCCGTGGGAGGTGTTGGTGCCACCCCCGAGGCCGTTCGGGGGCTGTTTCGAGTTTTCACCCTCTAACGTCATGTTTTTAAGCCTAAGTCTAGAAATATGAAAATTACCGTCGTCCGCTCAAACCGGGAGTCCCGCGACAGCGTGGTCAGTTCCTAAGAGTTACTTTGGTCCCGTGGGAGGTGTTGGTTCCACCCACGGGGCCGTTCGGGGGCTGTTTCGAGTTTTCACCCTCCAACGCCATGTTTTGCTTAAGTCTTGAAATATGTAAATTACCGTCGTATTCTCAAATCGGGAGACCCACGGCTGCGGGGTCAGTTCCTACGAGTTACATTGGTCCCGTGGGAGGTGTTGGTGCCACCCACGGGGCGGTTTGGGGGTTGTTTCGAGTTTTCACCCTCTAACGTCATGTTTTTAAGCCTAAGTCTAGAATTATGCAAATTGCCATCGTACTCTCAAACTGGGAGACCTGCGGCTGTGGGGTCAGTTCCTATGAGTTACATTGGTCCCGTGGGAGGTGTAGGTGCCACCCATGAGGCCGTTTGGGGGCTATTTCGAGTTTTCACCCTCTAACGTCATGTTTTTAAGCGTAAGTCTAGAAATATGCAAATTACAATCGTATTCTGAAACCGGGAGACCCGAGGTTATGGGGTCAGCTCCTACAAGTTATATTGGTCCCGTGGGAGGTGTTGGTGACACCCACGGTGCCGTTAGAGGGTTGTTTCGAGTTCTCACCCCCTAACACCATGTTTTTAAGCCTAAGTCTAAAAATATGAAATTATCGTCGTATTCTCAAACCGGGAGTCCCGCGGGTGCGGGGTCAGTTCCTACAAGTTATATTGGTCAAGTGGGAGGTGTTGGTGCCACCCACGGGGCCATTCGGGGCATGTTTCGAGTTTTCACCCTCTAACGCCATGTTTTGCTTAAGTCTAGAAATATACAAATTACCGTCGTACTCTCAAACCGGGAGACCCGCGACTGCGGGGTCAGTTCCTACGAGTTACATTGGTCCCGTGGGAGGTGTTGCTGCCACCCACAGGGCCGTTGGGGGCTGTTTCGAGTTTTCACCCTCTAACATCATGTTTTTAAGCCCAAGTCTAGAAATATGCAAAGTACCGTCGTATTCCCAACCCGGGAGACCCGCGGATGTGGGGTCAGTTCCTACGAGTTACATTGGTCCCGTGGGAGGTGTTGGTGCCACCCACGGGGCCGTTTGGGGGCTGTTTCGAGTTTTCACCCTATAACGTCATGTTTTTAAGCCTAAGTCTAGAAATATGCAAATTACCGTCGTATTCTCAAACCGGAGACCCGCGGATGTGGGGTCAGTTCCTACGAGTTACATTGGTCCCGTGGGAGGTGTTGGTGCCACCCACGGGGCCGTTCGGGGGCTGTTTCGAGTTTTCACCCTTTAACATCATGTTTTTAAGCCTAAGTCTAGAAATATGCAAATTACCACCGTATTCTCAAACCAGGAGACACGCGGTTGTGGTGTCAGTTCCTATGAGTTACATTGGTCCAGTTGAAGGTGTTGGTGCCACCCACGGTGCCGTTAGAGGGATGTTTCGAGTTCTCACCCTCTAACGCCATGTTTTTAAGCATAAGTCTAAAAATATGAAATTATCGTCGTATTCTCAAACCGGGAGTCCCGCGGCTGCGGGGTCAATTCCTACGAGTTACATTGGTCCAGTGGGAGGTGTTGGTGCCACCCACCGGGCCGTTCGTGGGCTGTTTCGAGTTTTCACCCTCAAACGCCAAGTTTTTAAGCCTAAGTCAAGAAATATGCAAATTACCATCGTATTCTCAAACCAGGAGTCCCGCGATTGCGTGGTCTGTTCCTATGAGTTACATTGGTCCCGTGGCAGGTGTTTGTGCCACCTACGGGGACGTTCGGGTGCTATTTCGAGTTTTCACCCTCAAATGCCATGTTTTTAAGCCTAAGTCTAGAAATATGCACTACTGTCGTAATCTCAAACAGGGAGTCCCTCGGCTGCGGGGCCATTTCCTATGAGTTACATTGGTCCCATGGGAGGTTTTGGTGCCACCCACTGGGACATTCGGGGACTATTTCCAGTTTTCACCTTCTAACGCCATGTTTTCAAGCCTAAGTCTAGAAATATGCAAATTACCGTCGTATTCTCAAACCAGGGGTCCTGCGGCTGCGTGGTCAGTTCCTACGAGTTAAATTGTTCGCGTGGGAGGTGTTTGTGCCACCCACGGGGACGTTCGAAGGCTATTCCGAGTTTTCAACCTCTAACGCCATGTTTTTAAGCCTAAGTTTGGAAATATGCAAATTATTGTCGTATTCTCAAACCGGGAGACCCGCGGCTGCGGGGTCAATTCCTACGAGTTACATTGGTCCCGTGGGAGGTGTTGGTGCCACCCACGGGGAAGTTCTGGGGCTGTTTTGAGTATTCACCCTCTAACGCCATGTTTTGCTTAAGTCTCGAAATATGAAAATTATAGTCGTATTCTCAAACCAGGTGACCCGCAACTGTGGGGTCAGTTCCTATGAGTAATATTCGTCCCGTGGGAGGTGTTGGTGCCACCCACGGGGATGTTCGCGGGATGTTTCGTGTTTTCACCCTCAAACGCCATGTTTTTAAGCCTAAGTCTAGAAATATGCAAATTACCATCGTTTTCTCTAACCGGGAGTCTCGCGGCTGCGTGGTCAGTTCATATGAGTTACATTGGTCCCATGGGAGGTGTTGGTGCCACCCCCGGGGCCGTTCGGGGGCTGTTTCGAGTTTTAACCCTCTAACGTCATGTTTTTAAGCCAAAGTCTAAAAATATGAAAATTATTGTCGTACTCTCAAACCGGGAGTCCCGCGACAGCGTGGTCAGTTCCTAAGAGTTACATTGGTCCCGTGGGAGGTGTTGGTTCCACCCACGGGGCCGTTCGGGGGCTGTTTCGAGTTTTCACCCTCCAACGCCATGTTTTGCTTAAGTCTTGAAATATGTAAATTACCGTCGTATTCTCAAATCGGGAGACCCACGACTGCGGGGTCAGTTCCTACGAGTTACATTGGTCCCATGGGAGGTGTTGGTGCCACCCACGGGTCTGTTTGGGGGCTGTTTCGAGTTTTCACCCTCTAACGTCATGTTTTTAAGCCTAAGTCTAGAAATATGCAAATTACCGTTGTACTCTCAAACTGGGAGACCCGCGGCTGTGAGGTCAGTTCCTACGAGTTACATTGGTCCCGTGGGAGGTGTTGGTGCCACCCACGGGCCGTTCGGGGGTTGTTTCGAGTTTTCACCCTCTAACGTCATGTTTTTAAGCCTAAGTCTAGAATTATGCAAATTGCCATCGTACTCTCAAACTGGGAGACCTGTGGCTGTGGGGTCAGTTCCTACGAGTTACATTGGTCCCGTGGGAGGTGTAGGTGCCACCCATGGGGCCGTTTGGGGGCTATTTCGAGTTTTCACCCTCTAACGTCATGTTTTTAAGCCTAAGTCAAGAAATATGCAAATTACCATCGTATTCTCAAACCGGGAGACCCGAGGTTATGGGGTCAGCTCCTACGAGTTATATTGGTCCCGTGGGAGGTGTTGGTGACACCCACGGTGCCGTTAGAGGGTTGTTTCGAGTTCTCACCCCCTAACACTATGTTTTTAAGCCTAAGTCTAAAAATATGAAATTATCGTCGTATTCTCAAATCGGGAGTCCCGCGGGTGCGGGGTCAGTTCCTACAAGTTATATTGGTCAAGTGGGAGGTGTTGGTGCCACCCACGGGGCCGTTCGGGTGCTGTTTCGAGTTTTCACCCTCAATTGCCATGTTTTTAAGCTTAAGTCAAGAAATATGCAAATTACCATCGTATTTTCAAACCGAGAGTCCCGTGGTTGCGTGGTCAGTTCCTATGAGTTACATTGGTCCCGTGGGAGGTGTTTGTGCCACCCACGAGGACGTTCGGGGGCAGTTTCGAGTTTTCACCCTCTAACGCCATGTTTTTAAGCCTAAGTCTATAAATATGCAAACTAATGTCGTATTCTCAAACCGAGAGTCCCGCGGCTGCGGGGCGAGTTACATTTGTCCCGTGGGAGGTGTTGGTGCCACCCACGGTGCCGTTAGAGGGCTTTTTTGAGTTTTCACCCTCTAACGCCATGTTTTTAAGCCTAAGTCAAGAAATATGCAAATTATTGTCGTATTCTCAAACCGCGAGTCCCGTGGATGTGGGGTCAGTTCCTACGAGTTACATTGGTCCCGTGGGAGGTGTTGGTGCCACCCACGGGGCCATTCAGGGGATGCTTCGAGTTTTCACCCTCTAACGCCATGTTTTGCTTAAGTCTAGAAATATACAAATTACCGTCGTACTCTCAAACCGGGAGACCCGCGACTGCGGGGTCAGTTCCTACGAGTTACATTTGTCCCGTGGGAGGTGTTGGTGCCACCCACAGGGCCGTTGGGGCCTGTTTCGAGTTTTCACCCTCTAACATCATGTTTTTAAGCCCAAGTCTAGAAATATGCAAAGTACCGTCGTATTCCCAACCCGGGAGACCCGCGGATGTGGGGTCAGTTCCTACGAGTTACATTGGTCCCGTGGGAGGTGTTGGTGCCACCCACGGGGCCGTTTGGGGGCTGTTTCGAGTTTTCACCCTCTAACGTCATGTTTTTAAGCCTAAGTCTAGAAATATGCAAATTACTGTCGTATTCTCAAACCGGAGACCCGCGGATGTGGGGTCAGTTCCTATGAGTTACATTGGTCCCGTGGGAGGTGTTGGTGCCACCCACGGGGCCGTTTGGGGGCTGTTTTGAGTTTTCACCCTTTAACATCATATTTTTAAGCCTAAGTCTAGAAATATGCAAATTACCATCGTATTCTCAAACCAGGAGACCCGCGGTTGTGGTGTCAGTTCCTATGAGTTACATTGGTCCAGTTGAAGGTGTTGGTGCCACCCACGGTGCCGTTAGAGGGCTGTTTCGAGTTCTCACCCTCTAACGCCATGTTTTTAAGCATAAGTCTAAAAATATGAAATTATCGTCGTATTCTCAAACCGGGAGTCCCGCGGCTGCGGGGTCAATTCCTACGAGTTACATTGGTCCAGTGGGAGGTGTTGGTGCCACCCACCGGGCCGTTCGTGGGTTGTTTCGAGTTTTCACCCTCAAATGCCATGTTTTTAAGCCTAAGTCAAGAAATATGCAAATTACCGTCGTATTCTCAAACCGGGAGTCCCGCGATTGCGTGGTCAGTTCCTATGAGTTACATTGGTCCCGTGGCAGGTGTTTGTGCCACCTACGGGGACGTTCGGGTGCTATTTCGAGTTTTCACCCTCAAACCCCATGTTTTTAAGCCTAAGTCTAGAAATATGCAAACTACTGTCGTAATCTCAAACAGGGAGTCCCTCGGCTGCGGGGCCAGTTCCTATGAGTTACATTGGTCCCATGGGAGGTTTTGGTGCCACCCACTGGGACATTCGGGGACTATTTCCAGTTTTCACCTTCTAACGCCATGTTTTCAAGCCTAAGTCTAGAAATATGCAAATTACCGTCGTATTCTCAAACCGGGGGTCCTGCGGCTGCGTGGTCAGTTCCTACGAGTTAAATTGTTCGCGTGGGAGGTGTTTGTGCCACCCACGGGGACGTTCGAAGGCTATTCCGAGTTTTCAACCTCTAACGCCATGCTTTTAAGCCTAAGTCAGGAAATATGCAAATTATCGTCGTATTCTCAAACCGGGAGACACGCGGCTGCGGGGTCAGTTCCTACGAGTTACATTGGTCCCGTGGGAGGTGTTGGTGCCACCCACGGGGATGTTCTGGGGCTGTTTTGAGTTTTCACCCTCTAACGCCATGTTTTGCTTAAGTCTCGAAATATGAAAATTATAGTCGTATTCTCAAACCAGGTGACCCGCAACTGCAGGGTCAATTCCTATAAGTAATATTCGTCCCGTGGGAGGTGTTGGTGCCACCCACGGGGATGTTCGCGGGCTGTTTCGAGTTTTCACCCTCAAACGCCATGTTTTTAAGCCTAAGTCTAGAAATATGCAAATTACCGTCGTTTTCTCTAACCGGGAGTCTCGCGGCTGTGTGGTCAGTTCATATGAGTTACATTGGTCCCGTGGGAGGTGTTGGTGCCACCCCCGGGGCCGTTCGGGGGCTGCTTCGAGTTTTAACCCTCTAACGTTATGTTTTTAAGCCTAAGTCTAGAAATATGAAAATTACCGTCGTACGCTCAAACCGGGAGTCCCGCGACAGCGTGGTCAGTTCCTAAGAGTTACATTGGTCCCGTGGGAGGTGTTGGTTCCACCCACGGGGCCGTTCGGGGGCTGTTTCGAGTTTTCACCCTCCAACGCCATGTTTTGCTTAAGTCTTGAAATATGTAAATTACCGTCGTATTCTCAAATCGGGAGACCCACGACTGCGGGGTCAGTTCCTACGAGTTACATTGGTCCCATGGGAGGTGTTGGTGCCACCCACGGGGCTGTTTGGGGGCTGTTTCGAGTTTTCACCCTCTAACGTCATGTTTTTAAGCCTAAGTCTAGAAATATGCAAATTACCGTCGTACTCTCAAACTGGGAGACCCGCGGCTGTGGGGTCAGTTCCTACGAGTTACATTGGTCCCGTGGGAGGTGTTGGTGCCACCCACGGGCCGTTCGGGGGCTGTTTCGAGTTTTCACCCTCTAACGTCATGTTTTTAAGCCTAAGTCTAGAATTATGCAAATTGCCATCGTACTCTCAAACTGGGAGACCTGCGGCTGTGGGGTCAGTTCCTACGAGTTACATTGGTCCCGTGGGAGGTGTAGGTGCCACCCATCGGGCCGTTTGGGGGCTATTTCAAGTTTTCACCCTCTAACGTCATGTTTTTAAGCCTAAGTCAAGAAATATGCAAATTACCATCGTATTCTCAAACCGGGAGACCCGAGGTTATGGGGTCAGCTCCTACGAGTTATATTGGTCCCGTGGGAGGTGTTGGTGCCACCCACGGTGCCGTTAGAGGGTTGTTTCGAGTTCTCACCCCCTAACACCATGTTTTTAAGCCTAAGTCTAAAAATATGAAATTATCGTCGTATTCTCTAACCGGGAGTCCCGCGGCTGCGGGGTCAGTTCCTACAAGTTATAT
The DNA here is from genome assembly GCA_949130495.1 of Sambucus nigra. Taxonomy (NCBI): domain Eukaryota; kingdom Viridiplantae; phylum Streptophyta; class Magnoliopsida; order Dipsacales; family Adoxaceae; genus Sambucus; species Sambucus nigra. The sequence continues at coordinate 364,152,680 of OX422212.1, forward strand.
TGGTCAAGTGGGAGGTGTTGGTGCCACCCACGGGGCCGTTCGGGGGCTGTTTCGAGTTTTCACCCTCAATTGCCATGTTTTTAAGCTTAAGTCAAGAAATATGCAAATTACCATCGTATTTTCAAACCGAGAGTCCCTTGGTTGCGTGGTCAGTTCCTATGAGTTACATTGGTCCCGTGGGCGTTGTTTGTGCCACCCACGAGGACATTCGGGGGCAGTTTCGAGTTTTCACCCTCTAACGCGATGTTTTTAAGCTTAAGTCTATAAATATGCAAACTAATGTCATATTCTCAAACCTAGAGTCACGCGGCTGCGGGTGCAGTTACATTGGTCCCGTGGGAGGTGTTGGTGCCACCCACGGGGCCGTTAGAGGGCTTTTTTGAGTTTTCACCCTCTAACGCCATGTTTTTAAGCCTAAGTCAAGAAATATGCAAATTATTGTCGTATTCCCTAACCGGGAGTCCCGTGGATGTGGGGTCAGTTCCTACGAGTTACATTGGTTCCGTGGGAGGTGTTGGTGCCACCCACGGGGCCGTTCGGGGGCTGTTTCGAGTTTTCACCCTCTAACGTCTTGTTTTTAAGCCTAAGTCTGGAAATATGCAAATTACCGTTGTACTCTCAAACTGGGAGACCCGCGGCTGTGTTACATTGGTCCCGTGGGAGGTGTTGGTGCCACCCACGGGCCGTTCGGGGGATGTTTCGAGTTTTTACCCTCTAACGTCATGTTTTTAAGCCTAAGTCTAGAATTATGCAAATTGCCATCGTACTCTGAAACTGGGAGACCTGCGGCTGTGGGGTTAGTTCCTACGAGTTACATTGGTCCCGTGGGAGGTCTAGGTGCCACCCATGGGGCCGTTTGGGGGCTGTTTCGAGTTTTCACCCTCTAACGTCATGTTTTTAAGCCTAAGTCTAGAAATATGCAAATTACCGTCGTATTCTCAAACTGGGAGACCCGCGGTTATGGGGTCAGCTCCTACGAGTTATATTGGTCCCGTGGGAGGTGTTGGTGCCACCCACGGTGCCGTTAGAGGGTTGTTTCGAGTTCTCACCCCCTAACACCATGTTTTTAAGCCTAAGTCTAAAAATATGAAATTATCGTCGTATTCTCAAACCGGGAGTCCCTCGGCTACGGGGTCAGTTCCTACAAGTTATATTGGTCAAGTGGGAGGTGTTGGTGCCACCCACGGGGCCGTTCGGGGGCTGTTTCGAGTTTTCACCCTCAATTGCCATGTTTTTAAGCTTAAGTCAAGAAATATGCAAATTACCATCGTATTTTCAAACCGATAGTCCCGTGGTTGCGTGGTCAATTCCTATGAGTTACATTGGTCCCGTGGGAGGTGTTTGTGCCTCCCACGAGGATGTTCGGGGGCAGTTTCGAGTTTTCACCCTCTAACGCCATGTTTTTAAGCCTAAGTATATAAATATGCAAACTAATGTCGTATTCTCAAACCGAGAGTCCCGCGGCTGCGGGGCCAGTTACATTGGTCCTGTGGGAGGTGTTGGTGCCACCCACGGGGCCGTTAGAGGGCTTTTTTGAGTTTTCACCCTCTAACGCCATGTTTTTAAGCCTAAGTCAAGAAATATCCAAATTATTGTCGTATTCTCAAACCGGGAGTCCCGTGGATGTGGGGTCAGTTCCTACGAGTTACATTGGTCCCGTGGGAGGTGTTGGTGCCACCCACGGGGCCGTTCGGGGGATGTTTCGAGTTTTCAACCTCTAACGCCATGTTTTGCTTAAGTCTAGAAATATAGAAATTACCGTCGTACTCTCAAACCGGGAGACCCGCGACTGCGGGGTCAGTTCCTACGAGTTACATTGGTCCCGTGGGAGTTGTTGGTGCCACTCACAGGGTCGTTGGGGGCTGTTTCGAGTTTTCACCCTCTAACGTCATGTTTTTAAGCCCAAGTCTAGAAATATGCAAAGTACCGTCGTATTCTCAAATCGGGAGACCCGCGTATGTGGGGTCAGTTCCTACGAGTTACATTGGTCCCGTGGGAGGTGTTGGTGCCACCCAACGGGCCGTTTGGGGGCTGTTTCGAGCTTTCACCCTCTAACGTCATATTTTTAAGCCTAAGTCTAGAAATATGCAAATTACCGTCGTATTCTCAAATCGGAGACCCGCGGATGTGGGGTCAGTTCCTACGAGTTACATTGGTCCCGTGGGAGGTGTTGGTGCCACCCACGGGGCCGTTCGGGGGCTGTTTCGAGTTTTCACCCTTTAACATCATGTTTTTAAGCCTAAGTCTAGAAATATGCAAATTACCATTGTATTCTCAAACCAGGAGACCCGCGGTTGTGGTGTCAGTTCCTATGAGTTACATTGGTCCAGTTGAAGGTGTTGGTGCCACCCACGGTGCCATTAGAGGGTTGTTTCGAGTTCTCACCCTCTAACGCCATGTTTTTAAGCATAAGTCTAAAAATATGAAATTATCGTCGTATTCTCAAATCGGGAGTCCCGCGGCTGCGGGGTCAATTCCTACGAGTTACATTGGTCCAGTGGGAGGTGTTGGTGCCACCCACGGGGACGTTTGGGGGCTGTTTTGAGTTTTCACCCTCTAACGTCATGTTTTTAAGCCTAAGTCTAGAAATATGCAAATTACCGTTGTACTCTCAAACTGGGATACCCGCGGCTGTTGGGTTAGTTCCTACGAGTCACATTGGTCCCGTGGGAGGTGTTGGTGCCACCAACGGGGCCGTTCGGGGGCTGTTTCGAGTTTTCTCCCTTTAACATCATGTTTTTAAGCCTAAGTCTAGAAATATGCAAATTACCATCGTATTCTCAAACCAGGAGACCCGCGGTTGTGGTGTCAGTTCCTATGAGTTACATTGGTCCAGTTGAAGGTGTTGGTGCCACCCACGGTGCCGTTAGAGGGTTGTTTCGAGTTCTCACCCTCTAACGCCATGTTTTTAAGCATAAGTCTAAAAATATGAAATTATCGTCGTATTCTCAAATCGGGAGTCCCGCGGCTGCGGGGTCAATTCCTACGAGTTACATTGGTCCAGTGGGAGGTGTTGGTGCCACCCACGGGGACGTTTGGGGGCTGTTTTGAGTTTTCACCCTCTAACGTCATGTTTTTAAGCCTAAGTCTAGAAATATGCAAATTACCGTTGTACTCTCAAACTGGGATACCCGCGGCTGTGGGGTCAGTTCCTACGAGTTACATTGGTCCCGTGGGAGGTGTTGGTGCCACCCACGGGCCGTTCGAGGGCTGTTTCGAGTTTTCACCCTCTAACGTCATGTTTTTAAGCCTAAGTCTAGAATTATGCAAATTGCCATCGTATTCTCAAACCAGGAGACCCGCGGTTGTGGTGTCAGTTCCTCTGAGTTACATTGGTCCAGTTGAAGGTGTTGGTGCCACCCACGGTGCCGTTAGAGGGCTGTTTCGAGTTCTCACCCTCTAACGCCATGTTTTTAAGCATAAGTCTAAAAATATGAAATTATCGTCGTATTCTCAAACCAGGAGTCTCGCGGCTGCGGGGTCAATTCCTACGAGTTACATTGGTCCAGTGGGAGGTGTTGGTGCCACCCACGGGGACGTTTGGGAGTTGTTTCGAGTTTTCACCCTCTAACGTCATGTTTTTTAGCCTAAGTCTAGAAATATGCAAATTACCGTTATACTCTCAAACTGGGATACCCGCGGCTGTGGGGTCAGTTCCTACGAGTTACATTGGTCCCGTGGGAGGTGTTGGTGCCACCCACAGGGCCGTTGGGGGCTGTTTCGAGTTTTCACCCTCTAACGTCATGTTTTTAAGCCCAAGTCTAGAAATATGCATAGTACCGTCGTATTCCTAAACCGGGAGACCCGCAGATATGGGGTCAGTTCCTACGAGTTACATTGGTCCCGTGGGAGGTGTTGGTGCCACCCACGGGGCCGTTTGGGGGCTGTTTCGAGTTTTCACCCTCTAACGTCATGTTTTTAAGCCTAAGTCTAGAAATATGCAAATCACCGTCGTATTCTTAAACCAGGAGACCCGCGATTGTGGTGTCAGTTCCTATGAGTTACATTGGTCCAGTTGAAGGTGTTGGTGCCACCCACGGTGCCGTTAGAGGGATGTTTCGAGTTCTCGCCCTCTAACGCCATGTTTTTAAGCATAAGTCTAAAAATATGAAATTATCGTCGTATTCTCAAACCGGGAGTCCCGCGGCTGCGGGGTCAATTCCTACGAGTTACATTGGTCCAGTGGGAGGTGTTGGTGCCACCCCCCGGGCCGTTCCTGGGCTGTTTCGAGTTTTCACCCTCAAACGCCATGTTATTAAGCCTAAGTCAAGAAATATACAAATTACCGTCGTATTCTCAAACCGGGAGTCCCGCGATTGCGTGGTCAGTTCCTATGAGTTACATTGGTCCCGTGGCAGGTGTTTGTGCCACCTACGGGGACGTTCGGGGGCTATTTCGAGTTTTCACCCTCAAACGCCATGTTTTTAAGCCTAAGTCTAGAAATATGCAAACTACCGTTGTAATCTCAAACAGGGAGTCTCTCGGCTGCGGGGCCAGTTCCTATGAGTTACATTGGTCCCATGGGAGGTTTTGGTGCCACCCACTGGGACATTCGGGGACTATTTCCAGTTTTCACCTTCTAATGCCATGTTTTCAAGCCTAAGTCTAGAAATATGCAAATTACCGTCGTATTCTCAAACCGGGAGTCCTGCGGCTGCGTGGTCAGTTCCCACGAGTTAAATTGTTCCCGTGGGAGGTGTTTGTGCCACCCACGGGGACGTTCGAAGGCTATTCCGAGTTTTCAACCTCTAACGCCATGTTTTTAAGCCTAAGTCTAGAAATATGCAAATTATCGTTGTATTATCAAACGGGGAGACCCGCAGCTGCGGGGTCAGTTCCTACGAGTTACATTGGTCCCGTGGGAGGTGTTGGTGCCACCCACGGGGATGTTCTGGGGCTGTTTTGAGTTTTCACCCTCTAACGCCATGTTTTGCTTAAGTCTCGAAATATGAAAATTATAGTCGTATTCTCAAACCAGGTGACCCGCAACTGCGGGGTCAGTGCCTATGAGTAATATTCGTCCCGTGGGAGGTGTTGGTGCCACCCACGGGGATGTTCGCGGACTGTTTCGAGTTTTCACCCTCTAACGCCATGTTTTTAAGCCTAAGTCTAGAAATATGCAAATTACCATCGTTTTCTCTAACCGGGAGTCTCGCGGCTGCGTGGTCAGTTCATACGAGTTACATTGGTCCCGTGGGAGGTGTTGGTGCCACTCGCGGGGCCGTTTGGGGGCTGTTTCGAGTTTTCACCCTCTAACGTCATGTTTTTAAGCCTAAGTCTAAAAATATAAAAATTACCGTCGTACGCTCAAACCGGGAGTCCCGCGACAGCGTGGTCAGTTCCTAAGAGTTACTTTGGTCCCGTGGGAGGTGTTGGTTCCACCCACGGGCCGTTCGGGGGCTGTTTCGAGTTTTCACCCTCCAACGCCATGTTTTGCTTAAGTCTTGAAATATGTAAGTTACCGTCGTATTCTCAAATCGGGAGACCCACGGCTGCGGGGTGAGTTCCTACGAGTTACATTGGTCCCGTGGGAGGTGTTGGTGCCACCCACGGGGCTGTTTCGAGTTTTCACCCTCTAACGTCATGTTTTTAAGCCTAAGTCTAGAAATATGCAAATTACCATTTTACTCTCAAACTGGGAGACCCGCGGCTGTGGGGTTAGTTCCTACGAGTTACATTGGTCCCGTGGGAGGTGTTGGTGCCACCCACGGGCCGTTCGGGGGCTGTTTCGATTTTTCACCCTCTAACGTCATGTTTTTAAGCCTAAGTTTAGAATTATGCAAATTTCCATCGTACTCTCAAACTGGGAGACCTGCGGCTGTGGGGTCAGTTCCTACGAGTTACATTGGTCCCGTGGGAGGTGTAGGTGCCACCCATGGGGCCGTTTGGGGGCTATTTTGAGTTTTCACCCTCTAACGTCATGTTTTTAAGCCTAAGTCTAGAAATATGCAAATTACCATCGTATTCTCAAACCGGGAGACCCGAGGTTATGGGGTCAGCTCCTACGAGTTATATTGGTCCCGTGGGAGGTGTTGGTGCCACCCACGGTGCCGTTAGAGGGTTGTTTCGAGTTCTCACCCCCTAACACCATGTTTTTAAGCCTAAGTCTAAAAATATGCAAATTACTGTCGTATTCTCAAACCAGGAGTCCCGCGATTGCGTGGTCAGTTCCTATGAGTTACATTGGTCCAGTTGAAGGTGTTGGTGCCACCCACGGTGCCGTTAGAGGGCTGTTTCGAGTTCTCACCCTCTAACGCCATGTTTTTAAGCATACGTCTAAAAATATGAAATTATCGTCGTATTCTCAAACCTGGAGTCTCACGGCTGCGGGGTCAGTTCCTACGAGTTACATTGGTCCAGTGGGAGGTGTTGGTGCCACCCACGGGGACGTTTGGGGGCTGTTTCGAGTTTTCACCCTCCAACGCCATGTTTTGCTTGAGTCTTGAAATATGTAAATTACCGTCGTATTCTCAAATCGGGAGACCCATGACTGCGGGGTCAGTTCCTACGAGTTACATTGGTCCCATGGGAGGTGTTGGTGCCACCCACGGGGCTGTTTGGGGGCTGTTTCGAGTTTTCACCCTCTAACGTCATGTTTTTAAGCCCAAGTCTAGAAATATGCAAAGTACCGTCGTATTAACCAACCGGGAGACCCGCAGATGTGGGGTCAGTTCCTACGAGTTACATTGGTCCCGTGGGAGGTGTTGGTGCCACCCACGGGGCCGTTTGGGGGCTGTTTCGAGTTTTCACCCTCTAACGTCATGTTTTTAAGCCTAAGTCTAGAAATATGCAAATTACCGTCGTATTCTCAAACCAGGAGACCAGCGGTTGTGGTGTCAGTTCCTATGAGTTACATTGGTCCAATTGAAGCTGTTGGTGCCACCCACAGTGCCGTTAGAGGGCTGTTTCGAGTTCTCGCCCTCTAACGCCATGTTTTTAAGCATAAGTCTAAAAATATGAAATTATCATCGCATTCTCAAACCGGGAGTCCCGCGGCTGCGGGGTCAATTCCTACGAGTTACATTGGTCCAGTGGGAGGTGTTGGTGCCAGCCCCCGGGCCGTTCGTGGGCTGTTTCGAGTTTTCACCCTCAAACGCCATGTTATTAAGCCTAAGTCAAGAAATATACAAATTACCGTCGTATTCTCAAACCGGGAGTCCCGCGATTGCGTGGTCAGTTCCTATGAGTTACATTGGTCCCGTGGCAGGTGTTTGTGCCACCTACGGGGACGTTCGGGGGCTATTTCGAGTTTTCACCCTCAAACGCCATGTTTTTAAGCCTAAGTCTAGAAATATGCAAACTACCGTCGTAATCTCAAACAGGGAGTCCCTCGGCTACGGGGCCAGTTCCTATGAGTTACATTGGTCCCATGGGTGGTTTTGGTGCCACCCACTGGCACATTCGGGGACTATTTCCAGTTTTCACCTTCTAACGCCATGTTTTCAAGCCTAAGTCTAGAAATATGCAAATTACCGTCGTATTCTCAAACCGGGAGTCCTGCGGCTGCGTGGTAGGTTCCTACGAGTTAAATTGTTCCCGTGGGACGTGTTGGTGCCACCCACGGGGACGTTAGAGGGCTTTTTTGAGTTTTCACCCTCTAACGCCATGTTTTTAAGCCTAAGTCAAGAAATATGCAAATTATTGTCGTATTCTCAAACCGGGAGTCCCGTGGATGTGGGGTCAGTTCCTACGAGTTACATTGGTCCCGTGGGAGGTGTTTGTGCCACCCACGGGGCCGTTCGGGGGATGTTTTGAGTTTTCACCCTCTAACGCCATGTTTTGCTTAAGTCTAGAAATATACAAATTACCGTCGTACTCTCAAACCGGGAGACCCGCGACTGTGGGGTGAGTTCCTACGAGTTATATTGGTCCCGTGGGAGGTGTTGGTGCCACCCACAGGGCCGTTGGGGGCTGTTTCGAGTTTTTACCCTCTAACGTCATGTTTTTAAGCCCAAGTCTAGAAATATGCAAAGTACCGTCGTATTCCCAAACCAGGAGACCCGCGGATGTGGGGTCAGTTCCTAGGAGTTACATTGGTCCCGTGGGAGGTGTTGGTGCCACCCACGGGGCCGTTTGGGGGCTGTTTCGAGTTTTCACCCTCTAACGTCATGTTTTTAAGCCTAAGTATAGAAATATGCAAATTACCGTCGTATTCTCAAACCGGAGACCCGTGGATGTGGGGTCAGTTCCTACGACTTACATTGGTCCCATGGGAGGTGTTGGTGCCACCCACGGGGCCGTTCGGGGGCTGTTTTGAGTTTTCACCCTTTAACATCATGTTTTTAAGCCTAAGTCTAGAAATATGCAAATTACCATCGTATTCTCAAACCATGAGACCCGCGGTTGTGGTGTCATCTCCTATGAGTTACATTGGTCCAGTTGAAGGTGTTGGTGCCACCAACGGTGCCGTTAGAGGGCTGTTTCGAGTCCTCACCCTCTAACGCCATGTTCTTAAGCATAAGTCTAAAAATATGAAATTATCGTCGTATTCTCAAACCGGGAGTCCCGCGCTGCGAGGTCAATTCCTACGAGTTACATTGGTCCAGTGGGAGGTGTTGGTGCCACCCACCGGGCCGTTCGTGGGCTGTTTCGAGTTTTCACCCTCAAACGCCATGTTTTTAAGCCTAAGTCAAGAAATATGCAAATTACCGTCGTATTCTCAAACCGGGAGTCCCGCGATTGCGTGGTCAGTTCCTATGAGTTACATTGGTCCCGTGGCAGGTGTTTGTGCCACCAACGGGGACGTTCGGGAGCTATTTCGAGTTTTCACCCTCAAACGTCATGTTTTTAAGCCTAAGTCTAGAAATATGCAAACTACCGTCGTAATCTCAAACATTGAGTCCCTCGGCTGCGGGGCCAGTTCCTATGAGTTACATTGGTCCCATGGGAGGTTTTGGTGCCACCCACTGGGACATTCGGGGACTATTTCCAGTTTTCACCTTCTAACGCCATGTTTTCAAGCCTAAGTCTTGAAATATGTAAATTACCGTCGTATTCTCAAACCGGGAGTCCTGCGGCTGCGTGGATAGTTCCTACGAGTTAAATTGTTCCCGTGGGAGGTGTTTGTGCCACCCACGGGGACGTTTGAAGGCTATTCCGAGTTTTCGATCTCAAACGCCATGTTTTTAAGCCAAAGTCTAGCACTATGCAAATTATCGTCATATTCTCAAACCGGGAGACCCGCGGCTGCGGGGTCAGTTCCTACGAGTTACATTGGTCCCGTGGGAGGGGTTGGTGCCACCCACGGGGATGTTCTGGGGCTGTTTTGAGTTTTCACCCTCTAACGCCATGTTTTGCTTAAGTCTCGAAATATGAAAATTATAGTCGTATTCTCAAACCAGGTGACCCGAAACTGCGGGGTCATTTCCTATGAGTAATATTCGTCCCGTGGGAGGTGTTGGTGCCACCCACGGGGATGTTCGCGGGCTGTTTCGAGTTTTCACCCTCTAACGCCATGTTTTTAAGCCTAAGTCTAGAAATATGCAAATTACCATCGTTTTCTTTAACCGGGAGTCTCGCGGCTGCGTGGTCATTTCATACGAGTTACATTGGTCCCGTGGGAGGTGTTGGTGCCACCCCCGGGGCCGTTCGGGGGCTGTTTCGAGTTTTAACCCTCTAACGTCATGTTTTTAAGCCTAAGTCTAGAAATATGAAAATTACCATTGTACGCTCAAACCGGGAGTCCCGCGAAAGCGTGCTCAGTTCCTAAGAGTTACATTGGTCCCGTGGGAGGTGTTGGTTCCACCCACGGGGCCGTTCGGGGGCTGTTTCGAGTTTTCACCCTCCAACGCCATGTTTTGATTAAGTCTTGAAATATGTAAATTACCGTCGTATTCTCAAATCGGGAGACCCACGGCTGCGGGGTCAGTTCCTACGAGTTACATTGGTCCCGTGGGAGGTGTTGGTGCCACCCACGGGGCTGTTTGGGGGCTGTTTCGAGTTTTCACCCTCTAACGTCATGTTTTTAAGCCTATGTCTAGAAATATGCAAATTACCGTTGTACTCTCAAACTGGGAGACCCGCGACTGTGGGGTCCGTTCCTACGAGTTACATTGGTCCCGTGGGAGGTGTTGGTGCCACCCACGGGCCGTTCGGGGATGTTTCGAGTTTTCACCCTCTAACGTCATGTTTTTCAGCCTAAGTCTAGAATTATGCAAATTTTCATCGAACTGTCAAACTGGGAGACCTGCGGCTGTGGGGTCAGTTCCTACGAGTTACATTGGTCCCGTGGGAGGTGTTGGTGCCACCCACGGTGCCGTTAGAGGGTTGTTTCGAGTTCTCACCCCCTAACACCATGTTTTTAAGCCTAAGTCTAAAAATATGAAATTATCGTCGTATTCTCTAACCGGGAGTCCCGCGGCTGCGGGGTCAGTTCCTACAAGTTATATTGGTCAAGTGGGAGGTGTTGGTGCCACCCACGGGGCCGTTCGGGGGCTGTTTCGAGTTTTCACCCTCAATTGCCATGTTTTTAAGCTTAAGTCAAGAAATATGCAAATTACCATCGTATTTTCAAACCGAGAGTCCCGTGGTTGCGTGGTCAGTTCCTATGAGTTACATTGGTCCCGTGGGAGGTGTTTGTGCCACCCACGAGGACGTTCGGGGGCAGTTTCGAGTTTTCACCCTCTAACGCGATGTTTTTAAGCCTAAGTCTATAAATATGCAAACTAATGTCGTATTCTCAAACCGAGAGTCCCGCAGCTGCGGTGCCAGTTACATTGGTCCCGTGGGAGGTGTTGGTGCCAGCCACGGGGCCGTTAGAGGGCTTTTTTGACTTTTCACCCTCTAACGCCATGTTTTTAAGCCTAAGTCAAGAAATATGCAAATTATTGTCGTATTCTCAAACCGGGAGTCCCGTGTATGTGGGGTCAGTTCCTACGAGTTACATTGGTCCCGTGGGAGGTGTTGGTGCCACCCACGGGGCCGTTCGGGGGATGCTTAGAGTTTTCACCCTCTAACGCCATGTTTTGCTTAAGTCTAGAAATATACAAATTACCGTCGTACTCTCAAACCGGGAGACCCGCGACTGCGGGGTCAGTTCCTACGAGTTACATTGGTCCCGTGGGAGGTGTTGGTGCCACCCACGGGGCCGTTGGGGGATGTTTCGAGTTTTCACCCTCTAACGTCATGTTTTTAAGCCCAAGTCTAGAAATATGCAAAGTACCGTCGTATTCCCAAACCGGGAGACCCGCGGCTGCGGGGTCAATTCCTACGAGTTACATTGGTCCAGTGGGAGGTGTTGGTGCCACCCACCGACCCGTTCGTGGGCTGTTTCGAGTTTTCACCCTCAAACGCCATGTTTTTAAGCCTAAGTCAAGAAATATCCAAATTACCGTCGTATTATCAAACCGGGAGTCCCGCGATTGCGTGGTCAGTTCCTATGAGTTACATTGGTCCCGTGGTAGGTGTTTGTGCCACCTACGGGGACGTTCGGGGGCTATTTTGAGTTTTCACCCTCTAACGCCATGTTTTTAAGCCTAAGTTTAGAAATATGCAAACTACCGTCGTAATCTCAAACAAGGAGTCCCTCGGCTGCGGGGCCAGTTCCTATGAGTTACATTGGTCCCATGGGAGGTTTTGGTGCCACCCACTGGGACATTCGGGGACTATTTCCAGTTTTCACCTTCTAACGCCATGTTTTCAAGCCTAAGTCTAGAAATTTGCAAATTACCGTCGTATTCTCAAACCGGGAGTCCTGCGGCTGCGTGGTCAGTTCCTACGAGTTAAATTGTTCCCGTGGGAGGTGTTTGTGCCACCCACGGGGACGTTCGAAGGCTATTCCGAGTTTTCAACCTCTAACGCCATGTTTTTAAGCCTAAGTCTAGAAATATGCAAATTATCGTCGTATTCTCAAACCGGGAGACCCGCGGCTGCGGGGTCAGTTCCTACGAGTTACATTGGTCCCGTGGGAGGTGTTGATGCCACCCACGGGGATGTTCTGGGGCTGTTTTGAGTTTTCACCCTCTAACGCCATGTTTTGCTTAAGTCTCGAAATATGAAAATTATAGTCGTATTCTCAAACCAGGTGACCCGCAACTGCGGGGTCCGTTCCTATGACTAATATTCGTCCCGTGGGAGGTATTGGTGCCACCCACGGGGATGTTCGCGGGCTGTTTCGAGTTTTCACCCTCAAACGCCATGTTTTTAAGCCTAAGTCTAGAAATATGCAAATTACCATCGTTTTCTCTAACCGGGAGTCTCGCGGCTGCGTGTTCAGTTCATACGAGTTACATTGGTCCCGTGGGAGGTGTTGGTGCACCCCCGGGGCCGTTCGGGGGCTGTTTCGAGTTTTCACCCTCTAACGTCATGTTTTTAAGCCTAAGTCTAGAAATATGAAAATTACCGTCGTACGCTCAAACCGGGAGTCCCGCGACAGCGTGGTCAGTTCCTAAGAGTTACATTGGTCCCATGGGAGGTGTCGGTTCCTCCCACGGGGCCGTTCGGGGGCTGTTTCGAGTTTTCACCCTCCAACGCCATGTTTTGCTTAAGTCTTGAAATATGTAAATTACCGTCGTATTCTCAAATCGGGAGACCCACGGCTGCGGTGTCAGTTCCTACGAGTTACATTGGTCCCGTGGAAGGTGTTGGTGCCACCCACGGGGCTGTTTGGGGGCTGTTTCGAGTTTTCACCCTCTAACGTCATCTTTTTAAGCCTAAGTCTAGAAATATGCAAATTACCGTTGTACTCTCAAACTGGGAGACCCGCGGCTGTGGGGTCAGTTCCTACTAGTTACATTGGTCCCGTGGGAGGTGTTGGTGCCACCCACGGGCCGTTCGAGGGATGTTTCGAGTTTTCACCCTCTAACGTCATGTTTTTAAGCCTAAGTCTAGAATTATGAAAATTGCCATCGTACTCTCAAACTGGGAGACCTGCGGCTGTGGTGTCAGTTCCTACTAGTTACATTGGTCCTGTGGGAGGTGTAGGTGCCACCCATGGGGCCGTTTGGGGGCTATTTCGAGTTTTCACCCTCTAACGTCATGTTTTTAAGACTAAGTTTAGAAATATGCAAATTACCATCGTATTCTAAACCGAGAGACCCGAGGTTATGGGGTCAGCTCCTACGAGTTATATTGGTCCCGTGGAAGGTGTTGGTGCCACCCACGGTGCCGTTAGAGGGTTGTTTCGAGTTCTCACCCCCTAACACCATGTTTTTAAGCCTAAGTCTAAAAATATGAAATTATCATCGTATTCTCAAACCGGGAGTCCCGCGGGTGCGGGGTCAGTTCCTACAAGTTATATTGGTCAAGTGGGAGGTGTTGGTGCCACCCACGGGGCCGTTCGGGGGCTGTTTCGAGTTTTCAACCTCAATTGCCATGTTTTTAAGATTAAGTCAAGAAATACGCAAATTACCATCGTATTTTCAAACCGAGAGTACCGTGGTTGCGTGGTCAGTTCCTATGAGTTATATTGGTCCCGTGGGAGGTGTTTATGCCACCCACGAGGACGTTCGGGGGCAGTTTCGAGTTTTCACCCTCTAACGCCATATTTTTAAGCCTAAGTCTATAAATATGCAAAGTAATGTCGTATTATCAAACCTAGTGTCCCGCAGCTGCGGGGCCAGTTACATTGGTCCCGTGGGAGGTGTTGGTGCCACCCACTGGGACGGTCGGGGGCTGTTTCGAGTTTTCACCTTCTAACGCCATGTTTTCAAGCCTAATTATAGAAATATATAAATTATCATCGTATTCTCAAACCGGGAGTCCCGCGGCTGCGTGGTCAGTTAATATGAGTTACATTGGTCCCGTGGGAGGTGTTTGTGCCACCCACGGGGACGTTCGGGGGCTGTTTCGAGTTTTCACCCTCTAACGTCATGTTTTTAAGCCTAAGTCTAGAAATATGCAAATTACGGTCGTAATCTCAAACCGAGAGACCGGCAGCTATGGGGTTAGTTCCTACGAGTTACATTAGTCCCGTGGGAGGTGTTTGTGCCACCCACGAGGACGTTCGGGGGCAGTTTCGAGTTTTCACCCTCTAACGCCATGTTTTTAAGCCTAAGTCTATAAATATGCAAACTAATGTCGTATTCTCAAATCGAGAGTACCGCGGCTGCGGGGCCAGTTACATTGGTCCCGTGGGAGGTGTTGGTGCCACCCACGGGGCCGTTAGAGGGCCTTTTTGAGTTTTCACCCTCTAACGCCATGTTTTTAAGCCTAAGTCAAGAAATATGCAAATTATTATCGTATTCTCAAACCAGGAGTCCCGTGGATGTGGGGTCAGTTCCTACGAGTTACATTGGTCCCGTGGGAGGTGTTGGTGCCACCCACGGGGCCGTTCGGGGGATGTTTCGAGTTTTCACCCTCTAACGCCATGTTTTGCTTAAGTCTAGAAATATACAAATTACCGTCGTACTCTCAAACCGGGAGACCCACGACTGCGGGGTCAGTTCCTACGAGTTACATTGGTCCCGCGGGAGGTATTGGTGCCACCCACAGGGCCGTTGGGGGCTGTTTCGAGTTTTCACCCTCTAACGTCATGTTTTTAAGCCCAAGTCTAGAAATATGCAAAGTACCGTCGTATTCCCAAACCGGGAGACCCGCGGGTGTGGGGTCAGTTCCTACGAGTTACATTGGTCCCGTGGGAGGTGTTGTTGCCACCCACGGGGCCGTTTGGGGGCTGTTTCGAGTTTTCACCCTCTAACGTCATGTTTTTAAGCCTAAGTCTAGAAATATGCAAATTACCGTCGTATTCTCAAACCGAAGACCCGCGGATGTGGGGTCAGTTCCTACGAGTTACATTGGTCCCGTGGGAGGTGTTGGTGCCACCCACGGGGCCGTTCGGGGGCTGTTTTGAGTTTTCACCCTTTAACATCATGTTTTTAAGCCTAAATCTAGAAATATGCAAATTACCATCGTATTCTCAAACCAGGAGACCCGCGGTTGTGGTGTCAGTTCCTATGAGTTGCATTGGTCCAGTTGAAGGTGTTGGTGCCACCCACGGTGCCGTTAGAGGGCTGTTTCGAGTTCTCACCCTCTAACGCCATGTTTTTAAGCATAAGTCTAAAAATATGAAATTATCGTCGTATTCTCAAACCGGGAGTCCCGCGGCTGCGGGGTCAATTCCTACGAGTTACATTGGTCCAGTGGGAGGTGTTGGAGCCACCCACGGGGACGTTTGGGGGCTGTTTCGAGTTTTCACCCTCTAACGTCATGTTTTTAAGCCTAAGTCTAGAAATATGCAAATTACCGTTGTACTCTCAAACTGGGAGACCCGCGGTTGTGGGGTCAGTTCCTACGAGTTACATTGGTCCCGTGGGAGGTGTTGGTGCCACCCACGGGCCGTTGGAGGGCTGTTTCGAGTTTTCACCCTCTAACGTCATGTTTTTAAGCCTAAGTCTAGAATTATGCAAATTGCCATCGTACTCTCAAACTGGGAGACCTGCGGCTGCGGGGTCAGTTCCTACGAGTTACATTGGTCCCGTGGGAGGTGTAGGTGCCACCCATAGGGCCGTTTGGGGGCTATTTCGAGTTTTCACCCTCTAACGTCATGTTTTTAAGCCTAAGTCTAAAAATATGCAAATTACCATCGTATTCTCAAACCGGGAGACCCGAGGTTATGGGGTCAGCTCCTACGAGTTATATTGGTCCCGTGGGAGGTGTTGGTGCCACCCACGGTGCCGTTAGAGGGTTGTTTCGAGTTCTCACCCCCTAACACCATGTTTTTAAGCCTAAGTCTAAAAATATGAAATTATCATCGTATTCTCAAACCGGGATTCCCGCGGCTGCGGGGTCAATTCCTACGAGTTACATTGGTCGAGTGGGCTGTTTCGAGTTTTCACCCTCAAACGCCATGTTTTTAAGCCTAAGTCAAGAAATATGCAAATTACCGTCGTATTCTCAAACCGGGAGTCCCGCGATTGCGTGGTCAGTTCCTATGAGTTACATTGGTCCCGTGGCAGGTGTTTGTGCCACCTACGGGCACGTTCGGGGGCTATTTCGAGTTTTCACCCTCAAACGCCATGTTTTTAACCCTAAGTCTAGAAATATGCAAATTATCGTCGTATTCTCAAACCGGGAGACCCGCGGCTGCGGGGTCAGTTCCTACGAGTTACATTGGTCCCGTGGGAGGTGTTGATGCCACCCACGGGGATGTTCTGGGGCTGTTTTGAGTTTTCACCCTCTAACGCCATGTTTTGCTTAAGTCTCGAAATATGAAAATTATAGTCGTATTCTCAAACCAGGTGACCCGCAACTGCGGGGTCAGTTCCTACGAGTAATATTCGTCCCGTGGGAGGTGTTGGTGCCACCCACGGGGATGTTCGCGGGCTGTTTCGAGTTTTCACCCTCAAACGCCAATCTTTTAAGCCTAAGTCTAGAAATATGCAAATTACCATCGTTTTCTCTAACCGGGAGTCTCGCTGCTGCGTGGTCAGTTCATACGAGTTACATTGGTCCCGTGGGAGGTGTTGGTGCCACCCCCGGGGCCGTTCGGGGGCTGTTTCTAGTTTTCACCCTCCAACGCCATGTTTTGCTTAAGTCTTGAAATATGTAAATTACCGTCGTATTCTCAAATCGGGAGACCCACTGCTGCGGGGTCAGTTCCTACGAGTTACATTGGTCCCGCGGGAGGTGTTGGTGCCACCCACGGGGCTGTTTGGGGGCTGTTTCGAGTTTTCACCCTCTAACGTCATGTTTTTAAGCCTAAGTCTAGAAATATGCAAATTACCGTTTTACTCTCAAACTGGGAGACCCGCGGTTGTGGGGTCAGTTCCTACGAGTTACATTGGTCCCGTGGGAGGTGTTGGTGCCACCCACGGGCCGTTCGAGGGCTGTTTCGAGTCTTCACCCTCTAACGTCATGTTTTTAAGGCTAAGTCTAGAATTATGCAAATTGCCATCGTACTCTCAAACTGGGAGACCTGCGGCTGTGGGGTCAGTTCCTACGAGTTACATTGGTCCCGTGGGAGGTGTAGGTGCCACCCATCGGGCCGTTTGGGGGCTATTTCGAGTTTTCACCCTCTAACGTCATGTTTTTAAGCCTAAGTCTAGAAATATGCAAATTACCATCATATTCTAAACCGGGAGACCCGAGGTTATGGGGTCAGCTCCTACGAGTTATATTGGTCCCGTGGAAGGTGTTGGTGCCACCCACGGTGCCGTTAGAGGGTTGTTTCGAGTTCTCACCCCCTAACACCATGTTTTTAAGCCTAAGTCTAAAAATATGAATTTATCATCATATCCTCAAACCGGGAGTCCCGCGGCTGCGGGGTCAGTTCCTACAAGTTATATTGGTCAAGTGGGAGGTGTTGGTGCCACCCACGGGGCCGTTCAGGGGCTGTTTCGAGTTTTCAACCTCAATTGCCATGTTTTTAAGATTAAGTCAAGAAATACGCAAATTACCATCGTATTTTCAAACCGAGAGTCCCGTGGTTGCGTGGTCAGTTCCTATGAGTTACATTGGTCCCGTGGGAGGTGTTTGTGCCACTCACGAGGACGTTCGGGGGCAGTTTCGAGTTTTCACCCTCTAACGCCATATTTTTAAGCCTAAGTCTATAAATATGCAAACTAATGTCGTATTCTCAAACCGAGAGTCCCGCGGCTGCGGGGCCAGTTACATTGGTCCCGTGGGATGTGTTGGTGCCACCCACTGGGACGGTCGGGGGCTGTTTCGAGTTTTCACCTTCTAACGCCATGTTTTCAAGCCTAATTATAGAAATATGCAAATTATCATCGTATTCTCAAACCGGGAGTCCCGCGGCTGCGTGGTCAGTTCCTATGAGTTACATTGGTCCCGTGGGAGGTGTTTGTGCCACCCACGGGGACGTTCGGGGGCTGTTTCGAGGTTTCACCCTCTAACGCCATGTTTTGCTTAAGTCTCGAAATATGAAAATTATAGTCGTATTCTCAAACCAGGTGACCCGCAACTGCGGGGTCAGTTCCTACGAGTAATATTCGTCCCGAGGGAGGTGTTGGTGCCACCCACGGGGATGTTCGCGGGCTGTTTCGAATTTTCACCCTCAAACGCCATGTTTTTAAGCCTAAGTCTAGAAATATGAAAATTACTATCGTTTTCTCTAACCGGGAGTCTCGCGGCTGCGTGGTCAGTTCATACGAGTTACATTGGTCCCGTGGGAGGTGTTGGTGCCACCCCCGGGCCGTTCGGGGGATGTTTCGAGTTTTCACCCTCTAACGTCATGTTTTTAAACCTAAGTCTAGAAATATGAAAATTACCGTCGTACGCTCAAACCGGGAGTCCCGCGACAGCGTGGTCAGTTCCTAGGAGTTACATTGGTCCCATGGGAGGTGTTGGTCTCACCCACGGGGCCGTTCGGGGGCTGTTTCGAGTTTTCACCCTCCAACGCCATGTTTTGCTTAAGTCTTGAAATATGTAAATTACCGTCGTATTCTCAAATCGGGAGACCCATGGCTGCGGGGTCAGAGCCTACGAGTTACATTGGTCCCGTGGGAGGTGTTGGTGCCACCCACGGGGCTGTTTCGAGTTTTCACCCTCTAACGTCATGTTTTTAAGCCTAAGTCTAAAAATATGCAAATTACCATTGTACTCTTAAACTGGGAGACCCGCGGCTGTGGGGTCAGTTCCTACGAGTTAAATTGGTCCCGTGGGAGGTGTTGGTGCCACTCACGGGCCGTTCGAGGGTTGTTTCGAGTCTTCACCCTCTAACGTCTTGTTTTTAAGCCTAAGTCTAGAATTATGCAAATTGCAATCGTACTCTCAAACTGGGAGACCTGCGGCTGTGGGGTCAGTTCCTACGAGTTCCATTGGTCCCGTGGGAGGTGTAGGTGCCACCCATGGGGCTGTTTAGGGGCTATTTCGAGTTTTCACCCTCTAATGTCATGTTTTTAAGCCTAAGTCTAGAAATATGCAAATTACCATCGTATTCTAAACCGGGAGACTCGAGGTTATGGGGTCAGCTCCTACGAGTTATATTGGTCCCGTGGAAGGTGTTGGTGCGACCCACGGTGCCGTTAGAGGGTTGTTTCGAGTTCTCACCCATTAACACCATGTTTTTAAGCCTAAGTCTAAAAATATGAATTTATCATCGTATTCTCAAACCGGGAGTCCCGCGGCTGCGGGGTCAGTTCCTACAAGTTATATTGGTCAAGTGGGAGGTGTTGGTGCCACCCACGGGGCCGTTCGGGGGCTGTTTCGAGTTTTCAACCTCAATTGCCATGTTTTTAAGATTAAGTCAAGAAATACGCAAATTACCATCGTATTTTCAAACCGAGAGTCCCGTGGTTGCGTGGTCAGTTCCTATGAGTTACATTGGTCCCGTGGGAGGTGTTTGTGCCACCCACGAGGACGTTCGGGGGCAGTTTCGAGTTTTCACCCTCTAACGCCATATTTTTACGCCTAAGTCTATAAATATGCAAACTAATGTCGTATTCTTAAACCGAGAGTCCCGCGGCTGCGGGGCCAGTTACATTGGTCCCGTGGGATGTGTTGGTGCCACCCACTGGGACGGTCGGGGGCTGTTTCGAGTTTTCACCTTCTAACGCCATGTTTTCAAGCCTAATTATAGAAATATGCAAATTATCATCGTATTCTAAAACCGGGAGTCCCGCGGCTGCGTGGTCAGTTCCTATGAGTTACATTGGTCCCGTGGGAGGTGTTTGTGCCACCCACGGGGACGTTCGGGGGCTGTTTCGAGTTTTCACCCTCTAACGTCATGTTCTTAAGCCTAAGTCTAGAAATATGCAAATTACTGTCGTAATCTCAAACCGAGAGACTGGCAGCTATGGGGTTAGTTCCTACAAGTTACATTGGTCCCGTGGGAGGTGTTTGTGCCACCCACGAGGACGTTCGAGGGCAGTTTTGAGTTTTCACCCTCTAACGCCATGTTTTTAAGCCTAAGTCTATAAATATGCAAACTAATGTCGTATTCTCAAACCGAGAGTCCCGCGGCTGCGGGGCCAGTTACATTGGTCCCGTGGGAGGTGTTGGTGCCACCCACGGGGCCGTTAGAGGGCTTTTTAGAGTTTTCACCCTCTAACGCCATGTTTTTAAGCCTAAGTCAAGAAATATGCAAATTATTGTCGTATTCTCAAAACGGGAGTCCCGTGGATGTGGGGTCAGTTCCTACGAGTTACATTGGTCCCGTGGGAGGTGTTGGTGCCACCCACGGGGCCGTTCTGGGGATGTTTCGAGTTTTCACCCTCTAATGCCATGTTTTGCTTAAGTCTAGAAATATACAAATTACCATCGTACTCTCAAACCGAGAGACCCGCGACTGCGGGGTCAGTTCCTACGAGTTACATTGGTCCCGTGGGAGGTGTTGGTGCCACCCACAGGGCCGTTGGGGGCTGTTTCGAGTTTTCACCCTTTAACGTCATGTTTTTAAGCCCAAGTCTAGAAATATGCAAAGTACCGTCGTATTCCAAACCGGGAGACCCGCAGATGTGGGGTCAGTTCCTACGAGTTACATTGGTCCCGTGGGAGGTGTTGGTGCCACCCACGGGGCCGTTTGGGGGCTGTTTCGAGTTTTCACCCTCTAACGTCATGTTTTTAAGCCTAAGTCTAGAAATATGCAAATTACCGTCATATTCTCAAACCAGGAGACCCGCGGTTGTGGTGTCAGTTCCTATGAGTTACATTGGTCAAGTTGAAGGTGTTGGTGCCACCCACGGGGCCGTTCGGGGGCTGTTTTGAGTTTCACCCTTTAAGATCATGTTTTTAAGCCTAAGTCTAGAAATATGCAAATTACCATCGTATTCTCAAACCAGGAGACCCGCGGTTGTGGTGTCAGTTTCTATGAGTTACATTGGTCCAGTTGAAGGTGTTGGTGCCACCCACGGTGCCGTTAGAGGGCTGTTTCGAGTTCTCACCCTCTAACGCCATGTTTTTAAGCATAAGTCTAAAAATATGAAATTATCGTCGTATTCTCAAACCAGGAGTCCCGCGGCTACGGGGTCAATTCCTACGAGTTACATTGGTCCAGTGGGAGGTGTTGGTGCCACCCACGGGGACGTTTGGGGGCTGTTTCGAGTTTTCACCCTCAAACGCCAATCTTTTAAGCCTAAGTCTAGAAATATGCAAATTACCATCGTTTTCTCTAACCGGGAGTCTCGCGGCTGCGTGGTCAGTTCATACGAGTTACATTGGTCCCGTGGGAGGTGTTGGTGCCACCCCCGGGGCCGTTCGGGGGCTGTTTCGAGTTTTCACCCTCCAACGCCATGTTTTGCTTAAGTCTTGAAATATGTAAATTACCGTCGTATTCTCAAATCGGGAGACCCACTGCTGCGGGGTCAGTTCCTACGAGTTACATTGGTCCCGCGGGAGGTGTTGGTGCCACCCACGGGGCTGTTTGGGGGCTGTTTCGAGTTTTCACCCTCTAACGTCATGTTTTTAAGCCTAAGTCTAGAAATATGCAAATTACCGTTTTACTCTCAAACTGGGAGACCCGCGGTTGTGGGGTCAGTTCCTACGAGTTACATTGGTCCCGTGGGAGGTGTTGGTGCCACCCACGGGCCGTTCGAGGGCTATTTCGAGTCTTCACCCTCTAACGTCATGTTTTTAAGGCTAAGTCTAGAATTATGCAAATTGCCATCGTACTCTCAAACTGGGAGACCTGCGGCTGTGGGGTCAGTTCCTACGAGTTCCATTGGTCCCGTGGGAGGTGTAGGTGCAACCCATGGGGCCGTTTGGGGGCGATTTCAAGTTTTCACCCTCTAACGTCATGTTTTTAAGCCTAAGTCTAGAAATATGCAAATTACCATCATATTCTAAACCGGGAGACCCGAGGTTATGGGGTCAGCTCCTACGAGTTATATTGGTCCCGTGGAAGGTGTTGGTGCCACCCACGGTGCCGTTAGAGGGTTGTTTCGAGTTCTCACCCCCTAACACCATGTTTTTAAGCCTAAGTCTAAAAATATGAATTTATCATCATATTCTCAAACCGGGAGTCCCGCGGCTGCGGGGTCAGTTCCTACAAGTTATATTGGTCAAGTGGGAGGTGTTGGTGCCACCCACGGGGCCGTTCAGGGGCTGTTTCGAGTTTTCAACCTCAATTGCCATGTTTTTAAGATTAAGTCAAGAAATACGCAAATTACCATCGTATTTTCAAACCGAGAGTCCCGTGGTTGCGTGGTCAGTTCCTATCAGTTACATTGGTCCCGTGGGAGGTGTTTGTGCCACTCACGAGGACATTCGGGGGCAGTTTCGAGTTTTCACCCTCTAACGCCATATTTTTAAGCCTAAGTCTATAAATATGCAAACTAATGTCGTATTCTCAAACCGAGAGTCCCGCGGCTGCGGGGCCAGTTACATTGGTCCCGTGGGATGTGTTGGTGCCACCCACTGGGACGGTCGGGGGCTGTTTCGAGTTTTCACCTTCTAACGCCATGTTTTCAAGCCTAATTATAGAAATATGCAAATTATCATCGTATTCTCAAACCGGGAGTCCCGCGGCTGCGTGGTCAGTTCCTATGAGTTACATTGGTCCCGTGGGAGGTGTTTGTGCCACCCACGGGGACGTTCGGGGGCTGTTTCGAGGTTTCACCCTCTAACGCCATGTTTTGCTTAAGTCTCGAAATATGAAAATTATAGTCGTATTCTCAAACCAGGTCACCCGCAACTGCGGGGTCAGTTCCTACGAGTAATATTCGTCCCGAGGGAGGTGTTGGTGCCACCCACGGGGATGTTCGCGGGCTGTTTCGAATTTTCACCCTCAAACGCCATGTTTTTAAGCCTAAGTCTAGAAATATGCAAATTACCATCGTTTTCTCTAACCGGGAGTCTCGCGGCTGCGTGGTCAGTTCATACGAGTTACATTGGTCCCGTGGGAGGTGTTGGTGCCACCCCCGGGCCGTTCGGGTGATGTTTCGAGTTTTCACCCTCTAACGTCATGTTTTTAAACCTAAGTCTAGAAATATGAAAATTACCGTCGTACGCTCAAACCGGGAGTCCCGCGACAGCGTGGTCAGTTCCTAGGAGTTACATTGGTCCCATGGGAGGTGTTGGTCCCACCCACGGGGCCGTTCGGGGGCTGTTTCGAGTTTTCACCCTCCAACGCCATGTTTTGCTTAAGTCTTGAAATATGTAAATTACCGTCGTATTCTCAAATCGGGAGACCCACGGCTGCGGGGTCAGAGCCTACGAGTTACATTGGTCCCGTGGGAGGTGTTGGTGCCACCCACGGGGCTGTTTCGAGTTTTCACCCTCTAACGTCATGTTTTTAAGCCTAAGTCTAGAAATATGCAAATTACCGTTGTACTCTCAAACTGGGAGACCCGCGGTTGTGGGGTCAGTTCCTACGAGTTACATTGGTCCCGTGGGAGGTGTTGGTGCCACCCACGGGCCGTTCGAGGGCTGTTTCGAGTCTTCACCCTCTAACGTCATGTTTTTAAGCCTAAGTCTAGAATTATGCAAATTGACATCGTACTCTCAAACTGCGAGACCTGCGGCTGTGGGGTCAGTTCCTACGAGTTACATTGGTCCCGTGGGAGGTGTAGGTACCACCCATGGGGCCGTTTGGGGGCTATTTCGAGTTTTCACCCTCTAACGTCATTTTTTTAAGCCTAAGTCTAGAAATATGCAAATTACCATCGTATTCTAAACCGGGAGACCCGCTGTTATGGGGTCAGCTCCTACGAGTTATATTGGTCCCGTGGAAGGTGTTGGTACCACCCACGGTGCCGTTAGAGGGTTGTTTCGAGTTCTCACCCATTAACACCATGTTTTTAAGCCTAAGTCTAAAAATATGAATTTATCATCGTATTCTCAAACCGGGAGTCCCGCGGCTGCGGGGTCAGTTCCTACAAGTTATATTGGTCAAGTGGGAGGTGTTGGTGCCACCCACGGGGCCGTTCGGGGGCTGTTTCGAGTTTTCAACCTCAATTGCCATGTTTTTAAGATTAAGTCAAGAAATACGCAAATTACCATCGTATTTTCAAACCGAGAGTCCCGTGGTTGCGTGGTCTGTTCCTATGAGTTACATTGGTCCCGTGGGAGGTGTTTGTGCCACCCACGAGGACGTTCGGGGGCAGTTTCGAGTTTTCACCCTCTAACGCCATATTTTAAAGCCTAAGTCTATAAATATGCAAAATAATGTCGTATTCTCAAACCGAGAGTCCCGCGGCTGCGGGGCCAGTTACATTGGTCCCGTGGAATGTGTTGGTGCTACCCACTGGGACGGTCGGGGGCTGTTTCGAGTTTTCACCTTCTAACGCCATGTTTTCAAGCCTAATTATAGAAATATGCAAATTATCATCGTATTCTCAAATCGGGAGTCCCGCGGCTGCGTGGTCATTTCCTATGAGTTACATTGGTCCCGTGAAAGGTGTTTGTGCCACCCACGGGGACGTTCGGGGGCTGTTTCGAGTTTTCACCCTCTAACGTCATGTTTTTAAGCCTAAGTCTAGAAATATGCAAATTACTGTCATAATCTCAAACCGAGAGACCGGCAGCTATAGGGTTAGTTCCTACGAGTTACATTGGTCCCGTGGGAGGTGTTTGTGCCACCCACGAGGACGTTCGGGGGCAGTTTCGAGTTTTCACCCTCTAACGCCATGTTTTTAAGCCTAAGTCTATAAATATGCAAACTAATGTCGTATTCTCAAACTGAGAGTCCCGCGGCTGCGGGGATAGTTACATTGGTCCCGTAAGAGGTGTAGGTGCCACCCATGGGGCCGTTTGGAGGATATTTCGAGTTTTCACCCTCTAACGTCATGTTTTTAAGCCTAAGTCTAGAAATATACAAATTACCATCGTATTCTCAAACCGGGAGACCCGCGGTTATGGGGTCAGCTCCTACGAGTTATATTGGTCTCGTGGGAGGTGTTGGTGCCACCCACGGTGCCGTTAGAGGGTTGTTTCGAGTTCTCACCCCCTAACACCATGTTTTAAAGCCTAAGTCTAAAAATATGAAATTATCATCGTATTCTCAAATCGGGAGTCCCGCGGCTACGGGGTCAGTTCCTACAAGTTATATTGGTCAAGTGGGAGGTGTTGGTGCCACCCACGGGGCCGTTCGGGGGCAGTTTCGAGTTTTCAACCTCAATTGCCATGTTTTTAAGATTAAGTCAAGAAATACGCAAATTACCATCGTATTTTCAAACCGAGAGTCCCGTGGTTGCGTGGTCAGTTCCTATGAGTTACATTGGTCCCGTGGGAGGTGTTTGTGCCACCCACGAGGACGCTCGGGGGCAGTTTCGAGTTTTCACCCTCTAACGCCATATTTTAAAGCCTAAGTCTATAAATATGCAAACTAATGTCGTATTCTCAAACCGAGAGTCCCGCGGCTGCGGGGCCAGTTACATTGGTCCCGTGGAATGTGTTGGTGCTACCCACTGGGACGGTCGGGGGCTGTTTCGAGTTTTCACCTTCTAACGCCATGTTTTCAAGCCTAATTATAGAAATATGCAAATTATCATCGTATTCTCAAATCGGAAGTCCCGCGGCTGCGTGGTCATTTCCTATGAGTTACATTGGTCCCGTGAGAGGTGTTTGTGCCACCCACGGGGACGTTCGGGGGCTGTTTCGAGTTTTCACCCTCTAACGTCATGTTTTTAAGCCTAAGTCTAGAAATATGCAAATTACTGTCGTAATCTCAAACCGAGAGACCGGCAGCTATGGGGTTAGTTCCTACGAGTTACATTGGTCCCGTGGGAGGTGTTTGTGCCACCCACGAGGACGTTCGGGGGCAGTTTCGAGTTTTCACCCTCTAACGCCATGTTTTTAAGCCTAAGTCTATAAATATGCAAACTAATGTCGTATTCTCAAACCGAGAGTCCCGCGGCTGCGGGGCCAGTTACATTGGTCCCGTGGGAGGTGTTGGTGCCACCCACGGGGCCGTTAGAGGGCTTTTTTGAGTTTTCACCCTCTAACGCCATGTTTTTAAGCCTAAGTCAAGAAATATACAAATTATTGTCGTATTCTCAAACCGGGAGTCCCGTGGATGGAGGGTCAGTTCCTACGAGTTACATTGGTCCCGTGGGAGGTGTTGGTGCCACCCACGGGGCCGTTAGAGGGCTTTTTTGAGTTTTCACCCTCTAACGCCATGTTTTTAAGCCTAAGTCAAGAAATATACAAATTATTATCGTATTCTCAAACCGGGAGTCCCGTGGATGGAGGGTCAGTTCCTACGAGTTACATTGGTCCCGTGGGAGGTGTTGGTGCCACCCACGGGGCCGTTCGGGGGATGTTTCGAGTTTTCACCCTCTAACGCCATGTTTTGCTTAAGTCTAGAAATATACAAATTACCATCGTACTCTCAAACTGAGAGACCCGCGACTGCGGGGTCAGTTCCTACGAGTTACATTGGTCCCGTGGGAGGTGTTGGTGCCACCCACAGGGCCGTTGGGGGCTGTTTCGAGTTTTCACCATCTAACGTCATGTTTTTAAGCCCAAGTCTAGAAATATGAAAAGTACCGTCGTATTCCCAAACCGGGAGACCCGCAGATATGGGGTCAGTTCCTACGAGTTACATTGGTCCCGTGGGAGGTGTTGGTGCCACCCACGGGGCCGTTTGGGGGCTGTTTCGAGTTTTCACCCTCTAACGTCATGTTTTTAAGGCTAAGTCTAGAAATATGCAAATTACCGTCGTATTCTCAAACCAGGGGACCCGCGGTTGGGGTGTCAGTTCCTATGAGTTACATTGGTCCAGTTGAAGGTGTTGGTGCCACCCACGGTGCCGTTAGAGGGCTGTTTCGAGTTCTCACCCTCTAACGCCATGTTTTTAAGCATAAGTCTAAAAATATGAAATTATTGTCGTATTCTCAAACCGGGAGTCCCGCGGCTGCGGGGTCAATTCCTACGAGTTACATTGGTCCAGTGGGAGGTGTTGGTGCCACCCACCGGGCCGTTCGTGGGCTGTTTCGAGTTTTCACCCTCAAACTCCATGTTTTTAAGCCTAAGTCAAGAAATATGAAAATTACCGTCGTATTCTCAAACCGGGAGTCCCGCGATTGCGTGGTCAGTTCCTATGAGTTACATTGGTCCCGTGGCAGGTGTTTGTGCCACCTACGGGGACGTTCGGGGGCTATTTCGAGTTTTCACCCTCTAACGCCATGTTTTTAACCCTAAGTCTAGAAATATGCAAACTACCGTCGTAATCTCAAACAGGGAGTCCCTCGGCTGCGGGGCCAGTTCCTATGAGTTACATTGGTCCCATGGGAGGTTTTGGTTCCACCCACTAGGACATTCGGGGACTATTTCCAGTTTTCACCTTCTAACGCCATGTTTTCAAGCCTAAGTCTAGAAATATGCAAATTACCGTCGTATTCTCAAACCGGGAGTCCTGCGGCTGCGTGGTCAGTTCCTACGAGTTAAATTGTTCCCGTGGGAGGTGTTTGTGCCACCCACGGGGACGTTCGAAGGCTATTCCGAGTTTTCAACCTCTAACGCCGTGTTTTTAAGCCTAAGTCTAGAAATATGCAAATTATCGTCGTATTCTCAAACCGGGAGACCCGCGGCTGCGGGGTCAGTTCCTACGAGTTACATTGGTCCCGTGGGAGGTGTTGGTGCCACCCACGGGGATGTTCTGGCGCTGTTTTGAGTTTTCACCCTTTGACGCCATGTTTTGCTTAAGTCTCGAAATATGAAAATTATAGTCGTATTCTCAAACCAGGTGACCCGCAACTGCGGGGTCAGTTCCTACGAGTAATATTCGTCCGGTGGGAGGTGTTGGTGCCACCCACGGGGATGTTCGCGGGCTGTTTCGAGTTTTCACCCTCAAACGCCATATTTTTAAGCCTAAGTCTAGAAATATGCAAATTACCATCGTTTTCTCTAATCGGGTGTCTCGCGGCTGCGTGGTCAGTTCATACGAGTTACATTGGTCCCGTGGGAGGTGTTGGTGCCACCCCCGGGGCCGTTCGGGGGCTGTTTCAAGTTTTCACCCTCTAACGTCATGTTTTTAAGCCTAAGTCTAGAAATATGAAAATTACCATCGTACGCTCAAATCGGGAGTCCCGCGACAGCGTGGTCAGTTCCTAAGAGTTACATTGGTCCCGTGGGAGGTGTTGGTTCCACTCACGGTGCCGTTCGGGGGCTGTTTCTAGTTTTCACCCTCCATCGCCATGTTTTGCTTAAGTCTTGAAATATGTAAATTACCGTCGTATTCTCAAATCGGGAGACCCACGGCTGCGGGGTCAGTTCCTACGAGTTGCATTGGTCCCGTGGGAGGTGTTGGTGCCACCCACGGGGTTGTTTGGGGGCTGTTTCGAGTTTTCACCCTCTAACATCATGTTTTTAAGCTTAAGTCTAGAAATATGAAAATTACCGTTGTACTCTCAAACTGGGATACCCGCGGCTGTGGGGTCAGTTCCTACGAGTTACATTGGTCCCGTGGGAGGTGTTGGTGCCACCCACGGGCCGTTCGAGGGCTAATTCGAGTTTTCACCCTCTAACGTCATGTTTTTAAGCCTAAGTCTAGAATTATGCAAATTGCCATCGTACTCTCAAACTGGGAGACCTGCGGCTGTGGGGTCAGCTCCTACGAGTTACATTGGTCCCGTAAGAGGTGTAGGTGCCACCCATGGGGCCGTTTGGAGGATATTTCGAGTTTTCACCCTCTAACGTCATGTTTTTAAGCCTAAGTCTAGAAATATACAAATTACCATCGTATTCTCAAACCGGGAGACCCGCGGTTATGGGGTCAGCTCCTACGAGTTATATTGGTCCCGTGGGAGGTGTTGGTGCCACCCACGGTGCCGTTAGAGGGTTGTTTCGAGTTCTCACCCCCTAACACCATGTTTTAAAGCCTAAGTCTAAAAATATGAAATTATCATCGTATTCTCAAATCGGGAGTCCCGCGGCTACGGGGTCAGTTCCTACAAGTTATATTGGTCAAGTGGGAGGTGTTGGTGCCACCCACGGGGCCGTTCGGGGGCTGTTTCGAGTATTCAACATCAATTGCCATGTTTTTAAGATTAAGTCAAGAAATACGCAAATTACCATCGTATTTTCAAACCGAGAGTCTTGTGGTTGCGTGGTCAGTTCCTATGAGTTACATTGGTCCTGTGGGAGGTGTTTGTGCCACCCACGAGGACGTTCGGGGGCAGTTTCGAGTTTTCACCCTCTAACGCCATATTTTTAAGCCTAAGTCTATAAATATGTAAACTAATGTTGTATTCTCAAACCGAGAGTCCCGCGGCTACGGGGCCAGTTACATTGGTCCCGTGGGAGGTGTTGGTGCCACCCACTGGGACGGTTGGGGGTTGTTTCGAGTTTTCACCTTCTAACGCCATGTTTTCAAGCCTAATTATAGAAATATGCAAATTATCATCGTATTCTCAAACCGGGAGTCCCGCGGCTACGTGGTCAGTTCCTATGAGTTACATTGGTCCCGTGGGGGTGTTTGTGCCACCCACGGGGTCGTTCGGGGGTTGTTTCAAGTTTTCACCCTCTAACGTCATGTTTTTAAGCCTAAGTCGAGAAATATGCAAATTACTGTCGTAATCTCAAACCGAGAGACCGACAGCTATGGGGTCAGTTCCTACGAGTTACATTGGTCCCGTGGGAGGTGTTGGTGCTACCCACGGGGACGTTCGGGGGCTGTTTCGAGTTTTCATCCTCTAACGCCATGTTTTTAAGCCCAAGTCAAGAAATATGCAAATTATCATCGTATTCTGAAACCGGAAGTCCCGCGGCTTTGGGATCAGTTCCTACGAGTTACATTGGTCCCGTGGGACGTGTTGGTGCCACCCACGGGGCCGTTCGGGGGCTATTTCGAGTTTTCACCCTCTAACATCATGTTTTTAAGCCTAAGTCTAGAAATATGCAAATTACCGTTGTACTCTCAAACTGGGAGACCCGCGGTTGTGGGGTCAGTTCCTACGAGTTACATTGGTCCCGTGGGAGGTGTTGGTGCCACCCACGGGCCGTTCGAGGGCTGTTTCGAGTCTTCACCCTCTAACGTCATGTTTTTAAGCCTAAGTCTAGAATTATGCAAATTGCCATCGTACTCTCAAACTGGGAGACCTGCGGCTGTGGGGTCAGTTCCTACTAGTTACATTGGTCCCGTGGGAGGTGTAGGTGCCACCCATGGGGCCGTTTGGGGGCTATTTCGAGTTTACACCCTCTAACGTCATGTTTTTAAGCCTAAGCCTAGAAATAGGCCAATTACCATCGTATTCGAAACCGGGAGACCCGAGGTTATGGGGTCAGCTCCTACGCGTTATATTGGTCCCGTGGAAGGTGTTGGTGCCACCCACGGTGCCATTAGAGGGTTGTTTCGAGTTCTCACCCCCTAACACCATGTTTTTAAGCCTAAGTCTAAAAATATGAATTTATCATCGTATTCTCAAACCGGGAGTCCTGCGGCTACGGGGTCAGTTCCTACAAGTTATATTGGTCAAGTGGGAGGTGTTGGTGCCACCCACGGGGCCGTTCGGGGGCTGTTTCGAATTTTCAACCTCAATTGCCATGTTTTTAAGATTAAGTCAAGAAATACGCAAATTACCATCGTATTTTCAAACCGAGAGTCCCGTGGTTGCGTGGTCAGTTCCTATGAGTTACATTGGTCCCGTGGGAGGTGTTTGTGCCACCCACGAGGAGGTTCGGAGGCAGTTTCGTGTTTTCACCCTCTAACGCCATATTTTTAAGCCTAAGTCAATAAATATGCAAACTAATGTCGTATTCTCAAACCGAGAGTCCCGTGGCTGCGGGGCCAGTTACATTGGTCCCGTGGGATGTGTTGGTGCCACCCACTGGGACGGTCGGGGGCTGTTTCGAGTTTTCACCTTCTAACGCCATGTTTTCAAGCCTAATTATAACAATATGCAAATTATCATCGTATTCTCAAACCGGGAGTCCCGCGGCTGCGTGGTCAGTTCCTACGAGTTACATTGGTCCCGTGGGAGGTGTTGGTGCCACCCACGGGGATGTTCTAGGGCTGTTTTGAGTTTTCACCCTCTAACGCCATGTTTTGCTTAAGTCTCGAAATATGAAAATTATAGTCGTATTCTCAAACCAGGTGACCCGCAACTGCGGGGTCAGTTCCTACGAGTAATATTCGTCCGGTGGGAGGTGTTGGTGCCACCCACGGGGATGTTCGCGGGCTGTTTCGAGTTTTCACCCTCAAACGCCATATTTTTAAGCCTAAGTCTAGAAATATGCAAATTACCATCGTTTTCTCTAACCGGCAGTCTCGCGACTGCGTGGTCAGTTCATACGAGTTACATTGGTCCCGTGGGAGGTGTTGGTGCCACCCCCGGGGCCGTTCGGGGGCAGTTTCGAGTTTTCACCCTCTAACGTCATGTTTTTAAGCCTAAGTCTAGAAATATGAAAATTACCGTCGTACGCTCAAATCGGGAGTCCCGCGACAGCGTGGTCAGTTCCTAAGAGTTACATTGGTCCCGTGGGAGGTGTTGGTTCCACCCACGGGGCCGTTCGGGGGCTGTTTCGAGTTTTCACCCTCCAACGCCATGTTTTGCTTAAGTCTTGAAATATGTAAATTACCGTCGTATTCTCAAATCGGGAGACCCACGGATGCGGGGTCAGTTCCTATGAGTTACATTGGTCCCGTGGGAGGTGTTGGTGCCACCCACGGGGCTGTTTGGGGGCTGTTTCGAGTTTTCACCCTCTAACATCATGTTTTTAAGCCTAAGTCTAGAAATATGCAAATTACCGTTGTACTCTCAAACTGGGATACCCGCGGCTGTACGGTCAGTTCCTACGAGTTACATTGGTCCCGTGGGAGGTGTTTGTGCCACCCACGAGGACGTTCGGGGGCAGTTTCGAGTTTTCACCCTCTAACGCCATATTTTTAAGCCTAAGTCTATAAATATGTAAACTAATGTTGTATTCTCAAACCGAGAGTCCCGCGGCTGCGGGGCCGGTTACATTGGTCCCGTGGGAGGTGTTGGTGGCACCCACTGGGACGGTTGGGGGTTGTTTCGAGTTTTCACCTTCTAACGCCATGTTTTCAAGCCTAATTATAGAAATATGCAAATTATCATCGTATTCTCAAACCGCGAGTCCCGCGGCTACGTGGTCAGTTCCTATGAGTTACATTGGTCCCGTGGGAGGTGTTTGTGCCACCCACGGGGACGTTCGGCGGCTGTTTCGAGTTTTCACCCTCTAACGTCATGTTTTTAAGCCTAAGTCTAGAAATATGCAAATTACTGTCGTAATCTCAAACCGAGAGACCGGAAGCTACGGGGTCAGTTCCTACGAGTTACATTGGTCCCGTGGGAGGTGTTGGTGCCACCCACGGGGACGTTCGGGGGCTGTTTCGAGTTTTCACCCTCTAACGCCATGTTTTTAAGCCTAAGTCAAGAAATATGCAAATTATCATCGTATTCTCAAACCGGAAGTCCCGCGGCTTTGGGGTCAGTTCCTACGAGTTACATTGGTCCCGTGGGACGTGTTGGTGCCACCCACGGGGCCGTTCGGGGGCTATTTCGAGTTTTTACCCTTTAACGCCATGTTTTGCTTAAGTCATGAAATATGCAAATTATCATCGTATTCTCAAACCGGGAGACCCGCGGCTGCGAGGTCAGTTCCTACGAGTTACATGGGTCCCGTGGGAGCTGTTGGTGCCACCCACGGGGCCGTTCGGGGGCTGTTTCGAGTTTTCACCCTCTAACGTCATGTTTTTAAGCCTAAGTCTTGAAATATGCAAATTACCATCGTACTCTCAAACCGGGAGACCCACGGCTTTGGGGTCAGTTCCTACGAGTTACATTGGTCCCGTGGGAGGTGTTGGTGCCACCCACGAGGACGTTTGGGGGCTGTTTTGAGTTTTCACCCTCTAACGCCATGTTTTAAGCCTAAGTCAAGAAATATGCAAATTGTCGTCATATTCTCAAACCGGGAGCCCCGCGGCTGCGGGGTCAGTTCCTACGAGTTACATTGGTCCCGTGGGAGGTGTTGGTGCCACCCACGGGGACGTTCGGGGGCTATTTTGAATTTTCACCCTCTAACGCCATGTTTTGCTTAAGTCTAGAAATATGCAAATTATCATCGTATTTTGGAACCGGGAGACCCGCGGCTGCGGGGTCAATTCCTACGAGTTACATTGGTCCCATGGGAGGTGTTGGTACCACCCACGGGGCCGTTCGGGGACTGTTTCGAGTTTTCACCCTCTAACGTCATGTTTTTAAGCCTAAGTCTATAAATATGCAAATTACCGTCGTACTCTCAAACCGGGAGACCCGCAGCTGTGGGGTCAGTTCCTACGATTTACATTGGTCTCGTGCGAGGTGTTGTTGCCACTCACGGGGCCGTTCGGGGGCTGTTTCGTCTTTTCACCCACTAACGCCATGTTTTTAAGCCTAAGTCTAGAAATATGCAAATTATCATCGTGTTCTCAAATCGGGGGGTCCCGTGATCGCGGGGTCAGTTCCTACGAGTTACATTGGTCTCATGCGAGGTGTTGGTGCCCCCACGGGGCCGTTCGGGGGCTGTTTCGGCTTTTCACCCACTAACGCCATGTTTTTAAGCCTAAGTCTAGTACTACCAATCTCTTTCAATGGCTGACGAAGCCAAAGCCAAAGGAAACGCGGCCTTCACCGCCAAAAACTTCACCGACGCAATCAGATTCTTCACAGAAGCAATCGAACGTTCCCCCACCAATCATGTCATCTACTCCAATCGATCCGCTACCTACGCCTCCTTCAACTAATAGACACAAGCCTTAATCGACGCTCAAAAAACTGTCCAACTAAAACTCGACTGGTCCAAAGGCTACTCCCACCTCGGCGCCGCTCATCTCGGCCTTCACAACTACGGCAACGCCGTTTCGTCTTACAAAAAAGGTCTCGAAATAGACCCCAATAATGAACCCCTCAAAACCAGCCTCGCCGACGCCCAACCCGTCGCCTCCAAATCACTCTCCCCCCAACCGCCTCAATCCTCTTCGGGGATGCATTTTCTGGCCCTGAGATGTGGGCTAAACTAACATCCGATCCCTCAATAAGAACATATCTTCAACTATCGGACTTCGTTAAAATGATGCAGGAGATTCAGAAAAAGCCCACTAACTTAAATATCTACCTAAAGGATCAGAGAGTTATGCAGGCTCTTGGGGTTTTACTCAACGTCAAACTTTCCACGCGTATGCCCGACGATATGGAGATGAACGATTCAATTCCGGAGAGAAATGACGAGCCCGTCAAGCCGCCTGAGCCTGAACCTGAGCCGGGACCAGAACCGAAACAAGTACCGGATGAGGAGAAGGAAATTAGAGAGAGGAAAGCGTAGGCGCAAAAGGAGAAGGAGGCTGGGAATGCGGCTTATAATAAGAAGGATTTTGATACGACAATTGGGCATTATACAAAAGCGATTGAATTGGACGATGAGGATGTTTCGTTTTTAACTAACCGGGCATTGTACTGTTATATATAACTGTTATATATATAACTGTATATATATATATATATATATATATATATGAATTAAACTTTTAGTAGCTCCTGTGTCTAACATTGCTGTCGTTTCTAAGATTTTATTAGCAAATTTTATTTTTATAGGGAATGTTATTAAAGCTGTTTTATTAGTATTATTAACTTGTTCTTTAGGTTTAAGTATTTCTGTATTATAGCAATCTGTGCATAATCTTTGTTGACAATTTTCACATATATAGAGATTTTTATATTCTTTTTTGCATTTTTTACAATCTAATTGAAATAATTGGAATTGAGTATATTTATAAGTGCATTCTTCTATATTATAACAAAGGTTTAAACTATCTAAACTTTTTTCTAGGTTTTCTATATCATCATCACTAGAGTTATTAGATTCTACAGATTCTATACTATATATACTAATATTATGATGTATACCTAATTATTGTATAGATATAAATGAATTCGGTAAACACATTAAAATAGCAATAAGAACACGAGGATATAATATGACGGGAAACTACAATAATCTTTTAGTACATACTCTATTTATGGGAAAAGTATTTAATCATTATAAAATAAACTTTAAAGTAGAATTTGATTGTATTGTAAAATCATTTAACAGTAAATATGTCGAAATGATAGAAGCACAAAAAATAGATAGTAGTATTTATGAAGAAGTAGAATGGAAATTACCTACGCTAATTACATCTAAAACCAAAAAACCAGAAAAAAATAAGATATATGAAAATCAAGTAGGACAAAGTAGTATTAAATTCAGCCGCTATAAGAATATAGAAGAAGACGACAACACAGAATTAATTGAAGAAATTAATGTCTTAATTGTAGAAGAACAAAAAGATCACTTATTTAACCTATTAGAAGATACAATATACGATATTATACTTAATGATTGTGATAATCTAACTACAGAAGAATTAGAACAAAAATATGGCAATAATAAAGAAGATATAATTTCAATATATTGTGCAGAAGGAACTAATGAAGACAATAAGCAAAAAATAATAAATATCGGCATAGATAAATTTATAAATGAAAATGAAATAGTAAAAATACTAGAAGAAATAAATCCAGCAGAAGAAACTACTGAAACCTCAACATCAACGTCAAAATCACCCACTAGCGA
Source organism: Sambucus nigra (assembly GCA_949130495.1). Classification (NCBI taxonomy): domain Eukaryota; kingdom Viridiplantae; phylum Streptophyta; class Magnoliopsida; order Dipsacales; family Adoxaceae; genus Sambucus; species Sambucus nigra. Next base: position 364,188,065 of record OX422212.1, read on the forward strand.
TTTTTCAACCCATCAACATCTAGGAGCATCACGAGAACCATATAATGAAAACCCTAAACCTACACCAGGTAATAAAAGTAGAAGTAGATATATATTTGACACTAGTTCTAACATAAATCAATATGGCAGTATATTAAATTTAGATGACGTAAACCCATTAGACTGGGAAACCGCAATAGAAGTTTGGGAAAAAGGATGTTTTAGAACTACTACACTAATAGAGTTCACTAACCAAAGCGAAAGTGAATCTTACTTTGAAAATACATTACAAGGTAGCGTTTCTAATTGGTATTTAACATATAAGCTAGGATCTGACTATTTAAAATTTAAGGAAAACTTTAATATCGAAAGATTTACTAATCTCATAAAAGCCTCTTTTTTAGGCGGTAATAGACTTATACAAATTACTGAAAAACAAACAGAAGCACTCAGAAACCTAGAACAATTACAAATTTGTAGATTAGAATATATAGGAGACTACACTAGAAAATATATACAATACTGGACACAAACAGGTAGAACTAATGACATTAGTTTATTAGATAGATATATACAAAAAATACCAGGAAAAATAGGAGAAAAAATATGGAAAAACTGGCATAAGATAGAAGAAAATCGAACAGATGCATCTATAGGAGCACGAGTTAATATGGTTTATAATACACTAAAAACCGAATGTAGAAAATTAAGAGAAAGTAAAGAAATTAGAAAACAATATTACCATACATGCCAACAATTAGACTTACCACCCCAATACGGATGTGATAAAAAACGTATAGTTAATAAACACTATAACCATAAAACTAAACACAAATTTAAAAGGAAATATAAACAATATAAACTAAGTCCTAGTAAAACATTTAAAAAACCCTATAAATACAATAAGTTTAAAAGAAAACGACCATGGTACAAAAAACGTACACTCCCTAATAATAATAAAACAGATACAAAAGATACTCCTAAAGGAATAAATAAAGTCACCAATTGTAAATGTTTTATATGTGGCGACCCTAACCACATTAGACCAAACTGTCCATATCGAAATAAACCTAATAATATTTCTAAAATTCAGGAAAAAATAAATATTTTAGAAGACATAGAAAACGAACTAGAAGATACTATCGAATTAGAAAGTATATACGACGAATATGAAGAAATAGATAATATTAGTATATATAGTATAGAATCTGTAGAATCTAATAACTCTAGTGATGATGATATAGAAAACCTAGAAAAAAGTTTAGATAGTTTAAACCTTTGTTATAATATAGAAGAATGCACTTATAAATATACTCAATTCCAATTATTTCAATTAGATTGTAAAAAATGCAAAAAAGAATATAAAAATCTCTATATATGTGAAAATTGTCAACAAAGATTATGCACAGATTGCTATAATACAGAAATACTTAAACCTAAAGAACAAGTTAATAATACTAATAAAACAGCTTTAATAACATTCCCTATAAAAATAAAATTTGCTAATAAAATCTTAGAAACGACAGCAATGTTAGACACAGGAGCTACTAAAAGTTTAATTCATAAAGATTTAGTAGAACACGAAGATGCTAAAGATTTAAATTACCCTGTTTATATACATCAATTCAACAAAGATGCTATACCTATAACTCAATGTATACAAAATATACCTATATATATTAATGATGAACAATTTATTTTACCACAAACATACATCACAAATGTAAAAAGCCACCATCCTTTTATATTAGGATTAAATTTTATTCAATCATTAACCGGAGGATTTATGTATACACCCTCGGGAATACAATTATTTAAAAAAGGTACACATATTATACCTAACAATCAATCTAACACTATAAAACAGGAAAATAAATTAATTCTCAACAATAATATAATATTGGAATCAACAGAACAAATTGAAGACATAAAATACGATACTAAATTAGATATTGAAACAGACTATTTAAATAACTATTTACAATATCTTAACGAAAGTGATTGTCTCAAATTAGAATGCAATAATCTAAATAAAATTGTTTTTAAGAACACTAAATTAGAACTTGAAGATTTAATTAGATTAGCAGAAAAAACAGAAATAATAGGCGAAGACCCTCAAAAGCATTGGAATAAAAATAAAATAGAAGCTAAATTAAATATAATAAATCCTGACATAACTATAAAAACTAAAGATATTGCTTGTGAAATAATCGATCAAGAGGAATTTAAAATACAAATAAGAGAATTATTAAATTTAAAAGTAATACAGAAAAGCACTAGTAGACATAGAAGCCCCGCTTTTATGGTAAAAAATCATAGTGAAATTAAAAGAAATAAAGCAAGAATGGTAATCAATTATAAAAGATTAAATGATAATACCTATGATGATAGCTACAAGATACCAAATAAAGACGAATTAATTAATAAAATCCAAAATAAAAAATATTTTTCTAAATTTGATTGTAAATCTGGCTTTTGGCAGATAAGAATGCAAAAAGAATCAATAGAATGGACAACATTCACTTGTCCAGAAGGACATTTTGAATGGCTAGTCATGCCATTTGGATTAAAGAATGCACCACAGATTTTTCAAAATAAAATGGATACTATCTTTAAAAAACATTCAGACTTTTGTATAGTATATATTGATGACATACTAGTATTTAGTAATAATAAGCAAGAACATAGGACTCATTTAGAAATAATTTTTAATGAATTTATTAACCAAGGTTTAATTATCAGTAGCAAAAAGATGCACTTAGAAAAGCAAGAAATAGATTTTTTAGGACTTTTTATTAAAGGAGGTAAAATAGAATTACAAGAGCATATTGTTAAAAAGGTTTTAGAATTCCCCGATAAAATAGAAGATACTAAAAAATTACAAGCCTTTTTAGGCTTATTAAACTATTGTAGATCGTTTATACCAAACTTATCTAAATTAGTAGGTCCATTATACAGTAAGTTAGGAAAAAATGGGCAAAAATATTTTAATAATGAAGATATAAAATTAGTTCAAAAAATAAAACATATTATTAATACACTAGAACCATTAAATTTACCATTAGAAAATTATTATAAAATAGTACAAACTGATGCATCAGCATTAGGTTGGGCAGGTATATTACTACAAAGACCTCATAAAGAAAGCAATAAAAACGATGAACAAATATGTAAGTATTGTTCTGGTAATTTTAATGAAACACAAGGAAGGTTACCTTCTACTGACTTAGAAATTTTAGGAGTTATAAATACATTAGAAAAATTTCAATTATTTTTAGGCAAAACTTTTTTAATAAGAACAGACTGTGATAACATAGTCAAACATTTTAATAAAACTAACCAAAGTAAATCAGCTACAAAAAGATGGCTAAATTTTATTGATAATATAACAGGTAAAGGCTTCACACCAGCTTTTGAACATATAAAAGGAAAAGACAACCAATTAGCCGATCTATTATCTAGATTAATTACTAACCCTTCTTAAATATTTTGCAGATGTCTTTTCAAGGATCTTCTTCAGGAACAAAAGATAATACTAACCAACTTTTTACTGTTCTTAACGTTCGACAAAAATTCAGGTCTAAACTACCAGTAAATGAAGACCAACAAAATATGCTAGATAATCTCTGGTTCAACAGAGAATACAATAAAGGTTCTTTTATACATACAATGAATTATGTCAATACCTATTTTCACAATACTAATAATTACGTGAAAACCTTAGAAGCACAAGTAAAATATTATAAAAGCAAAAGTGATCCACAGCTAATAAAAGATCATGAAACAGTCATAAAATATTATAAAGTTTTAAATTTAAAAAATCAAGAGAATATAAAAAAGATGCAAAAAGTAGACCTTTATTCTAATAATTTATTTTTATCAGCTTTTGACCCTTATCATAGATATCTATTAAAAACCAAAGTTGAAACTATTCTACCTAATGAAATCTCTGAAAAAATAATTAGATTCGCACAAGAAAAAGATATTAGTAACTGGTTATATATTCAGAATTATTTTCGCTTTAACCCTGAACCAATTGGATGTAAATATAAATATGAGCACGTCCATTTGAACGCTGTCAATAAATATGATACAATGATATTTTTAGAAATCCAATCTAATAAATTTCAAAATTTTATAATAACCAGGCCAAACTTAATATTTCCAAATAACCCAGAGATTGCAATAGAAATAACTATAAGTTTATTACTTGAATATGGTATGATAAGTAGTATATTAATACCCCCTCCATGGGATAAAATTGATTTTAATTTCCCAAACAGTTTAAAAGATGCACTAGCAGAATTACAACCTAAAAGGGTTACTTCCCCTTATATGTTACTAATAATTGAAAGTATTCCTCCCGAATGGGTTGGAACTGGTCAAATAATACATAGCAGGCACAATATATTAATCGAACATCGAAAAGATAAAATATCTAATTATTATGTACAAGCTAGCAATGATAATTCCCTAATACAAGGAAAAGAAGCAACAGAAAATTTATTACTAATGTACAAAGTCTACAATATAATGAACGAAATACCAGCTGACCCCTGGTACATGATTAAAGAAAATTTTAATATGCGAATATTTATTCCAAAAAACCCTTTTAATAGAAATACAACATATTTTAATAAATCTCCAAATTCTACCGACACAGAAGAAGCACTATTCAGCGAACGCGAAAGTAACTATCATTATTTAGCATACAGGCATACAGATTCAGATGATGATTCAATGGATTCTGTATCAAGGCACAATATCGATAATATGATGGAACCTTAAAGATGCAATCATAAATATTTAAAGATGCAAAAGAAATAATAATAAGTCAGCCTACCAGCCACAAGACAACAAAATTAATTACGCATGCAATGACGCACGGCGGCTCTACTGTGCAAATAGTGAAACGACTTTTACTGTGCAAACAGTAAAACGACCTTTACTGTGCAACTACTGTGCGACCCTTACTATTCATTACTGTGCGACCCTTACTGTGCATATCTACTGTTCATTACTGTGCATACACGGATGTCTACTGTTCACCACTGTACAAAGATTCTTTTACGCGTCTTTCTTCGGCTATATAAGGAAGCCTCTTAACACAACAATAACACAACAACAAACACAACGAAGACAACCAACTTCTCTCAAGCAGCTCAAGCAATCCCTTCCAAATAGCCCTTTAGTTATAATTAAGCCTCTCCAATTATCTTAAAGCTTGTAACCTTTATAGTAAGTTTTACTCCCATGGCTTGTATTTATGGCTTGTAAATTATCTGTATATTAACTTTTGTAATCGCATGTTTAAGAGTTCAATAATTATATTTTAAGTTTTTATTAGCACTTTCGGGCAACCCACTCTGAGTACTTAGATAATTTTCATATTATGTTTTAATATATTAGTAAAGGATCCTTGAGGAGTTGTTTTACAAGTTAATATTGATATAAATGGTTTAAGCACACTCTGGAATGATCTTCCGTTTATGAGTTTTCCGGTGTCCTGTGATTTGCCATTGTCGCCGTTTTTAGCCATAGGCGTTGATATTGCCGTAGGCTGTGTAACCTCTCGTTAGGTTTTGGCTTGACTGGGCTGCTACAGTTCTCTGTAGTACTGTGGACTTGAGGACTAATCATAAGCTATAGATCAATCTGTGTCTGTTTTTAACGTTCATATCACTGTTCAACCCTTGTTCGAAATTCTATAAGTGAAAAAGGTAGATTTTAATGCACACTGAGAAGCAAAGAATAAAAAATTCTATAGATATAACTAGAAGACTAATTAATATTAGTAAAGAATTTTTAATTCGAAGTAAAAATCATAAAATACAACAGAATACGCAAATAAAAGAAGAAACAAAACAAAATATTATTTACCTAGAAACTAGACTAATATATTTTGAAACAAGACTAGGGATATTAGCAGAAAAAGGCAGGTTAGGATAATTTTATGAGCAACAATAACTTAATAGAACGAATTAGAAAAATCGAAGAAAATCAAGACTACATAAAAGGTTATTTAGACGTTATCAATAATAACATAACCATAATAAAAACTGAATTAGAAAAATTCATAAAATAGCAAAATAAAAAAGAAGAAAAAGCAAGAGAACAAGCTAATCTAGACGAATTAGTTGAAAAATTTAAAAATTTAACTACTGATCCTAAACCTCTTAAAAAGAAACTAAACTTATTTTATTCTAAAGATGACATCTTCATCAACAAATAAAGGAAAGGAAATATATCGCATCGAAAATATCTACAATCAAAATGAAAACACACAAAAATATATAGAAAAAGGTATTAAAAAGACTAAAGGACAACAATTATATCAAAAGAATTTACTAGACTTCACTAATAAAATCTTTAATCACACCAGTCAGAGAACAATAACTGCTATCAATAGCGAAGTAATTTTAGACTTAAAGTCCTAAAAAATCTATTTCTTGCTTTTCTATGTTCCTTCTGCACAATATATTGAAATTATATCTTCTTTATTATTGCCATATTTTTGTTCTAATTCTTCTGTAGTTAGATTATCACAATCATTAAGTATAATATCGTATATTGTATGATCACTTATTTAATCTATTAGAAGATACAATATACGATATTATACTTAATGATTGTGATAATCTAACTACAGAAGAATTAGAACAAAAATATGGCAATAATAAAGAAGATATAATTTCAATATATTGTGCAGAAGGAACTAATGAAGACAATAAGCAAAAAATAATAAATATCGGAATAGATAAATTTATAAATGAAAATGAAATAGTAAAAATACTAGAAGAAATAAATCCAGCAGAAGAAACTACTGAAACCTCAACATCAACGTCAAAATCACCCACTAGCGATTTTTCAACCCATCAACATCTAGGAGCATCACGAGAACCATATAATGAAAACCCTAGGCTTAGTAGGGTTAACCAGGCTAGAAGCAGGAACTAAAGTTTTAGTATATATTTATGACGATAGATGGGATAACCATAAACAAGCACAAATAGCTAGCGCAGAAATAGACCTATCACATAATGCAGCAGTAATAGGATGTATACCAGTTCCTGCTTCTAGCCTGGTTAACCCTACTAAGCCTATAACTATTACTCCAAGTAAAAATCATAAAATACAACAGAATACGCAAATAAAAAGAAACTAAACTTATTTTATTCTAAAGATGACATCTTCATTAAGTAAAGGAAAAGAAATATACCGTATAGAAAATATATATGATCAAGATGAAAATACTTTTAGTGTATTATAAACCATATTAACTCGTGCTCCTATAGATGCATCTGTTCGATTTTCTTCTATCTTATGCCAGTTTTTCCATATTTTTTCTCCTATTTTTCCTGGTATTTTTTGTATATATCTATCTAATAAACTAATGTCATTAGTTCTACCTGTTTGTGTCCAGTATTGTATATATTTTCTAGTGTAGTCTCCTATATATTCTAATCTACAAATTTGTAATTGTTCTAGGTTTCTGAGTGCTTCTGTTTGTTTTTCAGTAATTTGTATAAGTCTATTACCGCCCTAAACCTACACCAGGTAATAAAAGTAGAAGTAGATATATATTTGACACTAGTTCTAACATAAATCAATATGGCAGTATATTAAATTTAGATGACGTAAACCCATTAGACTGGGAAACCGCAATAGAAGTTTGGGAAAAAGGATGTTTTAGAACTACTACACTAATAGAGTTCACTAACCAAAGCGAAAGTGAATCTTACTTTGAAAATACATTACAAGGTAGCGTATCTAATTGGTATTTAACATATAAGATTTACTTTGAAACAGACTATTTAAATAATTATTTACAATATCTTAACGAAAGTGATTGTCTCAAATTAGAATGCAATAATCTAAATAAAATTGTTTTTAAGAACACTAAATTAGAACTTGAAGATTTAATTAGATTAGCAGAAAAAACAGAAATAATAGGCGAAGACCCTCAAAAGCATTGGAATAAAAATAAAATAGAAGCTAAATTAAATATAATAAATCCTGACATAACTATAAAAACTAAAGATATTGCTTGTGAAATAATCGATCAAGAGGAATTTAAAATACAAATAAGAGAATTATTAAAAGTAATACAGAAAAGCACTAGTAGACATAGAAGCCCCGCTTTTATGGTAAGAAATCATAGTGAAATTAAAAGAAATAAAGCAAGAATGGTAATCAATTATAAAAGATTAAATGATAATACCTATGATGATAGCTACAAGATACCGAATAAAGACGAATTAATTAATAAAATCCAAAATAAAAAATATTTTTCTAAATTTGATTGTAAATCTGGCTTTTGGCAGATAAGAATGCAAAAAGAATCAATAGAATGGAGGGTTGGAACTGGTCAAATAATACATAGCAGGCACAATATATTAATCGAACATCGAAAAGATAAAATATCTAATTATTATGTACAAGCTAGCAATGATAATTCCCTAATACAAGGAAAAGAAGCAACAGAAAATTTATTACTAATGTACAAAGTCTACAATATAATGAACGAAATACCAGCTGACCCCTGGTACATGATGGGCTGCTACAGTTCTCTGTAGTACTGTGGACTTGAGGACTAATCATAAGCTATAGATCAATCTGTGTCTGTTTTTAACGTTCATATCACTGTTCAACCCTTGTTCGAAATAATGGTATCAGAGCTTCTTTAGTAATATATTATTATATAATAAGATAAATTATTTAAGGAAAAGAGTGGAATTACACAACATAAGTTTACACCGATTAATTTTATATGCGAAGTGAAAGAACTCAACTTAAGTTTTTGTATTCGTACATATATATATATATATATATATACAGTTATATATATAACAGTTATATATAACAGTACAATGCCCGGTTAGTTAAAAACGAAACATCCTCACCGTCCAATTCAATCGCTTTTGTATAATGCCCAATCGTCGTATCAAAATCCTTCTTCTTATAGTCCGCATTCCCAGTTATATACTGTTATATACTATTATATAATTGTATACAACTATTATATATAACAGTTATAGCTGTTATATACTGTTATATATATAACAGTTATATATATAACAGTTATATACTGTTATATATAACAGTTATATACTGTTATAGATATAACAGTTATATATATAATAATTATGTACTGTTCTAATAACAGTTATATAATGTTATATATAACAGTTATATATAACACTGTTATATATAACATCATATATATAACTTATATATACATATATACAAGTTATATATATATATATATATATATATATGTCTTTCCATCTTTACATTATGTTGAATCACTTTATGTCGAACTCTAGAGTAACTTGAAATTCTTGGTATCACTTTCTCAAGCATCATATAAGTAAGAGGAGCAAGGGTTTAAATCTTAGAAGCAGGTGTTTAGGTAGTACAATCAGCATAAGGAAGAGGAGCAGGGGCTTGGGGCAGGGGCAGTAGCACTAGTAGGGGGATACTGCCAAGAATTTTTCGAGTTTTTCAAATTAACAGTTAGTATTGATTGTCGAACAGTTGAACTTGTTGACATTATATACTGTCAAGAATATCACTGTGTACTTGTTCTTGTACAAGACCACCATATTGTGCTAAGTTTTATTGCCAGACTAAAAGTTTGCCACGTACACTTGATCATTAACTATTATAATATGAACGGTTAACTATTTTTAGTTACGGCATTGTTGGTCTAAAGGAAGCTGATCTTGTATGTTGAATTCAATAATGGATATGCTCTCGAGTGGAATTGACTAACCTGCGAGAAAGTCTTTAAATATCTATTTGAAATTCATAAGATCATGATAACATTACAAGGTAGGGATTTCATAATCTTATTTTCGCAAATTTACGTCGTACACTCAAATCGAGATCCTCGTAACAATGCGGTCGGCTCCTATGAGTCACATTGGTCCCGTTACGAGATGTTCGTGACTCTTACTGGACCGTTTTGTGGCAGTTTTATGTTTTCACCCTTCGATGGCATGTTTTTATTCTTAAGTCTATCTTTTACAAATTTACGTCGTACACTCAAACCGGGAGCTCCGTGACTACGCGGTCGGTTTCTACAACTCACATTGGTCCCGTGCGACGTGTTCATGACTCTTACCGGACCGTTTTGTTGTTATTTTACGTTTTCACCCATCGATGGCATGTTTTTATGCTAAAGTCTATTTTTTTGCAAATTTAAGTCATACAATCAAATCGGTAGCCTCGTGACTACTCGATCGGTTCCTACGAGTCACATTGATCCTGTGTGAAGTGTTCGTGACTCTTACGGGACCGTTTTGTGGCTGTTTTACGTTTTCACCCTTCGATGGCATGTTTTTATGCTTAAGTCTAATTTTTGCAAATTTACGTCGTACACTCACCCGGGAGCCCCGTGACTACGCGGCCGGTTCCTACGAGTTACATTGGTCCCGTGCGAGGTGCTCGTGACTCTTACGGGACCGTTTTGTTGTTGTTTTACGTTTTCTCCCTTCGATGGCATGTTTTTATTCTTACGTGTAATTTTTCACAAATTTACGTCGTACACTAAAACCGGGAACGCCGTGACTACGCGGCCGGTTCGAGTTACATCGATCCCGTGAGAGGTGTTCGTGACTCTTACGGGACCGTTTTATGGTTGTTTTAATATTTTTAGCCTATAAAAGTATGTTTGTATGCCTAAGTCTAACGTTTGGCAAATTTACATCGTATGCTCAAAGCGGGAGTGCCTTGACTACGCGGTCAGTTCTTACGAGTCACATTAGTCCCGTGTGAGGTGTTCGTGACTCTTACGGGACCATTTTGTGTTTGTTTTACGTTTTCACCCCTCGAAGGCATGTTTTTATGCTTAAGTCTAATTTTTTTGCAAATTTACGTCGTACACTCAAACCGGGAGTCCCATGACTACGCGGTCGGTTCCTACGAGTCGCATTAGTCCCGTATGAGGTGCTCGTGACTCTTACCGGACCATTTTATGGTTGTTTTACGTTTTCACCATTCGATGGCATGTTTTTATGCTTAAGTCGAATTATTTTTAAATTTACGTCGTACACTCAAACCGGGAGGCCCGTGACTACGCGGTCGGTTTCTACGAGTCACATTGGTCCCATGCGATGTGCTCGTGACTCTTACGGGACCGTTTTGGGTTTATTTTATGTTTTCACCCTTCGATGGCATGTTTTTATGCTTAAGTCTAACTTTTTATAAATTTACGTCGTACACTCAAACCAGGAGCCCCGTGACTACGCGGTCAGTTCCTACGAGTCACATTGGTCCCGTGAGAGGTGTTCGTGACTCTTACGGGACCGTTTTGTGGTTGTTTTACGTTTTCACCCATCGATGGAAATTTTTTATGTTGAATTCTATTTTTTTTTTGCAAATTTAAGTCGTACACTCAAACCGGGATCCCCGTGACTACGCGATCGGTTCCTACGAGTCACATTGGTCAACTGGGAGGTGTTCGTGACTCTTACGGACCGTTTTGTTGCTATTTTATGCTTTCAGCCTCCGATGGAATGTTTTTATTCTTAAGTCTAATTTTTGCAAATTTACGTTGTACACTCAAACCGGGAACGCCGTGATTACGCAGCCGGTTCCTACACGTCACATTGGTCCCGTGCGAGGTGTTCGTGACTCTTACGGGACCGTTTTGTTGTTGTTTTACGTTTTCACCCTTCGATGGCATGTTTTTATTCTTAACTATAATTTTTCGCAAATTTACGTCGTACACTCAAACCGGGAATGCCGTGACTACGCGGCTGGTTCCTACGAGTTACATCGATCCCGTGAGACGTGTTCGTGACTCTTACGGGACCGTTTGATGGTTGTTTTAACATTTTTACCCTATAAAAGTACGTTTGTACGCCTAAGTCTAACGTTTGACAAATTTACGTCGTATGCTCAAAGCGAGAGTGCCTTGACTATGCGGTTGATTCTTACGAGTCACATTGGTCCCATGAGAGGTGTTCGTGACACTTACGGGAATGTTTTGTGGTTGTTTTATGTTTTCACCCATCGATTGTAATTTTTTATGCTTAAGTCTATTTTTTTTGCAAATTTACGTCGTACACTCAAACCGGGATCCCCGTGACTACTCGATCGGTTCCTACGAGTCACATTGGTCCCCTGGGAGGTGTTCGTGACTCTTACGGGACCGTTCTGTTGTTGTTGTACATTTTCACCCTTCGATGGCATGTTTTTATTCTTAAGTCTAATTTTTCGCAAATTTACATCGTACACTCAAACCGGGAACGTCGTGACTACGCGACCGGTTCCTACGAGTCACATTGGTCCCGTGCGAGGTGTTCATGACTCTTACGGGACCGTTTTGTTGTTGCTTTACGTTTTCACCCTTCGATGGCATGTTTTTATTGTTAAGTGTAATTTTTCGTAAATTTACGTCGTACACTCAAACCGGGAACGCCGTGACTACGCGGTCGGTTCCTACGAGTTACATCAATCCCGTGAGAGGTGTTCGTGACTCTTACGGGACCGTTTATGGTTGTTTTAACATTTTTACCCTATAAAAGTATGTTTGTATGCCTAAGTCTAACGTTTGACAAATTTACGTCATATGCTCAAAGCGGGAGTGCCTTGACTACGCGGTCAGTTCCTACGAGTCACATTGGTCCCGTGCGAGGTGTTTGTGAAGCTTACGGGACCATTTTGTGTTTGTTTTAGGTTTTCACCCTTCGAAGGCATGTTTTTATGCTTAAGTCTAACTTTTTTGCAAATTTACGCCGTACACTCAAACCGGGAGTCTCGTGACTACGCCGTCGGTTCCTACGAGTCACATTGGTCCCGTATGAGGTGCTCGTGACTCTTACCGGACTGTTTTATGGTTGTTTTACGTTTTCACCATTCGATGGCATGTTTTTATGCTTAAGTCGAATTATTTTTAAATTTACGTTGTACACTCAAACCGGGAGCCCCGTGACTACGCGGTCGGTTCCTACGAGTCACATTGGTCCCGTGCGAGGTGCTCGTGACTCTTACGGGACCGTTTTGTGTTTGATTTATGTTTTCACCCTTCGATGGCATGTTTTCATGCTTAAGTCTAACTTTTTACAAATGGACGTCGTACGCTCGAACGGGGAGCCCCGTGACTACGCGGTCAGTTCCTACGAGTGACATTGGTCCCGTGAGAGGTGTTCGTGACTCTTACGGGACCGTTTTGTGGCTGTTTTACGTTTTCACCCATCGATGGCAATTTTTTATGTTTAAGTCTTTTTTTTTTTGCAAATTTAAGTCGCACACTCAAACCGGGATCCCCGTGACTACGCGATCGGTTCCTACGAGTCACATTGGTCAACTGGGAGGTGTTCGTGACTCTTACGGGACCGTTTTGTTGTTGTTTTACGTTTTCACCCTTCGATGGCATGTTTTTATTCTTAAGTCTAATTTTTTGCAACTTTACGTCGTACACTCAAACCGGGAACGCCGTACTACGCAGCCAGTTCCCACGAGTTACATTGGTCCTGTGCGAGGTGTTCGTGACTCTTACGGGACCGTTTTGTTATTGTTTTACATTTTCACCCTTCGATGGCATGTTTTTATTCTTAAGTGCAATTTTTCACAAATTTACGTCGTACACTCAAACCGGGAATGACGTGACTACGCGGCTGGTTCCTACGAGTTACATCGATCCCGTGAGACGTGTTCGTGACTCTTACGGGACCGTTTGATGGTTGTTTTAACATTTTTACCCTATAAAAGTATGTTTGTATGCCTAAGTCTAACGTTTGACCAATTTACGTCGTATGCTCAAAGAGGGAGTGCCTTGACTACGCGGCCAGTTCCTACGAGTCACATTGGTCCCGTGCGAGGTATTTGTGACTCTTACGGGACCATTTTGTGTTTGTTTTACATTTTCATCCCTCGAATGCATGTTTTTATGCTTAAGTCTAATTTTTTTGCAAATTGACGTCGTACACTCAAACCGGGATTCCCGTGACTACGCGGTCGGTTCCTACGAGTCACATTGGTCTCGTATGAGGTTCTCGTGACTCTTACCGGACCGTTTTATGGTTGTTTTATGTTTTCACCATTAGATGGCATGTTTTTATACTTAAGTCGAATTATTTTTAAATTTACATCGTACAATCAAATCGGGAGCCCCGTGACTACGCGGTCGGTACCTACGAGTCACATTGGTCCCGTGCGAGGTGCTCGTGACTCTTACGGGACCGTTTTGTGTTTGTTTTATGTTTTCACCCTTCGATGACATGTTTTAATGCTTAAGTCTAACTTTTTACAAATTTTCGTCGTACACTCAAATCGGGAGCCCCGTGACTACGCGGTCGGATCGTACGAGTCACATTAGTCCCATGAGAGGTGTTCGTGACACTTACAGGAACGTTTTGTGGCTGTTTTATGTTTTCACCATCGATTGTAATTTTTTATGCTTAAGTCTATTTTTTTTTGCAAATTTACGTCGTACACTCAAATCGGGATCCCCGTGACTACGCGATCGCTTTCTAGGAGTCACATTGGTCCCCTGGGAGGTGTTCGTGACTCTTACGGGACCGTTTTGTTGTTGTTGTACGTTTTCACCGTTCGATGGCATATTTTTATTCTTAAGTCTAATTTTTCACAAATTTACGTCGTACACTCAAACCGGGAACGCTGTGACTACGCGGCCGGTTCCTACGAGTCAGATTGGTCCCGTGCGAGGTGTTCGTGACTCTTACGGGACCGTTTTGTTGTTGTTTTACGTTTTCACCCTTCGATGGCATGTTTTTATTCTTAAGTGTAATTTTTCGTAAATTTACATCGTACACTCAAACCGGGAACGCCGTGACTACGCGACCGGTTCCTACGAGTTACATCGATCCCGTGAGAGGTGTTCGTGACTCTTACGGGACCATTTATGGTTGTTTTAACATTTTTACCCTATAAAAGTATGTTTGTATGCCTCAGTCTAACGTTTGACAAATTTACATCGTATGCTCAAAGCGGGAGTGCCTTGACTACGCGGTCAATTCCTACGAGTCACATTGGTCCCGTACGAGGTGTTCGTGACTCTTACGGGACCATTTTGTGTTTGTTTTACGTTTTCACCCCTCGAAGGCATGTTTTTATGCTTAAGTCTAAATTTTTTGCAAATTTACGTCGTACACTGAAACCGGGAGTCCCGTGACTACGCGGTCGGTTCCTACGAGTCACATTGGTCCCGTATGAGGTGCTCGTGACTCTTACCGGACCGTTTTATGGTTGTTTTATGTTTTCACCATTCGATGGCATGTTTTTATGCTTAAGTCGAATTATTTTTAAATTTACATCGTGCACTCAAACCGGGAGCCCCGTGACTACGCGATCGGTTCCTACGAGTCACACTGGTCCCGTGCGAGGTGCTCGTGACTCTTATGGGACCGTTTTGTGTTTATTTTACCTTTTCACCCTTCGATGGCATGTTTTCATTCTTAAGTCTAACTTTTTACAAATGTACGTCATACGCTCAAATCGGGAGCCCCGTGACTATGCGATCGATTCCTACGAGTCACATTGGTCCCGTGAGAGGTGTTCGTGATAGTTACGGGACCGTTTTGTGGCTGTTTTATATTTTCACCCATCGATTGCAATTTTTTATGCTTAAGTCTATTTTTTTTTTTGCAAATTTATGTCGTACACTCAAACCGGGATCCCCGTGACTACGCGATCGGTTCCTACGAGTCATATTGGTCCCATGTGAGGTGTTCGTGACTCTTACGGGACCGTTTAGTTATTATTTTACGTTTTCACGCTTCGATGGTAGGTTTTTATTCTTAAGTGTAATTTTTCACAAATTTACGTAGTACACTCAAATCGGGAATGCCGTGACTACGCGGTCGGTTCCTACGAGTTACATTGGTCCCTTGAGAGGTGTTCGTGACTCTTACGGGACCGTTTTGTGGATGTTTAATACTTTCGCACCTCGATGGCAAGTTCTTATGCTTAAGTCTATTTTTTTGCAAATTTACATCGTACACTCAAACCGGGAGGCCCGTGACTATGCGGTCGATTTCTACGAGTCACATTGGTCCCGTACGAGGTGTTCGATGGCATGTTTTTTATGCCTAAGTCTAACTTTTTGAAAATAAAATAACAAACCAGCGAACAGTTTAAGGACAAAGAGAGTAAATATATATGTAATGTATAATTGAAGAATTAAGCCAATAAATCAAACCTTGAGCATCCACCAAAAGAATTGAGTTGACAGTGCACCTCACACTTTAACCATGGCATTTTCTCGAGAAGTTTCTGGAAGCAAAGAAAACAAACACCTGAAACAATAAATGTTTTCTCTCATCAGCTACACATTAAACATAATAATGTAATGTTGTGAATGTTTCTTAAAATTATTATCATTTCATATTTTATTAAATAATTGAATTCATGTTACTTAGGAGACAACATTTATGACTTAATCGTAAATAATCAATTCCATCATTAATAATTTGAGGAGAAACATTTCTAAATAACTTGAACTAGTAAACATTGCACATTTAGATGTCAAAATCTTAAAAGCTCATAAAACAACATAAAATTTAATAAGGACCATAAGAGTTATGGGACACCCCTTAAAAAAAATACCCGACAAATTCACCCCCTTAAATATTAATTCGTTGTAATTAAGCCTAGAAACAGGATTCCCTCCATTTTTTACCTAAAAGAGAAAAAAAAAATCCCAACCCAAAAATAAAATTAAAACAATAAAAAAGTAAAAATAAATAAAAAATCTCCCATCATCACAATCCCATCAATTCCCCTTCCTTCATTTCAACTACCACATCACCTTTAGCTTCTGCCCCCCGCACTCCCTCCAACCAACCACCACCATACCAAAACCCTACCACCAGTAACCCCCGACCAACCAAACCCTTGTCCAGCTTCAATCGGCAAAAACCCAATGCAGATCTGGTGCCGACCGCCCACCTTAATGTCTGGATCTAACCCCGACATACAGAAATTGATGTAGGTGTGCGTGCGTGTGTTCCGTTGTGCGTTTGTGCGTGTGGGAGAGGTAGATATAGGAACCTGCTATGGTGGTCGGTGGAGTGGAGATTCAACCAGCAGTGGAGCAGAGATCAGCCGGCGGTGGTGTATTTGTTCAATGTCAAGTTGTAGCCTCCTAATATCTTGACACATACATAAAAAATCCACATTAATCACAAGATACGTGATATACTTTTTCATAGGCAAATCAAGAGCACACCCAACAAATTTAATAACATGTACATTTATCGACACTAGTATCAATTCAATAAATTCAACATAGTATCCAACAATCAAGCCAACAATATCTCACTATAGTAATGTGCACACGTGTTTGCGACTCGTATGCCAAAATAATCATTTAATCATATTTTTTCAAATAAAAGACAAGCATATTTTGTCAAAAAAAATACATACACATACAATCTAGGATTTATTGACATAATCTATACATACACACATACAATCTAGGGTTTACTTAAACCCTAATATTTTCTTGACATAAATCTATGCATATATATAACCCACAAAAAGGCGGATGTGATTTTTTTTTACTTATTATAAATCCATTTAATTATATTTTGTCAAAAAAAATATAATGTCTAGAGTTTTGAATAATATTTTGCCAAAAAAATACATACATACAATCTAGGGTTTATTGACATAACCTATACATACACACATACAATCTAGGGTTTACTTAAACCCTAATATTTTTTTGACATAAATCTATACATACATACACATGCAATTACACACATAAAAGAACAAAACATAAATTAAAGTATTTGTATTTGTAAATCATCAAACAAAAATCAAAACAGATATATATGATTGTATCTCATGAAAACGAAATCAAAAAAACAATAACCCTCATTCAAATATATGTATCTCATAAAACAAATCAAAATAGAAATTAAAGTAAGCTAACCTTACCGGTGGCAGCAGGGGTCGGCACCAGAGAGAGAGAAAACCCATCGGTGTTTGACGAGAGAGAGAAGCCACAGCTTTGTCTTTGACGAGAGAGAGAGAGAAGCGGGTAAATGAAAATGAAAGGGGTAAAATGTTAAAGTGCATTTTTTTGAGGAATTACATGGTTATGGCCATCAGTCGCGACCCACCTCGCAACCCATAACCTTGTTGCTGCTACATGAATGGCTAATGGTCACGGCCTATATCCATGACCCCCATGCGCAACCAATGTCAGACCTTGAATTGAAGGATGGTCACGGACCATAGCCGTGACCCCCATGCGCGACTAGTTTCAGACCTTGAATTGAAGGATGGTCACGGCCCATAGCCGTGACCCACACCAATAAATGGTCACGCCCCATAGCCGTGACCCTCAATTAGTGATACACAACCTTTTTTATCAACCCTATTGCTTGAATGATGTATGGTCACGGCCCATAGCCGTGACTCATACCAAGAAATTGTCACGGCCCTAAGCCGTGACCCCCAATGTTTGTACTATCTTCTTCGTCATGCCATCGATCACGGACTTGGGCCGTGACCCCTCCGCGACCAAGCTTGGAGGGAATTTTGGCGCGAGTTTGGCGCCAAGATGGTCACGACCTGGCCACGGCCCAAGTCCGCGACCACCGTGGTCACGGATTTGGTCCGTCACCACTTCTAGAGCATCGATAATTTAGTGTGATAATAAATATGGTCACGCAAAATATTGAGTGGTTCACGGCCCAAGTCCACGACCAGCTGGTCGCGGACTTGGGCCGTGACCCACTGGGCGTGACCATTCGCAGGATTTGGTGTAATGGAAGGAGTAGGGATTGTTCTCATTACCCGAAGAGACAATAATTAAACAGGGAATTAGGGAGGGATTTGAAGCCTCTAACAACTAAACTAAGTATGAAGCTGATAGAAATAACTTTTCGGTGTATTAGGGTAAGGGCGAGGGTGGGTATTAGGGTAAGGGTGAGGGTGGAAAGGGTGAAGAGGTATCAGCCACGGGCCTTATTGAGTTTAAAGGTGAGGGAAACTAGGGCCCTATAAGCATGGTGATCTAGTTGGTGAGGGAGGCGAAATGGTGTGGAAAGTGGAATGGGTTGGGGCTCATAAAAATCACACAACCATTCTATAAATGGGCGATGGTAATGGTCGCGCCATGACACGTCAGGGAGCTATTGATGGGAAAAATCCACACCACAAGAGAGTGGTGGTCATAGAGGAACAAGCTCGGTGTCACGGAAGTGGAGAGTACCACCACAATTACTCTCATGCGTGGGGGATGGTTTCAGGTGAGGATCTAAAACTATATATGGAACTTGAAATGTGTAAAATCAAGATCCAAACTAGGTGGTGGGTGGAAGGGACAATGGGTGGGTCGGGTGGGATAAATGGTGGAGGAAGATGATCTATATCTTAAGTAGGGAACACACACTCATTTGGAGGGACATAATGATTCTCAATATCCTCCTGAAGAGGGAATGTGGTATCAAGTGATTTCGAGATCAATTTATCCACAAGAGTAGTGTCACAGAATGTGGTGGGTGGGTAAGACGAGGCACCAAGATCAGAGATAGAGGAATCTCTAGAAATATTGGGCTCAAAGGGAGCCATGCATGGTGGGACATCATCCATATCCGGATAGGTAGGAACTATCACGGTTTCTATCTCGAGAAAATGGTGAGAAATCGTAGCCGGAGGTAACCTAAAAGAAATGAGCATGTCAGAGACATATGAAATTGGGGAATAAGGTAAAAGCTCGGGCATATTTTTGGATTCTATGGGAAAGTGAGTGGGAACCGCAAAGTGGGGTTCATATGGACATGGTAGGATTGGATTAGGCTCACCATCGAAAGGTAAGTCAACACAATTGTCGACTTGGGACCCGGACCATGGGATGGTCTCAACTTAGAGATTCTCGGGGTGGTAGGGTTGGTGACACTCAAAATCTGTCTCATAAGAGGACACATCATCATTACACTCGGTTGCAACGATGAGTGGAGCCATGGGAATGTCCGACTCTCTCGCACTCTAATTCATTAAATCTTTGTTCAAGCCTTTGGAGAGCTTGAGTTTGAATTTGAGTGGCTTGCTCTTCGAGTATGAACTTTTGCAAGAGGGTTTCGAGAGCGGATGTGGATGATAGTGGTGGAGTGACGGGTGGTAGTGGTGGGTGAGGTGGACACAACTTGCTACTATCATGAGTGTACGAAGAATACTCAAATGAAGTGTGTGGGGTGGGTCTAAGTTCATCATAAACGAAAGGATCACCTTCGTGGTTGATACTCATGGGGTGCGTAATGAGGGAACTGATCGGGAATGGGTGAACATAGTTGCCATGACAACTGTTGGAACGTGTGAGGATCCACAACATCGGGTTGGAATTCGTATTGTGTGGAAGGTTGATAAGGCCTCCACGAATAGCTCGGGTACTCACACAACTCGGGATTAGGTATATCGGGATAATATGCCGAGGTGGGTTTCAGAACTGTGTCATACGGATACACATGTTCCATCGTGGGTTCGTGGGGATATGAAAAGTTTGGACACTCATGGGACAGGTGATCGGCATAATAACAGTGGGTGCACAACAAAGGATGAGGCACGTCGACACTTGACACCGAGGGTGATGGAATAGAAGGTGCGTGCATAGATGGGTCAAGAGTACCAACGGTACTCGTGAGAGAGGTGAAACCACTAAGGATATTATAAAGAGACGGCTCACGATCACTCTCACATGTGTCCCGTGACAATGGAAAATGACCAAAGTAGTCCCGTAAAGGACGTTCTTCGTCCATGAGGAGAGAAATATTTTTTTTGATTTTGAGTTTTTAAAATTTTTTCAAAAGGAAAGAAAATATTTTTAGATTTTCGAAAAATGAGAGAAAGAGAATATTTTTGGATTTTTCTAAAATGAAAGAAATAAAATATTTGGATTTTTTTAAAAAAAATAAGGACAGAAAATATCTTTGGATTTTTTTATAAAAATAATAGAAGAAAATATTTTTGGAGTTTTTAGAAGAAAAGGTGGGGAAAAATATGAACTCTTTGAATGGACGAACTCACTAATATCCGACTACCGAAAAATGATTTGGACACACACACAAGTTAAGGAGAATTCCTAACTAGCACATAGCCAATTTTTATCTTTAAATTTAGTGAAAGGGTAGTCAAATTTTAATTAAGTCCGCGGGAGATAAAAAAAATCAAGGAAATCTGAGTGATCGCCTGTGCAAAAGTTTTCTCCTAGTGGTCTACCTAGTTGATTGATTTTAAATTTAATGATGGCTAGGGTAGCACACAGAGGTAAGCGAGTGAGTCGGGTGATGAAATCCCTTCTCGTGAGTGATCGGGTGTAGGTCTTAGTCAATTAATTCATCACACCATTCAAAAATAAATGCGAGAATAAAATCACATAAGAGAACACAAAGCACACACAATAATGGACTCGCTAATAGGAGAGGCGCAAGGGTTCAAGAAATGTACCTCTCACAGTTTTTAGGCAGTGGGGTGCCAAAAAATTTGAGTCGACCGAGGGGAGATGACGCCTATCTCAGTCGTCCCCGGGAGTCCTACCGACCCAAGGTAGAGAGGCTTCTAAATTCTCCCCTTGGACGCCCTCTCTCTACCTTGTCCGGTTTCCCTATCACGCTTGTCTTTGATTATTACAATTTTTAAAATGAAAAATAAAATAAAGGTGTCATATGCATCGCAATACAAGTAAGGATAAAATAAACCTAATAAGAGCCTTCTAAAAATATAAAAATGGTACAAAAAATAATAAAGTTAAAAAAATAAATGAACTACAAGTTGAAATCCGCTCCAAGTGCTTCACGATCCCAAGAATGGCAACGATGCCATTTGATAGAAAGAAGTTTTCGGTGTAATTTTTTTGTCGTTGTTGTAAAAGTCCTTATAATCAAAACCTCAAATACCTACAAAATATAACAATATCAAGTGTAGCGGTAAGTAAGGGTATCAATCTACTTCCAAGGGGGTAAAGCAAAGGGAACACAATTGTAATTCACTTTTTATTTTCTTTATGTGCTTTTTCACTTTTCTACATTTTTTTAGCTTTTTTAAATATTAAAACAATTGGGTGAGGTGATGATTTAAACTAATCTAAACTAAATGTGATATGATAACAACAAACTAGAAAGTTTCGAAAATGAAAAATAACGTCTAAACTAAAATAAGAGATAAAGTGAGGTAAATAATTGTGAGAACAATCAAGGAATGGGATTACACCACAAATTTTAGCTATTCTAACTAATTAATTTAATTAATTAAATTCTCCCAAATTAATATCAAAATTACAAATCAACTCTCATTGCAAATGTAATTTTAATAGTAACCTTTTAGAAATTAAGTTTAACACCCCACAAATCTAGAAAATAGATCCACACTCCTTTTAATTAATCACCCGCTAGGATCGATCGAATAAAATTTATGTCAATCTTAGAAAATAAATTTAGAGTTGAAATTCAAGTTATAATACCCCACTTATGAAACCCATGTCTCTAGTTCGAATCTAAAATGGGTATTATAAATATAATTTCAATTTTCTCTCGAAAATCATTTACCCTCCCTCGAGGCGTAAATTTAAGGGCGAGGGATCAAAAATAACATTCAAATGGAATTTTCAAGTTATCAAACTAATTAAACTAAAATAACATCAAATAAGGGTTTCCCCACACCCCTTGAAAGGGGATTTAGCCTAACATGATACGAAATTTGACAAATTAATAATCAAGGCTACTAAAATAAAATAGAAGGGAATAGAACACGAAAACCAAATGTCTTTGAGAAAGTTGAACTCTACTCTTCGAAATTGAAGCATACAATCCCTCTAATTGAGCATCCAAGTGATTTGAAATTAAATATCCACTCAATTAACTCTCTTTCAATATTTAATCTAAAAAATATCTAACAAAAATAAAAAGAGTAAAATAAAAATATTTACAAATGGTGTTTTTCTCTATAATTCTCTCTCTAAAAATTCCGATCTAAAAGCCCTCTCAAATGGGGTCTTCCATCCTCTTTTTATAATAGGCATGGAGCTAGGGGTATTTTTGGGAATGGACATGAGTGTGCATTGAAATGGTGAGAGGAGTGTGAGGTCATGTGGGTGAGGGGGTTTGGGAATAAAATCTGATATGGTTAAAGGGTTAGTTTTGGAAATTGGGGTAAAAGTGGTAGTTGAGGGTATTTGGGTAAAATGGTTTAAATGGGGTTTAATTAACATGTGGGGTAAATGGGTTTTGGTTGCATTTGGTTTATTTGGTATTTGGTCTTGTATTGGCAGGTGAGAAAAATTAATTTGGGTATCAAATGGGAAAAAGGGAGATGGGTTTGATGGAAATGGGTTCAAAGGTTTTGGGGTTGGGGTCGTGACACTAGGACATGGGTTGTTGGTTGCACCGGGCTCAATTTCAGGCAGCCGGGTTGTGGCTCACGGCGTGGCCGGAGATGGGTAAGGTCGGGTATGAGGGTTGTCGCCGCTGGTGAAGGGGGGTTACGACCGGCGACAAGGTGGTCTCGGGTATGGAGCCGCCGGCAGCTGGTGGACAGCGCTGGGGGTTTTTAGACGGAGTCAGTCACCGAGGTTGGTAAGGTAGTTGGCAGATTGAGCTGGAACCGACGAGGTAGCAGGTGGGTGCGACCGCCGGTTTGAATGAGTCCGGCCAGAAAAGGGTCAGGGGCTGCTTTTGGGTTGTTGAGTTTTTGGTGATGGTGGGAATGGTGGGTTTTGTTTGGTGTTGTGGAGGTATAAGGTGGTTTAGCTTGTTAATGGAGGAGAGAGAGTGTGTGGGTGTTGTAGGGAAGAAGATGGTGGGGTGGG
This sequence comes from Sambucus nigra, assembly GCA_949130495.1. NCBI lineage: Eukaryota > Viridiplantae > Streptophyta > Magnoliopsida > Dipsacales > Adoxaceae > Sambucus > Sambucus nigra. Next base: position 364,211,826 of record OX422212.1, read on the forward strand.
GATGATTGGATGTGAGTGAGTTGTATGGGAATGATGGGTGAGGGTGAGAGAGGTTAGGTGTAGGATAAGTTATTTGGGTGTGTTTGTGTTTATCTGCGTGTGTGTTTAATTTGGACCCAACTAAAATAATAAGAATACTCAACTAAAATAAAAAATAAAATCTAACTAAAAATAAAACAAACTAAAAATAATAACAATAAAAATATTAAAACTAAAAAAAATAAAATCCTAAGCTTATATAAAAACTAAAATAAAACAAAAGAAATAAAAACTTAAAATCTAATGAAAAGTAAAGTTCTAAAAAAACTAAAAAATCAAAATGAAAAATAAACTCCTAAAAATTCATCCTAGTAAAACTAAAAACTAAAAACTAATAAAAATCAAAATCAATATAGGTTACACTAAATAAAAAGAAATATAAAAATAGAAAATAAATCCTAAAAATTCTAAATAAATCTAAAATAGATCCTAAAAATAAAATAACTCAAACTAAAAAATCTGAAAATTAATATAAAAAAGTACAAAATCAACACACACACGAGTCGGGGAAGGATAAGGCTAGGATGGGCTAGGTTAGGGTAAGGGGATTGGGTATTAGCTCCATTTTAATGCAAAGTGCCTTGAAATATAGCTTTTGATACCGCAACTGCTATTAAGCCTGTACAATGAATATTTAAGCGCATAAGACCCATATTGTTGAGAATTACCAACTAAAGTAGGTCTATTCGGGGTATAAAATCTACAATTTTGGGTGCTTATCCGAAGCGTTGATCACTAGTTTGCGAAAATCCAAACTACTAGGGGCAAGATGCCTCAACATATTTGGTGATTCCAATCTGGTCTCTAAGCAAGAAAATGGAGATTTCAAGGCCAAAGATGATCGAATGGCATCATACCTTGGTGTAGTCAGAGGACTCATGAGAGACTTTGAGCAGGTGGAGATTCAATAGTTTCTACCAGGACAGAACAGTCACGTTGATGCCTTAGCACTGCTAAGCTTAACAATTGACTCGGACTTGAAAGGACAATACAGACTGAGTTCCTCACACAGCCCATAATCGATCATACAGTCGTAGCCGAGAAACTACTCCTCATAGATATAGCCCCAAGTTGGAGGTATCCCATCACCAATTATCTACAAAGCAACATACTACTAGACGATAAGAGATCGTCCCAACAAACCAATGTAAAGGTTGTTCATTTCTATCTTAGACCTGAGGGAAAACTTTTTAAGAATTCATTCACAGAACCCTACCTCCAATGCGTCCACCCACAAGATACCGAGAAAGTACTTAGTGAACAACACGAAGGCATACGTGGGAGTCATGCAGGTGGAAGATCGCTAGAATTTTGAGCAATTAAGGAAGGATATTGGTTGCCTCACATGTTGAAAGACACTGACACATATGTTCATAAATGTGAAAAGTGCCAAACGCATTTGCCTATGGTTCTCCAGTCCGCCAACGACCTAAAATTTCTTACTAGTCCATGGCCTTTCGCACAATAGGGATTAGACATCGCGGGACCACGACTAATTGCTTCTAAAAATCCCAAGTACCTGCTAGTCGCCACTGATTATTTTATTAAATGGGTTAAGGTAGAACCATTGGGAAACATCCAAGAGTCTAAAATGACCAGGTTCATATGGAGAAACATTATAACTCTCTTTAGGGTACTAAGAACCATCATTACCGACAATGGTACACAGTGTAAAAGTGGTTTCTTCCAAGCTTTCTGAGACGAGCATAACATCAAGCACCACATCAGTTCTATGGCATATCCCTAAAGAAATGATCAAGCGGAGGCTTCTAATAAAACCTTGATCGATGGGATGAAAAAATGATTAGAAAAATCTAAGGTCGCTTGGGTGGATGAACTCCCTCATGTTCTATGGGCCTATCGACGACGCCTAGGAAACCAACTGGGGAAACACCATTTTCCCTCGATCATGGAATAGAGGTTGTTATCCCTCTAGAAGCAAGCCTCCCTACTATGAGAACCACACTGTTCAACCAAGGCCTTAATGATGAAGCCTTTTTCACTGAGCTTGACATAGCAAATGAGCGAAGTTAGCTAGCCTTGATCAAGTTGTCCTCTAAGCATTACAATAAAAGGGTCAACCCAAGGAAGTTTTCAATAGGAGACTATGTACTATGAAAAGTCCTCGGTAGTGCCGTAAAACCATCAGATGGAAAATTGGGACCAAATTTGGACGAACCATTCAGAGTGATCGGAGATGACCTTCAAGGAGCATATCAGATGGAAACACTGGAGGGCAGGGAGATACCAAGAGCATCGAATGTAGATAATTTCAAGAAGTTCTATTTTTATATCATCTCTTTTATCTTTTTAATTGGCATAATTTTTAGTTTTTTACAGTTCTTGTTACTAGATAAGACAATTTACAGTGAATAAAAGGTTGGATTTGCCTACCGATTCTCAAATATTACATTGGTTGCCTAACTCATCTATATTGTGCATATTTTGAATGTTCAATTAACTAGGTTGGAAAATTAAATGCAAACAACTTCAGATCACTCTCATGCCCTTATTATTAACACAAAGAGCCTCATTAGTTACCCCGATAATAACAAAAGCACTACTATGGATCCATAGGTAATAAAGCCAACTTTTGTTGGTCTCCAACATCTTTTGGTTGTAAAAAATACCCTGCTCGGGTGGATGGACCAATAACCAGGTACATTCTCACCATCATCTCACTTAGGCCTAAGGGAGTATGACGATGTGACCTAAAAGGTAGAGTGAATGGAATGATACTTCTTTGGCATATTGGACTGGGAGAATGTTCAAACATATGAAAGCAAGAATGCCAACACTTAAACATCATTTAGTCAGCTACCAAATCCCAAAATGATTCAAACTAAGTATGAGCCTACCCAAAGCCTATGATCAATTAATAAATATGATTTTTCTCGATAAAAGTGCTAAGTAACCTACGAACATATAAACCCAAAATATGTTTATTCGGTACACCCTTAAAATATAAGAAAATTCATTATTAAGAACACAAGGTTGTAATTATGAAACCAAAAAGAGATATATAGAAGCCTAAGAAGGGCTAGGGAGTCGAGAAAGATATTCTTCTACAGCTTACTTTTGACCATCATCTAGCTTCAGAGAAAATTCTTTGACATTTTCATCAAGATCCTGATCCAAGAGTTGGTGGGAATAGCATCGATCGGGATCCATTCGTCATCTCTCGAAAAAGGATAATGGCTATAAGAAGGACATTTGACCTGGTACTTTTACTAAAGCTTGAATTTGTCGCCTCTTTAAGAGCGCTTAGCCATCCCCAAGAAAAATAAATGTTTTCAGCCTCCTTAAGTCTTGTTGGGTCATCTACCCAACCAACATTATAACCTTCCTCCCATACCTATCTAGGTCCTATTTTAAAGGAGTATCTCAGCTTCTTGACATTGTCATTCAAAACTCTTACGAAAGATTTCAATCTCTCCACCTCCTTTTGCAGAGCGTCATTTTCACACTGCAGGAACTCGCCCACTTAGTAAACCTCGATCCTCTCCAGAAGTTGGGTCCTCAAGGAAATAACTTCCTCTTGAACAGAGGCCCCTATCTCCTCCATCTCTTGGAGGTCATTCTTTAATTTTGTAATCACTTTAGTCTTGTTTTTGTATTACTTGTTCCTAGCTCTTAGTGACTTGTAGATCTTCATGAAGTCCTTACGAGATTATAAACTGATATCTACAAATGATACATATCAAATTAGAGGCAACCATTAGCATAAACTCAAATAAATAAACATACAAACCAAGGAGTAAAATTTCATTATCACACAAAATGGAAAGAAGGCCACTAGATAGTACATGAAGTTTACAAATTATGTGTACAGACCAATGAAAGATAATAATTGTATAAGGAAAACAGGAATTCCTAGTCTACAAGAGACCTAGTCTTTCACCTGGTCTTCCTCAACTTTTTCCCCCCCTTATCGACCACCTGTTGTTCCTCACCATCACCGGCACCAGCACTCCCTCCATCGGCAACATGAACGATCTGATTGTGCCAGCAACTCGGTCACCACCTTCCCTTTATTCTTCCTCTTTAATATAAGGGTTGGAACTAGGAGAATGAAGGTCGAAGAGATTAAATCATGTAGGTGTTCCAACAGCCTTCAAAGCATTGTTCCATCCCCTCTTGAAGGAGACCTTACAAGCATAAGCTATTTGACGTTCAGCATCCTCTTAAGATTTGTATAAGCCTTCACGTTAGCTATCATTCTTGGCTTGAGGACGGTCGCCGTCCAGCTTGGCCACCTTGCCAATCAACTCTTTGTTGGCCTCCATTAATTCAAACTTCTCGATAAATATAAGTTTATAAGTAGCCTCTAAAGCATCTTAGGCCATATATATGTTTATATTTTCACTCTCCCATAACTAGAGAGCATTGGAAAAGGCCACCTTCTTGACCTCCAAGTCCATCTTCTTAGCTTCAAGGAATTCTTTAGCTCTTTCTCCCTCCTAAATCTGTCAGAATGATTGTTCAGGAGGGTGGTGAAATCAGACAACATCTGTAGAGAAAACAAAATGATAGGGAATCAGAACAGAAATGAGAAATAACAGAAAGAAGGAATGAGAAAGAAATACTTACCAGAGTTATCCCCTGTGCAGTCTTCATAACTAGTTGAGATGCACCCAGTCTCAAAGACCTCTCACAATTAGCGGCACACACTGACCTCTTCAGCAGCTCTGGAGCCAAAAAAGGGGAGTCTCCCACACTAGCTCCCTCAAGATTAGGGATGATCGTCCCATCAGGAGACTGCAAGGCTAACCTCTTAGCATCTGCTTCCTCTCTCTCTTTCTCTCTCTCTCTCTCTCTCTCTCTCTCTTCCCCTCCTCTTCTTCTCTCTTCTTTTTTCTCCTTCTCTTGCTCTCTTCTTTTATCAGATGGGCTAGTACTAATGCCCTTGAGAGAATTTGTCACAGAAATATTTAAAGTAGGGACCTTATCAGATAGGACTTCATGATCATCATCGTCAATAGGAAGCCTCAACCTCCTCTTCTTAACTAACAGAGCCATATCGTCTTCTTCCTCTTCTTCTTCTTCTATTTCTCCTCCAACTTCTGCTCCTTCTCTTCTTTCTTCCTCGCACTGTTCCTTTACTTCTTCAAAGCTCTCCTCCTTAGAAGGACCTACCTATGGAGCTCTGAAAACTAGGACCTGATCGACTGGTCGATCAATAAAATTGGTGCATGTGTTCTTGTATTCCAAGAGAAAGACCGTCGACCTAGGATGCTCACCTTCGACCAATCTCTCCTTGATGCTCCAGGATTTCCTGAGATATTCAATATTAATCTCGGTGATGTCAGGCTCTTGGTTCCTGGCATGATTTACGATAACGAAGAAGAAAATTAGCCACAAGAATGAGAGGAATTTATAAGAAGTTAGCAGAAAAGAAAAAAGAGGAAGTGACCTATTTCGACCACCCCATAGTCTAAAATGGGAAGATCACGTGGTATTTCCCCTTCCAACAGTGGGGGGTGCTTCTAGTCCCTTGCAATGAATCAGCTTTCCCAATAGTTTATATGGGAATATGAGAGATTTATAACCAAAACTCGCTCAACTCTTCAAGTTTTAAAATAGAATAAACGCTCTTTGGTTTTTGAGAATACGTAATAGTAACATATCTCGGCAAGACCCAACCTTGTTCCATAAAGATTATGTATCCTATGAACACCGTTCACTATCTTCCATACATTGGGGGAACACTACGCAGGAACAATGGCGAAATACCTAAAAAAACCAAAGTAATAACTCATTTGGGGGAAAAGTCAGACCTCATTGAGTTATCAATAGGGTATGAATACAGTGCCCCCCATCCACTCTGCGAACATTGCAGGGAAGGGGAGCACAGTCGATAACTAACCACTTAGGAATACTATATTGACCCCTAAAATTTTCAACAGATTTACCATCTAGCATCGCCATAGCTGAGTAAACAAGAAGAAACCCTAGTTACAGTAACTAGTTAATATAAGCAGAAGAATCAAAGAAGAGGTAGAAACTATAACTTATAGATGGTAACGAAGCTTTGAGAAAGCACAAAAAGGGAGAAACTTTGACTTTTGAAGAAAAAGGAGAGCTTAGGTACAGACAACGCGCAAGAACGACCAAATGCAATGAACAGATGCTTGAGTAGGCCTCAACTGATCACTAAAACACTCAAACGATGAGTTTCCATTTCCTTGGAAGATTTTAGCGCTTCAATTCTCCCCTTAAGACAAGAGTGCCCTTCCTGCTAATCATGTTATTATAATTATGCCATCATGGACTCTCACTACATAACAAAGACCTGAACCTCCAACCCGGTTGAAATCTATTGGGCCATGCTTATTAACCCAAAGATTTCAGGGGAAATTTTGGGAGTCCATTTTTTACTAGCCCAGGAGAGTATCCCACCAAGATACCTTAAATTATTTGGTCCGTCCAAAATCATGGCTTAATCCTTACACGAGAAGTTTAGTTAGAGAAGGACACTCATGGATATGGTAAAATCAAGTGGTGAGAATCTCGATAGAGATATTCAAGAACCTCATGGCCAACCCACATACGATGATGTGAGTCCCTGAAACAACTCAAACTCTGTAACAAACATATGTATAAATTTTACTCCCAAACTCGGGACAAAGGGGATGAACAAATTGCAATCATTGAGAGACACTTAACAAGTAACCTATTTATGGACATAGGCAAGTTTTCAGACCACGCACATCATTGTTGTGTGATTCCATTTCCTTTCTGCCTTTTGTGATTGCTTTCGTGAATTTTTTATTATTATTTTTTCTGCACTTACAATAACCATTACTGGGGAGGGGAATGCTTGAATGACATAAGGTTTCCTTGACCGAATGGTAGAAGGTCCTTAGGTCCTTTGACCGATTAACAGAAGGTCCTAAGGAGAGATATTGGGCCTTTTTACAATTTTCTAATTTTTGCAAATCTACCCTAACATGTTTTATTTTATGGGGATTTGGACCCTTTTGTTTCCCTCTGGGGTAGTTTACCATTGAAAATTTAATGAGGCCGAGTTTAGGGTATTTTTCGGGTGGGATAAAATGAGTCACACCCCAATTGAAAATCAGGGTGTCCATATTCCCTTCTTAGTTAGAACAATGTCCAACTATAATTTCAGTCCTTCCAATTTATTGCAATTCAAACTTTTTTCTTAAGACTAAAATAGTGAGTGAAAAGTTGTGTTCATTTATGAAAACTTGGAATCATCAATGAAAAAATTAATTTCCAATTAAATATGTAAGAATGAACATTTGATTAAATTTCAATTTGTCTTTCCATCATCTCTAGTTATAAATAATCCTGCCGATCATCCTAATTCCTTTGTGAAATTAGATTTCTCGTTAGGATCTTAAATTACCTCACCCTAAACTATGCACACTTTTCATCTTTAAATTATGTTATTCGATCAACCCAGAAAACTATTATCCAACACAATTAAATAGCCCATGCATTTTGGTACCACAACTAATGACAGTGACTTCGTTGGGAGGATATCATTACTTTTGTTTAAGTGTATACCATCAGTTCATTATTTAAAATTAAATCTGCTCTTGTAGATTTTCCTCATTGGGGGACCGAACTCATTTACATTTAATTTTAAAGAATTATCATTTAAGAGTTCTATAAATACTGTTATACCATTATCAATTCCATCAGTTCGGGAGGAAATCTTATTCTAATGTAAGGAATTAATCACATCACATTTTTAAAACACCGATGAAAACCACAGAGTTTATGTTGAAACTCGTCTCCCACTTAATATTTTGAACTTGAGGGTTTTTAAAAATATATTTATTCAATTTTAAATCCTTGAATTAAATCAATGGTAATTTCCTAACTCCTTGTACAAATTAAGTTAGCACGTCTCACTATTTTAATTTTCCAAAATAAAAATTATTTTTAATTAAATAAAAGTTGGAGACTAAAATTTAATGTACACGTTAAATTAATTACCTAGTTAAGTTCAATATTAGAAAAGAATAAATAGATTTTAATTTTCCAGAAACGACGTGATCTCGGTCAATCTTAATAATAAAACATGTTTTCCTAATATTTCGGATCCTAATTAATCTATTGATTGACACGTCATATTCATAAACACGAGTAAGATTGTAGAATTATAATAAACACAACAACATGTGATTATAATTGAAAAAGGAAGAAAAATCCCATTGTTATCATGGCCTAGAGCTCTTCTTTAAGTAGAACTCTTCAAGATAAAGAATCCCAACAAAAGTGGACTTATCCATAACTAGAATCACTCCTTCAAGTAGACTTCCCCATGAACAATAGTCCTCTCTAAAGTATACTTTCCTATAAACAAGAGCCCTCACTAAATTAGACTTCCACATTACCCAGAGCCCTCTCTTAAGTAGATTTCATCATGAATAAGAGTCCTCTTGTAAGGACATTTTTGTCCAACATACTTATATATGTCATTAGCCGTAACACCGTTGCAAAGATTCAAAGTCCATTCATCATCAACGGAATCCGAAGATCAAAAGAAAGGAAGAATTCAGAAATCCAGTCAGCCGGACCGGTCCGCCTTTATATAAAAAGATTCGATCCGCTGAGACCCGGACCGATTCGCCATGCGCTTTGAAGCCAGTGAGCCCCGAACCGAATGCGAACCGAATAAGCTTCAAATTAAAAGAACCGGTCCGCTATCGGACCGATCCGCCTAACGCTCGGACCGGTCCGCCCTGGATAAACTCTGCCAGATCGTGTTGCAGATTTTTTAGGGTTTTTGGCTTCCTATTTAAACCACGTTTGGAGGTTGGTTTTCTTAAGAATTTTCAACGATTTACAGAGCATATCAACCCTAAAGTCTTCACCTATTGAGTCCTATGATTCTAGGTTTTTAGATTCACACATCTTCCATATCTATGTGAATCAAGTTTGGTAACCCAAGAACACCATTGCTGTTGTTCAACCCTTGTGAAGTGGACCGTTCCTTCCTCTTCATTGCAGCCCTACTGGACAGGGATAGTTCCAGCCGCCAACCGTACTGGAAAGGGAGTCTTCCAGCCGCGACTACAGAATCCGATGCCTGCGGGTAATTCTTAGTCAAAAACTTGTATTTCAGTGTAATCCAATTGTAAGCCGTTTCTCTTACAAATTATAGTGATATACAAATGGTTTTGCCCTTGTGGGGGATTTTTCCTCAATTATGTGTGTTTGAATAACTCGTGCATGATTTCATATTGTTTCATTCACACCTAGTTGCATGTTTAGGGTTTGTTTGGGTTAAAAGGTATTTTAAATATAATTTAATCTTAATTAAACGCAAGCGCCAACTCTTTCAAATTGGTATCAGAGCCGGTTACGCTAATCTATTGCATATTCCTTTTTCCGTAAAAGTTTTCTAAGATATCAATTTTCAAAAAATTGATTTTTGTAAAAGTGCGTGTTCAAATGGATAAGTCATATTATAAAATGCCTATTTTTTACGGGACAAATTATGCTTATTGGAAAGCCCGTATGAGGTCGGCTTTAAAAGCCATTGATGAACGTGTCTAGATTTTGGTTGAACGAGGGTGGACTCCTCCCACCGTGACTGTTGATAATGTGACCAACTTGAAACCTGACATTTCTTGGACTGATGAAGAATTTAAATGGTCATCCTTTAATTCTAAGGGTCTAAGTGCTATTTCTGGGTCTGTCACACCTGATGAGTTTAAACGCATAATGACGTGTACCACGTCAAAAGAGGCATGGGATGTATTGCAACTTACCCATGAAGGAACAAATGCTGTTAAAGAGTCAAAATTGCAAAATTTAACAACACAATTTGAAACCATCACCATGCATGAAAATGAATGTTTTGATGAATTTTATGCTAGGCTTTCTGACATTGTTAATACTAGCTATAATCTTGGTGAACATATTCCAAATGCTAGAGTTGTTAAAAAGATTCTTCGTTCCCTTCCTAAGCATTTTATACCTAAAGTCACTGTGCTAAATTCCTTGGGTAATTTAAATACACTAAAATTGGAAGAACTGGTAGGAGATTTACAAACTTATGAAATAGACATGTTTCCTAAATCTGCCAAGCCAATAGATAAGGGAATTGCCCTTAAAGCCCAAGAGAGAAAAAGTGAGGGGTCGGCAAGAAAGAAAGTCGAGTCATCTAGAAAGATTGAAAATTCTGATTCTGAATGTGAGTTTGACTTAGATGATTTGGCATTGTTTGCTAAAAACTTCAAGAAAATTCTGAAATTTAAAAAAAGTGGAAACTTCAAAGATAAAAAGAATTTTCAGAAAAATAAGTTTGAAAAGAAAGATTTCAAAGAACCCCCTAAAGACAGTGAGAGATGTTTTGAGTGCGACGGTAAGGGACACAGAGCGTTTGAGTGTGCCACTCGTCTGAATAGGGAAAAGGGTAAAGCTGTTCTAAATGCTACCCTTAGTGATGACAGTGAGGTCGAGTCGGTGGACTCGGGAGATGAGTCACTGCATGAGCGTAACTTCACCGCATTCATGGCTAGTCATGTGAGTACTCCTAGTGCATCTCACGACGATGAGGATGCTACTTCACAGGGACACCTCGACAGCGAGAGCGAAGAGAGTGAGGGAGAGGAGGAAGGTAGTGAGGACGAGAGTAACCTTCAACGCGCGTACGTTGAGTTGTAAAATGAATAATTTAAAACTAAAAAGCGTAACAAAGCCCTAGTGCTTAGGATCACCGCGTTAGAAGAGGAGTTAGGAGAAATGAGAGAGAGTGAGTCCTTCACCTGCACCGCTATGAGAGAGAGAGAGTCTGCCTGCGCTGTGAAAGAGAAGTCTCTTAGAGAGAAAGAGAGCAGTTGTGAGAAAGAGAAAGCGGACTTGAATAAACAAGTGGCTAGTCTTACGAGTGAGCTCCATTCCTCCCTGGAGACTCGAAAGAAACTTGAAGCCCTTGTTGCCCAGCTTACTCATAACCTTGAGAGAGCTAGGAAAGTCAAGGTACAAATCGAGGACAGATCTGGTAAGATGGGAAAGATGCTCCTCGGTCCCGCTTTAGGTTTTGGTGACAGGCAAGGAATAGGTTTTGATGGTGCCTCCACATCCCAAATTGCACCCGGACCAATTCCTGAGTTTACTACGACTCCTTATGGACGTCATCAAAAACCAAGAAGGAGCGCCATCGAATGTCATCTGCACTTCAAGTTATATCAGATGGATGTCAAGAGTGCCTTTCTGAATGGCATTCTACAGGAGGAGGTTTATGTGGAACAACCAAAAGGGTTTGAAGACCCTCAGCACCCTGAGCACGTCTACTATCTGAGGAAAGCCTTGTATGGTTTGAAGCAAGCACCTCGTGCTTGGTACGAGAGGCTTACTTCCTATCTCTTAGCTCGTGGCTTCAAGAGAGGGGGAGTAGATATGACGTTGTTCGTCAGGAGAGATGATGGTGCTATTTTGGTTGCCCAAGTCTATGTGGATGACATAGTCTTTGGATCCACATGCTCACCACTTTGAGGAGGAGATGAAAAGTGAGTTTGAGATGAGCATGGTAGGTGAGCTTACTTTCTTCCTTGGTCTCCAGGTTCGTCAGCTAGAGGATGGTATGTTCATCTCCCAATCCAAGTATGCTAGAGACCTTGTGAAGAAATTTGGTTTAGACTCCGCTAAGCATGCACGTACACCTATGAGTACTTCTACCAAGCTTAGTAAGGACACTTCAGGCAAGGACGTTGAGCAAACCTTGTATCGGAGTATGATAGGCAGTCTTATCTACTTGACTGCTAGTCATCCCGACATAGCCTATAGTGTTGGAGTCTGTGCGCGATTTCAGGCATCTCCGAAAGAGTCTCACTTACTCGCTCTAAAACGTATTATCAAATACGTGAGTGGAACTCTCTCATACGGCATTTGGTATTCCTTTGATACCAATGACCGTTTGTCCGCATATTCGGATGCTGATTGGGCCGGAGATGCAGATGGTTGTAGGAGCACTTCTGGTGGATGTTTCTAATTTGGTTCTGCTCTTGTCTCTTGGTTGAGCAAGAAGCAAAACTCCATCTCTTTGTCCACTGCGGAGGCTGAGTACATCGCCGCCGGGAGTTGTTGCACGCAACTCATGTGGATGAAGCAAATATTGGAGGATTATGGGATTTCACAGGACACCATGACCATTTCCTGTGATAACACGAGCGTGATACACATATCCCGCAATCCTGTCAAATATTCGTGCACAAAGCACATCAGGTTACGCGAGCACTTTATACGTGAGTTAGTTGAGGAGAAGGTCGTATCCCTGAGTTTCGTTCCCACCGACCGTCAGTTAGCCGATATTTTCACGAAACCTTTAGATGCCCTTAGATTTGAGACTCTTAGGAAGTCTTTGGGGATTTGCACAGTTGACTGAGGGGTTGGTCCATGTCTAGCATAGATTGCATTGTCATTTTCATATCCTCTGCTGCCTATTGCTAGATTGTACTATTAGTGTGTTTTACTTATTTTGGCTTTTCATTATTCTTTGAAAAATACAAAAAGATTTTCTTTTTAGAAAAAATTTTAGAAAAACACAAAAAGATTTTATTTTGATAAAATTTTTGAAAAATTCAAAAAGAGATTTGCCTTTTATGGATGAGCATTTAAGATAGCCAAGTCACAACTTCATTCCATTTATCCATGTGACTGTTTTATAGAGATTTGAGAGGCTACATCATTTCATCCATGTGCTTAACATTGATTGGAGTCCTTGAGATGTAATTAGTGATATTTCCTACATGCTTGACTCCTATATATTTTATTGCACACATGCACGGCTGTATTTGTCTATTGCACTTGTCTATCACATATTGGCTTGAGTGTTTCTATCTCAATTATGTCTATATAATGTATAATATGCGATAAAACTTGACAAGATTGGATTGCATGTAAAAAACCGTTTTGGTGAGACTGTGTGTATATTTTCATAACGGGGAGGGGCTGCGAAAGTTGATTCTTATCCTTTGCGCAAAAGCCACCGTTAAAAAGGACCTAAAAAATGGAGGAATTTTAATATCCGAGGTCCTAAGAGGTTAAAAGAGCCCGAAAAAATTGATAAGGCAATAAAAAGCAATTCATGCCAAATATGGGCCATTTAGGTTTCACCCAATTCTCCAAAGTTTGAGAATTTAGTATTCCTCTATTCAAAATATAAATCTGAGGGAGTTTGGTTGGAGATTGAAAAATGGGTTTGCACTTCCTTGAAAGTCCTGAAAAAGCATGAAAATCATTTTGGACGTTATTGGTGTAGAAATCACTTTGAGCTTTGATTTGTAGATTTGATATAGTCAATGTCTTATATTTCCAATCTTTTACACCAAAGGAAGCATTTGAGTTCATTCGTTAGGAATATCCAATATTCATCGTGCACATATGTCATGTTTGTATGCTTTGATTTTCCTATCGAATTTTGATCACACCCATTCTTTTACGCTATCACCGACTTGGTTGTTTTATGTTCATTCATGGTGTGATTTTATGCCTTGTGTCACCCCGGTACTTGATTGCTTCATTTATTTCTCTCATTTGTCTATTTGGGGACATCATAAAAAGGGGGACAATGAATTATCTGATTATGGAGGAGTTTTGAAATTCTGAGCATATCATCTTAAATTGATATATATGCTTATGTTTATCTCATTTCAAACTCGATACGTCACTTGGTATTTGCTTTGTCTCATGTGTGTAGGTACATCTTTTGATAATCCCATGTTGCACACCCTGATGAGAAAAGCGGTGAGATTTCTGAAGATTCGAAGAACAAACGATGCAGCCTTAGTCATTTGTACCGCTTTCAGTTTTTGGGTTCATGGGAGGGTAGATTTGTATAGGCATTGTGATTATAGATAATTCGGATTTTTTTTTTGTTCCGGCATAGACATAGGGGGAGATTTGTAAGGACATTTTTGTCCAACATACTTATATATGTCATTAGCCATAACACTGTTGCAAAGATTCAAAGTCCATTCATCATCAACGGAATCCGAAGATCAAAAGAAAGGAAGAATTCAGAAATCCAGTCAGCCGGACCGGTCCGCCTTTATATAAAAAGATCCGATCCGCTGAGACCCGGACCGGACCTCCCCGGACCGATCCGCCGTGCGCTTTGAAGCCGGTGAGCCCCGAACCGAATGCGAACCGAATAAGCTTCAAATTAAAAGAATCGGTCCGCTATCGGACCGATCCGCCTAAGGCCCGGACCGGTCCGCCCTGGATAAACTCTGCCAGATCGTGTTGCAGATTTTTTAGGGTTTTTGGCTTCCTATTTAAACCACGTTTGGAGGTTGGTTTTCTTAAGACCTTTCAATGATTTCCAGAGCATATCAACCCTAAAGTCTTCACCTATTGAGTCCTATGATTCTAGGTTTTTATATTCACACATCTTCCATATCTATGTGAATCAAGTTTGGTAACCCAAGAACACCATTGCTGTTGTTCAACCCTTGTGAAGTGGACCGTTCCTTCATTGCAGCCCTACTGGACAGGGATAGTTCCAGCCACCAACCCTACTGGAAAGGGAGTCTTCCAGCCGCAACTACAGAATCTGATGCCTGCGGGTAATTCTTAGTCAAAAACTTGTATTTCAGTGTAATCCGATTGTAAGCCGCTTCTCTTACAAATTATAGTGATATACAAATGGTTTTGCCCTTGTGGGGGATTTTTCCTCAATTATGTGTGTTTGAATAACTCGTGCATGATTTCATATTGTTTCATTCACACCTAGTTGCATGTTTAGGGTTTGTTTGGGTTAAAAGGTATTTTAAATATAATTTGATCTTAATTGAACGCAAGCGCCAACTCTTTCACCTCTATGATACAAACTTCCCCATGAACAAATGTCCTATTTGAAGTATAATTTTCCATGAACAAGATTTCCTTCTCAAGTAAATTTCCTTATAAATATGAGTCATTTCCTAAGTATACTTCTTCATAAATAACAATCCTCTATGAAGTAGAATTCTCCATGAACATGAGTCCTCTATGAGGTAGACTTTATCATAAATAATATTCCTCTATGAAGTAGACTTCCCCATGAACAAGAGTCCTCTTTGAAACAGACTTCTTCATGAACTGGACTTCTTCATGACTTCGACTAATGAAATCCCCAAACTTGAGAAGAAATTAGCCAAACTCCATGGAAATTTTCGTATGATCAAACCCCCATGAAAATATAGGATTCTAACTTAAAAAAACTATTACATCCCCTCACAGACTGCTCAATGCATATCAATTAATGTAATGATTAAAATAACCTAATTATTAAAACCAAATCGAATATATAAATAAATTTAACTATAATTAAACTACTGTAAAATCCATTCACATAAAATATGCAAGAGAGTAGTCAAATCTAAGAAAATACCAAATTTTTGGTACGTCTTTTACTTGTGCAATTTTGGTTGGGCCTACCTAACTGTCATTTTTGGAATCCAAGTCAGCGTAGTGTATGGATTCGTAATATTCATCAAAAAACTCATTGTGGTGGTTTTTGGAGAGATGAAAGGTTGGTTGGAATAGGAAAATCTCTGTATTTTGGTGTAAATATATTGTTTCCACTATACGAGCAATGGTGAAGAAATGGATGTTATGCTTCCTCATATAAAATATTATTTTCTTAATGTAAAAGATAGGATTTATTTATAGTCAAATGAGCCCGGGTAGGTTGCCATGTGTCCAAAAACCCGTGGTGACACATGTTCTAATTTGGATGTCATGTGTCCCGTAACATATGTTGCAACTTCCAAACTGGAATAATTGTCTTGTTGATGCATAAATAATACACAAATACGAGTGATATGCTAGACAAAAACAATAATATTTGCATAAACACGTGTGGTGCTATCGACTTTTATCAAGATTAATCAATTTTAATTTAATTTAATAATTTAATGGGAGGTTTATCATTAAGCCTCTCCAATATTTTCCCCATCGTACCCATAGTTAATGTATTTGTATTGGCTGAAACATATCGGTTGTGTGTACGAAACACTTTTAGTCAGTTTTTGTTTGTTCAATCAACCTGAGGACCGTTGACATTAATTTTATGTTTCATACTTCAATTTGATGAAGCTCATTTTTTTCTTAATCTTGTTGCAATGGACCATTTTTAATAGACCATGATATATATTTTTCGATGAATCTAGTAATTTTATTTCCAAGGATCTCATGGATTTATTTCGACGGACCTCGTGGTCATTAGTTTTCTACAAATGATATATTTTGAGTTTGTTCAGCTGCACCCGTTTTGATTTGGAGGAGTATTTGAGCATAGCTCCCATTCCATTCAAAAGCACATCTATCCATAGTTTTACATTAGTGTGGTTGTTTGTATCTATGTTTTACTAGGATCACCATGTGTTGGTAAGTCTCAATATCAAAGTTGCTCCTTGTTTAGGCAAGATTAACCATTGAGACTCACCATGATTTCTGGTGAGGTTAATCGTTGACCCATTATATGCTGGTGAGATTGAATTTCTGAGTTGTCCCCTGATTGGGTAAGTTTTTTAATATAGCCAGAATGGGAGACTTGCTCAATTTAGTCAAGCTATCAAATATTCACCAACAGGTGTTTTCTTAATTAAGGTTTTTTAAATATGTCCCACGTGTGACTTTCTTAATTTAGGTAAGTTTGTAAATATGCACTGATGGGTGATTTGCTCAATTTAGGTAATATTTTAAATATGCAATAGTAGGTAATTTTATTATTTTAAAAAGCATTTTAAATCTGCACCAATAGGTGGTTTTCTCAATTTTATCCAAAATTTTAAATATGCACCAATGGGTGATGTTCTCAATTTAGTCAAGATTTTAAATATGCACAAACGGGTGAGTTTCTCAGTTTGGGCAAGATTTTATGCATATACATTGTTGGTGACTCACTCAATTTAGTCAAGATTTTATGAATACGCATGTTAGGTAACTCGCTTAATTTACGTAAGATTTTGAACTACACATGCTTAGTGACTCGCTCAATATAGGCATGTTTTTTAATAAGCACATATTTGATGACTCGCTCAATTTAGGCAAGATTTTGTGCATACATAGGCTTGGTGACTCCCTTAGTTTACGCAAGATTTTAAATAAGCACCGGCTTGATGACTCACCCTGCTTGCCTGAGATTTTGAAATAGCGTCTGCTTGGCGACTTACCCTGCTTGGGAAAGATTTTGAAGTAGCGTTTGCTTTGTGACTTACCCTTCTTGCACAAGATTTTGAAATAGCGACTGTTTGGCGATTTAACAATTTTGGTAAGATTTTTAATATAATGCACCAATGGATGGTGACTTACCATCAAATTTAGTAATATTTTTAAACTATAATTCACCCCTTAAGGGAGACTTACTATAAAGTTATTAAGGTTTTGCAATGTAATGCACCACTGAGGGTGACTTACCACGAAGTTGGTAAGGTTTTGAAATGTAATGCACTACTGGGAGAGACTTACCACGAAGTTGATAAGGTTTTGTAATATAATTCACCATTGAGGAAGACTTACTGTGGAGCTTATATGGTTTTGAAATGTAATGCACCACTAAGGGATACTCAACACGAAATTTTTAAGGTTTGTGTGGACCCATATCTGATGGATGTCCATGATTTATAGTGTTAGCAATGTTTGATTGATAAATAGTTATTTTGAGTCTGATGAAAGTTAGTGAGTGTCCTATGCCTCTTGTTAATTAATTAATTGAGATCATGGTGCCCCCATTGCTTCCCTAAATGCAAGGTTGATCAGTATGACATTGTGGCTTCCACGAGGGATATGATTTTGAACACTTTCTGATGAGGCTTTCTCGAGGACAAGTCCCTGAGAATGAGGTCAATTTTGTTCACTTCATATTGTTATTTTTGGATTTGAAGATTGATCAATATGGAATTATTATGAAGTGTCTTGAGGAAGATTTAGTAATACCCATATAATATCACGGTACCCGATTTGCCCCCTTTATTTTATTTATCATGAGATAAATAAAATAAAACATATACGCGGGTACTTTTCTGTTCCCTATCTTATCGTGAGTGGTCAATATTGCAGTTGTTCTTATAGCGTGTTATCTCGCAGTTGCAAATATCTATCAATGGTAGTGTGAGGCTCAATGTCTGACTTATTAAGAGTCCTTTGCAAAGTAATTCAGCTTTTCATACACAATAATATAATATTTCAAATGGTTAGAAAATGTTCAAAAATATCAAGGTGAAATCTTCATCATGCCCACTCTATTTGACTTTATTTTTAAGGTAATAAAATAAAATAAAGTGTAGAGATATTTTGTAATGAATCATAGCAAGGTGTATCCGCAAAAAAAAATAATATCACTTGAGCACATGTGATATTGAATTTGAGGGTGTATATAGTCTCAAGGTGATTCGTGAGGCGTCGAACATGCTTAAGGTATTTCGTAAATGATTTATAATGTGTAAATATGATTTACGGTCATTGAATAAAATTTTCAAATGTTTATGAAATATCATAACATATTCAGATGCAGATTCATTATGCTCCATCCGTTTCATTTTTAGCTTATGTAATAAAATAACATAGAGTATAGAGATATCTTGCGATGAATCATAATAGAAAATAACAATCGTTGTATCATAGATGGTGTGGTTCTTGGCGTACACATGTTCTCGTTATTTTCTAAAGTTAACAATAGGCTAACTGCACTTTTTACACCTTCTAAGCAAGGGCGGATGGACAGAGGGCCCAAGGGGGGTGGCTGCTCTGGTTCAATTTAATATATATATATATATATATATAGGTTCTTTTGGTAAAACTTCAAACTTCAAGGTATACCTCTAATTATTTACAAAACTGAGGGTGTAAAAAAGATTATAATTAATTAAAATAATAAACATAAAATAAGGTATGCTATCTCTTTGTAGTTGTAGTTGTTTGGGCATTAAAATAATAAACATAAAAATAAGGTCTGCTATAATTTGTAGTTGTTTGGGCATTATAAAACTATAATTTGTATAAAACTTGAAATAACCCAAAAAATAATCGCCTCTTGGGCTCCCGCCCCCCAAACTTTCAGCACCACTCGAAACTTTCGCTCCGATTAAACAAAAATCCTGAATTCACCACTGCTTCTAAAATTATATCATTTGTATCTATTGTGCTTTAAATGCAAGAAAAAATGTGAGTAATTAAATAGACCATACGACCAGTGATAGTGAAGTCAGGTGCTAAGGAACTCTTTTTAGTTAGGAAACCGACAAGGATCATTTGACGTATAATTAGTATTTTGACTACTCAAAATGGTTAAACCATTCATATATCAAATTTTTTAAATGTCTCCTTTCACGAGAACATGGTGTGTCAGAGGTTAAACTTCGTAGTGTGTCGGAGGGTTGAGTTCACGGCGTTCGTGTATTTAGCTGGATCCACAAGGTGATAACCACGAAGATGGTTTATTTAATCATATTCAAAACAATATGAATCTATCATTTGGTGTGTCAATTTTATACATGTCAATATCTTGAGCAAGTCCCATCTGATATGTGGTGTTTCGGGAGATGGAATCGATTTGGAAACCCATTCAATTAATGATACCAATGGTAAGTTGATTTTCGATTTAATGACCATGGTGTGTCAGTTTTGTCATGGTAAATTAGTTTCAATGTTGGGTGAGTTCCTGTAATTCATGGTTAATCGATTGGTTATGTTTATTAGGTTTCTTTGTTTATCCAGAATCTCGAGATACTCGTGGAGACCATTCATTGGGTCTAGAAGAAATAGGATAGCTCTCCAACTTAATGAGTTGATTTGTTGTCTTCACCATCTCTGTTACAAGTACTAAAGTCCATAAT
Source organism: Sambucus nigra (assembly GCA_949130495.1). Lineage (NCBI taxonomy): Eukaryota > Viridiplantae > Streptophyta > Magnoliopsida > Dipsacales > Adoxaceae > Sambucus > Sambucus nigra. Next base: position 364,231,667 of record OX422212.1, read on the forward strand.
ATGTCCACCATTATTCTACACCTTTCACAGTTGTGACTTAGGAGAAATGGTAATTTTGCACCGCTATGAAGGGAGAAGGAACGATGATGGTTTCTACCGGAGTAAGGCGGGATGATAGATGCAATGGAATAGCCTGATAATGTATCAAAAAGGTATGGAGATACCGTCGGAGGTTCGAGGTCTACTAGAGATATTGTGACGTGGACGGATTGAGGTGAAGTGGGAATGGTACGCCGAAGGAGGCTAGTTTATGGTGTTATTGAAAAGTGACTTTATTCAAATGAAAGTTTTGATTTTACTGTTTGAATATCCCACCAGCTGAAATTAGGGAAGTAAAAGCATGTCTTTGCATTAATGATTTTATTTATGCCACTGTACGTTTATAAATATGCCGTAGGAGAAGGCTTTTGATCGACAACTTATAAGGCTCAAGCTATTTAAAATGCAATCTATCTAATATGATATATGTGATGTCGCATTGTACTAATATTAGACAACTATATGCATGCATTGATACACTTTGGTCTTGAATTGAATGTTGTATTGCGCAACGTGCTGACACAAAGGTTCATTGCTCTTCGCATACAATATCCGATGTACCCCCAGTAATAAATAGATATGTGATCATGTTAGAACTCTATATTATCAAATAGATGTTGTTTTTAGGAGTATAATAAGCTTCTTGTAAACATAATAGTTTCTAAAGTATACCTTTAGATAAAATCTCAGTACAAGTTTACATATAAATATATCATATGATTTTTATGCAAAACATGAGATATTATAAATAGAAAGATTGGGTTCTTATCTGAAATAAAGTTGGATATTTTTTCTAGTAGATTTTGAAGTAGGGTTTAATCTACCAACACCTTATCTCCATTTGTACCGAACTTTTTCAGGCAATAATGAGGCATCACATGATAATAAAATCTTGAACACCTCCTCAATGGAGTACTAAAATGTAAGATAGTAGTGAAATATGGGGAAGTGTCATATTTTTGTATGTTTTTTACTTATGCGGCTTTGGTTGCGCCTACATATTCGTCATTCTCACAATTAAAGGTAGTGTACTTTATGGGTTCGTACTATTCATTAGAAAATGTATTGTGGTGATTTTTGGAGAGAAGAGAGTGGGGTTGAATAGTGAAACCTCTTTTTTCAATGTAAATATATGGTTTCTAACATATAATAAATGGTGGAGAGAGGGTTGCCATGATTCATCCTCCAAAAGATTCTTTTCTTAATGTGGAAAATAAGCTTTGTTTATAGCCAAATGAGCTTCCACGTGGCCAAAAATATGTGCTAACACATGTCCTAATATGGATGGCATGTGTTCTATAACATATGTTTCACCCTCCACACTAGAATAATTTTCTAGTTTATGCATAAACCATACATAAATGCGTGTGATATGTTGTACACACACAATAAGATTTTCATAAACATGTGTGGTATTATGGAATTTTATCAAGGTTAATCAATTTTAACAATTTAATGGGAGTCTTATCTCTAAGACCCTCCTACAAAATATATTCATGCAACTATGATGGAAGGGATATAAATATTAGAACCCTACAAAACCATTTTATTACAATACCATATAAAATTATGTACATCCCTATGACATGCAAAACTAAGATTTCATGGTAGAAAACATGGACCTTTCTAAAATATGATCAATTTATAACTGAGGCTTTGATACCAATTATTGGGGATTGACATGATAATAACTTTTCTTCCGTAAGAACTTCGATCGATCTTGTTTTTAATAATTTGATTCGAGGACTTTTAATAATAAATTCGAGGACTTTTAATAATTTAATTCGAGAACTTTTAATAATAAATTCAATCGACAATAATAATAAATTCGAGGACTTTTAATATAATTATTTTTGGGGAAAAGATATATAATGTATTTTATTGGGAGAAATTAACTTTATGATTTAGCGAATTGAGATTTGATTATTCGGATTATTTATGTGCTGCATTTTTAGGTAAAAATTTGAGAATGTTATAAAATAATTCGGATGACAATTTTGAGTGCACGATTGAGTCCGGATGGGTCAAAATAGTTGGAAACGAGTATCCATGGATAGTGAATGGGTCTCGGGGTATTTTAGGCATATTTAAGCCCACGTAAGAGTGTTTGGACCCTTTTTATAAAGCCTGCAAGTCTAAAAACGGTATTGAGTTATTAAATGTTAAAGGTGAGAGGGTGTGGCAGCTATAACACATTTTAGAAACCAAATTGAGAGAGGAAAAAGTGGGTGCAATTGGAAGAACCATGGGAGCCAAAATCAAGAACAAGTGTGTGTGTGTGTTCTTCATAAAAAATAAGCATCATCTTCACCAACGAATTCAGACCCTATAGATCCTAAGGCAAGTGATTAAACTTTCTTCTAAATAAATTGAAGATTTCATTCATATCATAGTAAGTGGGTCAAATTCTTTTTGGTGGGCTTTCATCTAATATTGGGCTTTTTTTATTAATGGGTTACTATGATGAAATTAAGGATGAAACATTTGGGGTTATGTGATTTTGGAAGTTAGGAACCTGATTTGTATGATAACTCTTGTAAGAATTGATGAGGAATTTCGGATATTTAGATTGTAATGTTGATCGGAAAAATGAAACCCAGAAAATAAACTCGAACCAAGATATGCGGATTGATGAACTAATTGTTTTTAGGTATGTGAATGTTTAGAACATATTTATATATGAGTTTATGATGGATAATGTTTGGAGAAAGAGTGGGTGTGATTCAAAAGCTTAGGTGGAACAAAAATGGAGAAATCAGTGGATGAAGAAGGAGTTGATCGACCACGCCCAGGACCCCAGTCGACCACGGATACCAGTTATGGGGCAATCTGGCATATTTTGTTTTTTGTTTTTTCTTGGCTTTAATTTTTGGTTAAGCCTCTAAAAGTTTTATTGTGCTAAAAAGCTTAATGGAGAATTATACCTAGGGACTTGGAGAAAAAATATTTAACACTAATAGGGGGGGGGGGTGAATTTATTAGTGGGATGCGAATAAAAAGATAAACTATGGACTAAGCGAGTGGGTTCGAAAATTATGGGCGAGAGGCATACAATGGTAAAATTAATCAAAGAGAGATTAGTTAAATTAAGAGTCGGGACTTAGACTCGGATATAATTTTGGACTAGTGCTACGAGTGCTTAGGTACGGATTTGGCCGGGTTAATTTATTATAGGGTTATATAATAAATTATGGGATGTTAAAAATATAAAGGGTGTTAATGGGGATAACAGTATTTTGAGAAATAAATTCTGAGAGATGGAATTTCGGACCGAAGAAGTGAGTTTGGGTAATTTAGTCTGGTAATACAATTTGAGTGATAACTAAATAAATGTTAGAATTATTTAAATATCAAGTCGGTATATAGACTTGGGAATGTTAGGGTAGTGTTACGTTAATTATGCGCGGAATAACCTCGATTAATTATATATATAAATTGATTGTGTAGTATATATATATATATATATATATATATATATATATATATATATATATATATATATATATATATATATATATATATATATATATATAAGTTACAAAACTTATGTAACTCATAAGCTTCAACTATGATGTCACAATATGTTTTTGTTCCTGCAATAACCATTTTACCCTTAAAAAATTGGTTTCCCACTCTTCTAACACACTCTAATTTGTTTACCCCTTTTATTCCAAATTCAAAAATAGGGGTACTGTAGTATTTGCACCATTCTTATACTTTGTCTCACACTTTACTCCCCCGTCTCCCCTACCAGTCTTCTTATTTTTCTCCCTCTTTACTCTCTCCCTCCCTCTCTCCCTTTGTGTTGTACGATTAACTCTGGCAACACAAACACTTCCTCACCCGTTGCCCTCTCACTCATCCGATGTCCCCTCCCTCATTCCCTCACTTTCTCATTCGTGTTCCTTTTGCTCTTCCTCTCTCTAACACAGAATCGAACATGAAATCTCCCTTACACACTCTCTCTACTGATAAATTTAGGGATTTTTTATTTTTACTTTTCTTAAGATCTACATGTATGTTTTAGTTTATGATTTGGATACAAATCTGAAAATATGGGGCGATTTAATTGTATTTTTATGTTTATGTTGGTATTAAAATATGGGATGATTTACATGTAAGTTTATGTTTTCGGATCTACTTATTCTTTGTGTTTTAATATATTTTTTTCAAGGGACCTGATTATACTTGAACAACCTAAACATGTATGCTCCTTTTCTTTCTTAGTTTGTGTCTATTTATAGATTTTAGATTTTTTTCTGAACATTTTTATTTTGGTAGTCGTGTTTTGCAACACATTTTGTATAGTACTATTAAAATTACATCGCTCCTGTTGACACGGGTTTGATACATATTGCATTTGATTTGTGATAAATATTACATTTAGTTATGTAAAGAAATTATTCTATGTCTCTATCTAATATTCTACGTCTCTATGGAGCAACATATATGTTTTAATCATTTCTGGCATTTATGGGAGGTAGATGTCATGTCATTTGAATTTTTTCATTAATCTGTTCTTTGTTCTTTCTTCAGATAATTTTGCATGGTATATGTTTGGATAAATGTCTGAATTAATTTTGTAACGGTTTGTTGAATTTTTTGGGTTGGAGGTTACTTCAACTTAGTTCTCTCATATTTTTTCCATTTTCGTGTCGTTAACCTGCAACTGATATTAGAAAATGGCTAGATTAGTCGTTAATTTGTAACTAATTGTGGTTTTTTTTCATTTTAGCCATGGCCGCGGTTAAGGTCGACAGTCTTAGCAGCCTCAATGCCAACTGTGTTGACGATTTGGGGACATTGTGTAAAATTGCTGCTTTCTACTTTTCAATGGAATCTGCAACACTTCAATTGAGGGAATTACATGTCTACACAGATGGCTACACTATATGGGAAACACTTCAATACAAGAGTTCATAATATGATTCCGGAGCAATGAATCATGGAACTCCAGAATAAATGTATGTTTTCTTTCAAGGTTATGAATGTTTTGCATATGACCACCGCTGTTGCTCAATAATCAGCACCATCGTAAGTATCTCTGTATATATAATTATTTGTGTAATATTTTCTCTTGATCTATTTAACATGGGCTTTGAATTATGATTTTAATAGAGCTATATATTTTCGTAGATCTAACCCATAGTTTGATTTTTGCTTCAAAATCTCATACGAGTTCATATACTACATTTTTCAAAAAGTGTTGCATTCCATTTTTTTGGAAAAAGTCGTAATTGATTCTTTTTTACATAGTTTTTAGTAATGTAATACTATTGTAATGTAATATAATGTCACTGCCCAGGCGCGGGACGCTTTCAATGTAATAGAGGTCAATTTAGGTGTTGCAAGGGAAAATAAGTTTAATATGGTTTAAATATGTATACGGTGTTTGTTCAAGTTTGGGTGCATTTGAATTTGTGTGTGTTTTCTTCAGATGTTGGGGAATGCAGAGTTAGTTAGACATACACTCTTATAGGGTTTGACTTTCGAGATATCGGAATTCTATTGATACGAAAAAAGTGCCTACATCAAATATAAGCCCGCTGCCAAGGAGCTCTACTCCAAGTTCGAGTCATTGGCCGAACAGTACGCTGTTCGACTTGGCCTCAACCAGCTGCCTCTATTTCCTCAAGTTTATCAGTTGGTTATTATATAAATATTCTATATGAATTTAATAAAAGTATATGACTTTATCTGTTATTCCTTGTCCAACTGTCATTACTCCATTTCATCAACTTTCTGAGCAACGACGAGGCTTTTAAGCTACTGAACCACACCTAGGTCCCACCGATCACTATTCTTGGCCCGCATAACTGATATCTTCATCCCATTTGTTAGAATATGCAAAAGAGGCCAATAGTCAATTTCCCTTCAAGAATTGAACATCTGAATAACATCCTCAAGATTAAAAATCCATGTTTGGTTTTCTCCTGATTTCTTACTGCCTATCCATTCTGATAATGACTTTGAATACCCAAGATTCATCATGTGATCCACTAGCCACTTCCGAGATGGAAATGATGAAGGTAAACTCTACAAAGTTCGCATAATATGCATTATTATATTGGAATTTTATGCTTATAGGAATATATTTATTTGTCAAACTTAATTTTCAACTTGGTAGTAGATTCAACTGGATTTAATTATTGATCCTCTTAGCTACTAGAAACATGACAACCCCAAAGACAAGTACATGGACACATTGTTGATTAATGGGGTTGGTCGATTTATTGATAAATTTGATTCAAAATTGGGTTTGACTGTGTAAAGCACCATATTAATGGGGCTGCCCATTTTTTCATATCGTAATTATATCATAATTAGTGAGATTTTTTTTTAATATGGCTACTGAATACATTGAATTCTACTCTATCCATTTTGATTATGTTATTATTTATAATGAATCACAGGAAATGAGTGTTCCTAATCGAATCAAGGCCTATCATATAAGATCCAAAATGCAGCTATCATATGCTGTAAATATGTGGAATGAAGCTCTGAATAAACGACTTGGAAATGAGTAATTGGACCTGTATGGGATTCTAGATGAGACGGAGAAACTCAGAATAGTGATGAGAAATCGACAAAATGCGTTGCCATTACTCTGGCAATGTATAAATTTAGATCATGTTTGACAAAAAGACCCACCATTCATGTTGTTGACTTCATGTGTGTACTTTTTCTCTGATATATCATGTTCTTGGCTTCTTATCGGTCCATATTTTAACATAAGTTTGGGTCTAAGGAATTTTTCTTTATTATATACAGTTCAAGGGGTCTTCTTGCAAAATATTCATAGTTCTTGCTTTCTTTTTCCTTCTCTTTATCCTTATTCTCAATAGCAAGAATCTAATAATTTTCTATATTCATAAATCGAACATATGTTCCTCTCATTTCCCTTTATTGATAGTATAGCAAACCTTGTTGCAGGTACCACAACTTCTAGAAAACTGTGTAATAGTGAGGTTACAAGATTAACTCAAATTAATTTTCCCTTATTGATTGAGATATTTCTTTCTCCCTTTTCGTTATTATTTTTTATATGCTGACAATGTGTTATTAATTGAGATATTTCTTTTTATAGTGAATTTAGCAGATTTTATTCAGTGGCACGCTTATTGGGTTTTAATAATTTCTTTATGTTAGAGGTCTTAGCAGATACTATTATGGTTTCTTTACTCTTTAAGTTTTTCTTCAAAACCTAAATTTATCTCTCCGTCTCAATTTTTGTGTATTTGTTGGTTGTTTTACTAATCGTCTTCAATAATAGTTTTCATTTTTTTGTTGTCTTTCGGGTTCCAAACTAGAGTTTGGGTTATGCATTTTTGAATTTGTTTTTTTTGTGTGCATAAGTTTGAAATAAGTTGTTTTGATTCAAAAAATGATTTCTTATTTGGTTATATTCATGTTACTGGGGGGTATCAATGTAGCAGTTCAAAAATCAGATAGTTAACAAAGCATTGGAGAGGGAGGTCTTGCACTTCCTGTAGCCATCTAGGGAGCCTATTTAATCCAGAGAAGGCAAGGTAATGGGCGAGACGAGGGGATCTTGTATCCAACAACTTTCTTAATCCTGTGATAGAGGAGACTGTTGCAACAGACTCGAGAATAGGCCAAGGTAATGGAGCCAAAAATGATCATTCACGGAGCCAAGACAATCGTTCAAATGTCGAAGGTTAGCCATTCGAAAAACCAACAATAGGTCAGAAACTGGAGGATTCAGTCACGATGAAATAGCAGGCCTGTAGATAACAATTACTGATTTAAGTATTTATTTATTTTTATTTTTCAATTACTGATTGTGTGATTTAATAAAAAAATACGTTCACGATACGTTCAATTACTTATTGTGTGAATGTATTTTTCATAAATTATAGTGTATTTTTTGTATGTACTTTGTGGTACTCTCTATTGGGATTGTGATGCAATTTGAACCCTGTGTATGATACCTAAGGACTCTTGGTGATTTTACACAAATGTTGAGTTAGGGAAGTAGAGGCAAAGGAGTTATATGCATCCTTAATATACGATTAACTAATTTGGCGTTGAGAGAGATGGATTTTGAGAATTTGATTGCAAATATCACAAAACTACAGGAATAGTGAAGTTTGGAATGCACGAGGTAATGCTTTGTTTCTTATTTTAGATTTGTTGGTATATGTAATGTTATTACATTTATTTAAATAAGAATAGTACTTGATTTTTAATTGTGTTTTGTTAATGGATTTAAATTTTTATTTCAGTTGAAGCAATGTTACACTACGAAGGGGCATTTGGGTGGACTGATCTGATATGGCTGCATTTGTGGCAATTGTAGTAATTCACTTGCGATGTTATGATCGTATTGGTGCCAACATAATATTTTTTTATTTTTGTCTTTGTTCAACGTTGAAGACACTTGATCTTTTTTATACTTTTTATAGTCATTTCCCCAATTCTCATTGTGGATTTGAGTGTAAAGTTGTTGAAATTAATAAAAATTCATGTATTAGTTATGACGATGTTGTTGAGGTCCAAAATGAACTAATTGTTGGTGTGCCCTACAATTAGAGGAATCTTTAATCATTTCAAAAATCTTAAGAGGAAACAAGCAAGTTGGACTATTAGAGGAAACAATCAAGTTTAGTTGTTTTTATTTCTTAAACAAGGTGGATCGTTTTATAAAGAAAGGAAATTATGGCCATTTTTTTTAATTTGCTTGAAGTTATCACGATGTCCAGGACGGACTAATACTATTGCCGGACTACTTAATTCTTAAACGAGGTGTATAGTTCTATAAACAAAGTTTATACGAATTTATATTTTTCCCATTTTTTTAAACTAATAGGTTCGTACCATAGGTTATTTCAAAAACTATTTATCTGTTGCGAACTAAATACGATGTACACTTTTGAAAATTAGCATCGTGCCTTCAGGCACATGCAAACCCTATATATATATATATATATATATATATATATCGAAAGAGAGAGAGAGAGAGAGAGAGAGAGAGAGAGAGAGAGAGAGAGAGAGTCAAGCTCTCCAACATACCTCATTAAACATACCTATTTTTTTAAAAATAGTAAAAAAAAGTTAGTTGATATTTTTTATATGGGTTCTTGATATTTTAGCAAGCTCTTGTAAAAATATTCAACTCAAAATAATATATTTTTCTTTTTTTTAAAAAGTAAAAAAAAAACAAGTTTAAAGGGTAAAAACTGTCAGTTTTTGACATATTTTTAAAAAATAATAAAAAATGTTATATTCAGTTGATTTTTTAATATGGGCACACTGAAATATCATGAACCCATATAAAAAATATCATCTCCATATTAGTTTTTTACTATTTTAAAAAATGGGTATGTTCATAGGTATGTTGTTAGGAGGTATATTGGAGAGCCTGGTTGTGTGTGTGTGTGTGTATATATATATATATACACAGAGAGAGAGAGAGAGAGAGAGAGAGTCATGCTATAGTACGTCATGATCTATACATCACCCGTACATCACGCTTAATTCTAGGCCCTAAAAAACTTTTTTTTCAAATTTTATACTGTTCCCATGAAATTAACTTTCCAATCAACCTATATGCAAAAAATTAGGTCAAAATACATTTTCTAGCTATTTTTAAAAAATCTACAAAAAATACTAAAAATACCTTATTTTTAAGGGTCCGGGCCAGCAGTTTTTTGTGATTTTTTTAAAAATAGCTTAAAATGCATTTTGACCTAATTTTTTGCATATGGGTTGATTGGAAGGGTAATTTCACGGGAAAAATAAAAAAAAAGGTAACGATACGGAATAAGTCAAGGTAACAATACGGAGTAAGTCAAGGTAACGATACGCATAACTGATATCTTCATCCCATACGGAGTAAGTATTTTGTGAAGAAGAGAGATGGTTCACTGAGATTGTGTGTGGACTACCGGGATTTGAACAAGGTAACGATACGGAATAAGTATCCGTTGCCTCGAATCGATGATCTGTTCGACCAGTTGAGGGGAGCAACTTTCTTTTCGAAGATAGATCTGAGGTCTAGGTACCATCAGTTACGTATTAGAGAGCACGATGTTTCAAAGACTGCATTCTTATCGAGATATGGGTCCTATGAGTTCAGGGTGATGCCGTTCGGACTCACAAATGCCCCAGCCGTTTTCATGGACTTAATGAATCGAGTATTTAGAGAGTTCTTGGATCAGTTTGTCATCGTATTCATAGATGACATCTTGATATATTCACACTCCGAGGAGGAGCATGCAGAGCACTTGAGGCAGGTTCTTTAGACCCTACGAGAGCATCAGTTGTATGCTAAGTACGAGAAGTGTGGATTCTGGTTGCGAGAGGTACAGTTCTTGGGCTATGTTGTTTCTGAGCAAGGGTTAGCAGTTGACCCGAGTAAAGTGTCAACGGTGAGGGAGTGGGGACAGCCCACGACACCGATAGAAGTGCGTAGTTTCTTGGGATTAGCCGGATACTACAGGAGATTCATTCGGGGATTCTCCAAAATAGCGGGTCCATTGACGAATCTGACTCGCAAGGGGGTACCATATGTTTGGGATGACGCTTGTCAGTTGGCTTTCGACGAGCTGAAAGACAAGTTTACTTCAGCAACAGTCCTTGCCCTACCAAAACCGGGTGTGGAGTACCTGGTTTACACCGATGCGTCTTTACGGGGACTTGGAGGTGTACTCCAGCAGGAGGAGAAGGCTATAGCTTTTGCTTCCCGCAAGCTTAAGCCGCATGAGAAGAATTACCCCACCCACGACCTGGAGTTAGCAGCGGTCGTCTTTGCATTGAGGATATGGAGGCACTATTTATTGGGGGAGAAATTCCGTTTGTTCACAGACCATAACTCACTGCAGTACCAGTTCACTCAGCGGGAGCTGAATATGCGTCAGCGCAGATGGCTAGAGTTTGTGAATGACTACCAGTTCGATATATAGTATCATCCGGGGAAGGCCAACGTAGTTGCTGATGCGTTGAGCCGTAGACCGATAGACGATGTAGCGGACGTCTGGAAAGAAAAATGGAAGGAGTTGGGCCACCAGGACGCAGTGGCACGTTCTTTCATATCTGTGATGTCAGTCACACCCGAGATTGTTACGAGGGTGATACAGGCACAGACCACAGACCCTTTTTGCCAGGAGCAGATTGTGCGACTTCTAGCCGAGGGTGCTGAGTCCTATACTGTTAGTTCTGATGGGGGTTTGCGGTTTAATGGGAGATTAGTGGTTCCAGAAGGAGCCGAACTACGTCATGCAGTGATGACTCATTCTCATGGGTCCCGATTTGCAGTACATCCAGGAGGCGATAAGATGTACCAGGACATGAGGCGACAATACTGGTGGAGTGGGATGAAGAAGGACATTTCCGAGTTTGTGTCCAAGTTTTCTATCTGCCAACTGGTAAAGATGGACCACCAGAAACAGTCAGGATTGCTTCAGCCATTGGAAGTACCCGCGTGGAAGTGGGAGAGTATTTCCATGGATTTTATTACAGGGTTGCCTACATCACAGTGGGGCCACGATTCTATCTGGTTGATTGTAGACCGTTTGACCAAGGTGGCTCATTTTCTGCCGGTGCGGACAGATTACAGCATGGGTCAGTATGCTCAGTTGTTCATCGCTGAGATTGTCAGATTACACGGGGTGCCCATGAATATTGTGTCAGATAGAGACAAGATTTTTGTGTTATGTTTCTGGGAAAGTTTGCAGGAGGCTATGGGTACTGAGTTGAGGTTGAGTTCAGCTTACCACCCACAGACATATGGACAGACAGAGCGTACTAATAAGATGTTAGAGGATATGCTACGCATGTGTGTTCTCGATTTTGGAGGAGGTTGGGAGCCACATCTTCCACTGGTAGAGTTTGCTTATAATAACTCTTATCAGTTTACGATTGGTATGGCTCCATTTGAGGCTTTGTATGGCAGGCCTTGTCGTTCTCCAACCTGTTGCCTCGAGGTGGGTGACAACAAGTTGCTAGGACCAGAAGTGATTCAGGAGACCTCCGCGAGGATTGAGATGATCAGGAGTCGCATTCGGGTAGCCCAGGACAGGCAGAAGAGATATGTCGATGCGAAACGGTTCTTCCGGGAGTTTAGTGTGGGGGACCAAGTGTTATTGCGTGTATCCCCTATGAATGGAGTGATGAGGTTCGGAAAGAAGGGGAAATTGGCTCCGAGGTACGTGGGACCATTTCCCATCATCGAGAGGATTTGGCCGGTTGCATACAGGTTGGGACTACCAGAGCATTTACATCGCATCCATGATGTATTCCACATCTCGTCGTTGAGACGATATCTTCGGGATGATATGGCCCATACTCACATTGCGATAGATGAGATTGACTTACAGCCTGATAGCTCTTACGAGGAGAGACCGGTGGCTATCCTAGACTATAGTGAGAGGAGATTGAGGTCGAAGATAGTTCCACTTGTGCGGGTCCAGTGGGAGCATCATAATGTGGAGGAATCCACTTGGGAGCGTGAGGCAGATATGCGCCAGAGATATCCAGAGTTATTTTTACCAGGTATGCCTTATTTTCCAAATTTCGGGACGAAATTCGGTTATTAGGGGGGAAGTATGTAATACCCCGTATTTTTATGCTATAATAATTTCGGGATTTATTAAATTTAATGTGAATGATCTATTTAATAAAAATCCGGAAATTAATTATGTTATAATTATTAACGTGACGAGAGTTAGTAATTATGGGAAACTTGTTGAATATTACTAATGAGCAAAGTAATATATTATATTGGTTATATTGAATGTCACGAGTGAATTAAATGACAATTTTGGAAATTTAAGTCGGGACGTGCTCGTGTCACGTCGGGATTAATTTTGTTAAATAAAAAGTGAATATTTTATAAGTTGTTCGTATGGTTGCTTTGAGTGGGGCAACGCGTCCGGAAGGGTTGAGATAGTCAGAAAAGTGTACCCGGGGTTGTAGTTTGGATCTCGGGGCGTTTTTAGGCCTAATTGGTGCCCGGGAGGGCGTTTTAGTCATTTTACATTCTTGGGTAATTAAACCCACGAATTTCAGCAACCTATATCAGCATCTAGGTTAGTCATTTAGGGTTAGAATATTCAGAAAACCCTAGTACGGACATTGGAGAAGAGAGGGAAAGCTCTCAAGGCAATTCGAGGCCAAAAAGTCACCGGTTTGCACCGCCGCAACCACCAACGCGTAGATCGCGAGAGGAGCAACACAACCATACCAAAATCAGCCGAAAATCAGAATACCAGAAATCCCAGGCAAGTGTTTAACTTGCTATTTTCGTTGGTGCAATCTTCAAATTAGTTTAGGAATGATTTGTGATGAAAACTATGGAAAAAATAAACCAATTTTTGATAGGAAAATCCATGTAGTATTGATGTATATGTTGATTCTGGAAACCCTAGCCATGTAGAGGTAATAAACCACGAAATTTTGATGATCATAAGAAAGAAATTCTGGAGAAAGATTGGTTAGAAATCTGTTTAAGAAAATCTTAGGGTTCTTGATAATTGGACATAATTTTGGGTTGAAAATCCATGTTTAAATGATGAATATGTACATGCCTTACGTTAGAATCATCTAGTATATTGTTATAATGATAGTAGTAGAATTCTGGGACGATTAGAACTTCAAAATATGGATTTGGGGTAATTTTATTGATGAAACCCGTAACTGCATTCTGCAGAATTTTTCTCCTACCTGCTTGATCGATTGATCGAGCCTAGAGCTTCGATCGATCGACCCCTCCTGGGAGACTCCTAATTCCCTCTTTATATGAGTTAAATTCAAATTGTCATGATATAATTCTTGGGCATTCTTGATAAAATGATTTGGGAGACATTGAGGACCAGTAGGGCATAGGAATGAATGTTGGAACCTTTAATCTTCAACGAAAATGGTATTTATGGGACATTTACTTTAGGGTTGGTAAACTTATAAATTTAAAGGGTGAGGTGCGTAAGAGAGTTACGTTGTAACCTAATAAAGACACTTACTGAATTTCAGATTTGTGAGGATATAGCCACGAGTGTTAGGTAATAAGTGAGAAAACCCTTCGAGTTAAGGTTAGGAATGAAACCTTGTACGTAATTCTATAAATGTGAAATATAGGATAAATGGTAAAATTATGGGTGACGAGAAGAACCTATATTAATATGACAAAGTGGTATATTTATATGATTTTGTGTACATATATTATATACTTGTGAAAATCATGCCCACGCTACTTGCTATCCCTGAGGTTACCGCGCTGGGACAAGTCTTATCTCGATGGGACCTTTATGGGAGATATTGACTTGTACCCTAGACGATAGATATCCTTGGTACAGGCTATCGATGTGATAGTTCAGACGGTCCTAAGAGATGCAGGCATGTGCCACCCTCTTAGAGACTTGCAATCTATGCTTCGCCTCAATATTGTTTGTGTATTTATGTTAATACAATTCGAGAGTGATTCCGATTGTATTCCCCATAATATGAGTGATATGGGGTTCTGGATAGTAGAGTATGCACGCACCATAGTTTTATGAGGGGTGCTGTAATTTTATATATATTATACGAGTGGTTAATATATATATGAGATATTGAAATTTGAAACTACCTACTGTGATTTGATAAGTGGGACTTGGTTGATGACTCAGATAGAGTATACTTGTTTCGTGAAAGTATAATATGTTACCGAGAAACTTTATAAATTAATAAAAAGCTAAAACGAGAGTTGTGCTACTAATCTGGAAGTAACCTTTTTAAACAAAATATTGTTCGGTTTTGAAATCTTATGAGTAAGTTAAGATACGCTAAATTATTGGAAAACGTTGGCATGATAAAATGTTAAAACAAACCGTTGGGAAGGCTAGTGCAATAGGTGTGCACATTAGAAGAGAGGTGAGATTTTCTCAAGAGAGTGACGCACTAATATGTTGTTGCATTGGCCTGTATCAATTGAAATACTTGCTAAACGTATTTTAAATCAAACACACTTTCGGGCTCTGACCCGTTTCTTTTTCTCTCTCTCTCTCTTGTATATATATGTATATACTTCAGGTACCTAGCCACAGGGGCGTCTTGCTTAGGATCCCTTGAGAGGAACGTGCTGCAGCTTAGGTGGGAGTTGCAGGTCACTTGCGTAGACGGCTTCTTTTATTGACTCCACTTCTAGTATTCTCATTTATTGGGCATGTGTCGCCCTTTCCATTATTTCATTGTGGTTGGGACATTTATATTTCAGTTGTTTCCAGTATGTTTCTATGGGATTTATTCAGTTTGAATTTGTGACTTTAGTTTTCATATGTTGACATTCGATTGTCGAATGTATTATATTATTTGGTTTACTGTGGTGTGATTCTTAATTGTAGAGATGTTGTTTTTAAATAAATAAATCTTTTCTGTAATTAAAATTTGGAAAGTAAGTATGAAAATGGTTTTGACACTTAGCTTAATTATTTAGGGTGTTAAATTGGAAAATTTATTTTTATCAACAGTGATGCTGAGAATGAACCAACTGTTTACCTTGATTTAATTTAATAAAGGAGTGATCGCCCGGTATTTAATTTGGCGGGGTGTCACAAAAAATAAAGGTATAATAGAGAGGGAGATGGAGATAAGAGAGATGAGAGTACGGTCATTTGGATATACGGGAGATGAGGGAGATGGACGGGTAAGTTGGATACAGAGGAGTGGTAAGAAAATCGGGATTGGTATTGGAAGGGAGAGTTGTGTTTGCGCAGGAGTTTATATTTAGGTTGTTTCTAATAAAAAAATGTTATAGAAATAACTAATTAATTTTTTTTTAGGTTGGCTAATTAAAAAGTTATGTAAAAAATGAAAGAAAAGTCTTACAACGATTAACTTTAGAGTGATGTAAATCCATTTATAGAAGCGTCTTAACTAAGTATTTTTCTTGTAGTGTATCCAACTTTTTCTCACAGCCCCAACCTTCTCTAAGGGCTTGGAATTTCTTCTCATAATCCTCATGCAAAAGTTCCCTAGCTTTGTTATGCTCCTCCTGTATCTATTCAATCATTTCACAGTAGGCAACATTGTTGTCCACTACCCGATCAAGAAGACACTTCACATGAACATAAACCTATTTGACTTGTTCGAATACCCCTTCCTCGAGAAACTGCAGTAGGTCGGTATTAGTCAGAGAGAAGTGACTAGCTTTGAAAAGCTCATTGCACCTCTGGAGTAGCTTGGAGTGAGTAGATGAGAAGTATTCCAATTTATCCATAAACTATTAAGAAGAAGAAATTAATCAATCAATAAGGTGCAGAGTATTGAAAAACACAAGTAGAGGAACAAAAATATTTCTCTTTTCATTAATAAAAAAGGGAAGTACGTATACATATTAAAAAGAAAAGAAAACGTACAAATACTGAAAAATGGAAAATAAAGAGTGTTGGTTCTACATCTTATTCTTATATGCGTCAAGATTAGATGAAGTAGAAGCACGGGCAGAAGGAGGAGGAGGATTAACTTTAGAGGGCGCAGTAGAATCAACATCCTGGTGTTCATCGACAGACTCCACCGTTATTAAGGATTCACCAGAACACCATCATCAAATTCCTTGTTCAGGTTTGGAGGCGTCCCATGATCATGTCGCAAGAATAGCACGGCTTCTTTTGGATTGTCAACCTCCACCAGAGTAGCAGACCAACCATCCTTGAAGCATTTCTTCTTCGTAAATTGAATTTTGGAAGAAGCTGCTCCAAAGGCCTTATCCCAGCCTCTATTGAAGAGCCTTTGTTGAATCTAACCTCTCTAGACTTAGCCCTCTTCACCTTCTCAGTACCCAATTCCTTCTGTAGCTGGGCATACTTGACTTTCTCAGCATCCAATCTTTCTTCAACTTGTCATCTAACCCCTGAGCAGTGTCAACGACTTTCATCTTCTCATCCCATTTCTTTTGTCCATTAGCCAATACTTGTTTAGAAACATGCAATGTCTTTTTGAGCTCGTTAAAAGCTTCTTCAACTTCACCAGAGGAGGAATCCCTCAAAGCCTCATTTTTCTCCAACATATTATTGAAGTCAATGAGGAATTGCACAAGAACAACAAGGAAAGTCAGTATTATACAGAACAAATCAAGAGACATAAAATTAAATAAGGCAAAAGAATGTACTAGAGAAAGGCTTTGAGTAGCCATGTCAGAGCTTTTGGAATGAGGTAATGCAGCTACAGCTCTCCTTTGGTCTAGAAAAGTCCCAAACTTTATTAGTTGTCTTGCCAATCCAGGGCTAAGGACCACGGAAGAGGAAGAAGAAGATATATCGACCAACTCACGTTGGTCAGTAAGAGAAGAAGAATCTTTTGCTAACTTATAAGATAACCCTCTCTTTATTCTCTTTAGAGGGCTCTCTTCAGTTCTTGGATGGGGGTTTCTTCCCAGTCTCATTTTTATTTTTTGCCCCTTCATCAACTTGTTTGGATGGAGAATTGGCAGTTATGTCTCCCAAAATGTTGAGAATTTTCCTCTTCCCCGTGGATATGGCAAGGGGCAAATTTAAATATAAGGAAGAAGGGGAAAGGGCATCAAGATCACCACTACCAGATATAGTGGCTGAGACAGTAGAAGGAGGTTCTTGCTCATGGTCAATTACAGGGGAAGGAGTAGGACGAATAACAAAGTAAGAAATTGTATTATTGTATTGCAACAAATAAGATGCAGACCTGACGTGCTCCTCACCAATCCTTTGATAAAGTCCCCAAATAAAATTCAACTCCCTTATATTTACTTTACTTTACTTTCCTTTGGGCACCTTCTCTTATGATCAACTGGATATGGGATTCTTCGAAACTATGAGGTTTGGGCACGGATACAATTTTTGAAAGCATGGGGGATGGGGATTTGTAGGAAAACTCAAAGGAAAATATATTTTCATATATAGAATAAAAACGAATAAACAACAACTAGTTATTTATAACGAGTAAATATAATGTTGCAAGGTTGTACCATGAAACATATCATTTATAGAACACAACAAATACTGTTGTTCTAGTAAAAAGAATTAAGAATATGTATACATGTATGTAAGTATATAGATATTTTACTAATGTATATTACATAAATATAAGTTTAAGTATGATGATCACACTAATCTTCCCTGGCCCATTCTGTTAAAAGATTCTTCGATTATTGATAAAAAATTATTTGGTTTCTTCTACCATTTTTTTCTACATACAAAAAGAGATATATTTATTATTTGTCATCCAAAAGTGTCGGGCACATGTCCGAATTAGATATATGTAATATATAAACGTATATGTATATATACTCACATTATGCGCAAGTGGATGAAGTTTTGGACATGTGCCCAGGAGCATTTGGAGAGAGTGTCCGTGCTTCAAATCTTCAAGTTGAGTTATTTTTTATTTATTATCATGTATTGACCTAAGCCTGCTTAGTTACGTTTATTTATTATAATTGAATATTTATTCTTTAATGTGTCATCCTGCATCTACTTACTCATAAAATTCTAGCATAGATTTTGTGGGACTTAGTCTATGCCCTTTTATTGGTTGCTCGTTTAATGATCGGTGCTTTCTTAATTAAAAAATCATACTGTAACTTGGTGTTCTGCAGTTTGATATTGCCTCTTCATAAAAAAAAAAATAGATTCAGAACAACAAAATAAAATGTCACCACATTCACGATTTTTGGAACGTGAAGAGCTCAGTAATTTTGAAGCTTTTATCAAGAGACTGTTAATGGAGAGTCTTACTAAGCTTGAGGAAGAGGAATTAAAAGGGGAAAATTTTACAAGATGGGAACTTGGAGCCTGTTAGATGCAACATTTGCAAGATTAGAATAAAATAGATAAAGAAAAGAAACAGTCTAATGACGAGGCTAAACATGAGATGAAAGTTGAGGGACTTGGGACACCTCTTCGGTCCCTAAAAACCCAAAAAAAGAATTTCGGTGGGACTAATATGGAACTTATGTCTGAGAATATGAAACCAGTTGGAGATGGTATCAATGAGGAAGCAAAAAAGAAGCACGAGGCAAATGCCGACGAAAATGAGCTTGCTCTAAAGAGATTTTTATCTGATGCGGCTTTTTCACGGCTAAAAGAGTCATAAACTGGACTTCATCGCTAGGTATTATTTGTAAATATCGTTGGAAGCATGGAATTAAAGTTTAGACATGTTTATAAAATAGCATTTGGAATTTCTCTATATATCAGTCACCACAAGCAAAATCATCTTGTAATTTTGAAACAGAAAAGTTTCACAAAACTCACTAGTATTCATTATTTTTGTGAGTAACAAAGTTTTTGACCATTTGTGTGGAGATGTAGACAATTTTGTTGGCCAAATTTGTAAAATAGTAGATTTTGTATAAAAAAATATAAATTATTACTTATCATCTTTTGTAAATTAATAAGTGTTTAATGCTATTCTGAAACATTATTGTTTTTTGGACTACTGAAATATACCCTAGAAACAAAACCTTAATCCAAGGGTGGAAGTTTCGAATTTCATTATTTCCGCTTTGTAACTTGTGCTCCCTACTTTTGTTATTGATAGTCTTTGCAAGATCTAATTGACTTGTTCCAAAAATATTACGATGAAGTTGCTCTTCCAAAACTGGTAACCGCAGAATATTATTTGATTTGTTTTTTGATCAATCTATCCATATTTATTAGTGTTTGATCGAGTTGAGTATTTTGTCATGCGACATAGATTGAATATTTTGGTTCCTTGGAACTCTCACCAATCAATGGTCGGACCGTAATCGATTTTATACATACCCGTGGTCATCGAATACGTTCCCTGGTACATGTGGTAATTACCTCAATTTTGATTATAAGTAAGAATATGAGATAAATACAAACCCCTTTGATTTCTTATGCATGTGAGAGTGTGAGTAAATTTGTATATTATTTGTGTGTTCATATCTTACTCCATTTTGTTTTATAACATCAACATGGACAGTTTTTAATAATACGTGGACCAACAACTCTGTTGTGTTCTTGCAATAAACTTATATAATATATATGCTTGAGAATATAAATTCCTACAGTTCTTTCCCAATATCTTTGACCATAGAGGTTAACATAACTCACCTTATTACATTAACTTTTTTATCCTCAATGTTTAAGTGAAATAATAATAAGTTTTTAATTGAAGGGATAGAAGATTCTTATATTTCTTTTACATAAATTAAGCTCCATCATAATTTTTAAGAAGGAATTATTTGCCGTTTAACTTTTATCATCTTGTTATGTGCATGTCTTTACTTTAGGTAATGAGTTGTGTCCATGTCATGTCATATCCGGTTCTACCCATACCTGAATCATTAATAGTCATGCATAGTTTGTGTGTATTTAAATCGTGTAGTCGCTTGATATAGGGTTCGTGTCACCCATTTGTGTTATCTTTCCTAACGGGTTAACTCAATATGAACATAATCTTATTAGGGCCTCGACCCATTAATGGATAAATCCGTGTCTATTCATGCATATGATTTTGTTTTCTTTTCCTTCACATTTTATTCACATTTCTTCAGTGACTTCTATTCACTGTCATATTCAATCTACACTATCAATTGTCTTTATCATGGTTCTGGTAGAATCTCATGAACCTTAAATATAATTGAGAAAAACAAAAAAATGTTACTCTATTTGAATGTAATTCACATTGAATAATGCAAGTCAAGCTTTTAGAAAAGTTATTGCACGTGCAGTCCGCGTGTATTCATGAGATGATAGTACGAACTTTTAAGCATATTCTGCAGGCAGTGATTGCTACCATAGTTAATACCGAGGAAATGGCCGGTGAAATTAGTGTTGTATTGAATCTGATACTTGGGTTCCTATAAATGACCAATAAAATCAGTCTCAAAGTATTGATTCCCTTGTGTGCAGATAGCTTGAGGTGTTTATAAAGAAATGACATGAATGGGAACTTACTAGCTCAAATTACAAAGACTTGAGGAAATTCGCCATTCTTCGTGGGTTGTGCCATAAGGTATTTTCCACTTCTATGAGTTCTGAAACATGGGAATGCATCTATGTATATATATAAAACTATAGCCTAAACACAATAATTAATTTTGGCTTCATCCCAATCTATCCATGTGGTAAGTCAATTTTTCTTCCTCTCTTATGGCATGCCACCCATTTATTTCTTCTCTTATTCTCTATCCCTTTCTTCGTCTACCCCTCCACCTCCCTCACGTTTCACGATGGCATGAACCTTTATTTTTCCCTATTAATTATCCTCTCCCAAGACCATCTCTCACACACTCCCACTCTCCATTATTTCCCATATCTCCTCAGTCTTTATTTCCCATGTCTCTCGATCTTCAGTTTTTTTAGATCTTCCATCGTTTCATCTCTCTCTCTAAAAAAGGGGAAATTTACAATTAGGTCTATTGTTGACAATTTTTAAACAATTAAGGACAATTCACTATTCAGTTCACTTGTTATGCCATTCGCATATACTTCTACAATAAGAGAATTAGTGAAACTGATTGCTTAATATTTGTCAAAATTTCTTTAGTGTTTAAAATTTTCTTGCGAGGGACCTAAGAGTACTTTCCCCCCAAAACACACTCAATGCCCCTTTTCCTTTTAAGCCTATTCAGTCTTTCGACTCTCAAATATTCACCTGAGACTAGAACGAAATGACACATTTAATAAAATCATATGTGGCCATCACTAACAATTGAATAAAAAATTAGGGAAAATGGAAAGTCAAATTCAAGTAACAAAAACATCCGTCATCTGTATGTAGATTTAACGAAGTCTATTGAATAAATGAAAGAAGAGTGATCGATCTTCGCTGTATGAACAATACAGTGGTGAATAGATCTCTGAGAAAGTAGGAGATAAAATTGACAAAACATGTATGCCATTGTGTGCAGGAAAATATCACATTTTTTTAAGATATTCCTTCGTTTGATTATGTCCCCCCCCCCCCCCCCCCCTGTTTAGTTCGATTGTCATCTCCCAGAAATAATAATAATAATAATAATAATAAAAATAATAATAATAATTATTATTATTATTATTATTATTATTATTATTATTATTATTAATATTAATAGTAAAAGTACCACAAGATCCTTTAATTTGTTGCCAAATCATCATTTGTTTGCTCTTTTTCCACACATGGACAAACATGTTATTTTTTCTTTTGATTTATCACTACGAGCTCTGTAATTATATAGAAGTTTAAGTAAATTTAATAATGTCTAAAATGCACACTATTTAGTCTGACATAAAAATTAAATGTTTAATATGTCGGAATAAACATTAGGGGTGGTGCTTCACTGGGGAGGTTGTTGCTGGGTTTCGGTGTTGGATTGGAGGTGGGGGTACCTTTTTTGTTGTTGGGATAAGGGATGTTGGGAGGAGGCTTGTGGATTTTTAGATGTGGGGGACTGCTATTTTTTTTTATGGTTGAGGGTTGCTAAGATGATTCTCGTGAAATATTTTAATTTTGACACGTACAAGACATGACATGATTATAAAAGAGTCCCAATACGAACACAACATATTGTGTGAAGTTTTACTAAATTTAATAGTGTCTAAAATTCACAAAATTTAGTCTAACATAAAAATTAAATGTTAAAGAATTTTATTGTTATTTTTACTTATGCTACATCAAATTGTTATTATGTGGTTGTTTTGGTTATATAGATTTTCATAAATTGGTTTCTTGTTACAAGTGATTATAATATTTTTCTTTATTCTTTTGTAGGTTTATGGAAAGTGGTTTTGTAAAGAAAGAATAGAGCAGGCATTTGTGGTGGAATTTCGATGAGATATTTTGTTTATAATAGTTACATTTTCATTATTTGAGATGGAAATTTTTAGTTTTAACTGATTTTGGATGGAAGTGAAATGGGGAAAAGTACCTTTTTGAATGTGTATATTATATTGGTAGGATAACTTTTGGATGCATATATTGGCAGGACAAATTTTGGTTGTATATACTGGTAGGAGAAATTTTGAATGTATATATGGATATGAATAGTTAAACTTGATTTTGAGAACATTTGTGTTGATTTTATTTTGTAGGACAACTTTCGAATGTAATATATAGATATGCATTCAAGTGAAACATCCTATAAAAACACATTTAGGACGCTTTTGGGCAAGTGGTAGGTAGTCGGAGAATTTTTTGCAACCCATTAAAATAATGCATCTTAAAAAACTCTATTTTCAAGATGATTTTTTTGAATTTTTTGCAACCCTTGTAAATAGCGCGTATTAAAAGGTCATTTTTTAAGACATTTTTTTGAACTTTTTTATGATGGTGGTTGTTAAGATGCTTTTGATTACAATTAAAAGTGATGTAAATTGCTTTTTTATGACAATTTTAACCGTTGTAAAAAGACTTTTTTCTTATAGTGATAAAATTGTTCCACATTTTCGAAGACAAGAATTCCTGCTCAAACGTGAAGTAGATGAAGCAAGGGACATTGCAAAGTTTCAAGAGGAAGAGAATAACATCTTGAGAGATGAACTTGATACCCTGAAGTCATCCACTACTGTTATTACTACTATAGATGAGGGTCATTCCTTCCTAGAGGCTAAAAATGCAAGGGAGCAAGGAATTAAAGGCTCTGAAGAAATTAAAATACACTTTTTCATCTTCCCAAGCTAGAGTCCAACCTGGCCGAGGTACTACAGAGGAATTCAGGACCCAACAGACCCTTACCAACCAAGCTGCATAATTAAGGGCAAAAAATCAAGCCATTATTGATATGTCGCAGAAGCTACAGACCTTGTCCGAGAAACTATCCACCCAATCTTCTCAGTTATAAGCTAAGGATGGATTGTTGAAGAAACAACATTACCAAATTGACAGATTGACCTTTCAATTCCATAAACAACCAAGATAAGTCCATATGGATGGGTACAATGAAGCTCTGGTGCACTTTGATGATAAGCTTTAACAGGCTCAGAATGAGCCCTATAAATGGGGTTGGATGAACACTTTGATAGCGATGAGGGTAGATCAAAGCAACTCATTATGGGATTGGTATGATCCAGGCTTGCTTGATCTTGACAATCCCCCTTTTAAATTAGATGTTAATTAGATTCCAGTCCATCGTATTCCTCAATTCTTGATTTCAAAATACTTGGGGAATTATGAACTTTATGATGAATTAGAAATCGTCCGACCTCCTCACCTGCTTGATCTTCCTAGTAGCAGCAATACCATAATGCTTCAAGATTTTAACTTCATCAATTCTCCTTATACTTTAGATGATCCTCCTGCTAGAATGAATCCTATTTCAAAAGCTGAAGGGAAACGTCATGCAGAATGAAGCTTTGTACATTATTTTATTAACACAATCATGCAATTACTTTGACTGAATGAAATGGAAATTTGATTAACTTATCTTATGTTGAATGTTAATACTTTCTTTATTATTAATTCTATTGATACACTTTGATTAAGTTGAGTATCAATGATCAATGAGTGCAGATGTTATACTAGCACACTTAGATTACAATCTAAATTTAGAGCTAGTTAGATGAATACATAGGTTCTACTAGCATACTTAGATTAAAATCTAAATTTAGAGATAGTTATCCATGTGTCTCGAAAGGTTTTACTAATGCACCCAAGTATTGGATTTTTGCATTAAATACTAGTGGTGTGATCAAGTGTTTGTGGAATATGTGATTACATTCCTCTTGAGGAATCTTTGCAACGTTCTTCCTATACTTTGCCCAGTAGGGTAAAAATATTATTTTATCCTTATGTTTGGGGACCAAGTTTCTTGAGGATTTAACATCCTCTTGACTTGGACTTTGTGTATCAACGACCAACTTTGTGGCAGCTTTGAGAAACTTATTAAGTAACTTATTGCTTTTGTCGAGCAATGTTTAGGGCAATATTTGCTGAACCGAGCAATAATTTTCTGAACCGATAAAAAATTTATAACTTTTTATCAGGTTCCATAGCACTAGTACTCCCAAAAAAATTAACAAAAAAAATGGAAAGAACTGAAGATTTTATTAATACTGCAAGTTGATTTCAAACTGATTACAACATCATTGATAATACTTTCTTAGATGCTCTACATGCCTTTGAATTCTTCGCCTTCCAAAGTTTCAATTCGATAGGTTCCAGGTTGAATCACTGCTGAAATAAGGTAGGGTCCATGTCAACTGGCCTCAAGCTTATTATTTTTATGAAACACATTGTTCAGCACATAATATCCATTCTTCAAGTTGGTCGGTTTCATCCTTTTATTGTAAAAATGAGTCGTTCTCTGTTGATAATCCGCATTGCCCAGGGCATCATTTTCTCTTACTTCTTCCAGCATCTCTAGATCCAACCTTCTCATTAAGTCACTTACAGGAGAGTTAAAAATTAAAACTCTATAGGATAGTAAGTCTAGATCGACAAGAATGACAACTTCAGTCCCAAATGCTAATATATATGGGGATTCTCTAGTTGCTATTCGCGGTGTTGTTCAGTATGCCCATAAGACAGAGTGTAGCTCATTTATCCAATTTCCCTTGGTATCATCAAGCCTTTTCTTCAACCCGTTAAGCAAGGTTCTGTTCATAACTTCAGTTTGTCCATTACTCTGAGGATGTCCTGGAGCAGAATGTATTTTTTAACATTGGACTGAGCATAGTAATTTACTAATTCATCATTGTCAAACTGTGTTCCATGGTCGGTATTGAAATCATAGGGCATCCCAGACCTATAAATGATGTTTTTCCATATGAATTGATAGACCTTTTCGTAAGTGGTTAGGCATAAATTCTTCACATTTATCCCCTTAATTTCGGTATTTTTATGATCTCGTGCGATGTAAATAGATTGGATTTGACTTATATTTATGTTACTAACCCTTTTTGGCAATTATTTCGTATTTTGTGTATCTCTTATGTGTTCTACAGGTATTTCATGCAAGTTAGTGCCAAAGAGAACTCAAAACAGTGAAAGAAAACCAAGAAACGGGGAGTAAAGGGCATTTTCGTAATTTTGCAGCCTTATTCCGGAGGTGGGGACAACTTGAAAATTGAAGAACTTTCAACTACAAGAACACTGGAAAAAATGGCACCTCAATCGGAGACCGATTGTGAATGTTATGAGCAGTCAAAGATAGAAGAAAAGGTCAAATAAAGGGGGGCCGGTCCGGCTGTTGCAGTTTTAATTTTCTAATTTTCCTCTAACAAAGAGTCCTAGTACTGATAAAAATCTTGGAGTCTTGTAGGGTATATAAAACCATTTTATAATCATTCTTAGAACGAAGATTTTAGGGAGAATAATATATTTTTCTTTTCTTTTTCAGCAAACCCTAGTTTAGATACAATTTCCATTTGAATTCCAAGATTGAAGCTTTGTTCAGAATTTCTTTGATTACCAGTTTTATCCATAGCTGTTGTTACTTCCTTGGTAAAAATTAGTGAGTAATTCCCTCTTGTCAATTCTATTCTACATTAATTTACAAGTTTGCTTTAGATTAATCATGAATTTCTGCATATCAAACGCTGTTTTCATTACCTTCATCATGCTAGGCTAGATTTTCTAAGGCCGGGATACATGAACCCAGCCTGATGTGTTAATTGCATGTATATAAAATTAGTCCTCCGAATTTAGTAAAGTTATTACGACTGTATTGCGTAGCAACATAACAATTGTAGGTCTTTATATCTCGTTTGCCTCTGGGTAACCGTGATGATTTAGAATGCAATTAAAGTGTTACTATCGTGATACCGATTTACTCGTCCTCAGATTAAGTATGATGCGTGCTTGAACCTCGTATACGTAATGCTTGGGAGTACTAAATTCCGGGTCAAATTAATCATTTGAATTTACAATTAGTATTATATTTTCAATACACTAGGGTTGGGGGATTGTATTCCCTTCCTATTTTTCTCATACATAGTTTAAAGTTTCAAATAATTTTTTCATCAGTATTTTAGGTAAATTAGTATAATTGCATCTTTTCATAATTTCATATTTGCACCTAGTTTAATCACTCCCAAAACCAAATCAATTTTCCTTTTTCTTTAGAGTCAAAGTTAGGATTTGTCTGTCTATCCAACGTCGTCACATTCACTCGTCCTAGTTCCCTGAGGATTCGATACCCAGACTAGACACTATATTCCGCAAGAGTGTAGTTACAGTTTAGGTTTTTGTATTGTGGTTGGAAGCTGATAACAATGACTAGCGTATTTACACGGATGCTCGGTTTTCGACTCGATTAAAATGGCGCCGTTGCCGGGGAATTAAGTAGACTTAGGTATAGATCGAGTTAATCTAAAACTTTGGCAAAAAAAAAATAAATTTAAAAATAAAAAATAAAAATTTTGATGAGTATTACGAGGGAGATGCTGGATGAGAGCGAAATGCAAGATACAATAGTTGAATTCCTTCGTAATGACCAACCATCCACATCACAGAAGTCTTCAGAAGAGAGTGAACGAAAATGTTCAAAACACACTCGAGAGAGAGAATTAGGAGATATAAGTCTTGAAGTCTTTGAAAAAGAATTCGGTCCGGTGGATGAGAGCTTGGATGAGAGCCTTAACGAAGAAGTCCAAACTCTATTGGATTCATTTAGTCACCTAGAAGAAAGCAAATGGAAAGATAAAATCGATGAATTCCTTCTTTGTGACCATCCACCCATACCACTAGAGGTCTCGAAGGCGAGTGAGGCGAAAATTTATGTTTCATCCGACCAAGAGCATGACCCATGCGTTCAAAAAATGGAAAGAAACTTAGGTGTTCCCTCCGAGTCAGCACACGCAGACCACACTTTGAGTCAGCATCATGAGGATCAATTTCCAATTAGTCACAATGAGTCTCCCGGTCTATCCTTTATCTATGGGCGAGGTCCCAACTTATTCTGATTCTTAGTATATGATAGGAAGACGCGGGTGACAAGGAGAGCATCATTCCCTGTGCAAGGGGTCGGATGAGTTTGTGGAGAGATGAGAGGTCGTCGCACCCCCGATGCGTATGGGGTGATTTTTAGTGTATTATTGAGTCATGTTCTAGGGTCATTTAGTGTCTTTATGCATTTTAAATATTTGTTTGTTTTATTTTTCCGCACTTTTCATTCGCTTTGAGTTAGATTTTAGTCCATTTTGCTTGAGGACAATGCAAAAGTCTAAGTTAGGGGGGGTCACAAGTGTGTATTTCTAAAACTTCGCAAATTTTCAAAAGTGCCCAGAAATTTCCAAAAAAATCATAAAATTTTGAAAAATCCAAAAATATTTTTGTTCAAAATAAATAAAAATTGGAATTTTAATTTTTCAAAAATATCATTTAAAGTCGGTTTAAAGTCTCAAGTTGTAAAATTCAACATACACAAAGCCGAAATTGACTAAAGATGGAAATGGAGCGAAAATTGACGACTTAATGAATAAGTGTGGAGATTAACAAACCCGGTGAGATTCGAGCCTGTCACTTTTTGCGAGTTTTTAAATCAATCCGAGTTAATTGTTAACTCAAAGTTCTTTTCAGCGCCTAAAAAGTTGTCGAGGATCTCAATCCTTCTATTTTGATCGGTTATGAAAAATGTGTGTGATATTGCTTTGAAAAACGTGCCGAAATTGATCTCTAAACTTAAATTCGTCTCGAAATGCATATGGTAACGCAATTGGTATTTTGGACTATGAAGTAGGCCCTCGTTTGTCACCCAAAAATATTGGCCAGAAAAATGGTGAAAAATTACCCCTTTTGTAACCCAATTTGAGCCAAACAAATTGTCCCTTTCGTTTGATAACTCGAAAAACCCAAATAGCCTGGAATTGAAAAAAATGGAAAAATTAAGGATTTAAGTCCAAAAAGTGCATATAAAGGGGCAAGAAAAAAAAATAGATATGCTCAACAAAGATAGTGAGAAAAGAAAAGAAGTGAAAAATAGAAAAAATAGAGAAAAATAGAAAAAATAGAGAAAAAGAAAAAAAAATGAGCAATAGCCCGGAAAAAGCACAAATGGACATCATATATTAATTTTCCAATTCCAACCTTCCCTACCTCTTTCATTTTACCCAATATACCTTAAAACTCGAAAAAGTCCTAACCGAGTCTAAATTGCGAAATTGGTTACCGCATGGAGAGCTAATACACCAAAACATAATAAAAGAGATTGAATGCGCGAAAAAGAGGCAATGTTCCCGTTTTTAAAACCGTAATCCGTTGATGAGATCATTTCACCATGAAATTTCCGTCTTTCTAATTGTATGCGTGACTTTGCATCCCTTACATTTACTCTTTATATCACGCATACCGAGAGAATAGCCATAATCCGAGAGATTCGTTTGGGAGAGCATTCCGTGAGAATTTGAAATCAAAATGAATTTTAGGATAAGTAACGTAATGATCAATCGGTGAAAATTGACGGTTATATTTCCGTCTTCGCACACACGCACTATGATTTGAGACTTGTACATATGACTTGATGATGACTATCTTCTGGAAATGTTTGAATTGAACAATTTTTGCGTATTTTGAATTTTCTTTGAGTCGAATTTTGTGGGTATATTCTCTGCAAACCCTCACGAGACACAACTCGTCCTACTAGGGTGACCTAGGAGTTTAAAGGCTTGTTTCATACGCTAAGTGCAGTCTCTTTCCGGCGAAAAAGGTATTCTATCCCAATAAAATATGATTTTCAAGAGTTAAGCCTTGCTAGGATTCTTTTACATTTCTCTGGACGCGCAAAGTTCTAAGTTAGGGGGATTTGATTAGGCATAAATTCTTCACATTTATCCCCTTAATTTCGGTATTTTTATGATCTCGTGCGGTGTAAATAGATTGGATTTGACTTATAATTATGATACTAACCCTTTTTGGCAAGTATTTCGTATTTTGTGTATCTCTTATGTGTTCTACAGGTATTTCATGCAAGTTAGTGCAAAAGAGAACTCAAAACAGTGAAAGAAAACCAAGAAACGGGGAGTAAAGGGCATTTTTGTAATTTTGCAGCCTTATTCCGGAGGTGGGGCCAACTTGAAAGTTGAAGAACTTTCAAATACAAGAACACTGGAAAAAACTTCACCTCAATCGGAGTCCGGGTGTGAATGTTATGAGCAGTCAAAGATAGAAGAAAAGGTCAAATAAAGGGGGACCGGTCCG
Source organism: Sambucus nigra (assembly GCA_949130495.1). Taxonomy (NCBI): domain Eukaryota; kingdom Viridiplantae; phylum Streptophyta; class Magnoliopsida; order Dipsacales; family Adoxaceae; genus Sambucus; species Sambucus nigra. The sequence continues at coordinate 364,261,757 of OX422212.1, forward strand.
GCTGTCGCAGTTTTAATTTTCTAATTTTCCTCTAATAAAGAGTCCTAGTACTTCTAAAACTCTTGTAGTCTTGTAGGGTATATAAACTTATTTTATTATCATTCTTAGAACGAAGATTTTAGGGAGAATAATAGATTTTTCTTTTCTTTTTCAGCAGACCCTAGTTTAGATACAATTTCCATTTGAATTCCAAGATTGAAGCTTTGTTCAGAATTTCTTTGATTACCAGTTTTATCCATAGCTGTTGGTACTTCCTTGGTAAAAATTAGTTAGTAATTCCCTCTTGTCAATTCTATTCTACATTAATTTACAAGTTTGCTTTAGATTAATCATGAATTTCTGCATATCAAACGCTGTTTTCATTACCTTCATCATGCTAGGCTAGATTTTCTAAGGCCAGGATACATGAACCCATCCTGATGTGTTAATTGCATGTATATAAAATTAGTCCTCTGAATTTAGTGATTAATTACGACCGTACTGCGTAGCAACATAACAATTATAGGTCTTTATATCTCGTTTGCCTCTGGATAATCATAATGATTTAGAATGCAATTCGAGTCTTACTATCGTGATACCGATTTACTCATCCTCAGATTAAGTATGACGCAGGCTTGAACCTCGTATACGTAATGCTTGGGAGTACTAAAATCCGGGTCAAATTAATCATTTAAATTTACAATTAGTATTATATCTGCAATACACTAGGGTTGGGGGATTGTATTCCCGTCCTATTTTTCTCATACATAGTTTAAAGTTTCAAATAATTTTTTCATCAGTATTTTAGGTAAATTAGTATGATTGCATCTTTTCATAATTTCATATTTGCACCTAGTTTAATCACTCCCAAAACCAAATCAATTTTCCTTTTTCTTTAGAGTCAAAGTTAGGATTTCTCTGTCTATCCAATGTCGTCACGTTCACTCGTCCTAGTTCCCTGAGGATTCGATACCTAGACTAGCCACTATATTCCGCAAGTGTGTAGTTAAAGTTTAGGTTTTTGTATTGTGGTTGGAAGCCGATAACAACGACTAGCGTATTTACACAGACGCTCGGTTTCCGACTCGATCAATAAGGCATGTTTATCAGAGGCTCTGCCTCAACCCATTTTGTAAAATAATCCACGACGACTACCAAGTATTTAAATCTTCCTCGGGTGGTTGGAAGTGGCTCGACCAAATCTATACCCCATATGAAAAATGGCCATGGTAAAGTGATTAAAGTTAGAGTAGCCTGTGGAGTTTCGCGAATTATGGAAAATCTTTTACATTTATCACACCTCTTGGCAAAAGTTGCAGAATATGCTCACATTATTGGCCAGTAATACCCTTGAGTGCCGATTCTTTGCAGAAGTGTTCTCCCTGCTATGTGATCTCCACATGATCCTTCATGCACCTCATGAATTAGATCATGGACCTCCAGTGGATGCACATAGCGCTACAAATTGACTGTTAGTCCTCTACTGTACAAAACACCTTTATCTAATACATATCAAGATGCATTGTATTTAAACTTATTTACTTCCATCATTTCTATTGGTAGAGTTCCTTCTACAATGTATGCTTTGATGGGGTCCATCCAGGATGGCCCCATATCTATGGCAATAAAATTGATCATCAAATCTTCATCTATGCTCCTATTGGGCAAAATCTTAATAGGGATAGTTCGTCGGAGTTCAATTCTAGTAGCAGAGGCTAGCCGAGCAAGGGCATCAGCTCGGGCATTTTCCAACCTTTGGATTCTGTCCATTTGAATTTTGTAATGATTTCCATCACCTTGGATAAATACCTGGTTGTCAATTCTCCTTTGGCTCTGTATAAACGGCAGACACCTATCTGTAGCTTGGGACACAAATATGTTCAAGGCTGCTACTCGTTCGGTCAGTCTTTGCACGTCCCTCTTGCAAGTTGGAGATTGCATTTAAATTTAATACCCCGTAATTTTATTACTTTTAAATTGAGAATAATTAAACGGCAATGGGCCAATTTATTGTAGATTAATTGGAATTAATTAATTAATAAATTAATTGGGATTAATCCGGATTGAATATTACTGCTGATAAGAGTAATATATTATTGAATATTACTTAGTGATATATAAGTAATATGTGAATATGATAATTATGAATATTATCGTGAGATACAAATACGATAATTGTAACACTTAAGTCGGGACGCGCTTATGAGTTGTGTTGGGACTAAAGTTGGGTAATAAAACATAAATTAATTAAATATCATTCGGATGATCATTTCGAGTGCGCCGTTGAGTTCGGAAGGGTCAAAATAAGTAGAAAAGTATACTCGGGTGTTTGATTTGGGTATCGGGTCAATTGGAAGATGAAAGGACACCCAAAAGGAGCATTTTAGTCATTTGGCTTGGGAGATGAATAATATCCACGTTTTTTGTCTTTTAACTAGCCTTGGAGATTTTTTATATAAGTGGGTTTACACTTTACGTAAGGTTCATTTCATCTACTTTCATTTGTGCGTTCTTTGAGAGAAAGTGAAGAGACTTTGAGAGAAAATAAAAGTCACCTTGTGGAGAAGAAGAGTTGCCATGAAGAAGAAGAAGAGTCATATTGGGAAATCAAAGGGGACAACCACCACAAACCACCATCTCTACAACTTGTACCATCGTCAGAAAGTCACTAGAAAAGGGAATGAGGATGTTCTAACATTATCTTCTTCAAAGGTTCAGACCTACACTAATAGGTACGTGATTCTTGCTCTATTTCAGTGTTTATAATATCCATGTTAGAATAGGATTTTCTTTGGGATTAAAATATTTGATAAATCTTGTTTAATGGATATGCAAATTCATGTAGTTGATTATTCACATGTAGAGGTTATGAACGTGCTGAACTTATTAGGATGAACATGTAGAAAAAAATATGTTTGTGGAGAAAATGGAAACTGATGATAGGTATTGCAGGTAAATGAGTCCTAGTCCTGATTGAATATGAACTTTGATGATTTAGAGAAGGAATCATAATTCTAAATTCTGGGTTTTTAAGGTGTATAAAAATGGAGAATTTAGATAAATAAAATTTCGAGGGTTAATTAGGTTTGATGTTAATTATCATATAAACTTGGTGATTTAGATATTTTTCCTTGTATAATAATTACCCATAATCATGTAGAAATGATGTTGTGATATTTGGGATTTGTTATAATATATTTCATGTGAGTTTGGGAGAAAGAAAATGGATAAATGAATGAAAAATTGTTGAAAAATGACGAACATTGTATGATAATTTTAGGATTGTTTTAAGATGAAATTGGCAGTGTGCACGCGAGTTTTTGTATAAAATCACGTTCAGCGCAACTTTGCAGTTTTAAGTTTTTTCAAAATCGAAGCGGGTTTGGAAAATGGTAATTTGGTCCATGGTGAGATTTTATTAATTTTGGTATATTAGCAAGGGGAGGGGGACTTGGGTTAATGTTGGAAAATTATTTGGATTAGAGGATTAAATTTTTTGAGAGATATATACATAATTATATTGCGATTTAGAGGAGAATAATCGTTATATCAAGTATGGGTAATATTTATGATATATTTACGGGTACTTGGGTCGGATAAAATATTATGTGAGTGATAACTACATAATAAAATATACGATGATAATCTTGATTAACAAGTACGGGTGGTATTAGAGAAATACGACGAGTACTTGGGATAGGATGAATTCCTAATATGATATAGGTCATGTGAGTACCTAACACTAAAAAGGTAGATGATAATGTCTATTTGATTGATTGATGATTATGTGTATGACATACCTAGCTTACTTGCTATCGGGGGAGGTCCGCGCATGAGGGCAGTCATTTCTTGATGAGCCTATATGGGGGATCTTTGACTTGTCGCTCGAGAACATAGGACTTAGGTCGATTACCATTAGTGAGAACAATGGTATAGAATGATCATTTGGGTGTGTAGGTATGTTCGTAGCCCAAAGGCCTAGGACTATTTGCGCTTCCATTATTTGGTGTTCAAGGAATCTTTACCGAACCTATAGTCCCCTATACAGTGACGAGATGTATTGGGACATGAGAGAAGAGTAATGCGGCACCACAACTGTGTCTCGGGGTGCAGTATTGTATATATAGAATATAGTGAATGTATATATATACATATGATGATATCTACTGTGTGACTAAAGTAGAATTGAAAGATAATGATATGTGGAATTACTTAAGTATGAGAACACTTATTTGAATTGAATTAATAAGGGGCTTATCCATGTTGAATCTAAATGGATACATATGATATTGGTACGTGTATTCTGAGAGTGATATGTGGGAACGAATTCAGATATGGTTAGTGGATACACTGGGATGAACTAGTTAGCATGAGACTGCAACTAGTATGGTTTAGATGTAAGATAAGAGTGCACTCTAGATGAGATGTGAGAATTTCCAGAGAGATTCTGATAAGCTAAGATGTATATAATAACGGTTGAATCTAGCATTTATTAACTTGCTGTTTTTAAAACTGTTTTCACTTCAGGCTCTGACCCGTTTACTTGCACATTATCCTCTCTCTCTTCTATCCTCTCTCTCTCTCTCTCTCTCTCTCTCTCTCTCTCTCTCTCTCTCTCTTTATATATATATACCATAGGGACGCCAACCATAGAGGATTGGGTCTATTGGCGATGTTATGGATGTTATCGAGTTATGGACCTTGTTTAGACATTTTCAAATTCTTAATTCATACTCTGTAGTAGTTAGTCTTTCATTTAGGGCATGTATCCAAAGAGGATTCTAGTTATTTCCTTTCTATCCGAGTCGGATTATATTCTTATATCAGTTTGGTACATTTGGTATTGTTGGGATTATTGTATTACGATATTTTACTCAAAAGTTTATTCTAGTTGCATTTAAATTCCATTGTGATGTCTATTCAGTTATTATTTATTGTGTGGATGGTTTGTATTAAATGTTTTATGCTATTAAAAATGAATTTTTATGAAATTAAAAAAGTTTTAACAAGATTCTTACTTGGATATTAGGTGATTAAATATTAAGGAAAAAAAAATGTTTTCCGATGGTGATGCTATGAATGAAACAACTGTATAATTTGTTTTAATTGGGTATAGGACCGATCACCCGATATTTAATTAAATTAGTTGTTACATGTGATATCAGAGCATCAGGTTCTAGAGACTTTTAGGATATGAATGATTTATTATGCTTTCGGCTTAGTGTCCTTTGATATATAGTCCTATCATTAGTATTGTTGCATTCTTATTTATGCATATACGTTCTTCAGCTATTCTGTGATATTTAATACTGATGGTATATTCTCTCTCGTCTCAGATGCCTCCTCGATGTGAACCTCAGCCCGCCCTAGTTGAGGTTACCATGAATGCTGCCAAGGTTGCTACCATTGTTGCTCAGGTAGTCAACACAACTTTGGCCATTGTATAGGAGGCACCAGCGCAGGCACTAGTTGTCCCCCAGTAGTAGGGAAAGTGTTTCCTACTTCTTGGAAACGTGTTAGGTATGCCTTTCAGAAGACACATCCACCAAAGTTTCATGGGGGTTCTGATGTTGTTGTTGCTAGCCAATGGAAGAAAGATATCCATAGGCACTTGAGGATGTTCGAATGCACGGAGGTTCGGCGAGAGATAATTTCTACGTTTAAGCTAGTATGCACAGCTTTACTGTGGTGGGAGGAAATTACCACTCCTTAGGAGAGAGACAAAATAACTATCCTGTACTTCTGGGTGCATTTCGACCACAAGTACTTTCCCTTCGTCTTTCAGATTGGGATGAGGCAAAAACTACTTAACTTGACCCAAGAGGGGAGGATAGTGGAAGATTATGCAGAGGAGTTTACTAGGATGACTAATTTGGTGCCACAAGAGGTACATACTGAAGAAAAGAGAATTCAGATCTTCACTAATGGCCTGAACTGGAAGATTATCTACCACTTATTGGGCAATCTTTCACTACATACCTATGCAGATGTTCTAAATGATGCGACGCTTCACTGCTAGGATAACCTCCTACATGGTAAGGGTGGTAAGCGGGGTTCTGAGTCTGACCAGTAGGGCAAGACTGGTGGAGGTAGTTTCAGTGGGACACAGTCAGGTCAGAGTCAGCAGCGTTAGGGTGAGCAGGGTTCCCAGCCTAGGGACTATGCTAAGCGATTATGGTTCGAAGGATTTAGATATGGGCATAGAGGTAATAGACAGGGGCAGTAGGGCCAAGGGAGAGGTGGTAACGACTAACAATGTCGTGGTCAGCAGGGACAATATGGGAAAAAACTTACTGGCAAGTGTTTCATGTGTGGAAAGATTGGCAACAAATGACATGATTTTTTTTATAAGGGCAAATTACATCAGCAATAGGGTGTTCAAAGTCCAGTATTTCCATCAACCTCTCTCCCAGCACCAGCTCAGGTGCCAATATTACTTGTCATTCCACCAGCTCTAGCATAGAAGGTCAGTATGGGCGTGTATACAATATTCATTAGGCAGTTATTAAGCAGCCACCACCCACGATTGAGGATATATTTTCTATCTATGGGGCTATGGGGTGCATTCTATTTGACACGGGGGCCTCACATTCATTTGTAGCCACTAGATTTGCACGGGATGTAGTGTTATTGGATATATCGGATAGCACTGTTTTGTATGTAGACTCGCCATTGGGTAGTGGTACACCTATATTCTTTTTATATCATAGAGTGAGTATAGAGATTCAGAATCTTGTTTTACCAGCTAATTTACTTGTTCTGGATATGTACGAGTATGCTGTGATTATCGACATGGATTGGCTCGTTGCATATAGGGCCATGATTGATTGTTATATCCAATATGTTGTTTTTGGTATACCAGGACATGAGATGTTCCTAGTGGTGAAGCCTCATTCTGAGGGAGGATCATCTACACATTTATAGAATATAGAGGAGGAGAACTCTTCGAGAGTTGTGTTATCCCTTGATTTGATACCTGTAGTTTATGTGTTTGCAGATGTATTCTAGGAGATACTGTAGTTGCCTCCCAGTGAGCATATTGAGTTTGTGATAGATTTAGCATCGGCCACTTGGCATATTGCTCATGCACCGTACTGTATGGCTCCAGTAGAGACGAGGGAGCTCAGGGATCAGATAGAGAAGTTATTGGGTCAAGGGTTTATCCACAGGAGTACGTCGCCTTGGGGAGCCCCTATGCTATTATAAAGAAGTGAGATTATTCTTTATGGCTGTGCGTGGATTATCGGGAGCTTTACAAAGTCATGTTACGGAATAACTATTCGTTGCCTAGAATCGATGACTTGATTGATCAGCTGAGAGGACCAACCTACTTCTCAAAGATAGACTTGAGATCTGGGTATCATCAGTTGCGTATCAGGAAGATGGATGTTTCTAAGAATACTTTCTTGACCAAATATGGATCGTATGAGTTTCGAGTTATGCCTTTTGGAGTAACTAATGCACCAGTGGTATTTATGGACTTCATGATAAGGTATTTAGAGAGTTCTTGCATAAGTTTGTTATTGTCTTTATAGATGACATTCTGATTTATTCTCAGACTGAGGAGGAGCATGCCGAGCATTTACGACGGGTCCTACAGACACTACGTGAGCATCAGCTGTATGCAAAATATGAGAAGTGTGGATTTTGGCTTTGGGAAGTTCAGTTTATGGGGCATATTGTGTCTGAGATGGGGATATCTGTGGATCGTAGCAAGGTATTAGTGGTGAGGGAGTGGGGATAGCATAAGATACCGACAGAAGTGCAAATTTTCTTGGGATTAGCCGAGTATTATCAACGTTTTATCCGGGGTTTCTCAAAGATAGGGGGTCCATTGACTAATCTAACCCATAAGGGCATACCATTTACATGGGGTGATGCGTGTCAGTTGCCAGGATTGAGATGTGGACCTTGTTTAGACACTTTCATATTCTTGATTCACACTCTGTAGTAGTTGATCTTTGATTTAGGGCATGTCACCCAAGAGAATTCTAGTTATTTCCATTCTATCCGAGTCGAATTATATTATTATGTCACTTTGGTACATTTGGTATTGCTGGGATTATTGTATTAAGATATTTTACTGGATAGTTTATTCCAGTTGCATTTAAACACCATTATGATGTCTATTCAATTATTATTCGTTGTGTGAATGGTTTGTATTAAATGTTTTATGTTATTAAAATGGAATTTTTATGAAATTAAAAAAGTTTTAACAACCTGCTTACTTTGATATTAGGTAATTAAATATTAAGGAAAAAAAAATATGTTTCGACAGTTATTCTACGAATGAACCAACTGTATAATTTGTTTTAATTAGGTACAGGACTGATCACCCGATATTTAATTAAGTGGGTTGTTACATTGAATTAGTGCCTTGATCTTGTCTGGATTTTCTTCAATTACCCTTTAATTTACTATGTACCCGAGGAACATTCCCTCTTGCACTCCAAAAATGCATTTGGTCGGATTCAACATCATCCGGTGCTTCTCAAGTTGATCAAAAGTCTGGCTGAGGTTGGCAATGTGATAGGATGCCTTTTTTATCTTTGTAAGCATATCATCTACGTAAACTTCCATATTCTTGCATATCTTCTCCTCGAACACCTTATTGACCAGCCTTCGATATGTAGCGCCTGCATTTTATAAACCAAAAGGCATAACATTATAACAGTATGTTCCTCAGGGAATGATGAAAGAAGTGCTTTCCCTATCCTCAGGTTTCATTTTTACCTGGTTATAACCAGAATAAGCGTTCATAGAGCTGAGTAACTCATGTCTTGATATTGCATCCATGAGTTGATCGATTCGGGGCAAAAGAAAATGATCCTTTAGACATGCTTTATTTAAATTTGTGAAGTCTACACACATTCTCCACTTGTTATTTTTCTTTTTGACCATAACTACAGTGGCCAACCAGTCTTGGTATTTCACTTCATTAATAAAAGCCGCTTTTCGAAGATTTTCAACTACTTCTTGTATGGCTTGGTTCTTCTCAGCGATAAACACTCTTCGCCTTTATTTAACTGGTTTAACTTCTTTATTTATGTTGAGCTCATGATAAAGGAAATCGGGATCTATCCTAGGCATGTCTTCATGAATCTAGGCAAACACATGCTTTATCTATTTAAGGAAGCTCACCAGTTCCTGTTTAAGAACAGGATCCAATGTTGTCCCTCTTTGAGTGATATGCTCCGGTTTATCATCATCTAACACAATGCTTTCAGTTGTTTCCACAATATGTCCCTTTACCAACTATGTTTATTCTCTTGGATCTAAGGTTTCAACCTCAGATTCTTCATCAAGGTTAGGAGTATCCACTTGGTAGGTAGTGGTTTTCATATTTATTTCTTCTAAGTCTTCTTGCTCGGCAGAAGAATAGTAACACTCCTGAGCTACTTTTTGATCACCTTTCATAATTCCCACCCCAATATTAGTAAGAAGTTTTAGGCACTTATGAACAGTGGATGGTACTTCTTCATACTTCTTTAGCCCTACTCTTCCCATGATTATATTGTAAGCTGAATGGACATTTTTATACATTACAAAGAAATGGATCTTCTCTGTTCGGCTAGCTGTCCAGGTGCCTATCATCACCTCCATTTTAATGGTTCCCAGAGGGAAAACTTCTCACCTGCAAATCCTATTAGTGGTCGATGATAGGGTCCTAATTGGCTAAGCCTAAAATCCAAATTTCAGAAATAAGGATAGAACATGATATTCGCCGAGCTGCCATTATTTACTAATCTTCTAGAGATAATGATTTCTTCCTTTCTGACTCTGATTACTAATGGATCGTTGTAAGGATACAGTACTCCGAAAAGTTCAGTTTTAGCGAAACCAATTACTAGTTTATCTTTGTTAACCTTCCTTGGTCGATCTTGCTCTGCAAGGTTTATCCTCTGTATGTACGAGCAAGCTTGTGCCTCATGGAGGTAAGTTTTTTGCTCTGCTATATGATTTCCTCCTCCTGCGCCTCCTCCTGTAATCATTTGGCAATAAAAAGAACCAAAATTAATACAGAATACCTCATGTTCTGGTTGTCGGGGGTTTTTTAGGGAGGTTGGCATCACTATCCTAATCATTTTCATGAGTTCTTTTCTTCTCCTCTCTGGGCTTGCAAGGAGATTTTGATCTACGCTGAATTCCTTCATTGTTCTGCTGATCAACGTACTAATTCAACTTTACTCTTCGTATGAGAGTTCAATCTCATTTTGAAGAGCTATGCAACGTTTTGACGAGTCACCGTGATCCCTGTGAAATTCCCAGTACTTAGTTTTATCTCTCTTGGGTAGGGAACTTCTCAACTTATCAGGCCAACGCATATCTTTATTATTCTTGATTTCTTCCAAAACATGGTGAATTACCATGGTTAACGGATTATAGTCGTTGTAATTCTCGAGTCACTCCAAAACTCCTTTCTGTTTTGATTCCATATGTTCTTTGGGTTCTTTATGATCTTTCTTATCATTTTTCCCATCAACTCTTTTGCCAGAGCTACGCTTAGCTACAATTGCTTCCTCGGCATTCATGATCTTTGCTACTTTGGCCATCAATTCTTCCATTATCTTTGGAGGATCCTTAGCAAGAGTGTAATACAGTTATTTGGAGAGACATCCACTCATGAGGCCAGTTATTGCAGTCTTCTCCTCATAATATAATACTTCTAGTTTCTCGTTATTAAAACGAGTGATGTAATCTCTGGTGTTCTCTCCTTCTTTCTGTCTCACACTAAGTAAGTGTGACACCCTTTTCACAAGCCTTACTCCTACGAAAAACTTGTTAATGAATAGCTCGGCCAGTTAGTTGAAGCTAGAAATTTGTCCCTGAGGAAGACCATTGTACTAGATTTGGGCAGATCCAGTAATGGTTCCAAAAAATGATCTACACCTCATTTCATTGGGGATGGCATAAATATCAGCAGCTCCATGGTCTTATTCTATATGGAGGATTGGATCAGTTTTTTCATCATATTTGGGTGTTATTACTAGGGCTTTGAACTTTCCAGGAGTAGGAAAATCCATAATTACTTGCAAAAATTGAGACCCTGTTACAAAAGTTCTTTGTAATGGGTTTCTTGTCTTCGACATTTCTCCTAATCTGTCTTCCAATATTTGTATGGAGACTTTTCATTTATCATTGGAAGCGCCAGATTTATGCATTGCAACTTTATTAGTTGCTAAGCTTTCTTCCTGTAATCGTTGCTCGGTCTGACTAGCAATTCATCGGGCATTTGATCTAGACTGAGTTCTGCTTTCCCTTTGATCAGATGGTCGTCAGGTATTACCAGATCTTGCCTTAGGAGCATTTATGTTCCACCTGGGTCCCAAACGATCGAAGGGAGAAGCAAGACTTAATCTCTATCAAGTACTTGGCCTCTCTGGAGAATAATACTGCATGTGAAAAGATTCCAATGTCCTGAGTAATGAAGTTGACCTTGGATGGTAAGGACATCTCTTATCGATATCGAGTGGTTGCGCCGTACACCTCTTCATGGGGGTGGTGGAATATTTCTTTGAGAAGATGGATCAGGTGCTTTGGCTTGAAGAGTTTGTGCATGTTGCCTGATAGTATCTTGCATAACCTCTTGGCCTCTTGTAAGACTGGCGATAATCACAGTTAAATCATTTGCAGATGGTGGAGGAGAAGAGATAGGCGGAATACCTTCGTTCCTGATATTTGATTTAGGACTATTAGCCATTTAGATATTTAATTGAATGAAATCAATCAGAAAAATCATTTCCCATAGATGGACCCAATATGTTGATGCCAAAAACTGAACTGGGTTAATTAGTTTATCACAAGTAAACATAAATAAAAGAGACAAGAGAATTTTAAAGTGGTTCGGCTTAATGGAATAGCCAACATCCACTGTCGGGTATTGCTTTGGAATTTTTTAATTGCCTATCTTTTCGTGTCCATTGGATGTAGGGTTTAGCAGAGCTGGACTTATTTTATACTCTATCAAATTATAAAATCCATAATCTGGTAGAAAAAAAAGCTCGAAAGTTTATCAAGTGGGTGTTATAATCCAGAATATCTCCAAAATGCGGATTCCTCCTCAATATAATCTCAGAAATATCCTTACAATGATTTCGCAACTTGCTAAGATTTAGATCTAATAAACTGGATCGTACCCATGAAAATCAAAGCACCTCTGAAGCAAATATCCAAAAATGATTTGGCTTCTTCTTCGAACCAATCTAACTCACCTGATTCTTCAACTACTATTTGAATGTCCTTTAAACGAGTTATTTGAAAAACTTTAAGGGAAAAAAATTCTAAGAGCCTCCCCTCAATGTCATGGGAAATTTCTCACTCTCAATAACCTAATATGGTTGGAGGTATTCATATCATTATGTATTATATCACTTTTTTATTTCACTTTGTAGGATTTTCATTGTGTCACTTATTAGGTATTCTTTTGTTTTTGAGAATCTAAATCCCCCACTATTGAAGATTCCACAACTATGAGGACCCCTTCACCTCTCAACCCTCTTATGCCTTGTATGGAGTCTATTGGGGTCTTACTAATTGTGTTGGTGTGGCCATCTTATCTCCCGGTCGGCTCATGCACGTGTTGTCCCTTCCTCGGGGTGCTTCAACCGTCGTCGATGTGGAGTGATGTATAGAGATAGAGTTGCCATCCTATTTTTCACAAAATAGGTAAAAGAAATGTTATTGCCTCAAGAGAACGATATCAAAGACATACTGATGCTTGCGAAACAAATTAGTTCAAGAATTCAGGGACTAAGTTACAGAATGGGAAGGTGTTAGGCACCCATCCCGCCGTTTTGGTCTCTGATGGCCATGTGTTATTCTTTTTCTCAATATCTCTATGAAGTGTGTGTGCGTGTATATATAAATGGATAATGGAATTACTTGACTCGCGTCATGGAGAAATGCGGAGTGATTTCATTCGTAGGAGTGTTCCCAAAATAGTAATTAAAAATATAAAGTGTGCGTTTATCGGGTCACCAATCGTTTATTAAAGAATGATGGTATAGGTTGTATAAAATGCGAGCATGAATCACAAATATAATATATGGGAATAATATATGAGAAAAAATTGGAAAGGAGGACTTGAATCTCAAATTTTACCCGAGACGCATAAGTATCCTAAAAAGGCATCAAATTCCACATAGTTCGCATGCAACACGGGTGTGGGGTTTATCCCATAAATCCAACTGGATACTTTATTATATGTGTGTGTGTAGAAAAATGATTTTTTAGTGTCAGAAAATGTAGTGAGAAAACCCCTTTCGAAATTTACAAACAAACCATATTTTTCTTATTTTTGAATTTTTTTTATAGAAAATATATTATGTGCAATACTATTATAAAAATTGGATATTAATGTGTGTGAACTAACAAAGATGAAATGATAAAGTAAGAATTAAACAACTAATCAAAAATAAGAAAATTTAAAGAGAGAGGGAAAGCTTGGACTTTCTTCAGAAGCTTTGAGATTGATCTTGATTATTGAAGGGATGATCTTGTAAGTGGATGGAGGTGGTAGGAGGAGAGGAAATGGAATTTACTAAATTTGCTAAGAAAAGAAAGGGAATCGAATGTGGGGGAGAGCTTTTAATATGGAAACTATGCTGACTTTGAGAGAATGTTGTTGAGATCACTAAGGGGATGGTTCTGAGGTTCCTTTCGAAGTGAGCTCATGCTCCCTTTATATAGGGTCAAGGGGAGTTCTAATCGAAATTGTCCTTGACATTCCTATCGACAGGAAACCCCAGACACACTGCCACTTGGCAGTCTCGGACAGATTTTTGAGAAAAATGGTAATAAAATGTAATTTATAAATCAGAATTGCACGCGGGACCTACCGTTGGAAAAGGTATTCAGATACCTTTAATAATTTATATGGTCGCTCCTAGTTTTTTGAGTTGACAATATCCAAATGGGGTTCGAAAATGCCCGGTGCTCTTTAGGATAAGAAATTCGCGAAGAAAAATGGATCCTTCGTCCAAACCATAATGTCAATTTATGCACGGGACGAGCCATTAGAAAAGGTATGCAGAGCCCTTCGAAGATTCATTTAGTCTTATTCAATTTGGAGAGTTGACCTTGGTCAATTGGGTCCCAAAAGTGCCTGGTGACCCTTCGGGGTAAAAATGGTCGTTTACCGGACCGTAAGGCTGATTCGCGGATGGGGAGGACCGTCAAAAAGGGAAATTAGGGTCCTTTGAAGATTCATTTAGTCTTATTCAAGATGATGAGTTGACCGAAGTCAAATGGAGTGGCTTTTGTATTAGTTTTCAGGAGTAAATGAACCATTGCTCCGAACTATAAGGCTAATTTGTGCACGGGACGAACCGTTCTTAAGGGGATTAAGAGCCCTTCAAAGATTCATTGAGACTTTTCTATGGAGAGGAAGGTAATTGGGATTAAAAAGGGGACCATGAGCACCCGAATGCCTCCATATTAGTTTTCGATAGTAAAACGGACCATTCGTCCAAATCGCAAGGCCAATTGTCACAAGGGGACACCATTGGAAAGGGGATTCAAAGACCTTCGAATATTCATTGAGATTTTGCTCTGACGAGAAAGTTGACGGGAGTCACACAGGGTTTGGGAGATCCCAGTGGCCTCTATATTGGTACTCGGAGTATGAACTTGGGTTTATGATGAAGGATGAAGTGCTAGGAACCAAAGGATATGCTTAGGAGGGTCCTATAATGTGGTGTCTACAACTGGGGTTAGGACTCCAATCCGGTCCCTACAAAGTTGGTTATTGTAAATACCTTGCACGTCTACCGCCATTGAAATAGAGCCAGTAGAGTTTCTTAGTTCTCCAGTTAACTCACGTCACCAAGAAGAATCAAACACACAAGATATTGCTTATCCTCATGTCTCGTGAAGGGTTATTTAGTTTTGAAGAGACGTTATACCACATTCTCTCTCTAAGTCCTTCCATTTTTTTTGGTATAATCTTCCCTTGCTGATGTATCAAATCAACTGAATGCATTAGTTATGGCTAGGCCTTCTAAGATAATATGCCATTTGTAACCCTTCATGTATTTGAGGTACTTTGAAGATACGCAAGAGTTACCTTTGAGGCATTGGTTTGCGCAGTCTTATTTAGACCTGTGCGCATGACCATGCATGTTTTTGGCTTCGATTTCATACTAACCAAAATCGTGTTCATGATAAAAAGTTAACCATGCGCACGACGGATTACAATTTTTTTAAATTGAAATAAATAGTTCTTATTCCCTCCTTTTAAAAAAAAATCCTCATTCCTTATATACATCTTGGCCAATATTTTTGTCTCTCTTTTTTTAAATTCACTTGTTCGCTCCAAATTGAGAGGAAAATCTATATATATATATATATATATATATATTTGATCTATGGCTTGGGATTAAATTAAAAGTGATTCAATTTAGATCCTGACTGCCAAAGTTCAATTCAAACTATTCTTCATTTGAATTGGTTGATAAACACTCCTAGATCTAAAAAGGGAGGTTCCTTGTTCTATTGGAGAGATTGAGACATGATTTAATTTTAAGGGCAAGAGTGTATTTCCTCATCAATAGGGCAAAGTCCAATGTCCATAGGTAACTACTTGTGAGTCCATGAGTGTAAGGTACTTTATTGCATTGAATAAAAAAAATTCAAGTTGAATAAGAGATTAGAGTGAGTCGAGCTTTTTTTTATTCCTTAGTAGGGGGTTTTCCTCATAAAATTTAAGTTACGGATTGCTTGTATGTTGTGCCTGCTATTTTGTTCATTTGCATCACAAATTATACCTAAACATCACATAGATCTTTTTTAATCCATAAAATTTGATTCGATTTTTCCTAGATTTCCTAAATTTCAATTTGGTTTATTGCTCCATGCCTAATATGACCTCACCTAGTTCTTATATGTCCTAGGTTGCTTAACATTCAGAATAAAATTGAAATTGTCAAAAATTGGGAAAAATTGTATATAAACCTATCCATACCCTCTAGGTGTGTTAGAGTAGAGCATTTGTATTGAATACATACATCCTGAATTGGTTTCAGAGCAGTTTCTCGTATTTTCATGTGTGTTCTCATAGTTTAGATCTTCTCTTTATTGTGTGTTCATTATGTTCATGACTCATAAATCTTATTTACTTATGAGTAGATTTCTTTTGTGAGTATGATGGATCAATATAAGGATAGTTTCTCTAATAATAGCCCACCTTATTTTGATGGATCGAATTATGGTCACTGGGAGGTTAAAATAATAACTCATTTAAGATCCATACATAAATTAGAGTGGACGAGTGTGGAGGATGGTTCGACGTATCCTATAATTGAAGAGATTGGAGTGAGAGTGAAAAAGTCGAGAATGTTATGGACCAATATGGAGTTTGTGGACTGTAACTGCCATTGGTTTGAATTTTTTTTCACATCCATCAGTAATCAAGAATACAATCGTATTCTCAATTATGAACTTACTAAAGAGTCTCGGGATATCTTTAGTGTGACATGTGAGGTCCCTTTGAGTGTGAAATGAGCTAAGTCACAAAACATTACGACTAAGTCGGAGACAACCGAAGTAGTGAACTCTTATTTCAATCTAGGTGAGAAAATTCGAAAAAACAAAGTAGTCAAAAAGTTTCTTAGAACTCTACCTTCTAGATTTAGTACTAAAGTAGCTATCGTAAATGAGATTAGGGACATTAAGATGTGTATACTATAAGAACTAGTTGATTCACTTCAAATTTGTGAACAAGAGGAGAGTGTAGGTGTTTTTAAACCTAATAAGGATCTATCTTTAGTGGTGGAATCTAAGGAGAGTGTGTCATTGTAGAGTAAGGATAAACCTAAAGAAAATTTTGAGGGGGTCATGGATCTTTTTGTGAAAAGGTTTAGAAAATTCTACAAGAACAACATTTCGTTAAATGGTAGAAAGTTTGATCCTACACCATACAAGTCCTTTAAATATGTTTCTTATGGTGACAAAAGTAATTCCAAGAAGCATAAGGGGAAGTATGATGACCGTTGTTATGTTAATGGAGGTGTAGGACACCACATTAATGTGTGCCCAACACATATGAGAAAGCTGGAGTAGAATAAATATGTAAACAAGAAAAATAGTCTACAAGGCTAATTTGAGTGACTTTGATAACGAATCCGAAGAGATAACTACTACTGAGGAGAGTTCAAGTGAGATATCTTTCATGTGATATTGAATGAGAGTAATAAGGCCAGTGATTATAGGATGTCTTTAGAGAGTGTACTGAGGAAGAATATGATAAAAAAATTCAGTGATAGATCGCTTAGTGATTCTTCATCATTTAGTATCAAAGGTTCACGTACCTATATTTCTAGATCACTTGAGGATAGTGATGATGAGGTTCACGATATCCATGAGGACTTTGATGAACTATATCAAGAGTCTTTAAAGAATAAAAAATAAAACATCAAGCTTTCGAACAAAATAAAAACTTTTCAATGTGAACATGATGTAAACATGAAAAAAGGAAAGTGTTCAATTGGAATGTTTAGAACTTAAAGAAAAAGTTGATGTGTGAAAAAGGAATGTGATTCTTTGAAAAACCTAAATAAGACCATTTTAAGAGAAAAATAAGAGATATAACTTCAAAATGATTTTTTGAAAAGATGAAACTTGAATCGTAACATGTTAAAGAATTGAAAAATAAGATGCTCGATAGAATTTATGTTCTAGATAACATTCTGATGAATCATGAGCAAATAAAGAATGAAAAATGTGGCATTTGTTATGTATAACAACAAGTGAAAATGTTGCAATTTAAAAATTAAAAGTTGAAGTTTATAGCATTGAAAATAAAGATAAGGAACAAATTCTTTTATAGAAAAATAAGGAAATTGTTCCTAGACCCAAGTTTATGTAAAATGGTAGTGGTTGCTCATTTTATGGGAAATCGAATCACATTGACCTTTTTTTTAAGAGAAAGTAACTTGAAAGAGTTGAGATTAAAGCTCTTGGAGCTAGAAATAATTGTGAATGAAGGTCCCTTATTGTACCTTTTTCAAGATGCAAGGTCATACCAATCAAGCTTGAAGGTTCTTAAAGGAGAGAAACCATTAGTTTGTGAATAATATGAAGCAATTATTCCATAGGTATCCCATTTGTGAACTTAGGGCTAAGATTGGTGAGTTGATGAAGATAGTGGATTTCCTAGAAAAAGGTATGGGTGGGTCTACGTAGACCATTTGCTCAAATTTCAAGGAGTAGGCGTAAGAATCCTATGAGGAATAAAAGATGGATGCCAATGAACATTAGAGACATTCTTAGGAACACTCAAAGGAAGATGAATTTCTTAAAAGAAGTTTGTCAAGAGATAAGTTGTCCTTGTTCCTCAAACACACAAGACATGTCAAGTTCATGTCCTCGAAATAGAATAAATATTCCTTAACATCCGATAAATAAAATATTTTGACTATGAATAAACAATGAAAAACTTCTATAAATTTGCGTTCTTCCTCTTTGGTTGTTATGTGGAAAAATCCCAAAAACCTAAAATATATGCAAATCCCACCATATATAAAAAAGTCCTAGTCATCAATCTACATCACCCACAACCTAGAAAGGACAACATATATTAATAGTGGACAAAACAATTACACACTCGATGTATGATATCAACTAAGATTCTCAGGAATTTGAACCAATGATGAGATACCTGTAAAACCCAAATAACACAAAGCCATCAAGCAAATAACCTCAATGTGTGAATACAAAGATCCTCCTGCATAGGAACTCCCCTGAATAAATGAACTATTATAGATAATATTATCTCCTCACTTTAATATGAATAGACAAAGGTAGAACAGACACTACTATGATAAGTGAGGCAATAAAGCATAAAATATACGAAATATAAAATAATAATATCATAAACAAGAATATGATAAATAATCGCATGCTAATATGTAGAAAATATTGTTCCCCCTAAATCGCATGTAGGATAACCTCAAAAAAATCAAAAGGTATCAATGGTAAAGAGATATTGTCAATGATAAAGAAAGAATGACCATGATATCTATAGATAAACCAAACAAGAAATACATGTTAGCATCAATGAATATGTATCATGAAGTTTAAAAAATGTAGCATGGAAAACATCCCCAAATTAATCACATCTCAGACAAAGAAATACATATCCCCCCTAAAACAAATATCTCTTCCCCTAAAGCAAATACCACTCCCTCTAAAGCTATGCATACAAAAAGAGAATCATGAAAAACATGACAAAGAAAAACACATGAAATATGTGAATCATGTGAAACATCATGGGAGTTGGACTATCAAGAATATATTTATCAAATACATTTGAGCATTGACATGGGAGATATTAAGAAATATAATAATCTATGACAAGAACCACGTATGGCGAGAAACATCATGTCAATAATCATGTGCTATATATGAAGATCAAATATCCTAACATATATGAGACCGAGTAGCCAAAATGAATGGTATAAGATACGTAAATAAGTGTATACATCATCAAGATCAACATCTCTACCAAAAGAAACACAAGGTATCACAAAACATGTGTCAAACCACATAAGTTCACAAAAGATAGTCAACAAAATAAAGCACCAAACGCTAGCCTTTATAAACACAAAAAATATCATAAAGGATATAAACCTTATAAGGAGAAAAAGTTTGTCTAAGGGTAAACTTGCAAGATACTATCATGATAAGCATAGAAAAAAATGAATAATCCAAACGGATTACATATAAAATCCAACCAAGACCTAGACGAGGCTCAAAATATACAATTCTCAATCCAAGTTCAAAAAAGACGATATGGATACCCAACTAAAGTGTTAATCTCAAAATCGAACTACCAAGGGCACAAAAAACACATAAAATGGTAGACAATAGAAAATTCGACTCATAGACAAGAACCCCATAACTAAGCCATACATGGGATATAACCAAAAATCTTGACAAAGTATACCCAAACTAGAAAAACCACAAAGTCACTTCCCCCCGTTAAATCCATAGCTAGATTGATCAAGTCCAAATATAAATAATACAAGAGTCTAAACAATTTGTATCATTCTAAGCATGATTGAAATAAAAATAATGCGTAACAATTAAGAGTTGATAATAATAAGAGTAAAACCAACATAAATCTGATACCAAAATCGATGTAGTAAAAAACCCCATCAGTGGAATGCCATAACTATCTCAAACATAATACTCAACTCTCAATATAAATGACATGCCTTAAAATAAATAAATTCCAATACAAATATCTGACTCTACAATTACTGGAAAAAAAATGGGAATGAGCATGCAGGCTCAACAACTACATGCTAGAGACGAGTTAGAATTGAGATGAGTGGAAAATATCAGGTTTGGGGCGGCAACAACTACCTAGGGCCTGGAAATAGATTTCATAAACATGATTAAACCTAGAAAGTATATAAATAGTAAGAATTTGACTGAATTTCGGATACAATAATAACAATTCATCTTCCTCTCACATTTTAGTTTTTTTTTTTAATTTTACCCAACCCAAACAACCTAAATACAACATGCATGTCTAATCCCATACCCAAGTGACCCACCAATGTAATATTATATAATTTTCTCATTTATTTATAATTAAAGTATTCCATAATCAAAGGTCCCGTATATACATCTATAGTATGATCTCAGTAAAGGAAACACAATCACATAAGTCTAATATCCAAGTGAACATGTCCCTACTCACCACCAAATAGATGGGTTATGCACAAGCCCGCATATAAAGCTACGAAGGCTTATCCATATTGCCTTTGGGAAACGCTCATGTGTATTAGGTATAATTATAGGTCATGCCATAACTATAAACTCAAAATATCACCAGAAAGGGAAATGACTAAGCCATCATACCAATTATACTACCCCATACCCAGGCCTACGGAACACCCATCACTATCTAGGATATATGTTGCTTAGGATGCCTAGGGTCTCGTTTGTTTTAGGTCCCCTCCTGGGTATTTTTAACCTTATATGGTCAACTGATTGATGTTTGTGTCGAATGTGTTATTAATATATCCATTAATCAAGATTCAAAGAAAAATTGTTTTTCAAATCAAGTTTATCATGTTATGCCTAATCACCATTACATTTTTTCATTTTAGAGATTACATAGGTATATATGTGTGTGCACGAGTTTTTTATTTTTGTGCATTTGACATAAATGATTATCCATATTTTTGCATTCATTCATATCATATTTTTAGGGTTTGGATTTTTGGGTTTCCCATATTGTCTTTTTTGGATTTCTGTTAGTTAACTAGTATATTGGGCATTTTAGTACGCATGAATGGATTTAGAGTCGTTCATATGGTTGTCCATAGGCACGACAAAACTTTCCCTGTGTGCACGATTTTCGATGCTTAAAATAAGGGTTTTTAGTTTAGTTTCTCATTTCACATTTCAAAACACTCCATAGCATAAACCCTAGTCGATTCTCACTCAAGATCATATTTTTCTAAATTTGTGAGCTTTTTCAGAGTGATTTAGCGTTAAATTGGTGATTTTTCATCTTCAAACCCTTATTTTTCTGATCCACTTCATCATTATCTAATTTAGTTATTAAGAGAAGATACATTCATGCAAAAGTGTCTTGTCGAGAGCCCTGAGGGTTCCCGGTGAGAGTTTTATTAAACATAATCACCTTCATTACCTCTTCATACATCTCATACTCGTACGCAGGCCCCAAGATCCTTTATTCCTATCATAGACCTTATCACTGATGCTTTTAGGATTAGGTTCACAAGAGAAGGTTCCCCTCTTCATGTTAGCGTTATGTCTAGATCTGTTAGAACTAATAGATCAGTCAATTTAGAGCATTTAAATCGATATGAGGAGGGTAAGTACGTAGTCCCCTTGATTAAGCATCTTCATGGCACTAGATTTCTACGACCAAACGTGTCAGCAAATGCCACACTTGTTCATGAGTTCTATACGAACATGCTTGTAACCTCCATATCCCTGGTTATTCTTATTTATTTTGTTAAAGGAGTTGAGGTTATGTTGACTGAGGAGGTTTCAGCTTCTCATCTAGGTTTTGTTAATGATATTAAAAATTTGGGCTATGTACCATTCACGGAGCGTAGGATTACTGTAAGGACATTATTTTATAAATGTCCATTTTAGAATCTAGGAACTTTTTTAGCATCCTAGATCACAGCGAGTATATCTAATATCGTTACATTCAGCACGTCATCACGATCGTCCATGACGGCCTCGATTCGAATCCGAAATTTCACGCACCCATCATCTTCATACATGCGTAGTGAAACCTCAACGGGCAACATGCAACTACATCTTTAACATTCCCACTACTCCACTCATGATTATGGTAAAATATTTAATTTGTAGTTTTTAAGGTTTACATATTTATTTCGAAATTTTTTATAAACTATTTTTAGTACCTAAAATGTTTTTCCTTGAGAAAAAAAAAAATTTCTAAGTCAAGAGGCGGCCTTTTTTACACTTGGGTCATTCAAGAGACACTCATTATCGCATGAATCTGCTTCAAGGGAGATGTACCTTTCGGTCAAACAAAGTATGCATCTTGTTCGAATGATATTACATCTCGTTCGATCGAGCCACCGCCACAATTTTTCTATAAAAATAGTTTTATGCATTCACATTTTCTCAAGTCTACCAACTCCATTTTCTGCAGAATCTACTGCAAATAAGACTTCTTTTTTTTAGAGTTTTAAACCTCTTTTGATTCACCAAAGTATCCCAAATTCATATGTGAATCATTTAAACCCTTTATCACTTATTCAACACATCTGGAGTACACTTGTGGAGAAGAAGGTTGATACTCTATTGCTGACGATTGGAGCTCTTGCGAGATCTCTTGCCGATGACACCGAACCAACGCCTGTGGGTATTCGTGGGTCAAGTTTTATTTCTCTATATTTGTAAGTGTTATAAGATATAATTAAATAAAAGTTTTTTCCCCTTTTGGAGATTTTTCCAGATATTTGTGATTGTGTGCATGCTTGGTTTCATTTAATTAGTTAATCATAATTAGTTGCAAGAGTTAGGATTTTTGGGACTAAAATTGGAATTTAATTAAACAAGTTGGTTCATTGATTGCTGGCGCACTCTCAAATTGGTATGAGATCCTATTACACAATTATACTGTGTAATGTTTTTCAACAAAAATGTTTTGGATATCAATTTTAGTCTAAAAAATTAATTTTTTTGAAAAGCGCAATTTCTATCAAAAACTTGAATATTCATGTGTTAATTTTTGACATGACAAATTAGGCATATTAGAAAACCCATATGAAATCCCACTTAAAGGCCCTTGATGAACGTGTTTGGGTTATGTGTGAAAGAGGTTGGATGCCTCCCACTGTCACTGTAGATAACGTAACAAATTTAAAACATGTGAGTGTATGGACTAAGGATGAATTAAATGGAGCACATATAACTCATCTGGGCCTAGTGCAATTTTGGGTGCCGTGACCCCTGAGGAATTTACACGTATTATGACGTGGACCACATCTAAATAAGCATGGGGTGTGTTAGAACTTACCCAAGAGGGCACTAATGGAGTAAAAGAATCAAAATTGCAAAATTTAATTACTCAATTTGAAACAATCACCACGATTGAATATGAGTGTTTTGATGAATTTTACGCATGCTTATCTGATATTGTAAACACTAGTTTCAATCTACGTGAACACATTCCTGATGCCAGAGTAGATAAAAAAATTCTGAGATCACTACCTAAGCGTTTTATCCCTAATGTCATTATGCTAAATTCGATAAGAAATTTGAGTAGTATGAAATTATAAGAGTTGGTAGGATACCTCCAGACTTATGACATTGACATGTTTCCTAAAATGATAAAATCAAAAGATAAAGGGGTAGCACTTAAAGCCTAGGCTAGGAAGAGTGAGGGGTCAGCAAGAAAGATAGGTGAGTTCTCTAGGATATGTAACACCTCGTATTTTGGAGAATATGGAAATTTATAAAATTAGTTATTTTGGAATTTATTTAATTGGAAGAAATTATGTAATTCAGTGATTTAGATTTAAATTATTTCGATTTAAGTTTAATTTCACGCGTGACGTATTTTGAGGTGGAAATGATTTTGAGGTCACGAATGGTTCCGAAAGGGTCGAAATAGTCAAAAAAGTGTATCAGGGTGTATAGTTCGGGTCCTGGGTGATTTTGGACCAACCCGGCACCGCTTAAGGGCATTTCGGTCATTCAGGTGTTTGAGGTATAGATAACTCCGAAAATATTAAGTTTATATATGCCATTAGAGAAAGTAAAATAGGTTTAACACAAAGCTAAAGGAAGAGAGGCCATATAAGAGGAAGAGGAGGGGAAAACCAAGCTTCATACATTGTTTTTCACCTCGAACGCGACATAATCGAGATCGGAGTGAGGGGACAACCACCACACCATCATCCAAATGAATTTTAGACATTTTTATTGATAGGCAAGTATTTAAATGGAAATTTATTTTAATCATGTTATAATCCCCATGTGGAATAGGGTTTAATTTCATGTTTTTATAAGAATTAATATGGTTTTGGGTGGGTTTAATTCATGAATTGAGATAGGAATGCATATAGAGATATTCCTTTATGTTTATGGCATGAAATTAGAGAATTTGGGGCAATTAGAACGAATTAATTATGGGTTCTGGATGAGCAAACTTGAAAAAAACATAAACTAGGGGAGTTTTCTGGGGGTTTTAAAGATAATCTGATCTGGAATTGAATTCGTGATCAATTGATGATTGTTTTACTTTAGAAATCCTTCTCATACGTTTATATAATGTTTAGACATGTTAGTTTTGAAATTTGGTGAAGTTTCAAAAAGATTTGAGAAAGTTATTTGGGTGTGAAATTTGTAAAAATGTAGGGAAGAAGAAGACTTGCTATAAACTGAATCGATTCGCCCTCCTAACGAATCGATTCGGCTGCCCAGAAAAACATAATTTTGCCTTTTTGTTTTTATATAACCCCATGAATTGAATTGCGAGGAACTATGATGATAGTTTAGTAATTATGAGGAGAGTTTGGGAAAGTCAATAGGCATGGGATTTTGGTTTGATTGATATTGATAAGGGTTAAGTTGAGATAATTAACCGATGGTAGCGAATTAAGTGAACCGTGCACCGAGAAAATAGGATTTGGGTTACTGGAAGGGTATACCATAATCTAAGATGATAACAAGTAGGGTAAAAGTGTAATAATTACTGAATTAACATAAGGGGTAACAATGGGCCCTTTGAGTAAAGAATAATGCTCGGGAATACACGATAGAGAAGTATATTGTGAACATATTGTTCGGTGAGTATTCGAGAGATAAATACTACGGACAGATGATTGTTATAGGTTGTGTGTATACCTATATAAATTTATTATTATAGGTCATGTGTGTACCTATATGGAATATACATATGGATAGGTTATGAGTATGCCTAGTATGTGCTTGTGTGTATGTGAACATGCCTATGCTACCTGCTATCATGGAGGTCCCGCGTAGTGGACGATCCCGCCTTGATGATGCTAGTGAGGTCGGGATTTTTGCCATAGAATATAGTGATGTTAGTGGATCGCTATGTGCGATGAATAATGAAACCGACAGGTCATTTGGGTACGCTAAGAATGTGCACCGCCCCAAAGACTTAGCACTATATTCGCCTCCAATATGTGTTGTTTTGATTAATGGTTTGAGGAGATATTACCGAACTGATAGTCCTTGATTTAGTACGAGAGGTACTTGGAATGATAGTAGAGTACGCGAATGTGCATCATGGTGGTCAGTCCGATGGATGCTAAATTTTATATATATATGAATGTATTGTACTACTTATGTGTGATAGTAGCGAGACGACATAATATGTATGGAAGAACGATTAGTCTACTAAAGAGTAAATAGTAGGGAGATGAATAGTAGGAAGATAGATAGTGAATATCTAAAATAAAGTTTCAGTAGAGAAACTTAAACTGTAAGGCTTGAACAATAACATACGTGAAATGGTAGCTTGGGTTTAATAATAACATAAGAGAGATGTTAATTATTAAGGGTGTTCAGTAGAGTATTGTATCGGAGGTACGGTTAAGGTAAGGAGAATCTTAACTAATAATTTAATAGTTATTAAGGGTATTCGGTAGCGTACTGTATGGGCGGTATGACTAAGTTAAGGAGAATCTTAATTGAGGATTTAATGGTAATTAAGGGTATTCAGTAGCGTACTGTATGGGAAGTACGGGTGAGATATACTCATTTGAGTTTTATTAGATATTCGTAACCTAGTTGTATTGGGTAGAATGACTAGGCAAGGTTGAGTAGGAAATATTAGGTGCGCACTATAGATGAGAGGTGAGGTATAGATGAGAGGTGAGGAATGCAAGGGAGTGTTCGCAGCCTAACATGTGTATCTAATAACTGTTCATTTTAAATTGAAATTTAAATGCTTCCTAAATATTTTCAAATGATTTATACTTGGGCTCTGACCCTTACTTGCAAAACTTTTACCAAAACCTTTTAGGTGTCCAGCCATAGGGAGGCCAAGCAGGATGATCTATTCCAGGGATGTGTAGCAGCAGCACTTATGGATGCTTGCAGGATTTGTACTTAATCGCTTCAATTACTTCATTCCTACTGTAGGGTGCAATTTAGTATTTCATGCAGGCATGTTGCCCTCATCTATTTCATTTATATCAGTCAGACTTTGTACTTAGCGTTTTTTATTCATGGACTTTATATTGAATTTTGGAACCGATGGTTTACTCGGTATTATTTTATCTCAATCATTTATACTGTGGATGGATTTATATTACAATTGCATGGGATGTTAATTATGGTAATAATTTTTTCGTTGTTGTCGTTTAAATAAAAAGATAAAATTTGGCACCGACTTTTTGAATACTAGGTGGTTAGTAAAAAAGTTTATATTATTTTGACAGTGATGCTAAGAATGAACCCTATGGGAATCCTATTTTTATTTAATAAAGGCTTCATCACTCGGTAATTAATTAGGCGGGGTGTCACAGGAGAAAAGACGAAGAGATGTTTGATTCGTATTTAGACGATTTGTCTTTATTAGCGAAAAATTTCAAGAAATTTCTCAAATTAAAGAAAAATGGCAATTTCAAAGATAAAAGAATATTAGGAAAAATAAATTTGAAAAGAAAAATGATAAAGATAAAAAGGGCATGCCTAAGAAATACGAAGATAGATGTTATGAGTGTGACGGTAGAGGTCATAAGGCATTTGAGTGTCCTACTAGGTTGAAACGTCAAGGCTAGGGCAAAGCAGCTTTAAATGCCTTCCTTAGTGACGACAGTGAGATCGAGTCAATGGATTCTAGAGACGAGTCACCGCATGAATGTAACTTCACCACATTCATGGCTATTAATATGAGTACTGACAGTGCGCCTCACGATGATGAGGAAGATACTTCATAGGTACACCTTGACAGTGAAAGTGATGTGATTGAGGGGGGGATGTTTCAAGTGAGAGCGAGAGTGACCTAAAAAGCGCGTACGTATGCTGATTTATTGGCTAATTCTTTTAAAACTAAAAAGTGTAACAAAGCGTTAGCACTTAGGATCGTTATCTTAGAGAAAGATTTGGGAGAGATGAGAAAGAGAGTGAGTCCTCCATTAGTACTTCCTTGAGAGAGAGAGAGAGAGAGAGAGAGAGAGAGAGAGAGAGACCATTTGGAGAGATATAGTAGTTTAGAGAAAGAGAAAGGGAAAGGGAACTTGACCAGGAAAGTGGCTAGTCTTACGAGTGAGATCAATTCCTCCATTGACACTCGAAAGAAACTTGAAGCCCTTGTATTCCAACTCACTCATGACTTTGAGAGAGCTCGGGAGGTCAAAGTAAAGATAGACAACAGATATGGAAAGATGGGAAAGATGATCCTCGCCACTATTTTAGGGTTTGGTGAAAGGCAGGGAATATGTTTTGATGGTGCTTCCACGTCTCATGTGACATCGAAACCAATTCCTCAGTTTACTATGAATCCATATGGCCATCATCCAAAAGCCCAAAAAAGAGTTTGTTTAAGAAAAACAAACCAAGGTTGGCCTAAGACTATGTACTTTTGTACCTATTGAAAAAGAAAAGGCCATCTTAGGGAGTTTTGTTATAGTTTGGGTCGGACACGACGTACTTTTGCTCCGCCACGTGCCGCTAGAGATTTTTTGAGTCTTAGAAAACATGTTGAGTTTTTGGTCGCCACTTCTCAGAGTTTAATGGAAGAGTTCCAATAAATTTCTTTCTCGTCCACGAATACTTCCAGAATACTGACTAGAACCAACAATGACAAGGGCAGACGTAAGGTTACCTCCACTTGGGTCCCTAAACATGATGCAAAATCCCTTGTTGTTCATGTTTATCTTAAAGAACATAATACCTCTATGTTGTACTTTAATAGTATTTTCTCCAGACACATGACTAGTGATGTTTCATTTTTTACCTACCTAGAGGATCGTAAGGAAGGTAAAGTCACATTTGGAGATGGTAGCAAGTCTAGCATAGTAGGACGAGGTACAATAAAGATACTAGGATTTCCTAAGATAGAATATGTTTTGTACGTAAAAGGTTTGAAAGCAAACCTTCTTAGCATTAGCCAACTGTGGGACACTGACTTTGCAGTAAAGTTTGATCGAAATGAGTGCAATGTTTATGATCAAGCCGGTAAACTTTTATTCCAAGGGGTGAGGACTGAAGATAATTGCAATAGGATTGTGTCCAAGTTCTTATTTATCTACAACAGTGCCATGATCACTCCTATGGATCTGTGGCATCAACGTCTAGGTCATGTGAATTTTAGAGATATGGAGTGATTAGCTAAAAAGGATCTAGTACATGGCTTGCCATCACTTGGAAAGCCGACTTTTGTAGGTTATGGATCCTATCAGTCGGGAAATAAAGTTCGTAGACCACACGGGAAGTTGAATTCCATTACTACTTCATGAGTGCTTGAGTTGATACACATGGATCTTATGGGTCCTACTCGTATTGAGAGTTTGGTTGGTAAGAGGTATATCATCGTGATGATCGATGATTTCTATCGTTACTTGATTGTGGGTTTTCTGAGAGAAAAATCATGTGTTGTGAAATTTCTTATGACCAAGTGTCGTGTCCTACAAAATCAACACGGTGTCACCATTAATAGAGTGCGAAGTGACAACAACACTGAGTTTAAGGAAGCTAAAGTAGATCTATACTATGATAGCCTCAGAATCAAACATGAATTTTCGACCATGAATACTCCTCAGTAAAATGGGATTGTTAAGAGGAAGAATAGGACGATTCAGGAAATGGTTAGATCTATGCTTCTAGGTCGTAGAGTTGCTAGGAGATTTTGGGCAGAGGTGGTGTCTAGCATGTGCCATACGGTGAGTAGGGTTTACCTTCATCCACACACACTTAATATGCCCTACAAATTTTGGACTTGAAAGAAGCCAACCTTTCATATTTCCATGTCTTTAGGGGTAAATGACACATCACAGAGGATAGAGAGCAATTAGGATAGTTCGACTCTCGGAGTGATGAGGGAATATTATAAGGGTATTCATCGAATAGTATAGCAAATTGGGTTTTTAACCGGAGTATTTCTAAGGTTATGGAGTCAATAAACGTCACCGTGCAAGATGAAGAACCGCCGGTGTTTATTGATTATAACCTTTTGTATGAGGAGGGTGCAATTACTAGTGATGATCCCATTGTGCCTCCCACACCCAGGGTGGATCCTACTCCTAACTTAGGGAACACACCGGCTTGGGTACGCAAGAGTCATGGTCATATTGCCATTCTAAGATACCTCACCTTAGGGGTTTAGACTCGTTCTCAGCTAGATAACGTGGTTAGTTTTTTTTTATATATCTAAAGTCGAGCCCAATAACGACAAGGAAGCACTCAAGGATGAACACTGGGTGTCTGCTATGCAGGATGAGTTGATTCAATTTAGAAAGAATGATGTATGGGATCTAGTCCCCCGACCTAATGAGAGGAATGTGATTGGTACCAAGTGGGTATACAAGAACAAGATGTATGAGAAAGGTACCGTAATTTGAAATAAGTCTAGGTTGGTCGCTTAAGTCTGCACACAGATAGAGGGTGTAGGCTTTGATGAGACATTTGCTCCTATTCTGAGGCTTGAATCCATCCGCTTACTACTCGTCATCGCATGTCATCTGCTCTTCAAGTTATACCAGATGGATGTCAAGAGTGCCTTTCTGAATGCATTCTACAGGAGGAAGTTTACATGGAACAACCAAAAGGGTTAGAAGACCCCAAGCACCCTGATCATATCTATTTTTTGAGAAAATCCCTGTATAGTTTAAAGCAAGAACCCCATGCTTGGTACGAGTGACTTACCTCTTATCTCTTATCCCGTTGATTTATGAAACGGGGAGTTGATAAGACGTTCTTTGTTAGGAGATGAGACGATGTTATTTTGGTTGCCCAGGTCTATCTGGACGACAGATTCTTTGGATTTACGTGCTCACGATATGCTCACGACTTTTAGGAGGAAATAAAGAGTAATTTTGAGATGGGCATGGATGGTGAACTAACATTATTCCTTGGTCTACACGTTCATCAGCTAGAGAATGGGTTGTTCATCTCCCAATCCAAGTATGCTAGAGACCATATGAAGAAATTTGATTTAGACTCTGCTAAGCACACACGTACCCCGGAGAGTAACTTAACAAAGCTTAGCAAGGACACTTCATGAAAGGACGTAGAGAAAACCTTCTATTGGAGTATAATAGGCAGTCTTGTCTACTTGATTGTCAGTCATCCCGACATCGCCTTTAGTGTTGGATTCTTGTGTGATATCAGGTATCTTCAAAAGAGTTGCACTTACTCTCTCTTAAATGTCTTATCAAATACGTGAATGGGACTCTCTGATTTGTCATTTGGTATTCCTTTGATACCAATGACCGTTTATCCACCTATTCAGATGCCAATTGGGACGGGGATACAGATGGATGTAGAAGAACTTTTAGTGGGTGTTTCTTCTTTATTTCTTCTCTTGTCTTTTAGTTGAGAAAGAAGAAAAAATCCATCTCTTTGTCTACTATGGAGGCTCAGTACATAGTCGCCAGGAGTAGTTGCACGCAACTTCTGTGGATAAAGAAGATATGGGAGGACTATGGGATATCACAGGACACCATGACTATTTTCTGTGATAACACGAGCGCGATACACATATCTTGTAATCTAGTCCAGCATTCGCAAACAAAGCACATTAGGATACCCGACCACGTTATCCGTGAGCTAGTATAAGAGAAGGTCATATCCTTGAGTTTCGTGTCTATCGACCTCCAGTTAGCCGATATTTTGACGAAGCCTTTGGAATCCCTTAGATTCGAGAGTCTTAGGAAGTCTTTAGGAATTTGCATAGTTGATTGAGGGATGATTATCATGTCTAGACTAGTATGCATTTTTGCATGTTCATATCTGATGATTCCTATCGCTAGATTGTATCATTTGTATCATTATTTTTTTTTGGTTTTATTTTTTCTTCTTTATATTTCGAAAAATACAAAAAGATTTTCCATTTTTTGAAAAAATTGAAAAATCCAAAAATATTTTATTTTTGATTAATTTTTTAAAAAAGTCAAAAAGATTTTCTTTTTATAAAAAATATATGAAAAACACAAAAAGAGTTTTGTATTTTGTTTGCACCTTTTATGGATGAACATTTAATATAAACATTGTCACAATTTCATTCCATATTCCACGTGACTGTTTGATAGTGATTTGAGATGGTACAAAATTTTATCCATGTGCTTTACATTGTTTGGAGTAATTAAGATGTGATTATTGATATCTTCTACATGTTTGGATCCTTACCTCCTTTATTGAACGCATGCACGGTCTTATTTGAATATTTTACTTGTCTATCACATGTTGGTTTGAGTTCTTCCATCTTAATTCTGTCTATACAACTAATCAAGTGCGATAAAACCTGACAAGAAAGTAATGCATGTAAGAACCGTTGTTATGAGTTTGTGTGATATATTTAAAAAATGGGGAAGGGCTATGAAAGGTACTCATTTATCCTTTAAGATTAAGCACCATTTAAATTGCATCTAGAAAAAGTGTGGCATAAAAACAGAAGCCAAGGTCCAAAGAGGTTGAAAAAGAGCCCAAAAAAATTCAAAGGCAATAAAAAGAAAAATATACCAAAGAGGGTGGGCCAATAGGATTTAGTTTCATCACCTCAAAAGAAAAAAGAAAAAATATTATTATTTATGAGGGAGTTTGGATGGAATATAAAATGGGCTTGCACGTCCTTGAAAGTCATGAAAAAGAGTTACATTATTTTGGACGTTATTGGTGTGTAATTCACTTTGATCTTTGATTTATCGATTTGATTGAGTCAATTTCTTATAAATACACCATTTTTACTCCTAAGGAAGCTTTGAGTTCATTCGTTAGGAATATCCGAAATTCACTGTGCACATATGTTATGTTTGTATGCATTGATTTTCCTTTTGAATTTTTTCACATCCCTACATTTCCGCTATCATCGACTTTGTTATTTTCGTGTTCTTTCATGGGGTGATTATTTGTTGTATATTGTGTGAGAAATTTTTTGAAAAATTCAAAAAGAGAACGTGTGTTTACCATGTGACGTTCTCCATTTGCATTGCTTTGTTTTCTTTATATTTGTCTATTTGGGGACATCATAAAAATGGGGAGAACGAATTATGGGGGAGAATTTTTGTTTGATTTAGTAATAATTTCCTAAAGCTTAATTGATATTTATTTCTTCTTATCATTATATTTTAAACTATTGTACGTCATGGGTATCTGCTTCTTATCCCATACGTGTAGCTACAAAATTGAGGATCATTTTTGCACACCCTGATGATGATAATGAAAGATTGAAGAACTTGAAGATTTGAAGATGTTCAATATTTTTTGAAGACATGTCATTTAGTATTTGGGTTTAATGGGGATATTAAATTATATGTCATTTGTTTGAGTTTGGGTATCACAATTCGGATAGTTTTTATGTATGTACCAGCATAGAAATAGGGGGATATTTGTAAGGACGTGATTTTATAAATGTCCATTTTAGAGTCTAGGAATTTTTTGAGCGTCCTGGATCACAACTAGTATATGTTATACCGTTAGATTCGGCACGTCATCACGATCATCCATGATAGCCTCGATCCGAATCCAAAGTTTCACGCACCCATCATCTTAATATGTGCATAGTGCAACCTGAACGTGCAACCGCATCTTGAACATTCCCACTACTCAACTCACGATTATGGTAAAATATTTAATTTAGAATTTTTAAGGTTTACATATTTATTTAGGAATTTTTTATAAACTGGTTTTAGTACCTAAAATGTTTTTCCTTGAGAAAACAATTTTTTTCTAAGTCAAGAGGCAGGCTTTTTAACGCTTGGGTCGTTCAAGCGACAATCAATGTCGCGCGAATCTACTTCAAACAAGATGTGACTATCGCTCAAACGAAGTAGGCATCTCATTTGAGCGAGATGGCTATCTCATTCGAATGACAGTACAACTCGTTCGAGCGAGCCTCCGTCTTAATTTTCTATAAAATAGTTTTCTGCATTCACGTTTTCTCAAGTCTACCAACTCCATTTTTTGCAGAATTTGCAGCTAATAAGACTTTATTTTTTAGATTTTTAAACCTCTTTTGGTTCACCAAAGTATCCGAAATTGATATGTGAGTAATTTAAAACCTAAACTACTTATTCTCCTCATCTAGAGTACACTTGTGGAGAAGAAGGTTGATTCTCCATTGCTGAAGATTTGGAGCTCGTGCGGGATCTCTTATCGACGCAATGAATCAATGCCTGCGGGTATTCATGTGTCAAGATGTATTTCTCTATATTTTTAAGTGTTACAAGATATAGTGAAATAAAATGTTTTGCCCCTTTTGGGGATTTTCCTCATATTTGTGATTGTGTGCATGCTTGGTTTCATTTAATTAGTCAATCAGAATAAGTTGCAAGAGTTAGGATTTTTTGGACTAAAATTGGAATTTAAATAAACAAGTTGATTCATTGATTGCTGGCGCACTCTCAATTACACATGATCAGGCTGCGTCTTTTTTAGTTGGTCATCATATGACAAAATTTTGGAATCTATTCCTTTGGGCTATTGTGAGGAAGAAGTATTCCATATGTTATTTTCTGGTTACTTATAACCTAATGCCTCATCATCACTCACAGGATTTCCCATTTGCCATTGGGAGTTTGATGTATGTCATTGCTAATGGTGAGTCGATTGATTACCCCCATCTCATCATAGAGGTTATATGTAGATCTTGTATTGAAAATGCACATGATTCTTTACCTTACTATCATATGATTACTAAATACGTATACCAATTAGGTTTTATAAGACCGCACGTGGGTGATGCTTCTATTTTAGGTGCCATTTCTAATGTTAGCACGTCCCGTTCCATTGGACAGACTTCTCGTAGTCCACTACCTCAGCCTATCTACTTAAAGGGAGAACTTGCACCAACTCCAACATAAGCACCACATGCACATCATGGTACATGTGAGTTTATGAAGGAACTATTTGGATACATGAGGGGCCAGTTTGATATGATGCCCTTTTAGATGACTTGGATGTACGATCACTTCGATTATTGACTTTACATAGTGAATAAAGAGTAGTTTAGTCTAAGGACTGATGTTACCTTCTTTCTCGATAATTATCCAAGGCAGACTGATATTCCAAACATTCTAGCATATACTTTCACACCACCCACATCAGTTTCTACTCCATCTCCTGTTCTTACAGCTGATGATGATAATGATGATGATGACTATATTGAGGATTATAGGATTGATGATGAGTTTCTAATAGGGTTAAATATTTTATGTCTTATCTCTATGTGTTTTGTTCTGTTAAGACATTATAGTACCTTTTTGGCGGTACTTGATTAGTTATATTTGATTTTATGTGTATTTTTACCTTTTACTCCTTTGTTGGTTGTGGAGTATTTTTATGTATGTTGGTACATTTAATTGTTTGTTACGTATTTATCTTACTTTTATCAACATTTTGATGCTTATCATTATTATATCCACGATTCTTATGATCTCACTCTAGTTATGTTGATTTATATCAAATTTCCTTCTTCACATGCATACTTAATTGATTTATCATATTTTCTAGTTTCTATCTTGAAATTCATATTGTGTTACACATGTTTGTTCCCCATACTCATGATGATTTCTATTGAGTATACCTTTTATTATTGATTATTTCATATGATTATGTTGGTTTTCTTTTGCTAATTTTTCCTATTCATTGTTATTATTGCTATATTACCATGTTATAATCGTTATCTATGTCTTTCTACTTCTCTTTGAATTTTCATGTCAAAAAGGGGGAAATGTCTAAGATATGGGGATATCCCTTGTTTCTTGCTTTAGGCGGGATAAACATTCATTTATGGTTTTGTGGGGGAGAAACTTTTTTTATGAGATGTTTCATATAAGGGAAGCAATTACTTGTTGTATTTGTTGATATTAGATGATCTTATCACTTTGTATATGATTTCATGTTTTATATCATCTATATATCTCATTATTTTTCAGAGGATTACCAAAGTAAGAGGAGTTACTCTTTGTGCATGATATTACCGGCATAATCTTTGTATCATTATTTCATGTGTTTCAGGTATAGACATATTGACGCATCTCACGCCCATTTTCCAGAATCAACTTTGATGTGTCATCGGTCTTTTGGACTCAATGTGCATTACTTCCTACTACTCTCATTATATGGCTAATGTGGTGTGAGTTTGGTAGGAGTAATCAATATATTTTTGGGTTTTGGTTCTTTTTCCATGGAATAGAAAAAAAAAGGAGAGATTGAAAATTTAAACATTTGTATTGTACATAAGTTCGCTAAATTTCGTGTCCACACATTGAGTTATGAGTAATTCAAGCTATATAGGCTTGAATCGTGGTGAGACGTTTGATTATAGTGAGGATTGTTCATTTAGAATTCATGAACAATTAAGACTTTGAATATCTATAAATCTTTTCTACTTTATAATACTTTTGTTGTCGATTCGAATATATATCCTTTTAATGGATTTTGTTACTGAATGTCATTATCTATGAACATACTTGCACATTTTTTTTACAAAAATGTGATTTTACGAGCTGAATGAGTGGTTTTGAAATGATAAGATGTGTTGCGTATACCTTTGGAAAAAGACCAATTTCTTAAATGTGCTTTTGTTTGAAGTTTTGATCCAATGACTTCAAACCGTTCACATGGTCCCATTTGGACCCGTGCACACGGTCCATTGCATGGTCTTATTTTGATCCATGTGCACAACCATATTTTATCTTGTCTTCGATTTCATACTGGTCAAAATCATGTGCAAAATAAAAAGTAAACCATGCGTATGATGGAGGAGAATTTTTTAAAATTTATATACATAAGTCTTCTTCCCTACTTTTCAAAAACTCTAAATTTCTCATTACTCACTTAAAAATTCACTTGAAATCAACAATGCCTACGAGGTTGAGATATTTTAATGTCTCTCTATTTTCAAATTCACTTGTTCCCTCAAAATTGAGGGAAAACCTCGATCCATACTTGATTTATGGCTTGAGTGGAAATTGAGAGTGATTTAACTCAAATCTAAATTGCCAAAGTTCAATTCTAACTGTTTTTCATTTCAATTGGTTAATCAAAACTCCTAGATCTAAAAAGTGAGGTGTGTTTTCTATTGGAAAGATCGAGGAATGATGCGATTCTAAGGAGGAGAGTGTACTTCCTCATTTACCTTCTGGAGCTTAAGGTGGATCTCTTATTGTTAAGGGTGGAGTGTCTAATGTTCATAGGTTACGACTTGTGAGTGCATGAGTGAGAGGTAGTTTCTTACATTGTATAAAACCTTTTTAAGTTGAATAAGATATTAGAGTGCATAGAGGTTTTTTTACCCCTTGGTGGAGTTTTTCTCTTATATAATTTGAGTTGTGGATCACTTGTATGTTGTGCTTACTATTTTGTTCACTTGCATCACACACTACACACAAATCTCACATAGATTTTGTTTAATCAATAAAATTTTATTTTGGATTTTTTTCACCTATTAATTTGAGATAAATTTCCTAAATTTTAATTTGATTTGTTCATCCATTCCTAATATGATTTCACCTAGTTGTTAAATGTGTTAGGTTGCTTAAAATTGAGAAGAAAATTGAATTTGTCAAAAATTGGGAAAAATCGCATATAAACCTATTCACCCCCCCCCCCCCCCCCCCCCACACACACACAGGCTTGTTACAGTATAACAATTATATTGAATACACACATCCTTATTTCCCACACTCGAAATAGCCAAGGTTTCATCACATATTGAAGGTCAATGATTGGCCTGTGCTTGAAAGGGTCATATTTCTAACACTTTTGGCATCACTTGGAAAATTATTTGCAATCTTTTAATATAGTTGGACAAAAATAACCATGATTTCTTAGTAACCACTTCATTTTAAGTGTTGTTTGATGTGGCATATGCAATCCTTCATGAACTTGAGCTATAGTTGTTAAACCCTCTTCTTTACTTAAACATGTTAAGACCATGTCATAAACGCCCATTTTGAATAATTTACCAGCTTACATTACGTAGTAAATAGACTTTAATTTGATATCTATTATAACACCCACCCCCATGGTTTTGATCGTACCCTAGTAAATTGGCGACTTGATGTGACCCAATTGGGCTTTAGTTTTATAAGATGAATTGTAGGTCAAATTTGGGTAATAAAGTGGCCTTGGTGCAATTAATTAGATTATAATGGCCTTATATCTAAATTGGAGAAACGATTGGGGTCGTTAGAATGAAATGTTGAGACGTTCGAATGAGATTCAAATCTCGTTCGAACAAACCTTTAAACAACCATCGAACGAAAATAACTTGTTTGTATTTCAACACCTGTTAGAAACTCGTTCGAACCCCATTTGAACAAGATTGTGTTGTCGTTTGAACGAGGTCCATTCTCATTCGAACAACATTAAAAAAAAAAATCATATTCGAAAAATGGTGTAAAAATATAGGCCCTTGGATCATTTGAGTTATTAATCTCTCAATGGAGCAAATCAAATCATGGGGGGCGAGGTTTGGTGGACCAAAGGTTAATAGTTTTAAGCGTTTTGAGGGGTATTTAAGTGATGTTTTGGCTCATTTTAACCCAATCCAATAAGATTTTCTCTCTTTTTCTAGATCTTAATAGCCTCTCGGTCATCATCCATCACCCTAGCACCACCACTCCTCCACCCTAAATCACCATATGTACCTTATATTCTACCCCATTTAAGCCTATAAAACCCATCTACACCATATGTTGGTCAAGTTATCATTTTATGGAAAAGTTTTTTTTTTTTTTTTTTTGGGGGGGGGGGGGGGGGGTCTTGGAGAAGAAATTAAGAATCAATTATAAATTTTGAAGGGGGGTTTCATGGAGCTTTCAAGGAGAAAGATAGTGGAGCTTTCCAACCTCTTTCTGGCCACCTGAAGAGGTGGGAGGTTGACATCATCTTCTTCATCATCCAACTATGTTTAAAGCATCTTTGAGGTGGGAAATTATACTCTTTAAGCTTAAGAACTCTATTTCATTAGTTTTGTACTTGTATTTAGAGTTTATAAGATTAGAATGTATGCATGTCTTAAGATAACTATTTTCTCATGTTCTTTATAAAATGGTTTACATGTGATCTTCAAAGGTTTCGAGAAAATGATATATTTTCAAGAAAACTTAGTCTTAAACATTTTATGAAATTAAATGTTTCGAAATAATATTTATCTTGTTAAGATATTTTATGAGCAAAGTCTTGAAGTTTTCTTGTAAAAAATGG
The DNA here is from genome assembly GCA_949130495.1 of Sambucus nigra. Lineage (NCBI taxonomy): Eukaryota > Viridiplantae > Streptophyta > Magnoliopsida > Dipsacales > Adoxaceae > Sambucus > Sambucus nigra. Next base: position 364,300,604 of record OX422212.1, read on the forward strand.
GATTTTTATAAACTTAAACATTTATTCATGTTTTGAAGAAAAAAAATTCTTTTAGTCTTGAGAAGCATGTTTTTTCAAGTATTATGATTTTTTTTGAATAAATCATGTGTTAAACTCATTTTATTGGATTTTTGGACTTAAAATTCCTCTTTACATGTATGTAAACTTGTAGCAATTTGGCTATGAGCATATGAACAAGTTTGGTAAAGGTTTAGTAAGTTTTTGTGACACCCCGCCTAATAAAATACCGGGCGATCACTCCTATATCAAATTATAACAGGAGTCTCATATGGATCATTCTTAGCACCACTGTCGAAAATCCATTTAATTACTAATAACCTATTATGTAGGTGTCAAAATTTTACTTAACTACTGTTTTTAACAACTTCAAAATTAAAACATCCACACAGTTTTACGAAAATAAAACTGAAATGAAATAAAATAACCGAACACTCGGTCAAAATATACAACCATATTGAATGCTATGCTAAAAAAATAAATAAATGCAATTGGACCATTGGTCCGAATGTGTATACAATACCTCCTATCTAGATTTCAAGAATGGAAGTGTCTACCGATAATCCTGTATGCATTTACAGCTACTGCAACTGATGTCTGACTCGAAAGAAGTCCCATCCAAGCGTCCCTGTGTCTGGACACCTATATAGTATATATATATACAACAAGAGAGGAAAGGTAGATAAACAGGTCAGAGCCCGAGTTTTGAAAATATTTAGCAAGTGCATAAATGCCTTATTTTTTAGAAAAAGGTTTTATCTCATATTTAAATTTGGTATCGCACTCCCATGAGATACCCCTCACCTCTCCACTAACAGTGCACTCCTAGTGCATCCCTCTAAACATCCTAGTCAAGCTACCCTGCTAAACTAGTCTATCACCCAACTACTATCAATCCTAGATAGTCCAAGTAATTTACTAAGGGCTAAACTTCTCCCCAGTCTCAACACTAAGCCATGTTCGTGCGTGGGGTGTCTCGCAAAGCGAAATCCAAACAAGGAACCCCACCGATACACTACTACGCGATAAGGTCGATCGTCGAGATCCTCCTGTCCCTCAGAACAGAATACATATATATGTATATATACCATAAGAAATACTAATATTAGAGCACTAAGGATTAAACTTCTCCCCAGTCTCAACACAATGTCATATTCGTGTGTGGGGTGTCTCGCAAAGCGAAATCCGAATAAGGACCCCCCGATACACTACTACGCCGCAAGGTCGATCGTCGGGATCCATTAGACCCTCGGTACTCGATTTATCCATATATATATTCATATTACCATATACATATGGATCTATCTCCCAGAATGAGAATTCATTTACCAATTCACTTTTCATTTATCTCAAAACTTTCCATTTCCTTTCTTATATCTAGGAAATGTATATAAAAGCCAATTCATTATCATGAATTTCTTTAACATAACATATAACTTTTTAAAAGCCAATTTTTATTAATTATGAAAAATCATTTCCTTTTCCATTTTGAAAACATTCATCTTTATATTTTCAAAATCATTTATCTCAAATCATATATATACTTTAATAAAATAGTATACATATACCATATATTCCTCCTCGAATACATATAAATGGCCATATTTGCCTATTACATCTACCGATGACTAATAATCCCAAAGATTCTTTCAAATAATCATAATCATGCATTCATATATGCATAATACTAAACCCAAAGTATTTCCTTACTTTAATAAGTAATATATATTTTAATCCCATCTAAGGATCTATTGGATATCTCCAATTATAATACTCTGCACTAAGCGAATATGTATATCTATATTCCCAAATTTATCCTAATTATCTCGTAGGAAATACTCACTCCAAAATCGGTTATAATTATGCTTCCTATACGCATAATTATATAGTCCTAAATGCCCACTAACAATATCCTAGGGATTTATCTTTCTCGAACATCCTTAAATTTAATGGGTTATGGATTTCATTTCCATGAACCCAAGGACTACATCTTGTCCATATAATCACTTAAAAGTCCCCAACATAATTTAGGAACCCTAAACCATCAAATTCTACAATTATTCTATTTTCCTCAAAAATATAGTTTAAGGGTTATACATTTAAAACCCTCACTTTACCCTCCTAAATTCCATTAATTATAGGACCATATAGTCCTAAAAGGTCCCTTATGTTATCACATAATTATCCTCGAAGCAAGATTAATTGGAATCTATCCCATCCAAATCACCCTAGAACAATTTCCAACTTTCAGCAGGGGTCGATCGATCGACCCTTGGCTGTCGATCGATCGAGGGCTTCGATCGATCGAACCCCCGTGATCGATCGATCGATCATGGCGAGCAACTTCTTCTCCGAGAAGTTGTTTTAGCCATGGAAGCTTCCCCCAAGCTTCCATCTCCTCACCCAACGGCCCACAACTTCAAGCAACAATAACTACACATATAATACGGGTTCTAAACATCCTAGAACCTGAAATCACCAATTAATTTAGGTGAAAACCTAAGTTCCTCAAATTGAAACATTATTAGGGTTTATTCATTTTATCTCCCGAAAACCCATTTTATCCCCGAAAATCCAACCCAAAATCTTTAAGGTTTATGTATACCAAACTACGATATGAGATATTTATGCAAAAAGGAAATAAAGCAAGTAAACCCTTGCCTCATGGATATAATTCGACGACCTCGAGCCGAATCCCACGGAGTTTGGCCGGAACCTCCTATTTTCTCTCCTCCTCTCTCTCTTTTCTTTCCTTACTTTCTCTTTTCTCCCCCTCCCCCTCCCCCTCTTTATATAGTGAGGAAAGGGTTATACCCCTTAAAACTCAAAAATGACTCGTTTACTCAATTACAAGCCCGTTTAATTCTAAAATTCCTCAAAATTCAATTTCGACAATCGGACACTCTTTTACAACTATCTCGGACATTCCAAGACTCACTGCGCAGTCAAAATTTCCATCCGAGGTACTTGACCACAAATCACTATTGTAACCGATATAACTTAAAGCGGGTTTTCTAATTAAAATCTTACCTCTTTTGTCGCTACACTCCACGGCGACATATAATTAAAATACTTCGACCTATTTAGTCCCAAAAGAAATTACAACACCCATCGAAAATCCCAGAAATCACTATTTCTAGAAATTCCTCAAATTATCAATTTATACCCAATTATGGAATTTAATTGTCTCCAAAAGGACGGGTTGTTATAGTTTTAACAGTTTTAACATGAAATAAAGTAGATAGAAATTTCATCTCGTAAAGTGTGTTAATAAATGTGGAAAATGTGATAAGTGTATGTTTGCATGACTACATGTGTTAATAAAAGAAAATGGTGTTTTTCTCGTAAAGTTGTCTTCGAAAGGCCAAATGATTTCTTTGATAAAGAAAGTAATGAAATATATATATTTTAAGCTTGAGAAGTGTGTTAGTCCAATGTGTTAAAGAAGGGTTAATGAGTTAAAATCATTTAAGAAGTTAGTATGGATAACTTAACAATGTTTTTGGAGAGAACACTTGTCAAAATGTAAAGAAAAATGCAAGTTTGGAAACAAATGGGTAAAATGGTCATTTTACATAAAGTGGAATATTTTTATGGAATAAAAATGTTGAAAAAGGTGTTACGCTAAATGGTCCTAAAAGAAAGTGATTTTTGGGTTAAAATCAACATACATGTGTAAAGGACAAGAAATGGTGATTTTTCTAAGTGTAATACAAATGTGGTGAAGTAGTCCTTAGGTTTTTTCTTCGACCGATAAAGGTGGAATAATGTGGACACTAAGAAAGTATTAAAATAAATTACAAAAGGACTCAGATGTGATCGGGAATAATTAAGAAGGGCCGAGAGCCCTGGGGTGAAAGATCCAAAATCATTGTCTAGAGCATATGGTGGCGTTGCCAATGGTGTGGAGCTTGTTTAAGTACGCAGTATTGGTGCATTCCGAGAAAAAGAAAATGAGTAAAATTGGAACGTAATAAAGAAACTAGTTGTGCTAACCTTTGTGAAATGGAATTGATAAATGTTCATGTTTTAAAAGGGTAATTTGGACAAGAAATGTGAAAATGACTAAGTCCAAATATAGGGTGAATTATTAACAGAAGTGGAATGGTTAATGGGTAATCAAGTAATCGAAGATGGTTCTAACCCATAATTAACACGAGTGTGTTGTGAACAGTTTTGAAATGGAAAATAAGTACTTTCTAACGCCGAGTGTGCGTGTATTGAAAGGTGATTTTCAAGGAAATATTAAAGTGAGTTTGGCGTGAGTAAAAGGGGAATTTTGATAAAAGTAGTGTTTTTTCTAAACAAATGGTATTTGTTTAAGTATTTAGCTGGATGTGCTAAATTGGGAAAATAATTTTAAGTTAAGTAATAAGGGGCATGAAGGGTCCTTTAAAAGATTAATGTGATTTAATAAAATCATGTAATATTTTTGAATGAAAGCATATATATATATATATATACAGTATTTTGCATATGCACATAGGTGGTACGTTATAGAGACTCTTTTCTGCCATTCGATTGTATGTTGCAGTTTTGTATTTCCCACTGAGCATACAGTGCATTGCATTCATTTGTTATGACAGGTTATGCACATTTTAATAGTTTTATCCAGGTAAGTATTATTTTTATCTTATGTTAATAGCTCTGTATGCTTGGATTATGGGGACGTTTCCCACAGGTCCCACATGTAGCATGATATAAATTAGAATCGCTTTCTAAATAAGTGAAATGTTCATTAAATAAAATTGGACTATCAACATTATTTGGGTTCTCTCATTTCACTTACACTTAACATTCGAGTTAGCCGGGTTGACCACGATTAACCCATTAATCTGGGATGGGGTGTTACAAATGGTATTAGAGCACTAGGTCCAAGGTTCCTTTCAAGAGTGAGGTTGTGAGTTTGCTAATGGATCTTTGACGTCAATGTTTGTTTTGGGTCACTCGTGCTAGACATGTGACAGCTTCGGTTTGTGTTCTCGATGGTTGAGTCAAGGAGATTAGCATGATGAAAAATTCGTTGCCAAGTGGAAAGTGTCCAAGTTAGTTGCCATTAATAGTTCTTGGCGCTTCTGATGTAGTCGTGTTGGTAATTTGCGAGTGTCTGCGTAGGCCATTAGTGGCAATACCGTGTTCTCTAGTGTTAGGTGCACTTGTGCCAGCCTTTGATGATGTGGGAGGTTTGTTAAGATGTTAATAAAGGTAAATAACGTCCATTGAATTAGAGATATGAGTTATTTAAAGTCAATTCTGGAGTTAGGTGATTAAAGTATCATGTCTAAGCAATATTGATTGTGTGATAAGGTCACATTAGGTTCCTTTGTTAGGAATACATAGGTGGCTAATAGTGGTGATGTCATTGGGAAAACTTAATCCTTGGGGTAATGTCATATCGATGGTATTTGACAGTTCAGTAGGCATGTTAACCCGTGTTGATCATTGCTTGAGGATGTGTACTTGGGCCTTAATTGATAGGATACTATCATTATAGGTGAATGACTTGGTAATTGTTGATTGAAAGATGTATCTCGTATTCTATGATGAGAGTTATGAGCCATTGGCAATAAGTGTGTTATACATATAACGATGATGATTGAACTGACATAGGAGTAAAACCTAGGTAGCCTTCTGTCATGTGGTTCTAAAGAATATGATGCAACATTAAGGAATATGATCCCTTGTGATGTCAATAGTGTGGGCTTAGAGACTTATAGGTTTTACACGACATCATGTATCCTGTCAGAATCCTTAGTAGTGTCATCTTGTGGTTTAATACATGGAATATAGCATTCGATTTTTTAAAGGAAGTCCTTGGAGTACCCCTATTACTTATTCCATGTCGCATCCTTAGGAATAAGAGTCGACTTATTGTGACTCCTAGAGTTGTTCAATGATTGTAGTTCGCAATATGTAGATACTTGTAGTCTAGTCATTCGAACGAGATACCCGAGGTCATTCAAACGAGATACACGAAGTCATTAGAACAAGGTTCCCACTTTCGAATGAATCAATTTTCGTCCTTCTTTGGAATGTCATTTGGAAGGTCGGTAGAAGTTGGTTCTAACGAAATGCCATTTAAACGAGGAACACGATCGTTCGAATGAGCACGCAAAAAAATATTTTTTATTTGAAATGATCTAAATCCCTAGTGTTTATCCCTTTTCTACCAATTTCCTTATAAATAGAGATGTGGGATTAGAGTCTTTATGAGAATCTAATAGTCATGGGATGGATATTGGGAAATCGATAGAGCATACATACTATGGCAGGATTATAGGGGATGAAATATTGTTATGTCTTTGGAGACAATTACGTTGGGGTATGCTTGGTGTCCTGAGGAAACCAATTAAGTTTAGTGTTATGGATTGAAAGTGTTCAAATGATGGTGGTATTAAGGGTCATGTAATGATCCAAGTTATTGGTCGAGTTCAAAAGAGTCAAATCGTGTAGTCCTCAGTAAGCTCATCCAATTGGGTATAAATAGGTGATGCAATCTTCTTAGGAAAATTAAAGATCGATGTCATGATTTGGCATTATACTCTTTCATCATAAGTTGACTACCGTAGATAGTGTCGTACTTAATTTTGATGAGTACTAAGAAATTATTGGGGACTTAGATTGATAATGCCATGTTGAAGACTTGAGAGTAGCACCTCAGATGTGTTATCAAGGTATGATTAGGGTATCGATATGTATCAACGGTGCAAATTAGACTAACCCAGTAGGGGAAGGATTAGAACTTGGCATGTCTTTCCAGAATTGTATGGATCAGGAGATGTAGACCTACATAGTAATTTCTATCTTTATAGTGCTAATGATGATTGGTGTGGTCGAAGATAGGCACAGTGATGATCATGCACCAACGATGGCTATTACGATGTGAGTGCTTTACCTAGTTGGGCATTGCTTAGGGAGATGTTGGATACGATCATTGGACAATAAGGTAGATGGCAACCTAGGTCTGCTAGGTTAGTCATATTGTCACGTTTACTAGAAGAATTGACAAAGTAGGCATTGATAAAGGTGTTGTCATTTGTCAATCGGAGTGGTTCATGTTTGTCGAGGATGAAAAGAGGAAGCATTACTCCTAAGGAGTTAATCCTGGTGTTGACTTCCCAACGGATAATAGGTTCATATGTTACCTTCATCTCGTGGAAATGAATGGTTAGTGATCCGATTGATCATGGTTGGTTACCCAAGTCAAGGTGTATGGATAGGCTAGGATTTAATGAGAACTTCAAGGAGGAATCGTAGACTTCAAAGCGTATGTCTTGGGTTCTCCTTTTCTAAACTGTATCCCATTACATACGAATGGGATTCCATCAAAATGGTAGTTCATTTATTATGATTCCGAAAGATGAGGATTGTGTTCCCTCAACTACGGTAAGCCTGGGATTTTATCAAGTTTTTATTTTGGTCACCGCGTGATTTGGCTCAGTGAGAGTGCAGTTGGATGTGGCATGGTTAATGAGTCTCGGTAAGTGGGTGCGAACTTATTTAAATTATCCTTTTATTTGTACAAGTTTTGTTTATGTATGGTTGCGCGTTCTACAGCACGGTTTGCTCGTGGTAACGAATTTCCTTAGGATTAATGGCCTAATGGATTATCCAACATGGCGATTAACGACTCTAGTTATAAAGAGAAGGATTATGATTTTAGGACATCATAAAATGTTAGAACCCGAGGGAACATAGCATGTAGTGTTATTTTTCCACAGTGAGTGTATTTTTTTAATACTAAAATGAGTGTTCCATAATCGAACGTCTATAGTGATCCTATGTTCATAAAGGGATCTTGTGGAAGGTATTAGTCAGACGCGTGACATATGGCTTAGATGTTATGTCGCTTCTCGGAGCAACCAGGTAGCTATTAGATGTCCGTATCAAGTTCAAGTGAATGTGTGTGGTTAGGATGACCCAAAAAATCGAGGAGACTCGGGATACGCAGGCTTAAGAATTGAAATAATTTATGAGGATAGATTGGGTGTTAGTTGTATGACACTTTCTCTCGGGTGAGTGTCAATCACTAGAGAGTGTTTCCCCGGTAGGTGTACTGGTATTCCTTGGGTGCTAGAAAAGAATCCTTAGGACTCGATTGAGTGCGATCATCGAGTAAGTTAAGACTTGAGTACTGTTATGTGACTTTGATTACTAACCTGATGGTGAGCGTTAGAATATGTTGCATGTTTAGTTCTTTACAGATAGCCCCTTGTGAAGGGACATGTTATGACATATTAGTGATTGAGGATTTCGATGACCTATCCTTGAAAGGTCCTTATGAATTAGAATAAGAGTTGATTACCTTCTAGAACTTGAGGAATTGATAGATTGAGAATTTTGAGGACAAAATTGCCTAAGGAGTGAAGAATGTAACGCTCGCCCCCATGGTTTTCATCATACCCTTGTAAATTGGTGACTTGATGTGCCCAAATTGGGCTTTAGACTTTTTAAGATGAATTACGGGTCAAATTTGGGTAATATAGTGGCCTTGGTACAATTAATTGTATTAGAATGTGCTTATAACTAAATTGGAGAAAAGCTTGGGGTCGTTTGAATGAAATACTGAGTCGTTCAAACAAAATTAAAATCTCAATCAAACAACTCATCAACAAGAAACCATCGAACGAAAATCATTTGTTTGTATTTCCAAACTTGTTAGATACTCGTGCGAATGAGATTGTGTTGTCGTTCGAACTATGTCCATTATCGTTCAAACAAGACTATAAAATCAGAATTTTTAAATTCGAAAAATGTTGTTAAAATATAGGCCTTGGATCATTTGAGTTGTCAAGATCTCAATCGAGTAGATCAAATTGTTTGGGGAATAGGGTGGACCAAAGCTTACTAGTTTTGAGGGTTTTAAGTGTTTTTTGGGTTATTTAAGTGATGTCTTGCCTCTCTCTATCTCTCTCTCTCTCTTTCTCTCTAGCTCTTGAGAGATCCTCCACGACCACCCCCCTAAACCAACATATTTGCCTTATATTCTACAACATTCAAGCCTATAAAACCCATATGCACGTTTAGTTGGGCAAGATATCATTTTATGAAGAAGTTTTGGGGGGTTCTTGGAGAAGAAATGAAGAAGAAATTATGAAATTTGAAAGGGGTTTTCATGGAGCTTCCAAGGAGCAAGCTAGTGGAGCTTGGTAAGTTGTCATTACCATAATCTTCTTCGTCCAACCATGTTTAAACCATCTTTGGGTTGGGAAATTATACTCTTTAACCTTAATAACTGTATTTCCTTAGTTTTAGTCTTGTATTTAGAGTTTATAATAGTAGAATGTATGAATGTTTTAAGATAGCTATTTTCTCATGTTCTTTCTAAAATAGTTTATAAGTTGTCTTTAAAGGTTTTGATAAAATAATATATTTTGAAGAAAACTTAATGTTAAACATTTTATGAAATAAAATGTTTTCAAACAAATATTTATCTTGTTGAGATATTTAATGAACTAAATCTTGAAGTTTTCTTGTAAAAAATGGGATTTTTATGAAGTTAGACATTTATTCAAGTTTTAAAGAACAAAAATGTCTTTTAGTCTTGAGAAGCATGTTTTTGTGAGCATTATGAAATTTCTTTAATAAATCATGTATTAAACTCATTATTAGAATGTCTATTCGTGTTTATGTCTGCCTTATTTAATATGTTAGGATTGTATGTTACTACCTCTTTTCTGATAATATCTTGTAGTGATAACATCCTTACAAGTCCTTCCCTAACCTTTGGCCCTTTTTGATAAACTTTGGGAGAATGTGAGACATTCTTGTTTTAATATTTGAGAATTTATGAGGCTCCAGAATTTCTGGTGTATCTGTTGAGTCTCTTAGAACATATGAGTGTTTAAATGTTGGTTTTGTATGTTTGAGTGGTTTTCTAGGTTGGAACGATCGAGGTTGTTGAATTGTATTGGATGAAACTTTTGCTTTGCCTCTAATATCTTTGTTGGGATATAATTTCTAACCCATTTTCATACATGGAACCATATATATATATATATATATATATATATATATATATATAGAGAGAGAGAGAGAGAGACACACTAGCGAAATGCCCGTGCCTAAAGGCATGACAAAAATTTCAAAACGAAAAAAATTTTGTTCCCCAAAAAACATGTTAAGAAATACTCAAAATGGCTTATAATTCCACCGTATCTTAAAGAAATATCTAAAATAGTGTCCAAATGAATGCAAAAACTCAAATTCAAACAATACAAACAACTTTTATTCATTCAAAACCAAAATAATACACACGATTGAAATTGGAACATAAAAAAAAACACTTACCCTAGGAATATTTAATATTTTCTAACAAATGAGATATACAACCTATGAGTATCAAGTATACCGAGGGTGGAATATGAATACAAATTTTCATTGTGAGGACCTATAAACAATGAAAAAAATTCCAACTAAGAATCCCAATATTTACTTGCCCATTTTGTCAAGCAATCGATGTTCAACAAAGAACGTATCATTATTTTGAAACCGAAGTCATATAAAACACCTCATCTCATGAAGACAACTTGTGATCAAGGTAATATACACAGCTAAAGTGTAAATTTGAAAAAGAAAATGCAGCGTTAGAATTAAGTACAGAGCTCAAGTTGTCATATAATTTAATGCATCGTTTACACATATTTAACACGTGCGCAACACTAGGTTGATTGTCCTTAGAAACTTGACATGCTTTACGAAAGATAGTTTATCATCCATTCTATAAGTGATGAAGTAAATCATGAAAGAGATTCGATCACCCACCTCGCATATGGGCACCCAGTTCATCAAACTGTTCATCTGCTTCTACAGTATCATCCGAAAGACGAACCGCATCGAATTTATGTTTCACGATATCAACGACATTGAGCTCCAACTGAGAAGATTTGATCGCACCTGTGGACTCAACTGTGAATATAAAATTGTCTTCTTTAGCATAGATTTCTTTAAGTCCCGACTTCCCCATAGCTTTCGCTTTCTTGAGCACTCCATCATCGTATCTATATGCCTCAGGGTCAACCACAATAACCTTTTGGGTGTCAAGATCAATGTCAAACACTTTGGTAGAACTACTTTCAACCAAAATTATTTTGTCCACGAGTGTTAAAGTCTCCATCTCTTCATTGATATGAATCTCAGGTTCATACATGCGAGTAACAGTTGCAGCAGGTCACCGCTTTGAGTTTGAAGTAGCCCCCCGAGGGAAATGAAATACTTATAAAACAATTTATCAAACACATTAAAATCCATATATTATAAATCACTAATGTTCATAGACTGGATTACACTCACCAACATGTAGACTTTTAGAGTCAAATATCTCCAATCTAGAAACCATATAGTGTAAATCACTATTGTGCATAGAGGCAGGGGTCACCATGCCATACATCAAAGGGTCTAAGAGGGTATCATTCAATGTGAATGAGCATCCAAGTACCTCCATCTCACCCTTTTACTGCACTGTGAGCTTGCATTTGCCTTAGATAATGAAATTCACTTTCCCACATATCAAATTGTAGAACCAAACATAAAATTTAAAGAATCAGTGTACATATTATACTATACAATAGCAAAAGAAAATCTTCACTATAATAGAAAATAACATGAAAGGAAACAAATAGAAATCAATAATAACTTGTGACATTGGTCAATGAATTTACTACTGTTTTAAGGATGCCCTTGAGTGGTGACCTGGTAAAGTAGAGACCTTAAAAATGTTACCTGATAAAATGAAAACCCAAAAAGAATAATAAAAACAACCCAATCAACAGTTGGAATAAATAATCAGTACAAACAATAGAGATAAGCCAAGGGTGTGGCATGTGGGCACAAACCGTTGAGAGTTATCAAATCACATCTTACGATTGAAAATCCCATGTTTTATCTGCAATGCAAGAAAATAAAACTCTATTAAGAAATATTTGACTTATTTATATATCATTCGATCTAGAAATTACACATAATACACTAATCATTGAGAATATTTGGGAGATAAAGGGCTAAACTCAACATTAAGGTAATGCGTACAACCTATAAATAATTTAAAACAAAGCATTGAATTTGAACTAATGAAATCATCAAAGCCTTCAAAAATCATTGAAAGTGTTTAGATGCTGGAAAAAATCATTTCCTTGGAACAAGTAATGGCCTGTGGAAGTAAGTGGGTAATAAAACTTGGTCGTTTCGCGTTGCGCCACCATGCGAATTAGTAAAAATCTTGGGAACCACGTCACCATAAGAAATAGTAAAACTCGTGTGCGGCACGCTACCATATGAAAGAGTAAAACTCGTGTGGGCAGTGACACCATATAAAATAGTAAAACTCGTATGCGCAACGTCCCCAAGAATCGTTCATCCTCAAAATTTAGTGTTAAGTTCATCACTAACCTTTGACAGCTACTTCAAAACCATGACAGCTACTACTTCAAAGTATATCTGGAATAAAAAAATGACACATAGATATTAGATACAATGCCAACAGGTTATAGGTTATATCAAGTAACAGCATGGTGGGTGCGTGGGTAACGTAATTGGGGTATCAACGTGGTTAAGGGAGTGGTAGGCAGGAGCACGAACAGGGTAAAGGACAATTGTGTGAGGTTATGGAAGGTTACTTTCAAAGAATTCCACAAAACTTAATAAAACACCCTCACAAAATATAATAAATAATTAAACACATATAGACAATATTAATGTCAAACAAAAAAGTAAGAAAATAAAATAGTTTAGTTTACCTGACAGATATCCAAGAAAAGATATCATGATTTATTTAACTCTCAAATGAAATGTATATTGGGAGTCATCTCAACCTGTAAGTATCAAATAAAAAAATTACGATCAGTTTTTGCAAAGACATTAAAAAATATACATATTTTATATATTCACAGTTTTCAACAACTTAAATTAAAATATGACTAAACTAAATACACTCACATCTATTACCTCATCAGAATCCATTAAAATATTAGTACCTTTGGAAGTTCCTCAAATCGGTAGAACATAGATTATACACACACACACACACACACACACACACAAAGAGAGAGAGAGAGAGAGAGACTTAGGATACGTCAAGGATTGTCTTGCTTCCTGAGCCGAAGGTGATTTAGATGGAACCAAAACAATGATCGTGGATGACTTGTTAATCAAAATATATATGACAATCTTCTAGTAAACCTTAACTCACTGTCTTGTCGCCGAGCAAGTCAGTTACATAATTGTATAATATTTGAAACTCTGGCGGCCCTTTCACTTTGCTTCGAGCCTATTAACATAACTGCATTTAAATTACTTCAAACATCAACACCAATATGTTATTTTAAACTTGTTTTCCCATGGAAAATAATGCAGAACCACTACACCAAATCTGCCCATTTGTCAAGGTCATTGACCTTGACAAATTCAACTTGTCAAGGTCAATGACCGTGACATTTCGAGGCGAGACAACTTTTTTTGTCACGATCGTGTCACGATCGTGTCGCGGTCAATGATCGTGACACGTTTGTCACGGTCATAAACCGTGACAAATCCGTGACCCTTTTTAAAAAAATTGTCACGGTCAATGACCGTTACACGCCCGTGACAACTTTTTGTCACGGACTTGTCACGGCCAATGACCGTGACAATTCTGGGCAGAATTTAAAAAAAAATCTGCTGGGCAGTATGGCCACTGCCACTGCCCAGCAGTATATTTGTACCTGTTATAGCAACGTTGTACCTGTTCCAAACATCATATATCCGAACAAACTAAAGATAATGCAAATATATATTCAAATAAGAAACTATTTAAGAAGAAACAACATCACCATCATTTTATCTCAAATCTACAAACTATTTGCATGGAAAAGAGATTTTGTACCGCGACGCTCAGGATCACGTCGTTATCCTTCCCTTCTCGTCCGAATAGCCACATAAGTATAGAGCATATGTGGCCTACCCTTAGGGCCACTCCCTGTCCCCTGAATTGAAATAAAGTAAAATTAGTATCCGCCCCTCAAATATAGATAAATATAAATCGTAATTGAAATCGAAATCGAAATTGACATATAAATATAAATACATTACCTGTAGTGTCACTCAAACAGCTAACTTGAGCTCATATGGCACCTCCTTCCAACTAATGTACCCTGGGCAATCGTGTCAAATATAATTCTCTTCATATATAAACACTAAGAAATACCATAATCCTATGGATTATGCGTTGCAAATTCCTTCCAACCGTTGTGTAGCCAAAAATCAGCAGTTGAAGTTGTCAATTCCACCTTTCAATGGTATCCCATGTTTTGCTAGAAGTTCCAAGTGGTGGGGTATGGAAAGTGGAATTGACAACTTCAACTGGTGATGTTTGGCTACATAACGGTTGGGAGGAATTTGCAGAGCATCGCTCCATAGGATTATGGCATTTCTTAGTGTTCGGATAGACGAAGAGATTCAGTCTCCTCTCCACAAATAGGACACCCCAAATAACTACGTACTAATCACCTATTAAAGGTAAGAAGAGTATATTCATGGATTAGTATAAACAAAACTTAGATGTAGTTGGAATATTTATGTATTAATCTCCTCTCCACACACGCACACTACACAAGAGTGAAAAAGATAAAGTGCAGATCAAGTAAAAGCATTAAAAATGGATGTTTCGGTACAAATTGAAATATTTATTACAAATTGAAAAATTGTTTCAAATTCGGGTTATCATAAAAAATGGATTGATATTCGGTAGGAGCAGCTAAGTCATCCACACTACTATTTAGACGCCTTGGCGCGTGTTGGACAATTGACCACGGCTCGTTGTTGATATACTCCGAGTAAAACACTTGCTTAACCTTTTGAAATGCACAAACAAACGGCTCATCTCTCACGTGGTCGTTGCTCTTCAACTTGGAAAAGTCAACCATGATCAAATTGGTGACAGGATAAACTTTACAAGCATTTTTATCCTCAACTCTTACCCATTCACAGTAAAATACAACCTCTTTGAAGCTTATATAATCCAATTCAAATATATTTTGGATTACACCATAGTAAGTCATTTCATCTTCAACGAGGTTTTTATCTTTTGCGCTCGCTCGAAAGAAAGTAAGATCCTTGTATGAAATTCCCGAGTTCTGTACATTTGTACTTTCCTCGTACACTTTAGCGCCGAAAATGTAACCGTTCAATCGATACTTTTTGTACTCTTGTGCCACGAACAAGGGTCTAGTGGCTAGACGAGAAAGCCTTGATGTCGCATCACCCATCTTTAGGAGCTGAGAATATAGACAAATTAATTATATTAGTGGTAAAATTTGAGTGTAATGTAACGTTAGATAATGACTGTTTTCATTATAATTACATCTTGTGTCAACCATAGCCTAAATTCGCTGTCTGATTGTACCATTATTTTTCGTCTTTTATTGTTCTCACAGGCTTCATATTTACTGCATATTACAAAATTAATCATGTATAAAATAATCGAAAATAATGTTAAACATTATAATATTCGAAACTTACTTTTTCCATTCTTCGACATCTTCATGTGTGTCAAGTAGATAACGAGCTACTTGTTCATGTTGCAAACTCGTTAATTTCACTCGTTTTCCCATCACATTACCACCATCATCGAGGAATTCATCAGTGTCATCAACGCTGGTCGAGTCAGGCATATATTCCCGAGTATATATTGATGACTCCACGGTGATATATTCCTCTGCGATTGATCCTGCAATATATCGCGTATTCTTGACGTAATCTTTAAAAACTTTCATCAATCTTTCAAACGGATACATCCACCGATATCTAACTGGACCACAAAGAAGTGCCTCGTCGCATAGGTGTACCAACAAGTGAACACTTATGTCAAAGAATGCTGGGGGAAAGTACTTCTCCAATACACAAATCGCTTCATTCACAGCCAATTTTGCGGCCACTATGTGTTCTCGATTCACTACCTTCTCACACAAGAGGGAGAAGGTAATACTAATTTGCATAATAGCCCTACGCAAATCCTTGTTCTTGGAGAAAAAGTGCTTAAACAATAGAGGAATCAATTGCATGATCACATGCCAATCGTGGGACTTACACTTATGTAAATCATGAGTAACATAATTCACAATCCTTTGCAAGTTGTACGAAAAAGTAGATGGGCCCTTCAAATTATATATTGTGTCTAGAAGCACCTTCCTTTCCTCAGTCGTCAAAGTAAACGTACGAGGGGGAATTATTGTCCTTCCTTTACTATCTTCTTTCAACCATAGTTGTGGTTTAAGTTTTAACGTTTTAAGGTCTTTTCGTGCATTTTCTCCATCCTTCGAATGACTCCCCCCAAGGCAAGTACCCACAATATGTTCAGCGAAGTTCTTCTCTGCATGCATCACATCCAATACATGGCGCACCGGGTTTTTCTTCCAATAAGGCAAGTCAAATAAAATTGACCTCCGAGACCATGCCTTTCTTATCTCAGTTTCATTCCCAATTGGGGTCTTCTTATGCTTGACATTCTTAAATTTGGGATTCTTACCTGGCATATTTGGGCCACATTCAGAAGATTTACTTACAATTTCTGAACTCGAAAGTTATCTCGGCGGTAACCTATGTTCAACTCCGCCCAATAAAAAATTGGAACCTTTCTCAAATCTGAAACTATGAGCTAGGGGTAAAAACCTCCTATGGAAATGGTATACATTTTTTAAGCTAGAGGATAGACGAAGAGATTCAGTCTCCTCTCCACAAATAGGACACCCCAAATAACCATGTACTACACATCCGGATAATTTCCCATAAGCTGGAAAATCATGAATTGCCCACATCAACATAGCTTTCAGCGTAAACTCTTCTTTTCTAACAGAGTCAAATGATTGCACACCCTCTTCCCACAACTCATTTAATTCTTCTACCAAAGGAGCCAGGTAGATATTAATGTCATCACTTGGTGCCTTTGGCCCAGGTATCAATAAAGCCATCATCGAAAATTCAGGTCTCATACACTGTGAAGGAGGGAGGTTGAGTGGGGTTAGGATCACTGGCCATACACTCTGATTGGTGCTTAGATTTCCAAATGGATTGAAACCATCTGTTGATATAGCCAAACGAATGTTGCGTTATTCTCGAGCAAAACCGGGATACTCAAAATTCATCCTCCACCAGGCAGTAGAATCAATAGGATGACGCATGATATTACCCCCTACTTCTTCCCTAGCATGCCAAGTCATTGCCTCTGCAATCCATGGTACTGTGAAAAATCGCTTTAATCTAGGCCCAACGGGAGAATATTTCAATACTTTTTGAGGCACTTTTGAGCTTGTGCCTTCCTTACTAGTAGATTGGACATATCTAGGTTCATCGCATACCAGACAACAATCGAGATTTTCATACTCCTTTCGGTATAGTATGCAGTCGTACACACAAGCATGAATCGATTTATACTTCATTCCCAAAACTTTCAAACTGTTCTTCATAACAGGATAGCTATTTGGAAGTGTATTCACCTTGGGTAATAATCCCTTCACCCATTTCAGAATTCCCATCACGCTATTGCCAGACAAACCGTACTGCGTCTTCAAACTGTACAAACCAACCATGGCATGTAAAGTTGTTTGATCTTTCTCACAGCCAGAGTATAACGGTTGGGTCGCCTTAAATTTTAAACTTTGGTAGTCATCATCAAGTTTTATCGTGTTATCTTCACGAGCACTTGAATCTTCTACATCATCAGTAACCTCATTCTCCTCAGCTTCATAAACTCCGTACGCATCATCAACTAAATCCTCTAACATATTATGATCTACGTCGTCCCCTTCTACATCTATTCTACTTGTTGAAGGTTGTTGTGAAGGTTGGTCGGGGACAAAAGGAACTTTCAATTCACCGTGAAAACTCCAAAATCGATAACTATCTTGCATACCCGATCTTAACAAATGTAGTTCAACTGTTTTCCACTGAAACACCTTACCATTCTTACACCTAGCACACGGACACGGAAACTCTTCATCATTACGACATCTCTTTGCATATTTCACAAATTCGTTAGCACCTCTGCGAAACACATCCCCCATTCTATTAGTCTCACCCATCCACTCTTTGTATTTCGGATATCCCATCACAGCTACCACAACTAAACACCTATTAAAGGTAAACAAAACTTAGATTTATAGTATGTTGTATTTAATTATCCCATCATTTAATTATCCTATTAAAGGGTAAGTGGTCCTATCCCATTCAAGACTGCATTTTTCTGTAATATACTTAACAGCTCATGCACATTGTTACGATTTGAAAAAAATTCGATAGCATGTCCTCTTAGTTCTCCAAGTACACGACGTAGATTGGCAGGTGTGAGTGTTATTTCAATTGGTCAATTGAAATAACAGTCACACTTTTCAATCTAGTATGTACCCAGAGAACATTAAGATACAACTGCAGAACTTCCTCCAAAAGTAACAACTTTAAGCCAATAAGAATATTATACAGAAATTACAAAGTCTCAAACTGTCCAAACGGGACAATTCGAGAGATCTCATTACAGGGGTAATGACTCTCGAACGGGTCTAAGGGCTATTGAATGTGTACGCATAAGAACTAGAATGCTAGTATCTATGCGCACTATATTTAATTTCAAGTATGTTTCATATAATGGGTTAATTCAAATACAAAAATAAATTCATGGGTTAATTCAAATACAAAAATAAATTCATGGGTTAATTCAAATACAAAAATAAATTCATGTATTGACCACATACACACACACACACACACACACACTATCTAAGCTGTTCTATAGGAAAAAAAAACAACATTTTTAAAATATGAAGGGCTCACCAATTTGATCAAAATTTTCAACAACATAGACTAATTGATCTTTATTATAAGACAATTACTACAAATTTACGCGCATCGCCCAAATTCAAAAAGTAATTTAATGACTAAAGTAATACTTTTTTTAACTTTAGTTATTCACCACAAATCTTAAAAAATATTTTATTTTTCATGCTTTATTAACTTCGGATGCTTTTAGCAACTTCGGATGACAATTACTACAAATTTACATTTTTGGATATTATTTTTGGATATTATTTACATTTACATTTTTGGATATTATTTTTGGAAATTTATAGAAAATTACTTATTTATTTACATTTTTAACCCTCTACCCCCTGCCCCCACCCTACCCCCACCCTGCCCCACCCCTACCCCACCCTGCCCCACCCCCCACACATGCACACACACACACGCACATATATACACACATACACACATATATATACACACAAACATATATATAAATGGACGAGAGAGAAAGAGAGAGAGAGAGAGAGAGAGAGAGAGAGAGAGAGAGAGAGAGAATTAAACCTGAAAGTAGAGAGAGAGAGAGCAGCGTCGAGAGAGAGAGAGAGAGGGAGGGAACGGCGCGGGAGGGAAAAAAGAAGGGGGAAAGGGATTTTGCTGTAAACATTGTCACGGTCGTGTCAAGGTCATTGATCGTGACAATTATTTAAATAATTGTCACGGTCATTGACCGTGACAAGTAAATTTGTCACGGTCTTGTCACGGTCAATGACCGTGATAATTCCTTATCACGGTCGTGTCAAGGTCAATGACCATGACACAAAATGCGTGTTTTTTATCACGGTCAATGACCTTGACAAGGGTGGCCAGCTGAAAGGTGACAATTTGCCCATTTTGGTGTAGTGAACACTAATGAAAGATCAATTAAAAGAATTAAATCAAATCAAATCAACAACCATGCACTTATAATTCTTGCAATTCAGTTATAAAAAAGAAAAGAAAATGCAATGTTACTTAAAGTAATCTAAGAGATATGTTAAAAAAGAGGTAAAATTTTGATATAAATGTGTATATCAAAATCCAATTAATAACAGATGAAACAAAAATAGGACAAACAAAATATCATTCATAAATGACAGTGTAGAGACAGATTGATTCATAGATTAAAAACAAAATGAACATGTAGGGCTTGCAGCACCAAGATTTAATTTCAAACTCAATCTTATGGATACTTTATTTAGAAGGGATGGGAGGAGTAAAATATTAAGGGTCCTTGGGTTATTTTAAATTGGAAACTCAAATCTTATTGGAAATGTGTATTTAAAAAAATATTAAGGTGAAAAAAAGAAATGAGTCTAGATTTTGGGTCCACCCCCTGGGTTATTTTAAATTGGAAACGATATTCTGATGTGAAAGATTTAGAGTTCCATTATCTTTTTTTCACTTATCATCCAAAATTGTTGTGAAGTAAGAAAAAATAGTCTCTTTTCCATAAGAGGGAAAAATATAATCTTGTATCAGTTGAAAAGATGAAAACCAATTGAAATTCCATAATATGATGGAATAACCATAGTGATCCAAGATAAGGCTTTTCAAACAAAATAAAGATGGTAAATACTGATGTCCAAAACATAGATAAATGGTTTTTCCATTTTGAATTTCAGGTTTCCAAGGAATTACTGTATGTTTTTCGTAAACAAAGCTCAGACGCGGTCAACAGGAAGATGAGCTAAAAGATTAAAATCGAACAATGAAGTTACATACCTCTTTATTTTGGTTCTAAAAGGATCTTCCAGGTCTTCATTATATCCCAAGCACTGCAGAAAGGGGAAAAACCCTGCCAGCCATTGTTGCAGCTTGAAAACATTGCCACTGTCAGCCGATCCAATACCACCATTAGCCTTGGCAACCCATGATAGGATCATTCTATTACTTAGTGTGGAAACCAGAGGCAACACCATGCCACTACTCTCAAGTATCTCATCAGCTCCCAACAAATTTCTCTTTCCATATTCAATGGAAGAATAAACGGCAGTACCAAGTGCTCTACACACTAAAAAACTGCCCATACAGAGAAGATAAAAATCTGTGTGGTCCTTCACATCATTAATATAATTAAACTTCAAAAATCAAACATTTTGTTATTAATAACTTCAGTGACACCCCGACTAATTAAATACCGGGTAGCTACTCCTTTTTTCAAATTAATCCAAAATGTCAAGTTGGTTTAGTTCATAGCATCAGTGTCGAAAAAATTTTAAACAATTACTAGCCACCTAATATTTAAAAAGTGAGTTTCCAAATTTTATTAAATTAAATTAACATGCAAACAATTAAATTATAAGTTAACTATACCACATTCATATCATAACCCCAACAGAATAATAATGGAATAAATAAAATGAGTCTGGAGTAACACTCCCATGAATAATCCAAATACTGAATAAATCCCAATACAAAAGTCTGAATAAATAAATAAATCCAAAACTGAAATGAAACTGGAAGTCTGAGAATGCTATCTCTAAATGGAAATGGACGACATGCCCTAACAGATGAGTAACCCTGAATAGAATCAAATGCAGAATGTGGAGGCGTCTAACACTGAGATCTTGTAACTTCCACAATAGCTACAACACGTCAATGTGTTGGAACTCCTATGCTTGGCATCCCTGTGGCTGGGCACCTAAAAAGGTTTTACAAGAAAATAGATTTGAAAGAAAACGGGTCAGAGCCCGAGGTGAAAACAGTTTTTAAAATATAGCAAGTGTTTAATTACATTAAACAGTAAATATTATATACATGTTAGTTATGGGATCTCACATGAGTTCCTTATCCCTCAACTAATGTGCACGCCTAATGTATGCCCATAACCCATCCTAGTTATGTCGCTAATTAACTTGTATGTACCACTTCTTGTCTTCACATTACAATATAGGGGTTTATTCGTATCATTCTAATATATCCTGCGTGTAACTCAACTTCACATTAATCAGATTAATTTATATCAATTACGATAGGAATTCTCACATTTTTAACCCCACTCAAATGTCTCAATTATTCGTATTCACAATTTAACAATGAGTCTGTTATAAATACAAGTATATCATTCTCAGCATAAATATACAAATATGGCACCCCCTAGGCTAAGCTGCGATACAGTCATACTCTGCTATCGAATCCCGATACATCACATACATAAGGACTACGTGTTTCCAATCGCTCAGGAACCATTTCAATAAACAAAATCACACATATTAGAGGCGAACATAGTTCACATACCCATGGGTCACACACATACCTACGCTCCCATGGTCAACTGACTTATCAACTCACCAATAAGCCATTCACATCCCTATGTCCTTAAGGTATCAATCTAAATCCCCCCGTAGGCACACAAAGATCAGATGGTCCTATTTCGAAAGCCGACCTCCCGTGATAGGAAGTATGGTAGGTATGTCATACACACAAAAGTTCGTATATTAAGCATTCACACAACTTAGGTAATTATTTTATTAAGGGTATATTTTCAGCCCTATATCAACAATCTTAATGTAAGTCATTATCATTCCAACTTATGTATAATATGTTTTTCCAATAAATCTCAGGTCGTATCGTTTTGAGTACTTAAACCTATCCCAAAAAGGTTACTAAGTCTCCTACGCATCCCACACGTCAATTAAGCACTCCGAGTTCCCTAGTTCTGTCTCAAACCCTAACTTATCACTCATACGAACTTCAGTCATACTCTCCCATTTTATAATGGTAAATTTCTCGTCGAACACTCGTAAGTTCAACACCATGTTCCAAACCAATTCTAATATATTTCGGGCTTCAATTACATCCCTACTGGTCTCCCTAAAGACCTAATGTATTCACATAGTCCCCACCAACAACATTCAATATCCGGAATCGCTTAAATTTAAAGAAGGAAAAATGTCACGGTTTCTGGGGAGGTCGATCGATCGACCTATGAATGTCGATCGATCGATCAAGAAGGTGCAGGTCTCGGGTTTCTTCACTTTTCAGTCCTAGTTTTGTCCCAATTCTTTATTACAAGATGTTAAATCCTAAAGTAAACATATTGGGTAATCATACAACCTAAATACATGATTCTTAACATTCCAGAATTCTTAAAACATCATCAAATAAAATTTTCTTGGATCAAATCATTTTATTTTCATAAAAACCCTACTTTTCTATTTTCTTCAAGAACCATCATACATCTCCTCATAAATCCTTATTTAACTAAGCATTGTTTATGATTTCATTAATATAATACTTCTTGATTCAAACTACATATAAATCCTACCCCGAATCAAGGTTTAATCTCCAAGTTTCACGAATTTCACTATTTATATGATTATCATCAAATCCTAAACTATCATGGATAAATTATTTTCCGAATCTTAATGAATTAAATCACTTGCCTAGAAATTTGATGTTCTGATCCGTTGATGATGAAAAGGGTTGGTTCTCTTCCTCTCTCCAGTCACAAATTAGGCGATGGTGGTGGTGTGTGGTGGTTATGGCCTTGAAAACTCCCTTGGAACTTCTCCTCTCTTCTCACGTTGCCCACTACTTGATTTTGACAGATAATGGCCCTAATATTGGCTGATAAATAAAGCCTAAATTTCGTGGGTCAAATTTCCCTAAAAATCAAAATGACTAAAATACCCTCCCCGGTTGCCAGTTTGGCCTAAAATGCCCCGGGACCAAAACTAAACCCCCAACTAGTGTTTTATGACTATCTTGACCCTTCCGGACATGCTAGCTCAGTCAAAATGTCTATACGGATGATAAATATATAATTTACTATTAAATCCATTTAAATTGATTCATGACGCGACTGACATGCGCATCCCAACTTAATTTCTGAATTGTCGTATTTCTGACTCACGACAATTTTAATAAATTCAATAATCATATATTACTGTATTCACTCAGTAATATTCAACTTTATTATCATAATCAAATACCCACTCTCATCTCGCTAGTATTTAAATTCGGATTAATTTCCAAATAAATATCCCATTTAATTTAATTAATCCCATTAAATAAAATCACTGAAATTTCGGGGTATTACATACTTCCCCCCTAATAACAGAATTTCATCTCGAAATTCAAAAATAAAAATATACCTGGAAAAAATAACTCTGGATAACGCTCGCGCATCTCATCCTTACGCTCCCAGGTAGACTCCTCGGCATTATGATGCCACCTCTGAACACGTACTAATGGTACTATCTTCGACCTCAATTTCCTCTCGCTATGGTCTAGAATAGCAAATGACCCCTCCTCATAGGAACTATAAGGATGTATATCAATATCCTCTGAAGCAATGTGAGTATGGGCCAAATCATCTCGAAGCTATCTCCTCGGTGAGGAAATATGGAACACATCATGGACCCTATGCAAGTGTTCCGGTAAACCAAGTCTATATAGAACTGGACCAAACCGCTCTATGATAGGGAGTGGCCCCACATATCTAGGCGCCAATTTCCCCTTCTTCTCAAAATGCATTATCCTCTTCATAGGACACACCTTGAGCAGCATCTGGTCCCCCACATTGAACTCTCGAAAGGACCTCTTGGCATCGGCGTAACTCTTCTGTCGATCCTGAGCAACCCGAATATAGCTTCATAACATCTCTATCCTCATTGAAGTATCCTGAATCACCTCCGGCCCAAGGAGCTTGTTATCCCCCACCTATAGCTAACATGCTGGGGAACAATAAGGTCTACTGTACAACGCCTTGAATGGAGCCATACCAATCGTGAACTGGTAGGAGTTATTATAGGCAAACTCCACTAGTGGAAGATACTTCTCCCAACCAACTACAAAGTCGAGGATGCACATACATAACATGTCTTCCAACATTTGATTCGTCCCCTCGATCACCTATTTGTCTGTGGGTGATTGGATGTACTCAACCGCAACTTCATTCCCATAGCTTCCTGGAAACTTTGCCAAAATTGGGACACAAATATTTTGTCCTTATCAAACACGATATTGAGAGGCACCCCGTGGAGTCTCACTATCTCAGCTATGAAGATCTGGGCATAGTGTCCCATAGTGTAGTCTGTCCAGGCTAGCCGAAAGTGAGCAACCTTGGTCAACCGATCCATAATTACCCATATGGCATCGTGACCTCTCTGTGATGTAGGTAATCCCGTGATGAAGTCCATGGAAATGCTCTCCCATTTCCACATAGGAACCTCTACTGGCTGTAAAAGTCATGTCGATCTCTGATGGTCCACCTTTATTAGCTGATAAGTGGCACATTTCGAAATGAACTCGATAATGTCCTCCTTCTTTCTGCTCCACTAGTACTGTCGCCTCATATCCTGGTAAATCTTACCCCCACCAGGATGTACCGTAAATCACGAACCGTTTGATTCTATCATTACCTCGTGTCGCAAGTCTTCCTCTCAGGAATAACTAAGCTTTCATTGATGCGTAAGCCCCCGTCTGAACTAATGGTATAAGACTCGGCCACCTCTTCTAGTAATCGTACTCTCTGCTCTTGATATAACAAGTCTGCTGCCTGGGCCTGTATAACTCTCGTAATGATCAGGGGTGTAACTATCATCAAAGAAATGAATGATCGGGCCACTTCGTCCTGGTGTCCCAACTCCTTCCACTTCGCTTTCAACACCTTGGCC
This sequence comes from Sambucus nigra, assembly GCA_949130495.1. Taxonomy (NCBI): domain Eukaryota; kingdom Viridiplantae; phylum Streptophyta; class Magnoliopsida; order Dipsacales; family Adoxaceae; genus Sambucus; species Sambucus nigra. Next base: position 364,326,046 of record OX422212.1, read on the forward strand.
ACCTCACCTACTGGACTACGGCTCAACGCGTCTGCTACCACATTAGCCTTCCCTCGGTGGTATTGGATATCGAACTGATAATCCGTCATAAACTCGAGCCACCGACGTTGACGTATATTCAACTCCTTCTGCGTGAAGAGGTACTGTAATGACTTGTGGTCTGTGAATAAATGAAATTTCTCCCTCATGAGATAATGTCTATAAATCCAAAGTGCAAACACGACTGCCACTAACTCCAAGTCATGGGTGGGGTAATACTTCTTGTGAGGCTTAAGCTTACGGGAAGCATAAGCTATAGCCTGACTCTCCTACCGCAGTACGCCACCAAGTCCTAATAAGGACGCATTAGTGTAGACTAGATACCCAACTCCCGAACTGGAAAATGCTAATTCTGGTGCTGACGTCAGCTTATCCTGCGACTCATCCAAAGCCAACTGACAGGCATCACTCCAGATAAATGCTACCCCTTTGCGAGTCAAGTGTGTCAATGGACATGCTATTTTCGAGAATCCCTGAATAAATCTCCTGTAGTATCCTGCTAGGCCCAAGAAACTACGCATCTTTATCGGTGTTTTGGTGACAATTAGTATGCAACGCAAATAAATAAGAGAAAGGCAAGCACCAAATAAGAACAAGGAATAGAAAACGAAAATCACACAACAAAGGATGTACGTGGTTCAACAAAGATGTGCCTATGTCCACGGTGGTGTAGTCGGTATTATTTCTATATTCTTCGGGGAGTGACTATAGAGAGTACAACTTGTCCTTTTGCCCCAGACTCAGGGTTCAATATATACATGTGCGTTTAGGTGAGTGGGGGAGTTGGATTCCCCCACGTCTTCCATCTCCCCCTATAACCTCCCTTAATGGGAACGTGGGAAGAGACCGGATCTCAATTAAAACAAGAAGTGGGGGGCCTGGACTTTGGGCCGCTAGAATTGGGCTACTCGTCCAGGCCCATGGTCTTAGTTTTGGGTACCCACAATTTCCCCTAAGTTTGTTGGGCTATGTTTTGGTCTCAATAAATTTAAATGATTAGACATAATGGCTTTTTGTACACCGTGCAACTCTTCGAAAGTTGTGGAGATGATTATGGCGGCATCCGCTTCGTATCTTGTGCACTATGATTAGCAAAATTGTAAGGTTTTCTGGAATAGCCACCTTTCTACCGTCCTTTCAATCTTCCCAGCACTCCTCCATTCCCTGTGAGTTCTAGCACTTCGTACCTTTTTCTCTCAATCCCCATTCTCATTGCTTCCTTGTCGTTTGGGCCTGTGCTTCTTCATCGTTCGAGCCGATCTTCTATCTTGTAAGTTTCCTGTACCTTTTCTTTGCACTTTCTCTTTGAGTTTGTAGATTTCTAGGGTTTTTCAATGGCGAAAATTGGGAATAGGTCGGTTTCTGAGTTTAGGAAGTTTTACAACATCCCTGAATGGGTAGATATTGAGTGTTCTGTCTTCCCTCCTAGAAACATTAGAGACATAGAGGATGCCCACTGGATCCACATTTTGTTGCTTTCCCAGGGGGGACTCACTTTTCCTCCCAACGATTTGTTCTTACATTTCTTTGGCTATTTCAATATTATTCCTGCACAATGCTCGCCCAATGTGTGGAAAATAGTTAATGGCATACATAGGATAAATCAGGTTTATGGTACTAGGTTAGGGCTCGCCGAGGTCTATTTTTGCTATTCCTTCTCTCGAACTAGCTCTGGTGTCCTCTACCTCAAAGCTAGGAGCCCTGACAGGGTATTGGTAGTAAATCTAGCTGATTCCCATAAGGACTACTGTCAAGAAGCTTTCCTTATTAGAAATTGGTAGTTTTCTCCCCAATTTAAAGGGTTAAGGTCTGAGAGGTTCTCTTTTCCCTTTTATGGGGAAGAATACATAGGTAGACATTGCACTGTTGTTTCTACTTTTGTTGATTTGTGATCTTTCTAACCCTTCTTTGCTTTTTCTTCCACAACGAGGTCAAAGAACTTGGAACCTGCTCTCAGCGAGGTTCGTATCTCGGAATTGGTTCAGGCTTGAAATATCAGGGAGCCTTTGGGTGACGGCGAGCATCCCAGGTCTACTGGCTTTCTTCTTGAGTACAAGAACGTTGGTTCCAGCTGCATTTCAAGGCCTATGGACAGTATCCCAGAGTTTGACTCCTCCGAAGAAACTACTGCAGATCCTATCCAGTTGGACTAGGAGGAGAGCAGCTGTGAGAGTGACATTGTAGGAGCTGTGAATAATTTGGGTGGAGGGAGCTCTGATGGTAGTATTTCCTCTGATCGTGGGGAGGTCTCTGAGGATCGAGAGTCGTCAAGCACGTCCAGTAGTTCGAGCGAGGAGATGGATCCACCCCGGAGGAACCTGATTCGAGATGAAAATGATGAAGACCATATATTTCTTGCACAGAGGTCAAAGAAGAAAAAATCTAGCTCTGGGGATGTGGCTACTGGTTCCCGGTCCTCTGCTCAGGAGCAGGAGAGAAAGAGGAAGGAAGAAGAGCAGGTAAGAGAGAGAGAGAAAAAAAGGAAAAAGAGAAGAAGAAGATGGAAGAGAAAAGGAGGGTAGAGGAGAGGAAGAAGAAAGAGAATGAGAGGGAGGAGGAGGAGGAGAAGAGGAGGGCAGAAGCGAGGACGAAGGGTGGGCAGGCCTTAGTCCCGGTGTCCACGCTGCCCGAGGGGGCTTCTGTTGCGATTTCCCCTCAGTTGGCCCCCGTTCCGCTCGAGAGAGCTGTCCTCCCGGTTAATCGCCAAAGGGTGGTAAGGTCAGAGAAATTGGCCCTTCAGGCTAGCCAAAGGCTAGCTTTGGTAAAATTCTTCCCTTTTCTCCCATATTTTTATGAATTTCCTCATTTCCTTCTTCTAATGTCTTCTTTTTTCTGCAATTTGCGATTGACTTCACCGTGCTGTATCGTTCACCCGATGAGCTGGTGAAGAAAAATGGCTAGCTGGAAAAAGAGAACTCTTCCCCGAAGCTGAAGGGTAAAGAGCTCGAGGCTAATTTTAAAGTTGTTTATGCTGCTCGGATTTCATTTGACCTGGATCTTGCTACTACTAACAAGGAGAAGGACACGGCAGTCAAGTATTTAAAAGAGTTGCGACAGGCCAACGACCTGGTTTGCTCGAGCAAACTTGCTATTGTGGAGGAGAACAGAGTCCTTTCTGAAGAGCTGAAGAGAAAGGAGTCTGAGGCGGTCACTGCCAAGGAAGACTCATACAATTCTAGTTGGACTGCAGCATATGAGGATGTTGAAGTTCAGATAGGCTATATTAGTCGTCTGAACTTCAAGAAGGGCTGGAACAAGGCCCTCATAGCTGCTGGAGTGGATGCTGCATCTCCCTTATTTGACGAGCACGATCCAGGGCCGAGGCCAATTGTAGATGAATAACCTGTGGCAGCTGTTAAAGTCACTGACCCTATCCCTCAGGCGTCCCCTGCTGATGCTTCCCTTATCGTGGCGACAGAGATTACCCCTGCCGAGGGCGGTGCTCCTACTGATGCCGACAAGAGGAAAGGGCCATCGACCTCTGGGCCACCTGAGGTTGCTAACTAGTTATCTACTAGGATTGCTTTGTATTTTTGGTGTTTTCTGTCTGTAAACTTTATTTTCTCTATTCGATGTAAAATCAACTTTTATTAATGAAAAGGCTTCTATTCCTTAGTTCACTCATTTGTCTCTTTCTTTCTCTTGTCTTTCGATTGCTCGCAGTTAATTGATGTAGATGATTACATTCCCGCTACTTCTCAATTGGGAAGGATGTTGGGGCCAAATGTGAGCTCTGAAGTTTGTCACACTTTTGTGAGGATCTGCAAGTCTCTGCGACTGAGGAACAAGCGCTTTATAGAGCAAACAGAGCTCGTCGCCAAGATGGAGGACAGGCTTCAAGAGATGGAGGACATAGTTGCCTCAATTCAAGAGGAGGTCAATGCGCTGAGAACGAAGCTGTTAGAGGCCTCTGAGATCAACCAAGTTGAGGAGGTTCTCCAGCAGGACAATGAGGCTCTGAGGAGAGAGGTCTCACGCCTTAAGGAGCATGCAACGAGCACTACTCTAGCAGTATTACAGGGCTCCTCATCGTCGTGAGCTAGAGCCGATCAGAGTGGTGTGCCTCCTGCATTGCAGGGCCCTCTTCCGATTGTTCTGCGAGCTCGTAGGAATACCAGGGGTTTATCAAGGGAAATGGAGGAGCTTCGGGATGATGTTTAACGGGCGTATGTGACCGCTACCGGGCTCCAGAGGGACGTTACTCAGTTACGGTACTTATTCAAGAAAGGTCCTCGACAAGTGTGGGCTGATGGCTACGACCAGGGTGGTTAAATGCTCCAACAAGGTTGTCAGAGTTTGAAGAGCTTTCCTTTGTCAGGGGGTGGCTGAGTGCTTTAAAGGAGCTGTAAGTCCCGAGGAACTCGATGCTCTGGTATGGCCACGAGATTTCTCCCTCCACCCTGATGCCTAACCCCTTCCGGAGGGATGATCGATGGATCCCCATTGATGCCATCCCTCGGCAATTATTGGAGTCAGATGCGAATGAGGTTGAGGAAGATTTAGCTCCTGCTCCCGATGACGGATGAAGAGCTCGAGTGGCTGATTATCTCGCCCAGATGCCTCACCCCAATTGAGATTTTGCCAGTTTGTTTTTTTTTGTATTTTTGATAATGTAAATGCTTTGGGCGAGCTCGTCGACTAAGCATGTATCACCATTGTTGTAAATATGATGAATTAATGAAAAGTTTATGTTTTGGGCAATTTTGCCGACTAAACATGTGCATCATATTCTTCATATTCTTGCTGCTTTATGATCTTCTGAGTTTGTTTTGTCATGCAAGTGTCCTCCCAGTCCAGTATAATACAGAGATACCATTGTGCACCACTTTACCTTTTAGGTTGTGTCGTCACACTCCCTTAGGCCTAAGTGGTGCAATTGGCGAGGACACACCTGGTGTTGGATGCTTTGTCCGATCAGGATTTTATTCAACCGAAGAAGGTTTCATGACCAGTATAAAATGTGGTCATACTGCCTAAGGATCCCTTGTAGGGCTTCATATATTGCCAGGGGCAATGCTAAGAGGTCCTTCGTGTTTCATAACGATGACCTGAGGAGGGATATTCCCCTGTTATAGTGTAGTGGTCAATGTGCCTGTTACTTGGAAAAGATGTGTGATAAATCTCATGCAGTTGTTACTTATCAGAATATAATCAATTAAATTACTTTCATTAATGATAAGGGAAATGAAATTCTAGCTTTATAACAAAATAATAAAATAAAGATCTAAAAGTAGAATCTCTTGAGATTGGTTGCGTTCCATGCTCGTGGTATTTCTCTTCCTTCCATTATTTCCAAGTGATAGGCACCTTGTGGGCCGTCTCTTGTTATCTTAAAGGGTCCTTCCCAGTTTGGACCTAGCTTGTCGTCTGATGGTTTCACTGCACTGCCCAGGACTTTCCTTAGAACGTAGTCCCCGACTCGAAATGTCCTCGGGTTAACCCTTTTTGTTGTAATGCCTCACGAGCGGTTGGTGATAGCTCGCTAGTTTCACTAGGGCTAGATCCCGGCGCTCGTCAGCTAGATCAAGCTCAGCGAGCAATGCTGCATCATTATGGCCCTGGTCGACAAGGTTGGACCTCATTGTTAGCAAACCTGCTTCTAGTTGGATGACTTCTTCCATGCCATATGCCAGCGAAAATGGGGTTTCTCCTGTTGCTCGCCGAGGAGTGGTTCGGTATACCCATAGGATATGGGGTAGTTCATTTACCCATGTGCCTTTGGCTCATTCTAATCGCTTCTTTAATCCATCGATCACAGTTTTGTTATAAGCCTTAGCCTGGACATTGCTCAAAGGGTAGGCCACCGAACTGAAGTGATGTCTGATACCGTGTTCGTTATTGAAATTTTGAAAAGAGCCGCTTTCGAACTGTGTTCCATTGTCGGTGATGATGGTTCTGGGGATGCCAAAACGAGTGATTATGTTCCTACATATGAACCTTATCATGTCAGTGTCTCAGATGTTCGCCAGGGGTTCCGCCTCGATCAATTTGGTGAAGTAGTCAGTTGCAACCAACAGATATTTGCGATTACCAGTGGTGGTAGGTAGTGGTCCCACGATGTCCATTCCCTATTAGGCGAATGGCCATGGGCTGGATAGGGATTTTAGATCGCTGGTGGGTTGGTGGACCATAGGAGCGTAAAGTTGGCATTTCAGGCATTTACGAACATACATCGCAGAGTCCCTTTGCATATATGGCCACTAATAACCTTCCTTCATTGCTCGAAAGGCTAGAGACTTTCCTCCGATATGGCTTCCACGGACTCCTTCATGAATCTCGTGTAGCACTTGCTCAACATCTCCTGGGTGGGCGCATTGGAGGTAGGGACCGGAGAAGGATTTCCTATACAAATTGCCTTCTGGTGATAAGTGAAAGGAGCAGCTTTGACTCTTATCTGGTGGGCAGTCTTCTTGTCATCCGGGAGTGCGCCATCCTTTAAATAATCCCTTAAGGGGTCTATCCAGCTAGGGGATGATCCCACCTGGAGTACCTGTTCCACGTTTGGTGGTTTGCTATCGCGGTTAATGCTCGGGCGAGTGCGGAAATTGATGGGGATGATTCTTTTTAGGTCGGAGTCAACTGTCGAACTCAGGGCTGCTAGGGTGCTAGCATGACTGTTTTTCCCCTTGGGAAACTGCTGGACGTTGGTCTCTTCAAAGCTCAACATTAGTTTTCTCACTAAGGCGAGGTAAGCTGCCATCCTTTAATATTTTGCATTGTAATCTCCATTTACCTGATTGGAAACTAGTTGGGAATCGTCGAACACCTGTAAGTGTTTTGCTCCCGAAGTGTGCACCTTTTCGAGGCCGGTTATTAAGGCTTCGTACTCCGCTTCGTTGTTGGAGGATGCGAATCTAAGCTTGATTCCTTGTTCAAGGATTGTATTTTCTGGAGTAATGAGGACAATGCCTACCCCTGCCCCCTTTGAGTTGGAGGCTCCATCAACAAACAGTTTCCAGGTTTCCTCTGTTGCTTGTTTCTCCTTTTGCCTTGCTGGTTGAGGTTGGTCAGAGGGTTCCTCGCCCTTGAATTCGGCTATGAAATCAGCAAGGATCTGACCCTTGATAGTTGTCCTTCGTTGAAATTGGATGTCAAATCGATCGAGCTCGACTGACCACTTAGACAGTCTGCCCGACAAATCCTCTTTCCTTAGGATTTCCTTAAGGGGACGCGAGGTAAGGACGATGATAGTGTGAGCTTCGAAATAATGCTTCATCTTTCTCGAGGCTACTACTAGTGCAAAGGCGAGCTTCTCCAATGGTAGCTACCTTTGCTCGGCGTCCAGTAAGGTCTTGCTTGTGTAATAAATGGGGTATTGGATTCTTGCAACCTCCCATATTAACGCAGAGTTGATAGTGTGATTGGACACGGAGAGGTATAGGTACAAAGAATCTATCTGTTGTGGTATGACAAGCAGTGGTGGAGAGCTTAAGTAAGACTTGAGGTCGACCAATGCTCGCGAGCAATCTGGGATCCACTCTATCGTTTTGCTCCCCTTGAGAAGCTGGAAAAAAGGCTTGCACTTCTCGGAGGATTTAGAGATGATGCGATTTAAGGCAACAAGCATACCAGTGAGCTTTTGTACGTCCCGGATTGTGCGAGGAGGTTTCACCCTGTTGATTGCATCGATCTGGTCTGGGTTAGCCTCTATGCCTCTCTTAGTGACCAAGTACCCAAGAAATTTTCCTGACTGGACACCGAAAGAACACTTATTCGTGTTAAGTTTCATTCGGTACTTCCTGAGGATTTCGAAGGTGTTTGACAGGTCTGAAACGTGATTTTCCTTCTTCTTACTTTTAATGAGCATGTCATTGATGTATACCTCCATGGTGTCCCCCGTCTGATCCTTGAACATCTTGGTGACCAGCCGCTAATAGGTTGCCCCTGCATTCTTGAGCCCAAAGGGCATGACCTTGTAGCAGTATAACCCAACTGTAGTGATGAACGTCGTTTTGTCCTGGTCTGGGGCATATAAGGGGATCTGGTGATACCCCGAGTATGCGTCCAGGAAACTCATTCACTCAAGAGATGTAGTGGTGTCTACTAGTTGGTCTATTTTTGGGAGGGGGAAACTATCTTTAGGGCATGCTTTGTTGAGGTCAGTGAAGTCGATGCAAACTCTCCACTTCCTGTTGCTCTTCGTCACTACTACTGGGTTGGATAACCACTTGGGGAATTGTACTTCCCGTATGGATCCTGCATCCAGCAGTTTTTCAACTTCTTTTTTGACCGCTTTAGCCTTCTCTGGTGCGATTCACTATGCCTTTTGTGTGATCAGTTTGAAGGTAGAATCGACGTGCAGCCGATGACAGACCATACTCGGATCAATTACGAGCAGCTCGTATGGTTCCCACGCGAAAACATCTACGTTGAGCCTGAGTAGGGTTGTCAATTCCTTCTGTTTCTGATTGGTGAGAGATGCTCCATTCAAGAAGACTCTATTACTGTCGCCATCTCCAGTAGTAACTTCTACCAGGCCCTCGATGACCCGCTCGGAGGGGAGGAGCTTGTTCTCCTCTACTCCAGGTCTTCCGTACATTAATTGATATTTAGAAGCTGTCAGTCCCTCTTCAACTTTCTCGCTTGGCTGCTCGGCCTTCTTCTCTGGCTTTGGTCGGATGGCTGCTATAAAGAACCTTCTCGCCATTGCCTGATCGCCGTGGATCTCCAATACTCCTCACTCGGTTACATACTTGAGTTTCTGATGGTAGGTTGAGGAGACTACCTTCATCGCATGAAGCCATCCCCTGCCAAGGATGGCCTGGTATGGCGAGTCAATGATAACTACCAAAAACTCGATCATCTTGGAGACGTTTCCAACATGCACCGGTAATACAATCTTTCCCAAGGACATAGTTATTTTTCCAGCGAAGCCAACTAAAGGTACAGTATCTTCCTTTAAGTCGGCGACGCTTAACTTCAATTTTCGGAATAGGTCGAGATACATTACTTCAGACGAGCTTCCTTGGTCGACGAGTAACTTGTCGACGTCCAAGTTAGCTATCCTGAGGGTAATGATTAGAGCATCGTGATGCGGGGACCTCACTCCCACCAGATCTTCATCTGTAAAAATAATATGCTTGTTATAGTTTACGTCATCTACTCATCGGCGCTTTCCTAACTGTGACTTTACTGGATCGATCTGAAAAGCTTGCATTACCGCTGTAAGTTTCTTCATCTCCATTCGAGTTGTGTTTCCTTATATCTGCTTGGCATCAGATGCCCCATGAATTACCATGAACTCATGTCCAGCGTCATCTTCCAGCACGTTGTCAGGTTTCGCCTCTGTATTGGCAGCCACTTTCTCTGACCTTTTCTCCACAAACTCGTTCAAATGCCCAGACTGGGCCAGCTCCTCGAGGTGAGACTTGAGAGATTTGCAGTGCTCAGTCTTATGTCCTCCCTCTTTGTGAAAATCACATCTTAGCGCATTGTTCCTCTTCGAGGGATCTCCTCCCATCTTTCTGGGCCACTTAATGAATGGCTCATCTTTGATCTTCGCGAGAATTTTGCAAATTGGTTCTTTGAAAATGGTGTTGACTGCCTGGAATGCTTTCGACGCATCATTGTTCCCTCCGTTCTTGGAGCCATTTTTGCCCCCGTTCTTTCCTCGTTTCTTCTGGTTCTCAGCTTTCACTTCCCTTGGTAGTGAGTTTAACTTGCCTGTTTTCTCCTGTACTGAGGTGGATTACATCTTCTACCTTAGCATACTTCTCGATGCAAGCCATTAGGTAATCAAAAGTCATAGCGTCCTTCTTTGTCAGGGACTGGTATAGAAGGGAAGAACTGGGTAGCCCAATTTTGAAAGAAGCCACTGCTACTTGCTCCGAACAATCCTCAACCTCATTGAATAATTCCCAGTACCTTTTTGGGTAGTCCCGGAGGGTCTCTTAAGGCGTTTTCTTCATTGTTAGCAAAGCATCCATCCTTTTGGGATGGGAGCTACTAGTAATGAATCGGGACGTAAAGAGCTCGGCTAGGGACTTGAAACTCCTGATGGACATATGGGGAAGCCTTTCGAACCACTTCTGCACTACGTCATGCAGCCTCGAAGGAAAAATTCGGCACATTAGCGCATCCCGGTGGTTCCAAAGGGTCATGGCCTATCGGTACTGCCTGACGTGATCAATGGGATCAGTCTTACCGTCATAAATCTTGAACCTTGGAATAGCAAACTTCTTGGGGGCTTCTTCTTCCTCAATTTCCCTCGTGAAAGGTGACTTCATCTGGGTTTTGAGAGCTCGTATAGCGAGTTCTGGGGTCGATCTGGTACCTTGGTGGGCAGGATGTTGGTCCATCTCCCTGCGGACTAGATTTGGTATGTTCTCGTCACTGCGAGCAGGGCTCTGGTAACGGCGAGCTCTTCGCAGCTGCTTGCGGAGGTCGTCGTCTGATTCGCCTGCTTCAACCTTTTGAGATCCCCTCCTAGGTATCCTTCCTCGGCTACGAGACTTGCTCGCCTGAGGGCTAGGAGTACGGTATGGACGTCTCCTGTTATCAGGATGAAGCTCCCTCTCCAGTCTTTCCAGTCTCCTTTTCAAGCGAGCATTCTCAGCCTCGTATTTACGAGAAGACTCCCTCTGCTCGTGGAGCCTTGCCTCATATGCGTCAATCAATCTGGATATCTGTGTGGACCTCGCTGGTCCTTGACTTTCTTCTGAGGCTGGCCTTTCCAAGCGATCCCTCTGATCTGAACGTCGAACTTCAGACCTAATCCTGCGAGGGGCAGGTTGTTCTTGAATATCCCCTGCCTAGGGGGCATTGCTGCTGTGACCAGACATTTTAAACTCATTTTTTTTAGTGTGGACTTTTCTCTGGGAAGATAAACGTTTCCCATAGACGGGGCCAATTGTGGTGACAATTATTATGCAACACAAATAAATAAGAGAAAGGCAAGCACCAAATAAGAACAGGGAATAGAAAATGACAATCACACAATAAAGGATGTACGTAGTTCAGCAAAGATGTGCCTATGTCCACGGTGGTGCAGTCGATATTATTTCTATATTCTCCGGGGAGTGACTATAGAGAGTACAACTTGTCCTTTTGCCCCGGACTCAGGGTTCAATATATACATGTGCATTTAGGTGAGTGGGGGAATTGGATTCCCCCACGTCTTCCATCTCTCCCTATAACCTCCCTTAATGGGAACGTGGGAAGAGACCGAATCTCAATTAAAACAAGAAGTGGGGGGACTGGACTTTGGGCTGCCAAAATTGGGCTACTCGTCCAGGCCCATGGTATTAGTTTTGGGTACCCACAGATGTCATGGGTTATCCCCACTCCCTCACCGGTGCTACCTTTCCTGGATCAACAGAGATCCCCCTGTCAGAAGTGATGTTCCCCAAGAACTAAACTTCCTTCAGCCAAGATTCTCACTTCTCATATTTGCATATAGCTCATGCTGGCTCAGTGTCTATAACACCTATCGCAAATGCTCGACCTGCTTCTCCTCAGTCTGGGTGTATATCCAAATGTCATCTATAAAGATGATGGCAAACTGATTAAGGAACTCCATGAACACCGTATTCATCCAGTCCATGAATGTGGTTAGGATATATATCTAGTCACGTCCTACTTTCTGATATGCAATCGATGGTTTCCTAACATCAAGTCTATCTTTGAGAAGAAGGCATCTCCTCTCAATTGGTCGGATAAGTCATCGATTCGGGCAACTGATACTTATTTCGTATCATGACTTTACTCAGTTCTCTTAATCAACACACAACCATAAAGGTCTACCCCTTTTCTCCTCACAAACAATACGGGATCACCCCAAGGCGAGGTACTCCTCCTGTTGGAGCTTTGACCCAACAGCTGCTCAGTTTGGTCTTGTAACTTCAAAGGTTCGATAGGGTTAGGCTCAATCAGCCTAATAATTATAGCCATACTATCCTCCTTGTTGCTCCGATTTATTCACGAGGTAAGACTTTTGAAAACACCTAAGTTATCGTTCCCTTTACGGATGACAACTAGGGTACTAATCCGTGTACTAAAGGCCAAATACTCCCAGCTCTCGACGTTCGCTAGGTTACATGCTTGGGACGTCTCATAAAGAAAAATACAAACAAGGAACTCCCCCGATAAACTACTAACTAACATTATCGGTCACTGAGGTTTGTGAGCCATCGGTATCTGACTTGTACCCCGTTTTCCTACTTCTTGCTATGAAAGTGACTTACCTACTCTCAAGATACGTGAGATGATACTCAACATAGTCCTCCTACTAACTTGGCATTAGACTCTAATATTTTCTACGGGATAATCCCCATGCTCAGAAACATTTCATCAAATCTTGAACTTCTTTAATAGACATCCCTACTCACCGGGATTAGATATAACCAGATGACGTACTTTATGAAGTCTTTATACGCCGCCATATATGTATATATATATATATATATAGCCCTACCTCTTCTCAAGTGACACTTAGTGAAATTTCTAATAAACACAAAAATACTACTGTAATGGTCTATTATCACTAAAACCGTCCTTAGCTAGTTCAAAAATCAGGATAAGAATGCATTCTACGCTCACATTTCTCAGAGTATTAGTAATAATCTGTAACTCATCTAAGTTGTTAGATATTTCCCCTTTATCTTAAAGGACACTATAAATAATGAAGTATCGTACCTCCAAACGCAAGTGATAGTTGCGGTATCAATGGCATAACCGTATATCTGGCATTATAGATACATCCAAACTGTACTCCTTGATGTTGTTGTGGTGTCTGCGATGTTAGGGTAACTATCCAGGCTTCCTCTTATTGAGCATCCTATCCTTGTACTTTATCTGGTTGCAGGAAGTCCCTCCTCTTGTGACCCTGCTGTTTGCACTTATAACACTAACCTTAAATCCCTTTCCTTCTTTTGCCTAGTTGTCCTTGCTGATTGGGATGCGGTTTCTCACCAGCCGAATCTGCGCAGACCCGGCGTGTATGGTCATTTCTCCCACATTTAAAACACCTCTTGATGGTAGTCCTCCTCTCTTGGCTTTGTTGGCTCTGACGGGTTTGGCTCTTCCCGCCATTTCTATTGCCATCCTGGTCTAGACGACTCTCGGGCACTTGTCACTCTGGCGGTGGTATTTTCCCCTATTTTCTAACTTTAGCAATGTTATATTGATCAGCTTTCCTCGTTCTTTTACCCCTGTAAGTTGTACAATGATATTTTGGTACTTCAATATTGCGATAGTCACTGCTTGTGCCATGATATTTTCTATCTCAGTGATTTTCGCTCTTTCCTGGTGTACCTGAGGTACCTGTTGGTCTTGTCCCGCATTTGTTCCTTCAGCGGTGTTAGTTTGTATCTCCCTCATGAGCGACATCTGAAATTCAAATGAATTATATAAGTCCATTGACCATACATAACATTGTAGCAGAAGTACGTAGTCTACAAAACGTAACAAAGAGTGGAACAGTCCTAATAATAGGGCTCTATATCAAAGGATGCTACGCAGAAACATAACAAGCCGTACAGATCCTAAGGAATCTAGAACCTGATGCTCTGATACCACCTGTGACACACCGACTATGTAAATATCGGGTAGCTACTCCTTTATTCAAATTAATATAAAATGTCAAGTCGGTTCAGTTCATAGCATCACTGTCAAAAATATTTTAAACAGTTACTAGCCACCTAATATTTAAAAAATGGGTTGCCAAATTTTATTAAATTAAATTAACACGAAACAATTAAATTATAAGCTAACTATACCACATTCACATCATAACCACAACAGGATAATAATGGAATAAATAAAATGAGTCTGGAGTAACACTCCCATGAATAATCCAAATACTGAATAAATCCCCATACAAAAGTCTGAATAAATAAATAAATCCAAAACTGAAATGAAACTGGAAGTCGGAGAATGATATCTCTAAATGGAAATGGGCGACATGCCCTAACAGTTGACTAACCCTGAATAGAATCAAATGGAGAATGTGGAGGCATCTAATATCGAGATTCTGTAACTTCCACAACAGCTACAACATGTCAATGTGTTGGAACTCCTATGATGGGCGTCCTTGTGGCAGGGAACCTAAAAAGGTTTTACAATAAAATAGATTTGAAAGCAAACGGGTCTGAGCCCGAGGTGAAAACAGTTTAAAAAATATAGCAAGTGTTTAATTACATTAAACAGTAAATATTATATACATGTTAGCTATGGGCTCTCACATGAGTTCCTCACTCCTCAACTAATGTGCACGCTTAACGTATACACATAACCCATCATAATTATGTCGCTAATTAACTTGTTCGTACCACTTCATGTCTTCACATTACAATATAGGGGTTTATTCATATCATTTTAATACATCCGGCATGTAACTGACCTTCATATTAATCAGATTAATTTATATCAATTACGATTGGAATTGTCACATTTTTAACCCCACTCAAATGTCTCAATTATTCGTATTAACAATTTAACAGTGAGTCAGTTATAAATACAAGTATATCATTCTCAGCATAAATATACAAATATGGCACCCCTAGGCTAAGCTGCGGTGAACGCATACTGTGCTATCGAATCCCGGTACATCATGTACGTAAGGACTACGTGTTCCGAATCGCTCAGGAACCGTTTCAATAAATAAAATCACACACATTGGAGGCGAACATAGTTCACATACACATGGGTCACGCACATACCTACACTCCCATAGTCAGCTGACTTATCAACTCACCAATAAGACATTCAAAACCCTATGTCCTTAAGGTACCAATCTAAATCTCCCCATAGGCACAAAAAGATCAGATGGCCCTATTTCGAAAGCCGACCTCCCATGATAGTAAGTATGGTAGGTATTTCATACACACAAAAGTCCGTATACTAAGCATTCACACAACTTAGGTAATTATTTTATTAAGGGTATATTTTTAGCCCTATATCATCAGTCTTAATCGTACGTCATTATCATTCCGACTTATATATAATATGTTTTGCCAATAAATCTCACGTCATATCATTTCGAGTACTTAAACCTATGCCAAAAAGGTCACTAAGTCTCCTACGTATCCCACATGTCAATTTAGTACTCTGATTTCCCTATTTCTGTATCAACCCCTAACTTATCACTGATACGAACTAAAGTCATTCTCTCACATTTTATAATGGTAAATTACTCGTCGGACACTCGTAAGTTTAACACTGCGTTCCAAACCAATTCTAATATGTTCCGGGATTTAATTACAACCCTACTTGTCTCCCTAAATTCCTAATGTATTCGCATAGTCCTCACCTCCAACTTTCAATAGCCGAAATCGCTTAAATTTAAAGAAGGAAAAATGTCACGGTTTCTGGGGAGGTCGATCGATCGACCTATTAATGTCGATCGATCGATCCCAGTCGATCGATAGACCTATGAATGTTGATCGACCAATCAAGTAGGTACAGGTCTCGAGTTTCTTCATTTTTCAGTCGTAGTTTTGTCCCAATTCTCCATTACAAGATATTAAATCCTAAAGTTAACATATTGGGTAATCGTACAACCTAAATACATGATTCTTAACGTTCTATAATTCTTAAAACATCATCAATTAAAGTTTTCTTGGATCAAATCATTCTATTTTCATAAAAACCCTACTTTTCTATTTTCTTCAAGAATCATCATACATCTCCTCATAAATCCGTATTTAACTAAGCATGGTTTATGGTTTCGTTAATAGAATACTTCCAGATTCAAACTACATATAAATCCTACCCCGAATCAAGGTTTAATCTCCAAGTTTCATGAATTTCACTATTTACATGGTTATCATCAAATCCTACACTATCATGGATAAATTATTTGATGAATCTTAATGAATTAAAACACTTGCCTTGAAATTTGATGTTTTGATCTGTTGATGACGATAAGGGTTGGTTCTCTTCCTCTCTCCGGTCACAAATCCGACGATAGTGGTGGCGTGTGATGGTTATGGCACAGAAAACTCCCTTGTAACTTCTCCTCTCTTCTCATGCTCCCCACTACTTGATTTTGACAGATAATGGCCCTAATATTGGCTGATAAATATAGCCTAAATTTCGTGGGTCAAAATTCCCTAAAAATAAAAATGACTAAAATGCCCTCCCCCGTTGCCGGTTTGGCCTAAAAATACCACGGGACACAAACTAAACCCTCGGCTAGTGTTTTTTGACTATATCAATCCTTCCGAACACACTGTCACACTCAAAATGGCTATACAGATGATACAAATATATTTTACTTTTAAATCCATTTAAATTGATTCATGACGCAACTGACACGCGCGTCCCAACTAAATTTCCTAATTGTCGTATTTATGACTCGCGATAATTTTAATAAATTCAATAATCATATATTACCATATTCACTCAGTAATATTCAACGTTATTATCATAATCAAATACCAACTCTCGTCTCGCTAGTATTTAAATCTGGATTAATTTCCAAATAAATATCCCATTTAATTTAATTAATCCCATTAAATAAAATCAATAAAATTTCGGGATATTACAACTTCAAACAACCAAAAAAGAACCTTAAATTAACGATTTTTGTTATTAATAACTTCAAACAACAAACACTTTTGGTTATTAATATAGGCATCCAATTCTATTTGTTGAACATTCAAACCCTACACGATAGAATTTTTCTTTAACAACCTCTTTAAACGACCATATTTGACACTAAAACTAAAAACTTAAAGACATTATTTTCTATAGTTGCAATGAATGCTCTTATTAGTCTTAATAAGTATTGTGATACAAAAATGCAGTGAACACAAAAGAACTAACCATCATTCATATGTATATCGACCAACACCTTCTTGGCACGTTAAAATTGTCCCTTACTCTGACACGAGACATAACTCTGAGTTTCATGTGAGATTTCAACCTATAACTGCATCATCTTGAGTAATAAAAATAAAACAAAACACTTAATACAATCCCAAACAAAAAATTTATTTTAGTTTTTTAGGACAAACAACTATCCATCAGTCATGTGTATATCCAATACGCTATAAATACCATCCAAAGTACACTCAAGTAAAAAGTAGATAACGTCTGGAAAATAATATCCATATTTATAGTAGCCGAGCACCTCGCATCATTTATCTATCATGTACATTTTTTTATAACCTAGTTCAATAACACCTTCCCGAATGTGTAAGAGAGTCGGTCAATAAAGGGAAATTTTAGAGGAGTGTGACGAATGAAGAGAAAGTGTCTCTGAACGACCTCGAGCTCATGGTCTTGGCTTGTGGCCTCATGGGTGTCTTCCACTACGTGTTCTCGCCCCATGTTCATGATGGACCGAACGAAATTGTTTAAGAATATTTGTGATCGATGACAATATGTTGATGGCATTTCTTGCATTCACAGAGAAAGAAACTCCAAAAAAATCTTCTGAAATTGACAACTGAGCCCAGAGAACTCAAAATCAAGAATGGGTTCTAGAATTTTGACTGGATCAAAAATTAGCAAACCCATAACAAAACAATTGTTTGTTTAAGAATAATTTAATTGGGACTTTTAAGGCCTTAGATGTTTGTGATTGTCAAGTAAACAAACAATTCAGATGTAATGTTGTTGTTGCAGCAGCAACGTCGTCATATACATAAGGTTTTGATTATAAAAGGTTTCTTCAACTGCAGTAGACTCTAATTAGCTCTGCACATGGATTTTTTCAATTTTACAATTGGGTATTCTAAATGGATGTGAATTCAAAAGAGCCACCTTTTTATTATTTAGTTATACATGGATTATATACTTGATGATATTAATTGATGGATTATGTACATAAAAAAAAAATTACCAGTGAGTTTAAAAGATATATCAAACCTTTGAAGCACATATAAAATGAAACATTTAAAATTTGAGATCATCTTTCTGAGTATGACTTTCTTAAATATGAATCCAGAGATATCTTTGCATCATTACACTATCTCTATGAACCAACTTTAAGCAACGATGCTATGAACCAGTAATGATCTCTATAATTTACATTAATGTTATCGGAACCAATAATGGTCTCTATACTACCTCTATGAACCAAAAAATACCTCTGATTGAACATGAAGAGTGCCAATGCAAAAAAAAATGCACAATAAGTCAAATTAATATTCAAAAGTAGGCAAGCCAAAGTTGAATACATATTATTGACATAGATACAAAAAAAATTAATAAAAAACAAAAACAAAAAAAGAAATAGAATTGGTAGAGAATTAGAGTGAAATGGTACGTGAGATAAAAAAAATTAAAAAAAAAACACCATAAGATGTCGGAGACAGATTAGTAATGGTACCTGAGAGCAAACAAACATCAAAATTAGTAATGATTCTTAATTAAACCCTAATAGTAGTACAAGTTTGTCCAGATCTAAAAGAATATTTAGGTATAAACCTCAAATCAAAATTAAAAAAAATAAACCCCAAATCAAAATTTAAAAAAAAAGTGTTCAGATCCGTTGTTGTGGGTGAGAAAATCTTATAGTGTGCATATGTGTGTGCGTATGTGTGTGGTCGCAAGAAGATGTCGAAGAGAGAGTTTTTTACGCAGGAAGAGGACTAAGGGGTGGCGTCGTGTCGAGGGCGCCGTAGGGTGGTAATATCAGCTAGAGAGGAGGGATTAAAAGGATGAGTGAGAGAGAAAATGAAAGTATGTTAGGGTTAGCAGGATAAGTGATTGAGAAACATTACAAATATACCCTTAACTTTCAACTATTGGATTCAATTTTTCACCTTTCAATCCTAGCCTCTAAATAGCTTATCAACTTATGGAATAGTATCCAACATACTACTCCTTATTATATGTATATATATATATATATATATACACACACACACACACAACACCAAACTGGGTGAATAGCCACAAAAAGAGGTCACAGCCCATAGACATGACCATACCTAAAATAGGCGTGATGAAGTCTATGATGTAGTCTAGTAATAGATCATCTCGCATGTGGTCACGAATAATAGCCATGACTCATGTGAGTCATGGATATGAGCCGTGATCCATCCATGACCATTATGGCGCAAGTTTCCTCCAAATCTGGTCTCAGATAGGGTCACGGCCTTAGACCGTGACCATAAGCCAAAGCCACACTAATATAGTCACGGCTTTTGACCATGACCATTATGGGAATCCAGTCATGGCTTCTGTCTATGACTAGTTTATTATTTACATGTTGATGTGTTAAAAATTAATGTGTTCATGGCCTTAAGCCGTGACCAGGGTCTTTATACTTCATTCACAGGTGAAGTTTTCATTTCCCTCGAAAATTCCTAAACCCTCCAAATTTTCCCTCTCTCGTGCGATTTTGTGCTCCTGTCCGACGATTTCATCTCTCAATCTCTCTTTCAATCTCAATCTCTCTTTTAATCTCTAAGGTAATATTTCAATCGCAGTGTATTTCTGTGGGTGTATTTCAGTGTGTATTTCTGTGTTTGTGTGTGTGTATGTGTGTATTTTTTTTTGTGTGTGTTCATTTCAGTGTGTGTATATATGTATGTGTATGTATGTGTGTATATGTATGTGTGTATGTATGTATGTATAGTGTATGTGTCTATATGTATGTATAATGAATGTGTTTCTGTATTCTAGAAAAAAATATATGACTAATGTTTCTTTAGGTTTAGGGCTAAAATATATAAAAAAAAATATGCGTGTCCTTTAATATTGATGCTAAAAAAATATGACTAATGTTGGTTTAAGTCTAGAAAAAATAATATGACTAATGTTGGTTTATGTTTAATATTGATGCTAAATTCGGGATTGATTTTAGGGGTAATGTTTGTAAGGGATTAATTTTATGACTAATGTCTGTAAGGGTTAATTTTACGACGAATGTTTGTAAGGGTTAATTTTAGGGTTAATGTTAGGATTGATTTTAGGGATTGTTGGATTAAATGAAAAAAGTAGGTATTCAAAACCTAATAAATTAATGGTGAGATACACACCCATACACGAGATTCACTCGCGGGAGACTACGTGGCTCCGCTGGTTTTTTTAGAGTTTTGTCTGGACAGTCCTTGGTTTAGTGCCTTGGCTTTTTACAACTATTCCAAGTGTTACCATTACTGATTTTAGATGGTGGAGTTCAATTTTTTTGAGTGAGGGGAAGTAAAGATTGTTATGAAACTATAGTTTGATTCCACGCTCTCCTTCCCAATTGTCATATTGTTGATGGGAATTTCAACTGTAAAGCGAAGACTTAATATGAGTGAGAAAGTAATTGTTATGTGAAGGAAATCAAAGGTCGGGTCACATAGATTTTTGCGACCTGGGTCGTACCTTTCTCTGCTTCAATTGCAATCTATGTCAGTTGCAGAATTATTCGACCCGAAGCGACTACACAATCACATTCATATATCTTTGCATGTGTATGTATGTATATCTCTATCTATATTTATGTGTGTATGTGTGCATGGGATTCAAACTATAGTTCATAATAACTAGTTAATGATTCATTAGTGCAATTGTTTATAGGAATCATAATCACGCCCTGGTTCTTTTTTCTCAGGAAAAATGAGTCATGGTGCTAATAAATGGCAACAAGAGTGGGAAAAGTTTCAATTGGACTGCATTCGTACATCTTTCATTAATGAGACTCATTCAGTGGGTACTCTGGTTTATTAGTATGGGAATAGGAAGATCAAACAATTTAACTACCTTGTAAACTGTGGAGTTCATCTCCAGCAAGCGTACTTGTTCAATCTTATTCTATTTTCCCTACCAAAATGCTCGGATGAAGCTATACAATATATATTTCACGTGTATAATCCCGATAGAGCACTGAACTTGCTTACGTTAATAGAGAAGGCAAAAAAAAATTCACCTCTTATGGATAGAATTACATACAAAGAGCATTGCCGAAGACTGTGATGTCTCGCGACATATACATGTAAAACATGATCTTTCCATTAGTATGAAGAGGATGAGATTTTGAGTTCGTGTTGCTGACATCTATGCATCCATTATAGATACGCTTCCTCCTAATTGGCCACGTGAAAAAATCCATAGGTTTTTAAAAACAAATCCCAACTGGATGGAGATCAAGCATGTTGAAATTTTATTAATGTCTTACCATGAACAAGTAGATTATAATATACAGTCAAATAATTTATTTTGTAAGTTATAATTTCATATTGAACTTTGAAATTATGCATCTATTATTACAGATACACATTGAGTTTTTATTATTTTTGTAGATAATGTCGAGCGATAATAGAAACAACTCTCCAACCGAGGACGTGACACAGCCACAAGGAGAATTTGCATCACCAATTAGTGACCAATACACATCTCCACCAGAAATACATTCCACCACTCTGAGTTATAGTAGACAAGGTACTCCCATTAATCCAACAGACATGCCCAAGGCTCTTGAAACTCTCGGGTTAGTTAACAAGAAGCCTATTGGGTTGTCTCTATTGGGAATAAACCCACAGGGGATAAGAATCATGTTCAACAATTTAAAGCCCGGTGTTTGCCCTTGGCAAAAATGAATGTGGGAGAGGGAGGAGTTGAAAATTGAAACCTTGTAGATAAAGATATTAAAGATGGCATCTACGAGCAACTCAACAAATAATTTTCATCTTCGCCAAACTCAAAAAATAAGGTTCTTTCTTGGGCTACTGAATAACTCCAAACATATTAGTGAAACATTAGGAAAAAGCATTTCCCTAAGGGAGCATCGATCTCTAACAGTTTGGTGCTCAAAGATAAAGTCCCTTCGAATGTTGAGATGCTAATCGGTCAATGAAATGATTTTCTGGAAAATGAGGCGAAGGACTCAAAAATGCTGCAAAGGGAGAAAAACAAGCAGAATAGGGCAAAAAGAACTGATGTCCACCAGGTTGGCTCGAAATCTTATGAAGATTTGAAAAAAGAGTGGTCGACTAAGACAAAAGGTAGCCCAGATAAAGGAAAGACACCGAATCGGGCCAACTTGTACGTGCATACAAGACGAGATAAAGATAATAAATTTCCTCCTCACTTGGCCAAGACTCTAGCATAAATAGAGCTATCAGTAGTCAATCAGCGTCAAGCTCGTTCGACGAAATTGACAATGATGCCCTCGTACAGACCCTGGGGAAGGACCATGGAGGGTGGATGATAGGTTTGGGTCTCATATGTCAAAAACAATATTCAAACATGTCGCCCCTCTCGTGAACGAGCTTTCTTCTATTAATAAGCATTTCTTGTCCAATGATGAACGTCATTCTAGGACTGAAGGGGATATAATAGGGCTTCAAAATGAATTGGGAGGCATGAATGATAAGATTTCACAAATTATATCCCTTTTAACCGGTCGTATGCCCCTGCAGCCGCCAATGCATCCCGGTTACCCCTTACCTCCTCAAAATCTCCCTCCTTCTCCATTCCCCTCACAAATGTCCGTTGCTTCGTTAACATCCCCTCACAAATGTTGGTTTCTCCTTCAACATTCCCTTTCTCAGTGCCTCGGTATGCCATAGGTCTTGGATCCTCGTCAACAACCCACGTTGATTATGGTGAGAAATACTATTGTGGTGACAATTAAACGCAACATAAAACAACAAGCAAAGGCAATCACCAAAATAAATAAAGAACTTGAAATAATAGTAATCACACACAACACAAGATATACGTGGTTCGATAAGAAGGCATATGTCCACGGTGGTGCTTTCAGTATTTTATTTCTCTTTATTCCGGGGGAGTGTTTACAGAAAAATGCATGCCCTTTGCCCCGGGCTGAGGGTTTAATATATACATGTTATTTCTCGAAGAGTGGGGGTGTTGGACTCCTCCACATTAGCCCATAACTCCCTAGAATATCTCATGAGATATTTTAGGGGTTGAATGGGTCATAACTGAATTAGTTATGCATGTGGCCTACAGACTTTGGGTCAGACTGAAGCGGGCTACTTCTCTGGGTCGGACTATTTAATCAAGGTACCCACAATTACCCCTAAAAATTTTGGGTCATAATTTAGGCTCAATAATTTTAAATAATAGCCTTAGTGGAATTTTTTATGAATCGCAGGACGCCTTGGGATTGAAGCGTCTTTCTCGAATCGATTTAGGCGGAATATTGCTTCATTCCCTGTGCGTTATGATTAGAAAGGTTTGAAACAGCTTGGAGAGATCATTCCTTGACGTCGCTTCAAATTTCCTTGTGCTCTCTGGATTTCTCCAACCTCTCACTTTTTCTTTCTCACTTCCAGGTCTCGTCTTCCATCTTCATTCTTTTTCCTTATCTTCTCACCTCCCCTGATTGTGGCTTTGCATTGTCTCAAATTGATTCTTAATTTGTAAGTTCTTCACACTCCTTCCTTTTTTTGTTGGAATTTCTTCATATTCGATATTAGGGTTTCTCCTTTCGATTGACGAAAATAGGCAACAGGTCGACAACTGAGTTTAGGAAGTTTTACAATATTCCAAACTAGGTAGACATCGAATGTGTCCATGTTCCTCGTAATATCAGGGACATTGGGGATGGTCACTGGATACATGTTCTTTTGTTATCCCAGGGGGGTCTTAATTTTCCCTCAAATCACTTGTTTTTGCACTTTTTTAGTTACTTCTATATAGATCCTTCACAGTGCTCGCCAAATGTTTGGAAAATTGTCAATGGCGTGCATAGAATTAATCAGCTATATGGCACCAATCTAGGGCTTGCTGAAATCTGCTATTGATATTCTTTTTTCTCGAACAAGCTTTGGTCTTCTGTACTTCAAATCTAGGAGTCCTGATAGGGTATTGGTAGTAAATCTACTTGATTCCCACAAGGACTACTGGCATGAGGGGTTTATTGCCAGAAATTAGAAGCTCCCTCCCCATACTGAAGGGTCGAGGTTTGGGAGACACATGATTCCCTTTTATGGGGAGGAATATATAGGTAGGCATAGTTATTGTTCTGCTAATTGATTCTCTATTAGTGTATGGTCTTTCTTATATCTTTCTCTCTTTATTTTTTTAGTGAAGTCAAAGAAATTAGAACCCCCTCTTCACGAGATTTGAGTTGCTGAGCTGGTTAAGGCTTGGAAAATTAGGGAACTCTTAGCTGACTGTGAGCATCCTCGATCAATGGCATTTCTCTTGGAATACAAGAACATTGGGTCCAGTTTCATCGCATGACCTGTGGATAGCGTTCCTCACCTAGATATCACAGAAGAGGTTGTTGCTGACCCAATCCAATTGGATGAGGATGAAAGCAGCTCTGGTGAAGAGAGCGAGAGGGCTAACAGGGGTGGTGTTGAAGGTGATTACAGTGAGGAGTGCTCAAGTAGAAAAGAATCCTCCAGCTCGAAAGAGGGTTGAGAGGCTCAGGAGTCTTTAGGGGATTCAAGTAGCTCCAGCGAGGAAGATATGGCTCCACCTAGGAAGAATTTGATCCGAGATAATGATGAAGACAATGTGCGTCTTTCTCGCCAATTGAAGAAGTAGAAATCTGGGAGCGGGGATGCCGCAACTGGCTCCCATAATGTTGCTCATGAGCAAGAGAGGAAGAAGAAAGAGGATGAACTAGTGAGAGAGAGAGGGAGATAAATAAGGAAAAGGAGAAGAGGAAGGTGGAAGAGAGAAAGAGGATAAAAAGGGAGAAGAATGAGAGGGAAGAAGAGAAGAGGTGAGGACGAAGGCGAGGAAGTCTGTGGTTCTCGTGTCTTCTCTGGCTAAGGGGGCTTATATTTCTCTTACCCTTCAGCTAGCTTCGACAGTGCTTGAGAGGGCAGTCCTACCAGCCAATCACCAAAGGTCGATAAACATAGGGACCAACCAGTTAGCCATGAATGCGAGTCGGGGGATAGCCTTGGTAAGCCTATTTTCACTTATCTTATCTTGTAATGCTTCTTTTAATACTTTCTCTGATGATGTTTTCATTTTCTCTACAGTTTGTGTCTGATTTCACTGTCCTCTACTGCAGTCCTGATGAGTTGGTGAGGAAGAACACTGAGCTGGACAGGAAAAATGCCGAGATGGAGGCCAGATTAAGGACTGCCAGTTCTGCTAAAAAGTCTTCTGACCTCTCCTTGGCCCAAGCCAAAAAAGCAAAAGATTAAGCGACCAAGGATCTCAAAGATCTGAGGCAATCCTATGACTTGGTCTGTGCAATCAAGCTAGCGGTGGTAGAGGAGAATAAGGTGTTTGCTGGGAAGGTGAAGAAGGTGGAATATAAGGCCACCACCCTCAAAAAGATCTCGTACAAAGCTGGATGGGTCACAGGGTATAAGGATATTGAGGCCCAAATTGGTTATATTGGTCGTCTCAACCTCAAGAAGGGTTGGGACAAGGCCTTACTCGCTACCGAGGTGGATATTGCTTCCACCCTCTTTGACGAGCATGACCCTGGCCCCAAGCCTGTCATAGATAATGTGTCTTTTCCTACTACCAATGAAGGTTTCCCCTATTATTCTGACCATCGATGTTGATGCTCCCCTTGAACAGGGGATGGCGAATGCTCCGTCTGAAGGAGGTGTGCCTTGAGCTGATGAAGATAAGGGGAATCAACCAGCGACCTCAGAGAAGACTGAGGTTTCTAGATAGTATTCCTTAGGGATCTATTTGTATTTTTGTTGTTCTTGCCTTTTGATGATGTACTTTGAACCTTCTTTTAATGAAATGAAATTCAGTTCCCTTCCACGTACTGATTTATTTGTTCTTCAATTCTTATATGGTTTGTAGCTAATTGATGTTAATGATTATATACCTGTTACTTCTCAACGACGAAAGATGTTTGCTCATGATGCGAGCAATCGAGTTCGCAAAGCCTTTGTAAGGACCTGCAAGTCCCTTTGGTCGAGGAACCAAGATTATAAGGACCATTCAAAGCTCGTAGCCAAGTTGAAAGATAGGATCCAAGAGATGGAGGATATCGGCGCTTATGTTCAAGAAGAAGTGGATGTTGTGAAGGCTAAGCTCCTAGGTGCCTCCGAGGTTAATAAGGTTGGAGAAGTACTTCAGGAAGAGAACGATGCTCTAAGGAGAGAAGTCTCACGACTCAGGGAGAATGCATCGAGTATTGCTCCTCGAGTTCTACGTGGTAACTGTTCATCTACTGGACCACGAGTTGGTACTGATGATAAAGGTTCAGCTAGGGAGATTTTCGAGCTTCGAGGCGATATTCGACGAGTGTACGTGATAGCTGTAAGTCTTCAAAGAGATCTTACCTTGTTGAGGCATCTGTTCAAGAAAGGTCCTCGATGAGTGTGGGCTGATGGTTCCGATCAGGGTTGGACCGATGCTCCGATGAAGTTAGGAGAAGTTGAGGAGTTATCCTTTATTAGGGGATGGTTGAGTGCTCTTAGGTAGTTGGAGGTCCCTAGGAACTCTGCCATCTGGTATCGTTATGATATCTCTCCCTCAACTTTGATGCCTAACCTATTTAGGAGGGATGATCAGTGGGTCCCCATAGATGCTATCCCCAGGTAGCTGTTGGAATCAGATTCAAATAAGGTCGAGGAGGAATCAACTCCTCACCCAGATGATGGCCTAAGAGCGTAAGTGGATTACTATCTTTCTAGGAGGCCTAATCCTCATTAGGATTTATTTTATTCAACACATGTAATTCTTTGTATATGTAATGATGTAATAAAATAATTATGTTTTGGGCGATTCTCCGACTAAACATATGTTGTGTATTTTTTACTTCATTGATTTCTTGTTCGACTATCTTGGGCTCTTCTTAGTCGACTAGATTTTATATAAGCATAGTTGTTTTGTTAAGTGAGTATCCCCCCAGTTCAGTATGCTTATAAGATACCATTATGCCTCACTTTACCTTTTAGGTTGTGTCATCACACTCCCTTAGGCGTAAGTGTGGCGATGGTGAGGACACACCAGATGTTGGATATTCTATCCGAGCAAGTTTTTAGCTAAAACATTGTTTAGCGACCAACCTTAGTTGGCCAAGCTGCCTAAGGGTACCTTGTAGGGCTTCATATATTGCCAGGGGCAATGCTAGGAGGTTATTCATGTTTAATAATAAAAACCTGAGGAGGGCAATACCCAAATTTTATACGTTAAGAGGAGAGCCGGTAACTTGGAAAAGTTTCATACATTATAAAGTATTTAAGAAAAAATCAACACTTCATAGAACACTACTGCAAAATAATTTTTTATTGATCATATATGAATTGAAAATTTCAACATTGGGTTAAACGATCAACACAGAAAACTAGAAGTAGAATTTCTTTAAATTGCCTGTGTTCCAAGCTTGAGGTATCTCCCTGTCCTCCAGCGTTTCTAAGTGATAGGCTCCTTATAGGTATTCCCTTATCACCTTGAATGGTCCCTCCTAGTTTAGTCCTAGCTTGCCATCTGATGGTTTTACTGCGCTGCCAAGAACTTTCCTTAGGATGTAGTCGCCAACTTGGAATGCTCTCGAGTTAACCTTCTTATTGTAGTGCTTTGCTAGCTGTTTCTGATAACCTGCTAGTTTCACTAGAGACAACTCTCTTCGTTCCTCAGATAGGTCAAGTTCAGCGAGAAATGCTGGATCGTTCTTTCCTTGGTCGATCAGGGTGGACCTCGTGGTAGGGAGGCCAGCTTCCAAGGGAATGATTGCCTCCATATTATATGTCAGTGCGAATGGTGTCTCCCCGGTTGCTCGTCATGGGGTAGTGCGGTAAGCCCATAGGATGTGTGGAAGCTCTCTCACCCATGCCCCGTTGGCTCTTTCCAATCGCTTCTTCAATCCATCAATTATTTTTTGTTGGAAGCTTCATCTTGTTTATTGCTCTGAGGGTATGCCATCGAGATGAAATGGTGCCTAATCCCGTGGTCATTATAGAAACCCTAAAAGAGGCCACTTTCAAACTGGGTTCCGTTATTAGTGATGATGGTCCTATAGATCCCGTAGCGGGTGATAATGTTCTTCCATATGAATCATATCATACCCGCGTCTCTGATGTTTGTTAGCAGCTCTGCCTCTATCCATTTTGTGAAGTAGTTAGTCGCGACCAACAAATACTTACGATTATCGGCAGCGGTAGGAAGAGGGCCTACGATGTCCATTCCCCATTGGGCAAAAGGCCATGGGCTCGTAAGTGACTTTAGTTCACTGGTCGGTTGGTGAACCATAGGAGCGTGAAGTTGACATTTTCGCACTTATGATCATATACCCCAGAATCCTTCTGCATGTACGTCCACCAGTAGCCTTCCTTCATTTCTCGAAAAGCTAGCGATCTGCCCCTAATATAACTCCTATAGATTTCCTCATGGTGCTCGTGAAGAACTTGCTCGACGTCCTTCGGGTGAACGCATTAGAGTCAAGGACCGGTGAAAGATATCTTATATAGTTTACCCTCAGGAGATAAGTGAAAGCGAGTAGCTTTGACTCTTATCTGATGAGCGACCTTCTTATCATCTGGTAGGGCATTATCTTTCAAATAATCCCTTAAGGGGTCCATCCAACTAGGGGCTAATTCAATCGGGATAACATGACCTATGTTTGGTAGTTTCTCAATCTGGGTAATGCTTGGTTAGTCAAGGAGGTCGATCGAAACTGTTTTCTTCAAGTTAGAATTGATCGTTGAGCTGAAGGTTGCTAGGGCATTAGTATGGTTATTTTGTCCTTTAGGAAACTGTTAGACGCTGACCTATTCGAAGTTAGACATTAATTTCTTCACTCTGGAGAGGTAGGTCGCCATTCTCTCATCCCTAGCATTGAAGTCTACACTTATCTAGTTAGAGACTAGATGAAAGAGGCCCAACACTTGGAGTTGCTTTGCCCCTAGCGCATGTGCCTTCTGTAGGCCTGCTATTAGTGCTTCATACTCTGCTTCGTTATTGGAGGCTTCAAATCCAAGCCTGATTCCTTTCTTGAGGATTGCATCTTCAGGGGTAACCACCACGATGCCCACTCCTACCCCTTCAAAATTGGAGGCTCCATCAATGAATAGTCTCCAAACACCTTGTGTCGAGGGGATTTCCCTTTGACGAATAGGTTGAAGTTGGTCGCAAGGATGTTCTCCTATAAACTCTATGATGAAGTCAGGGAGGACTTGTCCCTTGATTGCATTCCTTGGCTGAAACTGGATGTCAAATCGCCCAAGCTCGACTTACCACTTTGATAGTCTACCGAAAAGATCTGCTTTTCGCAGGATTGCTTCAAGGGAGTGAGATGTAAGGATGATGATGGAGTGAGATTTGAAGTAATGTTTCAATTTCCTCGAGGCTACCACTAGTGCAAAGGCGGTCTTTTCTAGTGGTAGGCACCGTTATTCAGCGTCCAAGAGAGTTTTGCTCACGTAATAGACTGGGTGTTGGATCCCCATTCTTTCGCATACCATTGCAAAACTTCAAGCATGACTAGAAACTATGAGGTACAAGTATAGAGATTCATTCTCATGAGGGATTATGAGCAACGATGGTGTATTGAGGTAATAGTTAAGTCCTTCTAGCGCCTTCGAGCAATGCTCATTCCACGCTATAATGTTTCTTTTCTACAAAAGTTGGAAGAACAGCTCGCACCTTTTGGATGATTTTGAGATGAATCGATTTAGGGCGGCGAGCATTCCAGTGAGATTTTCACATCTCTTATTGTATAGGGGGGTTCACCCTATTCATGGCGTTAATTTTGTCGGGTTGGCTTCAATTCCTCTCTTGCTAACCAAGTACACGAGAAATTTTCCTGACTGGACACCGAAGGAACACTTACTTGCATTAAACTTCATTCGGTATTTCTTGAGGATTTCGAAGGTCCTTGATAGGTCTGAGAGGTGTTATTCTTTAGGCCTGCTCTTAACGAGCATATCATAGATGTAGACCTCCATGGTGTTTCCCATTTGGTCCTTAAACATTTTGGTGATCAACCGCAGGTAGGTTGCTCCTGCATTTTTTAGCCCAAAGGGCATGACCTTGTAACAATACAACCCAACGATAGTGATGAATGTTGTCTTGTCTTGATCTGGCTCGTGTAGAGGGATTTGGTGATACCCGGAGTATGCGTCTAGGAAACTCATTATTTCATGAGTTTTTATGGCATCCACCAACTGGTCAATCTTTGGGAGAGGAAAACTGTCTTTAGGGCACGCACTGTTAAGGTCGGTGAAGTCAATATAGACTCTCCATTTTCCTTTGCTTTTTGGGACCACTACTTGGTTGGACAGCCACTTTAGGAATTGAACTTCCCGTATGGATCCCGCATCCAGTAGCTTCTCCACTTCCTTCTCCACAACCTTGGCCTTTTTGGGGTGCATATCGCCGTGCCTTTTGCGCGATCGGCTTAAAAGTAGGGTCAATGTGCAACCGATGACAAACCACACTGGGATCAATCCCAGACACCTCATAGGGTTCTCACGCGAAAACGTCCAAGTTATTCCATAAAAGCACTGTTAGTTCCTTCTTCTCTCGATCTCTGAGAGAGTCTACGATCAAGAACATCCTATCTTTCTTGTTGCTATCGGCTGTGACTTCCTCCAGGTTCTCGATGACCCGCTCAGAGGGAGTAGCCTTGTCTCCTCCACTCCAGGTCTTCCATAGTTTAGCTACTATTTGTAAGGTATCAAACCTTCCTATTCTTCAACCTTCTCCTTGGCCTTCTCGGCCTTCTTCTCCGTCTTTGGCCGGATGGCTGCTATAAAGCACTTTCTCACCATTGTGTGATCTCTATCACTCCTCGCTCACTCACATATTTGAGTTTCTGATGGTAGGTAGGGGGACGGCCTTCATCGTATATAGACACCCTCTGTTAAGGATGGCCTGGTAGGGTGAGTAAATGTCAACCACCAGAAATTCGATCATTTTGGAGACATTTCCTGCCCTTACTGGCAGTATAATCTTTCCCAAGGGGATGGTCACATTTTTTACGAAGCCAATTAGAGGAATGGTGGCTTCCTTTATGTCGGCGACGCTTAACTTCAACTTCCTGAATAGGTCGAGATACATCATAGTTAGCTATCATGAGTGTAAGGATCAAGGCATCGTGATGTGGGGTCCTTACTCCCACTAAGTCTTCATCCGTGAACACAATGTGTTTGCTGTAGTCGAAGTCATCTACTCGCTGACGCTTTTCTGTTTGCGTCTTAGCTAGATCGATTTGAAAAGCTTGCATTACGTCCATAACTTTTTTACTACCATCGGAGCTGAGTTTCCTTGAATCTGCTTTAGATTCGATGCCTTATAAATCACTGCGAACTCATGGACGACATCCTTCTCTGCCTTCTTCTCCACAAATTAGTTCAAATGTCCAATTTGAGCTAACTCTTCATGGTGATACTTGAGGACCTTGCAGTGCTCGATTTTGTACCCACCCTCTTTGTGGAAAGCATATCTCAGTGCATTGTTCCCTTTTTAGGGGTCTCCTCCCATCTTTCTAGGCCACTTCACGAACGGCTCATCCTTGATCTTTTCTAGAATCTTGTAGATTGGTTCTTTAAAAACAATGTTCACTTCCTAAAATTCTTTTGAAGAATTATTTTTATTCCCACTCTTGGGTACTATCTTACCCCCATTTTTGCTTCCTTTCTTTTGGTTCTCATCTCTGTCGCTACTCTTATCGGAGAACTTGGCGCGACCATTCTCCCCTACACTGAGGCGGGTCACATCCTCAACTTTAGCATATTTTTCAATACGAACCATTAGGTCATCAATGGTCGTGGCCTCCTTCTTAGTGAGGAACTGGTGCAAGAGGCAGGAGCTAGGTAGGCCAATCTTAAAGGATGCCACAGTGACCTGCTCCGAGTAGTCCTCAAACTCAATGAATAACACCCAATATATTTTCGCATAGTCTTTGAGGCTCTCCCGAGGCATTTTATTCATTATCAACAAGGCATCCATCCTCTTCGAATGGTAGCTGTTGGTAATGAAGTGAGATGTGAAAAGCTCTGACAGGGACTCGAAGCACTTGATGGATCTATGAGGGAGTTTCTTGAACCACTTCTGGGACACATCGTGCAAGCTCGAGGGAAATATTTGGCACATTAATGCATCCTTATGGTTCCAGAGGGTCATGGCTTACCTATACTGCCTAACATGGTCAATAGGATTAGTCTCTCCGTCATAGATCTTGAATCTAGGCATCGGGAACTTCTTGGGGGCTTCTTCTTATTCTATCTCCCTTGAGAAAGGGGATTTCATTTGGGCCCTGAGATCTCACTTAGCTAGCTCTCTGGTTCATTTGTCACACTGATGCACTGGGTGTTGGTCCATTTCTATCCAGACCAAATTCCATATCTTATCATTTCCTCGACCTAGGCTCTTGTAACGCCGAACTGGTTGATGTTGCTCGGGCAAGTCGTTATCTGAACTGTGCTCCTGAAATATTTGAGATCCATGTCTAGGGCTCCTTCCTCGGCTGCAAGACTTTCTCGCTTGAGGTCTAGGAGTGCGATATTGACATTGTCTGGTGCTACGATGGAGTTCTCTCTCCATTTTCTCCAGTCTTCTCTTGAGGTAAGCATTCTCAGCTTCTTGCTTGAGAGTGGCCTCATCTTGCTCTTGGACCCTGGCCTCATAGGCGTCGATTAACCTAGATACCTGTGTGGACCTGACTGATCCTTGGCTTTCCTCCGAAGCCTGCCGTTCCGAGCGAGCCCTAGGATTTGAACGTCGGACTTCAGATCTGATCCTACGAGGAGAAGGCTGTTCTTGAATATCCCCTGCTTGATGGGCATTGTTGTTGTGACTAGACATTCCAAATTATTTTTGGTGAAGGCTTTCTTAAAGGAAAACAAACTTTCTCACAGACGGCGCCAATTCTGGTGATAATTAAACTCAACACAAAATAATAAGCAAAGTCAATCACCAGAATATATAAAGAACTTGAAATAATAGCAATCACACACAACACAAGATATACGTGGTTCGGTAAGAAGGCATACGTCCACGGTGGTGCTCTCAATATTTTATTTCTCTTTACTCCAGGGGAGTGTTTACAGAAAAATGTATGCCCTTTACCCAGGGATGAGGGTTTAATATATACATATTGTTTCTCAGAGAGTGGGGGTGTTGGACTCCTCCACGTTAGCCCATAACTCCCTAGAATATCTCGTGAGAGATTTTAGGGGTTGAATGGGCCATAACTGAATTAGTTATGCATGTGGCCTACAGAATTTGGGTCGGGCTGAAGAGGGATACTTATTTGGGCAGGACATTTTAATCGAGGTACCCACAACTATATAAAGGATGTGAGCGGTAAATTTGTCGTTGGGGTGTGCATGCTCATCTCCACTTAAGTAGGGACCTTAGAAAAAAATTGACCTTTGTAGGAGGGAGAGTGTAAGATCCTGGTTAATAAAGTATTTAATGGCTGCGAAGATGCTCCAATGTACGTCGAGAGTGGAGAAGGGAATTTGTTTAAAAATTATTTAAACTATTTTACCACTTTTCTAGTTTATCGTCTGATGAAGATGTAGTAATATTTTTCTTATGTTATAATATTATCACTAGACGAATTTATTTAATTTGAGTTTAAGTGGTTGTGAAGTATCGTTGATTGGTGTGTTCTTGTATTTTAGTTATTGCATAGTTTGATTAATTGGTGCGTTGTTGATACTATATTACTGCGTTGTTGACACTATATTTATGCAACATGATATATATTTTATCATGTTAACACAGGACTAAAATTTGAAGATTATTAAATGAATTTTCCACAATATAAAGAGTGGACGAGGGAGACTGACTGAATAACTAATAGTTATATTAAAGGCATTCATGAATTTACTCGCTACGTTGTTAAGAACCTTAAAAGTGAGAAGATTTTTTGTTTGTGCACCCATTGTATCAACGAAAAATATAAATCTTTAGAAGATGTTGAGTTACATTTAATACAGTGGGGAATCTGTCAAGATTGTAACAAAAGGACATACCATGGTGACAAACGTGTACCTTATGTTCCTGGAGAATTATCGGTAACCGACCACATAACATAACACAAAGGAGTGGAAGTGGTAAATGATTCACCAACACATCGTTCATTAACCGACCTAATTGAAGATGCTTATGGAGTCCACCACGACCAAAATCACCAACCTATGGAGACAAATAATGCGTAAAATAAACAATTTGATGCAGCTAAGTTATTGTATAAAGATTGCGATGAAGATCACTCCATATTATATGCAATGGTTGGGTTGAATAATTTGAAGAGACATTTTATTTTTTCTGGGAACAACGTAAGTGGGTTAAAGAAATTCTCCCAAAGGAGAAAATGTTACCAGACAATTACCCTACCATGAAGAAGAGCTTCAAGGGTTTGGGATTGAAATACAAATCTATTCATGCATGCAAGTATGATTGCATATTGTACCACAATGAGCACGAAGAGAAGGACGAATGTCCAGTATGCGGTGAGCCTAGATATGTCATTTGTGAGAAGGGAAAGGACAAACATACAAAATATCAAAAGTTCTCATAAGTCCCACAAAAGGTTTTGATGTATTTTCCACTCGGGCCACGGTTAAAATGGTTTTTACTGTACCTTGGATAATGGAGGCCATGGCACGCTCGATGCGAGGCGGGTGGGAATCTAATGCGTCATCCAGTTATTCAATCATTTGTCAAATTTCAAATGCACGACACCATGAATTTGCCAAGGAATTGCGCAACATTCATCTTGCAATCTCAACCCATGGGTTTAACCCTTTTGGTAATTTAACTACTAGTCAGAGTTATTGGTCAGTTCTCATGGCGCCTTTAAGTCTCCCTCCGACACTATGCATGAGAAAGGATTTCACATTATTATCTTTGTTGATACTCGAGCCGAAGGCTCTAAGCAGTGATATTGATATACGCTTAGCCCCATTAATTGAAGAACTTAAAGAGTTGTGGGATAAAGGGGTGACGGTATTCGACTCTCATAAGGGTGAAGAGTTCACAATTAAAGCAATGGTGATGTGGGCGATCCACGACCTTCCTATGTATGGGACCTTATTCGGTTGTAATTTTCATGGTTATTATGGATGTCCCATATGTGGGGAGGAAACTGAAGCTAGTTGGCTGCAACATAGTAGTAAGATGAGTTACACGGGTCATCGTAGATTTCTGCCGATCATTTAACCTATCAGGAATTATAAGTCTAACTTTTATCCTATTGGTCATGGGCTCCTGATGCCACCTACCCAGCTTTCTGGTCAGCAGATCGAGAAGAAGGCAGCAGCTGCGACTGCGAGGAATATGCACGTAGGCAAACACCTCAAGTTTGTAAACTTGAAGCACAAAGCAAGGGGGGATCCTAACGACCCTAGTAAAGCAAAACCATGGTCTAAACAATTAATATTCTTTTATTCTCAATATTGGAAAGATCATCGTGTAAGGCATGTAATTTTTGTGATTCACACAGAGAAGAATATTGCAAACATCTGATAGGAACATGTCTGGGTGGATCTTATTCCAAAGATGGAGAGTGGGCCCACCGAGATCTATAGGATATGAAGATAAAGAAGAAACTCTGGTTAAAAAATGACCGTTCAACAGGAAGAATTTTTACCCCTCCGTCACTTTGACTACTAGGGAGAAGAAGATCCTCTTAGACACACTATGCAACTTGAAGACTTCAACGGGTTATTCTGGTAATTTACATAGGGTAGTAAGCTACCAATCAAATAACTTAAAACAATGCAAGTCTCATAACTGGCATGTAATCATCGAATTAATCCCTCTGTTATTTCAACATTGCTTCTCTGAACACAAAGATCTTTGTCGGGAAATTATGCAAATTAGCTTGTGTTTTACCCTAATTTGTGCAAAAGTGGTAAACATAAGGCACATTAAAGCTGCAAAATCAACTTTAGCCGACGCAGTTTGTGTATTAGAGAAATATTTTCCTCCGTTGTTCTTCGATACCAGCATCCACTTACTTGTGTGTTTATGCGATGAATCTTTATTATATGGTCGTGTTAGGTGTCATTGGATGTATCTTTTTAAGCGATTGATGAAAACCTTCAAAGATTACAAAAAGAATACACGGTATATTGAAGGATCAATTCCTATAGAATACGTAACTGTGGAATCATCGTTATACGCTAGGGAATATATTCCAGAATAAGAGGTGAGGAGGTTCAATCCTCGTGGAGGAGGTGTGATTGAGGAACTTGATGAGTTTGAGGATGAATTCCTGTTTGGGAACCCTAAAGAGGTGAAACTCATAAATATACAATACGAGCAAGCAACTCGTTATGTCTTTGAATCTCAAGATGAAGTCGAAGATTGGAGAGAGTGAGTATCTACTGAATTCTTCTTCTTTGGTTATATGTATTTTATATTTTACGATCAAAACTCTATAGTTTACCCGTAGGAAGTATGAGAACGAAATTTTCCAAAATCAAAGGAGAAATTGCATGACAACTGATTTTAGGGCATGGGTATTAAAAGAGGTAAATTTCACATCTTATGTGTGCGGTTATTTATTTTTGTTTGACTAAAATATTCTCTAATAAAAATTCATTAATAAATGAAGCTTCTGAAAAGAGGTGATGTCTCTTCAAGGCTTGCACGCCTAGCAAAAGACCCTAGTTTTCATGGGAAAGAGTTTAAGAAATTCTGCACCAGCGATTTTGATTTCATTTCACATCCATATGAGGAAAAGATTTAGATGCAAAATAGTGGAATATCAATTTCAGCCTTGACCACCTGTATCACTAGCAAAAGCGATAAAAATCCAAAGAATACGGTGCTAACCTATTATGGGATAATCCAATAAATCCTAGAACTTGATTACTTGGATTTCATAGAAACCGTATTCTATTGTGATTGTGTAAAGGTAGAGGATACTATGAATGGTTGCAAAGTTGATCCTGACTCCAAACTTATTATGGTAGATTTATCAAAGTTGAAGAGTAAGGATCGCATAGTCGACGAGCCTTTCATTTGTTCCTTTCAGAACGTAAAGAAGGTATTCTACTCAAAGTGCATAAACGATGGCAATCGGTCTATTGTTGTGCAATAATCAAAGGGTATGACTACTAAAGTGGATGCTTTAAAGTCTCTAAAAGATTTTCCATCAGTTCTTGATGACAACCCTAATTTGAAGGATCTTTTAGCTGATTTAGAGGAAGATTGATTATCAAAATATTATTTTATCCTTGTAATTCTTATTTGTACCCTATTATGATATTGACATTGTGTTAGCTCTTTACTTTGATGTATAAATGTTTAGTTACTTTTACGAATGCAAAATATGATTTAATTTGATGTATGAATGTTTAATTAAATTGACCAAACTCCATTTTCACATGTTCCTGTATATATACTTTTGTTGGATAATTATTGGTTGTTGTCTAGTTGTTGGATAGTATATTAGAAGGAGTACGGGATAATTATTAGTTGATGGATTGTTGGTGGATAGTATGTTAGGAGTACAGGATAATTATTGGTTGTTGTCTTGTTGTTGGATAGTATGTTAAAAGGAGTACGGGATAATTATTGGTTGTTGTTGGATAATATTTTTCTCAGGAAAAATGAGGAATGTTGAATTATTTGCTTTATTGATTTATTGAATTATTTATTTATGAAAAGAAAAAAAAAACTACGAAATCTAATGTAGTTATAAGAAATTGTGATAATACTCCTTAATAAACTACCACGTGTGTTATAATAACAAAGAGGAACCCAAAAGCGCAAGGAGTAAAACGCATATAAACTCCCAAAACATAACCCATAGAAAAATAAAAGATACATCAAATGTTGAGCATGAATAATAAGCGGTAAGAATTCTTCTTTTCTTGTAGTTAACCTTGAAGCCAGCTTGCCTAAGCTTCTTAGTTCTTTCAGTGTGTTCTAATTCTGGCACCAACTCCATCATTTTCTTGTTCTCTTCCAGCATTGGATGTACGAACACTACACAAAATCCTATGAATGGTCACACCCAGTGGGTCACGGCCCAAGTTCGCGACCAGCTGGTCGCGGACTTGGGCCGTGACTAGGTCGTGACCATCTTGGCGCCAAACTCAAGCCAAAAAACCCTCAAAGCTTGGTCATGGATGGGTCACGGCCCAAGTCCCTGACCCATGGCATGACAAATAAGAGAGTACAGACATTGAGGGTCACGCCTTAGGGTCGTGACCATTTCTGGGTGTGGGTCACGGCTATGGGCCATGACCATCCCTCATTCAGGCACTAGGGTTGATAAAAAAAGGGTCGCGCATCACAGATTGAGGGTCACGGCTATGGGCCGTGACCATTTCTTGGTATGGGTCATGGCTATGGGTCGTGACCAATAGGAAGTATACATCCCACTTAGCTTCATTAATGGGTCGCGATGGGTGGGTCACGAATCTAGGCCGTGACCACTGATAATCCTAAAACAAAACAAAGTGCCTCAAAATTTTCATTTCCCCACTCATCTTGTTTATTTTTCTTCCCCAAACTGTGGAAAAGGTGCGATGTGGGTATGGTCCATACCGTATGAAATTATTTCTTCCCCAAACGCTGGTAGCAGGTACGAGGTTTCTTCCCCAAACGCTGGTAGCAGGTGCGAGTTTTAAAGGGTTCATATGGTCGTGTATGGAGGTTGGACGGTTTTTTCAGGAGGGCAAAGCATTTGGTTGATTCTGTGAGGGTTATTGAGGCAGGGGCGATTTTCAACTGGGTTGCGATTTTCAACTGGGGCAATTTTAAACTGGGTTCGGTGAGGGTTGTTGGGTTTGGGTCTCGATTTTCAACTGGGTTGCTGTCGGAATTCTGCCCGATTTAAGTCCGGTGGGTTGATTTTTATTGGACCAAACCGGGTTTGGGTGATGGAGCTATAACACGGTGGGTACAGGTATTGTCAATTTCAAAATTTTGTTTTCATAATTTGTATCTTCTTTTTTCTTAGGAAGATTTCAATTAGTAATTTTATTTTCATTTTCATATCATCAACAAAAAATTTTGTGTGCTATAATTTTGTTTATCACTTCATCAAACATTTGGTGTGCTATATTTTGAAATTTTAAACTAACATCATACATTACTTGGCTCTATTTGTTGTTTGTACTGTAGGATCAAATATTTAGGGTGTTATATCTTGGAATTTTATATCTTGGAATTTTATACTAACGTCATACATTACATGGTTGTTTGTTTGTCCCGTAGGTAGTGATAAAATTGATAATAACGTTATGGAGACCTTTATTTTGGACAATTTTGGGCCAACACACAGCAATTTTTCGAGGTAATTGTAGTAATATTTCTTTTTGTAAATCAAAGTCAGTCTTTTTTTCCAATCACTTTTTTAGAATAGTTTGAGTTAGTTGTTGTTTGGGTGTTAAATGATCATACCCGTGCGGTTCTTTCTCTCTTAAGTATTTGAAAATGCTCACAAAATTTCTTAGACGCGGGAAACTCTGCGATGCTCACATGGGCATAATAAAATGGATTTCTAAATAGTCATAATGTGTTCATGTGTTGAAATTAATGATTTGGTTAGAAAATTTTAATTTGTTTCGTTGTTTCATTGCATTATCATCACTAACCTTAGGTGCCTTACTAATGCTTCTATTATCTTGACATTGTATGGATAATTTGATACACGATGTTACGATAATTTAATTTCCTAACATGCCCGATTGACACGTGGAGAAGTTATTAATATATATACATTTATTGCATATATGTATGAATATATGATACTGTTTGCATATATTTTGTTGTGTTCATATATGCATACAGATATAGCATATATGCTACTGAATGCATATATGCATACAACAGGTGATGTTTTTAAGACTTTTTTCATACTGGTTAGTAATGGGAAAGTCATAACTGATGTTGGGAGCATGACTTCCGATCTTGCCAAGAGCTCAGCAGCAGTCGCATCGCTTTTCTCCATTCTTGACAGACACTCACTCATTCAAGGCTACTGCGATGTAATTATACTATCATTTATCTTACTGTTTTAACTTTCATATATTACGTTGATAAGAGTTTTCATCTTTTCATCACACTTTTGGAAGACTAATGCTAAACACACAAATTAAATTATACACTCCTCATTTTTTAACAAACTGAGATGCCATTCAGAGACCAAAGAATAAAAGAGAGAGCATTTCAAACGTGGACAATTATTGCGTTTGAGGCTTTGGTTATTTTCTCTATTAAGAAGTTGAGTATAAATTTTTATCTTTATTTTTTGTATTAACCTTTTGACTAATTTAAATGTAGGGTTTCAAAACTTCAGTACTAAGATGTTGGATTTAATTGAACCACTACATTCATCGAGGTAAAGTTTTGATTATTTATTAATAGTTTTTTTATGCATTTATTGTATTTGAAATTCTTTACATAGTTGATTGTAGTAGTCAAGATGATCGAGCAGGTCTATAGTCCATCCACTCATAAACATGACAGTTGCAGGTATAGTGGAGGTTAGCACAGCAAAGCCGTGGCCGTGAGGATCAATGGCATTAGTGGACAAGTGTTGAGGATGGATTGCAGAGTTCACATAAAAATATTCCATCCCTCTTCTCTTAGTATATGGATAAAGGTCATATGTATGATTATTGCATCTTCAAACCCCAACCCAAGAAAACCAAAGAATCCAACTCAAACATTCCCCTACCTATGCAAAAGCCAACCCAACCCCTATTTTGTTTGAAGGAATCTTTGTAGCAGCCCCTATAGTTTTTTGTAGCAGTCCCCGTACGGTCTTGTACTTTCTTTAATTTTCAAAAATAATTCAGTGGTTTTGTGAGGTACTTTATTTAATTCTACATACCCGTTCTTCATAACACATTGTTTACGTATTGCAGATCTAACCATTTGGATACCAGTTCTTCATTACATACCAGTTCTCCATTACACATCAGGTACTCTGTACATTAACTAAAGTAGTTATATAATTGATATGCATTATCTATTAAATCTTTTAGATGATAGAAGGAGTACGGGATAATTACAGGTTTTATTTGGTTTGGCTGTTGGATAATTATTGGTTGTTGGCTTGTTGTTGGATAGTATTTTAGACGGAGTATGGGATAATTAGAAAGAGTACGGGATAATTATTGGTTTCATTGTTGGATAATATGTTGAAAATATTTTAAACTCCTGGTTTCAGAATACGATGATAGGATAACTTGCTAATGTCTAGACTTAAACTTAAAAACATGGCACCAATACCTCACACGGGACAAATGTAACTCGTACGAACTGACCGCGAGATCACGGGACCCCAAATTTGAGAATATGAGGATAATTAAAAAATATTAGGACTTAAGCTTAAAAACAAGGCGTTAGATAGCAAAAACACGAAACAACCCTCGTACGGACCCGTGAGAGGCACCAACACCTCTCACGGGACCAATGTAACACGTAGGAATAGACTCTGTGATCATGGGACTCCCGATTTGAGAATACGATGATAATTTTAAAATATGAGGCCTTAAGCTTAAAAATAAGGCGTTAGAGGGTGAAAACAGCCTCCGAACGGCCCCGTGAGAGGCACCAACACCTCGCACGGGACCAATGTAACTCTTAGGAACCGATTGCGCAGTCAGGGGACTCTTGATTTTAGAATACGATGATAATTTGAAAATACGAGGAATTAAAATTAAAAACAAGGCGTTAGAGAACAACCCCTGAACGGTCCCGTGAGTGGCACCAACACCTCGCACGGAACCAATGTAACCCGTACGAACTGACCACGCAGCCGCGGGACTCCCGATTTGAGAATACGATGATAATTTGCATATTTCTACACTTAGGCTTAAATACATGGTGTTAGAGGGTGAAAACTCAAAACAGCCCCCGAACGACCCCGTGGGAGGCACCAACACCTCCCATGGGACCAATGTAACTCGTAGGAACTGACCGCGCATCCTCGGGACTCCCGGTTTGAGAATACGATGGTAATTTGAATATTTCTGGACTTAGGCTTAAAAACATGGCGTTAGTGGGTGAAAACATGAAACAGCCCCCGAACGGCCCCGTAGGAGGCACCAACACCTCCCACGGGACCAATGTTACTCGTAGGAACTGACCACGCATCCACGGGACTCCCAATTTGAGAATAAGATGATAATTTGCATATTTTTAGACTTAGGCTTAAAAATATGGCGTTAGAGGGTGACAAATC
Source organism: Sambucus nigra (assembly GCA_949130495.1). Taxonomy (NCBI): domain Eukaryota; kingdom Viridiplantae; phylum Streptophyta; class Magnoliopsida; order Dipsacales; family Adoxaceae; genus Sambucus; species Sambucus nigra. The sequence continues at coordinate 364,368,032 of OX422212.1, forward strand.
GAAACAGCCCCCGAAGGGCCCCGTGGGAGGCACCAACACCTCCCACAGGAATAATGTAACTCAAAGAAACTGATCGCGAAGCCACATGACTCCCAATTTGAGAATACGGCGGTAATTTGCATATTTCTAGACTTAGTCTTAAAAATAAGACGTTAGTGGGTGAAAACCCGAAACAACCCCCGAACGGCTCCGTGGGTGGCACCAATACCTCCCATGGGACCAATGTGACTCGTAGAAGCTGATCGCGTAGCCACGGGACTCTCGGCTTGAGAATACGATGATAATTTGCATATTCCTAGACTTAGGCTTAAAAATATGGCGTTAGAGGGCGAAACCCAAAACAGCCCCCGAAAGGCCCCATGGGGGGCACCAACACCTCCCATGGGACCAATGTAACTCATAGGAACAGACCGCGCAGCCACGAGACTCCCGATTTCAGAATACAATGTTAATTTCATATTTCTAGACTTAGGCAAAACATTGCTTTAGTGGGGGAAAACCTGAAACAGCCCCCGAACGGCCCCATGGCTGGCACCAACACCTCCCACTGGACCAATGTAACTTGTACGAATTGACCGCGCAGCCGCGGGACTCCCGGTTTGAGAATACGACGGTATTTTGCATATTTCTAGACTTAGGCTTAAAAACATGACGTTAGTGGGTGAAAACCCGAAATAGCCCCCGAACGGCTCTCTGGGAGGCACCAACAGCTCTCATGGGACCAATGTAACTCGTAGGAACTGACCGCATAGCCACGGGACTCCCGGTTTGAGAATACGACGATAATTTGCATATTTCTAAACTAAGGTAAAACATGGCGTTAGAGGTGGAAAACTCGAATCAACCCCCGAACGGCCCCGTGGGAGGCACCAACACCTCTCATGGGACCAGTGTAACTCGTAGGAACTGATGGCGCAGCCTCGGGACTCCCGATTTGAGAATACGACAGTAATTCGAATATTTCTAGACTTAGGCTTAAAAACATGGCGTTAGTGGGTGAAAATCCGAAACAGCACCCGAACGGCCCCGTGGGAGGTACCAACACCTCCCACGGGACCAATGTTACTCTTAGGAACTGACCGCGCACCCACGGGACTCCCATTTTGAGAATGCGATGATAATTTTTATATTTCTAGACTTAGGCTCAAAAACATGGCGTTAGAGGGTGAAAACCCTAAACAGCCCGCGATGGACCCGGTGGGAGGCACTGACACCTCCCACAGGAATAATGTAACTCGAAGGAATTGGCCGTGAAGCCACGGGACTCTCGATTTGAGAATACGGCCGTAATTTGTATATTTCTAAACTTAGGTTTAAACATATGGCGTTAGTGGGTGAAAACTCGAAACAGCCCCCGAACGGCTCCGTGGGTGGCACCAACACTTCCCATGGGACCAATGTGACTCATAAAAATTGACCGCGCATCCACGGGACTCCCGGTTTAAGAATACGATGATAATTTTCATATTTCTAGACTTAGGCTTAAAAACATGGCGTTAGAGAGTGAAAACCCAAAACAGCCCCCGAACGGCCCCGTGAAAGGCACCAACACGTACCACGGGACCAATGTAACTCGTAAGAACTGACCGCACAGCCACGGGACTCTCGATTTGAGAATACGACGTTAATTTGCATATTTCTAGACTTAGGCAAAACATGGCGTTAGTGGGGAAAAACCCTAAACAACCCCCGAACGGCCCCGTGGCTGGCACTAACACCTCCTACGGGACCAATGTAACTCGTACGAATTGACCACGCAACCGCGGGACTCTCGATTTGATAATACGACGGTAATTTGCATATTTCTAGACTTAGGCTTAAAAATATGGCGGTAGTGGGTGAAAACTCAAAACAGCCCCCGAACGGCCCCGTGGGTGGCACCAACACCTCCCACGAGACCAATGTGACTCATAGGATCTGACCCCACAGTCACAGGACTCCCGATTTGAGAATACGATGATAATTTGCATATTTCTATACTTAGGCTTAAAAACATGGCGTTAGAGGGTGAAAACCCAAAACAGCCCCTGATCGGCCCCGTGGGAGGCACCAACACCTCTCATAGGACCAATGTAACCCGTAGGAACTGACCACGAAGGAACGGGACTCCCGGTTTGAGAATACGATAATAATTTGCATATTTCTAGACTAAGGAAAAACATGGCGTTAGTGGGTGAAAACCCAAAACAACACTTGAACGGTCCCTGGGTGGCACTAACACCTCCCACGGGACCAATGTAACTGGTAGGAACTGACCACGCAGGCGCGGGTCTCCCGGTTTGAGAATACGATGGTAATTTGAATTTTTATAGACTTAGGCTTAAAAACATGGCGTTAATGGGTGAAAACCCCATATAGCCCCTGAACGGCCTCGTGGGTGGCACAAACACTTCCCACGGGACCAATGTGACTCGTAAGAACTGACCGCGCAGCCACGGAATCCCAGTTTGAGAATACGATGGTAATTTGCATATATCTAAACTTAGGCTTAAAAACATGGCATTAGAGGGTGAAAACCTGAAACAGCCCCCAAAGGACCCCGTGCGAGGCACCAACACCTCCCACGGGAACAATGTAACTCGTAGGAATTGATCGCGAAGCCACGGGACTCCTGGTTTGAGAATACGATGATAATTTTCATATTTCTAGACTTAGGCTTAAAACATGACGTTAGTGGGTGAAAACTCGAAACAGCCCCCGAACGGCTCTCTGGGTGGCACCAACACCTCCCATGGGACCAATGTGACTCGTAAAAACTGACCGCGCAGCCCCGGGACTCCCGGTTTGAGAATACGACGAAATTTTACATATTTCTAGACTTAGACTTAAAAACAAGGTGTTAGAGGGTGAAAACCCAAAACAGCCCGCGAACGACCCCGTGGGAGGCACCAACACCTCCCACGGGACCAATATAACTTGTATAAACTGACTGCGTAGCCACGGGACTCTCGGTTTGAGAATACGACGTTAATTTGCATATTTATAGACTTGGGCAAAACATGGCGTTAGTGGGGGGAAATCTGAAACAGCCCCCGAACGGCCCCGTGGGTGGCACCAACACCTCCCACAGGACCAATGTAACTCGTACGAATTGACCACGCAGCCGCGGGACTCCCAGTTTGAGAATACGACGGTAATTCTCATATTTCTAGACTTCGGCTTAAAAACATGGTGTTAGTGGATGAAAACCCGAAACAGCTCCCGAACGGCCATGTGGGTGGCACCAACACCTCCCACGCTGCCAATGTAACTCGTAGGAACTGACCGCGCGGTCTTGGGACTCCCGGTTTGAGAATACGACGGTAATTTGAATATTTCTAGCCTTAGGCTTACAAACATGGCGTTAGTGGGTGAAAAGCCAAAACAGCACCCGAACGGCCCCGTGGGAGGCACCAACACCTCCCACGGGACCAATGTTACTCGTAGGAACTGACCGCGTAGCCACGGGACTCTCGGTTTGAGAATACGACGGTAATTTGAATATTTTTAGCCTTAGGCTTAAAAACATGACGTTAGTGGGTGAAACCCACGGGATCAATGTTACTCATAGGAACTGACCGCGCAGCCACAGGACTCCTGGTTTTAGAATACGACGATAATTTGCATATTTCTAGACTTAGGCTTAAAAACATGGCGTTAGAGGGTGAAAACCCAAAACAGCCCCCGAACGGCCCAATGGAAGGCACCAACACCTCCCATGGGACCAATGTAAATCGTAGAAACTTACCGCGCAGCCACGGGACTCCTGGTTTGAGAATACGGCGATAATTTGCATATTTCTACACTTAGGCAAAACATGGCGTTAGTGGGGAAAAACTCGAAACAGCCCCCGAACGGCCTCGTGGGAGGCACCAACACCTCCCACGTTACCAATGTAACTCGTAGGAACTGACCACGTAGACGCGGGACTCCCAGTTTGAGAATACGACGATAATTTCATATTTCTAGACTTAGGCTTAAAAATATGGCGTTAGTGGGTGAAAACCCGAAATAGCCGTCGAATGGCCCCGTGGGAGGCACCAACACCTCTCAAGGGACCAATGTGACTCGTTGAAACTGATCGTGCATCCGTGGGACTCCCGGTCTGAGAATACAACGATAATTTGCATTTTATAGACTTAGACTTAAAAACATGGCGTTAGAGGGTGAAAACCTGAAACAGCCCCCGAACGGCCTCGTGGGAGGCACCAACACCTCCCATGGGACCAATGTGACTCGTTGGAACTAATCGCGCAGCTACGGTACTACCGGTTTGAGAATACGATGATAATTTGAATTTTTTTAGACTTAGGCTTAAAAACATGGCGTTAGTGGGCAAAAACCCGAAACAGCCACCTAACGGCCACGTGGGAAGCACCAACACCTCCCATTGTACCAATGTGACTCTTTCGAACTGATCGCGCAGCCGTGGGACTCCCGGTTTGAGAATACAACAATAATTTGTATATTTTTAAACTTAGGCTTAAAAACACGACGTTAGAGGGTGAAAACCCGAAACAGCGCCTGAACGGCACCGTAGGACGCACCAACACCTCCCATGGGACAAATGTGACTCCTTGGAACTGACCGCATAGTCGCGGGACTCTCAGTTTGAGAATACAATGATAATTTGTATATTTTTGGTATTAGACTTAAAAACATGGCGTTAGTGGATGAGAACCCAAAACAACCCACTAACGGTCCCGTGGGTGGCACCAACACCTCCTACGGGACCAATGTGACTCGTTGGAACTAACCACACATCCGCGGGACTCCCGATATGGGAATACGATGATAATTTGGATATTTCTAGACATAGGCTTAAAAACATGGCGTTAGTGGGTGAAAATCCGAAATAGCGCCCGAACGGCCCCGTGGGCGGGACCAACACCTCCCATGGGATCAATGTGACTCGTAGGAACTGACCGCGTAGCCGTGGGTCTCTCGGTTTGAGAATACGATGATAATTTGCATATTTCTAGACTTACGCTTAAAATCATGGTGTTAGAGGGTGAAAACCCAAAACAGCCCCTGAACGACCCAGTGGGAGGTACCAACACCTCCCACGGGACCAATGTATCTCGTAGGAACTTACCGCGCAGCCACGGGACTCCCGGTTTGAGAATACGACGATAATTTTCATATTTCTACACTTAGGCTTAAAAACATGGCGTTAGAGGGTGAAAACTCGAAACAGCCCCGTGGGAGGCACCAACACCTCCCACGGGACCAATGTAACTCATAGGAACTGACCGCGCAGCCACGGAACTCCTGGTTTGAGAATACGATGATAATTTGGATATTTCTAGGCTTAGGCTTAAAAACATGGCGTTAGAGGGGGGAAACCCAAAACAGCCCCCGAACAGCCCTGTGGAAGGCACCAACACCTCCCACGGGACCAATGTAACTCGTAGGAACTGACCGCACAGTCGCAGGACTCTAGGTTTGAGAATACGATGATAATTTGTATATTTATAGACTTAGGCTTAAAAACATGGCGTTAGAGGGTGAAAACTCTAAACAGCCCCCGAACGGCCCCGTGGGTGGCACCAACACCTCCCACGGGACCAATGTAACTCGTAGAAACTGACCGCGTAGCCGCGGGACTCCCGATTTAAGAATACGACGATAATTTGCATATTTATAGACTTAGACTTAAAAACATGGCGTTAGAGGGTGAAAACCCGAAACAGCCCCCGAACGGCCCCGTGGGAGGCACCAACACCTCCCACGGGACCAATGTGACTCGTTGGAACTAACCGCGCAGCTACGGGACTCCCGGTTTGAGAATACGATGATAATTTGCATATTTTTAGACTTAGACTTATAAACATGGCGTTAGTGGGCGAAAACCCGAAACAGCCACCTAACGGCCACGTGGGAAGCACCAACACCTCCCACGGGACCAATGTAACTCGTAGGAACTGACCCCGCAGCCGCGCATCTCTTGGTTTCAGAATACGACGATATTTTGCATATTTCTTGACTTAGTCTTAAAAACATGGTGTTAGAGGGTGAAAACCGAAAACATCCCCCGAACGGCCTCGTGGGTGGCATCAACACCTCCCACGGGACCAATGTTACTCGTCGGAACTGACCATGCAGCCACGGGACTTATGATTTGAGAATACGATGGTAATTTGCATATTTCTAGACTTAAGCATAAAAATATATATATGCTGATAATTTTAACTCATATAAGCAATTTTTATGCTTGATTAAATGTTTTGTAAAACTACTTGGTTACTGATATTTTTTTTATGTATCCTATCATTTGTAGGATTTTTGCACGCGGAACAAATGAAGGAGGCAATGGTTTACAACATGAAGATTGTTTATACGTTATGGACATTCAGGATTTTGTTTTTTTATGTGTTACAGTCGTGCGGGCTTTTTTTGTTTAGTTTTATGGTCGTGCGGGCTTTTATAATTTGATTGTTGAATTTTATGGCCGTGCGGGCTTTATAATAAGCAGGTTTTACATTTATAGGGTTTGGAATGTCAAGAAAATAGAGGAAACTCTGCCCAATTTTTTTTTGGTCTGTGAATTATTAAGACGTATAATATTTTTAAGTTTGTATATATATTTGTTTATTAACAACGTTCTCGATTCGCGATTTGTGATTTTTTTATTATTTTGCCAATAATAAATATTTGTAACACCTTGTACGCGTTCAACGTTACACGTAGCAACCGACGGTGCACTCACAGGATCCCGAATTTTAGGATTGGAGCAAAAAAATACATTTTTTTTAAAATTATAGTTAAATATGGTCATGGACTTTGTCCATGACATTTTTTATTTTTTTCGTCGCGCATAAAAATGGTCCCGGCCAAAGTCCGCGACCATTTTTTTTCTTTTTTCGTCACGGTTGTGGGTCACGGACTTGGGCCGCGACCAATTTTTTATTATTTTTTTTATCACGGTCGTGGGTCGCGGACTTTAACCGCGACCAATTTGTCACAGTTATGGGTCACGGATGAGGGCCGCAACTAATTTTTTTTTATTTTTTTGTCACGGACGTGGGTCGTGGACTTTGGCCGCGATCAATTTGTCGGTTGTGGGTCACGAATGAGGGCCGCGACCCGTCACGGCATGGGTCGCGTCCCAAGTCCGCGGCCATCTTCCGTGACCCTTCTTGACCATGACCATTTTTTGGTCACGGACTTGGGTCGCGGCCCACGAAAATGGTCACGCTCGAAATGGTCACGGTCCAAGTCCGCGATCCAAAGTTTTGGTCAGGGATTTTGGCCGTGACCAATCGCCAGTTTTGGTGTAGTGGGATCTCACTGAAAGAACAAAAAAACTGATGGAGTTGGTGCCAGAATTGGATTTCACTAAAAGAACTAAGAAGCTTAGGCAAGCTTGCTTCAAGGATAACTACAACAAAAGAAGAATTCTTACCGGTTATTATTCATTCTTAACATTTATGTATATTTTTTTTTCTATTCAATATCTTTTGGGAGTTCATATGCGTTTTACTTCTTGGGCTTTGGGGTTTCTCTTGATTATTATAACATAATTGATAGTTTATTAAGGAGTGTGATCACTATTTCTTATAACTACATTAGATTTAGAAGTTTTTTTTTCTTTTGATAAACAAATAATTCAATAAATACCCCCCAAACGGCAGACCATGTTAGAGAGCTCGACCCAAATTTCGAAATATCTACACTTAGGATTAAAAACATACCATCAGAGGGAGAAACCACGAACCATCCCCCAAATGGCCCCATGAGTGGCACCAACACCTCCCACGGGACCAATGTATCTTGTAGTAGCCAATCGCGTGGCCACAGGACCCACAGTTTGAGATTACGGGCCAAATTTCAAAATTTCTACACTTAGGCCTAAAAATTTATCATTGAAAAGTGAAACCATGAATCGCCTCCCAAACGGCCCCGTGAGCAGCGCCAACACCTTTTACGGGACCAACGTAGCTCGTAGGAATCTATTGCGTGGCCACGGGACCCACGGTATGAGATTATGACCCAATTTTGAGAATATCCACACTTAGGCTGCGAACCATGCCCCAAACATCCCCATCGAGCGGTGCCAACATCTCTCATGGAACCAACGTAGCTCGTAGGAACCGACCACGTGGCCACGGGACCCACGATTTGAGAGCACGACCCAATTTTGAGAATCACTTAGGACTAAAAATGTGTCGTCTGAATGAAAAACCCCGTAACACCCCCAAATGGCCCTGTCAGCAGTGCCAACAACTCACACAGGACCAATGTAGCTTTTAAGAATCGACGGTGTGGCCACGGGACACACGGTTTGAGAGCACGACCTAATTTTGAGAATATCCACACGTAGTCCTAATAATGTGCCGTCAGAGGGTGAAACGATGAACCACCCCCAAACGATGCCATGATCGGTGCCAACACCTCGTACAAGACCAAAGTAGCTCATAGGAACCGATCGCGTGGTCACGGGACCCATGGTTTGAGTGCACGACTCAATTTTGTGAATATCCACACTTAGAACTGAAAACGTGTCATTTAAAGGCGAAACCCCACAATGCCCCCAAACGACGGCCCCGTGAGTGGCATCAGCAACTCGTAGGGGACCAACATAGCTCGTAGGAACCGACTGCATAGCCACAGGACCCACGGTTTGAGAGCACATGACAAATTTCAAAATATCCACACTTAGGCCTGAAAACGTGCCGTTAGAGGGCGAACCCACAAACCACCCCTAAAATGGCACCGTGAACGACTGTAACACCTCGCACGGGACCAACATAGCTTGTAAGAACCGATCGTGTGATCACGGGATCCACGGTTTGAGCACACAACCCAATTTTAAGAGTATCCACACTTAGGCCTAAAAACGTTCTATCCAATAGTGAAACCTTGTAACATCCCACAACTAGCCCGGTGAGTGGTGTCAATAACTCGCATGGGGCCAACTTATCTTGTAGGAACCGATCGCGTGGCCATGAGACCCAGATTTGAGAGCACGACACAAATTTTGGAATATCTACACTTGGGCCTGAAAACGTACCATCAGAGGGTGAAACCTCCCCCCCCCAAACAGCCCTGTGAGTGACGCTAACACCTCCCACGGGACCAATGTAGTTTGTAGGAACCGATCTTGTGGCCACGATACCCACGGTTTGAGAGCACAACCCAAATTTTAGAATATCCACACTTAGTCTTGAAAACGTACTATCAAAGGGTGAAACCATGAAGCACCCCCCCCCCCCCCCCCCAAACAACCCCATGAGCTGCGTCGACACCTCCCTTAGGACCAACGTAGCTCATAGGAACCGATTGTGTGGCCACAAGGCCCACGTTTTGAGAGTACGACCCAATTTTGAGAATATCCACATTTAGGTCTGAAAATGTGCCATAATAAGGAGAAACCACGAACCACCTCCCAAATGGCCCCGTGAGCGGCGCTAGCACCTCCCACGAGACCAAAGTAGCACGTGAGAACCGACAGCGTGGCCACAAGACCCACGGTTTGAGAGCACAACCTAATTTTGAGAATATTCCCAATTTTTTTTGAAAACGCGTCGTTCGAAGGTGAAACCCCATAACGCCCTCCAACGGCCCCATGAGCGGTGCCAAGAACTCGCACGGGACCAACGTAGCTCATAGGATCCGACCGCGTGGCCATGGGACCCACAGTTTGAGAACATGGGCCAAATTTTAGAATATCTATATTTAGTCCTGATAATGTGCCGTCAGAGGGCGAAACCATAAACCGCCCACCAAACGGCCCCGTGATTCGAGCCAACACCTCTCACGGGACCAACGTAGCACGTAGGAACCTACCGCGTGGCCACGGGACCCACGATTTGAGAGGACGACCATTTCAGAATATCCACACTTAGGCTTGAAAACGTGCTGCCAGAGGGAGAAACCACGAAGCACTCCCCCCCCCCCCCCCTCCCAAAAAAAAAAACATCCCCAGTAGTGGAGCCAATACCTACCTTGGGACCAACGTAGCTCGTAGGAACCAACCGCGTGGCCACGGGAACCACGGTTTGAGACTACGACCCAATTTTGAGAATATCCACACTTAGGCCTTGAAACGTGTCGTCGAAGGGGAAACCATGAACAACCCTCCAAATGGCCCCGTGAGCTATGCCAACACCTCCCACGAGACCAACGTACTGCATAGGAACTGACCGCATGTCCACGGGACCCACGGTTTGAGAGCACATGCCAAATTTTAGAATATCGACGTGCTCTAAAATCGTGGCCACACGGGCTTTTATAATTTATTATCTAGCATTATGGTTGCGTGGGGTATACATTACGCGGGTTTTAGAACGTCCCGAAAACAAATAAAATTTTGCCCAATGTTTTTTAAATATATTTAAACATGGTCACGGATATACTCCATGACCAACCCTATTTTTTTTATTACGCATAAATAGGGTCATGGCTCTGGGTCGTGACTAACCTGATTACATGAAAAGTATGGCTCACGATTCATGATTGTGACAGGGTCTGTGACCATTTTCATACACAGAAGGGTGGGTTACGGATTTGAGCTGTGACCTTATCCGTGAATATTCCCATAAGTTTAACATTGGGTCACAGCCTAAGTCTATGACCAGGTCTAGGATGGGGTCACGGCTAGTATGCGTGACCACAGTTCGTGACCCATAGAATCTGTGATCAGTACTATGGTAAGGGATATAGGCTGTGACCAACGAATATGGTCATGACTAATTTGGTCACGGACAAAATCCGCGACCCACGTCCAATATATATATATATATATATATATATATATATATATATATATATATATATATATATATATAGAGAGAGAGAGAGAGAGAGACTATTTTCCAATTTAAACCTCAATCTGTGATTCTAAACTCATATATACACTAAAATTAGATTTAGGTATGTTATGTTCTGTTTGTGTAGATCCATTTATGGTTTTGTAAAGCTCGCAATCTAAACTTTTTATACACAAAATGTTTTTATATCTTTCTATTTTCACAATGTTGAAACATCAAATCATAAATCAAGACCCTTTATATCTTTTTGAATTTAGATTTGGTCTTAAATCCATCCGTGAAAATAAAAATTATTAAAACTTTATTTTTTTGTGTTACCTCTTCTCTGGAAACTCTGGGCTCGAGTGTGAAGTTGTGTCTGTACTACTAAGTCTGCTATTTTATTGTTTGATTTGTTTCAATAGTTATGGGATTCTTTAATGCTTACCTTGGCATACTAGGTGTAATTGTATTATTGATTCATTTACATAGTTTGAACTGTAAATGGTACCTAAATTGTACTTATAGTGGACTCCTGCTGTGTGTAGTGTTGGAACTAAAATACCCGAGGGGTTTAGTATATTGGTTTCCTCGTTATCAAACTTTTGTGTTGAATCCCCTTCTCCTCATCTCATCTTGTTTACAACTTTTCTTTATTAGACTTTGAACATCACACTAACCTGAATTGATATTTTTATTTTCGTATTTATTTAACCATTGAAGTTTATTAGTTTTTTACCAAAGAGTTCAATGAGAACTTTTAATATAAACACGTTTACTTAATAAATTAGTTTAAATCCCTTCATAATGTTTCAAGCAAATATGAACTCTTTAATACTTTTATTTTCTCATAGTTTTGGAAATTTATACTTCCTTGCTCATTATTTTTCGTTGAGGACTTTATCTTGAAAGTGTATCCCCTCAAAATATTGTAAGCGAAGGTGAACTTGTTAAATCAAAGATACACATTTCCTCTTATTTTAAAAATTATTAGGTGTCTTTCTCATCATATTTTGTCATTTGGAAGTACAACCCTTCAAAATATGGCAAGGACTTCACCTCTCCACATGAGGATACCTTGTCCCTTGTATTATGGGAATTATTCTGCTCATTATACTAAATTAACTAAGCAAAATCATAACTTTTTTCTAAATGTATCCCATCGCACGATCTTGCGGGTAGATAAATAAGAAAGAACGAAACTTATTAGTTATGTAAATCAATAATTATTATAATTATCATTATAAAATTGTGAAAGAGAACTGGGCATAGCCAAACATGAGTTATTTCATTCATTGTATCAAGATTGAAGTTTTCTAATAGTGCTCATACAAAAAATAAAAAGGGTGATCTCTTCCCACACAAGAAACTTTTAATTTTCATAAATTATAGCATAGATAAATATTAAAATACCTCGTGCATAATACTTCTTTAGACACTTGTAGTTGATAGATTTAAATACAATCACTCTCAGGCTTCGAAATCTAGCAGTATCCTGATTTTCCAACTACATATACCAAAAATGATCCATCTAAATTAGGATTGAACTTTAAGGCATACATGATCCTTAGATGATGAGTAGATGCTCGTAGGACTAAGTCTCCTACTTGGAATTCTCTTGGTTGACTAGATTCTCATAAGCCCTTGACAATTATTATGTACAGACTTTGAAATTATCCTTTTCTTTGTACAAAGATTATCTAAATATTACAACTACACATGTCTTAGATCAGGCAACAAGTTGTGATTTAGATTAACTCGCGCTCATGGTACTACCAATTCCATTGGTAAGACAACTTTCGTTCCATAAACTAAAAACAAAAAATTGAATCATGGCGGCTTCCATTTAGAGGTTATATAGGCCAACAAAATAATTATCAACTTGTCATCCCATGTTCCACGAAGATCTTATTGTATATTCTTCAAACTGTTGATTAAAGTTTTGTTGCTTTCTTCTGCCTATCTATTTTGTTTGGGATAGAAAATAGTTGAACTATTGTGAATGATCTTATATTTATCTATGGGCAACCCCATTTTATTTCATACGAACTGCTTGCCATTATCTTCGAGTATAACTTTTGGAATGTCAAATTTAAAAATTATATACTCTTAGATAAACGAAGTTACTACCTAAGCGATAACCCTTCGAAAGGGGATTGCCTCTTCCCACTTATTATATAACTCTGTAACACCATAATGAATGATTTTTCGTGACAAGTTGGGCTGATATTTCCTATCAAATCAAATGCCCAAATAAAGAATTGGTAAGTAGAAACTAAACTTTGCAAGATAACTGAGGTGCATGATGAAGCCCTTATACTCTTGACTCACTTGAGTCTATATTGTATAAGAGTTCATCTAGTTTGGAAATTAAGACAAAATTATGTATATCCTAGAAACCAAATAACCTCAGAGATTGGTTTTCTATTTCATTCATTTATCGTGTAGTGATCAAGACCAAATTACCAACACTCACACACAGTAGAATGCATCATATACATGTCATATTTCATATTTATATGTGCACATATGTTGAGTATGTTTAAATCCCTAAATTTGTTTTTTAAATAATTTTTTGGGATTTTATAAACATTTTTTAGTAAAGGTTTTATTAATTAAAACTTGGTTTTAAAACTTTGTGGGTTCAATCTCTAATTATGGTTTAAAGGGTTTATTGGCTTAAAGTTGGTTTGGGTAGAAACCAAAAGCGGCAGAGAATTCAAGGTGTGGTTGTAATTACTTTTAGACATGCGTTTTATATTGCCTTACTGATCAACACATGTTGCTTACTGATTGGTGCATTTTGTGTTTCTTTACTGAGTATATAATCGCGTATCTTTACAACCGTTGGATCAAACCTTATCAACGACTTGCATGCTTTCTTTGGTAATCCTTGTGTATACCTCTTCAACCAATCAGGTGAATTTTAATCACCGCTTTCTGTGAGCCCTTGGATTTAAGTCAATCCAGCTTGACTCAATCCTGACCATTGTTTTTGAACCTCCTTCTCGATCCTTCTCTTCGTCCTATAAAAGGGACCCTCCTCTCAATCGTCTAATACTTTTGGCCAGTTCATTCCTGAGGGTAAAAAAAGAGAGAGTAGAGAGAAGAGAGAGATAAGAGAGAGAAGATAGAAAATAGAAAGAGAGAGAGAGTTAGAAACCCTAACCCCTGTTCGTCAATCCTCTTTCAAACCAAACACTTCTCTAAAACTCCTACATATCCAAAACACTACCCTGAGTGTTCTTGAGTTTTTGAGAGATATTTGTGTTGTTGTAACCTCTTGTTCGTTAGATCTTGTTTCCAACTTAAACTGTTTACTTAGATCTATTTTCTTCTTTATAGAAATTTCAGATCTATGTTCTGCATGTTACATCACACTTAGATCTACATGTCTTATTTCTCATCTTGAGAAATATATTGTTGATTCTTTTATGAAAATTGCTTTTAACTTTGAAATCAGCAATAAATGTTTTATGTTTCTAGTTCTCTTAAAACTAAACCTTTGACCTAGTTTGGAATCACAGTTGGAGGTTTTCAATCTCAAAAATCTTTTCAAAATTCTGAGATTGATTAAGATCTTGACTGTCTTCTAAGCAAGATATCCGTGGATTCTGGGATTGATTTAAAGGTCAAAAAGGTTCAAAGTTTTGTGAGAAGAGAGAAAAAGAAAAATCACTGCATATAGCCTTATATGTAATTTGCTAGGACTGTTTGTACTTAATAAGTGTGTGTGTGTACATGCATGTGTTAGAGAGCACCTCCACAAACACTTTCACCCTACAACAGGAAAAGTGTTGGTAATAAGATCTTATGAACAAGAGTCGACGTAAAGTGCTAGAACAAATCAGAAGTTAACAAACTGGGAGAACAACATCTACAATCAGAACTGCAAAGAAGTTATAAGGACACCAGAGGGTACATTCCTAAACTTATATAGGTCTGAGTTGTATGCATGTTAGTTATATAGTTTGTAATTGGTAAATTTGTTTTAGTGGATTTTTTTTTACTCCGTAGAGGGAGTCGTGGATGTTTCCTCAGTTGGTGAGGTTTTACCACGTAAAAAATCGTGAACTTAATCTTTCTACATCTCCTCATCTCATTCTTGGTTGTGCTAAGTTTAAAGTTTTTTTAAACTGTTTTATAAACCTGTTAGTCAAATCTTGAATAGATCTCGTACATACTGTTTTATTAAACACATCTTGTGCTCGAATAGTTTTGATTTTTAAGAAAAGAGTTTCTTCAAAAAACAGCTCATAGTTACTTAAATATTTTATTTTTAATAAACGGCTTTAGTAACATATTTTAAATTGGTATCAGAGCTTGGTAAACTTGTTTTAAAGAGATCCTGTGTTTCTGAAATTGTTTTCTGAAAATCAAATATGGAAGAGAAAAATGAAAGATTTGGTAACTTGACCAGACCTCCTATCTTTGATGGAACCAATTTTGCTTACTGGATAGTAAAAATGATTGCTTTCATTCAAGGAACTCTGGGAGATGATGTCTGGGACATTATTGAAAATGGTTACACTTTTCCTACAAAACCAGCCACTAAAGGAAGTAATGAGAGGGTTAATAAATCATTAAGTGAGTTCACTCAAGAAGAGAAACAAGTTTCTCGAAATAATAACAAAGGAAAGAATGTCATATTTATGTCCATAAATGAACATGAGTTCAAAAGAATCTCATCTTGTACCAATTCTAAGGAAGCTTGGGACACTTTGGTTACTGCTCATAAAGGTGACACTAGAGTTAAGGCTACTAAAACTCAAATGCTCATTCAACAGTATAATTCCCTAATTATGTCTGAGACTGAGTCATTTGATGACTTCTATATGAACCTAACTGATATTGTGACCAAACTGCATGCTAATGGGATAACTTATGATAGACAAGAAATTGTATCTAAAATTCTGAGATCATTACCACAGAAATTTGATAACAAAAGATATGCTATTGAGGAAATGTGTGATATTAATCTCACTCCTGAACTACTCAGTAGTAAATTAAGAACTGTGGAAATGGAACTGGAATTTAAGAAATAATTGACCCAGTCCCATAGGAAACAGACTAGTTCCAATCTAAGCTTCTCTTCTAAATTGATTAAGCCTGAGTTTAAGACTTACAATGATGACTCTTATAAGGAATGCGATATAGAGAGTTTGGACAATCATATTGCCTTAATGTCAAAACAGTTTAAGAAAATCATTAGGTTTAGAAACAAAATGGAAAATAAATAAGGCAAGTCAAATTTTCCAACTCCCTCTAATCACAGACCTCAAGAGAAAAGCCATGACAAAAATCACAAGGACTCTCACATTAGACCTAACAGAGACCTTAAGAAGACTGAATGCTATAGATGTGGTAAACTAAGGCACATTGCACAAGACTGTAGAGTTAACCTGAACGCTCAAAACAAACACACTAGAGCCAACATTTGCAAAACATGGGATGATTCAAGTGACTCTGAAAATGAGGAACCTAAGTCATCTGATGTTTTTTATCCTTGCATGTCTTTTTTTGCCAAGATTATATATAATGATGATATGCCTGTGCTTGTTAGTGAGGATGAATCAAATAATTCTATGTCTTATGGTTCGAATATTGCTGTTACTGGTTTAGAAGCTTTGATTACTGAGAATATTGCTATCTCTTCTTCGGGTGTGTGAGTCAAAGGGAAAGCGATAATGACGATGTCAATGGGTTTGTGAGTTCAAAGAATGAAGCCTTAGGGGTCACTTCACACACTACACTTAGTGACTCGGACAATGAAGACCTCCCAGAAATTCACACACTTTATGCTAAAACTCTCAAGAAAAGCGCTAGACTAGAAAAATTTGTGAAAGATCTTACCAAAAAGTTGGAAGATCTAAGCCTGATGGCCAAACTGAATGATGAAGAGTATACCACCCAATGTTTAACTCATGAAAGTGAAATTAAAGTGTTTGATGAAAAACTCAGAAATTTGACTGAAATAAATGAAACTCTGGAGAAAAAATACAAAGGGACATTGTTGGAATTAGAACAAACCAAAGAAAAGACAGCAACTGTTTTCAAAAAATTTACAAAATTTGAAAATAATTCTAACTGTTTTGATGAATTTGTTGCTGAATCTAAAATCAATTCTGATGATCGAACTGGAATAGGGTTTTGCCCCAATTTGAAGACACAGGCAAATTTTTTTGAACCTAACAAGTTTGTGTCAGGAGGTACAAGACCTATTGAAACATGCCCAGATTTTCATTCCTTAAAAACTGAGTTTGATTCAAAACATCAAAATTTTAGCATTGGGGAATCAAGTTGCTCTAAACATGAAAGTTCACCTAAGGCTAAATACGTCTGCCCCTTTATTAGAAAGAGTGAATCTACATTCAACCCTGTACTACCTAGGAATAGAGTTCAACCTCAAAATTCTTCAAAACCTTTGTTTAGAGACTTTCCTAAGTAGACTCCAATTTTGAGCAATCATTACTGCTCTTACTGTGACATATATGGTCACTGTTTTGATGGTTGTTATGCTAGGAGACTTGTTAAACCTGTCTATAATCCTCATATCTATCATAATTTTAACTATTCTAGGAGGAGCCGCAAGAATTATGTACTTCCTAGACAACCAGACAAAAATTCTAATTATAGGAAGAGAAAGACCAAACCTAAAAGAAGATTTCCTAGAGAGATGCCTAAAAATATTCCTAAACCAAATGATCAAGTCTTTCATAAAATTCAAAATCATGCGCAAAACATTTTTCAACAAAAATCCAATGCTCGTAAATTTTATCAATTGAGAGCTAATAGGCGCAAAATGAAAACTAGAGCAATTTGGGTTAGAAAAGATGATATATTACCTCAGATGAAGTGTAACACAGTTGTTACTGCTTTTAAAGCTGAACACACATCATCTGGTTGGTATTTAGACTCTGGATGTTCTAAGCACATGACTGGTGATGATACAAAACTCTTAAATAAAACTAGCTTTGCTGGTGGAAAAGTCATTTTTGGTGATGGAGTATCATCTCAGATCATAGGCAAAGGTACTCTCCAAGAAGATGGACTTCCTATTCTTGAAGATGTTCTTCTAGTTAAAGGTCTTAAGGCCCATCTACTTAGTATCTCACAATTTTGTGACTCAGATCATACTGTTACCTTTTCAAAGAACAATTGCAAAATTTTAAATGAAAAAGGTGAATGCATAATTACAGGATTCAGGACTCCTGACAATTGTTATACTGTCATGAACAAGTCTGAAATCTGTAATGTTGCCAGAATGGATGACAACGAGATATGGCATAACAGAATGGGCCATATAAATTACTATAATCTTAGTAGACTGGCCTCTCAGGAAATAGTTAGAGGAGTTCCTAAAATCAAACCCATACCCAACATTGTCTGCGGTTCTTGTCAGAAAGGTAAAATTGTTAAGGCACCTCATAAGAAAGTTAATGATATTCTTACCTCTAATCCCTTGGAGCTCATCTATATGGACCTAATGGGTCCCTCCCAAACTGTTAGTCTCTATGGACATAGTTATATTCTAGTTATGGTTGATGACTTCACCAGATTTACTTGGGTATCCTTTTTAAAACAAAAGTCCGACACTTTTCAAACTTTCCTAAAAATTCTTCTTCGGATTGAAAATGAAAAGGACACTCAAGTAAATAGAATTCGTAGTGATAGAGGTGGTGAATTCAAAGACACTGGTATTATTGAATACTGTGACTATAATGGTTACAAACACGAATTCAGTGCTCCTACGACTCCTCAACAAAATGGAATTACCGAGAGAAAGAATCGTACCCTTCAAGAGATGGCACGAGTTATGTTACATACGAAGAATTTACCTAAATACTTTTGGGTAGAATCTATTCGTACTACATGTCACATCATAAATAGGGTCTATCTTAGAAATAATTCAAAACAAACCCCTTACGAACTTTGGTACAATAAAAAGCCTAATCTTAAGTACCTTAGAACCTTTGGCAGTACTTTTTATGTATGCAAAGATAGGGAACACTTATCCAAATTTGAGAGTAGGGGAGATAAAGCTATATTTCTAGGATACTCGCCTAACAGTAGAGCCTATCGAGTGCATAATATTCTCACTAAAACCTTGATGGAATCCATAAATGTAATTGTAAGTGACACTACTGTAGAGAACAAGACTGGTGAATCAACTATTGAGAAAGAGTCTATAAACATTTTAGAAAATGACTCTTCTGAAATAGATAATTCATTACTAATTGAGATTCCTGAAGTACCTAACTGGGTTTCTAAATATCATCCCATAAATAACGTAGTTGGTAGCCCTAGTGAGCCAGTGCGTACAAGATCCCAACTAAGAAATTATGCACATTATGCATGTTTTGTTTCCCTTGTGGAACCAAAGAATGTAAATGAGGCATTAAATGACTCTCACTGGATTTCTGCTATGCATGAAGAACTTATTTAATTTGTCATTCATGATGTTTGGTATCTTGTTCCTCGTCCTGATCACAAAAAGGTTATTGGCACACGTTGGATTTTTAAAAATAAGATTGATGAAAATGGGATAATAATTAGAAATAAAGCTAGATTAGTTGCTCAAGGATACTCTCAAATTGAAGGAATAGATTTTAACGAGACTTTTGCACCTATTACTCGTTTAGAATCTGTTCGTCTACTCTTTGCTATAGCTTGCCACTTGCATTTTACACTTTACCAAATGGATGTCAAATCTGCATTCCTTAATACAATATTGACTGAAGAGACCTATGTAGAACAACCTAAAGGGTTCATTGAGCCTCAATATCCAAATCATGTATTTCGTCTTAAAAGGGCTTTGTATGGCCTTAAATAAGCACCTAGAGCTTGGTATGAGCGTCTTTCCAGTTTCCTCTTAGATAAAGGTTTCAAAAGAGGTGGAAATGATCAAACCCTTTTTGTCAAACATTTTGACAAACACATCATTATTGCTCAAGTTTATGTTGACGATATTATCTTTGGATCAACTTCTCCCTCAGAAGTAAAATCCTTCTCTGAAACTATTCATAAGGAATTTCAAATGTCCCTTATGGGGGAGTTACAATTCTTCTTAGGCCTTCAAGTCAAACAAAATTCAGAAGGATTATTTGTATCGAAATCTAAGTACGCTTTAGAGATAGTAAAGAAATTTGGCCTAGAGAGTGCGAAAGATGCTAGAACGCCCATGAGTACTACGCTAAAACTTTCCAAAGATGAAAATGGAAAATCCGTAGATCCTACTCTATATCGTAGTATGATAGGAACCTTACTATATCTTACTGCCTCGAATCCTGATATTATGTATGTTGTGTGTGTATGTACTCGTTATCAAAATAATCCTAAAGAGAGCCATTTGAATTATGTTAAACGTATCATTAAATATGTGAAAGGCACTCTGAATCTAGGACTTTGGTACACTAATGACACACCAAGCACTATAATTGGGTACACTGATGCTGACTGGGCTGGGTGTACTGATGATAGTAAAAGCACATCAGGAGCATGTTATTATATAGGTAATAACTTGGTAGGATGGAGTAGTAAGAAACAAAACTGTACATCACTCTCGACAGCTAAATCTGAATACATAGCCACTGGCAGCTATTGTGCTCAATTATTGTGGCTTGAACAAATGCTAAGTGATTATGGTATTCAAGAAAATCAATTGCATCTCTATTGTGATAATCAAAGTGCGATTAATATTTCTAAAAACCCTGTTCAACACTCGCTAACAAAGCACATAAAAATAAGACATCACTTTATACGCGAATTGGTTGAATCTAAGGAATTAGAAATCAATTATCTTCCTACGGATTTGCAACTCGCAGATATGTTTACCAAACCTCTAGATTATAATAGATTCATTTCTTTGCGGAAATCTATTGGTATGGTTTGTGCTGAGTAATACCTTTGCTGTTTATCCAAGTTTTTCCCTTTGTCCATTTGAGACAAAATGGGGGAGAAATTTGAGTCATTATGAATATTTGTATATATGCTAAACTTCTTGATCTTAGTGATTCATTGCAGGTTTTTGTACAGTTTTTCTCAACTGATGTAATAGGGTATTCAATTGTAAATAGTTGAGTTATGTACTTTTGCTTTCTAGGATTTGGGTAGATAGAATATTTATAGGAATCGGTTTTTCTTATCTTTTTGTCGCCCTACGAGTCCTAGTTGACTCAAAGGAGATTTTGTCTCATATTTCCAAAGGGGGAGATTGAAGCCCTTATACTCTTGACTCACTTGAGTCTATATTGTATAAGGGTTCATTTAGTTTGGAAATTAAGACAAAATTATGTCTATCCTAGATACCAAAGAACCTCAGAGATTGGTTTGCTATTTCATTCATTTATCTTGTAGTGATCAAGACCAAATTACCAACACTCACACACAGTAGAATGCATCATATACATGTCATATTCCATATTTATGTGTGCACATATGTTGAGTATGTTTAAATCCCTAAATTTATTTTTTAAATATTTTTTTGGGATTTCATAAAAAAAATTTAATAAAGGTTTTATTAATTAAAACTTGGTTTTAAACGTTTGTGGGTTCAATCTCTAATTATGGTTTAAAGGGTTTATTGGCTTAAAGTTGGTTTGGGTAGAAACCAAAAGCGGCAGAGAATTCAGGGTGTGGTTGTAATTACTTTTAGACGCGCGTTTTATATCGCATTACTGATCAACACATGTTGCTTGATGATTGGTGCATTTTGTGTTTCTTTACTGAGTATATAATCGCGTATCTTTACAACCGTTGGATCAAACCTTATCAACGACTTGCATGCTTTCTTTGGTAATCCTTGTGTATACCTCTTCAACCAATCAGGTGAATTTTAATCACCTCTTTCTGTGAGCCCTTGGATTTAACTCAATCCAGCTTGACTCAATCCTGACACTTGTTTTTGAACCTGCTTCTTGATCCTTCTCTTCGTCCTATAAAAGGGACCCTTCTCTCAATCGTCTAAAACTTTTGGCCAGTTCATTCTTGAGAGTAAAAAAAGAGAGAGTAGAGAGAAGAGAGAGAAGAGAGAAAACAGAAAGAGAGAGAGAGTTAGAAACCCTAACCCTAACCCCTGTTCGTCAATCCTCTTTCAAACCAAACACTTCTCTAAAACTCCTACATATCCAAAACACTACCCTGAGTGTTCTTGAGTTTTTGAGAGATATTTGTGTTGCTGTAACCTCTTGTTCATTAGATCTTGTTTCCAACTTAAACTGTTTACTTAGATCTATTTTCTTCTTTATAGAAATTTCAGATCTATGTTCTGCATGTTACATCACACTTAGATCTACATGTTTTATTTCTCATCTTGAGAAATATGTTGTTGATTCTTTTCTGAAAATTGCTTTTAACTTTGAAATCAACAATAAATGTTTTATGTTTCTAGTTCTCTTAAAACTAAACCTTTGACCTAGTTTGGAATCACAGTTGGAGGTTTTCAATCTCGAAAATCTTTTCAAAATTCTGAGATTGATTAAGATCTTGACTGTCTTCTAAGCAAGATATCCGTGGATTCTGGGATTGATTTAAAGGTCAAAAAGGTTCAAAGTTTTGTGAGAAGAGAGAAAAAGAAAAATCACTGCATATAGCCTTATATGTAATTTGCTAGGACTGTTTGCACTTAATAAGTGTGAGTGTGTGCATGCATATGTTAGAGAGCACCTCCACAAACACTTTCACCCTATAACACGAAAAGTGTTGGTAATAAGATCTTGTGAACAAGAGTCGACATAAAGTGATGGAACAAATCAGAAGTTAAGAAACTGGGAGAACAACATCTACAATCAGAACTGCAGAGAAGTTATAAGGACACCAGAGGGTACATTCCTAAACTTATATAGGTCTGAGTTGTATGCATGTTAGTTATATAGTTTGTAACTGGTAAATTTATTTTAGTGGATTTTTTTTTTTTACTCCGTAGAGGGAGTCGTGGAGGTTTCCTCAGTTGGTGAGGTTTTACCACGTAAAAAATCGTGAACTTAATCTTTCTACATCTCCTCGTCTCATTCTTGGTTGTGCTGAGTTTAAAGTTTGTTTAAGCTGTTTTATAAACCTGTTAGTCAAATCTTGAATAGATCTCGTACATAATGTTTTATTAAACACATCTTGTGCTCAAATAGTTTTGATTTTTAAGAAAAAGAGTTTCGTCAAAAAATAGCTCGGAGTTACTTAAATAGTTTATTTTTAATAAACGGCTTTAGTAACATATTTTCACATGAACCATATTTTTGTGCACTTGGTGTGCTCACCATTTCTTCACATAATCAATGGAATCAACTTCCATCATTAGCCAGTAGTACCCCAGGTTCATCAGTTGGTCATACAATTTTACTCCACCCATATGTGAGGGTTCATGCTCTTCTTTTAATAACTTATCCACTTTTTCTTTTCTAACGCATTTAAGAGCTTTCTTATTATATACCTTTTTGTAAAGTTCCTCTTTCACCAAGTAGAACTGAGAAACCCCCTTCTTTAAGTTCAATGGGTAAATATCCTTCTTTGAGATAGGTAATATAAGGATTTCTTCTGTCCTCCAAGATTTCCAAAAGTTAGATTCAATTGGCTTATTAAATTTAGTTACGAATTTTAGACAAACTTATTGGCGACAAGCAACCTCTGTACTCATAGTGGATTAGTAGTATCCCCCTTACTACAAAGGCCTATTAAGTGGAATGTTTGTATCCCCTCAGTTCCTTGTGGCAATTGCTCACAACTTCTCGTGAGCCTCTTCTTTCCCCATGATCCATTTTAAGTAACCGCCCCAACCTTTGAAGTAATACATGACTTGAAGCATATAGAATTTTTCAAGTTTTGATAGACTTATATCTCCTTCGTACATTTCTAATTTCTTTTCTTGAGAATCTCCAATCTTTAGTCTCCTCACTTGGAAATAAAGATATCTCAGCAATTTGGGCATTTTCCTTTATTGAATAATGATTGTTGCCTTTGATTCATCCATCTCAAATATTCTAAAAAATTATTGCTAGAGCATCAGGGTTTCGATTCATCGTTTTAGGGTGCCTCTCTATCTTAATAGCTAAGAACTGATTCAAAAACCTTTAGATAATTGCTCAATAGGAAGTAAGATTAGCATGATTGAGTGCGAATTATATACCATGAGGTTGGAATCTCCTCATATAAAAATTACTCTAATACTTTTTCTCAAAGCTACTAACATGCAATGTATGAGCACTTTATATTTAGCTTCTTTATTTGAGAACTTGAAGTGTAGTTTGTAGTAAATTGTGAGTTTCTCTTTGTCATTAGAGAGTATTACTCCTACTCCCCTAGTACTTGTTCACATGATCCGTCAAATCCCATCTTCCATTCTTCTATCTCCTCAGCTAAACAAACTTGGAAATTATCCCCTAGAAGCTCCGTACTCGGAGGCTCAAAATTATGGCTTGGGAAGTTGTCTTGGAGATCTTCTAGTTCTTGAATTTTTATGGCCTTGGGAGAAAGTAACTTCAAATCTTATTCTAAAATATTTAATAACTATCTATCCGATCACCCTATCAAAATTGTTCTCGTGAGGAGGTACTGGATAGGATCACATCTGGTGATGATATGTACAATATATGTGAGCATGTTGTGTCTTAAATTCTGGGACACAAAGACTATGACCAAACAATGCCTTTATAACATGATTTACCTTGACTACTACGGATATCACTCGAGATAAATTAGTAAACATTTCACCCATTCCCTTATTTCTCTTGGGCGAGCAAAGGATAATAAACTGCTTGGTGAAAGTTAAGTATAAAAGCAAAGTTTTACATTCTTCTTAAGGAATCATTGTTTTAGTATATGTCCAAATATCTTTAATTTTCCCATATGCTTTCTTCTATTCATCCTCATACCATTTTCACCTTATCATCCATGAACGATGAGAAGGGGTATTGATTTCTACCAATGCTGGTATAAACCTTCTTAGATAAGAAACCTTTCCCAAAATGCTTTTGAGTTGTCTTTGAATTTTCGATGGCGGCATCATCAAATGGACTTTTTTTTTTCAACATCAACTTGCATACCTTGTCTATTGATAACAAATCAAATGAATTTACCTGCAATAACCCTAAAGGCACACTTAGAGGGGTTCATCCTCATCTTATACTTCTGAAAGCGTTCGTACACTTTTCTATGATCTTGGATATGCTAGCTCTCCTTCTTGGATTTCACCACCAAGTCATCCATGTAGAATTCCAATATATCATGAAATAAATAATGAAATATTTCCATCAAAGGTTCGCTCGAATGTTGCTCCATCATTCTTCAAAATGAATGACATGACCGTCTAGTGAAATTTTCATAGAGGGTTTCGAAAAGTCATGTTATATGCATCCACTAGATCCATCTTAATCTGATTATAGTCAACATACCCATCCATGAAACTATACTTTTCATGGACGATCGCATTTTCTATCAAGTTGTCAATGGTCGACAAATTAAATTTATCTCTTGGACGGGCCCAGTTTAAATCTCTAAAATACACATGGACTCGAATTTACTTCTTGTCTTTCTTAGCAGTAGGGAAGATACTTGACAGCCACATTGTATGTTAGATGTGTTTCATAAACTCGACACCAAATAACTTCTCCATTAGTCTTTAGATTTAGCTCATCCTTCTAAGTGTGTGTGACCTCTCTTGCTAGTATGGCATTAGAAAAAATATTCAACTTATGAGACCTCACCTCAGGATCTATTCATTCCATCTCGATATATTTCCACAAAAATGAGTACATGAATTCTTTGAGTAATTTGACAATTTCTTCCCATTATCTTGGATTTAAACCCTTGGAAATGAATACGAACCTCTCATCACCACCATCTTCTCCTAAGTTCAATTCTTCAAGCTCCTGAAGATGCTCTCGGGAACTGTTTTGTATACACGCGGGTACTTCCTCTTGTTCTTCGACTTGCTCCACTATATGAAAATTGTCAATCACAAACCACTCAGGCTCCGAGTCGACTCTCTTATCCCAAAATTCATCCCGAGTAAACCGTTATAAGTTGTAGATTACTTTTCCATTGGGAAAATAACTTTCTTATAAGTCCGACAATGTCTTGCATCTTCTTCAAACTTTCTTTTTTCTTTTCCCTTGTTTTTATGAGGTACCACTCATTGACTTAACCTATCGTGCACAGACTACTTGGCTTTTCTTCTTGAATTGCTCAGGTCTCATCTGTTTCCTGGGTTAAAACCTTTTTCCTTTCTTCATTTAACTTCGTATAAAGTGCCACATCAAGTAAATGGGCCTCAACCAGTGAGAAGGGTCTTTTTGGTGGAACGAAAAAGACACGACTCCAAGAGTACGCATTGACAATGGGCCTATCAGTAGTTGATAACTTGTATTAGCCTTAACGGCATTGAATTTGATATGGGAAGTCACGACACCAAAACGCATCTTTAGTAACGGTATTCTACTGTTACTAAAAATATTAGTAACGGAATTTTTTCATTAGAAAAAAGGCGTGGGGCACAAAATTAGTAACATAATTTTACCGTTACTAATATTAACGGTACAATTCTGTTACTATTCTGAATTTACCAACAATATTTTACCATTACTAATTCTGATTTAGTAACGGAATCTTGTGTTACTATTTTAACCTTATTGCTCCCTTTTTGTAACACTTTTGTCTGATTTTTAATGGTAAATGGCCGTTAGTAATATTAATATATAGTTAAAATATATATATTTTTCAAGATCCAATATCTTGAATTTAAACAAATTCAATAATTCTTACAACACTATTCAACTCCTAAGAACATATAAAAAAATAGTCCACCGAAACAAGGACATTATATTCAACATTTACATTTTATATAATCCTCCACTCTTTATTTACAAAAGAATCTTAAACCAAACAAATGAAACATCGTAATAAAATCACCCCAAAAGTTACATTATTGTCATAAATGCATCCAATATAACATCATAATACAATTATCCTGAAATGAGATGTTTTTATATTATAACCAAGCAAATAAAATGTAAAAAAGAAGTCCGTCAACTCCATCTTTAAATCTTCATCAATGGAGAACAATCATATTTCTTTACATCCATCTCGACCTCCACCTATGACCATCATCAAATGTTAACGATGCTTGCAACAAGATGGCATAAGAAAATTGTAACTAAAGTACACCAATCCGGATTTCTTTTATAATTACCCAAATGTCATTAAAAAGTACACCAATGGAGCATTTTTTTAGATGAAGATGCATTTTTTTTATAATTACCCAAATGTCATTAAAAAGTACAGCAATGGGGCATAACAACAAAACTAATATTTCATGGAAGATTATACCTAGGCATCTCCTTATCCACCACTTGATTAGTGGACGCCTCCACCTGATCACATACCCAAAAATTAATTAGAATTAGAATTGAAATTAAACAAAACATGAAAACAAAAATGTTTTTTTTTTACTTGCTACTTTCATAAGTACAATAGAGAAAGCATTGAAACAAAATCAAGAGAATTCATGCGAGCTCTAAGGTACACCAAGTCTGGACAGACTTGAATGTAGGTACCCCAAGTCTCAGGTACACTAAGATATAGCATGAGTATGAGCTAACCAAACAGTGGCCTTCATTTCAATGTAGAGCAGCATCTAAATGCATGGATGGGTCCAATTGATCCAGAGAGATAACCATGGCATGAGAGGCAGACCTGTACAGAGGGTATAAAAATTAACCATGGCATGAGAGGCAGACCTGTACAGAGGCATACCTGTACATGTCAACTGTCAGCGTCCTTGTATTCTTTTCAACAGCCAGTCCATTATTCTTCAGAATTTCGGCAACAGTAATGCTTGTGTCAATAGCGATTCCGAGAGCAGAAAGTTCAACTTCGTTGCATTGCTGCATAAACCTCATGGCAAGGTTGACTTAGAATAAGAGGGACTTCTTGGTGTTGGAGACATTTAACCCCTCTCTACGATTGATAGTTTTCAAAATGTTGTCACCAAAGGAACTGTGAGAAAAAAATGTTTATGACGGTGCCTACCCATCCAATAAATGTTGCATTCTTTTCCATAGCAACATCCTTAAGGGTCCGTTTGGTTGCCCTGTTTTGCCTAGGCAAATGTTAAAAAGTGGGCAAATAAGAAAATTTGTCCACATTTTGGCTGTTTGGTTGCACAATTTGCTTAGGCATTATTTACCAATGTACAACACCTCTTATGCACAATATGTGGGCAAATTTTGCTTACCTATTTGAGTGGGAAATATTTGCCAACAAATTTGTCAACTTCTTAAACGATTTTAATGTTTTAAAAAATAATTTAAAAACTATTTTAAATAATTGAAAAATTGTTATGAATATTTAAAAACTGTTTTACAATGTTTTAAAAACTGTTTTTAATATTATAAAAAAATGTTAAGAAAATGTTTTACAAATTTTTAAAAAAATCATATTAACAAAATATTGTAAAAACTGTTTTTAACATTTTAAAAAACTGTTGTGAATATATTATAAAAACAGTTTGTGTTTTAAAAAATAATTTTCAAAACTGTTTTAAATAGTTAAAAAAACTGTTATAAATATTTAAAAATTGTTTTCTAATGTTTTGAAAACTGCTTTTAATGTTAGGAAAAATTGTTCAGAAAATGTTTTACAAACTAATGTTTTGAAAACTATTTTTAATATTAGAAAAAAATGTTAAGAAAATGTTTTACAATTTTTTTTAAAAAAACTGTTATATAAATATTGTAAAAACAGTTTTTAACATTTTAAAAAACTGTTTTGGATATATTATAAAAACTGTTTTAAAGTTTTAATTTTTTTTTTAAAACTGTTTTAAATAGTTTAAAAAAACTGTTGTGAATGTTTAAAAATTGTTTTGTAATATTTTAAAAACAGTTTTTATTATTATAAAAAATTGTTAAGACAATGTTTTATAAATTTTTTGAAAAATCATAATATAAAAATATTGTAAAAATAGTTTTTAACAATTATAAAAACTGTTTTGAATATAATATAAAAACAGTTTAAAAGTTTAAAAACCAAATTAAAAAATATTTTAAATAGTTAAAAAAACTGTTGTCAATATTTAAAAATTATTTTGTAATATTTTAAAAACTGATTTTAATATTTTAAAAAATTGTTAAGAAAATGTTTTACAATTTATTTTAAAAATTGTAATACAAAAATATTGTAAAAACTGTTTTTAACATTTTTGAATATAATATAAAAACTGTTTTTAAATAAATTAATTGGATTGACTTTAATTTCGCCTAATGGTTGTTTGATAGCCTCTTGTGAATTTGCTTAGGTAAAATTTGCCTAGGCAAAATTTGCCCATTGACAACCAAACGGACCCTAAGATCTTTTCTCAATGATGCTATGGTACTCTGTTCCTGCAAATTTACAATGAAGATAAAGGCTGATTCAGCATAGTTACAAAAAAATGATAAAGGCTGATTCACTACATCCGAAATGTGTTGAGTTTGAAATTGTCTTGTAATGTAGTTAGTTTTCAACCAAGTTTAATTGATTTGATGCAACATCTTAGCATAAAAGGATATTTGCACTTAAATTTAATATCACATTACACAGACCAAGCCCTTTACTGGTAACAAACCTATAACCAACCTTACTCATTAAATCCTGTATAGATACAGATTTTGTACTAACATTCTATGTAAAAGTTTAAAAAGAATGTTGATTTTCTGGGACGATGCAATGTTTACAACCAATCTCAATGATATAAAACTGACTATGGTTGATTAATTTTCTTAATGACCCATCAACATATAATTCTTAGGGTCCGTTTGATAGCCAAAAAATTCCAACGAAAATTCAGAAAAGTTGAAAAATTCTGATTTTTTCTAACTTTTAGATTGTTTGATAGCCTTAATTTGTCTTCGAATTTGTTTTCTATGTATAACACTCCTTAAGTACAATTTGTCACCCTAGGGTGGAATTCAATTCTTTGGGGGGCAGGTTTTTATTCGCCACCCTTGGGTGGCAAATCACTCAAAATCAATTTTTTTTTTCAAACTCTATATATTTCATAAATATATAAATATATATTATTAATAAATATGTAAATATATATATATATATAGAGAGAGAGAGAGAGAGAGAGAGAGAGAGTCAGGCTATAGTATATCATGCTCTATACATCACCCGTGTATCACACCAAATTCTAGGCCCTAAATTTATTTTTTTTCAAATTTTATATTTTTTCCTTGAAATTAACCTTCCAATCAACCCATATGCAAAAACTTAGGGCAAAATACATTTTGTAACTATTTTTAAAAAATTCACAAAAAACTGCTTAAATACCTTATTTATAAGGGTCTGCGCCAGCAGTTTTTTGTGAACTTTTTAAAAATAGTTACAAAATGTATTTTGACCTAATTTTTTGCATATGGGTTGATTGGAAGGTTAATATCAAGGAAAAAAATATAAAATTTGGAAAAACAGTTTTCTAGGGCTTGAATTAAGTGTGATGTACGGTGTGATGTATAGTGCATGATGTAGGTGCGCTTTCCTCTCTCTCTCTCTCTCTCTCTCTCTCTCTCTCTCTCTCTCTCTCTCTCTCTCTCTCTCTCTCTATATATATATATATATATATATATATATATATATATATATATATATATATATATATTCGTATATTTTATATATTTTAGCACATATATGTATATTGCGTATATTTCGTATATTATATATATTTATATATTTCGTACATTTATATAATTTATATAATTCATATATTTTAATATATATTTATATTTCGTATATTTTTTATATTTCATATATTTAATATATTCCTTATATTTCATATATTTAATATATTCCTTATATTTATATGTTTCGTACATTTAATATATTCCGTATACTCATATATTTCGTATGACTAATATATTTCATATATTTCGTATAGTTTTTTTAAAAAATAATTCATTTATTTCGTATATATAATATATATTATATATATACTGAATATATGTTATTTACAGAATATATACATATATATAGAATATATATTTACATATATATTATGCGTATATATAAATATATATTCCATATATATGTATATATTCTGTAAATAATATATATTTAGTATATTCAATAGATAATATAATATATATTCATATATTCCATAAATAATATATTATATTTTCATAGATTTTCTACATTTAATAAGATATATTTTCGTATAATATATTATATTTTCATAGATTTTCTACATTTAATAAGACATATTTTCGTAAATAATATATTACTAAATATATATTTTGTACATTTAATAAGATATATTTTCGTATAATATATTATATTTTCATAGATTTTCTACAGTTAATAAGATATATTTTCGTAAATAATATATTACTAAATATATATTATTAAATATATAAATATATATTATTAATTATACAAAATATATGAATATATATATTGTGGGTTCCCGAAATTAGTATTATGGGCCCGGATGAGCAGCCTAATAAAAACGGCTCAAAATCCGGACCCCTTGCCTTAATTGAATAGAATTACGACTTGGTCTCCTCCCATGTTCTCGTATAGAGATGATCTAGGAGAAGATGGTAAACGTGGGGGAGTCCAACACCCCCACTCCTCGAAGACAGATATGCATATAATAAACTCTAAGTCTGGGGCAAAAGACATGCACTGTATTCTCTGTAAATGCTCCCCGAAGTATATAGAAATAATACTGACTGCACCACCGTGGACGTAGGCATTCTTGCTGAACCACGTACATATTGTGTTGTGTGATTGGCATCTTATCTTCTTTACTTTCCGTGGTGGTTGCGCTTCTCTCATTTATTTGTGTTGAATATAATTGTCACCACAATTGGCGCCGTCTGTGGGAACGTTTGTCTTCCCTGAGAAAGCCCACACCAATAAAGAAGTTCGAAACGTCTCGTCACAGCAGTAACGCTCCTCAGGCAGGAGACATTCAAGAACAACCTGCTCCTCGCAGGATCAGATCTAAAGTTCGGCGTTCAGATCAGAGGGCTCGCCCGGAGAGGCTAGCCTCAGAGGAAAGCCAAGGACTAGCGAGGTCCATGCAAATCTCGAGACTGATTGATGCCTATGAGGCAAGGCTCCAAGAGCAAAGGGAGTCCTCTCGCAAGCAGGAGGCTGAGAATGCTCGCCTCAAAAGGAAATTAGAGAGGATGGAGAAAGAAATTCATCGCAGCACTAGGCGACATCCATACTACACTCCTAGCCCTCAGGCGAGCAAGCCTCGCAGCCGAGGAAGGAGCCCTAAGCGTGGATCCCAAAAGAGTGAGAGGCACGAGTCAAGCAACGACTCGCTCGAGCAACAGCAACCGGCTCGCCGTTACAGGAGCCCAGCTCGCAGCATTGAGAACATACGAAATTTGGTTCGAAGAGAGATGGACCAACACCTAGCACATCGCTGCGCAAGATCGACTAGGGAGCTCGCTAGACGAGCTCTCAAGACCTAGATGAAATCCACTTTCTCGAGGGAAATAGAGGAAGAAGAAGCCCCCAAGAAATTCGCTATTCCACGATTCAAGATTTATGATGGAAAAAATGATCCCATTGATCACGTTAGGCAGTACAAGAAAGCTATAACCCTCTGGAACAACCGAGATGCGCTGATGTGCCGAATTTTTCTCTCGAGCCTGCATGACGTGGCACATAAATTGTTCGAAAGGCTCCCTCACAGGTCCATCAGGAGCTTTGAGTCCCTGGCTGAGCTTTTTACGGCCCGCTTCATTACTAGTAGCTCCCATCCCAAAAGGATAGATGCTTTGCTAACAATGAAGAAGACATCTCAAGAGACCTTCCGAGACTACGCGAAGAGGTACTGGGAGTTATTCAACGAGATCGAAGACTTCTTGGAGAAAGTAGAAATGGCCTCCTTCAAAATTGGGCTACCCAACTCTTCCCTTCTGTACTAGTCCTTGACAAAGAAAGAGGCCACGACCATCGACGACCTGATGGCTCGCATCGAGAAATACGCCAAGGTGGAGGACATGACCCGCCTCAATACAGGGGAGAATGGTCAAATTAAGCTCGCTGCCAAAGGCAATGACATAGATGAGAACCAAAAGAAAGGAGGAAATAATAGGGGGAAGAATGGCTCCAAGAACGGAGGCAGGAACGATGTGGCAAAAGCATTTCACAAATGACCTCGGCGAGCAGACGACGTCGACTATAGCAAACATATCGTGTTCACAAATGAAGATCTGGTGGGAGTAAGAACCCCACACCATGACGCCTTGATCATTACGCTTATGATGGCCAACTATGACGTCGAAAATTTGCTCATCG
Organism: Sambucus nigra; assembly: GCA_949130495.1. NCBI lineage: Eukaryota > Viridiplantae > Streptophyta > Magnoliopsida > Dipsacales > Adoxaceae > Sambucus > Sambucus nigra. The sequence continues at coordinate 364,401,046 of OX422212.1, forward strand.
ACCAAGGAAGTTCATCCGAGGTAATGTATCTCGATATATTCAGCAAATTGAAGCTGAGCATTGCCGACCTGAAGGAGGCCACTTTCCCTCTAGTTGGCTTCGCTGGAAAAGTGACTATCCCACTAGAAAAAATTGTGCTGCCCATAAGGACAGGAAGTATCTCCAAGATGATTGAGTTTCTGGTAGTCGACATTGACTCGTCGTACCAAGCCATCCTCGAGAGAGGATGGCTACATGCGATGAAGGCAGTCCCCTCGACCTACTATCAGAAACTCAAGTATGTGACCGAGCGAGGAGTAATGGAGATCCATGGCGATCAAGCGATGGCAAGAAGGTACTTTATAGCAGCCATCCACCCTAGACCAGAGAAGAAGATCGAGAAGCCAAATAAGTAGGTCAAGTAACTTAAAGGTTTGATACCTTCAAAATAGGAGTTAAGGTATGAAAGACCCGGTGTGGAGGAGACCAGGCTCCTCCCCTCTGAGCGGGTCGTGGAAAACCTGGTGGAAGTTGTAGCTGGTGATAGCAAAAAGGACAGGGTATTTCTGATTGGAGCTTCCCTCACAGATCAAGAAAAAAAGGAATTGACGATTTTATTGAGAAGCAACGTAGACTTTTTCGCATGGGAGCCATACGAGTTGCCTGGAATTGATCCCAGTGTGGTTTGTCATCGGTTGCATGTCGATCCCGCTTTCAAACCTATCACCCAAAAGGCACGGCGAACTGCGCCTAATAAGGCAAAGGCCATAGAGAAAGAAGTAGAAAAATTACTGGATGCAGGATCCATACGGGAGGTCCAATTCCCCTAATGGTTATCCAATTCAGTAGTAGTTCAAAAGAATAACGGGAAATGGAGAGTCTGCATCGACTTTACTGACCTTAACAGGGCTTTCCCTAAGGACAGTTTCCCCCTCCCAAAAATTGAGCAATTGGTGGACGCCACAGTGGCTCACGAAAGAATGAGTTTTCTGGATGCATATTCGGGGTATCATCAGATCCCTATGTATGCACCAGACCAGGAGAAGATAGTTTTCATCACCACAGTCAGATTATAGTGTTACAAAGTCATGCCCTTCTGGCTCAAAAATACAGGGGAAACCTACCAGTGGCTGGTCACCAAGATGTTCAAAGACCAAATGGGAGACACCATGGAGGTCTACATCGATGATATGCTCGTCAAGAGCAGAAGAAAAGAAGACCACCTCTCAGACCTATCGACAACCTTTGAGATCCTCAAGAAATACTGAATGAAGCTCAACGCGAGCAAGTGTTCTTTCGGTGTCCAGTCAGAAAAATTTCTTGGATACTTGGTCAATAAGAGAAGCATCGAGGCTAACCCGGACCAGATCAATGCAATCAACAGAGTACATCCCCCTCGCACAATACGAGACGTAGAGAAGCTCATTGGCATGCTCGCTGCCTTAAACCGTTTCATCTCAAAGTCCTTCGAGAAATGCAAACCATTATTCCAGCTCTTGAAGGGAAACAAGAAAGTAGAATGGAATCAAGATTGCTCGCAAGCATTGAATGAGCTCAAGGACTACCTTAGCTCACCACCCCTGCTTGTTATACCTCAAGAAGGAGATTCATTATACTTATACCTCGCCGTTTCTAACCACGCCGTGAGTTCGGCGCTGGTATGCAAGAGAGCAGGAATTCAGCACCCCGTTTATTACTCGAGCAAGACTCTATTAGAGGCTGAACAACATTACCTACCACTATAGAATCTCGCCTTTGCACTTATGGTAACTTCAAGGAAGTTGAAACACTATTTTGAAGCTCACACCATCATTGTTCTTACATTACACACCCTTAAAGCAATCCTAAGGAAAGTGGATATGTCAGGCAGATTGACTAAATGGTCAGTTAAGCTTGGACGATTTGACATCCAATTTCAACCAAGGAATGCAATCAAGGGACAAGTCCTTGCTGATTTCATAGCTGAATTCACAGGCGAGCATCCTCTAGACCAACTTCACCCCGTGAAGCAAGGAGAAATCCACGCAACAGAGGGAGTTTGGAAATTATTTATTGACGGAGCCTCCAATTCAAAAGAGGCAGGAGTCGGCATTGTGCTTGTTACTCCAGAAGGTACAACCCTCGAACAGGGAATCAGGCTTGGATTTAAAGCCTCCAACAATGAGGCGGAATATGAATCCTTGATAGCCGACCTCCAGAAAGCACACACTTTGGGAGCAAAGCAGTTGCAGGTGTTCCGCGACTCTCAATTAGTCTCCAATCAGATAAGCAGGAACTAAAACGCAAGAGATGAAAGAATAGCAGCATATCTTGCCTTGGCCAAGAGGCTAATGGCCAGCTTTAAAGAAGTCAATGTCCAGCAATTTCCTTGAGGAAAGAACTGCCATGCTGACGCTCTGGCAGCCCTGAGTTCGACAATCAATTCCGATTAGAAAAGAACGATCCCCATCGACTTCCTCACTCATCCGAGCATCAACCAATGCGATGAGCTGCCAGGTGAGGAACATGTGCTCCAGATCGAGTTAGCACCCAGTTGGATGGACCCCTTAAGGAACTATTTGAGGAATGGTGCACTTCCAAGCGATAGGAAGACCGCTCATCAGATAAGATTCAAAGTTGCTCACTTTCACTTATCTCCTGAGGGCAAGCTGTATAAGAGATTGTTCTCCGGCCCTTACCTACAATGTGTTCACCCGGGGGATGTTGAGAAGATTTTATATGAGCTCCATGAAGGAATATGTGGGAACCATATTGGAGGAAGATCACTAGCTTTTCGAGCTATGAAGGAGGGCTACTGGTGGTCGTATATGCAAAAAGATTCAGCAATGTAAGCTCATAAGTGCAAGAAATGCCAACTACACGCCTCTATGGTTCACCAACCTGCCAACGACCTAAGATCACTCACCATCCCCTGGCCCTTGGCCCAATGGGGAATGGACATCATAAGACCACTTCCTACCGTCGTCGATAACCGCAAGTATCTATTGGTCGTAACGGATTACTTCACCAAATGGATCGAGGCAGAGCCACTGGCAAACATCCAAAATGCAGATATGATGAGATTCATATGGAAAAACATAATTACCCATTTTAGAATCCCCAGAACCATCATCACTGACAACGGAACACAGTTCGAAAGTGGCCCTTTCCAAAGTTTCTGTAAGGAGCACGGGATCAGTCACTACTTCAGCTGGGCGACGTATCCTCAGAGCAATGGTCAAGTCGAAGCTTCTAACAAAACAGTGATCGATGGGTTAAAGAAATGATTAGAGCGAGCCAAAGGCGCATGGGTAAATGAACTGTCACATATTCTATGGGCTCACCGAACTACCCCACGTCGGGCAATGGGTGAGACCTCATTCTCATTAACATATGGAATGGAAGAGTTCATCCCATTAGAAGCAGGCCTACCAACTATAAGGTCCACACTTATCGACCAAGGCCAGAATGATGTAGCATTGCTCTCTGAACTCGACCTAGCCGACGAACGCAGAGAACTTGCCTTAGTGAAATTAGCGAGCTACCAACAACAGCTCACAAAACACTATAACAATAAAGTCAATCCAAGGGCATTCCAAGTTGGTGACTATGCCCAAAGGAAAGTCCTTGGCAGCGCAGTAAAACCATCAGATGGCAAGTTAGGGCCAAGCTGGGAAGGACCATTCAAGATAACAAGAGATGACCTACAAGGAGCCTATCACTTAGAAACACTGGAGGGCCGAGAGATACCCCGAGCATAGAATGCAACAAATCTTAAGAAATTCTATTTCTAGTTTTTTCTTTGATCTTAAGAAATTCTATTTCCAATTTTTTCTTTCATTTTTTTACCAGATTTTTGGCAGCTCATTCACTTATGATTAATAAAAGTTGTTAGGCAGTTGCATTCTATGAGGTGTTAGTTAACTAATAAGTAAACTTTCTAACTTGCACACCCTTTCCAAGTAACAGGCACACTACTCAGTACGCTATAGTAGGGAAAAATCCCTCCTCAGGTTTTCATTATGAAATACGAACAACCTCTCAGCATTGCCCCTGGAAATATATGAAGCCCTACAGGAGATCCTTAGGAAATTCGGCTAAGTCAAATTGGTCGCCAAATAATGTTTGGTCAGCAAAACCCTGATCGAATAGATATCCAACACCAGATGTGTCCTCGCCAAGTTCCACACTTAGGCCTAAGGGAGTGTGACGACATGACCTAAAAGGTAAAGTAAGGCAGAATGGTATCCCATAAGCATACTGGACTGGAGGGACACTTACTCCACAATGCAAACTTACCAATCTAGTCGGCCAAGAGAGGCCCAAGATTATTAAGCAAAGAATAAATGATGCAAAAAATATAAAACACTTGTTTAGTCGGTAAGATCGCCCAAAACATAAATTTTATATTACTTCGTCACAACAAAAATTAAATCGGCAAAAACTGCCCAAAGCATCAATACTACATTGATTCATTACATAAGTGTACATATTTACAACTGGAAAAATCTTAATGGGGTCGAGGCCTCTGTACAAGATAATCAGCAACTTGGGCTCGTCGACCGTCATTCGGATGAAGAGCAAGTCCCTCCTCAACCTCATTCGTATCTGACTCCAACAGCTGCCAAGGGATGGCATCGATGGGGACCCATTGATCATCCCTCCTGAAGGGATTAGGCCTTCAAGTGTAAGGGGAGATCTTATGACGGTACCAGAGTATAGAGTTCCTTGGAACTTGTAGCTCCCTTAGGGAACTCAACCATCCCCTGATAAAAGCGAGCTCTTCAAACTCTGTCAGCCTTATCGGAGCATCCACCCAACTATGGTCGTAACCATCAGCCCATACTCACCGCGACCCTCTCTTAAATAGATTCCTCAGCCATGTGACATCCCTTTGAAGCCCAGCAGCAATAACGTAAGACCGATGAACATCTTCACGAAGCTCATCCATTTCCCTAGCTGAGCTTCTTGCATTTGTACCAGCTCACGGAACAGTCGATGGGGTAGAGCCTCGTATCACCGGAGGAATGTCACTCGGTCATACGCCAGCTCGTGATGAGGAGGAACCCCTTAGAACGCGAGGCGCAGTGCTCGGCACGTGCTCCCTGAGGAGCAACACTTCCCTCCTCAAAGAATTATTTTCCTGTTATAGAATTTCTCTAACTCGGTTAATCTCGGTAGCATCGAGGAGTCTTGCTCTCAGAGTATTCACCTCTTCTTGAACAGAAGCTCCAACCTCTTCCATCTTCTGGAGCCTATCTTTCAGTTTAACAACGAGCTCAGTCTGCTCTATGAAACGCTTGTTCCTCAATCGCAGTGATTTGCAAATTCTCACGAAGGTATGATGAACTTCGAGACTCACATCAGGACCAAGCATTCTTCCCAATTAAGAAGTGGCTGGTATATAGTCATCTACATCAACCAACTACAGGTTATAAAAGAGCAGTAAAGGAGAAAATAAATCAGTACACTGAGGGAAGAAACCTTCTCATTTCATTAATACTTAAATGGATCCGAGTACATCGATAAATAGAAAAAAAACATTATAAAAAAAAATACAAGAGGAACCCTAAGGATAAATCAGCTGGCGACCTCAGGTTGCTCAGAAGAAACTGGCTGCTTCCCCTTGTCAGCAGCAGTAGGAGCACCTCCCTTAGTAGGGACAACTTCTGCCACCCGAACAGGAAGGGAATCAGCAGGAACTGACTGGGAGGCAAGGTCAATACCTTCGATGGCTGGGGCAGGGGCTTCATCCATAATTTGTTTTAGGCCTGGATCGTGCTCATCGAATAAGGGAGAGGCAACATCCACCCCGGCAGCCAAGAGGGCTTTATTCCATCCTTTCTTGAAGTTCAGACGGCTGATGTAGCCTATCTGAACCTTAGCATCTTCGTATGTGGCAGCCCACCCGGAGTTGTAAGAGTCTTCCTTAACGGTGGATGCCTCAGACTCCTTCTCCTTCAGCTTCTCGTTCAACACCTTGTTCTCCTCCACGACCACCAGCTTGCTCGAACATACCAAATCGTAGGCCTGTCGCAGCTCACTCAGTTCTTTGTCCACCGCCTCCCTTTCTCGATTAACTTTGACAAGGACAGGTCAGAGGACGTACGGGCAGCATCCACAGCCTTCAAGCTAGCTTCGGGCTCGGCACTCTTCACTCTCAAAGAAGCATTTTGCTTCTCCAACTCGCCGTTCTTATTTATCGGCTCATCACGAGAGTGATAGAGCACAGCAAAATCAGTCACAAACTGCGAATAGAAGAAAATATTAGAAGAAGGAAACAGGCAGAATTTGACGAGCATTAGAAAAGAAAAATAGACTTACCAAGGCTAGCCTCTAACTCGCCTACAGGGCTAACTAGTCAGTCCCCATCGCCCTTTGGTGATCAGCAGGAAGGACTGCTCTCTCGAGCAGCACAGGGGCCAATTGAGGAGAAGTGGCAACCGAGGCCCCTTCTGGCAACGCGGACACAGGCACTAAGGCCTGCCCAGCCTTTGTTCTCGCCTTCATTTTTCTCCTCTTTTCCTCCTTTTCCTTCTCCTTCTTTATCATCCTCCTCTCCTCGGCCTTCTTCTTCTCCTCAATCTTCTTCTTCTCTTCTTCCCTCTTCCTCTCTCTCTCTCTCTCACCTTCTCTTCTTCCTTTCTCTTCTTCTCCTGCTCCTGAGAAGCATACCGAAAGCCAGTAGCATCAGCCTCACTGTTCGACTTCTGCTTCTTCGACCTTTGAGCAAGGACCACATCATCATCATCATCACGGATCAAGTTTTTTCTTGGGGGAACCATTTCCTCACTAGAGCTGCTGGATATACTTGAAGGTTCTTGGGCTTCAGAAACTTCCAGTAAGCTAGAAGAACTATCACTCCTGGAGCTCTCCTCGCCGGAACCACCTTCAACACCTCCTCTGGTATCACTCTCAGAACTGCTCTCTTCCTCGTTCAACTAAATGGGATCGACAGCAGCTTCTTCAGAAGTATCAAACTCGGGAATGCTATCCACGGGCCTTGCAATAAAACTGGACCCAATGTTCTTATACTCAAGCAAGGAGGCAGCAGACCGAGGATGTTCACCGTAAGCCAAGGGTTCCCTGATATTCCAAGCTTTAATCAGCTCGGAAGTTTGAACCTCGCTGAGGGCAGGCTCCAAGTTCTTTGTCCTCGCTGAAAAGAAAACAGGACAGTGTCAGAAAAATCACACATTAACGAAGAAATCGAAAGGGCGGAGAAAAGGCTACCTATGTACTCTTCCCCATAAAAGGGGACAGTTAATCTATTAGACCTCAACCCCTCAGTATGGGGGGAGAATTGCCAATTCCTAGCAAGAAAGCCATCTTGCCAGTAGTCCTTATGGGAATTCAGGTAAATTTACTACCAACACTCTGTCAGGACTCCTGGCCTTGAGGTAAAGAAGACCAGAGCTAGTTCGAGAAAATAAATAACAAAAGCAAACTTCAGCGAGCCCTAATTTAGTGCCATAAAGTTGTTTTGTTCTATGGACACCATTGATTATCTTCCATACATTGGGCGAACACTGTGCAGGGACAATGTTGAAATAACCAAAGAAATGAAGGAACAAATTGTTTGGAGGAAAAGTAAGCCCCCCTTGAGAGAGTAACATGACATGAATCCAATGAGCACCCTCTATCTCTCTAACATTCTTAGGGTGAGAGGCGCACTCAATCTCTACCCATTCTGGGATATTATAGAACTTCCTAAGCTCAAACAATGACCTATTACCTATCTTTGACATTTGTAAACCCTAAAAATAGCAAGTTCAGAGAAAACTCAGCAGAAGAAGCAGAAAGAAAGAGCAAAGAGGACTTACGAGATGAAAGATCACATGCCCAGAAGATGATAAAGAGTGAAAGCGAAGAAAATGAAGGTCCGGAGGAGAAGACACAACAGTTGAAACTCGTAGAAGGTGAATGGACACAAAGAAATTTGAAACGACAACTATGGGACGCTGCTCCAGGTTGCTTTTAAATGTTCCCAATCATCGCGCACAGGACACGAAGCAACTGCCGCCTAGATCAGCTCTCGACTTTGGGAAGAGTTAAACGATTCATTATGGAAAATCATTTAAATTTATTGAGCCCAACTTGTGGCCCAATAACTATAGGGGCAATTGTGGGTACCCGAATTTAACATTATGGGCCTGGATGAGCAGCCTAATAAAAACAGCCCAAAGTCCGGCCCCCTTACCTTAACTGAATAGAATTACGACTTAGTCTCCTCATGTTCTCGTATAGAGATGATCTAGGAGAAGATGGTAAACGTGGGGGAGTCCAACACCCACACTCCCCGAAGACAGACATGTATATAATAAACCCTAAGTCTGGGGCAAAAGACACGCACTATATTCTCAGTAAACGCTCCTCGGAGTATATAGAAATAATACTGACTACACCACCGTGGACGTAGGCATTCTTGCTGAACCACGTACATATTGTGTTGTGTGATTTGCATCTTATCTTCTTTATTTTCCTTGGTGGTTGTGCTTCTCTCATTTATTTGTGTTGTATATATTTGTCACCACACACACACACACACACACACACACACACACACATATATATATATATATATATATATATATATACATATATATATATATATATATATATTCCATAAATAAATTTTCCACATTTATATATATTTTCTAACTTTTGCGTTTGATAGAAAATGTGGAAAATTGATAATTTTTCAACTTGTATCAAACAAACACAAGTTGAAAAATATTCATTTACTTTGGAATTGTTTGCCCTCGAATCAAATGTTCTGGAATCATTTATATTTTTCCAGATTTCTATCAAACGGACCCTTAGTGTGTTTTTTGTGTGCAATATACTCGGTGAATATACAGTAACTAGTAAGCCAGTTAAGTGTTCTAGCTGATTAAAATTAGCTTTTTTCAATGCTAGAGTAAATTCTTCTTACATTAACTTTCGCAACTCTATAGTAGGACCGTACTTAGTTTAAGAGTTTGATGTAAGCGACTTAACTAGGTGCTGTTTTGACAATATCCAAATTTAAATGTGAACATAAGAACTGGAATTCTAGGATAATCGAATTAGGGGAATCATAATGATCAAAGTTGACCTTGATATCTCCTGCTAATTTGAATGTTTATTTTGTTTTAAAGCTTTAAATAAATATTTTGTTGATGGAATTATCATTCCAAAAATATATTATATGTAAGTCAACTAGATATACTTAGTTTTAGTAACCATATTGACTCATGCTCAAGTACCTCTCCATTACAAAACTGAAAGCAACTCTGACAGACCTAAATTGGTGTCATTTATTGAAACTTCCATTAGTCCAACATGACTTATAACCCATTGTTTGAATTCTTTGCTGGGAGAATTATTGATGTAGTATAAGGTCATCAACTCTTGAAAAGAACATTCCGACTCTCATCTGATAGCGAGATATACATCATATCCCTCGTGAATAACAATCCCTCGTTGAGGGGGATGACATTTTGATTGTTAACAGAGCATTGCCTGGGAAACTGAGCAAATAAGGTAATGGGTAACTAATGCTTATCATACCATCTGGGTAATGCATGAGACAAGAAGTGGACACAGTCAAGGTGGCCTCTTGGGATCTTGTGAGGATATTGGCTTGGACGATGGCGCTGAAGTCCATTGGACTACTTCGAAGCCTTGCCAAAGACATCCAGATTCTATTGAACCTATTTGTTATGCCATCATTTACTTGCTTACCTGAGACGAGGCTATGGGTCACGAGGCTTTGGGTATTCTTTTACAGAAGAGATCGTGACTTGAGCTTGAGCATAGCTAACTCAACTAATTTAGCTCATATAGGTAAATGAATAAGCTGAAATGAGCTATAGCTGAGTTGATTTTGACGTATTTATTTCCACTTCCATCACACATCAGGAAGATGGAAAATGAGAATTTGTGAGAAGTTTAATTTTGTCATTTCTTATTTTAATTTCGATACCAAATTTGAGGAGGCCATTTAGAGTATTTTATTTCAGTTAGTCTCTTCTTATATCTTTTATTTTTCTGATTGCAAAGGATTTTTTGGAGTATCAAGCAAGTTTCCCAACTGTACTAGATTTAGGATTAATATTCTTATGAATATGCTTGATCCCCCTTTGATCACTTGCAAGATTTTCTCTTTGTGCGTTGCCAATCTTTGCTCGGAGTTACGATCTACGTCAAGTGGTATTAGAAGATGGTTTATATATCTTACTTGATGTTTGTGAATGTGGAGTCGAGGGATGAAGAACATGGAGGCCATGATCTATACAAACATAATCAAACAAATGAATTAGAACATCACTACACCAAAATGAAAAAATTGACACCCTTTCAGTGGCTAGCCTTATCACGGTCATTGACCGTGACAAAACAACACGTGTTTTTTGTCACAGTCAATGACCGTGATAAGGCCATGACAAAGGCTTGTCACGGTCATTGACCGTGACAAGATCGTGACAAGTACAGTTGTCACGGACTTGTCACGGTCAATGACCGTGACAATTCTATAAAGTTGTCACCGTCAATGACCGTGACAATTCTGTCAGCAAAAAACCCTTTCCCCTCCTTTTTTCCTCATCGCATTGTTTCCTTCCAATTTCTCTCTCTCTCTACGCGCTGCTCTCACTCTCTCTCTACTTTCAGGTTGGTTTTTCTCTCTCTCTCTCTCTCTTCCATTTATATGTGTGAGTGTGTATATATATGTGCGTGTGTGTATGTGTGTGTGTGTGTGTATGTGTGTATGTGTGTGTGTAGTGGGGGAAGGGGGTGGGGAGGGGGTTGGGGTTGTGTGTGTATGTGTGGTGGGGGAAGGGGGTGGGCGTGGGGGTGGAGAGGGGGTGGGGTTGTGTGTGTGTGTGTGGTGGGGGAAGGGGGTGGGGCAGGGTGTGTGTGCGTGTGTGTGTGGTGGGGGATGGGGCAGGGAGGGTGTGTGTGTGGTGGGGGAAGGGGGTGGGGCAGGGATGGGGGGTGGGGCTGCGTGTGTGTGTATGTGCGCGTGTCTATATATGTGTGTGTAGTGTGCATGTTTTTGCGTATGTGCGAGAGAGGGAAATGATGCGGGGGGTGGGGCAAGGGAAATGAGGCGGGGGTGGGGCTTGTAATTTTTTGTTTTAATAAATTTTGATTGGTTTATTAGATATTTTCCCTCATATGCAAGTAGTGTCCCTTGTAAACGAATTGATTGATTATTAATTTTTTTAGTAAATTAATATATGAAAGTAGGATTGCCCCTCACTGTAAATTAGTAAATTAATAATTGTATACTTTAATCGTTAGTTTAATTGATGAAAATAATTAATTGAGCAGATGAATTAGAAGGAGTATGGGATACACATTTGTTGTTGATATTACGGTTGGATTATAGTGGATCGATGTTGGGTTGGTTAATTTGAAAAGTGGCATGACCACTAGATTATTGTCCATATGGGGGTGGGATTTTTCAACTTTTTTCTAAAATTACTATGTATAACGAACAATATATATATATATATATATATATATATATATGATAATTAAATGAAACATACTTGAAATTACATATAGTGCGCATAGATACTAGCATTCTAGTTCTTATGCATATGCATTCAATAGCCCTTAGACCCGTTCGAGAGCCATTACCCCTGTAATAAGATCTCTCGAATTTTCCCATTTGGACAGCTTGGGACTGCATAATTTCTGTATAATAATATTCTTAGTGGCTTAAAGTTGTTACTTTTGGAGGAAGTTCTGCAGTCTTATCCTAATGTTCTTTGGGTACATACTCGATTGACAAGTGTGACTGTTATTTCAATTGACCAATTGAAATAACACTCACACTTGCCAATCTACGTCATGTACTTGGAGAACTATGGGGAGATGATGTCGAATATTTCTCAAATCGTAACAATGTGCGTGAGCTGTTAAGTATATTACAGAAAAATGCGGTCTTGAATGGGATAGGACCACTCACCCTTTAGAGGAGATGGAGGAAATAGAAATTTCTATTATAAATTGAATTTCAAATTGAAATTTAAAAATCGAATATAAATAAGACATAATTAAATGAAACATAATGTAAATATAAGTTTTGTTTATACTAATCCATGAATATACGCTTCTTACCTTTAATAGGTGATTAGTTGTGGTAGCTGTGATGGGATATCCGAAATACAAAGAGTGGATATTCGAAAGTACAAATGTACAGAACTCGGGCATTTCATACAAGGCTCTTACTTTCTTTCGAGTGAGCGCAAAAGATAAAAACCTCGTTGAAGCTGAAATGACTTACTATGGTGTAATCCGAAATATATTAGAATTGGATTATATAAGCTTCAAAGAGGTTGTATTTTACTGTGACTGGGTAAGAGTTGAGGATAAAAATGCTTGTAAAGTTGATCCTATCACCAATTTGATCATGGTTGACTTGTCCAAGTTGAAGCGTAACGACCACGTGAGCAATGAGCCGTTTGTTTGTGCATTTCAAAAGTTTAACCAAGTGTTTTACCCAGAGTATATCAACAACGAGCCATGGTCAATTGTCCAACACGCGCCAAAGCGTCTAAATAGTAGTGTGGATGACTTAGCGGCTCCTACCAAATATCAATCCCTTTTTTATGATAACCCGAATTTTAAACAATATTTCAATTTGTAATAAATATTTCAATTTGTACCGAAACATCCATTTTCAATGTTTTTAATTGATTTGCACTTTATAATTTTCACTCTTGTGTAGTGTGCGTGTGTGTGGGCAGTAGGGGTGGGGGTGGGGATGTTTAACAGTAATAATTCATTTTTATTTGTAGTAATTGTACATATTTGCATGTCTTCTTCTAATTCACTTTGATTTGTACTAATAACATTTTTTTACAGCAAATGTCTCCTTCAGGTATTAAGGCCAGGATGATGATGTTGGTTATGATGATGTCATCTGGGCTCGGAGGTAGCGGAGGCGACGAGGGCTCCTCGGCCCCTAGACTCCCCAAATATGGAAAATTGGGGATAGCCATCGAGAACAAGTCGGGGCTATTAGTGATATCCCTCGAGCTGGTAAAGACGATCATCGGCTCGGGGTACATTAGTTGGAAGGAGGCTCCATATGAGCTCAAGTTAGCTGTTTGGGTGGCACTACAGGTAATGTATTTATATTTATATTTATATTTATATTTATATGAATATATCAATTTCAATTTCGATTTTGATTTCAATTTCCTTTTTTATTTATATTTATATTTATTCGCAACTAACATTGTATTTGTTGGATAGGAACAATTCAGCCTGGATCCAAAGCTACGCAATTCTGTCTTGGAGCAATTGAGGGAGCAACACAAGACATGGAAGAAAAATACGCAAACCCGATAATTTTGGGAAGACGCGAGAATCCGTTATCCGAATGCGTGAATTCATCCCGCCGAAGGAGCCGATCTCATTGGCACAATGGTAAAAGTTCATTGACAATGAGGTCGAGGAGCGACAATTGGCATCTCGCCAATTGGGTAAGGAAATAAGGCAAAAACGACGGATGTGCACTACTGCGTCCGGACGTCTTACGCCGTGGTGGAGCATAGGTTGATGGTAATATTTAATTTTTCTAGAACTACAAAAATATATTATTCTTCATTATTTTACTTTGCGGGGCCGATACTAATTTTACTTTATTTTATTCTAGAGGACAGGGAGTGGCCCTGGGGGTAGGCCACATAGGCTCGGTACTTATGTGGCTCTTTGGATGAAGAAGGGGAAGGATAAGAACGTGTCCCCGAGCATCGCGGACACAATTTTAAGTAATCCGACAGTTTACTTTTTATTAATTACGTGATAATTTTTTAATTTACTTATTTTATTAATCATGTGTTTTTTATAGTTTGAGGCAAAGCTTAAGGAAGTGCATGAGTCGCAGTCTGATGCCGACAAGACATCTTTGTCTATTGACGCACTCAGCTAAGTGCTTAGCGTTGATCGCAAGGGGATGACAAGGGGGTGAGCTCGCGGGTGGCCAAACGGTGGACTCACATGACGCGATGCTTTCCCGTTTGGAGGCGACGGGCCAAGATATGTTCTCATTCATGAAGCGTTCATTAGGCGAAAACCGTAAGGGGAAAGGGAAGGAGAAGGTGGTGGAGGAGGAGGTGAAGGAGGACGAGGTACAGGATGATGAGGATGTGAACCTCGCTGCTTCATCCCCGACACGTGCGGACTTTGATGATCCACTTCCCTATTTGGATCCCTCCGACCCACCGATATCGACACTTGGGTGGCCGAGCGTGTTTATACTGGACATATTTGATGGACAGCGGATAGGGAGGGAGTTAAGGGACCCGAATATCGTCCAGGGTGCACTAATTCATGGACGTGAGCTTTAAGACATCGAATCCAAGGTGCTTGTCACGCATGTGATACCCGGGAAGGAGAACTCCCCATTGTGGTTGCGCGAACAATGCGGAATGATGTATATTAGTGGGTATGTCAATTCGTATATCATGTGGCCTACTCACCTCCTCAGATTTAACCTTACCCAAGACATGTAGTGACATTATTTGAATTGAATTGTTTTTAAGTTGTTACATTTGAATTATATTTGGATTATATCGTGATGCATATTGTCTCTATTTTGAATGTATATTTGTATTATCTCTATTTTATTTGGATATATGATGCTTTAACAGGTACATCGTTGCTATAACATGTACAAATATACTACTAGGCAGTGGCAGCAGCCAAACTGCCCAACAATTTTTTTTTTCAACTCTGCCTAGAATTGTCACAGTCATTAACCGTGATAATTTTTTAGCCATTGTCACGGGTTTGTCACGGTCCTTAATCGTAACAAACTTGTCAAGGTTAAGGACCGTGACATGATCGTGACAATTCTAACGAACTTGTGACAAAAAAAGTTGTCACCCCAGGAATTGTCACAGCCATTGACGTTGACAAGTAGAACTTATCATGGTCAATGACCGTGACAATTCGACAGATTTGGTGTAGTGCATCAAGTGTAATAGTGTACCCAAAATGAGATCAGTTGATTGGCAATCAATGGTACGAGCCTGAAGTTATAAATAGTCGTTATTGCCTCGAGGAAATTGTTTGCTATGATAATAGGTGATTGTTGTTAACCATTGATTGACCGAGCTGACAAGGGGTCGTGAGAATAAAGGACATTGCAAAGGTTAAAAAAAATCATTGAACCATTAACCTAACATGAAGTTACGTTAACCATTGAACAAAAACTTTAGTTCCAACCATATGATGTGTGGAGGGGTTTTGTAATTCTTACGTCGCACATTGGAGTGTGTCAAATAGTTGTGGCCTACGAGGTCCTTACCCCCCAATGGATGATTTTTCCATGTGCATTAGTTTAAGTTATTTCGATGTGCCAAAATATAAATTACAATTTAGGTTCATAATTTCATTGTAATGTATATGATGATGATAAGCAAATCCCTTATGATGTTGGAGATGTAGATGGTAATTAGTCGGTGTTTCAAGGAAGTAAAGACAAAGAATGTTATTCCCGTAACGAAATGTGCAGGATTGTTTCTCAATTTTGGTGTAGCTTCATCACTTTTCCCGTCTATGTTATCCTAACTTAGGAAACTTCAAATAACACTCTTCTCAACAATAGAAAAAGTGTAAATAATTTTGTCTCACACCCACTGTTTTTATTCGAGAAGATGGGTTCAAACTTCAAAAAAATCTATAATTTCATAAAATGTAAGGAGATGGATACATGGATGGCGAAGGAGAGCGAAGAATAGACAATGTGATAGACCATTCACCCTCATAAATACAACATGAACTATATCCTTGACACTACACCAACTCTATCAGATTGTCACGGTCATTAACTGTGACAAGTCCAACTTGTCATAGTTAATGACCGTGACAATTCTGGGGGTGATAACTTTTGTTGTCACGGACTTGTTACGGTCATTGACCGTGACAAGTTTGTTAAAAGTGTCACGGTTTTTTCACGATCTTTGACCTTAAAAATCTTTCTCACGGTCAAATTCCGTGACAACCTTTAAAAAATTATCACGATCATTGACCGTGACTAGTCCGTGATAAGTTTTCTTTGTCACGGACTTGTCACGGTCAATGACCGTGAAATAACTTGGCAGAATTTTAAAAAAATCTGCTGGAAAGTTTGGCCACTACCACTCCCCAACAGTATATTTGTACCCGTTATAGCAAAATTGTACCTGTTCAAATAACATATATCCAAATAAAATAGAAAAAAATGCACCAATTCATTGTATATATATTTCCATATCTAAATAAAATAAAAATACAATCCATATCCAAACCAAAATGTAACAAATCAAAACAACTCAAATATAATCCAAGTGTCCAAATAAAAATAGATACAAATAATGTCACGACATAGTGTCTGGGGTAGGTTCGAGGAGGAAGGAAGGACACACGATATACGCATTGAGACACCCATCCATATGTGTCACGCCGCATTGTTCGCGCAACCACAATGCAGAGTTCTCCTTTTTGGGTATCACATGTGTAACGAGCACCTTGGCCTCGATATTTTGAAGGTTACATCCATGAACTGGCATACCCTCGATGGTATTCGGGTCCCTCAATCCCCTTGCTATCCGTTGACCATCATATATGTCACGTAAAAACACGCTTGGCTAACCGATTGTTGACATAGGCCACTGGACAGGAGCCAAGTAGGGGACTTGATCATCAAGCAGTGAGTCCGCACGTATCGACGATGAAGAAGCGATGTCCACATCCTCGTCCTCCTCCACCTCCCCCTCCACCACCTTCTCCTTACCCTTTCCCTTGCTCTTGCCCTTTCCGCCCAATTGACGCTTCATGAATGCGTACATATCTAGGATCGTCGCCTCCAACATTGATAGCTTCGCTTCATGCTTTTCCACCTGACGAGCCAACCCGGTGTTTCTCGTCTCCATTTTGGTGATCCTAGATTTGACCACCCGCGAGATCACCCCTAGTCTTCCCCTTGCAATCAGCGTCAAGCACTTGGCTGAGTGTGTCTGTGGATAAATATGCCTTGTCGGCATCAGACTGCGACTTATGCACTTCCTTAAGCTTTGCCTGAAATGACAAAAAGCACACGATTAGTTAAATAAGTAAATAAAAACATTATAATGTAATTCATAACAATTAAATCGTCGAATTACTTATAATCGTGGCCGCGACACTCGGGGACACCTCCTTATCCTTGCCCTTCTTCCTTCGAATTTCCACATTGGCATCGATCTTATGTGGCCTACCCACAGGTCCACTCCCCGTCCCCTAACATAAAATAATGCAAAATTAGTAAGTAACGCAAAGTAAAATAATGCAGAATAACATATTTCTATAATTATAGAAAAATAAAAACTTACCATCCTGTGCTCCACCTCCACATAAGACGTCCACCGGAGTAGTGCATGTTCGTCTTTTTCACCTGGTTTTCCTTCCCTAATTGGCAAGATTCCATTTGTCATTCCTCGATCTCATTGTCAATGAACTTTTGCCATTGCGCCAATGCGATCGACTCCTTCGACAAGACGGACTCATGCATTCTTATAATGGACTCCCGAGTTTTTCTAAAGTAACAGGCCTACAAATTCTTCTTCCATCTCTTGTGTTGCTCCCTTAACTACTCCAACACATAATCACGGAGTTCTGGGGGCAGGCTGAATTGTTCCTGTCAAACAAATACAAAACAAAAACAATGTAAGTGTTAGTCGCGAATAAATAGAAATAGAAATAGAAATAGAAATAGAAATAGAAATAGAAATAGAAATAGAAATAGAAATAGAAATAGAAATAGAAATAGAAATAGAAATAGAAATTAAAATTGAAATTGAAATTGAAATATAAATACATTACCTATAGTGCCGCTCAAATAGCTAACTTGAGCTCATTTGTCACCTCCCTCCAACTGGTGTACCCCGGGTCGATAATCGTCCTCACCAGCTCGAGGGATCTAGTTAATAAGCCCGTCTTGTTCTCAACGACCATTCCTAATTTTGCCCTTTTGGGGAACCTAGCAACCGAGGAGCCCTCGTCGCCTCCGCTATCGCCGATCCTTGAAAAAGACATCATCATTATCATCATCATCATCATCCTTGCCTTAATCCCTGATGGAGACATTTTCTGTAAAAATTATTTTTATTAGTACAAACCGAAATGAATTAGAAGAATACAACTATTTTATGTGGTCGTGCACACACACACCTGAAGAAGACATACAAACATTGTATATGGTTGTGCAACTCTCGAATGGGTCGTGACACGAAGTAATTTTAGAAAATAGTTGAAAACTCCCCCCCCCCCCCACACACACACACCTGCACACACACACGCGCGCATATGCAAAGGAAAGAGAGAAAATGATCAAGTAAAAATGAATTAAAAGCAGTAAACCGATGTCCGATAAAAGCATTAAACTATTGTCCGATAATTGGAATACTTATTACAAATCTAAAAATTGTTTCAAATTCGGGTTATCATAAAAAATGGATTGATATTCGGTAGGAGTAGCCAAGTCATCCACACTACTGTTTAGACGCTTTTTCGCATGTAGGACGATTGACCACGACTCGTTGTTGATATACTCCGAGTAAAACACTTGCTTGACCTTTTGAAATGCACAAACAAATGGCTCATCACTCATGTGTTCATTGCTCTTCAACTTGGATAAGTCAATCATGACGCATGAGATTATCCCCTACTTCTTCCCTAACATGACAAGTCATTGCCTCCTCTATCCATGGTACTGTGGAAAACCGCAACGGGAAAATATTTCAACATTTTTTAGGGTACTTTTGAGCTTGTGCCTTCTTTGTCAGTATATTGGACATATCTAGGTTCATCGCATACCGGTCACCTATCCAGAGTTTTATACTCCTTTGGGTATAGTATGCAGTCATACACACAAGCATGAATCGATTTATACTTCATTAACAAACCTTTCAAATCGTTCTTCATAACATGATAGCTATTTGGAAGCGTATTCTCCTTGGGTAGCAAGCCCTTCACCCAATTCAGAATTCCTGTCACGCTATTGCCAGACAAACCGTATTGGGTCTTCAAATTATGCAAACCAACCATGGCATGCAAAGTTATTTGATCTTTATCATAACCAGAGTATAACGGTTATGTCAACTTAAATTTTAAACTTTGGTAGTCGTAGTCAAGGTTTATCCTAATATCTTCATGAGCACCTTAACCTTGTACATCGTTAGTGAACTCATTCTCTTCCACTTCATGAACGTCGTATGCGTCATCAACTAAATCCTCTAACATATTATGATCTACGCCATCCCCTTCTACATCTATCCTACTTTTGGAAGGTTGTTGTGAAGGTTGCTCGGGGGCAAAAGAAACTTTCAATTCCTCGTGAAAACTCCAAAATCGATAATTATCTTGCATACCCCATCTTAACAAATGTAGTTCAAGTGTTTTCCACTCAAACATTCTACCATTCTCACACCTAGTACATGGACACGAAAACTCTTCATTATTATGGCATCTCTTTGTGTATTTCACAAATTCATTAGCACCTCTGCGAAACACATCCCCCATTCTATTTGTCTCACCCATCCACTCTTTGTATTTAGGATATCCCATCACAGCTACTACAAATAATCACTTATTAAAGGTAAGAAGCGTATATTCATGGATTAGTATAAACAAAACATAGATTTATAATATGTTTCATTTAATTATGTCTTATTTATATTCGATTTTTAAATTTTAAATTCAAATTCAATTTATAATATTAATTCCTATTTGCTCCATCTCCTCTAAAGGGTGAGTGGTTCTATCCCATTCAAGACCACATATTTCTGTAATATACTTAACAACTCATTCACATTCTTATGATTTGAGAAACGTTTGACAGCATATCCCCATAGTTCTCCAAGTACATGACGTAGATTCGCAAGTGTGAGTGTTACTTCAATTTATCAATTGAAATAAGACTCACACTTGCCAATCCAGTATGTACCCAGAGAACATTAGGATACGACTGCAGAACTTCCTCCAAAAGTAACAAGTTTAAGACACTAAGAATATTATTATATATAAATTATGCAGTCCCAAACTATCCAAACGGAACAATTCAAGAGATCTCATTTCAGGGGTAATGACTCTCGAACGGGTCTAAGGGTATTGAATTTGTACGCATCAGAACTAGAAGGCTAGTATTTATTCATTTAATTATCATACATATGAATTAATAATATATTATTCGTAATACAAATTAATTTTTTGAAAAAAGTTGAAAACTCCTCCCCCCCCCCCCCCCCCCATTTGGACAATAATCCAATGGTCATGCCACTTCCAAAATTAACCAACCCAACATCGGTCCACTATAATCCAACAGCAACGGCAGCAACAAACCAACAAATGTGTATCCCGTACTCCTTCTAATTCATCTACTTAATTAATTCATTTCATCACGTCTTATAAATATATCATCATTAAAGATATATAATTAAAGCTATACAATTAAAGTTACAATTAAAGCTATATTTTATTAATCAATTTGTCCATTTCAACTGTCACGCTGTAATATTAATGTTTAACAACTTAATTCTGAATTTCAAAACAACAACATCTAATATTTACAATTACTAAAATTCCTAAACATCAATTAAAACTAAGTACTTACTAATTCAAATCCAACAATTAATAAGGGGAATATAAAGGCTCATAACTTATTTATATCCAATTAAAGTCATAATTAAATTAACAATAATAATAATAAGTCCAAATTCCAATTCCTATTATGACTATTCCATGAGAAAAATCTCAAATTGAACTTTAAGCCTCTTAAATATGGGGAGAATCATTATGTATTAGCCAACAATATTTGGGTATTTATACTTAAGGGTACAACATATATTTGGGTATTTACACATTAATTTCAAGTCCTAAACTAAACATTAATTTCAAGTCCCCAATCAACACACACACACACACACACCTCCCCCACCCCTTCCCCACCCCTCCCCCCTTCCCCCCCACCACACACACACACACCGACATCCATACTCACCCACCCACACCCATACCCCTGCCCACCTGCCCCCTCCCCCACCACACACACATGCACACACACACACCACCCACATATACATATATACACACACACACACACACACACACACACATACAGATATATATGTATACACACAACCACACATATACAGACACATATATACAAAGGAAAGAGAAAGAGAGGGAAAACCAACCTGAAAATCGCCTAGAGAGAGAGAGCAGTCGCTTAGAGAGAGAAAAAAAGAGGGAAGTGAAAACAGTGGGAATAAAGAATAAGGAAGGGTTTTTTTATTGACTAAGTTATCACGGACCTGTCACGGTCTTTGACCATGACAACTTTACACGGTCAATAACCGTGACAAAAAACGCATATTTTTTTGTCACGATCAATGGCCGTGATAAGGGTGGCCTGCTAAAAGGTGACAATTTGGCCTTTTTAGTGTAGTGTGAATTCAATGGTGGATGAGATAAATAGGATTGATATTGTCACCTCAAGTAGCAAGAAAGGAGACTCCTCAAGATATGACGACACCACAAACACATGGTATGACCAAAATGATGGGATTCATGATGCAAAAGATGGTTCACATCTAACATTACCTTAAGCTAAACTTAGCTCGATCATACTTCAGAAGCAGTAAATCTTTGCCTATACAATTATGCCTTGATTGACATTATCAAATACTAAATTCTAGATGATTATTTTAGGTAGAGGTGACTTATTGTATATAAAGTATTTTTCAATGTGTCAATTACAAAGTTGTAGCTAAAAAATTATTCCAGATGCAAGATTATCTGGGTCTAGGGCAGCGACAACATTGAGCTTCACGTGTACATCATCATGGGTTTAAAAGTATATCCCTTTCACCAAGTACAAATAGCCTTTTAAAGTGTAGGATTAAAATGTGGTCATTTGTCTTATTTGTCTCATCTTGTTTGTGTATTAACTGATGTGAGGCTATTGTCGACACAAAAATAATTGCAATTAATAGTCATAGATTTGCCCATGTGGTTTAAAATCAATGGGGATGATTGGCCCCTCTGAACTTGGTTACCCCACCACACCCCCACACCCAACAAAAAAAATACTAATCCTGCATTAATACCCAATTTTAGATAGAAATATTAATGAATCAATTGTGACTTTTAATTTAAACGTAAATTAGTATACTATTACTAAAAATAAAAAACAACCTTATCCATCCTCCTGTTTTTAGCCCATTGTTCAAAGCGCTCTTTCTCTCATATGAAAACCTTTTGTGTCGCTCACCACTACAATTTGCAAGAGAACTTATTTTTCACATTTTAAAATCGAATTGAAATCTTAGGTTCGAATACAAAATTGATTGCACCCCAAGTGCATCTTTTGTTTAGTTAATCCTTAAATCAATTATGACCTTAACCACACTTCGTCCACTGAGCTAGCGTACGTTCCAAAAATGCTTGTGTCCTTGAAAAAGTTACCATACAAACATTGAGTCATCTGGATTTTGTGAAGAAATTTGAAGTGCTCTAGATATATTATATTTATAAAATTAATGTGATTCACTATGTTTTTGAGATATCTTTGAGTTTGATCGAATCTACGATATGAACAATTAAGAATCATTATTTAATGTATGGAGTGGGGGAGGGAATCCAACTTCTTATTTTGGTCAACAATCGTAGCAAAACCCACATGATTTGAAGGCTCAGCTCTCGATGCAGCATGCATCCAGATAGTCAAAACTTGAAAGGAAATGAAGATTTCGCAAAAAAATGGAAAGAATTAAGCAACAACTTCCAGTTGCTGCGCGTCGAAAAACCTAAAGAATAGAAACTCAAATGATTTTTTTTAGAGCGGTGCTATGGGTACCAAATAACTCCCCCAAATCTCCCCCAAATAGCATTGATGAGTTGTGCCCTGGCGAGACCCAGACCATAAGGTATAACACTCAAAGCTATTTGGGGGATGATTTGGGGGAGTTGTTTGGGACACATAGCATTTTCCTTTTTTTATATTTTACATAAGTGAAGGGAAATTTCGTACCTAAATTTCGCAGGCATATTAAACTCTGCCAAGGCAGATTCAATTGAAGCAGTGAAAACATGACATCAATCCCATGGTTGCACGGTCAACACTATCATCTCTAGAAGGCACGTAACGGAAGCTATAAAAAAATAGTAAACAAGCACAATTTCAAGAATTAAAAAAATATATCGACTTGTAAATATATACTCCTAAAGGAAGCTACCAAAATTGTCTGACTAAACCAACATACATACATACATACATACATACATATAGATACATAAATACACACACACACACACACACACACACATATATATATATATATATATATATATATATATATATATATAATTAGGACCCTTTGAGAAAGATTTTCATCTTAAATAGAAAAAGGGTGTATGGAATTCTCATTAATTTGAACAACTGTTGAGCTATTAGTTAGTAAGAAAATTTCACACACAAATAAAGAGATATTAGTCAGTAAGAAAATTCGTGTCATAATCCAAAGTTCATAACATAATTTTATAAGAAATTGATACCATCTGAAGTTATACTAATATTTTACAATTAATCAAAATCAGCATGTAAGATACATATTAAGTTCTAGCTATATGATTATGGATCATATGATCCTTATAAAGAGAAAAATAAAACCTCAAGCCCTAGTTTTACCATATAGGGCTTTCATATACCTCGTTTACATCATCGTAACTTCTCTTTGAGCCCTAGTTTTACCATATAGAGCTTTCATATTCTGGTTGCATCAAGAAAAAAGAAACGTATCACAATCCCAACAAAAATGAACATATCATGAGTTAAAAAGGAGTGCAAACGGTGATTGAACCAAAATAGAAGAAACTAGGGTTTTTTCAAAGATAAAAAGAAGAATAAAGTAAGGATATCTAGAAAAAGGTTTGTAAAGATTTAATGGAGAATAAGAACGGTATGTCTCACAGAGGTTCATAAATCTGGAAAAGAGTGTGTTAGCAATTTTCGTTTGGGTGGTTCCGAGAAACCCTTGGTGAAGTGTGGGGGAATTTTCTTTTGGGCATAGGAGTCGAGGGCATTTCTTTTGGTTGAGAGGGAAAACTCCTGTTTTTATTTTTGTTACTAAGTTGGTAAAATATTAAATTAAAATTAGTAACACATACATTTGTAAGGACATTGTCCGTCACATTTAGTATGTCGTATACCGCTACAAGTTTGTCGAAGAATTGGGAAGCTTACATCTACAATCGACAATCCTAATTTCAAGATGACTTCAACAATCATGCCTAACAAGGACGAATTTGGTAAAATATGTTATAGTTCCATTTACATTTTACATAAAAGTGTTGGGATATTTTTCATAAAAGTTAAAATTATTTTTGAAAAGATTTTAATGATTTTAATCATAAAAGTTTTTGGATAAATGTTTTCAGATTCGTAAGAGTTTGGGTTTTAAAGGTTTCCAAAGATTTTAAATCTTTTTTGACGAATCTCGAAGTTTATGCCTGGTCATTCAAACGACATTATAGCTTTTTCGAACGAGATCAGATCTTGATCGAACGACTCCGTTTCTCGTTCGAACGAGATGTTTAACTTTGGCACTCCACCGCCTTAAATATAATTATATAAAGGGTGTCAGGCTTCTAAATTTCCTGTGGAGAAAACACTGTTTCAATCAGAATACGTTTTTAGTGTTTTTTTCTTTATTCTCCATCACTTTGAGGGTTCAAAATTTATTTTTCAATTTACAAATCCCAGTGCTTTTGTGTGAGTTGTTTTATGTAACCCAAGATATAGTTTTGCTGGGTATTTTGCTACTGTTCGTACTTTGTGGAGACATCTCTATTATAACCGAGAGTCGCATGCTATTATTGAGTGAGTTGCTACAAGGTTTATGACTACATGTCATTGAGGATCTTCTGCGTGTTGATTCTTTGCTGAAGACTGCATGTCTAAACTGCGCATCCGTTGTGGTATAGTTATGTGTGAACCATTATTGATCTGTATTTCATTGTAATCTGATGTAAGTTGCGATTTACAATTATAGTGAAATAAAAAGGTTTTGCCCTGCAGGAATTTTTCCTGAACTATTGTGTCGCATATTTTATTTATGTTGGTTTGACACTTACACGCACACTGTTATTTGAGTTTAAGGGCTGAATTGACTTGATTCATAAATTTACTCTAATTAAATAAGTTTGTGACTTGAAAATTGCGAATCAATATTGTACACACATTCTCAAATTGGTATCACAGCAGGTTATGCTAATTTATAGCGTATTCCTAATTTCCACAAACTTGTGTGATATTGATTTCTGTTAGAAAAATCTGATTTTTAAAAGTTTTTTGCAATGTTTCCAAACGAAAAATTATATAGTCGGTTGTTAATATTTGATAGGTCTAATTATTCTTACTGGAAAGCCCGTATGAAATCCCATTTAAAAGCAATCTATGAGAGAGTTTGGGTCATTTGTGAAAGAGATTAGAACCCCCCACTGTCACCACAAATAATGTCACGAATTTAAAACCTGTGTGAGACTCGTTTGAGGATGAGTTTAGGTGGAGCACTTATAATTTGCATGGACTTAGAGCAATATTCAGACATGTCACACCTGACGAGTTCCGACGTATTATGACGTGCACCATGTCTAAAGAAGCGTGAGATGTTTTAAAAATCACCCACGAAGTCACTAACGCGTTCAAAGAGTCTAAAATTTAAAATTTAACCACTCAATTTGAGACCATCACCATGTTAGAGACCGAGTGTTTTGACGACTTTTATGCACGTTTGTCCGACATTGTCAACACTAGTTTTAATCTTGGTGAGCCTATTCCTGATGCACGAGGGGTTAAAAAGATTTTAAGATCGCTGCCTAAACGTTTTATCCTAAAATTAACTATTTTAAATACCTTAGGCAATTTGAATCGCCTGAAATTAGAAGAGTTGGTAGGTGACCTTCAGACGTACGAAATCGGCAGTTTCTCGACACTGTCAAACCTAAGGATAAAGGGATAGCACTTAAAGCGCAGTTGAAAAAGAAAAAGAAAGTGAGCTTTTGTGAGTCCGAGTCTACGGACGAGTCTGATTTTGACATGACCCTGGTTGCAAAGAATTTTATAAAATTTCTCCAGTTTTCGAAACAAAACTCTTTGAATAAAAAGTTTTTGGAGAAAAACAAAAAGAAAGACAAGGCCAAAGAAAGCGGTGAGAAAGAAAAAGAGTGTGATAAAAATTTTGAAAATTTGAAATGTTTTGAGTGTGAGGGGAAAGGACATAAGTCGTTTGAGTGTCCCACTAGACTTAGGAGAGAGGGAAAGAAAGTTGCCATGCCAGCGACCCTGAGTGATAGTGAGGAAGATGTGAATGATTTCGAGGATGAGTTCACAAGGAAAGTGTATTGACTTTTTAGCAAGTCACGTGAGCACACCCACTTTGTCTCACGACGATGAGGACACTTGTGCACGTGATACCCCCGAGGAGGTTTTGAGTGTTTCTAGCGAGTCTGAGAGCCAGTGCGCTAGTGATGATGAAAGTGAACTCCAGATTGCGTTTCGAGAGTTGTACGCCGAGACTTTAAACTAAAAAATTGAATAAAAAGTTGGGTCTCAAGGTGAAAGATTTGGAAAGTGAGATTGAGAGTTTGAAGGAGTTTGAGTCAAAAGTCAGTCAACTCGAGAAAGTAAAGGTTTCTTTGAATGAGCAGTTGATTGCTTTGAATAGGGAAAAGAGTGAGCTTATAGCTCGCGTGTCATAATTAGAGACATATCTTAATCACCCCTGGAGGAAAAAGTCACTTTAGAGAACTCATCTAAGAAGATGGGAAAGATGGTTCTTAATCCTATTTTGGCTAGTGGTGAGAATTTAGGAAAAAGGTCATGATGGTGCGTCTTTTTCTCTTGTTCCACCCGAGCTAGTTCCCACTTTGGTGATTTATTCATGTGGTTCTCATTATAACCCACCTAGGCGTCCCATTCCCATTAGGAGAACACGTCCTAGAATTTTTGAAAAATTAATTCCTAGGTCGGTTTATGTTTGCTCCCATTACAAAAAGAGAGGTTACCTTAGGGAATTTTGTTTTAAATTGGGTTATGTGTCACGCTTTGCTCCTATACATGTTCACACACATGCACCCACTTATGATACTTTGCATGCACATAATGATAGAGAGTTTGCACATATTCAAGAGAAAGTAAAGTTTTTGGTCAAGATTTCTCATGATTTGATGGAGTTGTTTCAAAAGGTGTCACTGTCTTTGGAAAACTCCGCCGCTCTTCCCGGTTGAGGTCTAGACATGTTTTACTAGCATAGGGTGATTTACATGATGAAACTTTTGCCTCTTGTTAGTATGTACCATTTGTATTTTTTTTTTCTTATTTTTGGTACTATTTTAGCACTATTTTGGAACTGTTTGCCCTTTCTAGGAACTGTTTTTTATGAAATTTTCCACTGGACTAAACTGTATGCCATTCTGTGTAATCTGGGAAATTTTTGTTTTCTCGTTCGAATGACAGTGTAATACCTCGTATTTTTATGGCTTTTAAATTATGGGATTTATTAATTTTAATCGAGATAAATTAATTTAATTTTAAATCCGGAATGTTGCCTTTAATATTTACTAACGTGACGAGAGTTAGTAATTATTGGAAATTTGTTATTTTTTGAATGTTACTGGATGAGTATAATAATATATGAGATTTATTTTTATAAAATTATCACGTGTGAATAAAATGGCAATTATGGAAATTTAAGTCGGGACGCGCCTGTGTCGTGTCGGGACTAAATGTTGATAAATAAAAGTGAATAAATTATAAGTTGCTCGTATGATCGTTTTGAGTGTGCCAAAGTGTCCGGAAGGGTCGAGATAGTCAGAAAGTGTACCCGGGGGTGCAGTTTGGGTCTTGGGGCGTTTTTAGGCCTAATTCGTACCCCGGGAGGGCATTTTGGACATTTCGTAATTATGAGTAATTAAAACCGCGAATTTTATAGGGTTATATCAGATGGAGAATGTTATGTTCTAGGGTTAACACAACCTAAAACTAATGACGGCCATTGGAGAGGAAGAGGAGAAGCTCTCCAAGGAGTTCTAGGCCAAGAACACCTCCGATTGCACCGCCGTCACCACCAACGCGTAGATCGCGCGACGGGGAACGTAACCACACCAAAATCGTCCGCAAAACAGAATTCTGAAAATCCCAGGCAAGTGTTTATCTTGCTTATTTCGTTAATGCATCACTCATGTTAGTCTAGGGATGATTAGGATGAGTTTTATGGAAGAAAACCCAAATTTGAGATAGGAAATCGCATGTAGTAATTGTTTAAATGTTATTCTGGAAACCCCTTCACATGTAGAGGATTAAACCACGAAATTTTGATATTTTGGAAGAAGAAAATTCTGGAAAAGATTGATTAGAACCATGTTAAAAAGATTTCTAGGGTTCTTGAGATTTACATGAATTTTGGCCTGTTAATCCATGATAATTCATGGAAATTTGCATGCTTTACGTAAAAGATGTATGGAATGGATTTATATTATTAGTAGTATAAATTTCTGGACGTTTGGGGATGAAAATTTTGGATTTGGATGAAGTTATGTGAGAAAACCCGTAACTGGTAACTGCAGAATTCGCCATACCTGCTTGATCGATCGATCGATCGAGCCAAGAGCTTCGATTGATCGAAGGTTCGATCGATCGAGCCCCAAACCTCGATCGATCGACCCCTTCTGACAGGCTCATATTTCCCCTTTTTAAATTAGTTAAATTCAATTTAATGAGAAATAATTCTTGGACACCCTTATAAATATGTTTTGGGAGATAAAGAAGACCAGTAGGATATATGAATAATTTTGGGACCTTTAATGTAAGATGAGAGTTGTATTTTTGGGATACTACATATAAGGAATGGTGAAACTACGTATTAAAGGGAGAGACGCGTAAGATAGTTACGTTGGAGAATAGATGAATACCTACTGAATTTTTACACTTGGGAGGATAGAGTCCATGAGTGTTACATAGTAAGTTGGAACAATCCCTCGAATTTAAGGTTAGAGACGAACAGTTATACGTGATAACAAATAATGGGAAAATAAGGATCAATGTCGTGATTATGGGATTGGAGATGTACCTAAATTGATATGATAAAAGTAGTATATTTATATGACTGTGTGTATGCATATATTATATACATGTGAAAATCATGCCCATGCTACTTGCTATCCCTGAGGTTACCACGCTGGGACAATATTATCTCGATGGGACCTTTATGGGGGATATTGACTCATACCCTAGAAGATAGAAATCCTTGGTACAGGCTATCGAATTGATAGTTCAGACGGTCCTAAGAGACTCGGGCATGTGCCATCCTCTTAGAGACTTGGAATCTATGCTTCGCCTCAATATTGTTTGTGTATGTGTTAATACAGTTCGAGAGTGATTCCGAATTTGTATTTCCCTTAGTACGAGTGATACGGGGATTGGATAGTAGAGTATGACCGCACCATAGTTTTTATGTGGGGTGCTGTTAGAATATATATATTATACGAGTATTTAATATATATATGAAATTCTGAAATTTGGAACTGCCTGCTGTGATATGGTAAGTAGGACAGGTATGATGATTCAAATTGGAAATACTTGTTTTGAAAAATTATAATATGACACTGGGAAACTTTATTAATAAATAAAGTTAAAATGAGAGCTTTGTTACTAAATGAAATCTTCCTTTTTAAACAAGTATATTGTTCAGTTTTAAATCTTACGAGTAACCTAAGATAAGTTAAACCATTGGTAAGTTTAGTGCGATATAAGATAAGAAAATCCGTTGGGAAGGTTAGTACGATAGGCGTGCACATTAGAAGAGATGTGAGAATTCCTCAAGAGAGTGTCGTACTAATATGTTGTTGCATTGGCCTGTAAGCAATTTAAATACTTGCTAAACGAATTTTAAATCATATACACTCTCGGGCTCTGACCCGTTTCTATTTTTCTTTCTCTCTTGTATATATATATGTATATATTACAGGTGCCCAGCCACAGGGGCGTCTTGCATAGGATCCCTTGGAAGGAACGCGATGCAGCTTAGGTGGGAGTTGCAGGCCTCTTGCTTAGACGACTTCATTTATTTGATTCCACTCCTAGTATATTCATTTAGTGAGGTATGTGTCACCCTTTCCATTATTCAGTTGTTTTATTTGGACATTGTGATTCAGTTATTTTTAGTATTTTCACTTTGGGATTTATTACTGTCTGGATGTTTTACTTTAAGATTTAAAGTTAGGATTTAGTTGTTGAATGTTTAAATTATTTGGATTATATGTTCCAGGATTATTGTGGTGTGATTCTTTAATATTGTATTGTTGTAATTAATTAAATCTTGGTTTTTAAAATAAAATTTGGAAAGTAATATTTAAAAATGGTTTTGTCACTTAGCTTAATTATTTAGGGTGTTTAAATTGGAAAAGTTATTTTTCGACAGTGATGCTGAGAATGAACCAACTGTTCACCTTGATTTAATTTAATAAAGGAGTGATCGCCCAGTATTTAATTAGGCGGGGTGTCACAGGTGGTATCAGAGCATCAGGTTCTAGTGTCCTTTAGGATCTGTGAGGCTTATTTTGCTTTCAACGTTGCTTTGTTTGATATAGAGCCCTATATTTAGGATTGTCGATTTCTTTGAAGAGATTTCGTTCTTCTGCTATAACGTATATGCCTTAGTGAATTCTGTTACGTTCGGATGTGTGCGTGTGCTGAGTGATGACGAATATCAGTAGAGGAGCGTTAAGCGAACCTCAGCAGGTCGAGTTCAGTCGAGGTGGTAAAATATATCCGAGAACGATGACCGTAGTCGAGGTCGCCTCCATTAGGGCACGAGAAGCCATGACTAGAAAGGCGACTAAGGTGCAGCAATGATTTCCAAGTGCTGCTATGATCGAATGAGGGGCGAGAGTAAACATACCCAACGTGTTACAAACAGTTTGAGAACTGTCTGTGGAAACTCTAGAAATGAGGGAATTGTGTGTGTTTACCAAAGGAGGTAAAGTATCCAAAGGTGTAGATATAGGACGGAGTGTGCCTAACTGAAAGTGAAAATTTAGAGAAAATTTTCTTGGCTTTCGGGATGAAGTTATAATGATGGGAGTCGACCACCAATTTAGAAGTGGAACGCTATGTCTAAAGGAGAACCTTAGGTATAGTGTTGACCGTATGTTCCTTCCTCAACTGTTCAGGATTAGAAGCAAACGTGGTTCTGAACTCATCGCGGGAGGGCATGTCAGGGGTCCATTTGTGAATATGAATCTTAACCGCTAGCGAATTTTGTATCGAAAGATGTAGATACTAGTGGAGGGAACGACTCCAAGTGGTAGACCAACTCGTAATAATAATTGATGATACTCAAGGAGGAAATTCTAATGGACGGCTGATTCAGAGGTTGACAATGTCGTATTTTGTCAATAAAGATGATAATGCTCCTTGTGTGGGAAGCTTAAAGAAATCGAAGAATTTAGTCGAGAATAAGACTGAATACAACGGTGGTGGTATAGCACCACAAAGGGAGGTGGATATACATAAGGGGGCCCATTTAAATGGTTCGGATAATTGAATTCTTACCAAGTGATGGTAAATTCAGTAAGTACTATTATAGATAGTAACATGATCTTTATGGCCTAAAAAGCTAAGGGAACAACCGGGATGGCTAATAGGAATCGAGTCTACTAAAGTCCGAGAGAAGGACAATCCAACTTGGTTAGTAGGACAGGTGGTGAGTGGATTATGTGTTGAGGTATTTTTTGCGGAGTGAGATCGCTCACGATAATATGTTCCAAAGTGAGTAAAAGGACAAGAATACGGTGCCTAGTAAAAGGCAACGATTAAAGTAATTTTGTTTGGTTTGAGTAGATGTGTTACGTCCGTAAACCATTTACGTAGTCAAGACGATTGACAAGGTAGAAGTATAAGTTGTATCCTCAGAGGATGCGGCGTGTTTATGTGACACGAGCGAGTCACCATATTTTATTCATTGCTAGATTGGCATGTGAGACGAGTTTAATGCATATAATTATAAACGTTACCATTATCTGAATATATTTCCCTAGCGTAACGGGATTTTTCTTTAGTGCTATCCGTGGAGGATGAATGTGTATATTAACAGTGTTAAGTATTTAATTGAGGTTACTCGTCGTAGTGATGCGATATACGAGTATGATATTATCTTTGATAAAATGTTATAGAAATGGTTAGTACGATAGTGGGCATTTATTGCAAGGCTATCGGAGTAGTTACACTAGTGCAACATGTTTTGTTTTGGCGAGACTTTACCTGTAAGAATATTGGACTCGCACTTATATTATCTATCCTAGAGAATTCGGAGGAGATAGTGGGCTCGAGATATTCGATGCCAATGTATGTGTAGACTATATCATTATGATTTAGTATGTATCGGGTTTACCGTTGAGCGAAAAGACATAACTCAGTATTATGTTTAGCACTCAGGACTTAGTGATAGGAAGAGTGCATTGTTATATCTATGCTCTAGAGATGTGGGAGTTAAGAGTTATACCCATATTATTAGGGAAAGGAATTTCGAGAATTCCGATCGTATGTATTCGAGGTTTATAGAATACAATTCCCATCAACTAATACGGGACGATAGTGAAATTGATGAAACGTTCTTTGTTAAGCATAATTACGGGAGGAATTATAACTTTTCCGTCAAGAGACGGAATAAAGGGGTACATGCTATGGACGGAGGACCTGACAGATTTCGATAACCGACAATTCTAGGTAGTAGTGTATCAGGGGGGTTCCTTGTTTGGATTTTGCTTTGCGAGACATCCCACGCACGAAACTTAGCGTAAGGTTGGAAATAGGGAGACGGTTGGTCACTATTCCATTAGTTCGGTACCCTGGTCGAAATGGGATCAAGTAATTATGTATGTAAGTTGGAAGTTGAATTTTGTTTTAAAGCCATTGGAGCCGGATTTTGTGGTAAGAAAGCATTGAAAGTTATCCCCACGAGTTGAGGGGTGGAACGATGATAAGGAGGATTTAAAAAAAAAATGATTTCTAGGGAGATTAAGAGTACCCAAATGTCGTAACCGCGTTCAGAACACAAGGTGAACAAAGAGTTGGAATTATGTAAACATGGATTATCTGGAAAGAACTTTATTATACAAAAGAGATGACCTGTAATTATTTTAATGAATAGAGCATTAGTGATTTATTTTGGTTGATACACATATTTGGGAAAATTGTTGAACTTATCTGAAGAAGGTTGAGGTTTGTTATCCCTCTTTCATTTTCATGGAATTTGAATGCCCTATTCCTTCTATTTCGTTGAATTTAGTTAGTTCTATAGATGAGTAGCGTGTCGTTCGCTCCCCTATGGCGGTCGGGGTGTTGCAAAATGTGGGCACCTTGGTCAACTGCAGTTAAAATCGTCTGAGTCGAAGGGACGTAGTTATAGACGTGTGAAATATATGTTTGTGGGACTAGTATAACGAAGTGAAAGTGATAGAGTGGATTAAACGTCACATGAGGGACGATAATCCATACATAAGTGTGCAATTAGAATAGCACACCCTAAATTGATTGGAAGGCTGTGGGAAGCCATTTAAGAAGGAGTATTCCTTGAATGGAGCAGAAATAAAATTACTATGAAGAACACTCGGAGCAGAGTTGTTAGTAGTCAAGTGTGAGAGCGACTTGCGCATACAAAGAGTAATGATGTTAGTATGGTATAAGATATCGAGAAGTGCACTTCGTGGAGAGAGGAGCACGGATCGGAACTTTCGGCATACTCCAAGGAAGGAAGGGGAGTATTACGTGTCACTTAATGTGAGACATTTCAAGGGAAAAATCGATGTTTAGCGGGACGTAGTGAGTAGTCTCTACATGCACCGCCCATAGGTAAGGTTTGGCTGAAATAGGAGAATCAACCAAAGAATTTTGTGTTTATTGAAAATTCCTGAAATTGGAAGAGGTCGGTAAAGTCAATTAAGTTCTTGGATGGGTTGCCATCCTCAAAACAAGATAAAGGGTTCATCCCGAACATATGAATTAAGTCGCCGAGAAGGAAGTGATTGATATTCCTTTGGGCCGGCTTACAATATTAACTAGTATGCCCCAGACTTCCTTTGAAAGGAAGGATCGCGCCAGTGTATGGACCGGCGCAGTATAAATTTTTGAATCAGGATGAGATTGGTGAATTCCACATTTGATATGAGATTTCAGGAATGCTCTGTAGAAGCACTCGTACCTGTTTATCGCGTACGAGGTGCTTATTAAGGTTTTGTTATGGAAGAACCTCGACTATTCTCCTTCCGTATGTTTAGAGGAGGGTAGATAATCAGAATTTTTGGATCGGTCAAGAAAATATCCAATAACTATGGTAGAATTCCACGACTGTTTTAGGCAAACAAGGGTGGTCAAATGTTCGTATGGTCCTCTCCGA
This sequence comes from Sambucus nigra, assembly GCA_949130495.1. Taxonomy (NCBI): domain Eukaryota; kingdom Viridiplantae; phylum Streptophyta; class Magnoliopsida; order Dipsacales; family Adoxaceae; genus Sambucus; species Sambucus nigra. The sequence goes on from OX422212.1 coordinate 364,435,476, forward strand.
ATGGGAATTTTGTATATGAATAAATCCGAGTAGTTGTCATGTAGTGAGGTGCGGCCTCCTAATGATAGTGAGATAATGGAAAATAATAACGTATATGCGTGACCTATTCGAATGTTGTCGGTTGGGAGCGCAATGTGAAGTGTCTCCAATGAGAATGTAAAACAGGGTTGCTGTGAGGAAAGGGCTATAGTGATTGAGCGCCTTACGATGTAAATAGTTTGTGTACGGAAAAGGATATCCAGAATTGTGCTACCTAATAGGCCTTATTCTCCAAATTTCGGGACGAAATTCCGTTATTAGGGGGGAGTATGTAATACCCCGTATTTTTATGGCTTTTAAATTATGGGATTTATTAATTTTAATCGAGATAAATTAATTTAATTTTAAATTCGGAATGTTGTCTTTAATATTTACTAGCGTGACGAGAGTTAGTAATTATTGGAAATTTGTTATTTGTTGAATGTTACTGGATGAGTATAGTAATATATGAGATTTATTTTTATAAAATTGTCACGTGTGAATAAAATGGCAATTATGGAAATTTAAGTCGGGACGCGCCTGTGTCGTGTCGGGACTAAATCTTGATAAATAAAAGTGAATAAATTATAAGTTACTCGTATGATCATTTTGAGTGCGCCAAAGTTTTCGGAAGGGTCGAGATAGTCAGAAAAGTGTACCCGGGGGTGCAGTTTGGGTCTGGGGGCGTTTTTAGGCCTAATTAGTACCCCGTGAGGGCGTTTTGGACATTTCGTAATTATGGGTAATTAAAAACACGAATTTTATAGGGTTATATCAGATGGAGAATGTTATGTTCTAGGGTTAACACAACCTAAAACTAATGATAGCCATTGGAGAGAAAGAGGAGAAGCTCTCCAAGGAGTTCTAGGCCAAGAACACCTCCGATTGCACCGCCGTCACCACCAACGCGTAGATCGCGCGACGGGGAACGCAACCACACCAAAATCATCTGAAAAATAGAATTCTAAAATTCCCAGGCAAGTGTTTATCTTTCTTATTTCGTTAATGCATCACTCATGTTAGTCTACGGATTGTTAGGACGAGTTTTATGGAAGAGAACACAAATTTGAGATAGGAAATCGCATGTAGTAATGGTTTAAATGTTATTCTGGAAACCCCTTCACATGTAGAGGATTAAACCACGAATTTTTGATGTTTTAGAAGAAGAAAATTCTGGAAAAGATTGATTAAATCCATATTAAAGAGATTTCTAGGGTTCTTGAGATTTACATGAATTTTGGCCTGTTAATCCATGATTATTAATGGAAATTTGCATGCTTTACGTAAAAGATGTATGGAATGGATTTATATTATTAGTAGTATAAATTTCTGGATGTTTGGGGATGAAAAGTTTGGATTTGGATGAAGTTATGTGAGAAAACCCGTAACTGCAGAATTCGCCATACCTGCTTGATCGATCGATCGAGCCAAGAGCTTCGATCGATCGAAGGTTCGATCGATCGGGCCCCAGACCTCGATCGATCGACAACTTCTGCCAGGCTCATATTTCCCCTTTTTAAATTAGTTGAATTCAATTTAATAAGAAATAATTCTTGGACACCCTTATAAATATGTTTTGGGAGATAAAGAAGACCAGTAGGATATATGAATAATTTTGGGACCTTTAATGTAAGACGAGAGTTGTATTTTTGGGATACTACATATAAGGAATGGTGAAACTACGTATTAAAGGGAAAGACACGTAAGATAGTTACGTTGGAGAATAGATGAATACCTACTGAATTTTTACACTTGGGAGGATAGAGTCAATGAGTGTTACATAGTAAGTTGGAATAATCCCTCGAATTTAAGGTTAGAGACGAACAGTTATACGTGATAACAAATAATGGGAAAATAAGGATCAATGTCGTGATTATGGGATTGGAGATGTACCTAAATTGATATGATAAAAGTAGTATATTTATATGACTGTGTGTATGCATATATTATATACATGTGAAAATCATGCCCATGCTACTTGCTATCCCTGAGGTTACCGCGCTGGGATAGTATTATCTCGATGGGACCTTTATGGGGGATATTGACTCGTACCCTAGAAGATAGAAATCCTTGGTACAGGCTATCGAATTTATAGTTCAGACGGTCCTAAGAGACGCGGGCATGTGCCATCCTCTTAGAGACTTGGAATCTATGCTTCGCCTCAATATTGTTTGTGTATGTGTTAATACAGTTCGAGAGTGATTCCGAATTTGTATTTCCCTTAGTACGAGTGATACGGGGATTGGATAGTAGAGTATGCCCGCACCATAGTTTTTATGTGGGGTGCTGTTAGAATATATATATTATACGAGTATTTAATATATATATATGAAATTCTGAAATTTGGAACTGCCTGCTGTGATATGGTAAGTAGGACAGGTATGATGATTCATATTGGAAATACTTGTTTTGAAAAAGTATAATATGACACTGGGAAACTTTATTAATAAATAAAGTTAAAATGAGAGCTTTGTTACTAAATGAAATCTTCCTTTTTAAACAACTAAATTGTTCAATTTTAAATCTTACGAGTAACCTAAGATAAGTTAAACCATTGGGAAGTTTAGTGCGATATAAGATAAGAAAATCCATTGGGAAGGTTAGTGCGATAGGCGTGCGCATTAGAAGAGAAGTGAGAATTCCTCAAGAGAGTGTCGTACTAATATGTTGTTGCATTGGCCTGTAAACAATTTAAATACTTGCTAAAGGAATTTTAAATCATATACACTATCGGGCTCTGACCCGTTTCTATTTTTCTTTCTCTCTTGTATATATATATATATATATATATATATATATATATATATATATATATATATATATATATATATATATTACAGGTGCCTAGCCACAGGGGCGTCTTGCATAGGATCCCTTGGAAGGAACGCGCTGCAGCTTAGGTGGGAGTTGCAGGCCTCTTGCTTAGACGACTTCATTTATTTGATTCCACTCCTAGTATATTCATTTAGTGAGGCATGTGTCGCCCTTTCCATTATTCAGTTGTTTTATTTGGACATTGTGATTCAGTTATTTTTAGTATTGTCACTTTGGGATTTATTACTGTCACTACACCAAAATGGGCAAATTGCCACCTTTCAGTCGGCCAGCCTTGTCAAGGTCATTGACCGTGACAAAAAACACGCGTTTTGTGTCACGGTCATTGACCTTGACACGACCGTGATAAGAAATTGTCACGGTCAATGACCGTGACAATTCTTTAAATAATTGTCACGGTCATTGACCGTGACAAGTCCGTGACAAGCAAATTTGTCATGGGCCGTGACAATGTTTATAGCAAAAACCGTTTCCCCCTTCTTTTTTCCCTCCTGCGCCATTCCCTCCCTCTCTCTCTCTCTCTCTCGACGATGCTCTCTCTCTCTCTCTCTCTTCCATTTATATATATGTTTGTGTGTATATATATGTGTGTATGTGTGTATATATGTGCGTGTATGTGTGTATATATATGTAAATTAGAAAGAAAATTATACTTGAATTGTGGTATTAATGATGTGAAGTTTGTGTGTGATATTGCAAAAAGAATTGATATGTTTTCACAAATGATGTGAAGTTTGTGTGTGATAGTGCAAAAATTGAAGCCATTGACTTATGTCTTACAAGATTGGGACACATCAATTATAGATATTTGGATAGATTATCTAGAAAGGAACGAGTTAGAGGTTTTACCTAAGTTAGGAAAACCAGATACCAAGTTTTGTGGAATATGTTAAAAAGGAAAAAAATGAAAAGTCCCCACAAGAAACTAAATAAGATAAATTCTTCTAAGACTTTAGAGTTAGTACATATTGATCTTAAGGGTCCCTATAAACTAAGAGTTTAAGAGGCAAGTGATATTGTTTTGTGATTGTGGATGATTTCTGTAGGTTCACTTTTCTTGGAATTTTGAGGGAGAAGAATGACTCCTATGGTGTGATTGTTTAAATATGAAAGGAAATCCAAAATAAACAATCTCTCCCAAAAATATTGGATAACAATTTATTTTCATTCAAAATAAATAATTGATAATAATTGGATAATAATTGATATTTTCATTCAAAATAAATATTTCATTCAAAAATGTTGCCAATTGGATAATTTTTTAACAGAATTTGATAATATTATATAAAGTTTAGTAAATTCACAAAATGTTGCCAATTGTATGTTTTTAGGAATATCATTAGTTACTTTCGTGCCCAACTATGCAGAATCCATACACATGCATGTTGTTAGAAAGTCTTAAATTTAATTCTCACTTTAATTTGTAGAATCTCTGTACTTGGTTGGATTTATCCCTTTATGATATGATGGGGGTGGGGTGGGGTGGTGGGGGTGGTGTGTGTGTGTGTGTGCGTAGGTGTGTGCGTGGCGGGGGGAGGGGGTGGGGTATGTGTATATGTGTGTGTGGTGGGGGAGGGGGGTAGTGGGGGTGTGGTGTGGTGGGGGACGGGGGTAGTGGGGGTGGGGTGTGGTGGGGGGAGGGGGTGGGGGTGGAATTTTCTAACTAAAAATATGATAATATTTTGTTATAATTTATTAAAACTATGTAAACCTTAGTATGAATGCAAGGTTAGTGATAGTATTGGTGGGGTGTGTGTGTTGGTGCGTAGGTGTGTGCGTGTGTGCGTGGCAGGGGGAGGGGGAGGGGGGCAAGAGGTGTGGTGGGGGTGGGGGTGGGGTGTGGGGGGTGTGGAGGGGCAATTTTAACAATTGTATATCTTTAATTGTAATTTTAATTGTATAGTTTTAGATGAAAGTAAATTAATAATTAGTGCCAATTTCATATGAAACTAGGATTGTCCCTCATTGTAAATTAGTAAATTAATAATTGTATACTTTAATTGTTAGTTTAATTGATGAAATGTTGGGTTGGTTAGTTTTAAAAGTGGCATGACGTGTGCGTGTGTGTGGTGGGGGTGGGGTAGGGGTGTGTGTATGTGTACTATTAACATTTTTTTTATCTGTACTAATAAAAAAAATTTACAGCAAAAATGTCTCCTTCAGATATTAAGGAGAAGATGATGATGTTGTTTATGATGATGTCGTCTGGGCTCGGTGGTAGCGGAGGCGACGAGGGCTCCTCCGCCCCTAGGCTCCGCAAATATGAAAAATTTGGGATTACCGTCAAGAACAAGTCGGAGCTATTAGCGAGATCCCTCGAGCTGCTAAAGACGGTCATCGGCCCGGGGTTTATGAGTTGGAAGGAGGTGCCATATGAGCTCAAGTTAGCTGTTTGGGCGGCACTACAGGTAATATATTTATATTTATATTTATATGAATATTTCAATTTCAATTTCAATTTAAATTTCAATTTCATATTTATATTTATATTTATATTTATATTTATATTTATATTTATATTTATATTTATATTTATTCGCAACTAACATTGTATTTGTTGGACATGAACAATTCAACTTGGATCCAAAGCTACGCGATTCCGTCTTGGAGCAGTTGAGGGAGCAACACAAGACGTGGAAGACAAATATGCGGACACGGTACTTTGGGAAAACACGAGAGTCCATTATACAATGGCGCGGATCCGTCCCGCCCAAGGAGCCGATCTCATTGGCACAATGGAAAAAGTTCATTGACAATGAGATCGAGGATCGACAATTGGCATCTCGCCAATCGGGGAGGGAAAATCGGGCAAAAAAGACGGACGTGCACTACTCCGGACGGACCTCTTACGCCGAGGTGGAGCATAGGATGCAGGTAAGATTTAATTTATCTATAACTACATAAATATATTATTCTTCATTATTTTACTTTGCGGGGCCGATACTAATTTTACTTTACTTTATTTTATTTCAGGGGGTAGGGAGTGGGCCAGGGGGTAAGCCACATAGGCTCGATACTTATGTGGCTCTTCGGAAGAAGAAGGGGAAGGACAAGGAGGTGTCCCCGAGCGTCGCGACCACGATTGTAAGTAATCCGACAGTTTAATTTTTGTTAATTACGTTATTATTTTTTAGTTTACTTATTTTACTAATCATGTGCTTTTTGTCATTTCAGGCAAAGCTTAAGGAAGTGCATGAGTCGCAGTCTGATGCCGACAAGGCATCTTTGTCCACAGACGCACTCAGCCAAGTGCTTGGCTCTGATCGCAAGGGGAGGACAAGGGGAGTGAGCTCGCGGGTGGCCAAATCTAGGATCATCGGATTGGAGACGAGCGACACCGGGTTGGCTCGAACGGTGGATTCACACGACGCGAAGCTGTCCCGTTTGGAGACGACGGTCCAAGATATGTACGCATTCATAAAGCGTACGTTGGGCGGAGACCGTAAAGGGAAAGGTAAAGCAAAGGAGAAGGCGGTGGAGGAGGAGGTGCGGGAGGACGAGGCGCAGGATGACGAGGATGTGGACCTCGTTGATTCATCACCGACACGTTCGTACTTCGATGATCCACTTCCCTATTTGGCTCCCTTCAACAGACCAATGTCGACACTTGGTTGGCCGAGCGTGTTCATATTGGACGTATTTGATGGCCAGCGGATAGGGCGGGGGTTGAGGGACCCGAATATCGTCGAGGGTGGAATAGTCCATGGACGTGTGCTTCAAGAGATGGAGTCCAGGGTGCTCGTCATGCATGTCATACCCGGGAAGGAGAACTCCCTATTGTGATTGCGCGAATAATGTGGCACAACGTATATTAGTGGGTGCGTCAATTCGTATGTCGTGTGGCCTACTCACCTCCTCAGTTTTACCCAAGACATGTAGTAACATTATTTTTAAGTTTGTCCATTTTAATTATATTTGGATTATATCGTCATGTATATTATTTCTATTTTGAATATTTGGATTATATCGTCATGAATATATATTTGCATTATCTTTAGTTTGGTTGGATATATGATGTTTGGAACAGGTACAACGTTACTATAACAGGTACAAATATACTGCTGGGCAGTGGCAGTGGCCATACTGCCCAGCAGATTTTTTTTAAATTCTGCCCAGAATTGTCACGGTCATTGACCGTGACAAGTCCGTGACAAAAGTTGTCACGGACGTGTTTCGTTCGAACAACCCTGGATTTTGTTTACAGTCTCTTGTTTCTTCTGGTTATATTTCGTTGGTACTATTGGGTTATTTCTGAACAGTGTTTAAAAAATTGAAAAAGATTTTCTCTTTTTAGAAAAATTTTTAAAAATCCAAAAAGAGTTTTGTATTTTGTTTGCTCCTTATATGAATGCACACTTAGGATGACTAAGTCACAATTATATTTCATTTATCCATGTGACTGTTTGATAGTGTTTTGAGATAATATATTGCGTCATTCATGTGCTTTACAAAGTTTGGTGTCTTTGAGATGATATAGTGGTTCTACCTACATGATTGACTCTGTTTGTCCTTTATTGCACACATGCACAGATTTGTTTGACTTTTGTGCTTGTCTATCACATGTTGGTTGAGTGTTTTCGCTTCAATTCTGTCTATACAACGAACCAAATGCGATAAAACTTGACAAACCATAGTGCATGATATAAACCATTTGTGAGATTTGTGTATTTTTTTAAAATGGTGAAGGGCTATGAAAGGTACTTATTTATCCTATACGATTAAACCACCATTTAAATGGACCTAAAAAGTGAGGAATTGAAAATTATCCGAGGTCCGATGAGGTTTAAAAGAGCACGAAAAAATTGAAAGGCAATAAAAAGAAAATTATGCCAAAAATGGGCTATTCTTTTTTTGTTTCTTCACCTCATAAATAAAAACCATTATCTTTTAATAAGGGAGTTTGGATGGTATTTTCAACAGTTTGCACGTCCTTGAAAGTCATGAAAAGGCATTACATAGTTTTGGACGTTATTGATGTGGAAATCATGTATACATTGATTTGTTGATATGATTAAAACGATGTCATCTAAATTTAACAATTTTACACCAAAAGACTATTTTTTATGTTCATTCGTTAGGAGTACACTTATGCATCATGCACATATGATATGATTGAGTTGATTTTTCTATCGAATTTGTTCACACCCATTCATTTCGTATCCATGATTTGGTTGTCTGAGTATAAATTCATGGTGTGATTTTTGTAACATCATTAGTTTTCGTATTTTTATATGAAAACAAATTTAAAAAATAAAATAATTTGTTTGTTCGTTTACCTTGACACCCCGATTTACTTTATTTGATTTATCCTTTTCCTTGTGTATTTTAGACAAATAAAAAGGAGGAGAATGAATTATTATATTACGGGGGAGTTTAGTATTGGGGAGATTTGATTATGCTATAATTTGATTATGATTTGTATCATTTAAAACTCGATACGTCACGAAGGTATTTGCTTTGTCTCATGTGTGTAGATACAAAATTGGAGATTATAGAATTGCACACCCTAATGAGAAAAGAATTGAGCTTTGAAGATTTGATGTTGAAGACTCTTGAAGAAAAATTGAAAGACTTGCATTTTTTAGTACCTTTTCACTTTTGGATTCATGGGAGGGTATTAGCTTTATATAGGCATTTTAGTTTGATAATTCGGATATTTTTATTTTGTACCGACATAGACATAGGGGGAGATTTGTAAGGACATTGTCCGTCACATTTAGTATGTCGTATACCGCTACAAGTTTGTCGAAGAATTGAGAAGCTTATATCTACAATAGAAAATCCAAATTTCAAGACGACTTCAACAATCATGCCCAACAAGGACGAATTTGGTAAAATATGTTTTAGTTCCATTTAGATTTTACATAAAAGTGTAAGGATATTTTTTCTAAAAGTTAAAATTATTTTTGAAAAGATTTTAATGATTTTAATCATAATAGTTTGGATAAATGTTTTCAGATTCGTAAGACTTTCGATTTTAAAGGTTTCCAAAGATTTTAAATCTCTGCTGATGAATCTCGAAGTTTGTGCCTGGTCGTTCGAACGACATCATATCTCGTTCGAAAGAGATCAGATCTCGCTCGAACGACACCGTTTCTCGTTCGAACGAGTTATCTAACTATGACACTCCACCGCCTTAAATGTAATTATAAAAAGGCTGTCAGGCTTCTAAATTTCGTGTGGAGAAAACACTGTTTCAATCAGAATATAATTTTAGTGTTTTTTGGTTTATTCTCCATCACTTTGAGGGTTCAAAACTTGTTTTAAAATTCACAAATTCCAGTGCTTTTGTGTGAGTTGTTTTATGAAACCCAAAACATAGTTTTGCTGGGTATATTGCTACTGTTCATACTTTGTGGGGAGATCTCTATAACCGAGAGCTGCATGATATTGTGGAGTGAGTCGCTACAAGGTTTATGACTGCGTGTCATTGAGGATCTTCTGCATGTTGATTCTTCGTTGAAGACCGCGTGTCTGGACTGCACGTCCGTTGTGGTATAACTGCATGTGAATTGTTGTTCATTTGTATTTAATTGTAATCCGATGTAAGTTGCGATTTACAATTATAGTGAAATAAAAAGGTTTTGCCCTGCGGGGATTTTTCCTGAACTATTGTGTCGCATATTTTATTTATGTTGGTTTGACACTTACACGCACGTTGCTATTTGAGTTTAAGGGATGAATTGACTTGATTCATAAATTGACTCTAATTAGATAAGTTTGTGATTTGGAAATTGTGAATCAATATTGCACACGCATTCTCAACATTAAATTACTAATGGTAATTTATTGTGAGATATAGTAATGGTATAAGACTGTTAGTAATCACAAAATTAGTTCGTTACCAAAAGAGCATTTTAGTGTAGTGAGTGAAATTTCCAAATTGATCACAATGTTCACATATCCACATGACTGCATCCCTATGTTATCAAATCATGAGATCACTAAAGGCACTATAACAATTTTCTCTTGCGAGATTCTTCTCTCATAGAGAGCGCTTATGGGCATGGTGTTGATTGATGCCACACCATCCAGTAGTTCCCTTGTGAAACTAATATCATTTACTAGATCAGTAATATACAAAGGTTTCTATCTATCTGCCTCTAAAAGCACAACATGTGAGGTGTAATTTTTTATAATTCTTCTACTGGGTCATGAAACTTAATGGATGGATCCTATTGATCTTGTACCGTCCCGATAATATTCTTAGTGACTACAAATCTAGTTTCATATTTAATTCCAATCTGATCAAAGAACCACTTGAACTTCGACCTCTTCACCGCTGCGCATTTTGAATCGATTTCTACCTCATAAGTCTTAGCTTTACTAATATATTCAACCTCAGATATTACTATTTCATTAAGAGCAAGGACCACTATGATATTACATTCTTCAATTTCTAAAACTTCATCCCAATCACTCTTAAAATCTGAGTTGGCAAAACCAAGCATCCACTCATCATACGCTTTATCATTTTTGAGACATTTTTCAAACTCCATTATGCCATCCCAGTCATGCACTATCACCATATTCTCATAAACATATCGATAAGTTGGCAATGGGTTCTCATTGACATTCATAGGAGGAATATGTAGAGTGCCATTTGAAACTTGCTCACTTATTATTCTATGCAGATAATAACATGTTTTTATAGAGTGTTGAACTCTCCGGTGCAGCTCGTAAAATTTTGCATTTACCTTCTCAACGGTTGTTGGTATTTAACCGTTTAAGTAAGGAGGGTTTGTCATCCCCTCAGGCTCTAATGTCTGGAAAAAATCCATAGCCTCTGCAACATTGTATGGTAGCGACAGTAGAACATCACTTTTGAACTTTCTTTTTCCCGCGACATTATTCTTGGTTCCTTGATCACATTTTCTCCTTTGGGGATTCCATACACATAGTTTATCGTCTGTCGCTGAGAGACTTTGAATCATCTTAGTGGAAGAGCCACTCGAGTTCTTTAACTCTGGGGTTTTTGCTTGATAATCATAGTTATATACCTCGTTATTCGAGTGAACTCCCTAAAGGTTCCCCCACGAATTTCATTGATCAAGTGGACTTTATACTCCTCAAGTAAGCCTTTTAAGAAAATCTATAGAATCTTGGCCTCTGTGGCCTCCTCATAAACGTTAATTTTTTTTTTTCCTAAAATGCTTCATGTATTGTATTAGCTCATCGCTGGGTTTTTGAACTTCCTGGGCTAAATGACTTAGAGTAAACTCATCTTCAAACAAAAAAAAAATTATAAAATTTTTCTGTGCATATCTTTCCAGGTGAGAATGTTGTTTGGCGCCATGTGGGAATACCATGATTATGATTTTCCAGTAAGTGTCTTCGATAGCTCTCTTAACTTCAAATCCTTATCGATGTAGTGAACACCTAGGTATTCTACGAACCTCTTAATATGATCTCTAGGATTTTTTCCCTTTCCATTTAACTTCATGAATTTTGATAAAACATACCCCTTGGGTACGAATTCTCATTAAATGTATCTAGATAAGGTTTTTTCAACTCCTCATACATGAGAGAAGGTTCTTACGGGAGTGAGAGGAAACTCTTCATCTCCTTCATGGTAACCTCCTTGGAAGGAGATTCCTCCACCTTTATTTTATTTGCCACTGGTGAGTTCATGGGGGTCAAGGTTTGCTCAACCTCCACCCTACTTACCGACACCACCCCTGCTACCCTTCTCCTCTAGTAGGAGCCACCACCGGCGTAGCAAAAACATTCTTTAGACTTTCCATATCCACGTTGTGTTGTCTTAGCAAAATTAAAAAAAATAAACTCATGAGATCCATCCCATTCAACAATGGTGCAGTTGAGGTGCTCGATTGACCCACGAAGGGGCCCAAAGGCTCACGCTCCTATTACCATAATGTTTTTATTACCAGTATGGTCATTTTTAACTCCGTTACCTACTAAAGTGTCTTAAAAGATCAACTGCATGGGAATATTATAACCTTCTTTTTACATGGTAATGAGAATACCTACCTTGTAGAGTCGTCTAATATTAGAGGGTAGTGGTACTCATGTTTATAAATAACTATAAATGGGTAAGGCGTGACATACTCCAATGGAAACTATCTTCAAGGTAATAGTATTTCAATAACAAAGCAGAGAAACAAAACCAACTTTTCAATATAACAATGATCGTTTTGGTTATAATAATGAACAAAAAATGATTTAATACAACTTTTCAATAATAAATAAAATAATGAACCATCGAAAAGAAGTGATTCTATGAGAGTGTAGAAATAAGCACCTCAATATATAGGGTAGGGCAATGAAAGAATATCTATGGGAATTTGTGCAGAAGTAACAATGTTAAAATGAGAAGATGATCCTTGTGACTGTGCCCCACGAGCTCTATTTGCAGTAAAATATTATGGCTAATATGGCCCGAAATATTCTCGTGTGATAAATATCTAAAAATACCTTTTGTCTTTAATACTATTTGTCATCATTTACCACGATCTATCTGTTATGGAATGTCACCTGGTGTAATAGTGCAGAAAAAGTAATGTTATTGTCCATAACGCTAAAAAGTACTATTTTCTGTTTATAAACGGTTGCTTGGTGGACACTTTTGGAAAGTTGTAAATGACCTTGAGGGTCACTCGCCATTGGCTTTATTAAAAATTCGTATGAGTAATTCATTTAATGCTCATTAATAAATAAGTGTGAATTGTGTTTATGGGTGAGTTCCAATGACCTCTTGGGTCCATCACTTCCCTATTCTCTATTTCCTAAAATATTGAAGTGGTTGAGCCTTAGCTTTCTCTATAAAACTTACAGCTCAACCTCCAAACAAAAACTCTTAGGAGGCCCCAACTGACCATCTTCTCGATCCATGCTTGCTCGACTAAGGCTTCCTTGTAAGTAAAACTGTATAAAAATAACAAGAATTCGTGTTGTAAATGAGGTTCTTAAATACATGCTTATGTGTTGCTTGAGAATCTGCTCACAACTTTACTTCACAAGGCAGACATATTTCTTGGGTACTTGGTCTTATTATAGGATCCGACTTGGGGTTGCTCGAGCAACCCCCTTTTGATGGAACTGCTCACATGACTTTTTTAGTTGCTATGGGTTACTCAAGATACCCCTTTTGTTTGTATTATTTGTATGTCTATTGGAGCTGACATGGGTTTCTCAAGCACCCTCTTTTGGTAGTATTGCTCGCATGGATTTTGGAGTTGACTTGGGTTGCTTGACCATCCCCCCTTTATTGGTACAACTCACAAAACTCTTCTTTAATTGAAGGTTTATTTTTACACTCGTGTACAACATCATTATCCTTATGGAGAAGATTTTATTTATTAGTTTTGAGCTCCCTCACCTCATCTTGGAGAGTGTCAGTAGCCTTCTTGTACATATCCAAACTCTCAACGCGTGACTTTTTGAGCCTTTGATAAAATATACTACATAATCTTCCTTTAATATTAAATCTAAGGAAAATAATGGTGAATGATAGAAAAATATGGAACATACCTTAAGAGAGAGAAGAGACCCCTTCTAAAAAAAGTATAATTAAAAAAAAATACCCTAAAATATTAACACAATGTTCTACTTAGACAAAATTCAAAAAATGAAAAAATTGTGAATTCCAGAAATCTATGTCCCTGCCTGTAAGGTCAATCCACAAGTAACTCATAATTGCGGAAAAAAACTATAATTACCAGATATGTCATCCCCTAGACCATATCGATACATTCATGGACCATGATTATGGCACTGAAAAGGGAACAAACAAATCTCCTTCATTTGGAATCATAATGGTGCGCGATCAATAGACAAGAGAAAATAATATGATAAGCTACATTTAAGTGTTTTGAATCCATCTGAATTATGGAGTCTAAAATGAAAAAAACAATCCCCATAATATGCGGGCGTCTACCATAATTTTGCTAAAACACATCAAAATGTAACATCTTGTATACTCTACACCTATAAAAGCTCAAATAAATCTTGTACACATATAAATAATTAAAATAAAGGTTATATACTAACAAAATAATTATATGTTTCAACAGGCATGGAAATGTTAGAATGCATAATTACAAAGGGAAGTCTAATATATATATATATATATATATATATATATTAAAAATGGTGTATGTAATCTTATGGTTGACAAGTGGCACTCCAATTTATAACCCCTCTCTCCAATAAAGATGTCATTCATTTCACACCGCCTCAGCGCTAAATCTTACAAAATCCCCCCCTCTCGATGGACTTTTATCTTCCTGTAATACCCCGTATTTTTATGCTATATTAATTTGGGGATTTATTAAATTTAATGTGAATTAATTATTTAATATAAATCGGAAAATTAACTATGTTATAATTATTAACGTGATGAGAGTTAGTAATTATGGGAAATTTGTTGAGTCGGGATGCGCCCGTGTCGCGTCGGGACTAAATATTGATGAATAATAGTGAATATAATATAAGTTGCTCGTATGGTTGTTTTGAGTGCACCAAAGTGTCCGGAAGGGTCGAGATAGTCAAAAAAGTGTACCCGGGGGTTTAGTTTGGGTCTCGGGGCATTTTTAGGCTTAATTAGTACCCCGGGAGGGCATTTTGGACATTTCGCATTTTTGGGTAATTAAACCCACGAAATTTCAAGGGATATATCAGATGTCTAAGGTTGCCTTCTAGGGTTAAAACAACCAAAGACAAGTGACGGCCATAGGAGAGGGAATGAGTGAGCTTTCAAAGCAATCCAAGGCCCAAAATCCATCCGTTTGCACCGCCACCACCACCAACGCATCGATCGCGCAACGGGGAACGCAACCACACCAAATTTGTCATCAAACCAGAATTCTGAAAATCCAAGGCAAGTGTTTATCTTGCTTATTTTCATTAATTCATCACTCATGTTAGTCTAGGGATGATTAGGATGAGTTTAGGGAAGAAAACCCAAATTTGAGGTAGGAAATCGCATGTAGTAATGATTTGAATGTTATTCTGGAAACCCCTTCACATGTAGAGGATTAAACCATGAAATTTTGATGTTTTATAAGAAGAAAATTCTGGAAAAGATTGATTAGAACCATGTTAAAGAAATTCTAGGGTTCTTGAGATTTTTATGAAGTTTTTGCCTTTAAATCCATGATTAGTGACGGAAATTTACATGCTTTATGTAGAAGATACATAAAATGAGATTATAATGTTAGTAGTACAAATTTCTAGGCGATTGGGAATGAAAAGTTTGGATTTGGAGGAGGTTATGTAATAAAACCCGTAACTGATTAACTGCAGAATTCGCCATACCTGTTTGATCGATCGATCGAGCCAAGAGCTTCGATCGATCGAAGGTTCGATCGATCGAAGGTTCGATCGATCGAGCCCCAGACCTCGATCGATCGACCCCTTCTGGCAGACTCATATTTCCCCTTTTTAAATTAATTGAATTCAATTTAATGAGAAATAATTCTTGGACATCCTTATTAAAATGTTTTGGGAGATAAAGAAGACCAGTAGGACATATGCATAATTTTGGGACCTTTAATGTAAGACGAGAGTTGTATTTTTGGGATACTTACATAGAAGGGACGATGAAACTATGTATTAAAGGGAGAGACGCGTAAGATAGTTACGTTGGAACATAATGAATACCTACTGAATTTTTCACTTGAGAGGATAGAGTCCATGAGTATTACGTAGTAAATTGGAAAAATCCCTCGAATTAAAGTTAGAGACGAACCGTTATACGTGATAACTAATAATGGGAAAATCAGGACAAATGTCGTGATTATGGGTTATGGGATGAACCTAAAATTGATATGATAAAAGTAGTATATTTATATGACGGTGTGTATGCATATATTATATATGTGAAAATCATGCCCGCGCTACTTGCTATCTCTGAGGTTACCGGGCTGGGACAATCTTATCTCGATGGGACCTTTAAGGGGGATATTGACTCATACCCTATAAGATAGATATCCTTGGTACAGGCTATCTGATCGATGGTCAGACGGTCCTAAGAGACGTGAGGGTATGTACTGACCTCTTAGAGACTTGGAATCTATGCTTCGCCTCAATAATATTTGTGTATGTATTAATACAGTTCGAGAGTGATTTCGAACTTGTATTTCCCTTAGTACGAGTGATACGGGGATTGGATAGCAGAGTATGTCCGCACCATAATTTTTATGTGGGGTGCTGTTAGAATATATATATATTATACGAGTATTTAATATATATATATATATATATATATATATATATATAAATCTGAAATTTGGAACTGCCTACTGTGTTATGGTAAGTAAGACATGTAAAATGACTCAAATTGGAAATATTTATTTTGAAAAGTATAATATGACACGAGTAAACTTTATTAATAAATAAAGTTAAAATGAGAGTGCTGTTACTAAATGAAATTTTCCTTTTAAACGATTATATTGTTCAGTTTTAAATCTTACGAGTAACCTAAGATAAGTTAAACCATTGGGAAATTTAGTGTGATATAAGATAAGATAATCCGTTGGGAAGGTTAGTTCGATAGGCGTGCACAGTAGAAGAGAGGTGAGAATTCTCAAGAGAGTGCCATACGAATATGTTGTTGCATTGGCCTGTAAACATTTTAAATACTTGCTAAACGAATTTTAAATCATTTACACTCTCGGGCTCTGACCCGTTTCTATTTCTCTTTCTCTGTTGTGCATATATGTATATATTACAGGTGCCCAACCACAGGGGCGTCTTGCGTAGGATTCCTTGGAAGGAGCGCGCTGCAGCTTAGGTGGGAGTTGCACGCCTCTTGCTTAGACGACTTCATTTATTTGATTCCACTCCTAGCATATTCATTTAATGGGGCATGTGTTGCCCTTTCCATTGTTCAGTTTTTTATTTGGACATTGTGATTTATTTATTTCTAATATTGCCACCTTGGGATTTATTACTGTCTGGATGTTTTACTTTAAGTTTTGATGTTGGGATGTAGTTGTTGAATGTTTAAATTATTTGGATTATTTGTTACAGGATTATTATGGTGTGATTCTTTAATATTGAATTGTTGTAAATAATTAAATCTTTGTTTTTAAAATAAAATTTGTAAAGTAATGTTTGAAAATGGTTTTGACACTTAGCTTAATTAATTGGGGTGTTTAAATTGAAAAAGTTATTTTTACGACAGTGATGCTAAGAATGAACCAACTGTTCACCTTGATTTTAATTTAATAAAGGAGTGATCGCCCGGTATTTAATTAGGCGGGGTGTCACAGGTGATATCAGAGCATCAGGTTCTAGTGTCCTTAGGATCTGTACGGCTTATTTCGCTTTCAGCTTAACATTTTTGCTATAGAGCCCTATTTTAGGATTGTTGTATTCCTGCTTTTACGTTTACGTCTTCAGCTATTTGAGAATTGATAATAACTGTAGACTAATGAATTTCTTCACGTTTCAGATGCCTCCGAGATGTGCACCAAAGGATAGGCGTGCCCAAGCCGAGGAGCCTGCAGCTCCGGCACAAGGTACTATGAATGCTAATGAGGTAGCCGCTATTATTGCTCAGGAGGTGAATGCTTCGCTAGAGGTGGTTCAGCAGGCTCCACCCCAGATTCAGGCAGTGGCGCCAGTACCTGCATAGCTTCCATCTGCATGGGAACGGGTTAGGGATGCTTTTCAGAAGGCACATCGCCCTGAGTTCTCGGGTAGTTCAGATATCATCATCGTCAGCCAATGGAAGAAAGATATCCAGCACCATCTTCGTAAGTATGAGTGCACAGGCGTGCAGAAACAGTTGTTGGCTTCCTTTAAGCTGGTGGGGGACGCTTTGTAGTGGTGGGAGACCACCACCACCTTGGAGGACAGGGACACGATCCCGATTCAGTCATTTTGGGAGCGGTTTGACCGCAAGTATTTTCCACCCGCCGTGCAGACTGAGATGAGGCGGAAACTACTGAACTTGAAATAGGAGAATTCTACCGTTGCTAAATATGAGGAGGAGTTCACGAGACTTCTCATCATAGTACCAGATGAGGCACCCACTGAGGGTAAGAAGATAATGTTGTTTTTGGACGGGTTAGCTTGGAGGATCCGTCAGCACCTTATAGGGAATCTGTCTTTGAGTACATTCACTGATGTACTCAATGCTGCTTTACTACATTGCCAGGATCACTGCTTCCATCTGCAGGAAAGCAAGAGAGTAGGAGCGTCCGACCAGCAGGATAGGACCGGGGGTGGTAGTGCTAGTGGAGCACCGACATCTCAAGGACAGACTCGTCAGCACGAGTAGAGTTCCCATCAGGGGGACCCTGCTAAGCGATTCCGTTCAGGTGATTCCAGGCAAGGATTTGGGGGTTTTAGGCAGGGCCAGCATGGTCAGCCTAATCAGCAGGGCTAGCAAGGCCAACACCGACAGCAGCAGGGTCAGCAGCAGGGCCAATCGAGCCAATATCATTTCCATCAGGGCCAACAGGGCCAGTGGCGGGGTGGTAACGGCCAATAGGGCCGTGGTCAGCAGGGTCAGAGGGGAGGCAACTTCCGAGGTCGATGTTTTGGGTGCGGTAAGCATGGCCATAGGCGCCAGGATTGTCCAGAAGGAGAGAGGGCCCCACAGCAGCAGGGTGCCCATAATGAGCCACAAAGGCCACTTTTTCCAGCTGCCCTCCCAGCACCATCCCAGGTGCCAGCCCTACCAGCTGTTCCAGCAACTCCAGTGCAGCAGGAGCAGTTACAGTATGGACGTGTCTATAACTTCCACCAGGCAGCAGCTCCAGAGGCACAACCCACGATTGAGGGTATGTTTCCTATCCATGGTACTATGGGTCGAGTTTTGTTTGATACTGGGGCGACGCACTGTTTTATAGCTACATATTTTGCGAAGGCCTTAGGGTTGTTAGCCACAGTAGAGAGAACGGTGACGTGTGTAGACTCACCACTGGGGAGTGGGTCGCTTATTTTCTTTATATGCCGGGGAGTGGGGGTAGAGATTGGTAGCTTGGTATTACCTGCAGATATGTTAGTCTTAGATATGCATGAGCATGACGTTATTATCGGTATGGATTGGCTCGCTGCTTACAGGGCCATGATAGATTGTTTTGGTGGGAGTATTATCTTTGCCATTCCGGGGAAAGAGATGTTTGTAGTTGCGATGCCTCGCCCAGAGGGAGGCTCGATCGCTCATTTGTATTACATAAAGGAGGATACCTCTAAGGAGGTTGTGATTCCCTTAGACTCGATCCCAGTTGTTCGTGAGTATTTCGATGTATTCCAGGAGATACCAGGCCTACCCCCCAGTCGAGAGATAGACTTTGTCATAGATTTATTACCAGATACTAGACCGATAGCACGTGCTCCATACCGTATGGCTCCGGCAGAGATGCGAGAGTTACGAGATCAGATAGAGTAGTTGTTCGGTCAGGGCTTCATTCGCAGGAGTACCTCACCTTGGGACGCTCCAGTCTTGTTTGTGAAGAAGAGAGATGGTTCACTGAGGCTATGTGTGGATTACCGGGAGTTGAACAAGGTCACGATACGGAATAAGTATCCGTTGCCTCGAATTGATGATCTGTTCGACCAAATGAGGGGAGCCACTTTCTTTTCGAAGATAGACATGAGGTTGGGGTACCATCAGTTACGTATTAGGGAGCAGGATGTTTCAAAAACTGCTTTCTTGACGAGATATGGGTCCTATGAGTTCAGGGTGATGCCATTTGGCCTCATAAATGCTCCAGCCGTGTTCATGGACTTAATGAACCGAGTGTTCAGAGAGTTCTTGGATCAGTTTGTCATCGTCTTCATAGATGACATTTTGATATATTCACACTCCAAGGAGGAGCATGCCGAGCACTTGAGACAGGTTCTTCAGACTCTACGAGAGCATCAGTTGTATGATAAGTACGAGAAGTGCGGATTCTGGTTACGTGAAGTACAGTTCTTAGGGCATGTTGTTTCTGAGCAGGGGATAGCAGTTGACCCGAGTAAAGTGTCAGCGGTGAGGGAGTGGGGACAGCCCACGACACCGACGGAAGTACGAAGTTTCTTGGGGTTAGTCGGATATTACAGGAGATTCATTCGGGGATTCTCCAAAATAGCGGGTCCATTGACGAACCTGACTCGCAAAGGGGTACCATTTGTTTGGGATGATGCTTGTCAATTGGCTTTCGACGAACTGAAAGACAAGCTTACTTCAGCACCAGTCCTTGCTTTACCGAAGTCGGGTGTGGAGTACCTGGTTTACACCGATGCCTCTTTACGGGGACTTGGGCGAGTACTTCAGCAGGAAGAGAAGGCTATAGATTTTGCCTCCCGTAAGCTTAAGCCGCATGAGAAGAATTACCCCACCCATGACCTCGAGTTAGAAGCGGTCGTTTTTGCATTGAGGATATGGAGACACTACTTATTGGGGGAGAAAATCCGCTTGTTCACAGACCAAAAGTCACTGCAGTACCTGTTCACTCAGCGAGAGCTGAATATGCGTAAGCGTAGATGGTTAGAGTTTGTGAAGGACTATCAGTTCGACATACAATACCATCCGGGAAGGCCAACGTAGTTGCTGATGCGTTGAGCCGTAGACCGGTAGACGAGGTAGCAGATGTCTGGAAAGCAAAGTGGAAGGAGTTAGGCCACCAGGACGCAGTAGCCCGTTCCTTCATATCTGTTATGATAGTGACACCCGAGATTGTTACGAGGGTGATACAGGCACAGACCACAGACCCGTTTTGCCAGGAGCAGATTGTACGACTTTTAGCCGAGGGTGCTGAGTCCTATTCTGTTAGTTCTGATGAGGGTTTGAGGTTTAATGAGAGATTGGTGGTTCCAGAAGGAGCAGAATTACGTCATGCAGTGATGACCCAGTCTCACGGGTCCCGATTTACGGTGCATCCTGGAGGAGATAAGATGTACCAGGATATGAGGCGGCAATACTGGTGGAGTGGGATGAAGAAGGACATTGATGAGTTCGTGTCCAAGTGTTCTACCTGCCAGCTAGTAAAGGTGGACCATCAGAAACCGTCAGGGTTGCTTCAGCCATTGGAAGTACCCGCGTGGAAGTGGGAGAGTATTTTTATGGATTTTATTACAGGGTTGCCTACATCACAGCGGGGCCACGACTCTATCTAGGTGATTATAGACCGTTTGACCAAGGCGGCTCATTTTCTGCCGGTGCGGACAGACTATACCACGGGTCAGTATGCTCAGTTGTTCATTACTGAGATTGTCAGATTACATGGGGTGCCCCTGAATATTGTGTGAGATAGAGACAAGATTTTCGTGTCGCGTTTTTGGGAAAGCTTTCAGGAGGCTATGGGTACTGAGTTGAGGTTGAGTTCAGCTTATCACCCACAGACAGATGGACAGACAGAGCGTACTAATCAGATGTTGGAGGATATGCTACGCATGTGTGTTCTTAATTTTGGAGGAGGTTGGGAGCCACATCTTCCACTGGTAGAGTTTGCTTATAATAACTCTTATCAATTCACGATTGGCATGGCTCCATTTGAGGCTTTGAATGGCAGGCCTTGTCGTTCCCCAACTTGTTGGCTCGAGGTGGGGGATAACAAGTTTCTAGGACCAGAGGTAATTCTGGAAACCTCCGCGGGGATTGAGATGATCAGGAGTCGCATGCGAGTAACCCAGGACAGGCAGAAAAGCTACGCCGATGCAAAACGATTCTTCCAGGAGTTTAATGTGGGGGACCAAGTGTTACTACGTGTATCTCCTATGAAAGGAGTAATGAGGTTCGGGAAGAAAGGGAAATTGGCCCCGAGGTACGTGGGACCATTTCCCATCATCGAGAGGATTGGGCCGATAACATACAGATTGGGACTGTCAGAGCATTTACATTGCATTCACGATGTATTCCACATCTCGTCGTTAAGACGATATCTTCGGGATGATATGGCCCATACCCACATTGCGATAGATGAGATAGACTTACAGCCTGACAGCTCTTACGAGGAGAGACCGGTGGTTATCCTAGACCATAGCGAGGGAAGATTGAGGTCGAAGGTAGTTCCACTTGTACGGGTCCAGTGGGAGCATCATAATGTGGAGGAGTCCACTTGGGAGCGCGAGGCAGATATGCACGAGAGATACCCAAATTTATTCTTACCAGGTACGCCTCATTTTTCGAATTTCGAGACGAAATTCCGTTATTAGGGGGGAAGTATGTAATATCCCGTATTTTTATGCTATATTAATTTGGGGATTTATTAAATTTAATGTGAATTAATTATTTAATATAAATCCGGAAATTAACTATGTTATAATTATTAACGTGATGAGAGTTAGTAATTATGGGAAATTTGTTGAGTCGGGACGTGCCTGTGTCGCGTCGAGACTAAATATTGATGAATAAAAGTGAATATAATATAAGTCGCTCGTATGGTCGTTTTGAGTGCGCCAAAGTGTACGAAAGGGCCGAGATAGTCAGAAAAGTGTACCCGGGGGTTTAGTTTGGGTCTCGGGGCGTTTTTAGGCTTAATTAGTACCTCGGGAGGGCATTTTGGACATTTCGCATTTTTGGGTAATTAAACCCACGAAATTTCAAGGGATATATCAGATGTCTAAGGTTGCCTTCTAGGGTTAAAACAACCAAAGACAAGTGACGGCCATAGGAGAGGGAAGGAGTGAGCTTTCAAAGCAATCCAAGGCCCAAAATCCATCCGTTTGCACCGCCACCACCACCAACGCGTAGATCGCGCGACGGGGAACGCAACCACACCAAATTCGTCATCAAACCAGAATTCTAAAATCCCAGGCAAGTGTTTATCTTGCTTATTTTCGTTAATGCATCACTCATGTTAGTCTAAGGATGATTAGGATGAGTTTAGGGAAGACAACCCAAATTTGAGGTAGGAAATCGCATGTAGTAATGATTTGAATGTTATTCTAGAAACCCCTTCACATGTAGAGGATTAAACCAAGAAATTTTGATGTTTTAGAAGAAGAAAATTCTGGAAAAGATTGATTAGAACCATGTTAAAGAAATTCTAGGGTTCTTAAGATTTTTATGAAGTTTTTGCCTTTAAATCCATGATTAGTGACGGAAATTTACATGCTTTACGTAGAGGATACATAAAATGAGATTATAATGTTAGTAGTACAAATTTCTCGGCGATTGGGAATGAAAAGTTTGGATTTGGAGGAGGTTATGTAATAGAACCCGTTACTGATTAACTGCAGAATTCGCCATACCTGTTTGATCGATCGATCGATCGAAGGTTCGATCGATCGAAGGTTCGATTGATCGAGCCCCAGACCTCGATCGATCGACCCCTTCTGGAAGACTCATATTTCCCCTTTTTAAATTAATTGAATTCAATTTAATGAGAAATAATTCTTGGAGACCCTTATTAAAATGTTTTGGGAGATAAAGAAGACCAGTAGGACATATGAATAATTTTGGGACCATTAATGTAAGACGAGAGTTGTATTTTTGGGATACTTACATACAAGGGACGATGAAACTATGTATTAAAGGGAGAGACGCATAAGATAGTTACGTTGGAACATAAATGAATACCTACTAAATTTTTCACTTGACAGGATAGAGTCTATGAGTATTACGTAGTAAGTTGGAAAAATCCCTCGAATCAAAGTTAGAGACGAACCGTTATATGTGATAACTAATAATGGGAAAATCAGGACAAATGTCGTGATTATGGGTTATGGGATGAACCTAAAATTGATATGATAAAAGTAGTATATTTATATGACGGTGTGTATGTATATATTATACATGTGAAAATCATTCCCGCGCTACTTGCTATCTCTGAGGTTACCGCGCTGGGACAGTCTTATCTCGATGGGACCTTTATGGGGGATATTGACTCGTAACCTAGAAGATAAATATCCTTGGTACAGGCTATCTAATCGATGGTCAGATGGTCCTAAGAGACGTGAGGGTATGTACTGACCTCTTAGAGACTTGAAATCTATGCTTCGCCTCAATAATGTTTGTGTATGTATTAATACAGTTCGAGAGTGATTCCGAACTTGTATTTCCCTTAGTACGAGTGATACGGGGATTGGATAGCAGAGTATGCCCGCACCATAATTTTTATGTGGGGTGCTGTTAGAATATATATATTATACGAGTATTTAATATATATATAAAATTCTGAAATTTGGAACTGCCTACTGTGTTATGGTAAGTAAGACATGTAAAATGACTCAAATTGAAAATACTTGTTTTGAAAAGTATAATATGACACGGGCAAACTTTATTAATAAATAAAGTTAAAATGAGAGTGCTGTTACTAAATGAAATTTTCCTTTTAAACGATTATATTTTTCAGTTTTAAATCTTACGAGTAACCTAAGATAAGTTAAACCATTGGAAAGTTTAGTGTGATATAAGATAATATAATCCGTTGGGAAGGTTAGTGCGATAGGCGTGCACAGTAGAAGAGAGGTGAGAATTTCTCAAGAGAGTGTCGTACTAATATGTTGTTGCATTGACCTTTAAGCATGTTAAATACTTGATAAACGAATTTTAAATCATTTACACTATCGGGCTCTGACCCGTTTCTATTTCTCTTTCTCTCTTGTGTATATATGTATATATTACAGGTGCCCAACCACAGGGGCATCTTGCGTAGGATTCCTTGGAAGGAACGCGCTGCAGGTTGGGTGGGAGTTGCAGGCATCTTGCTTAGATGACTTCATTTATTTGATTCAACTCCTAGCATATTCATTTAGTGGGGCATGTGTCGCCCTTTCCATTGTTCAGTTGTTTATTTGGATATTGTGATTCAGTTATTTCTAGTATTGTCACCTTGGAATTTATTACTGTCTGGATGTTTTACTTTAAGTTTTCATATTGGGATTTAGTTGTTAAATGTTTAAATTATTTGGATTATATGTTCCAGGATTATTGTGGTGTAATTCTTTAATATTGAATTGTTGTAAATAATTAAATCTTTGTTTTTAAAATAAAATTTGTAAAGTAATGTTTAAAAATGGTTTTGACACTTAGCTTAATTAATTAGGGTGTTTAAATTGGAAAAGTTATTTTTACGACAGTGATGCTAAGAATGAACCAACTGTTCACCTTGATTTTAATTTAATAAAGGAGTGATCGCTCGGTATTTAATTAGGCGAGGTGTCACACTCCCTTTGTCCTTCCCCATTACCGAATCTATATATTTTTAATTACGTTTCGTCGTTAACTCTCCACATCTATTGACTTTATAAATTTTATATGTCATAATTAATATTTATCCATCTCTTATATATTAGTCCCACTTCTTTTTACCTTCTTCCATTCCCTAAAATTATTATGCTCATCCAGTCTCTCTCTCTCTCTCTCTCTCCGTCCCCACTAACTTATCCTATTTACTAAATCATGGACAGTAAGTTAGACAACTATATATATATATATATATATATATATATATATATATATATATATATATATATATATATATATATCATTTTTTACAACCAATGAGGAAAATTTATGATCAAGAGAAAAATTAATGCTTATAAATTGGGATTTTTGTATTTGTACACTGAATTCTGGATGCTTGTAAGATATTTGACAAAATGCCATTTTTTACCATCTGGTCGAAAATTCTTTTAAAAGTTTTTTTTATGAAGATATTTTGTTTCCATAGAGAAGAAAATGTAAAAGATAATGAATATTATTAACATGATAAATATATTGGTGGTTAACAATTTTGTGTAGTATCGATTAATTAAGGGGAGTATATTTAGGTATATACCTTGATTTTTAATCATGTTGTACTTTAATATTGCAAGAGTATGTTTTTTCACTGTTTTAATTTTTCTTATTTGTTATTTAATTTTAAAGTAGAAATGAATTATTACATACTATTGGAGTATGTGTGGATAGTTTATTGGAGTATTTGTGAACAATTGATTATAACTTAGTATTTCCTAAAAGCCCGCATCATAATTTTTATTATCATTTTAATTTGTAACCGTTTCTTCAATTAATTCATTAAAATTTGTATGATACATGTTTTCATTGACAATATATAAAATAAGACAACTCATATTTTTTTTTGTAGATCATCTTTCAGATTGTTTTTAGTTATTGAGAACTAGTATACAACTCTTAAAATAAATGTTTAATAGCTTATTAGTGTTTTCTTTGGTGAAAGTGTAGAGTAAATATATATTAACATTGTTGCATTTGAACACAAAATCTATTAGTTTACTTGCTTCAAATATTGATTAAATCCAATGAGGGAATTGATTTTTTAACTTCTTTGTAAATTTCCGTCTTTGACACTTGCCCTTCGATCGTAAGCATGCTATATTAGGCAATTGCAAATACACGTTAAAGGAAGTTCTACAAACAATTTGCACGTGGGGTGGGACTAAAACCTAGTAAATATAATAAAGGTAACAAATTACATATACTGTATTGGTTGTCAATTGTCCCCAGTAGTTCACCATCATTGCATAGTCCTAATCATCTAAATTTCAACGATGGTGCACCGCAAGTATTTTTTCAACTTAACTATTTAAATAGTTTAGGGTATAGGTCTAACCGAAAGATACCTCAATACATAGTAAAATTCATTACTTCAACACATTATATTTGGAATCCACACTTTTTCATTAGCGCACTTACAATATAATATTGCCTATAAATTGAGTTGCGCATGCGTGAAGTCCGCCTGTTTGGCCCTCTATATTCGGGCGGATGTTTATTTGAGTTTGAGCCAAGCCTAGTCTGAATTAAAATTTCAAGCCCGAATGAATTACGGGTTGAACTTGAGCCAAATCCTACCAAGTCCGAATTGGACCTAAAGCTCGAAGTTTGAATATATAAATAAATAAATAAACAATTTATACAATATAACATATTTATGTTAATATTGCTTAATTAGGTTTCACTGTTTTATTTCATTGACTACTTTAAAAAAAAAAAAAGGTCCATTTGTCACAGTCCATTAGATTACAACTCCTTTTCAATTTTGTGATTTTATTGTCAATATCATTGTGGGCATTTGATTGTTAATTGCTCAAAAGGTTTTTGTTAGTGATCAAATGATGATACATGTATGAAATTTAATTGGCCTATGATGATTTTCACTCTTATTTTTTTTTTATTTAATACATTTTATAATTTTATATTTTATTTTATGAAATATCAATTACATTTTAGTGTTTACATTTTCTCCATGATGGAAATCGCACAAAAAAAAACACTAATTTAAATTTTTTAACAAAATAAACTGAAATCGGGCCAATCAAAATTGCGCCTGAAACTCGTAATATTTATGAGTCGAGTTCGACTTTATGTAAAAAAAAATAGTTCGAATCAAGCTCGAACTTGAGCTTGGATAAAATAATTCGGACCAAACTTTAATAACCTCAAACCCACCTCATCTAACCCAATTTACAAACCTACTTATAATACACTCAGAATATTATACAAATAATATTACACCAATTTAAGCGCACCTCGGCTAATTCACGTTCGTGGTTCTTAGCTTCCGCTGACCAAGCATTATTTTGACAGTAACAAGGATGGATCAAATCCAATCTATTTCAAAAACTATCCCAATGACATTTTTATACTACTCGATCAAAAGTCTTCGTTCGTACCAAAATATCTTTCGTACAAAAGGCAACACAAGTGCGGAAACCTCAGTGAAAATTAAGGGTAGGGCTAATGGCACTCCCTAAAATCTTTTGGCACTCCATTTTCAAGCATACAACTCATACATGACAATATTGCCCTCTTACAATTCAAACATGCATTTTTAGATTTATCATTTATCCTTTATTATGTGAACTAACCACTTGAAGAAAGCTAATAAAATGTTGACAACAATTATTTTTTAATTCAATAATTAGATACAATTTAAGCAAAGAAAAAGTTTTAAAACTTTGAATAATAATTATTGACAACTTAATCATTAATTGAGTTATACTTTAGTACTTGCTTATTTTTTTTACCAAATATGAACACGATACAACATTATACGAAACCTTATTTTTAACACAAATAAAAGTGACACGACATGAAATCTTATTTTTTTAACTAACACGAACACGAAATATGTTTTTAACCTAACATGAACACAGTTCAAGTAAAATAGACACGAGATGACACAAATTATTATTTTAATTTATTTATAAAAATAGAAATATGACCGAATTAAAATACGACACAATACGAAATCTTTTTTTTACGAAACACAAATATGGTCAAGTAAAAGCGACACAACATGATTTTTTTTTGAAACACAAAAAATATTTTTTTTTACCAAATACAAACACAAACACGATCGAAGTAAAACATAAACACCACATCGGATCGTATTTGTGTTTGGTAAAAAAAATAAAAAAAATCATGTTGTGTCGCCTTTATCTGGTCATATTGGTAAAAAGAAATTTATATTGTGTCGCATTTTAATTCAGTTGTGTTATGATTTTTTTTTTACAAAAACATAAACACGACCAAATTAAAATGTCACACAATACGAAATCATTTTTTTTACCAAAATGGCTAAGTTAAAGTGACACAACATGATTTTTTTTTAACAAACCCAAACACGATCCGATGTGGTGTTTATGCTTTACTTCGATCGTGTTTGTGTTTGTGTGTTAGTAAAAAAAATCGTGCTTGTATTTTAATTTTGTCATATTCTTATTAAGTTAAAAAATATAATTTGTATTTATTAATTTTAAAATATATATATATAGAGAGAGAGAGAGAAATGACCAAATAAAAGCGACACAACATGATTTTTTTTTACCAAACACAAACACGATCCGATGTGGTGTTTATGTTTTACTTCGATTGTGTTCGTGCTGGTATTTGGTAAAAAAAATTATTATTTGTGTTTAAAAAAAAATCATGTTGTGTCGCTTTTACTTAGCGATATTTGTGTTTCATAATTTTTTTTTTCGTATTGTGTGGCATTTTTATTTGGTCGCGTTCTTGTTAGATAAAAAAACAAGGTTTCGTATAATGTTGTATCGTGTCGCATTTTAATGGGATCGTGTTCATATTTAGTAAAAAAAATAAGTACTTAAGTATAACTCAATTAATGATTAATTTGTCAATAATTATTATTCAAAGTTTTAAATTTTTTTCTTTGCTTAAATTGAATCTAATTATTGAATTAAAAAATAATTAAAAATAATTGTTGTCAACATTTTATTAGCTTTCTTCAAGTGGTTAGTTCACATCATAAATGATAAATGATAAATCCTAAAATTCATGTTTGAATTGTAAGACAACTTTTTTGTCATTTATGAATTATATGTTTGAAAGTGGAGTGCCAACAAATTTTAAAGAATGCTATTAGTCCCAGTGGCGGATGGAGCTTAGGACCAAGGGGGGCTATAGCCCCGGTTCAGTTTTTCCAAAAAAAAATAAAATTATTTTAAGGTTTTTTGGTAAGATTTCTTACTTTAAGGTATAATTATAATTATTTTCAAACCTTCGGGTATAAGTTTGTAATTACTTAAAAAACTAAATTTGATAAATGAAAGAGAAGAAATCGTCGGCCCTAAAAATTTCAAACATCTCTTCTATCTATTACCTCATTTCTCTTCTCCTACTCATTTCTTCTCGTACCTCACCACCAGCAGCCGGCCACTGCCACGCGGTCCACCACCAGCAGGGCGACAGCCACCCCCACCACGCCCAACACCACCAGGTAGCAGTCGATAGCCACACCCAGCCCAGCCCAGCCCTTTTTTTGACAGGTATTTTTTGTCCATTAAATATGATTTTTGTGTTAAATTTTTTATTGTATGTATAATTTTGATTGAATGTATGATTTTGATTGAATATATGATTTTTGTGTAAGTTTTGATTGTGTAAAATATAGGGTCTTGATTGAATGTTTGATTGGTTGAATTTATGATTTTTTTAGAAATTGTACAGAAATAAGGGTATATATTTTTCATACAATTTCTCAAAAAAAAATGTCAATTTTTTGTAAATTTTTCAAAAAATCTCTATAATTTCTGTAATTTGGGAAAAAATGTCAAATTTCTGTAATGTGTGTCCCAAAAATATAGGCCCTTATTTTTTTTTAAAATATGTGGTGATAAATGTAGTCTAAAATATGTGGTATTTTTTTAAATAGGAAGGTATGGAGAAAATTTTTTAAACTAAAAAGAGGAGATAACACACAAGCCGTATCCGAAGTTGAAATTTGTGTTGTGTATATAGAAATTTGTGTAATTCCCCATATGGAGAAAATTTTAAATATGTAGTCTCAAATTTGTGTAATTTGTATGTATGTTTGTGTAGTCTCAAATTGTTAATAATGATTGAAAGTAATTGCTTGGGCATTGTAACACTATAATTTATTTAAAATTAGAAATAATTCAAAAAAAATCGCCTCGGGAGCTACCGTCCCCGAATCCCGAGCAACACTCAGACATTTTTGCACATGTAATTATGAACCTATTTAGTTCGAATTGAACTAAAATCCAGAATCCGATAGTTATTAGTCCTACCCAAAATTAAAGCCTGCCAAACTCATTCAGACCACAATATTTTTACCTTTGTCTCAGACCTTGTCTGCTGAGCCGGCTATTTATATCACAAGCGTACCATTTATTTGTCACACGCCCCAACCCCAGCATGTCTCCTTTCACATGTGTTGTGCTCTTACTTCTCCTCGGAGCACTTTGGTTGTTCTTCCATCTTTGGCAAAACACCTCGTTGTCAAATGGTAAAAAATTACCACCAGGTCCAAGAGGCTTACCAATTATTGGAAACCTCCACATGTTGGGCAACCTGCCTCACCGCACCCTCCATGAATTAGCCAAAAAGTATGGTCCTATAATGTCCCTAAGGCTAGGTTCTGTGCCAACTATCGTAGTCTCATCCCCCCTAGCTGCTGAGCTTTTCCTCAAGACTCATGATCTTGTTTTTGCTAGTCGGCCTAGTCTCCAAGTTGGGAAGTACTTGTTTTATGGTAACAAAGGCATGGGTTTTGCTCCATATGGTCCTTATTGGAGAGGCGTGAGAAAATTTTGTACACTAGAGCTTCTTACCTCCAAGAAGATTGATTCTCTGGCGGGGATGAGAAAGGTGGAGCTTGTCGCATTCATCAAGTCTCTCAAAGAAGCAGCCGTGGCACGTGAGGTGGTGGATGTTAGCAGCAAGCTGGCCACACTTGTTGAGAATATGACATATAGGATGCTTTTTGGGAGTAATAAAACTGATAAGTTTGATAACCTCAAGGCTTCTGTTCACAAATACCTTAATTTGGCTGGAGCCTTCAATCTCGCCGACTATGTACCCTTCCTAGGGGTACTTGACGTTCAGGTACTTTTCCGAGCCGTGTTCGTTCTGTATATTATTGTGTGATACTAAAATTCAAAGAAAATTCACCGAAATTATACACTGACACAGTGATATGTGAACAATGCCTTCTTGAGCCAATCCTTGTTAATTGTAAGTTTCTTGCGTAACAATCACATCATTTTAAATTATATCAATAAAATGTTCTAGTCTATAATTACTATGACAATAAACTAATAGAGTGAATGTTTAGGCGAAATTATTTTTCCTTTATACTGCACTCTTACATTAAACATTCAGATTTTACTGTTATTTATATATCAACTCTTCTACTGCCTTTACTAATTTTCAACGCGTCGTTGACATAGGGATTGACTCATCGCATGAAGGAGGCCAACAATACAATTGGCAAAATCTTGGAAATAATTATTGACGAGCATGAACAAGATATTAGTTGTGGGAATCAAAGACAAGATCCGGATTTTATAGACGTTATGTTGTTACTGAAGAATGGGTCCATAAGGAAATATGATAACTTTACATATACATTTGATCGAACAAATATGAAAGCAATACTACTAGACATTGTTGCCGCTGCAATTGAAACTTCAAACGCAACAATCGAATGGACACTTTCTGAACTCATAAGACATCCAATGGTAATGAAAAAACTCCAACAAGAGTTAAAGACTGTTGTAGGAGACCATGAAATGATAGATGAGATAGATTTGCCCAATTTAGAATATTTGGACATGGTTGTTAAGGAAGTTTAAGGCTACATCCAGTTGCACCATTGTTGGTTCCTCGTGAATCTATGGAGGCTATCGTGATTGATGGATATTACATTCCTAAGAAAGCACGAATCATTGTAAATGCATGGTCACTAGGACGAGATTCTAATGCGTGGTCGAAAAATGTTGAAGAATTTCTTCCTGACAGGTTTGTAGGTAGCAGTATAGACTTGCGAGGACATGATTTTCAACTTCTACCATTTGGGTCGGGTCGACGAGGGTGTCCAGGGATGCATTTGGGGTTAATCAATACCAAATTTGTATTGGCTCAATTAGTGCACCTTTTTAACTGGGATCTACCCAATGGTATGTCCCCTGATGACCTCGATATGGGTGAAGTTTTCGGTCTCTCTCTTCCAAGAGCTAAGAAGTTGCTTGCTATGCCTATATATCGAATGTGAAGAAGTCCGTGTAAGATTATGCTATAGTTTTCGGGATTGAGTCCTTCAATGATGGGTAACTTTGTGTATGACTATATCTGTATAACATTATATTTCCAATTGTGAACTTATGTCTGGATAGTTAAATTGTTTCCAGAAAAAAGTTCTGTTGTAAGAGGATGTTAAGTGGAGAATGTTTAGATGATGTTGTCCCGTGGTTGTGTTGATTTTCTATTTGAAGTTATTTTTCAGTTGTGTAGTGGTACAGGTATTAGGAGATGCCCTCGTTACACTCTATCCTCAAAGCACTCGTATGGAAATTGGAAGTGTGATCATCACTCATCCAAGAAAAAGAAGAAATAACAAAATTAAAAGGAGTTTAAGCACTTTACATTTAATAGAGAGATTGAGTAAAAACACCTAGTGTAAAAGCAATCCAGTCAATTCTCATTTTTACCCCCCCCCCCCCCCTATCCCCCCCCGAAAAAAAAAAAAAAAAAAAAAATTTCTCACAGAATTGACTTTGATTTCTATATTTTTTTGTGAGAAAACATTAAAATTAAACCTACCAAAATATAAGTTCATTTGGGATGAAATTTATATACGCATTGAAAATCTTCGAGAGGTCTATCAAAAGAGATCCATAAGATATATTTAATTTTAAACATTGAAATTTCTCATTTCGCACGACAAGTTTCGGCGAGGGGCACCAGATACTCATCGGCGTTCGAAGTTATTGGGTGTCGCTGGAAACTCATCGAAGTCACATAAGTGACACCAAAGACTTATAGAAGGTTTTCGGAGTCACGAGCGTGTTCCCAGGTCATCGTCGGAGCATCACCAAGGTGTCACCGAATATATAGCGTTTCGAGGTTTAACTAAGGGTCGTCATAAATCTTAAGTGAGTTGTGTAGGATAGAAAAAAACTATTAATGGCGGTCTTATGATGGTAAAGGATATTTTGATCTTCTCTAAGAAGTTTTGTCCTTTTGATTAAATGTATTTTGGCCTTAGGTTGTATGTTCCAAATGTTTGTTAGTGAATACCTTTAATTAATATTTTTTTTTCTTTGGAAGTCCTTTATAGTCTATGAATGATGTAGGATCAACCTATGAAATTACGGCATATCCCTATAAGCTTCATAGTTCATTAATGGGATTAAATAAACTCTGTAGTCTAATTTGGTATGCATAGTGAACATTTTAACTGTAAGGACATTTTTGTCCATTAGCATTTTATATGTCATACGCCGTTACACCGTTGAGAAAATTCAAGAATCATACGCTCATCAACGGAATCCGAATATCAAAGGCAGAAAAGGAATCAGGGAACAGACCGGACCGATCCGGCCCAAATAAAAGAACCGATCCGGTTCATCCGGACCGATCTGCCTAAAGAGACCGGACCGATCCGCCTGCTGAGGTGAGGCCAGTGTACCCCGGATCCTTAGTTTTGTCCATTAGCATTTTATATGTCGTGCGCCGTTACACGGTTGAGAAAATTCAAGAATCATACACTCATCAACTAAATCCGAATATCAAAGGCAGAAAAGGAATCAGGGAACAGACCGGACCGATCCGGCCCAAATAAAAGAACCGATTCGGTTCATCCGGACCGATCTGCCTAAAGAGACCAGACCGATCCGCCTACTGAGGTGAGGCCAGTGTACCCCGGATCCATAGCGAACCGATGAAGCTAAAAAGCCGAACCGATCCGATGCCAATCGGATCGATCCGCCTTCAAAAAGGAACCGATCCGATGTCACCGGACCGATCCGCCTAAAGAGACCGGACCGATCCGACGAGGATAATTTCAAACAGAACGTGTTCAGATCATGTTCCGCATTTTAGGGCTCAAGTTCTCCTATTTAGTCCCACTATGGGAAATGGTTTTTCTAAGACTTCTATACACGATTTTCAGAGTAGAGAAAGCCCTAAGTCTTCACCTATTGAGTACCAATACTCTAGGTATTTTGATTCACACAAAATCCATACATTTGTGAATCGTTTTGGTAACCCAGGAACGCAGTTTTGCAGTTCAACCCTTGTGGAGGAGACCGTTCTTCTTCTCCATTGCAGCCCTACTGGAAAGTGATAATTCCAGCCGCGACTACAGAATCCGATACCTGAGGGTAATTCTTAGTCAACTTGTATTTTTATTGTAATCCGATTGTAAGCCGTTTTCTTACAAATTATAGTGAAAATAAATGGTTTTGCCCCTGTGGGGGATTTTTCCTTAATTGCATGTGTTTGAATGTTCTTGCTTAGATTATCATCTTATTCAATCACATACTGCTGCATGTTTAGGGTTTGTTTGTGCTAAAAGGGTTTTATATATAATTTGATCATTTGAACGCGAGCACACACGTTCTCATTAACCATTAGTAAAACGGTCATAATTCACTTCTCAAGAGTCCAAATGACATGTTGAGAGTGCATTGGAAAGAAGACTTCCAAACCTGTCATTTGATATATGGTTCACTACCTAGTTCAATATAACAGAGAAAGCCAAATATTTGAAGTGATATCAAATTTCAAGGTGAATTTGTTTGGACTACCAACATATAGTCTTCTAATTTTCTAACTTCTAGTTTGTTTAATGTATTTTCTTTAACATCTCATTAATTACCAATGGCTGGAGGGATGTTCGAAGCTCATATATAAAGGTTAAGAATGTATGATGATAAAGGAGATTAATTCGAGAAAATATGGGAAATTTTTCTACTCACAAGGAAAAAACCACCATAATTTCCTCATTCGGGATCAGAAGGACGCATGGTCGGCTGTTATGCAAATACAATTTGATGATTTGCATGTTGGTACTTTTATATCATCCAATATATGGTGTATAAAAATACAAAATTTTCCTTGAAGTTGCTTCTTATAACGAAAATTTCCCAAAACACATTCAACTTTGTACTATGGATGCATAACACCTATAAAAGCTCAATTATACCTCAAAAGTATATAAAATCAATAATAGAGGTTTTCTAGTCAATAAGCATAAATATAGGAATTAACATACGCAAGGCGGCTAAAATGCGCAAGAATAAAGGGTTCTAAGTGCAATATTCATGACTAGTCGCAGCCCTGAACCTACACTTTGCTAGTCCCCAAAAATGAAAATGAATAAAAAATGTTAGCCAACCAAAATAGATATGTGTATTATACAAATAAAAAGCCACTTTCATAGGTAACACGATTGCATTTAGCATATACAATAAGCCGTTAAGCCTCTAGGTTACCCTTGTGGATGAGTTTTGCCTTGTAGGGATTTTGAGGAATGAAAGTAAAAAATATCAAGTTTCCTCAAAACATGCCCAAACAATCCAATATGTCAATTATCAACAACAATAACAACAAAATATTTCAACATGTTATTAACATGTCGAATGAGTTCATGCAAAAATCCTATATTATCAACATCAATAACTACATAAAATTGAAACCTTAAATGTGGGAGGAGAACGACACTTGAAAATTCTATGATTCGAGAAAAAACACATATAACCCGAAATAACTCAATTAAATCATGAATGAACTCAATCCTCTTTGGATATTATACTCAACTTATGAAATAACTAAGAACGAGAGGTAATACACGTGGTATGGGGGCATAAAGAGTAAATGTAAATGGAAACTAGGCCGCGCACATGTCATGAATGGAGAATGCTATATATAAAATAATAAAATTATAATCTCAATGAAATGAAAAATTATAATCTCAATGAAAGGATATCGTTCTTCAAATGAGGTGAAAATCATTTTAACGGATTATCGCACTTATTATGACTTTTGAACCAAATTGCACTAGGATCACATATGATTTTTAAAGGGTTGTAATATTGGTTTGGGCTTAAGGTTATGAAAGTAAGGAAAAAATTAAGAATTCAAATTGTTAAGAGCTCGTGGGAAATTTCAAAATTGGAATATAAATTCCATAAAATAAAATAAATATGATATTGGAGTATTACTAACTTCTCTAATAGCTATAAGATTCTTATTTTTTAAATCATTTTTTCTTCTTTTATTTTTCACTTTTTTTTTCCATTTTTTTGTTCTATTTTCTACTTATTTTTCTTGAGAATAAAATCCAACTCATATGCAATCACAAGACAAAAATGTCATAAAATCTCACATTCCAATCAAAGGTATGGAAGGTGTATATATGTTTTAAAACTCCAATGTGGAGTCGGTTATGGAATTTTGGGTTACAAAACTAAAGGTTATATATCGGCTGAAAGGTTTGACTTCGTAAATATATAAGGTGAGGTCAAGGTCATTATGAGTTTAATAACAGAAATGGCATATGTTCCTATCCTAAGGTTTACATGATTCTCGAGTCAAAGTAACTTCAAAAATTAGGCTCAAGTAAGTAATTTCAAAATAAACTCAATTGATGAACGATCGATGAAAGAATAGTGATATTGCAGATAACTTTAATGTTTTCAAGAGAATAAAAGAATAATGTATAAACGCTGACAAATGAAGAACATCAAAAATCTCATGCGGGTTTAGTGTAGGAAAAAAAAAGATCACCAAGATATAATTTTTCGACCGAATCTTTTGCAAGAAAAGTGCATGTGCACAAGGGGTAAAAGTTTCAATCCATACATTTATTTCAAATCTACAATTTATGGATTAAAGTCTAATAATGTGAAAGAAATAGAACATGCATCATCGATTAGCAATTGGATGTGGAAATTATTAAAATATATCATTGGAAACAAAGGTAAAATTCTTAACAAAGGAGGACAAAAGAAGAAAATATTCATGTTTTAACAACAAATACATACTTGGGAATAACATGTAATGAAATCATTGAAATTACCAATGAATCGGAAGGATATTTCACACTCCTAACTTAAACATTATATTATCCTCAAGGTGAATTATGAAACAAATTAGAAGGTGAAAAGGAACAATATTACCCAAAATTGAGCGATCTGTGGATAACATAAGTCCAAAGATTCTACAAAATATGTTAGAACCAAGCATAACAAAAAAGAATAACAAAAAATATAGCTAAATACACTAGATAATAAATTAAAAAAAACAAACCTGATATGTAGAACCTACAATTTGAACTTTTAACAAACTATACTTTAGAAGTAAATTTTTTTTATGTCCACCCAAAATACGATTTGACTTTGAGGAATTATTTTCAATTTATAAAAATTACAAGTGCACAGGCTATTATTAAATAACGAATTTGTCATAACTTTTAAAATAATTGCAACTATCCAGTTGGACTAAATGAGGTAGAGAATAATTATGCACTAAAATAAAATCAACTACGAATAATGAGAGCAACACACGAGAGTTGTAAATAATATGAAAGATTAAGGGTTGGGGGATTATTTGTCACGTAACTAATAGTCCACACTAATTTAACGTCATCATTCCCTTCTTATAACTCAAATTAAATCGACTCTCATCGCGTTTAATTTTGAAAATACGACGGTTATTTTAGAAATATTTTTAACTTCTCTAATAGACGGCTAAACTCCCCATTCCCTTAGGAAATATAAGTTTTAAAGTTTACGACTATCAAACTAATCAAAGTGAAAGCATAATCCATCAAAAATTACTATTTTTTAAATCTCAAAACTAAATTAGACAAAACAATTTTGATGGTTTTAAAATACACTCTCACATCTTTTTTAAATGAATACCGAATTTTTGATAAAAATTAAAAACGGGAAGGGAATAAACACAATTAAATTAATGTGATAATATTAGCTAACTATGATAATATTTACCCTAATTCTAATAGAATAATTAAGCTACCATGATAAAGGATAAAAACAAATTGCAAGAATGAGTAGAAATTTTAAACTTATAATAAGTTCGCTCATAGTAATCTTCAATCCTCTAAAAATGATAAAAACTTAGCCCTAAAATTGAATACAATCACTCAAAAACTTCTCTCCGAAATTGTGTGCGAAATCGTAAACTCAATGGTCCTTTTTATAAGGCAAGGGGTAAGGTGTTTGAGTTATGGTGAAACTCTTTCTAACTGGCCAAACAATGTTGGAACTGATCATTCCACCTCTTTAGTCTTTGGATCGGAATAAGGGATTGAATTTCTCCCCACTCTAGGAGTCTTATATTTTCTTGACGAACACGCACACTGATTTTCATCCAGTTCAGAAAATAAAAATTTCCGAAAAAATACCTTTTTTTGAATGACCGTAAAACTCGGTTTTTTCACGCTTTTCTCTAGTTGATCATTAATTTGGTCAAATTCCATCCCTTCCTGTGAAATTTTAGCATAATAAAATATTTAAATTATTTAAACGCCCATTTTTTAATTAAAATCACCATTTTGAATATGAATTCAACTTTTTTTGCATTTGTTTCCTTTTTAAGAAAATGATCCTAAGAACTTATTAAATAAAATAAAATTGGACTAATATAGCATAAATTTGGATATAAAACATACAAAATAATGCACTCATCAAATACTCCCAAACCTAAACTTTGCTAGGCCTCCGACAAAGAATAAAATTTAAAACTTAACTCACTTTCGTTGAAATCACGATGACAGTTAGCCGTTGAATACCTAGGTTACCCCAGTAGACGAGTTTTGTCGCATGTGGTTTGGAGTGATTATATCCTTAAAATTTAAGAACTTAACTTAGTACAAAAGACACAAAAGTAATATAATCAATTTTGAATGCAAACTTGATAAATATATTATAACGTCACTTTTCAATGTTAACTTATCATGGGTGTATGCTTAGCCAATATAACTTTTCAATGTGATTGTTACGTTTCTTATTCGAAAGATCATTTTAATTTCAAAATCTCACGAGGTGCACTCTCAATCGAACAATCGAAAGTCGGCTATTTTTTCTCAGTATATTTGAATAAAAGAGAAAATTTAGATGAACAAATTTCACATATACATAATGAAAAAGGGACTTTTTATAAAGGGTGAATATGATCTCATGAACAAAAAATCGATTAGTTTTTGAAAACATTGAATCACATCATAGATCCTATTCATCTTCTATCCACACTATAACTAACCTCATTGGAGATAAATTAGAATTTTATTTGATGTATTGTAGGCTTGGATTTTGGCTAGAACATATAGTTTTTGGAGTTCAAAATATATGGCAAAAACATTTTTTCTCTCTCTCTCATTCTTTATTTCTTTTCTTTTCACACATCACTCTTTTACAATTTTTTTTCTTCTTGTGGACTTTTTTCAATCGTATTTTTATCCTAGTATTCTTAGAAAATAGGCATGGCTTCTTTTTATGGGCTTTTAACTCCTTGTTGGAGTTGGACGTGAAAATGGGTTTTCAACAAAAGGCTTATTTTCTTTTTGGATCTAATGGACTTGCAACGGAATAATGTAGAAGGTTGGATTTTAGGCTTAATTTTGGCTTTTAAAATGATGGCCTAATCTCATTTCTCAAGTTGCGTTAAGTTAATTTATGTCTCAAAATAACTTTCAAAGAAATTTTGGAATTAAGATCCACGTTTTGACATTTTGCTTTTAATAATAAAAAAAAACAAAGAAATTGAGATTGTGAACGAATTTATCATTGAAGGAAAGTTTGAGTTACTTTAAATCGGATTGATTTAAATCTCTCATAAATAATGAATGACACAAAAATCTCAACGGACTAAAATATCTACATTTATTTGTTAAGCATATTAACTTTCGCCTCAATATCCATGTTTTATCATATTATTTATCTAATTTGTAAAAAATTCCTAAGTTGAGAGATCCATGAATTAATTCTATATTTAGAAATATTTTCAAAACTCAGTTATATTGCAAATATTTTTGGATTTTTTTCAAAAAAAAATTATTTTTTTCAAAATGGAGAAAAATGACCTCAATACCCCCAAACCTAATTTCTACATTGTCCTCAATGTAAAAGAAAAAAAATAAAAAAATGTGGGAAAGATATGAAAGATATAGCCGTAATGAGGGACTTTTTCCAACGCACAATTCCTCTAAAACAAAGACTATGATACAACAACAATGACCCAATTTCATGTTCTATTTGTGGTACACAGGGTATTGGAGGAGAATGTCCTCCACTTCCTGATCTCAGATATGACTTCAACCTTTGACCATTAACTTTGAAAATGTCACCATTTTTAGGATTCTCTATCTCAACTGCCCCATGTGGGTAAACTATTCTAACAATAAAGGGATCGGACCACCTACACCTCAACTTACGAAGAAAGAGATGCAACCTAGAATTATAGAAGTGAACTTTTTGTCAAGGACCAAATGAGATCTGTAGGATGGAATTTTTATGGAACATTTTTATTTTCTCTTTATAAAATTTTGCATTTTTGTATGCATCATTCCTAATCCCTTTCGACTCATTGAGTTAGAGCTTTCAGACTTCACCCCCAGTAAGCAAATCGAAATTGAAGGTCTTAATAGCCAAATAAGACTTGTGTCTAACTCTACCGAAAGATGACATGCTTTTCCATAGACAAGCATATACAGGTACATAACAAGTGGCATTTTGTAGGAAGTGTGATAAGCACATAGTGTATCCAATAACCTTAAGCACTAATCCTTCCGATTCGGATTCACTGTCTTCTTGATGTCCTTGATTTTCCTATTGGAAACTTATACTTAACCACTTGTTTGAGGGTGATAAGAGTATCCTAATTTATGCATGACCGATTAATTTTTCATGATACTCTCGAAGGATCGATTAAAGAAATGGCTTCGCTGGTTGCTAATGATGGCTCGAGGCGTACTAAAACGGGAGAAAATGTTTTCTCCAATGAATTTGACCACCACGTGGCGGTCATTCATCCTACATGGTATGGCTTCTACTCACTTAGACAAATATTCAACCTCTAAAAGAATGTAGATATTCCCATTGGAATTTGGGAATGGACCCATAAAATTAATGCCCTAACAATAAAAAACCTCGATATTATTCCTAGGTCGAATGGAATTCATAGGTATATGAAGAATCTCTATCAAAGAGAGATATTTTCTTTTAATCTTATTTCTATTGTTAATACGATATAGAAGTAATGCTACTACTAAGATGATTACACCCTTGATCGTGAAATATCGATTGCTTGTTGTCCAGAATGGGATTTAAGGGCATCATGTTCCTATGTGTGATCTATCCTAACCGTTAGCAATGCTCACAACTCCTACTATAAATATTTGAGCCTTGAAAAATAGTGATTTTACCAAGAAAAGTGAGGCCTATGCATGGGTATTACTTGAAGCCATGGTGAAAAAGTCCTAGCCATGGGAACCAAATAGAGAATCAAGGTCCATCACGTACAATGAGAGTTTCGCTCACCAAGTCGAACAAAGTTATGATTTAAATGCCAATATGGCCATATTGGCTGAACGTTTAGAAGATTTAGAGATTATCAAAGAGGGCAATCAAACTGCACCTACAGCTGTAAAACATGTAGGTTCCACTATGGTATACTTTGCAACACATTTGACCACTTAGTCGAGAATTTCCTCTCCCTTTCGGCTCATAAGGCACTCATCGAGAAAGCCAATGCCCTATACCAAAATAGGTCAAAGTATGACCATTATTCACTACACCAAATCTGCCTAATTATCACGATCATTGACCTTGACAAGGTCAATGATCGTGACAATTCGGGGCGAGACAACTTTGTTTATCACGGACGTGTCACGATCATTGACCGTCATAAGTTCGTTAGAATTGTCATGGTCATGTCACGGACCATGATCGTGACACGTTTAGTCATGGTTAATAACCATGATAAAGCCTTGACCCTTTTTAAAAAAATTGTCGCGGTCAATGATCGTGACAAGTCCGTGACAACTCTTGTCACGGTCATTGATCGTGACAATTTTGGGCATAATTTAAAAAAAATTTGCTGGGCAGTTTGACCACTGCTACTGCCCAGCAGTATATTTGTACCTGTTATAGCAACATCATATATCCAAATAAACTAAAGATAATGCAAATATATATTAAAAATAGAAGCAATATACATGACGATATAATCCATAATATAATTCAAATGTACCAACTTAAAAATAATGTCACTACATGTCTGGGGTAAATGTGAGGAGGTGAGTAGGACTCACAATATACGAATTGACACACCCACTAATATACATTGTTCCGCATTGTTCACGCAACCACAATAGGGAGTTCTCCTTCCCGGGTATCACATGCGTGACGAGCACTTTCGACTCGATCTCTTGAAGCTCACGTCCATGAACTATTCCACCCTGGACGATATTCGGGTCCCTCAACCCCCGTCCTATTCGTTGGCCATCAAATACGTCCAATATGAACATGCTCAGCCAACCAAGTGTCGACATCGGTCTGTTAAAGGGCGCCAAATAGGGAAGTGGATCATCGAAGTACGCATGTGTCGGTAATGAAGCAACGAGTTCCACATCCTCATCATCATGTGCCTCGTCCTTCTGCACCCCCTCCTCTACTGCCTTCTCTTTCCCTTTTCCATTACGGTCTACGCCCAACGTACGCATCATGAATGAGTACATATCTTGGACCATCGCCTCCAAACGGGACAGCTTCACGTCATGTGAATCCACCGTTCGAGCCAACCCGGTGTCGCTCATCTCCAATCCGATGATCCTAGATTTGGCCACTCGCGAGCTCACCCCTTTGTCCTCCCCTTGCAATCAGAGCCAAGCACTTGGTTGAGTGCGTCTGTGGACAAAGATGACTTGTCGGCATCAGACTGCGACTCATGCACTTCCTTAAGCTTTGCCTGAAATGAGAAAAAGCACATGATTAGTAAAATAAGTAAACTAAAAAATTATAACGTAATTAATAAAAAGTAAACTATCGAATTACTTACAATCGTGGCCGCGATGCTCGGGGACACCTCCTTGTCCTTCCGCTTCTTCGTCCGAAGAGCCACATAAGTATCGAGCCTATGTGGCTTACCCCCAGGGCTACTCCCTACCCCATGAAATAAAATAAAGTAAAATGAGTATCGGCCCTGCAAAGTAAAATAATGCAGAATAATATATTTCTGTAGTTATAAAAAAATTAAATCTCACCTTCATCCTATGCTCCACCTCGGCATAAGACGTCCGGCCGGAGTAGTGCATGTCCGTCTTTTTTGCCCGATTTCCCTCCCTGATTGGCGAGATGCCAATTGTCGCTCCCCGATCTCATTGTCAATGAACTTTTGCCATTGTGCCAATGAGACCGGCTCCGTCGGCGGGACAGATTCATGCCATTGGATAATGGACTCTCGTGTCTTTCCAAAGTACCGTGTCCACATAATTTTTGTTCGACGTCTTGTGTTGCTCCCTCAACTACTCCCAAACGGAATCGCGTAGATTTGGATACAAGTTGAATTGTTCCTGTCCAACAAATACAATGTTAGTTGCGAATAAATATAAATATAAAATGAAATTGAAATTGAAATATTCATATAAATATAAATATATTACCTGTAATGCTGCCCAAACAACTAACTTGAGCTCATATGGCACCTCCTTCCAACTCATAAACCCCGGGCCGATGACCGTCTTTAGCAGCTCGAGGGATCTCACTAATAGCTCCGACTTGTTCTTGATGGTAATCCCAAAT
Organism: Sambucus nigra; assembly: GCA_949130495.1. Lineage (NCBI taxonomy): Eukaryota > Viridiplantae > Streptophyta > Magnoliopsida > Dipsacales > Adoxaceae > Sambucus > Sambucus nigra. The sequence goes on from OX422212.1 coordinate 364,479,282, forward strand.
TTACCATATTTAGGGAGCCTAGGGGTCGAGGAGCCCTCGTCGCCTCCACTACCACCGAGCCCAGACGACATCATCATAACCAACATCATCATCCTCACCTTAATACCGGAAGGAGACATTTACTGTAAAAAAATATTATTAGTACAGATAAAAAAATTAGAAGAAGACATGCAAATATGTACAATTACTACAAATAAAAATGATCACTAACTATTAATTTACTTTCATACACCCCTTCCCTCTCCACACACATGCACATGTACACGCACACCCCCACCACAACCCCCTCACAATTAAAATTACAATTAAAGCTTTACAATTTATTAATTAAAGCTATACAATTGTTAAGATTGCCCCACCACACACACACACACACACCACACCCCCATCACCACCCCCACCCCTTTCCCCCTGCCCCCACCACACACACACGCACATACGATATATATATTGTTCGATATACAAAGTAATTTTCAAACAAAGTTGAAAAATCCCACCCCCATATGGACAATAATCCATAGGTCATGCCACTTTTAAAACTAACCAACCCAACATTTACCAAAAAAAATAATCCAACAGCAATGTCAACAACAAATGTGTATCCCGTACTCCTTCTAATTCATCTACTCAATTAATTCATTTCATCAATTAAACTAACAATTAAAGTATACAATTATTAATTTACTAATTTACAATGAGGGGCAATCCTACTTTCATATGAAATGGGCACTAATTATTAATTTACTTTCATCTAAAACTATACAATTAAAATTACAATTAAAGCTATACAATTTATTAATTAAAGTTATACAATTGTTTAGATTGCCCCCCCCCCCACCACACACCCACCACCACCACCCCACCCCTACCCCCTACCCCCACCACACACACGCACATACTATATATATATTGTTCGATATACAAAGTAATTTTCAAAAAAAGTTGAAAAATCCCACCCCCATATGGACAATAATCCAGTGGTCATGCCACTTTTAAAACTAACCAACCCAACATTTACTAAACAAAATAATCCAACAACAATGCCAACAACAAATGTGTATCCCGTACTCCTTCTAAGTCATCTACTCAATTAATTCATTTCATCAATTAAACTAACAATTAAAGTATACAATTATTAATTTACAAATTTACAATGAGGGGCAATCCTACTTTCATATGAAATGGGCACTAATTATTAATTTACTTTCATCTAAAACTATACAATTAAAATTACAATTAAATCTATACAATTTATTAATTAAAGCTATACAATTGTTTAGATTGCCCCACCACACACACACACACACACCCACCACACCCCCACCCCCACCACCCCACCCCCTGCCCCCTCCCCCCGCCACACACACACGCACACACCTGCACACACACACAAACACCCCACCCCACCCCACCCCCACCCCCACCTCACCCTCACCACCCCACACCCTGTCCCCCTCCCACCACGCCACCCCCTTCCCCCTCCCCCCACCATACCCCCTGTCCCCTTCACCCCCCCACCCCCTGCCCCCTCCCCCCCACCATACACCACCACACACATATATACACACACATACAAACATATATACACATACATATACACACATATATACACACATACACACACATATAGAAATGAAAGAGAAAGAGAGGAAAAAAGCATTCCTGAGAGAGAGAGAGAGAGAGAGAGAGAGAGAGAGAGAGAGAGAGAGAGAGAGATCTGAAATGGCTTAGAGAGAGAGAGAGAGAGGGAAAACCAAAAATCGGTGGAAAAAAAAAAGCCTAGGGCTTATTTTACTGACAACATTGTCACGGTCTTGTCAAGGTTCTTGACCGTGACAATTATTCAAAGAATTGTCACGGTCATTGACCTTGACAAGTCCGTGACAAAGATATTTATCACGGACTAGTCACGGTAAATGACTGTGACAATTCTTTGTCATGGTTAATGACCGTGATACAAAACGTATTTTTGTTATCACGATCAATGACCATGACAAGGGTGGTCGGCTGAAAGGTGACAATTTGACCATTTTGGTGTAGGATTCCAACACGTATAATATATAATGGAGATACCACCTCAATTTTTCATGGTTCAAAGGTCAATACCAAGGAAGTGGATGTAAATCTTTCGATATCCCATCCTGGGTTTCCAAAAGAACACCCCGACACCATCGTATCCCTTATCTAAAAAGTTTTAATGTTTAGAGGATACGATGAACTTTCTTGCCCAAAGTACCCTTCAATTTCAGTAAACAAATCAAAATGTCCTCCAATCCACCCAGCAAAACGCGCACGTGAATACTAAATCCATTCCAACAATTGAGGTTTAAATGATCCATCTAGCGAACGCTCTGAGTGAGAGGAATAAGGAAACATTCCCAAGACAGCCTGAACCCAAACCAAAGGGTAACATGCCTAGGGGACAATTTTTTATTCCAGATAACATAAGCGCGTCTCACACCCAAGAGCATGTGAAATCCATCATCACGCTTAGGTCCATTAAAAAAGTAGAGAAAAATGTTTCACCACCCAATGAGAGTGGATTCGAGAAATGTAAGAAGAAAGAACATCCACTCGTGGATGTAATTTTCTCCACACCTTCATCTTTTGAGCCATCTATAGATACCTATGTCCCAAAATCTCTATTTCCCCATTATTTGGTGCCCCAAAAGAAAAAGAGCCATTTAATAAGATGTTGGAAGTATTCAAGCAAGTACAAATCAATAACTAACTACTTGATGCTATTAAGCAAGTCTCGTCCTACGCCAAAATTCTGAAGGACATTTGTACCTTCAAGAGAAGAACCAACGTACCTTAGAAATCTCAATAATTTCTTATCAAACTCCCATCAAATATAAAAATCCTAAAACTCCAATGATATCTATCAAGACAGGGGAGCACATCATTGAGAAAGCCCTTATAGATTTAGGAGCAAGCATGAATCTTTAGTCGTACACCATGGACGAGACACAAGGTTTGAGGGAGTTGAAGCCGAATAGGATAACCTTATCCTTAGTCGACCGTTCTGTGAAATTTTTTAGAGGTATCGTTGAGTACGTCCTAATTAAAGTGGGTGACTTTATATTTCCCATCGATTTCGTTGTCTTAGACACCTAATAAGTGCAAAATCCTATTGCAAAAATCCTTATTATTTTGGGTTATCCTTACCTCTCCACATATGATGTCGTTATTAGGTGTCGTAGAGGCTAATTAAACCTATCCATTGGGAACGTGACTATGGACCTTAATGTGTTCAATTTGGCCAAACAACCACCTGATGATGATGAACATGTGGTGTCGACATGATTGATAACATTGTTCAAGAGACATGCGATCAAGCTTATAATGACGACCCTTTAGCGGCATGTCGCACCTTTTTAGGTTCGAATTTGATGTCGAACACTCAATCGAAGAAGTTAATTCCCCCTTAACTCTGCCCCTATCATGGAAATAGGAAGGTGGAAGTATAATCCTGAGCCCCTATCACTCTCCACATCACGTATTCCTCCCTTGATTGAGAAAGCTCCCGAGCTTAAATTAAACCCAAAGTATGAAATGCTCGATTATAGTTTCTTAGGACCTCCTGACACCTTCCCTGTTATCCTCGATCTGACTTGGGGAAAAAATAGGAAGGTAATTTGTTACATGTTCTTGTAACACCCCGCCCGGGGAGAGTGGAGCGGTACTCGATAAAACTAACTAAATCCACAATCAACAAGGTATAGAGCATATAAATAAATCCCACAATATAAAATAAAAGAATCCACTAATCTCAATCTTCAAATTAAATACAACAATTGTCTCTCGAAATAATACAACTATTTATCTCGAAAATAAAATAAATTGCCAATGCTCTATACAACAAAATAAATACAAATCTTCTCATTTTGTACTCTCGAATATTCTTCCGAATATATCCAAGCTAAAAACTCAATCTCCAATTAATCTATAGTGCCCAAATATGCGCTAACCTACCACTAAGAAAGAATATGATGAAGTACACAATAAGATAGGAAAGATGCTCAATAAATATTAGCGGTGAATAAAGCGTAACAATACGAGTACGAATATTCAAATCAAATGTCAATCTCACAAGCATTTTATCAATATAATTTCTCAACAACACATTAATCGGGTCACCAGGCCTCACCATACCGCCCGATACTTTATCAAGTAGCCGTAAATTGGAATCTTGGCGGGTGCCAAACCTCTGTGCTATATTAAAATCTCATGAAAACGTGCACAACACATATATAATACCACATGAATCAAAAACAGATTTCAATAAAAATTTCTAGATTTCAAATGAATTTAGCAATTCAAATATGAGTTCAATAATCACATGAATTCAAAGGGAATAACTCTAGAGAGATTTAAAGAGCATATTGTGTAAAACCTCATACCTTAAACCAACATAAGAAACCGATATGAATCTACCCAGAAACTCAGATTAAACTATCAAAAATCATCTCACAAGGATCCACAAATCATCTCCAAGCTGCAACATCAAAATAACCCCAAAAACACCTCCAAAAACTAAGGTTGAACATGATAATATAAAGGGGCTATGTGAGTATAAAAAGAGAGGATTATAAGATAAGGTTACTGCATATTTTTGTGGCAAACGATGGTTTAGAAAAGGTCTCCCACGACCTCTTTTTATAAGGCAAAAGAAAACAAACTGAAACTAACAAAACTCTTCAAAAAGCTTGTTGCGCACGAAATCTGCTGAGGTCGATCGATCGATCACTTGCCGATAAAAAAAGAAACCAAGGGATAATGTTATAAAAATCATTTAAAAATTCGTTTTAACTTCGATTTTGAAACTGATTGAAAATCTCATCTTTAAAAATAATTCTCAACATTTTCGAGCAAGAAAAATAATTAAATCAAAAACTTTATTTTTCCTTTATTTTGTTGAAATTAATTTAAAATACTCAAAAATTTATGTGGGTTATTACAGTTCTCAAAGAACACAAGGAAGCCATAGGATGGACAATAGTTGACATTAAGGGGATAAGCCCCTCGATGTGCATGCATTGGATACACTTAGAAGACAATGATAAACATTCACGCAAAGCACAATATAAATTTAATCCCAATATGAAGAGGACGTTCGAATCGAGGTGCTAAAATTTCTTGATGCGGGTTTCATTTACCCCATATTTGATAGCCAACGGATCAGTCCCGTTCAAGTTGTCCCGAAGAAATCTGGTGTTATTGTGGTGAAAAACAACTATGATGAGTTAGTACCGACTAGGATTCAAATAGGCTCACGAGTTTGTATTGATTACAGGAAGTTAAACGTTGTTAGAAGGAAGGATCACATTCTTATTCCTTTCATAGACCAAATGATAGAGAGATTAACCGAGATTACCTTTCCATTCTATTGAAAGGATAACTGAACCTTTAGATTTAATTCACACCGATATTTGTGATTTAAAATTTGTTCAAACTAGAGGTGGGAAAAAGTATTTTATTACTTTTATTGACGATTGCACAAAATATTGCTATGTATATTTGTTACATAGTAAAGATGAGACTATTAATGCATTTAAACAATATAAGAATGAAGTTGAGAATCAATTAAGCAAAACGATATGTATTGACGTTGTGTTTTGGTTGTGGAAGAATATTTATAAAAATGCCACTCTCATTTAATTCCATGTGGTTATGGACTCAGGTTCTAAGAAGTTAAGCAAGCTCTTTTATTTGTCTTTTAATAAAAACAAAAATAATTTAAGTTTAACCATCTCGTCAGTGAGTTATTCGTACATAATGGTCCTACAAATCTCTTCAAACTCATGCACGTGGAGGTAGGGATACTCTTTTTGGATTCCTCAAAACATGGGCAACAACTGGATTGTTCCTAAATGGATTACATTGGGCTCGGGTAGAAGTATGCATGAAGGTTAATTAGACCTAGTTGGATAAAGGTAATCTTTAAAGGCATGTGGTGCTAAATTATCTCTAATCTCGATGAAAATAGAAAATTTACTTATGTCAGCATTGGGAATTATAAACTCCACACTTGATGAGCGACCAGTATGATCTCGAAACTAACTTCACATACACTGAGCTCACTCAAATTTGTCATTTATTTTTAAAATTCTTTTTATTTTTTATATACATTTTAATCTTCATTTTTTATATGAAGAACATTAAAAGAAAATAATTTGACCCAAACCATGTAATTCCTAGCTAACACAAATCAAATTGAATTATCTAATTTAGGTTAGGAGAATTTTAATTTTATATTCTAATTTTCATAGGATTAATCGACGGCTACAGGGGTCTCCGAATTAATCTCCTTAACTAGATAGTTCCTTCTCTTTACCAAGGGAGAATTTAAAAAACGACCAACTATGGTTATCACCTCAAATCCCACTTTTTCCTCCAGGTAGCTGATCGCTATGAAGAGTCAATAAAAATGCCAATCTTAGACAAGGTAAAACATAACCGATTTGACAAGTTCGCATTAGACTAACTTATAATTTTAGCATCATTAAGAGCTTTCCAATGGGTTATGCGATATCCTAAGGTCAACATATACTTGATTTTAAATTGAATGTGACGGCTCGAAATATACAAATGCTTGATTAATTAGTATTTTTGGGCTAAGGAAGGGTGATGAAATCCCCACCTTATCTTTTGTTGACACCCATCGTCAAATGTGGGGTGATGTATAGAAGGCCAGCCTATTTTGCAAAAAACAGGCAAAAGAAATGTTTTTCCCTCGAGATAATGGCATCAAAGACATACTGATTCTTGTGAAACCAATTACTTCAAGGATTCAGGGGCTAAGTCACAAAACGGGGAGGTGTTAGGCACCCATCCCACCCTTTCGGTCTCTCATGATCATGTGTTATTCTTCTCCTTAATAACTCCATGAAGTATGTGTGCGTGTATATATAAATTGAGAATGGAATTACTCAACTTGCGCCATCGAGAAAGGCAAAGTGAGGTCATCCGTAGGATTGTTCCCAATATAGTAATTAAAAATATGATGTGTGCATTTTTCGGATCACCAATCGTTTATGAAATAATGGTGGAATAAATTGGACAAAGCAAGAGCATGATTCACAAATATAATATGTGAAAATAATATACAAAAAAAAAATACAAAAAGAGGACTCGAATCTCAGAATTTTCCCAGGACGTCGACGTAGCCTAAAAATGCATCAAAGTCCATGTAATTCTCATGCAACACGAGGGGAGGGGTTTATCCCATAGATATAACCGGGGACTTTATTATATGTGTGTGTGTGTGCAGAAAAATGATGTTTTAGTTTGAGAAAATGTAGTTAGAAATCCTTGTTTGGAATTTATAAGCAAACCCACTTTTTCTTTTTCTTTTTTATTAAAAATATAGTATATGCAATACTACATATAAAATGTGGTATATTAATATATGTAAACGAACAATGATGAAATGCTAAAGTAAGAATTAAATAACGAATGTGAAATAAGAGAATTTAAAGAGAGAGTGAAAGGTTTGAACCTTCTTTGAAATCTTTAAGATCGATCATGGCTGTCGAAGGGCTTCTCTTGTAAGTGGATGGAGGTGGTACAAGGAGAGGGAATGGAGTTTTCTAAATTGGGTAAGAAAATGATGGAAATGAAATGTCGGGGAGAGGTTTCAATATCGAAACCACGCTGACTTCGAGAGAATGTTGTTGAGATCACTGAGAGGATTTTTCTGAGGTGCCTTTCGAAGTGAGCTTGTGGAGGTAAAAATCCCGAGCTAAAGCTCTGATACCAATTTTTAAAATGCGTGATATCATTTACTTATTTAATTTGCTAATTTCTAATTTTAAACTTATTTAATTAGAGTCAATATTTGATCCAATTTTTATTAAACCCTAATCATTCATCTATGTGGATAAATTAAACATCCAAACACAAATCAAATTGAAAATAAGATTCAGGAAAAAACTACTTTTGGGTAAAACCATTATTTCACTATCTAACATAAATCGCAGCTTACAAGTACATAGAAAAATCTGCAATGAATCTCCAACATAAAATTCACATAGACCGAAGCCTAGCACTAGCAAAGATCAACTTGAGAACCTCAATGGCTGCAGTCGTCAACAAGTAGCTCCCACAAGAACTACCAATCTAGCAGTAGAGATGGAACTCCATAAGGACAAACTTTCAAGAAGTGTTTGGATTCAACAAATGATTCACAAAAGGATTGGGATGTTTTGGTGAATCTAAAACTAGATTTTAACCTTAAAAGATGACGACAAAAAGTCTGCAGATTTTCAATTTTCGTGTATCAAACTCCCTCATATATAATTATGATCATATTTTTCTATTCAACTCTTTTATTTTGAATGATCATATCAAACTAAACTAGTTTGGCCTTGGCTACTTTTTTTAATGCCACACTTTTTTGACTTTTTTCAAATGGTGGCTTTCACACAAAGGTTATTTTCTCCTTTCGTAGGCCTTTATTATGTATGTGGCCATCCCCCGATCCCCGCCACGGAGGGAGGAAGGGATCCTTCGGGTCCCGCGCGTCCCCTCTCTGGAGAGCGCTTCGGCCGGCATCGATTTGTGAGGTATGAAAATGTAAAGAGATTTAGAGTCGCCAGTCTATTTTACTCAAAACAGACAAAAGAAAAGGGGGAGCCACCCCGAAGGATGGCATCCAAAGACATACTAGTGCGTGCGAAACCAAATGATTCGAGAAGGGTTCGAAGGCTTAGTTACGAAATGGGAAGGTGTTAGGCACCCATTTCGCCCTTTCGGTTTCTCATGGATATTTGCTATTTTCCTTTATATTTCCCCCCCGTGATATGTGTGCATGTGTATATATAGAATGGAGGTAGGAATGCTCGACTTGTACCATGGAAAAGATAAAGCGAGTCATCCGTAGGAATGGGAGATTAGTGTAGAAAATAAGATTTATGTGATTACCCCTACGTTGATCGTTATAAGGGAACGATAACGCATATGGAGTAATACGTTGCTAAGAAAAAGTATATAGAATATAATAGAAAATGAGATAAAGAGAAGATAGAAAATAAGAGAAAAAGTGAGAAAAGGACTCGAATCTCGGGTTTTACCCCGAGACGCCTACGTAACCTATAAAGGCATCAAAGTCCACGTAGTTCGCATACAAAACGAGGGGTGGGATTTAACCCATAAATCCAAATGGAAAAATCTCTTATTTATAAGTGTGTGTGTGTGTGTAGAAAAAGTGTTTTAGTTGTGAGAAAAGTGTGGAAGAAGTGTGAGAATCCCTACTTGGAATTTATGAGAAAACCCTTTTTTTTCTTGTTTTTTGGGTTTTTATTTATATGAAAATAGGAGATGTGCAATACTACTAAATAAAAAGTATGTTAGGATGTATGAAACAAAATAATAAAAAGTGATTAAGTAATAAAACAAGTTATTTCAAATTTAAGAAGATTTGAAGAGAAAGGTGAGATAGAGGGACCTTCTTGGAGACTTGGAGCTTGATCTTTGAATGTTGAGAAGCAACCCTTGTACTCGAATGATGATGGATAATGGTTAATTCATCAAGTTTGATGAAAGGGATTATGAAAAGTGGAAGTGAAAAAGGGATTTGGAGGTTGAAATCACGCTGCCTTCGAGAGAGGTTTTTGGGGGTTTGCTGAGAGTGTTTTTCTTTTGATCTGAGCTCCTCTTGCAAATAAGGCCAAGGCCTCCTTTTATAGGCCCAGGGGTCAGCCGATCGGAATTTCCATAGCACTGCCTATCGGCAGGTGTCGATAGGCAGGGTCTGGGACCTGCCATTTGGAAGTGCGCTTCAGGCTTTTTCAGAAAATTGGCCACCGAGGGCAAACCGTTGGTCAGAATCGCACATGGGGCATACCATTGGAAAGCTATTTCAGAGACCTTCGAAAGTCCTTTGGATTGCTCCCGAGTTTGGGAGTTAACTTTGGGTCAAATGTGGCTCGAACGCGTTTGTTGGTCCGCTGGACGGGGAATTGTTCGGACGCAAATGGATCGTTTGTCCGCATAGTAAGTCCGAATCGCGCACGGGATGGCCCATTAGAAAGGTTAGGAGATGTACTTTGACATTCCGAAGAGTTTGACCCGGTTCAAGGAGTTAACTTTGGTCAACCGGTCCTGAGAAGCCTTCGGTGACCTCTCGGAGTCAAATGGATTGTTTGTTCGCATGAAGAGTCGGAATCGCGCACGGGGTGGACCGTTGGAAAGGGTATTTAGTGCCTTTAGAAGATTCATTCAGCCTCGATCAGGATGAAGATTTAACTTAGGTCAAACAGAGCTCGGGGGCGCGTAGTGGCCTCTGGGTCAGGTTTCGGACGCAAACAGATCGTTCGTCCGCCTGGTAAGTCAGAATCGCACAGGGGGCAGACCGTTGGAAAGGTTATTCAGTGCCCTTCAAATATTCATTGAGTCTTAGTCAAGACGAATAGTTTGACTTTCGGTTAAACAGAGTCGGGGAGTGCCCGATGGCTTCCAGGTCAGTGCTCGGGACATGACCAGGGTTTACAGTGATGAGTGGAGGTACTAGAGACCTAAGGAGAGTTAGGGGGTAGTAGAATGAGGTGTCTACAAAGCCCCTCGATGGGTGAATTTGGAACAAATGATAGCCATTGATTAGACACCGTATGATGCTTCTGGGAGAGTATGACCGATTCAGAGAGTCGAGGTCGATTCTGAGGGCCTAAGGAAGCGAGGATGACCAATTCAGAGGGCCTAAGGAAGTGAGGATGACCAATTCAAAGGGTCGAGGTCAGTTCTAAGGACCTAAGAGTGGTGACGATCAAGGACCGAGGTTAATTTTTTACCTAATTTAGGTGACGATCTAAGATCGGGGTCAATTCTGACCCAAAAGTGGTGACGATCGAGGACCGAGATCAATTCTGACCTAACTCAGGTGACGATCCAAGACCGAGGCTAATTCTGACCCAAGAGTGGTGACGACCGAGGACCGAGGTCAATTCTGACCTAACTCAGGTGACGATCCGAGACCGGGGCCAATTCTAACCCAAGAGTGGTGACGACCGAGGACCGAGGTTAATTCTGACCTAACTTAGGTGACGATCTAAGACCGGGGCCAATTCTGACCCAAGAGTGGTGACGATCGAGGACCGAGGTCAATTCTGACCTAACTCAGGTGACGATCCAAGACCAGGGCCAATTCTGACCCAAGAGTGATTGCATTTCCTTTGGGGAAAGAAAAGAGTTCCACTGGGGATAAGAATTGGATTTGAGGTTCCGCTGGGGAAAGATGAATGAGCTCGGGAAGATTTGGATCTTCCTTTAGGAGAGATCGCCTGGGGAGAGTGATTCTTCTGAATTTAACTGGAAAAGATACCATGATATATTGTTTCGCACCGGGTAGCCGATGGCTGGGGAGGCCTTTTGCCTTTGATTTGAGCGGAGGAGTGGATTGTTGGGGAGATAACCGGTTTGAGGTTGTAATCTCTGCTGAGGAGGTGATTAGGTGGTCCGAGCGCATTGCTCGAGAGGTCATTCACTTGGATTTTTAGGGTTTCGCTAGGGAAAAAGAGGTTTCGCCTGAAGGAATGCGAAATTTTCTTGATGAAAATGTTCAAAATCCATCCTGGGATTTTTAGGAATTTTTCGGGGATTTTTCGAGGCTTTCGGGCATTTTTTGGGAATTTTTGTACCAAATTTTAAGGGGGGTGCCGGTCGGCATAGGCTGAGGGGTGCCATTCGGCAGTGGCACAGATTTTTGGGCTACCTCGGGAAGGTGAGGAGACAGTGCCGATCAGTATGGCAGGGGTCTGTGCCGATCGGCATGACGCTTGGCCTCCTATATAAAGGGGTGAATCCCCTTCATTTTTCACAGCTTCTTGCCTTCTCTCTTTCTGCAATTTCTCTCTGCGAATTGTTCTAACGTTCCAATCTTCAAGAAATGGCCGCTTTTGTGAGCACTGCTGTCCACCGGGAGTGGTTGACCATTGATGACTGGGCGAATGTGGATTGGAGGGACAGGGTGACCCTTGCTTTGGGGAATGAGAATGCCTTCGTTGCATTTGAGCCGGTTGCAGATGAGCAGACCTTGCTGCAGGAGCCATCGTGTCATCGTTCTTCGAGAGTGATTCCCGGCGGTTATGTAAGTAACCTGACCTTTGGCATTCCTTTCTTTTTGGGTGATTTTTCCTTTTTTCTTGACCTTTGACTGAATTTTTCCTTTTACTAGTTTGATATTTCTTTGAAGAATATGCGTGCCCGCGGGACAACGGGGCTTAAGGATGTTTGGGAGCATCTTCCACCCGTGGTGTGCTGGATGGTATCATCAACGAGTTTTGGGAGGTTGGCGGCTGCACTGGATGAGACGCCTCGTTCGACAGCAGTTTTGTGTACCTTGGGGGAGAGGTGGTGGGACACTACCCACACCTTTCATTTTGGCTTCGGGGAGATGACGGTGACTCCCTTATATCTGTAGAAACTGCTGGGGATGGATTGTGACAGGGAGCAGATAGAGGTGGATCGCTCCTTGTGGGTGAGGCCGGAGGCGGTGCATGCGGCACTTGGGGATGTGAGGAGGATAGTTTCTGAAGATTCCATCCGGCTGTCCTTGCTGAAGGATGTTTTACCGAGTAGGGTGATTGATGTGGAGGACGGGCTGCAAGTGAGACAGATGGACCGTTTATTCATCTTGTTGGTGTTGGGAGGTTTCATGGTGGCGTCGAGCAGTGACGTCGTCCATTTGTGGTTTCTGCCATACTTGAGGATGTTTTCGAACATCCCTTTCTATGATTGAGGGAGTCTGACCTTGGCAACCCTTTACTCTTCTCTGGATGCATTCAGTCGGTGCTTCCCGCAGACTTTTACTGGAGCCACGTATCTCCTTGAGGTATTCTTTACTTTGCGCATTTTCATTTCACGCATTCACATTTTCCTGTCATGCATTCGCATTTTCTTTATGCGTCTCTTGTGAATTCAGACATGGTTCTATGAGGTGATTGGGTGCAACACCCCGCTGATTGCTCTGAAGGATGACACCGTTGGGGACTTCTGCCGACTGTACCGATGGCATAAGGCCAACCGGCAGTCGAAGGGATCTCTTTCCCTGGAGGCAGTGCGTCAGATCTTGAATGACCTGACCAGTGGTCGGGTAAGGTCTTTTCCTTTTCAGTCTTGGTTTTTGCACCTTTTAATCTCGTACTGACTTATGCCTGCTTGGGGACTTTCAGGTGACCTTTTATCCTTGGGGGACAGATATTCAGGATACGAGGATGACTGGGGTAAACGCACAGATGAGGCGCTTGTTGGCGTATGAGTTCGGCCATTTCTGGTATCTCGGGGAGAGGGTGATTCGTCAGATTGCTGAGGAGGAGGTGGTGGTGCCTCCCGTGCAGCCTCCTACATCTATGAGGTGGGACCGACAGCTGTTGGCGATGATAGGATCGCGATGATGATCGGCGAATCCTACACGTTGTACACTGATACGACTGCGCCGTATGACTATATGGACTTTGTGACGAGCTGGTTGATGGCGCCCAACATTCATGATGCCTTACCTTTCCCTCCTGCTGGTTCGAGTCGGGCGGTGGGGTCTTCCCACAGTGGTGGTGGTCCGTCGGCACCTACGGCGGCGGCGACATCGGAGGTTCCTTTTGTTTGGCTGCACACTCCTTCGTATAACATTCGGCGGGCTGATGGAGGGATAGTGCCGATGCTGCACCGTCCTCTTGCAATGGATCCGGAGGAGATGGGTTTGACAGAGGAGGTCCTTCGCCCTGCGATGAACCTTCGGTTCTTTTCCTCTTTTTTATTTCCTTTACATGATACTGATTCTGTCTTTTCCCTGCAGCAAATTCGGGTGTCGACCACTTGGCTGAGAGACATCAGGGATTGGATATCATCGGCGACCTCCCACATTCGGGATGCTGTCCCTATTCCTTCTTGTTTTGTGCCATCAGCCTCATTCGGGTAAGACTCTGGCTCGGGTTGTGGGGGCGCGTCGTCCCGCCGTAGGGGGAAGAGAGCGCATCGCCGGGGTGGAAGCTCTTGAGAGAGAGAGAGAGAGAGAGAGAGAGAGAGAGAGAGAATGTGGGTTCGGGCTGAGTCCCGTTGCTTTTGGCTTTTTCTTTATTTCCTGCAGAATGATGTCACAAAGAAAACATATATATGCAATGCAATGTAGTTTTTTGGCTATCTTTTATTTTAATGATGAATGAATGCATGCACATTTTTTTTTTTTTTTACTTTGCTGCTGAGACCATGATAAAAACGAATATTTTTGGAATTTTTTTTAAGGAAAGTTGTTTTATAAAAAAAAAGGAAATCCTATAAGGAAAAAATAGGATTCTTGAATTTCTTTTGCGAATATCAATTTATTTTCATTGAGTTTTCTGATTTGACAAAAGAGGAAAGGAGGAAATTTCCAAAAATGGGGGGTTGTCGATCGGCAAGCCCCCTGGACTGCCTATCGGCAGTTCAGTCCAGTCCTATCAATTGAAAGCTTTGATTGGTACCCTCTTCAGCTTTTGGTACCTTGTGGGGAAGGATTTCCTCTAATTTTTGCAGGGATTATGTCTTTTGTGAGAGTTCTCAAGTATAAAAAGGGGGTGAGGGTGGAGTATTTTCATCACACCTTTGCATCCTTATCCATTTGCCCACTATTTCTTTGCCCCACAAGATGGCTCTCCCTGGTAGCACCGAGTTTGTCAACTACCTCGAAGCCTTGGAAGCTATGTGCTCTTATAATGTCGACTATGATGCTTTCAACATGCTCCGAGTTTCCTTGTGGCGCAATCGGCCTTTTGATTGGAATATGCTGACAGCGGCGGTACAATTCTGGTACCCCGAAGACCATTTATTCCGCTTTGGGCTGGAAGAAGTTTGTCCTACCTACAAGGAATTTTCCGCCATACTAGGTGTGAATCCTAGAGTTGCTACGGCTTTACCCGAATTTTCCCACTCCCCTAGGGATTTGTTGGCTGGGCTTCTTCATATCTCACCTTCGGCGGCCAGATCATTGGTTTCTGGAGGAATGATCTCCCTTCCGGTGGTGTTGCAGTCCGTGCATTTGCGGGAAGTAGGTGATGCTGGCTATGCTGGAGCCGTTGTTCTCGACCTAGTTTCAAAATTGTTGTTGGTGACCGGGGAGGTGCGAGTGGACCCACAACTTGCAGCCATTACCTCATGGTTGTCATACCGTCGCAATCCTGCGGCGGTGATATTGACGGAGACTCTAAATTGCCTGGATGCCTGGAGAGAAGGTCGTTCTGACTTTTTGAGGGGTAGCCCTGTGATGCTGTTCATGTGGTTGTCTGAAAGATTCCGCTTGTCGACTCCTCCAGAATATCCTTTGTCGGATGTACCCAACTTTTTTTCACGCTACTTCATCCGCATTGGCCTGTATGTTGAGAACTGGGAGAATTGGTTTGTGGAATATGGGGACCGTGGGCTATATTGGTCAGTGCCTTGGTGGGGATAGTTGCAGCCTGTTCTGGAGCTAGGAGAGTATTCATATGTGCGGCTGGTTGGTCTCAGACAGACCTCTTTTTATTTCCCTTGACGGCTTTTGCGTCAATTTGGATGGGTGTAGGTCGTGCCCCCTCGGACTTCAAATTTCTTTCCGGTAGAAGATTTAACTGAGCGTTTGCATCTGCTACTTGGATCTCTGTGGGAAAATCGGCATCCGTTGACCCGTCCCTTTCAGTCTGTCGGGAAGGTTTGGCATATCCCCAAAGATTATATGAGGTGGTTGTGGAGGAATGTAGTCAGCAAGATGTTGTCAGTAGAGACTAGTCAAAGGTGGTTCATTTTATCTGACTCCATGGAAGGGGGTGTTGTGGTCTTTTCGAAAATGGTTAAGACTCATCGATCCATGGAATTTTTGCGACACTCCATTCAGGTAGGGGAAACTTAGGGTCCTCAGGATGTAGATGATGAGGGTGCAGTCTCTTCTGGTAGCTGTGGGTAGGATTCTTAGGGAGTTTGTTTATGTAACAGATGTGGGGGATTTTATTTGGTTTTTATGGTAGTAGGGGGAAGGGAGTTATCCGTTCATTTTTCTTATATAATCTATACTGTAGTTTTCTATTAATGAAATAAACATGTTTCTGATCATCTAGACGTGCCTTTCAATGAATTTTGTGTTTTGAATTATCTATACCGATTGCTAAGGCATACATAATCCTTTTGTTCGTGTAGATGTTTAGAATGAACTATCGTTCTCGGAGATAAGAAAAGAATATATTTTTGTGGAAAAGAAGGGGTCGTGCTCATATAAGATGTATGAGCTGCCTACGTACCTCTGGGGTTTTTTGAAAAGTTTTAAAATAGTTTTTGTAGAGGATCAGGCCCACGTATATCTGGGTAGAGGGAAATGAAGAGTTTTTTCTTTTAGAGAATAGAAAGGGGATAAGAGGAGTCGTAGCGCGCCGAGATTTCGAACTAGGGGTAGAATTTCTTGAGATGGTCCAGATTGATTGGACGAGCCATCTTTTCCCCATCCAGGTCAGTGAGCATGGCGGCACCGCTAGACAAGATTTTCTTCATAATGTAAGGGCCACTCTAATTGGTCTTGAACTTTCCTCTGGGGTCCCAGATGGGTTCTATCATCTCCTTGAGGGCTAAATCCCCCTCCCGGACACCACGGTCCTTGGCTCTCTTGTTGAATGATCGCGCTATTCGGTGATGGTATCCCTGTGTGTGATAAAGATCTTTTAATCTTCTTTCATCTAGAAGGGCTAGCACCTCAAGACGGCCTTGGCACCAGTCTTCTTCACTAACCTTGCTTTCGAGCATGACGTGTAGCGAGGGTATTTCCAGCTCCACAGGTAGGACTGCTTCCATGCCGTAGACCAAGGAATAATGGGTAGCCCCAGTAGAGGTTCGAATTGAGGTTCGATAGCCCCAGAGGCCATATGGGATCCGATCGGCCCAATCCTTATAACTTTCGGTCATCTTGCTGATGATGGCTTTGAGGTTTTTATTGGCAGCTTCAACTACACCATTGGCCTAAGGCCGATAGGGAGAAGATTTGTGTCTCTGAATCCCATACTCGTTGACAACTTCTATGACTTCTACCTCGAAGTGCAAACCGTTATCTGACACTAGCTCGTGTGGGATCCCAAATCGGCAGATGATATTTTTCTTGATGAATTTGGCCACCTTTTTGGCATTTAATACCGCGTATGACTCAGCTTCGACCCATTTGGTGAAGTAATCGATGGCGACCAGGATGAACTCATGCCGGTTTGACGCTTTTGGCGTAATCTTCCCTATGGTGTCGATACCCCAGGTGGAGAACGTCCAGGGAGAGGTCATGTTGTAATTCCTGCAGAGGTAGGTGTTGGAGGTTGGAGAACTGTTGGCATTTAGGGCAACTCCGAACATAGGCGGTGCAATCCTGTGCCATGGTGGTCCAGTAGTAGCCCTGTTGGATGATCTTCTTAGCAAGCATGTGACCGTTCATGTGGGGCCCGCATTCCCCACTGTGGATTTTTTGCATTATCTTTTCAACGTCAACCCCTGCGATACAGTGCAAATGAGTTCCATCAAAATTCCTCTTGAGTAGTGCTTTATGACAGATGATGTACTGAGCGGCCAGCCTTCGGAGGGTAGCTCGGTTGTTCTTATTGGAACCCTCGGGATACCTACCATGCTTGAGGAGGCACCATATATCATAGTACTAGCAATCGGCTAGCTCGGGGTCTTCTGTGGAGACAAGATCAATATGGTAGCAATGGGTCAGTTTGTCCTGCTTCTGAACTAGGAAGGGGGTCATTGTTATTCCCTCAGGCATGTCGACCATGGAGGCCAAGGTAGCGAGAGCATCGACTAGGTTATTCTTTGCTCGGGGCAGGTAATGGAAGGTGATATCTCGAAATTGGGAGGCTAACTCTTCTAATTGGGCATGAAAGGGTTGAAGCTTTTCGTCCTTTACTTTCCACTTTCTGAGCACTTGACCGATGATGAGGGCAGAATCCCCATATACATCAAGATATTGAATACCTTTCTTGAGAGCAACTTTGAGGCCCACCGTGCACGCCTCGTATTCCATCATGTTATTGGTACAAGGGAAATCCAATTTTATGGCGATAGGAGTGTGGGAGTCATCTGGGGCGACCAGAAGTATTCCAATGCCATATCCCTTTTTGTTGGCAGCACCATCGAAGAACATTTTCCATCGGAGGCAGTCTTGAGCGGTGCAGAGGATATTTTCATCTGGGAATTCGGAGATCCAAACATACGTTTCTTCCATAGGGTAGTCAGCGAGGTAGTCAGAGATGGCTCTTCCTTTAACGGCTTTTTGTGTGACGTACATGATATCGAACTCGGTTAGGAGCATCAACCATCGGGCCATTCGGCTGGATAAGATGGGTTTCTTGAGCAGGTATTTAATGGGATCCATTCGGGATACAAGTTTAATGGGGAAGGCGAACATGTAGTGTGGCAAATTTTGGGTGACCCAAATAAGGGCGACACATGCCTTTTCTGAAGCAGTGTAGTTAACCTCGTACCCGACCAATTTGCGGCTGGCATAATAGACGGCTCTTTCTTTGCAGGAGTCTTCAAGGTATTGGGCTAGCAAAGCCCCAACTGTAGTGTCAGTTATGGTTAGGTATAGGAGCAAAGGGAGACCAGGCTGTGGTGGCATGAGAACTAGAGGTTGGGTTAGATATTGTTTGATTCGATCAAAAAAAATTTCTTGGCAGGCCTCGTTCCAAACCTTGGTTGAATCCTTTCGGAGGAGCTTCAAGATTGGTTCGCAGATGGAGGTTAGCTGGCTGATGAACCGACTGATATATTGGAATTTCCCAAGAAAACCTCGGACTTCTTTCTCTATTCGGGGAGGTGGCATCTCAAGTATGGATTTCAACTTGGCGGGATCTACTTCTATCCCCTTCTCACTGACCATGAATCCCAAGAGTTTTCCCTTTATAACGCCGAAGACGCATTTCTGTGAATTAAGTCGCATCTGGTATTGCCGCAGTCGTTCGAAGAACTTTCGGAGAGCAGGAGCATGACCTTCTCTAGTTGTGGACTTGATGATCATGTCATCCACGTAAACCTCAACCTCTTTGTGAATCAGGTCGTGTAGGATGGTCGTAGCGGCCCTCTGGTAGGTAGCCCCAGCATTCTTGAGACCAAATGGCATAACGGTCTAGCAAAAGGTCCCCCATGGGGTGATGAATGCGGTTTTCTCTTGGTGGTCGGGGTGCATCTTGATTTGGTTGTATCCGGCAAACCCATCGATGAATGACTTGAGAGCATGACTGGCTGTGTTGTCCACGATCATGTCAATGTTGGGTAGCGGGTAATCATCCTTCGAAGAGTCTTTGTTTAAATCTCGATAATCCACACACATTCGAACCTTTCCTCCTAATTTCGGTACAGGTACAATATTGGCTATCCATGTGGGATATTCGATTACTCGAATGAAACCCACATTAGTTGTTTGACCACATCCTCCTTGACTTTGAGTGACCATTCGGTGCGGAGCTTTCTGAACTTTTGTTTAATCGGCTTGTAATCTGGGAGAGTGGGGATCTCATGCTGAGCTATTTCAGGATCAATACCGGGCATATCATCATAGGACCATGCGGAGACATCCATGAACTCCTTTAGCAATTCTTCGAGTTGTGCGCGCTCACGCTCGTTAAGGGTGGCCCCTATCCTAATCTCGCGCAGTTGGCTACTAGAATCGAGATTAACAACAATAGTCTCCTCTTCATTAACTTGAACGCGGTTATGTTGTCTGTTATTAACCTTATTTAAATCAGTTAAGAATTGGTCATTTGCAAAATCATCATCATCAAATGTTTGATTAAAATCTAAACAATTAATGTAAGGCACAACAAGATACTCAAAATCTTCGTTTATTTCATTGATAGGTAAAACAGCATTGAGAACCTCATCAAAAGAGGTCTCGATTACATTCGAGCAAGGATAGACAACAGTAGAAGAAATAGGGTAAACATTGGGGTTAGGTGGAATTTCAACAGGTAGAGTTGGCGTAGCATGCCAGTTGAGGAGAGGTGTATCAGTAGCTTTGATCAGATGAGATTGATCCAGTGGTGTAGTGCCTGAATGAACCATGCAGAGTGCCAGCCCCAGTGTCTGCAGATTGAAAGAATCTTCGGAGTCACTTTCCTCAGTCTCCTCGGTATCTTTGATGAGCGGTTGCACGCGGTGCGGGGAACTTTCGTCCCATGGGTAGCTATCTTGGAAAAAGATCTCCATTCTAGGTTTCATGTTTTTGTCTGTGTGGTCGTACCATGGTTCTGGAAAGCCGCAAAAGGGGAAGTCTTCACCCTCTTTGATAAATCGTCCATTCAAGGAGTCTCCTGGGATAGTCTGGAAACAGTCTAACCCTTTCTTTGATCGAGTCTGGTGGATCATCCTGAGCTCTGGTTATGATGGTTGATACCCCAAGCCACAAGGAGGGAAAGGTTTCTTCAGTTCGATGGGATCAAGTATCCCCTGCTGCCTTTGTCCTAGCCCCAGTCCGGGCATGAAGTGCATGTTTCTGAACATCTGAATCACATTAACATTTCCATGAGGATCATATTCTGGGCCAACCCTTTCTTTGAAGTCGTCCCCTGTCGGGAGTAGAGGTGGCTCAACTCGAAACCCTGATAGGAGCATATCATTTGACACCCTCGGTGTTATCGTCGTCGCCCAAGATGGTGATGACTCACCCATTGGCGAAGAATTTCAACTTCTGATGGAATGAGGAAGAGACACCCCTTATACTGTGGAGCCAGGGTCCTCCGAGCAATAGGTTGAAATAGGCCGGGATATCAATGACTTGGAATTCGATGACAGGATTTATAGGTCCAACCCCTATCGTAAGTTTTATGGATCCCATCACCTCCTGATGGGTATTATCGTAGGCACGCACGGCAGCGAAGGTTGGAGCGAGGTCACTTTCTTTCAAGCCTAAACATTTGAAGGTTCTCAGTGGGTAGACATTCAAAGCGGATCCGTTATCAATGAGCGAAAGCGGCACAACCTTCCCCATAACTTCGATGGAGATGTTGAGTGCATGATTGTGATTCAGCCCAATTTTGGGGATTTCCTCTTCAGAAAATGACAGCATTCGGGTGGAGGTCAAGGACCCGACTAAATTTACTGCTTCTTCTGGTGTGGTAGAAGGAGGAACTATGGGTCCTGTGAGTAATTTGATTAAGGCATTTCTGTGTAGATGGGAAGACATGAAAAGTCCCCATAGAGTGATGTTAGCTTGAGTTTTCATCAGTTGATCTAGGATTTTTCTCTCCTTGATGGTCATTTCAGGCATAGGAAGGTTTTCAACACCCTTCCCCTTGTCATTTCTCGGTAGCGAGCTCAGAACTTGGTAATGCCTCCCAGATCAGGTCATGTGATTGACTGAAGAAGGGAAAAACTTAAATCCAGTTTCCTTATCAATCTCAGGTTGTTCCGCCTCCCTGTCTATTTCTCCGAGGAGTTCTTCAAATGATATCATCCCACATATGTCGGCTACTGGGCCAGTTCTTCCTAAAGCCTGTTCTTCATTTTAATCTTCGAATTCTTCCCCCCATCCGGTGGCAAAAATTCTGTTTTCCCTTGTGAAGTCAATGCATTCTACAACTTCAACGGCTTCTTTATATAGGTCTTCCCATTCTTTGGGGATGTGTAGGGGTGAAGGGACCATGTGTCCTTGTAGCTTCAGAGCATCAAATAACTCGGTGATACTGTAAATGTCGTTGGTTTACCTGAATGCTTCCGCCATGGTCTGGACAACATTACCTAAGCTGACTTCGTCGGTTGGTACCACCCACCTATCTGATTCTCGGGCCCATTTTCGAGCTTCGAAAAATAGCGCGCTGAACCGCTGGTAGTCGATAATCATCTGTGAGGGCAATTTCAGCCCGAACCTTAGGAGTTGATTCAATACCTCTGATAATTCCATACTTCCACTTTCAGAACAGGTCTGGACAGTGACACACGCTCTGTTAAGGAGTGACAGTGCCTGATCAGCGGGGCTAGTAGGGTGTAGGAGGAAATGTGGGCAACTTTGAAGAGGTTCAGGAGGGTATAGGGGTGTAATTTGGGTTGATGGATCGAAATTTGGGTTTTCTTCCAAGAAGATGGCATTGGTGTGATTTGGGAGGGGGTTATGAGTAGTGTTTGGCTTAGGACTGGCTGGTGGGGCGATGATACCCTGGTCAATGAGATCTTGGATTATGTTCCGAAGGTGAAAGCATTGGTCGGTGGTATGACCAGCTGTTTGGTGAAAGGCGCAATGAGCATCGGTCTTGAAATTTCTAGGAAGTGGATTGGGTAATGGACTGGGATCCAAGGGTTTTATAAGGTTTCGGCTTAACAGGGCTTGGTAGACTTTAGAGAGGGGAGCATGAAGCTCAGTGTATTCCTTTCGGATGGAGGCATGGCTACTTTCTGGTGCCCATGATGCGGTTGGTTGAGAGATGTTGTTGATGGTTGAGACTGTAGCATTAGCAGGCTTGTCATACTTTCTAGGGGTGAACTATTCGGACACCTTCTTCGGCTCAACTTCTGTTTTGGAAGTTTTTCTTAGATTTCTACTCCTGCTTCTTTGAGAGCTCGAAAGTGGGGGTAGTACTGTACTCCCATGGTTTCTCGGTCATGGGGAAAGAAATTCTTCTTCACTATGTTGACTTATTCTTCTTCAGATGGCCGATTGGTCATGTTAGCTGGTTTTCCCCTCCATTGGGTTATGAAGTTACTAACTGATTCTCCAGAGTTTTGTTTGAGAAACTCTAAATCACGACGGGTGACCTCAAGATCTTCGTTGTATTTGTACTGCGACATGAATTCTCGGGCTACATCCTCCCAGCTATGGATTCTGGATTCCTCAAGAGATAAAAACCATCGGAGGGAACTTTCCTTCAAAGTTTATTGAAACAGTTGGGCCATCACCTCTTCAGAAGCCCCTAGTAGAGTCATGGAACGATGATAACTGCGAAGATGAATAATTGGGGGGCCACTCCCTCTGAACTTCTCGATATTTGGCATCTTGAACTTCTCGGGTAACCTTGCTTTAGGATAAGGAGACATATGGGTGTAGTCCATGTAATTTCCAGAGATTTGGACTTGGTCGAACTTCTTAGTGAGCATCTTAAGATCTTCTTTGACTTTGTTCAACTCTTCCTCTTTTGGATCAATGACCATAGGCAGGTTGGCCATTGGCTGGGCAATGTTTGGCATTGGAAGCTGGGCAGGCGGTGGCCCATTAGCAAGAGGGGCACGTGGAGCGTGCTGATATTCTTTCGGGACCCAGATAGGCTTGGGTGGACCCATAGAACGAGGGAATAGGGCCTCGGGCTCTTGAGGAATAGGGACCTGATTTCGTTGAATCTCTCGAACCTCAGTTTTGAGATTGTCAATCTTGGCCACGAGCTGAGCTAGGACTGTCGGCAGATCCGGTTGTATGACTGGTGCTTGATCCGCATTCTCTATGGAAGATGGATGGATTCCGGACTCGGAAGAAGTAGTAGAGGAGCGGATGAAACTCTGAGGTGATTTGACTGAAGGTCGAAGCCAATAGGGAGCCAGGTCAAGGGCGTGCGATCGACCTGAGAAGGCGTAGGATGATATTTATTTTTGAGAAAAAGGGAAAAAACTATTTTTGGATTTTTCATAAAAAGGGAGAAATGTTTTTGGATTTTTTCGATAAAGAAGGGATAAATGTTTTTGGATTTTTTTTTGGAGACGAAACTTAGCATGATTATTATGATTAGTATATTCTCACTTGTATTTAATTATCCTAAATGCAATGCCGGACGGGGCCCGAGCCTGGGAAAGTGGGAGTCTTAATATATGCAAAGCTATGTTTGGACTTGTAACCAGGCTCGCGGACAGGGTCCCGTTTTAAAAATGTGCAAAAATTGGGCGGCAGGCCGACCCGAAATTTTGGTAGAGTTTCGAGTTGAAACCGACAATCTAAAGTGCGTGTCCTAGGTTTGACACCTATATGCGGGTATGCAGTTGGTTGGGTGAATCGGCATGGGTTCCCCCCTTTGGAGTGACTTCCACGATATACGTCTTGCTCTTGCGGGCAATCGGTTCATGTGGACAAGCCATTTGATATACCCGAGTGTACGTGAATTGCCTCACCATATACCTCGTGGGGACGGTACGTGTGAGAGAGAATCCGATATACTCGGCGTACGTGAACGAATTCCCTGCAATATACCTCCCGTCATGACTTCGGTCAAGCGGTACGATGCGGGGGAACCATTCGATATACGTCGAAGGTACTTGGCCAATGGAAGGTGAGAGTCATATCGCTTAGGCTAACTGCGACCTGCCGGACTAGCGCCCATCACGAAGTGACCCTCCAGTTACAGGGTAAAATTTGGTAAATAGCAATGCTCTTTGGTGATATCGTGTGAATCATGCATGATTCTCTTATTAGTATCTTATGATGAGAATGCCTTTCTTGATTATGCCAAAACAGGGAGCCAAGTACAAGTACCCCAAAAGGTACACCAAGTGTGGATCGGTGATGCGTGCAACATGGGGATATACATGTGACCCTAGGTGCACGTGGTGTGAAGTGTACACAGAGAATTTTCTACAAGTGTGTGAATATAAGCATAGGCATGGGATATACATGTGAGAAAGGGGGATAGGAAGATATGGGGGGGGGGGGGGGGGGGGGAAACATAAACAAATATAGCATCCATGTAAATAGAATCAAGCCCTAAAAAAAAAAGAAGTCCCCAGCGGATTCGCCACTGTGGCCATCCCCCGATCCCCGCCGCGAAGGGAGGAAGGGATCCTTCGGGTCCCGTGCGTCCCCTCTCTAGAGAGCGATTCGGTCGGCATCGATTTGTGAGGTGTGAAAATGTAGAGAGATTTAGACTCGCCAGTCTATTTTACTCAAAACAGACAAAAGAAAAGGGGGAGCCACCCCGAAGGATGGCATCCAAAGACATACTAGTGCGTGCAAAACTAAATGATTCGAGAAGGGTTTGGAGGCTTAGTTACGAAATGGGAAGGTGTTAGGCACCCATTCCTCCCTTTCGGTTTCTTATGGATATTTGCTATTTTCCTTTATATTTCCCCCCCGTGATATGTGTGCATGTGTATATATAGAATGGAGGTAGGAATCCTCGACTTGTACCATGGAAAAGATAAAGAGAGTCATCCGTAGGAATGGGAGATTAGTGTAGAGAATAAGATTTACGTGATTACCCCTACATTGATCGTTATAAGGGAACGATAACGCATATGGAGTAATACATTGCTAAGAACAAGTACATAGAATATAATAGAAAATGAGATAAAGAGAAGATAGAAAATAAGAGAAAAAGTGAGAAAAGGACTCGAATCTCGGGTTTTACCCCGAGATGCCTACGTAGCCTATAAAGGCATCAAAGTCCACGTAGTTCGCATACAAAACGAGGGGTGGGGTTTAACCCATAAATTCAAATGGATAAATCTCTTATTTATAAGTGTGTGTGTGTGTAGAAAAAGTGTTTTAGTTGTGAGAAAAGTGTGGAAGAAGTGTGAGAATCCCTACTTGGAATTTATGAGAAAATCCTCTTTTTCTTGTTTTTTGGGTTTTTATTTATATGAAAATAGGAGATGTGCAATACTACTAAATAAAAAGTACGTTAGGATGTATGAAACAAGATAATAAAAGTGCTTAAGTAATAAAATAAGTTATTGCAAATTTAAGAAGATTTGAAGAGAAAGGTGAGAGAGAGGGACCTTCTTGGAGACTTGGAGCTTGATCTTTGAATGTTGAGAAGAAGCCCTTGTACTCGGATGATGATGGAGAATGGTTAATTCATCAAGTTTGATGAAAGTGATTATGAAAAGTGGAAGTGAAAAGGGGATTTGGAGGTTGAAATCACGCTGCCTTCGAGAGAGGTTTTTGGAGGTTTGCTGAGATTGTTTTTCTTCTGATCTGAGCTCCTCTTGCAAATGAGGCCAAGGCCTCCTTTTATAGGCCCAGGGGTCTTCCAATCGGAATTGCCATGGCACTACCTATCGGCAGGTGCCGATAGGCAGGGTCTGGGACCTGCCATTTGGAAGTGCGCTTAAGGCTTTTTTGGAAATTTGGCCGCCGAGGGTAAACCGTTGGTCAGAATCGCGCATGGGGCATACCATTGGAAAGGTATTTCAGAGACCTTCAAAAGTATTTTGGACCTCTCCCGAGTTTGGGAGTTGACTTTGGGTCAAATGTGGCTCGAAAGCGTTTGTCGGTCCGC
This sequence comes from Sambucus nigra, assembly GCA_949130495.1. NCBI lineage: Eukaryota > Viridiplantae > Streptophyta > Magnoliopsida > Dipsacales > Adoxaceae > Sambucus > Sambucus nigra. The sequence continues at coordinate 364,505,441 of OX422212.1, forward strand.
TGGACCAAGAATTGTTCGGACACAAATGGATCGTTCATCCGCATAGTAAGTCCGAATCGCGCACAGGATGACCCGTTAGAAAGGTTAGGAGATGTACTTCGACATTCCAGAGAGTTTGACCCGGTTCAGGGAGTTGACTTTGGTCAACCGGGCCCGAGAAGCCTTCGATGACCTCTCGGAGTCAAACAGATCGTTCGTCCGCATGGAGAGTCAGAATCGCGCACGGAGTGGACCGTTGGAAAGGGTATTCAGTGAATTTCGAAGATTCATTAAGCCTCGGTCGAGCTGAGGAGTTAACTTAGGTCAAACAGAGCCCGGGAGCGCCCGATGGCCTCTGGGTCAGGTTTCGGACGTAAACGGATCGTTCGTCCGCCTGGTAAGTCGGAATCACGCACGGGGTGGACCGTTGGAAAGGGTATTCAGTGCCCTTCGAAGACTCATTGAGTCTCGGTCAAGACGAAGAGTTTGACTTTTGGTCAAACGGAGTCGGGGAGTGCCCAATGGCTTCCAGGCCAGTGCTCGGGACATGACCTGGGTTTACAGTGATGAGTGGAGGTACTAGAGACCTAAGGAGAGTTAGGGGGTAACAGAATGAGGTGTCTACAGTGTATACTCATCATTTTCTCATATTAAACAAATTCCTCATGGGCAACGGTTCTTACCTGCACTACTTTCATTATCAAGCTTTATCGCATATGGTTTGTTTTAAAGACAGGATTGATATGAAAACACTTTGACCTACAAGCGATAGACAAGAACAATAATCAGATAAATTCGTGCAAGTGTGCATTAAAGGAAATCATGAGTCAAACATGTAGAAATTAATCGCAAATCTCATCTTAATGACTCCAAATATTATAAAGTACATGGATCAAATGATGTATCATCCCAAACAATATCAAATTGTCACATGGATATGGAATGATGTTGTGACTTGGTCATCCTAAATGTCCACCCATAAACGGTGTAAAACAAATACAAAAATCTTTTTGTCTTTTTCCAAAAAATTTATCAAAACAAAATCTTTTTGTCTTTTTCAAATTTTTCAAAAAAAAATAAAGAACCTTTTTGTATTTTTCCAAAATTTTTCAAAAAAAAAAATCTTTGGTGGTTTTTCGAAAAAAATATCAAAATGAAAAAAATACAAACGTGGTAAACAGTAGCAATAGGCATAAAATATCATCATGAAAAAACCCTATGCTAGCAAACAAGTCTAAACGTCAACCTTCAGGTACAGAGGAGTTTTCCAAAGGTGGTGACATCCTATGAAAAATATCCATCACATAGTGTGAAGTTTTGACTAAAAACTTAACTTGCTCTCAAGTACGTTCAAACTCTTTCATGTGGTGTGCAGGATCATGCAAATAATCATGTGTGGGTGCGGGTGTGGGAACACGTGGCAAAAATCTATGAGACACACTACCCAACTTAAAACATAATTCCTTAACGTGTCCTCACTTCTTTCAATGGGCGCAAACATACACGGGCCTAGGAACTCCTCTCTCAAATCATCTAAGACACACTCTCCTATTTGGAACCAGATGCCTAGGTGGGTTAGGTTGAGAGCCATAAGGATCTATCACAAACTTGGGAACCATCTCGTGTGCAACATGGGAAGTAGACGCACCGTCATAACCTATTCTTAATCTCTCTATATTATCCAAATCGGGACCGAGAAGCATATTTCCAACCTTTTTAAATGTGTCCTCTATAGTAACCATGGCATCCCGGGCATGTTCGAGATCTCTCTTGAGTTGTGTGAGACATAGGATTATAGTTCTCTATTTTCTCGGTCTAAGACGGTCAACGACTCACTTAACGAAACCTTCACCTCTCGAGTTAACTCGTCGATGCCTCACATCCCCTAAAAACTTCTATTTCTCTCTTCAAATCTAACACCTTAAGACCTAACTCTTTATTAAACTTCTTCATCTTTAAGGTCTCGACGTATAACTCTCTAAACACTTTTTGGAGATTGCTTTCACCCTCATTTTTAATCTCACTCTCACACTCACTAGAAACACTCAAATCATCATCGCAGCTCTCACGTATACAATTTTCCTCATCATCGTAGGACAAACTAGGTGTGCTCACGTGACTAGCCATAAAGGTGACACACATACCATGTGATGATTCATCCCCAAAACCATTCACCTCATTGTCACTATCTCTAAGAGTGGCTGGCATGATAATTTTCTTGCCCTTTCTCTTTAGCATAATGAGACATTTAAATGCTTTGTTTCCTTTTCCCTCACGCTAAAAATATCTCACCTTTTCCTCTTTCTTTTTCTCACCGCTCATATTGTCTTCTTCTTTCTCTTTATTTTTCTCAACTATCCTTTTATTGGAAAATTTTAGAACCTTTTTAAAAAATTTAGAAAAAATGGCCACATCGTAAAAATCAAACTATTCCTCTGAATCGGACTCATAAACTCTCCCTTTCTTCTTCTTCTTAAACACTTCCTCACATTTTCTAGATTGTACCCTTACTACAATCCCTATATGCTTAGGCTTAACGATTTTGGAAAACATGTCGATCTCATAAGTTTAAAGGTCTCCTATGAGTTCTTCTAAACGAAGTGTTTCTAATAACCCTAAATAATTTAAAACTGTGACCTTAGAAATAAAACGGGATGAGAGTGATCTCAAAATATTTTTAACAACCCTCGTGTTCTTAATTTTCTCCCCCAAATTAAAACTCGTATTGACTATGTCCAATAACCTAGCAAATATAAAACTCATTAAAAACACTCGTACTCTAACACGGTGATAGTTTCAAACTGGGTGGTCAATTTTTTTAATTTCGATGACTTAACCGCGTTGGTATCCTCATGTGTTAATTGGAGGATATCACATGAATTTTTAGATGTGATGCACGTCATAATACGACGAAACTCGTCAGGGATGATGCTCTATAATTAGTGCTAAGGCCACGAGTGTTATAGGTACTCCATTTAAAATCATCATCAGTCCAGTCAGACTCATGCTTCGTATTAGTGACATTTTCAACAGTGACAGTAGGAGGATTCCACCTTCTTTCTCAAATAATCCAAACCCGTTCATTAATAGCCTTAAACTAGATTTTATGAGGGATTTCCAATAGGTATAATTTGTGCAATCAAACACGGCCGATGGATTATATAAGTTCTCCATCGGAAAAATTGCGAAATTTTTCAAATCATATTTTTCGAAAAAACATATCACAAAATTTTGCTAAAAAAGAATCACTCGATAAATTAGAGCAACCGACTCTGATACCAATTTGTAAAGGTAAAAATCCCAAGCTAAATCTCTAATACCAATTTATAAAATGTGTGATATCAATCAATTATTTACTTCGCAAATTTTGAATTTTAAACTTATTTGATTAGAGTCAATCTTTGATCCAAGTTTTATTAAACCCCAATCATACTTCTATGTGGATAAATTAAACATCCAAACACAAATCAAATGGAAAATAAGATTAAGTTAAAAACTCCTCTTTGGATAAAACCTTTATTTCACTATCTAACATAAATCGCAACTTACAATTAAATAAAAAAATTTGCAATGAATCTCCCGTAGAAAATTCACATAGACTGCAGCCTCGCACCAATAAAGATCCCCTCGAGAACCTCAATGACCGCATTCATCAGCAAATAACTCCAATAAAACTACCAATCTAGCTGTAGAGATGGCACTCCACAAAGAAAAACTTCCAAGAAGTTTTTGGGTTCCATAAATGATTCACAAAAGGATTGGGATGTTTTTATGAATCAAAAACTAGATTTTAACCCTAAAAGATGAAGACTAAAGGTCTGCAAATTTGCAGTTTTCGTGTATCAAAATTCTTAATCAAAAAGTTCTCCAAAACAGGTATTTATAGCAAAGAAAACTTCTTGAGGTGGTTGAGGTCGGTCGCACGACTTCTCAATGTCGTTTTAGATGTCGTTACTAATGACCTAAGAAACGATCTATAAAAAATAAAAAAGTACGTGGTCATTTGAAGCAACAAAGAAACAACCATTTGAGTGACCTATCAAACGACATTGCTTGTCGTTGGAAGCAGTCATTTAAACAACTTATCAATGTCATTTAAGTGGCATTACTATGTTTTTTGAACGACATAAACGAAACTTTTTTATTTTAAAAAGCTCACCTAGAGGTCTTCAAAAAATAATTCTAACTTCAAAAAATGCCTTTGTTTGATAAAACAATTTCAAAAAGTATCACAATACTAAAGTAAAACATTTACGAAACTTAAACAGATTCTATACAAAATTATATGTCACGCATATGTTGAAGATTCTTGAAATTATGATCCGTCTTTATTAACGTATGAACGTGAACTTCTTCGACAGTTGTAACGGTATACGACACACTCTTATATAAAATAAGGCTACGAGAAATATGTCCCTACTGATCTCATGCTATTCTTTTATAGGTTCAAGGGGTGCCGATCGTCATTTCTTTAATATTCCTATCGGCAAGCAACCCCAATAATACTACCGATAGGTAAAGAAATTAGTTTTCCATTCGATAGTCTCATTTAAATTTTTTGAAAAAATGATCGTTAAACATAATTCGTAAGTTCAAATCATGCAAGGGACGTATCATTGGAAACAATATTCATAGACCTTTTAAGAATCCATTGGGCTGGTCCAGGGTTCGGGAGTTGACTGTGGTCAAACGGGGCTCTGAAGTGCCCGATGGTCTTTTAGACAAGAGATTCCCAGAGGAAAACGAATTGTTAATCCAAATAATATGGTTGATTAGTGCATGAGAAATACCATTGGAAAGGGAATTTAGAGCCCTTCAAAGATTCATTCAGTCTCATTTGGTTCGAAGAGTTGACTTTTGTCAAATAGGGCCCGAAAAAGCCCGATGACCCTTCAAAGTAAAATGGGTTATTCTTCCATATTGTAAGGTAGATTCATGTAGAGGGTGGACCATTGGAATTGGTAGTTAGATACCTTCAAAGATTCATTCACTCAAATTTGAGCTTAAGATTTGACAGGAGTCAAATGTAGCCCGGAAGCGCCCGGTTACCTCCGGATCAATTTATAAGGGAAAAAGTATCGTTCTTCCTAATCGTAAGGCCGATTCATGCATGGAGCAAACCGTTGGAATAGGTATTCAGAGACCTTAGAAGATTCATTGAGCTTTCGCTCACGCGAGGAAGTTTATTTTGGTCGAAACGTGGCATGGAAGCGCCCGGTGGCCTCTAAATCGCTTTTTGGCTATAAAACGGATCGTACATCCGAACCATAAGGCCAATTTGCAGATGGGGTGTACCATTGGAAAGGGGATTCAGATCCATTTGAATATTAATTGAGCTATCACTCGGGCGAGAAAGTTAACTTGAGTCAAATAGGGCCCGACAGCGCCTAGTGGCCTCTAAGTCGATACTCGAAGTATGACCTAGGATTTATGGTGAAGGAGTAAGTACTAGGGACCTAAGGAGATGCTTAGGAGGGTCCTAGAATGTGGTGTCTATAAATCCCTTTTACAAGTGAGATTAAAACAAGTTAAGGGCATCGAATAGAAACCACATTAACATTTTTCAGAAAGAGGTTAATTATGAGGACATAAAGGGATGAGGATGACTGATTCAGAGGGTTAAGGTAAATTTTGAGGAACTAGTATAATGCTGAGGATGATCGATTCTACGGGTCGAGGTCAATTCTGAGGATCTAAAGTTGTAGAGACCGATTTTATGGGTGGAGGTCAATTTTGAGGACATAAAGTTATGACGACTGATTTTTAAGGTTGAGATCGGTTTTGAGGACCTAAAGTTATAGCGACCAATTGTGCCGATCGAGGTCAATTCCATGGACCTAAAGTTATGACTACCTATTCTGAGGGTCGAGATTAATTATGAGGTATTTAAAGTTGTAATGATCGATTCTGAGGATCGAGGTCGATTCTGAGGACCTAAAGTTATAGAGACCAATTCTACGGGTTGAGGTCAATTATACGAACCTAAAGTTGTGATGAATGATTATGAGGGTCGAGGACAATTCTAATGACCTAAAGTCATAGAGACCGATTCTAAGAGTCGAGGTCGGTTCTGAGGACCTAAAGTTGCAGCGACCAATTCTGCAGGTCGAGGTCAATTCTACGGACCTAAAGTTGTGATGATAGATTTTGAGGGTCAAGGTCAATTGTGAAGACCTAAAGTATTAGGTAATAGTTCTGAAGGACGAGGTCAACTATGAGGACTTAAATTTATATCAAAAAGAGTTGATCTCCTGAGGAATTGACATCTTATCTTGGGGATGAAGATGCACCCTTTGTTCTGCTGAAGATCATGTTATTGTGAGACCCTATTGGGGAAGGTTTTACCCTTGAGACATCCGGTTCGGGATTACGTTATTTCGAGAGGGGAAGCTATGAAGGATTTATCTACTAGTGTATCTTGAAATTTTCCTTCATCTTGGAGATTCCGCTAGGAAAATTAAGAAGGTATTATTTTACAATCTTACTGGGAAAAAATTTGGGTTTCACTGGGGAAGACTTGAGATTTCAGATTCTGCTGGGGAATTGTAGTTGGACTTAGGATGCGGGTGTATTGTTGGTTTTGTTTAGGGAATATGTTTAGGGTTTATGCTGGAGGTAAGAGCGTAATATTAATCCTACTTGGGATTTCAGGAGTCGGTAAGGGGTTTATCATTCTAAAAAATGGTTTTTTTGATGAATAAATGTTCTAACATTTGTTTGGCATTTTTGAGAATGTTTCGAGTAATTTTTAGATTTTTCTGGAATTTTCCAGCATTTTTTGTACAAAATTTTCAAGGGGCTGACAATCGGCGTGTTGTAGGGCTTACTGTTTGGAAATGGCACGATCTCTAGAGTTTTTTTGCGCAGAGGAATAGGAAGGTGCCGATCGGTATGTGCAGGGGGTCTGTCGATTGGCATGCTATTTAGTCCCTCCTCATGTTCCACATCTTCTAGCGTTTGAATCTTTTGCTTCCTCTCTCTAGAAATCGTTCCTAAGTGCTTTTTTCTTCAAAAGTTTAAATTAAGGGCTTTTCCAGCGAGGAATACAACTTGGAGTGGTTGAGTGTTGATGATTGTGCTGGTCTGGAGTGGCAAGCTAGGGTGCCCCTTGCCTTTGTGTATTGAGAATGTGTTTGATCTCTTTGAGCCTATTGGTGAGGAGATCACTCTTCTACATGAGCTTGTGCACCACCATTTGTCTAGGGTGAGGAACCCAAGTGGCAATGTAAGTATGATGACCTTTGGTATTATTTTTCATTATTTCTTTATTTTCTTGTGCTGATGAAGGTTTTTTTCTTCTCTTTGGTTTTAGCAGACTAACATATCACCTTCGACGATGTGTTCTACGGGGATGACTGGGTTGAGGGATTTATATGATCATCTTTCGACAGTAGTGCACTGGATTGTTACTTCTGCTGGTTTTGGCCGTCTGGCCCAGGCTTTAGATGAGACATCGTGCTCTGTTGCAGTGTTGTGCGCTTTGGGAGAGAGGTGGTGGGACACTACCACAACTTCCACTTGGGCTTTAGGAAGATGACTATTACTCCCATTGATGTGCAGCAGCTGCTGGGGATATATTGTGAGGGTGCGCAGATTGGGGTGAACCGTACTATAAGAGTGACGCCGGATCAATTCAGGCAGAATTGAGGGATGTGGGTAGGATCGTTTCAAAGAATTCTATCAGCATTCTTCTCTCAGGAGGTTCTCTTGAGTAGGAGGATTGATGAGACTTATGGGAGGTAGGTGAGACAGATGGCACAATTATCTATTCTACTTTTGTTAGGTGGTTTCTTGGTAGCAACGAGTGGCGACGTCATTCATCTTTGCTTTTTTCCATTTTTGATGATGTGTTTCTGACGTACTGCTCTGTGATTAGGGGAGGTTAACTTTGGTAAAACTTTATTCTTCTATGGATAGATTCAGCCAATGCCATCGGCAGACTTTTACGAGGGCCACATACGCTTTAGAGATAACTTTTACTTTTCTTTCTCTTTTTATGCATTTCCTTGCATTTCCCTCTAATTGTTTTCTTTGTTGATTCTTGCATTTTTGCAGACATTGTTCTATAAGGTGAAGTGGCTCAATGTGAGCATGATAACCATGAAGGATGAAGATTTAGGGGACCTCTACCAGATGTATCGGTTGCGAAAGTTCAGCAGGCGTTCAAACCAATATTTATCCCAGGCGGCGGTGTGGCAGGCCCTAAACACGCTGGCGAGCGAACAAGTTATCTCATTTTTCTTTTGAATCCCATTTTTTGGAATTTTCTTTCCTGCATGAATATTGATCATTTATCAGGGATAGCATGTGACCTTTTACCCATGGGGGACGGATCCTCAGCATACAAGGGTGAAAGGTATGCATGCACAGATGCAATAGTTGATGGTGCATGAGTTTGTGCATGCTTGGTACTTGGGAGAGAGGGTGGTGCGGTAGATCATAGAGTATGCGGTGGAGCTATCATCATCGATTCCCCTATGTATATGAGGTTGGTGATGGATATGTCTGTAGAGGCTAGGGCGGCGATGATGGTTGGCGAGGCTTATATGCTCTGCACAAACACGGTGGCTGGTTATGACTACCTGGATTTAATGACGAGCTAGTTGATGCCATATTTCATTTACAACGCGGTGAACATAACTTTTCCTCATACAGCCTCAGGTAGGGTACTATCAGATCGGTGGTATTTTCCCACATCACAGTTGGTACATCATCGGTGGCAGCAACGATGGAGCAGGCTCCACTTATTCAAGTCACTCCCCTTTCTCATAATTTTTGGTTTACTAGAAGGGAGACACTAAGCATGACCCACTTACCTAATGTAGCGGCGCTGGGATTGATGGGGCTTATGGAGGACGTCTTCCAGCCTGAGGTATACTTTATCTATTTTCTTATCTTGTCTCTTTTGATTCCTTCTTTCCCATTTATTGACTGAAATGTCTTTTGTTTTTATGCTTGTAGCATGTTCGGGTGCTGACCACCTGGCTAAAGGATATCAAGGATTGGGTGGCCTCTGTGACTGCTTACATTAAGAAATCCATTTCTTCTTACTTGGTTCCATCTACCACCTCGGATGAGGGATCGATCTCTGGTAGTGGAGGTTCTATCGCTCGTCATCGGGGGAAGCATGTTCGCTGCGAGGGTTATAGCTTGAGAGAGAGAGAGAGAGAGAGAGAGAGAGAGAGAGAGATTGTGGGTTCGAGATGAGTCCCATTGTTTTGGTTTTTCTTCTTTTCTTTTACCTGAAAAAATATAATCATGCGATGGAAGTATATATATGAAGGAGATTTTTATTTTTAATTCTTGTTTTAATGATTTATCCTATAGGCACTTTTACTTTGCTACTGAGACTTTAAAATGATAGGAAGGAGAGCTTAATTTACTTGAGAAAAAGGTTTATTTTGGGAAATGATATATAAGATTGGATAAGTAAGAAGAAATAACCCCGGGGCTTTAAAATAAGGATCTTTTTTAGAATTTGATTTTGACATAAATGAAAGATAGAATCTTCCAAAATTGGGGGTTACCGATAGACATACCCCTTGTCGTGCCTATCAGCATATTGGTCAAGTCAAATAACTCTAAGGATTTGATTTCCCTTTGTTTCAAAGTAGAGTCCTTTGTAGGGCAGGAATTCATTCAGATTCCAAAGACCCCTTGTCTTTTTCCAAGCCATGTGTGTGTAAGAATGGAGGTAAGGAGTGTAGTTTTTCCATCCACACCACTTTCTTCTTCTTACTTCTTGTTTTTTGCTTCATTATGACCTAAATTTCCCTTACGATGAATGCAAAGTTTTCTTTATACCTTGAAAGACTTGAAGCCATGTGTTTGTATTACGTTGACTATGAGACTTTTAACTTCTGTTGAGTCTCCTTTTGGCATAACAGAGCCAATAACTACAATATTGTACAGACAACAGTGCAGTTTTTGTATCCCAAAGACCATGTTTTTTAGATAAGGTCTTCCGACCTACGAGGAGTCCTCGACCATGTTGGGAATTAATCCTAGTGCAGTGGCGGCTATGCCCAAATTTTCTCGGTCTCCTTGGGCGTGACACTGTTAGCGGAGTTGCTCCATATTTCCCCTTAGGCGGCTCAATCGTTAGTTAATGGGGGTAACATTTCTCCTCCGACTGTCATGTCCTCTCGAGCGATTTCAATAATACGGGTTACACATGAGTTGTTATTTTGGGCTTAACTTTAAGGATCTTACTAATGGTGGGGGGACTTAATAGTGGACCCTCAGTTGGCTGTGATAACAGCATGGATGTCCTACCATCGTAGTCCTGCGGCGGTAATACTGGAGGAGACTTTAAATAGTTTTTATGCTTCGAGGGAAGGTCGCTCTGATTTTCTGAGAGGGAGCCTGGTGATGCTGTTCATGTGGTTAGCTGAGAGGTTTCGTTTAGCGATTCCTTCGGAGTATCCCTTAGTAAGCATGCCAAATTTCTTTGTTGAGTACTTTATTAGTTTTGGCCCATTTGTGGAGAACTTGGTCAATTGGTTCGTGGAGCACGAATCTTGGGGCCTGCGTTGGTCAGTGCCATAGTGGCTGGAACTGCATCCTATTTTGGAATTGGGAGAGTACCAGTATGCTCGATTAGTTGGCATGTGGCAGACTGCATTCTATTTCCCTTGGAAACATGTGCGTTAAGTTAGATGGGAGTAAATTGTGCCTCCTCAGACACTAGACGTATTTCCTGTGGAATACTTAACTGGATCCATGCGCATGAGGTTGGGTTCTTTGTGGTAGAATCATTGACCATCGACATTTATCTCAATTCGTAGGTAGGGTCGGAGACTATTTGAAATGGTTGTGGAAGAAACTAGTGGTAATGACCCTGGAAAAAGAGATCAGCTAAAGGTGATTTGTTCTTTTAACACCATTGAAGAAGGTGTAGTGGTCTTTTCTAGGCTGATCAGGGCATACTGCTCGATGAAGCATTTTCAGAATATCAACCAGGAAGGAGAAGTTTGGGACCTATAGGGGATGATGATGATGAGATTGGGTCTTCCTGCAGCTGTGGATAAGTTTTTTGTGAAGTTGGGATGATTTATATGAAGCTTTTGGAGATTTGGGTGTTCTGGGATGTTTTTGTATTTACGATTTTAGGAATAATTATGTGAAGTTTGGTTAGGCTTGTTTAGAATTAATTTGGTCAGCGGAGAGGGGTGGTTATTTTGACTCCCTTCGCTGATACTTTGTGTAATGGTACCGAACTTCCTTATTTGAAATAAAAAATATTTTATCATATTGTTGTGTCTCTTGATGAGTTTTACATTTAAGTTATTTATACCAATCGCTAAGGCATACATAATCTTTTTGTTCATGTAAATGATAAAATGAAATGTCATTCTTTGAGGTTAGAAAATAATAGCATTTGGTGAAAAAATAAGGGGACCTCACCCATGTGAAGTGTATGTGCTGCCTATGCACCTCTGGGGGTTTTGAAATTTTTTTAGTTCCATTTTGTAAGAAAAAGGATTTTTTAGAGGAACATACCCCACGTAGTTCTGGGTAGAGATAAATGAAGAGTTTTATTTAAGAATAGAAGGGAGATAAGAAAAGTCATAGCGCATTGAGATTTTGGACTAAGGGTAAAACTTCTTGAGACCAACCAGGTTGACAGGACGTACCGTCTCTTCTCTATTGAGGTCTATGAGCATATCAGCGCCGCCTGGTAGGATCTTCTTTACTATGTAGCAGTTGTTCCAGTTTGAATTGAATTTCTCTCTGGGGTCTCAGACGGGTTCTATGATCTCCTTAGGGGACATTTATCATTTCTAAACACCATGGTCCCTGACTCTTCGGTTGAATGATCACGCTATCCGATGATTGTACCCTTGTATGTGGAATAGATCCTTAAATCTCTTTTCATCCAAGAGTGACAGTTCATCAAAGGGCTCGAATACCAGTCTTCCTTGTTAACTCTTCTTTCGAGCATAACATGTAAATAAGGTATTTCTAGATCAACGGGTAGGACTGCTTCCATACCTTATACCAAAGAGTAAGGCGTAACCCTAGTAAATATCTTGACTGAAGTGTGGTAACCCCAGAAGGCATAAGGGATCCAATCGGCCCAATCTCGACAACTCTCGATCATTTTACTGATAATGGATTTAAGGTTCTTATTGGTGGCTTTAACCGCACTATTGGTTTGGGTCGGTGGGGAGAAGATTTTTGCCTCTAGATCCTATACTCATCGACTAGAAGTGTGACCTCAGCCTAAAAATGTAACCCATTATTTGATACTAGCTCATGAGGAACCTTGTATCAACTGATGATGTTCTTTGGGATAAATTTATCCACCTTCTTGTCATTTAGTATTGCGTATAACTCCGCTTCGACCCATTTGGTGAAGTAATCAATGGAGACTAGGATGAACTCATGCCCATTCGAAACTTTGGGTGTGACTTTCCCTATGATGTCAATGCCCCAGGTGGAGAATAGCCATGGAGAAGACATATTGTACAATTCCCAGGGAGGTAAGTGCTGGAGGCTGAAAAATTGTTGGCATTTGAGGTATCTCTAAACATAGGTGGTGCAATTCTGAACCGTGGTGGTCCAATAATACCTTGATAGATAATATTCTTAGTAAGTATATGACCGTTCATGTGGGGTTCGCGTTCCCCGCATTGGATCTTCTGCATTATTCCTTTAATGTCAGCCCCTGTGATGTAGTGTAAAAGGTTACATCAAAGTTTATCTAGAAGAGTGGTTTATCGCAGATGATGTACTATGAAGCTAGTTTGCGGAGGGTCATGGTCTTTCTTATTGGCATCTTGGGTATACCTACCATGCTTGAGGAGGCACCAAAAGTCATTGTACCAGAACTCAGCCATATCGGAGTCTTCCTCTTCGATGAGCTCAATGTGGTAGCAGTGGGTTTGCATAATTTGTTTTTTAGACTAGGACAGGGGTCATCATTATTCCCTCGGGCATGTCGACCATGGAGGCCAGGGTAGAAAGGGCATCAACTAAAGTGTTCTTTGTGGGGGAAAGTAGTGGAAGGTTATATCTTGGAAATAGGAGGCTAACTCTTCCAAGTAGGCATGGAAGGCTGAGAGATCTTTGTCTTTGACTTTTCATCTTCTAAGGACTTGGCCGATGATGAGAACAAAATCCCCGTAAATATCTAGGTATTTGATACCTTTCTTGAAGGCAAATTTTAGGCCTACAATGCACGCCTCGTATTTTGTCATATTTTTGGTGCAGGGAAAATCTAGCTTAATGACAATAGGAGTGCGAGAGTTATCAGCGGCGATCAAGAGTATCCCAATGTCATATCCTTTCTTGTTGGCAACGTTGTTAAAGAACATTTTCCATCGAAGGTCTTCCTGAGAGGTACAAAGAATACCTTTGTCTCGGAATTCAGAGCCCCAAATATTAACCTCTTTTATGGGGTAGTTAGTAAGGTAATCGAAGATGTCACTCCTTTTTAAGGCTTTCAGTGTGACATACATGATATCAAATTCAGATAGTGGCATCAACCATTAGGCCATTTGACTAGATATGTCAGGTTTCTTAAGAACGCATTTAATAGGATCCATTCGTGACACAAGTCTGATGTGAAAAGCGAGCATGTAGTGCCGTAAATTTTGAGTGACCCAGACTAGGGCAACACATTTTTTTCTAAGGAAATATAGTTGACTTTGAACACGAACAACTTTTGATTGGCATAGTAGATGGCGCTTTCCTTGTGTATTCTTTGATATATTGGGCTAGCAAAGCCCCTGATGCAGTATCTATTATATTCAAGTACGTGAGTAGAGGGATACCTGGCTACAGAGGCATAAGTACTGGAGTTCGGGTAAGATATTGCTTGATTCTGTGGAAGGCTTCCTGACAGGACACACTTTAGACTTTGGTAGAATCCTTTGGAAGGAGTTTGAAGATGGGCTTGCAAATAGAAGTCAACTGGTTGATGAACCAACTAATGTACTAAATCTTTCCTAAGAATCCCCGGGCTTCTTAATCCGTTCAGGATGGTGGCATTTCGAGTATGGCTTTCAGCTTAGCGAGGTCTACTTTGATACCCTTTTTGATGACCATGAATCCTAAAAACTTTCCTTTTATGACACTAAAAACACATTAATGTAGGTTTAGCCACATTTGGTATCGCCACAGTCATTCGAAGAACTTTCGAGTGACTTTCCCGAGTCTTAGACTTCATAACCATGTCGTTTATGTAGAATTTGATCGCCTTTTGTATCAAATCATACATTATTGTTGTGGAAGCCCTTTGGTAGGTAACCCCATTGTTCTTGAGCCCTAATGGAATAATCGTGTAACAAAAGGTCCCCTAGGGGGTGATGAATGAAATTTTCTCTTAATGGTCAGGGTGCATCTTGATGTGATTGTATCTGTAGAATCCATCAACAAATGATTTGAGGGCGTGACTGACCATGTTACCCATAATCATATCGATGTTGGGCAATGGGTAATCATCCTTCAGAGATGCTTTGTTCAAATATCGGTAATTTATGCACAATGCGGAGTTTTCCCTTTAATTTCAAATCGGGTACAATATTATCAAGCCATATGGGATATTCGATCACCCAGATGAAGCCTACGTTTAACTATTTGATTACTTCTTCCTTGACTTTCAGTGGCCATTCAATGCTGAGCTTTAATAGCTTTTATTTGATCGGTTGTCACTCTAGAAGAGTTGGGATCTCTTGTTGAGATATTTCGGGATCGATGTCGAGTATGTCATCGTAGGACCATGCAAAGACATCTACAAATTCCTTCATCAGCTCTTCAAATTATGAGCAATCATTCTCATTAAGGTGGACCTTATCTTAATCTTGCACTGTTGGCTACTAAATCAAGATTAATAATAACAATTTCATCCTCATTAAATTCAACGCGGTTATGTTATTTGTTATTAAACTTATCAATATCGGTTAAGAATTGTTCATTTGTAAAATCATTATTATTAAGAGTTTGACTAGAATCAAGATAATTAATATAAGGCACATCAAGATACTCATAATCCTTATTTATTTCACTTTCGGGAAAATAATCATTGAGAACCTTGTCAAAAGAGGTCTTAGTTACATTATTATTAGAAAAAAGAGGAACAATAATAGATAAAGATTTAGGCTAAACAACAAAGTTGGGTTGCATTTCAGCAGGTGGGACTGGTATAACATCCCAGTTGAGGAAAAGCTTATCAGCGGTCTTGATCAGAGTGGAAGGGTCCGACTATGTAGCGCTTGAATGGATAATACAGAGAGTTATCCCAGTGTCTGCACCTTGAATGAGTCTTCAAAATCACTTTCTTTAGAGACCTTGGTAATGGATACGACCCTCTGAGTGAGAGGTTGCACTTTGTGCCAACAGTTTTCGGACCAAGAGTAGTTGTCTTGAAAGAAGATTTCCCTCCTCAGCTTCATATTCTTATCCACATGGTCGTACCATGGTTCAAAAAGGCCACAAAAGTGTAAGTCTTCACCCTCCTTGATGAGTTTTCCATTTAGATAATCCCTCGAAACTATCTTCGAATCTTCTAAACTTTTTTTCAGTCGTGGTTAGCGGAGCAACCTGAGTTTTTCTTATGAACGCTGATATCCTAGGCCACTTGGTGGAAATGACTTTTCAGAACTATGGTCCCTAGTATTTATTATTGATGTCTCCCCAGTCCCATTCCAGACATGAAATGCATATTCTTGAACATTTGTATCACATTGATATTGTCGTGAAGATTTTTCCCTGGATATACTTGATCTTTGAAATTATCCCCTGCTGGAAAGGGAAGTGGATCAACGCTGAAGCTGGAGAGAAGCATGTCATTCTCCCATTTTGTATTTATAGTATTGGATTTCTGGTGCTGGAATTTTTTGTACCATCCACATCGCCCATGATGGTGATGACTTTCCCTTTGATAAAGAATTTCAACTACTAATGAAGGGAGGAAGACACTCCACAGATGCTATAAAGCCATGGTCATCCAAGCAGTAGGTTGAAGTATGAAGTTATGTAAATAACTTTAAACTCAGTAACATGATTAATAGGGCATTTCCTATTGTGAGTGTTATAGATCCCATCACCTCTCGATGAGTATTATTATATGCACGCACTACGACAAAAGTAGGAGTCATATCACTTAATTTCAAACCCATGCAACTGAAGGTTCTTAGTGGGCAAACATTGAGGGAGGATGTATTGTTGACTAGTGAGAGTGGGATTATCTTTCCCATCACTTCAACGGAGATGTTGAGGGAGTAATTATGGTCAGGGCTGACCTTTGGAATTTTTTCTTCGAAGAAGGAAAGGAGTCTAGTGGTGGTCAAGGATCCAAACAGGTTTACAACTTCTTCGGGAGTTATGGAAGGAGGGACTGTGGGCCTAGTGATAATCTTTATCAGAGAATTTTGGTGTAATTAGGAAGACATGAGGAGTCCACATATGGTGATGTTGGCTTGAGTCTTCTTGAGTTGTTCGAGAATTTTGCTCTCTTCAATGGTCATTTTTGACATTGGAAGTTCTTCGATAACTCCCTTTCCTTTATATGTTCTTGATGATTGAGAATTCGAATCTTGGTAGTGTTTTCCTGATCTGGTCATATGGTTTACATAGGCGAGGAAGAATAAGAACCCCGTGTCTCCATCTATTTCTAGCTGAATGGCTACTTTACTGATTTCCCTCAACAAGTCCTCGAAAGATATCATTCCGCACATGATGATTACTCGACTAACATTTTCTTGACTCGGTTCATCATCTAAGTTTTCAAACTCATCCCCCCATTTGGTGGCAATGATATCTTCTTGCCAAGGGAAATTGATGCACTCCACGACCTCAATGGCTTCCTCATATAATTTTCCCACTCAACAGGGAGGTGCAAGAGTAAAGGTACCAACCGCCCTTAGAGTTTTAAAGTATTGAGTAGTTTAAATATTATGCAAATCTCGTTGGTCTGTCAGAACATGTATTCCATGATATGAACTACGCCATCTAAGATGACTTCATCAATGGGTACCATCCAATTATCTAATTCTCGAGCCCATTTTCGAGCTTTCATGAACAAGCCAATGAATTTATGATAGTCGATGGTCATTTTAGTGGGTAATTTCAGCTTAAAATCTAATAGTTGGTTCACAATAGTCAATAACTCCCTTTCTCTGCCTTCGGATCAAGTACGAATAATAATACAAACCCTTGTGAGGAGTGACATAGCTTGGTTAATGAAGTAGGTAGGGTGTAGGATAAAGTACAAGCAGACCTTCAGTGGGGCTTCTACTTTGGTAACACTTTCTTCAGTTTCTACACCTGCTTCCCATAGAGCTCGAAAGTGTGGATAATACTGACCTCCCATAATCGCTCGAATATGGGGTAGAAAATTCTTCTTTACTATGTCAACTTGTTCTTGTTTAGAGGTCATGTTGGTCATGGTAGAAACTTTCTCTCTCCACCTTGCTATAAAGTTTCTGACAGTTTCTTCTGGGTTCTTCTTAAGAAGCTCCAGATCATGGTGTGTAACCTCTAGTTCTTCGTTGTACTTTTAATGTGATATGAATTCCAGGGCAACATCTTCCCAACTGTGGATTATAGATTCTTCTAGGGATGGGTACCGGAGAGCGTTGTCCTTCAAATTATGTTCAAACATATGGCCCATTATCTATTTAGAGACACTGAGAAGGGTCATGACTCGGTGATAACTACGAAGGTGTATAATTGGGGGGCTACTGCCCCCAAACTCCTCGATGGATGGAATCTTAAACTTCTTTAGAAATCTTACTTTATGGTACGGAGACATATGGTTGTAGTCCATATAGTTCCAGGATATCTGAAGTTGGTCAAACTTCTTCGACAACAGCTTGAGGTCTACCTCGATCTTATTCAGTTCTTCCTACTTGGGATTAACGGGTGCTGGCAAGTTAGCCCTCATTGGGCTAGGTTTGGCATAAGGATCTGAGATGGCAAAGGCCCTGACACACCCCAACCCAGTTACTTATAATTAAGTTTGAAAGTCAAAGTGAGTCAAACCATAATTAATCTAACCAAACCATAATCACTAGTTTTGATTTCAGAGTCATCATTGTAAATCCATATAACTTTAAACCTTTTTACAACATCAGAGTAATAATATCCATAAAAACCTTTTTGAAGGATAAGTTAACTTAATTACATCGTTTACATTTACACAAAATCATAGTTCTCCCATTCCTGGCTAACCCAACCCTACCTCCTAGATTTGGCAGTGACATCGCGTTAACTGAAAAATGTGAACATAGGAACCATGAGCAAAAATAGCCCAGTGAATGCATCACTACTATAGTACTGCATAAATTTACATGCAATATATCATGTCCATATAATTATGAATTAACTTATCCGTCTCATTCATAATGAATGACCAACTTTTCCGAATCATGATTCACATATCCTGTCTAAATAGACAATTCTCCCCCATTCCTGGCCGAGGAGTAACCCCTTGTCATTAATAGACAAATCTCCCCCATTCCTGGTCGAGGAGTAACCCCTCATTTTGGTAAACCGAAATGAACAATTTCATATTCATTATATTATGATCATTTCACTAACACGATATAAATATCTCTTTCCAGTGAGTACACTCACCTTGGTTGACAACTATGTATTCACGTTTCCTTCTGGTGGAGCTGAACTAGGTTGATTAGACCTTACACCTGTCAATCCAACTAAATCAGTACTGAACCTCAATCATAAATATTATCCAAACATAATTATGTAACTTTCCATGCTATACATCAACAATATAATTCCAATTAAGTCACATTCCATAAAACATAGGTAAAGGCAAAATAATGATATACATGTTGATAAAGTTACGGACATTCAACCGTAGGAAATACCTTATGAGGAATTTATAACCAAAGTTAAGTAAATATGAAATTATACTCCTCAATGTATATACACATGAAACATGTACTCAAAGTACCCTTTGTAAGGACGAAATACAAACATTCATTCAAGGGGTACCCAGTATGGCCTGAAATTATTGTCTTACATACTTAACCATCCTATATTCCTAAATTGTTCAAATACAGGGGTCCAACCTCATCAATATGAAAACATATATGAATATAATATCCAGTAAAAGTGACGGTGTAATTTTTCAAGCTTCCTAGGGCAAGTTATGGCCATTTCTTTACAACACAAGAAATCTGCCCTACAAGCTCCTCTATTGCTCCTTCAACTTCCAAGAATTTTCATAATTTTTCTCCAGCATAACTTTTCATGATTTTCAATCCCTTTTCAGTACACATACTGAATAGTATAGAATTAAAGTTTCATAATTGTTTTACTTCATTTGCTATCTCAAAAGCTTGACTAAACTCAGGGCATACCGAAATGAAGTATAAAAACAGAAATCATGTACCAACTTGAAATCATCATTACAGCCTAACCACAATGAAATAAATTCCAATTTTCAGATATGATATGAATATATGAGTCTAATTTCATATCCAATTGGAAATTTTCAATTACAGGAAGTACACAAAGAGATATGCAAGTTTGAATACAAGGGGTTTCAATACAAAGCAATTTTTAAGGGTTTATGCATTCAACTTGACTTAAACTTGCATATATTCATACATATGCACCCAAGCATGAAAGGTCAATAAACAAATCAAGGATTTATATCATATAAATCATAAATATATGAAAAATAACAAGATTTTCAATTAGGATTACCTTCGGGACGTTTACGTAATTTCTACGGATTTTTCTACACTTTTTCTCCTCACTTTTCTTCCTAAACTTCTACCTTTTCTTTCCTCAAGCTAACAAGACTGTTCAAACTGAACCTAGGGCTTGTTTTACTGAAGAAATATGTTAGAGGGAGAGTTTTAATTCGGCCAAGGCTGCCTCTCAAGCCAACCAATCAAATTAAACTATTTGGTTTAATAAAAGACAATTTACCACTTAAAGGGAATTGACCAAATTACCCCTTGTTCATAAATTTGGTATAACTCTTTACTCAGGCATCCATTTGATGATCCATTTTTTGTGTTACAAGCCTAACTCACATGTCTACAACTATCTAGTTTTCACCTCAAGTCATTTATAATGTGATAAGGGTCAAAACTAGTCTCTGACAGGGACATTTCTACCGAAAACAATAAAATTTTGTGTTCGTAAATAATTCGTCCTTTCATAATTTATGAAAGTAGGATTATAATAAACATAATCACATAACATTAGATATACTAACAGAACATTATTCATATCACATAAGATAAGCATGATTTAAATATAATTTATCATAATTATATTCGGGTTGTCACAGGCCCACTGGCAGGCGGGGCACGTACACTGAGTTGATATTCTTCTAGGACCGAAATAGGCTCGAGAGAGGGTCGACCCATGGCACGAGGAAAGAGAACCTTGGGTTCTTTGGGGACTTAGAATTAATTTTGCTGCATCTCATGAACCTCGATTTGAAGGTTGACAATCTTGGCACTGTGTTGGACTAAGACTGCCATCAGATCAGGGTGCACATTGGGTGCTTAATCGGAATTTTCCATGAAGTAATGGTGAAGGTAGATTCGAGACTTGGATGAAATAGCAGGGGAACCAGTGGAGCTTCGGGGCGGTTTGATGTAAGACCGAAACCAATAGGGAGCCAGGCCCAGAATTAGGCATCCAATCGACCTGAGAAGGAAAATGATTCGAATTTATTTTTGAAAAGGGAAAAAAGGATTTATTTTGGTATTTTTAAAAACTAGAGGAAAAATGTTTTTGACACTTTTGGTAAAAATGAGGGAAAATGATTTTGGTATTTTTGCTAAAAGGAGGGAAATGTTTTTGGTATTTTTGATGAAAATGAGGAAAAATGTTTTAGGTATTTTGGAAAAGGGAGGAAAATAAGAGAAGTGTCTCACCATGATTCTTACTATTATTATTATTATTATTATTATTATTATTATTATTATTATTATTATTATTATTATTATTATTATTATTATTATTATTATTATTATTATTATTATTATTATTATTATTATTATTATTATTATTATTATTATTATTATTATTATTATTATTATTATTATTATTATTATTATTATTATTATTATTATTATTATTATTATTATTATTATTATTATTATTATTATGTTTTCACTTGTATGAGGTTTACCTAAATGCAAAAGAAATGTCGAACACGACTGAGCCTAGGAAAATTGGGTTTGAAAAATAGGTAACATATGGTTTGACTGGTTTCCAAGCTCATGGACAAGATCCTGTTTTGAAAAACGAGGAAATAACACGAAAATTTTGGTAGTATGACGACTCGACATTGTCGAAAGAGTTTCCTGTAGTAACCAGCTAACTAAATATGAGCGCCCTAGGTTTTACGCCTATATGAGGTTTATGTAGTTATTGGGTTACTGGAAGGGTACCCCCCTTGGCATGACTTTCACGATATACTTTTTGCTTTTAAGGGCAATCGGTACGTGTGGATAAGCCATTTGATATACCTGAGTGTACGAGAATTTCCTCACTATATACCTCATAGGGACAGTACGTGTGAGAGAAAATTCGATATACTCTATGTACGTGAATTAGTTCCCTTCTATATACCTCATGTCGTATGTTCGGTCAAGCGATATGATGCGGGTGGAACCGTTCAATATATGACGAAGGTACTAGGCTAATGGAAGGTGAGAGTCATATTGCTTAGGCCAACTGTGACCCGTCGAACTAGTGTCCATCATAAAGTGACCCCCTAGTAAGGAACAAAATTTAAGTCAATATGTAATACCCCGTAATTTTAATAATTTTAAAATAGGGATTAATTAAATTAAAATGAGAAATTAATTCAGTTTGAAAAAAAATATTAATTAGCGAGATAAGAGTTAATATATATTTATGTTGAATATTACTTAGTGTATGGGTAATAATAATGATATGAAAAGAGCATAAATGTCGTGAGTACGAAATACGACAATTACAGTAATTTAGTTAGGACGCACGTATTAGTCGTGTCGGGACTTAAATTATGGAATAGAAGAGTAAATTGGAATTAAGTCATCCATATGGTCATTTCGAGTGCGCCAAAGTGTCCGGAAGGCAGAAAAGTCTATTCGGGGGTTTAGTTTGGATTTCAGGGAAGTTTTAGACCAAACCGATACCCCGGGAGGGTATTTTGATCATTTTTATTTTTGGAGAAAAATGACCTACGAAATTTTGAGGTGTATATCATCATCTACAGTGAGGGAATTAGGGTTATCAAACACAAAATTATAGAGAGGCCATCAGAGGGAGAAGGAGAGCTTCCCAAAGTGTTATAAGGCCAAGACCACCACTTTTGCACCACCGTCACCATCATTGCATAGATCGGGGGAGGAATTTCAAAACCATACCATCATCTACAACGGATCAAACCTACTAATAAAGGCAAGTATTTATCTTGCTAAGTTATAATAAGATATATTATTCATGTTAGTATAAGGTGATTAAAGGACTGATTTTATGCATGTAGAGAACAAATTTATGGATTTGAAATCATGTTCTGGGTAGAATTGATGAGTTAGATTAAACCTCTGTTATATTGAGACGAAATTTACATCATAATGTTAATTAAAATGTGAAGAATTCTGAGTTATACATGTGTTCTTGAGGAAAAATGATGAACTAGGATTTTAAGGGATAATTTTGATTTCAACCCAAGTAATTTATGTTTTTGATGATTTTAAGGGTTATGATATGTTAGAAATCATGTATATATGTTAGTATAATGACTGGTAATCTTCGTTGGGTGGATGAGATAGAATCATGGAGGTTTTGGGATTAAAAATGGTGAATCATGTAGGCTGTTTAAGGAGGAAGAAGAGACCTGTGGCATTTTGAATCAATTCGGTCAAAGGGCGAATCGATTCGGTTAGCGAATCAATTAGGGCATTGGGCGAATCGATTCGGTTCCTCAAATTTTGAATTTAGAGCTTATGGGAAATGATCGAATTAACCTTATAATTAATTTTAATTATAATGGTAGATACACTAGACACCAGTAGACAAATGTTAGGCATTGAGACTTGATATTTTGAGATAAACAAAATGACGAGGCTAACTGTACTTCATTAAAGAATGGAAATTAAATTCAAGAGAAATACAACTATGTCGCGGGTATCTTTGGGAACCTACGACTTAGACTAGTAGGAAAGAGTGAGAACTCTTACTGTATTAACTTAAGTGTCATTTAGAGATCGTGTGAGTAATAGGGAACACTCGGGTTGTTATGAGAATAAGTGTTATGTTAAACAAATGATATGTAGGACATTTGAGGTTTATACGCTACATACGGAATATTATGTTATAGGTCGTGAGTGTACCTATCTTAATGATATAAATGTGATTTATATGTTTGACATACCTAAGATTCTTGCTATCACGAGAGGTTAGAAATGGGACAATCTTATCCTGATGAACCCATTTGGGGGATTTTAGAAAGGGGCCTTAGAACATTGAACCTAGGTACGGGCTGCCTGTGAAAACGGTAGTATTGATGGTCCGTGTGAATTGTAAATATATGGTTCGAGAGTGATTCCGAATCGGTAATCCTTTATTTAGTACGTGACGTACCGGGACTTGATAGCAGAGAACGCATGCACTACAGGACAGTCTAGAGGTGTTGTATATATATATATATATATATATATATATATATATATATATATAGACAGACAGATAGATAGATAGATAGAGAGAGAGAGAGAGGGTAGAGTGATAAATATATATACTTGTGATTGATTAAACTGTGTTGACCTAGTAGATGAGAAAGATAAGGACATAAAGATTAATATAAGCATGTGGGAACTTAAATGACTAACGAAATATTCGTAATTGGTTAATTGATATTAAGAATTCGGTAAAGTGTTGTTTGGGTAATACGGGTGGGCATAACGGGTTAGCATGTGTAGTACGATATTGGAGTCGGACTAGTTAGGCAGGATAGAGTAACTAGGACGGGTTAGAAATATGCCTTAGCCGTGCACATTTGTTAAGAGGTGAGAATCTCAAGTGAGGGTACGTAAACCTAAAAGGTATATAATATATGGTATTTATGTATTTTAAATACTTGCTAATCTTTTAAATTGTTTTCACTCAGGCTCTGACCTGTTTCTTCCACATCCATTTCTTTTGTAAAAATATTTTAGATGTCCAGCCACAGGGACGCCAGGCCTAGGAGTTCTTTTCCTTAACATGCTGCAGTTGTTGTGGATGTTGCAGGTCCTTGATATTAGATGTCTCCACATTTACCATTTCTTTCTCATGAGTTACTTATTCCAGTCGGACATGTAGCCCCTCATTATTCAGATGTATTCATAGATAGTGGATTTTTATTTTTATTCCTTTTCAGTGATGGGATTTATTTTTATTGGATTACTGTATTTGGAATTTAGGCTGGATGTGTATACTTCAGTCACATTTATTTTATTTTGTCACTTTATTCCTTATGAGATTGATTATTAAGTGGTGCATGTTGAATTAATTATTTATTTGGTTTTTTGTTAATCAATAAGATAATATATGACACCAACTTTTCAAATACTAGCTAGTTAGTATATAATAAAAAAACGTTTTCGACAGTGATGTTAATAATGGATCATCTGAATATTATGTTTTTTTAATAAAGGCCTAATCACCCAGTATTTAATTAAGCAGGGTGTTACATATGGTATCAGAGCATCAGGTTCTAGAGTCTTTAGGATCTATGTGTCTTATTGTGCTTCCAACGTGACATTATTTGATGTAGATCCCTATTATCAGGGCTTTTGTATTCTTAATTGCGCATTTACGTCTTCAGCTAATTTTAAGTTATATTAAATTGAGGACTTATGGAAACTCTTTTTATTTCAGATGGCTCCCATATGTGCTCAGCGAAATTATAGGAATGCGCAACCAGAGCCTCGGCCAGCTCCAGCTCAGGGTACCATCAATGCTGTTGAGGTTGCCACTATAGTTTCCTAGGCAGTTAATGTAGATTTGGTAGTAGTACAACAGTCCCCACCCTAGGCATAGGCGGTGGCACCATGCCAGGATTATGTACTCCCGTCTTTTTGGGAGCGAGTTAGGGATGCCTTTCAGAAGGCCCATCCTCCAGAGTTTTCAGGGAGTTTTGATGTTGTTGTGGCCAGCCAATGGAAGAAAGATATCCAGCGGCACTTGAGGGTGTATGAGGCCACCGATATACAGAGGCAGATCGTATCTACCTTCAAGTTAGTCGGAGTGTCACTCCAATGGTGGGAGTCTACTACCACTGCTGAGGAGAGAGACACTATGCCGATACTAGAGTTTTGGGGGAGATTTGAATGCAAGTACTTCCCGCCTGCTGTTCATACTAAAATGTGACGAAAATTGATAGATCTCACCCAAGAGGGTAAGAATTTTGCTGAGTATGAGGAGGAATTTACAAGTTTGACAAATCTCATGCCAAGGGAGGTACCTAATAAAGAAAATAAGATATAACTATTCACGGATGGTTTGACTTGGAGGATCCAACAACATCTTTTGGGAAATGTGTCTTTGAATACATACAAAGATGTACTAAATGCTTCTTTGTTACACTCCTAGGATCATTGCTTACATTTAAAGGGAAGAAAATAAGTAGGACAGTCCAACCAGTAGGGTAGGGCAGGAGACAACAGTGCCAGTGGGGCATAATCAGCTCTAGGTCAGTCCAAGCAGCATGATCAGAGTTCCCTTTAGGGGGATCCTGCTAAGCTATTCACATCTGGTGATTACAAATAGGGGGATGGAGGTTTTAGGCAAGGCGCAAGGCCAACAACATGCACAGTAGTGCTAGCAGGGCTAATAGAGGGGTGGTAACGGCCAGCAGGGCTGAGGACAATAGCTTCAGAGGAGAGGAAACTTTGTTGGTAGGTGTTTTATTTGTGGAAATACTAGCCACAAACGTCAGGATTTCCCGCAGAAGGGTAGGGCGGCCCTGTAGCAGCAGCAACAGGGCGTCCGTGAGGAGACCCAGCGACCTACATATCTTGCCGCCCTTCCAGTATCAGCACAGATGCCAGCACTGCCTGCCATTCCATCTATCCTAGTAGCACCACCTCAGTAGGGGCAATTGCAGTATGGGTGTGTTCATAACATCCATAAGGTCGTAGTTCTACAGGTTCCACCAGCGGTTGAGGGTATGTTTTCTATACATAGAACCATGGGGCATATATTATTTGATATTAGGGCTTCACACTCATTCATAGACACTATATTTTCATAGACCACGGGGTTATTAGCTACGGTAGATAGTATAGTTACTTGTGTAGATTCACCATTGGGTAATGGGGCAGTTATATTCTTTATCTATCGGGGTGTAGGTATAGATATTGGGAGATTGCTTTTACCCACTGACATGCATGTGTTAGACATGATCGAGTATGATTCCATTATAGGCATGGATTGTCTAGTTGCTTATAGGGTTATGATTGAATATTACAGTAGGAGTATTGTGTTCACTATATCGGGTCAGAAGATGTTTTTAGTGGTGATGCCTCGTCCTGAGGGAGGATCATCCACCCATTTATACTATATTAAGGAGGAGACCTTTAAGGGGGTGGTAATTCCCCTAAATTCAATTGCGATCGTTTATGAGTTCGGTAATATATTTCAGGAGATACCTGGACTACCGCCTAGTAGGGAGATAGAGTGTGTGATAGATTTGAGGTCGGGTACTCGGTCGATTGCATGTGCACCTTAACGTATCACCCCAACGAAGATGAGGGAGTTACGGGACCAGATCGAGCAGTTGTTGGGACAGGATTTCATCCATAGGAGTACTTCACCTTGGGGTGCTCCCGTGCTATTTGTAAAGAAAAAAGATGGGTTGTTTCAATTGTGTGTTTACTACCAAGAGTTGAATAAAGTCACCATACAGAATCGATGACTTATTCGACCAATTGAGAGGATCTGACTACTTTTCAAAGATAGACTTGAGGTTGGGGTACCATCAGTTCTGTATCAGGGAGAATGATGTGTCTAAGATAGCCTTTCTAACGAGATATGGATCCAACGAGTTTCGGTTTATACCATTCGGATTAACCAAAGCTCCAGTTGTGTTTATGAACTTAATGAATAGGGTATTTAGAGATTTCTTAGGTCAATTTGTCATTGTCTTCATAGATGACATCCTAGTTTATTCCCAGACTGAGGATGAGCATGCCGAGCATCTGAGACGGGTTTTGCAGACACTGCAGGAGCATCAGTTGTATGCTAAATATAAGAAATGTGGATTCTAGCTATGAGAAGTGCAATTTTTGGTGTCGGTGGTGAGGGAGTGGGGATATCCCACAACACCGATCAAGGTACGCAGTTTCTTGGGTTTAGCTGCATATTATAGGAAGTTTATTCGAGGTTTTTCAAAGATTATGCAAAAGGGTGTCGTTTATCTGGGATGACGCTTGCCAGTTAGCTTTCGATGAGCTGAAGGAAAAGCTGACTTCATCACTAGTTCTAGCGCTGCCCAGGCCGAGAGTGGAGTACCTAGTTTATACTAATGCTTGGCTACATGGGCTTGGGGGAGTACTTCAGCAAGAGGATCAGGCTATAGCTTATGCTTACCTGAAGCTTAAGACTCATAAGAGGAATTACCCCACCCCCACTTAGAGCTAGCGATAATTGTGTTTTCCCTTAGAATTTGGAGACATTGCCTATTGGGAGATAAATTTTGATTATTCACAGATCACAAGTCACTACATTATTTTTTCACTCAGGGAGAGATGAATATATGTCAGCGTAGGTGGCTTGAATTTTTGAAAGATTATCAATTTGATATCCAGTATCAACCGAGAAAGGCTGATGTGGTGGCCGATGCTTGGATCCGTAGGCCAAAGGGTCAGGTGGTTGAGGTGTGAAAAGAAAAATAAAAGGAGCGGGGACATCAGGATGCTGTGGCAGGATCTTTTATGTCAGTTATGACCATTACACCCCAGATCATCACGAGGGTGGTACAAGCCCAGGAGGCGGATCCTCTTTATCAGAAGAGGTTTCGACAGCTTTTGGCTACGGGATCAAAGTCTTACTCAGTGAGTTCAGATGGAGGTTTGCGCTTCAATGGTAGACTAATTATTTCTGAGGGAGATGAGTTATGACCTGCACTGATGATAGAATCACATGGGTCTCGATTTGCGGTACATCCCGGTGGGGATAAGATGTACCAGGATATGATGAAATAATATTGGTGGAGTGGGATGGAGAAAGACATTTACGAGTTTGTCTCGAAGTGTACCACCTGCCATCTAGTAAAAGTGGATCATCAGAGACCAGCAGGGTTTCTACAGCCATTAGAGATCCCTATGTGGAATTGGGAGAGCATTTCCATGGATTTTATCACTAGTTTACCTACTTCTCAAAGGGTTCTATATGGATGATAGTGGATCGGTTGACCAAAGTAGCCCATTTTCAGTTAGTTCGGACGGATTATACCACGTCACAGTACGCCCAGTTATTCATTGCATAGATAGTGAGATTACATGGAGTGCCCCTTAATATTGTGTTTGACAGGTGCAAGATTTTTTTGTCTCGATTTTAGGAGAGCTTTCAGAAGGCCATGGGTACAGAGTTTAGATTGAGTACATCATATCACCCATAGACAGACGAGCAGACTGAGGGAACAAATCATATGCTGGAGGATATCTTACGTATGTGTGTCCTTGACTTTAGGGGAGGTTAGGAGTAGTACCTTCCACTGTTGGAGTTTGCGTACAATAACTCCTATCAGTGTACTATTGGCATAGTCCCATTTGAGGCATTGTACGATCTTCCTTGTAGTTCTCATGCTTGTTGTCTAGAGGTGGGGGATAACAAACAACTTATGCCCGAGTTGATTCAGGATACTTCAGCCAGAATTGAGATGACTCGGAGTCGTATCCGGGTAGCCCAAGACATATAGAAAAGATACACCGATGCTAAGCGATTCTTTTGAGAGTTTAATGTGGGGCACTGGGTGTTGCTGCGAGTATTTACTATGAAGGGGCTAATGAGATTTGGGAAGAAGGGGAATTTAGCACCGAGGTACATGGGGCTATTTCATATAATCAAGAGGATTGGACCGGTGGCATATAGACTTGGGTTGCCGAAGCACTTACACCGTATTCATGATGTGTTCCATATTTCTTCACTAAGGTGTTATCTTCAGGATGAGGTGGCTCACACTGACATTACTTTGGAGGATATTGATTTACAGTCTGATAATTCATGAGCAGAAACCGGTTGCTATCTTATACCACAATTAGAGGCGATTGAGGTCAAAGGTAGTTCAACTTGTACGTGTTCAGAGGGGGCATCATAGTGCCGATGAGTCTACTTGGGAGTACGATGATGAGATGCGCGATAAATATCCAAATTTATTCTTACCAGGTATAATTTTTAGTCTTTTGAATTTTGAGACAAAATTCTGTTATTAGGGGGGAAGTATGTAATACCCCGTAATTTTAATAATTTTAAAATAAGGATTAATTAAATTAAAATGAGAAATTAATTCGGTTTGAAATAAATAATAATTAGCGAGATAAGAGTTAATATTTATTTATGTTGAATATTACTTAGTGTATGGGTAATAATAATGATACGAAAATAGTATAAATGTCGTGAGTACGAAAAATGGCAATTATAGGCAATTACAGTAATTTAGCTGGGACACACATATTAGTCGTGTCGGGACTTAAATTATGGAATAGAAAAGTAAATTGGAAATAATCCATCCACATGGTCATTTCAAGTGCGCCAAAGTGTACAGAAGAGTCTAGATAGTCAGAAAAGTCTACCAGGGGGTTTAGTTTGGGTTCTGAGGCAGTTTTAGACCAAACTAACACCCCATGAGGGAATTTTGGTAATTTTTATTTTTGGAGAAATGAACCTACGAAATTTTGAGGTGTATATAATAATCTACAGTGAGGGAATTAGGGTTATCAAACAAAAAAATTGATAGAGGCCATAGGAAGGAGAAGGAGAGGTGCCCAAAGTGTTCCAAGGCCAAGACCACCCCTTTTGCACCACCGTCACCACCATCGCATAGATTGGGAGAGGAATTTCAAAAACAATGGATCAGACCTAATGTTAAAGGTAAGTATATATCTTGCTAAGTTTTATTGAGATATATTATCCATGTTAGTGTAGGGTGATTGAAGGACTGATTGTATGCATGTAAAGGATAAATTTATGTACTTGAAATCATGTTCTAGGTAGAATTAATGATTTAGATTGAACCCTTGTTATATTAAGATGAAATGTATGTCCTAATGATAATTAAAATGATAAGAATTATTTGTTATACATGTGTTCTTGGGGAAAAATGATGAACTAGGGTTTTAGAGGATAATTTTGATTTCATCCTCATTAAGTTATGTTTTTGATGATTTTAAAAGTATGAAACATTAAAAATCATGTATATGTGTTGATAGAATGATTGGTAATCTTACTTGGGTGTATGGCATAGAATTATGGAGGTTTGGAGATTAAAAATGGTGAATCCCGTAGGCTGCTTAAGAAGGAAGAAAAGACCTGTAGCATTTTGAATCAATTCGGGCCAAGGGCAAAATTGATTCGGTTAGCGAATCCATTCAGCCATTAGGAGAATCGATTCGGTTCCCCAGATTTAGAATTTTTTCCCCTTTTGGATTTAGAGCTTATGGGAAATGATTGAATTAACCTTATAATTAATTTTAAATATAATGGGAGATATTCAAAACACCAGTAGACAAATGTTAGGCGTTAAGACTTGAGATTTTGAGATAAACAAACGGATGAGGCTAAGTGTACTTCATTAAAGAATGGAAATTAAATTTAGGAGAAATACAACTATGTCACAAGTACCTTTGGGAACCTACAACTTAGAGCAGTAGGAAAGAGTGGGAACACCTACTGAATTAACTTAAGTGACACTTAGGGACCGTATGAGTAATAGGGAACACTCGTGTTATTATGAGAAGAAGTGTTATGCTAAACAAATGATACGTAGGACATTTGAGAGATATACGCTACGTATGGAATATTATGTTATAGGCCGTGTGTGTTACTATCTTAACGATATAAATGTACTTGTAGTATGTATACTAATTATGTGATTTATGTGTATGACATACCTACGTTGCTTTCTATCATGGGAGGTCTTAGAAAGGGGATAATCTCATCCTGATGAGCCCATTAGGGGGATTTTAGATTGGTGCCTCAGAACATAGAACCTAGGTACGGGATACCTATGAAAATAATAATGTTGATAGTCATCTGGATGCATAGGTATGGCCGTATCCCGTAGGCTTGGAACTATATTTATCTCTAACTATGTGTGAATTATAAATATATGGTTCGAGAGTGATTCTGAACCGGTAGTCCTTTATTTAGTACGTGATGTACTGGGACTTGATAGCAGAGTACGCATGCACTGCAACTCAGTCTAGAGGTACCATATTAGTATATATATATATATATATATATATATATATATATATAGTAGAGTGGTAAATATATATACTTGTGATTGATTCTACTTTGTTGACCTAGTAGATGAGAAAGATAAGGACATCTAGATTAATATAAGTATGTGGGAACTTAAATGACTAATGGAATATTCATAATTGGTTAATTGATATTGAGAATTCGATAACGTATTATTTGGGTAATATGGGTGGGCGTAACGAGTTAGCATGTGTAGTATGATATTGAAGTCGGACTAGTTAGGCGGGATATGGTAACTAGGTCAGGGGATATATATACTTGTGATGGATTCTACTTTGTTGACCTAGTAGATGAGAAAGATAAGGACATCTAGATTGATATAAATATATGGGAACTTAAATGACTAATGAAATATTCATAATTGGTTAATTGATATTGAGAATTTGATAACGTATTATTTGGGTAATACGAGTGGACGTAACGAGTTAGCATCTGTAGTATGATATTGAAGTCGGACTAGTTAGGAGGGATATAGTAACTAGGACGGGTTAGAAATATGCATTAGGCGTGCACATTAGTTGAGAGGTAATAATCTCAATTGAGGGTACGTAAACCTAACATGTATATAATATCTAGTGTTAATGCATTTTAAATACTTGTTAATGTGTTAAACTGTTTTCACTCGGGATCTGACCCGTTTATTCCACATCTATTTCTTTTGTATAAATATTTTAGGTGCCCAGACACAGGGACGC
The DNA here is from genome assembly GCA_949130495.1 of Sambucus nigra. Taxonomy (NCBI): domain Eukaryota; kingdom Viridiplantae; phylum Streptophyta; class Magnoliopsida; order Dipsacales; family Adoxaceae; genus Sambucus; species Sambucus nigra. Next base: position 364,537,570 of record OX422212.1, read on the forward strand.
CAAGCCTAGGAGTTCTTATCCTTGACGTGCTGCAGCTGTTGTGGATGTTGCAGGCCTTTGATTTTGGATGTCTCCACATTTACCATTTCGTTTTCATGAGTTACTTATTCTAGTCAGGCATATAGCCCCTCATTATTCAGATGTATTCAGAGATAGTGAATATATATTTTTATTCCTTTTCAATAATGGGATTTATTTTTGTCAAATTACTATATTTGGGATTTAGGCTGGATTTGTTTACTCCAGTCATATTTATTTTATTCTGTCACTTTATTCCTTATGAGATTGATTATTGAGTGGCGCATGTTGAATTAATTATTTATTTGGTTTTATGTTAATCAACAAGATAAAATTTGACACCATCTTTTCAAATACTAGGTAGTTATTATATATTAAAAAAGAGTTTTCGACAGTGATGCTAAGAATGGACCATCTGAATATTCAGTTTTAATTTAATAAATGAGTGATCACTCGGTATTTAATTAAGCTGGGTGTCACACAATAGCCATGCTCTTGGTGACATAGTGTGAAAAAGGCATGATACTTTATTAGTATATTATGGAGAGAGTTTTTTATTTGGCATGATGTGTAAAAAAATCACTATACTAATAGGGAAAACGTAAATCTAGCATGGAGCATGAAGACTACACTAAGCATGATTCTTGATTACAAGTAGGTGCATACGCACACATGCTGAAAAAAATAACATCCATATAAGGATAGACACTAGCCTCGTTATGACAAATAAAGTCCCCAACAGAGTCTCCCCTATAGCCATCCTGATCTACCAGTCGGCGCATGTGTGCGGTCAGTGGGGTTCGCACCCATTCTCGGGGTGCTTTGGCCATCGTCAATTGAGGGGTGATGTATAGAGATTGAGTCTCCATCCTATTTTGCACAAAATAAGCAAAGCCAACATCAAACACATATTGATGCTTGCGAAACCAATTAGTTCAAGGACTCAAGGGATAAGTTTCGGAATAGGAAAGTGTTAGGCACCCATCCCGCCCTTTATATCTCTCATGAGCATATGTTATTATTTTCCTTAATAACTCCGTGAAGTGTGTGTGAATGTATCTATAAATAGAGAATGGAATTACTCGACTCACATCATGGACAAAGGAGGAGTGAGGTCATCCGTAGGAGTGTTCCCAAAATAGTAATTAAAAATATAATGTGTGCATTTGTCGGGTCACCGATCGTTTATGAAAGAACGATGGTATAAATTGGACAAAACGCGAGCATGAATCACAAATATAATATGTGGAAATAATACATGAACAAAAATAGGAAAAGATGACTTGAATCATTGATTTTTCCCGAGATGCTTACGTAGGCAAAAAAGGCTTCAAAGTTCACGTAGTTTGCATGCAACACGAGGGGTGGGGTTTATCCCATAAATCCAGGCAAGGACTTTATTATATGTGTGTGTGTAGAAAAAAGGATGTTTTAGTATGAGAAAATGTAGTGAGAAATATCCATTTGGAATTTATAAGCTGAAAAGACTAACTATGTTGTTTAACAGAAGATAAAACAATTACGTAAGTTCCAAACAAATTTTCGAGGAAACTCTTTTACAAAATAGAACAGTAACACAAGATGTGTTTCAAAATTATGAACAAGTTATTTTAGTTTTTTGGAAATAGGTTTTAAAATTAGACCTAAGTCTAGTTTGCAGCAATAGTAGTGAAGAAGTAAAAATCGCACTCAAGAGACAATATTTTTTATGTGGTAAAATCCCAAATTAGGGGAAACATCCATGATGACCTCTAGGCCACCAGAACGAAAATACGCTCAAATTAAACAATAGCTACAAGATCACAATCACTAAGACTAAGATAGAAAGGTACCTACATGAGTTCCCCTCTCAAATGTAATTTTGATATGACCTCTTTGACCTTCCTATCAGCTTTTTTGCCTTCCTCCTTGTTCTTTGTTTACAGTGGGTGGAACAACTGAAAATCTCTCAAATAAACCACACTATGTATGTGATTGTGTGAGACTGGAAGTGATAGTGATGTGAATATAACTACATGCATATATCTAGCTCACACCTCTCAAGATTTATACAAATAAATCCTATCAAATTATAGTAAGTCTATAAGAGATGAAAATATTTCATATCTTCTTCGAAATGAGACTTCCTTAAGCTCAATATTCCAGATCACAAAAAATATTTCTGAAAAAAATATTTGAGTGTTTCAAGATGCTTATATATGTACCAAAAGATTTCAAAAAGTGTGAAATTTATATTTTTGAAACACAAATAATAGATCTGAAATAAACCCAATATTTTGAAGTCTCTTTTTCAAAATATTTTAATCAGAGAGTGGATCTAGCAAAATACAAAACAAAGAACCCAAGAACCAACGGATAAGAGATAACAGAAACCCTAAAATCTATGGTGAGATATATCTCTTAGCAAATCTTGTAATTTCTAGAAAGAAATGCAAGATCCACTGTGATATATGGTTCCTAAGAGAGATAATGAGTGAATAGGGTCTTCAAACTCAACCAAATACTAAACTCACAAAAACCTAACTGATTTTAACTCAATATAGGTAGGTTTTCTAGTGTAAATGAAAATTTACGAACGTGTTTGTTTTTTTGAAGAAAACCTAAGGGTTTTGTATTACGAACATTGGTTTTCGAATTCTCTCTCTATCTCTTTATCCTTGACTCCCTCTATATTCTCTCTTCTATCTCTAGGCTCTCTCTTATCTTTTTTCTATCAATTTAGATGAACAATCAATGTCTCAAAATGGCTGACCCAAGGAGCCTATTTATATTGGTTTGAAAAGGATCTGGAACATCGAACGATTTTGACGGTTGGGATTAGATTTGACCTTTAGAATTCGAATCTAATGGATAGGAATGCACCGTACAAAGGCTTCCTCTCATTGGTTCTTTTAACCCTAATTTGGATTAACTGAGGATACATGAAGATCGAAGATTAAAATGATCCAGAGGCTAATATTGTATCAACACAAATCTGACCAGCATAAGGTTAACAGGTGTAATGATGTAAATGACTGAAAAATGCATGTTTTTTATCTTTCAAAAATCTAATTCGCACCCACAAATGTTTATCTCGATTTTATATTCTACCCTGACATATTTTTAAGGAATAATAATAATTCTGATTAAGCCCACAACATTTTAAAACATAATTTTAAATGTTTAAAAAACTTTTTAAAATGCTTAAAAAATGTTTAAAAAATCCAAAATATATGTAAACAGTTGTGCACACACAACAGCAATTATATGCATAAATTGTGTCTTATAGTGTGTTCAAGAGATAAGAATACCTCCTTTTTCGTAGATCCATTGTTCTTGGACTGGATGATATTTGATGATGAGGCTTGTGTATTCCTTAGAGGGGATGCTCAAGAAATCTAATCCTATTTTGTCACCATATCTAAACTAGTTGGAACTCCTATATAGTACATACTCAAGTTAGTCAACCATATAGTGTGTTCTCAATCTCCCCATTTGGATATTGGAGACAAAATTTCCTTGAGTAACCTGTACTCATGGGTAAAAATAAAAATCCTAGATTTCCTACACGAAAGAGCTATCTACCCATTCCCATTTAGAACAAACAATAAGAGAAAGAAAATACATAACTCAACTATCATACAGAACATTACACAAAATTTGAGAAATCTGTACGAACAGTTTTTGAAATGCCCTGAAATGAAACACTTAAGGTGGAACATTAGTTGAACCAAGAGAAATGAAAATATAGCAAGTTACTCAAGTATTCTTCCCCATTTTTTCTCAAATGTACAAAGGGTGAAAAATAGATAAATAATGATAAAAAACAATCAAACAACCTATAATAATCAACGGGTCACTTCAAGTGTCTCCTACATAAAAAAGAGATAGGGTACGTCTTTTGTCATTTTTTAAATGACCGTACCCTATATATTCGAAGACCAATTATTAGAATGAATGTAACCAGAGGATATACTTAATAGGTGATAGACAATTATTCAGGACTAACCATACCAATAGATTTTCTTAAGTATTCAAATCCCAAGTTATCTAACGGTTTACAAAATACGTCAGCTAATTTAAGTTCTGTAGATAAATAATTTATCTCTAATTCTTTTGATTCAACTAATTCACAAATAAAATGGTGTTTTATCTTGATGTGTTTAGTACCCGAATGTTGAATAGGATTCTTAGAGATATTTATCACACTTTTATCATCACAATATAGATGTAGATTTTCTTCATTAATGCCATAGTCACTAAGAATTTGTTTAATCCACATTAATTGAGCACAACAGCTTCCTGCGGGTATAGATTCTGATTCTGCTATGTAAAGTGAAGTGTAATTTTGCTTTTTACTACTCCATCCTACTAAGTTATAAACTATATAATAACAAATGCCTGAAGTGATTTTGTTGTCATTAGAACAGCCAACCCAATCTGCATCGGTGTATCCTACAATTGTTCTAGATATATCGTTTGTGTACCATATCCCTAGGTTTATTATACAGTTAACATACTTAATAATTCGTTTAACACATAGCAAATGACTTTCCTTAGGTGCACTTTGGTAACAGGCAAAAACACACACAACATACATGATATCAGGACGTGAGACTGTGAGGTATAAAAGGTTACCTATCATACTTCTATATAGGGTAGGATCTATATATTTCTCATGTTCATCTTTAGAAAGTTTAATGAAGTACTCATGGGAGTCTAGAAACCTTGGCATTCTCTCATCCAAACTTTTTCACTAACTCTATAGCATATTTTGATTGTTAAACAAATTACCCAACAGATTTTTGCTTGGCATGAAGTCCTAAGAAATACTGAAGCTCCCCCATAAGAGACATTCAAAACTCCTCGTTCATAATTTTAAAAAATTCTTTAACCTCAAAAGGGGAAGTTGAACCAAATATTATGTCGTCAATATAAACCTGATCTATTAAGACCTGTTTGTTAAAACATTTAACAAATAATGTCTGGTCATTTCCACCTCGTCGAAACCCTTTATTGATTAAAAAGGTTGACAGGCGTTCGAACCAGGCCTAGGGGATTACTTTAAACCGTATAGATAATTTTTCAATCGATAAACATGGTTTGGGTAATGATGGTCAATAAAGCCTTTCGATTATTCAACATAAGTCCCCTCTGTGAAAATACCATCTAAAAAGGTGGATTTCACACCCATTTGATAAAGTGTGAATTGTAAGCGACACGCTATAGCCAAGAGTAATCGAACAGACTTAAGGCGTGTGACGAGGGCAAAAGTCTCATCAAAATCTATTCCTTCAACTTGAGGATAACCCTGGGCAGCTAATCTAGCTTTATTTCTAACTATCATCCCAGATTCATCTGTTTTATTTTTTCAAATTTAGAGAGTGCTAATAAACCTTTTATTTTCTAGCATAGGCACAAGATACCATACGTCATGACTTTTAATTTGAACAAGCTCTTCTTGCATATAACCTATACAAAATAAGTCATTAAGTTCTTCATTCGCATTATTTGGTTCTATTAAAGAAACAAAGCATGCAAAATGAGCAACATTACGTAATTGGGATCTTGTACGCGCTGGCTTTTCAGGGTTACCAAAAATATTATTTATGGGATGATCTTTAGAAACCCAGTTAGGTACTTCAGGGGTCTCAGTTGGTAAAGGATCAACTATCTTTGGAGATTCATAAGTAAAATTATTTTCAGACTCATCCACTACAGTTGGCCTTTGTTCTTTACTCACGACATTATTGTCACTCACTATCATATTTATTAATTTCGTGATTAATTTAGTTCACAAATTATAAATACCATAAGCCCGACTATCAGGGGAGTAACCCAAAAATATGGCTTTGTCACCACCGGTTCCAAATTTAGACAGGTGTTCTCTGTCTTTGCAAACATAACAAGTACTCCCAAAAGTTCGAAAATATTTTAAGTTCGGCTTTTTTCCATACCAAAGTTCATAGGATATTTATTTGTAAGGTAAAATCTTTTGATAATATGACATGTTGTTGGAACTACCTCAACTCAAAAGTATTTTGGCAAGTTCTTAGCATGTAACATTACCCTGGCCATTTTTGGGATTGTGCAATTTTTACGCTCGGCAACACCATTCTGCTGAGGTGTTTTAGGTGCACTGAACTCGTGTTGGTAACCATTACAGTTAAAATATTGTGTTATGCCTAAGTCTTTAAATTCACCTCCTCTATCACTATGAATTCGATTAACTTGGGTATCTTTTTCATTCTCGATTCTTAAAAGAATTTTAAATAAATCTCAGAATGTATCAGATATTTGTTTTAAAAATGCTATCCAAGTGAATCAAGTAAAACCATCCACCATAACCAAAATATAATTGTTATCACAAAGGCTCACAGTTCGGGAAGGACCTAAAAGATCCATGTGGATTAGCTCTATAGGTTTTATTGTTAAAGTGTCTTTAACTTTCTTATGAGCAGATTTAACTATTTTTCCTTTTCGCTATTTTTCCTTCCTGACGCGGCCCACAAACAACATTTGAAATTGGTTTTATTTTAGGTAAACCTTTAACTATATCCTGGGAGCTTAATTTTCTAAGATTATCATAATTTATGTGACCTAAACAATTATGCCAAATTTCATTATCATCAGGCCTGGATAATCTACAAGTCTCATTACCCAGATTTACTGTGTAACAGTTATTTGGGGTCCTCTGACCAGTAAGTATGCAATCACCATTCTCATTTAAGATTTTACAATTAGTTTTTGAGAACGTGACTGTATGGTTGGAGTCACAAAATTGTGAAATACTTAATAAATTAACTTTAAGACCTTTCAATAATAGGTTATCTTTGAGAATAAGGAGTCATTTTTCTTAGAGTGTTGCTTTGCCTATGATTTGAGCTAATACTCCATCCCCAAACAAAACATTTCCTCTTAAGAAGTCAGTTATGTCGGATAATTAAGTATCGTCTTCGGTCATATGTTTGGAACATCCAGAGTTTAAGTACCAACCAGAAGCAATGTGTTCAGCTTTTAAAGAACTACTAAAAATTTTACACTTCAATTGGGGTATTAGATCATCATTTCTAACCCATATATCTCAGTTTTAAAAGGTTTGTGAGCTTTTGGTTTATAAATAGATCTAGAACTCTTTCTCTTAGTTTTCTTCTTAGCGGGAGATCTTTTCTTCCTATTCCTATAGTTAGAGTTTTTATTGGGATGTTTAAGAAGTACATAATTATTTATGACCTATCTAGAATACTTAAAGTTTTAGTTAATTAGCGATTTATAGACGGGCTTATACATATCTTTTTGAAAACATTCATCAAGACAGTGTCCATAAACATTACGATATGAACAATATTGGTGGCTAGACGGTTGTTTCTGATTTTTAAAATATTTGAAAAGAGATTTATCTATTCACTGGACGTTGACCTTCAGTCTAATTGCAACAGTTTTCCATTCATGTTCAAATCTCCTAACAGGGGAAAAAAATATTTAGCCTTATATTTAGTAGTAGGCTTTGGACAGTTTTTCATCACGATGTCTGGCCCTTTTTTGTTATTCTCATAATTAGTTTTTAAGGATTGAAAATTAGGAGAGAGATCAATAGGTATTTTTCCATAAGACACAAATTTTATATTTTGCAAAGGTTTGGTTTGTACCTTGGTTTTTTTATCAAAACCGATTCATGTTTTGTCTTCAGAATTGGTTTTACAAGAGGCAACACAATCTTCAAAACAATTGGAAATGCTTTCAAACTTAGAATTTTTTTTTAAGACAGTTGAAACCTTTTGTTTAGATTCTTTCAATTCTATTAAAGTTTCCTTGTATTTCTTTTCCAAAGCTTCATTTGATTTAGAAAGTTCTTAATTTTTTTAAATAAAAACTTTAGTTTTAGTTTCATAGGCCAAACACGGATTAGTGTAGTCCTCAGCATTCGACTTTACCATTTGTCTTAATGCTTTTATTTTCTCAGTTAACTCCTTGACAATCTTTTCTAGTCTACTTCTCTTCGTAAGGGTATTAGTGTAAAGTGTGTGAATGTCACGTAGATCATCATTTTTGGGCTCTTCTAGTGCAGTGTGTGAGTTATCCCCTAGCCTTTCATTTGTCTCACTCATACATCTATTCAATTCGTCATTAGAGTGATCACTTTGACTCACACATGACGTTGAAGAATTATTACTAGCAACATCAACAACATTTTTTCTAAGTAAAGAGCCAATAAACCAGTAGTTGGTAAAACATTATCAGCCATAACATATCTAGGCATAATAGCATCAGAATCAGTCTTAGGCATATCATCAGCATAAATAATTATAGTAAGGAAATCTATACAGGGATAAAAAGAATTGGAAGACTCAGGATTATCTTCTTTAGAGTCACTTGAGTCATCCCAAGTCTAGAATATATTGGCCTTAGCATTATTATTGTTAAGTCTAACTCTACACTTACTGGAAAATGGACCTAGTTTTCCATAACGATGGCATTTAACATTTTTCGTGTCAGTCTTTGGTATATTATTATCATCAGTGTTGTGCTTGTCTTGATTTCTCTCCTGATGTCTGTTATTAGAATAATTTGAATTAGCATCCTTCCTTCATTTAGAAGCAACGTTGTTTCCAAACTTTAAAATTTTCTTAAAATGTTTAGACATAAGGGCTATCTGATTATTTAAATTATCTACATAACAATCTTTATCAGAGTTCAAATTAATGTTAGGTAAAGCAAACTATGGTGTAGTCATTTTATACTGGAATACTACATTGGGACTGGTGTGTTTCTTTTGATTATTGGAAAGATGTTTCTTAAATTCCAATTCCATTTCTACACTCCTAAGCTTATTACAAAGGAGTTCAAGGGTCAAGTATGGGTCACCTAGCTCCTCAATTGCATAACGTTTGTTATCAAACTTATCGAGAAGGGATCTAATAATTTTAAAGACTATTTCTTTCCATTCATACATAACTCCATTAGCATGTAATTTAATAATAACATCAGTCAGTCTAATGTAGAATTCATCAAAAGTCTCAGTTTCAGCCATAAGGAGAGTATTATATTGTTGTATTAACATCTAAGTTTTGGCTACCATAACAAGGCCATCACCTTCATGAGCAGTGACTAACGTATCCCAGGCTTCCTTAGATATTGAACATATGGGTATCCCGTAATATTCATGTTCATTAATAGACATAAATATGGAATTTTTCCCTTTATTGTTGCTTAAGGAGTCTAGTTTTTCTTCCTTGGTAAACTCATTGAGGAGTTTTTTAGTTCTTACATTTCTACCTTCTGCAACAGGCTTAGTTGGATGAGTATATCCATTTTTAATGGCATCCCATGCATCATATCCCAATGTCCCTTGGATGAAGGAAATCATCCTTACTTTCTAGTAAGGAAGATTGGTTCCATCGAAGAGGGGGGACCTGGACAAATTTCCAAGATGCTCAAATTTCTCGTCCATTGAGATTTTGTTTTTAAAACAGTTTTAAACCATTGAGATTTTGTTTTTAAAACAGTTTCAAAGCACATGATATAACATATTTTAAAAATAAGAACTCAACTCTGATAGCAATTAAAAAGCCTTACTAAGTTGTTTAACACAGGTTAAAACAGTTAAGTCAGTTTCGAAAAACTTTTTAAAGAAACTCTTTTATAAAACAGAATATTAACACAAGATGTGATTTCTGAACAAGTTATTTTAGTTTCTTGGAAATAGGTTTTAAAATTAAACCAAACTCTAGTTTGCAATGGTAGTAGTGAAGAAGTAAAAAATCACACACAAGAGACAATATTTTTTACGTGGTAAAACCCCAAATTAGAGGAAACATCCACGATGACCTACAGGCGACAAAACAAAAATACACTCAAATCAAACAATAGCTACAAGATTTCAAGCACTAAGAATCCATTCAAAATCCTAAGACTAAGATATAAAGGTACCTACAGGAGTTCCCCTCTCAAATGTAATTTTGATACGACCTCTTTGACCTTCCTAGCAGCTTCTTTGCCTTCCTCCTTATTCTTTGTTTGCAGTGGCTAAAACAACTGAAAATCTCTCAAATAAACCACACTATCTATGTGATCGTGTGATAGTGGAAGTGATACTGATGTGACTATAACTACATGCATATATGTAGCTCACACCTCTCAAGTTTTATACAAATAAATCCTATCAAATTACAGTAAGTGTACATGAGATTAAAATATTTCAAATCTTCTTGAAAATGAGACTTCCTTATACTCAATATTTCAGATCTTAAAAAATCTTTATAAAAAACAAATTTGAGTGTTTCAAGATGCTTATTTATGTACCAAAAGATTTCACAAAGTGTGAACCTTATATTTTTGAAAAATAAATATTAAATCTGAAATAAACACAATATTTTGAAGTCTCTTTTTCAAAATAATTGAATCAGAGAGTGGATCTAGCAAAATACACACATACAACCCAAGATCCAACAGATAAGAGATAAAAAAAAACCTTAAATATATCGTAAGATATATCTCTTAGCAAATCTTGCAATTTCTATAAAGAATTGCAAGATCCACAGGGAGACGTGGTTCCGAAGAGAGATGATGAGTGAAAAGGGTCTTCAAACTCAACCAAATTTTAAACTCACAAAAACCTAATTGATTCTAACTCTCCAAAGGTAGGTCATCAGGTGTAAATGAAACTTTAAGAACATGTTTGATTTTTTGAAGAAAACCTAGGGTTTTGTATTACGAACATTGGTTTTCTATTTCCCTCTCTCTCTCTCTCTATATATATATATATATATATATATATATATATATATAATAAAGTATAAAACTTATGTATGTCACAAGTTTAATGGATGATGTCATTTTTATGAATTCTTTTATATTACCTTTTTTATCCCTTATAAATTTGAATTCCCCCTCTTTTGACGCACTCTAATTTGTTTCCCCCTATTTTTTTCAAAATTCAAACACAGGGGTTGAATGGTATTTTCTTCTATATTACACCTAGCCCCACTTTCTCTCTTAAACCCCGAGTCATTTTCTCTTGAAACTCTACACCCCTTCACTACAAAAACCTTATTTTCTCTCACCCTTTATTTCCGCCTCTCCCTCTCCCTTATCCGTCCCTCTCTCTCATCGGCACCGTCTCTCTATGAACTCCCATTTCAAGCACCGTCTCTTTCTGAAGCTACTGCTCCAGCTGCGCGATGAATAACTTCGGCAACTCAATGGCGACAAACTATCCGAGGCGTGAAAAAGAGGGGGAGAGGTGCAAATGATTCCGTTTAAATATTTGGGGTTATTTGCGGCGAATCACGTCGGCAACTCAACTCAACTCAACGGCAACATTAAACTGACGTGCTTTTCCTCAAACCTATTATTTTCGTTTCTATTTTTATTTTTCCATTTCCATTTTTCTTTGTAGATCTAACGATTTGAGATGCGGTTTTGGTTCATCGCCTGAAGAAGGTCCATTCTTTGTCCCTGTGGATGATGTAGCTTTGAACACCCATCTCTTAGCAGATCTGGGACGAGAACCCATCTTCTCCCGCCTTCACTTTTTCGCCTCTCTGCCTCCAAGAAGATTATGAGCAGGTTTGTAAGGATCTGAATTAGTTTTTGATTAGTTTTTTTTATTTAGGATCTTTATTGTTACGTTTTCAAATCGTGGGATTTCTTTTTCATTTTAATTAGTTTTTGATTTCAAATTTGATAAAATTGGCAATGGTGTTGATTGCCTACTAAAATAACATAAACAAACGAATGTTGCACATATAGAAATTATAACATAAAAAAGTTGCAGTAAACTCAAAATTTTGAAGCTAATATGAACACAACAATGTAACTGATTAACGGTGAAGAAAAGGAAAGATAAAACTAATTTTATCTATGAAGTTTGGAAATACTATAGAGGTATCTTTGGGATTTATCTTAATTTTAGCTCTGTCAAATATATGGTTATAGCTTGGTGGATTAGAGTTCCTCAAATAGATCATCAAAAATATTTATTTGAGTCTATTCCTTTTATCATTTTTCTGTAATTATAGAAAGCTAGAAACTCCAGCTTCTTTGAAGATAACTCAACTACAAAGTCTGAGGTGATTCAAAAGGTGTTTCAATCAGTATCATCTCTAGCTATATGTTTCTATTTTAAGGACATGATAATTAATGTGGATTGTTGATACCAAAATTAATATGCTGATATGGACGAATAATATGAAGACACGTGTCAATCTACTTGGCACAATAGCAACGAGGAAGTTCATTTCCCCGACCAACTCATGTTCTCTCCGAGCAACGAGGATACACCGAGGAACTTCAGCACTCCGAGGTACTCTAGCGCTCCAAGGAACTCCTGAGCAACGAGCAACTAAGGCGGTCCGAGCTGCATCTCGGCCGTAGCATTAATTACCAGATAATCAACAGTTCAACTATTCATTGAATGTTTATCATCTTGACGCACACGCTGCATTAAATGTATTACCATTTCATATGTATATCATTTAATGTATCAACCCTTTCATGTACAGCCTAAGGGCTATAAATACCTTGTATCACCCTCATTCAAGGGGGACCGGAATTTCTTGAGAGAACATATACTCGAGAATTCTCAAACACTCAGCAATAACATAACAGTGGACGTAGGCCATTCATATAAGGCTGAACCACTTTAAAAATATTTGTCTCATTTTATTTATCTGTGATTGAATAATTAGAGCGATCTAATTTTTTACATCAACAGATTGGCGCCGTATGTGGGAACGATTGTTACTATCGTTTTTCACCAAAAATCGGTCATCATCAATGGCGGATAATCCAGAATCTAGCAATCGAAACGCTGGAAATACTGGAAATCCTCCGAATCCCTCTGCACCTCCAGATCTAGCCGGGATTATGACGAATCTGGCTCAAGGACAAACCGCCATACAAGAAACAATGAGGCAACTCATACAAACCCTTCATGGCGGTGCACCTGCACATTCAGGACAGCACAGTGGTCAGAGGCAAACTTATTTACTTTCTTCACGATCCAGGCGTACTGAGTCACGTCGTAATGAGGAGTCTGATGATTTCTCTTATCAACCTTGGCGAACTTCGTCAATAAGGGCTACAGATACTGATCAACATATCACCCTCTCTCCAGAAAGACCCAGTGCTTTTAGAAAGATTGAGTAGGGTGTCTCCTTTCAGTCGATTAGGCCCTAGGAGGAATAGGAGTCCACCTAAGACCATGTCGAGGAGTTTTGGACAACCATCAGATCTAAGAGAAGGATCAGCACAATCACGACCAGCTGCTCGTCAAGATAGATCTCAAGAAGCTACCTCAGAACGATCAATTGCTCGAACCAATAGGCCCGAGGAAGGAAATGAAGCGTGGAAAGGATCTCTCCAACGGTTGGAGGATAAATTGGGAGAAATGGCCAAGGCAAGGAACCCCCTACAACGAACTTTTGTTCGAGGAACACCTTTTGTACAGGCCATTGTGAATTTTCCTACACCGTCAAAGTTCAAAGCACCTATAGTGACCCCCAAATATGATGGAAAGACATATCCTGTTCTTCACATAGAGCAATATCAAGCTGCTGCCGACATCTATGTCGTCCCCGACGAGATGAGATGCAGAGCATTCTCAGGAACTCTTACTGGAGCTGCCCAGATATGGTACAACAATCTTCCTAGGGGTAAGATTTCAACTTTCTTTCAGCTGGCCGAGTTATTTATTGGCAATTTCTGTTTTGGAGGAAAGCCAGTAAAATGAGTAGCACACTTGTTAAGTGTTAGACAAAAATCTGGTGAGAGTACTAGAGATTACATAACACGTTTCAATAACGAGAAGCTGGAAGTCATAGATTACGAAGAAAAGACAACAATCACCGCCTTGATGAGTGGGTTGTTGCCTAATAAATTGTATTACACCTTGGCGAAAGATCCACCTAAAACTATGTCAGAGTTGATGGCAAAAGCGGCCAAAATCATGAATGCCGAGGAAGCTATGGCTGCAAAGAAGAATATGGATAAAGACACCAAGGTGGACGTCGACAAGTCTAAAAATAAAGAGCATAAGGGCAATGGCGGTCACAAACGTTCCAGAAATAATAAATCATCATGGGAAGTCCTGAAGAAATACGACAATTATACTCCTTTGAAAATGGGTATTCATCATGTCTTGGAAGAAATCAAGAACAACGAGGAGGTAAAATGGCCAAAGAAACTGAGGTCAGACCCTAATTTGAGGAATAAGGATAAATATTGCGAGTTTCATAAAGATCATGGTCACATGACCAAAAATTACATAGCTCTTCAGAACGAGATTGAAACACTCATCCGAAGAGGAAAGCTAGCAAAATATGTTGATCGAGGAGGTGAAAGAAAAAATAACGACCGAGCTAGAGAGAGGTCTAGATCTCCTCGTCGAGCAGAAGAGAAAAAGAAGAAAAACCATGAAGATTATCCAGATGATGACCCCGACCTTCCCAAGAAACCAAGACATCCAAAACGAGAGGTATTTTCTATACGTTTTGGGTCATTTGATTGTAATGTCATTACAAGAGGAGATGCATGAGGAGGAGACCTTACTGCAGAAAGAAAGGATTACCTTGGAGAGGCTCAAGCTTGTTCATATATTCAGCGAATAAATCTGGCCGAGGACGATCGTCCGAGGAAGGTAAACAAAGAGAAGCTGGTCATTGGCTTTTCAAAAAACGACCTAGCAGGTGTTCTTTATCCTCACGACGATCCTCTGGTGATCAAAATGAGGATGAAGGAAGTAGTGATTTCAAGGGTGTTGGTAGACAATGGAAGTTCGGCAGACATCATGTACTATTAATGCTTTGACAGCTTGAATCTGAAATTATCTCAATTGGAACCGTATCACAGACCCCTCCTGGGTTTTGCTGGCGAGAAAGTTTTTCCACTTGGGACGATCAAGTTGGATATATTCATTGGAACTTGGCCTGCTTGTCGAACAGAAAGAATACGCTTCTTTTGATGGATAAGAATGTGCAGTCAGCTTACAACATCATCATGGGAAGAGTTGGTTTGAAGAAGTTTGAAGCAGTTCCATCTACAGTGCATCAATGCTTAAAATTCCCAACAAACTTTGGAGTAGGAGTTGTGAAAGGTGATCAAAAAGTAGCTCGGGAATGCTATTATTCATCTGCCGAGCAAGAGGAGCTTGAGGAATCAAGGAAAAAGACTACTACCTACCAGGTGGAAGAAGATACAGAGATTGAAACTCTCGATCCCAGAGATGAATCCCAACTTGTAAAAGGACAGGTGGTGGAATCTACAAAAAATGTTATTCTGGACGACGAGCACCCTGAACGAGTAACCCAGATAGGTTCATCGTTGGATGCTTCAATAAAACAGGATTTGATAACTTTCTTGAGAAATAGGAAGAAAACTTTCGCATGGAGTCATGAGGACATGCCAGGAATAGATCCAAACTTCTTATGTCACGAGATCAATGTGAATAAGGAGTTCAAGCCTGTAAAGCAGAGAAGAAGGGTATTTAGCCCCGAGAAGAATCAAGCTATTCAAGAGGAGGTCGACAAGCTCCAAAAAGCTCAATTCATTGAAGATGTGAATTACCCGGACTGGTTGGCAAATGTGGTGATGGTAAAGAAGAAAAACAATAAATGGAGAATGTGTGTTGATTTCACTGATCTCAACAAGGCTTGCCCAAAGGACCACTTTCTATTACCCAGAATTGATCAGTTAGTGGATGGTACCTCTGGGCACGAGCTGCTCAGCTTCATGGACGCTTATTCAGGCTAGAACCAGATCAAGATGAAACCTGAAGACAGGGAGAGTACTTCTTTTATTACCCCTAGGGGTACTTATTGTTATAATGTTATGCCTTTTGGTTTGAAAAATGCAGGAGCGACATACCAGCGGCTAATGAACAAGGTTTTTGCCGAACAAATCAGTTGCAATATGGAAGTCTATGTCGATGATATGCTGACAAAAAGCAAGAAAGCTGCTGATCATCTAGTTGATTTAAGTCAGACTTTTGATCAACTGGATAAATACCAGATGAAGCTCAACCCGACGAAGTGCACATTTGGAGTACGAGAAGGAATGTTTCTCGGGTACATTGTCAACCAGCGAGGCATTAAAGCAAATCCAGAAAAGATCAAAGCTCTTTTAGGTTTACGATCTCTAACAACAAAGAAAGAAGTGCAGAGTCTTACAGGGCGAGTTGCAGCGCTTAACAGATTTGTATCTCGAGCAACAAATAGATGCTTACCATTCTTCAAAACACTTCGAAAAACTTTCAAGTGGAATGATGAATGTGAAAGAGCCTTTCAAGACTTGAAAAAATATCTGGGAACACCTCCACTGTTGTCAAGGCCGATAATGGGAGAAAAGTTGTACTTATACCTGGCAGTATCAGAGCATGCAGTCAGCTCAGCATTGATCAGATTGGAGAATGGAGTCTAGAAGCCAATTTATTACACAAGTAAGGCTTTTCGAGGTGCAGAGATTAGGTACCCAAAGTTAGAAAAATTGGCATTGGCATTAATTGAAGCAAGTAGAAGAATGAGGCCAAATTTTCAAGCCCATACCATCGTCGTTTATACCGACATGCCATTGAGACAAGCCCTTCATAAGCCAGAAAAGTCAGGAAAACTGATGTACTGGGCAATAGAGCTCGGTGAATATGATATTCTGTATGAACCCAGATCATCATTGAAAGGGCAAGCTGTAGCATATTTTATAGCAGAGTTTACATATCCTGATACCCCCGAGGAACAAAAAGTACTCACTGATCAACCTGTGGATGTTACAGGATCAACAGACATAAGTCCAGACCAACTCCGGTTGTTAAAAGGGCTTGTGGATGTAGAAAGATCATCAAATTCAAACCCAGAACAACTCCGGTTGGTTAAAGGGCGAGAAGAGGTGGTCGACGAGGAGCGAAAATTAGCAGGGGAGGATGGAAGAGAACATAAGATATTCCACCGAGGAACTCTATTGGATAAGAAATTTGAACACGAGTTACCTACATGGAGATTGTATGTAGATGGGTCATCTTGCACAGCAGGTTGTGGAGCAGGGATTGTTTTGAAAACACCAGACGAGATTGATATAGAATATGCCTTGCGATTTCAATTCAAAACCTCCAATAATGAGGCTGAGTATGAGGCCATGATAGCAGGTCTTAATTTAGCAAAGATTATGGAAGCACAACAAGTGATGGTATTCAGTGATTCTCAATTAATTGTGAATCAGGTGATGGGAACATATGCGATTAAAGGAGAACTAATGATCAAGTATCATGCAAAGGTGATGGAATTGTTGGCAGAATTTGATGCCATTCAGTTGATCAGAATACCCAGAATAGAAAATGCACAAGCAGACGCACTGTCCCGACTAGCATCAGCTACTCGTATCGAGCTGTGAAGAACGATACCAATTGAAGTACTGGAAAGTCGGAGCATAGATGAAAACCTGACGATGAATATTATTACCCTTGATTTAGGACCATCATGGATGGATCCCATTAGGGCATATATTGAAGATGGAGAATTGCCAGAGGGCAAGCTTGCAGCAAAGAAATTGAAGTTTAAAGCTGCTCGGTATGTACTAACTAATGGTGTTTTGTATAGACGAGGAATTATGGTAGGTTTGCAGAGATGTGTACACCCCTCCGAGGTGAAAGAATTGATTGAAGAGATCCATGAAGGGTCTTGTGGAGCTCATGTAGCTGGTCGAACACTTTTGCAAAGGGTGATGACTCAAGGATACTACTGGCCGACGATGAGGGCTGATTGTATAGCCTATGACAAGAAATGTGACAAGTGCCAACGTTTTTCCTCCATCCGACGAACTCCACAAGCATTGTTGACACCCATAACTTCCCCTTGGCCATTTTCCATGTGGGGAATTGATTTGGTTGGACCACTGCCGACCACCCGAGGAAGATTCAAGTATCTCGTCGTCGCAGTGGACTATTTTACTAAGTGGGTAGAAGTTGGGCCGCTTATTGATATGACATACGAGAAGGTATACCAGTTCGTTTGGAAGAACATCATCTGTCGATATGCCTTCATCACAGACCATGGAACACAATTTGATAACGAGGAATTTGCTGCCGATTGTCATCAGTCGAACATTTTGAAGGTTCATTCAGCACCAGGCCATCCTCAAAGCAATGGACAGACTGAAGTGACGAACAGAACACTGCTAAATGGTTTGAAGAAAAGGCTAAGTGAAGCTAAAGCTAACTGGATTAATGAGCTACAATCAGTATTGTGGGCTTACCGAACAACTCCCCGAGCAGCGACTGGAGAATCACCATATATGCTGGCATTTGGAAGTGAGGCTGTAATACCTACCGAGTTGGGTCTACCAACACACAGAGTGCTGAATTTCGATTCCCCAGGCAGTGACTTGATGAGAAGACTGGATTTGGATATGCTCGAGGAGGTTAGAGAAGAGGCAGCCATTAGGAATGCAGCTTATCAACAACGAACAGCTCTGTTCTACAACAAAAGGGTGAAGAAATGCGATTTAAAAGAAGGGGATTATGTGCTAAAGAAGGTCATTCAGAAGCACAATAAGCTTGAAGCCAACTGGCATGGACCTTACCGAGTTACAGAAGTTGTCCGACCAGGAACTTACCGAACAACAACTCTAGAAGGAGAGGAATTTAAGAATGCATGGAATGCTGAACACCTACGCAAGTATTATCAGTAATGTAAAATGTAGAGCAATTCCTCCATTATGAATAAAACGATGATGTTTCACCATCTCCTTCCTTTTATTACAAGTTTTTTGGGGAATACTAGTGTAATACACTACACTGATAGTTCGAGCGTGATCAACTTCGGTTGGTAAAATAGCGAGAACAAATTATAATCCTTTGGTTAGGAGGCGTACACTTGCGTGATCAACTTCGGTTGGTAAAAGAGCTTGTGGATAAGATAGTTCGAAAGAACCTGATAGTTCGAGCGTGATCAACTTCGGTTGGTAAAATAGCGAGAACAAATTATACTCCTTTGGTTAGGAGGCGTACACTTGCGTGATCAACTTCGGTTGGTAAAAGAGCTTGTGGACAAGATAGTTCGAAAGAACCTGATAGTTCGAGCGTGATCAACTTCGGTTGGTAAAATATCGAGAACAAATTATACTCCTTTGGTTAGGAGGCGTACACTTGCGTGATCAACTTCGGTTGGTAAAAGAGCTTGTGGATAAGATAGTTTGAAAGAACCTGATAGTTCAAGCGTGATCAACTTCGGTTGGTAAAATAGCGAGAACAAATTATACTCCTTTGGTTAGGAGACGTACACTTGCGTGATCAACTTCGGTTGGTAAAAAAGCTTGTGGACAAGATAGTTCGAAAGAACCTAATAGTTCAAACCCACGACCAACTTTGGATGGTAAAAGGGCGAGAACAACATTCTTAAAATGCCAATTTTGGCTGGTTAAGAAACAAAATATGCCAACAAGTTGGTCAGAAGGTAAAATCATTCCAGAAAATACAAAATATTCCAAACTGAGCCAAGTATAGTTGGTCGGGGATAAAAACCCACTAATTGTAGTTGGTCAACGAGGAGTTGGTATGCTTGGGTTTCCAAAGATAGATTTTTCTTGGACATTTCAGACAAAGCCCGATCTTTGGCGTTCAGTTGGTACGCTTGGGTTTCCAAAGTTGACAGAGTACGAGCTTCTTCAACATTACGGCTGAGAACTCTTGATCGACTCCGAGCAGGTGGAGAATTTTGCTCCTCGACAACGTTTTGAATAGCTCTTCCTCGCCCACGAGAACCTCTTCCTCGTCCCTGAGCAGTAGTAGAGATACCATACCTTCTCAGAGTATCCAATTCTTGCTTTAATTTGGCATTCTCAACCTCTAAGAATGATAATCCTTCATCGGTGACTGGTACCAAGGCAGCGGAGGATGAAGCTGCAGACTCATACTGTGCCAATTTTTTCTGCAAATTGTTGTTCTCTTGTTCCAGCAGCTCGGCGATCTGTCTGCAGGCCTCAACTTCACCTTTTAGGGTTCTCTCCCTAACATCGTACCCAACGATAATGTTTTTGTGACCTGTCTCAGAGGAAAGCTGTTGATACCTATTCTCATATTCCTTGTGCAACAAGGCAGTTGATTCATTGTGCTGATTCTGAAGATCTTCTAAGGTATAATGAAGCTCCTCGATCAATTCATAGTAGGCCACATTATTGGCCACAGCTCGGTCAAGTAAAGCTTCAAGTACCGATAAGCCTCAATTACCTGTTGTGAAGCATCATGGCCAAGGATGCCAGCAATTTTTGATACACTTAGCTCTGTGTGACCAGCCTTATAGTATTAGTGACATTGCTGCATCAGTTTTGTATCATTGGCAGATAGCAATTCCATCCTGGCCATAAACTAATGAAGAGGAGACAACAGTCAACAAAAACAAATCATCAACAACAGAGAAGAACAAAGATGTATTTTATTAGATCATAAAAAGATTACATTGTTTGATTACAAATGATAATGAAAGATAAAAATGATACCGAACAACTTCACACCTTTTCCTTATCTCCCAAGACTTTCTCGGGAGGCTGGGACGAGGAACTTGGTTGCTCGGTGGTAACAGCAGCTTGATCAGCAGGAGTTGAAATTTTCTCAGGAGGAGGAAGCATGGAAGAAATTTCCTCGTTGGCAGAAGGTAGAGAGGCAGGGACTTGATCACCCATGGCCATGGAAGATTCATCAGAGATAGCCTCATCCTCTTCTTCTTCTACAATTGGTGGGGGAGGACCAGGGAGGTGTAGCTGAAATAGATCAGAGTCCTCTTTGATCTTCAATTCCTACAGGGCAGCTACCCAGCCATCTCGGAAGTATTTCAACTTCCCATATTGTACTTGGGATGTCATCGCAGCAATCCCTTTGTCCCATCCTTTATCCCAGCCAGCGCTGAAGGATTTTTTAACTGCGAGCTTTCTTTTCAGTTTCTCCAAGGAGATCTTCTCGGATAGAAGATCCTCGGCAGTCTTTAACTTCGCATCCAAATCTTCTTTTTGGCGCTTGACATCTCGCAGGACGGACAACTCTTCCTCTGCCTTTTTCAGCTTATCTTCAAGCTCTCCAAAGTTCTTGAGCTTGTCGTCATATTTTTGATGCTCGACCTCTAAACTTTTCACCTTATTCTCCAAACTCTTGGAGATCTCAGCCAGCTTCACCTTCTCAGCTTCAACTATAGACAACTTTTTCTCCCAGTCAGCTTTGTCCTCATTATACTGCTGACGTGAATCCTTCAAGGATTGGGTCAAACCCAGCAGAGCATCCTCTACCCCCGACGAGGAGCTGGAAGCTTTAATTGCTTCATCTTTCTTCACGATGTTGTTAAAACAATTCACCAGCTAAACAATGGGAAAAAGTGACAAGTCAGTACAAAAATACAAGTATTCAAAGAAAGAAGGAAATTCAGAGTGTGAGAAGTTTACCGAAGCAAGGTGACGAGTAGCTAGGGATGTCAGCATATCCCTAGAAATCTTTTCATCAGTTCCTTGGACCTCGGGTATGATCCAAGTTTTTGCCGAGCTCATGGCAGAGCTCGGAGGAATGATGGTTGGAACACCAACACCACCAGCTGGAAGAGAGGAGATGGTTTCAGCCAGATTGACAGTTTCAGCCAAATTGACTGAGGACGATTTCCTCAATCTCCTCAAAGGGACTTCAGCAGTTTCAACCAAGGAAGATCTCTTGGTCGGAGAGATAGCAATCATCTCCACAGGAGCAACCTTCTTGCTCGGAGCCACTGGGGGCTTCTCGGTAGCTTTGGAAGGCGCAACATCCACCTTCTTAGTCCCCTCTGGGACATCAATTTTGCTTTTCTTGGCCTCAGCAGCAGAAGTAGTGTCATCAAATAGAGCAGGAGGAGCTCTTTTCCTGCCCATTCTCTGACTTAAAGGGATGTGAGAATCTGAAGAAGAATCCTCTGGAGTTGAGGCTGGCTCAACAGATCTAATCACAGGACGAGCAGTATAAGAAGTCGTATAGCTCCTATACTGCAGCAAATATGATGCAGACCTGATGTGCTCGTCTGCAACGTTCTTATGCAAACCCCAGATAAGTTTCAGATGCTTAATATTAACCTCTGATTCTTTTGGAGTTTTTCTTTTACTATCAACTGCAAATAAATACATAATGAAATATCAGTCATACATTTTTTCAAATAGGATAAAAGCATAATTTCATAAGTAAAGGAAAATGAAAATAAACCTATCCCATTGCCATATGGGGGGCATTTAGGACCCTGGTATACTGCATCTCCAACCAAGGGGGCATATTGCCAATTTTTAATAACCACCCCATGTTCAAAATAATCTCTATTTGCATCAGGGAGGTTAACTACAAGAGCCCTATTTAAAAACCTAGTTTTTAAGTAATAAACATTATCTAAAATAGCCCATCTATAGCAATACATAATCTCAGGAATCCCTATACGAGTCCCATGAGTTAGATTTAATTTATACATCCCATTAATTATTCTCCATGAATTGGGGGCTATTTTTGCAGGAACAACGTCAAAGTACTGACAGAACTCTAAGCATAAGGGGTTTGGCGGAAAAGAAAATCCACATTCAGCAATGAATAGACTGGGGAACCAATGTCCCTTAGGCAATCGAAAATAATCTGAAGGCTCAGAAAGAACCTCCAGAGTTACCCAGGAAGGAATGGAAAAATCGGAACGAAATTTCTCAACAGACTCCACAAGATAAACCATAGTGAATAAAAGAAATACAGAAGAAAAGAAGAGAATCTTACAGGAAAAAGGAAGAGCTAACAACTAGCGAAGGAAAAGATGAACGCAC
This sequence comes from Sambucus nigra, assembly GCA_949130495.1. Lineage (NCBI taxonomy): Eukaryota > Viridiplantae > Streptophyta > Magnoliopsida > Dipsacales > Adoxaceae > Sambucus > Sambucus nigra. Next base: position 364,560,352 of record OX422212.1, read on the forward strand.
AAGAGAGAGAGAACAGAAAGCTTGAATGCAGAAAATTGGAAAAGGTAGAAGACGGTATGGTTACTTAAGAAGTTTAAATACTTTACCTTGGGAATATGCGAAAGAAATGATTACACAAAAGAAACTAATACACCACCGGCGGCTAAAAGGACAAAAATGCACGAAGATCGAAGCACTCATAAAAATTCGAAAAGGCGGATTCTGGAAATTTGGAAGGAAATTCAAATATGAAGACAAGGCTCCTAAAACCCGGGAAAGTCAGTTAATATCGCCATATAACGAGAAAGAATGTTCCATACTCCTCAAAGTTCGAAATATGAAACATTAGGGGCTTCTGTTGATACCAAAATTAATATGCTGATATGGACGAATAATATGAAGACACGTGTCAATCTACTTGGCACAATAGCAACGAGGAAGTTCATTTCCCCGACCAACTCATGTTCTCTCCGAGCAACGAGGATACACCGAGGAACTTCAGCACTCCGAGGTACTCTAGCGCTCCGAGGAACTCCTGAGCAACGAGCAACTAAGGCGGTCCGAGCTGCATCTCGACCGTAGCATTAATTGCGAGATAATCAACAGTTCAACTATTCATTGAATGTTTATCATCTTGACGCACACGCTGCATTAAATGTATTACCATTTCATATGTATATCATTTAATGTATCAACCCTTTCATGTACAGCCTAAGGGCTATAAATACCTTGTATCACCCTCATTCAAGGGGGACCGGAATTTCTTGAGAGAACATATACTCGAGAATTCTCAAACACTCAGCAATAACATAACAGTGGACGTAGGCCATTCATATAAGGCTGAACCACTTTAAAAATCTTTGTCTCATTTTATTTATCTGTGATTGAATAATTAGAGCGATCTAATTTTTTACATCAACATGGATGTTCAGGTCTTAATTTTGTTCAAAATAAAGATTCAGCCTTATTAATTAAAATTCATTGTGGTTAGATGGGATCCTCCTCAAGCAGGATGGTATAAACTTAACATAGATGGTGCTTCAAAGGGCAATCCAGGGCTAAGTGACGCAGGTGGTATCATAAGAGATAGCTCTAGAAACCTAATTTCATGCTTTGCTAATTTCATTGACTATCAAACTGTGTTGTATGCTAAAGCTTAAGCTTTGGACAAAACACAGTCTTTTTTTTTTTGCATTTTTGGTTTTCTATATGTTATTTGTATACATGTACTCTGTTCAATGTTGGGTTTTCTATATGTCTTTTTTGCGTTATTGAATTTGTGTTACTCGGTTTATTTTTGCTAGAAAAATCAAGAACTTTTGGTTGAATTTGTGTTGCTCTGTTCAATGTTGGGTTTTATGAATGTTCCTTTTTGTGCTGATCCAATTAGATTTTTGTTTAATATCACCTCTTTTGAGTTGATCTAATTGAGTGTTTGATTACAGTCTATATGTTTTGCAGATGGTGGTGCATACATATGAAAGATTTAGAATATTTGAAGTTGGTGTTGGGAGAATTTGGAGATTTTGACACTCTTTTATAGTCAATCTTTTGTTAGTTCAGTTTTAAGCAATTTTTTTAATTATATGTGATTCTAATACCATTCTAATGTGATTCTGATACAATTTTTTCCTAATATACAGGAAGTGATGGAGGATCCATACATAGCAGCATATTCCTTACATACGAAGTTCAGTTTGGGAAGTTATTTGTTTAACATATTGTTATTAATTTTTGTTGTGTTGATATGTTGTTGGCTATTTGCATTGATACGCTATATTATGTTATGTAAGAATGCCATGAATTCTATGCGAGAATGATTTTGTGATTTGGTTTGTTTGTGATTTGTGTTTATTGATTTGCTTATGGATGTGAGGGAACGACTTCCATGATGCATATGAGCTAGAACTAAATACCTTACCATTTGAAAAGCATACACAATATGTTAATGGTCCATTTTTCAACTTCCTCCATCTTTATTTTTATTTTCAGTTTATATGCAAGTGAAAACTGATTTTTAATTATAAACTCTTCTTTTTTCTTTACACTTTAATGTGGCTTTGTATGGCATCGATTTAACCTATATTTTTATATTTTTATAAAAGATTATTTCTAAAGTCAAAATAGTTGAGACTTTATCCTATGTTACAGACTACTAATTTTTGAGAATAAAAAAAAACTAAAAATACAACTTGCATTTTAAAAAAAGACCATGAACAACCCCCACTTTTTAAAATAATGCCCACTTTTTCAAATAAATATCGAATTTTTTTTATTAACGTCCATTTTAATAAAAACATAATATAACGTAATTTTTTAAGATTTATGTAGATTGACCCCATTTATTAGTTTGTATTTTTATTAACGGAATATTTAATTTTTGTACATCCTTTGCATTTCTAATAGTAAAAAATTTTTGATTTATTTAAAATACCAACTCTTTTACATCACTAACACAAGTCAATTTTTTTTAATGAATATAACACATTCATGAAAGTAAATCTCGACATTTATAAGTTTTCAAAAATGTCAATTTTCAATCAATGTGCTGATTTTACTTTCATGCGTAAAATTCTCATCTATTCCATGATGATAAAAACTAATAAATTTGTGGAATAATAAATTACTAAAATATATTCACCATGCCATCAGCACAAACTTTTTAAATTATCAGATTTAGCGTTAATAATAGTACAATTGGTATTTTTTTCTTAAATAGGGTGGACTATCTCATAAATAGTGGAATAATTGCCCAATTTTTTTAAACTAATAGGTTCATACCATAGGTTATTTCAAAAATTATTTATCTGTTGTGAACTAAACACGATGTATGGTCCTATCAACGATGTACACTTTCAAAAATTAGCGTCGTGCCTTCAGGCACGGGCATACCCTAGGCACGTCCTTACAATATTTGTGTTGTAAGGAAGCCATTTGTTGTTCGAGTTTTTTTTTTATTTCTCAAATAATGTGGATAGTCCTATAAATAAAGAAAAATTTGCCCACATTTTTTAAATTGTTTACAGGTTTGTGTTGAAAAGAAAAACTTTATGACTTAAATTTTTTACATATTCAATACATTAGAAATTTTCTTCGTGCCTTTAGGCACGTACTTTGAATTTTTTTGTCATTTTGCGATTATCAGCGTGTCTTCATATATATATATATATATATATATATATATATATATATATATATATATATATATATATATATATATATATATATATATATTCTCCCTTCTCTCTCTAGTCTCTCCCTTTTTTTCTCTCAATTTAGACGAATGACCAAAGTCTCAAAATGGCTGACCTAAAAAGCCTATTTATATTTGTCTGAGAAGGATCAGAAACATCGAACGATTTGGATGGATGGAATTATATTTGACCTTTTGAATCTAATGCAGATCGATCATTAAAATGATCCAACGGCTAATGTTGTATCTTACTTCTAAGACACACAGAAAAGACAAATCTAACCAACATAAGGTCAACACATGTAAGGATGTAATTGACTAGAAAACGCATGTTTTTTATCTTTCAAAAATACAATTTGCACCCAAAAATGTCTCTGTTTGTTTTATATTCTACCCTGGCATATTTTTAAGGAATGATAATAATTCTAATTAAGCCCACAACAAAACATAATTTTAAATGTTTAAAAAACTTTTAAAAATGCTTAAAAAAAGTTTTAAAAATTCCTAAAAATATGTAAACACTTGTGCATACACAATGACACTTATATGCATGAATTATGTCCTAGAGTGTGTACAATAGATAACATTACTTCCCTTGTGGTAGATGCATTGTTCTTGGACTGGATGATATTTGATGATGAAGCTTGTGTATTCCTTGGAGGGGATGCTCATAAAATCTAACCCTATTTTGTCACCATATCCAAACTAGTTGGAACTCCTATAAGGTACAGACTCAAGTGAGTCAACCATATAGTGTGTTCTCATAAGCAAGCCATCATTTTCTTATTTTTGGGTTTTTGTATAGAAAACATAGTATGTGCACTACTACTAATAAAAAGTGGAATACTAATATATGTGAACTAACAAAAATTAAATGCTAAAGTAAGAATTAAATAACTAATGCGAAATAAGAGAATTTAAAGAGGGAGTGAAAGCATGAGTGAAAGTTTTAGACCTTTTTTGGAAGCTTTAAGATTGATCTTGATTGTTGAAGGGTTACTCTTACTAGTGGATAGAGGTGGTAGGAGGAGGGGGAATGGAATTTACAAAATTGGATAAGAAAAGGATGGAAATGGAATGTGGGGGAGAGGATTCAACATGGAAACCATACCGACTTTGAGATAATGTTGTTGAGATCACTGGGAGGGATGTTTCTAAGGTTCCTTTCGAACTGAGTTCAGAATCTCCTTTTATAATCTAACAACCCGGATATAATTATGATAAATTGTGTTTAAATCATGCTTACGTTATGGCATATGGATAATGTGGTATTAGTGTACATAATTTTAAGTTAGTATGTTAAGTCTAATCCTACCTTCATAATGCTTGAAATATCGAATTAGTTACAAACACAAACTTTTGAAGTTTTCGATAGGAATGTTCAGGTTGGAGACTAGTTTTGACCATTATAATATGACAATGGAGATGAGGTAAAAACTAGATAGTTGTGGATATGTGAGTTGAGTTTGTAACATAATAAACAGTGTGTTCAACGGAGGTCCGAGTCAGAATTTATTCCAAAATTTTGAAACATTCATCTATTCGTTAAGTAACATGTCGCCTTATTATGACAACAAATGATATGTTTTGACTGGACCAAGGGGAGGTGACTTATGCCGACTTTAAAACCTTGAAATGACCTCCTCCATCAGCCAAAATCATACATGAGAGAGTTTGTCTTGAGAAGAGAGAATCTAGAAGTTCGAGAAGTAGAAAGTGAGGAGAAAATTTTGAGAAAAATCCGTAGGAAATTACGAAAAAGACCCCAAGGAAATTCTACTCATAAATCTTGTTAATGTTTTGGTATTATTGATTGAAATGATATAAATCATTGATTTTTTATTGAAATTTCACGCCTTGGTGTATATGTACGGATAGATGCAAGTTTAAGCAAAGTTGAACGTGTAAACCTTTAAAATTGCTTCGTTTAGAACCTTTGTGTATCCATACTTTCAGAAGTTTTTGTATACTTACTGGAATTGAGAAGTTCAAGTTGGAGGTTAAAATAGACTAATAATTTCATTACACATCCAAAAATTATAATAACAATACCAAGAAATGAATCTTGCGTGATAGTTTGAAGTTCGTGTATAAAATCTGCCCCCAAAGAGTAACTACACATACCATGACGTTTTGCTTGACATTGCAAATGAACTTATGAAGCTTTAATTTTGTATCATTAGATATGTTTGTTGATATTGGGTGAAATATAATATGAAGTTATGATGTAGAAAATTATGAAAATTCCTGGAAGTTCATTGGACGATAGAGGAGCCTATAGGGAAGATTTGCTATGTGGTAAAGAAAAGGGCATATTTCACTCTAGGAAACTTGAAATAATGTGTCGTCTTTTGTATTGGAAACCTAATATCATAAGGATTTGATTAATAAGAAGAAATTGAAGTATGTTGGGTTATGATTTGGATATGTTAAATATCGTAACATGAATTTGAATGGAACTTCATTTATGATAAATGATTTGAATGGAATCGTATGATGCTTATGAATTGAGTTACATTTAAGTATACATTGAATTGTTAATATCCTTATGATAGTACTAATATTGTAAGAATGACTATGTGGAAGGGAAGAAGAACTGGTTGAACCAGTGCTAGACAAAGGTGAGGGAAAAACACATAAAGTGGCTAAGGTAACGTAAGGTCACTACCAAATCTAGGAGTTCGGGTGGGGTTAGCAAGGGATACATAAAACCATTATTTTGGACAATTTTAAATATCGTGAATCTGAGTCTACTTATCCTTAAAGTGAGTTTGAATAAGCATAATCGTTTTAAAACATATGATTTTTTTTTTTGTTTTATGGATTCAGGTTGATGACTTAAAAAATGATAATTATATTTATGGTTTGGTTAAGATAATCACAGTTTGACTTACTTTGACTTTCAAACTTAATTATAAGTAATTGGATTGGGGTGTGTCAATTTTGGTATCAGAACCTAAGGTTTAAAGGTTCTGGAGTTCGAAGCGGCTAGATTTGGTAGTGGACGTCGAAATTGTCTTGAGTCATAAGTATTCGATGGTAAAGGATACAAATAAGTATGTTAAGCCTTAAATTGGCTTTGTTGACTAACATCTGTCAGTTATACATATATATTGTTGTACGGGATATGAAATGTAAGGACGTTGCAGGAAAGGAAATAAGATGTTGAGGTTTATTCTGGGATGACAACGAATACAGGTATTTTAATATGAATCATTGCATTGTTTTATATGTTGTATGTACAAATATGTCATTGAAGAAAATTTTTAAAGATAAAAGGTGGTAAGAAAAATTGTAAAGTATTGGAAGTGATATCTTCCTATACTAGTATATCTGGACTTGAGTCCTCTTACATACTAAGCCATGAATGGGTGCACTCTTCATTTGTACAGGAGAGTGATGTACAGGAACCCATATCCTACTAAAGGATAAGAAGTGAGAATTATAATTATTATATGATTATGATGGGACTTGAATTGTTAAAGGTTGAATAAAATGAAGATTCACATAGTAAAGGTGAAGTGAGAATATTAGTAGTTGTATATGTTTAAAGTTAATATGTGAAATGGTCTGAAATATAATCTATCACAATTGATCCGAACATAGGTTCATAATGGATTATGATAAGTAGAAGAATAGAGTAATGAGAGTTGAGATATACTTCTTTAATAGTATAAGTATAGGTAGTGGATATTACTCTTGTGATGTTTTGCAATGCTTATAAGAATTGTAAAGTTGAGGCGAGGTGGCTAAGAGTTGGAAGTTTAAAATTATTGAGGAGTCCTTTTAAGAATATGTGTTGTGTATAAGTCTGGGAAAGATGCTAGTAGGATGTGAATATTGTAAGCTATGAGTGCAGATTTGAGGAGACACCGTGTCGAGCTCGGTTTAGACATAAGCAACGTGGTTGCACCTACGTATCCGTCTTTGCGGAATCAAAGTCTGCGTAGTTTGTGGGTCCGTACGATACGCCAGAGAGAGCTTGATTTTGGTGGTTTTAATTTGTAGGGGGTGCCTAATCCGGGGAGCCGCCTCTCAAATGCCCATTCTTGGTAATTTGGTGCGTGGGGGTACCAAATCCGGCTATCCGCTACTCAAACGCCCATATACCGTATAATAAAACTATAAAAATCCACTCGTCATTATCAAACCCGTGACAGTGCTCCAAAGGTGCGTTTGGGAGGAGAGTTATATTTCCTTTCCTTATTTTCCTCCCAAGGCCATCATCCATCAAATGAGGGGGGGACCCTTTTTTATAGCAAAATTGCCCCAAGTGGGCTTGACACATGTCATGTTCTCATTGAACCAACTGTCCAATATTTATGGTGCCACTTTTCACAATATATGTGGTGTCATATCAAATAATTAATTAAATCACTACTAGAGCATTGTCTAGTGTATATCATCAAATGAGGAGTATACGCAATATATTAATTTGCGTATAATAATATTCCAGCCCGTGTACGGTCTTGTTTGAAGTAAAACTTGATAAATCATAAATCAATATTTGATTAAATATGTGGGGTAATTTATTAGAGTGTTGGTGGTTAATTCATTTAACACCACTCTACAAATATTAATAACTGATTTGGGTGGATATTTAGTTGTATTTGTCATTGTACCTATGTGTTATCACTAAGGGTATATCATATAAAGAATATGGTTGACATTATAATGAGTCGCTAGAAATATGTATGAGGATAATGTGCTATGTGGAATACTATAATGTGATACATTAAGGTGTTTGTACATGTTATTTTAAAGAAATAAGACATATAATAATAAGAAAAGTATTATGGGGCTTGTAGTCATGGTTAAGGTTTTAAGTGGTGACTTTACGTTTAACATCCAGGTTACGAAAACTGGTAAAGTTAGTAAATTAATGATGTTGCATAAGACTATCATGTAATTAAGGATTGGGGTAAGATTATAATTGTAAAGAAATTGTGTTGAAAAAATGACTTGTTAAGGTCATTGTATGTTAGTTAAAGTCAAACACGTGTATTTTGTATTGAATGGAAGATGAGAAGATGGCGTATAATAAGCTAGTCTTGTAATATGATATTTATGAATTGAAATATTGAATGGAAGTTGGAGAAATGAAATATAAGAAGGTAGTCTTGTAATAGAATATTTATTATTTGAAATATTTCACGATGATAAGGATGGACCATAGGAATGAAGGTATGAAGTAATATATGAGTTGGGAATTGACTTCCGTTTATAAGAAATCATTAGATGATTATTCTTACGTATCAGTGATAAAGAAAATGAAGATGATATGAAAGGATATTTGTCGAGCATGAGGAAATAGCATTCCCAATTCCTTGGTAAATGAAATTCATACTAAATTTCGAGTATGAAATTTTTTTTTGGGGGGGGGGGGGGGGGGAAGTTGTGACAGCCCGGATATAATTATGATAAATTGTGTTTTAATCATGCTTACCTTATGGGATATAGATAATGTCGTATTAGCGTACATAATGTTAAGTTAGTATGTTTAGTCTAATCCTACCTTCATAAAGCTTGAAATATCGAATTAGTTACAAACATAAATTTTGAAGTTTTCGGTAAGAATGTTCCTGTTGGAGACTAGTTTTGATCATTATAATATAAAAATTGAGATGAGGTGAAAACTAGATGGTTGTGGATATGTGAGTTAAATTTATAATACAACAAATGGTGTGTTAATCGGAGGTCCGAGTAAGAAGTTATACCGAAATTTCGAAACAAGGGCAAATTCGTCTATTCGTTAAGTGATATGTTGTCTTATTATGACAACAAAGGATTTGTTTTGATTGGACCAAGGGGAGGTGACTTGTGACGACTTTAAAACCTTGAAATTACCTCCTCCTTCGGTCAAAATCATACATGAGAGAGTTTGTCTTGAGGAGAGAGAATCGGGAAGTAGAAAGTCAGGAGAAAATTTGAGAAAAATTCATAGGAAATTATGAAAAAGTCCCTAAGGTAATTATATGCATAAATCTTGTTATTGTTTTGGTATTATTGATTGAAATGATATAAATCATTGATTGTTTATTTAACTTTCATGACTTGGTGTGTATGTACAGATAGATGCAAGTTTAAGTAAAGTTGAACGAGTAAACCTTTAAAATTGCTTCGTTTATAACCTTTGTGTATTCAAACTTTCATAAGTTTTTGTATGCTTACTAGAATTGAGAAATTCTTGTTGGAGGTTAAATTAAACTCATAATTTCATAAAAGTCCTAAACTTGTGTAAAAAATACCAAGAAATCAATCTTGGATGATAGTTTGAATTTCGGGTATAAAATCTGCCCCCATAGAGTAAGTACGCATACCATATGTTTGACGTTTTGCTTGACATAGCAAATGAACTCTACAAATTATGAAACTTTAATTTTGTATCATTAGATATGTTTGTTGAGATTGGGTGAAATATAATATGAAGTTATGATGTAGAAAAATTATGAAAATTCCTGGAAGTTCATTGGACGATAGAGGAGCCTATAAGGAAGATTTGCTATGCGGTAAAGAAAATGGCATATTTTGCTATAGGAAACTTGAAATAATGTGTCGTCTTTTGTACTCAAAACCTAATATGATAAGGATTTGATTAATAAGAAGAAATTAAAGTATGTTGGGATATGATTTGTATATGTTAAATATCGTAACATGAATTTTAATGGAACTTCATTTATGATAAAGGATTTGAATGGAATCGTATGATGCTTATGAATTGAGTTACGTTAAGTATACATTGAATTGTTAATATCCTTATGATAGTACTAATATTGTAAGAATGAATATGTGGAAGGGAAGAAGAACTGGTTGAACCAGTGCTAGACAAAGGCGAGGGAAAAACACATGAAGTGGTTAAGTAACGTAAGGTCACTACCAAATCTAGGAGTTCGGGTGGGGTTAGCAAGGGATACATAAAACCATTATTTTGGATAATTTTAAATATGTTAAATATGAGTCTACTTATCCTTAAAGTGAGTTTGAATAAGCATAATTATTTTAAAACATATGAAAAGTTTTTAGTTTTATGGATTCAAGTTTATGACTTAGAAAAGGATAATTATGTTTATGGTTTGATTAAGATAATCATGGTTTGACTCACTTTGACTTTCAAACTTAATTATAAGTAACTGGGTCGGGGTGTGTCATATAGGGTCAAGGGGGGTGTCGATTGATATTTTCCTTAACATGTCGATCAACAGGCAACACCAGGCACACTGCCGATTGACAGGGAAATAAGTTTGCCATTCGGTAGTCTCATGTAGATTTTCTGAAAAAAATTTGTAAAACACAATCTATAAGTTTGAATCGTGCGTGGGACGTACCGTTGGAAAGGTTATTCATATCCTTTAAGAATCCTTGGGAGTTCGAAAACGCCTGATGGTTTTTTGGATAAGAGATTCTCGAAGAAAAATGAATTATTCGTTCGAACTGTTAGGCTGATTCGTAATCGATTCAAGCATGGGGCGGATGGTTGGAAACGGGATTTAGAGCCCTTTGAAGATTCATTGACATTTCACTCATGCGAAAAAATTAAACGGAGTTAAACGGGACTCGGGTATGCTCGGTGACCTCTAGATAGGTACTCGGAGTATGACCTAGGGTTTATAGTCAAGGAGGAAGTGCTGGGGACCTTAGGAGATGCTTAGGATGATCCTAGAATGTGGTGTCTACATATTTCTTAAGTCAATTTATGCAACATTCGAAATTAATACGAAATTAAACCACGTAGGAGCAGACAAAAATGTACCTCCGATGTGGACTTTTTACGATCACTTATTTACATCAGCCCAAAGTATAATTTGATGTAAATCGGAGGAAAACGTCGCCTACATTTCAATTATCTTCGAGATTTTCTTGGGCTTGTGAAAAGATTGCACAAGTTTTCTTCATGATCGGTCACCGTTGAACACTTTTTCCGAATTTTCTTCAGTTTTCCCTTTTTCATTTCTTCTTCTTCTTCTTCTTCTTCTTCTTCTTCTTCTTCTTCTTCTTTGAATATGCTTCTGGGAAAAACAATACAAATTAAACTAAACCAAGCGTAAAGTGTGACACAAAAGAATGATAAAAAAAATAACACGGCACGTGCACTAGTGGTTTATTTAACATAAAATTAAAAATAACCAAGCACACTTATGAAACAAATTTTGATTTTTTTTTTTTTTGGGGGGGGGGGGGGGGACTACTTACTAAAAAATGATTCGAATATTTTTCAAAAAAAATATTTATTTCAAATTTTCATGTATTTTTGTGATAAACTAGCGCTACAACTACTCTTTACTAAAAAAAAAGCTTAATCATTAAATATTAGGTACTGATTTTTTACTTTATTTTTGCTTACTTTTTTTTTACCAACCAAAATACAAAAAGTAAAAAAAAAACTAGTTCGAAAGTCATAACTTCTTTAAAAAAAATTAACAAATCACCGACAACAGTACCAAAAGCTTATTTTTAATTTATAAAATACCACATGTGCAGGGGCTTTAAAAATAGCAAGTGTAAATACGGGTCAAATCTACAGAGATTTCTCGATTTTAACTTTTAAAAGAATTGCAACTGTCCAACTAGACTAAATGGGGTAGAGAATAATTATGAATCAAATTAAATAAAAGAAACTACAAATAATGAGAGTAATACACAAGAGTTGTAAACAACATGAAAGAATTAGGATTCCGGGTTCATTCATCATGTAACTAATATTGCACGTTAATTTAACGTTGCAATTACCTTTTTGTATTTCAAATTCGACTAACTCTCGTTGCGTTTAATTCGAAAAATTTGATGGTTATTGTTGATACCAAATTTAGCCTGCTGACGTGGATCAATTATGTGGAGACACGTGTCAATCTACATGGCACCCACAAACACTTTTTGAACAACACACTGGCTCCGAGGAACTTAATCTCTCAGACAAACTCAAGCGTTTCGAGCTACAAGTGTTTTCTGAGGAACTTCATTGTACCGAGCAACTCATGCATACCGAGCTGTATAAGCAGTCCGAGCTACATAGCGTACAGAGCACTCACACCAGGATAATCAAGAAGACAAATGCTCATTAAATGCTCATTATTATCATACAGATGTACATGTTTACTAGAGAACAGCGCATTGTCTTTTCATTTTTACAACCTCAAGGCTATAAATACTTTGTAACCTCCTCATCAAAAGGGGACTCGAAATTTCTTGGTAAAATCCATTATCGAGAATTCCAAACAAATAGTCAACAACAACAAAAACAGTGGACGTAGGCCATTCTTTTCAAGGCTGAACCATTTTAAAAATCTTTTGTCTTATTTATTTTATTTGTGATTGATAAATTAGAGATAATCTAATTTTTTACATCAACAAATTTGTGCCGTCTGTGGGAATCGACTGTAATCAGCGTTTTTCACCAAAATAAATCATCGTCAATGGCTGATAATCCGAAATCTAGTAATCAAAACACTAGGATTCCCCCGAATCCTTCTGCTCCTCCAAGTTTTTCAGATCTGGCTGGAATAATGGCTAATTTGGCCCAAGGGAAAAACGCCATGCAAGAAACCATGCGTCAACTCATACAAACCGTCCAAGGCGGAGTGCCTGCCCAATCAGGACAACGAAGTGTTCAAAGAAATATTCATTTGCTCTCTTCGTGAACTAGCGATTCATATAGCACTGAGAGATCTAATGATCTTTCTTATCAGCCCAGAAGGACTTCCTCGATACGATCTACAGACACTCAACAAAACATCACTCTATCTCCAGAGAGGACGAGTGCTCTTGAAAGGTTAAGTAGAGTCTCTCCTTTTGATCGTCTGGGTCCTAGGAGGAATAGAACTCCCCCTAGGATGGTGTCGAGGAACTCTCAACGTCCATTTGATATGAAGGAAGGCTCTGCCCAATCACGACCAGCTGCTCGTCATGAAAGATCCCAAGAGGCAAATTCAACGCGATCAATTGCTAGAACCAATAGGCCCGAGGAAGGAAATGACGCATGGAAGGGATCTATTCAACGGTTGGAAGACAGATTAGGGGAAATGGCGAAGGCCAAGAATCCTCTACAAAGAACTTTTGTCCAAGGAACACCATTTGTACAAGCAATCGTGGATTTTCCTACACCATCAAAATTCAAAGCTCCTGTGGTGATGCCTAAATATGATGGGAAAACTGACCCTGTCCTTCATATAGAATAATACCAAGCTATTGCTGATATCTATGCAGTTCCAGATGAGATGAGATGCAGGGCATTTTCAGGAACTCGTATCGGGTCTGCTCAAATATCGTATAACAATCTTCCTCGAGGGAAGATTGTAACTTTCTTTCAACTAGCCGAGCTCTATATTGGAAATTTATGTTTTGGAACAAAACCTGTTAAATGAGTAGCACACTTGTTGAGTGTTAAACAAAAGGCAAGTGAAAGAACTAGGGATTACATTACTCATTTTAATAACGAGAAACTGGAAGTAATTGATTATGAGGAGAAAACTGCAATTACTGCTCTGATGAGTGGATTATTGCCCAATAAATTGTGCTACACTTTAGCCAAATATCCACCCAGAACCATGGCAGAACTGGTGGCAAAAGCAGCCAAAATCATGAATGTCGAGGAAGCTATGGCTGCGAAGAAGAACATGGACACTAAGGAGACCAAAGTTGAGGCCGATAAGGTTTAGAAGAAGGAACAGAAGAATAATGGTGGCAACAAGCAATTAAAAACAAAGCAAGCATTGGAACAATTGAAGAAATTTAGGAATTATACTCCTTTGAAGGTAGATATAAACCACATTCTGGAGGAGATCAAGAACAGCGAGGAGCTAAACTGGCCTGAAAAAATGAAGGCAGATCCTGACAAGAGGAATAAGTCCAAATATTGTGAGTTCCATAAGGACCATGGTCACACGACCAGAAATTGCATAGCTCTTCAGAATGAAATTGAAGCACTTATTAGACGTGGAAAATTGACTAAGTATGTTGATCGTCAAAACGGTGGTTGAACCAGAGAACGAGGAAGGCATAGGTCTAAATCTCCTCTTTAAGCAAAAGAAGATAAGAAAAGAGATCATGAAGATGATCCAGAAGATGACCCCGATCTCCCCAAAAGACCAAGACAGCCAGAACGCGAGGTATTTTCAATTCGTTTTGGATCATTTGATTGCAATGTTATTACAGGTGGAGATGCAGGAGGTGGAGACCTTACTGCAGAGTGGAAAGCTTACCTCAATGAGGCTCAAGCTTCTTCATACATTCAATGAATAAATCTAGCTGAAGATGATCGCCCGAGGAAGGTGAACAAAGATAAACTGGTCATCGATTTCTCTAAGAACGACCTCGCAGGTGTGCTATATCCTCATGATGACCCATGGTGATCAAAATGAGGATGAAGGAAGTAGTGATTTCATGAGTACTGGTGGATAATGGCAGCTCGACAGATATTATGTTCTACCCATGTTTTGATAGTTTGAACCTAAAGCTGTCCCAGTTGGAGCCATATCATCGGCCCCTCCTCAGTTTTACTGGCGAGAAAGTTTTTCCACTTGGGACGATCAAATTGGATATATTCATCAGTACATGGCCTTCTTGTCTAACAGAAAGAGTGCGCTTTTTCGTGATGGATAAAAATGTCCAATCGGCTTACAATATCATCATGGGAAGGGTAGGTTTGACGAAGTTCAAAGCTGTACCATCCACGGTGCATCAATGTTTAAAATTCCCAACCAACTTTGGAGAGGGAGTGGTGAATGGCGACCAAAAAGTAGCTCGGGAATGCTACTATTCATCTGCCGACGAGGAAGAACGTGAAGAATCCAGGAAGAAGGCTACTACTTATCAGGTAGATGAGATAGAAGATGCGAAGATTAAGACTTTAGACCCAAGAGATGAGTCTCAACTTTTTAAGGGTCAAGTCATGGAGGCTACTAAAAATATCATTCTGGATGAAGAACATCTAGAACGAAGAACTCAAATCAGTGCATCACTAGATGTGTCAATAAAGCAAGAGCTGATAGTATTTTTAAAAAGTAGAAAGCATACTTTTGCATGGAGTCACGAAGATATTCCAGGGATAGACCCAAATTTCTTGTGTCACAAGCTCAATGTGAATAAGGAAATCAAGCCAGTGAAGCAATGACGAAGAGTGTTCAGCCCTGAAAAGAACCAAGATATGCAAGAAGAGGTCGAGAAGCTTCAGAAAGCCTATTTTATTAAAGATGTTAAATATCCAGACTGGTTAGAAAATGTGGTGATGGTGAAGAAGAAGAACAATAAGTGGAGGATGTGTGTAGACTTCATCGACCTCAACAAGGCATTCCCAAAGGATCATTTTCCTTTGCCCCGAATTGATCAACTGGTGGATGCTACCTCGGGGTACGAACTATTATGTTTTATGGATGCTTACTCTGGTTATAACCAGATTAAAATGATACTTGAAGACAGGGAGAGTACTTCTTTTATCACCCCAAGGGGAACTTATTGTTATAATGTTATGCCTTTTAGACTTAAAAATGCAGGTGCAACATATCAGCAGTTGATGAACAAGGTGTTTGCAGAGAAAATTAGTCACAATATGGAGGTTTATGTTGATGATATGCTGACCAAGAGCAAGAAAGTTGCTGATCAACTAATTGACCCAGGCCAGACCTTTGATCAATTTGATAAATATCAAATGAAGTTGAACCCTACCAAATGCATATTCGGAGTACGAGAAGGCATGTTTCTCGGGTATATTGTCAATCAATGAGGTATTGAAGTGAACCCTGAAAAGATCAAGGATCTATTGGGGCTACGATCTCCAACGACAAAAAAGGAAGTGCAAAGTCTCACAGGGCGAGTTACAACACTTAATAGATTTGTGTCACAAGCAACTGATAGATGTCTCCCATTCTTCAAAACACTACGAAAAATGTTTGAATGGAATGATGAATACGAGAAGGCCTTTTAAGAGTTGAAGAAATACCTGGTAGCACCTCCATTGTTGTCTAGACCAGTGATGGGAGAAAAATTATACTTGTATCTAGTAGTTTCAAAAAACGCAGTGAGCTCGGCGTTAATAAGAATGGAGGATGGAGTGCAAAAACTAATCTATTACACTAGCAAGGCCTTTCGAGGAGCAGAGATGAGATATCTAATACTGGAAAAGTTGTCACTTGTGTTGATCGAAGAAAGTAGAAGAATGAGGCCATACTTCCAATCTCATACCATAGTCATGTATACTGATATGCCGTTAAGGCAAGCTCTTCATAAACTAGAAAAATTAAGGAGATTGATGTACTGGGCAGTAGAACTTGGTGAATATGACATAGTTTATGAACCTAGTTCGTCGCTTAAAGGGCAGGCAGTGGCAGATTTTATCGCAGAGTTCACATATCCTGACACCCCCGAAGAGCAGAAGTTGAATACCGACCAGCATGTGGATGTTACAGGATCATCAAATTTAAACCCCGATCATCTTAAGTCGATTGACCAGCAAGAGAAGATGGTCGACGAGCAGCAAGAAGTGCTGGAGGAGGACATAAAGAAGCAACAAATATTCCATCGAGGAACTTTATTCGATCAAAAATTTGAGGATGAGGTACCTATATGGAATCTATATGTGGATGGCTCATCTTGCACTACAGGCTGTGGGGCAGGGATTATTTTAAATAGCCCAGATGAGATCGATGTGGAGTATGCTATGCACTTTCAATTTAAGGCTTCTAATAATAAAGCTGAATATGAAGCTATGATTGTGCGTCTTAGTTTAGCAAAAACCATGAAGGCAGAGCAGGTCGTTGTATTCAGTGACTCATAGTTGATTGTAAATCAAATGCTAGGGGTGTACGCAACAAAAGGAGAATTAATTATCAAGGATCATGTGAAAGCAATGGAGATTGTATCGAGATTTAACGCAGTGCAGTTAATTAGAATACCAAGATTGGAGAATGCAAGAGCAGATGCCTTAGCTCGGTTAGCCTCAGCCACATGCACCGAGCTACGAAGAACAATCCCAGTAGAAATCTTGGCTAGCAGGAGCATTGACAAAGATATGATGATGAATTTCATTACCCTTGATTTAGGGCCATCTTGGATGGATCCCATCAAGGCCTATATTGAGGAGGGGGCATTACCAACTGATAAACTCGCAGCCAAGAAACTAAAGTTAAAAGCTGCTCGTTATGTATTGACTAATGGCATTTTATATAGACGAGGAATTATAGCAGGTTTACAAAGATGTGTACACCCCTTCGAGGTGAAAAATTTGATTAAAGAGGTCCATGAAGGGTCTTGTGGGGCCCATGTAGCAGGTCGGACACTCTTGCAAAGAATGACAACGCAAGGGTATTACTGGCCGACGATGAGAGCTGATTGTGTAGCTTATGCCAAGAATGTGATAAATTTCAACGTTTCTCCTCTATCCGAAGAACTCCCCAAGCATTGCTAACACCCATCACGTCTCCTTGGCCATTCGCTATATGGGTAATAGACTTGGTCGGGCTGCTTCCAACGACTCGAGGAAGATTTCAATACCTTGTAGTCGATGTGGATTATTTTACTAAATGGGTAGAAGTTGAGCCTCTTATTGATATGACGTATGACAAGGTGTATCAATTTATTTAAAAAAATATCATTTGTAGATATGGTCTTCCCCATGCATTCATCACAGATTATGGAACTCAGTTCGACAACGAGGAGTTCGCCGCATATTGTCATCAGTCAAACATATTGAAGACCCATTCTGCACCAGGCCATCCCCATAGAAATGGACAAACTGAGGTGAGGAACAGAACGCTACTGAATGGTTTAAAAAAGCGACTAGATGATGCGAAGGCAAATTGGATTAACGAGCTGCATTTTGTGTTGTGGGCTTATCGTACTACACCGCGAGCAGCAATAGGAGAATTTCCATACATGCTGGAATTTGGAAGTGAAGCTGTTATACCCACCGAGTTGGGTCTACCCACACACAAGGTGTTAAATTTCAATTCTCCTATCAGTGACTTGATGAGTCGATTAGATCTAGACATGCTCGAAGAAGTTAGAGAAGAAGAAGCGATCAGGATTGCTGTATATTAACAACGAACAACTCTATTTTACAACAAGAGGGTAAAGAAGTGTGATTTGAAGGAAGAAGACTATGTGCTAAAGAAAGTAATTCAAAAGCACAACAAACTGGAAGCTAACTGGCATGGACCCTATAGAGTAACAGAAGTTGTTCGTCCTGGAACCTACAGGATTGAAACCTTAGAAGGAGAAGAATTTAATAATACATGGAATGCATAACATCTACACAAGTATTATCAGTAGTTGGAGTTTTTATGTAATGGAGTTTTCTTAAGTATGAATAAAGTGTTGAATGTTTTACCCAGTTCTCTCTTTTTGTTGAAATTTTTCGGAGTATTAGTGCTACACACTATGCATCAAGTTCAGAATTAATCTCTTCCAACTCCGGTTGGTCGGGAACAAATATCCACCAACTCCGGTTGGTCGGGAACAAATATCCACTAACTCCGGTTGGTCGGCAAATTATTCTCCTCCAACTCCGATTGGTCGGGAACAAATATCCATCAACTCCGGTTGGTCGAGAACAAATATTCGCCAACTCCGGTTGGTCGGCAAATTAATCTCCTCCAACTCCGATTGGTCGGGAACAAATATCCCCCAACTTCGGTTGGTCAGCCAATTAATCTCCTCCAACTCCGGTTGGTCGGGAACAAATGTCCACCAACTTCGGTTGGTCAATAAATCAATTGCAATCAACTCCGGTTGGTTAAACTAAGCAGGATCATGAGATGTAAATCATTTCATTTTCTTAAAACCAAAGAGTGATGAGTCACTATAATAAAAAAGATAAAACAGAGTAGCATATAAATATATGTATGTATTCACAAACAAAGACATTCTACAAGATACTTAGAAGAAAATAAAATAGTAAAAGATGAAAAAATTTCTTCATTCAAATTAAGAAGAATTACATATGCTATAAGAATTACAAGTTGTTACATCAAAGACCCTACTCTATTGGTTTTTTCCCTTCTGCCTTTGAAACAGGATCTACTCCTGCAGGAGGATCGTCTAAGGCATAAGGAGAGTTTATGAAATTTACATCTTGAAGCATTCGAACATTCATCACTGATGGTCGATCAAGAAAATGCTCTGGGCGAGATATGTCAAAATTAGAATGAAGGTTGTAATCGCCGAGGTACTTCGAGATCAGGCACTGAGGAATTGCCCGAGTAGGAATCCAACTCATGTCGAGCTTAAAAGGAGGCACGGTCAACTCAAGCAGTCCAGGATCATAATAATCCCACAAGTAGTGACCCCGTTCCAATTTCATCACACCCAGTGCATTCAACCATCCTTGCTTGTACCCCTCATTATTTAATTGCTGGATCCGGTCATCGAGATGGTAGAGGGCTTCATTGTAACCATCCATTCAAAACTCTCTGGGCTATTTATGGAATTGGTAAGTCAACCTCTCCGGCTGCTCGTGAAGATTCTTCACCAGATTTTATTTGTTTTCCAAGGCAGAGTTTTGTGTAGAAAGTTACTCGTTGAGGTTTATAATCTTCTTAGACATCTCTGTTAAGGCCTGATTCTGAGCCATTAGCTGGAATGCCTAATTCTCCAAGGCTGATTGGGTCCTCGGCTCTTTAATCTAGATCCGAGCAACTCTTGCTCATCCTAGAGAAGAAGATCTTGATCGACCACGAGTAGAAGTGGAGGGACCAGCTCTCTTCAAAGTTTTTAACTCATCTCGCAAGTTGGCATTATCTACCTCCAAAAAAGAGAAACCTTCGTCATTGACAGGGACCAAGGCTTCCGATGAAGATGCTGCAGATTTTAGTTGGGATATCTCTTCTTGCAAAGTATTGTTTTCCTGATCCAACTGTTTAGAAATCTTCCTGTGCTCTTCAACCTGAAGTTTCAGAATGCTCTCTTTCTTCTCATAAGCAGCAATAAACTTATCATATCCTTTGTCAGCATTTAGTTGCTGATACTTTTTCTCATACCCCTGATGCAAAAGGGTACAAGACTCCTTATATTATTATTAAAGTTCCTCAATGGTACCTTGGGGATCTTCAATCATCTCGTAATACGTCATATTATTGGCAACAGCTCTGTCGAGCAAGCACTTCAGATATTTGTAGGCTTTAACTACTTGTTCAAAAGTATCTGGACCAAGGATGTCGATGATTTGAGCTTCATTCAGATCTTCATGACCAACTTTGAAGTAGTCATTGCACTTTTTCATTAATGTTGTGTCATGGGCCGATAAGAGCTCCATCCTGACCATAAACTAGCAAAGAGAAGCCATAAATAGGATCAATAAATAATAAAGACAAGGCAAGAAGAAGAAAGTCAATATGAACAACCAAAAGTTCGAATTTTTATTCATCAAAAGGTAAATACAAAGTTCACAGTTACATTCAAAACGAATAACAAAATTAAAACCTGAGAAACTTTACACCTTCTCCTTGTGTTTTACAACTTCCTCAGAAAGCTGGGAAGAGGAGGTTGGTTGCTCGGATGATAGTGGCAGTTTCTCGACTGAAGTATTGGTGGGCTGAAGTTGCTCATAGAAATTCTAAACAACTGGAACAGGAGGAACTTGGTCTCCAATCATTATGGAAGATTCCTCTGAGGCAGCTTCGTCATCTTTTTCTTCCCCAGGAGAGGGAGGAGGGCCATGAGTGTGTTACTGGAACAATTCTGAATTCTCAGAAATCTTCATCTCTTTCAAAGAAGCAACCCATCCATCCCTGAAGTACTTGAGGCTGGCATACTCCATTTGCGAGGTCATGGAAGCCATGCCCTTGTTCCAGCCCTTATCCCAGCCAGCACTGAATGATTTCTTAACATCCTTTTTCCTTTTTTCTTTCTCCGAGGAGGTCCTTTCCCTAAGGAGCTCCTCGACAGCTTTCATCTTCCCTTCCACCTCCCCCTTCTGGCTATCAACCTCGTGAAGTCTACCAATTTCCTCTTCAGCAGTCTTGAGCTTGTTCTCAAGCTCTTCAGCATTCTTGAGCTTCTCCTCAAGCTCTTTAGTTTTCTTCTCAAATTCTTTTATCTTTTTCTCCAAACCCTTGGAGGCCTCCACAGCTCGGTCTCTCTCTTGCTCGATGGACTTGAGTTGATTTTCCCAAGCCACTTTATCTTCTTCATATTTATGACAAGATCCCTTTAAGGACTGAGTTAGAGCAACAAAAGCTTCCTCTACACCTACCGAGGAGCTTGAAGCTTTAATAGCCTCATCCTTCTTCAGAATACTGTTGGAACATGTTACCAGCCGAAGAAAGAAATAATTCTGAGTCAATGCAGGGACATAGCAGTAAAAAATGAAAACTTAGACTAGTAATACTTACTGAGGCAATATGTTGAGCAACCAATGTAGTGACCCTATCATGAGGAAGAGTGTCTTCAATACCTTAGATTTCTGGGATAATCCAAGGCTTCATCGAGCCCATGACAGAGCTCGGAGGAACAAAAGTGGGAATACCACTTTCAGCAGTTAAAGGGTGAGAGATAGGTTCAGCTAGTTTATCCGAGGAACTTTTCTTTGACTTCTTCGGAGGAGAACGAATATTTTCAACCGAATAAGTCTTGGTTGGTGATATGACAATGACCTCACTAGGAGGAGAAATAACCACAGCCTTACTTGGAGCCACAGGGGGCTTCTCAGCAACTTTCTTGGCAGAAACTGGAGGGGGTACATCGATGTTTCTCGTTCCTTCCTCTGGAACATCCTGCTTATGTTTCTTTGCCTCCACATTGGCAGAGTCGGATTTGTCAAAGAAGGCAAGAGCTCTTCTTCTCTTCATTATGCTACTGAGGGGAATATTCGATTCAGGGGAGGAACCTTCCACACCAATTTCATAAGCTGGTACTTGGTCGATGTCAACCACCATTGGACGAGAAGTAAAGGATGAAGTATAGCTCTTGTAGTGCAACAAATAAGAGGTTGATCTAATATGTTCGCCAGCAACGGTTTGGTGTAAACTCCAGATAAGTTTCAAATGCATTAAATTGACATTAGTTTCTTTGGAGGACTTTCTTTTGCTGTCAACTGCAAATAATCAAAAATTAAATGTCAATAACGCATTTCATCAAACACAAAGAAAACATAATTTCAAAAATAAAATAAAAATAAAAACAACCTATCCCATTGCCATAAGGAGGACATATAGGACCATGATATACATCGTCTCCACTTAATGGAGGATGTTGCCAATTTTTCATTACCACTCCATGTTCAAAATAATCCCTGTTAGCATCAGGAAGATTGATAACTAATGCCCTATTCAAAAACCTAGTTTTTAAATAAAAAGTACTATCACTAACAACCCATCTATAGCAATACATTATCTTTGGAATCCCTAAACAGGTTCTATGAAGTTGGTTCAACCTATGAACTCCATTAACTATTCTCCAAGTATTTGGCGCTATTTTTGTAGGAACAACATCAAAATACTGACAGAATTCCAAACATAAAGGATTTGGAGGAAAAAAAAGCCACATTCGGCCACGAAGAGACTTGGGAACCAATGTTCCTCAGCCAAAGAAAAATAGTCAGAAGGTTCAGAAAGTTCTTCCAGTATGACCCATGAAGGAATTGAAAATTCGGAATGAAATTTGTCAAGCGACTCAACAAGCTAAACCATGATGAACAAAGTAAATAAAAGAGAAGGGAGAAAATCTTACAAGAAAGGAGTGAATCAGTTGCCAACGAACAATGGAAGAAACGAACACACAAGATAGAGAAGAAGTGAAGAGTTCTAAGATATAAATTTGAAAAAGTAAAAGACGATCGTATTTTCTGTAGCGCTTAAATACTTTACCTCGAGAATGGAGAAAAACAATGATTACCAGGACGGACGATTGCGTATCCGACGGCTAAAAAGATGAAAAGGGCACAAAAAACGAAGTGGTTATGGATATTTAAAATACTTTAAAAGCCTGATACTATGCACTCAAAAAAGGAGTTATATACAACGAAAGTTTGTCTAAAATCCATAAAAACTGAAAGTCTAGGCAGCAGAATGTTCCATAGTTTTCTTTAACATCAAACTACGAAACATTGGGGGCTTCTGTTGATACCAAATTTAGTCTGTTGACGTGGATCAATTATGTGGAGACACGTGTCAATCTACATGGCTCCCAGAAACACTTTTTGAACAACACACTAGCTCCGAGGAACTTAATCTCCCCGACCAACTCAAGCGTTCCGAGCAACAAGTATTCTCTGAGGAACTTCATTGTACCGAGCAACTCATGCATACCGAGCTGTTTAGGCGGTCCGAGCAGCTTAGGCGGTCCGAGCTACATAGAGTACAGAGCACTCACACCAGGATAATCAAGAAGATGACTGCGCATTAAATGCTCATTATTATCATACATATTTACATGTCTACTAGAGAACAACGCATTGTCCTTTCATTTGTACATCCTCAAGGCTATAAATACTTTGTAACCTCCTCATCAAAAGGGGACTCAAAATTTCTTGGTAAAATCCATTATCGAGAATTCCAAACAAACAGTCAGCAATAACAAAAACAGTGGACGTAGGCCATTCTTTTCAAGGCTGAACCACTTTAAAAATCTCTTATCTTATTTATTTTATCTTTGATTGATAAATTAGAGATAATCTAATTTTTTACATCAACAGTTATGTTCGAAATATTTTTAATGTCTCTAATAGATGGCTAAAATACCTAGTCCCTAAGAAAATACAACTTTTTAATGTTAGCAAAAGTATTTAAGCATGGACTATCAAAACAATCAAAGTGTAAGCATAATCCATCAAAATTACTATTTTTAAAATATCAAAACTTGATTTAATAAAGAAATATTGAAGGTCTTAAAACATACTCTCTTGTCATTTAAAATGAATACCGAATTTTTCATAACAATAGCAACGAGTAGGAAATAAACAAAATTAAATTAACACGATGATATTAACCTACTATGATAAACTTCACCCGAAGCCTAATAGAAAAATAAAGATACCATGATGAAGGACGAAAACAGATTGCAAGGATGAGTAGAAATTCTCATTAATAAATCAAACTTATAGTAAGTTCTCTCACAATAATCCTCAATCCTCTAAAAATGATATAAACTTGGCCCTCAAATAGAATACAATAACTCACAAATTTATCCCCGAAATTGTGTGTGAAACTGTGAGCCCAATGGTCCTTTTTATAGGCCAAAAGGTGAGATGTTTAAGTTGGGGTGAAACTCTTTCTGATAGGCCGAATAGTGTTAGAATCGATCATTCTACCTCTTTTGTCTTTTAATTGGAATAAGGGACTGAATTTCTCCCCACTCAAGGAGTCTTATATTTTCTTGTCGAATACACACGCTTAGTTTCGTCAAATTCGGAGAATAAAAATTTCTGACTTTTTGTAAAAAATGCTTTTTTCAAATGATTGTAAAAATCGGCTTTTTGTGCTTTTCTTGAGTTAATCGTCAATTTGCTATAAATTCCATCATTACTTGCAAATTTATCACCAGGAAACTTTTTTCACAAATTAGCACGAGAAAATTATAGAATTGTCAAAGTGCCCATTTTGTACTTAAAATCATCATTTTGAATATGAATTCAACTTTTCTTGTATTTTTTCCTTTTTTTTAACAAAACGATCCTAAGAACTTATTAAATAAATTAAAATGGGACAAAAAAGTATAAATTTAAATATAAAATATAAAAAAAACACTCATCAGGAATAAATTGGGCCCTCAATTGAATGCATGCCTCCTGAAAAAATGGATGTTGCTTATGCAACGGGGGCATGTATAAGGTGGAATAAATAAACTATCCCCAATAAAAAAAATTGCAGGATGATGGGGGGTTTGGATTCAATGGTAGATAAAACCAAATCGGTCCCAAGAAAATTAAAATTACGTCTCAAAGATTTTTTTAATTATAATGGGAGATGGGACAAGTGTGGATGAATAGCCCATAAAAAGAATCATCTCAACATAACATTCCCATTCAAGAATCAGGTGACAGTGTGAGTGAATAGCCCACTTTCGATAGCTGTAATGGTTGGACACCGGTAATAAATAAAGGAAATAAAGGATGCTCAACCTCAACAAAATTTGAATCCTCAAATATATGTTAAAATTTAAAAGTTCTTAGATCACTCTGAATGATGTCTTCTTCAAATGTGGGTGGCGTTGAAATAATTTTTTCAACCTCAACTGAACTTTTAGAAGAAGAAATCATTTTATCGAGTTGGATTTTTTTTCAATAATCCAAGCTTCACAACTCTTGAATTGGTCATCCAATTCCTTATTCCCACTTTCGAAAAATTTCCAAGCGCTTGATTGAACTCTCTTATTTTTAGGAATTTTTATGTAATCTCCCATCGTTATAGGTGGTGGAGAAGTTTTTTCACGCTCAATTCTTTAATTTTCAAGAACTTGGAAGGATTTATGCATAGTCTTGGGAGTGTAACTTTGCAAAGTGTTATCGTAACAGTTACCACTATCAAAGGATTTAGAATGTGATATCATTAGAATTAGCACATAGAAAATTCAAACACGCGACGGGCACAAAAATTTAAAGTTTTTCGAAATAATTTAGTACAAGGCACAAAGAAATCAAAGAGAACATACAATATAAACAAAAATGCCAAATTACTAAAATCCTATAATGAAACATTCCCCGGCAACGACGCCATTTTTTATATGGCATAAACTTAGTATGTAAAATATATGTCGTTGCGTGCTTACACCTTATACAAAACAAATACCATAAATTGGCATGCCATAAATGAAAGTGTAATGGAAAGTAAGGATCGAATCCATAGAGAACATTATTTAGGTTTAAATTTATTTATTACTTAAAATGGGTAAGATGTAAAAGATGGTTGGGTTGTAAAGGGGAACAATAAGTTAGCTACACAATTAAAAATCTAATAACAAAGCTAAAATAGAAACAAGAGCAAGATCATTTTCCCACCATGGATTAACAAAGCGTATTAATAAATTTTGTTCAAAAATAATTAAGCAATTATATTCAATTAGTTTGAAACATCAAACATAAAGAAATTTAATTCCAAGATGAAAGATTAAACTTTCAATCGAAAATAGTCATAAATGGATTGAAGTCACAATATCTCTATAAATACTAATGTTGTGTGACAAAGGATGTTAAATGCATAATATTCCAATTCCATAGACAAGGTTTCAATTAAAAGCCATTAAAACCAAACCATTAATTTTAAATTTCAATACCCATTAATGGTGGTAAAATAATTAATACAACTAATTATCAATGTAAAATAAGAAATTAAACCACAAAAACTAATTATTTGTATAAAATGTAAGTTACAAAGATAGGACATCAAGAAAAAATAATAAACACGTGGTAAAAGATGATGAAAAGTAGATTTATACACCAAACCCTTAGAGAGAGAAAGGAAAAAAGTTCTGAAAATTAACTCCCAAACTCTAACTCAACTGAAAAAATGAAGTCTTACACTTGAAATAATGTTTACATATAAATATAAAACCCAAAACCACTAAAAATAGAGTTTTAAAGAATTATATAGTACCCAAATCGGTTTGAGCCAATTCTGAATCTATTCTGGCGTGACAGTGCTCTTTCTCACTTTGATCCAATTCTGACTCGTCGCACGTGAACAACTATAAAAGTTAATACGAACTCGGAATGGTGCATAATAGGAAGTCACAAGAAGATAATTCAATACTATACTTGTTGTTGTTTTGAAACTGTCAAATTTATATAGTATGAAACTATACAATTAACATTAAAGTATAAGAATATGCCCAACTTTCCTACTCAGAAATCAAAACTACCATAACTTCCTCATTCTGGATCGAAAGGATGCATGGTCGGCGGCCACACGAATATAATTTGATGATATAAATGTTAGTACTTTTAAAACAAAAAAATATAGAGTTTGAGAATACCAAATTGCCCTTGAATTTGTGTCTTGCGATAAAACTTTCCCCAAATGCATCCAACTTTGCACCATACACGTATACCACCTACAAAATCTCCAGTATACCTCCAAAAACATATAAACATCACAATATAGGATTTCTTATTAATGATCATAAATTTAGGAATTAACATATACGGGGGGATTAAATGGCGTAAGAATAAATAGTTCTAAAAGAAATATTCATAAATAAACAAAGATAATGCTTACAAGATTGACCTTCCAAAGGAGTATGGAGTTTCCACAACTTTTAATGTATCGAATCTTTCTATATATTATGATGATGATGATGAAGATGACTTTAATTTGAGATTTAATCTTTTCGAACCAAGGTATAATGATTCAAGACCAACCTCTAAAATTACTACAAGTCCCTAAAAGATTAGTGGTTTATAAAATGGAATCACTTAATCTTAATAATCTAATTCGATTTGCATAGTCATCATTTACATTAGTATAACTTCCATACCTCACTCCTCAGAAGTTGAAAAGATGTGATTCAAAACTTCATTGGAAATTCTTGACCTTTTATGTGGTATATGGTTCACTTCCTTATTCAATGTACACGGTTAGTGATAAGCATTTGACGTGACATCAAATTTTAAGATTAATCTATTTAGAGTTCCAAAAGTCTAATCTTTTACTTTTTCAACATGTCATTTATTTAATGTTATCTTTGGCATTCACTAATTGCCTATGGCTAGAGGGATGTTCCAAGCTCTCATATAAAGGTACATAATTTATTAAACTAAAGCATATTGATTTTAGAATATGAACATACTTTTCTCTTAGAAGTGGATTCTTTTTATTTGTTATCATAAGATTTTGGTGGACACTCATTGGTGATGAGTGTTTATACCCCCCCCCCCCCGGGTGGATTTCTTAGAGTGTGAGTGAGCTATCCGAGTTTACACTTGCGTTATGTTATTATATTCCATTATTCGGTGTTAGTGAACAATGTGGTGGGGTTGGCAATTACCTATTCTAATACATAATTTTCTCCATATCAGGATCACATAATTACATGGTGATAAAATCTTAAAAAGGAAAAACTTAAACCTAAATGCGAATGAGCATGGACATCAAAAGCAAGACATTTATACCAAGGGTAATTTTTTGTGATTTTTTTGAATAAAGATGCTCTTAATTATAAACCTTTAGGACCTCTTTTGTGTGACCAGGGAGGTGTACAAGGATAATTTGATCCCATTTCATATTTTGTGTTGGGTTGGATAAATTTTAAGTGGGGTTATTTATCTTAATCATGTTATCTTATTCTAGTAATTAGTGGGTAAACATAATATTTCACCTAAGGGATGGTATTATTTTATCATGTTGAGGTGTGATAACTCCTATCATGTCTCACTATTATTTTCAACGCATCAAACGGTGCATTATTGTCAGTCACGTCTAGTCACTTAATCAATCTCACTACGTCACTAAATATGATTATTTTTTTGTTAAGTTAGATTAATCCCCTACAATGTTAGTCGATTTAATATCTCACCACCTAAATTAATTTACCCGACACATATACCCATTCATGTTTTAACCATTACAATTTAGCATAAATTATT
Organism: Sambucus nigra; assembly: GCA_949130495.1. Lineage (NCBI taxonomy): Eukaryota > Viridiplantae > Streptophyta > Magnoliopsida > Dipsacales > Adoxaceae > Sambucus > Sambucus nigra. Next base: position 364,589,025 of record OX422212.1, read on the forward strand.
TTAGTTCCATCCATTTTTAATAGATATTATTCACGTGAGATGCAAATGATTGTTATGCATTAAAAGATAACTAGTATACCCATTAAACATATATCAAATACCATTTCCAATAATTAAATGCACAAATAAAAAAGAAGTAAAATGATATGAAAATGATATCTGATAAACACAAACTTCAACCTAAATAGTACCACTTCGTTCAGTAACTAACTTCACCTACAATCAACACTATCTCTTGCTAACACCAGCACCACCCTTTCCATATCTGAACCACCAAATAAAAAACAATATACAGACAAACACAAACACATACACATAAACATACACATAGGTATACACACACACACACACAACTCAAACTGAATGAACATACACACCCGTCTTATTTTAGCGAGTTTATGTAATAAGAGAAAATGAGAAGAAAATATTAATAAGAAGATAACAATAAGTATTTATGAATTTATCCTTTATAGGTGTGTGGTGTGATAGGATAGATAATTCATAAGGGTATTGAAACGACCCAACCAAATTAATATTAAAATAAGTAATACGTTCTTTCAGTTCAAGTTTCTAAGAATTTAAAACAATCCTATGGGTAGGTGACAAATATTTTACCAATTTGATTCAATCTAGTACAATCCTCTTAGTTAAGATAATTAATAAAAAAATTAAAAATAGGATATCATCGAACAAAAGGATAATAACAAGGAAAACTATTAGCAATAAAACCTTAAGCGAAACCGACAAACAAATGGATTATGGTAGATATTTTAAAAAAAGAATTAGGTTATTTGTGGTTTTCCCCCATTAAATTTTTGTAATTGAGTTTAATCTCTCGAAAAGAAAAAAAATTGAGGGGGGGGGGGGGGGGGGGCGTTGAGCCCTAAAATTAGAATTAGCAACTTAAAAGTTTCATGAAAAGTTGTATCAATGATTTTTAGGACACATTTTCATTGCTAAAATTAGTTTTAGGGGCAAAACCCCAATAAGTGAAAATATTGAGTGCCAAAGTCAATATTAAAAAATTAATTGGGGCCAAATCCCAAAAATACCAAAAGAATTCAAATTAAAAAAAATTGCATAACTTTCATAGAGAAGTTTTTTAAACCAAATAATTTTTGTGGAAGACACCACAAAATGGGGTGTATCCTCCACAATGGCAACATGTTTCAATCTTAACTTATATTATTGAATCAATTGAGAGATAAATATCTTCATTGGAGTCGAAGATTAACTTACTCTACTGTAGTACTTTGCATAAGAAACTAAAATGTTTCTACTTCATAGAATGTGAGGTATCTTAAAGTGTAAGGAAGTGATAAAATACTTGGCTTAGTCAACTGTCACACCCCCTATTTTCCACGCCTAATTGATGAGGATGATACATCCAAGATAAGGGAGAGTTGAAATAATTTATATCAGTCTCAGCATTGATTAAAAAAATGACAGTAAATAAAAATCATCTAGAACATAAAACTCAATAAAGGATGATAATGCGAATGACCGAACTAAGATAAAACTGAAAGCCCAATAAATCTGAATCCGATATATAAATCTATTTTATACAAATGTCTCATCTGAAATAAAAGATACAATTGTAACCATATTGGTCAAAACTCCTCAATATAAGTGACTACTGAAAGGAAATAACACTCATACTCTAAGGATGATAATTGAATCTTCAACCCCAATAAGTTGACTGCTTGACCCTATTATTCCTATATTTAACAATAATTGTAATTGTAAAGTTGTATGAAATAAATATAGTATCAAAATAAAAATAATCGTGCGACTTATTTACGATTAACATTCCATCCCATTAACACTCACATGCAAGATATACCTCAGCCCTCACCATAAGTGAAATACTAGACGAGTGGGTCAACCCAATCTATAATCAATACTGAGAAGTCTCATGTATACTAATGGTATGTAACTACCTACTCACGTATTATCATATAAAGGAATACTAACATGGTATGCAATTACCTACTCATGTAGTTCATACACCCTAATACCTATTATACTCATTCGGATACTCAAGATCTCATAATGTTACATTTACACTATCTTAACATCTTTTAATTAAATATATTTGTCACTGAACTATAACGTATATACACAATACGATCCCGAGTCAATCCACACTCATATCCCCATACAATAAGATACCGACAATGTAATACCCCATATTTTTGTCGTAATCAATTAATTGTTAAATTGATTAGTTATTTGTGATGCGTTGCTATTTTCATGTGACATATGGTATGTCACTAATTATATTAATGTATGTTGCGATGTGATTCATAAATGTGGTCATATATGTGTTACATGAAATAATAACTCTTCAAAAATTGACAAAATACACAGTAATTAATTAATTAAATATTTTAGTGACTTAAATTATGGACAACTATGGGATTGTCAAAGACTAGACATCGGGGGTTTTCGTATTTAGATTATTCCCTCGGTATCGGGCCCCGCTGATCATAAAGTAGTTTCTAATGATGTCGAGTCGCACGTAACAGGTTAATAATTAAGTTTTAACTTAATTGACTCTACCAACTTATAAAATAAAATGAGATAGCTAATTTATGGACAACTTCTCTATTTACTAGGTTAGTATATGGATTGGGTTGAGTTTTGGTTCATTTAGTACATGTTTTGGGATTATTTGGTTCAGGTTTACATTGGACCAATGCTTAATTTAGTGGGAAGCACTCTTATTAGGTTAGTAGAATCTAAAACATTCAATATTCATTTGAGAAAACCTAATGGGAAAAGGAGAAGAAGAACCAAGGATAAAAAGGGATTTAGAGGTTTTGGGGACTTTGATTCGTCAATCAGTCCAGGACAAGTGTACATTGAATAAGAATTTAATTGGGATTGTGTTCTGATTGTAGTAATCTTTGGAATATGGATTAAACCTTTTATAATCTTATTTTTAATCATATTGAACTTTTAATTTTAAAATTATTTTAATTGTTAAATTAAACCTTGTTCTTTTATTAAAGCATTAAGATAGTTCGATGAAAAATCCTATCAATAAAGCGTGTAATCTAAACTAATGCAATATATTTTAAATACGGGTAATGAACATTACAAAATCACTCTAGTTTAATTCAAAAGTTAATTAAATCTGAGTTGGAGTGGTTTGAAATATGAGCTTACGGTTCTTAAACCTCAAATCAAAATTTAATATATTAAATCTAGATTTAATCACCAAAAACTTGATGAACTAGGTTCGATTTGTTGTTGTGACTGTATATCGAAAAGAATATATGAATATGATCTATTAGATTCTTCATATTTAGGTTTTTTTCTATTAATGGATGCTTTTGGAATTTGAGGAAGTTGAATCAGCATTAATCTGGTTAGAACGAGATTAATAATCTCATTAGAATGAGATAGAAATATGTTTGAACGACATTGATATTTTTATAAGAACGAAAAGTGGTTTCCTGCTAGAAGGATTTATGTCATTTCGTTAGAATGATATGGTGTCTATTTTGTTATAAATCATTAATTCATTCGAGATATTTAATTTGAAACCTTTGATATTCATAGTAATTCGAAAGTATATTAGATTTATGTTTAGTCTCTTGGAGGTTTGAGTATCAGACTAGTAATTGTGATTGTTTATGATATCGTGAGATGCTTAGTATTTTGTAAATACTACGAGAGCCTATCATTAGTTTATAGACCATAAAGTAGGGTGGCTTTTGATGTTTATTATTGGTAAGATAACTTAGGCTGAGACGATACCTAGAGTTTAAAATCCTTGGGGGTTCGGGAAAATACTAGATATAACTAATTTTAGTTAATGTGTGTATTAACTAATAATAAAAGATACATTATGTGTAACTTAATTGAGTATGATTTGTACTTTTTTATTGACCCGATTGCGTAGGGTCATGTTTGTCTACTTGTTTTGTGTGCAAACATACCGAGGTTGTGTGTGTTCTCATAGGGGACGTACTATTCGGGATTTGATGAGGAAAGAATGGCGTTGACCATGCGTGGTATTCTCGCTGATGAGATGGGATCTGTCTAAATCCTACCCCAGTTGGGACTAACCGTAGGATCATCTCGTATATACTTGGGTAAGGGGCCCCCACGTTTGGTGTGAAGGCGTAATGATTTCCCCCATATTGACACTATGAGGTTATATGGGTAGGACGCCCCATAACTATACATAGTAAGCACAGATGATCCCCTAAGGAAATAAGGATAGACCTTCTTACTTTTATTTGCAGGCCTGAGCATATCATATGAGATTCTATATAGGTTGTGCACACTCAAGAATATTCTCGATTATGTGATTTTTTTTTGATACTTGAGTTGGTTGTACTAGTTTATATTCTATACTAGAGACATAAATCTATAAACTTATGAATATGGAATAACGTAATAAATACACTAGATATGCATGTAATAAATCAATGACAAGAGAGTATTTGGGAGTTTTAAACTTGAAAACTTACTTTAAAATCATAACTCAAGACCATTACAAATACTATGATTAATAAGTGAGCTACTTTTAATGTGAGATGAGAGTGCGCGTGATCTAATGGATTGATTTATATAATTAATTCCCAACACTCAAATCCAATTTTTACCAATTTTTAGTTTTTGATCAAATTAGGTTTGCATACAATAAGTGTTCCAATCATAATAATTAAACTACGCATCCAGTCTACAAACTAATAGAAGCAAAATCCCTAAAAAGGGCAAAACCTTTATTCAACACTATCTTAAGTTTTGACAGACACACGACTTGCAGAGACTTAGCTAAACTAAGTGTAACGTGCATAATCTTCAAAACCTCTAATAGAATACGACTCGGTCAAGACTTGTCCACGGGCACCAATCTACCATCGGTATCCACCGATCAGCCTTCTTCCTTCTTCAGTAGTGAATCCTCGATTTTCAAGTCAGCCGTAGAGATTCCTCTCAACAAATTATATGTAACGTATTGAAACTACAGGGTTTCACAAATATTCAAAAATCATATGTGGCATGTAAAAATGTGAATTAAAAATTGTTTTGTGAAATAAAATATGGAAAAATTTGGCAAAGATATGTTGTTTGAGTGTTTTTCAAAGTCCCATGAAAAAACACTATACAACGGTTATTTATAAGTCTAATATAAAATTTAAGGCGACGCAACTCGATTGAATGAAATACAGGTTGTTCGAATGAAACACGATTTTGTTTGAAGGAAACGAAGAATCGTTCTAATGAAAAATCAATGTCTTTTGAAACCAGCATCAAATGAGCTTCTAATGAGAAAGTTCTGCCAAGCAGTGCCAACCTGTTAGAAGGGACTTCTAACAAAATAACATTTTTGTTCGAACGAGATATAGTATCGTTTGAATTAGCCAAAGAAATTTCATTATTTTTATATCCTTTCGAAAATCATCCTCAGTTTTAAATATATAAAAATAACAACCCCCTGGAATATGACTTAAAAAATCTATGAACACCTACAGTTTTATAACTTCATGAGTTGTAGGAATGTCTTCAATCTTGGAGATGTTGGAGGTCAGTTTGATAAGTCGATTTGTAATCGGATACGCCAAACTAAAAATAAAGACTAAGTTGTGAGAAATTATAAATATACTCTCTTATAAATCTCCCCCTTTGGCTAATCCGGTACAAAACAAAAATCAATACCCAAATTAGAATAAAAACTCTTATATGACAATAATTCCTAATACCCTCCTAAACCCTAGAAACGAAAAAACATAAAAGAAACTTTGTCTTCAATCTTAACTTGTCCTTCCCTTGGGAAACTTTATCTTCATTTGCTGTAGTCCATGAATTCATCATCAACTTGGAAGAAACTTACACACATAAAATAAAGAGATACGGTGACGCATAAAGTTTTAAATGAAAAATAAAAAACTCCCACTTAATTTGTTCCCCCCCTTTTTGTGCGTAATAGATAAAGGAGTAGAAACTAAACATGAAGTATAAAGCATCACACGAAGAAGTAAGATGTTAACACAAGAATAATCAAGGAAGCTTAGGTGATGATAATCTCAAAGGCATATATCAACCAACTATATTTGAAAATTTTCATTTTTCTTTTGCAGATAAAGTATAAAATGATAAAATACAACATACTATAGAATAACACTAAAATATCCGAACAGTGAATGTGAAATGTTGGTGTATGAACAATTTCCATAGGTAAATCAACATATATAGTCATAACATGTGTGCACAAAGTTTTGAGATACTTCTAATGAAAGATCTAAAAGTCTACCTTAGGTGTAAAGTTTGTGAACTCAAGTAAAATTGCCTCAACTTAATTAACATGTCATGAACAGAAATGATTCTCTCACCAATTACGTCAAACTATGTAATATTTTTTTTGGAGACATTTTAGTTGTGCAAACCCAATGACCTTCAACTTTAACTCCCTCAAAATCTCACATATATGATAATAAACTCTTAATGATTTTTGAAGAAATTAATGCTAATATGTAGCGAAGAGTTAATGAATCAAAAATTGGCCTCGCACTTCGGTTTTTATATGCCTCTAATCTTTTTGGCTCTTTTATGCAAATGGTGGATTTTCACGCAAAGAATATTTTTATCTTTTGTATCCCCCTTCCATTGCTTAACATATAACAATATTTTTGGGAAAAAATTATTTCAGTCCGGACAATGGTTCTTAGAAGCACAACTTTATCTTTTTTTACATTTGGTTCGTTATAAATCAAAATTGAGATGAGAACATCATATTCCACAAGTGACAAGTTAATGCAACGTTAAAACAAGTTCCTGCACATGTGCATCAAAGGTGACTAGGAGTCAAATATGTAGAAAGTAATCATCAAGTATAAACGTAATGACTCCACACATTATTAATCAAATTATAGAATTTACATCATGTGTCAAAACATTATGAAAAAGTCACGTGAAAATATGGAATTAATGTATACTCCGGGAATCTTAAATTTTCATTCATACAAGGTGATAAAAAAATACAAAACTTCTTTTGTATTTTTCAAAAATTTTATCAAAATAAAATATTTTTGCCTTTTTCACGTTTTTCTTAAAAACCAAAAATCTTTTTGTATTTTTCAAAAAAATTCAGAAAAACAAATTTCTTTTTGGATTTTTCTAAGAATATCAAAATGAAAAATATAGATACAATGATATCACAATGATAACACAATCTAGAAATAGAAATATACAATGTAAACATGATAATTATCCTACACTAGAGAAAATATCCGAACTCAGTCAACAGTGTAAATACCTAAAGATTTCCTAAGATCCTCAAATCGAAGTGCATCTAAAGCTTTCTTAAATATATCAGCTAACTGACGATCGGTGCTCACAAACGTCAAGGACATGACCTTCTTCTCAACTAGGTCATGTATAAAGTGCTCGCATATCCTAATGTGCTTCGTGCACGAATGTTGGACCGTATTACGGACAATATGGATCACAATCGTATTATCACAGGAAATAGTCATTGGGTATTGTTAAATAGCATAAGCCTCTATCATTTGCTTCATCCATAAGAGTTAGGTGCAAAAACTCCTGAAAAAAATATACTCAGCCTCTGTCGTGGACAAAGACATGGAGTTTTGTTTTTGCTCAACCAAGAGACAAGAGAACTCCCAAAATACAAACACCCACCTGAAGCGCTCCTACAACCATCTACATTCCCGGTCCAATCGGCATCTGAATAGGCAAAAAATTGATTATTGGTATCAAAGGAATACCAAATACCATATGAAAGAGTTCCACTCACGTATTTGATGATACATTTAAGTGCGTGTAAGTGTGACTCTTTTAGGGATGCCTAGTATCGTGCACATACTTCAACACTAAAGGTAATATCGGGACAACTAGCGATCAAATAGATTAGACTATCGATAATACTACGATAAAGGGTTTGCTCTATGTCCTTACCTAAAGCATCTTTGTTAAGATTTGTCGAGGAACTCATAGGGGTGCGTGAGTTCTTAGCGGAGTCTAAACCAAATTTCTTCACAAGGTCTCTCACATATGTGGACTGAGATATGAATATTCCATCCTCAAGCTGACGAACCTAGGGTCCTAGGAAGAACATAAGTTCACCTACTATACACATTTCAAACTCACTCTTAATCTCCTCATCAAAGGTGTGATCATAGTGGGAGCACGTGGATCCAAAGACTATATCGTCCACATATATTTGGGAAACTAAAATAGCACCACACTATCTCTTCATAAACAACATCTTATCCACTCCCCCTCTCTTGAAGTCACAAGTTAAGAAATAATAAGTGAGCCTCTCGTACCAAAAATGGGGTGCTTGCTTCAAACCATATAATCCCTTCTTAAGATAATTTATGTGTCTCAGGTGCTTAGAGTCTTCGAACCCTTTTAGTTGTTCCCGTAAACCTCATCATGTAGAATTCCATTAAGAAAGTTACTCTTGACATCAATATGATATAATTTGAAATGTAGATGACATGATATGGCAAGTAGTAAGAGGAAGGACTCAATCCTAGTAATAGAAGCAAATGCTTTGTCGAAGTTCACATCATTGATCTGTTTGTAGACTTGAGTGACTAACCTAGCCTTAGTTCGAACTATGGCACCATTCTCATCCATCTAATTCTTTTAAACCCACTTGCTACCTGTCATATTAGACTCGCTAGGTTTGGGGACTAACTCCTAGACATCGTTCTTATGAAATTGAAGCAACTCATCTTGTATGGAGAATATCTAATGCTCATACTAGAGTTATTCTTTCACATTCTTAGGATCGACTAAGGATGTGTAGCACAGATAGTTAACCATAATTTCAAGTTGATTATGAGTCTTGATACCTAGGGTAGGATAACCAAGTATATCAAAAGGATCATGACTCTTTCGAACCCAAGATGGTATTTCCCCTAAATCAAGAATAGGGTCCACCGTGGTAGCATGAGGAAGGATGGGATCGTCACCAAGGGGTGCATCATCCTCACACTAGGGGCTAGGAGAAAAAAATGTCGATGACTTGTTATTTTTAATCGTGACGTTTATTGACTCCATAACCTTAGAGCTAGAAATATTAAAAACTTGATAAGCCCTATTAATCTATGAATATCCTAAAAATATCCCCTCATCGTTTTAGGAGTCGAGCTTTCTTAAGTGCTCTCTATCTTGCAAGATGTGGAGAGTACTCCAAAAGACACATAACTACGACAGGGCGGGATTCTTACCTCTCCAAAACTCATAAGGCATGTGAAGTGTGTGCAGACGAAAATATCCCGTATTCACCATATGGAATGTCGTGCTCACTTCCTTTAACCAAAAATGTGCCATGAAGCATGGACCTAGACATTCCTTTTATCTTCCGATTCTTCCTCTCAATAATCCCATTTTGCTGAGGAGTACAAACGGTTGAAAACTCATATTTGATGCCTACTCCATCATAATACCTATCTAATTTAGCTTCTTTATATTCAGTGATGTTATCACTACGCATTCGATTAATAGTAATATTTTGTTGGTTTTGTAGGACACGACACTTGGTTGTAAGGAACTTAACTGCATCATACTATTCTATAAGGAATTATATGATAGCATATCTAGAAAAGTCATACCATCACCAGAATATATCTCTTACCACCTAAACTCTCCAAGCGAGTAGGACCCATATGATCCATATGAATCAACTCCAAAATAAGGGAGGTGATAATGGACTTCAACATCTGATAGGGACTTCGAATCTGTCTTCCTTATTGGCAAGGTTAACAAATCAAGGAAGATGATTTCCCAAGTTATGGTAAGACATGAATTATGTCCTTTTTCACTAATCTCTCAAGATCTCTAAAGTTCACGTGACCTAATAGTTGATGCCAAAGGTCTATAGTGGAGATCATGGCACTATTGCACGCAATGGAGGACTTGGGCACACTCCCATAACAATTATCTTCGGTCCTCACACCTCGTAGTAAAAGTTCACTGAATTGGTCATAAACATTGCATTTGGACCGATGAAACATTACCGCAAAGTATTTGTTGCACGGTTGTCTTATGCTAATTAAGTTCGCTTTTAACCCTTTCATGTACAACACGTTGTCTAATTTAGGGAATTCGGGTATCTCAACACATCCACATCCTGAGATACTAGACCTACTCCCATAACCAAAAGTGAATTTACCTTCCTTGCGATCCTTAAGGTGGGTAAAAAATGAAATATCACCAGTCATGTTCCAAGAGCACCCACTATCATATACCATTAGGAAGTATTTTGAACATTGCGAGCAGCATGCATAACAACGTCTTTGACGTGTTGCTTCGGTACCCAAGTGAAGATAAACTTTTGTTTGCCCTTATCATTGTTTGTAAGAACATTTTTTCTATTATTGTTCATAGCATAGGCCTTGTATAGTTTTAGTCTAGTTCGGTATATCCCGTTACAAATCATCACGCACCGTTAAGACGAACTGAACTCGAGAATCTCCAAGTTTGAAGACTTCCCGACATCCCGTAAAGGTATAAAATAATTTAGAGTTTAAATTAGTTTGCATAATTTATTTTTGGGATGTTTTATTTTTTATCTAAAATGAACATGAGTTTTTTTATTTCGAAAATAATTTTTTTTTTATTTTTAAATCTTGTTCAAACGAAATGGACATCTCGTTCAAATGACATTGTCACGTAGTTAAAAGGATCGTTAAAAATATTTTTTAAACATGCTTTGATCGAGGGTGTACTGTTTTTATTTTTTTACATGTCATTAGAAATAAGATCGATCTCATTCTAATAAGATTATGATCTCATAAGAACGACACTGCAATATCGTTCGAACGACACCACCGCCTCGAAATTTGTGAATGTCCTATAAGTACCTATTTCGTCTTTAGTTTTTTTAAGACTTTTGCCAGATTCGTTTCTGCATAACGTTTGTGAAAGTTCTTCAATTTTTGTGTTGCAAAAATACTATTTAATTCACGAACAAACATCCTGAGTATTTAGTTTTGTGCATTTGTTTAAACCCTAAAAAGTTTTGTATACTTTCATACACTTTTGTAGAGAAGGCATCTCCATGGCTGACTTGTGACACCTAAAGGAATTCACTGCTGAAGACAAAGGTTAATCGGCGGACACCAAGTGTGGAAGGTCGCGTGTGGGCGGCTCTGGACTGAGTAGTTTTCTTTTGAGAATTTCTAGGCACTGGTCATTATACTTGTGCGGGTATCAAGTATTATGTAAGTCGATAGTCTTATATACCCTTTAAAATGATGAAAAAATGGTTTTACCCCAAAGTTTTTTTTTCTTAATTTGCCTTTATTTAATGCATGGTTTATTTTATCATATTTATCACCTAGATACATGTTTAGGATAATAAGATAAAATTTGGACTTGTGTGTGTTGGACACTTAATTATAGAAATTATCCATTAAGATCAAGATAGTGCACCATCATTGATGGCTCTAGTCGAAGCATTGGAAGCATTCTCAAATGGCAAAGACGTATATTGAAATTATTCCATCAAGATATGAAAAGTCATAACTTGAAACTCAACTTTTTCTCTAAGACTAGTAAAGTCGTTAGAGCAATGCGTGGGAGTATATGTACACCTAGTTATACTTAATTTATAACAAAAATCTCTAAGATGACCTCTTCTTTTGTGAAAAGTGCAAATATAGATAGGTTTAGGTCTACTTTGGTTCATTTTTCCAGGTTGAACTCTCTTTTGTGGTTTGGGTTGAGGGGCATGAGGATTAACCAAAAATTTTGGAATCGATTCCAGTGCGGCATGGGAAGTGGATGCACCATCATAACCTATTCCATGCCTCTCATCAAAACCTAAAGTGGGGTGGAGGAGCATCTTACTTGCCTTCTTTGATGTGTCATATATTATTACCTTGACCTCCTAGGCACGTTTAAGATCTTTTTTGAGTTGGGATACAGGGGCTTCAAGTTTCTCATGAGTCTCCATGGATGCTTGAGGATCTCTATAAGATTATCCACCTTGTTGGTCAAGTCTTCATTTTGTTTCTCAACTAAACAAACTCTTTCTCCCAAAGCTTCTTTCTCTCTCTCTCTCTCTCTCTCTCCCCTCTCTCTCCTCTTTCTCTAAGGCTAAAACTCTCACAGATAAAAGTTGTTTTGTTTCTTAGTTTTAAAGGACTCAGCATACAGATCGACATAGGTGCGCTGTACGTCACTCTCGCTCTCACTTAACTCACTCGAAATGACTGGACTCACTAAAGAAGTGTCCACGTTTAGTAGCTTCCTTATCGGTGTGAGGTTCACTCAATGTACTAACATGCATAGCTATGAATGCAATGAAGTTACATCCATGCAATGATTTATCCCCTGAACTCACCAACTCGACCTCGCTATCGCTAAGTGTGACGTGTAAGGCAACTTTTCCTTTCCCTAATCTTTTTAACCTAGTCAGAAACTCGTAAGCTTGTGACCCTTTCTCTCACTCACATAACGTTTTCCCTCATCTTTCTTTAGGAAATCTTTCTATCTTTTTCAAAAACTTTCTTGCCCGGTTTATATTTTTTATCTTTCTCAAAACTTTTCTTTTCTTTGGAAGTATTTTCCTTTTTAAGTTTGAGAAACTTTTTGAAATTTTTAGCAGAAAGGACTAAATCGTCTAAATTAAAATCATACTCGGAATCTGACGACACTTCCTCTTTCTTTTTAGATTGGGCTTTTAGTGCAATTCCCTTTTCCTTAGACTTATTAGTTTTAGGAAACATATCTATCTTATACGTTTCAAGATATACTACAAGTTGTTCTAAACTAAGAGTATCTAGGATTCCTAACGAATTTAGCATAGTAACCTTAGGAATAAAATGGGCAGGGAGAGATCTCAAAATTTTCTTAATAATGCACGTCTCGATATTTTTTCACTTAAATTGAAACTCGAGTTTACTATATCGAACAGTCGTGCGTAAAACTCATCAAATGATTCAGATTCAAGGATAGTGACACTTTCAAATTGTGTGATGATATTTTGCAGATTATAAGCTTTAACATTGTTGATTCCCTCTTGTGTGAGCTAAAGTGTATCTAAAGCTTCTTTAGATGTGGTGCACATCATAATACGAAAAAACTTGCCAAAGGTGATGACTCTTGAGATGGCACTCAAACAATGTGAGTTAAAGCTACTCCATTTAAAGTTGTCCTTTGTCCATTGAGAGACATGTTTAGAACCGATGACATTATCAATAGTTACAGTGGATGGTTCTACCCTCTATCACAAAGCAACCAGACATGTTCATTAATAAATTTTAAGGTTGACCACATCCTAGCTTTCTAGTAAGCATAATTGGAACAATAAAAAAAGGGTAATCGATTATACAAATTATCCATTAAATTTCCGCTTTTCAAAGACTAATAATTTTTCAAAAAGTTGATACCAATTTTTTTTACAGAAAAGGATTACATGGTATTTTGGTGTAACCTGGTCTGATAACGATTTGAGAGTGTGCGATATCTAACGGTATGATTTATATAATTAATTTCCAACATTCAAATCCAATTTTTAATAAATTTTATTTTTGATTAAATTAGGTTTGCATACAGTAAGTGTTCCAATCACAATAATTAAACTATGCATGCAGTCAACACAATAATTGAGGAAAACTCCTGAAAAGGGAAAAATCTTTATTTAGCATTATCATAAGTTTTTACAGACACAGGACTTACAGAGACTTAGATAAACTAAGTGGAATGCGCAGAGTCTTCAAAGCCTTCAATAGAATATGAGTTAATCCAGCGTCTTCCACAGGCAGTGATCTACCCTCAATATCCACCGATCAAGCTTCATTTTTCTTCAGTAGTGAACCCTCAGTTCACAAGTCAACCATAGATACTGATCTCCACAAAGTGTATGTACAGTATTAAAACTATAGGGTTTCACAAAGATTCACAAATCATATGGGGGATGTAAATATTGTAAATTGAAAGGTGTTTTATGAAATAAAATATGAAAAACTTTGGCAAAGATATGATATTTGAATTTTTTCCAAAGTCTCATAAAAAAGAGTTCAAACTAGGTATTTATAAGTATGACATGAAATTCGAGGTGGCCCAACTTATTCTAACGAAATGAAGGTCTTTCGAATAAAAACACGGTTTCGTTTGAACAAGATTCCGAATTGTTATGAATGAAAAATCAATGTTGTTTGAAGCCAGCATCAAACGGGCTTCTAACAAGAAATTTTTGCCAATCAGTGCCAACCTCGTTAGAAGGTCATTAGAAGGGACTTCTAAAGAAATCATATTTTTATCCGAACGAGATAGGGTCTCATTTTAACGGCTAATTTTTTTATTTTTAAATCCTTTCGAAAAGCATCCTCGATTTTATATATAAAAAAATAACATCCCTGGATAATATGACTTAGAAAATGTATGAACACCCAAAGTTTTATACCTTCATAAGTTGTAGGGGGTCTTCGATCTTGGAGATGTCGGAGTTCAGTTTGACAATTCGATTTGTAACAGGATACGCCAAACTAAAAATAAAGCCTAAGCTACGAGAAATTATAAATATTTGCTCTTACATAAGAGATTAACATAGAATTTATTATTCGTAATGATAAATATTAACTTATGATTAATAAAGTAGAGAACAAGTCATTAATATATGAACATCTATCACATGGAAATTATTGGGTTTAGTAGTTAAACAACATGCTTATTTTAGCTTTTTTAGCTTTCGTAACACAAATAACTTATAATATATTTAATATGAAAGGAAGATGAATTATTATTATTTTATCCCAACTTTAGTTGAATTCTTTTCTTTGTTGACATGTTGGGTTTAATCTCCATTGATGATACGTTCTCCATATGTCTTAGGCCAATGTTTATTTCATAAAGTTAGGTTATTCGTTAGAGGATTACCTCTAGTGACCTTTAATTCATCATTTAGAGGATGTAGGCTCCGTGTAGTCCTACTCATTTAAAGTTTGTATTTATTTATGTTTCAGTTAAAGTGGTTGTATTTATTTCATATTTTTCACTTATAAGATATGTATAAGATGTACCTATATTATGAGATGCATATTATACCATTGAGGTTTTATGTTCCAGAGTTGGAGTTAATTCTTATGGAAGTGATTGGTATCATATATGATTTATTTATTTAGTAGTGCATTATCTTATATTGTATTTACTCATATCGTTTGATATAATTTTTTATGGTGAGAATGTTATCAAATGTTTTTTTCATTCCAGTTATTTTTGTATTAAACTTAATCAATCTATTGATGGATTCTATGCAGTTTCCAAGTTGCTATCAGAGCATTCTAAATTCTAGGGTCCTAGGATATTGAGTGCATCTATCGTTATTCCATGTTGAATTCTTTGAATACTTTAGAGTTTTACCTTTTACTGTTTGTACTCTTCTAAAGATAATATCTTAGGTGTTTTCTCTCCATGGTTCCAGAAGAGAGATTCAAATAAGACCAAATTTTATCAAAAGGGTTCCTTGTTTGGATTTCCTTTGTCAGATGACCACACATAAGGTTGATTTTAGTTGGAAGTTAGAGATTTAGTGTGAGATCTTTAGTATGTATTTATCATATTGTCTGAGGGGAATTACTTTTCACTGATTCTCCATAATACATAAGTAGTAAATTCCCGAGACATTATTAGGGCAGTCGTGTCTTATCCCAATATGAGGGGAGTTAAACTAATTTTCTCTTTATCCACTAAAAAAGATTGATACAAAATAAAATACGGTACATTGGGTTAGTAGAAATCTTATGTGAAGGATCTAGTGAGCTTTATTGGGTAACCGTCCTTTATCACTTGTACTTAGGTGGTGAAAGTTTCCCTCATGCATTTCCATGGTTAACACAATTATCAAAATGACCGAATTCCTAAGATTGAGAATATTGGGGCCAAGCTAGGTCCGAAAGACTAGTAATGGTGGAACGTTATCCTTAGAATATGAGTTATTCACGAGAAGAAGGAACCACACAGGTGAGCATACCCTGGGATATTTCCAAGATCAAAACATCAATGTTATTATTACCATTAGATCTATGGAAATTATGGCTAGTATTGCCACCACCAAAGCGAACAGGTTCGACGAGGCCAATTTATTAGAACCAATTGTAGAATTAGGGTCAGCAAGGTCACTTATACGGCGGTCATTTCGATGGTTCCTTTAGAGGAAATTGTTATACTTGTGACTAGTGATACCACATAGTGAATTACTTATGTATAACCAGTCTTATTGGGGCAATACCTATATATTTATACGTTCATAGTTATGAGCCACGTGTAGAGTTTGAGTTTGACACCAAGGGGTTCTTATTCATTTATTAGTAATACATTACTACTATTTTGATATATATATATATATATATATATATATATATATATATATATATATATATATATAATTAGATAGCTTGGTTTTTGAAAATGTGTACATTTTTAACGGTGTGGATGAGTGCCATGTCAAAAGACATTTTTCCAAAATAAAGGGTCAAGATCTTTTCCCTCCATTAATTTCAAATACAACACTATTCATATTTTTGCACTACCTATTTTAGCCTTTAAAATTTTGAATTCCCCTTTTTTTTCTCCTCACTAATTAATATTCGCTCTATCACTTTAATTCAAACACATCCCTATTTTGGTAAAACCACAACAAAAAATAGCTTTTCTCACCCCACCCTCCCATCTACTCACATGAGTCAAACTCAATGTCTGTTGTCTCTCTCTCTCTATCTTCTCATACATTATCTTCTCCCCCAACCCTGTAGTACCCCGTGATTTTAGGACCGAGAATTTAAATTTTTTGGGAGAAATAAAATTTATTTAAATAGGAGAATTTTAAATTTGGTAATTGAGGTCTAAATTTGAGGATATTATAAAGTATTTCGGATGACGATTCTAAGTGTGAGGTTTATTTCGGATGAGTCGAGACAGTCAGAATGATTGTCATTGGGTTTTATTTCGGTTCCGAAATATTTTAAGTTAGTTTGACTCAAATTGGAGTAACGAGTCATTTAAAGTGTGTATTATTATTTAAAGTTGGGTATCTTGGTTATTAGACTTATAAATCCTTTGGGATATTGAAAATCTCATTCTTGAGATTAAGAGAGAGAGAAAAGAGAAGAAAATCTTGGAACTTGGGAATTCCGGCAAAATTCGCGATTTCAAGGAAGATTCAACGTCTACCACTTTGAGGCAAGTGTTTAATATTGCTAAATAATTAATATGTGTATTAGATTTCATGAAATGTGGATAAAAGTATGAATTTTGGGTATATGTATCAAAACCTAGCTTTTGTAGGTTAAGTCTTATAATTTGATGTTTGTAAATGGATTTGAGGTTGTATATTGAGTGGGGTTGATTTTTATACGAGTTTTGATGTTGGAAACCTAATTGGGTGAAAGATTAATGGTTGGAAGTGGATAAACTTGGGTGTTTGGAGAGTTAGGGTTTGTCCAAAAAGGGAAAATGGATGAGATATCTGGTATGGTCGGTCGACCGAGCCTCAAGGGAAAATACTACTACTTTCTTCGTAAGGCAAATTTTTGAATCGCGGTCGATCGGGGGTCAGGGGTCGATCGATCGGTCCTCTGTTTTTATCCCAAGAATGGGATTTTCTTTTACCACCTTTTCTTTTGGGTTTGAAACTCTTCAGTATTGATAGTCTTATTCCTCCAATCATGTCAACCTTTCATAGGAAGAGCTTAGAGTAGTTTAGAAAAACCTGTTCATTTCCCTCACGGGTGGAGATTGATTGTGCCCCCATGCCAAAAGATATTAGAGACATCGATGGGGGGCATTGGAACCACACATT
Organism: Sambucus nigra; assembly: GCA_949130495.1. Classification (NCBI taxonomy): domain Eukaryota; kingdom Viridiplantae; phylum Streptophyta; class Magnoliopsida; order Dipsacales; family Adoxaceae; genus Sambucus; species Sambucus nigra. The sequence continues at coordinate 364,606,819 of OX422212.1, forward strand.
GGTTGTGGTTCAAGGGGTGTTGACATTTCTCCCAAATTCTTTATTTATAGAATTCTTTGAATTTTTGGGGTGGTACCTTCTCAATGTACCCTCAGTACTTGGTAAATAGTCAATGGGGTTAACCGTATAAATGAGCTTTATGGGACCGACCTAGGCATACCAGAGAACAGATATTGCAATGTCTCGTGTCATGTGTAGATATTGAACCACGAAATTACTGTAAATTAAGAGTATAAAATCTGGTAAAAGAATGGGAAGAAACTATACAAAGAAAATATTAGGGTTCTTGATGTTTTTATGGATTATGCCCCATTTAATTCGTTATTCATGATGAAAATCTGCATGCCTGACGTAGAATATCACTTATTTGAGGATATAACTCTGGTAGTATAAATTGTTGGGAGTTTAGTAGTCAAATATATTGATTTGGATGAGTTTGGAAGAGGAAACCCGTAACTGGAAATTCCGCAGATTTGCCATCCCTGCTTGATCGATCGATCGACCCAAGAGCATCGATCGATCGATGCCTCGATCGATCGAACCCCTGCCATAGATCAATCGACCCCTCCTGGCAGACTTATATTTTCCTTTTTAAATAATTAATTTTAATTTAAGTGAGTAGAAACGTTTGGAAATATCTATTAAAACATTTTGGGATGTAAAGAAGGCAGTAGGACTTTATAAAATTTTGGAACCTTTAATGTAAGACGAGATTTACATTTCATGGTGGTGTTTTATACATAAGGAACAATGGGAACAGGTGTTAAAGGGTGAGACTCATAAGGAAGTTACGTTGTAAAATAAATAAGTACCTACTAAAATTACACTTGGGGAGATAGGAATTTACGAGTGTTACGTAGTAAGTTGGAATAATCCCATAAATAAGAATAAGAGACAAACCGTTATACGTGATAACCAAATAATGAGTAATAAGGATAAATATCATAATTATGGGTTGTGAGAGTGTACCTAAAATTGATATTGGAATATTAGTATACATATATGACTGTGTTTATGCATATACTATATACGTGTAAAAATCATGCCCGCGCGACTTGCTATCCCTGAGGTTACCGCGCTAGGACAGTCTTATCTCGATGGGACCTTTATGGGGGATATTGACTCGTACCCTAGAACATAGGAATCCTTGGTACATGCAATCAGATCGATAGTCAGACAGTCCTAAGAGATGTGGGGGTATGTGCTGACCTCTTAGTGACTTGGAACTATGCTTTGCCTCTATTTTGTATGTGTTTTGTGTTAATACAGTTCGAGAGTGATTCCGAACTTGTATTTCCCTTAGTACGAGTGATACGGGGATTGCATAGCAGAGTATGCCCGCACCATAAATTTTATGTGGGGTGCCATTAGAATATATATATTATATGAGTATTTGATATATATAGTTAAACCTGGAATTTGGGAAATACCTACTGTGACTATGGTAAGTAAGAAATGAATAATTATTTCTACTTGGGAACAAGTGTTTGAAAAGTATGATGCGTTACTAAGAAACCTTATAACTAAATGAGGCTTATGTGAGAACGTTACTGTTTAATAAAATTTACTTCCTTAACAATTGAAATTGTCGGCATGAAATCTTATAAGTAACTTAAGATAAGATAAGTTAAAATGTTGGGAGTATTAGTGCGATAGGTGTGCATATTAGAAGAGAGGTGAGAATTTCTCAAGGGAGTGTCGCACTAATATGTTGGTTGCATTAGTCGGTAAGCATTTTAAATACTTGCTTAACTAACTTTTAAACTGTTTTACAATTGGGATCTGACCCGTTTCCTATTTTCTCTTCTCTCTTGTATATATATGTATATATTACAGGTGCCCAGGAATAGGGGCGTCTTGCATAGGATCCTTTGGAAGGAACGCGCTGCAGCTTAGGTGGGAGTTGCAGGCCTCTTGCTTAGACGATCTCCTTATTGATTCCACTTCTAGCTCTATTTTATCCAGTTGGGCATATGTCGCCCTTTCCTATTATTCATTTGTTTTTATCATATATTGTGATTCGTTTATTTCCAGTATTTACATTTTGGAATGGTTATTGTCAGGATGTTTTTTCTTTAAGTTTTAAAGTTGGAATTAATTAGTTGGATGTTTAAATTGTTTGGATTATATGTTCCAGTATAGTTGTTGGATGGTTCTTAAACTTATAATTATGTAAAGTTTTAAATGTTGGTTTTTAAATAAAATTTGGAAATTTATGTTTTAAAATGGTTTTGACACTTAACTTAATTATTTAGGGTGTTTAATTGGAAAAGTTATTTTTGCGACAGTGATGCTAAGAATGAACCAACCGTTCACCTTGATTATAATTTAATAAAGGACTGATCACCCGGTATTTAATTAGGTGGGGTGTCACAGGTGGTATCAGAGCATCAGGTTCTACTGTCCTTTAGGATCTGTATGGATTAATTCTCTTTCAGCTTAGCGTTCTTGCTATAGAACCCAATTTTAGGATTGTTATATTCTTGCTTTTATGATTACGTCTTCAGCTATTTGAGATTTTATAATAACTGTAGACTAATAAATTTCTTTACGTTTCAGATGCCTCCGAGACGCGCACCTAAGGATAGGCATGCCCAAGCCGAGCAGTCAGTAGCTCCGGCTCAGGGAATGATGAACGCAATCGAGGTAGCCTCCATCATTGCTCAGGCCACTACAAGAAAACTAATTTTTTCCGGCACTTTTTTCTCGGTATTATTCAAAAATGCTGCGAATTTTATTTTTACCAGCATTTATTTATAAGTATTGAAAATTCACGGCATTTATATTGATGTGCCGTATAAGTAGAGCATTTTTTAATGGGGATTTGTAAATTTAGGACCTATTGTAATATGTATTTTGAAAATGGGACAACAAATATTTTATTTATAGTTTTAGTCCCTATTTTTTAATAAAGGTGTTGGCGCTGACCCATTTTCATAAAGCGCCAACCAATCACAACTTGCCACGTGTCTCTTTAATTTAAAAATAGGGACTAAAAATGGAAACGAAATATTTGTTGTCCTATATACATAATCAAGATTATTTTAAGTCCTAAAAATACATAATCTATTTTAGTGTTCTAAAAAATGCCCCTAGGCGCGAGGCTTTTTAGATACGCCAAGTTTTGGCCCTAGGTGTGGATCAAGGCGTGGTCAACGATAGTCAACATTTTTTAGGGTAAGGCGTGAAAAAATGTAATTTTTTTTTTGTATTTTAAAAAAATAGTATTTTAATTTACAAAGATTTCGACATATTTTTAAGGTATGTACCATTTTAGTATTTTTAGAAGGACATATACCAAATAGTCCCTCAAACATTTTTTAATACTCATTTAGTCCAAGCCTTTTTATTTTGCCTCAAAAAGTTCTTTGCCACATATTTTGGAAAGGGAGTGCCGCTGGCGCGGACCTCTAAAAATAAGAGAATATTGAGTGCTTGAGGGACTAAATGGGTTAAACTAAAAATATGTGTCCTTTTTAAAAAATATATATTTATAGTAGGGACTATTAAATAATTGACCCATTTTTAATAGCGTAGTCATAGTCAAAAAATATTAAAATATATTAAAAAATGCCTAAACGCTTTTTCACGCCTTTTTACACCTAAGGTTCGCCTAGGGGTCTAATGCTTAAGTCTTGACCTCTACCCCTCGATCACGCCCCGCGTTTTTTAAAATCTTATTATTTTTTAATTAATGCTCAAACAAATGTAATATTTTTTAGGCATTTCATAACTAATGCCACTAAATTTGGGAAAAAAATTACCTTCACTTAAATAAATATGGCGGGTCTTATTTTCTTTTAAAAGAATATCACTTTTGCCCTAGTTTTTGGCGGGTGAAGTTGCGTAGCTTGGATGGCTCTCCCGGCACGTTCTCCTCTCTCCCGTATCTTGCTCAATCTCCTAAACCTAATCCTCAACAAACCTTATCAAGTATCTACCTCAATCTCACCCAATCACTTTGCCTCAATCTCACCCATCTTGGAACGATTTTTGCTGGTCCCTTGTTATAAGAAGGACGACGGTGCTCTCATCTCATCCATATTTCAATTTTTGGAGGCTCAGATAATCACTTTCATTATTTCGGTGTATTTTTCTTTGAAGCTTTGAACGATTTTGATCTTTGAAGCTTTGCACAATTTTTGCTGTTTCCCTGTTAGAAGAACGGTTTTGTTCTTTGAAACTTTGAGGTAAGTTACGTTTTATTTTGTTTATTCCGGTGTATTCTTTTTATTTCCGTGTATTTCAGTGTATTTTTCTTATTTCTATGTATTGTTTTGGCTCAGAGAATCACTTTCTTGCATATATTCGCTTTTGATTGGGTTCTATTTGTTACTGGCAATAGAGGCAAAGAGTTTTCACAAGAAAGATATATTAGAAAGAAGAAATCCCAGAAGCAAGGTAATATTTTCTTTTGTTCGTGATATGTACCTGTGAGTTTTTAAATCCATACCAGTCTCATTAGTCACCAATCAATAATATTTTGACATCTTTAATATTTAACTCTTTTTTTTCCAGATTTGATATTATATAATCATGTATATGAAATAGTGTAATCTTTATTTTTTCGTAACATTTGTGTTATACAAAATTTATGCATATAGATAATGGTTATGATAGACACTTTAAATAAGGAAAAATTAGATATAGCGGGGGATGCAAGAAACTCGAAAGGAAAAATTAGTACAAAATTGGTAGGGGGTGTTATTATGGTAATTATTGTTGTGTAATCTTTGTTTTGTTATAATTTGTATTTTTGTGAGAGAAAAAAGTACTGATTTTTTTTTAATTTTAATTGATGTGCGAGAGAAAAGTGTTAGAAATGTTTAATTTGTTAGTTGTTGCTGTGTTTTTGGTTCTATTTATATAATTAGATGAAGTATTCAATTGGATTTTCTTATCTATTTTTGGTAACTACCAATTTTTTTTCACTCTTTCATTTATTTCAATTGATTAAAAAAGTCCAGTTCAACGTAAACTTAAATCACTCCCTATGATATCATCTTTGTGCAACTCTAATACCACTGTTTTAATTGATTAGTATTATTTTAACCATCTAAATCGACGTGTTTTTTTTACTATAGGGGGTTGTATACATATTTTTTTTCATGTTTATGTATGTGTGCATTCATGTGATGGTATATATGTGTCACATTTGCATTTTAGTTTGATATATACATATTATTTCTCATGTATATGTATGTGTGTATTCATGTGTGCAGGTATATATGTATCACATTAGCCTTTTAGTTTGATATTACAAAACTTACCAACTCTAAATGAAAATTAGATGGGTCTACATGTCTTTATTCGTTTATTTTAAACTATTTTAGATTTATTAATTCATCTTACTTTTATATATGATAATGTCTAAACTGCAAGCTAGAGCTAATCGCCAGAGTGCGACAGTATACTTATTGCGCGAACAAATGTAACAACCTTTTTACAATGTTTTCAGTCATTCAACTTAGTTTGTATATGTTCCGTTTTGTAATTAATGTTGTTGTGATGGTATCTTTACAAAATTAGTTTTTTATATTGTAGTTGAATTTAGTAAGCCCCTTTATTTATTCATGCAACACGTGCTGAATTTTAAGATAACAAACAAGTTTTAATATTATTTTCTATTCTGGACATTTTGATTTAGTAGCATTTTCATATAGATTCTATGATTTAATTATGCTATCTCATTATTGACAAGGAGATTTGTTTTTCGTAATGATTATTTTTTACTAAAGTTTTTTTTAAGCGAGGGCCTTATAGATTATTTTGTGTTTAATCTTTTTAGCTTTTAGAAAATTAAGTCTTGATGTGAGTTGTTGTGTTGGGGTATTCATTCGTTATACATTGTTTTCGTTGAAGCTAAAATGTTTAGGCATTAGGCGTAGTCTTCTTCTTAATGTGTCATAATTCATTGCTACATTAATATCGTTTAGTAATTGATTATGTTATGAGTGAGTTTTTTAATTGTTGTTAACTAATTAAGGTTAAAATATATTGATAGTTAAGTTTCTTCATTTTATATCACTAAATATTGGTAGTTTTCATATAAGGCCACATCCAAATGGTGTTAAAATTAGAGTCTTACTATTTGTAAATTTACATAGTTTTGAAGGAGCATATTAATGATTTATGGTTTAACATTTTTTTTATTATTGTATTTTTTACGAATTTTTTCTAATGAATCTAACAACAATTTAGGGATAGTGTGAGGTAATCAACAATCTTTTCAAATGGATAGCGATAAGAGTTGGATGGAGTTGTCAAGAGTTTCTCTGCCTTATATTAAAGGAGTTAATGAGTTTCTTGACTTTGAATTTGCCAATAAATACCCCGAGCTAGTGATCAAGTGCCCGTGTAAGAAATGTCGAAATACCATTAGCCATAAAAGAGAAGTTGTTTATGAGCATCTGATCGTACATGGGTTTGTTAAGAATTACACTAGGTGGATTTATCACGTAAAAGGTGCTCCATACACAATGGGAATTAGTGGAGCGGATGAAGTGCATGACTCGAATACAATAGATGATATGTGTGGACTACTACATGATATATTCGAAAATCGAAGTGAAGAGGGTATGCGATGTAACGACCCGTACGAAGACCAGGATGGGATGGATGAAAATGCATCAGCATTTTTCAAGTTGTTGAGAGACGGGGAACGCGAGTTGTACCCTGGTTGCAAATCTTTCTCATCACTTTCATTTATTGTTCGGCTATTTCATATGAAAACACTTTATAAGTGGAGCCACACGTCGTTTACAGCATTGCTTCAATTATTAAAAGAGGCACATTAGAATAGAGGTGAGAATTTCTCAAGGGAGTGCCCCACTAATATGTTGGTTGCATTAGACGATAAGCATTTTAAATACTTACTAAACTAATTTTTAAACTATTTTACAATTGGGATCTGACCCGTTTCCTATTTTCTCTTCTCTCCTGTATATATATGTATATATTACAGGTGCCCAGCCACATGGGCGTCTTGCATAGGATCCTTTGGAAGGAACGTGCTGCAACTTAGGTGGGAGTTGTAGGCCTCTTGCTTAGACGATCTCCTTATTGATTCCACTTCTAGCTCTATTTTATCCAGTTGGGCATGTCACCCTTTCCTATTATTCAGTTATTTTTATCAGATATTGTGATTCGTTTATTTCCAGTATTTACATTTTGGAATGGTTATTATCAGGATGTTTTTCCTTTAAGTTTTAAAGTTGGAATTAATTAGTTGGATGTTTAAATTGTTTGGATTATATGTTCCAGTATAGTTGTTGGGTGATTCTTAAACTTGTAAAGTTTTAAATGTTGGTTTTTAAATCGAATTTGGAAATTTATGTTTTAAAATGGTTTTGACACTTAGCTTAATTATTTAGGGTGTATAATTGGAAAAGTTATTTTTACGACAGTGATGCTAAGAATGAATCAACCATTCACCTTGATTATAATTTAATAAAGGATTGATCACCCGGTATTTAATTAAGCGGGGTGTCATAGTCGTTAGATGGCGGAATCACTAACCACCCACCAAACGGTCTCGCAAGGGGCGCCAACTCCTTCCATGGGACCAACATATTTTGTAGGAACTGAGTGCGTGGCCACGGGACCCATGATTTGAGGGCAAGGCCTAAATTTCAGAATATCTACACTTAGGCCTGAAAACATGCTATTAGAGGGTGGAACCATGAACGACCCCACAAACGCCCTCGTTAGCAGTACAAAACCTCCCACGAGACCACCATATCTAATAAGAATCAATCGTGTGGCAACGGGACCCACAGTTTGAGAGCACGGACCAAATTTCATAATATCTAAACTTAGACTTAAAAACATGTCTTTAGAGGGAAGAACCATGAACCACCCCCTAAACGGTCCTGTGAGCGGCGCCAACACCTCCCTTGGGACTAACATATCTCATAGGAACCGACCGCTTATCCACTGGACCCATAATATAAGAGCACGATCCAAGTTTCTGAATATCGATACTTAGGCATGAATACATGCCGTTAGAGGACGGAGCCATGAACCACCCACCAAACTGTCCCATGTGTGGTGCCAACACCTCCCTCGGGACCAATATATCTCGTAGGAACCGACCTCTTGGCCACCAGACCCACGGTGTTAGATCATGGACCAAATTTTAGAATATCTACACTTAGGCCTGAAACACATGCCGTTAGAGGGAGAAACCACGAAGTACCCCACAAACGGCCTCGTTAGCGATACAAGAACCTCCCATGGGACCTCTATATCTAATAGGAACCGATCGTGTGGCAACGGGACCCACGGTTTGAGAGAACTGATTAAATTTCACTATATCTAAACTTAGGCTTGAAAACATGCCATTGGAGGGCGAAACCATGAACCACCCCCCAAATGGTCTAGGACACCAACACATCCCAAGGTACCAACGTATCTCGTAACAACCGATCGCATAACCACGGGACCACGATTTGAGAGCATGGCCGAAATGTCATAATATCTACATTTAGGCCTGAAACACTTGTCGTTAGAGGGCGGAACCACGACCAACCCCCCAAATAGCCTCGTGCGCGGTGCCAACACCTTCGACAGGACCCACGTATCTCTTAAGAACCAACCGCATGTCGACGAGACCCCCTATTTGAGAGCACGATCCAAATTTTAGAATATGTAAACTTTGGCCCAAAAACATGCCTTTAGATGGCGAAACCATGAACCACCCCCTAAACGATCACATAAATAGTGCCAACACCTTCCACGGGACCAACGTATCTCATAGGAACTAATAGCGGTGTCAAGGCACCCACAGTTTGAGAGAACCACCCAAATCTCACAATATCTACACTTAGGCCTAAAAACAAGACGTTAGAGGGCGGAACCATGAACCACCTCACAAATGGCCCTGTTAGTGGTACCAAAACCTCACACGGGACCAATGTATCCCTTAGAAACTGAACGCATGGGCACGAGACCCATGGTTTGAGAGCATGGCCCAAATTTCAGAATATCTACACTTATGCTTGAAAACATGCCGTCAGAGTGAGAAACCACGAACCATCCCCCAAACGGTCCCATGAGCGATGCCAACACCTCGCATGGGACTAACGTATCTCGTAGGAACTGACTGCATGGTCATGAGACCCATGGTTTGAGAGCACTATCCAAACTTAAGAATATCTACACTTAGGCCTAAAAACATGACGTTAGAGGGCGGAACCACAAACCACCTCGCAAACGGCTCCGTTAGTGGTACCAACACCTCACATGGGACCAACATATCTCGTAGGAGCCGATCTCATGGCAACGAGACCCACGTTTTTAGAGCACGTCCTAAATTTCAGAATATCTAAACTTAGGCTAGAAAACATGGCATTAGAGGGCGAAAACACGAACCACTCCCCAAATGGTCCTGTTAACAGTGCCAACACCTCCTACGGGATCAATAAAACTCGTAGGAACCGACAACGTGACCACGGGACACACAATATGAGAGCATGGAACAAATTTTAGAATATCTACACTTAGGCCAAAAAACATGTCGTTAGAGGGCGGAACCACGAACCACCCACCAAACGGTCTCCCAAGGGGGGCCAACACCTCCCATGGGACCAACGTATCTTATAGGAACTGAGTGCGTGGCCACGGGACCCACGGTTTGATAGCATGGCCCAAATTTTAGAATATATACACTTAGGCTTGAAACACATGTTGTTACAGTGCAGAACCACGAACGACCCCACAAACGGCCTCGTTAGCAGTATAAGCACCTCCCACAGGACCACCATATCTCATAGGGACAGATCGTGTGGCTACAGGACCCACAGTTTGAGAGCATGGGCCAAATTTTAGAATAAACTTAGGCTTAAAAACATGCCGTTAGAGGGAAAAACCATGAACCACCCCCCAAACGGTCCTGTGAGCGGCGCCAACACCTCCCACGAGACCAACTTATCTCGTAGGAACCTATCGCTTATTCGCGAAACCCACGGTATGAGAGCACGATCCAAATTTTAGAATATCGACACTTAGGCCTGAAAATGTGCTGCTAGAGGGAGGAACCATGAGCCACCCCACAAACGGTCCCGTGTGGGGTACCAACACCTCCCATTGGACTAATATATCTCATAGGAACCGATCGCATGGCCACAAGACCCACGATTTGAGAGCATGACCCAAATTTAAAAATATCAACACTTAGGCTTGAAACACATGTTGTTAGAGGGAGGAATCATGAAGGACTCCACAATTGGCCTCGTTAGCGGTACAAGCACCTCCAACGGGACCACCATATATCATAGGAAATGATCGCATGGAAACCGAATCCATGGTTTGAGATCACGGACTAAATTTTAGAATATCTAAACTTAGGCATGAAAATATTCTATTAAAGGGCGGAACCACGAACCACCCCCCAAACGGTCCTGTGAGTGGTGAAAACAACACCCACGGGACCAATGTATCTCATAGGAACCGACCAGGTGTTCACGGGACCCACAATATGAGAGCATGGTCCAAATTTCAGAATATCTAGACTTAGTCCTGAAAACATACCGTTAGAGGGCGGAACCCCCCCCCCCCCAATGGTCCCGTGTGGGGTGCCAACACCTCCCACGGGACCAACATATCTCATAGGAATCGACTGTGTAGCCACGTGACCCACGGTTTGAGAGCATGGCCCAAATTTTAGAATATCTACACTTAGGCCTGAAACACATGTTGTTAGAGGGGGAACAACCAACCACCGCCCTAAATAGCCCCGTGAACGGCACCAACACCTCCCACGGGACCAATTTATCTCGTAAGAACCGACCACGTGTCCACGGGACCCCCGGTTTGAGAGCACGACCCGAATTTCAGAATATATAAACTTAGGCTTGAAAACATGCCATTAGAGGGAGACACCACAAAACACCCCCCGAACGGTCCTGTGGATAGTGCCAACCCCTCCCACGGGACCAACATATCTCGTAGGAACTCACTGCATGGCCAAGGGACCCACAGTTTGAGAGCACGACCCAAATTCAATAATATATACACTTAGGCCTAAAAACATATTGTTAGAGGGCGGAACTACGAACCACCTGACAAATGGCCCCGTTAGTGTCACCTTAACCTCCCACTTAACTAACGTATCTCATAGGAACCGACCACATGGCCATAGTAGCCATGGTTTGAGAGCGCGGCCCAAATTTTATAATATCTACACTTGGGCATGAAAACATGCCTTCAGAGGATTAAACCACGAACCACCCCTAAACGATCCTGTGAGTGGTGTCAACACCTCGCACGGCACCAACGTGTCTCATAGGAACCGACCGCATGGTCACAGGACCCACGATTTCAGAGCACGACCCGAATTTTAGAATATCTACACTTAAGCCTGAAAACATGTCGTTAGAGGGTGAAACCACGAATCACCCCCAAATGGCTCCGTGAGTGGTGCCAACACCTCCCACGGGACCAATATATCTCGTAGGAACCGACCGCGTTGCCACGGGACCCACGGTTTAAGAGCACGACCCAAATTTTAGAATATATTCACTTAGGCTTGAAAACATCTCGTTAGAGAGCGAAACCACGAACCACCCCCCAAACGGCCCAGTGAACAATGCCAACACCTCCCACGGGACCAAAGCATATCGTAGGAACCAACTTCATGGCCACAGGACCTACGGTTTTAGAGCACCACCCAAATTTTAGAATATCTACACTTAGGCTTGAAAACATGCCGTTAGAGGGCGGAACCATGAACCACCCCCCAAACAGTCCCATGAGCGGTGCCAACACCTCCCATGGGACCAACGTATCTCATAGGAACCGATCGCGTGGCCACAAAACCCATAATTTGAGAGCACTGACTAAATTTCAAAATATCTACACTTAGGCTTGAAAATATGTCGTTATATGGAGGAACCCCCCCCCCCCCCCCCAACAAACGGTTCTGCGAGCAGCTCCAACACCTCCCACAAGACCAATGTATCTCATAGGGACTGACCACGTGGCCTAGGGACCTGCGATTTGAGAGCACAACCCAAATTTTAGAATATCTACACTTACGCCTGAAACATGCCGTTAGAGGGCAGAACCAAGAACCACCTCCTAAACGGTCTTGTGAGCAGCGCCAAGACCTCCCACGGGACCAATGTATCTCTTACGAACTGACCGCGTGGCCACAGACCCACAGTTTGAGAGCACATCCTAAATTTCATAATATCGTCGTGCTCTCATACCGAGGGTCCCGTGACCAGGCGGGCTTTTACTATTTATTATTTAGCATTATGGTCGTGCGGTGTTTACATTATGCTAGTCTTAGAATGTCCAGAAAACAAATAAAATTCAGCCCTAATTTTTTTTTAATATATTTAAAAATGTTCACGAACATAATCCATGACCAGACCTATTTTCTTTATCACGCATAAATGGGGTCACGGCCCAGAGCCGTGACGATTTTGAATGAATCAGCTTATGGGTCACGGTCTAGGCCCGTGACCAATCTAACAACATGAAAGTATGGGTCACGGTCCAGGACCGTGACAATGTCTGTGACCATTTTCATACGTTGGAGGGTTAGTCCCGACTTTGATCTGCTTCGTGAACATTCGCGTAAATTTAAGGGGGTCTCGGCCTGTGGTAAGGGATATAGGCCATGACCACTGAATATGTTCACGCCAAATTTGGTCATGGACCAAATCCGCGACCCACAACCTGTGGTCATGGACAAAATCCGTGACCAATCGCCCATTTTGGTGTAGTGATATATATATATATCAGTGTGTGTGTGTGTGTGTGTGTGTGTGTGTGTGTGTGTATGTGTTACTTTTGGCGTTTATGCACATTAGATTGGGTGTATGGGCACCTTAGTTGTGTCATACTAGCTTTATACTTATATTAGTTAGGTATATGGTTATTATTTGTTGGGTATGCACACATAGGATTGGATAATGGGCGCCCAATCCTAGCATGCTATGGTTAGGTATATGCAAGCTTATTTTATTTGCATGAATTACATTTTGGCGTGTATGCTTTATCATATACCAGTGATGGAATCCTATCTTAGTGGGCAAGGCAGTAATACCTCGCATTTTTAACAACCGGATTAATTAATAAAATACACAAATTGATTAAAATGATTTAGGAAGTTGGAAATTGGATTGAATTATAAAGGATTTAATTTAAAATAATTTGATGATTTTTGGCTAATTAAAGGAATATTTTAATCATTTAATTAATTAAGTGGTAAATTTGGATTTTAGCAAAAATTTATTGGGCCTTTGAGTCTTTTTATAATTTCTTAGACTCCAAGCTAAAGCTTTTTAAAATTCATCCAGGAATAGGACTTTTTATTGGTTTAGAGTTGTAATTATGTGAACATTTTATAATTTAATCCTTATTAAATAAAGAGAAGGGAACAAGAAGGGAAGAGAGAGGGAGAGACCTGCAATCGTGGTGCGATTACATGGGGGTTCACCGCTCTTGCGGCTCCCCCATCCACGATAGCGATGCTATACGAATGATTTAATGAACAATAGAAGAGAGAGGGGAGGCTTGTTGTTTGTATAAGATTGGGTATTAGACTTGTATTTTTTATACGCTTATAACTTTCTGCTTGAGCACAAAACACCTACATACACTCATATTCTTTTAAACCCTAAACACCATTAAACAAACTTCAACTCTAATTTTGGATCCCTTATACTATGATTTTGAAGAATGCCAATGTAAAAATTTGCTTAATTTTAAAAGAGGAATACAATGGACTTTTCAGATTTTCAGAATACTTCATTATACGTCAAGAATATGTCTAGTTGTCTCCGTAAGTATTATTTGATTTAAATTTTGCCTGAACATTAAATATGCATGTGTTTATAAATATGATTAGTAGCTTAATTATATTAAGCGATAACCTAATTATAATTTTTTATGAAATTATGAAATTGGATTTAATGCTTGAAATCTCGCACGTTTTTATTATTGGGTATTGGATCTAATCGAATGTTAAAAATAATATGAATTTCAAAAACATGTTTGGACTTATGAAATCGCGTCATTATTGAATATGGTGTCAAATATTATATTATGTTGCTAAAAGTTGTTAACTCGCATGTTTAGATCGGATTATGATTTACTTTGATTAATTCTTACACGAATTTGTATATTGGTTTTGGGTAGCTTGTTGGGATTTTTGGTAGAACTTGTATCTCATATGATATAATTGTATGATTGTACATGACATCATACTTGTATACATATGGAACAAAGAATAATTATGTTGGATGAAAGAATGTCAAAAGTGTAGAAATACCGTATGTTAAAATGATGATATCGTTTGCATATTCGGGTTACATACTTTAGTTGTACTTTTACTTGTATGTTCTGTAAATGATACTTTCTAGGTATGGGACAAAATGAATGGTCATGGTTTATGTTCGATACTTTTTAGGTATGGGACTAAGGAATGGTTGTTCTTTGTTTGGGTATTTCCTAGACATGGGACTAGGTAATGCATATTAATTTGTTTTTATCCTAGGCATGAGACTAGGTGATGGTCATTGTTTTGGGTATTTTCCTAGGTGAGGAACTAGGATGTGCATCTTTTGTTTATGATCTCTATGTATGTGACCATGGATGGATTTGGTTTGTGATTCGCGAGTAAATTGTGAACTAGATGGAATTAATATGGAATATATATAATTAATTAAGAACATGATAAATACTTAAGACAAATAACGAGTATTAAAGATGTATTGATGTGACATCATCGTATGTGCGGGTGTGTGTCGACTGGCTACACTATATCTGCGGTACCTACACTGGCATGGCTACTTAGACTAGATTATTCAACAGCTGCATTATCTGTAGCATCTAGTGTTGACCAGACATTACGATGTGTGTGGGACATAGGTTAACTGGTTATAGTAATAGTTTATGTGTACGCTGTGGTATGTTCAGTTTCTAGTGTTGACTAACTATGAAAAGGTACGTCCGGGATCTAGGCAAACTAACTATAGTGATGAATTTTATAGGGAGTATATCACGGTATGTGCAGGCTAGTATTTTGGGCCATCAGACTATAGTGATGTATATGAATTTGATGTGATGAGTTGTTTGGGATGCCATTGTATATGTCAGCTCATAGGAAAGAAAAACTAACTATAGTGGTGTTGCCTTGATAATAAATCATATTAAGAAAGATAATGAAAATATGTATATAAATGTTGAAATAAATATAATTAGCTATATGGGTAGTTGAGTTAGTTTAATTTGTATGGGTAGTGAGTTGATTTATTTTACTGTCATCGTTAGTTATATATGCTTCGTTAATTAAAATATTAGATTGTGATATATATCTCTTATAAAGCTTCTGACTAGGTTTATGGACCCTATTTGGGAAGAGTAGCTAGTATTTTTTCGATAGGCTCTAACTCGTCTCTATTGACTAACCTTTCATGATAGGTTGCTGAGTAGCTACATGGTTTTGGAGATTTCTTTTATTGAGTTATTTGCTTTTCCCTCCAGTCATTTTATTTATGAGACAATTATATTGGATTTAGAGGGACAATCGACACCAAAATTGGTTTATGGTTTTAAGCTATAGAGATTTATGTTGATGTCATTTATTTCATTTGAGTTTTATATGATCAGAGTTCTAGCATGGTGACGGATATTATTGTGGGGTATGGTTTATTGATAGTTGTTTATCTCAATGTATATATCCTAGAAATAGACTTAAATGTCTCGTATTTCTTTCTCATACTAGGAATTGTATTTTAATTATAACATCCTACATATCTTGGCATCATGACCTGCTAACCCTCACTGAAAAAATACCCCGGGCGTTACACTTGTGTGGAAATACGAGATTTGGGTTGAAACAAAATTTTGCCAAGATTGTTTTTTTCAAAATGGAGATAATGTGAACTTTAATCCTCAAGTTGTGGTAAGTGTTCTCATTAAACCTAAGAATCCAATTTCAAGGAATATTTGGAAGATGAAAAGTGATTTTTTTTAATGGTATGTGTGTTAATTCCTCTAGAGGTGATATGTAATAAAGTGTTCCTCCATTTCTCATTGATACCAGAGAGATTCCTCCCCCCACTTGAATTAATAGGTGCTTATCATTGATAGGATTTTCTTGCCTTACGATCCATATCTTGTCCTATGATATATTTTGAAGAGAGGTTATGTTGCGAGGACTCGGTTTATGTGGCTTGTGTTTGTACTCATTTAGGAGTGTCCTTGTTCATAGTCTGGGTGAGTGTTGTATTTGTCATTTTGAGATTTTTCTTATGAAAGGTTGCATTCATTTTGTACATACATACATTTTGCATCTTTTTCTTTGTTCTTGTACTTTTATTATGGGAAAAATCCAAAAAGATTTGGCTTTATTGGTTTTTGTGTGAGAGTATGTTTTCTTATTTTTGTATGATTTACTGATGTCATACTTTTGCATTTATATGCTTTTGTACCTACTTTAGTGTACTTTTCATACATACATGAAAAATTCAAAAAGTTATTTGTTTTCTTTATTTTTTGATTTGTTCTTAACTATGCTAAATGTCGATGGCTAAATCTTATTAAGAGAATAAAATTGGATAGTTTGATTTTCGTGTGTTTATGTGCTTCATGTAAACAATTTCCTTAAAAATACCATGAAAATAATTTTTGGCAACCTAATTGCGAATTCTTAGCTTGTATATCACCTACACCGCACTATCACACTTATTTTGGTAGTTTATTGAGACTTATTACAATGATTGAGCTTTTAAATCTTTACTATTATCATCCCATGGCTTGCTTGTTATGTCTCCATTGTCCACTTTTGTGAGTTTTAGTGTTATGCACATTTGTATATTTGTTGTAGTTGAAAACTGGCCATTTATATAACTCCTAATTTGAATCTAATTATCTTTGGGTAGGTGTCATCTAAAGTGTGTGAAAATTCAATTAACTGTAAAAGTCAATATGTCAAAAAGAGCCACAAGCAAATGCTTAACCGACATTAAAAACAAGATAGAGTGATAGCTTCAAATTATAATAAATGGATATTTTAGTTTGGCATTAAAATATTTATACGATGTGTTCTTGAGGGAGTTTATGATGTGGATTGATACTTCTTGCTTAGTCCATAATATGATTTTTAATTTTATTTTAATGACTAGTTCACTCGTGATTTGAATTAATGTTATTTAAAACACTTGTGATTCAATTTTTTTCTCTTTCGCATACATCTAATATGTCTAACATCACATACTAAATTGAGTTTTATGTGAATTGAGATAATTATTATATGTGGTAATATAAATTCTACAAGTTTAATCAACTTGATGATTTAAAGGTGATATTTGATTTTTAGTGAGAATAAATTTTGTGCTTGTGTACATATACCTTCTATGTGTTACCTTATACTAGAGTGATATCTCTATACTCATTTATAGTGTTTTTGCATGTTTTAGTTGGATCATTTGATTTCATTTTTCTATTGCATTTTGATTCAATCTTGTGCATCATGCATTTGAGAGTTTTAGGGTATTGAATTGATTTTGAGGTGTTGAGTATTCCTTGCCCATTTTAATATTGTTTGGGTTGTATTGAGGAGAATTTTTTTTGGTTGAGTAAGAAAGAGTGATGAGATGGTATCAAAGGTGGGAAGTTTTTTTTGAGGAGTGATAAGGTTGGAATTTGACTTGTTGAAGAAGATTTTAAACGTGTGAATTTCGAATAAAATCGTTCGCGCAGCCTCATTCACATGATAGCTTGATTCGTAGTATGACAAACCTTTTCTATTTTTTGGTACATAATTTTTCCTTGATACCGTTCGCATGGTATTATTTCCAAGACATCCGCATGGATGTTGTGCTCTTTGAAAGTAGTTTGCTTTTGATAATGAATGGTTCATGTTTTCATATTATGGTTATACGTGCTACCTTATAGGTTGTATATGTTCATGGTTGCTATGTTTTTATAGCCCCTATACCCTTCTCTCATATGTGCTCTAGTGACTTCTTAGTTTTAATAGTTTGGGTATACTTTGTCATACTTTTTTATGTTAACCCATTCTTGGCTTAGTCTTGTATTCGTTGCCTCATATGGAAGACACTGGACTTACTTAAATATGACCATACTTTTCTATCATCTATCGTTTTCTATGCTTTATATGCCCTTGGTAGTTCGAGGTTGATATGTGACCTTGATTATCTTTTGGTGTACTTGGATTGAGAGTTGTACATTTTGACTTCGTTTTACGTCTTGGTTGGATGTATATGCCATACTTTTGGATTAGTTATCTATGTTTGCACTTATCATGATGGTATCTCACTAGTTCAACCGTAGACATGCTTTAGCTCATTATAGTTTTTATGTCCTTTGTGACACTTTTGTGTTTATTTTGACTAGCATTTTGTTCTTTATCTTTGTGACTATGTTTTGTGAGATTAGGTGGTTTGAGAAATTTCTTTTGATAGCTTATGTTGTTTTTCGTAGAGATGATGATCTTGACGATGTATATACTTGCGTATTCATCTTATACCTTGTTTCTTGGGTATCCACCCTCATTTTTACGATGATGTTTAATCCTCATATATTTTACATGATTCTTGCCATGATACTTTTGGACATATTTGGTTCTTATCATAGACTCTCATGTTGTTTCATATGTTCCATGTCCATGCTCACATATCTTTGACACATCTCTTCATGACTGACCTACTTTCATTATGTTTCACATGTTTTTGGTTTGGTATGATTGTAATGATTCTCTCTTTTCACTCATAGCTTTATGCGAGTGATATTTATTTTAGTGGGAAAGATATTTGCTTTATGGGGAGTATTTGCTTATTTGTTTGAGATGTGACTCATTTGTGGATTTTTGTTATGCTACACTTTTTACGTAACACATATTCTTTTAGGCTAACATATGTTTCTTGTGTGGTTTACTTATTGATATAATATGACCATTCTTACTTTATCACTGACTATATCTCTTTACTATAGATATTTTGTGATTTTTTTCATGGATATTCTATATGTGATTTAGGGAGAGAGAAGAATTTGTGTATATCTTGCATGCGATTAATTATCATATATTTCTCTATATTATATTTGTTTTATCGCTTGCATCTTTTGTTCTTTATAGCCTCACTTATTCTACTATTATCTTTTCTACCTTTGTCTATTTATCGGAAATAGAATAGAGAATATTATCTACGATACTACATATATACACGGGGATCTTTGCCTTTACATTGAGGTTACATACTTGATGGTTTTATGTTGTTTGAATTTTGTAGGTATCTCATAATTGGTTCACACTCTTGTGCATCTTAGTTGATATCATACATTGAGTATGTAGTTTTTAACTAGTGTTAGTCTATGTTGTGGTTTCTAGGTTATGGGTGATGTAGATTTACGATAGGTTTTAAATGTTTAAATCTCACTTAATTGAAATTGAATTGAACTAATTTTATTAGATCTCACCTAATCACAAATTAACCTGAATTTGGATCTAATTGAATTAGGTGTATACTTTTCATCTTGTTAAGTTGAAATTGATCTCAATGGTGTTTGAATTGGATTTAAATTAATCTCATAACACTTTTCTTGAACTAAAATTGCATATAATCATTTTTAGGTTAAGTGTTTGATAAATTTCTAAGTGAGTGTGAGTTTGACTTAGAAGGTTTATAAACAAGAAAATTTTAAATTGATCATTAATTATGAGTATTCACCCCGCTTTAGGACATTAACACACTAAATTACACGTTTCTTATGAGAGAGATGAAGGTTGTTCGAGGTGCTTTGAGGTTCTTGAATATGCTTTGTAGATGAGGCTGAACGGTCACCAAGCAGGTTGACTTGTTTTGAAAGAAGTTGTCCAATGCCTAACTCCCAAAACTTAAGCCATTATTAAGAAAGGTATCCTGACCGACGGTTTCAAGATTTCCAAAAATAGTGCTCCCTCATTTGCAAGATACAAAATATTTTTTACCCTCCTACCAGAACAAATCCTTACACTGAAAGCGTTAAAAAGTCTTTGGAAAATTATGGGATCCAAACTTTTTACCAGCTTATGAAGTATGTGGGGGGCACATAACTTGGGTCTCAGGCCTGTAAAAGGAGGGAATACTTGGAAAATATTTCATTTGATAACTTTCAAACTGTTGTTGGAAAATTGGAACTTAAATGGGTATTATAAAGCTGTCCAGATTTTTCTGGACAGATTTTTGAGCAACTTTGAGCTCAAATTTAGGTGGGACCCACACTACGAAAATTGTGGGACCATATACGAACGCGTTCATCTCCGCAAGGAGATTAACGTAGTATATTCATATGTCCAATTTCAATAAGTTATGAATGATAATTATGTCACCAAAGTGACTCACAAAGCAATGAAAGTTAATGAATTGGGTGTGTTTTAACTCTTGTCCCACATTGGAAGAGTAGTGGAATTTTGATGAGTTAATAACACCCCAAGTATGGACTAAGGCTTGGATGCCTTGGGGGTATCCCAACTCTTTGAAGGGGAGATGACCTAAGCTATGCACGGGTTGACTTTCGGTCAAAAGTCCACACGCGCGCGCGTGCGCGTCCGTCCGTCCGGCCGGCTCGGTTCGGGCTTGGGCTTGGGCTTATAAAAATCTCCTACATTTTTGGGCCGAATTTATTTAACTTTCTGGGCTTTAATTATTAATTAATTACGAAATTAATTAATTAGTTGGCAGTTATTGCCAACAGTCAACAGTTAATTTCGTTTAACTGATTAACTGTTTTGACAGTTAATTTCGGTTGACTGTTCCAACAGTCAACACAAAAGCTATAAATTAAGCATTCCCCCTACAGAATTTACTACTGAAAAATTTCCCTCTTTCCAGAATTGCTGTCAATTTTGTCCCAGAAAATTTCTGTCCTTCTCCTGCATAACATATCTATACTGTTTGTTATTGAGTTGAGTAAAAGCCACAGATTTGAGTTCGTTGTAATTAATTATTGTCGTGCTACATAATTAATTAGAAAATCCGTTCTATCTTGGGAGACAATATTCATCAACCTCGAAGCACATTGGAGGGAATAATTTGTCTTAAGGACACTGTGAGATTCACAGGGCTCGGATTATATTTCTAATTTTATTATTGTTTCTGCAAATTCAAGTAAGTGTTTCATTTCTGTAATTCTGTTTTAATTCCGAATTATATTATAATTATTAATTCTGTACAATTGTTTTTTATAAATAGATAGACATAACAATCTTAAGACAAATTATAAAAGTTCTACTGTTTAGTGTACAGAATTTTTGTTTATTACAGAAATTTTTTTGTTAAAAATAAATCTGTTTTGACAGAATAAAATGGATTAATTTACTGCTTTATTGTAGAAATTAGTAAAATAGTTTTGATATAGAAATTAATTTCTATACTGTTTTTATATTCTGTTTTAGAAAATAAAATTTTATTTGTGTATTCTTGTTAAAATCTGTTTATCTAATTTTTTTTAATCTTAAATTATAATTCTGTTTTGTACAGAATTCCTTTTATTATTAAAATTTAATGTGACACAGATTTTATATTTAATTCTGTTTTGTACGGAATTCTGTTTATATTATACTTTAATTCTGAATTATTATTTGAATTCTTTTGGAATTCATTTATTGTGAATTATATTTGGAGGAAATTGGTGCACAGAATTTTGTATTCTGTTTTGATTAATTCATTTTATATGAATTTTATCATTGATAAAAATTCTGTTTTTGTAACAGAAATGGAATCGCAAAGTACGAACACTACTCCTACGAAACTGATTGTCACCAACACAAGTGTGACTGCACCCGTATCTATGCCACACGGGGAGAAACCTGAAAAATTCATTGGGTCTGACTTCAAACGTTGGCAAGGATAAATGTACTTCTATCTCACTACCTGCCAACTGGGCAGGTTTGTATATGAAGATTGCCCCTCTATTCAAGAGGGCAGGTTTGTGTTGTTTAAAAATGACATGTATGTAGGAAAGGGCTACCTAAATGAGGGGCTCTTTAAACTGAATGTTCTTACTGTAACCCCTAAAACATCTGTTTCAATAAATGAAGTTGCTAGTTCTTCTTATTTGATTGAGTCATCTAATATTTGGCATACTAGATTGGGACATGTTAATTTTGATACATTGCGTAGATTAATTAACTTGGAATTTTTGCCAAAATTCAATATTGATAAAAATCATAAATGTGAAATTTGTGTGGAATCTAAATTAGCTAGATTACCTTTCCATTCTATTGAAAGGATAACTGAACCTTTAGATTTAATTCACACCGATATTTGTGATTTAAAATTTGTTCAAACTAGAGGTGGGAAAAAGTATTTTATTACTTTTATTGACGATTGCACAAAATATTGCTATGTATATTTGTTACATAGTAAAGATGAGGCTATTAATGCATTTAAACAATATAAGAATGAAGTTGAGAATCAATTAAGCAAAATGATAAAGGCTATTAGAAGTGATAGAGGAGGTGAATATGAATATCCATTTGAGGAATTTTGTTCTGAAAAAGGGATTATTCATCAAACAACCGCTCCTTATTCTCCTCAATCGAATGGTGTTGCTGAACGCAAAAACCGTACTTTGAAAGAAATGATTAAGTCAATGTTATTAAGTTCAGGAGCTCCACAAAATTTGTGGGGGGAAGCCTTACTTTCTGCTAATTACATTCTCAATAAAGTACCTCACAAAAAGACTCATAAGACACCTTATGAATTATGGAAAGGTCGAAAACCTTCCTATAAATATTTACGAGTGTGGGGGTGCTTAGCCAAAGTGATGGTTCCTAAACCTAAAAAGGTAAGAATAGGGCCAAAAACCGTGGATTGTGTATTCATCGGTTATGCTACTAATAGCAGTGCATATCGATTTCTAGTTTGTAAATCTGAGATTTCGGAAATTCATGTAAATACGGTTATTGAATCGAGGGATGCTTCATTTTTTGAAAATGAATTCCCGTATAACATGACCCGAGAATCTGGTCCTCCTAAAAGGACAAATCAAGCTACTACAAGTGGTACTCATCAACCTATTGAATCAATAGAGGATGAACCAAGACGTAGTAAAAGAGCAAAAACCTCGACTTCTTTCGGTCCGGATTTTCTAACATATTTGTTAGAAAATGAACCTCAATCGTATAAAGAAGCTATATCCTTACCCGATGCTTCCAATTGGAAAGAAGCAATTAATAGTGAAATTGACTCCATATTACAAAATTATATAGGGGAACTAGTGGATCTTCCACCAGGTTCAAAACCGTTAGGTTATAAATGGATCTTCAAAAAGAAATTGAAGGCCGATGGATCAATTGATAAATATAAAGCTAGACTTGTAGCTAAAGGCTATAGGCAAAAGGAAGGGTTGGATTACTTCGACACATATTCACCGGTAACAAGAATAACGTCCATTCGGATGTTAATAGCAATAGCTGCTATTAATGGACTTGAAATACATCAAATGGATGTAAAAACTGCATTCTTAAACGGTGAACTAGACGAGGAAATTTATATGGAGCAACCTGAAGGGTTCAAAGCTCCCGGACAAGAAGGAAAAGTATGTAAGCTTGTTAAATCACTATATGGATTAAAACAAGCACCTAAACAATGGCATGAAAAATTTGATAATGCAATGTTATCAAATGGTTTCAAAATTAATGAATGCGATAAATGTGTTTACTTTAAATACATTCATAATGGATATGTCATTGTATGCCTCTATGTTGATGATATGCTTATCATGGGTAGTAACTTGGAAATTGTCAAAACTACAAACAAATGTTGAGTAGTAGATTTGACATGAAAGATATGGGAATCGCCGATGTTATATTAGGAATTAAAATTTCTAGAACATCGGATGGACTTTTATTATCTCAATCTCATTACATTGAGAAAGTTCTTGAAAAATTCAAGAAGTATGATATTAGTCCTACCAAGACACCTGTAGATGTAAATTTACATCTAGCAAGAAATAATGGTGAAAGCATATCTCAACTAGAATATTCTCGTATTATCGGCAGTTTAATGTATGTCATGAATTGTACGCGACCGGACATAGCATACTCAATAAGTAAGCTAAGTCGATTTACGAGTAATCCAGGAAGAGATCACTGGAAAGCAATATTGAGAGTTTTGGGTTATTTAAAATATACTCAAAACTATGGATTGCATTACTCAAAATATCCAGCTGTTCTTGAAGGACATTGCGATGCAAATTGGATATCTGATACAAAAGACTCTAAGTCTACAAGTGGGTATGTGTTTACCCTCGGAGGTGCAGCCGTATCTTGGAAATCCTCAAAACAAACGTGCATTGCTAGATCGAAAATGGAATCTGAATTCATTGCACTAGACAAAGCTGGAGAAGAAGCTGAGTGGCTTCGAAATTTTTTAGAGGATGTTCCAAATTGGTCTAAACCTGTGCCCGCAATATGTATACATTGCGATAGCCAATCAGCGATTGGAAGGGCACAAAATCACATGTATAACGGAAAGTCACGACATATTCGTCGTAGACACAATACCGTTAGACAACTTCTCTCAAACGGAATTATCACAATTGACTATGTAAAGTCAAAAGATAATATATCGGATCCACTAACGAAAGGTTTAAACCGAGAGCAAGTTGAAAGATCATCGAGAGGAATGGGTCTAAAGCCTATAAATAAATAAGAATCAATATAGTGGCAACCCAACCTAGCTGACTGGAGATCCCAAGATCTAGGTTCAATGGGCAAACCGAACTACATTGTATTCAGTAAGCACTGGAGGATATTTAATCCTATCCATTCCAAAGATGAGACAGTGCATATCTACCGCGAAATTAGGATAAGTTATGCTTTTAATGACATTTATATCTTAGTACGTCTAAGTGGGGTATTGCAGAATACTCTTTGTGGAAGTCACCTACGTGAGTAAGAAGGGGGCCACTTCTATGAGAATAATGAAAGGCATATTCTCTAAAATACTTGCGGAACCAAGTGGTGTTCACGGCCAAAATGAACACAAACGTGAGAACCAACTGTGTTGAAGAATTGTTGTGTGAATACTGTTGTCTAGGTTTACAAAAACGGTTGACGGTTCAAGGACGTGAAGTCTACTGATTAACCAAGTAAATCCGATAGTATATCACTAAGGAAAGTTCAAGGCCACTAGGCTACTTCTCCCGATGCAATAAATCTTCAGTTTTACTCAACTTGTGTCTGCATCTGCATAAGCATCTGTTTTGTTTTATTTATAGCGATATATCATTCATGTGGGGGATTGTTGGAAAATTGGAACTTAAATGGGTATTATAAAGCTGTCCAGATTTTTCTGGACAGATTTTTGAGCAACTTTGAGCTCAAATTTAGGTGGGACCCACACTACGAAAATTGTGGGACCATATACGAACGCGTTCATCTCCGCAAGGAGATTAACGTAGTATATTCATATGTCCAATTTTAATAAGTTATGAATGATAATTATGTCCCCAAAGTGACTCATAAAGCAATGAAAGTTAATGAATTGGGTGTGTTTTAACTCTTGTCCCACATTGTAAGAGTAGTTGAATTTTGATGAGTTAATACCACCCCAAGTATGGACTAAGGCTTGGATGCCTTGGGGGTATCCCAACTCTTTGAAGGGGAGATGACCTAAGCTATGCACGGGTTGACTTTCGGTCAAAAGTCCACACGCGCGCGCGCGCGTCCGTCCGGCCGGCTCGGTTCGGTTCGGTTCGGGCTTGGGCTTGGGCTTATAAAAATCTCCTACATTTTTGGGCCGAATTTATTTAACTTTCTGGGCTTTAATTATTAATTAATTACGAAATTAATTAATTAGTTGGCAATTATTGCCAACAGTCAACAGTTAATTTCGTTTAACTGATTAACTGTTTTGACAGGTAATTTCGGTTGACTGTTCCAACAGTCAACACAAAAGCTATAAATTAAACATTCCCCCTACAGAATTTACTACTGAAAAATTTCCCTCCTTCCAGAATTGCTGTCAATTTTGTCCCAGAAAATTTCTGTCCTTCTCCTGCATAACATATCTATACTGTTTGTTATTGAGTTGAGTAAAAGCCACAGATTTGAGTTCGTTGTAATTAATTATTGTCGTGCTACATAATTAATTAGAAAATCCATTCTATCTTGGGAGACAATATTCATCAACCTCGAAGCACATTGGAGGGAATAATTTGTCTTAAGGACACTGTGAGATTCACAGGGCTCGGATTATATTTCTAATTTTATTATTGTTTCTGCAAATTCAAGTAAGTGTTTCATTTCTGTAATTCTGTTTTAATTCCGAATTATATTATAATTATTAATTCTGTACAATTGTTTTTTATAAATAGTAGACATAACAATCTTAAGACAAATTATAAAAGTTCTACTGTTTAGTGTACAGAATTTTTGTTTATTACAGAAATTTTTTTGTTAAAAATAAATCTGTTTTGATAGAATAAAATGGATTAATTTACTGCTTTATTGTAGAAATTAGTAAAATAGTTTTGATATAGAAATTAATTTCTATACTGTTTTTATATTCTGTTTTAGAAAATAAAATTTTATTTGTGTATTCTTGTTAAAATCTGTTTATCTAATTTTTTTTAATCTTAAATTATAATTCTGTTTTGTACAGAATTCCTTTTATTATTAAAATTTAATGTGACACAGATTTTATATTTAATTATGTTTTGTACGGAATTCTGTTTATATTATACTTTAATTCTGAATTATTATTTGAATTCTTTTGGAATTCATTTATTGTGAATTATATTTGGAGGAAATTGGTGCACATAATTTTGTATTCTGTTTTGATTAATTCATTATATATGAATTTTATCATTGATAAAAATTCTGTTTTTGTAACAGAAATGGAATCGCAAAGTACGAACACTAATCCTACGAAACTGATTGTCACCAACACAAGTGTGACTGCACCCGTATCTATGCCACACGGGGAGAAACCTGAAAAATTCATTGGGGCTGACTTCAAACGTTGGCAAGGACAAATGTACTTCTATCTCACTACCTGCCAACTGGGCAGGTTTGTATATGAAGATTGTCCCTCTATTCAAGAGGGAGATGATGCTGAAAAGGTTGCTGCTGTCGATGCTTGGAAGCATTCGGACTACCTATGCCAAAATTATATTTTGGCCTACTTGGATAAGACTTTGTACCATGTCTATTGCACTATCAAAACTTCCAAGGAATTATGGAATTCTTTGGAAAAGAAGTATAAAACTGAAGATGCTGGGATGAAGAAATTTATCGTTGGGCGTTTTCTGGACTTTAAAATGGTTGATTCTAAAACTGTAATCTCGCAAGTGCAAGAATTCCAAGTGATCCTCCACGACATTCATGCTGAAGGAATGTCAATTAGTGAAACTTTCCAAGTTGCTGCAATTGTTGAAAAGTTGCCACCTTCTTGGACTTTGTTCAAAAACTATCTCAAGCACAAGCGTAAGGAGATGAATGTGGAGGAGTTGGTGGTCCGGCTAAGAATCGAAGAAGACAACTGTGAGTCTCAAAAGAAAAGTGGGAAGAATCCGATGGAAACAAAGGTCCATGTCGTTGAAGGTCCTAAAAAGAACAAACGAAAATATGATGGGGAAGGCACTTCCAAACATAACAAGAAAAAGTTCAAAGGCAAATGCTACAATTGTGGTAAACCGGGACACCGCTCAAGTGAGTGTCGTAAGCCTAAGAAGCAAAATAAAAATAACTCTCAAGCAAATGTGACTGAGGGTGAGCATATCACCAATGATTTGGCGGATATGAATCTTTGTGCCGTTGTCTCTGAATGTAACTTGGTTGGAAATACCAAGGAATGGTGGGTGGACACTGGAGCCACACGACACATTTGTGCAAACAAATGGATGTTCTCCATCTATAAGTCTTTGGAAAATGAGGAGAACCTTTTTATGGGAAATTCTTCCACTTCTAAGGTGGTGGGACAAGGAAAGATTGCTTTGAAAATGACTTCTGGAAAGGAACTTACTCTCAACAATGTTCTTCACGTGCCTGATATACGAAAGAATCTGATTTCGGGATCTCTCCTTACTAAGAATGGTTTCAAGCTTGTGTTTGTGTCGGATCGCTTTGTGTTGTCTAAAAATGACATGTATGTAGGAAAGGTCTACCTAAATGAGGGGCTCTTTAAACTGAATGTTCTTACTGTAACCCCTAAAACATCTGTTTCAATAAATGAAGTTGCTAGTTCTTCTTATTTGATTGAGTCATCTAATATTTGGCATGCTAGATTGGGACATGTTAATTTTGATACATTGCGTAGATTAATTAACTTGGAATTTTTGCCAAAATTCAATATTGATAAAAATCATAAATGTGATGCTCAAAAATCAGTCCAGAAAAATCTGGACAGCTTTATAATACCCATTTAAGTTCCAATTTTCCAACAATCCCCCACATGAATGATATATCGCTATAAATAAAACAAAACAGATGCTTATGCAGATGCAGACACAAGTTGAGTAAAACTGAAGATTTATTGCATCGGGAGAAGTAGCCTAGTGGCCTTGAACTTTCCTTAGTGATATACTATCGGATTTACTTGGTTAATCAGTAGACTTCACGTCCTTGAACCGTCAACCGTTTTTGTAAACCTAGACAACAGTATTCACACAAAAATTCTTCAACACAGTTGGTTCTCACGTTTGTGTTCATTTTGGCCGTGAACACCACTTGGTTCCGCAAGTATTTTAGAGAATATGCCTTTCATTATTCTCATAGAAGTGGCCCCCTTCTTACTCACGTAGGTGACTTCCAAATTTAGGTGGGACCCACACTACGAAAATTGTGGGACCATATACGAACGCGTTCATCTCCGCAAGGAGATTAACGTAGTATATTCGTATGTCCAATTTCAATAAGTTATGAATGATAATTATGTCCCCAAAGTGACTCACAAAGCAATGAAAGTTAATGAATTGGGTGTGTTTTAACTCTTGTCCCACATTGGAAGAGTAGTGGAATTTTGATGAGTTAATAACACCCCAAGTATGGACTAAGGCTTGGATGCCTTGGGGGTATCCCAACTCTTTGAAGGGGAGATGACCTAAGCTATGCACGGGTTGACTTTCGGTCAAAAGTCCACACGCGCGCGCGCGCGTCCGTCCGGCCGGCTCGGTTCGGTTCGGTTCGGTTCGGGCTTGGGCTTGGGCTTGGGCTTATAAAAATCTCCTACATTTTTGGGCCTAATTTATTTAACTTTCTGGGCTTTAATTATTAATTAATTACGAAATTAATTAATTAGTTGGCAGTTATTGCCAACAGTCAACAGTTAATTTCGTTTAACTGATTAACTGTTTTAACAGTTAATTTCGGTTGACTGTTCCAACAGTCAACACAAAAGCTATAAATTAAACATTCCCCCTACAGAATTTACTACTGAAAAATTTCCCTCCTTCCAGAATTGCTGTCAATTTTGTCCCAGAAAATTTCTGTCCTTCTCCTGCATAACATATCTATACTGTTTGTTATTGAGTTGAGTAAAAGCCAGAGATTTGAGTTCGTTGTAATTAATTATTGTCGTGCTACATAATTAATTAGAAAATCCGTTCTATCTTGGGAGACAATATTCATCAACCTCGAAGCACATTGGAGGGAATAATTTGTCTTAAGGACACTGTGAGATTCACAGGGCTCGGATTATATTTCTAATTTTATTATTGTTTCTGCAAGTTCAAGTAAGTGTTTCATTTCTGTAATTCTGTTTTAATTCCGAATTATATTATAATTATTAATTCTGTACAATTGTTTTTTATAAATAGTAGACATAACAATCTTAAGACAAATTATAAAAGTTCTACTGTTTAGTGTACAGAATTTTTGTTTATTACATAAATTTTTTTGTTAAAAATAAATCTGTTTTGACAGAATAAAATGGATTAATTTACTGCTTTATTGTAGAAATTAGTAAAATAGTTTTGATATAGAAATTAATTTCTATACTGTTTTTATATTCTGTTTTAGAAAATAAAATTTTATTTGTGTATTCTTGTTAAAATCTGTTTATCTAATTTTTTTTAATCTTAAATTATAATTCTGTTTTGTACAGAATTCCTTTTATTATTAAAATTTAATGTGACACAGATTTTCTATTTAATTCTGTTTTGTACGGAATTCTGTTTATATTATACTTTAATTCTGAATTATTATTTGAATTCTTTTGGAATTCATTTATTGTGAATTATGTTTGGAGGAAATTGGTGCACAGAATTTTGTATTCTGTTTTGATTAATTCATTATATATGAATTTTATCATTGATAAAAATTCTGTTTTTGTAACAGAAATGGAATCGCAAAGTACGAACACTACTCCTACGAAACTGATTGTCACCAACACAAGTGTGACTGCACCCGTATCTATGCCACACGGGGAGAAACCTGAAAAATTCATTGGGGCTGACTTCAAACGTTGGCAAGGACAAATGTACTTCTATCTCACTACCTGCCAACTGGGCAGGTTTGTATATGAAGATTGCCCCTCTATTCAAGAGGGAGATGATGCTGAAAAGGTTGCTGCTGTCGATGCTTGGAAGCATTCGGACTACCTATGCCGAAATTATATTTTGGCCTACTTGGACAAGACTTTGTACCATGTCTATTGCACTATCAAAACTTCCAAGGAATTATGGAATTCTTTGGAAAAGTAGTATAAAACTGAAGATGCTGGGATGAAGAAATTTATCGTTGGGCGTTTTCAGGACTTCAAAATGATTGATTCTAAATCTGTAATCTCGCAAGTGCAAGAATTCCAAGTGATCCTCCACGACATTCATGCTGAAGGAATGTCAATTAGTGAAACTTTCCAAGTTGCTGCAATTGTTGAAAAGTTGCCACCTTCTTGGACTTTGTTCAAAAACTATCTCAAGCACAAGCGTAAGGAGATGAATGTGGAGGAGTTGGTGGTCCGGCTAAGAATCGAAGAAGACAACCGTGAGTCTCAAAAGAAAAGTGGGAAGAATCCGATGGAAACAAAGGTCCATGTCGTTGAAGGTCCTAAAAAGAACAAACGAAAATATGATGGGGAAGGCACTTCCAAACATAACAAGAAAAAGTTCAAAGGCAAATGCTACAATTGTGGTAAACCGGGGCACCGCTCAAGTGAGTGTCGTAAGCCTAAGAAGCAAAATAAAAATAACTCTCAAGAAAATGTGACTGAGGGTGAGCATATCAGGCGGATATGAATCTTTGTGCCGTTGTCTCTGAATGTAACTTGGTTGGAAATACCAAGGAATGGTGGGTGGACACTGGAGCCACACGACACATTTGTGCAAACAAATGGATGTTCTCCACCCATAAGCCTTTGGAAAATGAGGAGAACCTTTTTATGGGAAATTCTTCCACTTCTAAGGTGGTGGGACAAGGAAAGATTGCTTTGAAAATGACTTCTGGAAAGGAACTTACTCTCAACAATGTTCTTCACGTGCCTGATATCCGAAAGAATCTGATTTCGGGATCTCTCCTTACTAAGAATGGTTTCAAGCTTGTGTTTGTGTCGGATCGCTTTGTGTTGTCTAAAAATGACATGTATGTAGGAAAGGGCTACCTAAATGTGGGGCTCTTTAAACTGAATGTTCTTACTGTAACCCCTAAAACATCTGTTTCAATAAATGAAGTTGCTAGTTCTTCTTATTTGATTGAGTCATCTAATATTTGGCATGCTAGATTGGGACATGTTAATTTTGATACATTGCGTAGATTAATTAACTTGGAATTTTTGCCAAAATTCAATATTGATAAAAATCATAAATGTGAAATTTGTGTGGAATCTAAATTAGCTAGATTACCTTTCCATTCTATTGAAAGGATAACTGAACCTTTAGATTTAATTCACACCGATATTTGTGATTTAAAATTTGTTCAAACTAGAGGTGGCAAAAAGTATTTTATTACTTTTATTGACGATTGCACAAAATATTGCTATGTATATTTGTTACATAGTAAAGATGAGGCTATTAATGCATTTAAACAATATAAGAATGAAGTTGAGAATCAATTAAGCAAAACGATAAAGGCTATTAGAAGTGATAGAGGAGGTGAATATGAATATCCATTTGAGGAATTTTGTTCTGAAAAAGGGATTATTCATCAAACAACCGCTACTTATTCTCCTCAATCGAATGGTGTTGCTGAACGCAAAAACCGTACTTTGAAAGAAATGATGAACTCAATGTTATTAAGTTCAGGAGCTCCACAAAATTTGTGGGGGGAAGCCTTACTTTCTGCTAATTACATTCTCAATAAAGTACCTCACAAAAAGACTCATAAGACACCTTATGAATTATGGAAAGGTCGAAAACCTTCCTATAAATATTTACGAGTGTGGGGGTGCTTAGCCAAAGTGATGGTTCCTAAACCTAAAAAGGTAAGAATAGGGCCAAAAACCGTGGATTGTGTATTCATCGGTTATGCTACTAATAGCAGTGCATATCGATTTCTAGTTTGTAAATCTGAGATTTCGAAAATTCATGTAAATACGGTTATTGAATCGAGGGATGCTTCATTTTTTGAAAATGAATTCCCGTATAACATGACCCGAGAATCTGGTCCTCCTAAAAGGACAAATCAAGCTACTACAAGTGGTACTCATCAACCTATTGAATCAATAGAGGATGAACCAAGACGTAGTAAAAGAGCAAAAACCTCGACTTCTTTCGGTCCGTATTTTCTAACATATTTGTTAGAAAATGAACCTCAATCGTATAAAGAAGTTATATCCTTACCCGATGCTTCCAATTGGAAAGAAGCAATTAATAGTGAAATTGACTCCATGTTGCAAAATCATACATAGGAACTAGTAGATCTTCCACCAGGTTCAAAACCGTTAGGTTATAAATGGATCTTCAAAAAGAAATTGAAGGCTGATGGATTAATTGATAAATATAAAGCTAGACTTGTAGCTAAAGGCTATAGGCAAAAGGAAGGGTTGGATTACTTCGACACATATTCACCGGTAACAAGAATAACGTCCATTCGGATGTTAATAGCAATAGCTGCTATTAATGGACTTGAAATACATCAAATGGATGTAAAAACTGCATTCTTAAACGGTGAACTAGACGAGGAAATTTATATGGAGCAACCTGAAGGGTTCAAAGCTCCAGGACAAGAAGGAAAAGTATGTAAGCTTGTTAAATCACTATATGGATTAAAACAAGCACCTAAACAATGGCATGAAAAATTTGATAATGCAATGTTATCAAATGGTTTCAAAATTAATGAATGCGATAAATGTGTTTACATTAAATACATTCATAATGGATATGTCATTGTATGCCTCTATGTTGATGATATGCTTATCATGGGTAGTAACTTGGAAATTATCAAAACTACAAAACAAATGTTGAGTAGTAGATTTGACATGAAAGATATGGGAATCGCCGATGTTATATTAGGAATTAAAATTTCTAGAACATCGGATGGACTTATATTATCTCAATCTCATTACATTGAGAAAGTTCTTGAAAAATTCAAGAAGTATGATATTAGTCCTACCAAGACACCTGTAGATGTAAATTTACATCTAGCAAGAAATAATGGTGAAAGCATATCTCAACTAGAATATTCTCGTATTATCGGCAGTTTAATGTAGGTCATGAACCGTACGCGACCGGACATAGCATACTCAATAAGTAAGCTAAGTCGATTTACGAGTAATCCAGGAAGAGATCACTGGAAAGCAATATTGAGAGTTTTGGGTTATTTAAAATATACTCAAAATTATGGATTGCATTACTCAAAATATTCAGCTGTTCTTGAAGGACATTGCGATGCAAATTGGATATCTGATACAAAAGACTCTAAGTCTACAAGTGGGTATGTGTTTACCCTCGGAGGTGCAGCCGTATCTTGGAAATCCTCAAAACAAACGTGCATTGCTAGATCGAAAATGGAATCTGAATTCATTGCACTAGACAAAGCTGGAGAAGAAGCTGAATGGCTTCGAAATTTTTTAGAGGATGTTCCAAATTGGTCTAAACCTGTGCCCGCAATATGTATACATTGCGATAGCCAATCAGCGATTGGAAGGGCACAAAATCACATGTATAACGGAAAGTCACGACATATTCGTCGTACAAACAATACCGTTAGACAACTTCTCTCAAACGGAATTATCACAATTGACTATGTAAAGTCAAAAGATAATATATCGGATCCACTAACGAAAGGTTTAAACCGAGAGTAATTTGAAAGATCATCGAGAGGAATGGGTCTAAAGCCTATAAATAAATAAGAATCAATATAGTGGCAACCCAACCTAGCTGACTGGAGATCCCAAGATCTAGGTTCAATGGGCAAACCGAACTACATTGTATTCAGTAAGCACTGGAGGATATTTAATCCTATCCATTCCAAAGATGAGACAGTGCATATCTACCGCGAAATTAGGATAAGTTATGCTTTTAATGACATTTATATCTTAGTACGTCTAAGTGGGGTATTGCAGAATACTCTTTATGGAAGTCACCTACGTGAGTAAGAAGGGGGCCACTTCTATGAGAATAATGAAAGGCATATTCTCTAAAATACTTGCGGAACCAAGTGGTGTTCACGGCCAAAATGAACACAAACGTGAGAACCAACTGTGTTGAAGAATTGTTGTGTGAATACTGTTGTCTAGGTTTACAAAAACGGTTGACGGTTCAAGGACGTGAAGTCTACTGATTAACCAAGT
This sequence comes from Sambucus nigra, assembly GCA_949130495.1. Lineage (NCBI taxonomy): Eukaryota > Viridiplantae > Streptophyta > Magnoliopsida > Dipsacales > Adoxaceae > Sambucus > Sambucus nigra. Next base: position 364,641,507 of record OX422212.1, read on the forward strand.
AAATCCGATAGTATATCACTAAGGAAAGTTCAAGGCCACTAGGCTACTTCTCCCGATGCAATAAATCTTCAGTTTTACTCAACTTGTGTTTGCATCTGCATAAGCATCTGTTTTGTTTTATTTATAGCGATATATCATTCATGTGGGGGATTGTTGGAAAATTGGAACTTAAATGGGTATTATAAAGCTGTCCAGATTTTTCTGGACAGATTTTTGAGCAACTTTGAGCTCAAATTTAGGTGGGACCCACACTACGAAAATTGTGGGACCATATACGAACGCGTTCATCTCCGCAAGGAGATTAACGTAGTATATTCGTATGTCCAATTTCAATAAGTTATGAATGATAATTATGTCCCCAAAGTGACTCACAAAGCAATGAAAGTTAATGAATTGGGTGTGTTATAACTCTTGTCCCACATTGGAAGAGTAGTGGAATTTTGATGAGTTAATAACACCCCAAGTATGGACTAAGGCTTGGATGCCTTGGGGGTATCCCAACTCTTTGAAGGGGAGATGACCTAAGCTATGCACGGGTTGACTTTCGGTCAAAAGTCCACACGCGCGCGCGCGCGTCCGTCCGGCCGGCTCGGTTCGGTTCGGTTCGGTTCGGGCTTGGGCTTGGGCTTATAAAAATCTCCTACATTTTTGGGCCGAATTTATTTAACTTTCTGGGCTTTAATTATTAATTAATTACGAAATTAATTAATTAGTTGGCAGTTATTGCCAACAGTCAACAGTTAATTTCGTTTAACTGATTAACTGTTTTGACAGTTAATTTCGGTTGACTGTTCCAACAGTCAACACAAAAGCTATAAATTAAACATTCCCCCTACAGAATTTACTACTGAAAAATTTCCCTCCTTCCAGAATTGCTGTCAATTTTGTCCCAGAAAATTTCTGTCCTTCTCCTGCATAACATATCTATACTGTTTGTTATTGAGTTGAGTAAAAACCAGAGATTTGAGTTCGTTGTAATTAATTATTGTCGTGCTACATAATTAATTAGAAAATCCGTTCTATCTTGGGAGACAATATTCATCAACCTCGAAGCACATTGGAGGGAATAATTTGTCTTAAGGACACTGTGAGATTCACAGGGCTCGGATTATATTTCTAATTTTATTATTGTTTCTGCAAATTCAAGTAAGTGTTTCATTTCTGTAATTCTGTTTTAATTCCGAATTATATTATAATTATTAATTCTGTACAATTGTTTTTTATAAATAGTAGACATAACAATCTTAAGACAAATTATAAAAGTTCTACTGTTTAGTGTACAGAATTTTTGTTTATTACAGAAATTTTTTTGTTAAAAATAAATCTGTTTTGACAGAATAAAATGGATTAATTTACTGCTTTATTGTAGAAATTAGTAAAATAGTTTTGATATAGAAATTAATTTCTATACTGTTTTTATATTCTTTTTTAGAAAATAAAATTTTATTTGTGTATTCTTGTTAAAATCTGTTTATCTAATTTTTTTTAATCTTAAATTATAATTCTGTTTTGTACAGAATTCCTTTTATTATTAAAATTTAATGTGACACAGATTTTATATTTAATTCTGTTTTGTACGGAATTATGTTTATATTATACTTTAATTCTGAATTATTATTTGAATTCTTTTGGAATTCATTTATTGTGAATTATATTTGGAGGAAATTGGTGCACAGAATTTTGTATTCTGTTTTGATTAATTCATTATATATGAATTTTATCATTGATAAAAATTCTGTTTTTGTAACAGAAATGGAATCGCAAAGTACGAACACTACTCCTACGAAACTGATTGTCACCAACACAAGTGTGACTGCACCCGTATCTATGCCACACGGGGAGAAACCTGAAAAATTCATTGGGGCTGACTTCAAACGTTGGCAAGGACAAATGTACTTCTATCTCACTACCTGCCAACTGGGCAGGTTTGTATATGAAGATTGCCCCTCTATTCAAGAGGGAGATGATGCTGAAAAGGTAGCTGCTGTCGATGCTTGGAAGCATTCAGACTACCTATGCCGAAATTATATTTTGGCCTACTTGGACAAGACTTTGTACCATGTCTATTGCACTATCAAAACTTCCAAGGAATTATGGAATTCTTTGGAAAAGAAGTATAAAACTGAAGATGCTGGGATGAAGAAATTTATCGTTGGGCGTTTTCTGGACTTCAAAATGGTTGATTCTAAATCTGTAATCTCGCAAGTGCAAGAATTCCAAGTGATCCTCCACGACATTCATGCTGAAGGAATGTCAATTAGTGAAACTTTCCAAGTTGCTGCAATTGTTGAAAAGTTGCCACCTTCTTGGACTTTGTTCAAAAACTATCTCAAGCACAAGCGTAAGGAGATGAATGTGGAGGAGTTGGTGGTCCGGCTAAGAATCGAAGAAGACAACCGTGAGTCTCAAAAGAAAAGTGGGAAGAATCCGATGGAAACAAAGGTCAATGTCGTTGAAGGTCCTAAAAAGAATAAACGAAAATATGATGGGGAAGGCACTTCCAAACATAACAAGAAAAAGTTCAAAGGCAAATGCTACAATTGTGGTAAACCGGGACACCGCTCAAGTGAGTGTCGTAAGCCTAAGAAGAAAAATAAAAATAACTCTCAAGCAAATGTGACTGAGGGTGAGCATATCACCAATGATTTGGCGGATATGAATCTTTCTGCCGTTGTCTCTGAATGTAACTTGGTTGGAAATACCAAGGAATGGTGGGTGGACACTAGAGCCACACGACACATTTGTGCAAACAAATGGATGTTCTCCACCTATAAGCCTTTGGAAAATGAGGAGAACCTTTTTATGGGAAATTCTTCCACTTCTAAGGTGGTGGGACAAGGAAAGATTGCTTTGAAAATGACTTCTGGAAAGGAACTTACTCTCAACAATGTTCTTCACGTGCCTGATATCCGAAAGAATCTAATTTCGGGATCTCTCCTTACTAAGAATGGTTTCAAGCTTGTGTTTGTGTCGGATCGCTTTGTGTTGTCTAAAAATGACATGTATGTAGGAAAGGGCTACCTAAATGAGGGGCTCTTTAAACTGAATGTTCTTACTGTAACCCCTAAAACATATGTTTCAATAAATGAAGTTGCTAGTTCTTCTTATTTGATTGAGTCATCTAATATTTGGCATGCTAGATTGGGACATGTTAATTTTGATACATTGCGTAGATTAATTAACTTGGAATTTTTGCCAAAATTCAATATTGATAAAAATCATAAATGTGAAATTTGTGTGGAATCTAAATTAGCTAGATTACCTTTCCATTCTATTGAAAGGATAACTGAACCTTTAGATTTAATTCACGCCGATATTTGTGATTTAAAATTTGTTCAAACTAGAGGTGGGAAAAAGTATTTTATTACTTTTATTGACGATTGCACAAAATATTGTTATGTATATTTGTTACATAGTAAAGATGAGGCTATTAATGCATTTAAACAATATAAGAATGAAGTTGAGAATCAATTAAGCAATACGATAAAGGCTATTAGAAGTGATAGAGGAGGTGAATATGAATATCCATTTGAGGATTTTGTTCTGAAAAAGGGATTATTCATCAAACAACCGCTCCTTATTCTCCTCAATCGAATGGTGTTGCTGAACGCAAAAACCGTACTTTGAAAGAAATGATGAACTCAATGTTATTAAGTTCAGGAGCTCCACAAAATTTGGGGGGGGGGAAGCCTTACTTTCTGCTAATTACATTCTCAATAAAGTACCTCACAAAAAGACTCATAAGACACCTTATGAATTATGGAAAGGTCGAAAACCTTCCTATAAATATTTACGAGTGTGGGGGTGCTTAGCCAAAGTGATGGTTCCTAAACCTAAAAAGGTAAGAATAGGGCCAAAAACCGTGGATTGTGTATTCATCGGTTATGCTACTAATAGCAGTGCATATCGATTTCTAGTTTGTAAATCTGAGATTTCGGAAATTCATGTAAATACGGTTATTGAATCGAGGGATGCTTCATTTTTTGAAAATGAATTCCCGTATAACATGACCCGAGAATCTGGTCCTCCTAAAAGGACAAATCAAGCTACTACAAGTGGTACTCATCAACCTATTGAATCAATAGAGGATGAACCAAGACGTAGTAAAAGAGCAAAAACCTCGACTTCTTTCGGTCCGTATTTTCTAACATATTTGTTAGAAAATGAACCTCAATCGTATAAAGAAGCTATATCCTTACCCGATGCTTCCAATTGGAAAGAAGCAATTAATACTGAAATTGACTCCATATTGCAAAATCATACATGGGAACTAGTAGATCTTCCACCAGGTTCAAAACCGTTAGGTTATAAATGGATCTTCAAAAAGAAATTGAAGGCCGACGGATCAATTGATAAATATAATGCTAGACTTGTAGCTAAAGGCTATAGGCAAAAGGAAGGGTTGGATTACTTCGACACATATTCACCGGTAACAAGAATAACGTCCATTCGGATGTTAATAGCAATAGCTGCTATTAATGGACTTGAAATACATCAAATGGATGTAAAAACTGCATTCTTAAACGGTGAACTAGACGAGGAAATTTATATGGAGCAACCTGAAGGGTTCAAAGCTCCCGGACAAGAAGGAAAAGTATGTAAGCTTGTTAAATCACTATATGGATTAAAACAAGCACCTAAACAATGGCATGAAAAATTTGATAATGCAATGTTATCAAATGGTTTCAAAATTAATGAATGCGATAAATGTGTTTACTTTAAATACATTCATAATGGATATGTCATTGTATGCCTCTATGTTGATGATATGCTTATCATGGGTAGTAACTTGGAAATTGTCAAAACTACAAAACAAATGTTGAGTAGTAGATTTGACATGAAAGATATGGGAATCACCGATGTTATATTAGGAATTAAAATTTCTAGAACATCGGATGGACTTATATTATCTCAATCTCATTACATTGAGAAAGTTCTTGAAAAATTCAAGAAGTATGATATTAGTCCTACCAAGACACCTGTAGATGTAAATTTACATCTAGCAAGAAATAATGGTGAAATCATATCTCAACTAGAATATTCTCGTATTATCGGCAGTTTAATGTATGTCATGAACTGTACGCGACCGGACATAGCATACTCAATAAGTAAGCTAAGTCGATTTACGAGTAATCCAGGAAGAGATCACTGGAAAGCAATATTGAGAGTTTTGGGTTATTTAAAATATACTCAAAACTATGGATTGCATTACTCAAAATATCCAGCTGTTCTTGAAGGACATTGCGATGCAAATTGGATATCTGATACAAAAGCCTCTAAGTCTACAAGTGGGTATGTGTTTACCCTCGGAGGTGCAGCCGTATCTTGGAAATCCTCAAAACAAACGTGCATTGCTAGATCGACAATGGAATCTGAATTCATTGCACTAGACAAAGCTGGAGAAGAAGCTGAATGGCTTCGAAATTTTTTAGAGGATGTTCCAAATTGGTCTAAACCTGTGCCCGCAATATGTATACATTGCGATAGCCAATCAGCGATTGGAAGGGCACAAAATCACATGTATAACGGAAAGTCACGACATATTCGTCGTAGACACAATACCGTTAGACAACTTCTCTCAAACGGAATTATCACAATTGACTATGTAAAGTCAAAAGATAATATATCGGATCCACTAACGAAAGGTTTAAACCGAGAGCAAGTTGAAAGATCATCGAGAGGAATGGGTCTAAAGCCTATAAATAAATAATAATCAATATAGTGGCAACCCAACCTAGCTGACTGGAGATCCCAAGATCTAGGTTCAATGGGCAAACCGAACTACATTGTATTCAGTAAGCACTGGAGGATATTTAATCCTATCCATTCCAAAGATGAGACAGTGCATATCTACCGCGAAATTAGGATAAGTTATGCTTTTAATGACATTTATATCTTAGTACGTCTAAGTGGGGTATTGCAGAATACTCTTTATGGAAGTCACCTACGTGAGTAAGAAGGGGGCCACTTCTATGAGAATAATGAAAGGCATATTCTCTAAAATACTTGCGGAACCAAGTGGTGTTCACGGCCAAAATGAACACAAACGTGAGAACCAACTGTGTTGAAGAATTGTTGTGTGAATACTGTTGTCTAGGTTTACAAAAACGGTTGACGGTTCAAGGACGTGAAGTCTACTGATTAACCTAGTAAATCCGATAGTATATCACTAAGGAAAGTTCAAGGCCACTAGGCTACTTCTCCCGATGCAATAAATCTTCAGTTTTACTCAACTTGTGTCTGCATCTGCATAAGCATCTGTTTTGTTTTATTTATAGCGATATATCATTCATGTGGGGGATTGTTGGAAAATTGGAACTTAAATGGGTATTATAAAGCTGTCCAGATTTTTCTGGACAGATTTTTGAGCAACTTTGAGCTCAAATTTAGGTGGGACCCACACTACGAAAATTGTGGGACCATATACGAACGCGTTCATCTCCGCAAGGAGATTAACGTAGTATATTCATATGTCCAATTTCAATAAGTTATGAATGATAATTATGTCCCCAAAGTGACTCACAAAGCAATGAAAGTTAATGAATTGGGTGTGTTTTAACTCTTGTCCCACATTGGAAGAGTAGTGGAATTTTGATGAGTTAATAACACCCCAAGTATGGACTAAGGCTTGGATGCCTTGGGGGTATCCCAACTCTTTGAAGGGGAGATGACCTAAGCTATGCACGGGTTGACTTTCGGTCAAAAGTCCACACGCGCGCGCGCGCGCGTCCGGCCGGCCGGCTCGGTTCGGTTCGGTTCGGTTCGGTTCGGTTCGGGCTTGGGCTTGGGCTTGGGCTTGGGCTTATAAAAATCTCCTACATTTTTGGGCCGAATTTATTTAACTTTCTGGGCTTTAATTATTAATTAATTACGAAATTAATTAATTAGTTGGCAGTTATTGCCAACAGTCAACAGTTAATTTCGTTTAACTGATTAGCTGTTTTGACAGTTAATTTCGGTTGATTGTTCCAACAGTCAACACAAAAGCTATAACTTAAACATTCCCCCTACAGAATTTACTACTGAAAAATTTCCCTCCTTCCAGAATTGCTGTCAATTTTGTCCCAGAAAATTTCTGTCCTTCTCCTGCATAACATATCTTATACTGTTTGTTATTGAGTTGAGTAAAAGCCACAGATTTGAGTTCGTTGTAATTAATTATTGTCGTGCTACATAATTAATTAGAAAATCCGTTCTATCTTGGGAGACAATATTCATCAACCTCGAAGCACTTTGGAGGGAATAATTTGTCTTAAGGACACTGTGAGATTCACAGGGCTCGGATTATATTTCTAATTTTATTATTGTTTCTGCAAATTCAAGTAAGTGTTTCATTTCTGTAATTCTGTTTTAATTCCGAATTATATTATAATTATTAAATCTGTACAATTGTTTTTTATAAATAGTAGACATAACAACTGACACATGATAACTCATAAATATATGGATGAATTCAAACAGGACCTTATAAACACGAGTGTGATAAGTGATATGGGGACAACAAAATAATTTGAGGACATTAGTATTTTGCATTATAAATAACAATAACCACCCTATTAAAGAGACATGATTAGGGAGGACCTAAAAACTCTGTAATAATAAAAGTTTTATGCCTTTGTTGATGTAGAAAATTCTTATTGAATTATAGTAGGCTTGGTAATATTTTCCATTGAATTATAGTAGGCTTGCGTGACCAAATTAATTGAACCCGTAAGTCTTGTGCTCTTACAATCTCCATAACAGTAAAAAAAATATCATATTTCTCGATCTTCATTTTTTGATTTTGGGCAACTGTTATCTAATGAAGTTAAATAATAAAAATGTTTTAAACATTATAGAAGTTGTTTGAGATTTAATTAAAAAATCAAAATGTTTTTGCAACTATTTTAAGAGAGTCGGATGATACTATATCAACTACGAACTTAAAAATCAATAAGTTTTGAATCTATTGTAGGATATTCTGATTTAATAAATAAATAAAAAATTCACTTAAGAGGGTCGAATAAACGGGTCAGATCTGGATCCTTAACGAATCCAGGACTGACCAAGAAAATATATGGCCCAATGAGTATTCAGATAGGACCTGATCAGCCAAATTTTTATGTGTATCATAGAACATTTAAAGTAAACTCAATTGGTCTTCGACCATTGAAGAGCCCAATCTACTGATCTCGTAAGCGGTTTTACTAGTAGCACTTCATAAAAGTCATCATTATGAAATATGATTTAAGGACTATATTAAAAAAACCTGATAATTTAGGAGCTCCAAAATACTCTTCACAAACACTTCCACCCAAGGTTGGTTAAATGTAGTGGTGGCAATTACGAACCAGTCTTATTATGTGTCCATTTAAACCTATTATGGGTTAATATTGTGTCATAGAATTTCAAATTCGGGCTCTAAATGGGTTGACTCACGGACTGAAAATAGGTTGAGAAATGGATCCAATAAAGTCCGTTTTCAAAAATTTTAATTGATAACACGTAATATTTTGAGCATTCATATGACCACAGTTGCATGAGTCTATTTTTAGCAAGGTTCTAAAAAACGCGGGGCGTGATAAAGCCGTGGAGTCCAAGTCTTAAGCCTTAGAAGCCTAGGCGGGCCTTAAGCGTAAAAAGGCGTGAAAAGGCGTTTAGGCCTTCTTAATATATTTTAATATTTTTTAACCATAACAAGACTATTAAAATACTAAAATTATACATATCATAAAAACATGTCTGAATATATGCAAATTAAAATACTAATTGATTATTTTGGATGAGATAATGGTCCGGTTTGTAAAAAAAATCTTTAAAAGGCGATATCGTTTCACTAAAAGCATTGTTGTTTTTAGAAACAAAGTACGCCTTAAGGGTTTTACCAAGAATAAGGCGTGAAAATCTTAAGGCGGGGCGTTTCTCCCAAGCCTCAAGCCTAGGCGGGTTTTTTAGAACAGAGGTTTTTAGTATAGGAGGTCATGTAATTACTAAATATCGTAGTTTAATTCTGTTGAATAATGCAGAAGCTTTATTATGTACCTGAGATTGGTTATATGACCAGGTAAACACTAGTTTTTTATCAGTTCAATTCTTATATCTTTTTTAAATAATTTAGTTAATATTAAAAGCATCTCCATAAAACTCATACGAGTGGCTAATCAAAGAATTTACAAGCCTCGTTGCAAGAGTAGTCGAGGGTCGAGGGTCATGGTGAATGGTGAAAAAATTTACCATTTTTTTTATCTGTTTTATATTCAAATATGTTAAATGTTCAAACATTTAAATTTATTAGTTCGTTTATTTTAAAGTCTAACCAATTTTAATTCATATTGAAGGAATAACAAGGAATTTGTTGCTCCTTATTTGGAGACATTAATATTTTTTGGGTTTACGTTATTATTTTGGGAAAGTGTGGACATAAAATTAATTTTTTTAATGATATTTTGCCTTTTTGACATTGAATTTGACTAAATTTATCATGTTATGGTGAATGATTGTCAAAATTACCATGACTTATTATTGCTTCTTCTTTGTATTCAATTTTAGGATTACGACTTGTTTTGACAAGAAATTTATTTTTTTTGCAAGCTTTTAATGGCTTAATATGTACGCGCGCGCGCGCGCGAGAGAGAGAGAGAGAGAGAGAGAGAGAGAGAGTGTGTATATGTCTCTATAATCCTTTGTTTATATGAGTTTATATTTCTATTTAATTAGAAGATTTCATTTTTTAGTGAGATAAATTCTCTATTTATACGAACCAAATATGTTTTTGGGTTATTTGCGATTTGGGGTATGTTTGTTCTTCTCTATTATGGGTTGAGCGTCATTCTTTGTTATATTGAACTTTGGGGACCAATTTATAATGAATACCGTCAAATTCAAATTCATTACATTTGCCAACATACTCTTTGTGGACAAATATCTCATTTGCCCTTCTAATAACTCTCTCACGCCATTATTTGAAAATTTCATATATTTCATACATAATCTGACACATATATTTATTAATAAAAACAACAGAATATTTTTTTTATAATCTTTTTCCTCCGAGTTTTCTCTCTCCTTTTCGTCCAAGTTTCGTATATAAAAGCCGTCATTTTGACTTGACCTCCAAATCTTAATGTTTAATTTGACTTACCCACTCGTTTTCATAATTCTTTGAGTTTGTCCCCAACATAAGGGATTAAGTATAATATGGCATTACAAGGAGGGGTAGAGTCAAATGAATCCTTAAACTTAACCCGTAGTTTTATGCAATGTTTCGAGATAACCCTCTCATGCTCGGTTCTATCAAAGAGATTAGCAAAATGAAGGTTAAGTAAACTATCACATTAAAAAGTGGTCGTTTAGCAAAATATGCCCATAGAAATTATTTTTTATTTTTATTTTTTCGTCCAACTTTTTTATTTATTAACCAAAAAATTATTTTTGCTTTTCGTTTCAATTTTTCTGTGTAAAAAAACTATTTTTTTATTTTTTTTTCGTCCCAGTTTTCATTTATTAAAAAAATACAAAATTGTTTTCTTTTTTCTTTTTGCTCCCAGTTTTTCCCTCATTTTCTACCAGTTTTCCTATACAATTTTTTTTTTGTTCTTTTTTCATCCCAATTTTTATTTACTAAAACAAAAATAAAAAACTATTTTTTAAATCTTTTTCCTTCCTAGTTTTCTGCTTTTTTGTCCATTTTTCGTATATTAAGGGAAAGCTATTTTTTTCGTTGTAGTTTTTATTTTGTTGAACTTCCCAGTTTTTTATTCCTTTATTTATGGTTTTATTTATTGGGATGAAAAAGAAATGAAAAAATACTAAATAAAAATGGGGACAAAAAACGAGAACAAAAATAAATGTTTTATATATATGAAAACTAGGAAGAAATGGAGAAAAAAACTAGGAGGAAAAAGAGAAAAAAAATCATAATAAATAAAAAATGGGACGAAAAAAACAAAAACAAAAACTGTTTCTTTTTTAGACACGTAAACTAGGACAAAACTAAGAAAAAATACTTGGAGGAAAAAAAAGAAAAAAACATGTTTTTAATGAATAAAACTCCGACGAAAAGAAAAGTAAAAAATTAATTTTTTTATATATGAATCAGGGATGAAATTGAGAAAAGCTTGGGAGGAAAAAGGATATATTTTTTGTTTTTTATAAAATAAATTTCCGGATGAAAATATTTTAAAAAGGTTTTCTTATATATGAAATTTAGGAAGAAAATGAGGAAAAAACTAGGAGCTAAAATGAAAAAGAAAGCATGCTTGTATTTTTTTTAATATATAAAAGTGGGACGAAAAACAACAAAAACGAAATCTTTAATATACAAAATCGGGACTAAAAGTTGGGAGGAAAAGGAAAAAACATTTTTTAATATAAAAAAACTGGGACGAAAAAATAAAGTACCTAATTTTTCAATAGAAGAAAACTTGGACAAAAAGGAGAAAAAAAATTGGCAAGAAAAAAAGAAGATTGTTATAATTTATTAAATTCTAGTAGAAATAAAAAAAATTAATAAGTTTAGGATGGAAAATGAGACATTTGTGAACAAAGAGTATTTCATTAGAAATTGTCCACAAATTTCAATACAATACAAAAAGACACCCAACCAATATAAAGAAGAACATACGTACTCCAAACTCCAAATAAGCCTATATTATCTTATTGAAAAGTGAACGTTATAAAAGCTCTAAGGCCACCCATAGTGGGAGAAGGAAAAATATGTGATATATCACTTTTAACTTGTTGAATCCAATGTGGGTTCTCTAGTGTGATAGCGGGAAGTGTATTCCCACGCTAAATGTCTTAGCGTGGAGGACAGTGGGGTCACCTTTGTGCGCGAGAATGTTAAGAGTGGGAAGGTTTAATTTTTGCATGGACTCATGCTAAACTGTTTAGCGCGTAAATCCCCCTCTGTGCTAAACTATTTAGCACTATAGTAAACACATTTTTTTATAACCATTTGTGAGCATCCATTTGGATTGCGCACTTTTACTGGCGTAAAAAGGGCAAAATAGTTGATCTCGATCCAACTTCAGCTCATTTCTAGTCCGACCTGCAATTGGACCGCCAAATCCACCCCATCATGGCCATATGCTTCATTTGGGCTGGAAAATTCAGATATGATAATCCATTTATGGTAGTAACCGAATATGACCCCAAAATGATAGGATTAATTTGTGTATAGATTTAAGAGTACTCAAAATTTGTACTTAATCAGCTAATCCGGTTCGATTAAATGAGTTACCTTCTTTTGTATCGATCAATCGATGGGGAGGTCTCACTACAAGAAAAAGTATCATTTATGTCAATTTTAAAATTAGCGTTATGGCAAACAAATGTAAAATGACATAAATGATATACATTTATGTCAGGTTGGCTTTGAAGGTAAATTTTTATTCCAATTTAAATATAACTGAGATAAAAACTAAATCATTTATCTCAAATTTATATAAAGTTGACATAAATGTACCCATTTGTAATTTTAGTTCTGTTAGACTTTAACTAAAAATTGAGATAAATGAGAAAAAGAAGCGGGGTCTTTTTTTTTTTGCAATCCCGCCCCCGTAGAATTGGCTCCATATCAAATTCTTTCTAAAAAAAAAGGGTCAACTCTCTCACACCTCTCTTGCACGATCCAACAGCGTCCAGCGGCACATCTCTCTCGGTCTCTTGCCTCATCTCTTCCACCTCTCTAGGCAGCGGCACCGGCGCCGGCGAGTCACCATCGCCACAATAGGTACACGATTCGTCCAACTCTTACGATTTTTCCAACTCTTACGATTTGTCCTTAAGATTAATTCCTAGGTTTTTCAAAAGCTTCACGATTTGTTCAGTGAATCGATTTCTTCAGTGATTCGATTTGTTAAGAGTTTTCCGGCTTGAATCGATTTGTTCAATGAATAGATCTCCTAAAAAAAACTAGTATAAACATAATTGATACTTAAGACTTATTCTCTCTCATTTTTCTCTTTTAATGTCTAAAATTGAGTTTATGGACATGTTTATTCTCTCTCATTTTTCTCTTTTAATGTCTAAAATTGAGTTTATGGACATGTTTATGCTTGAAGAACTACTAGTCAAATTGATAAATTCTCTTTGCATTTATGTTTTTTTAACCTATTTTGGTTTTTTTTAGATATAAGGCAAAGCTCCTTATTACTGTTGATTTTTTTCCATTTAATTATGAATAAACTTATGTGTACCCTTGTTTGGTACCCTCATTGGTACTCTCTAATAAGACAAGGCGCCAAGAGCTTGTACTTATTATTGTGGGTCCCGTCAGGGCAATAAGTACAAGCTTTTGTTGCCTTGTCTTATTAGAGGGTACCAAATAAGGGTACCGAATGAGGGTACATGTAGTATTACTCTTTAATTATTAGTTAGTACCTAGTTAAATTTTCCTCATTTGATTCTCTTCTGGAAAGGGGGCAATGCATGTTTGTGATAATATATTATCAAATTATGTAGTATTCTTTATGAAAGTTCCTATTTTTTAGTGAAATTTTTATTCGTGAAGTGAAGAGGTTTGATTTCCTTAACTTTGGTATATCTTACATATGAAATAATATGCACCATATAGGAACAACAACTATTATATTTTTTTCATTATCTCGGCTTATATAATAATATGCACGAATACATGTACCTCTATGATGATTGGAACTTTCCATATATGTATGTGTATGAAGCAAAGTATGATCAAACAAGTGCTTGTTATCAAAATTATATGGATTCTTGAATATTCATATACACTCAATGATTATTGTGTTTTGTGATCCAGTGTTTTGTAATTAGACATTTGGACCGGTGATTTCATCTTTTTGAGCTTGTCTTAAATTGCATTGTGTTTCTCCCAGCAGTTTGTGTTGTCCCAATGGCAGTGGAGGCTAGGGTTTATCCGCCATCCACCACTTAAGACCCATTTTGCTCGCAGTCTCCATAGAAGCATACAGACATAAGAAATCAAAATACGTATGGTTCATTATCCAACTTTTCTTCGTTTTCGATATTTGTGCATTTGCGCTAATAAGGGTTGAAGTTTTATAGTTAGTAGGATTTTGTACAAATCAGGCTGTACGATTTGTTTATACCCACTTGAGCTTGCATTTACACTAGTAATTTTCTTTGATTTTGTTGAAACTAGTAATGAATATAGCTCGATTTGTGTGATATTTTGTTTTTCTTCATCTACATTTACAATTTCATACAGAAAGAATATAAGTTGTGGAAATCATGTTCAAAATGCATATGGATGATTGCATTACGATTTATGATAATGAATTGATTGAAAGGAATGTGATATACATCTCTATAACTTTTTGAAATTTCAGAAATGCTGATGTGGTTTACGTGTTTCATAAAATTACCCAATATAACCATACACATTAATAATGTCGACTTCATGGGGTTGACGGTAATAGAAAAATCTAAGAAGGTTTAATATTTGAATGTTTTGTCTTGTGAGTAATTTAGATTTGAAATTTTTTGATTTATTATCTTGTTTCAAGTTTAATGTGTTTTCACTCTTTTTAAGAACGTTAATAATGTTATTGGGAGTGAGTTCATTCATTAGAAAATATATTATTACACCTGTACATAAATAATTAATCTTACTCGTGGGTTTTGTGAGGCGCGTCGTTATTTTGACAATGGGACTATTATTTGTAAACATATGTTATTAATGAGATAGATCTTTTGGTTTATATCATTTATAAATTAATCACTAATGTTGTCTTTTGTATAGATGCGTGAGTTGTTTCCAAAGACCAATAGTAATTCTGATGACTCAATGTCACAGTGGACTTATTCATATAAATAACCCAATCTGAGATCATCCTATTGTTAACATATCCTCACCTCATCAAAGATAATTCATAAATGAGCCTCTATTGATATAAATGGTTGTTAGAGTTTGTAAAATCATGTTTTTTTCTCCATATTGAAGGTTATTTTGTGGAATAGATTTGTTCTTGCGGATACTAAATAACATGTTTACTTTGTTTAGATGATATGGTATATCATAGGCGATCAATGTGACTATGTTTATCATATAAGAATATAGTTTTCTTCATTATCGGATCCCTAACTAACTGATAAGTTTATATAAGATATTGAAGGAAGCTTTACTTTTGTTGTCTATGATATTAGAGATGGAAATGTGTTTGCGTCACTGGTATGTTTGTGTTAAGGTTTAGTTGATTGTAGAATCACATAATATGTCTATTTGAGTTTAGCAAATGCATAAATAATCAAGATACTAAATGGGAGAAGATTGTCGGCTATTACTATGCATTATTGATGACATTCTCGTTTCCCATCGACTAAGATGTGCATTACTGCTTTAATAATCATCTCCATTGTGTTTATCATTCGTATCTAGATTTAGTTTTATTTATCGGTATATCTTTGTTGTGTTTGATGTGTGTGTGTGTGTGTGTGTGTGTGTGTGTGTGTTGTGTGACTATTTGCAATGTTAGAGTGGTGAGAGTCAACAGATAACATATTATATCATACCATGTGTAATGTAATTGTAGATGTGAGGATTGTAGTCATTGACAGAACCCATATCATACCATGAGTTCACGAGCAATTCCTAGAATTCGGGAGAGTTGTGACTCCTTCCATTGGCTAGTGTCACTACAAGAAAAATAATTGTTTTTAAGTTTACATTATGTCACAAAAGGTTCAAGATGAGATAAATAACATCTACATAGTATCATTGCTCACATTTTGAGTATGAGTATGATCTTTTTTTGCCACGCTTTCATCAAGCTGATCTTTGACACTCAGCGACCATCTTTACTAGGCCTTCATCATCTCTACCTCTCTATTGCTACACACGGTGAACTATCATTTTCTATATTATTTTCTAAATTTCTATACACGCACACACGTGCACAATCGTGTTGAATATATACGTATGTATGTTTTGATTAGGGGATTGGTTGTGGACAAGAATTTGTTCATTTGTCCATAAGAACTATTTATTGGTTGGATTCATTGAATATGATACCGAGTGATAAAGATAAGTTGTATATCACTACGTGAGTATAATATAATTTTCACTTTGTTTGACATGCATTATGTGTACGTTATTATTGCGATCTCCTAATACACATATTTGAATTCTCTTTACATGTAGTGGGATTAACACGTTAAACATCGATGGGAAAAGGCCGAACACATCGTGGAGTTGTATTAAGGTAAATTCCATCATATAACATCTTTGTCATTCCAAAGTAAATTAAAGGAACTCCTTTAAATCCCATCATGTATTTGACTTGTTTCACTTCCTTATGGATTCTTTCCTTGAGCTACAACTGGGAAAATGTAATTCGATTTGGTTGTTTCCTTCTGTCACAAAGGCTCAATCTTGAAATTTTGTATTGACGTGTTGATGCATACATAACAGATGCAAGCTTATTTTCGTAAATATTTAAAAGATGATAACAATTTAGGATTCGAGGTACTATTTCATTCTCACTTCATCAATTACCCCTTCTTAGAGACTGAAACAGAGATTGATTAGAAGTTTAGGAAGTCATTAACTCCATTCCTACTTGTATTTAAGGAAACTCTATCATCATATCTTTAGAAAACAATATTTTTTTATGGATATCAAGTTATGTATGCAAATACTTATTTCTTTTCATGATCCATGAATCCATCCTCAATGTCACCATTATCTGTGAAATTATTGGCGAAACATCTTTTGAATCATTGCTCCAGTGACAAAGTGACCTTATACATCGAAGAAAAAATTCTTGGATTTTAAAAATACTGGTTTTTCAATGTTATGTTATCAAGAATTGTGTTATTCTTTATTTTGAACTTCACCTAATACGCAACCCCACCCAGTATCTTTTATCTCTTGGAAATCAGTAGAACAAGAGCTAGAATCTATCTACCCTTAGTCTAAAATTTAATAAACTGTTGAGTTTTTTTCTTAGCCAGAGAATTAAAGAATTTGGTGTTTGCGTCCCCTTCACTAATCCATTTCACCCTTGATTTTTGACACAAGTAAGTTTCTTCTTTCATGTGTTCCTGCTGCATCAACGCCTTAGCTTTCTTCCACTCTGTGAAAGTTGCTTTTGAAAAGTCAGTCTGCAAATCTACATCGAATTGGAATAGGTTATTTTCAGCTTGGTTAACTTCTTGAAAAACATTTTTAAAGACATCCATGTTCCACATCCGAAGCGCATACTTAACAGCTTTAAGTTTTTGCACAAATTTATACATGGGAGGGACAACACAGTAGTATAATTTAAAGTCAGCACCACCAACTCAGAGAATGTGTGATGTTTAGTCCAACGATACTATTAATAGAGAGTGATGCGAGTGTAGTCTGACCAAATGGTCCATTTTTGTAGTCTGGAAGAGATTTTTCCAAAACGTATTACTTAGAACCCTGTCAAGCCTTTCCAAAATTCTTTGTGAAGTCAATCTCCATAAAACCAGCTGAAGTCAACGTATATTTGAAATCATTTGCTACCACTTGGTCAATTCTATTTCGTTCCATCTTGTCAAATTTCTCCATAACAATATTTTAGTCACGACCAGTGATGATTAGATCACACTCCTTATTATCCAAATCTTTAATTCCATGCCAAAGCTCCCTCTTAATTTATCTATCACTGCTACCATAAACTATTGCTCTAAAGAAAGACTATCTCTAGCGACCAATACGATAAAACACGCTCGGGAATTTTATCAAACACTTGGTGTGCGGAAAACACCTAAGACCTTGTTCCGAAAATGAACTAGTGTGCAAACTCCCAATCAAATAAACCAAGCGTCAATGAAGAGACAATAAGAACATACAAGCAATAAATAATCAAAGCAACAACAATTAACGTGGTTCACCCAAGCTTTGGGCTACATTCACAAATGGTAGTATATCTTCTTTTATAGATAAATGGCTAGGAACCAATGGTTACACACACACCTCACTTATCTCTCTCAAAAGTCAATCATTAACCAACCTCAAGAACTCACCTTGCTCAAAGTAGCTCTCTATCTCTCTTTTCCTTTAATAACTCTCAAATATGCCCACTCTTTTTGTCCTCATCCCAAAACCTAGAAATAACACTTGTATTTATAGATTTGAGCCAAAATGGAAAATTTGTAAATAAACCAAAACTGAAAAAATAGGAGATCCAAAACCAACAAACTCCACCTTGGCGATCCTGACGATCCAACCAATCTCTAGAATGCTGAAATTGAACCCGCTTGAAGACCATCCCACCATTTACCAAGATAATGCGATTCCCCTAGGCGATCCTCATGATCCAACCGAACTCGAAATACAAACATCAAATTCTCTCGAAGATCATCCCGACGTCTAACAAGCCAATACGCTCCACCCGACGCTAAGCCACCTCAAACTTCAACCATGAGGTGAGATACCGCAAGTCTTCACTCCAAGACTCCAAACGACTCCACCCACCGAGGAACCAAGTTCTAAACTAAGAACTCCCCATCTCATGCATCTGAATTCTTCCCATGTAACCATACGGTGAATCTCGCTCCTCATGTAACCCAGTGAGTACACCCCCACACAATACATATAGCATACTTTGTCTATGAACTACACTAGGGACTCGCGTCAATATTTATGATATATATATGATATATATCATAAATATCATACCGATATATATAATACTGATATGATATATATGATATATATCAGGTGTATGATATATATATATACACATATATATAGGTATAGGTTTGATCGGTATCATAGCCCGGCCCGCTGCGACCCTTGACAAAAGATCTCCCTTTGTTGCACCAGGAATCTTCGGCTCTTAACCTATAATGATAGGTAGGAGCAATGTTTTTCCTGTGCATCTACTTATAAGGACCCTCCCCTTACTTATAGAAAAGTTGAAGCGCGTTGCGTTAAATGTGCGTACATTGCGCTTTGTAGAGCATTCTAGAGTTGAGCTGAGCTTGAGAAGAATCGGTAGTTGTTAGACTAGCTCTGGCTTGAAAGCGTGAACCTAGCTCGTGTAGCCTATGCTAAGCATATTAGTAAAAATATGAAATTAAACAACTTGACCAATCTGTAGCACGTATAATCAGAATATATTGATTCTTATTTCCCAAATAGTTTTAGATGTACCGAAGAAAAGATTTCGATGAAAATGAGTTAATATCCTAGAGCTGCTGCTGCACTTGGAGCTGCTGCACATTAAATGTGAGTAAGGTCATTGCCGGTGCAATATCAAGAAGGTAGAGATTGCTACGATTACAACTTCATTAGTGCAGCTTTGCAATGACTGATCTTCATCATTAATGCATTCTCAGAATAGCGTAAAACACCAAGAACGCATCACAAAAGTTCTTGCATTCTCACAGTTTACATGGGGGCAGTTAGAGTTTAGAGTTTCGAATCAACAACCATTTAGAGTTTCAGATTAACAACCATGTTTCAAAGAGTTTTTATTAGAAAACTAACAATAAAAGTTTGTATATTTAACATTAAGTAATCGAAAGAAAAAAACTTATAATTTCTCTTCTCCTAAGTTCCTTCTAAGAAAGAATTCACTTAGGAAAATCAGAAAATATAAACTTATCTCCTCCTTTACACAACCCTTCATTGTACCTAAGTTACACCATGCTTATGGTTCTACAAAGTCAACACATCCTAACACCCTGTAGACAAAACATGTCGAATAATGAATTGGTACTTAATGAATTATTCTCCACATATATTTCAACATCGCAACACCTGTATCTCTATATCGATGTGCTCCTAGTAGTGGTCTCCATGAAGCATATATGCATCTACATATATGCATATTGCATACTGCATATATGCAGATATGTAAGTCGCAGTAAGGGATTGTTTCACACTTCTCCATGCTATATCTCCCTCAACTAGAACAAACACATACCAGAAGTAGATTTATTAGAATAAGGATAACTTGAAGCAAAATCTGAATCAGTGTATCCTAACACTTCTAACTCTTCCACTCTTCTATAAACCAACATGTGATGTTTGGTTCACTGAAGATATCTCAATACTTTCTTCCCCCCAACCCAGTGGTCATGGCTTCGATTTGATTGAAACCTGGAAAGAACGCCTACTACATAGGCTAAATCAGGTATGGTGCACACTTGGGCATACATCAAGCTCCCTATCAACTGAGCATATGGATTATTATTCATATCATTCTTCTCAAAATCATTCTTGGGACACTGATCTTTGTTTAATTTATCCCCTTTAGTCATAGGCACTGAACCTTCTGAACAGTTTTGCATGTCAAACCGTTTCAATACCTTGTTGATATAGTTCTGTTGACACAAGCCTAAAAGTGTCTTGGATCTATCTCTCTTTATCTCAATTCCCAGTACTTAAGTAGCTTCACCCAAATCCTTCATGTCAAAACTTTTAGACATAAAAGCTTTGGTTCTTTTGAGCAGATTTAAATCAGTGCTAGCAAGTAAGATATCATGCACATATAAAACTAGAAAAATGAAATTCTTGCCTTCTGGTTTCATATAAACACATTCATCTACTTGGTTTTTAACAAAACCAAAATCAGTGACCACTGAATCAAACTTCAAGTACCACTGCCTTGATGCTTATTTTAGTTAATAGATTAACCTGTTGAGCTTACATATTAGATGGCTCTTTCCTGTTTATATGAAGCCCTCGGGTTGCTTCATGAAAATCTCCTCCTCAAGTTCTCCATTTAGGAAAGTTGTCTTGACCTCCATTTAGGGCATCTCCATATCAAAATGAGCCATAAGAGCCATGATGATTCTAAAAGATTCTTTTGTATAGACTGGAGCAAAAGTCTCATTAAAGTCTATCCCTTATTTCTAATTTAATCCTTTGTCTACTAATCTAGCTTTGTATCTCTCTGTGCTTCCATCTACTGCAGTTTTGGTCAAAGACCCATTTACACCCAATTCGCTTTTATGTTTGAGAAGGCTACACCAATGTCCATACTTTATTAATCTTCATTGACTCTAACTCTGCAATCATAGCCTTTTCCCAATGCTCACTGAACTCACCTTCCATAGCTTGCTTAAAGGTTATAGGGTATGTGATATCTCCAATGTCAAAATCAGCTTCCTGTGGATATATGACAAAATCAGCTTCCATTATAACTAGTGTGGATCTTTTAGTTCTTTGTAACCTTCCAACAACTGGTGCAGTAGCATTCGCTTGAGCTTGCACTTATTCTACATTATCGCGTTCAGGGGCAATATCTGCAATAACAACCTCATTTCCTACATTTTGAGGTTCATGATGATCAATGTGACCATTAATTTTAGGGACTACAACCGGATCCATTTGTGTTGGTAGTATTGGAGGATAACTGATAATGGTATTTTCAAAAGAAGAAGAATTATATTCTTGCACTTCTTTTAAATCTGAATCCAATTTCACAAACTCGTTAGAATAATTAATCTCATTTAGAAAAAAACTGCCTTATTGGTTTCTATGATTCTAGTAGAGTGGGATGGACAATAGAATTTGTAACCTCTTGAATGGTCTGGATACCCAATAAAGAAACCTAAAACAGTCCTTGACTCAAGCTTATTCTCTTTAGGATTGTAAGCCCTTGCTTCTGCCTTGCAACCCCATACATGAGCATGATTGAAGATTGGTTTCCTATTTTTCCGATTCTCAAAAAGGAATTGTAGGTACTGATTTGCTAGGAATCCTATTTGATAAGTAATTTCAATTCTCTAATGCTTCTCCCCATAAGAACAAGTGTAGGCTAGATGTACACATCATACTTCTGACCATATTAAGCAATGTCATATTCTTCCTCTCTACAACACCATTTTGTTCTGGTGTCCCTCGGGTTGTATATTGGACTTGGATACCATTTTCTTGTTAGAAACAAAGAAAAAGGCCCTTTGTGTTTCCCAGACTCAGTGTACTTGCCATAATACTCTCCCCCTATCTGATCTCACTATTTGTATCTCAACGTTTAATTCTTCTTCTACTTCTGCTATGCAAATTTTGAACTTATCTAAAGATTGGGATTTTTCGGTCATAAGATACACAGAGCATTACCTTGAGTGATCATCTATAAAGGTAACGAAATACCTACAGCCAGATATAGTTTCTTTAAAAGGTCCACAAATATCTGTGTGAATTAGGTTTAGCAAACCAGTGCTCCTAACTGTTGTTTTCTTCTTTTTTTCACAAATTTACCCTTAATGCACTCTATGCAATATGTGAGATCAGAGAAATCTAGTGTAGGCAATACATTTTGTTTAACTAGAAATTGCATTCTCTCTTTGGACACATGTCCAAGTCTCATGTGCCATAAGTAGGCAAAATTCTCATTAAACTTTCTCTTATTTCCAGTCAAACAAACTGTGGTCTCTGAATTTTCAATTAAAAGAACTTCCTTAGGGTAATAAGATGTTAATAACCAATAATCATTCATAAAAGAGGCTGATCCAATATAATTGGAACCATGAGAGATCTTTATTCCTTCACAATCAATTGAAAAAACAAAATATTTCTTAACTAAGCAAGCAACTGAAACTAAATTCCTTTTCATAGAAGGAATGTAATAAACAATTTTTAAATCAAAATGAAATCCTGGTCTAAGCTCTAGCCTAACAATTCCAACTGCCTAGACAGCTACTCTCATGCCATTTCTAACACTGATGTTTCCTTCATTGGTCTTTAGTTGCCTCTTGCTTATGAATCCCTGCATAGAATTTGTGATATGCACAGGTGAGCCAGTGTCTAAACACCAGGTATGAGGCTATATATATATATATATATATATATATATATATATATATATATATATATATATATATATATATATATATTTGATAAACATCCCTGGTTCGGAACCACGACTCTTTTCAATTAAAGGTTTTGTCAAAAGGCCCATCGATTAGTCTTTAATGACACAATATCAAAGATCCAAGAGTTTTTTTTGTAAGGAATAGACGAATGTTCAATTTTTCTATCATAGAGAATGAGGTAGTTGGCATGGCCATGTGAATTTGAAATTTTGAAATTTAGTTTTTGAGTACAATGATTTTCAGCTAGATGGATGAGGTGCACTTGACAGTTTTTAGTTGGCCAAATATCTGATTTTTTGTGAATGCAGGCCTAGATAAGAAATTGGATCTCTAATAAGATTGATACAAGGAGATTCAATTTCAGCTTTTCTCTTCACATTGGCGTGACATATTTTAAATGAAATAACTCTCATTGAGCCCATGAGTTGTTATGAACTATTAGTTTTGTTGTTGGAGTATTTTATATTTTTTGAATAGGGTGGATAGTCCTATAAAGAGAGGAAATTCTGCCCAAAATTATTATAGTTTTTACACTTGTTTGTGTTGTATAAAAAATATTTTAGACTTGTACTCTTTATTATTTGTTCACTAGTAATGTTTTGTGTTGACTAGTCCCCAATGCAAGGAAATGGTACTCTTTATTGCGGATATTTTGTGTTGAAGTTCATGAAGTACTTCATGGAGGATCCTTCCATACCTTTTGAAATAAAGGTATGTTACCAATGTTCTCTTTTTGTCCTATTATATAAAATATTGTTTAGTTATTAACTATTATATACCGTAATAATAAATTTAATTCTATCTTCAATTTTTTAGATGAGAAGATTGTCCAGTAAAGTGACCTACACGTTGAATGAGCTAAATGAAGTTCAAATGGAGTTCATTGAGTTCATTACAGATTATATATATTAGGTATTTCCGAGTAATTGTATTTTGTTACGTTGTAATGACAATGTGTTTAGATGACTGTGTTTTGATGAAAACTATGTTAATTATATTTGATTGCAGGGTTACTCATTCTGGGTTGGATAGCATCGAGAACAAATTTGATTGAGTATTACGTTCGACAACGTCCTATTTTGGATTGTGATTCTTATGATGTAATTCGAAATGCTAGTTTTTGGATATTGTGATGTATCATCACTATTTTTAGGATATTATCACATAGATAAGTAGACGTTAGTTAGTTTTTGGATAGGTAGTTTTTGGATATGATGTAGCTTAACATCAATTTGATTCTAAATATCTTGATGTATATAAGTTAGTGATATTTATGACCTTGGTTATTATCTATTTGCAATGGTTGATTTAACATCAAATAATAGTTGTCTATTGATGGATTAATGATTTTTTTTAAAATTTTTTATATTAACATTTATGTCAGTTTTGAAAAAACTCTCATAAAATTTTTAAAACTGACATAAATGTGATTTAATTTATGTCAGTTTTTTATGAAAAAGTGATTAAAAACATGTTGAATGTCGTAGTTTTTATGTGTGTTCTTAAAAATTGAGATAAATGTGAACTTATTTATGTCAGTTTTATGAACATTTATGTCAGGGCTTTATATGTCAGTTTTGAAAATTTTTAAAACTGACATAAATGGTCATTTATGTCAGTTTTTGACTGACATAAATGACCATTTTTCTTGTAGTGTCTTCTCTCCCACTCGCTTAAAAAAACTTTGTCCGTCGGTAACTACTTCAGCCACGCCTAAACAACTTACTCTCCGTTGAACTCATGCACCAAACCACCAATGATAAAGGAGCTACAACTTTGAGGCTAATTTATCTCATTCTTTGGTTTATCTACTATTATTTCAATCCACAGGTATTTTCTCAGATCTCAGATCTTATTCTTTAATAATTTATTATTTCTATGTATTTACATACATATGTATACATTCTTGGTCATGAATGGAGCAGGGATTTCTCATTTTTTTTTCTTTTATTTTTGGTTGCTTGTAATTGCGACGTTGAATTTATGGTCAGTGTGAAGGTGTTTAAGGAAAGATGTGTTTGTCGGTGTTAGATAGTGGTTTTGGCTTCAATAGTTGTGATTCCTGCTTATATAATTTTTTAAGGTTTTGACAAATTTCAACTGAGTATCTTTCATTCTTAGGTAGAGATATATTTTGATTCAATCTATTACAAAATTGACATTATTTGTAGGAGTAAGAGCTGTTTGCAAGTCCTTTAGATTCGCCTATGTTTGCTTAAGTTGGAGTAAAGATTATAGTTTCTTTAATGGTTCTTTGAATTTAGCTATGTGTTATTTTTAAGATTGGTATTTTATAATTTTATTCCCATATTCGAATATACCTTTTACTTCTTAGGGTTTGGAGATATTAAAATTTATTTGAATTTGGCTATGTATAGTGTGCAAATATTAAATGGAGACTATTACCAAAAGTTGTTCCATTATTACATATTTCTCATTCTCTTCAAATTTTTAGTTTCTTTATTTTGTAATTTGGCTGTGAAGTTGATTTTGTTGCCAAATTTGAAGCTTTTGCTGTTTGTGAATGGATTTTTTTGTTCATTTAGGAGTAGTCGATGTGTCTGGTTTTAGAATTATGTATTTGTGAATTTATAATTTGTTCATTGTATTTTTTATGATTATGAGTAAATTTCGTAACTGATTTACTTACTTTTTCCATATATGTTGTAAGTTTGTCTTATCGTGTGGTGTTTTAGTGGGGTTTAGTATTTTAGAGGTACCGTTAGTATTTGACGACTAATATAATTGTTCATTATAAAATTGATATGAATAATGAGTTTTTCGTTTCGAATGACGAAATAAACGTGATATTGCATATGATGATTTCTTCAACTTTTGATACTTCTCAAGTTCACTAGTTTTTTATTCAAAGAGTATTGTCATTGTTCATAGCATGTGTTCTTCAAAAATTTATCCATTATCTATGAGGTGGTGTAGAATCAATTGTTGATGTGATTAATGGGTTTTTTGTTTTCAAACGATGAGCTAAATATAAACTTTGTTTATGTGGGTTTATGCGTCTTTTGGCAACCCACTATTTTTTATTTAGAGTTTTTCGATTGCTCATATGAGCACAAGGGCATGTTCCGAATGAATATTATTTGTTATTGAATTAGTTATGGATACCCAGTGTTATTCCAACGGCTTATTAGGTTTAACCAATGTAAATTAGAATAGACTTCATAATGCTCTATTATGAGAGATATCTATGGGAGATGGATTGTTTAACGTATTATATTATCTATGGGAGATGGATTGTTTATGGTATTCTTAAGTTTGAATCCTTTGAATGTTAAGGCTCTTGTCCTTAGAAAAGGATCCTTTTTGTGCTTATGTATATAACGGGTGTTGTTGGTGTCATTTTTCAGCTATTTTTATTTTGAGAATACAAAAGTGAGATTTGTATTGTTCAAACTCATATACTTTTTATATTGATAAAATGTTATCTTTAATCATTACTTTTTCTTGTAGGTTTTACAACTTACGATCGATCATCAACTTACGCTATACTAGTCTACATTTTTTAACCAAACCTGGAAACTTTATTAATTTATGGGTATTTTAAAAGTGATGTTGCAAGTTGCGTGTCTTATAGTACATATATTACATAAGTCATGAAGTAGAAACGAAAATAAAAACATGGGATGTTATACATAAATTGAGTTAAAAACACAGTATACATCGATCGTGCAACAAGAATATCAGTACACACATTAGCTTCCTTGAAACACAAGCATGAAGTAACATGCTGAAATCGCGGGAATCATTCATAGATGGAACTGATTAAGTTTAGGTGAGCTGGGTTCTTGGTTTGGTTCTTATAAATCATTTTAAATACAATATGTCAATCTGTTTCACTTCAATGCATAAACCAGTTTTAATTGGCCATATCTCAGCCAGGACTAATGATGCAAAACCAATATGTTGAGTAAAAGCTTCCAGGAAATCCCCATTAGAGTTTCTAATGATCCCCTAGTGGTCGCATGTCCCGTGTGGTTTCACTCAATTTGTGTTACATTTATAGAAGTTAGGAGTAAGTTTCTATCATGAAATATGAAATGCCACAGTTAGGTTTGTCAAATTACCACCGAGCGGTAAGCGAGCATGACAAAATTGTTGTAACTGGCAGTGTAAAGTAGACTTAAACGAGGGCATGATTATGGGTTTATTACTAAATATAGCTTCATTTTGAGTGAGAAAGAATAGCCAAATGGTAAAAAATGGTTTAAGCTGTCTCAGTGACATAATACTTTAGATGAAGCTGAGCAAGTTGTTGGAGCAGGCCAGTCAGGCTAAAATCAAAAGGGTTAAGGCTGAAGCGGAGCTGGAAGAAAGCAGGACAGTCGTAGTACATATGTGTATTATGATCTTCCAGCTCGCATAGGGAGCAGAGAGATGTAGATAGTTTATGGTAGTAGAGCAACCAATTGGCCGTAGGCAAGGCTCTGTGTAACAGAAACCACATGGATACTTTAATTTTGGGGGGTAATAAACTTTGCCACATAAAATTCCACGGTAAGGCAGGCACATTCTTGGAGTAAGTACTTGAATTGAGCCAATGGTAGGCATATTTAACTGTAAAGGTTTCCTCTGAATTAGGCCACCAATACGAAACATCCAAATTGTGTGAACTGTTAAAATATATTGCTCGGATAAGGTGGATTATATCCATTGCTAGCCAGCTAGCTAACTCCAGAATGTTCCAAGTAGTATGGAAAAAGTATTGAGCAGAGCATTTAAGAGAGGGTGGGAAGGGGGGGGGGGGGGGGAATAAATTATAAATAATATCTTGGAAAACCCAAATATGATGCCCAAAAGTTATATTCCCTGGTCCTATACGCCACTTAATACCTCTCTGGAACGTGGGAAGAAGTTTAGAATTTTTTTTTCCAAAAACAAAAATGCCCTGGCATTACTCCAAGCCTCAAGTGAACATGAATTCAGGAAGTACTTAGATTTCATAAGATGTGTCCAAAGATTATGACGGTGAGTAAATAATTTCCATAGAAGCTTTAACATGTGAGCATTATTGAAGGAGCATAAATCCTTGATACTCAACCCACCATATTTCTTAGGAAGTGTAATCGTATGCCATGAGATGGTAGAAGTTTTATGAGTGGTTTTGGATGCATTCCAAAAGAACGATTTGATTTTTTTTGTTAATGTAGTTAAAATATGTTTTGGAAGAGGATAAGTTGACATAAACTATGAAGGCAATGATGTACAAACTGCATTAATTAAAGTGGCTCGCCCATCGTAAGATAGGAAATTATTATACCAGGTGTGAAGCCTACGATCTAAGTTATCGTTGAGTTCCATAAATATTTGTTGGGTAATACTACCCGTAACAAGAGGGAGGCCAAGGTATTTATCCTGCCCTGATATCGGTGAAACCCAAGGATATGCGTTGTCTCGTGACGACTAAGATGCGGAGGAGAAGGCCCACCAAACGTAATGGTCACTACACCAAATATGCCGAATTGTCACGGTCATTGACCTTGACAAGTTGGACTTGTCAAGGTCAATGACCGTGACAATTGGGGTGACAAATTTTTTTATCACGGACTTGTCACAGTCAATGATCGTGACAAGTTTGTTAGAATTGTCACGGTCATATCACGGGCCTTGACCATGACAAGCTTTGTCACGGTTAAAGACCATGACAAAGTTAAAAAAATTGTCACGGTCATTGACCGTGACAAGTCCGTGACAACTTCCTTTGTTAAGGACTTGTCACGGTCAATGACCGTGACAATTCTGGGCAGAATTGAAAAAAAATCTGCTGGGCAGTATGGCCATTGCCACTGCCCAGCAGTATATATGTACCTGTTATAGCAACGTTGTACATGTTCAAACATTATATATCTAGATAAAATAGAGATAGTGAAAATATACATTCAAAATAGAGATAATATGCATCACCATATAATCCAAATATAATTCAAATGTAATAATTTAAAACAATTCAATTCAAACTTAAATCAATGTCACTACATGTCTGGGGTATGGTTAACGCTGAGGAGGTGAGTAGGCCACACGATATACAAATTAACACATCCACTAATATACGCCATGCCGCATTGTTCGCGCAACCAAAATTGGGAGTTCTCCTTCCTGGGCTTCACATGCGTGACGAGCACCCTGAACTCGATGTCTTGAACCTCACGTCCTTGAACTAGTGCACCCTGGACGATATTTGGGTCCCTCAACCCCCGCCCAATCCGCTGGCCATCAAATATGTCCATTATAAACACGCTCGGCCAATCAAGTGTCGACATCGGTCTGTTGAAGGGAGCCAAATAGGGAAGTGGATCATCAAAGTCCGTACGTGTTGGCGATAAAGCAACGAGGTCCACATCCTCGTCCTCGTCCTCCCACATCTCCTCCCACACATCCTTTCGCACCGCCTTCTCCTTCCCTTTACCCTTACGGTTTCCGACCAACGAACGCTTCACGAATGAGTACATATCCTGGACTGTCGCCTCCAAACGGGACAGCTTCGCGTCATGTGAATCCACCGTTCGAGCCAACCCGGTGTCGCTCGTCTCCAATCCGATGATCCTATATTTGGCCACCCGCGAGCTCACCCCCCTTGTCCTCCCCTTACGATCAGAGCCAAGCACTTGGTTAAGTGCGTCTGTGGACAAAGATTCCTTGTCGGCATCAGACTGCGACTCATGCACTTCCTTAAGCTTTGCCTGAAACGACAAAAAGCACATGATTAGTAAAATAAGTAAACTAAAAAATTATAACGTAATTAATAAAAAGTAAACTGTCGGATTACTTACAATCGTGGCCACGACGCTTGGGGACACATCCTTGTCCTTCCCCTTCTTCGTCTGAAGAGCCACATAAGTATCGAGCCTATGTGGCCTACCCCCAGGGCCAATCCCTGTCCCCGGAGATAAAATAAAGTAAAATTAGTATCGGCCCCACAAAGTAAAATAATGCAGAATAATATATTCTATGTAGTTATAGAAAAATTAAATCTTACAATCATCCTATGCTCCACCTCGGCGTAAGACGTCCGATCGGAGTAGTGCGCGTCCGTCTTTTTTGCCCGGTTTTCCCTTTCCGATTGGCGAGATGCCAATTGTCGCTCCCCGATCTCATTGTCAATGAACCTTTGCCATTGTGCCAATGAGATCGGCTCCTTCGGCGGGATAGATTCACGCCATTTGATAATGGACTCTCGTGTCTTCCCAAAGAATCAGGTCCGCATATTTTTTTCCACGTCTTGTGTTACTCCCTCAACTTCTCCAAAACGGAATCACGTAGCTTTGGATCCAGGTTGAATTGTTCCTGTCCAACAAATACAATATTAGTTGCAAATAAATATAAATATAAATATAAAATGAAATTGAAATCGAAATTAAAATTGAAATATTCATATTCATATAAATATAAATATAAAATAAAATTGAAATTGAAATTGAAATATTCATATAAATATGAATATAAATATAAATATATTACCTGTAGTGCCACCCAAACAACTAACTTGAGCTCATATGGCACCTCCTTCCAATGCTCGTCTTTACCAGCTCGAGGGATCTCGCTAATAGCCCTGACTTGTTCTCGATGGGCATCCCTAATTTGCCATACTTGGGGAGACTAGGGGGCGAGGAGCCCTCGTCGCCTCCGCTACCACCGAGCCCAGACGACATCATCATAACTGGCATCATCATCTTCGCCTTAAGACTCGAAGGAGACATTTGCTGTAAAAAACTGTTATTATTACATATCAAAATGAATTAAAAGAAGACATGCAAATATGTACAATTACTACAAATAAAAATGAATTGTTACTATTTAACACCTTTCCCCCCCCCCCCCACCCACCCATCCCTGCCCCCCCCCCCACCCTGCCCCATACCCCTACCCCCACCCTGCCCCTCCCCTAACCCCCACCCAACCCCCACCCACCACTAACTTCAAACAATCAAGGTTATCATAAATGCAAGTAATGTGAGGTGAGCGTAAGCTCGATCCGAATGAATAACCTTTCTTAACCCTCCAAAAAGTGCAAGTAATGTGAAGTAATAGTGAATCATTATTGGTTATTATGAAGACTAACATGTCACTTCTTTCATATTTGTCTTGTACTTATTGATGCACAATGTATACATGTCTCATGACAATATAGAGAAAGAGTACATTTTCTCCACAATTAACATCTTACATGAGTTAGCACCATAATCGAAATCCTTAAGAGTGTATGTAAAGTTATGCAAAAGAAATATTTATTTTTAGGGTTGATAAAATATGTGTCCCTTAAGTTTGGTGGTGGGTCCCTGATGTTTTAATTTTCCCAATCGAGCCCTCCAATTATCATATTGTTTTAATTTTGTCCAAATTTTAACATAAAAGTAACTCCTCTAATGAACTTGGCACATGTCACTCACGTTAGGAACCTAATTAAGACTGAACCAATTTTAGGGGACAGTTTTACATAAATCACTATCTAATGTAATTTTAATGACATTTTTTCATATTTTAATTTTATTACAATTAAAATAGAGATTTTTTCAAATTTCAAATTCATATTTATAATTAATTAACATCTCTCGGACTATATGGGTACTAAATAATAACAATAATAATATTGAAGTCAATCTAACACACCATCATGTCTTAAATAACAACAATATTTAATACCCACCCCCACCCTGCGCCTCCCCCTACTCCCATCCTGCCCCACCTACCTCCCCACCCCCACCCCCACCCCCCACTAACTTCAAACAACCAAGGTTGTCATAAATGCAAGTAATGTGAGGTGAGCGTAAGCTCGATCCGGATGGATGACCTTTCTTAACCCTCCAAAAAGTGCAAGTAATGTGAAGTAAAAGTGAATCATTATTGGTTATTATTAAGACTAACAGGTCACTTCTTTCATATTTGTCATGTACTTATTGATGCACAATGTATACATGACTCATGATAATATAGAGCAGAGTATATTTTCTCCACAATTAACATCTTACATGAGTTAGCACCATAATCGGAATCCTTAAGAGTGTATGTAAAGTTATGCAAAAGAAATATTTATTTTTAGGGTTAATAAAATATGTGTCCCTTAAGTTTGGTGGTGGGTACGTGATGTTTTAATTTTCCCAATCGAGCCCTCCAATTATCATATTGTTTTAATTTTGTCCAAATTTTAACATAAAATTAACTCCTCTAATGAACTTGGCACATGTCACTCATGTTATGAACCTAATTAAGACTGAACCAATTTTAGGGGACAGTTTTACATAAATCAATATCTAATGTAATTTTAATGACATTTTTTCATATTTTAATTTTATTACAATTAAAATAGAGATTTTATCAAATTTCAAACTCATATTTATAATTAATTAACATCTCTCGGACTATATGGATATTAAATAATAACAATAATAATATTAAAGTCAATCTAACACACCTTCATGTCTTAAATAACAACAACAACAACAACAACAACAAGATTAGATAGTTATTATTTAATACCCCCCCCACCCTGCCCCTCCCTACCCCCCACCCTGCCCTACCCCCTCCCCCTCCCCTACCCCCTCTCTACCCCCATCCCCACCCCACCACACATGCACATACACACACACATGCACATGCCCCCCACCTTGCCCCACCCCCTCCCCACCACACATGCACACACACACACACGCACATATATATGCACACACAGAGACATATATATACGCACACACACATATATATATATATATATATATAAATGGAAGAGATAGATAGATAGATAGATAGATAGAGAGAGAGAGAGAGAGAGAGAGAGAGAGAGAGAGAGAGAGAGAGAGAGAGAGAGAGAGAGAGAGAGAGAGAGAGAGAGTAACCTGAAAGGAGAGAGAGAGCAGCAGCGTAGAGAGAGAGAAAAAAGGAGGGAAGAACGGCGGGGGAAAAAGAAGGGAAAGGGTTTTTTACTGCGACATTTGTCCCGGTCGTGTCACAGTCAATGACCATGACAACAACATTATAAGAATTGCCACGGTCAATGACCATGACACGAAACGCGTATTTTGTGTCACGGTCATTGACCGTGACAAGGCTAAGCGCTATAAGGGTGACAATTTATCCATTTTGGTGTAGTGGGTCGATTTATCTTTATTAATAGTTTGGACTGAGAATCTATCGAAGAGATTTAAAAGATTACTAAAGTGTGAGATTGTATTAGTAGTTGCCCTGACGTAATGCCATGGAAGGAGAGAACCGAACCCCTATATGCCCATTGATAAGAGTAAATAAAAATTTAGATGAAATACATTCCATAATATATGAATCTTGCGATCCGGGAAGCCGTGTTGTTGCAAAACCCATTGTATAAATGGCCACTCCAACTGGTTGAAAGCTTTTGTTAAGTCTACTTTTATAGCATAGATTCCCTTTTTAGTTTTAGATTGGCGCATTGAATGTAGAATTTCATATGTGATAAGAATGTTGTCTTGGATATGCCGATTAACTATGAACACATTTTGATAGGGGGGCACAATATATTGCAGAATAGGTCGCATTCGGGCAACCGGGATGGAGGAAATGATCTTGTATATCGCATTACACAAGCTAATAGGCCGAAAATCACTACACCAAATCTGACCATTTGTCAAGGTCATTGACCTTGACAAATTCACCTTGTCAAGGTCAATGACCGTGACATTTCGAGGCGAGACAACTTTTTTGTCACGGTCGTGTCACGGTCATTGACCTTGACAAAAAACTCGCGTTTTGTGTCACGGTCGTGTTAAGGTCAATGACCGTGACACGTTTGTCACGGTTATAAACCGTGACAAAGCCGTGACCCTTTTTAAAAAAAATTGTCACGGGCATTGACCATGGCAAGTCCGTGACAAATGTTGTCACGGACTTGTCACGGTCAATGACCGTCACAATTCTGGGCAGAATTAAAAAAAAATCTGCTGGGCAGTATGGCCACTGCCACTGCCCAGCAGTATATTTGTACCTGTTATAGCAACGTTGTACCTGTTCCAAACATCATATATCCAACACAAACTAAAGATAATGCAAATATATATTCATGACAGTATAATCCAAATCTTCAAAGTAAAAATAATATACATGACGATATAATCCAAATATAATTAAAATGGACAAACTAGAAAATAATGTTACTACATGTCTTGGATAAAACTGAGGAGGTGAGTAGGCCACACGACATACGAATTGACGCACCCACTAATATACGTCGTGCCGCATTGTTCGCGCAACCACAATAGGGAGTTCTCCTTCCCGGTTATGACATGCGTGACGAGCACCCTGGACTCCATCTGTTGAAGCACACGTCCATGGACTATTCCACCCTCGACGATATCCGGGTCCCTCAACCCCCGCCCTATCCGCTGGCCATCAAATATGTCCAATATGAACACGCTCGGCCAACCAATTGTCGATAATGGTCTGTTGGAGGGCGTCAAATAGGGAAGTGGATCGTCGAAGTACGAACGTGTCGGTGATGAAGCAGCGAGGTCCACATCATCGTCATCCTGCGCCTCGTCCTCCCGCACGTCCTCCTCCACCGCCTTCTCCTTCCCTTTCCCTTTCCCTTTCTCTTTACGGTCTCCACCCAACGTACGCTTCATGAATGCGTACATATCTTGGACCGTCGCCTCCAAACGAGACAGCTTCGCGTCGTGTGAATCCACCGTTCGAGCCAACCCGGTGTCGCTCGTCTCCAATCCGATGATCCTAGATTTGGCCACCCGCGAGCTCACTCCCCTTGTCCTCCCCTTGCGATCAGAGCCAAGCACTTGTCTAAGTGCGTCTGTGGACAAAGATGCCTTGTCGGCATCAGACTGCGACTCATGCACTTCCTTAAGCTTTGCCTGAAACGACAAAAAGCACATGATTAGTAAAATAAGTAAACTAAAAAATTATAACGTAATTAACAATAATTAAACTGTCGGATTACTTACAATCGTGGCCGCGACGCTCGGGGACACCTCCTTGTCCTTCCCCTTCTTCGTCCGAAGAGCCACATAAGTATCGAGCCTATGTGGCTTACCCCCTGGCCCACTCCCTACCCCCTGAAATAAAATAAAGTAAAGTAAAATTAGTATCGGCCCCGCAAAGTAAAATAATATCCAATAATATATTTATGTAGTTATAGATAAATTAAATATTACCTTCATCCTATGCTCCACCTCAGCGTAAGAGGTCCGGCCGGAGTAGTGCACGCCCGTCTTTTTAGCCCGATTTTCCCTCCCCGATTGGCGAGATGCCAATTGTCGATCCTCGATCTCATTGTCAATGAACTTTTGCCATTGTGCCAATGAGATCGGCTCCTTGGGTGGGACGGATCCGCGCCATTGTAAAATGGTCTCTCGTGTTTTTCCAAAGTACCGTGTCCGCATATTTTTTTTCCACGTCTTGTGTTGCTCCCTCAACTACTCCAAGACGGAATCGCGTAGCTTTGGATCCAAGTTGAATTGTTCTGGTCCAACAAATACAATGTTAGTTGTGAATAAATATAAATATAAATATAAATATAAATATAAATATAAATATAAATATAAATATAAATATAAATATAAATATAAATATAAATATAAATATAAATATAAATTGAAATTGAAATATTCATATAAATATTACCTGTAGTGCCGCCCAAACAGCTAACTTGAGCTCATACGGCACCTCCTTCCAACTCATAAACCCCGGGCCGATGACCATCTTTAGCAGCTCGAGGGATCTCGCTAAAAGCTCCGACTTGTTTTCGACGGTAATCCCAAATTTTCCATATTTGGGGAGCCTAGGGGCGGAGGAGCCCTCGTCGCCTCCGCTACCACCGAACCCAAACGACGACATCATCATAAACAGCATCATCATCTTCGCCCTAACATCTGAAGGAGACATTTTTGCTGAAAAAAAAATATTATTAGTACAGATAAAAAAAATGTTATTAGTACAGATAAAAAAATGTTCCGTCTATATTATAACGTATGTGTAAGTTCCGTCAATACCATTTCGTTTCAATTTTGTAATTATAATTGTAGCATAAATTTCATTATCATGGGTTTTACCTAATTGAATTAAATGAACAATACTTTTAGCCCTTGTTATTCATCAAATTTGACGCAAGTTAATTAGAATATTTGTATCGAGCCTATGTGATTTATATGGATTAATTCTATTACATTTATAATTTAACTAATAGAGTTGAATTTTAATATTAATCCTTTGGTTTATTTAACTAACTTTGGTTTGGTTTATTTCTAGTTGAATCTGAGTTATAATTTTTAGATTATGTATAGGAATTGAATTTTAATATTAATCCTTCATAAATCCCTTGAATACATGCATAAATTTGTAGAGATTGAAATTAAATTGCTTGAGATTGAATTTCTATGTTTCGGGGTCATTATTTGAAAATACTTAATTTTCAACTCCAACAACATATGCTTCAACTTAATAATACCAACTAATCGACACCCAACATCCAAATCCAACAACATAGGTCTAGAACCAAAGTTTGTACATAATAATTTATAGTGTTGTGTATATATTTTTGAATGAAATATTTATTTTGAATGAAAATATCAATTATTTATAAAATTGATGTCTACTTTTAGTGTTGTGTATATATGTTAGTCTACTTTTGCTTTTTTTTTAAATAATCAATTAACCAAATTTCATGATAGTGAATAAGGGTTAATCCTAGCCATTGATTAAGTGTATTATTAGTAAGTACAAAAATTAAATATGGACTCTTAATCTAGGATATAAGGAGTATTTGTTAGTGAAATAATAATTTAGTGATAAAAACACACTCGAACACTACCAAGTTTTGACGACACGGATCTCTAGAAAGAAAAACAAGCATTTCCAAATTAATATGCCCTCTTTCTTGTTTAGTGTCTCATGAATTGATAGTATGATTTTAAAAATAGTATACAAAACTAGGTGAGATTTTAGAATTACACGTCGAAATAATACATGTTGTATAATAATAATAATACAAGTGCATGCTTTGCAATCAAAGGTATTTATCTTTATAAGGAAAAAATTATCTTAAAATGATTGGTAGGGAATGTCTATGAGGTGGATGATAATTTTTTTGATATTTTATTTTATTTCTTTTGGTTAGGTTATTAAGACTTTATTTGAATTGATATCTTAGTAATTATTATTTAATATTTATTTTGAGCAATTATCTTATAGTAGGATTATTATCCTAGAAACAATTCTAACATTCCATGAAGGAAAACTTTTATTGGATGGTTGAAAAGACAATAGTTCCAAATTTATTATATTCCATAACAATTTCATAGTTTCAATTCATTTTCATTTATTCTCTTAGTGCTACAACAATAATTTGAATTCATTTCATATGATTTCCCACCCCACCCCACCCCTCCACCACCCCACCCCCTGCCCCACCCCACCCCACCCCCTCTCCCACCACACACCACCACCACACACACACACACCCCACCCCACCCCACCCCCTGCCCCACCCCTCATCCACCCCCTCCCCCACCACACACCACCACACACACACACACACCCCACCCCACCCCACCCCACCCCACCCCCTCCCCCACCACACACCACCACACACACACACACACACACACAAACCCCACCCCACCCTCCACCACCCCCTCCCCCACCCTGCCCCACCCCCTGCCCCCCTCCACCACCCCCTCCCCCACCCTGCCCCACCCCGCCCCACCCCCTGCCCCCCTCCACGCACACACATACACACACATATATATACACATGCACACATAAATATACACACAAATATATATATAAATGGAAGAGAGAGAGAGAGAGAGAGAGAGAGAGAGAAAATGGACCTGAAAGTAGAGAGAGAGAGAGAGAGAGAGAGAGCAGCGTCGAGAGAGAGAGAGAGATGGAGGGAACGGCGCGGGAGGGAAAAAAGAAGGGGGATAGGGTTTTTGCTGCGAACATTGTCACGGTCGTGTCAAGGTCTTTGACCGTGACACGAATTGTCACGGTCATTGACCATGACAAGTCCGTGACAAATTTACTTGCCACGGAATTGTCACGGTCAATGACCGTGACAATTCGTTGTCACGGTCGTGTCAAGGTCAATGACCGTGACATAAAACGCGTGTTTTTTTGTCACGGTCAATGACCTTGACAAGGCTGGCCGGCTGAAAGGTGACAATTTGCCCATTTTGGTGTAGTGAATGTTTAAGCTGTGTAGGATGTGGAATTTTAGGGGTAAAAATAAGAATGATTTTATTTAATTCTCTGGAAAGTCTTCCAATAAGGAAGAAGTCGGAAATTAAATCAGCAACCGACGTTCCTACCACATCCCAATAGTTCACGAAAAATTCACAAGTTAGACCATTCGGTCCAGAATTTTGTTCCTGCCCTTATTTTGTAAAGTCTGCCAAATTCCAGCTTCAGTAATGGGCTCTACTAAATTATTATAGTCTGTAATTGAAATTTTCACAAAAGGAGTTTCTAAATTCGGCATGGGAGGGTTGGTAGAAGTGCAAATGGAGTCATAGTATTGTTGGAATTGAATATGAATATCCTGGATAGAAGTATGTTAACCAGTTTCGGATTAAAATTGGCGGGAACCAAGTTATGGCACCTGCGTTGGGTGACACAAGCATGAAAGTAACAAGTATTATTGTCACCATCTAGAATCCATTTATTTTTATGTTTATTTTTCGAATAGAGGCTTTCCAATTTATATAGTTCATAAGTTGTGTTTGTATTTGATTTTCCAAATTTAAAACGTTTGGATCCAGATTAGTAACGATATTAAGCCGAATGTTTTGCAGTTGTTGCTTTAAGTCCAGAACCACCTTGGCCATATTTCCAAAAACGTTTTCTTTCGATACCATCGTTGCCTTGCTAAAGTAATGGACCTTTCAGGTGAAACGATGTGCATGTGAACCATGCACATCGAGGTTCCACTGTTCATGAACTAGAGTTACAAAAGACTAATAAGTTGCCCATTCCTTGAAGTAAATAAAACGAGCAGGCGCCTTAATCTGAGAAGGCAAATTGTCAAGTAGAAGTGGGAAGTGGTCTGATCCTACGTTAGGAAGGTGTATAATTTGCGTATGCGGGTAAAGAGATATCCATTGAGTATTTCCAATTACTCTGTCTAATCATTCCCACATATGTTACCCACGTGAGCAATTATGTTTGGAAGTTGTAATAGAACGTGCACGTGTGGATTGAAACATCCTACCACCCATTTTCTCATGCTGGACCCAAATCGTGTTACAATCTCCTAGGATGTTGAACAGTGGAACATATTTGGTGAAGAGACTCTCATACCTGAGTTTGTCCCGAAGTAGTAGGTGGCATATATACTGCTGTAAATTCAGTAGGAAATGTAGAGGGATCGTGCTCGACCAACATATGTATAAACCGCGGGGATATCGCCAACTCGTGTGCAACAATAATACCCTTTTATCCACAGAACCCAGATTCCACGTGATTGACCCAGTGTTGGAGAAACAACATTATTTTGATACGGGAGCCTTCCTATCTCACGAACGGACCGTCTAAGTATCCATGCGAGTATCCGAAATAACCAATACTTAAGGATGATGAAAACAAACGGAAGTCATTGATTCTGTGTAGAAATTTGGCCGACCACCCCCTAATATTCCAAGTATCCTCATGTGGTGGTGAGTTAGTGAGTGTGACCTCAACAGGTTCATCTCCGGTAGGATGTTGACATATTCGTGTGGTTGGTGGGGGTTAATGAGTCGTTGCCCTTCGTTTGGGATTGTGTGTGTACCTGTAAATTAACAACCGTGTCCCCGAAGAACCTGTCTCGGTGTTGCACGACTTGTAAATATATGTGATGCCTTTGAAGTTGGTAGTGGAAAATATTGGGCATGGTGAAGAATGGTTGGATCAGGAGGTCATTGGGACCTCGTTGGATAGCCCTGTCTCTTCCCGTGTTTCCCCTTAGCCTCGTGTAGTTTGGTGTCTGACTGTCATTATTGTCTTTGATGAGTGGTTAGATTATGAGAGTATGTTGTTAGAGTTAGTTTAAAAAAAATTACACTGGCAAAAATTTCTTTAGAGATGGAATTAAGAATCCAAGAAATGACAATGTTGTCATTTCTGAACCAGGAATTAAGAAGATCGGCATTTGTACCTTCTGGTTTAGTGATAGATCCGTCAATGAACCCTAATTTGTTCTTGACTGAGAGAGCAATAAATATAGCTCGACTCCAGGAGGCATAATTTTCTCAAGTGAGCTCTTGTGAGACAAGAACCAAACCAGGGCTATCGGAATGATCCAAGAAGAAAGGATGTGAAGGTTCTTCCATGGCGGACTTGCTTGTAGAAGAACGAGTACCAGAAACATTCACCGAGGAAGAATTTATCTCAAGCATGGTGAAGTAGAATCAGAATATGATCGATCAAGCTAGATAAAAAAAACAAAAGAAAAATCAGAGATTTTCTCTGATACCATATCAAGCTATGAAGCACGGATATTCTCCCAGAAGCCAACATGTCGTGTCCGACAACGTGTCGGACACCTATGAAGCACGAGCACTCTCCCGGAAGCCACGAATCAGCTTTGACTCAAATGATAGTGATTGTGCTTTATTTATGATTCTTATGGTCAAAGTGTGTTTGAGTTTTGTTTTATATGGTCCATTTTCTTAATTTTATTTTAAGAATGCTCTAATAATGCATTTTATGGAGAAAACATGTTTAATTTCATAAATATATATTTAAATATATATTATATATTATACGTATCATAACGTGTCGTATCCTAATTTTTGGATCAATCACGTGTCGCGTATCGAAACACGTATTACGTGTTCGTACTTCATAGATATCAAGCTGTAGCGAAAGAAGAAAAATAACAGAAGTGAACGGAGAGAGAAAATGATCTCGTTAATTGAATGAATCGATACAAAGCCAAAATTTTAAATAGCTATTCTACAAAAGCTGTTATAACAGCTTGTACAAATTAGGTAAACTAACAAACTAATAACCAGAACACTAACTAATTATAACTAATTACAGTTATTACAACGAACTCAAACAGATGTGGTTGGTAGTTTGGAAGCTGAGAACTCGAACTCCGGTGGTAGTTG
The DNA here is from genome assembly GCA_949130495.1 of Sambucus nigra. NCBI lineage: Eukaryota > Viridiplantae > Streptophyta > Magnoliopsida > Dipsacales > Adoxaceae > Sambucus > Sambucus nigra. The sequence continues at coordinate 364,682,366 of OX422212.1, forward strand.
TGGTTATGAAGGCGAGGAGGGAGGTTCATCGGATGATGTGGGTTGAACAAGTTCATTTGGGTGTTGTGAGACTCCGACGAACTGTTGATGTTGGTGTGTATATTTTTCATCGAGTTTTGCCTCTGAGATGCCATGTTGTGATGCAGAGATACTACCAGAAGGAAACTCACAGTTTGTGACGAGGCCACTATGATTTATCTGTTGGGGCGCCGTTAAACAATTGGCAGGAGTGTACATTTTGTCAGATGAATCTTTTTCATCTTCTTGCAATGCCCATATGCGACTAATTCGGTCAGTAACTGTACATGTGTTTGGATTTAAAACTGGCATAATGGCAGTAAGTTTTTTTCTATGCTTGTCGTCTCTATTTGTCCATCTTGAAAGCAGGCGTAGGTAATATGTCGGTTATCAGAAGTGGGTCCCATGCATCAAATATGTCCCGGTTTGCCCCTGGTTTTGCTGAACAATTACTTTCTGTTCACTGAACCAAGGTATCCAAATTTTATCGTACATTGCCTTATGGGTCTACTGTCGCATGCTCAGTATTACGACCATCGTTGACCACCACATCTTTAGTTGGGTTAACATTCATTTTTACTCCATTACTTGCCGCACGATTACGACGTGGTGGTGGACGTCGAGTTACTATAGACCACTGCTGCTCAGGGGCAATATTCGGATCCGTTGACGTAGATGCGATCTTGAGTTTCTTCAACGGTGTAATGACGTACGACATATATATTGAAAATGGACCAAAATACCCTTACAAATCTCCCCATATGTCTATGCCGGTACATACATAAAAAATATCTGAATTATCAAATAATGACATATACAAATCTACCCTCCCATGAACCCTAAAGATGGAAAGATACAAATGTTTAAATCTTCATCGTTTGTTCTTCAATCTTCAACAATCATCAAAGCTCAAAGCTTTTCTCATCAGGATGTGCAACATATTGATCTTCAATCTTCGTACCTACACACATGAGACAAAGCAAATACCACGTGACATATTAAATTTGAAATGAGATAAACATAGATACCAATTTTTGATAAAAACATAAGCTAAATCTTAAAAACTCCCCCATAATTCAAACTCCCCCATAATATGATAATTCCTTCTCCCCCTTTTTATGATGTCCCCAAATAGACAAATGAGAGGAATGAATCAAATAAGCAAAATCGGGGCGGCACGGTACACAAAACAGGGCATCAAACAATATGGTAAACGTGCTCTTGCAAGGAGATGCAAAAACAAATCACAAATTATTTTTCATTTTTCAATTTTTCATACAAAAATAAGATACATTTGAAAAAAATGCTACAAAAATCACACCATGGATTTAGACTCAAACAACCAAGTCATGGAAATGGAATGAATGGGTGTGAACACATTCGATAGGTAAATCAACTCAATCAATCATATGTGCACGATGCATATGTGTACCCCTAACGAATGAGCAACAAAAGTATCCTTAGGTGTAAAATTTTGTTGAATTTAGATGACATTGTCTTATGCAAATCAACAAATCAAAGTCAAAACGATTTTCACCCCAATAACGTCCAAAACTATTTAGCGCATTTGCAAGAATTTCAAGGACGTGTAAACCCGTTTTAATTCTCCAACCAAACACCCTCATAGATATTTTCTTTTAGAAGTAATCTAAATTCTCAAACTTTGGAGAATTGGTGCAAAAACCTAAATGGCCCATAATTTGGCATGAATATCTTTTTATTGCCTTTAAATTTTTTCGGGGTCTTTTAAACCTCTTTGGACCCCGGATAATATAATTCCTTCATTTTTTAGGTCCAATTTAAACGGTGGCTTAGTATTCGCAAAGGCAAAATGAACCTTTCGCAGTCCCTCCCCATTTTCAAACAAAGCACACAAACTCACAAAACGGTTTTTATATGCACAATTTTCTTATCAAAATTTATCACGCTTAGTTCGTTTTAAGGACGGGATTGAAGTGAAAACACTCAACCAACATGTGATAAGACAAGCACAATATTAAACAAATTCGTGCATGTGTGCAATAAAGGAAATCATGAGTAAAACATGTAAGAAGTAACACTTAATTACATGTTAATGACTCCAAACATTATAAAACACAAGGATGAATTGACCTATTGTCTCAAAACACTATCAAATAGTCATATGAAAAAAATGGAATGATGTTGTGACTCGGTCATCCTAAGTGTCCATCCATAAACGGTGCAAACAAAATACAAAAATCTTTTTGGATTTTCTCAGAATTTTATCAAAATAAAATCTTTTTGTATTTATAAAAATTTTTTTAAAAAAACATACAAAAATGATACATACTAGTAATAGGCAAACAATGTCATCAGGAAAATCACCCTATTAGTAAACAAGTCAAACCTCAATCATTAGGAGTGGAGGGGTTTTCCAAAAGTGGTGACAACTTATGAAAAACCGTTTTGTGATTCTTGTGAAGCTTTGACTAAAAACTTAACTTGCTCTCCTAAATGTGCAAACTCTCTCATGTAGTCTCCGGGAGCATGTAAAGTATCATATGTGGGTGCATGTGTGTCAGAAGCACGTGTAGAAGCAAAACGTGATACATAACCCAACTTAAAGCAAAATTCCCTAAGGTGCCCTCTCCTCTTGCAATGTGAGCAAACATAAATGGGACTAGGAAAACCTCTCTCAAAAACTCTAGGACGCACTCTCCTCATAGGAATGGGATGCCTAGGTGGGTTAGGGTGAGGCTCACGTGAATCAAACATTAAAGTGGGAACCGGCTCAGGTGCTAATTAGGAAGTAGAAGCACCGTCATGACTTATTCCTAACTTCTCACCTTTACCCCTATGAACCACATTTTCAACCTTCTTAGGTACATTCACAAAATTGACTTTGACCTCCCTGGCACGTTCGAGATCACTCTCGAGTTGGGATACACGTGTCGTCAGACTAGACAACGTGTTGGTCAAATCACACTTCTCCTTTCTCAAAACCTCCTTCTCTTTCTCCAAATTTAAAACCCGATGACTTAAATCCCTATTATACTTCTTTGTTTTCAAGGTCTCGGTGTACAAATATCTAAAAGCTTTTTGGAGCTCACTTTCATCTCTACTTTCACTCTCACTTTCTCCCTCACTTGAAGCGCTCAAATCATCACTATTGCATTCGTGTGCACTATTGTGGGACAAGGTGGGTGTGCTCACACGACTAGAAAAAGCTACAAACTTCTCACCACTAGTCTCATCACCCTCACCTTCACTACTATCACTAAGTGTGGCGGGCATAGCTACATTCTTTCCTTTCTTATAAGCCACGTAGGACACTCAAACGACTTATGTCCCTTACCCCCACATTCAAAACAAGTGACGTTCTCAAAATCTTCCTCACACTCCTCATCGGAGTCATTCTATTTTTCCCTCTCACCACTTTCTTTGACCTTTCCTTTCCTTTTATTTTTCTCAAAAAAATTCTTTTTATTGAAAGAATTATTTTTGTTCATGTTGAGAAATTTTTTAAATTTTTTTGCAAACAAGGCCATATCATTAAAATCAAAGTCTCCCTCTGAATCGGACTCACAAATTTTGTCTTTCTTTTTCTTACAACGAGTCTTTAAAGCGATGCCATTATCCTTAGCCTTAATGGTTTTGGGAAACATGTCAATCTCATAGGTTTGAAGATCTCCTACAAGTTCTTCCAACTTAAGTGATTTCAATATTTTCAAAGAGTTTAAAACAGTGACTTTAGGAATAAAGCGTTTTGGGAGAGATCTCAAAATCTTTTTAACGACACGCGCGTTATCAATCACCTCACCCAAATTAAAACATGTGTTAACAATGTCTAACAAACGTGCATAAAAATCATCAAAGCATTCAGACTCAGACATGGTGATAGTCTCAAATTGGGTGGCCAGATTTTGTAATTTTGATTCTTTAACCGCGTTCGTACCCTCATGTGTAAGTTTCAAAACATCCCAAACCTCTTTAGACGTGGTGCACGTCATAATTCGACGAAACTCATCAGGAGAGACAGCGCCAGAAATAGCACTCAGACCACTGGAATTAAAATTGGACAATTTATAATCATCTTCAGTCCAGGCTAACACGGGTTTTAAAGTGGTGATGGTATTAACAGTGACCATGGGAGGAGTCCAACCATTTTCTCAAAGCAACCAAACATGCTCGTCAATAGATTTTAAAATCGATTTCATACGAGCTTTCCAGTAGGCATAATTAGACCCGTCAAAAATAGACATCTGATTATGTAAGTGCTCCATAAGAAAAATTACGATTTTTCACAAAACTGATTTTAAAAAAAATTAATATCACACGATTTTGCGAAAAATAGGAATACGCGATAAATTAGCGCAACCTGCTCTATACCAATTTGAAAACGTGCGACTGTGTGATAATTTATTAAATTCGCAAATTTCCAATCAACCTTTATATAATTTAGCCCCTAAACATGCATGTAAGGTGCGCGTGTCAATCTATAAATAAATAAAGCATGTGATAAAAAAATATGCCGAGACACAGATTTCAGGAAAAAATCCCTTTCGGGTAAAACCTTTATTTCACTATGAATATATAAATCGCAACTTACAATTACATAGAGAAATCTGCAAAGGATCAACGCGCAGCCAACCCACAAAGACACGCAGTCTTGAACTCAGCAAGAGAATACACGCAGCACCCTCCAAGGACTCGCAGCCCAAACAACAAAGGAAGAACCACAACTCTCCTCAATGACACGCGGTCATAACACTTTGTAGAGACTCCCTCAGCAATGACACACATCCCTCGGTTGCAAAGATCTCCCCACAAAGGTTGAACAATAGCAAAGCTTGTGTTATAGGATTCCAAAAGATTCACAAAAGTAATTGGGATTTTTGTGTGTGAATCAAAAAGATGTTTGGTACATAAAAAAAATGAAGTCTTGTTGTGTTTGAACTCTTAGAAACCTTTTCTCCAAGATTTAAAAAATACACCACCGAAATAGGTATATATATAGAAAATATAAGTTGGTGGAAAAAATCCAAACGGAATTGTTCGATTTTATCAGAAGCGGATCGGTCCGCTATGGAGGCGGATTGGTCCGAACTCGGATTGGTTCATTTTTTCAAAAGGGCTCTTCGATTCGGTTTCGATCCGAGGTTTATTGGTGCAAAGAGGATCGGTCCGTTCCAGAGGCGGATCGGTCCGGAGGTGGATCAGTTCATTTTTAAAAGGGGCGGACCGGTCCGGTTATCCAGAAAAATTAAAATCTTTTAAAAACCTCATTTTGCTTGAAAAAACTTACTTCTTATTTTTATAAAAAATCATTTTATAAAAATTTCTCAATACTAAGTATGAAACTTTAAGGGACTTAAAAACAAAACTTTTACCAAGTTCATTCTCGCAGAGGTTATGATGTTGAAGACACTTTGATATTCGGATTTGTTGACGTAGATGCGATCTTGAGTTTCTTCAACGGTGTAACGGCGTACGACATATATATTGACAATGGACAAAAATGTCCTTACACCATATATGCGGAGTACTGGCAAAAGAAATCGAGATCAACATGCTACAAGGTAGCCTCAGTAATCGAAGAGTCTTTCGCCGCAGGGCGACCAACCTAATGGACCAAATAACTTGTGTAGTTGAGGGATGCAGAAGAGACAAATGTGGAATCAAGTATGCCCTAAATATGATCAATATGGGAGCGAATTGCTTGGGTTGATGATGAGGGAAGAGGGGAGGAGAATGGGTGCCTCTTAAAGGGGAAGTGTCCGCTACATTTAATGTGCGATGCATGCTAAACTCTGGAGGAAGGTCAACCTCATAGGCATTCGACCAACAAGCACGAATAATCGGAAAAAGGTTCAAAACGTCGCACAAGAATCATGTTTCCTTTGATACCATGACGTGGTTTCTGGAGGTACACCATAACTAAATCACCTGGATGGTAAGAAATGAATGGTGATGTACATCAGCTGCCTCCTTGTAAGAAGCGTAGATGGTCTGAAGACGAGTACAAACATCGGCCTGGATGGATGTTAAGTGGGCCGCAAACTCCTCAAGGGCACGTAGGAACTGTTAGAAGTAGCTCAACGAGGTAAATGGCCATAGTTGGGGACTGACCCAACACAATATGGAAAGAAGAGAAATCTATAGAAGGGTCGACTGCATTGTTGAAAGAAAATTCGGCTTGAGCAATCACAATATCCCACCTACGGGGGTGCTCTGAGGTCAAACAGCGCAAAAGGTCTCCAACACTCCTATTGATCACCTCCGCCTGTCCGTCGGTCTGTGGATGAAAGGTAGTAAAAACTAGAGCTCTTTCCGTACTGAGCACCATAAGGTCCGCCAAAATGTCTGTAAAGCGTACATCGCGATCGGATGTGATGTTACGAGGAACGCCATGTAAGCGGATAATCTCTAGGAAGTATTAGGACATGACATGTGAAGCATCCGTTGTTCGAGAACACAGAATAAAATGAGACATCTTGTTGACTTAGTCAATAACTACCATGATAGAATCATGCCCACTGGAAGTACGGGGAAGGCCCACAATGAAATCCATCAACACGTCCTACCACGGGCGTTCAGGTATCGGCAAGGGAGTTTACAAGATAACATTGGAGTGATGGCCCTTGGTCGTCCGCCATGTATAACAACATCTAATAAAGGCATTAGTATCCCGCCTCATAGTTGGCCAATAAAAACGGTCTTGTAACATTGTGTGGGTGCGTGTCTGCCCCAAGTGACCTGCTAAGCCTCCCCCATGAACCTAAAAAATAATCTTCTCCCATAAAGAGGAAGAAGGAATACACAAAGTTGTTCCACGATGTAAAATCCCATCGTATATTAAGTACTCACCCAATGCCCCATTGCCCTGCTGGCAAGTGGCATAAATGGGTCCTAAATCCACATCCGTCGGGTACAGGTCTCGAATATCATTCAATCCAAGAACCTGACTCCATAAAATCACTAAATCATGAGCACGCTAGTTAAGTGCATCCACTACCATGTTCTTTTTACCGGGATTGTATTAAAGGTGGAAAGTGTAACGCTAAAGATAGGTCGTCCACTTAGAGTGTTTGTCGCTAACTCGCCTCTAGCTATAGAGGAATAGCAAGGCCTTATGGTCGGATTTGATCACGAACTCCTTATGTAGGAGATAGGGGGACAAAAACTTTATGGCTTTCACAATCGAATAAAACTACAAGTCATAAATAGAATAGTTTAAGGCCTCTCCTATCAATTTATGGATAAAAAGTGTAATGGACTTCCCATTCTGACTCAAGATAGCACCCACCCCCGTCTTGTGAGCATTGTAAGATATCCCAAACAACTGATCAAAGTTTGACAAGGAGAGGATATGAGTAGTCATCATAAACTCCTTGATATGTGTGAAGCCCCGCTCGGCCTTCTCGATCCACCTAAACTCGGCGGTCGAAGAAGTGTTCATCAAATCTGTGATCGGAGCCATAACGGTTCTAAATCATATTATGAATTATCGATAGAATCCAGCAAGCCCCTGAAAACTGTGAACCTGAATCACCGAAGTGGGGGTAGGCCAATCCACTATCACATGAATCTTGATATTGTCCACCCGAACGCCATCTCTCTATACTATATACCCCAAGAAAGTCACTAATAAAATCATAAAAGCACACTTTTTCAATGTGAGGAAAAAGCGTTCGGCTCGTAAAACCTCCTGAATCTGAGTCACACGTCTCAAGCGTTCCTCCTTGGACCTCCTATAAATCAAAATATCATCAAAATAGACCACAATGAACTTACCTAAGAATGGACACAAAATCTGAGTCATCACCCTCATGAAATAAACCAAAAGGCATCACCGTCCACTCGTATAGTCCATCCTTGGTTTTAAATGGTGTCTTCCATTCATCACCCGACCTCATACGTATCTGGTGGTAATCACTTTTCAAGTCTATCTTAGAGAATATCGTTGTCCTGTGGAGTTAGACCAACATATCCTCAAGCCGGTGAATTGGGAACCGATATTTCACTGTGATTTTATTAATGGCGTGACTATCCACACACGTACACCAACTCCCCGTCCTTCTTGGGTGCTAATAGTGTGGGGAACTCATAAGTAGACATGATCTCCCGAATATACCCCTTGTCACACAACTCGGTGACCTATCTCTATAAGTCATCGTGCTCTGTAAGCGACATGCGATAGTAGGGAAAATTGGGGAGCAGCTCCCCAGGATGAAATCAATATCATGTTGTATATTCCGGAGAGGAGGAAGATCATCTGGTGGGGTACACACATCACAAAAAGAATTCAATAAACTCTGGATGCACGAAAAAATAGAAGTCTCCAGGGTGGTGATGAGGCTAATAATAACATAACACAATCCTGTCTCTGCGGCCTTGGTGGTTAACTCCTCATGTGAAACTACTAGATCGGAAGGTCAAGACATCGAAAATGGTTGCATGGGGTGGAGGGGAAAGACTCTCCCCTTATGTGTAAATGCATAAATATTGGCCCGACCATCATGTATGCAACGATGATTAAATTTCCACGGTTTCACCAAAGGAGGATGGCATACTCGTATATCCACCACGGTACATAGAACCTCATCACAATAGTCTCTGATGGAAAAAATCATTTGACATCGTCGGCTAGGAGCTAGGGTGTCTTCATTTCCCAACCACGCCATACAACACAGAGTAGAAAATGATTTAGTGGGATCGTTGAGCTTGTCTACCATCTCATGTGCAACCAAATTATCACTAGCTCCTCCATCAATAATCACTGTGCATAGCCTCCCCTTTGAGGTGCATCGAGTAAAAAAACTCAATCCGATCCAAGTATCGTTATTAGGTGGGGATGTTTGTGGATATACGGGCATGATTACCATCGCGATGTGCATATAGGTAGTAGAAACCCCCACACGTTTCACTTGTTCATGGAAAAATGACTCCCATCGTTGACAAATAGATTGAGCGGAGGATAGTGGAACATAGGGTGGAATATGAAGGATTCCTAGAGAAGGATATCCTTTTATAGGTAGGGTCGGGTTGTTAATTTTGTTCTTTGGAGTGTGGTTTAGGGTTAATAGGGTGACGGTATGAAATCGGTGAATCGAGGATTTCGAGGGTTGGCTAGGGCTGTCGGGTTGAACTGAGGGTAAATTGGGGTTGGTCGGACGGTTTTAGAGGTTCGGATGGGTTAATTGGCCACCGACGACTGCTTCGAGTGGAGTTCTTAGGATTCTGACTAGCCGGGGTGGCTATCGGCAGCCAGTAGGGCAGTTCGACGTCCAGTTCTTCATTCTAGTTCGGGAATCAATTTCGAGTGGGTCGGTTAGGGTTTTTGATCAATGTGGTTTTGAATCGGGTAGGGTTTGGATTGAATCAAAAGGTGTATCATTGAGTTCAGGGCTTGAAAGGTTAGGGTTTCTTGAATTTATTATTTCTAGGTTTAGGGTTTTATGAAAAATTTTGGGAATGTTTTATGATTCATCCGGATGAATCCAATCCGAGTCCCAATCTTTGATGAACATCTCTTAATCTATGAGCAAACGATGCTTTGGTACCAATTTGATGTAATCTAGGGTGCGAAAGTGTAAAAGAAGAAGTTATCTATACAAAACAACAACAACAACAACAACAACAACAACAACAACTTAGAAAATGGAGGAGAGTTTCTTATTTCTCTCTCTAGGCTTTGAATCTCAAAATGGAAAAAGTGATACAATGAAGGGCTCAATAGCTAGTTATACTAAAACGGTACAAAAGGAAAAAGTAGAATAAATGCTTAAAAGATGATTGTATCCCTATGCTCATGCATCCGTGTTAATTTTATTCTTGTTTCTTTAGGTGTGTGAATGACTTTTGGTGGTACTTTAAGGGGTGTACATGCCGGTATCGAACTCAGACACGTGCGAGTTGTGGGAGGAGTGGGCAGGGGGTAGGGGTGTGGGGGATGTGTAGTGGTTTATTAGTGGGGACTTCAATGATGTTCATTTTATTTTAAAGTTTAGTGGAAATGTCAGGTTCTTTTGATTTACGAGAGATTTTATAGGGTTCCTTAATCGAATGGAGTTCATTGAATTATCGTTAGAGGGTGGCCCATTTACATGGTCCAGAAATGTTGATGCTCCTTATGTTTCATTAGTGTATCGTGTTTTGATTCTCTGGGTGGGGATTGTGATATCGTGTTTACCAAGGGTGGCTTAAGACAACTTGGGGTACGTTTGATTGAAAAAAATACGGTTTACACGGATAATGTTGTTAAGAAAAGTCTTTCTCAGAAAATATTTTTAAGCTGAAATTTATATTTTTAAGTTGGAGTCTACCCACTTTGCTTGGAAAATGTTTACTTTTGGGGGAGGTGGGGAAATAAAAATTGGGAAACTGAAATAACAAAGTTTTTGGTATTTGTACATTCTTCAACCTGGAATTTTTTTTTCGTGAAAAGCATTGTGCATCAAACTATACCAGAAGTTTGAAAATGACAAAGCTTCGATATTTTCCATGGAAAATAATACCTATCAAATACACCTTTACTAATTTTGTTAGAGTGGGGTGGGGTGATGATGGCGTAGTCCTTTCAAATTTGAGCAAATTGCAAATTCAAAATGATCGTGATGGGAATTCATTTTATTTTCTATTTTTAGTTCTTTTTAGGTATTTTCTTTCCTTAATTAGTCTTCAAGAAGGTTTGGGACTAACTAGGCATTCTTTTATATTCAATTGCCCCTTTTAGTCATTTTAGCTAATTAATTGATTAGAAAGTGATTCCTCTCATACAAAAACCTCTTGTATTCTTATTTTTACTCATTCTTCAATTCTTGAAACATAAGAAGTACTTTGTTTCTCTCTAGAAATCATTTTATCTTGATTTGTAGGTCATTGACATGTAGTTTAGGTCAAATTGGTACCAGAGCAAGGTGTCGCTCCCCAATTGGTGTATTGATCACGACTTTTGATGGACCCAAAGAAGAATTGTTTTCAAGACGAGAGTAATTAAGAATTGAGAGAGCAAATGGTAAGATTTGAACAGAAGAATGATAAAAGAATAGAAGAATTTTCACATAGACAACAAGACAATTTGAAGACCTAGTGTTACAATTATCCAAGTTTCAAAACCCTAGCACCACTAACATCCCGTCGGAATACACCCCTTAATAGGACGGAAAGGGAATTCTACAGGAGAATGTGATTCAAGAAGGCAGTGGCGGTGCATCACCAGCCCTAGCAGCCATCCCGTACCACCTCGGTCAGGTTAGATGTTTCTTCCCCTAAAATATGTCGTCGTTCAACTCGAAGGAACAATGGGCCTAGATCCACTCCAAGGGTGTTCACGTCGAGGCGAACCCCCTCAATTTTCTTGTCGCCCCACTTCCAGAAAACCATAAAGCCATCCTGCCTCTGACAAGGGAGTGTATCAGACCACCTCAGGAGAAAATCATATCCCACCCGACCCTAAAAACCCCGAACCCTTCTCGCCCCTTCTCAATTCACGAACCCAAGTGCTCCGACTATTACCCTACCCTTAAGTAATCCATGCCCCAACCCAATTGGGTTATCTAAATTTTCTAGCCTACTCGGAGGGCCCTCCCTGCATGTTCCAACATTATTTTTACTCCCAACCATTTATTTACACCCCACCGGATAATTCGGGACCACCACGCAATGAAGATTTCGCCCAATCCTGAAACCGAATGCATTTCCAAAACCTCATGGAATTTCCAACTGCCCTACAACCATTTACCATCATACCCCTTCACACCATGACCTTTCTTTTCTCCACACTGATTCTTCTTCCTCTTCTGATGTCGAGAATACTCAGTAACATATTCGAGTGGATTCCTCCACCCCCACCCGATGCCCAGCGTTTCATTCCACTATGGGATCGTCATTACTTCTAATGTGGAGAACGTGGCCACTTAATTGGCACGTGTCCCACTATCGGTGCGGTCCCTCGACATCTCCCATGGCCCCACATTATCATCTCCCCATCCACTCATTGCCTAGATGCCACCGGTCCCTATTGATTATGTTGGACCTGCGTCAGGTGATGCGATGGGTCTGAGAGCTCACCAGGATGGAGATCCACACTCATTAGCGCTCCACTTACTTTCACAGAGTCTCCATGGAGATATTCACATAAATGTTCCTATGCTCGATTGATCTAACCACACGTCTAATGGCAACTCTAAAGGCACCACACCAATTTATAGAGAAATATAACTAAGCATTTACTCAAAATTTTGATTCTAAAATGAGGAAGAGGAAGGGTATATATATAGGATAGGAAGGTGATCACTAAAGGATCAACTAACCAATGTGGGACTTATGTCCATCTATACAATAAGCTTAATACTCAAATGTTCACCTAAAAGCCCATACTCTAAATAGACCAATACAATATGAAATATAATATAATAAAATTAAACATAAGATGAAAATATAATTAACTAATATATGGAGCTAAAAATAAAAGAGGATATTACCAAAGTACCCCTCGAATCACGTCACTCTCTCCGTCTTCCAAAAAGCTAACCCACGAGCGTGTGGGGGAACGCCACCAAAAGGAACCCATCCTCCATCGGCTCCACCGCATGCCATGGAAGTCATCCTCTAACTCATCCCGGTTACAGGCTTGAAACGCGTCGGAGCATTGATTCCAAACACATCAAATGAGAGACTTCCACCATAAAACCATCATCACATCCAAATAAGATCAAAATTCTGGCAATCGTGGGGGCACACAAAGGGTGAATCTCCAAACAAAGGTCATGGTAGGGGTGGGGGCATACATGGAGGGGAGTGGATGAGTGAACGGGTGTTCGGAAGAATAATAGGGGTGGGGGGACTGAAATTGTAGTGGTGGTGGGTGAGAAGTGCGTGGGGGACGGAGGAGGGAGGGGTTGGTGGGGAAGGGTTGCAAACCTAGAATTATATGGGTGGGATAATTCAGGAGTTATTCGGATTAAAAAGTTGGAAAAAATAGGGGTTTGGGAGGCTTGGGGGACTACCGCACCCCAGTTGGTCAGAGTTTTGGCAGTCTGGTGACCGGAGTTGGCCGAATGGGATGAAAATATAGGGGTTGGGTCACGCGGGAGTGAAAAATATGGATTTAATGTCAGATCGTAGATTGGATCACCGGAAGGGGGTGGGGGAAGGGCGTCGACTTCGCCATAGCCGAGGGAAAAGGGGCGGTAGAGGCAGTTTTAGGGGGATTTTGGGAGAGGTTCTTTAAGAGAAGTAGTAGATCGGGTTGAGATGAGGGTGTCAGAGAAATTTGGAGGGATTTGGAGGAACCTGGAAATTTTTCGACGATCAGAGAAGTGACAACAATAGGGTTGGTGGCGATAGGAGGGCGATGTAAGGTTGGTGGTGAAATATTAGTGGGTGGGTAGTTAGGTTAGTGGTTGAGTTAGCATTATGGTTAGGTTTTAGGATAGTGGTTGATACTCTCATAGTTGATCAAGATGGTGGTGTTCGACATAAGGGTAGGTTTATTGTCCCAGCCATTGAGGAGCTTCAAGCTGAGATTCTAGGAGAGTTTCACCATTCTCGATTCAGTATACATTCGGAAGATACTAAGAAGTATAAGGACCTTTGCAAAGATTTTTGGTGGTCAAGGATGAAACGAGATGTGGTTTTGTTTGTGGCAAGGTGTTACACGTGCCATCAGGTGAAGGCCGAACACAAGAAGCCAACTGTATTATTACAACCACCTCCAATTGCCGAGTAGAAGTGGGAGCATATCACTATGGATTTTATTACAGCTTTGCCTCGGTCCGAGAGAGGGCACGATGCGGTTTTGGTTGTAGTAGATCATCTCACTAAGTCAGCACACTTTTTACCGATTAGAGTCACGGATAACATATCAAAATTGGCTAGATTTTATATTCGGGAGATTATCCGACTACATGGTGTTTCACTCACTATTGTTTCAGATAGGGATCCTCGGTTCGTCTCTCGGTTCTGGAGGAAGGTTAAGGAGGAATTGGGTACTAATCTGAATTTGAGTATGGCTTATTACCCCGAGACTGATGGGCAGTCTGAGCATACTATTCAAATTCTGGAGGATTTACTACGAGCGTGTGCTTTATACTTTCGGGGTAGTTGGAATGAGAACTTGCCTCTTGCATAATTCTTTTACAATAACAGTTGTTAGTCAAGCATCCTAATGGCCCCCTTTGAGGCACTATATGGGAGACCATGTCGTTCCTCGGTATGTTGGGCGGAGGTTGGCGAGAACAATCTCATGAGTTTTGATATGATCAGGGAGATGATTTAGAAGGTTGAGATGATTAGACAGAGACTTGTTATGGCCCAAATTATGCAGAAGAAATATGTTGATAATCACCATATACCTCTAGAGTTCCGAATAGGTGACCATGTGTTACTGAAAGTCAAGGACTGAACCGGTAGCAAGAGGTTTGGCCAGAAGGGCAAGCTCGCCCCTTGATATATTGGTCCCTTAGAGATCTTGGAGCGGGTTGGGGAAGTCTCTTATCGTTTGACATTGCCTCCTCAATTGACTCACGTTCACAATGTTTTTCATGTTTCTATGTTAAAAATGTATCTACACGATCCTAATCTTGTGGTCAACTGGCAAAATATCGAGTGATACTACGTTTTTGAAGCAACCTTTATCTATTTTGGACCATGAGGCTAGGGTACTGCAAAATAAGGTTATCCCTTTGGTTAAAGTCCTTTGGGAATCACAGGGTGTTAAAGGCGCAACTTCGGAGTGAGAAGACGAGATGCAGGAGAAATATCAACAGTTGTTTGAGTGACTTAGGATTTATTTCGGGGACGAAATTTCCTGAGGGGAGAATGTAATACCCGCACTTTTTATTACGTACTTGTATTTAGGCTTATTTATATGTCAAAGAGTCATTTACGAAAATTCTACGTTGCATGTCTCACATGGGAATTTATTTATGCTAATATAATTTATTTAAGCACTTTGGTAAAGTTTTATGCAATTCGCCCAAAACAAGGAACGATGCACGAACATGAGTAGTAGAATAATTACTTTTTGACGGTATGCGAAAACATAACTTTGTACTAATTGTTTAAAACAATTGGTAAGTCAAAAAAATAGTACGAACATATATTTAAAATCATAAAAATACATATAAAATTACCATGGGGTCAAAAAATAATAATAATAATAATAATAATAATAATAAATAAATAAATAAATCATTTTTCGTCAAAAAAATGAAAGTGCTCAGAAAAATCTAAAATTTGGAGAGAAATGTAAAATTTAATTTTGAACAACTTTTCCTTCTTTGGCATTCTAAAAAAAATGGTTAGGCCCTGTTTTGGGCAGATTTTATCTCAATATTATAGTAACAATTGGTTTTAGGTGGTGTGGCTGGCTCATTTATTGGGGGCTTTTGTATTTTCCAAACACGGGTAAAATGTATTTCACTTATATTTTCAAGCCTAGAAGACTTAAATGAGTCAAAACATTGAAAAATAAAACTTAAAAATTTATATAAATAAGGGTGGGGGGATTCAATGAACCTACTAAACCCAATAAACATAAAATTCTCATCTTCTCCTTCTTTGTTATATCCTCAAGAGCAAAAATACTTCTAAATTTTGTAGCTCACCCTTATACCCATATTCTATCTCCTCAAACTCCATTAAAGAAGCTCAAAAATCCATTTTAAAACATCACACAAGGGGTGGGGCAGCTTGGTATTGCTTGAAAGCTTGATTTTGGGAGCATAGGAGTGGAGTTAAGGAGAAATCTAGGAGGAATTGAAGTTTTCTTCTCCAAAATTACATCCTCTTCAGAAATAAAGTAGGGTTTTTTTCTTCCGAAATTTGTGTTTTGAAAAGCTTAAAACACCCATGTTGATGAAAGATGATTTCTTGTTAAATATTGCTAGTTCTTGTATTTTCTATTATGGAAACCCATGCTTTTTATGTGTTAAAATGAAATAGCTTTGTTGATTACATTTTATAATATCATGCTTGTATAAATGAATGATTTGAACATGAAAATTATTTTAAAAAAAGGTTACAATCATATACAAGTTGAATATGAATGTGAAGGATGCATATACATGGATTTCTTAGGTAGAAATCCTCATTTCATGCGAATATACTTGAATAATTTTTAGACATGATAAATGATATATTTTGAAATGAAATAGATAAATTTCATCATGTTTTGAAAGAATGATAAATTTCAGCCCCTACTTTGATTTTGTTAAAAAGTAAAGATAATGGCTTAAAATGGTGTAGAAACCCCACTTAAAACCTTATATTTGACCTCTACATTAAAATGGTAATTTTAATGATTAATTTTATGATTAAATGATTAAAAGATTATAGAAAAATAGTAAGGTATTATAAAGATATGTTTTTCTCTTGAAACCCCATTTAAAGGATGCATTTTGGTGTAAAAATGGCATAATGACAGTTTTGGTAATTATGTGAAAAACTAGTGGAAGATAATATTTCTTTACATTAAAATGCTAGTAAAATCATTTTGAATGTACTAAAAATGTGTTAATGCATTAATAAATAAATAAAGTAAATGATGATTGGATGTTAGTGTTCAAAGTACGGTGTTATTATTAGATGGCCTCCTCGGCTATTTTAAAAGTAAGGCAAATAATGAAGTAAAGAAGTAACACCGAAAGATTAATGAAAGTACTTGGAATAATGAGAATAATTGTAAGAATGTGAATATTTGGAAGAATATGAATATATTAAAAGATAATGATATTCGAATGTTGTCAGAAAGAATAACTAAGGATGGCATGGAGTCCTTAGAGGTGAAAAACCTTAAACAACTTGGCCATGTAGCATATGTGTGCTCGATACCGACGGTGAGAGGTTATGAAATCGTGGATGTTGGAAAATCCCAAAGTAATAAATGTAATATTCATGAAAGATTGGGAAAATGAATGGATTAATGTATTTGAATAAATGGAACTTATTAATATTATGATGACAATATCGTTAGATTACTAAGTTAAGTCTCTGGCACAAGACATGAAAATGCTTAAGTGTGGGTTGGGCACATAGTCCGGGTGCATTGCACGTAGTTGCATTAACATTTAATAAAATATAAATTATTTTACAAAATACCGAAAGACATTGTATATGTATAGTATTTTGTTTATCAAATTATTGCCTAGTATTTCCCATCATACTGGGCATTCACTCACCTCCTTACTTTTCCCACCCCAGGAACTTCAGTTGGTGACACTGGAAAGGATCTCGATAAGGATGCCGAGGGTGTGACTCGATGTTAGACGCTCTGTTGACCGTTCCATAATAAGTTTAAAATTTATATTTGTAGTACTCTAATTAATATGTTGGAACTCTATTATCAGATTTGGACTATTGTGTTGTTTTACTCAGTGAACTTCATATTATTGGACTATTATCAGATTTGGAACTCTTTGAGTTTGTGGACGAACTCTTTTTGAGGGGAGGAGAGTGATGAGAATCCATTTTATTTTCCATTTATTTTCTATTTTTAGTTATTTTTAGGTATTTTCTTTCCTTAATTAGTCTCCAAGACTGTTTGAGACTAATTAGGCATTTTTTTTATTTTTAGTTAGCCCTTTTAGTCATTTTAGCTAATTACTTGATTAACGAGTAATTCCTCACACATAAATACCTATTGTATTCTCATTTGTACTCAATCCTGAATTCTTGAAAATAAAAAATTCTTTGTTTCTCTCTGGAGTGAAAAGAAGTATCTTAGTATCTAAATAGCCCTTCCTTGACTTAATGGTTAGTTACAATATGCGATATGGAGATTAAAGACTTGATGATAATGATGGATTATGTTCTTTCACGATGGAGGAATTGTTAAGGAGGGAGATAGAACGGGGAGGTGGGGAAGAAGATGCTAGAGGGGGAGATTATATGGAGACAAACGTCACGTACTGAAGGAAGCGGACAAGGACAAAAAGGTTTTCATAGGGATTAATCATCTATCTGTTTCAACCTATCTGTTATTCTGACAAGTTAGTTAGCCTATTATGGATGGACTTGTGAGGAATGGGGTGGTATTCTGACAAGTTAGTTAGCCTATTAGCCTATTATGCATCTGTGGAGCCATGGCCTTTCGCTTCGTTGAGTGTCAAGACTGATACATTCGCAAAGGATAATTTTTCCATTGCTGATGGATCTTGCATGTCCATAATCATTTTCTTTGAGAGGGCTTTAGTGGGAAGAGTGGGAGGTGCAGACTTCTTGCAACCCTCGCTAGAGAAAGTGAAGGAGTGGACTAGTATACACTGGAGAACCATGGGTAGAGTGGAGGTTAGATACCTAAACTCGTCTTTATTTTTCTTTCTATTTGTTTCAGAAAAAGAAGATGATAGGATTATGTTGAAGAAGAGCTGGACTTTTAATGGGGAGTATATCTTCTTAGACAAGGGGCACCCACTAGGGGCATGATCCAAGGATGATAGGCACCACTTTAGACGTTGGATTAGGGTGGAGGGCCTCCCACTTCACTTGTGGGGTTTCGATCTATTCCAAGCCATTGGTAATCACTGCGGGGGCTTTTTGATGATTGATGAGGACACACAGAGGGGGGTAGAGCTTAGGTGGGCAAGAATTTTGGTATCTGGGGGTGCTAAACTTCCTGAGAAAGTGTTAGTAGAGGTTGGGGTTTGGGAGTTCGTTCTCCCCATCTGCGAAGAAAGAACACCGCTGTGCTATTTTGGAGGAAAAGAAGGTTCCAACAACGGCAAGTTTATATGGAGCACCCCTCTACTTCGGGGGCGATGGTTAGAAGGTACAATAAAGGTTGTGGGTGTAATAAAGGTAGTCAGGTGCAGGGAGGTTTTGACGGGTATAGTGGTCTTAGTAAAGATCAGGTCCTTATTTTTAACAAAGGGGGCAGTCTTATTCTCGAACGGAGGTTTCGTCAAGATGGAAGGGGGTCGGAAAATGGGGAGTTGAAGGGGCATCGGTACTTAGTTTCCCCCTACCACACTTTGATCTGAGAGCAACTAGAAGAGGTCCATGGTCGGCGAGGTTTCAAAGAAGATAGAAGATATTTTTGTTAGCTCCGGCGTCTTGCGTTCCCCGGAGCAGGATCCCGAACTTCTTATCGTCGATTTGAGTGGACAAGCAGGCACTTTATTGGGACAGACAATTGGCAGGGATTTAGTCATGGGTCTAAAGGAAGATTCGTCAAAGGTAGTTGAGGCTAGGGTGGGTAGCATGTTGGCTATGGAGAGTGCTGTAGCCGAAAGTGGTCAGGTGACTATGACACCTGATGTTAGTGTAGGGAGGGATTTGAAGTTGGTGGGTAATCCTATCAAAACAGTTCTTCACGTGGCTTTCTCCTCTTATTGTGATGCTATGGCGGGTGGGACCCATGATGATGTTAGGAGTGGGAGGCCATAAAATGGAGGGTTGGCATTAGGGAGCTGTTATGAGAACGTGTGGAATAAAAATATTATTGCCACGGGTGCTTTTGAGGGTCAGATGGAGGTTGGTAATTATGTTGATATATGTGTTGTCAACCTAAATATTGTTACTGTAATTTCTAATAAAGTTGCCACAGTAGTAGAAAAAAAGCCTAATGTGTCTCTTAAGCCAACTCAGGTGGAAGAATTATCAGTTTCTGAGGTGGGGGGAAATTCCTCAGCGACGGTTTTCGCTCCGGAAGAAGAGGGGGATATGCTAGGGAGAATTGTAAAGAAGAAATCTTTACCAGTTGAAATAGATTTTACAGAGGCACATCAGCGGGCTTCTAAGTACAACGTGGGTAAGGAAGTGGTTCATGATAATTCGAGAGGTAAGAAAGATGTACATCTCAGCAATGCTATGTTAGGCCTCAAAAACCTTAAAAGCTTTAGAAATTCGGGGAAGCTTGATAAAAAAAAGAAAGCTTTCGATAGAAAGAATGGTGGGATAAAACTAACTCATACGATGCGGCAAGAAGGGCAATATAATTCAGTTCATATTACCAATAGGTGTGAGACTATAGTGGTGGCGAGTGAGTTGACGGCTATGGGGGGACATGGGTCAGGGGTCAGGGGAAGGAGGTTCATGTTTAGAGGCATTAAATGACTCTAGACTTTGGGTGGATTTAGAAATCCCGAGTCAAGTGGAGGTCTCTGGGGATGGTGAGGAAGTAGAGTAAGATGAAGACCCGGTGGGGTGGAAGGAGGATTTGTTAGGTTCATTTAGAAAAGATGCGGGAGTTGAGGTTGAGGGGGTCAAGAGTGAGGCGTGGGAGTTGTTCGAGAGAATTAGAAGTGGAGCGAGGAAAGGAAAGGGGAGTAGGATGGGAGTTTTAGGGGAGTTTGTTTAGCGTAGTTGCTCTTATTGTTTTAAATGATACTACGCATTATTTCGTGGAGCGTGAGGGGGTTGAATGATTCCAACAAAAGGGGCATTATTGATGGATCTTTTAGTAGGTGGAAACTAGATATTATGTGTTTGCAGGAAACCAAGATGGGTCTGATGGATGGAGATTGTCTTAGATCTATATGGGAAGGGTGAGGGTTCAAATGGGTTAGTCTGGATGCTATGGGGGTCTCGGGTGGGGTGGTTATTTTATGGAATTCAGCTGTGGTCGAAATGTTAGGGAGCTTGGTAGGAAGTTGTTCCTTATCTTGCCTCTTCAAAAATAAGGAGGAGGATTTCATTTGGAGTTTCTCGAGTATTTACAGACCGTGCGAGGATTCTAGTCGGTGGGAGTTGTGGGAGGAATTAGCGGGGGTCAGTAGGGTGTGGGATGTCCCTAATTGTATGGGAGGGTATTTCAATGTGGTGCGTTTCAGAAGGGAGAAAAATAGCGGAGGCAGAATCTGCAGATATATGAGGGACTTCTCCGACTTCATTGATGAGATGGAGTTGATGGACTTGCCCTTTGAAGGGGTATTGTTTACTTGGTCGAGTGGGAGGGACAATCCGTATATGTCTCGTTTGGATCGCTTTCTGATATCTCATAGCTGGGAGGAACATTTCCCTGGGGTCGTTCAGTTTTGCTTGCCTAAGGTCGCCTCCGATCATTATCCCATATTGTTAGAGTGTGGGGGGTGGAGAGAGGGCAGGACTCCTTTCAGGTTTGAGAACATGTGGCTTAAGGAGAATGAGTTCGTCAAGAGAGTTAGGTATTGGTGGTCAGGGTATGGAGGTGAAGAGGCTGGATGAGAAAGAAGGGAGGTAAGGGTTGTCGGAGGAGGAGAGGAGAGGGAGGGAGAATAAAAAAGGGGAGCTTGTTAATAGGTTAATTCAAGAAGAAATCAATTGGAGACAGAAGTCGAGGGCTTTATGGTTGAAAGAGGGGGATTCGAATACCAAGTTTTTCCACGCGGTGGCCAATTCTCATAGAACGGGTAACCACATCGGGAAAATTTCAGTAGGGGGAGCGGTGTTTGTTGAAGATAGAGAGGTGAGGGGGGTTATTGCTCAGTTTTACGAGGATTTGTTTACGAAAGAGAAGTCATGGAGGCCCTCTCTAGATGGGACTGATTTAGTGAGCATTTCGGCTTTCGAGGCTGAAGGTATCGAGGCTCCATTCATAGAAGAGGAAGTGGTAAAGGTACTTAAGATAATGAGCGGGGATAAGGCGCCGGGGCTGGACGGGTTCACGATGGCTTTTTTTAGCATCATTGGAGTGTGATCAAGATGGATGTGATGGATTTCTTTGATGAAATTCATGACCGGGGCTATTTTATTCCAAGGTTGAATACAACCTTCATCACCCTGATCTCGAAGAAGGGGGGTTCGATTGACATCATGGATTTCAGACCGAGTAGTTTGATTG
This sequence comes from Sambucus nigra, assembly GCA_949130495.1. Classification (NCBI taxonomy): domain Eukaryota; kingdom Viridiplantae; phylum Streptophyta; class Magnoliopsida; order Dipsacales; family Adoxaceae; genus Sambucus; species Sambucus nigra. Next base: position 364,704,108 of record OX422212.1, read on the forward strand.
GGAGTGTGTACAAGATCCTAGCCAAAGTCTTTTCGGTTAGGCTCAGGAAGGTTTTGGACCCTCTGATTTCTGAGTCCCAAAATGCCTTTGTAGGGGGAGATAGATCCTCGATGCTGTTTTGGTGGCTAATGACTGCGTTGAGTCTAGGTTAAGAAGTGGGGTTCCCGGCATTGCATGTAAGCTTGACATTGAGAAGGCGTATGATCATGTTAATTGGAAGTTTCTTCTTTACATTTTAAGGAGGATGGGCTTTGGGGTTCGGTGGTGCAAGTGGATTGAGAGATGTGTCTACAGCTAGATTTTTGGTATTGATTAACGGGGTACCTGAAGGTTTTTTTCCTAGTTCTCATGGCCTTAGGCAAGGGGATCCGTTGTCCCCCTTTTTATTCATCTTGGTCATGGAGAGGTTTAGTTGGATGATGGTGCGTGTGGTCGAGTCAGGGTGGATCAGGGGTTTTGATTTTGCGTCCTCGAGCTCGACTGGGTTTTCTGTTTCTCACCTTCTGTTTGCTGATGATGCGATTATATTTTGTGATGCTGATCGTAATCAGATTCGTGCTTTGAAGATGCTACTGATTTGCTTCGAGGCGGTGTCCGGGCTTCGAATCAATATCGGGAAGTGCGAGTTGATCCTAATTTGGGGAGTGGGTGAGGTGGAGGAGCTTGCGGGTACTTTGGGAAGTAGGATTAGAACCTTCCCAAATATGTATCTTGGTATGCCCTTCAGAGATAAGTATAAGAACAAGGCGCTTTGGGACCCGGTTCTAGAAAGAATGAGAAGGAGACTGGCAAGGTGGAAGAATGAGTTTCTTTCGAAAGGTGGGAGACTTACTCTTATTAAGAGTTATTTATCGAGCTTGCCAACCTATTACATGTCCATTTTGCCTCTTCCTGTTGCGATGCGCAATCATATGGAGAACCTCATCTCTCTTGTGGAGAGGAAATGATGATAACTTCAAACATAGTGTGGTTAGTTGGGAGGAGGTTTGCAAGCCCATTAAGGAGGGGGAGCGGGTGTGAGAAACTTGGGAATATTTAATAGAGCGTTGCTAGGGAAGTGGTTGTGGAGATTTCCTCGTGTGGGCAATAAAATATGGAGGAGGGTTATTGGGGCTTGGTGGGGTTCAACGCAGTTAGGGTGGAGGCTGGTGGTGGGGTCATTGGCACATGGTGTGGGTTTGTGGAAGCATATTGCGAGGAAGTGGGCGGATTATTCTAGGAATACAGATTTTCTTTTAGGGAAATGGGATAAGATTAGATTCTGAAAAGATAGATGGGGTGCGAATGGGTCTATTCGGGAGATTTTTTTCGGGATTTTTAATCTAGGTGTGAATCATGAAGGGACGATGGATGATCATGTGTTTGTCTACGGTGATGGGGTCATGTGGAGACCTCATCTTAGGAGAAGACTTTTGAACTAGGAGCTTCAGGAGGCGGATTTATTCATTGAGGGGTTGAGATCGGTCCCCCGACCAATGCTTAGTGAGGATTTTGTGAGGTGGAAGGGGGGAGGGTTTGGGGTATTTACTGTCCGTGATTACTTTTCTATTTTGAGAGCCAGTGGGTCCCTCGGGGTCCACTTCCCTTGGAAGAAGATTTGGAAGGTTAAGGTGCCTCCTAAGGTCAGATTCTTTTTTTGGACTGCGGCTAGGCAGTCCATTTTGACGTTGGAAGGTCTTCAGAAGAGAAGTATGCATATCGCCAGCCGGTGTTGGCTTTGCAAGGAGGAAGAGGAGAAGACCAACCATCTTCTGTTGCATTACAGGGTGACGAGAGGTTTGTGGGACGTATTTCTATCCACTATCATGACCGTTTGGGTTATGCCTGCTTTTCTGAGGGAGCTTCTTGACGCGTGGAATCCTCCTAGGGGTGGTGGGGTGATAGTTGGATCTAGCGTATTGTCCCCCACTACATCTTTTGGATGGTTTGGAAGGAGAGGAATTCTAGGTGTTTCGATGGCATAGAGATGGCGCAAACGAGACTTCGGTATCTTTTTTTGAGAACTTTGATTAGTTGGTTTAAGGTGAAGATTAACTATTCTACTGAAGATTTTCTCGAGTTAATGGAGGTCATTCATACTTCTTTTTAGTTTGGGTGTGCGTGTTGTTGGAGCTTGATTGCTTTTCCTTATTTTCTTTTTTCTTTCTCGTTTTGTATACTCCCGGTATATGGGTTCCCTCCCTTAGCGATTGGTGCTATTGAAATCATTTATCTATCAAAAAAAGAAACATAGTTTTAGTCATATCGGAAAATTTTGGTTAGGGAGCCATGGTTTTTAAGGAAGAGAAATATAAGGGGGGCCATAAGATAGTTCAATAAGGCGTTGTACTATAAGGGTGGAGGACGAGTGGAAACCTACGGTACTTTGGATGAAGTTTGGCTGTGAGAGAATAATGAGTGGATGTAGTGAGCTTCATCCCTGGTCTTAATGGGTGGGGTCCCTTTCCATGCGTGTCCCTTACGGTAAGGGGTTATGGAAGTATATTGCTGGGCTGGATTGATATTTTTCAGATATGCCTGTTTATTGAGTAGCCGGAAAATGAAGAGATTATGGTGGGACAAATCGAGCGAAGAGGCAACACTGTAGGAGAGGATTCATAGCCTATTTCGTACCAGCAGGGACAAAGAGGGCTATGTGGCCAATCAAATTATGAGGGTGAGAAATATGGAGGTTTGATTTTAGGTTTAGAAGACCATTCCAGGATTTAAGTTGGAGGAGGGTCAATGCGTCCTTTGGGTGGTCTGGGACATAGGGTGAGGTGGATGCGCTGAAGTGGAAGTATAGTAGTGTGGTGGAAGGGTAATAGCCAGGATTGTTTTTAGTTGGATCTTTCTATTTAGTATTGGTGAGGGTTTGGTAGTTTGCATCTGTGGAAGTAATCATGGTGGCTCCAGGTCAAAGTTGCTTTATTTTTATATGGACAACAAGAAATTAAACAATTCTGATGATAGATGGTTTGAAGAGGAGGGGAAACCATTGTTGGATGTGCTAGGAGGATGAAGAGATTGTGGACCAGCTGCACTTTCACAGTTGGGTGGAAAGGGTTTTTTAGGATATTGTCTTTTTTCTTTTTGGGTTGATTGGGTTATGCATGCATTGGTGATGAAGGGGTCCTTGGCTTGGAGGAGTAGGGCATGTGTCAACAACAATCGGAGATTATAGGGTCAGCCTCTCTTTGTATATGTTGAACGTTTTGGAGGGAAAATAAATAAATAGAGATATAATGGCTTAAGACAGCCCTAACAAGCTCCATTATTTCTTATTGAGCATATTATGTTTATGGCTCAAGGAGGAGTTTCCATCATCGACTCTCTTGTATATTTTTTGGAGGAGTTTTTGCAAAGGGAGTGGTCTTTCTTTTGCTTTAATCTTTCTTGGGGAGAGTTTTTTTGTCTGTCTCCCTTTTCCCTCTTTGTTTTGTTTTTTGTACTGTATGCGATAATTCGTCCCTCATGTAGGTTTTTATAAAGTTATTTTTCTCAATATTTATAAGAAACATGTAGCATGTGTGTATGTGTATATATATGAGAGTTGTAGAGAGATCTCAATCTACCTGGAGGCTAGTATCTGCTTGAGAATATAAATGAGCATATTGAAAAATATGCAGTTGAAAATGCTCACCACTGGATTGTAGCCTTGTAAAATCTATGCAAATGAGAAAGGGAAAACTGAGCTGGAAATCTCAAATCAACTTATTATATTGTCTCTAAGTTATATAGATCTTTCTAATAAGGCAATGAAAGGATGATGCTTTCATGCATTATGTAATCATCATCCATCTTGAAATTAAGATACATTTTGTCAAAATTATAAACATGAAAAATGCATCCTTTGAATGTTTTCAAATTAATTTTATCATGGAATAGTTTCGGGTTGGTTAGTTATAAATAGAATAGGGTAATTTAAATGAAGAGTACTTGTATATTTTTGTTTGGTGGAAAAATTATGCTTATGATATATTTCATTCAGCTATAATAAGTTAAAAGTAGAGAGATATCTAACTTGAAATCTTCAATTATTGACACTTAGGTTAAAATATCCACTTCAAATTTAGGTGTTGATTTTTAATATGAGAGACAAACGGGATTTACTGATTTAACACTTGCATAATACAAGTAGTACTCCATTGCTGCTACTAATGATTGTCTTCCTTTATCTTTGGGTGCATTTGATTATACAATTGGAAAAAGATTGAAAATCAGTTAAATTTTTGCTATGTTGGAAAAAGGTTGAAAATAGATGACTAGTTTGGTGAGATGCTTTATGATCTTTTTTTGTTTTCATGGAATCCATATCTTAATCTCTTCCAAAATAATTGGATATGATGAAAACTAGAAAGGTAAGAGAGAATATTGAAAAAATCACTCATTTCATTTTTCATAGTTTTTTAACCCCTTTTTATATTAAAAAAATGAAATGGTTTTCATTATTTTTCCAACTTGTAAGAAAAAGAACCTTAATTTACTGGCCACATGTTCTTGATGATCAAAGGGTATTTTTTGAATGTTCTGTTCACAGTTAGTTTCTAGCGAAATTACTGTGGCCACATATAATGAAAGGGCAACAAATTTTAAGGAGACTCCTGCATACAAGGAATCAATTCAATCAAGCGAACTTTTAGACCGAGGCATCCAATTCTGATGTTTTCCGGTCCAATCTGACCTGGGGGGGGGGTGGAGGATAGTTTGGATTAGGTATTACAATTGTACTCCTTGGACTTTTACATCCAAGTCTTGATAGATTCATGCAAAGAAACAACTTGGCTACAAAGAATTATCCCCCAATATAGAAGGTCATGTCATATGTTCACTTAAGTCTTTCATTCGTCTTCTACTATTGTGTGACATTAGTACAAAGATAATATCCGCATATACAATGAAAATAAAAAGCTCACATCTGACTGAGGAAACATATGTTAGATTGTTTATGGAGTTGGACTTTATACAAGTTTCTTCTGTTAGATATTCTAAAAAGATTATTCCCTAACAATTGGTATCATGAACTTTTATGGAAATTCGTTATGGTGTAATGCTCGTGTAAGATTCAAAACCATGAATTGGTTGGAAGAAACTAGTTTTACATTATGGAGAACAATGCATTCTTGGAGGGGGAAATGATATTGGGAGATGATAGTTTCAGTTAAGAGGAATTTTAAACACCCGAAAGATGTCAAGGGGTCCAATCTGGTACTCAACAAAATTCCCCCAACTATTAATAGGGTATACCTAAAATGAGTGATATTACTTGTGGTTGTCTCCTGTTCACCATAAGAATCCAATCTAATTGATTCATGGGGTGTTAAAGGCACTGACAAAATTTATACCCGACATCACTGTACGACATTGTTAAACACAATGTACAATTATTTAAAGCATTCGGTGCCCAGTATAAATTTCGGTGGTGCCTTTAGCACCACCCTTAATTTATAGCTATAGAAATACATGTTTCTTTACAATCTAATGGATGAATAATTAGGCGAATATTTACGGAGAACAATGGTGAGCTTGCCTCTCGCTTTGAAATGTAATGATTTCATTGTTGGTATATACATTTGAGTTGAAACATTACACTTAAGCTTTTTTTTTACTTGATGTGCTTAATTTATAACACATGACATTCAGGAGAAGTTCGAAGCCCTCTTATAGTTGATCTTAGATAAACCCATAAGAGGAGGAATGAGTAAATGACACTCTTATCCACCACTAGATAATTATACAAATAAGAGTGATAATAACATTAAAAAAAGGTAATCCTGAATCCATTCACAAATTTTGTAAGTACAATCACTCAAAAATAATTAATAAGTTAACCGACTAAAATTTGACAATAAAAAAGTGGATGCTTACGAATACATGTCTCCATTTTGATGGATTAACTTAATTATATATTTTGGTGGATTAACTAAATATTATATTCAAGTGGATGTACTTTAAAAATTTGTGTATGGATCAAAGATAACCCTTAAAAAAGGACCTCAAATGAGATGTAAGAGGAGGAATGAATAATACGTGGCTAGTAAGTTTGCTCACCTGTAGAGTTGGTTTTTTCGGAAGGAAAACTTTGAGAAGAAGGTGAACAAGAAAGAAAACACACCCTTTTAGAGAAACTACAATGGTGGAATAAGAAGTCTAAGGAATCAAGTAAATATGGAGAATCGGGTTTCTGCAATAGCGTGAGGAATATTTGATAATGGGTAGTAGAAGAAGTAGTCATTCTCTAATTTTAGAGAATGACTACCCGGTATTTTTTTTTATTCATACAAACACCATTTGTTTGTAAGAAATAATTTTGCAAATTTAAAGCTTTCCACCACTGTGAAGAAACTCATGCAGTAAAGGTTAACTTGGTTTTTGGTTGGACAATTTTATATATCAAGAGAATCCACCGTAGTTGATGCTCTTAGAGAAACCAACAAAAACCATGGGTTAAATAGCAGTATATGAGGCTAAAAAGTTCCCTGTTAGTCAATACTACAATGAATCGTGTCCAAATTTGTTTTACATGTGTATGAATTGCCAAAGTAAAATATGTTTTCCCCTTTTTTATTTTATCCTTATATAATGGAGTCAAGTACACCATTTCGTCTTTTTTCCTCGCTCTTTTTATGTAGAAAACAATGTTCTACTAATTATAATTTTTTAAATCTTTTGTCATGACCTCTTCCAATGTATCCTTATCTTTTACATATCATTTCAGCTATTCTCCCTTTTGTGATTGGCGCAATTAACACATTAATATTTTGTTTTGTCCCTTTTAGTCGCTCTTATCATTCAAACTCATATCAAACATGAAAGACTTGCTCTTGATTCTCTCACGCCATCGAACACCTTGATAACAATGATTATTGCTGGAGTGAAAATTAAATCATAAATTTATGCACAAATAGGTAGAAATTATGAGTAAATGACACCAGAATTCAGCGTTCGATCTCATGCTGATCTAGATCCAGGAGGTAAAGCTAAGGGGGTGTTTATTATCTTTTATTGAAAAAGGTTACAAGATAGTTGTTGGAATCACTTTCAACCTCCCTTACTCCAACCCCTTACTGACTTTATATACAAGTCGTACATTCATTCTACACTCCTTACCCACTAAGTGCCAGAGTAGGTATTCGTGAATGTGTTTGGCCATGTATTCGTAAAAAAGGATACAAAACTGACCCTATCTGCATGGTGAGTTAGATAGTATCCCTTAATGGTTTGTGTATGTGTATGTGCGTAGTTTCGCAATTCTTAGTTGTCTAGCTAACGGAGTCAATATTCTGATGCTTTTGGAAAAATCACTATTCTTTTGAATGGCTAGGCATGAGAGCCTTATCCAATCGCTCTCTTGATTCTTAGTCTCCGTTTGACCCCTAATGAGCCTGATCCAGCTGTCTCGGTCTTCACTTTAGGCGCTCAGCTAATGGTGGGTGGAACTCCTCATTACCTGCCCTAACCCATTAGGATCTGGTCATATCCAAAAGGAAAATGTTAGACACGCGGGGTGAAAGTACCGGTTTAGTTCTGGTACCGCTTTATTTGCTTGTACTATGGTATGGGTCCCGTCTGGAAATGTTGTAGATCTCACCAATGTACAATCAAATAAAGCGGTAGCGGTACTAAACCAGTACTATCACCCGGTAAGAGTATATCACTGCTCTATCAAAAAGGAACTCTTGGAGTCTAGGATGATTTAGGCTTTCACATCACCTGTTGTGCAGTGGGGGCGCTAAGTTTTCATGCTTAATAAGTATACGCCATTCAATGTGTAGGTTCTCGAGGTTGCATGTGGGCTTCCTTTTTGCTTTTACTCGTGACATTTTTCACACCCGTAATCTGGGCCTCAAGATTTAATATCAAGCGAGGTCATTGAATTTAAAAGTTCATGTTTTTTTAAAACAACTGTTTTTTCTCTTTTTCATTTCATCGGTGAGTTTCACAATTTGATATATATATATATATATATATATATATATATATATATATATATATATATAGAGAGAGAGAGAGAGAGAGAGAGAGAGAGAAAGAAGTAACTTGTACCACTTTTCAATACATAAAAAGGTCCATAATGTACCATCCTCCATCTTCTTTGTCGGTTGTTCTCATAAAGTTCCCTGTCAAATCATCTTACCTGTTTCTATTACGTTTTTCGGCATCCTCCTGACATATGTGTTTCCTTTCCTTTACTTGGGAGTTTACATAAGAGAGAAAATTTTGGGAGTTTAAAAGGAAATAAAAGAAAGGAAAATTTTCAAAAAACTTTCTCTTCCTTTCTCTGCAAAACTTTCATTCCGAATAGGAAAGAAATGGAGAGAGGAGATTTTTTTTATGAATGTAACTTCTTCCCCTTAAAAGAATTATTTTTCGACCGACTCTCAAACAACAAGAAAGAAAGTTTTACTATAACAACCTACCCTAAATAGGCTTTTAGTCCCTACAAAGTTCTAAATTTTTCAAGAAACACTAAGACTTTGCAAAATTACCAAAATACCCGTAAATAGAAAATCATGTTATTATACACTTTTCCATACCAATGAAACCCCAATCTATACTTAAAGTTTGACCAAATAACTTATATTTTACATGAATATCATGGACCAATGACCTATGTTTAAGAAATCTCACATAAGCCCCTAAAACTTTTAAAAGTTAACTTATAGGCCTTAAACTTTAAACCAAAACAACCCAAGGACTAAATCAAAAACCTAACTAATTTTCACTTACCTCCCTGCTGATGTGGGACTAATTGGACTGTCAACATGGCATGTATCATATGGAGTACAAAAGGTACCCATTTAACCCCACATGTACCTTGGTTGAAACTTGCGAAAAACCAGATTAAAACCCACCTCCAATTCCACCAATGAACTCTTCCCCACGAACCCTATAAAAGTCACCCTTTATCCCGAGAAAACTCACTTCAGCTCAACACACTTTCAAAGTAAAAAATTGAGTTTTTATGCATCTCTGTTATTTTATGTGTGAATGTTGTTTTATTTCATTTGGTTATGTTTCTACACTTATATTTAGTAAATATATGTAATTACATGTGAATGTTAACGTGTGAATGCAATGTATAAGCTTAAAAACCACTCTATTGAAGCTTGAGCTTCAATGGTGGATTCTGATTCCTTGACTTTGAACTAGTTTTAAAGTGAGAAAACTTAAGCTTTGGTCCTCAGGAGCCTAGGTATAATGTGTAATTGAACCAAAACTAAGATTTAATGGACCAAATCGAAGTTTGAATTTTTCAGGCCTAAAAAATTCGGAGTTTGAATTCAGGAGTTATACTCAACCAAAATCCTTCAAACCAAGACTCTTTGATTGATTTTTCAACATATAATTCGACAATTACTATGCCAGAATAAGAATCATAGCTTTCAATCACTTATCCTCATGTTAAAATTTCACCATTTTTACAGTAAATCAATAGCTCAAACTAACCCACCAAAATATTTGAAACCAATATGATTGGATTCCTCTTCAAAAATTACACAACTTCATTCAGGAACTAACTCAAATGGATTTATAAAACATTTCAAATTTAAGGTCAAGGTTTCAAAACTCTAAAGTCAAACTGTCGAAGGTTGAAGGTGAAATGGATTACACGTGCGAGAGTGAAGGTTAAACTAGGCGCGTGTGAAATTTGACTGAGCACGTGAGAGCGCACCTCCAATCAGAAAAATCTGATTTTTTCCAAAATTTCTATTTTTAAATTATGAATAAAATGGTATATTACATCACCCTGTTTGGATCCCTGGAAAGTATAATCTCGAGAATGTCAGTTTTAAGTTTAAAAACTAAACTTTCATTTTACACAGGCTATTCATCTTGCATGGGATATAATGCTACCTAATGAGACTCATCCCGACTCCCCTACAAACTATGACTCCATTTCACTAAATACTACTTGTTTTACCCCTTCAACCACTAGCAACTCTTCCAATGATTCTGGTCCTTCAGAATGCGACCCCAAGTTTAACCAAGGTTTTCCTTAGATGGCTGGAAGACTTTCGACGAAATCTGGCTATAAATAATAAAATGTGGGTGTACGAGTGGAAGAATCCCATATTCCATAATGACGACAGTAGCTAACATAATCATTCTTTTGTAATTGTTAATCGCTCTTTTCTTAAAATAGGTTCCTATGGATGTGTAATTTCCTTTGTTTTCTTTTTTCCCCCAAGGTTGACTGTGTAATAATACGTGTAACCCGACCTAAGATAATATGATAGTTTTTTTTACTTCATCAAAACTTATAATTTATTTATCAATATATTATTTATATAGGATGGTTAATACTCACGCAATTACTAGGGGGACCCATGAAGAATGACCGATTCCACAGATGCCTAATCTAACTACCACTAATGAAGGAATTATACCTTGTCAATAAGAATTAACTATACTAACCCAGCGACAACAAAAATACCACCCCACCACTAGTTAATAATGAAATACCTGAAGAAACATGAGGGATGAATGTTCTTAAGGAGTTTCTGAGGCAAACCCCCCAGCATTTTTAAAAAGTTTGGTGTAGATGAAGCAGAAAAATGGATCCGTCAAGAACTCCAAGTGCTTAATGGAGTAGCATTAGTCCTGAATTGAGTATAAGACTGGCTTCGTATTTATTCAAAGGAGAAACAAACTTCTTGTGGCAATCTATTCTACGATCCTGGAATGTGAATGAGTTTAACAAGTTCTTTTCAAAGTCCACAGGGGATTAAATGATCATGTATTTCTTAATCCTACAACAACAATAGATGACTATGGTTCAATATGAGGCTAAGTTCACTGAATTATCACATTATGCTCAAGATTAGGCTAATACAAAAATCAAGAAATGTAAGCATTTTGAACGAGGGCTACGCCAAAACATCAAATCCTATGTTATTCCTTTGCAGATTCGTGAGTTTAACCGAATAGTTGAAGTATCTTCCCTTATAGAAAAGAACCAAGCCTCTAGTAACATAAAATTTTAGTTTGATCTAATCCATAATTTTACCAAGCCTTCCTTCAAGAATCCAACCCATAATTTTAATCGCCCAGTGCAACAAACTTTCCATGAGAAGAAGCAAGAACCAATTAATAGGACCCATGGTCAAAATTTCTCCCTTCTCCCAACGAAAAATCCAAATTACCATAGTGTGGTAGAATGTAATCTTCCTTTCTATAATATTTCAGCACATGTATTATTTGATTCTTTATCCACACACTCTTTCATTAGTCATTCATAGATGAGTCATCTGCAACTATCTTTTAGTCCGTTAGCTTATCCTTTTACTATCGGAATGCCGATGGGAAAAATGGCTATTTCAGACAGGATTTGTAAGCATCATATCTTACATTTTGGAACCAGGACCTTAACCATATATTTAATAGTCCTTGAACTAGCCGAGTTTGATCTAATCATAGGGATGGACGTATTATCCGCAAACTTTTCTCATATTGATTGTTAAGAAAAGACGGTGGCATTCAAACCATCGCATCAACCTTCATTACGTTTTAAAGGAAAAAATCCCTAGTAAACCCCAATTTTCCAAATAGGTAAAAAGGAAACTTCCTCCCTTTTCACCATCTTATATCGATATAAGGACGTGTTTCCTGAATAATTACCCGAAATATCCCCACTTTAAGAGATTGAATTCTTTATCAATTTGTTACCAAATACCTCTCCTATTTCAATACCGCCTTACCGTGTGGATCCTTTCGAGTTGTGAGAACTTCGAACACAACTAAACGATTTGTTAACGAAAGGATGTATACACCCCAACACATCATCTTGGGGAGATCCAATTTTTTTTGTGAAAAAGAAGACGAAACTTTTCGATTATGCATTGATTATTAAAAGTTAAATCAGATAGCCATAACAAATAAATACCCTTTGCCTAGAATAAGAGATCTGTTAGACCAATTACGAGGATCAAGAATATTCTCAAAGATTGACTTAAGATTTGGTTATCACTAGCTTCATGTCAATAAAGAAGATATACCCAAAACCGCTTTTCGAACACAATATAGTCATTTTGAGTTCTTAGTCTTGTCTTTTGGATTGACAAACACGCCATCTACTTTCAGGACTTAATGCATAGAGTATGTTTCCCTTCTCTGGACCAGTTTATATGCATCTTTATCGATGACATCTTGATTTACTCCAAGACCTGGGCAAAACAAGATGAGCACCTATGCATAATGTTGGACACTCTTCCTAAACACCAACTTTATACCCAACAGAGCACGTGTGAGTTCTTTATGAAAGAGGTGAAATTTCTTGGACACATAGTCACTAAAGTAGGAAGTAGACCCAACCAAGACCAATGCCTTACTTAATTAGCCTCATCCTACTACCATTACATAATTGTGCAGTTTTCTCGGACTTATTGGATACTATCAATGTTTTGTGGACAGATTTTCTAGAATTTCTTTACTTTAATGAGACTGACACAAAAGGATGTCCGGTTTGTATGGACCTCTGATTGTGAATAATCATTTTCTACACTCATGTAAAAATTAACCACTGCCCCTGTCCTGACCATTCTTTCCAATAACAGTAGCTATGACGTTTATATCGATGCTTTCTTACAAGAAATCGTGTGTTAATGCAACAAGGAAAAGTGATCGAATACGGGTCACGACAAGTAAAAATTCATGAACTCAATTATTCAGTACACGACTCGGAGTTAACAACAATAGTTTTTTTCCCTAAAAATGTGGAGATGTTTTCTATATGGAGAAAAATTTAAGGTATTCTCTTACCATAAACTCCATAAGTAAATCTTCACTCAAAAGGATTTAAACATCCAATAGACACGATGCATATAATTTTTAGAAGACTATAAATTTAATTTACTCTATCATCCCTAAAAAGGGAGCATAATCGTGGATTCCTTGAGTCGTAACGCCCATGGAAACCTCCACATATGTTTGTATTCTTAGAAAGCATTGGAGATTACAACCTACGGAGAGACTTTTCCAATACCAAAATTATCATGTGAAACATTGAAGCTCTCCCCACACTGCACAAGAAAATAATTGACCTTCAAGACCAAGATGAATTTTTAAACTCCCAAAACTTGAATCTCCAAAATAACCTCTCCGAAAAAGACTTGACCCTGGACCCCGAGCAAGGGTAAAATTAAAAAAATATGGTATGTTTCCCATTCATATCCTCATTACAGGAAGAAATCCTACAATAATTCCACCACTCCAAATCCATGATTCACCCCAGAAGCACCAAGATGTATCAGACACTCAAACAACATTATTAGTGGCCAGGTATGAAAAAGGATATAGTCCAATGCGTAGGCAAATATTTAACTTGTCAGCAAGTGATGATTGAACATCAACATCCCCTTGGATTACTTCAACCATTCCATATTACAGAGTGAAAAAGGGATCACATTACCATTGATTTTTTCAGCGGATTACCCTGAACATCTCAAGGCTATAATTCGATATGGGTTATTATTGATCATCTTAAAAAATCTGCCAATATATACCAACTCGATCCACTGGTTCTTTCCAATGACTTAATGAGCTCTATAATAGAGAAATTATTCGACTCCATGGTTTACCTCTTTTTATTGTTTCAGATCTAAACCCTCGAGTCATAGGAAAAGTTTAGCAAGAACTACAAGCATCAATGGGAACCCAACTGTATCTAAGTACTGCCTTTCATCCTCAAACCGATGTATAATCTGAAGAGAAATAGAAACCCTTAAAGATATGTTTCTAGCATGCATGCTATATTTTACAGGTATATGAAAGAACCACTTAGCATTAATCGAATTCTCTTACAATAACAACTACCAAACAAACATTCAGATCAAAACCTATGAAGCCTTTTACGGACAACCTTACCGATCAACCCTATGCTAGAATGAATCAGGGGAAAATTGTATACATGGACTCAAAATTATCACCGAAACTAAGGAGAAGATATGTCTTATTTGAGAAATATTACATTCATCGTAGAGTCTACAAAAAATTTATGCCGAGACCCAAAGAAAGCCATTAGAATAACAAGTGCATAATCAAGTATTAATGCGTGTGTCCCCGAGAAAAGAAATAATTTGATTTGGAAAAAGAATAAAGTTAGCACCCCGCTATGTTAGGACATTTAGAATCATAGAATGTATCGGACCCATAGCCTATCCTTTGGAATTACCACCCAAATTATCCAACATACACTATGCGTTTGACATTTCCCAATTACGGAAATACATCCCTGACCCAAGTCACGTTAATACCAAGAAGGGTATAACCATCAACCCTAATCATGAATTCAAGGAAGTTCCTATCCAAATACTCGATCGATATGAGAAGGTCCTCCTCCGTAAAATCATCCCAATAGTCAAATTTCTTTGGCAGCACCAAGGAACTGAAGAATCAATCCGAGAGACGGAAGACACTATGAGACAGCAGTACCCCGCGCTTTTCATAGGCAATTTTGAGGATAATTTTTTTAGGTGGAAGGATTATAGCAAACTACTCTAAATAGTAATTTATTCCCTCCAAAGTTCTAAAATTTCTAAAAAACCCTAAGACTTTGTCAAAATTATCAAAATATCCCTAAATAGAAAATCATGTTATTATACACTTTCCTATACCAATGAAACCCCAATTTTTACTTAAATTTTGACCAAATAACTTATATTTTACAAGAATATCATGGCCAATCCCCTAAGTTGAGAAATTTCACATAAGCCCCTAAAACATTTAAAAGTTAACATGTAGGCCCTAAACTTTAAACCAAAACTACTCAATGACCAAACCAAAGACCTTACTTATTTCCACTTACCTCCCTGCTGATGTGGGACTAGCTGGACTGCCAACATGGCATGTACTATATGAAGTACACAAGGTACCAATTTAACCCCACATGTACCTTGGCTGAAACTTTCACAAAACAAGGTTAAAACCCACCTCCAATTCCACTAATGAACTCTACCCACATGAACCCTATAAAATGCTCCCTTTACCCTTGAGAAAATTCACTTCAGCTCAACACAATTTCAAATTAAAAATTTGAGTTTTTATACATCTCTATGATTTTATGTATTAATGTTGTTTTCTTTCATTTGGTTATATTTATGCCCTTATATAGAGTAAATTTATGTAGTTACATGTGAATGTTAATGTGTGAATGCACCGTATAAGTTTAAAAGTAAGAAAACTCCATTGAAGCTTGAGTTTCAATGGGGGATTCTTCTTCCTTAACTTTGAACAAGTTTCAAAGTGAGGAAACTTTAGCTTTGGTGCTCAGAAACCTAGGTGCAATGTGTAATTGAACCAACACCAAGCTTTAATGGCCCAAATCGAAGTTTGAATTTTTTGGGCCTGAAAATTTCAGAGTTTGAATTCAAGAGTTATACTCAACCAAAATCCTTCAAACAAAGCCTGTTTGATTGCATTTCCAACATAGAATTCAAACATTACTATGCTGGAATAAGAACCATAGCTTTCAATCCCTTATCCACAGGTCAATTTTTTTCCATTTTTACAGTAAATCAATAGCTCAAACTAAACTACCAAAATATTTAAAACCAATATGGTTGGATTCCTCTTCAAAAATTACACAACTTTCATTCAGGAACCAACTCAAATGGATTTCTAAAACGTTTCGAATTTAAGGTCAAAGTTTAAAAATCCTAAATTCAAACTGTCGAAGGTTCAAGGTGAAGTGGATTACACGCGCATGAGTGAAGGTCAAACTAGGCGGATGTGAAATTCAACTGAGAGCATGAGAGAGCCTCTCCAATTAGAAAAATCTCATTTTTTTCCAAAATTTTTATTTTTAATTTCTGAATAAAATGGTATATTACATCACCATGTTTGTTCCATGGAAAACATAATCTTGAGAGAGTCAGTTTTAAGTTTAAAAACTCAACTCTCACTTTACACACAGCCCCCTGCCCAATTTTCCAAGTATTTCAAAACATTCCCAATTTTTTTTTTCATAAATTCTTCACGGTAAATAAAGTCTTTTTTACTCTTTTCACTAAACCCAAATCTTAAGAGGAATTAAGAAAAATATTATCCTTTAAACTTTCTAAAATTCCATACTATAAGCTCTTAATTATTTTTACATTGTAATATATTTAAATTCTTCACTTTACTGCATCACATAAGCATTAATTTAGGACTACATTACCTACTAATACTCTCCCTGATTTCAGACTATCAAGTCAACCACCGTGAGAGAGATGTACAAAATCGCAAACCGTATTTTCAAAGTAGGTGGTTTTATTTTCAATATTAAACAATTGAACTTATTGTAAGGACATTTTTGTCCGTTAGCATTTTATATGTCGTACGCCGTTACACCGTTGAGGAAATTCAAGAATCATATGCTCATCAACGGATCCGAATATCAAAAGGAGAAAAGAAATCAAGGGAACAGACCGGACCGATCCGGGCCAGATAAAAGAACCGATCCGATTCATCCGGACCGATCCGCCTAAAGGGACCGGACCGATCCGCTTGCTGAGGTGAAACTAGTGTGCCCCGGATCCATAGCGAACCGATGAAGCCAAAAAGGCCGAACCGATCCGATGCCAACCGGATGGATCCGGTTTCAGAAAAAGAACCGATCCGAGTTCACCGGACCGATCTGCCTAAAGGACCGGACCGATCCGACGAGGATAAATCCAAACAGATCGTGTTCAGATCATGTTCCGAAATTTAGGGCTCAAGTTCTCCTATTTAATCCCACTATGGGAATTGGTTTCTCCAAGACTTTCCCACGATTATCAGAGCATATCAACCCTAAAGTCTTCACCTATTGAGTCCTATGATTCTAGGTTTTTAGATTCACACATCTTCCATATCTATGTGAATCAAGTTTTGTAACCCAAGAACACCATTGCTGTTGTTCAACCCTTGTGAAGTGGACCGTTCCTTCCTCTTCAATGCAGCCCTACTAGACAGGGATAGTTCCAGCCGCCAACCCTACTGGAAAGGGATATTCTAGCCGCGACTACAGAATCCGATACCCGAGGGTAATTCTTAGTCAACCTGTATTTCATTGTAATCCGATTGTAAACCGTCTTTTACAAATTATAGTGATATAAAAATGGTTTTGCCCCTGTGGGGGATTTTTCCTTAAACTTTGTGTGTTGAATATCTTGTGCATGATTCCATATTGTTTCAATCACACCTAGTTGCATGCTTAGGGTTAATTTGGGTTAAAATTGGTATTTATTATATTATTTCTTAATTGAACGCAAGCGCCAACTCTTTCAAATTGGTATCAGAGCGGGTTACGCCATTCTATCGCGTATTCCTTACTTCCGCAAAATTTTTCTAAAGATATCAATTTTTGAAATAAATTGATTTTTGAAAAGAGCGTGTTCATATGGAGAAGTCATATTATAAAATGCCTATTTTTGACGGGTCAAATTATGCTTATTGGAAACCCGTATGAGGTCGGCTTTAAAAGCCATTGATGAACGTGTCTGGATTTTGGTTGAACGAGGGTGGACTCCTCCCACCGTGACTGTTGATAATGTGACCAACTTGAAACCTGATATTTCTTGGACTGATGAAGAATTTAAATGGTCTTCTTTTAATTCTAAGGGTGTAAGTGCTATTTCTGGGTCTGTCTCACCTGATGAGTTCAAACGCATAATGACGTGCACCACGTCAAAGGAGGGATGGGATATTTTGCAACTTACCCATGAAGGAACAAATGCTGTTAAAGAATCAAAATTGCAAAATTTAACAACTCAATTTGAAACCATCACCATGCATGATAATGAATGTTTTGATGAATTTTATGCTAGGCTTTATGACATTGTTAATACTAGCTATAATCTTGGTGAACATATTCCAAATGCTAGAGTTGTTAAAAAGATTCTTCGTTCCCTTCCTAAGAATTTTATACCTAAAGTCATTGTGCTAAATTCCTTGGGTAATTTAAATACTCTAAAATTGGAAGAACTGGTAGGAGATTTACAAACTTATGAAATAAACATGTTTCCTAAATCTGCCAAGCCAAAAGATAAGGGAATTGCCCTTAAAGCCCAAGAGAGAAAAAGTGAGGGGTCGGCAAGAAAGAGAGTCGAGTCATCTAGAAAGATAGAAAATTCTGATTCTGAATGTGAGTTTGACCTAGATGATTTGGCATTATTTGCTAAAAACTTCAAGAAAATTCTGAAATTTAAAAAGGGTGGAAACTTCAATGTTAAAAAGAATTTTCAGAAAAATAAGTTTGAAAAGAAAGATTTCAAAGAACCCCCTAAAGACAATGAGAGGTGTTTTGAGTGCGACGGTAAGGGACACATAGCGTTTGAGTGTGCCACTCGTCTGAATAGGGAAAAGGGTAAAGCTATCCTAAATACTACCCTTAGTGACGACAGTGAGGTCGAGTCGGTGGACTCGGGAGATGAGTCACCGCATGAGCGTAACTTCACCGCGTTCATGGCTAGTCACGTGAGTACTCCTAGTGCATCTCACGACGATGAGGATGCTACTTCACAGGGACACCTCTACAGCGAGAGCGAAGAGAGTGAGGGAGAGGAGGAATGTAGTGAGGACGAGAGTAACCTTCAACGCGCCTACGCCGAGTTATATAATGAGTCTTTCAAAACTAAAAAACGCAACAAGGCGTTAGTTCTTAGAATCACCGCGTTAGAAGAAGAGTTAGAAGAGACGAGAGAGAGAGAGTCCTCCACCTGCACCGCTATGAGAGAGAGAGAGAGTCTGCCTGGGCTAGTAAAGAGAATTTGCTTAGAGAGAGAGAGAGCAGTTTTGAGAAAGAGAAAGCGGACTTGACTAAACAAGTGGCTAGTCTTACGAGTGAGCTCCATTCCTCCCTGGAGACTCGGAAGAAACTTGAAGCACTTGTTGCCCAGCTTACTCATGACCTTGAGAGAGCTCGGAAAGTCAAGGTACAAATCGAGGACAGATCTGGGAAGATGGGAAAGATGCTCCTCGGTCCCGCTTTAGGTTTTGGTGACAGGCAAGGAATAGGTTTTGATGGTGCCTCCACGTCCCAAATTGCACCCGGACCAATTCCTGAGTTTACTACGACTCCTTATGGCCGTCATAAAAAACCAAGAAGGAGAGTTCGACCAAGAAAAGCAAACCAAGGTCCTCCTAATACTGTTCTCTTTTGCTCCCATTGCAAAAGAAATGGACACCTTAGGGATGATTGCTATAAGTTGGGTCGGACACGACGTACGTTTGCTCCACCACATCAGACTGATGAGTTTGCCAGTCTGAGAGAGCGTGTTGAGTTTCTAGCCGCCACATCACAGGGTTTGATGGAGGAATTCTGACGGATGACCTTACCATCAATGAATGCGCCCCGCATTCCGGCTAAAACCAACATCAGTAAGGGAATACAAAAAGGTACCTACACTTGGGTTCCTAAGAAAGAGAAAAAGGCCCTTGTTGTCCATGTCGCTCTCAAAGTCCATAATATCTCACATTGGTATTTTGATAGTGGATGCTCCAGACACATGACAGGTGATGCCTCATATTTTACCCATCTTGAGGATTATAATGATGGGAGAGTCACCTTTGGAGATGGTAACAAATCTAGCATAGTTGGATGAGGTACAGTAGAGTTACCAGGATTTCCAAAGCTAGAGAACGTGCTGTACGTCAAAGGTTTGAAAGCAAACCTTCTTAGCATCAGCCAGCTGTGCGACGATGACTTTGCAGTAAAGTTTGACCGGGAAGCTTGTAAGGTCTATAATCAAGCCTGTAAACTTTTAGTGCAAGGGGTGAGGACAGAGGATAACTGCTATGGGACTGAGCCCACATCCTCACTAGTTTGCAACAGCGCCATGATCACTCCTATGGATCTGTGGCACCAACGTCTAGGTCATATGAACGTTAGAGACTTATCTCGTTTAGTCAAAAAGGACCTAGTACGTGACTTACCATCTCTTGGAAAGCCAACTTCCATGATTTGTGGACCCTGTCAGTTGGGAAAATAAATCCGTAGCCCTCATAGGAAGTTGAATTCCATTACCACCTCCCGTGCTCTTGAGTTGATTCACATGGATCTTATGGGTCCTACTCGCACGGAGAGTCTAGGTGGTAAGAGATACATTCTCGTGATGGTAGACGATTTCTCCAGGTACTCCATTGTAGGTTTTCTGAGAGAGAAATCTGATGCTGTAGAATTTTTAACGACCAAGTGCCATGTCCTACAAAATCAACACAGAGTCACTATTAACAGAATACGTAGTGATAACGGCACTGAATTTAAGGAAGCAAAGGTAGATTTGTACTGTGATAGCCTTGGGATCAAACATGAGTTTTCTGCTGTGAGAACTCCTCAGCAAAATGGGATTGTTGAGAGGAAGAATAGAACGATCCAAGAGATGGCTAGATCTATGCTTCTAGGTCGTAAAGTTTCTAGGAGATTTTGGGCAGAGGCAGTGTCTACTGCATGCCACACGGTGAATAGGGTGTATCTGCGTTCACACACACTTCACACTCCTTATGAGTTGTGGACTGGCAAGAAGCCCAACCTGGCATATTTCCATGTTTTTGGGAGTAAATGCTACATCCTACGGGATAGAGAGCAATTAGGAAAGTTCGACTCCCGGAGCGACGAGGGAATATTTCTAGGATATTCATCGAATAGTAGAGCGTACCGGGTATTTAACCTGAAGAGCTCTAGGGTTATGGAATCAATAAACGTTACCGTGCGAGATGACGAACCTTCGACGGTTATTGATCCTAACCTTCTGTGTGAGGATGAGGATTGTTCTGACAGTGATTTACCTGTTCCTCTCTCACACTCTGTGGACCCTATTCCTGTGTTAGGGGACACACCTGCTTGGGTTCGCAAGAGTCATGATCCTTCAGCCATTGTTGGTGATCCCACTCTAGGGGTCAAGACTCGTGCTCAACTAGAGAACGTTGTTAGTCATCATTGCTACACGTCCAAAGTCGAGCCCAAGAACCACAAAGAAGCACTCAAAGATGAACACTGGATATCTGCTATGCAGGATGAGTTGCTTCAGTTTAAGAAGAAAAATGTCTGGGAACTTGTCCCCCGACCTAGTAATACTAATGTTATTGGTACCCGGTGGATTTTCAAGAATAAAATGGATGAAAATGGTACCATAATCAGAAATAAGGCTAGGTTGGTCACTCAAGGCTACACACAGATAGAGGGTGTAGACTTTGGGGAGACATTTGCTCCTATTGCGAGGCTTGAGTCCGTCCGTTTACTACTCGCCATCGCATGTCATCTGCACTTCAAGTTATATCAGATGGATGTCAAGAGTGCCTTTCTGAATGGCATTCTACAGGAGGAGGTTTATGTGGAACAACCAAAAGGGTTTGAAGACCCTAAGCACCCTGATCACGTCTACTATCTGAGGAAAGCATTGTATGGTTTGAAGCAAGCACCCCGTGTTTGGTACGAGAGGCTTACTTCCTATCTCTTAGCCCGTGGCTTCAAGAGAGGGGGAGTTGATATGACGTTGTTCGTCAGGAGAGATGACGGTGCTATCTTGGTTGCCCAAGTCTATGTGGACGACATAGTCTTTGGATCCACATGCTCCCATCATGCTCACCACTTTGAGGAGGAAATGAAAAGTGAGTTTGAGATGAGCATGGTTGGTGAGCTTACATTCTTCCTTGGTCTCCAGGTTCGTCAGCTAGAGGATGGGATGTTCATCTCCCAATCCAAGTATGCTAGAGACCTAGTGAAGAAATTTGGTTTAGACTCCGCTAAGCATGCACGTACACCTATGAGTACTTCTACCTGTTGCGCTAAAGAAAGACTATCTCTAGCGACCAAGACGACAAAACTCACTCGGGAATTTTATCAAACACTTGGTGTGCGGAAAACACCCAAGACCTTGTTCCCAAAATGAACTAGTGTGCAAACTCCCAATTGAATCAACCAAACATCAATGAAGAGACAATAAGAACATACAAGCAATCATCAAAGCAAAACAACAACGATATACCGTGGTTCACCCAAATTTGGGCTACATCCACCAAGGAGGATTTCTTCTTTCTATAGATAAATGGAGGAACCCAAAGGTTATACACACACACAATTTATCTCTCTTAGAAAGTCACTCACAACCTCACAAGAACTCACCCCTCAAATGGGAGCTCTATCTCTCTTTAGCTTTGATAACTCACAAAATAGCTCTCAAACTTGTCCTCTCTCAAAACCTAGAAATAACACTTGTATTTATAGATTTGAGCCAAAATGGCAAATTTGTAAATAAACCAAAACTAAAAAAATAGGAGAGCCAAAATCAACACTACCAAGCTTAGTAAGGACACTTCAGGCAAGGACGTAGAGAAAACCTTGTATCGGAGTATGATAGGTAGTCTTCTCTACTTGACTGCTAGTCGTCCCGACATTGCCTTTAGTGTTGGAGTCTGTGCGCGTTATCAGGCGTCTCCTAAAGAGTCACACTTACTCGCTCTAAAACGTATTATCAAATACGTAAGTGGGACTCTCTCATACGGTATTTGGTATTCCTTTGATACCGATGACCGTTTGTCCGCATATTCGGATGCCGATTGGGCCGGGGACGTAGATGGATGTAAGAGCACTTCGGGTGGGTGTTTCTACTTTGGTTCTGCTCTTGTGTCTTGGTTGAGCAAGAAGCAAAACTCCATCTCTTTGTCCACTGCGGAGGCTGAGTACATCGCCGCCGGGAGTTGATGCACGCAACTCATGTGGATGAAGCAAATGTTGGAGGATTATGGGATTTCACAGGACACCATGTTCATTTCCTGTGATAACACGATCGCGATACACATATCCCGCAATCTTGTCCAACATTCGTGCACAAAGCACATCAGGTTACGCGAACACTTTATACGTCAGTTAGTTGAGGAGAAGGTCGTAATCCTGAGTTTTGTTCCTACCGACCGTCAGTTAGCCGATATTTTCATGAAACCTTTAGATGCCCTTAGATTTGAGAGTCTTAGGAAGTCTTTGGGGATTTGCACAGTTGACTGAGGGTTTGGTCTATGTCTAGAATAGGATGCTTCTTCATGTTCATATCATATGCTTCCTATTGGTAGTCTGTTTTATATGTACCATAGATTTGTTGTACAACTTTTATGTATTTTTTATTATCCTTTGAAAAATACAAAAAGATTCTCTTTTTAGAAAATTTTTAGAAAAACTCAAAAAGATTTTATTTTGATAAAATTTTTGAAAAATTCAAAAAGAGACTTGCCTTTTATGGATGAGCATTTAAGATAAGCCAAGTCACAACTTCATTCCATATATCCATGTGACTGTTTGATAGAGATTTGAGAGGCTACATCATTTCATCCATGTGCTTAACATTGATTGGAGTTCTTGAGATGTAATTAGTGATATTTCCTACATGCTTGACTCCTATATCCTTTATTGCACACATGCACGGCTATATTTGATTGTTGCACATGTCAATCTCATGTTGGCTTGAGTGTTTCCATCTCAATCCTGTCTATACAATGTATAAAATGCGATAAAACTTGACAAGATTGGATTGCATGTAAAAACCGTTTTGGTGAGACTGTGTGTATATTTTCATAACGGGGAGGGGCTGCGAAAGTTGATTCTTATCCTTTGCGCAAAAGACACCGTTAAAAAGGACCTAAAAAATGGAGGAATTTTAAATATCCGAGGTCCTAAGAGGTAAAAAGAGCCCGGAAAAAATTGATAAGGCAATAAAAAGCATTTCATGCCAAATATGGGCCATTTAGGTTTCATCCAATTCTCCAAAGTTTGAGAATTTAGTATACCTCTATTAAAAATATAAATCTGAGGGAGTTTGGTTGGAGATTGAAAAACGGGTTTGCACTTCCTTGAAAGTCCTGAAAAAGCATGAAAATCATTTTGGACGTTATTGGTGTAGAAATCACTTTGAGCTTTGATTTGTAGATTTGATATAGTCAATGTCTTATATTTCCAATCTTTTACTCCAAAGGAAGCATTTGAGTTCATTCGTTAGGAATATCCAATATTCATCGTGCACTATGTCATGTTTGTATGCTTCGATTTTCCTATCGAATTTTGTTCACACTCATTCTTTTACGCTATCACCGACTTGGTTGTTTTATGTTCATTCATGGTGTGATTTTATGCCTTGTGACATCCCGCACTTGCTTATCTGATTTATTTCTCTTATTTGTCTATCTGGGGACATCATAAAAAGGGGGAGAAAGAATTATCTTATTATGGGGGAGATTTGAAATTTTGAGTTTTGTTCATAAATTGGTATATATGTTTGTCTCATTTCAAACTCGATATGTCACTTGGTATTTTGCTTTGTCTCATGTGTGTAGGTACTACTTTGATAACTGAACTGCACACCCTGATGAGAAAAGCGTTAAGATCCCTGAAGATTTGAAGATCAAATGATGCAGTCTTATTCACTTGTACTCTTTCAGTTTTGGGTTCATGGAAGGGTAGATTTGTATAGGCAATTATTTATGATTGATAATTCGGATGTTTGTTTTTATGTATGTACCGGCATAGACATAGGGGGAGATTTGTAAGGACATTTTTGTCCGTTAGCATTTTATATGTCGTACGCCGTTACACCGTTAAGGAAATTCAAGAATCATATGCTCATCAACGGATCCGAATATCAAAAGGAGAAAAGAAATCAAGGGAACAGACCGGACCGATCCGGGCTAGATAAAAGAACCGATCCGGTTCATCCGGACCGATCCGCCTAAAGGGACCGGACCGATCCGCTTGCTGAGGTGAAACTAGTGTGCCCCGGATCCATAGCGAACCGATGAAGCCAAAAAGGCCGAACCGATCCGATGCCAACCGGATGGATCCGGTTTCAGAAAAAGAACCGATCCGAGTTCACCGGACCGATCCGCCTAAAGGACCGGACCGATCCGACGAGGATAAATCCAAACAGATCGTGTTCAGATCATGTTCCGAAATTTAGGGCTCAAGTTCTCCTATTTAATCCCACTACGGGAATTGGTTTTTCCAAGACTTTCCCACGATTATCAGAGCATATCAACCCTAAAGTCTTCACCTATTGAGTCCTATGATTCTAGGTTTTTAGATTCATACATTATCCATATCTATGTGAATGCGGTTTTGTAACCCAAGAACACCATTGATGTTGTTCAACCCTTGTGAAGTGGACCGTTCCTTCCTCTTCATTGCAGCCCTACTGGACAGGGATAGTTCCAGCCGCCAACCCTACTGGAAAGGGATATTCCAGCCGCGACTACAGAATCCGATACCCGAGGGTAATTCTTAGCCAACCTGTATTTCATTGTAATCCGATTGTAAACCGTCTTTTACAAATTATAGTGATATACAAATGGTTTTGCCCCTGTGGGGGATTTTTCCTTAAACTTTGTGTGTTGAATATCTTGTGCATGATTCCATATTGTTTCAATCACACCTAGTTGCATGCTTAGGGTTAATTTGGGTTAAAATTGGTATTTATTATATTATTTCTTAATTGAACGCAAGCGCCAACTCTTTCACTTATGTCTTTGTACATAACTATTTTGTTGGATCACTATGTGATAATTTGAATTCAAACCCTTAATACGAACTCGTTTGTGTAGTTCATATTTATCGTGAATATTGAATCTATCGAGATCTCAGTTATTCCTTAAACCGTATACAACACTACAACCTATAAATTCAGTATGCCACTGAATTGCTTTTAATCGTTAATTGTGGCATAACCTTGCATCCTATTTGGCTTAACTTCAATAAATCGCGCAATTTGTACCTTTTATCAGTGAAATCCTAGTAGCATACCTTACGATTAAGGGATTATACCTCGATATACCACGGTAGTTCTAATTGGCCTATAGGACTGAAATGGTGAGTGCCTAGTTATTATTTTTCTACATATGTATGAGTGCCACTCTAGCTAGGTGTGACAAACTGTTTATTATTCCCCAATTATTTAGGATTAACTATCCAAATGTATTACCTGCTCTGGGCAATATTGTTACGGTATGACTGCACAGTTGCAACCCCTATAACTAATAATTTATAGGTTATCTGGTTATAATCTGAACCCTTATCATTGTAACTTAATATAATTTATTGCAATTCACCATATTATTCCTTTAAATATCAATAGACTTCAATATACCCCTGCTAGTTCTATGATATTTTTTTTCCTATTTATAATATCGGCATAATTTGATTCCAGCTGTATTCTGACAAGACCTGTTACTCACATCTTGTATAAAATAAAATAATCTACTTGGCATATTTACTTAATTGTTTTCCTTTTAGATGGACTCTGAGCCCGAAGAAGATGACATGCCACCCGTACTTATGAACTTTTACTCCATTTTACCCCTAAAAATATTTCGATAACATACTAAAACTTATCAACTCCTATGATTCCCTTATGTTTTATAAGTTTATCATGTTATGTGTGGCATGTACGAATAAATATGTATTTCTATTTATTTTAGATATATGATATAATAAGATTCCTAGCATCCGCCTATAATAAAATCATTTAAATTCTGCTTTCCTTCAATTATTTCTTTTATACTAGTATCCCTCAGTTACCATTAAAGCATAGAATCGCAGATGTGATATTTTTTTTCTTCTCTCCTAAACTTCTCTCTCTTTTCTTCTTTTCTTTTCTCTCCTAATAAAATTTACATTTCCTTTCTTTTATCTTAAAAACTCTCAAACATGTTGTAACCCTCGATTCACATAACATTGAGTTTGTTTTCCACTTTACAAGAACAAGTGGGAACAATGCCCAATATCCACATGGTACACCATTTAACTTATGTTTATCTTTGTCGATTTTTCTCTTTTTCATTATATTTAATGGATGAAACCATTTGATAATAGGATTTGGGTTCCCACCTTAGTAATAGAGAGTCTTAAAAGGTTGTTGGTTAAATCTTTAAGACAAAGCTAAGACGAAACTACTGAATTAGGTTAACACCTCACTTTTCCCTTCCCCTCACAAAGAGATTGTTTTCTTTTATGATTATTCTTTCCATGTCAGACTTGATATCCTATTGTCGAAGTCGATTAGGGACATATTACTAGAAATATTACCCTTTCATAGTTAATCCCTAATGCCAATAGACCTCTTGTGGGGGAACATGGTCTATTACCACGATTTATTTAGTATCAATGACGCCCCTTGACCGTAGCCAAACTTATATGTATATCGTTAGGCCATTTCCAAGTTGTTATACTTTTTCTAGCCGGACGCGAGACATTTAACTTCATCACTAACATTCCTTCCTCCAATGACACCTCGTATAATTCATCAATGGATCGATAAATTCTAATATAAAAATCACGGGAGTAAGAAATAATTAGTAACATTCTCAACATAACGAGATAATTAATAATAGTACAAGTAAATACAATATGAGATAATAAAATGCTGAATAAATTGAAACATCTATGAAACCATCCAACTAACAATAGAATCAAATTCCAGCTTTGGAATACAATATATCTCAATGTCTTAAAGTTAAACTTTGAATAATAAATACATCGCATTCAAATCTCTAACTCGAGAAATCTGCAATAATATAACTCACTCATAATTGAAATATAAAAGAATGTGGAAATGTAAAGGAGTCATAATGCTTGACATCTACATCCCAGAAATGATAAATGAAACTAGTGTTAGAGAAGCTCCTCCAACGAGTAGCTCAAGTCTGCGGCAAAAACTGGGACCTAAGAGTTTCAAAAATAGTTTAATAGAGATAATTAAACCTAACAAGTTTGCAATGCTTAAGAATATAACTAAATTTGGGCCACAATAATAATAACACATCTTCCTACCATATTAAGTTGATTTTAAGTTATTTAAGTTACCCCAATCCAAACAACCTAACTAAGCGCACGTTTCTAATCCAAAACCCGAATGCGATCCATGGGCTATAATTTCATCTGTTAATTAAGTATTCATTACTCTAGCAATCTTAATTTTGTCTATTATATTAATAAACTCTTACTCTACGATAATCTCTTACATTAATGAAATATCACTTACTAAATATTATTAGTTTATATAAATAATCTCAGGTTATGACTCTAAATGTGTATCTCTAGTGTATAAAACTTTAATATTCTTGAGTAATACTTTAGTATAGGTGTCTCTAGTATATTTTATAATATTGTTCTCGAGCCATAATATAAAGTGTATATATCTCTAGTATAGTCATCTCTGGTAAAATCATATAAATATAACTCACCACAGATCATATGGGCTATGCTCAAGACCGAAAATAAAGGTGTAAAGGTTTAACAACCCAAATTTTTCAACGCCTAATTGATTAGGCTGGACACAAAATATCGGGAGCACTAAAATAACTTATATCATTCTTAGCATCATGGATAAACCAAGAACTACAATAAATAAAACCATACATAATAAAAACCCAACAAAGGATGACAAGAAGGGTAACTTAACTGAAATAACTAAACTCCAATAAATAAATCCACTATATCGAATCTCTTATTCAACTCCTGAATACAAATGGATATTAAAATGAATCACCACCTCCAACTCTATGGATACCAAGATGGATCTCCACAACTGCAAGTATGACTGCTCAACACTTTTAAACTTGTATATATAATAATAATACCTGAGGGGTACATTTTAAAGATTTGGGTCAGTGCCCTAAAGTTGGAAGAATATCTCCAATACATCAGTCTAAATCATGTGACAAATTTACAATAAACATGTCACCCGTCGTCTCTAACATGTAATAAGTACACCACCTCTCGTGTAAGTGTAATAGTATACTCATGTCCCAACCCAAAGCACAAATATATTAAAATTCTCTATCTCAAGACTTATCACTTCTAGCTTACAACGACTAACTAACATAGAATGTAACTGACTACCCAAGTGGGATTACACCCCAATGCTCCTGCATATATTTTATTAAGATACTCACAGTCTCATAAAAGTAACACTCTCTATGTTTTTAATATCTTTTAATTAAACGTGTTCTTCTCTGAACTACCATAAAGGATAAATAGCAACTATGTATCTTCCAGCAGGGATGTAACTAACTACACATGTATGAATACAACCCAAGTACAATTTCTTCGCAATGTCACCCACAAAGAAAAATACAAGTAAACCATATAAAATATTAAAAATGACACAGGTTTAATTATCAATTGTCCATCCCTAGACTATATATGAAATACTTTCTCATTATTTATTACATCACACAAATGCCACTACCTTCGGTGTCTATCTTGTGCCTCTATTAGTAAGTACGTAGGACTCCGTCACCTAACAAGCTTATAAAAAAACGTAAATAAAAAATGGGGGATCACTACGTAGTAGCACCAATAATGGGCTCATACCCAACCCGACTGTGGCTCAAGTCAAATAGCCTTCTCTTATCAGGAATGGTTGACACCCTCGAATGCATGATCTAAAACAATGACCTCCGCCACATCCTTCCCATCTCAGCCGAAGTGTCGTGCACGGTCTAGATGTCCAACGCCCACCCCCAATCAATATATTCACGACAAGTAGAGGTATGTTCACATAATCAACACAATATATATAACTATTGATCAATGGATGCACTCAAGCATGCCAAAAACATCCAAATACCCGAACGTAGGATTGGCACATAACTAGGTTTACTATCTCTCAAACCATATCAAATATATATAATCAAGTAGGGTACTGCATACACTCAAGTGTACCTCAAATCAATCAAATCCATAAATACTATATATATATATATGTATATATATATATATATATATATATACACACACACACACACACACTTACACTCTCTTGTAACATATTCATATATATATCCAAATTAATGTCTAAATTAATTATATGACCTGTAGTTTCTAAATACCAGAATTAACCACCCAACATATGCTTTAGATAGTCACTCCCAAACCTAGGGACTCATTCCCAATGATAATTACATATATATCCGCAATGACATAAGTTAAACAGTTCTTAAAGGCAACTCCGAATGAAAACTAGGTTAAAAAATCCAGCCAAATAATTAATGGACCATCCTTGGGAGAAACTAAAGGCATCGATCGATCGACACTGGTCGATCGATTGACCCTCTCAAGTCGCAGGTCGTCTTCTCCCTTTATGGGATTGATGCCTCGAAAACATCCACTAATGCATTCTAAGCTTATTAGTCTGCCCCAAATCAATACCTAACTTAAATCTAACTATATGAATATGTGTCTAAACTTTTTTGCACAATCATACGTATTTAAGGACATAAAATCCAAGATTAAATCCTAAAGATTCAAACTTTCTAACTTAACTCATTATCAATTAATTATAGGGTATGTTCATCTACAATTCCAACATTAAATCTCAAATGAACATGGGGATAATTCACACTACACCAAAACAGTAGACTTGTCACGGTCTTTGACCTTGACAAGTCTGGGGTTGACAACTTCTTTGTCACGTAAAAATTCACATGGTATGATCACACTAACGGTATGATTATACTGACAGTATTTCATTTTAAAACATCAAACCTATTTCAGATTTACACTTTTTTAATCATTCAATTTCATGTTTTTCTCTTCGAGGTACAAGTTTTTAAAGCATGATAAATTCATACTAGTCATAATTATCCAAATTATCATCATAATTAAACTTAATTAAACTATTCCCTAAGCATTCTTTATAACTCATATTATAATAGGGAAAACACGCATTTTAAATCAATTACAGATTCAATGATTATTACAACATATTCTTAACTAAAAATTGACGAACACCGAATATAGGCTTGAATCCTCCTCTCTAAGTTTTCTCCACTTCTCCTATATGCCTTTTGTTGCTTGTAAGAGTATAGTTATACTGAGGTCTATGAACATCTGGATCTGGTGAGGCATGACCCACTTCAATGGAAGATTTATTCAAGGTTCTATGGTCTCAAGAGTAGCTGAAGATGAAAACTATCTATTTCTGGTAACAATGGAGTTTCCGTGATTTCTATATGAGAAGAAAGTGATTAACTATAACATTAAAATAATAATAATATTGGATAAAATGGATCACTTGGAAGTGATGGTTCTTAGGAGTGAAGAGACAAGAACTTCAAATACCAAGGAGAGAGCATGAGAGAGAATACATTCAGGTGCAATTTTGACAAAGTAACAGTGCTAACTTGTGTTATCTATTTTGACCTTGCCCAAGGGCTCTTTATATATACAAAATATTATAGCTGATTTGGCATGTACGTGCGAAAAGGGTATTCATTTGCGACATCATCGAAAATGCACTTTTTATCCTATTTAATTGTTTGTCACCTGTACACTCTAATAGACGACATCTAGCACAACCCAAACTCAAAAAGCAAATATGTCGGGCATAGTGCCAAAAAACACAATTTGGTAACTATCGTTTCAAGCGGTAACTTGGTGACCAATCTTTTGAAAGCTTGTGAGTGGCCATTGAGGACTACTCGTGAATAATAAGTTTGAAAATACTTTGTGAACAGTACCTTGGCTACTCACCTATTTGATTAAGTGAGGATTGTGTAATTACATGAGTGACCTCTTACGTCCCTCCTATTAGTATTCTCTATTTCCTAAGGTATTGAAGTTGTTAAGACTTAGCTTGACCAGTAAGACTTGTCTCTCAGCCCTCAAACCAAAAATCCCAAGAGATCCTAACTGGCCAGCTCAAGCCCTGCTTTCTCGATCAAGGCTACCCGTGTAAGCAAAGTAACAGTGTTAGTAATTTTTTCAATATACACATTTTTATAATCACTTTACTATTCACATAGGATCCCCTCAATCTCTTAGGTTTACTCGCATACTTTCTTTCGTGTCTTAGGTTTGCTCGTTGATCATATGTCCCTTCTTTGGTCTTGGGTCCACTTGTTGTGGCACCTTATCTCCAATTTAACTATTTTATCTTACGTTTATTTATTTACCCTTATGACCACTCATTGTGGCACGCTCTTGCCAAATGTTATTCATGGGCTTACTTGTGTCTTATTTACTCTTGGGTCCACTCGTTGTGGCCCCTTTCGTCAAATGGTCATTTTCGACTATTTTGTTTATCTACTTTTGGGGCCACTTGCATGGCACCCCCTCTCCCTCTTAGGACCATTTAGTCAAGATTACTTTTGGGCCTGCATATTTTGAAGCCCCCTCATCTAGCCTTGTACCCACTAGTTTGGCACCCCACGCCCTATTGGGATTATTTGTGGGTAGTTGAGTGGGTGCCCCTCTATATCACCCCCCTCATTTAAAAGTGTTTGTGTTGGTAAAAATGAAGATTTTTACGTGAAACAAATCATTATCTTTTAGTAATTTGAGGAATCTTTTTTAATTCAAATCATTACCTTTGTTGAGCATTTAATGCCCCTGACATAGTTGTCATACTTGTGCACCTTTTAGTGTCCCGATATGTCATGTGTCTGCTTGTGAATACTCATTTCATGAATTGGGTATTCAATTTTTATTTTTTCTTGAGCCATCAGGCGTGTGCCCCTTTCAAGGTATAAATACTTTCTTAAAAAAAAATCAAACTCTTCATGTCTCATTTGCATTCTATTTTTTCAGAATTAGAGAGAGGAATATCTTTCGTCCTCAACCTTCATTTTTCCTTCATCATTTAATTCTTCAAATCTTCACTATTTTAAATGGCCTCTTCATCGTCGGTGGTGTCTATTGCCATTTCCACTTATGTGAGTGAAATCCTCATTGTCTCTTTGCCCTTTCAGGTCACAATTTCCACCACCACATCCATTGGAGCCACCATTATGGCTTCTTCCATGGTCTTTTCCACCACCATTACCTATTTTTACATGGTTTGGCTTATGGCAATGCGAAATCATGTTAATCAAAACTTGCATCCAGGATGTCCCCCACGAGTCTATCTCCACTTGAATTCCTATAAATGACATGTATATGTCCAAGAGGATCCAAAGGAGATTTGATATCGTAGCACTACTGAAAAGACCCTACTTGAGAAAGCTACCCCCATTCTAGTGAAGACCTTGCGCGGGGAGTCTATTTATGCCAAACATCCTAAGCCCAAGGCTTAGCCAACAAAGAGTAAGGCTAAACGCAAGTCCAAGTATAAGGCCCCTTCCAAAAGGAAACACCCTAACACTTATATGTCAAACTTTGTCCAAGCCTAGATAGATGTGGCTGCTTCTTCTTCTTCACTTATAATAATTGGAGGAGCTAAGCAGAAGAAAAGGGAAGCTGAGCCCACTGGTCCCCTTATTGTGCCAAATCAAGAGTAAGACACTAACACTTTAGGAATTAAGGAGACCTTCTAGATAGTCCGTGATCAAGACTATGAGGCCCTTGGCAATTCTCTTTCCCAACCTTCAATTTCATTAGCCCCTCCTCTCACAAAAGGTACTCTGGTCATTTCACTTTTACTTAATAAAATTATTAGTTATGGGGTTACGAATTCTTACTCCTTGTCTTGCTCATCTAAATAGGAACTTGTTTATTAAGGAAGCACCCCTTTCTATGATTACAATAGTTCCTCTTCAAATGAAATTGGTGTTATCGACACTAAACAAGATCGTTCGCTTGACACTTATGCTTTCTTGTCAGCATCAAGAGTCTTTTTTGGTGATCATTATGACACCATGATTTACTCCACTTTTACCACTAGTCCCACCACTGTGCATTTTCCCTATGGACAAGCCTCTCGCCAAGGTACTGCATGTTTTTTAGAGGCTTTGTTTCTATTATCTTTCTTTCATTTGATCTTATCGTCTTGCAATATTTTACTAACTTCAACTCTTTTTTTTCTTGCACTTGATCAGGTTTCTACTGTGGGGATGAGTTTCCCCTTAGAGGTGAGGTCCTCCCCCCTTATCTGCTGCTCCCCCAGTTCCCCAAACACCATTCCTTCCTGAGAAAAATTCCATGCTTGTCTCATCTCTATGTCTCACTCGAGAGGTTTGCCCATAAAACTCTAAGACTTGTATCTTTCTTACTTTCCAACTTTTTAATATTTTTTTAGGACTCTTTGCCTATCGTTTTTCATTCTGCAGCTTTCCTTCTTGTTTCATACTTCCATGAGGGGTTTCTTTTGTGTCTACCCACTCAATTGAGGTATTTACCATTTTTTTAAACATCTCAAGTCTTGTTACCTATGAGTTTTGAACTTATTATTGTATTCTCATGTGTGTATATATTTCTTCTTTGATAGGTGATTATAGTCCCCAATTACCCTATCAGGCCTTGTGCTTCCTCTATGGCAAGAATTTCTTCACCTGGGCCCTCCACCACAATCTCTGCAGAGGTATCTCTACATCATTTCTCCTTTGTGTATATCTTTGACTCTTTCTTGTGGATAACACCACTCTATCTTTGTTTCATCTTAACTTTATGATACATGACTCTCTTTCGAGTAGCCCTTTCACTAGTGGGGTAATACTCCTACCAAAAGGTGTTGTCATTCCTGGGTTATGCCATTTTGTGAGGATATCTATTCCCAAATTTTTCCTCCCTATGGACAACAATACACATGTCTAGTCTTTTCCTACTAAGATCATTTACATCATGGCTTTGAGTGCACTTCTCTCACACATTTCTTCCTCAATATAGGTACTTATCCATATAGCCTTGTCATTTTCTTACTTAGTCCTTTCCTAAGAACTTCCTTATTGACGGGTTAGTACGAGCATTACCGCAACCCCTATGGTTGATTTGATCCCTTCTCCCCCTTCTAGGGTTTAGTTACTTGGATTTATACTTCTTCTATCTTCTCTCATATTTTTCTATTCATTTCATTTGAGTTATTTATTATTTGTTTATCTATGCTTTAGGCTAGCACTAGTATCTCCTTGCCAACCATTTATGTAATTGGTGCTCAAGTGAGTAGTTCACCTGCCATTTTGTCCTAGGTATTTAATCTTTTCTCTTAAGCTTTCTATATTTTTAAATTTTTCTTTGTTTGTTGACAACTTGGATCATAACTATCTCTTTTTCTCTAAGTGAACCCCTCGTAGGTCCCTGGCGCTGTGGACCCTCTCGTGAGCTTATTTGTGAGCACCTCCTCATCAAAGGCCTCTCTGGTATTCATTCTATTATACTTGGTACCTAACCCAACTTGATTTCTTTACTGTGCAAGATATCTGAGTGATCCATTCTTTGTTTCTTTACTTTTAGACTAGTGGTGCTGAAGTCCATTTGATTGTGGGATATCCTGCGAGCACTGTGGAAGTAAATCCTCAGGTATTTATTTTATCACATCTTATTTTAAACTTACTTTTACTACACAAGTACTCGCTAGCACATCCTTGTTCTCAGTTTAGTTGTACGAGTATACCAGTGACTGCGGAAAAACTTTGGAGCACTACCGTGAGTGAGGTATTAATATGGCATACCATATTCACTCTTTTCTATTTTCACCCTTTTTTCATTCTTGCTTTTACTATGAAAGTATTCACCATCACTTCTATGTTTTATTATTCTCATGTTAGTAAGGTTAATGTTCATGTATCTATGGAACAGTTTATCAGTTCTACAATGAGCACTTCTTAGGTGTTATACTGTCATACCTAATTTACTTTTTCTTTTTAATACCTTTATAGAATCTTGCCTTTACTATGCCAATTCTTTACTAACATTATCTTTCTTTTCATTTTTCGGTCAGCACAGTGAGTCAGGGAGGACTTCACAGACTATCTAGTAGCATGCTTACTCCTCTATCGTAGGAGTAAGTTTTTTCCCAATATATTTGTTTTTTATACCATTTTCCTTAGTGGAAATTGTTCAAGGTCTCTTTTGTTTCTTCTCATTCTTTCTTCATATCTTTATTTCTAGGATCATGCGAGTGAGCCTATGGAGGTAGCTAGTGTCAATGAGCCTAGACCTG
The DNA here is from genome assembly GCA_949130495.1 of Sambucus nigra. Lineage (NCBI taxonomy): Eukaryota > Viridiplantae > Streptophyta > Magnoliopsida > Dipsacales > Adoxaceae > Sambucus > Sambucus nigra. The sequence continues at coordinate 364,739,900 of OX422212.1, forward strand.
AGGCCACCCAGTCTGATGCAGCTGAAGGGGAGGAATCAGGTGAGGTTCTCTATTTATTTACCTTTGATCCTAGTTCCATAAACATAGGCTATGATTCTATTGAGATAGAGGCTCCCGAGATTTTCATGAGGGACTTACGGTGTAAAGAGTACCCGAAGATATTTAGGGAGCATGAGAGGGAGGTCCTTGATTTGGTTCTCGAGCACCAACCAGAGACCTTCACATCCTAAAGTGTTCTAAATATTAATAGCCTCATAATCATCAACTTCAAAGATCTCACCAGTGACGTTCATAAGTTTTTATCCACTGCTCCAGCTGACCTCACTAGTGCCAACACTCGCCTCTTCCTAGTAGACATTCATAACTTGGAGAGTTTCTACCACTTCAAGCTTTATTGGCTTGATGCTCCTGTGTTCCACCACCTCATTGGTCTCCCTTACAGGAAGTTGGGGAAAGCTCACATGTCTAAGAAGGAAGGTACAAACTTCATGGGCAAATCCAGTTGTTGGATGCCAAGTTCGCCTATCTAGGCTGGAATAGGAGTTTTTATGAGAGGATAGCTCCCCTTTTATAGATTTTCATTCATGAGAAAACCTCCTTGTCCTTTTATCTAGTTGAGATATTGTAAAGAGTCTTTTTTTCCCTTTTGTAACTACAAGGACTACTCAATTTTGAGCAAGTATTTTATATCGATAAGAATGAAAAATTTTCTTCACTTTTCTATCTCTATTTTCTTTTGCATTGTCTCTACTTAGACTTTTACTTGTTTGTTGTGAACTGATATTGCTCATTTTTCTGTGGGAGTACTTGCTCGTAATCTTGGCAAGTCATCTATTATAACTTCCCCATAGTTTGTTGGGTGCTTGTTCTGCATTTAGTTTAGAACTAAATGGATAATTTGGAAGGGGGATTAACCCCCTCTCAATATTTTCTAATAATCATGTTATTTAAATAAATAACTCATAGAATAAAAGTAAGGTATCTATCTTACTTTTTTTATACTTATTCTCAAGATTAGATAAAAACTAACATCCTTGAAGAAAAACTATGTAGCCTGCATTCTGTTCCCTATTTGAACTATTATAAGTTAAGGGAATTTTCTCATTATACTTTAACTTTGGGAGGAATATATCATCCTAAGTATGATAAGTGTTCCTCAAGTTCAAGTCCCTCTCATAAGCTTCAAGAGTTAAAATCAATTAGGCCCATAAAATTTATAAGTCTAGGCAAAATTATTAGGCACGAAAATATGGGTGCATCCACTTGCATTGTTGGTGAGCGAGTGAACAAGAGATATTTAAAATAAATGCATGATATTATCATTAAAATAAATCTCATATACGACTGGTCAAAAGGTATTGTATTCATTCATTTTTGTAAGGAAATATTTATCTTTGATATTACAATAGTTTCTTGCTCAAAGTTTTCTTTCTACAAATGACCAATTGTTCTAGAGTAAATGACTGAAATAATTTTTTTTGAGAAATCTTAAGATAGTCTTTTTCATCCACTCACAGTTGATGGACTAAATGCATTCACTTTCTGGCTCTGAAATCTGATAATACCCTGACTTTCCCACTCCTCGCACTGCAAAGGGGCCTTCCCAGTTAGGCTTGAACTTCGACACTAACATACTGTTAGGACAAAAATTTCCAATTCAGTCCATATTTAGTAATAGCTTAATTCCATACAAAACCATTTGAGTCATAGGATAGATGTTTGGTCCTATCAAGCCTACGACATTTAAAGAGTTGAAGACATAGTGGCGCATAATTTACAGCTTCATCCTTGTCGCGTTTAGTGCCTTGTTTGTACATCAACAACAATTGGATTCTAAGGCTCCAAAGGTGTGAATGCGTTATATATATATATATATATATATAAGAGCTCGAAATTTTTATTTGGTGTATTTCATAAAATACCTTTTATGATCTTTTATATTCATAAAATATTTTTAGAATTTTTTTTAAGTTTTTGGGCTTAAAAGTGAAAAACAAAGTTTCCTGAATTTTCGTTCGAACGAGTTTTCCAATGAATTTATCTTATACTCTCCGCATTCTCGTTGGAAAATTCGTTCGAACGAAGTCTTTCGAACGAGACTTTGAACGAACTTCAAATGAGTTTGGGGAAATGTTTTCTATAATGTCATTCGAAATGTCATTCAAACAAACTTGTTCGAACGACCTGGGCAATTTTATGATATTTTTTTAATAACTTCCCACTTGCCCATTTCATTTCCCACTTCTTTTACCTGATTAAAAAGTGCGGGAACAAGACATTTTAGAGTAACTTTTTGTGACACCCCGCCTAATTAAATACCGGGTGATCAGTCCTTTATTAAATTATAATCAAGGTGAACGGTTGGTTCATTCTTAGCATCACTGTCGCAAAAATAATTTTTTTTTTCCAATTAAACACCCAAAATAATTAAGCTAAGTGACAAAACCATTTCTAAGACATCAATTTCCAAGTTTCATTTAAAAACCAACATTTAAACTTTACATAATTCATAGTTTAAGAATCACCCAACAACTATAATGGAACATATAATCCAAACAATTTAAACATCCAACAAATAAATTCCAACTTTAAAACTTAAGGAAAACATCTTAGTAGTAATAAATCGCAAAGTATAAATACTGGAAATAAATGAATCACAATCTCCGATAAAACAACTGAATAATGGAAAAGGGCGACACATGCCCAACTGGATAAAATAGTGCTAGAAGTGTAATCAATAATGAGGTCGTCTAAGCAAGAGGCCTGCAACTCCCACCTAAGCTGCAGCGCGTTCCTTCCAAAGGATCCTATGCAAGACGCCCCTATGGCTGGGCACCTGTAATATTTACATATATATACAAGAAAGAAGAGAAAATAGGAAACGGGTCAGAGCCCGTTTGTAAAACAGTTTAAAATTAGTTTAGCAAGCATTTAAAATGCTTACCGGCTAATGCAACCAACATATTAGTGCGGCACTCCCTTGAGAAATTCTCACCTTTCTTCTAATGTGCACACCTATCGCACTAATACTCCCAACAGTTTAACTTATCTTATCTTAAGTTACTCATAAGATTTCATGCCGACAATTTCAATTGTTAAGGAAGTTAATTTTATTAAACAGTAAAGTTCTCACATAAGCCTCATTTAATTATAAAGTTTCTCAGTAACGCATCGTACTTTTCAAACACTTGTTCTCAAGTTGAAATAATTATTCATTTCTTACTTACCATAGTCACAGTAGGTATTTCCCAAATTCCAGGTTTAAAAATATATATTAAACACTCATATAATATATATATTCTAACGGCACCCCACATAAAATTTATGATGCGGGCATACTCTGCTATCCAGTCCCCGTATCACTCGTACTAAGGAAAATACAAGTTCGAAATCACTCTCGAACAATATTAACACAAAACACATACAAATTGAGGTGAAGCATAGTTCCAAGTCACTAAGAGGTCAGCACATACCCTCACGTCTCTTAGGATCGTCTGACTATCGATCCGATAGCTTGTACCAAGGATTCCTATGTTCTAGGTTACGAGTCAATATCTCCCATAAAGGTCCCATCGAGATAAGACTGTCCCAGCACGATAACCTCCGGGATAGAAAGTAGCGTGGGCATGATTTTTACATGTATATAGTATATGCATAAACACAGTCATATATGTATACTACTATTCCCATATCAAATTTAGGTACACTCTCACGACCCATAATTATGATATTTATCCTTATTACACATTATTAGGTTATCACGTATAACGGTTTGTCTCTTATTCTTATTTGTGGGATTATTCCAACTTACTACGTAACACTTGTGGATTCCTATCTCTCCAAGTGTAATTTCAGTAGGTATTCATTTATATTTCAACGTAACTTCCTTACGAGTCTCACCCTTTAAACACATGTTCCCATTGTCTATCATATGTAAAACACCCCCGTGTAATGTTAATCTTGTCCCACATTAAAGATTCAATTTTTTTAAAGTCCTACTAGTCTTCTTTATATCCCAAAATGTTCTAACATTAGTATCCAAGAATGTCTAATCATTTAAATTGGAATAACCTATAAAAAGTGGAATGTGAGTTATACAGGATGGGTCGATCGATCCATGGCATCGATGCTCTTGGGTTGATCGATCGATCAATCAGGTATGACGAATCTGCAGAATTTCCAGTTACGGTTTTCCTCTTCCAAAATCATCCAAAGCAACATATTTGACAACCAAACTCCCAACCATTTATACTACAAGTGTTATAACCTCAAATAAGTGACATTCAACGTCAGGCATGTGGGTTTTCATCATGAAAAACGAATTAAATAAGTTATAATCCATAAAAATATCAAGAAACCTAATATTTTCTTTGTTTAGTTTCTTCCCATTCTTTTACCATATTTCATACTCTTAATTTACTGCAATTTCGTGGTTCAATCTCTACATATGAATTGGGTTTCCAAAATACATCTATTACTCATACACCATGCGAATTCAAATCTCCAAAACAGGGTTTTCTTTCACAAAAACTAGTCCGAATCAATCCTAGGCTAATATTATTGGAGCATTAACTGAAATAGAGCAAGATAGATACTTGCCTGAGAATTCTTGATTCAGATTTGTGGAGAGGTTGGTGTGGTTGTGATCCTCGTTGCGCGATCTAACGTTTGGCGGCGACGACGGTGCAAACGGTGGAGTTTTTGGCCTAAAACTCCTTGGAAAGCCTCTCATCTTCCTCTCCAATGGCCGTCTTTGGTTTATGGTGATTATAACCCTAGAAGATGACTCTTACCATCTGATATACCCTTAGAATTTTCGTGGGTTTTCATGCCCAAAAATATAAAATGTCCAAAACGCCCTCCCGAGGTGTTAATTAGGCCTAAAAACGCCCCGAGACTCAAACTAAACCCCCGGGTACATTATTTTGACTATCTCGATCCTTTCGGACACATTGATGCACTCAAAATGACCATACGGGTGACTTATAATTTATTCACTTTTAATAGTCCGAATTTAATCCCGACACGACACAAGCGCGTCCCGATAAATTTCCAAAATTATCAATTTAAATTCTCATGATAATTTTACTAAATTTAATTACACCTCTTACTTTACCCATAAAGTAACTTACAACAAAATAATTACTAACTCTCATCACGCTAATAAGTATTTAAATGATTTTCTTAATTAATATCTCTAATTAAATTTAATAAATCTCCTCAAAATTAAAAGTCATAAAAATACGGGGTATTACATACTTCCCCCCTAATAATGGAATTTCATCCCGAAATTCGAAAAATAAGGTGTACCTGGTAAGAATAACTCTGAGTACTTTTCACGGATGTCCGTCTCACGCTCCCAAGTGGATTCCTCCACATTATGATGCTCCCACTGGACCCTTACAAGTGGGACTACTTTCGACCTCAATCTCCTTTCGCTATGGTCTAGGATAGCCACTAGCCTCTCCTCGTAGGAGTTGTCGGGCTGTAAGTCAATCTCCTCAATCGCGATATGGGTGTGGGCCATGTCATCCTGAAGGTATCGTCTCAACGACGAGATGTGGAATACATCGTGAATGCGATGATAGTGCTCAGGCAGTCCCAATCTGTATGCTACTGGACCAACCCTCTTAATAATGGGAAATGATCCCGCGTACCTCGGGGCCAATTTCCCTTTCTTCCCGAACCTCATCACTCCTTTCATAGGAGATACACGTAGTAATACTTGGTCCTCCACATTAAATTGTCGGAAGAATCGTTTTTCATTAGCGAAGCTTTTCTGCCTGTCCTGGGCTACCCGAATGCAACTCTTGATAATCTCAATCCTAGCGGAGGTTTCTTGAATTACCTCTGGTTCGAGTAACTTGTTATCCCCCACCTCTAGCCAACAAGTTAGGGAATGACAAAGCCTTCCATACAATGCCTTAAATGGAGCCATGACAATCGTGAACTGATAAGAGTTATTACAAGCAAACTCTACCAGTGGAAGATGTGGCTCCCAACCTCTCCCAAAATCAAGGACACACATGCATAGCATATCCTCCAACATATGGTTGGTACGCTCTATCTGTCCATCTGTCTATGGATGATAAGCTGAACTCAACCTCAACTCTGTAACCATAGCCTCCTAAAATCTCTCCCAGAAATGCGACATGAAAATCTTGTCTCTATCTGACACAATATTCATGGGCACACCATGTAATCTGATAATCTCAGCAATGAACAACTGAGCATACTGACTCGTGGTATAGTCTGTCTGCACTGGCAGAAAATGAGCCACCTTGGTCAAATGGTCCACAATCATCCATATGGAGTCGTGGCCCCGCTGTGATGTAGGAAACCCAGTAATAAAATCCATGGAAATACTCTCTCACTTCCACGCGGGTATTTCCAATGGCTGAAGCAACCCCGATGGTTTCTGGTGGTCCACTTTTACCAACTGGCAAGTAGAACACTTGGACATGAACTCAGTAATGTCCTTTTTCATCCCACTCCACCAGTATTACCGCCTCATATCCTGGTACATCTTATCTCCCCCAGGATGCATCGCAAATTGGGACCCATGAGACTGAGTCATCACTGCATGACGTAAGTCTGCTCCTTCTGGGACCACCAATCTCCCATTAAACTTCAAACCTCCATCAGAACTAATAGAATAGGACTCAGCTCCCTCTTCTAAAAGTCATACAATCTGCTCCTGGAAAAATGGGTCTGCTGTCTGTGCCTGTATTACCCTCGTAATAATCTCGGGTGTCACTGTCATGACAGATATGAAGGAACGGGCTACTGCGTCCTGGTGACCCAAATCTTTCCACTTTGCTTTCCAGATGTTCTCTACATCGTCTATCGGTCTATGACTCAACGCATCAGCAACTACGTTGGCCTTCCCCGGATGGTACTGTATGTTGAACTAATAGTCTTTCACAAATTCTAACCACCTGCGCTGATGCATATTCAACTCTCGTTGAGTGAACAGGTACTGCAGTGACTTATGGTCTGTGAATAAATGGAACTTCTCCCCCAATAAATAGTGTCTCCATATCCTCAATGCAAAGACGACCGCTGCTAACTCTAGGTCATATGTGGGGTAGTTCTTTTCGTGCGGCTTAAGCTTGCGGGAGGAAAAAGCTATAGCCTTCTCCTCCTGCTGAATTACTCATCTGAGTCCCTGTAAAGAGGAGTTGGTGTAAACCAGATACTCCACGCCCGGCTTAGGTAAAGCAAGGACCGGTGCTGAAGTAAGCTTGTCTTTGAGCTCGTCGAAAGCTAATTGACAAGAATCGTCCCAAACATATGGTACCCCCTTGCGAGTCAGGTTCGTCAATGGACACACTATTTTAGAGAATCCTCGAATGAATCTCCTGTAGTATCCGGCTAACCCCAAGAAACTATGCACTTCCGTCAGTGTCGTGGGATGTCCCCACTCCCTCACCGCTAACACTTTACTCGGGTCAACCGCTATCCCCTGTTCAGAAACTACATATCCTAAGAACTACACTTCCCGTAACCAGAACCTGCACTTCTCGTAATTATCATACAGCTGATGCTCTCGTAGAGTCTGAAGAACCTGCCTTAAGTGCTCAGCATGCTCTTCCTCAGTGTGTGAATATATCAAAATGTCATCTATGAAGACGATGACAAACTGATCCAAGAACTCTCTGAACACTCGATTCATTAAGTCCATGTATACGGCTGGAGCATTTGTGAGTCCAAATGGCATCACTCTGAACTCATAGGACCCATATCTCGTCAAGAAAGCAGTCTTTGAAACATCCTGCTCCCTAATACGTAGTTGATGGTACCCTGACCTCAGATCTATCTTTAAAAAGAAAGTTACTCCCCTCAGCTGGTCGAACATATCATCGATTCGAGGCAACAGATATTTGTTCCATATCGTGACCTTGTTCAGCTCCCGGTAGTCCACGCATAGCCTTAGTGAACCATCTTTCTTTTTCACAAACAAAACTGGAGCGCCCCAAGGTGAGGTACTCTTACGAATGAAGCCCTGACCTAACAGTTGCTCTATCTGATCTCGTAACTCTCACATTTCTGCCGGAGCCATGTGGTATGGAGCGCGTGCTATCGGTCGAGTATCCGGTAATAAATCTATGACAAAATCTATCTCTCAACTGGGGAGTAGGCCTGGTATCTCCTAAATTACATCAGAATAGTCACGAACAACTGGGATAGAATCTAAGGGAATTACGACCTCCTTAGAGGTATCCTCCTATATGTAATACAAATGAGCGGCCGAGCCTCCCTCTAGGCGGGGCATCGCCACTACAAACATCTCTTTCCCTGGAATGGCAAAGATAATACTCCCATCGAAATAATCTATCATGGCTCTGTACGCTGCGAGCCAGTCCATACCAATAATAAAGTCATGCTCATGAATATCTAAGACTAACATGTCTGCTGGTAATACCAAGCTACCAATATCTACTCCCACACCCCAACAAATAAAGAAAATTAGCGATTTGTTCCCCTGTGGTGAGTCTACACATGTTACAGTGCTCTCTGCTGTGGCTAACAACCCTACGGCCTTCGCAAAATGGGTAGCTATAAAATAGTGTGTCTCCCCGGTATCAAATAAAACCCGACCTATAGTACCGTGGATAGGAAACATACCCTTAATCGCAGGTGGCGCCTGTGGAGCTGCTGCCTGGTGGACGTTATAGACACGTCCTTACTATAACTGCCCCTGCTGCACTGGAGCGGCTGGAATGGCTGGTACCTGAGTTGGTGCTGGGAGGGCGACTGGAAAAAGTGGCCTCTGTGGATCATTACGGGCACCCTACTACTGTGGGGCCCTATCACCCTCTGGACAATCCTGGCGCCTGTGGCCATTTTTACCACACCCGAAGCATCGACCCCTGAAATTTCCTCCCCTCTGTCCTTGCTGATTACGGCCCTGCTGGCCGTTACAACCCCGCTATTGGCCCTGCTAAAAATACTATTGGCCCTGATGGCCCTGTTGCTGACCCTGCGACTGACGATGTTAGCCCTACTTGCCCTGCTGATTAGGTTCGCCCTGCTGAACCTGCCTAAATCCCCCAAATCCCTGCCTAGAATCACCTGATAGGAACCGCTTGGCAGGGTCCCCCTGATGGGAACTCTACTCATGCTGACGAGTCTACCCCTGAGATGTCGGTGCTCCACTAGCACCGCTACCCCCTGTCCTGCCTTGCTGGCTGGACTCTCCTGCTCACTTGCTTCCCTGCGGATGGAAGCGTTGATCCTGACAGTGTAGTAAAGCAGCGTTGAGTACATCCGTATGGGTACTCAGCGACAGATTGCCTATAAGGTGCTGATGGATCCTCCAAGCCAACCCGTCCACAAACAAGAGTATATTCTTTCCCTCAGTGGGTGCCTCATCTGGAACTACAGTGAGAAGTCTTGTGAACTCCTCTTCATACTTAGCAACAGTCAAATTCTCCTGCTTCAGACCTAGTAACTTCCTCCTCATCTCAGTCTGCATGGCGGATGGGAAGTATTTGCTGTCAAATCGTGCCTAAAATGACTGAATAGTAATGGTATCCCTCTACTCCAAGGTGGTAGTGGATTCCCACCAATACAAAGCGACCCCCACCAGCTTAAAGGAAGCCAACAGTTGTTTCTGTATGTTCGTGCACTCGTACATGCGCAGATGCCTCTGGATATCTTTCTTCCATTGTCTTACCACAATGATATCCGAACTAATCGCAAACTCTGGGGGTTGTGCCTTCTGTAAGGCATCCCTAACTCGCTCCCATGCAGATGGAAGCTGTGCCGGTACTGGCGCCACTGCCTGAACTTGGGGTGGAGCCTACTGTACTACCGCTAGCGCTGCATTCACCGCCTGAGCAATGATAGCGGCTACCTCGGTTGTGTTCATCATTCCCTGAGGCGGAGCTACTGGCTGCTCGGCTTGGGCACGCCTATCCTTAGGTGCGAGTCTCGGAGGTATCTGAAACGTAAAGAAATTAATTAGTTTACAGTTACTATTAAAACTCAAATAGCTGAAGACGTAATCATAAAAGCAGGAATACAACAATCCTAAAATAGGGCTCTATAGCAAGAACGCTTAGATGAAAGAGAAATAAGCCGTACATATCCTAAAGACACTAGAACTTGATGCTCTGATACCACCTGTGACACCCCACCTAATTAAATACTGGGTGATCAGTCCTTTATTAAATTATAATCAAGGTGAACGGTTGGTTCATTCTTAGCATCACTGTCACAAAAATAATTTTTTTTCCAATTAAACACCCTAAATAATTAAGCTAAGTGACAAAACCATTTTTAAGACATCAATTTCCAAGTTTTATTTAAAAACCAACATTTAAACTTTACATAATTCATAGTTTAAGAATCACCCAACAACTATACTGGGACATATAATCCAAACAATTTAAAGATCCAACAAATAAATTCCAACTTTAAAACATACGGAAAACATCCTGACAGTAATAAATCGCAAAGTATAAATACTGGAAATAAACGAATCACAATCTCCGATAAAACAACTGAATAATGGAAAAGGGCGACACATGCCCAACTGGATAAAATAGTTCCAGAAGTGGAATCAATAATGAGGTCGTCTAAGCAAGAGGCCTGCAACTCCCACCTAAGCTGCAGCGCGTTCCTTCTAAAGGATCCTATGCAAGACGCCCCTGTGGATGGGCACCTGTAATATATACATATATATACAAGAGAGAAGAGAAAATAGGAAACGGGTCAGAGACCGATTGTAAAATAGTTTAAAATTAGTTTAGCAAGCATTTAAAATGCTTACCAGCTAATGCAACCAACATATTAGTGCGGCACTCCCTTGAGAAATTCTCACCTCTCTTCTAATGTGCACACCTATCGCACTAATACTCCCAAGAGTTTAACTTATCTTATCTTAAGTTACTCATAAGATTTCATGCCGACAATTTCAATTGTTAAGGATGTTCATTTTATTAAAGAGTAAAGTTCTCACATAAGCCTCATTCAATTATAAAGTTTTTCAGTAACGCATCATACTTTTCAAACACTTGTTCTCAAGTTGAAATAATTATCCATTTCTTACTTACCATAGTCACAGTAGGTAGTTCCCAAATTCTAGGTTTAAATATATATATTAAATACTCATATAATATATATATTCTAACGGCACCCCACATAAAATTTGTGATGCGGGCATACTCTGCTATCCAGTTCCCATATCACTCGTACTAAGTAAAATACAAGTTCGGAATCACTCTCGAACAGTATTAACACAAAACACATACAAATTGAGGAGAAGCATAGTTCCAAGTCACTAAGAGGTCAGCACATACCCTCACGTCTCTTAGGATCGTCTGACTATCGATCCGATAGCTTGTACTAAGGATTCCTATGTTCTAGGGTACGAGTGAATATCTCCTATAAAGGTCCCATCGAGATAAGACTGTCCCAGCACGATAACCTCCGGGATAGAAAGTAGCGCGGGCATGATTTTTACACGTATATAGTATATGCATAAACACAGTCATATATGTATGCTACTATTCCCATATCAAATTTAGGTACACTCTCACGACCCATAATTATGATATTTATCCTTATTACTCATTATTAGGTTATCATGTATAACGATTTGTCTCTTATTCTTATTTGCCGGATTATTACAACTTAGTACGTAACACTCGTGGTTTCCTATCTCTCCAAATGTAATTTCAGTTTGTATTCATTTATATTTCAACATAACTTCCTTACGAGTCTCGCCCTTTAAACACATGTTCCCATTGTCTCTTATATGTAAAACCCCCCCGTGTAATGTTAATCTTGTCCCACATTAAAGATTCCATTTTTTTTAAAGTCCTACTAGTCTTCTTTATATCCCAAAATGTTCTAACATTAATATCAAAGAATGTCTAATCATTTAAATTGGAATCACCTATAAAAAAGGGAATGTGAGTTATATAGGAGGGGTCGATCGATCGATGGAGGTGTTTGATCGATCGATGCTCTTGGGTCGATCGATCAATCAAGCAGGTATGGTGAATCTGCAGAATTTCCAGTTACGGGTTCCTCTTCCAAAATCATACAAAGCAACATATTTGACTACGAAACTCCCAACCATTTATACTACAAGTGTTATAACCTCAATTAAGTGATATTCTACGTCAGGCATGCGGATTTTCACCATGAAAAACGAATTAAATGGGGCTTAATCCATAAAAACATCAAGAACCCTAATATTTTCTTTGTTTAGTTTCTTCCAATTTTTTTACCAGATTTCGTACTCTTAATTTACTGTAATTTCGTGGTTCAATCTCTACATATGAATTGGGTTTCCAAAATACATCTATTACTCATACACCATGCGAATTCAAATCTCCAAAACAGGGTTTTCTTTCACAAAAACTAGTCCTAATCAATCCTAGGCTAATATTATTGGAGCATTAACTGAAATAGAGCAAGATAGACACTTGCCTGCGAATTCTTGGTTCAGATTTGTGGAGAGGTTGGTGTGGTTGTGATCCTCGTTGCGCGATCTAACGTTTGGCGACGACGGCGGTGCAAACGGTGGAGTTCTTGGCCTAGAACTCCTTGGAAAGCCTCTCCTCTTCCTCTCCAATGGACGTCTTTGGTTTATGGTGATTCTAACCCTAGAAGATGACTCTTAGCATCTGATATACCCTTAGAATTTTCGTGGGTTTTCACGCCCAAAAATATAAAACGTCCAAAACGCCCTCCCGGGGTGTTAATTAGGCCTAAAAACGCCCCGAGACTCAAACTAAACCCCCGGGTACATTACTTTGACTATCTCGATCCTTCCAGACACATTGACGCACTCAAAATGACCATACGGGTGACTTATAATTTATTCACTTTTAATAGTCCGAATTTAATCCCGACACGACACAAGCGCGTCCCGATAAATTTCCAAAATTATGAATTTAAATTCTCATGATAATTTTACTAAATTTAATTACACCACTTACTTTACCCATAAAGTAACTTACAAAAAAATAATTACTAACTCTCATCACGCTAGTCATTATTTAAATGATTTTTCGGATTAATATTAAATTAATATCTGTAATTAAATTTAATAAATCGCCTCAAAATTAAAAGTCATAAAAATACGTGGTATTACACTTTTGACACACATTCTTCTACAGTTTGAGAGAAAAGATTTTCTCTATCAGAAGTTCTTGTTTTTGTGTTTTTATTTTCATGGGTTAAAATCTTGAAAAGACTAATTACACCCATGTTTGTTTAAATCCAAGTTTCTCTCTCTCTCTCTCTCTCTCTCTCTCTCTCTATATATATATATATATATATATATATATATATATATATATATATATATATATATATATATATATATATTTGCTTGTAGTGTTTTGGCTCCGGGTTTTCTCTACACCAACAAGAAAATAAGTTTTGATTCATTCTCTACCCATAAAGGAGAAGAAGTTTGTGTCGCAGCTTTCTCACATGGTGAAAGGCATCATGTGTGGTTGACGGTGGGTTTTGCTTCCATTGGTGAACTACAAGATTCCGGTGGACTCCGGAGTCAATGACAAGGTAGAGGTTGAAGAACGACGGAAGCATCGAGGCTTGAAGGTCGAGTGTTATATGTTTTATTATAGTGTCTTTGTAAACATACTGTACCTAGTGGATTTGTTAGGCCATGGTCGTGCGAGGTTTTTCCCATTTGGGTTTTCCTCGTACAACGTCGCATAGTGATATTGTTTATTTTTATCTTACAAAAATCACCTTAGATGCAGGCTAAGATAATCAAGATAAAAATTGGTTGAAATCTCACACTTGTTTAATTTGGTGCTAATTTAAGTTTGGATAATTTGGGTAAGTTTAATTTAATTGATGTACCGAATTTTAATTTGATAAAATTTGGTTTGGCCTATATTGAAAATTCGAAGAAATCATTGTTAGGGAAATTTTAGGACTTGGGTTGAATTAATTTTGTTTAAGTGGAAATTAAAATGTTTGAGTAGTTTAATTTCACTTTTAGTTTAACTTTATTTTAATTTTGAAGAAATTAAAATTTGAAGTTTGTTGTTGTTTAAAATTTGAATTGAAATTTTACTTGGGAATTTGAATTGAACCATCTCGTTAATTCTTAAAGAGTTTAAAATTTAGGGCTTTTTCAAGTGGTATCAGAGAGATTAAAATTTGGGGCCTTTTCAAGTGGTATCGGATCATATAATGTAGAAAACACACGTTCTCACATGCTCCTCGGGTAATTAGTGGATGCCCGTAAGACCAAATCCCCTACTTAGAACTATTTAAGCTTAACCAGAGTTTCATAAGCCTTAGATAGTTGCTGGGTGTAAAATTTGAAATTTTCTTTGGCTTTATCCCGATGCTCATCTAGAGCTTACAATTGCACATGTCTAGGATTAGGTATGAAGTTATGGATTAGAACCACTTGGGATGAAGGTACTACTAACTTTATCAGTAAGACAACTTATGTCCCATAAACTAAAGACAAAGGGGTAAACCCTATTGTCTTTCTTTTCGAAGTTCTATAAGCCCATAAAACCATCGATAAATTCTCATCCCATTCCCCTGGAAAGTCCTCCAACATCTTCTTTAAGATACTAATCATCGTCTTATTTGTGGACTCTGATTGGTCATTCCCCTTGGGATAAGAGATGGTTGTAGTATTTTGGATGATTTTGTACTTGTCCGTGAGGAGCCCCATCTCTTTGCACATGAACTATTTCCCATTGTCTATGAGAATAAATTTTGGGATGCAAAACCTACAAATTATATATTCTCAGATGAATTACATCACTACTTGAGCAGTGACCCTCCTCAGAGGGATCGATTCTTCCCACTTAGTGTACAACTCTATGGAAATAATGATAAATTATTTTCCATGAATAGTGAGGCTAATCTTTCCCACTACATCGAAAGCCCAAGTATGGAATGGGTATAGGGATACTAAATTCTTCAAGCTCACTGAGGGGGCATGGACCATGTTACCATGCACTTGGTACGCTCGACACTTCTTTACGAAGATGATAGAATCAGCTTCCATTGTCGGACAATAATACCAAAGTGTCATTAACTCATCGTACAATTTAGCACCGCCCATATAGGAAGGTTCATGAGATTTATTCAATACCTTTTCCATGTCTCCCCCAGCTACAAACCGTAGTTCTTTCTCGTTATATTCTTTCCGATAAATCCCCCCTCTACCAACCATTTTCTTCAAATATATCTCATCCGCTCTCCCAGCTGGAAATTCTCCATCTTTGAGGTATACTGTGTAAATATTCCTCCAATCTTTAAAATTTTCTACAAAGTTAGCTTTGGCCGGTTGATCGAACTTTGTTTGACATTTTAAATAACCTTGCTACAGATGAGCAGTCTCTGCGCTCATTGTGGGCTAATAGTTACCCCTCGTTACAACCGCCGATAAAAGAAAATACCAATATCCCCGTAGTGCCTCTCATGCATTGCTTCTAGTCTTTCTTTGGATACTTCTTCTCCTACGCATCTCCCCAGAAGTCTCCAGAACTTTTGAAATATAGCGTCCCTTGGAAAAGATGTTAGTTAACCAGAGCAGATATCTTCATTTTACCTTATCTTGTTTCTAGCTGTTTCATGACCATACACCTCTAGTCTTCTAACTCCTCACTTGGGAACAACGACTTCACTGTGGTTAACACTATTCTTCGTCAGACTATGTGTCGTTCCCCAGCATGTTGGTTGGAGGTGGGGGACAACAAACTACTTGGGCCGGAAGTAATTCAGGATACTTCGGCAAGGATAGAATTGATTCGAAGTCGCATTCGGGTAGCTCAGGATAGGCAGAAGAGCTATGCTGATGCGAAGAGATTATTCAGAGAGTTCCAAGTGGGGGACCAGGTTTTGCTCAGAGTATCTCCTATGAAGGGGATTATGCGTTTCGGGAAGAAAGGGAAGCTGGCACCGAGATATGTGGGACCATTTCCTATTATTGAGCGGATTGGACCGATTGCGTATAGGCTTGGATTACCAGACATTTACATCGGATTCACGATGTATTTCATATTTCCTCGCTTAGGAAATACCTTAGAGATAATTTGGCTCATTCTCTCATTGCCGTGGAGGACATTGATCTCCAGCCAGATAGCTCCTACGAGGAGGGGCCGATTGCTATTCTGGACCGAAGTGAGCGGAAGCTGCGGTCAAAGATAATTCCGTTAGTGCATTTACAGTGGCGACATCATAATGTCGAGGAGTCCACATGGGAGCGCGAAGATGAGATGCGCGAACGTTATCCAGAGTTATTCTTACCAGGTACTTTCTAGTTCCGAATTTCGGGACGAAATTCAGTTATTAGGGGGGGAAGTATGTAATACCCCGTATTTTCTATGATATTTATTTTTGGGGATTAATTGAATTAAATGTTTATTATATTGGAAATTAATCCGGATAAAAATATTAACGAGATGTGAGTTAGTATTTTATTATAATGCGTATACTTGGCAATATATGAATATTGATAATATTGAAATTATCACGAGATTTAAATACGGCAATTTGGGAATTTTGTTGAGACGCGTGTGACCGCCGCGTCATGGTATTTTATTATTTTAATTAAAAAGTGAATTTTAGTTCCATTAACCGTATGGTCGTTTTGAGTGCGCCAACGCGTCCGGAAGGGTCGAGATAGTCAGAAAACACTAGCCGGGAGTTTAGTTTGGGTCCCGGGGTATTTTTAGGCCATACCGGCATCATAAAGGGTATTTTGGTAATTTTATATTTTTGGGAATTAAAAGTGACGAAAATTAGAATAGAAATCTGACTTCTTCTTTAACCCACTAAACCCACTAACTACACTAAGAGACTTAATGGACTACGGGAGAAGTTGAAATATAGTCCCAACTTACCAAAAACCAAACACACATCCATTATCATCATCCTTGGGAAGAACTTGTAGAGAGAGAGAGAAAGGAAAGAATTCTGCAGAAAGAGAGTTAGAGGACAGATTCAACCTTCAAATTCAACATCAAATTCAGAGAAAGATTAAGGCAAGTGATTTAAATTCATTTGATTCAAGCTATGCTTTTCCATGTTTAGGAATTTTCGAAATTTATCTTGGAAGATGATTTAGACCCATATATTGGAAGATAAAAGTTATGAATTATGTTAGGGATTGCATGTAGTAATATTCTGGACGAATTATATGTTCTAAACAGAACCATTGATGATCTAAAAATGGAGTTTAGTAGTAGTTTATTGATGTTCTTGAATGGGGAAGAAATCTGGAAATTTTTGATGTAGTCTTGATCTAAACAAAGCCTTTGAATGATGAATTATGGGTTTTAGAATGTTAATACTGTTGTAGAATGATAGTATGATGATATTATAACCTTGTCTTAGAGTTTCATGCTTGAAAATGTTATTTTGGGACGAATTGGTAACTGCAAAACGAAGCAGTCCGTAACCATACCTGGTGCGTTCGATCGATCGATGTTCTTCAGTCGATCGATCGACCACCATCGATCGATCGAAGGTAAAGGTCGATCGATCGACCTTCCCAGAATGAATAAAGTTTTTCCCTAATTAAATTTTAATGGTGTTAATCCTTGAATGATATTATTGGAGACCTTATGAATACCCTTAACCTTAAGGAAGACCAGTAGGCATGATTATGAGATTGGACCTTAATTGGAATTCAATTTGAAGAACTATTCTAAATTAATGAAATTCGATAAGTGAGATAGCATTTGGGTTAATAGTGTAAATTTGAATAATTTGATGAAATGAGGTTTGGGGCAGAAGTAAGGACCTTTGGAATAAAGATGTTATACGTGGGAATAATAGGAACTTTATAGTCTATTTGAGATAGGGTTTCAGTATAAGAGACTACGACGTGAGATGTGTCGACGGTTTAACTTTTATATTATCGAGAGAATTAAACTATATAAAATTGGAATAATGGCATAAGGATGTAGAGTATACCTTTATTAATGTTGAAATATCTAAGATGTGTGAATGCTTAGTATATGATTTTTATGTGTATGACATACCTACCATACTTGCTATCACGGGAGGTTTACGTTCGCTTAGGGCCTTCTAATCCTTGTGTGCCCGGATTTAGTTTGGTACCTAGAGGACATAGTTCAAGGAGAACGACTTATTTGTGAGTTAATAAACCCGCTGACTATGGAGCGTAGGTATGTACGTGACCATGGATATGTTGAATTATGTTCGCCTCCATTTATGTGTGTGGTGTTTATTCCAACAATTCCTGAGAGATTCGGAATTTGTAATCCTTATGTACGTGATGTACCGGGATGGATAGCAGAGTATGTGTGCACCGTAGCTTAGCCTCGGGGTGCTTGTATTGTATATTTATGATGTGATTAATATACGGTTAAACGAGAAGGAATTTACTAGGTTAAATTGTGAGTATAGTTATGGTAATGTTATGTAGATAAAAAGGGAACTTATATCTATAAATGGTTTTGTTAATAATTAGGAATCCGAGAACTAAAGTAGAACTCTCTATTTAATTGTTAAGGTTGGAAATTAAACGTGAATCGAGTAGTAGTGTTAGAAACTCTTCAGAATTAGATAGTTATGAGATAACACATGAATGGGTACAGGAACGTTAGGAGTGCACAGTTAGACGAGAGGTGAGTATCTCATGTGAGAGCACGTCCTAACATGTATTTTGCATATGCTGTTTTAAATGTTTTTAAAGCACTTGCAGGTTTTTAAAATATCTCCACATTCGGGCTCTGACCCGTTTGCTTTCAAATCTATTTTTCTTGTAAAACCATTTTAGGTGCCCAGCCACAAGGACACCATGCATAGGATACTCTTTCAGGTGACGAGCTGTAGCTGTTTGTGGAAGCTACAGGGATTTGCTTTAGACGCTTCTACCATTTGGATCCCATATTCAGTATTCTTCAGTTGTAGGGCAGGTTGCCCATTTCTATTAGAGATATCTTTCCATTTCAATTTTTCAGACTTTGGCATGTATTGATTCAGTATTCAGTATAGTTATTTCAGTTTGTGGTATTGTAGTGAGGAGTTTTCCTCCTGACCTTATTTACATTATGTGATGGTTATCCTATTTACTTTCGTTATGGTGAATGGTGTTATTATTCTTCATTACACTTGTTGCATCTTAATCAGACTTTAATTAAAATTTGACAACTTACTTTTTAAATACTAGGTGGTTAGTAATAATAAAATGTTTTCGACAGTGATGCTATTAACTGGGCCAACTTGGCATTTTGATTTAATTTAATAAATGAGTAGCTACCCGGTATTTAATTAGTCGGGGTGTCATAGGGTACGGCTTATTATGTTTCCGCTGAGCTTTCTTTGATATAGAGCCCTAATACTAGGAATGTTGTATTAATCTCTATACATTGGGAATTCGTACTTCTGCGATTTGTTTATTTGAATGATGAACTCATCCAAATTTACTTAAATTTTCAGATGGACCGTTCTGAAGAACTAGCTAAAACGGTTAAGGGAGTCAATGGACAAGATCGACTCACACCTCAGGTATCTCAAGAGAGAATATCAACCGCTGAGTTAGCAGGTATCGTGGCACAAGCAGTTACCACTGCAGTTCTACAATACCAAGAACGCAACATACAACTTAAAAGAGGCAAAAGACCTAGAGAGGTTAGCCAGATGCATGTGAATAAAGCTGAAAAATGTGCGAAGACCCCGAAATTGCGACAACAAACTACCCAAGACCGAATCAGTTCTAATCAACAACGTGGTAAGATGAAGCAATTTCGAAAGGGAAATAAGGTCCCAAGTCAGCAAGGCCGACACCGTCAACAGCAGGGTCAGAAGGGGAGTAACTTCAAAGGCCGATGTTTCATATGTGGCAAACATGGCCATAAACGCCAGGATTGTCCAGATAGGGGCAGGACCCCACAGCAACAGGGTGTCCGACAGGAGTTGCAGAGGCCTATGTTTCCCGCCGCCCTCCCAGCACCAGCTCAAATACTAGCCCTAACAACTTTTCCTGTAGCTCCAGTGCAGCAGGGGCAGTTACAGTACAGACATGTCTATAATATCAACCAGGCAGCCGCCCCACAGGCACCACCCGCGATTTGGGGTATGTTTTCTATCCACGAGACTTTTGGGTTGAACTTTGTTTGTTACTGGGATAACTCAATTGTTTTATAATTACATATTATGCGAAGACCTTAGGGTTATTAACCACATTATTGAGCACTGTAACGTAGATAGACTCACCCCTGGGGAAATGGTTCATTTTTATATGCCGGGGAGTGGGAGTAGAGATTGGTAAATTGATATTACCTGCTAATATGTTAGTATTAGATATGACTGAGTATGATGCCATTATTGGTATGGATTGGCTTGTTGCGTACCGAGCCATGATTGACTATTTCAGTAGGAGTATTATCTTTGCTATTCCCGGGAGGGGATGTTTTTGGTGGCAATGCCTCGTCCCGAGGGAGGATCGTCCACTCATTTGTACTACATAGAGGAGGATACCTCTGAGGTGGTTGTGATTCCTTTAGATTCAATCTCGATTGTCAGAGAGTTTGCCGAGGTATTTCAGGATATACCTGGATTACCCCCCAGTCGTGAGATAGACTTTGTTATAGACTTATTGCCAGGTACGAGACCTATTGCACGCGCACCGTACCGTATGGCTCCAGCTGAGATGAGGGAGTTACGGGATCAGATTGAGCAGTTGTTGGGTCAGGGGTTTATTCGGAGAAGTACTTCACCGTGGGGTGCCCCTGTGTTATTCGTGAAGAAGAGAGATGGTTCACTGAGATTGTGTGTGGACTACCGGGAGTTAAACAAGGTCACGATACGGAATAAGTATCCGTTGCCTCGAATCGATGACCTATTCGACCAGTTGAGAGGGGCTTATTGCTTCTCAAAGATTGATTTGCGATCTGGTTACCATCAGTTGCGTATCAGGGAGGAGGACGTCTCGAAGACTGCGTTCTTATCGAGATATGGATCTTACGAGTTTCGGGTTATGCCATTTGGTTTGACCAACGCTCCAGCAGCATTTATGGACTTGATGAATAGGGTGTTCAGGGATTTCCTAGATCAGTTTGTCATTGTATTCATCGATGATATTTTGGTTTACTCCCAGACAGAGGAGGTGCACGCCGAGCACTTGAGGCAAGTTTTGCAGACACTGCGCCAGAATGAGTTATATGCGAAATATGAGAAGTGCGGGTTTTGGCTGAAGGAGGTTCAGTTTTTGGGGCATATTATTTCCGACCGGGGAATATCGGTTGATCCGGGGAAGGTATCCACGGTGAGGGAGTGGGGACAGCCCATGACACCGACGGAGATCCGTAGTTTCTTGGGCCTAGCAGGATACTACAGGAGGTTTATTCGGGGTTTCTCCACGATAGCGGGTCCTATGACACATCTAACTCGTAAAGGTGTGCCGTTCATTTGGAGTGATGCCTATCAGTTGGCATTTGATGAGTTGAAGGACAATTTAACCTCAGCACCTGTGTTAGCATTGCCGAGACCGGGAGTTGAGTATCTTGTTTACACTGATGCGTCCTTACAAGGACTTGGAGGTGTACTGCAGCAGGAGAGTTAGGCCATAGCTTATGCTTCCCGTAAGCTTAAGCCTCACGAGAAGAATTACCCTACCCATGACTTGGAGTTAGCGGCAGTGGTATTTCCCCTTCGTATTTGGAGACATTACCTTTTGGGGGAGAAGTTTCGATTGTTCACGGATCACAAGTCCCTACAGTACCTATTCACGCAGAAGGAGCTGAATATGCGGCAACGGAGGTGGCTTGAATTCGTGAAATATTATCAGTTCGATATCCAGTATCACCCGGGGAAGGCTAACGTAGTAGCAGACGCGTTGAGCCGTAGACCGGTAGATGAGGTGGCGGATGTGTGGAAGGCTAAGTGGAAGGAATTGGGACACCAGGATGCAGTGGCTTGATCATTCATGTCTGTGATGACTGTTACACCGCAGATTGTCATGAAGGTAGTGAGGGCACAAGCAAACGACTCGTTCTGTCAGGAGCAGATAGTTCGATTATTGGCAGAGGGAGCCGAATCCTATACCGTTAGCTCAGACGGGGGATTACGCTTCAATGGGAGATTGGTGGTTCCGGAAGGGGAAGAATTGCGGCATGAGGTGATGGCAGAGTCGCACGGCTCAAGGTTCGCGGTACATCCCGGAGGGGACAAAATGTACCAAGACATGAGACGTTAGTATTGGTGGAGCAGTATGAAGAGGGATATTGCCGAGTTTGTTTCCAAATGAGCCACTTGTCAGCTAGTAAAAGTGGATTATCAGAGACCGGCGGGACTACTACAGCCGTTGGAGGTCCCGATGTGGATGTGGGAGAGCATATCCATGGACTTTATCACGGGGTTGCCTACGACACAGAGAGGTCACGACTCCATTTGGGTAATAGTGGATAGGTTGACCAAGGTCGCTCATTTTCTACCCGCGAGGACACACTACACTGCAGGACAGTATGCCCAGCTCTTTATTTTTGAGATAGTAAGACTTCACGGTGTGCCCCTAAATATCGTGTCCGACCGAGACAAGATATTTGTTTCACGGTTTTGGGAGAGTTTTCAGCAGGCCATGGGCATGGAGTTATGATTGAGTACGGCGTACCATCCGTAGACCGATGGGCAGACTGAGCGCACAAATCAGATGTTGGAGGACATGCTACGTATGTGCACCATTGATTTTGAGGTTGGATGGGAGAAGTATCTTCCACTGGTGGAGTTTGCTTACAATAACTCCTACCAGTTCACCATTGGCATGGCTCCATTTGAGGCGTTGTACGGTAGACCGTGTCGTTCCCCAGCATGTTGGTTGGAGGTGGGGGACAACAAACTACTTGGGCCGGAAGTAATTCAGGATACTTCGGCAAGGATAGAATTGATTCGAAGTCGCATTCGGGTAGCTCAGGATAGGCAGAAGAGCTATGCTGATGCGAAGAGATTATTCAGAGAGTTCCAAGTGGGGGACCAGGTTTTGCTCAGAGTATCTCCTATGAAGGGGATAATGCATTTCGGGAAGAAAGGGAAGCTGGCACCGAGATATGTGGGACCATTTCCTATTATTGAGCGGATTGGACCGGTTGCGTATAGGCTTGGATTACCAGACATTTACATCGGATTCACGATGTATTTCATATTTCCTCGCTTAGGAAATACCTTAGAGATAATTTGGCTCATTCTCTTATTGCTGTGGAGGACATTGATCTCCAGCCAGATAGCTCCTACGAGGAGGGGCCGATTGCTATTCTGGACCGAAGTGAGCGGAAGCTGCGGTCAAAGATAATTCCGTTAGTGCGTTTACAGTGGCGACATCATAATGTCGAGGAGTCCACATGGGAGCGCGAAGATGAGATGCGCGAACGTTATCCAGAGTTATTCTTACCAGGTACTTTCTAGTTCCGAATTTCGGGACGAAATTCAGTTATTAGGGGGGAAGTATGTAATACCCTGTATTTTCTATGATATTTATTTTTGGGGATTAATTGAATTAAATGTTTATTATATTGGAAATTAATCCGGATAAAAATATTAACGAGATGTGAGTTAGTATTTTATTATAATGCGTATACTTGGCAATATATGAATATTGGTAATATTGAAATTGTCACGAGATTTAAATACGGCAATTTGGGAATTTTGTTGAGACGCGTGTGACCGCCGCGTCATGGTATTTTATTATTTTAATTAAAAAGTGAATTTTAGTTCCATTAACCGTATGGTCGTTTTGAGTGCGCCAACGCGTCCGGAAGGGTCGAGATAGTCAGAAAACACTAGCCGGGAGTTTAGTTTGGGTCCCGGGGTATTTTTAGGCCATACCGGCATCATAAAGGGTATTTTGGTAATTTTATATTTTTGGGAATTAAAAGTGACGAAAATTAGAATAGAAATCTGACTTCTTCTTTAACCCACTAAACCCACTAACTACACTAAGAGACTTAATGGACTACGGTAGAAGTTGAAATATAGTCCCAACTTACCAAAAACCAAACACACATCCATTATCATCATCCTTGGGAAGAACTTGTAGAGAGAGAGAGAAAGGAAAGAATTCTGCAGAAAGAGAGTTAGAGGACAGATTCAACCTTCAAATTCAACATCAAATTCAGAGAAAGATTAAGGCAAGTGGTTTAAATTCATTTGATTCAATCTATGCTTTTCCATGTTTAGGAATTTTCGAAATTTATCTTGGAAGATGATTTAGACCCATATATTGGAAGATAAAAGTTATGAATTATGTTAGGGATTGCATGTAGTAATATTCTGGACGAATTATATGTTCTAAACAGAACCATTGATGATCTAAAAATGGAGTTTAGTAGTAGTTTATTGATGTTCTTGAATGGGGAAGAAATCTGGAAATTTTTGATGTAGTCTTGATCTAAACAAAGCCTTTGAATGATGAATTATGGGTTTTAGAATGTTAATACTGTTGTAGAATGATAGTATGATGATATTGTAACCTTGTCTTAGATTTTCATGCTTGAAAATGTTGTTTTGGGACGAATTGGTAACTGCAAAACGAAGCAGTCCGTAACCATACCTGGTGCGTTCGATCGATCAATGTTCTTCAGTCGATCGATCGACCACCATCGATCGATCGAAGGTAAAGGTCGATCGATCGACCTTCCCAGAATGAATAAAGTTTTTCCCTAATTAAATTTTAATGGTGTTAATCCTTGAATGATATTATTGGAGACCTTATGAATACCCTTAACCTTAAGGAAGACCAGTAGGCATGATTATGAGATTGGACCTTAATTGGAATTCAATTTGAAGAACTATTCTAAATTAATGAAATTCGATAAGTGAGATAACATTTGAGTTAATAGTGTAAATTTGAATAATTTGATGAAATGAGGTTTGGGGCAGAAGTAAGAACCTTAGGAATAAAGATGTTATACGTGGGAATAATAGGAACTTTATAGTCTATTTCAGATAGGGTTTCAGTATAAGAGACTACGACGTGAGATGTGTCGACGGTTTAACTTTTATATTATCGAGAGAATTAAACTATATAAAATTGGAATAATGGCATAAGGATGTAGAGTATACCTTTATTAATGTTGAAATATCTAATATGTGTGAATGCTTAGTATATGATTTTTATGTGTATTACATACCTACCATACTTGCTATCAGGGGAGGTTTACGTTCGCTTAGGGCCTTCTAATCCTTGTGTGCCCGGATTTAGTTTGGTACCTAGAGGACATAGTTCAAGGAGAACGACTTATTTGTGAGTTAATAAACCCGCTGACTATGGAGCGTAGGTATGTACGTGACCATGGATATGTTGAATTATGTTCGCCTCCATTTATGTGTGTGGTGTTTATTCCAACAATTCCTGAGAGATTCGGAATTTGTAATCCTTATGTACGTGATGTACCGGGATGGATAGCAGAGTATGTGTGCACCGTAGCTTAGCCTCGGGGTGCTTGTATTGTATATTTATGATGTGATTAATATACGATTAAACGAGAAGGAATTTACTAGGTTAAATTGTGAGTATAGTTATTGTAATGTTATGTAGATAAAAAGGGAACTTATATCTATAAATGGTTTTGTTAATAATTGGGAATCCGAGAACTAAAGTAGAACTCTCTATTTAATTGTTAAGGTTGGAAATTAAACGTGAATCGAGTAGTAGTGTTAGAAACTCTTCAGAATTAGATAGTTATGAGATAACACATGAATGGGTACATGAACGTTAGGAGTGCACAGTTAGACGAGAGGTGAGTATCTCATGTGAGAGCACGTCCTAACATGTATTTTGCATATGCTGTTTTAAATGTTTTTAAAGCACTTGCAGGTTTTTAAAATATCTCCACATTCGGGCTCTGACCCGTTTGCTTTCAAATATATTTTTCTTGTAAAACCATTTTAGGTGCCCAGCCACAAGGACACCATGCATAGGATACTCTTTCAGGTGACGAGCTGTAGCTGTTTGTGGAAGCTACAGGGATTTGCTTTAGACGCTTCTACCATTTGGATCCCATATTCAGTATTCTTCAGTTGTAGGGCAGGTTGCGCATTTCTATTAGAGATATCTTTCCATTTCAGTTTTTCAGACTTTGGCATGCATTGATTCAGTATTCAGTATAGTTATTTCAGTTTGTGGTATTGTAGTGAGGAGTTTTCCTCCAGACCTTATTTACATTATGTGATGGTTATCCTATTTACTTTCGTTATGGTGAATGGTGTTATTATTCTTCATTACACTTGTTGCATGTTAATCAGACTTTAATTAAAATTTGACAACTTACTTTTTAAATACTAGGTGGTTAGTAATAATAAAATGTTTTCGACAGTGATGCTATTAACTGGGCCAACTTGGCATTTTGATTTAATTTAATAAAGGAGTAGCTACCCGGTATTTAATTAGTCGGGGTGTCACAGATGGTTTCCTTCTGCTCTTCCATCTCCAAATTTTGGGCTATGGTCGCTAATCCATCCGGGTGCCTGTTCATGGTTTGAGCACGCTTTTTTATGTTTACTTCCAAAAATTTGCCAAGTAACCTCTGAATGATTGATCTATACGGGGCTAAGTTGGCATGTTTAAGTGAAAACTCTCCATTAACTTTCTTGAGGACTAAGTTAAAGTCCCTTCATATGCACAACACTCTAATGCCTTTCCTTAATGCATCCAACAAACTCAGTATGGGAGCTTTATACTCGCCTCAATGTTGGCGCATTTGAAATCCAGCTTAAAGGAAAAAGTGATTTTTTTTCTTACCATGAGAGAGCATGATGCCAGCCCTTCCTTTCCTTTGTGCGCAAGAGCCACCAAATTTCATCTTCCATTACTCCATCTCCTATACTAGACAGGCTTGAAAATTTTCAACTGCAAATTCTTCACTGGGAGGCTCAAATTTTGACTTGGGAAGTTGGCAAATAAATCAACTATCGCCTAGCTCTTGATAGCCTTCAAGATAAAACATTTCAAATCGTATTTCGATAATATCAAAAACTACATAGTTGTTCTACCTACCAGGATGGTTCATGCTAGTAGATATTTGACAGGAGTGCATTTGGTGACAATATGCACCGTGAATGTGAGTAGATAATATCTTAGCCTCTGTGCAATGCAGACGAAGGCTAAATAATACCTTTCTACACTGGTGTATCTGGATTCTGTGCTTGAAATTACTCCTGAAAATAGTAAACATATCGTTTTATTCATGCCTTCTCCTTTACCAGAAAATCTAATATTGATCGCTCAATTGAAGTTAGATAAAGTAGCAAGCGTGCACCTTATTCAAGAGGTATCATTGCCGCGATGGAAGTTAATATCTCCTTTATTTTTTCAAATGCCTTCTTCTGTTCCTCCCCCCAAATCCACTTGGATTTTTCTTTCATGAGAGGGGAAAAGGGGTGAGTTACCTTCGTTAAAGATGGTAAGAAACTTCTCAAGAAGGAAACCTTTCCGAAGAAGCTTTTATGCTATTTTAAGCTATACGGTCGCAGCATCATAAGAATGGCTTTCTGTTTCTCCGTGTCCACTTGCACCCCTTATCCGTTTACCAAGAAGCTCTCAAATTTTATTGTAGTTACTCCGAAAGAAAATTTAGAGGATTTTATTCCCATCTTATACTTTGGACATATCTCAAAGAGTCTCTTTAAATGTTGCATATGTTTGCTCTCCTTCTTGGTTTTCACTACCAAGTCATTTAAATATAATTCCAATATGTTATGAAATAAATCATGAAATATTGCCATCATGGTACGCTGGTAGGTGGCGCCTACATTTTTCAATCTAAATGGCATGATCGTATAATGGAAATTTCCCAAAGGTGTTCTGAACACTGTCTTTTTTGCATCTTCCAGATCCATTCTAATCTGGTTATAGACTACATATTCGTCTATGAAGCTATACATTTCATGTCCAGCCGTGGTATCTATCAGGCTGTTAATCCTGGGCAATGGAAATTCAACTTTCGAGCAAGCGTGATTCAGGTCCTTGATATCCACGCAGACCCATATTTGTCTCTTATACTTATTTGCTATCAGAATAATTATTGAGATCCAAATGGGGTACTGGACGGGTTTGACAAATCCCCTCGCAAGTAGCTTCTCTACCTCTACTTTGATCTTAAAGTCTGGTTCAACTTTATAATTCTGAGTGTCTTATCTCACCAACAAAGAATTAGTCAAAATGTTTAGCTTATGGGAGCTCACTTATGAATCTATCCCAGGCATCTTCGTGTCCTTCCATGCAAACACATCTGTGAACTCTTTGAGCAAGTTAACAATTATTTTCCAGTACTTAGGACTCAAGCCCTTGAAAATGAAGATGGGCAGCTCGCCACCCACTTTTATTCCCAGATTTATTTATTCTAACGCCTGAAGTTTCTCTCGTGGAAAATATTTCATACATTCTGGAGCTACACTATAAGGGACTCATCAATCACAAAACATTATGCCGCGAGTTCAATGCCTTTGTCCCAAAACACCACCCTTACAGACCATTATAAACGGTATATATATTTCCCATTTGTCAAAAAAAATTCTTATAAGTTCACGAGGGCATTGCCTCATCTTCAAACTTCTTTTTTACTTTTTCTTTATCCTTAGAGGGAGCCACTTGCTTACCCAACCCCTCATGTACTGACTTCTTGAGTTGAGGACCTTTTT
Source organism: Sambucus nigra (assembly GCA_949130495.1). Taxonomy (NCBI): domain Eukaryota; kingdom Viridiplantae; phylum Streptophyta; class Magnoliopsida; order Dipsacales; family Adoxaceae; genus Sambucus; species Sambucus nigra. Next base: position 364,768,523 of record OX422212.1, read on the forward strand.
TTGACAATGTGGGATTCCTCTACCTCCTTGATAAAACATCTCCTTTCTTTGTCCAACTCCAAAAAAAAAGTTGCATCAACTAGGTAAACCTCTTCTATTGAGAATGGCCTTTCAGTAGCTTTGATCATAATATTTGTTCCACGAATATTTACTTTCACGCATTTATGTAATGTTGACGGCACAATGCCATGCATTTTCATCCACACTCACCCTATCAAGAGTTGGTAGCTGGTATTGGCATTAATAATATGAAACATGTTGCGGGATGTGAAGTTTCCCAACTTCATTCCCACATTCACATATTCAAGTGACTGCCTCCCCATGCTATTAAAGTCGAAGATCATAAGTGGCACTGGCACAATCATCTCTTGGGAAATACCCACATCATACAAAGTGCTGATGGGCATGATTTTAATAGACACTCCCCCATCCAAAAGTGCCCTTGGAAAACTAGTTCCATTAAGTATGGTTGTGACATATAAAGGACTATTGTGGAAGTAGGGCACCTACCTATCTGCCTCTGAGAACACCACTTCTGATGTGTATCTTTTAACCAACATTCTTATAGGACAATACCGGTTAAGATAGGGTTCCCTTCTTTACTAGACAACTTCCAGAATCTTCTTGTTGATTAATGTTCAAGTACCATGCTTTTCTCTAATCTGGTCGAAAAACCATTTAAACTTTGGGCTCCTCACGATAGCTGCACTCCTAATCAAGTTCAACTTCATATATTTGTGCATTACACACATATTCCGCTTTTAACGTCCCCTCCCCAGATCTTGGGCGAGTACTACATCCACTCTTCCTTTTGGGGGACATAGCTACTCGCCCCACTCATTTTCTTATTCTTTCTTGGCCAAGTTAGCTAGCCACTCTTCACATGCCTTCTCATTGCACCACCATTATTCGGGTTCTCATGCTCTCTTTTTTATCGTATGCCACCACCATGTTTATTGTGCCATGATGGGGTGGTAAAGGATTTTCATTGACATCTACTAGGGGGATTTCTGAAGTACCATTGACCACTTGCTCACCAATTATTATGCGCAAGTAGTAGCAATTTCTGGTAGCATGTTATACTCTTTGGTGCAAATCGTAAAACTTTTCATCTGCCTTCTCCATTATTGTTGGTATTTGTCCATTAGAGGGGGGGGGGGGGATGACACACCCTCGGGCACCAATGTGCGATAAAAATCCATTTTCTCTGCTTTGCTGTAAGGTAATGGTGGTGGGATATTATCACCAAACTTTTTTATTTTTGCAACACTACTGACACCCTTTCTTGCCTTTTGTAGTTACCATCAACATAGTTAATAGTCTGTCGTCTAGAAACTTAAAACCTTTATGTTGTTAAAGGCACTTGCGCTCTCCACCCTTAGGGCATGGGTTTGATGATGGCGATGTTGTTGGTCGCCTAAGTAAGCTCTCTAAAAGTATATCACGGGTTTCGTTGACCAAGTGGATATTATATTCCTCCAACAACCCCTCAACACGAATTTGCAATAATCTAGTCTCTGCTAAATCTTCATGAGCATCCAATGCTCTTCCTATGAAGCATTTGATATAGTGCATCAACTGTTGACCTGTCTTTTGAAGATCTTATGCAAGATACCTTCGAGTGAACTCATCTTCTGCCAAGAAAAACTTTTGCAAAAACTCCATACGCATATCTTCCCAAGTGGGAATACTATTTGGAGCCTAATGGGATACCACGTGCATGCTTTTCCAACGAGACTTTTTGAAAATTATAATAGATTTAGCTCTTTATCATATCCGTACAAACCAAGGTATTCCACAAACCTTTTCACGTGCTCCTTACGATTTTCACCTTTCGCATTGAATTATATAAATTTAGGAGGAACGTAAGCTTCTCGGGTATGGTTTTTCATTGATTCTCTCTGGATAAGGATCCTACAGCTCCTCATACATATGAGGTGATTACCTTTTAGGGAAAATTAATTTATTCACCTCCTCCATTATAACAACCTTATAGGGTGACTACTCCATCCCAACTTTTTTCACTACTGGCGAACTCATCAGCGTCGCCACCTGCTCTATCATCATTATTTGTGGTAGATCCATTTCCACTGCCGATGTTTCTCCTCCTACAGATGCCGTTAGAGGCGTCATGCAAGTCTTGCCCAAACTAACCATTTTCATATTATGCTGCTTCAGAAATTTAAAGAAAATGATCATCCAATTCATCCCTCTTAGTGGAATGGCCATTACCGTGCTGGTTTATCCTCCTTGAGGGGAAGTGCCCTTATTCTAGTCACCATGACATGCTCACTTGTAATTTGATCAGTTTGAATTCCATTACTAGCTGGAGTATCTCCAAACACTAGCTTCTTTGAAATGTTGTATTTTATCCATGGCAATGAGAATAACTCCCCAATGTTGTCGCCAAATATATGAGTGTAGTTGTATTGGGGTCTATGAATATATGGATCTGGTGAGGCATGACCCACTCTGATGGAAGTTGTTTTCAAGGTGTCCAAGGTCTCAAGAGCAGCTAAAGATGAAAACTATCTATTTATGGTAACAATGGATCTTCTGTGATTTTCTATCGGAGAAGATAATCACTAGCTATAACCTTAAAACAACAATAATATCAGAGAAAAGGGATCACTTGGAAGTGATAGTTCTTGGGAGTGAAGAACCATGCACTTCAAATACCATGGAGAGAGAAGGGGAGAAAATACTTTATGGTGTAATTTTGACAAAGTAACTGTTAACTTGCGTTGTTTCCTTTGACCTTGCCCAATGTCTATATTTATAGGAGAATATTAGATCTGATCTGGCATGTGCACGCTGAAAGGTTATTCCCTTGAGACAACATCTTAAATGTACTTATTGTCCCATTTTACCATCTATCATATGTCCACTCTAACAGACGTCATCTAGCATAACCCAAAGTCAAAAAAAAATATGTTGGGTATAGTGCCAAAAAATAATATTTGGTAAATATTTTTCAAATGGTAACTTGGTCAATAATCTTTTGAAATCTTGCGAGTGGCCTTGGGGTGACTCCACAATAATAAGTTTGAAAATACATTATGAACAATACGTTGGCTACTAACCTATTTAATTAAGTATGGGTCCATACTATTAGTTTTCTCTCTTCCCTAAAGTATTGAAACGGTTGGGCCTTAGCTTGCCCAACAAGACTTGCCTCTCAACTTCCAAACCAAAACTCCAAAGAGATTCCAGCTGGCCTTCTCCCTACTTGCTCGAAAACAAAGTAACAGTGTTAGTAATTATTCTAATATACAAACTTTTATAATCACTTTACTATTCATAGATCATCCCCTCAATCTCTTGGGTCTGCTTGCGTACTTTCTTTCATGTCTTGGGGTAGCTCGATGAGCACCCCCTCGCCAATCTTATGGAATACTTAATTAGATGTCCATTCTTTGGTATTGGGTCCACTCATTATGGTACCCTCTTCCCAAATGATATGTTTTGTCTTATCTTAATTTATTTACCCTCAGGCCCACTCAGTGTGTCAACCTCTCGCCAAATGTTCTTCATTGTCTTACGTCTATCTTATTTACTCTTGGGCCCACTCGTTGTGGCCCCTCTTGTCAAATGGTCATTTTTTCCTATATTGTTTACCTTCTTTTGGGGCCACTCACATGGCACCGCCTCGCCCTCTTGGTGTCATTTAGTCAAGAATGCCTTTGGACATTCTCGTGAAGCAGCCCCCTCGTCTGGCCTTGCACCCATTCGTCTATCACCCCCTTGCCCTATTGGGCTTATTTATGGGTAATTGAGTGGGTGAACCTCTACACTGCTAGAGTTTTCCCTTGTAATAATAAATGACTCATTAAAGAGTTATAATCTCAATTTCTATCTCTAATTTATGCACTTTCACTTAAGGCCAATTTTTGATCCCCCAAATGAGCCCAAATACACATCAGAATAGCCCAAAACTTATCTTAAGGGTATATATGCCCGTCGATCCCAACTTAAAATGATAAAAATATGTAATCGGACCTCTGTGATAGTCCAGAGTCCAATCTAAATGTACTACCCAAAACACACGATAATTTTCACAGTGTAATAAAAATACACATTATTTTATTATACACATACACATAGTTTAATATTATATAGTTAATATCTGCAATTAATTATTCCAAACACAATTTACTAAAAATCACATCGCATGCAAAAATTAATTATCATGTAAAGTATGGAAATTTATTATAACCAAACATCACAAGTAATAATTTAGTCCCATTTACTAATTTATTTCACAGTTAATAAATAATAAATATAGTGCAGGAAAGTATGGGGTATTAGAGAAGGCTCCCTAATAAAGGAATTCCAACATAGAAATTCGCTTACTCATAATGTCAAAATGTAACCCGCATAAATATCATTGGCTTTTACATAATTATCCCATACTCATATCCCATGAGATAAAACAAAAAGGCTCACATCACCTACCATAGTGTGCCACGACTTGGGCTCCCATACACCCTATATCATGTGTACACAGGCACAAACATCACATACGCATAACACATATATGCATCCCAAAGTGAACCAGACATATAAAGAATAATTATAAAGTAAAGGAATACTCGAATACCCTACTAACTTGAGTCAACTCTTCTTGAGATTGCCCCACTCATTCTACTAGTGGCGTGAATGTTCCTAAGTGCTCTTGGCACTGCACACTTTGGTCTGACTGGCCTTAAACCATATAACAACTCGCCTCTCGATGTGTTATATCTTAACACAAGTAATGAACCACATATTGAACTAAATAGCGTAGACCCCAATCGTCTCCCAACTCCCCAACCTTACTAAGCTTCGTTCATGGGACATCTTACAAGCAAAATATAATTAATAAATCCTCCTAATACATTACTACCTAGATCGATTGGTTATTAAGATTCATTGATCCAAGACCCAATATACAAAAATGCACTATCTACACAAATGGCAACAAAAGTCTCACCCCTTCCAGGAGTCATACCATACCCGTTAAGTTAATCGATCCAATAATGCTAAAAATATCACGATTCTCTCAAACATTCAGTAAGACACCCTTTGCCCATCCTTAACTCGAATAGAGTGCTAAAGCACTCCTAAACTTCTGAACATCTAACCACTCTAATAAGGGTCTACTATCACGAGTAGCTTTATGCCAACACCATGCGTGACCTTACAAAACTTCATGTAACTGAGGCCATCACTAGCCATAATATCAAAATAACCAAAACATTTATAATACAAATTCTTTTCATCAGGCATATCCTTACATACTAAGATAAATCCATCATTGGATAATCATCCCATGTAGAATCCTTTAAGTATGCCACCACTAGCATATAGCTCATATAAGGACTCCGAATTCGAAAATCACCTCCAATATGCATACCCATGCCATAAGTCAAAACCATTATCATAATCACATTCACTTGGAAAATCCACAACAGGGCATTGCCATCGCCCAATAATAACAAGCAGAATGCATAAGGCCCTTACCAGACCCATCAACCATTTGAGCCATCTCCTAACTCATAAATAATTAATAAAAATGTAGGGAACACTCACATTCCCAATAATATCCAACATCTAGGGAAAAACATACACATAATCTACCCATACACAATAAATCTCACACTCGCTTCCATATGGAAAGACGTCTCTCACCGCCAACACCATATCCCAGTGAACACCAAGCCATAATCCACGTGAATGCGTCAACAGTCAATCCACATATAAATAGATAAATATCAGCAAAACCACTATGCCCAAACAAGGTACATCACTATACAACATATAGATACTATAAATATCACGCTTCATTATATCCCTAATCAAATAACTATATTAATAGACAACCCAAAAATTCCCACATCGTCGCAATCACTCTCAACAAGGTTCTACTTCCCAAATCACGCAAAATCGATGGTTATAATCCTAGTTCCAATAATAATGCCCCTACATATGAATATGTAAACCTTAATTGAACCATCTTTGGTTCTACTTTACTTTACCCGCAATATTCTTTCAGGCACCTGCCAACTACATGCCCATCCACTACACATCATAAAAATCAGAAACACAATTCACCTTGGGAGATCTCTCTTTTGTCTCTACTCGTTATTTTGTAATACCCTCTTCCATTGTCCCTCAATTATCTCCAATAGGGGTACTCTCAGTCTTATATTCACAATTGCAACCCTCAATCGAAACATGCCCTTTCCTTGAGCCTCTTAAATCTTACTTGTTATTTAACTTTTACATTACTAATACATCCACAATATGCATGCCCATACCACGTAGGCAAAAACCATTCTCATGAAAATTTCTAATTGGTTCCTCTCTACACAACCATAAAATATCAATGATTTTCTCTTCGACTTTCGCCAACTCAGGGTTACTGATATAACCAAGTGTGACATCATCCCAGCCTGGGACTCACTCTGTCAAGGCCGACCTTTCAAACCATGCCTTCTGTAGTGACCCTGCATCAGAAGTCTCCATCTCATCCTTTCTCTTAGGCCAAGACCCATCAACTGGCTCACCTCCCATCTCATCCAGCACTCTAGCGGTTGAGACTCGTTAATTAGCACATTGGTTCTTACAAGCAGTTATAACAAGATCACATGAGTATGTGAGGGGAACATTTTCATCATCATTACATGCTTGTGCTCAAGATAAGTGTCTACTCCTCATTGGATGCTTTATGAAGGACACGCTCCATGCATGCTTGGGGTGCATTGTGCCCCCCGGGCACTGTAAATATTAATCTTCTTCCCCAAAAGAGAGGATCTAGAAATTATAAATACTAACAAAACTCTATCTCACTTCCAGTAAAGAGAGAATTCTTGAGTGTTGTACATCATAAGCTATTAAATCCTTTTTTATATAGTGAAAACCACACTCACATGCACAGTGGAGTAGGCTGATATAGCTTAACCACTTAAATTATAGTAGTATTCCTCTTCTCCTCACCTCTTTATCTTATTTAGATTACTTCTCTGTCATACATCTCCATTATTGAGTTGTTCTTAATCTTGATCTCCTTATATATATTCAAATGGTAACTTCATAGCGCCATCATTTTGGCACATTGGGGCAGGGCTCATATTGTTGGCTCTAGACGGGACTCACATTGAGTACGAATTGAGGTTCAACATTAAGGCCACCAACAACGAATCTGAGTGTGAAGCTCTGCTAGAAAGATTATCCCTAGCCAAGGTATTGAGTGTCAGCCATATTTTGGGAATTTATGAAGAAAAGGATGAAAATATGGCAAAATACTTAGCCAGGGTGAAAATGGTCTTGACGTACTTTAGAGATGTGAAAATAAAAAGGTTCCCTTGGCTTGAAAACAACCAAGTCAATGCACTAGCGAGATTAGCATCAACCAATATAATATAAATCAGGAGAACTATACCAATTGAGATACTACACAGACCGAGCATTGAGGAAGATGATGGGAAACTTGAGTTTTATTTGAATCTAAATCTGGAAGCCTCTTGGATGGACCCTCTCATCAGATATATCAGAGATGGGGAGCTACCAGAATCAAAGGCCGGTAGTAAGAAATTAAGATATAGGGCAGTAAAATTCTCCCTCATAGGATATGTCCTATATAAGAAATGTTTTCTACTCCCCCTGTTAAGATGTGTCCACCCCTCTGAGGTAAAGTGATGTAAATGAGGGATCATTCTCCAGTTATATTGGGGGGAATTCTTTGGCGAAGCGGATAGTGACACAGGGTTATTGGTGGCCGAACCTTGATAAGGATGCGATTGACCATGTAAAAAAGTTTGATAAATGACAAAGATATGCCTGCATCCCCCATTAGCCCCATCAACCTCTGGCGTCCATCACAGCCCCTTGGCCATTCGTAGTCCAGGAGATTAACTTGGTGGGATCTTTGCTTAGAGTTGCAAGCAACTATAGATATTTGATTGTGGTGATCGACTACTTATCCAAATTGGTATAGACTGAGTCCATGGTCTCGATCATAGATATGAATACCTTCAAGTTCATTTCGGGGAATATTATTTTCAGATATGGTCTACCCCATACCTTGATCTCAGATAATGGAAAGTAGTTCAAAAATAAGTCCCTGGAGGCTTACTATGGAAAGGTTGACATCAAACAGTTTTACTCAGCACCAGACTGACCTCAAGCAAATGACCAGACATAGGTCACTAATAGGGAAATCTTGGTTGGGATCAAGAAGAAGTTAGAAGAGGCCAAAGGCTAATGGACTGAAGAGGTACGTGCCGTCCTGTGGGCTTACAAGATGACAGAAAGGACGTCGATAGGGGAAACCCTCTTTATAATGACTAATGGCTCAGAAGTTGTGATGCTAACTAAACTCGGCCTACCCGTTATAGAGTCCAAACCTACAATCTAGAGACAAATAATGAAGAGAGGAGGCTGGACCTAGATTTTATAAAAGAGAGAAGGGAAGATGTTGAGGTAAGAAAAGAAGCGTACCAACAGAGAATGACCAAGTTATACAACAAAAGGTCAGATCTAGGAAAATAGTTGTGGGGGACCTAGTTCTGAAGAAGGTTTCGCAAAATCCGAACAATTTACACCTGAATTGGCATGTCCCACACAGGGTCACTGAAGAGGTCGTCCGAGGGATATATCAGTTGGAGAATTTAGAGGGAGAGCCATTCTTCAATCCATGGAATGCTGACTATTTGAAAAAATATTACTAGTAGCCTTATGTATACAATTTATGAAATTTTCTCTTTGTATTTGAAAGATTCAAAGTGATGAGTGAAAATAACTCTAAGTCTTCTCTCATATCTATCTTGTATGAGTTGTCTAAATGCATGGTTTGAATTGTCTTAGGCTAAACAAAATCATTCGTTGGATGAATTAGCATTGACTCACTCTCGGTGATACAAAAAACCATGTGAGACTCGTCTCATCCATGGGTTCTCAATAACACCGAGAGGGGTAAACAATGTGATAACATCACTAAGGTGGTGAAAAACACAAAAACTCTATGCAAAATCATTGTCTTGGTTTTTTATCTCTCGGCTAAGGACAGGAGTAGACTTGGGATTAACACCATTAATTTGGTGATCTCCTACTTAAAAATAATTTCACCATGGTTACCTTAAACATCATTAATTTGGGGATTTCAAATTACAAAATCATTAGATTTGTTATTTATATCTTGGCTAAGGACGAGAGTAGACTTGGGATTAACATCATTAATTTGGTGATCTCTTACTTAAAATAATTTCACTATGGCTACTTTAAGCATCATTAATTTGGTGGCTTCAAAATCAATAAGTTGTTCATTTATTTATCTCATCCATGGCCAAGGATGAGAATAGATCTCCTAATAAAATGGCAAGCGCGTCAATAGTTATAAAGATTCAAAGAAAGTAGATACGACACAGTGAAAAGAGCTAACAACAAGAGATAAATACTTGCATTCCTCACATAGAAAAATAAATATAGATGTTGTTGATATGATGATATAGATAATATTAAAATTTATCATCCAACATTGTTCTAAATTTATTCAAAAGCTATACAAGAGAAAAGGGAAAATAAGGCCACGGATGGCCGCCCAAGCAATATATATAAGAAAACTCATAGGGTTTCCTCTAGAGGACCATTGTCTTAGTTGATGATGACATTTTCTAATAGGGATTAAGTATCAGCCCCATCATTATTGGCCTTACCTTCGATGATATTGATGTCATCTTGATCAGTCTTGTCGGCTGTGAGCTGTTCGGTGTTCTCTACAGGAGAGGTCCCAACATCTTTGACATCGGTCAAAGTAGTACTGATCAAGGGGTCAGAGAAGTCAAGGCCCTCAAAGTGTTGGAAGGTCAATGTCCTAACCTTGGCTTGTTTAAGGATGGTTCAATGACAAACCATATTCATGCCCCTCTCGAGGTACTCAAAACCATACCCCCCTTGAACTCCTCTGAGTCTTTGTAATCAACCACAACTTGTACCTTATACTCCTTAATTGCTACATCAATGTCAGCCTACCTCTTGCCATACAGACCCTTCAATACGTGCTCTTGCTTCAGCCTATTCAACTCATCCAGATGCCTTTGTTATGCTGCACCCATAGTCGTTTGGTGGTTAATATATTTAGTGGCTAGTTTATCCCTAAAGACCTTATTCGTCGTCTCAACATCCCCCCCCCCTTTTGGATTAAGGGAAACCTCTTCTCAATCCACTCGTCCAGACGAGTGATGGTGAGCAAAAACTATAAAAAAAATAAAGAGACGGGTTAGTATGAGACAACAATTTCTAAAACGAAATTCTCTCAAGTTACAAATTAATAAATGAGTGGCCCTGTGAAGACGAAACTCAATGAGACGAGAGGAGTCCATAAACTAGAGGAAACATCTGTCAACATTGGGCATCAGTGAGGTAACAACGGTCCTAGACCTCTTAGCATCACCAATTATAGTCTCATCGTTGAGCATCAGCCAAGCGAGATGCGCAACAAGGGCTTCATTAGACGATATAGGGATTGCCCTGTCAGACTCTCCCACAATCGGGACTTCCTTTCGATTCCTTTTCTGGGGTTAGGTAACTAAAGTGCCATCCACCATTTCCTTCATTTTCCTTGGATCCTTGGTGTAGCCATGGACACTTAAAGTTTATTTCTTTGGCTGGGTAGGAGGAGCTAATTTCTTGCCCAACTTGTTTAGCATGGCGGAGATATTAGGGCCAACCATCTTCCAAATTACCTCAAGTGTGTTGTTTGGGCTATCTAAAAATAATTTAGAAAAGGTTAAAGTTAGTGGCAAATATATCTACAAACGACACCACAATTCAAAACCCAAATCCATAAGTCCTACAATAAAAATTAGTTAACGATAAGAATACAATTGAGGAAAAACATACGCATTTCAGTCACAGGTTCAACCCCTAATCCCTTCTCAGCCAGGATTTCTATGGTCATAAGGTGTTAAAATTCAGCAAGCCCATCATCGTCCCTTTGTTCTCTGATTTGATAGATCTTTTCCCATTCGTCTACGATTAGGATGGGGTCAAATTTGGTAGCCATCGAAGCTTTTACCCATTTCTGAGGGACCCTCGGCTTTGAGGTAAAGTAAATGAAGTTTGATGGACATTCCCACGCACCAAAAATGAAAAAGCATCTTTGATTCCAGTGGTTGTTGGACATTTGGTTGATAAAAACAACATTCTTTATCGGCTTCCTAGCTACAAAGTGATAGTAGCCAGGATGGGCTTCGGTGAAAGAAATATTATAACAAGCCTTAAAGACGCTGACTAGACGGTGGGCGTCATGATAAAATTTCCAAAGTGATTTGAAGTCGAACAGAACCTCCACGCATTGGGAGAGAGCTAGGTTGGGGCTAGGACTAAACTGGCAGGGATTGCCTGCACATAAGATGGATAGGAAGGTGGAAGCCACCCTTAAACATCTATTCATACACAATAATCTCACCAGGTCGGTCATCAACCTCCCTCTCAGACTCGTCAGAGACCCTCATTTAATATTGGATTTGATCCCATACATGTGCCTCAAGTACAGGAGGTCAACGCCTATCACGGTGCTCTAAAAAGTTTAAGAATATGACATGTCAAGTGTTTCCTTGGTCTCATCTTTGGAGTTGATGATTTGAACAATGGATACTGCATTGAGAAACCCATTCTGGAATTCCCCCTCGATCATGGATGAGATGGGCATAGCTGACTGGATAAGTGGGCTGAGCAATATTAACTCTCGACCGCTCAGGGGCTGAAGTCTCAGTAGGATGGTTGGCCTCAATAGATTCAGTAGCCCCTGAGTCGGTCGTATGAGATACGGGAACCATCATAGCTTACTCATAGGAGTCAGCCTCATTGGAGACCCTGGAGGTAGAAGTGCTACAGTCCTCAGAGAACGAGATGTCAATGGTTCCCTCACTCTTAGACGATCTCGAACTCATTGAATCCTCACTTATGTCAACTAAAGGAGGACGAATTACAACTAGAGCGATAGGGTATATAGGACGTGTGAGGTCGGTCTTGGATTTTCTTCTAGCCTCGGCCTCGGCCTCAGCCTCAGCCTCAGCCTCAGCCTTACATTATTCTCTAAGAATACGACTCTTAAGATGGGGAAATTGATCAATCAATTCATACAAAGTCTTAAACATTCAAAGGGTTTGGCCTACATTGACCTAAATATCAAAAAGGGGAAATGAAAGATTTTGGTCAAGAACAGTTCAAGAGCAATGGCGTGAATGCCACCAGAGAAGATTGAAGCACCTTATACCTTTGACTTACTTAAGTCTATATTGTATAAGTGTTCATCTAATTTGGAAATAGTGAAAAAATTTGTTGTCTAACCTAGAATCCAAAGAACCTCAGACTTGTTCACTCTCTAATCCTCTTCAATGATCCAAACAAGGTATAAATTGAATCACTCTACACACATTAGAAGTGCATACATGTGTATATATTGCTCATATTGATTGTCTGTTAAACTCCCCTTAAAATGTTATTTTAATAATTTTTTGGGAATTTTTAAACATTTTTAAAATAATGTTTTCTTTAATAAAAGTGTGTTTATAAACTTTGTGTGGTTAAAATGCTATTATGAAAAATTAGTTTTTCATTAGAATGTTTGATTGGGTAGAATATCAATGCGCCAGAGACTTTAGGGTGTTGCCTGTAATTAATTTGGACGCGCGTTTGCCAGCTGACACGACTCAGAATGTGTCTCTAAAGTGTGTACTCTCTAGGCTCAAGTGCAAGCCTGTCGCTCAAGTAATAATCCGACAAGTCGGGTATCGATCCTGAGGGAAAAAGGACAACGGAGTTGTGACGACGGGATAAGACGGAGGAATCCTAACGATGACTCTAAAAAGAAAGGAAAAGATTTGGTTTTGGTTTTTGGGATTGATTAAGCTAAATGCAATTATGAAATTGTGATGAAATATGCAACTAACTAAATTATCTAAATGAGAAATGAAAAATTGAATTGAAACTTTTTGAACCTAAATGATAAGAAAACAGGATGGGAATACAATCCCCCAACCCTAGTGTAGTGCAGTGACAACGTCAATCATAAATTTATCCGCTTAATCCGACCCGGAATTCAGGACTCCCAAGCATTATGTATACGAGGTTCAAGCCCGTGTCATACCTAATCTGAGGATGAGTAAATCGGTATCGCTGTAATTGCATTCAAATTGTACTCTAAATCATCATGAGTACCCAGAGGCAAACGAGATATAAAGATCCACAATTATTATGTAATTATGCGATACGATCAAAATCAATCGTTAAATTCATCGGATCAACGTTATACACATACACTAACACATCAGGTTGGGTTCATGCATCCCAACTTTTGAAACCTAGCCGGACATGTTAAATAGACTAATGCATGAAATAATAACGTTGCATGTGTATGAAATCATGATGAAACAAGATTGAAACATGTAAAGATGTATTATGAACGCAACAATACGTTAAATCGAATACGGAAAACTAAGCATGCAAGAACAATGACAAGAATTTTGAATTTTGAATTAAAACTTGAAAAACAAACCCGTAACAATTGAATCTTGAAGCAATTTATTCCCTTGATGTTCCTAGATGTTCCTCTCTATTTTTCTCTATCAAAAACTATCCCTAATGGCTGTTCCTAAGTTGCTCCCCTCGTTCCTTTCAATTTTGGAGTGTTAAAAACCTAATAGGAGTCTTGGGAACCAATCAGCATAAAAGACGAAATTCGCGCATCAGGTACCCCGAACCGGTTCGGGTGTACCTGTGAACCGGTTTGCCCCCCAAACCGTTTCGGCCTGGGGTTCGCGAATGTATGCTGGCCTGGAGTTCAACACTTAGGATTTTTTTGGCTTTTCTCTTCTTTTCTTGGATTTTTCTTCAACTTCAACTGAGCATAACTTTTCAACCGTAGCTTGGATTTGGGTGCCGTTTCTTCCACTTTCCAGTTGACTTATCTTTCCGAATTGGGCTGCAAAATTATCGAATTGCCCTTAAACTTTCCTTCTTAGCTTTTCTTGCACTTTCTTGCTTCCTCTTTTGCACTGCTAGCACAATTAACCTGTAAAACCAATAAGAGAAACACGAAACACGAAATACTCGCCAACGAAGGTTAGTAGTATAAATGTGAATCAAATCCATATATGTTACATCACTCGGGTTCACAAAAGTACTGAAATTAGGGGGATAAATGTACAATATTTATGCCCAATCAAACCCCCCTAACTTAGAACTTTGCGCGTCCCGAGCAATGTAAAAGAATGAGAGTATGAGTTAAGGATCCATCAAAGACTTTATTGGGATAGAGCACCACTTTCGCGGGCAAGATATTGCATTTAGCGCATGCAACAAGCCTTTAAACTTCTAGGTTACCCTAGTAGAACGAGTTGTGTCTCGTGAGGGTTTGCAGTGAATATACCCACAAAATTCGACTCAAAGAAAATTCAAAATATACAAAAATTGTGCAATTCAAACTTTTCCAGAAAATAGTCATCATCAAGTCATATTTACGAGTCTCAAACCGTAGTGTGTGTGTGCGAAGCCGGAAATGTAACCGCCAATTTTCACTGATTGATCATTACGTTACTTATCCGAAAATTCGTTTTGATTTCAATTTCTCACGGAATGCTCTCACAAACGGATCTCTCGGATTATGGCTATTCTCTCGGCATGCGTGATATAAAGAGTAAATGTAATGGAAGAAAATTCACGCATACAAGTAGAAAGACGGAAACTTTATGGCGAAAGGATCTCATCATCGGATTACGATTTTAAAAACAGGAACATTGCCTTTATTTCGCGCACTTAGCCTCTTATATTATCTTTTGGTGTCTTAGCTCTCCACGCGGTAATCAATTTTCGCAATTTGGACTCGGTTAGGACTTTTTCGGGTTGAATGTTGCATTGGGTAAAATGAAGGAGGTATGGAAGGTTGGAATTGGAAACATCATTAATGATGTTCAATTGTGCTTTTTCCGGGCTATTGCTCATTTTTTTTTTCTTCTTTTTCTATTTTTTTCTTGTTGTTTTTGTTGAGCATACTATTTTGTTTCTTGCCCCTTTATATGAACTTTTTTGGACTTGAAATCTGGATTTTTCATTTTTCACAATTCCGGCTATTTTGGGTTTTTCGGGTTGTCAAACGAAAGGGAAAATTATTCGGCTCAATTTGGGTTGCAAAGGGTGATTTTTCGCTACTTTTTCTGGCCAAAATTTTGGGTGACAAACGAGGGCCTACTTCATTGCCCAAAATGCCAATTGCGTTCCCATATGCGTTTCGAGGTGAATTTAAGTTTAGAGACTAATTTGGCACGCTTTTCAAGGCAATATTGCACACACTTTTCAAAACCGATCAAATTGAAAGGATTGAGATCATTGACAACTTACTAAGCGCTAAAAAGAACTTTGAGTTAACAATTAACTCGGAATGATTTAAAAACTCGCAAAACGTGATAGGCTCGAATCTCACCGGGTTTGTTAATCTCCACATTTATTCGTTAAGTCATCAATTTTCGCTCAATTTCCATCTTTGGTCAATTTCGGCTTTGTGTATGTTGGATGTTTACAATTTGAGACTCCAATTCGACTTTTAATGATATTTTTGAAAAATTTGAAATCCAATTTTTATTTATTGTGAACAAAAATATTTTTGGGTTTTTTCAAAATTTTATGATTTTTTTGGAAAATTTTGGGCATTTTTGAAAATTTGTGAAGTTTTAGAAATACGCACTTGTGACCCCCCCTAATTTAGACTTCTGCATTGTCCTCAAGCAAAAAGGACTAAAATCTAACTCAAAGCGAATAATAAGTGCGGAAAAATAAAACAAACAAATATGAAAAATGCAACAAGACACTGCATGACACTCATGCATGACTCAAAAATACAACAACAATCACCCCACACGCGTCGGGGGTGCGACGACCTCTCATCTCTCCACAAACTCACCCGACTCCACTCACGGGGTTTGATGTTCTCCATGTCTCTCCCGTCCTAGGATTATAAGCTAACAATCGGAACAAGTTGGGACCTCGCCCATAGATAAAGGATAGACCGGGAGACTCATCGTGACTAACTGGAAAGGGATCCTTGTGATGCTGGCTCAAAGTGTGATCGGCATGCACTGACTCGGAGGGAACACCTAGGTTTCGTTCAATTTTTAAGATGCATGGGTTGGGCTCTAAGTCAGATGAACCACAACTTTTCTCCTCACTTGCCTTCGGGGCCTCTAGTGTTGTGGGTGGATTGTCACAACGAAGGAATTCATCAATTTTTGCTTTCAATTCACTTTCGTCTAAGTGACTACACGAATCCAATAGGGATTGGCCTTCAATAGTAATACTTTCATCCACCTGCCCGAATTCTCTTTCAAAATCTTCCATGCTCATGTCTCCTAGTTCACTCTCTCGAGTAGTGCCTACGTCCTCTCTTACTTGCTTGATCTCCAACTCCACCAGTTTTCTCTCTTCTAACCCCTCTCTCTCTCTTTCAATTGCGGTCACTACACACCTTGCCCCCACTTTTCTCTCTTTGTCACAACTACCACCATTACTTGATGAAATAGGGCACACCTCTAACGGCTCTCTCTTATGGGACCTCCCATTCTCATGGCTCGACACTAAGCAGGACCCTAGGGCATCTCCACAATCATTTTCCTCAAAATACTCCCCTACGATCTCGTCTATGAAGCTCACCGCGTGAAGGTCATCTTCGTCCCCCGTATGTTGGGCGACATGGAAGATGTTGGTCTCTAAGGTCATGTTCCCAAAGGTGAGTTGCATTCGCCCATTTCGAGTATTGATGATTGCGTTAGCCGTAGCTAAGAAAGGGCGCCCAAGGATGATGGGAACATGGTTGCTCGAGTTAAAGGAGGGCTCCGTGTCCTAAATGACAAAGTCTACCGGGAAGTAGAAAGTGTCAATTTGGACGATCACGTCCTCGACTATGCCTCTTGGGATCTTCACGGTTCGATCCTCTAATTGGAGAGTGACCTTTGTGGGCTTGAGGTCGCCCAAGTCAAGTTGCCTATAGATGGAATAAGGGAGGATATTGACACTTGCTCCCAAATCAAGTAAGGCTTTTTTGATTTTGTTTTCTCCAATGATGCAGGAAATGGTGGGTGCACCGGGATCTTTGAATTTAGGTGGGAGATCATTGAGTAGAATAGAGCTCAAATTCTGTGCTAGAAAGACACTTTTCTTTACCTTCATCTTTCTTTTTACCGTCAACAAGTCTTTAATGACTTTTCCATAAGCTGGAATTTGCTTAATGGCATCGAGGAAAGGTAAATTCAGCTTAACTTGTTTTAGCACGTCATCACGTGGGTTTCCTTTATGGGAAGGAATTAGATTTTGAGGAAATGGTGCCGCGGTGGGTGGTTTCACTACGACCTCAGGCTCACTAGTGTCGTCTTTATCATTCTCATTCAAGGGGACATCTTTGGCCTCTTTCGTGCCGGGCGAAATCTCCTTGTTTTTAGGTATGTCTTGTAGGGGAGGTGACAAGTCAACTAGTCTCCCACTACGTAGCGTGGTAATTGCGCTACATTGCTCCTGATGTTCAGTGGAGGTGGAGCTAACACTAGTTTGACCTTGGGGAGGTCGTTGGCCTTGGGCAAGAAATTTACCTTTCTCTTGAACACTCAACGAGGTTTGTATTTTTGACAGATTCGCATTTATGTCGCCAATCTGACGATCATATTTGGCATTGATTGCGGTCTAGCTTGCGATGAATTGGTTCATGGTATCCTCGAGAGTTCTCCACTGTGACGAGATATAATTTCCGTGAGGTAGTGGTGCTTGCACGTGTCCTTGCATGTGTGGAGCTTGTTGAAATTGTTGTGGTGGAGGAGGGGCAACATGCGAAGGAGGGTTCATTGCAGCATATTGTTGCCCGTAGCTAAAACCGGGATGATTTTTCCATGAAGGGTTGTATGAATTCCCGTGAGGGGCACCGAAATTACCATTAAATCCTCCTATACCACTAACTTGCTCTTGCAACATTACTTTATAGGCGGGTATCGTCGGACATTCCTCAGTTGAATGTCCCGCCTCACAAATCGCACACACCTTCACGACAGGGTTCGAAATGGGCCCAACTGGTCCTTTTCCATATAACTCGCATAGGTCTCGCAATCCTTTCTCAATGGTGTCCAATCGACAATCCGTCATAGAATTCTTATCTACGTGGAATAGGCCAGACGCCGATGGAGCAGTGGTGGGTTGTCGATTTCGATTTTGAGCGTTCGGGTCAGAGGTATCCCAGGATTGGGTAGTCTCGGCGACATACCTCATGTGAAGATCAACATCGTGGGCATCGAGATCGACAAACGGACCGCTTCCCATAGTTTCAACAAGTTGTTTAGAGTTTAGATTTAACCCATTATAGATAAAGGAGATGATTTGCGATGGATCAAATTCATGATGGGGGCATGAAGCCACTAACTCGTTGAAACGTTCATAACATCGATGGAATGGCTCATTTTCATGTTGCCTAAATGCTTGAATTTGAGCCTTGATAGAGATTGTTCGATGTGGTGGGAAGAATTTCTTGAGAAATTTTGAATGGAGCTCATTCCAGGATGGAATCGAGCTTGGAGGTAAAGACTATAGCCAGGCTTTAGCTTTATCTTTAAGCGAGAAGGGGAAGAGTTTGAGGCGGATTACCTCTTGTGTGCAGTTTTGATCGTTGAGAGTATCACACACGTCCTCAAATTCCCTTATATGGAGGTATGGCTTTTCAGAATCCATACCGTGGTAATGTGGTAGCATCTGGATCATTCCATTTTTGAAACGGAACTGCCCGGCATTATACGGGAGTATAATGCATCCTAGAGTGACAGTGCGCTCAGGATATAAGAATTCTCTCAACGGGCGGTACGAAAGCACGTCCTCACCGGTAGGTGCATTACTATGTTGTGACATCTCTCTCTCGCTTGACGACTCGGCGCTCTCACTGGGTGTGCTCGAAGTGTGTCCTACGAATGAGAATGGAGTGTTACTAGAGACTGAATGCGACGGCGTGGGCGGTGGGATACAAAACTGTGGGGCGTTTGGGGTGTGGGGACTATTAGGGTTATACTCAACAAGTGGATTTTTGTGAATGCTGGTTGGAGTATTATGGGGTGTGGGAGTGGTTTCAGAATTTTGCATTAAAGTTTAGGAGAGGTAATGATTATGATTTTTTTTTTTTTAATTTTTTATTTAAATTTTTAGTCAAAGCTTTGGATTCACTCAACCTAATCCTAAGTCTACCTAGTTCCCCGGCAACGGCGCCAAAAACTTGACACGACTCAGAATGTGTCTCTAAAGTGTGTACCCTCTAGGCTCAAGTGCAAGCCTGTCGCTCAAGTAATAATCCGACAAGTCGGGTATCGATCCTAAGGGAAAAAGGACAACGGAGTTGTGACGACAGGATAAGACGAAGGAATCCTAACGATGACTCTAAAAAGAAAGGAAAAGATTTGGTTTTGGTTTTTGGGATTGATTAAGCTAAATGCAATTATGAAATTGTGATGAAATATGCAACTAACTAAATTATCTAAATGATAAATGAAAAATTGAATTCAAACTTTTTGAACCTAAATGATAAGAAAACAGGATGGGAATACAATCCCCCAACCCTAGTGTAGTGCAGTGACAACGTCAATCATAAATTTATCCGCTTAATCCGACCCGGAATTTAGGACTCCCAAGCATTATGTATACGAGGTTCAAGCCCGCGTCATACCTAATTTGAGGATGAGTAAATCGGTATCGCTGTAATTGCATTCAAATTGTACTCTAAATCATCACGAGTACCCAGAGGCAAACGAGATATAAAGATCCACAATTATTATGTAATTATGCGATACGATCAAAATCAATCGTTAAATTCATCGGATCAACGTTATACAGATACACTAACACATCAGGTTGGGTTCATGCATCCCAACCTTTGAAACCTAGCCGGACATGTTAAATAGACTAATGCATGAAATAATAACGTTGCATGTGTATGAAATCATGATGAAACAAGATTGAAACATGTAAAGATGTATTATGAACGCAACAATACGTTAAATCGAATACGGAAAACTAAGCATGCAAGAACAATGACAAGAATCTTGAATTTTGAATTAAAACTTGAAAAACAAACCCGTAACAATTGAATCTTGAAGCAATTTATTCCCTTGATGTTCCTAGATGTTCCTCTCTATTTTTCTCTATCAAAAACTCTCTAAAACTATCCCTAATGGCTGTTCCTAAGCTGCTGCCCTCGTTCCCTTCAATTTTGGAGTGTTAAAAACCTAATAGGAGTCTTGGGAACCAATCAGCATAAAAGACAAAATTCGCGCATCAGGTACCCCGAACCGGTTCGGGTGTACCTGCGAACTGGTTCGCCCCCCCAAACCGGTTCGGCCTGGGGTTCACGAATGTATGCTGGCCTGGAGTTCAACACTTAGGATTTTTTTGGCTTTTCTCTTCTTTTCTTGGATTTTTCTTCAACTTCAACTGAGCATAAATTTTCAACCGTAGCTCGGATTTGGGTGCCGTTTCTTCCAGTGTTCTCGTTGTTCCGAGCTCTTCAACTTTCCAGTTGACTTCTCTTTCCGGATCGGGCTGTAAAATTACCGAATTGCCCTTAAACTTGCCTTCTTAGCTTTTCTTGCACTGTCTTGCTTCCTCTTTTGCACTGCTAGCACAATTAACCTGTAAAACCAATAAGAGAAACACGAAACACAAAATACTCGCCAACGAAGGTTAGTAGCATAAATGTGAATCAAATCCATATATGTTACATCACTCGGGTTCACAAAGGTACTGAAATTAGGGGGATAAATGTACAATATTTATGCCCAACAGCCAATGAAATGCCAACACTTGTCATGCTCTTGTTATCTCATTTGTGTTTGTTTTGTGAGAGAACTGCCTGGTGTATTGTGGATCATTAGATCAAACGTTATCTATGGCCTGCATGTGTTTTAAGTCTATCCATGTGTTATCACTGTGGACCAATCACCTTCGTTTTAACCAACCGCTATTTTACCACCCTTGGATCAAGTCAATATAAGGAAGACTGAATCTCAACCGTTGATTGCTATCAGCGATCCAGAACCTTCCTTGGATCCTATATAAACCCTCTCATTCTCAGCATTTTAAGACTTTTGGCAGTCGTCTAAATTGAGAGAAAATAAGAGAAGAGAGAAGAGAGAGAAGAGAGATAAAGGGAAACTGAGTTAGAAACCCTAACCCTAACCCTAAACAACTTCAAACCATATTCAAAACCCCAAACACAACCTTGAGTGTTTGAGAGAGATTGGTGTTACTGGTTTGATCGTTTGTAGCTGTAACCTCTTGATCTGTGATCTTGTTACCAACTTAGACATTTTGGTGAGATCTGTATTTCTTTTTCATAGAAATCTTAGATCAACACTATTGCATGTTATATATCACTAGATCTGCATATTTGTTTCTCGATTTGTGAAAATCTTTGTTGATTTAGATCTGTAAATGTTTTATGTTTTTTGTTCTTTTGAAACTAAACCTTGACCTAGTTGGATTCTCACATGGAGGTTTTCAATCTCGAAAATATTTTTAAAAATTGAGATTGATTAAGATCTTGATTGATTTTGAAGCAAGATATACGTGGAATCTGGGATAGATTAAAAAGGTCAAAAAGGTTTCAAGTTTTGTAAGAAAGAAAGAAAAGAAAATCACAGCATATAGTCTTTATATGTAATTTTCTAGGGCTGTCTATACAAACTAAGTGTGTGTGAGTTCATGCATGTGGATAGAAATCACATCACAAACACTTGACACACTACCACACTGAAAGTGTTGGGTATAAGATCAAAGATTATTGAGTCAACGCAAAGAAAGCTAAAGCAAAGTGGAAGTTATCAAACTGGAAGAACATCATCAACAATCAGATCTACAAGAAGTTAGAAGGACACCAAGTGGGGTATATTCCTAAACTTAGAATAGGCTGAGTTGTGTGCATGTATGTTGTATTGTTTATAACTGCTATTTGTTTTTAGTGGATTTTTACTTTCGTGACTTAGAAGTCACCGTGGATATTTCCTCTATTGCGAGAGGTTTTACCACGTTAAAAATAGTGTGTTCTGATTATCTTCATCTCGTCATCAAATTCTATAGTGTGCTGATATTTTGAAACTATCTTAGTTTTAAAACTGATTACAAAGTCTTGGTTATTCTCGTACATAAGTTTTTGTAAACACATCTTGTTATTTATCATTTTTATTTTCAAAAGAAAAGGGTTTCTTCAACAAACAACTCGGAGTTGCTTATACAGTTTAATCATTGTATTAAACGGCATTAGTAACGTTTTTCAATTGGTATCAGAGCCCTGTAAACTTTTATTTAAAAAAGGATCTTGTGTTTCTAAAATTGTTTTCTGAAAATATTAACTATGGACGAGAAGAATGAAAGGTTTGGTAATCTGTCCAGACCTCCACTCTTTGATGGAAACAACTTTGCTTACTGGAAAGTAAGAATGGTTGCCTTCATCCAAGGGACTTTAGGAGATGATGTCTGGGACATTATTGAAAATGGATATACTTATCCTACTAAACCAGCCACTGAAGGAAGTGATGAGAGGGTAAAGAAAATCTTAAGTGAGTTTACCCAAGAAGAGAAAACAATTTCTCGTAATAACAATAAAGGCAAGAATGCCATCTTTATGTCTATTAATGAGTATGAGTTCAAGAGAATCTCATCTTGTGCCACTTCCAAGGAAGCTTGGGACACATTAATCACTGCCCATGAAGGAGACTCAAGAGTTAAAGCTGTTAAAACTCAAATGCTTACCCAGCAGTACAACTCTTTGATTATGTCTGACTCTGAGTCTTTTGATGACTTTTATATGAACCTAACTGATATAGTTACTAAGTTGCATGCTAATGGTATAACATATGATAGGAATGAGATTGTTTCTAAAATCCTAAGATCATTACCACAAAAGTTTGACAACAAGAGGTTTGCTATTGAGGAGATGAGTGATCAAAACCTCACCCTGAGTTACTCAGTAGCAAACTTAGGACTATGGAAATGGAATTAGACTTTAAGAAACAATTAAATCAGTCTCAAAGAAAACAGCCCAACTCTAACTTGAGTTTTTCTTCTAAGATATCTAAACATGAGACTAATTTGATCAACTGTGACTTTGATGAGGAGTGTGATATAGACAAACTAGATAATCAGATTGCCTTAATGTCCAAACAATTTAAGAAAATTATTAAATTTAGAAATAAAGAGGCATCTAAACAAGGCAAGCCTAATTATCCAACTGTGTCTAATCCCAAACCTCATGAGAGAGGTCTTGACAAACATCCTAAGGACAACAAATTCAGATCTAATAGAGACCTTAAAAAGATTGAATGTTTTAGATGTGGGAAACTAGGTCACATTGCTCACGATTGCCGAGTTAATTTGAATAAAACCAACACACACAAGAGAGCCAATATCTGTAAAACTTAGGATGATTCAAATGACTCTAATGAAGAGGTACTTGAGTCATGAAATGAATTTGACCCTTGCATGTCCTTTTTTGCTAAGATCATTTACAATGATGATATGCCTGTGTGTGATAATGATACCTCTACTCCTGCTTTTGTGAATACTGCTTTGACTGGCCAAGATGCCTTGTTATCTGAAAATGTTGGTAGCTCTAGTTCCGTGTGTGTGAGTCAAAGTGATCTCGATAACGACGATGTAAATGGGTGCGTGAGTACTAAAACTGAATCGTTAGGGGTCACTACACACACTTCACTTAGCGACTCAGACACAGATGACCTCCCAGATATTCATACTTTGTATGCTAAAACCCTTAAAAAAGGCACTAGACTGGAGAAGACTGTTAGAGACCTGACTAAGAAATTAGATGATCTAAGTCTTATTGTGAAGATGAATGCCGAAGAATACACTAACCAGTGTCTGACACATCAATCTGAAATTGAAACTTTTGATCAAAAATTGAAAGAGTTGACTAAAACTAATGAAACCCTGGAAATGAAATACAAGGGAACATTATTAGAACTGGAAGAAGCAAAAACAAAGACAGCAACTGTTTTCAAAAAAATTTCGAAGTTTGAAAATAATTCAAATTGTTTCACTGACTTTGTTGTTGACTCTAAGACCAATTCTGATGATAGAACCGGTATTGGATTCTGCCCTAAGAATAAATCACAAACTAAAAATTTTGAACCTATTAAGTTTGTGTCTGGGGGCAAAAGACCAATCGAAACATGTCCAGATTTTCATTTTATTAAAAAGGAATATGATCAAAAGCAACAACAGAAAGACATTGGAGAGTCTAGTAACTCTAAGGCTGACAGTACACTTGAGACTAAATACGTCTGTCCTTTGATCAGAAAGGCTGAATCTACCTTTAAAACCATACCTCCTAGTAATAAGACTTCTGAACAGAATCCTGTTAAACCCATCTTTAGAAGTTTCCCTAAGGAAGTACATCCCTCAAGCAATTAATATTGCTCCTACTGTGACGTTTATGGTCATTCTTTTGAAGGTTTTTATGCTAGGCGTCTAAACACCCCTGTGTACAACACTCCTGTTTACAAGAACTTTAACTATTCTAGGCAAAATCGTAACCATTATGTCCTTCCAAGACAACCTGACAAGAACTCTAACTACAGGAATAGAAAGACCAAAACTAAGAGTTCATTTAAGAGAAAGGCTCCCATAAACTTTCCTAAACCAAAAGCTCAACTTTTCCACAAAAATCAGTTTGTTGCACCAAATGTTTTTCAACAAAAAGCTGCTTCTCGAAAATTTTATCAAATGAGAGAAAACTTGCGCAAAATTAAAACTAGAGCTATTTGGGTTAGAAAAGATGATCTTTTACCCCAAATGAACTGTAACATTGTTATCACTGCCTTAAAGGCTGAACACACTTCATCTGGTTGGTATTTAGATTCAGGATGCTCCAAACATATGACAGGAGATGAAACCAAACTCTTAAACAAAACCAGATTTGCTGGAGGTAAAGTACTTTTTGGCGACGGAGTTTCATCCCAGATCATAGGTAAAGGAATCCTAAAAGAAGAGGGAATGCCTGTTTTGGAAAATGTACTTTTAGTTAAAGGCCTTAAAGCCAACCTCCTAAGTATATCACAATTTTGTGACTCTGACCATACTGTTACCTTTTCAAAGAACAATTGCAAAATTCTAAATGATAAAGGTGAATGCATCATTACCGGATTTAAAACACCTGACAATTGGTATACTGTCAAGGCTAGTTCTGAAACCTGTAACATTGTCAGAATGGATGACAATGAAATCTGGCATAATCATATGGGTCACCTAAGTTATGATATCCTTGGTAGATTGTCTAGTTAAGAGATTGTTAGAGGAATTCCTAAAATTAAACCTATTTCCAGTGTTGTTTGTGGTCATTGCCAGGAAGGAAAAATAGTTAAGACTTCGCATAAAAAGGTTAAAGACATTCTCACATCTAGACCTCTAGATCTCATCCATATGGACCTTATTAGTCCCTCTAGAACTGTTAGTCTTTGTGGACACAGTTATATCCTAGTCATGGTTGATGATTTTACACGATTCACTTGGGTTGCCTTCTTGAAACATAAATCTGACACGTTTCAGACATTTTTGAAAATTTTACTAAGAATTGAAAATGAGAAGGACACACAAGTCGACCGCATTCGTAGCGATAGAGGGGGAGAGTTCATAGACACGGGAATAGTTGAATATTGTGACTACAACGGTTACAAACACGAATTCAGTGCCCCCAAGACTCCTCAGCAGAACGGTGTTGCCGAAAGGAAAAACCGAACTCTTCAAGAGATGGCACGTGTCATGTTGCATGCCAAATCTCTACCTAAGTACTTCTGGGTAGAATCTATTAGAACTGCATGTCATATCATTAATCGGGTTTATCTTAGGAAAAACACTAAACAAACCTCTTATGAGTTGTGGTACGGTAAGAAACCTAATCTGAAATACCTAAGAACTTTCGAAAGTCGGTGTTACGTCTGTAAAGACAGAGAACATTTGTCCAAATTCGAGACGCGTGGAGATAAAGCCATCTTCTTAGGTTACTCTCCAAACAGTCGTGCATATCGTATATACAATCTGCGTACTAAGACCCTTATGGAGTCGATAAATGTAATTGTAAGCGACACTATTGTTGAAAGTAAGATATCTGAATCACCTATTGTGGTTGAATCTGAAAATGATTTCAAAAATGATTCACCAGAAATAGATGACTCATTACCTATTGAGAGTCCAGAAGTACCTGGCTGGGTCTCTAAAGATCATCCCATTGACAACGTGGTCGGTAATCTTAAAGAACCAGTACGTACTAGATCCCAGTTAAGAAATTATGCTAATTACGCATGTTTCGTCTCCCTTGTGGAACCGAAAAATGTTAATAACGCACACTGGATTTCTACTATGCAGGAAGAACTTTTACAATTTGTCATTCACGATGTCTGGTATC
Organism: Sambucus nigra; assembly: GCA_949130495.1. NCBI lineage: Eukaryota > Viridiplantae > Streptophyta > Magnoliopsida > Dipsacales > Adoxaceae > Sambucus > Sambucus nigra. Next base: position 364,794,990 of record OX422212.1, read on the forward strand.
TTGTACCGCGACCTCAAAACAAAAATGTTATTGGCACACGTTGGATCTTTAAGAACAAATGTGACGAAAATGGGGTAATCCTTAGAAACAAAGCTAGACTAGTTGCTCAAGGTTACTCACAAATAGAAGGGATAGATTTTAGCGAGACATTTGCCCCAGTCACTCGTCTTGAATCTGTTCGACTTCTTTTCACCATAGCGTGTCACTTAAAATTTACACTTTATCAAATAGATGTCAAGTCTGCCTTCCTCAATGGAATTCTGTCCGAAGAAACGTATGTAGAACAACCCAAAGGGTTCATTGACCCAAAATACCCAGACCATGTTTTTCGTCTAAAAAAGGCTTTGTATGGCTTAAAACAAGCTCCTAGAGCTTGGTATGAACGTCTATCCAACTTTTTGTTGGATAAGGGTTTTAAGAGAGGAGGAAATGACCAGACCCTATTTGTCAAACATTTTGACAAAAACATTATTATAGCCCAAGTCTATGTAGACGACATCATCTTTGGGTTTACTTCAACATCTGAAGTTAAATCCTTCTCTGTTATTATGCATAAGGAGTTTCACATGTCCCTTATGGGGGAGCTACAACTTTTCTTAGGATTTCAAGTGAAACAGAATTCTGATGGATTATTTGTCTCTCAAACTAAGTATGCCTTAGATCTTGTTAAGAAGTTTGGTTTAGATAATGCTAAAGTTGCCAAAACGCCAATGAGTACTACTGTTAAATTATGTAAAGATGAAAATGGGAAGTCAGTTGATTCCACACTTTATCGTAGTATGATTGGTAGTCTACTCTATCTAACTGCCTCACGACCAGATATAATGTATGTTGTATGTCTGTGTGCTCGTTACCAGAATAACCCTAAAGAGAGCCATTTATCTTGTGTAACACGTATAATAAAGTACATAAAAGGCACTATTAATCTTGGACTTAGGTACACTAATGATACCTGCAGCACCATCATAGGGTATACTGATGCTGATTGGGCCGGTTGTACTGATGACAGTAAAAGTACATCAGGTGCCTGTTACTATGTCGGCAATAATTTAATAGGTTGGAGTAGCAAAAAACAGAATTGCACATCTTTATCTACGGCTGAGTCCAAATATATAGCAGCAGGAAGTTGCTGTGCTCAATTGTTATGGATAAAACAAATGTTAAGCGACTATGGGATTAAAGAAGATCAGTTACAATTGTATTGTGACAATGAAAGTGCCATTAACATATCTAAAAACCCGGTTCAACACTCGCGAACTAAGCATATTAAAATAAGACATCACTTCATACGCGAACTTGTTGAGACTAAGGAGTTAGAAATTCATTACCTACCTACTGATTTGCAACTTGCAGACATGTTCACTAAACCTCTAGACTATAACAAATTTCTATATTTGCGTCATTCTATAGGTATGGTATGTGCTGATTAATCTCTTAAGACTGTAATTTTTTACCCTTTGTCCATTTGAGACAAAATGGGGGAGAAATTTGAGTCTTACGGGTTCAATGTTTTGTTCACATTTCATCTAAACTGCTTGATCTTAGTGCATATTTGCAGGAACCTCTTCTACTGGTTTTCTACCATTTCTCTCTAGTGTACAAATTTGTAAATAGTTGAGTTATGTAATTTTTGACTTTCTAGGAAATGGGTAGATAGTATCTTTTACATAGGACTAGGTTTTATTTTTTTTGGTTCCCTAAGAGTTTAAGCTAACTCAAAGGAGATTTTGTCTCATATTTCCAAAGGGGGAGATTGAAGCACCTCATACCTTTGACTTACTTAAGTCTATATTGTATAAGTGTTCATCTAATTTGGAAATAGTGACAAAATTTGTTGTCTAACCTAGAATCCAAAGAAACTCAGACTTGTTCACTCTCTAATCTTCTTCAATGATCCAAACAAGGTATAAATTGAATCACTCTACACACATTAGAAGTGCATACATGTGTATATATTGCTCATATTGATTGTGTGTTAAATTCTCCTTAAAATATTGTTTTAATAATTTTTTGGGAATTTTTAAACATTTTTAAAATAATGTTTTCTTTAATAAAAGTGTGTTTATAAACTTTGTGTGGTTAAAATTCTATTATGAAAAATTAGTTTTTCATTAGAATGTTTGATTGGGTAGAATAGCAATGCGCCAGAGACTTTAGGGTGTTGCCTGTAATTAATTTGGACGCGCGTTTGCCAGCCAATGAAATGCCAACACTTGTCATGCTCTTGTTATCTCTTTTGTGTTTATTTTGTGAGAGAACTGCCTGGTGTATTGTGGATCGTTAGATCAAACGTTATCTATGGTCTGCATGTGTTTTAAGTCTATCCATGTGTTATCACTGTGGACCAATCACCTTCGTTTTAACCAACCGCTATTTTACCACCCTTGGATCAAGTCAATATAAGGAAGACTGAATCTTAACCGTTGATTGCTATCAGCGATCCAGAACCTTCCTTGGATCCTATATAAACCCTCTCATTCTCAGCATTTTAAGACTTTTGGCAGTCGTCTCAATTGAGAGAAAAAAAGAGAAGAGAGAAGAGAGAGAAGAGAGAAAAGAAAAGAGAGAAGAGAGAGAAAGGGAAACTGAGTTAGAAACCCTAACCCTAACCCTAAACAACTTCAAACCATATTCAAAACCCCAAACACAACCTTGAGTGTTTGAGAGAGATTGGTGTTACTGGTTTGATCGTTTGTAGCTGTAACCTCTTGATCTGTGATCTTGTTACCAACTTAGACATTTTGGTGAGATATGTATTTCTTTTTCATAGAAATCTTAGATCTACACTATTGCATGTGATATATCACTAGATCTGCATATTTGTTTCTCGATTTGTGAAAATCTTTGTTGATTTAGATCTGTAAATGTTTTATGTTTTCTGTTCTTGTGAAACTAAACCTTGACCTAGTTGGATTCTCACATGGAGGTTTTCAATCTCGAAAATATTTTTAAAAACTGAGATTGATTAAGATCTTGACTGATTTTTAAGCAAGATATCCGTGGAATCTGGGATAGATTAAAAAGGTCAAAAAGGTTTCAAGTTTTGTAAGAAAGAAAGAAAAGAAAATCACAGCATATAGTCTTTATATGTAATTTTCTAGGACTGTCTGTAAAAACTAAGTGTGTGTGAGTTCATGCATGTGGATAGAAATCACATCACAAACACTTGACACACTACCACACTGAAAGTGTTGGGTGTAAGATCAAAGATTATTGAGTCAACGCAAAGAAAGCTAAAGAAAAGTGGAAGTTATCAAACTGGAAGAACATCATCAACAATCAGATCTACAAGAAGTTAGAAGGACACCAAGTGGGGTATAATCCTAAACTTAGAATAGGCTGAGTTGTGTGCATGTATGTTGTATTGTTTGTAACTGCTATTTGTTTTTAGTGGATTTTTACTTTCGTGACTTAGAAGTCACCGTGGATGTTTCCTCTATTGGGAGAGGTTTTACCACGTTAAAAATAGTGTGTTCTGATTATCTTCATCTCCTCATCTCATTCTATAGTGTGCTGATATTTTGAAACTATCTTAGTTTTAAAACTGATTACAAAGTCTTGGTTATTCTCGTACATAAGTTTTTGTAAACACATCTTGTTGTTTATCATTTTTATTTTCAAAAGAAAAGGGTTTCTTTAACAAACAACTCGGAGTTGCTTATACAGTTTAATCATTGTATTAAACGGCATTAGTAACGTTTTTCAAAGATGACCAGAATAGCTCTGACAGCCACCAAAGGAAGGAAAGAAGACAAAAAATCAATGGAAAACTCAGTAATCAATTCTCTCATCCCTAAACCTCTCCTAAAACTACCCATAATAGCCCTAAAATCTCCTAAAGAGGCTGTCGAAAAATGCACAACCTCACCCAAAAACATCAAAAGCTTAAACTGACTAAAAAATGGAGAAAAATTGAGAGAAATATGTGAGAGAGGTTACCTGATGGGGGATGATACCTAAAGAACCAAAGGTGGACCCTAAATCTTTTCGATAAAGATTGATTAAAGGATAAATAAGGAGAAAACAATGGGTTATAGACATAGAGAAAGATTTTGGGCGGGAGTTAGATGGAGAAGAAAGAGAAAAGAAAGGGTTTCAAATGTATTTAAATAGTGATAATGATTGTGCATGATTCCTAAAGCCTTCATCATTAGGGAACAAATCCCCAAACAATCCTGTAGCCATCATTATTGGGTAGTGTGCCAAACCTTAGGAAGAGTGTCAAGTGTCACTTTACAACTCTCACTTATCATTTCACACCTGATACTGAAAAGACATCTCAACCATCAATAAGGGGCGTCTCATTAACATCGGCCCTCGGAAATTTTTACCTCTCAGCCTCCTACTCACATTAAAGGTTAAGGGATAGGGATGATTGATATACCCAAGTGTGACCTCACACTAGATTGGGACTCACTCGGCCAAGGTCAACCTTTCAAACCATACCTTCTGCAATGACCCTACATTAGTAGTCTCGATCTCATCCTTTCTCTTATGCCGAGACCTATCAACTGGCTCACCAGCCCTCGCAAGTCCCGTCTCATCCTGTACTCCAGCGACCGAGACCCATCAATTGGCACATTTTTTCCTCATAAGTCTCATCTCGTCCTGGCATCCACAGATAACCGAGATCATACTTCAAAATTATTTATCAATTGTTCAAATAGGATATTAAGATACTAATAAGTGTCATCCTCGGCCAGGTCGAGAGCTCCCAAGATGACATACATCCACGCATGACACATGTTTCTAGCATGACTAATCCATGTGGGCAAGAAATTGTAACAAGATCACAGGAGTATGTGAGGGGAATATTTTCATCATCGTTACATGATTGTGCTCAGGACAGGTGTCTACTCCTCATTGGATGATTCATCAAGGACATGCTCCATGAATGCTTGGGGGTGAATTGCACACCCCAAGCACTATAAATATTCATCTTCTTCACCAAGAGAGAGGACCTAAAAATTGTAAACCCTAACAAATCTCTATCTCACTTACAGTAGAGAGAGATAGAGAAATCTTGAGTGTTGTACATAACAAGCTATTAGAGCCACTTTTATATAGTGAAAACCACACTCACATGCACAGTGGAGTAGGCTGATATAGTTGAACCACTTAAATTTCGGTGTTATTACTCTTCTCCTCACCTCCTTCTCATATTTACATTGCTTCTCTGTCATACATCTCCATTATTGAGTTGTGCTTGATCTTGAGCTGCTTATATAAATTCAAATGGTGACTTCATAGTGTCATCAGTTAATAACATATCATACCTAGCTAACTCTAGACCATATTACACAACCATGCATTGACCTACTTCAAGGTCAAACGTTCTCACATTATCATCTCCCTGATCACAAACTGGTTTAATAACATATTTTAACCATTCTCAAATCTGAGTGCAATACTAATTTCACTCTCTAATGGAAATTAACCACACATAAATTTATCATCAAAATCCTTATGTTTTGCCAAAAGGATATAATCCATTACCCTCTCTCTTAGGTGCAAAAAATCTCGTAAGGTCATTCTACTAGCCTAAATTTCCATCATAATCCATATTGCCATAAGCAAAATCTAATACTCCAATAGGCTCCTCAAAGCTCAAATTCCTTACTATATCGAAAAATGGGCTCAACGTGAAACACATTTACTAACTTATGCCTACAAAATTCTTTAAATTACAAACTTTACCCCCAAACATGACAACTTTCCATAATCATCATCACAATGGTGGTGAACACCCTTGTCCAACCACTAATTTTATAATTAGCCATGAACTCGCAATGGTCTTCATTATCATACTTCTCTGAGATTGAATACTCCTCAAGTCTTGCCAACCCTCAAACGAAAATGAACAATGCCGACATACACATTATCGCGACACCAGAGTAAAAAACCTATGACAGGGTCTAAGACATTGAATGTTTCTTAGCGAAAAAAATGGACGAAATCACAGACCCTAAGGACACTTGACCTAGATGCTCTGATACCAACTATAACACTCGAGAATTTTCCATGCCCGGTTGATCGGGATGGACAAGATATACCGAGATCACTAAAACAATTTATGTCATTCTCATCATCATTTATAAACCAAACCTACAATAAATAAAAGCTTTCCACAATAAAAACTCATCAAAGAACGACAAGAAGAATAACTGAACTAAAATAACAAACTCGAGTAAATAAATCTACTATATCAAATCTATTATTATAATTATTTACACTGAATATAAAATAAGTTACAATGGTTACCACCTTCAAATTATCTCTTTAATACAAATGGAAATTATAGTGAACTAGCGACTCAAACTATACTGATTCCAAACTTGATCTTCACAGTTATAAGCACTGTTCTAAAAAACTCGCCTAGGCTTAAGGGTTAGGAGAAATGCCTCGCCTTAAGATTTTTACCCCTTATTCTTGATAAAACCCCTAAGGAGAAATTTTTTTCTAAAAACAACAATGCTTTAGTGTAATGATATCGCCTTTTAAAGAATTTTTTTACAAATCGGACCATTATCGCATCCAAAATAATCAAATAGTATTTTAATTTACAAATATTCAGACATATTTTTATGATATGTAAAATTTTAATAGCCTTGCTATGGTTAAAAAATATTAAAATATATTAAGAAGCCCTAAACGCCTTTTCACGCCTAAGGCCCCCTCAGGCTTCTAAGGCTTAAGGCTTGGCCTCCACGCCTCCATCATGCCCCGCGTTTTTTAGAACCTTGGTTATAAGTCTGACTGCTCAGCCCTTTTAAACCCTTATATACAATAATAATGATAACGGATACATTTTAAAGGTTTGGGTCACTGCCCTAAAGTTGCAAGACTATCTCTAATACATCTATAAAAATCATGTGACTAATTTACAATAAATGTACCACCCATCAGCTCTCACATACAATAAGTACCTCACCTCTCATCTAAGTGTAATATTATGTGAATGTACAGTCCTAAGGAAAACCCATTCTAAATTTTTCTATCTCTAGACTAACAAGTAATATCTTACTACGAATAAACAACGTAGAATATAACTGACTACCCAAGTGGGATTACACCCCAGTGCCCCGACATATATTTTATTAAGATACTCAGAGTCTCATAAAAGCAACACTCTCTCTATTTTTAATATCTTTTAATTAAACATGTTCTTCTCCGAACTACCATAAAGGATAAACAACAACAATGTATCCTACAATAAGGATCTAACTAACTACATGTGTAAGAATATAACCCAAGTACCATTCCCCCGTAATGCCACGCACAAACAAAAATACAAGTAAACCTTATAAAGTATTTAACATGACATAGGGTTCGGTAACAGTTGTCCATTACTAGAATATTAAATTCTTTCTAATTATATATTTCATCACACGAAGGCCACTAACTTTGGTGTACATATCATGCCTCTATCGGTAAGTATGTGGGAATCCATCACCTAATGGGATTTAGCAAAACACACAAATAAACAATGGGGTGATCACTACGCAGTAAATCCACTAACGGGACCATACAAAACCCAACCAATGGATCAAGTCAACCAGACTTATCTCACCACGAAGGGGTGATACGTCTGGATGCGTGGCAAAAAGTGATGACCTACACTTTGTCCCCCCCATCTCAATCGGCGCGTGACACACAATCCTGATGTCGAACGCAAACCCATAATCGATAAATTCTCCATGAGTAAAGGTATGTTCACATAATCAACACATTATACACACATACACACACACACACACTAGATAACACATACACTTAAGCATACCCTAAACATACAAATCCCCGAATGTCAGATTGGAACATAATTAGCCAAAAATGTAGGATACCACACACACTCAATCTTAACCCCAATTAACCAAATACTTAAACACCATATTATTAATTATGTTATTAAGTTTATGAACCTTTAACCTTATTAAATCCAGCTCTCAGTTTATTACATCTCAAAACTATGAGTATCAACCTACTTATTTAGATACACTCCCTCGTAATATATACATATACATATCCGCATTAATTTCTAAGCTAACTATAAGGCATATGGTTTAGCAAGACCAAAAATTAACCATCCAAAATATACTTTAGCTATTCATTCTCCCATCTCAACATATATATATGATCATAAGGTACCGTCCATCCGTGCGTTTATCTGATTTAACCCAATCCCGACACTAGAGGGTAATAAAGTCACTAATGTTCATTTTCCCAAACCTAGGGACCCATTCCCAATTATAACCAAATCTATATCCTCAATAACTTAAGTTAAACAATTCTTATAGGAAATCCTGAATGAAAAATAAGTTCAAAAATCAAAACCAACAATCAATGGCCCATCCTTGGGCAAAATTGGAGGCATCGATCGATCAATACTAGACCATCTATCGATCCCCTCAGGTCGCAGGTCGTCTTCTGCCTTACTGGATTGATGCCCCAAAACCTCCATTAATGCCTTCTAAGGTTCTCAGTCAGCCCCAAATCACTACCCAAGTTAAATCTTAGTTTGTGAATGTGTTTCTAAACATTTTTACACAATCATACATGTTTATGAACATCAAATCCAAGATTAAATCCTAAATATTCAAACTTTCTAACTAAACACATTATCAATTAATTATAGGGCATATTCATAACAATTTCAGTGTTAAACCTCAGATTAACATAGGGGTAATTCATAATAACGTGATTTCATTCTAAAACATTAAATGTATCTCAGATTTACACTTTTTTAATCATTCAATTTCATGTTTTCTCTTAAAGGTACAAGTCTTTATAGGAGGACAGATTCATACTTGTCATAATTACCCAAATTGTCAAAAGAATTAAATTTAAATAAACTAGTCCCTAAACATGCTTCAAAACTGCGATTGTAATAGGAAAAAATATGCATTCTAAATTAGTTACAGATTCATTATGAGTATTGGAAGATATTGTTGCCTGAAACTCGAAGAACACCGAATATAGGCTTGAATCCTACTCTCCAAGTTTTCTCCACTTCTCCCATGTGCCTCTTATTTCTAGGGTTTCTCTTCAAGTCATAAATGGCCAACTAAAGAGTCCTAATATCAATTTATATCTCTAATTTCCATACCTCCACTTAAGGCCTATTTTTGGGCCCGCAAACGAGCCCAAAATGAACACAAGAATAGCCGCAAACTTACCCTAAATTATACTTATCCCAGACCCAACTTAAGACAATAAAAACACGTACTCGGGCCTCCTTGACACTCCAGAGTCCAATCCAAATGGTACTACCCACTACACACGATAATCCTCACGGGGTAATAAAAATACACACTGTTTTATTATACGCATACACATAGTCCAATATTATATGATTAATATCCCCAATAAATTATTCTAAACACACGTTAGTAAAAATCACATCGCATGGAAAATTAGTTATCATTTAAAGTATGTTAATTTATTATAACCAACCCTCGCAAGTAATAATCTCGTCCAATTTATTAATTCCTGTCACAATTGATAAATAATAAATGTAGTCAACGAAATTACATGGTATTTCAGAAGGCCTATTGCTAATGTCTTTGGGGATTGCTCGTTCACTAATAGCCATATAGCTATAGGGCATCCGAAGCCTATAACGTCAAAACAAAAATAATAAGGGGTAATCACTATGGCATCACATTAAACGTAAGGGGGGCGATGCCTAAGGCTATTCGAGAGGATCCGATCCCATTGTCCTGACTCCGCAAACGGGTACCTCAACACGTAGGATTTGGATAAATAGGGCCTAGGTAGATCCCGACTCTATTATAACACCCCGTATTTTTGAATAATTATGGATTTAATTATTTTTGGTATTTTTAAATTACACGTGCACAATAATTTAATTAAAATGAAATATTGTGTATGTAATAAATATTAATTGGGTAAAATTAAGATTTATATTTATGTGATAAATTTACTAAGTGATTTTATAGTAAATAAATTAGAACTAATTGTTAGTACGTCGTAGTGAGTAAGAACGACGGGATTTTTGACGGTATCTCAACTGGGGCTTGTGAGTAGATTAGTTTAAGGTTGAGATAGAAAACTTATGTAAAGTGACTTGGATGGTGATTTCAAGTTCATGGTTGGTTCCGAATGGGCCGAGATAGGCATAACTGAGTACCCCAAGGGTAGTACTTGGGTTCCAGCGGCTATTTAGACTAGTCCGAACTCATGTAAGGGTATTTGGGTCATTTTAAAATAGCCTAATAACCTAATTTCAGAATTAGTGGGTTAAAATATAAATGGTAAGTGGGTGAGGTACCCCTACCATTAGTTACAAACCCTAAAAGAGAGAAGTAAGATAGGATAAATCAAGAAGAAGGCTAGAGGTGCAAATTTGGGAGAAAACTCAAGAGATTTTAACATCAAACTCATCACACACAAAGGACATCAAACCCTACAATCATTCCAAGGAAAGTAATTAACTTGCTTTAAATTAAATTGAGGTGATTCATGTTATGGCATGGTAGGTGTAGAACAAAAACCATTTTTGGGAAGGGTTTTCATGCAAAAACGGGGTTTTTGGTGAAATTGATATCATAGGTAGTTTTAAAGGATCAATTGATGATGAAATACAAATTTATGTTGCTAGAATTAAAGTCTTGTTAGAGTTAGAGGATGATTATGTTTATTTGAGGATTTTGAAACTAAATGTAGGGTTATAATGGAATGTTCTTCTTATAAATCTAATTTCTGAATTTAATTGATGATATTAGAAGAATCTTGGAATTTAGATGATTTTACACTGTTAGAACCATCTAGGATCCATTACCTTAGGTTATATATGTTTTAGTAGAGATATTGTCGTATTGACGGGGTTTAGGTTGAAATTAGAGAAGAAGGCCTGCTGAACAGGGGTAGCAAACCGATTTGCATGTCCAACCGAACCGATTGAGATTTATGGGCAAACTGGTTCACAGTCTGATCGAAATAGTTTGGAATTGTGGCAGGTCCAAGAATGGTTGTTTGATTAAAGGGTTATTTTCAAAGGGATCAAATGAAATTCATAATCCCATAAGAATAAGCGATAATTATTAGGGTCATTTAGAAGGAATGAATGGGTAATTAAAATGTATTAGAGATAATGCGAGAAATAATTGACGAGTAATTTTTAAATAATAAATTAAGTGGGGTGAATTCGTAAATATTTTATGCATGGGTTGGTTGGGTAAGTTTGAGTGTTTTAGCGGAGTGGTGCTACTTAATAAACTTAATTGTGATATACGATGGACCGGTTGGGTAGGTCCAGGCATTTTAGCAGGGAGATGCTACTTTACTTATTTAATTGAAGAGAACTAAAATTAATTTATTGTCAGGGAATAGACTCGGGATAATGGGCTAGCGCTTTGGTTGGTAGGCACATATTAACATAATTTTGTGAATATATATACACGTATAGAGACGATATATAAATGAGTAAGAATAATATTCGTGTGCATGGTATTCATGTGAAACATACCCATCCTAACTGATATTCTATCCGGGTGGTTGCGCATCGTGGGAGGTCACTCTTGTGAATCTCAGTAGAGGTAGTACCATTCCCCTTGGTCCTAGGTGTTATGCATGCCCATGTGATGTAGTGTTGGAGTACCATGGAATAATGAGGTATGGTTCTGACAACTAACTTAAGGCCATAACTACCTCTAATGTTCGTTTGTTATTTTTGAGTTCAATGGTGAGATTCTCACCCAGTTGCCCAGAGTGTGGAGGACATTCCTGGAGCAAAATAGCATGCTAGTGACTTTGTGTCCAAAATGTGAAGGAAATTCGTGAACACGATTAGATATATAATGAGTGATATATATGTTCACTTATGGTGATATGGAAAATATGTATATATGTGAAGAGAATTATATACGGACTTAAGATATTAAGTGTTAATAATGATTTGATAACTAGTGAAAGTTATTGGAAACAAATTAAGTCATATTAAATTGTGAATATTGAATTAATAACGAGTGAAAGTTATTTGAAATGAAGTGATTTAATTATAATTGATAAGAGAAGATGAAATCTAATTGTATAAAATATGTGTCACATGGGGTAGAGTGTGGCCCTATGTTTATATAGAGGCTAGTTAGGCGGGGTAGAATAACTAGGAGAGTTAAGAGCATATGATAGGTGCGCACTATAGTTGAGAAGTGAGGAATATTTCATGTGAGTGCGAACCTAGCTTAAATATGGAAAGGTTTACTTTATATTTATTTACTACATCTTAATTACTTGTAAATATTTTTAAAAGGTCTTGGACTCAGACTCGTATCAAATCGATTTTCCAGACACTTTTAGGTGTCCAACCACAAGGATGACATGGATGACTATTCTTTTCGGGGACATGAAGTTGCAACTGATGTGGAGGCTTGCAGGTTGCTGAGTAACCGCTTCACTTATTGCATTTAGGATTAGGTTCACTATTCCGGTATTGGTTGGGCATGTTGCCCATTTTCATTCAAACTTATGTATTTCAAAATTTCAGTCAGATGGATTGGATGTGTTGGATTTTTTCCCGATGGTTTATTCGGGGACTTTGTCTATTTACCTCTACTTTATATTTTCCATCGTGGTTTCATTTATATTGATTACTATGTTTGGGATTATTATGATTTGGTTAATATTGTTGCATGTTATTGAAAGATATAATTTGACACCGACTTCTTTAATTAATAGGTGGCTAGTAATTTAAACTGTTTCCTACAATGATGCTGAGAATGAACCAGATGAGACTCCTATTTTATTTTAGTAAAGGACTGATCACTAGTGATTAAAATAGGTGAGATGTCACATCTATCACCGGGATTCCCAAGTTCACACCCCCATGGTATGATTTGACTGCCCATAAGTCAAACAAATCAGCACAAACCTTACTTGAAATACCCCGTATTTTCTATACACTATTTAAATTCTAAAATTTATTATATTTGCATGTTGTGACATATGATGTCACTTTTTATATTTTAGTTGTGTTATATAATCTATTGGCAAAGTCGTACTTAATAACCGAGATTAATAGACGATAATGAGTTAATTAAAAACTAAAAAGTGGTTTAGTATCATGGGCGACTATGGAATGGTCCAGGACTAGGTGTTGGGGGTTTCTTTGTATGGATTATTCCCTCAATGTGTGGTCTCACCGATCATGAAGTAGTTTCTTATAAAGTTGTGTCATTCGTAACTAATAAATAATTAAATTATTGATGTTGGAATCGTACTAGCTAATATGTTAGGTTATTGAGATATTTAATTTGTTGGAATATTGTCATATTTCGGGTTGGCATTTGGAATGTTTAGAATGTCCATTTTTGGTCTAAAATATTGGGGGTTTAAGTTTATTGTGTTAATACATGACTTGGGTGGAATTTTGAGCCATTTGGAGTGGTAATTGGGGTCATTGTCTTAAGGCCCATACTGGACCTAAGGAAAATATCTTTGGAAGCTACATTAGGAGGTCTTTAGGCTTAACCTAAATTACATTATAATCATTGGAAAGAAACCCTCTTAGATATAAGAGGGTTAAGCCTAAATTTCCTCCTATCTTCAAAATTTCCTCCTCTCTTAGATATAAGATTCGCAAAAGAGAGGAGGAAATTTTGAAGTTTGGAAGCTTTATTCATATAATTTGGCTATGGAAAGTTCACTTAGTTTAATAATTTAATTTGGGTTTGTGTTATAGTGATACTAATTCATTGAAGTTTGAAATTCACATGTCTACAAAAAAAAATTGTTAATCAAAATTTAATCTCAAAATTAGTTTAATTGTAAATTAGACCTTAATCATTTGTTAATATGATAGAGGTTATTGGTGGTGTATCCTGCTAATTTTTCCTTAGATTATGAACGAAATTGTTATGCACTAAATCATGTTAATAAATCAATCAAAAGCCCCTTGTTTAACTCGATTACTGAAATAAATCTGAGACTAATTGAGTAAAACTATGAAACTAGGGTTCTTAAGTTTATATTCTAAAATTAACACCTTAATTCTTGTTATAAGTGATTAAAAATGTAGATATATTTTTAGCAATGATGTTAAATAACTTATATTTAAAGGAGGATAGATTTACTACTATTTAGAGTCTTCTAAGTTAGGTTTGGATGTTTTTAATTGCAGATTTTGAGATTTGGAGAAGATGATTTCATCTCGTTCAAACGAGATTTGGGTTCTGATTAGAACGAGCCAAGAAGTCATTAGAACAAAGTTGGGTATTTCGTCCGAACGACTTGGGTGGTCGTTTGAACGAGATGGGGGATTTCATTAGAATGAGTTAGGGACCTCATTAGTATGAGTTTGGGTGAGTAAATTTTTTAAATTCTTAATTAAATTGGGATGATTAATTTTAGAACTCTGAGATATGGTTTAGTAATCTATGAGAGTATTATATTTATGTTATATGACTTAATGTGTAAGCATACCCAGTGTGAGTACTCGTGGGGGATGTACTTGGAGGGATACTCATGGGGAGCATATGACGTCGACTGCACTAGTACCTCGTTGACAACAACGGGTTTACCCTGATCATTTTACCATGGGTCCTACTGCTAACATATTGGTGTATAGATGGGGAATGAATGAGGGTGATAATTATATAAACTTGTGTATGGAGATCTATACGAATGACGAGTAGTGGAAGTAACATATCCTTTTGCTGATGCTTTGAGGTTATACGTATGAGATAACCTATAATTACACTTAATACGTGTGATACCCAAAGCCAATAGGGACAAGCCTTCGTATTTATAAGCAAGATCGTGTGTAGCCTTTTACTTGTATGTGTTAGGTACCACACTTCTGTGTATATTAGACATTGAGATTGTATTTCCTTTATTGATATTATGCTCGAGATATATACACTAGTATAATGATGGAACCACTTAATTATATTCTATTAAATTGAGAAGTAGTATAATTAATTATTGGGTTCAAATGGGCTTGGGATTAGAATGCACGTTATATTTAGGTTGTTTGGGTTGGGATAACTTAAAAACAACTAAAATATGAGACAAAGATGCATGGTTATGATTGCAGCCCAATTTCGGTTAAATTCTTACTATTTGAAGACTTCTCATTAATGTTGTCATTTAAATCTATTTTGAGGTCCTAGGTCACTATTGTAGCCTTAGCCCTGATATTACTTGCATTCCCTAAATTGATGCTCTTATATAGGATATAGATGTCGAGCCTACATTCTCATCCATTTTTTTCTTTTACATTCGCACTTCAGTTGGATTACTATTTTAGTTATGATATATGTCGAAGTAGGTTTGCATTTAAGACAATTTGTATGCCCCGAGATGCATTTTATTTACTGTTGGTTTATGATATCAGAGTTTGTGGTTTTATTCCTATTATTGTTGTTAGCTCATTATTACATCATTTTATTTTATTTCAGGCGGTTTTATTCATGTTATTATTCTTATTATCTCTTTATTATATCAGTTCATTTCATTTCAGTTGTTCTTAGAGTGGTATTCCATTGTTTAGATTACTGTAATATTTATTTTTAGACCTGGTCAATCTAGCTATAGATTTTAATAGGTGTCACAGTTTGTATCAGAGCATTCTAGGTTCTAGTGTCGCATGGATCTTGAGTAGGTTCATCATTTTTTCGCGTAGCATTCATCGATACTTTAAAGTTTTGTTATTTATATTATTACACTCTTATTGTCGCACGTGTACTTATATGAATTTTTTTCTATCTTTTAAATTGTGAACACTAGGAGGAAGGAAGAATGACTGAGATTGGCCGTTAGTGTTGAGTCCGAGGTAGCAACGTCGAAATAGTAACAGGGGCAAGTGCCCATATTGGTGCCGATTCATTTAGTGTCCATTACCGCATATATTATAGCTGTGATGATGGATTCCATGCATCAGAAGTAGATACCATCAATGATTGTACTTATACCTTCCCCGCACACTTTATTTACATGGGAGCGATCCAGGAGTGCCTTAAAAAAAGGTAACCCATCGAAGTTTATAGATTCACAAACCTGATTGTATCATTATAGTTTGAGGCATGATATATGGAATCATTTATGTCTAGTAGAGTGCATAAATGTTCAGCATAAGATGTTCGTCAGTTTTAGACCTGTGAGAGATGGCTTACAGTGGTAGGAGTCTGTTATCACTCAGGATGATTGATCGTAGCTGACCATTGGATAAGTTTGAGGAGAAACATTTCCTTTCATTACACCGTGCACATTTGGGAGCATAGATTGATAGGTTGAAGCATAAGACCATGCAGTGGCTGAATATGAGCGGTCGTTTACCCACCTTACACACTTTTCCCTAGATATTATTAATTCTTAAGCGAAGAAGATGGATAAGTTTGTTAAAGGTTTGACATAAAGGGTCCATCACATGTTTCTTATTAACCCTTAATTCACTACATATATAGAGGTAATGGATGATATACTACTTCACTGCTAAGATCACCGGGACTTCTAGAGAGAGGGAGACGAAGAAGGAGAAGTTAGTTGTAAGCCAGGGGATGAAAACTGTTAAAGGTTGTGATTAATGTTAGGAACAAGGACACTCATAACAACACTATAAGGGTTAGCCATAGGGGAGAATACCCCTAAGAGGTATAGAGGATATTAACAACACTGATAAGGCGAGCAGGGCAGTATAGATTGTAGGACTAGATCTAGAGAGGCTAAGAGAGGCCCCAGGGATAGGGTTACCCATTTTAAGAGATATCTTATTCATGTAGATATTAGAGTTACTCTTTTAGGAGGTTCTTAGAGGGCTTTAAAGCTATCCATGGTCAATTTCAGTAGGGCCAGCCTCAGGGGCAGCAGTAGTTTGGGCCAACCCTATAATAATTTCAGGCATTGTCGCCACTGCCATATCATTTGATTTTTCCACCACCGAGAGATCAGATGCAAGGGTGTCCATAACTTCACTATGGACATGTGTGCATTGTCTATTAGCTGGATCATCAAGTTCTGCATCAAGATATCGAGGGTATGTTTTATGTTTATAGTAGTTATGCACGACGTATTTTTTATATGGGCGCATCACTCTCGTTTGCTTCTTCTACTCATGCTTATACATCGGGGTTATTAGAGATCACGACTGATGTTTCAATGAATGTAAAGACCATAGTGGGTAGGGCTTCTATCTTACGTCAAGTTTGTAGGTACATGTCAGCTGAGATTAGCCATTTATGTTTTTCTGCCGATTTTATACTTTTAGACATATCAACGTATGAAGTCATATTGGGTATGGATGGGTTAGCATAGTACCACACTCATGTCGATTGAAGCGGAAAGGCAATCAATTTTTTTATTCTCGGGCACGAGATGTTTCTAGTTGCTATGCCTAAGCTCAAGGGATGGTCTTTCACCCATTTATATTATATAGATATGAGTTCATCTAACGATGTCACCGTATTGCTAGAATTGATTTCAATTATCTAGGAGTTTAGGGACCTTTTTGATTAGGTGTTGGGGTTACATACATCACAATAGATAGACTTTGTTACTGATTTAGTGTCAGGAACCACTCTTATTAAGTGGGAACCATACTGGATGGTTTCATTAGATATGAGGGAGTTGCGTGAGAAAACTCGACAAATGTTGAGCCAGGGATTCATCTGAAGGAGTACATCTCTGTGGTGAGCTCCAATTTTTTTGTCAAGAATGATGAGTGTTAAAATCATAAATGACTCTAGATAGTAAGTTTCTCCCATCTAGACCTTGTAAGGGTAAGAGGAAAGATATGTCAATGCAAGAGACAAATGTCTAATGTGGTTTGGACCTTAGAAGATAGCCATACGTCCATTGCACAAAGGTGTTATACTCATTTATTAAAATATAGATAAATATTATAGTCTTTGAGACCTCTTTTGGCTAAGAGAGCCTGAGTTCTTACGGCCTTTCTAAATGGTACAAAAGACCTTAGGAAGTAACTGAACGACTTCTATAAGTGTTCCTAGGTACTAATTTAGGGATCTTTGAAGATATACAAAGTTTATGAATAATGGAACTAGCCCAAATACAAGTATAAGCTCACAACAATGGGTCACAAGTACGAAATAAGGTAGGAACATCTAAGAAATGCTAAAACTATTATGAGTCTGAGTGTTTTGGTACTCTAATATCTTCAAATTCTAATGATAGATCATCTTTCACATTACACGAGCCTCTTATCTATAAGAGAACTTTGAGAGAGAGTGAAAGGATTATCACAGTATGGTTGGGGTGTCCCCAAGGTCTATCAGTGTTAGAAAGGTTATGGAGTTCTGGGTAATGTAATTACAGGTAGTGTAAGTCAGTTGTTGAGTGAATTTAATGCTTATGGGAGCATTCAATAAACATGGGGATGTGTAGTGGCCGTAGGTAGAATAGTCTTTTGCTCCTCACCTACCCCATCAGACTGATTGTGGTAACCTTACCAGAGGTTCAAGATGTCAAGAGGAACTATGGAGTTACTCAAAATTGATCCTGAGATATCCCATGCCACAAAATCCCACGTTTGAGCTTACGATGGCCTCAAGAGGTTATTATAATTCAATATAAGGTTTTGTATGAGGATAGATTATAACGGGACCTTGATGCTATGGTCTCGGAGCCTTATTGAGGAGGTACGCCATAACGACTAATCTTCCTAGGGGAAATAATATGTGTCTAAGGTCTACTATAATAACATACCCCACGCTTGTGGGTTGTGGAGGATCTTTGGGACTAATATTGATATGCATGAGGTCTGGTGGTAGCCTTAGGACCTCTTCCCTTCTTTAGGCGCAGTTGGGGAGTTGGAATGTCTTTCAAACACCGGGTGTGAAATAGGGTGTAGTCAAAGATGAAGGATAACAAACTATGATTATGTGTGTATTATCAAGAGTTGAACAAGGTCACGATTTAGAACAAGTATCCATTGCCATGTATCGATAATCTATTTGATTAGTTGAGGGGCGCATCATTTTTTTCGAGATTGATTTTCACTCAGGGTATCATAAGATATGTATTCGAAAGGATGATATTCTCAAGACAACTTTTCTGATGCATATTGGATTGTATAACTTCTGTTTTGGTTGATCAATGTGCTAGTAGTGTGTATGGACTTGATGAATAGGGTGTTTCACCCATTCTTGGATCAATTCATCAAAATGCTTATTGGTGAAATTTTGGTGTATAATCGATCAAAGGAGGATCACAAACAATAATTGAGATTAATTTTGCGCACAATGCAAGAACACAAGATGTACTCTAAGTTCTATAAGTGTGGATTTTGGCTTCAACTAGTACAGTTATTGGGCCACATTGTTTCTGACTATGGGTACTTTAGTAGGTTTATTCTGGGGTTCTCAAACAATTTTGAAAGAGTTGGCGCTTGCGTTCAATTAAGAAATAATATAATAAATACCATTTTTAACCCAAATTAACCCTAAGCATGCAAGAATTATTCAACACACAAAGTTTAAGGAAAAATCCCCCACAGGGGCAAAACCATTTGTATATCACTATAATTTGTAAGAGAAATGGCTTACAATCGGATTACACTGAAATACAAGTTTTTGACAAAGAATTACCCTCGGGTATCGGATTCTGTAGTCGCGGCTGGAAGAAACCCTTTCTAGTAGGGCTGGCGGATGGAACTATCCCTGTCCAGTAGGGCTGCAATGAAGAGGAAGAAGCGGTCCACTTCACAAAGGGTTGAACATCAATGGTGTTCTAGGGTTACCAAAAGTGACTCACAAATGTATGAAATTTGTGTGAATCAAGGGTATGAATCAATGGACTCAAATACCATGAAGACTTAAGAGTTATGGAACTCAGAAAATCGTGTATAAGTCTTGAGAAAACCAACTCCCCGATCGTGGTATAAATAAGAATTCATTTGCCCTAAAAAATCTCCACACGATCTGTTCGTGGTTATCCAGGGCGGACCGGTCCGGGCCTGAGGCGGATCGGTCCGATAGCGGATCGGTTCGTTTTATTTAAAGCAGATTCGGTTCTCATTCGATTCGGGGTCCACTGGCCAAAGCAAGGCGAACCGGTCCGGGACTAGGCGGATCGGTTCGCTCGCGGATCGGTTCTTTTTAATTAGAGGCGGACCGGTCCGGATTTCTGGATTTCTGATTTTCTGGATTTCTGATTCCTTCCTTGATTCAATACTCGGATTCCGTTGATGACGATATGGACATGGATTTCTTCAACGGTGTTACGGCTAATGACATATACAAGTATGTTGGAAAAAATGTCCTTACAAATCTCCCCCTATGTCTATGCCGGAACAAACATAAAAAAATCTGAATTATCTATAATCACAATGCCTATACAAATCTACCCTTCCATGAACCCAAAACTAAAAGAGGTACAAATGATTAAGGTTGCATCGTTTGTTCAGCAAATCTTCAGATCAGAAATCTCAACGCTTTTCTCATCAGGGTGTGCATCATGGGATTATCAAGGATGTACCTACACACATGAGACAAAGCAAATACCAAGTGACGTATCGAGTTTGAAATGAGATAAACATAAGCAATATATACCAGATTTATGAAGAACCTCAAATTTCAAAACTCCCCCATAATCAGATAATTCATTCTCCCCCTTTTTATGATGTCTCGAAATAGACAAATGAGAGAAATAAATCAAGCAATCAAGTACCGGGGTGACACAAGGCATAAAATCACACCATGAATGAACATAAAACAACCAAGTCGGTGATGGCGTAAATGAATGGGTGTGATCAACATTCAATAGGAAAATCAAAGCATACAAACATGACATATGTGCACGATGAATATTGGATATTCCTAACGAATGAACTCAAATGCTTCCTTTGGTGTAAAATATTGGAAATATAAGACATTGACTATATCAAATCTACAAATCAAAGCTCAAAGTGATTTCTACACCAATAGCGTCCAAAATGTTTTTCATGCTTTTTCAGGACTTTCAAGGAAGTGCAAACCCGTTTTGTCAATCTCCAACCAAACTCCCTCAGATTTATATTTTGAATAGAGGTATATTAAATTCTCAAACTTTGGAGAATTGATGGTGAAACCTACAATGGCCCATATTTGGCATGAATTGCTTTTTATTGCCTTATTAATTTTTTCGGGCTCTTTTAACCTCTTAGGACCTCGGCTATTTAAAATTCCTCCATTTTTTAGGTCCTTTTTAACAGTGTCTTTTGCGCAAAGGATAAGAATCAACTTTCGCAGCCCCTCCCCGTTATGAAAATATACACACAGTCTCACCAAAATGGTTTTTACATGCAATCCAATCTTGTCAAGTTTTATCGCATTTTATACATTGTATAGACAGGATTGAGATGGAAACACTTAAGCCAACATGAGATTGACAAGTGAAACAATCAAATATAGCCGTGAATGTGTGCAATAAAGGATATAGGAGTCAAGCATGTAGGAAATATCACTAATTACATCTCAAGGACTCCAATCAATGTTAAGCACATGGATGAAATGATGTAGCCTCTCAAATCTCTATAAAACAGTCACATGGATATATGGAATGAAGTTGTGACTTTGCTATCTTAAATGCTCATTTATAAAAGGCAAATCTCTTTTTTTTTTGAATTTTTCAAAAATTTTATCAAAATAAAATCTTTTTGGGCTATTCTTAAAATTTTTCTAAACAGAAAATCTTTTTATATTTTTCAAAAATAAGAAAAAGCAAAAATAAACCAAACTAATAATACATGCTAACAATAGGCAAAAATGATGTCATGAAAAACAACCTATGCTAGCAAACAAGACTAGATCTCAACCGGGAGTAACGGTGGAGTTTTCCAAAGATGGTGACATCTTTTGAACCAACTCCACTAGATCATGTGTAGTCTTGATCAAAAACTTCACTTGCTCGCGAATATGTGCAAACTCTCTATCAAAATGAGCAGGCAAAGAATCATGAGTGGGTGCATGTGCATGGATGTGTGAAGTGGCATGATGTGGCACAAAACCCAACTTAGAACAGAACTCCCTAAGATGTCCTCGCTTCTTGCAGTGGGAGCAAACATAAACCGGTCTAGGAAGTAATTTGTCAACAATTTTGGGATGAACATTCCTAGACAGGCACCCATGGGACTCACTCACCACGGTGGATATAAGCTCGGGAGCATTCTCTAATGTGACTTGGACCTCCTGTGCTTGTTTGAGGTCATCCTCGAGATGGGATACTCGTGTCGTCAGACTAGACACCGTGTTGGACAAGTCACCTTTTTCCCTTTTTAGCTCATCACTTTCTACCTTTAACTCACGAATTCGACGACCTAGGATCCTATTTGACCTTTTTGTTTCCATGGTCTCGATAAACAATTTTCTAAAGGCATTTTGGATCAACCTATCATCACCATTCTCATCCTCACTATCGCTTGAAGGGGTGGGCATGGCAACTTTCTTGCGCTCTCTCCTAAGATTAGAAGGACACTCAAATTTCTTGTGCCCTATCCCATTGCACTCAAAACATCTTATCTTCTCACGATCTTTCTTTCTCTTTCTCTCTTTTCCATTCTCACAAACACTCTCTCTCTCTCCAAACAATCTTAACACTTTCTCTAGGGCAGTGATCCTAAGGACTAAAGCATTGTTTCGCTTCTTGGTTTCAAAAGACTCGGAATATAGATCAGTGTAGGCGTGTTGAAGATCACACTCGCTCTCACTTGCCTCTTCATCCTCCCCCTCACACTCTTCGCTCTCACTGTCGAGGTGTCCCTGTGAATCAGCATCCTCATCGTCATGAGGTGCACTAGAAGCACTCACATGACTAGCCATGAACGCGGTGAAGTTACGCTCATGCGGTGACTCATCTCCCGAGTCCACCGACTCGACATCACTGTCGTCACTAAGGGTATCATTCAGGACATCTTTTCCCTTTTCTCTATTAAGACGAGTGGCACACTCAAAGGCTCTATGACCCCTACCTTCACATTCAAAGCATCTCTCACTGTCTTTCATGGGAGGATTTTTAAAATCTTTTTCATTTTTCTTTTCAAAATTATTTTTCTCAAAATTCCTTTTATCATTGAAATTTCCATTTTTCTTGAATTTGAGAATTCTTTTGAAATTTTTTGCAAACAAGTCCAAGTTCTCTATGTCAAGATCACACTCAGAAACAGACTCCAAAACTTTTTCTTTATTTTTCTTAAAATGAGTCTTTAAAGCAATGCCATTATCCTTAGCCTTAATGGTTTTGGGAAACATGTCAATCTCATAGATTTGAAGATCTCCTACAAGTTCTTCCAACTTAAGTGATTTCAAATTTCACAAGGAGTTCAAAACAGTGACTTTAGGAATAAAGCGTTTTGGGAGAGATCTCAAAATCTTTTTAACGACACGCGTGTTATCAATTACCTCACCCAAATTAAAACTAGTGTTAACAATGTCCGACAAGCGTGCAAAAAACTCATCAAAGCATTCGGACTCAGACATGGTGATAGTCTCAAATTGGGTGGGCAGATTTTGTAATTTTGACTCTTTAACCGCGTTCGTACCCTCATGTGTAAGTTGCAAAACATCCCATGCTTCTTTTGACGTTGAACATGTCATTATGCGTTTGAACTCATCGGGAGTAATAGAAGCAGAAATAGCACTCAATCCCTTAGAATTAAAGGAAGACCATCTAAGTTCATCTTCGGTCCAAGTCCTGACAGGTTTCAAATTTGTCACGTTATCAACAGTGACGGAGGGAGGTGTCCACCCTCTTTCAACAAGAATCCAAACCCTTTCATCAATGGCTTTTAAAGCCGACCTCATACGGGCTTTCCAATAAGCATAATTAGTCCCGTCAAAAACAGGCAATTTATTGTATGATTTCTCCATTTGAACACGCTCTTTTCAAAAATCAATTTATTTCAAAAAAATTGATATCTTTAGAAAATTTTTGCGAAAGTAAGGAATACGTGATAAAATGGCGTAACCTGCTCTGATACCAATTTGAAAGAGTTGGCGCTTGCGTTCAATTAAGAAATAATATAATAAATACCATTTTTAACCCAAATTAACCCTAAGCATGCAACTAGGTGTGATTGAAACAATATGAAATCATGCAAGAATTCTTCAACACACAAAGTTTAAGGAAAAATCCCCCACAGGGTCAAAAGCATTTGTATATCACTATAATTTGTAAGAGAAACGGCTTACAATCGGATTACACTGAAATACAAGTTTTTGACTAAGAATTACCCTCGGGTATCGGATTCTGTAGTCGCGGCTGGAAGAAACCCTTTCTAGTAGGGCTGGCGGCTGGAACTATCCCTGTCCTGTAGGGCTGCAATGAAGAGGAAGAAGCGGTCCACTTCACAAAGGGTTGAACATCAATGGTGTTCTAGGGTTACCAAAAGTGACTCACAAATGTATGAAATTTGTGTGAATCAAGGGTATGAATCAATGGACTCAAATACCATGAAGACTTAAGAGTTATGGAACTCAGAAAATCGTGTATGACGTCTTGAGAAAACCAACTCCCGGATCGTGGTATAAATAATAATTCATTTGCCCTAAAAAATCTCCACACGATCTGTTCGTGGTTATCCAGGGCGGACCGGTCCGGGCCTGAGGCGGATCGGTCC
Source organism: Sambucus nigra (assembly GCA_949130495.1). NCBI lineage: Eukaryota > Viridiplantae > Streptophyta > Magnoliopsida > Dipsacales > Adoxaceae > Sambucus > Sambucus nigra. The sequence continues at coordinate 364,819,555 of OX422212.1, forward strand.
GATAGCGGATCGGTTCGTTTTATTTGAAGCAGATTCGGTTCTCATTCGATCCGGGATCCACTGACCAAAGCAAGGCGGACCGGTCCGGGACTAGGCGGATCGGTTCGCTCGCGGATCCGTTCTTTTTAATTAGAGGCGGACCGGTCCGGATTTCTGGATTTCTGATTTTCTGGATTTCTAATTCCTTCCTTGATTCAATACTCGGATTCTGTTGATGACGATATGGACATGGATTTCTTCAACGGTGTTACGGCTAATGACATATACAAGTATGTTGGACAAAATGTCCTTACAAATTTTGGGCCACTAACTGGCCTCACCCATAAGGGGGTGTCATTATCATAGAGCACCGACTGTTAGAAAGCATTTGAGGATCTCAAAGAGAGACTTATTTCCACACATGCCCTAGATTTACCATGGGGGAGCATGGAGTATAATGTTTATACATAGACTTCACTTCAAGGGTTATGAGGAGTACTGACGCAAGAGGAGAGGCATATAGATTTTGCTTCTCATAAGATTAACCCTCATGAGAGTAACTACTCCACCCATGATTTGTAATTGGTGCAGTAGTCTTTTCTCTTCGTATATGGCGACACTATACTACCTATGATTATGTTTTTCGATCGTAAGAGTCTTTATTACTTTTCCACACAAAGGGACTTAAACATGAGATAAAGGAGATGGTTAGAGTTTATGAAGGACTGCCACTTCTTAATTCAGTACCTTCCGGAGAAAGTGAATAGAGTAGCATACGCTTTGAGTCATGGACTGACTATTATTTTTCACACTTTATGGGCAGAATATGGGGATCACTAACTTGACCTTTAGGAAGAGAGGTGGAGTGCCTCACGTTATATTGATTTATCTGATGCCTTTTTGGCAGTTGTAGCCGTTACATCAACTATTTTGATGGGGGTGATACAAGACTAGACATCAAACTCTTTTTCATAGGAAAAAGTGTGAGAGCTTGTATCTAGAGGAGTTATATTTCACTAGATTACTCCAGATGGGGGATTAATATATCAGCGACATTTGGTGGTGCTAGAGGGTCCGTAATTATGGAGAGTAGTTTGGGCCTAGTCACATTGTTCTTGGTGTATCCCGAAAGGAATAAGATGTACTAGTAGATGATGAGATCGTATTGGTAGATCGGGATATAGAGGGATATTTTTTGAGTTTGTGTCTAGGTGTTTCATCAGTTATCTAGTAAAGGTGGACAACCAAAGACCGATAGGGGAGTTACAACCATTAGAGATTCTCGAGTGCAAGTAGAAGAGCATATCCATGGATTTTCTTATAGGATTGTTGAGGTCCCAAAGTGGACATAGTTTAATTTGGTTCATCATCGATTGATTGATGAAGATTTCTCATTTCCTTCCAGTGCAGATAGAATATCGTGTAGAGTGTACTCTAGACTTTTCATTATGGAGATTGTGTGTCTTCATGGAGTACTTCTTGATATTGTGTCCGACAAGGACATTACATTCATATCTCAGCTCTAGAATGGTTTTCAGGATGTTGTGGTGGTGCAACTGATCTAGACTACGGTATTTCACCCTCAGTCATATGGTCAGACGGAGTGGGTGAATCAGATTCTAGAGGATGTGCTTTGAGCTCGCGTGCTGGGATCAGCACTTCCCACTCATGGAGTTTTCTTACAACAATGGTTATCAGAAGACTATTGGTATGGAACCCTATGAGGCACTATATGGACGACAGTGTCATTCATCAATCTACTGGTAAAAGTTTGGGTAGCACAGGATGTTTCGGCCAATCATCATCCGGGACATCTTAGAGAAGGTCTCACTTATTCGAGAACGGATGAAAATGGCACAAGGTCAGCATAAGAGTTATGCTGACAAGAGGAAGCTTAAGTTAAATTTTCAAGTGGGGGATTAGTAACTAGTGATGGTCTCCGTGATGAAGGGAGTTGTGATATTTGGATCCAAGGGAAAGTTAGCCTATGTATATGTAGGTCCCTTCATGATACTAGATAGGGTGTGCCTAGTGGCATATTATTTTATCCTTACCTAATCATCTTCAGATGGTACACGATGCCTTACATGTGTTGATGTATAGGAAATTTATGAGGAACAAGGATGCCTATGAGGATATAGATCTCGATGGGATTGAGTTACAACCAGATGAAAGCCATAAGGAGCGACATAATCATATTTTTGACCGGAAGGAGAAGACTCTGCGATCGAAGGTCATACCTCTAGTTAGAGGTAAGTGGAGACAGCATAATGAGGACGAGTCCACTTGTGAGAGAGAGGAGGACATGGGTGTGAGGTTTCTAAAAATATACGAGTCATATCTATAATTCGAATTTGGATAAAGAAATACCTTGTTTAAAGGGGAGGAATGTAATACCCCATATTTTTATGCGTTATTTAAATTGTGAAATTTATTATATTTACTTGTTATGACATGTTATGTCACTATATATCTTTTATTTGTGTTATATAATATATTGCTTAAGTCAAACTTAGTAATTAGACTTAATACATTGTAAATAATTATTTAAATATTGAGAAGTGACATAGTGTTATGGGCGACTAAGGAATGGTGAGGGACAAGGTGTCAGGGGCTTCTTTGTTTGGATAATTCCCTCGGTCTCGGGTCCCACTGATCATGAAGTAGTTTATTATAATGTTGTGTCATACTTAACTAATAAATAATTAAATTAATGATGTTAAACTCATATCAGCTAATATATTAGTTTATTGAGATATTTAATTTATTAGAATATTGTCATATTTCATGTTGGCATTTGGGATGTTTAGAATGTCCATTTTTTGACCTAAAATAATGGATTTTAAGTTTATTCGATTAGTACATGACTTAGGACTTTTTGGCCATTTGAAGTGGTGTTTGGGCTCATTCGATTTGGGCCTCAGGCTAATATTTTCAGAAGCTACATTAGGAGTTGATTATGTTTAACCTAAATTACATTAGGAACATTGGAGAGAAACCCTAAGGAATACAGAGAAGAGGAACATAGGAGAGGAGGAGATTTGGAATTTTGGAAGCTTAAATTCATCTAATCTGGCTATAAACAGTTTACTTAATTTAAGAATCGAATTTGGGTTTGAGTTATAGTGATAATTATTCATTCAAATGTGAAACTTACATGTTTATAAATCTGATTTTTGATAATCAAAACTTAATCTCGAAATTAGTTTAATTGCAAATTAAACCTCAAGCACTTGTTAATATGGTAGAGGATATTGGTGGTTGTTTTTATGAATTTTGCCTTAGATTCTGAAGAAAATTTTTATACATTCAATTATGTCAATGAATCAACATAAATCTCTTTGTTTAATTCGATAATTGAACTAAATATGAGAATAATTTGGTAAACCTATGAACATAAGGTTCTTAAGATTATATTCTAAAATTAACACATTAATTCATATTATAAGAGATTAAAAAGTGTAGATACAGGTTAGTAATGATGTTATGTAAATTAAATCTAAAGGCGGATGGGGTTGGTGCTATTTAGAGGCTCCTGAATTAGGTTTGGACACTGTTAATGGTGGATTTGGAGATTTGGAGAAGATGAATTGCATTTATATCATTCGAAGGATATTTGGGTTCTCATTAGAATGAGCCAAGAAATCATTAAAATGACTTTGGGCATTTTGTTTAAACGACTTGGGTGGTGACTCGAACGAGATAGGGGATCTTGTTAGATCGAGTTAGAAACCTTGTTATAATGAGTTTGGGTTAGTTTGACTTTTTAAATCTTAATTAAATTGTGATGATTAATTTAAGAATGTCGAGATATGGTTTAGTAATCTATGAAAGTATAGGATTGCTATTGTTTGATTTAATGTGTAAGCATACCTAATGTGAGTACTCATGGGGGACGTATTAGGGGGAATTATTATCGGGTGATTACGACATCAACCACTGTGGTACCCCGGTGATAATAATGGTTTTACCTTGGTCATTTTACCTCGATTCCAACTTCTGATGTACCATATTCCTTGGTGGAATAAACAGGGATGTTCTTTGTATAACCTTTGGTATGGACATCTATACGAATAACGAGAAGGCCTAGTAACATATCCATTGTTGATTATTTGAGATTATAGGTATGGGGCGACCTATAACTATACCTACTATACACAAGTCATTCTCGAAAATAGTCGGGATAGGCCTTCATATTTATGTGCGGGCTCGTGCATAGTCATTTACTTGTATGTTTCGGGGACCATACTTATATGCATATTAGACTTTGATACTGTCTTTCCTCCATTGAGATTATACTACACACACACACACACACACATATATATATATATATATATATATGACTTAGTTATATTCAACTGAGAAATAATATAACTAATTATTGGGTTCACTTGGGCTTAGGATTAGAACACATGATATATTTAGGTTGTTAGGATTGGAATAACTTAAAACAACTAAGATATGAGAGGAGGAGGATGTGTCGTTATGATTATATCCCAAATTCGATTAAATTCATACTCTTTATCAGCCTTGTTGTTAACATTATTGTTGAAATCTATTTTCAGAGCCTAGGCCACTGTTATAGCCTCAACCCTAATATCACTTGATTCCCCCGGTTGTTTCTATTATATAGTATGTAGGTGTCGAGCATTCATGCTCATCTATTTTATTTCTTTTACATTCCCATTTGAGTCAGATTACTATTTTAGTAATGATATACGTTGGAGTTGGTTAATGTAGAATCGCTACAACGGAAATATTGCGACTTCTCAAATAAAATCCTATTTTAATTATTCCCAAATTTTAGTTAAACCCTAAAACATGCATCTAGATGATTTATCAAATAAAATAAAGCATGCAGGATAAAACAAACAATTTCAGGAAAAATCCCCCAAAGGGGCAAAACCTTTTATTTCACTATAATTTGTAAGGAAACGGCTTACACGGATTACAATGAAATAGGGTGACATACGAAATACCCGTAGGTGTCGATTCCGATGTCTCAGCTAGAACTTTCCCCTTCCAGGAGGGCAGCAGTGAAGAATATAATGGATCCTCCACAAGTTACGACTGGAATTTTCTCTTTCCAGGAGGACAGCAATGAAGAAGAAAAACGTCTTCTTCACAAGAGTGAACTTTATAAGGACTCCCTCCACAATAGCATGCAACTTTTGGTTGTATATCTATCCCCACAAAGTATAAAAAAGATCAAAGTATGTTCTTGAAAACCAAAACAATTCACTAAGGCATATGGGAGTTTTGTGAATTGAAAACAAAAAGGGATTAAAACCCTAAAGGAAGAAGACAAAAAGGATTCTTCTTTCGCATTTTTTCTGTTCGTCAAAATATTGTGACTTCTTAATGAAAATGGAACCAGAGAATAAGATTTTATAAAAAATTGCGTCGCCTCGAAAACATAGCTCGTTCGAATGAGATCAGCATGTCGCTCGAACGAAGGACAAATGTCGTTCGAACGAGATCTAACGAGATGCTATATCGTTTGAATGACAAAAGCAGGTCATTCGAATGACCTATAAAACGAGATTCCAAGAGAGCCTGTAGAAAATTTCGATACGAATGCGTGGCCACCAGTTTCGTATATTTCTGATTTTATATGAATTAGTTATGATTTTTCTATGGAAAGGTGTCCGAGAACAAAATCTTTAGAAAAATATTTTGTAAAAATATCCCAAAAGCTCTGAGTGAAAAGTTAAGGTATTCAAAACATAACCTTACCAAAGGAAACTTCACGGAGTCTTGAATGATGAAGAACTTGAGTAATTCGGATCCGTCTTTGATGTAGATGTCTCTTGAATGCTCTTTAACGGTGTAGCGGTATATGACATAATAAATTGATAACGGACCTATAAAAATATGTCCTTACAAATCTCCCCCTATGTCTATGCCGGTACATACATAAAAAATCTGAATTATCAAAAACCAAAATGCATATAAAAATCTACGCTCCCATGAATAAATTTGCAAGACCTCAAACTGTTCTTCAAAAAGTCTTCATCAAATCTCAAAGCTTTTCTCATCAAGGTGTGAAACATAATGAGCTTTAGTCTTTGTACCTACACACATGAGATAAAGAAAAATACCTTCATGACGCATCGAGTTTGAAATGATATAAAAATAAAGCATTAATAATGAAATATCCCCGTAATGCAAAAACTTCCCCATAATATGATAATTCTTTCTCCCTCTTTTTATTATGTCCCCAAATAGACATATAAGAAGAAACAATCAAAACATGGAGTGTCACGATAAAATTGCATAGCAAGTATGAATCAATCAACGTGCATGCAAAGGAGTATCCCAAAAACATTCGCAAACTATTTTTGATTTTTCAAATTTTTTATACAAAAATAAGATACTTAAAAAATCACACCATGGATTTAAACTCAAAACAACCAAGTCATGGAAACGTAATGAATGGTTGTGAATACATTCGATAAGTAAATAAACTCAATCAATCATGTGTGCACGATACATACGTGTACTCCTAACGAATGAGCATCAAAAGTATCCTTAGGTGTAAAAATTTGTTGAATTTAAATGACATCGCCTTCTACAAATCAACTAATCAAAGTCAAATGATTTTCACACCAGTAACGTCCAAAACTATTTAGTGCCGTTTCGAGAACTTTTCAGAGGATGTGCAAACCCATTGATATAATCATCGAAAACTTCCTCATATATAATAATGCAATTCTTTATATCTAGAGAGGTACTAAATTCTCAACTTAGAGAAAATCTATTGGCCCAAATTTTTGGCATATTTCATCTTTTTATTGCCTTAAGTTTTTATGTGGGCGCTTTTCAAATGGTGGCTTTCACAACGTGATTATTATTCACTCGCAGCCCTTTTCGGTGTTCACTCATCATTTTTCATAAACTAAATAATTAATTCCTCACGGGCAATGATTTTTGCATGCAGTACTTTTATTACTCTCGTATTATTGCACTTGGTTCATTTTATGGACAGGATTGAGATGAAGACACCCAATCAACATGTGATAAGTCAAGAACAATAATCAAACAAATCCGTGCATGTGTGCAATAAAGGAAATTATGAGTCAAACATGTAGGAAGTAACATTTAATTACATCTTAATGACTCCAACATTATAAAGCACATGGATGAATTGACCTATTGTCTCAAAACACTCTAAACTAGTCACATGGATAAATGAAATGAAATTGTGACTCGATCATCCTATTTTTCTATCCATAAAAGGTTTAAACAAAATATAAAAATCTTTTTGGATTTTTAAAATTTTTATTAAAATAAAATGTTTTTGTATTTTTTTTAAAATTTTCAAACAGGAAAAAAAAGTATAACTACAAAATTATACAACCAGCAATAGGCATATAATATCGATATGCACAACATCCTATGCTAGCAAACAGTAATCACACAAGAGAATCCACAATGAAAGCATATGTGATAAATGAGCAATGCAGTGTTATCAATTAAGCATGGATACCAAAAATAACTGCATATAAACTGACCAAAAGCAAACCCATTAGTACCAAAAATCTAAGCATATGAACACCGGGTACTGGAATCAGAAGGGAAGCAAAAACAAAATTTCCAGATAGGTCGATCAAACGATATCCCTCTGTCGCTCGAACGAAAAGGGCACATCGCGAGATTCGACTTCGTGCGAGATAGAGATGTCATTCAACGACAATACATCTCGCTCGAACGAGAAAATAAAAAATTCACAATATTCCCAAAAAAATCATACAGTTTTGCCCAGTGCAAAAGTTTCGTGAAAACAGTACTTGTAAGGGGCAAACAGATCCAAAACAGTGCTAAAACAGTAGCGAAACACACAAATGCAACAAATATACCAATGTGTGCTACATCAAAGTGAGTCATAACACTAGAAAGAATATAACATGATGCATCGCTAATGTATGACAAACATCCAATACAATTAGCCAAATAATCTCACATGGGGTGAATCACGTGCAAGAGAACGGGAATCATGGACAAGTAAACCATAAGCCTCTAAATCCGATTTCCTGACCCAAATCGATGTGTAACGAGGTGTGGGGGTGTGGAGAATTGAATTTAAGTTCCATTTAAAAGCTTGTAACAAAAGAGCCTCAGACGACCTTGCCTACCGCAATGTGTGCAAGTGTAAATCGGGCGGTGTGTGTTACCTAAAGGTGGCCCTCTCCTCAAATTTCTCAGTTGCTCTCTCTGAATTTGCCTAGGTGGGTATCTCCTAATAATCCTAAGAGGTTCTCTCACGATGTTCCAAGGGCGCTCTTTCCTAACAAACTTAGGTGTCTCTTTCTTAACAATCCCAGGAGGCTCTCTCATACGTGTGGGAATGGGTGCAACATATTTTTCAAGACCAATCCCACCCCTATCCTTTTTTATCTCGCCGGTGCCTAAAATCTTATCAAGTTTTTCAGACCTAGACTCCAAATCAAATTTCACTTTACTTGAATCTTTTAATTTCACCTCAAGTTCACCTATCCTAGATTCAAGTACACGTCTAGAATCCTCAAACTCTAAAAGCTCCTTTTTCATAGTCTCCATCAACATTCTAAGACTACCTATCTCACCCTCGACGTATCCTAATTTCTCTCTAAGCATCTCCTCACGTGCCCTAAGATCCTTAATCAACGCATGAATATTATCATTATCTAAAGTACGGTTCTTGAATTGAGCTTTAAGTTTCAAGTTTACCTTTTTGGGCTTTAAAGATTCAAAATACAAATTATTGTAAGCAACTTGCAACTCACTCAATTCTTCTTCTTCCTCCTCACTCTTTTCACCCTCACTCTCATCACTAATCACACGGATGGGAAGCTCTCGTCTAGAAACATAAAAGATTTCTTCTTCCAAATCACTATCACTAAGGGTAGAATCATGAGAAACCGATTTATTCAATTTATTCTTTAAATTTGTGGTACACTCATCTAACGTATGACCAACACCCTCACAACAAGGACACCTCTCAGATTTGTTTTCAATAGAAGATTTAAAACAAGAGTTCATGTGAATTTTCTAATTAAATTTTTCAAAAATTTGACACCGAAGATCATCAAAACCACCAAAAGCCATTTTTGAAAAATTAGGATCAAAACACAATAACTTAGTGCAACATGCTCTGATACCAATTTGTAGAATCGCTACAGCAGAAATATTGCGACTTCTAAAATAAAATCATATTTTAATTATTCCCAAATTTTAGTTAAACCCTAAAATATACATCTAGATGATTTATCAAATAAAATAAAGCATGCAGGATAAAACAAACAATTTCAGGAAAAATCCCCCAAAGGGGAAAAACCTTTTATTTCACAATAATTTGTAAGGAAATGACTTACAGGGATTACAATGAAATAGGGTGACATACGAAATACCTGCAGGTGTCGATTCCAATGTCTCGACTGGAACTTTCCCTTTCCAGGAGGGCTGCATTGAAGAAGAAGATGGCTCCTCCATAAGTTACGGTTGGAATTTTCCCTTTCTAGGAGGGCAGCAATGAAGAAGAAAAACGGCTTCTTCACAAGAGTGAACTTTATAAGGACTCCCTTCACAATAGCATGCAACTGTCTGTTGTAGATATCTCCCTACAAAGTATAAACAAGAGCAAAGTATGTTCATGAAAACAAAAAAAATTCACTAAGGAATATGGGAGTTTTGTGAATTGAAAATAAAAAGGGATTAAAACCCTAAAGGAAGAAGCCAAAAAGGATTTTGCTTTCGTAGATTTTCTGTTCGTCAAAACGTTGTGACTTCTTAATAAAAACGGAACCAGAGAATGAGATTTTATAGAAAATCATGCCGCCTCGAAAACATAGCTCGTTCGAACGAGATCAACATGTCGCTCGAACGAAGGACATATGTCATTTGAACGAGATCTAACCAGATGCTATATCGTTTGAACGACAAAAGCATGTCGTTGGAATGACCTATCACACTAGATTCCACGCTGGCCGGTAGAAAATTTCGATACGAGAGCGTGGCCGCCAGTTTCGTATCTTTTTTATTTTTTATGAATTAGTTATGATTTTTCTACGGAAAGGTATCCGAGAACAAAATCTTTAGAAAAATATTTTGTAAAAATATCCCAAAAGCTCTAAGTGAAAGGTTAAGGTATTTAAAAGATAACCTTACCAAAGTAAACTTCGCGGAGGCTTGAATGATGAAGAACTTGAGTAATTCGGATCCGTCTGTGATGTAGATGTCTCTTGAATGCTCTTCGACCGTGTAGCGGTATATGGCATAATAAATTGATAACAGACCTATAAAAATATGTCCTTACAAATCTCCCCCTATGTCTATGCCGGTACATACATAAAAAATCCGAGATATCAAAAACCAAAATGCCTATACAAATCTACCCTCACATGAATAAATTTGCAAGACCTCAAACTGTTCTTCAAAAAGTCTTCATCAAATCTCAAAACTTTTCTCATCAGGGTGTGCAAAATAATGTGCTCTAGTCTTTGTACCTACACACATGAGATAAAGAAAAATACCTTCGTGATGCATCGAGTTTGAAATGATATAAAAATAAAGTATTCATAATCAAATCTCCCCCGTAATGCAAAAACTTCCCCATAATATGATAATTCTTTCGCCCTCTTTTTATGATGTCCCCAAATAGACATATAAGAAGAAACAATCAAAACATGGAGTGTCACGATAAAATTTCATAGCAAGTATGAATCAATCAATGCGCATGCAAAGGAGTATCCGAAAAAAATTCACAAACTATTTATGATTTTTCAAATTTTTCATACAAAAATAAGATACTAAAAAATCACACCATGGATTTAAACTCAAACAATCAAGTCAGGGAAACGTAATGCATGGGTGTGAACACATTCGATAGGAAAATAAACTCAGTCAATCATATGTTCACGATGCATACGTGTACTCCTAACGAATGGGCATCAAAATTATCCGCAGGTGAAAAAATTTATTGAATTTAAATGACATCGTCTTATACAAATCAACAAATCAAAGTCAAATGATTTCAACACCAATAACGTCCAAAACTATTTCGTGCCGTTTCGAGAACTTTGCAAAGGACATGCAAACCCATTGATATAACCATCCAAAACTCCCTCATATATAATAATGCAATTCTTTATATCTAGAGAGGTACTAAATTCTCAACTTAGAGAAAACCTATTGGCCCAAATTTTTGGCATATTTTATCTTTTGATTGCCTTAATTTTTTGTGTGGGCTCTTTTCAAACGGTGGGTTTCATGACGTGATTATTATCCACTCGCAGCCCTTTCTCGTGTTCACTCATCATTTTTTCTAAACTGAACAATTAATTCCTCGCGGGAAATGCTTTTTACATGCACTAATTTTATTACTCTCGTATTATTGCACTTGGTTCGTTTTAAGGACAGGATTGAGATGAAAACACCCAGCCAACATGTGATAAGTCAAGAACAATAATCAAACAAATCCGTGCATGTGTGCAATAAAGGAAATTATGAGTCAAACATGTAGGAAGTAACACTTTATTACATCTTAATGACACCAAACATTATAAAGCACATGGATGAATTGACCTATTATCTCAAAACACTATCAAATAGTCACTTGGATAAATAGAATGAAATTGTGACTCGATCATCCTAAGTGTCTATCCATAAACGGTGTAAACAAAATACAAAAATATTTTTGGATTTTTAAAAATTTTATCAAAATAAAATGTTTTTGTATTTTTTTCAAAATTTTCAAACAGGTAAAAAAATATAACTACAAAATGATATAACCAGCAATAGGTATATAATATCGATATGCACAACATCCTATTATAGCAAACAATAATCACATAAGAGAATCCACAATGAAAGCATATGTGATAAATTAACAATGTAGTGTTATCAATTAAGCATGGTTACCAAGAATAACTGCATATAAACTGACCAGAAGCAAACCCATCAATACCAAAAATCTAAGCATATGAACACCAGGTACTGGAATCAGAAGGGAAGCAAAAATAGAATTTTCAGACAGGTCGCTCAAATGATATCGCTCTGTCGCTCGAACGATAAGGGCATGTCGCGAGATGCGAATTTGCGCGAGACAGAGATGTCGCTCAAACGACAATACATCTCGCTCTAACGAGAAACTAACAAATTCCCAGTATTCCCAAAGAAATCATACAGTTTTGCCCAGTGCAAAAATTTCATGAAAACAGTACTTGTAAGGGGCAAACTGATCCAAAACAGTGCTAAAACAGTAGCAAAACACACAAATGCAACAAATATACCAATGTGCCCTACATCAAAGTGATTCATAACACTAGAAAGAATATAACATGATGCGTCGCTAGTGTATGACAAACATACAATACAATCAGCCAAATGATCTCACATGGGGTGAATCACGTGCAAGCAAATGGGAATCGTGGACAAGTAAACAATAAGCCTCTAAATCCGATTTCCTGACCCAAATCGTTGGGTAACAAGGTGTGGGGGGTGTGGGGAATCGAATTTATTCTTCTATTAACCTTCCTAGGTCCATCTAAAAGCTTGTAACAAAAGTGCCTAAGATGACCTTGCCTACCACAATGTATGCAAGGGTAAATTGAGCGGTGCGTGTTACCTAAAGGTGGCCCTATCCTCAAATTTCTCGGTTGCTCTCTCCAAATTTTCCTAGGTGGGTCTCTCCTAATGATCCTAGGAGGTTCTCTCACGCTGTTCCTAGGGGCTCTTTCCTAACAAACTTAGGTGTCTCTTTCTTAACAACCCTAGGAGGCTCTCTCACATGTGTGGGAATGGGTGAAACTTATTTTTCAAGACTAATCCCTCCCCTATCCTTTTTTATCTCGACGGTGCCTAAAATCTTATCAACTTTTTCAGACCTAGACTCCAAATCGAATTTCATTTTACTTGAATCTTTCAATTTCACCTCAAGTTCATCGATCCTAGATTCAAGTACACGTCTAGAATCCTCGAACTCTAAAAGCTCCTTTTTCATTGTCTCCATCAATCCTCTAAGACTATCTCTCTCACCCTCGACGTATCCTATTTTCTCTTTAAGCATCTCCTCACATTCCCTAAGATCCTTAATCAATGCATCAGTATTATCATTATCTAAAGCACATTTCTTCAATTCATCTTTAAGTTTCAAGTTTTCCTTTTTTTTCTTTAAAGATTCAAAATACAAATTATTGTAGGCAACTTGCAACTCACTCAATTCTTCTTCGTCCTCCTCACTCTTTTCACCCTCACTCTCATCACTAATCACACGGATGAGAAGCTCTGTCCTAGAAGCATAAAAGATTTCTTCTTTCGATTCACTATCACTAAGGGTAGAAACATGAGAAACTGGTTTATTCAATTTCTTCTTTAAATTTGTGTTACAGTCATCTAACGTGTGACCAACACCCTCACAACAAGGACACCTCTCAGATTCGTTTTCAATAGAAGATTTAAAACAAGAGTTCGTTTGAATTTTCCAATTAAATTTTTCAAAAATTTGACACTGAAGATCATCAAAACCACCAAAAGCTATTTTTGAAAAATCAGGATCAAAACACAATAACTTAGTGCAACAGACTCTGATACCAATTTGAAGAATCGCTACAGTGGAAATATTGTGACTTCTCAAATAAAATCCTATTTTAATTATTCCCAAATTTTACTTAAACCCTAAAACATGCATCTAGATGATTTATCAAATAAAATAAAGGATGCAGGATAAAATAAAAATTTTTAGGAAAAGTCCCGCAAAGGGGCAAAGCCTTTTATTTCACTATAATTTGTAAGGAAACGTCTTACACGGATTACAATGAAATAGGGTGACTTATAAAATACCCGCAGGTGTCGATTCTGATGTCTTGGCTGGAACTTTCTCTTTCAAGGAGGGCAGCAGTGAAGAAGAAGATGGCTCCTCCAAGTTACGACTGGAATTTTCCCTTTCTAGGAGGGCAACAATGAAGAAGAAAAATGGATTCTTCACAAGAGTGAACTTTATAAGGACTCCCTCCATAATAGCATGCAACTCTTGGTTGTAGAGCTCTCCCCACAAAGTATAAACAAGAGCAAAGTTTGTTCTTAAAAACCAAAACAATTCACTAAGTCATATGGAAGTTTTGTGAATTGAAAACAAAAAAGGATTAAAACCCTAAAGGAAGAAGCCAAAAAGTATTCTGCTTTCACAGTTTTTCTATTCGTCAAAACGCTGTGAATTCTTAATGAAAACGGAACCAAAGAATGAGATTTTATAGAAAATTACGTCACCTCAAAAACAGAGCTCGTTCGAACGAGATCAGAATGTCGCTCAAACGAAGTACAAATGTCGTTCGAACGAGATCTAACGAGATGCTATGTCATTTGAATGACAAAAGCAGTTCGTTCGAACGACCTATCAAACAAGATTCCACGCGGGTCTGTAGAAAATTTCGATATGAATGCGTGGCCGCCAGTTTCGTATCTTTCTGATTTTTTTATGAATTAGTTATGATTTTTCTACGGAAAGGTGTCTAAGAACAAAATCTTTAGAAAAATATTTTGTAAAAATATCCCAAAAGCTCTAAGTGAAAAGGTAAGGTATTTAAAACATAACCTTACCAAAGTAAACTTCACGGAGTCTTAAATGATGAAGAACTTGAGTAATTTGAATCCGTCTTTGATGTAGATGCCTCTTGAATGCTCTTCGACGGTGTAGCGATATATGACATAATAAATTGATAACGGGCCTATAAAAATATGTCCGTACATTTAACATTTGAGACAATTTGTATGTCTCAACTTGGTTTTATTTACAATTGGTGTATGGTATTAGATTTTATGTTTTTATTTCTATTATTATTGTTGTTAGTTATTTGTTATATTAATTCATTTTATTTCAATCATTCTTAGAATGGTGTTCAATTATTTACACTTCTATATTATTTTTTTTGGGACCTGATCAATCTAGCTATATATTTTACGGGGTATCACATTACTCAATTGCGTTACACAGAAGATCTCTGGATTACAAGTTATTAATCATATTTTCTTCAATCATTTTTATATAAAACTAGACTGAACTCCTAAGTCTCCAAAGCCTCGGTATCATCTCATATCTAAGGCTTTTAAGGATCATTATATATCAATAACTACCCTGCTCCATGGGTTATAAATATGTGCTTAACTACCATGGGTTCTACAAAATCATTAAGTATAAACCGATATTATAAATCTTATCCTTAAACCAAGGACCCTAAACTAGGCATCATCGCCATCCTATTGTTTATAAAAGTATTCTAAACCATCCACTACCTACTTGTTAGGTCATAAATACGTTTTCATCTTTTATCTGATTAACACTATCGCTAAACGTTACTCGACATTACAAATTTGGACTAAAATATAAACTTCTTTACAGTATTAAAAAATATCCAATCCCATTGTCCTTATTTATATATAAAATGATTTAAACTCCTAAAATTGATCCCTAATCAAAACCCAAACAAAACATACCCTAACCTAACTTGAATTGAACAACCCATCAGGGACGAAATGATATGAGCCTAGGCTGAATCGATCCGATGGGCCCTGAGTCTCCTCCTTATTCTAGCTTTTTTCTTTTGTAGCGTAACCAACAACCTTCAACCTTAAAAACCTATATATCTCAAAATTGACCCTTATCATCCCTAACTAAAAATTATATGAGTCTTAGCAACTGATTTCAACAAGTTTTAGATAATTAGCAACTCATTTTAATTGTCAAATCTATGAATTTATAAATGTAATCATGAAGCACCTTATACTCTTGACTCATTTGAGTATACATTGTATAAGTGCTCATCTAGTTTGGAAATAGTGACAAAATTCAGTCCCTCCCCTAGATTCCAAAGAGCCTCAGATCTTCTATACAATTCATTCCTCTTATTTGATTGATCAAAGGTATATTCCAAAACACTCACACACATTAGGACTGCATACATGGGTCTTATATTTCATATATTGGTTATGTGTGTTGTTTGTGTTAATTTCCCTTAAAACTATTTTTAATAATTTTTGGGAATTTTAAATGAATTTTAAAAGATTTTTTTCATAATTAAAATTAGGATTAAAAAGTTTTGGGGTCAATCTATAAATGCTAATTGTTGGTTTTATTCCTATAAAGTTCACTTGGGTAGAAATCAAAAGCGCTTGAGATATTAAGGGTGTCTATATTATTTGTTTGAGATGCGCGTGTGAGGTTCGATATTATCCCTACACCTGTCGCCCTTCTACTGGATGGATTTATATTTCTTTTAAGCGACAAAACTGTTATTCATTATCAGCCCTTTGATTTATCTTATCAACGCTCTGCATGCATCCAATCCCAATTCCTGTGAAACTCTCTTAGCCAATCAGAAAACGTTTAACGCAATGCTTCTATTAAACCGTTGAATGGAAGTCAAGAGGACAAGACTAAATTTCAGCCTTTAGATTCATCTGAGCCTTCTCGATCCTTCTTAGTCCACTATAAAAGGAGGCTAACCCTCAGCCTTTAAGAGACTTTTGGCACTTCGTTTAATTCGAGTGAGAAGAGAGAGAGAGAGAGAGAGAGAGAGAGAGAGAGAGAGAGAGAAGAGAGAGAAACTAGAGAGAGAATAGAAACCCTAATTCATTCAAACACCTTTTCAAACCCTAAACCTTTTTCAAAAAACCGGTTTACACCAAACACCATCCCTGAGTGTTTGAGAGTTTTTTTAGTGTTGGTTTGAAAGCTGTCTCGTGGTTTTATCCTCTTTGTTTTAATATCCTGTGTCCAACTTAAACATTAGGTTAGATCTGTATTTCTGTTTCATAGAAATCATAGATCTGGTCATTATATGTTATATTACACTAAGATATGCATTCTTAGTTTCTCGCCTTGAGAAATATTTTGTTGATTCTTTTCTATAAATGTTTTCATCTTCAAAATCAACAAAATCATTTTCTGTTTCTAGTTCTTTGGAAACAAGACCTTTGACCTAGTTGGAATCACATTTGGCGATTTTAAATTTCAAAAATAGTTTCAAAACCCTAAAATTGCACTACACCAAATCTGCCCATTTGTCAAGGTCATTGACCTTGACAAATTCACCTTGTCAAGGTCAATGACCGTGACATTTCGAGGCGAGACAACTTTTTTTGTCACGGTCGTGTCACGGTCATTGACCTTGACACAAAACTCGCGTTTTGTGTCACGGTCGTGTCACGGTCATTGACCTTGACACGTTTGTCACGGTTTAAAACCGTGACTAAGCCGCGATCCTTTTTAAAAAAATTGTCACGGTCATTGCCCGTGACAAGCCCGTGACAAATGTTGTCAAGGACTTGTCACGGTCAATGACCGTGACAATTCTGGGCAGAATTTAAAAAAAATCTGCTGGGCAGTATGGCCACCGCCACTGCCCAGCAGTATATTTGTACCTGTTATAGCAACGTTGTACCTGATCCAAACATCATAAATCCAACACAAACTAAAGATAATGCAAATATATATTCATGACAGTATAATCCAAATCTTCAAAGTAAAAATAATATACATGACCATATAATCCAAATATAATTAAAATGGACAAACTTAAAAATAATGTTACTACATGTCTTAGATAAAACTGAGGAGGTGAGTAGGCCACACGACATACGAATTGACGCACCCACTCATATACGTCGTGCCGCATTGTTCGCGCAACCACAATAGGGAGTTCTCCTTCCCGGGTATGACATGCGTGACGAGCACCTTGGACTCCATCTCTTGAAGCACACGTCCATGGACTATTCCACCCTCGACGATGTTCAGGTCCCTCAACCCCCGCCCTATCCGCTGGCCATCAAATATGTCCAATATGAACACGCTCGGCCAACCAATTGTCGATAATGGTCTGTTGGAGGGCGTCAAATAGGGAAGTGGATCGTCGAAGTAGGAACGTGTCGGTGATGAAGCAACGAGGTCCACATCCTCGTCATTCTGCGCCTCGTCCTCCCGCACCTCCTCGTCCTCCCGCACCTCCTCCTCCACCGCCTTCTCCTTCCCTTTCCCTTTACCTTTCTCTTTACGGTCTCCACCCAACGTACGCTTCATGAATGCGTACATATCTTGGACCGTCGCCTCCAAACGGGACAGCTTCGCGTCGTGTGAATCCACCGTTCGAGCCAACCCGGTGTCGCTCGTCTCCAATCCGATGATCCTAGATTTGTCCACCCGCGAGCTCACTCCCCTTGTCCTCCCCTTGCGATCAGAGCCAAGCACTTGGCTGAGTGCGTCTGTGGACAAAGATGCCTTGTCGGCATCAGACTGCGACTCATGCACTTCCTTAAGCTTTGCCTGAAACGACAAAAAGCACATGATTAGTAAAATAAGTAAACTAAAAAATTATAACGTAATTAAAAATAATTAAACTGTCGGATTACTTACAATCGTGGCCGCGACGCTCGGGGACACCTCCTTGTCCTTCCCCTTCTTCGTCCGAAGAGCCACATAAGTATCGAGCCTATGTGGCTTACCCCCTGGCCCACTCCCTACCCCCTGAAATAAAATAAAGTAAAGTAAAATTAGTATCGGCCCCGCAAAGTAAAATAATATCCAATAATATATTTTTGTAGTTATAGATAAATTAAATATTACCTTCATCCTATGCTCCACCTCAGCGTAAGAGGTCCGGCCGGAGTAGTGCACGTCCGTCTTTTTAGCCCGATTTTCCCTCCCCGATTGGCGAGATGCCAATTGTCGATCCTCGAGCTCATTGTCAATGAACTTTTGCCATTGTGCCAATGAGATCGGCTCCTTGGGCGGGACGGATCCGCGCCATTGTAAAATGGTCTCTCGTGTTTTTCCAAAGTACCGTGTCCGCATATTTTCTTTCCACGTCTTGTGTTGCTCCCTCAACTGCTCAAAGACGGAATCGCGTAGCTTTGGATCCAAGTTGAATTGTTCCGGTCCAACAAATACAATGTTAGTTGCGAATAAATATAAATATAAATATAAATATAAATATAAATATAAATATAAATATAAATATAAATATAAATATAAATATAAATATAAATATAAATATAAATTGAAATTGAAATATTCATATAAATATTACCTGTAGTGCCGCCCAAACAGCTAACTTGAGCTCATACGGCACCTCCTTCCAACTCATAAACCCCGGGCCGATGACCGTCTTTAGCAGCTCGAGGGATCTCGCTAAAAGCTCCGACTTGTTTTCGACGGTAATCCCAAATTTTCCATATTTGGGGAGCCTAGGGGCGGAGGAGCCCTCGTCGCCTCCGCTACCACCGAACCCAGACGACGACATCATCATAAAAAGCATCATCATCTTCGCCCTAACATCTGAAGGAGACATTTTTGCTGTAAAAAAAATGTTATTAGTACAGATAAAAAAAAATGTTATTAGTACAGATAAAAAAATGTTACGTCTATATTATAACGTATGTGAAAGTTCCATCAATACCATTTCGTTTCAATTTTGTAATATTATGTTTTTTCCAAATATTTAAAGAGTTATTAAATGGGTGCCCCACCCCTGCCCCCTCCCCCCGCCACACACACACGCACACCTATGCACACGCACACGCACACACACATATAATTTTTAGATTATGTATAGGAATTGAATTTTAATATTAATCCTTCATAAATCCCTTGAATACATGCATAAATTTGTAGAGATTGAAATTAAATTGCTTGAGATTGAATTTCTATGTTTCGGGGTCATTATTTGAAAATACTTAATTACCCTTTGAAAACCTTTCATAACACACCTATGTATTAAATATGGGTTAGACCTCTTAGCTTGCTCAACCACCCATTTACACACTTACTTTACCTTTTATTTACATTATGGATATTAATCAATTCACACGTTTTTTGTCCACTTCAACCTTTACTGAAACATTTATTAATTCATTCAAGTTAGGTAAAACCACGCAAGTATCTAATACCAAGTTTTGACGACACGGATCTCTAGAAAGAAAAACAAGCATTTCCAAATTAATATGCCCTCTTTCTTGTTTAGTGTCTCGTGAATTGATAGTATGATTATAAAAATAGTATACAAAACTAGGTGAGATTTTAGAATTACACGTCGAAATAATACATGTTGTATAATAATAATAATAATACAAGTGCATGCTTTGCAATCAAAGGTATTTATCTTTATAAGGAAAAAATTATCTTAAAATGATTGGTAGGGAATGTCTATGAGGTGGATGATAATTTATTTGATATTTTATTTTATTTCTTTTGGTTAGGTTATTAAGACTTTATTTGAATTGATATCTTAGTAATTATTATTTAATATTTATTTTGAGCAATTATCTTATAGTAGGATTATTATCCTAGAAACAATTCTAACATTCCATGAAGGAAAACTTTTATTGGATGGTTGAAAAGACAATAGTTCCAAATTTATTATATTCCATAACAATTTCATAGTTTAAATTCATTTTCATTTATTCTCTTAGTGCTACAACAATAATTTTCGTCCTCCACCACCCCCTCCCCCTCCCCACCCCCTGCCCCCCTCCACCACCCCCTCCCCCACCACACACCACCACACACACACACACACACCCCACCCCTCCACCACCCCCTCCCCCACCACACACACACACCACACCACACCACCCCCTCCCCCACCACACACACACACACCCCACCCCACCCCACCCCCTCCCCCACCACACACCACCACCACACACACACACACCCCACCACACCCCCTCCCCCACCACACACCACCACACACACACACACACCACCCCACCCCACCCCACACCACCACCACACACACACACACCCTGCCCCACCCCACCCCCTGCCCCACCCCTCATCCACCCCCTCCCCCACCACACACCACCACACACACACACACACCCCACCCCACCCCCTCCCCCACCACACACCACCACACACACACACACCCCACCCCACCCTCCACCACCCCCTCCCCCACCCTGCCCCACCCCGCCCCACCCCCCACCCCCTGCCCCCCTCCACGCACACACATACACACATATATATATACACATACACACATAAATATACACACAAACATATATATAAATGGAGAGAGAGAGAGAGAGAGAGAAAATGGACCTGAAAGTAGAGAGAGAGAGAGAGAGAGAGCAGCGTCGAGAGAGAGAGAGAGAGATGGAGGGAACGGCGCGGGAGGGAAAAAAGAAGGGGGGTAGGGTTTTTGCTGCGAACATTGTCACGGTCGTGTCAAGGTCATTGACCGTGACACGAATTGTCACGGTCATTGACCGTGACACGACCATGACAAATTTACTTGCCACGGACTTGTCACGGCCTTGTCACGGTCTTTGACCGTGACAAGGCCTTGTCACGGTCGTGTCAAGGTCAATGACCGTGACACAAAACGCGTGTTTTTTTGTCACGGTCAATGACCTTGACAAGTCTGGCCGGCTGAAAGGTGACAATTTGCCCATTTTGGTGTAGTGTTGATTAAGATATTGAATCGTCTTCCAATCAAGATAGTCGTGGATTCTGGGATCATTTTAAAGGTCAAATAAGGTTTTACTTTCCTAAGAAGAGAGAAATTGAAAATCACAGCATATAGATCTGATTTATAATTTGCTAGGACTGTTTGTATAAATAAGCGTGAATGTGAGTGCATGCATGTGTTAGAGCACCATCACAAACACTTACACACTACAACATTGAAAGTGTTGGTAATAAGATATTGAAACAAGATTCGAAATCAAGACTGGAACAAAGTGGAAGTTATCAAACTGGGAGAACCACATCTGCAATCAGAACTGTAGAGAAGTTAGAAGGAAACCAGTGGGTACATTCCTATACTTGTATAGGACTAATTTGTGTGCATGTGTGTTATATAGTTTGTAACTGATATATTTTGTTTTAGTGGATTTTTGGTTTGTGACTTAGAAGTCACCGTGGATGTTTCCTTAGTTGGGTGAGGTTTTACCACGTTAAAAATCTCTTGTCATTAATCTTTCTACATCTCCTCATCTCATTCTTGCTGGTGTGCTGATTTAATCTTTTCAAGTTTTGTTTTTCAAAACTAGTTAACAAATCTTAAACTGATCTCGTGCATGTTTTATTAAACACATCTTGTGATTAACCTGATTTGATTTAAAGAAAAGAGTTTCTTCAAAAAATAGTTCGGAGTTACTTAAATAGTTTAATTTTATATTAAACGGATTTAGTAACACTTTTTTAAACTGGTATCAGAGCTTTGGAATTTTTTTTAAAAGATCTTGTGTTTCTGAAATTGTTTTCTTGAAATAAAAACAATGGACGAGAAAAATGAAAGATTTGGCAACTTGACCAGACCTCCACTCTTTGATGGAAACAACTTTGCTTACTGGAAGGTAAGATGGTTACTTTCATACAAGGAACCTTGGGAGATGATGTCTGGGATATTGTTGAAAATGGATATATTTATCCTACTAAACCAGCCACCAAAGGAAGTAATGAGAGGATTAAGCAAGCATTAAGTGAATTCACACAAGAACAGAAGAAAACTTCTCGAAACAACAACAAAGGCACGAATGACATATTTATGTCCATAAATGAACATGAGTTGAAAAGGATCTCATCTTGTTCCACTTCTAAGGAAGCTTGGGATACACTGACCACTGCATATAAAGGTGATACAAATACCATATTTATGTCCGTAATTTTGATGACATTTAAAATAGGATTAATCAAAAGTAAAATGGGGATTAATTGAAATTAATTATGAATAATAATTGAAATTAATCTGGATTGAATATTATTAGAGATTAAAGTAATATGTGATTGATACTGAATATTACTCAGTGATGAAAAGTAATAATATGATTATATGGTCGCGAGTTAATAACACGCGAATTCTTGAAATTAAGTCAGGACACACGTGTGAGTCATGTCGGGACTATTAAAAGGATAAAAGGGGAAATTATTTTTAATTCATTCATATGGTCATTTTGACTGCGCCAATGAGTTCGGAAGGGTCGAAATGGGCAGAAAAGTCTACCCTGGAGTTTGATTTGAGTTTAGGGTCAATTGGGAACCAAAAGGACACCCCAGAGGGGTATTTTGGTCATTTTTTGGGGGAGGTGAATAGTACCTACGGGATTGGAGTTTTATTATTTAAGATAAGAGTGTGTTAAATCAAGAGATCATTTACCAAAAGACTAAGGAGAGGAAGGGAGAGAATTCTAGGAAGAGGATGGGTTTTGAGAGCAAACCAAGGGTTGCACCACCACCGAAAAAGTGATTGGAAAGGAGGAGGAAGCATCCTATGTATATCTTCACCAAAGGATCGGACCTACACCATAAGACAAGTGTAATTATTGTTCCAATTAGAGAGTATAATATCCATGTCAAATTAGAAGGGATAAACATCCATATAAACTATAAGTCAAAGATGAAAATTTGATGATTTTAATATAATTCTTGAAATGGAAATTATTTAGGATTATTCCTTTGATGAAATTAGAATTAACACCGTGAAATTTTGGGTTTAATTGATGAGGAAATTTGGGGTTTATATGTGTTCTTGGGAAAGAATTCTATTAAGTATATTTTCTTGAATTTAAAATAAGATTAGTATGACTCATCTAAATTCCATGATGATTTTGATATGATTGACGTTATAAATCATATACATACTTGGGTATATCATTTGGGATGAATTATAAGGAGTTTGTGATCATTTGGAGGAGGTTTTTAGGATGAATTATGTTACAACACGTAGGTAGAAATATGTAGAAAAAGGATGAACATTGTATGATAATTTTAGTTTTGATTTAAGTGGAATTTGGTATTGTGCCCGCGTGTGTTTGTATAAAATCACATTTTACACAACTTTGTAGTTTTAAGTTTTTTCAAAATTGGAGCAAAATAGCATCAAAATTGTAATTTTTATTTCTCGACAGATTGTAACTTAAAAAAACAAAGGGATTATTGGGAATTAAAATATATTTCGAGCTTGTTAAAATGAGTTTGGGTTTTGAACCAATAAGTATGAGTTGAAAGTAGCTACTGGAATAATTAATTAAATCCTTTCGTTTAATACGAGATGTTAGGAGTAATGGGAAATGTGAATAAAATGTGAATTATTCGTTATGGGATAAACTTGAAATATATTATGTGTGGGATTTGTATATTGGATGAGAGTATATCCATTTGTTAATATATACATAGGTGGAGAGAATACCTATAATATAAATGAGGTTTAAAATACCATGATACGTAGGATATTCGAGATATAAGTATACTACGTATGAAACTTGTGATATGGGATGTACTTATGCCCTATTGTGTGTGTGTATATATATATATAGGTTAAGTGTATTCCTATATAATGATCTGTGTTTATGACATACCTAGCCTACTTGCTATCGGTGGGAGGTTTGCGTGTTGAGGACAGTCAGATCCTGATGAGCCTTTGGGGGGATTTTTTACTTGTGCCTTAGAATATAGAACCTATGTACGAGCTATCTGTGATAACGATAGTGATGACGGTCATATGAGTGCGTAGGTATATGCATAGACCATAGGCTTGGAACTATATTCGCCTCCATTATGTGTGATTTGTGATGGTGGTTCGAGTGAGATACTGAACCAACAGTCCTTTATACAGTGACGAGATGTACTGGAACTATATAGCAAGGTAGTGCATGCACCGCTGCTGTGTTTCGGGGTGCAGTATTGTGTATATATAATAGAGTGAATGTATATATATACATGTGATATTATCTACTATGTGATTTATGTAGACGTGAAAGATAAAGAAATCTAAAATTAAATAAGTATGAGAACACTTAATTATTTACAGATTTGAATTAATATATTTATTTATTACATGTATTGTGAAGGAAATATGTGGAGAAAGGTAAAGGCTATGGTTAGTTGATGCAATCACATAATCTAGTGAAAGTGAGAATGGTAACTAGAATAAATTGAGAATACGTTAAGCGTGCACATTAGTTGAGAGGTGAGAATATCATGTGAGAGTCTGGGGATCTGACTTGTATATAATAATTGCTAATTATAGCATTTATATACTTGCTGTTTTTAAAATCTTTTACAATCATGCTTTGACCCGTTTTATCTTGCATCTTCTCTTCTCTCTTGTATATATATTATATCAGGTGTCCAGCCACTACGACGCCCAACTTAGAGGATTGCATATTTATTCTCTATGAATGCTTTGGAGGGTGAACCTTGCATTAGACGCATAATTTTATTGATTCATGTACTCTGTAGTTATTTTCTTCTATGGAATGTTGCCAATGGATCCTTGTCATTTTCATTCTATCTCAGTCATTAGTTTTACTTATCCTACTTTTGGTTACATTTGGTTTGACTTGGTTTATTGTATTGAGACATTTTAAACTGGGAAGTTTATTCCAGTTATATTAAATAAGTTGTGATGGTTATTATTTATTATTCATTGATGTGGATTGGGTTATATGATAGATGATTTCTATTGTTAAAAAGGAATTTTATTTAAAATTAAATGTTTTAACACTAGATTAATTGATTACTTGGTGGTTAATAATGAAAGAAAAAAATTATTTTCCGACAGTGATGGTAAGAAACAGCCAACTGAATAATTTAAATTAATTGGATAAAGGATTGGCCACCTGATATTTAATTAGGCGGGTTGTTATAGGTGGTATCAGAGCATCAGGTTCTAGTGTCCTGAGGATCAGTACGGTTTTCTACATTTCAGCGTAGCATTCTTTAATTTAGAGCCATATTATTAGGATGTTTTATTCCTCTGCGTATTACGACTTATCTGCTCCTGCCAGGAAATATAAGTGATGTAAATATTATACAAGCTCGGTCAGGCATCGATGACTAGCGAGGGACGTTAGAAGAACAGCTGGAGGAGGAATCAACCGGAGATTTAGAATATTTTAGAAATTGTGAGTTAGATATAACCCACTAAAATTATTGTTCAGGCTGAGGACGATAAAGAAGTCGCTCGGGAGCTGTAGTTTCCAGGAACTATCATGGATGACGTTTGTGCCATTTCAAAACCTACGCAACACTATTAGTGAAAGGTGAAGGATTCAGAAGGGCTCTTGTGAAGGAAGAAATCCAAATACAGTTATATAGGGTGAAGTGTAGAAACATCCAGGACTTGAACATTTCGGGTGAATTTTTTTCTCATGGGAAGTGATGGGAGTTAGACATCACATATAAAGAAGCACGTGGGAAGATAAAACGAGACATTATAGTATGGTTCGATCGTTAAATTGTCCATTTGATGTTTAATCGGGATATGAATAGAATTTCAAAACTCATTTCATATGGGCGAGAAAGAAAGCCCAACGTGAAAGGGTAGTGAACTTGTTTAACGAATTCCTTACCCAACGAAG
Source organism: Sambucus nigra (assembly GCA_949130495.1). Lineage (NCBI taxonomy): Eukaryota > Viridiplantae > Streptophyta > Magnoliopsida > Dipsacales > Adoxaceae > Sambucus > Sambucus nigra. The sequence continues at coordinate 364,845,871 of OX422212.1, forward strand.
AATGGGGTACATAGCAGATAACAAGAGTTCATTGTGTGGAAGGAATTGTGAGTTAAATACTCAAGTGTAAATAGGAAAATTTGTTTAAGATGGCTAGGGTTTATCTCGCCAAGAAATTTGTTAACACCCCAAGGAGAGAGGGAGCTAGGAGGGTAGGGGAAAACCTACCCACAAGGCAAAGATTAAATTCAATGGTGATAATGAAACATTAACGAAAGGTATACCCAATAGGGAATTTATTTAAATTCTTACTAAGCCGCGATTAATTTATCCAAGAACAGCGAGGTCGACCATGTGTTTCATGGGACTAGTAGAGCCAAAGGAACAGTGGAAATAGAAATTGGGATCTAAAATTACACGATCCAAGAGAACGACATTCCATAATAGTCAGTAGGACCAGTGACGGGGGAATGACAAATGAAATTGCCCTATGTTTAGAAAGAGAGACTACTAGTGTTGAATGTGTCCACATTGAGAAGTGAGACCTATAAGTTTAAGAATGGTAAGCCATGCCAATTAGGGCATAACAACTGAAGGAGTGAAATTTCTAGTGGAGGAATTGGGTCAAGAGAATTGGGCCCAGGAAATTTACAACTAGAGATTAGTGGGATTAGGCAGGACGAGTGGAGTCCTTAATAACTATAGCATACCATATTTCAGGGTCGATGGAATCCAGGAAGTAAAAGGGAAGCCAGGAAGGCCATAATTGAGGCCTAGAGCTTTGGCAACAACGTTTCAATGATGGGCATGTAGCCGTAGAATAGAATAATTTCCCACTATGAGGAGATGGCAACTATTGGATGAAATCCTATATGTATAACGATTGCAGATGCTCATGGGCCGTGTTGGCAGCTATGTTCTGGGGCCCTGCGATTGGGTGAGACTGGTGAAGTTTTGTTTCATCCTTGTGAGTAAAGGATTAATTCAAGTTGCACGGGTGTGGTACAATATATGTGAATTATTAACACTAAGAATTCATGTGCGAGTGGAGTTTAGTAGGTATGTTGGTTTTAACAGTCGGGTTGCAAACGTATTTATAATTGATAATGGGACTTTTTGATGTCATCCGTGAGTGAGCCGTGTGGGAACTAAGAACATATTTTATCGTTATAATTTACTATTACTTTGAGTTAACAAAGTAGAGCTTATTATGGTAATGTGTAGGGATTAATTACCAAATATTTGAACAATAGTAGATTTAATGATAAGACTATCGTGCTGGGTATTCTTAATGACTAATATTATTGTGGTGAGGCACCACTTGAAATAGGGTTGGGCCTATCAATATATATATATATATATATGAAAATTTCATGGTATTGTCGACCTCAGTGAGTATGTTGTCTAGTTATATATAAACCCGGTGTATAGGAATTTATTTACCGATGTCACTTAGGATACATTGTGATCTTTATCGACAGCAAAATATACCTAGTGAGAGCACCATATTTCATGTTATTTCTAAGGGTAATAAGTAGATTTTTTTTAACACAGATATTATGGGAAGGTACATATTATGGACTGAGGGCCTTACAAATCTCGACGACCGACTATGTTAGGTAGTAGTGTATTGGGATGGTTCCTTGTTTGGATTTCTCTTTGCGAGACATTCCACGCATGAAACTAGCGAACGTTAGGAGTTGGAGAGAAGTTTTGACGATAGTACATAAGTTTCGTACTTTGGTCATTATACATATACAAAAATATAACTGAGAGCTGATAATTCTATAATGACTTAAGGCCAGCAGAGACACCTAGTCCTGGTATCATTATGAATAAACAATGTTGCCACTAAAAGAGTGATTAAGTTATGACTAGTGGGGTGGTTGAGTGTACTCATATCTTATCAGCATGCCAAGTGCGCGAGAATTGATTTACGAGTGGTGCATATTATTGGAGCAATAAGGCGCGAGGCATAGGGTGTATGGGTGACCTGGGTGATTGAATAAGTAAGTGGATTATGTTTGTCGTGTGAAATTGACAACTTTTAGGTAGGGAAGTCGGAGTTCATTCTGTAAGATTTGCTAGAAGCTTGCGTTTCACAAGAAACTGGTTTTTAGAGAGGGAAAAGGATTCTAACACACAGTGAGGCAAAGTCACATGGATCACAGTTAGAATTACATTTGAGAGAATATAAGATGTATTAGGTTAAAAATGACATTGGTGATGGGCTGTAACGAAGATAAATATTGATAAATCCCTTTGCAATGGATCACTTATCTATTGGTAAAGAGTGGACCATCCGAAAGCAGTAGGGATTTCTCAACCTGTAGAAGGGGAAAGCATTCCAAGATTTTTATCATGAAGGTAACTACTTCCTAGAGGGGTTACGATCCTATATGGGTGATAGTGTATTGGGTGACCGACGTAGCTCACGTTATGGAAGATTGGACTGATCATAGTACGAGATTTTATGCGTCGATCTTTATAACCGAGATGGTGAGGTTACATGGGGTATCGCTTGATCTAGTGTCCAATTGGGACAAGATCTTTGTCATTCGATTTTAGGACAGTGTTCACATGGCCATAGGTACCGAGTTGTGATTGAGTATCACCTATCATCTGTAGACGAATGGGCAGAATAAGCGGACTAATAAGATGTTTGGAAATAAATTATATGTGTACCCTTGGATCTTAGGGGAGGACGAGCATAGTCCCTTCCACTCGTGGAGTTTGTGTACAGTAACTCATATAAGTTCACTTTTAGGCATGTCGACAGTTGAGGTATGGCACGGTAAGCCTTGTTGTCCTCCTACTTATTAGTTGAAGATGGGGGACCAGGTATCATTGCAAAGATTAGAGATGAGTTAGTACTTAGTACATAATGCGGGTAAAATATATACTGTAAAAATAACCGACTTGGGTGTGATCGTCGCGAAACGAGATCGTATGTATCTTAAAAATGATTAATCTACTAAGGTTCAAATTGTAGATGGATAGATAGTGAATAGCTAAAATATTGTTTAAGTAGTGAAACTTAAATGATACGGCTTGGGCAAGAACCTACGTGACAGGGTAACCTAGAGTTTAAAGTGAACATACGTGAGATGTTCATTATTATGGGTATTTGATAGCGTACTGTATGGGCGGTATGGAGTAGTTTACTGGTAAGCGCGAGGATGCGGTGTGCAACATATAGCCATAGTTGTTCTTACCTAGTATACTTTTTTTGAATTTCAGGATGAAATTCCGTTGTAAGGGGGGAAGTACGTAATAGCCCGTAGTTTTAATGAATTTTAAAATAGGATTAATTAAAAGTAAACTGGGGATTAATTGAAATTAATTATGAATAATAGTTGGAATTAATCCTGATTGAATATTACTAAAGTATATAGTAATATGTGATTGATATTGAATATTACTTAGTGATGAAAAGTAATAATATGATTTTATGGTCGCGAGTGAATAATACACGAATTGTTGAATTGAAGTCGGGACACGTGTGAGAGTCGTGTCGGGACTAAATTAAAAGGACAAAAGGGGAAATTATTTTTGAGTCATCCATATGGTCATTTCGAATGCGCCAATGAGTTCAGTAGGGTCGAAATAGGCAGAAAAGTCTACATGGGGGTTTGATTTGAGTCTAGGGTCAATTGGGAACCAAAAGGACACCCTGGAGGGTTATTTGATCATTTTTCGGGGGAGGTGAATAGTACATGCATGATCATTTAAGAGAAAACCAAGGGTTGCACCACCACTGGAAAAGTGATTGGAAAGGAGGAGGAAGCATCCTACATATATCTTCACTAAAGGATCAGACCTACACCTTAAGGCAAGTGTAATTCTTGTTCCAATTAGCGAGTATAATATCCATGAAAACTATAAATTAAAGATGAAAATTTGATGGTTTTGATGTAATTCTTGAAATGGAAATTATTTAGGATTATTCCTTTGATGAAATTAGAATTAACATCATGAAATTTTAGGTTTAATTGATGAGGGAAATTAAGGTTTATATGTGTTCTTGAGAAAGAATTCTATCATGTAGATTTTCTTGAATTTAAAATAAGATTAGTATGATTCATTTAAATTCCATGATGATTTTATATGATTTGATGTTATAAATCATGTACATACTTGGGTATATCATTTGGGATGAATTACAAAGAGTTTGGGATCATTTGGTGGATGTTTTGAGGATTAATTATGTTACAACCCATAGGTAGAAACATGTAAAAAAAGGAAGAACATTGTATGATAATTGTGCTCGCGATTTTTAGTTTAAAATCACGTTCTACACAACTTTATAGTTTTAAGTGTTTTTAAAATTAGAGCAGAAAAGCTTCAAAATTGTAGTTTTTATTTTTGGGCATATTGTAACTTGAAAAAAAAAAGATTATTGGGAATTAAAATATAATCCGGGATTGTTGTAATGAGTTTGGGTTTTGGACCAATAAGTATGAGTTGAAGGTAGCTATTGGAATAATTAATTAAATCCTTTCGGTTAATACGAAATGTAAGGAGTAATGGGAAATGTGATTTAATGTGAATTATTAGTTATGGGATAAACGTGTGGGATTTGTATATGGGATGAAAGTATACCCATTTGTTGATATATATACATAGGTGGAGCGAATACCTATAATATAATTGAGGTTTAAAGTACAATGAAACATAGGATATTCGAGAAAGATGTATACTACGTATGAAACTTGTGATATGGGATGAGCTTATGCCCTATTGTTGATATATATAGGTTAAGTGTATACCGATATGATGATTTGTGTGTATGACATACCTATCATACTTGCTATCGAGGGGAGGTTTGCGCGTTAAGGACACTCATATCCTGATGAGCCTTTGGGGAGATTTTTTACTTATGTCTCACAATATAGATCTAGGTATAGGCTATCTGTGACAATGATAGTGATGACGGTCATATGGGTGAGTAGGTATGTGCGTAACCCATAGGATTGGAATTATATTTGCATCCAATATGTGTGATTTGTGATGATGTTTCAAGTGAGATACTGAACCAACAATCTTCTATACAGTGACGAGATGTACTGGGACTAGATAGCAGAGTAGTGCGTACACCGCAGCTGTGTCTCATGGTGCATTATTGTATATATATAATAGAGTGAAGTATATATATACATATGATATTATCTTCTGTGTGATTTACGTAGACATGAAATATGAAGAAATCTGAAATTAAATAAGTATGAGAACAATTAATTATATTGACATTTGAATTAATATATTTATTTATTATATGTATTGTGAAGGAAATATGTGGAGAAAGATAAAGGTTATGGTTAGTTAATACAATCAGATAATCTAGTTAAAGTGAGAATGGTAACTAGATTAAATTGAGAATGCATTAGGCGTGCACATTAGTTGAGAGGTGAGAATCTCAAATGAGAGTCCGAGGATCTAGCATGTATATAATAATTTCTAATTTTAGCATTTATTCACTTGCTGTTTTTAAAATCTTTTACAATCAGGCTCTGACCCATTTTTTCTTGCATATTCTCTTCCCTCTTGTATATATATTATATCAGGTGTCCAATCACAGGGATGCCAAACTTAAAGGATCGCATATTTATTCTCTATGGATGCTTTGGAGGCTGGACCTTGCATTAGATGCATCATTTTATTGAATCCTATACTCTGTACTCATTTTCTTCTATTACATGTTGCTAATGGATCCTTGTCATTTTCATTCTATCTCGCTCATTAGTTTTACTTATGTTGGCTTTGGATACATTTGGTTTGACTTGGTTTATTGTATTGAGATGTTTTAAGCTATAAGTGTATTCCAGTTATATTAAATAAGTTGTGATGGTTATTATTTATTATTCATTGTTGTGGATCGGGTTATATGATAAATGATTTCTATTGTTAAAAAGGAATTTTATTTAAAATTAAAACTTTTAACACTAGCTTAATTGATTACTAGGTGGTTAATAATGAAAGAAAAAATTTATTTTCCGACAGTGATGAGGAGAATGAGCCAACTGAATAATTCGAATTAAGTGGATAAGGGATTGCCCACCGGGTATTTAATTAAGCAGGTTGTTACAATTTCATATCATTACTTTCATTCTAACAAAATTATAATTACAATATGAAATATGATAGGCTTGCCTTGGATTTATGGAAGAATCAGTCCCAAATTTTCATCAATTCCTCTAGGTAGGATTTCGTCCTCCTCTTTCGTATCATCCAGGTCTCTCTGAATGTTTGTTGTTATACCTAGGTTAAACTAATAGTTTACATTAAATCACTAATCCAAAAATAGACTACGGACCTAAAATAGCCTCAACCAAAAAGGCCCAAACAAACTCCAAATGGCTTAAAATTGGTCCCAAGTCGTATATTAATCCAACGAATTAAATTCCACCTTAATAAGCTCAAAACCGACTTTATTTTACAATCCAACCATCTTATCAAGTTAAATAATTATCTTATTAAATTAATCAATGAGTTAATATGCGTAGATTAATTTTAAATCTTAAAAATTAATTAATTAGGTTATGTCTCTGTATTATAAGAGTGCACTTCACAATCGATGGGACCCTATGCAAAGGAATAATCCAAATAAGGAAACCCTTGAGACTTAGCCTCTAACAATTTCATAGCCCCTCACAATACTAAGTCATTTAATTGTTTATGTTAATGAATTATTATGAGTTCCCTAACATCTATAGAAATACAATCTAATCTACATGTAACTCAATTATGTAACATAACATATGTTACATCTCATGGTCACATCTCAATCTAATAAATAACACATCGAAAGTCCCGCATCTTACTTCATAAAATGACATACCGTATGTCATTTAACAACTCATCAATATCTGATAATCAATTTAACTATTAATTAAATATTATCAATATATAGGGTATTAAATTCCTCCCCCTAAACAAGGAATTTCGTCCTAGAAATTCAATTATTTTATATACTTAAGTCGAAGATTTAGAAATTTATCACCCGCAAAAGGTCCTCTCACTACTAAATATAATATACTCTCTCTTTGAACTTATATGCATCGTGATGTCTCCTGATAACTCACATCCGATTATAACTCAATCCTATCTGGTCTAAATATTGATACGTCAATTTCTCCCTTGGGAAATTCATCCTTCATTTACACATAGAAGATGTTGTGCACATGCTGAAGGTGATCGGGTAAAGTTGAATGACCCCCGACCCACCTATCGAAGATTGTGAAAAGGATCTAAATAGCAGGGAACCAACTTCCCCTTACTCCCGAACTTTACAATTCCCTTCATATGGGAGACCTTAAAAAGCACTAGGTCTCCCCTTAGTATATAATATGTGCTTCATCCTATCTCCATTACTCTTCTACATACCCCCGAAGTCTTTATACACTCTCTAATAAGTTTCACCCCCTTTCAGATGTCCCGAACACAATTTGATCCAAATAACTTTCCAACTCCTGAATCTTTCCATTTTCGATCAATATATTGCCAATAACCCAGATGGACCTATGTACCCTGTGGGACCTTGGTACCCCGCGATAAAATCAATTGATATACTCTCCCACTTTTACACTCAGATCTCTACAACTTTAATTCTTTGGATGTATTTGGTTCTCTTAACCTTCCATACTGTCATGTAGCACTCTTAGACATAAAGTATTATAATATCTTTTTCACCTTACCACCAATAGTGACTCATTAAATTATGGTACATCTAGTCTCCCCTAGGATGTACAGTGGACCACAAACCATGCACATCAACCAAAACTGCCGTTCAAAACTTGGTACCCTCTATTACAACACTTATCCCTTAGAAACACAAACTTTTGTTATATTCAAAATACGAAAGGGAACTCCTCCTAATAAAAATCCATATACCTTCACCTGATAAAAGATTTTGACACTTAGAACCGAACCACATGCGACACAATATCTTGTGTAATGACCCATACTTCTACGAATTCTTCGGCTTCATCAAGAGGTCATCAATAAACACAATAATGAACTGGTCCATGTACAGTAAAAATACTATATCCATCAACTTTAATAACATAGATGGAGCATTGGTCAACCTAATCGGCATAACCTAGATGCGTATGATCCATATCATGCCAAAAAATGACATTAGGATATCCTCATATCGAATTCCACAACTTGTAATAATTAGAGTGCATTTCAATCTTAAAAATAAAGGTTCTTACCTCAACTGATTAAGCAAGTCATCGATGCACGAAAATGAACATGTGTTCAATATCGTGACCTTACCCACCTTTAGACAGTACAAATAAACTTAGTGAACCATCCATCCTTTAATAGAGAAAACTGTAGTTTTCCCATGGTGACATACTCCTCTAAATAAATCCTTGGCTCAAAAGCCAATGTGTTTGCTCCCATAACTCTCTCATCTCCGACGGGGCCATTCTTAAGGTACCCATCACTACGAGCTTATTGTTGATGCCAAGACTAAGACAAAAATATCTTGTGAGGTAGCAACTCGATACTCCTTTAAATACCACTGGAAAAATCTTGAACTATCGATAACACATATAAGAAAGCGTAACCTCCTTTGATGTGCTCGCATAAATAGTACAATAGTGTTCAAGACCCTCCCTCGAGCCTAGGCATAACTATAAAAAAAACATCCCCTGCTCAAGAATGGTAAGCATAATAACCTACCCTCTATAGTCTCCCTAAACGTAATAGATATCTATCCAGTCCATACCCAATAATAAAACTTTATCCTCATGTCTAAAATCAATAAAGCAGTTAACACATAGAGATTATGGGAAGGTATATATTATAGACTGAGGACCTTACGAATATCAATGATCAACTATGTTAGGTAGTAGTGTATCGGGAGGGTTCCTTGTTTGGATTTATCTTTGCGAGACATTCCAGGCATGAAACTAGAGAACGTCAGGAGTTGGTGAGAAGTTTTGTCGATAGTACATAAGTTTCGTACTTTGGCCATTATACATATACAAAAATATAACTGAGAGCTGATAATTCTAGTATGACTTAAGGCCGGCAGAGATGCCTAGTCCTGGTATCATTATAAATAGACAATGATGCCACTAAAAGAGTCATTAAGTTAAGACTAGTGGGGTGGTTGAGTGTACTCATATCCTATCAGCATGACAAGTGCGCGAGAATCGATTTACGAGTGGTACATATTATTGGTATAATAAGGCGCGAGACATAGGGTGTATGGGTGCCCTGGGTGATTGAATCAGTAAGTTGATTATGATTGTCGTGAGAAATTGATAAATTTTAGGCAAGGAAGTCGAATCTTATTCCGTAAGATTTACTAGAAGCTTGCATTACACAAGAAACTAATTTTTAGAGCGGGAAAAGGATTCTAACACGCAGTGAGGCAAAGTCACATGGATCACAGTTAGAAGTACATTTGAGAGAATATAAGATGTATTAGGTTAAAAATGACAATGGTGATGGGCTGTAACGAAGAGAAATATTGATAAATCCCTTTGCAATGGGTCACTTATCTGTTGGTAAAGAGTGGACCATCCGAAACCAGTAGGGATTTCTCAACCAGTAGAAGGAGAAAGCATTCCAAGATTTTTATCGCGAAGGTAACTACATCCTAGAGGGGTTACGATCCTATATAGGTGATAGTGGATCGGGTGACTGACGTAGCTCATGTTATTGCAGTTAGGACCGATCATACTACGGGATAGTATGCACTGATCTTTATAACCGAGATAGTGAGATTACATGGGGTATCGCTCGATCTCGTGTCCAATTGGGACAAGATCTTTGTCATTCAATTTTAGGAGAGTGTTCACATGGCCATATGTACCGAGTTTTGATTGAGTATCACCTATCATCCATAGACGAATGGGAAGAATAAGAGGACTAATCAGATGCTTGGAAATAAATTGTATGTGTACCCTTAGATCTTAGGGGAGGACGGTCATAGTCCCTTCCACTTGTGGAGTTTGTGCATAATAACTTATATAAGTTCACTTTTAGGCATGTCGCCAGTTGAGGTTTGGCACGGTAAGCCTTGTTGTCCTCCTACTTATTATTTAATGATGGGGGACCAGGTATCATTACAAATATTAGAGATGAGTTGGTACTTAGTACATAATGCGGGTAAAATATATACTGTACAAATAACTGACTTGGGTGTGATCGTCGTGAAATGAGATTTTATGTATCTTAAAAATGATTAATCTACTAAGGTTAAAATTGTAGATGGCTAGATAGTGAATATCTAAATTAAAGCTTAAGTAGTGAAACTTAAATGATACGGATTGGGCAAGAACCTACGTTACAGGGTAACCTGGAGTTTAAAATGAACATAAGTGAGATGTTCATTATTAAGGGTATTTGATAGCATACTGTATGGGCGGTACAGAGTAGTTTACTGGTAAGCGTGAGGATGCGTTGCGCAACATATAGCCATAGTTGTTCTTATCGAGTATACTTTTTTCGAATTTCGGGACGCAATTCCGTTTTAAGGGGGGAAGTATGTAATAGCCCGTAATTTTAATGAATTTTAAAATAGGATTAATTATAAGTAAAATGGGGATTAATTGAAATTAATTATGAATAATAATTGGAATTAATCCTGATTGAATATTACTAGAGTATATAATAATTTGTTATTGATATTGAATAATACTCAGTGATGAAAAGTAATAATATGCTTATATGGTCGCGAGTGAATAATGCATGAATTATTGAAATTAAGTCGGGACACGTGTGAGAGTCGTGTCGGGACTAAATTAAAAGGATAAAGGGGGAAATTATTTTTTAGTCATCAATATGGGCATTTCGAATGGGCCAATGAGTTCGTAATTGTTGAAATAGATAGAAAAGTCTACATGGGGGTTTGATTTGAGTCTAAGGTCAATTGGGAACCAAAAGGACACCTTGGAGGGGTATTTTGGTCATTTTTCGGGGGAGGTGAATAGTACATGCGGGATTGGAGTTTTATTATTGAATATTATAGTGTGTTAAAATAAGAAATAATTTACCAAAAGACTAAGGAGAGGAAGGGAGAGAATTCTAGGAAGAGGAGTGGTTTTAAGAGCAAACCAAGGGCTGCACCACCACTGGACAAGTGATTGGAAAGGAGGAGGAAGCATCCTACATACATCTTCACCAAAGGATCAAACCTACACCTTAAGGCAAGTGTAATTCTTGTTCCAATTAGCGAGTATAATATCCATGTTAAATTAGAAGGGCTAAACATCCATGAAAACTATATACCAAAGATAAAAATTTGATGGTTTTGATGAAATTTTGGGTTTAATTGATGAGGCAAATTGGTGTTTATATGTTTTCTTGAGAAAGAATTCTATCATGTAGATTTTCTTGAATTTAAAATAAGATTAGTATGATTCATCTAAATTCCATGATGATCTTGATATGATTAGATGTTATAAATCATGTACATACTTGGGTATATCATTTGGAATGAATTATGAGGAGTTTGGGATCATTTGGTGGAGGTTTCGAGAATGAATTATGTCACAACTTGTAGGTAGAAACATGTAAAAAAAGGACGAACATTGTATGATAATTGTAAGATTGTTTCAAGATAAATTTGGTAGTGTGATCGCGATTTTTAATATAAAATTACGTTCTGCACAGCTTTATTGTTTTAAGTGTTTTTAAAATCAGAGAAGAAAAGCTTCAAAATTCTAGTCTTTATTTTTGGGCAGATTGTAACTTAAAAAAAAGGGATTATTGGAAATTAAAATATAATACGGGATTGTTGTAATGAGTTTGGGGTTTGGACCAATAAGTATGCGTTTAAGGTAGCTATTGGAATAATTAATTAAATCATTTCTGTTAATACGAGATGTTAGGAGTAATGGGAAATGTGAATAAAATGTGAATTATTAGTTATGGTATAAACTTGAAATATACTACGTGTGGGATTTGTATATGGGATGAGAGTATACCCATTTGTTGATATATATACATAGGTGGAGCGAATACCTATAATATAATTGAGGTTTAAAATACCATGATACATAGGATATTCGAGAAAGATGTATACTATGTATGGAAACTTGTGATATGGGATGAGCTTATGCCCTATTGTTGATATATATAGGTTAAATGTATACCGATATGATGATTTGTGTGTATGACATACCTATCATACTTGCTATCGAGGGGAGGTTTGCGCGTTAAGGACACTCATATCCCGATGAGCCTTTGGGGAGATTTTTTACTTGTGTCTCACAATATAGAACCTAGGTATAGGCTATCTGTGACAATGATAGTGATGATGGTCATATGGGTGAGTAGGTATGTGCATAACCCATAGGCTTTGAATTATATTCAGATCCAATATATGTGATTTGTGATGATGGTTCAAGTGAGATACTGAACCAACAGTCTTTTATACAGTGACGAGATGTACTGGGACTAGATAGTAGGGTAGTGCGTACACCGCAGCTGTGTCTCAGGGTGCAGTATTGTATATATATAATAGAGTGAGTGTATATATATACATATGATATTATATACTGTGTGATTTACGTAGACATGGAAGATGAAGAAATCCGAAATTAAATAAGTATGAGAACATTTAATTATATTGATATTTGAATTAATATATTTATTTATTATATGTATTGTGAAGGAAATACGTGGAGAAAGATAAAGGCTATGGTTAGTTGATACAATCAGATAATCTAGTGAAAGTGAGAATGGTAACTAGAATAAATTGAGAATACGTTAGGCGTGCACATTAGTTGAGAGGTGAGAATCTCAAGTGAGAGACCGAGGATCTAACATGTATATAATAATTGCTAATTGTAGCATTTATTCACTTACTATTTTTAAAATATTTTACAATCAGGCTCTAACCCATTTTCTCTTGCATATTATTTTCCCTCTTGTATATATATTATATCAGGTGTCCAGCCACAGGGATGCCAAACTTAAAGGATTGCATATTTATTCTCTAGGGATGCTTTGGAGGCTGGACCTTGCATTAGACGCATCATTTCATTGATTCATGTACTCTGTAGTCATTTTCTTCTATGGTTTGTTGCCAATGGATCCTTGTCATTTTCATTCTATCTCACTCATTAGTTTTACTTATGTTGATTTTGGATACATTTGGTTTGACTTGGTTTATTGTATTGAGATGTTTTAAGTTAGGAAGTTTATTCCAGTTATATTAAATAAGTTACGATGGTTATTATTTATTATTCATTGTTGTGGATCGGGTTATTGCAATTATTAAAAAGGAATTTTATTTAAAATAAAAAGTTTTAACACTAGCTTAATTGATTACTAGGTGGTTAATAATGAAAGAAATGTTTTTTTTCCGACAGTGATGCGGAGAATGAGCCAGCTGAATAATTTGAATTAATTGAATAAGGGATTGGCCACCTGGTATTTAATTAAGCAGGTTGTTACAATTTCATCTCATTACTTTCATTCTAACACAATTATAGTTACATTCTGAAATATGATAGGCTTGCCATGGATTAATTGAGGAATCAGTCCCAAATTTTCGTCAATCCCTCAAGGTAGGATTTCTTCCTCCTCTTCCGTAGCAGTTATGTCTCTCTGAATGGTTGTTGCTATAACTAGGTTAAACTAATAGTTTATATTAAATCACTAATCCCAAAATAGGCTATGGACCTAAAATAGCCTCAACCAAAAAGGCCCAAACAAGATCTAAATGGCTTAAAATTGGTCCCAAACCGTATACTAATCCAACGAACTAAAATTCCACTTTAATAAGCTCAAAACGGACTTTATTTTACAATCCAACCATCTTATCAAGTTAAATAATTATCATATTAAATTAATCAATGAGTTAATATGCGTAGATTAATTTTAAATCTTAAAAATCAATTAATTAGTTTGTGTCTCTGTATTATAAGAGTGTACTTCACAATCGATGGGACCCTATGCGAAGGAATAATCCAAATAAGGAAACCCCCGAGACTTAGCCTCTAACAATTTCATAGTCCCTTATAATACTAAGTCACTTAATTATTTATGTTAATGAATTATTAGGAGTTCCCTAACATCTATAGAAATACAATCCAATCTACACGTAACTCAATTATGTAACATACCATATGTAACATCTCATGGTCACATCTCACTCTAATAAATAACACATCAAAAGTTCCACATCTTGCTTCATAAAATGACATGTCGTATGACATTTAATAACTCATCAATATCTGATAATCACTTTAACCAGTTATTAAATATTATCAATATATGGGTTATTATATACCTCACCCCTAAACAAGGAATTTCGTCCTCAAAATTCAATTATTTTATATACTTAAGTCGAAGGTTTAGAAATTTATCACCCGCAAAAGGTCCTCTCATTACTAAATAGAACATACTCTCTCTTCGACCTTATATGCATCGTGGTGTATCCTGATAACTCACATTCGATTATAACTCAATCCCATCACGTCTAAATATTAAAACATCAATTTCTCCCTTGGGAAATTCATCCGTCATTTACATATAGAAGATGTCGTGCACATGCTGAAGGTGATCGGGTAATATCGAATGACCCCCGACCCACCTATTGAAGATTGTGAAAAGTATCTAAATAGCGGGGAACCAACTTCCCCTTACACCCAAACTTTACAATTCCCTTCATAGGGGAGACCTTAAAAAGCACATGGTCTCCCCCAGTATATAATCTATGCTTCATCCTATCTCCATAACTCTTCTACATACCCAAAAAGTCTTTATACACTCTCTAATAAGTTTCACCCCCTTTGAGATGTCCTGAACACAATCTGATCCCAATAAATTTCCAACTCCCGAATCTATCCATTTTCGGTCAATATGTTGCCAATAACCTAGATGGACCTATGTACCCTATGGGACCTCGGTACCCCACGATAAAATCAATTGATCAACTCTCCCACTTTTACACTAAGATCTCTACAACTTTTATTCTTTGGATGTCTTTGGTTCTCTTAACCTCCCATACTGTCATGTGGCACTCTTAGACATAAAGTATTATAATATCTTTTTCACTTTACCATCAATAATGACTCGTTAAATTATGGTACATCTAGCCGCCCCTAGGATGTACAGTGGACCACAAACCATGCGCATCAACCAAAACTTCCTTTCAAAACTTGAGCCCCTCTATTACAACAACTATTCCTTATGTGACACGCCGCCAAATTAAATATCGGGTTATCAGTCCTTTATCAAATTATAATCAAGGTGAACGGTTGGTTCATTCTTAGCATCACTGTCGCAAAATAAACTTTCCAATGTAAACACCCTAAATAATTAAGCTAAGTGTCAAAACCATTTAAAACATTATTTCCATTTTATTAAATCCAATTATGAAAACCTTTAATAAGTAATAGTTTAAGAATCACACAATTATTAAGAATGGAAATAAACACCCATGAATTTAACCATTCAGATAAACCAATACCAACTTTCAAACCACAAAGGAAAACCATCCTGACACTAATCAAATCCCAAAGAGTAAATATACTAAAGATAAATAAACATAATCTCTGACAAATCCAACGGAATAAGGAAACAGGTGACACATGCCCAACTAATTATAACTGAAATAAGAGTGGAATCAACAACGAGGTCGTCTAAGCAAATGGCCTGCAACTCCCACATAAGCTGCAGCATGTCCAGTCCAAAGAACCTAAGCATGACGCCCCTGTGGCTGGGCACCTGTAGTATATACATATATATATACATATATATATATATATATATATATATATATATATATATATATATATACAAGAAAGAAAAGATGTTAAGAGACGGGTCAAAGCCCGATTGTAAAATAATTTAAATTTAGTTTAGCAAGTATATAAAATGCTTACCAGATAATGCAACAGTCATGTTAGTATGCGACACTCTCTTGAGAAATTCTCACCTGTCACCTAGTGTACACGCCTACCGCACTATTAACCCCAAAAGTTCATTTTAATGTATATCTCCCATAAGGTTTCATTTTGACAATTTCTATGGCTAAGATAATTATTTTCTGAGAATAAGGTTCGCACAGCTATCTCATTTCATTTGAAAAATATACCAGTGTTGTCACAAAGATTTGCAAGCACTTATATTATAGTCGGAGTATTGATTTGTTACTGAACTACTTTTTATACACAGATGAAAGTTCCCAGTTTCATGTCTATATATGTATATATATATATATATTATATATATATTAAATAACTCATATAATATATATACTATCGGCACCCCACATAAACATTATGGTGCTGGAATACTCTTCTAACAAGTCCCCCTATCACTCGCACTAAGGGAAATACTAGTTCGGAATCACTCTCGAATTTTATTAACACAAAACACATACAAATGGAGGCGAAACATAGTTCCAAGTCACTAAGAGGTCAGCACATACCATCACGTCTCTTAGGACCGTCTGACTATCAATCAGGTAGCATGTACTAAGGATTTCTATGTTCTAGGGTACAAGACAATATCCCCCATAAAGGTCCCATCGAGATAAGACCGTCCCGACGCGGTAACCTCCGTGATAGCAAGTAACGAGGGCATGATTTTTCACATATATAAAATATGCACAAACACACAGTCATATATATATATAGATATATATATATATTACTATCCCCATTTCTAAATTATGTACACCCACGACCCATAATTATGATTATTCTTTCTTAGTACACTATACTCAATTATCCCATATAACGGGCTCGTCTCTTTTATTCTTAATTATAGATTATTCCATACTTACTTCATATCACTCGTAGTATTCTATCTCCCTATGTATAATTCTAGTAGGTACTCTCTTATCTTCCAACATAACTTCCTTACGAGTCTCACTCCTTTAGTTACACGTACCCATGATTTCCTATGTGTATATTACCCCCCGTTAACCCTAACTTCGTCTTACATTAAATACTCAATTTTTACTAAGTCCTACTTGTCCTCTTTATGTACCAAAATGTTCTAACAATAATGCTTAAAGGTTACTACTAATTTTAATCGAAATAAACTATTATAAGAGGAATATGAGTTTTCCTGGAGGGGTCGATCGATCGATCATTGATCGATTGATGCTCTTTAATCGATCGATCGATCGATCAAGCAGTTATGGTGAAATAGCAGAAAACCCAGTTACGAAAATCATTCTCCAAACTCAACCAAATCATCATATTTATCTCCCAACCTCCCAACAATTGATACTACAAATGTTATATACCCAAACACATAATTTTCTACGTAAAACATATGGGTTTTCATCAATTATGACAATTAAAAGGGAAAAACTATATAAACCTCAAGAATCCTAATCTTTTCTTTAACTTTCAATTCTTCCACTTATATTTCCAGATTTTCTACTCCTAAATCAATGAAAATTCGTGGTTTATTCTCTACATGTGAATTAGAACTCCAGAATATGATTATTACCTTTACAAAGTGCGAATTATAGTCTCCAATATATGCTTTCTTTCATGAAACTAGTTCTAATCAATCCTAGACTAACGTAATTGAAGCATTAACTAAAAATATATCAAGATAGATACTTGCTTGGAAATTTTGTTTCTGATTTGTGGAAGAAGGTGGCGTGGTTGTGTTCCTCATCTCGCGATCTACAATTTGGCGGTGACGTCGGTGCAAACGACGAAGTTTTTGGACTAGAACTCCTTGGAAATCTTCTCCACTTCTTCTCTAATGGCCGTTATTTGGTTTTGCTTATGTTAAACCTAGATGACAACCCCTAACATCTGATATAGCCTTGGTAAATTCGTGGGTTTAATTACCCAAAAATATGAAATGTCCAAAATGCCCTCCCGGGATACTAATTAGGCCTAAAAACATCCCGAGACCCAAACTAAACCCCCAGGTACATTATTTTGACTATCTAGACCCTTCCGAACACATTGGCGCACTTAAAATGACCATAAGAGTGACTTATAATTTATTTACTTTTAATAATAATAATTTAGTCCCGACACTACACAGGCGCGTCCTGACTTAATTTTCATAATTATCATATTATTCCCTCGTGAGAATTTTAACAAATTCAACCCTACATATTACTATACTCAATAAGTAATATTTAACAAATAAACAATTTTCCAATAATTACTAACTCTTGTCATGCTAGTAACATTTAAAACAAATTTTCGGATTAATATTAAATTAATTTATCTCAATTAAATTTAATAAATCCCTAAATTTAAAAGCCATAAAAATACGGGGTATTACATACTTCCCTCCTAATAATGGAATTTCGTCCTGAAATTCGGAAAATAAGGCCTATCTTGTATCATCTGTAACAAGGTATAAAGCATCTAATTCCCACAACATCGAAAGAGAACTACAAATCTCAATCTCATCAATTTAATACAACAAAATTAATATGATTATATGCTTTGCGAGATATAATTGATATTTTATAGGTATTAAAGTGCTTAGCGCAAAATTTGGTCGCATTTTGGGTAAGTTTTGTCATAAAGCGTACATTCAAGGGCATTTTAGTCATTTTTCATTTGAGTTTCTGGACCAATGTCTCATGAAATTTGTATCCCCCTGAACTAGCTTTGTTTAGCCTCCAACCACACCTAATTCCTATTTATAACAAAGAAGTTACGACATTTTCCGTATGTTGATTCAAAATGAAGATCCAGACTGTCAGGGGCGAATCGATTCTGGCCTTGTTAAAGTCCGTAAATATCTAAAAAAAATTGGGAGGGGGCGGGGTTGCTTGGGTATAGATGGGGCAACAATCCTTAAGGTTTGGGGATTCATTTTTCATTAGATTAGGTTTGTTTTAGGAGAGATTTTGGGAGCGATTTCATTTCTCTCTCTTTGGGTTCCAATTTATTTTTATGTAAGTATACTTTTCCATATTCTTCCTCGTCAATATAGTTTAATTTCTTTGTTTAAGCTTTGATTAATTACTTTCTTGCTTTATCAATTAGTTATTTTTCTTGTTTAATTAGCTCGATTTATTTTTCTTACCATGTGTAGTAGCAAGTTTAAAGGTTGGGGTCATATTTTCACCATTAATGGGTATTAAGCTTTAAAATCTTTGGCTGGTTTGAATGACTTTTAATTTAAACCTTGTGTATTAATGTTGGAATATTGGGCGTTTAACTTTCTTTGTCTTGCAATAGTAGTGTTTATAGCGATATTTCAAAATTAATCCAATTGTGACAATTTTTGATTGAAAGTTTAATCTTTCATTATTGAGTTAAATTTCTTCATGTTTGATGCTTATAAACAATTGAGTATGCTCGGTTAAATATTTTTGAACCATAATCCCTTTTACGCGTTGCTTAGCCCATGGTGGGGATGAGATCCTAATCTCATTTTCTTAATATTTGTTTATTTTTTATTGGTAATCAACTTCTTCTTTTTCTCTTTGTAAAAATATATCATCTTTTCTTTTTCCCCTATTCTAAATGTTAAGACAATTTAATCTTAAATATTGTTCCATGTGGAATCGATCCCTACTTACCACTACACTTTTATGTATAGCGTATCG
This sequence comes from Sambucus nigra, assembly GCA_949130495.1. Taxonomy (NCBI): domain Eukaryota; kingdom Viridiplantae; phylum Streptophyta; class Magnoliopsida; order Dipsacales; family Adoxaceae; genus Sambucus; species Sambucus nigra. The sequence goes on from OX422212.1 coordinate 364,865,330, forward strand.
AGTTATGGTATTTGTTTTGTATAGGGCATAAACACCCAACAACATGTTTTAAATACGAAGTTTATGACTCATTAGTAACCCCGCTACCTCGTCAAACACGTCATTAAATTCATGGACAACTATTATCGAACATCTGGATATGGAGACCTCCACAGAGTAACTCGCATCGATGTAGTATAAGTGTGTGATAGACGCTCCCTCAATCCTAGGCATGACTATAAGAAACATCTCCTACCCGAGAATGGCAAATGTGATTTCTTTTTCGCCACAGTCACTATATGCATGGTAGTGTGCTAACTAATCCATCCCTATAATCATATCATAAGTCGATATGTCTAAAAGTAATAAATTGGTAGAAAATCACAATTTTTTTATCTCAACTTCCACGTCCCCACATACCTAATGTAAGGCAGTATTCTACCCACTAGGTGTCCACATGCATAGATCATGCAGATTTCCATTCCTAGTTCCACGAGGCCAAAAGATTTGTCGCTATCAATGTTAGTGCTTTCATTTTCAAATGAGGTTGAATCAAATGATTTTATGGTCGGTGACTTTGCTTCGTGATTGGATCTCTAAGTCCAGGTGATCCTATCCTCAAAGAATATTTTAAAACCCAGTTTCATCTTCTTTTCAGCCACGTCATACCATGGTTCAGGAAAGCCATAATAGAAAAATCTTCTCCTTCTTTGATGAAGTGACCATTTAGGGAGTCCATAATTGACTTCATTTTTCTGCAACGCCATTTTTTAGTACGATTAACGAAGATATATAAGTTCCATCGGGGGTATTTAATACCCTTGGCAGTGTGGCGGATAAGTTATTTTTTGGCAATTGTCTCCTGTTGTCGGCGATCGAGCCCCATTTCGAGCATAAAGTTAATCTTTCTATATATTTGAATTACATTAGCATTGTCATGTGGGTTGTATTCGGGACTCACTCTTTCTTTGAAACTCTCTCCAGACAAGAGAGGAAGAGGAAGTGGATCAATATTGAATCCTACGAGGAGCATGTCATTAGTGCTATGATGGATTTGTAGGATCAGGATAAAAATGATGATGCCATCTAAATTGTTTTTGTCCTTAATAATAGTGATTACTTGACTATTTTCGAAGAACTTGAATTTTTGGTAAAGAGAAGAAGAAACTCCTCTCATATGGTGAAGCCATGGATAGTCGAGAAGCAGATTGAAACATATTGGGATGTCTATCACTTTGAATTCCATTTGAGATAACATTGGAATATCCCCTAATGTGATGAGAATTAACCCTATAACTTCCCAAAGGGTGTTGTCATACGCATAAACAATGACTTACGTAGGAGTGAGATGACTAACTTGTAGTCGCGGGCATCATAGCATTCAAAGTGGGCATACATTCAGGGCAGAACCATTATTAACACATACCAATGGGACTGTCTTCTACACAACTTCAATTAAGATATTAAGAGCATAGTTATGAGTAGGACAAACTTTAAGATTTCTTCATCAGTAAAGGAGATGATCCTTTTAGTGGTTAGAGGTACAACTGTATAAATTGCCTCGTCAAGGGATGTAGAAGGAGGAACTATAACTTGTGTGAGCAATTTGATGAGGGAATTTCTATAAAGCTGAGAGGAAATGTAAATTCCCATATGGTGATGTTTTCTTTGGTATTTTTCAGATGTTCAAGAATCTTGCTTTCTTATATGGTTATTTCAGGAATTCGCGGTTCTTCAATAACTATTTCCCTTTATCTATAGATTCGATATCTACGAGGGGGATTTTATCTTTATAGTATCCGCCTGATCTGGTCATGTAGTTTACTGATGATGGAAAAAAGAGAAATTTGATTTCTTCACCTATCTTAGGGGCAACAGAAACTTTATTGATTTATGGTAAAAATTCTTCAAAATAAATCACTCCACAAAAAGAGGGAATCACATTAGGAACTTCATTCTCAGGTTCACTGTTTCAATCATCTGAGTTATCGGAGTCATCTTCCCACCCTGGGGTGATTATTCAATTTTTTACAAATAAGTCAATGCACTCAAAAACTATAAGAGCTTCAAAGTATTAATCTTCCCATGTCATAGAGAAATAGTTCTAAGAATGGACCAAGTACCCCTTAGTTTTATGGCAATAAGTAGATCACTAGCTTCACAGATTTTCCCATTCTTGAGGATTTCTTCTATTAGGATTTGGAAAATGATATCAAGGGTGAACTTATCTTGACGTACAAATCATTCATGGGATTGGCGGGCTCATTTTTGATCTTCTATCTAAGGGTCGCTTATTATCTCACACTCTTCCTCTTTGATGGTCAATTTTACCTAAAACTTTAGTCCCAGATCTTTTAAATGTCCACGGATAGCTGGTAGGTTCATGCTCTATGTTTCTTATTTGGTACAGACGGCTATACAAGCTCTTATCACCAGGGAGAGGGCTCACTCATGATCAGTTTTGGACAAAACAGGTAGGATGGAAATATATGGAGAGGAATCGGGGATTTACCTTGGTCGATTTATTAAGTGGGAATTTTTAAAGGATTAATTTTGGTTGAGGGCTCAAAATTAGAATCTTCTTCAAAAAGTAAGTCGTTCATGATACCTTGAGTTAAAAGCAAAGAATATTGGGTAGTGTTTAGCTTTGGTCCCATATGGGAATAAATGATGCCTTTATCAATGAGACCTTGCACTATAATTTTTAGGTGATGGCATTGGTCGGTGGTATGACCCACTGTTTAGTGAAAATATCAACGGGCATCGTGTTTGAAATATCTTGAAAGTGGGTTAGGCAGTGGACTAGGTTCTAAAGGTTCGATAATATTACAAGATAGAAGATATTGATATACTTTAAAGATGGGAGTATGGAGATTGATGTAGTATTTTTTTATAGTAGTAGCATGGGCTTATAGTGACCATGATGCGGTTGGTTAAGAGGAGATGTTATTGATGGCAACAATAATGGGTTTCTCATATTTCTAAGGAGTAAACTGACTGACTGACTTCTTCTTTATGATTTTATTTTAGAACTAACAACATTTTCTTCAATCTCTACCCTAGCCTATCGGAGAGCTCTAAAGTGGAGGTAATAATAGCTACCCATGGTTCCTAGGATATGCATTAAAAAGTCCTTCTTCACTATACTAACTTTCTCTTACTCTAATGGACGATTGGTCATAGTGGAAGCTTTATCCCTCCACCTGGTTATAAAATTATTGATAGATTCTTCGTATCCTTACTTAACTAGCTCAAGGTCATTGATGGTTACTTCCAGTTCTTCATAATAATTTTATAAAGCCCTGAATTCTCAAGCGACCTCGTCCTAAATTTGGATTCAGGACTCCTATAGAGATAAAAACCCACTGTAGGTACTCTCTTTCAGGGTTGCTAAAACATCGGGGCCATTATTTCTTCTATAGCCCAAAATACTCATGGTTCAATGGTAGTTTCGAATACGCACAATAGGAGACCCTCTTCCCTCAAATTTTTCAGTATTAGACATCTCGAATTTTCCAGCCAGATGAGCCTTCTAATAAGGAGCATGTGGGTCTAGTACACTTAATTTTCCTGAGAGCTTCACTTGATCAAACTTTTGAGAAAGGATGTGAGGTCTTCTATAACCCTATTGAATGTTTCTTTTTAGGGTCGATAGGGATAGGCATGGGAAAGTTAGCCCCTAGTTGGGGGATATTTAGCATGGGAAGATTAGCAGGAGGTGCCCCATTAATGTCCAGGATGTGTGGAGGCATTCTGATGTGCGGCGCATGCTAGTATTCTTAAGGGGTCCATATGGGTTCGGGCACATGAGGTCCCTTGACATCGGGGAAGGCAACACTTGTATTAGGAATTATCTATGGTTTAGGCATATGTAGGATCCAATCCTTGTTTATCTATAAGTTATAAACATTAGATTTTAGGTTTTCAATCCTAGCGGTGATCTAAGCTCGTACAATGATCAAATATGGATGAAAATTGGCATCCCATTTAGGGTTATCCGTGAGTTGATTGTGGTAGTACATCTTTGTCGCTACTAAAGTGGGTGAAGATGAAGTAAAACTATAAGACTCTCTGATAGCGGATCATAACCAATAGGGAGCCAAGTCAAACTAAGGGAAATGAGGTCGCACATGAGAGGGAAGTGGCTTATTTTTAGAAATAGGTGCTTTCTTTATTTTTAAAAAGGGAATATTTTTGGTATTTTTTTGAAAAAACGGGAAAATGAGGAAAAGCCCCTCAGTTTAGTTGTTATTATTAGGTTCCACTTGTATTATGATCCATCTAGGGTGCAAGTGCAATTTCGGATAGGACCCGAGTCTGGGAGAAGATAGGGTGTGTAATGCAAGACACAATTTAACTTGTTTCTAGATTCACGAGAAGGACCCTGTTTTAAAAATGGGCAAAAGAGCATAAAATTGGACAGTAAGATGACCCAAATTTTGGTAGAATTTTGCATTGGAATCGGCAATGTTGGTATGAGTGTCCTAGGGCTGAAATCTATATGAGGGTTATGAATAGGAGGTTAGTGTAAGGGATCCCCCCCCCCCCTGACATAACTTCCACGATATACCTCTTGCGTATTAGGGTTATTATTCATTGGTTCATGTGGAGAAGACATTTGATATACTTGAGTGTATGTGAATTACCTTATGTTATACCTCATGGTAACAGTGATATACTCAATGTACGTGAACGGGTTCTTACTATATACCTCTCATCATGAGTTCGGTCAAGTTGTACTATACTGGGGAACAATTCGATTGACAATGTGAGATGGGAGCCTATTTCTTAGGTTAATCGCATCCCGCAGCTGCTGCAACCCATTACAAAGAGACTCCCTAGTACGGGACAAATATAGTGTTAATACTCAATTATCATGGGATGTAGTTTGCAAATGCATGAGTTTTAACTAGTACATTTACGCAAAGTGTTATGTATACGTAGAGGGATACATAAAACTAATAAGTATAGAGTAAAAAGGCAGAATATATAAAATTTGCATGTGATAAAGCGTTAAGTACTCGAGTGAAGAATGTGAATATGTAGAAGTGACATGAATCATGTGAATTTATAAAAGTGAGATGGAAACATAGGTATATATACAAGTGGAAAAAATATGATTTAGAAGTGGAGAAAACATGGAGATATATATAAATGAAGTGAATCATGGATAAAGCATAGGTATATGTACAAATGGAGAAATCATATATATAATGTACAAGTAATGTGAAGAATGTGACATGTACAAGTGGAATAAAGCATGCGTATATACAAGTGACATGGAGCATGTGATATACATAAGTGACATGGATCATGTGATAAGTGATGAAAAAAATTGGGATAAACATGTGATGAAGAAATAAGTATGTGCATGAGATGGAAAGATATACATGGGTAGTGTAACATGAGCATGCATATAAAACATGCAAGCATAAGAGAAAAAATATTATACAAGCGAGAAAATATATACACACGTAGAATATGAATTAGGAGAAGGAAACTAAAACCCATGCAAATAGAGTATAGTCCTTAAAAAAGCATATGTAGTAGAAACTCCACTGTGCAATGTGCACAAAGGCATCGCTCGGGCTTCCCATTTATTAGAGATAAAAGGGGAGGACTATAAAGCATCAATAGTAGGTGTGTGAAATGTGTAAAAATAATATTCACTACCTATTTTTCTCAAAACAAGCAAAATAAATAGCTATCTCTAAATAGACAGAAAAAAACAACCAGTGCGCGCGAAACCAAACAAGATGTGGGCTCGAAGACTGTGTTATGGAATGGGAAGGTGCTAGACAATGATTTTTCCTGTTTGGTCTCTCATGGGAAATAAAATGTTCTCCTTCTCCTAAAGTGTGTGAACATGTGTATAATGTGTGCAAAGCATATAAAGTGAAATAATGTATGAATGTGCAAGTGTATGTGTATGTGTGTGTGTGTATGTGTGTGTGTGTGTGTGTGTGTGTGTGTGTGTGTGTGTGAGAGAGAGAGAGAGAGAGAGAGAGTGCGTGAAAAGTGAAGTCGGTGTATTCTTATCATGGAAAACATAGGAAGGAGTCATCCTAAGGAGATGAAGTAATTAAAAGTGTGAAAAAACTAAATGAGAGCGGTATACTAAGACTGTAGCATCATTATCAAAAAGTGAATATGTATGATGTGGGACCATTAAGAAGTGATATGGTGAAGAGAACTGTTTAGGGGAATAAAACATGATAAATTTGAACAAAGAAAAAGTAAATAAGGACTAAAATCCCAAAATGGGTTCAGATCAAAGTCCATGTAGTTTGCATGTAGAAATAATGTTGGGGTCTAACTCATAGTCGTAATTTAGGGTATATTTTTTATTTTATGAAAATGTTGCCAAATGTGGTGAGAGTGTGATAAAAAGTGAGATAACCCTAAATTGGAGACTAAGTCATAAACTCACATTTTGGGATTTTTGATTTATAAAAATGAATTTCAACCAATATGTAATAAAAATTATGATTACTGATAAAATAAAGCAAACCCAACTAAGAAATATGATAAAAACACCAAGTATATGTAATAGGAATTGTTAGACAAAGCGGAATGGCAAGAGATTTAGACGATTAATCTCTTTGAATTCTATTTTTGAAGACTTTCGTAGGATGGATTTTGAGTGTGGGTAGTTGTGATGGAGTGGTGGATAATGGTGAAGAAATATTGATGTAAGGTAATGTAAATGGAATTTGGTAAAAGTGATATTATCTAAATTTGAGTAAAGTCATCACACTGATTTCGAGGTTAAAGTCCCTCTCAAATGATGTTTGCCTTTCCTTAAATGAGGTCAGACTTGCTGGCTAAGGAAATTTCCACCTAACTATAGGCACATGATGTGTCCTCCCAATAGGCAAGCATAAATGTTTTTTTGGGCATAAAATGCGAACCCGTAAGTCTGATTTGTGCACGATCGGGACCGTTGGAAAGATTATCATTACTCTATGAAAGTATGCTAAAGGACTCTCAGGTTTAATAGTTGACCACAGTCAAACGGGGATCAGAGAGTGTGTTGTTGTTTTTCGGATAGGGTTTGAAGGATGATTCAAGGTCCACAATTTGAATGGACTTTGTTTGTACTTTATGGAGAGTGTTGGGTGTACTAGGATGGGGTTTCTACAATATTTATTGGGGTCTAATCTTAAGACTATGTTTTATGGAATTTATTAGTTATTAATCAAGAATTGTCTTCACTCATCTGAAATAAGAATCATGTTTTTGGGAATGACTTATACTTTTTAATATAATTATATCGTATATGTCGGTCAATTATACTTAGTAGGAATTTTGGTGAGTTGGATTAACCTCTATTTTGGAAGATTAGAATTCCTCATCTAGTATGATTAAGCAACTCACAACCTACATAGGGGGTCGACATCCTATTGGTAAAGTTGCATGTCAAATCTTAATTGTTGTCTCATGGTTGGGTGTGACACCCCGTAAAATCTATAGCTATATTGATCAGGTCAAAAAATATAAATAATACATGAGCCAAAACAATTAACTACCATTCTATGCATGACTGAAATTTAAAAAAAAAACTAATATAACAAAGAGATGACGATAACAATTACAAGATTAAACCAGATTCTCGGATACCAATAACCCAACAGTAAATAACTTTGTCACTAGAAATACAAACTGTCTTACAATATAAAACCCAATATTTATATGGTAGTGTTGGCTCTGACATGAATAAACTAAATACAGTAACCCAACTCTGAATAATATTTTAAAGGAAATGCTGGAAATAAAAGTTAGCATGCAAGCTCGACACCTACATACTATGAAGAAGTTGTAATTGGAATGAGTGAAATGAGACTAGGTTTATGGCTTGAACCGCGTCCTAGGACCTAAAAAGATATTTCAACAACGGGATTAAATCTAGCAGAGAAAGAATTTTACTGAATTTGGGATACAATAATAAAAGAATTTTACTGAATTTGCGATATAATAATAAAAGAATTTTATTAAATTGGATACAATAATAACCATGCACCTTCCTCTCATATTTTAGTTGTTTTAAAGTTAACCCAACGTAAATAACCTAAATAGAACATGTGGTTCTAAGCCCAAAACCAAGTGAACCCAGTGATTAATTATAATTCTTCTCAATTGAATGTAATTAAGTGGTTCCATAATTAATTCCAGTGCATACATCTTTAGTATAATCTTAGTAAATGAAATACAATCACATAGTCTATTAGCACATACAAATAAATGATCTATGCATAAGCCCACACATAAAATATGAAGGCCTCACTCGTGCGTACTAGGTATAGTTATAGGTCATCCCATACCTATAACATAAAAGCATTAGCAAAGGATAAGTCACTAAACCTTCCCGTCATTCTCATAACCCTTTATGCCCAAGACTATACCAAGAGTATCCCCCATTGGGATAAGGGTATGCCAGTAATAGGATCCAGGATAAACAATCCTTTATGCCCAAGAGTACCAATGCGGCAGATCTTGCATGCGCCCCATAAACAATCCTTCTTGGTACATCCACAATGAGGACTCACAAATGGTATGCTTACATAGAAATCCAAAGGATAACAATCCAATTCACTCATAGATTACTAAACCAACATCCAAATTCTCACATTAATTATCCCTAATTATATAAGACTTAAAAAGTCAAACTGTACAAAAGTGTTCTAAAAATATCCTAAACTCGTTTTAATTAGATTACATATGTTGTTTGAATGAAAACCTAAGTCGTTCGAATGAAACCCCAAAAGTCATTCTAATGACATTCTTATTCTTTCTAACAAAAAACACTACCTCATTCTAATGAGATCCTAATTTCATTGTAATGAGATGCACATAGATTCATCTTCTCCAAAACACCCAAAATGTCAATTAGCACAAGAAATCCTAAATTTGAAACCTCTAAATAGTCCCAAACCCATTCTCCTTCGATATAAGTTGTAATACATAAATACTAACCTAAATCTATAAGTTTTAAATGATTCTAACATGGATTCAAGTGTTAATTACACATTGTGAAGTTAATAAGCCTAGTTCATGTTTCCAAAAATTTTAACACAGATTTGAATGAATTTTTGAATTAAATAAGGGGCTTTCATCAGATTCATTACCATGGATTAATTTGTAGCAATTACAATCAGATTTCAAAGTCAAATTCATGGAATTAAAAATAAATCATTTAATATCATTAACAAAAGGTTTAGTATTAATTGACCTATAATTAGTTTCCAAATTAAAAATTAGATTATAAAAATTATATTATAATATGATTAGTTCAGGTTCCAATGAATAATCGTTACTCTAACACAAACTCAAAATAAATTCCTAATATATGTAAACTTGGCTTAGCTAATTAGTGTAAATTCCAAGCTTTCAATCTCCCAAGCTCTTCAATTATTGTGTGCCTCTTCTCTCCAAAGCCTTAATGTTTCTCCAATTATTGCTATTTTGTTTTAAGTTATGGATAATGACTTACTAATGATTCCTCCTATAAAAGTAGCCTTAGTACCTATATGGGCTTGAACCGAGTGAGCCTAAAAGAACTCCAAATTGTCCAAAACTTTACCCAAGGCATATACTAACCTAACAAAATTAAAATGTACTATTTTAAGTAAGAAATTGACATTCTAAATGTCCCAAATGCCAACCCGAAATATGATCAAATCTAATAAATTAATTATCTCAATAAATCAATATATTATCTAATACGAATCAACTAGGTCGATTATTAATTTATTAATTAATTTCGTGCGATACAACTTTATAAGAAACTACTTCACGATCGGTTGAACCCGATAACAAGTTAATAATCCAAACAAGGAAAGCCCCAACACCTAGTCCCTTACCATTCCATAGTCGTCCATAATACTAAGTCACTTCCAAATATTTAATTAACGTATCATCATGTATTAAGTCTGATTTCAAAAATTAATAATATAGCACATATAAAATATAATGAGGGATGAAGGAAAATATATCAAAATTTAATAATGCATAGAAAATACAGAGTATTACATTCGGGAACTTAATTAAAAGTTTAAGGAATATAGTACCACTACATTAAAAATGTATTGAATAGGATAAAAAATGTTTGGGATCATATTTTGAAGGAATCCGAATCCATGATAGTTTTTATGGATTCTAATAACCCTTGATAAATTTATAACTCTTGATTCCATAATAAACCTTATCAGTGGATTATTTTATATTTCGCTATAGTATCGCATATGCTAAGTTTGAAAATCATGGAATATGAGATATTTGTGAAAATCAATTATCGAGAAACTGAATTTCACCAAGTGGGTATTGAAAACTTAGTGTGAGGAATCATATTATAAGTTATCCAACTTTGCAAATAAGGCCTCTTTATTTGAGTTATTTTGACATCAATAAATTGGAGTAAAGTTGTAATTATATAGTATAATTTATTATAACTAAACATAAAAGTAAACAAATTATGGGAGTTAATTTATGATTTTTATATTCCTGTATGGAAACTAATTTCATTATTTGTCTTGGGTTCTAGTGTGACAACCCGCTCATAATAATAACGGGTGGTCAGCCCTATACTACATTAAATCAGGTATCTCAGATGGCACAGTCTCAAAATCAACTGACAATAAACCATAATATAAGGCTAACTACCCAAAATCATTAAAAGCGAATTGTTAAAAATTTAAAACTTTGATTTAACAACAACAACAAAACCAATATTGCAACCATAGTCAACAATATACATCTAACTATGATGAGTGACAAGTGCAAACTCCAAAAATATAAAAGAGTGCAATACAATGAACAAATAAAATACCCGAATATGCTGTCTGGTAACAAACAATACAATAATCTGAGAAACGAAATATGAAAGTGTTAATCTACAACACTTGAATACTAACTCAATATACAACTGAATCCTAATCTAGATATACAAAGCTAGGAATCGACTAAAACAAAATGCTGAGACAGTCCGCAATGCCACAGCTCCACGAATTCTGAATGCGTGAACATCAAAGGCGTCCTTGCGGAGGAATACCTAAAGTAATACTATATGTACATAGAGAGAGAAAATATAAACGGGTCAGAGCCCGAGTTGAAAAACATTTTTATAGCAAGTGTATTAAAATGCATAACAATTATAAATGCATTATTACATGATTAAGGTGGAATCGAACTCTCCATAATAATTTAACTCACCTCTCATCTAAAGCGCGCACTAAACGTATGCTCGTGATCTCCAAATGGATGCCCGATTCTACTTTAGGTAAGAGGATTCTAACTTCAACCCAAATGAAGTATTTAACTGAAACCATCTAACCTATCTCCCAATCTACACTTATTTCAATAATCTATAAGTTATATACATTAAATTTAATGTAATAGTTATATTTATCTTTATAATGTTCATTTGTTGAACATATAAAGTTACATGATCCAATCATGACCACATCAACACAATACATCAACAATTCTCATTTACTAGAATATTATATTCTAGTAATGCCCTTATTTGGCATGTAAACATATATATAGTATTATTATATATGAGTTATTAGCACCAAGAGTTAAGGACTAAACTCCTTCCAATTCTCAACACGGGACTGCGTTTCGTGCGTGGGACATCTCGCCGAGGCGAAATCCAAACAAGGAATCCCCCTGTTACACTACTCCTGACCGTATTGATCCTCGGGGCTCATTATGCCCTCAATGCGTGATGCATGCAACCCAAATTTTTATTATCAAATTTTGATTAATTAATATTTCCAATTCTCAATAGTACACGGCGTTTCATGCGTGGGACGTCTCGCCGAAGCGAAATCCAAACAAGGAACCCCCCTGTTGCACTACTCCTGGCACTGTCGATTGTCGGGATAGGTGATATATATATATATATAATTATGAGCATTAAAGACTAAGTTATCCCCAATTTCCAACATTATACTGCGGTTCGTGCGTGGGATGTCTCGCCGAGGCGAAATCCAAAGAAGGAACCCCCCCGATACACTAATCCTAGCAATGTTAGTCCTTGAGGTCCATTATGCCCTCAATACCCAAGTACAAGCACAAGCAATAATAACCATCCAACCGAGCTATAACTCGAAGGACGCAGTCTCACATGCTATCATCTTCCAGCAGCCCATATACGTAGCAAATTGGGGTCACCTGGTGGGGTTCAACGACACCCACCTCGTGATCAACTCAGGCACACAACGTCCGGGAAGCGATCATAGCTCCTAACTGGTAAGTGAGAGAGACACATACCCACGACCTCTCACCCCCAAAATAAGTAAATGTATATATATATATATATATATATGTAAGGACATTTTTGTCCATTATCAATATGTATGTCATACGCCGTTACACCGTTGAAGAAATTCAAGATTCCATCTACATCAACGGATCCGAATATCAAAGCGTCTTCAACATCATAGCCTCTGCGAGAATGAACTTGGTAAAATTTTGTTTCTACGTTCCTTAAAGTTCATATTTAGTATTGGGAAATTTTTATAAAATGTTTTTTATAAAAATAAGGCGTAAGTTTTTTCAAGCAAAATGAGGCATTTATTATTCTGGGTCAACCGGACCGATCCGGTCACAAACGGACCGATCCGTTTTGCTGGAGGCCAGTATACCCCGGACCGATGGCAAACCGATGAGGAGAAATAGCCGAACCGATCCGACCTCATTCGGACCGATCCGCCTCTTAATAAAAGAACCGATCCGGTCAAATCGGACCGATCCGCCCTCAATCCGGACCGATCCGACGGGGATAATCACTGCCAGATTCGCTGCAGATTTTTTAGGCTCAAAAACTTCCTATTTAAATCCAACTTCGGGGAGTTATTTTTCAAGACTTACATACACGATTTTCAGAGTCCTAAATACTCTAAGTCTTCACCTTTTTGATGTGCCAAACATCTTTTTGATTCACACACAAAAATCCCAATTACTTTTGTGAATCTTTTGGAACCCAAGAACACAAGCTTTGTTGTTGTTCATCTTTGTGGAGAGATCTTTGCAACCGAGGGCTGCGTGTCATTGCTGAGGGAGTCTCTACAAAGTTTTATGGCTGCGTGTCATTGAGGAGAGCTGCGGTTCTTTCTTCGTTGTTTGGGCTGCGAGTCCTTGGAGGGTGCTGCGTGTATTCTCTTGCTGAGTTCAAGACTGCGTGTCTTTGTGGGTTGGCTGCGCGTTGATCCATTGCAGATTTCTCTATGTAATTGTAAGTTGCGGCTTGTATATTCATAGTGAAATAAAGGTTTTATCCGAAAGGGGTTTTTTCCTGAATTCTGTGTCTCAGCATATTTTTGTGTCACATGATTTATTTGTTTATGGGTTGACACACGCACGCACTTTAGATGCATGTTTAGGGGCTGAAATTTAATAAGTGTGCTATATTAGAAATTTGCGAACTTAATCAATATCACGCATTCTCAAATTGGTATCAGAGCAGGTTGCGCTAATTTATCGCGTATTCCTATTTTTCGCAAAATCGTGTGATATTGATTTTTTTTTTAAATCAGTTTTGTGAAAAATTGCAATTTTTCCTATGGAGCACTTATATAATCAGATGCCTATTTTTGACGGGTCTAATTATGCCTACTGGAAAGCTCGTATGAAATCTATTTTAAAATCTATTGACGAGCGAGTTTGGTTACTTTGCGAAAATGGTTGGACTCCTCCCACGGTCACTGTTAATAACATCACCTCTCTAAAACCCGTGTCAGCCTGGACTGAGGATGATTATAAGTTGTCCAATTTTAACTCCCGTGGTCTGAGTGCTATTTCTGGTGCTATCACTCCTGATGAGTATCGCCGAATCATAACGTGCTCCACGTCTAAGGAGGCTTGGGATGTTTTGAAACTGACACATGAGGGTACGAACGCTGTTAAAGAGTCTAAGTTACAAAATCTGGCCACCCAATTTGAGACTATCACCATGTCGGAGTCCGAATGCTTTGATGAATTTTATGCACGTTTGTCGGACATTGTTAACACTAGTTTTAATTTGGGTGAGGTGATTGATAACACGCGTGTCGTTAAAAAGATTTTGAGATCTCTTCCAAAACGCTTTATTCCTAAAGTCACTGTTTTGAACTCTTTGGGAAATCTGAAATCACTTAAGTTGGAAGAACTTGTAGGAGATCTTCAAACCTATGAGATTGACATGTTTCCTAAAACCATTAAGGCTAAGGATAATGGTATTGCTTTAAAGACTCATTTTAAGAAAAAGAAAGAAAAAGTTTGTGAGTCTGATTCTGAGGAAGATGTTGATTTTGATAATATGGCCTTGTTTGCGAAAAACTTTAAAAAATTTCTCAACATGAAAAGAAACAATTCTTCCAATAAAAAGAATTTTTTTGAGAAAAATAAAAGGAAAGGAAAGGGCAAAGAAAGTGATGAGAGGAATGACTCTGATGAGGAGTGTGAGGAAGATTTAGAGAACATCACCTGTTTTGAATGTGGGGGTAAGGGACATAAGTCGTTTGAGTGTCCTACTTGGCTTAGAAAGAAAGGGAAGAAAGTAGCCATGCCTGCCACACTTAGTGATGATGAGGGAGATGAGTCGGATAAAGATTTAGGACATGGGATGGTTGTCGCCTTTGCTAGTCGTGTAAGCACATCCAGTTTGTCTCACAAAAGTGCACACGAGAGCGATAATAGTGATTCATGTTCTTCAAGTGAGGGAGAAAGTGAGAGTGAAAGTGGAGATGAAAGTGAGCTCCAAAAAGCTTTTAGAGATTTGTACACCGAGACCTTGAAAACAAAGAAGTATAATAGGGATTTAGGTCGTCGGGTTTTAGATTTGGAGAAAGAGAAGGAGGTTTTGAGAAAGGAGAAGTGTGATTTGGCCGACACGTTGTCTAGTCTGACGACACGTGTATCTCAACTCGAGAGTGATCTCGAACGTGCCCGGGAGGTCAAAGTCAAGTTTGAGAACGCACCTAAGAAGGTTGAAAAGGTGGTTCTTAAGGGTAAAGGTGAGAAGTTAGGAATAAGTCATGACGGTGCTTTTTCTTCCCAATTAGCACCCGAGCCGGTTCCCACTTTAGTGACTGTTTCACATGTGTCTCACCCTAACCCACCTAGGCGTCCCATTCCTATTAGGAAAGTGCGTCCTAGAGTTTTTGAGAGAGGTGTTCCTAGGCCTATTTATGTTTGCTCACATTGCAAGAGGAGAGGGCACCTTAGGGAATTTTGCTTTAAGTTGGGGTATGTGTCACGTTTTGCTTCTAGACGTGTTTCTGGCACACATGCACCCACACATGATACTTTACATGCTCCCGGAGACTACATGAGAGAGTTTGCACATTTAGGTGAGCAAGTTAAGTTTTTAGTCAAAACTTCACAAGAATTGATGGAGGTTTTTCATAAGTTGGAAAACCCCTCCGCACCTAATGATTGAGGTTTGACTTGTTTACTAGCATAGGGTGATTTTCATGATGTCATTGTTTGCCTATTGCTAGTATGTATCATTTTTGTATTTTTTTTTTTTTGAAAAATACAAAAAAAAAAAATTTGTTTTGGTTGCACCGTTTATGGATGAACACTTTGGATGACCAAGTCACAACATCATTCCATTATTTTCATGTGACTATTTGATAAGTGTTTTGAGACAATAGGTCAATTCATCCATGTGCTTTATAATGTTTGGAGTCATTAAGATGTAATTAAGTGTTACTTCCTACATGTTTGACTCATGTTTCCTTTATTGCACACATGCACGGATTTTGTTTGATTATTGTGCTTGTCTTATCACATGTTGGTTGGGTGTTTTCACTTCAATCCTGTCCTTAAAACGAACCAAGCGCGATAAATTTTGCTAAGGAAATTGTGCATATAAAAAACCGTTTTGTGAGTTTGTGTGCTTTGTTTGAAAACGGGGAAGGGCTGCGAAAGGTTCTTTAGCCTTTGCGAATACTAAGCCACCGTTAAATTGGACCTAAAAAATGGAGGAATTTTATTATCCGAGGTCCAAAGAGGTTCAAAGAGCCCGAAAAAAATTGAAAGGCAATAAAAAGAAATTCATGCCAAATATGGGCCATTTAGGTTTTTGCACCAATTCTCCAAAGTTTGAGAATTTAGATTACCTCTAGAAGAAAATATATATGAGGGTGTTTGGTTGGAGAATTTAAAACGGGTTTGCACGTCCTTGAAATGCTTGAAAATGCGCTAAATAGTTTTGGACGTTATTGGTGTGGAAATCATTTTGACTTTGATTTGTTGATTTGAATAAGACGATGTCATCTAAATTCAACAAATTTTTACACCTAAGGATACCTTTGATGTTCATTCGTTAGGAGTACTCATATGCATCGTGCACATATGATTGATTGAGTTGATTTACCTATCGAATGTGTTCACACCCATTCATTTCGTTTCCATGACTTGGTTGTTTGAGTTTAAATCCATGGTGTGATTTTTGTATCATATTTGTTCAAATTGGTATCCTATCTTTGTATGAAAAATTTGAAAAATCAAAAAAAATTGTTTGATGCCCTATTTTGTGTACCGTGACACCCCGATTTAGCTTATTTGATTCTTTCTTCTCATTTGTCTATTTGGGGACATCATAAAAAGGGGGAGAAAGAATTATCATTTTATGGGGGAGTTTGAATTTTGGGGGAGTTTTTGAGATATTGCTTATGATTTTATCATATATTGGTATCTATGTTTATCTCATTTCAAACTCGATATGTCACGTGGTATTTGCTTTGTCTCATGTGTGTAGGTATGAAAATTGAAGATCAATATGTTGCACACCCTGATGAGAAAAGCTTTGAGATTTGATCATTGTTGAAGATTGAAGAACAAACGATGAAGATTTATACCTTTGTATCTTTCCATTTTTAGGGTTCATGGGAGGGTAGATTTGTATAGGTCATTAGTTGATAATTCGGATATCTTTTATGTATGTACCGGCATAGACATAGGGGGAGATTTGTAAGGACATTTTTGTCCATTATCAATATGTATGTCATACGCCGTTACACCGTTGAAGAAATTCAAGATTCCATCTACATCAACGGATCCGAATATCAAAGCGTCTTCAACATCATAGCCTCTGCGAGAATGAACTTGGTAAAATTTTGTTTCTACGTTCCTTAAAGTTCATATTTAGTATTGGGAAATTTTTATAAAATGTTTTTTATAAAAATAAGGCGTAAGTTTTTTCAAGCAAAATGAGGCATTTATTATTCTGGGTCAACCGGACCGATCCGGTCACAAACGGACCGATCCGTTTTGCTGGAGGCCAGTATACCCCGGACCGATGGCAAACCGATGAGGAGAAATAGCCGAACCGATCCGACCTCATTCGGACCGATCCGCCTCTTAATAAAAGAACCGATCCGGTCAAATCGGACCGATCCGCCCTCAATCCGGACCGATCCGACGGGGATAATCACTGCCAGATTCGCTGCAGATTTTTTAGGCTCAAAAACTTCCTATTTAAATCCAACTTCGGGGAGTTATTTTTCAAGACTTACATACACGATTTTCAGAGTCCTAAATACTCTAAGTCTTCACCTTTTTGATGTGCCAAACATCTTTTTGATTCACACACAAAAATCCCAATTACTTTTGTGAATCTTTTGGAACCCAAGAACACAAGCTTTGTTGTTGTTCATCTTTGTGGAGAGATCTTTGCAACCGAGGGCTGCGTGTCATTGCTGAGGGAGTCTCTACAAAGTTTTATGGCTGCGTGTCATTGAGGAGAGCTGCGGTTCTTTCTTCGTTGTTTGGGCTGCGAGTCCTTGGAGGGTGCTGCGTGTATTCTCTTGCTGAGTTCAAGACTGCGTGTCTTTGTGGGTTGGCTGCGCGTTGATCCATTGCAGATTTCTCTATGTAATTGTAAGTTGCGGCTTGTATATTCATAGTGAAATAAAGGTTTTACCCGAAAGGGGTTTTTTCCTGAATTCTGTGTCTCAGCATATTTTTGTGTCACATGATTTATTTGTTTATGGGTTGACACACGCACGCACTTTAGATGCATGTTTAGGGGCTGAAATTTAATAAGTGTGCTATATTAGAAATTTGCGAACTTAATCAATATCACGCATTCTCAATATATATATATATATATATATATATATATATATATATATATGTCATTTGCTGACCACCATGGACGACTATGACCTGGGGAATATCCACACCCGGCATCATCTAGCCAGGATGCTCAACCTCTACGCACGAAACTTCCCAATGATAGCAAGGAGGGGGTATGCTTAACATGCATATATACCATCATATAAGGTATACATGCATCCCACATAATAAAGATATACCATTATATAAGGTATACCTGCAACATAATTTTCATATTCATTATACGCTCTTAGGCGCAATTGATTTAATATCATTGTTTAGTATATCTCTCTCTTGATAAACTAATTGTCAATTCTCACATATCTTCCCCACTTAGTATACACTATACTATTTCTCGCTTGAAGCTCACATGTCACTTCTAATATGAATTATCTCTCAATTCTATTTAAGTTAAGGATATTCTTTCTCCTAATGCACCTCAATTAGCATTTCTCATTTGTGCGAGATATCTCCCAAATCAATCATCGTTAAGGATATTTCTATATCCATATGCATATCATTTAGCATTTATAATTCTCCATCCATAATAGGGTTCAATTCCTTTTATGAACCTTTAAAGTTATCCCATTTGGGATTGGATCCTAAGATCCGGTATTTTTAAATTATTCCCATTAATATCATAATTATCTCCAAATAGAATTCTGAAAACAAAGTGGGCTTCCCCACTTAGAACGTACCAAAATATCTTAATCGGTATTCCTCAAACTTAGTCAATATGACTCCAAAATTTCTTATAAGGGAAACTCGCTAAAAGTCTCCAAAACATACTCCAAATATCCCCTATAGAGATCCCCAATCGATAACCTCGAACAAAATGGGATGAAATTCTCTTTAGAAAAATAATCCCACAAAAGCCCTATTTCCGAATCGATTCGGGCCAATTCCGAATCGATTCGGCCCAGCGAATCGATTCGGCCAGGAAGGCGAATCGATTCGGGTCATCAGACCTGGGATTCTGTCTCAGGCCGAATTGATTCGGCTAGGGTCTGAATTGATTCGGTCACTCAGACCTGGGCACCTGCATAATTCCGAATCGATTCGGTAGGAGGCCGAATCGATTCGGCCCTTCAGAACTTCAAAAATGGATACTTTTTAAGTAAGCCAAAATACCCAAAATTCATTTTAATGGTTTTCTCTCCATTTCTCTTCAACCCAATCACATATATATCATCTATATTCATCCTAGAATACATATAAACTAATTTATATCATCAAATCTAAGATCTATATATTAAATCTAAGATTATACCCCGAAAGTTAGGTTTTGATAAACTAAACCTAAAACCCAAAATATCAATCCACAAATCATGCAATAAATGGTATACAACAATTATTTAGCAAGTTTAATCACTTGGCTCGGGTTCGTAGGGTCTGAATCCGCCTTGAGATCGCGTGGATGCCAGAAAATCCTCTTTCTCTCTCTTTTCTCCTTCCTTTTATTCTTCTTTCTTCTTCTCTCTTTCTTTCTTTCTATTTCTCTTCTCTCTTTGGAGAATTAAATCTCCCGTAGGCTTTTTAAGCCCTAAATCCCAAGATACACATCTTTAAATGATAATACACACGTTAAATGACCCGATATCTCTAATTCGAGTCGAACGGTCCTAATTTATTTCGGAACCTAAATAGACCCCAAGTACAGTCATTTCGACTTTCTCGACCCTTTCGGACACTATGGTACCCTCAGAATCGACATTCGACACTCTTTCTAACAACTTCAAATCTTGACCTCAATTGCCAATTTAATTATTTCTCCAACAAAATATTATTTATTTCTCCCAAAATAATTAACTCGTTGTCTCCAAGACCTCGGGTTGTTACATCTAGTATAGTTATAATTATATAAAAAAAACTCATTTTATCTTAATTACTAAAAGGGCCTTAGCTTGGACCATGCTCTATATAAAGGATCGTGAGGAGGCCTTCCCTCACACGAGATAACACATAACTCACTCAAAAGAGAGAGAGAGAGGGAGAGAGAAAGAGAGAGGACAACTAAGGTTGGTGAGAATTGAGAGAGAAACGCAATTTCATTATGGGGAGAAGAAAAATGAGAGAAACCCTCTTAAGGCTCTTCAGGATCCATCTCAAGTTTTGTGTCCACATGTGGTATTGCTTCGTAGGATTATGTGTCGGAAGATTCATGATCGTTCTATATCTTCTTCATCCTCTACAATATATTTTGTTTCTATATTTGGTCACCCATAAGATCCTCAAAGGTAACATGATCTATGAGAGAGAGAGAGAGAGAGAGAGAGGACAACTAAGGTTGGTGAGAATTGAGAGAAAAACGCAATTTCATTATGGGGAGAAGAAAAATGAGAGAAACCCTCTTAAGGCTCTTCAGGATCCATCTCAAGTTTTGTGTCCACATGTGGTATTGCTTCGTTGGATTATGTGTCGGAAGATTCATGATCGTTCTATATCTTCTTCATCCTCTACAATATATTTTGTTTCTATATTTGGTCACCCATAAGATCCTCAAAGGTAACATGATCTATGTAATAAAATGTAGTCACTATTTATTTACTATGGATTATTATTGCTCCAGTGCATGGTAGTTATGTGTGCATGACAATTGTGTGATTTATTGTGATATTTAATTCCGTGCTAAAATTAATTTAATTTGAGAAATTAAAATATATGTGAATGCCTCATAATTTACTAATAATGGTGTGAATTATTTTTATTTTGTGAGTGTGTACTGTTACGCTAGGTTTTATGGGATATAGAGCTCCGGAGTGGTGTTTTTAATATGCCGAGTTAGGGCCTGGATTGAGAGACCCTTTGGGCTAAGTTTTAGGAGTATATGGGTAGTGTTTTAGGCCAATTTTGAGGTCTTTAATTTTGCCAATAGGAGAACTTCAAAAATTAGGGGTCAAATGGAGAATCAACCCTCATTAGCAGCATATCATAACATAGGACAAAACCCTCACCTATAGAGGAGATATTTGGTGAGCAAGAGAATCAACAAGAGGGACCTAATAATGGATTTAATCTACTTATTTATGGAAAAGAATAACTTTCTTTACTATATGTTACTTGTAATTATTTTATGATGATGATGATTCATATTTTTTGATTGAAATATTATGATCTAAATAAGTTTTTATTTATTATTCTCATAATATAAGTTGAACCCAATTGAATAACATGGTGAAATTTATGTTTACGCCCTTACGATATGGTATATTTGGTCTTGTTAATGATTATATATTGTTAGAAATATGTTTAGGATCCCTTAGGAATCATATCTAGATTATTCTGAAATTAAAATTACAATTTAAAGTAATTCATTTCATATGACTCAATATTTGAGTTTTTTGTTTTTATTTATCTTTTTTCTTCTTAGCTTTGGTGGTGGGCATACTCATTCGCCTTTTTATTTCTTTTTAATAAACCCTGCTCCTAGTGAGGTTCTTAAAAAAAGACTTGTTATATGTTAGGAAAATGTTTTATTACGATTCAATATATTAAAATTGATTTTATATTGCTTTGGGTCGATTTTTCTAACAAGACGTCGTCTTGTGTTTGTTGGGGAATGGCCACCCGAACGGGCCATCGGGTTCACGCTGGCGAAATATATCAATGCGCATAGCTATGGATAGTAAACCCATATTACAATTATATAAATACAAAGTTATCCTTATAACGAATGACTAAATAAAGGGTTTTGATTAGGATGTCAGAGTTCTAATCCTAAATGTTTTCATGTAGATTATGCGTATAGGAAAGTGGATTAGTCTGGGAGACATTTAGACCTATGTATATGGTTAGGATAGAATGACATTTTATTTACATGCATAAGTGGATTGTATTACTTGTGTTATATGTGTGGATATACCAAGGGTGTGTGTGTAATATTGAGGAATCTATCGATGAAGATCGATGAGATTAATTGTAGGACCAAATACTATGCCCATAGCGAATGATACTATAATACCACGTAATTTTAATGATTTTAAAAATGGGATTTATTATAATTAATTGTGATATAATTTACAAATAACTTCGGATTTCAGTATTACTCGGGAATATAGTAATATTTCATTTATGTGAAAATTACTTAGTGATTAAAAGTAATTTATGATTATGACTTTATATATGATTATGATTTAATAAAAATTATCATTAGTGATTAATACGACAATTACGGGAATTAAATTGGGACGCGCGTGTGAGTTGTCTCGAAACTAAATTTAAAGGAATTAAAAATAAAATATTTTTATGTCATCCAAATGGTCGTTTTGACTACGCACAGTGTCCGAAAGGGTTTAAATAGTCAAAAAAGTCTATTTGGGGGTTTGATTTGGGCCTTGGGGCACTTTGGAACCGAATAGACACCCCAAAAAGTTATTTTGGTCATTTTCCAAAGTATGTGAACAGTACCTACGAATTTTTGAGTCATCTTATTTAAGTGTAGAGCTTATCAAGCGAGGTTCATTCACCAAAAATCAAGAGACAAGTCTGTGAGGAGAGGAGAGGCTTTTCTAAGAAAGGAAGAGACACCGTAGGAAGCCAAAAAGCCAAAGTACATCCTACACCACCACCGTCACAAGAAGTTGGCAGAAAAAAAGGGAGGACCACCAGTAGACTTTCATACCCAAAGGGTCAGACCTACAATCTAATGGCAAGTGACTTAATCTTTACAAATTAGCGTGTATAATGTCCATGTTCGGATAGTTGTAGAATTTTGAGAATTGCATGATGTAGAGATAAACCATGATGATTTTAATGGACTCCTTGATATGAGATATATGTAGGACTAACCTCCTTTTGATTTTGTATTTTAATCCACAAATTTGGAATCAATTCATAAAGAAAATCTGAGTTTTTATATGTTATTATTGGAGAAATGATAAAATATGAATTTTCTGAAAATTATGAGAAATAACACATTTAATCCAAACTTCTTGATGATTCTATGTTCTTTAATATTTGGAGATCAATTATATATAGTGTTATATCATGTGGAACAAATTATAAGAAGTTTGGGATCATAAAATAGAGGATTTAAGAATGAAAGATGATGAAACCCGTAGGCCAAATATGAAGAAATAGTAGGCTGATACTTGTTTTGTCGATCGATCGACCCTTGAATGTCGATTCAATCGAACAGGTTGATCGATCGATCCAAATCGTTGATCGATTGACGATCCCAAAATATGTGATTTTGTTTCTTTTCAGGTTTGATTAAATTCCCCACTTCCAAGGATGCTTAGTGTAAATTAAATACAGCATAATAGGATTTAGGGAAGATCGGTAGGGTAGTAATTAAGGCCCAAAAAATATTTATGCGTGGGATTAATCCTTGAAAATGAAATAATGGATTAAAAGTTAATTGGAGATTATCGGGGAATAAACCCAATTGAGGATAATATGAATTTGTGGAAATTCGAGAATTAGGATGACATGGCCCAGGAGGGTGTGAATAATTACCTACTAAATTTTAATTGAGGAATAATAAATGTCTTTCGAGTGTTGGGAAATCTCGGGAAATATATGTTAATAAGTAAAGTCATAATCTATAAATACGTAGGATATTAGAGAGAAAAATATACTACGTACGGAATTATCATATGGTTGTGTGAATACCTTAAGGATAATATACAGTTGGGGTGAATACCTATACTGTAATTTGTATTATGTATGACATACCTACGCTGCTTGCTATTGGGGTAGAGGTTTCGTGTTATGGTCGATCTTATCCTGATGAGCCCATTTAGGGGGATTTTATATTTGTACCTTGATCATAGGACCTTGGACACATTCTATCGGTGTGAATGATAGTTTTGATGGTTGAATGGGAGCATAGGTATGTGCGTGACCCATTCGACTAGGAAGTATGCTTGCCTCCAAATATGTGTGTTATGATAATTATGGTTCGGGAGAGACGCTGAGCCAATTGTCCTTTTTACAGCAAGAGATGTAACTGGACATGATAGGAGAGTATGCATGCATCGCAGCTGTGTTTGGGACGTGTCGTATTAGTATATATAATAGTGTGGTGAATATATATACTATGATGTGATTTATTGTGTGAATTAGTATATAAAAATGAATAATAAAATCTGAATTGAATTAAGTAAGTGAATACTTAATCCTTGAAGGCATAGTTCATCTTAAAGATAATTGAACATGTTTATTTAATATAAGTATTGCGTGGGAGTTACAGGATGATAAGAATTGAAAGAATAATAATTAAGAACCTTATTTAAGGGGTTTATAAGGTACATTAGGCGTACACACTAGATGAGAGGTGAGATTGTCACGTGAGAGCCGAGAACTGACATGTAAATAATACCTGCTTAATTGCACTTGTTAAGCACTTGCTATTTTTAAAAATCTTTTACAATCGGTCTCTGACCCTTTTACTTGCATATTCTATTCTCTACTATATCTATTACACCAGGGGCCCAACATTAGGGACGCCCGACTTAGAGGATGGATATTTTTGACATGTTTCTAGAGATGCGGCTTTGGATTAGACGCTTTTATTCCATTGATTCCTATTTTTGTAGTACTTAACTCATTTAGAGCATGTCGGCCAAGATTCTAGTAGTTCCAATTCGATTTCGAATATTGTATTGGTTTTATGTTAGTACTATTATTATCATTTGGTTTTGGATGGTGATATTGAGATATTTCAACTGGAGAGTTTATTCGAGTTACATTTATACTTGTTGACTTTTCATTTAGTTATGATGGAATGCTACTTATTTTATTCCTAATGGTGGAATGGATTTAATTAAATTAAAATTGGAAAAGTTTTGACACTTAGCTTAATTAATTATTAGGTGAGTTAATAAGAAATTATTTTTCGACATTGATGCTAAGAATGAACCAACTAAATATTCTGATTTAATTTAATAAAAGACTGATCACTTGGTACTTAATTAGGCCGGGTGTCACAGATACAAGTGTCGTATAGGTCAATATCCTAATCATACGCACATTTAGTCAACCATCTCATGAGTGAGAGACATAAGAGGGTTAATCTATCGTATAATATTCGTATGTGATTACACACTGGTGTGATGACGTAGTGATTTCCCCTTTATTTTATGTGTACATGTTTTTCCGTCCTTTAGGAGTGGGACTTTATGAGGATCGATCGGATAGAGGCACGATAGGTCGACGATGATTAGAGCCTTCGTGTGATACTTATATATGTAGTTGATTCAATGATAGACATATTCATATGAGGATTTGAATTATGCAACTATTGTCACTTTAATGTAGTTATATTCATGAGGTAGTATATGGGAACGCGGGATAACTATTACTCTTAGTACATAGTTAAAGTTATGCTACTATGTTGTATCTTTACATTGAAATTATGCAACTTACTTATTAGACTTGGGACTTGTTTTCACACATTGTAGACATCTCTAGTGTGGTTAGGCATATATATTATATATACATTAGTTACTAGTGAGGTGATGTATTTTGGGTTTGAGTGTCGATGGGACGACATGAGACGTAAATGAGTCACCTTAATTCTAAACTAAGATTATCAATTTAGGTTAATATAATATTTATATATATGAAAGGATGAGAGTAGAACATCATATTTCCCTTTCATTGAAGAAATTTTATATTAGTTCATTGCTTAATGATTACTCTTCCAAAAATCCTTGAATCTACTAGAATCCCCTTAATTCCATTCTTCAATCATTATCTTCATTATTAAATTATTTGTTTGACGTTTGTTAACAGTGTATTTGTGTATTTGGGAAAGAGGTGTTGAGAGTTTTAGGGTTTCAGAGCGTAGAAAGAGAAAGAGTTTAATGTGAAATCTAATGTGTGAAAGGAACTATTCATGTATAGCAATCTATAAAAAGGGAACCCATCAGAATGGCTTGTAGCCAGCCCACGAGTGGCCTACGCAGTAGCGAGTTATTTTTACCATGATCACCGCTATAACCTAAGGTTGAGGTCCAGTAAGGGTAACAGCTGGAAAAAATCATAGCGATCGAATAAGGCCACTTATCGTTGTTGTTGGTCTAACTCGCTATATATAAGAACGTAAACTTATACTACACTCTTTTGGGAGCATAGCGGTGAGTTCGGGTATTGAATCCACAAAGAATGTTTGTTAGACTTTAATTGATTTATTAATTATTAAATAAAGGTGTAAAAGGTGAGG
Source organism: Sambucus nigra (assembly GCA_949130495.1). NCBI lineage: Eukaryota > Viridiplantae > Streptophyta > Magnoliopsida > Dipsacales > Adoxaceae > Sambucus > Sambucus nigra. The sequence continues at coordinate 364,891,581 of OX422212.1, forward strand.
ATTTAATTTAATTAAGTTATTCAAGATACTTTTATTCTATACAATTAATATAACTAGAGTAATTAGCAACGAAACTACAGGTTGAGAATTATCTCTCTCAATAGGATTAGTTAGCAAAAAGGAATACATGGAGAGAAAAGCCCTTTCAAATATTGAAAACCTTTTTAGAAATCATTTAAGCCAAGGGTTTTCACCCCCCACCCCTCAATCCTCACGAAATCTTAATTGGGTTTTAGTGTTAACAATATGCTTGAAATTATCATATAAAGGTAACAAGTATGGTGCATACATGATATATCCCATTAAGGTTACTAAATCAAACTTCAACACACTAATTAACCTAGTTAAGTTTAATAATATCAACCTAATTTAACTTTGCTAGAAATAATTTTGAAGCATGGAATGAAAGAAAGCAATAAACAAGGTAATAAAACTAATTAACAAAGAAAAAAACTAATTATCAAAGCTTGAATTAATGAATAAGGCGTGGAATAAATGAGTTAGAAGGTGTACAGTAACTTACAAACCCATTAAAAATGAAAACCTAGGAGAGAGAGAAAGAGAGAGAGAAACATAAGCTCTCAAAACAAAACAAAACCCTCTACAACATCTGATCTCCATTTTGAAACAATAAACCCATACTATATATAAATATAGCAAGGTACCAAAAATAAAAACTAAAAAAAAAAGAAAACAATATACAATTTTAGGACCCACGGATTTATCAACGCTTTTTGTGGATCGATCCATGCATAAATTTAAAAATATCAAAAATTTCTTCGAAGGCTCGGACTTGGAAGATTGATCCATAGATTTCGAGGATCGATCCGTGGGCACGCATCTCAATCCTCTTCAATTCTAACACTTCACGAAAATGGCCATAACTTAATCGTCTTGACTCGGAATGATGCGCGATTTGCGGCCACGTGGAGATAATTCGAAGAGATACACAATTATTTAAACCCAAAGTACAAATTCAGGGAAATGCCCTTGAAGTTACATCTTACGAAGAAACTTTCCCGAAATGAATACAACTTCACACTATGCATCCTCAATACCTATAAATGCTCAAATAAACATTGAAAAGTATATAAACATAAAGAACAAAGGTTATCCAATATAAGAACTTAAATATTGGAATTAACAAATATGATAATGCTAGAATGTGCAAGAATAAAGAGTACTAAATGCAATATTCGTGACTAATCACACCCCTAACATACACATTGATTGTCCCTAGTGATAAAGAACTAGTGAGAACCAACCAAAGAAAGAAAGGAACAAAACAAAGAACTATGTACAAAAGATATCATACCACTTTTGCGAGTGCATGATTCCATTTAGTAAATGCAACTCCTAAGTTACCTTGGTGGACTAGTTTTGTCACGTGAGTGCTTTCAGTAATAAAACCCACAAACATCAAGTTCCTCAAAATGAATACCCAAATAACCTATATATTAAGATAAAAAAATTAATAATAATTTTAATAAATTATTAACAAAGCAAATGAGAATACCCAATAGTCAAAAATTATCAACATTAAAATAATAACTTCAAATAATTAAAAACTTAAATGTATATGGTGCACGCCATGTGAAAAATGTTTTGATTTGGTAAAATCTCCTATAACCTGGATAATAGTTAAAGTATGTGTGGCCATCCCCGTCGATCCCCGCCGCAGAGGGAGGAGGAATCCTTCGGGTCCCGCGCATCCCCTCTCGGGAGAGCGCTCCGACCGGCGTCGATTTTGTGAGGTGTGAAAAATGTAGAGAGATTCAGAGTCGCCAGTCTATTTTACTCAAAACAGACAAAAGAAACAGAGGAAGCCACCCCGAAGGATGGCTTCCAAAGACATACTGGTGCATACGAAACTAAGATGATTTGATAAGGGTTCGGAGGCTTAGTTACGAAATGGGAAGGTGTTAGGCACCCATTCCGCCCTTTCGGTCTCTCATGGATATTTGTTATTTTCCTTTATGTTTTCCCCCCGTGATATGTGTGCGTGTGTATATATATAGAATGGAGGTAGGAATCCTCGACTTGTATCATGGAAAAGATAAAGCGAGTCATCCGTAGGAAGATATAAAAGTAATATTAGAAAAATAAGATTTACGCGGTTACTCCTACGTTGATCGTTATAAGGGAATAATAACGCATATGGAGTAATGCGTCACTAAGAATAAGAATATACATAATATAAGAAAAATGGATTTAGAAAATAGAAAATGAGAGAAAAAGTGAGAGAAAGGACTCGAGTCTCGAGTTTTACCCCGAGACGCCTACGTAGCCTATAAAGGCATCAAAGTCCACGTAGTTTGCATACAAAGCAAGGGGGTGGGGTTTATCCCATAAATCCAAATGTGGGATCTCTTATTTGTAAGTGTGTGTGTGTGTGTAGAAAAAGTGCTTTAGTTATGAGAGAAGTGTGGAAAAAGTGTGAGAATCCCTTATTTGGAATTTATGAGTAAACCCTCTTTTCTTGTTTTTTGGGTTTTATGAAGATAAAAGATGTGCAATAATACTAAATAAAAAGGATATTAGGATGTGTGAGATGAGATAATAAAAGTGCTAAGTAAGAAAACAAGTTATTGGGAATTCAAGAGAATTTAAGAGAGTTTGAGAAAGTTGGACCTTCTTGAAGATCTTGAGCTTGATCTTGAATGTTGGAGAGCAGGCCTTGAGCTTGGATGATGATGGAGAGTGGTTAATTCACCAAGTTTGATGAAAAGGATGATGAAAGTTGAAGGTAAAAGAGGAATTTGGAAGTTGAAATCACGCTGCCTTCGAGAGAGGTTTCTGGGATTCGTTCAGAGAGATTTCTATCAGATCTGGGCCCCTTTTGCAAATGAGGCCAATGCCTCCTTTTATAACCCCAGGGGACTTCCAATCGGCCCTATCATGGCACTGCTTATCGGCAGGTGCCGATAGGCAAGATCTGGGACCTGCCATGTGGCAGTGCGCCTTAGGCTTTTTCGGAAAATTTGCCGCCGAGGGCAAACCGTTGGTCAGAATCGTGCACGGGGCATACCGTTGGAAAGGTATTTCATAGACCTTTGAAAGTCCTTTGGACCGCTCCCGAGTTCGGGAGTTGACTTTGGGTCAAATGTGGCTCATAAGCGTTTATCGGTCCATCGGACGGAGAATCGCGCGGACACAAACGATGCGTTCGTCCGCATGGTAAGTCCGAATTGTGCAATGGGCATACCGTTGGAAAGGCTAGGAGATGTACTTCGACATTCCAGAGAGTCTGACCTGGTTTGGAGAGCTGACTTTGGTCAACCGGGCCGGGAAGCGCTCGGTGGCTTCTCGGAGTCAAACGGATCGTTCGTTCGCATGGAAAGTCAGAATTGCACATGGGATGGACCGTTGGAAAGGGTATTTAGTGCCCTTCGAAGATTCATTCAGCCCCAGTAGAGCTAAAGGGTTAACTTAGGTCAAACAGAGCTCGGGAGTGCCCGGTGGCCTCTAGGTCTCGTTTCAAACGCAAATGGCACGTTCATTCGCATGGTAAGTCGGAATTGTGCACGGGGCAGATCGTTGGAAAGGGTATTCAGTGCCCTTCGAAGATTCATTGAGTCTCGGTCGAGACAAGGAGTTTGACTTTTGGGTCAAACGGAGTCGGGGGTGCCCGATGGCCTCCAGGTCAGTACTCGGGATGTGACCTGGGTTTATAGTGATGAAGGGAGGTTCTAGGGATCTAAGGAGAGTTAAGAGGTAACAGAATGGGGTGTCTACAGAGCCCCTCGATGGGTGAGTTTGGAATAAATGATAGTCGTCGATTAGACACCGCATGATGCCTTTTGAGGGAGTGTGACCGATTCAGAGGGTCGAGGTCGATTCTGAGGACCTAGGAAGTATGCTGGGGATGATCAATTCTACGGATCAAGTCCAAATCTGTGGGCTTAAGGAAGTGTGGGTGATCGATTCAGAGGGTTGAGGTCATCTCTGAGGACCTAAGGAAATGAGGGTGACCAATTCAGAGGGTCGAGGTCTGTTCTGACCTAAGAGTGGTGACGACCGAGGACCGAGGTTAATTCTGACCTAACTAAGGTGAAGATCCAAGACCGGGGTCAATTCTGACCCAAGAGTGGTGACGATCGAGGACATAGGTCAATTATGACCTAACTAAGGTGACGATCCAAGACCGGGGCCAATTCTGACCCAAGAGTGGTGACGATCGAGGACCGAGGTCAATTCTGACCTAACTAAGGTGATGATCCAAGACCGGGGCCAATTTTGACCCAAGAGTGGTGACGACCGAGGATCGAGGTCAATTCTAACCTAACTAAGGTGATGATCCAAGACCGGGGGCAATTCGGACCCAAGAGTGGTGACGACCGAGGACCGAGGTCAATTCTGACCTAACTAAGGTGACGATCCAAGACAGGGGCCAATGCTAACCCAAGAGTGGTGATGACTGAGGACCGAGGTCAATTCTGACCTAACTAAGGTGACGATCCAAGACCGGGGCCAATTCTGACCCAACAGTGGTGACAACCGAGGACCGAGGTCAATTCTGACCTAACTAAGGTGACGATCCAAGACCGGGGCCAATGCTGACCCAAGAGTAGATAAAGATTGTATTTTGATTCTGCTAGAGAAAGAGCTTTGTGATTCCGATTTGAGCTGGGGAGCTGATAGCTGGGGGGAATCCTTTTACGAGACCTCGCAGGGGAGAACAACCTATTTTGGGTGTTGTAAGAGAATTCCGTTGGGGAAGTGATCACGTGATCCTTAGGGATTTTCTGGAGCTTTGCCAAGAGGAGTTTTCACTTAGTTTTTAAGGATTCCGTTGGGGAAGAGGGGTTCCGTTTGGGGGATAAGAATTGGATTTGAGGTTCTGTTGGGGAATTATGGAGGATCTGGGGAACATTTGGATTACCCCTTGGAAGAGACCGCTCGGGGGGAGTGGTTCTTCTGATTCTACTGGGAAAAAGTACCATGTGATAATGTATCGCACCGGGTAGCCGATGGCCGGGGAGGTCTTTTGTAAAGTCTGATGAGGAGGTGGTTAGGTGGTTTGGGCGCCTTGCCCGAGAGGTCAATCGCTTGGATTTTGAGGGATCCGTTGGGGAAAATGGTGTGTCGCCTGAAGGAGTGCAAAATTTTCTTGATGAAAATGTTCTAAATCCTTCCTGGGATTTTTAGGAATTTTTCAAGGATTTTTCGAGGCTTCCTGGTATTTTCTGGGAATTTTTGTACGAAATTTTAAGGGGGCTGCCAGTCGGCATAGAGTGAGAGGTGCCATTTGGCAGTGGCACGAACTTTTGGGTTGCCTCGGGAAGAGGAGGAGACAGTGCCGATCAGTGCCGATCGGCATGGAGTTTGGCCTCCTATATAAAGGGGGTGAATTTCCCTCATTTTCCACAGCTTCTTGCCTTCTTTCTTTCTGCGATTTCTCTCTGCAAATTGTTCTAGCATTCCGATCTTCAAGAAATGGCCTCTTTTGTGAGCACCGCTGTCCACCGGAAGTGGTTGACCGTTGATGACTGGGCGAATGTGGATTGGAGGGACAGGGTGCCTCTTGCTTTGGGAAACGAGAATGCCTTTGATGCATTCGAGCCCGTGGCGGATGAGCTGACCTTGCTACGGGAGTCGTCGCATCATCTCTCTTCTAGAGTGATTCCCGGTGGTTATGTAAGTAACCTGACCTTTGGCATTCTTTCCTTTTTGGGTGATTTTTCCTTTTTCTTTACCTTTGATTGAATTTTTCCTTTTGCTAGTCGGATATTTCCTTGAAGAGCATGCGTGCCCATGGGACGATGGGGCTTAGGGATGTTTGGGAGCATATTCCACCCGTGGTGTGCTGGATGGTGTCATCTGTGGGTTTTGGGAGGTTGGCGGCTGCGCTGGATGAGACGCCTCGTTCGACAGCAGTTTTGTGTGCCTTAGGGGAGAAGTGGTGGGACACTACCCACACTTTTCATTTTGGCTTTGGGGAGATGACGGTGACTCCCATAGATGTGCAGCAACTGCTGGGGATGGATTGTGACGGGGAAAAGATAGAGGTGGATCACTATTTATGGGTGAGGCCGGAGGCGGTGTATGCAACACTCGGTGATGTGAGGAGGATAGTCTCTGGAGATTCTATCCGGCTGTCATTGCTGAAGGATGTTTTACTGAGCAGAGTGGTTGATGTGGAGGATGGGCTGCAAGTGAGCCAGATGGCCTGGTTGTTCATTTTGTTCGTGCTGGGAGGTTTCATGGTGGCGTCGAGTGGCGACGTCATCCATTTGTGTTTTCTTCCATACTTAAGTATGTTTTCGAACATCCCTTTCTATGATTGGGGGAGTCTGACCTTGGCGACCCTTTATTCTTCTCTGGATGCGTTCAGTCGGTGTTGTCGGTAGACTTTTACTGGAGCCACGTATCTCATTGAGGTATTCTTTACTTTGCGCATTTCCATTTCATGCATTCGCATTTTCCTTTCATGCATTCGCATTTTCCTTATGCGTCTCTTTTTGCTCGTGAATTCAGACGTGGTTCTATGAGGTGATTGGGTGGAACACCCCGCTAATTGCTCTGAAGGACGACACCGTCGGGGACTTCTGTCACTTGTATCGATGGTGTAAGGCCAACCGGCAGTCGAAGGGATCTCTCTCCCTGAAGTCGGTGCGTCAAGTCTTGAATGACCTGACCAGTGGTAGGGTAAGACTCTTTCCGTTTCAGCCTTAGTTTTTTTTTTACTCTTCTGATTTTGTATTGACTTATGCCTGCTTGGGGATTTTTAGGTGATCTTTTACCCTTGGGGGATCGCCATTCAGGATACGGGGGTGACTGGGGTGAACGCGCAGATGAGGCGTTTATTGGCGCATGAGTTCAGCCATTCATGGTACCTCGGGGAGAGGGTGATTCATCAGATCGCTGAGGAGGAGGAGGTGGTGCCTCCCGCACAGTATCCTGCATCTATGAGGTGGGAGCGGTAGTTGTTGGAGGATGAGAGGGTCACGGCGATGATCGGCGAGTCCTATGCATTGTATACTGATACGGCTGCGCCGTATGACTATATGAACTTTATGACGAGCTGGCTGATGGCGCCCAGTATACATGACGCTTTGTCTTTCCCTCCTGCTGGTTCGAGTCGGGCGGTGGGGTCTTCCCACAGTGGTGGCGATCCGTCGGCACCTGTGGCGACCTCGGAGGTCCCTTTTGTTCGGCTGCACACTCCTTCGTACAACATCCGACGGGCTGATGGAGGGATAGTGCCGATGCTACACCGTCCTCTTGCGATGGATCCGGAGAAGCTGGGCTTCACAGAGGACGTCCTTCGTCCTGCGGTAAACCTTTCAGTCCTTTTCCTCTTTTTTGATTTCTTTTGCTTGATACTGATTCTGCCTTTTCTTTGCAGGAAATTCGGGTGTCGACCATGTGGCTCAGGGACATCAGAGACTGGATATCATCGACGACTGCCCACATTCGGGAGGCTATCCCTGTTCCTTGTTGCTTGGTGCCGTCAGCCTCGTTCGGGGGAGACTCTGGCTCGGGTAGTGGGGGCGTGTCGTCTCGCTGTAGGGGAAAGAGAGCGCGTCGCCGGGATGGAAATTCTTGAGAGAAAGAGAGAGGGAATGAAATGTGGGTTCGGGTTGAGTCCCGTTGTTTTTGGCTTTTCTTTATTTCCTGCAAAATGATGTAACACAGAAAACACATATATGCAATGCAATGTAGTTTTTTGGCTATCTTTTATTTTAATGATGAATGAATGCATGTACATGTGCTTTTTAACTTTGCTGCTGAGTCCATAAAAATGAATATTTTTGGAATTTTTCGAAGGAAAGTTGTTTTATTAAAAGGGGAAATCCTGTAAGGAGAAAGCAGGATTCTTGAAATTCTTTTGAGAACATCAATTTATTTTTATGGAGTTTTCTGAAAGAAGGAATGGAGGAAATTTAAAAAAAAGGGAATTATATAAGGAGGAAAAGGGATTTTGAAATTCTGTTGAGAATATCTTTTATTTTTCTGATTTTGATAAGAGAGGAAAAAGGGAGATTTCCAAAAATGGGGGGGTTGCCGATCGGCAAGCACCTGGCCTTCCTATCGGCAATTCAGTCCAGTCCCATAAATTGAAAGCTTTGATTGGTACCCTCTTCAGCCTTTAGTACCTTGTGGGGTAGGGTTCCTTCCGATTTCTGTAGGGATTATGTCCCTTGTGAGGATTTTTGAGTATTAAAAGGGGGAAGGGTGGAGTGTTTTCCTCACACCTTTTACATTCTTCATACCCACCCACATCTTTTAGTCTTGCAAGATGGCTCCCCCTGGTAGCATCGAGTTTGCCAATTACCTCGAAGCCTTGGAAGCTATGTGCTCTTATAATGTCGACTATGATGCCTTCAATATGCGTCGAGTCTCCTTGTGGCGTAATAGACCTTTTGAGTGGAATATGCTGATGGCGGTAGTAGAATTTTGGTACCCCGAAGACCATGTATTCCGCTTTGGGTTGGAAGAAGTTTGTCCTACCTACGAGGAGTTTTCTGCCATACTGGGCGTGAATCCTAGTGTTGCCGCGACTTTACCTGAATTTTCCCGTTCTCCTAGGGATTTTTTGGTCGGGCTTCTTCATATCTCGCCTTCGATGGCCAGGTCACTAGTTGCTAGAGGGATGATCTCTCTCCCGGAGGTGTTGCAGTCCGTGCGTTCGAGGGAAGTAAGTGATGCTGGCTATGCTGGAGCCGTTGTTCTGGTCCTGGTTTTAAAATTGTTGTTGGTGACTGGGGAGGTGAGAGTGGACCCACAACTTGCAGTCATTACCTCATGAATGTCATACCGTCGCAATCCTACGGCGGTGATATTGGCGGAGACTTTGAATGGCCTTGATGCCTGGAGAGAAGGTCGTTCCGACTTTTTAAGGGGTAGCTCTTTGATGTTGTTCATGTGGTTGTCTGAAATATTCTGCTTGTTGACTCCTCCAGAATATCCTTTGTCGTCTGTACCCAACTTCTTTTCGCGCTACTTCATCCGCATGGGCCTGTATGTTGAGAACTGGGAGAATTGGCTTGTGGAGTACGGGGCTCGTGGGCTGTATTGGTCCGTGCCTTTGTGGGGATAGTTGCAGCCTGTTCTGGAGTAAGGAGAATATTCATATGTACGGCTGGTAGGTCTCAGGCAGACCTCTTTTCATTTCCCTAGGTGGCTTTTGCACCAATTTGGCTGGGCGCATGTCGTGCCCCCTCGGACCTCAAATTTATTTCCAGTAGAAGATTAGACTGAGCACTTGCGTCTGTTGCTTGAATCTCTGTGGGAAAATCGGCGTCCGTCGACCCGTCCCTCGCAGTCTGTTGGGAAGGTTTGCCATGTCCCCAAAGATTATATGAAGTGGTTGTGGAGGCAAGTAGTCAGCAAGATATTGGTAGTAGAGACCGGTCGGAGGTGGTTTGTTTTATCTGACTCCATGGAAGGGGGTGTTGTGGTCTGTTCGAAAATGGTTAAGGCTCATCGGTCCATGGAGTGTTCGCGGAACTCCATTCAGGCGAGGGAAAATTGGGGTCCTCAGGACGTGGATGATGAGGGTGCAGGCTCTTCGGGTAGCTGTGGGTAGGACTCCTGGGGAGTTTATTTATGTAACAAATGTGGGGGATTTTATCTGGTTTGTATGGTAGTAGGGGGGAAGGAAGTTATCCGCTCCTTTTTCTTATGTAATCCGTACTGTAATTTCTTATTAATGAAATAAATAAGTTTCTGATCATCCAACTGTGCCTTTTGATGAGTTTTTCATTTTGAATAATCTATACCAATCGCTAAGGCATACATAATCCTTTTGTTCAAGAAGATGTTTAGAATGAACTGTCATTTTCGAAGATAAGAAAAGAGTATATTTTTGTGAGAAAGAAGGGGCTGTGCTCATATGAGGAGTATGAGTTGTCTACGTACCTCTAGGGTTTTTGAAAAAGTTCTTATCTGTTTGAAAATAGTTTTTTTATAGAGGATCAGGCCCACGTAGTTCTGGGTAGAGGGAAATGGAGAGAGTTTTTTTTTTAAATAGAAGGGGGATGGGAAGAGTCGTAGCGCGTCGAGATTTTGGACTAGGGGTAGAATTTCCTTAGACGGTCCAGATTGACTGGATGAGCATCTCTTCGCCATCTAGGTCAGAGAGCATGGCGGCACCGCCGGATAAGATTTTCTTCACAATGTAAGGGCCGCTCCAATTGGGTTTGAACTTTCCTCTGGGGTCCCAGATGGGTTCGATCATCTCTTTGAGGGCTAAATCCCCCTCTCGGACACCGCGGTCCTTGACTCTCTTGTTGAATGATCGTGCTATTTGGTGATGGTACCCTTGTATATGGTAAAGATCTTTTAATATCCGTTCATCTAGGAGGGTCAGCTCATCAAGACGGCCTTGGCACCAGTCTTCTTTACTAACCTTGCCTTCGAGCATGACATGTAACGAGGGTATTTCTAGCTCCACAGGTAGGACTGATTCCATACCGTAGACTAGGGAGTAAGGGGTAACCCCAGTGGAGGTTCGGATTGAGGTTCGATAGCCCAGAGGGCGTAGGGGATCTGGTCGGCCCAATCCCTACAACTTTCGATCATCTTGGTGATGATGGCTTTGAGGTTTTTGTTTGCTGCCTCAACTTCACCATTGGTATGAGGTCGGTAGGGAGAAGATTTGTGTCTCTGAATCCCGTATTCATTGACTATTTCTGTGACTTCTGCCTCAAAGTGCAAACCATTATCCGACACTAGCTTTTGCGGGACCCCATATCGGCAGATGATATTCTTCTTGATGAATTTGGCCACCTTCTTGGCATTTAATACTGCGTATGACTCAGCTTCGACCCATTTGGTGAAGTAATCGATGGTAACTAGGATGAACTCATGTCCGTTTGACACTTTTGGTGTAACTTTCCCTATGATTTCGATACCCCGGGTGGAGAACGGCCAGGGAGAAGTCATGTTGTATAATTCTCGCGGAGATAAATGTTGGAGATTGGAGAACTGTTGGTATTTAGGGCACCTCCAAACATAGGCGGTGAAATCCTGGGCCATGGTGGTCCAGTAGTAACCTTATCGGATGATCTTTTTGGCAAGCATGTGACCGTTCATGTGAGGTTCGCATTCCCCGCTGTGGATTTTCTGCATTATTTTTTCAATGTCAGCCCCTGTGTACAGTGCAAATGAGTTCCATCGAAATTCCTCTTGAGTAGTGCTTTGTGACAGATAATGTACTGAGCGGCCAGCCTTCAGAGGGTAGCTCGGTCATTCTTATTGGAATCCTAGGGGTACCTACCATGTTTGAAGAGGCACCAGATATCATAGTACCAGCAATCGGCTAGTTCGGGATCTTCTGTGGAGACAAGATCAATATGGTAACAATGGGTAGGTTTGTCTTGCTTTTGAACTAGGAAGGGGGTCATTGTTATTCCCTCAGGCATGTCGATCATGGAAGCCAAAGTAGCGAGAGCATCGTCTAGGTTGTTCTTTGCTCGGGGTAGGTAATGGCAGGTGATTTCTCGGAATTGGGAGGCCAACTCTTCTAATTGGGCGTGAAAGGGTTGGAGATTTTCGTCCTTGACTTTCCACTTTCTGAGCACTTGACCGATGATAAGGGAAGAATCCCCATATACATCAAGGTATTGAATACCTTTCTTGAGAGAGACCTTGAGGCCTACTGTGCATGCCTCGTATTCTGTCATGTTGTTGGTGCAAGGGAAATCCAATTTAATGGCGATAGGAGTGTGGGAGTCATCTGGGGCGACCAGAAGTATCCCAATGCCATATCCCTTTTTGTTGGCAGCACCATCGAAGAACATTTTCCATTGAAGCCGGTCTTGAGTGGTGCAGAGGATGTTTTCATCTGGGAATTCGGAGATCCAGGCATCTGTTTCTTCTATAAGGTAGTCAACGAGGTAGTCAGAAATGGCTCTTCCTTTAACTGCTTTCTGTGTGACGTACATGATATCGAACTTGGTTAGGAGCATCAACCATCAGGCCATTCAGCTGGATAAGGCGGGTTTCTAAAGCAAGTATTTGATGGGATCCAATTGGGATACAAGTTTAATGGGGAAGGCGAGCATGTAATGTCGCAACTTTTGGGAGACCCAGATAAGTGGGACACATGCTTTTTCCAAAGCAGTGTAGTTGACCTCGTACCCGGCCAACTTGCGACTGGCCTAATATATAGATCGTTCTTTGCTAGAGTCCTCAAGGTACTGGGCTAGCAAAGCCCAGTTGAAGTGTCGGTTATGGTTAGGTATAAGAGCAAGGGGAGACCAGGCTGTGTTGGCATGAGAACTGGAGGTTGGGTTAGGTACTGTTTGATTCGATTAAAAGCTTCTTGGCAGGCCTCGTTCCAAACCTTGGTTGAATCCTTTCGGAGGGTCTTACAGAATTGTTCACAGATGGAGGTTAGCTGGCTGATGAACCGGCTGATATATTGTAATTTACCCAGAAAACCTTGAACTTCCTTCTCTGTTCGGGGAGGTGGCATCTCAAGTATGGGCTTCAGTTTGAAGGGATCTTCTTCTATCCCCTTGTCACTGACCATGAATTCTAAGAGTTTTCCCTTCGTAACACCGAAGATGCATTTCTGTGGATTGAGCCGCATCTGATACTGTCGCAGTCGTTCGAAGAACTTCCGGAGAGAGGGAACATGACCTTCTCTAGTTTTGGACTTGATAATCATATCATCCACATAAACCTCGAACTCCTTGTGGATCAGATCGTGCAGGATGGTTGTGGCAGCCCTTTGGTAGGAAGCCCCAGCATTCTTGAGACCGAATGGCATAATGGTGTAGCAAAAGGTTCCCCATGGGGTGATGAATGCGATTTTCTCTTAGTGGTCGGGGTGCATCTTGATTTGGTTGTATCCGAAAAATCCGTCGAAAAATGACTTGAGAGCATAACTGGTTGTGTTGTCCATGATCATGTCGATGTTGGGTAGCGGATAATCGTCCTTCGGAGAGGCTTTGTTTAAATCACGGTAATCTACACACATTCGAACCTTTCCTCCTGATTTTGGTATAGGTACAATGTTGGCTAACCACGTGGGATATTCGATTACTCGAATGAAACCCACGTTCAACTATTTGATCACCTCTTCTTTGACCTTAAGCGACCATTCGGTGCGGAGTTTTCTTAATTTTTGTTTAACTGGCTTGTAATCCGGGAGAGTGGGGATCTCGTGCTGAGCTATTTCGGGGTTGATGTTGGGCATATCATCATAGGACCATGTGAAGACATCCACGAAATCCTTTAGTAATTTTTTGAGTTGTGCGCGCTCATGCTCGTCAAGGGTGGCCCCTATCCTAATCTCGCGCAGTTGGCTACTAGAACCGAGATTAATAACAACAGTCTCTCCTTCATTAACTTGAACACGGTTATGTTGTTTATTATTAACCTTATTTAGATCATTTAAGAATTTTTCATTTGCAAAATCATCATCATTAAAAGTTCGATTGGGATCTACACAATTAACGTAAGGCACAGTAAGATACTCAAAATCTTCATTTATTTCATTGATAGGAAAAACAACATTGAGAACCTCATCAAAAGACGTCTGGATTACATTTGAGCAAGGATAGACAACAGTAGAAGAAATAGGGTGAACATTGGGGTTAGGGGATATTTCAAGAGGTAGAACTGGCGCAGCATGCCAGTTGAGGAGAGGTGTGTAAGAAGCTTTAATCAGACAGGATGGGTCCCTTGATGTAGTGCCTGAATGAACCATGCAGAGTGTCAGCCCCAGTGTCTACAGGTTGAAGGAATCTTCAGAGTCACTTTCCTCAGTCTCTTTAGTATCTTTGATAAGCGGTTGCGCCGGGTATTGGTAACTTTCGACCCATGGGTAGCTGTCTTGGAAAAAGATCTCCATTCCAGGCTTTATCTTCTTATCTGCGTGGTCATACCATGGTTCTGGAAAACCGCAAAAGGGGAAATCCTCGCCCTCTTTGATGAATCGTCCATTTAAAGAATCTCCCGAGATAGTTCGAACGAAGTCTAAACCTCTCTTTGATCGAGTCTAGCGGATCATTCTGAGCTCTGGTTCTGATGGTTGATATCCCAAGCCGCAAGGAGGGAAATCTTTATTTAGTTCGATGGGCTAAAGTATCCCCTGCTGCCTTTGTCCTAGCCCCAATCCGGGCATGAAGTGTATGTTTCTGAACATCTGAATCACATTGACATTGCCATGAGGGTCATATTCTGGACAAACCCTTTCTTTAAAACCGTCCCCTGTTGGGAGTAGGGATGGTTCAACTTGGAAACCTGATAGGAGCATATCATTTGACCCATGTTGTATCTCAAGGATTGGACTGCCGGTGCTTGCACCCTCGGTGTTACCTTCGTCACCCAAGATGGTGATGACTCGCCCATCGGCAAAGAATTTCAGTTTCTGATGGAATGAGGAAGAGACACCCTTTATACTGTGGAGCCAGGTTCGTCCGAGCAATAGGTTAAAACAGGTCGGGATATCGATGACTTGGAATTCGACGACAGGGTTTATAGGTCCAATCCCTATTACAAGTTTTATGGATCCCATCACCCCACAACGGGTATTATCGTAGGCATGCATGGCAGTGGATGTTGGAGCGAGGTCACTTTCTTTCAGACCTAAACATTTGAAGGTTCTCAGTGGTCAGACATTTAAAGCGGATCCATTGTTGATGAGAGAAAGTGGTACAACCCTCCCCATAATTTCGATGGAGATGTTGAGTGCATGATTGTGATTTGGCCCAATTTTGGGGGTTTCTTCTTCAGAAAAGGACAGCATTCGGGTAGAGGTCAAGGATCCGACCAGGTTCACCGCTTCTTATGGTGTGGTAGAGGAAGGAACTACAGGTCCAGTGAGTAATTTGATTAAAGTGTTTATGTGCAGCTGGGAAGACATGAAAAGCCCCCATAGAGTGATGTTAGCTTGAGTTTTCTTCAATTGATCGAGGATCTTGCTCTCCTCGAGGGTCATTTCTGGCATAGGAAGGTTTTCAACGCCCTTCCCCTTGTCATTTACGGGTAGCGAGCTCAGAATCTGGTAATGTCTCCCAGATCTGGTCATGTGATTTACTGAAGAAGGGAAAAACTTAAATCCGGTTTCCTCATCAATCTCAGGTTGTTCTGCCACCTTGTCTATTTCTTCGAGGAGTTCCTCAAATGATATCATCCCACATAAGTTAGCTATCGGGCCATTTCCTCCTGAAGCTTGTTCTTCATTTGAAACTTCGAATTCTTCCCCCCATCCGGTGGCAACAATTATGTTTTCCCTTGTGAAGTCAATGCATTCCATAACCTCAACGGCTTCTTCATATAGGTATTCCCATTCTGTGTGGATGTGTAAGGGTGAAGGGATCAGGTGCCCTTGCAGCTTCAAAGTGTCAAGTAACTCGGTGATATTGCAAATGTTGTTGGTTTGCCTAAATGCTTCCGTCATGATCCGGACAACATCATCTAAGCAGATTTCGTCAGTTGGTACCATCCACCTATCTAATTCTCGGGCCCATTTCTGTGCTTCCAAAAACAACGTACTAAACCTCTGGCAGTCGATAATCATTTGTGAGGGCAATTTCAGCCCGAACTCTAGGAGTTGGTTTAACACCTCTGATAATTCAATACCTCCACTTTCAGAACAGGTCCGGACAGTGATGCACGCTCTGGTAAGGAGTGACAGCGCCTGATCAGCGGGTCTAGTAGGGTGTAGGAGGAAATATGGGCAAAGTTGAAGGGGTTTAGGAGGGTATAAGGGTGTGATTTGAGGAAATGGATCGAAATCTGGGTTTTCTTCAAAGAAGATGGCATTGGTGTGATTTGGGAGTGGGTTATGAGTAGTGTTTGGTTTAGGATTGGCTGGTGGGGCGATGGTACCCCGGTCAATGAGATCTTAGATTATGTTTCGAAGGTGGAAGCATTGGTCGGTGGTATGGCCAGCTGTTTGGTGGAAGGCACAATGAGCATCGGTCTTGAAATTTCTGGGAAGTGGATTGGGTAATGGACGTGGATCCAGGGGTTTTATAAGGTTTCGGCTTAACAGGGCTTGGTAAACTTTGGAGAGGGGAGCATGGAGCTCAGTGTATTCCCTTTGGACGGGAGCAGGGAGGCTTTCTGGTGCCCATGATGTGGTTGGTTGAGAGATGTTGTTGATGGTTAAGACCGCGGCACTGACAGGTTTGTCATATTTTCTGAGGGTGAACTGTCCGGACACCTTCTTTGGTTCAACTTATGTTTTGGAAAGACCTTCTTCGATTTCTACTCCTGCTTATCTGAGAGCTCAAAAATGGGGGTAGTACTGTCCTCCCATGGTTGCTCGGACATGGGGCAAGAAATTCTTCTTCACTATGCTGACTTGTTCTTCTTCAGACGGCCGATTAGTCATGGTAGCCGCTTTTTCCCTCCATCGGGCTATAAAGTTACTGACGGATTCTCCAGAGTTCTATTTGAGCAACTCTAAATCACAGTGGGTGACCTCAAGCTCTTCGTTGTATTTGTACTCTAACATGAATTCTCGGGCTACACCCTCCCAGCTACGGACTCTGGATTCCTCAAGAGATAAAAACCATCGGAGAGCACTGTCTCTCAAAGTTTGCTGAAATAATTGGGCCATCACCTCTTCGAAAGCCCCTAGTAGAGTCATGGAACGATGATAACTGCG
This sequence comes from Sambucus nigra, assembly GCA_949130495.1. Classification (NCBI taxonomy): domain Eukaryota; kingdom Viridiplantae; phylum Streptophyta; class Magnoliopsida; order Dipsacales; family Adoxaceae; genus Sambucus; species Sambucus nigra. The sequence continues at coordinate 364,908,154 of OX422212.1, forward strand.
AAGATGAACAATCGGGGGACCACTCCCTCCAAACTTCTCGATATTTGGCATTTTGAACTTCTCGGGTAACCTTGCTTTAGGATAAGGAGACATATGGGTGTAGTCTATGTAATTTCCAGCGATCCTGACTTGGTCAAACTTCTTGGTGAGCATCTTGAGATCCTCTTTGACTTTGTTCAACTCCTCCTCCTTTGGATCAGCAACCACGGGCAAGTTATCCATAGGTTGGGCAATGTTTGGCATTGGAAGCTAGGCAGGCGGTGGCCCATTAGCAGGAGGGGCACGCGGAGCATGATGATATTCTTCGGGAACCCAGATGGGCTCGGGTGGACCCATAGCACGAGAGAATAGGGCCTCGGGCTCTTGAGGAATAGGGACTTGGTTTCGTTGCATTTCTCAGACCTCAGCTTGGAGGTTGTCAATCTTGGCCATGAGCTGAGCTAGGACCGTCGGCAGATCCGATTGTATGACTGGTGCTTGATCTGCATTCTCCATGGAAGATGGATGGATTTCGGACTCGGAAGAAGTAGTAGAGGAATGGACGAAACTCTGGGGTGATTTGACTGAAGACCTAAGACAATAGGGAGCCAGGCCAAGGGCGTGAGATCAACCTGAGAAGGCGTAGGATGAGATTTATTTTTGGATTTTTGATAAAAAGTGAGAAATGTTTTTGGATTTTTGATAAAAAAAAAAAAGGGAGAAATGTTTTTGGATTTTTGATAAAAAAGGGAGAAATGTTTTTGGATTTTTGATAAAAAAAAAAGGAGAAATGTTTTTGGAGACGGAACTCAGCATGATTATTATGATTATTATGTTCTCACTTGTATTTAATTCTCCTAAATGCAATGTCGGACGGGACCCGAGCCTGGAAAAGTGGGGTTTTAATATATGCAAAGCTACGGTTTGGACTTGTAACCAAGCCCGCGGACATGGTCCCGTTTTAAAAATGTGAGAAAATTTGGGGGAAGATCGACCCGGAATTTCGACAGAGTTTCGAGTCGAAACCGGCAATCTAAAGTGTGTGTCCTAGGTTTGACACCTATATGCGGGTATGCAGTTGGTTGGGTGAGTCGACATGGGTTCTCCCCTTTGGCGTGACTTCCATGATATACGTCTTGCTCTTGCGGGCAATCGGTACGTGTGGACAAGCCATTTGATATACCTTAGTGTACGTGAATTGCCTCACCATATACCTCGTGGGGACGGTACGTGTGAGAGAGAATTCGATATACTCAACGTACGTGAACGAATTCCCTGCAATATACCTCATGTCATGACTTTGGTCAAGCAGTACGATACGGGGGAACCGTTCGATATACGTCGAAGGTACTTGGCCAATGGGAGGTGAGAGTCATATCGCTTAGGCTAATTGCGACCTGCCGGACCAGTGCCCATCACGAAGTGACCCTCCAGTTACTGGGTAAAACTTGGTCAATATCAATGCTCTTTGGTGATGTCGTGTGAATCATGCATTATTCTCTTATTAGTAGCTTATGATGAGAATGACTTTCTTTATTATGCCAAACAGGGAGCAAAGTATGAGTACCCTAAAAGGTACACCAAGTATGGATAGGTGATGTGTGCAACATGTGGATATATGTGATCCTAGGTGCACGTGGTGTGAAGTGTACATGGAGGATTTTCTAAAAGTGTGTGAACATAAGCATAAGCATGGGATATACATGTGAGAAAGGGGAACATGCAGATATGGGGGGGGGGGAAGCATAAACAAATATAGCATCCATGTAAATAGAGTCAAGCCCTCAAAATAAATGAAAGTCCCTAGCAGAGTTGCCACTGTGGCCATCCCCGTCGATCCCCGCCGCGGAGGGAGGAGGATTCCTTCGGGTCCCACGCATCCCCTCTCGGGAGAGCGCTCCGGCCGGCGTCGATTTTGTGAGGTGTGAAAAATGTAGAGAGATTCAGAGTCACCAGTCTATTTTACTCAAAACAGACAAAAGAAACAGAGGAAGCCACCCCGAAGGATGGCTTCCAAAGACATACTGGTGCATGCGAAACCAAGATGATTCGAGAAGGGTTCGGAGGCTTAGTTACGAAATGGGAAGGTGTTAGGCACCCATTCCGCCCTTTAGGTCTCTCATGGATATTTGCTATTTTCCTTTATGTTTTCCCCCCGTGATATGTGTGCGTGTGTATATATATAGAATGGAGGTAGGAATCCTCGACTTGTATCATGGAAAAGATAAAGTGAGTCATCCGTAGGAAGATATAAAAGTAATATTAGAAAAATAAGATTTACGCGGTTACTCCTATGTTGATCGTTATAAGGGAACAATAACGCATATGGAGTAATGCGTCACTAAGAATAAGCGTATACATAATATAAGAAAAATGGATTTAGAAAATAGAAAATGAGAGAAAAAGTGAGAGAAAGGACTCGAGTCTCGAGTTTTACCCCAAGACGCCTACGTAGCCTATAAAGGCATCAAAGTCCACGTAGTTCGCATACAAAGCAAGGGGGTGGGGTTTATCCCATAAATCCAAATGTGGGATCTCTTATTTGTAAGTGTGTGTGTGTGTGTGTAGAAAATGTGCTTTAGTTGTGAGAGAAGTGTGGAAAAAGTGTGAGAATCCCTTATTTGGAATTTATGAGTAAACCCTCTTTTCTTGTTTTTTGGGTTTTATGAAGATAAAAGATGTGCAATAATACTAAATAAAAAGGATATTAGGATGTGTGAGATGAGATAATAAAAGTGCTAAGTAAGAAAACAAGTTATTGGGAATTCAAGAGAATTTAAGAGAGAGTTTGAGAAAGTTAGACCTTCTTGAAGATCTTGAGCTTGATCTTGAATGTTGGAGAGCAGCCCTTGAGCTTGGATGATGATGGAGAGTGGTTAATTCACCAAGTTTGATGAAAAGGATGATGAAAAGTGAAGGTAAAAGAGGGATTTGGAAGTTGAAATCACGCTGCCTTCGAGAGAGGTTTCTAGGATTCGTTCAGAGAGATTTTTATGAGATCTGGGCTCCTTTTGCAAATGAGGCCAAGGCCTCCTTTTATAACCCCAGGGGACGGCCGATAGGCAAGATCTGGGACCTGCCATTTGGCAGTGCGCCTCAGGCTTTTTCAGAAAATTGGTCGCCGAGGGCAAACCGTTGGTCAGAATCGTGCACGGGGCATACCGTTGGAAAGGTATGTCATAGACCTTCGAAAGTCCTTTGGATCTCTCCCGAGTTCGGGAGTTGACTTTGGGTCAAATGTGGCTCGGAAATGTTTGTCGGTCCATTGGACGGAGAATCGCGCGGACGCAAACGGCACATTCGTCCGCATCGCGCACGGGGTATACTGTTGAATAGGTTAGGAGATTTACTTCGACATTCCAAATAGTTTGACCTGGTTTGGAGAGTTGACTTTGGTCAACCGGGCCCGGAAAGCGCTCGGTGGCTTCCCGGAGTCAAACGGATCGTTCGTCCGCATGGAAAGTTAGAATTGTGCACGGGACGGACCGTTGGAAAGGGTATTCAGTGCCCTTCGAAGATTCATTCAGCCCCAGTCGAGCTGAAGGGTTGACTTAGGTCAAACATAGCCCGGGAGTTCCCGGTGGCCTCTAGGTCTGGTTTCGAACGCAAATGGCGCGTTCGTCGGCATGGTAAGTCGGAATCGCGCACGGTGCGGATCGTTGGAAAGGGTATTCAATGCCCTTCGAATATTCATTGAGTCTCGGTCGAGACGAGGAGTTTGACTTTTGGGTCAAACTGAGCCGGGGGTGCCCGATGGCCTCCAGGTCAGTACTCGGGATGTGACATGGGTTTATAGTGATGAATGGAGGTTCTAGGGATCTAAGGAGAGTTAAGGGGTAACAGAATGGGGTGTCTACAGTATGATTTCACTCAATCCTCTCTAGATATTAAACCCATAAGAATAAAATAAATATTAGAATGGGGTGTAACACACGGGACATGCGGGCATAAAGAGTATATGCAAAAGGAATCAAGCCCACGCACATGTCATCAATGAAGAGTGATTTCTATAAAATAAAAAAATATAATCCTAATTAATGGACATCGTTCATTAAATGGGGTGAAATGTGTATTAACAAATTATCACAACTATTTATACTTTTGAATCACATTCACCTTAGGATCATATAGGACTTTTAAGGGTTGTAACTTAGTTTAGGCTAAGGTTATGAAAGGAATGGTATGTTTACAAATTCAAAGTGTTTGGAGAGAATATTCAGAATAATATAAATTCACGGGCAATTTCCAAATTAGAATATGAATTCCATGATAAGCAAAGGATATAACAATGGAGTATTACTAACTTTATTTTCTCCAATAACTACGAGATTATTACTTTTTTCAATCCCTTTATTTTTTTTCTTTTTCTTTTATTTTCTTTCATTTTCTTTCCCTTTTTCACTTCCTTTTCTAGAGAATAAAAGCCAACTCACATGCTTAATTTCAACCACGAGACTAAAAAATCATTAAATCCTAAGTACAACTCCAAATAAAGGTATTTAAGGTTTATATATGGTTTAAAACTTCAATGTGGAGGTTAAGGGAATTTGGGTTTGAAAACAAAATGTTAATATTTAGGCTCAAAGGGATTGACTAGGAAAATATTTAGGGTGAGGTCAAGGTCAATATGGGTTAAATAACAAAGATGATTTTCAGTATGGGTTCAAAATCATGCTCCAGTAACACATTTCATAATGGAATCAGTTAATAACTGATTAAAGAAAGAATAATGAGATTACTGACAACTTTAATGCTTTTAATAATAAAAGAGTAATGTATAAACACTCACAAATGAAGAAAATAACAAAGCTCGCTCAGTTTTGGTGAACACAAAGCAACAAACAATGACTAATTATAATTTTCATATCGAATCACTAAACAAGAAAATCGCATGTGATCATGGGTTCGAAGTTTAGTTCATGAAGTTTTTCATAATATCAATGAATCGAGGAATAAAGTCTAATAACTTATAAAATCGAGAACATGTACCATTGAATCATATATTGAATCGGCCAATTATTTGAATGATGACTAAAAATAAGGGCAAAATTCCCAACAAAGGGGAAAAGAAAAAAAAATTGAAAATTCTCAATTTCTTACAACAAAGGCATGATTGGAAAGAACACATATCAGATCAAAGATACTACCAATTAATGGAATAGTCCTCTTTTTCTCAAATATGCTTTAAGGATGTCAAAACAATCTTTCTTTTAAAAAAAATTCCAATTTTAACACGCACCAAGTTTGTGAACCAATTTCAATTAAGCCCAATTTTATCTTGATTAATCCTAAACATGTATCTAGATGAGTAAAGAAACTAAAATAAAGTAAAGCTCACAACGCTGGATGTACGAGGAAACCACTAAGGGAAAAAACCGCGGACGACCCAAGACAGACAATTACTATGATACGATTTTGCAAAGGAAGATAGATAGATTTAAACAATGACTCGATCCCCACAAGCCTTGACGCTCTTTTTCACTTTAACCAGTCCTCCACAGTGCCCATGCAGAAATCCTTCTACGATACTCGTCAACAGCACACGTGTCCACGAATTCCTCGGTGTCCATTGATGTAGCTTTGGCAACCGTCTACGATTGGAAACATGAACTCCTCCGATTTTTCACCGCAAAACCCAACGAAATACATGCTCAAAGTGGATGAACAAACCCAGATGGTGCTAACAAGATATCTATAACAATAGTATATGAAATCTCGGATCTTTTAAGCTCTAAGCCTGGTTTTTAACTTTAAAAACCTTAAAAAACTTATGCAAAAAAAGTATGAGTTCTTTTCTGGCATATGGTTATGCACACACACCAAAATTCTGAGAGAAAAATTCTTTAAATAAAAAAACTTAATTGACATGTCATTCTAACGAGATTCACAAGTTGTTCTAACAACTGTGAGATGTTGTTTGAACGACATCACATGTCGTTTGAACCACTAAAACTCAAGATGTGGTTTCATACGACTCTAAACTCTAATTATCTCAGAATAAATGAAGATAATTTTTTTAAATCATTTCCAACATTTTAAATCATTTATAAACAAATTTACATCCTTCAATGCTCTTTTTGAACTTCATAAACATAATGCATTCATACCTGAGAGTATCTCGAAATTTAATTGAATGAAGACATGAAACGTGCACCAATAAAACTCCGCAAGATCTATTTTTGAAGCTTGGCCGCTACGTCTTCAACATAAACACGTCATAGACTATATGGAGATCGTGACAATATAAAAATCGATCTATGAATCAAACAAGTTTTCTTCTAGGAATAAGTCAATAACATAAATGGAGTCAATTGGAAATTTTGTCCTTACGAATCTCCCCCTTTGACTATTCTAGGACAAAACCCAAATAATGAAATACCTAAGTCGGGCCGTCAAGTCGTATGATATTTAAATCCCATCCCATAAAACCCAAAATAAAAAATTACAGGACAAGGGGTAGTATATGCAAGTCCAGAAAGCATGAGTTGTCTGAATGTGATGTAGTCTTAAAATCTCGCATCTCTGAAGAATACCTATACACGTGAAATAAATAAATACCCAGTGAAGTACGGAGGAACAAATGATATAAAAATACCAATATGTAAAACAAATCATTTGTTAAACACGTGATCAATGCCAATATGTGCACTACATCATGATATAAATAAAATATGAAAATATATATTATCAAAAACATGATACAATATGTAAAGCGAAAACAAATATGTGCTCAAACTACTCCCCCTACATCACATACATCTCTCCCCCTCTTTGTCTCGAATAGACAATAAGTGAAAAAGATAAACAATCATTCAAATATATAAAATGAAATAATCAATGAGGCATATATAGATAAACATGAAATGCCAGCTAATGAAAATCACAAAGAATCAAATTGTAACTAGAAAACAGTCACATAGGCTCTAAGGGATGGGGCTCCTCGATTAGAGGTACCTCCAGTTCAGGCGACGACAAGCGTTCCAGGGGTGACACAAGCTTCTACGAGTGTCGGGTTGGGACCCACTCAGGTGGCACTCCTCATGAGTAATTTTTATGAGTTTTTGCAAACTTTGGTAGCTTCAACGGTGTTGGGAGGATTTGAAGCCAATTCCTTCGTAACACCAGGGGCAGCCCCAATGGCCCCATCGAGTGCCGGTGTAACGAGAACAGTCCAAGAAAATATACCATCTGTTGTGAATCCAGCAGTGGCAACCTCAGAAGTATCAACAACCCTAACTGTGATGATTGTTCCAGATGCAACGGGCACTCAGCCCATGGTTTCATTTGTTGGTGCCCCAGTAGCATCACTAATGGAGGAAATGAGGAAGGAGATGCATAAAGGGATGCTGAGGTTCATGCAGGCCTCCTTGCAATCTGCTAGCGAGGTAGCTTTGGTCTATGATGACTTTCGAACACATTATCCCTAAGAATACAACGATGAGCCCTATCCAAAGGACTATATTCCTCCTATTTTTGAAAAATACACAGGGAAAGGCGGGAACCCAAAGGAGAACATTAGGAACTTTATTGAACATTTGGGGGCACATTATAATAATAAGAAGCTCGGGTTGAGGGATTTTTCTAAATCCTTAACCGATAAAGCATATACCTGGTATTCCCATTTGGCTCCCAAGAGCATTTCTACGTGGGAGGAGATGCATATTTTATTCGTCCAGATGTTCTTTCTAGCGGAAGATGAGTTTACTTTGACCCAATTGGGGAGGGAGAAGCAACTACCCAGAGAAGAAGTGGTGGCATACGTTCAAAGGTTCAGGGAAAGATCCTTCGATGTGAGGGAGAAGGCCAAAGAATCCAAGTTATTGCAGATCTGTGCGGAGGGGCTGCTTCCTGAGTACATATGTCATCTCATTAATGAAACACGCGAGGGGACTTTTTTGGCGTTCTTAAAAGTGGTAAGAAATATCTCCTTGGTGGTATGACCAATTTCGGTGGTGGTTCCAATGATATTTAGGCAGTCGATGCAACCTGCGGGGGGGTCTCAGCCCCCACGGTAGGGTACACTGAGGGAGCAGATGGGGGCAAGGCACCGAAGAAGGACAATAAGAGGAAGTTTGGAAGAGACAGGGAGGACCCACCACCATTACCTTATATAGTGGAGGAAGCTGTCAGCTGTTACAACGCGATGGTGCAAGGAGGAAAGTTCTATAAACCAAAGGGCATTCTCGTTGGGGAACCCAATGCGGTAACGAGGGCGGATCCCAAGTATTGTCAGGTCCATCGAAAGATACAGCACCCAACAGAGAGTTGTTTCACGCTGAGGAGAATCATTGACAAGCATGTAAAAGTAGGAATGTTGCAAATACCTACACATAACATTAATAACAACCCACTCCCAGCACATGGGGCCAATCTTGTGATGGCCTATGATGAGGAGGTCGAGAGAGAAGGAAGAGAGTCAATGTCAAAGCAGGAGGAATTCGAGGAAGCTCTGGAAGATTATACGAAGGGAATGGATAATGTAGTATTGGTCTACAACGAAGTAAGTGCTAAGGACATGGAGGATGTATACAGCATTAAAGGTAAGGAAGTAGACCCAGTCCTAGAATACTGCGCAGTTTCAAAATCCCAAAAGTTCAACTGGTTCTTTGACCAAGTGGGGATACCGAAGGACAGTAGTTTGGAGATAACCCAGGAAATACTTGATATTGCGAGGAAGAACACAGTCCCTTCACTGAGATGGAAGGGACCCATGGCCAGGTTAGTGCAGAAGTAACCTTCAGCGATGCAGATAGTGCTGTAAGGTTCCCTCATAATAAGCCATTGTATATGACCTCCAGCGTTAACGGAATTAGTTTTGCAAGGACCCTTATGGATGGGGGAGATTCCATCAATATCATGCCAATCAACGATTTCCATGCAACCAATATTCCAGAAGAAAGGTTGGTCCCCGTGCCTTTGGTGATTTCGAGGTATGATAACCAATCTTCCAAATCCATTAGGTACATGAATGTTGGGAATGTAATGGGAAATCTGAGTTCCCATATCAAGTTCCACATAATAGAGAGTACAACTTCCTACCATCTCCTGATAGTAAAAGTATGGATGCATAATCAAGGGCTAGTTCCTTCAACGTATCACCAATGTTATAAAGCGAAGCTCACTTGGTAGATGCGGTATTTTACACAAAATTGGAGGAGGATGTCCGCGTCCTAACGAGAAAAGTGGATGGAGCATGGGTTCCCTCGATAAGAGAAAGGATAGGGCCCTTGAACGATCAGAGTAAAGAGCTTGCAAGAAGCGCAAGAGTGATAACCGAAGAATCTCACCAGGTGGTCCCTCGGCCCCAAAACATCTCAAAGCGGCTCAAAGACAGGATGAGGCCCATAGTGGATCCGATGGAACATGAGGTCCAATGACAAAGCGTGCTGATTCGGTTCTCAGGAAAATAGTGGTCGACGCTCCTAGAGAGAAGAAGAGGAAGGCAATCACAATTACCTGCAGATAATGAAATAAGGTCATTACTCAAGAAGGAAAAGTGGTATATTGATTGTAATGGTGTGAGCGGGTGGCCGAGGAAATTGATGATGAGGTTGACCCGATATATGAATGCTTTCTGGTGGATCAATGGGGATAATGTATGGTCATAGACAACTCCAGCATAAAGGAATTTATGGAGGAAGTCACCGAGGAACCAGATTACATGGCGGATTGACCGAAACTGCAGGCACAAGAACTAGAGCAGTTGAACCTGGCAAGAGAAGAGGAGGACCCAAGTCCCATTTTCATCTCGAATAATCTCAGTGAAGAGAAACAAAAGGCCTTGCTGGAGTTGATTCAAGAATTTATAGATATTTTTGTGTGGAAATACACGTAGATGGAAGGGCTGGATGAGGAAGTGATCTGCCATAAGTTAAACGTAATGCCTTCAGCCATTTTAGTGAAACAAGCAACGAGAACGTAAGCCTAATAGATGCAATGGCTGGTCATGAGATGTATATCTTCGTGGATGGGTATGTAGGGTACAACCAGATCAAGATGGACCCCATGGATGCAGAGAAAATAGCGTTCAGAACCCCATTAGGCAACTTCATGTACAAGGTGATACCGTTTGGACTCAAGAATGCTGGGGCGACTTACTAAAGAATGATGATGGCCATTTTCCATGACTTTTTTCACAAATTTGTGGAATTTTATATGGATGATTTGTTTATCAAATCAAGAAAGAAGGAACCCCATTTGAGCGATTTGAGGAAGGTGTTTTACCGTTGCAGGAAGTGTAAATTGAAGATGAACCCACTGAAGTGTGTTTTTAGAGTGACAAGTGGGAAATTCCTAGGCTTTATGGTTGATTAACAAGGAATGCAGATGGACCAGGACAAACAGCAGACAATCTTGGAAATGCCTTGCCCTAAGAACGACGAAGGAGATGAAGAGTTTCCTCGATAAAGTCTCCTACCTTAGGAGATTTATGCCTGAATTAGTCGAGGTAACACATCCGTTGATGCAGCTCTTATGAAGGAACACGAAATTCAAGTGGGAGGAGATTCACCAGGAGTCTCTCGATGGGCTGAAGAAACTGCTTGTTTCACCACAGATTATGGTTCCCCCACAGGCAGGAATACCATTGCAGCTATACCTCATATCCACCATGAGGTCCGTGGGAGCTTTACTGGCATAAGAGATCGACGGGCAAGAATGGTTAGTTTACTACCTCAGCAGGATCATGCATGGGCCAGAAGTCAGATATAGTAGCTTGGAAAGGCATTGTTTAGCCTTAGTATTTGTAGCGCAAAAACTTAGACATTATATGTTGTCTTTTACAATTCATATTATAACTAGATGTGACCCCATTAGGTATTTTCTAGCAAGAACTATATTGATTGGCACGGTAGCTAGGTGGTTCCTTATCCTCTCCGAACATGAATTGAAATGCGTGGTTCCTCGCACGATCAAAAGTCAAGCGTACGCCAATCTATTGGCAATATTCCCCTCGAGAACTTTTAAGCCACCCGCAACGGAGGAGGAATGGACAATGCAGTTCGATGGATATTCGGTGAAACATAAAGGAGGAGTAGGGTTTATTCTTTCAAAAGTAATGGAGGAGATTTGCCTTTCCTACAAATTAGATTTCCCTTGTTCTAATAACGAGGCGAAATATGAAACACTTGTGCTAGGGTTGCTAGAGGCTCTTCGAAGGGGGATTCATTCACTTTGCATCAAAGGGGATTTAAACTTGGTGGTTCAGTAAGTGAATGGAGAGTACGCATTGAAACACATGAGCCTGGTACCATATAGAACAATCATCCAGAGACTTCTTTGCCAGTTCCATCGGACCAAGATCAAGAGACAGCCCAGAATGATGAACCGCCACCCAGATGCATATGCCACCATTGCCCAAAAAATGGTAATGAGGAATGATACAACTATCTTCGTGATCAAATGAAGAATATCTCCTTCGATAGTGAAGTCAATTCTACCAATGGAAGAGGACGCATGCTGGAGGGGAGAGATTAAAGCGTAACTGGAATTTGGGGAAGGAGCGATGGGGCTGAGAGAATTAGCCCAATGTTTCACGAACCAGGTAAACTTTTACTTTAGGAATGCAGGAGGATGGTTATCGAGGTGCATCGGTCCAGAAGAGGCAGAGCGAAGATTGAAGAAAACACATGAAGATCACTATGAAATAACTGAGATACCGCTCTATCGAAGGATTCAAAGAGAAGGATATTTTTTGTCAAGAATGAAATAGGATACGGGAAAGCTACAACGAAAGTGAGACAAATGCCAATTATTCTTTGAGGCAGCTGAATGTCATTTCATGGAGGCTCAAGCTGACTGGAGACATCCCTATATTGACTTCATTAAAGATGGAATTGTCCCGATAGAGAAAATTAATGCAATGGGACTCCGATAAAGGGCCCCGAGATTCTACATTCAGGAGGGGTAGCTTTATCGAAGGGGATACTTCAACAGGCCATTGCACTGCATCACGAAGGAAGAAGCAGTCGAGATCCTCAAATAAGCACACGATCCAGCTCATATAGGAGGGACCAATTTATATGACCAGTTAATGGCTTTGGGATATTATTAGTCAATGATGGAGAAAGATTCTATTGAGTTCGTTCGAAGGTGCAAGGCTTGCCAACTTTATAGAAATATGATCAATGCCCCATCAGTGGACCTACACTCCCTGGTAATGCACTATCCTTTTCACACATAGGCATTCGACCTGGTAGGGGCAATACATCCTTCTTTGAGGGGAAAGATATGGATACTAGTAGCAACAAATTTCTTCACAAAATGGGCTAAAGCGATACCACTGAGAAGGGAAATAGCATGGGTGGTGAGAAACTTCATCAGAGAATACATCATTTTCCGTTTTAAGATCCCAAAGGTTATCCTTTCAGATAATGGAACCCCTTTCATTAATTCAGAAGTAACGATGCTCACAGATAAATACTCCATTGTCCATCACACTTCGACGGTGGCATACCTAAAGGGAAACGGTCAAGCCAAAGCAACTAACAAAACTTTGGTTAATTTCTTGGCTAAAATAATGGCGGATTTATCAGGATCGTGGGATGATAAGATATCAGCCGCATTATGGGCCTATCGAACAACTAAGAGTAAGTCCACAGGGTATACACCATTCGCCCTTATTTATGGGGCCGAGGCGATTCTCCTAATGGAGTTAGAAGTTCCCTCTGCTCAATATGCCTTGCGAAGTAGCATGCTTTCTTAGAATAGACATGTGCAGTTGGAAGCGTTGGACGAACACAGAGATAATGCGATGCAACACTTTCAAATGTATACGAAACATCTCTCCAGGGAATATGATAACTTAGTAAGACCAAGGAAGTTCGTGGAGGGAGACCTCGTATTAAAGGCAGCAGTGAAACACATCAGGGGGTCTCCTCTACCCAAGATTGCAGCAAATTGGGAGGGACCTTTCATTGTAAAAGAAGCTCATGACTCAGGTTATTTCTTAATTTCTAAGATGGAAGAAGATAAACCATTCAAGATTAACAATAAATGGTTAAAAGTCCATCATGTGTTGGCAATTATGTTTGGACCACTGATGTAGCTGGCTATTGTTATGAATACACAAGTTCTCTTTTTATGATGAGTATACAAGTCCTTTTTATTATAACTCAAGTAGAGATGAAAGAATTACATAACTTCACACTTCACAATCTATGCAAATAGTTGTAACACAAAGAAATGGCATGACAAAATAAATATCTTTTTCCATTCATAAACTTTGGGGAATTACAAAATTGGGAGCTATTGCCCAAGAATTACATGAAAAAAAAAGAAAAATATATATACACAAGTTCAGTGGCCTAAGAGGAACCACAGATCTGTAGAAGAGAAAAAATCTCCAGGGAGGATCGAAGAAGCTGCTTGGAAAGACCGTTGAGCATTGATAGAGACCTCCAACCTCATTTGCGCTTGTGTGCGCTCGATAAGGAGTTTCTATCATTTTATCTTCACCGGACGCAAAGATTCTTCAATGTACTCCATGTCTTTATCGATAGCTTCTAGAGGAGGTGCTAACTCGGCCAATTTAGCTTCCTCAGCTTGTTGATCCTCCTGATGCTTTCGCAACAGTTCCCTCTGGCTATCCAGTTGACGGCTCTTCAAAGTCTTTAAATGCATGATAATCCAATCAAAATGGAACTCGTCATAACCCAACTCCCTCAGATAAGCCAAGAATTGGTTGAGGAGGGGTCTGGTAACGTTTGCAGTTGGAGTATTCGCAATTTCAACAACAATGGTAGCCATGCCCTGAAGCATGTAACTCATAACCGAGATGTTTGAACATAGGCAATCCACCATGAATGTTTCAGGATGATGGTTCATAAGTTGATCAACTACCAAATGATCGTTGGCAGGCATTTGAGGAGAACGTTGAAGAACCATCAGGAAAAAGTCGTGAGGAGCCAAGTCGAGCAGAGGAAGCTCCCACCCGGATTTGCTCTCAGCAGCAGCACCGGTTGTGGAACCTTAGTCATTATGGATAGCATATTCCGAGACAACAGGTTCCCAATGGGGTGAGCCAATAGGAGAAAGAACTGGTGGGGAATTTTCCCGTACAACCTGAGAAGAGGTAGAAGAAATAATGAGTTTATGAAAAACCTTAACAAGTGGTTTCGTTGTTAAGTCACCGATATAGGTGGAGTTTATGAAAAACCTTAACAAGTGTTTTTGTTGTTAAGTCACCAAAATAGGTGGAGTTTATGGAAAATCTTACCAAGTGTTTTCATTATTAAGTCACCGATATAGGTGTAGTTTATGAAAAAACCTTAACAAGTGTTTTCATTGTTAAGTCACCAATATAGGTGGAGTTTATGAAAAACCTTAACAAGTGTTTTCGTTGTTAAGTCACCGATATAGGTGGTGTTTATGGAAAATCTTAACAAGTGTTTTCGTTGTTAAGTCACCAATATAGGTGTAGTTTATGAAAAAAAACCTTAACAAGGGTTTTCATTGTTAAGTCACCCAAATTAGGTGGAGTTTATGAAAAACCCTAACAAGTGTTTTCGTTGTTAAGTCACCGATATATGTGGAGTTTATGAAAAAATCTTAACAAGTGTTTTCGTTGTTAACTCACCGATATAGGTGGAGTTTATGAAAAATCTTAACAAGTGCTTTCGTTGTTAAGTCACCAATATAGGTGAAGTTTGAGAAACTAATAAATGCAGAGAAATTAGCGAAGTACCTCAGCAGTAGTAGGAGCGAGAATGGGAGTCACCACGGGGGCCATAATGATTCAAATCGTTGGGGGCGGGCTCATTGCCTCAGTAGCTTCAACGGGGCCCTTGGCTGAAGAAGCCTCAACGGTAGGCAAACTTTCCTCACCAATAAAAGGTACTAAGGCCAACATGGGAGTATCATTAGAAGAAGACGTTGGACCTTCAAGACTTTCCCCAATGCTGGTGGGTACAGAAGAACTAACATGAAGAGCAGCATCATCATCCTTGGCCTCGAAAGGGAAAAGGCCACTAAGAGCAAAGGGTGGGGTAAGGCTTGGGGAAAGCTACAAATATAAAACCAAGTGTTAGACACGAGAATTAAATACAAAGAAAAAATAAGGGGCAGGAATACATCTAACGTACCCCCGTTATGGCACCAAAAAGGGGAACTGCAGTCAGGGGTCTCGTCAACGCAATGGGAAGGAGAATGTTAGCTATCAGAGATGCCACTTCCACCAAAAATATCCCAACATATCAAAATGATAAACAAAGCAATGGGACAAATAAAAGACATCGGACTTGACACGAAATTTACCTCAGGGGCACTCTCCTCGACCACAATGAGAGGCAGAGGAACCTCTTGCTCAAAGGGTAATTCAGAGGGGGCTAGAGTAGTTGCCTCTGGTTGGCCAAATATTTCAACAGATCCAACGGTAGCAGCCCCCGTAGCAGCTTCTTTGGCCCGTTGGGAAGGCAAACGGCAAGAGTAGGTAAGGCTTATTAGGGTAACGGGGAAGGGTAGCGTCGGCTGGAGAGATACCGCAATGCCCCCTCCCCCCCCCCCCCCCACACGAAACGACTTACGGAGGGGCTGGGGGGACTGAGCCCTTTTTCTTTAACTCCCTAAACCAAAACAATTTTTTATTAAGAAGTAAGCAGATGCAACTTGCCTTAAGAACAGGGGAATAAGAACAAAAAATGAATGCACGCATACCACAGATCCAGAGGGAGAATTAGAAGATAACCAGTGGTGAAGGTGGCGAGGAGGTAGCAGCAGAAGGAGCTGGGGAGGGAGGTATCTCGGGCGTCCATTTCTTCTGGGACTTGGTACCCAACATTTTCTTTCTTGTGCTCGTTGCATTAGCACTTTGAGGTACCCTCGACCTTTTTCTCTTCTTGGTCATTGGATCAGTTGGATTATCCACGACCGTGGGAAGACAGCCGAAGGAGGAACGATGACAGCGCAATATTGAAACTCAGCATTTATTCGTTCCACCTCTACCCAGGCTTTCCTTCTCAACTCCTCGACCTTTTCTGCAGGCATGGCAGGGGGAACAGAGGTAATAGGGAATGCCTCCAAATTATTTTGTGCTTGAGCTTGGGGCTTGGACTTTGAGAACTTGGACTTCTTGGTCTTTTTGGCACGTAGCTGAGAAGGCCCTTCGCTATTTGCAGCTTGGATCGAAGGGGAAGATGGTTTGGGGGTTGCAGCAGCCTTGGGTTTGGGCGTGGCAAAAGGGATCATGGGGCAGTGAGGAGGAAGTTCAGTAGGAGGTACTTTGGGGGTCTGGCTTAGAGGGAACTTAATCCCAATAATGGAATTACCCTTTAACCCTAACTCCGAGGCAAAAAATGAAAGAACTGGATGATATACGAGATCCCCCTCGATGAACTCAGAAATTTGGGGTAGCAACCTTGGCTAGTACTTTAGTACAAATAGAGGGGTCATGTCCCCTTGCCTGGTGATGCTGGGAATGGTGACTCGCCCAGCCATTGTAGAACTCACTCCCCACACAGCAGTTGAGGAAAATAGGGAGCAGGCCTCGCTAAAGGAGACCTTGGGGTTATATGATTGAAACACTGGGCGAAGAGCCCCTTGATGTTGGGGTTCTAGTGCTCGCTCGTGTATCCCCACTTGGTGTAAAAGGGAAGGTATCCTGGCAAAAATAGAAGGACCACAGCTAGTGAAGGGTCTTTGATAATGAGATCTAGAGTAGTTGCCTAGACCACTCTTTCTTCATGTTTGAAAAAACCACAAGTGTAGAGAAACATGTCCTCTTCATAGGGCCTCATCAAAAAATTTGAAAAATCATCGATGATGGAGGTCAACTCCTTTCGGCTTTGTCTTTTGTGATAAATAAAGGAGCGTGGGGGGAGAATTATTTCCCCCTAAGGAGGGCGGTTGGTCTTGGCTGCTACGGTTAGGAAACGTATATAGAGAAAGCCTGTTAAGAGGACATAGTTGGCCAAGTTATAACGACCCAAAGATCGTTTCATGTTAAAAAGGGTTCTATCAAGCCATGTGTAGAGGGATCCCAAGGCAATTGCAGCTAGAGGAAGCTTGATACCCAGGGCCAAATGAAGGGATAGGTTGATGAGGTCCCTTCGCGGTTGGTCATTGGGATTCCCCGTTAAAAGAAAATGAGAAAGAACGGTAAAAATATAGATAATAAGTTCCAACGATGTACCTTGACCGGGGGCGGTCTCAAAGGCACTATCTTCGGAAGGATCCTTAAAGAAATAGTTGATAAAAGGAGTGAAGGTCGCTTTATTTGAAGTACGGATGCACCTTCGGCATATACGGTCTAACTCCAAACGGTCACCAGTCTCTTAGGCATCCATGGATTCATCAGAATATGGCTCATGGCATGTTGCCTCGAGACCTAAGAGCTCTCATAATTCCTCCAACAGTATTATAAATTCACCCCATACAGCAATGAAGGTATGAGTGGTAACATTCCATCAGGATACCAGAACGAGAAGGGTGGCATTATTCTTGGACAGGGTGAACTCACCAAACCACTTGGCCCGATGAAGCCCAATCTTGGTGAGAGTGTTAGCATGAGAACTCTGTATATGGGAGTTACAAGCATCAAAGTGAGTTGGAGAGCCCCCAGGCCCTTCGAAGTCAATGTGGGACCATGGGAAGTCCCCTCGCTCAAGACGAAATCGGAGAGTCCCCTATGGAGGTAGAAATCCCCAGTCATCATCACTCTCATCTTCATCACCAATCGTGAGGGCATCATACTTGGCATTAAAAATGCAAGTATTGAAAGACCCAGCAAAGTCATCACCCTTTCCAAATATGGGGCATCGGCAGTAGAAGCACAGTTGGTCCTGGCAGGCAATAGTCACTGATGCGGTAGCGAAGGTGGTGATAATAAGGGTAGCAAGTGCAGCATTAGTGGTAGGTGTGGTAAGGTTGCTTGACGAGGCCATTACAGACAACAACGAAGTAAAAAAAATCTTGGTAAAAGAAGGGTTAGGAATGAAGATGGAGAAGCACAACCACAGGTGGTGGCATAAAAAAGGAAATAAGGAAGAAGCTAGGTAAGAGTTTGGTAAATAATGGAGGTTTTAGCACAGTTTTCTTTCTCTACAGAAGACGGGAGCTTGAAGAAGAAGAAGGAAAGAGAAGGGTTTGAAAAAAGAGACGTTTGAAACCTTTTAATGAACTTATCTGTTGAGTTTCCCACCACCACATGTGCAAGGCTGCCTATAATCATTTCAAATGAACACGTGGCACTTCGGGAAGTTTTTTGACAGCTGAAAAGACAGCGCTACATCATTTACGAAGCGACGCTTGGGGAATAGAAGGGGTTGCCTTCTTTATCAAGTTTGAGTTTTGGCGCCAGATTTTTTGTCAGACATATCCAATAACTCCCAATGGAAAAGACGTCCCAACGGTTCAAAAAAGCTACGATGCCCCCTCGCCACAAGTCCAAACGTTGTTTAAATGGTGGCTCGACTGCATCAGGGAGAATTTCTACTTTTTTTAAGATAGCGAAGCAATACAAAGGAGAATTTCATCTACCAAGAATCAAAACGAGTATTTGAGAAGGTTAGCAGACCTTTAAGGAGAATTTCAAATAATAAAGCTAGAATGGTTTAAGCGCAATATAAGGAAAAAGTGGCGATGTCCCTTCGTCAAAGCCCCAAAAATTCGTAGTGCTTCGGTTCAGGTACATCAGGGAGAATTTTACTTTTTCCACGAGATTATAACGCTGTGGTTCTAACGAAGGAAAGGAGGCCAGAATTTTTTCACACAGAGAAGATTCATCGAATTGAGAAGTTTCATGCAGACATTTCTTATTCCAATAAATCTCTCCACGAAGGGGCAAATTTAGAGGGGCCTTGAAGTTAATTTTGAGATTAGAGGTAATTCCACATTAGCAATAGTGTTTTGGGGATTAAAACACCGAGGTAGCTCAAGTGTGGCAGCTCAGCGTGGCAGCTCAAGCGTAGCAACTCATACTTTAGCTTGTTGTGTTAGTCAGTCATATTGTATCTTTGTTTATATTGACTAGGAGCTATAACGATTATAATGATGTAACGAGAATAATAATGAGTTTTAGTGTGAGATCAAACGGTACTCGCAAGAGACCAGGCTTGGTAGGGCCTGGGAGAGCTTTCATGCTCTATCGAACGACCTCGCCGTGGGAACTTTAGAGGGACTTGGCTTGGAGGATTGAGAAGTGAGGCACCGTTGGGGCTTGTCCTAACCACCCTACATACACCTGAAAAAACACCGAAGGACCCTTACCACGGAACCTCGGGCAGAGTAGCTTGGAGTTCCATCGGGGTTGAGTTATGAACCAAACAACCCTCTACTTAATGTCACATCTACTGTAGGTGATGTCACTATCCAGCTAAATAATGTCAAATCTTCACTTGAGTAAACCACCGTGGTATTTTCGGCTGCCAGACAGTTGGTGAGCCACCTCTGTCACAACAGCCCCCTGACACACAGTGGTTAGGCAAAAGGCATGTCTTGGCATTTAATGTTTATGACGTGGAGACAACTAGCGCATTAGGTATTTAATGTTGTGACATAAATTATGAGGGAGGTCTTTCACATGCATTAATGACTGAATTGCCTTAGGGGTGGTGTGGGGGGGCTATTTAAGGACCCCAACCATCTTTGAGGAAGGGGATCTTTCTGAGAGTTCAGAAGTTATTGCTAGATATAATATACATTAGAGAGAGTTATTACAAACCAGAGAGTTTTACTCACCCACCATTGTCATTTGTTACTAAGATTTTAATATTTGATAGAGATTCTTGAGGGTGGTTGGTGTATTTGGTTGCCTACCAAGGTGTATCTAGGGTCGTTACTTCTCTCTCCCCCTAGCTAAGTTACTTCTGAGTTCACTACTACCTTCTGAGTTATACACGAGAGATTTGGGAGTTTAGACTGAGTTCATCTTCATTAAGTAGTGTTTTTATGTCCTATGGTTAATCAATAGTGTCGCTATTTAACTTATCATTACTATACTCAAGAGGGGTTATGCCTCCATCTTATCTAAACTACCCTCTTACACCATGACAAGCAAAGGCTATAATAATGGAGTGTGACTAACTTTATTTTCTCCAATAACTACGAGATTATTACTTTTTTCAATACCTTTATTTTTTTTCTTTTTGTTTTCTTTTCTTTCATTTTCTTTCCCTTTTTCACTTCCTTTTCCAGAGAATAAAAGCAAACTCATATGCTTAATTTTAACCATGAGACAAAAAATAATTAAATCCTAAGTACAACTCCAAATAAAGGTATTTAAGGTTAATATATTGTTTAAAACTTCAATTGGAGGTTAAGGGAATTTAGGTTTTAAAACAAAATGTTAATATTTAGGCTCAAAGGGGTTGACTAGGAAAATATTTAGGGGGAGGTCAAGGTCAATATGGGTTAAATAACAAAGATGATTTTCAATATGGGTTCAAAACCATGCTCGAGTAACACATTTCATAATGGACTCGGTTAATAACCGATCAAAGAAAGAATAATGAGATTACTGACAACTTTAATGCTTTAAAGAATAAAAGAGTAATGTATAAACAATCACAAATGAAGAAAAAAGAAAAGCTCACTCAGTTTTGGTGAACACAAAGCAACAAACAATGACTAATTATAATTGTCATATCGAATCACTAAACAAGAAAAGTGCATGTGATCATGGGTTCAAAGTTTAATTCATGAAGTTTTTCATAATATCAATGAATCGAGGAATAAAGTCTAATGACTTCTAAAATCAAGAACATGCGTCATTGAATCATCTATTGAATCGGACAATTATTTAAATGATCATTGCAATAAGCGATGATGCTGGAAATAGCACCACCCTCCAAGGTGTTTGTGAGCTCAATTCAATGTTAACAATGGCAGTATAAGGGTATAGACACGCATAGTGGAAGGAGATGAGGAGAAGAGTTTACACCGAAATATAAGTGGTTCAGCCAATCAGGCCTACGTCCACTGTGCAAGTGTATGATGTGTATCCATACATGAGGGCTCTAATGGCCATAGGTACAATCTCTCAAAATTTCTATCTCTTCTGTGTATTTGAACAGAGTTCCAGCTAGGGTTGGCAATTTTGGTTTCACTTTAAGAAGGAGAAGACAAGTATATATAGTAGCTGGGGGGTGTAGTGTACCCCCCATGCATGCAAGGAGCATGTGTGTGTTGATCTAGCCAACATGATGAATACATATGTCCCTGTCACATGTAGAGAATGATGATGAAATAGTCCCCCCACATGAGGAGAATGATTTGTTATAACTGATTTGTGTACACATGTCCTTATCCATATATATGCGTATAAGAGCTCGGCCATCCGTGCCTGGTCACAACCTCGTCCTGGAAGGGTACGAGGTTGGCAAAGCCTAGATGATATCTAATTCGAGGTTAGTCATGATGACCTCGGCTTATGTGGGGCCGAGCTTAGGCAGGCAATGCCATAAGGTCGGCCTAGGCCGAGGTTAAGCTGGAATATGCTAGGAACATTGGCTGATTCCCTGTCGAAGCTGGCCTTGATGGAAGTATGATTTTGTAACCTCGGCTTACTCCCTGCCGAGGTTGTCATCCCCTGGATGGCTTGATGAATAATTATCCCACAAATCATGAAGACCTCTATTGATGAGGTTGGCAACAATGTCGGCCATAGCCGACCTTCCTTGGGACGAGACCGTTGGTCATTGATCTATGGCCCTTCCAATCGTCGGCCATATCCAAGGCCGAGGTTGATGTCTCTGAGCCGAGGGGGTACATTCAGGGAATATCAATCACCCCCCAGCCCTTAGTTACATGTGGGAGCAGGTGACTATGGTGTCTACAACTCCAAGGTCCTTTTGCTTTATACCAATATTCCTTTTGACACTTGTCAATTACTGAAGTGGTTTGCATATCGGACAAGGGTAATTATGTTGGTTGTCTTTTGGGCTCCCACGGCAATGATGGGCCTTGGGAAGTGTGGACTCATACTTAAGGGTTTTAATCCCTATTTTTCTCTTTCTTCCTCATTTCTCTCTTTCACCAAACTCGGGCATTTTCTGCAATTCTCTCTCTCTAGAAAGCTTGGCTGCTCCATTGTTTTGAAATTCAGCATTTCTTCAACCTCTCTTCATTCCACAAGTCTTCAGGTATTGTCTTTACCTTGCTCTGCTATTTTTTAGCCCCCTTTTATTCTTGTCTCTTCAATTTTCGGCAAGGTTTCTGAGCTTTCCGGCAACTTCTTGTGTTTTTCGACAACTGCTGTTCTTATTATTCTTGGTTATTTTTGTTTGAACATCGATAGTTTGATCCTTAATTCCATTTTCCAATCCTGTTTGTTTAGGATAGTCACAAGTCTAACGTCTGCCTCATATGCTCAGACCCCTCTACCAACTCTTAGAGGAATTCCCCTCTCTTAGGCAAAAGGCCTTAGAAAAAATTAGACAAGTAGAAAGAGCCCAAGAGGAAGCTCGTAGGGAAGAGGCATTCCCCCTCAGGCCTATTTTCCCACAACCTCTGAAGGTTATATACCCTGAACCATCCGAACCAGTTAACCCAACAGAGGCCTCAGCTGAACCTACACCAATGTTTGAGTCTAAGTCATCTACCTCAGACCCTATGTCTGAAGACTCTTTCCAAGAGGCCATGGATTTCATAACTCGGCAAGATCAGGCCCCTGATCAAGCGGAGGTTTCCAGTCGACCCTCGTCTCACAAAAGTTCAAGTACATCAACCTCTTCCTCGGAGGTTGAAATTATTGGACTAAGTGTGGCGGTTCCGCCAATCCTTTAAGCCATTCCCCTGTCGGTTTTCACAGGGGCTGAGTTCGCTCAGAGGTTTCTGAGTAATGCCCCATCGTCTGCTCAGGTCGATGTTGAACTAGATGATGATGATTCTGAGATGATGTTGATGTCTCTGAGGTGGCCGAGATTGAAAGTTCAGTCAGCGAGATCGATCTCCTCTCCTTCAAATACCTATATTCTATAAGCCCCTCTATAAAACTCAGGAGACCTCTGAGGGAAGAGAGGGCTTATCAAGTTTGAGATGGTGAGATCTGCCTATATGAGCAGATGTTCAAGTTGGGTTTTCATCTGCCTATTCATCACATCATCAGGTCTATATTGGCCTATATCAACTTGGCCCCTTCCCAGTTGTCGCCCAATGCTTAGAGGGTGATAATTGGAGCCATTATCTTATGGAGGGTTATCCATCACTCAGACCTTCCAGTCCAGGTCTTTACAGGATGTTATGTCCCTTCATCTTAGAAATCATCCGAGCTATTATAATTTTTTAGCTCGAAAGCCAGTTTAGAAAATGCTCCAGATTACCCAAACCTCAACCATACCTGGAAGCCCCATTATTTCTTTGCCCCAGGGCCATGGGAATTCGGTCCATGTGCCCCCTCTTCCTCATTGGAGCTGAGAATGCCCCTGAGATGGGGAAAGGTTACGATGGCTGCTAAGGTCGACCCTAGGCTAAGCCAACTCAATCTTCAGAAGGTCAAAGACCTTCAAGATCAGGGGGATCATGATCTTCTTGTCAAATTTGAGAATCTAATGACCCCCTATTACCTCTCTGAGACTAGTCTAGGGGGAAGTCCTCTTACAGAGCTTGGTAAGTTTTTTATTTCAATAAGTTATACCTCTGAATATATGTGTATCTGATTCTCTAACTCAGACCTTTCCATTTTGTAGAACGCCCCAAAGGAATATTGGACGAGTTATGAGAGATGGAAGCACCAAGTCTAATAAAGCTCGTCAAAAAAGCAGGTCTGAATGCTCCTCCTCCCCCTCCATCTACCTCGAGGCCTGAGGCCACCAAGAAGAGGAAGGTTTTTTACCCTGCCCCTCAGGATCAGAGGCAGAAGAAGAAAGGTGGGGATCGTGCCATCCCCATTTCTTCTGAGGATGCCTTGATTGCTCGTCTTGAGCAATTAAAGATCGGAGAAAGTGTCATTGGCCAAAGTATGAAGGCCTTCGATGCTCTCGGTAGTGTCATGATCGAGTCTGACATGCATTTTTATCGATCTATGGATAAGCCTCTATTGGATGAATTCTCTCTTCACCGTTATATCTAGGTAAGACTTTTAAGTTTTTGCTTCTGAGTTTTACAAGTGAAACATAGGCATTTGAACTTCATCAGATCTTAGAATGATCTTTGCATATGTCCTGTAGGGTCTTATTACTATGTACCACTACGTCAACTGGACCTTGGGGAAGCTTCCCCTAATAGAGAAGGGCAAAGAGGCTGAGAAGACTGAAGCCACTCCGAACTCTGAGGTGGAGCGTCTAAATGTCGTCCTGAAGAAGGCCAAGACCAGCGTGAAGGGGATGCAGAAGAACTTGCACAATCAAAGGAAAGATCATAACACTTCCATGAAGGCTCAGGCTGACTCCCTTCAGCGCAAGGTCGATATTACTGTCAAGGCTGCCTTGGAAGATGCCTTCAAAAAGATATTGGAGGAGTACAAGGTCTCTGACGAGTTTTTCAGGTTTGGCTTTGAATACCTAGAGAGGGGGGTCAAGGCAACTGGTAAATGGGCTGCCATGAAAGAGAAGGAATCTGGAAGCCTTTCATCTACTGACTTCATCGGCCTAGGTATGCTGACCCCAAGTTTGCTCAGGCCTTGCAGGAGGTTAAAAAAGAGGGAGGTGATGCACCCACCGAGACTGCACCACAAGGGGACACCATGACTAAAGAGGTCGGTGCTCAAGATGATGGGGTGGAAGTGGCCACCCTTCGCCAAGAAAATGCAGACACGACCGTCAACCCTGAAGCTACAGACACTTAGTTTCTGATAGAGCAATTTTTGTAACTCTGATCTCTTGTAACCTCTGACGAACCTCGTAACTTTTCATCCTTGCACTTTGTAAAATAATTTCAACCTCTGAGGAGGGCTTTTACCTGTTCACCTGTTGATTTGCTTGTTGAATGATTTTCTTTGCCATACAATGTGTTCAGTTCTAAAGTCTTAGTGCGATGATGTCTTTGTTAAACTCAGTGAATGGTGTCTTACCTCAGACCTTGTCATCATATTATGATGTTCTAAGGTATGAGGTCATCAACTAAGATGTTATCCTCATAAGTAATTTCACCAAATTAATGATGTTAAGGGTCTGAGGTCATCCAAGTATGAAGTCTGACCTCAGACCTTGTCACTAAATAATGATGTTAAGGCCTGAGGTCATCACTAAGATGTTATCCTTATGAATAATTTCACCAAATTAATGATGTTAAGGGTCTGAGGTCATCCAAGTATGATGTCTTACCTCAGACCTTGTCACCACATTATAATGTCATAAGGTCTGAGGTCATAAACTAAGATTTTATCCTCACAAGTAATTTTACCAAATTAATGATGTTAAGGGTCTGAGGTCATCCATGTATGATGTCTTACCTCAGACCTTGTCACCACATTATGATGTTATAAGGTCTAAGGTCATCAACTAAGATGTTATCCTCATAAATAATTTCACCACATTAATGATGTTAAGGGTCTGATGTTATCCAAGTATGATGTCTTACCTCAGACCTTGTCACCACATTATGATGTTATAAGGTCTAAGGTCACCACTAAGATGTTATCCTCGTAAGTAATTTCACCAAATTAATGATGTTAAGGTTATGAGGTCATCCAAGTATGAAGTCTAACCTCAGACCTTGTCACCAAATAATGATGTTAAGGCCTGAGGTCATCACTAAGATGTTATCCTCATGAATAATTTCACCAAATTAATGATGTTAAGGGTCTGAGGTCATCCAAGTATGATGTCTTACCTTAGACCTTGCAATCATATTATGATGTTCTAAGGTCTGAGGTGATCAACTAAGATGTTATCCTCATAAGTAATTTCACTAAATTAATGATGTTAAGGGTCTGAGGTCATCCAAGTATGATGTCTTACCTCAGACCTTGTCACCACATTATGATGTTATAAGGTCTGAGGTAATCAACTAAGATGTTATCCTCATAAATAATTTCACCAAATTAATGATGTTAAGGGTCTGAGGTCATCCAAGTATGATGTCTTACCTTAGACCTTGTCACCATATTATGATGTTATAAGGTCTGAGGTCACCACTAAGATGTTATCCTCATAAATAATTTCACCAAATTAATAATGTTAAGGGTCTGAGGTCATCCAAGTATGATGTCTTACCTCAGACCTTGTCACCACATTATGATGTTATAAGGTCTGAGGTCACCACTAAGATGTTATCCTCATAAATAATTTCACCAAATTAATGATGTTAAGGGTCTGAGGTCATCCAAGTATGATGTCTTACCTCAGACCTTATCACCACATTATGATGTTATAAGGTCTGAGGTCACCACTAACATGTTATCCTCATAAATAATTTCACAAAATTAATGATGTTAAGGGTCTGAGGTTATCCAAGTATGATGTCTTACCTCAGACCTTGTCACCATATTATTATGTTATAAGGTCTAAGGTCACCACTAAGATGTTATCCTCATAAATAATTTCACCAAATTAATGATGTTAAGGGTCTGAGGTCATCCAAGTATGATGTCTTACCTCAGACCTTTTCACCACATTATGATGTTATAAGGTCTGAGGTCACCACTAAGATGTTATCCTCATAAATTCTGCCACTAGAGCGCAATGAACCAAGAATTGACATGGAAACTGATCTTTCATTAATAATCTCTTCATAAGATGATACATTTACATAAACTTCTTACAACATCATATGTAATACTTCTTTAGATGATCAGCATTCCAGGGATTGGCAAAAGGTTCCCCCTCTAGGTTTTCTAACCTGTAGGTCCCGGGTATAACCTCTTCGATCACTTTGTAGGGACCGTGCCAGTTTGGGTGGGTTTTGTTTTCTTTCTGTAACGTCATGTTCAGTATTAAGTCTCCCACGGCAATGGGTCTTGATTTCACCCTCTGATTATAGAATTTTGTTGCTCTCTACTAGTAAGTTGCTTGTCTGATTTCTGCATCTTCCCTTCTTTCTTCAATCAGATCTAGGTCTAGTCTTCTCTCCTCCCCATTTTTATCAGGGTCATAGGTCTGAACCCTATGAGTTGGGAGTTCCACTTATGTTGGTATGACGGCCTCTGAGCCGTGTGCTAGCATGAACGGGGTTTCTCCTGTCGGTGTTCTTGCCATTGTCTTGTAGGCCCACAACACAACATAAACCTCTTCAGTCCATCTCCCCTTAGCTTCTTCTAATCTCTTCTTGATTCCGTTGAGGATTGTTCTGATTATGACTTCGGTCTGACCGTTTGCCTGAGGTTGGTTAGGAGAAGAGAAAAACTGCTTTATCCCAACTCTTTCGCAATACTTCTCTAAGGAAAAGTTCTTGAACTGAGTTCCATTGTCTGAGATGAGAGTGTTTGGGAGACCATGTTTGCATATGATGTTCCTCCAAATAAATTGGAAGGTATTCTATTCTGTAATCGTTATCATCGGCTCTGTCTCCACCCACTTTGAGAAGTAATCGATGGCAACTATCAGGCATTGGTAATTATTGGCAGCTCTTGGTAGTGGTCCTACTAAGTCAATTCCCCATACTGTAAATGGCCAAGGGGAACTGATCGACGTCATAGGCTGATGAGGTTGGTGAGGAATAGTGGAGAATTTCTTACATTTATCGCACCTCTTCACATAAGCTGCAGCATCCTTGGCCAAGGTTGGCCACCAGTACCCCTGTGTAATAATTCTTTTGGCCAAGGGTCTTCCTACTATATGACTGGAGAAAGAACCCTCATGTACCTCCTGTAAGACGTGAGGAACTTCTGTGGGATGAACACATCTGAGGAGAGGCAATAGGAACCCCTTCTTATATAGGACGTCTCCTATAATGGAGAATTTCGCAGCCCTGTATCTTAATTTCCTCCTCTCTAGCTTTGATTCCAGTAGCTCTCCCTCTTTGATATATCTGATGAGGGGGTCCATCCATGCGTCTCCTAGGTTCAAATTGAGACAAGGATTACTAACCCCTCATTCTTCTATGGTTGCCATTGGTAAGACCTCGACTGGAACTGTCCTCCTGATGTCTATCTTTGTTGCTGAAGCCAACCTTGCCAATGCATCTGTGTGGCTGTTATTTTTTCGAGGTAGTCTCTTAAATTTTATCTCTTCGAAATATTCTAACATCATTCTCACCCTCTTCAGGTACATGGCCATCCTTTCATCTTTGGCCTCATAGACCCCCAATACTTGATTAACTACTAACCTTGAGTCACTATGAAATAGGAGTCGTCTTACTCCCGGATTCCTTGCCAATGATAGACCTGCTATCATGGCCTCATATTCTGACTCATTATTAGATGCCTTGAAGTTAAACCTCAAAGCATATTCAATGTTGGTACCATCTGGAGCTGAAACTATTAGCCCTGTACCGCTTCCACTGTCACAAGAAGACCCGTCAACAAAGAGCTTCCAGATATCTTTATCTGATGAGAATCCCCCTTCTGTCATGATTCCTTTCTTGAAGAGGTGTCGATCTTCCTCATTCTCGGTAATTCTATTTTCGACTTCCTTGGATATAACCTCATTTTGGTCCTGGAAGATGTTTGGTGCAACCTCTTCCGGTTCCCGGAAGACATTGTTGTTTGACCCTACAGTTGTCTCTAGGTCATTCTCTACCTCGACCTCTTCCCATGTGAACTCAGCAACGAAGTCTGTGAGTGCCTTCCCTTTGATGGCCACCCTAGGTTGATAGGTAAGTCATACTCCCCCAACCCGATGGCCCAAGTCATCAATCTTCCAGACTTCTCAGGTTTATGGAGGACCTATCTTAGTGGGGACGACCATGGAATGGGCTTGGAAGTAGGGCTTCATCTTCCTTGAAGCATGTATGAGGGCGTAGGCTAACTTTTCCATACGAGGATAATTTTGCTCAGACCCTTGAAGGGCTTTACTGTTGAAGTATACAGGCCTTTAGATCCCCACGTCTTCCCGTACTATGGTTGCACTTATACCTGATTCAGAGACTTCTAGATAAACATATAATTTATCTCCTACTATGGGCCGAGATAATAACAAGGGAGACCCAAGGTAGGAATTGAGTTGGTTAAAAGCCTCTTCACACTCTTCGTCCCATTCGAAGGCCTTTCTGAGCACCTTAAAGAAAGGAAGACACTTGTCCGCTGCTCTGAAAATAAATATGTTGAGTGCAGCCACTCTTCCAGTGAGCCTTTGAACGTCTTTGATACTCTTTGGTGTTTTCATGTCAAGCAAAGCCTTTATTTTCTCAGGGTTCGCTTCTATTCCTCTTTGATTGACGATGAATCCAAGAAACTTCCCAGCTTCTACCCCGAAGACACACTTCGCCGGGTTGAGTTTCATCGTGTAAAGGTCCATAGTATTGAAGGTCTTTTCAAGGTCTGCCACATGAGTGCAGGCCTTTAAGCTCTTCGTCAGCATATCGTCTACATATACCTCCATAGTCTTACCTATTTAGTATTCGAACATCTTATTCACAAGATGCTGGTATGTTTCCCCCGTATTTTTCAGACCGAATGGCATAACCTTATAGCAGTATGTCCCTTTGTCGATAATGAATGTTGTCTTCTCTGAGTCTTCTTCATCCATGAAGATCTGATTGTAGCCTGAATACGCGTACATGAAGCTCATGAGCTCGTGCCTTGCAGTAGCATCTACCATCTGATCTATCCGAGGTAAGGGATAACTGTCTTTTGGGTAAGACTTGTTCACGTCAGTAAAATCAACACACATTCTCCATTTTCCATTGGCTTTGGGCAAAATGACTGCATTCGATAGCCACTCCGGATATATGACTTATCTAATAAACTCAGCCTCTTCTAATTTTTTAACCTCTTCTCGGATGACGTCATACTTCTCCCTGGAATAAACCATTCGTATTTGTTTGATAGGTCTGGCATCTTTAGTCACGTTGAGCTTATGATACATAACCTCAGGGTTGATGCCGAGCATGTCTGCGTGACTCCAAGTGAAGACACTATGTCTCTTCCTCAAGAAGTTTATCAGCTCTTCCTTAATTTCTGTTTTAAGGCTTTGCCGACCTGGACGATTTTTTCCGATTCGTCCTCATTGAGGACAATGGATTCTACCTCTTCTGCGGCCTCTCCCTTCTTCAACTTTGTTTCATTTCTAGGGTCAAGTGTGTCAATGTTGTAAGTGGTAGTTGCTCTCTTATGGGCCTCTCTCTCTTCAGCCGAGTTGAAGTAGCATTCTCTTGCTATTGTCTGGTCACCCTACACTTCCCCTACCCCATAGGGGGTCGGGAATTTTAGCATCTGGTAGACCGTCGACGGCACGACCTCAAACTATTTAAGGTCTACTCTTCCTATGATGAGGTTATAGGCCGAGAAGGCATTTTCATCCCTAACGAAAAAATTGATCTTCCTGGTCAACCTCTTAGGCCACTCATCACCCATTCGTACGTCCATCTCATACATGCCCAATGGGTGGACCTTTTCATCGCTGAATCCCATTAAAGTATGATGTTAGGGTACCAGCCTAACTCTGCTAAGGCCTAGGTTCTTGAAGCAGGGCCAAAACATCACGTCTGCTGAACTCCCCCCATCTACGAGGATTCTCTGCACCTCGCATCCATGCACTCTTATTATTATTACCAAAGGGTCATCATGTGGGGCTAAGATACCTTTGAAGTCGAGTCGGGAGAACCCAACTATAAGGTTATCCATATCCACTTTCTTTCTTTTCTGCGCTGTATCAGAAGACGTCAGATTTATAACTTCAAGCTTGGCCACTGACTTGGCCTCTGCCATATGGGCTTTTCTATCAGCCACTTCAGATCCACCCCCCGTAAGTCCTCCACATATGGTGTCAACACCAAAGGAGATCATACCAACCCTCTTCATCGGGGTGTTGTCATCTTTTGGCGGAAGGTCCAGATCATCTTCACCATCACCTTCTGAATCATTGTCTCTTATAGCTGGAGCATCATCACGGCATCTGTCATTTCTCCTCTTTTTAGGGTCCTCTCTTCCACCTTTAGGAGCTTTGCCATCAACATACTTCCTCAACTTTCCAGATTTTAACATCTTTTCGATCTCATCCTTCAAGGCGAAGTACCTGTCTGTAACATGGCCATGGTCTTGGTGGAACTCGCACCACAAGCTCTTGTTCCTCTTATGAGGATGGGCCTTCAGTTTCTCCAGCCATCTCAGAGACCTGTCATTCTTGATCTCGTTGAGGATATGTTCACAGCTCACCGTTAGAGGAGTATAGTGAGCGAACTTATCATCATCTGACCTCTTCTTTCCATCTTTCTTTCTTTGGGACTTCCCGCTACTACCCTGGTTCTCATCCTCATACTTGGCGACCATTGCTTC
This sequence comes from Sambucus nigra, assembly GCA_949130495.1. Classification (NCBI taxonomy): domain Eukaryota; kingdom Viridiplantae; phylum Streptophyta; class Magnoliopsida; order Dipsacales; family Adoxaceae; genus Sambucus; species Sambucus nigra. Next base: position 364,939,376 of record OX422212.1, read on the forward strand.
TTCGGCATTCATGACTTTTCTCGCAGTTGCCAACAGCTCTGCCATAGACCTAGGAGGGTCTTCCGTGAGCTTCTATAACTACTTTCCTTTCTACAGACCTCCTATGAGGGCATTCATGGCTATATTCTCTTCGTAATCTTCGACCTCAAGCTTTTCTTTGTTGAACCTGATGATGTAGTCTCTTAGGCTCTCGTACTTTCCTTGCTTGACATATAGCAGATGAGTGGTCTTCTTTTGAGGTCTTACCCCAAAACAGAAGTTGTAAATGAATCGTTCAGCTAAGCCTTTGAAGTTCTCAATTGAATTCTTCAGAAGAGAAGTAAACCAAATGTGCGCTACTCCTGTCAATGTCCCGGAGAAGGCTCGACACTTCATCTCATCGGTTATTGAGTAGATGTCCACCGCTGACTAATACATCTCAATGTGATGTACAGGGTTAGTGCTACGATCATACTTGGGAGACACCACAGGCGGTTTAAACTTAGAAGGGGTTGGAAAGCTCACTATCCTGGCCACAAAGGGGGAGCCCTTCGAGAAACCTCTTTGTAATGGGTCTCGGCTTTTAATGAGGTCTCCTATCTTTTCCTCAAGACGTTGAATAGAGTCATTCCAGGGTTTCACAACATCGACCTGGCCTAGGTTGTCCCCAGCCACCTCTAATGGGTGGACTGAGGGTTCCCCAACCGCAGCACAACGTCGGCTGTTGACCTCTTCGGATCTCTACCTCTTCCTCCATGAGTTCGTCCTTGGTGAGATCGACGTTGTCCGTCTCCTCTTTGCGAGCCTGCTGCACTTCTCGACCTTGATAACCTCTGTCTTAGGTAGTTTACTGGGCCTAACCTTTCAAAGGCTGACCCTCTTCTCAGTCGATCAAAAGCGGATCCTCGTTGTTGGGCTTTTCCGCCTCTTCTTCCCCCACAACCGTGGCTTTGTTGGATAGGGCGAACTGTATTGTTTGAAACCTCATACGGCTCCCAACAATCTTTTGGGACATCTTCCGCCTCTAGATCATCGTACCTGTCCTCAGGGTGAGGGTTTCCTTGCCTCCCCAGGCACAAGTGCCTAGGGTCAGCAACGTCCCTCCTCCGCTGGGGTGTAGGCTGGTCTTTTCGCGGTGCCTGGGGTAGTCCCTTGGCATCTGGATGAGGCTGAACAGCCACCGGAGTGATTATTTCCGGCGAGACTCCAGGTGGCCTCATCATATTTTGGCTGAGCTGTGCGAATTGCTCCTACATAGCTTATTGCGTTGCAGCCAAAGACCTCAAGGTTGTAGCTACCTCCACCATTTTGAACTGAGGCGGTGCCTGGTTGGAACTAGGTCCTCCCGCACCAGGCGGCGAAAGAGACGGTGGTAATTCTGGTGCCATATGTTAACACTAAAGAGTTTGAGTAGAAGGTGAGATTAATACCTCAAAGGACCTCTTTCAATGATGAATCAGCTCCACGCAAGGGGTGGTGTCTGGTTCACCACCAGAGTCTCCGGTGAGGTTAAGCTGAAGAAGAGGAAGAGACAGCTTCTCTCTTCCCACAGACGGCGCCAAAATGATGATGCTGGAAATATCACCACCCTCCAAGGTGTTTGTGAGCTCAATTCAATGTTAAAAATGGCAGTATAAGGGTATAGACACACATAGTGGAAGGAGATGAGTAGAAGAGGATTTACACTAGAATATAAGTGGTTCAGCCAATCAGGCCTACGTCCACTGTGCAAGTGTATGATGTGTATCCATACATGAGGGCTCTAATGGCCATAGGTACAATCTCTCAAGCTTTCTATCTCTATTGTGTATTTGAACAGAGTTCCATATAGGGTTAGCAATTTTGGTTCCCCTTTAAGAAGGATAAGACAAGTATATATAGTAGCTGGGGGATGTAGTGTACCCCCCATGCATGCAATGAGAATGTGTGTGTTGATCTAGCCAATATGATGAAGACATCTGTCCCTGTCACATGTAGAGAATGATGATGAAATATTCCCCCCACGTGAGGAGAATGATTTGTTATAACTGATTTGTGTACACGTGTCCTTATCCAAATATATGTGTATAAGAGCTCGGCCATCCGTGCTTGGTCACAACCTCAGCCTGGAAGGGTACGAGGTTGGCAAAGCCTAGCTGATATCCAATCCGAGGTTAGGTAGGCAATGCCATAAGGTCGGCCTAGGCCGAGGTTAAGCTGGAACATGCTAGGAACATCGGTTGATTCCCTGCCGAAGTTGGCCTTGATGGAAGTATGCTTCTGTAACTTCGGCTTACTCCCTATCGAGGTTGTCATCCCCTGGATGGCTTAATGAATAATTATCCCACGGATCATGAAGACCTCTCTTGATGAGGTTGGCAACAACGTCGGCCATAGACGACCTTGCTTGGGACGAGACCACTGGTTATTGATCTAAGTACCTTCCAATCGTCGACCATATCCAAGGCCGAGAATGATGTCTCTGAGCCGAGGGGGTACATTCAAGGCATATCAATAAGGGCAAAATTCCCAACAAAAGGGGAAAAAAAGAGAATATTTTTGAAAATTCTCAATTTCTTACAACAAAAGCATGATTGGAAAGAACACACCAAATCAAAGAAACTACAAATTAATGGAATAGTCCTCAGTTTCTCAAATATGCTTTAAGGATGTCAAAACAATCTTTATTTAAAAAAATTCCAATTTTAACGCGCACCAAGTTTGTGAACCAATTTTAATTAAGCCCAATTTTATCTTGTTTAATTCTAAACATGTATCTAGATGAGTAAATCAACTAAAATAATGTAAAGTTCACAACGCTGGATGTACGAGGAAACCACTAAGGGAAAAAACCTCGAATGACACAAGACCGACAATTACTATGATACGATTTTAGAAAGAAAGATAGACAGAATTACACAACGACTCGATCCCCACAAGCCTTGACACTCGTTTTCACTTTAACCAACCCTCCACAGTGCCCATCCAAAAATTCTTCTACGATACTCGTCAACAGCACACGCGTCCACGAATGCCTCGGTGTCCACTGATGTAGCTTTGGCAACCGTCTATGATTGGAAACATGAACTCCTCCGCTTTTTTACCACAAAACCCAACGAAATACTTGCTCAAAGTGGATGAACAAACGCAGATGGTGCTACCAATATCTCTATAACAATAGTATACGAAAGCTCGGATCTTTTAAGATCTAAGCATGGTTTTTAACTTTGAAAACCTTAAAAAACTTATGTAGAAAACGTATGAGTTCTTTTCTGGCATATGGTTATGCACACACACCGAAATTCTAAGAGAAAAATTCTTTAAATAAAAAAACTTAAGTTGGCATGTCATTCTAACGAGATTCACAGGTTGTTCTAACAACTGTGAGATGTTGTTTGAATGACATATCATGTCGTTTGAACCACTAAAACTCAAGATGTGGTTTCATACGACTCTAAACTCTAATTATCTCAGAATAAATGAAGATAAAACTTTTTTAAATCATTTCCAACATTTTAAATCATTTATAAACAAATTTACATCCTTTAAAGCTCTTTTCGAACTTCATAAACATAATGCATTCATACCTGAGAGTATCTTGAAATGAAATTGACTGAAGACATGAAACGTGCACCAATAAAACTCCGCAAGATCTATCTTTGAAGCTTGGCCGCTACGTCTTGAACATAAACACGTCATAGACTATATGGAGATCGTGACAATATAAAAATCGATCTATGACTCAAATAATTTTTCTTCCAGGAATAAGTCAATAACAAAAATGGAGTCAATTGGAAATTTTGTCCTTACAAATCTCCCCCTTTCACTATTCTGGGACAAAACCCAAATAGTGAAATGCCTAAGTCGGGCCGTCAAGTCGTTTGATATTTAAATCCCATCCCATAAAACCCAAAATAAAAAAATTACAGGACAAGGAGTAGTATATGCAAGTTCGGAAAGCATGAGTTATCTGAACGTGATGTAGTCTTAAAATCTCACATCTCTGAAGAATACCTACACACATGAAACAAACAAATACCAAGTGAAGTATGGAGGAACAAATGATATAAAAATACCAATATGTTAAACAAGTCATTTGTTAAACACGTGAGCAATGCCAATATGTTCACTACATGATGATACAATTAAAATATGAACATATATATGATCAAAAACATGATACCAATATGTAAAGCCAAGACAAATATGTGCTCAAACTACTCCCCCTACATCACATACATCTCTCCCCCTCTTTGTGTCGAATAGACAATAAGTGAAAAAGATAAACAATCAATCAAATATCTAGAATGAAATAATCAATGAGGAATATTTAGATAAACATGAAATGCCAGCTAATAAAAATCACAAAGAATCAAATTGTAACTAGCAAACAGTCACATAAGAAAAATCAGCAATCTAAGAAAAGATGTGACTAAACGAATCAATGCAGCATAAGAGTCAACAAATGAATAATCAATATTGACTACAAGTAAAATGTCCAAATGAACCCAGAAGTACCAAAACAGAAAAATATCGTCACATATAGAAAGTAAGTACAAAAACAAAACAAGGTTAAAAAAACCCGGCAGGTCGTTCGAACGACTAAGCCATGTCATTTCAACGAGGTCAAGAACGACTTAAAACAGTAAGTTGTCATTTGATACATCTGAAAAAAATTTTACTAAAGCCGTTTATTAAAAATAAACTATTTAAGTAACTCTGATCTATTTTTTTAAGAAACTCTTTTCGTAAAAACCAAACTATTTGAACACAAGATGTGTTTAACAAATCAATATGTACGAGATCTATTCAAGCATTGAATAACAGATTTATAAAGTAGTTTAAAAAAACTTAAACTCAGCACAACCAAGAATGAGATGAGAAAGATTATGTTCACGATATTTTTTACGTGGTAAAACCTCACCAATTGAGTAAACATCCACGACTCCCTCTACGGAGTAAAATGAAAAATCCACTCAAACAAATATATGAGTTACAAACTATATAACTAACATGCAAACAACTCAGACCTATATAAGTTTAGGAATGTACCCTCTGATGTCCTTAAAACTTCTCTGCAGTTCTCATTGTAGATGTAGTTCTCCCAGTTTGTTAACTTCTGATTTGTTCCAGCACTTTACGTCGACTCTTTGTTCACAAGATCTTATTACCAACACTTTTCGTGTTGTAGGGTGAAAGTGTTTGTGGAGATGATTTCTAACACATGCATGAACACACACACACACACTTATTAAGTACAAACAGTCCTAACAAATTACAGTAACACTATATGATGTGATCTTTTCTTTTTCTCTCTTCTTACAAAACTTTTCACCTTATTTGACCTTTAAATCATTCCCAGAATCCACGGATACCTTGCTAGGAAGACAGACAAGGTCTTAATCAATCTCAGAATTTTAGAAAGGTTTTTCAAGATTGAAAACCTCCAAGTGTGATTACAACTAGGTCAAAGGTTTAGTTTTACAAGAACTAGAAACAGAAAGCATTTATTGTTGATTTCAAAATGTTTTATAAAAAATAATCAAAAATATATTTCTCAAGATGAGAAATAAAGAATGAAACTAAGTGTAATGTAACATGAATAACTCAGATCTGAAATTTCTATGAAATCAGAAAGTAGATCTGAGTAAACGTTTAAGTTGAAAACAAGATCTAACGAACAAGAGGTTAGAGAAACAAAAAACAAACTCAACTCAAACTCTCAATCACTCAAGAACACTCAGGGTAGTGTTTTGGATATGGAGTTTTGAAGAAGTATTTGAGTTTGGTTGGAAGAGGTTTAGACGAACAGGGTTAAGGTTTCTAACTCTCTCTCTTCTCTCTGTTTTCTCTCTTCTCTCTCTCCTCTCTTCTCTCTCTACTCTCTCAATTTCTCAGAGGAAATGAAAATGGCAAAAGTCTTCGAAGTCTGAGAGTAGGGTCCCTTTTATAGGGTGAGGAGAAAATTTGAGAGGCTGTCTCAGAACCAAGGGCCTGGATTAAGTCAAGCCAAATTGACTTAGATCGAAGGATTCTAATAAGGCGGTGATTAAACGAATCCTGATTGGTCTAAAGAATTGTACTGGGATTCACCAAGATAAAATGCAGATCGTTGATAGCTAATGATCCAAGGGCTAGGAACAAACGCTTTTTTAACTCAGTAAAGAAACACAACTTCAACCAATCAGACGAAGACAGGTGTTGGTCAATAACAGGATAACAAACGCGCGACTAAAGTTAATTAAAACACACCCTCAAGTTTACTCCGCTTTCGGATTCTACCCAAGGTAACATTAGACCAAAATTCCCAACAAACAATATTTACAAATTGACCACAAAACTTTTAAAACAAGTTTTAATTAAGAAAACCTTATTTTAAAAATGTTTAAAAAATCCCAAAAAATTATTAAAATTCCAATTTAGGGATTTAAACACACTCAACATATGTACACACATTATTATGCAGTATGATATGTAATAAATGAATTCTACTGTGTGTGAGTGTTGGCAATTTGATCTTGATCAAAACAAGATAGAGAGATGAAGTAGCAAACCAACTTCTGAGGTTCTTTGGATACTAGGGAGGACATAATTTTGTCACAATTTCCAAACTAGATGAGCACTTATACAATATAGACTCAATTGAGTCAAAAGTATAAGGGCTTCAATCTCCCCCTTTGGAAATATGAGAAAAAAATATCCTTTGAGTCATCTAGGACTCGTAGGGCAACAAGAAAATAAGAAAAACTTATTCCTATCAAAATTCTATCTACCCAATTCCTAGAAATCAAAAAATACATAACTCAACTAAGTACATTTGAATACCCTATTACAACTGTTGAGAGTAACTGTACAATAAGAACCTGCAATAAATCACTAAGATCAAGCAGTTTAGCATATGTAAGATTTGAATAGGCTCAAATTTCTCCCCCATTTTGTCTCAAATGGACAAAGGAAAAAAAAACTTGGATAAACAGCAAAATGATTAGTCAGCATAAACCATACCAATAGATTTTCGTAATGAAATGAATCTATTATAATCTAGAGGTTTGGTAAATATATCTGCGACTTGTAGATCAGTAGGAAGATAATTGATTTCTAATTCCTTAAATTCAACCAATTCGCGTATAAAATGATGTCTTATTATAATATGCTTTGTTCGCGAGTGTTGAACAGGGTTTTTAGAAATATTAATCGCACTTTGATTATCACAATAGAGATGCAATTGGTTTTCTTGAATACCATAATCACTTAGCATTTGTTTTAGCCACATTAATTGAGCACAACAGCTACCAGCGGCTATGTATTCAGATTCAGCTGTTGAGAGTGATGTGCAGTTTTGTTTTTTACTACTCCATCCTACCAAGTTATTGCCTATATAATAACATGCTCCCGATGTGCTTTTACCATAATCAGTACACCCAGCCCAGTCAGCATCAGTGTACCCAATTATAGTGCTTGGTGTGTCATTAGTGTACCAAAGTCCTAGATTTAGAGTGCCTTTTACATATTTAATGATACGTTTAACAGCATTCAAGTGGCTCTCTGTAGGTTTACTTTGATATCGAGCACATACACACACAGCATACATAATATCAGGAGGCGAGGCAGTAAGATATAGTAAGGTGCCTATCATACTACGATACTGAGTAGGATCTACAGAATTCCATTTTCATCTTTAAAAAGTTTTAGCATAGTACTCATGGGCGTTTTAGCATCTTTAGCACTCTCGAGACCAAATTTCTTTATTATCTCTAAAGCGTACTTGGATTGCGATACAAATAATCCATCTGAATCTTGTTTGACTTGAAGGCCTAAGAAGAATTGTAGCTCCCCCATAAGGGACATTTGAAATTCCTTATGCATAGTTTCAGAGAAGGATTTGACTTCTGAGGGAGAAGTTGATCCAAATGTAATATCGTCCACATAAACTTGAGCAATAGTGATGTGTTTGTCAAAATGTTTGACAAAAAGGGTTTGGTCATTTCCGTCTCTTTTAAAACCTTTATCTAAAAGAAAACTGGAAAGACACTCATACCAAGCTCTAGGAGCTTGTTTAAGGCCATACAAAGCCTTTTTCAGACGAAATACATGATTTGGATGCTTAGGGTCAATGAACCCTTTAGGTTGTTCTACATAGGTTTCTTCAGCCAGTATTCCATTAAGGAACGCAGATTTGACATCCATTTGGTACAGTGTAAAGTGTATGTGGCAAGCTATAGCAAAAAGCAGACGAACAGATTCTAAACGAGTAACAGGAGCAAAAGTCTCGTTAAAATCTATTCCTTCTATTTGAGAGTATCCTTGAGCAACTAATCTAGCTTTATTTCTAATTATTATCCCATTTTCATCAGTTTTATTTTTGAAAATCCAACGTGTGCCAACAACCTTTTGGTGATCAGGACGTGGAACAAGATACCAAACATCATGAATGACAAATTGTAAAAGTTCTTCCTGCATAGCAGAAATTCAGTGAGAGTCATTCAATGCCTCATTTACATTCTTTGGTTCCACAAGGGAAACAAAACATGCATAATGTGCATAATTTCTGAGTTGGGATCTTGTACGCACTGGCTCACTAGGGTTACCAACTACGTTATTTATGGGATGATCTTTAGAAACCCAGTTAGGTACCTCAGGTGTCTCGATAGGTAATGAATTTTCCATTGTAGAGGAGTCATTTTCTAAAATATTTATAGACTCTTCCTCAATAGTAAATTCACCAGTCTTGCTTTCTACAGTAGTGTCACTAACAATTACATTTATGGATTCCATCAAAGTTTTAGTGCGAAGATTATACACTCGATAAGCTCTGCTGTTAGGCGAATATCCTAGAAATATGGCTTTATCTCCTCGGCTCTCAAATTTGGATAAGTGCTCCCTATCTTTGCATGCATAACAAGTACTGCCAAAGGTTCTAAGGTATTTGAGATTAGGCTTTTTATTGTACCAAAGTTCATATGGGGTTTGTTTGGAATTCTTTCTAAGATAGACCCTATTTATAATGTGACAAGCAGTACGAATAGACTCTACCCAAAAATATTTAGGTAAATTCTAGGCATGTAACATAACACGTGCCATCTCTTGAAGGGTACGATTCTTTCTCTCCGCAATACCATTCTGTTCATGGGTCTTAGGAGCACTGAACTCGTGTTTATAACCATTATAGTCACAGTATTCTATAATACCAGTGTCTTTGAATTCACCACCTCTATCACTTAGAATTCTATTCACTTGAGTATCCTTCTCATTTTCAATCCTAAGAATAATTTTTAGGAAGGTTTGGAATGTTTCAGACTTTTGTTTTAAGAAGGCTACCCAAGTAAATCTAGTGAAGTCATCAACCATAACTAGGATGTAACTGTGTCCGCAGAGACTAACAGTTTGGGAGGGACTCATTAGGTCCATATGGATGATTTCTAAGGGATTAGAGGTAAGAATATCTTTGACTTTCTTATGATGTGCCTTAACAATTTTACCTTCTTGACAAGAACCATAGATAAGGTTGGGTATAAGTTTGATTTTAGGAACTCCTCTAACTATTTCCTGAGAGGTCAGTCTACTAAGGTTATTGTAATTTATATGACCCATTCTGTTATGCCATATCTCATTGTCATCCATTCTGGCAACATTACAGATTTCAGAATTGTTCATGACAGTGTAGCAGTTGTTAGGAGTTCTGAATCCAGTAATTATGCATTCACATTTTTCATTTAAAATTTTGTAATTTGAGAACGTGTGTGCTCGCGTTCAAATGATCAAATTATATATAAAACCCGTTTAACACAAACAAACCCTAAACATGCAGCAGTATGTGATTGAATAAATTGATAATCTACGCAAGAACATTCAAACACATGCAATTAAGGAAAAATCCCCCTCAGGGGCAAAACCATTTATTTTCACTATAATATGTAAGAAAATGGCTTACAATCGGATTACAATGAAAATACAAGTTGACTAAGAATTACCCTCGGGTATCGGTTTTTGTAGTCGCGGCTGGAATTATCCCTTTCCAGTAGGGCTGCAATGAAGAAGAAGAACGGTCTCCTCCACAAGGGTTGAACAAACCAAAGTTGCGTTCTTGGGTTGCAAAAGGATTCACAAATATTTGGTAAGGATGTGTGAATCAAAACATGAGTCTTGGGACTCAAAAAATATGAAGACTAGATGTATTTGGACTCTCAAATTCGTCTCCTAAAGTCTTGCAAAACAACTCTCCCGAAGTTGGTATTTATAGGGAAATACATGAAGAGACCCACGATTTTAAACTGCTGAAATTCTATCCAGCGTACAGGTACCCCGAACCGGTTCGGGTACCCCTGCGAACTGGTTCGCCCCCCCGAACCGGTTTCGGGCTGGGTTCGGGAAAGTGTGCTGGGAACAGGTGCTTAAACACTTAGAAAAATTCCCAGAATTTTCAATGAACATATCTCCATTTTCAACGGGCCATAACTTGTTCACCGTAGCTCGGATTGAGGTGCTGTTTCTTCCAGTATCTTTGTTGCAGCAAGTTCTTCAACTTTACAGTTGACCGGTCCTCCGGACGGTGGCTGTAAAATTACCAATTTGCCCTTGAACATCCCTATTATGCCTTGTTTCACTGATTTGACTTCTCTTGCGTTCCACTTGCATTACGAGCCTACAATCAAGGAACGTGAAGTCGTTGATGCAGATGAGGGACATATTAGTGGAGATAATGCATGCTTGATTCCCGGAATTCGGATAGAGGCCGTCAAGTGAGATCGTGAGGTGATGTGCCAAATGTAGCGGCGTACGACATAAATAAATCAAACATTTCGGACATGAGAAAAATGTCCTTACAAATCTCCCCCTATGTCTATGCCGGTACATACATATAAAATCCGATTTATCAAATATGAAATTGCCTATACAATTCTACCCTCCCATGAACCCAAAACTGGAAAAGGTACAAATGAATAGTCTTCATCGTTTGTTCTTCAATTCTTCAGGAATCACAGATCTTTTCTCATCAGGGTGTGTAATTCAAAGATCATCAACGTAGTACCTACACACATGAGATAAAGAAAAATACCAAGTGACATATCGAGTTTGAAAAGATGAGATAAACATATATATATCAATTTATGAGCAAACTCAAATTTTAAAAACTCCCCCATAATTCATTCTCCCCCTTTTTATGATGTCCCCAAATAGACAAATGAGAGAAATAAATCAAATAAGCAAGTGCGGGGTGTCACTAGGATAAAATCACACCATGAATAAACACAAAGCAACCAAGTCGATGATAGCGTAAATGAAGTGGTGTGATCAAATTCGATAGGAAAATCAATGCATACAAACATGACAGATGTGCACGATGAATATTGGATATTCCTAGCGAATGAACTCAAATGCTTCCTTTGGTGTAAAAGAGTGACAGTATAAGATATTGACTCAATCAAATCAACAAATCAAAGCTCAAAATGATTTTCACACCAATAACGTCCAAAATGATTTTATGCTTTTTCAGGACTTTCAAGGAAGTGCAAACCCGTTTAAAAATTCTCCAACCAAACTCCCTCGGATATTATATAGAATAGAGGCATTCTAAATTCTCAAACTTTGGAGAATTGATGATGAAACCTCAGTGGCCCATATTTGGCACGAATTGCTTTTTATTACCTGTAAATTTTTTTGGGATCTTTTAACCTCTTTGGACCTAGGATATTAAAATTCCTCCATTTTTAGGTCCTTTTTAATGGTGGCTTTTACGCAAAGGATATATGATTACCTTTCGCAGCCCCTCCCCGTTATACAAAAAAACACAGTCTCACCAAAACTGGGTTTTACATGCATTCCAATCTTGTCAAGTTTTATCGCATATTGTACATTGTATAGACAGAATTGAGATGGAAACACTCAAGCCAATATGAGATAGACAAGTGCAATAATCAAATATAGCCGTGCATGTGTGCAATAAAGGATATAGGAGTCAAACATGTAGGAAGATATCACTAATTACATCTCAAAGACTCCATACAATGTAAAGCACATGGATGAAATGATGTAGCCTCTCAAATCTCTATCAAACAGTCACATGGATATATGGAATGAAGTTGTGACTTGGCTATCTTAAAAGTTCATCCATAAAAGAAGCAAATGCAGAAATCTTTTTGGATTTTTCAAAAAAATTTAGCAAAATAAAATCTTTTTGTGCTTTTCTTAAAATTTTCTTAAAGGAAAATCTTTTTGTATTTTTCAAAAGAAATATAAAAAGCAACAAGAATAAAACAAAGTTGTACAACTAAGCAATGGTACATATAAAACAGACTAGCAATAGGAAGCATATGATATGAACATGAAGAAGCATCCTATTCTAGACATAGACCAACCCCTCAGTCAACTGTGCAAATCCCCAAAGACTTCCTAAGACTTTCAAATCTAAGGGCATCTAAAGGTTTCGTGAAAATATCGGCTAACTGACGGTCGGTAGGAACAAAACTCAGGGATACGACTTTCTCTTCAACTAACTGACGAATAAAATGCTCACGTATCCTGATGTGTTTTGTGCGCGAATGCTGAACTGGATTGCGGGATATGTGTATCGCGCTCGTGTTATCACAGGAAATGGTCATGGTGTCCTGTGATATCCCATAATCCTCCAGCATTTGTTTCATCCATAAGAGTTGTGTGCAACAACTCCCGGCGGCTATGTACTCAGCCTCCGCAGTGGACAAAGAGATGGAATTTTGCTTCTTGCTCAGCCAGGAGATAAGAGCAGAACCAAAATACAAAACACCCACCAGAAGTGCTCCTACATCCATCTACATCCCCAGCCCAATTGGCATCCGAATAGGCGGACAAACGGTCATCGGTATCAAAGGAATACCAAATACCGTATGAGAGAGTCCCACTCACGTATTTAATAATACGTTTTAGAGCAAGTAAATGTGACTCTTTTGGGGATGCCTGATATCGCGCACAAACTCCAACAGTAAAGGCGATGTCGGGACGACTGGAAGTCAAGTAGATAAGACTACCTATCATACTCTGATATAAGGTTTGCTCTACATCCTTGCCTGAAGTGTCCTTACTAAGCTTGGTAGTGGTACTCATAGGTGTACGGGCATGCTTAGCGGAGTCTAAACCAAATTTCTTCACTAGGTCTCTAGCATACTTGGATTGGGAGATGAACATCCCATCCTCTAGCTGACGAACCTGGAGACCAAGGAAGAATGTAAGCTCACCAACCATGCTCATCTCAAACTCACTTTTCATCTCCTCCTCAAAGTGGTGAGCATGCTGGGAGCATGTGGATCCAAAGACTATGTCGTCCACATAGACCTGGGAAACCAAAATAGCATCGTCATCTCTCCTGACGAACAACGTCATATCTACTCCCCCTCTCTTGAAGCCACGAGCTAAGAGATAGGATGTAAGCCTCTCGTACCAAGCACGGGGTGCTTGCTTCAAACCATACAAGGCTTTCCTCAGATAGTAGACGTGCTCAGGGTGCTGAGGGTCTTCAAACCCTTTTGGTTGTTCCACATAAACCTCCTCCTGTAGAATGCCATTCAGAAAGGCACTCTTGACATCCATCTGATATACCTTGAAGCGCAGATGACATGCGATGGCGAGTAGAAGACGGACGGACTCAAGCCTCGCAACAGGAGCAAATGTCTCCCCAAAGTCTACACCCTCTATCTGTGTGTAGCCTTGAGCGACCAACCTAGCCTTATTTCTGATTGTGGTACCATATTCATCCATTTTATTCTTGAAAATCCACCGGGTACCTATCACATTAGTCTCACTAGGTCGGGGGACTAATTCCCAGACATTATTCTTTTTAAATTAAAGCAACTCATCCTGCATAGCAGATATCCAGTGTTCATCCTTGAGTGCTTATTTATGGTTCTTGGGCTCGACTTTGGACGTGTAGCAAAGATGGCTAACAACGTTCTCTAGCTGAGCACGAGTCTTGACCCCTAGAGTGGGATCGCCAACAATGGCATACGGGTCATGACTCTTGCGAACCCAAGCAGGTGTGTCCCCTAACACAGGAGTAGGGTCCACAGAGTGTGACAGAGGAACAGGTAAATCACTGTCAGAACACTCCTCATCCTCACACTGAAGGTTAGGATCAATAACCGTCGTAGGTTCGTCATCTTGCACGGTGACGTTTATTGATTCCATAACCTTAGAGCTCTTCAAGTTAAAAACCCGGTACGCTATGCTAGTCGATGAATATCCTAGAAATATTCCCTCGTCGCTCCGGGAGTCGAACTTTCCTAATTGCTCTATATCCCGTAGGATGTAGCATTTACTCCCCAAAACACGGAAATATGCCAGGTTGGGCTTCTTGCCAGTCCACAACTCATAAGGAGTGTGAAGTGTGTGTGGACGCAAATATACCCTATTCACCGTGTGGCATGCAGTAGACACTGCCTCTGCCCAAAATATCCTAGAGACTTTACAACCTAGAAGCATAGATCTAGCCATCTCTTGGATCGTTCTGTTCTTTCTCTCAACAATCCCATTTTTCTGAGGAGTTCTCACAGCAAAAAACTCATGTTTGATCCCGAGGCTATCACTGTAAAGTTCTACCTTTGCTTCTGTGAATTCAGTGCCGTTGTCACTACGTATTCTGTTAATAGTGACACCGTGTTGATTTTGCAGGACACGGCACTTGGTCGTTAAAAAATCTACAGCATCGGATTTCTCTCTCAGAAAACCTACAATGGAGTACCTGGAGAAATCATCTACCATCACGAGGATGTACCTCTTACCACCTAGACTCTCAGTACGAGTGGGACCCATAAGATCCATGTGAATCAACTCCAGAACACGAGAGGTGGTAATGGAATGCAACTTCCTATGAGGACTATGAATTTGTTTTCCCAACTGACAGGGTCCACAAATGGTCGAAGTTGACTTTCCAAGAGATGGTAAGCCACGTACTAGATCCTTTTTAGCTAAATGATTAAGATCTCTAATGTTCACGTGACCTAGACGTTGGTGCCACAGATCCATAGGAGTGATCGTGGCGCTGTTGCAGACAAGTGAGGATGTGGGCTCAGTCCTATAGCAATTATCCTCGGTCCTCACCCCTTGCATCAAAAGTTTACCGGCTTGATTGTAGACTTTACACGCATCCCGGTCAAACTTTACTGCAAAGTCAGTGTCGCACAGCTGGCTAATGCTGAGAAGGTTTGCTTTCAAACCTTTGACGTACAAAACATTTTCTAGCTTAGGAAATCCAGGTAACTCGACAGTACCACGTCCTATAATGCTAGACTTGCTCCCATCTCCAAAGGTGACTCTGCCATCCTGATAGTCCTCAAGAGTCGTAAAAAATGAGGCATCACCTGTCATGTGTCTGGAGCACCCACTATCAAAATACCACTGAGAGGTATTATGTGCTTTGAGAGCAACATGAACAACAAAGGCCTTTTTATCTTTCTTAGGTACCCAAGCAGAGCTGACCTTTTGTTGCCTTTGTTGTTGTTGGTTTTAGCTGAAATGTGAGAAGTATTTCCTAACGGCAAAGACATCCATCGAAATTCTTCCATTAAACTCTGAGTCGTGGCAGCTAAGAACTCAACACGCTCTCTCGGACTAGAAAACTCATCAGTATGACGTGGAGGAGCAGTAGTACGTCGTGTCTGACCCATACTATAGCAAAACTCCCTAAGGTGTCCTTTTCTTTTGCAATAAGTACAAAAGAGCACAGTCAAAGGCGGACCTTGGTTTGCTTTTCTTGGTCGAATTTTCCTACGAGGTTTTTGACGGTGACCATAAGGAGTTGTAGTAAACTCAGGAATTGGTCCAGGTGCAATTTGGGACGTGGAGGTACCATCATAACCAATTCCTTGACGATCACCAAAACCTAAAGCGGGGCCGAGGAGCATCTTTCCCATCTTCCCAGATCTGTCCTCGATTTGTACCTTAACTTCCCGTGCTTTCTCAAGATCATGAGTCAGCTGGGCAACAAGGACTTCAAGTTTCTTCCGAGTCTCCATGGAGGAATGGAGCTGACTCCTAAGACTAGCCACTTGCATAATCAAGTCCCCTCTCTCTTTCTCTAAAACACTCTCTCTCTCTCTAAACAAATTCTCATTCTCGACACATGTAGAATCTCTCTCTCTCAGGGCGGTGCAGGTGGAGAACTCTCTTTCTCTCGCTTTCTTTAAATCTTCCTCTAAGCAGGTGATCTTAAGAAATAATGCTTTGTTATGCTTTTTAGTTTTAAAAGACTCAGAATATAACTCAGCGTAGGCGCGTTGTATATCACTCTCGCTCTCACTTGCGTCATCCTCCCCCTCACTCACATCGATCTCACTGTCGAGGTGTCCCTGTGAAGCATCATCCTCAACGTCGTGAGGAGAACTAGGAGTGCTCGCATGGCTGGCCATGAATGCGGTGAAGTTACACTCATGCGGTGACTCATCTCCTGAATCCACCGTCTCGACCTCACTGTCGTCACTAAGGGTAGCATTAAGGACAGCTTTCCCTTTCTCTCTATTCAAACGATTGGCACACTCAAAAGCTCTATGACCCCTACCATCGCACTCAAAACATATCTCACTTTCTTTCAGAGGAGGATTTTTGGAATCTTTTTCATTTTTCTTTTCAAACTTATTTTTCTCAAATTTCTTTTTATCTTTAAAATTGCCATTTTTCTTAAATTTGAGAATCCTTTTGAATTTTTTTGCGAAAAGAGCCAAATCATCTAAGTCAAAATCGCACTCAGAATCTGACGTGTCAGTCTCTCTCTTTCTAGATGACTCTACCCTCTTTCTAGCTGACCCCTCACTCCTTCTCTCTTGGGATTTAAGTGCAATTCCCTTATATTTAGATTTAGCATTTTTAGGGAACATATCAATTTCATAAGTTTGCAAATCTCCTACAAGTTCTTCCAATTTTAGCGTATTTAAATTACCCATAGAATTTAGCACAGTGACTTTAGGGATAAAACGCTTAGGCAAAGAACGAAGAATCTTTTTAACAACTCTAGCATTCGGAATATGTTCACCAAGATTAAAACTAGTATTCACAATGTCAGAAAGTCTAGCATAAAATTCATCAAAGCATTCAGAATCATGCATGGTGATTGTTTCAAATTGAGTTTTCAAGTTTTGCAACTTAGACTCTTTCACAGCATTAGTTCCTTCATGGTTGAGTTGTAAAACATCCCATGCCTCTTTTGACGTGGTACACGTCATTATGCGTTTGAACTCATCAGGTGTGACAGACCCAGAAATAGCACTTAGACCCTTAGAATTAAAAGATGACCATTTAAATTCTTCATCAGTCCAAGAAGTGTCAGGTTTCAAGTTGGTCACATTATCAACAGTCACGGTGGGAGGAGTCCATCCTCGTTCAACCAAAATCCAGACACGTTCATCAATGGCTTTTAAAGCCGACCTCATACGGGCGTTCCAATAAGCATAATTTGTCCCGTCAAAAATAGGCATTTTATAATATGACTTCTCCATTTGAACACGCACTTTTTCAAAAATCAATTTTTTCAGAAAACTGATATCTTAGAAAAAAATTTGCGAAAAAAGGAATACGCGATAAATTAGCGTAACCTGCTCTGATACCAATTTGAGAACGTGTGTGCTCGCGTTCAAATGATCAAATTATATATAAAACCCTTTTAACACAAACAAACCCTAAACATGCAGCAGTATGTGATTGAATAAATTGATAATCTACGCAAGAACATTCAAACACATGCAATTAAGGAAAAATCCCCCTCAGGGGCAAAACCATTTATTTTCACTATAATTTGTAAGAAAACGGCTTACAATCGGATTACAATGAAAATACAAGTTGACTAAGAATTACCCTCGGGTATCGGATTTTGTAGTCGCGGCTGGAATTATCCCTTTCCAGTAGGGCTGCAATGAAGAAGAAGAACGGTCTCCTCCATAAGGGTTGAACAAACCAAAGTTGCGTTCTTGGGTTGCAAAAGGATTCACAAATATTTGGCAAGGATGTGTGAATCAAAACATGAGTCTTGGGACTCAAAAAATATGAAGACTAGATGTATTTGGACTCTCAAATTCGTCTCCTAAAGTCTTGCAAAACAACTCTCCCGAAGTTGGTATTTATAGGGAAATACATGAAGAGACCCACGATTTTAAACTGCTGAAATTCTATCCAGCGTACAGGTACCCCGAACCGGTTCGGGTACCCCTGCAAACCGGTTCGCCCCCCCGAACCGGTTTCGGGCTGGGTTCGGGAAAGTGTGCTGGGAACAGGTGCTTAAACACTTAGAAAAATTCCCAGAATTTTCAATGAACATATCTCCATTTTCAACGGGCCATAACTTGTTCACCGTAGCTCGGATTGAGGTGCTGTTTCTTACAGTATCTTTGTTGCGGCAAGCGATTCAACTTTCCAGTTGACCGGTCCTCCGGACGGTGGCTGTAAAATTACCAATTTGCCCTTGAACATCCCTATTATGCCTTGTTTCACTGATTTGACTTCTCTTGCGTTCCACTTGCATTACGAGCCTACAATCAAGGAACATGAAGTCATTGCTGCAGATGAGGGACATATTAGTGGAGATAATGCATGCTTGATTCCCGGAATTCGGATAGAGGCCATCAAGTGAGATCGTGAGGTGACGTGCCAAATGTAGCGGCGTACGACATAAATAAATGAAACATTTCGGACATGAGAAAAATGTCCTTACACAATTGTTCTTTGAAAAGGTAACAGTATGATCTGAGTCACAAAATTGCGATATGCTAAGTAGATTTGCCTTAAGACCTTTAACTAAAAGAACATCTTGAAGAATAGGAAGCCCATCTTCTTGGAGAGTTCCTTTGCCTATTATTTGACATTAAACTCCATCACCAAAAATGACTTTACCACCAGCAAAACTGGTTTTGTTTAAAAGTTTAGTTTCATCACCAGTCATATTCTTAGAACATCCAGAGTCTAAATACCAACCAAATGACGTGTGTCCAGCTTTTAAAGCAGTAACAACAACATTACACTTCATCTGAGGTAATAGATCATCTTTTCTAACCCAAATTGCCTTAGTTTTAATCTTACGCTTATTAGCTCTTAATTGATAAAATTTGCGAGCTTTGGATTTTTACTGAAAAACATTTTGCACATGATTTTGAAATTTGTGAAAGACTTGGGCATTTGGTTTAGGAAAGTGCTTAGGATTCCTTCTGATAAATGTTCTTTTAGGTTTGTTCTTTCTCTTTCTATAATAAGAATTTCTATCTGGCTGTCTAGGAAGTATATAATTGTTGCGGCTCCTCCTAGAATAGTTAAAGTTCTGATAGATATAAGGATTATAGATAGGTTTAACAAGTCTCCTAGCATAACAATCATCAAAATAGTGACCATATATGTCGCAGTAGGAGCAATAAAGATTGCTCAGAATAGGGGTCTCCTTAGGAAAGTCTCTAAACAAAGGTTTTGAAGACTTTTGAGGCTGAACTCTATTCCTAGGTGTGACAGTCTTGAATGTAGACTCACTCTTCCTAATAGAAGGGAAGACGTATTTAGCCTTAGATGAACTTTCGTGTTTAGAGCAACTTGATTCCCCAATGTTAAAATTTTGATTTTTTGAATCAAACTCAGTTTTTAGAGAATGAAAGTCTGGGCATGTTTCAATAGGTCTTTTGCCTCCTGACACAAACTTGATAGGTTCAAAAGATTTTGTTTGTGTTTTCAAAGTGGGGCAAAACCCTATTTCAGTTCGATCATCAGAATTGGTTTTTGATTCAGCAACAAATTCATCAAAGCATTTTGAATTATTTTCAAATTTTGTAATTTTTTTGAAAACAGTTGCTGTCTTTTCTTTAGTTTGCTCCAATTCTAACAATGTCCCTTTGTATTTTTTCTCCAGAGTTTAATTTATTTCTTTTAAATCTCTGAGTTTTTCATCAAACATTTTGATTTCGCTTTTATGAGTCAAACATTGGGTAGTATACTCTTCAGCATTTAGTTTAACCATAAGGCTTAGATCTTCTAACTTCTTAGTGAGATCTTTCACAATCTTTTCTAGTCTAGTGCTTTTCTTAAGAGTTTTAGCATAAAGTGTGTGAATGTCAGGGAGGTCTTCATTATCCGAGTCACTAAGTGTGGTGTGTGGAGTGACCCTTAAAGATTCATTTGTTAAACTCACACACCCATTGACATCGTCATTATCGCTATCCCTTTGATTCACACACCCCGAGGTAGAACATGCAACATTCTCAGTAATCAAAGCATCTAAACCAATATAAGCATGATTCTCAATAGCAGGAGTAGAGTTACTAGAAGCATTCTCATACACAGGCATAAGCACATCATCATTATTGATGATCTTGGCAAAGAAGGACATGCGAGGATCAAAAATATCAGATGACTCAGGTTCCTCCTTTTCAAAATCACTTGAATCATCCCATGTTTTGCAAATGTTAACTCTAGTGTGTTTGTTTTGAGTGTTCAAGTTAACTCTGCAGTCTTGTTCAATGTGCCCCAATTTACCACATCTATAGCATTCAGTCTTCTTAAGGTCTCTATTAGGTCTAATGTGAGAGTCCTTGTGATTTTTGTCATGGTTTTTCTCATGAGGCCTGTGATTAGAGGAAGTTGGATAATTTGAATTGCCTTGTTTATTTGCCACTTTGTTTCTAAACTTAATAATTTTCTTAAACTGTTTAGTAATTAAGGCAATTTGATTGTCCAAACTCTCTAAATTGCATTCCTCATCAGAATCATAAGTGGGGAATATAAGTTCAGGCTTAGTTAACTTAGAAGAAAAGCTAATATTGGAACTAGTCTGTTTCCTATGGGTTTTAGTCAATTGTTTCTTAAATTCTAGTTCCATTTCCATAGTTCTTAGTTTACTACTGAGTAATTCAGGAGTGAGATTTTGATCACACGTTTCCTCAATAGCATATCTTTTGTTATCAAATTTTTGTGGTAATGATCTTAGAATTTTAGATACAATTTCATGTTTATCATAAGTCACCCCATTAGCATGCAGTTTGGTCACAATATCAGTCAGGTTCATATAGAAGTCATCAAATGACTCAGTCTCAAACATAATTAAGGAGTTATACTGCTGAATAAGCATTTGGGTTTTAGCAGCCTTAACTCTAGTGTCTCCTTCATGAGTAGTAACCAAAGTATCCCAAGCTTCCTTAGAAGTGGTACAGGATGAGATTCTTTTGAACTCATGTTTATTTATAGACATAAATATGTCATTCTTTCCTTTATTATTATTTCGAGAAACTTGTTTCTCTTCTTGAGTGAACTCACTTAGAGCTTTCTTAACCCTCTCATTACTTCCTTCGTTGGCTGGTTTAGTAGAAAAAATGTAACCATTTTCAACTATGTCCCAGACATCATCTCCCAGAGTTCCTTGAATGAAGGCAATCATCCTTACTTTCAGTTGCAAAATTGGTTCCATCAAAGATTGGAGGTTTGGTCAAGTTACCAAATCTTTCATTTTTCTCGTCCATATTTGATTTTAAGAAAACAATTTCAGAAACACAGGATCTCTTTTGAAAGCAGTTTACCAAGATCTGATACCAATTGAAAAAAAATGTTACTAAAGTCGTTTATTAAAAATAAACTATTTAAGTAACTCCGATCTGTTTTTTTAAGAAACTCTTTTCGTAAAAACCAAACTATTTGAACACAAGATGTGTTTAACAAATCAGTATGTACGAGATCTGTTCAAGAATTGAATAACAGATTTATAAAGTAGTTTAAAAAAACTTAAACTCGGCACAACCAAGAATGAGATGAGAAGATGAAGAAAGATTATGTTCACGATGTTTTTTACGTGGTAAAACCTCACCAATTGAGGAAACATCCACGACTCCCTCTAC
This sequence comes from Sambucus nigra, assembly GCA_949130495.1. NCBI lineage: Eukaryota > Viridiplantae > Streptophyta > Magnoliopsida > Dipsacales > Adoxaceae > Sambucus > Sambucus nigra. Next base: position 364,961,152 of record OX422212.1, read on the forward strand.
GGAGTAAAATGAAAAATCCACTAAAACAAATATATGAGTTACAAACTATATAACTAACATGCAAATAACTCAGACCTATATAAGTTTAGGAATGTACCCTCTGGTGTCCTTAAAACTTCTCTACAATTCTCATTGTAGATGTAGTTCTCCCAGTTTGTTAACTTCTGATTTGTTCCAGCACTTTACGTCGACTCTTTGTTCACAAGATCTTATTACCAACACTTTTCGTGTTGTAGCGTGAAAGTTTTTGTGGAGATGCTTTCTAACACATGCATGCACACACACACACTTATTAAGTACAAACAGTCCTAACAAATTACAGTAACACTATATGATGTGATCTTTTCTTTTTCTCTCTTCTTACAAAACTTTTCACCTTATTTGACCTTTAAATCATTCCCAGAATCCACGGATACCTTGCTAGGAAGACAGACAAGGTCTTAATCAATCTCAAAATTTTAGAAAGGTTTTTCGAGATTGAAAACCTCCAAGTGTGATTCCAACTAATTCAAAGGTTTAGTTTTACAAGAACTAGAAACATAAAGCATTTATTGTTGATTTCAAAACGTTTTATAAAAAATAATCAACAATATATTTCTCAAGATGAGAAATAAAGAATGAAACTAAGTGTAATGTAACATGAATAACTCAGATCTGAAAATTCTATGAAATCATAAAGTAGATCTGAGTAAACGTTTAAGTTGAAAACAAGATCTAACGAACAAGAGGTTACAACAACAAAAAACAAACTCAACTCAAACTCTCAATCACTCAAGAACACTCAGGGTAGTGTTTTGGATATGGAGTTTTGAAGAAGTATTTGAGTTTGGTTGGAAGAGGTTTAGACGAACAGGGTTAGGGTTTCTAACTCTCTCTCTTCTCTCTGTTTTCTCTCTTCTCTCTCTTCTCTCTTCTCTCTCTACTCTCTCAATTTCTCAGAGGAAATGAAAATGGCAAAATTCTTCGAAGTCTGAGAGTAGGGTCCCTTTTATAGGGTGAGGAGAAGATTCGAGAGGCTAGCTCAGAACCAAGGGCCTGGATTAAGTCAAGCCAAATTGACTTAGATCGAAGGGTTCTAATAAGGCGATGATTAAACGAATCCTGATTGGTCTGAAGAATTGTACTGGGATTCACCAAGATAACATGCAGATCATTGATAGCTAATGATCCAAAGGCTAGGAACAAACGTTGTTTTAACTCAGTAAAGAAACACAACTTCAGCCAATCAGACGAAGACATGTGTTGGTCAATAACAGGATAACAAACGCGCGTCTAAAGTTAATTAAAACCACACCCTCAAGTTTACTCCGCTTTCGGATTCTACCCAAGGTAACATTAGGCCAAAATTCCCAACAAATAGTATTTACAAATTGACCACAAATCTTTTAAAACAAGTTTTAATTAAGAAAACCTTATTTTAAAAATGTTTAAAAAATCCCAAAAAATTATTAAAATTCCAATTTAGGGATTTAAACACACTCAACATATGTACACACATTATTATGCAGTATGATATGTAATAAATGAATTCTACTGTGTGTGAGTGTTGGCAATTTGATCTTGATCAAAACAAGATAGAGAGATGAAGTAGCAAACCAACTTCTGAGGTTCTTTGGATACTACGGAGGACATATTTTTGTCACAATTTCCAAACTAGATGAGCACTTATACAATATGGACTCAATTGAGTCAAAAGTATAAGGGCTTCAACATCTATCTAACGACCTTACAAATGACCATCTAACGACCATATCTGACATAATTACCGCCTCAAAAAATGTGTCGTTAGAACTAAACTTGGAATGACTTGGACATATTGTTCGAACGATGTCTAAAATTCATTTCAACGACTTCAGCAAACATTGCATTCCACTTATAAAATTGGCAAAGTTTTGCCCAGTTAAGAAATTTCATGAAAAGAGGTACTAGAGATACGAAACAGTAGCAAACCCGTTATTATTTAAATAATAGCGCCATCTCGTTATTATTTAAGCATGCATACAAATCTTGAATTTTGATGATTATATAAACAATAGCGTCATGACACAATTTTTTAATATTAGGATTCATGGTGCAAACCCATTATTATTTTCTATCCAAACACCCTCATATATACATATTTTTCTTTTCCAAGCTTTTTAGAGGTTTCTATTTTACACAACTTAGAGAAATCCTATTGGCCCTATTTGGGTATATGATTATTTTTATTGCCTTAATTTTTTCTTGGGCATTATTGAACGGTGGCTTTCACGACGAGATTATTATTTTCTCCTAGCCCTTTCGAGTGAACACTCCTCATATTTTCAATTTAAAAAATCTAAATCTTCACGGAAAATGGTTCTTACATGCACACCGCCTCCTAAGTCTTATTACACATAGATGACAAAATTGAGATAAGGACATCTCATCAAACTCAAATACGCATGAGAAGTCAAACATTCATATAAACTCATGCATGTGTGCAATGATGGCATATATACAAAGTCGACTCCAAATACAAATCAACTTTGAAACAACCCCATTAATCAATGGTTAAGATCATTCTAAGCATCTATAATTATGGCCAAATGTCCTAGCCACATGGGTTATGAAATTATGGGGGTCCAAGAACACCAATATTCCATATCAAACATGAAAACTCACGACACAAAATAAATCGAAAATCTTTTTGTGTTTTTCTAAAAATATTTTTGACTCAAAAAATAAAATATTTTTGTATTTTCTGAAAAAAATATATGTAACCAAAAATCCTTTTGTATTTTTCAAATAAGATTCAAATAAATGAAAAATATAATACAAAGAGATACACATGTCATAACACTAACAAGATATATATTATGAAGAAAAGACTAGTGTACGACAAACAGGACTAACATAATCATCCATAAGAAATAGCATGTGAAGCATCATGTGCTAGCATGTGAGAATCAACCAACGAAGCATTTAGCATCTCCAAAATAGATTTCCTAACCCAAACAGGTGAATACCTAACAAAATGGTTTTGGGAACTGATGGCACACTATGTTTAAACTTCCTAGGGTCTTGTCTAAAATCATAGCAAAAACTCCTAAGGTGACCCTTCCTATCGCAATGAGAACATGTGAAAACTCTACGAGGAACAGAACCTTTAGGTTGACCTTTTCTAATACCCTCGGATGTGGTTGACGCTTTTAAACAAACTATGGTTTTGTCTTTAATATTCGAAGCACTAGAATAAGATAAGCCACTACCATCACTACTTGAATCACTTAAATCATTTCTCAACTTCAAAATTTTGAACTCAAGCAAAGAATTAGACTTCTCAAATTTTAGGGACACCTTCTTTAAATTTTCAATTACCCTTAGAAGTTTATCTCTCTCCCCCTCAATATGAGTAAACCTATCCCTAAGAGTCTTCTCACGTACCACAAAATCATAAATTTAACTATTTTCATCAATAGCACAAACACTAGAATTTTTCAAGTCCTCCAACTCTTTTTTCTAAAACAAGCACTCTATTATCACTCTCTTCCTTGGCCAAAATTAAAGATTTAATGCTATCATACAAAGATGATAAATTCTCAAGGATGATATCTCTTTGAGTTTGAAATATTTGCAAGTATGTAGTCAAATGTCTAAAATGAGAATTTTCTTCTTCAAGAATTTTAATTCGTCAAAACTTTGAGAATCCATCGAGAGAAAAACACACAAAGAGTGATAAACAAATAAGCAAAAAATAAGGATCTACACAATAAAGAAGTGTTTTTGGCTCTGATACCAATTTGTAGGCCCCTTTTTCTGAAATGTGCTTTAAGGATGTCAAAAGAATTTTTCTTTCAAAAATCTTTTTCCAATTTTAACACGCTCCAAGTTTGTGAACTAGTTTCAATTAAGTCTAATTTTATCTCGTTTAATCCTAGACATGCATCTAGATGATTAAAGAAAGTAAAATAAAATAAAGTTCACAACGCTGGATTTACGAGGAAACCACTATGGGAAAAAACCTCAAACGGCCCAAGCCAGATAATCACTATGTTACGATTTTACAAAGGAAGACCGATAGACTTACACAATGACTCGATCCCCACAAGACTTGATGCTCTTCTTCAATTTAACCGCTCCTCCACAGTGACCATGCAGAAATCTTTCTATGTTACTCGTCCACGGCACACGCGTCCACTAATCCCTCAGTGTCCACCGATGTAGCTTTGGCAACCCCCTACGATTAGGAACGCGGGCTTCTCCACTTCTTTATTGCAAAACCCAACGAAACACTTGTTCAAAGTGGATGAACAAACCCAAATGGTGCAAAAAAGATCTCTATATCAACAGTATATGAAAGCTCTAATATTTTAAACTCTAAGGATGATTTTTAACTTTGGAAACCTTAGAAAACTTATGGAGAAAAGGTATGAGTTATTTTCTGGAATATGGTTCTGCATACACACCTAAATTCTGAGAGAGAAATTCTTTAAATAAAAAACATAACTCGGCATGTCATTCTAACGAGATCCACAGGTAATTCTAATGACTGTGATGTCGTTTGAACCACTAAAACTCAAGATGTGGTTTCATATGACTTTAAACTGTAATTATCTCAGAATAAACGAAGATAAAACTTTTTAAAATCCTTTCCAACATTTAAAATTATTTATAAACAAATTTCCATCCTTTAAAACTCCTTCTGAACTTCATAAACATATTGCGTTCATACCTGAGAGTATCTCAAAATACAATTGACTGAAGATGTGAAATGTGCACCAATAAAACTCGGTATGATCTATCTTTGAAGCTTGGCCACTACATCTTCAACACAAACACGTGATAAACTATGTGGAGATTGTGACAATATAAAAATCTATCTATGACTGGAAAAAAAATTGTTTCAAGAATAAGTCAATAGCATACAAATGGACTCAATTGGAAATTTTGTCTTTACAATGGAAGAATAACCTACACCTCCACCCCCCAATTTATACAATGCACTTACCTCAATGTGAATCAAGAACAAATGTAAAAGAGAGGATGATAAAGATACCACCCAAAATGGAGAGATCCCCGTATAGTTCGAGTCCAAAGTATCCACAAAACATGTTCGAACCAATCATAACAAAAAAGAAGAACAAAAATTTTAACTAATTACACTAGACAAAAATTAAAAAGGTCAAACAAGCTACAATATGCAACTACCAATTTTAACTTCTAATCTTGCTATGGACTAAAAGTTGAAATTTTTTAGGGTCCAACCATAAAAAAATTGAATTTGAGGGAATGATAAGGGGACCTCATTTGATTTCATGCCTCCTATATAAATTGGTTCCGTTTATGGATTGGGAGCTATGTTTTGGATGGGTGAAAAGAGACATCACCAATGAAAATTTTTAAGCGGGAGAAGGGGTTTCGAATTGAACGGGAGACAATCACAAATGGGACCCACAAATGTCTTAATTACCTGTTCAAAGTTTCTCAAATATAATGGGAGGTGGGGCACGTGGAGGCATAATCATCTTCACAGAGAGCAAATCGATCAAGTAGTACTCATCCATAAAAGGATTAAAATTTTTAATATTTCAGCAAACTCTAGGGATAGTTGTAATGGTTGGATAACAATGAAGAAAATTGGGGTGGAAAGAAATTCAACCATGAGAGAGTCATCTTAAATGAGCATACGTTGAATTTTGAAAGGGATAGGATTACTTTCAATGAAATTTTCTTCTTTGTTTACCAAAGAAGAAATTATTTCATTATAAATGGATACTACATCCATTTCTTCCTCACTTTCATTCTCCATTATGTCTTAGGCTAATAGAATAATGGTTTGTTCCAAAGTAGCAATCCTAGGATTGGCCATTTGTCTGAAAACATTCGCGAGCTTCTAAAGCCTTGAAAGAAAAATCATCATTCGATTTGAATAATGCATCCAACTCTTGTTCCCAACAATGATTTTCTTTTTTATAACGGTTTTAAAACTTCTCATTCTCAAACATGCAAATGCCCTCACCTAATGTCAGAGGTGGAGGTGCAGATTCTTTGAAATGAAAAGTTTGAGAACTATAACCAAAACTATTTTCAAAATTATTACTATAAGAATTCTGAGATTTATTGAAATAATAGTTTAGAGAACTATTATCACGATAAGTTTCAACATCCTCATTATAAAATTTAAGGGCCCTCTATTGGAAAAACCATTCCCAAAATTCCCCAAATCAATTTCTTCAGTTTAGTAATACTCATCCAAATTCATTTTAGATATATCAAGTTTTTGACTTGAAAGTATCCACCAAAAATCAACGATTTTTAGGGCTTTTGAGAATTATCATTGTGATACAAATGCGCACCATTGTCATAACCATTACAATTACCAAAAACCCTAGAGTAAGACATTCTTACCCCGATGAATCGAGATGATATTTTCACAAAGTGGTGTGGGGCCAAAAATTCAAGCGTTATTATAGCTCAAATGTCCAAGTCTATAAAACAAATTAAAATAAAGAATACAAATATAAAAGTATTACGAAATAATAAATCAATCAAAATTTAAAATAAAATATTCCCCGATAACGGCACCATTTTGATGACTGGGAAAAAACCTAATCATCATGTAAGGCCTCTTATTGTTGTTGTTGGTCTAAATCGCTATATAAAAATCAAGAAATTTATTACACACTTACGGGAGTATAGCGAAGAATTCGGGTATCGAATCTACAAAGAATGTTTACTACACTTTAATTGCTTTATTACTTCTTGAATAAAAGTGTAAGAGGTGATGATTTATTAAGTTATTCTAAACTACTTTCATCGCAGACAATTAATGGAACTAGATTAATTAGAAAGAATGGAAACTATATGTTGAGAATTATCTCCCTCAAAAAGAATAGTTAGCATCAACGATTACATGGAGAAAAGCCCTTTTAAATATTGAAAACCTTTTTAAAAATCATTCAAACCTAGGTTTGTCACCCCCCAAATCCTCACAAAAGCTTAATTGGATTTTGATGTCAACAATATGCTTGAAATTATAATATAAAGGTATCAATTATGGTTCATACATGATATACCCCATTAAAGTTCCTAATTCAAACTTCATCACATAACGAATACATAAAAATAATCCTAAATAATCATATCATAACAAAGCAGCAAATTAACCCACTTGAGTTTAATCATCTCAACCAAATTTAACTTAGATTAAAATCATGTTAAAGCGTGGAATATAAGTAAGCAATAAATAAAGCAATAAAACTAATTAACAAAGCATTAAACTAATTAACAAAAGTTGAATTAATGAATAAGGCTTGAAATAAATGAGGAAGGAGGTGAATAGTACTTATAAACCTATTAAAAGGGAAAATTGGGGGAGAGAGAGAGGCTCTCAAAACAAACCAAAACCTTCTAAAATATCTTATCTCGCTTTTAAAACAATGAACCCATACCATATAAATAGCAACGTGCCAAAAATAAAGAATAAAAGGGGGGGGGGGGGGGAATACAATTTTCAGACCCACCAATCAATCCCACTTTTCATGGATCAATCCATGCACAAATGTGAAAATCTCAAAACTTTTTGTGAAGACTGGGACTTGGCGGATTGATTCGTGGATTTTGCGAATCGATTCGTGGGCGAAAATCTCAATCATCTTCAATCGGAACACTTCACAGAAATGGCCATAACTTGATCCTCCAGACTCGGAATGATGCGCTGTTTGCGAACTAGAAAAGAAAAATATAAGATATACACCACCATTAAACCTAAGTCCATGTTTAAAAGAATAAAATTACCAAAATAACCTTGAAGTTGTATCTTGTGATGAAACATTCTCGAAATGTATCCAACCTCACACTATGCATTTCAAATACTTATGAAGTCTCAAAAAAACCTTGAAAACATATGAAAATAAAGAATAAAGGTTTTACAATATAAAATCTAAAATATTGTAATTGATGAACACGAGAATGCTAGAATGTGCAGGAGTAAAGGAAACTAAATGCAATATTTGTGACTAATCAAAGGGTGTCTCGAGACCCATTTCTTCAGCCCAATTCAATTCAAATTCCAAATTTTACCCACATGATCTAAATCATTAAACCGTAGTCTTTCTTTAAAAAAATGCACTATACACCATTTTACCCTTGGGGTTTTACCATATTCCCCCATATAACCTTTCTAGAATATTCTAGACCAAACAAGTCACGCCCACTAAACCCAATTAGTTCATTACCTTTTTCAATCCCAAATTAGCCTAACAAGTTACACAATTCAAATTACACAACCTCAATGTAACCAATTTCAAATCAAATTTTAATATATTAATATTTAAATATATATTTAAAACTGTCAGTTTTTTTACCTAATTTTTAAAAATAACAAAACACATTATTTTGAGTTGAATATTTTAACAAAGGCACATTAAAATATCATGAACTCATATAAAAAATATCAACTCAAAATTATTGTTTTTACTATTTTAAAAAATAGGTATGTTCATAGGTATGTTTAATGAGGCATGTTGGAGAGCCTAGCTATATACATATATATCAACTTTCATTTTAAACTCATTAAAATGCCAAATTCCACTTTAATTATTTATTAAAACATTTATTTAATTTCTTAAAAATACAGGGTATTGCACGCATGTCAATGGTGATGACATCATTGCTCTTCACAAAACACGTCGCCTAGGGCTGACCCCTAGACGATGAAGGGTAATAAGTTGACTCCGAATACCTATGGGCAATTTCTAAGGGAAAGTTTCCATACCTTGGGGGGCTGGCTGGAGGAGGATGAGTTTTCTCTTTCCTATGTTTTTTTGGCCTTTTAGTCTCTCTCTCTCTCTATCTATCTATCTATCTATCTATCTCTCTCTCTATTTGTCTATCTCTATCTTAATCTCTATCTCTCTATCTTACCTCCCCTTATCTAAAATGAGTCTCCCATTCTTATGGCACTTAAATGGTTTTAGAGGGAGAGTTGTGAACTTTCTCCTTGGCCAAGTTGGCCTTAGCGCCCCCAAGATCAACTAGTGGTCGGCGACGGTTGGTTATATCATCTGAATTTGAATTTGAATTAATTTTCTCATGTTAGTTAACCTCAACTTCCTACCAAGATGGACTGAAGTCGTTGGTTCGGTTCTATCAAAACATAAATAGGCTAAAGTTCCTCTTCTTCTTAATTATTCAAATGAATAACCGACATGGTGGCCTCAAAATCATAGGAAATTGTATGAGTGGGGGAATCACCCACGCTCACGTACATAACCCTTGCATCCATGTCAATGATTGTAATCGCAGTTGGGGTGATGGAATCATAAGCCATTGTGTAATAGGCAAAGGAAACTTGTGGTATCACTTTGAAATTCTTGGCCGATATAAATATTTTTTGTAGCCAAAAATCACGTGTTTCCCTCTAAGAGTATCGGACGTTGCAGACACCCTAATTTACAATCGATGTGTGAGCTATTTTTTTAAAATTGGTAAAAATTATCTCAACCCAAGCCCACGAAAAATTACAAAGAAAAAAGTAGAGAAACCACCCCAAAAATAAGGTGGTAAAAAATCCCCAAGAATAAAACTATAAAAGGATCAAACTGTAGATATTAGAAATCACAAAAAAAAACTCTCATAGGGTCCTTTAACCGAAAGGTTAAAGGCCCCCAACCCCCTTTAACCAAATTGTCATCCCCCCTTATGTAATGATTATACAATTTTTGCAGATCTCACCCCAGCCATAAACGTATCCCCCAACCCCCATCCACCACACACATGTTTGGCCTATAACTGAATGGTTAAAGACCTCCTTTGGCCGAACAGTCAAAGGACCTGAATCAATCCCTATAAGTGGAGGTCCCCACAAACCTTAAAAAGCACCCCAAAATCCAACATTGCTTTGGTTTCCCATCTTTCTTTAATACCGAGTGCTAGACATACTCGAGATCATTCTAAAAAGACTCGAGTGAAGTTCTTAATTTCAAAAAGTCTCTTTCCCCCAATGAGAGTTCTTACTTTTGAAAATTCACTTCCCCCAAGTGAAGTTCGTAATTCTGAAAATTCGCTTCCTCTAAGACATAAAAGCAAACCTCTATGTGCATCCCACGAAAGTCTTCACTTCTAAATGAAGCCCTGCCTACCTAAATTGTGCCACCTCACAGGGAACACTCCTTCGACAAAAATTCATCTCACGCTACAAGGGTAAATAAAACTATGCACAAATCTTGAGTCAATATGCCAAATATATATTGTGATAAACTGTCCATACTTGTTTATCTCAGCCCCCATTTAGGGCACTGGGTATGCAATTTATAACATTTATATTTTAAATTCGAGTCTTAACCATGCACCTCTACTTATTCAAATTACATACTCATGTGTTAAATAAATGTTAATCAAATGCTACGACTAAATAAAAACCTCAAAACATACTTTTGAAAACAATTCCCATGAAAGTGTCAGTGAGTCGAGTCAGCCCAAAACTTTGCAAAGCCAGAAGTCTAAAATATGACTACTCTCACCACTCTCCGAGCAAACAAATCCCATCTCAACGACAACATCCCTTGAATAGTGGTTTCATATCAATATGTTTCAAACATCGGTCTTTGATTAACGTATTTTTAACATATAAATATATCAATCCAATATAACAAAACTTTTATATTAATGATTATGCTCCATAAATATCGTAATGTTGTATATTGTATACCCGGTATCCTGTTGCCTATACCCGTAAAAATGTTCCCTTTATTGGAACTACGTTGGCTTTAATCCCAAATCCTCTTGGGTATGTAGACATTATACCGAACCAAACTCTGGAAGACTAAGACTTATAATACATCTCTTGAGGTATTATTTATTAAGGATGCCTCAATATCTTTTCCAAATACAGAGTAACCGGTCTGAGGACTACGATACCTCCGAGATTTTAATCATGTCGATAAGGGTTATATAGATCTTTGTCGGTGGCTTTTAGTCCACTCCAACCCTAAATACGCCATTCGCTTTCCTTCTACACCTCCAAACTAGCCCGAAGGTGAATACATTATAGCTAGTGATCGCTTAATAATCATAATATGATATACTAATATCGTAGATCTTCAGGTCCACTCCCATTATGAACCTCCACCAAATCTACCCTTTGTACTATAAATATCTTCTCCCCCCTCTCAAGTCATGTCTTACACTTACACAAACATCACATTGGAACACGTGTAAAACCAAACTACGTAAGCTTTGATATCTTGATTACATGAGCACGTAGGCACAATACTAAGTCCATCTCGTGAGCACAAGCCTCGATAATATGTCTCATGATATATTTTCTCCACATAGATTCGTTCATCTCTTATGTCTCACACCTTTTTAAGTCAAAACAATATATCAAACTATCTTAATCCATGACTTCTCACGCATATACAAACGTTCAAACATGTTCAAGCGTCCACAATATGTTTCATGATATATTGTCCCTATAAGTACCTTTTTATCTCTCCTCAATCCTTGAATGAGATATCAAATAATCTCAACTCGTGGATTCTCGTGTATACACATATCACCTTAATGTCCATCCATTACCCAAGTAGAGCTTCCTTGCACCCTTATATACATTGATGGTCGCTCGTTATCCAAGACGGGCTTCTTTATACCCTTACATATATACTAATGACCACTTGTTATATAAGTACAAAGTCATACACAAGCACTATTGTGTACCCACACTGGTTTAAGTGACATTCATACACCTCTCACTAATATCGTTTTCATACCTAAGAATATATCTACATTTTAAAGGATTCTCAAACTAATGTATCTAAAAATGTTCTAAAATAAACTAAAAACTAATCACATAATTTTAAGAGCTATAATAAGCATATAATTAAGGAAGCATAAAGAACAAGCGGGGTTCATAACACCCTCCCTACTCGTAACCCGATTCTCGAACACCACAATAAGAATATTTGGGTAACCACAAAATTAAACTTGCTTTAGGATTATCCTAAAAGGCCTAACCCAAACCTTTTTATTTTTTATATAAAACAAACTGGTTACTCTGAACAACTGATAACCCCTTGCACGGCCTATGATAATACTCACCGATAGGTATTCTATAGCCTTAGAGTTTACATTATCTTCAACGACCATCACGGAATATGATAACACTCGTCGAGAGGTCTTGGGATCCATCATCATTACTCTCATAGTAGTACCCATAAAGCGTGATGTGGAGTTTCAGGTACTCGGCTTCCCCGCCAGTTTCAACCTCTTGCTCAAGAGGTCTATATACACTCCATGGGGGCATTACCCTTATCGCTTCATATGAAAGTCAACTTCCCATTCGATATGAAGGTTATCACGATCAAAGGGGATGATGGCTAGCCCAAAGTTACTAATAATAGTACTATTCCCTGACTGGATACTCACCACGATAGCAGCAACGTCTGCTATAGCAGATTTTGAGTCGCCCCACTTACTCATATGATAGAGGAAAAATCAATTATTCATAGCATAGCCGCCCAAATCAAACACAAAGCGGGGTACATTCTAGGATTTAGACTGGTAAGGAATCAACAAGGAACCTTCAAAACTGTCACTGCCATGAAACATAAGGGAAAGACCGGCCTCGAATACACCCCCACAAACAAGGATCCAACCCTATGTCCCAAAGACCCCCATTAAGGGTGTAATGGTAACTTCTATATCTAAAGGGAGGGCTTACCTTATCATGGACTTCCTAAATCATGGTGGGGTGAAGTAAATAAACTCTTAACCTAGGATGGATATAATCTATGAGGAAGGATTGTGCATAGATTATGGGAAAATCCACAAAGTCAACCATAACGAGGTCGGTGTATCATGGGTTACCGAGGACGGCATAAAAACCCCAAAGCCGAAACATGAATGGGGATTACCTACATTATTCCCTAATGAAGTTGCCTTAGTAGCCATGTTGGGGTTCTCGGAGTTAACCTCTATAAATTCTTCCACGACTGGTATGTCTCCTCCATCGCCAGCTGTATTATTACTGAGAAGGGATGATTAGTTAGTATCTATGAACTTAATCTCTTCCTTCGCGTACGAAAATTAACACCCCTCAACATCTAAGACACTACCTTTAGTCGATCCTCAGGATGTTACCTGCCATCGCCCATGGGTCTATTAGTGGATTGTAGAAAGCCACCAACTCTTACTACAAGACCTTTATAATGCACTGACCTATAGTGGCCCTGTGATAGGCCTAATGGAGGATCATATTACACATTTTGGGTGGAAAATAAGCCATCTCCAAGAACACCGCATATCCCAAATTGCGGTCCATGACAAGGTTACAGAGAGCCTAAAGACCACTCCAAAGGTCCTCTGGCAGAATCCGACCCACTCATCGTCAATATCACTGAAAATACGGTACTTAATAATTGGAACTCATTAAGATGCATCCTAGTGCCCATCATTCAAACTCCCTTTAAGTCTGTAATACTAGCAAAAGAGTCCCGCCTCACCCCCTCTCCTAATGAACCCCGATCACTAGGATAAAGACTTATTCATCAGCCCTGGGGGACATTTTGTTATATAGTTATGCCCTTGGGTCTCAAGAAATTTGGTGCCACTTACTAAAGAGTAACCACGGTTATCCTACATGACCTCATACATAAGGAAGTGGAGGTTTACGTGGATGATATGACCATAAAGTCCAAATACTGCAAATGACATGATTCGGCACTCCAAAAATTATTCCAAAGGCTGCAACTCTTCAAAATGAGGATAAATCCTTATAAATATGCCTTTAGGGTCACTAAAGGGACAGTGCTAGGATTGATCAACAGCAAAGATGGAATCCAATTATACCCGCCAAGGTCAAAGACATATGAGAGATGATATCACCCAAAATGGAGAAAGAAATTAAAGGGTTCCTAGGTCAGATATAGTTCATAAGTTGGTTCACCAACCATCTTACCACCATTTATGAACCCGTCTTCTAAATACTCAAGAAAAACTCGCCCAATGAGTGCAATGCCTCATGCTAGGAAGTATTCGAGAAAATACAGGAGTACCTTACCCACCCACTTGTATTAATAACTCCCCAATCAGGACAACCTCTCCTAATCTACATGATTGTAACTGATACGAATGTCTAAAATATGTTGTCCCAATACATAGAGAGTTCTTAAAATGCTTGTGTATCTCTCGTATGGATCACTCACAAGCTTTGCTATTACATGATTCCCTTTAGCATAGGACTCATATGCAAGAGGATCCCTTAAAAAATCTATTTGAGAAACCATCTTTCTCTCTATAGCCGAATGTCAAAATGGTTACTAATATTATCTGAGTTCAAGATCACATACATAACGTATAATTCCATCAAGGTACGAGGCATTTTTTACCTTCTCATAGGGCAACCCCTATCAGATGAGGAAGAATAAAATGAGGTAGAATTTCTCGACGAAGACCGTTTTGCCTTGAACAATAATGAATCTTGAGAACTTTACTTCGATAAGGACTCTAACAAAAGAGAATTCATCATCAGAATGCTCCTCATATCATCTGACTCATAATGACTTACCACGACTATCAAACTCACCTATGAGTGAACCAATAACATGGATGAATATTAGGCTTACATCATAGGTCTGGAAATCAACTTAGAACTGGGAATCACTAGCCAAGAAGCCTATGGTGATTCTATCTTGGTCATCATCCAAACATTATGCAAATTAAAAATTCGGGATGATAAGCTGCAACCATACCATGCCTACATGGAAAAAGTAGCTTCATGATTCAAGCATCTCGAATTAGACTTCCTCCCAAGGGCTAAAAATAACTTTGCAGACTCACTTTCCACTCTAGCCTCCATGATAGACATGTTGAAAGGAACTACAGAAATGATATTCAGCGTAACTAAACGAAGCACCCCTCCATGATGCTTTGAGATTGATGTCATTAAGGAAACAACTGTAGGACCCATCTTCTGGTACTACGATATATGGAACTTGCTCATTAAGAACCACTACCCACTTAAAGCCTCTTCAAATGATCGATTTACCCTAGGGCAATTAACGTTCAATTAATCATCTATGGGAGCCAACTCTACAAAAGAGGGTTCCATGGGGTACACTTAAGGTGTGTCACGAAAGATGAAACTATCAAGATTATGGAAAAAATCCATAGTGGTGAATATGTCCTGGACATGAGTGGACACACCATCTACAGAAAAATACTCCAGCAGTCATAATACTGAACTACCATGTAAAAAGATTGCATGAATTACGTCAAAAAGTGCCTTAAATGTCAACTATATGCCCACAGAAACACCTACCTCCTCAAGAGATCTACTATATGACCTCACTTTGGCCTTTCTCCACTTGGGGATAGACATAATAAAAAGGTAACCCAAAAGGCCTCTACCGATTACGAATTCATCCTAGTCACCATTGATTATTTCACCAAATGGCTTGAAGTTGAATCTTATACAATGTTGAACGCTATAAAGGTGGACAAATTCATACGTCAAAACATTATCTGTCATTTTAGTGTATGGCATGAGTTGGTGTTAGACAACAAATCTAACTTCCATAAGAGGTCTTAAACCTACTACATGAATACTGGATTAATTGACTTAAGTCATCCCCATACAAACCAAAAACCAATGGAGCAATCAAAGTTGCTAACAAAGACATCAAGAACATTATCAATAAGATGACTGAGACCTATAGTGACTGGTCAGACACGCTCCCGTATGGCCTCTGGGGATACTGAACCATAGAACGAAACTTGATAGGGGCCACCCACTACTCATTAGTTTATGTCATGAAGTCATTCCTACCTATAGAACTCGGGACACCCTCATTACGGGTCATGGACGAAAGCTAAGTGGCTGAAACTAATTGGGTCCAAGCCCATTATAATGAATTAGCTCTTCTTAATGAGGGGAGGCTAAAGGCCACTTATCACAATCAGGGTTACCAGTAGTATATCGCCCAAGCATTTAATAAGAGGGTCAACAAGTAAAACATACAAGAGGGAGACCTAGTCCTAAAAGAGAATACCCAGACTCTCGGAGGAAAATTTGCACCCAACTGGGGAGGACCTTACCACGTCACTAAAATAAACTCCAATGGGGCGGCTAACTTTGTTGATCTTGATGGAGTCATATTTTTCCAACCCTTTAGTCTTGATCGATTGAAGAAATTCTTTCCTTGAACATACTTGGGGTGAAAAAAGAAAACGCCGATTTGACACAAAAATAATTGGTCGCAACGGGAAGGAAAGATTATGCAAGCCCATATGCATTCCTATCCCTAACTCAAAAATCCCACTTGAGCCACCAACCCTTCTTTTGAAGTCAGATAAAACTGATACCCCAAATTTTCCATTCAAGAAACTACGTAGACTTGATTCTCTGCTATATTATTATCGCATACATTCAAATACAAACACCATGTTGTCTTTGAATCAGAGATATGTAGGCAACTCGAGATATCATTTCGAGCCCTCTCTAAATAAACACCAAAAACCCTATTCATGGTCATTATGAACTCACTCCGAAAGAATCGGTATGATCTAAATAAACTAAAATGTCAATTAATAAAACAGTGTTCCAAGGCATTTTGAGACTCCGCGGTGTCATCCTTATTCAAGAAACAACACATAAAGGTTGATACCATGAAAGTAGTGGTCAAAATAAGCCTACCGTGAAAATAAAATAACTTGTATCCTTTTTCCCTAAAGTATAAACTCCAAACAAATACCCCCTTTTAAAACACCTCGCATCCCGGGACGATTCATTAACATACATACTCACTAAGGGACCCTTGCAAAACGACACCATATCCTGGCTAAATAACGTCATTGTGATTTTGAAACTACAACACAAGGCTCTTTCCCAATCATAATTTGAGAAAGGTAACCTCCTTCCCTCACCAACCCACATCAATGTAGAAAAATGGCTCACCACCAAGGGGATAAAGTTGTCTCTCTCCAAAAGAAAAAGTCTTAAAAAGATAGGGCACTTTTGTTTCCAAATATATACATGTCCCTATATGTTATTTTATTATAAAGAAATATATATGGGTGCCACCATGATTTTAGATAAAAAGAACTTAGGCTCATTCCATCCGTATGCACATTATTCATTATTCTTATACATAAATAATGAAAATTAAATGAAAACATAATAAAACATGAAAATGTGAACCATTCATCATCAAAAGAAAAAAAAATTGTTATCTATAAACATGATGTATGGAAAGAATACCCATACATGCCAAAAACGTATTAGGGATTCCTCGTGTTCCTCCTGAAGCAACAAATTACATAAATACACGAGGCTTTACCCCGAACAACCCACAAAAATACAAAACGCATTTTGGGGAGGTTACCTCAATTTCCACCCAAAAATACGATCACAAATACTATATTATGGATACTTACATCCGCGGACTCTTCCCCGGATGACCCCCAGCCCATGCATCATCGAAAGTTCCCGAACCCGTCATCCTGGTTCGCAAATCAGATACAGACGCACTAGTCACTGGCTAAAATCCTCCTATCCCTGTACTCAAACCCGAGGAGTAACCCACGTAGTCCATTGTCATGTGCACAACTACCTACAAAGAAAGTTGACGAAGGGCCAAATGAGCAGAAAACCAAGCGTCATCAATTCATGCAACTGAGTCGTATCCACTACCATCTGCTGCAATTCTAGAAACATAAAAAAGAGACATTAATATCCAAACAAAGTTTTACCAAGTACACAGGAATGATTATAATGAGAAATTTATTCTAAAAAGGGATTAACATCATTTCAGAATAATATCAGATCAAGCAACTCCACAACCATCCCAAAGGTGGACCCTCATTGGTGGATATGAACCAAGTTGTTCTCTCCATAGAGAACCCTAGTAAAGGTGGGCAGTAGCACATGCAACAGAAAATGAACAATACACCTCGTCGATGGGGACATCATGCAGCACTTAATGGACAAGTATGTAAACTCGCCAACACTAATCAAAACCAAGGGTGTGGAAGACAAAGCCCATCGCCCAACTTCTTGCGAACCCTACAATGACAGTATGAATAGACTTTTCGGCATCTTGAATCTCACCCTATTACCCGTATAAATCTTGACAACAAAGACAAAATGTAGTAAACAAACAGAACACTAGCGTCAGTCGATATGGAAAATCGCTCAAGAGAGAGATAAAGAGAGAGAGTTTAGAAGACTTTTTGAAAAAAGAAACCCAAATCTGCAATAATTAACTTTTGAACTTCTGAAATGGGATAACCGAACGGTTAACCATTTCCTTACAGATGACTGAATGGTTAACCAGTTAGCCATCTACACCTACCAAAAAAATCCCATTCCTTACCCCCAAGCTTTCAACCTTATACATATAAGTCCACGCCCATCCTAAAATTAGTCAAACCCATTTTTAATCATTTTGACTTTGACAAAGATTGTCCACACGTGCACTTTTTTTGTCAACCGCTTCTCTGGGCACCCAAATTTGCAATTGAGGTGTGAGTCATTTTTTTTTTTTAAATGGTAAAAAGCCCTCGACCAAAGCCCATGGAAAATTACGAAGGCAAAAGTGGCAAAACCACCCCCAAAACAAGGAGGTCAAAAATCCCCATGAATAAAACTTTAAAAGGATCAAAGTGAAAATATTAGTATTGCAAAAAAAACTCAGGGGGGTCTTTAACCGAACTATTTAAGGCCCCCAATCCCCTTTGACCAAATAGCCATCCCCCCTCAAGTAATGATTACCAAATTTTTGGTGATCTCACCCTAGCCATACATATGTCCCACTAACCCCCATCGACAACACACTTGTCATGGCCCTTAATCGAATTATTAACCTTCTTTAATCGAAAGATCAAAGGACCCAAATTGACCCCTATAAAAGGAGGTCAAACCAACCTTGAAAAGCCTCCCTAAACCCAATAATGATTCGGTATTTAACTTTCTTTAATATCGAGCGCCCGAGATACTCGAGCTTGTTCGGAAAAGTCTCAAGTGAAGTTTGTACTTTAGAAAAGTCATTTTTCTTAAAGAAATTTCGTACTTCCAGAAATTTGTTCCGCTCGAGTGAAGTTCGTACTTCAAAAAAGTTGTTTCCTTTGAGAAACAGAGGCAAACCTCTGCACGCAACCCGTAAAAATCGGCGCTTCTAAATGAAGCCTTATTTGATTGAACTGCATCAACTCATAGAGGACACTCCTTCGGGAAAAATTCAACTCACGCTACAAGGGTAAAGAAACTCTGCATAAGTCTTGGATCAATACCCCAAATATATATTGTGATAAATAATCCATACTTGTTTACCTCATTTAGCTCAACCCCCATTTAGGGGACGAAGTATGAACTTTACAAGGTTTATATTTTAAATCATGATTTTTAACCTAACACCTATGCTTATTCAAATGACATACTGATATGTTAAATAAATGTTAATAAAATGCTATGACTAAATATAAACATGAAAAAATACTTTTCAAAATCGTTCTCAGGAAAGTGTCGGTAAGCCAAGTCATCCCAAAACTTTTCATATACAAAGTTTGAAATAGGACTAATCTCATCGCTTTTTCGAGCAAAAAAGGCCCGTCTCAACGATAGCATCCCCCGAATGCATGTTTCATATAAATATTTGTCAAGCATCTATCTTTGATTAACGTATTTTTAACATATAAATATACCATTCCAACATAACATAAAAGCTATATTGAGGACTAGGCTCCATAAATATCCTAATGGCGTATATCATATACTCGGTATCTCATCACCTACACCCATAAATATGTTCCGTTTTTTGGAAATACATTGGCTTTGATCCCAAGTCCTCTTGGGTACATAGGCGATATACCGAGCCAAACTCGTGAAGCCACAAGCCTTATAATGCATCTCTTGATTTATTATCTATTAGGGATGCCTCCATCTCCAGTTCAAGTAAAGAATTAACTAGCCCAATACGACACCTCTAGGATGTTGGTCCAAAATGGATTAACGGGATGCATCCATCTCTGTTAGTGGCTTTTGTCCCACCATAACCCTAAAGACGTTCTACCCCCTCCTTCTACAACTCCAAACTAACCCAAAGGACAATACCTTCCAGCTAGTGATCACTCGAGAATCATAATATGTACACTCGGAGATCTTGAGGTCCACTCCCATTCTGAACCTACACTAAAGGTACCCTCTGTGCTACAGATAATTTACCCCCCCCAAATCAAGCCAAGTCCTAAACCTTCATACACATCTCGTTAACATTGGAACATGTGTAAAATCGAATTACATAGACTATGATCTTGTGGCTATGCAAGTACGTAGGCCCCATATTGAGTCCATACTGTGACGACAATCCTCGATAATATGTGTTATGATATACTGTCTCCATCGAGATGCATTCATCTCTTATCTCCCACCCCTTTTTAAGTCAAAACCAGATATCAAACTATCTCAAGCCATGACTTCTCATGTATATATAAAAGTTCAAATATGTATACATTAATCAAAAACTAAACTACATGGCCTTTGATCTCGTGAATACACGAGTATGTAGGTGCAATACCAAGTCCATCTCGTGAGCATAAGTATCGAAAATATATCTTATGATATATTTCCTCAACCGAGATGCATCCATCTCTTACCTCTTACCTTTCTAACTCTTCTGAAACCTCATCTCAAGCAGTGGATTCTCACACACTAACACATCACCTTAACGGCCATCCATTATCCAGGTCGAGCTTCCTCTCACCCATATATACATTCATGATCACGTGTTATCGACGATGAGCTTCCTAACACGTTTACATACATACTAACGACCACCTGTTATACGAGTACAAAGTTGTACAAAAGCACTCTCACGTACCCACATCATTTTAAGTGACGTTCATGCACTTCTCACTAATACCATTTTCCTAACAAAGCATTTACCTACGTTTTAAGGGATTATCAAACTAAAGTATGTAAACATGTTCTAAAATAATTTAAAAAGTAATCACAAAATCTTACGAGCAATAATATGCATATAATTAAGGAAACATAAAGAATAAGTGGGGTTCCTAACACCTTTCCCACTCGTAACTCAGTTTTTAAACCCCACAATAAGTATCTATGGACAACCGTAGACTTAAACCAATCTTAGGATTGTCCCGTGTAACAGAATAATTTATAATTTTCTCATCATATTTATAGTTTAGCATATTTTGTTACACTGCTACAACATTATGTACATTCTCAAAAAGCTAAAATTGAAGACAAGTTAGTGGATGATCAAATCAATCGAAGAATGAACAGTTGATGTAATCACTACAATCATCGAAGAAAGTATATGAGGTTGATTTTGTGCAAACATTATGTTCAGAGGTACTTTACAAGTTTTTGAAATAAAAATATTTACCAAAAGATTTTTTGAAACAAAAAACATTTTTTATGCATCTCGTTAGAACGAGATTGAGGTTCATTCGAATAAGTTAGAAAAACTCATTGGATAGGTGTTCGAACAAATTTGAAATGATCACTTTTGGTCATCGTTGCAGGTTATCATTCAATCTCTCATTCGAACGAGTTTGTATTGGCCATTCGAATGAGGTACAATTCCTTCAAACGAACGGGCGTGAATTTGGTCTTTTTATTGGTTTCAAACTCTATATTTTCAAGATGATTTCTTTAACATATTTTATCCTATAAATGAGGTACGAGCCTGCACTTCTTTGTAAGCCCTTTTTCACTTATTTTGTGATCAAACACTTTGGTTTTCCAAATCCAAATCCATTGAATATTTTGTGATTAATTTATCAAACCCGGAAGAACACATTTATTGTTCAAATACCTGTGGAGTACAATCTTCACTATTGAAGATAGTAAAGGAGTTTCTTAAGGTTGATCGTTGGACACCGAGGCTAGTGAAGCTTGCTATTGGGGGTTGTTGGATCAGCACCTTGTTATAAAAAATGAAGGAGTTTGAACTGCGATACTTAGTGGCATATAAGTTTATAAGTTTGTTTGTCTCTACTACATTAGTTGAAACAGTACTTAAGAGGTTTTTTTTAAATGGGTTTTGTCCTCACATCTCGTTTGATTGTTTGTTTGTTTGATTTAAATTCAATATCTTTCATTCTTAGTTTCACATAATTAATCAAGATAAAATTGGATTAAAATTTAACATTGGCTTTATTTGTGACCTAATTTACGGATTCTACCGTTGACCATATAACCAGACCACTCTGCACATTTTTTAAATTGGTATTAGAGCTTGTTTCTACAAGTTATTGGGATGAATCATGGTGGTTATATGGGAAATTCGTAAAATGGGTCACCTTTGTTTGATGGAACAAATTATGCTTATTGGAAAGCTCAGACGAGATCGTCGCTAAAATCGATCGACGAGCGTGTTTGGCTTTATATTGATAGGGGTGGACTCCTCTTACTGTGATTAATGAAAATGTCATTAGTCTCAAGCTAGTCACAAATTTGACTAAAGATGACTTTAGATTAAATAATTTTAACTATCGAGGTTTGAATGCCATTTTTGGTGATGTTAACCCAACGAATTCCATCGCATCATGACATGTACAAATTCTAAAGAAGCTTGGGATATCCTAAAACTCATGCAGGAGAGCATAAGTGGTGTTAAATCTTCTTAGCTTCAAAACCTCACCAAATAATTTTTAGACTATACGCAGGCTTAAAATTGAAACATTTGATGAACATTATGCTCATATATCTGATTTAATGAGTTCCAATTTTAATTTGGGCGAGAAAATTTTGAAAATTTTGAGGTCTCTCTCGTCTCGCTTCAATGAGAAAGTTACAGTCCTTAACTTTATGAAAATTCTAGGCATAATTAGAGTAGACGATCTCATAGGTGATCTCCAAACTTTTAAATTAGAAATGTTCCCCAAAACCCAAGAGAAAAATTGAAAAGGAATAGCTTTAAAAGCTAAATAAAAAAAGAAGAGGTTTTTTACTTCGATCGTGAAATTGATCAACATGATCTTGCCTTGTTTGCTAAAAAAATTTAAAAGTTTCTCAAATTCAAAAGTCACGGATCATCCAAATCAGAAAATGAAATTGAGAAAAATAAAAATTACAAAGTGTAGGTACCCAGAATTTGGGACCATGGGCCTGGACGAGTAGCCCAGTTCTGACGGCCCAAAATTCAGGCCCTCTATCTTTCATATTGACCCGGTCTCTCCCCACGATCCCATGAAGAGAAGTTATAAGGGGGCACAACCCCATGAAGGAAAATGATAGGGAAGAGGGCTAGTATGAAGGAACCCATCATCTCCACTAACTAGCATACACATGTATAAATTAAACCCTGGGTCCGGGGCAAAGGACAAGTTGTATTCTCTGTACTTATTCTTCAGAATATAGAGAAATAACATTGACTGCACCACCGTGGACGTAGGCACATCTTTGCTGAACCACGTACACCTGTTGTTGTGTGATTGGCATTTTATTTATCTTTTCCTGGTTATTACCTCTTTCACATTTATTTGTGTTGCATAATAATTGTCACCACAATTGGCGCTGTCTGTGGGAACCGTTCATCTTTCCCTGAGAAGAGCCCACGCCAAGAAAAAATCTAAGATGTCTGGTCACAGCAGCAACGCTCCTCAAGCAGGAGATATTCAGGAACCACCTGCTCCTCGCAGGATTAGGTCTGAAGTCCGACGTTCAGATCAAGGGGCTCGCTTAGAAAGGCCAGCCTTAGAAGAGAGTCAAGGACCATCAAGGTCCACGCAGATATCCAGGTTGATCGATGCATACGAGGCAAGGCTCCACGAGCAGAGGGAGTCTTCTCGCAGATATGAGGCTGAGAATGCTCGCTTGAAAAGAAGACTGGAAAAACTGGAGAAGGAACTACGTCCTGATACCAGGAGACGCCCCTATCGCACTCCTAGCCCTCAGGCGAACAAATCTCACAGCCGAGGAAGGAGCCCTAGGTGGCGACTCAGACGACGACCTCCGCGAACAACTAAGAAAATCTCGTCGCTACCAGAGCCCTGCTCACAGCGACGACAACATACGGAACATGGTCCGCAGAGAAATGGACCAACATCCAGCTCACCGCAGCACTAGGTCGACCAAAGAACTCGCCAGGAGAGCCCTCAAGACCCAGATGAAATCACCCTTCACGAGGGAAATTGAAGAAGAAGAGGCTCCCAAAAAGTTTGCCATTCCAAGGTTCAAGATTTACGACGGGAAAACTGATCCCATTGATCATGTCAGGCAGTACCGGCAGGCTATGACCCTCTGGAATCATTGAGATGCACTGATGTGCCGTATTTTCCCCTCGAGCCTTCATGACGTGGCCCAGAAATGGTTCGAGAAACTCCCTCACCGATCCATCAGAAATTTCAAATCCCTGGCCGAGCTCTTTACAGCCCGGTTCATCACCAGCAGTTCCCATTCCAAAAGGATGGATGCTCTATTAACAATGAAGAAAACACCTCAGGAGACACTCCGAGACTACGCGAAGAGGTACTGGCAGTTATTCAACGAGGTCGAGGACTGCGCGGAAGAAGTAGCAGTGGCTTCATTCAAAATTGGGCTACCTAGCTCTTCCCTCCTTTACCAGTCCTTGACAAAGAAGGAAGCTACGACCATTGACGACCTGATGGCCCGGATTGAGAAATACGCAAAGGTGGAAGATGTCACCCGCCTTAATGTAGGAGAAAATGGTCGAGCCAAGCTCACTACCAAGGGAAGTGAGAAAGTTGAGAACCAGAAAAAAGGAGGAAAGAGTGGGGGCAAGAATAGCTCCAAAAGCGGAGGGAACCCCGACGTTACAAAATCGTTCCAGGTGGTCAACACCGTCTTCAAAGAACCAATTTACAAAATTCTCGCGAAGATCAAGGATGAGCCATTCGTCAAATGGCCCCGGAAAATGGGAGGAGACCCCTCGAAAAGAAACAATGCATTAAGATGCACTTTCCACAAAGAGGGAGGGCATAAGACCGAGCATTGCAAGGCTCTTAAGTCCCACCTCGAGGAGTTGGCCCAATCCGGACATTTGAAAGACTTTGTGGAAAAGAAGGTAGAGAGAGCGACTGCCCACAAGGAGGCGAAACCCGACAACGTATTGGAAGATGACACCGGACACGAATTCGCAGTAATCCATGGAGTATCCGATGTTAAGCAAATCCAGGGTAACTCAGCTCGAATGGAGGTAAAGAAGCTGACAGCGGTGATGCAAGCTTTTCAGATTCATCCAGCAAAATCACAGGCAGGAAAACGTCGACGAGCAGAGGACATCAACTACAACAAGCATATTGTTTTCACGGATGAATATCTTGTGGGAGTAAGGACCCCACATCAAGATGCTTTAGTCATTACACTCAGGATAGCCAACTTTGATATCGACAGGCTGCT
The DNA here is from genome assembly GCA_949130495.1 of Sambucus nigra. Taxonomy (NCBI): domain Eukaryota; kingdom Viridiplantae; phylum Streptophyta; class Magnoliopsida; order Dipsacales; family Adoxaceae; genus Sambucus; species Sambucus nigra. The sequence goes on from OX422212.1 coordinate 364,986,497, forward strand.
CGTCGATCAAGGGAGCTCATCCGAAGTAATGTACATCGACCTGTTCAGGAAATTGAAGTTGAACATCGCCGACCTAAAGGGAACCACTGTCCCTCTGGTCGGCTTCGCTGGGAAGATGCCCATGCCTCTGGGCAAAATAGTACTGCCAGTGCGCGCTGGAAATGTTTCCAAAATGATCGAATTCTTGGTGGTCGACATCGATTCACCGTATCAAGCCATCCTCGGCAGGGGATGGCTTCATGCAATGAAGGCAGTCTCCTCAACCTACCACCAGAAACTCAAATATGTCACCGAGCGGGGAGTGATGGAGATACATAGCTACCAGGCGATGGCAAGAAAGTGCTTCATAGCGGCCATCCGACCAAAGCCAGAGAAAAGAGTCGTTCAAACCAGCGAGAAAGTGGAGGAAGGTGAAATCCCTTCCTAATAGCAATTAAAATATGGAAGGCCCGGAGTGGAAGAGACCAGGCTCCTCCCCTCCGAGCATGTTGTAGGGGACCTGGTAGAAATGATGGCTAAAGAAGGCAACAACAGCAGAATCTTCCTGATCGGGACCTCACTCACTGACCAAGAGCAAAAGGATTTGTTAACCTTACTCAGAAGCAACATAGATGTTTTCGCTTGGGAACCCTATGAGCTGCCAGGAATCGATCCCAATATGGTCTTCCATCGGTTTCACGTCGATCCCACATTCAAGCCGATAGCGTAGAAGGCACGATGAACTGCTACCGAGAAAGCCAGAGCAATAGAAAAAGAAGTCGAAAAACTGTTGGATGCAGGGTCCATACGGGAAGTGCAATTCCCCAAATGGTTATCCAACCCAGTGGTAGTTCTGAAAAGCAACGGGAAGTGGAGAGTTTGCATAGACTTCACTGACCTCAACAAAGCCTGCCCCAAGGATAGCTTCCCTCTTCTGAAAATAGACCAACTAGTAGACGCCACCGCAGCTCACGAACGAATGAGTTTTCTGGACGCATACTCAGGATATCACCATATCCCCCTGTATGCCCCAGATCAGGACAAAACGGCGTTTATCACGACGGTTGGTTTATACTGTTACAAGGTCATGCCTTTTGGTCTAAAAAATGCAGGGACAACCTATCAGCGGCTAGTTACTAAAATGTTTAAGAATCAAATGGGAGACACAATGGAGGTCTACATTGACGACATGCTCGTCAAGAGCAAGAAGAAGGAAAATCACCTCTCGGACCTATCAAGTACCTTCAAAATCCTCAGGAAGTACCGAATGAAACTCAACGCGAGCAAGTGTTCCTTCGGTGTCCAGTCAGGAAAGTTTCTTGGGTATTTGGTCAGCAAGCGAGGCATAGAGGCTAATCCAGACCAGATTGATGCAATCAAAAGAGTACAACCTCCTCGCACAGTCCGAGATGTACAGAAGCTCACTGGAATGCTCGCTGCTCTAAATCGTTTCATATCTAAATCCTCCGAGAGATGCAAGCCCTTCTTCCAACTCTTAAAAGGTAGCAAAACAGTATAATGGACCCCAGGTTGCACACGAGCGTTAGACGAGCTCAAGTCCTACCTAAGCTCCCCACCGCTGCTTGTTATACCACAGCAAATGGACTCTTTGTACCTCTACCTCTCTGTATCCAGCCATACTGTCAGCTCAGCGCTAATGTGTGAAGTTACAGGGATCCAACATCCAGTCTATTACGCGAGCAAAACCTTACTAGACGCCGAGCAGCGCTACCTACCATTGGAAAAGCTCGCATTCGCCCTAGTAATGTCCTCGAGGAAACTGAAGCATTACTTCGAAGCTCATACGATCATCGTCCTTACATCACACCCCCTCAAGGCTGTCCTAAGGAAGGCGGATTTGTCGGGCAGACTGTCTAAATGGTCAGTCGAGCTCAGCCGATTTGACATCCAATTTCAACCAAGGACAGCTATCAAGGGTCAAATCCTTGCTAATTTCATAGCTGAATTCACAGGCGAAGAACCCTTCGACCAGCCTAAGACAACAGAACAAAGCAACCAGGCTACAAGGGAAGGCTGGAAACTATTCGTTGATGGAGCCTCCAACTCAAAGGGGGCAGGAGTAGGAATTGTTCTCATCACTCCAGAAAATACAGTCCTCGAGCAAGGAATAAGGCTGGGATTTACAGCCTCCAACAACGAAGCAGAATACGAAGCCTTGATAGCAGGTCTCCAAAGGGCGCAAACTCTGGAAGCAAAGCATTTGCAGGTATTCGGAGATTCGCAACTAGTTTCCAATCAGATAAGTGGAGACTATAACGCGAAGGACGAGAGAATGGCAGCCTACTTCTCCTTGGTAAAAAACTTAATGACGAACTTTGAAGAGATCAACATCCAACAGTTTCCCAGGGGGCAAAACAGCCACGCTGACGCCTTAGCAGCCCTGAGCTCGGCAGTTGACTCTAGCCTTAAAAGGATCATCCCTATCGATTTCCTCAGTTGCCCAAGCATTTACCCCAACTGCGAGCTGACAAAAGCAAAACCAATACTCCAATTGGAATCAGCCCCCAGCTGGATGGATCCCTTGAGAGATTATTTAAAGAACGGAACGCTCCCAGAAGATAAGAGAACTGCCCACCAGATAAGAGTCAAAGCTGCTCGCTTTCACTTATCCACAGGAGGCGACTTGTATAAAAGATATTTCTCCGGCCCCTACCTTAGATGCGTCCACCCAGGCGATGTCAAAGAAGTGCTTCATGAGCTTCACGAAGGAATCTGTGGAAGTCACATCGGAGGAAGGTCTCTAGCCTTCCGAGCAATGAAGGAAGGTTACTGGTGGCCATACATGCAAAAGGACTCCGTAGTATATGTCCGCAAATGCCTAAAATGCCAACTTCACGCTCCCATGGTCCACCAGCCCGCCAGCGAATTAAAATCCCTGACCAGTCCCTATCCCTTCGCCCAGTGGGGAATGGACATCGTGGGACCACTGCCCACCGCTGCCGGCAATCGCAAATACCTGTTGGTTGCAACTGATTACTTTACCAAGTGGATCGAGGAAGAACCAATGGCGAACATCCGAGATGCTGACATGATGAGGTTCATATGGAGAAATATAATCACTCGATTCGGGATCCCCAGAACCATCATCACTGACAATGGAACACAGTTCGAGAGTGGCCCTTTTTAGGACTTCTGCGACAAACACGGGATCAGGCACCACTTCAGATCGATAGCCTACCCTCAAAGCAACGGACAAGCTGAGGCTTCCAACAAGACAGTGATCGCTGGATTGAAGAAGCGGTTAGAACGAGCCAAAGGCGCATGGACAACCGAGCTACCGCATATCCTATGGGTGTACAGAACGACTTCTAGGCGAGCCACAGGAGAAACGCCATTCTCACTAGCATATGGTATGGAGGCGGTCATCCCACTAGAAGCAGGATTCCCTACAATGAAATCCGACCTTGTCGAGCAGGGTCGGAACAATCAGGCTTTGCTCACCGAACTCGACCTGGCCGACGAGCGCAGGGAACTTGCCCTAGTAAAACTAGCAAGCTATCAGCAACAACTCGCGAAGCACTACAGCAAAAGGGTTAATCCGAGGAAATTCAAAGTTGGGGACTATGTTCTAAGAAAGGTCCTGGGAAACACAGTAAAGCCATCAGACGGTAACTGGGCCGAACTGGGAAGGACCTTATAAGATAATTAGAGACGACCTGCGAGGTGCCTATCATTTGAAAACGATGGAGGGCAGAGAGATACCACGAGCATGGAACGCAGCTAATCTCAAGAAATTCTATTTTTAGGAGTTCTATTGTTAGATCTTTTATTGTACTCATTATGTGAAAGGGCGGTTCATTTCTCAATTCACCAATAAAAAATTCTCAGTTGATCACTCTCTAAAAAGTAACAATTACATCTTATTGCACATCCCTTTCAAATCACAGGCATAATGGTTGACATAGCAGGGGAACACCCCTCCTCAGGTCATCGTCATGAAGCACGACAGACCTCTTAGCATTGCCCATGGAAAAATATGAAGCCCTACAGAGTATTCTTAGGCATCAAACCTACTTTGGTTGAACAAAATCCTGACCGGATGAAGACATCCAATACCAGGTGTGTCCTCGCCAATTGCCCTACTTAGGCCTAAGGGAGTGTGACGACATGACCTAAAAGGTAAAGGGAGGGCACAATGGTATTCTTAATACTGGACTGGGCGGACACTCACATGATAAAATAAAAAGGATTGGATGAACACGTTTAGTCGGCAAAATCGCCCAAAACTCGAACTTTCCATTAATCTTTTTTATTTACAAACAATAATAGTACATGTTTAGTCGGCGAAGCTCGCCCAAAGCATTTATAATTATTAAAAAACAAAATCTTAAGGAGGTGGAAGCCTCCGAGCAAGATAATCAGCAACTTTAGCTCTCATTCCATCATCAGGAGCAGGAGCGAGCTCCTCCACGACCTCATTTGCGTCCAACTCCAATAGTCGCCGGGGAATAGCATCGATGGGGATCCATCGATCATCCTGCCTGAATGGATTGGGCATCAGAGTAGAGGAGGACATCTCGTGTCGATACCACAACGTCGAGTTCCTCGGGACCTACAGCTCTTTGAGAGCACTCAACCACCCCCTGATGAAGGAGAGCTCCTCGAACTCTGATAATCTTGTGGGAGCATCCAGCCAGCCCTGATCATAGCCATCAGACCACACTTGGCGAGGGCCCTTCTTGAATAGATTCCGCAGACGGGTAACGTCCCTCTGGAGCCCAGCAGCAGTCACATAAGATCGCCGGACATCGCCGTGCAGCTCCTCCGTTTCCCTCTCACGCTGTTCCTCGGCTCCCCTATTCCTACCCCTGGCACTCCTACCAGCACGCGGGAGGGGAGGCCGAGCAGCTCGCGACGAAGAAGAACCTTGTAGGACTGCCGAAACGATGCTCGGCGAGTGCTCCTTAAGCCTAAGGACTTCCCTCCTCAAGTCTTCATTTTCCTGCTGCAGGAACTCCCCAACCTGATTAATCTCGGTGGCCTCCAGCAACCTTGCTCTCAGTGCGCTGACTTCTTCTTGCACCGAAGCACCGATTTCTTCCATCTCCTGGAGCCTGTCCTTCAACTTGGCCACTAGCTCGGACTGATCCTTATATTTATGGTTCCTTGACTTAGAAAACCTACAAAGTCTAGCAAAGGCCTGGCAAACTGCAGGGCTTGCATTAGGACCGAGAGTCCTACCTAGTTGGGAGGTAACAGGAATATAATCATCCACATCAACCAACTACAAGTAAAAGAAAGGGAAAAGAAAGAGATCAGCATAAACAAAAATGGAGTCTTTTCATTAATAAGGAACGAGGTTACATCAGATTGAAAAAGAAAAAATTACAAAGCAGCCCTATCAATTAGCAACCTCGGCTGGCCCGGAGGTGGATGGTCCCTTGTCCTTATCAGCATCAGCAGGAGCATTACCCTCTGTAGGGGTGTCCTCTGTCCTCTCGACTAAAGGAACATCAGTAGAAGTCGCCTGAGAGACAGGACCGGTGCCTTCAGCAGTTGGGGCTGGGTCCTCATCGACGACTGGCTTTGGCCCTGGATCGTGCTCGTCAAAGAGGGGGGATGCAACGTCCACCCCAGCAGCCACGAGAGCCTTATTCCACCCTTTCTTGAAGTTCAGACGGCTGATATAGCCTATCTGAACCTCAGCGTCCTCATACGCAGCAGCCCAGCCAGAGTTGTACGAATATTTCTTAAGAGTGGTTGCCTGGGCTTTCTCCGCCTCCAGTTGCTCGACCAGAGCTCTGTTCTTCTCTGCAAGGTCTAGCTTGCTCGAGCACACCAGGTCATACGCCTTTCTCATCTCTCCAAGCTCCCTGACCGCATCATCTCTCTCACGAGCAGAATTAACAAGAGCCAAGTCAGATGAAGCTCGAGCTGCATCAGCAGCCTTCAGATCGGCCTCCAGCTGAGACCCCCTGGCTACCAGGGCAGATTTTTGCTGCTCCAGCTCACCATTCCTTCTCACCAGCTCGTCGCGAGTGAGATAAAGCACAGCGAAGTCGGTCACAAACTGCAAAGAACAAGGAAGGGATCAAGAAGAAGAAACCATCAAAACTGGTTAAAAGAAATTGAGAATTAGAAGAGAACTTTACCAAGACGAGCCTCTGGCTAGCCTGCAGAGCCAATTGTTTGGACCCCAATGCCCTCTCACGATCTGCAGGAAGGACTGCTCTCTCGAGCAGCGCAGGGGCAAGCTGAGGAGAGGCGGCCATCGAAGCCCCCTCGGGCAAGGCAGACACTGGTACCAGGGCTTGACCAGCTTTGGTCCTCAATTCCATCTTCCTCCTCTCCTCCTCTTTTTCTCTCTCCCTTCTCTTCCTTTCCTCCACTTTCTTCTTCTCTTCCACCTTCTTCCTATCCTCCTAATTTTTCCTCTCTCTCCCCCTCGCCTGATCCTCTTCTCTCTTCTTCTTCTCTTGCTCCTGAGAAGAAGGCCGAGAACCAGTAGCTATGGCCCCAGAGGCAGTCTTCGGTTTCTTGGACCTCTGTACAAGGAGCACATCATCATCATCATCGTCATCTCTGATCAGATTCTTCCTGGGAGGCATCTCTTCACCAGAACTGCTGGTAGTTCTCGACGAGTCTTGAGCCTCGGAATCCCCCTCAGAAGAACTACTAATGTCAGCACTCCTTGCACCCAAGTTACTCACAACGCCTGCAGGCTCACTCTCTGAGCTGCTCTCCTCTTCGTCCAACTGGATGGGCTCAGCCGAAGTCTCTACGGAAGAGTCAAAGTCTGGAACACTATCCACAGGTAGGGCTATGAAGATGGAGCCTGTGTTCTTGTATTCAAGCAAAAAAGCGGAAGATCTGGGATGCTCGCCGTCACCCAAGGGCTCTCTGATGTTCCAAGCTTTAACCAACTCAGAAATTCGGACCTCGCTGAAAGCAGGTTCCACGTTCTTTGACCTCGCTGTAAAAGAAAACGCAGAAAGGGGTTAGAAAATCCATAAATCAGCAAAGTTTGAAGCAACACTACCAATATCTACCTATATACTCTTCCCCATAAAAGGGAACAGTGAATCTTTCAGATCTTGACCCTTCAGATTGAGGAGAGAACTTCCAATTCCTAACAAGAAAACCCTCCTGCCAGTAGTCCTTATGGGAATCAGGTAGATTCACTACCAATACCCTATCAGGGCTCCTAGCTTTGAGGTACAGGACACCTGAACTAGTTCGAGAGAAGGAATAGCAAAAGCAGACCTCGGCAAGACCTAACCTAGTGTCGTACAATTGATTTATCCTATGCACGGCATTTACTATTTTCCATACATTGGGCGAACACTGTGCACGTACAATACCAAAATAGCTAAAGAAATGCAGAAATAGATCATTAGGGGGAAAGGTAAGTCCCTCCTGGGAGAGCAACAAAACGTGAATCCAATGTGCATCCTCTATATCCCTAACATTCCTAGGAGGCGAGGCACAACACTCAATCTCTACCCACTCAGGAATGTTATAGAATTTTCTAAAATCCGTGACTGACCTATTTCCAATCTTCGCCATTGGGAAAAATATAAGAAAAACTACAAACCAAAGAGAAAATACAAAGAGCACGAGAGACTTACAAGACAGAAGATCAGGTCAAATGGCGAAGAAGCAACGAGAGTAGAGATCGAAAGTAGAAGGTACAAAGTGTAAGAGTGCTCAGAAGATAGAAGATTGCTGGAAAAGCTGAAGTGACGAAGAGAAATGTGCCTTATCCCAACAAGCCTTCAATTCTAATTATAGCGCACGGATAGCGAAGCGGGTGCTGCCAAAGCAACTTCACAGTTTTCAAAGGATCACAAATCAGCCATAATGGCCTATCATTTAAATTCATTGGACCCATAAACGTGGCCCAACAAATTTAGGGGCAATTGTAGGTACCCAGAATTTGGGACCATGGGCCTGGACGAGTAGCCCAGTTCCGACGGCCCAAAATCCAGGCCCTCTATCTTTCATATTGACCCGGTCTCTCCCCACGATCCCATGAAGAGAAGTTATAAGGGCGCACAACCCCATGAAGGAAAAGGATAGGGAAGAGGGCTAGTATGAAGGAACCCATAATCTCCACTAACTAGCATACACATGTATAAATTAAACCCTGGGTCCGGGGCAAAGGACAAGTTGTATTCTCTGTACTTATTCTTCAGAATATAGAGAAATAACACTGACTGCACCACCGTGGACGTAGGCACATCTTTGCTGAACCACGTACACCTGTTGTTGTGTGATTGGCATTTTATTTATCTTTTCCAGGTTATTACCTCTTTCACATTTATTTGTGTTGCATAATAATTGTCACCACACAAAGCATGTAAGAATTTTATGTAGAAGGAGAGCTAGTGTTGATCAGAGGAGAGCTAGAGGTGAAAATACTAAGAAAGATGAATCATAGAGGCGTTTTCCTAAGCTAGATAATGTGTTTTATGTCGAAGGGTTAAAGGGTAACTTAATAACATAAGAAAACTTTGCAATGTTAACTTTGACCGGTCAAAATGTACTGTTTATAATCAATCCAATAAACTTTTACTCCAAGGTGTAAGGATTACTAATAATTGCTACGATATCATTCCCAATCCTCTTTAGTGTGCGATGGTGCTAAGGTCACCACCATGGACCTTTGGCATTAATGACTAGATCATGTTAATTTTAGACATGTTGCAAGGGTAGTTAAGAAAGACCTGGTTTGTGGTTTATCGTCACTTGAAAAACCAAATTCCTCGATTTATGGTCCTGTACAATAAGGAAAACAAATCAAGAGTCCCCATAGGAAGTTGAATACTATTACCGCCTCTCATCTATTAAAGTTTATATACATGGTTCTTAGGGGTCCAATGTGCACCGAGAGAATTGGTGGTAAAAAGTACATCTTAGTGATGGTCAATGACTTTTCGAGATATTCCATTATTGAATTTCTTAGAAAAACGTATGATGCTTTTAAGCTCCTTACTACCAAGTGTCATAAACTTCAAAATCACCATAATGTTTCCATCGATAGATTGAGAAGTGATAATGGCATGGAGTTTATCGACGCTGGTGTTGGAGCATATTTTGATGGTATAGACATCAAACAAGAGTTTTTGGTGGTATGAACGCCTCAACAAAATGGGATTGTTGAGAGGAAAAATAGGATTATGCAAGAGATGGAAAGATCCATGCTCCTTTATAGGAACGTGCCTAGACGATTTTGGGTAGATGAGGTTAATACTGCATGCCATATGGTGAATAGGGTCTTCATCCACATACACTTCACACTCTATATGAGTTGTGTACCAATAAGAAACCCAATCTATTATATTTTCAAGTTTTGGGGAGTATTTGTTATATCATTAGAGATGGAGAGAATTTATGGAAATTCGACTCTAGAAGCGATGAGTGAATACTTTTAGGATATTCATTGACTAGTATAGCCTATAAGGTGTATAACATTAAAATATCTAAGATCATAGAATCAATAAGCATCATGATTAAAGATTAAGAACTAGCTAAGTTTATTGATAATGATCTCACGTGTGAGAATAATGCACCCACCCCCAGTGACGATCCCATTGTTCCCAATGCCACCACGATGGACCCGGCTCTTGAAAAAGAGGATCCACCCTTTTGTGTTCAAAAGAGTCAAGACCCTAACGACATAATTGGTGATCTCACATGAGGTGTCAAGACTCGCGCTCAACTAGAAAATGTGGTTAGCTAGTTTTTCTACACCTCTAGAGTAGAGACCAAGTATGTGAAGGAAGCACTTAAGGATGAGAATTGGATAAATGTTATGAAAGAAGCGTTTCTTTAATTTTGGAAGAACGATGTTTAGGAATTAGCCCCTGACCTAGTAAGATTAATGTGATTGGTACCAAGTGGGGGTAAAAAAATAAGATGGATGAGAATGGTACCATCATTCGCAATAAGGCTAGGTTGGTCACTCAAGGTTACCCACAAGTTAAAGGTTTGGACTTTGACGAGACATTCAATCATTTTTCTAGGATTGAGTCTTTCTGGTTACTACTCACCATAGCGTGTCACCTACGATTTAATCTATATGAAATGGATATCAAGAGTGCCTTTCTCAGTGACATTCTTGAGGAGGAGGTTTGCACCTAAAGCACCTAAACCACATCTTTTATCAAAAGAAGTCCCTGTATGGTTTGAAGCAAGCACCACGTGCTTGGTATAAAAGGCTAACTTTTTATCTCTTAGCTCGTCGATTCAAAAGAGGGGGAGTTGATTTGACATTGTTAATTAGGATAGAGGGTGGTTCTATCTTGGTTGTCCAAGTTTATGTGGATGATATAGTCATTGGATACACGTGTTCCCAGCATACTCACACTTTTAAGGAGGAGATGAAGAGTGAATTTGAGATGAGTATGGTAAGTGAGCTTAATTTTTTCCTAGGTATCCAAGTGCGTCAACACAAAAATGAATTATTTATATTTCAATCTAAATATGATAAAGATCTAGTGAAAAAGTTTGGGTTGGACTCTGCTAATCACTATCACATACCCATAAGTTCCTCGATAAAGCTTCACACAGACACTTTACGTGAGGATGTTGGGAAAACACTCTATAGGAGTATGACATGTAGTATCCTCTACTTGACCTCTATCCATCCCGATATCTACCTTAGTGTTGGAATTTGTTCTCGGTACCAAGCATCCCCAAAAGCATCACTCTTACTTGCACTTAAACGTATCATCAAACACGTGAGTGACACTCTTTCTTATGAAATTTGGTATTCTTTTGATACTGATGACTGTTTGTCAGCTTATTTATATGTTGATTGGTCTGGGGATATTGATGGTTGTAAATGCACATTGGGTGGATGTTTTTACTTTGGGAGTTCGCTTGTCTCATGGTTGAGCAAGAATCAAAACTCCATTTCTTTGTCCACGACGGAAATCGAGTATATAGCCTTCTAAAGTTGTTACACATAACTCTTACAGAAGAAGCACCTGTTGGAGGACTATGGGATTAATCAAGGCACGATGACTATTTATTGCGATAATACGAGTGCAATCCACATTTCACATAATCCCGTCCGACATTCACATACGAAGCATATTAGGATTTGTGAGTACTATATTCGTGATCTTGTTAAGGAAAATATCGTTTTCTTGATCTTCATGAGTACCGAACATCAATTAGCCAACATTTTCACTAAACCTTTAGATGCACTTCGATTTGAGGATCTTAAAAAGTCTATACGCATTTTTTCCATTGGTTGAGTTTGGGTTTTCTTCTAGTTTAGGGTAATTTTCATATTTCTATCATTTGTCCATATAACTAGATTGTACATTGTTTTGTATGATTTTGTATTCTTATACTGAAAAATCCAAAAAGATTTTTTTCTTTTGAAAAAAATTCATAAAAATACAAAAAGATTTTATTTTGATAAAAATTTTCAAAACATTCAAAAGATTTTTGTATATTTTGATACACCGTATATGGATACGCACTTGAGATGTTCGAATCACAACTTCATTCCATCCATTCATGTGACTTAATTGTGGCGTTATTAGACTTGGTTGCATGAAATATTTTGTTCTTAATAATGCATGTTTACCATTGCATCGTTCATTGTTAATTACTACCTTCATAATAGACTCATTATATAGCCTTGATTGTACACTTTTCACGAACTTTTGAACATTGCACCGGCTTATGGTGATATTTCAAATTCCTATACCCATGATGATTGATAGATAAAAAAATTGCTCTATTGTGTATTTTTGTCGTTGTTGCAACTTTTTTTCCATCAAAATTCCCTTTAACCTACAAATAAACTCAAAATATGCATAGGGGTGAGTAAGGGAGTATCAATCCAACTCTAAGGATGAAACACAAAATATGTGAAGACATGTGTAATCCATTTGCATATATTTATGATTTTTCAATTTATATTTTTTTTATGGAATTTTCAAGGGATTATCAATTAACTAACTATATACTAATTTTTAAAGCACTAACTAAGATGTAAAAGCTAATAAAAAAAATGAGGTGAACAAAATTGTGCTAAAAAGTAAAGTAACTAAATTGGAATCGTGAGGGCTTTAAAATACATCCCATGAATGGGAGATTAGCCCTCAATAATCATCATCCAAAAATAAAAATGAAAGTAAACAAATAAAAGCATGTGAGGATTAGAGTAATTAAAGAGGAATAGATCAAACAAATTTAAGCCTTGAATTGGAATGGAATCTTCAATTACATCAACAATCTCTCAATTACAATCACTCACTAATATATTTATTGAATCTAAAAAAAACTAAAAAAAAACTAATTACAGGATAATGGATGAATTCATAATGGACACTTAAATAATAAAAGAGATTTGCTAAAAATGCAAATCCTAATATTATAAAACTGTACAGTATAACTCATCCAAGGAAATAAATTCTACATCATCACTTTATGTTGAGATATTTGCTAAAAATGCAAATACTCAATATAAAGGAATGGATTAGAATTTACCTCCCATAAGGGATGAATTAAAAAACATCAATCTATTTTAAAAAAGCTGCTAAAAATTCAAAAACTCACTATAGAGGGGTGGAGTGGAATTCATCCTAGAGATAAATTTCACTACACACCTCTATATTGAAATATTTGCTAAAAATGCAAATACTCTTTATAGAGGGATGGAGGGAATTTTATCACACAAAGTTTAAAAACTAATTTGGAGAGATTTTTTCTTTGGCACCAACTCTTTAATTTATAGTGTGCACATGGAGAAGAAGGTTTAGGGGTAAATTGGGAAGAATAATGGTGTGCATGAGGGTTGTGAGGTGTGATAGGGTAATTTTGGGAATGCACACTAGTGTGCATGTGGGAGAGGTGATAAGGGGAATTTAAGTAAATAGGATTAAGGGCTATTTTTGTAAAAGGGGTTAAGTTGCTTTTAAAGACATGTGGGGTTTTGTTTATTTGGTTTATTTGTTTGTCTTGGGACATTAACAGATATGGGAATAATGAAATAGGTTTTGGCTTTGAATCGGGTATGGCTTGAAAAGGGGGGTCTCGGGTTGAGCACAGTTCCGGCAGGTTGGGATGATGGGTTCGGGTGGCTCGGGTTTGGGATTATGGTGGTGATCAGTTTTGTTTTCGTCGAGTTGGATCAAGTGGAGAAAGGGTTAGTGGGTTTGGGTTGGTTCGATTTCGAGTTTGGACATGAGCAGGGTCGGTTCGCATTCGGGTTTAACAGGTAGAAGTGGGTTGCGATTTGGCTTTGGTAAGGTAATGGTCGTCGAAGGTCACGGTTTGGACAGGGGTCGCCGGCGGCAGGGGGTTATGACCATCGAGAATTACGAGGGTGGTTCTTGGGATGGGTTTTAACTAGGTGGGTCAATCATGGGTAGCGGGTTAGAGGTGAATAAATGGGGGAGTTAAGTTTTGGGTATAGATGCAGGGGGTATGGGGTTTGGAAGAGGAGTGGGTGTGTGAGTTGTTAATGGAGGATGAGGGAGGAGAGAGAAAGTTGGTGTTGGGAGGTTGAAGATGGGATTGGTGGGGTTTGTGTGTGTGAGGGTGTAGGTTAGTTTAGTGAGATTGAGTGTGTTAGTTTGGGTGTAATTGAGTATATAGGATAATGTATGTGTTTAGTTTGTACCCTTAATAAAATTATATAAAGTTAAATAAAAATAAAAAACTAAACCAAACTAAACTAAAAATAAAAATCAACTAAAAATAAAACTCACTAAAAAAACCTAAAAGAATAAAAATAACACGACACACAATACAAACTCTAAAAACTAAACACGACTCAAATAAAAACTAATAAAATAAAACAAAACATAACTAAACAATAATAATAATAATAATAATAATAATAATAATAATAATAATAATAATAATAATAATAATAATAATAATAATAATAATAATAATAATAATAATAATAATACTAACTAAAAACTAAAAATAAAGGAAAATAAAGGAAAACAAATACTCGATGCACTAAGATAATAAATAAATCGTCTAAAAATAAATAAAATCTATTAAAACTAAAACTCAAATAATAAAAATAAAAACTACGAAAGAAGTAAAAATAAAACCTAAAGTCCTAAGAATATAAAATCTAGAAAAACTAAAAATAAAGACTAAAATTAAAAACTAATAAAAATCAAAAATAAAAAGAAATAGAAAATAAATTCTAGAAAATTCTTAATAAATCTAAAATAGATCCTAAAAATAAAAATGACTCAAACTAAAAATCTAAAAAGTACAAACTAAACACACACGGGGCTTGGGATAGGCTTAGGCTCGGTTAGGCATAGGTTAGGGTTACGAAACAGGGTAATTAGCTCCATAAATCGCACATTTGTCTTGAAATAAGCATTTGAACTCCGCAAACGACGATCAAGCATACACATTAAACAATTACGCATATAAGACCCAATTTTGTCGAGAATTAGCAACTAAAATACGTCTATTCAGGGTATAAAATGTACACTCTTGGGTGCTTATCACACCACCCCCAAACAGAACATTGCTAGTCCTCGAGCAAAATATAAAGAGAAATAGATATAAGAAGCCAAAAGTGGACCACTTTCGCGGGCACTTGCGATTGCACTTAGCATGTGCAATAAGCCTTTAAACCTATAGGTTGCCCTACAGGACGAGTTGTGCCTCGTGAGGGTTTGCAGGGAATATACCCATAAAATTCTTTCTTTGTAAATGGCAGTCAATCTCTTATTGGATATACAATAATCGTACAATCCATCACGAGATAAATATTTTTAGAAATACAAGATAGAATTACAAAAAGCGTAGCTAAGTAAATACTCAAGGCACGTCCTTCCTAGAACTCAACGTGTGTAGTGTGAATCAATCAAAACGGGTCGAGTATCATAAGAGTAATTCCTAGATTGCCTTTTCGGAATCAACGCTTCAACTTCAAAATCTCACTGGATATAGCTCTCTCAAACGAACTCTCGAGATTTGGGTTAGTGTATCGCTCTTGTGTGTGAGGAGGTGAGTAAATGTAAGCAAGTTCAAACGTCTCACACACACATAAGAAAGAACGAATAATTTGAAAGAAAAGTGATCTCATGAAAGAATGTTAATCACTATAGTGAGAATGTTGAGTTATTCACCACATTGACTTTTATTTTCCCTAACACCTAGGGGAGAATATGGATGATTATGGGTGAGGGGGAAATGAAATGGGAAGGATGGGATGAAGGCTAGGTAGGCTAAGATGGTGATGGATGTGTAAGAAGAGTGTACTACACTTTTGGCACAAATGTCTTTATTTCAGAAAAAACTAACTACTAACTACAAACTCTCTTTTCTTTTCTTTTATTTTCTCTCTTTTCTTTCTCTTTTTTTTTTTAATTTTCTTTTTCTTTTTTTTTCTTTTGCTTTTTATTTTTATTTTTTGTTTTTCTCTTTTTTTTTCTCTTTATACTCTCAACACTGAAAACATTTTACATTTGGAAAACACTCTTTTAAAAAAATAAATTGATGGATGATAGGAAGATGATAAATGGATGATGTGGGGAATATATGTGAAAATATGGAAGAATATGGTAATGTAATGGGTGAAGTGAAGGGTAATTGGTAGGTGTATGGATGAAAATCTAGTGATCGGGACAAATTTTAAGACACGTTTCTTACAACTCGAAAGTGATGTCATTCTGAGTGATCAAGATAATGATTTAGTGAAGAATAATGAGATCATACAACGATTTAAAGTGCAGACCCAAAGGAAGTTGAATCAACTTGTGACTCGGAGATTGCGTAAAACACTCTAAAAGGGTGAAAGGCACAAATCTCACAAGTTAAAGTCTCTACTAGTGATCCTTAAGGTTCTCTTGGGAATTGTAATACTCTTCAACTCTAAACCGTAGTGATGTGATAAGTGGACAATTTTTGTGGAGTCTAGAAATTCATGGTGCAAAATGCCTTGATACGTACTACATAAGCTATTTAGAAAAAATAAATACTCTAGCTTGATTCCTAGACTTAAAGGATGGATGATAGGAAATTCACGTCAATGATTAAGATAAAAGAAACTGCACGAAATTTTCAAAATCAGGTTTTGAAATCAAAATTTTTGAAAAGAGGTACGATTTTGATAAATTCTCCACCCCCAAACAAAAAGGAACATCGTCCTCGATGTTAAGTAAAATGATTTTTTAAATTGATAGCATAAGGTAGGAAAGAGATTACCAGAATCAACCATTAATGAAGTGGACATATGTAACCAAAAATAAACCTGAAGAATTGATAAGAGAAATATATGTGTACAAGTCTATCAACATTGTCAAGCATTGGGTGGTGTGAAAAAACACACCCAAACAGGACGAGAATCATACAAGAACAATGGGTTGCCTCTCGATAGCGCTAAGTTTAATGTCTTCAGCCAGACTGAACTATTCTCACCTTAAAGATAAGAACAATTGGGTGATGAAAATCACCTCCAAACAAGACTGAAGCGTCAGTCTTGTTGGATAAATTGACAAAGGTGAGGGTGAAGAAACACCGATCACGGTCCTTATTTTTATTTTCAAGATAAAAGAAAATGTTTTTTTAGTGGTTTTTAAATATTTTGAAAAAGAAAGGAAATATTTTTGTGATTTTTAGAGAATGAAAGGAAGAAAATGTTTGTTAATTTTTGTAAAAATAAAGGAAGAAAATGTTTTTGGATCTTTGTGGAGAAAAGAAGGAAAGAAAAAATATATATATAGTTTTGAATTTATTTATTTTTTGGAAGGAAGAGCGAAAAAAAATTGGTAGACTCTTGAATTTGGACAAACTCACTAAAACTGACTACTGAAAAATTGAATCGGACACACACAATTCAAGGAGAATTCGTACATAGCACATATCCAATTATTATATGTAAATTTAGTGAAAGGGTAGTCAAATTTTTATTAAGTCCACGGGCGATAAAAATCATGAAATTTGTATGAGTGATCGCCTTTTCAAAAAATGTTCTCCTATTAGGCTACCCAGTTGATTGATTTTAAATTTAATGATGGCTAGGGTAGCACACAAATGGTAAGCGAGTGAGTCGGGTGATGAAATCCTTTCTCGAGAATGATCGAGTGTAGGTCTTAGCAATTTAATTCATCACACCATTCGAAAATAAATGCGAGAATAAAATCACACAAGAGCACATAATCACACACAAAAATTGACTAGCTGATAGGAGAGGCGTGAAGGTTTAAAAATACAAATCACTTTATGGATAAACTCATAATGGACACTTAAATAATAAAAGAGATTTGGTAAAAATACAAATCCTAATATTATAAAATTGTACATTAGAACTCATCCAAGGAAATAAACTCTACATCATCAATTTATGTTGAGATATCTGCTAAAAATGCAAATACTCAACATAAAGGAATGGATTAGAATTTACCTCCCATAAGAGATGAATTCAACCACATCAATCTATTTTGAAATAGTTGCTAAAAATGCGAAAACTCACTATAGAGGGGTGGAGAGGAATACATCTTAGAGATAAATTTCACTACACACCTCTATATTAAAATATTTGTTAAAAAGGCAAATACTCTTTATAGAGGGATGGAGATAATTCTATCACACAAAGTTTAAAAACTAATTTAGAGAGATTTTTTCTTTGGCACCAACTCTTTAATTTATAGGGTGCACATGGAGAAGAAGGTTTAGGGGTAAATTGGGAAGAATAATGGTGTGCATGAGGGTTTTGAGGTGTGATAGGGTAATTTTGGTAATGCACACTAGTGTGCATGTGGGAGAGGTGATAAGGGGTATTTAAGGAAAATGAGATTAAGGAGTATTTTTGGAAAAGGGGTTAAGTTGCTTTTAAAGACATGCGGGGTTTTGTTTATTTGGATTATTTGTTTGGCTTGGGACTTTAAGAGATTTGGGAATAATGAAATGGGTTTTGGATTTGAATTGGGTATGGCTTGAAGAGGGGGGTCGCGAGTTGAGCACAGTTCCGACGGTTCGGGATGGCGGGTTCGGGTGGCTCGGGTTTGGGATTATGGTGGTGATCGATTTTGTTTGGGTCGAGTTGGATCAAGGGTTGAAAGGGGCGGCGGGTTTGGGTTGGTTCGATTTCGGGTTTCGACATGAGCAAGGTCAGTTCGCATTCGGGTTTAACATGTAGAAGTGGGTCGCAATCTGGCTTCGATATGCTGATGGTCACCGGAGGTCACGGTTTGGGCAGGGGTTGCCAGCGACAGGGGGTTATGGTCGCCGGGAATTGCGAAGGTGGTTCTTGGGACGAGTTTCAAATGGTAGGTCGATCATGGGTAGCGGGTTAGAGGTGAATTGGTGAGGGAGTAAGGTTTTGGGTATAGATGTAGGTTCGTTGGTGGTGATAGGTAGGTTAATAGTGGATGAAATGGGTATGGGGTTTGGAAGACGAGTGGGTGTGTGAGTTGTTAATGGAGGATGAGGGAGGAGAGAGAAAGTGGGTGTTGGGAGGTTGAAGATGGGATTGGTGTGTTTGTGTGTGTGAGGGTGTAGGTTAGTTTGGTGAGGGTCAGTGTGTTAGTTTGGGTGTAAGTGAGTATATGGGATAATGTGTGTGTTTAATTTGTACCCTTAATAAAATAAAAATAAACCTAATAAAAAAAACTAAAATAAAAATAAAAATCAACTAAAAATAAAACTCACTTAAAAAACCTAAAAAATAAAAATAACACGACACACAATACAAACTCTAAAAATTAAACATGACTCAAATAAAAACTAATAAAATAAAAGAAAACAAAACAAAACAAAAATAATAATAATAAACTAACTAAAAACTAAAAACAAACAAAAATAAAGGAAAACAAATACATGATGCACTAAGATAAAAAAATAAATCCTCTTAAAATAAATAAAATCTATTAAAAATAAACTCAAATAATAAAAATAAAAACTATAAAAGAAGTAAAAATAAAACCCAAAGTCCTAAAAATATAAAATCTAGTAAAACTAAAAATAAAGACTAAAATTAAAAACTAATAAAAATAAAAAAAAATAGAAATAGAATATAAATTCTAGAAAATTCTAAGCAAATCTAAAATAAATCCTAAAAATAAAAATGACTGAAACTAAAAATATAAAAAAAATATAAAAAGCAAAAACTAAATACACACGGGGCTCGGGATAGGCTTAGACTCGATTTGGATTAGGTTAGGGTTACGGGACAAGATAATTAGCTCCATAAATAGCATATTTTCCTTAAAATAAGCATTTGAACTTCGCAAACGGTGATCAAGCCTTCACATTAAACAACTACACATATACGACCCAATTTACTGAGAATTAACAACTAAAATACGTTTATTCGGGGTATAAATGTACACTTTTGGGTGCTTATCAATGATAACTTTTTAGTAAGGGGGAGTTTTGTATTTATTTTTCTTAAACTCCATGCATCACGGTATTTTCTTTCCTTCATGTGTGAAGGTCTTTTTTCACATTGATGATATCATGGAGTACACGATGAGTATTTTCATTAGAGACAAAGTTGCAAGTGTATTTTCCTCTTTGGTTTTGGGAGGGACATTGGTTGAACTTGTCTTAGGGGTTATTATTTCGATTTTGTATTTTGTATCAAAATTTCCAAAGGGGGAGATTTGTAAGAGCACAATTTATGATTTGCTCATCATGTTTATAAACACTAAGCCACACTCAAATAATTTTTAGACATTTAAGGACACAAACAAACCCATTTACCCATTTCTCTCTCTTAGTCTTAACAAAACCTACCTCTTTTTCCCCCCTACACTACCGGAACTCCGACAAGGGGCTAATGGAGCTCCATCGCCAGTTGGGTGGGTGATGGTGGATGAGTGGGTGGTGGGTGGTGGTGCCGCTAGCGCGGATCTTTAAAAATAAGAGAGTATTGGGTAAATGAGTGCTTGAGGGACTTAAGTGTTTAAAAAATTATTGTCTTGATTTTAGAGTTCAAAAATTACTTAAGAGAGATTAATCTTTAGAAATTCCATTTTTAAATTCAACTAAACACACAAATATGGGGGAAAATAAAATAAACCTAATTAATATGCGTTGTAATTCTAAAACTAACGTGACGATTGTAGTTTGTGTCCAAAAAGTCCTAAAAACACTATGTTATTGTAAAATTAAGCACTTATCATAAAACATAAAATATGATAATTATCGAATAAGCTTCAATATATGGAGCGGGTTTGTGTCTTTCATACTATATCATTCATCTTTTAAATGCCTTCATTTATAGGCTTTCATACGTTCCCCACGCACTATTACTTACATTCAATAATTGCCCCACTAATGCTTTCCCTAGTCTTTGTCTTAAATGGTGGGAGATAATGCATGTATATCATCCACACACAAGTAAATTATAACACTCCCCCTTGGATGATTATGTGACACCCCGCCTAATTAAATACCGGGTGATCAATCCTTTATTAAATTAAAATCAAGGTGAACAGTTGGTTCATTTTTAGCATCACTGTCGCAAATAAAAATTTCCAAATTTAAACACCCTGATTAATTAAGCTAAGTGTCAAAACCGTTTAAAACCTTATTTTCATTTTATTAAATCCAGTTATAAAACTGTTGACCATTAACATTTTAAGAGTCACACATTAAGTATAAGAATAAAAATGAACATTCAAGAGTTTAACTATCAATAAAAAATACCAACTTTAAAACACTAAGGAAAACATCCTCACAGTAATAAATTTCGAAGTAGAGATACTGAAAGTAAAAGAATTACAATCTCTGACAAAACCAACTAAATGATGGAAAAGGGCGACACATGTCCCACTGGATAAAACTGAACTAGAAGTGGAGTCAACATTGAAGTCGTCTAAGCAATGGCCTACAACTCCCACAAAAGCTACAGCACGTTCCATCCAAAGAATCCTAAGCATGACGTCGGGCACCTGTAATACATATATATATATATATATATATATATATATATATATATATATATATATATATATACAAGAGAGCAGAGATAACAGCAAACGGGACAGGGCCCAATTGTAAAACAATTTTAAAATAGTTTAGCAAGTATTTAAAATGCTTACCGGCTAATGCAACAATTATATCAGTATGCGACACTCTCTTGAGAATTCTCACCTCTCATCTAGTGTGCACATCTACCTTACTAATGAATCTCATATACCTCTCTAACTTATTCTCCATAAGTCTTAACATGTGAAATTAAGGTTATGATACTCACTTTTAAAAAAAATCTATCTCTTCAAGATTTCTTATGCTATTTAGAATAATTTAGTATCGTTATAACGTTTTCGAATAATTATAGTGAAGTTGAAGAATTTATACATTACTTAACTACTATTACACCCAGTAGAAAGTTCTGATATAGATATACGTATATATATTAGTTACACGTATAATATATATACTAACGGCACCCCACATAAAATCTATGGTGCAAGGTTTCCATATATAAGTATATATATAGATATATATATACACTAACGGCACCCCACATAACTACTATGGTGCTGGCATACTCTGCTATCAAGTCCCTGTATCACACATATTTAGGGAAATGCTAGTTCGGAATCACTCTCGAACTGCACTAACATAAAACACATACAAATGGAGGCGAAGCATAGTTCCAAGTCACTAAGAGGTCAGCACATACCCTCACGTCTCTTAGGACCGTCTGACTATCAATCAGATAGCCTGTACCAAGGAATCCTATGTTCTAGGGTACGAGTCAATATCCCCCATAAAGGTCCCATCGAGATAAGACTGTCCCGACGCGGAAACCCCCGTGATAGCAAGTAGCCCGAGTAAGATTTTTATACAGACATAATATATGCACAATCACACCGTCATATATATATATATATATATATATATATATATATATATATATATATATATATATATATATATATATATATATATATATATATATTCACATCCACATTACTAAATTAGGTGCTCTCACGACCCATAATTATAATTATTCGTTATTACACATTTTACTCAATTATCTCGTATAACAGACTCATTCATTTTATTCTCATAATTAAGTTATTTTAAACTCACTTCTCGTCTCTCGAAGTATTATATTTACCTAAGTACAATTTCAGTAGGCCCTCACTTACCTTCTACTCCAACTTCCTAGACATTTCGATTATTAAATCAACGCACGTATGATTTTCTAAGTATGAATATCTCCCTGTTACCCTTTATTTCCCTTCACATTAAAGTCCCACTTAATGGGGTTTATCTTGACCCTACTGGTCCTTTTTATGTTCCATTATGTTCTAGCAACCCTAATTAAGGTTTACTACGCATAAAATCGGATTAAGCTAACACTAGCAAAATGCAGTTTTTCAGGGGGGGTCGATCGATCGATGAAATGGGGTCGATTGATCGATCTATCGATCGATCGATTCTCTGGGCTCGATCGATCGATCAAGCAGTTATGGCGAAACTGCAGTAAACCCAGCTATGGAAATCTTACCCCAAAATCATCCAAATTATCATGTTTCAGTCCCAAATTCCCAACAACTCATACTGCAAGTGTTGTATACCCATATAAATAATATCCTACGTAAAACATGCGATTTTTCATCAACTATAACAAAATAAAAGGGTAAAATCTATATAAATCTCAAGAACCCTAATATTTTTCTTTAACTTAGTTTCTTCCATTCCTTTTCCAGATTTTCTATCACTAACACCTTGGAAATTCGTGGTTCAACCTCTACATGTGAAATGGATTTCAAGAATATAATCTTTACCTCTACAACATGTAATTTTTGTCTCTAGTTAATGTTTTCTTTCAAGAACACTAATTCTAATCAACCCTAGACTAATATAAAAGAATGAATTAACTTGATTAAAGCAAGATAGATACTCGCCTGAAATTCAAAGTTTTGATTTGTGGAAGAATTTGGTGTGGTTGAGATCCTCGTTGCGCGATCTACCATTTGGCGGTGACGGCGGTGCAACCGAAGGAGTTCTTGGGCTAGAACTCCTTGGGAAGCTTCTCCTCTTCCTCTCCAATGGCCGTCATTAGTTTTTGGTTATGCTAACCCTAGAAGACAACACTTACCATCTGATATAACCCTAGCAAATTCGTGGGTTTAATTACCCATAATTACTAAATGTCCAAAATGCCCTCCCGGGGTACTAATTAAGCCTAAAAATGCCCCGAGACCCAAATTAAACCCCCGGGTAGACTTTTCTGACTATCTCGACCCTTTTAGACACTTTGGCACACTCAAAACGACCATACGAGTAACTTATAATTTATTCACTTTATATAATAATAATTTAGTCTTGACACGACACAAGCGCGTCCCGACTTAAATTTCCATAATTGCCATTTTATTCACTCGCGACAATTGTAATAAAATAAATCTCATATATTACTTTACTCGTGAAGTAATATTCAACAATTTTTTTCCAATAATTACTAACTCACATCACGTTAGTAAATATAAAAAAAATCGGAATAATATTAAATTAATATCTCAATTTAAATTTAATAAATCCCCAAATTTTAAAAGCCATAAAAATACGGGGTATTACATACTTCCCCCCTAATAACGGAATTTCATCCCGAAATTCAGGAAATAAGGCCTACCTGGTAAAACACATTTTTGATACCTTGACAGTACTCAACCTATCCACATAGTAAGGCGCTCAATCACTATAGCTCCTGCCTCACAGCAAGTTTGTTTAACACTCTACATTAAAGATACTTCACATTGTGCTCCTATCCGACAACATTTTTATAAGACATGCATATACACTATTAATTTCCATTATGTCAATGTCATTGGGAGGTCGCACCTCACTACATGACAACTACTCGGATTTATCTAATCACAAAACTCCCATTCTGAGAGAAACCACACGAACATCTGACCACACTTGTTCACCCCAAACAGTCATGGAATTCCACCATAGTCGTCGAATTATTCTCGACCGATACAAAATTCTGGTTATCCACTCACCTCTAAACATACGCAGAGGGAGAGTATTTAAGGTTTTTTTTTTCCACGCCAAACCTTCAATAAGCACCTCGTTCACAACAAACAAGTACGAGTGCTTCCACGGAATTCTACCATTATGTAATATCCTCCCCCAATTACCTCACTGTTCCACTTGTTAGCTATCACTATTGTGGAAACGAAATAATCACCAAGATTCTAAAATCACCTTCACGCGGATCCACTACTCGTTAATCACCGTGTGCCCGCTCCTCGGCTATGGGTGATACCTCCTACTCGGAACAAAATGTTATTTTCGCTGTTTTCCTGAAATCCCATATTGAAGGTGGGATTCACAAATTTCATCCTGATTCAGAAAATAATACCGTGTAGGACTATGTACCGGCGCAATCCCTTCCTTTCAAAGTAAGACTGGGGCACACTGGTTAATATTGTAAATCACTACAAAGGAATGCCAACCACTTCCTTCTTGAGCGACTTACACCAAAAGTTCGGATGAACCCTTGGTCTTGCCTTGAAGATGGCAACCCATCCAAGGACTTTACCGACTTTACCAACCTCTTCCAATTACAGGAATTGTCAATAAACACAAAATTCTCTGGTTAATTCTCCTCTTCCAACCGAACCCTACCTATGGGCGGTGCATGTAGAGACTACTCACTACGTCCCGCTAAACATCAATTTTTTCCTTGAAATGTCTCACATTAAGTGACACGTAATACTCCCCTTCCTTCCTTGGTGTATGCCGAAAGTTCCGGCCCGTGCTCTTTTCTCCATGATGCGCACTTCTGGATCTTTTATACCATACTAACATCATCACTCTTTGTATGCGCAAGTCACTCTCACACTTGACTAATAACAACTCCGCTCCGAGTGTTCATCATAATAATTAAATTCTACTCTATTCAAGGAGTACCCCATCTTAAATGGCTTCCCACAGCCTTTCAATCAAACTAGGGTGTGCTATTCTAATTGCACACTTATGTATGGATTATCGCCCCTCATGTGACGTTTAATCCACTCTATCACTTCCACTTCGTTATGCTAGTCCCACAAACATATATTTCACATGTCTATTACCACTTTCCTTCAACTCGGACAATTTTTAACATCAGCTAACCAAGATGCTTACATTTTGTAACACCCCGACCGCCCTGGGAAAGCGAACGGCACGCTACTCATCTGTAGAACTAACTAAATCCAACAAAATATAAGGAATAGGGCATTCAAATTCCATGACAACAAAAGAGGAACAACAAATCTCAAACTTCTTCAGATAAGTACAACAATATTCCCAAATAGGTACAACAACCCAAATAAATCACTAACGCTTTATTCATCAAAATAAATACAAGTCATCTTTTTGTATAATAAAAATTCTTTCCAGATAATCCATCCTAAAAATCATCCCAACTCTTTATTTACCTTGTGTTCTGAACGTGGTCACAACACTTGGATACTCTCAATCACCCTAGAAATCGAAATTTTTAAATCCTCCTTATCATCGTTCCACCCCTCAACTCGTGGGGATAACTTTCAATGCTTTCTTACCACATAGCCGGCTCCACTGTCCTTAAATCATGATTCAACTTCTAACTTATAGATATAATTACCTACCCCTAGTAAGACTGAGGTACCGAACTCACGGACTAATGACCAAACATCTCCCTAATTCCAACCTTACGCTAAGTTTCATGCGTGGGATGTCTCGCAAAGAGAAATCCAAACAAGGAACCCCCCCGATACACTACTACCTAGCATTATCGGTTATCGAAATCCGTTAGGCCCTCCGTTCATAGCATGTACCCCTATTTTCCCATTTCTTGGCAGAAAATTACATCTCCTCCCGAAATTACACTTAACAAATAACACTTCATCAATTGCACCATCGTACAGTATTGGTGGTGATTGCATTCCATAAACCTTGAATACATACAATCGGGATTCTCGAAATCCCATTCCCCAATCAGAGGGGTATAAATCTTAACTCTCATATCTCTAAAGGATAGATATAACAATGCACTCTTTCTATCACCAAGTCCTGAGCGCTAAACATAATACTGAATTAAATCTTTTCACTCAACCGTAAACTCGATACATACTGAATCATAACAACGAGGTCCCTACGCACCGGTATCGAACATCTTGAGCTCACTATCCCCTCCGAAGTCTCTAGGATAGATAATATATAAGTGCGAGTCCAACCCTCTTGCAGGTGAGGCCTCGCCAGAACAGAACATGCTGCACTAATGCAACCACTCTGATAGCCTTGCAATAACTGCCCACTATCGTACTGACCATTTCTATAAAGTTGTAATCAATACCATATTATACTCGCATATCACATCACTAAAACAAGTAACCTCAATAAAGTATATAACACTATTAATATACTCATTCATCCTCCACGGATAGCATTAAGGAAAATCCTGCTACACTAGGGAAAAATATTCACATGATAATACCGTTTATAGTTATACGCATTAAACTCGTCTCACGTGTTAATCTAGCAATTAACAAAATATAATGACTCACTCGTGTCACATAAAACACGCCTCATCCTCTGAGGATAAAACTTATACTTCTACCTTGCCAATCATTTTGATTGCACAAATGGTCTCCGGACGTAACACGCCTGTCCAACCCAGAACAACACTACTTTAATCGTTCCCCTTTACTAGGCACTATACTCTTGTACCCTATAATCGCTTTAGAAGAAAATTTTTGCGCGTGTGATTTCACTTTCCACAAAATACCTCAACAATTAATCCACTCGTCGCCTGCCATACTAACCATGTTAGGATTGTCATTCTCTCGGACTTTGGTAAACTCGATTTCTGATGGCTACCCTTGTTATTCCATTAGCCTTGTAGGCCCCAAAGAACAAGTTACTGACTACACTAGTCCTTACTAAATCTACCATCGCTTGGTAGGAATTTAGCTATCTGAATCATTTAAACGGGTCCCCTGGGGTGTATCCACACCCCCTTATGGTGCTACACTACCACCGTTATATCCCGTCTTATCCTTGACTAAATTCTTTGATTCTTTTAGCTTCCCACACCAAGAAGAATTATCATCTTCATTGACAAAGGATGATCTTGTCAACCCCTGAATCAAACGTCCAGCAGAATTCTCTTTTTCAAGTGTTATCAACTATTATTACGAGTTGATCTCCCACTTGGAGTTCTTTTCTCCCTTTGTATCTACATCTTTCGATACAAGATTCGCTAACGGTTTAGATTCATATTCACAAATGGACCTTTGTAAGTTCCTCCTGTGATGAGTTCAGGACAGCATTCACTTCTTATTCTGAACATCTGACGAAAGAACTTGCGGTCAAACTGTACCTAAGATTCTCCTATAGGCGTAGCATTCCCTTTCTAAAAGTAGTGGCTGACTCCCACCATGATAACCTAATTCTGACAAGTCAAGAAAATTTTTCTCTAAATTTTCACTTTCAATTAGCCACACTCCATCCTATATCTAAACCTTTGGATACTTTACCTCCTTTGGTAAACACACACAATTCCCGCATTTCTAGAATTCCCACTTACAGTCCTCTACACGTTTTGTCACACGTTGGGTAAGTTTACTCTCGCACCTCATTCGACTATAGCAGCATTTGGAAAACATGGTTGCACCTTAGTCACCTTTCTAGCCTTGATTTTCATGCCAGAATGGAGGTGACCTCGACTACGGTCATCATCCTCGAATATATTTAACAACCTGAACTGAGCCCTGCCTCTTGATGTCCGCTTAATGGTCCTCTTCTGACATCCGTTATCGCTCGGCACACGCACACATTCGAACGGAATTAGAACTCACTAATGTATATATGTTATAGCAGGAGAATGAAATTTCATCAAAGAAATCGACAATCCTAAACATAGGGCTCTATATCAAACAAAGCAACGCTGAAAGCATAATAAGACGCACAGATCCTAAAGGACACTAGAATCTGATGCTCTGATGACACCTCGCCTAATTAAATACCGGGTGATCAATTCTTTATTAAATTAAAATTAAGGTGAACAGTTTGTTCATTCTTAGCATCACTGTCGCAAATAAAAATTTCCAAATTTAAACACCCTGATTAATTAAGCTAAGTGTCAAAACCGTTTAAAACCTTATTTTCATTTTATTAAATCCAATTATAAAACCGTTGACCATTAACATTTTAAGAGTCACACATTAAGTATAAGAATAAAAATGAACATTCAAGAGTTTAACTATCAATAACAAATCCCAACTTTAAAACACTAAGGAAAACATCCTAACAGTAATAAATCCCGAAGTAAAGATACTGAAAGTAAAAGAATTATAATATCTGACAAAACCAACTAAATAATGGAAAAGGGCGACACATGTCCCACTGGATAAAACTGAACTAGAAGTGGAGTCAACATTGAAGTCGTCTAAGCAATGGCCTGCAACTCCCACAAAAGCTACAGCAAGTTCCATCCAAAGAATCCTAAGCATGACGCCGGGCACCTGTAATACATATATATATATATATATATATATATATATATATATACAAGAGAGCATAGATAACAGCAAACGGGTCAGAGCCCGATTGTAAAACAATTTTAAAATAGTTTAACAAGCATTTAAAATGCTTACCGACTAATGCAACAATTATATTAGTATGCGACACTCTCTTGAGAATTCTCACCTCTCATCTAGTGTGCACGTCTACCGTACTAATGAATCTCATATACCTCTCTAACTTATTATCCATAAGTCTTAACATGTGAAATTAAGGTTATGATACTCACTTTTAAAAAAACATCTATCTCTTCAAGATTTCTTACGTTATTTAGAATAATTTAGTATCGTTATAACGTTTCCGAATACTTATAGTGAAGTTGAAGAATTTATACATTACTTAACTACTATTACACCCAGTAGAAAGTTCTGATATAGATATACGTATATATATTAGTTACACGTATAATATATATATATATATATATATATACTAACGGCACCCCACATAAAATCTATGGTGCAATGTTTCCATATATAAGTATATATATATATACCAATCACTCATATAATATAACGGCACCCCACATAAATACTATGGTGCTGGCATACTCTGCTATCAAGTCCCTGTATCACACATATTTAGGGAAATGCTAGTTTGGAATCACTCTCGAACTGCATTAACATAAAACACATACAAATGGAGGCGAAGCATAGTTCCAAGTCACTAAGAGGTCAGCACATACCCTCACGTCTCTTAGGACCGTCTGACTATCAATAAGATAGCCTGTACCAAGGAATCCTATGTTCTAGGGTACGAGTCAATATCCCCCATAAAGGTCCCATCGAAATAAGACTGTCCCGTTGCGAAAACCCTCGTGATAGCAAGTAGCCCGAGTATGATTTTTATACAGACATAATATATGCACAATCACACCGTCATATATATATATATATATATATATATATATATATATGTATTCACATCCACATTACTAAATTAGGTGCTCTCACGACCCATAATTATAATTATCCGTTATTACACATTTTACTCAATTATCTCGTATAACGGACTCATTCATTTTATTCTCGTAATTAAGTTATTCTAAACTCACTTCTCGTCTCTCGAAGTATTATCTTTACCTAAGTACAATTTCAGTAGGCCCTCACTTACCTTCTACTCCAACTTCCTAGACATTTTGATTATTAAATCAACGCACGTATGATTTTCTAAGTATGAATATCTCCCCGTTTACCCTTTATTTCCCTTCACATTAAAGTCCCACTTAACGGGGTTTATCTTGACCCTACTAGTCCTTTTTATGTTCCATTATGTTCTAGCAACCCTAATTAAGGTTTACTACGCATAAAATCGGATTAAGCTAAGACGAGCAAAATGCAATTTTCCAAAAGGGGTCGATCGATCGATGAAATGGGGTCGATCGATCGATCAAGCAGATATGGCGAAACAGCAGAAAACCCAGCTACGGAAATCTTACCCCAAACTCATCCAAATCATCATGTTTCAGTCCCAAATTCCCAACAACTCATACTACAAGTGTTGTATACCCATATAAACAATATCCTACGTAAAACATGCGAGTTTTCATCAACTATAACAAAATAAAAGGGTAAAATCTATATAAATCTCAAGAACCCTAATATTTTTCTTTAACTTAGTTTCTTCCATTATTTTTCCAGGTTTTCTATCACTAACACCTTGGAAATTCGTGGTTCAACCTCTACATGTGAAATGGATTTCCAGAATATAATCTTTACCTATACAACATGTAATTTTTGTCTCCAATTAATGTTTTCTTTCAAGAACACTAATTCTAATCAACCCTAGACTAATATAAAAGAATGCATTAACTTGATTAAAGCAAGATAGATACTTGCCTGAAATTCAAAGTTCTGATTTGTGGAAGAATTTGGTGTGGTTGAGATCCTCGTTGCGCGATCTACCATTTGGCGATGACGGCGGTGCAACCGGAGGAGTTCTTGGGCTAGAACTCCTTAGGAAGCTTCTCCTCTTCCTCTCCAATGGACGTCATTAGTTTTTGGTTATGCTAACCCTATAAGACAACACTTACCATCTGATATAACCCTAGCAAATTCGTGGGTTTAATTACCCATAATTAGGAAATGTCCAAAATGTCCTCCCGGGGTACTTATTAAGCCTAAAAATGCTCCGAGACCCAAACTAAACCCCCAGGTACACTTTTCGGACTATCTCGACCCTTCTGGACACTTTGGCGCACTCAAAACGACCATATGAGCAACTTATAATTTATTCACTTTATATAATAATAATTTAGTCCTAACACGACAGAGGCGCGTCCCGACTTAAATTTCCATAATTGACATTTTATTTACTCGCGACAATTGTAATAAAATAAATCTCATATATTACTTTACTCGTCTAGTAATATTCAACAATTTTTTTCCAATAATTACTAACTCACATCACGTTAGTAAATATAAAAATAAATATTAAATTAATATCTCAATTTAAATTTAATAAATCCCCAAATTTTAAAAGACATAAAAATACGGGGTAGTACAGATTACAATATTCAAATTGATATTTATTTCTCACATGAACACTATTATATCCATTATCTTAAATATATTGCCTCAAACCTTGTATAGTAAACCTTATGGGAGAAATCTTATAATTCCATCATCATAGTAATCTCTTTTGAATGTCTGTCGTTCAATGATAGTTGACTCATTAAAACCTTACCTAGGAAACCCAGTGGGAAAAAACAAGCAAAGGAAAAAAAGTACAACTTTATTTCATATCATTTAATTGGTTTAGACTACGCTTGATGATGCCTCGTTAAAACCTTTACCAAGAAAACCCAGTGAGAAAAAACTAAAGTAAAGGAAAAATATTACAACGCACATATATCATGAATATTATATCTCCGGATGCTCCCAGGATTTGTAACTTACCCTGATAATCACAATCATCTACATAGTTTGATTATGAGCTCTATGCATGCCAATCTTATATACCAGTTTTTAGAATGTTGACTCTAGCAATGACTTGGTGAAAAGATTAGCTAGGTTGTCACCGAAACGGACTTGCTTAACTTCAATCTCATTATTTTTCTGAAGCTTAAGAGTGATGAAATGTTTTGGTGAAATGTGCTTTGTTCTGTCTCCTTTTATGAAACCTTCTTGAATCTTTTCTTTGTACACTTCGTTATCTTCATAGATGAGACTTGGAACATCTGTATTAGAATATAATTGACAAGAACTAGGAATATATTGAATTAAATAACTTAACAATACACATTCACGTCTAGCTTCATGAAGAGCTAGATTTTCTTAGTGGTTAGAAGAAGCAACTACTAAAGTTTGTTTAGTAAAATGCCAAGAAATAGTAGTATTGCCATTAAGAAATCCATAACCTGTTTGAGATCCAACTTTATTATGATCAGAGAGGTATCCAGAATCTACATATCCTACTAACTTTGAACTATTAGAGTTATTAGAATAAAATAAATCCAAGTCAATCGTTCCACTTAGATATCTTAGGATATGTTTGATACCAGTTCAATTCCTTTGAGTTGGTTCATAAATGTATCTAGAAAGTAAGTTAACAGAGAAGGAAATATTTGTTCAAGTGCATTGTGCTAAGTATAACAATGTGACAATTTCACTTAAGTAGGGTACTTTCGGACCCAATACCTTTTCATTTTTCTCTTTAGGATGGTATGGATATTTCTTTATGTCTAAAGACTATATGACCATGGGAGTACTTAGTGGGTGAGCTTTATCCATGCCAAAGCATTTTTATACCTTTTCGGTATAAGTTATTTGATGTACTAGTATCCCACTATAATTTCTTTTGATCTAGAGACTGAGACATAATTTTATTTTCCTAAGGTCTTTCATTTCAAATTCCTTCTTCAAATAGTCAGCAGTTTTCTCGAGCTCTTCAGGAGTCCCAATTAGATTTATGTCATCCACATAAACTACTTCTATTGCAAATCCTTTTGAGGATTTTCTTATAAAAACACATGGGCATATAGGATTGTTTTCATACCCTTCTCTTAGACAAGTGTTCACTGAGACAGTCGTATGATATCCTTTCGAATTATTTTAGATCGTATAATGAACATCTTAGTTGGACTAAGAATGTACTCTTTGACTTTACTTTCGGCAAATAAAATCTTTATGTGATCTTCATGTATACATCTTTGTCTAAATCACCGTATAAATAAGTAGTCACAACATCCATGAGTCTCATATATAAGTTTTCATGAACTACTAAGTTTATCAGACATATAAAAGTTATAGTGTCCATAACGGGGGAGTATGTATCCTCATGATCAATCCCTGATTTTTTAGGAAACCTTGGACTACAATTCGTGAAAGCTTTTATTTTTCTCATTGCACTTTCTTACAAACACCCATTTGTAACCTATTGGGTTAACATCTTTTGGGGTTTATACTATAGGTCCAAACACACCACATTTATTTAGAGACTTAAGTTAT
This sequence comes from Sambucus nigra, assembly GCA_949130495.1. Lineage (NCBI taxonomy): Eukaryota > Viridiplantae > Streptophyta > Magnoliopsida > Dipsacales > Adoxaceae > Sambucus > Sambucus nigra. The sequence goes on from OX422212.1 coordinate 365,019,406, forward strand.
ACATTAACATAAGCTTCCCATTTTGGCCAATCTTCTCTTTATCAACATTTATTTACAGTACGTGGTTCATTAACATCGTCAATGCCCTCTGAAATTTGTGTAGCTACTGCATACGAAAATATGTCATCAATGACTATTTTATTGTGATCCCACATTTCTCTTGAATATGTATAAAACACAAAGATCTCATTATTGTTCTTAGTTACCTTTGCCTTTTCAGGCGTTTTTATAATCACTTTAGGGACTTATCTCTTTTCAGAGACACTAACCCCTTTAAGGGTTTTAGAGAAAGTGGATCTTTTGTTCATAAACTCTTCTGGAACCTTATTAGGGCATGATTTTTCATTTAATTTACACTTTTGGGGAGTTGAATCTTTAGAACCTATAGGTCTGCCATGCTTTTTGTGTACAACAGATTCATCTACTGCTGAAATCAAAGTCTGTCCCGCTGGAACATTAATTTTGGTTGGCGCATTAATCGTGGGCACATGGGAATTGGTCACTTTTGCTGCATTATTGAATGCATCGGGTAATTGATTTGCAAGACCTTGGAGATGTATTGTCCTTTAAAATTCATGCTCACATTGAGAAGTACGGGGGTCAAGATTAGTCAAAGTGGAAGTATTCCACATTAATTCTCATTGTTCTTCTGGAATGTGACGTACTTTAGGTACGTTCTTCTCTCTCCCTAATGGCGAGAATAATTTCTCATTAAAGTGACAATCTGAAAATCAATTAGTAAACACATCACGTGTGAAAGGTTTAATATACAAAATGATTAAATGTGAATCATAACCAATATATATGACCAAACAACATTGGGGACCCATCTTTGTATGTTGTACCATATCCTTCCAGATTATTTTAGATCGTATAATGAACATCTTAGTTGGACTGAGTATGTACTCTTTGACTTTGCTTCCGTCAAAGAAAATCTTTTTAGGATCTTCATATATACATATTTGTCTAAATCACCGTCTAAATAATCAGTCACAACATCCAAGAGTCTAATATTTAAGTTTTCATGAACTACTAAGTTGATCATACATACAAAAATTTATAGTGTCCATAACGGGAGAGTATGTATCCTTATTGTGGTGATAATTAAACTCAACACAAAATAACAAGCAAAGCCAATCACCAAAAATACGTAAAGAACTTAAAAGAATAACAACCACACACAACACAAGATATACGTGATTCGGCAAGAAGGCCTATGTCCATGGTGGTGCTCTCAGTATTTTATTTCACTTTACTCCGGGGAGTGTTTATAGAAAAGAATACATTCCCTTTGCCCCGGGCTGAGGGTTTATTATATATATGCTATTTTTCGGAGAGTATGGGTATTGGACTCCCCCACGTCAGTCTATGATCCCTAGAATATCTCCTTGAGAGATTTTAGGAATTGAATAAGTCACAACTAAATTAGAAGATGCGCGAGGCTTTTAGACTTTGGGTCGAATTTAATCGGGTTACTCATCTGGGCCAAAGTGACAAATAGAGGTACCCACAATTGCCCCTAAAAATTTTGGCTCACACTTTGGGCTCAATAATTTTAAATGTTATACCTTAATGGAACTTTTGTTAATCCTGCAACACTCTTGGGATTGAAGCGCCCTTCCCGAATTGATTTAGGCAGCAGATCGCCTTGTTACCAGTGCTTTATAATAAGAAAGGTTTAAATCATCTTGGAGTGGCCATTCTCTGAATGTCACTTCAAACTTCTTCCCATTCTCTGAATTTCTCCAAGCTTTCAATGTAGCTCTCTTATTATCAGGTTTCATCTTCAAGATTCTTTCTCATCTTCTCATCGTCCCTGCTTCTGACTTTGCCTCATCTCAAGTTGACTCTCACTTCGTAAGTTCTTGTCACTTTTTTTTTTCCTTTTTCTATTAGAATTTATGCATATCCGCTACTAGGTTTTTTTTTTAATGACGAAAATAGGCAATAGGTCGATAACTGAATTTAGGAAATACTAAAACATTCCAAACTTGGTGGACATTGAGTGTGCTCCTGTTCCTCGTAATGTCAGAGACGTTGAGGACAGTCACTGGATTCATGTTCTCTTGTTATCTCAGGGGGGTCTTACTTTCCCTCTAAATAACTTATGTTTTCTGGTTACTTCAATATAGTTCCTGCATAGTGTTCGCCCAATGTTTGGAAAATTATCAATGGTGTGCATAGAATTAATCAGCTCTATGGCACCAATCTAGGGCTTTCTAAAATTTTCTTCTGCTACTCTTTTTCTCGAACAAGCTCTGGTCTTCTTTACCTCACGACTAGGAGTCCTGATAGGGTATTGGTAGTAAATGTACCTGATTCCCACAAGGACTACTGGCATGAGGGGTTTATTGCTAGAAATTGGCAGTTCCCTCCCCATACTGAAGGGTCAAGGTCTAGGAGATTTGAGATTGCCTTTTATGGGGAGGAATTCATAAGTAGGCATAGTTCTTACTTTGTTTATTGATCCTTCGTTCATGCATTTTTTTCTCATATCTTTCTCTCTTTCTCTTTTTCAGCAAAAATAAATAACTCAGAACCAGATCTTCGCAAGATTCGGGCTGTCGAACTAATTAAAGCCTGGAAAATTAGGGAACTTTTAGTTGATGATGAACATCCTCGATCAGGAGTGTTCCTTTTCAAATACAAGAACGTTGGGTTCAGTTTTATTGTGCGATATGTGGATAGCATTCCTGATCTAGACATCTCAGAATAGGTTGTTACCGACCCTATACAATTGGACGAGGAGGAGAGCAGCTCTGGTGAGGAGAGTGAGGGTGCTAACAGGGGCGGTGATAAAGGTAATTCTAGTGAGGAGAGATCTGGTACTGAAGAATCTTCTAGTTTGGAAGAGGGTTCAGAGGTTCAGGAGTCTTCGGGTGAATCAAGTAGCTCTAGCGAGGAGGACAAGGCTCCTCCTAGGAAGAATTTGATTCGAGATGATGATGAAGACGATACGCTTCTCTCTCGCCAGTTAAAGAAGCAAAAATCTGGCAGTGGGGATGTTACCACTGGTTCCCAGTCTGTTGTACATGAGTAGGAAAAGAAGAAGAAGGAGGAGGTCCTGGTGAGAGAGAGGGAGAGGAAGAAGCAAGAGGAGAAGAAGAAGGTGGAGGATAGGAAAAGAGTTTAGAGGGAGAGGAAAGAGAGAGAAGAAGAAAAGAGAAGAGAGGAGGTGAGGACAAAAGTGGGGCATTCTCTGGTGCCCGTTTCTTCTATGACCGAGGGGGCTTCTGTTGCCCTCTCCCCTCAGTTGGCTCCTACGGTGCTCGAAAGAGCAGTTTTGCCAGCTGATCATCAGAAGGTGATGGGGACTGACCAGTTAGCCCTGAAGGTGAGTCAGAGGCTAGCCTTGGTAAGTCTACCTCAACTTTTTCTATTCTTGTAATATTCTGTTCAATACCTCTCTTGATAATATTTATCTTCTCTGCAGTTTGTGATCGATTTCGCTGTCCTCTATCGCAGTTGCAACGAGATGGTGAAGAAGAATGTCGAATTGGAAAGAAAAACTGCCGAGCTGGAGGCCAGCTTAAAGACTTCCAGTGTTGCCCAAAAGCCTTCCGATCTTTCCTTGACTGAAGCCAATCGAGCAAAGGAGATAACAACCAAGGAGCTCAAGGAGTTGAGGCAGTCCTACGACTTGGTCTGCATGAGCAAGCTGGCTGTGGTGGAGGAGAACAAGGTTCTCACAGGAAAAGTGAAGAATGTGGAATCCGAGGTCGCCACCCTTAAGGAGAGCTCGTACAATGCCGGATGGGCCACTGCGTATGAGGATGCTGATGTTCAGATTGGCTACATTAGTCGTCTCAATTTTAATAAGGGTTAGAACAAGGCACTTCTTGAGACCGAGGTGGATATCAACTCCCCACTCTTTGATAAGCACGATCCTGGCCTTAAGCCTATTCTGGATGAGGCACCTGCTCCTTTTATTGATAAAAGTGTTCCTGTTGTCCAGATCGCTCCTGCTGGTACTCCTTCTGACCAGAGGACAGTGACCACCCCTTCGGAGGGATGCGTTCCTTCTACCGCAGATAAGGGAAAGCAACCAGCGATCTTGGAGCAAACTGAGGTTTCCAGCTAGTCTCCTTTAAGAAACTCTTTGTATTTTTCTTTTTTATTGTTCTTTTCCTTTTGATGATGTAATATGAACCCTTTCTTAATGAAATGAAAATTTGTTCTCATCTGCGTACTGATTTCATTCTTCAATGCTTGTATGGTCTGTAGCTGATTGATGTTGATGAGTATATACCTGCTACTTCTCAACTAGGAAGGATTCTTGGTCCCAATGCTAGTTATCAAGTTCACCAAGCCTTTGTAAGGATTTATAAGTCCCTTAGGTTGAGGACCCAGAGCTTTAAAGACTTGGCGGAGCTTGTTGCCAAACTGAAAGATAGGCTTCAGGAGATGGAAGAGGTTGGGGCTTCCATTCAGGAGGAAGTGAATGCTCTGAGGGATAAACTTTTGGATGCCTCCGAGATCAATCAAGTTGGATAATCTCTTCAAAAAGAGAATGACGCTCTAAGGAGATAGGTTTCACGACTTAGAGAGCATCTGTCGAGCATTGTCCCTCCAGTTTTGGCGAGCTGGTACAGCTGATAGGGGTTTAGCTAGGGAGATTGACGAGGTTCGAGGAGATGTTCGCTGAGCAAATGTGATAGCCGTCGGGCTCCAAAGAGATGTTACCATGCTGAGTTACCTGTTCAAGAAAGGTCCTCGACAAGTGTGGGCTGATGGTTATGATCAAGGTTGGACCGATGCTCCGATGAGGGTGGCAGAGGTTGAAGAGATATTGTTCATTAGGGGATGACTGAATGTTCTCAGGGAGCTGAAAGTCCTCAAGAACTCAGTATTCTGGTATCGTCATGACATTTCCCCTTCAACTTTGTGTAACACCCCGCCTAATTAAATACCGGGTGGCCAGTCCCATACCAAATTAAAACAGAATATACAGTTGGCTCATTCTTAGCATCACTGTCGAAAAAATTTACAACACCCCCAATACCCAATTAAGCTGGTGTTAAAAACTTTCCAAATTTAACTTTCAACAAAACTATTTTTAGTTTAAGAATAACACTACACATTTTATACTACAACACTGATAACACAATAAATAACTCAAAAGAATTTAAATGCAATTGGAATAAACATTCCCAAATAATATAAACCTTTACAATAATTCCAACAATGTTAAATGTATTAAAAAGTCCTGAATACAATAGTATTTAACCCCGATAGAAAAAGATAACTGAATCCTTTGGGCGACATGCCCTAACTAAGAATACTGTGAATCAAAAGATGAAAGGCGTCTAAGAAAAAACTCCATAGCTCCATAGTTCAATATCATCCGCTAAGGTTGGCGTCCCTGTTGCTGGACACCTGATATAGAAGATACAATAGAAAAGAAAATATGCAAGGAAACGGGTCAGAGCCCGAATGTGTAGATGATTTTTAAAACAGCAAGTATTTAACAAGTTCAATGAAGCATTTATTATGTACATGTTAGATCCAACTCTCACTTGTTATTCTCACCTCTCAACTAGAGTGCACACTTAACGTCTCCTATTAACCTCCTAGTTAATGGTTCCTCTTTTCCAGTTTCCATATTATAATTCCATTCCCATATCATAATCCCAGTATGTCCCATACCATACGTCACATTATTATTCATTTACATTTCTCATTTATATGAATCGTTTCTCATTAACATGAATCATTTCTCATTAATATGAATTAAGCTTTTCAATTCTATAAGCATAAACATTCATTAACCGTTATCTACAATTATCACCGTAGATGGAGTTAACCACAATATATATCCATTCAATCATTTATTTCATTATATATATATATATATATATATATATATATATATATATATATATATATATATATATATATATATATATTCATATATAATACAGCACCCCGAGTCACAGCTGCGATGCAATGCATTACTCTTCTATCATGTCCCATCATCGCTGGTCGCCGAATAGGGGAATAAAGGTTCGGTAAGGATTCCTCGAACCATAAACAATAACACAAACATTGGAGGCGAACATAGTTCTCGTATCCATGGGTCACGCACATACCTACGTACCCACAGTCAGCGGACTTATCAACTCCCCGATAAGTCTTTCATAGACCTATGTTCTCGAGCGACAAATCAAAGATCCCATGGATTCATCAGGATATGACTGCCCTCACGCGCAAACCTCCCACCGATAGCAAGTAAGCTAGGTATGTCATACACATAAATTATCAATCAATCAAATAGGCATTATCATACCTATAATATAATATCAATAAGGTAATATCACTACCCTAAGATAATTCCAATACGTAGAATTATATCTCTTTTAAATTCCACGTATTAAAATATCATATCTTTACTTCATAATTTAATTATCCTCGCATCCTATAAAATCTCTCCACTCCCGACGTCGTTAAGGTTCATGCGCGGAGCGTCTCGCAAAGCGAAATCCAAACAAGGAACCCCTCCAATACACTACTACTTAACTTTATCGATCGAGGAGGTCCGACAACTTCAACTATGCGATCGGGATAACCTCATACCCTCTTTCAACCAAATGTATTCTAAACTCCCATATCTATCCAGGAGACATACCACTACGCTCTTGTATTACACTCCGTCCTTGCGAAATCAATAATGAGCTTAAACTCAGTCCTTGATGTTCAAATTGTAACCCTAAGGCTACCCTCACTCAATACACAAGATTCAAATAGGGTTTTCCTCAACATATATTCAATAAGAAGTCACTAATATCCTACTGGTTCATAACATCATTTCTCCCGAATTATTACGAATTAAACTCTCCTTTCAATTAGGGTTAAAACCGATAGCTCCAAATCTCTTATAAACACACCTTCTTTCACTTAGGATTAAACCCTCTTGTAAACTTAAGGATACCCAGGTGTTATATTAAATCACCCCTACTGGTCCTATCTTTAATCCTCATACATCCCCATTTGGAATTTAACAAATGAATCTAGCAACCGAAATTCCATTCAATATAATTATCATCATTCTAATCAATTAAATCCAAATCAAATTAATTCAAATCTTATCAAGGGTTTACTGATATTTTCTAAGTCCCATAATATCCAAATAATAATCACCAAAGATCCATAAAAGGTTTGGGATAAGAATCAACATTTAAAAAGAAACAACTTTACATATTCTGGGGAGGTCGATCGATCGAAGGCAGGGGTCGATCGATCGATCCCTCAGGTCATAGCCTGGTTTTCTGCATTTTCTGCAACTACGGGTTTAGCAACTTATGATCATTTAAACCTTCATCTAAACATCCCAGATGACTTATAATCTTTACTACATGATATATCAACATATATGAACGATTTCCAATACTCTAAACATCCTAGAATCATCAAAGGATTAGATTAAAAAGCATGTTTATATCCTTATTTCCAGAAAATTTCAACATATCAACTTCAAGAACACATCAATGGTTTTCATAATTTCTTCAACGGTTTCATGACTATTTCGTGGATTATTATCAACCTAAAACATGAGTTTAATTCCTATATCATTTTAGTTTCCAGAAATCCATTTAATACTCCATTATTTCTTCCAAACTTGAATAATCTTCTCTTTTCATACTATTCTAACATGGACAATATACAAACTTAAATTGCCATTATTAAACACTTGCCTTTACTGAAGGTCTGATCCTTTGGTGTAGTATATCTCAGTTGGTTGTCCCTTCTCCGGTCAAACTCCGGTGGTGGTTGGTGGTGGTGAACCTTGGTTCTTGTTCTTTTCCTTCCCAAGTAGGCTTTTCCCTTCCCAAGCACCCTTTCACTCTCTCTAGGAAGATGGCTTCTCTACTTTGTGTAGAGGAGATGAATAACCCCCATACACTTAATCTACCAAAACTTATAATAGTACAAAATCCGAAATCACTATTCACCCCTTAGTAAAATGACCAAAATGCCCTTTTGGGTTGTCTTTTCATTTCCAAATGACCCGAGACCCAAATCCAACATCCAAATAGACTTTTCGGACTATTTCAACCCTTCCGGACGCAAAGACGCAGTCGAAATGACTATAAGGTCGATAGAAAATAAATTTCCTTTTTAATTTAATAAATTCGTCCCAACACGTCCCATACTGCGTCTGACTAAAAATTCAAATTACCGATTTTATATCATACAGTCATATCAATGACATCACATTCATATATTACCTAAATATCTTTAAGTAATATTCAGAATCATCCATTTTAATATCCACCGTCCGGATAAAACCCGAATGAATTAATTAATAATAAAATACAATTAATCCATTAATGTAAAATATAACCCATTTTAAAAGTCATTTAAAATTATGGGGTATTACATACTTCCCCCCTTATAACAGAATTTCGTCCCAAAATTCAGGAATATAAGTCATACCGGTAAGGTCAACTTCGAGTATAAATCTCTCATCGCAAGAAATCTAAGACGTACCGCCCATACAGTACATTAACGAAAATCACTATCGATGTTATACGCCAAGCCTCACCATATAGTTTCAACTGAATCAAATTTAAACTTTACCCAATCTTCCTTATACCATTCACGTAACCAAGTTCAGAAAAATGATCCTCTCGTACCGAACAAATAAATCCTGAAGTCTCAACTACTTACCTATTTCACAATTATGAAAAATACTACAATCCAATCATCCAGGGAGCCCATACACCCTCTCGTACCGCTTTCAGTATTAAAATTTTTGCAAAGGTTTTAAACGCATTTCCCAAAGACCTAACGTATTTCGACTCCCAACGGTTATTAGTTTCATGCATGGGGTGTCTCGCAAGCGAAATCCAAACAAGGAACCACCCCGATACACTACTTCCTAAAGTAGTCGGTCATCGAAACTCCTAAGGTCCTTAGTCAATAGCATATAAAATTTTGATTTATCGATTCAAAACAAAAATTAGGTTTTACCAATTTCAAATAGAGTCTACGCATCTACTCTCTTATAGAAGACAATATGCAGGATAGTAGTAGTACATACGCTCTTTTATACCACAAGTCAATGCACGCCGATAGTCTCATCACGCTCGGACATGCCCAAGGTAAGTAATCCCATGATAAAAATCAAACCCACGTGATAACATGTAATATATAGGTGTCCCACACCCCTCAGTGAGTCTACGTAAATAACGATGTTATAGGCTAAGTTTAGCAACCCTTTAGCCCACACAATATCAATCACTACAAAAATCAATATACGCTTCATAATCCCTTAGATAGAAAACATACCCTCATTCGCGGGTGGTGGTTGTTGATTCGCTGCCTGACGGACGTTATATACACGCCCGTACTGACCCTGCTGCGCGGGTGCTGCTGGAATGGGAGGTAGTGCTAGCACCGGAGCTGGAGCTGGAAGAGCAGCTGGTGGAAACACTGGTACCTGCGGCTCCTGTCGAGCATGTTGTTGCTGAGGAAATTTGTCTTTCTCAGGACAATCTTGACATTTATGGCCATACTTGCCACACACGAAACATTTTCCCGCAAACTTTCCACCACCTTGCCCCTGTTGACCCCGAACCTGCTGGCCATTACCTCCCTTCCCTTGGCCCTGATGGCCCTGTTGTCCTTGCCCAAAACCTCTATCCTCAAATCGAGAATCTCCATATAGTAAACGCTTAGCATAGTCCCCTGTGTAGCAACCCTGCTCACTCTGACGCTGATGACTCTGCCCTGGCGGAGTCCCACTAGAACTGCCCCCAGTAGTCTGGCCTTGCAGGCTTAACCCAAACCTCCGCTTGACACCCTGATTATGTAAGCGGTTATCCTGGCAGTGGAGCATTGCAGCATTAAGAACATCTGCATACGTACGTAGTGAAAGATTCCCCAATAAATGTTGGCAAATTTTATAGTTCAACTCATCAGTGAACATTAGGATTCTCCTCTCCTCAGTAGGTACTTCAGCTGGTACCAAATTAGTTAATCTCGTAAACTCTTCCTCATATTTCGCCATAGTTTTCTCTCCCTGTTTCAAATCAAGTAGCTTCCGCCTCATCTCTGTCTGGATGGCGGAAGGAAAATACTTCCCATCAAACCGTATCCAAAAGTCTTGAATAGTCATTGTGTCCCTCTCCTCTATAGTGGTCGTAGCTTCCCACCATTGCAAGGCTGCCCCTACTAGCTTGAATGTGGCTAGTATTTGACGTTGAACCTCAGTACATTCAATCATTCTCAAGTGCCATTGGATATCTTTCTTCCATTGGCTAGCAATCACAACATCTGATCCTCCCTGAAACTTAGGTGGGTGTGCTTTCTGAAAGGCATCCCTCGCTCGTTCCCATGCAGTAGGAAACACTTCCCCTTGCGCGGGTGGCACAACCGGTGCCGGTGCTGGAGCCTGCTGAACAGGAGCTAAAGTTGCATTGACTGCCTGAGCGATAATTGCAGCAACTTCGGCAGCAGTCATCGTACCCTGAGCTGGGGCGGGCTGAGGTGCACGTCGAGGAGGCATCTGAAATGAGAGAAAACTATCAGTATTTGATATCTCAAAATAGCTGAAGTTTGTACGCGTAAATAGAAAAGCAATAATCCTACGCATAGGGCTCTACATCAAAGAACGCTAAGCTGAAAACACAGTAAGCCGTACAGATCCTAAAGGACACTAGAACCTGATGCTCTGATACCACCTGTAACACCCCGCCTAATTAAATACCGGGTGGCCAGTCCCATACCAAATTAAAACAGAATATACAGTTGGCTCATTCTTAGCATCACCGTCAAAAACATTTACAACACCCCCAATACCCAATTAAGCTGGTGTTAAAAACTTTCCAAATTTAACTTTCAACAAAACTATTTTTAGTTTAAGAATAACACTACACATTTTATACTACAACACTGATAACACAATAAATAACTCAAAAGAATTTAAATGCAATTGGAATAAACATTCCCAAATAATATAAACCTTTACAATAATTCCAACAATGTTAAATGTATTAAAAAGTCCCGAATACAATAGTATTTAACCCCGATAGAAAAAGATAACTGAATCCTTTGGGCGACATGCCCTAACTAAGAATACTGTGACTCAAAAGATGAAAGGCATCTAAGCAAAAACTCCATAGCTCCATAGTTCAACATCATCCGCTAAGGTTGGCGTTCCTATTGTTGGACACCTGATATAGAAGATACAATAGAAAAGAAAATATGCAAGGAAACGGGTCAGAGCCCGAATGTGTAGATGATTTTTAAAACAGCAAGTATTTAACAAGTGCAATAAATCATTTATTATGTACATGTTAGATCCAACTCTCACTTGCTATTCTCACCTCTCAACTAGAGTGCACACTTAATGTCTCCTATTAACCTCCTAGTTAATGGTTCCTCTTTTCCAGTTTCCATATTAGAATTCCATTCCCATATCATAATCCCAGTATGTCCCATACCATACGTCACATTATTATTCATTTACATTTCTCATTTATATGAATCGTTTCTCATTAATATGAATCATTTCTCATTAATATGAATTAAGCTTTTCAATTCTATAAGCATAAACATTCATTAACCGTTATCTACAATTATCACCGTAGATGGAGTTAACCACAATATATATCCATTCAATCATTTATTTCATTATATATATATATATATATTCATATATAATACAGCACCTCGAGTCATAGCTGCGGTGCAATGCATTACTCTGCTATCATGTCCCATCATCGCTGGTCGCCGAATAGGGGACTAAAGGTTCGTTAAGGATTCCTCGAACCATAAACAATAACACAAACATTGGAGGCGAACATAGTTCTCGTATCCATGGGTCACGCACATACCTACGTAGCCACAGTCAGCGGACTTATCAACTCCCCGATAAGTCTTTCATAGACCTATGTTCTCGAGCGACAAATCAAAGATCCCATGGATTCATCAGGATATGACTGCCCTCACGCGCAAACCTCCCACCGATAGCAAGTAAGCTAGGTATGTCATACACATAAATCATCAATCAATCAAATAGGCATTATCATACCTATAATATAATATCAATAAGGTAATATCACTACCCTAAGATAATTCCCATACGTAGCATTATATCTCTTTTAAATTCCACGTATTAAAATATCATATCTTTACTTCATAATTTAATTATCCTCGCATCCTATAAAATCTCTCCACTCCCGACGTCGTTAAGGTTCATGCGCGGAGCGTCTCGCAAAGCGAAATCCAAACAAGGAAGCCCTCCAATACACTACTACTTAACTTTATCGATCGAGGAGGTCCGACAACTTCAACTATGCGATCGGGATAACCTCATACCCTCTTTCAACCAAATGTATTCTAAACTCCCATATCTATCCAGGAGACATACCACTACGCTCTTGTATTACACTCCGCCCTTGCGAAATCAATAATGACCTTAAACTCAGTCCTTGATGTTCAAATTGTAACCCTAAGGCTACCCTCACTCAATACACAAGATTCAAATAGGGTTTTCCTCAACATATATTCAATAAGAAGTCACTAATATCCTACTGGTTCATAACATCATTTCTCCCGAATTATTACGAATTAAACTCTCCTTTCAATTAGGGTTAAAACCGATAGCTCCAAATCTCTTATAAACACACCTTCTTTCACTTAGGATTAAACCCTCATGTAAACTTAAGGATACCCAGGTGTTATATTAAATCACCCCTACAGGTCCTATCTTTAATCCTCATACATCCCCATTTGGAATTTAACAAATGAATCTAGCAACCGAAATTCCATTCAATATAATTATCATCATTCTAATCAATTAAATCCAAATCAAATTAATTCAAATCTTATCAAGGGTTTACTGATATTTTCTAAGTCCCATAATATCCAAATAATAATCACCAAAGATCCATAAAAGGTTTGGGATAAGAATCAACATTTAAAAAGAAACAACTTTACATATTCTGGGGAGATCGATCGATCGAAGGCAGGGGTCGATCGATCGATCCCGCAGGTCATAGCCTGGTTTTCTACATTTTCTGCAACTACGGGTTTAGCAACTTATGATCATTTAAACCTTCATCTAAACATCCCAAATGACTTATAATCTTTACTACATGATATATCAACATATATGAACGATTTCCAATACTCTAAACATCCTAGAATCATCAAAGGATTAGATTAAAAAGCATGTTTATATCCTTATTTCCAGAAAATTTCAACATATCAACTTCAAGAACACATCAATGGTTTTCATAATTTCTTCAACGGTTTCATGACTATTTCGTGGATTATTATCAACCTAAAACATGAGTATAATTCCTATATCATTTCAGTTTCCAGAAATCCATTTAATACTCCATTATTTCTTCCAAACTTGAATAATCTTCTCTTTTCATACTATTCTAACATGGACAATATACAAACTTAAATTGCCATTATTAAACACTTGCCTTTACTGAAGGTCTGATCCTTTGGTGTAGTATATCTCAGTTGGTTGTCCCTTCTTCGGTCAAACTCCGGTGGTGGTTGGTGGTGGTGAACCTTGGTTCTTGTTCTTTTCCTTCCCAAGTAGGCTTTTCCCTTCCTAAGCACCCTTTCACTCTCTCTAGGAAGATGGCTTCTCTACTTTATGTAGAGGAGATGAATAACCCCCATACACTTAATCTACCAATACTTATAATAGTACAAAATCCGAAATCACTATTCACCCCTTAGTAAAATGACCAAAATGCCCTTTTGGGTTGTCTTTTCATTTCCAAATGACCCGAGACCCAAATCCAACATCCAAATAGACTTTTCTGACTATTTCAACCCTTCCGGACGCAACGACGCAGTCGAAATGACTATAAGGTCGATAGAAAATAAATTTCCTTTTTAATTTAATAAATTAGTCCCGACACGTCCCATACCGCGTCTGACTAAAAATTCAAATTACCGATTTTATATCATACAGTCATATCAATGACATCACATTCATATATTACCTAAATATCTTTAAGTAATATTCAGAATCATCCATTTTGATATCCACCGTCTGGATAAAACCCGAATGAATTAATTAATAATAAAATACAATTAATCCATTAATGTAAAATATAACCCATTTTAAAAGTCATTTAAAATTATGGGGTATTACATACTTCCCCCCTTATAACAGAATTTCGTCCCAAAATTCAGGAATATAAGTCATACCAGTAAGGTCAACTTCGAGTATAAATCTCTCATCGCAAGAAATCTAAGACGTACCGCCCATACAGTACATTAACGAAAATCACTATCGATGTTATACGCCAAGCCTCACCATATAGTTTCAACTGAATCAAATTTAAACTTTACCTAATCTTCCTTATACCATTCACGTAACAAAGTTCAGAAAAATGATCCTCTCGTAGTGAACAAATAAATCCTGAAGTCTCAACTACTTACCTATTTCACAATTATGAAAAATACTACAATCCAATCATCCAGGGCGCCCATACGCCCTCTCGTACCGCTTTCAGTATTAAAATTTTTGCAAAGGTTTTAAACTCGTTTCCCAAAGACCTAACGTATTTCGACTCCCAACGGTTATTAGTTTCATGCGTGGGGTGTCTCGCAAGCGAAATCCAAACAAGGAACCACCCCGATACACTACTTCCTAAAGTAGTCGGTCATCGAAACTCCTAAGGTCCTTAGTCAATAGCATATAAAATTTTGATTTATCGATTCAAAACAAAAATTAGGTTTTACCAATTTCAAATAGAGTCTACGCATCTACTCTCTTATAGAAGACAATATGCAGGATAGTAGTAGTACATACGCTCTTTTATACCACAAGTCAATGCACGCCGATAGTCTCATCACGCTCGGACATGCCCAAGGTAAGTAATCCCATGATAAAAATCAAACCCACGTGATAACATGTAATATATAGGTGTCCCACACCCCTCAGTGAGTCTACGTAAATAACGATGTTATAGGCTAAGTTTAGCAACCCTTTAGCCCACACAATATCAATCACTACAAAAATCAATATACGCTTCATAATCCCTTAGATAGAAAACATACCCTCATTCGCGGGTGGTGGTTGTTGATTCGCTGCCTGACGGACGTTATATACACGCCCGTACTAACCCTGCTGCGCGGGTGCTGCTGGAATGGGAGGTAGTGCTAGCACCGGAGCTGGAGCTGGAAGAGCAGCTGGTGGAAACACTGGTACCTGCGGCTCCTGTCGAGCATGTTGTTGCTGAGGAAATTTGTCTTTCTCAGGACAATCTTGACATTTATGGCCATACTTGCCACACACGAAACATTTTCTCGCAAACTTTCCACCACCTTGCCCCTGTTGACCCCGAACCTGCTGGCCATTACCTCCCTTCCCTTGGCCCTGATGGCCCTGTTGTCCTTGCCCAAAACCTCTATCCTCAAATCGAGAATCTCCATATAGTAAACGCTTAGCATAGTCCCCTGTGTAGCAACCCTGCTCACTCTGACGCTGATGACTCTGCCCTGGCGGAGTCCCACTAGAACTGCCCCCAGTAGTCTGGCCTTGCAGGCTTAACCCAAACCTCCGCTTGACACCCTGATTATGTAAGCGGTTATCCTGGCAGTGGAGCATTGCAGCATTAAGAACATCTGCATACGTACGTAGTGAAAGATTCCCCAATAAATGTTGGCAAATTTTATAGTTCAACTCATCAGTGAACATTAGGATTCTCCTCTCCTCAGTAGGTACTTCAGCTGGTACCAAATTAGTTAATCTCGTAAACTCTTCCTCATATTTCGCCATAGTTTTCTCTCCCTGTTTCAAATCAAGTAGCTTCCGCCTCATCTCTGTCTGGATGGCGGAAGGAAAATACTTCCCATCAAACCGTATCCAAAAGTCTTGAATAGTCATTGTGTCCCTCTCCTCTATAGTGGTCGTAGCTTCCCACCATTGCAAGGCTGCCCCTACTAGCTTGAATGTGGCTAGTATTTGACGTTGAACCTCAGTACATTCAATCATTCTCAAGTGCCATTGGATATCTTTCTTCCATTGGCTAGCAATCACAACATCTGATCCTCCCTGAAACTTAGGTGGGTGTGCTTTCTGAAAGGCATCCCTCGCTCGTTCCCATGCAGTAGGAAACACTTCCCCTTGCGCGGGTGGCACAACCGGTGCCGGTGCTGGAGCCTGCTGAACAGGAGCTAAAGTTGCATTGACTGCCTGAGCGATAATTGCAGCAACTTCGGCAGCAGTCATCGTACCCTGAGCTGGGGCGGGCTGAGGTGCACGTCGAGGAGGCATCTGAAATGAGAGAAAACTATCAGTATTTGATATCTCAAAATAGCTGAAGTTTGTACGCGTAAATAGAAAAGCAATAATCCTACGCATAGGGCTCTACATCAAAGAACGCTAAGCTGAAAACACAGTAAGCCGTACAGATCCTAAAGGACACTAGAACCTGATGCTCTGATACCACCTGTAACACCCCGCCTAATTAAATACCGGGTGGCCAGTCCCATACCAAATTAAAACAGAATATACAGTTGGCTCATTCTTAGCATCACCGTCAAAAACATTTACAACACCCCCAATACCCAATTAAGCTGGTGTTAAAAACTTTCCAAATTTAACTTTCAACAAAACTATTTTTAGTTTAAGAATAACACTACACATTTTATACTACAACACTGATAACACAATAAATAACTCAAAAGAATTTAAATGCAATTGGAATAAACATTCCCAAATAATATAAACCTTTACAATAATTCCAACAATGTTAAATGTATTAAAAAGTCCCGAATACAATAGTATTTAACCCCGATAGAAAAAGATAACTGAATCCTTTGGGCGACATGCCCTAACTAAGAATACTGTGACTCAAAAGATGAAAGGCATCTAAGCAAAAACTCCATAGCTCCATAGTTCAACATCATCCGCTAAGGTTGGCGTTCCTATTGTTGGACACCTGATATAGAAGATACAATAGAAAAGAAAATATGCAAGGAAACGGGTCAGAGCCCGAATGTGTAGATGATTTTTAAAACAGCAAGTATTTAACAAGTGCAATAAATCATTTATTATGTACATGTTAGATCCAACTCTCACTTGCTATTCTCACCTCTCAACTAGAGTGCACACTTAATGTCTCCTATTAACCTCCTAGTTAATGGTTCCTCTTTTCCAGTTTCCATATTAGAATTCCATTCCCATATCATAATCCCAGTATGTCCCATACCATACGTCACATTATTATTCATTTACATTTCTCATTTATATGAATCGTTTCTCATTAATATGAATCATTTCACATTAATATGAATTAAGCTTTTCAATTCTATAAGCATAAACATTCATTAACCGTTATC
The DNA here is from genome assembly GCA_949130495.1 of Sambucus nigra. Taxonomy (NCBI): domain Eukaryota; kingdom Viridiplantae; phylum Streptophyta; class Magnoliopsida; order Dipsacales; family Adoxaceae; genus Sambucus; species Sambucus nigra. The sequence continues at coordinate 365,036,728 of OX422212.1, forward strand.
TACAATTATCACCGTAGATGGAGTTAACCACAATATATATCCATTCAATCATTTATTTCATTATATATATATATATATATATATATTCATATATAATACAGCACCTCGAGTCACAGCTGCGGTGCAATGCATTACTCTGCTATCATGTCCCATCATCGCTGGTCGCCGAATAGGGGACTAAAGGTTCGTTAAGGATTCCTCGAACCATAAACAATAACACAAACATTGGAGGCGAACATAGTTCTCGTATCCATGGGTCACGCACATACCTACGTAGCCACAGTCAGCGGACTTATCAACTCCCCGATAAGTCTTTCATAGACCTATGTTCTCGAGCGACAAATCAAAGATCCTATGGATTCATCAGGATATGACTGCCCTCACGCGCAAACCTCCCACCGATAGCAAGTAAGCTAGGTATGTCATACACATAAATCATCAATCAATCAAATAGGCATTATCATACCTATAATATAATATCAATAAGGTAATATCACTACCCTAAGATAATTCCCATACGTAGCATTATATCTCTTTTAAATTCCACGTATTAAAATATCATATCTTTACTTCATAATTTAATTATCCTCGCATCCTATAAAATCTCTCCACTCCCGACGTCGTTAAGGTTCATGCGCGGAGCGTCTCGCAAAGCGAAATCCAAACAAGGAAGCCCTCCAATACACTACTACTTAACTTTATCGATCGAGGAGGTCCGACAACTTAAACTATGCGATCGGGATAACCTCATACCCTCTTTCAACCAAATGTATTCTAAACTCCCATATCTATCCAGGAGACATACCACTACGCTCTTGTATTACACTCCGCCCTTGCGAAATCAATAATGACCTTAAACTCAGTCCTTGATGTTCAAATTGTAACCCTAAGGCTACCCTCACTCAATACACAAGATTCAAATAGGGTTTTCCTCAACATATATTCAATAAGAAGTCACTAATATCCTACTGGTTCATAACATCATTTCTCCCGAATTATTACGAATTAAACTCTCCTTTCAATTAGGGTTAAAACCGATAGCTCCAAATCTCTTATAAACACACCTTCTTTCACTTAGGATTAAACCCTCATGTAAACTTAAGGATACCCAGGTGTTATATTAAATCACCCCTACAGGTCCTATCTTTAATCCTCATACATCCCCATTTGGAATTTAACAAATGAATCTAGCAACCGAAATTCCATTCAATATAATTATCATCATTCTAATCAATTAAATCCAAATCAAATTAATTCAAATCTTATCAAGGGTTTACTGATATTTTCTAAGTCCCATAATATCCAAATAATAATCACCAAAGATCCATAAAAGGTTTGGGATAAGAATCAACATTTAAAAAGAAACAACTTTACATATTCTGGGGAGATCGATCGATCGAAGGCAGGGGTCGATCGATCGATCCCGCAGGTCATAGCCTGGTTTTCTACATTTTCTGCAACTACGGGTTTAGCAACTTATGATCATTTAAACCTTCATCTAAACATCCCAAATGACTTATAATCTTTACTACATGATATATCAACATATATGAACGATTTCCAATACTCTAAACATCCTAGAATCATCAAAGGATTAGATTAAAAAGCATGTTTATATCCTTATTTCCAGAAAATTTCAACATATCAACTTCAAGAACACATCAATGGTTTTCATAATTTCTTCAACGGTTTCATGACTATTTCGTGGATTATTATCAACCTAAAACATGAGTATAATTCCTATATCATTTCAGTTTCCAGAAATCCATTTAATACTCCATTATTTCTTCCAAACTTGAATAATCTTCTCTTTTCATACTATTCTAACATGGACAATATACAAACTTAAATTGCCATTATTAAACACTTGCCTTTACTGAAGGTCTGATCCTTTGGTGTAGTATATCTCAGTTGGTTGTCCCTTCTTCGGTCAAACTCCGGTGGTGGTTGGTGGTGGTGAACCTTGGTTCTTGTTCTTTTCCTTCCCAAGTAGGCTTTTCCCTTCCTAAGCACCCTTTCACTCTCTCTAGGAAGATGGCTTCTCTACTTTATGTAGAGGAGATGAATAACCCCCATACACTTAATCTACCAATACTTATAATAGTACAAAATCCGAAATCACTATTCACCCCTTAGTAAAATGACCAAAATGCCCTTTTGGGTTGTCTTTTCATTTCCAAATGACCCGAGACCCAAATCCAACATCCAAATAGACTTTTCTGACTATTTCAACCCTTCCGGACGCAACGACGCAGTCGAAATGACTATAAGGTCGATAGAAAATAAATTTCCTTTTTAATTTAATAAATTAGTCCCGACACGTCCCATACCGCGTCTGACTAAAAATTCAAATTACCGATTTTATATCATACAGTCATATCAATGACATCACATTCATATATTACCTAAATATCTTTAAGTAATATTCAGAATCATCCATTTTGATATCCACCGTCTGGATAAAACCCGAATGAATTAATTAATAATAAAATACAATTAATCCATTAATGTAAAATATAACCCATTTTAAAAGTCATTTAAAATTATGGGGTATTACATACTTCCCCCCTTATAACAGAATTTCGTCCCAAAATTCAGGAATATAAGTCATACCAGTAAGGTCAACTTCGAGTATAAATCTCTCATCGCAAGAAATCTAAGACGTACCGCCCATACAGTACATTAACGAAAATCACTATCGATGTTATACGCCAAGCCTCACCATATAGTTTCAACTGAATCAAATTTAAACTTTACCTAATCTTCCTTATACCATTCACGTAACAAAGTTCAGAAAAATGATCCTCTCGTAGTGAACAAATAAATCCTGAAGTCTCAACTACTTACCTATTTCACAATTATGAAAAATACTACAATCCAATCATCCAGGGCGCCCATACGCCCTCTCGTACCGCTTTCAGTATTAAAATTTTTGCAAAGGTTTTAAACTCGTTTCCCAAAGACCTAACGTATTTCGACTCCCAACGGTTATTAGTTTCATGCGTGGGGTGTCTCGCAAGCGAAATCCAAACAAGGAACCACCCCGATACACTACTTCCTAAAGTAGTCGGTCATCGAAACTCCTAAGGTCCTTAGTCAATAGCATATAAAATTTTGATTTATCGATTCAAAACAAAAATTAGGTTTTACCAATTTCAAATAGAGTCTACGCATCTACTCTCTTATAGAAGACAATATGCAGGATAGTAGTAGTACATACGCTCTTTTATACCACAAGTCAATGCACGCCGATAGTCTCATCACGCTCGGACATGCCCAAGGTAAGTAATCCCATGATAAAAATCAAACCCACGTGATAACATGTAATATATAGGTGTCCCACACCCCTCAGTGAGTCTACGTAAATAACGATGTTATAGGCTAAGTTTAGCAACCCTTTAGCCCACACAATATCAATCACTACAAAAATCAATATACGCTTCATAATCCCTTAGATAGAAAACATACCCTCATTCGCGGGTGGTGGTTGTTGATTCGCTGCCTGACGGACGTTATATACACGCCCGTACTGACCCTGCTGCGCGGGTGCTGCTGGAATGGGAGGTAGTGCTAGCACCGGAGCTGGAGCTGGAAGAGCAGCTGGTGGAAACACTGGTACCTGCGGCTCCTGTCGAGCATGTTGTTGCTGAGGAAATTTGTCTTTCTCAGGACAATCTTGACATTTATGGCCATACTTGCCACACACGAAACATTTTCTCGCAAACTTTCCACCACCTTGCCCCTGTTGACCCCGAACCTGCTGGCCATTACCTCCCTTCCCTTGGCCCTGATGGCCCTGTTGTCCTTGCCCAAAACCTCTATCCTCAAATCGAGAATCTCCATATAGTAAACGCTTAGCATAGTCCCCTGTGTAGCAACCCTGCTCACTCTGACGCTGATGACTCTGCCCTGGCGGAGTCCCACTAGAACTGCCCCCAGTAGTCTGGCCTTGCAGGCTTAACCCAAACCTCCGCTTGACACCCTGATTATGTAAGCGGTTATCCTGGCAGTGGAGCATTGCAGCATTAAGAACATCTGCATACGTACGTAGTGAAAGATTCCCCAATAAATGTTGGCAAATTTTATAGTTCAACTCATCAGTGAACATTAGGATTCTCCTCTCCTCAGTAGGTACTTCAGCTGGTACCAAATTAGTTAATCTCGTAAACTCTTCCTCATATTTCGCCATAGTTTTCTCTCCCTGTTTCAAATCAAGTAGCTTCCGCCTCATCTCTGTCTGGATGGCGGAAGGAAAATACTTCCCATCAAACCGTATCCAAAAGTCTTGAATAGTCATTGTGTCCCTCTCCTCTATAGTGGTCGTAGCTTCCCACCATTGCAAGGCTGCCCCTACTAGCTTGAATGTGGCTAGTATTTGACGTTGAACCTCAGTACATTCAATCATTCTCAAGTGCCATTGGATATCTTTCTTCCATTGGCTAGCAATCACAACATCTGATCCTCCCTGAAACTTAGGTGGGTGTGCTTTCTGAAAGGCATCCCTCGCTCGTTCCCATGCAGTAGGAAACACTTCCCCTTGCGCGGGTGGCACAACCGGTGCCGGTGCTGGAGCCTGCTGAACAGGAGCTAAAGTTGCATTGACTGCCTGAGCGATAATTGCAGCAACTTCGGCAGCAGTCATCGTACCCTGAGCTGGGGCGGGCTGAGGTGCACGTCGAGGAGGCATCTGAAATGAGAGAAAACTATCAGTATTTGATATCTCAAAATAGCTGAAGTTTGTACGCGTAAATAGAAAAGCAATAATCCTACGCATAGGGCTCTACATCAAAGAACGCTAAGCTGAAAACACAGTAAGCCGTACAGATCCTAAAGGACACTAGAACCTGATGCTCTGATACCACCTGTAACACCCCGCCTAATTAAATACCGGGTGGCCAGTCCCATACCAAATTAAAACAGAATATACAGTTGGCTCATTCTTAGCATCACCGTCAAAAACATTTACAACACCCCCAATACCCAATTAAGCTGGTGTTAAAAACTTTCCAAATTTAACTTTCAACAAAACTATTTTTAGTTTAAGAATAACACTACACATTTTATACTACAACACTGATAACACAATAAATAACTCAAAAGAATTTAAATGCAATTGGAATAAACATTCCCAAATAATATAAACCTTTACAATAATTCCAACAATGTTAAATGTATTAAAAAGTCCCGAATACAATAGTATTTAACCCCGATAGAAAAAGATAACTGAATCCTTTGGGCGACATGCCCTAACTAAGAATACTGTGACTCAAAAGATGAAAGGCATCTAAGCAAAAACTCCATAGCTCCATAGTTCAACATCATCCGCTAAGGTTGGCGTTCCTATTGTTGGACACCTGATATAGAAGATACAATAGAAAAGAAAATATGCAAGGAAACGGGTCAGAGCCCGAATGTGTAGATGATTTTTAAAACAGCAAGTATTTAACAAGTGCAATAAATCATTTATTATGTACATGTTAGATCCAACTCTCACTTGCTATTCTCACCTCTCAACTAGAGTGCACACTTAATGTCTCCTATTAACCTCCTAGTTAATGGTTCCTCTTTTCCAGTTTCCATATTAGAATTCCATTCCCATATCATAATCCCAGTATGTCCCATACCATACGTCACATTATTATTCATTTACATTTCTCATTTATATGAATCGTTTCTCATTAATATGAATCATTTCACATTAATATGAATTAAGCTTTTCAATTCTATAAGCATAAACATTCATTAACCGTTATCTACAATTATCACCGTAGATGGAGTTAACCACAATATATATCCATTCAATCATTTATTTCATTATATATATATATATATATATTCATATATAATACAGCACCTCGAGTCACAGCTGCGGTGCAATGCATTACTCTGCTATCATGTCCCATCATCGCTGGTCGCCGAATAGGGGACTAAAGGTTCGTTAAGGATTCCTCGAACCATAAACAATAACACAAACATTGGAGGCGAACATAGTTCTCGTATCCATGGGTCACGCACATACCTACGTAGCCACAGTCAGCGGACTTATCAACTCCCCGATAAGTCTTTCATAGACCTATGTTCTCGAGCGACAAATCAAAGATCCTATGGATTCATCAGGATATGACTGCCCTCACGCGCAAACCTCCCACCGATAGCAAGTAAGCTAGGTATGTCATACACATAAATCATCAATCAATCAAATAGGCATTATCATACCTATAATATAATATCAATAAGGTAATATCACTACCCTAAGATAATTCCCATACGTAGCATTATATCTCTTTTAAATTCCACGTATTAAAATATCATATCTTTACTTCATAATTTAATTATCCTCGCATCCTATAAAATCTCTCCACTCCCGACGTCGTTAAGGTTCATGCGCGGAGCGTCTCGCAAAGCGAAATCCAAACAAGGAAGCCCTCCAATACACTACTACTTAACTTTATCGATCGAGGAGGTCCGACAACTTCAACTATGCGATCGGGATAACCTCATACCCTCTTTCAACCAAATGTATTCTAAACTCCCATATCTATCCAGGAGACATACCACTACGCTCTTGTATTACACTCCGCCCTTGCGAAATCAATAATGACCTTAAACTCAGTCCTTGATGTTCAAATTGTAACCCTAAGGCTACCCTCACTCAATACACAAGATTCAAATAGGGTTTTCCTCAACATATATTCAATAAGAAGTCACTAATATCCTACTGGTTCATAACATCATTTCTCCCGAATTATTACGAATTAAACTCTCCTTTCAATTAGGGTTAAAACCGATAGCTCCAAATCTCTTATAAACACACCTTCTTTCACTTAGGATTAAACCCTCATGTAAACTTAAGGATACCCAGGTGTTATATTAAATCACCCCTACAGGTCCTATCTTTAATCCTCATACATCCCCATTTGGAATTTAACAAATGAATCTAGCAACCGAAATTCCATTCAATATAATTATCATCATTCTAATCAATTAAATCCAAATCAAATTAATTCAAATCTTATCAAGGGTTTACTGATATTTTCTAAGTCCCATAATATCCAAATAATAATCACCAAAGATCCATAAAAGGTTTGGGATAAGAATCAACATTTAAAAAGAAACAACTTTACATATTCTGGGGAGATCGATCGATCGAAGGCAGGGGTCGATCGATCGATCCCGCAGGTCATAGCCTGGTTTTCTACATTTTCTGCAACTACGGGTTTAGCAACTTATGATCATTTAAACCTTCATCTAAACATCCCAAATGACTTATAATCTTTACTACATGATATATCAACATATATGAACGATTTCCAATACTCTAAACATCCTAGAATCATCAAAGGATTAGATTAAAAAGCATGTTTATATCCTTATTTCCAGAAAATTTCAACATATCAACTTCAAGAACACATCAATGGTTTTCATAATTTCTTCAATGGTTTCATGACTATTTCGTGGATTATTATCAACCTAAAACATGAGTATAATTCCTATATCATTTCAGTTTCCAGAAATCCATTTAATACTCCATTATTTCTTCCAAACTTGAATAATCTTCTCTTTTCATACTATTCTAACATGGACAATATACAAACTTAAATTGCCATTATTAAACACTTGCCTTTACTGAAGGTCTGATCCTTTGGTGTAGTATATCTCAGTTGGTTGTCCCTTCTTCGGTCAAACTCCGGTGGTGGTTGGTGGTGGTGAACCTTGGTTCTTGTTCTTTTCCTTCCCAAGTAGGCTTTTCCCTTCCTAAGCACCCTTTCACTCTCTCTAGGAAGATGGCTTCTCTACTTTATGTAGAGGAGATGAATAACCCCCATACACTTAATCTACCAATACTTATAATAGTACAAAATCCGAAATCACTATTCACCCCTTAGTAAAATGACCAAAATGCCCTTTTGGGTTGTCTTTTCATTTCCAAATGACCCGAGACCCAAATCCAACATCCAAATAGACTTTTCTGACTATTTCAACCCTTCCGGACGCAACGACGCAGTCGAAATGACTATAAGGTCGATAGAAAATAAATTTCCTTTTTAATTTAATAAATTAGTCCCGACACGTCCCATACCGCGTCTGACTAAAAATTCAAATTACCGATTTTATATCATACAGTCATATCAATGACATCACATTCATATATTACCTAAATATCTTTAAGTAATATTCAGAATCATCCATTTTGATATCCACCGTCTGGATAAAACCCGAATGAATTAATTAATAATAAAATACAATTAATCCATTAATGTAAAATATAACCCATTTTAAAAGTCATTTAAAATTATGGGGTATTACATACTTCCCCCCTTATAACAGAATTTCGTCCCAAAATTCAGGAATATAAGTCATACCAGTAAGGTCAACTTCGAGTATAAATCTCTCATCGCAAGAAATCTAAGACGTACCGCCCATACAGTACATTAACGAAAATCACTATCGATGTTATACGCCAAGCCTCACCATATAGTTTCAACTGAATCAAATTTAAACTTTACCTAATCTTCCTTATACCATTCACGTAACAAAGTTCAGAAAAATGATCCTCTCGTAGTGAACAAATAAATCCTGAAGTCTCAACTACTTACCTATTTCACAATTATGAAAAATACTACAATCCAATCATCCAGGGCGCCCATACGCCCTCTCGTACCGCTTTCAGTATTAAAATTTTTGCAAAGGTTTTAAACTCGTTTCCCAAAGACCTAACGTATTTCGACTCCCAACGGTTATTAGTTTCATGCGTGGGGTGTCTCGCAAGCGAAATCCAAACAAGGAACCACCCCGATACACTACTTCCTAAAGTAGTCGGTCATCGAAACTCCTAAGGTCCTTAGTCAATAGCATATAAAATTTTGATTTATCGATTCAAAACAAAAATTAGGTTTTACCAATTTCAAATAGAGTCTACGCATCTACTCTCTTATAGAAGACAATATGCAGGATAGTAGTAGTACATACGCTCTTTTATACCACAAGTCAATGCACGCCGATAGTCTCATCACGCTCGGACATGCCCAAGGTAAGTAATCCCATGATAAAAATCAAACCCACGTGATAACATGTAATATATAGGTGTCCCACACCCCTCAGTGAGTCTACGTAAATAACGATGTTATAGGCTAAGTTTAGCAACCCTTTAGCCCACACAATATCAATCACTACAAAAATCAATATACGCTTCATAATCCCTTAGATAGAAAACATACCCTCATTCGCGGGTGGTGGTTGTTGATTCGCTGCCTGACGGACGTTATATACACGCCCGTACTGACCCTGCTGCGCGGGTGCTGCTGGAATGGGAGGTAGTGCTAGCACCGGAGCTGGAGCTGGAAGAGCAGCTGGTGGAAACACTGGTACCTGCGGCTCCTGTCGAGCATGTTGTTGCTGAGGAAATTTGTCTTTCTCAGGACAATCTTGACATTTATGGCCATACTTGCCACACACGAAACATTTTCTCGCAAACTTTCCACCACCTTGCCCCTGTTGACCCCGAACCTGCTGGCCATTACCTCCCTTCCCTTGGCCCTGATGGCCCTGTTGTCCTTGCCCAAAACCTCTATCCTCAAATCGAGAATCTCCATATAGTAAACGCTTAGCATAGTCCCCTGTGTAGCAACCCTGCTCACTCTGACGCTGATGACTCTGCCCTGGCGGAGTCCCACTAGAACTGCCCCCAGTAGTCTGGCCTTGCAGGCTTAACCCAAACCTCCGCTTGACACCCTGATTATGTAAGCGGTTATCCTGGCAGTGGAGCATTGCAGCATTAAGAACATCTGCATACGTACGTAGTGAAAGATTCCCCAATAAATGTTGGCAAATTTTATAGTTCAACTCATCAGTGAACATTAGGATTCTCCTCTCCTCAGTAGGTACTTCAGCTGGTACCAAATTAGTTAATCTCGTAAACTCTTCCTCATATTTCGCCATAGTTTTCTCTCCCTGTTTCAAATCAAGTAGCTTCCGCCTCATCTCTGTCTGGATGGCGGAAGGAAAATACTTCCCATCAAACCGTATCCAAAAGTCTTGAATAGTCATTGTGTCCCTCTCCTCTATAGTGGTCGTAGCTTCCCACCATTGCAAGGCTGCCCCTACTAGCTTGAATGTGGCTAGTATTTGACGTTGAACCTCAGTACATTCAATCATTCTCAAGTGCCATTGGATATCTTTCTTCCATTGGCTAGCAATCACAACATCTGATCCTCCCTGAAACTTAGGTGGGTGTGCTTTCTGAAAGGCATCCCTCGCTCGTTCCCATGCAGTAGGAAACACTTCCCCTTGCGCGGGTGGCACAACCGGTGCCGGTGCTGGAGCCTGCTGAACAGGAGCTAAAGTTGCATTGACTGCCTGAGCGATAATTGCAGCAACTTCGGCAGCAGTCATCGTACCCTGAGCTGGGGCGGGCTGAGGTGCACGTCGAGGAGGCATCTGAAATGAGAGAAAACTATCAGTATTTGATATCTCAAAATAGCTGAAGTTTGTACGCGTAAATAGAAAAGCAATAATCCTACGCATAGGGCTCTACATCAAAGAACGCTAAGCTGAAAACACAGTAAGCCGTACAGATCCTAAAGGACACTAGAACCTGATGCTCTGATACCACCTGTAACACCCCGCCTAATTAAATACCGGGTGGCCAGTCCCATACCAAATTAAAACAGAATATACAGTTGGCTCATTCTTAGCATCACCGTCAAAAACATTTACAACACCCCCAATACCCAATTAAGCTGGTGTTAAAAACTTTCCAAATTTAACTTTCAACAAAACTATTTTTAGTTTAAGAATAACACTACACATTTTATACTACAACACTGATAACACAATAAATAACTCAAAAGAATTTAAATGCAATTGGAATAAACATTCCCAAATAATATAAACCTTTACAATAATTCCAACAATGTTAAATGTATTAAAAAGTCCCGAATACAATAGTATTTAACCCCGATAGAAAAAGATAACTGAATCCTTTGGGCGACATGCCCTAACTAAGAATACTGTGACTCAAAAGATGAAAGGCATCTAAGCAAAAACTCCATAGCTCCATAGTTCAACATCATCCGCTAAGGTTGGCGTTCCTATTGTTGGACACCTGATATAGAAGATACAATAGAAAAGAAAATATGCAAGGAAACGGGTCAGAGCCCGAATGTGTAGATGATTTTTAAAACAGCAAGTATTTAACAAGTGCAATAAATCATTTATTATGTACATGTTAGATCCAACTCTCACTTGCTATTCTCACCTCTCAACTAGAGTGCACACTTAATGTCTCCTATTAACCTCCTAGTTAATGGTTCCTCTTTTCCAGTTTCCATATTAGAATTCCATTCCCATATCATAATCCCAGTATGTCCCATACCATACGTCACATTATTATTCATTTACATTTCTCATTTATATGAATCGTTTCTCATTAATATGAATCATTTCACATTAATATGAATTAAGCTTTTCAATTCTATAAGCATAAACATTCATTAACCGTTATCTACAATTATCACCGTAGATGGAGTTAACCACAATATATATCCATTCAATCATTTATTTCATTATATATATATATATATATATTCATATATAATACAGCACCTCGAGTCACAGCTGCGGTGCAATGCATTACTCTGCTATCATGTCCCATCATCGCTGGTCGCCGAATAGGGGACTAAAGGTTCGTTAAGGATTCCTCGAACCATAAACAATAACACAAACATTGGAGGCGAACATAGTTCTCGTATCCATGGGTCACGCACATACCTACGTAGCCACAGTCAGCGGACTTATCAACTCCCCGATAAGTCTTTCATAGACCTATGTTCTCGAGCGACAAATCAAAGATCCTATGGATTCATCAGGATATGACTGCCCTCACGCGCAAACCTCCCACCGATAGCAAGTAAGCTAGGTATGTCATACACATAAATCATCAATCAATCAAATAGGCATTATCATACCTATAATATAATATCAATAAGGTAATATCACTACCCTAAGATAATTCCCATACGTAGCATTATATCTCTTTTAAATTCCACGTATTAAAATATCATATCTTTACTTCATAATTTAATTATCCTCGCATCCTATAAAATCTCTCCACTCCCGACGTCGTTAAGGTTCATGCGCGGAGCGTCTCGCAAAGCGAAATCCAAACAAGGAAGCCCTCCAATACACTACTACTTAACTTTATCGATCGAGGAGGTCCGACAACTTCAACTATGCGATCGGGATAACCTCATACCCTCTTTCAACCAAATGTATTCTAAACTCCCATATCTATCCAGGAGACATACCACTACGCTCTTGTATTACACTCCGCCCTTGCGAAATCAATAATGACCTTAAACTCAGTCCTTGATGTTCAAATTGTAACCCTAAGGCTACCCTCACTCAATACACAAGATTCAAATAGGGTTTTCCTCAACATATATTCAATAAGAAGTCACTAATATCCTACTGGTTCATAACATCATTTCTCCCGAATTATTACGAATTAAACTCTCCTTTCAATTAGGGTTAAAACCGATAGCTCCAAATCTCTTATAAACACACCTTCTTTCACTTAGGATTAAACCCTCATGTAAACTTAAGGATACCCAGGTGTTATATTAAATCACCCCTACAGGTCCTATCTTTAATCCTCATACATCCCCATTTGGAATTTAACAAATGAATCTAGCAACCGAAATTCCATTCAATATAATTATCATCATTCTAATCAATTAAATCCAAATCAAATTAATTCAAATCTTATCAAGGGTTTACTGATATTTTCTAAGTCCCATAATATCCAAATAATAATCACCAAAGATCCATAAAAGGTTTGGGATAAGAATCAACATTTAAAAAGAAACAACTTTACATATTCTGGGGAGATCGATCGATCGAAGGCAGGGGTCGATCGATCGATCCCGCAGGTCATAGCCTGGTTTTCTACATTTTCTGCAACTACGGGTTTAGCAACTTATGATCATTTAAACCTTCATCTAAACATCCCAAATGACTTATAATCTTTACTACATGATATATCAACATATATGAACGATTTCCAATACTCTAAACATCCTAGAATCATCAAAGGATTAGATTAAAAAGCATGTTTATATCCTTATTTCCAGAAAATTTCAACATATCAACTTCAAGAACACATCAATGGTTTTCATAATTTCTTCAACGGTTTCATGACTATTTCGTGGATTATTATCAACCTAAAACATGAGTATAATTCCTATATCATTTCAGTTTCCAGAAATCCATTTAATACTCCATTATTTCTTCCAAACTTGAATAATCTTCTCTTTTCATACTATTCTAACATGGACAATATACAAACTTAAATTGCCATTATTAAACACTTGCCTTTACTGAAGGTCTGATCCTTTGGTGTAGTATATCTCAGTTGGTTGTCCCTTCTTCGGTCAAACTCCGGTGGTGGTTGGTGGTGGTGAACCTTGGTTCTTGTTCTTTTCCTTCCCAAGTAGGCTTTTCCCTTCCTAAGCACCCTTTCACTCTCTCTAGGAAGATGGCTTCTCTACTTTATGTAGAGGAGATGAATAACCCCCATACACTTAATCTACCAATACTTATAATAGTACAAAATCCGAAATCACTATTCACCCCTTAGTAAAATGACCAAAATGCCCTTTTGGGTTGTCTTTTCATTTCCAAATGACCCGAGACCCAAATCCAACATCCAAATAGACTTTTCTGACTATTTCAACCCTTCCGGACGCAACGACGCAGTCGAAATGACTATAAGGTCGATAGAAAATAAATTTCCTTTTTAATTTAATAAATTAGTCCCGACACGTCCCATACCGCGTCTGACTAAAAATTCAAATTACCGATTTTATATCATACAGTCATATCAATGACATCACATTCATATATTACCTAAATATCTTTAAGTAATATTCAGAATCATCCATTTTGATATCCACCGTCTGGATAAAACCCGAATGAATTAATTAATAATAAAATACAATTAATCCATTAATGTAAAATATAACCCATTTTAAAAGTCATTTAAAATTATGGGGTATTACATACTTCCCCCCTTATAACAGAATTTCGTCCCAAAATTCAGGAATATAAGTCATACCAGTAAGGTCAACTTCGAGTATAAATCTCTCATCGCAAGAAATCTAAGACGTACCGCCCATACAGTACATTAACGAAAATCACTATCGATGTTATACGCCAAGCCTCACCATATAGTTTCAACTGAATCAAATTTAAACTTTACCTAATCTTCCTTATACCATTCACGTAACAAAGTTCAGAAAAATGATCCTCTCGTAGTGAACAAATAAATCCTGAAGTCTCAACTACTTACCTATTTCACAATTATGAAAAATACTACAATCCAATCATCCAGGGCGCCCATACGCCCTCTCGTACCGCTTTCAGTATTAAAATTTTTGCAAAGGTTTTAAACTCGTTTCCCAAAGACCTAACGTATTTCGACTCCCAACGGTTATTAGTTTCATGCGTGGGGTGTCTCGCAAGCGAAATCCAAACAAGGAACCACCCCGATACACTACTTCCTAAAGTAGTCGGTCATCGAAACTCCAAAGGTCCTTAGTCAATAGCATATAAAAATTTGATTTATCAATTCAAAACAAAAATTAGGTTTTATCAATTTCAAATAGAGTCTACGCATCTACTCTCTTATAGAAGACAATATGCAGGATACTAGTAGTACATGCGCTCTTTTATACCACAAGTCAATGCACGCCGATAGTCTCATCACGCTCGAACATGCCCAAGGTAAGTAATCCCATGATAAAAATCAAACCCACGTGATAACATGTAATATATAGGTGTCCCACACCCCTCAGTGAGTCTACGTAAATAACGATGTTATAGGCTAAGTTTAGCAACCCTTTAGCCCACACAATATCAATCACTATAAAAATCAATATATGCTTCATAATCCCTTAGATAGAAAACATACCCTCATTCGCGGGTGGTGGTTGTTGATTCGCTGCCTAACGGACGTTATATACACGCCCGTACTGACCCTGCTGCGCGGGTGCTGCTGGAATGGGAGGTAGTGCTAGCACCAGAGCTAGAGCTGGAAGAGCAGCTGGTGGAAACACTGGTACCTGCGGCTCCTGTCGAGCATGTTGTTGCTGAGGAAATTTGTCTTTGTCAGGACAATCTTGACGTTTATGGCCATACTTGCCACACACGAAACATTTTCCCGCAAACTTTACACCACCTTTCCCCTGTTGACCCCGAACCTGCTGGCCATTACCTCCCTTCCCTTGGCCCTGATGAGCCTGTCTCTGGCCCTGATGGCCCTGTTGTCCTTGCCCAAAACCTCTATCCTCAAATCGAGAATCTCCAGATAGTAAACGCTTAGCATAGTCCCCTGTCTAGGAACCCTGCTCACTCTGACGCTGATGACTCTGCCCTGGCTGAGTCCCACTAGAACTGCCCCCAGTAGTCTTGCTTTGCAGGCTTGACCCAAACCTCCACTTGACACCCTGATTATGTAAGCGGTTATCCTGGCAGTGGAGCATTGCAGCATTAAGAACATCTGCATACGTACGTAGTGAAAGATTCCCCAATAAATGTTGGCGAATTTTATAGTTCAACTCATCAGTGAACATTAGGATTCTCCTCTCCTCAGTAGGTACTTCAGCTGGTACCAAATTAGTTAATCTCGTAAACTCATCCTCATATTTCGCCATAGTTTTCTCTCCCTGTTTCAAATCAAGTAGCTTCCACCTCATCTCTGTCTGGATGGCGGAAGGAAAATACTTCCCATCAAACCGTATCCAAAAGTCTTGAATAGTCATTGTGTCCCTCTCCACTATAGTGGTCTTAGCTTCCCACCATTGCAAGGCTACCCCTACTAGCTTGAATGTGGCTAGTATTTGACGTTGAACCTCAGTACATTCAATCATTCTCAAGTGCCATTGGTTATCTTTCTTCCATTGGCTAGCAGTCATAACATCTGATCCTCCCTGAAACTTAGGTGGGTGTGCTTTCTGAAAGGCATCCCTCGCTCGTTCCCATGCAGTAGGAAACACTTCCCCTTGCGCGGGTGGCACAACCGGTGCCGGTGCTGGAGCCTGCTGAACAGCAGCTAAAGTTGCATTGACTGCCTGAGCGATAATTGCAGCAACTTCAGCCACAGTCATCGTACCCTGAGCTGGGGTGGGCTGAGGTGCACGTCGAGGAGGCATCTGAAATGAGAGAAAACTATCAGTATTTGATATCTCAAAATAGCTGAAGTTTGTACGCGTAAATAGAAAAGAAATAATCCTACGCATAGGGCTCTACATCAAAGAACGCTAAGCTGAAAACACAGTAAGCCGTACAGATCCTAAAGGACACTAGAACCTGATGCTCTGATACCACCTGTAACACCCCGCCTAATTAAATACCAGGTGGCCAGTCCCATACCAAATTAAAACAGAATATACAGTTGGCTCATTCTTAGCATCACTGTCGAAAAAATTTACAACACCCCCAATACCCAATTAAGCTGGTGTTAAAAACTTTCCAAATTTAACTTTCAACAAAACTATTTTTAGTTTAAGAATAACACTACACATTTTATACTACAACACTGATAACACAATAAATAACTCAAAAGAATTTAAATGCAATTGGAATAAACATTCCCAAATAATATAAACCTTTACAATAATTCCAACAATGTTAAATGTATTAAAAAGTCCCGAATACAATAGTGTTTAACCCCGATAGAAAAAGATAACTGAATCCTTTGGGCGACATGCCCTAACTAAGAATACTGTGACTCAAAAGATGAAAGGCGTCTAAGCAAAAACTCCATAGCTCCATAGTTCAACATCATCCGCTAAGGTTGGCGTCCCTGTTGTTGGACACCTGATATAGAAGATACAATAGAAAAGAAAATATGCAAGGAAACGGGTCAGAGCCCGAATGTGTAGATGATTTTTAAAACAGCAAGTATTTAACAAGTGCAATAAAGCATTTATTATGTACATGTTAGATCCAACTCTCACTTGCTATTCTCACCTCTCAACTAGAGTGCACACTTAACGTCTCCTATTAACCTCCTAGTTAATGGTTCCTCTTTTCCAGTTTCCATATTATAATTCCATTCCCATATCATAATCCCAGTATGTCCCATACCATACGTCACATTATTATTCATTTACATTTCTCATTTATATGAATCGTTTCTCATTAACATGAATCATTTCTCATTAATATGAATTAAGCTTTTCAATTCTATAAGCATAAACATTCATTAACCGTTATCTACAATTATCACCGTAGATGGAGTTAACCATAATATATATCCATTCAATCATTTATTTCATTATATATATATATATATATATATATATATTCATATATAATACAGCACCCCGAGTCACAGCTGCGGTGCAATGCATTACTCTGCTATCATGTCCCATCATCGCTGGTCGCCGAATAGGGGACTAAAGGTTCGTTAAGGATTCCTCGAACCATAAACAATAACACAAACATTGGAGGCGAACATAGTTCTCGTATCCATGGGTCACGCACATACCTACGTACCCACAGTCAGCGGACTTATCAACTCCCCGATAAGTCTTTCATAGACCTATGTTCTCGAGCGACAAATCAAAGATCCCATGGATTCATCAGGATATGACTGCCCTCACGCGCAAACCTCCCACCGATAGCAAGTAAGCTAGGTATGTCATACACATAAATCATCAATCAATCAAATAGGCATTATCATACCTATAGCATTGGCATGATTTGGGAGTGGGTTGTGAGTAATGTTTGTCTTAGCATTGGCTGGTGGGGTAATGGTACCCCGATCAATTAGACCTTGAATTATTTTTCAAAGTTGAAAGCATTGGTCGGTGGTATGGCCAGCAGTTTGGTGAAAGGCACAATGGACATCTGCCTTGAAGTTTCTTAGGAGTGGATTTGTCAATGGACGGGGGTCCAAAGGTTTGATAAAGTTTCGGCTTAAGAGGGCTTGATAAAATTTGGAGAGGGGAGCATGGAGCTCGGTGTATTCCTTTAGACTGGGACAGGGCGTCTTTTTGGTGCCCACGAAGTGGTTGGTTGAGAGATGTTGTTGATGGTTGAGATTACAGCACTGGCACATTTGTCATATTTTCTGGGGGTGAACTATCCGGACACTTTCTTTGGTTCAACCTCTGTTTTAGCAAGACCTTCCTCAATTTATACTCCTGCTTCTCTGAGACCTCGGAAGTGGGGATAGTATTATCCTCCCATTATTTCTCGAACATGGGGTAAGAAGTTCTTCTTCACTATGTTGACTTGTTCTTCCTCGGATGGCCGACTGGTTATAGTGGCTGCTTTTTCCCTCTATCGGCCTATGAAGTTACGGACTGACTCCACAAAGTTTTGTTTGAGCAGCTTTAAATCACGGCGGGTGACCTCAAGCTCTTCGTTGTATTTGTACTACGACATGAATTCTCGGGCTACATCCTCCCAGATACGGATTCTAGACTCCTCGAGAGACAAAAACCATCAGAGGGTGATATCATTCAAATTTTGCTGAAATAATTGGGCCATAACTTCTTCAGAAGCCCCTAGGAGAGTCATAGAATGGTGATAACTACGAAGATGAACAATTGGGAGTCCACTTCCTTCAAATTTCTCGATATTTGGCATCTTGAACTTCTCGGGTAACCCCGCCTTAGGATAAGAAGACATGTGAGTGTAGTCCATGTAATTCCTAGAGACTCTGACTTGGTCAAACTTCTTAGTTAGCATCTTGAGTTCTTCTGTGATGTTGTTCAACTCTTCTCCTTTTGGATCAATGATCATAGGCAAGTTAGCCCCATGTTGGGTAAGGTTTGGCATAGGAAGCTGGGCAGGCGGTGGCCCATTAGTAGGAGGGGCACATGGATCATGCTGATACTCTTTGGGAACCCAGATAAGCTGAACAAGATAATCGACTTACTCAGTTGCATTATTACAGTTATCGTTTGTTTCAACACGGTACGATTTGCATGTAGAAATCATTA
Source organism: Sambucus nigra (assembly GCA_949130495.1). Classification (NCBI taxonomy): domain Eukaryota; kingdom Viridiplantae; phylum Streptophyta; class Magnoliopsida; order Dipsacales; family Adoxaceae; genus Sambucus; species Sambucus nigra. The sequence goes on from OX422212.1 coordinate 365,055,738, forward strand.
TAACCTTATTCTGGAAATTAATATGTGAAGTAGATGATTAACCCACGAATTTGTAATGACTTGTTAGAAGGAAATTCTGGAGAAAACTGATTAGAACAAAAGTTAATAAAACCTTAGGGTTCTTGATGATTAGATGAAATTTTAGGTTGTTTAACCATGTTTAATGATGAATACACGCATGCTGATCGTTAAAGATATCTGGAATTATGTTAGGATGTTAGCAGTAGACTTTTGGGTTGATTAGTGTTGGATAATATGAGTTTTGATGAAGAAACTTAATCAATCCCGTCACTGCAATTTCTGCAGAATTTTTGCCCAGACCTGCTTGATCGATCGATCGAGCATAGAGCTTTGATCGATCGAGCCCCAAGCTTCGATCGATCGACCCCTCCTTGCAGACTCCTATTTCTCTTGTTTATTTAGTTAAATTAAATTATCGTGAAATAACACTTGGGCATTCTAAATAAAATGATTTGGGAGATATTGAGGACCAGTAGGGTATATGGATAAATGTTAGAACCTTTAATCTTCAACGAGAAGGGTAATTATGGGATATTTACTTTAGGTTGGTAAGTTTATGAAACTTAAGGGTGAGGTGCGTAAGAGAGATACGTTGGAATCAAATAAAGTCACTTACTGAATTTTAGATTGGTAAGGATATGACCCATGAGTATTAGGTAATGAGTGAGAAAACTCTTCGAGTTAAGGTTAGAGACGAAACCTTATACGTAATCATAATAATGGGAAATTAAAGATAAATGTTGTGACTATGGGTTACGAGAGAAACCTATATTAATATGATGAAATGGGTATATTTATATAATTGTGTGTACATATATTATATACATGTGAAAAACGTACCCGCGCTACTTGCTATCCCTGAGGTTACCGCGCTGGGACGATCGTATCCTGTGTTGCTTTTGGGGGATATCGATTTGTACCCTAGAAGATAGAGATCCTAGGTACAGGCTATTAGATTGATAGTCGGACGGTCCTAAGAGACGTGTGGGTATGTACTGACCTCTTGGACTTGGAATCTATGCTTCGCCTCAACGTTGTTTTGTATATGTTAATACAGTTCGAGAGTGATTCCGAACTTGTATTCCCTTTGTGTGAGCGATATGGGGAATGGATAGCAGAGTATGCCCGCACCATAAATTAGTTGGGGTGTTGTTATATATATATTATTCGAATAGTTAATATATATATATATATATATATATATGGTTATAAACTTTAATCTGCCTACTATAATTTGATAAGTAGGACATAGTTGTTGACGCAATAATAACTACTTGTTTTGTGAAAGTATGAGGACACTGGGAAACCTTATAGTTCAATGAAGCTAAAACGAGAGGAGTACTACAAATTGAAAGTAACCTTTTTAAAATATTGTCATCGTTCGGTTTTGAAAACATATGAGTAAGTTAAGATAAACGAACCGTTGGGAAGGTTAGTACGATAGGAGTGCACATTAGAAGATAGGTGAGTATTTCTCAAGAGAGAGACGAACTAATATGTTGTTGCATTGGCCTGTATCAATTTAAATACTTGCTTAACGTATTTTAAAATCAAACAAACTTTCGGGCCCTGACCCGTTTCTTTTTCTCTCTCTCTCTTGTGTATATATATGTATATTTTCAGGTGCCCAGCCACAGGGGCGTCTTGCTTAGGATCCTTTGAGAAGAACGAGCTGCAGCTTAGGTGGGAGTTGCAGGTCACTTGAGTAGACGGCTTCTGTTATTGACTCCACTCCTATTACTCTCATTTATTGGGCACGTGTCGCCCTTTTTATCATTTCATTTATTGTTGGGATTTTCATATTTCAGTTACTCCAGTATTGTTTTATGGGATTTATTCAGGATGGTTTATGATTTTTAGTTTTATTATGTTGACATTCGATTGTTGAATGTATGGTTTTATTTTAGTTCATCGTGGTGTGATTCTATATTGTAAATGTTGTTTTGAATAATTAAATCTTTTCTTTAATTAAAATTTGGAAGTTTGTATGAAAAATGTTTTTGGCACTTAGCTTAATTATTTAGGGTGTTAAATTGAAAAATTATTTTATCGACAGTGATGCTGAGAATGAACCAACTGTTTACCTTGATTTAATTTAATAAAGGAGTGATCGCCCGGTATTTAATTAGGCGAGGGTGTCACACACCCGTGCCGTTTCCCACTTTAGTGACAGATTCACATGAGTCTCACCCTCACCCACCTAGGCATCCCATTCCTATTAGGAAAGTGCGTCCTAGAGTTTTTGAGAGAGGTGTTCCGAGACCTATTTATGTTTGCTCACAGTGCAAAAGGAGAGTACACCTTAGGGAATTTTGCTTTAAGTTGGGGTATGTGTCACGTTTTGCTTCTACACGTGTTTCTGATACACATGTACCCACACATGATTCTTTACATGCTCCTGGAGACTACATGAGAGAGTTTGCACATTTAGGTGAGCAAGTTAAGTTTTTAGTCAAAACTTGACAAGAATTGATGGAGGCTTTTCATAAGTTGTCACCACCTTTGGAAAACCCCTCCGCACCTAAAGATTGAGGTTTGACTTGTTTACTAGCATAGGATGTTTTTCATGATGTCATTATTTTCCTATTGCTAGTATGTATCATTTTTGTATGTTTTATTTTTTTTTGAAATATCTTTAAAGAATATAAAAAGATTTTATTTTGATAAAAAATTTCAAAATCTAAAAAGATTTTTGTATTTTGTTTGCACCATTTATGGATGGACACTTTGGATGACCGAGCCACAACATCATTCCATTTTTTTCATGTGACTATTTAATAGTGTTTTGAGATAATAGGTCAATTCATCCCTGTGCTTTATAATGTTTGGAGTCATTAAGATGTAATTAAGTGTTACTTCCTACATGTTTAACTCATGTTTCCTTTATTGCACACATGCACGAGTTTGTTTGATTATTGTACTTGTCTTATCACATGTTGGTTGGGTGTTTTCACTTCAATCCTGTCCTTAAAAAGAACCAAGCGCGATAAAATTTTGAAAAGGAAATTGTGCACATAAGAACCATTTTGTGAGTTTGTGTGCTTTATTTAAAAACGGGAAAGGGCTGCGTAAGGTTCATTTGGCCTTTGCGAATACTAAGCCACCGTTAAATTGGACCTAAAAAATGGAAGAATTTTATTATCCGGGGTCCAAAGAGGTTTAAAAGAGCCCCAAAAAATTTAAAGGCAATAAAAAAAAATTCATGCCAAATTATGGGCCATTTATATTTTTGCACCAATTATCCAATGTTTGAGAATTTAGATTACCTCTAAAAGAAAATATATATGAGGGAGTTTGGTTGGAGAATTAAAACGGGTTTGCACAACCTTGGAATTCTTGAAAATGCGCTATATAGTTTTGGATGTTATTGGTGTGGAAATCATTTTGACTTTGATTTGTTGATTTGCATAAGACGATGTCATCTAAATTCAAAAAATTTTACACCTAAGGATACTTTTGATGTTCATTCGTTGGGGGTACACATATGCATCGTGCACATATGCTTGATTGAGTTGATTTATCTATCGAATGTGTTCACACCCATTCATTCCATTTCCATGACTTGGTTGTTTGAGGTTAAATCCATGGTGTGAGTTTTGTATCATGTTTTACATATTTTTCAAATTGTATTTTTTTTAGGAAAAATTTGAAAAATTAAAAAATAGTTTGTGAGATTTTTGAGATATCCCTTTGCATGGGCCTAATTTGATCTTTGTTTGCTATGAATTTTATCGTGACACTCCATATTTTGATTGTTTCTTCTTATCTGTCTATTTGGGGACATCATAAAAGGGGGAGAAAGAATTATCATATTATGGGGGAGTTTTTGCATTATGGGGGAGATTTGATTTATTAATGCTTTATTCTTATATCATTTCAAACTCGATGTGTCACGAAGGTATTTTACTTTTTCTCATGTGTGTAGGTACAAAATTGAAGATCATGATATGTTGCACACCATGATGAGAAAATCTTTGAGTTTTGGTGAAGATTGAAGAACAGTTTTGAGACCTTGCAAATTTATTCATGGGAGGGTAGATTTGTATAGGCATCTTTTGTATTTGATAATTCGGATTTTTTTATGTATGTACCGGCATAGACATAAGGGTAGATTTGTAAGGATATATTTTCATTGTCCATTATCAATTTGTTATGTCATATACCGCTACACCGTCGAAGAACATTCAAGAGAAATCTACATCAAAAACGGATCCGAATTGATCAAGTTCTTCATCAAAAAGTCTCCGCGCAGTTAAAATTGGTAAGGTTATGTTTTAAATACCTTTACTTTTCACTTAGAGCTTTGGGGAGATTTTTACAAAATATTTTCTAAGTGTTGGAGCAGACTTTTTCATCAAATATTGAGAATGAGTATTTTTTCTAAGTTTTGAAGCGGACATCGATTTTGGCCCCCAGGTCGTTCGCGCGAGATCAGCATCTCGTTCGAACGAGAATGGAAGTCGCACGATCTCCTTTGAACGACATGCGTCCTTCGTTCAAGCGACATCTTCTTCTCATTCGAACGAGCTCGGATTTCGAGGCGATGCGTTTTTGTATAAATACTCATTAAATGGTAACGTTTTCAAAAATAAGTCCATACGTTTTCCAGAACAGAAACACTGCAAAAGCAGAATTCTTTAGGCTTCTTCCTTTTAGGGTTTAATCCCTTTTTGGTTTTCAATTCACAAAACTCCCTTATGCTTTAGTGAATTATTTGGTGTTTAAGAACAAGTTTGCTTTTTTTCAACCTCTGTGGAGAAGGGATCTCCATATTTGATCGGTGGATACCGAGCGTAGTCATACTGCATGTGGACGAGCCGAAGACGACGAACCAAGGCCTGGAGGGTATTTCATTGTATCTCGTATCTTTGAAGATTTGATGAAGGCACCGTGCATTACACACTTGTGGGCAATTATTAGGTTGTATGTAAGTCAAGGGTCCTTTGAATTCTTCAAAGTGTTATAAAATGTTTTACTCGAAAGGTTTTTTTTTCCTATATCATTCGTCTTTATCTTTCATGCATGATTTGAATGATTTATCTCTTTTAGATGCATGTTTAGGGGCTGAATTAGTAGACTCTAATTAAATAAGTGAGCCAAATTATAAGTTCGCGAATTTAATCAATTATCAGACCATTATGACTTTTCATGATTGACCAAATTTTGTCCAGTAACTGGAGAGTCACTTCATGATGGGTGCTAGTCTGGAAGGGCGTAGTTAGCCTAAGAAATATGACTCTCACCTTCCATTGTCCAAGTACCTTCGACGTATATCGAACGGTTCCCTCGCATCGTACCGCTTAACCGAAGTCATGACATGGGGTATATCGTAGGGAACTTGTTCACGTACGCCGAGTATATCAAATTCGTCTGACACGTACCGTCCCCACGAGGTATATAATGAGGCAATTCTCGTACACTCAGGAATATCAAATGGCTTGTCCTCACTTACGGATTGCCCTCAAAGGAAAGAGTATATAATGGAAGTCACACCAAAGGGGGGAACCCTTTTCGATTCACCCAACCAACTGCATACCCACATATATGTGTCATGCCTAGGACACACATGTTAGAATGTCGGTTTCGACCGAAAACTCTACCAAAATTTCGAGTCGGCCTCTCGTGCAAATATTCACGCATTTTTAAAATGGTACCTTACCCGTGAGCTTGGTTACAGGTCCAGCCGTAGCTTTGCATATATTACAAACCTAACTTTTCCAGGCTCAGGTCTCGTCCGACATTTTATTTTGCATTTAGGATAATTTAATACAAGTGAGAACATGATAATAATAATAATAATCATGCTGAGACCCGTCTCCCAAAAATATTTCTCCCTTCTTTATAAAAAATACAAAAACATTTTTCCCTCCTTTATCAAAATTCCAGAAATATTTTGCCTTTCAATCTCAAAAAGAAAAAGTGTCAAAAATATTTTCATCCTTTTTTGTCAAAAATAAATCCCATTTTACACCTTCTCAGGTCGATCGCACGCCCTTGGCCTGGCTCCTTATTGGCTTTGGTCTTCAGTCAAATCACCCCAGAGTTCAATCCATTCCCCTGTTACCTCTTTGGAGTCCAGTATCCATCGACTTTCCATGGAGAACACAAACAAGTACCAATTGCGCAGCCAAATCTGATGATATTCTTAGCTCAGCTCGTGTCCAAGATTGACAACCTCCAGACTGAGGTCCGAGAGATGCAACAAAACCAGGTTCCTATTCCTCAAGATCATGAGGCCTTATTCCCTCATGCTATCGATCTACCCATATCAATAAGGTAATATCACTACCCTAAGATAATTCCCATACGTAGCATTATATCTCTTTTAAATTCCACGTATTAAAATATCATATCTTTACTTCATAATTTAATTATCCTCGCATCCTATAAAATCTCTCCACTCCCGACGTCGTTAAGGTTCATGCGCGGAGCGTCTCGCAAAGCGAAATCCAAACAAGGAACCCCTCCAATACACTACTACTTAACTTTATCGATCGAGGAGGTCCGACAACTTCAACTATGCGATCGGGATAACCTCATACCCTCTTTCAACCAAATGTATTCTAAACTCCCATATCTATCCAGGAGACATACCACTACGCTCTTGTATTACACTCCGCCCTTGCGAAATCAATAATGAACTTAAACTCAGTCCTTGATGTTCAAATTGTAACCCTAAGGCTACCCTCACTCAATACACAAGATTCAAATAGATTTTTCCTCAACATATATTCAATAAGAAGTCACTAATATCCTACTGGTTCATAACATCATTTCTCCTGAATTATTACGAATTAAACTCTCCTTTCAATTAGGGTTAAAACCGATAGCTCCAAATCTCTTATAAACACACCTTTTTTCACTTAGGATTAAACCCTCTTGTAAACTTAAGGATACCCAGGTGTTATATTAAATCACCCCTACTGGTCCTATCTTTAATCCTCATACATCCCCATTTGGAATTTAACAAATGAATCTAGCAACCAAAATTCCATTCAATATAATTATCATCATTCTAATCAATTAAATCCAAATCAAATTAATTCAAATCTTATCAAGGGTTTACTGATATTTTCTAAGTCCCATAATATCTAAATAATAATCACCAAATATCCATAAAAGGTTTGGGATAAGAATCAACATTTAAAAATAAACAACTTTACATATTTTGGGGAGGTCGATCGATCGAAGGCAGGGGTCGATCGATCGATCCCTCAGGTCATAGCCTGGTTTTCTGCATTTTCTGCAACTACCTGTTTAGCAACTTATGATCATTTAAACCTTCATCTAAACATCCCAAATGACTTATAATCTTTACTACATGATATATCAACATATATGAACGATTTCCAATACTCTAAACATCCTAGAATCATCAAAGGATTAGATTAAAAAGCATGTTTATATCCTTATTTCCAGAAAATTTCAACATATCAACTTCAAGAACACATCAATGGTTTTCATAATTTCTTCAACGGTTTCATGACTATTTCGTGGATTATTATCAACCTAAAACATGAGTTTAATTCCTATATCATTTCAGTTTCCAGAAATCCATTTAATACTCCATTATTTCTTCCAAACTTGAATAATCTTCTCTTTTCATACTATTCTAACATGGACAATATACAAACTTAAATTTCCATTATTAAACACTTGCCTTTACTGAAGGTCTGATCCTTTGGTGTAGTATATCTCAGTTGGTTGTCCCTTCTCCGGTCAAACTCCGGTGGTGGTTGGTGGTGGTGAACCTGGGTTCTTGTTCTTTTCCTTCCCAAGTAGGCTTTTCCCTTCCCAAGCACCCTTTCACTCTCTCTAGGAAGATGGCTTCTCTACTTTATGTAGAGGAGATGAATAACCCCCATACACTTAATCTACCAATACTTATAACAGTACAAAATCCGAAATCACTATTCACCCCCTTAGTAAAATGACCAAAATGCCCTTTGGGGTTATCTTTTCATTTCCAAATGACCCGAGACCCAAATCCATTATCCAAATAGACTTTTCTGACTATTTCAACCCTTACGGACGCAACGACGGGGTTGAAATGACTATAAGGTCGATAGAAAATAAATTTCCTTTTTAATTTAATAAATTAGTCCCGACACGTCCCATACCGCGTCTGACTAAAAATTCAAATTACCGATTTTATATCATACAGTCATATCAATGACATCACATTCATATATTACCTAAATATGTTTAAGTAATATTCAGAATCATCCATTTTAATATCCACCGTCCGGATAAAACCCGAATGAATTAATTAATAATAAAATACAATTAATCCATTAATGTAAAATATAACCCATTTTAAAAGTCATTTAAAATTATAGGGTATTACATACTTCCCCCCTTATAACAGAATTTCCTCCCAAAATTCAGGAATATAAGTCATACCGGTAAGGTCAACTTCGAGTATAAATCTCTCATCGCAAGAAATCTAAGACGTACCGCCCATACAGTACATTAACGAAAATCACTATCGATGTTATACGCCAAGCCTCACCATATAGTTTCAACTAGGGGTGGCCATAGGCCTGAGGCCCGCCAAGCCCGCCCAGCCCGCCCAATAAAAAAATAGGGCTTGGGTAAGGTGAATAGGCCCGCAGAGCGGGCCTGGCAAAATTTTATAGGCCCGATTTTTTTTCGGGCGGGCTTGGGCATGAGTTCTTAAGCCCGATGAGGCCCGGCCCGGCCCGAGGCCCGAAAAAATATATATATATATATATATATGGGGGGGGGGAAACTTTTATAAATATAAAAACGTATATCAAGTCTTTTCATGTAGAGTGGACAACTTTATATATGGACTTTGTAATACATGGTGTTTAAAACAGATTTTTAATTAAAAAAAGTGGTCTTTAAATAAAAAAATAGGTATTTTAATTTTTTAAAAAATCTTTTAATTAACATAACAAGGCCCGATTGGGCGGGCCTGGGTAAAGAGCTTTCAAATATGGGCGGGCTTGGGATTACATAATAAGGCCCGATCTGGGCCCGAGCGGGCTTGGGATAACACTTAATTTTTCAAGCCCGGCCCGAGCCCGACCTGGCCTGCCCAGGCCCGGCCCACGGCCACCCCTGGTTTCAACTGAATCAAATTTAAACTTTACCCAATCTTCCTTATACCATTCACGTAACCAAGTTCTGAAAAATGATCCTCTCGTAGTGAACAAATAAATCCTGAAGTATCAACTACTTACCTATTTCACAATTATGAAAAATACTACAATCCAATCATCCAGGGCGCCCATACACCCTCTCGTACCGCTTTCAGTATTAAAATTTTTGCAAAGGTTTTAAACTCATTTCCCAAAGACCTAACGTATTTCGACTCCCAACGGTTATTAGTTTCATGCGTGGGGTGTCTCGCAAGCGAAATCCAAACAAGGAACCACCCCGATACACTACTTCCTAAAGTAGTCGGTCATCGAAACTCCTAAGGTCCTTAGTCAATAGCATATAAAAATTTGATTTATCGATTCAAAATAAAAATTAGGTTTTATCAATTTCAAATAGAGTCTACGCATCTACTCTCTTATAGAAGACAATATGCAGGATAGTAGTAGTACATACTCTCTTTTATACCACAAGTCAATGCACGCCGATAGTCTCATCACGCTCGGACATGCCCAAGGTAAGTAATCCCATGATAAAAATCAAACCCACGTGATAACATGTAATATATAGGTGTCCCACACCCCTCAGTGAGTCTACGTAAATAACGATGTTATAGGCTAAGTTTAGCAACCCTTTAGCCCACACAATATCAATCACTACAAAAATCAATATACGCTTCATAATCCCTTAGATAGAAAACATACCCTCATTCGCGGGTGGTGGTTGTTGATTCGCTGCCTGACGGACGTTATATACACGCCCGTACTGACCCTGCTGCGCGGGCTCTGCTGGAATGGGAGGTAGTGCTAGCACCGGAGCTGGAGCTGGAAGAGCAGCTAGTGGAAACACTGGTAACTCCGGCTCCTGTCGAGCATGTTGTTGCTGAGGAAATTTGTCTTTCTCAGGACAATCTTGACGTTTATGGCCATACTTGCCACACACGAAACATTTTCCCGCAAACTTTCCACCACCTTGCCCCTGTTGACCCCGAACCTGTTGGCCATTACCACACTTCCCTTGGCCCTGATGAGCCTGTCTCTGGCCCTGATGGCCCTGTTGTCCTTGCCCAAAACCTCTATCCTCAAATCGAGAATCTCCAGATAGTAAACGCTTAGCATAGTCCCCTGTCTAGGAACCCTGCTCACTCTGACGCTGAGGACTCTGCCCTGGCTGAGTCCCACTAGAACTTCCCCCAGTAGTCTTGCCTTGCAGGCTTGACACCCTGATTATGTAAGCGGTTATCCTGGCAGTGGAGCATTACAGCATTAAGAACATCTGCATACATACGTAGTGAAAGATTCCCCAATAAATGTTGGCGAATTTTATAGTTCAACTCATCAGTGAACATTAGGATTCTCCTCTCCTCAGTAGATACTTCAGCTGGTACCAAATTAGTTAATCTCGTAAACTCTTCCTCATATTTCGCCATAGTTTTCTCTCCCTGTTTCAAATCAAGTAGCTTCCGCCTCATCTCTGTCTGGATGGCGGAAGGAAAATACTTCCCATCAAATCGTATCCAAAAGTCTTGAATAGTCATTGTGTCCCTCTCCTCCATAGTGGTCTTAGCTTCCCACCATTGCAAGGCTGCCCCTACTAGCTTGAATGTGGCTAGTATTTGACGTTGAACCTCAGTACATTCAATCATTCTCAAGTGCCATTGGATATCTTTCTTCCATTGGCTAGCAGTCACAACATCTGATCCTCCCTGAAACTTAGGTGGGTGCGCTTTCTGAAAGGCATCCCTCGCTCGTTCCCATGCAGTAGGAAACACTTCCCCTTGCGCGGGTGGCACAACCGGTGCCGGTGCTGGAGCCTGCTGAACAGCAGCTAAAGTTGCATTGACTGCCTGAGCGATAATTGCAGCAACTTCGGCCGCAGTCATCGTACCCTGAGCTGGGGCGGGCTGAGGTGCACGTCGAGGAGGCATCTGAAATGAGAGAAAACTATCAGTATTTGATATCTCAAAATAGCTGAAGTTTGTACGCATAAATAGAAAAGCAATAATCCTACGCATAGGGCTCTACATCAAAGAACGCTAAGCTAAAAACATAGTAAGCCGTACATATCCTAAAGGACACTAGAACCTGATGCTCTGATACCACCTGTAACACCCCGCCTAATTAAATACCGGGTGGCCAGTCCCATACCAAATTAAAACAGAATATACAGTTGGCTCATTCTTAGCATCACCTTCAAAAACAATTACAACACCCCCAATACCCAATTAAGCTGGTGTTAAAAACTTTCCAAATTTAACTTTCAACAAAACTATTTTTAGTTTAAGAATAACACTACACATTTTATACTACAACACTGATAACACAATAAATAACTCAAAAGAATTTAAATGCAATTGGAATAAACATTCCCAAATAATATAAACCTTTACAATAATTCCAACAATGTTAAATGTATTAAAAAGTCCCGAATACAATAGTATTTAACCCTGATAGAAAAAGATAACTGAATCTTTTGGGCGACATGCCCTAACTAAGAATACTGTGACTCAAAAGATGAAAGGCGTCTAAGAAAAAACTCCATAGCTCCATAGTTCAACATCATCCGCTAAGGTTGGCGTCCCTGTTGTTGGACACCTGATATAGAAGATACAATAGAAAAGAAAATATGCAAGGAAACGGGTCAGAGCCCGAATGTGTAGATGATTTTTAAAACAGCAAGTATTTAACAAGTGTAATAAAGAATTTATTATGTACATGTTAGATCCAACTCTCACTTGCTATTCTCACCTCTCAACTAGAGTGCACACTTAACGTCTCCTATTAACCTCCTAGTTAATGGTTCCTCTTTTCCAGTTTCCATATTATAATTCCATTCCCATATCATAATCCCAGTATGTCCCATACCATACGTCACATTATTATTCATTTACATTTCTCATTTATATGAATCGTTTCTCATTAACATGAATCATTTCTCATTAATATGAATTAAGCTTTTCAATTCTATAAGCATAAACATTCATTAACCGTTATCTACAATTATCACCGTAGATGGAGTTAACCACAATATATATCCATTCAATCATTTATTTCATTATATATATATATATATATATATATATATATATATATTCATATATAATACAGCACCCCGAGTCACAGCTGCGGTGCAATGCATTACTCTGCTATCATGTCCCATCATCGCTGGTCGCCGAATAGGGGACTAAAGGTTCGGTAAGGATTCCTCGAACCATAAACAATAACACAAACATTGGAGGTGAACATAGTTCTCGTATCCATGGGTCACGAACATACCTACGTACCAACAGTCAGCGGACTTATCAACTCCCCGATAAGTCTTTCATAGACCTATGTTCGCGAGCGACAAATCAAAGATCCCATGGATTCATCAGGGTATGACTGCCCTCACGCGCAAACCTCCCACCGATAGCAAGTAAGCTAGGTATGCCATACACATAAATCATCAATCAATCAAATAGGCATTATCATACCTATAATATAATATCAATAAGGTAATATCACTACCCTAAGATAATTCCCATACGTAGAATTATATCTCTTTTAAATTCCACCTATTAAAATATCATATCTTTACTTCATAATTTAATTATCCTCGCATCCTATAAAATCTCTCCACTCCCGACGTCGTTAAGGTTCATGCACGGAGCGTCTCGCAAAGCGAAATCCAAACAAGGAACCCCTCCAATACACTACTACTTAACTTTATCGATCGAGGAGGTCCGACAACTTCAACTATGCGATTGGGATAACCTCATACCCTCTTTCAACCAAATGTATTCTAAACTCCCATATCTATCCAGGAGACATACCACTACGCTCTTGTATTACACTCCGTCCTTGCGAAATCAATAATGAGCTTAAACTCAGTCTTTGATGTTCAAATTGTAACCCTAAGGCAACCCTCACTCAATACACAAGATTCAAATAGGTTTTTCCTCAACATATATTCAATAAGAAGTCACTAATATCCTACTGGTTCATAACATCATTTCTCCCGAATTATTAAGAATTAAACTTTCCTTTCAATTAGGGTTAAAACCGATAGCTCCAAATCTCTTATAAACACACCTTCTTTCACTTAGGATTAAACCCTCTTGTAAACTTAAGGATACCCAGGTGTTATATTAAATCACCCCTACTGGTCCTATCTTTAATCCTCATACATCCCCATTTGGAATTTAACAAATGAATCTAGCAACCGAAATTCCATTCAATATAATTATCATCATTCTAATCAATTAAATCCAAATCAAATTAATTCAAATCTTATCAAGGGTTTACTGATATTTTCTAAGTCCCATAATATCCAAATAATAATCACCAAAGATCCATAAAAGGTTTGGGATAAGAATCAACATTTAAAAAGAAACAACTTTACATATTCTGGGGAGGTCGATCGATCGATCCCTCAGGTCACAGCCTGGTTTTCTGCAACTACGGGTTTAGCAACTTATGATCATTTAAACCTTCATATAAACATCCCAAATGACTTATAATCTTTACTACAAGATATATCAACATATATGAACGATTTCCAATACTCTAAACATCCTAGAATCATCAAGGGATTAGATTAAAAAGCATGTTTATCTCTTTATTTCCAGAAAATTTCAACATATCAACTTCAAGAACACATAAATGGTTTTCATAATTTCTTCAACGGTTTCATGACTATTTCGTGGATTATTATCAACCTAAAACATGAGTTTAATTCCTATATCATTTCAGTTTCCAGAAATCCATTTAATACTCCATTATTTCTTCCAAACTTGAATAATCTTCTCTTTTCATACTATTCTGACATGGACAATATACAAACTTAAATTGCCATTATTAAACACTTACCTTTAATGAAGGTCTGATACTTTGGTGTAGTATATCTCAGTTGGTTGTCCCTTCTCCGGTCAAACTCCGGTGGTGGTTGGTGGTGGTGAACCTTGGTTCTTGTTCTTTTCCTTCCCAAGTAGGCTTTTCCCTTCCCAAGCACCCTTTCACTCTCTCTAGGAAGATGGCTTCTCTACTTTATGTAGAGGAGATGAATAACCCCCATACACTTAATCTACCAATACTTATAATAGTACAAAATCCGAAATCACTATTCACCCCTTAGTAAAATGACCAAAATGCCCTTTTGGGTTGTCTTTTCATTTCCAAATGACCCGAGACCCAAATCCAACATCCAAATAGACTTTTCTGACTATTTCAACCCTTACGGACGCAACGACGGGGTTGAAATGACTATAAGGTCGATAGAAAATAAATTTCCTTTTTAATTTAATAAATTAGTCCCGACACGTCCCATACCGCGTCTGACTAAAAATTCAAATTACCGATTTTATATCATACAGTCATATCAATGACATCACATTCATATATTACCTAAATATCTTTAAGTAATATTCAGAATCATCCATTTTAATATCCAAAGTCCGGATAAAACCCGAATGAATTAATTAATAATAAAATACAATTAATCCATTAATGTAAAATATAACCCATTTTAAAAGTCGTTTAAAATTACGGGGTATTACATACTTCCCCCCTTATAACAGAATTTCGTCCCGAAATTCAGGAATATAAGTCATACCGGTAAGGTCAACTTCGAGTATAAATCTCTCATCGCAAGAAATCTAAGACGTACCGCCCATACAGTACATTAACGAAAATCACTATCGATGTTATACGCCAAGCCTCACCATATAGTTTCAACTGAATCAAATTTAAACTTTACCCAATCTTCCTTATACCATTCACGTAACCAAGTTCAGAAAAATGATCCTCTCGTAGTGAACAAATAAATCCTGAAGTCTCAATTACTTACCTTTTTCACAATTATGAAAAATACTACAATCCAATCATCCAGGGCGCCCATACACCCTCTCGTACCGCTTTCAGTATTAAAATTTTTACAAAGGTTTTAAACTCGTTTCCCAAAGACCTAACTTATTTCGACTCCCAACGGTTATTAGTTTCATGCGTGGGGTGTCTCGCAAGCGAAATCCAAACAAGGAACCACCCCGATACACTACTTCCTAAAGTAGTCGGTCATCGAAACTCCTAAGGTCCTTAGTCAATAGCATATAAAAATTTGATTTATCGATTCAAAACAAAAATTAGGTTTTATCAATTTCAAATAGAGTCTACGCATCTACTCTCTTATAGAAGACAATATGCAGGATAGTAGTAGTACATACGCTCTTTTATACCACAAGTCAATGCACGCCGATAGTCTCATCATGCTCGGACATGCCCAAGGTAAGTAATCCCATGATAAAAATCAAACCCACGTGATAACATGTAATATATAGGTGTCCCACACCCCTCAGAGAGTCTACGTAAATAACGATGTTATAGGCTAAGTTTAGCAACCCTTTAGCCCACACAATATCAATCACTACAAAAATCAATATACACTTCATAATCCCTTAGATAGAAAACATACCCTCATTCGCGGGTGGTGGTTGTTGATTCGCTGCCTGACGGACGTTATATACACGCCCGTACTGACCCTGCTGCGCGGGTGCTGCTGGAATGGGAGGTAGTGCTTGCACCGGAGCTGGAGCTGGAAGAGCAGCTGGTGGAAACACTGGTACCTACGGCTCCTGTCGAGCATGTTGTTGCTGAGTAAATTTGTCTTTCTCGGGACAATCTTGACGTTTATGGCCATACTTGCCACACACGAAACATTTTCCCGCAAACTTTCCACCACCTTGCCCCTGTTGACCCCGAACCTGCTGGCCATTACCTCCCTTCCCTTGGCCCTGATGAGCCTGTGTCTGGCCCTGATGGCCCTGTTGTCCTTGCCCAAAACCTCTATCCTCAAATCGAGAATCTCCAGATAGTAAACGCTTAGCATAGTCCCCTGTCTAGGAACCCTGATCACTCTGACGCTGATGACTCTGCCCTGGCTGAGTCCCACTAGAACTGCCCCCAGTAGTCTTGCCTTGTAGGCTTGACCCAAACCCCCGCTTGACACCCTGATTATGTAAGCGGTTATCCTGGCAGTGGAGCATTGCAGCATTAAGAACATCTGCATATGTACGTAGTGAAAGATTCCCCAATAAATGTTGGCGAATTTTATAGTTCAACTCATCAGTGAACATTAGGATTCTCCTCTCCTCAGTAGGTACTTCAGCTGGTAGGCCAATTTTAAAGGATTGGT
The DNA here is from genome assembly GCA_949130495.1 of Sambucus nigra. NCBI lineage: Eukaryota > Viridiplantae > Streptophyta > Magnoliopsida > Dipsacales > Adoxaceae > Sambucus > Sambucus nigra. Next base: position 365,072,049 of record OX422212.1, read on the forward strand.
GCCAGAGGCAGGAGTTGGGTCGGCCAATTTTAAAGGATGCCACAACGACCTGCTATGAGCAGTCCTCGACCTCATTGAACAACTCCCAATATATTTTTGTGTAATCATTGAGGCTTTCCTGAGGCATTTTCTTCATCGCTAACAAGGCATCCATCCTTTTCGGATGGGAGCTGCTAGTGATGAAGCAAGTTGTAAAGAGCCCTGCCAGGGACTCAAAGCTCCTGATGGATCTGTGAGGGAGTCTTTCAACCACTTTTGGGCCACATCGTGCAAGCTCAAGAGAAAGATCCGGCACATTAATGCATCTTTATGGTTTCAGAGGGTGATGGCCTACATATATTGCCTCACATGGTCAATAGGGTCAGCCTTTTCATCATAGATATTGAACCTGAGAATTGCAAACTTCTTGGGCACTTCTTCTTCTTCTATTTCCCTTGAGAAAGGGGACTTCATCTGGGTCCTGAGAGCTCATCTGGCTAGCTCTCTGATCAATCTGGCAACTCCATGTGCTGGGTGCTGGTCCATTTCTCTTCGGACCAAATTCCGTATCACATCATTTCCTCGAGTCGGGCCCCTATAACGGTGAGCTGGTTGTTGTTGCTCAAGCAAGTCATCATTTGATCTGTGTCCCCTAAGTCTTTGAGATCTACGTCTAGTGATAAAATGACTTTTCCATATGTCGTTGTTGAAAGCCAAGTTAGTCAAAATCCTCAAATACCTACAAAATATAACAATCTAAAGTGTAGCGGTAAGTAAGGGTATCAATCCACTTCCTAGGGAGTAAGCTAGAGACAAATTCAATTGTAATTCACTTTTTATTTTCTTTTTGTGCTTTTTCACTTTTCTATTTTTTTTAGCTTATTCAATATTAAAACAATAGAGTAAGGTGAGGTGAAATAAGACTAAACTAAACTAAATGTGATATGATAAAAACTAACTAGAAAATGACTAAAATGGAAAATAAAGTCTAACACTAAAATAAGAGATAAAGTGAGGTAAATAATTGTGAGAACAATCAAGAAATGGGATTACACCACAAATTTTAGTTATTCTAATTAATTAATTTAATTATTTGAATTATCCCAAATTAATATCAATATTACAAATCAACTCTTGTTGCAAATGTAATTTTAATAGTAACCTTTTAGAAAATTAAGTTTAACACCCCACAACTCTAGAAAATAGATCCACACTCCTTTTAATTAATCACCCGCTCAGATCGATCAATTAAAATTCATGTAAATCTTAGAAAATAAAAATAGAGTTGAAATTCAAGTTATAATACCCCACTTAAGAAACCCCTATCTCTAGTTCGAATCTAAATTGGGTATTATAACTAGAATTTCGATTTTCTCTCGAAACTCATTTACCCTCTCTCGAGGCGTAAATTTAAGGGTGAGGGATCAAAATTAACATTCAAGGGGACTTTTTAAGTAATTAAACTAATTAAACTAAAATAACATCAAATAAGGGTTTCCCCCACCCCTTGAAAGGGGATTTAGCCTAACATGGTATCAAACATAATAAACAAATATTCAATAGGCATTAATATAATAAAAGAGTAGAGAAAGAGAACAAATCTTCACAAGTCTCCTTGAAATTGGCAATTTGAACTCTACCCTTGAAATTGAAGCATACAACCCTCCAAGTGAGTGATCAACACATATATAAATGAAAATTTTACTCAACTTGAATCTCACACAATTATTTCTCACAAATATCTAAAAAAAAATGAAAATAAACTATTTACAAATATTTCTACCTAATTTATTCTAACCTAACTCTCTTCTTTTCTCTAGAATTTTCTCTCTCTATTTGATGATGAGTTTTTCTCAAATGGTGTCTTGAGTCTTCTTTTATAGTAGATGCATGGCACACATGGGGCTAAGGGGTATTTTGGTAAATGACAAAGGGGTGCATGTGGATATGGTGTGAGGTCATGTGAAAAGGTGAGGTGTGTGGATATGAATAAAAATCTGATTTAGTTATTGGGTATTTTGGGTAATGGGGTAAAAAGAGTAGTTGGGGGTAAAATTAGTCAAATGGTTTAAGTGGTTTAAGTGGGTTTTGTTGGCTTTTGGATTTGTTTGTTTGGTTTATGCAGGTGGAAAAGTCGTGGGTGGCTTTTGGAGAGGTTGGCTTGAAAATGGGATTTGGTGAGGTGGGTTTGGGTTGGATGGAAATGGTGGATGGTTGCTCGGGTATGAATGGAGGTGAGGATCCGGGATAGAGAGAGAGAGAGAGAGACCGGATTTTGTTTGGATCGCCGGAGAGGGGCGTGTCGTCGACTGGATGGTCGGGGGACGGAGGTCGCCGGACTGCCGGCGGGTAAGGGATTGGCCTGGGTCTGTAAGGGGGCAAGAGGTCGCCGGATAGTTGCTGGGTAGAGGGACGCTGGGGGTACTCTGGTTCGGAAGACAGGGGCGCCGCCGGAGTTGGTTCCGGCAGCGGGGTCGCGAAGAGAGAGGTGTTGCCGGGGGTTTCATCGCCGAAGGGCTCCGCCGACGCTGGCGGTTTGGAGGCGTGGTTAGACCATGGGTGGAGCAGAGGGGTTTGGAGTTTATGGGGGTTGAGGGAGATGGGTTTAATGGTGGTTGGATTTCGTTAATGGTGGAAGAGAGAGGAGAGAGAAATGGATGGGGAAGAAGATGATGTTGGTTTGGTAGGGTGTGTGTGAGGTGTATGTGAATTAGGTGAGGGTGAGAAGTAGGGGTGTGTTTGGGTTATGGGTTATGTGTGTGTGTGTGTTTAAATTGTGACCCTACTAAAATAAATAAAAATAAAACTACTATATCTAAAAATCTTAAAATTAAACTCCTACTCTAAAAATAAAATAAAGACTAAATAAAAATAAAACTAAAAAGAAATAAAATAAAAAATACAAATAAAAATAAAAATAAAATCTAATAAAAATTAAAATTAAAATCCTAAAAAGAAAATGCAAAATCTAATAAAACTAAAAATCCATGAAATCCTAAAAATTCTAATCCTAATAAGATAAAATAAAATATAACTAAAACTAAGAACTAATAAAAATCAAAATTAATCTAAATAAAAAGAAATAGAAAATAAATCCTAGAAATTCTAAATAAATCTAAAATAATCCTAAAATTAAAATGACTCAAACTAAAAATCTAAAAAATAATAAAAAGACAAACAAAACACACACAGGGTTTAGGGTAGGTTTAGGCTAGGCTTAGGCTCGGGTAGGGTCAGGGAATTGGGTATTTAACTCCATTTTAGCTGCAAATTGTCTGGAAATAGAGCTTTTGACACCGCAACTACAATTAAGCCTGCATATTGAATAATTAAGAACATAAGACCCATATTGTCGAGAATTAACAACTAAAGTGTATCGATTCGGGGTATAAATTGTATTGGGTGCTTATCACACCACCCCCAAACAAAGCGTTGCTAGTCCTCGAGCAATAAGATAGAGAGAAAGAGAAAGATAAGTAACCAAAAGTGTACCACTTTCGCGGGCACTTGCGATTGCACTTAGCATGTGCAACAAGCCTTTAAACCTATAGGTTGCCCTACATGACGAGTTGTGTCTCGTGAGGGTTTGCAGGGAATATACCCACAAAATTCTTATTTGCAAAAAAAAAATTATTGAAGGGCAGTCAATCTCTTATTAGACGTAGAATGATCGCACAATCCATCACATGAGAAAATATTTTCATAAATACAAGCTAGAATGTGTAATAAGTTTAGCTAAGTAAATACACAAGGCACATCCTTCCTCGAACTCAACGTGTGTAGTGTGAATCAGTCAAAACGGGTCGAGTATCACAAGAGTAATTCCTAGATTGCCTTGTCGGAATCAATGCCTCAACTTCAAATCTCACGGATATATCTCTCTCAAACGAACTCTCGAGATTAGGGTTAGTGTATCACTCTTGTGTGTGAGGAGGTGAGTAAATGTAAGCAAGTTCAAACGTCTCATGCACACATAAGAAAGAACGAACATATAGAAAGAAAAGTGATCTCATGAAAGAAATGCTAATCACTATAGTGAGAACGTCGAGTTATTCACCACGTTGACTTTCATTTGCCCGAACACCTAAGGGAACATATGGATGATTATGGGTGAGGGGAAAATGAAATGGGAAGGATGGTATAAGGTGTGGTATGATGGATGTGTGATGTATGGATGTGGTATGTAGGATATAATGGTGATATGAATGATAAAGGATGATGGATGAATGTATATGATAGAAGAGTGTTCTATACTTTAGGCACAAATGTCTTTCTTTCAAAACCAACTAGTAACTACAAACTCTTTTTCTTTTCTTTTCTTTTCTCTCTTTTTTTTTCGATTTTTCTTTCCTTTTTCTCTTTTTTCTTCTATTTTTCTTTTCTTTTTTCTATTTTTCCTATTTTTTTTCTTTTCTTTTTTTTGTTATTTCTTTTTCTCTCACTTTTCAAGCCAACAATGAAGACATTAAACATTTTGAATCAACACTCTGTGATTTGAAATCATGGAAGATATATGAAATGAGGTGTGGTATGTATATGGATGGTGTGGGGAATATATGGAAGTATATGGGTGAAATGAACATAAATATGATATGGGGAAAAAATAGTAGGTGTATGGATGAAAATCCTAGTGATCGGGACAAATTTCAAGACACGCGTTTCTTACAACTCGAAAGTGATGTCGTTCTCAGTGATCAAGCCAAAATTTTATGAAAGATAATGAGATCATGCAACAATTTAAAGTGCGGACCCAAACGAAGTTGAATCAACTTGTGACTCGAAGATTGCGTAAGACACTCTGAAAGGGTGAAAGACACAAATCTCACAAGCTAAAGTCTCTACTAGTGATCCTTAAGGTTCTCTTTAGAATTGTAGTACTCCTCAACTCTAAAACGTATTGACATGATAAGTGCGCAAATTTTATTGAGTCTAGAAATTCATGGTGCAGCATGCCTTGTTACGTATTACATAAGCTATTTAGAAAAAATATTCTCTAGCTTGATTCCTAGACTTTTGAAAGATGGATGATTGAAAATTCACATCAATGAGTGAGATGAAAGAAACTACATGAAATTTTAAAAATAAGGTTTAAAAATCAAATTTTTTTCAAAAGAGGTACGATTTTGATAAAATTCCCCACCCCCAAACAAAAAGGAACATCGTCCTCGATCTTAAGTAAAATGATTTTTAAAATTGAGAGCATAAGGTAGGAAAGAGATTACCAGAATGAACCGCTAATGAAGTGGACAGATATCGCCAAGAATAAACATGAATAAAGGATAAGAGAAAAATGTGTACAAGTTCATAACATGGCAAAACATAGGGTGATGTCAAACACCACTCCCAAATAGGATGAGACTAGTACCAGAAACGCGGGTAGCCTCCCGGTAGCGCTACGTTTAATGTCTTCAGCCAGACCGAACCATTCTCACCCTAAAGATAGGAACTAGGAAAGCACGGGGCAGCAGAGAAATTGGGGTGATGAGAATCACCCCCAAACAAGACTGAAGTGTCAGTCTTGTTGGATCAGGGCTAAAAGGGTCAATGCACTTGTATGGAAAAGTGCATCATGCGATGCAAAGCATCGGTGGACCATGGGCAGGTGGGGATTAAGGTAAGGGTGAGGGTAAGAAAGGCATGGGTGATGAAGCATCGATCACGGGCCTTATTGAGCGTAAAGGTGAGAGCAACTAGGGCCCTATAAGCATGGTGCTCTAGTTGGTAAGGAAGGCGAAATGGCGTGGAAATAGTGATGGGGTGAGGCTCATAGAAATTACATGACCGTTCTATGAATGGGCGATGATAATGGTCGCACCATGACACGCCAGGGAGCTGTCGATGGGAAAAATCATCACCACAAGGAAGTGGTGTGTATGGAGCAACAAGCTCGATGTCACGGAAGTGGAGAGTAGCACCACAAATACTCTCATGGGTGGGCGATGGTTTCAGGTGAGGATCTAAAAATGTGGATGGAAACATGAACTGTGTAAAATCAAGATCCAAACCAGGTGGTGGGGTGGAAGGGACAATTGGTGGGTTAAATGGTGTATCGGGTGGGATAAATGGTGGAGGAAGATGATCCAACTCAAGCGTGGTAGACACACACTCATTGGAAGGAGTAAATGAATACTCAAAAGGGAGTGTGGTTTCTAAAGATGGAGTGGTCAACTTCTCCATAAGAGTAGCATCGATGAATGTGGTGGGTGGGTAAGACAAGGCACTAAGATCTAAGATAGAGGAATCACTAGAAATATCAGGCTCAAAGGGAGTCATGCATGGTGGGACATCATCCATATCCGGATAGGTAGGAACTATCACAGATTCTATCTCGAAAAAATGGTTAACACTCGTAGCCGGAGCTAACCTAGGATAAATTGGTTCCTCGGGAACACAAGGGTGAAGCTCGATAGGTGTAGACTCGGGCATTATTTTGGATTCAGCGGGAGTGGGAATGGGAACCACAAGGTGGGGTTCATATGGACATGGTGGTATTTGATCAGGCTCACTATCGAAAGGTAAGTCAACACAATTGTCGACTTGGGACCCGGACCATGGGATGGTCTCAACTTCGAGATTCTCTGGGTGATAGGGTTGGTCACACTCAAAATCTATGTCACACGAGGACACATCATCGTCACACTCGGTGGCAACGATGGGTGGGGCCATGGGAATATCCGACTCTCGCGCACACTCCAATTCATTTAACCTTTGTTCAAGCCTTTGGAGAGCTTGAGTTTGAATTGCTTACTCTTGCTCAAGTATGAACATTTGCAAGAGGGTTTCGAGAGTGAAGGTGGATGGTGGTGGAGTGATGGGTGGTGGTGGTTGTGGTGGTGGTGGTGAATGTGGACACAACTCGCTATAATCGGGACTATATGGAGAATACTCAGATGAAGTGTGTGGGTGGGTCCAAGTTCATCATACACGAAAGGATCTCTTTCGTGATGGACAATTGGTTGATGCGCATGGGGTGCCTAGTGAGGGAACTGATCGTGACTGGGTGCACAAGGTTGCCATGATGACTGTTGGAACGTGTGAGGATCCAAAACATCGGGTTGGGATTTGTATTGTGTGGAAGGGTGATCAAGCCTCCGTGAATAGCGCGGGTACTCACACAACTCGAAATTGGATATATCATGACAATGGGCCGGGGTGGGTTCCGAAACAGTGTCATATGGATACACATATTCCATGGTGGATTTGTATGGATATGAAGAGTATGGGCACTCATGGGACATGTGATCAGCATAATAACAGTGGGTGCATAACAAAGGAGGAGACACGTCGACACTTGACACCGAGGGTGATGGAATAGGTGGTGAGTGCATAGATGGGTCAAGAGTACCAACGGTACTCGTGAGAGAGGTGAAACCACTAAGAATATCGTAAAGAGACGACTCGGAATTACTCTCACACGTGTCCTGTGACAATGGAAAATGACTAAAGTAGTCCCATAAAGGACGTTCTTCGGCCATGTGGAGAGAAATATTTTTTTGGAGTTTTTAATTTTTTCAAAAGGAAAGAAAATATTTTTGGATTTTTTTGGGAAGAAAGGGTGGGGAAAATAGGTGGACTCTTTGAATTTCGACCAAACAACTAAAATCGACTACCGAAAAAATGGAATTGGACACACACACAAGTCAAGGAAATTTCCTAACTAGCACATAGCCAATTTTTATCTTTAAATTTAGTGAAAGGGTAGTCAAATTTTAATTAAGTCTGCGGGCGATAAAAAAAATCACGAAAATATGAGTGATCGCCTTTGCAAAAATATTCTCCTAGTGGGATACCTAGTTGATTGATTTTAAATTTAATGATGGCTAGGGTAGCACACAATGGTAAGCGAGTGAGTCGGGTGATGAAATCCCTTCTGGTGAGTGACCGGGTGTAGGTCTTAGTAATTTAATTCATCACACCATTCAAAAAAATAAATGCGAGAATAAAATCACAGAAGAGCACACACGAGAATTGACTCGCTAACAGAAGAGGCGCGAGGGTGTAAGAAATGTACCTCCCACGGTTTTTAGGCCGTAGGGTGCCGAAAAATTTGAGTCGACCGGGGAGAGATCACGCCTATCTCAGTCATCCCCGGGAGTCCTACCGACCTAAGGTAGAGAGGCTTCTAAATCCTCGCCTATGGACGCCCTCTCTCTACCTTGTTCGATTTCCCTATCACGATTTCTTCAATTATTACAAATTTTAAATGAAAATGAAATGGTGTCTCTATGCACCGCAATACAAGCAAGGAAAAAAAAATCCTAAATACAAGCCTTCTAAAATTTAAAAAAAAAATGGTATTAAATTGAAAAATGCAATACAAGTGAATCTCAAAATTTGGAAATCCAACCCAAGCACGTCAAGCTCCAAAGATCGGCAACGGCGCCATTTGATAACTTGACTTTTTGCGTATGTCGTTGTTGAAAGCCAAGTTTGTCAAAATCCTCAAATACCTACAAAATATAACAATCTAAAGTGTAGCGGTAAGTAAGGGTATCAATCCACTTCCTAGGGAGTAAGCTAGAGACAAACTCAATTATAATTCACTTTTTATTTTCTTTTTGTGCTTTTTCACTTTTCTAATTTTTTTTAGCTTATTCAATATTAAAACAATAGGGTGAGTTGAGGTGAAATAAGACTAAACTAAACTTAATGTGATATGATAAAAACTAACTAGAAAATGACTAAAATGGAAAATAAAGTCTAACACTAAAATAAGAGATAAAGTGAGGTAAATAATTGTGAGAACAATCAAGGAATGGGATTACACCACAAATTTTATTTATTCTAATTAATTAATATAATTATTTGAATTCTCCCAAATTAATATCAATATTACAAATCAACTCTCGTTGCAAATGTAATTTTAATAGTAACCTTTTAGAAAATTAAGTTTAACACCCCACAACTCTAGAAAATAGATCAACACTCCTTTTAATTAATCACCCGCTAGGATCGATCAATTAAAATTCATGTAAATCTTAGAAAATAAAAATAGAGTTGAAATTCAAGTTATAATACCCCACTTAAGAAACCCCTATCTCTAGTTCGAATCTAAAATGGGTATTATAACTAGAATTTCGATTTTCTCTCAAAAATCATTTACCCTCTCTCGAGGCGTAAATTTAAGGGTGAGGGATCAAAATTAAAATTCAAGGGGACTTTTTAAGTAATTAAACTAATTAAACTAAAATAACATCAAATAAGGGTTTCCCCCACCCCTTGAAAGGGGATTTAGACTAACATGGTATCAAACATAATAAACAAATATTCAATAGGCATTAATATAATAAAAGAGTTGAGAAAGAGAACAAATCATCACAAGTCTCCTTGAAATTGCTAATTTGATCTCTATCCTTGAAATTGAAGCATACAACCCTCTAAGTGAGTGATCAACAAAGATATAAATGAAAATTTTACTTAACTTGAATCTCACACAATTATTTCTCACAAATATCTAAAAAAAAATGAAAATAAACTATTTACAAATATTTCTACCTAATTTATTCTAACCTAAATTTCTACTTTTCTCTAGAATTTTCTCTCTCTATTTGATGATGAGTTTTTCTCAAATGGTGTCTTCAGTCTTCTTTTATAGTAGATGCATGGCACACATGGGGCTAAGGGGTATTTTGGTAAAGGGCTAAGGGGTGCATGTGGATATGGTGTGAGGTCATGTGAAAAGGTGAGGTGTGTGGATAGGAGTAAAAATCTGATTTAGTTATTGGGTATTTTGGGTAATGGGGTAAAAAGAGTAGTTGGGGGTAAAATTGGTAAAATGGTTTAAGTGGGTTTTGTTGGCTTTTGGCTTTGTTTGTTTGGTTTATGCAGGTGGAAAAGTCGTGGATGGCTTTTGGAGAGGTTGGATTGAAAATGGGTTTTGGTGAGGTGGGTTTGGATTGGATGGAAATGGTGGATGGTTGCTCGGGTATGAATGGAGGTGAGGATCCGGGATAGAGAGAGAGACTGGATTTGGTTTGGATCGCCAGAGAGGGGTGTGTCGCCGGCTGGATGGTCAGGGGATGGAGGTCGCCGGACTTTCGATGGGTAAGGGATTGGCCTGGGGCTGTAAGCGGGGCGAGAGGTCGCCGGATAGTTGCTGGGTAGAGGGACGCTGGGGGTACTCTGGTTCGGAAGAGAGGGGCGCCATCGGAGTGGGTCGCGAAGAGAGAGGTGTTGCCGGGGGTTTCATCACCGGAGGGCTCCGCCGATGCTGGCGGTTTGGAGGCGTGGTCGGACCATGGGTGGAGCAGAGGGGTTTGGAGTTTATGGGGGTTGAGGGAGATGGGTTTAATGGTGGTTGGATTTTGTTAATGGTGGAAGATAGACGAGAGAGAAATGGATGGGGAAGAAGATGATGCTGGTTTGGTAGGGTGTGTGTGAGGTGTATGTGAATTAGGTGAGGGTGAGAAGTAGGGGTGTGTTTGGGTTATGGATTATGTGTGTGTGTGTGTGTGTGTGTTTAAATTGTGACCCTACTAAAATAAATAAAAAACTAAAATAAAAATAAAACTACTATAACTAAAAATCTTAAAATTAAACTCCTACTCTAAAAATAAAATAAAAACTAAATAAAAATAAAAATAAAAAGAAATAAAATAAAAAATAAAAATAAAATCTAATAAAACTTAAAATTAAAATACTAAAAAGAAAATGCAAAAACTAATAAAACTAAAAATTCATGAAATCCTAAAAATTCTAATCCTAATAAGATAAAATAAAATAAAAATAAAAATAAAAACTAATCAAAATCAAAATTAAACTAAATAAAAAGAAATAGAAAATAAATCCTAGAAATTCTAAATAAATCTAAAATAATCCTAAAATTAAAATGACTCAAACTAAAAATCTAAAAAATAATAAAAAGACACAAACAAAACACACACAGGGTTTAGGGTAGGTTTAGGCTAGGCTTAGGCTCGGGTAGGGTCAGGGAATTGGGTATTTAACTCCATTTTAACTGCAAATTGCCTGGAAATAGAGCTTTTGACACCGCAACTGCAATTAAGCCTGCATATTGAACAATTAAGCACATAAGACCCATATTTTCGAGAATTGGCAACTAAAGTACATCGATTCGGGGTATAAATTGTACAGTTTTGGGTGCTTATCATCTAGGGCTCCTTCCTCGGCTGCGAGACTTACTCACCTGAAGCTTAGGAGTGCGGTATTGACATTGCCTGGTGCTACGATGGAGTTCTCTCTCCATTCTCTCCAATATTCTTTTAAGACGAGCATTCTCAGCTTCATTCTTACAATTGGCCTCCTCTTACTCCTAGAGCCTGGCCTCATAGGCGTCGATTAGCCTGGAGACCTGTGTTGACCTGGCTAGCCCTTAGCTTTCCTCCGAGGCTTATCGTTCTGGGCGAGCCCTAGGATTTGAGCATCGAACTTCAGATCTGATCCTGCGAGGGGTAGGCTGCTGAATTAGAAGATGCGCGGAGGCTTTAGACTTTGGGTCGTATTTAATCGGGCTACTCGTCTGGGCCAAAGTGACAAATCGAGGTACCCACACTCATGATCAATCCTTCATTTCTTAGGAAACCTCGTGCCACAATTCATGTGTTATATCTAAAGCTTTTATTTTTCTCATTTCACTTTCTTCCAAACACCCATTTGTAACTTATTGAATTAACATCTTTTGGGGTTTGTACTATAGGTCCAAACACACCACGTTTATTTAGAGACTTAAGTTATACCTTAACAACAACTTCCCATTTTGGCCAATCTTCTCTTTATTGACATTTATTTACAGTACGTGGTTCATTATCATCATCAATGCCCTCTGAAATTTGCGTAGCTACTGCATATAAAATATGTCATTGATGACTATTTTATTGTAATCCCACATTTCTCTTGAATATGTATCAAACACAGAGATCTCATTATTGTTCTTAGTTACCTTTGGCTTTTAAGGCGCTTTTATAGTCACTTTAGGGACTTGTCTCTTTTCAGAGACACTAACCTCTTTAGGGGTTTTTGAGAAAGTGGATCTTTTGTTCATAAACTCTTCCAGAGCCTTGTTAGGGCATGGTTTTTCATTTAATCTCCACTTCTGGGGAGTTGAATCTTTGGAACCTATAGGTCTGCCACGCTTCTGGCATATAACAGATTCATCTACTGCTGAAATCAAAGTTTGTCCCACTCGAACATTAATTTTGGTCGGCGCACTAGCCGCAAGCACTTGGGACTTGGTCACTTTTGTTGCATTATTGAATGCATCGGGTAATTAATTTTCAAGACCTTGGAGATGTATTGTCCTTTGAACTTCATGCTCACAGTGAGAAGTACGGGGGTCAAAATAAGATAAATTGGAAGTATTCCACGTTAATTCTCAACGTTCTTTTGGAATGGGACATACTTTAGGTACGTTCTTTTCTCCCCCTAATGGTGAAAATGATGTCTCGTTAAAGTGACAATCCACAAATCAAGCAGTAAACACATCACCTGTCAAAAATTCAATATAACAAATGGTTAAATACGAATGATAACCAATATATATGCCCAAACGACGTTGGGGACCGATTTTTGTATGTTATAGTGGTGAGATAGGCACGTATATGGCACAACCATATATACGTAAGTCTGACATGTTTGGCTGACATCCTGATATGAGTTGTGAAGGGAAAATAAGTGATAAGCAGTTGATCGAAGTTATATTAACTTGGAAACGTGTAGGATATCTTGACCCCAAACTTATATGGGGAGTTTGGATTGCATAAGCCAAGGTCCTGATATCAGTTGTAAGCATTTAATTAATGACTCAACTAAACCATTATGTGTATGAGCACGGGGAACCGAGTGCTTAACATCAATTCCTACGGATAAATAATAATCATCAAAAACTTCAAAAGTGAATTCACTTGCATTATCTAAGTGAATTGATTTAGTGTGTTGATCTAGAAAATGTGCTCTAAGTTTAATGATTTGAGCAAGTAATTTTCAAATGGCAATTTTTGAATGGATAGTAAACAAATATATGACCATCGAGTGGATGCATCAATTAAAAATATAAAATCTATAAAGGTCCACTAAAAGGGTGAATAGGGCCACAAATATCCCCTTGTATTCATTGCAAGAAATATGGTGACTCAGAAGATGTTTTGAGAAAATATGGTTTAGTTATTATTTTTTCTTATGTACATGGGGTGCAAAAATGGTCACTATATAGGGTGAGATGTTCGTTTTTTAAAACGTGTCCATTAGATTTATTTATGATCTTGCATAACATGTTGGATTTGGGGTGACCCAGTCGATCGTGCCATAATATCAATTCATTAGGATCACTGAGCATCCGGGTCATAACATAGTGTGATTATATGATACTAAGTGTTGTGTGGTATAACCTCATGGATAATGTAGGGAGTTTTTCTAGTGCGAGCTTCTAGCTTCCAACACTAGAAGTAATGTAAAGTAATTATTTGGTACCCTCATTAATTATTTCCATGTGATACCCGTTCATTCTGATGTCTTTAAAACTCAGTAAATTTCTTCTGGAATTATTTGATTATATTTCATATTGTATGAATAAGTGGGTACCATTAGGTAGCGGTATCATATACCAAGTTAGAGAAAAACTTTTGGTTTTTCAATATAGTATGGGTTATTCCACTGTCAACTAAACAGGTGTCATCGGTTGCTTGTAGTTTTGGATCCATACCTTTTATATCAGTAACATAATTAGAATTTAGTTATTCATTTATTCTTTTCAACTATATAATTATTGCAAAGGTAAATATAAAAACTACACCTTTCATTATAATAATAATTCAAATAAAAATATAAAGATGTTTCATGCATAATATAAGAACCATTATTGTAGAAATATTAAAAAAAACATAAGTTATTTTAATTCTTTGGGGTCTTATAATGGGGGTTTGCCAATCATGGTGTCGAACGTCTCATTGTTAATGAAATTGTCATCATTATCTTATCAAAAGTTGTCAAAATTGAGATGGCTATTATGAAGTTTCTAACGGTCTTTAGGACCTTCCATAACGTTTGTCTCCACGCTCCTTTTCGAGACCTGATATCTTTCTACCACCTGCTTAGATGAACAAGAATTTCGTGCCCAGTGTCCACTACGACCACATCTATAACAAATATATTTTTATTTAATGGAGCTGATATTTTGTTTTTATTATTTTTGTGTCCATTCCATTTTTGGTGGGGCTTAAATTTGATATTTTTTCGCAGGCCATAATTATAGTGACCACCTCTTCTGGGATTCCCATGACCTCGTCGCATATAGGATTTGCCTCTTTTAATATTTTGAGAAGGATTATCATTCACTTTTAGAATTGCTACAAATGCAACTATCCAAGATGTATGATTTTTCATTAATATAAATCATTATTTTTCTCAATGACTAGGAGACAAGAGATTGACTTTGAGTACTTTTTGAATCCCGCTCTCGATATTGTTGCTGCAGGAGCATATTTGAGGCATGAAAAGTAGAGAAAGTTTTCTCCAGCATATCTGCATCTTCCACCTTTTATCCACACAACTTAAGCTTGGAGGTAATTTTGAACATGGCATTTAGATACTGTTTTAAAATCCTAAAATCTTAGGTTTAGCCATTCATGGCGTGCACATGGAAGTATGACTGGCTTTTGATGGTCATAAGCTCCTTCAGAGAGCTCCATAATTCATGAGGATCTTTCATGATTAAGTACTTAGTCTTTAATGCAGTGTGTATATGATGCCTTAGAAAACGAGGGCTTTAGCTTTATCCTGTCGGGACATAGTACTATCAGGTGTAATGGCATCACAAAGATTTTGGGCTTGAAAATGGAGATTCGCATTTTGGAACCAGTTAAGATATTTTTCTCCGAAAATGTCAAGTGCTTCAAATTCAAGTTTATAAATGTTTAACATCTTAAACTGCACAATTAATGAATTATAATTAGAAAATGATAGAATGCATAATAATAATAATAATAATAATAATAATAATAATAATAATAATAATAATAATAATAATAATAATAATAATAATAATAATAATAATAATAATATTAATAATAATAATAATAATAATAATAATAAATTTAATAATAATAATAATAATAATAATAATAATAATAATAATAATAATAATAATAATAATAATAATAATAATAATAATAAATAGTTTTAACTTTAGGTTCACACTTAGGATTATAAGGTCCTAAAAAAAATAGGAGTTTAAGTTCTTTTATTTGTTTGTTAGAGAAAACTTATGGTTCAACAAATAAAAATAAGGAATCTTTAGTTAAAATTTTATTATAAAAATTAATAAAACCAGGAATGTATTAAAAATATATATATAAATAAATATGTCATTGTAAGAATTTATGGTCCTTTAGAGTGTATAATTTAACTTCAGGTTCAAGTTGTTTAATAGGATTTAAATAATAATATATAGGACATTAAGGTCTTTACAATTAAAAAATCAAAACTTCAGGTTTGATTGTAGGTATATGTATATTGGAATTTTCAAGTCCAAAAATTAAATGGTTGGATTTAAATAGTAATTATATAATAAGAAATAATATGCGGTAAAACTGACCATAATAATATATATTGGTATGCAAATTAATACCTCATAACAATTGGTGATTAAATCAATAACAAATTGTATGAGGCTTAAAAATGATCACTATATATATATATTGTGGTGACAATTATTATGCAACACAAATAAATAGGACAAAGGCAAGCACCAAATAAGAACAAGGAATGTAAAATGACAATCACACAACAAAGGATGTACGTGGTTTAGCAAAGATGTGCCTACGTCCACAGGGGTGCAGTCGGTGTTATTTCTATATACTCCGGGGAGTGATTACAGAGAATACAACTTGTCATTTTGCCTTGGACCTAGGGTTTAATATATACATGTGCATTTAGGTAAGTGGGGGTGATGGATTCCCCCATGACTTCCATCTCTCCCTATATCCTCCCATAATAGGAACGTGGGAAGAGACCGGGTCATAACCAAAATAAGAGATGGGGGTCTAGACTTTGGGCCGCCAGAATTAGGCTACTTGTCTAGGCCCATGATAGTAATTTCGGGTACCCACAATTGCCCCTAAGTTTGTTGGGCCATGTTTTTGGGCTCAATAAATTTAAATGATTAGCCATAATGGTTTTTTTGCAATTCTTCGAAAGCTGTGAAGTTGATTTTGGCGGCACCCGCTTCATATCTTGTGCACTATGATTAGCAGAATTTGAAGGTTTGTTGGAATAGCCACTTTTCTACCGTCGTTTCAATCTTTCCAGCACTTTTCCATTCTCTGTGAGTTCTAGCACTTCGTACCTTCTTCTCTCAATTTCCATTCTCATTGCTTCCTTGTCGTTTGGGCCTGTGCTTCTTCATCGTTCGAGTCGATCTTCTATCTTATAAGTTTCCTATACCTTTTCTTTGTACTTTCTCTTTGAGTTTGTAGTTTTCTAGGGTTTTCCAATGGCGAAGATTAGGAATAGGTCGGTCTCTGAATTTAGGAAGTTTTATAATATCCCTGAGTGGGAAGATATTGAGTGTTGTGCTTCCCCTCCTAGAAACGTTAGAGAGATAGATGACGCCCACTGGATTCATGTTTTGTTGCTTTCCCAGGGGGGACTCACTTTTCCTCCCAACGATTTGTTCTTGCATTTCTTTGGATATTTCAATATTGTTCCTGCACAATGCTCGCCCAATGTGTGGAAAATAGTTAATGGCGTACATAGAATAAATCAGTTGTATGGTACTAGGTTAGGACTTGCCGAGGTCTGTTTTTGCTATTCCTTCTCTCGAACTAGCTCTGGGATCCTCTATCTCAAAGTTAGGAGCCCTGACAGGGTATTGGTAGTAAACCTACCTGATTCCCATAAGGACTATTGGCAAGAAGGCTTCCTTGCTAGAAACTGACAGTTTTCTCCCCAATTTGAAGGGTTGAGGTCTGAGAGGTTCACTGTTACCTTTTATAGGGAAGAATACATAGGTAGACATTGCTCTGTTGTTTCAATTTTTGTTGATTTGTGATCTTTCTAATTCTTCTTCGCTTTTTCTTCCACAGCGAGGTCAAAGAACTTGGAACCTGCTCTCAGCGAGGTTCGTATCTTGGAATTAGTTAAGGTTTGGAATATCAGGGAGCCTTTGGGTGACGACGAGCATCCCAGGTCTGTTGCCTTTCTGCTCGAGTACAAGAACGTTGGCTTCAGCTTCATAGCAAGGCCTGTGGATAGTATCCCAGAGTTTGATTCCTCTGAAGAGACTGGTGTGAATCATATCCAGTTGGACAAGGAGGAGAGCAGCTCTGAAAGTGACATCGTAGGTGCTGTAAGCAATTTGCGGGGAGAGAGATCTAGCAGTGGCAGTTCCTCTGATCGTAGGGAGGTCTCTAAAGCACGAGAGTCGTCGAGCGCATCTAGCAGTTCGAGCAAGGAAATGGCTCCTCCAAGGAAGAACTTAATCCGGGATGATGATAATGAGGACCATATGCTTCTTGCACAGAGGTCAAAGAAGCAAAAATCTAACTCTGGGGCTGTGGCTACTGGTTCCTGGTCCTCTGCTCAGGAGCATGAGAGAAAAAGGAAGGAAGAGGAGCAGGTAAGGGAGAGAGAGAGAAAAAAAGAAGAGGAAAATAAGAAGATGGAGGAGAAGAGGAGGGTAGAGGAGAGGAAGAAGAAAGATAATGAGAGAGAGGAGGAGAAGAGGAGGGCAGAAGTGAGGACGAAGGTCGGGCAGGCTTTAGTCCTAGTGTCCGCGCTGTTCGAGGGGGCTTCTGTTGCAATTTCCCCTCAGTTGGCCCCCGCTCTGCTCGAGAGAGCTGTCCTCCTAGCTGATCGCCAAAGGGAAGTAGGGTCCGAGCAATTGGCCCTTCAGGCTAGTCAAAGGCTAGCTTTGGTAAGATTTTTCCCTTTTCTCCCATGTTTTTATAAATTTCATCATTTCCCTCTTTTAACGTCTTCTTCTTGCAGTTTGTGACTGACTTCGCTGTGTTGTATCGTTCACGCGATGAGCTGGTGAAGAAAAATGGCGAGCTGGAAAAAGAGAACTCTACCCTGAAGCTGAAGGGTAAAGAGCTCGAGGCTAATTTTAAAGCTGTTGACGCTACTCGGATTTCATCTGACCTGGATCTTGCTACTACCAATAAGGAGAAGGACGCGGCAGTCAAAGATTTGAAAGGGCTGCGACGGGCCTATGACCTGGTTTGCTCGAGCAAACTTGTTGTTGTGGAGGAGAACAGAGTCCTTTCTGAGGAGATGAAGAAGAAGGAGTCTGAGGCGGTCACTGCCAAGGATGACTCATATAATTCTGGTTGGACTACGAGTCTGAGGCGGTCACTGCCAAGGAAGGCTCATATAATTCTGGTTGGACTACAGCATATGAGGATGATAAAGTTCAGATAGGCTGTATTAGTCGTATGAACTTCAAGAAGGGCTTGAACAAGGCCCTCATAGCTGCCGGAGTGGATGTCGCATCTCCCCTATTTGACGAGCATGATCCAGGACCGAGGCCAGTTGTAGATGAAGAACCTGCCCCAGTTGTTGAAGGCACTGACCCTGTCCCTCAGGCGTCCCCTGTTGATGATTCCCTCGTAGTGGCGATAGAGATTACCCCTGTCGATGGCGGTGTTCCTGCTGATGCCGATAAGGGGAAAGGGCCATCGACCTCTGGGCCACCTGAGGTTGCTAACTAGTTATCTGCTAGGATTGCTTTGTATTTTCAGTTTTTTCTGTCTGTAAACTTTATTTTTACTGCTCGATGTAATTTCAGTCTTCATTAATGAAAAGGCTTCTATTTCTGAGTGCACAGATTTGTCTCTTTCTTTCCCTCGTCTTTCGATTGCTTATAGTTAATTGATGTGGATGATTACATTCCTGCTACTTCCCAATTGGGAAGGATGTCGGGGCCAAATGTGAGCTCTGAAGTTCGTCACACTTTTGTGAGGATCTGCTAGTCTCTACGACTGAGGAACAAGCGCTTCATAGAGCAAACAGAGCTCGTCGCCAAGCTGAAGGACATGCTTCAAGAGATGGAGGACATTGGTGCCTCAGTCCAAGAGGAGGTCAATGCGCTGAGAATGAAGCTACTAGAGGCCTCTGAGATCAACCAAGTTGGGGAGGTTCTCCAGCAGGAGAATGAGTCTCTGAGGAGAGAGGTCTCACGCCTTAGGGAGCATGCGCCGAGCACTGCTCTAGCAGTATTACAGGGATCCTCATCATCGCGAGCTAGAGCCGGTCAGAGTGGTGTGCCCCCGGCATTGCAGGGTCCTCTTCCGATTGTTCCGCGAGCTCGTAGGAATACCAGAGGTTCATCAAGAGAAATGGAGGAGCTTCGCGATGATGTTCAACGGGCGTATGTGATCACTGCCGGGCTCCAGGGGGATGTTAATCAGTTATGGAACTTGTTCAAGAAAGGTCCTCGACAAGTTTGGGCTGATGGCTACGACCAGGGTTGGTTAGATGCTCCAACAAGGTTGTCAGAGTTCGAAGAGATTTCTTTTGTCAGGGGGTGGCTGAGTGCTTTGAAGGAGCTGCAAGTCCCGAGGAACTCGATGCTCTGGTATCGCCATGAGATTTATTCCTCTACTCTGATGCCTAACCCCTTCCGAAGGGATGATCGATGGATCCCCATCGATGCCATCCCTCGACAATTATTGGAGTCGAATGCGAATGAGGTTGAGGAAGAGTTAGCTCCTGCTCCCGATGACGGACGAAGAACTCGAGTGGCTGATTATCTCGCTCAGAGACCTCACCCTCATTAAGATTTTGCCAGTTGTTATTTTTTTGTATTTTTTATAATGTACATACTTTGGGCGAGCTCGCCGACTAAACATGTATTACCACTATTGTAAATATGATGAATTAATGAAAAGTTTATGTTTTGGGAAATTTTTCTGACTAAATATGTGCATCATATTCTTTATATTCTTGCTGCTTTATGATCTTCTAAGTTTGTTTTGTCATGCAAGTGTCCTCCCAGTCCAGTATAATACCGAGATACCATTGTGCACCACTTTACCTTTTAGGTTGTGTCGTCACACTCCCTTAGGCCTAAGTGGGGCAATTGGTGAGGACACACCTATGTGTTGGATGCTTTATCCGATCAGGATTTTATTCAACCGAAGAAGGTTTGATGACCAGTATAAAATTTGGTCATATTGCCTAAGGATCCCCTATAGGGCTTCATATGTTGTCAGGGACAATGCTAATAGGTCTTTCGTGTTTCATAACGATGACCTGAGGAGGGATATTCCCCTGCTATAGTGTAGTGATCAATGTGCTTGTTATTTGGAAAAGATGTGTGATAAATCTCATGCAGCTATTACTTATCAGAATGTAACCAATTAAATAACTTTCATTAATGATAAGGGAAATGAAATTCTAGCTTCATAATAAAAGAATAAAAGAAAGATCTAAAAATAGAATCTCTGGAGATTGGTTGCGTTCCATGCTCATGGTATTTCTCTTCCTTCCACCGTTTCCAAGTGATAGGCGCCCTGCAGATCGTCTCTTGCTATCTTAAAGGGTACTTCCCAGTTTAGACATAGCTTGACGTCTGATGGTTTCGCTGTGCTGCCCAGGACTTTCCTTAGAACGTAGTCTCCAACTCAGAATATCCTCGGGTTAACCCTCTTGTTGTAATGCCTCGCGAGCTGTTGCTGATAGCTCGCTAGTTTCACTAATGCTAGCTCCCGATGCTCGTCGGCTAGGTCGAGCTCAGCGAGTAATGCTGCATCATTATGGCCCTGGTCGACAAGGTTGGACCTCATTGTTGGCAAACCTGCTTCTAGTGGGATGACTGCTTCCATGCCATATGTTAGCAAAAATGGGGTTTCTCCTGTCGCTCGTCGAGGAGTGGTTCGGTATGCCCATAGGATATGGGGTAGTTCATTTACCCATGCGCCTTTGGCTCGCTCCAATCGCTTCTTTAATCCATCGATCACGGTATTTTTGGAAGCCTCAGCCTCGCCATTGCTCTGAGGGTAGGCCACAGAACTGAAGTGGTGTCTGATACCGTGTTCGTTATAGAAATTCTAAAAGGAGACGCTTTCAAACTATGTTCCATTGTCGGTGATGATGGTTCTGGGGATGCCAAAATGAGTGATTATATTCCTCCATATGAACCTTATCATATCAGCGTCTCGGATGTTCGCCAGGGGTTCTGCCTCGATCCATTTGGTGAAGTAGTCAGTTGTAACCAATAGATATTTGCGATTGTCGGTGGTGGTAGGTAGTGGTCCCACGATGTCTATTCCCCATTGGGTGAATGGCCATGGGCTGGACAGGGATTTTAGATCGCTGGCGGGTTGGTGGACCATAGGAGCGTGAAGTTGGCATTTCAGGCATTTGCAGACATACATCGCAGAGTCCCTTTGCATATATGGCCACCAATAGCCTTCCTTCATTGCTTGAAAGGCTAGAGACCTTCCTCCGATATGGCTCTCACAGGCTCCTTCGTGAAGCTCGTGTAGCACTTGTTCAATATCTCTTGGGTGGACGCATTGGAGGTAGGGACTGGAAAAGGATTTCTTATACAAGTTGCCTTCTGCGGATAAGTGAAAGGGAGCAGCTTTGACTCTTATCTGGTGGGCAGTCTTCTTGTCATCCGGGAGCATGCTATCCCTTAAATAGTCCCTTAAGGGGTCCATCCAGTTGGGGGTTGATCCCACCTGGAGTACCTGTTCCACGTTTGGTGGCTTGCTGTTGCGATTAATTCTCGGACGAGTGAGGAAATCGATGGGGATGGTTCTTTTTAGGTCGGAGTCAACTGCCGAACTCAGGGCTGCTAGGGCGTCAGCATGACTGTTTTGCCCCCTGGGAAACTGCTGGACGTTGATCTCTTCAAAACTCGACATTAGTTTTCTCACTAAGGCGAGGTAAGCTGCCATCCTTTCATCTTTTGCATTGTAATCTCTACTTATCTGATTGGAAACTAGTTGGGAATCGTCGAACACCTGTAAATGTTTTGCTCCCAAAGTGTGCGCCTTTTGGAGGCCGGC
The DNA here is from genome assembly GCA_949130495.1 of Sambucus nigra. Classification (NCBI taxonomy): domain Eukaryota; kingdom Viridiplantae; phylum Streptophyta; class Magnoliopsida; order Dipsacales; family Adoxaceae; genus Sambucus; species Sambucus nigra. The sequence continues at coordinate 365,093,996 of OX422212.1, forward strand.
TATTAAGGCTTCGTACTCCACTTCGTTGTTGGAGGCTGCAAATCCAAGCCTGATTCCTTTTTCAAGGATTGTATTTTCTGGAGTAATGAGGACGATGCCTACGCCTGCCCCCTTTGAGTTGGAGGTTCCATCAACAAACAGTTTCCAGGTTTCTTCTGTTGCTTGTTTCTCCTTTTGCCTTGTTGGTTGAGGTTGGTTGGAGGGTTCCTCGCCCGTGAATTTGGCTATGAAATCAGCAAGGATCTGACCCTTGATAGCTGTCATTGGTTGCAATTGGATGTCAAATCGATCGAGCTCGACTAACCACTTAGACAGTCTGCCCGACAAATCCGTTTTCCTTAGGATCGCCTTAAGGGGATACGATGAAAGGACGATGATAGTGTGAGCTTCGAAATAATGCTTCAGCTTCCTCGAGGCTACTACTAGTGCAAAGGCGAGCTTCTCTAATGGTAGGTACCTTTTCTCGGCGTCCAGTAAGGTCTTGCTCGCATAATAAACGGGGTGCTGGATTCCTGTAACCTCACATATTAATGCAGAGCTGACAGTGTGATTGGACACGGAGAGGTATAGGTACAAAGAATCTATTTGTTGTGGTATGACGAGCAGTGGTGGAGAGCTTAAGTATGACTTGAGCTCGACCAATGCTCGCGAGCAATCTGGGCTCCACTCTACCATTTTGCTCCCCTTTAGAAGCTGGAAAAAAGGCTTGCATTTCTCGGAGGATTTAGAGATGAAGCGATTTAAGGCAGCGAGCATACCAGTGAGCTTCTGTACGTCCCGGATTGTGCGAGGAGGTTGCACCCTGTTGATTGCATCGATCTGGTCTGGGTTAGCCTCTATGCCTCTCTTACTGACCAAGTACCCAAGAAATTTTCCTGACTGGACACCGAAAGAACACTTGCTCGCGTTAAGTTTCATTCGGTACTTCCTGAGGATTTCGAAGGTATTTGACAGGTCTGAAAGGTGATTTTCCTTCTTCTTACTTGTAACGAGCATGTCATCGATGTAGACCTCCATGGTGTCTCCCATCTGATCCTTGAACATCTTGGTGACCAGTCGCTGATAGGTTGCCCCTTCATTCTTGAGCCCAAAGGGCATGACCTTGTAGCACTATAACCCAACTGTCGTGATGAACGCCGTTTTATCCTGGTTTGGGGCATAAAAGGGGATCTGGTGATACCCTGAGTATGCGTCCAGGAAACTCATTCGCTCGTGAGTTGCAGTGGCGTCTACTAGTTGGTCTATTTTTGGGAGGGGGAAACTATCTTTAGGGCATGCTTTGTTGAGGTCAGTGAAGTCGATGCAAACTCTCCACTTTCCATTACTCTTCGGAACTACTACTGGGTTGAATAACCACTTGGGGAATTGTAGTTCCCGTATGGATCCTGCATCCAGTAGTTTTTCAACTTCTTTTTCGACCGCTTTAGCCTTTTCGGGTGCAGTTCGCCGTGCCTTCTGCGTGACTGGCTTGAAGGTGGGGTCGACGTGCAGCTGATGACAGACCATACTAGGATCGATTCTAGGCATCTTGTATGGTTCCCACGCGAAAACATCTACGTTGCGCCTTAGTAAGGTTGTCAATTCCTTCTGTTCCTGGTTGGTGAGAGATGCTCCAATCAAGAAGACTCTATTACTGTCGCCGTCTCCGGCCTCAACTTCTACCAGGTCCTCGAAGACCCGCTCGGAGGGGAGGATCCTGGTCTCCTCTACTCCAGGTCTTTCGTACTTTAATTGCTATTTAGAAGGTGTCAAATCTCCTTCAACTTTCTCATTGGGCTGTTCGGCCTTCTTCTCTGGCTTTGGTCGGATGGCTGCTATGAAGCACCTTCTTGCCATCGCTTGGTCGCCATGGATCTCCATTACTCCTCGCTCGATTACATACTTGAGTTTTTGATGGTAGGTCGAGGAGACTGCCTTCATCACATAAAGCCATCCCCTGGCGAGGATGGCCTGGTATGGCGAGTCGATGTCGACTACCAAAAATTTGATCATCTTGGAGACGTTTCCAGCGCGCACCGGTAGTAGAATCTTTCCCAGGGGCATAGTTATTTTTCCAGCGAAGCCAATTAAAGGGACAGTAGCTTCCTGTAGGTCGATAACGCTTAACTTCAATTTTCTGAATAGGTTTAGATACATTACTTCGGACGAGCTTCCTTGATCGACGAGCAACTTGTCGACGTCAAAGTTGGCTATCCTGAGGGTAATGATCAGAGCATCATGATGTGGGGTCCTCACTCCCACCAGATCTTCATCTGTGAAGACAATATGCTTGTTATAATTGACGTCATATGCTCATCGATGCTCTCCTGGCTGTGACTTTGCTAGATCGATCTGAAAAGCCTGCATTACCACTGTAAGTTTTTTCATATCTATTTGAGCTGAATTTCCTTGTATCTTCTTGGCATCAGATGCCCCGTGAATTACGGTACCGCGAACTCATGTCCAACGTCATCTTCCAACACGTTGTCAGGTCTCGCCTCTCTATTGGCATCCACTTTCTCTGCCCTTTTCTCCACAAACTCGTTCAAATGCCCGGACTGGGCCAGCTCCTCGAGGTGAGACTTAAGAGCTTTGCAGTGCTCAGTCTTATATCCTCCCTCTTTGTGAAAAGCGCATCTTAACGTTTTGTTCCTCTTCAAGGGATCTCCTCCCATCTTCCTGGGCCACTTGATGAATGGCTCATCTTTTATCTTCGCGAGAATTTTGTAAATTGGTTCTTTGAAGACGGTGTTGACCGCCTGGAATGCTTTCGACGCAACATTGTTCCCTCCGTTCTTGGAGCCACTTTTGCCTCCGTTCTTTCCTCCTTTCTTCTGGTTCTCAGCTTTGTCACTTCCCTTGGTAGTGAGTTTAGCTCGACCGTTTTCTCCTGTACTGAGGTGGGTGACATCTTCCACCTTAGCGTACTTCTCGATGCGAGCCATTAGGTAGTCAATAGTCATGGCCTCCTTCTTCGTCAGGGACTGGTATAGAAGGGAAGAACTAGGGAGCCCAGTTTTGAAAGAGGCCACTGCCACTTCCTCTGCGCAATCCTCGATTTCATTGAATAATTCCCAGTACCTCTTTGCTTAGTCTCGGAGGGTCTCTTGGGGCATTTTCTTCATTGTCAGCAAAGCATCCATCCTTTTGGGATGGGAGCTACTGGTAATGAATCGGGCCGTGAAAAGCTCGGCCAAGGATTTGAAACTCCTGATTGACCAGTGGGGGAGCCTTTTTAACCACTTCTGCGCTACGTCATGCAGGCTCGAAGGAAAAATTTGGCACATTAGCGCATCCCGATGGTTCCAGAGGGTCATGGTCTGTCAGTACTGCCTGGCGTGATCAATGGGATCATTCTTACCGTCATAAATCTTGAACCTTGGAATGGCAAATTTCTTGGGGGCTTCTTCTTCCTCAATTTCCCTCGTGAAAGGTGACTTCATCTGGGTTTTGAGAGCTCGCCTAGCGAGTTCTCGGGTCGATCTGGTACCGTGGTGGGCAGGATGTTGGTCTATCTCCCTGCGGACCAGATTTCGTATGTTCTCGTCGCTACGAGTAGGTCTCTGGTAACGGCGAGCTCTTCGCAACTGCTCGCGGAGGTCGTCGTCTGATTCATCTCCCTCGACCTTTTGAGATCCTCGTCTAGGGCTCCTTCCTCGGCTGCGAGACTTGCTCGCCTAAGGGATAGGAGTGAAGTATGGACGTCTCTTGTTATCAGGATGAAGCTCCCTCTCCAGTCTTTCCAGTCTTCTTTTCAAGCGAGCATTCTCAGCCTCGTATCTGCGAGAAGACTCCCTCTGCTCGTGGAGCCTTGCCTCGTATGCATCAATCAATCTGGATATCTGTGTGGACCTCGCTGGTCCTTGGCTTTCTTCTGAGGCTGGCCTTTCCAAGCGAGCCCTCTGATCTGAACGTCGAACTTCAGACCTAATCCTGCGAGGAGCAGGTGGTTCTTGAATATCCCCTGCCTGGGGGGCATTGCTGCTGTGACCAGACATTTTAAACTCCTCTTTTGGTGTGGGATTTTCTCAGGAAAGATAAACGCTTCCCACATACGGCGCCAATTGTGGTGACAATTATTATGCAACACAAATAAATAGGACAAAGGCAAGCACCAAATAAGAACAAGGAATGTAAAATGACAATCACACAACAAAGGATGTACGTGGTTCAGCAAAGATGTGCCTACGTCCACGGGGGTGCAATCGGTGTTATTTTTATATACTCTGGGGAGTGATTACAGAGAATACAACTTGTCCTTTTGCCCCGGACCTAGGGTTTAATATATACATGTGCATTTAGGTAAGTGGGGGTGATGGATTCCCCCACGACTTCCATCTCTCCCTAGATCCTCCCATAATGGGAACGTGGGAAGAGATCGGGTCATAACCAAAATAAGAGATGGGGGGTCTAGACTTTGGGCCGCCAGAATTGGGCTACTTGTCTACGCCCATGATCTTAATTTCGGGTACCCACATATATATATAGGGATGGAGCGAAGAAGTTTCAATAGTGGGGGCTAATTTGACGGTAATTTTCTGGGGTTTGGGGGCGGGAGCCCTTGAGTTGATATTTTTTTAGTTTATTTTTGAGTATTTACCAAATCATTACTAAAATAATTATTTAATCTAATGAAAAGAGAAAGAAAATTAACAACAAAAAAATTAAGGTCATAACTATCCCCGAAAAAAAGTAATAGCATTATATAACATCAATATCCCTTAAAATTGAAAGCATAACTTGAGAAAATTATATTAATTTCAATTTTAACTCTCAACATTAAATCTAATACCCCTAAAATTATAAACCATAACTAAATTTAAATTTGAAAACCCTAAATAAATATATAATTAGAATCTTAATCTTCAGATAAACACGATCAATAAAAAAAATTTAACATATACAAATGAGAGAGAAGCAGTACAAATAAACACAACCAATATTTTTTTTTCAATTAATAGCATTACCTCTTGTCTTGTTTGTAAATGAGGAGAGAGAACTGACAAATGCATAGCAACTTAAAAAAAGCAGGGGAGGGGTGAGGTGAGAACCACCACCTAGGCAGGGGAGAGGAGGGGAACACCGGTGGGATTCGGGAAGAGCAGGGAAGGGATGCCCAAAAATATAAGTGAAGAGCCGTGGGTTTCCTTTTGTTTTGCTGTCCGCTGTTGTTTGGTTTAGGGTTAGGTATCAAAGAGTTTAGTCTATTTGTAAAAAGGCTCAAGAAAATTTTAGAAATTAAACTTTTACACCAAATAATTTTATATACCTATTTTTCTATTTTTTTAAATCGTGGGGGCTTAAGCCCCCTCTCATGCCGTAACAGCTCCGTCCCTATATATATATATAATATTATAAAATGCAATACAATATTTATATATCCTCTTAATAAATCTATCCGCATGTCACTCTCTAATCATCATCCTTCTCTCCCCCCCCCCCCCATTCCCTTTTCTTCTTTACTTTCTTTGTCTAAGTATTTGAAGAGACCCGGTGGTCAGGGGCGGATCCAGCTCCGGCCGAAGCGGGGCGGCCGCCCCAGTTCAACTTTTATAAAAAAAAATATGTTTATTTATAATTTTGTTTATATTTTGTGTTTGTTTTTATGTTTATTTATATGAATTTGTTCATAAAGATAGAGGTATGTTTATAGGTGTTTGTTTAGCAAAATAAAATATGTGTTTTTGTTTATATGTGTTTAAATTTATAATGGATATTAAAATTAAAATTCCAATAATCTATTAGTGTGAAATTTAGTTTATAATGTAAAATTATGAAATGAAATTACATTTAGTATGAATCTATTAGTCTGAAATTAAATTAAAGTTGTTTTAAATAAAGGAAGTTAATGGAAAAAAATTTAAACGGAAAAGAGAAGACAACACACCAACCGTATCTGAAGTTGAGGTTCAACCGCATCCAAAACGAAAAAATTTAGGAATCCAAATTTAGTTGATTAATACCTCAACTTTTTTAGGGTTAAAAATTGTAAAAATATAAGTAAAAACAACCCCAAAAAAATCGCCTCGGGGCCTCCGGCCCCCAAACCCCTAGGTTTCGTCAAAAAAATTCACCTTACTTCACTTCAAATCTTGGATCTGCCACTGCCGGTGGTTATAATTCATTTATATCTCCTCTTTTTCTTTACGGATAAGTACATTTAGGTCCCATTTGTCGGGTCAACATTCTTATAAGTCCTATTGACTTTTAAACAATCTTATAGGTCCTATTCCAACTTTTTAGGAAATTTTTCACAATTTTACCCTTTTATAACTAATCATCTGTAACTTCCTTTAGGAAGTTACATAAGTGGTTGGACTTTTTTTTTAATCTTTAAATGATCATAACTTTTGATTCACAAATCCGTTTTTCGCAAAATTACTATTTTTGAAATCTGCTCGACGAGATCTATCAAACACGATCCATTAAGGCTATAAAATTCTAAAGAAAAAAATTTACACAAACAGTAAACATTACTGTATGCACTAGAATATGAAATAGTTTTATGTATGTGACATTTTTACAAACAGACAGTAACATTTACTGTGGTAATACTACACAGTATATATATATATATATATATATATATATATATATATATATATTGTAATAACCCTCGCTTTTGGGAGGCTAATTTTATATTAATTTACCGCATAAGGTAATTATATAAAATGTGGGAACTAGAGTAAATATTAATCTAATGAGTTAGAAGTTAATATTTACTAGATTGATGCATATTTACTATATATGAAAGTAAATATCATCAGGTTGCATGTTTTATAGTGTCATGTATTTTAAATGACATTATGGCTTAAATAAAGTTGGAATTCGAAATAATTTATAAAATTTTCGGATGCCATTTTAGAGGGTGTAGTTAGTCCCGGAATGTCCGAGACAATCAAAATAAGTGTCATATTGTATTTTGGTATTTCGGGTACTTTTACCTGGTTTTAGCTTAAACGCGTATTTGTGAGTCATTTTAATGTCGTATTAACCACTTAAGTTGGGGATTTTAGACTTAAGCCACGATTTTAAGTCTTGCCCCTTATTTCATTCCCTCATTTCATGACTTTAACATAGAGAGAGAAAAAGCAGAGAAAGAGAGAGGAAGAGAAAAATGGAGAAATGAGAGAGATTGAAGATGGAGGATTGGGATAGCTTCTTCTTCAAAGAAATTTGAGATTCCTACACCAAGGCAAGTTTTTTACTTGCTAATATATGGTTTAAGATGAGAAATTTGTATGATAGTTGTGTATTATCATTTATGGATAAAAAAAATGGAATTTATGGGATTTAACCCAAATCTTAGTTTTTAATGATAAAATTGTGGATTATATTGGTTATTTATCATGTAGGCTGATTTGGGGTAGTTTAAAGTTCTTGGTTGTGTGTATACATGGAAGAGATTTAGGGTTTGGGAATAATTAGGGTTCATAACCCGAGTCCCCATTCTTGGCCAAATCGCAGGGGCGAATCGATTTGGCCCTCGGGTGAATCGATTCGGCCCTGGGGCGAATCGATTCGCTAAGGGGTCATCCTACAGGTCTCCCAACCTGAATCGATTTGGCTTAAGGTCGAATCGATTCGGCTGAGGCATAATGTTGGATTTACCATTCGAATCGATTCGCTTTTGGGCGAATCGATTCGCTGCCTGGGGCGAATCGATTCGGAATCACGCTGTTTTTGAGTTGTTTTTCTAACTCAATTTTTTATTCTTTTTCTTTATGCTCAGGACCTAGGAACCTTCTTGTATGAAGTAAACTTAGAGTTCTAGAGTCCTAGAGTTCTAGTTGAGTTCGTTTAGTATCCTACATTGGAAATGGGTTATGTGGGGGCTTTTCCGGGGATATGCCAATTGATGTTAGGGCATTCTTTCTTCTAGTTGATTATTATTAAACTAGGAGTCGTAGTGTTATGTTCAGGAGACTTTAGAGGCTCCAATGAGCTATGTTAGTCTTTATGGTTTATATTATCACACCAAAAGTGGGTTGGGAGAATAAATTGAAAGTTAGTCATTCCTTTGAGGTATGATAGTATTGGGGTTTTAAAGTAATACTCCAAATTATTAGGAGATAATTAAGAGTTTATTTACTCCTTTGAGGAGGTAGTAACGATAAAATTTATCGTAGGGCTCCGGATAATAAGGTGAATTATTTACAATAATGTAAATAACTATGGTTTCAAATGAAACGAAACATACATGTATAAATGGATATGTTAATGATGATGGTAAATGATAATTTACTTGATTTTTTGAAAATGGTAAATAAAATGGTTTAAACACACCTCTCTAAATGACATCAAAAGGGAAGTTCGCGCGTTGAGGTGAAGCCCCCTGGCTAATGAATGCAGGGTGGATATAGTCCTAGGCCATGTGAGCGTTTGTGTTGTATATTTTCTGCGATGGGTAGGAGATTCCGGGTGTGGTCTTGACTATCCCGCAGGCACATGGCCGCTTCCCGACGTTTTGCGTTATAGGTGCCCAGGTTGTCTTATGATGGGACCTAGAAGATGATGGTCATTTAGGGGCGCGCACAGTGGGGAAACCCGGACGGGCGGTCTTAGAATCGTTATATGTATATAAATATAACTATTCATAATCAAGTGGGACTTGATGGATTATACATGCCATAAAGAGCATAGTGAAGTGCCACAAAGAGCACATATAAATGCCACAAAGAGCATTTGAAAATGACTATTTTCCTGATAAGGAAAGAAATTTTACAAAATGTAAAATTGAGGTAAAAATGACATAAAGAGCATAACAATTGTGAATATATATATATATATATATATATATATATATATATATATATATATATATATATATATATATATATATATATATATATATATATATATATATATATATATTTCCTATTAAGGAAAAGATATATGAGGTAATTTGTGAATATGACGAAAGTTTTAGATTGATGGCACTTATTTTATTTTTCTGCTTAGCTTACGTTTTAAATTGTGTAGGTAGATTTTTATTTCTCTTTCATCATGATTTATCATTCATAACTGTCATACTTTTTATTCATCTGGTGATCATATAAAATCGGGCCTTGACCCGTTCACACTTCTTGTTGCATATGCATCTTGTATCCGCTCAGGTTCTCCACCGCAAGGATGCCTATTCTGACTTTCCTATTTCCGTGATTTTGGTGAGCCGTGATGCTTTGCGGGTATTACGGGTTGTATTATATAGCCTCTTTCATTTTTGTATTCTAGTTAAGATCAGATCTTTTACTCAGGCGAGAGGCCCAAGCTTTTGTACTTGATTAATGTAATGTATTATGTAAATTATTGCACTTGTTTAATATTGTTGTATGCGTCTGTGGCCGACAGCATATTCGGTCCCTTATTGTACATTTGTGGGTATATAATATAATTTTGTCTGGATTTCCACTTTCTTTTAAGTTGGGTTGTTTAAATTCTTTTCTTTAACTTTAAAACCAAAAATTTTGACAACCCGTTTTTCTGAAATAAGGAGTGGTTATCCTGTATACTTCTTATTTTGTTGTGATGCTGAGAATGATTCCATCCATGATTCCGTTATTTTGGAGTATCGGGCTGGCCACCTCCTATTTCGGATTGGCGGGTTATCACAGATGGTATGAGAGCATCAGGTTCTTGAGTCCTTAGGAATCTGTGTGAATGCTTTACGCTTTCAGCGTTGCTCTTGATTTGACATATGGCCTTAGGATTAAGGTTGTTGATTTCTTTAGTTAGATCTCATTCTTCTACCATTAGGCAGAACCTATAGAATCTTTTGCGCATTCGTGTGAGAATAGTAGATCGGTTGAAGAAGGGCGCCAGGGAAGGTCGTTGTGAAAGGCATTATGAGAAGGATTGGTAAGAACTGTAAGTTGTGGTCGGGGATGAGGAGCGCTTTGAAGGTCGCTTCCCTTTTTGTAGCACTTTCTTGTTTTGCTACTGCGACCACTAATTACGGTAGATCTAGTTTTCCAAGTACCGATAGAAGAAGAGGGTGGTATTAAGCTTGAGATTTCAAGTGATGTTAAATTGAAGTGGAGAGTGCCCAGAAGTAGGATGGAGGAAAATCCTTCACCCGTAGGAGTGGTGTTGAAATGGTGGGAACATAGTCACCTTAATTGTGGGTGCAGGAAGTTTTGGCCCATGAAGAAACCCGGTGGATACTTTCAACAGTAAGTTTCTCTGGGACAATTGGACTAATGAGAAGGTAAAATTCTCAAATGTTCACGCGGGGCTCGGTCAGAGGCCGACGTGTGAATAAAGAGTTGTGCGATTAGGGAGATCGTACACTAAAGAAAGGTAGGTATATGGGAGAGTCCTCAAATGGAATGATAGGGTCCAGAATAAGTGTCGTTAACACTTCTGATGAAGTAGTGATTATGAAACCCCATTGGTGGACATCCGCCTGGGGAGGTTTCATTGAACTGAGGTAGGGGAGGTCGAGAGTGTGTTCTCTTTTACTGAGAAAGTAAGAGGGACCGCGTGGATAATTGTTGGGCAGTTAGGGGCGGAATAATGGATATGACGTGGAAGAACCACGCATCTTCATTATGTTAATTTAGAGAACAAGGGCAAGAATAAAGTTCCTGGTCAAGGAATTGACGGAATAATGTTGGTTCGCGTAAGGCTCGAATATGGAGTCTGAGAACCATTAGTGTTGACCCGGAGTGATTGGCATAAAATGTTGGTGGGAATTCCACCTTACTAGTGGGTGGTGTATTCCTTAGGATAAGATTTGGTAGTATTGTATCTATTATAGATTCGGGTGTGTATATTGAGGTTGTGGTAGTTTCGATATTATAGATTGAGTAATTATATGACTTCCGTGGTAGGGAAGTTTTATGTTTTCCTCACTCGTTATGAAGCGAGTGATGATATTTTAAATGTATACATGTCATATATGCTACTTGCATTATGTGTACCTGGTTTGAGTGTTTTCCTATTTGTTTGCATTATATGTGGTTGCTATGACTTATCTCCACGACCAACAAGGTTAAGTAGTAATGCATAGGAGGTGTTCCTTGTTTGGATTCCGCTTTTGCGGGACGCTCAACGCGTGAACCTTAACGACGTTGGGAGTGGAGAGATGTTATTTTTCCTTTCTCTTAATTTATGTATAATATGAGGGTAGAGATATTTTGGCTTGGTTGGGGTGATAGCAGGCAAATAAATTGCAAGGCTATCTCACTTCTAGTTTCAGAACGGAACTAGTTATTATATAATTTCTCTCCTGGATACAGGTTGAGACTTTATAGAGATGAATCGAGGTACGTAGGAGATTTTGTTATTTGTTTAGTTATCTTGTGTGAGTGTTTGATTGTTTGTTTGCCTTGTTTGTGCTTGTTACGCTTTATCTCCATGATCAACCAGTTAAGTAGGCATGTGTCGGAGGGGTTCCTTATTTGGATTTCGCTTTGCGAGACACTCCGCCGCATGAACACTTAATGATGTTGTGATTGGAGAGACGCTATTCTTTTCTCTTTCTTTTATTTTATTTTGTTGGTTAAGAGATGGGTTGAAAAGTTTAGCTGAGAATCACGTAGAAGAGTGATTGCGGGCTATTAAAGTGCGAGATAGAAGCACTACATATAGTTCTCTCCTCTGAACGATGTGAGGGAGATTGAGATATGAAGTCGAATTGAGACTTATAGATTTTTCCTTGGCGAGAAGGCCATGTATATATATTGGGGTACATATTTGTAAGACTTTACAGAAAGTAAATGTCTGATAAATTTAAATCTTTGATTATTGGAATGGTAAAACATAGAAGTAAAATCTTGTTAGTAGGGTTGTAAATTAGAATTCTTATCGGTCCCGATTATGTGTCTTAGACCGTCATGTCTTAATGACCGACGATGCGAGGTAGTAGTGTAACGGGAGGGTTCCTTATTTGGATTTCGCTTCAGCGAGACATCCCACGTACGAAACTGAGCGAAAGCCGAAAGTTGAGATTTGTCTTAGACACTAGGGATATACTTAATATTATAGGTATACGACTTAGATAGGATATATATATATATATATATATATTGACCTTAGATTTATTAGGACGTAAGGCCATTAGGGCATGTGATGTTGATTTAGGAAGGTTATAGGGAGTTGACCACAAATATGTTGTGGGTTAACCCTTAGGGGGATTAGATCCCTAGGAACGAGAAGTGTGAAATCTCGAGAGATTTCCAAGGTTAGGCCGATGGAGATGAGACCTCTCTTGGTTAAAGTGTTACATTGGTAACCTAACTTCCGGGGAGTAATAATACTGGAACATGGACCCGTTGTATATGCGTCTCACAAGCTTAAACTTGTGGGAAGTAGTATCCCACGCTTGAATTAGAATTCATTGAGGTGGAAATTGCCTTAAAGAAATGGAGGCACTACTTCCTGGGCAGGGAAATTTAGTCTTTCTCACGAGCAACAAGTTGTTGCAGTATGTTGTGGGAGGAATAGAGTTGGTGTTTGGAGTTCTTAAAGAACTATCAATTGGATATTCTCATTCTCTAAGGAAATGCGATTGGGGTAGTAGATGCGTCGAGTAAGAAACCGTCGGAGATATTTGTGTTGGCATGGAAAGCCAAATTAAATGAGCATGACTCAGAAGACTTTGTAGCAAGAGAATTCCGGTCTATGATTGACCATTTCACCTACTCGTGTGAAGATGAGTAGTGGTGGAACGAAGGAGGGTATATTCAAAGATGTTTTCTTTGAATTGCCGGCACCAAATTGGTCATGATCCTATTTGAAAAAATTGATGATCGCTTGACCAAACTGTTGCTTTTCCGGCAATTACGGGCGAACGATATGTAAAGGAGTATGCCCCGCTTCTTTTACGGAGTGGTGGTAAAACCGTGTGAAGTGCCTAACAATAGTGGTGGACCGAGACCCAATAATTCGTGTCGAAGATTGGACAAGTTTCCATGAAGGAATAGGAACCGTATGGAGATGGAGTATATATTTCCACCCTAAAAAGGATGGATGGATGGAGGAAGTTAACGTAAGGCCGAAAGGCATACCTTAAAGGGGCATCTTAGGCTAACCAAATGGATGGGAGCAGTAGCTTGTATGGAATGAAAATTTCCCGTACACTAATTAGGATTTTTGAGTGGCCTTATGAATCATTTCCTAAGTTATGGAACCGTGTGTGGCCTTTTGTAGCTGGTTGAGAAATTGCATACTCGTTGAATGGGGCCAGCGAATAATTAGTTCCTTGGATGTGGAACGGTCCCGGAACATTTATTTAAGGATTGGGATTTTGAGCCATATGCCTTGAAGGGCTACGCCTATGCAAAGAAAAGTTGAGTGGTATCGGGGTTAAGCCATTTAGCGTTGGTGTGAGTACCCCTGTGGTGAGATGTAACGCAATTCAAGATGTAAGACTATTTACACCGAGTCGCGTGGTTAGCATCTTCCGTCGTAGGAAGCTAGAATGGATAGTTTGTGAGGAACGCTTTGTGTTATGCCAGAGCACAAAGATTTTTGACTAAGATCGATAGTGACGACCTTAGTCCAAGTCCATTTTTGGGACATTGTGTTAACGAGGGCTTGTTAACGGCGATAGAATGATAGTTTAAGATAGTATACCCTTTATGCGTATAAGGTATGCCCGAATTTTGAGGGAAAAATCCCCTCATAAGGGGGGGGGGAGTATGTAACAACCCTCGCTTTTGGGAGGCTAATTTTATATTAATTTACCGCATAAGGTAATTATATAAAATGTGGGAACTGGAGTAAATATTAATCTAATGAGTTAGAAGTTAATATTTACTAGATTGATGCATATTTACTGTTTATGAAAGTAAATATCATCAGGTTGCATGTTTTATAGTGTCATGTATTTTAAATGACATTATGGATTAAATAAAGTTAGAATTCGGAATAATTTATAAAATTTCCGGATGCCAGTTTAGAGGGTGTAGTTAGTCCCGGAATGTTCAAGACGGTCAAAATAAGTGCCATATTGTATTTTGGTATTTCGGGCACTTTTACCTGGTTTTAGCTTAAACGCGTATTTGGGAGTAATTTTAATGTGGTATTAACCACTTAAGTTGGGGATTTTAGACTTAAGCCACGATTTTAAGTCTTGCCCCTTATTTCATTCCCTCATTTCATGACTTAAACATAGAGAGAGAAAAAGGAGAGAAAGAGAGAGGAAGAGAAAAATGGAGAAATGAGAGAGAGATTGAAGATGGAGGATTGGGATAGCTTCTTCTTCAAAGAAATTTGAGATTCCTACACCGAGGCAAGTTTTCTACTTGCTAATATATGGTTTAAGATGAACAATTTGTATGATAGTTGTGTATTATCATTAATGGATAAAAAAAATGGAATTTATGGGGTTTAAACCCTAATCTTAGTTTTTGATGATAAAATTGTGGATTATATTGGTTATTTATCATGTAGGATGATTTGGGATAGTTTAAGGTTCTTGGTTGTGTGTATAAATGGAAGAGATTTAGGGTTTGGGAAAATTTAGGGTTCATAACTCGAGTCCCCATTCTTGGCCAAATCGCAGGGGAGAATCGATTCGGCCCTAGGGCGAATCGATTCGCTAAGGGGTCATCCTACAGGTCTGCCAACCCGAATCGATTTGGGTTAAGGCCAAATCGATTCGACTGAGGCAGAATGTTGGATTTATCATCCGAATAGATTCGCTTTTGGGCGAATCGATTCGCTGCCTGGGGTGAATCGATTCAGCTCTTGGGCGAATCGATTCGGAATCAGGCTGTTTGTGAGTTGTTTTTCTAACTCAATTTTTTATTCTTTTTCTTTAGGCTCAGGACCTAGGAACCTTCTTGTATGAAGTAAACTTAGAGTTCTAGAGTCCTAGAGTTCTAGTTGAGTTCGTTTAGTACCCTACATTAGAAATGGGTTATGTGGGGGCTTTTCCGGGGATATGCCAATTGATGTTAGGGCATTCTTTCTTCTAGTTGATTATTATTAAACTAGGAGTCGTAGTGTTATGTTCGGGAGACTTTAGAGGCTCCAATGAGCTATGTTAGTCTTTATGGTTTATATTATCACACCAAAAGTGGGTTGGGAGAATAAATTGAAAGTTAGTCATTCCTTTGAGGTATGATAGTATTGGGGTTTTAAAGTAATACTCCAAATTATTAGGAGATAATTAAGAGTTTATTTACTCCTTTGAGGAGGTAGTAACGATAAAATTTATCGTAGGGCTCCGAATAATAAGGTGAATTATTTACAATAATGTAAATAAGTATGGTTTCAAATGAAATGAAACATACATGTATAAATGGATATGTTAATGATGATGGTAAATGATAATTTACTTGATTTTTTGAAAATGGTAAATAAAATGGTTTAAACACACCTCTCTAAATGACATCATAAGGGAAGTTCGCGCGTTGAGGTGAAGCCCCCTGGCTAATGAATGCAGGGTGGATATAGTCCTAGGCCATGTGAGCGCTTGTGTCGTATATTTTCTGCAATGGGTAGGAGATTTCGAGTGTGGTCTTGACTATCCCGCAGGCACATGGCCGCTTCCCGACGTTTTGCGTTATAGGTGCCCAGGTTGTCTTATGATAGACCCTGAAAGATGATGGTCATTTAGGGGCGCGCACAGTGGGGAAACCCGGACGGACGATCTTAGAATCGTTATATGTATATAAATATAACTATTCATAATCAAGTGGGACTTGATGGATTATATATGCCATAAAGAGCATAGTGAAGTGCCACAAATAGCACATATAAATGCCACAAAGAGCATTTGAAAATGACTATTTTCCTGATAAGGAAAGGATTTTTACAAAATGTAAAATTGAGGTAAAAATGCCATAAAGAGCATAAAAATTGTGAATATATATATATATATATATATATATATATATATATATATATATATATATATATATATATATATATTTCCTATTAAGGAAAAGATATATGAAGTAATTTGTGAATATGACGAAAGTTTTAGATCGATGGCACTTATTTTATTTTTCTGCTTAGCTTACATTTTAAATTGTGTAGGTAGATTTTTATTTCTCTTTCATCGTGATTTATCATTCATAACTGTCATACTTTTTATTTATCTGGTGATCATATAAAATCAGGCCCTGACCCGTTCACATTTCTTGTTGTATATGCATCTTGTATCTGCTCAGGTTCTCCGTCGCAAGGATGCCTGTTCTGACTTTCCTATTTCCGTAATTTTGTCGAGCCGTGATGCTTTGCGGGTATGACGGGTTGTATTGTATAGCCACTTTCATTTTTGTATTCTAGTTAAGATCAGAACTTTTACTCGGGCGAGAGGCCCAAGCTTTTGTACTTGATTAATGTAATGTATTATGTAAATTATTGCACTTGTTTAATATTGTTATATGCATCTGTGGCCAACAGCATATTCGGTCCCTTATTGTACATTTGTGGGTATATAATATAATTTTGTCTGGATTTCCACTTTCTTTTAAGTTGGGTTGTTTTAACCCGTTTTTCTGAAATAAGGAGTGGTTATCCCTTATACTTCTTATTTTGTTGTGATGCTGAGAATGATTCCATCCATGATTCCGTTATTTTGGAGTATCGGGCTGGCCACCCCCTATTTCGGATTGGTGGGTTGTCACACACACACACACACACACACACACACATATATATATATATATATATCCGGTGGATCCAAACCCTCTTTTTTCAAAAATATCTTATATTTAAAGGTTCGCGCTAACGACATACAATCCTTACCACCATTGTTGGAGCTTCAACGACCTTTGTCAGAGCTCCGATTTGGGGTGGGTAAGGGTGGCATGTGGTGCCGCTGGCGCGGACCTTTGAAAATAAGAGACTTTTGAATAAATGGGTTTTGGATCGACCGAAGTGTCATGGGGTGCCGCTGCCGCGGACCATTGAAAATAAGATTGGATAAATGGGATCTGGATACTCTTGAGCACCGATTTGGGATGAGTAGGGGTGGCATTAGGTGCCGGTGGCGCATAGCTTTAAAAATAAAAATATATTGAATATATATATATATATATATATATATATATATATATATATATAATGTGATAACACAGTAAATGCTATTGTTTGTAAAAATGTCATAGATATTAAACTTTTTTGTATACACCAGAAAATGAAATAGTTTTATATCTGTGACATTTTCACAAACAATAGCATTTACTATGTTAATATATTTATGAAATAGTTTTATATGTATAACATTTTCACAAACAGTAACATTTACGGAGTTAATATTACACAATATATATATAACATTTTCACAAACAGTAACATTTACGAAGTTAATATTACATAATATATATATATATATATAGACACACACACGGTATATCCAACCCACTATTTTTTTTTCAAAATTACCATATTTTTAAATGTTTACGCTAGCGACATTCAATCCCCACCACGACCCACCCCCATTGTCGGTGCTTCAACGACTTTCATCAGAGTTATGATTTGGGTTGGTAGTAGTGGCATAGGGTGCCGCTGGCGCGGACCTCTGAAATTAAGAGAATATTAGATAAATGGGGTTTAGATCCACCGGAGCTCCGATTTGGGGTGAGTAGGGGTGGCATTGAGTTAGGTTTATATCTATAACATTTTCACAAACATTAACATTTATTGTGTTCATATAACACAGTATATATATATATATATATATATATATATATATATATATATATATATATATATATATATATATATATATATATATATAACATTTTTTCTGATATTATCTTATTTTTAACAGTCCGCGCTAGCGGCATCAAATCCCCACCACCACCCACCCCCTTTATCGGAGCTCCAACAACCTTCATCAGAGCTCTGATTTGAGGTGGCATGGGATGCCTATGTAACATTTTCACAAACAGTAACATTTATTATTTGTGAAAATATTACAGATATAAACCTAATCCAATGCTACCCCTGCTCACCTCAAATTGGAGCTTCGGTGTATCCAAACCCCTTTTATCCAATATTCTCTTATTTCCTAAGGTCCGCGCCAGCGGCACTCCATGTCACCCCAAATCAGAACTCTGATGAAGGTTGTTGGAGCTCCGACAATTGGGGTTGGTGGTGGTCGGGATTAGATACCGCTAGCGCGGGCCGTTAAAAATAAGACAATATCAGAAAAAAGAGGTTTGGATTCACCGTGTATATATATATATATATATATATATATATATATATATATATATATATATATATATATATATATATATACTGTGTTATAACACAGTAAATGTTTACGTTTGTAAAAATGTTATAGATATAAACCTAACCCAATGTCACCCCTACTCACCCCAAATCGGAGCTCCAATGGATCCAAACTCCATTTATCTAATATTCTCTTAATTTCAGAGGTCCGCGCCAGCGGCACCCTATGTCACTACTACCCACATAAATCATAGCCATAATGAAAGTCGTCGAAGCTTCGACAATGGGTGTGGGTAGTGGTGGGGATTGAATGTCGCTAGCGTAAACCTTTAAAAATATGGTAATTTAAAAAAAAAAGAGGTTTGGATCTACCGTGTATATATATATATATAGTTTGTAAAAATGTCATAGATATTAAAATTTATTGTATACACCAGAAAATGAAATAGTTTTATATTTGTGACATTTTCACAAACAATAACATTTACTGTGTTAATATATTTATGAAATAGTTTTATATATATAACATTTTCACAAACATTAACATTTACTGTAATATATTTATGAAATAGTTATATATATATAACATTTTCACAAACAGTAACATTTACTGAGTTAATATTACACAATAACATTTTCACAAACAGTAACATTTACTGAGTTAATATTACATAATATATATATCCAATATGCTCCTATTTTTAAAGTTCCGTGTCACCACTACTCACCCCAAATCGGCGCTCCAAATGATCCCGATCCCATTTATCCAATCTTATTTTCAAAGGTCCGCGCTAGCGGCACCCCATGATACTCCGGTGGATCCAAAACCCATTTATTCAAAAGTCTCTTATTTTCAAAGGAACGCGCCAGCGGCACCACATGCCACCCTTACCCACCCCAAATCGGAGCTCTGACGAAGGTCATTGAAGCTCCAATAATGGTGGTAAAGATTGGATACCGCTAGCGCGAACCTTTAAATATAAGGTAATTTTGAAAAAAAGGGTTTGGATCCACCGGATATATATATATATATATATATATATATATACTGTGTAGTATTACCACAGTAAATGTTACTGTCTATTTGTGAAAATGTCACATATATAAAACTATTTCATATTCTAGTGCATACAGTAAAGTTTACTGTTTGTGTAAATTTTTTTCTTTGGAATTTTATAGCCTTCATGGATCTTGTTTGATAGATCTCGTCGAGCAGATTTCAAAAATAGTAATTTTGCGAAAAACATATTTGTGAATCAAAAGTTATGATCATTTAAAGATTAAAAAAAAAGTCCAACCACTTATTTAACTTCCTAAAGGAAGTTACGGATGATTAGTTATAAAAGGGTAAAATTGTGAAAAAATTCCCTAAAAAGTTGGAATATGACCTATGGGATTGTTGAAAAGTCAATAGGACTTATAAGAATATTGACCCGACAAATGGGACCTAAATATAATTATCCCTTTTCTTTATATGAATTCACATTTAATTCATTAGCTCTTTAACGTCCCATATTTTCCTAATACATCTCCCACCCTACCTCTTCCTCTCCCCATTCTTACGCTCGTCTCTTCTCCTCCTTTCTCCTACCCCAGTGCATTCATACGACTAATACATTGAATACCGTGTGCATCCATATCATCTATAAAACATTTTCTACATCTTCCTCTTTTTCAATGACAATACGCATCTCTCTATCCATCTCTCTCTCTCCCATCTTCTTGGTTTTCATTTTTGGGTACTAATTTCAATAGTGGGTTTTTGGATTTTTAGTTCAAATATTTTGGTTTGGACTTCAATATCTCAGGTATACTTCATCTTTTTCATTCGACTTTGTGTTTTAAATTCTATAGGTTTTAATTTTGGGTTGTTGTGTATACTCTTTGAGAAATGATATGTGTCCCAAACAACTCCCCCAAATCCTCTCCCAAATAGTTTTAAGTGTTATACCTTGTGGTATGGGTCCCACCAGGGCACAACTCATTAATACTATTTGGAGGAAATTTGGGGGAATTATTTGGTACCTATAACACCACTCATTCTCTTTATATATCATTTATAGTGTATTACAATAATATACCCTCTTTAATAGTGTATTAGGTATTAAGAGAAGGTCAGTGGACAAAAATACAATCTTCCAGGGTTGATAATCCATTGGTCGTTGTAAGTTTTTTTTTAAAAAAAGGCTTGCTCCCCTTACCTCTTACAATTATAACTATTTGGCACAATCAAGTTAAATGCATATTATTTATTTTTCTTATTTGCTACACTGATTTTTTAAAGTTTCTGGTACATGGTAAAATATATGTACATATTCAAAAGTTTGTATTTACATATAATGCCAATTTTCAAATTTTCCTATGGAATGAAAAAATTGCCAGTATTATTTGACAATTGGCTTAGACCGGTTCTTTTTTAATGGATAAGTTGATCGTAATATTAGTTAATGTTCTAATTGGAAAAATTTACGGTAAGTCTATATATATACAGGAATTCTCAGGAAAGGACCTCCAAAAAATCGACTAAAAATGGACTGATTTTTAAAAAATAGTAAAATGCATTTTTTTGAGTTGATTTTTTTCTGGTATATATAAACATACATGGGTACCAAAAAAAATCAACTCAAAATGAATTTGTTTGCTATTTTAAAAAAAATCTTTCAAAATCTGTCAATATATGTTTGGGTTTGTGCTAGCAAAATCTGATAGATTTTGAAAGATTTTTTTAAAATAGCAAAACAAATTCATTTTGAGCTGATTATTTTTGTAGGGGTACCCATGTATGTCTATATATCTAAAAAAAATGCATTTTACTATTTTAAAAAAATCGGACCATTTTGGTCCGTTTTTAGTAAAAAAACGGACTTCCGTTTAAGAGAATCTCTCTCTCTCTCTCTCTCTATCTATCTATATATATATATATGGAGCGGATTTCATACATACCCAGTATGAGGTCCCAATATGCACATCATTTTTTTTTAAATAGTGAAAAAAAATACTTTTTGGCTAATTTTTTTAATGGTATTTAGACATTTGAGGAGACCCATAAAAAAATCAACTCAAAATAAAATTGTTTACTATTTTGAAAAAATTGGTCAAACTATGTCAGTTTTTAAACAGTTTTAAACTCGTTAAAAACTAACATCGTTTAAATACCATAAAAAAATTAGTCCAAAAATATTTTTTACTATTTTATCAAAAATGGTCCGAATAAGGGGTATGCATGAGAACCTCTCTCTCTCTCTCTCTCTCTCTCTCTCTCTCTCTCAAGTTGAGATCTTTGTATTTATTTTCAACTATTGTTGGACAATTAAAGTGGAAGTTGAGAAATTTGTAAAATCATGAACTACACAATTTGTATTGTATAACTGATTCTTTCCCCTATTTTGTTGTATAAATTTGCCATTGATATAACATTATTTCAAGTCTTATTTCTCACTCAATTTGAAAAAACCCATATATTTGTCTATATAAATATGTTACAAAGATATATACTTGAAGATTTACTCAAAGAGAGTGTTGTTAGAGAGGGAAAATAAAGAAAGTGAAGATAAACAATCATCTTCAAACTCTCATTTATGTTGCTATCCCAAGTTAGAAGCTATCCTAAATAAAATTATGTTCTGAATGTAATACACATTTCGTTTATATTTTATAAATTTATTTACATTCACTTCATAATTATTGCATATTTTTGTAAATTTTATTGCACAATATTGTACGATAAGATTATAGATTGTCGCGCATCGTGCAAGCTACAAACTAGTGTGTGTGTGTGTGTGTGTGTGTGTATTGGTAGGTGATAAAACCATCCGTATTGATATATAAAATAATACCTCACAACAATTGGTGATTAAATCAACAATGAATTGTATGAGGCTTTGAAGTAATTACTAATAATATAAATTAGTGATATAGGAAAGCTAACAGAACAAATATTTAAAAAATGTATATAGTAACATGAATGAAATCGTAGGGTGCATCACAATTTACCTTTATTTAGGTGGGAGATTGAATTACTCACAGAATTATGAAGGAAAAATATAAGCGCTTTCATTTTGATAATGTATTATAAAATTAATCATTTATCATAAAACTTAAGAATATGAGAACTGTCACATGAATTACAATATATAGAGCAAAGTTTTATTCTTTCATACTATGTCATTCATCCTCTAAATACCTTTTTTTTTATACGTTTAATACATTTTTCATACACCATTATTTATTGTAAGGACATTTTTGTCCATCATTAATATGTATGTCATACGCCGTTACACCGTTGAAGAAATTCAAGATCGCTTCTACATCAACGGATCATAATATCAAAGAATTCAAGGAAGGAATCAAAATTCTAGACAGCCGGACCGGTCCGCCTGTTTTAAAAAGGAACCGGTCCGCCCTCTACCCGGACCGATCCGCATTGCTCTTGAACCAGTAGACCCCGGATTGAATGCGAAACGAAGAGATAACTTTCAAAAATGAACCGGTCCGACCTTGGACCGGTCCGCTTCAGATACGGACCGGTCTGCCTGGGATAAAATCGTGCAGATCGTGTTCAGTTATTTTCGGACCGGATTTTCTTTTATAAATCGACTTCGTGGATTTGTTTTCTAAGACTTACAGAGACGATTTTCAGAGTCCTGAAACCCTAAGTCTTCACCTTTTAAGTCCTAAGACTCTTGTTTGATTCACATCACATAGACAAACTCTTGTGAATCACTTTGTAACCCAAGAACAAACTTTTCTCTGTTCGTACCCTTGTGGAGAAGACCGACCTTCTTCTTCATTGCTGCCCTCCTGGAAAGGGAAAATTTCAGCCACCGACTACAGATCTGACGCCTGCGAATAATTCTGTGTCACTGTATTTTCATTGTAATCCGAGAGATTGTATGTTACAATATTATAATGAAAATAAATGGTTTTGCCCCTTAGGGGGATTTTTCCTCAATTGTGTGTGTTTGATCGTACTAGCATGTTTTACATCTTATTCAATCACACCTAGTTGCATGTTTAGGGTTTAATTGGGTTAAACTAGGTTTAATTATATAATTTCTTGAGTTGAATGCAAGCGCACTCTCTCAAATTGGTATCAGAGCGGGTTACGCTAATTTATCGCGTGATCCTGATTTTTCAAGGATATTTTTTCTGATACAATTTGTCTACTCACGTTTACAAATTGGTATCAGAGCAGGTTAAGCTAATCTATCGCGTATTCCTAATTTTTTCGCAAAATTTTTCTAAGATATCAATTTTTCTAAAAATTGATTTTTGAAAAAGAGCGTGTTCAATGGAGAAATCATATAATAAAATGCCAGTTTTTTACGGGACAAACTATGCATACTGGAAAGCCCGCATGAAATCTTCTTTAAAGGCCATAGATGAACGTGTGTGGATTTTAGTTGAAAGAGGATGGACTCCTCCCTTCGTGACTGCTGAAAATGTGACCAATTTAAAACCTGTGACCTCTTGGACAGAAGAAGAATTTAAATGGTCATCTTTTAATTTTAACGGTTTATGTGCTATTTTCGGATCCATCGCTCCTGATGAGTTCCGACGCATCATGACGTGCGCCACGTCAAAAGAAGCATGTGATAGTTTGCAACTTACTCATGAAGGAACTAATGATGTAAAAGAGTATAAATTACAAAATTTAACAACTCAATTTGAAACCATCACCATGCATGAAACTGAATGTTTTGATGATATTTATGCTAGACTATCTGACACTGTTAATACTAACTTTAATCTTGGTGAGCATATTCCTAATGCTAGAGTTGTTAAAAAGATTCTTCGTTCCCTTCCTAAGCGTTTTATCCCAAAAGTCACTGTGCTAAATTCTATGGGTAATTTAAATACGCTAAAATTGGAGGAACTTGTAGGAGACTTGCAAACATATGAAATTGATATGTTCCCTAAAACAGTCAAGCCTAAAGATAAGGGAATCGCACTTAATGCCCAAGAGAGAAAGATGGGAGAGTCATTAAGAAAAAGAGAGACAGATACGTCAGATTCTGAGTGTGATTTTGACTTAGATGATTTGGCCCTTTTTGCCAAAAATTTCAAGAGAATTCTCAAATTCAAGAAAAATGGTAATTTTAAAGATAAAAAGAAGTTTGATAAGAAAAATGAAAAAGTTTTTAAAGATCCTTCTAAGAAAGAAAGTGAGAGGTGTTTTGAGTGTGACGGTAGGGGTCATAGAGCCTTTGAGTGTGCCACGCGTCTGAATAGAGAGAAAGGGAAAGCTGTCCTTAATGCTACCCTTAGCGACGACAATGAGGTCGAGTCGGTGGATTCGGGAGATGAGTCACCGCATGAGTGTAACTTCACCGCATTCATGGCTAATCATGTGAGCACTTCTAGTTCTCCTCACAACGATGAGGATGATGCATCACAGGGACACCTCGACAGTGAGATCGATGTGAGTGAGTGGGAGGATGACACAAGTGAGAGCGAGAGTGATATTCAACGCGCCTACGCTGAGTTATATTCTGAGTCGTTTAAAACTAAAAAGCGTAACAAAGCGTTAGTTCTTAAGATCACTGGTTTAGAGAAAGATTTGAGAAAAGCAAGAGAGAGAGAGTCCTCCACCTGCACCACCCTGAGAGAGAGAGAGAGTTATTTTGAGAAAGAGAGAGGGGACTTGACTAAACAAGTGGCTAGTCTTTCGAGTGATCTTCATTCCTCCATGAAGACTCGAAAGAAAGTTGAAGCCCTTGTTTCCCAGCTTACTCATGATCTGGAGAGAGCACGGGAAGTCAAGGTACAAATCGAGGACAGATATGGGAAAATGGGAAAGATGCTCCTCGGCCCCGCTTTAGATTTTGGTGATAGGCAAGGAATTGGTTATGATGGTGCCCCCTCGTCCCAAATTGCACCTGGACCAGTTCCTGAATTTATTACTACTCCTTATGGTCATCGCCAAAATCCACGAAGGAGAGTTCAACCAAGAAAAGCAAACCAAGGTCCGTCCAAGACTGTGTTCTTTTGTACATATTGTAAAAGAAAAGGCCACCTGAGGGAGTTTTGCTATAGTTTGGGTCCGACACGACGTACTTCTTCTCCACCACGTCATACTGATGAGTTTTCCAGTCTGAGAGAGCGTGTTGAGTTTTTAGCCGCCACATCACAGAGTTTGATGGAGGAATTCCGACGGATGTCTTTACCGTCAGTGAATGCTTCTCACATTCCGGATAAAACCAATAACAACAAGGGTAAACAAAAGGTTACCACTTCTTGGGTGCCTAAGAAAGATAAGAAAGCCCTAGTTGTTCATGTTGCTCTAAAAGCACATAATACATCACAGTGGTATTTTGATAGTGGATGCTCCAGACACATGACAGGTGATGTCTCCTTTTTTACCCACCTTGAGGATTATAAGGATAGTAGAGTCACCTTTGGAGATGGGAGCAAGTCTAACATTATAGGACAAGGTACTGTAAAGTTACCAGGATTTCCTAAGCTAGAGTATGTTTTATACGTCAAAGGTTTGAAAGTAAACCTTCTCAGCATTAGCCAGCTGTGCGACACTGACTTTGCAGTAAAGTTTGACGGGGACGCGTGTAATGTCTACAATCAAGCCGATAAACTTTTAGTGTAAGGGGTGAGTACCGAGGATAATTGATATGGGACTGTGCCCACTTCCTCACTTGTCTGCAACAGCGCCACAATCATTCCTATGGATTTGTGGCCCCAACGTCTAGGTCACGTGAACGTTAGAGATTTGACTCGTTTAGCCAATAAGGACCTAGTACGTGGCTTACCATCTCTTGGAAAGTCAACTTTTACGATTTGTGGACCCTGTCAGTTGGGAAAGCAAATTTGGAGCCCTCATAGGAAGTTGCATTCCATTATCACCTCCTGAGTTCTTGAGCTGATTCACATGGATCTTATGGGTCATACTCTTACTGAGAGTTTGGATGGAAATAGGTATATCCTCGTGATGGTAGATGATTTCTCCAGATATTCTATTGTAGGTTTTCCGAGGGAGAAATCTGATGCTGTAGAATTTTTAATGACCAAGTGCCGTGTCCTACAAAATCAACACGGAGTCACTATTAATAGGATCCGTAGTGACAACGGCACAGAATTTAAGGAAGCAAAAGTAGATCTCTACTGTGATAACCTTAGGATAGAACATGAGTTTTCTGCTGTGAAGACTACTCAACAAAATGTGATTGTTGAGCGAAAGAATGGAACGATCCAGGAGATAGCTAGATCTATGCTTCTAGGTCGTAAGGTTTCTACGAGATTTTGGGCAGAGGCAGTGTTTACTGCATGCCACACGGTGAATAGGGTTTACCTGCGTCCACACACACTTAAAATGCCTTATGAATATGGACTGGAAAGAAACCCAACCTTGCATATTTCCGTGTTTTGGGGAGTAAATGCTATATCCTACGGGATCGAGAGCTATTAGGAAAGTTTGAATCCCAAAGAGACGAGGGAATATTGCTAGGATATTCATCAAATAGTAGAGCGTACCGGGTTTTTAACCTGAAGAGCTCTAAGGTTATGGAATCAATAAACGTCACCGTGCAAGATGACGAACCTCCGACGACTATTGATTCTAACCTCCAGTGTGAGGATGAGGACTTCTCTGGGAGTGACCTACTTGTCCCTCACTCACACTCTGTGGACCCCACTCCTGTGCTAGGGGACACACCTGCTTGGGTTCGCAAGAGTCATGACCCTTATGCCATTGTTGGCGATCCCACTCTAGGGGTCAAGACTCGTGCTCAGTTAGAGAACGTTATAATCCATCTTTGCTACACGTCCAAAGTCAAGCTCAAGAATCACAAAGAAGCACTCAAGGATGAACACTGGATATCTGCCATGCAGGATGAGTTGCTTCTGTTTAAAAAGAATAATGTCTGGAAACTTGTCCCCCGACCTAGTGATACTAATGTGATAGGTACCCGGTGGATTTTCAAAAATAAAATGGATGAAAATGGTACCATAATCAGAAACAAGGTTAGGTTAGTCGCCCAAGGCTACACACAGATAGAGGGTGTACACTTTGGAGAGACATTTGCTCCTGTTGCGAGGCTTGAGTCCGTCCGCTTACTACTCGTCATCGTATGTCATCTGAGTTTTAAGTTATATCAGATGGATGTCAAGAGTACCTTCCTGAATGGCATTCCGCAGGAGGAGGTTGATGTGGAACAACCAAAAGGGTTTGAAGACCCTAAGCACCTTGAGCACGTTTACTATCTAAGGAAAGCCTTGTATGGTTTGAAGCAAGCACCCCATGCTTGGTACGAAAGGCTTACTTCCTATCTCTTAGCCCGTGGCTTCAAAAGAGGGGGAGTTGATATGACGTTGTTCGTCAGAAGAGATGACGGTGCTATTTTGGTTGCCCAGGTCTATGTGGACGACATAGTCTTTGGATCCACATGCTCCCAGCATGCTCACCACTTTGAGGAGGAGATGAAAAACGAGTTTGAGATGAGCATGGTAGGTGAGCTTACATTCTTCCTTGGTCTTCAAGTTCGTCAGCTAGAGGATGGGATGTTCATCTCCCAATCCAAGTATGCTAGAGACCTAGTGAAGAAATTTGGTCTAGACTCCACTAAGTATGCACGCACACCTATGAGTACTTCTATCAAGCTTAGTAAGGACACTTCAGGCAAGGACGTAGAGCAAACCTTGTATCGGAGTATGATAGGTAGTCTTCTCTACTTGACTGCCAGTCGTCTCGACATATAGCCTTTAGTGTTGGAGTTTGTGCGCGTTATCAGGCATCCTCGAAAGAGTCACACTTACTCGCTCTAAAATGTATTATCAAATACGTGAGTGGGACTCTCTCATATGGTATTTGGTATTCCTTTGGTACCAATGACCATTTGTCCACCTATTCGGACGTCGATTGGGCTGGGGATGTAGATGGTTTTAGGAGCACCTCTGGTGGGTGTTTCTATTTTGGTTCTTCTCTTGTCTCCTGGTTGAGCAAGAAGCAAAACTCCATCTCTTTGTCCACTGCGGAGGCTGAGTACATCGCTGACGGGAGTTGTTGCACGCAACTCTTGTGGATGAAGCAGATGCTGGAGGATTATGGGATTTTACAGGACACCATGACCATTTCTTGTGATAACACGAGCGCGATACACATATCCCGCAATCCAGTCCAGCATTCGCGCACAAAGCACATCAGGATATGCGAGCACTTTATACGTCAGTTAGTTGAGGATAAATTCGTATCCCTGAGTTTTGTCCCCACCGACCGTCAGTTAGCCGATATTTTCACGAAACCTTTAGATGCCCTTAGATTCGTGAGTCTTAGGAAGTCTTTGGGGATTTGCACAGTTGACTGAAGGGTAGGTCCGTGTCTAGCATAGGATGCATTTATTTCATATCATCTGATGCCTATTGCTAGATTTTATCATATGTTTTATTGTTTTCTTTTATTTTTTTTGAAAAATCCAAAAAAAAAAAGATTTTCTTTTTAATAAAAATTTTAGAAAAGCTCAAAAAGATTTTCTTTTGATAAAATTTTAAAAAATCCAAAAATATTTTTGTATTTTCTTTGCAATCTTTGTGCATGAGCATTTAAGATAGCCAAGTCACAACTTCATTCCACTTATCCATGTGACTGTTTGATAGAGATTTGAGACGCTACATCATTTCATCCATGTGCTTTACATTGTTTGGAGTCTTTGAGATGTGATTAGTGATATCTTTCTACATGTTTGACTCCTATCTCCTTTATTGCACACATGCACAGCTATATTTGATTATTGTACTTGTCTATCACATATTGGCTTACGTGTTTCCATCTCAATTCTGTCTATACAACGTACAATATGCGATAAAACTTGTCAAGATTGGAATGCATGTAAAAACCGTTTTGGTGAGACAGTGTGTTTAATTAAGAACGGGGAGGGGCTGCGAAAGGTAATTATCTATTCTTTGCTCAAAAGCCACCGTTCAGAAGGACCTAAAAAATGGAGGAATTTTATTATCCGAGGTCCAAAGAGGTTAAAAGAGCCCGAAAATAGTTAAAGGCAATAAAAGGCAATACATGCCAAATATGGGCCATTAGGTTTCACCATCAATTCTCCAAAGTTTGAGAATTTAGATTACCTCTACAAGAAAATATATATGAGGGAGTTTGGTTGGAGAATTTAAACGGGTTTGTACTTTCTTGAAAGTCCTGAAAAAGCATGAAATCGTTTTGGACGTTATTGGTGTGGAAATCATTGTGAGCTTTGATTTGTTGATTTGATTGAGTCAATATCTCTTATTTCCATTTTTTACACCAAAGGAAGCATTTGAGTTCATTCGTTGGGAGTATCCGATATTCATCGTGCACATATGTCATGTTTGTAGGCATTAATTTTCCTATCGAATTTAATCATACCCATTCATTTACGCTATCATCGACTTGGTTGTTTTGTGTTCGTTCATGGTATGATGTTTGTTTGTTTGTGAGAAAAATTTGAAAAATAAAAAATAGTAGTTTGTTCCTTATGACACCCCGGCCTTGCTTGCGTAATTTATTCTTCTTTTTGTCTATTTGGGGACATCATAAAAAGGGGGAGAAAGAATTATCATTATGGGGGAGTTTTGATTTGAGTTTTTGAGATTTGATAGAGCTCATCATAATTTGGTATCTATGTGAATTTGGTATCTATTTGTATCTCATTTCAAACTCGATATGTCACTTGGTATTTTGCTTTGGCTCATGTGTGTAGGTACTTCTTTGATGATTTCTGAATTGCACACCCTGATGAGAAAAGCATTGAGATTCCTGAAGTGTTGAAGAACAATCGATGAAGTCTTATTCATTTATACCTTTTCAGTTTTGAGTTTATAGAAGGGTAGATTTGTATAGGAAATTTTATACTTGATAATTCAGATGTTTGCTTTTATGTTTGTACCGGCATAAACATAGGGGGAGATTTCTAAGGATATTTTTGTCCATCATTAATATGTATGTCATACGCCGTTACATCGTTGAAGAAATTCAAGATCGCTTCTACATCAACGGATCCGAATATCAAAGAATTCAAGGAAGGAATCAAAATTCTGGACAGCCGGACCGTTCCGCCTATTTTAAAAAGGAATCGGTCCGCCCCCGGATCGATCCGCCCTCTACCCGGACCGATCCGCATTGGTCTTGAACCAGTAGACCCCGGATCGAATGCGAACCGAAGAGACCACTTTCAAAAACGAACCGGTCCGACCTCGGATCGATCCGCTTCAGATACGGACCGGTCCGCCTGGGATAAAATCGTGCAGATCGTGTTCAATTATTTTCGGCCCAGGTTTTCTTTTATAAACCGACTTCGGGGATTTGTTTTCTAAGACTTACAGAGACGATTTTCAGAGTCCTCAAACCCTAAGTCTTCACCTTTTGAATCCCAAGACTCTTGTTTGATTCACATCACATAGCCAAACTCTTGTGAATCACTTTGCAATTCAAGAACACACTTTTGTCTGTTCATACCCTTGTGGAGAAGACCGACCTTCTTCTTCATTGCTGCCCTCCTGGAAAGGGAAACTTTCAGCCGCCGACTACAGATCCGATGCCTGCGGGTAATTCTGTGTCACTGTATTTTCATTGTAATCCGAGAGATTGTATGTTACAATATTATAATGAAAATAAATGGTTTTGCCCCTTAGGGGGATATTTCCTCAATTGTGTGTGTTTGATCGTACTAGCATGTTTTACATCTTATTCAATCACACCTAGTTGCGTGTTTAGGATTTAATTGGGTTAAACTAGGTTTAATTATATAATTTCTTGAGTTGAATGCAAGCGCACTCTCTCATTTTCATTCAATAATTATTTCACTAGTACTTTCATTAATTTTTATCTCAAATGAAATCTTCAATGATGGAGATAATCCATGGTCCAAACACATACCTTATAACTAGTAGTAGCAAAATGGACGCCATATAATAAATCAATTCATATGAGTTCATACATTCAAATATAAGGTTCATATTGAAAAGTTATGAATCAAATATGAACACATATTTAAAATTTATGAGTCATATATGAAGTCCATTAATAACAAAATATAGATCAAATTTAAAATTTATATTTAAAAATTATAAAGAAAATATATATTTTTAATAGTTACATGGAATTGTAACAGTTTCTTAAATAATAAAAAAATAAATTAAGGGATTTCACAGTTAGTTCGTACATATTTAATCCGATGCATATTAAGCGTGCTGCTACTTATAATATATGTATCAATTTAAGGTCAATCTGGTACTGTTCCCATTTGATAGATATTTTTCCAAAAGAATCGGGTTGGCGGGTTGGATTTTTCTAACAAACAAAAATTCCACTTTTCTTTTTCGCTACACAACGCCTACGCAAACTCTCTTCCACATTTCGACCCCCTTTCACTTTACTCACGTTTTTTTTTTTTTGGGTTCTCATCACTTCACATACTCATTTTTATCTGCAAATTGGCCAACAATATGAGTTCATTGAGCTACACTTCTCTCTCTAAAACTCTGTAAGAGACAGAGATAAATGGCTGCCAAATTGGGTTCATTTAGGCACAGTTTTACAGAAAAAAGAGGAAATGAAAGATTACTATCTTCTACCAAAAGAGGGTATTCAGAGCTTGGTGGGTTTACCAGTATTTTAGAAGACGAAGATAAAAGTTGTGGCTGTGCTTTTGAGTCAATTCGTGAGAAATTTAGAGTCTTGTGCAAGAATCTGCAAGATGTTTCCTCCAAGGCTTGGGAGATGGGACGATCCGACCCCAGAAAGATTGTGTTTTCAGCCAAGATGGGATTGGCTTTAACTCTCATATCTTTCTTGATTTTCTTAAAGGAGCCACTTGAAGATCTAGGCAGATATTCTGTTTGGGCCATACTTACTGTTGTGGTTGTGTTTGAGTTCAGTATAGGTATCTTCTTACTACTCAAATATTAGTTTTTATGAAAATTAGAAACTTGACAGTAGTTTTTTTATTTGGTCTCTAGATTCCTATTTAAAGATTTGAAATGAAATGGACATAACTTATATATAAATAAAAAGGATGTGACTTTTTATAAAAAGGCACACCATTGACATTCAAAACCAGAAGTCACCATTTAAAAATGTCCTTTCAATTTGATTATTCTAAAACATAGGTACTGGGTCATTTCCTATTTTTATTTATAAAGATCAAACCATGCCAAAGTAGAGGAGCAGTGAAGCAACGAATGTGGCCCGATTTAAATTTATTGACCTTCATCACGTGAGGGTTGACATGAGCCTCAAAGCTCATTGCTTGAAGGAGTAAAAGCTAGTGACGTGGGTCCTTCTGTTTTTTATAGTCTGATTAATAGTGTGAGGGGTCATGTATAAAAAAATAAGGTAAGTGTAGGAGTCATGTTGATGCCCATTTAATGAGGGTCGAGACTACCTCAGGTGGGGACTAAAATACATAAATGTGGCATAACATTGATCAAGTAGTTAAAGACTGGGGAAGAGAATCTGCTGTGTTGCTAGCACCCAAACCAAGTTTATCTGATAGTTCCAAAGGGGTCATCTAGCTGCCTTTCGTGAACCACTCAGGTCATGCTATTCCATGGTCAGAGCAATTCTACATGTTCACACTCATGCCTTGTTATTGCTGTGTCATGTGAACTTATAAAGGTTTCATTTTGAAGAAGGTTGACTACCTATAGCGCATTTGCCCCATGCACGTCTGGCCAGTCTTCCAATGAGGAGTACGTGCATACACTACCTCTTCAAAGAATAACTCGTTCCATTCGTTTATCTTCCATTATGCAAGGATGCAATGACTGTTTTGGTAATTGTGGCTTCTTTGCTGACAGTGCCACATGTCAACATCTCATCGTTTTTCATATTTCGTTCTACCAGGGAAACGAATGCGCCCAACACAATGGCTGACCATGTTATGACAATGCATAACTGTCTTAACCGCCTTGGCATCCAAGCGCCTGAAACGACAGGCAATGCATTACTTTCTATAATTCTACGGCTTTCTTTTGTTTTCGACGACGTTACTTGCCAAAAACTTCCTATGTTAGTGATGATATAGCAATATTCAGTCGATGTTTAAAATTAGGAGTGTACTTTGGAATCAGGTAGCTTTCAGCAGTTCTTTGCTCCTTTTCCTTGGTGGCAAAGGCAGTGAGATTAAACAAATTTTTAACTTTATGCAAATTATGCGGGACTGGCCTTATTGACAGTACGATAGAGGGTAGAAGCAAGAGTGAACTAGAAATTTACAAATAGTGGTCTATTCAGAGACTCAACATCTTGCTTGATATCTTAAAGAGATAAAACCTATTTTATACCTGCCATTTGGTGTCTTGCCCCTCCTATTCCCCCCCCCCCCCCCCCCCCTCCACCTCCCAAAGGTACAATCAACAATCCCTCGTGCTCCAATGTCAATTCGTTGTGTCACTATTTCTTTGGGGAGGAGAGGATTATGATTATTTACGGTGGCTTTAATACATGATTAAACCATCTCATTACTTTCTTTTATCTTATACTACTGATACTTCTCAACTTATTTTGAGAGAGAGAGCTTCTAGCTTCGCAACAACTTATTCAGTTACTGCCTTGTATTTTTACTTTCGATATGGTGTGGAGATTCATTTTGATCACCCAGCGCGATGATGTAAATGCGCACAAACATTATAGCATGCCCATCAATATTTGTTTTCCAATGTTGATAGACTATGTTCTATTGCAGGAGCTACTCTTAGCAAAGGATTTAACCGTGGGTTGGGGACACTGTCAGCTGGTGGGCTTGCTCTCGGAATGGCAGCATTGTCTGAATTGGCTGGAGAGTGGGAAGAAGCTGTTATTATTGTGAGCATATTTATCACAGGTGATAATTTGCACACACTGTTCTTTTTAAACGATATAGTTTTCCATGATGTATTTACCTGTAGCTTTGCTCATTTGTGATGTGTATTTTGTTTCCAGCTTTTTTTGCTACTTACGCCAAATTGTACCCTACAATGAAGCCGTACGAATATGGATTCCGAGTGTTCTTATTGACATATTGTTTCATAACGGTATCTGGGTATCGTACGGGAGAATTTACACAAACAGCTGTGACTCGGTTCGTGCTCATTGCACTTGGTGCTGGAGTTTGTTTGGTAGTAAATATATGCATCTACCCTATATGGGCTGGTGAGGATCTGCATAATTTGGTGGCAAAAAATTTCGCGGGTGTTGCTAATTCCTTGGAAGGTTGGTCATATTTTAGAAATTTCATTTTGTTTTTCCAGAAAAAAGGCTTGTATTAGTATTTTTTTTTGGGAAACTACTCTTAGGTCCCTCACAAACAAATTTTTAACACTTAAGGACAATTTACTATTAGATCCACTTATTATGCCACTAATGTGGACTTCTACAAGAAGAGAATACAAATTCACACTAGTCGCATAATAAGTGGACCTAATAGTAAATTGTCCTTAAGTATTTAAAAATTGTTTGCGAGGGACCTAATTGTAAATTGCCTTTTTTTTTTTTTCATTTTAGTGCTAGGCTAATTTCTTGAGGCTTCCCTAGGTTGTGTCAATGGATACCTAAATTGTGTTGAATACAAGAGGATCCCTTCCAAAATTCTTACTTACCAAGCTTCCGATGATCCACTTTATAGCGGCTATAGATCAGCCGTGGAATCTACAAGCCAAGAGGATGCTTTGGTATTCATTTTAAATTAGTTGTGTTGTATGTGTAGGTTATTCCACAAATAAATCAGCTAATTAGTGTCTTAACTTATTTTTCATATA
Organism: Sambucus nigra; assembly: GCA_949130495.1. Lineage (NCBI taxonomy): Eukaryota > Viridiplantae > Streptophyta > Magnoliopsida > Dipsacales > Adoxaceae > Sambucus > Sambucus nigra. Next base: position 365,128,841 of record OX422212.1, read on the forward strand.
TTTGCAGGTGAGCTTTGCTGTCTGGGAGCCGCCACACGGTCGTTACAAAATGCTTAAATATCCTTGGAGAAATTATGTCAAAGTAAGTGGGGCATTAAGGCATTGCGCCTTCAGTGTTATGGCTTTGCATGGGTGTATACTCTCTGAAATACAGGTGTAAATCTTATTCAACCTCTAAATTTATTGTACGACTTTGCCTATATATATTGTGGATTTCCCATGCATTGTTACGATTTATATAAATTGTGTTTTCCTGATATTTCATTTTGAGGGAAATCCTCAGGTACTGTTTTCACCTCATTATTGCAAATGATTTGCTTAAAAGATTATTTTAGAATAATAATCATAACAGCCGTCTTCGAAGTGTTCTAGAAAATGAAAGAAATTGGGTGAGGGTTATTTCTGCAGAATTTTGTAACCAATGTGTTTGAGACGGAAAAATTCTCGAATTGACACTATCCGAAGTTCCAAAGAATACAAGTTGGGTTCTCCATTGCAATTTCAAAAGTTGGAACTGTTTTTTGTGTTACCTGTTGTTTGTTGATTCTGATGGCCATGTTCCAATGATTTGTTCGCCAACGTCTATATATCTAATTACACCTTGTCACTTCTCTGCTCCTATACCATATTTGCCTCCCTAATTATATAAAATTATTGTAACATTGACATTTCACCGCATTACGTGCTGGCTAATAAAGCTTTAATCTGAGTCCATGATTAAGTATGACGAATAATTGTTCTTATAAATATTGTTTATGAATGATTGTACTTTGTTGGAATTACATGTCCTGTTGGATGTTATCTATAAAGATATTACTTCCATTAATGTTATAATACCTTAAGAGTAAGCAATAATGCTTTTAGTTCATCATCAAATACGCCAATAAAATGAGGCAAATGTAGAAAAATAAGCTTTTGAAGTTACTAAATTACGATTGCTAATTAATAATTTTAAATGTTTTCAAAATATAAACAATGAATGACATAATTGAGCTTCCTGATTAGATGTCGAACCGAAAAAAATGTGAAACCTGTATTCCACGTCCATGATGGGTAGAACCTGAGCCTGAGTTCCATCATACATGCATAAAACAATCTGGCCTAGAACTTGTCATACATGCGTAAAACAATCTGGCCTAGAACTTGCCCCTTGTGTCAGCTGAGGTAGAATTACGCTATTTATTTGATTGTTTTTCCCTCACCTCTAACAAAGATATGAGAAGAAGTGGCTACTTCTATCACCTATGCTATCTTTTGGGAACTTTTGCTTTCCATAAATGTCAGATTTAGCATTATTTCAACCCCCCCAACAGCTCAACCGGAAAAAAAAAGAAGAAAGAAAGGCAAAGGTAGTTACTGCATTTAATTTGTGTGGTTTAAAATCCTGGTGACTGAATCAGTAGATTAGATTTGTTAAGTCCCCTTTTCAAAATACTTCATGAACTCCAGAGTTTCTTTGCTGTCAGATATCTTTCTTTGTTTTGTTTCGTTTTTTATTTTTATCTTTTATGGCACATGATACTAGTTGTTCTCAAGTTATTATGAAAACTTTGCTGTCAAGAACAACAAAAAAAGTACTGTAGTTAAATAGGCAGATATGATAAGCATTTACAGTTAATTAATATGGTTGTTCTGACTTACCGTGTACTCATTAGTTCAGAATTAGAGTTATTTCCTTGTTCTATCAATTATTAGACTTAGTCCCCTGTTTTCTGATGTGTCCACTTCTCCCTAAAAATTCTTTACTAGTTGTTACACTTGCTTCCTAATTCTTTTCGGAAAAAAATTTCCCTTACATTGATGCAAAACTGTTACCCTAGTCTCCAGAGATTATGAAGTGCTGATGTTGGTGGTGGCCATGGCAGACAGTGGTACTGGTGAGTTTGAGGGAGTGATGATGTTTTGCAACTGCCTAAGGATTATTTGTACTTAAATTGGAGAACTTGCTGACACGTTATGATGTATTTAACTTAAGGCATTTTTTTTTCTCACAAATTACTTGGGGGTGGATGGCATTAAAAAACAAAGAAAACATATTATGATTATAAAAATGGGGGAAAGCTCAAATTTCGAATTACTAAGTGAACCATAGGTAAATATTGTTTGGATATGTTTTATCTCAACATCATATGCTCATGCATTTTGTAGTTATTGTACTAAAATGCATTTTGATAATTTCAAGAGGGTCTTGATCAACTTTCGTTCGAATCATGTACAAATAGCTTCCGTTGCTTGTTTATGTAGGCTCCTGCTGAACGAAGACTGGTCTTTAGTAGTGAACTAAAGAGGGTAGGCACGGCTGGTGCTCAAGCGTTGCGCGAGCTTGGGAACAAAGTAAAACGCATGGAGAAATTAGGCTCGGATGATATATTGTATGAAGTGCACGAGGCGGCAGAAGAGTTGCAAAACAAAATTGATCGAAAGTCTTACCTTCTTGTTAACTCAGAGTGCTGGGAAATAGGAAAACCGCCAAACGGGGTGCAAGTTCCCCAAGATTTTTTGACTGCTGACGATGATGATGACGACAACGAAAATAGATTCCGCGAGCACAAGTCCCTCAGTGAAGCTCTACTAGATCTCACATCAGTTCCAATAACAACGAGTTGGGATGTTGGGAATCACATTCAACACGATGTAACCTCGAGAAATGTGTTCCACAAGCAGATATCAATGCCCTCACACTTTGCGGTTAAATCCCCCCCGTTGCCCGAACAAGAAGAATCAAAAGCGTATGAGAGTGCCAGTGTGTTGTCTTTGGCGACGTTTTCGTCACTTTTGATTGAATTTGTTGCGAGGCTTCAAAACGTTGTGGATTCTTTTGAAGAGTTGAGTGAGAAAGCGAAGTTCAAGGAACCCGGTGAGGTACCATCAGAAGCAGAGGTTATGGGCTTGTGGACCAGGTTTTGTAGGTGCTTCAAGTCTTGGAAAAGAGAGAACAACTTACTAGGTTAGAAATAATCTGTGTTTATGCACAAGGTTCTAGAAAAATCTTGTAAACTGATATTGAACTTTTGACTTTTGGAAACTCACTTAACTTTGACTATTGAGGTTTTATAAGATCTCCTGTTTTGGATATGAGAACTCAAAGGTCATGTGGAGGAGGTTGAATACCTGTATAATCAGATAAATTTGATTGCCTGGCATTCAGAACGAGACTGGAAGTTGAAAGCACTAGTGAATCCAACTAACACTGTGTAGGGATAGTGCATGGCATGTTGTGATGTCATAACAAAACCATATGTTTATGTGAATATGCACTTCTTTTCTCTTTTTCTTTCCTTTTTATAGATTAAATTTTTAGATCTTTTTGGTTGAGTCGTAATATTGATTTCATGCTCAAGTTAGGACAGATGAATCTCCCCACCTCCGACGGTTCAGGTTTCGCATTTGAACTACTTTGGATTTTATTCACTTCTAGTGGTTAACGCTATGTTTGATTTCCACGAGCCCTAAAGAAAACACGAAATAACGAAAAAATATACTTGCAGCTACAATTGTTTGAAATTGATGCAAATTAGGGTGCGGGACCGTAAAAAAGAAGTTAACTAAACAACAACAACATGGAAAAATGAGGAGGGTTTATTATTTCTCTCTCTAGTCTTTCAATCTCAATATGGCAAAAAATGATACAATGAAGGGCTCAATAGATATTTATACTAACAGGCAAAAAAAGGGGAAAATAAAGAATAAATGCTAAAAAGACGACTATATCCCTATGCTCCTGCATCATTCCCCCCCTCCCCCCCCTCTTGAGAGGACTTCATATATGCGGAGTACTGGCGAAAGAAATCCGGGTCAACATGCTGCAAGGTAGCCTCAATAATCCAAGAGTCTTCCGCCTTGGGGCGCCCAACCCAACGGATCAAATAGCGTGTGTCGTTGCCTGATGCTGAAGAGACAAAAGCCGAGTCAAGTATACCCTCAATGTGGTCAACATGGGAACGAACAGGCTGGGTCGAGGATGAGGGAAGAAGGATGGGAGGAGAATGAGTGCCTCGGAAAGGAGAAAGGTCCGCCACATTAAATGTGCGATGCGTGCGAAACTCGGGAGGAAGGTCAACCTCATAAGCATTCAGCCCACAAGCACGAATGATAGGAAAAGGGTCAAAGCGCGACATGAGAAGCTTATTGCCTTTGCCGCCCCGACGTGCTTTCTGGAGGTATACCATAACCAAATCTTTGGGCTGATAAGAAACGAAACGGCGATGCACATCCGCCGCCTCTTTCTAAGGGCGTAGATGGTCTGATGACGAGTACAGACATCGACCTGAATAGATGTCAAGTGGGCCGCAAACTCCTTGGCGAAGGGGCACGTAGGAACTATTGGAGGTAGCTCAACGAGGTCAATGGGCATGGTTGGGGATTGACCCAACACAATGAAGTACGAGGAATGCCGAAGTCCATCGAAACGTCCTGCCACGGGCGCTCAGGTATCGGCAGGGGGGGTGTACAAGCCCGCATTGGAGTGTTGTCCTTTGGCTGTCTGGCAAGTATAACATCGTTTGATAAATGCATTCGTATCTCGCCTCATAGTTGGCCAATAAATATGGTCTCATAATAATGAATGGGTGTGTGCTTGTCCCAAGTGTCGCGCCAAGCCACCTCCATGAACCTAAGAAATTATCTTCTCCCGTAAAGAGGAAGAATGAATGCATAAAGCTGTCACCCGATGTAAAAAGTCATCCCGTAATAAGTACTCACCCGACGCCCCATTGCCCTGCTGGCAAGTAGAATAAATGGGTCCTAAATTCACATATGTCGGGTAGAGATCTCGAATTTCATCGAATCCAAATACCTGGCTTCACAAAGTCACTAAAGCATGAGCGCGCCGGCTAAGTGCGCCGGCTACCATGTTCTCCTTTCCTGGCTTGTACTAAAGGTGGAAAGTGTAACGCTGAAGATAGGCGGTCCACTTGGCGTGTCTGTCGTTAACACGCCGTTGGCCATGGAGGAATCACAAGTCTTCATGGTCGAATTTGATCATGAACTCCTTATGTAGGAGATAGGGGGACCAAAACTTCACGGATTTTACAACCGCATAGAACTCCAAGTCATACGTAGAGTAGTGCAAGGCCGCTCCCGTCAATTTCTAGCTAAAAAATGCAATGGGCTTCCCATTCAGGCTCAAGACAGCACCCACCCCTATCTTGCAAGTATCGCAAGACAACTTAAACAACTGATGAAAATCCAGTAAGGAGAGGATAAGAGCAGTCGTCATCAACTCCTTGATATGTGTTAAGGTCCGATCAGCCTCCTCAGTCCACCGAAACTCTGCGCTCGAAGAAGTGCCCATCAAATCTGTGATCGGGGCCATGACGGTGCTGAAGCCCGCTATGAATTGTCAATAGAACCCAGCAAGCCCATGGAAACTACGAACCTGAATCACCGAAGTGGGGGTGAGATAATCCACTATCACCTGGATCTTGGCATCATCCACCCGAACACCATCTCCGGATGCTACATACCCTAGAAAAGTCACTGATAGAACCATGAAAGCGCATTTTTTCAATGTGAGGAAAAAGTGCTCGGCTCGTAAAACCTTCAAAACCTGAGTCACATGTCTAAAATGTTCCCCTCGGATCGGTTATAAACCAGAATATCATCAAAATAGACCACAACGAACTTCCCCAAGAAAGGACGCAAAATCTGGGTCATCACCCTCATGAACGTGGATGGAGCGTTGGAGAAACCAAAAGGCATCATCGTCTACTCGTAAAGTCCATCCTTGGTTTTAAATTCGGTCCTCCACTCATCATACAATCTCATACGTATCTGATGGTAACCACTCTTCAAGTCTAACTCGGAGAATATGGTCACTCCATGGAGTTGATCCAACATGTCCTCAAGTCGGTGAATGGGAAATCGATATTTCACTGTGATTTTATTAATGGCGTGACTATCCACACACATGCGCCAACTCCCGTCCTTCTTGAGTGCTAGTAGTGCGGGGACTGCATAAGGGGACGTACTTTCTTGGATATAACCCTTGCTACATAACTCAGTGACCTGCCTCTGTAGCTCAGCGTGCTCTGTAGGGGTGACATACGATAGTGGGGTAGATTGGGGAGCTGCACCCCAGGGATAAAATCAATAGCGTGTTATATATCCCGAAAAGGAGGAAGGTCATTTGGGGGAGTGCACACATCACTATAAGAATCCAATAAACGCTGAACACACGACATAACAGATGCCTCTAGGGTGGTGATGGGGACAATAAGAGCATAACACATTCTCGTCTCCGCGGCCTCGGTGGCTGACTCCTCATGCGAAACAACTAGCGCTGAGGATCGAGACATCAGAAATGGTTGCATGGGGCGAAGGAGAAAGTCCCGCCCTCCATGTGTAAATGAATAAGTGTTGGCTCAACCATCATGTATACTACTATGGTAAAATTTCCATGGCCTCCCCAAAAACAAGTGGCATACCCTCATGTCAACCACGGTGCACAAAACCTCGCCATGATAGTCCCCAATGGAGAAAGCCACTCGACACTATCGATTAGGGGTAAGTGTGGCTTCGCTACCCAACCATCCAATACGGCACGGTGTGACCAATTATTCCATGAAAAGCTTTAGCTTATCTACCATCTCTTGTGCGATCAAATTATCACTAGCTCCCACGTCAATAATTATCATGCATATCCTTCCCTTTGCGGTGCAACGAGTAAAAATAATACTCGTTCGAATCTATGTGTCATCACTAAGAGGAGGTGATTGGGTGTTCACTGAAGTCGTAATCAAAACGGTATAAGTATAGGTGGTAGAGACATCGACGAGTCTTTCTTGAGAATGGCAAAAAGAGTCACGTTGACGGTAAATGGATTGTGCGGTGGATGAGGGCACATTAGGTGGGATTGATAGGATGCCTAAAGAGGCACACCCTTTGTATACGAAATTATGATTTTTAGGAGGTGTTGATGTTAGGGTTTCTTGGGAGTGGGGAAAATAGGGTTTGGGACTGGTTTTTTTTTATTAGATTTGGCTAGGGTTTGTGTGGGGATGATTCTTGGATGGATCGGGGGAAAGTTTTTTTGGTTCTTGGTTGAAAATACGGGTAGTTATCACGCATCCCTGCCATTCTTATGTCTCAGGAGGCTTCAATGGAGTCGTACTAGGTTGGTTCTGCATAAAAAGGTTGGAAGCATGTTTAATCAGTGATGTTGGCAGGGTTTTATTAGATCCAGTGGCCCTAGGGTGTCCGGACTGCATATCCGATGAATTCAGACCTAACAGTGTTGATCGGCTTTCAAGTGGAGTGATTGGGGTGTCGTCGGGTGGCTAACCTGCATGGTTCAGATTAATAGTTCCTTTGCCTAAAAATTCTGGCGGCTTCTGGTAGCAATCAACCGTGTTGAAGGGTCTTGTTTTGGTCTCATCGGCTCTGGAAATTTCACGAGTTACTGGGTGTTGGTCTATGTGTGAATTGGTAGAATTATGGTTCTTGTTTGGAGCTAGGGTTTGTGAGGTAAGTTTGGGGATGATCCGGGTCTCATTCAGATGAACCCAATTTGAATCCCATTCTTCAATTAACATGATTAATCCAAGAAGCTTTGATACCAATTTGATGCAAATTAGGGTGCAGAAGGGTAAAAAAGAAGTTAACTACACCACCACCACCACAACAACAATAACATGGAAAAATGAGGAGGGCCTATTATTTATCTCTCTAGTCTTTCAATCTCAATATGAAAAAAAATGATACAATGAGAGGCTCAATAGCTATTTATACTAAAAGGCTAAAAAAGGAAAAGATAAAGAATAAATGCTAAAAAGACAACTATATCCCTATGTTCCTGCACCAGAAACACATTTATTGCCAGATTTTGTTAAACACCGACCAATTACTTCATCGCATCTCGTAAATTTAATTTTATCTTCAATCAATATTTTATATTTATAAATTTCAAACATAAACAACTTTGGTATCTTTGTTTCTCCACAATTATGTATTATGTCCCTCTCATATTATATACAATCACCTGCCTTCCTATATCTATCTATAATCATCTTATTCTATGAGTTGAGACCATTTCTTAATCATTTTAAGCTTAAATGAAATTATCTCCTTTGAAATTCAAGAAAATTTAGCGATGTAGATGCCTACAAATACCTAAGCAGTCTGTGTAGTAACATTTTAAAATAATATGGTTTACACACTAGAAGGGCTTAAAATTGAATAGGTAGAAGCATACAAATCTACAAGGGGGTGGAACTGGTGGTGGGTAAAATTTTCTTTCAAATTGTGTTTTTAGCCGTAATTAGATAATAAATTGTTGATTATTATCTAATGTTTGCCTTTATAATTATTAACAATTATATATTATTATTATTATTCTTAATATCATTGTGTACAATAAGTATTAAGATGTCATAAGGAGGCTCAAGCAAAGTTCTGCAGGCAGGAATTGTACATTATTATATTATTTTTAATGCTATGAAAAAATATTTTTTAAATATAAGAAACCAAGTAATATTGGTTAACTCGTCCTGAATCATTAAAGATGGGTTTTCGTTATGTTTAGAATTGGAAACACTCGTTAAACTAAACTTGTAACAAGTGAAATACTAGTGACAATTTTATGCCTACATCAAGTTGTATTATGCTATTAGGTGAGATACTAGGACGAGGAAAAATTGTGCAAAATACATAATTCGTAATTTTCAGAGTACGTTTTTGGATACACCCACCTAAATAGTAAATTCATCCCTATTTTGAAAACTTTTACCTCACTCCATCATTCTTGATATACATAAGTCTGGTCTTGACTAGATGAGACTCACCATGACATGCCCCCTCACAAGTCACCACAGACTCATCTTGTTCAGGACTCCACAGCTTTGAGAGGCATGTTTTGCAGCCTTGGCCTCTGAGACCTTTTCTCCAGTAAGATCTACCACTATTCATGGTGGTCATTACTAGACTTGGCTATAACAGACCGCCATGTGTCAGCCTATATAGTGTTCACCTTAGACACCTCCATCGAGCCGGGACTCCCATCATCAGCCATATTTATCGCAAATTGAACAACATCCTTGTCCTCGTCTTTGTTAAGAGATATATCGTCAGCCTCGACTAGTCAAGACTTCATAACTCCGACACAATTAACATGTGATACGGGTAATGTTGGAATACGTGACTAAGATCGTTGCAGTGTATCAGCCCCCACACGAGGGAAATATTTATTCATCATGGATTACATATGCAATGCATAACTGTCACTCTCTCATTGGATGTCTTATTTCCTGCACACATGCTGCATACTACGGGGTGGTACCACACACCCCCAATACTATAAAAGACATTCCACTTCATCCTTTCAAAGGACTGATCATCATTTAACCTATTGTTATATTGTCGTTATAGAGAGCGAAAGGGAGAGCTTGTACTACTCTAATGGCTTCTGGCCTTTGTTCATGGTGGGTACATTTCTTAATTTGCACAGTGAACATAGGCTAAGGCCGAACCACTTGAATGCTTGTGTCCCCTTATTGTCTCTCATCTCTTCTACTTGTTATATGCTTGCTTTATTGATGTATATCTCCCCCATGGTTATGCAGATATAGAAACTGAGTTAAGCACATCTCTGGGTGATATTTTATATCATCATTTTTTGCGCTCTCTATGGGAATTGACTTCGTTTCTTCTTCTTCTTCTTAGCTTGAGCACTCTCTTCCTTATCTCCTGTGGTAATCCAGATCCACCATTGCTGGAGATGAATCACCATTGAAAGAGCTTGAGTTAGGTACTAAGCTTTCCCTAATTCAAGTCGTTTCTAGTTTTCTATTATTCAATCCATTTTCTCTTTGTTGCTTGGAGAATTATTGCCTGGGATGGCCACTGATCCGTTGTGTAATGTCGAGGCTAGCTCCAGCCAACCGCTTCAACAGTTCGAAATGGCTGACGTGGCGGTGGTGCTGAGATCCCTTGTGGCAAGTCAATAATAAATGCAACAACAATTCTTAGCCTTCAGCTAAGGCATAATGAGTTGAACTCCTGATGATCCTACAATGAATTTGATAAATCCGGCTGTCAAAGAGGTGGAAGATCCGGCAGCAGGGGGACCACCACCAGCTTTAGCAAAGGAGGCCTAACACCACCAGAGGCGGAGGGACATCGCTGACCTACGACATCTCCGCTTAGGTCCAGACGACATGGCTGGTGATGAAGAAGACTGCTAGGAGTGGTACGGAGTCTCAGGCACCTCTTACAACCTTAGGGCTATCCCAACACTAACTTACTAAGGAAAAAGTGTCCATAACACTCTCTATAGTTCATCTCCCAATCCAAGTATACAAGAGACCTTGTGAAGAAATTTGGTTTAGACTCCTCTAAGAATGCACGTACCCCGATGATTACCTCAACTAAGCTTACCAAGGACACTTCAGGCAAGGACGTAGAGCAAACCTTATATCGGAGTATGATAGGTTGTCTTCTCTACTTGACTGCCAGTAGTCCCGACATAGCCTTTAGTGTTGGATTATGTGCGTGATATCAGGCGTCCCCAAAAGAGTCACACTTACATGCTCTTAAACATATTATCAAATACGTTAATGGGACTCTCTCATACGATATTTGGTACTCCTTTGATAATTACAACCATTTATCCTCCTATTAGGATGCCGATTGGGCCGGGGATGTAGATGGATTGTTGACGCCAAAATTCTCCATCTACATGGACCAGTCAGAAAGGGACACCTGTCATCCTACATGGCAATATTCATACTTGCTCGGCACCAGAGGAAACTTTCTCGGCACCCGAGGAGAGTTGGTCAGCACCTGATATTTATTTCATATTTTTGTTGATCAATGTTAGAGCAGATGTACATCATATATTGTTTGGCTGAATAAATTATTCTCATGATAATGACTATTTGATTTAGCCTCCACAGATATTCGAACAACTTATTAAATCCCACAAGAACAAGATTCAGTCATGGCGAACGCTCGGCCACAATCTTATGTTCCTGGAAATATTATTAATGCTCGGCACTTTACAATTTTGCCTTAACAGATTAGCCAGGCACTATCTATTTTCTTATTGTTCCAACGGATGATTGATCACGCTATAACACTTTAAGACCTGACAAATGGTTGGGGAAGATTATTTCTTATATCCGACGAATGCTTGGACGCTGATATCTTAAGATTCATTATTTATTATGTGATTCTCAACCTAAAAGAGGATTACACATATTCTATACTCATCTCAGCATGGAGCTCAGCAAAATAGTTATTATCACATATTCAACTCCGAGGAAATTTGCAACATTTATTATATTTTATCTTCAACATATAGTTGGTCAAAAAAAATTCTTCTCTCTCTATATATATTTAGCACCCACCAACTAAAAGTTGTTCGGCATTAGCAATCGCCAGTTAATTGTTGATCGGCATCAACAACCACCAACTAAATGATGGTCGGCATCAACAACCACCAACTAAACGTTGGTCAGCATCAGTAACCACCAACTAAATGTTGGTTGGCCCTCAACAACCGCCAACTAAATGTTTGTTGGAACTCAACAACCGCCAACTAAATATTGGTCGGCACTTAGCACCCGCAACTAAATGTTGGCCGACATAAAAAAATACACCGACAAGTTGGTCATCGTCCATGCTAGGCAAAAGTCCCAACTGCATGGTTAAATTATGGGTTAATAAATTTTACCTAAACTGGGCTAAAAGTTGGACCAACGCTCCACTCATGCCTGGGAACTACGGTACTAGTGAAATTACCTAAACAAGTTTGGTTACATTAGTGTAACTAACCATGGTGATGCATTGGTAAATGGTATAATTCTTTGGATAATCCTAAGGGTATCAATAGAACCTGTGAAAAACTAAAGATTGACAAGTCAATCAAAAACAAAAATTGGCAAATCGTCAATTCATATACAAAGCTTAACAAAAGGTGATCCATCCACATATAAATATTGATAAGATAAGTTAATCAAATTTCATTCATTTAAATAATTACATATTGTATCATGCTTGTTACTAACAATGCACGATGAATCGATCCCCTCTCTTATTATTTATCTGGATTTCTCATTAAGCCTGATAGATGGTCGACACTCTTATTATTTATCTGAATTTCTCAGCGCTTTGATTATGGATATGGATTTCTCACTAGCATGGATATTCCATGAAAATTATATATTATGCTCAATCATGCTCATTATTGGATCATTCTATTAAGTCCCGACGAATGCTCGAGCATCATTATTATTATTCAGACTCTTAATCCTAACTGGGGGCTCCACATGTCAAATACATCGATCAATGGCACATATCAGAATCAGATTCCTAATTAGACTATATGTTAAAAGCAGTTTTACTCAACCAAAATTACTTAGTCGGCAAGATCATCAAATTATTTCTATGGCTACATCAGGACAATATGGAAACGTAAACATGCAAAGCTCTTGGGAAGTCATTTCAAGGAACATTTCCTCGGCCTTTTCTTTTCTAGCAAGACCAGCATACTTTAAGGCTAAGAAAGTATTCAGAGCTCATATTCCACACTTGGGGAATTTTACTACAGAATTAATTATTCATTCAGTGGCACAGTCTGATAACATCATACAGTATCAACCGAGCATCAGATTCAGTTCCAAATCATAACAGAATAAGACATGTCCCTAGCCAATCATCATCTAGGAGTTATTATGCACATGCCATTGAAGTCCAGGAGTCAGATTCAACATCTACAACACTGGGATCTCCACTACTATTGTCCCGACCAATACTGAAGAAGAAGGTGTACTTATATGTAAATGTTTCAGAGTCCGTTACTAGCTCAACACTAATCAGATTGAAGAATTGGGTTCAAAAGATAGCATGTTACATCAGCAGAGCCTTCAGAGGAGCAGAAATCAGAAAAATCAAACACGTACAATTAGTACTTAATTGGTTGGCTAATTTGTCGATCAACCCACTTGAAGATTATGAAAAGCCACAAGCTGTAAATTATGACATTGCTGCATCCAAATTCCCACGGGTGATGCATAGCACACGTTTGCTTGACGAACAGAGTTTCTTAAAAGAAAGCTTGTCTTCAATGCAACCATCAATCAACCTGAATCATCCGTTGACTATAAGATAGTTCATTTTATGTTGAACAAATCAAGAAGGCAGATCAAGAATCATTATGAATAAGAACCGAGAAAAATTACAGACTAAATACTCCATCCTTTCAGTAAACCATCAAGCATGGAGCATTAGAGGCTTCTGTAGATGCCAAAATTCTCTATCTACATGGACCAGTCAGAAAGGGACACCTGTCATCCTACATGGCAATATTCATACTTGCTCGGCACCCAAGGAGACTTGCTCGGCACCTGAGGAGAGTTGGTCGGCATACCAATCAACTCAAGGAAGACAAACCATCCAAAAGATCGAAAGCAATTCAAAGAAGACTCACCAATAGTCATGGAACCCTACAAGGCTAACAGTCATATTTATTGTAAATAGATTTAAATGTCTAAATATATAAAGATATTCCATCTCTTGGACTCCCATCACTATAAATACATGCCTTCCCTTAGCCAAAGGGACAATATGAACAGGCAGCTAACCAATTCATCCTCAGCAAGCAATTCATTCCATCTCTCTACACACCTCTCTTTCTCTACGCCAGGTTGTGCTATTGTAAACTCATGGAAATAAAAGAACAGTGGACGTAGGCTTTATTCATAGTCGAACCACTTTAAAGGTCTTTGTATCTTATATGTTTTATGTGATTGTTTACCTTTATTTCATCTTCAATCTCATCCTCATCACTTTATCTGCTGTTGACGCCACTAAAATGGCATAGAGGCCATTTTATGTCTTTAACAGATTGGCACCGTCTGTGAGAATTCGACACAAGAATTCTTTCCTTCTTATTAGATGAGACGAAGATCAGCATCAAAAGCTAAGTTTTTCTATCTTTTTATATGAACAATTACATATTATACATATATTGTTTCATTCAATCATGAATATCGTATATATATTCACGAACTGTATGTTTTTTGAGAATCCACATAACACAGTTATGTACAATGATTTGCCATATTAATTCTATATGCAATCTGAAAATTAGAGATTCAGATCTACTTTCTCTCTCTTCAAATTCGATTCTCTTTTTATTCATTTTAATGAACTATATACTTAATTTGGTTCATCTATAAGTTTCGTTTATTGATTTTGATATAAATTGCATAATAATTTTTAGAGGTGAAGTACGGTCATTCACCATATTTTTATCTCTGCAAATGGAGAATAGGAAGGGATCAATGTCAAAAACCATTTTCTCTCACATGAAAAACAATTACCCACCTTTTGTAAAAGGGGAGAAACTAAACAGACATAACCATATCAACTTATAACTCTGGGCACAAATTTGAGATATTGGCCCCTCGTTCATCACATCATAGGGTTTCTTTGCCAGAATCACACCATCTAGTGGATTATTGAACGGATTATCTAATTAGCAGTCTGAACGCTTGGATTTTACATCGAATGTTATTTTTCTGATCCAACGGTTTGAGATATTTTGGGCCGTGGCAATCCCAAGAAGAATTCATCACAACAGCTGATATCAGATATGCCGAGGCTGTGAGGAGTTATGATCTCATCATTTCCAGAAACTTTTTCTGGTCATCAACATGTTTCCCCTAATTTCTACCTGACCAACATAAGTGTCTTTTGGATAGGTCGGCACCATCCCACCCTGGTCAGCAACATTGCAAAGCAATTTTAATACTGGTCGAAGGAATCTATTTTTGGTCGAAGGCACCTTATTCTAGTTGGCTGCAGTTATATATTGGTCAGCAGAGGGCTTCACTCAGGTCGAAATGCCTCCCGACCAACTGTCATCGAGTAGGAACAATACCGGGCGAATTTTTGTTGGTCGGCGACGCATGGATACCAGGGGTTTTTGGTCAGTGACAGATCCAGAACATCTATTATTGGTCGGCGTCCACTCCAGACCATCTTTTGTTGATTTACACAAGCTAAGCTGGTCGGCGACCATCTGCTTCTTGGTCGGCGACATCTAATGGTGGTCTGCATCATCTAATGTTTGTCGGCGAACCCGTTTGTTGATCGGCAATATCCAGAGGTACCCATCATGGTCGGCGCTTCAGTAAGTTAAGACCCCAACGCCGTTGCACAACAATTTGTTGATCGGAGATACCCCCAACCATCTATTCTTAGTCGGCATTGCATATAACCAGTCGGGGGCATCTAATACGTGATCAAGACTATATTGGTCTCCATTTTAGTGGCATCAGCATGGATGTGGGAGCCTTTCTAGTCGCCATTTATATTTTGGTTATGCTCTTGTCTCTTGATTGAGCTAGAAGCAAATCTCCATCTCTTGGTCCACTGCGGAGGTTGAATACATAGCCGTCGAGAGTTGTTGCCAATAACTCTTGTGGATGAAGCAGATGATGGAGGATTATGGGATTTCACAGGACATCATGACTATTTTCAGTGATAACACAAGCGCAATATACATATCCCGCAATCCAGTCCAGCATTCGCGCATAAAGCATATTAGTATATGCGAGCACTTTATCTGAGAGTTAGTAGAGGAGAAGGTCCTGTCCTTGAGATTTGTGTCCATCGATCGCAAGTTAGCCAATATCTTCACAAAACCTTTAGATGACCCTATATTCGAGAGTCTTAGGAAGTCTTTAGCTATATGCATAGTTGATTGAGGGTTGGTTTGTGTGTCTAGTATTGGATGGCATCTCACATGAATATTTTTTACTCTTATTGTTAGACTGTATCATTGTGTGTCTAGTATTAGTTTTTCTTTTCTCATATTTTAGAAAAATACAAAAAGATTTTCATTTTTTTTGAAAAATTAAAAAATACAAAAAGATTTTTCTTTTATAATTTTTTTGAAAAACACAAAAATATTTTTGTAGTTGTTTTACTCCTTTTATGGATAGATACTTGGGATGGCCAAGTCACCATGTCATTGTAATACCCCGTAATTTTGTTACCATTTAAAAAGGCATTTATTTGGAATTAATTAAATAATTAAGAATTAATTCGGTTTTAATTATTACTTGAGAATATAGTAATACATGATATATGTTAAATATTACTTAAGTGAATCAAAGTAATATGTGGTTATGACTTTACGTATGATTAATTTTAAAAGTTGTCGCAAATAGTGAATACGACAATTTCAGTGAATAAATTTGACGCATGTGAATAGTAGTGTCGGGACTAGATTTATATAAAATAAAAAGATGAATATTGTTATGTCATCCAAATGGTCGTTTTGGCTACGCCAAAGTGTTCAGAAGTGTTTTTATAGTAAAAAACGTCTACTCGTACGTTTGTATAGGGTCTCGGGGTACTTTGAAGCCGAATAGTCACCCCGGAGGGGTATTTTGGTCTTTTCACTTAGGAGGTGAATAGTGTACACGAATTTAGGAGATAATTTATAAGTCTAAGGGGCCTAGTTAATTCATTTCATTCTACAAACTTAGAGAGAAAGAAATTGAGAGAAAGTGAGGAGTTCTCTGGGGAAAAGGAAGAGACTCGTGGGAACACCAAAAGCCAAAGGTCACCACCATCAACCACCATCGAAAGTTGACCGGAGAAGGGAGAACCACCAGAGTACATTCATCCCCAAAGGATCAGATCTTCAGTAGAGGCAAGTGATTTGATAATTGCAATCTAGTTTGTATAATGTCCATGTTATGATAACTAGGAATGAGGATAAATTATATGTTTTGAAGATAAACTAGTTTTCTGAAAAACAGAGATAGGTAGGATTATTCTCTTGTTGTTGGTAGACTTTAACCCACGAAATTAACATCACATGTTGGAGAAATTCAGAAAGTTATAGGATTGTTCTTGAAGATATCATATATTTTAGTTTTTTGGAAAATATAGAATAAATACACTTTAATCCAAGCTCTTGATGATTCTACGTTGTTTAGAACAATAGGAATCAATTACATAAGTTGCTATATCATGTGGTATGAATTATAAGGATTTTGAGATGCTAAAACAAGGTTTTGAATGATCAAAAGATATGAAACCCATAGGAACAAGATTGCAGAATCTGGGCTGATAACTGGGCGATCGATCGATCGACCCTTGACCATCGATCGATCGATCGACCTTCCCAGAATTGATGAACTCATTTTTTTTTAATCCTTGTTGTAATCCCAAAACTTTTAGGAATTTTTAGTGATAATTATTTGAACATAATGGGATTTGTGGAAGGGCAGTAGACCATAGCGAAAACCCGGATTAATGTTATTATGTTTGGGATTTAAATTGGAGAGAATTACGTTAATTAATCGAATGTATTACGGTTGTTAAATTCACATTTTGGGTTGTGAATCGTTTATATAGAGATTAAGGATAGGACCAGTAGGTAGAGAATCATTTGAATCACCTGGAAAATCCTAAGTCCATATGTGAATAAACCTAAGTGAAAGAATATACGGTTAAGAGGGAATATATTTTAACGAATTTAATTCTAATTAAAGATGAGATTAATTCGCAATAATTTGGGGAGTATGATGGCATGGACCAGTAGGGTATACGTGAAATTCTTATTGGATATATATATCAAAGAAAACTTATTTAATCTTCGAGTAATGAGATAGAATCGAGAATAATAAATTAAGGAGTAAAGTCATAATATTTAATACGTAGGATTAGAGAGATAAATAATACTACATATGGGAATTATCTTATGGTTGTGTGAATACCTTGTTGATATTATATATAGGTGGATGTATACCTATAATATTATTTGTATGTATGACATACCTACGCTGCTTGCTATCGGGGTGGAGGTTTCACGTTGTGGACAGTCTTATTGTGTGCGCCCAATTTGGGAGGATTTTTAGATTCGTACCCTGAGCATAGGACCTTGGATACGTGCTATCGGGGTATATGATAGTTTCGACGGTTGAATGGGAACATAGGTATGTGCATTACCCATTTGGCTGGGGAGTATGCTCGCCTCCAACATATGTGTGTTGTGTTTCATGATTCGGGGAAGACACCGAATCATTTGTCCTTTAGACAATGGGAATTGTAACTGGACATGACAACAGAGTATGCCTACACCGCAGCTCTGACTGGGAGGTTCTATATTAGTATATATTATAGGGTGAATATATATACTATAATTCAATCTACTGTGTGATATTGTAGCTGACGGTGAATAAAAGAAATTAAATTTAATTAAGTAAAAGAATACTTGATCCTAAGACTTTGAAAAGTCAATTTCATATTAAAGAGAAAATGAATAATTATATTACGTATGGTGCGGGACATACGGGGTTAATAAATGGGATATAATCATGTTGTGGAAACTATTTAGAAGGAAACCTTAATTAAGAAGCATTCACTCTAGATGAGAGGTGAGAATATCAAGTAAGAGCTTGGAATCTAACATGTACATAATAAATGCTTTATTGCACTTGTTAAACACTTGCTATTTTAAAATCATGTACAATCGGGCTCTGACCCGTTTCCTTGTATATTCTCTTCTCTACTATATCTATATTAGCAGGTGCCTAGCATCAGGGACGTGCAACTTAGGGTATGGATGTTTGATCATGAGTTGCTGTTCCTGGAGATGCATATTTGTTTAGATGCCTCATATCTTTGATTCCTATGTCTTAGTACTTTTCTCATTTAGGGCATGTTGCCCAGGATTCTAGTTATTCCATTTACCTTTTCAGATATTGTATTGGGTTTATGTTGGTACTTTCATTTCAGTTTGTTGGATGGTGTTGGATGCTTTAGATTGGGAAGTTTTATCCAGTTACATTTAATCTTGTCATTCAGTACTCAGGTGTGTAATGATACTTCACTATTATTGCTCAGTATTATGGTAATAGTTTTATATGGTTATAAATCATGAGAAATATTTTTAACACTTAACTTAAGTAAGTATTGGGTGAGTTAATTTAAAAAGAAAATATTTTTTCGACAGTGATGCTGAGAATGAACCAACTATATATTCAGTTTAATTTAATAAAGGAGTAGCTACCCGGTATTTAATTAGGCGGGGGTGTTACAATCATTTCATTATCCACGTGAAAATTTGGTAGTGTTTTGAGATACAACTTCATTTCAGCCATGTGCTTTCTAGTATTTGGAGTCATTGAGATGTAATTAGTGATTACTTTCTAGTTGTTTGACTCATTGTCTCCTTTAATGTACACGTGCACAAAGTTATTTGATTTTTGTACTTGTCTATCACATGTTGGTTAGAATATTTTCATCTCAATTCCGTATTAAGATGAACGAAATGCGATAAAATGAGTCAATGAAAGTAGTGCATGTAAGAACCGTTGCCCGTGAGAATTTAATTAATATTGAAAAGATAATGAGTGAACACGGGAAAGGGCTGCGAGAGGCATGTGAAATCGTTGTGAAAGCCACAGTTTGAAAAAAGCCCAAGAAAAAATTAAGGCAATAAAAATAAGTATATGCCAAATGGGGCCAATAGGCAACAAGACCTCATACAAAAGAATAATTATTTATGAGGGAGTTTGGATGGAAATAAAACATCAGGTTTACACATCCTGACAATGTCTAAAAAAAGCATTATATAATTTTAGACGTTATTGGTGTGCACATCATTTTAGACTTTGGTTTGTCAATTAGATTGAGTAAATTTCATATAAATTCACCTTTTTACACCTAAGGACGATTTTAAGTTCATTCGTTAGGAGTATCCATATTTATCATGCACATATGGTATGAATGTTTGAGTTGATTTTCCTATCAAATTTGTTCACACGCATTCAGTCCATTTCCTTGATTTGGTTATCTTAGTGTAAATTCATGGTGTGATTTTTAGTTGTATATTTTTTTGGGAGAATTTTTTTTGAAAAATTAAAAAAAGAGAAGGTTATTTATTTGTGACACACTTCATATTTATTGTTTATGTTTTCTTACCTTGTCCATTTGGGACATCATAAAAAGGGAGAGAACAAATTATGAGGGAGTGGAACAGTTTGTTATTTAATGACGTGATTGTGCTTAATTAATTTATCATTTATGCTTATCATTTTATTTCAAACTTTTGTGCATCACGAGGTATTTGTTTCTCTTCTCATGTGTGTTGGTACAAATTGAGGATCATTCTTTTGGCACACCCTGATGATCATAAAGAAACGTTGTAGAGTTGAAGTTTTGGAAGATTTTGAACATTTCAAGACATGTATTTTGATATTTCCATTTGAGGGTTTTGGGGGATATTAGATTTTATGTCTTAGTGATATTTGTTTTGGTTTCATAATTCGGATATTTTTATGATTGTACCGGCATAGACATTGGGGAGATTTGTAAGGACATAGTCTTGTGATTGCCTGCTAGATTCTAAGAATTATCGGAGTTGTCCTAGATAATAGTTGATATATTATACCACTACATTTGGCACATCTACACACGATCATCCATAACGACCACTATTCGAATCATTGGTAATGTGCTCATTATCACGCACCCATCATCTTCAAATGTACTACGTTCTACTTCAACCGATCTCCATTACTCCACTACGTTAATGGTATAATTCTTATTTGGAGTTCTTAATTTTTGCAATTATATTTTGGAGGTTTTTTAAAATGTTTTTATAACTGTTCGCATTTTATCAAAACAAGGCTGGGATTTAAAAAATAAATATTTTCACTTAAGGTCTTTCAAATGACCTGGACATGTCATTCACACGTCATGGACATGTCGTTCGATGGTCGCAAGATGCCTCGTTTCTTATTTTCATCAAACGACCATGTATTGTTTTGGTTTTTGATTTGTCGTTTCTTAGGTCGTTCGAAGCTGGATCTACTGGCATTTCTATGTCGTTCTAACGACATGTGGTTGTCTTTCGAACTACATGACGCCGCCTTGATTTTTTATTTTGCCTATAAATACCTGCTCTCATTAGGTATTTTCGAAGAATTTTTAACTCCTCTATTTTGGAAGACTTTTTAACTTCGCCTCCTGCAGACCTGCTGTAACAAATTCATCATTTTTATGGCCCAAAACCATTTTGATTCACTAAAACCTCCCTATATATGTGTGTGAATCTTTGAGAAACCCTCATATAGATATTACCTAGTCTTAGAATGCTACTTGTGGAGAAGAGGAGCTATCTTCATTGTTGAATCTTGGAGTTCTTACGGGGTCTCTTGCTGAAGAAAACGAACCGAGGCCTGCGGGTATTCATCTGTAAAAAACGTTGTATTTCTCTATGTACATGTAAGTAGTGGTTTACATTATATAGTGAAATAAATGATTTTGCCCCTTTAGGGGATTTTTATTGAAATTTGCCTTTGTGATTTTTGAATTGCATGCTCGATAGATTTGTTTCTTTCAATTACTTAGACGCTTGCTTAGTGTCTAATTAAAACCGGTGATAAAATTAGAATTTAATTAAATAAGTTTAGACATTGAACGAAAGCGCACTCTCAGGTAGTAATTGAAACGGAAGTTGGACTCTTGAGTCATAGAGTTTAAACCTATGGTCCAGAGGCCAATATTGAAGAGAGTAGGTTAGATCTAGATTTAATTGAAGAAAGATGAGAATACACCATAGTTAGGAAATTCGCGTATCAACACAGAGCGGCCAAATTATACAATAAAAGGGCGGTGTCTCGACCCATAGCCATGGGAGATCTCTTTCTTGAAAAGGTTTTACAGAGGACCAATAAGCTACACCCTAATTGGCAAGAACCTTATAGGGTAATCGAAAAGGTTTTTCTAGGCACGTTTCGACTCGAAAATCTTGAAGGAGAACACCATTATCCAACCCCTGGAATGCGGATCACCCCAAAAAAATTACTAGTAGTCCTTCAATTTCATATACTTTGAGAATGAATGTGTCACCCTCGGTTTTATTTAATGAATTATGCTCAATGTTCAAAATGCTATTTTTACAAGCTTATAATCAGTTGTATGTGAATCAAAGATTATAATGAGAATAATAGCAAGTGATGTCTCACACTCCTTTGCATCCAAATTTTCCTTGTTTAGTTTGCATAACACCTAAGAACAAAACATCATTTATTATGGTGAATCAATAAATAACTCTCTCTCGGCGATACGAGAGTGATTGAGGAGTCTCGGCTCCAACATATCCTTGAAATAGCGTCAAGAGGAGGGACAACTCCTTTAACATCACTTAAAGTGGTGAAGGATAGAATAAAAATCATTTAAAAATGGTTATGTGCAACATCATTTATTATGGTGAATCAATTAATAGCTATCTCTTAGCAATACGAGAGTGATTGAGAAGTCTAGGCTCCAATATATACTTCCAATAACGCTGAGAGGAGGGACAAATCCTTTAACATCATTTAAAGTGGTGAAGTCTAGAATAAAAATCATTTGAATATGGTTATCTCCAACATTATTTATTATGGTGGACCTATTGATAACTCTCTCTCTTGGTAGTAAGATGGCGGTAAAGTGTCTCAGCTCCTCAGCTCTAGTCCAATAGCACTGAGAGAAGGGATGATTCATCAAGTGAAAGCTACTATGAAAATCACTTAAAGTGGATTATATATAAAATCATCAGCATACCAGTCCATTAAAAATGATTTTTCAAAAGAACTAAAAATAGAAATTACAACAGACGACATTATTTGGTAAAGAGATTGTTTAAATGTTTTAGCTACACAAGGGCACAAAAGACTATAAACGACCGCCTAACAGAAAAAGAAAGAAGTTCAGTGCTCGTGTGACACCCCGACTAATTAAATACCGGGTAGCTACTCCTTTATTAAATTAATACAAAATGCCAAGTTGGTTCAGTTCATAGCATCACTGTTGAAAACATTTTAATGTTACTAATCACCTAGTATTTAAAAAGTAGGTTATCCATTTTAATTAAATCCGATTAACATGCAATAAATGAATTATGAAAAGTTAACATAACCAACACTATAGTCACAATAGAATAACCATCCAATAATAATGAGTCTGAGGAAAACTCCTCACAACAAAACGAATTCCGAAATAAATAAATACAAAGTCTGCATCACTAAAATTAATTACAACCCAAAGTCTGAAATAACTGAATAAGTAAGATGTCTCTAAAAGGAATGGGCGACATGCCCAACAAATGATAAAAACTGATAATGGAGTCAAGATCAGAAATGGAGGCGTCTACTGTCACGGTCCTATAACTTCCACAGCAGCTACAACACGTCACCTGAATAGAACTCCTATGCATGGTGTCCTTGTGGCTGGGCACCTAAAAAGGTTTTTTTAAAAATAGATTTGAAAGAAAACGGGTCAAAGACCGAATGTGAAAATAATTTAAAAATATGCAAGTGTTTAGTATCATTAAACAGTGAATATAAAGTACATGATAGTGTGTGCACTCACATGAGTTCCTCACCTCTCAACTAATTGTGCACTCCTATCGTACCCGTACCCATTTCTAGTTTCTCCCATATCTATCTAGTCCAATGCTAAATCTAACATTTCTATATGACATCCAACTCAAATCCCAACATATTCTATTTAATAGAGTAGTGTACCTTATTACACAGTTTTTTCACTTTAGCATTACAATTTATTATAAATCTCACATTTTCACTTTACAAACCGTTGCTATTACTTATACTCACAATTATTCATGACTATTCATTTCAATCAACAATATATTATTCTCACCATAAATATACAATACTAGCACCCCGAGGCTAAGCTGCGGTGCTCATATACTCTGCTATCAAATCCCGGTACATCACGTAAATGAGGACCACGTATTCCGAATCTCTCAGGAAACGTTTCATTAGCAACAATCACAAATAGTGGAGGCGAACATAGTTCACATCACATGGGTCACGCACATACCTACGCTCCCATGATCAGCAGACTTATTAACTTCTCAATAAGCCCTTCTCTGACCTATGTCCTCGAGGTACCAATCTAAATCCCCCCGTAGGTACACAAAGATTAGATGGCCCTAAACGAACGCCAACCTCCCATGATAACAAGTACGGTAGGTATGTCATACACATATAACTACATATACTAAGCATTCTCACATCTTAGATATTAAAACATTTTGTTAGTGGTATAATTCTCGTTCTTATACCAACACTTAGTGTTATACAAATCACAAGTCCCCTGTTTATATGTATTTAAGTTATCAATTATTCTCACTTCGTGATTAGTTACTCGCTTCCCAATCCACAAATGTCATCCGGTTCAAGACACTATTCTAAGTTTTACTCCTTAATGTACCCAATCTCCCAACTATACCCACTAGTTAATAAGGGAAGGTTATCTCATCATTTAAATAAGTCTATGGGATACTAGAAATCAATTCAGGCTAAAAAGGTCATTATGTCAACTCGTTAGAAGTCTCGTTCGAACGAGGTCGTTTTAACGAGTTCGTTCGAATGAAGGGCTTCGAACGAAATACCAACTCGTTAGAAGTCATACTGTCATCTCGTTAGAAGTTCGTTCGAACGACCTGGGCAGGTCTTCTAACGAGATGGCAGTTTCAGCCCAGAAAATCCCAATTCCGTTTTTCTCAATTCTCCTCTCCTCTAAATCCACCCTAAGACCATCCAAGTTGTGTTTTAACGTATATAAAACATTTCTAATCACCCTAGATCATTCCTTATCATATTTAAAGGGTCAAATCTTACAAATTATCATGGAATTAATATGGATCTTCAAATATTTCCCCAAACCCTATGAACATGAACTCCAAATTTTCTTATGCCTAATTACTCATCATAAATACATTTTTAAATAATCATATATAACTAATCAAGTATTAAATCAGTCCATTATCATACTACATGCAAATCCTAACCCAAATTCAAAGTTTCTCCAACAAATTTCATGGGTTTTCTTTAAAAAGATCAATATAAGATAATTCCTACACTAAGCATGGAAGACATATTCAATGCATTAAAAATACTAAATCACTTGCCTTAGATTGTTCTTCAGAATTTGATGTTGAAGGTTGAAGGTTGATCTCTCCCCTTTCTCTACAGATTTTTCTCCCAAGGTTGAAGATGGTGGTTATGGGTTTTCTCTTGGGAACCTCTTCCAACTCTTCCTATAACTCCCGTAGCCCTCTAACTTGTCAAATGCTGGTAATGGGCTTAGTGGGTTACTAAATAATGTATAATTAACTCTTAAAATTCGTAGGCTTTAATTCCCAAAATTTCAAAATTACCAAAATACCCTTTTAAGTTGTCGGTATGGCCCAAAAATGCCCCAGGACCCAAACTAAACCCCCGGCTAGTGTTTTCTGACTATTTCGACCCTTCCGGACTCGTTGGCGCACTCAAAATGACCATTCTGTTGATAAAAATAAAATTCACTTTTTAATTCAAATAATTTCATTTTTGACGCGACTGACACGCGCGTCCCAACTAAATTTCCCAAATTATCGTATTTCAGTCTCGCGACAATTTTAATATTTTCAATATTCATATATTTCCATATATACACAACGTAATCAAATACCAACTCACATCTCGTTAGTATTTATATCCGGATTAATTCTCAATTAATTCACATTTAATTTAATTAATCCCTTTAATAAATATCAATAAAAATACGGGGTATTACAGCTCGACCAAAGTTTACTCAGTCTCTGTTGTCGTGACGCGGGTCTCAGATGGATTGGTAGTGTTGCCTTCCTGGTCACCTGCTCCCTCTGCAACCTCAAGGTCAACAACGATAGTCTCGATTAAATTCGGGGGAATATCAACCTCTTCTTGGACCTGGTTAAGAGCCTCAACACTTTTTGGATCATCCAAGATGAAAGAATTAAGGACCTCAACTTGCTACGGGTCAGAAGTTAATGGATTAAGGAACCTATTGGGTACTCTATGATAAGCAATTTTGGCTCCTTTCTCCAGATATTCAATTGCATAGTTAGAAAAATCCTTAGACTCCTTTAAGTCTTCAAGATCCTTCCCAGCCTAAACTTTTATCTTCTCAACCTCATCCTCGTCCTGCTTCTATGGGTGCTTCTCTAGCTCGTCAATTTTTTCCTGTTGGTCCAACTTCATGGCTTGCATTCATTCTTTATACCTCATCCTCTACTCGGCTGCCTTAGCATCGTAATCACCCTTAATTTGGGAAAACTGCTCCTTTAAATTCTTGGCTTTTGACATAGCACCCTCAGGAACCTTGACATTTTTATTAGCTTTACTCTCCCATTGTTGGATGTTTTGGAGGGCTACAATTGACTGTAGGGTAGGAAATGAATTAACATAGATGACATGACACTTGAAAAAAATAACAAGTACAATAAAATTTCACTTACGTAGCCTTATGGAGAGAAAATTTGAAGACCCGAGAGGGTTATTGGGCTCAAAATAATGATTGTCACACTCAGGAAAAATCGTGGTGATGGCCTCCTGGGTCCTTAGTTGGGTTTCGAGTAATGAGTCAGCATTCTTTCCCAGCTGGGCAAGACGAGCAGCAACAAAAACATATTCCTTGATGAGGACAATGGGATCTTTTGTTGGCCTCTTAAGGGCATTTATCTTATTCTTTGGAGGATGAGGAGAATTGGCAGAAGTATCCTCAGGAACCTCCATTCTTTTCTTTGACCCATCAGCAGCTTGGGGTCCAGCAGTAGAGGTTTTCTATCAAGGCTGTGTGGGTGCAGATGTTTTACCCTCCAGATGGGAAATAATGTTTCTAGTGATAGGGGCGACCATCTCTTTAACCTGGTCGGAGGTACCTTCTTGACAATCTGCAACTAAAACAAATAATTTAGTATCAACTAACTAAAAAATATAACAATGAAGTTAAATTTGTTTAAAAACATAAGCAATTCAGTAAGGGGTTCAACCCCCATCCTTGTGCTTACAAAAAACTCAGGATCCATCAGATCCTAAATGACGATAAGGCCCCTATCTTTTCCAGAGGTGCGCACTAAGTCAATGTTCATCCTAGCATCAATGATGAGGTCGGGATCCATCTTAGAAGATATGGACTCCGTCTCACTTCTGAGGGACCTTCAGCTCGGCAGTACCAAATTCCTAGTTCTCGGACATGAAGAAATATCGAGACTTCCAGTCATGGTTGAAAGTCGAGTTAATATGCACAAGTTTCTTGCCCGAGGGCCGAGATACAAAATGAAAGTCACAAGTCGCGACTTTAGTGGTGTAAACAGTATAACATGCCCAAAAAAGTACAACTAGATGGTCAGTCCCGTATCCAATCTTCCAAAGCTAAACAACTCCAAGTAACGTACTCCAAGCATTGGGGGTCAGCTAGGCAGGAGAGAGGCTAATGGAGGCAAGAATGGCCCTGGTAGATGAATGTATCAACAGACAAAAAATGATTATAAACATCTTCACATAGACAACCACTTACCCCCTCAATCGTACTACTAAGGGTCCTCTCGTCCTCAGAGGGAACCCTCATCTTAATGGATGACTTCACACCATATATGTGTCTTAAAATAATCAATTTAATCTCTCTCACATGTCTTGTTATGGATGAGTAATTACTTGTATCAAACTCCTCCTCTTTTTCTTCTCCATTCTTATCAACTTATTTAATAATAGGAGCCTGACCACGTGGATATCAACTCGTAAAATCGGCCTCCTTCATAAACAACATGGGTACATCCATTGGTGTCACATGGTAGGCCACTTCTACCTCTGAATCCTCATAAGAGATATCAAGAACTTCAGGCTTAGGGTTGCCCTACTGATGAGCTGAAGTAGTGGTGTGACCACGATTACTAGATTCTACAGACACACCCTTCTCTGGACGATTAAGAGGAATGCTCATAACTTCCTTAAAAGATTTGGACCTATATTTTTCCGATCAATGCAAGGTTTTGGAATATGATCAGGGCTATATCTTAAGGAAAAGGGGGTGGACAAAGAGTCTCTAGAGGATGCAATATACATGGAATCACTTGACGAAATGACAACTCTGGACTCAACCAAAGTTGGGTCTGTTAAGATTAGAGGAGGAAGAATAACAAACAAAGGAACAGGAGTCAATGGAAGTTGAGACTCGTGTTCAACCTTTTTCTTAGTCTTAGCCTCGGCCTCGACATTGCGTATCTCTCTTAGTACACGTTCTCTGAGATATGGGAACTTTTATCCTAGTTTGTATAGTTTGCAGTACATCAAAAACTAAATGAGAAGTCGATTGCAATTGACAAAAAGATCAAAGGAAATAAGTTCAAAGGTTTCTTCAAAAAGAAGTCAAGGACATAACAAACCTTAAAGGTTATCTTCAATCGGAAAGATCACCCGAATACTTAACCAGAACTTAAAAATGGCAAACTCCCCCAAGTTTCAACTAACAAACCTAGTTCTCCACTATAACCACCCTAAGTCTAACCTAACGCCACCATAAATGGTGATAAAAAATGATGCGGGGCCAAAAAAAATATGAAAATAGGTAGAAAAGAAATCAAAGCTAAACAAAATTAATAGAGGAGGAAATATAGGGTACATGGGACTAAAACGATGTTGAAAATGCTAAGATTGGAGGATAAAATTCACTGGAAAAAGGAAGACTGTGGCGAGAGAGAGAGAGAGAGCTCTGGTAAATACTTGCATAGAAATGGAGAAAATGAGAAGTTAAAAGGAGAGGGAAAATGATAAGAGTTGACTTTTAAACAAACTCAAATCATGCACAAAAGCCAAAGGCAATCATCACGGTGTAATTTTAGAGGTCATACGCGTCATCGCAGCCACTTGGGCATCACACCAAACCACTCACAAAGAGACAGATGTCCACATTAGGCACTAAAATGACATATCTGACAAGACGTCCTCCCATTCTAATCAATGAGATACACTTTGATGCAAAGGAGGAAACTATCTGCTTGGTGACAAATGAGTTTATACCTCAGCCTCCCATTGACATTCAAGACTAAGGTTTAGGGGGTGATTGCTATACATAAGTCTGGCTTCGTTTGGACAAGTTCATGACTAACAAAATTGGGTCGACTTGCTATAGTTAAGGGAATATGTGTAGTGTAAAACCTTAGGCGTGCCCAAATAAGTGCAAGACAAATAGAAAGTATAGTTGGCTATGGTGGTTCCAATATAATAATAATAATTTGATTACTCGAATTAAATCAAATTGATAGCTTTAGCATAATTAAGTGATATAAATATCATAATTGGACTCGAACATTTGGGTGTCTTCGATAATGGTAGTTTATTTTTAATCGCATGTTAATATATATCTCGTTTAGTTTAAAATATTCTATTGTGTTATTTGTCATTTATAATGCATCTGTATGGGTTTAGGGTTCCTAATTGGGAGGAGTAGCTAGTATTCATGTGGTGGGCTCTAACCCATTGCGTTGACTAACATTTTAGGTATAGTGCTGGATTAGCTGCATATGATGGATTCGAGATATTTGGAGTGCAGCTGGATATTTATTTTTATCTCTTCAGTAGTAGTATGATTTAGTTCCATTCCATCATTTTTAGTATGAGACTTTCTTTATGGACTTGGTGGGCCAATTGGTTCCACAATTTTTTATGGTTTCAGTAAGATATTTATAGTTGGATTATTTCATTTGAGTTTTAATAATTTGCAGTTGGATTTATTTTGGAGATAGTATGGTGATGGGTTTTAATTTTCATAAATGGTTATATTTGAATAATATCTTGTAGAAAAAGTTTTTAGTGTCTCATATTTCTATCATACGCTGAGGATAATAACTTATTTAGTGACACCCGACGCAATTTGGCAGTTATGGTTGGCCACCTCACTTGCTAAAATGCTCGGGGTGTGACAGATGGTATCAGAGCATGGTTTTAGGTCTCATAGGTTTTGAGTCCTTTTTTGTTTTTGCATTACCTATATTTTATTGCTTTTGATTATTTTTACTCTTTAGTTATTCCGAGTCTGGCTGTTGTTAGTTCTTGTCTTTTTAGATGGCGAACACTAGGAGATCTGAAGATAGGAGAGGTGGTTCGATTTCTAGTCCCATGTCAGTTTGTTTTGGGTGCTAAGGAATTAGAGGATATCATTCGTGAGTCCACAATGATCGGTATGGAGATAGGGAGATAGTGGTGTGAAAACTTATAGGCACATCAGCTTGGTATACCCGCTTCTATTTGGGACAAGGTAAGGGTTAGTTTCTAGAAGGACAATCCTCCCACTCTCATAGGGGGATCTGACCAAATGGTTGCTCACCAATGGATAAGTTATATGGAGAGGCACTTGAGGATGGTGGACTGTATGGATGTATATAATCAAATGTTGGCTACGTTCAAGTTGACCGGGAATGAGTTGTAGTGATGGGAGAGTGTCACCACATTTGAGGATAGGGATCGTCTGAATTATGGAGACTTTTTAGTGAAATTTAATGATAAATATTTTCCTTAATCGATTAGGAGTACGAAGAAGAGGGATTTTTGGGATTTAGAGCAGGGTTCGAAGTCGGTTGCTGAGTATGAATAGGAGTTCCCAAATATGTCGATGTTTGCACCTGAGGAGGTGAATACCGAGGCAAAGAAGATGGAGTGTTTTATTAAGGGTTTGTAATGGTCGATTAAGTTGATGGTTTTGGGAAATTCAACATACACTACTTATACTTAGGTTGTGGGTGTCACATTGTTGTTATTGCAAGGAAGGTAAATTATCAGAAGAAGTTACGTAAGAGATATGAGTCGAGTGGCCAAGATGGGGCCAAGGCAGGTGGGGAGAACAATGGTCGCAATGACCAGCTGTGTAAGAAGCAGCGAGCAGGTCAGGAACCACATGACTTTTATCAAGGTAATGGCGTCCCACAGGGCTCTCAAGGATAGGGGCAGGGACAAGCGAGTGCTCGGAAGACATCCATGACCTTTTAGGGGTTTATGTTTCGTTTGTGGAGAGGTAGGGCACCGAGTTTCTAAATGTCCAAGAGTGCAGAGCTAGCAGGACAAAGGAGAATAGGGCTTGTAGGGCCAACGAGCATAGGTTCAGCAGGGTCAAGGGCTCCAGCACCGGCAGCACCAGGTGCACATGGAGCGTAAGCAGCACCCACAGTGGGTAGGTGATATTTACTTTCGACTAGGGAACCTCAGGCAGGGTAAGCACATCAGGAGCCAAGATGTGGCTAGTAGGGTGACGTGGTACATATTATTTTCGTAAAGATGTTTATATATATAGTTGATATATATTGTATTTTGTTCGCGGGGTAGGCGCATGTATGGGCACCCAATCGTAGTATTCAATGGGTAGGCATATGTAAGCCTTATTTTATTTGCGCAATTTACGTATGACGTTTGCACTTCGCTGAATTTTGAGGAATAAATTCTTG
The DNA here is from genome assembly GCA_949130495.1 of Sambucus nigra. Classification (NCBI taxonomy): domain Eukaryota; kingdom Viridiplantae; phylum Streptophyta; class Magnoliopsida; order Dipsacales; family Adoxaceae; genus Sambucus; species Sambucus nigra. Next base: position 365,160,111 of record OX422212.1, read on the forward strand.
TATTCGTGGGGAAGAATGTAACCCCCCGTGATTTTAAAACCGTAAAGTCTTCTATAAATTAAAAATTTTGGGAAAAATAATATTTTGGAATTAATTATTTTTATACCTAAAAATGTTTGTTTTGATTTAAGCGAAATGAGATTTTAATCGAAAATGAAATCGGTAATTAATTCAAGAAATTGTAAATTTTTACATAAAAATGGGGGATCTCGATTTTGTAGGGGATCCGAATCGGTTCGGCCCTAGGGGTGAATCGGTTCACTCTAGCAGTAGGCTAAAATTTGGCATATTTTTGTAGTGTTTATGTAGGGCTCAAACTCTTTTCTTTTCTTAAAATATAAAGGCACGAGTTTAGAGTTTTTAAAACACATTTTAACCTTGTGAAAAAGAAGTAGGCTCCAATAATTAGACCTCCTCTCATATACAAAATCAAAACCCCATTTAAATCAAATTTCAACCTAAGTTTTGAAGAGCTAAACAAATTTTCTCAAGATCATCCAAGAATGCGTCTTTATTTTTTTCTCGAGAGAAATGCAACCATGCAATCGAATTCTTCAAACAACTTTTTACAGGCATGATTACTTATATTGTTACCCTTTAGTATTATGCATTTTAAATGTTGCCTAAACCTTAATAATCATTGTTTTCCTAAAATAAGTTAGAGATATAACTAGAAAAAGTGAAACTAAAGTTGTGACTATTTTTATTCAAATCTCTAATACGAATTGAAACTCAAAACTCTTGCATGCTTAGATTAGAGGTTGGGATTCCGTTAGAATATATGGACATTCTCATGTTAAAAGAAATCGTTTGAATTTTATAAATTGGATTCGGCTCGTAACATCATGTTATTTAGATGTATCTTACAGAATATATATTTATTGTTGTATTCCCCTGAAATATGAATGTGAATGGGAAATTTATAAGTTGTTAAAAAATGAATTGGTTGATTGATTTTATAATTAATGGACCTAATTTGGATATATAGTAATCTTGTGATTAATTGAAATGATTGTTGTAATAGGTTGAAAATATTCCTTATGCGATCATTAATTTTATTAATATTTGACACTGCGAGGACTATGGGATTGTTGGGGGTAGATATGCTTTCATCTTATTTTTAGGTTGCTTGTTAGGTATGGAAATAGTAGGTAGGATGTTGTGGTTCTTAACACTTTTTAGGTATGGGACTAGTGAGTGTAGAATTTTTATGGATGGGTATTTTCGGAGTGGGGTCAAGTAGTACATTTTTTCATTGTTTCGTTAGCCTAGATGTCAGGCCAGGTGGTATTTTGGTAGGTATTCTCCCTAAATGATAGGTTAGGGAATATTTATGTTTTGGAGACTTCTAGGTATGGGACTAAGGGCGGGACTATGAGGAAATAATGAACTTGATAAAATAGAGAATTAATGCCTAAGATAATAAACGGGTATTAAAATGAATTTGCGCTGCCAATAAGTGTAGGCCTAACCAAATTGGGCTTGTTGGATATACAGACATGGGTGTGTGTTGGTGTCACCATCAAGTGCAGGGCTAACAAAAAATGAGCTCGCTGGCTATTATGACGTGTCGTGCATGGAATCTCATCAATAAGTGGAGGGTTAACGAAATTAGACCGGCTGGCCATGGCTAGGGGAATGTATGTGGTGTAAAACTTTAGGTGGGTCCAAATAAGTGCATGACCAATAGAAAGGTCAGCTGGCTATGGTGGTGCCGCTATAATAATAATTTGATTAATAAAATTAAATTGACTTGACAGCTTTAACATAATTAAATGATCGAAATATCATAATTGGACTCAAACATTTGGGTGGCTTGGATAGTGGTAGTTTATTTTTACTGCATGTTAATATATATATAGGGAATCAAGTGTGGTCCCAATTTGAAGTCCCTGAATGAGATCCATTTTTTTAAAATAGTCAAAAAAATATTTTTGGGTTGATTTTTTTTATGGTTTTAAACATTTCAGTAGGACCATAATAAAATAATGAGCTCAAAATGAATTTTTTTCCTATTTTAAAAAAAGAGTCAAACTGTGTCAATTTTTAAGCTGTTAAAAACTGACAAAGTTTGACCGATTTTTTTAAAATAGTAAAAAAATTCATTTTGAGCTGACTTTTTTTATATGGCCCTACTGAAATGTTTAAAAACTAGAAAAAACAATCAGCCAAAAGATTTTTTTTACTATTTTAAAAAAGTGGACCTCGTTGAGGGACCTCAAACTGGGGGACCTTATGATATCCTCTCTCTCTCTCTCTCTCTCTATATATATATATATATATATATATATATATCATTTAGTTTAAAATACTCTATTGGGATATTTATCATGTATAATTCTTCTGTCTGGGTTTAAGGACCCCATTTAGGAGTAGTAGCTAGTATTCATGCGGTGGGCTCTAACCCATTGCATTGACTAACATTTTAGGTGTAATACTGGAGTAGCTGTATACGATAGATTAAAGATCTTTGGAGTGTAGCTGGATATTTATTCTTATCACTTTAGTAGTAGTTTGATTTATTTCCATTCCATCGTTTTTAGTATAAGACTTTCATTTATGGACTTGGTGCGCCAATCGATTCCACAATTTTTATGATTTTCGTCAAATATTTATAGTTGGATTATTTCATTTGAGTTTTAATAATTTTTACTTTAATTTTTTTTGGAGTTATCACGGTGATGGATTTTAATTTACATATATGGTTATATTTGAATATTATCTTGTGGAAAAAGTTTTTAATGTCTCATATTTCTGTCACATGTTGAGATAATAACTTATTTAGTGATGCCCGATGTAGTTTGGCGGCGGCAGTTGGCCACCTCGCTTTCCAGAATGCACGGGGTGTGACAAATGGTATCAGAGCATGGTCTTAGGTCTCTTATGTTGTGAGTCCGTTTTAGCTTTCGCATTACATATCTTTGATTCCTTTTGATGATTTATACTCTTTAGTTATTCCGAATCTAATTGTATTTTGTTATTATCTTTTTAGATGGCGAACACTAGGATATCTGGAGATAGGAGAGAGGGTTCGATTTCTGGTCCCTTAGTTCTGGAGAGGCCGGGTCAGTTTGTTTTGGGTGCGGAGGAATTAGCGAATATCGTTCGGGATGCCATAGAGGCTGGTATTAAGATAATGAGACATAGGTGGGCAAACTTCATGGTGCAGCAGCACGGTACACCCGCTTTAATTTGGGATAAGGTCAGTCAAGTTACTACAACGACAATCCTCCCACTTTCGTAAGGGGATCTGACCCAACGGTTGATCACCAATGGAGACGAGTATTGGTGTGGAACTTGAGGATGGTAGATTGTAAAGATGTGCAAAAGCGGATGTTGGCTACATTCAAGTTGACCGGGGATGCGTTGCAGTAGTGGGAGAGTGTCACCACATCCGAGGATAGGGATCATATGAATTATGGAGACTTTTTGGTGAAATTTAAAGAAAAAATATTAACTTATTTGATCAGGACTACAAAGAAGAGGGAGTCACTAGATTTAGATAAAGGTTTGAAGTTAATTGCAGAGTACGAATAAGAGTTCCTAAATTCGTTGATGTTTGCATTAGAGGAGGTGAATACCGAGGCGAAGAAAATGGATTTTTTAAGGGTTTGTCATGGTCGATTAAGCTGATGGTTTTTGGAAGTTCGATGTACACTACTTATACTTAGGTGGTGGGTGTCGCATTGTGGCTATGACAGAGAAGATAAATTATCAAAAGAAGTTAGGTAAGAGATATGAGTCGAGTGACTAAGATGGGGCCAATGTAGGTGGGGAGAACAAGGATCGCAATGACTAGCCATGGAAGAAGAAACGAGCATGTCAGAAGCAATAAGCATTTCAGCAAGGCAATGGCATCTCACAGGTCAGGGATAGGGGCAGGGACAACAGGGTGAGTGAACGTCGGGAAGGAATTCATGACCTTTTAGGGGTGCATGTTTCGTTTGTGAAGTGGTAGGGCACCGACCTTCTAGATGTTCGATAGTGAAGAGCCAAAAAATCCAAGGAGCACAAGGGCTCGTAGGGATAAGGAGCACAGGGCTATCAGGGACAAGGGCCTCCAGCTTTGGTAGTACCAAGTTCATGAGGAACGCCAGGAGTGTGTAGGTGTTACTTACTTCTAACTTGGTAACCTCAGGTAGGCACAATAGAAGCCAGGACGTGGCTAGTGAGATAACATGGCACGTATTGTTTTCGTATATATATATATATATAGTATTTTGTTCGCGGGGTAGGCACGTGTAGGCGTGGGTGTATGGGAGCTCAATCGTGGCATTCTATGGGTAGGCATATGTAAGCCTCATTTTATTTGTGCAATCTATGTTTTACATTTACGCTTTGTCGAATTTCAAGGATGAAATTCCTGTACTAGTGGGAAAGAATGTAACACCCCGTGATTTAAAAATCATAAAATCTTTTATAAATTAAAAATTTCTAGAAAAATAAAATTTTGGAATTACTTAACTTTTATACCTAAAAAATTTATTTTGATTTAAGTGAAATGATATTTTAATCGTAATTGAAATTGCGATTTAATTTGAGAAATCATAACTTTTTACATAAAAATGGGGGATCTTGATTTCGCATGGGATCCGAACTCGTTCGGCCTTGGGGGCGAACCGGTTCCCTCCAATAGTAAGCACAAATTTGGCATATATTTGTAATGTATATGTAGGACTCAAACTCTTTTCTCTTCCTCAAGTATAAAGGCATAGGTTTAGGGTTTTTAAAGCACATTTTCACCTTTTAAAAAAGCAGTAGCCTCCCTTGTTTATACGTCCTCTCATCTACAAAATCTAAACCTCATTTAAATCAACTTTCAACTCAAGTTTTGAAGAGCTAATCCAAGTTTTCTCAAGATCGTCTAAGAACGTGTCTTTCTTGTTTTATCAAGAGTAACGCAACCGTGCAATCTGATTATTCAAATGATTTTTCATAGGCATGAATACTTATATTGTTCTCCTTTAGTATTATGCCTTTTAAGTGTTCAACCGTGCAATCTGATTATTCAAACGATTCTTCGTAGGCATGAATACTTATATTGTTCTCCTTTAGTATTATGCATTTTAAGTGTTGCCTATACCTAATAATCATTGTTTTCTTAAAAATAAATTAGAGAGAATAATTAGAACAAATGAAACTAAAGTTGGGACTCTTTTTATTCAAATCTCTAATATGAATTAAGACTCAAAACTCTTTAATGCCTAGATTAGAGGTTAGGATTCTGTTAGAATATATGGACATTCACGTGTTAAAATAAATCATTTGAATTTTATAAATTAGACTCGACTTGTAAAATCATGTTATTTAGGACATGTGAATGGTAATTATATAAGTTTTTGAAAATGAATTGGTTATAATTAAACGAACCTAATTTGGATAGATAGTAATCTTGTGATTAATTGAAAGAATTGTTGTAATATGTTGAAAATATGCCTTATGTGATCATTAATTGTGTTAATATTCAACACTGTGGGGATGACGGGATAGTTGGATAAGATATTGATTTCACCTTATTTTTAGGTTGCTTTCTAAGTATAGGACTAGTAGGTAGGCCTTTGTTCTTCTTAACACTTTCTAGGTATGGGACTTGTGAGTGTAGAAGTTTTACGGATGGTTATTTCCTTGTTGGGGTTAAGTAATATAATTTTCCATTGTTTCGTTATCCAAGATGTGAGACCAGGTGGTAATTGTTGATAAAAATTCTTCCTAAATGAGGCTAGGATATTTTGGAGACCTCTAGGTATAAAAATAGGGGTGGTTTAAGGATTTATGCTCGATTAAAGCGTGGGGTTGTTAGAAAATAAACAACTTTATAAAATGAGAAATTAATGCCTAAGATAATAAGAAGGTATGAAAATGAATTTGCATTGTTAATAAGTGTAGGGATGAGGAAATTCAGTTGATTGGTTAGAGCGACGTAGGTGTGTGTTGGAGTCACCAATAAGTGCAAGGCTAACAAAAATTGGGGTGGTTGGATATTATGATATGTCATGAGTGGAACCTCGTCAATAAGTGCAGGGCTAATGAAATTGGTCTGGCTGGATATAGCGAGGGGAATGTGTGTGGTATAAAACATTAGGCGGGACCCAATATGTGCATGACCAATAGAAAGGTCGATTGGCTATTGTAGGAGGGTAGTGAGACCGGGTCTATGAATAATTGGAAAGGGTGAGACGTGACCCACTCCAATGGACACTGCCTGCAAGGTCTTCAAGGTCTTCTGGTACTGCTTCTGATGAAACCTTCTCCTTTTGGTAAAAATAGAGCTCAAGCTGGAACTCCCTCGCTGCAAGAAAATGTACTTCCACAACAATAATAGTAATTTTCTCAAGAGGAGCTCCTGAGAGTGATGGCTGTCAGTGGGGAGTGAAAGAACAAGGCACTTAGCACTTGGAGAGAGCAGGGAGAGAATACTAGAGAGGTTCTGGGGTGATTTTGACAGAGTGACTTTTCTATTGAGTTTTTCTCTCTTTTTATGACCTTGCCCAGGGGTCCTATTTATACTTGGGCACTAGGGCTGGGTTGGCACTTTTGATGCTATAATAATAATAATTTGGTTAATCGAATTAAATCGAATCGATATCTTTAACATAATTAAATGATCAAAATATCATAATTGGACTCAAACATTTGGGTGGCTTAGATAGTGATATTTTGTTTTTACTCGCATGTTAATATATATCTCGTTTAATTTAAAATACTCTATTGTGATATTTGTCATGTATAATGCTTCCGCGTAGGTTTACGGACCCTAATTGGGAGCAGTAACTAGTATTCATGCAGTGGGCTCTAACCCATTGTATGAATAACATTTTAGGTATAGTGATGGAGTAGCTGCATAGGATGGATTGGAGATCCTTGGAGTGCAGCAAGATATTTATTTTTATCACTTCAGTAGTAGTTCGATTTATTTCTATTTCTTCGTTTTTAGTATGAGACTTTCATTTATGGATTTGGTGGGACAATCAGTTCCACTATTTTTTATGGTTTCAGTATGATATTTATAGTTGGATTATTTCATTTCAGTTTTAATAATTTGGAAGTGAAATTATTTTGGAGATAGTATGGTGATGGATTTTAATTTTCATAAATAGTTATATTTGTTGGATAAATTTGAATATTAGTTTGTGGAAAAAGTCTTTAATGTCTCATATTTCTGCCACATGTTGAGAATGATAACTTATTTATTGACGCCTGGTGTAGTTTGTCAGTGGTGACTCGTCACCTCGTTTGCCAGAGAGTGCGGGGTGTTACAAAACTAAGGGTGGATAATTCTTAGATTCAAAAGACTGAAAATATTTGTTAGCAAAAATGTGAGGTTCTTGGAGGAAAATGATATGATTTACCACAAGCCCCAAAGCAAGATTATCTTGTAAGAGATAAGATGAAAATAGCAAGAAAATTCTTCGATATCACCTATACATGATGAAATACAACCTAACATCGACAATACACTACCAGATCATAGTGGGATCATTATCGATGATTAGGATTCACATGTCACTTATACTGGACCACAAGTTGAGCCACATCATAGTGTAAGGGGCATTCATAAACCTACTAGGTTAGTGTATTTGGGAGAGCACTTCAGTGAAGTTCTACAAGAACATGAACAGGATCCTGATAACTGCGACGAGGCACTCAAAGAAAAAAATGCTATTATTTGGATAAAGGATATGGATACCAGGATGGATTCAATGTATTAAAATCAAGTGTGGGAACTTTTAGACTTTTCGGATGGGATAAAACCCATAGGGTGTAAGTGGATCAACAAGATAAAGAGAGGAGTAGACAGGATGGTGGAAACCTTCAAGGCACGACTTGTTGCCAAAAGGTTCACTCGGAAAAAGGGGATCTACTATGAGGAGGCTTTTTTGTCGATAGCCATGGATAAGTCTATTCGAATTATCTTATCGATTGATACACATATCGATTATGAGATTTGGAAAATTAATGTTTAGACAACGTTCTTGAATGTTAATCTTGATGTGTGAATATACGTGGTGCAACCCATGGGCTTTATATCAAAGGATCAAGAAAGCAAGGTGTGCAAGATTAACAGATACATTTATGGACTCAAGCAAGCATCAAGGTATTAGAACATACGGTTTGGTCAAGGAATCAAATATTTTGGTTTTGATTAATGAATGAATAAGAATTGTGCATACAAGCAGAATAACAGAAACACGGTGGTGTTTCTAGTACTTTATATTGATGATATTCTGCTAATCGGGAACGATGTGAGTGTATTCTCTAGCGTAAAAGTGTTATTGTCTAGTTAATTCGATATGGGAGAATCCAACTACATCCTTGAAATCAAGGTCTTGTGTGATTGGAAAAAAGAATGTTCGGATTATCCCAAGATACTTATATCGACACACTGCTCACAAGATTTAACATGAATGAGTTGAAGAAAGGTTTTAACCCTTTTAGGCATGGACTTCCTTTATCTAAGGATCAGTTTCCTAAGACATACGATGGGACTACGGGGATGAGAGTAATATACCTTATGCTTAGACAGTGGGGAGTCTCATGTATGCTATGGTCTGTACTAGACCGAATATATGTTATGCCATTGGCATGGTTAGAAAATTCTTGTCTAATATAGGTTAGGGGCACTCAACTTTTGTGAATAACATTCTCAAGTACCTGTGGAGGACTAGAGGTAATATGATGGTTTACTCAACAGGTGGTTTAGTCTCTAATTTTCAGTTGGATAGGGATTCTAAAAAATTCACTTCGGGATATGTGTTTACCGTAGGAGGTGGGGCCATAAGTTGGAGGAGTGTCAAGAAATCATGTATTGCTAACTTGACCATGGAATTGAGTATTTTGTCGCTTCATATGCAACAAAATAGTCCATTGGGCTCCAAAAATTCTTAAGTGATTTGGGTGTGGTTCCTTCAGTACAATCATCTATTACACATTATTATGACAATATTTGTGTGTTTGTAAATTTGAAATAACCAAGGACTCATCATAGGGCAAAGCACAATGAGCACAAGTATCACCTAATTGGGGAGATGGTACAGAGGGGTGACATCATAGTAACCAATATTTCAACTGAGGATAACCTGGAGGATCTTTTTTACAAAGATCTTTCCATATAAGACTTTCGACAATAATGTAGAAGGAATGGGAGTCAAGTCCATGGCCGCAAGGCTTTAAGAGAAATGGGATTTTTAGGGGTTATTTATAAAACCATGTATAAGACATTTATTATTGATTAATAAAGGATTATTTTATTCATTTTGAAATGAGAATCAAGATTTTGATAATGCTTCATATTTGTTTAAATATATTGTTTCATATTCATATGTCGGTCATTAGATCTTAGTAAGAATTACAGTGACATTTTTACAGGTTAATCATACGGAGATTGGAATTCCACTTATGGCACTATTGAATAGTTCACAGCCTATATGGGAAGTTGACATCCTATCAGAACAGTTGTAATGCAATAATAGTAGTTTATCTCAAACTATGGGGACATGTACGATGGTTCGAGAGGTTGTACGGTAATTCAAAAGATGATTATGATCGGTACATCTTAGGAATGTACTAAACATGACCAACCGTAAGATTTGAGTCTAAGGCTTGTCTTCATTCGACTCGGGATATCTTACACCATTTGCAAATAATGCATAGATTCTTAATCTCGAGAATTATGAGGATTGGAATGCATATATGATTGTTAATTTGATTTCCATGGGATTGCTTCAATCTTGAATTAAATCAAATGATCTCCATATATTAGGTGACAATTACATAAGTAGGTATGAGATATAAATTCAGAGAAATCCACGTTTGGGGATACCTTGGATTGCAATATCCCTTGTTAGACTTAAAAGATTTGTTTCCACGAGTAAACCTGATGAGTGGATTATTTATAATATAGTGGAGTAGAGAAATAAGTTAAATATGAGAATCAAGGAATTGATTAAATGTTTGTTAAAGTAAATTGATGACTAATTGATTTAACCAAATGGGTATCGGAAACTTAACGTGGGCAATCACATTATGTAGAATTATGAGAGAGATCACGGGGATTAGTGATGATCTTGTCCAAGCCTTATAACACATATACAAAGATATATTGAATTTAATGCACTTAGTATCAATAACAAAATCCCATATGAAAAAGTTGAGAGCAAATAAATGTGATTCATTGTTTGAAAAAATGAAATAATTTTGTGAAAAGCATAAGGTAAAAATACCTGATATGAGTGCTCGTTACAAATGTGGTCGATGTAGATCTCGTTGAAGAGACATTAGAATAGGGATTTGTTTTCGATTTGAAGTATTTACTGCTGTAATAGACTCTCAAATAATATAATTGACCATAGATTTTAAGAGGATGTAATGGAGTTGCTTATTTTCAGCACATCAATGGACCCTTATGATGATTATAAGTCATTGAACATTGATGATATCATCAAACATGAAAAAAAATTCTATCCAAATGACTTCAACGAGAAAAATAATTTGTGTTTGAGGTTTCAATTTGAAAGCTTGACATTTGTGGAAACACTAAGCTACAAAAGGTGTCCATAATTTTTGAATTGTGCCAAGTATTAGCTCAAATAAGAAAAATAACAATTTATCCTCTTGTTGATAGATTGATTTGCCTTGTGTTAACTCTCCCCGTTTCACTGGCAATAATGAAACATGCATTTTTTTCCATGAGTCTCGTGAAGACTACTCTCTAAAATAAGATGGATGATCAATTTCTTGCAAATTATTTGATTACATATATTGAGGAGGAAATTGCACAAGATTTTGAAGTTGATGATATTATAGATGAATTTTATGGAATGAAAGAACGTTGAGCACAGTTTATGATGCCAATCATTCCTAGATGGATGGAGCTAATTTTTGACGTTTTTGTGAGTAATGTAAATCAATGTGAATCGCAAACACATTTGGATCATGTTTGTGTAATTATCTGTGTAAATATTTTATATTAATGATCTATGTAATGAACAATTGGGGTTATCTATTTCTTGGATTTAATATTCAGAGTTATAATTTTGTTTTCTTAATGTTTTGAAAAAAGCGGAATTGGAAAAAGGGAAATATGTGGTATATCTTTTGACACCTTAAGAGTATACAAGACATAATTGAGGGAGACTTATTGAAGAATCACAACTCCAAGCCTTCAGTTTGAGGCATGACAATGAGAATTGATAGATATATTCATACAAAGAAAGAAAGAAAAGATGAATAGAGGTTTCTGCATTAGTGGTGACTACACTTCACGAGGAGAGAAAAATCAGGGCAATGCCATGCCGTTTTGGTCAAAAAACTTATGGTTTCGGTTTACGAATTTTCGTTACCACAAATTGAATACCAAAACTACCGTTCAAAATACCAATTTAATATGTCAAATATACAAATTTTATATTATATTTTAAAATTTATCACAAAAGTTAATATCAAAATTGGATGGTATCTTTATTTTTTAGATGTATATAAGCTTTCGAGTTAAGAACACATGCTTATTCATTTCTTTTGTCTTCGGTACGAACTTTTTTTAGTTATTATGTGAGGAATCGGGGTTTACACATAGGTTATTTCATATTTTAAGTTTACAACGTATAAAATATGTTTAGTTTATGAGTTATTCTCTCTCTTTCTCTCTCTCCCATTCCTGAAGGTACGACACTAATTTTTGAAAGTGTAAGTCGTTAATATGGCCATACGTCGTGTTTAGTTCGCAACAAATAAATAATTTTTTGAACAACTTATGGTACGAACCTATTAGTTTAACCAAATCGGGAAAAATTTTCTTTGTTTATGAGACAATTTACCCCATTTAAGAACAAAAATACCAATTATACTATTATTAATGCTAAATCTGATAGCTAAAAAAATTTGGGTAGAAAATTCTTTTATTTATAGAACAATTCGCCCTTTTAAGAACAAAATATCAACTATACTACTATTGATTTGGGCAAAGTTGAATCATATATAATTTAACTCAAGTTTATTTTACAACACAATAGTGTAAATAATTTAAAAATTTTGGCCAAAGTTTCCTTTGTTTATAGGACTATCCACCCTGTTTAACAAATAAAAATACTCTAATAACAGTAGTAACAGTCCACCTTGGACCCCATATAAACAACAACAATAATAGATCAATGAGAAATATAAAATACTCCAACATTACTAATACATCAATGATAAATTTAACTCAATTCGTCAAAAAACACTAGTCGACTCGAGTCAATGATGAGCAGGACGCAATCAATAATGAGATCACGTTCACGTTAAGCCTTGAACTTCCCAAATATTCCCTTGATAAGAAAATGCTTCCATAAACAAATCAGGTGACATATATTAATATTCATAAAATCCCAATGCACAATCAAATATAGAAATTTATATACTCCTCAATGGCTCTTAAGTAATCTTTCAATAAATTACATACAAAAGAAGAAAAACACACTAAAGAAAATGATTGAATAGGTTCATTAACATCCATTATCTACCTTTTAACCAAAAAAAAAATACACTATTCGTCATAAGTTATAATGATCGGAACCTATTGACAGAATGGTAAGAACCTTACCGGAAGAAAGAGACTTATACCAAGCTCGACAAAACAATTTCTCCACGTCGCATGCTTAATAAACATAAATACATTGAACTGTAAAACAAATAAACATAAATAAGATTTTTAGCTATATCATGTCATTTTAAATAACCCTAAAATTCATGAACTTAAACATAAAAAACATAACATAAAGAGGTCCATTTCTTTGATTTCGCACCTCAAAACCGAAGGCATAAATCCTAAAAATCAATCATAAAAGAGAAAGAAGTAATTAGAGAAAGGCATAAATATATTATGCGTACGTATTTTGTCAGATACACACACTCACATTTGTAGTTCGCACAGGGCAGCGCTGTAGACTTGCTTGCCATATATGTATGGTGTAAATACATGTGGACATGACCAAACATACTGGTCTTCAATTCTAGCAACTGCAATACAAATCTATAATTCTTTCAAACTTAAAACTTAAATGTTTTCTATTATTTGATATTTAAGAGAAACCAAATTTTAATCAAACACCAAATAGTGTTTGAAGACAAACAGAGATTAGAAAAGAGCCTTGTATTCGCTTTCACAATTTAGAACTCGGTTATGACCTAAGGTTACTAAATTGACATCCTTGGTGTATGTCACAATAAACTAACAAACTAAATGAAAACAACCAAATTGAATCACATTGGTAACAAAATACTGCACAAATGAGTTGAACTAATTCACCATTTGTTAAAGAATCATTGTGAAAGTAATAGTCTAAAAAAAAGAGGAAAGTATTAAACAATGCTACATAACCTTCACATGCATCCTTAATCCAAGATAATAATTGAATATAACAAAATTTGCTACCTATCAAACACAAATTTTGGAATCAAAATATAGAGCTAGATGCAATGATATTAAAAAATTACAAAATTTGCTACCTATCGCGTCAGGATCATCAGAACCACTTGGATGCAATGATATTACAACTATGAAAACATAAGGAAACAAATGGTGTTACCTCACTTTGTATGATGTGAAGTTATGTTCCATCGCCAATGCTTCTTGTGTGGGGTGTTGAATCTATGTTGTCTTTTATTGTTTCAATCAATGATGACCTGTTGAAGCATAAATAAAGGTAGAACCATATAAGACACCGTTAAATCGTTGTTGTAGAACCGTATTATAACTCATATCGAAATTAAAAACCTTTCAGGAGATAAATAACAGAAATGACTAAAATTGAGATTAAAAAGAGTATTTATGGTTCAACCAATGGAGAGTGAGTGAGAAATATTATATACCACCAAATGCAATAAAATAAAATATAAAAGTAAGGAGCATTTACGGTTCAACTAATGGATATGACGGCTATATGTTTGAGAAACCCCTTTTATTTAAATTTCATGAGAAGCACAAAAAATGACACTTTAAAGGCAAGGCAGTAAGGCAGAAAAGATAGAAAAATAGTACCGTGGTTTTGAACTGAGTTAAGGTTCCTGAGAAATGAAGTGAGGCCCAAATATAAAATATTAACCAAGACAACATGAAATTAAAAGAATACGACAACTGAAACTAAAAGAATACGATTTTTTTTTGTTATTATGGGAAAAAATTTCTATCAAATAGTTCTTGGGATTAATGTTGATATCCCAAGAAACTGAAACACGACAAAAATGATATAGGAATCACACCGTTCCAGGGAGTTCATTATCTTTCCTTTTTTCCCTTCCAAAACTCGCTCTGCCTTCTTTCTCTTCTGGAATTACACAAATGGTGCTAACTCACTATGTTGTACATTATTGTTTCAGACAATATGGGCTTGTTGCAAACATTATCAATCATTGGGTGAGCATTGGCCAATAGTTTCTACAAAATAGTACAACTCTCAAATAGACAAATGAATAAAATTTCATCTCAAATCTGTTTAAAAAAAAATGATGTGTGGGCATGCCCAAAATAAAATAGAACATTTGTAGAAACTATTGGAGATGAATGAATTTAAAAAAAACATGCACGAAATAACATAGAATATCACACATAGTATTGAAAGCTTGCAAAGTCCTGTCGGCACCGACTGTATGGGCTATGCATATAATTTGAAAGATTTTCTTCTTGCTGCTGGAGAAAAGGTAATCATTTTACAAAGATTTCAAGAATTGCATTACAATCACTAGCTGGGGCTGCCCGTGGTAGGCTGATGTTATTCCTAATGAAGCAAATGAGCTTCTTAGAATCAGAGATTACCTTTTCAAAGAATTGGATCAGAAGATAGGCCAAACCTGCTGATAAGATTCATAAAGCCGTAGTCCATATGAAGAGGTTCAACGAATAGGAAGATCTGGAATATGTCCTCATTGATCTTATAGTGAGGCCTCCTCGTATTAAGGCAGACACATGAAGAAAAGAAGATGGGACATGTCTTTGTTAGTCTATTTATTTCTTTTGTATTCAAATTACTAACTTGTTTAATGACCTATTTAGTAAGAAAATAATGCACGCAAGTAGTGTTCAAGGGAAAAAAGAACTAATGGTTATTATTATAGTTCCAAAGAAGGTGTTCGAACCATCACCCTCTAATTGTTGAATAATCTAAAGTATAAAGAATGGCTGTCACATTCTTGGATCTACACACAGTATGGACTTAAAATGACTGAATAATGACCTTGGATAAGAAGGCTAAAAAGGATAAGAAGACTACAAACATGAGGAAGATGGAAGAGGCTACTCACCTATACAAATTTTCAAACAGTAAATATATGAATTTCCATTACGAATCTATTACAGATCTATCCCAGTACATATTTGAACAAAATAGATATGTAATTATATCTATTGCAGGTCTGGAAAACATTACTTTGGCACCATACAACAATAAAGTTGACACCATACTAAATTCCTATGAGCAAGATAATTAGACCATTACAGAATCTATTCATGGAGTTCAGTCAAATGGAACAAAATTGAACAAAACTTGAAGGAAAAATCAAATTTCCCCTTAAAAAATGTTTAATAATAATAACATTAATTTATAAATAAAATCAAAGAAAGAAAGAAAAAGAAAAACCAAAATCACTAGTAGAGAATACTCTATTATGGAATTAAAGGAAGTTAGAATCTAAAACCCATGTATGCACCACAATGGGATGTTTTGAAACCATTAAAAGCCTCTAAATTTCAAGTAACCCCTAAATGGTTAAACATAATATTTGAATTTGTAAGAAAGTTACACCGTTTTTACAATAACCATCCAACCACCAAACTTTGGAATTGACTTGATTTGATACAAAACTGTTGAAGGTGATGTCCTTTAATGGTAGCCATACTTCGTTTCCTCCATATAAGAAAAAGTATATTGGTAAGTTTCACAGCCAATGAGTGATTAAATGAAACATGAGTAAACTTCTCCGCGGTTTCCATTCAATGTTATGCTATCATTTCAAGTAATAAAAGAAAGAGAAAAATGAACAAAATAACAAAAGGAAGACATATATTATATTGAATTAAATCCAGTTGAATTCTCTCTTTCAATGTAAACCTTCTTATATGTTTTATCTCTAACTATCTACTGATTTGGGAGGCTGGTTTGGGGGATAAAAACATCAATTTGAAATACTAAAAGTTGTGTTCTTCCAACTATTGACTGATTGACTGTTAGACTTGGAAAATTAGTTGCTGAAGCAGCAACATCAGTAAAAAATATGGACAAAAGATAATAAAGTTAGATGCTTGTGGCCATTCTCGATCCTCGCACAGAGAGAGGACAAGAGAGAGAGGGTTTAATCTCCGGGGTGAGAGGATCTTGGTCCCGCGCATCCCTATTGGGAGCGCTTCGGCCATCATCGGTGATGTGTAAGGTGAGAAATGTAGAGAGATAAAGTCGCCAGTCTATTTTACTCAAAACAGATAAAAGAAAGTGAATCCATCTCGAAGGACAGCATCAAAGACATACTGATACATACGAAATGAAAAATGATTCGAGTAGGGTTCGAAGGCTATTTTACATAATGGAAAGGTGTTAGGCACCCATTCCACCCTTTCGGTCTCTCATGGATTGTTACTATTTTCCTTTATTTCCCTGTGATATGCGTGTATGTGTATATGGAGTGGAGATAGGAATCATCTACTTGTATTATGGAAGAGATAAAGTGAGTCATCCATAGGAATGTTCCTAAAAGTAATATTAGAAAATATGATTTACGTGGTTATCCTAGCGTTGATCGTTATAATGGAACAATAACACATATGGAACAATATTCCACTAAGAACAAATATATGTATATGCAAATATATAGAATCTAAGACAATTAAGTTAAAGAATGTAGGAAGAATGATAAAAATGGAAGGAAAAGGACTCGAGTCTCGGGTTTTATCCCGAGACGCCTATGTAGCCTATAGAGGCATCAAAGTCCACGTAGTTTGTATGTAAAATGAGGGGTGGGATTTATCCCATAAATCCAACCGGGGACTTCTCTTATAGGTGTGTGTATGTGTAGAAAAGTGTTTTAGTTGTTAGAAAAGTGTGAGAATTCCCATTTGGAATTTATGAGCAAACCCTCCTTTTGTTGGTTTTCGGGTTTTATTTATATGAAAATAAGGGATGTGTAATAATACTAAATAAAGAGTATATTAGGATATGTGAGATGGATAGAATAAAAGTGCTAACTAATAAAAATAAGTTAATGTGAATTTAAGAGAATTTTAAGAGAGAGTTGAGGAAGTTGGACCTTCTTGAAGATCTTGAGCTTGATATTGAATGTTGGAGAGTAGCCCCTTACACTTGGGTGATGATGAAGGGTATTTAATTCACCAAGTTTGATGAAAAAGATGATGAAAAGTGAAGGTTGGAAAAGGATTTGGATGTGGAAATCACACTGACTTCAAGAGAGGTTTTTTGAATTCACTGAGAGTGATGGATGTCAGATCTTGGGTCCTTTGCAATGAGGTTAGGCCCTCCTTTTTATAGGCCCAGGGAATTGCTGATCGGCATAGTCCTAGTCTTGCCAATCAGCAGGTGTTTTTATGCACACTGCCGATAGGCAGGGGTTGAAACCTACCGTTTGCCAGTCTCTTTAAGGTTCCTTCGAAAAAAAAGTCGTAAAACACAAATCGTTAATCCGAATCGTACATGGGGGGAACCACTCGAAAGGTACTTCAAAGACCTTAGAATGTCCTTGGGACTTTTCCTGGGTCTGAGAGTTGACTTTGGGTCAAATCTCAGAAGCGCTCGTTGGTCCTTTGGACGGGGAATTACCGAACGCAAACGGATCGTTCGTCCGCATGGTAAGTCAGAATTGCGCACAGGGTGAACCGTTGGAAAGGTTAGGATATGTACTTAGACATTCTAAAGATATTGACTTGGTTTGGGAGTTGACTTTGGTCAACTGGGGACTTGAAGTGTTTGGTGACCTTTTGGACTAAAACAGATTATTCGTACTTACAGTAAGTCAGAATTTTGCACGGAGAAGATCGTTGGAAAAGGGTTTCAGTGCCCTTTGAGGATACATTTAGTCTCGATCGAGATGAAGAGTTGACTTTGGTCAAATGGAGCCTCGAAGCATCCGATGGCCTCCTTATCAAGTTTCGAGGGAAAATGGGTCCTTCGTCCGTACCATAAGTCAGAATCGCACACGAGGCGGACCGTTGGAAAGGGATTTTAGTGCCCTTTGAAGATTCATTCAGTCTCGATCGAGCTGAAGAGTTTGAATTTTGTTCAAATAGAGCCTAGTAGTGCTCGATGGCCTCTAGGTCAGTACTCGGGGTATGAATTAGGTTTGTAGTGATGAAGGGAGGTTCTAGGGACCTGAGGAGAGGTTAGGGGGTGCTAGAATGGGGTGTCTACAGAGCCCCTCAACGGGTGAGTTTGGAACAAACGATAGCCATCGAATAGACACCACGTGATGCCTTTAAAAGTGGATAAAAAATTAAGGGGGTTGAGGCCGATTCTGAGGACCTGGAAATTTCCAAATCAGAGGGTCGAGGTTGATTCTGAGGACATTAAGGGCATACTAGGGATGGTAAAAAAGGAAGTGATGACCAAAGATTGAGGTCAATTCTGAGGACCTAAAGAAATGCAAGGGATGACCAATTCTACGGGGCGAAGCCAATTCTGAGGGATTAAATTATGATGACCAAATCTGCGGGCCGAAGCCAATTCTGAGGGCTTAAATTGTGATGACCATTTCTGCGGGTCGAAGCCAATTCCGAGGGCTAAAATTGAGATGACCAATTCGGTAGGTCGAAGCCAATTTTGAGGGCTTTAAGTTGAGATGACCAATTCTGCGGGTCGAAGCCAATTCTGAGGGCTTAAATTGAGATAACCAATTCTGCGGGTCAAAGCCAATTCCGAGGGTTCAAAGTTTAGATGACCAATTCTGCGGGTCGAAGCCAATTATGAGGGCTTAAATTATAATGACCAATTCTGCAGGTCAAAGCCAATTCTGAGGGCTTTGAGATGACTGATTCTATGGGTCGAAGCCAATTCTAAGGGATTAAGTTATGATAACCAATTTTGTGGGTCGAAGCCAATTCTGAGGGCTAAGATTGTGATGACTAATTCTATGAGCCGAAGCCAATTCCGAGGGCTTAAATCGTGATGACCAATTCTGCGGGTTGAAGCCAATTCTGAGGGCTTAAATTGAGATAAACAGTTCTGCGGGTCGAAGCCAATTCTGAGGGCTTAAGTTATGATGACCAATTCTGTGAGTCGAAGCCAATTCTAAGGGCTAAGATTTAGATGACCAATGCTGTGGATCGAAGCCAATTCTGAGGGATTAAATTTAGATGACCAATTCCGTGGGTTGAAATTATTTTGAGGGCTTTGAGATGATCGATTCTACAGGTTAAAGCCAATTTTGAGGACTTAAATTATGATGACCAATTCTGCGGGTCGAAGCCAACTCTGAGGGCTTTGAGATGACCAATTCTGAGGGTCGAAGCCAATTCCGAGGGCTTGAATTGAGATGTTCTCGGGGAATTCTGTCGGGGAAATTACCTCATCATTTTGATTTGAGTTGGGGAGCTGATTACTGGGGAAACTTTCATGTCATTTGGAGACTTTGTGAGGGGGAATAGCTAATTTGATGCTGTAAATTCCACTGAGGACGTGATTAGGCGATCCATGGTTTGGACGCTTTGCTCGGGGAGAATTTTAAGGAATAAAAGATAACCTGAGGTTTGGGATACTTCAGGGGTCCTATGTGGATGTTGCCGGGGAGAGATTAACCTAGATTTTGAGAGTTCCACTGGGGAATTAGGGATTTAATTTAAGGGAGTGTGGAATTTTCTTGGTGAAAATGTTCTAAACCTTCCCTGGGATTTTTAGGAATTTTCTGAGGATTTTTCAGGGCTTTCTGGTATTTTTTGGGAGTTTTTGTACCAAAATTTAAGGGGGGTGCCGGTCAGCATGGTGTGGAGGGTGACATTCGGCTGTGGCTTGGACTTTTGGACTGCCTCGAGAAGGTGAAAGGTCAGTGCCGATCGGTAGGTGGGGGGTCAGTGCCGATCAGGATGAACATTGGCTTCCTATAACAAAAGGGGCGGGTTCCCCTCATTTTTCACAACTTCTTGCCTTATCTCTTTCTGCGATTTTCTCCTGTGAATCGTTCTCACATTTCGCAACCCAAAAAAAGGCCGCTCTTATAAGCACTGCGGTATACAGGGAGTGGTTGGCTGTTGATGATTGGGAGAATGTGGAGTGGAGGGCCAGGGAACCTTTTGCTTTGGGGAGTGAGAATTCTTTCGATGTGTTTGAGCCAGTTGCAAATGAGCGAACTTTACTCTGGGAGACGTCGTGTCATCTCTCTTCTAGGGTGGTGAACCCTAGTGGTGACGTAAGTACAAAATGACTTTTGACATTCTTTTTTGGTGATTTTCTTGGATTTTGACAAAGATTTTTTCTTTGACTGTCTGATGTTTCTTTGTCGACTATGCGTGCCCGTGGGACGATGGGGCTTAAGGATGTCTGGGAGCACCTTCCACCTGTGGTGCGCTGGGTAGTATCATCAACGGGTTTTAGGAGGCTGGCGTCTGTTTTGGATGAGATGCCTCATTCGACGACGGTCTTATGTTCTCTGGGGGAGAGGTGGTGGGACACTACCCACACCTTCCATCTTCGCTTTGGGGACATGACTATGACTCCCATAGATGTGCAATAGCTACTGGGGATGGATTGTGATGGAGAGCAGATAAAGGTGGATCTCTCTTTGTGGGTGAGGCCGGAGGCAGTTCGGGCAGTGTTCGGTGATTTGGGGATGATATTATCTGGGGACTCTATCTGTTTGTCACTACTGTGGGATGTTTCATTGGGTAGGGTTATTGATGTGGAGGACGGGCTGCAGGTGAGGCAGATGGCCTGATTATTTATTTTGCTGGTGCTGGGGGGATTTCTGGTGACATCGAGCGGTGACGTCGTCCACTTATGGTTTTTGCCATACTTGAGGTTGTTTTCGAACGTCCCTCTCTATGATTGGGGGAGCCTGACTTTGGTGACCTTTTATTTTTCTCTAGATGCATTTTTTCGGTGCTGTCGACAGACTTTTACTAGAGCCACGTATCTTCTTGAGGCATTCTTTAGTTTGCGCATTTTTTTTTGCATTCGCATTTTCCTTGTATGTCTCTTTTTTGTTTGCGGATTCTTATCTTTGGCAGACGTGGTTCTAGGAGGTGACTGGGTGTATTACCCAACTAATTTCTTTGAAGGATGAGACTGCTGGGGACGTTTACCGGTTGTATCAGTGTCAGAAGGTCAATCGATAGTCGAGGAAATCTCTTTCTCTGGAGGTAGTGTGTCAGGTCTTGAATGGTCTGACCAGTGATAGGGTAAGACTATTCAGTTCTTCAGTCTTGGTCTTTGTGTGCTCTGATTCCATATTGACTTATATCTTGCTGGGGATTGTTTAGGTGACCTTTTACCCTTGGGGGATGGCTGTTTAGGACACGGGTTCGACTGCGGTGAGTGCATAAATGAGGCATTTGCTGGCGTATGAGTTTGGCCACTCTTGGTATTTTGGGGAGAGGGTGGTTCGACAGATTACTGAGGAAGAGGTGGTGGTTCCGCCTGCGAGCCCCCTATGTCTATGAGGCGGGAGCGGCTGCTGTCAAAGGATCCAAGGATTGCGACGATGATTGTCGAGTCCTATCTATTGTATACCGACACGAATGTGCCGCATGATTACATGGACTTTGTGATGAGTTGACTGATGGCGCCCAACATATATGATGCACTGCCTTTCCCTCCTATGGGTTCGAGTCAGCCAGTGGGGTCCTCCCACAGCGGTGGTGGTCTGTCGTCATCTGCGTAGGTGGCGACTTCGGAGGTTCCTTTTGTGTGGTTGCATACTCCTTCATGCAATATTCGGTGGGCTGATGGAGGGATGGTGCCTATGTTGCATCATCCTCATGCGATGGACCTGGAGGAGTTAGGCTTAACAGATAAGGTCCTTCGTCCTGTGGTAAACCTTTCTGGTCGTTTCTTATCTCTTTTCTTGTTTCTTTTGATCTTCTTTTCTTGATACTAATTCTTCTTTTTCTTACAACAAGTTCGGGTGTCCACCACTTGGCTGAGGGACATTATGGATTGGATATCTTCGGTGACTGCCCATATTTGGGACATAGTTCCTGTTCCTTCTTACTTGGTGCCTTATGCCTCATCCGTGGAGGAGTCTGGTTTGGGTAGCGGTGGTGCGTCATCTCGACACAGGGGAAAGAGAGCGCTTCGTAGGGTTAGAAGCTCTTAGAGAGAGAAGGGAATGGTAGGTGAGAGAGAGAATGTGGGTTCGGGCTGAGTCCCGTTGTTTTTCTACTTTTCTTTATTTTCCTACAAAAATGATGTAACACAGAAAAATATCTATGCAATGCAATGGAGTTTTTTATTATCTTCTGTTAATGATGAATGAATGAATGCATTCATATGCGCTTTTTACTTTGCTGCTGAGACCGTAAAAAGAAATATTTTGGACATTTAGAAAGGAAGTTTTATTCACAATGAGGAATTATATAAAAATGAGAAGGTAATTTGAAATTTTGAGAATCTCAATTTACTGAGTTTTTTGATTTTGACAAAAGAGGAAAAAGGAAAATTTCCAAAAGTGGGGGGTTGCCGATATGTAAGCCCCTTGTCCTGCCTATCGGTGGGTCAGTCCAGTCTAATCAATCAAGGCTATGATTAGTACTCTCTTCAGCCTTTGGTACCTTGTGGAGAAGGATTCCCTTCGATTTCTGCAAAGGTTGTATCATTTGTGAGGGTTTTCAAGTATAAAAAGGGGTAAGGGTGGAGTGTTTTCTTCACACCTTCACATTCTTCCTTTTCCACATCCTTACTTGTTTACTATTTCTTTCAATATGGCTCTCCCTGGTAGTATTGAGTTTTCTAACTACCTCGAAGCCTTGGAAATAGTGTTCTCTTATAACGTGGACTACGATGCTTTCAACATGCGTTGAGTCTCTTTATGGCGTAATCGGCCCATAGAACGAAACATGCTGATGGCGGTGATACAATTTTGGTACCCTGAAGACCATGTATTCTGCTTTGGATTGGAATAAGTTTGTTCGACTTATGAGGAGTTCTCTACCATGCTGGGTTTAAATCCTATTGTGGTGGCTCATATGCCTGAGTTTTCTCGATCTCCTCGGAAGTTATTGGCTGGATTTCTTCATGTCACGCCCATGGCAGGTAGATATTTGGTTACTGGAGGAAATATCTCCCTTCTGGCGATACTGTGGTCTGTGCATTTGTAGGAGGTTGGTGATGCTGGATATGCCGGAGCTGTCGTTCTGGGCTTGGTTTCAAAATTACTACTGGTGACTAGGGAAGTGCTGGTGAACCCACAACTTGCAGCCATTACTTCATGGATGTCCTACCATCACAATCCTGCGGTGGTGATACCGGCGAAGACTTTGAATGGCCTGGATGCCTAGCGAGAAGTTCATTCTGACTTTCTGAGAGGTAGCCCTGTGATGTTTTTCATGTGTTTGTCTGAAAGACTCCGCCTGGTGACTCCTTCGGAATACCATTTGTTGGCTGTACCCAACTTCTTTTTACGCCATTTCATTAGTATTGGCCTGGATATTGAGAGCTGGGATAACTGATTTGTGGAGCATGGGGATCTAAATCTCCACTAGTCAGTGTCTTGGAGGGGATAGTTGCTGCCTATTTTGGAGCTGGGGGAATACCCGTATGTTTGGCTGGTTGGTCTTAGACAGACCTCTTTCTATTTCCCTTGGTGGCTTCTGCGCCAATTTGGTTGGGAACAAATCATGCCACCTCGGACACTAGACCTCTTTACGGTAGAAGATCTGATAGAGCGTATGTGCATGTGGCTTGGCTCTTTGTGGGAGAGTCGGCGTCCGTCGACCCATCCCTCTCAGTCTATTGGGAGAGTTTGGCACATCCCTAGGGATTATATGAAGTGGTTGTGGAGAAGAGTAGTCAGCAAGATGTTGGTAGTGGAGACCATACAAAGGTGGCTTGTCTTATCTTATACGATGGAGGGAGGTGTTGTATGGAGGGAGGTGTTGTGGTTTTTTCGAGGCTGGTTCGACGTTATCAATCTATGGAGTGTTTATGGCACTCTACTGAGGCAAGGGAAGCTTGGGGAGCCCAGGATGTAGATGATGATGGAGCGGGCTCCTCTGGTAACTGTGGGTAGGACTCTTGGAGAGTTTGTTTTGTAATGGGGAATAAATTTGGGAATTTATTTGTATTTTTTAGGAAGGTAGGGGGAAGGGAGTTATCCGTTCATTTTCTTATGTAACTACACTGTAACTTCTTATTAGTGAAATAAACAAGTTTTTAATCATCCAGATGTGCCTTTTGATGAATTTTGAATTTTAAATTATCTATACCGATCTCTAAGGCATGCATAATCATTTTGTTCAAGTATATGTTAGAATGATTTGTCGTTCTGGGAGATAAGAGAAGAATATTTTTTTTAAAAAGAAAGGGCCATGATCATGTAGGATGTATGAGCTGTCTACGTAACTCTAGGCTTTTGAAATTTTTTGATTTTTCAGAAGGCAGATGGTTTTCATAGAGGATCAGTCCCACGTAGTTTTGGGTAGAGGGAAATGAAGTTTTTTTTTAGAATACAAGGGAGATGAGAAGAGTCGTAGCGTGCCGAGATTTTGGACTAAGGGAAGAATTTCTTAAGATGGTCCAGGTTGACTGGACGAGCCATCTCTTCTCCATCACGGTCGGTGAGCATAGCGGCACCGCCGGACAAGATCTTCTTCACAATGTATGGGCTACTCCAATTGGGATTGAATTTTCCTCTGGGGTCCCATATGGGCTCTATGTGACACCCCGTCTAATTAAATATCGAGCGATCACTCCTTTATTAAATTAAAATCAAGGTGAACAGTTGGTTCATTCTTAGCATCACTGTCAAAAAATAACTTTTCCAATTTAAACACCCTAAATATTTAAGCTAAATGTCAAAACCATTTAGACATTACTTTCCAAAATTTATTTTATAAACCCAACATTTAAAACTTGCATAATTCACAATTAAATAGTCACACCACAACTATCCTGGAATTTACAATCCAAATAATCAAACCGCTCAACTAATTGAATCCAACATTTAATACTTGCGGTCAGAATAACTGAATCGGAATAGTATCCCTCTCCTCCAAGGTGGAGGTGGAATCCCACCACTGCAAAGCGGCCCCCACTAGCTTAAAGGAAGCCAACAACTGTCTCTACACGTCTGTTCACTCATACATACGAAGATGCCTCTGGATATCTTTCTTCCATTGGCTGACGATGATGATATATGAACTACCCGAGAACTCAGGGGGATGCGCCTTCTGAAAGGCATCCCTAACCCGCTCCCATGCTGATGGAAGTTGTGCAGGTACTGGTGCCACTGCCTGAATCTGGGGTGGAGCCTGCTGTACTACCGCTAACGCGACATTCACCTCCTGAGCAACAATAGCAGCTACCTCATTATCATTCATCGTTCCCTGAGCCGGAGCTGCTGGCTGCTCGGATTGGGCACGCCTATCCTTTGGTGCACGTCTCGGAGGCATCTGAAACATGAAGAAATTTATTAGTCTACATTTATTATCAAATCTTAAATAACTGAAGACATAATCGTAAAAGCAATAGTACAACAATCCTAACATAGGGCTCTATAACAAAAATGCTAAGCTGAAAGCGAAATAAGCCGTACAGATCCTAAGGACACTAGAACCTGATGCTCTGATACCACCTGTGACACCCCACCTAATTAAATACCGAGCGATCACACCTTTATTAAATTAAAATCAAGGTGAACAGTTGGTTCATTCTTAGCATCACTGTCGAAAAATAAATTTTCCAATTTAAACACCCTAAATAATTAAGCTAAGTGTCAAAACCATATAGACATTACTTTCCAATTTTTTATTTTATAAACCCAACATTTAAAACATGCATAATTCATAATTAAATAGTCACACCACAACTATCCTGGAACATATAATCCAAATAATCAAACATTCAACTAATTGAATTTAACATTTAATACTTTAAATGAAATCATCCTGACAATAATAAATCCCAAAGTGTAAATACTGAAATAAACAAATCACAATATCCGATAGATAACTGAATAAGGGAAAAGGGCGACACGTGCCCAACTGAATAAATAGTGCTAGAAGTGGAATCAAGAAATGAGGTCGTCTAAGCAAGAGGCCTACAACTCCCACCTAAGCTGCAACGCGTTCCTTCCAAAGGATCCTATGCAAGACGCCTCTGTGGTTGGGCACCTGTAATATATACATATACATACAAGAGAGAAAAGAAAATGGAAACGGGTCAGAGCCCGATTGTAAAAATGATTTAAAATTTGTTTAACAAGTATTTAAAATGTTTACAGGCCAATGCAACAACATATTAGTGCGACACTCCCTTGAGAAATTCTCACCTCTCTTCTAATGTGCACACCTATCGCACAAACCTTCCCAACGGTTTAACTCATCTTATCTTAGGTTACTCGTAATATGTAAATGGAACATTTCAACTGTTTAAGAAGTAAATTCCATTTAATACCAAAGCTCTCATTTTAACTTTATTTGTTAATCAAGTTTATCAGTAATATACTATACTTTCAAAACATGTATTCCTCAATTGAAATCATTATTCATTTCTTACTTACCATAAACACAGTAGGAAATTCCCAAATTTCAGAATTTAATATATATATTAAATACTCATATAATATATATATTCTAACAGCACCCACATAAAAATTATGGTGCGGGCATACTCTGTTATCCAATCCCCGGTCTCTAAGAGGTCAGAACATGCCCCCACGTCTCTTAGGCTGTCTGGCTATCGATCCGATTAGACTGTACCAAAGGATATCTATCTTCTAGGGTATGAGTTAATATCCCCCATAAAGGTCCCATCGAGATAAGACTGTCCTAGCGCGGTGACCTCAGGGATAGCAAGTAGCGCGGGCATGGTTTTCACACGTATATAGTATATGCATAAACACAGACATATAAATATACTACTATTACCACATCAAATTTTGGTACATCTCATAACCCATAATTATGACATATATCCTTATTTCTCATTATTTAGTTATCACGTATAACGGTTCGTTTCTTACTTTAATTTGTGGATTTTTCCCAACTTATTAAGTGACACTCGTGGATTCCTATCCTCCCAAGTGTAATTTCAGTTGGTACTCATTTATTTTCCAACGTAACTACCTTACTCGTCTCCCCCTTTTTATACATAGTTCCATTGTCCCTTATATGTAAACATCCCCAAAAAGTGTAAATCTCGTCTTACATTAAAGATTTCATATTATCAATAAGTCCTACTGGTCTTCTTTATCTCCCAAATTATTTTAATAAGGATGTCCAAGGATTATTATTCATTTAAATTTAATTCAACTATTTAAGAGGGGAAGTATGAGTCCTCCAGGAGGGGTCGATCGATCGATGGCAGGAGCTCGATCGATCGATGCGTCGATCGATCGATGGCAGGAGCTCGATCGATCGATGCGTCGATCGATCGACACTCCTGGTTCGATCGATCGATTAAATAGGTATGGCGAATTCTACAGATTAACAGTTACGGGTTCTATCATCCAACATCAACCAAATCCAGATTTTTAACACACAAACTCCCAGAAATTCGTACTACAAACATTATGAACCCAAATTAAACATCTTCTACGTAAAGCATGCGAATTTTCATCAATATCCATGGATTAATAGGCCAAAACTTATAAAAATCTCATGAACCCTAGAAATGTCTTTAACTTTTTTCTAATCAGTCTTTTTACAGAATTTCTAATCCTAATCCATTATAAATCTGTGGTTAAACCTCTACATATGAAGGGGATTTCCAGATTATCATTCCTATTATTACTACATGCAATTTTTCTACCTCCAACATGGGTTTTCTTCTATGAAACTCATCCTAATCATCCCTAGACCAACATGAATGATGAATTAACGAAATTAAGCAAGATAAATACTTGCCTGGAGATTTTTGGTCTCTGATTTTTTCTGAAATTAGTGTGGTTACGATCCTTGCGACGTGATCTCTCGTTTGGCGGCGACGGCGGCACAAACGAAGGTGTTTTCGGCCTAGAATTTCTTGACAAGCTCTCTCCTTCCTTCTCCAATGGCCGTCACTTGATTTTGGTTGTGTTAACCCTAGAAGGAAGCCCTAAGCATCTGATATAACCTTGTAATTTTCGTGGGTTTAATTACCCAAAATTACGAAATGTCCAAAACGCCCTCCCGGGGTGCTAAGTAGGCCTAAAAATGCCTCGAGACCCAAACAAAACCCCTGGGTACACTTTTCAGACTATCTCGACCCTTGCAGACACTTTTGTGCACTCAAAATGACCATAAGAGTGACTTATAATTTATTCACTTTTATTAATCAATATTTAGTCCCGACGCGACACGGGCGCGTCCCGACTCAAATTTCCAAAATTGTCATTTTATTCCCTCGTGACATTTAATAGTACCAATATTATATTACTTTACTCATTAGTAATATTCAACAAGTTTCCAATGATTACTAACTCTCGTCACGTTAGTAATTAAACATTATTAATTTCCGGATTTATATTAAATTAATAACTCACATTAAATTTAATAAATCCCCAAATTTAGAAAGCATAAAAATACGGGGTATTACATACTTCCCCCCTAATAACGCAATTTCATCCCGAAATTCGAAAAATAAGGCATACCTGGTAAGAATAACACTGGGTATATCTCGCGCATATCTGCCTCGCGCTCCCAGGTGTATTCCTCCACATTATGATGCTCCCACTGGACCCGTACAAGTTGAACTACCTTCGACCTCAATCTCCTCTCGCTATGGTCTAGGATAGCCACTGGTCTCTCCTCGTAAGAGATGTCAGGATGTAAATCTATTTCATCTATCACGAAGTGGGTGTGGGCCATATCATCCCGAAGGTATCGTCTCAACGACGAGATGTGGAATATATCGTGGATGCGATGTAGATGCTCTGGCAGTCCCAATCTGTATGCTACTGGCCAAACCCCCTCGATAATGGGAAATGGTTCCACGTATCTCGGGGCCAATTTCCATTTCTTCTCGAACCTCATCACTTCTTTAATAGGAGATACACGTAGTAACACTTGGTCCCCCACATTAAACTCTCGAAAGAACCGTTTTGCATCGGCGTAGCTTTTCTGCCTGTCCTGGGCTACCCGAATGCGACTCCTGATAATATTAATCCTCGCGGAGGTTTCCTGAATCACCTCTGGTCTGAGAAACTTGTTATCCCCCACCTTTAGCCAACACGTTAGGGAACGACAAGGCCTGCCATACAAAGCCTCGAATGGAGCCATGCCAATCGTGAACTGATAAGAGTTATTATTAGCGAACTCTACCAGTGGAAGATGTGGTTCCCAACCTCCTCCAAAATCAAGGACACACATGCGTAGCATATCCTCCAACATCTGATTAGTACGCTCTGTCTGTCCATCTATCTGTGGGTGATAAGCTGAACCCAACCTCAACTCTGTACCCATAGCCTTCTGAAAGCTCTCCCAGAAACGGGACACAAAAATCTTGTCTCTATCTGGCACAATATTCAGGGGCACCCCATGTAATTTGAAAATCTCAGCAATGAACAACTGAGCATACTGACCCGTGGTATAGTTTGTCCACACCGACAAAAAATTAGACACCTTGGTCAAACGGTCCACAATCACCCAGATGGAGTCGTGGCCCCGCTGTGATGTAGGCAACCCTGTAATAAAATCCATGGAAATACTCTCCCACTTCCACGCGGGTATTTCCAATGGCTGAAGCAATCCTGACGGTTTCTGATGGTCCACCTTTACCAGCTGGCAGGAAGAACACTTGGACACGAATTCAGCAATATCCTTTTTCATCCCACTCCACTAGTATTGCCGTCTCATATCCTGGTACATCTTATCTCCCCCAGGATGTACTGTAAATTGTGACCCATGAGACTGGGTCATCAGTGCATGACGTAAGTCTGCTCCTTCTGGGATTATCAATCTCCCATTAAACCCCAAACCCCCATCTGAACTAACAAAATAGGACTCAGCACCCTCAGCTAAAAGTCGTATAATCTGCTCCTGGCAAATTGGATCTGCGGTCTGTGCCTGTATCACCCTCGTAACAATCTTGGGTGTCACTGTCATGATAGATATGAAGGAACGGGCTACTGCATCCTGGTGACCTAACTCTTTCCACTTTGCTTTCCAGACGTCCGCTACATCGTCTACCGGTCTACGGCTCAATGCATCAGCAACTACGTTGGCCTTCCCCGGATGGTATTTTATATCGAACTGATAGTCCTTCACAAATTATAACCACCTGCGCTGACGCATATTCAACTCTCACTGAGTGAATAGGTACTTCAGTGACTTGTGGTCTGTGAACAAGCGAAATTTCTCCCCTAATAAATAGTGCCTCCATATCCTCAATGCAAATACGACCGCTACTAACTCTAGGTCATGGGTGGGGTAATTCTTCTCATGCGGCTTAAGCTTGCGGGAGGCAAAAGCTATAGCCTTCTCCTCCTGCTGAAGTACTCCCCCAAGTCCCCATAAAGAGGCATCGGTGTAAACCAGATACTCCATGCCCAGTTTAGATAAAGCAAGGAACGGTGTTGAAGTAATTTTGTCTTTCAGCTCGTTGAAATCCAACTGACAAGCATCGTCCCAAACATATGGACCCCCTTGCGAGTCAGGTTTGTCAACGGACCCGCTATTTTGGAGAACCCCCAAATGAATCTCCTATAGTATCCGACTAATCCCAAGAAACTACGCACTTTCGTCGGTGTCGTGGGCTATCACCACTCCCTCACCGCTGACACTTTACTCGGGTCAACTACTATCCCCTGTTCAGAAACAACATGCCCCAAGAACTGTACTTCCCGCAACCAGAACCCGTATATCTCATACTTAGCATACACCTGATGCTCTCGTAGAGTCTGAAGAACCTTCCTCAAGTGTTCGACATGCTCCTCCTCGGAGTGTGAATATATCAAAATGTCATCTATGAAAATGATGACAAACTGATCCAAAAACTCTCTGAACACTTGGTTCATCAAGTCCATGAATACGGCTGGAGCATTTGTGAGGCCAAATGGCATCACTCTGAACTCATAGGACCCATACCTTGTCAAGAAAGTAGTCTTTGAAACATCCTGCTCCCTAATACGTAACTGATGGTACCCCGACCTCAGATCTATCTTCGAAAAGAAAGTTGCTCCCCTCAGCTAATCGAACAGATCATCAATTCGAGGTAACCGATATTTTTTCTGTATCGTGACCTTGTTTAGTTCCCGGTAGTCCACACATATCCTCAGTGAACCATCTTTCTTTTTCACAAATAAAATTGGAGCGCCCCAAGGTGAGGTACTCCTGCGAATGAAGCCCTGACCTAACAGCTGCTCTATCTGATCTCGTAACTCTCGCATCTTCACCGGATCCATACAATATGGAGCGTGTACTATAGGTCGAGTATCTGGTAATAAATCTATGACAAAATCTATCTCACGACTGGGGGTAGGAATGGTATCTCCTGAAATACATTGGAATACTCACGAACAACTGGGATCGAGTCTAAAGGAATTACAACCTCCTTAGAGGTATCCTCCTCTATGTAATACAAATGAGCGGTCGAGCCTCCCTCTGGGCGAGGCATCGCCACTACACACATCTCTTGCCCCGGAATGGCAAAGATAATACTCCCACCAAAACAATCTATCATGGCTCTGTAAGATGCGAGCCAATCCATACTGATAATAACATCGTGCTCATGCATATCTAAGACTAACATGTCTGCTGGTAATACCAAGATACCAATATCTACCCCCACTCCCCGGCATATAAAGAAAATTAGCGATCCATTTCCCAATGGTGAGTCTACACACGTTATAGTGCTCTTTGCTGTGGCTAATAACCCTAAGGCCTTCGCAAAATGGGTAGCTATAAAATAGTGCGTTGTCCCCAGTATCAAATAAAACTCTACCCATAGTACCATGGATAGGAAACATACACTCAATCGCGGGTGGTGCCTGTGGAGCTGCTGCTTGGTGGACGTTATAGACACATCCACACTGTAACTGCCCCTGCTGCACTGGAGCGGCGGGAATGGCTGGAAGGGCTGGTACCTGAGCTGGGGCTGGGAGGGCGGCTCGAAAAATTGGCCTCTGTGGCTCATTACAGGCACCCTACTGATGTGGGGACCTATCACCCTCTGGATTATCCTGGCGCTTATGGCCATGCTTATCGCACACAAAACATCGACCTCTGAAATTACCTCCCCTCTGACCCTGCTGACCACGGCCCTGATGGCCGTTACCGCCCCTCCACTGGCCCTGTTGGCCCTGCTGCTGTCCCTGCTGTTGGTGGTGTTGGCCTTGCTGGCCCTGCTGATTAGGCTGGCCCTGCCTATATCCCCCAAATCCCTGCCTGGAATCACCTGATCGGAATCGCTTAGCAGGGTCCCCTTGATGGTAATTCTGCTCATGCTGACGAGTCTGCCCCTGGGATGTCGGTGCTCCACTAGTGCCACTACCCCCTGTCCTGCCCTACTGGCCGGACTCTCCTGCTCGCTTGCTTTCCTTCAGATGGAAGCGGTGATCCTGGCAGTGTAGTAAAGAAGCATTGAGTACATCTGTGAAGGTACTCAGAGATAGATTCCCTATAAGGTGCTGACGGATCCTCCAAGCTAACCCGTCCACAAATAACATTATCTTCTTACCCTTAGTGGGTGCCTCATCTGGCACTATAGTGAGGAGTCTCGTGAACTCCTCCTTATTATCAGCAACAGTAGAATTCTCCTGCTTCAAGTTCAACAACTTTCGCCTCATCTCAGTTTGCATGGCGGGTGGAAAATACTTGCGGTCAAATCGCTCCCAGAATAACTGAATCGGAATAGTATCCTTCTCATCTAAGGTGGTGGTGGACTCCCACCACTGCAAAGCGGCCCCCACTAGCTTAAAATAAGCCAACAACTGTCTCTGCACATCTGTGCACTCATACATATGAAAGTTGCCTCTGGATATCTTTCTTCCATTGGCTGACGATGATGATATCTGAACTACTCGAGAACTCAGGGTGATGCGCCTTCTGAAAGGCATCCCTAACTCGCTCCCATGCTGATGGAAGCCGTGCAGGTACTAGCGCCACTGCCTGAATTTGGGGTGGAGCCTGCTGTACTACTGCTAACGCGACATTCACCGCCTGAGCAACAATAGCGGCTACCTTATTAGCATTCATCGTTCCCTGAGCCGGAGTTGCTGGCTGCTCGGATTGGGCACGCCTATCCTTTGGTGCACGTCTTGGAGGCATCTGAAACATGAAGAAATTTATTAGTCTACAGTTATTATCAAATCTTAAATAGCTGAAGACATAATCGTAAAAGCAAGAGTACAACAATCCTAACATAGGGCTCTATAATAAAAATGCTAAGCTGAAAGCGAAATAAGCCATACAGATCCTAAGGACACTAGAACCTGATGCTCTGATACCACCTGTGACACCCCGCCTAATTAAATACCGGGCGATCACTCCTTTATTAAAATTAAAATCAAGGTGAACAGTTGGTTCATTCTTAGCATCACTGTCGAAAAATAAATTTTCCAATTTAAACACCCTAAATAATTAAGCTAAGTGTCAAAACCATTTAGACATTACTTTCCAAAATTTTATTTTATAAACCCAACATTTAAAACTTGCATAATTAACAATTAAATAGTCACACCAAAACTATCCTGGAACATACAATCCAAATAATCAAACATTCAACTAATTGAATCCAACTTTTAATACTTTAAATGAAATCATCCTGACAATAATAAATCCCAAAGTGTAAATACTGAAATAAACAAATCACAATATCCGATAGATAACTGAATAAGGGAAAAGGGCGACACATGCCAAACTGAATAAATAGTGCTAGAAGTGGAATCAAGAAATGAGGTCGTCTAAGAAAGAGGCCTGCAACTCCCACCTAAGCTGCAGCGCGTTCCTTCCAAAGGATCCTATGCAAGACGCCCCTGTGGCTGGGCACCTGTAATATATACATATACATACAAGAGAGAAAAGAAAATGGAAACGGGTCAGAGCCCGATTGTAAAAATGATTTAAAATTTGTATAGCAAGTATTTAAAATGTTTACAGGCCAATTCAACAACATATTAGTGCGACACTCCCTTGAGAAATTATCACCTCTCTTCTAATGTGCACACCTATCGCACTAACCTTCCCAACGGTTTAACTCGTCTTATCTTAGGTTACTCGTAAGATGTAAATTGAACATTTCAACTGTTTAAGAAGTAAATTCCATTTAATACCAAAGCTCTCATTTTAACTTTATTTGTTAATCAAGTTTCCCAGTAATATACTATACTTTCAAAACATGTATTCCTCAATTGAAATCATTATTCATTTCTTACTTACCATAAACACAGTAGGAAATTTCCAAATTTCAGAATTTAATATATATTTTAAATACTCATATAATATATATATTCTAACAGCACCCCACATAAAAATTATGGTGCGGGCATACTCTGCTATCCAGTCCCCGTATCACTCGTACTAAGGGAAATACAAGTTCGGAATCTATCTCGAACTGTATTAACACAAACACAACAATATTGAGGCGAAGCATAGAGTCCGGGTCTCTAAGAGGTCAGCACATGCCCCCACGTCTCTTAGTCCGTCTGGCTATCGATCCGATTAGCCTGTAACAAAGGATCTCTATCTTCTAGGGTACGAGTCAATATCCCCCCATAAAGGTCCCATCGAGATAAGACTGTCCCAGTGCGGCAACCTCAGGGATATCAAGTAGCGCGAGCATGGTTTTCACACGTATATAGTATATGCATAAACACAGACATATAAATATACTACTATTACCACATCAAATTTTGGTACAACTCATATCCCATAATTATGATATATATACTTATTTCTCGTTATTTAGTTATCACGTATAACGATTCGTTTCTTACTTTAATTTGTGGATTTTTCCCAACTTATTAAGTGACACTCGTGGATTCCTATCCTCCCAAGTGTAATTTCAGTTGGTACTCATTTATTTTCCAACGTAACTACCTTACTCGTCTCCCCCTTTTTATACATAGTTCCATTGTCCCTTATATGTAAACATCCCCGAAAATTGTAAATCTCGTCTTACATTAAAGATTTCATATTATCAATAAGTCCTACTGGTCTTCTTTATCTCCCAAAATATTTTAATAAGGATGTCCAAGGATTATTATTCATTTAAATTTAATTCAACTATTTAAGACGGGAAATATGAGTCTGCCAGGAGGGGTCGATCGATCGATGGCAGGAGCTCGATCGATCGATGCGTCGATCGATCGACACTCCTGGTTCGATCGATCGATCAAACAGGTATGGCGAATTCTGCAGATTAAAAGTTACGAGTTCTATCATCCAACATCAACCAAATCTAGATTTTTAACACACAAACTCCCAGAAATTCGTACTACAAACATTATGAACCCAAATTAAACATCTTCTACGTAAAGCATGCGAATTTTCATCAATATCCATGGATTAATAGGCCAAAACTTATAAAAATCTCATGAACCCTAGAAATTTCTTTAACTTTGTTCTAATCAGTCTTTTTCCAGAATTTCTACTCCTAATCCATCATAAATCTGTGGTTAAACCTCTACATATGAAGGGTGAAAGACGTTACTAATGCCGTTTAATACAAGATTAAACTGTATAAGCAACTCCGAGATGTTTCTTGAAGAAACCCTTTTCTTTTGAAAATAAAAATGATAAACAACAAGATGTGTTTACAAAAAAAACTTATGTACGAGAATAACCAAGACTTTGTAATCAGTTTAAAACTAAGATAGTTTCAAAATATCAGCACACTATAGAATGAGATGAGGAGATGAAGATAATCAGAACACACTATTTTTAACGTAGTAAAACCTCTCCCAATAGAGGAAACATCCACGGTGACTTCTAAGTCACGAAAGTAAAAATCCACTAAAACAAATAGCAGTTACAAACAATACAACATACATGCACACAACTCAGCCTATTCTAAGTTTAGGAATATACCCCACTTGGTGTCCTTCTAACTTCTTGTAGATCTGATTGTTGATGATGTTCTTCCAGTTTGATAACTTCCCCTTTGCTTTAGCTTTCTTTGCGTCGACTCAAGAATCTTTGATCTTATACCCAACACTTTCAGTGTGGTAGTGTGTCAAGTGTTTGTGATGTGATTTCTAAACACATGCATGAACTCACACACACTTAGTTTTTACAGACAGTCCTAGAAAATTACAAGTAAAGACTATATGCAGTGATTTTCTTTTCTTTCTTTCTTACAAAACTTAGAACCTTTTTGACCTTTTAATCTATCCCAGATTCCACGGATATCTTGTTTCTAAATCGGTCAAGATCTTAATCAATCTCAGTTTTGAAAATATTTTTGAGATTGAAAATCTCCAAGTGAGAATCCAACTAGGTAAAGGTTTAGTTTCACAAGAACAGAAAATGTAAAACATTTACAGATCTAAATCAGCAAAGATTTTCTTAAAACTAGAAACAAGTATGCAGATCTAGTGATATGTGACATGCAGAGTATAGATCTAAGATTTCTATGAAAAAGAAATACAGATCTCACCAAAATGTCTAAGTTGGTAACAAGATCACAGATCAAGAGATTACAGCTACAAACGATCAAACCAGTAAGACCACTCTCTCTCTCAAACACTCAAGGTTGTGTTTGGGGTTTTGAAAGTACGAAGGTTTGAATATGGTTTGAAGTTGTTTAGGGTTAGGGTTAGGATTTCTCTAACACAGTTCCCTTTCTCTCTCTTCTCTCTTTTCTTTTCTCTCTTCTTTCTTCTCTCTTTTTTTTTTCTCTCAAGTTGGACGACTGCCAAAAGTCTCTAAAGGTTGAGAATGACATGGTTTATATAGGAGCCAAGGAAGGTTCTGGATCGCTGATAGAAATCAACGGTTGAGATTCAGTCTTCCTTATATTGACTTGATCCAAGGGTGGTAAAAAGGCGGTGGGTTAAAACGAAGGCGATTGGTCCATAGTGATAGCACATGGATAGACTTAAAACACATGTAGGCCATAGATAAGGTTTGATCTAACGATCCACAATACACCAGGCAGTTCTCTCACAAAACAAACACAAATGAGATAACAAGAGCATGACAAGTGTTGGCATTGTATTGGCTGGCAAACGCGCGTCCAAAGTAATTACATGCAACACCCTCAAGTCTCTGGCGCAATGATATTCTACCCAATCAAACTTCTGATGAAAAAACTAACTTTTCATAATAGCATATTAACCCCACAAAGTTTATAAACACACTTTTATTAAAGAAAACATTATTTTAAAAATATTTAAAAATTCCCAAAAATTATTAAAACAACATTTTAAGGGGAATTTAACACACAATCAATTATGAGCAATATATACACATGTATGCACTTCTAATGTGTGTAGTGTGATTCAATTTATACCTTGTTTGGATCATTGAAGAGGATTAGAGAGAATAAGTCTGAGGTTCTTTGGATTCTAGGTTAGACAACAAATTTTGTCACTATTTCCAAATTAGATGAACACTTATACAATGTAGACATAAGTAAGTCAAAGGTATAAGGTGCTTCAAAGGGGATTTCCAAATTATCATTCCTATCATTACTACATGCAATTTTTTATATCTCCAACATGGGTTTTCTTCTATGAAACTCATCCTAATCATCCCTAGACTAACATGAATGATGCATTAATGAAATTAAGCAAGATAAATACTTGCCTGGAGATTTTGGTCTCTGATTTTTGCTGAAATCAGTGTGGTTACGATCCTTGCGACGTGATCTCTCGTTTGGCGGCGACGACGACACAAACGGAGGGGTTTTCGGCCTAGAATTCCTCGGCAAGCTCTCTCCTTCTTTCTCCAATGTCAGTCACTTGCTTTTGGTTGTGTTAACACTAGAAGGCTGCCCTAGGTATTTGATATAACCTTGTAATTTTCGTGGGTTTAATTACCCAAAATTACGAAATGTCCAAAACGCCCTCCCGGGGTGCTAAATAGGCCTAAAAACGCCTCGAGACCCAAACTAAACCCCCGGGTACACTTTTATGACTATCTCGACCCTTTCGGACACTTTGGCGCACTCAAAACGACCATACGAGTGACTTATAATTTATTCACTTTTATTAATCAATATTTAGTCCCGACGCGACACGGGCGCGTCCCGACTCAAATTTCCAAAATTGTCATTTTATTCACTCGTGA
Organism: Sambucus nigra; assembly: GCA_949130495.1. Classification (NCBI taxonomy): domain Eukaryota; kingdom Viridiplantae; phylum Streptophyta; class Magnoliopsida; order Dipsacales; family Adoxaceae; genus Sambucus; species Sambucus nigra. Next base: position 365,198,437 of record OX422212.1, read on the forward strand.
CATTTAATAGTACCAATATTATATTACTTTACTCATTAGTAATATTCAACATGTTTCCAATGATTACTAACTCTCGTCACGTTAGTAATTAAAAATAATTAATTTCCGAATTTATATTAAATTAATAACTCACATTAAATTTAATAAATCCCCAAATTTAGAAAGCATAAAAATAGGGGGTATTACCCTCTACTATTTCTTTGAAGGCTAAATCCCCTTCTTGGACACCGCGGTCCTTGACTCTCTTATTAAAAGAACGTGCTATTAGACACTGGTACCCTTGTATGTGATACATCGCTTTCAATCTTCTTTCGTCCAAGAGTGACAGCTCGTTGAGACGGCTTTGATGCCAGTCCCCCTCACTGACTTGGCTTTCGAGCATGACACTAAGTGAAGGGATTTATAGCTCCACGGGTAGGACTACTTACATACCGTAGACTAGAGAGTAAGGGGTAGCCCCAGTAGAGGTTCGGTAGCCCCAGAGGGCATAAGGGATTCAGTTGGCCCAATCTCGACAACTTTTGATCATCTTACTGATGATGGCTTTGAGGTCCTTATTGGCTGCTACGACTGCAACATTGGTCTGAGATCGGTAGGGAGAAGATTTGTGTCTCTATATCCCATACTCATTGACCATTTCTGTGACTTCTACCTCAAAGTACAACCCGTTAACTGATACTAGTTCTTGCGGGACCCCATATCACCAGATGATGTTCTTCCTAATGAATTTGGCCACTTTTTTAGCGTTCAGAACTGCGTATGATTCTGCTTTAACCCATTTTGTGAAGTAATCAATGGAAACTAGGATGAATTCATTACCGTTGGAAGCGTTGGGTGTAACCTTCCCTATGGTGTCGATGCCCCAGGTGGAGAACGGCAAGGGAGAAGTCATGTTGTATAATTCTCACGGAGGTAGGTGGTGAAGGTTTAAAAACTATTGGCATTTAAGGAATGTTCGGACATAGGCAGTGCAATCCTGGACCGTGGTGGTTCAGTAGTAGCCTTGTCGGATGATCTTCTTGGAAAGCATGTGACCGTTCATGTGGGTCCCGCATTCCCCGCTGTGGATTTTTAGCATTATCTCTTCAATGCCAGCTCCTGCGATGCAGTGTAGATGGGTTCCATCGAAGTTTCTTTTAAACAGTGCTTTCTGACAGATGATGTACTGGGTGACCAGTCTTCGGAGGGTTGCTCGGTCTTTCTTGTTGGAACCTTCGGGATACCTACTGTAGGTGCAAAAAATCCCACCCGTCGGAGGGTGTCAATTCATCACGATACAAGTATAAAAATAAATACAAGAGAGACAAAGATTTACGTGGTTCGACCATGAATGGACTACGTCCACGGGGCTGCTGGTGTGTTTCATTAGAATGATCAGAGAGTTTTACATGAGAGTGTTTCTCTAATTTCTAAGCCCCCTTTCACAATGGGGGGTGTCCCCTTTATATAGAGTTAGGGGTTACATTAGGGTTACAAATATGGATGAGTAACAAATATGGATGAGCCCTATCTTCGTGGAGCTTCATTCCAATCCGATACGGCTCCTCGGTCTTCTCGTTTACTAAGGACTTTAGTCGTCCCTATATTGTTGGCACGTCGCCATCTTCTCTGGGGTGCTCCCCGCACGTCCTACTATTCCTTAGGCATATATATTGCCCCCACAATAGCCCCACAGGTCGCAGTTCAGCTGAGTTGATTCTGAGATGAGCTGGGAGCTGGTCCACAATCTCTTTAAACATATGCAGTTGGTGGTGTGAACTGGACTGGCATTCTTTGATCTGTCGTTCAACTTTTAAGCCTTCTTTGGTTGATCTTCTCCCCTTCATAGGTTTTTAGATAAATGCTTGGCTTGAGTTGAGAGGCGTTCAATCGATATGGGGACCGGACTCGAGAGTGTTGAGTTGCCTACGTACCCTCTTGTGATCAGGTCGAACGTAGTTCATTGTCTGTTTTATTGTATGGCCCAATTTGTGAGGCTGACCACAGGCCTGTTCAGAATCTGTTTGCTGAGGCTTTATCGAGCGTGTATCAAGTTCAGGGCGTCTTCCTATATTTTGGTCGCATATGGTCCATTTGTTGAGGCCGACCACAGGCCTATGCGTCGAGTCTTGCTCGAGCATGTACCTAGTAGGGGTAAGACCCTGCCTTAGGTTTTTCATATGGTCCAATTAGAGAGGCCGACCAGAAGCCTATGAGTCGAGCCTTGCTCGAGCATGTACCTAGTAGGGGTAAGACCCTGCCTTAGGTTTTTCATATGGTCTAATTGGAGAGGCCGACCACAGGCCTATACGTCGAGCCTTACTCGAGCATGTACCTAGTAGGGATAAGACCCTGCCTTAGGTTTTTCATATGGTCCCATTAGAGAGGCCGACCAAAAGCCTATGTGTCGAGCCTTGCTCGAGCGTGTACCTAGTAGGGGTAAGACCCCGCCTTAGGTTTTTCATATGGTCCCATTGGAGAGGCCGACCAAAAGCCTATGTGTCGAGCCTTGCTCGAGCGTGTACCTAGTAGGGGTAAGACCCTGCCTTAGGTTTTTCATATGGTCCAATTGGAGAGGCCGACCATAAGCCTATGCGTCGAGCCTTGCTCGATCATGTACCTAGTAGGGGTAAGACCCTGCCTTAGATTTTTCCCGCAATTTAATGTGATACCGATTACGTTTGCATTTTTCCATTTTCTAATGCCTCGCATGTAAATATCCACCTATTTTACCTTTTAGGTTGTGCCGTCACACTTCCTTAGGCCTAAAAGGCGATGGCAAAAATGCACCTGGTTTAAGGATCATCCACCCGTTCAGGATTTTAACCGACCAACATAGTTGGCGACCAACCTGGGTTGGCTTTTTGCCTAGGGATCCCCCGTAGGGCTTTTATTGTTGCCTGGGCAACTCGTGAGGCCATTTGTGTTTGGAGATAACAAAGGCCTGTAGACGTACTTAATTTAGTGGGAACGAGCAAGAAGGCCGCCGTAACTAAATCAAGCTTAATCATGATCGTCATTTGAAAGACTAATTCTGGTGTTAGCCATGTTGGCATCTGTCTTGAGTTGACCTCTTCTATTTTGCTTTAAATGTTGTAGTGAATCTATTCACGTGTCATCCCTGTTATGGAGCCCCCAATCGGGCTGTGAAGAGAAGGCCGCCTGACCGTCCATTGGGTCACTAGATCTGTATAATCGAGATGATAAGTGTGCCCGATCGTTCCTTGGGCTTTGTTGTGTCGAGGAGTGTCACGTTGATCGTTCGTCGAGCTGGATATAATTAAGGATTATCTTGCTCATATAGTTCCATGTATCATTCCTCGTGGCGCACTTGTTCGTCGACCATGCATGGTGGTTTCGGGAGGCTGTGGAAGACTTCATATAACTCGTGAAACTAAAGAAATTGATATGAATTCAAAGCGTCCCTCTGCAGAAATGCGTTGATCTGATATGGCGTTCAAGAAACGTTGTTCCTCTGAAGTGGATATCGTGATGTTGACGACGCGTTAATTTGTTGCTTGGTGATCGTCGATCACCGTGGGTTGTCTGACGATGTTGCTCGATACATTCAGGGTGGTCTGGTGTTGTTATCAACATGTCTTACTCATTGACTGTGATTTTGCTGGATATGTGACTTCTTACATGTTGGATCTGTCCTTGTTGATAAATACAGTTGATCGTTGCTCTTCATGCTGCTTTATGTGCTAAGTTGAATTAAATAGGAATTGTATTGCCCAACTGTTTATTGGAGCTTGAGACGTGATGACACAATGTCAACTATCCATCGAAGTTGAAGGTCCGTCGAGGCAAAATTGCAAAGGATCTTAGTAGATGTTGCGAACGATCCATGCCTGAGCATCTGTCGGAGTATTGATGAGATAAATGATGCCTGAATGCCTGTCGAGGCAAAAACTATAGAGGATCTGGTAGATATTGCAGGCGATCCATGCTCGAGCATCCGTCGAGGCAAAGAGGACCGAGCAAGTATTACGAATGATCCTGTATTGTTAGTGAAAACTAACCTTCCAATAAATGCAATGTTGATTATTAATCGACTCTGCCAACCATCTGTTGGGACTGAATATAAGAGTTATCCTTACCAACCATTTGTTGGGGATAAAATGCGACATGTGTGGCCAATATCCTCGGGACTAAATATATAGAAATATTTTGCCGAGCATTTGCCGAGATGAGCCTTGAATATGCCTGATCATCCTGCAGGTCAAGAATCATAGATCCAGATAACCCATTCTGAAATTCAAGAAATATCAACATCCGAGCATTTGTCTGTTATAAATAATATTGCCCAAGCATGTGTTGGGTGCAGAGTGGTGTAAAGTGCTCAACCATCTGTCGGAGCATTAACAAAATAAGTGGTGCCAGACTGGTTTGCAGGGGCGAAGTTGTACAGGTCCGAGTAGATAAAGAGAGCGATTCGCGCTCGAGCATCTATCGGTGTGTTAATAATATTTTCAAGAGCTTAAGATTATTGCCGAGCATCCGTCGGGACTGAATCTTATACCTGTAGAAGTTAATAAGTTGCTCGACTATTTGTCGAGGCTAATTCAAATAGAATTCATCATGCAATATGATGTGCATCCGCTCGACCATTTGTCGAGGAAAATATTCATAGTATTGAATGAATGACATGAATTATCCCATAATTTTTATGATAAAATCTCACGAGGATGGCCGCTCCCTAGCATTCGTCGGGGCTACGCTAAGTATAAGTAAAGATATTACACCGACCATTCATTGGTATAACCAATAATCGCTAGACGACAATATTGAAAATTAAATGACCGGATAAATGACATGAGTGCTCTTCTAAGTGCGCCCCAATATTTATGTGGACAAAATAATTGTAATAAAGTCGAATGAAAGATGCAAAGTTTATCACATATATCCAGATGTATGGCACAGGAGTTAATTTGGAATTTGTGCAAATAGATTTAAGCAAATACATAAAATACAAGTTTGGTTCCAAAAAATTGTTTTCACAGAAAATTTGTGTAGTGGCAATCAATTGTTTTTCTCATGTGAAGTATAGAGTATAGATAGCCCCCTGCTAACAAATTTATGATGATAAAAATCGTGAGCATAATTTGTGAGCAAATGAAGTATTATGAGATGGAAACGAACAATGTACAAATAAATGTGTGTATCCATCAAGTGAGGTTGTGCTAAATACAAGAATTATCCTGACCAGCTATCCACTGGGGATAAAATGCGACATGCGAGGCAAATATCTTCGGGACTAAATATATAGAAATATTTTGACGATTATCTGCCAAGATGAATCTCAAATGTGCCTGACATCCCTTCAGGTTACCGAATCATAGAATCCGAGCTTTAGTCGGAGTAATAATAATTTTGCCCAAGCGTTTCTTTGGGTATAAGGTGCCATAGTGTGCTCGATATCTGTCGGAGCATTAATAAAATGAATGGTGTCTGGATAGTCCGCCGGGGAAAAGTTGTAGAATACCAAGTAGATATAGCGAGCAATTCGTGCTCGAGCATCCATCGAAACATCGATGAGATTTCCAAGGACTTAAGATTATTGCCGAGCATCCGTCGGGACTGAATCTTGTACCTGTGGAAGTTAGTAATTTCCCCGACCATCTGTTGAGACTAAATCAAAATAGAAGTTATCATGAAAATGATATGTTCAACAAAGTATATAAGATATGCATTCGCTCGGCCATTTGCCGAGGAAAAAATTCATAGTCGCGTACGAATGTAATAAAGACCCAATGATTTTTATCATAAAAATTTCACTGTGATAACTGTGCCCGAGCATCCGTCGGGGCTGAGCTAAATAACCAATAATCTCGCTCTGGTGAGATTAAATTGTTGTAGCTGGATGACAATATTGAAAATTAAAATGTTCGAATAAATGACATGAGCATCCGTCGAAACATCGATGAGATTTACAAGGACTTAAGATTATTGCCGAGCATCCGTCGGGACTGAATCTTGTACCTGTGGAAGTTAGTAATTTCCCCGACCATCTGTTGAGACTAAATCAAAATAGAAGTTATCATGAAAATGATATGTTCAAAAAAGTATATAAGATATGCATTCGCTCGGCCATTTGCCGAGGAAAAAATTCATAGTCGCGTACGAATGTAATAAAGACCCAATGATTTTTATCATAAAAATTTCACTGTGATAACTTTGCCCGAGCATCCGTCGGGGCTGAGCTAAATAACCAATAATCTCGCTCTGGTGAGATTAAATTGTTGTAGCTGGATGACAATATTGAAAATTAAAATGTTCGAATAAATGACATGAGTGCTATATCATTGCGCCCCACTTATTTATGTGAGCAAAATAATTTGTAATAAGGTCGCATAAAAAAGTGCCAACTAAAATCGTTGTTATAAAATCACACGGTCCCTTAAAATGATTTAATTTTTAGAGAGAACCAAGCAATGCAAAAATTAGTCAAATATACTCCAAGTGTAAGACAAGGATTAATTAAGAATTTTTGCAAAATTATTTGAAGTCCAAAGTGGATACTTAAATACAAGTTTGGTTTCAAAAATTTACTTTCACATGAAGATGTGAATTAAGATAAATAAAAAATTTACTATCTGATGATGCTCCTGATACACTCAGGTAGGGGTGGATCTCTGTTGTCGTTGCCGACCAGAGATTATGGTCCGGTGGTCGCGATCTGAAGAAATGGACCATAAGAATTGCTCCCTGCTGGCTCGTCACAGCTCGTCCTCGCCGCCGACCAGCTGATGGTAGTTGCAAGCTGGTCGCCGACTACCAGGGGCTCCGATAAATCCCTCGCTAGTGCTCGATCGAAGAGTTGTGGTTTCCTGGCGAGTTGGGACACGGACTGGTTGTGATTTTTGCTGCCAACGTGGTCGCTGACCACCATGGATGGCTGGTAACATAGCTGAGGTTGCCCTTGTCTTTGCCGCCGACCAATGATGATGGTCGAGGAAGATCGAAGAGAGCCCAGGTCGTAGCACTGGTACAGTGGTCGCTGATGTACGCTGATGATCGACCGGGAAGTTAGTAGGTCGGAGATGAGCTCACTGATGCTCGATTGAAAGGATGACTGTGCTCGTCTTCGCCGCCGACCAGTTATTTGGTCGTGATCTTCTCCGAGCTCGTCACTGTGGTACGCTGTTCACCGACCTCGAGTTTTGGTTCAAATCAGTGGTTGTGCTCGGCAAGATGCGTGATGATGGTCGCCGCGAAGAGGCCGATGATCGCAGGCCGACCAAAAATAATATTGGGTGCAGATCTCCCATAACTCTTGATGAGGATGGACGGCGCTGACCGTGGATAAAACTGGAGGAAAAATACATGAAATCCGACCAACAGGGGCAGATGCTATGTAAAGACGGTGATGAGGACTGGATCTCCATGGGTCGGTGACGATGGCTGTGATGGGCCAGTTTGCGACGACTCCTTATCTCAAGTGGGCGTGTCAGTGTACCCGGCTTGGAGATGACAGATCCAAGATGCCCGCCTCCAAATGGGGTGTTACGTGACCCAATAATTGAGATCTTTGGTGGTCCAAAAATTTCGGAAGAGAGAGAGAGAGATCGTGCCCAGATCGTGATCGTAATCATGCCCAGAGAGGGAGACCATACGTTTCATATGTGCTTGACCCTGCAAGAGTCCAAATATTTGGAGTCTTCATAGACACATCTGATAACGAATTTCTTATGAAACAAACAATGAAAATTGTCTAGAATCAAAGCAGTTGTGCAGATTTACAGATAACAATTAAATATAGGATTTGTAATTATAACTGTATGCAAAATCATGTATCAATGAAACGATATTTGTTCAAAACAAATAATTATATATGAAACACACAACTGCTCGTGCACAGATCAAAAAGGAAAACTTATCTCTTGATTATGTGCGCAGTGTAGGCACCATTGTTCTTGAACGTAAACCTAGATCTCTTCTAGCAAGAAGGGGACGGCCTTTTGTGCCGTTTCCCACAGACGGCGCCAATTGTAGGTGCAAAAAATCCCACCCGTCAGAGGGTGTCAATTCATCACGATACAAGTATAAAAATAAATACAAGAGAGACAAAGATTTACGTGGTTCGACCATGAATGGCCTACGTCCACGGGGCTGCTGGTGTGTTTCATTAGAATGATCAGAGAGTTTTACATGAGAGTGTTTCTCTAATTTCTAAGCCCCCTTTCACAATGGGGGGTGTCCCCTTTATATAGAGTTAGGGGTTACATTAGGGTTACAAATATGGATGAGTAACAAATATGGATGAGCCCTATCTTCGTGGAGTTTCATTCCAATCCGATACGGCTCCTCGGTCTTCTCGTTTACTAAGGACTTTAGTCGTCCCTATATTGTTGGCACGTCGCCATCTTCGCCGGGGTGCTCCCCGCACGTCCTGCTATTCCTTAGGCATATATATTGCTCCCACACCTACCATGCTTGAGGAGGTTCCAAATATCATAGTACCAACAATTGGCTATCTCGGGATCTTTTTTGGTGATGAGCTCAAGGTGGTAACAATGGGTTGTTTTATCTTGCTTTTGAACTAGGAATGGGACCATTGTTATTCCTTCGGGCATGTCGACTGTGGCCATCCCCAGATCCTCGCGACGGGAGAGGATCCCTTTTGGTCCCGTTCGTCCCTCTCGGGATCACTTCGGTAAGCGTCGTTGATGAGGTGGAAAATGTAAAAAGATAGAGTCGCTAGTTTATTTTAATCAAAATAGACAAAAGAGAAGGGAGCCATCCCAAGGACAGCATCCAAAGACATACTGATACATATGAAACCAAAATGATTCGAAAATGGGTCCGGAGGCTAAGTTACGAAATGGGAAGGTGTTAGGAACCCATTCATCCCTTACGGTCTCTCATGGGTTGTTTCTATTTTCCTTTATTTCCCCGTGATGTGTGTGCATGTGTATACATAATGGAGATAGGAATCATCGACTTGTATCATGGAAGAGATAAAGCGAGTCATCCATAGGAATGTTCCTAAAAAATAATATTAAAAAAAGGATTTATGCGATTATTCTAATGTTGATCGTTATAACGGAATGATAACACATATGGAATAATATGCCACTAAGATTCAATATACGTATATGTAAATATATAGAATCTAAGGGAGTTAAGTTTAAAGAACATAGAAAAAATAAAATAAAAAAAAAAGTAGGAAAAGGACTCGAGTCTGGGTTTTACTCCAAGAGGCCTACGTAGCCTATAGAGGCATCAAAGTCCACGTAGTTTGTATGAAAAATGAGGGGTGGGATTTATCCCATAAATCCAATCAGGGACTTCTCTTATGTGTGTGTGTGTGTAAAAAGGTGTTTTAGTTATGAGAAAAGTGTGAGAATTCCCATTTGGAATTTATGAGCAAACACTCTTTTTCTTATTTTTTGGGTTTTATTTATATGAAAATAAGAGATGTGCAATAATACTAAATAAAAAGTATATTAGGATATGTGAGATGAGAAAATAAAAGGGCTAAGTAATAAAATGAATTGATGCAAATTTAGGGGAATTTAAAGAGAGAGTTGAGAAAATTGGACCTTCTTGAAGATCTTGAGCTTGATCTTGGATGTTGGAGAGAAGCCCTTACACTTGGGTGCTGATGGGGGGGGGGGGGGGGGGCTACTTAATTAACCAAGTTTGATGAAGAAAGTGATGAAATGTGAAGGTTGGAAAAGGATTTGGATATGGAAATCACGCTGACTTCGAGAGGGGTTTTCTGAGCTTGCTGAGAGTGATGGATCTCTTATCTTTTTTTTTGGAATGAGGTTAGGTCTTCCTTTTTATAGGCCTAGGGCATTGCCGATCGGCATAGCCCTGGTCCTTCCAATCGAAAGGGGCATTTAGGCACACTGCCGATAGGCAGGGCTTGGAACATGTCGTTTGGCAGTGTCTTTTAGGTTTCTTCGGAAAATCGACTGTAGAGCGCAAACCGTTGATCTGAATTGTGCATGGGGTGAACCATTGGAAAGGTATTTCAGAGACCTTTGAAAGTACTTTGGACTGCTCCCGGGTCTAGGAGTTGACTTTTGGTCAAATATGGCTCGAAAACGTTCGTCGGTCCTTTGAACTAGGGCTCATCGGACGCAAACGGATGATTCATCTGCATGGTAAGTCAGAATCGCTCATAGGGTGGACCGTTAGAAAGGTTAGGAGATATATTTTTACATTACAAAGATTTTGACCTGGTTTGGGGAGTTAAATTTGGTCAACCGGAGCCTGTAAGCATTCAGTAACCTTTCAGAGTAAAACAGATCGTTCGTCCGTATCGTAAGTCAGAATCGCGCACGGGGCGGACCGTTGGAAAGGGGTTTCAGTGACCTTCAAAGATTCATTCAGTATTGATCAATATGAAGAGTTTACTTTGGTTAAATGGAGCCTGAGAGTATTCGATGACCTGCTGATCGAGTTTCGAGGTCATTCGTCAGCATGGTAAGTCAGAATCGCGTAAGGGACGTACCGTTGGATAGGGTTTTTAGTTCCCTTCAAAGATTTATTATGTCTCATTCGAGATGAAGAGTTTAAATTTTGGTCAAAAGGAGCCTGGGTGTGCTCGATGGCCTTTAGGTCAGTACTCGGGGTATGACTTGGGTTTGCAATGATGAAGGGAGGTGCTAGGGACCTAAGGAGAGGTTAGGGGGTATTATAATGGGGTGTATACATATAACTTCAATGGGTGAGTTTAGAACAAACGAAAGCCATCAAATAGACACCACATGATGCCTTTGAAAGAGAATGACCAGAGGGTCGAGGTCGATTTTGAGGACCTAAGGACGAAGATGACCGATTCTGTGGGTCAAAGACAATTTAGTGGGCTTCAAGGGGAATGGTGTGGATGGTCTTAAAGGAAGTGATGACCAAAGATTTAGGTCAATTCCAAAGACCTACAACAATGATGGGGGTGACCAATTATGCGGGTCAAAGCCAATTCTGAGGGCTTAGGTTGTGATGAACGATTCTGCGGGTCGAAGCCAATTCTACGAGCTTAAGTTTGAGATGACCGATTCTACAGGTTAAGGACAATTCTACGGGCTTAAGTTGGGGATGACCAATTCTGCGGGTCGAAGCCAATTCCGCGGGCTTAAGTTGGGGATGACCAATTCTGCGGGTTGAAGCCAATTCTGTGGGTTAAGTTGAGATGACCAATTCAGTGGGCTTAAGGATGAGATGAAAAATTCTGTGGGTCGAAGCCAATTCCGAGGGCTTAAGGATGAGATTACCAATTCTGTGGGTCGAATCCAATTCTACGGGATTACGGATGAGATGACCAATTCTACGGGTCGAAGCTAATTCTACGAGCTTAAGTTTGAGATGATCAATTCTGCGGGTCGAAGCCAATCCTGCGGGCTTAAAGTGAGATGATCAGTTCTGTGGGTCGAAGCCAATTCTACGGGCTTAAGGTGAAATGACCAATTCTGCGGGTCGAAGCCAATTCTACGGGCTTAAGTTTGAGATGACCAATTCTATTGGTCGAAGCCAATTTTGCGGGCTTAAGGTGAAATGACCAATTCTGCGGGTCTAAGCCAATTTTGCGGGCTTAAGTTAAAATTGAAAAGCTGTCACTTAAGTCGTTTAAGTCAAGATTAAACTATCTAAGTAACTCCGAACTATTTTTTGGGGAAACTCTTTTCTTTAAATCAAACAGATTAATCACAAGATATGTTTAATAAAAATATGTACGAGATATGTTCAAGATTATGTAACTAGTTTTGAAAAATAAAACTAAAATAGTATAAATCTGTTAAATCAGCACACCAACAAGAATGAGATGAGGAGATGTAGAAAGATTAAGTACAAACAGTTTTTAACATGGTAAAACCTCACCCAACCGAGGAAACATCCACGGTGACTTCTAAGTCACAAACCAAAAATCCACTAAAATAAAATATACAAGTTACAAGCTATTTAACACACATGCAAACAAAACAAACCTATACAAGTTTAGAATATGTACCCACTAGTTTGATTCTAACTTCTCTGCAGTTTTGATGTTGATGTGGCTTTCCCATCTTTCTTTACCTCAACTCTTGATGTTTCAAGATCTTTTCACCAACACTTATTATGTTGTAGTGTGTCAAGTGTTTGTGAAAGTGTTCTAACACATCCATGCACACACACACACACACACACACACACACACACACACACACACACACACTTATTTATACAAACAAGTCCTATCAAATTACCGAAAGATCTAAATGATTAAGGTTTTCAGTTTCTCTCTTCTTTAGAAACAACAGACTTTCTTGATCTTTCAAACTAACCCAGAATCCAAGGTTACCTTGCTCAGAAGACGACCAAGGTATTAAAAAATTTCAGAGGGTTTTAAAAATGTTTTTGAAATTATAAATCACCAATTACGATTCCAACTAGATCATAAGTCTTGTTTCATAAGAACTAGAAACAGAAAATAAATTCGTTGATTCTTGTGTTGTGAAAAACATTTACAGAAGAAAATAATCAACAAATGTGATTTCTTAAGACGAGAAATGAAATAATGCAGATCTAAGAGATATATGACATATAACAGCAAGATCTATAGTTTCTATGAAAAGAAATATAAATCAAACTTAAAATGTCTAAGTTGGATAAAAGATCTCAAACTCAGAGGATTCAAACCACAAACAAGTTTCAAACCATCCCCAAAATAACTCTCAAATACTCAGGTTTGGTTTTGGTTGTAAACTTATTTTGGATTTAAAAGGAAATTAGGGTTTGAAACGAGATTAGGGTTTGGACTATTTTAGGGTTTTCTCTCTCTCTTCTCTCTCTCAGTTTATGAACTGGACAAAAGTTCCAAAATGCTGAGGCTTAGCCTCCTTGTATACTAGGCATGGAAAGATTGAGAACATCAGCTCAAATCTAACGGCTGAGATTAAGCCTTTGGCAGTTGACTCACATCCAACGATTTAACATCAGGGGTGGAATAAACGTTCGCTGATTGGTCGAAAGAGGGTTCACATGGATTGGAATAAAATGTATGCAAAACGTTGATTAAATAGATCCAAGGGATGAGATTGCATATAGCATCTGAGTTTAATAACAAACACAAATCAAGCCATCATAATGTTGACAGGTGTAAGGCTCAGATGGAATCAAAACACGTGTTTTATAACTAATTTCCAGCACACCCTCAAATCTTAAGCTCTTTCGAATTCTACCCAACCAAACATTCAGGTAAGAAATGATATAATCAGTATTAGCATAATGACCCCAAATGTTTTAAAACCCAAATTTTAATTTCTTAAAAATCATTTAAAAATTATTTAAAACAATCCCAAAATTATTCAAAACTTATTTAAAAGGGAATTAACTCACACACAAGCAAATGATGGAAGATATAATATGTATGCAATCCTAGTGTGCGTGGTTGATAATTTACCATTAAATGAATCAATTGAGGCATCATGAGAATAATCTGAGGTTCTTTAGTATCTAGGGGATGGGACTCAAATTTTGTCACAATTTCCAAACTAGATGAGCACTTATACAATATAAACTCAAGAAAGTCAAGAGTATAAGGTGCTTCAGAAATTACTAATTCTGCGGGTTGAAGCCAATTCTGCTGGCTTAAATTGGGAAGTTCTTGGGGAACTCTGCAGGGAAAATTACCTCATGATTTTGATTTGAGCTGGGGAGCCGATTGTTGGGAAATCCTTGTGCCTTTTGGAGACTTTATCGGGGGAATAGCCAATCTAATGCTGGGGAAGCGATTAGGTGGTCCAGGGTTTGAACGTATTTCTCAGGGAAATTTGAGACCTTTGGGAAATAGGATACGATCCTGAAGTTTAGGATATTTTGGAGGTCCTTTGGGGACGTTGTCGGGGAGAGATTTGCTTGGATTTTGAGAGTTATGCTGGGGAAATAGGGGTTTCGCGTGGGGGAGTGCAAAATTTTCTTAGTGAAAATGTTCTAAATCCTTTTCGGGATTTTCAGGAATTTTATGAGGATTTTTCAGGGTTTTCTGGTATTTTTTTAGGAATTTCTGTATGAAAATTTAAAGGAGGTGCTGATCGTCATGGTGTAGAGGGTTCCATTAAGCTGTGGCATGGATTTTTGGACTGCCTCGAGAAGGTAAAAGGTCAGTGCCGATTGGTAGGTGGGGGTGCAATGCCGATTGGCATGACCCTTGGCATCCTATATAAAGGGGGCAAGTTCCCCTCATATTTCTCAGCTTCTTGCCTTTTCTCTTTCTGTAATTTTTTTTCTGCGGATTGTTCTAGCATTCCGATCTCTAAAAAATGACCGCTTTTATGAGCATTGCAGTACACCGGGAATGGTTGGTTGTGATGACTAGGCAAATGTGGAGTAGAGGGCCAGGGTGCCTCTTGCTTTGGGGAACGAGAACTCTTTTGACGCATTCGAGCCGGTTGCGGATGAGCGGACCTTGCTGCGAGAGCCGCCGCGTCATCTCTCTTCGAGGGTGGTGAACCCTGGCGGTTATGTAAGTAAAATGACTTTTGTCATTCTTTTTTGGTGATTTTCCATTTTTTCTTGGATTTTGACAAGGATTTTGTCCTTTGGCAGTCTGATGTTTCTCTGTCGAATTTACGTGACCGCGGGACGACGGGGCTTAAGGATGTCTGGGAGCATCTTCCACCTGTGGTGCGTTGGGTGGTATCCAGCAGGCTTTGGTAAGTTGGCGTCTGTGCTAGATGAGACGTCTCATTTGACAGCAGTCTTATGCGCTCCGGGGGAGAGGTGGTGGGACACTACGCACACCTTTCATTTTGGTTTTGGAGAGATGATCGTGACTCCCATAGATGTGCAGCAGCTACTGGGGCTGGATTGCGATGGGGAGAAGATAGAAGTGGATCGCTCTTTGCGGGTGAGGCCGGAGGTAGTGCACGCGACGCTTGGTGATGTGGGGAGGATAGTGTCTGGGGACTCCATCCATCTGTCGCTGCTGAAGGATGTTTTATTGGGTAGAGTGATCGAGGTAGAGGACGGGATGTAAGTGAGGCAGATGGCCCAGTTGTTTATTTTGCAGGCGTTGGGGGGATTTCTGGTGGCGTCGAGTGGCGACGTCGTCCATTTATGGTTTTTTCCACATGTGAGGATGTTTTCGAACATCCCTCTCTATGATTGGGGGAGCCTAACTTTGTCTACCCTTTATTTTCCCTTGGATGCATTCAGCTGGTGCTGCTGGCAGACTTTCACTGGAGCCATGTATCTTCTTGAGGTATTCTTTTAATTTTGTGCATTTTCCTTTCATGCATTCGCATTTTCCTTATGCGTCTCTTTTTAATTGCGAATATTTTTGTCTTTGACAGACATGGTTCTACGAGGTGATCGGGTGTAATAGCCAGCTGAATGGTTGTAAGGACGAGACTGTTGGGGACTTTTGTCGGTTGCATCGATGGCGCAAGGCCAATCGGCACTCGAGGAGGTCTCTCTCTGTGGATGCGGTGCATCAAGTCTTGAATGGCTTGACCAGTGATAGGGTAAGACTTCTTTCTTTTTCAATCTAAGACCTTTGTGTTCTCTAATTTTGTATTTGACTCATATCTGCTGCGGATTTTTCTGTTGACCTCTTACCCTTGGAGGACAATCGTTCAAGACATGGGGTTGACTGGAGTAAATTAACAAATGAGGCATTTGCTGGCACACGAGTTTGGCCACTCTTGGTATCTTGGGGAGAGGGTGGTCCATCAGATTGCTGAAGGGGAGGTGGTGATGCCACCTGCGAGGCCCCCTATGTCTATGAGGTGGGAGCGACTGCTGCCAAAGGATATGAGGATCGCGACCGTGATTGGCGAGTCCTACCTGCTGTACACCGATATAGCTGTGCAGTATGATTATATGGATTTTGTGACGAGCTGGCTAATGGCACCCAACATATTTGATGCACTTCCTTTCCCTCCTGCGGGTTCAAGTCGTCCAGTGGGGTCCTCTCACAGCGGTGACGGTCCTTTGACATCTATAGTGGTGGCGACTTCGGACGTTCCCTTTATGCGGCTGCATACTCCTTTATATAATATCCGACGGGCTGATGGATGGATGGTGCCTATGCTGCATTGTCCTCATGCGACGAATTCGAAGGACTTGGGCTTGAAAGAGGAGGATCTTAGCCATGAGGTATATTTTTTTTGCTCTTTTCTTTTCATTCCTTTTGGTTTATTTTGATCTTTTCTTCTTAATACTGATTTTGCCTTTTCTTTCAGCACGTTCAGGTGTCCACCACTTGGCTAAGGGATATTAGAGGCTGGATATCTTCGGTGACTTCCAATATTCGGGATGCGGTTCCTGTTCCTTCTTGCTTGGTGCCGCCTGCCTCATTCGGGGAGGAGTCTGGTTCAGGTAGTGGTGGTACTTCATCTCGTCATAGGGGAAAGAGAGCACGTCGTAGGGGTGGAAGCTCTTATGAGAGAGAGGTAAATATTAGGTGAGAGAGAGAGAGAGAGAGAGAGAGAGAGAGAGAGAGGGATAATGTGGGTTCGGGCTGAGTCCCATTTGTTTTTTTGATTTACTTTATTTTCCTGCAAAATGATGTAAAACAGAAACATAGCTATGCAATGCAATGAAGTTTTTTGATTATCTTTTGTTAGTGATGAATGTATGAATGGACATGCGCTTTTTACTTTGCTGCTGAGACCGAAAAAAGAAATATTTTTGGGATTTTGAATGAAAATTTTATTTAAAATGATAATTTATATAAAAATGAAAAGCGGATTTTTGAAATTCTGTTGAGAATACTAATTTTTTTTGAGCTTTCTGAATTTTGGCAAAAGAGGAAGAAGGAAAATTTCCAAAAGTAGGGGGTTGCCGATCGGTAAGCACCTTGTCCTGCCTATCGGCAGATCAGTCCAGTCCCATCAATTCAAAGCTTTATTTAGTACCCTTTTCAGCCTTTGGTACCTTGTGGGGCAGGGATTTCCCTGATCTCTGCTGGGGTTATATCTTTTGCGGGGGTTTTCAAGTATAAAAGAGGGGTAAGATTGGAGTGTTTTTCTCACACCTTCACATTCCTACTTTCTTGTTCTGTGAGATGGATCTCCCTGGTAGTGTTGAGTGCTCTTATAACGTTGACTATGATGCTTGCAACATGCATCGAGTTTCTTTATGGCTTAATCGACCCATAGAGTGGAACATGCTGATGGCGACGGTACAATTCTGGTACCTTGAAGACCATGTATTCTTCTTTATCTTAGAAGAAGTCTGTCCGACCTATGAGTAATTTTTTACCATGTTGGGGATAAATCCTAGCATTTTTGATGCTCTGCCTGAGTTTTTCAGCTCTCCCCGAGAGTTATTGGCCGGACTTAATTGTGTTTCTTCCTAGGCGGCCAGATCACTAGTGGCTAGAGGTATGATTTCTCTTCCAGCGGTGTTGCGGTCCGTGCATTTGCAGGAGGTTGGTGATGTTGGATATGCCGGAGCTGTCGTTCTAGGCTTGGTTTCAAAATTGCTACTGGTGACTGGGGAGCTTCTAGTGAACCCCAAACTTGCAGCTATTACCTCATGGATGTCCTAATGTCACAATCATGCGGAAGTGATACTGGCGGATACTATGAATGGCTTAGATGCCTGGCGATAAGGTCGTTCTAGCTTTCTGAGAGGTAGCCCTGTAATGCTGTTCATGTGGATACTGGAAGATTCTACTTGATGACTCCTCTAGAATACCCTTTATCGGCTATACCCAATTTCTGTTTGCGCCATTTCATTAGTGTTGGCCTGGATTTTGAGATCTGAGTGAACTGGTTCGTGGACCATGGGGCTCAAAATCTGTACTGGTCAGTACCTTGGTGGGGACAGTTGCTGCCTATTATATAACTGGGAGAATACCCGTATGTACGGCTGATTGGTTTAAGTCATACCTCTTTTTATTTCCCTTGGCGGCTTCGGCGCTAATTTGGCTGGGAGCATATCATGCCACCTCGAACACTAGACTTCTTTCCGGTAGAAGATTTGACAGAGCGTCTGCACATGCGTCTTGGTTCTTTATGGGAGAGTCGACGTCCGTCAACCCGCCCCTCTCAATCTGTTGGGAGAGTTTGGCACATCCCTGGGGATTATATGAAGTGGTTGTAATGGAGAGTAGTTAGCAAGATGTTGGAAGTGGAGACTGGACAAAGATGGCTTGCATTATTTGATACCATGGAAGGAGGTGTGGTAGTTTTTCCGAGGTTGGTTCGAGCTTATAGGTCCTTAGAGTGTCTGCGACACTCCATTCAGTCAGGGGAAGTTTGGGGACCCCAGGAGGTAGATGACGATGATGGAGCGGGCTCCTCTAGTAGCTGTGGGTAGGACTCTTGGGGGAATTTATTTTGTACCGGGAAATAAGTTTTTTTTTATTTGTTTTTTTAGGAGGGTGGGGGGGGGGGGGGGGAAGGGAGTTATTCGTTCCTTTTCTTATGTAATTGTGTTGTAATTTCTTATTTGTGAAATAAATAAGTTTTTGATCATCCACTTGTGCTTTTGATGAAATTTGTATTTTGAGTTATCTATACTGATCGCTAATGCATGCATAATCCTTTTGTTTAAGTATATGTTAAAGTGAACTGTCATTCTCGGAGATAAGAAAAGAATGGTTTTGTGAAAAAGAAGGGGTCGTGCTCATGTAAGATGTATGAGCTACCTACATACCTCTGGGGGTTTTTGAATTTTTTTTTGTAGAGGATCAGGCCCACATAGTTCTAGGTAGAGGGAAATGAAGATATTTTTTTTAGAATAGAAGGGAGATGAGAAGAGTCATAGCACGTCGAGATTTCTAACTAGGGGTAAATTTTTTTGAGACGATCCAGGTTGACTGGATGAGCCATTTCTTCTCCATCTAAGTTGGTGAGCATGGCGGCACCGCCGAAGAAGATCTTCTTGACAATGTATGGGCCGCTCCAATTGGGCTTGAATTTCCCTTTGGGGTCCCAAGTGGGCTCTACTATTTCATTGAGGGATAAATCCCCTTCTTGGACACCGTGGTCCTTGAATCTCTTATTGAATGAACGTACTATTTAGAGATGGTACCCTTGTATGTGATACAACGCCTTCAGTCTCCTTTTGTCCAAGAGTGACAGCTTGTCGAGGCGGTTTTGATGGCAGTCCTCCTCTTTGACCTTACTTTCAAGCATGACGCGTAACGAGGATATTTCTAGCTCCACGGGTAGGACTGCTTCCATGCCATAGACTAGAGAGTAAGGTGTAGCCCCAGTAGAGGTTCGGATTGAGGTTAGATAAACCAAGAGGGCGTATGGGATTTGATCGACCCAATCTTGGCAACTTTCTGTCATCTTACTGATGATGGCTTTGAGGTTCTTATTAGCGGCTTCAACTGTATCATTGGTTTGAGTTCGGTAGCGAGAAGATTTGTGTCTATGAATCCCATACTCATTGACCACCTCTGTGACTTATGCTTCGAAATGCAACCCATTATCTGACACTACCTCGTGCGGGACCTCATATCAGTAGATGATGTTTTTCTTAATGAATTTGGCCACTTTCTTGGCATTCAGAACTGCATATGACTCAGATTTGACCCATTTGGTGAAGTAATCAACGACAAATAGGATGAACTCATGCCCGTTAGAGGCCTTGGGTGTAACCTTCCCTATGATGTCGATGCCCCAGGTGGAGAACGACTAGGGAGAAGTCATGTTGTATAATTCTCACGGAGGCAGGTGTTGAAGGTTGGGGAACTGTTGGTATTTGAGGCATCTCCAAACATAGGCGGTGTAATCCGGGATCATGGTGGTCCAGTAGTAGCCTTGTCGAATGATCTTCTTGGAAAGCATGTGATCGTTCATGTGGGGCTCGCATTACTCGTTGTGGATTCTTTGTATCACCTCTTCAATGTCAGCCCCTGTGATGCAGTGTAGATGAGTTCTATCGAAGTTCCTTTTGAACAGTGCTTTGTGATAGATGATGTACTGGGCGGCCAGCCTTTAGAGGGTTACCCGGTCTTTCTTGTTGGAACCCTCGAGATTCTTACCATGCTTGAGGAGGTGCCAAATATCATAATATCAGCAGTTGGGTAGCTCGGGATCTTCTTTGGTGATGAGCTTAATGTGGTAGCAGTGGGTTGGTTTATCTTACTTTTGGACCAGGTGGGGGCCATTGTTATTCCTTCGGTCATGTCGACCATGGAGTCTGGGGTAGCAAGGGCATCGGATAGGTTATTCTTTTCTCGAGGTAGGTAGTGGAAGATGATGTCTTGGAATTGGGAGGCTAGTTCTTCTAGGTGGGCATGGAAGGGTTGGAGTTTCTCGTCCTTGAATTTCCATTTTATGAGCACCTGACCAATGATGAGGGCAGAATCCCCATAGATATCTATTCATTGGATACCTTTCTCTAGACCAACTTTGAGGCCTACCGTACACGCCTCGTATTCAGGGGCAATTAGAAGTATCCCAATGCTATATCCCTTTTTCTTGGTAGCTGCGTCAAAGAACATTTTCCATCGGAGGTTATCTTAAGCATTGTAGAGGATGTTTTCACTTGGGAATTCAGAAATCTAGTCATCACCCTCTTCCATGGGGTAGTCACTGAGGTAGTCAGAGATGGCTCTTCCTTTCATGGCTTTCTGCGTGACATACATGATATCGAACTTGGCTAAGAGCATCAACCATTGAGAGATTTGGCTGGATAAGGAGGATTTCTCAAGCAGGTACTTGATGGGGTCCATTCAGGATTCAAGTTTAATGGGGAAGGTGAGCATGTAGTGTCATAACTTTTGGGTGATCCGAACAAGCGCGACACATGCTTTTTCCAAAGTGGTGTAGTTAACTTCGTACCCGACCAATTTGTGACTAGCGTAATAGATGTCTCTTTCTTTGCGGGAATGTTCAATGTATTGGGCTAGCAAAGCCCCAGCTGCACTATCATTTATAGTTTGGTATAGGAGCAAGGGGAAACTAGGCTTTGGTGGCATGAGTACCGAAGTTTGAGTCAGGTATTATTTGATTCGGTCGAAGGCTTTTTGGCAGGCCTCGTTCTAAAATTTCGTTGAATACTTTCAGAAGAATTTGAAAATTGGTTCATAAATGGAGGTGAGCTGGCTGATGAACCGACTGGTGTATTATAATTTCCCAAGGAAACCTCAGACCGCTTTCTCCGTTCGGGGATGTAACATATGAAGTATGACTTTTAGCTTGGAAGGATCTGCTTCTATCTCTTTTTCACTGACCATGAATCCTAAGAGTTTTGCCTTTGTAATGACGAAGACACATTTCTGTGGATTGAGTCTCATCCGATACCATCACAATCATTCGAAGAACTTTCGAATAGAGGGAACATGACCTTCTCTATTTTTGGATATAATAATCATATCATCCACATAGACCTCGACCTCTTTGTGAATCAGATCGTGCAGGATGGTTGTGGCATCCCTCTGGTAGGTCGCCCCAACATTTTTGAGACCAAATGGCATAACAATGTAGCAAAAGGTTCCCCATGGGGTGATGAACACATTTTTTTCTTGATGATTTGGGTGCATTTTGATTTGGTTGTATCCGGAAAAACCGTTGACAAATGACTTGAGAGCATGACTGGTCATGTTGTCCATGATCATGTCGATATTGGGTAGCGGGTAATCATCCTTTGGAGAGGCTTTATTCAAGTCTCGGTAGTCTACACACATCCAAACTTTACCACCTGATTTCAGCACAGGCACTAAGTTGTCTACCCACATGGGATATTCGATCACATGAATAAAAACCACGTTCAGCTGTTTGACCACCTCTTATTTAACTTTGAGCGACCATTCTGTACGGAGCTTTCTCATCTTTTGTTAAAACGGTTTGTAATCTGGAAGAGTGGGGATGTCATGCTGAGCAATTTTAGGATCAATTCTGGGAATATCATTGTAGGACCACACGAAGACATCCATGAATTCCTTTAATAATTCTTTGAGTTGTGCACGCTCATACTCTCTAAGGGTAGCCCCTATCCTAATCTCATGCAGTTGGCTACTAGAACCGAGGTTAATAATAACAATCTCTTCTTTATTAACTTGAACGTGGTTATGTTGTTTGTTATTAACCTTATTTAGATCAGTTAAGAATTGTTCATTTGCAAAATCATCAAAATCAAAAGTTTGATTAGAATCTAAACAATTAATGTAAGGCACAACAAGATACTCAAAATCTTCATTTATTTCATTGATAGGAAAAAAATCATTGAGAACCTCATCAAAGGAGGTATCGATTACATTTGAGCAACGATAGACAATAAAAGAAGAAATGGGGTAAACACTGGGGTTAAGTGGGATTTCAACAAGTAGAACCGGTGCAGCATGCCAGTTGAGGAAAGGTGTATTAGCAGCTTTAATCAAGTGGGATGGATCCAATGATGTAGTGCCTGAATGAACCATGAAGAGGGTCAGTCCCAGTGTCTTAAGTTGAATGAGTCCTCAGACTCACTTTCCTCAGTCTCTTCGGTATCTTTGGTGAGCGATTGTATATGGTGTTGGGAACTTTCATCCCATAGGTAGTAGTCTTGGAAAATATCTCAATTCTGGGTTTCATCTTTTTGTCTGTATGGTTATACCATGGTTTCAGAAAGCCGTTAAAGCGGAAGTCCCCACCCTCTTTGATGAATCGTCCATTCAAGGAATCACCTGAGATAGTATGGATATCGTCTAGTCTTCTCTTTGGTCGAGACTGGTGGATCATTATGAGATCTAGTTCGGATGGTTGATACCCCAAACCATAAGGAGGGAAAGTTGTCTTCAGTTCAATGGGATCAAGTATCCCTTGCTGTCTTTGTCCTAGACCCAATCCGGGCATGAAGTGCAAGTTTCTAAACATCTGAATCACATTGACATTGCCATGAGGGTTGTATTCTGGACAAACCCTTTCTTTGAAATCGTCCCCTAACAGGAGTAGGAGTGGCTCAACTCGGAATCCTGATAGGAGCATATCAATTAACCCGCGCTATATCTCAAGGATTGGACTGATAGTACTTGCACCCTCGACATTATCGTCGTCGCCCAAAATAGTGATGACTCGTCCGTCAGCGAAGAAATTCAATTTCCGATGGACTGAGGAAGACACTCCCTTGATACTATGGAGCCAAGGTCGTCTGAGTAACATGTTGAAACAAGCTGGGATGTTAATAACTTGGAATTCAACGGCGGGGTTTATAGGGCCAACCCCTATTACAAGTTTTATGGATCCCATCACCTCCCGACGGGTATTTTCATAGGCACGTATAGCAGCGAAAGTTGGAGCGAGGTCACTTTCTTTTAGTCCTAAGCATTTGAAGGTTCTTAATGGGCAGACATTCAAGGAAGATCCATTATCGACAAGAGAGAGGGGTACGATTTTCCCTATAACTTCGATGGAGATGTTGAGTGCATGATTGTGGTTTGGCCCAATTCTTGGGATTTCTTCTTCGGAGTAGGATATCATTCGGGTGGAGGACAAGGATCCGACTAAATTTACCGCTTCTTCTGGTGTAGTAGAGGGAGGAACTATGGGTCCAGTGAGCAAATTGATCAAAGCATTTCTGTGCAGCTGGGAAGACATGAAAAGCCCCCATAGAGTGATGTTATCTTGAGTTTTCTTCAGTTAATCGAGGATCTTGATTTCCACGAGGGTTATTTTTGGCATAGGAAAGTTTGTAACTCCCTTCCCCTTGTCATTGACTGGTAGTGAGCTTGGGATCTAGTAATGCCTACATGATCTGGTCATGTGATTTACTGAAGAAGAGAAAAACATGAACCCTGTTTCTTTATCGATCTCGGGTTGTTTTGTTACCTTATTTATTTCTTCGAGGATCTCCTCAAATGATATCATCCCATACATGTCGGCTATCATGCCAGTTTTCTTGAAATCTTATTCTTCATTCAAATCTTCGAATTCTCCCCCCATCCGGTGGAAACAACTCTGTCTTTCCATGTAAAGTCAATGCATTCCACAACTTCAATGGCTTCTTCATATAGGTCTTCCCATTTTGTGGGGATATGTAAGGGTGAAGGGACCAGGCGCCCTTGTAATTTCAGAGTATCAAGTAACTCGGTCATACTATAATTGTCGTTGGTTTGACAGAATAATTCTACCATGATCTAGATGACATCATCCAAGATGACTTCATCGGTTGGTACCCCCCATTTGTTTGACTCTCGAGCCCATTTCCGTGCTTCCAAGAATAACGTACTGAACCTTTGGCAATCAATGATCATCTGTGAGGGAAATTTTATCCAGAACTCTAGGAGTTGGTTTAACACTTCTAGTAATTCCATACCTCCATTTTCAGAACGGGTACGAACAGTGATGCATGCTCCGGTAAGGAATAAAAGTGCCTGATCAGTGAGGCTAACAGTGTGTAGGAGGAAATATGGGCAAGTTTGGAGAGGTTTGGGAGAGTGTATGGGTGTCATTTGAGTAAAGGGACCAAATTATGGGTTCATTTCTAGGAAGATAGCATTTGTATGATTTGGGAGTGGGTTGTGAGTAGTGTTTGGCTTAGGATTGGCTGGTGGGGAAATGTTACCCTTGTCAATTAGACCTTGTATTACACTTTGAAGGTGAAAGAATTGGTTGGTGGTATGATCGAAGATTTGGTGAAAGGCGCAATGGCATCTGCCTTGAAGTTTCTTGGAAGTGGATTGGGAAATGGACGGGGATCCAAGGGCTTGATGAGGTTTCGGCTTAACGGGGCTTGATAAACTTTGGAGAGGGGAACATGGAGCTTGGTGTATTCTTTTTGGACTGGGATGGGGCGGATTTCCGGTGCCCACAAAGTGGTTGGTTGAGAGATATTATTGATGGTTGAGACTGCAACACTGGCAGGTTTATTATATTTTGTGGGGGTGAACAATCTGGACACTTTCTTTGGTTCAACCTCTATTTTAGCAAGACCTTCCTCGATTTCTACTCCTGATTCTCTGAGAGCTCAGAAGTGGGGATAATATTGTCCTCCCATGGTTGCCTGGACATGGGGCAAGAATTTCTTCTTCACTATATTGACTTGTTATTCCTTGGATGGCCAATTGGTTATAGTGGCTGCCTTTTCCCTCCATCGGGCTATGAAGTTACTGACTGATTCCCTAGAGTTATATTTGAGAAGCTCTAAATCACGGTGGGTGACCTCAAGCTCTTCGTTATATTTGTACTGCGACATGAATTCTCGGGCTACATCCCTCCAGCTACGGATTCTAGCATCCTCAAGAGACAAAAACCATCAGAGAGTGCTATCCTTCAAAGTTTGCTGAAATAATTAGGCCATCACTTCTTCTAAAGCCCCTAGGAGAGTCATAGCATGGTGATAACTGCGAAGATGGACAATTGGTGGTCCACTTCCTCTGAATTTCTCGATATTCGACATCTTGAACTTCTCGAGTAACCTTGCCTTAGGATAAGGAGACATGTGGGTGTAGTCCATTTAATTTTCGGAGATTCTGACTTGGTCGAACTTATTTTGTAGCATATTGAGATTTTCTTTGACCTTGATCAACTCTTCCTCTTTAGGATCAACAATCACAGAAAGTTAACCCCAGACTGGGCAAGGTTTGTCATAGGAAGCTGGGCGGGCGACGACCCATTAACAGGAGGGGCACGTGGAGCGTGATGATATTCTTTTGGAACCCAGATAGGCTCGGGTGAACCCATAGAGCGAGGGAATAGGGCCTCGTGCTCTTGAGGAACAGGAACCTGGTTTCATTGCATCTCTCGGACCTCAGTCTGAAGGTTGTCAATCTTGGACACGAGCTAAGCTAAAACTTCCATCAGATCTGGCTGCGCCACTGGCACTTGATCAGTGTTCTCCATGGAAAGTGGATGGATACCGAACTCGGAAGAAGTAGCATGGAAACAGACGGAAATTCAGGGTGATTTGACTAAAGACCGAAGCCAATAAAGAGCCAGGCCAGGGACGTGCGATCGACCTGAGAAGGCATAAAATGGGATTTATTTTTGACAAAAAAGGATGAAAATATTTTTGACATTTTTTTCTGTTTTAAAGACAAAATATTTTCGGATTTTTGGTAAAGAAAGGAGAAATGTCTTTGGAGATGGGTCTTAGCATGATTATTATTTTTATTATTACGTTCTCACTTGTAATAAATTCTCCTAAACGCAAAATAAAATGACGGACGGGACATGAGCTTGGAAAAGTTGGGTTTGTAACATATACGAAGCTATTGCTGAACTTGTAACCAGGCTCAGGGGCAGGGTCCCATTTTTTTAAATGCGTGAAAATTTGGGCGGCAGGCCAACCCAACATTTTGGTAGATTTTTGGGTAGAAATCGACAATCTAATATGTGTGTCCTAGGCTTGACACCTATATGCGGGTATGCAACTTGGTTGAGTGAATCGGAAAGGGTTCCCCCCTTTGGCGTGGCTTCCACGATATACGTCTTGCCTTTGAGGGCAATCGGTACGTGTGGAAAAGCCATTTGATATACCTGAGTGTATGTGAATTGCCTCACTATATACCTCGTGGGGACGGTACGTGTGAGAGCGAATTCGATATACTCGGCGTATGTGAATGAGTTCCCTACGATATACCTCCTGTCATGACTTCGGTCAAGCGGTACGATGCGAGGGAACCATTTGATATACGTCGAAATTAGTTGGCCAATGGAAGGTGAGAGTCATATCACTTAGGCTAACTGCGCCCTGTCGGACCAGTGCTCATCACGAAGTGACTTTCCAGTTAAGGGACAAAATTTGGTCAATCACAATGATCTTTCATGATATCTTGAGAATCATGCATGATTCTCTTATTAGTATCTTATGAGAGTATCTTTCTTGATCATGCCCAACAGGGAGTGAAGTATGAGTACCAATGGTATACCATGTATGGGTGATGCGTGCAACAAGAGAATATATGTGATCCTAGATGCATGTTGTGTGAAGTGTACATGGAGAATTTTCTACAAGTGTGTGTATAGAAGCATAAGCATGAGATACACATGAATAGTAAAGAGGAAAATATGGGGATATATAAGAAAATAAAATACCTATGTAAATAGAGTCTAGCCTTCAAAATAGAAAATCCCAAGCATAGTCGCCACTGTGGGCATCCCCGGATCCTCATGGTGGGAGAGGATCCCTTTTGGTCCTGCGCGTCCCTCTCAGGAGCGCTTTGGCCGGCGTCGTTGATCAGGTGAAAAATGTAGAGAGATAGAGTCGTTAGTCTATTTTACTCAAAACAGACAAAAGAAAAGGAATCCATCCCGAAGGACAGCATCCAAAGACATACTGATACATATGAAACCAAAATGATTCGAAAAGGGGTCCGGAGGCTATGTTATGAAATGGGAAGATGTTATGCACCCATTCCTCCCTTACGGTCTCTCATGGGTTGTTGCTATTTCCCTTTATTTCTCCGTGATATGTGTGCATGTGTTTACATAGTGGAGGCAGGAATCATCGATTTTTATCATGAAAGAGATAAAGCGAGTCATCCATAGGAATGTTCCTAAAAAATAATATTAGAAGATACGATTTATGCGATTATCCCAGCGTCGATCATGATAAGGGAATGATAACGCACGTGGAATAATACGCCACTAAGAAAAAAATATGTGTATATGTAAATATATAGAATCTAAGGGAGTTAAGTTTAACGAACGTGGAAAAAAGTAGGAAAAGGGCTCGAGTCTCGGGTTTTATCCCGAGATGCCTACGTAGCCTATAGAGGCATCAAAGTCAATGTAGTTTGTATGAAAAATGAGGGGTGAGATTTATCCCATTAATCCAATCGGGAACTTCTCTTATTTGTGTGTGCGTGTGTGCGTACGAAAGTGTTTTAGTTTTGAGAAAAGTGTGAGAAGAGTGTGAGAATTCCCGTTTGGAATTTATGAGCAAATCCTCTTTTTCTTATTTTTTGTGTTTTATTTATATGAAAATAAGAGATGTGAAATAGTACTAAATAAAAAGTATATTAGGATATGTGAGATGATAGAATAAAAGTGTTAAGTAATAAAACAAATTGATGCGAGTTTAGGGGAATTTAAAGAGAGAGTTGAGAAAATTGGACCTTTTTGAAGATCTTGAGCTTGATCTTGGATGTTGGAGAGAAGCCCTTTCACTTGGGTGATGATGGGGGGTACTTAATTCACCAAGTTTGATGAAGAAAGTGATGCAAGGTGAAGGTTGGAAAGGGATTTGGATGTGGAAATCACGCTGACTTCGAGAGGGGTTTTCTGAGCTTGCTGAGAGTGATGGATCTCTGATCTTTTTTTCCTTGGAATGAGGTTAGTCCCTCCTTTTTATAGGCCCAGGGCATTACTGATCGGCATAGCTTTGTTCCTGCCAATCGACAAGGGTGTTTAGGGACACTACCGATAGTCATGGCTTGGAACCTGCCGTTTGGTAGTGTCTTTTAGGTTCCTTCTGAAAATTGGTCGTAGAGCGCAAACCGTTGATCCGAATCGTGCACGGGGAAAACTGTTGGAAACATATTTTATAGACATTTGAAAGTCCTTTGGACTTCTCTCGGGTCTGGTTGTTGACTTTGGGTAAAATGTGTCTCGAAAATGTTCGTCGATCCTTTTGATGGGGATCGTCGGACGCAAACGGATCGTTCATCCGCATGGTAAGTCAGAATCATGTATGGGGCAGACTATTAGAAAGGTTAGAAGATGTATTTTGACATTCCAAAGTGTTTGACTTGGTTCGGGGAGTTGAGTTTGGTCAACCAGGGACTGGAAGCGTTCGGTGACCTTTCAGAGTAAAATGGATCGTTCGTCCGTATCGTAAGTCAGAATCGCATACGGGGTGGACCGTTGGAGAGGGGTTTTAGTGACCTTTAAAGATTCATTCAATCTCGATTGAGCTGAAGATTTGACTTTGGTCAAATGGAGCCTTGGAGCGTCCGGTGACCTCCTTACCGAGTGTCGATGGAAAATGGGTTGTTCGTTCGTATGGTAAGTAAGAATCAGGCACGGGATGGACTGTTGAAAATGGGTTTCAGTGCCATTCAAATATTCATTCAGTCTCGTTCAAGCTGAAGAGTTTAACTTTTGGTCAAACGGAGCCTAGGAGTGCCCGATGGCCTTTAGGTCAGTACCCGGGGTATGACTTGGGTTTACAATGATAAAGGGAGGTGATAGGGACCTAATGAGAGGTTATGGGGGGCTATTAGAATGGGATGTCTACATCGACAATGGAGGCTAAGGTAGCAAGGGTATCGGCTAGGTTATTCTTTGCTCAAGGCAGGTAATGGAAGGTGATATCTTGGAATTGAGAGGCTAGTTCTTCTAAGTGGGCATTGAAGGGTTGTAGCTTCTCGTCATTGACTTTCCATTTTCTGAGCACTTGACCGATGATGAGGGCAGAATCCCCTTATACATATAGGCATTGAATTCTTTTCTTGAGAGCAACTTTGAGACCTACCATACACACCTCGTATTTAGTCATGTTATTAGTGCAGGGGACATCCAATTTGATAGTGATGGGAGTGTGGGAGTCATCCGGGGCGATCATAAGTATCCCAATGCCATATCCCTTTTTGTTGGCAGTGCCATCGAAGAACATTTGCCATCGAAGGTCGTCTTGAGAGGTGTAGAGGATGTTTTCATTTGGGAATTCGGATACCCAAACATCAGCTTCTTCCATGGGATAGTCAACGAGGTAGTCAAAGATGGCTCTTCCTTTTATGGCTTTCTATATGACATACAAGATATCAAACTCGGCTAGGAGCATCAACAATCGCACCATTCGAATGGATAAGGCGGGTTTCTTGAGAAGGTACTTAATGGGGTCCATTCGGGATACGAGCTTAATAGGGAAGGCGAGCATGTAGTGTCACAACTTTTGGGTGACCCAAATAAGCGCGACACATGTTTTTTCCAAATAAGTGTATTTCATTACGTACTCGATCAATTTGTGACTGGCGTAATAGATGTCTCTTTCTTTGTGGGATTCTTCAAGGTATTGGGCTAGCAAAGCCCCAGCTACAGTGTCGGTTATGGTTAGGTATAGGAGCAAGGGGAGACTCGACTGTGGTGGCATGAGTGATGGAGGTTAGGTCAGTTGTTGTTTGATTCGGTTAAAATCTTATTGGCAGACCTCGTTCCAAACCTTGGTTGAATCCTTTCGGAGGAGTTTGAAAATAGGTTCGCATATAGAGGTTAGCTGGATGATGAACCGGCTGATGTAATGAAATTTTCCAAGGAAACCACGAACTTCTTTCTCCGTTCGGGGAGGTGGCATCTCAAGTATAGCTTTCATCTTGGTAGGATCTTCTTCTATCCCCTTCTCACTGACCATGAATCCCAAGAGTTTTCCCTTTGTAATGCCAAAGACACATTTATGTGGATTGATTCTCATCTGATACCGTCGTAATCGTTCAAAAAAATTTTGGAGAGCGGGAACATGACCTTCTCTAGTTTTGTATTTGATAATCATATCAGCCACATAAACCATGACTTCTTTATGAATCAGATGGTGCAGGATGGTTATGGCAGCCGTCTAGTAGGTAGACCCAACATTCTTGAGACCAAATGGCATAACAGTTTAACAAAAGGTTCCCCATGGGGTGATGAACGCAATTTTTTCTTGGTGACCTGGGTGCATTTTGATTTGGTTGTATCCGGCAAACCCGTCGATGAATGACTTAAGAGCAGGACTGGCTATGTTGTCCACGATCATGTCTATATTAGGTAACAGATAGTCATCCTTTGGAGAGGCTTTGTTCGAGTCCCGATAGTCTAAACACATCCGAACATTCCCTCTCGATTTCGATATAGGCACTATGTTTTCTAGCCATTAGGATATTCGACCACATGAATCAAGCCTACGTTCAACTGTTTGACCACTTCTTCTTTGACTTTGAGCGACCATTTGGTGCGGAGCTTTCTTAACTGTTGTTTAACCAACTTGTAATCTGGGAGAGTGGGGATCTCATGTTGATCTATTTCAGGATCAATACCGGTCATATCATCATTGGACCACGCGAAGACATCCACAAATTCCTTTAATAATTCTTCGAGTTGTGCATGCTCATGCTTGTCAAGGGTAGCCCCTATCCTAATCTCGTGCAGTTGGCTACTAGAACCGAGGTTAATAATAATATTTTCTTCTTCATTAACTTGAATGCGGCTATATTGTTTGTTATTAACCTTATTTAGATAATTTAAGAATTCTTCATTGGCAAAATCATCATCATCAAAAGTTTGATTAGAATCTAAACAATTAATGTAAGGCACAACAAGATACTCAAAATCTTCATTTATTTCATTGATAGGAAAAACAACATTGAGAACCTTATGAAAGGAGGTCTCGATTACATTTGAGCAAGGATAAACAACATAAGAAGATATTGGGTAAACATTGGGGTTAGGTGGGATTTCAATAGTTAGAATTGGCGCAGTATGCCAGTTGAGGAGAGTGTCAACCCAGTGTCTGTAAGTTAAACTAATCCTCGGAGTCACTTTCCTCAGAATCTTCGGTATATTTGATGATCAGTTATACATGGTGTTGATACCAAATTTAGTCTACTGACATGGCTCAATTAGGTGAAGACACGTGGCAATCTACGTGGCAACGACAAACACTTATGAACAACACCTCGACTCCGAGGAACCATACTGTAACGAGGAACTCTGCTTCCCCGATCAACTCAGATGCTCCAACCTATAAGAATTCTCCGAGGAACTTTTGAGTACCGAGGAACTTTTGAGTACCGAGGACCTTAGGCGGTCCGAGCAACTTAGGCTGTCCGAGCTGCACCTCGGACAAAGCATTAATAGCCGAATAACCAATAGTTTGACTACACATTAAAGGCTTATTATTATCATACAGATGTATACGCTTAAGGGGCATTAAATATATTACCCTTTCACATTACAGCCTTAGGGATATAAATACATTGTATTATCCTCATTGTAGGGAGACCGGAATTTCTTGAGAAAACTTGTAATCGAGAATTCCCAAACAGTCAGCAATAACAAAAACAGTGGACGTAGGCCATTCTTATAAGGCTGAACCACTTTAAAAGTTCTTTGTCTCATTTTATTTATCTGTGATTAAATAATTAGATATCATCTGATTTTTTACATCAACAGATTGGTGTCGTCTGTGGGAAGCAACTGGTAATATCATTTTTCATCAAAAACAATTCATCACAAATGGCTGATATTCCAGAACCCAGCAATCGAAATGCTGGAAGCCCTCCAAATCCATCTGCTCCTCCCAATATTCCAGATCTGGCTGGAATAATGACAAAATTGGCCCAGGGCCAGACGGTCATGCAAGAAACTATGCGATAACTCATACAAAACCTCTATGGCGGTGCACCAACCCATTCAGGACCGCGGAGTATTCAAAGAAATACGAGTTTACCTTCTTCGCGTACTAGGCGTACCGATTCATATCGTACTGAGGATTCTGAAGAATTTTCTTATCAACCCAGACAAACTTCGTCAGTACGAGCCACAGATACTAAACAATGTATCACTCTCTCTCCAGAGAGGACCAGTGCACTAGAAAGATTAAGCAGAGTATCTCCTTTTGATTGATTATGTCCTAGAAGGAGCAAAAGTCCTCCTAGAGCTGCATCGAGGAGTTTTCGACGACCATCAGACTTAAGGGAAGGATCTTCCCAGTCGCGACCAGCTGCTCGTCAAGATAGATCCCAGGAAGCCACATCAACGCGATCAGTTGCTCGAACCAACAGGCCCGAGAAAGGAAACGATTCGTGGAAAGGCTCTATTCAGAGGCTGGAGGATAGATTAGGGGAAATGGCTAAGGCCAAGAACCCTCTACAACGAACTTTTGTTCAAGGAACCCCTTTCCTCCCGGCCATTGTAGATTTTCCAACACCATCAAAGTTCAAAGCACCTGTTGTGACCCCCAAATATGATGAAAAGACCGATCCTATCCTTCATATAGAACAATACCAAGTTGCAGCCAACATCTACGCTGTTCCAGATGAGATGAGATGCAGAGAATTCTCAGGAACTCTTACCGGATCTGCTCAAATATGGGTATAATAACCTTCCTCGGGGTAAGATCTCAACTTTCTTTCAACTGGCCGAGTTATTCATTGGGAATTTTTATTTTGGGGAAAATCCAGTTAAACGAGTAGCGCATTTGTTAAGTGTTAGACAAAAAGCTGGTGAAAGTACCAGAGATTATATAACTCGTTTTAATAACGAGAAGCTCAAAGTCATTGATTATGAGGAAAAGACAGCGATTACGGCCTTGATGAGTGGACTACTACCCAACAAGTTGTACTACACATTGGCCAAAGATCCACCTAGAACCATGTCAGATCTGATGGGAAAAGCGGCTAAGATCATGAATGCCTAGGAGTCTATGGCTGCGAAGAAGAATATAGATGCCAAAGAAACCAAGGTGGAAGGTGATAAAGCTAAGAAGAAAGAGCATAAGAACAATGGTGGTGAAAAACACTCAAGAACAAGGTCGTCATGGGAAGTATTGAAGAAATTTGATAATTATACTCCTT
Organism: Sambucus nigra; assembly: GCA_949130495.1. Taxonomy (NCBI): domain Eukaryota; kingdom Viridiplantae; phylum Streptophyta; class Magnoliopsida; order Dipsacales; family Adoxaceae; genus Sambucus; species Sambucus nigra. The sequence goes on from OX422212.1 coordinate 365,231,777, forward strand.
TGAAGAAAGATATCAACCATATTCTAGAAGAAATCAAGAACAATGAGGAATTAAACTGGCCAGAGAAAATGAAGGCAAACCCTGACAGGAGAAATAAGGCAAAATATTGCGAGTTTCACAAAGATCTGGCCATATGACCAAAAATTGCATAGCTCTTCAGAATGAGATTGAAACACTCATCAGACGAGGAAAGCTGGCAAAGTATGTTGATCGGAGGAATGATAGAAGAAACAATGACCGAACAAGAGAGAGGTCTATATTTCCTCGTCGAGCAGAGGAGAGCAAGAAAATAGACCATGAAGTTGATCCAGAAGACGACCCCGATCTTCCCAAGAGACCAAGGCAGCCAGAATGTGAGGTATTTTCAATACGCTTTGGGTCATTTGACTGTAATGTTATTACAGGTGGAGATGTAGGAGGAGGAGACCTTACTGCCGAAAGAAAAGCTTACCTCCGTGAGGCTCAAGCTTGCTCATACATTCAACGAATAAATCTAGCTGAGGAGGATCGCCCGAGAAAGGTGAACAAAGAGAAATTGGTCATTGGTTTCTCAAAGAACGACCTCGCGGTGTTCTATATCCTCACGATGACCCATTGGTGATCAAAATGAGGATGAAGGAGGTAATGATTTCAAGAGTACTGGTAGACAATGGTAGCTCAGCAGACATCATGTTCTACTCGTGCTTCGAAAGTTTAAACCTAAAGCTATCTCAACTGGAGCCTTATCATAGACCCCTCCTCGGTTTTGCTGGCGAGAAAGTATTTCCACTTGGGACGATCAAATTGGATATATTCATTAGTACGTGGCCTGCTTGTCAAAAAGAAAGAATACACTTCTTCGTGATGGATAAGAATGTTCAATCATTATACAATATCATCATGGGAAGAGTAGGATTGAAGAAGTTCGAAGATGTACCATCCACGGTACATCAATTCCTAAAATTTCCAACAAATTTCGGAGTAGGAGTTGTGAAAGGTGATCAGAAAGTAGATCGGGAATGCTATTATTCATCCGCCGAGCAATAGGAAATGGAGGAATCAAGGAAAAAGACCACCACATATCAAGTAGATGAAGGTGCAGAAATTGAAACATTGGATCCTAGAGATGAGTCGCAACTCGTGAAGGGTCAAGTGGTGGAAGCTATTAAAAACATCATTCTGGACTACGAGCACCCTGAACGAACTACTCAAATAGGTTCGTCGTTGGAAGCCTCACTAAAGCAGAAATTGATAACTTTCCTAAGAAGCAGAAAGCAAACTTTTGCGTGGAGTCATGAGGATATGCCTGGGATAGACCCAAATTTCTTATGTCACGAACTCAATGTGAACAAGGAGATCAAGCCTGTGGAGCGGAGAAGAAGAGTATTCAGTCCCAAGAAGAATCAAGCTATACAGGAGGAAGTCGAGAAGCTCCAGAAAGCTTGTTTTATTGAAGATGTTAAATATCCAGACTGGTTAGCAAATGTGGTGATGGTGAAAAATAAGAACAACAAATGGAGGATGTGTATAGACTTCACCGACCTCAACAAAGCATTCCCAAAGGATCACTTTCCGCTGCCCCGAATTGATCAACTAGTGGATGTTACCTCGGGACACAAGTTGCTAAGCTTCATGGATGCTTATTCTGGTTACAATCAGATTAAAATGAAACCTGAAGACAGGGAGAGTACTTCTTTCATTACCCCTAGGGGAACTTATTGTTATAATGTTATGCCTTTTAGTTTGAAAAATGCAGGTGCAACATATTAGCGGCTGATGAACAAAGTATTTGCAGAACAAATCAGTTGCAATATGGAAGTCTATGTTGACGATATGCTGACAAAGAGCAAGAAAGTTGCTGATCATCTAGTTGACTTAAGCCAGACTTTTGATCAACTAGATAAATATCAAATGAAGTTGAACCCGACGAAGTGCATATTTGGAGTACGAGAAGGCATGTTTCTCGGGTACATTGTCAATCAGCGAGGCATTGAAGCTAACCCTGAAAAGATCAAAGCTCTGTTAGGGCTGCGATCCCCAATGACGAAGAAAGAGGTGCAAAGTCTTACAGGACGAGTAGCAGCACTCAACAGATTTGTATCACGAGTAACTGATCGATGTCTCCCATTCTTCAAAACGCTCCGAAAAACTTTTGAGTGGAATGATGAATGTGAGAAGGCTTTCTAAGACTTGAAGAAATATTTGGGAGCACCTCTACTGTTATCCAGGCCAGTGATGGGAGAAAAATTATACTTGTATCTGGCAGTGTCCGAGAATGCAGTTAGTTCGGCATTGATAAGAATGGAGAATGGAGTACAAAAACCAATCTACTACACAAGTAAGTCCTTCCGAGGAGCAGAGATTAGATATCCAAGGCTAGAAAAATTGTCACTAGCATTGATCGAGGCAAGTAGAAGAATGAAGCCATACTTCAGGCTCATACCATAATAGTATATACAGATATGCCATTGAGACAAGCCCTTCATAAACCAGAAAAGTCAGGAAGATTGATGTGTTGGGCAATAGAACTCGGTGAATATGATATAGTTTATGAACCCAAATCATCACTAAAAGGGCAAGCGGTAGCAGATTTTATAGCAGAGTTCACCTATCCTGATACCCCCGAGGAACAAAAGTTGCTTGCTGATCAACCTGTGGATGTTACAGGATCATCAAATGTAAGCCCAGACCAACTTAGCTTGGTAAAAGGGCAAGTAGATGTTACAGGATCATCAAATTCAAGCCCAGGCTAGCTTAGGTTGGTAAAAGGGCAAGAAAAGATGATCGAAGAACAGCAAGAAATAGCAGGAGATGATGATAGGAAGCAACAAATTTTTCACCGAGGAACTCTGTCAGATCAGTAATTTGAAGACGAGTTGCCTATATGGAGTCTGTATGTGGATGGTTCATCATGCACTACAGGATCTGGCGCAGGGATAGTTTTGAACAGTCCGGACGAGGTCGACATGGAATACGCCCTATGCTTCCAATTCAAAGCTTCCCATAATGTATGACACCCCACATAATTAAATACCGGGCGATCACTCCTTTATTAAATTAAATCAAGGTGAACAGTTTGGTTCATTCTTAGCATCACTGTCGTAAAAAGAAACTTTCCAATTAACATTCTAAATAATTAAGCTAAGTGTCAAAACCAATTTTAAACATTAACTTCCAAATTTTATTTAAAGAAAAGATTTATTGAATTTATTAACAAAGCTCAATGAATAAGATTCACACCACAAGAAACTGGAACGAAAGAAACCAATATATAAAACATTCATCAACGAATGTCAACATGCGAGAAAGTAAAGTAATACATCCGTCCTGAACAAAATCCCAAAATAACGAACTAGGAAATAACTGAAATAACAATGTCCCAACATAAAGAAATAATGGAAAGGGCTACACATGCCCATCTGAATGAAAATGCTAGGAGTGGATCTGAATGAACGAAGTCGTCTAATCAAAAGACCTGCAACTCCCACCTAAGCTGCAGCGCGTTCCTTCCAAAAGATCCTAAGCAAGACGCCCCTGTGGCTGGGCACCTGAAATACATACATATATATATATACAAGGGGGAGAGGGAGAGATAAAACGGGTCAGAGCCCGAAAGTGTGTATGATTTAAAATTAGTTTAGCAAGTATTTAAATTGATACAGGCCAATGCAATAACATATTAGTTCGACACTCTCTTGAGAAATTTTCACCTCTCTTCTAGTGTGCACGCCTATCGTACTAACCTTCCCCAAATGGTTTAACTTAACATATTATCATACTAACCTTCCCAATAATTTATTTTATCTTAACTTACTCATAAGTTTTAAAAACTGAACAATGTCAACGTGTGAAAAGGGTACTTTCAAAGTGTAGCACAACTCTCGTTTTAGCTTCATTAATTTATAAAGTTTCCCAGTGTCATATTATACTCTCATAAAACAAGTATTTCCAATCTGATTCATCAAACATGACTTACCAAATCACAGTAGGTAGTTCCAAGTTTCAGAACTTCATATATATTAAATACTCGTGTAATATATATATTCTAATGGCACCCCACATAAAAATTATGGTGCGGGCATACTCTGCTATCCAATCCCCGTATCAATCGTACTAAGGGGAATACAAGTTCGGAATCACTCTCGAACTGTATCAATACAAACACAAACAATATTGAGGCGAAGTATAGTTTCCAAGTCCAAGAGGTCAACACATACCCTCGCGTCTCTTAGGACAGTGACTACCGATTCGATAGCCTGTACCTAGGATTCCTATCTTCTAGGGTACGAATCAATATCCCCCGTAAGGCAACACAGGATAAGACCGTCCCAGCGCGGTAACCTCAGGGATAGCAAGTAGCGCGGGTACGTTTTTCACATGTATATAATATATGCACACACAATCATATAAATATACTACTTTCATCATATTAATATAGGTCACTCTCGTTACCCATAATTACAACATTTATCCTTAATTTCACATTATTAGTATTATGCATAAGATTTCGTCTCTAACCTTAACTCGAAGGGTTTTCTCAGTAGTTATGGAACACTCATGGGTTCTATCCATCCAAGTAACAAATTCAGTAGGTTGACATCTATTCACTATCGTAGGTATTCGTCATAATCCCTCACTTGAAATACGTAGTTCGTCATTCCTTAATTAATTAACCCTAAAACACAATAATCATTTCATAATAAAGTTCTCAACACTTAATCATATGTCCTACTGGTCTCTCCTGTATCCCAAAACATTTTATTTAATATGCCCAAGGATTATTCCATGATAAATTAATTCAACTAATTAAACATGGGGAAATAAGAGGCTGCCAGGAAGGGTCGATCGATCGACGGCTGGGGCTCGATCGATCGAACCTTCGATCGATCGACGCTCTAGGGTCGATCGATCGATCAAGCAGGTCTGCGAAAATTCTGCAGAATTGCAGTTGCGGGTTTCACCAAAGTTCTTCATTCAAATTCATATTTTCCAACCCTAATCGTCCCAAAACTTATACCACAAACATAATAACATATTACCAGATGTTTCTAACGTTAAGCATGCGTATAACCATCATTAAACATGATTAAACAACCTAAAATCTCATCTAATCATCAAGAACCCTAAGTTTTCTTAACTTCTGTTCTAATCAGTTTTTCTCCAGAATTTCCTTCTACATAATCATCAAAATTCGTCGGTCAATCATCTACATCATATAAGACTTCCAGAATATGGTTTTAATCTTTTCTACATGCAAATTCCTATCAAAAAGTGGGGTTTTCTTCCATAGATTATACTCCTAATCATTCCTAACTAATATGAATATTGCACCAATGAAAATACGCAAGTTAAACACTTGCCTGGGATTTCAGAGGTCTGGTTTCCTGCTGGTATTGGTGTGGTTGCGTTCTCCTCCTCGCGATCTACGCGTTGGTGGTGACGGCGGTGCAAACGGTGGTGTTTTGGCGTTGAATCTCCTTGAAAGGTCTCTCCTCTCTTCTCTAATGGCCGTTCTAGGATTTTGTAGGTTCTAACCCTAAAAGGCTAACTTAACCAGCTGATAAAGGCTGCTAAAATTCGTGGGTTTACTTACCCTATTTTGTAAAATGACCAAAATGCCCTCCCGGGTAACTAATTAGGCCTAAAAACACACTGAGACCCAAACTAAACCCCCGGGTACACTTTTCTGACTATCTCGACCCTTCCGGATGCGTTGGCGCACTCAAAACGACCATACGAACAACTTATAAAATATTCACTTTGATATATTAATAATTAATCCCGACGCGACACGGGCGCGTCCCGACTAAAATTCCCAAAACTGCCATTTCATTCACTCGTGACATTTACTATAATCAATATCATATATTACTATGCTCATAAGTAATATTCAAAAATTTCATATAATTACTAACTCACGTCACGTCAATAATTATAACATAATTAATTTCCGGATTTTTATTAAATAATACACTCTTATTATATTTAATAAATCCCCCGAATTAACATAGCATAAAAATATGGGGTATTACATAATCCCCCCCTAATAATGGAATTTCGTCTCGAAATTTGGAAAATAAGGCACACCTGGTAAAAACAACTTTCGATATCTCTCGCGCATATCTGCCTCACGCTCCCAAGTGAATTCCTCCACATTATGATGTTCCCACTGGACCCCCACAAGTGGAACTATCTTCGACCTCAATCTCCTCTCACTATAGTCTAGGATAGCCACCGGTATCTCCTCGTAAGAGCTATCAGGCTGTAAATCGATCTCATCTATCGCGATGTGAGTATGGGCCATATCATCTCGAAGGTATCGTCTCAACGACGAGACGTTAAATACATCGTGAATGCGATGTAAATGTTTTGGCAGTCCCAATCTGTATGCAACTGGCCCAATCCTCTCAATGATGGGAAATGGTCCCACATGCCTCGGAGCCAACTTTCCCTTCTTCCCGAACCTCATCACTCCTTTCATAGGAGAAACACGCAGTAACACTTGGTCCCCCACGTTAAACTCCCTGAAGAACCGTATCGCATCGGCGTAGCTCTTCTGCCTATCTTGGGCTACTCGAATGCGACTCCTGATCATCTCAATCCTCCCAGAGGTCTCCTGAATTACCTCTGGTTCTAACAACTTGCTATCCCCCACCTCAAGCCAACAAGTTGGGGAACGACAAGGCGATCCATACAAAGCCTCAAATGGAGCCATGCCAATCGTGAACTGATAGGAGTTATTATAAGCAAACTCTACCAGTGGAAGATGTGGCTCCCAACCTCCTCAAAAATCAAGAACACACATGCGTAGCATATCCTCTAACATCTGATTAGTACGCTCTGTCTGTCCATCTGTCTGTGGGTGATAAGTTGAACTCAACCTCAACTCAGTACCCATAGCTTCCTGAAAGCTTTCCCAAAAACGCGACACGAAAATCTTGTCTCTATCGGACACAATATTCAGGGGCACCCCATGTAATCTGACAATTTTCAGCGATGAACAACTGAGCATACTGACCCGTGGTATAATCTGTACGCACCGGCAGAAAATGAGCCACCTTGGTCAAACGGTCTACAATCACCCAGATCGAATCGTGGCCCCTCTGTGATGTAGGCAACCCTGTAATGAAGTCCATGGAAATGCTCTCCCACTTCCACGCGGGTACTTCCAATGGCTGAAGCAATCCTGATGGTTTCTGGTGGTCCACATTAACCAGCTGGCAGGTAGAACACTTGGACACAAACTCAGCAATGTCCTTCTTCATCCCACTCCACCAGTATTGCCGCCTCATATCCTGGTACATCTTATCGCCTCCCGGATGTACTGAAAATCGGGACCCATGAGAATGAGTCATTACTTCATGACGTAACTCTTCACCTTCTGGAACCACCAATCTCCCATTAAATTGCAAACCTCCATCAGAACTAACAGAATAGGACTCAGCACCCTCGGCTAGAAGTCGCACAATCTGCTCCTGGCAAAACGGGTTTGTGGTCGGAGCTTGTATCACCCTCGTAACAATCTCGGGTGTGACAGTTATAACGGATACTAAAGAACGGGCTACTGCGTCCTGGTGACCCAACTCTTTCCACTTAGCTCTCCAAATGTTCGCAACATCCTCTACCGGTCTACGGCTCAACGCATCAGCAACTACGTTGTCTTTCCCCGGATGATACTGTATATCGAACTGGTAATCTTTCACAAATTCTAACCACCTGCGCTGACGCATATTCAGCTCTCGCTGAGTGAACAAGTACGGCAGTGATTTATGGTCTGTGAACAAACGGAATTTCTCTCCCAATAGATAGTGTCTCCATATCCGCAATGCAAATACGACCGCTGCTAACTCCAGGTCGTGGGTGGGGTAATTCTTCTCATGCGGCTTAAGCTTGCGGGAAGCAAAAGCTATAGCCTTCTCCTCCTGCTGGAGCACACCTCCAAGTCCCCGTAAAGACGCATCGGTGTAAACCAGGTACTCCACACCCGGCTTCGGTAATGCAAGGACTGGCGCTGAAGTAAGTTTGTCTTTCAGCTCATCGAAAACCAATTGACCAGCGTCATCCCAACCATATGGTACCCCTTTGCGGGTCAGATATGTTAATGGACCCGCTATTTTGGAGAATCCCCGAATGAATCTCCTGTAGTATCCGGCTAACTCCAAGAAACTACGCACTTCTGTCGGTGTCGTGGGCTGTCCCCACTCCCTCACCGCTGACACTTTGCTCGGGTCAACTGCAATCCCCTGCTTAGAAACAACATGGTCCAAGATCTATACCTCTCGCAACCAGAATCCACACTTCTCGTACTTAGCATACAACTGATGCTCTCGTAGAGTCTGAAGAACCTACCTCAAGTGCTCGGCATGCTCCTCCTCGGAGTGTGAATATATCAAGCTGTCATCTATGAAGACGATTACAAACTGATCCAAGAACTCTCTGAATGCTCGATTCATCAAGTCCATGAAAACGACTGGGGCATTTTTGAGTCCGAACGGCATCACCCTGAACTCATAGGTCCCATATCTCGATAAGAAGGCCGTATTGAAACATCCTGCTCTCTAATACGTAACTTATGGTACCCCGACCTCCGATCTATCTTCGAAAAGAAAGTTGCTCCCCTCAACTGGTCGAACAGATCATCGATTCGAGGCAACGGATACTTATTCCGTATCGTGACCTTGTTCAATTTACGGTAGTCCACACACAATCTTAGTGAACCATCTCTTTTCTACACAAACAAGACTGGAGCGCCCCAAGGTGAGGTACTCCTACGAATGAAGCCCTGACCTAACAGCTTCTCAATCTGATCTCGTGGCTCTCGCATCTCTGCTGGAGCCATACGGTACGGTGCGCGTGCTATAGGTCTCGTATCTGGCAATAGGTCCATAACAAAGTCTATCTCTCGACTGGGCGGTAGGCCAGGTATCTCCTGAAACACATCGGAATACTCCTTGACAACAGGGATCGATTCTAAGGTAATCACAACCTCCTTAGAGGTATCCTCCTCTATAATACAAATGAGCGGTCGAACCTCCCTCTGGGCGAGGCATCGCGACTACAAACATCTCTTGCCCCGAAATGGCAAAAATAATGCTCCACCGAAGTAGATAATCATGGCTCTATAAGCGGCGAGCCAATCCATACTGAGTATAACATCATGCTAATGCATATCTAAGACTAGCATATATACAGGTAATATCAAACTACCAATCTCTACCCCCACTCCCGGGCATATAAAGAAAAATAAAAGACCCACTCCCAAGATGGTGAGTCTACACACGTCACTGAGCTCACTGCCGTGGCTAACAACCCTAAGGCTTTCGCAAAAATTAGCTTATAAAAATAGTGCGTTGCATTCGTAACAAACAAATCTCGACTCATAGTAACATGGATAGAAAAACATACCCTTAACCGCGGGCGGTGCCTGCAGGGTTGCTACCTATGGGAAATTATAGACACGTCCGCCCTGTAGCTTTCTCTGCTGAACTGAGGCTGTTGGAAAAGGTGGCGGAGTTGGCTTCTGAGGTACATTGTCAGCACATTCCTGCCGTGGGGCCCTATTCTTCTCTGGACAATTTTGACGCCTATGGCCATTCCTGCCACATTGGAAACACCTCCCCCGAAACTGCTTTTCTTCCTTACGGTATTGACTAGCCTCTCTTTTTCCCTGGTCTTGCTGGCCTTGAGGGGAAATCTGCGAAAAAACTATGTCAGAGCGAGGACAATCCATCCATTTGTGACCCGGTTGTACACATTTATAGCAGAGTTTCGAAATTCTTTGCCGGTCAGGTTGTAGTTTATCCCCAGTCTGATTCAGACAAGATTTACGTTTGTGGTCCTCCATTCCACAACCGAAACACCTCTTGGTGATTTCATTCTGAACCTGGCTTCGTTGTCCCTGACACTTTTGTCTCTGTACATAAATCTCGTTACTACTGGAACTGACACTATCTTGATTGTTTTGTTGTCGCAGATTCGGTGCCTTCGCACAGTTCTCAACGTCAGTCACATGCACTAGGTTAACCTCTCTAGGTCTTTTGCCTCCTTTAAGTTGTAGGCTGCGTTCTTGGTATTGTAGAACTGCAGTGGTAACTGCTTGTGCCACGATACCTGCTAACTCGGCGGTTGATACTCTCCCTGGGGATACCTGAGGTGTGAGTCGATCGCAGATTCGATGACTCCCTTAACCGTCTTAGCTAGTTCTCCTTGACGATCCATCTGAAAATTTAAGTAAATTTGGATGAGTTCATCATTCAAATAAACAAATCGCAGAAGCACGAATTCCCAAAGTATAGAGATGAACACAACATTCCTAGTATTAGGGCTCTATATCAAAGAAAGCAACGCTGAAAGCATAATAAGCCGCACAGATCCTAAAGGACACTAGAACCTGATGCTCTGATACCACCTATGACACCCCGCCTAATTAAATACCGGGCGATCACTCCTTTATTAAATTAAATCAAGGTGAACAGTTTGGTTCATTCTTAGCATCACTGTCGTAAAAAGAAACTTTCCAATTAACACCCTAAATAATTAAGCTAAGTGTCAAAACCAATTTTAAACATTAACTTCCAAATTTTATTTAAAGAAAAGATTTATTGAATTTATTAACAAAGCTCAATGAATAAGATTCACACCACAAGAAACTGGAACGAAAGAAACCAATATATAAAACATTCATCAACGAATGTCAACATGCGAGAAAATAAAGTAATACATCCGTCCTGAACAAAATCCCAAAATAACGAACTAGGAAATAACTGAAATAACAATGTCCCAACATAAAGAAATAATGGAAAGGGCTACACATGCCCATCTGAATGAAAATGCTAGGAGTGGATCTGAATGAACGAAGTCGTCTAATCAAAAGACCTGCAACTCCCACCTAAGCTGCAGCGCGTTCCTTCCAAAAGATCCTAAGCAAGACGCCCCTGTGGCTGGGCACCTGAAATACATACATATATATATATACAAGGGGGAGAGGGAGAGATAAAACGGGTCAGAGCCCGAAAGTGTGTATGATTTAAAATTAGTTTAGCAAGTATTTAAATTGATACAGGCCAATGCAATAACATATTAGTTCGACACTCTCTTGTGAAATTCTCACCTCTCTTCTAGTGTGCACGCCTATCGTACTAACCTTCCCCAAATGGTTTAACTTAACATATTATCATACTAACCTTCCCAATAATTTAGTTTATCTTAACTTACTCATAAGTTTTAAAAACCGAACAATGTCAACGTGTGAAAAGGGTACTTTCAAAGTGTAGCACAACTCTCGTTTTAGCTTCATTAATTTATAAAGTTTCCCAGTGTCATATTATACTCTCATAAAACAAGTATTTCCAATCTGATTCATCAAACATGACTTACTTACCAAATCACAGTAGGTAGTTCCAAGTTTCAGAACTTCATATATATTAAATACTCGTGTAATATATATATTCTAATGGCACCCCACATAAAAATTATGGTGCGGGCATACTCTGCTATCCAATCCCCGTATCAATCGTACTAAGGGGAATACAAGTTCGGAATCACTCTCGAACTGTATCAATACAAACAAAAACAATATTGAGGCGAAGTATAGTTTCCAAGTCCAAGAGGTCAGCACATACCCTCGCGTCTCTTAGGACCGTGACTACTGATTCGATAGCCTGTACCTAGGATTCCTATCTTCTAGGGTACGAATCAATATCCCCCGTAAGGCAACACAGGATAAGACCGTCCTAGCGCGGTAACCTCAGGGATAGCAAGTAGCGCGGGTACGTTTTTCACATGTATATAATATATGCACACACAATCATATAAATATACTACTTTCATCATATTAATATAGGTCACTCTCGTTACCCATAATTACAACATTTATCCTTAATTTCACATTATTAGTATTACGCATAAGATTTCGTCTCTAACCTTAACTCGAAGGGTTTTCTCACTAGTTATGGAACACTCATGGGTTCTATCCATCCAAGTAACAAATTCAGTAGGTTGACATCTATTCACTATCGTAGGTATTCGTCATAATCCCTCACTTGAAATACGTAGTTCGTCATTCCTTAATTAATTAACCCTAAAACACAATAATCATTTCATAATAAAGTTCTCAACACTTAATCATATGTCCTACTGGTCTCTCCTATATCCCAAAACATTTTATTTAATACGCCCAAGGATTATTCCATGATAAATTAATTCAACTAATTAAACATGGGGAAATAAGAGGCTGCTAGGAAGGGTCGATCGATCGACGGCTGGGGCTCGATCGATCGAACCTTCGATCGATCGACGCTCTAGGGTCGATCGATCAATCAAGCAGGTCTGCGAAAATTCTGCAGAATTGCAGTTGCGGGTTTCACCAAAGTTCTTCATTCAAATTCATATTTTCCAACCCTAATCGTCCCAAAACTTATACCACAAACATAATAACATATTACCAGATGTTTCTAACGTTAAGCATGCGTATAACCATCATTAAACATGATTAAACAACCTAAAATCTCATCTAATCATCAAGAACCCTAAGTTTTCTTAACTTCTGTTCTAGTCAGTTTTTCTCCAGAATTTCCTTCTACATAATCATCAAAATTCGTCGGTCAATCGTCTACATCATATAAGACTTCCAGAATATGGTTTTAATCTTTTCTACATGCAAATTCCTATCAAAAAGTGGGGTTTTCTTCCATAGATTATACTCCTAATCATTCCTAACTAATATGAATATTGCACCAACGAAAATACACAAGTTAAACACTTGCCTGGGATTTCAGAGGTCTGGTTTCCTGCGGGTATTGGTGTGGTTGTGTTCTCCTCCTCGCGATCTACGCGTTGGTGGTGACGGCGGTGCAAACGGTGGTGTTTTGGCCTTGAATCTCCTTGAAAGGTCTCTCCTCTCTTCTCTGATGGCCGTTCTAGGATTTTGTAGGTTCTAACCCTAAAAGGATAACTTAACCAGCTGATAAAGGCTGCTAAAATTCGTGGGTTTACTTACCCTATTTTGTAAAATGACCAAAATGCCCTCCCGGGTCACTAATTAGGCCTAAAAACACCTTGAGACCCAAACTAAACCCCCGGGTACACTTTTCTGACTATCTCGACCTTTACGGACGCGTTGGCGCACTCAAAATGACCATACGAACAACTTATAAAATATTCACTTTTATATATTAATAATTAATCCCGACGCGACACGGGCGCGTCCCGACTAAAATTCCCAAAACTGCCATTTCATTCACTCGTGACATTTACTATAATCAATATCATATATTACTATGCTCATAAGTAATATTCAAAAATTTCATATAATTACTAACTCACGTCACGTCAATAATTATAACATAATTAATTTCCGGATTTTTATTAAATAATACACTCTTATTAAATTTAATAAATCCCCCAAATTAACATAGCATAAAAATACGGGGTATTACATAATGAGGCTGAATATGAAGCCATGATTACAGGTCTTAGTTTGGCGAAAACCATGGGGCAGAACAAGTTATTATTTTCAGTGACTCGCAATTGGTCATAAATCAAATGATGGGAGTATATGCAGCCAAAGGAGAATTAATGATCAGATATCATGCAAAGGCGAAGGAATTGGTGTCGGAATTTGCTGCTATTCAGCTGGTCAGAATACCAAGAATGGAGAACGCAAAAGCAGACGCCTTAGCTCGATTAGTATCAGCTACTCATACCGAGCTACGAAGAACAATCCCAATTGAAGTTTTAGCTGGTCGGAGTATAGATGAAGATCTGACGATAAACTTTAATACCCTCGATTTATGGTCATCATGGATGGATCCCATCAGGGCATATATTGAGAAAGGGGAATTACCAACTGACAAACTTGCAGCCAAGAAATTGAAGTTTAAAGCTGCTCGTTATGTACTGACTAATGGTATTCTATGCAGACGAGGAATTATAGCAGGTTTGAAAAGATGTGTGCATCCCACCGAGGTAAAAGATTTGATTGAAGAGGTCCATAAAGGGTCCTGAGGAGCCCATGTAGCAGGTCAGACTCTTTTGCAAAGAATGATGACTCAAGGATACTACTGGCCGACGATGAGGGCTGATTGCATAGCCTATGCTAAGAAATGTGACAAGTGTCAGCGCTTCTCCTCCATCCGAAGAACTCCCCAAGCGTCATTGACACCCATTACTTCCCCTTGGCCATTTGCCATATGGGGAATAGATTTGGTTGGGCCACTACCGACGACCAGGGGAAGATTTAAGTATCTCGTGGTCGCTGTGGATTATTTTACTAAATGGGTTAAGGCTGAGCCTCTCATTGATATGACATACAACAAGGTATACCAATTTATTTGGAAGACCATCATTTGTCGATATGGTCTTCCTCATGCCTTCATCACAGACCATGTAACACAATTTGACATTGAGGAGTTCGCTGACTATTATCATCAGTCAAATATCTTGAAGATCCACTCGACACCAGGCCATCCTCAAAGCAATGGACAAACTGAAGTGACAAATAGAATGCTGCTGAATGGTTTGAAAAAAAGACTGAACGATGCGAAAGCAAACTGAATCAACGAGCTACAATCAGTGTTATGGGCTTACCGAACTACTCCCCGAGCAGTAACAGGGGAATCTCCATATATGCTGGCATTTGAAAGTGAAGCTGTTATACCCGCCGAATTGGGTCTCCCAACACACAGAATACTGAATTTTAATTTCCCTGTCAGTGATTTAATGAGAAGGTTAGACTTGAACATGCTCGAGGAGGTTAGGGAAGAAGCAGCCATTAGAAATGCTGCTTACCAGCAATGAACAACTTTGTTCTACAACAAGAGAGTGAAGAAGTGAGACTTGAAAGAAGGAGACTATGTGCTAAAGAAGGTGATTCAAAAGCACAACAAACTGGAAGCCAACTGGCATGGACCCTACCGAGTTAAGGAAGTTGTTCGACCATGGACATACAAAATAAAAACTTTAGAGGGGGAGGAGTTTAAGAATGCATGGAATGCAGAGCACCTGCGCAAATATTATCAGTAATATAAACTCTCATGTAATGCAGTTTCATCAGTATGAATAAAGTGACAATGTTCTGACCAGTTCTTTCCCTTTATTGGAATTTTTTTGCGGAATACTAGTGCTACACACTACTCAGCAGATCTCGGGCTACTCAAATCTATTCCTAAAAATGCCAACTCGGCTGGTTTGGAAGTAAATCTATTCTTAAAAATGCTAACTCGGTTGGTTAGGAAGTAAATCTATTCCTAAAAATGCCAACTCAATTGGTTAGGAAGTAAATCTATTCCTAAAAATGCCAACTCGGTTGGTTAGGAAGTAAATCTATTCCTAAAAATGCCAACTCGGTTGGTTAGGAAGTAAATCTAATCCTAAAAATGCCAACTTGGTTGGTTAGTAAGTAAATATATTCTCAAAAATGCCAACTAAGGTTGGTCGGGAAGTAAAACTATTCCAAAAAGTGCGAAAGATTGGTTGGTAAGAAAAACCAACTAACTGTAGTTGGTCGAGAAGAAAAATTTATCGACCTTGGTTGGTCGGAAATATTTTATGAGTACGAGAAAGTGATTGAGCAAAATTTTTGATACTCGTGACTTTTTAAATTACTACCAAGTTGGTCGAGAAACAAAATATCATCAATTTTGGTTAGTCATTAAATGATTACCACAAATTCAAGATAGTCGACAATAAGTTTTAACAAACTCCAGTTGATCGACAAATAACACAATGTTGTTATCTTTTTAACAGATATACATGCACAGATGTAAAGTGTTTTATAATCATAAGACAATGGCACTCAAGATTTGTAAATAAAATTATTTCATTAAATGTAGAACAAAATACATCAAGAATGAAATACAAATTTATTACATTAAGATTCCTATTCTATTGGTTTCTTCCGTCTACTTTTGAAACAGGTTCCTCGCCAGCAGGTGGATCATTTAAAGCATGAGGGGAATTTATGAAATTAAGATCTTCAAGCATCCTGATATTCATCACATATGGTCGATCTAGTAGGTACTCGGGACGAGATATCTCGACATTGGAATGGAGATTGTAATCGTTGAGGTATTTGAAAATCAGACACCGAGGGATGGCCCGAGTAGGGATCCAACTCATATCAAGCTTGAATGGTGGCACTGGTAGGTCGAGCAGCCCATGATTATGGTAATACCACAAGTAATGACCCTGTTCCAGTTGCAGCACACCTAAGTCATTCAACCATCCCTATTTGTAACCCTCATTATTTGCATTTTGGATACGATCATCCAAATGGTAGAGAGCCTCGTTGTAGCCAGCCATCCAGAATTCTCTGGGCTGCTTGTGGAATTGACATGTCAATCTTTCCAACTGCTCGTGGAGATTTTGGATAAAAAGTTCTTTATTCTCCAAGACAGACTTCTGCGCGGAAGAGCAGACCCCTGATCTTCTTAGACATCTCAGCCAATGCCTAGTTCTTCGCCATCAGTTGGAAGGCCTGGTTCTCTAGAGCAGATTGATTCCTCTGTTCCTTGACAAGAATCTGAGCAGCTCTTGCTTGTCCCCGATGAGCTCTTGCTCGTCCTCGAGTAGACGTAGAAGGGCCAAACCTCTTCAAGGTTTCCAACTCATCCCTCAGGTTGGCATTTTCGACCTCCAAGAACGAGAATCCCTCGTCAGTCACTGGGATCAAAACATTTGAGATGGAAGCTGCATACTTCAACTGAGACACCTCTCTTTGTAGGTTATTATTTTCTTGCTCTAATAACTCAGCTATCTGTCTGTGCTCTTTAACCTCAGCCTTCAACGTTCTCTACCGCAAATCGTAAGCAGCAAACCATTTATCATATCCCTTATCGGCACAGATTTGCTGATACTTTTTCTCGTACCCCTCGTGCAAAAGAGCAGTAGACTCCTTATATTGTTGCTGAAGTTCTTCAAGAGTTCCTTGGAGATCCTCAATCATATCATAGTATGCTACGTTATTAGCCACTGCACGGTCGAGTAGGCACTTCAAATATTATTAGGCTTCAGTTGCTTGCTTTGAAGCACCCTGACCGAGGATGTCAGTAATTTGAGCTGCACTCATGTCTGTATGACCGGCTTTAAAATATTCATTGCATTGCCTTAACAGCTTTGTATCATGAGCAGACAATAATTCCATCCTGGCCAGAAACTAGTAGAGGAAGAAAAAACAATAATCAATAAGAGTATAAACAAAGCATGAAGAAGAGAATCAACAGTATGCATAAGCAAAAGTTCAAATTTTATTACATCACAAAGTTCAGAAGTACAAAGGTCAGAGTTACATGTTCAGAAGTTACATTTGACAAAGAAAAATAAAATGTAGAGAGAAATCCAAACAACTCTACACCTTTTCCTTGTCTCCCAAAACTTTCTTGGGAGGCTGGGATGAGGAGGTATGTTTCTCAAAGGAAATATAAGGTTGCTCGGGACGTGCTGGCAGTTGCTCGGATGAAGTAACGAGTTACTGAAGTTCCTCGTTAGTGGGCTGGATGGCTGGGGGATGAGAAACCATATCTCTCATCACCATGGAAGACTCCTCAGAGGTAGCTTCGTCCTCTTCTTCGTCTTCAGGAGTTGGAGGGGGACCAGGGATGTGTCACTGAAATAATTCAGAAGTTTCATAAACTTTCATTTCTTGTAGAGCAGCGACCCATCCAACTCTAAAGTATTTGAGGCTGCTATATTTGACTTGCGACATTATGGCAGCCAAACCTTTGTTCCACCCTTTGTCCCAGCCATCACTGAAAGATTTTTTCATAGCCAACTTCCTCTTTGTCTTTTCCGAGGAAAGCTTCTCGAAAAGAAGATTGTCAGCAGCCTTCAGTTTATTCTTAACCTCCTCCTTCTGACGGCTTACTTCCCGAAGTTGACCCAACTCCTCCTCAGCAGCCTTGAGCTTATTTTCAAGCTCCCAGTATTTTTGAGCTTCCCTTCGAGCTCTTTATTCTTCTTCTCCAAATCATTCATTTTTTTCTCCAACCCCTTGGAGACCTCAATAACCTGAGCCTTCTCCTTCTCAGTGGAAGTAAGCTTTTTCTCCCAGAATGCCTTATCATCATCATATTTCTGACAAGAATCTTTCATTGACTGCGCCAGGCCTACCAAAGCTTCCTCTACACCAGACGAGGATCTTGAAGCTTTAATAGCTTCATCTTTCTTCAAAATTTTATTAAAACAGCTCACCAACTGTGAAAAGAAAACGAAAGCAAGTTAGTGCACAGATACAAAAAGGAAAGAATGAAAATTTAAGACTAAAGGACTTACAGAAGCAATGTGATGAGCTGCTAATGTGGTAACCGTGTCCCGAGAAAGGTTTTCTTCAATACCTTGGATCTCGGGAATGATCCAAGTCTTCACCGAGCTCATAGCAGAGCTCGGGGGAACAAAAGTGGGAACACCACTAGCCTGGGGCTGAGAGATGGATTCAACCAAATTGACAGAGGAGCTTTTCTTCAGCCTCCTCAGAGGAGCATCAACTTTCTCGACTAACGTTTTAGTCTTAGTCGGAGAAATGACAATCACCTCACCTGGAGCAGCAGCCTTGCTCGGGGCCACTGGAGGCTTCTCGAACACCTTCACAGGAGCAATCGAGGAAGGTGGATCAATTTTCTTTGTCCCTTCTCCTGGGATATCAAGCTTACTTCTTTTTGCCTGTCCAGCACCAGAGGCAGGTTTCTCAAAAAGGGTTGGAGGTCTTCTTTTCTTCATCCTTTCACTCAAAAGAATATGTGACTCAGGTGAAGAACTGGTAGAGGCTGGTATTGGTTCTTCGTCGCCTATCACCGGACGAGCAGTAAAATAGGAGGTGTAACTCTTGTACTGCAGCAAATATGAAGTTGACCTAATATGCTCATCAGCAACAGTCTGATGCAAACTCCAGATAAGTTTTAAGTGCCTTATATTAACGTTTGCCTCTTTTGGAGAGTTTCTTTTGCTGTCAACTGCAAATAAATCAAAATTAAAATATCAGTGGCACATTTTATCAAACACAAAGGAAGCATAATTTTGAAAATAAAATAAAAACAACCTATCCCATTGCCATAGGGAGGACATCTGGGACCCTGGTAAACATCATCTCCAGTCAGTGGAAGGTGTTGCCAATTTTTCATAACAACCCCGTGCTCAAAGTAATCCCTATTGGCATCTGGGAGATTGACTACTAAAGCTCTAATTAAAAACCTAGTTTTTAAATAAAAAGTATTATCGCCCACATCCCATCTATAACAAAACATGATTTCAGGAATTCCTATACGGGTTCCATGAATTTGATTTAATTTATAAACACCGTTAACTATTCTCCACGTATTGGGAGCTATTCTTGCAGGAACTACGTCAAAGTATTGACAGAATTCCAGACATAGAGGGTTTGGGGGAAAAGAAAAGCCACACTCAGCAATAAAGAGACTGGGGAACCAATGTCCCTCAGCCAAACGAATATAGTCTGAAGGCTCATAAAGCTCTTCCAAAATAACCCAGGAGGGAATAGAGAAATGAGAGCAAAATTTATCAATCGATTCTACAGGATAAACCATGATGAAAGAAGGAAATCAAAGATCAAGAAGAAAATCTTACAGGAAAGAGATGAGTCTGATGACAACAAATGATGAAAGAGATGGACGCACAGGAGAGAGAGAGACGATGGAAAACTCAAAGAGATAAATTTGAAAAAGTAGAAGACGATGGGATTTTCTACAACGTTTAAATACTTTGCCTTGGGAAAGGGTAAAAGTAATGATTACAAAAAGAGACGGTTAAGTTATCGGCGGCTAAAAAGACAAAAGGGGCGCGAGAATCAAAGCAGTTAGAAAAATTCAAAAAAAAAGCTATTCTACGAATTTGGAAGAAGAAATAAATACAAGAGAAAATACTCCTAAATTTCAGGATAACCATTTACAACCACCATATATCGAGAAAGAATGTTCCACACTCCTCAGATTTCGAACTATGAAACATTGGGGGCTTCTGTTGATACCAAATTTAGTCTGCTGACATGGCTCAATTAGGTGAAGACACGTGGCAATCTACGTGGCAACGACAAACACTTATGAACAACACCTCGACTCCGAGGAACCATACTGCAATGAGGAACTCTGCTTCCCCGATCAACTCAGACGCTCTGACCTACAAGAATTCTCCGAGGACCTTTTGAGTACCGAGGAACTTTTGAGTATTGAGGACCTTAGGCGGTCCGAGCAGCTTAGGCGGTCCGAGCTGCACCTCGGACAAAGCATTGATAGCCGGATAACCAAAAGTTTGACTACGCATTAAATGCTTATTATTATCATACAGATGTATACGCTTAAGGGGCAGTAAATGTATTACCCTTTCACATTACAGCCTTAGGGCTATAAATACATTGTATTATCCTCATTGTAGGGAGACCGGAATTTCTTGAGAAAACTTGTAATCGAGAATTCCCAAATAGCCAGCAATAACAAAAACAGTGGACGTAGGCCATTCTTATAAGGCTGAACCACTTTAAAAGTTCTTTGTCTTATTTTATTTATCTGTGATTAAATAATTAGATATCATCTGATTTCTTACATCAACACATGGTGTTGGGAATTTTTTACCCATGGGTAGCTGTATTGGAAAAAGATCTCCATTCCAGGCTTAATATTCTTGTCTGTATGGTCATACCATGGTTAGAAAAGCCACAAAAGGGGAAGTCTTCACCCTCTTTGATGAATCATCCATTCAAGGAATCACATGGGATAGTTTGGATGCAATTTAATCTTCTACTTGGTTGAGACTAGCAGATCATTCTGAGCTCTTGGTCTGATGGTTGATACCCCGAACCACCAGGAGGGAAAGCTTTTTTCAGTTCAATGGGTTCAATTATCCTATGCCATTTTTGTCCTAGCCCCAATTTGGGTATGAAGTGCATGTTTTCGAACATCTGAATAACATTGACATTGCCGTGAGGGTCGTATTCTAGACAAACCATTTCTTTGAAATCGTCCCCTTCCAGGAGTAAAAGTGGATCAACTCGTAATCCTGATAAGAGCATGCCATTTGACCGGTGCTGTATCTTAAGGATTGGATTGCTAATACTTGCACCCTCGACATTGTCGTCGCCACCCAAAATGGTGATGACTCGTCCATCGATGAAGAACTTCAATTTCTGATGGAGCGAGGAGGACAAACCCTTGATACTGAGGAGCCAAGGTCGTCCGAACAACATGTTGAAACAAGATGGGATGTCAATAACTTAGAATTCAATGACAGGGTTTATAGGGTCAACCCCTATTACAAGTTTTATGGATCCCATCACCTCCCGATGGGTATTATCATAGGCATGCACCGCAACGGAGGTTGGAGTGAGAACACTTTCCTTCGGTCCTAAGCATTTGAAGGTTCTTAATGAGTAGGCATTCAAGGCAGATCCATTATCAATAAGAGGGAGTGGTATGATATTCCCCATAACTTCGACGAAGATGTTGAGTTCATGATTGTGGTTTGGCATAATTCTGGGGATTTCTTCTTTGAAAAAGGATAGCATTCGGGTAAAGGTCAGGGATTGGACTAAATTTATCACTTCTTCTGATGTGGTGGAAGGAGGAACTGTGGGTCCAGTGAGAAACTTGATCAAAGAATTTATGTGTAGTTGGGAGGACATAAAAAGCCCCCATAGAGTGATGTTAGCTTGAGTTTTCTTCAGTTGATTGCGGATCTTTCTTTCCTCGAGGGTCATCTCTAGCATATGAAGGTTTTTAATGCCATTCCCTTTTCCATTGGCTGCTGGTAAGCTTAGGATCTCGTAATGCCTTCCCGATCTGGTCATGTGATTTACTAAAGAAGGGAAGAACATGGATCTCATTTCCTCATCAATATCGAGTTGTTCTGCCACCTTATTTATTTCTCCGAGGAGTTATTCAAATGATATCATCCTACACATGTCGGCTATCAGACCAATTTTCTATGAAGCTTTCTCTTTATTTGAATCTTCAAACTCTCCCCCCTATCCGATGGTAACAATTCTGTCTTTCCATGTAAAGTCGATGCATTCCACAACTTTAATGGCTTCTTCGTATAGGTCCTCCCATTTTGCGAGGAGGTGTAAAGGTGAAGGGACCACACGCCCTTGTAACTTTAGAATATCAAGTAACTTGGTCATGTTGCAAATATTGTTGGCTTGCCTGAATAATTCTTCTATGATTTGGACAACGTTATCTAGGCTGACTTCATCGATTGGTACTACCCAACTGTCTGACTCTCGGGCCCATTTTCGTGCTTCCAAGAATAGCATACTGAACCTCTGTCAATCAATCATCATCTGTGAGGGAAATTTCAACCCGAACTCTAGGAGTTGATCTAATACTTCTTATAATTCCATACTTCCATTTTCAGAATAGGTACGGACAGTGATGCATGCTCTAGAAAGGAGTGATAGTGCTTGATCAGCGAGGCTAGTAGGGTGTAGGTGGAAATATGGGCAAGTTTGGAGAGGTTTGGGGGAGTACATCGGTGTGATTTGTGTTGAGGGATCAAATTATGGGTTCTCTTCTAGGAAGACAGCATTGGCATGATTTGGGAGTGGGTTGTGAGTAGTGTTTGGCTTAGGATTGGCTGGTGGGGTAATGTTACCTCGATTAATTAGACCTTAGATTATGTTTTGGAGGTGAAAGCATTAGTCGGTGGTATGGACAACAGTTTGGTGAAAGGCATAATGGGCATCTGCCTTAAAGTTTCTTGGAAGTGGATTTGGCAATGGACTGGGGTACAAAGGTTTGATGAGGTTTCGGCTTAACAGGGTTTGATAAACTTTGGAGAGGGGAGCATGAATTTTGATGTATTCCTTTCGAATTGGTATAGGGAAAATTTCTAGTGCCCACGAGGTGGTTAGTTGAGAGATATTATTGATGGTTGAGGCTGCAGCACTGATAGGCTTATCATATTTTCTGGGAGTGAACTTTTCAGACACTTTCTTTGGCTCAACTTCGATTTTAGCAAGATCGATTTCATCTTCGACTTCTATAAGAGATTGGAAGTGGGGATAGTATTGTCCTCCCATTATTGCTTGGACATGGGGTAAGATGCTCTCCTTCACTATGTTGACTTGTTCTTCTTTGGATGGTCGCTTGGCCATGATGGCTACTTTTTCCCTCCATCGGGCTATGATGTTATTGAATGATTCCCCAGAGTTTTGTTTGAGCAGTTCTAAATCATGATGGGTGACCTCAAGCTCTTCGTTGTATCTGTAATGCGACATGAATTCTCGAGATACATCCTCCGAGCTACGGATTCTGGACTCCTCGAGAGATAAAAAACCATTGGAGGGTGCTATCCTTCAAAGTTTAGTGAAATAATTGGGCCATCACTTCTTCAGAAGCCCCTAGGAGAGTCATAGAACGGTGATAACTATGAAGATGAATAATCAGGGGTCCATTTCCTCCGAATATCTCGATATTTGTCATCTTAAACTTCTCGAGTAACCTCGCCTTAGGATAAGGAGACATGTGGGTGTAGTCCATGTAAATACCGAAGATTCTGACTTGGTCGAACTTCTTAGTTATCATCTTGAGATCTTCTTTGATCTTGTTCAACTCTTCCTCTTTTGGATCTATGATCATAGGCAATTTAGCTCGGGCTGGGAAAGGATTGGCATAGGAAGCTGGGTAAGCAGCGGCCCATTAGCAGGAGGGGCATGTGGAGCGTGATGATATTCTTTGGGAACCCAGATGGGTTTGGGTGGACCCATAGCATAAGGGAATAGGGCCTCGGTCTCTCGAGGAATAGGAACCTGGTTTCGTTGCATCTCTCAAACCTCAGTCTGGAGGTTGTCAATCTTGGACACGAGCTAAGCTAAGACTGCCGTCAGATCTGGTTGCACAACTGGTACTTGATATGTGTTCTCCATGGAATGCGGATGGATTCCGGACTCGGAAGAAGTAGCATGGGAACAGACGGAATTCTAGGGTGATTTGACTAAAGACCGAAAACAATAAGGAGCCAGGACAAAGGCGTGTAATCGACCTGAGAAGGCGTAAAATGAGATTTATTTTTGGAGAAAAAGAATGAAAATATTTTTCGATATTTTTTCTCTTTTTTTTAGATTGAAAAACAAAATATTTTTAGATTTTTGATAAAGAAAGGAAAAATGTTTTTGGATTTTTGATAAAGGAAGGAGAAATGTTTTTGGATTTTTTTAATAATGAAGGGAGAAATATTATTGGGAGACGGGTTTCAACATGATTATTATAATTATTATGTTGTCACTTGTATTACATTATCCTAAATGCAAAATGAAATGCCGTACGGGACCCGAGCCTGGAAAAGTTGGGTTTGTAACATATCCAAAGCTATGGTTGGACTTGTGACCAGGCTCACGGGCAGGGTCCCATTTGGAAAATTAGCAAAAATTTGGGTTGTAGGTTGACCCAGAATTTCGACAGAGTTTCGGGTCAAAACCGGTAGTCTAACATGTGTCTCCTAGGCTTGACACCTATATGTGGGTATGCAGTTGGTTGGGTGAATTGGAAAGGGTTCCCCCCTTTGGCGAGACTTCCAAGATATACATCTTGCTTTTGAGGGCAAGAGGTACGTGTGGATAGGCCATTTGATATACGTAAGAGTACGTGAATTGCCTCACTATATACCTCATGGGGACGGTATGTGTGAGAGCAAATTTGATATACTCGGCGTACGTGAATGAGTTCCATGCGATATGCCTCCCGTCATGACTTCGATCAAGCGGTGCTATGTGGGGGAACCGTTCGATATACGTCGAAGGTACTTGGCCAATGTAAGGTG
Source organism: Sambucus nigra (assembly GCA_949130495.1). Classification (NCBI taxonomy): domain Eukaryota; kingdom Viridiplantae; phylum Streptophyta; class Magnoliopsida; order Dipsacales; family Adoxaceae; genus Sambucus; species Sambucus nigra. The sequence goes on from OX422212.1 coordinate 365,256,512, forward strand.
AGAGTCATATCGCTTAGGCTAACTGCGCCCTGCCAGACCAGCGCCCATCCAGAAATGACTCTCCAGTTACGGGACAAAATTTGGTAAATAATAATGCCCTTTGGTGATGTTGTGTGAATCATGCATGATTCTCTTATTAGTATCTTATGATGAAAGTATCTTTCTTGATCATGCCAAATAGGGAGAAAAGTCCAAGTGCCAAGGGTATACCAAGTATGGATTGGTGATACGTGCAACATGTGGATATATGTGATCCTAAGTGCATGTGGTGCAAGGTGTACATGGAGAATTTCCTACAAGTGTGTGAATAGAAGCATAGGTATGGGGTACACATTAATAATAAAGGGGGACATGCAAATAGGAGGATATATAAGAAAATAAAACACCCATGTAAATAGAGTCTAGCCCTAATATAAAAAAATCCCCAGCAGAGTCGCCACTGTGGCCATCCCCGATCCTCGCAGAGAGAGAGGGTTCAATCTCCGTGGTGAGAGGATCTTGGTCCCGCGCATCCCTCTCGGGAGCACTTCGGCCGTCATCGGCGATGTGTGAGGTGTGAAATGTAGAGAGATAGAGAGTCGTCAGTCTATTTTACTCAAAACAGACAAAAGAAAGTGAAGCCATCCCTAAGGACATCATCAAAGACATAATGATACATAAGAAACCAAAAATGATTCGAGTAGGGTTCAGAGGCTAAGTTACCGAATGGGAAAGTGTTAGGAACCCATTCCTCCCTTGCGGTATCTCATGTATTGTTGCTATTTTCCTTTATTTCCCCGTGATATGTGTGCATGTGTATATGTAATGGAGATAAAAATCATCAACTTGTATCATGGAAGAGATAAAGCGAGTCATCCATAGGAATGTTCTTAAAAGTAATGTTAGAAAATAAGATTTATGTGTCTATCCTAGTGTTGATCGTTATAATGGAACGATAACATATATGGAATAATACGCCACTAAGAAAAAATATATAAATATGCAAATATATAGAATCTAAGAGAATTAAGTTAAAGAATATAAGAATAATGACAAAAATGGAAGGAAAATGACTCGAGGCTCGGGTTTTACCCCGAGATGCCTACGTAGCCTATAGAGGCATCAAAGTCCACGTAGTTCGTATGTAAAATGAGGGGTGGGATTTATCCCATAAATCCAACCTGGGACTTCTCTTATAGGTGTGTGTATGTGTAGAAAAGTGTTTTAATTGTTAGAAAAGTGCTAGAAAAGTGTGATAATTCCCGTTTGGAATTTATGAGAAAACCCTCTTTTTGTTGTTTTTCGGGTTTTATTTATATGAAAATAAGGGATGTGCAATAATACTAAATAAAAAGTATATTAGGATATGTGAGATGGATAGAATAAAAGTTCTAAGTAATAAAAATAAGTTAACGCGAATTTAGGAGAATTTGAAGAGAGAGTTGATGAAGTTGGACCTTCTTAAAGATCTTGAGCTTGATCTTGAATGTTGAAGAGCAACCCCTTGCACTTGGGTTATGATGAAGGGTAGTTAATTCACCAAGTTTGATGGAAAAGATGATGAAAAGTGAAGGTTGGAAAAGGATTTGGATGTGGAAATAACACTAACTTCGAGAGAGGTTTTCTGAATTCGCTGAGAGTGATGGATTTTAGATCTTGGGTCCTTTGCAATGAGGTCAGGACCTCCTTATTATAGGCCCAAGGCATTGTTGATTGGCATAGTCCTGGTCCTGCCAATCGGTGGGTGTTTTCAGGCACACTGCCGATAGGCAGGGTTTGGAACTTGCCATTTGGCAGTCTCTTTCAGGTTCCTTCGAAAAAATGGTCGTAAAACACAAACCGTTGATTCGAATCACGCACGTGACAAACTGATGGAAAGGTACTTCAGATACCTTCAAAATTCCTTGTATTGCTCTCGGGTTCGGGAGATGACTTTGGGTCAAATGTGGCTCGGAAGCGCTCATCGATCCTTTGGACGGGGAATTACCGGACGTAAACGGATCGTTCGTCCGCATGGTAAGTTAGAATCACGCACGGGGTGGACCATTGTAAAGGTTAGGAGATTTACTTCGACATTCCAAAGAGATTGACTCAGTTTGGGGAGTTAACTTTGGTCAATCGGGGCCTGGAAGTGCTTGGTGCCCTTTTGGAGTAAAAAAGATCGTTCGCCCATACCGTAAGTCAGAATTACGCACGGGGTGGACCGTTGGAAAGGGGTTCAGTTCCCTTTGAAGATTCATTCCGTATCGATCGAGATAATGAGTTAAATTTGGTCAAATGGAGACTGGGAGCGTCCGGTGGCCTCCTGATTAAGTTTAGAGGGAAAATGGGTCATTCATCTGTACCGTAAGTTAGAATCGCACATGGGGTGGACCATTAGAAAGGGGTTTCAGTTCCCTTTAAAGATTCATTCAGTCTCGGTCAAGTTAAAGAGTTTGACTTTTAGTCAAATGAAACCTGGGAGTGCCTGATGGCCTCTAGGTCAGTACCTGGGGTATGACTTAGGTTTGTAGTGATGAAGGGATGTGCTAGGGAACTAAGGAGAGGTTAGGGGTGCTAGAATGGGATGTCTACACTGCTGAAGCATCAACATTAGTAAAAAATAGAAATCATCAAATTCTAGCTAATAGAATATAAAGGATTTAACCATCCAACAACTGCTTTGGCTTCTACCAGTTATGTGCAAATGTAATTTGTACAAATCAGGAGGGGAGTAATATTAGCATTGTACATATTATCTTAATATGTGCATATTATTGTGACATTATTAAAATATAAGATCAACTGTTCTTCTGACATAATTTTAGCATTCACCTATCAACTCTTCATTAAAACTACCCAACTGACATTAAAGATCTCAACTTAATAGCCATGATTAAACCCAGTTTTGTGATTGTTTATATAGAATGACACCATCTCTATTCTAAATTTAATACTTCTTCCATCGCAAATTAAGAGTCTTTTGTAATGGCCAAGAGTATTGTTAAAATTGGTTAGTTCATTATATCCAAAAAAAAGTAAAGTGGGCTACTAATTTGGGAGAACCGAAGCCTAAAAAGTAACAATGACCTCTTAATTCCCAAAGAGTGATTAAGCTTACACAATCCCTTTTTATGGACATAACGAGTTTCATCAACGAAATTATAATCCTTTTGTCCCAATCCAGTTGATTAAGAGTAGCGTTGAAAACACTGTTTTGGAAACTTTTAACCATCAACCATTTGGTCATTGCTTAAAAACCATATATTGTCAATAAAATTATACTCTTGTCCCAATCTCAAGTTAATCAAGAGTCCTATTTGAAAACATCAATTTTTATGTATACACCATGATTTTATAATTTGGTCATCCAAAAAGAAAAATAAGACTGATAAACAATTATTAATATATGTGAAGAATTGACCAAAAATTAGCAAAGTTGATTTAAAATAAAAATGAATACCTCGTCCATTTCCTTGAGAATAACATCGCGCTCGCGATTAATCCTATGGTTCTCAAATTTAGAATTCTACAAAATATCAGACAAAATCAAAGTTATAATATTGAGTATCGACAACACTACAATAAATTACTCATGGTTTCAAATCAATGTTATTTCGACAAACACTTGAGAGATGAAGTTCAAATTAGAGAGTACCCTTTGATCTTAGTGAGGGATGGGAAAGTTGTTAGACCTTCTTGTCCAAACTTTTAAAAGTAAACTTCCATTTGATTAGAGATAACATAATGATCCAAGTTCCAAGTATCTTCCATGTAGGGCTGGAAAAACTGACCCGAACAAGACAATCCCACCCATATTAACGCGCAATGGATTCAAAAGGGTACAATAGAGCTTGCTTTATGCGGGTCATATAATGGGCCTTCCAAACCTCACGGTCTATGATGGGTTTAAGCGGGTTGATGATAGACCCATTGTCCTTCCCATTTAAAACCCCAAATTAGGTTTACTATTTTGGCTTGATAATTGCTTGGGGTTGCCATATTCATTTACACAGATAGCTAGTAAAAGACCCAGGTGCAATTCATGTTTTGGCCCGTTCCATTTGTTGGTTTGTTGCGGGTTAGAGATCAAATGGTAGCTCACACATTTTTTTCATATACTAGAAGGCAAAGCAGATAAAATAATGAAGCCTTGTTAGGGGATTAACCCTTAACCAAACTCAGAGAACCTGGGTTACAACCCGTCACCAACCCGCCCATATATAACCCTCACCCATTTGCAACCCCCCCAAATGCGCCTAGAACCATCCATTTGTCGGGCCTACTTCCATGGATGAGTTTTCGTGTTATAGGAGGGATGCTTGGAATGCATATGAAACAAAGGGTTAAAGTAAAGAGAACTATATAGTATATAAAACAATAAATAAACGGAATATAGTCTATAGGGATACATCAGACCTGATCGATATGTCAAGATAAGAAGTCTATCTTCGCCTTAAACGTTCCAAAGTCTAGGGAGAATAAGAATCTCTATATAAGGGAGGCAGAGCATCTGCTAATTTTTTCTTCTCATTGAGTGGCCTCTTCTTTGAGGCCGATTGGCTCGAATAACAGTACATTTAATGAACACAAAAACTACCTCGTGTATCGGTACTGAGTTGAGATACTACATTTCATTAATAAATAATTGTTTAGACTCCATGTTCAACTACACATACGCTCCTGTATATACATACATATATAAATGAAATAAAAAAAAAGGTTGCCAAAAAATAATTACTTGGTCATTTTTCCGAACACCTAGAATACAACACAATAAAAATAGTACCTTAAAAGAGTGGGGAAGTACATTTATTCAAGAAACTCAACACCTGAAACAAACAAACAAAATGTATTTGAGTTATCCAATTATATAATATGCTTTCAAACAATAGATCACTTGCATGGGTTCTTGAACCTAAAAGTTGGTGTCTAAAAGATAACTGAACATAAAATTTTAAAAACATACTAAATTGAAGTAATCCTGATCAATTAACATGAAATATTACTTCCTTAAATCAATACTGGTGTGATAAATATTATCACAGTATGCATCAAGCTTAAACTGGAAAATACACTATTCTAAATCAATAATGCAAAATTAGTGTTCTAATTACCAAATGTACAAACATAACACCAAATATACCAAATATACATATATAACAACAAAATTGACATTTATCCAATAGTATATCTATAGAAGAAATGGACAAAATAATTAAAATTGAGTAAATCTAATTTTGAACTCACTAACAGTAGATTTGTGTTCTATTTGTTCCAATATCTCAAAGAACACATTTCAAATCTGCAATACACATTTCAAAGAACACATTTCAAATTTGCAAAAATGCGTTTGATTTGGTCTCGAAGTATATACCTTTGAAGTATATACCTTCGATTTGGGATTGATTTGAAAAATGCCTCGCCACATGTTTGATTTCGTGAAACATGCCCATTGATTTCGTGTTCATTTGAGACAAACCTATTGATTTCGTGCAAAAATGCTCATGTTCGATTTTGTGTTGAAGTATGTACCTTTGATTTCGCGATTGATATCGTGAAACATACCTATTGTTTGAATCAGACCCATTGAACAAAACAAATAGTAAAACAAAGAGAAGTAATTTACCTTTAAAATGGAAAACTGAGATAAAATGGAATTCTGAGTTTGAGAAGGAGAGGGTTTTGGGTTTGTGGTGTTGGGTTCCAATTTTGATAGTTTGAGAAGGAGAGTGTGTATTGTCATGATAGAGGGTAGGTGAGATAGTACAAAGAAATGTAATTTACCCAAAAATCCCTTATGTTTGAATTAAACTGGAAGAGTGGGAATCAAGTTTGGAGAAAGAAAAGAGGGGGAATTCAAAAATTTGAAGGACAAAATAGGAAATGCAAACAAAAATTTTCTTGTGACATCATACTTCTATCTCATGATATACATAAGTTTTGTAACTTATTATATATATATATATATATATATATATATATATATATATATATATATATATATATATATATATATATATATATATATCATTTGGGAATCGAAAATATCTGAAAATCGTCAATAACAAATACTAACAGAGGAAAAAACTAAGAAACTTGGAACTAAAAATACCAAAATTTATCGAAAATACCCAAATACCAAATGGTTTGGTATTGGTAAGAGTTTTTGAAAAATTGAAAACGGAAAATCAAAATCGAAAGTACTAAAAAAATTAGCACGGTATTGGTACACGCCGAATACCGATCAAACCGACCAGTAACCACCCCTAGCCCTAACAGATTGAACTAATCAGGTAACACTTATAATTTTAACTTTCAATCTATTAAACTTGGTACTTAAGTGTAAAAATTATTAATAGTCATGTTATAAAATGATGATACCCTATTTCACACATGGTATTTAAAAGAATCTAAGGTCCCTTGGCTACCCTCAGGCAAGAACAAAGGTCACATGGCTAACCTCTAATCTCATACAAATCACTAATTGGTCCCCAGTACCTATGCTTCTCCAAACGATAAGCCACGATGCTTTAGTTGACCTCTATCCTTCCTAGTGTTGACAATCATTCAAATATGTCTCCTTAGACAAACTTAGAGAACACATGACTAGAATTCTACCATATCTGACACATATAGCAAACCGCAATCTAAAGAGGAATGACCTCTTAAGGCTACTTAGCCCTCAACACCAAGGTATACAACCCTATTACATCTCGAGAATAGTTTGAGATTAATATATGACAGTTCCTGAGCTCCTAAGACTTCAACAAGGCTTCTCTAACCAGTCTGGCAGAGCAGGTAGAAAGCATAACACTATTCCACCTACCTCCACTAAACAATCCCACTTGTATTGAAAGATACCATCAACATTTAATGCTTCTAGTAACTACCTTACACCACCAACAAATTCTTTGGCCAATACTTCACCATCATACTAACATCGTCAGGTGTCAGACCTATCACGGTGCACTCATTCTCTCTCAAAGAGTTCTCATATATAAGGAAGGGTGAGGAACAGTTTGAGGATGATTAATCCTAATAATTCTATGATATTAATACATTCAGATTATCAAGTGATCAAAGTTTTACCATCCATTAGATTTTTACTCCATTTTCCATGCTCTCATCCCACTATTGGGAGCATATACTTATAACTTGAGCCATTTCAAGTTATTAAACACTTTATATATCTTAACCTAAATCAATATTAGGAACCTTTAGAGAAGTTAATCAATTACTTCCTAAGGTTCTTTGGTTTGTAGATATATGATTCCAACCTCAGACACTTTTGACTAAAGCTCAAGAGATCTTTTTAGACTGTAGTAAATCATTTATGATCTAATAAACAAGTGAAATACCTTTCTTAGCGAACGTAGTACCCCCTTTCGAGGTCCAAACCACTTTATGTAATTGTCTCACATTTTGGCACCTCCTTCCTTTTAGATGTCTGAGGTCTAGAGGGGAGCACCTATGGGTCTAATGTCACTTTCGAATTTTAGGCTCATTACATAAACATGCACCATTTAATAATATGTTCATATTTAAATAGAGTGTGACTAGTTAGGCTAATGCTATGGCCTAAAAGAATGTTTGTATTAATTTTTTAGAGTAATTATTATTAAAGGCTTGGGAATTCAGACTAGTACAAGACCTAACCCACTTAAAGACTGTAGAACTTAACTAAGACCAATGAATACATTTTTTTCTTGTTCTTATCAGATAGAAAGACAACTAAACTAATGTTTATACAAACATAGATATTTCCATAGGTAGTGATCTTACTATACGTATATGCAATTATTGTTAATAAGGAACAAACGCTAAGATCCTGGTATTGATAGACCAAGTTTTTCATTAGATGTTATGGCATTAGGTCCTTACCATTGTAAGCAATGCATCACGTGAGCCAATTCTAGTAGAGATATTCCCCCTGGTTAAATTGCAAAGAAAACCTCTCAACATTCAAAAAAATTTGATTAGCCCAAGAAACCCTTTTAGGGACTTTTTAGTACGAACATGGGATCAAACAAAATTCATATTTCAAGGGTTTCTTGCATAAAAATGTTCTTTTTTTAGGTAAGGTCGGGGAGAGAGGATTCTTGCAATAATTTGGAAGTAAAATTTTTTTGGATGCATTTTTGGCTTTGTTGTGATTTTCTAATTTTTTTTATCTTAAAATATTTTTTTGGTTAATGAACAAATTGGGAAAGAGGAGATAATTGAAACACGCTTAACAGTTACATAATGACCCCTTCCAATTTGATTATCATAGCAGAAGGGTAGTAACCTGATAATTCTTTGCCTCTGCTGAATATAATAGACCAAAAAGTTTAAGAGAAGAAAGTAAAAAAAATTAATTATTATAAAAGGGGTAAAGGTCTTTGCAATTTTCCTTTTGTTCGTTAATGGTCGGACTACCCTAATGCTTTATGATGTCAGATCATGACAACTTGGAGGGTATATTTTTCTTTAGTGGATATATTCCATTCGTCCTAAATTAAGAGTAGACTATTCTATTTGGGTTATCCCAAATTAAGAGTTTACTTTTCCTTTTTAAACATAATCAATGAACCAAATTTCATGGTAGTGAACAAAGGATGAATTTTATTCAATGATTGAGACCCTTAATCTATTTAAAAAATGAATATGCACTCTTAATTTGGGGCATAGAGATTATTATCTTTTTTTTTTCTGTTAAGAATGTAGAAGCTTCTTTTGTGATGTCAGGATTTTTGTCGTCTTCACATTAATTTCAACGTACCCTCACAAGACGCTAGAATATTCTACTATTAGTTAGGTGGGGAATAATCCTTCTTTTTTTCTCTCTCTCTCTCTCTCCCTATATATATATATATATATATATATATATATATATATATATTACTATCTTTTTAAGGCAAATGCACTACTTAAATTTTTGAATATATATGATATTATGAGAGATTTGGTGGAGGCCGACGATTAGGCAAAGGGTGGTGTTAGCTATGCCTATCACTGTATCTCCACTCATCCACAGTGTCATTGGTAGAATCCATAGATAGTGTATCCCTAGTCCCCACACTTGCTGTCACTCCATTGGACAGCATGCCAAGAATAATCGAGTCCAACTCATCATCCATTGGTGGCCTATTTAGACAATTCTCCTTAAACGGGGATTGCGTCCCTACCATGAATAAAAGGTTCCACCATGTTACACATTACATTCAATGTTCATGGAAAGCGACCATTTTTCTTCACCTACTACTATCCCTTCACTTATTGATGATGCCCTCATTCTTATCGATGATTTAAAACCACACCGTGTCAATCGTGATGGCCGTACCACCTAACACGTGATCTCCCGCTAATCCAACCCTCGTACCTTGTCCAAAACCTCCATTTTGGCTAGTTTTGGTTCTTACGAGCCCAATCTGTCAATCTCTCACTTATCGTTAGCATTACATTCTCCCTTCCCCACTTCCAAACAAATAAACCTTCTTGATCCAGAGCCTACAATTATAGCCCTACGAGGTGGGTTCCTTTTTTCATTCCGACGAGAAACTATTGTTAACTGTGGCTAACTGGTTGTCCATCTTCCATTTAATGTTGTGTCACCCGTGGTAGTTTGACGAGGTCAACGTTCCCAACTATAAATACAACACTTACCCTTTCATTCACATTAGCGAGAGAGAAAATTACATCATAACCGATGTGTGTGATATGACCTAGCACGATATAAACAATATTAGTACATATATCTCACTTTTATCTATGGCCAAAAGAACTGCTTCTTCTACAACTGAGTCAATACTCTCACCACCCACACTGATATTCCTTTGAACCTGCAATTAGGATTTAATTATTTCTTTAATGTGAGTTCTCCTCTTGTATCACCTCCACACTATGATATACGACATGCCACTAGTTTCTCAATCTTCTTTCCACCAAAAGGTGACTTTTCCATTATTTCCTCCAGCTTCCACCCATTGATTAACATGGAAACTGAGGTCGTCGACTGCAATGTCGATGATCTATTTTTGTGTTTATCGACAAATAATCCCAAGAATTTAAATACCATTCTTTCCACAACAGAGTTTTGTTTCAACAACGTGGTCAACAACCTTTCTGTCACCATTCTAGATTGTTTTAGGATACTTTATGTCGTTAGTTATGGTTTACCCATACTACTTTGGGTTGCCCCTCGATCATCGAGTTTGATCCACATTTCCTTTTCCATATATTGATATCTGCGCTCGCCTTCAAAGCATCTACTATTCCCATAAAAACATTATGGATCCCCACTTCCACCTCCTTATTTTTCAACATGGTATCTTAGTGATGGTTTGATTTCGCATGGAGCGACGACTAAAAAAATTCCATAAGCTTTTGATGCGCAACTTTGCCTTTTTTGTATGTTTAGTACAGGGGTGTTCACGGTCCGGTCCGGTCCGGTCTGATTTTGATTTATTTTTGGGACTGGACCGCATTAATTGGTCTTAGAAAATTATGGAATGGGATCGGACCAGAATAAACGGTCTCGGTCCTATTCGGTTTTCAGGTGGTCCGGGTTCAGTCTCAATCCTATTCGGATCATAAATAACTAATATAAAAAATGTAAACTCCCCTCCATTCAAGACCCTCTATTATTTCAATATAAAATTCTGAAATAAGGTAAAAAAATATTATTACACGAAGAAATAAACATCACGAAACTTCTAAAACCAAATCCCCTATTTCAGTTGAAAAACAAATAAAGGAAATGCATTATGTTAAAAGTCAAAGGCCGCAAATCTGGTAATTTGTTTTTACTCAAATGTTGGAATCAATGTAGTGTGTTAAATGGGTTGGTATATATGATTGTAATTTACACGAATCTAGTAAATTTTACAGTTAAAAAAGTGTACAAAAATATTATTACACAAAGAAATAAACATTAGAAAATGAGAAATGAGAAAGGGAACCTTGACTACCGGAGAGTGGGAAGGGTTGAACCTAGACTGCTGGCCGGTGAGGGTTTATGTTGGTGGGAGTTTTCTAGGCTAGTGTGGGTGTAGGAAGACATGGGTTATTTCGATCGGATTGATGTTCAGGCCGGTGCAGGTTTATGTCGCCGGGGGTTGTTAGGGCCGGACCGGAGAGAGGGAGAGAGAAAGAAGATGAAGAAGAAGAGATGGTGGGTGGAAGGAGGCTATGTGGAGTGGAGAGGTGTACAACTGCTGAGAGTGAGATAAGTGACAAAGAGATGGGTTTTTGTCTTGAGGGATCTATTTTGTTTTTGGGCTAGGGAAAGTACTAATACGTGGGTTGGGCTCGGTTTGGGTATGAAATACAATCAACTTAGTATATTTAAAATATATAAAAATATACATAAAAATATTTAATAAAAGTGGTCCGGCCCGATCCAGACCCGATTTTTATGACCTAAGACCGAGATCGAACCGAATAATGCAGTCCTCCACATTTTAAGATCGAATTAAGACTAAATTTAAAAAACCAACAAAAGTATGTTCGATTCGGTTCGATTTTTTCGATCCGTTTGGTCCATTTGAGTTCGTGCACACCCCTAGTCTAATGCTGTGCAGTTCTGTCTTATGATGTGGACCTTTTAGTTGTTCTTCGACCTCACCACATATGCAACGTGTCAAACATTTATCTATTTTAGGATACGCATGTCCTTCTTATGCTCCTTACCTCGAGATACCTCCTAGAACATCCTCTCTTATGATGATTGCATGAAGTTATCTTAATTTCTAAGTCTTTTGATTCTCCATCCAGTTCCTGTACCCACTTTCTTATTCGATGACATGCCCACCTTGATGCTGAGGCTATTTGGGTTTCCGAGGCTACACCTCACCACATTAAACAATTCTTCTACCACTAATATCAGAGTTACATTATTTTTATTCACACGGGGGTGGGGTGGGGTGAGTAAGGGAGGTGCTTGAAAACTTAGGGGCATATTTCATCTTAGTTCAGGGGTGTACCCGAACCTCAATGGACCGAAAGGACCAGAAAAACCAAACTGAACGTAATTTTGCATTTTTTTAAAATTCCATCTTAAAATGTGGAGGACCGCTTAATTCAGTTCGGTGTTAGTCTTGGGTCATAAAAAGCGGGTCCGGACTTGACCGAACCGGACCGCCTTTATTAAATATTTTTATTTAGTTTTTAATATATTTTAAAAATACTAAGTTGCTTATATTTCATACCCAAACCAAGCCCAACCCACATATTAGTACTTTCTCTCACCCATAAACAAAATAGAACCCTAAAGACAAAAACCCATTTCTTTCTCACTTATCTCACTCTCAGCATCTGTATGCCTCTCCACTCCATATAGCCTCCCTCTTCCCACCATCTCTTTTTCTTCATCTTCTTTCTCTCTCCCTCGCTCCGGTCTGTCTCTAACATCCCCCGACGACATAAAACCGCACCGACCTGAACATCAATCCATCCAAAATAACTCCTACTGACCTAAACCCACATCGACCTAGACAACTCCCGCCGATATAAACCCACACCGGCCAACAGTCGAGGTTCAACCCTACCCACCCACCGATAGTCGAGGTTCCTTTTCTCACTTATCATTTTCTAATGTTTATTTATTTGTGTAATAATATTTTTGTACACTTTTTTTAACAGTAGAATTTACTAGATTCGTGTAAATTACAATCATATATACCAACCCATTTAACACATTACACTGATTCCAACATTTGAGTATAAACATATTACAAGATTTGTGGGCTTTTACTTTCAACATAATGCATTTACTTTGGTTGTTTTTAACTGAAATAGGGGATTTGGTTTTAGAATTTTTGTGATGTTTATTTCTTTGGGTAATAATATTTTTTTCTACCTTATTTCAGAATTTTATATTGAAATTTTAGAGGGGCTTGAATGGAGGTGATTTTATATTTTTTATATTAGTTATTAACGAACCGAATAGGATCGAAACCAAACCTGGACCACCTAAAAATCGATTAGGATCGAGACCGTTTATTCATGTCCGGTCTCAGTACATAATTTTCTAGGATCGATTAATGCGGTCTGGTCCCAAAAATACCTAAAAATCAGACCCGACCGCGAACACCCCTATCTTAGTTCACAATATTATCCTTTTTCTATTCAAATGTGGAAGCTTTCTTGTGACATCATGACCTATGTCATCTTGCTAGTATAGGCTAATTTCTAAACTGTTTAAAGTAGAAACACTCATTATTTTTCTTGGTGAGCTATAATTTAATATTTAAAAATTGCTTATATGAATAATATTTGAATAAAAAAATATAGCGTAAGTAGAACAAACATCATCTCGGGGTTTCTTGCCTTGAACCTTCGCTGCTTGTCAATTTATAAAATACCGCAAGTGCATGCGCTATTATAAAATATCGAGTGTAAGTATGGGTTGAACCCACGAAAATTTGCCAATTTTTTAGTTCAAAATAATTGTGACTATCCAACTAGACGAAATGGTATTAGAGAGGATATAAAATTTTAAAATGCGATTACGAAATATATAATCAAGTATGGAGAAAACTAGGATGTTGAATCCATTTATCACATTTAACTAGAATTATGAAATAATTTAAACTCATAATTTCCGATTTTCTAACTCAAATTAAATCGACTCTCGTTACGTTTAATTCGAAAAATAATACGGTTAAGTTCACAATAAAATTTAACGTCCCTAGATTAGACAACTAAAATCCATATTCCCATAAAAAGTTCACTTTTAAATTTCAAAGTATAGTTTTTAAGCAAGGACTATCAATTAATTTAATAAAAGTATAGCCTATCAAAAATTACTCAAACCTAAAATAAAAAATGATATTTTCAAACAAAGTCGAAGGCTTAAATCACATTCTCGTGCCATTTTAAATGAATACCGAATTTTTAAAACTTTTAGAACATGCTAAGAAATAAAGAAAAATTTAAACTGCACACAATATTAATTAAATATAATAAACTTCACCCAATCCTAGTAAAGAAATTGAGCTAGAATCATTGAAGACAAAATAAAAGTGCAAGAATGAATAATAACATTCATTAATAAAACAACTTGCATATTAATCGTGCCTTATAATTGATCTTGACAAAATTTACCCCATAAAAGAATAATTCTTGGACCTTAAAAAAATGTACCCTCAAAATAAAAGTACCAAAAATTATTCTAAATGCTCTCTAAAATTTTCTATATAAAATAATGAACCTAATGGTTATTTATAGGCTTAAGAGTGAGGTATTTGATTTGGGTAAAAACACAATTTTTTTGGTTGTATTTAGATCGGTAATTATCCAAAAGTTAACCATTAAAAATGTACTCACGTTTTTTTAGTGTTTGACATAAAGTGGGACTCTGTTTAATACCAATCTGATAAGCATTTTCCTCCAAATCTAGGTGTGACAGGTGCTGAATTTTTACTAAAAAGGATAAGGTCAAGGGGAATTGAACCCAGGATCTCTGAATTCTTTGTGTGCATGCGTGGCCACTAAACCAAGCAACACTTCAAGTGTTCATTTGCATCCAATTATCTTTAAGCTCTTATTCAAGCTGAATTTCATATATTCCTATTTTGAACCTCATAACTTTACCAAATGACCTTAGATCTTCACCAAACATCACGGGTACTTGTAAAAATATAAAATAACTTATATTAATTGAAATTTATCGCCATAAAGCTTAAAAAGTTTCCAATTTATTTTTAATTGCATTTTAAACCACAAATTTTATAACTTCTTCTTTTTAACTCTGAATTTAACTAAATTTCACATAGAACTTTATTTTTCCTAGATAAACATTTAAAAATGATCGTTAGGACATTAAAGTTTTTGAAATTATGATTTCACCCCTGAGGTTATAAAGTTGCATTTTTAGCTCAGATTTTATTTGAACTTGCATTTTTCTTTTTATTAAACTAAATAACTGTAAAAGATCATTAATCATGATACAACGGGCCTAAAAATGTCTAGATTTGGTCATAATTTGTATACAATAATGCACTCATCAAATACCCCCAAATCTAAACATATTTAGTCCTTGAGAAAAACTAAAACTTTAAAATTTAACTCACTTTCGTAGGAATCACGATTGCACGTAGCATGTATAACCAGCCATTAAACCCCTAGGTTACCCTAATGGATGAGTTTTGTCTCATGAGGGTTTGCAATGAATATACCCACAAGATTCAAAAACTTGACTCAATATAAAAGACACAAAAGTCATGTGACCATGTTTGAATGCAAACTTCATAAATATAGTAGAACTTGACTTTTAAATCTTAACTTATCGAAGGGGTGTGTGTGTAGCTAATATAACCGTCCGTTTTAAAAGATTTTATCGTTACATTTCTTATTAAAAAGTTTGTTTTGATTTCAAAATATCACGGGTTGCACTCTCAATCGAACATTAGGAAATTTATTATTTTATCTCGGTATATGTGAATAAGAGAGTAAATTTAAATGAATTTTTTTAAATATACATGATTAAAAAATGGACTTTTATTATATGGATGAATATGACATCATGAACGAAAAATCGATTACTTGTTGAAAACTTTGAATCGCACCATTAAACATATTCATCTTCTCTCCACACTATGACTAATTTCACATGAGATCGATTATGAGTTTCTTCAGTTCTATTGTAATCTCAAGTTTTTGTCTAGAAATAATGGAGTTGGAGTTCAACATTTTTGAGAATATAGAGATTTTTCAGTATTTCGACTTTTAGGCACATTTTCTAACATCCATTTTCCTATTTTTTTTCTTTTTTGTAAAACTTATAAACTCTTTTTATTTTCCATTTTTTTTCATTTCAGTTTCTCATTCATTCTTTCATTCCTCCTTTTTTTTGTTCTTTTCTTTTCACACATCCTTCTTTCAGCCTCTTTTTTGGCCTTTTTTCTACTGTAATTTTACCCTAGTACTCTCAGAAAATGAGAATGGATTTTTATATGGGCTTTAACCTCCTAGTTAGAGTTGGGTAGGATATTGAGTTTTTAACATAGGGCCTATTTTTATTTTGGCTCAAATGGGCTTGCAACAGAATAATGTGAAAGGGTTGGAGTTAGTCTTAATTTTGAACTTTCAAATGATGTCCTAATCTTTTTTCTCAAAGTTTCGTTAAGTTAATTTGTGTCTCAGGATGACTTATTAAGACTTTTAGTGCTTGTGATTCACATTTTGACTTTTTATTTTCAATAATCGAATAAAAAAAGAATTTGAGATAATTAACAAATTAATCATTGAAGAAAAGTTTGAGTTATTTTAAATCGGATTGATTTAAATCTCTCGAAAATGATGAATGTCACAAAAATCTCGCTGGGTTAAAATCTCTACATTTATTCGTTAAGCATATTAACTTTCGCTTCAATATCCATTTTCGACCATATTAATTAGCTCACGTGTAAAAAATTTCTTAAGTTGAGAGATTCATGAATTAATTCTATATTAATAAATCGTTTCAAAACTTAATTATATTTAAAATCTTTTTGAATTTTTGAATTTTTTCTAATTTTTTTTCAAAAGTACCATCCTTACCCCCAAACATAAATTTACATTGTCCTCAGTGTATGATCAAATAAAGACATGATCAATGCAAATAAAGTAAAGGAGTAAAAGGACGAGATTACCCGCGAACTTTCACTTATGTTACTAACTTCCAACCGATCTCATGTGCTTTGTGTCATGTAATACCCCGTATTTTTATGCTATATTAATTTGGGGATTCATTAAATTTAATGTGAGTTAATTATTTAATAAAAATCTGGAAATTAATTATGTTATAATTATTAACGTGACGAGAGTTAGTAATTATGGAAAATTTGTTGAATATTACTAATGAGCAAAGTAATATGTAATATTGGTTATATTAAATGTCACGAGTGAATAAAATGACAATTTTGGAAATTGAGTCGGGACGCGCCCGTGTTGCGTCGGAACTAAATAGTGAAAAATAAAAGTGAATATTTTATAAGTCGTTCATATGGTCGTTTTGAGTGTGCCAACGCGTCCGGAAGGGTCGAGATAGTCAGCAAAGTATACCCGGGGGTTTGATTTGGGTATCGGGGCATTTTTAGGCTTAATGTGTACCCCGGGAGGGCATTTTAGACATTTTACATTTTTGGGTAATTAAACCCACGAAAATCAGTAATCTATATCATCCATTTAGGTTAGTCAGCTTGGGGTTAGAAAACACAAACACAAGAACGGACATAGGAGAGGAAGGAGAGAGCTCTCAAGGCAAATTCAAGGCCCAAAATCCATCCGTTTGCACCGCCACCACCACCAACGCGTAGATCGCGCGACGGGGAACGCAACCACACCAAAATCATCCGCAAACCAGAACGTCAAAAATCCCAGGAAAGTGTTTATCTTGCTTATTTCGTTGGTGCATCTTTCATATTAGTTTAGGAGTAATTAGAATGAGTTTTTATGGAAGAAAACCAAAGATTTGAGATAGGAATTGCATGTAGTGATGGATAAATTGATAATTCTGGAAACCATTGCCACGTAGAGGAATTTCCCACGAAATTATGATGTTTATAAGAAGAAATTTCTGGAAATACTTGTTAGAACCATGTTTAAGAGAATTATAGGGTTCTTGATAATTATGATAATTTTTGGGTTGTTAATCCATGTATAATGATAGAAATCCACATGCTTTACGTTGGAAATACCTAATATGGAGATATAATGTTAGTAGTATGAATCTTTGGACGTTTGTGAATGTAAAACTTGAATTTGGATGAAGAAATGTGTTAGAACCCGTAACTGCAAAACTGCAGAAATCGCAATACCTGCTTGATCGATCGATCGAACCCAGAGCTTCGATCGATCGAAGGTTCGATCGATCGGACCCCAGACCTCGATCGATCGACCCCTCCTGGCAGACTCCTATTTCCTTTTCTAAATTAGTTAAGTTCAATTTATTGTGAAATAATGCTTGGGTATCCTTAATAAAATATTTTGGGGGAATAGGGAAGACCAATAAGACATGTGAATAAACTTTGGGACCCTTGATGTCGGGAAAAGATTGTATTTTAGGATAATTACATAAGGGTCGGTGAATTTATGATTTAAAGAGAGAGACACGTAAGAGAGTTACTTTGGGACAAATGTTTATACCTACTGAATTTTATAATTTGGAGAATAAAGTCATGAGAGTTGTGTGGTACGTTGGAATAATACCGAATCAAGGTTAGAAACGAACCGTTATAAGTGTTTACTAAAATATGATAAAATGGATAAAAGTCGTAACTATGGGATTTGGGAATATACCCAATATTGACCTAGTAATATTAGTATAGTTATATGATTGTGTATGCATATTCTATCTATGTGTGAAAACATGCCCACGCTACTTGCTATCCCTGAGGTTACCACTCTGGGACAGTCTTATCTCGATGGGACCTTTATGGGGGATATTGACTTGTACCCTAGAGGCTAGATATCCTTGGTACAGGCTATCGAATCGATAGTTCAGACGGTCCTAAGAGACGCGGGTATGTGCCATCCTCTTAGAGACTTGGAATCTATGCTTCGCCTCAATATTGTTTGTGTATGTGTTAATACAATTCGAGAGTGATTCCGAATTTGTATTCCCCTTAATATGAGTGATACGGGGTTTGGATAGTAGAGTATGCCCGCACCATAGTTTTTATTTGGGTTTCTGTTATTATATATATATTTTACGAGTAGTTAATATATATATGAAATTCTGAAATCTAGAACTGCCTACTATGATTTGATATGCAGGACATGGTTGATGACTCACATTGCAAATACTTGTTTGAGAAAGTATAATATGGCACTGGAAAATTTTATTGATTAATAAAGTTAGAATGAGAATTTTGGTCCCTAATTGAAATATTCTTTTCAAACAATTGAATTGTTAAATTTGAAATCCTGCGAATAACCTAAGATAAGTTAAATCATTGGGGAAAGATAGCGTGATATATGATGAGATAAACCATTGGGAAGGTTAGTGCGATAGGTGTGCACACTAGAAGAGAGGTGAGAATTTCTCAAGAGAGTGTCGCACTAATATGTTGTTGCATTAGCCTTTATTAATTTAAATACTTGCTAAACAAATTTTTAAATCATATACACTATCGGGCTCTGACTCGTTTCTCTCTCTCTCTCTCTCTCTCTCTTTCTTGTATATATATGTATGTACTACAGGTGCCCAGCCACAGGGGCGTCTTGCTTAGGATCCCTTGGAAGGAACGTGCTGCAGCTTAGGTGGGAGTTGCAGGCCACTTTCTTAGACGATTTCATTTACTTGATCCCACTCCTATGATTCTCAGTTATTGGGGGGAATGTGTCGCCCTTTCCACTATTTATCTGTTTTGTTGGGACATTTGTATTTCAGTTTTTTCTAGTACTGTTACTTTGGGATTTATTCAGCATGTATGTTTTACATTGAGTTTTAAATGTTGGGATTTTGGATGTTGAATGTTTAAAGTAATTGGATTATGTTCCAGGATAATTGTTGTATGATTCTTACTTATTGAGAATGTTGTTACTAATTAAATAAATAATTTTCCTAAAAAAATAAAATTGGTCAGTAATGTTGAAAAATGGTTTTGACACTTAGCTTAATTAAGTAGGGTGTTAATTTGGAAAAAAATTTATGTTCACGACAGTGATGCTAAGAATGAACCAACTGTTCACCTTGATTTTAATTTAATAAAGGAGTGATCGCCCGGTATTTAATTAGGCGAGGTGTCACAGGTGGTATCAGAGCATCAGGTTCTAGTGTCCATAGGATCTGTATGGCTTATTTCGCTTTCAGCTTAACGTTTTTGCTATAGAGCCCTATTATAGGATGGTTGTATTCTTGCTTTCAAGTTTACGTCTTCAGCTATTTGAGATTTGTTAATGACTGTAGACTAATAAACTTCTTCACGTTTCAGATGCCTCCGAGACTTGCACCGAAGGATAGGCGTGCCCAGGCCGAGCAGCCAGCAGCTCCGGCACAAGGCACTATGAATGCTAATGAAGTAGCCGCCATTGTTGCTCAGGCGGTGAATTCCGCGCTAGCGGTGGTTCAGCAGGCTCCACCCCAGATTCAGGCAGTGGCGCCAGTACCAGCACAACTTCCATCTGCATGGGAGAGGGTTAGGGATGCTTTTCAGAAGGCGCATCCCCCTGAGTTCTCTGGTAGCTCAGATATCGTCACAGTCAGCCAATGGAAGAAAGACATCCAGCGGCATCTTCGTATGTATGAGTGCACCGACGTGCAAAAATAGTTGTTGGCTTCCTTTAAGCTGGTGGGGGCCGCTTTGCACTGGTGGGAGTCCACTACCACATTGGAGGAGAGGGACACGATCTCTATTCAGTTGTTCTGGGAGCGGTTTGATCGCAAGTACTTTCCACCCGCCGTACAGACTGAGATGAGGCGGAAATTACTGAATTTGAAGCAGGAGAATTCTACCGTAGCTGAGTATGAGGAGGATTTCACGAGACTTCTCACCATCGTGCCAGATGAGGCACCCACTGAGGGCAAGAAGATTATGTTATTTGTGGACGGTTTAGCTTGGAGGATCCATCAACATCTTATAGGGAATCTATTTCTGAGTACTTTCACAAATGTACTCAATGCTGCGTTACTACATTGCCAGGATCACCGCTTCCATCTATAGGGAAGCAAGAGAGCAGGAGAGTCCAGCCAGTAGGGCAGGACCGGGGGTAGTAGTACTAGTGGGGCACCATCTCATGGACAGACTCGTCAACACGAGCAGAGTTCCCATTAGGGGGACACTGCTAATCGATTCCGTTCAGGTGATTCCAGGCAGGGATTTAGGGGTTATAGGCAGGGTCAGCAGCAGGGCCAACAGCGTGTTCATCAGGGCCAGCAGGGCCAGTGGCGGGGAGGTAACGGCCAGCAGGGCCGTGGTCAACAGGCTCAGAGGGGAGGTAACTTCAAAGGCCAATGTTTTGGGTGTGGTAGACACGGCCATAGGCGCCAGGATTGTCCGGAGGGAGATAGGGCCCCACAGCAGCAGGGTTCCCATAATGATCCACAGAGACCACTTTTTCCGGCTGCCCTCCCAGCTCCAGCCCAGGTGCCAGCCCTACCAGCCATTCCAGCAGCTCCAGTGCAGTAGGGACAGTTACAGTACGGACGTGTCTATAACGTCCACCAGGCAGCAGCTCCACAGGCACCACCCGCGATTGAGGGTATGTTTCCTATCCATGGTACTATGGGTCGGGTTTTGTTTTATACCGGGGAGACTCATTGTTTTATAGCTACGCATTTTGCGAAGGCCTTAGGGTTATTAGGCACAGCAGAGAGCACGGTGACGTGTGTAGACTCACCACCGGGGAGTGGGTCACTTATCTTCTTTATATGCCGAGGAGTGGGGGTAGAGATTGGTAGTTTGGTATTAAATACAGACATGTTAGTCTTAGATATGCATGAGCATGATGTTATTATTGGTATGGATTGGCTCGCAGCTTATAGAGCCATGATTGATTGCTACGGTGGGAGCATTGTTTTTGCCATTCCGGGGTAAGAGATGTTTGTAGTGGTGATGCCTCGCCCAGAGGGAGGTTCGACCGCTCATTTGTATTATATAGAGGAGGATACCTCTAAGGAGGTTGTGATTCCGTTAGACACGATTCCAGTTGTTCGTGAGTATTCCGATGTGTTTCAGGAAATACCAGGCCTACCCCCCAGTCGAGAGATAGACTTTGTCATAGATTTATTGCCAGATACTAGACCTGTAGCACGCGCTCCATACCGTATGGATCCGACGGAGATGCGAGAGTTACGAGATCAAATAAAGTATATGTTAGGTCAGGGCTTCATTCGCATGAGTACCTCACCTTGGGGCACTCCAGTTCTGTTTGTGAAGAAGAGAGATGGTTCACTGAGGTTGTGTGTGGACTACCGGGAGTTGAACAAGGTTACGATACAGAATAAGTATCCGTTGCCTCGAATCGATGATCTGTTCGACCAGCTGAGGGGAGCAACTTTCTTTTCGAAGATAGATCTGAGGTCGGGGTACCATCAGCTACGTATTAGAGAGCAGGATGTTTCAAAAACTGCCTTCTTGAAGAGATATGGGTCTTACGAGTTCAGAGTGATGCCATTTGGTCTCATAAATGCTCCAGTCGTATTCATGGACTTAATGAACTGAGTATTCATAGAGTTCTTGGATCAGTTTGTCATCGTCTTTATAGATGACATTTTGATATATTCACACTCCGAGGAGGAGCACGCCGAGCATTTGAGGCAGGTTCTTCAGACTCTATGAGAGCATCAGTTGTATGCTAAGTACGAGAAGTGTGGATTCTGGTTGCAAGAAGTACAGTTCTTGGGCCATGTTGTTTCTGAGCAGGGGATTGCAGTTGACCCGAGTAAAGTGTCAGCGGTGAGGGAATGGGGACAACCCACGACACCGACGGAAGTGCGTAGTTTCTTGGGGTTAGCCGGATACTACCGAAGATTCATTCGGGGATTCTCCAAAATAGCGGGTCCATTGACGAATCTGACTCGCAAGGGGGTACCATATGTTTGGGATGACGCTTGTCAGTTAGCTTTCGACGAGCTGAAAGATAAGCTTACTTCAGCACCAGTTCTTGCTTTACCGAAACCGGGTGTGGAGTACCTGGTTTACACCGATGCCTCTTTACGGGGACTTGGGGGAGTACTTCAGCAGGAGGAGAAGGCCATAGCTTTTGCCTCCCGCAAGCTTAAGCCGCATGAAAAGAATTACCCCACCCACGACCTAGAGTTAGCAGCGGTCGTTTTTGCATTAAGGATATGGAGGCACTACTTATTGGGGGAGAAGTTCCGTTTGTTCACAGACCACAAATCACTGCAGTACCTATTCACTCAGCGAGAGCTGAATATGCGACAGCGCAGATGGTTAGAGTTTGTGAAGGACTATCAGTTTGACATACAGTATCATCCGGGGAAGGCCAACGTAGTTGCTGATGCGTTGATCCGTAGACCGGTAGACGAGGTAGCGGACGTCTGGAAAGCAAAGTGGAAGGAGTTAGGCCACCAGGACACAGTAGCCCGTTCCTTCATATCTGTTATGACAGTCACACCCGAGATTGTTATGAGGGTAATACAGGCCCAAACCACAGACCCGTTTTTCCAGGAGAAGATTGTACGACTCTTAGCCGAGGGTGCTGAGTCCTATTCTGTTAGTTCTGATGGGGGTTTGAGGTTTAATGGGAGGTTTGTGGTTCCAGAAGGAGCAGAATTACGTCATGCAGTGATGACCCAGTCTCATGGGTCCCGATTTGCAGTACATCCTGGAGGAGATAAGATGTACCAAGATATGAGGAGGCAATACTGGTGGAGTGGGATGAAGAAGGACATTACTGAGTTCGTGTCCAAGTGTTCTACCTGCCAGCTAGTAAAGGTGGACCATCAGAAACCGTCAGGGTTGCTTCAGACATTGGAAGTACCTTCATGGAAGTGGGAGAGTATTTCCATGGATTTTATTACAGGGTTGCCTACATCACAGCGGGGCCACGACTCTATCTGGGTGATTGTAGACCGTTTGACTGAGGTAGATCATTTTCTGCCGGTGTGGACAGACTATACCACGGGTCAGTATGCTCAGTTGTTCATTACTGAGATTGTCAGATTACATGGGGTGCCCCTGAATATTGTGTCAAATAGAGACAAGATTTTCGTGTCACATTTCTGGGAAAGCTTTCAGGAGGCTATGGGTACTGAGTTGAGGTTGAGTTCAACTTATCACCCACAGACAGATGGACAGACATAGCATACTAATCATATGTTAGAGGATATGCTACGCATGTGTGTTCTTGATTTTGGAGGAGGTTGGGAGCCACATCTTCCACTGGTAGAGTTTGCTTATAATAACTCTTATCAGTTTACGATTGGTATGTCTCCATTTGAGGCTTTGTATGGCAGGCCTTTTCGTTCTCCAAATTGTTGGCTCGAGGTGGGGGATAATAAGTTGCTAGGACCAGAGGTGATTCAGGAAACCTCCGCGAGGATTGAGATGATTAGGAGTCGCATTTAAGTAGCCCAGGACAGGTAGAAGAGCTACGCCGATGCGAAATGGTTCTTCCGGGAGTTTAATGTGGGGGACCAAGTGTTACTGAGTGTATCTCCTATGAAAGGAGTGATGAGGTTCGGGAAGAAGGGGAAATTGGCCCCGAGGTACGTGGGACCATTTCCCATTATCGAGAGGATTGGGCCGGTAGCATACAGATTGGGACTACCAGAGCATTTACATCGCATTCACGATGTATTCCACATCTCGTCGTTGAGACGGTATCTTCGGGATGATATGGCCCATACTCACATCGTGATAGATGAGATAGACTTACATCCTGACAGCTCTTACGAGGAGAGACCGGTGGCTATCCTAGACTATAGTGAGAAGAGATTGAGGTCGAAGATAGTTCCACTTGTGCGGGTCCAGTGGGAGCATCATAACATGGAGGAATCCACTTGGGAGCGCGAAGTCGATATGTGCGAGAGATATCCAAATTTGTTCTTACCAGGTATGCCTTGTTTTTCGAATTTCGGGATGAAATTCCGTTATTAGGGGGGAAGTATGTAACACCCCGTATTTTTATGCTATATTAATTTGGGGATTTATTAAATTTTGATGTGAGTTAATTATTTAATAAAAATCCGGAAATTAATTATGTTATAATTATTAACGTGACGAGAGTTAGTAATTATGGGAAATTTGTTGAATATTACTAATGAGCAAAGTAATATGTAATATTGGTTATATTGAATGTCACGAGTGAATAAAATGACAATTTTGGAAATTGAGTTGGGACGCGCCCGTGTTGCGTCGGGACTAAATAGTGAAAAATAAAAGTGAATATTTTATAAGTCATTCATATGGTCGTTTTGAGTGCGCCAACGTGCCCGGAAGGGTCGAGATAGTCAGAAAAGTATACCCGGGGGTTTGATTTGGGTCTCGGGGCATTTTTCGGCTTAATGTGTACCCCTGGAGGGCATTTTAGACATTTTACATTTTTGGGTAATTAAACCCACGAAAATCAGTAATCTATATTAGCCATTTAGGTTAGTCAGCTAGGGTTAGAAAACACAAACACAAGAACGGCCATAGGAGAGGAAGGAGAGAGCTCTCAAGGCAAATTTAAGGCCCAAAATCCATCCGTTTGCACCGCCACCACCACCAACGCGTAGATCGCGCGACGGGGAACACAACCACACCAAAATCATCTGCAAACCAGAACGTCAAAAATCCCAGGCAAGTGTTTATATTTCTTATTTCATTGGTGCATCTTTCATATTAGTTTAGGAGTAATTAGAATGAGTTTTTGTGGAAGAAAACCAAAGATTTGAGATAGGAATTGCATGTAGTGATGGATAAATTGATAATTCTGGAAACCATTGCCATGTAGAGGAATTTCCCATGAAATTATGATGTTTATAAGAAGAAATTTCTGGAAATACTTGTTAGAACCATTTTTAAGAGAATTCTAGGGTTCTTGATAATTATGATAATTTTTGGGTTGTTAATCCATGTATAATGATAGAAATCCACATGCTTTACGTTGGAAATACCTAATATGGATATATAATGTTAGTAGTATGAATCTTTGGACGTTTGGGAATGTAAAACTTGAATTTGGATGAAGAAATGTGTTAGAACCCGTAACTGCAAAACTGCAGAAATCGCAATACCTGCTTGATCGATCGATCGAGCCCAGAGCTTCGATCGATCAAAGGTTCGATCGAACGAACCCCAGACCTCGATCGATCGACCCCTCCTGGCAGACTCCTATTTCCCTTTCTAAATTAGTTAAGTTCAATTTATTGTGAAATAATGCTTTGGCATCCTTAATAAAATGTTTTGGGGGAATAGGGAAGACCAGTAGGACATGTGAATAAAGTTTGGGACCCTTGATGTCGGGCAAAGATTGTATTTTGGGATAATTACATAAGGGTCAGTGAATTTATGATTTAAAGAGAGAGACACGTAAGAGAGTTACTTTGGGACAAATGTGTATACCTACTGAATTTTATAATTTGGAGAATAAAGTCATGAGAGTTGTGTGGTACGTTGGAATAATACCGAATCAAGGTTAGAAACGAACCGTTATAAGTGTTTACTAAAATATGATAATATGGATAAAAGTCGTAACTATGGGATTTGGGAATATACTCAATATTGACCTGGTAATATTAGTATAGTTATATGATTGTGTATGCATATGCTATCTATGTGTGAAAACATGCCCACGCTACTTGCTATCCCTGAGGTTACCGCGCTGGGACAGTCTTATCTCGATGGGACCTTTATGGGGGATATTGACTTGTACCCTAGAAGCTAGATATCCTTGGTACAGGCTATCGAATCGATAGTTCAGACGGTCCTAAGAGACGCGGGTATGTTCCATCCTCTTAGAGAATTGGAATCTATGCTTCGCCTCAATATTATTTGTGTATGTGTTAATACAATTCGAGAGTGATTCCGAATTTGTATTCCCCTTAATATGAGTGATACGGGGTTTGGATAGTAGAGTATGCCCACACCATAGTTTTTATTTGGGGTGCTGTTATTATATATATATTTTACGAGTAGTTAATATATATATGAAATTCTGAAATCTGGAACTGCCTACTGTGATTTGATATGTAGGACATGGTTGATGACTCACATTGTAAATACTTGTTTTGAGAAAGTATAATATGGCACTAGAAAACTTTATTGATTAATAAAGTTAGAATGAGAACTTTGGTCCCTAATTGAAATATTCTTTTCAAACAATTGAATCGTTAAATTTGGAATCCTGCGAATAACCTAAGATAAGTTAAATCATTGGGGAAAGATAACGTGATATATGATGAGATAAACCATTGGGAAGGTTAGTGCGATAGGTGTGCACATTAGAAGAGAGGTGAGAATTTCTCAAGAGAGTGTCGCACTAATATGTTGTTGCATTGGCCTGTATCAATTTAAATACTTGCTAAACAAATTTTTAAATCATATACACTATCGGGCTCTGACCCGTTTCTCTCTCTCTCTCTCTCTCTTTCTTGTATATATATGTATGTACTACAGGTGCCCAGCCACAGGGGCGTCTTGCTTAGGATCCCTTGGAAGGAACGTGCTGCAGCTTAGGTGGGAGTTGCAGGCCACTTACGTAGACGATTTCATTTACTCGATCCCACTCCTATGATTCTCAGTTATTGGGGGCATGTGTCGCCCTTTCCACTATTTATCTCTTTTGTTGGGACATTTGTATTTCAGTTATTTCTAGTACTGTTACTTTGGGATTTATTCAGCATGTATGTTTTACATTAAGTTTTAAATATTGGGATTTTGGATGTTGAATGTTTAAAGTAATTGGATTATGTTCCAAGATAATTGTTGTATGATTCTTACTTATTGAGAATGTTGTTACTAATTAAATAAATAATTTTCCTAAAAAAATAAAATTGGTCAGTAATGTTGAAAAATGGTTTTGACACTTAGCTTAATTAAGTAGGGTGTTAATTTGGAAAACAATTTATGTTCACGACAGTGATGCTAAGAATGAACCAACTGTTCACCTTGATTTTAATTTAATAAAGGAGTGATCGCCTGATATTAAAATTCTGAACAATTGGGCATCAACCTAATAGAAAAAGTATACACATGAAGGTACTTAATGACTGCAATGAGTTAAATTAGGGTGATGCAAAATTACGATATAGCATATATGGTCAAACCTGAACATACTTTCATAGTGGAATCTCAAATGTTGTTGTATGCCTATGTCTTCCTTAAAGTCGAGAATGAATAAATCGGGCTCTAAGTCAGACAAAACTCTAGTCACGCCCTCGAGACACTCAAATGACAAAGATAATGGACGTAGTGGTGTGACAAAACATGCTTCACTAGGTGGAAACACTCAAATGATTTTCTCCACCATCCCATCACTGATAGATAAAACCTCACATGTAAATATACACTCTCTAAAGGCTCGAGTTTTCATTCATAAAGAAGGAATTAATTTATCCAATTGTCGTAGTCTCTCTCATTTATGTGATAAAATGAGTCCTATAAAGATTGGATTTTAATGGTGAGATCCTCATCAAAATCTTTAAGACTCATATTTAGAGACAAATCAGGTAGCCAAGCATGTAGATCGATCGTGTCACTATACCGTAAGGTAAGGACATCGTTTACTTTTTGAACGTACTCAACTTGATTCTCCCCCTCATTAGATGATGTCCTCTCTAAATTAAATACATTCAAATCCATCGTCATTTTCCCAAATGAGAGGTTCACTTTCCCACTCCCACTCCGACATCGAATGATGACATCAGAAGTACCCAAAAATGGTCGACTGAGGATGATTAGGATTTCCATGGATGAGTTTAGTACATGTTGTGTCTAAGATCAAAAAGTCTACCGTAAAGATAAATTCACCCACTTTAATCAATATATCCTATAGAACACCTATAAGAACCTTAATGGACCTGTTAGCTAAGGACAATGTCATCTTTGTGGGATTTAATTCCCTCAAACCTATTTTTTGTACACGGTATACAACAGAAGATTGACACTTGCTCCTAAATCTAGAAGGTATTTCTCGATGATGTGTTCCACTATTTTTATAGAGATCGTCAGATTTTTGAGATCCTTATACTTGATGGGAGTTCGATAAGAAATGATCGAGATTGCTTACTCGACAAGAAAAGCTTTCTTGGGTACATTGGTGCTTCTCTTAAAGGTACATATACTTCAAAAATTTAGCGTAGAATAGGACTTGTTGAATAGCATCAAGTAGTGGGATATTGATATGTACTTGCTTGAATGCTTCCATCATTTTTTTAACTTGTGCCTTTTTCTTTTGGGGCACCAAACATTGGGCAAATGGATCTTTCGAAACACGTATTTACAGATGGTTCAGAAGATGGGTGGGGAGGAAGTTGGATCCAAGGGTGGATCTTTCTTCTCCTTATGTTTCTCGAATTCACTCTCGGTGGGTGGTGAAATGTTTTTCTCTACTTCCTTGGCGGTACTAAACGTGATGATGGCTTTGACATGAACTTAATTTTGTGATGAACCTACATTGTCTTGAACAAAAGATTGACCATTAGGCATTTTCCCTTTAGAATTGGACTCGGGTTGACTCGATAATATTTCTTTATTTCTCTCACTCAACGCGTTCGCTTATTGGCTCACTTGAACCTCGAGTTGTGCTATGGATTGAGTGTTCGCATGCAAGCTCTGTTGGGTGGATTGAAGGACACTTTGAGTTGATTGCTGGAGGTGGTTTGAATAAGAAAATTCACCGTATTCTCTAAAGATTGGATCTTTTGGGATGAAGGATATGATGGTTCGGGGAATTCTTTTGGAAATTCGGGGGTGGGTTACCTAAAGACGAACTAAAACCTCCTTAGTAATGAACTTTAGATCACGAAAGATTGGTGTGGTATAGTCATCCCGGATTGTATGCATTGGAATATGGGTTGTACTTCGGCCAACTTTGGTAAGGGGCATTTGCTTGATCAGCTAAAACCTTATTAGTCGGAAGAGTGGGGGAAATTTTCGACCAAATGATAGAACGCATCACAACATAGACACATGGGGGTGGACACGTGTTGGACGACTATGGGTGCAGTATGGGTTCCCACTTTACTCACATCTAAATCTTATAAACGTTGGGCCAAGGTGGCAACTTTGACATTTAAATAAAAAATTTGATCGACATGGTGAGCAAAACCCTCATCGAATATGGTGGACCTAGATTCTCTATTAGGTTCCCATCACTGGGACTTTTTTGCTATAGCTTCAATGAATACCCATGCGTCAAACTCACTATTCTTGATAAAATTATCGTTACATAGTGACTCGAGCATAGTTTGAGGATTATGATTGAACCTCTCATATAAAATTAGGACTTAGCGTCCCGTCTCAATCCCATGGTGCAGACATTGCAATAAAAACTCCTTGAATGTTTCCAAATATATCCACAAGACTTCTCCCTCCTTTTGTCTAAATGTGTTAATGGCATGAAGTACCGAAGTTGTCTTTTGGTTGGGAAAGAACTTTTGTAATGCAACATTCATTTGATGCCATGTGTTTATGGACTCAGGTTCTAAGGAGTTAAACCAACTCTTTGCTTTGTCCGGGGAAAAAATTAAGTTTAACAATCTCATAGGTGATTTTTTGGTACATAATGGTCACACAAATATCTTCAAACTCCTGCACGTGGAGGTAAGGATCCTCTCTTTCAGTTCCTCAAAACATGGGCAATAATTGGATTGTTCCCGAATGAAATTAAAAATTATTTGCGCTAAGCTATGGTAGAAATATGCATGAAGGTTGACTAGAGCTAGTCGGATAAAGGGAATCTTTAAGGGAACTTGGTGCTAAAGTGTCTCCCATCTCGGTGAGTATCGAAAATCTACCTAATCGGAAATGCTAGACTCCACACTCGAAAAATGACCGTTATGATCTCGAAAACAACTTTGTACACATTGAGCTCACTCGATTTTTTGTTTTTGTTTTTTACATTCTTTTTATTTTTTTATATATTTTATTTTTTTTTATGTGAAAAAAATTAAAAGCTTATAATTTAATCAAACCAAGTAATTAATAGCTAACACAAAGCAAATTTAATTATCTAATTTCGGTGAAGGGAATTTCAATTTTAAAGTCTAGTTTTCTCGAGATTAATTAACGACAACAGAGGTCTCCTAATTAGACAACTCCCACTCTTTGACAAGGGAGAATTCAAAAAACAACCAACTACGGTTATCGCCTCATATCCCTCTTTATCCTCCAACTAGGTGGTCAACACGAAGACTCATTAAAAATAAAAAATCATAGATGAGGTAAAATGGAACCGATTTGATAAGTACGCGTTGGAGTAGATTTTAATTCTAGCCTTGTTAAGAAGTTTTATATGAAATATGTGAAAGTTAAGTTAACGTCGGTCGGTCCTGAGAGCTCCTTGTGGTCATGGCAAGATTGCACAAGTTTTCTTCACGTTCGGTCAGCGTTGTTCACTTTTTTCGAATTTTTCGTCAAATTTGAACACGTTTTTTGAACGTGCTCTGATAAAACACAAAACAAATGACACCAAACGTAAAGTGTGACACAAAAATATAATTAAGATATACAAATAACACGACATACGTACTATTATCACTTTTCCCTTTTTTATTTTATTATAATTTTTTTTTAGAACTACCTACAAAAAAAAAAGATTCTGGAAATTTCCAAGAAAAGTATTTTTTTTTGAATTTTTCGAATTTTTATGTATTTTTGTGATAAACTATTGCTAAACGTACTCTTTACTTAAAATACACTTAAGTCTGATTTTTTTCCCGAATTAAAAAACATAATATATTAGCTACTGATTTTTCTTTGTAGATTTTTTTTCAAGTTTATTTTTATATTTTTATGAGATTTTTACTAATAAAAAATGCGAAAAGTAAAAAAAACTAGTTTAAAAGTTTGAACTTCTTTTAAAAACAATTAAACAAATTCTCGACAACGGTGCCAAAAACTTGTTTGTCAATTTATAAAATATCGCAAGTGCACGGTCTATTTTAGATATCGAGTGTAAGTAGGGGTCAAACCTACGGAGATTTATCATTTTTTTTCCTTCAAAATAATTGCCATTGTCCAACTAGACGAAATAGTCTTAAAAGAGGAAATGAAATTTGAAACTAAGCTTACACAAATAAAAAGTGCGATTATGAAATATATGATCAAGTGTATGGGCAAACTAGGACGTTGGATCCATTTATCACATTGAACTAATATTATGCAATAATTTAAATTCATCATTCCCAATTTTATAACCCAAATTAAACCGACTCTTGACACGTTTAATTTGTAAAATAATACTATTAAGTTCACAATAAAGTTTCTCTAAATTTAGGCCGTTAAACTCTCTATTTTCTTAAGAAGTTCACTTTTAAATTTCAAAGAGCATTCCTTAAGAATGGACTATCAATTAATTAAATAAAAGTATAACCCATCAAAAATTACTCACACTTAAAATAAAAAAAAAATAATTTTTTCAAATAAAGTCGAAGGTTTAAAACACATTCTCATGTCGTTTTAAATGAATACCCAATTTTGAAAACTTTTAGAATATGTCAACAAATAAAGACGAATTTAAACTACACACAATATTAATCAAACATAATAAACTCCCCCTCGTCCTAGTAAAGAAATTATGTTAGCATCATCGAAGAAAAAATGAAAGTGCAAGAATGAATAATAACTTTCATTAATAAAAGAAACTTACAAATTAATCATGCCTTAGAATTAATCTCGACAAAATTTCCCCCACAAAAGAATAATTCTTGGTCCTAAAAAAAATATACCCTCAAAATAAAAGCGTACAAAATTATTTTAAAGTCTCTCTAAAATTTTCTATATAAAATAATAAACACAATGGTCTTATTTATAGGATTAAGAGTGAGGTATTTGACTTCGGTCACAACCCCATTTTATTGGTAGCATTTAGTTTGATAATTATTCCAAAAATAACCATTAAAAATGTACTCGCTTTCTAGGGTGTTTGACACAAAGTGAGACTATTTTTATACCAATCTGATAAGAATTTCCATCCAAATCAGGGTTGACAGCTGCTGAATTTTTACTAAAAAACAATAAAGGTCAAGGTGAAATTGAACTGAGGATCTTTGAGTCCTTCGCGTGCACGTGACCACTGAACCAGGAAACATTGCAATTATATTTTTTCATCCAATTATCTTTAAACCCTTCTTCAAGCTGAATTCATAAAATCCCAATTTGAACCTCATAACTTGATAACATCATAACTTTACCAAATAACCTCAGATCTTCACCAAACTTCACGTGTACCTGTAAAAATATAAAATAACTTATATTAATTAAAACTCATCCCCATAAAGTTTAAAAAGTTATCAATTTACCCTTAATTATATTTTAGACCCAAAATTTAATAACTTCTCCATTTTAACTCCGAATTCAACCAAATTTTAGTGAGAACTTTATTTCGCCTAGATAAACATTTAAAAATTAATATTAGGCCTTTAAAGTTTTAAAATTATAGTCTCTCCCTTAAGCTTAATAAAATTGCATATTTAACTCGAATATTATTCAAACTTGCATTTTTCTTTTTATTTACACTAATAACTCTAAAAGCTCATTGTTTATGATACAACGGGCCCAACAAGGCCTAGATTTGGGAATAATTCTTAAAAAATAATGGATTTATCACCCCCACCATCTTTACCTAATTCACCCCACACTTAGATTCCTAGATCTGCCACTAGTTGAAATCAGACACACATTTCCATGTACATATATACACAAACACCTACCCCCACATACAGATATCCATTGCAAGAGAGGATGCTTTGATACCACTTCGAGAATTCCCATACAGTGTAGTCTTAGGAAAGGATGGCTCAAATGAACACAAGTCCAATATTTTTAAGTTTTTCAACTTTCTAAAGATTGAACCTTTAAGCAAAATTTACCCAATTAAAACCTAGCATCGATTTTAAACTTTCCGTATGGAAAAACTAATTACCAAATTTTATCTTTTTACTCTAAGCATGCATATAAAGTTGTAGCAGATAAAATAAATAAATGAATCCACAAGACACCGATGTACGAGGAAAACCACAAAGGGAAAAACATTGGACGACATAGTCAACAAATCACTATGATATGGTTTTACAAAGCATAAACAATAGGCTTACACAACGACTTGATCCCCCACATGCCTTGACGCTTTTTTATGTTCAACTACTCCTCCACAGTCCAACGCAGGAATCCATCCACATAGTCTGCCACAACACACGAGTCCATGCGCACCTCGGTATCCATCGATGAGGCTCAATAACCATCAAACATCACAATCAACACATATGGAGCCCATTGCACAAAACACGTTTTTTCCAGATAAAAGAATCAAACTATGGTGCCCGACAACAACTCAAAGTACAAATATTTCAAGTCTTGGATCTTGAAACGTAAAGGGAAAAACTTGGGGCTTGGAACTTTTATAAATAGGTGTAGAAACATTTTGCCAAAAGTTCTTCAAAAATTTTGAGTCCACAATGCCTAAAATAGAAAATCATGAATTTTGAGGTGGCAACTCATTCAAGCGAAAACTAGGGTCGTTCGAACGAGAATATCATCTCGTTTGAATGAAAACCCAAGTTCGTTTGAATGAGAATGCAATATTGTTTGAAACTAGCTTCTAACGAGATTCTAATAAGAAGACACTATAATGTTGTTCAACCTTGTTAAATGTTCGTTTGATCCCTGTTTCGAATGAACACGAAAAGTCATTCCATCGAGATAAAAAACTAATTCTAACGGACTAAAACCTAGAATATTTTTCTTTAAAAATATAGAAAAAAATAGTTCCAAATATTTTCAAAAAAAAAAACAAACACCCTTAAATTTTTTCTCTAAGGACTCATAATTAGTACGCATCCATACCTACGAGATCCTCAGTATATGTGAAGATAAACGTGGCACTTAGCTCGGCACGATATTTTAATTTTTGAATTTGGCCACTACATTTTCATCAAATAGTGTCATAGGTTTATGGGATCACAAAATCAAAGTGTATCCTATGACTCCAATAGTTTTGTTCAGAATTATGCCAATTACATACAAATTTGCTTGATTGGTAATTTATCCTTACAAATCTCCTCCTTGACTATTTTGGGACAAAACCAAACCAAAAATCCTATAGGCCATCAAGCTCTCTAACAAGATTCATTCCCCATTCCCGAAATTAAAAAAGAGTTCAGACTCTCAACAGAAACACAGACATGAGTAGCTTTGCTTTGCTTGAAAACTTTGCTGCATTGATGTAATCTTATAATCCCGCAAAATTAAACATAACTTCAAATGAAAATAGAATATGAAGAGTATAAGTTCGCAAATGAAGAATATCTTAAAGTATAAGTTCTCAAATGAAAAATATCTAACTATGTCTAAAAAAATCTAAACCTAGGTAAAACGTCTCCCCCTAAGTAAATCACAAATAATCCAAATGATCTAGCATATGGTAAACATGGACTAAATGTAAACCTCTAAGACTCAAAACACGATACCATATATAATATATGCAAAATATGACAATGAAAATTCGGCACACACATATAGCTAGAAACGATCACAAAACTGGACACAAAACACATAAGTTTTACACACTACCATAGTATCAATGTGTCTAAACATGTGGGATTGAATGAATGGGCGTGAACTATATATAAATAAATTATTATCCAAACACTCAAATATGTTCAAGAAGTTATAATTGATCGCAAAACTCTATCAAACTAAGCTTTTGCCTTAAGTGATAAGATAAGGTGAACTTAATGAACAAACTAGCATAAGCCACACAAGCCTAGAATATTGATGATTCTACAAATCAATAACGTGATGAAAAAATAAGAATAACTAGGATTCATTATGAAAATTCGTTGATCTTCAAATAAACACCCTCAAAAGATAAACACACACAGATATTTATAAAATAAAGCAGGAAACTTATGTATTTCATAAGTTTCAACTATGATGTCATCTATTTGAGTTTTTTTTGCACTTCCTATTTTTCCCCTTACAAATTTGGATTCGCCCTCCTTTTCTTCTCACTAATTAATCCCCTCTCCTTCACTTTAATTCAAACACAAGGATATTATGGCAAACACACACCCAAATGCTGTATTCGCCTATACATCCCCCAAAGCCCTTCCTTTTAGCTGCACCGCACACCACAAACCATCTCCCTCTCACACCACTCTCCCATTGTTGTTGCCTCCCTCATGTAATACTGGTCTCCTATTTTCCCCTCTCTATCACACACACACACACACACACACACACATACACATATTTTTTTCCAGATCTAACTACTATTGTGAAATCAATTTGTTTTTGTAGATCCACGCAGTTTCTTATGTAAATCCCCAAAGTTTTAATTTCTTTTTCTTACGATTTTAAGTGTACGGATTTGAAGGCTTATGTAGATCCATGCGGTTCAATTTGGCTTTGATTTTAATTTTGGTGTTTATTTTTTATCAGGTTTTGAAATTCAATTCGGGGCCTGATCATTTGAAACACATGTATGTTCTCTCTCAAATTTAATCTTTATGTTTATGTAGTGCTGGTTTGTAGATTTTTTGTCTTCCAACTCAAGGTAAGCAAATTTTAGTTTAGTATTTCTTAATAACATTTATGAAGTTTGGTTATCTTAAAAACATTCATGAGTAGTGTTGCAATTTTCGAATTTTAATGTTGTAAATTGATTTGGTGTTTAGGGTATATGGATTTTAGGGTTTAGGTTATATTGGTTTTAGGTTGTTTTGTGCTAATGGACATGAGTTGCGTGGAGTGTATATTTGTATAATATTGATTTTAGGTTGTTTTGTGACAATGGAGATCTGATACAACCGTTGAAATGTTGTTTCCAAGTGTATATTTGAATAAATTTTTAGTGTTGTGATTAGACAAATGGATTATGGTGAGATGTCATCTTTAACACTTTTTTTAATCTCTCAATGTAATATATAAGGAAAATTGAGGGGTAATAGATGAACTACTTTTATTTTTTAATCTTTCAATGGAATATATAAAGAGGATTTAATTTAATCATTTATTTCTAATTGTTGGATACATTTAAGTTTGTCATGTTTTCCATCACACTTTACGATGTAGTGAGCTAGGTGGTGTTTAGAGCTTCTACTAAGAGCAATGACGTTAAGGGGGTACAACAATGCATTTGAACCAGCTTTGTTAATGTTAACTGTGTAATGAGAAGTTGATTTTTTATTTTATTATTTTTTTATGCAGTGAAAACCAGCCCCGACGTTGCTACACCAGATCAAAATACAACTCTCCCACTACCATAATTCCACAGATGACGACCAAGTTTGACTAATCTAACACAACTCACGGCACGGTTGTTAACCTCTAAACTCCATCGCACCCAAAATCAGCTACAATCATAGGTATTTTCTTATTTGTTCACTTTTCTTTTCTTTATACTATCAACTCAAATCACATGTATGATTTTTTTTTACTGATCACGTACATTGTGTTCCATCTTACAAGTGTTTTTATTACTAATCTTTGTTTTATGGTAATTTTTTTTGCAGGTCTCTCAATTTCCCTATCCTCATCCCCATTCTACATGCTATGGTTTAGATCTCTTGGAGACTCAATTCTCCCTAATGAGCAGATCCTATCTTGATTATGGTTGTATAATCTGAAATATCTTAACAATTATTCCTCATGAAAGAAGTCATAACATCTGCATCCCACAATTAACCACTTGTGTATACATTATATTCTTATCTATAAATTTTGTTTAATAACCAATCTTTTTAAACATGGGTTATCACTCTAATTTTCATAGAATTGTTTTTTATCTTCTAAACACTTTTAGTTTGTATATTTTGCATCATTGCTTTCATTATTATCTATTTTCGTGCTCTGCGTCACCTCTGATATTAAGTATGATGGAGTTTTTACGAGAATATTTAAGAAACATTTTGCAGTTAGTTGTAGAAATATTATATTCAAGTTCTTAAAGATAAAATGTATCAGTTTTGATTTCGAATGTGAGCTTCATTTATTCACATAGATTCTAGGCTCCACCAAGTTTATATTACTTCAGAATATATGTGAATGTAAACAATCAAGAATTTTTCAACTTTTACTCAAACCTATTGCAATGCATAAACACTGCGGAAGATAATGTAATAATGGCCCCTAATACTTGGGATTTATGTTTTGTTTTTGTTTTTATAAAGATCAAAATAAATTTCCAACTTCATTCTCATAGGTTCTTTGTAATTTTCAGTTATGTATACATTGGATAGGATACCACACCAAGCAACTTTCAGGTAATCATCATTGTGATTGTTATGTATACATTGGATAGTTTCAAGATGATGATTCTCCTTCACGGTATGTACGAAACTACCAATTCAAACCATGATCGTTAGGGAATTATTGTGACTGTTATGTATACATCATATAAACATCTTGAAACTATCTAATAGATACATCTTCAGGGAACCACGGTTTTCAATAAATAATTGGTTTTTTGAAACTATCTACTATATTTATGACGCTCCTTCACGGTCTTCAGGGAATCATTGTAACTGTCATTGTCGAAACAAGCTAATTTCAGAGGGGTCTCTAATGCAAGGGATCCATCGTGGATTTCATGTCAATGCTAGAGGCATAGGTTGAGTTGTATGCCATAAGGGCGTTTGTAGCAGGAGACACAAAAAATTCTTCAATTAATACTTAAACTGTTATATTTGGTGTTTGTATACTATATAATTCTTTTTTTTCTTTTTTTGTCAAAGTAACTTTAAAATGAGGTAATGCAAGCGGTACAGTAGCATACCATACAGAAGCATATAACAACCAATCTCAGCGATCAAAATGAGGTAATGCAGCTTAACTATCATATTTAATTTTTCATGAGCGATTTATTATTGGTTGTGACCACTTTCCCGCAGGTTCATGTACTGATCTGAAGGACATTTGAATATGATCTGAAGGACATTTGAATCTGATATAACTTCATCGAATGTAGTTCTTGAGGGACAAACTCACCTTATGGACTTCTAACATATCAAAAAGGTACTCTTTTTCTTCACTTAGAACTTAGGGCATACTTAGAGCTTTACTTCATTCCAAGTGTTTCAAGGTATTTTTACAAGTCAACTTTTCCATTACTGTACAGATGTTCATTTGGATTTTCACAGAGTGTACAGATGTTCATTTGTATAAATCGTTTCTGTATTTAAAAAATTTTCACACTCTACATATGTTCGTTTGTATAGATCATTTTTGTATTTAAACGATTTTCACAGCGTACATATGTTCATTTGTATAAATGATTTGGGTTTATACAGAAACATTTGTATGGATGATAGTGTACAGATTTTATGTTTTTTCACAGCTATTAAGATAATGACATGGATTTTCACAGCGAACATATGTTTGTTACATAACGTCTGTACACAGTATACATATGAAGACAAATAAATGAATACCGAATCATCTATACAAATGTCTATACACTATCATCTAAAAATCCATAAAATCTAGATTGTTTCTGTATTTGACTGACGAACATATGTACCATAACATCCATAACATTTGTATGGATTTTTAGATGATATGGATTTTTTTCTTAACACAGTGTACAGATGTTTGTATAGATGGTTCGGTATTCGTTTATTTTTGTATTGAAGTGAATTAGGAATTTTAACAGATGTTCATTTGTACTTTTTTTTAGGAAAATTTGCGTGTTGGTATCGAAACTTTGGTGAGAGTTTATATGAGTAGATTATTTTAATAGTTAGTACTGATTGTCATCTTTTTAAGATTAGAGGTTGTGTGACACCCCGCCTAATTAAATACCGGGCGATCACTCCTTTATTAAATTAAATCAAGGTAAACAGTTGGTTCATTCTCACCATAACTGTCGATAAAAATAAATTTTCCAATTTAACACCCTAAATAATTAAGCTAAGTGTCAAAACCATTTTCATACATACTTTCCGAATTTTAATTAAAGAAAAGATTTATTTATTTAAAAACAACATTTCTACAATTAAGAATCACACCACAATAAACCAAATAATATAATACATTCGTCAATCGTATGTCAACATATGAAGACTAAAGTCACAAATCCATACTGAATAAATCCCATAGAACAATACTGGAAATACTGGAAATATAAATGTCCCAACAACAAATGAAATAATGGAAAGGGCGACACGTGCCCAATAATTGAGAATGTTAGAAGTGGAGTCAATAAAAGAAGCCATCTACGCAAGTGACTTGCAACTCCCCCCTAAGCTGCAGCACGTTCCTCTCAAGGAATCCTAAGCAAGATGCCCCTGTGGCTGGGCACCTGAAATATATACATATATACAAGAGAGAGAGATAGAAAAAGAAACGGGTCAGAGCCCGAAAGTGTGTTTGATTTAAAATACGTTTAGCAAGTATTTAAATTGATACATGCCAATGCAATAACATATTAGTGCATCATCTCTTGAGAAAATACTCACCTCTCTTCTAATGTGCACACCTATCGCACTAACCTTCCCAACGGTTTGTTTTAACATTTCACACTAGTCTTTCTAAAAGATTTAACTTATCTTAGATTACTCGTAAGATTTACAATTCACGATTCCATTTTAAAAAATGTTCCAATTTGTAACCAAGGTTCTCTATTCTTAACTTTATAAAATTAATAAAGTTTTCCAGTGACATATTATACTTTCTCAAAACAAGTATTTATAATTTGAGTCAACAACCATGTCCTACTTATCAAATCACAGTAGGCAGTTTCAAATTTCATAATCTCATATATATATATATATATATATATATTTATCAGCACCCCGAATAAAAACTATGGTGCGTGCATACTTCCACTATCCAAACCCCATACCACTCAAATCAAGGGGAATACAAATTCGGAATCACTCTCGAATTGTATTAACAAATACACAAAAATATCGAGGCGAAGCATAGATTCCAAGTCTCTAAGAGGATGGCACATACTCGCGTCTCTTAGGACCGTCTGAACTATCAATTCGATAGCCTGCACCAAGGATATCTATCTTCTAGGGTACAAGTCAATATCCCCCATAAAGGTCCCATCGAGATAAGACTGTCCCAGCGCGGTAACCTCAAGGATAGCAAGTAGCGCGGTATGTTTTTCACATGTATATAATATATGTACACACAATCATATAAATATACCACTTTATCATATTAATATAGGTTCTTCTCGTCACCCATAATTATACCATTTATCCTTAATTTCACATTTATAGAATTACGTATAAGGTTTCATTCCTAACCTTAACTCGAAGGGTTTTCTCACTTATTACCTAACACTCATGGGTTATATCCTCACAAATCTGAAATTCAGTAAGTGTCTTTATTAGGTTCCAACGTAACTCTCTTACGCACCTCACCCTTTAAATTTAAAAGTTTACCAACCCTAAAGTAAATGTCCCATAAATACCATTCTCGTTGAGGATTAAAGGTCCCAATCATTCATTCATATGCCCTACTGGTCCTCAATGTCTCCCAAATCATTTTATCAAGAATGCCCAAGAATTATTTCACGACAATTTGAATTTAACTCATTTAAAGAGGGAATTAGGAGTCAGCCAGGAAGGGTCGATCGATCGAAGCTTGGGTCTCGATCGATCGAACCTTCGATCGATCGAAGCTCTAGGCTCGATCGATCGATCAAGCAGGTCTGGGAAAAATTATGCAGAATGCAGTTACGGGTTTCATCACCAAAATTTCACCAAATCCATATTTTCAAGTTCCAATTGTCCCAGAATTCTACTACTAACATTATAACAATATACTAGATGATTCTAACTTAAGGCATGTACATATTCATCATTTAAACATGGATTTTCAACCTAAAATTATATCCAATTATCAAGAACCCTAGAATTTTCTTAAACAGTTTTCTAACAAATCTTTCTCCAGAATTTCTATCTTATGATCATCAAAATTTCGTGGTTTATTACCTCTACATGGCAAGGGTTTCCAGAATCAACATATACATCAATACTACATGGATTTTCCTATCATAAATTGGGTTTTCTTCCATAGTTTTCATCACAAATGATTCCTAAACTAATTATGAAGATTGCACCAACGAAAATAGCAAGTTAAACACTTGCCTGGGATTTTTGGTATTCTGATTCACGGCTGATTTTGGTATGGCTGCGTCCCTCGTCTCACGATCTACGCGGTGGTGGTGGTGGCGGTGCAAACCGGTGACTTTTTGGCCTTGAATTGCCTTGGAGATCTCTCCTCTCTTCTCCAATGGCCGTCACTTGACTTCTGGATATTCTAACCCTAAAGGCTAACCTAAATGGCTGATATAGGTTGCTGAATTTCGTGGGTTTATTTACCCAATTATGTAAAATGACTAAAATGCCCTCCCGGGGTACTATTTAGGCCTAAAAATGCCCCGAGACCCAAACTAAACCCCCGGGTACACTTTTCTGACTATCTCGACCCTTCCGGACGCGTTGGTGCACTCAAAATGACCATACGAACAACTTATAAAATATTCACTTTTTATATAACAAAATTAGTCCCGACGTGACACGGGCACATCCCGACTTAAATTTCCGAAATAGTCATTTAATTCACTCATGACATTCAATATAACCAATATAATATATTACTTTGCTCATTAGTAATATTCAACAAATTTTTCATAATTACTAACTCTCGTCACGTTAATAATTATAACATAATTAATTTCCGTTTTTTATTTATTTATTAAATAATTCACTCGCATTAAATTTAATAAATTCCCAAATTAATATAGCATAAAAATACGGGGTATTACATACTTCCCCCCTAATAATGGAATTTCGTCCCGAAATTCGGAAAATAAGGCATACATGGTAAAAACAAATCCGGATATCTCTCGCGCATATCTGCCTCGCGCTCCCAAGTGGATTCCTCCACATTATGATGCTCCCACTGGACCCTCATAAGTGGAACTATCTTCGACCTCAATCTCCTCTCACTATAGTCTAGGATAGCCACCGGTCTCTCCTCGTAAGAGCTATCTGGCTGTAAGTCGATCTCATCTATCGCAATGTGAGTATGGTCCATATCATCCCGAAGATATCGTCTCAACGACGAGATGTGGAATACATCATGGATGCGATGTAAATGTTCTAGAAATCCTAACCTGTATGCAACCGGCCCAATCCTTTCTATGATGGGAAATGGTCCCACGTACCTCTGAGCCAATTTCCCCTTCTTCCCGAACCTCATCACTCCCTTCACAGGAGATACACGCAATAACACTTGGTCCCCCACATTGAACTCCCGGAAGAACCGTTTTGCATCGGCGTAGCTCTTTTGCCTGTCCTGAGCTACTCGAATGCGGCTCCTGATCATCTCAATCCTCGCGGAGGTCTCCTGGATCACCTCTGGTCCTAGCAACTTGTTATCCCCCACTTCGAGCCAACAAGCTGGGGAACGACAAGGCCTGCCATACAAAGCCTCAAATGGAGCCATACCAATCGTAAACTGATAAGAGTTATTATAAGCAAACTCTACCAGTGGAAGATGTGGCTCCCATCCTCCTCCAAAATCGAGAACACACATGCGTAACATATCCTCTAACATCTGATTAGTACGCTCTGTCTGTCCGTCTGTCTGTGGGTGGTAAGCCGAACTCAACCTCAACTCAGTACCCATAGCCTCCTGAAAGCTTTCCCAGAAACGTGACACAAAAATCTTGTCTCTATCTGACACAATATTCAGGGGCACCCCATGTAATCTGACAATCTCAGCGATGAACAACTGAGCATACTGACCCGTGGTGTAATCTGTCTGTACCGGAAGAAAATGGGCCACCTTGGTCAAACGGTCTACAATCACCCAGATAGAATCGTGGCCCCGCTGTGATGTAGGCAACCCTGTAATGAAATCCATGGAAATACTCTCCCACTTCCAC
This sequence comes from Sambucus nigra, assembly GCA_949130495.1. Classification (NCBI taxonomy): domain Eukaryota; kingdom Viridiplantae; phylum Streptophyta; class Magnoliopsida; order Dipsacales; family Adoxaceae; genus Sambucus; species Sambucus nigra. The sequence goes on from OX422212.1 coordinate 365,299,955, forward strand.
GCGGGTACTTCCAATGGCTGAAGCAATCCTGACGGTTTCTGGTGGTCCACCTTTACCAGTTGGCAGGTAGAACACTTGGACACAAACTTAGCAATGTCCTTCTTCATCCCACTCCACCAGTATTATCGCCTCATGTCCTAGTACATCTTATCGCCTCCTGGATGTACTGCAAATCGGGACCCATGAGAATGAGTCATCACTTCATGACGTAACTCTGCTCCTTCTGGAACCACCAATCTCCCATTAAACCGCAAATCTCCATCAGAACTAACAAAATAGGACTCAGCACCCTCGGCTAGAAGTCGCACAATCTGCTCCTGGCAAAACGGGTCTATGGTCTGTGCCTGTATCACCCTCGTAACAATCTCGGGTGTGATTGACATAACGGATATGAAAGAACGGGCTACTGCTTCCTGGTGACCCAACTCCTTCCACTTTGCTTTCCAGATGTTTGCTACATCGTCTACTGGTCTACGGCTCAACGCATCAGCAACTACGTTGGCCTTCCCCGGATGATACTGTATTTCGAACTGATAGTCTTTCACAAACTCTAACCACCTGCGCTGACGCATATTCAGCTCTCGTTGAGTGAACAGGTACTGCAGTGACTTGTGGTCTGTGAACAAACGGAATTTCTCACCCAATAAGTAGTGCCTCCAAATCCTCAATACAAAGACGACCGCTGCTAACTCCAGGTCATGGGTGGGGTAATTCTTCTCATGCGGCTTAAGCTTGCGGGAAGCAAAAGCTATAGCCTTCTCCTCCTGCTAGAGTACTCCTCCAAGTCCCCGTAAAGACGCATCGGTGTAAACCAGGTACTCCACACCCGGTTTTGGTAACGCAAGGACTGGCGCTGAAGTAAGCTTGTCTTTCAGCTCGTCGGAAGCCAACTGACAAGCATCATCCCAAACATATGGTACCCCCTTGCGAGTCAGATTCGTCAATGGTCCCGCTATTTTGGAGAATCCCCGAATGAATCTCCTGTAGTAACCAGCTAACCCCAGGAAACTACGCACTTCCGTCGGTGTCGTGGGCTGTCCCCACTCCCTCACCGTTGATACTTTACTCGGGTCAACTTCTATCCCCTACTCAGAAACAACATGTCCCAAGAATTGTAGCTCTCGCAACCAGAATCCACACTTCTCGTACTTAGCATACAACTGATGCTCTCGTAGAGTCTGAAGAACTTGCCTCAAGTGCTCGGCATGCTCCTCTTCGGAGTGTGAATATATCAAGATGTCATCTATGAAGACGATGCCAAACTGATCCCAGAGCTCTCTGAATTCTCGGTTCATCAAGTCCATGAAAACGGTTGGGGCATTTGTAAGTCCGAACGGCATCACCCTGAACTCATAGGACCCATATCTTGATAAGAAGGCAGTCTTTGAAACATCCTGCTATCTAATACGTAACTGATGGTACCCCGACCTCAGATCTATTTTCGAAAAGAAAGTTGCTCCCCTCAACTGGTCGAACAGATCATCAATTCGAGGCAATGGATACTTATTCCGTATTGTGACCTTGTTCAACTCCCGGTAGTCCACACACAATCTCAGTGAACCATCTCTCTTCTTCACAAACAAGACTGGAGCGCCCCAAGGTGAAGTACTCCTACGAATGAAGCCCTGACCTAACAGCTGCTCTATCTGATCTCGTAGCTCTCGCATCTCTGCTGGAGCCATACGGTACGGTGCGCATGCTATAGGTCTCGTATCTAGCAGTAAATCTATAACAAAGTCTATCTCTCGATTGGGGGGGTAGTCCTAGTATCTCTTGAAACACATCGAAATACTCCCTGACAACAGGGATCGAATCTAAGGGATTCACAACCTCCTTAGAGGTATCCTCCTCTATATAATACAAATGAATGGTCGAACCTCCCTCTGGGCGAGGCATCGCCACTACAAACATCTCTTGCCCCGGAATGGCAAAAACAATGTGTAATACCCCGTATTTTTGTGATATTTAAATTATGGAATTAATTGAATTAAATGTGTATTAATTGGAAATTAATCCGGATTAAAATACTAGCGAGATGCAAGTTGGTATTTGATTATAATGCTCATATATGATTATATATGAATTTTGAATTATGAAATTTGTCGTGAGATTGAAATACGACAATTTGGAAATTTTGTTGAGACGCGTGTGACAGTCGCGTCCGGAATATATTTATCTTAATTAAAAAGAGAATTTTATTTCTATAAATCGTATGGTCGTTTTGAGGGCGCCAACGCGTCCGGAAGGGTTGAAACAATCAGAAAAAACTAGCCGGGGGTTTGGTTTGGGTCCCGGGGTATTTTGAGGCCATACCGGCAACGTATAAGGGCAGTTTGGTAATTTTAGAATTATGGGATTTTTTATTAACGAATTTTAGGAATTTTAAATGGAAAATTAAAACACCCACTAACCCATTACCAACCATTATCTGATTAGAGGGCTACGGGGGTTATTAGAATTAACCCAAAAGTCCCTAAGACAAACCCTAGCCTCCATTGCCACCATTAGAGAAGAAAGCTTGGAGAGAGAGAGAGAAGGAATTATGCAGAAAGAGAGAGAGAACACTTCAGAAATTCGTCATCAATTCAGAGATACATAAGGCAAGTGGTTTAATTTCAATTAATTTCAGAGAATGCTTCTTCCATGTGTAGGAATTGATAAAAATCTTATTGTTCTTGGGAGTTTGATAAAAACCCATTAATTTGGAATTAGAAACTTGTATTGTGATGAGGATTTGCAGGTAGAACTATATGTAGGTGAATAATCTGATGTTAATACATTTTGGATGAAATAAAAACGGATTTATTTAGACTCTTTGATGATTTATAAATTTTAGGGTTCATGTTCTTGAAATTGGGGGTAAATGTATGGATTTGTTATTTGGATGATGTTTATAATGATTTAATCCCCACAAAAACATTAGTAGGTGACCTATGTATGTTTAGAGACGATTATGAACCTTGAACAATTGTTGGACTAATGTTTAAATGAGATTAGAAGTGAAGAAAAGATGGAAAAATGAAATAAGGATTTTTGGGCTCGAAACTGGCCACTCGTTAGAAGACCTACCCAGGTCGTTCGAACGAGCTCGTTCGAACGAGCTTCTAACGAGTTGACCTTTGACTTATAATGAGGGTGAAGTTCATTCGATGTTCTCATTCGAACGAGACCTCGTTAGAAAGCCCAGTTCGTTCGAACGAACTCTCGTTCGAACAGCCTCGTTCGAACGAGACTTCGAACGAGTTGACAGTTTAGGCTTTTTGGCCTGTTTTGATCTCAAGTGTCCCGTAACCTTGTATATACGTAGAGATAACCTTCCTTTGAGGATTAATTGATTTATTTGGGATGTTTGGGAGATAATGAGGAGTCAAACCTAGAAGTGTAGTTTGAACCTAAAGGAAAATATGAGTAGGACGTGAGTGTTTATTACGATGCGAGAACTATCGACGGCCTAACTTATTATATTAACCGGGAACATATAAATTGTGTAGTATTATATGTCGGTACGAGAATGAGAAGTGTACCACCAATATATTATGGTGATTACTAAGATGCGTGAATACTTAGTATATGTATTGAATTTTTTTGTGTATGACATACCTACCAAACTTGCTACCACGGGAGGTTTGCGTTCGCTTATGGCCCTATAATCCTTGTGTTTCCCGGATTTAGACTGGTTACCTCGATGAACATAGGTCAAAGAAGGGCTTATTGGGATATTAATAAGTCTGCTGATCGTGGGAGCGCAGGTATGTGCGTGACCCATGTGATGTGACTGTGTTCGCCTCCATTATTTGTGATGTTGTTATCTGAGAACGATTCCTGAGAGATTCGAAATGCGTGATCCTTATGTACGTGATGTACCGGGATGGATAACAGAGTATGTGTGCACCGCAGCTAGTCTCGGGGTGCTTGTATTGTATATTTATGACGTGAATAATATACACTTAATAAATGGGAACTTTCATGATTGGTATTGTGAATAATATTATGGAAACGTTTTGAGAAAACATAACGGGTTAACTGATAGTGAATTGTATTACAAATTGAAAATCTGAGTTTAAGTAAAGCCCTCTATTTATTTGATAACGCTAGAATGTAAAATGGGAATCGTGTAGTAAGAGGTAGAAGTTATTACGGTTGGTTAGATAAGTATGTCATTTAGATGGGTACGGTACGTTAGGAGTGCACATGTAGTCGAGAGGTGAGAATTTCATGTGAGTGCACGTCCTAACATGTATTTTGCATTTAATGTTTTAATGTTATTAAAGCACTTGTTGTTTTTAAAATGATTTCCACATTCGGGCTCTGACCCATTTGCTTTCAAATATATTTTTGTAAAAACTATTTTAGGTGCCCAGCCACAAGGACACCATGCTTAGGATCCTCATTCAGATGACGAGCTGTAGCTGTTTGTGGAAGTTACAGGACTTTGCTTGTAGACGCTTCATCTATCTTGACTCCATATTCAGTATTTACCAGTTGTAGGGCATGTCGCCCATTTCTTTTCGAGGCATTTCATTTATTTCAGTTATTCAAATTTCGGGCATGTAATTAATTCAGGATTCAGACTTATGTTATTATTTCATTCGTGGGATTGTTGTGAGGAGTTTTCCTCCGGACTTATATTTATTTGTTGGTTATTTCATTATTTCATTATGGTGAATGGATTATGTTGTTATTCCATTATTCTTTTATTGCATGTTAATTAGACTTAAATTAAAATTTGGCAACTTACTTTTTATATACTTGGTGGTTAGTAATTATTAAAATGTTTTCGACAGTGATGCTATTAACTGAACCAACTTGGCATTTTGTATTGATTTAATAAAGGAGTAGCTACCCGGTATTTAATTAGTCGGGGTGTCACAGGTGGTATCAGAGCATCAGTATCTAGTGTTCTTTAGGATCTGTACGGCTTATTATGTTTCCGCTGAGCTTTCTTTGATGTAGAGCCCTATATTTTAGGACTGTTGTATTCTCTTGTATATGCTACGTTCTTCAGCTATTTTGAGTTTATAACTGCGAACTTATAAACTTTATTCTTATTTCAGATGCCTCCACGACGTGCACGAAGGGTTCCCAGGGATGCTACGCCAGAACCACAGCCCACACCAGCTCAGGGCACGATGAACGCCGCCGAGGTTTCAGCCATTGTAGCCCAAGCGGTAAATGCCGCACTAGCAGTAGTACAGCAGGCACCACTTCAGGCGCCAGCAGCCGCGCCGATTCAGGTACATGCATTCCCGTCTGCTTGGGAGCGTGTACGAGATGCTTTTCAGAAAGCACACCCTCCGGAGTTCGCAGGTAGCTCCGATGTGGTAATTTCGAGTCAGTGGAGGAAGGATATTCAGCGTCACTTGAGGATGTACGAGTGCACTGAGGTTCAGAAGCAGATACTAGCTACCTTTAAGCTAGTGGGGTCTGCACTGCAGTGGTGGGAGTCTATTACCACCGTGGAGGAGGGAGACACTCTCACTATTCAGGAGTTCTGGGTGCGGTTCGACCGCAAGTACTATCCGTCAGCTATTCATACGGAAATGAGGAGGAAGTTGATGATCCTTCGACAGGATGGTAAGACTGTGGCCAATTATGAGGCCTAATTCACTAATCTTCTGAACATTGTTCCAGATGAGATACCCACAGAGGAGAAGAAGATACAGAAATTTACTGATGGGTTGACATGGAGGATTCGTCAGCACTTGTTAGGGAACCTCTCGTTAGTCACTTATTGTGATGTGGTTAACGCTGCATTGCTCCATTGACAGGATCACCGCTTTCACATGGCTGAGGGAAAGCGATCGGGAGAGTCCAACCATCAGGGCAGGACAGGGGGAAATGGTGCCAGCGGGGCACAATCAGCTCAAGGTCAGTATAGGCAGAGTGATCAGGGTTCCCAGCAGGGGGATCATAAGAGATCCCGATCAGGGGGATTCAGGAACGGACAGGGAGGTTTCCGGCGGGCCCATCAGGGTCCGAACGATCATCAGAACCAGCAGGGTCAGAATGGTCAGCAGCAGTTTCAGCAGGGCCAGTGGAGGAATGGTAACGGCCACCAGGGCCGGGGGCAGCAGGGACAGAGAGGGGGGAACTTCCCGGGGAAGTGTTTCGTTTGTGGCAAGACTGGCCATAAATGCCAGGACTGTCCTGATAGGGGCAGGGCCCCGCAGCAGCAGTAGGGTGCTCGACATGAGCCCCAGATGCCACTTTTTCCACCAGCCCAGGTGCCAGCACTTCCAGCCATTCCAGCAGTTCCTGTGCAGCAGGGGCAGTTACAGTATGGACGTGTCTACAACGTCCACCAGGCAGCGGCTCCACAGGCACCACCCGCGATTGAGGGTATGCTTCCTATCCATGGTACTATGGGTCGGGTTTTGTTTGATACGGGGGCAATGCACTGTTTTATAGCTACAAATTTTGCGAAAGCCTTAGGGTTGTTAGCCACAGCAGAGAGCACAGTGACGTGTGTAGACTCACTATTGGGGAGTGGGTCACTTATTTTCTTTATATGCCGGGGAATGGGGGTAGAGATTGGTAGTCTGGTATTACCTGCAGATATGTTGGTATTAGATATGCATGTTCATGATGTGATCATCGGTATGGATTGGCTCGCGGATTATAGAGCCATGATTGATTGCTTCAGTGGGAGTATTGTTTTTGCCATTCCGGGGCAAGAAATGTTTGTAGTGGCGATGCCTCGCCTAGAGGGAGGGTCGACCGCTCATTTGTATTACATAGAGGAGGATACCTCTAAGGAGGTTGTGATTCCTTTAGATTCGATCCCAGTTGTCAGGGAGTATTCCGATGTGTTTCAGGAAATACCATGCCTACCCCCCAGTCGAGAGATAGACTTTGTCATAGACTTATTTCCAGATACGAGACCTATAGCACGCGCACCGTACCGTATGGCTCCAGCTGAGATGAGGGAGTTACGGGATCAGATTGATCTGTTGTTGGGTCAGGGGTTTATACGGAGGAGTACTTCGCCGTGGGCTGCCCCTGTGTTGTTCGTGAAGAAGAGAGATGGTTCACTGAGATTGTGTGTGGACTACCGAGAGTTGAATAAGGTCACGATACGGAATAAGTATCCGTTGCCTCGAATCGATGACTTATTCGACCAGTTGAGAGGAGCTTCTTTCTTCTCGAAGATTGATTTGAGGTCGGGATACCATCAGTTGCGTATCAGGGAGGAGGATGTCTCGAAGACTGCATTCTTATCGAGATATGGTTCTTACGAGTTTCGGGTTAAGCCTTTTGGTTTGACCAATGCTCCAGCCGTGTTTATGGACTTGATGAGTAGGGTGTTCAGGGATTTCCTGGATCAGTTTGTCATTGTCTTCATTGATGATATTCTGGTTTACTCCCAGACATAGGAGGAGCACACAAAGCATTTGAGGCAAGTTTTGCAGACGCTACGTCAGAACGAGCTGTATGCAAAGTATGAGAAGTGCGGGTTTTGGCTGAAGGAGGTCCAGTTTTTTGGACATATTATTTCCGACCGGGGGATATCTGTTGATCCGGGGAAGGTATCCGCGGTGAGGGAGTGGGGACAGCCCACGACACCAACGAAAATCCGTAGTTTCTTGGGACTAGCAGGATACTACAGGAGGTTTCTTCGGGGATTTTCAAAGATAGCGGGTCCTTTGACACATCTGACTCGTAAGGGTGTGCCATTCATCTGGAGTGATACCTGTCAGTTGGCATTCGATGAGTTGAAGGATAAGTTGACCTCAGCACCTGTGTTAGCATTGCCGAGACCGGGAGTTGAGTATCTAGTCTACACCGATGCGTCCTTACAAGGACTTGGAGGTGTCTTGCAGCAGGAGAGTCATGCCATAGCTTATGCTTCCCGTAAGCTAAATCCTCACGAGAAGAATTACCCCACTCATGACTTGGAGTTGGCGGCCGTTGTATTTTCCCTTCGTATTTGGAGACATTACCTTTTGGGGAGAAGTTTCGATTGTTCACGGACCACACGTCCCTATAATACCTATTCACGTAGAAGGAGTTGAATATACGACAGCGAAGGTGGATTGAGTTCATGAAGGACTATCAGTTTGATATCTAGTATCACCCGGGGAAGGCTAACGTGGTAGCAGACGCGTTGAGCCGTAGGTCAGCAGATGAAGTGGCAGAGGTGTGGAAGGCCAAGTGGAAGGAATTGGGACACCAGGATGCAGTGGCCCGATCGTTCATGTCTGTGATGACCGTTACACCGCAGATTGTCATGAAGGTAGTAAGGGCACAGGCAAATGACTCGTTCTGTCAGGAGCAGATAGTTCGATTATTAGCAGAGGGAGCCGAGTCCTATACCGTTAGCTCAGACGGGGGATTACGCTTCAATGGGAGATTGGTAGTTCCGGAAAGAGAGGAATTGTGACACGAGGTGATGGCAGGGTCGCACGGCTCACGGTACATCCCGGTGGGGACAAAATGTACCAAGATATGAGACGTCAGTATTGGTGGAGCGGGATGAAGAGAGATATTGCCGTATTTGTTTCAAAATGCGCCACTTGTCAGCTAGTAAAAGTGGATCATCAGAGATCGGCAGGACTGCTACAGCCATTGGAGGTCCCGATGTGGATGTGGGAGAGCATATCCATGGACTTTATCACGGGGTTGCCTACGTCACAGAGAGGTCACGACTCCATTTGGGTAATTGTGGACAGGTTGACCAAAGTTGCTCATTTTCTACCCGTAAGGACAGACTACACTACGGGACAGTATGCCCAGATCTTTATTTCTGAGATAGTGAGACTTCACGGTGTACCCCTAAATATCATGTCTGACCGAGACAAGATATTTGTTTCGCTGTTTTGGGAAAGTTTTCAGGAGGCCATGGGCACGAAATTGCCGTTGAGTACGGCATATCACCCGCAGACGGATGGGCAAACTGAGCGTACAAACCAGATGTTGGAGGACATGCTACGTATGATTATCATTGATTTTGGGGGTGGATGGGAGCAGTATCTTCCACTGGTGGAGTTTGCTTACAACAACTCCTACCAGTTCACTATTGGCATGACTCCATTTGAGGCGTTGTACGGTAGACCTTATCGTTCCCCAGCATGTTGGTTGGAGGTGGGGGACAACAAACTACTTGGGCCGGAAGTGATTCAGGATACTTCGGCAAGGATAGAATTGATTAGGAGTCGCATTCGGGTAACTCAGGATCGGTAGAAGAGCTATGCTGATGCGAAGAGATTCTTCAGGGAGTTCCAAGTGGGGGACCAGGTTTTGCTCAGAGTATCTCCTATGAAGGGGATTATGCGTTTCGGGAAGAAAGGGAAGTTGGCACCGAGGTATGTGGGACCATTTCCTATTATTGAGCGGATTGGACCGGTAGCATATATGCTTGGATTACCGGAGCATTTGCATCGGATTCACGATGTATTTCATATTTCCTCGCTAAGGAAATATCTTAGAGACGATTTGGCTCATTCTCACATTGCTTTGGAGGACATAGATCTCCAGCCTGATAGCTCCTACAAGGAGGGGCCGATTGCTATTTTGGACCGAAGTGAGCGGAAACTGCGGTCAAAGATAGTTCCGTTAGTGCGTGTTCAGTGGCGACATCATAATGTCGAGGAGTCCACATGGGAGCGCGAGGATGAGATGCGCGAACGTTATCCAGAGTTGTTTTTACCAGGTACTTTCTAGTTCCAAATTTCGGGACGAAATTCAGTTATTAGGGGGGAAGTATGTAATACCCCGTATTTTTGTGATATTTAAATTGTGGAATTAATTGAATTAAATGTGTATTAATTGGAAATTAATACGGATTAAAATACTAGCGAGATGCAAGTTGGTATTTGATTATAATGCGCATATATGATTATATATGAATTTTGAATTATGAAATTTGTCGTGAGATTGAAATACGACAATTTGGAAATTTTGTTGAGACGCGTGTGACAGTCGCGTCCGGAATATATTTATCTTAATTAAAAAGTGAATTTTATTTCTATAAACCGTATGGTCGTTTTGAGTGCGCCAACGCGTTCGAAAGGGTCAAAACAGTCAGAAAACACTAGCCGGGGGTTTGGTTTGGGTCCCAGGGTATTTTTAGGCCATACCGGCAACGTATAAGGGCAGTTTGGTAATTTTAGAATTATGGGATTTTTGATTAACGAATTTTAGGAATTTTAAATGGAAAATTAAAACACCCACTAACCCATTACCAACCATTATCTGATTAGAGGGCTACGGGGGTTATTAGAATTAACCCAAAAGTCCCTAAGACAAACCCTAGCCTCCATTGCCACCGTTAGAGAAGAAAGCTTGGAGAGAGAGAGAGAAGGAATTCTGCAGAAAGAGAGAGAGAACACTTCAAAAATTCGTCATCAATTCAGAGATACATAAGGCAAGTGGTTTAATTTCAATTAATTTCAGAGAATGCTTCTTCCATGTGTAGGAATTGATAAAAATCTTATTGTTCTTGGGAGTTTGATAAAAACCCATTAATTTGGAATTAGAAACTTGTATTGTGATGAGGATTTGCATGTAGAACGATATGTAGGTGAATAATCTGATGTTAATACATTTTGGATGAAATAAAAATGGATTTATTTAGACTCTTTGATGATTTATAAATTTTAGGGTTCATGTTCTTGAAATTGGGGGTAAATGTATGGATTTGATATTTGGATGATGTTTATAATGATTTAATCCTCACAAAAACGTTAGTAGGTGACCTATGTATGTTTAGAGACGATTAGGAACCTTGAACAATTGTTGGACTAATGTTTATATGAGATTAGAAGTGAAGAAAAGATGGAAAAATGAAATAAGGATTTCTGGGCTCGAAACTGGCCACTCGTTAGAAGACCTACCCAGGTCGTTCGAACGAGCTCGTTCAAACGAGCTTCTAACGAGTTGACCTTTGACTTATAACGAGGGTGAAGTTCATTCGATGTTCTCGTTCGAACGAGACCTCGTTAGAAAGCCCAGTTCGTTCGAACGAACTCTCGTTCGAACAGCCTCGTTCGAACGAGACTTCGAACGAGTTGATAGTTTAGGCTTTTTAGCCTGTTTTGATCCCGAGTGTCCCGTAACCTTGTATATACGTAGAGATAACCTTCCCTTGAGGATTAATTTATTTATTTGGGATGTTTGGGAGATAATGAGGAGTCAAACCTAGAAGTGTAGTTTGAACCTAAAGGAAAATATGAGTAGGACGTGACTGTCTATTACGATGCGAGAACTATCGAAGGCCTAACTTATTATATTAACCGGGAACATATAAATTGTGTAGTATTATATGTCAGTACGAGAATGAGAAGTGTACCACCAATATATTATGGTGATTACTAAGATGCGTGAATACTTAGTATATGTATTGATTTTTTTTTTGTTTGACATACCTACCAAACTTGCTATCACGGGAGGTTTGCGTTCGCTTAGGGCCCTCTAATCCTTGTGTTGCCCGGATTTAGACTGGTTACCTCGATGAACATAGGTCAGAGAAGGGCTTATTGGGATATTAATAAGTCTGATGATCGTGGGAGCGCAGGTATGTGCGTGACCCATGTGATGTGACTGTGTTCGCCTCCATTATTTGTGATGTTGTTATCTGAGAACGATTCCTGAGAGATTCGGAATGCGTGATCCTTATGTACGTGATGTACCGGGATGGATAGCAGAGTATGTGTGCACCGCAGCTAGTCTCGGGGTGCTTGTATTGTATATTTATGACGTGAATAATATACACTTAATAAATAGGAACTTTCATGATTGGTATTGTGAATAATATTATGGAAACGTTTTGAGAAAACATAACGGGTTAACCGATAGTGAATTGTATTACAAATTGAAAATCTGAGTTTAAGTAAAGCCCTCTATTTATTTGATAACGCTAGAATGTAAAATGGGAATCGTGTAATAAGAGGTAGAAGTTATTACGGTTGGTTAGATAAGTATGTCATTTAGATGGGTACGGTACGTTAGGAGTGCACATGTAGTCGAGAGGTGAGAATTTCATGTGAGTGCACGTCCTAACATGTATTTTGCATTTAATGTTTTAATGTTATTATAGCACTTGCTGTTTTTAAAATGATTTCCACATTCGGGCTCTGACCCATTTGCTTTCAAATATATTTTTGTAAAAACTATTTTAGGTGCCCAGCCACAAGGACACCATGCTTAGGATCCTCATTCAGATGACGAGCTGTAGCTGTTTGTGGAAGTTACAGGACTTTGCTTGTAGACGCTTCATCTATCTTGACTCCATATTCAGTATTTACCAGTTGTAGGGCATGTCGCCCATTTTTTTAGAGGCATTTCATTTATTTCAGTTATTCAGATTTCGGGCATGTAATTAATTCAGGATTCAGACTTATGTTATTATTTCATTCGTGGGATTGTTGTGAGGAGTTTTACTCTGGACTTATATTTATTTGTTGGTTATTTCATTATTTCATTATGGTGAATGGATTATGTTGTTATTCCATTATTCTTTTATTGCATGTTAATTAGACTTAAATTAAAATTTGGCAACTTACTTTTTATATACTTGGTGGTTAGTAATTATTAAAATGTTTTCGACAGTGATGCTATTAACTGAACTAACTTGGCATTTTGTATTGATTTAATAAAGGAGTAGCTACCCGGTATTTAATTAGTCGGGGTGTCACACAATGCTCCCACCGAATCAATCAATCATGGCTCTATAAGCTGCGAGCCAATCCATACCAATAATCACATCATGCTCGTGCATGTCTAAGACTAACATGTCTGCATGTAATACCAAGCTACCAATCTCTACCCCCACTCCCCGGCATATAAAGAAAATAAGTGACCCACTCCCCAGTGGTGAGTCGACACACGTCACGGTGCTCTCTGCTGTGGCTAACAACCCTAAGGCCTTCGCAAAATGCGTAGCTATAAAACAATGTGTTGCCTACGTATCAAACAAAACCCGACCCATAGTACCATGGATAGGAAACATACCCTCTATCGCGAGTGGTGCCTGTCGAGCTGCTGCCCGGTGGACGTTATAGACACGTCCATACTGTAATTGCCCCTGCTGCACTGGAGCTGCTGGAATGGCTGGTAGGGCTGGCACCTGGGCTGGAGCTGGGAGGGCAGGTGGAAAAAGTGGTCTCTGCGGCTCATTACGGGCTCCCTGCTACTGTGGGGCCCTATCGCCCTCTGGGCAATCCTGGCGCCTATGGCCATGTTTACCGCACCCAAAGCATCGGCCTTTGAAGTTACCGCCCCACTGACCCTGCTGCCCACGACCCTGCTGGCCGTTACCTCCACGCCACTGGCCCTATTGGCCGTGATGTGCACGCTGTTGGCCTTGATAGCCCTGCTGCTGTCCCTGTGGTCGGTGTTGGCCCTGCTGGCCCTGCTGATTAGGCTGGCCCTGATGGCCCTGCCTGAAACCCCCGAATCCCTGCCTAGAATCACCTGAACGGAATCGCTTAGCAGGGTCCCCCTGATGGGAACTCTGCTCGTGCTGACGAGTCTGTCCATGAGTTGGTGCCCCACTGGCACTATTACCCCCGGTCCTTCCCTGCTGGCTGGACTCCCCTGCTCTCTTGCTTCCCTGAAGATGGAAACGGTGATCCTGGAAATGTAGTAACGCTGCATTGAGTACATCAGTGAAAGTACTCAGGGATAGATTTCCAATAAGGTGCTGACGGATCCTCCAAGCTAACCCGTCGACAAACAGCATAATCTTCTTGCTCTCAGTAGGTGCCTCATCCGGCACAATTGTGAGAAGTCTCATTAACTCCTCCTCATACTCAGCTACAGTAAGGTTCTCCTGCTTCAGATTTAGTAATTTTTGCCTCATCTCAGTCTGCACTGCGGGTGGAAAATACTTGCGGTCAAACCGCTCCCAAAACAACTGAATAGGGATCGTGTCCTTCTCCTCCAAAGTAGTAGTGGACTCCCACCACTGTAATGCGGCTCCCACCAGCTTAAAGGAAGCCAATAACTGCTTTTGCACGTCAGTGCACTCATACATACGGAGGTGCCGCTGGATGTCTTTCTTCCATTGGCTAACTGTAACAATATCGGAGCTACCAGAAAACTCAGGGGGATGCGCTTTCTGAAAAGCATCCCGAACCCTCTCCCATGCAGATGGAAGCTGTACTGGTACTGGCGCCACTGCCTGAACCTGGGGTGGAGCCTACTGAATCACCGCTATCGCGGCATTCACCACCTGAGCAACAATGGCGGCTACTTCGTTTGCATTCATTGTGTCTGGTGCCGGAGCTGCTGGTTGCTCGGCTTGGGCACGCCTATCTTTCGGAGCACGTCTCGGAGGCATCTGAAACGTGAACAAGTTTATTAGTCTACAGTTATTATCAAATCTCAAATAGCTGAAGACTTAAATGTAAAAGCAAGAATACAACAATCCTAAAAATAGGGCTCTATAGCAATAACGTCAAGCTGAAAGCGAAATAAGCCGTACAGATCCTATGGACACTAGAACTTGATGCTCTGATACCACCTGTGACACCCCGCCTAATGAAATACCGGGCGATCACTCCTTTATTAAATTAAATCAAGGTAAATAGTTGGTTCATTCTTAGCATCACTGTCGATAAAAATAAATTTTCCAATTTAAAACCCTAAATAATTAAGCTAAGTGTCAAAACCATTTTCATACATACTTTCCGAATTTTAATTAAAGAAAAGATTTATTTATTTAAAAACCATATTTCTACAATTAAGAATCACACCACAATAAACCAAATAATATAATACATTCGTCAATCGAATGTCAACATATGAAAACTAAAGTCACAAATCCATACTGGAAATAACTGAAATATAAATGTCCCAACAACAAATGAAATAATGGAAAGGGCGACACGTGCCCAATAATTGAGAATGCTAGAAGTGGAGTCAATAAAAGAAGCCGTCTACGCAAGTGACCTGCAACTCCCACCTAAGCTGCAGCACGTTCCTCTCAAGGAATCCTAAGCAAGACGCCCCTGTGGCTGGGCACCTGAAATATATACATATATACAAGAGAGAGAGAGAGAAAAAGAAACGGGTCAGAGCCCGAAAGTGTGTTTGATTTAAAATACGTTTAGAAAGTATTTAAATTGATACAGGCCAATGCAACAACATATTAGTGCATCACTCTCTTGAGAAAATACTCACCTCTCTTCTAATGTGCACACCTATCGCACTAACCTTCCCAACGGTTTGTGTTAACATTTCGCACTAGTCTTTCTAAAAGATTTAACTTATCTTAGATTACTCGTAAGATTTACAATTCACGATTCCATTTTAAAAAATGTTCTAATTTCTAACCAAGGTTCTCTATTCTTAAGTTTATAAAATTAATAAAGTTTTCCAGTGACATATTATACTTTCTCAAAACAAGTATTTATAATTTGAGTCAACAACCATGTCCTACTTATCAAATCACAGTAGGCAGTTTCAAATTTCATAATCTCATATATATATATATTAACTACTCGTATAATATATATATATATATATATATATACATATATATATATATATATTTATCAGCACCCCGAATAAAAACTATGGTGCGTGCATACTTCCACTATCCAAACCCCATACCACTCAAATCAAGGGGAATACAAATTCGGAATCACTCTCGAATTGTATTAACACATACACAAAAATATCGAGGCGAAGCATAGATTCCAAGTCTCTAAGAGGATGGCATATACTCGCGTCTCTTAGGACCATCTGAACTATCAATTCGATAGCCTGTACCAAGGATATCTATCTTCTAGGGTACAAGTCAATATCCCCCATAAAGGTCCCATCGAGATAAGACTGTCCCAGCGCGGTAACCTTAAGGATAGCAAGTAGCGCGGTATGTTTTTCACATGTATATAATATATGTACACACAATCATATAAATATACCACTTTATCATATTAATATAGGTTCTTCTCGTCACCCATAATTATACCATTTATCCTTAATTTCACATTTATAGAATTACGTATAAGGTTTCATTCCTAACCTTAACTCGAAGGGTTTTCTCACTTATTACCTAACACTCCTGGGCTATATCCTCACAAATCTGAAATTCAGTAAGTGTCTTTATTAGGTTCCAACGTAACTCTCTTACGCACCTCACCCTTTAAATTTAAAAGTTTACCAACCCAAAAGTAAATGTCCCATAAATACCATTCTCGTTGAGGATTAAAGGTCCCAATCATTCATTCATATGCCCTACTGGTCCTCAATGTCTCCCAAATCATTTTATCAAGAATGCCCAAGAATTATTTCACGACAATTTGAATTTAACTCATTTAAAGAGGGAATTAGGAGTCTGCCAGGAGGGGTCGATCGATTGAAGCTTGGGGCTCGATCGATCAAACCTTCGATCGATCAAAGCTCTAGGCTCGATCGATCGAACAAGAAGGTCTGGGAAAAATTCTGCAGAATGCAGTTACGGGTTTCATCACCAAAATTTCACCAAATCCATATTTTCAAGTTCCAATCGTCCCAGAATTCTACTACTAACATTATAACAATATACTAGATGATTCTAACGTAAGGCATGTACATATTCATCATTTAAACATGGATTTTCAACCTAAAATTATATCCAATTATCAAGAACCCTAGAATTTTCTTAAATAGTTTTCTAACAAATCTTTCTCCAGAATTTCTTTCATATGATCATCAAAATTTCGTGGTTTATTACCTCTACATGGCAAGGGTTTCCAGAATCAACATATACATCAATACTACATGGATTTTCCTATCATAAATTGGGTTTTCTTCCATAGTTTTCATCACAAATCATTCCTAAACTAATTATGAAGATTGCACCAACGAAAATAGCAAGTTAAACACTTGCCTGGGATTTTTGGTATTCTGATTCACGGCTGATTTTGGTATGGCTCTGTCCCTCGTCTCGCGATCTACGCGGTGGTGGTGGTGGCGGCGGTGCAAACCGGTGACTTTTTGGCCTTGAATTGCCTTGGAGCTCTCTCCTCTCTTCTCCAATGGCCGTCACTTGACTTCTGGATATTCTAACCCTAAAGGCTAACCTAAATGGCTGATATAGGTTGCTGAATTTCGTGGGTTTAATTACCCAATTATGTAAAATGACTAAAATGCCCTCCCGGGGTACTATTTAGGCCTAAAAATGCCCCGAGACCCAAACTAAACCCCCGGGTACACTTGTCTGACTATCTCGACCCTTCCGGACGCGTTGGCGCACTCAAAACGACCATATGAACAACTTATAAAATATTCACTTTTTATTTAACAAAATTAGTCCCGACGTGACACGGGCACGTCCCGACTTAAATTTCCGAAATAGTCATTTAATTCACTCATGACATTCAATATAACCAATATAATATATTACTTTGCTCATTAGTAATATTCAACAAATTTTCCATAATTACTAACTCTCGTCACGTTAATAATTATAACATAATTAATTTCCGGGTTTTTTTTTATTATTAAATAATTCACTTGCATTAAATTTACTAAATTCCCAAATTAATATAGCATAAAAATACGGGGTATTACAGGTTGATGTCATATGTAAGCCAGATCCCATAATATTTTCATCATTTCAACACTGATTAGTTATAAAAGTACGTGGACAGGGACTGATCCACGAATTTGACATGGGGAAGCGAGATTATGCGAGAAGGGTAACCAATTTATTTTTTGGTTAATATTTATCTTTTTAATATGAAAAATACAAATTTGCTAAAATAATGTATAAATAGATATTCTTTATATACACCTAGGCAGGTATTAGAGAGGGAACTTTTCCCCTTTAATTATCTAGGAGTTCCTATATGCGCTGGAAGGCCAAAAGCAACTTATTTGCCATGTATAGTTGACAAAGCCATTGAAACCTTTCAAGTTGGAACGGAAAATTGCTCTCTCTTGCAGGGAGAATTCAACTGGTTCAGTCTCTTTTTTATAACACCATTCTTGACATTTTCCATATATAAAAATGGCCAGTCAATCTTCTAAAGAAAAAAAACACTGATTAGTATTTTATTAATCGCTTTTAATGCTCATTTGGTTTGTTTTTATGCTTTATGGTAATCTAAATTGTTACATTCAAATTTCATCGAATTAAATTCATGTCCATACTTTAGAAACAAGATGGAAACTCAAATCAATGACCTCTGATTAGTGTTTGTACGAGTAGTTGAATTTCGCATGGTCTAAGTTGGTTTTCTTTGGGATTGGCAGTGAAAACATTTGTTTTTTCCATTTTTCTAGCCTTGAAAATGAAAACATTTGTCTTTTAAAAACAGGTTCAAGTTGTAATTAATATTGGGACCTGACTCGAAGATTTCAACTTTCTACAGTAACATTTGTAGACCTTACTGGATGATTACGCTTTATCGGATTTAAAACTCCCAACACTCACAAGTCATGCTGCATACAACCTGAACAAGAGATATCAAAAGTTTCAGATTTACTACTACTAAATTTCTTGAATATATTTTTTGTAAGTGTGGTTATTTAGTGAATAATCGGTATCCTACTTATTTTAGAATGCTTGAAAGTTGAGTTAGAATTTTGTTCAAACAAATATGTGTTAGCAAGTGGGTGGTAAACATTTAAATGAGATAGAACTATAAAATCACTTGGTCTTGAGTTTTCTTTTTCCTACAACTCCTCTTAATGAGGAAATTGCGTAAGGAAGTGGGTAGCAATGATGCTTTGGACGTCTTTTTCATATCTCACAGCCTATCCCAGGCGAATTGACGCGATCTACATCAATAGCATGTGTCATCCCCTTTCTAAATCCCCCCACCCTGAAAAAGCGTTACTAAAGACGTTTATTGAAAATAAACTATTTAAGTAACTCCGAGTTGTTTTTTGAAGAAACTCTTTTCTTAAATAAAAAATGATTAATCACAAGAAGTGTATAATAAAACAGTATGTACGAGATCTTATTCAAGATTTAGGAAACAAGTTTAAAAGATAGTTTAAACAAGTTTTAAACACAGCACAACCAAGAATGAGATGAGAAAATGTAGAAGACTTATGTTCACAATTTTTTACGTGGTAAAACCCCACCAATTGAGGAAACATACACGACTCCCTCTACGGAGTAAAATGAAAAATCCATTAAAACAAATATATGAGTTACAAACTATATAACTAACATGCAAACAACTCAGACCTATATAAGTTTAGGAATGTACCCTCTGGTGTCCTTAAACTTCTCTGCAGTTTTGATTGTATGTGTAGTTCTCCCAGTTTGTCAACTTCTGATTTGTTCCAGCACTTTACGTCGACTTATGTTCTCAAGATCTTATCACCAACACTTTTTGTGTTGTAGGGTGTAAGTGTTTGTGAAGGTGCTTTCTAACACATGCATGCACACACACACTTATTAATTACAAATAGTCCTAACAAATTACAGTTACACTATATGCAGTGATCTTTTCTTTTTCTTTCTTCTTAGAAAACTTTGAACCTTTTTGACCTTTCAAACTATCCAAGAATCCACGGATACCTTGCTAGGAAGATAGACAAGGTCTTAATCAATCTCTGAATTTAAAACAAAAACTTTTTGAGATTGAAAACCTCCAAGTGAGATTCCAAACTAGGTCAAAGGTTTAGTTTACAAGAACAAGAAACAGAAAGCATTTATTGTTGATTTTATAGTAAGAAAACGTTTTAAAGAAAAATAATCAACAATATATTTCTCAAGATGAGAAATAAAATGAAAGTAAGTGTAATGTAACATGAATAACTCAGATCTAAGATTTCTATGGAAATAGAAAATAGATCTAAGTAGAAGTCTAAGTTGGAAATAAGATCTCACGAACACAAGGTTACAGCAACCAAAATAACTCAACTCAAACTCTCAAACACTCAAGAACACTCAGGATGGTGTTTGGATATGGTGTTTTAAAGAGCTGTTTGGGTTAGGTTTGAAGAAGATTTGGACGAAGTTAGGGTTTCTAACTTTTTCTTCTCTCTGGTTTTCTCTCTTCTCTCTCTACTCTTTTCTCTCTTTTCTCTCTCTTCTCTCTCTTCTCTCTCAATTCTTTGAGGAAATGAAATGGAAAAAAGTCTTCGAAGTCTGAGGAAATAGGGCTTTTTATAGCGAGAGGAGAAGGTTCGAGATATCTGATCAAAACCAAGGGCTGAGATCAAGTCAATTTAGATTGACTTGAATCCAAGGGCTCACACAAGGCGGTGCTTAAACGAGCGCTGATTGTCTTAAATAGTTACACGGGGATCCGTCAAGGCAACATGCAGACCATCGATAAGAAATGATCCAAGGGCTGATAACACACGCGACTATTGTCTTCGTAAAGAAACACACATCTAACCAATCAGGGGGCAACAGATGTTGGCCAGTTATGGGATGTAAAACGCGCGTCAAAACTAATTACAAAGACTACCCTGAAGTCTCTGCCGCTTTCGGATTCTACCCAAGGTAACATTAGGCCATAAAATACAACAATTCATATTTGGAGATTGACCCCCAAAACTTTTAAAACAAGTTTTAATTATTAAAAACATGATTTAAAAATTATTTAACAAATCCCAAAAAATTATTAAAAATCAAACTTAGGGATTTAAACACACACAACACATGTACACACATAATTATGCAATATAACATGCAAAAATGAATTCTACTGTGTGTGAGTGTTGGCAATAGGTTCTTGATCAAAGCAAGAAAGAGAGATGAATAGGCAATCTAACTTCTCAGGCTCTTTGGTTTCTAGGAAGACACAATTTTGTCACAATTTCCAAACTAGATGAGCACTTATACAATATAGACTCAAGTGAGTCAAATGTATAAGGGCTTCAATCTCCCCCTTTGGAAATATGAGACAAAATCTCCTTTGAGTCAACTAGGACTCTTAGGGAAATAAAAAAAAGAAAAAAAACTTATTCCTATCAAAATTCTATCTACCCAATACCTAGAAATCAAAAAGTACATAACTCAACTAAGTACATTTGAATACCCTATTACAACTGTTGAGAGTAACTGTACAAAAAGAACCTGCAATAATTCACTAAGATCAAGCTGTTTACAATATGTAAAAATTTGAATAGACTCAAATTTCTCCCCCATTTTGCCTCAAATGAACAAAGGGAAAAACTTGGATAAACAGCAAGAAGATTAGTCAGCATAAACCATACCAATAGATTTACGTAATGAAATGAATCTATTATAATCTAGAGGTTTGGTAAACATATCTGCGAGTTGTAGATCAGTAGGAAGATAATTGATTTCTAATTCCTTAGATTCAACTAATTCACGTATAAAATGATGTCTTATTTTAATATGCTTTGTTCGCGAGTGTTGAACAGGATTTTTAGAAATATTAATCGCACTTTGATTATCACAATAGAGATGCAATTGGTTTTCTTTAATACCATAATCACTTAGCATTTGTTTAAGCCACATTAATTGAGCACAACAGCTGCCAGCGGCTATGTATTCAGATTCAGCTGTTGAGAGTGATGTGCAGTTTTATTTTTTACTACTCCATCCTACCAAGTTATTACCTATATAATAACATGCTCCTGAAGTGCTTTTACTATCATCAGTACACCCAGCCCAGTCAGCATCAGTGTACCCAATTATAGTGCTTGGTGTGTCATAAGTGTACCAAATTCCTAGATTTAGAGTGCCATTTATATATTTAATGATACGTTTAACAACATTCAAGTGGCTCTCTTTAGGGTTACTTTGATATCGAGCACATACACACACAACATACATAATATCAGGACGCGAGGCAGTAAGGTATAGTAAAGTGCCTATCATACTACGATACAGAGTAGGATCTACAGATGTTCCATTTTCATCTTTAAAAAGTTTTAGCGTAGTACTCATGGGCGTTTTAGCATTTTTAGCACTCTCAAGGCCGAATTTCTTAACCATATCTAAAGCGTACTTAGATTGCAAAACAAATAATCCTTCTGGATTTTGTTTGACTTGGATACCTAGGAAGAACTACAACTCCCCCATAAGGGACTTCTGAAATTCCTTACTCATAATTTCAGAAAAGGATTTTACTTCTGAGGAAGAAGTTGATCCAAATATAATATCGTCTATATATACTTGAGCAATAGTAATGTGTTTGTCAAAATGTTTGACAAATAGAGTTTGGTCATTTGCACCTCTTTTGAAACCTTTATCCAAAAGAAAACTGGAAAGACGCTCATACCAAGCTCTAGGAGCTTGTTTAAGGCCATATAAAGCCTTTTTCAGACGAAATACATGATTTGGATCCTTAGGGTCAATGAACCCTTTAGGTTGTTCTACATAAGTTTCCTCAGCCAGTATTCCATTAAGGAACGCAAATTTTACATCCATTTGATATAATGTAAAACGCATGTGACAAGCTATGGCGAAAAGAAGACGAACTGATTCTAAATGAGTAACAGGGGCAAAGGTCTCGTTAAAATCAATTCCTTATATTTGGGAGTATCCTTGAGCAACTAATCTAGCTTTATTTCTAATTATTATCCCATTTTCATCAGTTTTATTTTTGAAAATCCAACGAGTACCAACAACCTTTTTGTGATCAGGACGTGGAACAAGATACCATACATCATGAATGACAAATTGTAAAAGTTCATCCTGAATAGCAAAAATCCAGTGAGAGTCATTCAATGCCTCATTTACATTCTTTGGTTCCACAAGGGAAACAAAACATGCATAATGTGCATAATTTCTAAGTTGGGATCTTGTACACACTGGCTCACTAGGGTTGCCAACAATGTTGTTTATGGGATGATCTTTAGAAACCCAGTTAGGTACTTCAGGTTTCTCAATAGGTAATGAATTATCTATTTCAGAAGGGTCATTTTCTAAAATATTTGAAGACTCTTCTTCGATAGGTAATTCACTAGTCTTGCTTTCTACAGTAGTGTCACTAACAATTACATTTATGGATTCCATCATGGTTTTAGTGCGAAGATTATACACTCAATAAGCTCTACTGTTAGGCGAGTATCCTAGAAATATGGCTTTATCTCCCCGGCTCTCAAATTTTGATAAATGTTCCCTATCTTTGCATACATAACAAGTACTGCCAAAGGTTCTAAGATATTTGAGATTAGGCTTTTTATTGTACCAAAGTTCATAAGGGGTTTGTTTGGAATTATTTCTAAGATAGACCCTATTAATGATATGACACGCAGTACGAATAGATTCTACCTAAAAATATTTAGGTAAATTCTTGGCATATAACATGACACGTGCCATCTCTTGCAAGGTACGATTCTTTCTCTCGGCGATTCCATTTTGTTGAGGAGTCTTAGGAGTACTGAACTCGTGTTTATAACCATTATAGTCACAGTATTCTACAATACTAGTGTCTTTGAATTCACCACCTCTATCACTACGGATTCTATTTACTTGAATGTCCTTTTCATTTTCAATCCTGAGAAGAATTTTTAGGAAGGTTTGAAAAGTATCAGACTTTTGTTTTAAAAAGGCTACCCAAGTAAATCTGGTGAAGTCATCAACCATAACTAAGATATAACTGTGTCCACAAAGGTTAACAGTTTGGGAAGGACCCATTAGGTCCATATGGATGAGTTCTAAGGGATTAGAGGTGATAATATCTTTGACTTTCTTATGAGGGGACTTAACAATTTTACCTTCTTGACAGGAACCACAAACAATATTATGAATGGGTTTAATTTTTGGAATTCCTCTTACTATGTCGTGAGTAGACAATTTACTAAGATTATCGTAATTTATGTGACCCATTCTGTTATGCCATATCTCGTTGTCATCCATTCTGGCAACATTACAAGTTTCATAAATGTTCTTGACAGTGTAGCAGTTGTCAGGAGTTCTGAATCCAGTAATTATGCATTCACCTTTTTCATTTAAAATCTTGCAATTGTTCTTTAAAAAGGTAACAGTATGGTCTGAGTCACAAAATTGCGAAATACTAAGTAAGTTGACCCTTAACTAGAAGAACATCTTTAAGAATAGGAAGCCCATCTTCTTGGAGAGTTCCTTTGCCTATGATTTGAGATGAAACTCCATCACCAGAAATGACTTTACCACCAGCAAATCTGGTTTTGTTTAAAAGTTTAGATTCATCTCCAGTCATGTGCTTAGAACATCCAAAGTCTAAATACCAACCAGATGATGTGTGTTCGGCTTTTAAGGTAGTAACCACAATATTACACTTCATCTGAGGTAATAGATCATCTTTTCTAATCCAAATTTCTCTAATTTTCATCTTGCGCTTATTATCTCTCAACTGATAAAATTTGCGAGCATTAGATTTTTGCTGAAAAATATTTTGTGCATGGTTTTGAATTTTGTGAAAGACTTGAGCATTTGGTTTAGGAAAGTGCTTAGGATTCCTTCTAGGAAATGTTCTTTTAGGTTTGGTCTTTCTCTTTCTATAGTTAGAATTTTTATCTGGCTGTCTAGGAAGTATATAATTGTTTCGACTCCTCCTAGAATAGTAAAAGTTCTCGGAAGTACGAGGATTATAGATAGGTTTAATAAGTCTCCTAGCATAGCAACCATCGAAAGAGTGACCATAAATGTCACAGTAGGAGCAATAAAGATTGCTCAAGATGGTGGTCTCCTTAGGAAAGTTTCTAAACAAAGGTTTTGAAAAGTTTTGAGGCTGAACTTTATTCCTAGGGAGTACAGGTTTGAATGTAGGTTCACTCTTTCTGATAAAGTGGCAGACGTATTTAGCCTTAGGTGAACTTTCGAGCTTAGAGTAACTTGATTCCCCAATGTTAAAACTTTGATTTTTTGAATCAAACTCAGTTTTCAGAGAATGAAAGTCTAGGCATGTTTCAATAGGTCTTTTGCCTCCTGACACAAACTTGATAGTTTCAAAATGTTTTGTTTGTGTTTTCAAATTGGGACAAAATCCTATACCAGTTCGATCATCAGAATTGGTTTTAGACAAACTCATCAAAATAGTTAGAATTATTTTCAAATTTTGTAATTTTTTTGAAAACAGTTGCTGTCTTTTCTTTGGTTTGTTCCAATTCTAACAATGTCCCTTTGTACTTTTTCTCCAGAATTTCATTTATTTCAGTCAAGTTTTTCAGTTTTTCATCAAAAACTTTAATTTCACTTTCATGAGTTAAGCATTGAGTAGTGTACTCTTCAGCATTCAGTTTAACCATTAGACTTAAATCTTCCAATTTCTTGGTAATATCTTTAACAGTTTTTTCTAGTCTTGCGCTTTTTTTGAGAGTCTTAGTGTAAAGTGTGTGAATGTCTGGGAGGTCTTCATTGTCCGAGTCACTAAGTGTGGTGTGTGGAGTGACCCTTAACGATTCATTTGTTAAACTTACACACCCATTGACATCGTCATTATCGCCATCCCTTTGACTCACACACCCCGAGGTAGAACATGCAACATTCTCAGTAATCAAAGCATCTAAACCAGTAATAACCACATTCGAAGTATCAGTCATAGAATTATTTGGTTCATCCTCATTAACAAACATAGGCATGTCACCATTATAAATAATCTTGGCAAAGAAGGACATGCAAGGATCAAAAGCATTTGATGACTCAGGTTCCTCATTTTCAGAGTCACTTGAATCATCCCATGTTTTGCAGATGTTAGCTCTATTGTGTTTGTTTTGAGTGTTCAAATTAACTCTACAGTCTTGTGCAATCTTCCCCAGTTTACCACATCTATAGCATTAAGTCTTCTTAAGGTCTCTATTAGGTCTGATATGAGAGTCCTTGTGATTTTTATCATTGATTTTCTCATGAGGTCTGTGACTAGAGGGAGTTGAATAATTTGACTTGCCTTGTTTATTTGACACTTTGTTTCTAAACTTAATGATTTTCTTGAACTGTTTTGTCATTAAGGCAATCTGATTGTCCAAACTCTCTATGTCGCAGTCCTCATCAGATTCATCATTGGAAGTATTAAACTCAGGTTTAGTCAATTTAGAAGAGAATCTTAGATTAGAACTAGTCTGTTTCCTATGGGATTGGGTTAATTATTTCTTAAATTCCAGTTCCATTTCCACAGTTCTTAATTTACTACTGAGTAATTCAGGAGTGAGATTTATATATTTCATTTCCTCAATAGCATATCTTTTGTTATCAAACTTCTGTGGTAATGATCTCAGAATTTTAGATACAATTTCTTGTCTATCATAGGTTATCCCATTAGCATGCAGTTTGGTCACAATATCAGTCAAGTTCATATAGAAGTCATCAAATGATTCAGTCTCAGACATAATTAAGGAGTTATACTGCTAGATAAGCATTTGGGTTTTAGCAGCCTTAACTCTAGTGTCTCCTTCATGTGCAGTGACTAAGGTGTCCCAAGCTTCCTTAGAAGTGGTACAGGATGAGATTCTTTTGAACTCATGTTCATTTATAGACATAAATATAGCATTCTTTCCTTTATTATTATTTCGAGAAACTTGTTTCTCTTCTTGAGTGAACTCACTTAGAGCTTTCTTAACCCTCTCATTACTTCCTTCATTGGCTGGTTTAGTAGGAAAATTATAACCATTTTCAACAATGTCCCAGACATCATCTCCCAAAGTTCCTTGAATGAAAGCAATCATCCTTACTTTCCAGTAAGCAAAATTGGTTCCATCAAAGATTGGAGGTCTGGTCAAGTTACCAAATCTTTCATTTTTCTCGTCCATATTTGATTTTCAGAAAACAATTTCAGAAACACAGGACCTTTTTTTTAAAAGAAGTTAACCTTGCTCTGATACCAATTGAAAAAGCGTTACTAAAGCCATTTATTGAAAATAAACTATTTAAGTAACTCCGAGTTGTTTTTTGAAGAAACTCTTTTCTTAAATAAAAAATGATTAATCACAAGAAGTGTTTAATAAAACAGTATGTACGAGATCTTATTCAAGATTTAGGCAACAAGTTTAAAAGATAGTTTAAACAAGTTTTAAACACAGCACAACCAAGAATGAGATGAGAAAATGTAGAAGACTTCTGTTCACAATTTTTTACGTGGTAAGACCTCACCAATTGAGGAAACATCCACGACTCCCTCTACGGAGTAAAATGAAAAATCCACTAAAACAAATATATGAGTTACAAACTATATAACTAACATGCAAACAACTCAGACCTATATAAGTTTAGGAATGTACCCTCTGGTGTCCTTAAACTTCTCTGCAGTTCTGATTGTATGTGTAGTTCTCCCAGTTTGTCAACTTCTGATTTGTTCCAGCAATTTACGTCGACTTATGTTCTCAAGATCTTATCACCAACACTTTTTGTGTTGTAGGGTGTAAGTGTTTGTGAAGGTGCTTTCTAACACATGCATGCACACACACACTTATTAATTACAAATAGTCCTAACAAATTACAGTTACACTATATGCAGTGATCTTTTCTTTTTCTTTCTTCTTAGAAAACTTTGAACCTTTTTGACCTTTCAAACTATCCAAGAATCCACGGATACCTTGCTAGGAAGATAGACAAGGTCTTAATCAATCTCAGAATTTAAAACAAAAACTTTTTGAGATTGAAAACCTCCAAGTGAGATTCCAAACTAGGTCAAAGGTTTAGTTTACAAGAACAAGAAACAGAAAGCATTTATTGTTGATTTTATAGTAAGAAAACGTTTTAAAGAAAAATAATCAACAATATATTTCTCAAGATGAGAAATAAAATGAAACTAAGTGTAATGTAACATGAATAACTCAGATCTAAGATTTCTATGGAAATAGAAAATAGATCTAAGTAGAAGTCTAAGTTGGAAATAAGATCTCACGAACACAAGGTTACAGCAACCAAAATAACTCAACTCAAACTCTCAAACACTCAAGAACACTCAGGATGGTGTTTGGATATGGTGTTTTAAAGAGCTGTTTGGGTTAGGTTTGAAGAAGATTTGGACGAAGTTAGGGTTTCTAACTTTTTCTTCTCTCTGGTTTTCTCTCTTCTCTCTCTACTCTTTTCTCTCTTTTCTCTCTCTTCTCTCTCTTCTCTCTCAATTCTTTGAGGAAATGAAATGGAAAAAAGTCTTCGAAGTCTGAGGAAATAGGGCTTTTTATAGCGAGAGGAGAAGGTTCGAGATATCTGATCAAAACCAAGGGCTGAGATCGAGTCAATTTAGATTGACTTGAATCCAAGGGCTCACACAAGGTGGTTCTTAAACGAGCGCTGATTGGCTTAAACAGTTACACGGGGATCCATCAAGGCAACATGCAGACCATCGATAAGAAATGATCCAAGGGCTGATAACACACGCGACTATTGTCTCCGTAAAGAAACACACATCTAACCAATCAAGGGGCAACAGATGTTGGCCAGTTATGGGATGTAAAACGCGCGTCAAAACTAATTACAAAGACTACCCTGAAGTCTCTGCCGCTTTCGGATTCTACCCAAGGTAACATTAGGCCATAAAATACAACAATTCATATTTGGAGATTGACCCCCAAAGCTTTTAAAACAAGTTTTGATTATTAAAAACATGATTTAAAAATTGTTTAAAAAATCCCAAAAAATTATTAAAAATCAAACTTAGGGATTTAAACACACACAACACATGTACACACATAATTATGCAATATAACATGCAAAAATGAATTCTACTGTGTGTGAGTGTTGGCAATAGGTTCTTGATCAAAGCAAGAAAGAGAGATGAATAGGCAATCCAACTTCTCAGGCTCTTTGGTTTCTAGGAAGACACAATTTTGTCACAATTTCCAAACTAGATGAGAACTTATACAATATAGACTCAAGTGAGTCAAATGTATAAGGGCTTCACACCCCACCAGCGTACCCCACCAGCGTCCCACCACTGATGAATGACACAATCTCTACTTTCTTTTATTACTTGAATTTTATAAATATCATACTATGTTGTTGTTTAAATATTGATTTCATTGATCTGTTTTTAGCTTTAAAGTTTAAATTTGTTGGGAAGGATGCAAGCTTAAATTGATGAAGAAGATAAGGATGCAAGCTTAATTTTTTTCTGATGCAGATTGGTGTGTAATCTTTTTATTTTTATGTTTGGTTTGGATGATATATGTGTTCGACAGAAGTATTTGTATCAAATAATGGTGACTCACTCAGACATATATGGGTCAAATCAGGCATGCTTTGCTTAATCATATGCAAGCATGTTGCTTTATTAATTGTGGTTTCAATTTGAACACCAACAACCACCTATGCATAGCCCCGCTGATATATGCTTGCACTGGTTGTAGTGATATATGCATTAAATTGTGGTTTCAGGTATGCTTGCAATGTTTGTAGTGATATATGTATTAAATTTGAGATTCACAATATGCAATTCCTTCTAGGTTCTTTTATAACATTGATTATAAATGCAGTATTGTCATTTTTCTGTGCTCTGTTAGTATGTAGATGCATATATGTTTAGATACCACACTACTTTGGTTACTTGATGCCAACACAATGTAGAACGAGGCGTACAAGGTCCTCCTCAAGGCCCATGATGCATCAATTAGTGCTTTGAGACCGAGAAACAAGTTTGGTGTACTACATAAGATGATGCGTGGAGAAAGCATTAGTGTGATATAGAAGATGACAATTGTAACATGAGTGGTTTGAAGAATCGATATATTTTTAGTTATATTTAAAGTTTTTGTTTGTATGATATCTTCATTATGTTTCTCAAGTTGTTAATAGTGGTCTGTTATGTACTCATATATGTATTTTGTTTTTGAATAATGGCAACATGATGCGTTTGTTTAAAAGTTGTCCGAGATGGACTATTAGAATTATTGTTGAAGTATATTTTGTTTATTTAACATGTGGATTGTTGTATAAATAAAGGAGGTTTTGCCTAAATTTTAAATGTGTGTACACTTTGTTTTATTTTGGGATGAATCTTTGTAAAATGTTGACAATCATCCTATTGAAACATTTTATATATTTTATTACTAAAGATGCCAATAAGGTATGTGGTGTATTTATAGCAGGGATTTATATGTGAATATTGATAAATAAGCGACATTGTTTATACTAGGTCCTGGACGGATTATTTATGTGGTTGAAGTATTTTCTTATAACTTAAGCAAGTGGATATTCATATAAACAAATGAAATTTTGCAAAAAAAATTCTTATATTTTTACCTTTGTTTGTGTTGAAATTAAAATTTTGGACTTACAATTATACACGATTAAATAATTTTGGAAAAAATATCCTCTGTTCAGGAAAAAAGTGACCATCATGGTTACTTTGAATAATTATACTATAATACAAAACTTTGATGACTTGACCACACGATTCATACTCGGGAGAGTTGTCATCGTGCCTTTAGGCACAGGCATACCCTAGTGTGTGTATATATATATATATATATAAATATATATATAATAATGCTCCTGTGCGGACCGGACATGTGTCACCTAATGGTGCGCCTAGAAGTTATTGCCTAAATTATAGGCACACTCTCTCTCTTTTCTGGTCTCACCGCCAGGTGACACATGTCCGGTCCGCATTCTTAAAATGTGGACTAGTCCGCACAAGAGCAGGACTGTATATATATATACATATATATATATATATATATATATATATATATATATATATATATATATCATATTTTTTTTTCTCAATTTTTATGAAGTTATTTCTTTTGAATGATCAAACATTAAACTAAGTTGTCCCCATTTTGGCAATTTTTCTATTTTTATTTCCTTTAATCTTTTTATTGGGTTCTTGCCAATAGTGTCTTTCCCATAACGAAGATTTTCTCCTTTCTTAGCACTTTCCTGTGCACCCTCATATTTTTTCAATACTAATCAAGCATTCTCATAGGCAACGGTTCTTACATGCACAAATCCCTCATAGTTACAAAATATGCAGATGACAAAATTGATGGGAGAACATCTCACAAAGCTCAAATATACATGTGAAGTTAACTTTCAAAAAGCTCATGCATGTGTATGTGGAGGCATATACAAAGTCGAATCCATAAAGACAATCAAGTTCGAAATAACTCCATGCAAACAAGATTAAGAACAGTCTAAGTATATATAATCATAACCAAATGTCCAAGCCACATAGAAAGTACAGAGTGAATTGGGTTCAAACACACTAATATGCCACACCAAATGTGTAAAACTAAAATACACAAAAACCAAAAATCTTTTTATGTTTTTATAAATTTTTCAAAAGAAAAATACCATTTTTTTCAATTTTTGAAAACAAACTCTAACTCAAAAGACAAATAAAATCTTTTTGTATTTTTTATTATGACTCAGTAAAAGAAAAATAAAATAGAAAAATTACACATGTCATAACACTAGAAAACATATATCATGAAGCACAATTAGAGTCTGACAAACAAAATCATGCAAGCAATTACCCATAAGATATAGCATGTGAAGATTCATGTATAAGCATGTGAGAATCAAGCAATCGAATATTTAGCGCCTCTAAAATAGATTTTCAAACCCAAATAGATGTGTACTTAATGCGTTGGGTTTTGGGAACCAAGGAGACATTAGACGTAAACTTCTTAGGACCTGTTCCAAGATCATAACAAAATTCCCTAAGGTGACCTTTCCTACCACAATGTGAACCCGTGTAAATGCGCGAAATGTTACCTCTGGATTAACCTTTTCTAACGTTCTTGGATGTGGTTGACCCTCACTACACGAAAAAGACCAAATTGTCACTTTTGAGCCGTCCAACCTTGTCACGGTCAATGACTGTGACAAAAACACACACATTTTTTGTCACGGTCATTGACCGTAACGAGTCCTTGACAAGTACAGTAGTCACGGACAGTCATTGACCGTGATAATCTTATAAAGTTGTCACGGTCAATGATCGTGACAGGTCCGTGAAAAATTTATCAGTAGAAAAACCCTCTCCCTCCTTTTTTTCCCACCATTTTGGTTTCCCCCATTCTCTCTCTCTCTAAGCGACTTCTCTCTCTCTCTCTCTTTATGATTTAAGGTATTTTTTCTTCTCTCTTTCTCTTTCATTTGTATATATGTGTGTATGTGTGTGTATATGTGTTTGTGTGTGTATATATATATATGTGTGTGTGTGTTATACAAGTGTGTGTGTGTGTGTGTGAGTGCGTGTGTGTGGTGGGCGAGAAGGGCCGGGGGTGGTGGGGCGGGTGGTGGGTTTGTTTGTGTGCTTTTGTGTGTGTGTGTGTAGTGGGGCAGGGGGTGGGGCATTTGTGTGTGTGCTGGTGTGTGTGTGGTGGGGTAGGGGTGGTGGTGGTGGTGGGGTGTATGCGTGTGTGTATATGTGTGTGTTGAAATTAATTGGTGTTTAGTTTAGGACTTAAATTAATTGTTAATGTTGATTTAGGATTTGAAATTAATGTTTAGTTTAGGTCTTGAAATTAATTGTTAATGTTGATTGGACATTATAAATATTATTTGTTTATTTTTATTTAGGTTTGAAACTGTTATTGTTGAATTACTTTAGTAGATGAATTAGATGGAGTACGGGAAACACATTTGTTGGTTTGTTCTTGCTGTTGAATTATATTGGACGTATGTGGTTGGATATGGAAGTTGGTTGTTAAATTTTTTTAAAATACTTAATTTAATTCACACTAATAAATATGTAAATAATTATATTGTCTTAATTTCTAAAGTTGGTTAATTTTGGAAGCGGCATGACCACTGGATTATGCCAAAATGGGGGGATGGGGTGTTTTCGACTTTTTTTTATAAAATTACTTTGTGTCACGACCCGTTCGAGAGTGGCACGACCACGGACTTATCATAATTAAATGAAACATACCTAAAATTACATATAGTGTGCATAGATACTAGCCTTCTAGTTCTTATGCGTACGCATTCAATAGCCCTTAGACCCGTTCGAGAGTCATTACACCTGTAATGAGATCTTTTGAACTGTCCCGGTTGGACTATTTGGGACTGCATAATTTCTATATAATAAAATTCTTAGGGTCTCAAAGTTGTTACTTTTGGAGGAAGTTATGAAGTCGTATTTTAATGTTCTCTGAGTACGTACTAGATTGGTAAGTGTGAGTGTTATTTCAATTGATCAATTGAAATAACACTCACACTTGGCAATCTACCTCGTGTACATAGAGAACTATGGGGATATGCTGCCGAATTTTTCTCAAATCGTAACAATGTGAATGAGCTGTTAAGTATATTACTGAAATATGCGGTCTTGAATGGGATAGGACCACTCACCCTTTAGAGGAAATGGAGGAAATAGGAATTACTATTATAAATTGAAATTCCAAAATCGAATATAAATAAGACATAATTAATTTAAACATACTATAAATTTAAGTTTTGTTTATACTAGTCCATGAATATACGCTTCTTACCTTTTATAGGTGATTGTATGTAGTATCTGTGATGGGATATCCTAAATACAAAGAGTGGATAGGGGAGACAAATAGATTGGGGAGGGGGTGTTTCGCAGAGGTGTTAATGAATTTGTGAAATACGCAAAGATATGTTATAATGATAAAGAGTTTCCAAGTCCGTGTGATAGGTGTAAGAATGGTAAGGTGTTTGAGTGGAAAACAATTGAACTACATTTGTTAAGATCGACTATGCAAGATAATTATCGATTTTGGAGTTTTCACGGGGAATTGAAAGTTCCTTTTGTCCTCTAACAACATTCACAACAACCTTCAATAAGTACAATAGATGTGGAAGGGGATGACGTAGATCATAATTTGTTAGAGGATTTAGTTGATGATGCGTACGAAGTTCATGAAGTGGAGGAGAATGAGGTCACTGACAATGTTCAAGGTTTAGGTGCTCGTTAAGATATCACGATAAACCTTAACGATGACTACCAAATTTTGAAATTTAAGGCGACCCAACCGTTATACTCTGGCTATGAGAAAGATCAAACAACTTTACATGCCATGGTTTGTTTGGACAATTTTAAGATGCAATACGATTTGTCTGGTAATAGCGTAACATGAATTCTGAATTGGGTGAAGGGCTTACTACCCAAGGAGAATACACTTCCAAATAGCTATCCTGTTATGAAGAACAGTTTGAAGGGTTTGGGAATGAAGTATAAATTGATTCATGCTTGTGTGTATGACTGCATACTATACCGAAAGGATTATGAAAATCTCGATCGTTGTCTAGTATGCGATGAACCTAGATATGTCCAATATACTAGCAAAGGAAGGCACAAGCTCAAAAGTGCCTCAAGAGGTGTTAAAATATTTTCCCGTTGGGCCTAGATTAAAGCAATTTTTTAAGTAGGGGATAATCTCATGCGCCATCCTATTAATTCTACATCTTGGAGGATGATGAGTTATAAGTATCCCGATTTTTCTTGAGAATATCATAACATTCATTTGGATATATCAATAGATGGTTTCAATCCATTTGTAAATCTAAGCACCAATCAGAGTGTATGGCTAGTGATCCTAGCCCCACTCAACCTCTCTCATTCACAATGTATGAGACCTGAATTTTTGATGATGTCTTTATTGATACCTGGGCTAAAGTCACCAAGTGATGACATTAACGTCTACCTGGATCCTTTGGTAGAATAATTAAATGAGTTGAGCATTTGACTTTTTTAGAAAAGAAGAGTTTACGCTGAAAGCTATGTTTATGTGAGCAATTCATGATTTCCCAGCTTATGGGACATTATCCGGTTGTGTAGTACATGGTTATTTGGGGTGTCCTATTTGTGGAGAGGAGACTGAATCTCTTCGTCTCCCTACTAGCTCAAAAAATGTATACCATTGCCATAGGAGGTTTTTTTACCCCCGGCTCATAGTTTCAGATTTGAGAAAGGTTTCAATTTTTTATCGATCTGGGTTGAACATAGGCTACCGCCGAGAAAACTTTCAGGTTCAAAATTGAAAGTAAATATTTTGATTCTGGCCTTAATATTCTAGGTAAGAATCCTAAATTTAATAATGTCAAGCATAAGAAGACCCCAACTGAGAATGAAACTGAGACAAGAAAGGCATGGTTTAGGAGGTCAATTTTATTTGACTTGCCTTCTTGGAAGAATAACCAGGTGCGCCAGGTATTGGATGTGATGCATGCAGAAAAGAAACTCGCTGAACATATTATGGGCAGATGCCTTGGGGGGAGTCATTCGAAGGATGGAGAAAATTCACAAAAAAGACCTTAAATGGTTGAAACTTAAGCCACAACTATGGTTGAAAGAAGATAGTAGGGGAAGGATAGTAATTCCCCTTGGTGTGTTTACTTTGACGAGTGGGGAAAGGAAGGTTCTTTTATACACAATATATAATTTGAAGGTTCCATCTATTTTTTCGCCGAACATGCAAATGATTGTGAATTATGCTACCCATGATTTATATAAGTGTAAGTCCCATGATTGGCTTGTGATCATGCAATTGGTTCCTCTATTGTTTAAGCACTGCTTCTCCAAGAACAAGGATTTACGGAGGGCTATTATGCAAAATAGTATCTGCTTCTCACTTTTGTGTGAGAAGGTAGTCAATCGAGAACACATAGTGGCCACAAAATTAGCGGTGACCGAAGCAATTTGTGTTTTGGAGAAGTACTTTCCCCCATCATTCTTTGACATAAATGTTCACTTGTTGGTACACCTATGCAATGAGGCACTTCTTTGCGGTCCAGTTAGATATCAGTGGATGTATCCATTTGAAAGATTAATGAAAGTTTTGAAGATTACGTCAAGAATACGCGATACATTGCAGGATCAATTGCAGAGGAATACATCACCGTGGAGTCATCAATCTATACTTGGGAATATATGCCTGACACGACCAACGTTGATGACATTAATGATTTTGTCTATGAGGGTGGTCATGTAATGGGAAAACGAGTGAAATTAACGAGTTTATAACATGAACAACTAGCCCGTTATCTATTTGACACACATGAAGATGTCGAAGAATTGAAAAAGTAAGTTTAAATTTGTGGTCACAATTAATCTCAACAGAAAATAATAAGAAAAGGCAATCAGAATAAATAAAGAACACGAAATAACTGTAATCACACACAACACAAGATATACGTGGTTCGATAAGAAGGCCTACGTCCACAATGGTGGTCCCTATATTTTATTTCTATTTACTCCAGGGGAGTGTTTAAAATTGCATGTCCTTTGCCCCGGACTGAGGGCTTAATTTATACATGTCATTTTCAGAGAGTGGGGGTGTTGGACTCCTCCACGTTAGCCCATAATCTCTAGAATATCTCTTGAGAGATTTTAGGAGTTGAATGGGTCATAACTGAATTAATTAAAGCACGAGACCTCAAGACTTTGGGCCAAACTTAATCGGGATACTCGTATGGGTTGGAATAACTAATCAGGGTACCCACAATTGCCCCTAAAATTTTGATTCACAATTTAGGCTCAATAATTTTAAATGATTGCCTCAATGGCATCTTTGTGAATCATGTAGCACCTTGGGATTGAACCGTCTTTCTCGAGTTGATTTAGGCGGTAAATTTGCTTCGTTTCCGGTTCATTATGATTGAGAGGGTTTAAACTAGCTTAGAGACGCCATTCCCTATCGTCGCTTCAAACTTCTTTGCATTCTCTAGATTTCTCGAATCTCTCACTGTGCTTTCTCACTCCCAGGTCTCGTTTTTCATCTTCAAGATGATTCTTACTTCGTAAGTACTTCATACTACTTCTCTTTTCTTTTTCTATTGGAATTTCTTCATTATCGCTGTTAGGGTTTTTCTTGTCTAATGGCGAAAATAGGCAATAGGTCGATAGATGACTTTAGGAAGTTCTATAATGTTCTATACTGGGTAGATATTGAATGTGCCCCTATTGCTCGTAATGTTAGAGACATTGAGGATGGCCATTGGATACATGTTCTTCTGTTGTCCCAAGGGGTCTTACTTTTCCCCCAAATCGCTTGTTTTTGCATTTTTTTAGTTACTTCTATATAGTTCCTGGACAGTGCTCACCAAATGTTTAGAAAATTATCAATGGTGTGCATATAATTAATCAGCTCTATGGCACCAATCTAGGACCTGCTGAAATTTACAATTGTTATTCTTTTTCCCAAACAAGCTCTGGTCTTCTTTATCTCAAAGATAGGAGTCCCGATAGGGTATTGGTAGTAAATCTACCTGATTCCCACAAGGACTACTGGCATGAGGGGTTTATTGCTAGAAACTGGCAGTTCGCTCCCCAAGCTGAAGGGGCGAGGTATAAGGGACCTGTGAATCCCTTTTATGGGGAGGAGTACATAGGTAGGAATAGCTCTTGTTCTGCTCATTGACTTTTCTGTTAGTGTACTGTATTTCTTACATTTTTTATCTTTCTTTTGTAAGCGAAGGCAAAGAACTCAGAACCTGCTCTTTGCGAGATTCGAGCAGCTGAGCTGGTTAAGGATTAGAGGATTAGAGAATATTTGGCTGATGGTGAGCATCCATGATCAGTTGCATTCCTTTTTTAGTATAAGAGCCTTGAGTCTAGTTTCATCGCACGACTTGTAGATAGAATTCATCAGCTAAATATCACATAAGAAGTTGTTGTTGTTCCAATTCAATTGGACGAGGAGGAAAGTAGCTCTAGTGAAGAGAATGAGGGAGCTAACAGTGGTGGAGATGAAGGTGATTATAGTGAGGAGAGATCAAGAAGAGAAGAATCTTTTAGCTCAGAGTTCAGAGACTCCAGAGGATTCAGAGGATTCAAGTAGCTCTAGTGAGGAAGCTATGGCTCCTCCAAGGAAAAATTTAATCCAGGATGACGATGAAGAAAATGTGTTGCTTGCTCATAGGCTGAAGAAGAAGAAGTTAGGGAGTGGGGACACTTACATTGGCTCCCAAACTGCTGCTCATGAGCAGGAGAGGAAGAAGAAAGAGGAAGCGACGATGAAAGAAAGAGAGAGGAAGAAAGAAGAAGAGAGGAATAAAGTGGAAGAGAGAAAGAGGTTTGAAAAGGAAAAGAAAGAGAGGGAAGAAGAAAAGAGGAGAGAAGAAGTGAGGACAAAGGTGGGGTAGTCTTTGGTGCCCGTGTCTGCTCTGCCCGAAGGGGCTTCTGTTTCCCTTTTCCCTTAGTTGGCTCCGGCGGAGCTCGAGAGAGCAATTTTGTCGGTTGATCGCCAGAGGTCGATGGGGGCCTAACAGTTAGCCCTAAAGGCAAGTCATAGGCTAGCCTTGGTAAGCCTTCTTTACTTCTCTGCTCTTGCAATGTTCTTCTTCAATACCTCCTTTGCTAATATTTACCTTTTCTTTGCTATTCGTGACTGATTTCACTATCCTCTACCGCAACCGTGATGAGCTGGCGAGGAGAAATGCCAATCTAGACAAGAAGAATTCTAATATGGAGGCCAGTTTAAAGACTTCTAATGCTGCTTAAAAGTTTTTGATCTCCCCTTGACCGAAGCCAATAAAGAGAAAGAGGTGGCGACCAAGGAGATTTAGGAGTTAAGGCAGTCTTATGACTTGGTCTGCACGAGCAAGCTGGCGGTGGTTGAAGAGAACAAGTTGCTTGCTGGGAAGTTGGAGAAGGTGGAATCTGAGGCTACCACCCTCAAGGAGAGCTCGTACAATGCAGGGTGGGTCACAGCGTACGAGGATGTTGAGGCTCAGATTGGCTATATTGGTCGTCTCAACTTTAAGAAGGGTTAGGACAAAGCCTTACTTGCTGTCGAGTTAGATATTGATTCCCCCCTCTTTGACGAGCAAGATCCTATTACCAAGCCTATTAGGGATGAGATGCCTCTACCTGCTGCCAATGAAGGTGCCTAAGTTGTCCCGACCATTACTGCTGATGCTCCCCTTGACCAGGGGATGGAAACTACTCTATTTGAGGGAGGAGTGTCTGGAGATGCTGTGGATAAAGGGAAATAACCAACGTTCTTAGAACAGACTAAGGTCTCTAACTAGTCTTTCTTAGGAACTTTTGTATTTTTGCACTTTTGTTATTCTTTCTTTCCCTTACTGATGTACTTGGACTTCCTTTTAATGAAATGAAATTCTTTTCACTTCTACATATAGATTTATTTATTTCCCACGCTCATATGGTGTGTAGCTAATTGATGTTGAGGAGTATATACCTACTACTTCTCAATTAGGAAAAATTATTGGTCCTGATGCGAGCAATCGAGTTTGCAAAGCCTTTGTAAGGATCTGCAAGTCTCTTAGGTCAAGTATTTAAGACTATAAGGACCAGTTACAGATCGTTGCCAAGCTAAAGGATAGGGTCCAGGAGATGGAGGAGATCGGTGCTTCTATTCAAGAAGAAGTGCACGCTCTGAAGGATAAGCTTCTGAATGCCTTCGAAGTCAATCAAGCCAGAGAGGTGCTTCAGCAAGAGAACGATGATCTGATGAGAGAAGTCTCGCGACTTAGGGAGAATGCACCGAGAATTTATCCTCGAGTTTTATGTGGTTCCTTATCATCAACTATACCGCGAGATGGTACTGATGATAGTAGTTCATCTATGGGGATTACCGAGCTTTGAGGTGATGTTTGTCGGGCATATGTGATAGTTGCCGATCTTCAAAGAGATGTTACCTTGCGAGGCACCTATTCAAGTAAGGTCCTCATCGAGTGTGGGCTAATGGTTATGATCAGGTTTGGATCGATGCTCCGACGAAGTTTGGGGAGGTTGAAGAGTTATCCTTCATTAAAGGATGGTTGAGTGCTCTTAGGGAGTTGCAGGTCCCTAGGAACTCTGTCCTCTGGTATCGTCATGATATATCCCCCTCAACTTTGATGCCGAACCCATGCAGGAGGGATGATCAGTGGGTCCCCATAGATGCCATCCCAAGGTAGCTATTGGAACCATATTCAAATGAAGTCGATGAGGAATTAGCTCCTCACCCAGATGATGGCCGAAGAGCGAAAATGGCTGACTATCTTGCTCAGAGACCTAATCATCATTAGGATTTGTTTTACTCAGCACATGTAACTCTTTGTATATGTAATGATGTAATAAAAATAGTTATGTTTTGGGGGATTCTCTGACTAAACATGTGTTGTGTATTTTTTACTTCATTGATTTCGTGTTCGACTATCTTGGGCTCTTCTTAGCCGACTAGATTTGATATAGGCAGAGTTGGTTTGTTGAGTGAGTATTTCCGCAGTCCAGTATTCTTATAGGATACCCTTCTACCTCACTTTACCTTTTAGGTTGTGTCGTCACACTTCCTTAGGCCTAAGTGTGGCAATGGTGAGGACACACTTAGTGTTGGATGTTCTATCCGTGCAGGTTTATTGAGCCAATCATTATTGGTGACCAACCTGGTCTGGTCGTGCTGCCTAAGGGTACTCTGTAAGGATTGATATATTGCCAGAGGCAATTCTAGGAGGTCATTCGTGTTTGATGATGAAAACCCGAGGAGGGTAATACCTTGATTTTATATATTAAGAGGAAAGCCTACAACTTGGAAAAGGTGCATAAATTATAAAGTATTTAAGAAAAAATCAACACTTCAGAGAATGCCACTGCCAATTTTTTTTATTAATCAGAAATGAATTACAAATTTCAACATTGAGTTAAAAAATCAACACAAAAAACTAGAAGTAGAACATCTTCAAGTTGGCTGCGTTCTAAGCTCGAGGTATCTCCCTGCCCTCCGGTATTTCTAAGTGATAGGCTCCTTGTAGGCCGTCTCTTATCACCTTGAATGATCCCTCCCAGTTCGACCCTAGCTTTCCATCTGATGGTTCTACTGCGCTGCCAAGAACGTTCCTTAAGATGTAGTCCCCAACTTGGAATGCTCTTGGATTGACCTTCTTATTGTAGTGTTTGGATAGATGTTACTGATAACCTGCTAGTTTCACTAGAGCCAACTCTCTTCGTTCCTACGGTAGGTCAAGTTCAATAAGCAATGCTACATCATTTTGGCCTTGGTCGACTAGGGTAGACCTTATGGTAGGGAGGCCAGCTTCCAAGGGGATCATTGCCTCTATACCATATGTCAGTGTGAACGATGTTTCCCCAATTACTCGTCGTGGGGTAGTGCAGTAAGCCCATAGGACGTGGGGTAGTTCATTTACCTATGCCACTTTGGCTTGCTCCAATTACTTCTTTAATCCATCAATCACTGTTTTGTTGGAAGCTTTAGCTTGTCCATTTCTCTGAGGGTATGCCATAGAACAAAAGTATTGCCTGATCCTGTGGTCGTTACAAAAGCCCTGGAAGAGGCCACTTTCAGACTAGTTCCGTTGTCAGTGATGATGGTCGTGGGGATCCTAAAATAGGTGACAATGTTTTTCCATATGAATCTTATCATATCTGCATCTCTAATGTTTTCCAGCGGCTCTGCCTCTATCCATTTGGTGAAGTAGTTTGTTGCGACCAATAAATACTTGCGATTACCCGTAGCGGTAAGAAGAGTGCCTACGATGTCCATTCTCCATTGGAAGAAAGGCCATGGACTGGTAAGTTACTTTAGGTCATTGGCTGGTGAATCATAGGAGCGTGAAGTTGGAATTTTTTACACCTGTGAGGATATATCCCAGCGTCCTTCTGCATGTACGACCATCAGTAGCCTTCTTTGATTGATCGAAAGCTAGCGACCTGCCCCCAATGTGACTCCCACAGATTCCCTCATGGAGCTCGTGTAGAAGTTGCTCGATGTCCTTTGGGTGGATGCATTGGAGGTAAGGACCAGTGAATGATATCTTGTATAGTTTGCCCTCAGGAGATAAGTGAAAGCGAGCATCTTTGACTCTTATCTGATGAGCAATCTTTTTATCGCCTGGTAGCGCACCATCTTTCAAATAATGCCTTAAGGGATCCATCCAACTATGGGCTGACTCAATCTGGAGAACATATCCTATGTTTGTGAGTTCATCAATTTGGTTAATACTTGGTTGGGTGAGGAAGTCAATTGGAATTGTTCTCTTCAAGTCACAATTGATCGCTGATCTCAAGGACGCTAGGGCGTCAGCATGGCTGTTCTATCCTTTGGGAAAGTGTTGGACGCTGACCTACTTGAAGTTAACCATTAATTTCTTCACTGTGGAGAGGTAGGCTGCCATCCTCTCATCCCTAGCATTAAACTCACCACTTATCTAATTGGAGACCAGTTGTGAGTCGCCAAACACTTGGAGTTACTTTGCCCCTAGCACGTGTGGCTTTTGTAGGCCTACTATTAGTGCATGCTATTTTTCTTCATTGTTGGAGGCTTCAAATCTAAGCTTGATTCATTGCTAGAGTATTGCATCTTCAGGGGTAACCATCACGATGCTTACTCATGCCCCTTTGGAATTGGAGGCTCCATCAACGAATAGTTTCTAGATGCCTGACGCTGGTGGAACTTCACTTTGATGAATAGTTTGAAGTTGGTCGCAAGGATGCTCTCCTATAAATTATGCGATGAAGTCGGTGAGGACCTAACCCTTGTTGGCATTCCTTGGCTGAAACTGGATATCAAATCATTCGAGCGCGACTGGCCACTTTGATAGTCTGTTGGACAGATCAGCTTTTCGAAGGACTGCTTTAAGAGGGTGGGATGTAAGTACAATAATGGAGTGGGCTTCGAATTAATTCTTCAATTGTCTCATGGGTACTACTAGAGCAAGGGATAAAT
Source organism: Sambucus nigra (assembly GCA_949130495.1). Classification (NCBI taxonomy): domain Eukaryota; kingdom Viridiplantae; phylum Streptophyta; class Magnoliopsida; order Dipsacales; family Adoxaceae; genus Sambucus; species Sambucus nigra. Next base: position 365,342,345 of record OX422212.1, read on the forward strand.
TTTCTAGTGGTAGGTATTGTTGTTCGGTGTCCAGACAAGTTTTTCTCATGTAATAGACAGGGTTCTAGATCCCCATTCTTTTGCATACTAGTGCAGAACTTACAGCATGACTAGAAACTGTGAGGTATAGGTATAGAGAGTTATTCTCTTGAGGGATTACAAGAAAGGGTGGTATGCTGAGGTAATCCTTGAGTCCCTCTAGAGCCTTCGAGCAATCCTCATTCCACTCCACATCTTTTCTTTTCTCCAAAAGTTGGATGAACAGATGGCACCTTTTGGACGACTTTGAGATAAATCGGTTCAAGGCGGCGAGCATTCTTGTGAGCTTCTGCACATCTCTTATCATACGGGGGGCTGCACCCTATTGATGACATCAATCTTGTCTGGGTTGGCTTCAATACCTCTCTTGCTGACCAAGTACCCAAGAAATTTTCCTAACTGGACATCGAAGGTTTACTTACTCGTGTTGAGCTTCATTCGGTATTTCCTGAGGATTTTAAAGGTCCTGGATAGGTCCGAGAGGCGGTCTTCTTTGAGCTTGCTCTTTACGATCATATCATCGATGTAGACCTCCATTGTGATTCCCAGTTGGTCTTTGAACATTTTAGTGACCAACCGCTGGTAAGTTGCTCCTATATTTTTTAGTCCAAAGGGCATGACCTTGTAGCAATATAACCCAACTGTGGTTATGAATGCTGTTTTGTCTTAATCTAGCTCGTACAGAGGTATCTGGTGATATCCGGAGTATGCATCTAGGAAACTCATCCTTTTGTGTGCTGCAGTGGCATCCACCAGCTGATCAATCTTTAGGAGGGGGAAGCTATCCTTAGGGCATGCCTTATTGAGATCGGTGAAATCGATGCATATTCTCCACTCTCCGTTGCTCTTAGAGACAATTACTGGGTTGGGAAACCATTTGGGGAAATGGACTTCCCGTATGGATCCCGTGTCCAGTAGTTTTTCATCTTCCTTCTCTACTTCTTTGGCTTTTTTCAGAGCACTACTTCGAGCTTTTTGTGTAATTGTCTTGAATGCTAGGTCGATGTGCAGTCGATGACAGTTGACACTTAGATTTATCTTGGGTGACTCATAAGGCTCCCATGCAAAGACATCTAGGTTACCTCAGAGTAGGGTAATCAATCCCCTTTTTTCGTTGTCAGTGATTGAGGTTCCAATCAGGAATTTTCTTTCACTTAAGTTGTTGTTGGCTGGGACATCTTCCAGGTCTCCTCCACTCCTGGTCTTCCATACCTTAGTTTCTGTTTGGAGGGCATCAGCCTCTCTTATTCTTCTTCTTTCCTTATAACATTCTCGACCTTCTTCTCTGACTTCGAACGAATGGCTTCTATGAAGCACTTTCTCTCCATCTCCTGATCTCTGTGAATATACATTACTCCTCGCTCAGTCACATATTTAAGTTGCTAATGGTAGGTAGAGGGGACAACCTTCATCGTGTGTATCCACCCTCTTCCAAGGATCGCCTGGTAAGGCGAGTCAATGTCGACCACCAAAAATTTGATCATTTTGGAGATGTTTTCTACCCTCACAGGCAGTACAATCTTTCCCATGGGGATGGTTATTTTTCCAGTGAAGCCAACTAGTGGGACGGTAGCTTCCTTTAAGTCGACGACGCTTAACTTTACCTTTTTAAATAGGTCGAGATACATTACTTCGGATGAACTACCTTGGTTGACGAGAAACTTATCGACGTCATAGTTAGCTATCCCGAGTGTAATGATCAAGGGATCATGATGTGGGATCCCTAATCCCACTAGGTTTTCATCCGTGAACATAATATGCTTACTGTAGTCGACGTCATCTTCTCGCCAACGCTTTCCTGCCTACGTTTTGGCTGGATCGATTTGGAAGGCTTGAATTACTACCGTAAGCTTTTTGACTTCCATCAGAGTTGTGTTTCCTTGAATCTGCTTTAGGTCAGACGCCCCATGAATTATAGCAAACTCATGGATGATGACCTCCTCGATCACGTTATTGGGTCTCCGATCTTCATTGGCAGCTACCTTCTTTACATTTTTCTCTATGAACTCATTCAAGTTCCCATCTTGGGTTAGATCCTCAAGGTAAGACTTGAGAGATTTGAAATGCTCGGTTTTATGATCGCATCCTTATGAAATGCACATCTCAGTGCGTTATTACTCTTCGAGGGGTCTCCACCCATCTTCCTGAGCCATTTAACGAATGGTTCATCCTTGATCTTTGCCAGAATCTTGTAGATTGGTTCCTTAAAAACTGTGTTTACTGATTGAAATTCTTTCAGGGCGTCACTCTTGTTCCCATTCTTAGGGCCGCTCTTGCCCCCATTCTTATTTCCTCTCTTTTGATTCTCAGTTTTATCGCTGCCCTTACCGAATAACTTGGCGCGACCATTCTACCCAGCACTGATATGGGTCATGTCTTCGACTTTGGTGTACTTTTCAATACGAGCGATTAGGTCGTCAATGGTCATGGCCTCCTTCTTAGTGAGGGACTGGTGCAAGAGGCAGGAGCTGGGTAAACCGATATTAAAGGACGCCACGGTGACCTGCTACGAATAGTCCTCGACCTCGTTGAATAGCTCCAAATATCTCTTTGCATAGTCTCTGAGGCTCTCCTGGGGAATTTTCTTCATCGTCAAGAAAGCATCCACCCTCTTCGGATGGGAGCTGCTGGTAATGAAGCGAGTTGTGAAGAGATTTTCCAGGGACTCGAAGCTTCTAATGGATTTGTGAGGGAGTTTCTCGAACCACTTCTGAGCCACATCATGCAAGCTCAACAAAAAGATCCAACACATAAATGCGTCCTTATGGTTCGAGAGGGTCATGTCCTACCTGTACTGCCTAACATGGTCGATAGGATCAGTCTTTCCGTCATAGATTTTGAATCTGGGCATCGTAAAATTTTAGGGGATTCTTATTCTTCTATATCCTTTGAGTAAGGGGAATTCATCTGGGTCCTGAGAGCTCTCCTGGCTAGCTATCTAGTTGATCTAGCACCCTGATGTGCTGGGTGTTGGTCCATTTCTCTCCAGATAAAATTTTGTATGTCGTCGTTTCCTCGATTTGGGCTCTTATAATGGCGAGCTTATTGTTATTGCTCGAGAAAGTCGTCATCTAACCTATGTCCCTCAAATATTTGAGATCCAAATCTAGGGCTCCTTCCTTGGCTGTGAGACTTGCTCACCTGAGGGCTAGGAGTGCGATAATGACGTTGCCTTGTGCTACGATGGATTTCTCCCTCCATTTTCTCCAGTCTTCTCTTGAGACGAGCATTCTCAGCTTCTTGCTTGCAAGTGGCTTCCTCTTGCTCTTGGAGCTTGGCCTCATAGGCGTCGATTATCCTAGAGACCTGTGTGGTCCTGACTGGTTCCTGAATTTCCTCTAAAGCTTTCCGTTCTGGGCGAGCCCTAGGATTTGAGCGTCAAACTTCATATCTAACCCTGCGAGGAGTAGGTTGCTCTTGAATATCCCCTTCTTTAGGGGCATTGCTACTGTGACCAGACATTCCAAGTTCTTATTGGTGAAGCCATTCTTAATGGAAAACAAATGTTTCCCACAGACAACGCCAATTATGGTGACAATTAATCTCAACACAAAATAATAAGCAAAGGCGATCACGAGAATAAATAAAGAGCACAAAATAACTATAATCACACACAACACAAGATACACGTGGTTCGGCAAGAAGGCCTACATCTGCGGTGGTGCTCCCTATATTTTATTTATGTTTACTCCAGCGGAGTTCTTATAATTGCATGTCCTTTGCCCCGGACTGAGGGTTTAATTTATACATGTCATTTTTGGAGAGTGGGGGTGTTGGACTCCTCCACGTTAGCCCATAATCCCTAGAATATCTCTTGAGAGATTTTAGGAGTTGAATGGGTCATAACTGAATCAGTTAAAGCACGAGGCCTCTAGACTTTGGGATGGACTTAATCGAGCTACTCGTCTGGGCCGGAATAACTAATCGAGGTACCCACAAAATTATTTTAAGCTTTACATTATTTTAGTTTATTTTATACATGACTAATTTTGTAATACGTTCGTCACATTAATTTTATGCAGAAAATATGAAGCCTGTGAGAACAATAAAAGACGAAAAACAAGGGCTCAAAGAGACAACGATTTTAGGCTGTGGTTGTCACACGAGGTAATTATAATGAAAACGACTGTTATATAACGTTACACTACAATAAAACTTTACAGCTTACCTAATTAGTTTATCTATACTCTCAGTTCTTAAAGACGGGTGATGCGACATCAAGGCTTGCTCATCTAGCCACTAGTCTCTTATTCATGGCACAAGAGTACGAAAGGTATCAATTGAACGGTTACGTATTCGGTGCAACGGTGTATGAGGAAAATACAAATGTGTATAACTCGGGCATTTCATACAAGGCTCTTACTTTCTTTCGAGCGAGCGCAAAAGATAAAAATCACGTTGAAGCTGAAATGACTTACTATGGTGTAATTCAAAATATATTTGAATTGGACTATGTAAGCTTCAAAGAGGTTGTATTTTACTGTGATTGTGTAAGAGTTGAGGATAAAAATGCTTGTAAAGTTGATCCTGGCACCAATTGGATCATGGTTGACTTATCCAAGTTGAAGAACAATGAACACATGAGCGATGAGCCGTTTGTCTGTGCATTTTAAAAAGTCAACCAAGTGTTTTACTCGGAGTTTATCAACAATGAGCCGTGGTCAATCGTCCTACATGCACCAAAGCATCTAAATAGTAGTGTGGATGACTTGGCTTCTCGTACCGAATATCAATCCATTTTTTATGATAACCTGAATTTTAAATAATTTTTCAATTTGTAATAAGTATTCCAGTTTTATAATTATCGGACATCGATTTAATGCTTTTAATTCTTTTGTACTTGATCATTTTCACTTTTTTTATATTTCTCTCTTTCCTTTGTATATGTGTGTGTGTGTGTTAAACAGTAATAGGTATTGCAATTTTTGCATTAATGCTTTTTATTCATTTGTACTTGATTACATTAGCGCATGTATTATTTAGACTTAATGTTTGCTTGTCTTGTTCTAATTCATTTTGAATTTGCATTTTTTTTACAGAAAATGTCCCCTTCAGGGATTAAGTCAAGGATGATGATGATGACAATGATGATGTCTTCTGGGCTCAACGGTAACGAAGTGTGACACCTTGTCTAATTAAATATCAAGTAGCTACTCCTTTATTAAATTAATACAGAATATCAAGTTAGTTCAGTCTTAGCATCACTGCTGAAAACATTTAGTTGCTTACTAGACACCTAATATTTAAAATAGAGAGAGATGCCAATTTTTATTAATTAAGTTAACAAATAACCAAGTAATTAAATCATCCACCATCAATCTCATAAACAATCTCATATGAATAACCAACGAAATGAAATAAACTGAGTCTGGAGTAAACACTCCAATAATAATAATACCAGAGTAAATAAAATCCCAATACGAGAGTCTGAATGTATAACTCAATATCTGAAATAATTAAAGTTTGTAACTACAACCTCTAAATAAGAATAGGCGACATGACCTAACTAATACAAATGACTCTGAAGGAACCAAGGATAAATATGGAGGCGTCTACGATCCAGATCCCGTATCTTCCACAGCAGATACAACACGTCCTCACAATGGAACTCCTATGCTTGGCATCCTTGTGGCTGGGAACCTAAAATGTTTTACAAAACAAAATAGATTTGGAAGAAAACGGGTCAGAGCCCGAGGTGAAAATATTTTAAAACTGCAAGTGTTTAAATTACAATTACAATATTAAACAACGCATAAATTAAACATGTTAGTCACGTGCCCTCACTTGAGATCCTCACCCCTCAACTATTGTGCATGCCTAATGCATCCTTTAAATTCCACCTAGTTACACCACTACCTGACTAGTATATTCTGCCCCCATAAGACGGTTCTTACTTTAGATGCCACCCATTTTATTTAAATAGAATATATTCATAACTCACACATTCAATAATAAGATTACTCAGCTTAAGTATTAGTTAAGTCTACATCGTTCTTAACTCCATTAAATTCCTTAATTATTCTTATCTATTAAGTAATGGTGAATCAGCCACAAGTACATATATAAGTCGCCCATTACATATATACATATATGGAACCCCTAGGCTAAGCTACGGTGCACGCATACTCTGCTATCGAATCCCAGTACATCTTGTACATAAGGATCACGTGTTTCGAATCACTCAGGAACAGTTTCAATACAAATCACACATAGTGGAGGCGAACATAGTTCACATACCCATGGGTCATGCACATACCTACGCTCCCATGATCAGCTGACTTATCGACTCACAAATAAGTCATTCATAGTCCTATGTCCTTAAGGTACCGGTCTAAATTCCCCCGAAGGCACACAAAGATAAGACGGTCCTTTCTCGAAAATCAACCTCTCGTGATAACAAGATGGTAGGTATGTCATACACATAATCATCCATATAATATGTATTCACACAACTTAGGTAATCATCATTTTAGTATAGGTATATTCCATCCCCATGTCGTATGTCTCACACATATAATGATATCGTCCCATTTATTCAACACCATAGATTTTAACGCAATAATTCTCGATGTATAGATCCGAGTACATACCCTATCCCAAAAAGGTTACTAAGTCCCCCGCTAGTATCTAAGGTTATCTCAGTATTTAACGTTTCCCATTTTTAGTCTTTAACCTCAAATTATAATTGGAGCAAAAGATATTCAGGTTCTCACAACTTACAATCATACCTCACTAGTCGGATATTCGTAAGTCTATCATTCAATCTCAATTAAATCTAATAATTTTTTGGGCTTCAAATACCATCCTACTGGTCTTCCCTAAGTACCAATGTGCTCAATCAATCATCACTAAAGACTTCTAAAGGTTGGAAGTTATTCAATTATTTAAAGGAAAATACTTCACTTTTTCTATAGGGGTCGATCGATCTAACAGCCGATCGATCGACATGCTTGGATCGATCGATTGATCAAGCAGTTATCTGCCCAAAATTCCTTTAACAGTTACGAGATTCTACCATTTTTACACCTCCAAATCACATTACAACGTCCCAAACTCCCAAATGAGTATACTAATCATGAAACCAGCATTACTACACCAGTTTTAATGTTCAAGATTCATCAAAACAACACAGAACATTAATTTCTTGGATGAGAAGTCAATAATAATGCTATAACCGTAGTTTTTCATCATCTCATCAAAAATCGTAATAAACATCAACTAAATTTCATGATTTCGTAACTCTTAGTTTATAATTCTTTCACTTAATGATTCCAGCAGGTCCACTACATGCAAACCTACCCAAGTTTATGATTTAGTCTCCATTTTCACATTATCACAATTATTCATAATTTGTCTTTAAATCTAATTTATCATGTAGAACATATGCCATAAATCTATGCAAGATAAATCACTTGCCTGGAAAAATAAAGATTCTGGTCCTTTGAAGCAGACGGTACGAGAGTGATCCTCTCTTTTCGATCTATCCGGTGGTGGTGACAGTGGTGCAAAAGCCCCTAGGGTGGTTTCTTCTTTGGGAACTTTCTTCTCTTCCTCTCTAACTACCGTTTATGATTTTTGGTTGTGAAACCCTAAGGGACTCAAGTGTTGACTGATATTATCAGTCTAAAATTCATGGGTTACTATTCCTCAAAAAGTCAAAATGACTAAAATGCCCTCTCGGGTTATCGGTTAGGCCTAAAATGCCCCGGGACCCAAACTAAACCCTCGGCTAGTGTTTTTTGACTATCTAGACCCTTTCAGACATGTTGGCGAACTCAAAATGATCATACAGATGGAATAAAAAAATTACTTTTAAATCCATTAAATTGGGTCCTGACACGACTGACACGTGCATCTTAACATAATTACTGAAACTACTGTATTTTTAACTCACGATAATTTTTTTAATAAATTCAATAATCATATATTACCATAATCATTCAGTAATATTCAACAACATTATCATAATCAAATACTAACTCTCCTCTCGCTAGCATTTAAATCCGGATTAATTTCCAATTAATTATTCGAAATTAATTTAATTGATCCCATAATTAAAAGCAATTTCATTTAATTAATCTCATAATTAAAAGCCATAAAATACGGGGCATTACATAATTTCCCCCTAATAACAGAATTTCTTCCCAAAATTCGTAAAGGCATACATCGTAAAAAAGTATCCTCCATTACTCAAAACAAAATTCAAAGTAAGGCTCGATCATTATAGCCCCCCGCCCCACAGCAAGTTTGTTTAACACTCTCGACACTTTATCCGTTTTAGGGTCACCCCTCAATAAATTCACCTCATCTAGTGCTCTTACTAAACAACATTCTAATAATAATAGCCTAAACATCATTGTTCACATTATCTCAACATTATTGGGAGGTTGCACCTCACTTCGTACCAACTTTTGCGTTTATCTCAACAAAAATGCTTCATTTTAAATTGCATAATCATGCTCATTTTGCATGCTTTATTTCTTTTATAGAACCAAATAATGTAAATTTAGCACTCAATGACTCATTTTGGATAGCTTATATACAAGAAGAGCTTGTCCAATTTAAAAGTCATGATGTGTGGTATCTTATACCTAGGCTAGAAAATAAAAGGGTCATTGGCACTCGCTGGATTTTCAAAAACAAAATAGATGAGTCTGGTATGATAATTAAAAATAAATATATATTAGTTGCCCATGGTTATTATCAAATTAAAGGAATAGATTTTGAGGAGACCTTTTCCCCGGTCACATACCATGAGTCTGTTCGCTTACTCTTAGCCTTAGCTTGTCACTTACAATTCACACTTTATCAAATGGATGTACAATTCTCCTTTTTAAATGGTATTTTGATAGAGGAGAATTATGTTTAATATCCAAAAGGATTTATTGACCCTCATTATCCAAACCATGTCTATAGATTGAAAAATGCTCTATACGGTTTAAAGCAAGCCCCTCGAGCCTGGTACGAATGCATGTCAACCTTTATAATCAATAAAGGGTTTAGACTAAGTGGAAATGACTAAACATTATTTGTTAAACATTTTAATGAACAAGTACTAATAGGTCAAGTTTATGTTGATGACATAATATTATTCTACTTCCCATTCCGAGGATAAAGAATTTTCTAAAATTATGCACAGGGAATTCCAAATGTCGCTTATGGGGGAGGTTCAGTCTTTCTTAGGAATACAATTCAAGCAAAAATCTGATGAATTATTCATTTTACAATCTAAATATGTGGTAGAGTTGGTGAAAAAATTTGAATTAGAAAATGCCAAGGTTGTTAGGACTCCCCTAAGTATTTTAGTTAAACTCTCGAAAGATGAACATGGGAAACCTATATGTCCTAACCTATATAGAAGTATGATAGGTAGCCTATTATACCTAACAACCTCGAGTCCCGATATCATGTATGCTGTGTGTGTTTGCGCCCGTCACCAAAGTGCACCCAAGGAAAGTCACTTGCAATGTGTCAAACGAATTATCAAATACGTTAATGGCACAATAAATTTAGGCATATGGTACACAAACGACATTTCTAGCCCAATTATAGGATACACCGATGCATATTGGGCTGGCTGTACTGATGACAACAAAAGCACATCAGGCACTTGTTATTATATAAGTGATAACTTAGTAGGATGGAGTAGTAAAAAGAAAAATTGCACTTCACTTTCCGCAACAAAATCTGAATATATAGCCGCAGGAAGTTGTTATGCTAAATGAACGTGGATTAAGCAGATGCTTAGTGATTATGGCATTAATGAAGAAAAGGTACATCTCTATTGCGATAATCAAAGTGCGATAAAAATATCTAAGAATCTTGTTCAACATTCACTCACTAAACACATCAAATAAGACACCATTTTATTCGTGAATTAGTTTAATCTAAAGAATTATAGATAAACTATTTACCCACAGAACTTCAATTAATTGACTTATTTACTAAGCCATTAGATCACCTGATATTTAAATCTTTATTAAAATCTATTGGTATCGTTAGTTCTGAATAACTATCTATCAACCTATAGTGTATCCTCCAGTTACATTCATGCTGATAATTAATCTTCGAGGATAAAGGGTATGATCAGTTAAAAAATGACAAAATACGCCTCTTATCTCTGTTTTATGTAGGAGACACTTGAAGTAACCCGTTAATTATCATAGGTATTCAGTTTATTTCTAATGATTCTTTACCTATTTCACCCCTTTGTACATTTGATAAACATTGGGGGAGAAATACTTGAGTAACTTGCTATATTTTTATCTCTCTTGACTCAACTAATATGCCACCTTAAGTGTTTTCTTTCAGGCATTTCAGGCACCATTTATACATATATCACTATTTTTAAGGTATTGGTCAGTATGATACTTGAGTTATGTATTTTCTTTCTCTTAATTTTGGTCTTAGGATGGGAATGGGTAGATAGCTCTTTTGTATAGGAAATCTAGGAATTTTATTTTTACCCAATAATATAGGTTACTCAAGGGAATTTTGTCTCCAATATCCAAAGGGGGAGATTGATAACACACTATATGGTTGACTCACTTGATTTTGTACCATATAAGAGTTCCAACTAGTTTGGATATGAGGACAAAATAGGATAACATTTCATGACCATCCCCACTAAGGTATCTACAAGATTCATCTTCAACATCATCCAATCCAATTCCAATCCATCTATAAAAGGTAAGTATTCTTATCTCTTGAACACACTATAGGACACAATTCATACATACAGGTGTTAATGTGTGTGCACAAATGCTTACATATGTTTAGGAATTTTTTAAAAACATTTTCAAGTATTTTAAAAATAATTTTTAAACATTTAAAATCATGTTTTAAAATGTTGTGGGCTTAATTTGAATTATTTTTATCCCTTAAAAATTGCCAGGGTACATTATAAACATTTTTTAATCAGTTAGATCCTTACACGTCTTTGCTTACTACCGATTGGATTTGTGTTTCTTTACATTGTCAAAACTGATCTCTAATTACCACCGTCGGATCATATGTTATCAATGTTCTGCATGCCTTCAAAGTCAATCCATGTGTTAACTCAGATGGCCAATCAAAGTGAAAATAAAAGTAGTGCATCTTCAACCCATAGATTAGGACGTTGAATCATCAATTCAATCCTATCACTTGATTGCCTTCAAATGTCTAGATCTTTCCTTAATCAGTATAAATAGAGACCATTTCGTATCCATTAGATGATTTTGGCATTCGTCTCATTAGAGAGAAAAAATAAGAGAGAAGAGAGAGAGAGAGCGAGAGAGAGAAAGAACATAAAAGATTAAAAAGAGAGAGAGAGAATATGAGTCGTCTAAAATACCAAATCCTTAGGTTTTTCTTACAAACTAAACACATACTTTCGTACATACTTAATGTCAGAAAACCCGTTTAGTTGAGAATATGATTTTTTTTAGGGTTTTAGTGAGTTTGGTGTCTTGTTTTTGTGGTTTGAAGATCCTCTTCAACCTGTATCTCTCTCAGGAATTTTTCTCATGGTAAATCTCAAATTTCTTTTTAAAATTTTTGAGATTTGCTAAGAGATATACTCCATGTTATATTTTAGGGTTTCTGATCTCTCTTTTTGTTGGATCTTGCTTTGCATGTGTATATTTCTAAAAAAATCCACTCTATATTTCAAATACTTTTAAAAAGAGACTTCTATTGGCTAAAGTTTTAGATTTGAAAAGTTTTGGTTAAAAAACACAAGTTTCACAATTTGTGAAATTATTTTCGTATATAAATAAGTTTTTAAACCATTGAATCTATTTTTCAAAAAGATTCTTTTCATATTTGAAAAATCTTGAAGTCTGATTTCTTTGAGATTTGAAATCTCTGCATCTCATATAGAAACTATATAATTTGTAGGATTTATTGGTATAAATCTTGAGAGGTGTGAGTTGCATATTTGCATGTAGTTTTTGTCACATCACTATCATTGTCACTCTCACACGAACACCTAGATTGTGTGGTTCATTGGAGAGATATGAGGTTGTTTGAGCCACTGAAAATAAATGATAAGGAGGAAGATAAAGAAGCTACTAGGGAGATCAAAGAGGTCAAATCAGAATTTCCTAAAGAGAGGGGAACTAGTGTTGGTGCATTTCTATCTTAGTCTTAGGATCTTGAATGCATGCTTAATTCTTGTAATCTTGTAATATTGTTTGATTATTAGTGGATTTTTTTATTTTATGGCATAGAGGTCACCGTGGATGTTTCTCCTAATTTGGGATTACCACGTAAAAAACTTTCTCTCTTGAGTGTGCTTTATAAATCTTCACTACTACTACTGCAATCTAGACTTAGGTTTAACTTTAAAACCTATTTCCAAGAACTTAAAATAACTTGTTCATAATCTTGAAACACATCTTGTGTGAATTGTTCTGTTTTATAAAAGAGTTTCCTCAAAATGTAGTTCGAAACTTACTTAACTGTTTTAACTTGGGTTAAATAATTTAATATGGTTTTTCAATTCCACTAGATCAAGGTAAGTCTTTTTTTTTATCATTTAAGCATATTTTGAAAAAAAATTAAGATCCAAAATCCTTTGATTAAGAACAATTACATGCTGCAGTTTAATTAAATTAATGCGTTCGTGATTAATATTATGGTGTTCTTAAGAATGCTTTTATTGTATTAGAGCTAAAGTTTAAGATCACATGATTTTCTTTTATTGATGTTTGCCTATATTGAAATTTACATTATATTGCTTTTGTGTTCCTGGAACTTTTTGCAATATTTTATTTTTCTATCATTAAATATGCTCTTAAAGTATGCCTGAGACTTTCTTTGACATTTTTCTTCTATTGCCAATATTCATTTGTTAGAATGAAAGGTAAAAACTTGCTCGAAATTTTATGAAACTCACGCAGTCGACCGAAAATGTTGAAATAAATAAAACTCATTACAAACAATGGGCACCGCCTTACTTTTGTGTTTTAACGCCGTTTAGGTACTTAAAATTACGTTTTTGCCATTTTGGTAATAATGTTAACATCAATATCTCACTCCAAAAAAATGTTTTTTGAATTTTGCAAATTGTTTTGATATTCTAAAGCAATTTTGTACATCCCCTTGGTGGTAACTTATTTTTTTTATTTTTGGCAAAAATTACGATTTCCCAAATTTTATGTATTTTTCCACCACATTGGTTGTTTTCTTTGTTCACACTGATTCTATTATTCATGTTTATGTTGAATTAGATGCCAAACAAAGGCTATAATTCGTATGTGTGGATACTAGTTTTATGACTTCATTTTTAATACCAATATTCATGTTTAGTTAAATTAGATGCGAAACACGAGCTGCAGTTCATATGTATGAATGTTGGATGTAAGATTCATCATTAACGAATCAAATGCCCATTATAGGCTAGAATTTGTATGTGTGGATATTAGATTGATGAATTCATTCAGATACTAATATTCATGTTTAAGTTGGATTACATGCCAAACATAGACTATAATTCATATGTGTAGATATTATATGTATGGTAAGGTTTTAACTCTGATGTTTATATTTGGATCAGATTAGATTACAAACATAGGCTATAATCTGAAATTGTAAACACTTGAATCATCTATGAGAATCTTAAATTGTTAGTGTATTATGTTCATTCACTTAATCATAATTAATGTTGTTCGACATCAAACAGAGATGCCAGAAGTATGGTAGCTACGATTAATTGAATATTAATGGGTAACAATACTTTTGATCAATAAATTATTGGACATCAAACACATATGCCATGATTTTTGAAATTAATTGCCGTGTCACCAACTTAAATATCCTAAAAATATCATTAACTTAACGTTCTATTCGATATAACAATATTGTGCATTAATATAACCATGATGGGGTATTGGATCAGCTTTTGTAATTTGGTCCTCATACACAAGTTTTTAAATTATGCATGATGAAGTGACGGTAAATGATTTATTTTTCACTCATTTATTATTATTATTATTATTATTATTATTATTATTATTATTATTATTATTATTATTATTATTATTATTATTATTATTATTATTATTATTATTATTATTATTATTATTATTATTATTATTATATTATTATTATTATTATTATTATTATATTTTTATTATTATTATTATTATTATTATTATTATTACCACTATTATTATTATTATTATTACTATTATTATTATTATTATTATTACCACTATTATTATTATTATTACTATTATTACTATTATTATTATTATTATTATTATTATTATTATTACTATTATTCACCCAATATCTCATGCAAGTCCACTCTCTATTTGATTTTCACATTATGCCAAATTAAAATATTTTGTGAATTTAAAATTATGAAATAGACAATAATATAATTTATTCATGTATTACGGGTATTTTGCACATGTATGCTTATCTTTAATATTTATATAATGTAATGTTTTGTGTTTATTAAAGTGCTCTATTCTAGAAGAAATAAATATTGGATTAATGCATTCATATCATGTATATTTTGATTGCCTACGGGTCCATATATAATATTGAATGCTAGGATGTTGATATTTTATGATGTTGCATACATATTATTTTTTATTTAATTAATGTGATTCGATAGCCTTCAATAATTGATCAAAACTTAAGTGGTGATATATATTTTGGGAAGGAAATAATGGCCATCAAACATAGACGCCATAGTTTCTTTCATTACGATATCACCAATTAAGTTTATTAAAACATAAATGTGAATAATTTAATTCATTGCTCATGCGATATTTAATGAACACAAGTGGAAAATTTATTGACTTGTGTATGTAAGTCTTTACTTAATGTAATATTCATATTATTAATTGTTTGGTAGTCACCAAAGTGACCCAACTAGAAAGGCAATGAATATTAAATGGAAAAATGATGGTAGTAGTAGCTCATGATGCTTATAATTGTAAAGATATTCATAGGGTATATTGAGTTTATTTCTTCAAGGAAGGTTATTCCTTATAGAAAATTGATTTGAGGCGATTTAATAAACATCAAAGATCACATACATTATCATAGTATGTGAAAATAAGTTGTAACAAATATCGTGTATATCTAACGGAATAATATTTTATACCTAACGAACTAATTTACAAGCATCATACAATTGATATTTCACCTTTACTACTGAATAAAAATCATGGTTATGCACCTCATGTATTATTATGTTATCGATGCGTGTGTTGTTAAATCAAAGCATTGATGAAGTGAGAAATTTATCTCATTATTTTATCATATTATTGTATCTCATTTTATTTCTCTAAAATTGGATTCTCATATGTTAAATTCTCTCGATACTAACTTCTTATAATGAAGTAAAGAGTTATATTTTAATTATTTTATTAGATCTTTATATGTACTTTTAATTATGAATCCACTATTGCTGATGAACAATGCGTGGAATACTCCAAATAAACTTTGATGAGAATAAATAGATTCAGTGTTATTTTAATGCAGATGATGTCACACACAGAGATTGATAATGCTAAAGATTAAATATATATATGAGCCATCATTTTCACACAAGTAAGTACCTATTATGTAAAATATTCAAGCACATTAAGATAGATTGTGTGAAACATAATGTATAGTTAAAAAATAATTTTAAATATTTAACCTGTGTATGATTTAAATTAAACGTAGGGTGCTACAATGTTTTTGAAATTTGATGCAAGGATTCTTTACAAAACAAACTAGAAATGTATATAAGATGTTTTCTCTTTTGTTCTTCGGAATCAAATTTTTGTGGAAAATGCTTGTCTAGACTTGATCGTGAGGGATTTTTCCTAAAGAATCTTTCAGTGTATCTTTCTCAAAGGTTGTGGGTTTCCTTTTGATGTTTTGTATAAGTTTGGACATATTTTTTTTTCATATTGTTTTGATCCTGTGTTATAATCATTGCCTTATTGACTAAACTCTTTAATCTTGTACCAACTTAAATATAAACTCCCTTTAATAATTTTCGTGGACATTTTTTTTGTGATATCTCTTATAAATCTTGATAGTCTAGTTATGCTCTTAAGTTATTATGATGTCTAATATCAGGATAACCTATGTGGCCCAAGTGGGAGATTATGATAAAATTCCCTTAAAATTGATCTACATAGATCATATAATCATCATTGACACATACTATTTGCATTAAAGAAAATTGAAAATGTCAAATTCATTATGAATGGTAAAATTAGTGGGTGTAGAAAATCATGAAATATTGTAATGCCTCGACCCGGGTTTAGGTCATTGCTAGGTCAACCCGCACAAAATCAAGGAGTTAAAGGGGCAAGGGGATTTTGATTTTAATATTTAAGAGAAACCCCTTTTTATTACATCAATTATTAATGGTCGATTTATAAGTTTAAATTGGAAAAAGGGTGACCACTTTAAGTAATTAAGTTAATTTGCAAGATTTATTTATAAAAATCCACTTTAATCCACAATGATAATTATCTAAAAAATAAACCACATTCATCTTTGTATTATTACAAACCATGACCAAAGGGCCAATTAAATGTTTAAAATTCCAAATTCACCAAAGTTTGGAAACATAGTTTCATAAAAAGAGACAGAGCACTAACGGCGTTGATTGCCCTCTTGGGCCTTACCCGCGTCCTTTTCGAAGTCCCTACTGGAAGTACCTGGGTTGGGGGTGGGGGTTTAAACATAAAAATCAGGGATGAACGAATGCTCAGTAGGGTGGGTAATATAAAGCTATAAGTTTTCTACCAAAAATATTATACATATAACATGTATTTTAATTAATTCCAAAAACATTTAACAATTTAGCTAGTATTAAAGCAAATACTATGCAATGCACCCGAGCGACGAACTCATACTCACCCTTAACCATTTTATTCACCCTTTACCGGGACTAGAGACTTTAATCATATCTTATTCATTAGTATCCATTTATCACATTTCATTAGGTTGTCTTACTTGTACATTTTTTAGCACAACCATTATCAATTCCATTTTTCATTAACTTTTCTCAAAATATTCCAATATCCACATACTTTAATGGGCTCCACCCGACCGACTATTCTACCATTTGCTCTAGCCAGTGATTTTGGATTTTTCTCCCTAGGCTTCGGGCCCTACTTAGTTATTACGATGTCATCCAAGTCCATTTTAATGTATGTTAACATTTTAACTAATGTCCACATTATTCCGTCATTACACCATTTTCATTATTTCTACGATTTATATTACCATTTCACTTTTTCACGTGCCATTTTGTCTATTTTTTCCATTTTTCACTGAAAACAAACCGATAAGGTCTAACAAGGAAGTCCAACCACTATGACCCTCATTTTTATCAAAATTACCATTTTGCCATTTATTTCATCATATCTTTGTGAAGAACATTTTTAAATCATCATGGCACTTAAAATCAACTTTTCCTTGCCAAACACCATATTTATGATTTTATGTCAAAAAGCATGCTTATCATTTTATGTTTTACCACATAAAATACATTTAATCATTCAATGCCAATTTTAACTAATGTTCATAACTTTTCCCTATAATCTTTATTCACTCTGACAATATTTATAACACATATTTAGGGTTGTGTTTCAATATTTAATCATTTCTTCATATCATCATAATTTATCAAGTCTAAAATGTCATTTTCTTTCTCACTACATGATTCCACACATGTTAAATAGGATTTCAAGCCTAGAAATTTCTTAAAATGAACTAAAACAAGATAATAGTCATGGATTTACATTTTTCACGCTTTGTTCCATATTTAAAGGTAAAATGCCATTTTATTCATAAAAGACCCATTTAGGGTTTATCTTCTTAAAATCCATTATTGAAAGACTTCCGTATATTAGCAAATATCTTTATTTTTTGGCATTAAATATCATCTAGCATGCATCCTACACATTTTCATAGCTAGAAACAATGAAATCTTAGGAAGAGGAAAACCCTACCTCAAAGCTTGAAGAGGAGACAAATGTAATATGATTATGGAAGCACTTAGCTCTAAAGATCTCGAAAAGCTCTTTAAAATACTCCAAAGCTCCACCTACGCTCTACCCACCTTCCCTCTTGATAATGATAGAGGATGATGAATAAGGAAATGATGTATAATGATGTTTCAAAGTGGTGGTAAGGTGTGTCTATGGTGGAAAATTCTTGGAGAAAAAGGATAAACTCTTACACTTATAGAGAGAGAGAGAGAGAGAGAGAGAGAGAGAGAGAGAGAGAGATGCTGAAACAATGGTTGAAAGGGAACTGACCCTCTCTCTTCTTATAACCCCAAAGAAACCAAGAAATGAATTAAAAACTCATTCCTCCATGTGTTATATATGTTTTAATTCATCAAATGCTCTTAGATCTCGACACATCATGAATCCAGGGAACCAAAACATGACAGCACATAAGGGCAACTCAAAATAATCAACTTCAGATGCCGTTGTTCGAACGATATTGCCCCTCATTCGAATGAGACTTCCAATGAGTATTTAATGAGGTCAAATATTAGGTTTAATATGGTTGTGCGAAGCACCTCATTCGAACGGGAAAGGGACTCTCATTCGAATGACAAGTGCTTTCATTTGAACTAGCCCTTTTAATGAGATTCCAGAGGGCGCGAGGAATTGGTTGAAATTAAGTAATCAAAAGTTCGTTCGAACCTCATTTGAATGATCCGTTTGAATAAGAATGACCCCTCATTCAAATAATTTCTATTTCCCTTGAATCAAACTTTGAGTTTATAAAAACTGCAATTCGAGAAGCAAGAAAGCTAAAACAAAGATTAAATCTCAATATTCATTCCTAATTACAACTTTACAAGGATAGAGATATAATCAAGGGCACGAATATTGCATTCTCCCCACCTTGGGGGATTTCATCCCCGAAATAAGAACAATCGGCTAGGAAACATTTTCAGGGAGCTTCTCCCGCATCTTCGACTCGCATTTTCAAGTATCACCTTTAACACTTGAAATCCCCAAAGAACATTCACAAAGGGGATGGCCTTGTCACGTAGAACCCAATCCTCGCAGTCCAAAATATGGATAGGTTTCATTAGAAACGTAAAGTCTTCTCCTAACTCGATGAGGTCCTAATAAATTACATGCCGAGGATCATGAAGATACTTCTTCAATATGGAGACATGGAATACATTATGCACTTGGGACAATTATGGAGGTAGAGCTATGCGGTACGATACATACCTATTCATGGGGCTAGCTTCCTCTTATGACTGAATTATTGTCTAGTGGTTCTTGCTCTAACCTTTAGCATCACATGGTCACTTACACAAAACCAAAGGTGCATTTGAAGATTATCGGAGTAATTCTTCTCTCAACTCTGTGCCATCATGATTCTTTAACAAATTACCTGAAGCTTGTTTGTCATCTCTTGAATCAACTTTGAATTGGTGAGATGTTTCTCACCCACCTCAACCCAAAAAATAAAAAAAAAGACATGGCCTACCATAAAAGTCCTCATAGGGAGCCATCATGATGCTCGCATGATAACTGTTGTTGTAGAAGAACTCTGCCAGATGCGAATTCTCCGCTCAACCATGTTGAAAGTCGAGCACACAATCTCTTAGCATGTCCTCTAGAATTTGGATGGTTCTCTCTAAATGTCGATTGATCTCAGGATGGTATGCCGTACACATATTTATCTCAGTACCCAACTCCTGTTGAAACTTCTTCCAAAATCGAGATACGAATCAGAAATCCCTGTCTGAGATGATA
The DNA here is from genome assembly GCA_949130495.1 of Sambucus nigra. Taxonomy (NCBI): domain Eukaryota; kingdom Viridiplantae; phylum Streptophyta; class Magnoliopsida; order Dipsacales; family Adoxaceae; genus Sambucus; species Sambucus nigra. The sequence goes on from OX422212.1 coordinate 365,362,123, forward strand.
GAGAGCGAGACATCATGAAGTCTTACTATTTCTTGGACGTAAAACCTCATCAACTTAACCACGCTGTCAGTGACCTTAATCAGTAAGAAATGTGCAAACTTCATGAGTCGATCCACTATAACCCATACAAAATCATGATCACGCTTAGACCATTGTAATGTCGTGATGAAATCCATCATGATGTGCTCCCACTTCCATTCTGCCACAGGTAGTGGTTATAATAGCGCTGCCAGTTTCCTATGCTCGTCCTTAACTTGATGACAAGTGTAGCACTTTATTACATAAATTGACACATACCTCTTCATGACGGACCATTAGATGTCACTACACAGGTCGTTATACATCTTGGTGGAACCCAGATGTATGCTGAAGCACGAGTGATAGGCCTCTGCCATCACTTCATCCTAAAGTCCATTGATAATGGGGAAAATCAACTGAACCTTGTGGCGCACCCCGTCGTCCATATCCACAGTTAGAGTGTCAAAACTTCCCTTTTCGGAATATTGTAATGATACTAAATAAACTTGGGATTGCATGGCTGGGCATCTAGAACTTTCTTCAGGACAAGTAGCCTAGCCACCACACCCCAAAGGTATGCCCTATCGTAACCCAGTTTGAGGTGAAAATCAAACTTCTGGAACTCACCAAAAATTTTCACCCGATGGTACCTCATCGCTGAAAGGATGATACTAAACTTTTGGCTAAAAGAATTGAACACCAAATTGTCCTTATCAAGATGATACTCTAATGAGAAGTCGTAATTCTCCATCAACTCCATCCCTCGCCTCTGATGATTGAGATGGCGATGCATGAAAATGTACTAGAGGCTCTTATGATTGAAAAAAACTCAATCCATTCTCCACACAGATAGTACCTCCAACTCTTAAGTGTGAATACCATAATGGATAGATCTAGATCATGGGGGGGGGGGGTATAGTACCTATCATTAACTTTCAACTGATGGAATGTGTAAGCGACTACCTGCCCATTATGTATCAAAACTACCTCGAGCCCTGACCCTGATGCATCACAATACATGGTGTAACCCTTGCCATGCTCTGGGAGGATAAGATAGGGACCATATTCAACTTTCGAGTGGATGACTCACAAACCTTTGACCACTTAAAGTATACATCCTTTCGAGTAAACATTATAAGGGTAAAAGCGACCCTTCATTAGTCTTGCATGAACTTGTGAAAGTAACATGCTAAACCTAAGGAAATTCATACGTTTTCAATTGTCCTAGACCTATCCCATCCCAGGATGACCTCCACCATGGAGGGCTCGAGAGAGATGCCTTTGTCAAAAACCACATGGACAAGGAATTTGACCTCCTCCATCCAGAACTCGCACTTACTGAATTTAGCGTACAACTAATTATCCTTGAGCACTTGCAATATCATGCAGAGGTTCTCATCATGGTCTATGTACGAGGCTAAATATACTAGTATTTCATCCACAAAGACCACCACAAACTAGTCTTGGTAGTGACGAAAAATACGATTCATCAAATCTATGAACATTGCCGGGGTATTTGTCAAACCGAATGGCATCACTAGCAACTCATAGGGCTCATGCTAAGTTCAAAATGCAGTCTTAGGGATGTCCTCCTCCCTGATGCACAACTGGTGGTACCCAGACCGAATGCCAGTCCTTAAAAACCTTCCCACCCCGCAGCACTGATCAAATAAGTCGTTGATACAAGGCATATGGTACTTGTTCTTCATCGCCACCCTATTCAACTGCCTGTAGTCAATACAAAGCCAAATAAAATTGCCTTTTTTTATTACAAAGAGTATTGGGGCTTCCTATGGAGATACACTTGGACAAATGAAGCCCTTAGTAGTTAAATCTTCCAACTGAACCCTTAGTCCTACAATTCTTCTAGAGTCATTTTCTGTGGTGGGATAGAGATGGGAGAGATGTGTTGATGCACCTTTATAGCAAGATCCACCACTAGGTGTGGGGTAACCTAGGACGATCATTCGGGAACACATTGAAAAACTCTTGCACCACCGATTAGTCTAATACCATACAATTCGGCTCATCCAGAGCCACCATAATGCTAAACCAGCCAAAGTACCATTTTTTCTCATCCACATAAATAAACTTGCAATGATAATCGATGTCCTGCTCTCTACTAAATTAATGGATAGACCCTTCTATAAGTGATGCTAAGATAATGTGTCGATGGTATTCGATGACAACTTTGAAATATGATTGCCAGTCCATACAAAGGATTACCTTAAATCCATCCATGTCTATAAGGATTAAATCATACCCTAGAATAAATCTCCATCCATAACTACACACCCATGACATATCGTATTGAGAACTATACCACCACCAACCAGAAGCCCTATAAAGATAGGAGGACGAAACTGATCTACCTGTAGTCCCAATTTAAATGCCAAGCAACTCGAAATGAAAGAGTGCAATGAACCAGAATAAAAAAATGCCTTAACCCATGTACTTTAGAAAATAATTATAATTTCCATCACTAATGGATCATCGAAGGTGTAGCAAACTGAGACATGACATAAGCTAGCTCGGGGTTAAGCCTACTACTCTGGCCGCCAAGCACTTAGATTGGCCCATAACTTCTCTACCCTTGACTTGGACATAAACCGTCTACACTATGGCTTGTGGGCTGCTAATAGCCCAAGGAGAACTATTGCTACTGCTGAGTGGGGCCCGTGTAGGTAGAAATCTATCCCGATAAAAAATTGACAGTCTGCTGACTACCTTACTAATTAACCAAAGCTTGCTGTGGGAAATATTTTTTAAAATGATCAGGGGACCCTCAAGAAAAATAATTCCTCTCTATGGGATTTATAGGGCCCTGATCACTGGTGTACTGGGTCGATGAAGAATTAACCCCCTAGCAACCTTTAGCTTTGTAAAGAAGCCACGAGCCCCACCATGAAACTTCTTGTGACTGTCACCTTGGGACTCAATGGGATACCTTTTCTTATCCTTGATGTCCATTCAATCCTCAACATCAATGTCCAATCCGATAGCCTTATTCACTATTGACTGGAAGTTTGGCAGATCCACACCTGCCAGGATCCATCGAATGCCCTGGTTGAGGCCCTCAACAAATAGTCTTGTCTTCTCGATCTCATCTCTTTGCATTGCATCAACATACTTACACAAGATTTTTAAATTAACCAAGTACTCATTCACAGAGGATTTCCCTTGTATCAGATGAAATAACTCATCCTTCTTGTGATGCTTAAATGCCTGGGAAAGTACCTATCGAGGAAAGTAACTCAAAAACTACCCCAGTCTATAGTCTCAGTAGTATTGGCAAAATAGGCTCTCCCCCAGTGTTGTGCTTGCTCCTTGAGCTGGAATGTAGCTATCCTAATTTTGTGCCCAAATGGCATGTCAAGAATCTCCATTACCCTAGTAACTTCATCAAGACACTCTTCTGCAGCATCGAGGCTAACTACCCCATTAAAGGTGGATGGGTTAAGCCTCCTGAACTCCTTAAGGATGGAGGAGGAGGCAGTAATATCAACTGTCCCACTGCGGTTGGACCACTGATATAGTGTAAGGGAGTCGACAAGTTGGTACACAACTTATTCCATGCATATAAGCTCGCTAGTGCCCGATCCACTAAACATATCACAATGTGTTGGCATCTACATAAGATGGGAGATTTCATTACACAATGATACGAATAAAGAGCGATAACGAAAGAGATTTACTAAATCAACTAAAGCACTAACTAAGCGAAAACATACAATGAGAGAGAACTAAGAAAATGTAAACACTCCATCACACCCGAGGATCCAATTGCTATGATACCATTTATAACGCCCCAATCGGGGTTTGGGTCACCACAGGGTCGACCCGCACCCAGTCAAGGAGTTAAAAGGGTAGGGGGAAAGTCCAATTTTAATATTTAAGAAGTACATTTAACGATTTTAATTTGAAAAAGGGTGACCACTTTAAGTAATTAAGTCAATTTACAAGATTTATTTATAAAAATCCGACTTAATCAACAATGCTAACTAATTAAGAAATAAACCACATTCATCCCTGTATTATTACAAACCATAGACAAATGCTCTAATAAATGTTTAAAGTCCCAAATTCACCAAAGTTCGAAAACATAATTTCATAAAAAGAGACAGAGAACTCATAATGTTTATTTCCCTCTGGGGTCTTACCCACATCCTTTTCGACATCCTACAGGAAGTACCCGGGGTTGGGGTGTGGCTGGTGTCTTAACATAAAAAGAAGGGGTGAGCGAACGCTTTACAAGGTGGGTAATACTAAGCTATACATTTTCTACCAAAAATACTATACATATAACATGTATTTTAATCAATTCTCAAAACGTTTAATAATTTAACTAGTATTAATGCAACTACTATGCAATGCACCCGATCGATGTGCTCATACTCACACTTAACTGCTTCATACACCCTTTTTCGCGTCCAAAGACTATTAGTCATATTTTATTCATTAGTCCCCATTTGTCACATTTCATTTGGTTGTCTTACTTGTATATTTTCGAGCACAACCATCATGATTTCTTTTTTCTATAATCTTTCCTCGAAATTTTTCAATATCCACATACGTTAACAGGCTTAACACCTCCGGCTATGATACCAAATGCTCTGGCCAGTGATTTTGGATCTTTCACCCCAGGGCTCCGATCCCCCCTTAATTATCTTGGTGTTGTCCGAGTCCATTTTAATGTGTGTTAACATTTTAATTAATGTCCACATTATTCCGTCATTACACCGTTTTCATCATTTCTATGGTTTATATTGCCATTTCACTTTGTCATGTGCCATTTTTGTCTACTTTTCCTATTTTTCACCAAAAATCGACCGATAAGATCTAACTAGGAAACCCAACCACTAGGACCCTCAATTTTGTACAAAATGACCATTTTGCCCTTTATTTCATCATAACTTTATGAAAAATATTTTTAGATCATTGTGGCACTAAAATCAAATTTTCATTTCCAACATTCTTTTTTATGATTTTATGTCAAAAATCATTCTTATTATTTTATGTTTTTACGACATAAAATACATTTAATCATTCAAGACCATTTTTAACCAATGTTCATAATTTGCCCTATTATCACATGTGACTTTAAATATCATCTTTATTTATTCTAACAATTTTTACAACACATATTTAGGGTTAATTTTCTACAATGAATCATTTATTCATAAAGACCATTTAATAATAACTAATCAGGTCTAAAATGCCATTTTCTAGCTTACTACATGATTCTACACATATGAAAGGGGATTCGAGCCTAGAAATCCTCAAAATGCACTTAAACAAGATAATAATCACGGGTTTACATTTTTCATGATTTCCTCCATATTTTAAGGTAAAATGCAACTTTATTTATAAAATACCCATTTAGGGTTTGTCTTCTTAAAATCCATTTATGCAAGACTTATGTATATTAGCAAATAATTTTATTTTAGGCATTAACTATCATCTGTCATGCATCCTACACATTTTCATAGTTAGAAACCTTGAAGTCTTAAAAAAAGGAAAACCCTGCCATAAATATTGAAAAGGAGACAAAGAGAAGATGACTATGGAAGCTACTAACTCCAAAGAACCCGAAAAGCACTTCCAAGTACTCCAAAGCTCCTCCTACAAGCTTGGCTCTACCCATTTCCTCCCTTTAAAATGCTTGAGGATAATGAAAAAGGCTTGGAAATGGTGCACAATGGTGTTTCAAAGTGGGGACAAGGTGTGGCTATGGTGGAAAATTCTTGGGGAAAGAAGATGAAATCTTACACTTAGAGAGAGAGAGATGCTGAAACAATAGTGGAGAGGTAACCCACCCTCTCTCGCTTCTTATAACCCCAAAGAAACCCACAAATAAATTAAAAACTCATTCCCCCAATTGTTGTACACATTTTAATTCATTAGATGCTCTTAGATGTCGGCACATCATCAATCTAATGGCCCAAAATGTGACGACACATAAGGGAAACTCAAAATAATCAACTTCAGGTGCAGTTGTTTAAAAGATTTTTGACCTCGTTCGAACGAGATCGCCCCTTGTTGAAGCGAGACTTCCAACGAGGTTCTAATGAGGTCAAATATTAGTTTTAATATGGTTGTGCGAAGAACCTCATTCGAATGAGAAATGGACCCTCATTTGAATAACAAGTACTTTTGTTCGAACCTACCCTTTTAATAAGATTCCAGAGAGCGAGAGGAATTGATCAAACTCAAGTCGTCAAAATTATGTTCGATCATCGTTCGAATGACCCATCATTCGAACGTCTTCTATTTTCCTTGAATCAAACTTTGAGTTTATAAAAACTGAGATTCAATAAGCACGAAGGCTACGTCGACGATTAAATTTCAATATTCATTAATAATTATAACTTTACAAGGAAAGAGATGAAATGGAGGTCATGGGTATTACAAATATGGTTAAAAAAGAAGGTAGGGTACTTATCCCATTATCGATAACTTTCTTTAATACTTATTCTTTTAGTTGTTGGATTGTGTAAACAATGAAAAATAAATAAATAATTAAGTACCGAATGATGGTATTGTCACTATGAGAAAAAAATGTAGATAAAATCATAAGGAATAGTTTTACGAAGATCCCAAGAATGAGTCTACTATCCTAATTGATTATTTGGTGTATTTGCATGAACATGAATTTGGCATAAGGATACATAATGATTTGATTTTGTTTTCACAAGACATAAGAAGTGGAACTAATGGACTACAACTAAGTTTAGTATCTCGTTGAATTACATAATTGATGCACATGAATGGATCGCCAAGACCAAATGTGACGCCAACGGTAATTAAATGATTGAAAACTAAATTGTATTAAAATATTTTACAATTAATAAGGAAAATGTTATAAATGAACCTTCTCAATCATATTTAAGGATGTGGAATTCTTGACATTAGTAGCTCATTATGACTGAGAGGTACAATAAGTGGATGTGAAAACTATGTAAGAACATGATTTCAATCGCTTGTTCATAGCTTAGGCTACATTTAGTTTTGGGCATATCCCGCTACATTAAGTGGATGTGAAAACTATGTAAGAACCGATTTTCATCATCTCCAAATTCAAGTAGATGTTCACAAAAATAAAGGTATAAAATAATTTAGGATTTAAATTTATTTACCTTTATATCTGGGAGTTATTTTTTTAAAACCGAGGCTATTTTCTAAACATTTTTTTGGATTTAAAAAAATTTCAAAAAAGCATGCAAAGTGTTATAACGAGATTCACATCTCGTTCTAACGACATAACAACATCGTTCGATGCGGTTGTTAGAAGGTTCCTTCAATCGAACATGTAACGATGGCCTACTATTTTGTCGTGTTTGAAGATCGTTCAAATGATATTAGGTTGTCATTCAAATGACCTAAGTGTCATTCAAACTAGAGTTTATTCTCGTTCAAATGAGGATTTTTTTTCATTCAAATGATCCTAGACACCTCAAATTTTTTTCTGTCTTATAAGTACCTGTGTCGTGTAGAAAATTGATGAAGCTTTTGTGAATTCAATTTTTCCAAACCTGTTGCAAAAGTAGCCCAAATCCTATTTTGATTCACCGTCATCACTCTCATTTATATATGTGAATTAGTTTAAAACCTTAGATATCTATATTCGAGTTATGATTGTGGGGATATTCTCTCCACTATTGACCCGTTGTGGTTATCAAGGAGATCACTGTTAAAAGGAAGACAAAGGCTGATCGGTGGATACCAACGGTTGAATCGCCACTTGTGGATGACTCTAGACTAAGTTATATTCTGTAGATGTTTTTGTAAGTTTCTTATTTTAAAAACTCCCAATAGTGCCTATAAAAGGTTTTACCCGCAATGGGTTTTTACTTAATTTGCCTTGATTGTGTTTGCATGCATAATTTTGTCTGCTTTATCATCTATTTTCTTATTTATGGTAATAAAGATAAATTTGGACTGTTGTGTGTCGGAGACTTAATAATAGAAATTATCCATTAAGGTCACAAGTGTACTCTCAAATTGGTATCAGAGCCTGTTGTACAAATTTAATGTGTGATATTTTCAGCAAAATATTTTTCTCTTGATATCAATTTCTTTTTTTTTTATTTTTTTTTATCTTTGAAAATTTTGATTTTAAGGGATAATTTGTATAATTGAGTGCCCATCTTCGTTGGTACTAAATATGCATACCAGAAGGCTAGGATGAGATCTTCTTTAAAGTACATAGATGAACGCATTTGGATTGTTTGTGAAAGAGGGTGGACACCTCCCATTGTCAAAATTGATAGTGTCATCATCCCTAAACTCGTTTCACACTGGACAACGAATTGTTTTAAGTGGGGAAATTTTAGTTCCCACAGTTTGAGTGCCATTTTAGGAGCCATCACCCCTAATGCGTCTTGTCGCATTATGACGTGAACCACGTTTAAAGAAGCTTGGGATACCCACCAGTTCAATCATGTGGGTACCAATGTTGTGAAAGCTTCTAATCAAAAAAATCTCACCACATAATTTGAAACGATAACAATGCTTGAATCTAAATCTTTCGATGAGTTTTATGCATAAATTTTTGACATAGTTAATTCGAGTTTCAATTTAGGTGAAAGAATACCCAAGACACGTGTAGTTAAGAAATTTTTGAGATCGCTTCTCGCCCCCTTTATTCCAAAGGTTACAGTTCTTAATTCGGTAGGGACCTTAGATACTCTTAGGTTAGAAGGGCTTATAGGAGTTCTTCAGATGTACGAGATAGTTATTTTTCCTAAAAATAGTTAAGCCTAAGGGTAATTGGGTAGAACTTATAGCAAAATCTAGGAAGAGAGATGAATTGTCTAAAAAGAGAGGGGAAGCGTCATCCGACTCTGAGTTTGATTATGATGCAAATGATTTTCTCTTTTTTGCTAAAAATTTTAATAAATTTCTCAAACTTAAAAATAAAAATACTTCCAAAGATAAGGAGAGTTCTGAGAAAGATAAAAAATTTTAACCGGGCAAGAAAAAATTTGAAAAAGAAAAGAAATAATTCTTAAAGAAAGACGAGGATAGTTATAACGAGTGTGAGGGAAAGGGTCGCAAAGTTCACGAGTGTATGACTAGTTTGAAACGTCAAGGGAAAGGTAAAACTGCCTTAAAAGTCATGCTTAGTTATAACGGGGTAGAGTCAGTGAGTTCTGAAAAAGAATCACTGCATGGATGTAACTTCACTACATTCATGGTTGTCATGTTAGTACAACGAATGCACCATATGACGATGAGGAAGTTACTAAACATGAACATGTAGACAATGAGTATAACTGTTTCTAGGAATGTGAGGGAGATAATGATTTGAGTGAGAACGAGAGTGAACTTTAGAACACCTATCCCGAACTTTAAGCCGAGTCCTTTAAAACGAAGAAACAAAATACAGGTTTAGCGATGAGAGTTTTAGTGTTAGAAAAAGAGTTGTGTCAGGCACGAGAGATTCAATCCTAGGTGAGAGAAGATTTATGAGAGATATTTTGGGTTATTGAGAAAGGCAATGGGGACTTAACCAACAAGTTGGCCAGTTTTACTATAAGGACATGTTTTATAAATGTCTAGGGTAGAATCTAGGATTTTCTTAAGTATCTTAGATCACAGATAATATGTCATATACCGCTACAGTTGTCTTATCTCAGCACCATCTTCGATCGAAGCCTCAATCCGAATGCTGCATTACTCATTCCCATCATCATCAACATTGTGTGTCGTGTCCTGTTTCACCAGTCATGGGTTCGTGATAGTGTTCATGATTCTATTGCTCCGGGTTATAAGTTATCAGAAATTAACTACAATAAATTGGTAACTGGATCGATCCGATGGCTTGAACTCACTGTCTATTTGCATTCTACCAGACCGATCCTCTCATCCTTTTCAGATTGATCTGACGGGTTAAAAAAATCAGGCGCACAATTTCTGTTTAAGTTCCTATAAATTTCATGAACGGGACCGACTTGTTTTTAAGATTTTTGAAGGGAACTTTTTTCAGACCTAAGTTATCAAGTCTTCACCATTTGTCAAGACAAAATACCCTTTTTGATTCACAAACAACTTTCAATACTTTATGTGAATCCTTTAAACCCTAAAGGAGATTGATTTACTCTTTTGGAGTAACCTTGTGGAGAAGTCGTCTCTTTTCCATTGCTGACCTTATGGATCTCTTGCGGGACCTTCCAGTCGACGACATCGGAACTGACACCTGTGGGTATTTCATTTGTCACTGCTTGTATTTTTATTGTAATCCATGTAAATTGAACTTTACAAATTATAGTGAAAATAAAACGATTTTGCCCCTTTGCGGGATTTTTTCTCAATTGGTTATTTGTGATTGAATGTTCTTGCATGATTAATAGTATCTCCAATCACACCTACATGCATGTTTAGGATTTAATTGAAAGCTGGGTTTCATTAAATAAATTTCTTTATTTGAACATAAGGCACACTCTCAAATTGGTATCAGAGCCTCTTACACCGCTCTACCGTTTAATTTTTCACAATTTTTTTTCTAAATATCAATTATTTCAAAAAATTGATTTCTTGAAAAGGCATTTGTTCAAATGAAAAAATCATTTAGTAAAATTCCAGTTTTTGGTGGGTCTAATTATGCATATTGGAAAGCCCGTATGAAATCTTCTCTTAATGCCATTGATGAACGTGTGTGGTTTCTTGATGAAAATGGGTGGTCACCTCCCAGCGTCACTATTGATAATGTGAAAAATTTAAAACATATGGCTCAATCGAGTAAGGATGAACATAAACGGTCCACGCATAATTCTAAGGGTTTAAGTGGCATTTCTGGATCTATCTCTCCTGACGAGGTTCGACGCATAATGACGTGCACCAAGTCTAAAGTGGCATGGGATTTTCTCCAACTCACCCATGAAGGTACTAATGCTGTCAAAGAATCAAAGTTGAAAAATCTAACTACTCAATTTAAAAATATCACCATCCTTGAATATAAATTCTTTGATGAATATTATGCTCGTTTGTGTGGCATTGTTAATAACAGTTTTAACCTTGGTGAACACATTCCTGATATTAAAGTGATTAAAAATATTTTGAGAACTTTGCCTAAACGTTTCATCCCCAAAGTCACTGTGTTAAACTCTTCAAACACTTTAAAAGATCTAAAATTAGAAGAGTTGGTAGGAGACCTCCAAACATATGAAATTGACATGTTCCCTCACACGATAAAGTCTAAAAATAAAGGGATTGTACTTCAAGCCGAGGATAAGAAGAGTGAGGGGTCGGCAAGAAAGAGCGTAAAGTCATCTAGAAAAAGGGAGAATGAAATGTCAGATTCAGAGTGTGACCTTGTCTTAGATGATTTGGCTTTGTTTGAAAAAAAATTTAAGAAAATTCTCAAATTCAAGAAAAATGGAAATTTCGAAGATAAAAAGAATTTTGAGAAAAACAAGTTTGAAAAGAAAAATGAAAAAGATCATAAAGACCCTCCTAAAAAAGACGGTGAGAGATGTTATGAGTGTGATGGTAAGTGTCATAGATCTTTTGAGTGTACTACTAGGCTGAACAGATTTGCCAAAGAAAATGGAAAAGTTGTTCTCAATGCTACCTTTAGTTACGACAGTGAGGTCGAGTCGGTGGACTCTAGAGATAAGTCACCGCATGAATGTAACTTCACCGCATTCATGGATAGTCATGTCATTACCTCTAATGATCTGCAAGATGATGAGGATGCTACTTCACATGGACACCTTGACAGTGAGAACCGAGTGAGGGGGAGGATGCCACAAGTGAGAGGGAGAGTTACCTTTGACGCGCCTACACCGAGTCATTTAAAACCAAAAAGCATAAAAAAGTGTTATATCTTAGGATCACCACTTTAGAGGAAGATTTAGAATAAGCGAGAAAGAGAGAGTCATCCACATGCACTGCCTTAAGAGAGAGAGAGAGAGAGAGAGAGAGAGAGAGTCTACCTGTGTTGAGAGAAAAACTAGTTGTATTGAGAAAGAGAGTCAGTTTAGAGAGAAAGTGAGACTATTCAGAGAGAGAGAGAGATATTTTCTTTGAGAAAGAGAAAGGGGACTTGACTAAGCAAGTGGCTAGTCTTACGAGTGAGCTCCATTCCTCCCTGGAGGCTCGAATGATTATTGAAGCCCGTGTAGCCCAGCTTACTCATGATCTTGAGAGAGCACGAGAGGTCAAGGTTTAAATCGAGGACAAATCTAAAAATATGGGAAAGATGCTCCTCGGTCCCACTTTAGGTTTTGGCGAAAGGCAGGGAATAGGGTTGATGGTGCTTCCACGTCCCAAATATCACCTGGACCAGTTCTTGAGTTTATAATGACTCCATATGGCCATCGTCAAAAACCATGAAGAAGAGTTTGACCAAGAAGAGAAAACCAAGGTCGGCCTAAGACTGTGTACTTTTATACCTTATACAAAAGAAAGGGACGCCTCGGGGAGTTTTGCTATAGTTTGGGTCGGGCATGACGTTCTTCTGCTCTGCCACATGCCACTAGCGATTACTCTAGTCTTCAAGAGTAAGTTGAGTTTCTAGTCACCACTTCTCAAAGTCTTATGGAAGAGTTCCAACATATTTCCTCAACATCTGTGAATACTTCCAAAATCTCGACTAGAACCAACATTGATAAGTGGAAACAAAAGGTTACCTCCTCTTGAGTACCTAAGCTTAAAGGAAATGCCCTTGTTGCCCATGTTGCTCTTAAATCTCATAATGCCTCTCAGTGGTATTACGATAGTGGATGCTATAGACACATGATAGGTGATGTGTCATTTTTTACCTTCTTAGAGGATAGGAAGGAAGGTAGAGTCATATTTAGAGATGGGAGCAAGTCTAGCATAGTAGGATGAGGTACTGTAGAGATACTAGGATTTCCTAAGCTAGAGAATGTTTTGTACATCAAAGGTTTAAGAGCAAACCTTCTCAGAATTAGCCAGCTATGCAATGCTGACTTTGAAGTAAAGTTTCACCAGGACATGTGTAATATGTATGATCAAACTGGTAAACTTCTAGGGCAAGGGGTAAGGACTGCTGATAATTGCTATGGAACCATTCCCATGTCCTCACTTGTCTGCAAGAGCTCCATGATCACTCATATGCATCTGTGGCATTAATGTCTAGGTCACGTTAATTATAGAGATTCAGAGATATTAGATAAAAAGGACCTAGTATGTGGCTTGCCATCATTTGGAAAGACGACTTTCACTGTTTATGGACCCTATCAGTTGGGAAAATAAGTCCATAGTCCCCACATGAAGTTGAATTCCATTACCACTTCCCGAATGCTTGAGTTGATACACATGGATATCATGGGTCCCACTTATACTGAGAGTTTAGGTGGTAAGAGGTATATCCTCGTGATGGTAAATGATTTCTCGCGATAATTTATTATAGGTTTTTTAGAGAGAAATCCGATGCTGTGGAATTTCTTACGACCAAGTGTCGTGTCCTACATAATCAACACGATGTCACTATCAATAGAATACAGAGTGAAAACGACCGTGAGTTTGTGGAAACAAAAGTCAACCTTTACTACGATAGCCTCAGGATCAAACATGAATTTTTGGTCATAAAGACTCCTCAACAAAATGGAGTTATTGATAGGAAGAATCGGACGATTCAGGAGATTGCTAGATCTATGCTTCTAGGTCATAATGTTGGTAGGAGATTTTGGGCAGAGGCGGTGTCTACCGCATGCCACGTGGTGAATAGGGTTTAGCATCATCCACACACTCTTAAGACTCCTTATGAATTATGGACTGGAAAGAATCTCAACCTTGCATATTTCCATATTTTTAGGAGTAAATGCTACATCCTACGGGATAGAGAGCAATTAGGAAAGTTTGACTCCTGCAGAGACGAGGGAATCTTGTTAGGAGATTCATCGACAAGTAGAACGTACCGAGTTTTTAACCTGAAGAGATCTAATGTGATGGAGTCAATAAACGTCACTGTGCAAGATGACGAACCCTCGACGTCTGTTGATTTCACCCATTTATGTGAGGATGACCAACTCCCTAGTAATGATCCCATTATGTCTCCCACATCCAGGGTGGACCCTACTCCTATTTTAGGGGATACTCTTGCTTGGGTTCACATGAGTCATGATCCTACTTCTATTATAGGAGATCCCACCCTAGGGGTCATGACTCATGCCCTGCTAGATAATGTTGGTAGCCATGTCTACTACACATCCAAAGTCGAGTCCAAGAAATTTAAAGAAGCACTCAAAGATGAACACTGGATATCTGCTATGTAGGATGAGTTGATTTAATTTTGAAAGAATGATGTCTGGGAATTAGTCCCCTGACCTAGTGAGATAAATGTGATTGGTACCAAGTGGATCTTTAAGAACAAGATGGATGAGACTGGTACTATTATCAGAAATAAGGCTAGGTTGGTTGCTCAAGGCTACACACAGATAGAGGGTGTAGACTTTGATAAGACATTTGCTCCTATTATGAGGCTTGAGTTCGTCCATTTACTACTCACCATCGCATGTCATATGTGCTTTAAGTTATATCATATGGATATTAAGAGTGCCTTTTTGAATAGAATTCTATAAGAGGAGGTTTATGTGGAACAACCTAAAGGTTTTGAACACCCTAAGAGCCCTGATCACGTCTACTATCTGAGAAAATCCCTGTATGGTTTGAAGCAAGCACTATGAGATGCTTACTTCTTATCTCTTAGCATGTGGCTTCAAGAAAGGAGAATTAATATGATGTTGTCCGTAATGAGAGATGACGGTACTATTTTGGTTGCTCAGGCCTATGTGGACGACATAGTCTTTGGGTCCACGTGCTCCCAGCATGCTCATCACTTTGAGGAGGAGATGAAGAGTGAGTTTGAGATGATCATGGTAGGTGGGCTTAATTTCTCCCTTGGTCTCCTAGTTCGTCAGCTAGAGGATGGGATGTTCATCTCCAAATCTAAGTATACTAGAGACCTAGTGAAGAAATTTGTTTAAAGTCCACTAAGCACGCACGTACCCCAATGAGTACTCACCAAATCTTAGCAAGGACACTCCAGGAAAGGATGTAGAGCAAAACTTGTATCAGATTATGATAGGTTGTCTTATCTATTGGACTTCCAGTCGTCCCGACATCGCCTTTAGTGTTGGAGTCTGTGTGCGATATCAGGTGTCCCCAAAAGAGTCACACTTACTCGCTCTTAAACGTATTATCAAATACGTGAGTGCGACTTTTTCCTTTGGCATTTAGTATTCCTTTGATATCGATGACCAATTATCCACCTATTCAGATGCCGACTGGGCTCGGGATGTAGATCGATGTAGAAGCACTTCTGATGGGTGTTTCTTCTTTGGTTCTGCTTTTATCCCTTGGTTGAACAAGAAGCAAAACTCCATCTCTTTGTCTACTGCAGAGGCTGAGTACATAGCCGTCGAAAGTTGTTACACGCAACTTCTATGGATGAAGCATATGCTGGAGGATTATGGGATTTCACAGGACACCATGACCATTTATTGTGATAACACGAGCGCGATACACATATCTCGCAATCCAGTCCAGTATTCGCGCATAAAACACATTAGGATACGCGAGAACTTCATCCGTGAGTTAGTTGGGGAGAAGGTCGTATCCCTGAGTTATGTGTCTACCGAACTGTAATTAGCCGATATTCTTACGAAGCCATTAGATTCCCTTAGATACGAGAGTCTTAGGAAGTCTTTAGGTATTTGCACAGTTGACTAAGGGGGTTGGTCCATGCCTAGGATAATATGCATTATCATGTTCATATCATATGATCCTTATTTCTAGTTTGTATCATTTGAATCATTTTTCTTTCTTTCCTTTTCCTATTTTTTTTTTTGAAAAATCCAAAATGATTTTATGTTTCTTTTGTTAAAATTGAAAAAGACAAAAATATTTTCCTTTTTATAAAATGTTTGGAAAAACACAAAAAGATTTTTTGTTTTTTTTGTTTACATCATTTTTGGATGAGCATTTACGATAGCCATAGTCACATCTTCCACTGCCATATTCCACGCGACTGTTTGATAGTGATTTGAGATGCTACATCATTTCGTCCATGTGTTTTCCATTGTTTGGAGCCATTGAGATGCTATTAGTGATATCCTTCTACATGTTTAGATCCTTATCTACTTTATTTCACTCATGCACGATATTATTTTATTATTGTACTTGTCTATCACATGTTGTCTTGAGTGTTTCCATATGAATTCTATATATACAACAAACCATATGCGATCAAACTAGAAAAGATAGGAGTGCATGTAAAACCCGTTTGGTAAGGATGTGTATTTTTATATGAAAAATGGGGAAGTGCTGCGAAAGGTTCTCATTTGATCTTTGCGAATACTAAGCCACCGTTAAATCAGACCTAAAAAAGTGAGGTATTATTCGGGGTCCAAAGAGGTTTAAAAGAGACCGAAAAAATTTAAAGGCAATAAAAATAAATTCATGCCAAAAAAGGGCCATTAGGTTGGTTCACCAATTCTTTAAAGTTTGAAAATTTAGATCACCTAAAAAAGAAAAAATATATGAGGGAGTTTGGTTGGAGAAATTTAACGGGTTTGCACATTCTTGAAAGTCTTGAAAAAAATGATACATAGTTTTGGATATTATTGGTGTGGAGATCACTTTGAGCTTTGATTTAATGATTTTATTAAGTCAATTTCTTATAATTCCACCTTTTTACACCTAAGGACGATGTTGAGATCATTCGTTAGGAGTATCCAAAATTCATCGTGCACATATGTTATGTTTGTATGCATTGATTTTCGTACCGAATTCGATCAAACCCCTTCATTTCCGCTTTCACCAACTTGGGTGTTTTTGTGTTCTTTCATGGTGTGATTCCTTGTTGTATATTTTGTGTGAAATTTTTTGAAAATTCAAAAAGAGAAAGTTTATTACCTTGTGACATTCTCCATTTGTATTTATTTGTGATTCTCATCTCTGTCTATTTGGGGACATCATAAAAAGGGGGAGAACAAATTATGGGGGAGAATTGTTTTTGTTTGATTTAATAATGATTTCCTTAAGCTTAATTGATGATTACTTTATTCTTATCATCATATATGTATTTCAAACTGTTGCGCGTCACGGGTATTTATTTCTTGTCACTTATGTGTAGGTGCACGATCGTATTTTTGCACTTCCTGATGATGACAATGAAAGATTTGAATGATTTGAAGAGTTGAAGTGTTAAAGATGTTGAAGTTTGTTTGAAGACATGTCATTTAGTATTTCTAGTTTGAGGGTTTAATGGGGATATTAAATTCTATGTCATTTTTTTGGATAGCATAATTTGGCTTTTTTTATGTATGTACCGGCATAGACATAGGTTGAGACTTATAAGGTCTTGTTTTATAAATCTCTAGGGTAGAATATAGGATTTTCTTAAGTATCCTACATCATCGGTAATATATCATATACCACAACAGTTGGCTTGTCTCAGCATGATCTTTGATTGAAGCCTCAATTCGAATGTTGCGTTACTCATTCCCATCATCATCAACATCGTGTGTCGTGTCTTATTTCACCAGTCATGGGTTCGTGATAGTGTTTGTGATTCTATTGCTGCGAGTTATAAGTTGTTAGAAACTGACTGCGATAAATTGGTAACCGGATCGATACATTTTTTAAAGTAATGGAACCAATCCGATGGCTTGAATTCACTGTCTATTTTCATTCTACCGGACTGATTCTTTTTTAAAGAAAATGATTCAATTCGGAATATCGGATCGATTCGCTCATCTTTTTCGGATCGATTCGACGGGTCAGAAAAATCAGGCGAATGATTTCTGTTTCAGTTCCTATAAATTCCATGAACGGGGCTGGTTTGTTTTTAAGACATTTGAAGGGAACTTTTATCAGACCTAAGTTATCAAGTCTTCACCATTTGTCAAGACAAAATACCCTTTTTAATTCACAAACAAGTTTCATTCCTTTAAACCCTAAAGGAGATTGATTTAATCTTTTGGAGTAAGCTTGTGGAGAAGCCGTCTCTTTTCCATTGCTGACCTTCTGGAGCTCTTACGGGATCTTCCAACTGACGACATTAGAACCGACACCTGAAGGTATTTTGTTTGTCACTACTTGTATTTTCATTGTAATCCGTGTAAACAGAACTTTACAAATTATAGTGAAAATAAAAAGGTTTTGCCCCATTGGGGCATTTTTTCCTCAATTGGTTATTTGTGATTGAATGTTCTTACATGAATAATATTATCTCCAATCACACCTAGATGCATGTTTAGGATTTAATTGAAAATTGGGTTTAATAAAATAAATTTCTTTATTTGAACATAAGGCCCACTCTCACTTATGAGAGATCTTCATGCATCCGTGGACACTCATGAGAAACTTGAAGCCCTTGTATCCAAACTCGATAAAGATCTTAAAAATGCCCGAGAAGTCAAGGTAGCTATCGAGGATACATTAATAAGGTTTGTAAGATGCTCCTCAACCCCTCCTTTGGAAACGTCGAGAGGCAAGGAATAGGTTACAATGGTGCATCCACCTCCCATATCGCACCCGATCTGATTCCCAAGTTTATGATGGATCTTTATGTCCCTCGATCGAATCAAACTGTGTGGCCTAATCCATATGGAGGAGTTACACCTAGAAAATCAAACAGAAGGAGACCTAAACGTGTCTATGTTTGCACCTATTGCAAAAGGAAAGGTTAACTTTGAGAGTTTTACTATAAATTAGGTAGGACTAGTCGTACACATACTTTCGTATACCACTTTAGCGACTTTTCTAGTCTTAGGAAGCAAGTTGAATTTTTAATTCCACATTCCCATAGTTTGATGGAAGAATTTCAATTTAAGTATTAACCATTTGAGAACGCTTCCAACATTCCGACAAGAGTCAACAACGATAAGGGAAAACAAATGGTTACCACTACTTGGGTACCTAAGCAAGATGATAAATCCCTTGTTGTTTATGTGTCTCTCAAGGATCAAAATATCTCCCAATGGAATTTTGATAGTGGGTGTTCGAGGCATATGATAGGTGGTGTATCATTTTTTGCTAATCTTGATGATCACAAGTAAGGTAAAGTCACCTTTAGAGATGAGAGTAAATCTTGAATTTTAAGATGTGGAAGGGTTGAGATACCCAGATTTCCTAAGATACACGATGTGTTGTACGTGAAGGGGTTGAAAGAGAACTCGATTATAATAAGCCAACTATGTGATGCAAAATTTAAGGGAAGTTTTGACCGGTGTGAGGACAAAAGATGATTTTTATTGGATTATGCCGAAGTCCTCTTTTGTCTATAATAGCTCCATGATCTCCACTATGGACATTTGGCATCAACGACTAGGTCATGTGAAGTTTAGAGATCTTGAGAGGTTAGTTAATAAGGACATAGTTTGTAGCATACCATCTCTTAGGAGACCAACTTCCTCCGTTTTTTGACCTTGCCAATAAGGTAAACAAATTTTAAGTCCCCATCATAAGTTGAACGCCATTACTACCACCCGTGTTTTGGAGTTAATTCAAATGGATATTACGGGTCCTACTCACACAAAGAGCTTAGGTGGTAAGAGATACAATCTCGTGATGGATGATGACTTTAATAGATACTTAATTATGGGATTCCTTCGAGAAAAGTACGATGCGATTGATTTCCTTACAACCAAGTGTCGTTCCCTACAAAACCAACAAAGTGTCACTATTAATCAAATGTGTAGTGACAATGACATTAAATTTAAATAATCGAAAGTGTATAGCTATTATAATGAAATGTGCATAAATCATTGGTTTTGGATCGTTTGTACTCCTCGGTAAAATGGGAATATTGAGAGGAAGAATTGGATAATAAAAGGGTTGGCTAGATCCATGCTTATTAGGAGAAACCTGCCTTGACATTTTTGGGTTGAGGCGGCGAGTACCGCATACCATACGATGAATAGGGTTTATCTTCATCCATACACACTTCACACGCCTTATGAGTTATTGACAGGGTAGAAGCCCAACCTATCATATTTCCATGTCTTTAGGAGTACTTGCTACATCATCTGAGATAGATAGACCTTAGGAAAGTTTGACTCCCGGAGTGATGAGGGGATATTTTTAGGATATTCATCGACGATTAGGGTTTAACGAGTTTATAATCTAGCTAGATCTAAGATTATGGAGTCAATAAACATCACGATTAGAGATGAAGAGCCACCGACTTTTGTTGATCCTAGCCCATAATGTGAGGATGATACAACTAGTGGTGATAATCCCATATTTCCTCATGCTACCATGGTGGACCCCGTTCTTACTTTAGGGTAGACACCAACTTGGGTTTGAAAGAGTCATGAGCCTTCCGTTATACTTGGTGATCCTACACTAGGTGTCAAGATTTATGCTCCACTAGAAAATGTTGTCAGGTGTCTGTGCTACAAATCCCTAGTTAAGCCCAAGAATGTGAAAGAAGCTCTCAAGGATGCGCATTTGATATCAACCATGCAAGATGAGTTACTTCAGTTTAGAAAGAACGATGTCTGGGAGTTGTTCCCATGACTTAACGATACTCAAGTGATAGGTACCAAGTGGATTTTCAAGAATAAGATGGATAAAAATGGTATCATAGTTCATAATAAGGATAGGTTGGTAGATCAAGGCTACTCATAGATGGGTTTAGATTTTGAGGAGACATTCACTCATGTTACTAGGCTTGAGTCTATCAGTTTAATACTCGCCATAGCATGTCATCGGCACTTCAATTTATATCATATGGATGTTAAAAGTGACTTTTTAAATGGCATTCTACATGAGGAGGTTTATATGGAACAAACGAAAGGGTTTGAGGACCCTAATCACCCAGGACATGTCTACTATATTAAGAAAGCCTTGTATGGATTGAAACAAGAACCCCATGCTTGGTATGAGAAGCTTACTTACTATATCTTAACTTATGGCTTTAAGTGATCGAAGTAGATAAAAAGTTATTTGTGAGGAGAGAGAGTGGTGTCATTTTGGTTGCCGAGGTCTATGTGGACAACATATTCTTTGGATCCACGTGTTCCTGCCATTCTCACTTATTTAAGGAGGAGATGAAGAATGAGTTTAAGATGAGCATGGTAGGTGAGCTTACATTCTTCCTAGGTCTCTAGGTTCATCATCTTGAGGATTGGATATTCATATCTCAATCCAAACATGCAAAATACCTTCTGAAGAAATTCGTTCTACACTTTGCTAAGCACGCATGAAACCTTATGAGTTCATCGACAATGCTTATAAAAGATGCTTTAGGCAACGACGTAGACTAGACTTCATATCTTAGAATAATAGGTAGTCTTATTTACCTTACCGCTAGTTGACCCGATATTTCCTTTAGTGTCGGAGTACGTGCGCGGTACTAGGCATCCATAAAAGAGCCAAACATGAACACTATTAAACGTATTATAAAATAGGTGAGTGGGACTCTATCATACAATAGTTGGTATTATTTTGATACCGATGATCACTTGTCCACCTATTAGAATGTTGATTGGGTCAGAGATGTTGATGGGTGTAGCAGAACATCGGTAGGTGTTTCTATATTGGGAGTGCTCTTGTCTCGTGGATGAGAAAGAAGAAAAACTCCATATCTTTATCCAGGACGGAGCCAGAGTATATAGCCTCTGGGATTTGTTGCACGCAATTATTGTGGATGAAGAAAATGTTATAGGATTACGACATTTCATAGGGCACGATGATTATTTCCTATGATAATACGAGTACCATTCACATTTCACGTTATCCAATCCATCATTCACGCACAAAGCATATTAGTATATTTGAGCACTTTATTCGAGGCCTAGTTGAGGAGAAAATTGTGTCCTTGAGATTTATGAGCACCGATCATCAGTTAGTCGATATTTTCATGAAACCTAGGGATGGAAATTTTTGACACGACAACCCATTTACGGTAGTAATCCGAAATGACCCGAACATGACATGATTAGCTTGTATAGATTTAAGAGTATCAAAAACTTATAATAAAATCAAAATCAACACAACATGAAAATGACACGGCTCACCCGAATCACCATCACAACCTTTAGATGCACTTCGATTCGAGGATCTTAAGAATTATTTAGGTAGAGTCGCCATTGACAGAGATTGGATATATAATCTAGTATACGATGTTTTTCATTCTTATTAACATTTCTCCTATTGCTGGATTATACTACCATTGTATTTATCTTTTTCCATTTTGATATATTTTTAAAAAAATCCAAAAAGACTTTTGTTTTTCTTGAAAATGTTTGGAAAAATACAACACGATTTTCAGTTTCTTTTTAGAAAAAGCGAAAAAGCCAAAAATATTTTATTTTTGATAAAATTTTTTAAAAATCCAAAAAGATTTTTGTATTGTTTACACCATATGTGGATGAATATTAGAGATGTCTGAGTCATCCATTCATTCCATATGCACGTGATTATTTTTCATTGCTTTGAGATGCAATATCATTTTATTTTTGTGCTTTATAATGTGTGGTCGTTAAGATATGATATGAGAACTACTTGCTACATGGTTGACTCCTTGTCACCTTTAATGCACACGAGCACATACTTATTTGAGTATTGTACTTACCTTTCATGTGTCGATTATAGTGTTTCCATCTCAATCCTGCTTTTAAAATGAACCAAATGCGATAAAACGAACCAAATGCGATAAAATGAGATAATGAAAGTAGTGCTTCTAAGAACCATTGCCCAGATTGGAAGAATTGAAAATCATATCTCCGATAAATGTGTTATATTTAAAGCAATGGAATCGAACTACGAAAGACATGTTGTCTATGCGTGAATAGACACCATTTGCAAAAGAAAAGAGCCTAAAAAAGTAAAGGCTCATAAAAAGAAAAAAATATAAAGTGCCGGGCCAATTTCAAAGAACATCGATGCTTAGCTACATATGAGTAATTTCTTTAAAAGTAAAATTTGAGAGACAAAATTTAATATGTGAGATTTGAGGGAGTTTAGTCGAAGATCAATGGGGTTGTACATCCTAAAAAATTCTTGTAAAAGCATTACATAGTTTTGGGTGTTATTGGTATGAAAATCACTCACAATCTTAATTAGTTGAATAGTTTGAGTCCATTTCAATTGATTTCACTATTTTTCCACCAAAGGTAGACTTTGAGATCTTGCGTTAGTGGTGTCTCATTCCTTGATGCACATACGCTATGTTTGTCTACGTTGATTTTCCTATAGAATGTGTTCACATCCCTACATTCCATTTTCCTGATTTGTTTTTTTTTTGTGTTTCTCCATGGTGTGTTGTTTTTTATAAAATTATTTTTACTTGGAAAAATTTTAACAATAAAAAATAGTTGGTGATATCTTTTGAGATTATCATTGCATGATTATTCATTCTTATCATTTTGTGATGATATCTTTCTATGCTTGGTGATGTTCCCTATATATTTCACAATTAGTTTTTACTCCTTGTCTATTTCGGACAAAATAAGAGGGGGAGAACAATTCAGGGGGAGCGTTTCATATTTTTATGCATTTCTTTGATATATTTCAAACCCGGTGCATCATGAGGTATTTGTTTTGTTTTATGGGTGTAAGTATTTGGAAGATCATATTTGGATTACACTCGATGTAGACAAACTTACCAAGGGAAGACAATGAAGATATGAAGATTTTTATTTGAAGACAACTATATCTTTGTACCTATCCATTTTAGGTTTGGGAGGGTATTAGGATATTGTATTCATCTTAGGGGATTATTTTATAATTTGGATTTTTGGTTTTATGTTTGTACCGGAATAGCCAAAAAGGGGGTGATTTGTAAGAGCATGATTTCAATCACTTGCTCATAGCTTAGGCTACATTTAGTTTTTGGCATATCCCACTACCGATCATTTCGAACGGTCATGAAGAACTGATTTTCATCATTTCCAAATTCAAGAAGATCTTCACAAAAACAAAGGTATAAAATAACATAGGATTTAAATTTATGTACGTTTAAATCGGAGTATTTTTTAAAATCCAGGCTGTTTTCTAAACATATTTCTAGATTTGAATTTTTTCAAAAATCAGGCCAATCGTTTTAACGAGATGCACATCTTGTTCTAATGACATCTCAACCTCATTCGATGTGGTCATTAGAAGGTTCCTTCAATCGAACATGTAACGAGGGCTTAGTGTTTTTTCATGCTTGAATCTCTTGTGAAGTTCGTTCAAATGAGATTAGGTTTTCATTCAAACGACCTTAGTGTCATTCAATTAAGGGTTTATTCACATTCAAAGGAGGCTTTGTTTTCGTTCGAATGAGCCTAGCCTCCTAGAATTTTGTTATGCCTTATAAGTTCATGTGTTGCGCAGAAAATTGATGAGACTTTTGCGAATTCGATTTTTCCCTTATAAGTACTCACTTTTTTTAGGTCAAAAACCTATTTTGACTCACCATCATCACTTTCATTTATATATGTGAATCAGTTAAAAACCCTAGATTTATATATTTGAGTTATACTTATGGGGAGATTATCTTCACTGCTAACTCGTTGTGGTTCTCGAGGGGATCACTGCTAAAAGGAAGACCTAGGTTGATCTGTGGATACTGAGGGTGGATTGCCACTTGTGGACGACTCTTGACCAAGTTGTATTCTTTACATGTTTTTGTAAGTTGCATCTTGTAAAAACTCTCTATAGTGTTGATAAGAGGTTTTACCCGCGAGTGGTTTTCCCTCAATTTTCCTTGATTATGTTTGCATGCATAATTTTCTTTGCTCTATCACCTAGTTACTTGTTTAGGGTAGACCCAACAAATGGGAGGATACGGGTGGATTTAGACGAGTTGAAAATGGTTTGGGTTAAAAATAGATGGATCATAAATGGTTTAGAATGAGTTATGGGTCGGATTTGGGTGATTGTGGGATGGGCCGAATTTGGTTTACCCTTTTTTAATTATCTTGTTTTTGGAGAACCAAATTCCAGGCAGTAAAAAATAACAAAAAGATATGATAGAGGCGATGAAGAACAAAGAACTGCTGATGTAGTTTAGAAGTGAAATGAGAAGGTTTTTGACCGGAAACTAACCCGTTGTTTACCTTCTCATATACCGATCTATTTGGGAATTTAACCCATTTTAACCCGCAAAATATATCAAGTAAAACTGGACATCTTATTTCCGGGTGGTTTCTGGGCTAATTTGTTGTCTTAAACCCATATTGCTAGGTCTATTTTAGGGTAATAAAGATAAAATTTGGACTGTTATGTGTCGGACACTTAATTATAGAAATTATCCATTAAGATCGCAAGCTCACTCTCAAAATACGTTTTTAGAGTTTAATAAATCGTGTATATGTTTAAGATGTCATTGTATGAACATAAGTATCTCCCATGTCGTATTTTAAGAAATAATGCCATTATGTTTTTAGTCATTGTATCTTTGTATATACCTTAAGATCAGTGGGAGTAAATTTATATATTTTCTCTATAAACAAGCACATATTTAAAAATTAGTGAAACAAAATGATTTGTTATGGGCTTGAAGAGTTATATATGAATTAATGAGATACTTAAAAGACTATATTCTCATATTTAGGCTATCTGTTCATTTAAATATAAAAAGGTTATTGTGATTCAAATTTACTAGTTATAAGCATAGTATGAAGTTCACTCTTGCTTAAGTATATTTGTTTTGGTTTAACGACCAATATAATGAAGGAGTGAGACACATACATTCATTAAATATTGTGAAAACTGAATTTGTATCATTCTTTAATGCTACAACTTATGTACTATGATAGCGTGACTTCATTTCGAGACTTGGAGCTGTCAACACTATTATTAAGCCATTGAAATATTATGAAAATGTCATTAAAATCTTCTTTATGAAGAAATTTTAGGTATTCTAAGAGTAACTAAGAGCATTGAATATAAATATATTTCAATTAAATAAGAAATTCCGAAACAACAAGTGTAACTTGAACACATTGGTACCGGTGTTAAAACAGCAAATCCACATAAACAGGCTATCACAAAAGGCATTAATGTAGCACGTAAAATATATGGGTCATAAGAGTAGCCAATAATGTTTTAATGTTGCAGATTGCTAGTGATTATATTTGACAGTACATTATGATATCACTAAAGTGTTTCAAAATTCTATATTTATGTCTTTATTATATACATTAATGTGAATGAATGAATGAATGTAACAGAGATATTATTTTTATAAAGACATTATGGAACCATTGTTGACAATCGATATTTTTGGCCTAATTGAATATTACATTTTTAGCGTAGTACAGGGAAACAACCATGCTCTTGAATTAGTGTGGAACCACCACGACTCACATTTAGTGGAGTATTTAAATAAGGTGAATAATTGTTAATGACTATACTAAAGATTATTGTGTACCTTATGTTACTTTTATTAATCCATTATGTGAATTCTTATCAGGACCAATCGGGAGACTATTAGGAATATATAATCATTTAATAATTTTAGAATTATGAAATTCGAAATTAATTAATGGGTTATATAAAAGAATAATACTTGATGTGGTACAATAGGAAATCTAATTTGGTTAGGATACCTTTAGATAAGTCATCAGAATTTTTAAGATATCAAGTGGATTAGTCTCTTATTGCAGGTCTAACTATGATGGATGGTAGAACTATAGTTTATATAGGATATTCGGGTCCTCTCTCACCCAATATATAGTAGGTTATTCTTTATCAAATAATCTCCATAAACATACACTATATTAGGCTAGAGAGAGATAATTTTGAAATTTCATTTAAGTGGATTTTAATTAAAGAAGAGGGATTGCTGGAGCAATTAATCAAAATGATCATAAGATACTTATATAGAAAACTTAATCAATGCACTGGAATAAGGTAAGTCTTATTTTTTATCGTTTAAGAATATTTTGTGAAAAACATGAAGATCCAAGATCCTTTTGTTAAAAATAATTGTATGCTAGAGTGTAATCAAATTAATGTATTCATGATTAATATTAGGGTGTTCTTAAGAATGATTTTACACACTCATACAATTATTCGACCTCTCGTCTTTTATAAACCCCAATCATGAATCCATATTACCATGTCTATGTCGAAGGTTATTCCATGACTATTTATCACAAGTCAACATATGCTCACCCATTTCTTAAATTGTATGTGACATATAATTATGGAGACCTGAAATTTGATAGCTCTGATTATGAGAATGTTAATTATTGCTGGTTCATTTGTCATATTATTCTCTATCCCATCAAGTACACCCTATCAACAATTGCTATCCTCCCATTCCTTAGTATGCTTAATTAGTTGGTGTGCCACTGTATAAAACAAAACTTTCGAATGAAACTCATGAATTATTATTGAAACCAGAGTTTGTATATGAATAACAAATTATATACAATATGGCATAGAGGAAATAAAAACATAATATAATACTTGTTATGAGTTATACTAACCACAAACTGAATATTGCAATGAGAGACATGAATCATATGGCGCAAAATTTTTAGGCACGAATAATCATCAAGATAAACCAAAATCAAAATGTATAGAAACCATTATAATAAGAAGAGTTTAAAATATCAAAAAATAGTAATTAAAACTAAATTAAGTACAACTAGCTTAAGGTTTCAAATTATGAAAACTATGGAATCTAAAGCATAATCCTAACTCTCACAACATTCAAAAAACAAAACATTCAAAGCTCAATCATATAAGATAGTCATAATCATCACCATTATACTTCCTTCTCAAATAATGAGCTTGCAACTTCGAATTATGAATGGTATGCTTATTTTCTTCGATGTGTTCTCTTAAAGTTAGGCTTGATTTAAAACAAATGACTCCAAAAGTAGCTCTTAATTATACACGATCTAACGAAATGAAGAGTTTGACTCAATAAAATCTAAGTGTTATTCACAATATGAATCAACTACTGAAGATGACTCAATGTGAATGCAATACCAGATATTTTTGGAAATTAAATAAATGATTATTTAAGGGACTCTTACATTTAGGTCACATTCAAAGAAATTTTTCATAAATAAGTCCCATTAGCTTGTCAACCATCAAATATGTCCTATTCCTATTTTTTGGGAATCTTATTTGATAAATTTACACATTTTAAACCAATTATCCATAATTATTAGGAGAAGTTACTCAAGTGGTTGAATTTTTTTTCTTATATTTTAATCTTCAAATGTCCATGACTTTTTATTTACAAATTCATTTTTCATAAAATTACTATTTTTGAAATTTACTCACCAAGATCTATCAAACAAGATCCATGAAAATTATAAAATTCTAATGGAAACAATTATGCAGACAATATATATTTAATGTGTGTACCAATGAAACTATTTTATATCTGGGATGTTTTTTCACATAGTAAATATTTATGTGCTAATATTACACACATAGTAAATATTTACTATCTACATAAAAAACTAAGGAAAAACATAATTTTTGTTATATTGTTTTTACTATTTTTATTGAATTGAATATTGATCTCATTTTACAGGGCTCGAATGGTAGATTTCAAAAATATCAATTTCATAAATTTTGGATTTGAATATTAACTTTATAGTTCTTCAAAGTTTGAAAGGAAAAACAATAACTACCAATATAACTCTGTAGGGAATATAGGGGTAGGGGTATATTAGTACGGAAAAATTTATAAATTCAAAAATAGGACTAAATTAATGTTTGACTAGTCAATAGGACTTAAATAAGAAAATACTCTTCAATTATGACTCACATATAATAATCCCATTATTTAATCATTAATTAATATTTACTGAGGTGAATTTTTCACACGCGATATTCTGCGTATTGTATGACATGATAATGTAAAGAGAATTATTGAAATAAAAAGTTTCTCGCCGAAGAACGAAAACTTTATTTAAAGAGCGATGCAAAGGCATCTTATTACATTTCATTTATTCGTCTCATGCTACAAAAATAAATGGGAAATTAAAATATAACTACTTAAGATGATAAGTTGTAGTAAATATATTCCACATTATGTCGCTGACCTTGCCTAACATTTCCCATACATACGTAATAGACAATAACTTCTCTAACATAGGTGATAGAAAATCCATGGGGTTTGTGATTATTTATCCTTCCTCTAGCTCACTTTCCATCTAGAAGGTAAAAATAAGAAATTTTTTGTCAAGTTGATAATTCTAAATCTATAAGAAATAAAAAACTGGAGATGAAAATTGAGAGTATAAGATAATGAATAACAGATTATGATAATTTCCAGTTAATACAAAGGGATTCGAAATAATATTAATATAAAACTTTAATAGACAATGGCATAAAAGAATCAATTGATAATGTAAAGAAAATATGGTGATTATAACTGGATATCCCATAGTATCAAGTCATAAAGGATAAAAAGGTTCACATGTTCTATAACCAGATAACCCATAGTTATCAAGTATGGAGATTTAAAATGTGCCGTAATACATTATAATCAATCCAAATCCTTTGGAGATAAAGTAACAACTTCTAAGCACATCTCTGAAAAGAGGAATCAATATGGTAAGAAAAACTAGGCACTCAATACCTTAAGTCCTATGGACAAATAGATTTCCTGCAGGGTACCCTAAGTGGGACTGGGTATGCCTATTACCTAAATTATAATTATGCAACAATATGTATAAATATCATATGTTTCTAAAAAAGATTGAATCTAATGTTCAAAAGATTGTGAACTTCATAATTGAGAATGAGACCCAGAGTTCAGTGGTTATTACATAGTGATATGAACAATTATTGTATCTCAAGCATATATACAAAATAATATTGAAGTAGAATGACCCAGTTTTTGTATAGCTTGGTTTTAGTGGGATTCTGTGTAAAGGGTTTTTTAACCCTAAATTTCTGAAATAAATGAAAAGACTGTAAACCTTGAAAAATTAATGTATAAGTTATGTGTGTAAAATGGAAGGGGTAAATGGGTAAACATTTAAATGGAATTTCAATGGGGATGAAGCCATAATTTATAAAAAAATTATTTATTTATGTATATTTAAAATTAAACCCTTTTGGACATTATGAGAGGGGGATATACATGGAAATTAAGTTTTATACCTTGGTTTTGAGTTTTGGGTCCAAAATGTAAAATTCATAAACTAAAGAGGTTTATGTGTAATTTTGTAACGTGATGATTCGGATTTAAGGGCCACCCATGGGACAATCCGATCTGGTCCGACTTCATTAAATGTGAAGTGATGTGAAACAATCTAAATAATATTTATGGTATATTTTAATTAACTATATTTATCTAATAAGCATGCAATTTTGTTTTCCAGACATATCAGCGTAAGAATGATAATGTAGAACCCATTAAGCAATACCTTAGGACTTTTGAAATGCAATCTACTAGCATAAATAGTAAGAAACACTTACTTGTTAAACCCTCACAAAAGATGATATATAGCTTATCCTCGAGTAACAAAAGGGAATGGGGAGAGTTAATGCCCAGTGGGATTCCCAACAATAATACAACATATAATGAACGACAAAAAGAACAAATGCTATATTATCCATTAACTCGAGGGTACATGAATTAACTAAAAGTGTATACGTTAACCATGTTTATTAGAAAACCTTTACTTAAACTTAGGTTAAGGTCCATTAACCTTAACCTTTTATGCTTTTAAATTTTATTACAAAATGTTCTTTCAATCCATTAATCCAAACGATTAACATACGAGAAACCATATTCCATTATTCTTCCTTTACTTTAATAATTTTCCCTTTAAAATTCACCAATTTTGCATTTTAAATCACCATGTCTATGGCCTTTTCGAAAATAACATTTTAACAAACGCATTCGGTGTGTAAAAGACTTATTTAAACTTATATAAAAATATAGGCTTGTAACCGCTATAGGCTATTTGAACTCTTAATTATAATCTTTGTGTGACATCCAACCTAATAAAATACCGGGTGATCAGTCATATATCTAATTAAACTGGAATCTCATGTGGTTTCATTCTCAGTATCACTATCGAAAACCAAATTAATTACGAATAACCTATTAGGCATGTCGTCAAATTTTAAACTATCTAATCTTTTTAACCTAAATGCACAAGTAAAAATCAACTCACATAGGAATATAAGCAATAAATGGAAAGAATAAATAAATAACCAATAACTATCGGTAAAACATTTATACAACCATGACGAATGCGCGTAAAAATAAAATAGTTGTAAATAAAATAAATGACATCATTTGGGAAACCTGCCCGATAATTACTATAGTACCACCTGTCTATATAACAAGGAGAGAAGCGTGTATGCAATTTCCTGCCAACATCCGCAGCTGCGGCATCAACGTCTGACTTGAAAGGAATAGCCATCCAAATGTCCCTGAATCTGGACACCTAAAAATTATACAAAGAAGAAGAAAAAGAAAGTAGAGATGGGTCAGAGCCCGAGGTTTAAAAAATATTTTTGCAAGTGCTTAATTTACTTTAATATGTAAAATATGATACTCTTCATATTTAAATTGGCATCACACTCACATGAGATATCCCTCACTTCTCATCTAACAATGCACACCTAACGCATGTATTTTAAAACACCTTAGTTAGCTACCCAACCTAACTATCACCCTAAAACTCCATAGTCTACTATCAAGTACCCCACGTATCTAAAATATTCTGAGAATTCCCCCAAGCTTATGCCATATAATTTCTCCCTTCTTATATAGCCGTTCATTTTAGATAACCTTCACTAGTTATAACCCCACTCTTATTTTAGGGTTATCATTTCGTATATGATATTCTTACATTAATGTACGTATTTTATATTTCATATTCCAGATTCTACACTCCTGCATATCAGAAATTAACTCACAATCCCTTCCTTGTTTTAGTCCATATATACATATATTCTCATCTCATATATATGATATACTATACACATCTAGTGTATATAAACTACGTTCTTTATCTTTGTTCATATATATATATATATATATAACATACCATACACATTAAGTATATTAATACTTATACATCACACACAATATAAGTATAAATCCATCCTTCAGAGTTAAAGCTCATGGATACAATCAGGACAGTGCCATCATCTTCCGGGGCATAACTCACATTACCAAATTCAGGATCCAACCATCGGAATCTCTCATTTCGCCCGGGTAAAAACCCAAGTCTCAAGCGTATGGAAAGCGTTCATAGTTCCTCAATAGGAATGAGAATGAAACATACCCACCTCATCTCACCCCTAGTAAATAACCCAAATAAATAATGGACCCTATGATTTGGGGAATATACTCTGCTCCTCAAGCCAGATGATTCAACCACATCGTGCAACTTTCCATGATAGCACTAGAGGGGGGTACGCTTCACATAAATATATTATTCACACACAGATACATTCATAATCACGTCGTATATATATTGTTTCTATACTCGTATATATGTATCATCGATCTAGCTATCGATGCCTATCACACTTGGTATTAGCCTAAAATTCAAAGATACCAATTCGTATTAATTTATAAGTATACACACAACTTATATTCATACAATAAGTATTAACTCACTTATGATAGGATCTCCCCTTTTATTTATTTCGAATATTACATTATCACTACTTACTAAAATTCTAAATTCATATTCTCTCTCTCTCTCTCTCTATATATATATATATATATATATATATATATATATATATATATATATATATATATATATATATATATATATATATATATATATATATGTTCTTACACTATATTTAGTATCCCCTAACATTTATTTCCAAAATGAATTCGTCTCCAAAATCCAAGAAAACTTTTCTGCTTTTCTGACAGAACCGGACCGATTCGGTTTACTTAAAAAATGAACTGGTCCAGTCACTAAAATTCAACATAAACCTTTAATGGATGGATCGATCCGCTGTCTACTAAAAATGAATAGGTTCGGTCATCCGGATCGAACCGTTTACCAAGAAAAATGAACCGCTCCATCGGCCCAGATTTCTCTGCTTTCGACGAAATTTAAATAAACTCTTACCCAACCCAAAACTTATGGTTCCTAATCTCCCAAACCACTAATATAAACATCTAACCACCTATCTACCATCAATACAACTCTTTAATTTCATGGGATTCATCCATTTCTAAGAATTTAAACCCTAATTCTTATTTATCCAACTCCTCTAATTTCTCACTATAATTTACACCATTAACATGGATTTTAGTCTTGATTTCATATAGATTTCATCTCACAACAATTTATATGAAATCAATTCTCAAAAACCCATTTTTGATCCAAGAATCCCAAACCTAAAATTCATAATTTTCTCACCAATTATGATATGGTTGGATAAATCCGATGATCTCGTGCGAGGAATCCACTGGAGTTGGACCAAACTCCTCTTTTCTTCTTCCTTCCTTATTTTTTTTTTGCTTCTTTATCTCTTTCTCATGACTTAAATGAGAGAAATGAGGAATCTCTTATTAAACCCCAAAATTGACTCGTATACACAAATACGAGTCCCTACTGATCCAAACAGGCCCCCGGAACCCAAACACTACATCCGAGTACTCTATTCTGGCTATCTCGGCCCTTCAAAGACCAACTATGCACTCAATATCTCCATCCGAGTCACTTATAAAAAATTCACGTCTTGACCCAACACATCTCCACACGTGTTTTTCACATAAAATAATATTAGATGTCGTTGTTATTCACCTGTGACATAAAATATAATTAGTCCCTTATTTATTTTAAATTTTCAAATTATTAAATTACACCCACTCATGTAATTTAAATATCCATAAAAGTACGGGGTATTACATTCTCCCCTCCCCTCCCCCTTACAAGAGAATTTTGTCCTGGAAATTCGGATACAATCGACACTAAAAGTAGCCAAAATCAAACCACACCTCGATAATGTTATGGTCACTCCACTATTCACCCATTAAAGGTTCCCAACTGTATAAGGGATTAACCACTATAGCTCTAGCTTTACAACAATCTTTTTCAATACTCTTCATACCGACACACTCCATCAATCATAATCTCTTCACCTTAATAACATAATTTTACTCATCGTGCATCTTCCAATGAGATCCAAATGAAACAAGCCTATAAATCACTGGATCTATTTCCTTAATATTATTGGAAAGATGCACATCACTATGTGTAAGCTTCCCATGTCCAACCCAACACAAATCTCCCATCCTAAGAGAAACCACAAGGACATCATACCACTCCTGTCAGTCCTCCAAATCCCAGTTCACGGCGACGTAACTCTTACGATACTTTAAAGTCTCCCCAAACAGTTTATGGTTAATTCCCCTCTCAACAATAGAGTCTAAATGATGACCAATAAAAAAGTCTATTTATTCGCTCACCTATAAACAACCAGAGGGGGAATGACCAGGCTTTTCCTCACCAAACCTTAAGAGGCACCTTATCCCCAATAAACAGGTATGAGTGACTATGCAAAAATCTTCCAATTGGTAATTTCTCTTCTCAATTACCATACCATACTTACTTCAATTACAAGCTATGTCAGTTGTGGAAATAAACTAACCACAATGACTTCATAATCACATTTATATCACTTTCCTAGTCATCAGTCACCTCCTATCTACTCATCGGTCCATAAATGACACGAGTTGCCCCAAACAAAATGGCATTCCCACTGGTTCGCCAAAAAAATTCCCATTGGAAGTGGGGTTCAAGGGTATTATCTTTATTTACAACCGTATTGGACAGTACCTTGCACTAGTGCACTCTTCCTTTACTAGCCTCTCTGCCCATTCCGGCACTGGAATCGTGGGCTTGATACGAAAGTTCTGGTTGGCCATCTCGAACCAACCTATCTTCATCTGCATGTGGTGCGCCCGGAGAAAGTCTCACTATGTCTCTCTAAACCCCAACTTCCACTTATAAAGTCTCACATTAAGTGGTATGTATACTCCCCCTCATCCCCGGGAAATACCAAGAGTTTTGGACCATGCACTTTTTGCCATAATGTGCACCTCTGGGCTCTTCACACCTTGTTGACATCACCATTATATTTACGCGCAAGTCACTCTCAACATTCAACTGATTTAGACTCTGCTCCAAATTTCCACAATAATTAGAATTTTCCTCTTTTCAAGAGATTTCCTTATAGATTGCTTCCACAAACTTTCAAATCATTTCAGGTGTGTCAACCCTCATTGCATACATATACTTGAATTATCTTCATTCTCACATGCCATTCAATCCCTCATAAAATTCTAACTTATTTAACTGCCCCACAAGCATACATTCCACACATTTATTACCACATCCTCCTATCTTGGACGATTTTAAAATTAGCTAACCAGGACGCCCATACACCCTATAATCCCCACACATCAACTTAAACATCACACACATTTCGCACGTAATACATAAAATCCTGTTGCCCTCGCATTCACAATGTGATTATCATACTTGGGTATTCTCAGTCACCCCGTAAGTCAATATTTTAATTATCATTAACATGTTCCACCCTTCAATATGAGGTGAAAAGAAGAAAAAAATTCACCTCTCTCTCATGGCACTACCAGCTCCACTGGCCTTATATCGGAGTATAACTTTAAACTCACAGTTATAACTAGATACTTAAATAAAAACCAAGGTAACAGACTCATGGACTAAAGATGAAACATCTCCCCACTTCCAACGATGCGTTAAGTTTCATGCGTGGGACGTCTCGCAAAACGAAATCCAAACAAGAAACCCCCCCGATACACTACTACCTAGAATTGTCGGAATATCAAAATCCATTAGACCCTCAGTCTGTAGCATGTAACCTCAAACTCCTGTATCTTGACACAATAATATAATCGTCCACTATGTGTTACACAAGAACACGTATATCACGGCACTCTCACTATCACTAGTTTCTTAGCACAAATAAATCAAGAGTTATATCTTTGCTCGATAAAATCCAACATACCTTGAATAACATCAGTAAACGTCCCTAATCATCATGATCATATATTACAAGACAACATATACAGAAGTATGCTTCACGATATATCATAACGTATATACTCATATAGATATCCCAAACCTTATTCCATCGGCCAAAGATTAAAAGGAAAAATGGAAATAATAATATAAGTCTCATCTCACTAAAGGGATACACCAAATCCCAACAAATTTATCCGTTTAATTATATTAAGAACAATAATCCAAAATGTCGTGAGGTCTAACCTCTCCCAGCTCTTGACATTTTCTTCTTTCGTGCGTGGGAGGTCTCTCAAAGTGAAATCCAAACAAGGAACCCTCCCGATAATCTATTATGTAGCTCTATTGGTTATTGAGATTTTTCAGTCCAGGACCTAGGTTTAATAATGTGTTTAAATCAAAATATACACTCACTAAAATACATCACTAAAATGAGTAATCTCAATAAAAATATACTCATTGTCTACACTAGCTAAACAACAAGAAATACATACACATAATAATGTTATCGATATAGTCACTAAACTCGTATCACACGTGAATCTAGCGCTAATCCAAATATTGTGACTCGCTCGGTCACAGAAAATATACCTCATTCACCTTAGAATAAAACTCATATATATATATATATATATATATATATATATATATATATATTTATATTTATATATATATATACATGCCAATCATCTTGGATGCTT
This sequence comes from Sambucus nigra, assembly GCA_949130495.1. Taxonomy (NCBI): domain Eukaryota; kingdom Viridiplantae; phylum Streptophyta; class Magnoliopsida; order Dipsacales; family Adoxaceae; genus Sambucus; species Sambucus nigra. Next base: position 365,398,784 of record OX422212.1, read on the forward strand.
AAACAGTTCCCAGACATAACGCGCTCGTCCCCACTAGGCACCACTCTTATCCCTTTACTCACTTTGGGCAAAATCAGTGCATGTGGTCTTACCCCCACATGATATATTTCCATATAATCCATTTATCTTCGTCCACGTTGATCGTATTAGAGTTGTACTTCTCTCTAACCCTGGTAGCCTCTGCACCGACGGCCACCCTCATTATTCCCTTAGCTCCGCTGGCCCTAAGGAACAGCCTACTGGTAACTCCTCTCACGAGTCCATTGGCTATACACATAATCTCCGCATTCACAAACATTCCAATGAGAGGTCCTCTTTAAAGACCTCTCTGACTCTTTCCTATTATAACCATGCTGGGCGAGTTTATTTTGGCACCACTTTCTGCTAAAGTGGTATTTGGAAATCATATGCTGCACTCAAGTAGTCCTTACAACCCTATATCCCCGAGCAACAGTAGGGGTTACCTTGACTATGGTCCTCGTCCCTAAAATTTTACAACTTTAATGGAGCCCTGCCTCCTTCTGTCTCCCAACAACCCTCATTGGTCATCCTTGCATCATCGGCATACGAAGAACACTTGAATACAATTATATTAATACTTAAACATCACACACAATATAAGTATAAATCCATCCCTTAGAGTCAAAAGTCATAGATACAATTATCATAGTGCTATCATCTTCCAGGGCATAACTCACATTACCAAATCTGGGAGCCAACAGTCGGAATCTCTAATTCCGCCCTAGTAAAAATACAAATCTCAAACTTATGGGAAGTGGTCATAGTTCCTCAATAGGAATGAGAACGAAACATACCCATCTCATCTCACCCCTAATAAATCACCCAAATAAATAATGGATGCTATGACCTGGGGAATATACTGCCATATTATTCACCCAGATCACACAACTTCCCATGATAGCATTAGATGGGGGTATGCTTCACATAAATATATCATTCACACACATATATATTCATAATCATATCATATATATACTATTTCTATACTCATATATATGTATCATCGATCTGGCTATCCATGCCTATCACACTTGGCATTAGCCTAAAATTCAAAGATACCGATTCTTATTAATTTATAAGTATACACACAAATTATATTCATACAATAAGTATTGACTCACTTATGATAGGATCTCCCCTTTTATTTCTTTCGAATATTAGCTTATCACTTCTTACTAAAATTCTAAATTCATCATACTCGCATGTTCGGATTATTTCTCACATAATCGGCATATATATCTTACATGCGTAATAATTCTCTCTCTCTCTTTCTCTCTCTCTCTCTCTCTCTATATATATATATATATATATATATATATATATATATATATATATATATATATATATATATATATATATATATATATATATATACGCCGAATCAATTTACCGAGTATCACTCCCCTCAAAACACTCTTTCAAATCACCTCCCAGATTTTATTTACATAAATCCTAAGGGTCACACATCTCTCATTTAAACTCCAGTAGGCCCTTACACTATATTTAGGATCCCCTAACATTTCTCTCTAAAAGAAATTTGTCTCCAAAATCCAAGAAAACTTTTCTGCTTTTCTAACAGAACCGGACTGATCTAGTGTCTCCTAAAAACGAATCGGTCCCGTCATCCGGACCGAACCGTTTACTAAGAAAAACGAATCGATCCGATCAACCTAAATTTCTTTGCTTTCAACGAAATTTACACAAACTCTTATCCAAGCCAAAACTTATGGTTCCTAATCTCCCAAACCAATAATATAAACATCTACACCCCTATCTAACAACAATATAACCCTTTAATTTCATCGGGTTCATCCATTTCTAAGAATTTAAACTAGGGGTGTAAGAGGTACGATTTGGTCGGTAAATAGTAGATACCAATACCAAAACCAAACTCTAGATGGTAAAACCAAACCGTACCAGTTTACCACCCGGTACACCAAAATCAATACCAAAACCAAACCGGCTGGTATTTCGGTTTTTTCGGTAATTTTGGTTTTTTTCTGGTTTCGGTAAATTCTGGTTTTTTCTGGTTTCTTCTGTTTTTTTTTTTTGTTTCGGTAAATTCTGGTTTTTTCTTGTTTCTGGTTTCGATTTTTTCTGGTTTCGATAAACAACACTAAAAGTCCCAAAAAACCAAAAATATAACCAACCAACTTTTTTAAATATTAAAACCAAAACCAAAAGAAACTTTTTTCTGGTTTTGGTAAATTCAGTACGGTAATTTTGGTAAATTTGGTACGGTACGATAATTTTGTTACGATTTTTTCTGGTTTCAGTAAATTCGGTACTGTAATTTCGGTAAATCGGTTTTTAAATATTAAAACCAAAACCAACCAACTTTTTTGCGATAATTTTGGTTTCGGTAAGCCTGGTTTCTGGTATTTTAATATATGAAACCAAAACCATTTTTTTTGGACCAAAACGGTACGGTACGGTAAAAACCCGTACCGCTTCCACCCCTAATTTAAACCCTAATTCTTATTTATGCCACTCCTCTAATTTCACATTATAATTTACACCATTAACATGAATTTTAGTCTAGGTTTAATATAGAGTTTATATCACAACAATTTATATGAAACGAATTCTCAAATACCCATTTTTGATTCAAGAATCCGAAACCCAAAATTAATAATTTTCTCACCAATTATGATATGAAAAATAAGCACACTTAATAGTTAAAGCAAGTTAAACACTTGCCTGGTTGGATAAATTCGATGATCTCGTTTCGGGAATCCGCCAGAGTTAGCCCAAGCTCCTATTTTCTCGTCTTTTCTTTTTCCTTCCTTCTTTTCTTTTTCTTCTTTCTCTCGTTCTCACGACTTAAATGAGAGAAATGAGGGTTTATTCCTTATTAAACCCCAAAATGGACTCGTATACACAAATGTGAGTCTCTACTGATCCAAAAAGACCCCGAAACCCAAACACTACATACGGGTAATCTATTCTGACTCTCTCGGCCCTTCCGAGAGCAACTGTGCACTCAAGATCTCCATCCGAATCACTTATCAAAAATTCACGTCTTGACCTAACAAATCTCCACACGTTTTTTTCGCATAAAATAATATGACATGTCATTGTTATTCACATGTGACATAAAACATAATTAGCCCTCATTTATTTTAAATTCTCAAATTATTAAATTACACCCACACATGTGATTTAAATATCCATAAAATTACGGGGTATTACACTTTGCCTCTTTATTTTTTGTAATATTTTACCAACATATTAGCGTTTTAACCCATTTTATTCGTTAATCTATAACTATAGGGCACCATATTTTTTGGCATTTAATATTTAATTAATTCGAGTAATTTTAAATTACATCTGTATCGTAATTTAATTGAATTAATTACTGTCTGTGAATTAAAAATAGTAATCGAGAGAGATAATGCTTATTATTTTGTGGAAAATGATTACTAAGTGAATAGTAAAAAATTAATTTACGTCCTTACAAACGATAGTGACGTGATAACATTATATCCCAACTGGGGATCGTGTGTAGACTAATTGGGATCGAGATAGTACTTTATGTTAGAGTGACTCGGATGGCGATTTTGAGGTCACGGCTGATTCCGAATTGGTTGAGATTGTTGGAATAGTGTTCTCGGTGGTTGTAATTGGATTTCGGGGCCTTTCTAGTCATAATCGGGTCTGCTCACGAGTTTTTGGGTCATTTGGGCTTGACCCTTTATCCTAATTTAAGGACTTAGGATTTAAAACCTAGGGTTAGTCATTTGGGATAGAATCATAACATATATCGAACCCTAAGAATCAAAAGGTAAGAGAGGAGAGACCATTGGAGGGGAAGAAAAGAGATTTTGGTGGTGAAACATCTCAATTCTTCCCCATTTATTACTGAAATCATGATCGGAAGCAAGGGAGGAACACTTTCATCACTTACAAAAATGAAATGAGATCTTCTAATTAAGGCAAATGTTTATCTTGCATGATTTTATGGGTTATAATACCCATGTAGTATAGGGTTACACTACACCAAATCTGCCATATTGTCACGGTCATTGACCTTGACAAGTTGTACTTGCCAAGGTCAATGACCGTGATAATACTGGGTGAGACAACTATTTTTGTCACGGACGTGTCACGGTCATTGACCTTAACAAGTTCGTTAGAATTGTCATGGTCGTGTCACGGGCCATGACCGTGACAAAGTCTTGTCACCTTTTAAAAAAATTATCACGGTCATTGACCGTGACAATTCTGGGCAGAATTTAAAAAAAAATTGCTGGGCAGTATGGCCACTGCCACTGCCCAGCAGTATATTTGTACCTGTTATAGCAACGTTGTACCTGTTCAAACATCATATATCCAAAAAAAATAAAGATAATGCAAGTATCTATTCAAAATAGAAACTATTTAGGAAGAAACAACATCACCATCAATTATCTAAAACTATTTAGCTGGAAAAGAGATTTTGTACCGCGACGCTCGGGGACACCTCCTTATCCTTCCCTTCTCGTCCGAATAGCCACATAACTATTGAGCATATGTGGCCTACACTCAGGGCCACTCCCTGTCCTCTGAATTGAAATAAAGTAAAATTAGTATCCATCCCGCAAATATAGATAAATATAAATCGAAATTGAAATCGAAATCGAAATCGACATATAAATATAAATACATTACCTGTAGTGTCACCCAAACAGCTAACTTGAGCTCATATGGAACCTCCTTCCAACTAATGTACCCCGAGCAATCGTGTCAAATATAATTCTCTTCATATCTAAACACTAAGAAATGACATAATCATATGGAGTTATGCGCTGCAAATTCCTTCCAACCGTTGTGTAGCCAAAAATCAGCAGTTGAAGTTGTCAATTCCACCTTTCAATGGTCTCCCATGTTTTTCTAGAGGTTCCAAGTGGTGGGGTATGGAAAGTGGAATTGACAACTTCAACCGATGATGTTTGGATACATAACGGTTGGGAGGAATTTGCAGAACATATTCCATAGGATTATGGCATTTCTTAGTTTTCAGATAGACGAAGAGATTCAGTCTCCTCTCCACAAATAGGACACCCCAAATAACTATGTACTAATCACCTATTAAAGGTAAGAAGCGTATATCCATGGATTAGTATAAAGAAAACTTATATGTAGTTGGAATATTTATGTATTAATCTCCTCTCCACACACGCACACCACACAAGAGTGAAAACGATAAAATGCAAATCAGTTAAAAGCATTAAAAATGGATGTTTCAGTACAAATTGAAATATTTATTACAAATTGAAAAATTGTTTCAAATTCGGGTTATCATAAAAAATGGATTGATATTCGGTAGGAGCAGCCAAGTCATCCACACTACTATTTATCCGCCTTGGAGCTTGTTGGACAATTGACCACGGCTCGTTGTTGATATACTATGAATAAAACACTTGCTTAACCTTTTGAAATGCACAAACAAACTGCTCATCGCTCACGTGGTCGTTGCTCTTCAACTTGGACAAGTCAACCATGATCAAATTGGTGGCAGGATCAACTTTACAAGCATTTTTGTCCTCAAATCTTACCCAGTCACACTAAAATACAACCTTTTTGAAGCTTGTATAATCCAATTCAAATATATTTTGGATTACACCATAATAAGTCATTTCAGCTTCAACGAGGTTTTTATCTTTTGCGCTCACTCGAAAGATAGTAAGAGCTTTGTATGAAATTCCCGAGTTCTGTACATTTGTACTTTCCTCGTACACTTTAGCCCCAAAAATGTAACCGTTGAATCGATATTTTTTGTACTCTTGTACCACGAACAAGGGTCCAGTGGCTAGACGAGCAAGCCTTGATGTCGCATCACCCGTCTTTAGGAGCTGAGAATATAGATAAGTTAATTATATTAGTGGTAAAATTTGAGTGTAATGTAACGTTATATAACGACTATTTTCATTATAATTACCTCTTGTGTCAACCACAGCCTAAATTCGCTCTCTGATTGTACCATTATTTTTCGTCTTTTATTGTTCTCACAGTCTTCATATTTTCTGCATATTACAAAATTAATCGTGTATAAAATAATCTAAAATAATGTTAAACATTATAATAATCGAAACTTACTTTTTCCATTCTTCGACATCTTCATGTGTGTCAAATAGATAACGAGCTACTTATTCATGTTGCAAACTCGTTAATTTCACTCGTTTTCCCATTACATGACCACCATCATCGAAGAATTCATCAGTGTCATCAACGCTGGTCGAGTCAAGCATATATTCCCGAGTATATATTGATGACTCCATGGTGATGTATTCCTCTGCAATTGATCCTACAATGTATCGCGTATTCTTGACGTAATCTTTAAAAAATTTCATCAATAGTTCAAATGGATACATCCACCGATATCTAACTGGACCACAAAGAAGTGCCTCGTCACATAGGTGTACCAACAACTGAACACTTATGTCAAATAATGCTTGGGGAAAGTACTTCTCCAGTATAGAAATCGCTTCGATCACAGCCAATTTTGCGGTCACTATGTGTTCTCGATCACTACCTTCTCACACAAGAGGGAGAATGTAATACTAATTTGCATAATAGCCCTACACAAATACTTGTGCTTGGATAAACAGTTCTTAAACAATAGAGGAACCAATTGCATGATCACATGCCAATCGTGGGACTTACACTTATGTAAATCATGAGTAGCATTATTCACAATCCTTTGCAAGTTGGACGAAAAAGTAGATGGGCCCTTCAAATTATATATTGTGTCTAGAAGCACCTTTCTTTCCCCACTCGTCAAAGTAAACGCACTAAGGGGAATTATTGTCCTTCCCCTACTATCTTCTTTCAACCATAGTTGTGGCTTAAGTTTTAACGTTTTAAGGTCTTTTCGTTCAGTTTCTCCATCCTTCGAATGACTCCCCCCAAGGCAAGTACCCAAAATATGTTCAGCGAAGTTCTTCTCTGCATGCATAACATCTAATACATGGTGCACCGGGTTATTCTTTTAATAAGGCAAGTCAAATAAAATTGACCTTCGAGACCATGCCTTTCTTATCTCAGTTTCATTCCCAGTTGGGGTCTTCTAATGCTTGACATTCTTAAATTTGGGATTCTTACCTGGCATATTAGGGCCACATTCAGAAGATTTACTTTTAATTTCTAAACCCGAAAGTTGTCTCGGCGGTAGCCTATGTTCAACTCTGCCCATTAAAAAATTGGAACCTTTCCCAGATCTGAAACTATGAGCTGGGGGTAAAAACCTCCTGTGTCAATGGTATACATTTTTTAAGCTAGAGGATAGACGAAGAGATTCAGTCTCCTCTCCACAAATAGGACACCCCAAATACCCATGTACTACACAACCAGATAATGTCCCATAAGCTGGAAAATCATTAATTGCCCACATCAACATAGCTTTCAGCGTAAACTCTTATTTTCTAAAAGAGTCAAATGATTTCACACCCTCTTCCCATAACTCATTTAATTCTTCTACCAAAGGATCCAGGTAGACGTCATTGTCATCACTTGGTGCCTTTGGCCCAGGTATCAACAAAGCCATCATCGAAAATTCAGGTCTCATACACTATGAAGGAGGGAGGTTGAGTGGGGCTTGGATCACTGGCCATACACTCTTATTGGTGCTTAGATTTACAAATAGATTGAAACCATTTGTTGATATAGCCAAATGAATGTTGCGTTGTTCTCGAGCAAAATCGGGATACTCAAAATTCATCCTTCGCCAGGCAGTAGAATCAATAGGATGATGCATGATATTATGCCCTACTTCTGCCCTAGCATGTCAAGTCATCGCCTCTGAAATCCACGGTACTGTGAAAAATTACTTTAATCTAGGACCAATGGGAAAATATTTCAATACTTTTTGAGGCACTTTTGAGCATGTGCCTTCCTTACTAGTAGATTGGACATATTAGGTTCATCGCAAACCGGACAACGATCGAGATTTTCATACACATTTCGGTATAGTATGCAGTCATACACACAAGAATGAATCGATTTATACTTCATTCCCAAAGCTTTCAAACTGTTTTTCAAAACATGATAGCTATTTGGAAGTGTATTCACCTTGGGTAATAAGCCCTTCACCCATTTCAGAATTCCCGTCATGCTATTGCCAGACAAACCGTACTGCGTCTTCAAACTGTGTAAACCAACCATGGCATGTAGTTTTGTTTGATCTTTCTCACATCCAGAGTATAACGGTTGGGTCGCCTTAAATTTTAAACTTTGGTAGTCATCGTCAAGTTTTATCGTGTTATCTTCACGAGCACTTGAATCTTCTACATCATCAGTAACCTCATTCTCCTCTGCTTCATAAACTCCGTACGCATCATTAACTAAATCCTCTAACATATTATGATCTACGTCGTCCCCTTCTACATCTATTCTACTTGTTGAAGGTTGTTGTGAAGGTTGGTCGGGGACAAAAGGAACTTTCAATTCACTGTGAAAACTCCAAAATCGATACCTATCTTGCATACCTGATCTTAACAAATGTAGTTCAACTATTTTCCACTCAAACACCTTACCATTCTTACACCTAGCACACGGACACGGAAACTCTTCATCATTATGACATCTCTTTGCATATTTCACAAATTCGTTAGCACCTCTGCGAAACACATCCCCCATTCTATTAGTCTCACCCATCCACTCTTTGTATTTCGGATATCCCATCACAGCTACCACAACTAAACACCTATTAAAGGTAAACAAAACTTAGATTTATAATATGTTTTATTTAATTATCCCATCATTTAATTATCCTATTAAAGGGTGAGTGGTCCTATCCCATTCAAGACTGCATTTTTCTGTAATATACTTCACATCTCATGCACATTTTTACGATTTGAAAAAAATTCGACAGCATATCCACGTAGTTCTCCAAGTACACGACGTAGATTGGCATGTGTGAGTGTTATTTTAATTGATCAATTGAAATAACAGTCACACTTGTCAATCTAGTATGTACCCAGAGAACATTAAGATACGACTGCAGAACTTCCTCCAAAAGTAACAACTGTAAGCCAATAAGAATATTATACAGAAATTATACAGTCTCAAACTGTCCAAACGGGACAATTCGAGAGATCTCATTACAGGGGTAATGACTCTCGAACGGGTCTAAGGGCTATTCAATGCGTACGGATAAAAACTAGAAGGCTAGTATCTATGCACACTATATTTAATTTTTTTATCAAAGAGGGACGGTACCCCCACCCATATTATTTATGTCATAGAGGAGAAAAAGCCTCTCCGTAGCTTACAAACCCAAACACAAAACTTAATTCTAGAGGATGGGTCCATTACTCTAGAATGAGAGAATATAAACTTGGGGATTTATAAACTATCCCCATTACAAGGAGAGAATACTTAATCAACATGAGAGAGCTAAAGAATATTTAAATTTGGGGATTTATCACATCCCCATTACATTTTCTTTATGATAGTTCGCACACTATATTTAATTTCAAGTATGTTTCATTTAATTATCATACTATATATATATTGTTCGATATACAGAGTAATTTTCAAAAAAAAATTGAAAATTCCCACCCCCATATGTACAATAATCCAGTGTTCATGCCACTTTTAAAACTAACCAACCAAAAATTTACTAAACAAAATAATCCAACAGCAATGTGAACAACAAATGTGTATCCCGTACTCCTTCTAATTCAGCTACTCAATTAATTCATTTCCTCAATTAAACTAATAATTAACGTATAGAATTATTAATTTACTAATTTACACTGAGGGGCAATCCTACTTTCATATGGTACTTGCACGATATTAAGAGAATTACAATGGTACCTTAACTTACCCCGCCTCCCCACCCCCACCCCCCACAAACAAATTGACAAATTCATGGGTTAATTCAAATACAAAAATAAATTTATGGGTTAATTCAAATACAAAAATACAAATTCATGGGTTAATTCAAATACAAAAATAAAATTCATGAGTTAATTCAAATACAAAAATACAAATTCATGGGTTAATTCAAATACACACACACACACACACACACACACCTCCCTCCACACCCCCCCACTCACCACATACACCCCACCCCCACCCCTACCCTATCCCACCCTCCAAATACAGCCCCCTGCCCCACCCCCTACCCCCACCCGTCCCCACATGCATAGACACACACGCACACACACACATGCACATATATACACACACACATATATATATATATACACACAAACATATACATAAATGGAAGAGAGAGAGAGAGAGAGAAATAAACCTGAAAGTAGAGAGAGAGAGAGAGAGAGAGCAGCGTAGAGAGAGAGAGAGGGAGGGAACGACGTGAGGGAAAAAATGAAGGGGTAAGGGTTTTTGCTGACGAAGTTGTCAAGATCGTGTCAAGGTCATTGACCATGACAATTATTTGTCACGATCGTGTCAAGGTCAATGACCGTGACACGAAATGCGTGTTTTTTGTCACGGTCAATGACCTTGACAAAGGTGGCCGGCTAAAAGGTGACAATTTTTTCATTTTGGTGTAGTGTTATTAATTTAATGTATATTGATAATGTTCTTGGGAGATTGATGAATAAAATCTATAATTCTGGGTAGGATTGCATGTAGAATGAATCCCTTTGTGTAGATAAAATGAAATCATAAATTATGGGGTAAAGAACATGAAAGAAATATGGGTTTTGGATCAACTTATATGAAGAACACCATAACTATGGTTTTGTGTAGAAAACCTTGATGAAATCTTAAGATTTACGAATTTAATGTTGTTTCAATGTTAGAGAATTGTCAGAACTGATATATATGCTCTTATATGAGGTTGGGATAAATTATATTGGAGTTTGGGTGTGTTAAATGAAGAAATTGTGGGTTAAAATGGTGGAATCCCTAACAATGGAGAAGAAGTAAGACCCAGGGGGTTCGAACTGGTTCGGACCCATACAAGAACCGGTTCGACCCTATACTTGAACTGGTTCGGGGTACCGGTTAGAACTAGAAATTTTGTTGTGTTAATTTCTAAGGAAAATAATCATGGAAAACTTTGGGGCCAAGTTTAATAATTGTAGAAAGAAAAGGGAAAGTTAGTACGTACAAAAATCTAGGATCAGTGATACTTAGTGAGAGTAAATTAAGACATGGATCGATAATGCCTATCTGATAGAGAGACGTATTGGGGAGTGTGAATGATAACCTAAGATATAAATTAGTAGTTTAGAGATGTACAACTACTTAATTTACGTAAGGGATGGATGGAACCCTTTGAGTAGCGCGTAATGCCCAAAAATTTCATGAAATAAATAATATGTGAGAATTATTTTAGTACGTTGAGTCTGCGAGAGATATATACTATGTATGGACTAATATGATTAAGATATGTGTATACCTACTAAAAACTATGAATATATAGGTTGTGTTAATACATATGGTTGTGATTTGAGTATATGTGTGAACTTGCATACGTTGCCTACTATCAGGAGGTTTTCGCGCAGAGGGCGATCCCACCTTGACGATTATAATGAGGTCTAGATGTGTTCCCCATAACACAAAACTTAGGGCATCCCACTATGTATTGTGTATTAGTGGGACTGGTGTGTCGTTTGAGTACTTAGGTATGTGCGTATCCCAAAGGCTTATAACCATGTTCTTGATTTATTTTTTGGTTTGAGGAGATATATTGAAACAATAGTTCTTGATTTAGTACGAAAGGTACATGGACTTCATAGAAGAGTATGCAATCATCACGAGGGACCATTCTGGGGCTGCTATAGTTTTATTTATTTTATGTTCGTTAAATATATATAAATGCAATGTATCTACTGATGTGTGATAGTAGAACTGATAGATTGCGTATATCTAAAAGCATTTAAGTAGAGAAACTTAATTAATTGACTTAATAATAATACGTGGATAAATAAATTGATTATTGAGATTGTTGTAGCATGTCGTATGGGTTATACGAGTGAACTAGACTTATTGAGGTTATTTAGATAAAGTTTCTGGTTGGGATCGGTAGCATAGCTAGATAGGATATGTTAGACGTGCACATTAGTCGAAAGCTGAGGCTATCAAGAGAATGTACGTGGAATTTACATGTGTAACAAATAATTGATTTAATATGTAATTTAAACACTTGCAAAATATTTTCAAACTGGTTTCTTGGGCTCTGACGTGTGTCAAAATATTTTTGAAACCTTTTAGGTGTCCAGCCACAGGAACGCCAAGCTTCATGATTCTATCTAGGGATGCGTAGCTGTAGCACTTATGGAGGCTTGAAGTAATTTCTTTAGATGCTTCATATTATTCATTTTAGATAGGATTTCTCTTAGTATTTCATTTAGGCGTGTCGCCCCTCAGACTATTTAGTTTTTCAATTCATCAGACTGTATTCGAATTTAGTTTTATTTACTTCAGATTATAGTTGGATTATTTGTTTTAGAAACCGATGGTTTATTCGGTCTTATTTATTTATATATCTGTCGTGTGATTTTTTAGAATATTATTGTATGGATAGTTTGGTTTAATTCTTTTAATTCCCGCATGTTGTTAAATAATTGACAAATAAAATTGGCACCGACTTAATTTAACATAAGTGGTTAGTAATTAATTTTTTTTTTTACAGTGATGCTAAGAATGAACCAAGTGATATTCCAGATTATTTTGATAAAGGACTGGTCACGTGTGATCAAAATGTTCATTATTTATCTCTGTTGCATGATTACCCATAATTCCATTATAGGCCAATTAACCCCGAAACATCATATTCGTACATAATTATTAACCATTTTTTTTGCAGAATTTACAAATTCCATTTCTTCCCTTTAGTTTATTTTTCTCCCTGGAGTTCACTGTATTTCATTTATGTTTATGGGATTACATCAACTTCCATAATTGTTGCAGACGTTGTTTTCCTGGCCAGTGGTTTTGAGCGCAAGACGAAGCCCCACCCTAGGTCTTCGGACCCTCTTAAATTTTGTTGACTCCTTTGTGAAAATTCTTTCACTTTACATTATATTTATTTCCTCGCAGTCCAATAGACCCTTTTTTACCAAAATACCCGACTTACTTTCGAAATTTACATATATAATTGCATATTTTATTTCGTTATTTCTCATTACGATTTATATCCACTACGAAGGCCATTTCTTCCAAGGGAATTACCACCTTGCTATTCCAATTATCAAGATATTTAATACTTTGAATACATCCATTCATTTATGCCCTTTTATTTACCAAACTTGTACATTTTGTTTACTCTTTAAACTTTTTGTCCCTTATTTTTTCGAGTATTACTAACTCAATAACATTTTACTTTTTTGCTAGGTCTTTATTTTTATCATTTAATGGGAAATATACTAAGTTTCAAGGACCTTAATTTAAATCACACGATTTTAGGGTATTTTATTCAAAAAGTGTGACTTGTGGTAGGAATTTGTAAACTTTGAAATTTTCGGTGTAAAATGTAATACTTTTTTAGGGACAATTTTTTGAATAAATAACCGTAGGGGCTATTTTGCAATTTTTAATATTTACTCAATATTATTAGGTTAACATATTAAAATAACTTTTTATCCACTTTTCATACATATTAATGGTATTTAAACCCACACCCATTTACATGTATCACATATATACAAATATACCATTTCTGGTTTTAGCACAAACTTTCTTTGGAAACATTCAACAATACTTCTGACGAAATCACACTTTTAATACCATGGATGCCTGGTCCTAAAATATTTTTAACTATTTAAATTGTTTTCTCACGTGAAATAACAATTTTATTCACGTAAATAACATGTATATATAAGTTATTTACATAAAAGATAACATGTTAAATAAGTATGACTATATAGAATATTTATCTCAAACATGCATTATTATTCACTTATAAAAATTATTTGAAAATAAACCCCACCGCATATAAAGAAATCCTCCAAAATATTGTGTAGAAAGTATGATCCATTATTCCAAGAAAATACTGCAATGAAATACTCCAGAAAAATAACTGTCTCACCAAAATGATAGAAATATTATACTCAATGGTCGCATGGTGTTTGAGTTCAAATGTATAAAATATACTGTCTTGGCATCCTAGTTTAAGTGAGAAGGAGTCTTTGTTTATCTAAATAAAGAGGGGAGTTGAGTATATAAAAAATTTCTTTAGCCATATTTCCCCTTCTCACTCATCAAAAACTTTAATTTACAATACGGATTACTAATAAACATAAGGGTAAGGTATCATCCAGCTATTTGTTCCCATCCCTACGTTTCAAATAGAGATTACATGGTTAGATTTCACACCTGGGGAGGAAACCTTCATTCCCTCATTTCTGCTGATACTCTTATTATTTTTTTATTTTTATTATTAATTACACTTAGGCCCTCTAACTTTGACCACTACACTTCACCCCCTTAACTTCCAATTTTTACCCTTACCCCCTAGACCTCCACCGTCGCTACAAGTTACCCAAAATAGTTGACGCCATGATATTTTTGGAGGTAAAGACTCACTTGTGACCCACATGTGCTTTTAGTATTGGCTTATTTGTCTTTCAAGTCTTAAGATGGGCGAAGTCATTTTCGTCCCATTTTTTAGACTTTAATGCCATATTTCCTCAAAACCCTAGAAATAGCAACATCGGGTGGGAAGTAAGAAGAAGGAAGAAAAAATATAGAAGAAAGAAGAAAAAAGAGAGATGAAAGAAGAGAAAATAAATAATAAAACCATGAAAGGAATCTACTACTGTGAAAATCTTGTATAAGATCATACTTCATGGATTGAATCAAACCATAGGAGGAGATTTTATTCTTGTTGGTACTTTATGAGGAAGGATATTTCAATATGTGCAAGGTAAAAGGACATTATTCATTATCTTCATTGTCAGATAAGGGCAGTTGAAACTGATGTGGGTAGAAATAGGGGAAGAAATATATTGTTATGGATGTGTTGGATGCTAGTCTTTTCTTTATTTTTGGTACTTATTTTATGTACCATGAAGTGACGAAGTACCATAAATGTCAAAACCCCAATGGAACTAACGTAGTTTGCAATATTTTGTAATTGTAATCTATGTACTTACGTAGATTAAGTGCAACCTTCATATATTATGGAATTGATTAACTGAAGTACATAAACTTGGTCCTAATAAAACACATCGCAGTCTACATTGATAATATAAAAAAAAACCACCATAAAAGAGTTGATTCACAGGTAAAAGGAATGGCCCCACTGCCAAAAACGTGATGCAACCCAATAAAAAAAAGGGACCAAACTGCAAATAAAAGTGATTAAAGTTTACAAAATAGCAAATTATGGCTAAAAGTTAAAATTTCACTAATTTTGTGTAGTTGGAGGTGGCTATGAGGGACCTAGTGTTGTCATATCCCCTACAACACCCTTTTATGCATTTCACGTTGGTTCTTACCTATATAAACAACAATATTCAATTGTAAGCCACCATATTTAATTGCAAACTAACATATTCTATTGTAAAACAAATGTGCAAAATAAATAAATACTTACATCAGCCACTTGATTGCCTCCACTACTCCTTGCAGCCTCATCTTTGTTCTTCTTCGTTTTTGGTTAACCTCTCTTGTTATGCCCCTTATTCCAAAAAACCATACATGTCACTGTGACCCCATTCCTCCCTAATTTTCATTGATTTGCAAAAGGAAGTGTACCTTGTAGATTATATTTAACATCAAATAACCATATGCATAAATCCCATACCATTGCTTCAATATAAAGATCGATAGTGTTATTTTCCATAATAATCTTCAGATCGCCAACAAATTCAACCATAAATTTATGGATTTGCTCTTCGAATAGGGTTAAGGGAGATACACTTGATTTAGAGTTTTGATTTTATCCCAAATAAGGCTTATTTGATTAAAACGATCAAAATCTATAAAAAGACTGAGAAGCCCCCCCCTCCCCCCAAGAGCTCACATTTAACACACATGGGTGTTTTCCCGCCAAAAAAAATGATGGCGTCAGCTATTTCCAATAACT
The DNA here is from genome assembly GCA_949130495.1 of Sambucus nigra. Taxonomy (NCBI): domain Eukaryota; kingdom Viridiplantae; phylum Streptophyta; class Magnoliopsida; order Dipsacales; family Adoxaceae; genus Sambucus; species Sambucus nigra. The sequence continues at coordinate 365,414,796 of OX422212.1, forward strand.
TGTTCCAACAGTTTTGGGGTTTAGTGTAGAAACTGAGAGTTAAGAGGGGAACTATAAATGGGTCAAAGTTTACGGGGCCCAAGCCTAATTAACCCATTTTTGTATTCTCCCTAAAGTATTGCACCCGCCAATAATTGTTGACTACCCAAAGGCACCCACAAATAAAGAATCGTGTAGCAAAATTGACTAAGAAAGATACAAATCTAGAGTGCCCTTTTTTACATAATTTGCTTCCTACCCTTTTTTTAATTAGTTTTCTTATCTATATCTATATTATACCTCTGAAAGAAAGAGTAGTATACGAGGTATAAATTCCTAGATATGGTAGAGATTTAGTATAAATCATCTCCTTCCAAAGTAAAGAAGTGTCTCCTTGGGAAGAAAAGATTTTTGTCTATATCATCACTTCATTTCATATTGAATGGGCAAACGGATATGTAGAACGTCTATCCATTAGCCCTCCAAATTCCCTAAACTCTTCAAATTTCTTTAGTCCATACATATTTCCCCACATTATATATGGAGATTCCAAGCCCTCGAATCTGCAAGCATCTTCAGGTATGCCGACTCTCTACCATACTCTCCTCAATTTTTTTTTCCGACCCAATGGTCCTCATCTTTGATGTCATTTCTTTTTTTTTAAGAAAAAATAAACGAATATTTTTTGTTCAGTATTGTTTTGGAGCATATTATTGGTCATCGTTCATTCTTCGTTGGAAGTAAGTTTCCTAACATTCTCCTCCCATCATTGTAAAATGTGACATTCACTTTTGCATATTAATTTTTTGATTTTTTGCCTCTTTGATTTTAATAGCCCCTATTGATATATTTTTCACACTGTTTTGTTTGCTTCCTAGAAATTTGCAATTTCCATGTTTTGAATATACTTTTAATTTACTTGGATACTTAATGATTAAGTGGAAACATTTCAATCTAATTATAACATTGAGCAACTCCTACAATACAAGGTTGACACAATAATTTGACAAATTTCTTTAATATATAAATTTTCAGTTTATTTTGTCTTATCGATGACGTTAAACTCATACTTCATATTCTAAATAAGTTGGAGAAAGGGATAAGTTAGGATATTCGGTAAGTAATAGATATATAGTATATGACACAGATTAAGATATTGAATTTTAATTTAAAGAGTAAAATAACTTAATCTTGAAAAGTTAGGAGGTGGCTTATGAAAAGAGTAAATGAAAGTGATAAGAGTTGTAGAGAGGGCCATTGAATTAAACTTAAAATATGGCCAAGTATCGTCATGAAAAATAACATGGTGAGAGATGAAGTTTTTATTAGAGTTTAAGTTGAGACATCCATACCCTTCAGATGTAGAGGAATAGTCTAGAAAAATGCAAATGGGAGGGCTGGAAGCCGCTTGTGGAAGTTGACATAACTCCACTTTCCTCTTATTTTAAAGTTATGAATTATATTAAAATTGATTTATAGGGTTAATTTGTAAGGTGTATGGCCATTATCTTAGGATAATAAGTTATTCCAGTCCAATAAAATGAAGTTTAAGAAAATCACTTTTTATATACATTTTCAATTCTTTATCTTAATCAGCCTCTATTTTCATTGTCTTTTGAATCACCCCCTTACTTTAGAAGTCAATATTGTTTGATAACTATATTTGCTCCATTTTCAGTCAATTGAGTTCAACATTTCTTATAAGACCTTCTTATATACACAATACTTTACTTACATACTGTCTTATAGACCTCACTCTTTTGTTTACTCATTTTGGTATTGCAATACTACTATTACGAATCATTTGATGAGTTTCACATTTTACCGTCTTATAAATATTTCACCTAAAAAGGAATTGACAACTAAAACATTATATAGAGTATCAGTTCCACAATATTAACCAATAGAGATCATCAGTTTCATGTGATGCTACCTCATGATGATCTTTCAAATTTGTTGTTATTGGAGTTGGTTAGAAGCAAGTTTAATTTGGGTATTCGACCTCGACTGTTGGTTACTATCATCTGGTGGAATCGTTAGTTGACTTTAACATTTTCCATCTTCTAAATATATCACCTAAAAGGGTATTGACAATTAAAAAAATATATAGAGTATTAGTTGAAAAATATTAAACATCAGAGGAGGAGAAATGTCGAAATTCACATTTTACATGCCAGTTAATAAACCCAAAACATAAATACATAATTCATCAAACATGTAGCTCAAATAGGAAAACCATTAAATGATCTATAAAATACATTATTAACCCATTAAAACTTCACACAACACATAGCTACTAAATCATATAAATCAACATCTTAAACTAGAAGTTCAGTTGGAAGACTAGGATCAGGTAAGGAAATAGAATATTATAAACCAATACCTCCTTTTTCCTCTTATTTGGAACATAGTAAATATCTTCTAATAGATTAAGAGTCCTATTGAGCCAGTTTATACCAAAAAACATGAATACATAATTCATCAAACATGTAGCTCAAACAAGAAAACCATTCAATGATGGATAAAATACATTATTAATTGTTAATACTTCACACAACACATAGCTACTAAATCATATCAAGCAACATTTTAAACTAGAAGTTCATATGGAGGCCCAGGCTCAGGTAAGGAAATTGAATATTGTAAACCAATACCTCCCTTTTCCTATGATTTCTAACATAGTAATTATCTTCTAATTGATTACGATTCCTATTTCGTCAGGTGTATGATCACTGTCTTAGTATATTTTGTTTTTCATTCCCAGAATAAATACGTGAAATGAGTACTAAAACCGAATTGACATGTGCCACAAATGGTTTATTTATTAAAAAGAGGTAAAAAAGAAATTAAAATTACCCTTTAACCTACTCCATTTCTTCCTTTTCATTCTCTTTTTCCTGCACTTCAGAACATATGCAGGAGATTCATAGTATGCAATTATTTTCTCCTTATATTTTTAATTTTCATCTTCTCATCTCAAAATCTCAAAAGAATAAAGTTAAGAAAATGCATTATAGCCCAAATGAATCCTCAAGCCACCAGACCTATAATCTCATATCCAAATCATCTTCTAAATGAAACCTTTATAATGGAATGCTCAATGAATTTATAATTAGAACCAACCATTATAAGTTGTTCATGAATAATCTCTCCCAAATCATAACTATTCACATCCAAATAACCACGTTTGCTCAACTGACTAATTCACAACATCAGCAAGCATATGAATAGAGAACTCAGTTGTTTGGAAAGGCAATTGAATGGAACATCCATTACATCTAACATATATGTCACATGAACCACAAAAGTTAAAATAAAAGAATAATTGACGTATTCAATATATTATTACAGAACGTATCAAATTATGAACTCTCTTTCATAATCATATCGACAATATACCCGCCATCCATTTTGGCAACCAAATTACTAATGCTGCTACTCTAAAGATGTCTACAATTGGTGTTGTCAATCGCTTTAACATCTGTCCAATGGATAAGTCATGTTTTCAGATAGAAACAAATGTTTTTTATGTTTTATGATCGATGGGTGGTACATTTTACCATGAACTATTATTTTAAAGCATCATATTATAGGTGTATTGACATAACAAACATAAAAAATATATACTTACTTAATAGAATGAAGATTTTATTATTTTTAATTTACATCCTCTCTTCAATTCCTATAGGTTTGTAAGCTGAAGAAGTTCCCTTCTACATTTTGAATATCAAGGTCAGCATTTTTAAATACCTACTTAGTTTTTGATTTCGATGTAGTTGTCAAATGAATTTAAAGAAACTGTTAACTCTATTGGTTTCATTAACATTTTTGTATATATATACCCTAAAAGAAATAGATATATCACAATTGCATTAGGTGTAATAGTAAAAATATTGCATTTTTCATGTTTACTGAGCCTAGAGGGCTGCTAGAGTCGATATGGAAATGGAATACATAATATTCTTAATCAACATAAATATCCCCCCATTGAGACAATTATCTAAAGTTCAATTGTCCCAACTCTAATCAATATTCATGTCGTTGATTTTCTCTCTCTTTCGGTGTTATATTAAGTGCTATTTTAGAAATAACTACAAATCCATCCTTCTAGACCTTTATATAAATTTCTATGATTCAGACTAAATTTTGTTTTGAAAATCCAAATGTCTTTAACTCTTTTTCATAATGAATATTGGAAAATGACTAGAAAATTATCTTTTCTAATTTAATGCTTGCTTAATTTAAACTTCCATTCATTAAATTAAGTTTTTTTTTACAAATACCTACAATTACATCCTTCGAGACCTTTTGTAGCTCAAAATTTTATCATTTTAACATTCCATTCTTTAAATTAATGGTTTTTTTACATATAAGTACAATTCCACCCTTCCAAACCTTTGTCTTAATTACTATGATTTTCACTAAATTTGTTTTCCAAAATCGCCAATGTATTTCACAGAAAATGACTAGCAAATTACGCTTTCTAATTCGATGCTCGCTTAATTTAACCTTCCATTCACTAAATTAAGTGTTATTTTACAAATACCTACAATTGCATCCTTCTAGACATTTTGTAGCTCAAAATTTGCTCAGTTTAACGTCCCATTCTTCAAATTAATTGTTTTTTTTTACATATAACTACAATTCCACCCTTCTAAACCTTTGTCTTAAGTAGTATGATTTCCACTAAATTTGTTTTTGAAATTCGCCAATGTATATAACAGTTCTACATAAAGAACATTGGAAAATGACTAAGAACGAATGTGAAATGCTTTTGAAGTGTAACACAATATACGCTCACAAAGATGTAATCGATGTTGATAATCCGTCTCCCAGAGCATCACATTTTGCAAAATGACAATGTCATAAAGAATATGAAGATTTTTTTGAATACTCGAAAAGAAAATAGAGGAGGTCTAGATTTGAGAAGCTAAATGATGTACACAGTTGCATTTAGAATGTGCATGTAGTAAAAACAATTGTCAACGATGGAAAAATAGTCCCCACGACCTCCGGCAATATCTGTAAGCAAGAAATTCGTTCGTCATTGCCTATTATCATAACTGATGGAACATATGCAAGAAATTCAAGCCACTCCTATGTTGAATATATCGTTATTGATTGACAATGATCTTTTGTTTTTTGAAGAAATTTTTTGTCTATCCCGCTTTTTATAATTGATTGAACCTAGGAAGGAAATTCAATCATCTCCTATGTTCAACATGTCGCTATTGTTTGAACTTGATGTTTTGTCGTATCATCTTCCCTTACTTTGCTGTTTTTTCTACATTTGTAATATGTAATAAGGACATTTGCAGATGGTCAACATTTAATACAGTTTCAATTCCAACTTATTTCTCTAAATTTTCTTTTACATTTACATCATGATGTTTTCACTTTTGATATTTCCCATGGTTCACATTCCATAACAAAATCTATTTGATGATAAACAAATTATTTTCAAATAATTTCATATACTAAATTTATATTAATTATCCCAAATATACTACCAAAAGTAGTTATAAATACCATTCACAAATAAGTTATAAATTCATTTCTCTAATTCTATATTTGTGTATGTTTATACGTAGTGGACTTTTACCAAGTATGAAGTCTATTTCGTCACGTTCCATTGTTCAAGAAGACAATATTGTTATCAATACAAAGGAAATGAACCGCTCATTTGAGAAAGAATGGACTAATTCGAACTCTTCTGGCTATATACTGAATACCATTGAAGACTGTCTCCATAATTTGAAAGCGACTTACAGTGGTACCAACTATTTTAGTTACATAGTTGGAAGTGTTAACAAATGTCTTGACACTTTAACTATGGAACATTCTTTCCTCAACTACTATGGATACACATTAGGCACCGTTGAACGTAAACTCAATGATTTAAGTGAAAAAGAACGTATTGCCAAAACTTCATTGATGAGAAGTAAGCAATAGTTAAATTTAGTTTTTTTGACCAATCTTTTCGAAATTAAACATTCATAGAAGATATGTATATATGTTGATTAACTATTAATATATTAATGGATATATAGGGATGTATTGTCAACCAATGGATTTCGGAATGCCTACTCACACTTGCCCACATTCTAACGCAGTTCTTTGGTACGAAGAGAGAAATGACATGAGGAAAAAGCCTAAAGTTATAAAATTTAGCATATGCTGCCAAGTTGGTCAAGTTAGACTACCCATGTTACGGCACCCCTAAACCTTTGAATTATCTTTTGACATCAGATAATCGAGTTGTGGTATCAAAATTCAAGGACAATATAAGATCATACAATTAAATATTTGCTTTCACATCTACTTGTGCAATCATAGACAACTATATAAATGGTGGTTGTGCTCCATGTGTTTACCGAATATCTGGACAAAATAATCACAAGATCGGTGCCCTACTGCCTGTTACAGGTAAACCTCCAAAGTTTGCACAGCTTTATGTTTATGACATCGAGAATGAGGTAAGCAATCGAATAAGGTCGTTAGGTGGAAAAATTCGATCATCCAAAATTGATCCAACTATGGTGTCTAATTGATTACTGATGATCGATACAAATAAAGAGCTTGGTAAAGTATTCAGAATGGCTAGAGATAATTTTTCTGAATCTGATGTCCAAACGGTAAGAATAAGAATTCTACGACAAAAAAAAAAGATGACCCATCTTTTTACAATCGTGTGAGCGCATCAACAATTGCAACATTAATTATTGGTGATTTTACAAAAGAAAGAGCAATTAGAGATGTAATCGTTGAGCACATGGGTAGTGGATTCAACGAATTACTAAAATACATCCCTCATTCATGGCAATACAATACCCAGTTCTTTTTCCATACGGAGAAGATGGATTCCAATTAGGCATAAAGTATCAAAATATCCTAGGAAACAAGCCAATCAAAAGATAATGCGTGACTATGAGAGAATTTCATGCATACATGCCAAAATAATATAGAAATGAAGGCCAAACTCTGTTGTTAGGTGGGCGACTGTTTCAACAATACGTCCTAGATGCATACACATGCATAGAAGAGGAACAACTATGTGGGGTATGTTCAAACCAAATAAAGTTGAGAGATAAATTTTGTGAAGGAATTAAAGATGCAATATTGCAAGGAGATAATACGCCATCTTTTTATGGAAAACGTATTGTTTTGCCATCAACCTTCATAGGCGGTTCTAGATATATGGCGTAAAACGTTAAAGACGTAATGGATATTTGTAGATGCTTTGGCAACCCTAACTTATTCTTGACATTCACCGCGAATCCGAACTGGCCAAAAATTACAAATTTCTTATCTCCATCAAGACAGGTTCCAACTAAAAGGCCTGATATTGTGTCAAGAGTATTTAAAATCAAGCTTGAGGCACTATTAGATGACCTTACAAAGAAAAATCATTTCGGGCATTTACTTGCGGGTATGTCTACTTTTACTTTAAGTACAACTTTATAACATATATAATATAAAATATTGTTAAGTTATTTATCTTTTTCTAAAATCAAAACTCATACATAAACTACAAATTTAAACCATTTGATCTATATACACGATTGAATTTCAGAAAAGAGGCATCCCACATGCCCATATACTTCTTTTCTTGCACACGGATGCTAAGCAACCAACCCCATCAGATGTTGAAAAAATAATATTTGCACAAATAATAGATTGTAAATCCAACCCCATTGGATATGCCGATGTATCTCAATTCATGATCTATGGTTCATGCGGACATGCTAATCCAAAGTGTTCATGTATGAGAAACAAAATTTTCTCAAAACACGTCCCAAAGAAATTCTGCAAACGTACTATAATTGATGATAACGATTTCTAGTTTATAGGCGGCGAGATAATGGAAGACATGTTACTAAAATGGGCACAAAACTTGACAACATATTTGTGGTACCTCAAAATCTTAATTTGGTGGTCAAATATCAGGCTCATATAAATTTAGAATGGTGCAACAAGTCAAGGTTAATTAAATATTTGTTCAAATATATAAACAAAGGACCTAACAGAGCAAGAGTTGTACTAGAGCATGCTGAAGAGACAACATCTGAAAATGGTCAAGGCCATTCATCAACAGTTGATGAGATAAAAAACTTCCTAGATTGTCGTTGTCTATATACATGAGAAATGTGTTGGAGGATATGCGATTTTGATATAAAATATCAGAGCATTTTCGTTCAACGACGTGCATTCCATCTGCCTGAAGAACAAATGGTGACATTTAAGGATTCAGATCAAAGGGAAAATGGCCCGATTGTTTATCTTACTAGTGCTGGGGGGTTTCATGGTGGCGTCGAGGGGCGATGTCATCCATTTGTGGTTCTTGCCGTACTTAAGGGTGTTTTTGAACATTCCCTTCTATGATTGGGGGAGCATGACTTTGGCGAACCTCTATTTTTCTTTGGATGCATTCATCCAGTGCTACCGGTAGACTTTTACTGGAGCCATGTATCTCCTTGAGGTATTCTTTAATTTGTTCATTTTTCTTTCATGCATTCGCATGTTCCTTATGCATCTTATTTTTTAATTGCAAGTTTTTATCCTTGGTAGACGTGGTTCTATGTGGTGATTGGGTGCAATACCCAGCTGATCACTTTGAAGGACGATACCATTGGGGACTTCTGCCAATTATATCGATGGCGCAAGGCCAATCAGCAATCGAAAAGATCTCACTCTAGAGGTGGTGTGTCAGGTCTTGAATGGAATGACCAGTGATAGGGTAAGACTCTTTCCTTTTTGGCCTTTTTCTTTGTATGCTCTGATTTCGTATTGACTTATACCTGCTGGGGATTTTTAGGTGACCCTTTACCCTTAGGGGATGGCCATTCATACCTACTGGCGCATGAGTTTGGCCACTCTTGGTATCTCAGGGAGAGGGTGGTCCGACAGATTGCTGAGGAAGTGGTGGTGCCACCTACGAGGCCTCCTATGTCTATGCGGAAGTGGTCGACACCCATATTGAGTTTCTGATTTTGACAAAAGAGGAAAATGGAAAATTTCCAAAAGTAGGGGGTTGTCGATCGACAAGCACCTTGTCCTGCCTATCGGTAGACCAATCTAGTCCCATAAATTCAAAGTTTTGATTTGGTACCCTCTTCAGCCTTTTGTACTTTATGGGGTAGGATTCCCTCTGATTTTTGCAGGGATTATTTCTTTTATGAGGGGTTTTATGTATAAAAAGGGGGTAAGGGTGGAGTGTTTTCGTCACACCTTCGCATTCTTGCTTACTTGCTTACTATTTTTTTAGTCTTGCAAGATGGCTCTCCCTGGTAGCATTGAGTTTGCTAACTACCTCGAAGCTCTGGAGGCTATGTGCTCTTATAATGTTGACTACGATGCTTTCAATATGTGTCGAGTCTCTTTGTGGTGCAATCGGACATTAGAATGGAGCATGCTGATTGCGGCGATGCAATTTTGGTACCTCGAAGACCATGTATTCCGCTTCCGCTTGGAGTAAGTCTGTCCTACCTACGATGAATTTTCTTCCATTCTGGGGATAGATCCTAGTGTTGCTATAGCTCTTCCTGAGTTTTCCCGTTCTCCCAGGGATTTGTGGGCCGAGCTCTTTCATATTTCACCTTCAGAGGCTAGACCACTGCTTACTGGAGGAATGATCTCTCTTTTGGTGGTGTTACAATCCGTGCATTTGCAAGAAGTTGGAGATGCTAGATACGCCAGAGCCATTATTCTGGGCTTGGTTTCAAAATTGTTGCTGGTTACTGGGGAACTACTTGCAGACCCATAACTTGCGGCCATTACTTCTTGGATGTCATACCGTCGTTATCATAAGGCGGTGGTACTGGCAGAGACTTTAAATGGCCTGGATGCCTGGCGAGAAGGTCGTTCGAAATTCCAGAGGGGTAGCCCCGTGATGTTGTTCATGTGGTTGTCTGAAAGACTCCGCCTGATGACTCCTCTAGAGTACCCTTTGTCGGATGTACCTAATTTCTTTTCGTCCCATTTCCTCAGCATCGGCTTGGATATTGAGAGGTGGAAGAATTAGTTTTTGGAGCATGGGGATCTAAATCTGTATTGGTCAGTGCCTTGGTAGGGATAGTTGCTGCCTATTCTAGAGCTGGGAGAATATTCGTATGTTCAACTGGTTGGTCTCAGATAGACCACTTCCTATTTCCCTTTACGGCTTCTGCGCCAATTTGGCTGGGAGAAGATTGTGCCACCTAGGGCACTAGACGATTTGATTGAGCATCTGCGCATGCGTCTTGGCTCTTCGTGGGAGAGTCGACGTCCGTCGACACATCCCTCTTAGTCTATTGGGAGAGTTTGGCATATCCTTGGGGATTATATGAAGTGGTTATGGAGGAGAGTAGTCAGCGAGATATTGGTAGTGGAGACTGGACAAAGGTGGCTTGTCTTATTTAATACCATGGAAGGAGGTGTTGTGGTTCTTTCGAAGCTGGTTCGAGCTTATCAGTCCATGGAGCGTCTGCGACACTCTATTCAGGCAAGGGAAGATTGGGGACCCCAAGATGTAGATGATGATGACGGAGAAGGCTCCTCTAGTAGCTGTGGATAGGACTCCTGGAGAGTTTATTTTGTAATGGGTAATAAATGTGGGGATTTATTTAGATTTTTAGGAAAGTAGGGGTGTTGATGTAAAACATTAGATCGTATCTAATTATTCAATCACAGATAAATAAATGACACAAATAATTTTTAAAGTGGTTCAGCCTTATAAGAATGTCCTACATCCACTGTTATGTTATTGCTGAGTGTTTGGGAATTCTCGATTACAAGTTTTATCCAGAAATTCCGGTCCCTTACAATGAGGATCGTACAATGTATTTATAGCCCTGAGGATGTAATGTGAAAGGGTAATACATTAAATGATGTACATATGAAAGCGTAATACATTCAATGCCCCTTAAGCGTATGCGTCTGAATGATAAGCATTTAATGAACAGTCAAACTGTTGGTTATCTAACTTTTAATGCTTTGTTCGAGATGCAGCTCGGACCGCCGGAGTTGCTCGGACCGCCTAAGCTTCTCGGTACTCAAGAGTTCCTCGAAGAGTTCTTATTCCTCGGAGCATGCGAGTTCCTCGGAGCATGTGAGTTCCTCGGGGAAGCAGTGTTCCTCGTTGTATTATGGTTATTCAGAGTGTCTGAGTTCCTCGGAAGTATTTGTTGTTTCCATATAGATTGCCACGTATCTTCATTCAATTGGGCCATGTCAGCAGACTAAATTTGGTATCAACAGAAGCCCCCAATGTTTCATGGTTCGAACTTTGAGGAGTGTGGAACATTCTTTCTCGGAATATGGCAGTTTTCAATGGTCATCCTGAAATTTAGGAATCTTTTGTATTTATTTCTCCTTCCAAATTCGTAGAATCAGCCTTTTTGAATTTTTATAACCACTTCAATTGCCGCGCCCTTTTTGTCCTTCTAGTCGCCGATAGCGTAATCATTTCTTTTCATAATCATTACTTTTTTCTTTTCACAAGGCAAGGTATTTAAGCGTCACAGACAATCCCATCGTCTTCTACTTTTTCAAATTTGTATCCTCGAGTTTTCCATCGTCTCTTTCTTTCCTGTGTATTCATCTCTTCCATCGTTCGTTGTCAACAGATCCACACTTTTTCTGTAAGATCTTCTTCCTTCTTCTTTATTTCTTTTATTCATCATGGTTTACCCTATTGAATCTCTTGATAAGTTTCGCTCTGATTTTTCTATTCCCTCCTGGGTTGTTTTGGAAGAGCTTTATGAGCCTTCTGACTATTTCCGTTTGGCTGAGGGACATTGGTTCCCCAGTCTCTTTATTGCTGAGTGTGGATTTTCTTTTCCACCTAATCCCTTATGTCTGGAATTCTGTCAATACTTTGACGTTGTTCCTGCAAGAATAGCCCCCAATACATGGAGAATAGTTAATGGGGTTTATAGATTAAATCAAATCCATGGAACTCGCATAGGAATTCCAGAAATCATGTTTTGTTATAGATGGGTAGTTGGTGATAACACCTTTTATTTAAAAACTAGATTTTTAAATAGGGCCTTAGTGGTCAATCTCCCGGATGCCAATAGGGACTATTTTGAGCATGGAGTTGTTATAAAAAATTGGCAACATGCTCCTTATCAGGAGATGAAGCGTATCAGGGTCCCAGATGCCCTCCCTACGGCAATGGGATAGGTTATTTTTATTTCATTTTATTTATTTTGAAATTATGCTTCCTCTATGTTTGATAAAATGTGCCACTGATATTTTAATGTTTATTTATTTGCAGTTGATAGTAAAAGAAAGTGTCCAAAGGAAAAAGACGTTAATATAAGACATTTGAAACTTATCTGGAGTTTGCATAAGAGTGTTGCTGATGAGCACATTAGGTCAGCCTCATATCTGCTGCAGTACAAGAGGTATACTACTTCTTTTACGGCTCGTCCGGTAATAAGTGAAGCAGAACCAGTACCAGCCTCTGCAAGTTCTTCGCCTGAATCACACATTCCTTTAAGTGAAAGGATGAAGAAAAGAAGACCTCCCACCCTTTTCGAGAAGCCTGCCTCTGCTGCTGGAGAGGCAAATGACGTCCCAGGAGAGGGGACGCAGAAAATTGATGCACCTTCCTCTGCTTCTCTTGTGAAGGTTACCGAGGATCCCCAAGTGGCTCCGAGCAGGTCTGCTGCTCCAGGATAAGTGATTGTAATATCACCGACCAAGAGTTCCTCCTTGGTTGAATCTATTCCGGCTCCTTCGAGGAAGCTGAAGAAAAGCTCCTCGATTAATTTGGCTGAAACCATCCCTCATCCCCCAACTACTGGAACTGGGGTTCCTACTTTTGTTCCCCCGAGCTTTGCCATGAGCTTGGTAAAGTCTTGGACCATTCCCGAGGTCCAAGGTATTGAGGAGAACCTTTCTCGGGACATGGTTACCTCGTTGGCTGCTCGCCACCTTGCTTCTGTAAGTCTTATTATTTTGAACTTTTCATCTTTCCCTTGTCATCTCTGTTTCTGACTTGCTTTCATTTTCTTTTTACAGTTGGTGAGCTTCTTCAATACAATTGTGAAGAAAGATGAAGCGATTAAAACTTCATGCTCCTCATCTGGCGTGGAGGAAGCTCTGATGGGCCTGACGAGGTCTTTAGAAGATTCTCATCATAAGTATGACACTGACAAGGCTGTCTGGGAGAAGAAAATTACCTCCACCGAGCAGGAGAAGGGTCAGGTTGTTGAAGCCTCCAAAGGATTGGAGAAGAGAATAAAGGACTTGGAAGGGGAAAATAAAGAGCTTGAAGGGAAGCTCAAGATTGCTGAGGAGTTTGAAGATAAACTCAAAGTTGCTGAGGAGGAGTTAAGTCGACTTCAGGAAGTTAGTCGGCAGAAGGAGGAGGTTGAGAATAAACTGAAAGCTGCTCATAACTTTTCTCCGAGAAGCTTTCCTTAGAGAAGACAAAGAGAAAATCGGTTGTGAAGAAGTCTTTCAGCGCTGGCTGGGACAAGGGATGGAACAAGGGCTTGGCTGCCATGATGTCTCAAGTAGAATATGGAAGCCTCATGTACTTCAGATATGGGTGGGTTGCAGCTCTTCAGGAGATGAAGGTTGATGAAACTTCTTAGCTCTTCCAACGACACATCCCTGGCCCCCCTCCAACTCCTGAAGATGAAGAAGAGGATGAAGCTGCCTCCGAGGAGTCTTCTATGGTGATGGGAGATCATCCCCCAGCCATCCAACCTGCTATCGAGGAACTTCAACAGCTCGCTACTTCCTCCGAGCAACCTCCAGCACTTCCCCATCTACCATCTGTTCCATCCGAGCAACCTACTTCCTCATCCAAGCCTCCCGAGAAGGTTTCGGGAGACAAGGAAAAGGTGTAGAGTTATTAGGGTTTCTCTTTATATTTTTCTTTTGTCAAATGTAACCATCAACATGTAACTCTGAACCTTGTGATATAATAAAACTTGAACTTTGGTTTTTGCATACTGTTGTCTTTTCTTCATGCTCTATTGGTACTTTTATTGATTACTGCCTTTTCTTCCTCTACTAGTTTCTGGCCAGGATGGAATTATTATCTGCTCACGATACAAAGCTGCTGAGGAAATGCAATGATTATTTTAAGGCTGGTCACACAGACCTGAGTGTAGCACAAATCGTTGACATCCTCGGCCAAGATGCTTCTGAATAGGCAGTTGAAGCTTATCAATACTTGAAGTGTCTTCTTGATCGTGCAGTGGCCAATAATGTGGCTTATTACAATATGATCGAGGATCTCCAAGGCACTCTTGAAGACCTTCAGCAACAGTATAAAGAATCCACTTCCCTCTTGCACGAGGGGTATGAGAAGAAATATCAACAAATTATTGCCGACAAGGGTTACGAGAAGCTTTTTGCTGGCTATGATGTGAGGGAGAGAACTCTGAGGGGTGAGGTCGAAGAGTGCATACAAATAGCTGAACTATTAGAGCAAGAAAATAACAACCTGTAAAAAGAGTTATCTCAGTTGAAGTCTGCAGCTTCCACTTTAAACGCCTTGATCCTAGTGACCGATGAGGGATTCTCGTTCTTGGAGGTTGAGAACGCCAACTTGAGGGATGAGTTGGAAACCTTGAAGAGGTCTGGACCTTCTACATCTTCTCATGGTCGAGCAAGAGCTCCTTGGGGACGAGCAAGAATAGCTCGGATTCCTGTCGAGGAACAGAGGACTCAGTCTGCCTTAGAGAACCAGGCCTTCCAGTTAATGGCGAAGAACCAGGCATTGGCTGAAATGTCAAAGAAGATCAGGGACCTGGAAGAGCAGCTCTCTGAGCAGATATCTACCTTGGAGAACAAAGAGCTCTTCATCAAAAATCTCCATGAGCAGCTGGAAAGATTGACATATCAATTCCATAAACAGCCCAGGGAGTTCTGGATGGCTGGATACAACGAGGCTCTTTACCACTTGGACGATCATATCTAGAATGCCAATAATGAGGGCTACAAGCAAGGCTGGTTGAATGCCTTAGGTGTGCTGCAACTCGAACAGGGTCATTACTTGTGGGACTACCACGATCCTGGGCTGCTCGACCTACCTGTGCCACCATTCAAACTGGATATAAGTTGGATCCTTGCTCGGGCCATTCCTCGATTCTTGATTTCCAAATATCTCGCCGACTACAATCTCCATTCAAATGTAGAGATATCTCGTCCCGAGCACCTCCTAGATCGACCATCCGTGATGAATATCAGGATGTTGAAAGATCTCAACTTCATAAATTCTCCTCTTGCTTTAAATGATCCGCCTGCTGGCCAGGAACCTGTTTCAAAAGCAGAGGGGAAAAAACCAATAGAGTAGGAATTTTGATGTAAAAGTTAGTATACATGTAATTTACATTTCATTATCAATGTAATTTGTTTTGGATTTAATGAAAGACTTTCATTTTCGTTCGCAATCTTAATTGCTATTGTCTTGTAATTATAACACACTTTACATCTGTGCATGTATAACTGTTAAAAAGATAACAATATTGTATTATTTGTCGATCAACTTATTGTCGACTAGCTTGAATTTGTGGTAATTATTTGGCAAAAATAATATTTTGTTTCTTGACCAACTTAGTAAAAAGTTACAAGTATAAAAAATGTTGCTCGATCACTTTCTCGTCTTCATAAAATGTTTCCGACCAACCAAGGTCGGTAAATTTTCCTTGTCGACCAACTACAATTAGTGGGTTTTTATTCCCGACCAGCTATAGTTAGTAGGTTTTTTTCTTAATGAGCAACTTTGGCACTTTTTGGAATAATTTTTCCTCCCGACCAACTCAAGTTGGCATTTTCGAGAATATATTTACTTCCTAACCAATATAAGTTGGCATTTATAGGAAAACTTTTATTTCCCAAGGAACACATAGTTTTACTTCCCGTAGGAATACAAGTTTTACTTCCCGGAGGAATACAAGTAGCTTTACTTCCCAGAGGAATATAGGTAGCTTTACTTCCTGGAGGAATATAGGTAGCTTTACTTCCCGGAGGAATATTGGTAGATTTACTTCCCGGAGGAATATATGTAGCTTTACTTCCCGGAGGAATATAGGTAGCTTTACTTCCCGGAGGAATATTGGTTTCTCGACCAACCTTAGTTGGCGTTTTCGAGAAAAAATTTGAGTAGTTTGATCTTTGCCAAGTTTCGCCGAGTAGTGTGTAGCACTAGTATTCCCCGAAAAACTTTCAATAAGAAGAAAGAATTTGACAGAATATCTTCATTTTATTCATCACTGATAATACTTGCGCAGGTGCTCTGCATTCCATACATTCTTGAACTCCTCCCCTTCTAAAGTTGCTATTCGATAAGTTCCTGGTCGAACAACTTCTGTAGCTCGGTATGGTCCATGCCAGTTTGCCTCTAATTTGTTGTGCTTTTGAATCACCTTCTTTAGCACATAGTCTCCTTCTTTCAGGTCACACTTCTTCACCCTCTTGTTGTAGAACAAAGTTGTTCGCTGCTGGTAAGCAGCATTTCTGATGGCTGCTTGTTCTCTAACTTCCTCGAGCATGTCTAAATCCAATCTTCTCATTAAGTCGCTAACAGGGGAATTGAAATTCAGTACCCTGTGTGTTGGGAGGCCGAACTCGACAGGTATAACAACTTCACTTCCAAATGCCAGCATATATGGTGATTCTCCAGTTGCTACTCGGGGAGTAGTACGATAAGCCCAGAGTACTGACTGTAACTCGTTGATCCAGTTTGCTTTCGCATCATCCAGTCTTTTCATCAATCCATTCAGCAGCGTTCTATTTGTCACTTTAGTTTGTCCATTGCTTTGAGGATGACCTGGTGCTGAGTGGGTCTTCAAAATGTTTGACTGATAATAATAGGTAGGGAACTCTTCGTTATCAAATTGTGTTCCATGGTCTGTAATGAAGGCATGAGGAAGACCATATCGACAAATGATATTCTTCCAAACAAATTGGTACACCTTGTCGTACGTCATGTCAATGAGAGGCTCAGCTTCTACCCACTTAGTAAAATAATCCACTGCGACGACGAGGAATTTGAACCTTCCTCTAGTCGTTGGCAGTGGCCCAACCAAATCTATCCCCCACATGGAAAATGGCCAAGGGGAAGTGATGGGTGTCAACAATGCTTGTGGAGTTCTTCGGATGGAGGAAAAGTGCTGGCACTTGTCACATTTCTTGGCATAAGCTATAAAATCAGCCCTCATCGTCAGCCAGTAGTATCCCTGAGTCATCACCCTTTGCAAAAGCGTCCGACCTGCTACATGGGCTCCACAGGACCCTTCATGGATCTCTTCAATCAATTCTTTCACCTCGGAGGGATGTACACATCTTTGCAAACATGCCATAATACATCGTCTATATAGAATACCGTTAGTTAATACATACCGAGCAGCTTTAAAGTTCAATTTCTTGGCTGCGAGCTTATTAATTGGTAATTCTACCTCCTCAATATATGCCCTGATGGGATCCATCCAAGATTGTCCTAAATCAAAGGTGATAAAGTTCATCATCAGATCGTCATCTAACTCCGACTAGCCAACACTTCAATTGGGATTGTTCGTCGTAGCTCGGTATGAGTAGCTGATGCTAATCGAGCTAAGGCGTCTGCTCTCGCATTCTCCATTCTTGGTATTCTGACCAGCTGAATAGCAGAAAATTTTGATACTAACTCCATCACCTTTGCATGATATTTGATCATTAATTCTCCTCTAGCTGCATATACTCCCAACATTTGATTTACAATCAATTGAGAATCATTGAAGACAATAACCTGCTGCGCTTCCATATTTTTTGCTAAACTAAGACCTGCAATCATGGCCCCATACTCAGCCTCATTATTGGAAGCTTTGAATCGGAACCGTAGGGCGTATTCCATGTCGACCTCATCTGGAGTGCTCAAAACTATCCCCGCGCCACATCCTATTGTGCAAGATGAGCCATCTACATATAGCCTCCATATAGGTAACTCGTCTTTAAATTTCTGATCTATCCGAGTTCCTCGGTGAAATATTTGTTGCTTCCTTTCATCCTCCCCTGATATTTCCTTCTCTTCGTCGATCATCTTTTCTTGCCCTTTTACCAACCGGAGTTGGTCTGAGCTCGAATTTGATGATCCTGTAACATCCACTTGCCCTTTTACCAACCGGAGTTGGTCTGATCTTGTGTTTATTGATCCTGTAACATCCACAGGTTGATCAGTGAGCAACTTTTGCTCCTCGGGGGTATCAGGATAGGTGAACTCTGCTATAAAATCAGCTACAGCTTGCCCTTTAAGCGATAATCTGGGTTCATAGACTATATCGTATTCACCGAGCTCTATTGCCCAGTACATCAATCTCCCTGATTTTTCTAGTTTATGAAGGGCTTGCCTCAACGGCATATCAGTATATACGACTATAGTATGAGCCTGGAAGTATGGCCTCATTCTCCTACTCGCCTCAATCATCGCAAGTGCTAAATTTTCCAGCCTTGGATATCTGATCTCTGCTCCTCGGAAGGCCTTACTCGTATAATAAATTGGTTTTTGCACTCCATTCTCCACTCTGATTAACGTCGAGCTAACTGCATTCTCGGACACTGCAAGATATAAGTATAATTTTTCTCCCATAATTGGCCTGGACAGTAGTGGAGGTGTTCCCAAATATTTCTTCAAGTCGTGGAAAGCCTTCTCACATTCATCATTCCACTCAAAAGTTTTTCGGAGCGTTTTGAAAAATGGGAGACATCGATCGGTTTCTCGCGATACAAATATGTTAAGTGCTGCTACTCGTCCGATAAGACTTTGCACCTCTTTCTTCGTCGTCGGAGATCGCAGGCCTAATAAAGCTTTGATCTTTTCAGGATTTTCCTCAATGCCTCGTTGATTGACAATGTACCCGAGAAACATGCCTTCTCGTACTCCAAATATGCACTTGATCGGGTTCAGCTTCATTTTATATTTATCCAGTTGATCAAAAGTCTGACTTAAGTCAACTAGATGATCGACAGCTTTCTTGCTCTTTGTCAGCATATCGTCAACATAGACTTCCATATTGTCGTTGATTTTTTCAGCAAAGACCTTGTTCATCAGCCGCTGATATGTCGCACCTGCATTTTTCAAACCAAAAGGCATAACATTATAACAATAAGTTCCCCTAGAGGTAATAAAAGAAGTACTCTCCCTATCTTCAGGTTTCATTTTAATCTGATTGTAGCCAGAATAAGCATCCATGAAGCTCAGCAGCTCGTGTCCCGAGGTAGCATCCACCAGTTGATCAATTCGGGGAAATGGAAAGTGATCCTTTGGGCATGCTTTGTTGAGGTCGGTGAAGTCTACACACATCCTCCACTTATTTTTTTTCTTCTTTACCATCACCACATTTGCTAACCAGTCGGGATATTTAACATCTTCAATGAAGCAAGCTTTCTGGAGCTTCTCGACTTCCTCCTGTATAGCTTGATTCTTCTCGGGACTGAATACTCTTCTTCTCTGCTTAACAGGCTTGATCTCCTTATTCACATTGAGTTCGTGACATAAGAAATTTGGGTCTATCCCGAGCATATTCTCATGACTCCACGCAAAAGTTCATTTTCTGCTTTTTAGGAAAGTTATCAATTTTTTTTCCAGTGAGGCTTCCAATGACGAACCTATTTGAGTAGTTCGTTCAGGATGCTCGTCGTCCAGGATGATATTTTTAGTAGCTTCCACCACTTAACCCTTCATAAGTTGAGACTCATCTCTAGGATCCAATGTTTCAATTTTTGCACCTTCATCCACTTGATAGGTAGTAGTCTTTTTCCTAGATTCCTCCAGTTCCTCTTGCTCGGCGGATGAATAATAGCATTCCCGAGCTACTTTTTGATCACCTTTCAAAACTCCTACTCCAAAATTTGTTGGAAATTTTAGGCACTGATGCACTGTAGATGGTACAACCTCGAACTTCTTCAATCCTACTCTTCCCATGATGATATTGTATGATGATTGAACATTCTTATCCATCACGAAGAAACTTAATCTTTCTGTTCGACAAGCAGGCCACGTACCGATGAATATATCCAACTAGATCGTCCCAAGTGGAAATACTTTCTCGCCAGCAAACCCGAGGAGGGGTCTATGATAAGGCTCCAGTTGAGATAGCTTTAAATTTAAACTGTCGAAGCACGAGTAGAACATCCTTCATCCTCATTTTGATCACCAATGGGTCATCATGAGGATATAGAACACCTGCGACGTCATTCTTTGAGAAACCAATGATCAATTTCTCTTTGTTCACCTTTCTTGGGCGATCCTCCTCGGCTAGATTTATTCTTTGAATGTAAAAGCAAGCTTGAGCCTCACAGAGGTAAGCTTTTCTTTCGGCAGTAAGGTTTCCTCCTCCTTCATCTCCAACTGTAATAACATTACAATCAAATGACCTAAAGCGTATTGAAAATACCTCACGTTTTGGCTGCCTTGGTCTCTTGGGAAGATCGGGGTCATCTTCTGGATCAACTTCATGGTTTCTCCTCTTGTTCTCCTCTGCTCGACGAGGAGATCAAGACCTCTCTCTTGCTCGGTCGTTATTTCGTCTATCATTTCCACGATCAACATACTTTGCCAGTTTTCCTCGTCTGATGAGTGTTTCAATCTCATTCTGAAGAGCTATGCAATTTTTGGTCATATGGCAATGATCTTTGTGAAACTCACAATATTTTGCTTTATTTCACTTTTCGGGATCTGCCTTCATTTTCTCTGGCCAGTTTAACTCCTCGTTGTTCTTGATTTCCTCTAGAACATGGTTGATGTCTTTCTTCAAAGGAGTATAATTATCGTATTTCTTCATTACGTCCCATACCGATCTAGTTTTTGAATGTTTGTCATTACCATTATTCTTATGCTCTTTCTTCTTAGCTTTATCACCTTCCACCTTGGTTTCTTTGGCATCCATATTCTTCTTCGCAGCCATAGCCTCCTCGGCATTCATGATCTTGGCAGCTTTTCCCATCAAATCTGACATGGTTCTAGGTGGATCTTTGGCCAAAGTGTAGTTAATTTGTTGGGCAGTAGTCCACTCATCAAGGCAGTAATCGCTGTTTTTTCCTCATAATCAATGACTTCGAGCTTCTTGTTATTAAAATGAGTTATATAATCTCTGGTACTTTCACCAGCTTTTTGTCTAACACTTAACAAATGAGCTACTCGTTTAACAGGCTTTGACCCAAAGCGAAAATTCCCAATAAATAACTCGGACAGTTGAAATATTACCCCGAGGAAGATTATTATAGCACATTTGAGCAGATCCGGTAAGAGTTCCCGAGAATGCTCTGCATCTCATCTCATCTCATCTGGAATAGCATAGATGTCGGCAGTAGCTTGGTATTGTTCTATATGAAGAACAGGGTCAGTCTTTCCATCATATTTGGGAGTCACAACAGGTGCTTTGAACTTTGATGGTGTTGGAAAATTTACAATGGCCTGGACAAAAGGTGTTCCTCGAACAAAGGTTCGTTGTAGAGGGTTCTTGGCCTTAGCCATTTCCCTTAATCTATTTTCCAGCCTCTGAATAGAGCCTTTCCATGCATCAATTCCTTCCTCGGGCTTGTTGGTTCGAGCAACTGATCGTATTGATGTGGCTTCCTGGGATTTATCTTGACGAGCAGCTGGTTGCGACTGGGCAGATCCTTCCCTTAAATCTGAAGGTCGTCGAAAACTCCTCGATGCTGCTCTAGGAGGACTTTTGCTCCTCCTATGACCTAATCGATCAAAAGGAGATACTCTGCTTAATCTTTCCATGGCACTAGTCCTTTCTGAAGAGAGGGTGATACGGTGCTCAGTATTTGTGGCTCGCATTGATGAAGTTCATCTAGGTTGATAAGAAAAATCTTCAGACTCCTCATTGCGATATGAATTGGTACGCCTAGTACGCGAAGAAAGTGTATAGGTGTTTCTTTGAATACTTCGTGGTCCTGAATGGGTTGGTGCACCGCCATGGAGGGTTTGTATGAGTTGTCGCATTGTTTCTTGCATGACGGTCTGGCCTTGAGCTAGATTTGTCATTATTCCAGCCAGATCTGGAATATTTGGCGGAGCAGATGGATTTGGAGGGCTTCCAGCGTTTCGATTGCTGGACTCTGGAATATCATCCATTTGTGTTGAATTATTTTTGATGAAAAACGATATTACCAGTCATTTCCCACAGACGACGCCAATCTGTTGATGTAAAAAATTAGATCGTATCTAATTATTCAATCACAGATAAATAAATGACACAAAGAATTTTTAAAGTGGTTCAGCCTTATAAGAATGGCCTACGTCCACTGTTATGTTATTGTTGAGTGTTTGGGAATTCTCGATTACAAGTTTTATCCAGAAATTCTGGTCCCTTGCAATGAGGATTGTACAATGTATTTATAGCCCTGAGGTTGTAATGTGAAAGGGTTATACATTAAATGATGTACATATGAAAGGGTAATACATTCAATGCCCCTTACGCGTATGCGTCTGAATGATAAGCATTTAATGAACAGTCAAACTGTTGGTTATCTAGCTTTTAATGCTTTGTTCTAGATGCATCTCGGACCGCCTGAGTTGCTAGGATCTCCTAAGCTTCTCGGTACTCAAGAGTTCCTCGGAGAGTTCTTGTTCCTCGAAGCATGCGAGTTCCTCGGAGCGTGTGAGTTCCTCGGGGAAGCAGTGTTCCTCATTGTAGTATGGTTCCTCGAAGCGTCTGAGTTCCTCGGAAGTATTTGTTGTTGCCATGTAGATTGCCACGTATTTTCATTCAATTGGGCCATGTCAGCAGACTAAATTTGGTATCAACAAGGGGTAAGGGAGTTATCCGTTCCTTTTCTTATGTAATTGAATCGTTATTTCTTATTAGTGAAATAAACAAGTTTTTGATCATCCATCTGTGCCCTTTGATGAGTTTTGTATTTTTAATTACCTATATTGATCGCTAAGGCATGTATAATCCTTTTGTTCAAGTATATGTTAGAATGAACTGTCGTTCTCGGAGATAAGGAAAGAATAGTTTTTAATGAAAAAGAAAGGGTCGTGCTCATGTAAGATGTATGATCTTCCTACGTACCTTTGGGGTTTTAAATGTTTTTAATTTGTTTGAAAATGGTTTTACAGAGGATCACGCCCAAGTAGTTTTCGGTAGAGGGAAATGAATATTTTCTTTTTTTTAGAATAGAAGGGATATGAGAATAGTCGTAGTGCGCCGAGATTTCGGACTAGGAGTAAAATCTCTTGAGACAGTCCAAGTTGATTGGACGAGCCATCTCCTCCCCATCTAAGTCAGTGAGCATGACGGCACCACCGGATAAGATTTTTTTTACAATGTAGGGGCCGCTCCAATTGGGCTTGAATTTTCCTTTGGGGTCCCAGATGGGCTCTACTATTTTTTTGGTCTTTGACTCTCTTAATAAATGATCGCGCTATATGGCGATTGTACCCTTGTATGTGGTTTAGAGATTTAAATCTCTTTTCATCTGGGAGGTTCAGTTCATCAAGATGGCTTTGGCACCAATTTTCTTCGCTGATTTTGCTTTCAAGCATGACGCGCTGTGAGGGTATTTCCAGCTTCACGGGTAGGACTGCTTCGATGCTATAGACTATAGAGTAAGAGGTAGACCTAGTAGAGGTTTGGATTGAGGTTTTGTAGCCCCGGAGTGCGTACAAGATTCAGTCGGCCCAATCTCGACAGCTTTCGATCATCTTGCTAATGATGGCTTTGAGCTTCTTATTGGCAGCTTTGACTGCACCGTTAGTGTGAGGTCGGTAGGGAAAAGATTTGTGTCTATGAAACCCATATTAGTTTACCACTTCTGTGACTTCTGCCTCAAAATGCAGTCCATTATCTGACACTAACTCAAGCGGGACCCCATACCGATAGATGATGTTTTTCTTGATGAATTTGGCTACTTTCTTGGCGTTTAGCACTGCGTATGACTCAGCTTTGACCCATTTGGTGAAGTAATCAATGGAAACCAAGATGAACTCATGTCCATTGGAAGCCCTTGGTGTAACCTTCCCTGTGATGTCAGTACCCCAGGTGGAGAACGACAAGGGAAAAGCTATGTTGTATAATTATCGTGGAGGTAGCTACTGAAGATTAGAGAACTGTTGGCATTTGAGGCATCTCCAGACATAGGCGGTGTAATTATGGTTCATGGTGGTCCATTAGTATCCTTGTCGGATGATCTTTTTGGCCAACATGTGACCATTCATATGGGTCCCACATTATCTTTCAAATGTTAGATGAGTTCCATCGAAGTTCCTTTTGAGCAGTGATTTATGACAGATAATGTACTGGGCGACCAATCTTCGAAGGCATCGGCTAGGTTATTCTTTGCTCGTGGTAAGTAGTTGAAAGTAATATTTTGGAATTGGGAGGCTAATTCTTCTAAATGGGCATGGAAGGGTTGGAGCTTCTCGTCCTTGACTCTCTATTTTCTGAGCACTTGATCGATGATAAGGGTGGAATCCCCGTAGATATCCAGGCATTGAATGACTTTCTTGAGAGAAACCTTGAGGCCTACGTGCATGCCTCGTATTCAGTCATGTTATTGTTGCAAGAGAAATCCAATTTAATGGCAATGGGAGTGTGGGAGTCATCTGGGACAATTAGAAGTATCCCAATGCCATATCCCTTTTTGTTGGCAGCACCGTCAAAGAACATTTTCCATCGAGGGTCATCTCGAGCAGCGTAGAGGATGTTTTCATCTGGGAATTCACAGACCCAGACATCAGATTCTTCTATAGGGTAGTCAGCGAGATAATCCGAGATGGCTCTTCCTTTCATAGATATCCATTCGGCTAGATAAAGAGGGTTTCTCAACTAGGTACTTGATGGGGTCTATTCGGGATAAAAGTTTGACGGGGAAGGTGAGCATGTAGTGTCGCAACTTTTGGGTGACCCCAGACAAGCGCGACACATGCCTTTTCTAAAGTAGTGTATTCGACCTCATACCCGGCCAATTTGCGATTGGAATAATAGATGGCTCTTTTTTTACAGGAATCTTCAAGGTATTGGGATAGCAAAGACCCAGTTGTAGTGTGGGTTATGGTTAGGTATACGAGAAAAGGGAGACCAGGTTGTGGTGGCATGAGTACCGGGGGTTGGATCAGATATTGCTTGATTCAGTCAAAAGCTTCTTGGCAGGCCTCGTTCCAAACCTTGGTTGAATCCTTTCGGAGGAGTTTGAAGATAGGTTCGCAGATGGAGGTTAGCTGGATGATGAATCGGCTGATGTATTGTAATTTCCCAGGGAAACCTCAGACTTCTTTCTCTATTCGGGGAGGTGGCATCTCAAGTATGGCTTTCATCTTGGTAGGATCTGCTTCCATCCCTTTCTCACTGGCCATGAATCCCAAGAGTTTTCCCATTGTAATGCTGAAGAGGCATTTATGCGAATTGAGTCTCATCTAATACTATCGCAGTCGTTTGAATACCTTTCGAAGAACGGGAACATGACCTTCTCTAGTTTTTTATTTGATAATCATATCATCCATATAGACCTCGACTTATTTATGAATTAGATCGTGCAAGATGGTTGTGGCAACCCTCTGATAGGTAGCCCCAGCATTCTTGAGACTAAATGGCATAGCAGTGTAGCAGAAGGTTCCCCATGGGGTGATGAAAGCGGTTTTTTCTTGATGATCTGGGTGCATTTTGATTTGGCTATATCCGGTAAACCCATCGATGAATAACTTAATAGCATGACTGGTTGTGTTGTCCACAATCATGTCGATATTGGGTAGTGGATAATCGTCCTTTGGAGAGGCTTTGTTCAAGTCCCGGTAGTCTACACACATCCGAACCATCCCTCCTGATTTTGGTATGGGCACTATGTTGACTAGCCATGCGAGATATTCAATCACACGAATAAAGCCTACGTTTAGCTATTTGACCACCTCTTCTTTGACTTTGAGCGACCATTCAGTGCGGAGCTTTCTCAACTTTTGTTTAACAAGCTTGTAATCTGGAAGAGTGGGGATCTCATGCAGAGCAATTTTAGGATCAATGTCGGGCATATCATCATAGTACCATGCGAACAGATCCACAAATTCCTTTAGTAATTCTTCAATTTGTGCACGCTCATGCTCGTCAAGGGTAGCCCCTATCCAAATCTCGCGCAGTTGGCTACTAGAACCGAGGTTAACAATAACAGTCTCTTCTTTATTAACTTGAATGCATTTATGTTGTTTATTGTTAACCTTATTTAGATCAGTTAAGAATTGTTCATTTGCAAAATCATCATCATCAAAAGTTTGATTAGAATCCAAACAGTTAATGTAAGGCACATCAAGATACTCAAAATCTTCCTTTATTTCATTTAGAGGAAAAACAACATGGAGAACCTCATCAAAGGAGGACTCGATTACATTTGAGCAAGGATAGACAACATAAGAAGAAATAGGGTAAACATTGGGATTAGGGGGGATTTCAATAGGTAGAACTGGCATAGCATACTAGTTGAGGAGTAGTGTATCAGTAGCTTTAATCAGGTGTGATGGATCAAGTGATGTAGTGCTTGAGTGAACCATGTAGAGTATCAGCCCTAGTGTCTGTAAATTGAATGAGTCATCGGAGTCACTTTCCTCAGCCTCTTTGGTATCTTTGATAAATAGTTGTACATGATGTTGGGAACTTTTGTCCCATGGGTAGCTATCTTGAAAAAAGATCTCCATTCCAGGATTCATCTTCTTGTCTGTATGGTCATACCATGGTTCTAAAAAGCTGCAAAAGGGGAATTCTTCACCCTCTTTGATGAATCGTCCATTCAAGGAGTCACCTGGGATAGTCTGGATACAGTCTATTCTCCTTTTTAGTCGAGACTGGCGGATCATTTTGAGCTCTTATTTTGATGGTTGATACCCCAAACTATAAGGAGGGAAAGCTTTCTTCAGTTCAATAGGCTCAAGTATCCCTTGTTTTCTTTGTCCTAGCCCTAATCCGGCATGAAGTGCATGTTTCTGAACATCTGAATCACAATGACGTTTTCCATGAGGGTTGTATTTTGGACAAACCCTTTCTTTGAAGTCGTCCCTTGTCGGGAGTAAAAGTGGTTCAACTCGGAATATTGATAGGAGCATATCATTTTACCCGTGTTGTATCTCAAGGATTGGATTACTGGTACTTGCACCCTCGATATTATCGTTGTTGCCCAAAATGGTAATGACTCATCTGTTGGAGAAGAACTTCAATTTCTGATGGAGTAGGAAGACACACCCTTGATACTGTGGAGCCAAGGTTGTCCTAGCAACAGGTTGAAACAAGATGGGATGTCAATAACTTGGAATTCAACGACGGGATTTATAGTGCCATCCCCTATTATAAGTTTTATGGATCCCATCACCTCCTGACAGGTATTATCGTAGGCACGTACAGTAGCGGAAGTTGGATCAAGGTCACTTTCTTTTAGTCCTAAGAATTTAAAGGTTTTTGTGGGAAAACATTCAAGGCGGATCCATAATCGACAAGAGAGAGTGGTACGATTTTTCCCATAACTTCGACAGAGATGTTGAGTGCATGATTGTGGTTTGGCCCAATTCTGGGGATTTCTTCTTCGAAGAAGGATAACATTCGAGTAGAGGTCAAGGATTCGACCAAATTTATCGCTTATTCTCATGTAGTAGAGGGAGGAACTATGGGTCCAGTGAGAAACTGGATCAAAGTGTTTTTGTGTAGATGGGAAGACATGAAAAGCCCCCATAGAGTGATGTTAGCTTGAGTTTTCTTCAGTTGATCGAGGATCTTGCTCTGCTCGAGGGTAATTTCTGGCATAGGAAGGTTTTCGATGCCCTTCCCCTTGTTATTGGCTGGTAGTGAGCTTGGTATCTGGTAATGCCTCCCTGATCTGGTCATGTGATTTACTGAAGAAGGGAAGAACATGAATCCTGTTTCCTCGTCAATCTTGGGTTGTTCTGCCACTTTGTTTATTTTTTCGAGGAATTCATTAAATGATATCATCCCACACATGTCAGCTACCAGACCAGTTTTCTCTGGAGCTTGCTCTTCATTCGAATCTTCGAACTCTTTCCCCATCCGATGGCAACAATTCTATCTTTCCATGTAAAGTCGATGCATTCCACAACTTCAATGGATTCTTCATACAGGTCTTCCCATTCTGTTGGGATATGTGAGGGTGAAGGGACCAGGCACCCTTATAGCTTCAGAGTATCAAGTAACTTGATCATACTGCAAATATCTTTGGTTTGCCTGAATAATTGTGCCATAATTTGGATGACATCATCTAGGCTGACTTCATCAGTTAGTACTACCCAACAGTCTGATTCTCGAGCCCATTTTTGTGCTTCCAAGAACAGCGTGCTGAACCTCTCGTAATTGATGATCATCTGTGAGGGCGATTTCTGCCCAAACTCTAGGAGTTGGTTTAACACTTTTGATAATTCCATACCTCAATTTTTAGAATGGGTACGGACAATGATGCATGCTCTGGTAAGGAGTGACAGTGCCTGATCTGTGAGGCTAGTAGGGTGCAGGAGGAAATATGGGTAGGCTTGGAGACGTTTAGGACAGTATATGGGTGTGATTTGGGTTGAGGGATCAAATTCTGGGTTTTCTTTTAAGAATATGGCATTGGCATGATTTGGGAGTGGGTTGTGAGTAGTGTTTGGCTTAGGATTAACTGGTGGGGCAATGGTACCCTAGTCAATTAGACCTTGGAATATGTTTCAGAGGTGAAATTACTGGTCAGTGGTATGGCCATCAGGTTGGTGAAAGGCGCAATGGGCATCTTCCTTGAAGTTTTTTGGGAAAAGATTTGGCAAAGGGCGGGGATCCAAGGGTGTGATAACGTTTCATCTTAACAAGGCTTGATCAACTTTGGAGAGGGGAACATGGAGCTCGGTGTATTCTTTTCGGACTGGGATATGGAGGATTTTTGATGCCCATGATGTGGTAGGTTGAGAGATGTTGTTGATGGTTAAGACTATTGCACTGGAAGGTTTATCATATTTTCTGGGGGTGAACTCTCCAGACACCTTATTTGGTTCAATATCTGTTTTAGCCATACTCTCCTTGATTTCTACTCCCACTTCTCTGAGAGCTCGGAAGTGAGGATATTATTATCCTCCCATGGTTTCTCGGACATGGGGTAAGAAATTCTTCTTCACTATGCTGACTTTTTCTTCCTCGGAAGGTCGATTGGTCATGGTAGCTGCTTTTTCCTTCCATCGGGCTATGAAGTTACTGACTGATTCCCTAGAGTTCTGTTTGAGCAGCTCTAAATCACGATGGGTGACCTCAAGCGCTTCGTTGTATTTGTAATGCGGCATGAATTCTCGGGCCACATCCTCCCAACTACGGATTCTGGGATCTTCGAGAGACAAAAACCATCGGAGGGCGCTAACCTTCAAAGTTTGCTAAAATAATTGGGCTTCTCGATATTTGGCATCTTGAACTTCTCGAGTAACCTCATTTTAGGACAAGGAGACGTGTGGGTGTAGTCCATGTAATTTCTAGAGATTATGACTTGGTCGAACTTCTTAGTTAGCATCTTGAAATCTTCTATGACCTTGTTCGATTCCTCCTCTTTCGGATCAATGATCATAGGCAAGTTAGCGCCAGGCTGGGCAAGGTTTGGCATAGGAAGCTGGGCAGGCGGTGACCCATTAGCAGGAGGGGCACGTGGAGCATGCTAATATTCTTAGGGAACCCAGATAGGCTCGGGTGGACCCATAGCGCGAGGGAACGGGGCCTCGGGCTCTTGAGGAATGGGAACCTGGTTTCGTTGCATATCCCGAACCTCAGCCTGAAGGTTGTCAATCTTAGACACGAGCTGAGCTAAAACTGCCGTCACATCTGGCTGCACAACTGGTACTTGGTCTGTGTTCTCCATGGAAAGTGGATGGATACCGAACTCGAAAGAAGTAACATGGGAACGGACAGAACTCCGGGGTGATTTGACTTAAGATCGAAGCTAATAAGGAGCCAGGCCAAGGGCGTACGATCGACCTGAGAAGGCATAAAATGGGATTTATTTTGAGAAAAAAAGGGATGAAAATATTTTTGACAATTTTTTTTTCTTTTGAGATGGGAAGACAAAATATTTTTGGATTTTTGATGAAGAGAGAAGAAATGTTTTTGGATTTTTGATAGAGAAAAATGAAATGTTTTTTTTGTGGGAGACGGTCTCAACATGATTATTATGTTCTCACTGGTATTAAATTCTCCTAAATGCAAAGTGAAATGCCGGATGGGACCCGAGCCTGGAAAAGTTAGGTTTGTAACATATGCAAAGCTATGGCTGGACTTGTAAACAGGCGCAAGGGTAGGGTCCCATTTTAAAAATACGCAAAAATTTGGGCGGTGGGTCGACTCGGAATTTCAGAAGAGTTTCGGGTTAAAACTGGCAATCTAATATGTGTGTCCTATGCTTGACACCTATATGCGGGTATGCAGTTAGTTGGGTGAATCAGAAAGGGTTCATCCCTTTGGCGTGACTTCCACGATATATGTCATGCTCTTGCGGGCAGTAGGTATGTGTGGATAAGCCATTTAATATACCTGAGTGTACGTGAATTGCCTCACCATATACCTCGTGGGGACGATGCATGTAAGAGCGAATTCGATATACTCGGCGTACATGAATGAGTTCCCTACGATATACCTACCCTCATGACTTCGATTAAGAGGTACGATACGGGAGAACCGTTTGATATACATCGAAGGTACTTGTCCAATGGAAGGTGAGAGTCATATCTCTTAGGCTAGCTGTGCCCTGCCGGACCAGAACCCATCACAAAGTGAACCTCCAATTACTGGACAAAATTTGGTAAATAACAACGCTCTTTGAAGATGTCGTGTGAATCATGAATGATCCTCTTATTAGTATCTTATGATGAGAGTGCCTTTCTTGATCATGCCCAATGGGGAGCAAAGTATGAGTACTAATGGTATACCAAGTATGGATGGATGATGCATGAAATATTTGGATATATGTGATCCTAGGTGCACGTGGTGTGAAGTGTACATGGAGAATTTTCTACAAGTGTGTGAATAGAAGCATAAGTATGGGGGACACATGGAAAGGGGGAACATGCGAAAATGAGGGAAAATATAAACAAACATAACACCCATGTAAATAGAGTCTAGCCCTCAAAATAATTTCCCCAGTGGAGTCGCCACTGTGGCCATCCCCGATCCTCGTGGAGGGCGGGAGAGTGAGGATCCTAGGTCCCACTCGTCCCTCTCGGGAGCACTTCAGTCGGAGTCATTGAATGAGGTGAAGAATGTAAAGAGATGGAGTCGCGAATCTATTTTACTCAAAACAGACAAAAGAAAGGGAGCCATCCCAAAAGATAGCATCCAAAGACATACTAATACATACGAAACCAAAATGATTCGAAAAGGGTCCGGAGGCTAAGTTACAAAATTGGAGGGTGTTAGGTATCCATTCGGCCCTTACATTCTCTCATGGGTTTTTTCTATTTTCCTTTATTTTCCCCGTGTTATTTGTGCATGTGTATATATATAGTGGAGCTAGGAATCCTCGACTTGTATCATGGAAGAGATAAAGCGAGTCATCCGTAGGAAGGTTCATAAAAATAATATTAGAAAATAGGATTTACGCGATTATCCTTACGTTGATCGTTATAATGGAAAGATAAAGTATGTGGAATAATACGCCACTAAGAACAAATATATGCATATATGTATATACGTAATCTAAGAGAGTTGAGTTTAGAGAAAATAGAAAATGAGAGAAAAAGTGAGAATAGGACTCGAGTCTTGGGTTTTATCCCGAGACGCCTACGTAGCCTAAAGAGGCATCAAAGTCCACGTAGTTCGCATGCAAAACGAAGGGGTGGGGTTTATCCCATAATCCAACCAGGGACTTCTCTTATTTTTTGTGTGTGTGTGTAAAAAAGTGTTTTAGCTGTGAGAAAAGTGTAAGAAAAGTGTGAGAATTCCCGTTTGGAATTTACGAGCAAACCCTCTTCTTCTTATTTTTGGTTTTTTATGAAAATAAGAGATGTGCAATGTGGTGACAATTATTATGCAACACAAATAAATATGAAAGAGGTAACAATCAAGAAAAAATAAATAAAATGCCAATCACACAACAAGGGGTATACGTGGTTCAGCAAAGATGTGCCTACGTCCACGGTGGTCCAGTCAGTGTTATTTCTCTATATTCTGAAGAATAAGTACAGAGAATACAACTTGTCCTTTGCCCCGAACTTAGGGTTTAATTTATACATGTATATGTTGGAGTAGTGGGTGTGATGGGTTCCTCCTTATCAGCCATCTCCCCTACATGGGATCGTGCTCCCTTACCACTTCTCTTCATGGGATCGTGGGGTAATCGGAAGAGTACAAGAGGTGATGGGCCTGGGCTTTGGGCCGCTAAGGGGAGGCTACTCGTCCAGGCCTTATGGTGCTAAATTCAGGGTACCCACAATTGCCCCTAAATTTGTTGGGCCATTTCTACAGGTCCAATGAATTTAAATAATCAGCTATGATGGTTGATTTATTTGAAAACTGTGAAGTTACTTTGGCGGCACCCGCTTCGCTATCCGTGCGTTATGATTAGACTTGAAGGCTTGTTGGAATAAGACACATTTTCTCTTCGTCGCTTCAGCTTTTCCAGCAATCTTCTATCTTCTGAGAACTCTTAAGCTTTCTACCTTCTATTTTCGGTCTCCACTCTCGTCGCTTCTTCGCCATTTGACCTGATCTTCTGTCCTGTAAGTCTCTCGTGCCCTTTTCTCGAGTTTATAGTTTTTCTTGTATTTTTCCAATGGCGAAGATTGGAAATAGGTCAGTAACTGAGTTTAGAAAATTCTACAGTATTCCTGAGTGGGTAGAGATTGAGTGTTGTGCCTCGCCGCCTAGGAACGTTAGGGATATAGAGGATGAACATTGGATTCACGTCCTATTGCTCTCCCAGGGGGTCTTACCTTTCCCCCTAATGGTCTGTTTCTACATTTCTTTAGCTATTTTGATATTGTGCCTGCACAATGTTCACCCAACATATGGAAAATAGTGAACGGCGTGCATAGGATAAATCAATTGTACGTCACAAGGTTAGGGCTTGCCGAGGTCTGCTTTTGTTATTCCTTTTCTCGAACGAGTTCAGGTGTCCTGTACCTTAAGGCTAGGAGTCCTGATAGGGTATTGGTAGTAAATTTACCTGATTCCCATAAGGACTACTGGCAAGAAGGTTTTCTTGTTAGGAATTGGCAATTCTCCCCCCAATTTGAAGGGTCGAGGTCTGAGAGGTTTTTATGGGGAAGAATATATAGGTAGATGTTGTATTATTGTTTCAACCTTTGCTGATCTTGTGATTTTTCTAACCCCTTCTTGCTTTCTCTTTTACAGCGAGGACAAAGAACTTGGAGCCTGCTCTCAGCGAGGTTCGTATCTCGGAACTGGTGAAAGCTTGGAACATCAGGGAACCTCTGGGTGACGGTGAGCATCCTAGGTCTGCTGCTTTTCTGCTTGAATACAAGAATACATGCTCCAGCTTCATAGCCCGACCTGTGGATAGTGTTCCGGACTTTGACTCTTCCGAAGAGATTTCTGCTGAGCCCATCCAATTGGACGAAGAGGAGAGCAGCTCAGAGAGTGAGCCTGCAGGTGTTAGTAATTTGGGTGCAGGCAGTGTTGACGGTAGCAGTTCTTCGAGCACTACCAGCAGTTCTGGTGAAGAGATGCCTCCCAGGAAGAATTTAATCAGAGATGATGATGATGATGATGATGTGCTTCTTGCCCAGAGGTCCAAGAAGTCGAAGACTGCCTCCGGGGCCATAGCTACTGGTTCTCGTCCTTCTTCTTAGGAGCAAGAGAAGAAGAAGAGAGAGGAGGAGCAGGCGAGAGAGAGAGAGAAGAAAAAGGAGGAGGAGAGGAAGAAGGTGGAAGAGAGAAAGAGAAGGGAGAGAGAAAAGGAGGAGGAGAGGAGGAAGACGGAACTGAGGACCAAAACTGGTCAAGCCCTGGTCCTAGTATCTGCCTTGCCTGAGGGGGCTTCGGTAGCCACCTCTCCTCAGCTTGCCCCTGCGCTGCTCGAGAGAGCAGTCCTCCCTGCAGATCGTGAGAGGGCGTCGGGGTCCGATCAACTGGCTTTGCAAGCTAGCCAGAGGCTTACCTTGGTAAGGTTCCTCTTCTAATTCTCAATTTCCTTTAATCCATTTTGATGGTTTCTTCTTTCTGATCCTTCCCTCATTTTTTGCAGTTTGTGACTGACTTTGCTGTGCTCTATCGCTCTCGCGACGAGCTGTTGAAAAGGAACAGCGAGCTGGAGCAGCAGAAGTCTACTCTGGTAGCCCGGGGTTCTAAGCTGGGGGCCGATCTGAAGGCTGCTGATTCTGCTCGCGAGAGAGATGGCGCTGTCAGGGAGCTTGGCGAGCTGAGGAAGGCATACGACCTAGTGTGCTCGAGCAAGATAGACCTTGCAGAGAAGAACAGGGCCCTGGCCGAGCAGCTGGAGGCGGAGAAAGACCAGGCGACCACTCTCAAGGAAGATTCGTACAACCGT
Source organism: Sambucus nigra (assembly GCA_949130495.1). Lineage (NCBI taxonomy): Eukaryota > Viridiplantae > Streptophyta > Magnoliopsida > Dipsacales > Adoxaceae > Sambucus > Sambucus nigra. Next base: position 365,449,200 of record OX422212.1, read on the forward strand.
GGCTGGGCTGCAACGTATGAGGACGCCGAGGTTCAGATAGGCTATATCAGCCGTCTGAACTTCAAGAAAGGGTGGAACAAGGCCCTCGTGGCTGCTGGGGTGGACGTTGCATCCCCACTCTTTGACGAGCATGATCCAGGGCCAAAGCCGGTCGTGGATGAGGACCCAGCCCCAACTGTTGAAGGCACCAATCCTGTTTCTCAAGCGACTCCTTCTGATGCTCCCTTGGTCGAGGGGGCAATGGACACCCCTGCAGAGGGTAATATCCCTACTGATGCTGATAAGGACAAGGGTCCATCCACCGAGGTTGCCAATTGATAGGGCTTCTTTGTAACTTTTTTTTTCTTTTTTGATCTGATGTATCCTCGTTCATTATCAATGAAAAGATTTCATTTTTGTTTATGTTGATCTCTTTCTTTTCTCTTTCTTTTACTTGTAGTTGGTTGATGTGGATGACTATATTCCTGTTACCTCTCAACTAGGTAGGACTCTGGGTCCTAATGCAAGCCCTGCAGTTCGCCAGGCCTTTGCTAGGCTTTGTAGGTTTGCTAAGTCAAGGAACCAGAAATATAAGGATCAGTCCGAGCTGGTGGCCAAGTTGAAGGACAGGCTTCAGGAAATGGAAGAGATCGGTGCTTCAGTGAAAGAAGAAGTTAGCAAGCTGAGAGCAAAGTTACTGGAGGCCACCGAGATCAACCAAGTTGTGGAGTTCCTACAGCGGGAGAATGAAGACCTGAGGCGGGAGGTCTCGAAGCTTAAGGAGCATTCGCCGAGCACCGCTTGGGCAGTCCTACAAGGCTCTTCCTCATCGCGAGCTGCTCGGCCTCCCCTCCCGCATGCTGGTAGGAGTACAAGGGGTAGGAGTAGGGAAGTCGAGGAGCAGCGTGAGAGGGAAATGGAGGAGCTGCGCGGCGATGTTCGCCAAGCTTACGTGACTGCTGCTGGGCTCCAGAGGGACGTCACCCGACTGCGGCATCTATTCAAGAAGGGCCCTCGCCAAGTGTGGACTGATGGCTATGATGAGGGCTGGCTGGATGCTCCCACAAGATTATCAGAGTTCGAGGAGCTTTCCTTCATCAGGGGGTGGTTGAGTGCTCTCAAAGAGCTGCAGGTCCCGAGGAACTCAATATTGTGGTATTGGCACGAGATGTCCCCCTCTACTCTGATGCCCAATCCATTCAGGCGAGATGATCGATGGATCCCCATCGATGCTATTCCCCGGCGACTATTGGAGTTGGACGCAAATGAGGTCGTGGAGGAGTTCGATCCTGCTCCTGATGATGGGAGGAGAGCTAAAGTTGCTGACTACCTTGTTCGGAGGCTTCCACCTTCTTGATATTTTGTTTTTTAATAATTGTAAATGCTTTGGGCGAGCTTCGCCGACTAAACATGTACATTTATTGTTTGTAAATATAAAAGATTAATGGAAAGTTTGAGTTTTTGGCGATTTTGCCGACTAAACGTGTTTATCCAATCTTTTTATATTTTTGCAGCTTCACAATCCTTTTTATCTTGTCATGTGAGTGTCCGCCCAGTCCAGTATTAAGAATACCATTGTGCCCTTCCTTTACCTTTTAGGTCGTGTCGTCACACTCCCTTAGGCCTAAGTAGGGCAATTGGCGAGGACACACCTGTTATTGGATGTCTTTATCCGGTCAGGATTTTGTTTAACCAAAGTAGGTTTGATGCCTAAGAATACTCTGTAGGGCTTCATATATTTCCATGGGCAATGCTTAGAGGTCTGTCGTGCTTCATGACGATGACCTGAGGAGGGGTATTCCCCTGCTATGCCAACCATTATACCTGTGATTTGAAAAGGATGTGCAATAAGATATAATTGTTACTTTTTAGAAAGTGATCAACTGAGAGATTTTCATTGGTGAATTGAGAAATAAACTGTCTTTTCCCATAATGAGTACAATAAAAAATCTAACAATAGAACCCCTAAAAATAGAATTTCTTGAGATTAGCTGCGTTCCATGCTCGTGGTATCTCTCTGCCCTCCATCGTTTTCAAATGATAGGCACCTTGCAAATCGTTTCTAATTATCTCATAAGGTCCTTCCCAGTTCGGGCCCAGTTTACCGTCTGATGGCTTCACTGTGTTGCCCAGGACCTTTCTTAGAACATAGTCCCCAATTTCGAATTTCCTCGGATTGACCCTTTTGCTGTAGTGCTTTGCGAGCTGTTGCTGATAGTTCGCTAGTTTTACTAGGGCAAGTTCCCTGCGCTCGTCGGCCAAATCGAGTTCAGCGAGCAAAGCCTGATCGTTCTGACCCTACTCGACGAGGTCGGATCTCGTTGTAGGCAATCGTGCTTCTAGTGGGATGACTGCCTCCATACCATATGCTAGTGAGAATGGCGTTTCTCCTGTGGCTCGCCTAGGAGTTGTTCTGTACGCCCATAGGATATGCGGTAGCTCGGTTGTCCACGCGCCTTTGGCTTGTTTTAACCGCTTCTTCAATCCAGCGATCACTGTCTTGTTGGAAGCCTCAGCTTGTCCGTTGCTTTGAGGGTAAGCCACCAAGCTGAAGTGGTGCCTGATCCCGTGTTGGTCACAGAAGTCCTGAAAAGGGCCACTCTCAAACTGGGTTCCATTGTCAGTGACGATGGTTCTGGGGATCCCGAATCAAGTGATTATATTTCTCCATATGAACCTCATCATGTCAGCATCTCGGATGTTCGCCAGTGGTTCTGCCTCGATCCACTTGGTAAAGTAATCAGTTGCGACCAACAGGTATTTGCGATTGCCGGCAGCGGTGGGCAGTGGTCCCACGATGTCCATTCCCCACTGGGCGAAAGGCCAGGGGCTGGTTAGGGATTTTAACTCGCTGGCTGGCTGGTGGACCATGGGGGCGTGAAGCTGGCATTTTAGGCATCTGCGGACATATGTTGCGGAGTCCTTTTGCATATATGGCCACCAATAACCTTCCTTCATTGCTCGGAAGGCTAGAGACCTTCCTCCGACGTGACTCCCGCAGATTCCTTCGTGAAGTTCGTGAAGCACTCTCTTGACATCGCATGGGTGGACGCATCTAAGGTAGGGGCCGGAGAAAGATCTTTTATACAAGTCACCTCCCGTGGATAAGTAAAAGCGAGCAGCTTTGACTCTTATCTCGTGGGCAGTCCTCTTATCCTCTAGGAGCATTCCGTTCTTCAAATAGTCTCTCAAGGGATCCATCCAGCTGGGGGCTGGTTCCAATTGGAGTATTGGTTTCGCTTTGGTCAGCTCGCAGTTGGGGTAAATGCTCGGGCAACTGAGGAAATCGATAGGGATGATCCTTTTAAGGCTGGAATCAACTGCCGAGCTAAGGGCTGCTAAGGCGTCAGCGTGGCTGTTCTGCCCCCTGGGAAACTGTTGGATGTTGATTTCTTCAAAGTTCGTCATTAAGTTTTTTACCAGGGAGAGGTAGGCTGCCATCCTCTCATCCTTCGCGTTATAGTCTCCACTTATCTGATTGGAAACTCGTTGCGAGTCTCCGAATACCTGTAAATGCTTTGCTCCCAGAGTTTGCGCCCTTTGGAGACCTGCTATTAAGGCTTCGTATTCTGCTTCGTTGTTGGAGGCTGCAAATCCCAGCCTGATTCCTTGCTCGAGGACTGTGTTTTCTGGAGTGATGAGAACAATTCCTACTCCTTCCCCCTTTGAGTTGGAGGCTCCATCAACGAATAGTTTCCTTCTTTCCCCTCTAGCCTGGTTGTTTTGTTCTCTTGGCTTAGGCTGGTCGAAGGGTTCTTCGCCTGTGAATTCAGCTATGAAGTCAGCAAGGATTTGACCCTTGATAGCTGTCCTTGGTTGAAATTGGATGTCAAACTGGCCGAGCTCGACCGACCATTTAGACAGTCTGCCCGACAAATCCTCCTTCCTTAGGACAACCTTAAGGGGGTGTGATGTAAGGACGATGATCGTATGAGCTTCGAAGTAATGCTTCAGTTTCCTCGAGGACATTACTAGGGAGAAAGCGAGCTTTTCCAATGGCAGGTAGCGTTGCTCGGCGTCTAGTAAGGTTTTGCTCGCGTAATAGACTAGATGTTGGATCCCTGTAACTTCACACATTAGCGCTGAGCTGACAGTATGGCTGGATACAGAGAGGTAGAGGTACAGAGAGTCCATTTGCTATGGTATGACAAGCAGTGGTGGGGAGCTTAGGTAGGACTTGAGCTCGTCTAATGCTTGTGAGCAACCTGGGGTCCATTCTACTGTTTTGCTACCTTTTAATAGTTGGAAGAAGGGCTTGCATCTCTCGGAGGATTTAGAAATGAAACGATTTAGATCAGCGAGCATTCCAGTGAGCTTCTGTACATCGCGGATTGTGCGAGGAGGTTGCACTCTTTTGATTGCATCAATCTGGTCCGGATTAGCCTCTATGCCACGCTTGTTGACCAAATACCCAAGAAACTTTCCTGACTGGACACCGAAGGAACACTTGCTCGCGTTGAGTTTCATTCGGTACTTCCTGAGGATTTTGAAGGTACTTGACAGGTCCGAGAGGTGATTTTCCTTCTCCTTGCTCTTGATGAGCATGTCGTCGATGTAGACCTCCATTGTGTCTCCCATCTGATTCTTGAACATTTTAGTAACCAGCCGCTGATAGGTTGCCCCTGCATTTTTTAGCCCAAAAGGCATGACCTTGTAACAGTATAAACCAACCGTCGTGATAAATGCCGTTTTGTCCTGATCTGGGGCATATAGGGGAATCTGGTGATAGCCTGAGTATGCGTCCAGGAAACTCATTCGTTCGTGAGCTGCAGTGGCGTCTACTAGTTGGTCTATTTTCGGAAGAGGGAAGCTATCCTTGGGGCAGGCTTTGTTGAGGTCAGTGAAGTCTATGCATACTCTCCACTTCCCGTTGCTTTTTGGAACTACCACTGGGTTGGATAACCATTTGGGGAATTGCACTTCCCGTATGGACCCTGCATCCAGCAGTTTTTCGACTTCTTTTTCTATTGCTCTGGCCTTCTCGGGAGCAGTTAGTCTTGCCTTCCGCGCTATCGGCTTGAATGTGGGATTGACGTGCAACCGATGGCAGACCATATTGGGATCGATTCCTGGCAGCTCATAGGGTTCCCAAGCGAAAACATCTATGTTGCTTCTGACTAAGGTTAACAAATCCTTTTGCTCTTGGTCAGTGAGTGAGGTCCCGATCAGGAAGACTCTACTGTTGTCTCCTTCTTTAGCAATTACTTCTACCAGGTCCTCTACAATGCGCTCGAAGGGGAGGAGCCTGGTCTCTTCCACTTCAGGCCTTCCATATTTTAATTGCTATTTGGAAGGGATTGCACCTTCCTCCACTTTCTCGCTGGTTTGAACGGCTTTTTTCTCTGGCTTTGGTCGGATGGCCGCTATGAAGCACTTTCTCGCCATCGCCTGGTCGCCGTGTATCTCCATCACTCCCCGCTCGGTGACATATTTGAGTTTCTGGTGGTAGGTCGAGGAGACTACCTTCATTGCATGAAGCCATCCCCTGCCGAGGATGGATTGATATGGTGAATCGATGTCGACCACCAAGAATTCAATCATTTTTGAAACATTTCCAGCGAGCACTGGTAGTACAATCTTGCCCAGAGGCATGGTCATTTTCCCAGCGAAGCCGACCAGAGGAACAGTTGTTCCCTTTAGGTCGGCGATGTTCAACTTCAATTTTTTGAACAGGTTGATGTACATTACTTCGGATGAGCTCCCTTGATCGACGAGTAGCCTGTCGATATCAAAGTTGGCTATCCTGAGTGTAATGACTAAGGCATCGTGGTGTGGGGTCCTCACTCCCACAAGATCTTCATCCGTGAAAACAATATGCTTGTTGTAGTTGATGTCCTCTGCTCGCCAACGTTTTCCTGCCTGTGATTTTGCTGGATCAATCTGAAAAGCTTGCATTACTGCTGTCAGCTTCTTTACCTCCATTCGAGCTGAGTTACCCTGGATTTGCTTAACATTGGATACTCCATGGATTACTGCGAATTCGTGTCCGGTGTCGTCTTCCAATACGTTGTCGGGTTTTGCCTCCTTGTGGACAGTCACTCTCTCTACCTTCCTTTCCCCAAAGTCATTCAAATGTACGGATTGGGCTAACTCCTCAAGGTGGGACTTAAGAGCCTTGCAGTGCTCGGTCTTATGCCCTCCCTCTTTGTGTAAGGTGCATCTCAGTGCATTGTTTCTTTTCGATGGGTCTCCTCCCATTTTCCGGGGCCATTTGATGAACGGCTCATCCTTGATCTTCGCGAGAATTTTGTAAATTGGTTCTTTGAAGATGGTGTTGATCGCCTGGAACGACTTTGCAACGTCAGGGTTCCCCCCGTTCTTGGAGCCATTCTTGCTCCCATTCTTTCCTCCTTTTTTCTGGTTATCAACTTTCTCACTTCCCTTGGTAGCGAGCTTGGCTCGACCATTTTCTCCTACGTTGAGGCGGGTGACATCTTCCACCTTTGCGTATTTCTCAATCTGGGCCATCAGTTCATCAATGGTGGTTGCTTCCTTCTTTGTAAAGGACTGGTAAAGGAGGGAAGAGCTAGGTAGCCCAATTTTGAATGAAGCCACTGCCACCTCTTCCGCGCAGTCCTCGACTTCATTGAATAACTCCCAGTACCTCTTCGCGTAGTCTTGGAGTGTCTCCTGAGGCGTTTTCTTCATTGTTAATAGAGCATCCATCCTTTTGGGATGGGAGCTGCTGGTGATGAACCGGGCCGTGAAGAGCTCGGCCATGGATTTGAAATTTCTGATGGATCGGTGAGGGAGTTTCTCGAACCATTTCTAGGCCACATCATGAAGGCTCGAGGGAAAAATACGGCACATCAGTGCATCTCGGTGATTCCAGAGGGTCATAGCTTGCCGGTACTGCCTGACATGATCAGTGGGATCAGTCTTTCCGTCGTAAATCTTGAACCTTGGAATAGCAAACTTTTTGGGAGCTTCTTCTTCTTCAATTTCCCTCGTGAAGGGAGATTTCATCTGGGTCTTGAGGGCTCTCCTGGCGAGTTCTCTGGTCGACCTGGTGCCGCGGTGAGCTGGATGTTGATCCATTTCTCTGCGGACTAAGTTCCGTATGTTATCGTCGCTGTGGGCAGGGCTCTGATAGCGGCGAGCTTTTCTCAGTTGCTCGCGGAGGTCGTCGTCTGAGTCGCCACCTTCGAACCCTTGATATTGCCGCCTAGGGCTCCTTCCTCGGCTGCGAGATTTGCTCGCCTAAGGGCTAGGAGTGCGATAGGGGCATCTCCTGGTATCAGGGCGTAGTTCTTCCTCGATTTTTTCCAGTCTTCTTTTCAAGCGAGCATTCTCAGCCTCATATCTGCGAGAGGACTCCCTCTGCTCGTGGAGCCTTGCTTCGTATGCATCGATTAATCTGGATATCTGAGTGGACCTTACTGGCCCTTGACTTTCTTCTGAGGCTGGCCTTTCTAAGCTAGCCCCTTGATCTGAACGTCGGACTTCAGACCTAATCCTGCGAGGAGCAGGTGGCTCCTGAATATCTCCTGCTTGAGGAGCGTTACTGCTGTGACCAGACATCTTAGATTTTTTTCTCAGAATGGGCTCTTCTCAGGGAAAGATAAACGATTCCCACATACGGCGCCAATTGTGGTGACAATTATTATGCAACACAAATAAATATGAAAGAGGTAACAATCAAGAAAAAATAAATAAAATGCCAATCACACAACAACGGGTATACGTGGTTCAGCAAAGATGTGCCTACGTCCACGGTGGTTCAGTCAGTTTTATTTCTCTATATTCTGAAGAATAAGTACAGAGAATACAACTTGTCCTTTGCCCCGGACTTAGGGTTTAATTTATACATGTATATGTTGGAGTAGTGGGGGTGATGGGTTCCTCCTTATCAGCCATCTCCCCTACATGGGATCGCGCTCCCTTACCACTTCTCTTCATGGGATCGTGGGGTAATCGGATGAGTACAAGAGGTGATGGGCCTGGGCTTTGGGCCGCTAAGGGGAGGCTACTCGTCCAGGCCTTATGGTGCTAAATTCAGGGTACCCATAATACTAAAATAAAGTATATTAGGATATGTGAGATGAGATAATAAAAGGGGTAAGTAATAAAACAAGTTAATGCGAATTTATGAGAATTTAAGGCGAGAATTGAAAAAATTGGACCTTCTTGAAGATCTTGAGCTTGATATTGAATGTTGGAGAGCATCCCTTGCACTTGGATGATGATGGAGGGTAGTTAATTCACCAAGTTTGATGAAAAGGATGATGAAAAGTGAAGGTTGGAAAGGGATTTGGATGTGGAAATCACGCTGACTTCGAGAGAGGTTTTCTGGATTTGCTGAGAATAATGTTTATAAGATTTGGGCCTCTTTGCAATGAGGCCATGCCCTCCTTTTTAGAGGCCCATGGCATTGCCGATAGGCATAGCCCTGGTCCTGCCTATCGGCAGGTGTGTTTAGGAGCACTGCCGATAGGCAGTGTCTTTCAGGCCTTTTCAAAAAATCGGCCGCAGAGCACAAACCGTTGATTAGAATTTGGAAAGAGGCAAAGCGTTGGAAAGGTAATTCAGAGACCTTCAAAAGTCCTTTGCACTGCTCCCGGGTTCGGGAGTTCACTTTGGGTCAAATGTGGCTCTAAAGCGCTCGTCGGTCCTTTGGACGGAACAACTTTGGACGCAAACGGATCGTTCGTCCGCATGGTAAGTCAGAATCATGCACGGGATGGAACGTTGGAAATTTTAGGATATGTAATTTGACATTCCAAAGAGTTTGACCCAGTTTGGGGAGTTGACTTTGGTCAATCGAGGCCTGGAAGCATTCAGTGACCTTCCGGAGTAAAACAGATCGTTCGTCCGTACCGTAAATTAGAATTGCACACGAGATGGACCGTTGGAAAGGGGATTTAGTTCCGTTTGAATATTCATTCAGTCAAGGTCAAGCTAAAGAGTTGTCTTAGGTCAAACGGATCCCGGGAGCGTCTGGTGGCCTCTTGATTGAGTTTTGGGTAAAATAGGTCATTCGTCCTCATGGTAAGTCGGAATCGCGCATGGGATGGACCGTTGGAAAGCTAATCCAGTGACCTTTTAATATTCATTTATTCTTGGTTGAGATGAAGTGCTTTTCTTTTTGTTTAAATGGATCTTGAGAGAGCCTGGTGGCCTCTAGGTCGGTACTCGGGGTATGACCTAGGTTTACGGTGTTGAAGGGAGGTGCTTGGGACCTAAGGAGAGTTTAGGGGGTAACAGAATGGGGTGTCTACAAAATGAAAATTAAAATTTCTATAAAAATACGAATATCAGTTGACAAAATTTAAACAAACAAGCCAACCAAAGGAGCATACCAAGTCTACTGACAAACTTGATTGGTACTACGCATATGTTCCAACTAAATATCACTTTTCACAACTTGGTCCTTGGGTGGCAGAACAACACAACTACAAAAATTGTGGCGATACATCTTAAAAAATTCTCATATAAAGGTAACAAATAATAAATTCACCTCATATGTCAATATATTAAAATTTAGTTGCACTTCTATAATGGCTCGCCTTTCAGTCTCTCATCTCTACCATTCTTATTCTCCATAATTTTCATTCATATAAATCAAGTTCCAACATTTTTCAACCAAATATAAGTTAATTCCCTCTCTCTCTACATATTATACTTCGAAAATATAGGCATTTATTTGTTAAATTGAAGCATTTGATAGATGGTAATTATTTGGCTTTGGTGAGTTTTCTGAACTATGATTTTGTTGGTTATAATGTGTATGGGAAGTCACCGCTGAAAGAAAAGAAGGGTAACTCATCAAATGCACACGGATATGATTTTGATGCCATTGTTGCACAGGTAAGTTACTCAAACATGTCAAATTCGATGGACACTGGTAATTTCTAATCAAGGGATCTTCTCTCACCCTTTCGGTGAACTATCATAAATTACAAAGACTTATACATCTAAAATCCTCACACTTAGATGGATTAATATTTTGGGGATATTCACAATTACAATGCTTATCCAAAACTTAGGAAAGTAATACCTTGAAAAGCACAAGTTAACTGCAGTAGTGATATCATCCATATTTATATCCCAATACTCTTTTACAAAACAACTATAGAATCATTCAAATTCATCCTACTATCAAAAATATTATATTCCTCATATTTCATCTCAAGAGTAATAATTTAATCTTACAAATTTTATGTAATACCCCACACTTTTATGGATATTTAAATTTCATTAATGGGTGTAATTTTTAAGTGACTAAAATGGAGATTTCGAGCGCGCTGTTGGTTTTAGAATGGCCGAGATAGTCGGAATAGAGTATTCAGGAGTAGTGTTTAGGTTTCGGGGGCTTTTGGAATAATAAGGACTCGCAATTGAGTAAAGTAGTAATTTTCTAGTTTATAAGGGATAAACCCTTATTTCTCTCCTTATAAAAGGCAGGAGAAAGTGGGAGAAGAGGAGAAGAGAGAAAGTAAGAGAGGAAGAAGAAAAAGGAGATTCCAACCAAACTTCGCGGGATTCGACTTGAGGTCGTCAAATTTTATCCACGGGGCAAGTGTTTACTTTCTTTATTCTTTTAAGCATATATCTAATATTATAGTTGGTAGTGATGAACTATAAAGATTTTGTGCTGGGTTTTCGTGAATCATAACGGGTTGTTTGGAAGTTTAACGAATAAACTCTAGATAATATCCAAGTCAAGAAACTCAGGAATTAATTGTTCGTTATGGGTTCTAGGATGTTTAGAACCCTTTTTATGAGTGTAAATGTTGTTGATTGAGGTTGTAGGGTGATAGGAGAGGGGATAAAAGCTTGGGGGAGCTTTAATGGCCCTAATAAAGGCTCGGAGAAGAATATGTCATGTTCGGTCGATTGATCGACCCTACAGATATTTTGACAGTTTCGGCTTGTGTTGTGTATATGGGATAAATTCCAAAATAAATCAATTCCAACCTATTTGTTTGAGGAAATTAATATCCATCTAAGGAAATTAATATCTAGCCATTTGAGGGAATTTATGGGGACTAGGAGGGTGCAATAATTGTGTGCCACTAAAAGTATATTTTTGAGGAACATAAATAAATTGAGGAATTAGACATTTGGGGTTCCTAAAAATAGAGTGGGGACCTCTAAATTATTATTTGAGCAAAATGTAAACTTTGGGTTCACGGAAAATGGAATCCATGACTTATTTACTTAGGGGTGTTTGGGACGAGTAATACTCGGGATAGTATTTCGGCGGGCGATTATATAAATAATGATGCGTGTCGAAAATATCTTTATATGCCGCATATATGTGTGGAATAAATCCTATGATGAGAATAGGATGGAAATTGAGGATAAGGGCTAGATATGCATGAACGGCTATCCGGTGTCGGTTGACGACTATGATTATAGGTCATGTGATACCTATGGGATTAAAATAAGTCGAGAGTATACTTATTTAATTAGTATGAATTGGTATATTCGGAGAGTATATAAATCCTTAATGGTTATTAATGTACGAGTTATATATTAAGTAAAAGAATACTTTTGGGTTTAGTATTTTAAATGTGTAAATACTTAGATAGCATTACGAATGGGAACATTTGGGATTGTTGTCTATCGCTATGAGAGTTGGAAATTATAGGCATATATAAAGATTTGAGAAGTGATGTAGATTATATATACGATGTGATTACAGTATATATAATATAATATGATACGAATAAATATATATGTGTGTGATTGGTATATTTGTATCTTAGAGGCTGGTTCCACGTGCTTTCCTTTGGTGTAGGTTTGGAACAGACAGATTATATATTTTCTCTAGTGCGATCCGGGGAGGTTGCGTGATGTGGGTGAATCCCCTGGCTTGAGGAGAAGGGAGAGTATATCCCGAGGTCATCTCGTCCCGCATACGAGTACGATGATTATACTCCACTTGCAGAGGGAATATGACCACCTCCACCATTGTGTATTTTTAGCATGACCATGAGTGAGTCTGGCTTAGTACCGTGGTTGATTGAGTAAACCCCGATTCAGATAGGCACTATGAGACTGCATCCTCGAGTTATAGCTCGGTGGGATGGTTATTATACTTATGATTCGGATAGGTATAATTATACTTGTTGCGTATAGTATATTTCTTGTATATGAACATGAGTTATCATATAAAGTAAACATATGTATATAAAGTGAAAAGATTGATAAGGTGTATTTACCTTTCCGGTGGATTTATATGGGAATGAATTATAGGGTCTAGTAAAAACTATCTATCTATATCTATATCTATATCTATATCTATATCTATATCTATATCTATATCTATATCTATATCTATATCTATGTGTGTGTGTGTGTGTGTGTCTGTGTGTGTGTATGTGTGTGTGTGTGTGCGAGCTACATATATATACGCGTTATGTGCTGAGGGCCTAATAAATCCCGATGATCAACATTGTCATGTAGTAGTGTATTAGGTGTTTTCTTTGTTTGGATTTCGCTTTACGAGACACCCCACCAACGAACGTAGAGCAATGTTGGGAATGGGGAGAATTTTAGCCCTTAGTACTGGGTTGAGGATTTTTAGACGATGGGAGATAGCGTTTAGTTAGGCAGGGTAGCTTCACTTGTAGGTTTAAAAGGTATACGATAGGTGTGCACTATTATAAGAGGGGTGAGGCGTATCTCATGGGAGTGCAATACCAATTTAAATATGAGAAAAATCATATTTTAAACATATGGCATTTATGCACTTGCTAAATATTTTCAAACTCGGGCTCTGAACCATTTTGTCTATTTTACTCTCTTGCTATATATATATATATATATATATAGGTGTCTAGACACAAGGATTCCTGGATGATGATTCCTTTGAGTCAGACATTTGTTGCAGCAGCTATGGATGCATGCAAGTTTATTTTAGACGCTTCTATCCTTGAGATCTAGATATGAGGTATTCTAGAAACATCCGGGCCGGTAGCCCAATTGTATTCATTTATTGTTTTACCACCTTTTAGTGCGGTATTCGATTTGGTTGTATTATGTTAAACCGAGTGTTTGGTTATTTTTATTTCATTTCAGCTTTGTATATATATAAACTGTGTGATTGTTTTACTTTGTCAGTTTGAATAAAAAGATTAGTTAAACAAAATTTTGACGCTAGCCTAATAGGATATTAGTTATTAATTTATTTTTCGATTGTGATGCTGAGAATGAACCATATGAGACTCCTGTTTTAATTTGGTATAGGATTGATCACTCGGTATTTTATTAGATGGGGTGTCACTGATGGTATCAGAGCATCACGTTCTCGTGTCCTTAGGAATCTGTGTGGATGTACTATGCTTTCAGCGTTTCTCTCGATTTGATGTAGAGCCTTATGATTAGGATTGTTGATTTCTCTTGTGAGATTTCATTCTCCTAGCATTATATAAGATTATAGTAAATATTTTGCGCGCTCGTTCGAGATTCATGTGCTGATCGAGGAAGGGAGACTAAGGAAGGTCGTGATGAGGGAAGCATGAGGCGGGGCTTAGCTAGAGCTGTAAGTCAAATTTGGGGATGATGACCACAGCAGAGGCCACTCCCTTTATGGAAATTGTCAAGGATTGCTGCAACAGCTGCTAAAGTATAGTAGTTATGAGTATCTAAGTACCGCTATAGTAGAGAGTGGTGGTAAATGTGAATTTGCCAGTGAAGTAAATTGGGAAAAGGTTCGAAAGGTCTTTGATAAGGACCATACGTTCTAGTTTAAGTTACACGAATTCATTGTAATGCGATTCAGCGGAAGTTTAAGGCTCAGAAGCTTTGTCTTAGAGCAGGGTAAGGAAATACCCATGTGTGAAAATTCGAAGAAATTTTTTTCACTCGTGGGTGCAACATTAAAATGGTGGGAATGGTAGTCACCATGTTTAAGGGGGCAGGATGTTTTGCTCATAGAGGGATCTTACGGATGGATATAACCGTTAGTTCATTTGGTTTATCAGAAATGAAGAGAATGCAGTTCATTAATTATTCACATAAGGATCGGTCGGAGGCCGACAATGAGTAAAAAGTTATATGGATAAGTGAACTTTGTACCAAATTAAGGTAGCTACAATGAAGAGAGAGTCCTTCAGTGGAATGATAGGCTCACTAGTAAGTGTTGCTAACATTTATGGAGAATTTATGTTCGGGAAACCCCATTGGCGGCCATCCACCCGGGGAATTATTTGAAACAGGGATGTTGAGGCCGGTAGGGGAGTTTCCTTTAACGAATAAGTTAAGGGAATTACGAAGGCGATTATTAGGGTGCCTAGATAGGACATTAATTAAAGTAGTTTTTGGTTCAGTTACGGCAAGTGTACCATATCCAGGAACCATTTGGGGTAGCCAGGGTAATTGGCAAGAATGTTGTTATGAGTTTCACCCTGGTTGAAGGAGGCATACTTTGTGTGGCAAGATTTCGCCGCAGTATTTTATTTGCCCTAGATTCGTTTGTGATTCCATTTTACTGGCGGTATCAGTAACATTATATAGTGTATGTCTATATACTTTTTCGAGGTAGCGGGGTTTCATTTTTCTTCATTCATTATGGAAATGGGTGTTGATATTTTATGTCTATATCTGGTATGTACTCCTCATTTTGTGTGTTATGCGAGTATAGTGCTATTGTAAGTGTAAGGTATTTGTGGATTATTGGAGTGATAGCAGTTTAATGAGTGTAAGACTATTGTATTCACAATGACAACCCTTATGGAAGTTGGCTGAGGACCCTCCATAGTCCATGTCTGAACTTCTGGCTATAGCCGAGAGACTCATGAACACAGAGGAGGCGATGGATGCCAAAGAATATGAAGAAAAAAGAGACCACAGTGATGGAAAGGGTCAGAAGTCTAAGGGGAAGGATAGTTAGAAAAGGACAATAGACGATAAGTTTATGGACAAGTTTTCGGATTTCTTAGTTGGCCAGAAAAGTTGAAGACAACTCCTCACAAGAGAAATAGAAATCGTTGGTGTGAATTTCACCAAGATCATGGGTACATCACCGATAAATGCTTCGCCCTCAAAGATGAGATAGAGAAAATGCATAAATCTGGTAAGTTAAGGAAATATATTGATATGAGAGGTTTGGGCTGAGGTCGAGATGAAAAAGAACGAGATGACCCAAAGAAGAGGAGAAATGATAGATGTAAAAAGGACTCTTTAGCCAAGAGGAATGACCCTTTAGATGATGATAGTGATGATCCAGATCTCCCACCAAAGGACGATAACATCCCAATGAAGAGGCTCAACATGATTTCATTTGGTGTGGGCCTGATTTGTGGTGGCCAAGTAGGAAGAGGCTTTGAGGTGGCTGACTGCAAGGCGCACGTAGCCGAGGCTAAGGCAATAACTAAGGTCGGGGTTGTAAACTAAGCCTGTATTAATGTTAAGCCCGGGAAAAGGACGAAAGTGGATATGGAAACCCTCATAGTCGATTTTTCCAAACTAGATTTCAACGCTATCCAAGCTCGTCATGATGACCCATTCGTTATTACCACCAGAGTACATGGGTGTGAGGTGCCGAGAATCTTTGTTGATGGAGAAAGCTTTGCAGATGTCATTTTATGGCCGTGCTTCAAAGGCTTAGGACTTGGATGGGCCAGACTCATCCCGTACCATCATCCTCTGATAGGATTCAGTGGAGAAAAGGTTCACCCTATGGGGATGTACGAAATGGATGTCAGAATGGGAGACGAGTGGCCAAAGAGGCTAACCAAGAATATCTACTTTTTTTATACATGAGAACGTCTTCTCAGCTTATAACCTCATATTGGGATGAGTAGCTCTCAATGTGTTTGAGGTTATGCCTTTGATGGTTCACCAAATGATAAAATTCTCGACTCCATACGGAGTAGGGGAAGTTCAAGGTGACCAAACACCGGCATGAGAGTTCTACTTGAACTCAGTAGAGGAGAGAGAAGCACATAAGAAAGAAATAGTCGCATACAATATTGATAACCTTGATCCCAGAGACGAGGTAAAACTTAAGAAAGGCGAGGCCGTAGAGGAGGTAGAATCCATCATCCTCAATGAGGACGAGCTGTAAAAAACCATTCAGGTTGGCAAAGCCCTAAAATAAGATATCAAGGATGAGATGATCGAATTTTTGAGGTAGAGACAGATCATCTTCGCGTGGAATCACGACGATATGCCCGGGATTGATCCAAAAATAATGTCTCACAAGTTGAATGTCGTCAATGGAGAAAAAACGATAAACAGAGAAGGAGAATATACTCAGAGACGAGGTTAAAAAGATGGAGGAGGTTGAGTTCATCAGAGAGGTGATATACCTTGAATGGATTTTAAATGTTGTCATAGTACCTAAAGCCAACGACAAATGGAGAATTTGCATGGACTTCACTAATTTGAACATGTCTTATCCTAAAGATAGCTTCCCTCTCCCTCGAATTGATCAGATGGTAGATGCTAGTGTAGGGCATGAATTTTTGAGCTTCATGGATGCATACTCCGACTACAACTAAATTTTTATGGACCCGACAATGCAAAGAAGACAACCTTCATTACCGATAAGGGGACCTATTATTATAAAGTTATTCCCTTCGACTTGAAAATGTTGGAGCTACATATCAATGGTTGGTGAACAAGATGTTTGAAGACCGGATTGGAAAGTCTATGGAAGTTTATGTTGACGATAAGTTGACCAAGATCCTGAAGGTCGACACTTATGTGGCCGACCTTGAAAAAACATTCAACACCATGGACGAGTAAAAGATGAAGTTCCATCCAGCCAAGTGTGTCTTGAGTGTCAGAGCTGTCAAGTTCTTGGGTTTCATTGTCAAAACAAAGGGGTATAGAAACCAACCCAGAGAAGATAAAATCCCTGTTAGAGATGAAGACACTCAGTAACATCAAGGATGTTCAGAGGTTGATCGGACGGGTAAGTGTACTAAACAGGTTTGTCTCAAGAGCCATTGATATTAGTCTTCCATTTTTTAAGATTCTTTGAAAAACTTTTGAGTTGGATGAGGAATGCGCTAGATCTTTTACGGAACTAAAGTCTTATCTAGGCTCTCCACTGTTACTATCTCATCCTATCCGAGGAGAGATACTTTACCTATACTTATTCGTATCTGAGTCGGCTATCAGCTTGGAAATAGTGCGAGATGATGAGGGTGTACAAAGACCAGTGTATTTCAACAACAAGGCCCTCCAAGGGATTGAACAGAGGTAGCCTAAGATGGAAAAACTGGCATATTCCCTCATCCATGCTTTAAGAAAGATAAAGGCTTATTTTCAAGATCATACAATGTTTGTCTTGACGGCCTCTCCCCTCAGGTAAGTCATCCATAAACCTGAGAAATCAAGTAGGTTGATGATTTGGGCCATTGAGCTAGGAGAATACGACATAGCTTATCAGCCAAGGGTGGCAATTAAGGAATAGGGAATAGTAGACTTTGTGGAAGAGTTCACTTGGGCTGAGGTTGATAATGAAGAAGCAGATAGTCTTGAAAGGTCGGCCAAAACTTGTACCGAACTGGTAGAGGCCGAGACTAGCATGTCGAGACCTCCAAAAGCTAAGATAAATAAGTTTTTGCTCATAAATGGAGTTATTGAAGAAGGTCTATTTTCTGAAGGGGCGGTGTGGAACTTTTTTCATTGATGGTTCATCCTGTGAAAATGGGAGTGGAACCGGCCTGATCATGTCGTCCCCGGATGGAATAAATATAGAGTACGCATTAAAGTTTAGTTTTAAGGCTTCCAATAATGATTCAAAGTATGAGTCCTTTATAACCGAAATCTCCCTCGTCAGAGATCTTAATATCGGCCAACTTTTAGTCCATAAGGACTCTTAGCTTGTAGTTAATCAGGTCCGGGGGATTTATGAAGCCAAAGATGATAGAATGGTAAGGTGCCTAGAAAAGGTGAGGAAGATAATGATGGACTTTAGTGAGATCAAAGTCAAAAGGGTACTACGGCTGGATAATAGCTGAGCTGACACTCTAGCAAGGTTATCCTCGGTCACACAGATAAAGACTAAGAGATCAGTGCCAATAGAAATCGTTTCTCGTCTGACAATAGAGGAGGATTACACGAAGCTGAATTTTTGTTTCAGTTTAAAACTGGGACCATCTTGGATGGACCTACTTATTCAATATATCAAAGAGGGTAGTTTCCCAAAGTTTAAGGCCGAAAAAAGGAAGTTGCGATACAAAGCAGCTAAGTTCTCTATCCCAGGGGACATATTATATAAGAAAGGGTTTCTTTTACCTCTACTCAGATGTGTCCACCCAGTCGAGGTAGAATATATTTTAAAGGATGTTCATGAAGGATGTTGCTCAAGCCATATTGGGGGTAGATCATTAGTAAAAAGGGTCATCACTAAAGGATATTGGTGGTTGATCCTGGCCAAATACTCGACCGAATATGTAAAGAAGTGCAACAAGTGCCAGCAGTTTGCCACCATCCCTCATTAGCCCCATCAACCTCTGACGTCTATCACCTCACCATGGCCATTTATAGTATGTGGGATTGATTTGGTTGGACCTTTGCCAAGGGCCATGGGTAACTATAGATATTTGATTATGGCAATAGACTACTTATCAAAGTGGGTAGACGCCGAGGCTATAATCAAGATCATAGAAAATAAGACCTTTCAATTCATGTGGAAGAACATCATTTACAGATACGGCTGGACTAATACACTCATCTCAGACAATGGCACCTAGTTCAAAAATATCTCCTTAGAAAAATATTATAAAAGGGTCGACAACAAACACTTCTTCTCAACACCAGATCGACCTTAGCCAATGGTCAGACTGAAGTCACGAATAGAACTATTCTTGTTGGAATCAAGAAAAGGTTAGAAGATGATAAGGGTAAATGGACTGAAGAGGTACATGGTGTACTATAGGCTTACCGAACGATAATGAAAACACTGACAGGGGAGACTCTCTTCATGTTAGCTTATAGATCAGAAGCTGTGGTACCAATAAAGATCGATCTCCCCACTCACAAAGTTTAGACGTATGACCCTGAGGTAACTATGGCAGAGAGAAAACTTGACCTAGATCTGATCGAAGAAAGATGAGATGATGCTGAATTCAGAGTGGAAGCCTATCAGCAAAGGACGGCTAAGTTTTACAATAAGAGGATAAAAGTGAGGCTCATAGTAGTGGGAGACCTCGTTCGGAAAAAAACCTGGCAAAAACCAAACAAGCTTCATGCCAACTAGCATGGTACTTACTGGGTTAGAGATGAGGTAGTCCCAGGAACTTATCAACTGGAGAATCTAGAGGGGGAACCATTCTCCAACCCTTGGAATGCCGACCACTTAAAAAGGTACTACTAATATATGATTGTATAGGAGAATTTCATTATGAATCATTGTAAAAAGGGATTATTATGAATGAGAAAAATAAAAATTAAGTGTTCCCTTATACATTATATACTTTATCTTGAATGATTTGTTTCAAGTACGCTTAAAAGTTATAAAACATCATTCCTGGTGAGATAGGAACAACCTAATCTTGGTGAAATGATAATCTGGAAAGGGGGCCGACCCCATCCATGGACTTTCAATAACACCAAGAAGGGTTAACTTAATCATTAAAACATCATTAACTTGGTGACAAAATCTCTCTCGATCGAGACGATAATGCATGGATGAGACGAAGCTCAATCATGCACTCTCAAAACAGCGAGAGGAGGTATGGCATAACACCATAATTTGGTGAGTCCAAAATGAAAATCACTTGGGTGTGGTTAATTACTTAAACATCATTAATTTAGTGAATATGAGATGAAACATCATTAGTTTGGTGATCTCAGACCTTAAACATCATTAATTTGGTATATATGAGATGAAACATCATTAGTTTGGTGATCTCGGACCTTAAACATCATTAATTTGGTGAGTGAATATGAGACGAAACATCATTAGATTGGTGATCTCAGACCTTAAACATCATTAATTTGGTGAATATGAGACGAAACATCATTAGTGTGTTATGATGTGGTGATATGTGGGTGGTTTGTGAGTTATTTTAATATGATCCCAAACATAATTAGTTAGTGTTATCGTACTTCAAAAGATAAAAAGCATAAGACATAAAATGATGGAAAGAAAAAATTCATCCATTAATAAATAGAGGTTATAGATAACAGAATTGACAAAATACAAAAGCCCTCAAGGCTGACTGTCTTAATAAGAAAAATAACCCTCAAGGTTCAGCGTCACATATCTGAATAGTAACTCTTAAGTTGGTGATGTCAGCCCCATCATCATGATCATCCAGCTCCTCATTGTTCTCAATAACCTCCTAAGGTCTGGTCTCAGTAGGGGCAACAACAGCGTTCTCAACTTCGGCCAAAGAAGCTTCGAGATGACAGTCATCAAAGTCAAGGCCTATAAAGTCATCTAGTGATAGGCTCTCGGTCTCTGCATGCTTAATGGATGCCTATCGACCAGCAGCCTTGATGCCTCTCTCCCTATAGTCAAAGCCTAAGTCCACAAATTTGTCAGATAATTTGTAGTTGGAAATGGTTTTGTCCTTATCCTCGACCAAGGCATCTTTAACGGTAGCATTAATACTGGCCTTTATGCTCTCATCCTTAGCCTTCAGAGCTTTGTTATGGTCGGCTTTCCGAGTTGAGACCAGATCGATCTTTATCCTTTCGTAGATCCCCCTTGACCTTGTCAAGGTCGGCCTGCCAATCCTTCTCTTCTTTCTCAGCGTATTACCCCCTTTGGATCAAGGGCAGCCTCTTTAGAGTCCAGTTGGCCAAGCGATGAAGAGTAATCGCACCCAGCAACACAAGAGGCAGACACATAAGTACGAGACATAGGAAATAAAGGGATAACACATGTAAAAATTCTTAAAGATACCTGGACAGTTCGGTGAAGGGAGAATTCAGCCAACAAAGGGATGTCTATGGATTGGAGGAAATGGTTGTCGTCCTCACTAATGAGAGAACCTAGGACATCTGTAGCCTTTAGCCTATGACCAATGACACTGTCATCTCTTATCTTCTATTGTGACAAACGAGCAGCATGCTTATCATCTATGGATATTAGATTGGCTTGGTCGTAACGTAGAGTTTTTAAAGAACGAGTGGTGGGATCGGCTTCCTGACCCATCCTCTTCTTCCCAACACCATTATCTCTGCTGGAGATAACAATCTTCTTTGCTTGTACAGCAGGAGTGGCATCGTTGTTGCCACGTCTGTGAATGAGCTTGCTTAGATTGGGGGCCGACATTTTCCAAAGTTCGTCCGAAGTGCCTTCTGGACGCTCTAGAAAAGAAAAGTCTCAAAAATTAGTGTATCGGCTATACAAAGGTACGAGTCATCACTGATTAATAATAATATAATAACAAAATAACTTACAAAGTTCAGTTAGGGGGACACCCCCTAGACCTGTCGGAGCAAGATAGTACGGGATCATCAGATGCTCAAACTTCACAAGACGACATTTATAACCTTGGCTAAGAAAGTTTGTTAATATTATCATAGGAATCAGGGCTCAATCTCTGGTCAGCTTTTTCCGATATGGGGACCTTGGCCCACCTTAGAGGAGTTCTAGTTCCAGACGTCCCGCAGTCTTAGTTGGGGCTGAACTCCCAAACACCTGAAATGAAGAAGTATCGGGATTTCCAATTATGGTTGGAGGTCTGAGTTACCAGTAGGATTTTCTTTTCAGACTTCCTGTCTACAAAACGATAGTAGCTTGGATGAGTCTTGGAAGATGATGGCGTGTAACAACCAAGAAATATATGAACTGGAAGGTCAGCTTGATGTACATCCTTCTAAAGGACGATTGATCCAATCATCACTCTCCAAGAATTTAGAGACATTTGATAATGGGGAAGGTTTATATGAGCAAGGATGGCCCAAAGTATGGGGTGAATAGGCAGATGAAAACCTAACTTAAACATCTACTCATAAACGCAGGTCTCACCATCCCGACCGTGAAAGTCTCTCTCGTTTTTAAGAGGTACCCTCATAGAAATAACATGATCTATTATGTAGATGTGTCTAAATACTAAGAGATCATCCTTAGAGATAGTACTCTCATATTCAGTGGTGATGGAGGTATCATCTTCGCTCTCCTTATCACTACAAATTGGGACCTCAACCTAAGGATTACCTGGGTCGCCACTAGGGAACCTCTCAGCAAACTCGGCCCCAGTCATGACCGATAGTGTAATGGAATTTCTAGGAGGGGGCACATTGGGCTCTAATATCTTCACATAATTAAGGCCATGTGATGACTTGGATCATTTAGAAGATGATATACTAGAGGAAACCTCTTCATCATCACACCCTGAACTTTGCGAAGGGACCAATCCATAGACTCTTCATGTAAATTCACGCTCTCAGCTTGTTAAGAGGTCGACATAGGGTCGGCAAAATATGACTCTGACATTGGTTCACAAGTCTCAATGACTTGGGGGTATACTACAACCAAGGGTGATGGAAAGATAGGTCGGACTAGAAAAGCCTCTGCCTTTCAACTCTTGGCTTAGGCTTTCTTTATTTATGTAATCTTATCAAATAACTTCTCTCTCAAACCAGGCAAGTCCTCTACTAACTTGTATAAGGGTCCTAGCATCCGAAGGATGAGGCTACACTTGGGTGAAATAGGAAAGGGAAAATACCTTAAAGTTTGACTATAGTTGACTCAAGGATCAAACCCTGGAAATTTAAAAGGTTTTCCCCAAGAACAGTAAGAATAAACCTAACCTTATCCACGACAGATGATGACTGAAAGACACCTGAAAACCTAAATACTAGCAGCCTAAACCTAAAAAACCCTCCTAATCATTCAATCAAACTACAAACCACCAATAAATTCCCTTCCTCAGTCTAAAGACCTCCCAAAAATGGCAGGACAACCACCGAAAAATAAAAATGAAAAAAAAAAAAAATTAAACAATTGATGGAATTACTAGAAATTAAGAAAGTTGAGGTGAAGAGGATTACCTGAGAAAACTCAAGATCTTGAGGCAGAGGGAATGGAGCAAGGAGACTTGAGATTGGAAGGGTTGAAAGTTTTTTGTAGGTGGGTAGCTATGGAGGTTTTTCTTTGCAGAATAAGGGAGTAAGGCACGAAGGATGTTAGGGAAGAAAGAGAAATGAGAAAATTTTAGGGCTTTTAAATCTCCCCTAATGATTATGCACTATCCCTAATAATTTCATCATTAAGGGCACGAAACCCTAAGCGCATAACCACTAAACCCTACTTGGGGCAAACGCTAATCAATCAGGTTAGTGACATGTGTCCACCACTCATGTATCAAGCTCTATACAGGTAATACATCTGAGACATCTCATCACGCCCTCAGAATTTGTACCCTACAACCTCCTATTCACAGAGAAGGCTAAGGTCTAGGGGTGATTGATATGTCCAAAGTGTATCCCCTCCTCTTAGGACGATTGGCATCATATCTCATGGTGGAGTTGTCATTGGATACACACGTGTCATCCCGATAAGGGTCGGCGTCATCTCAACTAGCCTCAACCATATGGAAAGCCGAGACCACCAAGAGCATCACTTGTTCAGCTAGCACCATCTTCGTATTCTTCCAAGGACGAT
The DNA here is from genome assembly GCA_949130495.1 of Sambucus nigra. NCBI lineage: Eukaryota > Viridiplantae > Streptophyta > Magnoliopsida > Dipsacales > Adoxaceae > Sambucus > Sambucus nigra. Next base: position 365,472,703 of record OX422212.1, read on the forward strand.
AATAGGGATGACCCAGCTAATCTAACATCGGCCTAATCTATTCAACCGAGGTCATATATATGACTGAGGGCATGGGACCACCCTATCGTAATTAGAAACCTCTTATCCTCTTAGCTCGAAGTTGAAGAGGACGATACCCAGTGGCACGAGCGTATGCAAGTACGGAAGAGGTATGATCATGTGGACAATTCCGTTATAAAAAAATCATTCCCTCACGTGAGGCAATATTACATAATTATTGTGCCCATGTGCCAAAGACAGGTTTCTACATCCTATTGGGAGTTTCCTCATGCATATGTTGATTACATGTTTGGGGGGAACATTACACCACCCAAGCCCTATATATACACTTCATCTTCTCCATGAGAAGGGATCCTTAATTCATAACCCTAATAGAACTCTGTGTAATTGTATACAAAAGAGAGAGAGAGAGAGAGAGAGAGAGAGAGAGAGAGAGAGAGAGAGAGAGAGATTTGAGTGTTGTATCCATAGCCATTAGTGCCCCAGTTTAATGGATTTCTCACACACTCACACAGTGGATGTAGGCCTTATTGGCTGAACCACTTGAGTTTATAAGTTCATCTTCTTATCCTCATCTCCTTCTCTCATATATACATGTATCCATCTCCATTGTTGTGCTATGATTGAGCTTAAGATATTCATAATCTCATTTTGATCTGGGGGTGATGATTACAGCATCATCATCAAATATATCAAATTCGTTCTCACACGTACTGTCCCTATGAGGTATGTAGTGAGGCAATTCAGGTGCACTCGGGTATATCAAATGGCTTGTCCACATGTATCGATTGACCTCAAAAGAAATATGTATATTGTGTAATTCATGCCAAAAGGGGAACCTTTCCACTAACCTGACAACTGCATACCCTCGTATAGGTGTCAAACCTAGGGCACTCATATTTATTTTGCCGGTTATTACCCAAAACTCTGTCGAACTACCGGGTCGGCATGCCACCAACATTTTTGTGTAATTTCATCTATTTTCCAAAATGGCACCCTGTCTACGAGCCTAGAAATAAGTCAAACCATGTTTTACATATGTTTCAAATCCAATTTTCCCAGGCTTGTCTCCCGTCAGACATTTCTTTTACATTTAGGTAAACCTAATTGTGGTCACCCTAAATAAAGAATGGGCCCTTGCTCGTAGTCTCTGCTTCCCAAAAAAGGGGGAAATAGAGAAGGAAATGGGGATTAAAAGGTCTCACACCTTGATTAGGAACACTTCGGCCATCGTCGGTGTGGGGTTTATATAAAGAGATGGAGTTGCCAGCCTATTTTTCATAAAACAAGCAAAAGAACATATCGCTGCCTCAAGAGAGTGGCACTAAGGACAAACTGATCCATATGAGACCAATAGTTCGAAGGTTCGGGGGATATGTTACGGAATAGGAAGGTATTAGGCACCCATCCCTCCCTTTCGATCTATCATGGGTTACTGTTATTATTTTCCTTTATTTTTTTTTGAAGCGTGTGTGTGTGTATATATAATGGAGATTGGAATCGTTCAAATCATACCATTGAAAAGATAGAGTGAAGTCATCCATAGGAATGTTCCCAAGATAATATATAGAAAATATGATTTATGCATTTATCGTGATATTGATCGTTATGATTAAACGATAATATGTGTTGGATGAAACACTAACAAACATAATATATATACTAAAGCAAGAATGTGATACATGCAGAATGGGGGATTTAGAAAAATATGAAGACTAGAAAATTGGATAATTTTGAAAAAAAGTTGAAAATTGGGAAGTTGGAAAATTAGAAAATTGGAAATTTGGAAAATTCGAGTCGAGTCTCAAGTTTTTAATTCGAAACGCCTACATAGCCAATAAAGGCATCAAAGTCCATGTAGTTCACATGCATCATAAGGGCGGGCTTCATCCCATAGATTCGAACGGGATTTTATTATAGGTGTGTGTGTAAAAAATATGTTTTAGTTTTGGAAAAGTGTGATGAACAATCCCACTCAGAATTCATGGCTGTAACCCTCTTTTTGTTTGTTTTATTTTTTTATAGAAAATTAAGTATGTGCAATATACTTATAAAAGTGAAAGATGTTAATGCGTATGAACTAAATCAATAACTAGATTATGAATCTAATGTAATTTAATACGAAATTTAGAAGTTTAAAGATATACCGAAGGATTTGGGCCTTCTTTGAAGCTTGATCCTTGATCTTTGATCTTGAATGAACTCCCTTGAATGTGAGACGAAAAATGGATGAGAAAGAATACGATTTTAGAAAATTAGGTATGAAAAGTATGGGTACGTAAGCTTGAATGGAACTTCACATGGAGGAACTTTGCTCATTTCGAGAGAATGCTGTTGGGACCTCTAATACTAATGGATTTGAGGTGTGTTTTGAAAGTAAGGTCATGCCATATATGTATAGGGTGATGGGTGGTGATGATCGACATGGTCCTATCCCGGCTCATTGGCTGGTTACCTTAAACACACTACCGATATCCAGGGAAATAAAGCTTCTAATTGGAAGTCGCATGCATATTTATTTGGAAAAATGGTCATAGAACGCCCCAAATCATGCACGGGTCATACCATTAGAAAGGTAATTCAGAGACCTTCTAGAGTCCTTTGCACCTCTACTGGGTTCAGGAGTTGACTTTAGGCCAAATGTGGCTCAAAAGTGCACGTCGGTTCTTTGGACGAGAGATCATCGGACGGAAATATGTCATTTGTCTTTATGGTAAGTCTGAATCACGCACGGGGTAGACAGTTTGAAAGGCTAGGATATGTACTTCAACATTCCAAGGAGTTTCACTCGGTTAAGAAAGTTGACCTAAGTCAATCGGGGCGCAAAAGCGTCTGGTGACCTTTCAGAGTAAAACAAATAGCTCGTCCGTTCCGTAAGTTAGAATTTCCCATGGGGTGGACCATTGGAAATGGTATTTAGAGCCATTCGGATATTCACTTAGTATCATTCAAGATAAATAGTTGAGCTTTGTCAAACGGAGCCTAGGAGGACCTGGTGGCCTCCAGATCAGTTTTCGAGAGAAACAGATTGTTCGTCTGAACAGATATGCCATTTCATGCATGGGGTGGATAATTGGAAAGGGGTTTCAGTTCCATTCAAATATTCAAAGAACTTTTACTCTGACAATGAAGTTGATTGGTGTCAAATCGGGGCTCGGGAGCGCCTGGTGGCCTCCAGATTAATTTTTAGTAGTAAAATGGCTCGTTCGTTCGAATCGTTATGCCTATTCATGAACGGGGATGAGAATTTCAAAGGAAATTAAGATCCCTTTGAAGATTCAAACAAATTTTTCTCTAATGATAGAGTTGACCAGAGTTAAACGGGGCTCGAGAGGGTTCGATGGCCTCTAGATCAGTACTCGGAGTATAACCTAGGATTTGTAGTGAAATGAGGAGGTGTTAGGGACCTAAGGAGAGACTTAGGGGGTCCTAGAATGTGGTGACTACAAATACCCTCAACGGGTGAGCTTGGAATATGTGAAAGTCGTCGATTAGACACCACATGATTTCTTGAAAAGAGGTCAATTCTACGGACCTAGGGGACCAGGATGACCGATTAAGAGGGTCGAGGTCGATTTTGAGGACCTAAGGAGATGCTGGGGATGGCCAATTTTAAGGACCTTAAGGAGATGATGACTGAGGTCAAAGGGTACAGAGCGACCAATTCCGTGGGCCAAGGTCAATTATGAGGACCTAAGTTGTAGCGACCAATTTTGGGGGTCGAAGCTAGTTCTAAGGGCTTAAGTAGAAGCGACCAATTCTATGGGTCGAAGACAATTCAAAGGGCTCAAGAAGATATGACCAATTCTGCGGGTCAAAGACAATTCTGCGGGCTTAAGATAGAGATGGCCAATTTTTAGGGTCCAAGCCAATTCTTTGGGCAAAGATAGAGATGACCAATTTTTCGGGTCAAAGCTAATTCTGTGGGCTTAAGTAGAAGCGATCAATTTTATAGGTTGAATATAATTATGAGGGCTTAAGGTTTCATTGGGAAATTTGGGGACTCCACTGGGGATATGTATCTTGTGCTTCCACTAGTGATATATTTTTAGGAATTTTATAAGGATTTTTGGGATTTTCTGGCTGTTTTTGAGGAAATTTGTAATAAATTTTTAGAGAGGGTGCCGACCGACTAGGTTTGAAGGGTGCCAAATGGCAGTGGCATGGTCTTTTATGGTACCTCCAGAAGGTGGAGGGATAGTGTTAGTCCGCATGCCCCTTAGCCTCTTATAAAAAGAGGGTGGGTTCTCCTCATTTTTCACAGTTTTTTGACTTGCCTTCTTGTGCAATTACCTTCTGCGAAGCGCTCTAACTTTCCAAAATCAAAAGATGCCTAATTTCTCAAGCAGTGTAACACATATGGCGTGGCTCAATGTTGATATTTGGTAAAACTTGGAATGGAGGGCTAGGGTTCCCTTTGCACTGGCCATCGAGAATTCCTTCGACTCATTCGAGCCTTTTATAGATGAACGGACCCTCTTGCGTGAGCTATCGTTTCATCGTTATTCAAGGGTGGTGACCCCTGGTGTCTATGTAAGTATTGATGGCCTTTGGTATTCTTTTTTTTTCTTGATGGTATTTCCTTATTTCCTAGATTTTGATAAGGGTTTTTTTTGTTTTTCTTTTGATAGTTTGATGTCTCTATGATGACTATACGTGCTCGATGGACAACATGGCTTAGGGATGTTTGGGGGCATTTTCCATTATCGGCGCATTGGGTGGTGTCATCAGCCAGTTTTGGGAGATTGGTGTTTGCAATGGATGAGACGTCTCATTTTACGACATTTCTTTATGCTTTCGGGGAGAGGTGATGGGACACCACCCACACCTTTCACTTTAGCTTTGGGAAGATGATGGTGACTCCCATAGATGTGCATCATCTACTGCGACTAGACTGGGAGGGGTGGAGATTGATGTGGATAGTACTTTGAGGGTGACAGAGGCTTTAGATGATGTGGAGAGGGTAATGTCAGGGGACTCTCTTCGTTTGTCTCTTCTAAGGGATATATTGTTGAGTAGGAGGATTAATGAGGAGGAAGGGCTATAGGTGAGGCAGATGGCCCATTTTTTTATTCTACTAGTGTTGGGGGATTTCATGGTGGCGACGAGTGGCGACGTCATTCACTTGTGATTTTTGCCTTTTTTGAGGGTGTTTTCGAGCCTACATCTTTATGATTAGGGGAGCCTGACCTTGGTGAACCTTCATTCTTCTCTGAATGCATTCAGCCAGTGCCATCAGCAAACTCTTACTGAGCCACGTATCTTCTGGAGGTATTCTCTATTTTGCGTATTTTCCATTATGCATTCGCACTTTCCTTTATGCATTTTATTCTTGATTTCTTAATTGTTTACCTTTTGCCCTTTGCGAACATTATTCTATGAGGTTATTGGGTTTAATACCCAATTTATATCTTTTAAGAACGAGTCTGTTGGGGACTTCTTCCGGATGTACCGATGGAGAAAGTCCAATCGAAAGTCAAAGAAGTCTCCCTTTCTGGAGACGGTGCTTCAGGTCTTGAAAGCTTGATGAATGAGTGGGTAAATCCTTCTTTCACTTCTGAGATCATTTTCCATTTATGATATTTTTTATATTAATCTTTATTTGCTGGGGATTTTGTAGGTGACCTTATATCCGTGAGGGACGACCACTCAACACACGAGGTTGACTAGGGGTAACGCGCAAATGCGTCATTTACTGCCGCATGAGTTTAGCTACTCCTGGTACCTCGGGAAGAGAGTAGTCCGATCGACGAGGCCCTCGATGTATATGAGGTGAGAATGGCAGATGGAGGATGATGCGTGGGTAGTAGAGATGATGGGAGATCCCTACTCATCCTATACTGACACAGTGGAGGAATATGATTACTTGGTTTTTGTGTTGAGATGGTGGATACCGCCCAACATATATGACATGATGCCTCTCCCCTAGGATGGATCGAGTCGGTTCGTGGGATCTTCCCACAGCACATGTGGTGCGTCAGCATCAGCGATGGCGATGACCTCAGAGGTTTCTTTTGTGCGACTGACCCCCCTTCTTATAACATCCGACAGGCTAGTGGGAGGTCGGTGCATTTTTCTGCATCATCCTAATGCGTTGGATCCGTAAGAGCTGGGTTTGACAGACGAGGTCCTTTAGCCACTGGTATACTTTTCATTTCATTGACTTTTTGGTTTTTTGATTTCTTCCTTTGCCTTAGATTGATTGATTTGTTATTTCCTGTTTCTCTTTGCAGGATATCCAGGTCTCCACCACCTGGCTAAAGGATGTTCGGAATTAGATATCTTCGGTGACCACCCACATTTGAGATGCAGTTATATATATATATATATATATATATATATATATATATATATATATATATAGAGAGAGAGAGAGAGAGAGAGAGAGAGAGAGAGAGATGTAAGTGGGTGAGAAAGAGATATTGATGTAAGTGGGTGAGAGAGAGAGAGATAATGTAGGTGGGTTCGGGCTGAGTCCCATTATTTTTTCTTTATTTCCTGGAAAATCGATGTAGCACAACAAATATCTATGGAAATAAAATGAAGTTTTTGTTAATTTTTTTATTTTTAATGACTTAATGGACATGATCTTTTTACTTTGCTACTGAGACTGTAAAAAGGATTAAAATTTATTTGAGAGAGAATTTATTTCAAAAAATAATATAAGTAAAAGTATAAAGAGAAGAATGTTCAGAATTCTTTGAGAATAGAAATTATTTTTATTGAGTTTTTTGGTTTGACAAAAAAGGAAAAAGAGAAATTCCCAAAAATAAGGGATTGCCGATTGGCATGATCGTTGTCCTGCCTATCAGCATATGAGTCCAATCAAATCAATCCGAGGTTTTGATTACATTTTCTTCAATTGCTTGGTACTTGGTGGGGTCAGTTTTTCTCCAATTTTTGCAGGGTTTATTGTCTTTGTTTGAGCGTTTTCTATGACTCTTTCAACATGCAAAAAGTCTTACTGTGGTGTAACCGTCCCATAGAGTGGAACATACTGATGGCAGTGGTAGAGTTTTGGTATCCTCAAGACCATGTCTTCCGCTTCAAGTTGGACGAGGTCTGTACGACTTATGTAGAGTTCTTTGCCATGTTGGGGATAAATCTCAGCATTGCAGTGGCTATGCTTGAGTTTTCCCGATCCCCTTAGGAGATGTTAGGGGGACTTTTCCATATCTTGCCTTCGGCAGCTAGTTCACTAGTTGCGGGAGGAGTGATCTTTCTTCCTGTTGTGTTGCATTCTATGCATTTGCAGGATGTTGGTGATGTTGGATATGCTGGAGCTGTCATTATGTGCTTGGTTTCAAAGCTGCTGTTGGTGACTGGAAAATTAGTGGTAGACTCACAACTTTCAGCCATTGCTTCTTCGATGTCTTACCGTCGCAATCTCGCGGTGGTCATATTGTCGGAGAATTTAAATTGTCTGTGAAAGGCCCCAAAACATGATTAGGAAGGTTAATTACATTATTAAGTATAAGTTATAAATTATAAATTGGTTATGTGTGTTAAACATGTTAATTATCATGTTTAGGGGATGCATGCTCATGTGATATATGTGTTGTTTACATTCGGTGCTAATTGAGCTTATTGTCTGGGATAATATGTTTAGAGCATATGATTAGTTATGTGGTTAAATGCATCATGAAAATATGTTTCTAAATCCATCATTATGTTTATAAAAGTAAACTAGAGTGTTGGTGCGAAAGTGGCGATGTTTGGTCGCCAAATGTGGAAGTTAAGAAAATTTTGAGTAAATTATAACTCTTCTGTTCGAGCCCAAATTAGGTGTACTAATTTTATAATTTTGGGAAAACACAAAATATAAAAGCTGTAGATGTATAAGTTATCTACACGTAGACACAAGGGGGGGTGGTAAATCGGGGCTCGTGATGGTGAGTTATGGTGATTTTACCATTGTGGGACAAATCTGTCATTAATGGAATTGTCTGATTCGTCCTTTCGTCCAACCAAATAATCAAAAAATACGTAGGATATTCGGGATATAATGATACTACGTATAGGATTTATAATATGGGTTGTGCATATGCCCTATGGTTATATATAGTTATGATGAATACCCATTGTTATTATATATATAGGTGAGATGACTGCCTGTTGTTATCATATGGTTGTGTGAATACCTTATCGATGTTATATTTATATAGGTGTGATGAATACCTATATTATTATTATTTGTATATATGACATACCTACGTTTCTTGCTATTGGGGTGGAGGTTTCGCGTTGTGGATGGTCTTATTCTTGTGCGCCCAATTGGGAGGGATTTTAGATTCGTACCCTGAGCATAGGACCTTGGAAATGTGCTATCCGATATATGATAGTCCGAAAATTGAATGGGAGCGTAGGTATGTTCGTGACCCATTTGGCTGGGGAGTATACTCGCCTCCAATATATTTGTGTTATGATATGATTCGTGAGAGGTTCCGAATCAATAGTCCTTTATACAGTGACATTATGTATCCGGACATGATAGTAGAGTATGAATGCACTGCAGCTGTGAATAGGGAGATGCCATATTAATATATATATAATTAGTGTGATATTATATATATAAGTTGTGATGTAATCTACTCTGTGACATTGTAGATATAGAGATGCAATATTCTGTATGAAATTGTAGATTAAAAATATAAGTTGTGATTTCATCTACTATGTAAGGTTGTAGATAGCAGTAAATAATGAAATCTGAATTGAATAAAGTAAGTGAAAACTAAATTCCAAGGTTGTAACAAGACTAGTTCATATTGAAGATAAATGAATATGAATAATTATAATACGTATGGTATGGGACATACGGGTTTATGATATGGGTTAGAATTATGCTACTAGTTAGGATGGAACCTTAACTAGGAAGATAATAAGATATGATAGGTGTGCACTCTAGATGAGAAGTTATAATTCTCAAGAGAGAGCCCGAGAAACTAATATTTACATAATAAATGCTTAATTGTAATTACTAAGCACTTGCTATATTTAATATCTTTTACACTCAGGATCTGACCCGTTTCCTTGCATATTCTCTTCTCTACTATATCTTGTACATCAGGTATCCAGCAGTAGGGATACCCAACATAGATTATGGATGTTATGATGGATTATACCTACTAAAAGAGATGCAGATTTTGTTTAGACGCTTCCTTTCTATTGATTCACTCATCTGTAGCATCTTCTTCATTTAGGGCATGTCGCCCAGGATTTCACATGTTGTAATTATTTATGTAAGCATTGAGGATAACAATTTTATTTAGTATAAACGTTGTAATTTAACTGGAGGGTTATTCCAGCCACATCCATTCTTATTATAGTTAATTCAGTTGCGATGTGTTATTTCATTTATTATTCTGTGTCATGGAATAGTTTTAATTAAGTTATAAATGGAAATAGTTTTTGACACTTAGCTTAATTAGCTATTTGGTGATTAATAAAGAAATTGTTTTTCGACAGTGATGTTGAGAATGAACCAACTGGATATTCCGATTTAATTAAATGAAGGACTGATCACTCGATATTTAATTAGGTGGGTTGTTACACCTGACTTTCTCTTACACACCCATTCCCACCTCTCCATCAAACCCTATGCTTCAAAATAGGGCTTTCATACACGAACAACTACAAGACGGCTACAAGAATTTTTTTTTGGGTTTGAAGAACCTTCACATAAGATCCTACGTTGTTCCAAGGCTTTATATTTTGGTTCGAGTTTAAAGAATATGATGGAAGCTATAGACAAAAGGAGGTGATGGCTACTGGTGTTTCTGATGTCGGAGCGTAGGCATCTTCAAAGGTACCAATCTGAACTCTGTTTGTTTAAATGATTTTGATTTTCTGGTGATTTGGTTTTGGTTTTGTGGTGACTAAAAAAAATAATTTAAGATCTCTGCACTAATGTTTAAACCGTTTTCAACATTGTTTGTTTAAATCATTTTGGTTTTTTGGTGTTTTGGTTTTGGTTTTGTGGTGACAACAAAAAACCCATTTAAGATATCTTCACTGCTTTTCATTTTGTACGTGTTTGTTCTTTAAATGTGTCAATGAAGTTGATGGTTAGCTTCTCAACTCAACTTACTGGTGTCTTGATGTCCCTAAACCCAGGTGGAGCAAAACTCCATTCCCCTAAGGTATGGAGATTTTTTCTTTTACCTCTCTATCAATGTGTGTCTCGAGCAAATAGTCTAAACTCAGTGTTTGGCTGCTAAGAATCTAAGATTTAAGTTCGTTTTCAATATTTTGGTTGGTGGAATTTTTTTTCTGGGTTTTAAAATGTTTTGAATTTATTGACGATGGCTGGTGGAAAACGTTTTTCGGTTTTGAAAACGTTTTGAATTTTTTGGGCTTTTTCAAATCTCTTTTTAGTTTTTTTTGTTTCAGATCTATTTTTTTTTTTTTTTTTTGTTATGGTTTTCTCTATATATTTTTTTTGATTAATCATCCACTAATCATGGTCTCAAAAAATAAAAGAAAAACATCCACTAATCATGTCTGCAAAGATATTAAAAGTATGTATCAACTATAACATTGTTGTATTTTTTCATTTTTAAAAAGTACACATAATGGTATTTTCAGTTTTTCATTTCGCCGTCCAATTCTAGTCAAAAAAATAAATACTAAAGATACTATTTGTAGGGACTTGGTGTTTAAGAATGAATTTTTGAACTGCAATTTCTAATTTTTTTGAACTGCAATGTAATACTCCGCATTTTTTATTGAATTGAAATTGAAAGAAAAAACTATTTCAGTATATATATTCGAAATATTTGGAAATGAAACTATGTCAGTATATATATTCGAAATGTTTGGAAATGAAAAGTTAAAACGAATTCATTGAGATACGGATGCGCCACTTAAATATTAGAAGCGAATTAACGCGTAAAAGGATCGAGAGGGTTAAATTTGGGGCAATGGCATTTTTGTAAATAAACTAACCTAGGTATAAATAGATAAGAGGAGAAGAAGTCTTCATTTTATCATTTCACAAATGGGGGCTAGGGTTTGGTAGAGAGAGAGAGTAAGAAGACAAGAAAGCTAAGAGGATTTCATGAGGATTCAACTTCTCCATACAATCTAAGGCAAGTTAATAACCTATATGTGTATAATATGTATCTATAATGAAATTTCACATGAACATGTATTTGAATCCCTAAATTAATATGAAATTGATGTTAAATATGATATGCAATGTATTAGGACCATCCTCCATGTAGATTCAAATTCAATAACAACATTATAGGGATTGAATTGTTGACCAAACTCTTGAATTTGAGAAATTTGAGAAATTGAGTAAATCGTCATATTAAAAACTGTTTTGAGCTATTTTAGTTCCGAAAATGGATGTTTCATTCGCTTAGCCCGGTAGAAAATCATATTCTGGACAACTTTGTAGTTTTATGTTTTTTCAAAAACGGATCGAAAAAACCTCAAATCGGCGTTTTAAAATTATGGGCAGAATGTTGTCGAAAAGAGGTCGGAACTGTATATGTTAGTTTCGGGTATGTTTTAAGCAGGCTACGGTAGCGTGCATGCTTTTCCTTGTAGAAAATCACGTTCCGAACAACTTTTTAGTTTTAAGTTTTTCTAAAAACGAATCGAAAAAGCCTCAAATCGATGTTTTAAAATTCTGGGCAAAATGTTGTCGAAAACAGGGGTGAATATTATATGTTAGTTTCGGGTCTGTTTGAGGCCGGCTATGGTAGCGTGCTCGCAAGTACTTGTAGAAAATCACGTTCCGAACAACTTTGTAGTTTTAAAGTTTTCCAGAAATGGATCGGAAGGGCCTCGAATCTTCATTTTAAATTCTGGGCAGCATGTTGTTAAAATAAGAGTGATAATATTTTTCATGTTGTTAGTAAGATAATTGTGATATTGTGCCTAATATCTTAACTTGATCACATACTTATGGTTATTAGGGATATATAACCTTGAAATGATTTGATGTTAATTTAGTAACTTAATGATGAAAATTATGTTATATTATAGATAATGACTATTGTATAACTCGAGTAAGAGACTTGACACGATTGTATATATACATAAGCGTGAAATTGTTTTACATGTATATTGTCGAGTATACACTAGACTAGTCCTCCGGTTGACGTAGGCACATGTTGAATGCGATTTTTTTTGCTAATGATCCGGTTAGGTTCCTCTCGAGTGCCGTGTCGGAGATAAACCACCGGAACCGGACACATGGTTGTAATGCGGGTCGGATAGAAAGATCTTGAAATGCCATGTGATTTAGGACTTAGTATGATTGCCCTTGCCACGTAATATTCGGGAATATTCGTGTGTAGTCCTAGTGTTACGGCTTGTTCCCCCGGGTAACGATGGTGACCCGATATGACTTGTTGTGTGAGATATTATGCTTGTGTCTTAATGTAATATCCCGAATCGATGCATTTGATATTATACTTGAAGAAAATATTTTGATACATTAAATACTGAAATGAGATTAATAATGATTAATCATGATACGATATGAGACTACACGTTACTCGAGTTTGGGTTGGGTAGTCACGACATAGGAGCATTGGTTGGGTAACTGAACAACTTAATTACTGGAGACGAGTAATGACTAGTGTGCTTTCATTATAAGTACATCTTATAATCTTACAGCTTGTTTTCTTGCTTTGACATCCGTCTATCTTGCTTCTTGCTCCTCTCCTATATATATATAATATATGACAGGTCCTCGTCCCGCTGGACAATAGACTACGGAGCCTGATGAGATCATATCAATCTTAGGATTCCTGTAGCCATGGAGTTATTCTATTTTAATTTATGTCATTCGTTTCCCTTTTCTTAAGGGTGGTATTAGAGATTAATATCACTTTGTTTATACTTGGGATTTAAGAGAATTGTTGTATTACTCTTTCCCATTTTGTGTTGAGCCTAATGTATTGAGATTTTATATTTTTCAGTTTGAGGTTACTGATGGATTATTACAGTTAATAGTTATGAGTTGGTTTCACTTGTTATAGTTGTTATGATGTGATGTAGTTACACGTACGAGAGTGTACATGTTTATTTTACGGCGTTTATTTAAATTATGTTCCTAATGCCAACATATTGACGCTTCGCTTTAATTTTATTGGGCGTAGCTAACCGAATTAGATATAAAAAGCAGGGTTGTCACAGTTGGTATCAGAGCACATTTTTAGAGCCTTTAGGGATCTGAGGGCGTCCGTTACGTTTTTCGCGCATCATTTCCTTGATACGTATAACCTTACGATTAGGTCTTGTATTCGATGACTTGGAATATCTTCACGCTACGATTTTGACGGGCGATTCAGAGTTAGCCTCGTGTATAGGGAGGGTTCCTTGTTTGTATTTCATTCGTGAGACATCCCACGCATGAGGTGAATCTCCGATCGACCACAGGATAGTACGCGTGAGGTCTGTGTGTGAGTACTTGTTGTAATTATGACTAGTGCTCCACTTGAATAAATTCTTTTAGGATACATGTTCACTTACTATCTCTTAAGATGGTGATTTGATGAGACGTGGACTCTGGGAGGACAAAGGGTCCAAACAATTTACGAGACCGCGACTCACGTGCAACTATCATAGTTTAATCGCCCACCAGTAGGCGAGAGCACCAATGTTGAACTCAATGATTGAGTTGACTTCTGGTGCTTTAGGGGGACGAAACACCCGTATATTTATTGTGCATTATCAACTTTGAATATCGTCGCTCTTACGGCTGTAAAGAAGTTGGTATAAGTTATAGTCCACCCTATAGTACCACTGAGTTGTTGGTACCACTTGCGTGTGTAGTTGTCTGAAGTTGTTTCCAATGTGGAAGGGTAAAGCTTTAGATATGGCACACCTTAAAATGATGTGGTCCAGTTGTTGTTGTGACATTTTCCTGAGAAGAAATTATCACGCTCCACCTGTAATGGATAGACTGTTGAGGCATTCGATGATGTATTAATCAGTGAATGGTTAACGAAGTAAGTCTTGTGATAATAAGAGTATATTATTACTCATGAACATGTAAAGGAAGGGTTGTGATTTGAGAGAGTACTACTCCAAATCGGTGTATGACCCACCCTGTCAAAGGATGACGTGAGGGGTCCAATTTTAGTGTACGCAAGAGTTATATCGTACTTGTGAAAAGAACAAACTAGATTCATCCGTTTGATGATGCATAATGGGAGATTCATGAGTCTGAATGTGGAATGGATAAGTTATTATCCTTGAAATATTGTGTTGGTATTAGGGAAGTTTGGTAGGCATGTAAACCTACATGTTGTCCACACAAGCGATAGATGTCGTATTAGGGTGGCATAGTAGTGTCATAGTGTTCTGATCAGATAAAACCCGTAATGGAATGAACTTAAGGCCGATTAGGTGTGTGTTCGGTCATGTACAAAATATGTTAGTGGGTTGGGCCCTCACATGTTCCGAGTGGAATGTTTCGGCGAGTTATCCCGAACAAGTTTGTGAGAATGTATCAATAATATTGCGATGTCTTGTCCATGGACAATAGGGATGAGGAAGTCCGTATAGCAAGGTCATACGAGGATTGACTTTAGAGAAGTCCAAAAATTTTTTTTGTGTAGTTTTGTTTCCGTATTTGGAAATGAATGGAGTTCAGTGTTCTTCGTAAAGCCCTAGAATAGAATGGGTGTCCGATTAGATATGGTTATCTTGCATTGTAATACTGGTATATTTATTAAAATTTGTCGAGAGTGGAACGTGAATATGGATGTGCTAAGGGATGGACTTGAGATGGAGTTACCAGTTGTGAACCCTACGACGAGTAGCGAATCTCTAGGGACGAGTTGTTGAGTGAGAATATCACGAGGGAGTGTTCAATAGGCATTTCATTTTATGCGAGTGTGATCGCTTGAGTTGGTGATATATCCATGAGTTCGGTTTTATGTTATCAGTCGGTAATTGGGGGTACTAATTTGTTGCACCGTGATAATGGTGGTGCTTGATTTTGAATCTATCAGATATGGGAATGTGGATACGTTGTGAACCTCGTTATGTATTAATGTGAACTAGAGCACGAGTGAGTAGATTAGTGACATGTTGTTTACTTAGACCGTGTGTGATTAAAGACGCGTTCCAAAACCAAGTGTAAGATGTTCGATTTTGGTGATATATAGACTAGTGAATAGTCATAGAATGGTCTTGATGGTCTTTTCATAATGGTAGAGTCGTGTGCAGCTCGGTTAGTTTTTGAAAAGTGAGTGTCATCATTAATGGCAAGGATTGAGACATTTTGGGGTTTCAATTGTTGGACCCATTAATTGAAATGGTTGTGATAACCTCCACTGTAGGGGGACAACAAGAGAGTGTGTCGACCGTTGTTGAGAAGTTTTGTAAGGAGGGTGTGTACTCTTGGGAAAACACCCGCGAATAGGTTCGTAAGATATTTAATTTTTACTTCAGTTATGTGTGAAGTACTGAGTGTTAATTAGAGTCACGGTACGTGAAGGTACCCGCTTCCTTATATTTACGACCTTTGACCTGTTGGATAGCACATAGTTCTTCATAAAGATCAGGTAGCGTTGATGTGCCGGAAGATGAGTATCCGGATGGTGAGTGTGCCAAATTCGATATTCAGATTTGGTATGATAAGTGGAAAGTTTGAGTCTTACCTCGTTGCTTGGCAAATGTAGAAGCCTTATTCGTGGTTTGAAGAACGAAGTTCATTTCTTGTTCGGTGAGAAAATTCTAATATACTCACAGTCCAAGGAAAATTATGTCGGATAGGTTGAATTCCTTACGTGTTTTTAACAAAAGAGTGGTAAGTAGAATCTAACGAGGGTTTGTCACCTTTGGTTAGAGTGACCAAACTGTGAGAAGTGAGGGTGTATAATGGGGTATATTGCATCTTGGGTTAGTTTGAAACCTTTGGGTGAGGGATCATTGACCGCCCAGAATGCAACTTTATCGGTGTTGTCTTGTTCAAGAGAGTATGGACCTTTCTAATATTATTTACCTAAGTCCAGACTTGGATAGATGGAACAATATTTGTAAGTGCATAGAAGTTGTCTGCTTATGCACATGTGCAACCTTAGTGGATAATAAGGGTTGCCATATCGGTTGACTCACCATGAATTTAATTGCAAGGCAAGTGTTATTGACAACTCGAAGTAAAGTTGGCTTTTGAGTTTTCAGTACCATCTGTTAGTCGATTCTGAGTTGAGTATCGAGGCATGATTGATGAATAGTGACATCTGTATTGAATAGGCGAAGTTGGATTATTTGTTGTGTGATGAACCGTTGAGTCTATAGATAAGTGGTTTTTGGAGTTATATGATTCTTGTATCACTAGGGGTCTTGAGTTGACAAATTCCTTATCTCGATAAGCTGACAGTAGTGTATCGGAGGGGTTCCTTGTTTGGATTTCGCTTGTGAGACACTCCACGCATGAAACTTAGCAAGTCGGGACTTGGGGGTATTGATTTATGGATCAGCTTAGTAATTTAGTTATGTTAGGCTTCGTTGTGAGACTTCGGTTGTAAAGTTAGAAATGGGAAAGTATCTCCACGGATTTCATTGTTGGGTTGCCAAGATCGCAGCGCGGTCATGATTCGATTTGCGTCATCGTCGACAGACTGACAAAGGTGGCTCATCTCCTTTCATTGAGGACGGATTATACGGAAGCATAGTATGCCATGGTGTCTATTAACGAGTTTGTGAAGTTGTATGGGGTACCGCGTGATATCGTGTCCAACCATGGCAGTGCATTCATCTCGCACTTTTGTGGCGGTCTTCAGGAGGCGATGGGAGTTCAGTTGAGTTTGAGTACTGCGTTCCACCCTCAATTTGATGGTCAGACGGAGTGGGTAAACAAAATTTTGGAGGACATGTTAGTAGTTTGTGTGTTGGACTTCAAAGATGGTTGGGATACACATTTGCCACTGGTGGAGTTCACATACAATAATAGTTATTAGCAGACTATTGGCATGGAACCATACGAGGCTTTATACGGAAGTCCTTGTCAATCCCCTACATGTTGGTTGGAGTTCGAAGAGCACCGGATGCTGGGTCCGGATATTATTAGGGAGACCTCAGAAAAGGTTGACGCGATTCATGCACAGATGAAGACCACGCAAGATCGTCAGAAGACTTATGCTGACATAAGATGGAGGAAGTTAGAGTTCGTCGTTGGGGACCAAGTGTTGTTGAGGGTCTTACCCATAAGAGGTGTTGTTCGCGTTGGTTCCAAAGGGAAGCTTTCACTGTGATACGTGGGTTCGTTAACAGTGTTCAGCAGGGTGGGATCAGTTGCCTACCGTTTAGCCCTACTCGACCAGCTCTAGCGGCTACACGATATTTTTTTTATGTATCCATGTTGAGGAAGTTCTTACGTCTCAAGGACTCACACCTACACATAGAGTTAGATGGGGTTGAGCTGCAGCCTGATGGGAGCTATGAGGAGAGGCGGGTCAGGACCCGAGATCATCATGAGTAGCAGTAGAGGTCAAAAGTTATTCCTCTTGTTCATGTTATGTGGAGTACTCATGATGAGTCTGAGGCCACTTGGGAGAGAGAGGATGACTTGCGAATTAGTCACCCATATCTCTTCATGGAAGGTACGTACGAAACTACCTTACTTGACTTGAATTTATTTGTTTTAATTTGGATTTCTAGGATGAAATCCCATTCGTATAGGGGGGGAATGTAATACACCGCATTTTTGATTGAATTGAAATTGAAAAAAAAAAACAAAAAAAAAACTATTTCAGTATATATATTCGAAATATTTGCAAATGAAACTATGTCAGTATATATATTCGAAATATTTGGAAATGAAAAGTTAAAATGAATTCATTGAGATACGAATGCGCCACTTAAATATTAGAAGCGAATTAACGCGTAAAAGGATCGAGAGGGTTACATTTGGGGCAATGGCATTTTTGTAAATAAACTAACCCTAGGTATAAATAGAAAAGAAGAGAAGAAGTCTTCATTTTATCATTTCACAAATGGGGGCTAGGGTTTAGTAGAGAGAGAGAGTAAGAAGAGAAGAAAGCTAAGAGGATTTCAAGAGGATTTCAAGAGGATTCAACTTCTCCATATAATCTAAGGCAAATTAATAACCTATATGTGTATAATATGTATCTATAATGAAATTTCACATGAACATGTATTTGAATCCCTAAATTAATATGAAATTGATGTTAAAAATGATATGCAATTTATTAGGATCATCCTTCATGTAGATTCAAATTCAATAACAACATTATAGGGATTGAATTGTTGAACAAACTCTTGAATTTGAGAAATTTGAGAAATTGAGTAAATCGTCATATTAAAAACTGTTTTGAGCTGTTTTAGTTCCGAAAATGGATGTTTCGTTCGCTTAGCCCGGTAGAAAATCATATTCTGGACAACTTTGTAGTTTTATGTTTTTTCAAAAACGGATCAGAAAAGCCTCAAATCGGCGTTTTAAAATTCTGGGCAGAATGTTGTCGAAAACAGGTCCGAACTGTATATGTTAGTTTCGGGTCTGTTTTAAGCAGGCTACGGTAGCGTGCTCGCGGTCCTTGTAGAAAATCACGTTCCGAATAACTTTGTAGTTTTAAGTTTTTTCAAAAACGAATCGGAAAAGCCTCAAATCGGCGTTTTAAAATTCTGGGCAGAATATTGTGGAAAACAGGGGCGAATATTATATGTTAGTTTCGGGTCTGTTTGAGGCCGGCTATGGTAGCGTGCACGCGTATCCTTGTAGAAACTCACGTTCCGAACAACTTTGTAGTTTTAAGTTTTTCCAGAAATGGATCGGAAGAGCCTCGAATCTTCATTTTAAATTCTGGGCAGCATGTTGTTAAAATAAGAGTGATAATATTTTTCATGTTGTTAGTAAAATAATTGTGATATTGTGCCTAATATCCTAACTTGATCACATACTTATGGTTATTAGGGATATATAACCTTGAAATGATTTGATGTTAATTTAGTAAATTAATGATGTAAATTATGTTATATTATAAATAATGACTATTGTATAACTCGAGTAAAAGACTTGACACGATTGTATATATACATAAGTGTGAAATTGTTTTACATGTATATTGTCGAGTATACACTTGACTAGTCCTCTGGTCGACGTAGGTGATTCGTATCGAATATTGCATATTTCCGCCCGTTATCTTTATGCATTCTAGAACTTTTACGGTCCTAAATGCCTATAATTATGCTCCTTAACCAGACAACCTTGGATTTGGATATATACATGCTTTGCAGGGGTTATTTGTGCTTTTGTAGGTATTGGAACGCTAAAAGTGAGGTTCGGTTGCATTTCAGAGAAGTTACGTCGTCGAATGCTACTTCAAGGGCAATTTGTTCTTTTCAAACTCACTATTTTTTATGGAATGAAGTTACCAACATGTAGATCATCAAATTATCTTTCCGTGGCCACTGACCGTGCGTCATTCTGACTCCGTATGTGGAAGTTATGCCCATTTCCGGAAGGTTTCGGTATTTTCTTCTACTTCAAGGGCATTTTGGTAATTTCATACTGCATAATTTGGAGGGTTTCAAAACAGAATCATCTAGAGAATTGAATTAGCTTCGTGTCGGTTCCGACCACGCCTCATTTCGATTCCGTATGAGGGAGTTATGGCCGTTTCCGTGCAACGCCTCAAAATTGGTTCGGAGGGAAAACGGGGCTGCCTCAAGCCCAAGGCAAATTCCAAAAGTGCGGTCGACCGGTCCCAAACATGAGGTCGACCGGTCCCATCAGATATGTACGAAAATTGACTTATTTTGGGTTTTTTGGCTTGGTTTTTTTTGGGGTTTGTTTTGGGGTATAAATAGAGTGTTAGGGGCATTTATTAGAGGAGAACATTCATTTTAGATTAGATTTTTAGGGTTTGTTCTTGGGAGCTTCTCTCTCCTCTTTTCTCTTTAGTTTCCACCCATTTATGTAAGTAAACTACTATTCATTATCTCTTTCCATTAATACATGCTTTGATTACTTGATTTCTTGTTTTCTAGTTACTTTTCTTGCTTTGATTAATTAGTTGTTGTAGTTTATTTCTTGTTTTCCTTAGTTAATTAGTTGTCTTAAATTAGCTAATTTATACATGCTTTTAATATGATTTCTAGCTAATTTAGTCTAGGTTGTGTCAGATTGAACTCATTTCGGGTTGACATGTTGCTTTGCTTTGGTGATGGTGTTTACGGGTCTATTTCGAGTGTGTTGTCCTAGTTATTACGCCTAGGAGATTTGACGGGGCATATCATGTATGTCCCGTGCTTACGACCTTTCACGCGTAATTTCCGGGATATTTGTTGACGCCAAAATCTTATTAGGCTTTTATGACGATTTAGGGCGTAACAACCCTTGATTTAATTAACTGTCGAAACGAGATGCATTTGTAATAACTCGTCGACCCATGTGACCATTTTATACTAATTAACTCGGGTGAGGGATATTCGACGCAACCTATAGTTTTTACTCGCTTTCATAATCTAGTTTCAACACATTGCCTAGATTAACTTTTCCTTTTAGTTTGTAATCATCTTTTACACTTTTATTTTAGGAGTATTAAATCACTTAAATTCTAACAACTTGTCCCTGTGGATTCTCGATACCCGACTTACCGCTGTGCTTGCCTCGCAAGTGTAGTAGTAACTTAGGTTTTTGTTTTGAGTTGGCGAAACGAAAACAACGATTAGCGTCTTTACACGCGTTACTTTTCGCAGGACTTCCACATTTGAGCACTTAGAAACGCTCGAATTCTTTCCGCGCGCACCTACTTTGTGGAATTCGCCACTTGAGCCATTTTTGGGGTAAGCATGTCTTATTCCAATTCTTTCGGTAATCCTTATTATAATTCTCAAAATTCTCGCAAACTTATGACTTTCGGTGAATACTTAGAATCCCAAAAATTTGCAAATTCAAATATTACTTTGGGTGAGTATAACGAAAGTCAAAATTTAGGTTATTGGAATTTTGATGATGATGATAATGATTTTGGGCCTTTACCTCCTTATAATAGGAATTTTGAAACGAATTGCAATAGTTTTCAAAATTCCTATAATAATGAGTTTTCGTTTAACTCCGATGGTAATTTTCAAAGTTCCCATTTTCATGCATCCGCACCTCGACCCATGAC
Organism: Sambucus nigra; assembly: GCA_949130495.1. Lineage (NCBI taxonomy): Eukaryota > Viridiplantae > Streptophyta > Magnoliopsida > Dipsacales > Adoxaceae > Sambucus > Sambucus nigra. Next base: position 365,493,825 of record OX422212.1, read on the forward strand.
ATTCGGTGAGGGCTTGCGTATGTATGAAAATGAGAAAATTGAAAATCGCTATCGGGAAGAAAATCGTTTGTGGGAACATGAGTTGGATTTATTATTTGAGTCCGACGACGATTTTGCTTCTGAGACTTTCGAAGTCGACGAATGTTTTGAACCAAATGAGGTACTTGTGCCTACTTTGGAACAAGCCATTCTAGACTTTGCCCATTGCGTAATAGATATTGAAAGTGAGGATGATAATGACGTAATATCTATTTGCAATGAAATGATTTCTTCTTTGGCTCCCAAAGAAGAACATTTAATTGAAAATGATATTATTTCCTTTGAAATTCCAACTTCATGCGATGATGATTCATCTCATGAGTTTGAATTTCTTTCATCCCCATTTTCATTCTCTATTACCCCACCGGAACAAGTACCCGATGATTCGGTTTCGAACTTTAATGTTTTAAACCTTATCGCCGATGAGGAGTACTTGCTCGAGTCGCCCTCCACGATCGCATCTTTGCCTTTGTGTGCGCCGCCTCCCATTCCAACTTCAAAATCATTGGGAGGATATTCGGCTTTTCTCGGTCCCCACTTGTTTTTGTCACCCGTTCAATCCAAACCCCCCATCGTCCCTCCAAAACTTTTAATTGGCGATGGATCATTTCTTCCGCCTTACACATGCCTTCCGTTGTTAAAACGGAATTCATATTTTTCGGAAGGCATGCTTGTATGTGAGGGTACACCGGTTATCCTCCAAAGTCAAATCGTTCTTATGGTGGACCCTCAGCTATTTAGACTTCTAGTGTACAGTTAGTGTGAAGTCTAAATAGTAGGTTGTATATAGTTAGCTTTTAAATCTTTCGTTTTATTTTTTTTCCTTCCTTTTTAATTTAGTCTAATGTAATTAGTTAACTTTTTATTATTTGTTTTTGCTATGCTCGGTACTAACTTGTTTTGTAGATTCTTTGGACTTGTTCTTATGGGGATCGCTCCACTTTTGGGTAATATCGATATTTTCCTCTCTTTGACTTGATTCTTAATTTACATTGAGGACAATGTCAAGTTTTAAGTTAGGGGGTGTGGGATATTCTATCCATTTCTTATTTTAGTCCATGTTTTTGCTCACATGTTAGTTACTTAGTATGCTTTTCTTAGAAAAATTAAAAATTTTAAAAAGATTCTCTTTCTTTTTTCTCCTTTTTGGGCATTTTGCCTTTGTTTTCGATGATAAATTTCAATAATTGCCCGATCCAATAGACAACCTAATGATGCATGTTCTCGATTTTAGAAGTTATTAGACTTTAGTCTCACTTATTGATATTATGAATAACTTCATGAATTAAACTTTAATCCCATGAGCACATGATTTTTATTGTTATATTGATTTGGTTTAAGATTTTTATAACTCGGTAATCTTTTGTTGCATTGTATATACTTACACCGAGTAAGCTTTGTACCTTTCGTCGTTTGTGAGTGTATACACTATTCTTTTCTCATTGAAAACGTTGAATTCGTTGTTAATCTCACTATTCTTTCATTTGACCGTTCATTAATTGAGTTCATACTTGAATTGTGTTACTTGATCATGATTTTCATATATTGTTTTGACTCGAGAATTGCGTAAACTTTGTGAAATGATCATAGGCCATCTTTGATATATCACCCATATTAGCCTTGACCTCACCCTTATATGTTTACCCTCGTTAACCCTTTTGAGCCTAAATATAGCCTTTCATTTCATACCCCATTCCCATAACTAACTCTAAATTGGAGTTTTAGACCATACATACACTTTCCATACCTTTGTTTGGAATGTTACTTGGGATTGAATGATGTTGTTATGATGCCGGTTGCAATTTAGGTATATGAGAGTTTGACAAGTAAAGAAAAGAAAGTAGTGAAAAAAGTGAATAAAAAGAGAAAGCAAAAAGCAAAAGAAAACAAAAGAGAAAATGAGAAAAAGAAGAAAAGAAAAAGAAAGAGAAAGTTGTAAATGTTGTCTATAGTGTTCAATAAGCTTTGATTACTCTCCCCGATGATATATCTAATGCCTTTTTGGAACTTGTTTTCCGTTTTTGATATTGCCCGCATTATCCCATTATCTCGAGTTTTCATTCCGAACACTTTGAATTCGTACATATATTCCTTCGTTTCGTACCTTAGCCATACCTACATTATAACCCTATTAAAGTCCTATATGATCATAGGTTGATGTAATTTAAAAGTCATAATATTTGTGATAATCTGTGAAAATGCATTTCGCCTCTTTTAATGTGCGGTATCTTTCATTGAGATTACATTTTTCAGTTTTTATAGAGCGTTCTTCATCTGTGACATGTGTGTGGCCTAGTTTCCATTTACATTTACTCCTTATACCCGCATGTTCCGTCTGTTACCTCCTTGTTTCGAGTGAATTCGCTTGATGAGCGTAATGCACGTGAGGATTGAATATATGCTTGCTTTAATGTTATCCGGTTTATATAAGTTTTTGCCAAATCACACTTTGCATGTGCTCGCTCCCCTCCCACATTTTAAGGTTTCAATTCTATGAGGTGCATTCTATAATGTTAATAATTGAGACTTTTGTGTGAATTCATTCACTTTGCTAATAATGCATATGAAATCTCTTTCACTTTTGTTGGGCTTGTCGCATGTTGGTTTGGGCATATTTTGAGGAAACCATATGATGTTTGTGGGTATCATCCCTGAAAACCCTCACGAGACGACACTCGTCCACTAGGGTAACTTATGGGTTTAACGGCTTATTGCATATGCTAAATGCAATCGTGTTCCCTACGAAAGTGGCAATTATATTTCGATGCATATATACGTTTTGTATTTCCTTCTGTGGACTGGTTTTGTTTGTTTCATCACTAGGGACTAGCAATGTTTAAGTTAGGGGGTGTGATTCGTATCGAATATTGCATATTTCCGCCCGTTATCTTTATGCATTCTAGAACTTTTACGGTCCTAAATGCCTATAATTATGCTCCTTAACCAGACAACCTTGGATTTGGATATATACATGCTTTGCAGGGGTTATTTGTGCTTTTGTAGGTATTGGAACGCTAAAAGTGAGGTTCGGTTGCATTTCAGAGAAGTTCCGTCGTCGAATGCTACTTCAAGGGCAATTTGTTCTTTTCAAACTCACTATTTTTTATGGAATGAAGTTACCAACATGTAGATCATCAAATTATCTTTCCGTGGCCACTGACCGTGCGTCATTCTGACTCCGTATGTGGAAGTTATGCCCATTTCCGGAAGGTTTCGGTATTTTCTTCTACTTCAAGGGCATTTTGGTAATTTCATACTGCATAATTTGGAGGGTTTCAAAACAGAATCATCTAGAGAATTGAATTAGCTTCGCGTCGGTTCCGACCATGCCTCATTTCGATTCCGTATGAGGGAGTTATGGCCGTTTCCGTGCAACGCCTCAAAATTGGTTCGGAGGGAAAAGGGGGCTGCCTCAAGCCCAAGGCAAATTCCAAAAGTGCGGTCGACCGGTCCCAAACATGAGGTCGACCGGTCCCATCAGATATGTACGAAAATTGACTTATTTTGGGTTTTTTGGCTTGGTTTTTTTTGGGGTTTGTTTTGGGGTATAAATAGAGTGTTAGGGGCATTTCTTAGAGGAGAACATTCATTTTAGATTAGATTTTTAGGGTTTGTTCTTGGGAGCTTCTCTCTCCTCTTTTCTCTTTAGTTTCCACCCATTTATGTAAGTAAACTACTATTCATTATCTCTTTCCATTAATACATGCTTTGATTACTTGATTTCTTGTTTTCTAGTTACTTTTCTTGCTTTGATTAATTAGTTGTTGTAGTTTATTTCTTGTTTTCCTTAGTTAATTAGTTGTCTTAAATTAGCTAATTTATACATGCTTTTAATATGATTTCTAGCTAATTTAGTCTAGGTTGTGTCAGATTGAACTCATTTCGGGTTGATATGTTGCTTTGCTTTGGTGATGGTGTTTTCGGGTCTATTTCGAGTGTGTTGTCCTAGTTATTACGCCTAGGAGATTTGACGGGGCATATCATGTATGTCCCGTGCTTACGACCTTTCACGCGTAATTTCCGGGATATTTGTTGACTCCAAAATCTTATTAGGCTTTTATGACGATTTAGGGCGTAACAACCCTTGATTTAATTAACTGTCGAAACGAGATGCATTTGTAATAACTCGTCGACCCATGTGACCATTTTATACTAATTAACTCGGGTGAGGGATATTCGACGCAACCTATAGTTTTTACTCGCTTTCATAATCTAGTTTCAACACATTGCCTAGATTAACTTTTCCTTTTAGTTTGTAATCATCTTTTACACTTTTATTTTAGGAGTATTAAATCACTTAAATTCTAACAACTTGTCCCTGTGGATTCTCGATACTCGACTTACCGCTGTGCTTGCCTCGCAAGTGTAGTAGTAACTTAGGTTTTTGTTTTGAGTTGGCGAAATGAAAACAACGATTAGCGTCTTTACACGCGCTAATTTTCGCACTTAATCAAAATTTAAGTGCGACGTAGGCACATGTTGAATGCAATTTTTTTTGTGATTGATCGAGTTAGGTTCCGCTCTAGTACCGTGTCGGAGATAAACCACCGGAACTGGACACATGGTTGTAATGCGGGTCGGATAGAAAGACCTTGAAACGCCATGTGATTTAGGACTTAGTATGATTGTCCTTGCCACGTAATATTCGGGAATATTCGTGTGTAGGCCTAGTGTTACGGCTTGTTCCCCCGGGTAACGATAGTGACCCGATATGACTTGTTGTGTGAGATATTATGCTTGTGTCTTAAAGTAATATCCTGAATCGATGCATTTGATATTATACTTGAAGAAAATATTTTGATACATTGAATACTGAAATGAGATTAATAATGATTAATAATGATACGATATGAGACTACACGTTACTCGAGTTTGGGTTGGGTAGTCACGACATAGTAGCATTGGTTGGGTAACTGAACAACTTAATTACTGGAGACGAGTAATGACTAGTGTGCTTTCATTATAAGTACATCTTATAATCTTACATCTTGTTTTCTTGCTTTGACATCCGTCTATCTTGCTTCTTGCTCCTCTCCTATATATATATATATAATATATGACAGGTCCTCGTCCTGCTGGACAATGTACTACGGAGCCTGATGAGATCATATCAATCTTAGGATTCCTGTAGCCATGGAGTTATTCTATTTTAATTTATGTCGTTCGTTTCCCTTTTCTTAAGGGTGGTATCAAAGATTAATATCACTTTGTTTATACTTGGTATTTGAGAGAATTGTTGTATTACTCTTTCCCGTTTTGTGTTGAGCCGCATGTATTGACATTTTATATTTTCAGTTTGAGATTACTGATGGATTATTACAGTTAATGGTTATGAGTTGGTTTCACTTGTTATAGTTGTTATGATGTGATGTAGTTACACGTATGAGAGTGTACATGTTTATTTTACGACATTTATTTAAATTATGTTCCTAATGCTAACATATTGACGTTTCACTTTAATTTAATTGGGCGTAGCTAACCGAATTAGATATAAAAAGCAGTTGCGCGAGGGAGAAGCGTAACATCACACCACCACCAAAGACATCACATGTAAAGAGGACGTGGGGGGTCATTTCGCCCATGTGGCTTGGTCCTGACAACATGAGTTATTGGGAATAGATTGGGTGCTAAACAATATAAATATAGTGATGAGGAGAATTTTTCTAATGCTAGCAGAAGTTATGATTTTTATTACGTGGTCAGGAGGTGGGAGAAATTATAATCCAAAAAATGTGTGTTGTATCTTTTATTTACATAATTTGATTCACTGAATACAAAGTTTGAATTGCTGCTTTGAATTTCGCCAACACACTCTAATGCATGGGCACATTGTTGTGTTTTTTATTTACACAATTTGATTCAGTGAATACAAAGTGTAAATTATTGTTGATGAAATCTAAGATTTCAATTTATTTTTTTTACTTTTTTTTATTATAATAACACAAATTAAAATTACAAAACTAGTTATCGAAAATTTTGTTTTATCATAACTCCAAATATACAACATTTACAATTCAATAATTAATACGAGTTATTTTTTTATTATTTTGTTTTGCCCCAATTAAACATGTATTCAGTAATTAATAACAAATATTTTTTAAACTATAAATGAACCCAACCAAAATTAAATGACACGAAACAACATGATATGAAATATTTTTTTTAACTACCACGAACCCAGAACAAAAAATGCTTAGTTAACCATAAATCAGAATAACTTTTTTGATAATATAACTTTTTATTTGTAATCTTTTTAGTGAAGGTGGCATGACTTTGTCGTTTTGATTGTAGGTTTTTTTTTTTAAACAATTTGTACAGCTGGTGCAATTAGGTCCCATAATATAATGAAATTAACTCATTATAGGCTCAATGAGTCAATTTATTACAATTAGCAGAAACTAATTATTATTTTACAATAATTGCACTTTTGATCAAAATTCTTAGGTTATGGCATGGCTGATGCCCATTACAATTTGCGTGGAACTGCAAAGTTTTTTAAAAGAGAAAATATCACGAGAGTCAATTTACCACCGTTCCATATCATGTTATTACGGGAGTCATATCATGTTATCAAGTGTCTTATTTTTCCTAACTTAAAACTATTACAAAATGTGCCTTAGGTAAAATCGATAAGAGGGTAAATTGAGTTTAAATAGAGCTTTTGTAAATAATGAATTACATATTACGGGAACTAATTTATCACGGGAACAAATTTATAGTCGTGCCATCAACACGAGTACAAAATATCACGGGAGCAAATTTATCGTCGTGTCATGGACATCGGTATACCATAATATATATAATAAAGTAGGAGGACTTTTTTTTGTCTCTCCCAACTGATAGCGCAGATTTAATCTTATGTTTGTCTCTAAAGAACGACTGAGATTGCATCATAAGTTTTTCTCCAAAATCGATTGTCCAGAATTTGATTCCAAACTAAGTCATTTCAGGTACAGCCACAGTACATTCATTAAATGCGCCTCAACTTTTTTTTATTTTGGGCATTACTAGAGTGTCCGGAGTAGATACATGGTTGGTACTTAGGTCATGTCAAAGGCTTCTATTCCATTTTCATTTCCTTCCATAAGAGTTTGGAGAGACTTCTCTTCTCAACTTATCACATGTACGTTTCTTCTCAGCTTAACATTTTCTAGATTTTTTTTTGCTTCTTCACTGTTATGGGTTTCGCATTATGCGTTATGCGTAACTTCTCAAACCCACTCATTGTTATGGTTATGCGTTAACTTCTCTTCCATTTTCATTTCCTGCAGCAAAAGTTTGGAGAGATTTCTATTCTCATCTTCTCAGATGTACGTTTACTCTCAGCTTTTAACATTTTATTGATTTAATATCCATTTTTTGCATCTCATCACTGTTATTTTTTTTACTCTTTTCAAACCCAGTCATTGTTATGCGTTCCTAACTTCGATGCGTTACAATGTTCCTAACTCTAAAACCCAGTTTCTAACTCTATATATGTGTGCGTGAGTGTATATATACATACATATATATTTTTTTTCTTATTCTCAAGCATTCATGTGTGTATACATACATACATACATATCTATATGTAAGAGGGTAGTTTAGATTAGATAGAAGCGTAACCCCTTTCGAGTATAGTGATGATAAGTTAAACAACATCCCTATTGATTAACTATAGGACACGCAAAAACAACTTAGTGAAGATAAACTCAGTTAAAAATCACAAATCTCTCGTGTATAACTCAACAAGATAATAACGAACTCAGAAGTAACTCATTTGGAGGGAGAGAGAAGTAAGCACCCTAGATACACCTTGGCAGGCAGCCAAAAACACCAACAACCCCCAGAGATACATGTCAAGTATTAAAAGCTTCGTAATAAATGACAATGGTGGTTGAGTAAACTCTTCGGTTTGCAATAAATCTCTCTCTGATGTCTATTCTCTCTAGTAATAACTTTTAAACTCTCAAAAAGAACATCCTCTCCGCAAAGGTGGTTGGGGTCCTTAAATAGACTCCCACACCACTCCCGAGGCAACTCAGTCATTAAGGCCTGTGAAAGACACCCCTCATACTTTATGACACAAACATTAAATACCTGATTCAGTAGTTATCTCCATGTCATAAACATTAAATGCCAAGACATGCCTTTTGCCTAACCACCGTGTGTCAGGGGGCTGTCGTCATAAAGGTGGCTCACCAAATGTTTGACAGCCCCGAATACCACGGTGGTTTACTCAAGTGCATATTTGACATTGTCTATCTAGCTAGTGACATCACCTACATTATATGTGACTTTAAGTAGAAGGTTCTTTCGTTCACAAGTCAACGCCCGATAGAACTCAAAGCTGTTCCGCCCGAGGTTCCACGATAAGGGTCATTCGATGATTTACCAGGTTCATCAAAGATGGTTAGGACAATCCCCAACCGTGCCTCACTTCTTAATCCTCCAAGACAAGTCCCTCTAAAGTTCCCACGGCGAGGTCGTTCGATAGAGCATGAAAGCTCTCCCAGTCCCTGCCAAGCCTGGTCTCTCACGAGCATCGTTCGACCTCACACAAAATAATTATTCTCGTTATATCATTATAATTGTTATAGGTCATAGTTAGTATAAACAAAAGATACAATATGGCTAAGTAACACAACAACCTAAAATATGAGTTTCCTCGCTGAGTTGCCATATTGAGCTGCCATGCTGCCTTAACCCCAGTCACTATTTTAAATGGGGGGATTATCCCTAATCTCAGGATTACCTTCAAGCCCCCTCTACATTTTCCCATTCGTGGAGAGATTTATTGTGGGAACAAGAAATGTCTTCACAAAAACTTTTCAATCCGATGAACCTTCTCTCTGTGAAATAATTCCGGTATCGTTCCCTTCGTTACAACAACTGTGTTACCTCCTGTAGGAAAAAGTAAAATTCTCCCCGATGTACCTGAGTCGAAGCGCTGCGGCTTATTGGCGCTTTGGCGAGGGGACATCGCAACTTTTTCGTTTCACTGAGCTTCAGCCGTTTTGGCTTTGCTTCTTTGGCTAATTTGGAATTCTCTGGAAACACCTACTAACTTTCTCGAATACTCGTTTTGGCTCAAGGGAAGTGAGATTCTCCCGTGTGCCATTGTGGAGTATAAGTGTGGGGAGTGAGTTTTTTTTGTTAGGACTGCTTTATCATTGTGACTTGTGAAATTCTCCGTTATAACTTTTTGCCATGTTGGAAAAGGAAGAAATTCTCCCCGATGTAGCTGAGTCACAACTTAAAAAACGTTTGAACTTTTGGTGAGGGGACATCGTAGCTTTGTTGAACCGTTGGGGCATCGTCTTTGTTAGGAGTTATTGGATATGTCTGACAAAAATTCTGGCGCCAAAACTCAAACTTTCTTAATAAGGCAACCCTTTCTATTACCCAGGCGTCACTTCATTAATGACGTGGCACTGTCTTTTCAACTGTCGAGACACTTCCCGAAGTGCCACATGCCCTTTTGAAATGATTATAGACGGCCTTGCATGTGTGGTGGTGGGAAACTCAAAAGACGAGTTAAAATCTTTCAAACATCTCTTTTTCAAAACACTTATCCTTTCTTCCTCTTCTTCAATCTCCTTTCTACTTTAGAGAGAGAAACTCCACCAAAAACTCCATTGTCGTCAATCTTTCCTCCTCAAGCTTTTCTTCTGCAACCATCCTCACTTTTTAGCCTCTCCATTGTTGCTTTTATGGTGCCTTTTCTAAGATTTTATTTTTCTTTATGGCCATCTTCAATGGCCTGCTCAAGCAACCCTACTACGTTTGCCATCAATGGTCCACCTTCCACCCCTGTTGCCACCATCTCCACTGCCACCTCTTTGACTACTGCCCACCAAGACCAGCTGCGCTTCTACCGTCAGTCCCCTATATTTGGAAAGGGTGATGATTTTGCTGGGTTTTGCAAGACTTGCATTTTCAATGCTGAATATGATTCCATGACGCTTGGTGATGAAGATAAAAGTTTTCATGACTATGTCTCTTGTTTCCTTTTAATGGGGAAACCTAATGACCAACCTCGAAGGGACCTCATCAACATATCCCTCCGTTTGACCTAGGGTATCAAGCTCATTCTGGCTGCAATTGCCCTGGGATCACTCTACACATGGCTTGATAGGACCCTTTTTGACATGGAATGATCTTTTGGTCGTTATAACTTGGATAACTTTACCAATTGTGTCCTTCTAATGAGCTTCCTTTACATTCGTTTTCCCGATGTAGTATCCAAAGACAACTGTCCTCCTTCGGGGGAAGAAATTTTGCCTCCACGCTCCTTTATTTATCATGAGAGATATAGCCGCAAGGAGTTAACCTCTATTATTGATCATCCTGGAAATTTTGTGATGAGGCCTTACGAAGAGGATATCTTCCTCCATACTTGGGGTTTTTTTCCAATATGAAGGAAGCTCGGTCATGGCAAACACTTTGGACCTCATCGTTGAAGACCCTTTGCTAGCCATGGTGCTTCTGTTTTCACCGGGCTACCTGCCTTCCTATAACGAGTGGGGATACACTAGTGAGCAGTATAATCCCAACCGATGTAGCCATCAATTTGGTTTCGACCAGGGGGATCCTCACCTGGTTTTCAATTATCTCACCATGAAGTCTCCTTTAGCGAGTCATGTTCCCTGTTCTCATCAACTGCTGCATTTGGAGTAAGTTTTACCAGGGCTGGACGAGTGACTATTCCAAGCATCACCAGGTAAGGGGACGTGACCCCTCTATTTGCAACGAAGTACTAGCCAAGATAGCTGGCCCAAATTTCTGAGTTCATCTAAGGGGATCCTGTATACCCCCTAGTTCTTTTGTTTTCTACCCTAGAGATGGGACTGAAAGGTAATTTCATTCTTGGGATTGATTTCCCTCTAAGCAAAACCCCCAAGGAACCTCCCACCGAGCTTCCTCCCCATTTTTCCATGATTCCCTTTACCATCCCAAAACCCAAAAAAGCCCTGACAAATAAACAGATCGCCCCTTCTGGGGGTATTTCTGGTGAAGGAGTTTCAACTGAGGTAGCCTCTAGCGAAGGACCTTCTCGACCACCAGCAAAAAGGGAAAGGAAGTCCAAGAGTGGGACTTCCTCAAAGTCTATGTATCAGACTCAACCTCAAACTCCTTTAGAGTCATTCCCTATCGCCTTCGTTCTTCCTCCCATGTTTGCATAAATGGCTATGGAGTTAAGAAGGAGAGTTTGGGCTGAGGTGGCTCGAATAAATGCTGAGTACGAATGACACGCTCCCGTTGTTCCTTCTTATGCTTCCTTCCCAACTATCTTGGTTGATCCCACAGAACTAGGGGTAAAGATAAAGAAAATTTTAAAGATTCCTAGAAGTACTGATGCGAGGAAGAAGACTCTGGGTACCAAGTCCCAGAGGAAACAAACTCTAGATGTACATCTCTCCCCAGCTCCCTTTGTTGCTGCCTCCTCTCCTCCCTTGCCAGTGGTTATAACCTCCCATTCTCCATCTGAATCCGAAGTATGTATGTGTGTTGTTGTTCTTACTCACATTTTTTTCTAAGGCAAGATTCATCTGTTTAACTCTTAACAACTCTGGTGTAGGGAGCTGAAGAAGAAATACCCATCCCCCCGTGAGACCTTTCGTAGGGGGGCGTTTAGGTTCCTTCCAGGACGATGTGGATCCTCCCCTTTCCCCTATTATCGGGCTTACTTACTCCCACCATTCGACCTCTCGACATGCGAAGGACACTGCTGTGGGGAGTGATTCCACGGAGTTTTTGGGCATTTCTCCTCAACCAGAGACAACTCCCCCAGCCTGTTCTGAATTATCACCTCAGCACTTGGTCCTTATACCCCTCGTTCGATCTGCGGAAAGTGACCTTGAGGTAACATATTATCAATTATTTGTTAGGTCTCACGTCTTTTTTTTCCATCCCTTTTTCTATTTAACATGCTAAAATTTAATATATTAGGATGCCTTAGGTTGAAATGACATCTTTGTTAGCTGATATTCTTCTTCCCACTGTGATGACGAGACCCCTAGCCACAGTTCCCCTTTTTTCGTGCCATAACTGAGGTAATCAAGGCTTAGATGTATTTATCCCTTTTCTGCACTTGCTCCTCGTGTCTAACACTTAGCTTCATGTTTGTAGATTTCTTAGGGTCTTGCCCCACCCTTTTCTATTGGTGGTCTGCATATTTCCAAGGCCAAGGTTGACGCTTCTACCTAACATGGTGGTTCTTCTAGAGCCACCCATGTTGGGACATCTCCTGAAACTCCTATGTTGACCTTGGTGCCTTTCGTTGGTGAGGAATCTTTAGCGGACGTTGAGTCTTCTTCGGTTGGGGGTTCCATTATGGCTTCAGAGGAAATAAGCCTGCCCCAACGGTTCCCGCCGTTATGGCCACCATGGTGACTCCCCCTCTTGCTCCCGCTACTACTGAGGTACTTCTCTTATTTCTCTTTATTTTTTATTGTTTGTCGTATACTCTTGACAATGTACAATCTAGAAGAATCTCATTTTTCAAATTTCCAAACTTCACCTGTAATGGTGACTTAACCATGAAAACACTTGTTACGATTTTTTTCGCCAACTCCACCCATAACGACGACTTAACAATGAAAACACTTGTTAAGATTTTTTTCACAAACTCCACCTATAATGGTGACTTAACAACAAAATTTCTTGTTATGATTTTCCATAAACTCCACCTATATCGGTGACTTAAAAATGAAAACACATGTTAATATTTTTCGCAAACTCCGCCTATAACGGTGACTTAACAACGAAAACGCTTGTTAAGATTTTTCATGAAGTCCACCTATAATGGTGACTTAACAATGAAAACACTTATTAAGATTTTTTCACTTAACTCATTATTTCTTCTACCTGTTCTCTAGTTGCACGGGAGGAATCTCCACCAGTGCTTTCACCCATCACTTCGCCCATCGGGAAGCCGCTATCTCAGAGGATTCAAGTCATGATGACCAAGGTTCCATAACCGGTGATGTTACTGATAGTGAATCTGGTTGTGAGCTCCCTCTGCCTGACTTAGCTCCTCATGACTTTTTCCTCATGTACCTTCAACGTTCTCGTTAAATGCCTTCCAGCCATCATTTGGTAGTTGAGCAGCTTGCAAGCCATTATCTTGAGACTTTTACTGTGGATTTACTGTATTCCAACATCCCCGTGATGAGCTATAGGTTACAGGGCATGGCGACCGTTGTTGCTGATATCTTCAACACTCCTACTGGAAATATTACTAGGCCTATCCTTAACCAATTCCTTGGCTATCTGAGGGAGTTGGGTCACGATGGCTTCTGTTTTCACTGGCTTATTATGCACTTACAAACTTTGAAGAGCCAACGACTAGACAGCCAGAGGGAACTGCTCTGAAAACATCAGGAGGATCAACGGGCTGAGGAAGCTAAATTGGATGAGCTAGCGCCTCTTCTTAAACCTGTCAATAATGAGATAGGGTATGTCGAAGAAGCTCTGTGTATGGTGAAGCTAAAATGAGAGAAACTCCTCATCGAGCATACACAAGTGCAAACGAGATTGGAGGTTTCTATTAGTGCCCAACAGTCTTACCTAGCAGCTTCTTCGGGCCTTCCTAGAGATTCTTCTCAAAATTTTTGGTTCCTCTTAGGCCAATAAACTTTTGTACACATTTTCCTTTTCTTATTTTTATGTAATTCTTGGGCAGTAGCTCCCAACTTTGTAATGCCTCGAAGTTTGTGAATGAATTAATGGAAAAAAATGTATGTTTTTTGCCACATCCTTTCTTTGTGTCATAACTGTTTGCATATATTATGAAGTTCTACAATTGTTTCATCTCCACTCAAGTTATATAAAAAAACTTTTATATTCATAACAACAGCTAAATACATCAGTAGTCTGAACTTAATTGCTTATACATGATAGACTTTCAACCATTTATTATTAATCTTGAATGGTTTGTCCTCCTCCATCTTAGAAATTAAGCAATAAACTGAATCATGGGCTTCTTTTACAATGAAAGGTCCCTCCCAATTCTCTACAAATTTAGGTAGGGGAATCCCCCTGATGTGCTTCACTGCTGCCTTTAAAACGAGGTCTCGCTCCACGAACTTCCTTGGCCTCACTAGATTATCATATGCCCTAGAGAGCTGTTTTGTATACATTTGAAAATAATGCATCGCATTATCTCTATGTTCATCCAACACTTCCAACTGCACATGTCTACTCTGAGGGAGAATGCTACTTCGCAAGGCATATAGACCAGAGGGAACTTCTAACTCCACTGTAAGGATTACCTTATCCCCGTATACAAGCAAGAATGGAGTATACCCTATGGGCTTCCTCTTGATTGTTCGATACGCCCACAACATAGCTGGTATCATATCATCCCATGATCCTGGGAAATCCTCCATCATTAATCTTGACCATTTTCTTTTAGGTATGCCACCGTTAAAGTATGATGAACGATGGAATACTTGTCTGTGAGCATTGTTACCTGTGAATAGACGAAAGGGGTTCCATTATCTGAGAGAATAACCTTTAGAATCCCAAAATGGCAGATGATGTATTCTCTGATGAAGTTGCTCACCACCCCTGCTGTTGCCCTTCTTAGTGGTATAGCTTCAGCCCACTTTGTAAAGGACTTCATTGCTACTAGTATCCATATCTTCCCCCTCGAAGAAGGATGTATTTCCCCTACCAAGTCAAATGCCTAAGTGTTAAAAGGATAAGGCGTTGTCAGGGAGTGTAGGTCCACCGATGGGGTATGGATCATATTTTCAATGAAGTTTGCAAGCCTTGCATTTTCAAACGAACTCAGTAGAGTCCTTATCCATCATTGGCCAATAATACCCTAACGTCATTAATTGGTCATATAGCTTGGCCCCTCCTATGTGAGCTAGATCATGCGCCTGTTTGAGGACTTCGGTTGATTCTTCCTTTGTGATGCAATGCAATGGCCTGTTGAAGTACCCCTTCGATAAAGTTGCCCCTCCTAAACGTAGAATCTTGGGTGCCTTCGCTTAAGTCCCATCGCATCAATCTTTTCTATTGGGACAACTCTATCTTTAATGAAGTCAATATAAGTCTGTCTCGAGTCAGGTTGAGCTTCCACGAAATGACATTCAGTGGCCTTGAAGAATAACTGGCACTTATCGGACTTCTGTTGTAGCTCTATCGTGTTCTTCTCCATTCTAGGCAAGAAATATCCCTCCCTTTGAATTCTCCTGTCTATAAGTATCTCAGTTATTTCTCAATGCTGTTCATATGTTTTCTTCAACCACCGCTTTGCTTCTTCTGGGCCGATGCATCTTGATAACCATGCTCCTGTATTTCTGAAGTAAAGGTTTCCCTAGTTTGTAAAGTATTGGGCTAATTCCCTTAGCTCCATCGCTCCTTCCCCAGATTCCCGTTGCTTTTTAATTTATCCCCTCCAGTAAGCGTCCTCCTCCATCAGCAGGATTGCCTGAACTACCGAGGGAGGTGTTCTTCATTGAATCATGATTGTAGTTGTATCGCTCCTCATGAACATCTTCTGAGCAATGGTGGCAGAAGCGTCTGGGTGGTGGTTCATCATTCGGGTATGTCTCTTGATCCTGGTCCGATCGAACTAGCTAAGAAGCCTCTGAATGATTTTTCTGTATGGTGCCAGACTTAGGTGTTTGAACGCGTATTATCCATTCACTTGCTGAATCACCAAGTTCGAATCACTCTCAATACATAGTGAATGAATTCCCTTTGGAAGAGCCTCTACCAATACCACTCCCAACGCTTCATATTCTTCTTCGTTGTTGGAGTAAGGGAAATCCAACTTGTTGGAAAGATAGATCTCCTCCATTTCATTTGAAAGAATAACCCATGCTCATCCTTTCTTTTTCGCTTAAGATCCATCAAATTGCATCATCCATCCCTCATTAGTTGCATCTAGGTAATTGGCTTGCAAATCGTCTCCTGGAATACTTTCTTTAGGTGGCTCAAGTGTTCCAGAGGGGAAGATTGCCAATAGGTCAGCGTACGCCTTGCTCTTGATTGCGCGAGGAACCATTCACTTCAAGTCATATTCTGAGAGGATGAGGAACCACCTAGATGCCCTACCAATCAATATAGTTCTTTCCAGAGAATACTTAAATGGATCGCATCTGGTTACAATGTGGATTGTAAAATATAGCATATAATGTTTAAGTTTCTGTGCTACAAAGACTAAGGCTAAATAATTCCTTTCCAAGATACTATACCTGACCTCTAGCCCATGTATGATTCTACTGAGGTAGTAGACCGACTGTTCTTCCCTGTCAATCTCTTGTTCCAACAAAGCTCCCACAGACCTCGTGGTAGATATGAGGTATAGCTACAACGGTATTCCTGCCTGTGGGAAAACCATGATTTGTGGTGAAACGAGAAGCTTCTTCATCCCAGCGAGAGACTCCTGGTTAACCTCCGCCCACTTTAATTTCATGTTCCTTTACAAAAGCTACATCAACAGGTGTGTCATTTTGACCAATCTAGGCACAAATCTCCTAAGATAGGAAACTTTACCGAGGAAACTCTTTGGATCCATCACCGTTCTTAGACTTGGCATCTCTAAGATTTCTCGCTGTTTGTGCTAGTCCATCTGCACCCCTTGTTAATCAACCACAAAGCCTAGAAATTTTTCATTTGTTACTCCGAAGACGCACTTAGTGGGTTCATCTTCAATTTATACTTCCTACATCGGGTAAACACCTTCCTCAAATAGCTCAGATGGAACTCCTCCTTCCTCGATTTGATGACTAAATCATCCACATAGAATTCCACAAATTTGTGAAAGAAGTAATGGAAAATGGCCATTATTGTTATTTGAAAAGTAGTCCCGGTGTTCTTGAGTCCAAACGGCATTACTTTGTACATGAAATTTCCCAATGGGGTTCTAAATGTCGTTCTCTCTGCATCCGTGGGGTCCATCTTGATCTGGTTATACCCTATATACCCATCCATAAAGTTATACATCTCATTACCATCCATTGGGTCTATCAAGCTGTCGATAGAAGGTAGAGGGAACTCATCCTTTGGGCAAGCCCTATTCAAGTCTCTGAAATCCAGGCAGATCATTATTTTATTTTTGTCTTTCTTTCCTACCGGGACAATGCTAGACATCCAGAGTGGGTGCTATATCAGTTTGATGAACCCTTTCGCCAATAAGCATTGGACCTCTTCCTCGATCTTCAAGTCTAGCTTGGGTTTGTACGTTCTCATTTCTTATTTCATTGGAATGGCCGAAGGTATCACGTTCAACTTGTGGCATATGACTCCCTCATCCAGCCCTTCCATCTCCGTGTACTTCCACGTAGAAATGTCTATGAACTCCCGAATCAACTCAACCAAGGCCTCTCATTTCTCCTTACTGAGATCTTTCGAGATAAAAATAGTCCTTGGATCCTCCGCTTCTTTCGCCAACTTCAACTGCTCCAACTCTTGTGTTTGTGGCTTCGATTGATTTGCCATGTAATTTGGTTCTTTGGTGATATCTTTCACGAACTCTTGTATGTTGGAGTTGTCTATCACCATAGATTGCCCCCATTGATCCACAATAAAACACTCATATATCGGGTCAGCCTTACCATTATCTTCTTTGACCTCCCGCTCACACCATTATAAACGATACACCACCTTTCCCTCTTTAGTAATAATTTTCTTACACTGCCTACTGGTAGCTAAAACTCCTTTCCTATTTTTTTCTCTAGAGGCCTTAACAACTCTTCCACCTAAAAATCTGCTCAGTATGCTTTGTTGTTGGGCCTCATGTTGCATTGGATCCAATCTAGGCCTGATCGTGTCTTTAATATATTTCGAGATGTTTTGGGGCTGAGGAATCACCTGGTGGGCTTCTTCGGCCATCATTCCATTGCTTCTCGCGACCTCTTTATTCTGCTCATTCAAAGGCCCCATTCTTTCTATGATCGAGGGAACCCATGCTCCATCCATTCTTCTCATTAAGACCCGAACATCCTCCTCCAATTCTGTGAAAAATGCTGTATCTACCATGTGAGCTTCCTTGACAGCAAAGGGCTTCATCGTAGCCCTAATGGTAACCTTCGTTCCCTTGATATTTGCCTTGGCACATTGGTGATACGTCAAAAGAACTAGCCATTGGTTGTGCATCCACACCCTTCTTATCAAGAGGTGGTAGGAAGTTGCACTCTCTATCACGTGTAATTTGATGTGGGAACCCGGATTTCCCATCACAGTCCCAACGTTCACATAACCAATGGATTTGGAAAACTGGTTGTCATAACCTGAAATCATCAATGACATGGGGACTAAATTTTCTTCGTAATATTAGCTGTGTGGAAAGAGTTGATTGGCATGATATTGATCGAGGCTCCCCCATCCATAAGATCCCTTGCAAAGCTAACCCCCTTAATGCTGAAAGTTACGTACTATGGCTTATTATGAGGGAACCTTACAGCCGTATCTGCATCGCTAAAATTTATCTTTGATAGAAACCCCTTTACTAACCTAGCCATGGGTCCCTTCCATCTTAGCGAAGGCACTTCACTCTTTCTTGTAATGTCGAGGATCGCCTGGGTTGTCTCCAATCTACTCTCCTTTGGGATCCCTACCTGGTCGAAGAACCAGGCAAACTTTGGGGATCTTGAAACTGCATAGTATTCTACAGCTTGGTCAACTTTCTCACCTTCAATGCTATATACATCCTCCACATCTTTACCACTTTCATCATCATAGGCTAACACTACGTTATCCATTCCCCTAGTGCAATCTTCCAAACATTCTTCAAACTTTTCCTGATCCGTCATTAGTTCCCTTCCCTCTCTCTCTACTTCCTCGTCGTAAGCCACTACCAGATTGGCCCCATGCGCTGAGAGTGGATTATTATTAACGTTCTGCAGAGTGATTTGCAATGTTCCTTCCTTCACATACTTATCGATGATTCTCTTTAATGTGAAATAACTCTCCGTTGGATGTTGGATCTTTCGATAAATCTGGCAGTATTTGGGATCCACCCTAGTTATAGCGTCGGGTTCCCTAACGGGGATGCCCTTTGGTTCGTATACCTTTCTTATTGGATCATTGGGTTGTAATAGCTGACAGCCTCTTCTACTGTGCAAGGCAATGGTGGTGGGTCTTCCCTGTCTCTCTCGAACTTCCTCTTATTGTCTCTCTTTGCTAATTTTCCCCCATCTGCTCCTTCGGTGTATCCCACCCGTGGGGGCTGAGACCTCCCTCCTGCAGGTTGTATCGGCTTCCTGAAAATCATGGGCACCACCACTAGATTCAGTCGCATAACCAACAAGATATTCCTTGCTGCTTTTAGGAATGCTGCAAATGTCCTATCGCGCATCTCATTAATAAGATGGCAGATTTACTCAGGAAGCAGTCCTTCGCACAGATCTGTAGTAGTTTGGATTCTTTATCCTCCTCTCTTACATCGAGGGATCTTTCCCTGAATCTGCACACATATTCCACTACATGTTCCCCTGGCCATTGCTTCTCTCTCCCCAGTTGGGTCAAAGTAAACTCATTTCCAGCCACAAAGAACTTCTGGATGAACAAAACGTGCATCTCCTCCCTTGTAGAAACACTCTTGGGAGTTAAATAAGAATACCATGTATATGCTTTATCCGTTAAGGATTTAGAAAATTCCCTCAACTTGAGTTTCTTATTATTGTAATACACCCCAAATGTTCAATGAAGCATTTAATATGCTCCTTCGAGTTTTCGCCATTTCCTGTGTATTTTTCAAAAATAGGAGGAATATAATCTTTTGGGTAGGGTTCATCGTGGTATTCCTGGGGGTAAGGCGTTCGAAAGTCTCCATAGACCGAAGCTACCTCACGCGCAGATTGCAAGGAGGCTTGCATGAATTTTAGCATCTCTTTCTGCATCTCTTTCCTCATCTCTTCCATGAGTGATGCCGTTGAAGCGCCTATCAGCGGGACCATAGGCTGAGTGCCCTTTGCGACTGGAGAAATCATCACAGTTGGAACCATTGATACACCTGCGGTTCCCACTACTAGATTTTTAACAGAGGATATACTTGCTGGGATCGTTCACATTACGACTGCACTTGGTGGGGCCATTGGGGTTGTCCCTGGTGTCATGAAGGAGTTAGCTTCAAATCCTCCCAACACCGTTGAAGCTACAGGAGTGTGAAAAAACTCATAAAATTTATTCATGAGGAGTTCCACTTGGGCTGGCCCTAACCCAGTGCTCGTGGAAGCTTGTGTCACCCCTGGAACGCCTGTCGCCGCCTGAACTAGAGGTACCCCTATTCGAGAAGCCCCGTCCCTTAAAGCCTCCAGCTCTCTTGCCGTCCGTTCTTCACTTTATTGAATGTCATCAAAGTTAAGCGTTCGATTAACGTTATCATGCGCCATACTCCTAGCTTAGAAGAATGCCTCCCCAATAGAGTCGCCAAATGTAAGAGGGTAGTTTAGATTAGATGGAGGCATAACCCCTTTCAAGTACAGTGATGATAAGTTAAACAACAACACTATTGATTAACTACAGGACACACAAACACAACTTAGTGAAGATAAACTCAGTTAAAACTCACAAATCTGTCATGTATAACTCAACAAGATAATAACGAACTCAGAAGTAACTTATTTGTAGGGAGCGAGAAGTAAGCACCCTAGATACACCTTGGCAGACAGCCAAAAACACAAACAACCCCTGAGAGATACATGTCAAGTATAAAAATATTCGTAATAAATGACAATAGTGGTTGAGTAAAATCTTTGGTTTGCCATAAATCTCTCTCTTATGTATATTCTCTCTAGTAATAACTTTTAAACTCTCAAAAAGAACATCCTCTCCCCATAGGTGGTTGGGGTCCTTGAATAGCCTCCCACACCTACCCGATGCAACTCAGTCATTAATGCCTATGAAATACATCACACATACTTTATGCCACAAACATTAAATACCTGATGCACTAGTTATCTCCACGTCATAAACATTAAATGCCAAGACATATCTTTTGCCTAACCACTGTGTGTCAGGGGGCTATCGTCACAGAGGTGGCTTGCTAACTGTCTGACAACCCCAAATACGATGGTGGTTTACTCCAGTGCAGATTTGACATTGTCTAACTGGTTAGTGACATCACCTATAGTAGATGTGACATTAAGTAGAGGGTTGTTTGATTCCCCGGTAAGTGATATGTCAAGAGGATTGGATCTCGACCTATTGGGGGAAGTTAGGGAAAATGCAACACTCCGTATGGCCGCCTATCAGCAATGTGTGGCACGTTACTACAATCGTTGGGTAAAAACAAGCGTCCTGAAATAGGGAGACTACGTTCTCAAGAAGGTAATACAAAAGACCAACAAGTTAGAGTCAAACTTGTATGGACCATACAGAGTAACCAGTGTCGTCAGACCGGGAGCCTATCGAATTGAGACTCTGGAAGGTGAAGAGTTCAAGAATCCCTAGAATTCGAAACATCTTAGGAAGTATTATCAATAACCAGTTAGTAATTTCATTTATTTAGCAAGAACCATTTTGATGAAACACTATTTAAATTGATAATAATAAGAAGTTTCTTCCCTTGTTCCACTAATTTTTATACATTTGGATCATACTTATATGAAAATCATAAATCGCAACCTCACAGGTCACAAACAAAGTGGTTGGCCTCCTATACGACCTCACTGGTCATGAACAATGTGCTCGGCTAACACCTTTACGACCTTATAGGTCGCAAATAGTTAAGTAACTTAACACCCCTTGAGTTCTACCAAACCCTTGTATGAATTCTGTTGTCACGAATGAGGTCGTTGATTAAGTTCAATGAATGATCCGACAGATCACAACGCAATGTGTTCCGCTGATACCTACACGATCTTATGGGTCATGAACAGTTAAGTATCTCAACCCCTTGAGTTTTACCAAACCCTTATATGACTTATCTAGCCACGAACGAGGCAGTTGATTAAGTTCGATGTATGGCCCATGGGTCACAACACAATGTGGTTGGCTAATACTTGTATGACCTCATAAGTCACGAACATTTATAATTTCTTTACTACCTATCATTCGCGTACAACTTTTTAGGTTGTCTAAGAAGAATTATTTCAATTAACATTTTTAGGTTAAGAACTAAGAGGATTAACAAACCAAGTTGCATTATAAGCAGACAGAAACATAGTAAAGCCAATACCAAAAATAGATGTTCATAGTTACAAAATCCAATGTCAAAGAGAAATTTGAATTACAGAAGTAAATAAATAAAGTCCATCATTTAAAGCACCAGTAGGTGGGGCATCACCCTCTTCCCCAGCAAGGTTAGCAGCTTCCTCGTCATCTCCATCCCAACCCTTCACAGTCTCGGCAATGTATGAAAGATCATTAGCAAACCTTTTCTTTATCTCCTTATACCCATCCAGGAAATAGCCTAGGCATTCAGTATTAAATTCAGACAACAGTATGAAAACTTCTACAACAGTGGTATCTGAATTGGCCAAAGCGTCACGAGTAGCCTGCAACTCTCTATCATATTTATCCTTCTTCGCTGCAATGGAATAATTCAGTCTTTGGACTTTGGTATCATCAGTATTAGACTTCTCCTTTAGGACCACGTTCTCCTGCTCCATTTTTCTCAAGTCCTCGATCCGGGACATCAGCTGCCTTTCCATCTTTTTTAACTCCTTAGCAACCTTCTCATAGTTGGCTTTCAATATCTTTCTCTCTTCGACTAGCTCGTTGTAAGCTATGTGATTGACGAAGGATTTCTCACAAAGGATAGTGCAATCCATTGATATCTGTACCACGAATAATAATGCAAGATCAAAGTATGACAATGTGACACTTATAAATCAGTAACAAAACGAAAGCAGGAAATACATACCACAGATAGTCAGTTCTAGGCTGAGGTCCACAGGGAATTAGGACTAGACTAGTACAAGAATTATAAATCCTTAATGTGGCCCCGGTAACCAAGAAGGTCTAAAGAATTTCTAGCATGGTGAAAGACAGACTCGGGGTCGAACCTCAAGTCCTCATAAGTAACACTATGCTCGGGGTCAAAATAAAACTCGAGGACCTTCCCATAACGCGATGTATGTCCAGGACCCAATTCAACTCTAGGTTTGGGAGAATGATAGATTCCCCTCAAAATCTTACAAAGAGGTTGCCTATCTTCCTCCTCCTCTCTCGAACTTTTATCTCTAGCCAATGGCTCTATGGGGGGCTTTTCGTTATCTTTGGAAGCCGTAGATGCCGCCTGATGATAAGCATCCTGGTCGACTTCCCTAGAATGGCCTGTGTGCTCAGTCTCCACTTGCTTTTAACCGACTTCATCCCTCTTTTGATGAGCTTCGGCTAAAGCTTTTCGATTGATAAAATGAGATTCCATGCCTAGGGACTCTTTGGGAGGATGCTCCTCTTCACCTGATAAAATAAGTTAACAAGTATATCAGTACAAACATCTAACTGAATGAAATGGGTAAACAAGTTGATATTATAATTTACCCTCTCCTAAACTACTTATGCTGCCAATAACTTCATCACTAGACTCGAAATGGGTCTCTTGACTACCTAATACTCCTGGGGAATCTCAAACTCTAAGGGAATTCTTCGGTTTGGGGGAGTGTGATACCCGATAGCGATAAACTTCTCCATAGAAAGAAAAATATCAAAAGTGTGAGACAATTTCTCACAATAAGAGACAATCAAATCAACTAATGACTTTAGCAGCTTGGGGCTCGTTTCACTAAAATACCCAGGAACAACATGGCAGAAACTTCAGTGCAATAAAGTAAAACAAAATAGGAAAAAGAACATGAAGACGAAGGCAAGAAAAAGTATTACCTATGTTATTGGGCCCATTCCATTCTCTATGGACCCTACATGATCTGTCCCTTTCATGGGCCGTAAATTCCCAACCACCTTTGATAAACACATACGAACCTTTCCAACTATGATTATTAGATTGGACCACGGTGACCATTTTTTATTGGGGTTTCTGGGCAGAAAAAGTATAGTAATCGGGGGCTTTGGCATTGTCCTTTAAGCTATAAACATACCTAAAAACATCCCTAATTAAGTCAAACCCTATCCTTATTTTCCAAAACATCTTTGCCCTTAGAATGGTCCTATAAGAGTAATGGGGTAGTTGTGTTAAAGTCACCCTATATCCTCTCAAAATAGAACTAATAGTAGGATGCATAGGAAGACTTAGACCCACATGGAGGTCCCACATGGGAAGGAAAATTTCCTCTAAGTCAAGAAAAAAGTAACACCTCTCAGAAACATCTGGCATCCTAATTTGAATAGCTATATGGAAAGCTCGCCTCTCTCTGATGGCCTCGATCTACTCCACAGTCACAGTACATTGATACCAATGTGCATCAGTCTCTACAAGATCATAATTATTAGAAGAACCGGTGGGGTTATCTTCTTCCTTTTCATCATCCTTAAAAACCTCTGTGTGAGATCCGGCTATAGAAAGGTGGAAGCCCACACTTTCTGGCCTATTATCTTCATCTCTGTTAGAAATAGGATCCTCAAATAGGGAATCAGGACTTAGGGGATCCATAGAAACAATATTTAAAATCTCTCCCTCACTAACAAAAGGGAAATAATAAAGGGTTTCTAGAACAGGGGAGGAAATGTAGGGTACACTTGGATCAGCAGAAGAACCCCAAATAGAGGGAGAATTGGTGGTATAACAAGGATGACCAGGATCCTCGTCTGGTATAATCATCTAAATAGAATGGGAAAACCTCCTTTTACTGATCCCATACTGCTCTGGTTCTAAACTTTTGACAAACTCGTAAACTCTTTAAATGTGGGGAGGAAAATATCAAGAATCAACCAACAAAATGCTGGAACGATCAAACCCTAGCTGAAGTAGAGAAAGGCGTACATAATAAAAATGGACGATGGTGGAATACGCTATGGATAATAAAAAATAAAGCATGGGAGATCTTAGAACCAAAAAACAATCAAGCTTTCACAACGATGCAAATGGAGCTTAAATATTTTTTCTCTCTTAAACTCAACATAAATTTTCCAAGTGAAGCAAATGATTGAAGTGGCATGAATTTATTCCCTTTGATGAAAAGACTGAATGGACGTTGTAGAGAAAACGTCACCAAATCTACATAAATTTGAAATGGCGATGTAGAGTGTCAGATCCATGTGACCAGTCACCATCACTACTTAAAAGACTCTTCATTTACTTG
Organism: Sambucus nigra; assembly: GCA_949130495.1. Lineage (NCBI taxonomy): Eukaryota > Viridiplantae > Streptophyta > Magnoliopsida > Dipsacales > Adoxaceae > Sambucus > Sambucus nigra. The sequence continues at coordinate 365,519,009 of OX422212.1, forward strand.
ACACGCATCCATGGCAAGTCATGAGAACTTAGGAAATCTACTCAACCTCTAGCCGACCCTAACGTACTGATCATAATGTGCCAACTAAGAGGAGTCGACCTCCACGAGTAGGGCAAGAGCATGGCGTAATACCTTTATCGCTCATTGGAAACCCTAATGAAGTATTCATACCAAAGGTCTTGGGGGCTTTATGTTATACCTTTATGATATCAATAGGAGAATAAACCATGATAGCTTAGGAGGACTTATGAAATATGCTCGACTTATCACCTAAGGAGGTCGTCTCAGTAATTAGAGTGCTTGGCCCACCTATTTACCTTAGGATTGGATACACAAGAATCTCCGTGAGCATTTACATGCCAGATATACCTTCTCAACCACATGGCATAATAGCCACCCATATTGGTTACCTCATAATTATCTAGATGTCTCCTTATCAAAGCAGTTTCGCACCTCAAGGCATGCAGATGTACATTATAATAAACATGTGTAAAGATGTAATTGCCCGAATTATAGGGGCACTCTATCTCTTGTAAACATTGTATCTCCACATATAAATAGAGGAGAGGAATGTGAATGCAACTACATTTTAAATACCTTCTCAGAACTGGGGTTGTATCAAGAAAACCCTAAACTGTAATCGCACAAGCAAACATAATAAGACCACCGTGGATGTAGGTTTTCCGATTCAAGGACCGAACCACATAAGAATCCTTGTGTTCTCACTATATCTCGTCCCCATTCTTTAACATAAGATATTTCTTGGACAATTATTTATCTTATTATTTGATGTCCCCAATTCTGGACGTTAACACTACGGATGACCTCACTCCATCTTTTTCCATGATGTGAGTCGAGTGATTCCGATATCCACTTATGTACACACGCACACACACTTTATGGAGAAATCAAGGAAAATAATAATATAAGCCCATGAGAGACTGAAATGGCGGGATGGATTCGTAACACCTTCCCATTCCATAACTTAGCCCCCGAACCTCTGAACTATTGGTTTCGCAAGCATCAGTTTGTCTTTAATGCCACTCCCTTTAAGGCGATGACATGTTCATTTTCCTATTTTGTGCAAAATAGGTTGGCTACTCAATCTCTTTACATCACCCCAAAACCGACAATGACCGAAGCACCCCCAGATGTAATGTGGGGTGCGGGACATTTATCCTCCCTCCTTCCCCTGCCTAAGGATGGGGAAGATTCTCGGGATAACCACAACTGCCATCACTGTCTGTTCTTCATGTGTAAAGGGGAGTCATGGAGTGTCGGTCCAAGTGTAGTGAGAGTTATTGCGTTGTTACCTATGTAGATGCAAAAATGATTGTCTCTTAGCTTGCCATATCCCCTTGAGGCTGGGTTATGTTTTTAATGATCGTGCCTAGAAGTTCTTCGACACCATATCCAATTTTTATTACACATCATAGTTTAGTCCAAAGACTAATTTCTTCATGCGATGGATTTTTTTTCTTTTTATTTGCCAGTTTATTTTATACAAAAAAAATAGTAGGTAGGTTAAGACCTTTTGGTCTAATCTCAAGGCTTGTTTAGGTCTTTGAATGATATAGATATTCTTGATGTGGGTTTGGGAAACGATTTATAAATGAAAAAGGTATTAGGCACCCCACTTATTCTTTTCGCGTTCGTAGATATATACATATTATTGCTTTTATATTTATAATTACTTTTAGCTTGTTTTATAAATTGTTGATATACCTTAATTTGAGAATCCTTTAAAACGTAGATAGGTGCTTAGGTTTAAAAATAGTTTTAAATAATTTATTGTGAGAAGTCCAAGAACTTCACTAAACTAATGTGGATACAAAAGAGTGCTTATGTGAGGATATGTACTCGGTTAGCGGGTAGCCATAAATATATAAGTAAATTAGTGAATGAAGGCTCAACTCGTGTAACTAGGGACCAGTTGGTAAGTATATATATATGCACGATAAGTCATGGCCGAGATAGTTTAATATGTCATTCGAGGCGTGGGAGAGGGATAAAAGGTAATATGAGTGATTAGTGCATCTCTATAGGGAAAATACATCAAGAGACATATTATTAAGGCTTGTAATCAAGAGATCGACTTGGTATTGCGCCTATGTACCCATGTATCCAAGAGATTAAAGCCTACATAGTTCGATTTGATTTATATATATGCATTTGAGAATTTCTATTGGATAGATAGTTTGATATCTGGTGGATAGATATAGTTTGATATCTTGTTGGTTGTGATATGTAAAAATGGGAGATAGAAGTATATTTTGAATGAAATATGTCAAGAGATATATTGAGGATGATTCTGCTCATGTGGAGAAGCCTCAGTATTAAAACTATATAACTAGATAGACTTAGAATCAAAGCTTACGTTGTTTGCTTCGAGGTGTTCTACATGGACTGTGTTCTAGAGTGATGTGTATGCAAGTGTATGGTCTTGGCTCATGGATGGTGAGTTAATGCATCGGAGATCTTGTTTATCCCCAATAAGATACAGGGCTAAGGAGTTGTATTAGAGATGAAGACACCTCGAAAGATACTAAATTGAGAGACATATTATAAGGCTTGGAATCACGAGAGTTCCTCGGTATTGCGCATATGTACTGGGGAAGTCCTGGGATTAAAGACTATGTAGTTCAAATTATGGGGTTGTATTTACATGTTGGGGCTATGGGATATCAAGTATAAAACATACAACATTATGATACTTAAGGAGGCTAGTCCTTTGTATAACATTTTCATTATGATCCAGAGTATTATATTATTATGTTAAAAATATGTACTCAGAGATAGGTGTTTGATAAGTATTCCAGGAAAACACATATTCATGTATTTCTCATGTGTTTTACAGGTTAATCATGCAATTGGATGTAAGAGAATGGCCAAGACAATGAAAGCTTTACAAGAAAGGTAAGTCAAGGGAAAAATGGTAAATATCCAAGAAGAACCTCAAGAAGGAGAAAACATGAAAGTTTGAAGATCTCTAGCTCACGAGAACATAAGAGGAAACGATGCCTCAATTCGAGTTACAGTGAATAAGTTATGGACATTGAAAGTTGAAGAGAAGTCCAAGGGTAAAATTGAAAATGAGGAAAAGAAGAAAGCTAAAACTGCAATTATTAAACCTAGTGATCGAACCGGTTCGTTGTCCCTAAGGTTTGGTTTGTTCTGAAGGTTTGGTTTCTGGCGAGATTTCTTATATATTAGTACGTTTTAGTAATGTTTGGCCGAATTTTGGCATATGTTTAATTCATTTGAAGTCCAATTATCATTATTTTACACAGTTATGCAACGAAATAACCATTATTGATTGGAGAACAAATATTGGACCTTTCCACATCAAATTAATTGAAGAACTGTTATTTTCCAAAACAATTCATTGGTGTGAATTATCTTCATTACATATTTTATTCATATTTGGTATAAAATTTCCATCTCTTTTCTGTTGTTATTCAATTATAAACACTTGCATGATGATGATAATTAACGTAGAATTCGAATCCATGTCTAGCTAAGCTAATTGTGGGTCAGAGAACATGAACCCAACCTAGAATTTTCAATATTAAATATGAAATTCAACATAATTAGATAATTGATTCTTCGAGTTTGGTATTTCAATCAAGACTATTATTGTAGTCCTCTTAACTCCATTTGTTAAAAGCAGCCGAAGCGTTTTATGATGCAATATACGTGTCAGTAAATTCATCATTCGTATTAATAAATTTGTTGACCAATTATTGCGTGGGTCAAGCACAAATATTGGTGCTTTAAATTAGTTTGTTATCTTCTATCAATTAATTAAATAACTTTGTAGAACTTTATATTTCGTGGAGGTACTCTACGGCTCGGGGGATTGGATCTCAACCCCATTTTCCCAAAAGCATTTTTAAAACCAAAATTTCAAGTATTTGCTTTTAATACACTTGCTTTGTTAAATTTTCTTAGATAAATAGAAATTTCTCAAATTATAAAATCATCTTTTTTTTTCTTTCTATGCCGAAATCTTGATATAAGAAGCAATACCTACCATCATCATCGCTTCATGACCTATTCCCTAAGGATTTGACCCCATCTTACTAGGTTATTACATGAGTGAATGGCTTGCACTTAAGTCGTAGGTCCACATTCATCACATCATGTTTTTGTCATTGTTGTCGGGAACTAGGTCGATTGTAGGTTAGGTCGAATTGATCTTAATTTGAGGCTAATTCCTATAAAAAAAAAAGATCATAAATCTCAAAAATACAAAAATAAAGAATATCAAAATATCAAAAAAATTAGAAAAAAAATTCTCAAGTCCTTAAATGCAAAATACTCAACCCACTCCAAATATCGAGCCAATAGTGAATTCAACATCTACTATCAATAATGCTTCGAATTTTTGAGTACCACCTCCTACACCAAGTAGTCATGCCACGAGAATAACGTCTATAAACTCTGGTGAGGGTAGTGATTCTTTATGTATCAGTGCAATGTCAGATAGCGCAAGTTTCAAAATGGGAGAGGGTGAAATGTTGTATCACCCTATAAGAGACTTTTTTATATCTATAACAAGCCGTCTCTTTAGGATGCATAATATTCCCGTATAATGCGGGGCAATTTCACTTTAGGAACGGAATGATCCAAAGTTTTCCTATTTTTCATGGCATGGAGTTGAAGAAGCCTTATCTCCACATTCGTGAGCTAGACGAGGCGTGTGAAACAGTTAATGATCAATCTTTCACCCAAGACACCATACGTACCAAGGTTTTCCCCTTCTCAATTAAATCCAAGACCAAGACTTGGCTTTGGTCTTGTGTCAATCCGATTCGGATTCCTTGAACGTCGGACGGTCCCAAAATTGGGACCGAAAGGGGAAAAGGTTCCACTCTATTCACCTTTGCCATGTGTGTACGGGTATTAGAGGATATGGAGATCCTCTTTCCACCACTCGTGTTGCGTCTTTGGAAGATGCCTCAAATATAAAATTGTCCGTTGTTAAAAGGGGATAACACAAAGGAATGGAGTCGCCAACCTATTTTGCTCAAAACAGGAAAAAAAATATAGTCGCCTCGAGAGAATGGCATCAAGGTCATAAAGATGCATGCAAAACCAAGTGATTCAAAGGAACGGGGGATAAGTTATGGAAGGAGAAGTAAAGTAACAAAATGAGAAGGTGTTAGGCACCCATACTTCCTTTTCGATCTCTCAAGGCCTACGCTGATCTTCTCATTTTCTACAAAGCATGATATGTGTGTACATGCGTGTAATATAAGTAATGGGATAAGGGAATCATACGAATCACATCTTGGAATGGATGGAGTGGAATCATCCGTAGGAGTGCATCCTAAAATCATCACAAACATATGATATAAGTGTTCACCAAATCACAAATACCTATGAAAAACCAATGTGCTTGTTAGATGGGACACCCAAATATATAGGAGTTCAAGACTCAAAAAATAGATGTAATGGAGTATAAAATACATAAAATGGAAAGAGAGGACTCGAATCCATGGATTTGCCCGAGACACCTACGTAGCCCAAGGGGTATAAAAGTCCACGTAGTTTGAATATATTGTAGGAATGGTTTTCAACTCATAAAGATAAATTTAAGATTCCTCTTTGAGTACTTTTGAGAAAAATGTGTGAAAGTGTGAGAAAATGAGGAAGTCTTACCTTATGAATTTACAAGTAAACACTTTTTTTTTGGTTTTTTTATGAAAATAAGTTGTGTGAAATACTAATAATAAAAGTGGATGTTATTTGATGTGATATAATGAAACAAGACTAAAAGATATTTATGGGGACCCAATTAACATGGCCCATGAGGGTAGTCGATCAACCTATATGAATCAAAGCGCTGGTCGACCGAAATCATGATTTAAGTCACACACGAGTATTTAAAAAACACTAGAACACTTACGGATATAGTCAAATTAGTTACCAATAATATTGAAAGAGATATTAAGGTACTCCTTGATATATTAATGTGTTAATCGAGTTCCATGTATAACTCAATCTCTACTTTGATGCACCTAGAAATTGTATACCCTTACCTGGGACAAAGCGATGTTACCCGGAATAAAGAAAGACACTACAATAAAATAATAACCTCTCCATGGATGTAGGCAAGTTGTCGAACAATGTATATTGTTGTTCCGTGTGATCTTTAATTTATGCTCCTTGTTACTGATTTCATGGATCTCTTTATTGTGATATTTCTTAAACTTACAATTGGCGCCGTCTATGGGAAGCGAATTCTATTTTTTGCTAAAATCTTTATAAATAGAAAGCCCGTGATGTCTCACCATAGCAACAATATTCCTTAAGTTATTGATTTGCTAGAACACCCAGCTCCTCGTAGGGTCAGGTCGGAGATTCGGTAGCATAAAAATCCCAGGTGTTGCCAAAAAAAGGAAACCTTCCGAAGAAATTCGGTGACCACACATATCTATACAAATCACTAGGTTGGTTGACACTTATGAAGCCGGGATTCGTGAAAAATAGGAATCTAGAGGCCTCCTAGTAAAAGAGAATGTTTTCCTTCAAGGAGAATTGAAAGAATGGAGAGGGATCTCCAAAGGGGCACCAGGAAATGTCGTGATAGGACTCCTAGTCCTCAGGTGAGTAATATGGGTAGACATGGGAGGAGATCGAGGCATGACCAGGAAGGAACTGAACATGGAAGATCAGAGCATGGTCGATCAGAGCGGGGGCATCCAGAGAGATTCCACATGAGCAACGATCGATAAAACAAATACATTAGGATTTTATTTTGTAGAAAGATGGACCAATATCCAGCCCATCATGGAGATAGATCCGATGAGACCTAGCTGAGAGGGCACTAAATACACATATGAAATCCATTTTTTTAAGGGAGATTAAAGAGAAGATTGCCCCTAAGAAGTTTGTCGTTCTTAAGTTTAAAATTTATGATCGAAAGACAAATCCCATAGACCACGTTCAGCAATATCGACAAACAATGACCTTGTGGAGCCATAATGATGCACTAATGTGCTCAATTTTCCCTTCTAGCCTACACGATGTATCAAAAAAGTGGTTTGAGACGTCTTCTCACAAGTCGATCAGAAACTTCAAGTCTCTAGCAGAGTCCTTCACTACTATCTTCATAAATAGCAGTTCCCACCCTAAAAGAGTAGATGCACTGCTTATGATGAATAAAAAGACATAAGAGATCCTTATGGAATATTCCAAAAGGTATTGGGATGTCTTCAATGAGTTTGAGGACTTCTCAAAGCAAGTTGTCATAGAATCCTTCAACATTGGTCTACCGACCACCTCTTTCCTGCATCAGTCCTTAACTAAGAAGGAAGCCAGCGCCATTGACAACCTCATGGATCTTATTGAGAAATACACTAAGGTGGAAGATGTGGCTCACTCCAATGCCGGAAACAACGGTCGAGCAATGGCGAACAAGGGAACAAAGAAGAATGATACTCCAAATAAGATAAACAAGAGTAGGGGTAAGAATTGCACTAAGAATGGGAACAAGGATGATCTCTCCAAAGCGTTACAGGATATTAACACAGTCTTCAAGGAACACATTCACAAGATTTTATGCGAGATCAACGACCAACCGTTCATCAAGTTGCCCTAAAATATGGGTGGTGACCTACTAGAAAGAAATAATGCTGTGAGATGCGCATTCAACAAGCAGGGAGACCATAGGAATGAAAATTGCAAGGGTCTGAAGTCACACTCGTAGGAGCTGGCCAAAGTTGGCTACCTCAATGAGTACATAAAAAAAAGTAGATAAAGTCGCAGTCAATAACGTCCTTAACAGTGACACAAGGAATGAGTTCGCGGTAATCCACGGGGCATGAGATCTTAAGAAAATCCAAGGAAATGATGTCCAGATGGAGCTAAAGAAGGTTACCGAAATCATGGAGGCATTTAGGATTGACCCTGCCAAAACCCAGGAGGGTAAGCACAAGTGACTAGAAGATGTCGACTACACGAAGCATATTATTTTCATTGAGGAAGATTTGGTTGGGGTGAGAACCTCACATCATTACGCATTTGTGATCACACTCAGAATAGCCAATTATGATGTTGACAAGCTGCTCGTGGGCTAGGGGAGTTTGCCAGAAGTGATGTACCTAAATTTGTTCTACAAGTTGAAGATGAACATCGTCGACCTCAAAGAAGCCAAACTCCCATTGTTTGGCTTTCTAGGATGGATCACGATGCCACTAGGTAAGAGGGTATTTCTCATTAGGGTAGATAACATCTTAAAGCTATAAGGGTTATTAGTGGTGGACATTGAGTCCCCATATCACATTATCTTAGGCAGAGGCTGGATTCACTCTATGAAGGTCATACCATCCACTTATCACCAAAAGCTGAAGTGTGTTGCCGATCGAGGTGTGGCCAAAATCTGTGGTGACTAGGCAACAACCAAAAAGTGCTTTATCATAGCCATTTTCCCAGGAATGAAAAGAAAAAGGAGGTAAAGGATGCTCAAAAAAAGTCCATGGGGGGGGGGGGGGGGTTAAACCGTCCAAATAGCAACTACTGTATGGCCTACTAGGGGTAGAAGAGACCAGGGTCCACCCCAACAATAGGGTCGTTTAAAGATTGGAAGAAGTTGGGGTCTATGACAACTTACCAAAGAGGAAATTTCTAATCAGAGCCACACTCATCGATCAAGAAAAGAAAAAGTTAATTTCCTTTATCAAAAGAAATCTAGATTTTGTCTCTTGGGAACCATATGACATGCCAGGGATTGATCCCAGCGTAGCCTACCATCTCCTACATGTTGATGAGGCCTTTAATACAATCACTCAGAAGGCTCGCCAAATAACCCCCGAGAAGGCCAAAGCAGTGGAGAATGAAGTAGGGAACCTACAGAATGCAAGATCCATCAGGGAAGTTCAGTTCCCCATATGGTTGTCCAACCGAGTGGTGGTACACAATAGCAATGGCAGTTGGAGAGTCTGTATTGATTTCATGGACCTCAACATGACATGTCCTAAAGATAACTTCCATCTTTTTAAAGTATATCAATTGGTTGACACTACGACCACACACGAAAGAATGAGATTTCTGGACACATACTTTGGTTACCATCAGATTCTTTGTTCGGACCCGATCAGGATAAAATGTCATTTATAAATCCTATCTGGTTATATTACTAAAACGTTATGTCGATCAATTTAAAGAACACAGGGATAAATTATTAGAGACTAGTCACCAAGATGTTCAATGAATTGTTAGAAGACACGATGGAGGTCTATATCAACTATATGCTAGTAGAAAGCAAGAACAAGGGTGACCACCTCATGGTCTTAGCCATAAATTTTGAGATCCTCAGGAAATATTGAATAAAGTTTAATGCGAGTAAGTGTTCATTTGGTGTCCAGTCAAGGAAGTTCTTGGGCTACCTAGTCAATAAAAAGATATATTGAGGACAACCCAGATTAAATCGAGGCTATCACTAGGGTCCAGCCTCCACAAACATTGCAAGATGTTCATAAGGTCACTAGTATGCTTGAGTCTCTCAATCACTTCATCTCTAAGTCTTTGGAACGCTATCGACCATTCTTTTATCTCCTAAAGAAGGATAACAACCTCATATGGAATGATGACTATTCAAGAACTTTGGAAGAGATCAAATCCTACTTTATCAAGCCATCCATGCGGGTGATTCCAAATGATCGAGACCCACTCTACCTTTACCTTAAAATATTAGACCAAGTTGTAAGCTTTGCCTTGGTATGTGAAAAGGAAGGAGTTCAACACCCAATTTATAATGCTAGTAAGACACTTTTGGGTGCAGAGCAGTGATACCTGCCTCTGGAAAAACTCTCATATGAACCGGTTGCCTCCTCGAGGAAGATGAAGCACTACTTTGAATCTCATTCAATAATCGTAATCACTTCTTACCCCCTCAAAGTTGTTATGCGGAAATTTGAACTCTCCGAACGACTTTAAAAGTGGTCAGTCGAGCTTAGGAGATTTGATATCCACTTTCGACCTAGAATAATGATTAAAGGACAAGTCATAATAGACTTCATTACAGAATTTATAAGAGACTAGCCAATTGACCAACTAGAAGCGGAGCAGTCAATAAATGAGGATGCATAGTCTAAGGACTGGACCATACACGTTGATGGAGCCTCTAATTCTAAAGGGGAAAGGTTAGGGATTATTCTTATCTCTTTATAATATATTATGATTGAGCAAAGAATTAGATTGGGATTTGAAGCCTCAAACAATGAAGTTGAGTATGAAGCACTGATCGATGGCTTGTGTAAGGCCCAACTACTGGGAGAAAAATGCCTTCACATATTCGGTGACTCCAAAATGGTCTCCAAGTAAGTGAGATGGAACTTCAATTCCAGCGATGATAGAATGGTTTCCTACCTCACTGTGGTAAGATGATTTATGGTAGGATTTGAGAAAGTAGATATTCAATAGTTCCCCCAAGGGCCGAACAATCATGCTAACATCTCAGAGGCCCTGAGCTCATCAATTAACTCTGACTTAAAGAGAACTATTCAGATAGAGTTCCTCACGTAACCAAGTATTGACTAGACAGTCATAAAGGAGCAAGTCCTCCTCATAGAAAAGAACCACAATTGGATGGATCACATAATCAATTATCTACGAAGCGATATATTACTCGATCACAAGAGGCCATCCGATCAGATAAGGGTAAAGGCCGCACACTTTTATCTTTCACCAGAAGGTAATCTCTACAAGAAGTCATTCACATGTCCTTATCTGTAGTGCATCCACCTAAATGACACTGAGAAAGCACCCAGTGAACTTCATGAGGGCATTTGTGGGAGTCACGAAGGAGAGAAATCTCTGGACTTTCGAGCTATTAAGGAGGGTTACTGGTGGCCTTATACATAAAAGGACACAGGCATTTACATTCGTAAGTGTGAAAAATGTCAGAAGCACTCTCTTATGATTCACCAGCCCGCCAGTGACCTAAAATTATTGACAAGCCCGTGGTCGTTCTCTTAATGGGGGTTAGATTTGATGGGACCACTACATATCGCATATAGAAATCGAAAGTATCTGCTGGTAGGAATAGATTACTTGACCAAATGGGTAGAGGTAGAACCACTGGAAAATATTAGCAACTCAGATATGACCAGGTTGATCTATAGAAAAATCGTGACATGCTTTGAGGTGCCAAGGGCTATCATTACTGGCAACAACATGCAATTTGAATATAGTTTCTTTTAAGGTTTTTATGATGAACATGGTATCAGGAACCACTTCATTTCTATGGCGTATCCCCAAAGTAATGGATATGCAGAGGCTTCCAAAAAACCATGATCACTGGAGTAAAAAATCGGTTGGAAAGAGCTAAGGGAACCTGGTGTATGAGCTTCCCCATGTTCTGTGGGATTACCATTCCACCCCGAGGCGACCAACCTTGGAAACACCATTCGACTCACGTATGGGATGGAAGCTATCATCCCACTAGAAGTAGGTCTCCCCACCATGAGAACCACCTTGGTCTATCAAGGCCTTTGTGATGTTGCCTTATGCACTCAGCTTGACTTGGAAGACAAGGGGAGAGAGCTGGACATAATCAAGTTAGCTTCCTACCAATGACAATTGGATAGGCTGTACAATAAAATAGTTAGTTTAAAAAAGTTTCTGGTAGAAGATTCCATCCTAAGTATCGTCCTCGATAGTTCCATAAGACCATCAAAATGGCAAATTGGGACCAAACAGGGAAGGACTCCTTCAGGGTAATCAGGTACGACCTTCAAGGAGCATGTCACTTAAAAATGCTAGAGGGAAGGGATATGCCAATACCTTGGAACATAGCCAATCTCAAGAAGTTCTACTTTTAGTCTTATTCTATCTTTTGTTAGCACACTTAGTTAAAGAAAATTTCCATTTTCAAACTTATGTTTCTCTTTAGATAGTATTAAACGAATAAAGGCCAGTTGGACCCTGAACATTTATATTGTGCATTAGCTTCTTATTTGTTCTTGGATGCATATCATTAATGTGTAGCTTTTCCAAATGATAACTCCTTCATGCATAACCAAACTCCTAAGATTACATAAAGTTTTTTAACTTGTTTCTAATCAGGGAATCTCGCGTACCGAGTAGGATTTGCAGTAGTTATATAAGTCAATAAGAGCATTCAAATAATTACAACCCCAGGTCCTTGTTACAAACATAAGAGACCTCATGATTTGCCACAACAATAACAAAAGACCTACGGGGGATCCTTAGGCGACAAAGCCAACTTTGTTGGTCATAAAAAGCCTGCTCATGTGAATGGTCCATGTATAGGGTACAAACTCGCCATTATCTTACTTAAGCATAAGGGAGTGTGACGACACGACCTAAAAGATGGAATGATATTGCTAACGAATGTTGGACTCGGAGAATGTTCAAACACATAAAAATGCGTGACTAATGCTAGTTCTTAATACCATTTAGTCAGATAAGAAGCTCAAAGTGATAAAAACTATTGTACTAGTCCACTTGAACAACAAAGGGCCCAAGGTGGCTAATTAGTATTATTTGGTCGATAAGTATGTTGATTAGAAAATGAGCAACATCCCTTTGCAATTCAAGCACCAAATCAATAACACATGTTTAGTCAACATAGGCTCAAAATATCAAAAATTTATAAATAACACTTTTTCATTAACTGGAATGAGAATTATATTTACATTAAAACCAAGGTACACAAAAGACTTGCAATGACCTAGGATGGCGAGCAAGGTAGTCTGAAACACACACTCTGCGACCATCATCTGAGTGTGGGACAAACTCCTCTTTAGCATCTTTTACATAATGCTCCAAAAACTAGACACGGATAACATATACTGAGATCCACTTGTTTCTCGAGAAGGGATTGTAATGATTGGATGGATAGTTGATCTGGTACTTGTACCACATGTTACACTCCTCAGGAATTTTCACCTTTCTAAGGGATCTAAGTTATCCCCAAGAAAAAAAAAGTTCTATATTTCCTTCAATCTTGTCGGGGAGTCGGTCCAACCTTCGTCATAACCATATACACAGGCCTGTCGAGGTCCAATTCGAAATCAGTTCCTCATCCTTATCACATATCTTTAAAGTTTGACAACGATCACATAAGCTCGTTAGAAATCTCCCTTGAGCTTAACAACCTCTCTCTGCAGAGTTTGGTTTTCAGCTCAAGTTGTCCCAGTAGATAATGAAGAAAGTCTCTCATAGCACAATAGAGGACCCTAATGGGATATTCTACTTTAGTTGAGAAACTTCCTTCTTTCATTCATCATTATCTATTGGAATTATATCCCCATTTGATTGACTTCAATGGCTTCCTGGAGATTGTCCTTCAAGGCATTCACTCCCCCCTGAAGTGAAGCTCCGATCTTCTTCATTTCTTCAACTACGTCTTTTAATTTGGTGACCAACCCAGCCTGATCCTTATATTATTGGGTTCTTGTCTTCAAAGAGTTATAGATCTACCTGAAATCTCTGTAAGCCTGGACACTGTTGTTCGATCCGTGGATCCTCCTTAATCTTGAATCATGAGGAATTTATTCATTTATATTAATGGGATAAAATCAATAAAATAAGTAATGGATTTGGTAAAAATTAGTAACAGAGATCACAAGATAAAAAATAAAACAGGCAAGAAAGGAAAGTCTTCTTTTCCATTTAATATAAGCCAGGCATAAGTCGGAACAAGTCTGGGGAAGTTACAACACAACACTAAACAAAAAAAAAGAGAAAATATGAAAATACTAAAAACTCCAAGATTTACACCTTCTCGGAAGAGGCTGTCCCTTTTCCCTGTTTAGCATCCCTATCTTCTTAGTCGCCAGTAACAACAATCGCACCAAGGTCCCCCTGTAGCTTGATTAATAGGCTGCTCCCTTACAGATGGATCAATGGGATCCATCTTAACTTGAGTAGTAGGTTGGACGACTAGAGGCTCCCCAACATCCATGGGATTAGGGTCTGGCATATGTTGGGTGAATAGTTAAAACTCCACACGAACTCTAGTAGCTACCAAGGCCAGATCCCAACCTTTCTTGAAACCAACCTGGTGGACACATTTTATTTGGCGCTTGACATCATCGTACGCTACATCACAGCCTTTATTATACCCACTATCTCTAACGATTATAGCTTCTCCATCCATCTTCTCGTACTTGGCTACCAGATCCTTATTCTCTTCAATAAAATTCAGCTTCTCAGCGACCACCAGACTATAAGCACCCTAGAGGTTGAACATATCTATTATTGACTTCTCCTTGAGGGAAGATAAGGCCTTTTCCATCTCATGCTCAAAAGTGGCCTTCGCATCGGGTTGGGCATTCTCAGAGTTCTTTAAGGTCATCTCCAAGTGGGCATTCTGCTCGATTGGACATCCTAACCACATAGCAGTGTGGTAAAATCATAAATAAACTACAAAAATAAAGAGAATCGTAGATTAGTTTACATAAATTGAGAAAAAGGATTATGAGAAATACAAAGAGAGAATATGCAACATACTAAAGCAATCCCTTGAGCAAACTTAAGGGCCAAATGGTTAGACCCCATCCTCACTGATCATTAACGATCGAAAAAATGCATATCCCTATCTAGAAACCTGGAGGAGTGTTAGCTACACTTGAGCCCTCTACAACCCAGAGGAGAAAAGAAATAAAATGGGATTTTAAGTCCCATGACCTCTTCCGCTCCTGTTACCTTTTTCTCTCTTCCTTCTTCTTTCTCTCTTTTCTTTCTTCTATCCTCCTCTTGCCTTTTCTTTCTCTCCACCTCTCTCTCTTTTCCCTTGGTTCCTGGTTTGAAACACTAGCCATAGGGGAGTCTCATTATGTCCTCTTTAAGGAATTGATTCGATCAGAAAATACATTATCATCATCATCATCATCATGTTGAATGATCAGACACCATCTCTTGGGTGGGTCCATCTCTTCTTCTTATTCACTAGTTTCCTCTTCACTTCATTCCTCACTATATTTTTTCACCTTCTTCTTCTTCTTCTTCTTGTCATTCCTCTTCATTACTTTCTTCTTTCCTTTATTCTTCTTCTAGCTAGATAGGTTTTGATGGACCATTAACCTCCTCCTCTGGAAGGTCCAATTTAGGGATTCAATCGATCGACTGAGCAATAAAGCTGGTAGTGCTCTTCTTATATTCTAGCAGATATGCCATCGTGTGAGGATGATCGCCATTAGAGAGCCTCCCCATAACATTCCAATCCTTCAAATGGTTAGCAACCCTTAGCTCATGAGGGGCAAGTCCTCAGTTCTTATCCTTAGCTGAAAAACAAGAAAAAAAATAAAATCAGAAAAAGCAAACAAGTGGAACGAGAAAGTGAAGAACTAAGAAATAAATAGTGTGATCAACATATATATTCCTCCCCAAATGTAGGGATCTGAGGTCCCCTATACTTTATGCCCTTAGACTGGGGAGGATACTGCCAATTCCTAGAAATGAAGCCTTGGTTCTAGTAGTCATTGTGGGATTCAAGAAACTTTACCACCAGGACTCTGTTAGTGCTCCTCGCCTTCAAGTATAATATTCTTTCACTTGTGCATGAAAATACATAATAATATAAAGATTCAGGGAGCCCTAAGTCGGTTCCATATAATTCATATATCATGCGTACCCCATTCACAATTTTTCAAACATTTGGAGTACATTAAGAAAGAACAATGTCAAAATATTTGAAGAATCTTAGAAATAAAGGATTAGGGGGAAATTTCAAACCCGTTTGAGTAATTAAAAGAGTATAAATCCAGTTGCCATCGTCTATAGTACAAACATTTAGAGAAATTGGGGCACATTAAATATCTACCCAGTCAGGGATATTATAGCACTTTCTAAACTAAAAAATTTACTTGTTATCAAGTCTTTCCATTAGTATGATAGAAGAAGAAAAACCCTAAGCTACTGTAATAAAGTAATTTGAAGAAAAAGAACTGAGAGAGTGAAAAATAGAACTTACAAGTATTGGCTAAGCGTTGAGAGAACACATAAGAAGAAAAACTCTAATTTTGGAGTAGAGAATACGAGGAGAAGCTTAGAGGGAACTGGAGGTTAAGTTACCTACGAGCAAGTTTCAAATATCTGAAATGATGAGTTACACATCCCCAGGAAGATCTCACCACTCTATTTTATTCAAAGAACATGCATACCCCCATCAATACTCATGAATTACAAACGTTCCCTGCCTATTTTTATACCATTCCAAGCCTTGGGCCTTTGAATTTTTTAAAAATTTATTAGCCCAAACCCATTTAACATGGCCCATAAGAGTAGCCGACCAACCTAGATTAATCAAAGCTATGTCCGGTCCAATCCATGATTTAATTCACACACGGGTATTTAAAATACACCAGAATACTTAAGGATATAGTCAAATTAGTTACCAATAATCTCGAAAGAGATATTCTTGTACTCCTTTATATATTCATGTGTTAATTGATCTCCTTGTACAACTCAATCTCTACTTTGATACACCTATAAGTTGTACACCCTGACCCAGGGAAAAAGGATGTAACTTGGATTATTGAGACACACTATAATAAAACAGTAACCTCTCTATGGACGTAGGCAAGTGGCCAAACCACGTATAACAATTTTGTGTGTGATCTCTACTTTATGTTCTTTGTGATTGATTTTAAGGATCTCCTTATTGTTATATTTATTGTACTCACAATATCATAAAGCAAGAACAAAGTGAATAATATCACTAAATGAGTAAACTAGAAAATATATGAATGTAGACCTCCTAGAAGACTTTTGTTGTTAAATGTGGTGGGTGTGTATACTGATTTTTGTAGTGGTATACGGATGGTATAATAAGATGAGGTAGGTCACTAAATGCTGTAGGAAAGTAAGGTGGGGGATTGTTAGAAAATAGGATTTTTGGTAAAGAGAATTCTATGATATTGAGGGAATGTTTGCTGACTATTGAAAGGGACTTACTCTAGGAGTGATGTTATAGGCTTTTTATATAGCAAACTTTTAGGGTTAGAGAGTGCAGATAGGCATGTCCACTAGCCTTCCTATCAGCATAGTTCCCACCTTACTAGGCAAGGAAAGTACACCCTGCCGAGAGGTAGGGAGATTTTGGTGCCTACAGGTAGTTCGAAACGAACCTTTTTGAAAAAATGAGCATGAAATGCAAACTGTAAGTCCGAATCATGCATGAGGGGTACCATTGGAAAGGATCTTCAGTGCCCTTTAAGAATCCATTGACACACTCGCGAGTTCCGAAATTTACAAAAGCTAAATAGGGCTCAAAAGCGCCTGATGGTCTCTACACACATGGTTTTCAGGTTAAAATAGGTCGTTCATGCGAATCATGAGGATGAGTCGTGCATGGCATGGACTGTTAGAAAGGGAATTCAGAACCCTTTAAGGTTTCATTGAGCTTCACCTAAGTCAAAAATTAGACCAAAGTTAAATTGGGCTAGGGATCGCCTGATGGCCTCTAAATCAGTACTCAGAGTAAAATGGATAGTTCGTGCAAATTGTGAGGCCAATTCATGCATAATAGGGACTGTTGGAAAGAGGATTCCAAGCTCTTTAAGGTTTCATTTAGATTAGCTCTGGTGGGAGAGTTGACCAGAGTCAAATAGGTCCTAGGAGTGCCCAATCGCCTCCAGATCATTACTCAGAGTATGACCGAGGGTTTATGGTGAGTGAAGGAGTGTTAGGGACCTAAGGGGGTTCTTAGGGGTACTAGTATGGGGTGTCTACAAAGTCCTCATCGATGTTGAAAAAGAGTGTTGAGGTAAGATTTATGGACCTAGGTGATGGAGGTGACCAATTTAGAGGGACCAGGTCAATTATGCAAACCTAAGGAGGGTTGAGGTCGATTATACTGACCTAAGGATTGGGATAATCAATTCTATGGGTCGAGGTCGATTATGCAGACGTATAGATTATGATGACTAATTTAGCGGGTCAAGATTAGTGAGGATCTAAGGAATGGGATGACCATTTTCAGGAGTTGAGGTCAATTATGAGGACCTAAATATGTAGGGATCGATTCAGCGGGTCGAGGTTAATTCTTCAGACTTAAAAATTGAGATAATTAATTCAGTAGGTCAAGGTCAATTATGAGGACCTAAGGAGTGGGATGGACGATTTAGCAGGTCAAAGGTCAATTGTGAAAACCTAAAGAAGTAGTGACCGATTCAAACGGTCGAGGTCAATTATGAGAACCTAAAGAGTGGAATGAGAAATTCTATGGGTCAAGGTCAATTCTAGGTAAATGTAGAGTAAGGTAAGCAATTCTGGGGGTAGAGGTAAATTTTATGGACCTATAGAGTTAGGTGATCAATTCAATGGGTTAAGGTCGACTCTGCGGATGCAAATATTTTGTTTATGGGGAGTTTTTCTAATTATAGCTCCGTTGTGGAAAGGAAAGAGTATTTGGTGCAGTCCTACTTTGGATTCTTTATTCTGCTAGGGTATTTCTTAACGAAGAAAGTGAGTGTCGATGATCCCACTCGGGACTAACAAGGGCTTTGTAATTGGTTTGGTGTTTTAAAAAGGGTTTTCCTCGAAGAAATAATGTTTTTGACTTAGCGAGGATTTTCTAGGAACTTTTGTGAATTGTTTCGATAATTTTCAAAATTTCCAGGTATTTTTTAGATGAAATTTTGAGGGGACTGCCGATACATAAGTTTGTGGAGGTGTCCAACGACATAGTGCATGGACTCTTGGGCTTCTTAAATAAGGGAAAGGGTAGCTACCGATAGGCAGGATAAGGGGACTGTCGATCGGCATGCTCCTTGGTCTCCTATAAAAGAAGGGCGGACCTTTTCTTTTTTTGCACCTTCAAATGATTGAATCTCTTTCTTTCTCTCTTTAAAAGTCATTTTGGAGCCCATTTCTTCGTAAGATATCAAATGACAGGTACTTTTAGCACTAACAACAATAAATGGGTGGCTATTTATCATAAGAAAGGTTTGGAATGGAGGGCTGCGGTGATTCTGAATTTGGGCAGTGAGAATGCGTATGACTCATTTGAGTTTGTGACTGACGAGAGGATTTTGACGCGTGAGCCTGTGCATCTTTATTTGACAAAGGTGAAGAATCCTAATGGATGTGTGAGTATTTTTCTTTTTGTTTTCCACCTTTATTTCTCTTCTTGTTTTTTGGATAATGAAGGGTTTTCCTTAATTTAACACAAGTTGACATTGCTTTTTCGAGCATCCAGTTTTGAGAGATGACTGCTATGAAGGATATTTGGGACCATATTCCTGAGGCAGTATAATGGATGATGTCATCCATAGAGATTTGGACGTTGATATGTGCATTAGATGATATGCCACACTCTTCAGTGGTGTTATGTGCGCTTAGCGAGAGATAGTGGGAAAGAATCCACACATTCCACCTGGGAATTGGGGATATGATAGTTACTCCCTTGGATGTCCAGCATGTAATACCCCGTATTTTTAATGGCTTTTAAAATTGTGGAGTTATTAAATTTAATTGGGATATAATTTTAATATTAATCCGGAAATTGATTTTAAATATTTACTAGCGTGATGTGAGTTAGTACTTATTGGAAATTTGTTGAATATTACTGGATGAGTAACGTAATATATGAGATTGATTTTATTAATATTGTCACGAGTGAAAAAACTGGCAATTATGGAAATTTAAGTCGGGACATGCCTATGTCATGTCAAGACTAAATTATTATTATAAAAGTGAATAAATTCTAAGTCGCCCATATGGTCATTTTGAGTGCGCCAAAGTGTCCGGAAGGGTCGAGATAGAAAAAAAAGTATACCCGACGGTTTAGTTTGGGTCTTGGGGAATTTTTAAGCCTAATTGGCATCCCAGGAGGGTATTATAGACATTTTGTATTTTTGGGTAATTAAACCAACGAATTTTCTTAGTATATATTAGACATTTGGAGTTGTTTGTTAGATTTAACAAACACAAAACCAAAGCCCAACCACTAGAGAAGAAGGTGAAGAGATTAGAGAAGAAGGTGAAGAGTTTTCGAGCAATCCAAGGCCTAGAACTCCCCGATTGCATCGCCACCACCACCAAAACGTAGATCGCATGAAGAGGAACGCAACCATATAATTTTCATCAATAAATCAGATCCTTGAATCCCAGGAAAGTATCTATCTTGCTGATTTCTAGTTGGTATTTCTTCTATGTTAGTCTAAGAATGAAAATCGTATGTTTTAATTGAAGAATTATATGTTTTGGAAGAGAATTTATATGTGTTGTAGGGACAATCCATATTGTCTGAAATTGTGAACATATGTATAGGATTACCCACGAATTTATTATGATATTTGGGAAGAAAATCTAGATTAAAATAGAGGTTTGTGATTATTCATGCAAAATTTGGGTTTATAAAGAAATGTGGGATTAAACCCCTTTTTGATTGATTCGTTGATGATTTATTGATGTTGTTACGTTAGAAATTGTTTATATACATTGCTTATGCATTTGGATAACTTGGTTGGGAGTTTGGGATGAAATTATAGAGGTTTGGAGGGGTTCGAATAGTTGAACCCGTAGGTTGAAACTTGCAGAAAACTGGGCAAGAATTGCTTGATCGATCGATCGATCCCTCCTTGGAAACTGCCTGTTATTCCCCTTTTTGTTTAATTCGAATAAAATACGTGGGAATACTTGAATATCTTTTAAATAGTATAATGGGATATGAAGAGGACCAATAGGGTCTAAGTAGACTCTATTGAGTGAAATTAATATGAGATGAAATTGTGGGTTAACGGGGAGTTATTCATACATTATAAATTGTGCGTACGTTTACTAAAAGATTGAGACTCGTAAAAGATTTAGACTAGACGGTAAGTGAGGGTATACCTGCTGAAATTATACTTAGTGAGAGAGAATACTTCGAGAGATGAGAAGTAAGTATGAAATAAATTACAAATGAGAAATAAAAGAGACAAATCCGTTATGTAAGATAATTGAGTAAAATATGTGCTAAGAACGGATGATAATAACTTTCGGTCGTGAGTGAAACTAATTTGGAAAATATGAATATTTATATATATGGCTGTGTGATTGTGCCTATCTTATATTCCTGGGTAAAAATTATACCCGCGCTACTTACTATCACGGAGCTGGCCGCGCCGGGACAGTCTTATCTCGATTGTACCTTTATGGGGGATATTAACTTTTACCCTAGAACATAGGATTCCTTGGTATAGGCTATCTGAGAATGATAGTCAGATGGTCCTAAGAGACGTGAGGGGTATGTACTGACCTCTTAGTGACTTGGAACTATGCTTTGCCTCCAATTGTATGTGTATTGTGTTAATATAGTTCGAGAGTGTTTTCGAACTAGTATTTCCCTTAGTTTGAGTGATACGGGGACTTGATAGCAGAGTATGCCATCACCATAGATTTATGTCGGGTACCGATAGTATATATATATTATACGAGTGATTGACATATATATATATATATATATATATATATATATATACACACACACACACACACTTATGTATGGAAAATTTCTACTGTGTGTATAAGTAGTTAAGTAATGAATAAATGCTTCAGCTTTATAACAAGTGTTTGTGACTTTGGTAACGGTACTAAGTGGTTCTAAGTAATGTAAGAATATGTAAGAGAATGGTTTCTAAAACTAAATATTATGGCCTTAGTACTTCTCGGGATAGAACGTTATGAAAATATAAGTTAGATAAACTTATGAGATCAGTAGAACGGTAGGAGTGCACACTAGATGAGAGGTGAGGATTCTCAAGAGAGTGTCGCATATTAACATGGTTGTGATATTAGCCGGTAAAGATTTTAAATACTTGATAAACTATTTTTAAAATTGTTTTACACTCGGGCTCTGACCCATTTTCTGTCATTTCTTTCTCTCTTATATATATATATATGTAAGTATTACAGGTGCCCAGCTACAGGGGTGTTTTGCATAGGTTCTTTGGATTGGACGTGCTGTAGCTTTTGTGGAAGTTGCATGCCTTTGCTTTAGATGACCACTTAATTGATTCAGTTCTCACTTTAGTTCTTCATAGTTAGGCCATGTGTTGCCCGATTTCCTATCCCGTTTGGATTTTTTAGAGATTTATGTTTATGTTATTTCTAGTATTTGGTACTCCGTGGGAGTTAAATCTTGCCGGGATGATTTCATTTATAGTTTTTAAACTTGGATTGGTTGATATAGATGGTTTAAATTCTTGTGTGTTAATTTCCATCGTTAGCATTTATGTGATTCTTAAACTGTTGGTTATTAATAAAGGTTTTCATACTGGAATTTAATAAAATGAAAATAAGACTTTAAATTGTTTTGACACTTATCTTAATTATTTAGAATGTTCAAATTGGAAATATTATTTTACGACAGTGATGCTGGGAATGAACCAGCCGTTCACCTTGATGATAATTCAATAAAGGAATGATCACCCGATATTTAATTAGGCGGGGTGTTACAGGTGGTATTAGAGCATCATGGTCTAGTGTCCTTTAGGATCTGTGCGACTTATTATGCTTCCAGCGTAGCTTTCTTTGATATAGAGCCCTATGTTTAGGATAATTGATTTCTTTGGTGAGATTTCGTCCTCCTACTGTCAAGTGTATATTAGTGAATCTTTTTTACGTTTGGGCGTGTTCGAACTATTAAGTATGGAAGATGAGGGCCATTGGGAGAGTAGCGGGTGGCAGGGCTTAGTGTGGTTGTGATGCATATTCGAGGATGATGACCATAGTCGAGGTCACCCCTATTATGGCATGAGAGGCCAGGACTGTAAAGACGGCTAGGACGCGGCCTACGATTTCCAAAGGCTACTATAATCGAAAGGTAAGACAAATTAGACTTACCCAACGTAGTATGCTTGAGAGAGGGTCAAATGGAAAATTGAGGAGAGTCGTCAATAAAAGTTCTAGAAATGTGGGAATTGTGTGTGTTACCCAACAAAGGTAATATATTCGAAGGCTTGGGGATATGGAGGATAAATGGGTGCACTGTTAGTGATTTATATTCTTTATTGAGATTTTTCGTATTAGTGATGTGATATGCGAGTACGATATTATACTAATTATGGTTTTATAAAAATGGTTAAAACAATAGTGGGCAGTGATTGCAAGGCTATCGGGGTTACTGCCTTAGTGCAGTATGTTTTCTTTTGACAAAACCTCACCTGCAAAATGGTCAGACTCGCCCTCATATTATATATTATAGACACTTCGAAGGGTATAGTGGTACAAAAATGTTTAATCCTAGGATGTTTAAGGACTTTGTTACTATGATTCATTGTGTATTGGATTTACCATTGGGAAAAAAGATTTCACTTCTTATTATATGTAACACTCAGGACTTAGTGCTAGGAGGAGCGCGTTGTTATATTTATCCTTTTGGAATGTGAAAGTCAAGAATTATATTCACATGTTTGGGAATGGGATTTTGAGAGTTCCGATTGTATATGTACAAGGTTTATGAAAGGTGATTACCACCAATACTGAGCAATAGTGCAATTAGTAAAATGTTCTTTATTTCAGTTCAATTGCGAAAGGAGATGTAGATTTCTATCAAAAGACAGAATAGAGGGGTACATGTTATGGACGGTGGACCCAATGAATTTTGATAACCGACATTGCTAGGTAGTAGTGTAACAGGGGGTTCCTTGTTTGGATTTTGCTTTGCGATACATCCCATGCATGAAGCTTAGCGTAAGGTTGGATGTAGAGAGATGTTTGGTCATTAGTCCATGAGTCTAGTACCTCAGTTGTCATAGGAGCCGGTAATATTGATTGTAAGTTAAAGTTAAGTGACGATTTAAGGCCAGTGGAGCTATTTGAGTGGTAAGGAAACATTGGGAGTCTTGTTTTATCACCGAATCGAAGGGTGGAATGATGATAAAGAGGTTTGAGAGTACCCAACTGTTGTAAAAATGTTGTGTCACAAGGGAAACAAAAAAATTGGGTGTTATGTGTGAAGCGTAGGTGATGCTTACACCAGTTTGCAGGGTTTCTAAGGTGTGTGGGGATCCTGGTTAGTTGTTTCTTGAATCGTTCGAGTTGAAAGGACGTGGGTATAGACGCCTGGAATATATGTTTGCAAGGACGACGTAACAAAGTAGAACTGGTAGAGTGGATAATTAAGATTTTGGATCGGCCAAGTTAGAGTCTGATGACTATGGTGGATTTACCACGGCTGTTTTAAGTGACTATTGAATGTCGTAAGAGTTACGTTGTCGAAAATTGAGATTCGAAGAACTGACAAGAGTGGTCAAATGTTCACATCGTTTCTCTCAAAAAGGGAGTTTTGTGTTTAGATAAATACGAGTAATTTCTACGTAGTGAGGTGTGGCCTCCCAATAATTATTGAGACAATGGGGGCCAATGATGTGTAGGCTCGTCTTATGCAAATAGCAACAGATTGGAGCACAATGTTAAGTGCCATTATTAAGGTGTCAATATATAACTGATAGTATTGAGAGTGATAAATAAGCTTATTGTGAGGCGAGGAGGACTACGGAAATTCGCCTTACCCTTAAGTTTGTTTTGAGTATTGATAAAGCATCCAAATCTATTTTTACTGGGTATACCTTTTTTTTCGAATTTTGGGACGAAATTCGGTTATTAGGGGGGAACTATGTAATACCCCATATTTTTAATGGATTTTAAAATTGGGGACTTAGTAAATTTAATTGAGATATTAATTTAATATTAATCCAAAAATTTATTTTAAATATTTACTAGCATGATGTGAGTTAGTGATTATTGGAAATTTGTTGAATATTACTCTATGAGTAACGTAATAGATGAGATTTATTTTATTAATATTATCACGAGTGAATAAAATGGCAATTATGGAAATTTAAGTCGGGACGCGCCTATGTCGTGTCAGGACTAAATTATTATTATAAAAGTGAATAAATTATAAGTCCCCCGTATGGTCATTTTGAGTGCGCTGAAGTGTTCGGAAGGGTCGAGATAGTCAGAAAAGTGTACCCAGGGGTTTAGTTTGGGTCTCGAGGCATTTTTAGGCCTAATTGGCATCCCGGGAGGGTATTATAGACATTTGGTATTTTTGGGTAATTAAACATACGAATTTTCTTACTATATATTAGCCATTTGGATTTGTCTCTTAGGTTTAACAAATACAAAACCTAAGCCCAGCCATTAGAGAAGAAGGTGCAGAGATTAGAGAAGAAGGTGAAGAGATTAGAGAAGAAGGTGAGGAGTTTCCAAGCAAT
The DNA here is from genome assembly GCA_949130495.1 of Sambucus nigra. Classification (NCBI taxonomy): domain Eukaryota; kingdom Viridiplantae; phylum Streptophyta; class Magnoliopsida; order Dipsacales; family Adoxaceae; genus Sambucus; species Sambucus nigra. Next base: position 365,544,190 of record OX422212.1, read on the forward strand.
CCAAGGCCTAGAACTCACCCGATTGCATCGCCACCACCACCAAAACGTAGATAGCATGATGAGGAACGCAACCATATAATTTTCATCAACAAATCAGATCCTTGAATCCCATGTAAGTATCTATCTTGCTGATTTCTACTTAGTATTTCTTCCATGTTAGTCTAGGAATGAAAATAATATGTTTTAATTGAAGAATTATATGTTTTGGAAGCTAATTTATATGTCTTGTAGGGATAATCCATATAGTCTAAAATCATGATCATATGTAGAGGATTACCCATGAATTTATTATGATATTTAGGATGAAAATCTGGATTAAAATAGAGGTTTCTGATTATTCATGCAAAATTTGGTTTTATAAAGAAATGTGGGATTAAACCCCTTTTTGATTGATTCGTTATGGATTTATTGATGTTGTTACGTTTGAGCTTGTTTATATACATTGATTATACATTTGGATAACTTGGTTGGGAGTTTGGGATGAAATTATAGAGGTCTGGAGGGGTTAGAATGGTTGAACCCGTAGGTTGAAAATTAGAGAAAACTGGGCAAGAATTGCTTGATCGATTGATCGACTAAGAGCATCGATCGATCGACCCCATTTCTCGATCGATCGATCCCTCCTGGAAAACTGAATGTTTTCCCCTTTTTGTTTAATTCGGATAAAATACGTGGGAACCCTTGAATATCTTTTAAATAGTATAATGGGTTACGAAGAGGACCAATAGGGTCTAAGTAGACTCCGTTGAGTGAAATTAATATGAGAGGAACTTGTGGGTTAACGGGGATTTATTCATACATTGGAAATTTTGTGTACGTTTACTAAAAGATTGAGACTCGTGAAAGATTTAGACTAGAAGGTAAGTGAGAATATACCTGCTGAAATTATACTTAGTGAGAAAGAATACTTTGAGAGATGAAAAGTAAGTACGAAATAAATCACAAATGATAAATAAAAGAGGCAAATCTGTTATGGGAGATAATTGAGTAAAATATGTGCTAAGAACGGATGATAATAACTATGGGTCGTGGGTGAAGCTAATTTGGAAAATATGAATATTTGTATATATGACTGTGTGACTGTGCATTTATTATGTATCTGTGTATAAATCATACCCGCGCTACTTGCTATCACGGAGGTTGCCGCGTCGGGACAGTCTTATCTCGATTGGACCTTTATGGGGGATATTGACTTGTACCCTACAACATATCATTCCTTCGTACAGGCTATCTGAGAATGATAGTCAGACGGTCCTAAGAGACATGAGGGGTATGTGCTGACCTCTTAGTGACTTGGAACTATGTTTAGCCTCCATTTGTATGTGTATTGTGTTAATACAGTTCGAGAGTGATTCCCAACTAGTATTTACCTTATTTTGAGTGATACGAAGACTTGATAGCGGAGTATGCAAGCACCAATGATTTATGTGGGGTGCCAGTAGTATATATATATATATGTGTGTATGTATGGAAACTTTCTACTATGTGTATAAGTAGTTAAGTAATGAATAAATGCTTCAGCTTCATAACAAGTGTTCGTGACTTTGGTAATGGTACTAAGTGGTTCTAAGTAACTTAAGAATATGGAAGAGAATGATTTCTAAAAGTAAATATTATGGCCTTAGTAATTCTCGGGATAGAATGTTATGAAAATATAATTTAGATAGACTTATGAGAACAGTAGAACGGTAGGAGTGCACACAAGATGGAAGGTGAGGATTCTCAAGAGAGTTTCCCATATTAACATGGTTGTGATATTAGCCGATAAGCATTTTGAATACTTTCTAAAGTGTTAATATTAGCCCATATTAACACTCATGCTCTGACTCATTTTCTATCATTTGTTTTTCTCTTATATATATATATATATATATATATATATATGTATGTATTACAGGTGCCCAACCACAGGGGCATTTTGCATAGGTTCTTCGGATTGGACGTGTTGTAGCCTTTGTGGAAGTTGGTCCTTTTCTATAGACGACCTCTTCATTGATTCAATTCTTACTTTAGTTCTTCATAGTTAGGGCCTGTGTCACCCGATTTCCTATCCCGTTTGTATTTGTCAGAGATTTATGTTTATATTATTTCTAGTATTTGGTACTCCTTGGAGTTAACTCTTTTCAAGATGATTTCATTTATAGTTCTTAAACTTGGATTGGTTTATCTAGATGGTTTAAATTCTTGTGTGTTAATTGTCATCATTAGCATTTATGTGATTCTTAAACTGTTGGTTATTAATAAAGGTTTTCATATTGGAATTTAATAAAATGAAAATAAGACTTTAAATTGTTTTAACACTTAGCTTAATTAATTAGGGTGTTCAAATTGGAAATATTATTTTACGACAGTGATGCTGAGAATGAACCAACCATTCTCCTTGATGATAATTTAATAAAGGACTGATCACCCGATGTTTAATTAGGCGGGGTGTTACACAGAAGTTGATGGGGATGGACCGTTCTTGTCAGCAGATCATAGTGGACAATATTATACGGGTCACGATAGTGGTGGTGCAACATTCCTTAGGGGACATCAAAAGAATCATGTCAAGGGATTATATCCATATATTGATGCTGAAGGAGACTGTGATGTATAGGCAAATTGTTAATACAGAAGGATGATAGGTGAGACAGGAATCCGGTTTATTTATTTTTCTTTTGCTTGGGGGATTTATGGTGGATACGAGTGGCAGCATCACCCATATCTTATTCTCACCATATTTGATCATCACATCAGACATCCATCTGTAAGATTAGGGAAGCTTCAATATGGCATCCCTTTATGCTTTTCTAGATGCCTTCAGTCGGTGCTACAAAGAGATGTTCATGGGTTCCATGAATCTCTTGAAGGTAATCTTTAAGTTCAATTTCCTCTTTATTTTCTTGTAGTCTTTGGCTTTATTTTTTTCTAATTCTTGGTGTTGCCCTTTGCAGATGTGGTTTTACGAGGTGATAGGGATCAATGTTGGGTTAGTGTCCTTAAAGGTGAGTGAGCTGAGAGAGTTTGATAGGATTTATAGGTGGAGGAAGTCACAAAGGCATTCCAGTTATTCCATTTCCACGAAGGATGTGCTGGCGGCATTGATCGCTCTCATGAGTAGCCAGTTTAGGTTTTCGATCTTTCTCCTTTTCTAATTTTTTTGAAATTTTTACTTCTGGGTTAATTACATACCCTTTGCTAAGGACATAGGTGACCTTCTACCCTTGGAGTCTACCTTCGAGGGCTGCAGGGGCTAGGGGCGTGATGTACAAACCAAGAAGTTGTCGGTGCATGAGTTTCAATATATCTAGTACCTTAAGGAGCGATTGGTGCATAAGATCATGGATGTATAGGTGGAGGTCCCACCATTGGCGCCCCCGGAGTACATGATGTGGGTGAGTGAGATGAAAGATGAGGCTAGGATGACAGCGATGGATGGCAAGCCATATACTTATTACACTGGTATAATTGATATCTTCATGCATATATGACATGGAGAATATTCCTCCGCCTGTGACTGGATCGAGGAGAGGTACTAGAGTATTGATGGTGTCGACCCATAGTTATAGAGGAGGAACAACTATGACAATGGGGGAGACTGAGCTTCTTCAAATATCCACTCCATCTTATCATTTCCAACTGATTAGCAGGGATATGGTGTCAGTATCTCACTGTCCTCATGCGACGGTGGAAGCATTGGTAGGTCTTTCCAATAATGCTCTTCGGAGTGAAGTATAATCCTTTCTTTCATCTTTATTTTTCTCATTAGTGACTTACTCAATTTTGATGCTTTGGTTCCATTTTTCTTGCAGATGGCCATGTGTCGACCACCTGACTGAGGGATATCAAGGATTGGATGGCATCGATGTCTACCTATGTGAGGAAGTTAGTCAGCACCTGCTTTTCGCATTGTATGGAGCCCTATACTTATTACATTTGATGAGAGTTTTGGCTATGGGAGTGAGGGGTTTACCGCTCATCATAGTGGAAAATGTGTTCGTCTCGGAGGTTGAAGGTTAGGTTTTGAGTGATTTTTTAGGGATTCAAGTTGCATCCCGATGTATCTTTTTTCTTTACTTTTCTCTTTATTCACCGCAAGGAAACACAATAATTCCAGAAAGACATATACAAGAAATGCATTTTCTTTTTGGTGTTATCTTGGTTTAATGACTTACTTTATGTGCACTTTAATTGTTTGCCGAGGTTTCTCATTTATAAAGATGGAGATAAAAATGAAAATGGGATTCGAAGTAAAAGGAAAATATTTATTTTCAAAAATTATATTCAAAATGGAAAGCAATAATTCTTCAAAAAGGGTTAACTTAGAGGTTGTATTTTATCAAAGAAAATGTATATTTTTAAAATTGATATGTGTAAAAGAGGAAATAAGGAATTTCCTAAAACAGGGGGGGTTATTGATCGACATACCCCTTGGCCTGGATATTGGCATGAGGGTCAAGTACAAATCACTCCCTTGGATTTTATTAAACTTTTGCGCACTTTGGGAGGAGTGGAACCGGTGGTGCTTTGAATGGCTTATTTTCTTATGGATTTTTTTGTATGAAAAGGGGCTTTGGGAGGTATTTTCATCAACACATTCCACTTTCTTTCCTTTGTAACTTTCTTTCTCTACTCTCTAAAAATTATTCTTCTAGTGTTCGTGGACTTTTGTTCCCGCCTTAAGGGTTTAGAGGTAATGTGCCTCCACAATTTCAGCTACAAAGTAATTGGTTTGCACATGTCTATTTTTGGCAGAATTATCCCATAGATTGGAACCTTCTAGAAATTGTGGTAAGATTTTGGTACCCTAAAGACCATATTTTTCGATTCAGCCTAGAATAGATGTGTCCAACCTATGAGTGGTTCTCTAGGATGCTGGGTGTCAGCCCCAATATATCTGCAGTTATGTTGGATTTATCCCGATCCGTTCGGGCGCCTTTGGTGGATTTTCTTCACATCTCTCCCTCATCCACTCAACACTTGGTTCACGGAGGAAATATTTTCCTCACGGAAGTCATGAGTTCAATGTGTTGGAGTGATTTTTTCCAAATGATGACTTTGCTAAAGCTATGAACTTGGGTTTGACTATCGAGCTTTTATAGGTGACAAGCAATTTGACTGTTGACGCATAGGTGGCCATTTTAGTGGTGTGGTTGGCCTGTTAGTGTAGTCCTCGGGCGGTGGTTTTAGTGAAGACTTTGCATGGAAGGAAGTTGGGATTAGTTTTTTATGAGGGTGCCCTATCATGCTATTCATGTGGATTTTTGAGAGACTACGTCTAGAGGCCCCTCCTGAGTACCGTTTGTCTGGTGTTCCCGATTTCTTTACTAGACCCTTCCTCAGTTTTGGTCCTTAGATGGGGAATTTGGTTAACTCGCTTGTGGAGAACGGGGCTCGATACCTTCACTAGTTTTTACCATAGTGGTCGGACTTAAAGCTCATTTTTTAGTTGGGGGAATATAGGTATGTGCTTTAAGTTGGTCTTTACCAAACTTCCTTTTATTTTACTTGGAGGCTTTTGTGCCAAAGGGGATGGGAGCATATTTTTCCTCCCTGCATAACCAATTTATTTTCGGTGGAGGAATTGATTGAGTCCTTGAGGATAATAATGTGTCCTTTATGGAAGTGCCATCGGTTTCTTCCTGTTCGTCACAATCTTTTGGAGAGGCTGGGTCTGTATCCAAGCATTATTTGAAGTGGATATGGATATGGGTGGTTTGAAAGATTTCGGTGGAGGAGATAAGGAAAAAATGGCTTATCTCATTTAATACTATGGAGGAAGGTGTTGTGGTTTTGTCAAATCTAATTTGGTATATTAATCAGGAGTGGGACACTTATGGGTCTCCAGGAGCAGGTAATGAAGATGAGGCGGGACCATCTAGTAGCCGAGGATACGATTTTGAGAAGTTGGTTTTATGTTTGTGTTTTGTGGGGAATTTTTCTTCGGGTACATGTTTGGTATGATTTTTTTGTATGAATCTTGTTTAATGGTAGGGACAACTAGGTTGTATGAGGGTTAGGATGAGAGTGGTTTATTTGACTCCCATTGATGATATTTCGTGTAACAATCATATTCCTGATAATAAAAGAAAAGTGATTTTGACATATTTTGTTATTTATTTTGATAAATTTCGTATTCGAACAGTCTATACTGATCACTAAGGAATTTATAATCCATTTGTTCATTTTAATGATTAAATGTACTTCCATTCTTAGCGAATGAAAAGAATAGCATTTTGTGAGAAAGAAAGAACCACGCCCATGGGTGTTTTATGGGTTTGCTTATCAGCAGCTTCAAAAGCGTTGTTGGTTTCGTGCCACTAAGGAGAAGACTGTGACACCCCGACTAATTAAATACCGGGTAGCTACTCCTTTATTAAATTAATACAAAATGCCAAGTTGGTCCAGTTAATAGCATCACTGTCAAAAACATTTTTTATAATTTCTAACCACCTAGTATTTAAAAAGTAAGTTGCCAAATTTTAAATTAAGTCTGATTAACATGCAATAAAAGAAATATAGAAATGTAACACAACCATTCACGATAAAGTCCAACTATAATGAATCAACAAATAAATATGAGCCTAGAGGAAATACTCCTCACAACAATCCAAATATGAAAGAAATAAAACAAGTCCGCATCCTGAATTAATTACAACCCATAGTCTGAAAAACTGAAATGTAAAGTAAAATGTCTCTAAAAGAAATGGGCGACATGCCCCACAACTGATGAAATCTGGACATAGAGTCAAGGTAAATGAAGCGTCTACTAGCAATGCCATGTAACTTCCATAACAGCTACAGCTCGTCACCTGAATGGAAATACTATGCATGGTGTCCTTGTGGCTGGGCACCTAAAATGGTTTTTACAAAAAGATAGATTTGAAAGCAAACGGGTCAGAGCCCGAATGTGGAGAGTATTTTAAAAACAGCAAGTGCTTTAATAACAATTAAAACAATGAATGCAAAATACATGTTAGGACGTGCTCTCACATGAGATACTCACCTCTCGTCTAACTGTGCAGTCCTAACATTCCTGTACCCATTCATGTGTTTTCTCATAACTATCTAGTTCAAAAGAGTCTCTAACACTACTACTCGGTTCACGTTTAAATTCCCACCTTAATAATTAAATAGAGAGTTCTACTTTAATTCTCGGATTCCCAATTATTAACAAAACCATTTATTGATATCTGTCCCCTTTTTATCGTTTCATACGTTACAATGACTATACTCACAAGTTAACATAACAAATTCCTTTCCAATTAACCGTATATTATTTACATCATAAATATACAATATAAGCACCCCGAGGCTAAGCTACGGTGCACACATACTCTGATATCTGTCCCGGTACATCACGTACATAAGGATTACACATTCCGAATCTCTCAGGAATGGTTAGAATAAACACCACACACAAAAATGGAGGCGAACATAATTCAACATATCCATGGTCACGTACATACCTACGCTCCATAGTCAGCTGGCTTAATAACTCACAATTAAGTCATTCTCTTGAACTATGTCCTCTAGGAACCACTCTAAATCCGGGCACACAAGGAGTAGATGGCCCTAAGCGAACGTAAACCTCCCGTGATAGCAAGTATGGTAGGTATGTCATACACGTAAAAATCATATACTAAGCATGCACACATCTTAGATATCTCAATATTAATAAAGGTATTTTCTACATACATATACCATTATTCCAATTTTATACATTTTAAGTCTTCCGCTAATATATAATGTAGACTATCGACACATCCCACGTCGTAATTTCTTACACTTAAAACCTATCTCAAATAGATTATTAAGTTCCTATTATTCCCACATATAACATCTTTATTCCTAAAGTCCTTACTTCTGCCCCAAACCTCATTTCATTAAATTATTCAATTTTACACTTTTAACCCAAATATTATCTCACTTATCGAATTTCATTAGATTAGAATGATTCCTCGAATTGAATTCTAATAAAGGTCAAAATTTCATAATCATGCCTACTGGTCCTCCTTAAGTTTAAGGGTATTCATAAGGTCTCTAATAATATTTTCCAAGGGTTAACTTCATTAAAATTTAAATAGGAAAAACTTTACTCATTCTGGGAAGGTCGATCGATCGACCTTTTCCTTCGATCGATCGATGGTGGTCGATCGATCGACTGATGAACATCGATCGATCGAACGCACCAGGTATGGCTACGGACTGCTTCGTTTTGCAGTTTTCAAATCATCACAAAACATCCTTAACAAGAATGAAACTCTAAGATAACGTTATAATATCATCATACAACTATCCTACAACATTGCTAACATGCTAAAACCAATAATTCATCATTCAAGGGCTTTGTTTGGATCAAAACTTCATCAAGAATTTCCAGTTTTCTACTTCTTTCAAGAACATTAATATCCTTCTTCAAAAATCCGTTTTTAAATCATCAAGGGTCAAAATTCCGAATTCATAATTCGTCCAGAATGTTTCTACATGCAGTCCCTAACATAGTTCATAGTTTTACATCTTCAAATTCATGGGTCTAATCAATCTTCCAAGATAAATTTGATAATTTCCTAAACATGGAAAAGCATAGCATTGAAATTAATTGTTATTAAACCACTTGCCTTAAATCTTTCTCTGAATTTGATGTTGAATCTTTGAAGGCTGAGTTGTTCTCTCTCTCTCTCTGCAGAATTCTGTTCTTCCTCTCTCTCTCTCTCTCTCTCTCTCTACAAGTTCTCTTCAAGATGACAATGGAGGTGTGGTTGGGTTTTGGCAAGTTAAAATGGTTTCTTAACTTCTCCCGTAGCCCATTAAGTCCCTTAGTGTAGTTAGTGGGTTTAGTGGATAAAGGAATAAGTCAGAATTTATTTCTAATTTTCGTGGGTTTTAATTCCCAAATTTCTGAAATTACCAAAACGCCCTTTTAAGTTACCGGTATGTCCTAATAATGCCCCGGGACCCAAACTTAACTTTCGGCTAGTGTTTTCTGACTATTTCGACCCTTCCGGACACGTTGGCGCACTCAAAATGACCATACGGGTGATAAGAATAAAATTCACTTTTTAAATAAAGTAATAATATTCCAGACGCGACTGTCACACGCGTCTCAACAAAATTCCAAATTGTCGTATTTCAATCTCGCGACAATTTCAATAGTTTCAATATTCGTATATTGCCATATATTCACATTATAATCAAATACTAACTCACATCTCGTTAATATTTTATCCGGATTAATTCTCAATTAATTCATATTTAATTTAATTAATCCCATAAATAAATATCGATAAAAATGCGGGGTATTACATACTCCCCCCCCTAATAACAGAATTTCGTTTCGAAATTCGGAACTAAAAAGTACCTGGTAAAATTAACTCTAGATAACGGTCGCGCATCTCATCCTCGCGCTCCCATGTGGACTCCTCGACATTATAATGTCGCCACTGAACACGCACTAACGAAACTATCTTTGACCGCAATTTCCGCTCACTTCGGTCCAAAATAGCAATTGGTCCCTCCTCGTAGGAGCTATCGGGCTGGAGATCGATGTCCTCCAAAGCAATATGAGAATGAGCCAAATCGTCTCTAAGATATTTCCTTAGGGAGGAAATATGAAACACATCATGAATCCGATGCAAATGCTCCGGTAACCCAAGTCTATACGCAACCGGCCCAATCCGCTCAATAATAGGGAATGGTCCCACATATCTCGGTTCCAACTTTCCTTTCTTTCCGAACACACATGATCCCCTTCATCGGAGATACTCTGAGCAAAACCTGATCCCCCACTGCAAATTCCCTGAAGGACCTCTTCGCATCAGCATAGCTCTTCTGCCGATCCTGAGCTACCCGAATTCGACTCCGTATCATTTCAATCCTTGCCGAAGTATCCTGAATCACTTCCAGCCCAAGTAGTTTGTTGTCCCCCACCTCCAACCAACATGCTGGGGAACGACAAGGTCTACCGTACAACGCCTCAAATGGAGCCATGCCAATAGTGAACTGGTAGGAGATGTTGTAAGCAAACTCCACCAGTGGAAGGTATTGCTCCCATCCACCCCCGAAGTCAATGATGCACATCCGCAACATGTCCTCCAATATCTGATTTGTACGCTCGGTTTGCCCATCGGTCTGCGGATGGTAAGCCATACTCAACCGCAATTCCGTGCCCATGGCCTCCTGAAAACTCTCCCAAAACCGTGAAACAAATATCTTGTCTCGGTCAGACACGATATTTAGGGGCACACCGTGAAGTCTTACTATCTCTGCAATAAAGAGCTGGGCATACTGTCCCGTAGTGTAGTCTGTCCTTACGGGTAAAAAATGAGCGACTTTGGTCAACCTGTCCACAATTACCCAAATGGAGTCGAGACCTCTCTGTGACGTAGGCAACCCCGTGATACAGTCCATGGAGATGCTCTCCCACATCCACATCGGGACCTCTAATGGCTGTGGAAGTCCTGCCGGTCTCTGATGGTCCACTTTTACTAGCTGACAAGTGGCGCATTTCGAAAAAAACATGGCAATATCTCTCTTCATCCCGCTCCACCAATACTGACGTCTCATATCTTGGTACATTTTGTCCCCACCGGGATGTACCACGAACCGTGAGCCGTGCGACTCTGCCATCACATCGTGTCGCAACTCCTCCCCTTCCGGAACTACCAGTCTCCCATTGAAGAGTAATCCCCCGTCTGAGCTAACGGTATAGGACTCGGCTCCCTCTGTTAATAATCGAATTATCTGTTCCTGACAGAACGAGTCATCTGCTTGTGCCTTTACCACTCTTGTGACAATCTGTGGTGTAACGGTCACCACCGACATGAATGATCGGGCCACTGCATCTTGGTGTCCCAACTCCTTCCACTTTGCCTTCCACACCCCTGCCACCTTATCTACTGGCCTACGGCTCAACGCGTCTGCTACCACGTTAGCTTTCCCCGGGTGATATTGGATATCAAACTGATAGTCTTTCACAAACTCAAGCCACCTTCGTTTCCGCATATTCAACTCCTTCTGCATGAATAGGTACTGTAGGGACTTGTGGTCTGTGAAAAGTCAAAACTTCTCCCCCAAAAGGTAATGTCTCCAAATCCGAAGGGCAAATACCACTTCCGCTAACTCCAAATCATGTGTGGGGTAATTCTTCTCGTGAGGCTTAAGCTTACGGGAAGCATAAGCTATGGCCTGACTCTCCTGCTGCAGTACACCTCCAAGTACTTGTAAGGACGCATCGGTGTAAACAAGATACTCAACTCCCGGTCTCGGTAATGCTAACACAGGTGCTGAGGTCAACTTGTCCTTCAACTCATCGAATGCAAGCTGACATGCATCACTCCAAATGAACGGCACACCTTTACGAGTCAGATGTGTCATGGGACCCGCTATCTTGGAGAAACCCCGAATAAACCTCCTGTAGTATCCTGCTAAGCCCAAGAAACTATGGATCTCAGTCGGTGTCGTGGGCTGTCCCCACTCCCTCACCGTGGATACCTTCCCCGGATCAACAGATATCCCTCGGTCGGAAATAATATGCCCCAAAAACTGAACCTCCTTCAGCCAAAACCCTCACTTCTCATACTTTGCATAGAGCTCGTTCTGACATAGCATCTACAAAACCTATCTCAAATGCTCGGCGTGCTCCTCCTCTGACTGGGAGTAAACCAGAATGTCATCAATGAAGACAATGACGAACTGATCAAGGAACTCTCTGAACACCCTATTCATTAAGTCCATGAACACTGCTGGAGCGTTGGTCAAGCCAAAAGGGATAACCCGAAACTCGTAAGAACCATATCTCGTTAAGAACGCAGTCTTCGAGACGTCCTCCTCCCTAATGCGCAACTGATGGTAACCAGATCGCAGATCAATCTTCGAGAAGAAAGAAGCTCCTCTCAACTGGTCGAATAAGTCATCGATTCGGGGCAACGGATATTTATTCCGTATCGTGACCTTATTCAACTCCCGGTAATCCACACGCAATCTCAACGATCCATCCCTCTTCTTAACGAACAATACAGGGGCACCCCACGGCGAAGTACTCCTCCAAATAAACCCCTGACCCAACAACTGCTCTATCTGATCTCGTAGCTCTCGCATCTCTGCCAGAGCCATATGGTACGATGCGCGGGCAATAGGTCGAGTGCCCGGCGTCAAGTCGATCACAAAGTCTATCTCCCTACTCGGAGGTAGTTCAGGTATATCCTGAAATACATCGGCGAACTCACTAACAACGGGTATCGAATCAAGTGGTATTACCACTTCCTTAGAGGTCTCCTCCTATATGTAGTACAAATGAGTGGACGATCCTCCCTCAGAACGAGGCATCGCCACCAAAAACATCTCCTGCCCGGGAATGGCAAAGATAATACTCCTACTGAAACAGTCAATCATGGCTCGGTACGCAACTAGCCAATCCATGCCAATAATGGCATCATACTCGGTCATCTCTAATACTAACATATCCGCGGGTAATACCAATCTACCGATCTCTATCCCCACTCCCCGGCATATAAAGAAAATAAGTGACCCACTCCCCAATGGTGAGTCTACACACGTCACTGTGCTCTCTGCTGAGGCTAACAACCCTAAGGCTTTCGCAAAATGTGTAGCTATAAAACAATGCGTTGCCCCCGTATCAAACAAAACCCGACCCATAGTGCCATGGATAGGAAACGTACCCTCGATAGCGGGTGGTGCCTGTGGAGCTGCTGCCTGCTGAAGCTGGTATGCTCTCCCATACTGCAGCTGCCCCTGCTGAACTGGGACCGCTAGAATAGGTGGCAATGCTGCCATTTGTGGTGGCGCCGGGAGGGCGGCGGGAAACACGGGTCTCTGCGGCTCCTGTCGAGCACCCTGCTGCTGTTGCGGGGCCCTGCCCCTATCAGGACAGTCCTGGCATTTATGGCCAGTCTTGCCACAAACGTAACACTTCCACGGGAAGTTTCCCCCTCTCTGTCCCTGCTGTCCCCGGCCCTGGTGGCCGTTACCGTTCCTCCCCTGGCCCTGCTGGTCCTGCTGAGACTGCTGTTGACCATTTTGACCCTGCTGGCCCTGATGGCTGTTCCTGAAGACCCCTGATCGGAATCTCTTATGATCCCCCTACTGGGAACCCTGATCACTCTGCCTATACTGACCCTGAGCTGATTGTGCCCCGCTGGCACCATTTCCCCCTGTCCTGCCCTGATGGCTGGACTCTCCTGATCGCTTCCCCTCTGTCAAGTGGAAGCGGTGGTCCTGGCAATGAAGCAATGCAGCGTTAACCACATTAGAGTAGGTGGCCAACGATAGATTCCCCAACAAGTGGTGACGGATCCTCCAAGTCAATCCATCTATGAATTTCTGAATCTTTTTCTCTTCCGTCGGTATATCATCCGCTACAATGTTCAGCAAATTTGTGAATTCGGCCTCATACTCGGCCACAGTCTTACCCTCTTGTCTAAGGCTCATCAACTTCCTCCTCATTTCCGTGTGAACAGCTGACGGAAAGTATTTGCGGTCGAACCGCACCCAGAACTCCTGTATAGAAAGAGTATCTCTCTCCTCTGCGGTGGTAATAGACTCCCACCACTGCAATGCAGAACCTACTAGCTTGAAAGTAGCTAGTATCTGTTTCTAAACCTCTGTGCACTCATACATCCTCAGGTGCCTCTGAATATCCTTCCTCCACTGACTAGATACCACGACATCGGAGCTACCTGCGAACTCCGTAGGGTGTGCTTTCTGAAAAGGATCACGAACACGTTCCCAAGTAGACAGGAATGCATATGCCTGAACTGGCGCGGCTACCGGCGCCTGGGGTGGTGCCTGCTGTACAACGGCAAGAGCGGCATTTACCGCTTGGGCTACAATGGCTGCAACCTCAGCGGCATTCATAGTGCCCTATACTGGAGCTGGCTGTGGCTCGGGCTGTGCATCCCCGGGAACTCGCTGCGCACGTCGTGGAGGCATCTGAAATGAGAATAAAGTTTATAAGTTCGCAGTTATAAACTTGAAATAGCTGAAGAATGTAGCATATACAAAAGAATACAACAGTCCTAAAATATAGTGCTCTACATCAAAGAAAGCTCAGCGGAAACATAATAAGCCGTACAGATCCTAAAGGACACTAGAACCTGATGCTCTGATACCACCTGTGACACCCCGACTAATTAAATACCGGGTAGCTACTCCTTTATTAAATTAATACAAAATGCCAAGTTGGTCCAGTTAATAGCATCACTGTCAAAAACATTTTTTATAATTTCTAACCACCTAGTATTTAAAAAGTAAGTTGCCAAATTTTAAATTAAGTCTGATTAACATGCAATAAAAGAAATATAGAAATGTAACACAACCATTCATGATAAAGTCCAACTATAATGGATCAACAAATAAATATGAGTCTAGAGGAAATACTCCTCACAACAATCCCAATATGAAAGAAATAAAACAAGTCCGCATCCTGAATTAATTACAACCCATAGTCTGAAAAACTGAAATGTAAAGTAAAATGTCTCTAAAAGAAATGGGCGACATGCCCCACAACTGATGAAATCTGGACATAGAGTCAAGGTAAATGAAGCGTCTACTAGCAATGCCCTGTAACTTCCATAACAGCTACAGCTCGTCACCTGAATGGAAATACTATGCATGGTGTCCTTGTGGCTGGGCACCTAAAATGGTTTTTACAAAAAGATAGATTTGAAAGCAAACGGGTCAGAGCCCGAATGTGGAGAGTATTTTAAAAACAGCAAGTGCTTTAATAACAATTAAAACAATGAATGCAAAATACATGTTAGGACGTGCTCTCACATGAGATACTCACCTCTCGTCTAACTGTGCAGTCCTAACATTCCTGTACCCATTCATGTGTTTTCTCATAACTATCTAGTTCAAAAGAGTCTCTAACACTACTACTCGGTTCACGTTTAAATTCCCACCTTAATAATTAAATAGAGAGTTCTACTTTAATTCTCGGATTCCCAATTATTAACAAAACCATTTATTGATATCTGTCCCCTTTTTATCTTTTCATACGTTACAATGACTATACTCAAAAGTTAACATAACAAATTCCTTTCCAATTAACCGTATATTATTTACATCATAAATATACAATATAAGCACCCCGAGGCTAAGCTACGGTGCACACATACTCTGCTATCCGTCCCGGTACATCACGTACATAAGGATTACACATTCCGAATCTCTCAGGAATGGTTAGAATAAACACCACACACAAAAATGGAGGCGAACATAATTCAACATATCCATGGTCACGTACATACCTACGCTCCATAGTCAGCTAGCTTAATAACTCACAATTAAGTCATTCTCTTAAACTATGTCCTCTAGGCACCACTCTAAATCCGGTCACACAAGGAGTAGATGGCCCTAAGCCAACGTAAACCTCCCGTGATAGCAAGTATGGTAGGTATGTCATACACGTAAAAATCATATACTAAGCATGCACACATCTTAGATATCTCAATATTAATAAAGGTATTTTCTACATACATATACCATTATTCCAATTTTATACATTTTAAGTCTTCCGCTAATATATAATGTAGACTATCGACACATCCCACGTCGTAATTTCTTATACTTAAAACCTATCTCAAATAGATTATTAAGTTCCTATTATTCCCACATATAATATCTTTATTCCTAAAGTCCTTACTTCTGCCCCAAACCTCATTTCATTAAATTATTCAATTTTACACTTTTAACCCAAATATTATCTCACTTATCGAATTTCATTAGATTAGAATGATTCCTCGAATTGAATTCTAATAAAGGTCAAAATTTCATAATCATGCCTACTGGTCCTCCTTAAGTTTAAGGGTATTCATAAGGTCTCCAATAATATTTTCCAAGGGTTAACTTCATTAAAATTTAAATAGGAAAAACTTTACTCATTCTGGGAAGGTCGATCGATCGACCTTTTCCTTCGATCGATCGATGGTGGTCGATCGATCGACTGATGAACATCGATCGATCGAACGCGCCAGGTATGGCTACGGACTGCTTCGTTTTGCAGTTTTCAAATCATCACAAAACATCCTTAACAAGCATGAAACTCTAAGATAACGTTATAATATCATCATACAACTATCCTACAACATTGCTAACATGCTAAAACCAATAATTCATCACTCAAGGGCTTTGTTTGGATCAAAACTTCATCAAGAATTTCCAGTTTTCTACTTCTTTCAAGAACATTAATATCCTTCTTCAAAAATCCGTTTTTAAATCATCAAGGGTCAAAATTCCGAATTCATAATTCGTCCAGAATGTTTCTACATGCAGTCCCTAACATAGTTCATAGTTTTACATCTTCAAATTCATGGGTCTAATCAATCTTCCAAGATAAATTTGATAATTTCCTAAACATGGAAAAGCATAGCATTGAAATTAATTGTGATTAAACCACTTGCCTTAATCTTTCTCTGAATTTGATGTTGAATCTTTGAAGGCTGAGTTGTTCTCTCTCTCTCTCTCTGCAGAATTCTCTTCTTCCTCTCTCTCTCTCTCTCTCTCTCTACAAGTTCTCTTCAAGATGACAATGGAGGTGTGGTTGGGTTTTGGCAAGTTAAAATGGTTTCTTAACTTCTCCCGTAGCCCATTAAGTACTTTAGTGTAGTTAGTGGGTTTAGTGGATAAAGGAATAAGTCAGATTTTATTTCTAATTTTCGTGGGTTTTAATTCCCAAATTTCTAAAATTACCAAAACGCCCTTTTAAGTTACCGGTATGGCCTAATAATGCCCCGGGACCCAAACTTAACTTCCGGCTAGTGTTTTCTGACTATTTCGACCCTTCCGGATACGTTGGCGCACTCAAAATGACCATACGAATGATAAGAATAAAATTCACTTTTTAAATAAAGTAATAATATTCCAGACGCGACTGTCACACGCGTCTCAACAAAATTCCAAATTGCCGTATTTCAATCTCCCGACAATTTCAATAGTTTCAATATTCGTATATTGCCATATATTCACATTATAATCAAATACTAACTCACATCTCGTTAATATTTTATCCGGATTAATTCTCAACTAATTCATATTTATTTTAATTAATCCCATAAATAAATATCGATAAAAATGCGGGGTATTACAAAGACTTTGAATACTTTTGTAAACTCAATCTCGAAGTGGAGTCCATTGTCTGATACCGACTCATGGGTAACTCCATAGTGAGAAATGATATTCTTTGTGATAAACTTAGCAACTTTCTTTGCATTCCGTACCACATATGACTAGGCTCGTCCCATTTCGTGAAGTAGCCAACGACAATGAGGATAAATTTGTAACCGTTTGATGCTTTAGATTTGACCTTCCAATGATGTCTATGCCCCATGTAATTCCCTGCCACAAAAATTTTAATAAATTATATGTGGATTATTAGTGAGGAAGTATTGTGGAATAAGAACTTGAGGAAAAACAAAATAATGAAGTAGAGTCATTCGAACTAGATTGGGAGGTCATTCGAATGACAATAGGCTACCATTAGTAACGAGATATAGGTCGTGAGATATAAGCTTCTAATGACATGATACTGAATTTCAACCGCAGGTCGCGCGAAGGGTCGCATGATCCAGGGAAGGAGCGACATTGTATAAGTTGTTCGAGAAATATAGGGAAGTCATTCGAACAACGCAGGACAATTTTTTTTAATCTCACTGCCCTTGTGAGTTGTCACAATTTGGGGCATTGGATCTTTGAGATATCCAGCTCAGATCAACTAAGAAGGGGCAAATGGGGGTTTTAGCCCTAAGGAGGGTTTTATTAAGGTTTGTTTGAGTTATTTGGGTTTATTTGTTGTTAGGAGAAAATGGAAAAAGGAGAGAAAGAGAGTGTGAGATGGAGGTTGGTGGTCTTCCACCTCCACCCACCACTAAACCACAATTCCAACACCTTTCCACCTCCATTTGTGTGTTATACCACCATGCTCAAACCCAAAATACCCATTCTCACCATTGATAAAGAAGATCTACGAATTTTGGAGAAGATTAAGGTGGGTTTTCAAGGAGTTGAAGAGGGTCTTGCTTAGAAACTTGTAAGCAGGACATTTTGGAGGTGGGGGTTTCTCCTATTACACCAATATCTCCACCACCAATGAATCCATTAGAGGTGGGAAAAATTTACTCTTAGTGTAAGATTTATTTTACATATTTTTTGTCTTGTAGTTAGGCCATTTAAGTAGGGTGCATTTAGTTAAATGGTATAATTATTTTGTCGAAGATAATTAACACATTTATGGAATAAAAATGTTGAAAAAAATATTACTTCGTTGGAAATAAAGAATGGATAATTATTTCAAGGTTTAGAAATATTAAAAGTTGGTATTGTATAAAAACGGTGTATTTTCTAGAAAGATTGATGTTAACCATTTTGTGGAATAAAATGTTTGAAAATAATGATTTATGTTGGTTAACATTGATGAATAATGTTTTAAAGTTTCTTGCAAAAATGAAGATTTTATGAAAAATGGACATTTATTAAGTTTGAAGAAATTAAATGTCTTTTATTTATCAAAAACGTATTTTTGCAAGTATAATGACTTCCCATGATGAAATGCATGTTTAAGCCATGTAGTAGGATTTTAGGTTTAAAATCCATCTTCTCGTGTATATAAAATTGTAGTATTTTGGAATTAAATGTATAAACAACTTTAAAGAAGGTTTTGTTGGGTTTAAACATGAAATAAGAAGAGTTATAAATTTAGTCTTAAAAGTGTGTGATATTGGAACTAAAAGCCATGATAAACATGAGATTATAAGACTACATGTGTCGAATTAAAGAAATGGCATTTCTTATCAAAGTCGTCTTTGGAGTGTAAATAAATTTCTTGGATAAATAAAGTGAAGAAATGTGTGTTTTGGTAAAATGTTGATAAAAGTATTAATTAAGTGTTAAGGGGTAAACGTGAAAAATTTAGTCTGTGTAATTTAGTAATGTTGTAAAATATTAACACTTATAAAGTTGATAAGAACTAAAGAGGTAAAGGTGTTTTCAATTAAGTGGTGTTAATGTGTTAAAAAAATTTAGTGTGTATGACTTAATAGCGTTTTTAGGAAATTAACATTTATGGAATGGAGTAAAAGGTGATTTTGAAAATAAATGGGTAAAATGGTAATTTTACTTAAACGGGAACATTTTTATGAAATAAAAATGTTAAAAAAGGTGTTACACAAGTGGTCTTAAATGAATATGATTTTCGGAATGAAGGTTAAAGGGTAAAGGTAATGAAATGGTAAAATTTCAAAGTGTAACACAAATTAGGGTGTAAGCCCAGGTTTTGACTTCGACGGGGTATGACACCCAGAAAATCAAGAAGGGACTGGGGACCTTGGGTGAAAATCCCTAAAACACTGACAATAGCATATGGTGCACATAGCCAACAGTGTGGAGCCCGTGGAAGTATACGGTATTGGATGACTCCGAGAAAAGATAATGGAAAATTAGAACATTTCAAGTAATGGGTTGTGTTGTAAATGTGTTAATCCAACCTAGCTTGAATGAATAGATAATGTTTCCGTAAAAGTTAAAATTGACAAGTAAAGGTATAACTGATAAATGTCCATAAGGTAAGTAAAAAGTTAAAGTGTGTGTAAATGGGTGATTAAGCAACCTAAGAGGTTAAACCCACAATTAACGCAAGAGTGTGTTCTAAAAAGGTTTTCAAAGATTAAATTGGTATTTTCTTACATCATATATGTTTGCGTGTGTTGGAAGGGTGAATTTTGATGAAAATACTAAAGTGTATGGAATGAAATAAAAAGGATGGTTCCGGTAAAGGAATGTGTTTTGATAAAGTAAATGTTGTGGTTTCAAGTGTCGAACCGACTGTGTTAAATAAGGTGTGAAAATGCTAAGGCTGAGTAAGGAAATCCCTATACGATTGGGTTAATTAATCTGGATAAATAAGGTTTTGAAAGTAAACTTGTTTCATACATTAAGTATATGTATGTGCATGTACATATTTACGTATACTATATGGTTACGTGAGCACGTAGGCATGAGGTGTCAAGTCTCCTTTTTTCCTTTCTATTCTATGTTTCATTTACATATTTCTCACTGGGCATAAGCTCACACCCTCGCTTTGTTACAGTGGGTTGGGAGCGATTTCGTAATTTGAGGGTGTTATAGAAGTAAGTATTTTAATTATTTTTATGATAATAGCTCTATTTATTTGGACTCCGAGGTTCTCCCCATGGTCCCCCCACGTAGTTTAATTTGAATCTGGAACCGCATGCTAAACAAGTGAAACATTAACTAAAGTAAAATTGGACTAGCAACATTATATAGGTTTTTCATTGCACTTCACACCTAATGCTCAGGTCGGATCAGGTTGACTTACGGGTAATCCATAAATCTAGGCCGGGGCATTACACCCAAAGTCACTAAGGGCTAGGGAGAGGTCATGTTGTCTAATTCTAGGGGAGGCAAGTGTTAGAGGTTGGAAAATTATTTCCTTTGATGCATCTTTGAACATAGGCAATTCAACCTTTGATCATGGTGGTTCAATAGTACCCTTGATGGATGATTTTCTTGGCAAGAATGTGACCGTTCATGTGGGGTATGCATTCCTCATTGTGGTTTTTCTACATCATCTCTTCAATTCCAGCCCTTGATATGCAATACAAGTGGGTTCTATCGAAGTTTATATTGAAAAATATCACGAATGATAAGGGCCGCACAATATTTCTTGTCTGCATCTTAGGGATATTTGCCATGTTTGAGAAGGAACCAATAGTCAGAGTACCATAATCCTTCCATGTTAGAATCATCTTTGGTGACGAGCTCGATTTGTTAACAATGGGTGGGTGAAGCTTATTTCTAAACCAAAAAAGGGGCCATTATTATTCCTTCAGGCATGTTGACCTGGAGGTCAAGGTTGCTAGTTCGTCAGCTAGGCTACTGTTCAACCGCGAAATGTAATGGAATGTGATATGTTTGAATTAGGAGGCGAGCTCTTCTAGATGAAAGTGTAAGGGTAGGATATTCTTATCTTTTACTTTCAATTTCCTGAGAATTTGTCTAATAATGAGGGCAGAGTCACCATAGACGTCCATGCGCTTAATTCTTTTATCGAAGGAGATATTGGGCCTTACGTTGAATGCCTAGTATTCTATAATGTTGTTGGTGCAAAAGAAGTTTATATTGGTAGAAATAATGGTGTGAGAGTCATCTGGGCGATTATGAGTATTCTAATACCATACTCTTTCTTCTTGGCATCTCAATCGAAGAACATATGCCACCTAAGGTCCTCTTGAGAGGTGCAGAGGATGTCTTCATTTAAAAATTTGGTGTGCCAAACCTCATTTCTTTCCTTGGTATGATAGTCCTGATAACCGAAGATGGCTCTCCTTTTCATCGCTTTTTATGTGATGTACGTAATATCTAAGTTGATTAGTAACATCAACCAGCAGACCATTCGTCTTAACAGAGAAGGTTCTCTAACAGGTATTATATGGGATCCATTTGACACACCAGTCTAATGGGGAATGAAAGCATATATGTCATACTTTCTACATCACCCCGACCGGAGCAACATATGCCTTCTCCAAGGTAGTGTAGTTGAATTCATACCCAACCAACTTTAGACTAGCAAAGTAGATCCCTCTTTCCATGTGGGATTCCTCAATGTATTAGTCCAACAAAGCCCTATTTCCATATCAATGACAATTAAGTATATGTGGTGTGGGAGACCTGGATGAAGAGGCATGAGCATCGAAGGTTGGGTGAGGTATCTCTTAATCTAATTGAAGGCTTCTTGGCACGCCTCATTCCAAGCTTTAGTTAAGATTTTTGGATAAGTTTGAAAATGGGTTCATAGATACAGGTCAGTTGGTTGATGAACCAACTGAGGTATTGAAGCTTACCCAGGAATCCTCGTACTTCTTTCTCCATCTGAAGTGGTGGCATTTCGAGTATGACTTTTAGTTTGGCGGGGTTTTCTTCAATACCTTTCTCACTGACCATTAATCCAAGGAGTTTTCCTTTAGTGATGCTCAAGACACATTTATATGGGTTGAGCCTCTTCTGGTACTATTGTAGTCGCTTGAAGAATTTTCTCAGAGCAGGGATGTGACCTTCTTGAGTCTTGGACTTCATGATCATGTCATAAACATAGACCTCGACTTCTTTTTGGATGAGGTCATGCAGGATGGTTATAGCGGCCCTTCGATAGGTGTCCCTGGCATATTTAGATTCCAAAATAGCATGAGTGTGTAGCACAAAGTTCTCCATGGGGTGACGAAGGCCATTTTCTCCTGGTGGTCTGGGTGCATTTTAATCAATTTGTAGCCACCAAATCTATCAACAAATGAACTGAGGCAGTGGCCATCCATGTTATCTATGATCATGTCGATGTTAGGCAGAAGGTAATCATCTTTCGATGATGCCTTGTTTAGATCCCGATAATCGATGCACATGCGGACTTTTCCTCCTGTTTTTTTGCATGGGGATGATATTTACAAGACATATAGGATATTCGACTACATAAATGAAGCCCACGTTTAGCGGTTTAACTACTTGTTTTTTATCTTAAGGGACAATTCTGTTTGGAGCTTCCTTAGGTTCTACTTGACGGGCTTGTTCTATGGGAAGGTGGAAATCTCGTAGTGGGCTATCTCTGGGTCAATGTTGGTCATGTCGTCGTAGGACCATGCGACGACGTATACAAAATATTTTAGAATCTATTCGAATTGTTCCCCTTTATTCTCATTGATTACGGAACCAATCCTAATATCGTCTAGATGGGTAATAGAATTGAGATCAATAACTATAGTCTCATCATCATTAGTTTGAACGCGGTTATGTTGCTTATTATTTTCCTTATTGAGATTAGTTAAGAAATGTTCGTTTACTAAATCATCAACATCAAATGCTTGATTAGAATCAATGCAATTAATATAAGGCAAAACAAGATACTCAAAATCATCATTTATTTCACTATCGGGAAATACAACATTGAGAACCTTATCAAAAGAGGCCTCATTTACAATGATATTAGAAATTGAAGAAACGGTAACAAGTTTAGGGATTTATCGAAGATGGTTGATATTAGGATTTAGATGGGCTTGAGCTGGTTGGACTAGATGACATGCTAGTTAAGGAGAGCTGATTTAGAAGTGGTAATCTTTGCAGGCGGTTCAGACGGTGGATCCTTTTTTCGAATCATGCAGAGACTCAGTCCTAGTGTCTTCAGGTTAAATAATTCATTGGTGTCTCCCCCCTCAGAGTTTTTAATATTTTACATGGTCTCATCAGTCATCCTAGGATTTGTCATCTTGGAAGAAGATCTCCATCCCCGACCTTATCTTTTTGTCAACGGGGGCATACTATAGTTCAAAGAATTCACAAAATGGGAAGTCTTCACCGTCTGATTTACTATTTAACCTTTTGAAATCATCACCCCGTCTTGTAGAGATGACATCCTCCTGCTAAGAGTAGTTTATGCACTAAACAACCTTCAAAGCCTCATCAGAAAAAAGCTTCCCATTTAGTGGGGAGGCGAAAGAGTGAATGGACCAGAAGCACCTAGAGTTTTAAGGCTTTGAGAAACTCGAGGAAGCTACATATCTCTACTTTCTGGCAAAACATATCTAACAGGGTTGCACGACATCATCCAAGGTGTTTTTTTCTACAGGTAACACCCATTAGTCTGATTCTCGACCTCACTTTCATATTTCCATAAATCGGCCACTGTACCTCTCATAGTCAATGGTTATCTTTGTGGGTAGTTTTAGCCCAAACCTTTGGAGTTGATCTAGTACTGCGGGTAGTTTTATTCTCCCTCCCCTTGATCGTGTGCAAACAACAATATGATCTCGTGTAAGGATTGACAGAACTCGATCAGCAAAGTTCGTGGGATATAGGATACAGAATGGGAAAACCTTGAGCGGTATGTGTGAGATTATGGATATACTAGGTATTTTGATGGGTATGATTTGGGTGAAGGGTCAAAATTTGGGTTGTCTTTTGAGAACATGGCTTTCACCCTAATTCCACGTGTTGGGAGAGGGTTATGAGTGATGTTGGGTTTAGGATTAGATGGTGGAGAGATGATGTCACGATATATGAGATCTTGTATTAAATTTTTGAGGTGGAAACACTGATCGATAGTATAGCCTATAATTTGGTGAAAATCATAATGGACATCATGTTTGAAATTCTTTGGATGTATATTTTGTAATGGTCGGGGTTCCAATCGATTGGTGAGGTTTTAGGCTAACAAGACTCGGTAGAATTTTGATAAGGCAATGTGGAGTTCAGTATATTCCTTTCTGGGAGGGTTGGGGTGATTTTTAGGTGTACAAGGAGTGGTGGGTTGGGATATGTTGTTCATTATTGAGACTGAGGTATAGATTGGTTTGTCATTCTTCTTTGGTGCAAATTACCCGATCAACCTTTTAAGTTCAAACTCCATTTTATGATTGGAAACCCCTTCTTCAATCTCCACACCAGCCTTACGGAGGGATCTAAATTGAGGGTAGTATTATCCTCCCAATGATGCTCGGATATGGGGCCAGAAATTATTCATCACTATACTCACTTACTCTTCTTATGACGGCATGTTGGTCACGCTGGCAACTTTTTCTCTCCATCTTCTGATGAAACTACTGACTGATTCCCTAAGGTTGTATTTAAGTATCTCTAGGTCTGTGTTAGTAACTTCCAACTTCACATTATACTTATACTTGACAAGAACTCTTCAACCACGTCCTCCAAAATGTGAATTCAGGATTCCTGGAAGGATAGGAACCACCCGAGGGAACTCTCTTTCGGGTTTTGTTAAAATATTTGGTACATTATTTCTTCTGAATTACCAAGGAGAGTTATGATTTGGTGGTTGCTGCGTAGATGCACAATCGGGGGCTCACTGCCTTCGAATTTCTCAATGTCTGGTATCTTGAACTTCTTTGGTAGTTTGGACTTAGGATAGGGAGACATGTGGGTGTAGTCCATGTAATTTTCGGAGATCTTAAATTGGTCTAATTTCTTCGAAACTAGCTTGAGGTCTTACTTTACCTTGTTTATCTATTCTTCTTTAAGGTCCATATGCATTGGTGGATTATCCCATGGCTTGGCACGGTTCAGAATTGGTAGCTGAGTGGGTGGTAAAACCATTTTCATGTGGGGCACGCGGGGAATCTTGATACTCCTAAGGGACCCAAAATGGTTCAAGGGAAGGTGAACCCATGGCATGAGGAAAGAGCATTTCAAGTTCATGATCTTTGGGAGTTTGAGCCCGATGTTGTTGCATCTTTTAGACATCTGCTCGAAAGTTGTCAGTCTTAGAGATAAGTGGCGTTAGGATGTCAATCAAATTTTGTGTAACATTTGGGGCTTGGTCTGCATTCTCTATGAACAAATTTTGAAGGTAGATCTCAAATACAGTGGAAATAGAGGAAGCGGTAGATCTTTGACATGGTTTGACGAAAGACCAAAGCCACAAGAGAGATAGGATAAAATCTAGGTATAGAATCGACCTGAGAGGAAAAATGATTTTTGTTCATTTTTGGAAGAAAATGGGGTATTTTTTATATTTTCTATTGAAAAAAGTGAGGAAATAAGTTTTTAAAATTTTTGTTTTTGAAAATAAAGGAAAATAGAAAATCCTCGGCATGATTATTATTGATAGGTTCCACTTATAGTATGTTTTGCCTAAATGCAAGGGAAATGCCGAAGACGACCCAAGCCTGGGAAAAGATAGGGTATTAGACATAAGGGGTCCTATTTTAAAAATGGGTGAAATAGTGTAAAAAATTAGGCGGTATAGTGCCCCAAAATTTTAACAAAGTTTCATATTAGAACCATGAAACTAAACATGAGTGTCCTAAGGTACATGACTATATGTGGTTTATGCATTTAGTTGGTTGGTGGAAGGGTTCTCCCCTTTGGAATAACTTCCACGATATACCTCTTGCCTATAAGGGCAATCATTCATCGGTATATCTAGACAAGCGATTTGATATACCTGAGTGTATGTGCATTTCCTCATGATATATTTTGTGGGGACAGTACGTGTGAGAGAGAATTCAATAAATTCGGCAAACATGAACGATTCACCTATTATATAGCTCCCGTCATGAGTTCGGTCAAGCGGTACGATGCGAGGGGAACCATTCGATATACGTCAAAGGTACAAGTCCAATGAAATATAATAATCATATCTCTTAGGTTAACCTGGCCCCATATAACCAGCACCCATCACAAAGTGACTCCCCAGTACGGTATTTTTTTTATCAATATTACTATGCTCAGATGATGTAGTGTGCAAAAATGCATGTGTCTTGATTAGTTTTTTATAGACATTTTTTTTATATGTTAAGTAAAGGGAGTAATACCAGTATAAGGGAGAATATACAAATAGCATGAGATAAGAAGGATAATCATGGAAAGTAAAGCTAGCATGGAGCAAAAAGACTATTCAAAGCACACAGATACAGTGTGAACCATGTTAATATACAAGTGAGTGGGATATATGTAAAAAGTGAGAGAGTGACATGGGAATATTATGAGTGAAACAACATGTGCATATATACAAGTGAACGTGTGTGCTAGTGAGCCTAATAATGGATAATATACAGGTAGTGTGTGAGATGTGTAAGTGAACATGGAGATATATACAAGTGAGAAAAAGTGAGGGTGTGTGCTAGTGAAGCTAAGAATGGATAATCTACAAGTGGTGTGTGGAGTATGTAAGTAAAAGCGGGACTATATAAGAGTACGAGTGTGTGAAGTGAGTATGGAAATATATACAAGTAAATATAAGGTGAAATATAGGGAACATGTACAAGTGAGTAATAATATATACATGAGAAGAGAGCATATTAGAGATAAACATGAGATAAATATACAAGATGTAAGCATATGAGTAAAGGGGAACATACAAGTGGAGGCATATGTATACATGTAGAGAAGCAGGAGCGTAAATAAGTAACATCCATGTGAAAATAAAGTTTAATCCTCTAGAAACTTCCCAGAGGAGTCACCATTGTGGCCATCCGGGTAGGATTCCTCCCATATGGGTCGGCCTCAAAATCGGGATGGGAAGGGGCCAAGGTCCCCCTCTCTACCCCTTGCCATTGCGCGTGAGGTGATTCGGGGATATGGAGGTCCTATTTTTGCCACTCATACTGGCATCTTCGTGGACAGCCTCAGATATAAAATTGGTCATTGTCAAAAGGAGATAACATGAAGAAATGAGTCACCAACCTATTTTACTCAAAATAGGCAAAAGAATGTAGTCGCCTCGAGATAACGGGAATTTATAAGTAAACCCTTTTTTGATCTTTTTTGAGTTTTTATAAAAACAAGTTATGTGAAATAGTAATAATAAAAGTAGATATTATTTTATGCGAGATAATGAAACAAGACAAAAGATATCACAAAACAAGAATAAAGTGAATAATATCACTAAAAGAATAAACTAGAAAAGAGATGAAGGTGGACCTCCTAAAAGACTTTTTTGCTAAATTTCGGAGGTGTGTATGGTGAATTATGTAGTGGTATAAAGGTGGTATATTAAGATGAGGTAGGTCACTAAATGTGATAGGAATGTGAGTCTGGGGAATTTTGGAAAATAGGCCTTTTTGGTAAAGGGAATGCTCTAATTTCGAGGGAATGTTTGATGACTGCTGAACTTCCTCCAGGAGTGAGGTCATGATATTTTTATATAATGAACCATTTGGGTTGGGATTGTGGATCGGTATGGAACCTGGACTGACTATTTTCATAATGCGTACATTTCTAGGTAAGGAAAGTACACCCTGCTAATAGATAGGGGGTTTGGGGTTCCTATAGGCAGTTCAGAATGGACTTTTTATGGGAAAATGGGCATAAAATGCAAACCATAAGTCCGAATCGTGCACGTCTGTGACCATTAAAAAAGAAATTATGAGCCCTTCAAGAATATATGAGCCACTCTCGGGTTCGGTAGTTGAACAATGTCAAATGGGGATCGAAAGTGCACGATGGTCTCTAGACAAGGGTTTTAGAGTAAAATGGATCGTTCATACAAAACGTGAGGCCAATTAACACACGGTTTGGACCGTTGGAAAGGAAATTAAGATACCTTCAATGTTTCATTAAGGTTAGAGCAGGTCGAAGAGTTGATCAGAGTTAAACACGACCTGAAAGCACGTGATGGCCTCTAGATCAGCACTCAGAGTAAAATGGATCGTTTGTGCGAACTTTAAGATCGATTTGTGCACAACATGGACCATTATAAAGGGGATTAAGATCCCTTCAAAGTTTAATTAATCTTCACTTGGGTGAGAGAGTTGAATAGAGTCAAACGGGGCCTGAGTACACCCAGTGGCCTGCATATCAGTAATCAGAGTATGACCTAGAGTTTATAGTGAGTGGAGGAGTGTTAGGGATCCTACGAAGGTGCTTGAGGTTACTTAGATGAGGTGTCTATAAGTCTTTAGAACCGAACTCTATCGGTACGTAGAGAGACATGCAAGATAAATTTCTCCAAAATTTCTTTCCCGCTTACAGATTCAACTCTATTAGGGCTCAAATTCAAACATTTAAGCAAAATAATAATGAGCACTTTGATAGGGGTTATGAGAGGTTTAAAGAGTGGTTAAGAATGTGTCCACGTCACGATTTTTAAAAGTGGATACTCATTTCCTAATTGCATCATGGGCTTACGCTAGCTTAAATCAACTCATAGAAATAATGTGCCCAGGAGAGTTCTTTAGGTTAGACGCAGACGATGCGGAGGCCCACTTTAAATATGTCACTGAGACTACTCAATATTGGGACACATCGAATTTGAACACGTAACCCAAGTCTAGGATCACATACATAGTTCCCTTCGCTTCCGTACTTTACCGATTAGACAAGGAAGCCGAGTTAAAGCTTTAAATTCATCAATTACCAAAGTTGATAGAAGATGTGGCAGAATCTAAGGGGAGATACATCTGTCTCATCTCAAGATTTGAAGGAGGATATATGCACAATTTGTGACGTGGTACATTTAACGAAGGAATGTCCAACTATACCCGCCTATAAAATTATGCTTCAAGAGCAAGTTTAAGTGGTGGGAACTTATAAGGGAATTTTAATGACCCTCACAGAAACTATTTTAATCCCTCGTGACAGAACCATCTTGATTTTAATAATGGGAAACTGAATGTATGATTCAATCCTAATTAACACGTTGCCTAACAACCGCCACCACTTCCACCTTTCCAACAAAAGTCACCAATGCAAGAGCCAACACTCGCACATTTTGTGATTCCATAAAGGAAGAGTCTCAAGGACACTCTTACCCAATTTATGCAAACTCATTCAGTGATTAATAAACAAAAAGCTAAAAAAAATCCCGACCTAAAGGTATAGCTATCTAGGTAGCAACCTCTTTGAGTGTCTAAGAGAAGGGAAATATTTCTGCCCAAGGTCAACAACCTCCCCAAGGTTCAAACTGTGTGATCTCTACTCTCGATGAAAATCAAAAGCATTGTCAAGCAGTAACCACTCTACGCAGTGGAAGATTTATTGACTTGTCACCTCCTCCACAAGACATAAAATAAAAATTACACGAGGATTAATTTTGGAGGTTGTTCATTAGGTGACATGCATTCTTGGTACTACCCTCAAGATTACTTTCTTCATGTTTTCTTCTAGCATTTATTTCAGTATATTCTCTTAAATTTCGTTAAAGGAGGATCTTAACCCTTACTTAACCTCTAGCTTGATGAACTTGTGATGACTGTAATTTATTATTGGAATGGACTTCTTAAAAAATATCACTGATCTTAGATTCATAATTTTTTACAAAACAAATAAATGGTAGATCTTTTCACTTATATCAAGAGTTTGTATTATAAGCATGCCTTTCTAGATGATGTTGACGATCTAATAAATGTGATAAGATTTAATGAAGAATATGTAACTCCACCATAAATATTTCATAAAATCATTATACAAAGAAAACATGTAGTGTAGACACTAATATATAAATAATTCTTGAAGAACCTTGAGAGTTTCCTCTCATTTTCTTCTATCATCTCTTAAACATGATTTTCTCTCACCTCTCCCACGAACCCTAGTCTCCTATCTCTTAATCCATTTCAATGGGTGATATGTAATGTGACGTGATATACCTAAATGTAGCCGCGTCTCTCAGCTAGCCTCAGCTCTTCCAGGCTGTCCCTTGTCAATTTTAGGGAGAGACAGTCGGGGGTCCTCTACAGCAGCCCTTTTACAATAGTCTCAGCCTTGTACTAATTTGACGGGCATAGACCTACCATATATCTCATCATAAGTTCATCATTTTCACCCTCATGGCAATCTAATCGATCGAGACCTAATCGTTGGCCTATTAGTCCCTCACCAGTCTCATCTCTGTTAAGCATAACATAAGCAGTCCATAGCACACTCTAGTCTACTCATTAGTTTCTCAACAGAACATCAGACATATAAGCCTCAGCTAGGCAAAGACCTCCCAGGACAACATACATCGCACTTGTGACATAGGTTTCCAACATAACCAATCCATGTGGATAGGCAGTTATAACAAGATATCAAGAGCACGTGAGGGAATATTACATCATCATTACATACTTGTTCCATGGAAAAATGTCCATACCCCATTAGAATCTTTAACATGCACATGCTTGTTTGTGCAATGCACACCCCAAGCACTATATATACCCATATTTTGGCCCAATGTAAGAGATACGATAATTGTAAACACTAGTCAAACTCTGTCTAATTTACAATAGTGAGAGAGAGCTTGAATAATGTACATCCAAGACCATTAGAGCCTCATTTTCATCGTGAAAACCTCATACCCCAAAACAATGGAGTTGGATAAAGAGATGAACCGCCTACATACAGGTGTTCTTCCTCACCTCCTCACCTATTTCTCTTATTTTCATATCTTTTTGCATATAACTAGCATTGTGCTATGTTAGTGCTTCAGCTGCATATAAAAATTTAAATGGTGATTTCTTAGCATCATCATTTGGGCGTCGTCTGTGGGGATTAAGGTTCAACTTCTTCCTCTCCTTTTTAGCTTATTTCTCACTTGATTCTCTAGTGATGATCAAGTTCCACCCTTAGTTGGATATGTATTACCATTAAAAGAGCTATTATTGGGTTATTCAAGATTTTTTTTGGCTCAAACATCTCACACAATCCTTCTATTATTTCATCAGAGAAAATGGCCTCTAATCTGCCTCAAGGCGCTAGCCCCAGCTCCATGTAGGTGCCTCCTCTGTTAAAAATGGCTAAGGTGGCGGCAGTGCTGCACTCGCTGGTGTCTAGTTAGTAGAAAATGAAAGAATATCTTATTGCCTTTAGCCAGAATATGATGGACATACCTTCGGGTGTTGTGACAGAGATGATCACTCCCACCGCCAGACATTGTGTTGATGTGGTGCCTGGGAATGATCCCCGAACCCACACAAGGAGGTGAAACATCATCAGAGGTGTAGAGATGTAGTTGATCCAAGGATACTTAACCTTGGAAAAAAGTACAAAAAGGTTTAAATAACCTTAATTATGACAAGGATAAATGTTGGGGACCTTATGAAATCTCTGGCAGCACGGTTCACCCATCACTAACTTTCAAGGGAAAAATAATTGGGCCAACGCCAAAAGGCCGACCCATGTCTTCAGCATTTGACAAATTAAGATGAGGGTGAGATTTTGTTCGTCTTGGCCCAGGACAAGACCTACGAGATCATCTCTCCAGATCTCACAGCATTGCGGCCTTTAGAGGGAATCGAGGTTGTGCCGATTTTCAGTCCCAACAAGAGGGGGAGCATAAGGAAGCAAACAGCTGACAGAGGATTGTTGGTAGAGAACATATGCCTAACCCGTCTTATTTAGAAGGATGAGGGGATAATACCATGGTGGCCGAGAATACATGGGACAATTCAATCTGAAGGATAGAAAATAAGATCGACGACCTTCTAAAAAGCTAAGACCCCATGTAAAGGGGGTATGTGTAAGGGTCTCCCTTCGTACGAAGGATTATGAGCTACCCAACTCAAGGAAAATACAAACCTCCAACTGTCACACCCAAGTATGATGGGAGTACAAACTTGATACATGACATAGAGATGTATCAGTCTGCGATCGACAACTACTCTGTTATAGATGAGATGAGGTGTCGGGCCTTCTCTAGTACTCTTATCCGCATATCTCATATATGGTACACTTCTCTTCCTGATAACTCCATAGAGAACTTTAAACACCTAGCCGAGAAGTTCATTTATAACTTCTGCTTCGGCATGAAGCCCCAAAAGAAGGTTGCTCATGTTTTGTATGTAAAACAAGGGAATAATGATTCACTCTGAGACTTTATTGCATGGTTCAATAAGGAGAAGATTAAGGTGGAAGATTAAGAAGAGAATATTTCCATGACCACCCTCATGAGTGGATATAAAAAGGAAAACAACTTTGGAAGTTGGTTGAGGATCGTCCAAAGTTCATAGTAGAACTTATGTCTATGATCGGGAGAGTCATGAATGGGGAGGAGGCCATGGTGGACAAAGGAGACGATGACAAGTAAAACAGTGGGAGTAAATCTAAAAAAGAAAAGGGAAAAAAGGGAAGAAGAGGTCGGCTCACGATATGTTTTCCAAATACACTCCACTCACAGTAAGTCATGAATTTATTTTAAATGATATGAAAGATGATAGAGCTCTAAGATGTCCTAAAAAGATTAAGTCCTCTCCTCACAACATGGACAAAAGCAATTGGTGTTGTTTCCACCAAGACTATGACCACACCATCAATAACTATTTTTTATAAAATATCAGATTTAGTAGATTTCAAAACAAGGGAAGATTCAGAAGTACATTGATCGGAGTGGTTCCAAGAATGATGCCCAAAAGAAACACGACGGGCTAAGAGATGATAGGCCGAGATGACAGCCTTAGGCTGAAAAGAAAAATGATCAGTCTGAGAGCGATGAGGACGAAACAGACCTCCCACCAAAGATCCATGAGCCTAAGGGAAGTATGTGTATAATATTGCTCGATGTGAAAATTATTAGTGTGGGGTATGGTCAACGGAAGGATAGAGCTAACTGACCATAAGGCGGACATCGTAGAAGCCAATTTTTCTCCCAAAAGGATGGAAGTAAACTCAGACGCTTCAAAGACGAAGCTGGGGGAAATAAAGAAGGTAAATATGGACACTTTGATTATGGGATTCTTACGGTTGGAATTCAAGGTCATCCTAGCCCCCGATGATGACCCTTTGGTCATCAATATCGGGGTTCATGGGTATAATGTGTCTAGAATTATAGTGGACAGCGGAAGCTCAACTGACGTCATATTTTGAGAAAGCTTCAAGGGATTGAAGCTCAGTAAGAGGATGTTGGTTCCTTATCATCGACCCTTGATAAGTATTAGTGAAGAAAAAGTTCACCCACTTGGTGTGGTTAAAATGGATCTTTACATGAGCACTTGGCTGAGTATCCTAACAAAGAATGTTATCTTTTTCGTGATGGATGATAATGTGTTTTAGGCGTAAAACATCATCCTCGACTATGTGTCTCTCGAAGAGTTTGAAGTAGTTCCCTATACGGTTCACCAAATTGTAAAATTCTAACTCCTTATAGAGTAAGATAATTTTAAGGTGACCAGGTAGAGGCCATGAAGTGTTACTTTAGATTAGTCAAACAGAAAGTGGCCCATAAAAAACTCACAACCTCCTAAATATTGATACTCTTAACCCCAGGAACAAGAGGAAACTAAATAAGGGAGAGTATGCAGAAGATGTAGAATCCATCATCCTCAATCAGGATGAGCCGAAAAAAACATCCAAAACAGCTAATCATTAAAAAAGGAGGTGAATGAAAAGTTGATAGAGCTATTAAGGAAAAGGAAAATCATTATTGCGTGGAGCCATAAAGACGTGTAGGGAATACATCCAAACGTCATCTGCCACAAACTAGATATTAATGAGAAGGCAAAGCCTATAAAACAGTGAAGAAGCACATCTAATAGAAATAAGTATGGGTTAATTTAAGAAGAAGTAAAGAAGCTTCAATCAGCTGAATTCAGCAGGGAGGTACGATAGCAAAAGTGGTTATCCAAAGTCGTAATAGTCCTAAAGGCCAATGAAACATAGAGAATCTGTATTAATGTCATTTACCTGAAAAAAACTTACCCTAAATACAACTTTCCTCTGCCTCGTATAGATGAAATGGTTGATGCCACACCTGGGCATGAGTTAATGAATTTTATGGATGCATATTTAGGATAAAACCAGATCTTCATCGATGACGCGAACCCAAAAATGACATCCTTCATCACTGATAAAGGAACTTACTACTACAAGGTCATGCCATTCGGCCTCAAGAATGTAGGGAAAACCTATCTAAGGTTGGTCAATAAAATGTTTGAAGATTAGATCTAAAAAACTATAGAGGTCTAGGTAGATGACATGTTGACGAAGAGCCTCAAGGTCGAGGGTCACGTGGTCGATATAGAGAGGACATTCGACACAATGGATTTATATAAGATGAAGTTAAATTCGACAAAATGTTATTCGGCATGGGTAATATAAAATTCCTTTGTTTTATAGTCAATAAAAGAGGAATCGAGGAAAACTCGAAGAAAATCAAGGTGTTGATAGAGATGAAGATGTCGAAAATGATAAAGAAATGCAGAGGCTGACATGATGAGTCACAACTCTCAACAAATTCACTTCTAGGTCCATAGATAAGTGTTTTCCCTTCTTCAAAATCTTAAGAAAATCATTTGAATTGGATGAAAGTGTGAGAAATCATTTTAATAACTTAAATCTTATATGGGTTCCCCAATGCTCCTGTCTCAGCCCATCCAGGGAGAGAAGTTGTTCCTATATTTAGCAATGTCAAAACTGGCCATAAGTGCAGCCATTATCAGAGATGAAAAAGGGGTTCAGAAACCTATACTTCAATATAATGGCTCTGCAAGCAGTCGAACTTAAATATCCAAGGATGCAAAAGTTATCATATGCTTTGATTCTTGCCTCTCAGAAAATGAAGCCCTACTTTCAGGCTCATATTATGATGGTACTCACTGACACTCCTTTGAGGCAGGTCATCTTTAAACTTAAAAAATCATGTAAGCTGATGGTTTGGTCAATATAGTTAGGGGAGTTTGACATCATTTATCAACCAATGACGATAATTAAATGGCAGGCATTAGCTAACGTTGAAACTGAGTGCACCTGGGCCTAGGTCGATGTTAAAGAAGATGAAATTACAAAGCTCCTAGAGAAAATAACTGTAGGTATGGTCATAGCTGATGGTAACAGGTCTGATCCTACTAAAAAAGATGTTTTGTTTAGAAATGGGAAAGGTAATGAAGGTCCTTTCTAAGCGATAGTCCAGTCTGAAGTTTATTTTTGGATGGCTCCTCTTGTGAAAGTGGTAGTGGAGCAGGGAACATATTATCGACTCTAGACATGATTGATGTTGAATATGAACTGAGATTCACCTTTAAGGCCTCAAATAATGAATATCTATATGAAGCTTTGTTAGCTGAACTGTCCTTGACCAAGTTGTTGAATATCATCCATATGATAGTACATACAGACTTTCAACTGATGGTGAATCAAATTCTAGGGATCAATGAAGCAAAAGACTAGATAATGGCCAAGTACCTAGCAAGGGCGAAGAAAGTTCGGATCAACTTTAAAGAAGTTAAGGTGAAGAGAGTCCTTCGATTGGAGAACGGCTGAGCCAACCCATACTAAAATAGAAATCAGGAGGACTTCCCCGATTGAGATCCTTCATAAGCCAAGCATTGGTGAGAACGATAATAAGATTGAAGTTTTCTTGTATTTAAACCTCGGAGCATCATGGATGGACCCCCTCATGAGATATATTAGAGATAGAGAGCTCCAAAAAATTAAGGCCAATAGGAAAAAGATGAGATATAGAGCGGGGAAGTTTACCATTATAGATGATGTCCTATATAAAATGGGTTTTTTACTCCCCTTGTTACAATGTGTCCACCCCACTGAGGTGGAATATGTCGTACGAGACGTTCATAAGGGGTGATACTCAAGTCACATCGGAGGAAGATCTCAGGAAAAGTGAATTTTGACACAAGGGTACTAGTGGTAAACCCTTGCCAAGGGCGTGGCAAACCATATCCAGTAATGTGACAAATGCTAGATGTATGCTTACATCCCTCATCTGCCCCACTAACCTTTATTGTCCATTACAACCCCGTGGCCATTTGCAGTTTGGGGAATCAACCTAGTAGTAACTTCACCTAAGGTTGTGTGTTACTACAAATGCATAATTGATGCAATCGACTACTTTTCAAAATAGGTGGAGGCAGAGCCCATGCTATCCAAAACTGAGATGAAGACCTTCAAGATCATTTGTATGAATATCATCTACAGGTATGGTCTTCCCCAAACATTATTCTTAGATAATTAGAAATAGTTCAAGAACAAGTCCTTGGAGGCCTACTATCAAAGGTTCGACATCAATCAATTTTACTCAGCATCGGGCC
The DNA here is from genome assembly GCA_949130495.1 of Sambucus nigra. NCBI lineage: Eukaryota > Viridiplantae > Streptophyta > Magnoliopsida > Dipsacales > Adoxaceae > Sambucus > Sambucus nigra. The sequence continues at coordinate 365,580,657 of OX422212.1, forward strand.
GACCCCAGGCCAATGGCCAAACTGTGGTGACCAACAAAACAATTATATATAGGACTAAGAAATAGTTAGGAGATGCTAAGGGACTCTAGATAGACGAGTTGCATGGAGTCCTATAGGGTTACAGAGTGACGTAAAGGAAACCTATAGGGGAACACCCTTTATGCTGGCTTATGGGTCAGAGGACGTATTCCCAGCTAAACTCGACTTACTCAGTCATATCGTCCAGACTTACAAACCAAAGACCAATGATGAAGATATAATAATGGACCTGGATTTGATAGAGGATGAAAGGGAAAATGCCAAGGTTAGCCAAGCATCATAACAACAAAGGACAACCAAGTTCTATAATAAGAGGGTCAAAGCAAGGTTGATAGCTATGGGGGACCTAGTTTTAAGTAATGTTTGGAAGAATCCAAATAATATGCACATGAATTGGCATGGTCCATATAGGGTCACTGAAGAAATTGTCTTGGGGACTTATCGACTTGAGAACTTAGAGGGAGAGCATTTCTCCAACCAATTTAGATGACTTAAAGAAGTATTATCAATAAATTTGTATATAGTTATATGTTTCATCCTCTTTATATTTTGAATACCTCAAAGTAATGAATGAAAAAACCACAAGTGTTTACTCATATATCTCTGTCCAATTATCCAATGCATAGTTTGAATTATCCTAAGTTAAATAACATCAATCATTTGGTGAATTATTCTAGACTCATTCTGGGTGATACGAGAGACCATGTGAGATTTGTCTCATCCATGAACTCTCAATAACACTGAGAGGGTTAATGGTGTAAAAACATCACTAAGGTGGTGAAAAATAGAAAAATCCAATCCAAAATCAAAACATCATTAATTTTGTGGTCTCGTCCCTAATGAAACGTCATTAATTTCATTATATCTATCTCGTCTTGGATGAGAGGGGACTTGGGATTAACATCATTAATTTGGTGTTCTCCAATTAAAATTCATTAATTTGTCTTTATATCTCTCGACTTGGACAAGAGAGGACTTGGGATTAACATCATTGATTTGGTGGTCTCGTCACCAATTAAAAATCATTAATTTGGTTATATCTCTATCGTCTAGGACGAGAGGGGACATGGGATTAACATCATTGATTTGGTGGTATCCAGTTAATTTTTTTTTTTAATTTTGTTATCTGTCTCAACTAATACGAGAACAAACATGAGAATGAACAACATTATTGGTGTATGAATAGAAGAGACCCATCTATACACCTCCAAAAATGATGAAAGTGGACATGGAATTATAAACCATTTATGGTTACACAAAAATCATTTATTGGTTGTCCTAATTAGCAGAGATGAGAGTAGATGTATTATTACAAAGCAGATATGAGATGAGAAGAAAATAATGATACATTAGAGCTAATAAAGAAGAGAATTTTCATTGAAAAAAGGAAGTTAATCACATTATAAAAATAGCATAGACATGAGTTGGGAATGATGATAAGATCATCGAATATTATTTAAAAATTTTACGAGTGGAAAGGGGAAATTAGGCCACTGACGATCTCCCAATAATCACAACAGATACGAAGATCAAGCCATCTCCTCTCGAGGACTCTCGTCCTAGTTTTTCATGATCTTTTTCACAACATGTCGAGTGTCGACTCTATCATCATTAGCGACACCCTTAGTAGTCTCAACCTTGTCTTGCTCAGTTGTCTCTGCAGGTGTAGCCCCAGTTGTTTCCACCTTGGCTAGAGCGATGCTGATTAGAGGGTCCGAAAGATTAAAGGCCTAAAAGTCTTAGGGTGCCAATGTCCTAACCACAGGGAGTTTAAGTATAGCCCAATAGTAACCCCCTTTAGAGCTACTAAAGTCATACCCCTCAAATTTATCGGAGGGCTTGATATTGGCCACCGCTTTCTTCTTCGCCTCATTCGAGTCCGCCTTTACCATAGGATCTATGTTGTACTATCTCTTATGAGCCAAGCCTTAAAGGAATCGTCATGATCTTTCTTCATCGTGTTCACCTCATTGGTGTGTTTCTGTAGGATAATGGCCATGACCTTTTGGTGGTTCAATTCCTTATAAGCCATCTCGACCCAAAGACCCTTTTCTATCTTTTGAGAATCCTTTCCCTTTTGGATCAAGGGATTTTTTTCTCGACCCACTCGCCAAGGCATGTGAAAGTGATTAGGGACTATAAAAACCACAAGGGAAAAGGATTAGTACGGGATAACACTTCAACAAAAATAGTGACTACAATTTTGGTAAGTTACATGAGTTTATGAAGGACAAACTGAATGAGACGAGGAGTATCCATCACCTCATGAAAGTGCTTATCAACCTCAGGCATCATTGACGTAGTAGAAGCCCTTGATCGCTTGGCATAACCAATTAAAGTCTCGTTGTTGAGATTCAACTATTCGAGACGAGCTGCCAGAGCAACATCCTATGATATTGGGATCTCTTTATGTAATCCTCCCTTGGATGAGATGTCCTTTCTATTCTTCTTTTGAAGACGATGGACTGTAGTGTCATCCACCACCTCTTTCATCCTCTTAGAATCCTTGACATTGCTGGGGCTATTGATAGTGGTCTTCTTTGTCAAGGGTTGAGGATTTGACTTCTTTCCCAACTTATTAAAAATGGCAGCGATGTTAGGGGCCACCGATCTGTAAAAATTTAGAAGAGATTAATATCAGTAAAGATCAATTAAAGATGATACTACATTTCAACATCAAATATTTTCATGTCCAATAGTAAAGATCAATTAAAAAGGACACTATAATTTAGAGGACAAAATTACACATTTTAATGAGGGGATCAACACCCCGTCCTGCCTTGACTAGGAATTTAGCGATCATAAGCTCCTCGAATTGCACGATCCCATCATTTTCTTCTTGTACATAAATCTATTCGACCCTATCCCCATTGTCTAAGATCATGTCAGGGTCATATTTGGCAGACGTTGAAGATTTCTCCTAATTTTGTAGGAACTTCAACTCTAAGGTAAAGTAGGCGACATCAGAAGGAAACTCCCATGCACCAGCAATGAAAACATATCGTGACTTTCAGTGATGTTTGGATGTTTGGTTAACATGGATAACCTTCTTAGTGGTGTTCCTGTCTATGAAATGGTAATAGTCAGGTGGGCCTTGGTGTAGGAAACAATGTAACATTCCTTTAATATGTTATCTGGAAGTTGATAGCCAAAACAGAACTTCTATAGAGATATAAACCCGAGCAAAATTCTCCACGCGTTAGGAGAAAACTTGGCTAAGGCCAAACGTAGACTACCAATTATCTTTCAATGGCATTAATTCGTAAATAACGATCTCGCTTGGTTAATCTTCAAATGCCCACTCGACCTCCTTAGGAACTCTCATGTTGATATCGGGGGCAATCCCGTAAAATTGCCTCCAGTACAAAAGGTCAACGTCTCAGACAGTGATCTTAAACTTTTGAGCATAAGACATATCTAGTGTGTCCTTGGTCTCATCTTCCAAGTCGATGATATCTACGGCAAGTACTCAACTAGGAAACCTACTCTGAAACTCCTCCTAGTCATGGACGTGATATGAACTTCAATTTGTAAAGGGGTTTGGGAAACATTTACTCTTGGACCCTCAGAGACTGAACCCTCAGTAGCTTGGTCATGATCACTATTCCTGCAACCCCTGACTCCTCCATACGAAAGGTAAGGACTCTCATAGTCTTCTCATAGGAGTAATCCTTGCTAGATACCCGAAAACAGAGGGGCAACAGTCCTCTGAAAATAAGGATGAGCTTCCACTTTGAGATGATCTTCCACTCATGGAATATTGATTGATCTCAATGATCATAGGATGTATACCATCCAAGGTAATAGGAAAAATGGAGTGTGTAAGGTCGAACGTGGATATTCTTTTATCCTCGGCCTCTTCTTAACACTTTTGCAGTCCTTTAAAAATATGACCCTCAAGATGAGGAAATTCATTAATGATTTCGTATAAAGTCTTAAACATCCAAGTGATTTGACTTAAGTTGACCTAAATATTAGACGATGGAATATTAATCATTATCACTTAAGAACACCAAGAACACTTAAGAATAAAAAGTTAGAAATCGTCGGAGAATACTATTAGAGAAGCCCCGGTGGCTCACACAAAGGGCAAGAAAGGTAGAGAAAATCCTAAAATAACCTAAACAACTAACCTAATATCTAAACCACCAATGAACCTCCTAAAATAACCACTAAAACCTCCCCCAGAGCCGTAAAAAAAGATTGAAACTCATATGAAAAAGTTATAGTAGGTAAAAATGGATTAAAACCTTGAAATCTTAAGGAAAAAGAAGGAAGAAGGTTACCTGAGTGGATGATGATGTGGTTGGAACTAATAGATGCCTTCAAAGTTTCTAGAAAACACTTAAATAAAGGTGAGAAAGAAGGAGGGTGAATTTTCTAGAGAGAGCGAGAGTTTAAGCGTGAGAATAAGGGTAAAGAAAAAAGGGAAAATCTTTTAACATCATAAATAGGTCTAATGATTGCGCACATTTTCCCATGAAGTTTTCACTAGGGAACAACATATTTTAATGGACCTACAACCATCACACTCAAGTCATTCTCTAACGCAAAGGATAACTACCAAGTGTCCCCTCAAGATCTCTTATCTAACCCTTCAGATCTGATAGTGAAAGGAAAACTCAGTTGTCAATCAAGGACATCTCATCAACATCTTCTCTCTGACACTTTTACCCCCTTTGACTTGAACTCTCATTGAAGACTAAGGGCTAAAGGCTGATTGATATACCTAAGTGTGGCCTCGTCTCTTAGCTAGACTTAGTTCATCCAAGATGAACCTTTTCACTCTTTAGGAGAGATAGTATGGGGTCCTCTATAGTGGCCCTTTGACAACAATCTTGGCATCGTACCAATCTTACGGGTTGAGACTTACCAGTTATCTCATCATAAGTTCATTAGTATCGACCTCATAGCGGTCTAACAGGCCAAGACCTAACTGTTGGCTTATTTGTCCCTCATCAGTCTCGTCTCGATTAGGAATCACCCAGGCAACCGAGACCATAATCTAGTTCTACTCATGAGTTGCCCAACAGAACACCAGAAGTGTCATCCTCGGCCAGGTCGAGACCTCCTAGGACAATATACGTCTCACGTGTGACATAGGTCTATAGCATGACCAATCCATAGGTGAAAAAAGTTATAACAAGATCTCAGGAGCACGTGAGGGAATATTTCATCATGATTACGTACTTATGCCAGGGACATATCCGTACCCTATTGTATGATTCACCATGCACATGCTTCTTAAATTCTTGGGGGTGCAATGCTCTCCCCAAGCACTATATATACCCATATTCTTCCTAGTGGTAAAGATTCAAAAATTATAAACCCTAGCCAATCTCTGTCTAATTTATAGTAGAGAGAGAGAGAGAGAGAGAGTGTTGTACATCCAAGGCCATTATAGCCTCATTTTCATAGTGAAAATCTCACATGCCTACACCATGGAGTAGGATGAAAAGATGAACCACCTACATACCAGTGTTCTTCCTATTCCCCTCACCTCCTTCTTTTATTTTCATATATGTTTTCATATGTCCATTGTTGTGTTGTATTTGAGCTTGACCTGCATATAGAAATTTACATGGTGATTTCTTAGCATCATCATTATGTCTCATTAGGTAACTCGTTCTCGTGATCCTTCATATTGAAGCATGAGGCTACCGAAAAGGACTTTTGGAAAATAAGAGAAAACTAGAGTTTGCTTCTACATTAGAACTAAGTGGAACCTAAGAAAAATAATTAAATATTCTTTCAAACTGAATTAATCCAAAATTAACCTCCATAATTGATTTAATTTTTGTGTTTAATTATAATTAATTTGAATGAGTAATTACATAAACACTCTTTTTTTAATTTTCTCAAAATTACTTGAATAAAGAGGCCTTATTCAAAAACTTGGTACCACATAATATGATTCTCCGCATTAACTTTCCAATACCCACTTGGTGAAATACAACTGACCACCAATCAAAATTCATCAACATCTTACATTCCCTGATTCTCAAAATTAACTTACTTTATGCTTTACCGGAAGGGATATTACAACCCAGAATATCTATATTGAATGAGGATACGTATGAAAGATAATCATGAACATATTAACATAACAATTACCTAACTCACAAGGATTATTGACTTAATGAATTAAATTATACCCATCGATAAAACAAAGAAATACTTACGTGAATATTTTGATCCTCATATCCCTCGAGATTAATAATATATTCACCATTTTCATACCATGCGGTTATATAAGTCTAATTTAGTAATCACCTATACTTGATTCTCATCCATATTCTTATTTAATACATTCTTGGTATACTAGTAAAATCTTCCATGAAATATCAGAAAAAATTACAAACGATTAGACATTCTTAAGATAAATTACTAAGATTGTACACACAATTTTATTATTAGGATGTGAACCCCATATCTAGGTTGTGAAAAATTCAATCATACTAGAATCAAAATTTTGATCTTCCAAGATTGAGCCAAACCTAACTCACTAGAAATCCTACTAAGTATAATTTATCATCATATATAACGTATTTGTAAAATGAACCTAAGGTATTACCATAAACATTATTCATATTTTAAATGGTCTAATATCGTCCTATTTGTAACTAATAATGTAATGGAGTTTTTGGAATAAAATGCCAATGATCTCCCACTTAGTCTTCAATCCATGGGCCTATGAAAATAATACCTATTGCCTTTATCTAGTTGTTAGAAGGATTAACTAGGTTATTATCTAATGAAATATTAGATACAATATTATCACCTCTCATGTTTAATTCCTCAAACCAGGTGATACGTACGTTCAATAATTTTAGCTCCTTTATGGTTCGTGGGGTTATCGTAAACTTCTAATCACTCCGCTATTATCACTATACAAGGTGATGGTTAATTTCACTAAAAAATCCTCACCAAAGTCACTTAATTTTTTTTTGAGCTCCATGGCCTCTTTAGTTTCCTTTGAAATGGAAAGAACTTCAACCTCCATGGTGGATTGGTTAATACATGAATGGCTTACACTCTTACAACTAACAAATCCATCTCCTAGAGTAAACATATATCATGAGTTAGAATTCTTGAAATCCTTATCTTATTTAAAACCTATGTCCATACACCACAAAGTTACAATACTACCAGTTGAATAAACAATCATATAATCTTTTGTCCTTTTTAGTTACTTGATAATGGTAACTTAATAAGTCCAATGATCCTTACTTTAATTATATTAAAATATAATGACCATGCCTATGGCAAAGTAGATATTTGATCTAGTACATAATATAGCATATGTGAGGTTGTCAATACTGAAGCACAAGGTATATTGATCATATTTAGGGTGATGTGATACTTGAAAGAAAAGAATCATTTTGTGTTGTCCTACACGATAAAATTTATGAGCACATCATCAATATACGTGGCTTGGGGTAGGACCAATATTCTATTAATCTGATCGCCTAAAATCTTAGTTGCACATGTATGGTTCTCTTCTCTTAAGTCAACCATACTCAACTAGATGGGAAAGTAAACTTTTACAGAAGATAATAGACCATCCCATTCCTTATCAGTATATTATCATCCACACAATGTATTAGAAATAATATCATCTTTTCTTCATGCTTCTTATACGCACAAGTGTCATCCGAACATTGATCCGAACTAAAAGATTTGGTTTTGAGCTGAAAATCGATGTTTCGAGACCTTGATACTTTCTATGGGTACCTCGTCCATTATTGTAGGGCCAAAGAAGTAGTTGGGATAAACTCTATTAAAAATAGGGAGATCCTAGCCCAAACTCCAAAGCTTAAAAAATAGTTAGTTAGCTGTTTCTCACCCTCTTCCAAAAATCTCTCATGAGATATTCGAGGGATAGTGGGATAACATGGGAGTGGCGAACACCCCTAATCTCTGAAGTTTATCTGTATATATTGCACCCCTGTCCCGAGGAAAAGGGTATGTAACAGAGAAAACTCCTCTAGAGAAAAGAGAAATAAAAATTGAGAGCACCACCGTGAACATAGGCAATTTGCCGAACCACGTACATCTTGTGTTGTGTGTGATCACAATTATTCTTATTCTTGTTCTTTACTTTTCTGGTGATTGCATTTACTTATAATTTGTGTTGAGATTTCTTGTCACCACAATTGGCGCTGTCTGTGGGAAACGGTTGTTCTCCCTTTAAGAAACTTTCACCAACAAGAACCTAGAATGTCTGTCACAGCAGCAATGACCCTCAATCAGGGGATATTCAAGAGCAACCTATCCCTGATAGGGTTAGATCTAAAGTTCGACACTCAAACCCAAGGCTTCGCCCAGAACATCAAGCCTCGGAAGAAAGTCAGGGGCCATCTAGGTCTACATAAGTTTCCAGGATAATCGACGCCTATGAGGCCAGCATCTAAGAGTAGGAGGAGGCTATTTATAAGCAGGAAGCCAAAAATGCTCACCTCAAGAGGAAACTAGAGACGATGGAGAGAGAACTCCATGGTAACATAAGGCAATGCCATTATCAGACTCCTAGCTCTCAGGTGAGCATATCTCACAGCCGAGGAGGGAGCCGAAGGCGTGGGTCTCAAAGACTTGAGGGACATAGGTCAGATGATGGCTGGTCCGTGCAGAAACAACCAACTTGTTGTTATAGAATCCCAGGCCTTAGGAATGATGATATATGAAATTTGGTCCGAGGAGAGATGAACGAACACCCAGCACATCAGGGTGCTAGATTGACGAGAGAGCTATCCAGGCGAGCTCTCAGGACCCAGATAAAATCACTTTTCTCAAGGTAATAAAAGAAGAAGAGGCCCCTAATAAGTTCATAATGCCTAGATTCAAAAATTACGATGGAAAGACTGATCCCATCGACCATGTCAAATAGTACAGGCAAGCCATAACCCTTTGGAACCATAAGGAAGCACTGATGTGCTGAATTTTCCCATCGAGCTTGCATGACGTATCCCAAAAGTGGTTTGAGAAAATCCCCCACTGATCCATTAGGAACTTTGACTCCCTGGCAGATCTCTTCACAACTTGCTTCATTACTAGAAGCTCCCATCTGAAGTGGATGGATTCTTTCTTGATAATGAAGAAAAAGCCCCGGGAGAGCCTCAAAGACTACGTGAAAAGGTATTGGGAGTTTTTTAATGAGGTCAAGGAATGATTGGAGAAGGTCACCGTTGCATCCTTCAAGATTGGCTTACCCAACTCTTGCCTTTTGCAACAGTCCCTCACTAAGAAGGAGGCCACAACCATCGATGACCTGATGGCTCGTATTGAAAAATATGCCAAAGTCGAAGATGTGACCCATCTTAGTACAATAGAAAATGGTCGCACTAAGGTTTCCAGCAAGGGCAGCGATAATAATGAAGGTCAAAATAAAGGGAGTAAGAATGGGGGCAAGAATGGCCCTAATAATTGAAACAAGAGTGATGCCTTAAAGACTTTTCAAGGAGTAAATAAAATTTTTAGAGAACCGATATACAAGATTCTGGCAAATAATAAGGACGAATCGTTCATTAAGTGGCCCAAGAAAATGGTTGGATACCCTTCCAAGAAGAACAACGCACTGAGATGTTCTTTCCATAAGGAGAGCGGGCACAAAATCGAGCACTGCAAGGACCTTAAGTCTCACCTTGAAGAGTAAGGTCAATATGGACACTTGAGATAATTCGTGGAGAAAAAGGCAGAGAAGGTGGCTCCCAATGGATATCAAAGGCCCGATAACGTGCTCAAGGAAGACATCGGCCATGAGTTGGCAGTAATTCATGGGGCATTCGACCTCAAACAGATTCAAGGGAATACGGTTCGGATGGAAGTGAAAAAGCTTACAGTAATAATGAAAGCTTTTCAGATTGATCTAACAAAAATGCAATCTGGGAAGCATCGACGAGAAGAAGATGTCGACTATAATAAGCATACTTTATTCACAGATGAGGACCTAATGGGAGTAAGAACCCTATATCATGATGCACTGATCATTACAGTCAGAATAGTTAACTATGATGCCGACAGGTTGCTCGTCGACCAAAGTAGCTCATCCTAAGTAATGTATCTGGACATGTTTAGAAGGTTCAAATTAAGTATCGCCGACCTAAAGGAAGCCATTATTCATTTAGTTGGCTTCACTTGAAAAATAACCATCCCCTTAGGAAAGATCGTCCTTCCAATAAAGGAAGAAAACATCTCGAAAATTATCAAATTTCTTGTGGTCAATAATGATTCACCCTACCAAGCAATCATCGACAGAGGATAGCTGCATGCGATGAAGGTTGTCCCATCTACCTACCATCAGAAGATCAAATATGTAACTAAATCAGGAATGGTGGATATCCATGGAGATCAGGCGATGGCAAGAAAGTGCTTTATAGAGGCCATCCGTCCCAAACCAGAGAAGAAGGTTGAAGAAGTTATAAGCAAGAACGAGGAACAGGAGAGGCTAATGCCCTCTAAATAGCAACTAAAATATGGGAGATGAGGAGTGGAGGAGACCAGGCTCCCCCTCTCTGAAAGATTCATCGAGGACCTGGAGAAAGTCACAGCCATTAGCATTTCGAATGAAAGAAAGTTCTTAATTAGATACTCAGTCATTGATCGTAAAAAGAGGGAGTTGGTTACCCTACTTCGGAGTAATATAGATGTCTTTGCATGGGACCCTTACGAGCTGCTCAAGAATTATCCTAACATCACTTGTCATTGACTTCATGTCGATCCAGCTTTCAAGTCAAAAGCACATAAGGCTCGTAAACTTCTCCCGAGAAAGATAAGTCAGTGGAGAAGGAAGTTGAAAAACTTCTGGACATAGGATCCATACGATAAGTTCAGTTCCCCAAGTGGATATCCAACCTAGTGGTTGTACCCAAGAGTAACGGAAAGTGGAGAGTCTGCATCGACTTCACCGATCTCAACAAAGTATGCCCTAAAGATAGCTTCCCCCTCCCAAAGATTGATCAGCTGGTGGATGCCAAGACGGCACATGAAAGGATGAGCTTCCTGGACGCATATTTTGGATATCACCAAATCTATCGGCACGAGCCGGATCAAGACAAAACAGCATTTATAACCACAGTTTTGTTATATTGCTATATGATTATGCCCTTTGGGCTTGAAAATGCGAGAGTAACTTACCAACGGTTGGTCACAAAGATGTTCAAAGACCAAATGGGAAGCACTATGGAAGTCTACATCGATGACATACTTGTCAATCTCAAGCTCAAAGAAGACCACCTCTCTGACCTATCAAGGACCTTTGAAATCCTCAGGAAGTATCGAATGAAGCTCAATGCGAGTAAATGTTCTTTCGGTGTCCAATCGGGAAAATTCCTTGGGTACTTGGTCATCAAGAGAGGTATTGAAGCCAACCCAGACCAAATTAATGTTATTAACAGGGTGTAGCCCCCCGAACAATAAGAGATGTGCAGAAGCTCACAGGAATGCTTGCTGCCATAAATTGGTTCATCTCAAAGTTTTTCGAAAGGTACCAACCGTTCTTCCAGTTATTGAAGAAAACCAAGAAGGTGGATTGGAACAAGGATTTCTCAAGGGAATTAAAAGGGATCAAAGCTTACCTCAGCAAACCGTATTTGCTTGTAATCCCTCAAGAGAATGATTCTCTATACCTTTACCTTGTAGAATCTAGTCATGATGTAAGTTCTGTACTGGTATGCAAAAAAAGGGGATCCAATACCCAGTTTATTACACGATCAAAACTCTTTTAGACGCCGAACAATGATACCTACAACTAGAAAAGATCGCATTTGCACTAGTGGTAGCCTCGAGGAAATTAAAAAACTATTCTGAAGCCCAATCTATCATCGTACTTACGTACCACCCTCTTAAAGAAGTCCTGAGGAAATCAAACCTTTCAGGTAGAATGTCAAAGTGGTCGGTCGAGCTTGGGCAATTTGATATTCAGTTACACCTAAGGACTTCCATCAAAGGGCAGGTCCTCATTGATTTCATCACTAATTTTATATGAGAGTAGCCTTGCGACCATCCCCAGACTAGTAATCAGAATGAAGTTCCCCCAGCATCAGGTGTCTGGAAACTATACGTTGATGAAGCCTCCAACACCACGGCAGCAGGAGTGGGCATCGTGTTGGTTACCACCAAAGATGCAATACTCGAGCAAGGAATCAGTCTTGGATTTGAAGCCTTCAACAATGAAGAAGAGTATGAAGCACTGATTACGGGCCTACAAAAGGCGCAAATGCTCGAAGCAAAGCAAATTCAAGTTTTTGGTAACTTACAGTTGGTCTCCAACAAGCTAGGTGGCGATTTCAACACAGAGATGAAAGAATGGCATCTTATCTCGCCATTGTGAAAGGATTGATGGATAACTTTGATCACATCAATATCCAGCAGTTTCCCAGGGGATAGAAAATCCATGATGATGACCTAGTATCCTTAAGCTCAGTAATCAACTCTGACTTGAATAGGATAATTCAGATCGATTTCCTTGCCCAACCAAGTATCAACCATGTTAATAAACTACCGAACATAGAGCACGTTCTCCAGATCGAGACAGCCTCAGTTGGATGGATCCCATATTAGATTATTTGAAAGATGGTGTACTACTAATAGATAAGAAGACTGCTCATCAAATAAGAGTCAAACATGCTCGCTTTCACTTCTCTCCTGAGGGCAAGCTGTACAAGAGATCTTTTGTTGTCCCTTACCTCTACTGCATTCATCCAAACGACATGGATCGAGTCCTACATGAACTCCATGAGGGAATCTATGGGGTTCATATTGAGGGTAGGTCGATAGATTTTTAAGCAATGAAATAAGGGTATTGGTGGCCGTACATGCAGAAAGATGCTAGAATCTATGCTCGAAAGTGCAAAAAGTTCCAACTTCATGCACCTATGGTTCACCCGCCAACTAGTGACCTGAAGCCACTTACTAGCCCATGGCCCTTCTCATAATGGGGTATGGACATCGTGGGCTCTATACCAATTACAGTAGGTAATCATAAATATATGTTGGTCATAATAGATTACTTCACCAAGTGGATAGAGGTAGAGCCACTAGAAAACATTAAAGACGCAGACATGATAAGATTCATATGGTAAGATTCAATGCTACAAAAGTTGGCTTTGCACTCGTGGTATCGCACTGAAAGTTGTGTTCATATTTGTAAGCTCATATAATAGTCATCTGAATGGACTACCCACTCAAACGGGTCCTTCACAAGAAAAAAGTCTCAAGATGATTGATTAAATGGTTTCTCACTATAAGTTAAGATTAGATATTTAGGGACAATTAGTTGTTGACTTCATTATAAAATTTACTATCCCTGAAGGGAGTGACAACAATCAAAAGATAGGTGATAGGATGAAGGTGTAGGTTGTCCATATGGATAGATCTTCTAACAATGAGGGTTGTAGATCAAGATTGATTGTAAAAAAAACTATACGAATCATTCTTGGAGTACATATTATGAAAAAAATAAGGCATCAAATAGAGACGGTTACTACCAAGGCCGTATAATCGGTGTGTGACTTGATCTATTTCTGAAAGTAGACAAAGTAGAATTCTTTTACGACTCAAATATTTTCATTCAATAAGTTAAGCGACAGTGTGAAGTAAAAGCTAAAAACATGATAGCATCTCTAAAAAGATTTCGAGAAATAGTAAGAAAATTCAAGGCATTCATTATCATACATATAGCAAGAGTGGGGAATGCGAAGTCCGATGACTTGGTCTGATTCATATCAACAGATCAATGGAGTCCCCTCATGGAGACCCTAGACCGACCTAGTAATTAGATCAAAAAATGAAAAATAGTTAGTGTGGTAAAGCTAGGGAATACTTATATGGAAAAATATACTTAATATATAAATGAAAATGGATCAATAATGAAACATAATAAATCAAAGATAACTGTGTGGGAAAACTAATTGAGGACAACAACAAGGCCGGGGAGTGTTACAAAATTTCCATGAGATAGAAGAAAATGTAACTTGAGACCTCCTAATTCTTAACTGAGGTCCTATAAAGTTCACAAAAATTGATATAGCTCAGCGGAGGTCCTACATCCCCCCTCGTGATATGCCTGAGCTCATAATATAATTTTGGGCATAGCATAAATGCATGTGGATAACTTGGATCCAGAAGATGAAGAAAAGGAGCATAGATGCAAGAGGACTGAGGCTCTAATAATTGTTTACATTTATGTAGATGATCATACCAACTTATGAATATTTGGGTTGGTTTAAGTTCTTCCCTTAGATAAGAGTTCACCTAGCTCCTATAGGAAAACAAATATGTGTTTGCCTAGAGTATGTAACACCCGCCCTCATGATTTTGACCGTACTCATCTAATTCGATAACTTTATGTGACCCAATTGAGATTTAGACAGTGTGAGATGAGTTATGGGTCAAATTAGGATAATATAATGACAATGGTGACCTTGGTTAGATTTTGAATGACCTTAAATTCAATTTGAGCAAATTAGGTTCGTTTGAATTACATCCAGAGTCATTCAAACAAGATTCAATTCTCATTCGAACGATCTTCAAATAACCTTCTAACGACCCACCTCTATTTGGAAACCTACTCTCATTAGAACCTTGCTCGATGTATGCTTGAACAGGTACTGTTTCATTTGAATGATATGGTATTTCCCGTTCGAACGATATCCATTCTTGTTAGAAAGATACTACAAATTGAGTTTATGTAGTTTTAGAAAATGTTGTCAAACTCTAGATCATTGGATGGCTTGACTCATAAAGATTTTAATGGAGCAGATCATTTAGTGGTTAGAGCTTTGGGAAATTTAGGAATTTTACCCCTAAGGGTTTTGGAGTATTTAAGGGGTGGTAAGGCCCATTTTGGCTCATTTCAAATAAGATTCTCTCTCTCTCTCTCTCTCCACATCTCTTGAGAGCTCTTCCACCAAAAACACCTTCTACTACCTTAGCACCACCACTGCTCAACCCTAAACCACTACCTTATCACCCTTTCCACCATATTTCAGCCCATAACACACGTTTACAACATTTGTTAGGCAAAATATAAATTCATAGATATATTTTTTAGGGTTTTTGAAGAAGAAAAGTATAAGAAATTATGGAGTTTGAAGGCGGGTTTTCGTGGAGGATTCAAGGAGACAAGCTTAGTGGAGCTAGGCAATCTATTTAAGGCCACCTTAGGAGGTGGGAGGTTTCCATATTTTTCTACATTCATCCATTATCATTTAAGCTTCCTTTTATGAGGGAGAATCGACTCTTTAGCTTAATAACTCTTTCTTTATAGTATTGGTCTTGTAGTTAGAGTTTGTAAGAGTAAGATTCATATATGATGTAAGAATGTTATTTATTATGATTTGTGAAAAAGTTTTTACAAAGGGTTTTAATATCTTTGAGTAAAATGATAAATTTCAAGAAAACCTTGTGTTTGAACATTTAATGGAATAAAATGTTTTAAAACTATGTGCCTTGATAAGCTATTTTTAGAGTAAATCTTGAAGCTTTCTTGCAAAAATAGAGATAGTGTAAATTTATACATTTAACCATGATTGTGAAGAACAAATATTTTAGCCTTGAAAGTCATGTATTTACAAATGTTATGGGATTTCATGTGATAATCATGTGTGAAGCTCATTTTTATGGCCTTAAAATTCATCTCCCCATGTATGTAAAACTGTAGTAGTTTGATGATGAGCATATAAACAAGTTTAATCGAGGTTCTAGTGAGTTTTAACTTGAAATAAAGAAAGTAGAAACTTCATCCCTTAAAGTATTTGAATAAGTGTAGAAAACATGATAATTGTATATTTCAACACCACGTGTTATGATAAAGGAAAAATGGTATTTTGTTATAACGTAGTCTCCAAAGTGCCAAAGGGTATTCCTAATAAAGAAAGTAATGAAATAAAGAGATTTTCAACTTGAAAAGGGTGTTAACTCCAAAGTTTGAAATCAGTGTTCATAAATAAAAATATTTGAGAAGTTGGTATGTATAACTTCGTGATGTTTTTTGGGTAAATAACACTTGTAAAAATGGAGGAAAACACAAGTTTGGAAATAAATTGGTAAAATGGTAATTTTACGTAAATTGAAAAATTTGTATAAAATAAAAAATGTTAGGGAAATACGTTACACATATGGTCCTAAATCAAAGTTATTTTTGGGGTAAAATCAATGCAAGTGTGTAGATGACAAGAAATGGTGACTTTTAAATTGTAACACAAGGTGGGGTGAAATCTTTGGATTTTTTCTTCGACCAGTAAAAGTGGAACAATGTGAACATTTGAAAACTGTTAAAACACATTAATATGGACTCGGATGAGATTGAAAAATATTTAAGAAGGGCCTGGAGCCTAAGGGTAAAAGACCCAAAAACACCAACCAGAGCATATGGTACCATAGCGAGTGGTGTGGAGCCCATTAAAGTAGACGATTATTTGGAGTATTCTGAGAAAAAGATAAAGAAAAGTGGAATATATCAAAAGATGGGTTACGTGGTGAATACAAGAAAAGACAACCTAACTTGAATGAAATTAATGAATGTTCTGATTGAAAGATAATGTGGACAAGTAATGTGAGAAATTAGTCAATGTACATGAAATAAAAGGAATGGTAAAGTGAAGTGATTAAATGGGTAATTAAGAAATATGTTGAGGTTTAACCCATAATTAACACATGAGTGTGTTCATAAAAGGTTTTTCAATGAAAAATAGGTATATTCTAACACGGTGCATGCGTGTGTTGAAAAGTGATTTTTGAGGAAAATAGTAAGGTGAATTTGGTGTGAGTAAATGGGTAATTGTGGTGAAAGAAGTGCTTTTCCCCAAGAAATGGGTATTTTGTTTAAAGTATTTAACCAAGTACGTAAAGCAGGTAATTAAACGCTAAGTTAAGTAAAAAGGGGTTCTTTATATGATTAGTGAGATTTTATCATAATATCAACGTTTTTGGATGCATTAATGTAAGTATGTGTATATACATAAGGTAATTTCATGTGCACGTACGTATAATGTATTAGACTCTCTTTCTGTCATTCGTTTATGTATTCCATTGTTGTATTTTCCACTGGGCATTTGGTTGATTCCATCTTCTTTGTTACAGAAGGTGGTGTGCCCTTCCGTATTTTAAGAGCGTTATACAGGTAAGTATCCTTTTTATTTTACGTTAGTAGATTTGTATTTTTCAATTTTGGGGAAGCTTACCACGGTTCCATCACATAGTTTGATGTACATTGGAATCTCATTCCAAACAAGTGAAACACTAATTAAATAAAATTGGACTAGCAACATTATTTAGGTTTCCTTATTTCACTTCACACCTAACGTTCTGGTCGGACCGGTTGAACCAAAAGTAACCTATAAATTTGAGTTGGGAAAATACAAATGGTATCAAATCTCTAGGTTCAAAGATTCTTTTGAGAGTGACATAGTGAGGTCTGTAACGGATATTTCGACGTCGATGTTGGTTTTGGGTCGGTCAGGCAAGACTAGTGATTGTATTGATTTGTGATCTTGATGGTGGATTCAAGGACATTAACACAACCAACAATTCATTGCCAAGTAGCTTGTGGTGAAGTTAGCTTCAATTAAATGTTTTCGATGCTTTTGATTTTGAGTTGTTAGCAATTTGTGAGTGTTTGCAAATGCCACTAGTGGAGACATCATGTTAACTAGTGTGAACTTCCTTAATGTCAGCCCTTGATGATGTGAGAGTTATAGAAAGATGTTGATAAATATGAATAGCATCCATCAAATTATAGACACGAGTTTCTTAAAGTCAACTATGGAGGTTAGGTCACTAGACTGTTATGTCTAAGTGATATATATTTTGCTATAAGGACGCACTAAGTTTCTTGGTTAGGTACTTATAGGTAACTGATAATGGTGATGTAGTTTGGGGAACTTGATCTTTAGGGTAGTGTCATCTGGTAAGCATTTGACAATTTAGTAAGCATCTAGACCCGTGTCGGTCATTACTTGAGAATATGTTCTAGGACCTTAGTTTATAAGATACCATCATTATAAATAAGTGCCTTAGTAATAGTCGATTGAAAGATGTAAATCATAAGCCATAGCGTCGGTTACTAGGCATTGATGGTAAATGCGTTGCATGTGCAACAAGGATAAATTGAAGTGACGTATGAGCGAGCCCTATATAGTCTTCCATGATGTGGTTTTAGAGAACATGATGTGACATTGCAAAATAAGATCCCTTGCAACGTTGGTAGTGTGGACTTAGAGGCTTATAGGTTATATACGACATCCTATATCCTGCAAGAATCCTTAGTGGATTCAGCCTATTGTTTGATACGTAGTATCAGACATCATCCATTTGGAAGGAAGTTTTTGGACCATTGTTAGGTCTCCAGTCATAGTTTAGATTTAGGCTATAGTTTCAAACAAAATGGAAATAACATTTTTATCTAAATACCATAGCCGTTTGTTTTAACGACCTAAGTAAAGGCTGAACTCGAGGCAGTTTTGGTGTGGGTATGATTTAAGGATTCCTTGGAGTATCCCAGGACTTATTGCATGTGGAATCTATAGGAATAAAAATATGCTTATTGGGACACCTTTGGGAGTTTGATAATTAGAATTCGCCAAGTGTGCTGAATTGTGGGCCATCCTTGCAAGTATTTAATAGTCATGGAATGTATACTGGGACATCAATATGGCATACCTACAATAAGAGGATTATAGGTGATGAAATCTTGTCATATATTTGATGACTTCTATTTTAGGGTGTGCTTGGTATCCTTTGGGTACCAATAAAAATTCGGTGTTATGGAGTGATAGTGTTCTAATAATGGTTATAGCAAGGATCATGTGGTGATCTCAAGTTATTGTTCAAATTATAAGGAGTCAAATCGTGTCGTCCATGGTGAGGTCATTCAATTTGACATAAATAGGTGGTGTAACCTCCTAAAGGAAATTAGAGAGTTGTGTCATGATTGGGCATGATACTAGTTTTCCCTAAAATGACTAGCATGGGAAGTGTAATACTTGATTATAGTGGGTACTAAGAAATGCATTGGTGACTTAGATTGATGATGTCATGATGCGGACTTGAAAATACCACCCCATGAAGGATATCGAAGCATGATTAGGATATCAACGTGTGTAGACAGTGTAAGTTAGAATAACCCTAAAAGGGCAAGGATCAGTCCTTGGCATGTCTTTCCATACTGGTACGAATTAGGAAATGTTGGCCTATGTATTACAAAATATTCTTATAGTGCTAATGGCGATCGGTAGGTAGGCATAGTGACGAGCAGATGTCATTGGAGGTTATAATAAGGTGAATGTTTCTCTTAGTTGGTCAGTGACTAAGGAGACGTTTGGGATATGATCATGGTACGATAAAGTAGACAGTAACCTAGGTGTGTCATGTTGATCAAGACATCACGTTGACTAGAGATGGAAAAGGTCAGTGTTGATAAAGACATTTGGCATTCGTCGATCCAAGTGGCTCGCGTTCATCAAGGATGTAAGGAGGAAGACTTATTCCCAAGGAAGGAAGCCTGGCGTTTGATTTCCCAAAGGACAACAGGTCCGTATGTTACTTTCGTCTCGAGGAGATGAATTTATCATAAACTTATTCATCACATTTGGTGACTCAACCTAGGGTATGTGGATATACAATTCGAGTGGTAAAAGTGTGAGGACACAATCGTTGTGTGTTTCGCCGCCGTGATGTAAAAATCGAAACTATAACTACACTTGACAAGCAAGCACAGCGGTAAGTCAGGTATCGTAAGAAATCCAAAGGGAGTGATTGAATTTTAGATGTTAATTGCTTTAAAACTTCAGGAATAAAAGTGTAAAATTAATAAAAGAAAAGGAAATGGGTGGTTATGGTGGAAAAAGAAAATAATAAGTTACGCTACACAAAACTAAAGCGAGGATCGGGATCGCATCCTACCACACGGATTGAAACAACTACTAATCAAGATTCCGGCTCGAAAGCAATTTAATTGAGAATTTTCAATTAACCATAAACATCACACAAAAAGGAATTTAACCCAAAGATGTGAGATTAAACATTTAATCAAAAATGATCACGAGCGGGTTAAATTTGGATTTTCGCTATAAACACTAAAGTTGTGCGACAATTAAAGTTAAATGCATAACACTCCAACTTTAATACACGCAATTTCAATTAAATGCAATTTTACACAAAACCTAATTTTTGGAGCTCGAGGCCCGTTATTGGTGGCACATAACCCCGACCCTATTTATCTAACGGCAAGACATAAATGAAACTAAGTAACAAAGCAATAAACTAATTAAGAAAGAAATAATTAACTACAACTATCTAGATAAGGAATTAAATGACAAGAATGGAAATAAGAAATAAATGCAACTATATTAATGGAATGGACAATGAAAACCAACTTACAAAACCCAAAAAGGGCATAACCCCAAGCAGAAATAAAGAAAAGCTCCCAAAACCAAAACCCTAAACTAAACTAAAATGAAAGATATCCCTCTCCCAAATGAGAGAAATGAGTTATATACAAAATATCGCATGGAAAACTTGTAAATAAAAGGGAAGAAAATAAATATCTGCAGGGCCGAATCGATTAGGAATTTGGCCGAATCGATTCAGAAGAAAATATCTTGAGCCTGCCAAAGGGGCAAATCGATTTGGGTGAAATCCAAATCGATTCGAAATGAGGATAAATTGATTCTGCTGAAATTCGAATCAATTTGGAATGGAAGAACTGACACTTTATCTTAATCCGAATCGATTCGAATTTGGTCCAAATCGATTCGAACCTACAGGTCTTGAATCCTTCCCCTATTTTTGGTATGTTAAAATTACCTTCCACTAAAAAGTCCATAACTTCTTTGTTCGGACTCGGAATGGCGCATTGTTTTATATCCAAGCGAATATTATTCAAGGATCTACAACTTTCGTGAAGGCATTAAGCCAGTTGCCAAAATTCTGAGATGACTAAATTTCCCTTGCGTGTGCGATTATGTACGAAACTTCTCCGGAATGCATCCAAACTTCATACTAAGCATCCAAATACCTATAAAAGCTCAATTAACCCCTGAAAAATATGTTAACATAGAAATATGAGGTTTTTTGGTTCACGAGCATAAATATAGGGATTAAGGTACCCGAGGGGGCTAATAACGCATAGGTTAACAGGTGAAATACTCAACATTTGCGTCGTATCACACCCCCTAACTTACACATTGATAGTCCCTAGCAATGAAATAGAAAAAAATAAGAAATAAAAGTAAACCAAAAGAAGGATACAAGAACAAAATGATATGAAAAATCAATAAAAAGATAAGGCCACTTTTGCGGGTGAACGATTGCATTTAGCATATGCAATAAGCCGTTAAACCCCTAGGTTACCCTAGTGGACGAGTGTCATCTCGTGATTGTTTTTAGGGATGAAACCCACAAACATCATATAGTTTCCTCAAAATATGCCCAACCCAACATGCGAAAAACTCAACAACAACGAGAAAGATTTCAAACGCGTTATTAGTATATTCAATGAATTCAAGCTAAAGTTTGTTATTATTAACAAGTTGAAAGCACCTCATAGAATTGAAACTTTAAAAGTGGGAGGGGGTGAGAACATGCATGATATGATTTGGAAAAACTTAAATAAACCTGATAAACATTAAAGCAAGCATATATTCAATCCTCATGGTTATTACACTCAATAAATGAAATCACTTGAAACAAGGAGGTAACACACAGAACATGCAGGCATAAATTGTAAATGTAAATGGAAACTAGGCCGCACACATGTCACTAATAAAGAACGCTAGATAGGAAATTAAAAACTTGTAATCTCAATGAAAGATATCGCATATTAGAAGAGGCGAAATGCATTTTCACAGATTATCAAAACTATTTAAAATTTTAAATTAAATGTACCCTGGGATCACATAGGACTTCATAGGGTTGTAATGTAGGCTAGGCTAGGGTAAAAAATGAAAGGTATGTATGTACGGATTCAAAGTGTTCGGAATGAAAACTTGGAATAATGGGAAACATGTGGGCAATTACAAAATTGGAAAACAAGTTACAAAACAAGCATTAAATGTGCAATGGGAGAGTAACAAGGATTATTGAACTATACATAACACATATATACAAACTTTGTCTTTTATTTTATTTTCTTCTTTTTCTCACCTTTACTTTTCTTTTCTTTTACCTTTTTCTTTTTCTTTTTCTTTTTCACTACACTTTCTTCTTTTCTCACTCTTTTCATACGCTCAAATTGCAACCACACTACACAACATCATTCAATCCCAAGCAACATTCCAAACAAAGGATTGTATGGTAATATGTATGGTGTATAACTCCAATTTGGAGTTGGTTATGGGATTTTGGGTTATGAAAAGAAAGGCTATATTTTGGCTCAAAGGGATTGACTAGGAAAACGCATAAGGTGGGGTTAAGGCTAGCATGGGTGATATAACAAAGATTACCTATGATCATTTCAAAAAGTTTACGCAATTCTCGAGTTAAAACAATATATGAAAATCATGCTAAAGCAACACATTTCAAGATATACACTCAATTAATGAACGATCAATGAAAGAATAAAGAGATTACCAATGAATTCAACGTTTTCAATCAGGAAAGAATAGTGTATACACTCACAAACGAAGAAAGGTACAAATCTTACTCGATGTAAGTACATATAAAGCAATAAAACATTATCGAGTTATAAAAATCTTAAACCAATCAATAAAGCTAGAAAAGCGCATGTGCTCGTGGTATAAAGTTTAATTCATGAAGTTATTCACAATATCAATGATATGAGGACTAAAGTCTAATAACTTCTAAAATCGAGAACATGCATCATTGAGTTGTCAATCGGATAGGACAATTTTTGAAATTTATCATCAGAAACAAGGCAAAATTCCTAACAAAAGAGAAAAAAGAAAGAAAATATTTTTGAAATCTTTCAAAATTTCACAAAAAGGCATACTTAGTAACTAACAAGTAAGAAATCAATGGACTAAACAAAGAATGGATAGAATATCCCACACCCCCTAACTTAAATGTTGCATTGCCCTCAATGCGCATTAAGAACACAACACCAAGAGAGGAAAAGAACGATATTACCCAAAATTGGAGCGATCTCCATAAGCATGAGTCCAATGAAATCTAAAAAACAAGTTAGTACCGAGCATAGAAAAAAAAATAACAAAAAGTTAACTAATTACATTATACTAAATAAAAAGGAAAGAAAAAAAAAAGTAAAGAATGAAAATTAAAAAGGTAACTATTTACAACCTACTATTTAGGCTTCACACTAACTATACACTAGAAGTCTAAATAGTTGAGGGTCCACCCAAATAGGTATTTGACTTTGAAAGATCAACGGTGGACCCTCCAAAGCGAACATGCCTCCCGAAAAATAATAATTCCGTTTGAAAAACGGAAGGCATGTGTGGGGCGAAAAAAGTGAACCATTATCAAATAAAAGTTTGGGAGTGACAATGGGGGATTTGGATAACAAGGGGGACAGGACCACATTGATCTCGAGAAAATTAAAATAACATCCCCATGGTTCTTCAATTGGAAGGGGAGGTGGGGCTAGTGCAATTGAATAGCCCATGAGATGAACCGTCTTAAAATAACATTCTCATTCAAGAATCGGGTCAAAGTCCTCAAGACTTTCAACCGATTCTTGTGATAAATTTAATGGTTCGCTAATAGTATGGAGTAAAGGAAAAGAAGGGCCAACAACCTCAATACAATTGGAAGAATTAATAAGAGGTTGAAATTCGAAAGTGGTAAAGCTTGGCTCACTCTCAATGATTTCTTCAACAGAAAGGGGTGGAGGTGAAACGCAAGTTTCAACCTCGACCCGGTTTTGTAAAGAAATAATCTTATCGAGCATGGCATCATTTTCAAGAAACCAAACTTGAGAAATTTCGGATCGTTCATTTATTTCCTTTATCATTAACTCATAATCAAACGAATAAGAAGACATATCATCTTCTTGTATAGTTTGCTCATAGCTAAGGGAATCACAACTACTATTCAGAGAAGAATTAAAGTTATTTAAAGAGTTATAGCAAGACATTTCAAAATAGGCAGTTCAATAAAGCGACAAGCACCGAGATTCCAATTTCTCGAAACAATCTAGCACAAGTCAAAAAGAAAGGAGAAAATAAAGAATACAAATATGAATGAAAGAAATATTATGAAATAATAAAACAATCACTATCTAAAACACAGTCCCCGGCAATGGCGCCATTTTTTATCAAAGTGGTAAAAGTGTGTTCGTGTGAGGACAAAATCGTTGTGTGCTTCGCCGCCGCGATGCAAAAACCTAAACTACAACTACACTTGACAAGCAAGGACATCGGTAAGTCGGGTATCATAAGAAATCCACATGGAGTGATTGAATTTTAGATGTTAATTGCTTTAAAACTTTAGGAATAAAAGTGTAAAGTAAATAAAAGAAAAGGTAATGGGTGGTTATGGTGGAGAAAGAAAAGAATAAGTTACGATACAAAAAACTAAAGAGAGGATCAGGATCGCATCCTACCACAGGATCGAAACAACTACTAATCAAGATTTCGGCTCGAAAGCAATTTAATCGAGCATTTTTAATTAACCATAAACATCACACAATAAGGAATTTAACCCAAAATTGCGAGATTAAACATTTATTCAAAAACAATCACGCGTGGATTAAATTTCGATTGTCGTTATAAACACTAAAGTTGCGTGAAAAATAAAGTTAAACGCATAACAATCCAACTTTAATACACGTGATTTCAATTAAATGCAATTTTACACAAAACCTAATTTTCAGAGCTCGAGGCCCGTTAATGGAGGCACACAACCCCGACCCTATTTATCTAAAAACAAGACATAAATGAAACTAATTAACAAAGCAATAAACTAATTAAGCAAGAAATAATTAACTACAACTATCTAGATAACGAATTAAATGAGAAGAATGGAAATAAGAAATAAATGCAACTATATTAATGGAATGGACAATGAAAACCAACTTATAAAACCCAAAAAGGGCATAACCCTAAGGAGAAATGAAGAAAATCTCCCCAAACCAAACCCTAAACTAAGCTAAAATAAAAGATATCCCTCTACAAAATGAGAGAAATGAGTTATATACAAAATATCCCATGGCAAACTTGTAAATAAAAGGGAAGAAAACAAATATCTGCAGGGCCGAATCGATTCGAAATTGGACCGAATCGATTTGGATGAAAATATCTCGAGGTTGCCAAAAGGGAGAATCGATTCAGGTGAAATCTGAATCGATTCGGAATGGTGGGGGAATAGATTCGGATGAAATATGAATCGATTCAGAATGGAAGAATTGGTACTATGTCTTAACCCGAATCGATTCGGATTTGGTCCGAATCGATTCGGACCTACAGGTCTTGAATCCTTCCCCTGTTTTTGGTATGTTTAGATTCCCTTCGGCTAAAAGGCCATAAATTCTTCATTTGAACTCAAAATCGTGCACCGTTTGCGGCCACGCGAAGCTTGTTTTGAGGGATAAAACTTTCTTGAAGACATTGGGCATGTTGCCCAAATTGTGGAATGACTAAATTTCCCTTGTGCGTCCAATTGTGTACAGAACTTCATCTAAATGCATCCAAACTTCATACTAAGCATCCAAATACCTATAAAAGCTCAATTAACCCCTGAAAAATATTTTAACATATGTTAACATAGAAATACAAGGTTGTCTGGTTAACGAGCATAAATATTGGGATTAAGATATCCGAGGGGGCTAATAACGCGTAGGTTAACGAGTGAGATACACAATATTTGTGTCATATCAATATACTAAGATCTGATGAAAATGTTTGGGAAGAGTCATCGACTCGAGCATATGGCATAGGCTCACCTTTCGTAAACCATAGTTGTTTCATACAAATGGAATTCCGTCAGAATGATTTTTTGTTCGTTCTGATTCTTTATGTTCTTTAAGTTTCGATAGTCAAGGAATGTGTTTCTTCAATTTCCATGGTTGAGGATGGTGTCCTTTTAATTTTGATGGTATGGTATTCTTTTATGTTGACATCTTGCTCAAAGCAAGACTAGGATCAGTATGAGTGAGGATGGACCCGGTGTGGTCATTATAGCTCAATAATTGGGCGCACTCTTTTTTGAAAATATCTATTTATTTTCACAAGTTCTGTGTACGTGTAGTTGCGCATTCTGCATTATGATTTTCTCATAGTATCCGATTTCCTTAGGATTAGCGATCTTATGGAATAGCTGGTATGGATATTAGAGTATCTGGTTATAAATAGAACAATTATGATTTGAGGACATCGTAAGTGTTAGAACTACATGAAATAAATCACACAGTATCATTTTATCACAGTGAGTGGGTTGGTGTAATACTCGAGTGGTGTTCCGTAGTTAGATGCCAAGAGTGATTCCAGGTTCATAGAAGGATCTTGCGGAAGGTGTCAATAGGAAGAAAATTTTGTTACTAGGTTGGTTTATCTCTCCTTAGAGTGAGTGACTAACTATGCAAGGTTAGTATCAAGTTTAAGTGAAATTGCATGGTCAGGAAGATTCAAGAATTTGAGGAGACTCAGTGTATGTAGTCGTAAGAACTAGAACAATTTATGATGATGGATTGGATGTTAGTTGTATGTCATTTTTCTCTTGGGTGAGTGTCGATCACTAAAAGAGTGTGGCCCCGGTAGAGGGACTAGTATGCTTTGGGTGTTAGCAAAGAAGCATTAGGACTTGATTGAGCATGATCATTGAGTAAGTGGAGACTCGAGGAATGTTATGTGAATTTGATTGCTAGCCTAATAGTGAGCATTATAACATGTTTCATGTCAAGGTCTTTAGTGACAGCCCCTCATCAAAGTGCATGTGATGAATTCATAATGATTGAGGACTTCTGTGACTTCAAATAAAAGTGAATAACTTTAATGAATTAATGGATTGATAATTTTGAGGATGAAACTTCCTAAGGAGGGAATAATGTATAACATGACCTCGTGATTTCAATCGTACCCATGTAATTTGGTGATTTTATGTGACCCAATTGAAATTTAGACTTTGTGAAATGGATTATGGGTAAAATTTAGATATTATGGTGGCCTTCGTGCACTTGATTAGATTTTGAATGACCTTACGTTCAATTTGAGAAAATTAGGGTTCGTTTAAACCACATTCGGATTCATTTGAACGATAATAAGAGTCAATCAGATATGATCGGGGTAGACCTCATAGTCGTGGTCCACTAACTCAGTGTGGGCCTAAATCACAGAACCATCTGCCAGAATAAGAGGGTTTTTTAACCCCGAGAGAAATAGTGTTGCTCCTGGGAGGTTAAAAAACTCTTAGTGGCCAATTTCATCATATAAGTTCAATATTCAGAGTGGTTGTTAAATGTGGGACTTGTGTCCACAAACAATAAGAAGTGGAAGATGTATGTGGACTTCATTGACCTCAACAAGGCATGTCTTAAAGATTGATACCCTTTGTCTCAGATTGATAATTTTGGTAGACTCAACGGCTTATCACGAGCTCCTCTCCTTCATGGGTTCCTACTTAAGGTATAAGCAAATCAAAATGGATCTCGTTGATGAAGTAAATATGATGAGTGTATTATTTTGTATGAATTATGCCCAAATCTAGGCCTTGTTCAACCAATTGTATCATAAATAATGAGCTTTTAGAGTCATTTTCATAAACTAAAAGAAAAATGCAATTTTGAATCAAATTCGAGTACAAATATGCAATTTTAATAACTTCAGGGGGTGAAGTCATAATTTTAAAAACTTTATGTTCCTGAAACTAAATTTTAAATGTTTATCTAGGCAAAAGAAAGTTCTCCCTGAAATTTGGTTTAATTCGGAGCTAAAATTGAAAAGTTGTGAATTTAAAGAAATAATGGTAATTTGGTAATATTTTAAACTTTTTGGGGCTTAATTTAAATTAATATAAGTTATTTTATATTTTTACAGATACCTCTGAAGTTTGGTGAAGATCCGAGGTCATTTAGTGAAGATATAAAAGATTGTGGGAAGAAATAAAAGAGAGACAAAATCTTGGGGCCAACGCATAAAAAAGGGATTTCAGAAACTAGAATGGTATATAAATTGTTGAAGAAGTTATATAAGTAAGAAGGCTTCCTAGACTGGTGTTCTTGCGTGCGCAACATTAGCAATATGTCAGGGGTTGGATTCTTCCCCTAGCCCCTTTTCTTTTTGTAAAACGCATGCCTTTGTTATAAAGGCAGAACGCACCAGCAAAATAGGGCCCTAAGGCCAATACACCTCAGTTGTCATCCAACACATGCTAATCAGATTTTCAACATGTGTTGAGTACAAATTCTAAGGAAGAAATTCTTAACTACCCAATTAGATAAACCTTCAGCTATTTCCAAACTCTAATTTCGTGAAAAATCTTTTTAATAATTAATTTTGGGTTTTTAAACTCCCATTTTTAATCTATAAAATATGCGTTTTACACAAATCCAAACACCTCACCCCTATGACTATAAATAGGACCCCTTGGGCACATTATTTGTAGAGAGAATTTTTTAGATCCACTTTACAACAATTTTTGGTAGTTTAATTTTAAGAGTTTTATTTATGTTTGAGGGCCAAGAATTTTATCTTTGTAGCAGAAATTTTGTCAAGATTATTTGTGACACACAACATTTGTAAGTTTGTTTTATAAATAAAAATTAGTATTCATTCTTACAATTTTATTATGTCCTTAATGATGCTAGCTTAATTTATTTACTAGGACTAGGTGAAATTTATTATGTTTAATTAATATTGTGTGTGATTTAAATTCGTCTTTGTTCCCGATATGTGCAAAAGCTTTTAAAATTCGGTATTCATTTAAAATGACATGAGAGTATGTTTTGAAACTTCGGCTTTGCTTGAAAAAAAATCATATTTTATTTTTAAGTGTTAATACTTTGTGATGGATTATGCTTGCACTCGATTATTTTGATAATCCATGCTTAAACACTATACTTTAAAATTTAAAAGCGAACATTTTAAGAGAATAGGGATTTTAGCCGTCTAAATTTAGAGACGTTAAATTTTATTGTGAAGTTAATCGTGTTATTTTCCGAAATAAATGCGACGAGAGTCGGTTTAATTTGAGTTATAAAATCGGGAATGATGAGTTTAAATTATTGCATAGTATTAGTTAAACGTTATAAATGGATCCAATGTCCTAGATTCTCGCACACTAGTTTATATCCTTCGTAGTTGCACTTTTTAATTGTGTTAGTTTAGTTTAATATTACACCTCTTTTCTACACTCATTTCGTATAGTTGGACAGTCGCAATTCTTTTGAATGAATAAATTGATAAATCCTCATGGGTTTGACCAATACTTACACTCATTATTCTATAATAGCCCGTGTACTTGCGCTATTTTATAAAATTGACAAACAAGTTTTTGGTGCCGCTGCCGGGAATTTGTTCGATTTTTTTTAGAAGAGGTTGTGACTTTCGGACTAGTCTTTTTTTTTACTTTTCGTATTTTTGTTAGTACAAATTTCATAAAAGACAAAAGAAAAATTCAACAACTAATATTTATGTTCTTTCTAAAAATTAATATATATATATATATATATATATATATATATATATATATATATATATATATATATTTCTTCCTCGACACTTTGTTATATCCAAAATAAAAATAAATAAATAAAAATCGCTTCATAAGTGTGCTTTGTTATTTTTTTGTTAAATAACCCATTAGTGTGTGCGTCGTGTTAATTTTTCTTTCTTTTCTTTATTTCTTTTGTGCGTCACACTTTACGTTCCATGTAATTTCTTTTTCTTGTTTTTATAGAAGCACGTTTAAAAAAGAGAGAAGAAAAGAAGAAAAAATGGGGCAAAAGTGAAAAAAATTCAGAAAAGTGTGCAATGATTCGCGAAAGAGAAAAAAAAACGTGCAATCTTGCCATGGGCACAAGGAACTCTCGAGGATGACTGAACTGTAGGCGACGTTTCCCTCCGATCGAAGTTAACTTACACTTTGGCCCAGCATAAACAAGTGGCCGTAAAAAGTCCATTTCGTAGATACATTTTTTGGGGTTCCTACGTGGTTTGATTTCGCATTTAATTTAGCACGTACCATAAATTGACTTAAGGGCAAAAATCGGGTGAAAGATAAAGTGGGGATTTCATCACCCTTCTTTGGCCCGAAAATCACTAATTAACCAAGCATTTTCATATCCCGAGCCATCACATTTAATTTAAAATCAAGTGGACATTGGCCTTAGGATATAACATAGCTCATAGGAAACCTCTTAACGATGCTAGAATTGAAAGATACTCCAATGCGAGCTTGTCAAATCGATCCCATTTCACCTTCTCTTGGATTGGTGGTTTTTAACGTGTCTTCATACCGACCACCTACTTGGAGGAAAAATAGGGATTTAAGGCGATAACCATAGATGGTCGTCTTTTAAATTATACCTTGTCAAAGTATAGGAGCTGTCTAATTAGGGATATTAATTCGGAGACCCCTTCTATCATCGATTAAACTCGGGATAAATAGATTTTAAAATTGAAATTCCCCTCACCTAAATTAGATAATTCAATTTGCTTTGTGTTAAATAGGAATTACGTGGTTTGATTCAAATATTTTTTATAATTTTCTTCACATTAAAAAAATGTAGAAAAAAAGAGAGAAAAAAAGAAAGAGAAAAATTCGAGTGAGCTTAGTGTATGCAAAGTGGTTTCGATATCTTACTGGTCATTTGTCGAGTGTGGAGTCTAGCACTCCCAATACTTACTTAGGTAGATTTTTAATATTCACTGAGATGGAGACGAGTTAGCACCACGTGCCCTTAAAGATTATATTTATCCGCCTAGGTCTAGTAAGCTTTCTTGCATACTTCTACCCGATCACAACGCGAACAATTTCCTATTCCACCTGGGAACAATCCAAATGTTGCTTGTGTTTCGAGGCAACAAAAAAGAGGATACTTACCTTCATGTTCGGGAATTCGAGGAGATATATGGGACCATTAAGTACTAATAACTCACCGATGATATTGTTAAACTTAAATTGTTACCATTATCATTGAAAGACAGAGCCAAGAGACGGTTTAACTCGTTAAAACTCGAATCCATCATCACATGGAACCAAATGAGTGTTGCCTTCCAGCGAAAATTGTTTCCTACTCAAAAGACGACGTTGATGCGCCACACCATCAACACATTTAGCCAAAAGGAGAGAGAAGACTTGTGGATGTATTTGGAGCCATTCAAGGACTTGCTACTACAATGTCTGCACCACGGGATTGAGATGAACGCCAAGTCCAAATTTTATATGAGGAATTCGATTGTAATACTTGAGCTATGCTCGAGTCACTATGTAATAGTGATTTTATCGAGAAAGTGAGGTCGACGCGTGGGTATTCGTATAAGCCATGGAGAAAAAGTCCCAGTGATGGGATCCCAATAGAGAATCTAGGTACACCCCTTCAAATGAGGGTTTCACTCATAAAGTCGAACAAAGTTATTATTTAAATGCCAAAGTGTCCACATTGGCCCGACGTTTAGGATCTTTAGAGATGAGCAAAGAGGGAAAACGAACCTCGCATGCGGTCCTACAACTTGTAGGTTCCCATATGTGTATAATTTATGACTCATTCGACCATTTAGTCAAGAATTTCCCAGCCCTTCCGACCCACAAAGCACTTACCGCGCAAGTCAACGCCCTCTACCAAAATAGGCCAAATTATGATCCATATTCCAATCC
The DNA here is from genome assembly GCA_949130495.1 of Sambucus nigra. NCBI lineage: Eukaryota > Viridiplantae > Streptophyta > Magnoliopsida > Dipsacales > Adoxaceae > Sambucus > Sambucus nigra. Next base: position 365,612,421 of record OX422212.1, read on the forward strand.
TTACTATCCGGGGTGGAGAGACCAGCCCAATTTTTCATGGTCTAAGGATCAATACCAAGAAAGTGGAGGTCAATGATCTGGTAACCCACTTTCGGGTTTCCAAAATAAGGCCCTCGAACCATTGTATCCTTCATCCAAAAAAATCCAAGATTTAGAGAATACGATGAATTTTCTTGCTCAAAGTACCCTCTAATTCCAGCAGTCGACTCAGAGTGTCCTCCAATCCACGCAACAGAGTTTGCATGCAAACACTCAATTCATAGAAAAACTCGAGGTTCGAGTGAGCCAATTAGTGAATGCATTGAGTGAGAGAAACAAGGGAACATTCCCGAGTCAACCTGAGTAACAAACTTAAAGGTCAATATTTCATGCAAGATAACATTAGTTCATCACAAACCAAAGAGAATGTCAAAGCCATCATCATGCTTTGGTTTTATGAGGAAGTCAAAAATAATGTTTCACCACCCACCAAGAGTGAATCTAAGAAATGTAAGGAAAAGAAATCTCAACCCTTGGATTCAACTTCTTTTTTTATATATCAAAGAGGGACGGTACCCCCACACATTTTATTAAATATGAAAAGATAAAAAGCCTTTATGGGGCATACAAACCTAATTTTGATCAAACCGAGAGGATGGTCCCATTACTCTAGATTTAAAGTATTTTTAAATTTGGGGATTTATATTTATCCCCGTTACATTTAAGAAAACTAACATAAACCAATAAATTTGGGGATTTATAATTATCCCCATTACACTTGAACTAAAACTAAAGCATATAAATTTGGGGATTTATATTCCATCCCTATTACAATCTCTTAGCTTTAATCCTAATATTTGGAAGTTGTTTTCTATCCATGTTGAGATGCCCTTTCACCAAAGTTGCAAGAGAATTGAAACACAAGTATTTGTATCAATATGAGTTATGGAATCACTTGATGCTAGATAATCTGTTACTGCATTACTTTCTCTCCATGTATGATAAAATTAAAAATTTCTGTGATAGATAAGTTTATCAAGAATTGGGATAGAATTCCATGGTGATTTCGCTCTCTTAAAGACAATAACTACTAATGACTTATAATTTTATTCTATAATAACTTTGAAATTTTTAAATGATCAATTAATTTAAGGCCTTCTTCCAGAGCCATAACTTTTGCAATAAATGTGTTTTGATTTCCAATAGATTTAGAAAAACCAACTTTAAAATTACCTTTATTGTCTCTAATAACTCCTCCTATTCCACTTGGGCCTAGATTGTTTTTAGAATCTCCATCAATGTTTAATTTAAAGAATTTTATTGGAGGTTTACTCCATCGGAATTTAAATATCTGAATTTCCTTTTTCTGAGTACTTATGCCAAATATGGAACAGACATGAACAGCTTATGATATTATGTTGTCATAAAATTTTGAATTTTAAAGAATAGAGGAAGTGAGATTAATTACATTTTTAATAATCATATTTGATGCACTATGGTGATTATCAAATAATTTTTTGTTTCTTGACTTCCATAATTTCCAAAATATAACTTTAGGCAAGATAATGAAGAGATGTTTATTGTAGTCTCTTTTAGGATTTTCATCCACCAAGAACACAAAAAGGGATCTGTAGGATGATGTATTAAAAGGAAGTCCAAATAATTTAGGAAGAAAGTCCAAGCCTCTTGATCCAGTCACATTTTATTCAAATATGGAGGTTTTTATCATCTATTGTAAAACAAAGTCTACACACAGATGCTAACCTTATACCAACTATATGAATTTCAGTTTCAAAAGGCATTGAGGAGTTAAGAAGTTTCCAAATGAAATTCAAAATTTTCATTGGACACTCTATGTTCCAGTTCAGTTTCCAAGTAATCGATGTTGGTCTCGATATTCTTCACACTTCATATGCTAATTTGAGTTAAAATTCACATGTATTTCAGGGTTGCCAAATCTAGTTTTCCTCTTGGATTAAAGTTTCAGCAAATTCTTTGATACCTGCAATCCTTTTAGCTGTAGAATATCCTTAGTTGATAGCTAAATCCCTCTTATATTTATTTCTCATAAAAGATACCCAAATGCATTTTTCAAATTTAAACTTCTAGGAAGTTTCATACTAAGGTAGAAGCAATATCCTATAATTTTCTAAAATTTTGACCTCCCTCTTCATATGGGAAACATAACTCATTCCATTTGGACCATTGAAATCTTCCCCATAGAATTTAGTAAATAATCTATGCTGTCTTTTAATGTTGATTTTAGGAGGATTTAGCACTGCTAAGTTATAAACAGGAATGGACTAAAGGACGTGCCTTATTAAGGTAGCTTTTCCTACTTGGGAAATCAGTTTAGAGGACCAACTATTGAGTTTGTCTTTTATTTTAGATAATAATTCAGAAAATTTATTAGCTTTAATTCTACCTTTACTGATGTAACATCCAAGATATTTTATGGGAAAGTGTTTGTTTGTTAATCCATTTTTTTTCAATAGCTTTTCTCCTTTGAGTACTTATCTTTTTGTCAACATAAAAAGAACTTCTAGAAATATTAACTTGTTAACCATTTGTATCCTCCTATGATTTAACTAAATTAAAAAAAGCTTTATGCTATGTTTACCTCCAATGATAAATATAATAAGGTCATCTGCAAATCCAAGATGACATATAAGAATGCTATTTTGAGGATGAAAGTAGGGAGATTCCTTCTTTAATTGGAAAAGTTTGTCTATGTTTCTACTAAAACTTTTAGCATGTAGGATAAAGAGATGCCTTTTTTAATTGGAAAAGTTTGTCTATGTTTCGACTAAAACTTTCAGCATCTAGGATAAAGAGACTTGGTGATAGTGGATCTCCTTGTTTAAGACCCATGTAGGATTTTAAAAATCCTCTACATTAACCATTCAGAATAAGAGAGTATTAATTGTTAGATATAAGCCTCCATATGATATCTATGAATAACTCATTAAAACAAAACTTTATAAGCACTTTACATAACATAAAATAAAAAGGATAATAAACGTTATCATATGCCTTCTCCGTGTTTTATTTAATAATCAGATTATTCCCATGAGATTTTTTTACCTAAGTATTGAATCATTTCCTGAGCTAAAAGGATATTTTCTTGAATACTCCTACCTTTAAAAAACAACTTTTGTTTTGTGAAATGATAGAAGGAATAATTTGGGATAATATTTCATTAAGAATCTTGGAACTGATTTTATTTAAGAAGTTGCATAAGCTTATTGGCCAAAATGAGAAGAAGCATAAGGATTGGAAACTTTTGGGATTAATGTAATAGAAGTTGAGGACCAACCTCTAGGTATTTCAACCCAATAAAAACGAAGTGTATAGCATTAATTAGATCATTCTTAATTATATCCAAAAATGTTATGTAAAATGCTCCTCCAAAGCCATCTGGTCCAGGAGAACTCGAAGGATCCATATCCTTAATAGATAGAAAAATTTCCTCTTCCAAAGGGTAATCGAAAAGAATTGAGTTCATTTGTGCAGTGATCTCGTTATTGATTACCTGTAAAAATGAATGATCTAGAGGCTTAAGTTCTGAGTTCCAAGGATTTTGAAAATTATTTTGAAGGATATTGCCTATCCCTTCATTAGTTTCTTCCCATTGATTTTGATTGTTTTTAATTCTTTTTATTGACTATTTTCTTCTTCTTGATGTTACCGAAGAATGAAAAAAAATCGTATTTAGATCTCGAAGCTTAAGCGATTTATTGTAGATTTTTTTATGCCAAAGTCTTTCGTATCTTTGCAAAGAAACATTTAGTTGAGCTCTTGCTTGATACAATTCACTTCTTCATAGTCTTTAATGGTTTTAAAGATGTTTTTCAATGTTTCCTTATTCCCAATTTTTAATTTTGACTTTAAATGCTTTAATTTTAGAAAACATTTGACCATGGGAGGGGCATTAATGTGAATATCCCATGCTTCATCTATTATCTATTTTACATTAGATTTAATGCACCACATTGAGAGAAATTTTAAAGGTTTAGGGTATTGATCAGTTGGACCTTTTATGGATAATAATAGAGTACTGTGATCATAACATTATCTATTTAGATGAGTTATAGAGGATTGAGGAAAAATCCTTATCCAATTGTGATTAACTAAAGATCTATCTAACCTACAAAATTTTGTTCCATTTATTCTATTATTTGCCCAGTAAATCTTGAACCTGTATATCCTAAATCCATTAATGCATGGGATGTAATCATATCTTTGAAAGCTTCCGTGCCCTGAAAATCTAGAGCATTACCTCATAGTTTTTCTTCTTCATTTGAGACTACAGTAAAGTCTCCAACTACTAGCCAAGTTTGATTTGTATATTCTACAGATACGTTTTCTAAATCCTTCCACAAATCATTCATTTCTAATGATGTGCATTTAGCATAGACTAAAGCTAAGAAAACTGTTTGATTAAGAAATTCTATATTTATTTCTAATCACAACATTTGGTCAGAATCATTTATAACTTTTACTTTAATTTCTTCATTCTAAAAAAACCCATATTTCGTTTGATTGGTTGTTTAGACAAATAGAGAATTTCCATTTAACTTGGTAATTTTTTATTTTTGTTGAATCAACTTTAGGTTCTAATAGTGAAATTGAGGGTAAATTATAGATTCTTTTGAGCCTTTTTATTCTGATGTTTGTTGCTTTCTTTGACACTTCCCTTACATTCCAACATATAAATTGATCATTTAGGAAAAGTGGTATTATTTTGGGATTTTGGTTGACCTAATGATGTAGCAAATCTTCTAAAAAAGGATGAAAATGTTGTTGTTTAGTTAATTTACCTGGTCTACTGTCTTTTGAAGATTCAACTTTTGCTTTTGCTTTGTTTTTGGCCTGCACTTGAATATTCACCTCTTGATATTTACTCCATTTGGCATCCATCCAAGAATTAAAATTTTGAAGTTCTTCTATCACGGGACTTGAATTGAGTCCATCTTCTGCATCTGATTGATAATTGTTATTTGCAGCACCATTTTTATCATATTTTAGGAGATGTGAACCTTTTGGTGACATATTGTACTGATCCACAATTATTGTTTCTTCTGAAGAATATTCTATATGATGGATTTTCTGCATAGTTTCTTGATTATATGCATATTCTTGTGACTGCTCTTTTAGAATATCTTTACTATCCTAATCATTATCTTTTATGTCAGATTTGATCATTTGATGATTTTCAACTTGATGAATTTGTAGCATTGGATCTTGAGTTTTTTAAGGATCTCTAATTTATGTTTGTAATACTGCCTCTTTGACCCCCTTTTCAGTATTTGTTTTAATCAATCTTGGAGGTTTGATGGTGTTAGAATTTGTTTACCATACATTTTGCTTTTGAATGTCCCCCTTTCTTGCAAAATTGACAATATGAGGGGATGTTTTCATAGGATATCTATTGAAAAAACTCTTTTAATCCACATCCTATCCAAACTCTATGAAGTCTTTCTCTCAGAAGGTTGATTCCCACACAAATTCTAGCTATACTTGGTCTTGACATTGATATTGTAGATGCATCCATTTTAAGAGGTTTTCCCACTGACTGTGCTATTGAGTATAGAGAAGATTTCACATAAAAATGTATTGGAAGTTTTGGAAGGTTTATCCATATTGTAACAATAGGACTTTCCTCTTCTGGTGTGAAATCAGATGTCCACTTAAATGTTCTCATCGAGAATTTCCCAATATACCATTGATCTCCGACATCATCTTTTGAACCATTTGTAGAGACCTATGTCCCAAAAGCTTAGTTTCCCCCATGTTTGGTGCCACAAAAGAAAATGGCATAGGTTGATAATATGTTGGAAGTTTTCAAGAAAGAATAAATCAATATCCCACTACTTGGTGCTATACAACAAGTCCCATTATATAACAAATTTATGAAGGACCTTTGTACCTTCAAGAGAAACACCAGTGTTCCCAAGAAATCTTTTCATTCCTAGCAAGCAAGCTTGATTATTTCCTATTAAACTCTTGTCAAGTATAAGGATCCTAGGACGCCGAAGATCTCTACTAATATAGGGTAACATCACTTCGAGAAATACCTTATAGACTTAGGAGTAAGCGGGAACCGTTTTCCTTACACCGTGTACGAGAAACTAGGTTCAGGGGAGTTAAAGCTGTAATACCCCATATTTTTATGCTATAATCAATTTGGGGATTTATTAAATTTAATGTGAATTAATTATTTAATATAAATATGGAAATTAATTATGTTATAATTATTAACGTGATGAGAGTTAGTAATTATGGGAAATTTGTTAAATATTACTAATGAGCAAAGTAATATATAATATTGGTTATATTAAATGTCACGAGTGAATAAAATGACAATTTTAAAAATTTGAGTCGGGACGCGCCCGTGTCGCGTCGGGACTAAATATTGATGAATAAAAGTGAATATATTATAAGTCTCTCGTATGGTCGTTTTGAGTGCGCTAAAGTGTCCGGAAGGGTCGAGATAGTCAGAAAAGGGTACCCGGGGGTTTAATTTGAATCTCGGGGCGTTTTTAGGCTTAATTAGTACCCCGAGAGGCATTTTGGACATTTAACATTTTTTGGGTAATTAAACCCACGAAAATTCAAGGGATATATCAGATGTCTAAGGTTGTATTATAGGGTTAAAACAACCAAAGACAAGTGACGGCCATAGGAAAGGGAAGGAGAGGCTTTTCCAAGCAATCCAAGGCCAACGATTCACCCGGTTGCACCACCACCACCACCAACGCGTAGATCGCGTGACGGGGAACGCAACCACACCAAATTCATCATTAAACCATAACGTCAAAAATCCCAGGCAAGTTTTTATCTTACTTATCTTCGTTAATGCATCACTCATGTTAGTCTAGGGATGATTAGGATGAGTTTTATGGAAGAAAACCCAAATTTGAGATAGGAAATCGCATGTAGTAATTGTTTAAATGTTATTCTGGAAACCCCTTCACATGTAGAGGATTAAACCACGAAATTTTGATGTTTTAGAAGAAGAAAATTCTAAAAAAGATTGATTAGAACCAAATTAAAGAGATTTCTAGGGTTCTTGAGATTTATATGAATTTTGGCCTGTTAATCCATGATTATTAATGGAAATTTGTATGCTTTATGTAAAAGATGTATGGAATGGATTTATATTATTAGTAGTATAAATTTCTGGATGTTTGGGGATGAATAGTTTTAATTTGGATGGAGTTATGTGAGAAAACTCGTAACTGGTAACTGCAGAATTCGCCATACCTGCTTGATCGATCGATCGAGCCAAGAGCTTCGATCGATCGAAGGTTCGATCGATCGAGCCCTAGACCTCGATTGATCGACCCCTTCTGGCAGGATCATATTTCCCCTTTTTAAATTAGTTGAATTCAATTTAATGAGAAATAATCCTTGGACACCCTTATTAAAATGTTTTGGGAGATAAAGATGACCAGTAGGATTTATTAATGAATAAGAGACCTTTAATGTAAGGAGAAATCTATATTTTTGAGTGTTTATACCTAAGGGACGATGAAATTTTGTATTAAAGGGAGAGATTACGTAAAATGGTTACGATGGAAAATAGATGAATACCTACTAAATTTTTATACTTGGTAGGATAGAGTCCATGAGTGTTACGTAGTAAGTCGGAATAATACCTCAAATTAAAGATAGAGACGAACCATTTTACGTGATAACTAATACTGAGATATGAGGATAAATGTCGTAACTATGGGATTTGAGATGTACCTAAAATTGATATGGTAATATTAGTATAGTTATATGATTGTGTATGCATATACTATCTATGTGTGAAAATCGTGCCCCCGCTACTTGCTATCCCCGAGGTTACTGTGCTGGGACAGCCTCATCTCGATGGGACCTTTATGGGGGATATTGACTTGTACCCTAGAAGATAGATATCCTTGGTACAGGCTATCGAATCGATAGTTCAGACAGTCCTAAGAGACGTGGGGGCATGTGCTATCCTCTTAGAGACTTGGAATCTATGCTTCGCCTCAATATTGTTTGTGTATGTGTTAATACAGTTCGAGAGTGATTTCGATCTTATATTTCCCTTAGTACGAGAGATACGGGGATTGGATAGCAGAGTATGCATGCACCATAATTTTTATGTGGGGTGCTGTTAGAATATATATATTATACGAGTATTTAATATATATATGAAATTATGAAATTTGGAACTGTCTACTGTGTTATGGTAAGTAAGAAATGAATCTTGACTTCAATTTGAAAATACTTGTTTGAAAAGTATAATATGACACTGGGAAACTTTATTAATAAATAAAGTTAAAAAGAGAGCTTTGTTATCAAATGAGACTTTCCTTTTAAACAATTACATCGTTCAGTTTTAAATCTTACGAGTAACTTAAGATAAGTTAAATCATTGGGAAGTTTAGTGCGGTATAAGATAGATAATCCGTGGGAAGGTTAGTACGATAGGCGTGCACATTAGAAGAGAGGTGATAATTTCTCAAGAGAGTGCCGCACTAATATGTTGTTGCATTGGCCTGTAAATAATTTAAATACTTGCTAAACGAATTTTAAATCATATACATTATCGGGCTCTAACCCGTTTCTATTTCTCTTTCTCTCTTGTATATATATGTATATATTACAGGTGCCCAGCCACATGGGCGTCTTGCATAGGATCCTTTGGAAGGAACGTGCTGCAGCTTAGGTGGAAGTTGCAGGCCTCTTGTGTAGACAACTTCATTTATTTGACTCCACTCCAAGCACATTCATTTAGTGGGGCATGTGTCGCCCTTTCCATTATTCAGTGGTTTATTTGGACATTGTGATTCAAATATTTCTAGTATTGTCACTTTGGGATTTATTATTGTCTGGATGTTTTACTTTAAGTTTTAATGTTGGGATTTAGTTGTTGAATGTTTAAATTATTTGAATTATATGTTTTAGAATTATTGTGGTGTGATTCTTTAAATATTGTATTGTTGTAAATAATTAAATCTTTGTTTTCCAAATAAAATTTGGAAAGTAATGTAAAAAAAAATTGGTTTTGACACTTAGCTTAATTAATTAGGGTGTTTAAATTGGAATAGTTATTTTTACGACATTGATGCTAAGAATGAACCAACTGTTCACCTTGATTTTTAATTTAATAAAGGAGTGATCGTCCGGTATTTAATTAGGCGGGGTGTCACAGGTGGTATCAGAGCATCAGGTTCTAGTGTCCTTAGGAACTGTACGGCTTATTTCTCTTTCAGCTTAACATTTTTTTTTTGGCTATAGAGCCCTATTTTAGGATTGTTGTATTCCTGCTTTTACGTTTAGGTATTCATCTATTTGAGATTTGATAATAATTGTAGACTAATAAATTTCTTCACGTTTCAGATGCCTCCGAGACGTGCACCAAAGGATAGGCGTGCCCAAACCGAGCAGCCAGCATCTTCGGCATAGGATACTATGAATGCTAATGAGGTAGCCGCTATTGTTGCTCAGGCGGTTAATGTCGTGCTAGCGGTGGTTCAGCAGGCTCCACCCTAGATTCAGGCAGTGGCACCAGTACCTGCACAGCTTCCATCTGCATGTGAGAGGGTTAGGGATGCCTTTTAGAAGACGCATCCCCCTGAGTTCTCTTGTAGTTCAGATATCATCATCGTCAGCTAATGGAAGAAAGACATCCAACGGCATCTTCATATGTATCAGTGCACAGACGTACAAAAACAGATGTTGGCTTCCTTTAAGCTGGTGGGGACAGCTTTGCAGTGGTGGGAGTCCACCACCACCTTGGAGGAGAGGGACACGATCCCGATTCAGTCATTTTAAGAGTAGTTTGACCGCAAGTACTTTCCACCCGCCGTGCAGACTGAGATGAGGCGGAAACTACTGAACTTGAAACATGAGAATTCTACCATTGCTGAGTATGAGGAGGAGTTCACGATACTTCTCACCATAGTGCCAGATGAGGCACCCACTGAGGGTAAGAAGATAATGCTTTTTGTGGATGGGTTAGCTTGGAGGATCCGTCAGCACCTTATAGGGAATCTATCTCTGAGTACTTTCACTGATGTACTCAATGCTGCGTTACTACATTGCCAGGATCACCGCTTCCACCTGTAGGGAAGCAAGAGAGCAGGAGAGTCCAGCCAGCAGGGTAGGACCTGGGGTAGTAGTGCTAGTGGAGCACCATCTCAAGGATAGACTCGTCAGTACGAGCAGAGTTCCCATAAGGGGGACCCTGCTAAGCGATTCCGTTCAGGTGATTCCAGACAGGGATTTGGGGGTTATAGGCAGGGCCAGCAGGGCCAACACCGACAACAATAGGGTCAGCAGCAGGGCCAACAGGTCCAACAGCGTTTCCACCAAGGCCAACAGGGCCAGTGGCATGGTGGAAACGGCCAGCAGGGCCGTGGTCAGCAGGGTTAGAGGGGAGGTAACTTCAAGGGCTGATGTTTTGGGTGCGGTAAGCATGGCCACAGGCGCCAGGATTGTCCGGAGGGAGAGAGGGCCCCACAGTAGTAGGGTGCCCGCAATGAGCCACAGAAGCCACTTTTTCCAGCTGCCCTCCCAGCACCAGCCCAGGTACGATCCCTACCAGCCGTTCCAGCAGCCCCAGTGCAGCAGGGGCGGTTACAATATGGACGTGTCTATAACATCTACCAGGCAGCAGCTCCACAGGCACCACCCGTGATTGAGGGTATGTTTCCTATCCATGGTACTATGGGTCAAGTTTTGTTTAATACTGGGGATACGCACTATTTTATAGCTACGCATTTTGCGAAGGCCATAGGGTTGTTAGCCACAGCAGAGAGTACGGTGACGTGTGTAGACTCACCGCTGGGGAGTGGTTCGCTTATTTTCTTTATATTCCGGGGAGTGGGGGTAGAGATTGGTACCTTGGTATTACCTGCAGATATGTTAGTCTTAGATATGCATGAGCATGATGTTATTATCGGTATGGATTGGCTCGCAGCTTACAGAGCCATGATTGATTATTTCGGTGGGAGTATTGTCTTTGCCATTCCGGGGCAAGAGATGTTTGTAGTGGCGATGCCTCTCCCAGAGGGAGGTTCGACCGCTCATTTGTATTACATAGAGGAGGATACCTCTAAGGAGGTTGTGATTCCCTTAGACTCGATCCCAGTTATTCGTGAGTATTCCGATGTATGCCAGGAGATACGAGGCCTACCCCCCAGTCGAGAGATAGACTTTGTCATAGATTTATTACCAGATACTAGATCGATAGCACGCGCTCCATACCGAATGGCTCCGACAGAGATGCAAGAGTTACGAGATCAGATAGAGCAGCTGTGAGGTCAGGGCTTCATTCACAGGAGTACCTCATCTTGGGGCGCTGCAGTCTTGTTTGTGAAGAAGAGAGATGGCTCACTGTGGTTATGTGTGAACTACCGGGAATTGAACAAGGTCACGATACGGAATAAGTATTCGTTACCTCGAATCGATGATCTATTCGACCGGCTAAGGGGAGAAACTTTCTTTTCGAAGATTGATCTGAGGTCGGGGTACCATCAGCTACGTATTAGGGAGCAGGATGTTTCAAAGACTACTTTCTTGACGAGATATGGGTCCTATGAGTTCAGGGTGATTCCATTTGGCCTCACAAATGCTCCAGCCGTATTCATGGACTTAATGAATCGTGTGCTCAGAGAGTTCTTGGATCAGTTTGTCATCGTCTTCATAGATGGCATTTTGATATATTCACACTCCGAGGAGGAGCATGCCGAACACTTGAGACAGGTTCTTCAGACACTACGAGAGCACCAGTTGTATGTTAAGTACGAGAAGTGCGGATTCTGGTTACGAGAAGTACAGTTCTTGGGGCATGTTGTTTCTGAACAGGGGATAGCAGTTGACTCGAGTAAAGTGTCAGCGGTGAGGGAGTGGGGACAGCCCATGACACCCACAGACGTGCGTAGTTTCATGTGGTTAGCCGGATACTATAAGAGATTCATTCAGGGATTCTCCAAAATAGTGGTTCCATTGACGAACCTGACTCGCAAAGGGGTACCATATGTTTGGGATGATGCTTGTCAATTGGCTTTCGACGAGCTGAAAGACAAGCTTACTTCAGCACCAGTCCTTGTCTTACCGAAAATGGGTGTGGAGTACCTGGTTTACACCGATGCCTCTTTACGGGGACTTGGGGGAGTACTTCGGCAGGAGGAGAAGGCTATAGCTTTTGCCTCCCGTAAGATTAAGCCCCATGAGAAGAATTACCCCACCCACGACCTGTAGTTAGCAGCGGTCGTGTTTGCATTGAGGATATGGAGGCACTATTTATTGGGGGAGAAATTCCGCTTGTTCACAGACCACAAGTCACTGCAGTACCTGTTCACTCAACGAGAGCTGAATATGCGTCAGCGTAGATGGTTAGAGTTTGTGAAGGACTATCAGTTCGACATACAGTACCATCCGGGGAAGACCAATGTAGTTACTGATGCGTTGAACCGTAGATCGGTAGACGATGTAGCGGATTTCTGGAAAGCAAAGTGGAAGGAGTTGGGTCACCAGGACGCAGTAGCCCGTTCCTTTATATCTGTTATAACAGTCACACCCGAGATTATTATGAGGGTGATACAGGCAATGACCACATACCCATTTTCCAGGAGCAGATTGTATGACTTTTAGCCGAGGGTGCTGAGTCCTATTCTGTTAGTTCTGATGGGGGTTTGAGGTTTAATGGGAGATTAGTGGTTCCAGAAGGAGCAGAATTATGTGTGATGACTCAGTCTCACGGGTCCCGATTTGCGGTACATCCTGGAGGAGATAAGATGTACCAGGATATGAGGCAACAATACTGGTGGAGTGTAATGAAGAAGGACATCGTTGAGCTCGTGTCTAAGTGTTCTACCTTCCAGCTGGTAAAGGTCGACCATCAGAAATCGTCAGGGTTGCTTCAGCCATTGGAAGTACCCGCGTGGAAGTGGGAGAGTATGTCCATGGATTTTATTATAGGGTTACCTACATCACAGCGGGGTCACGACTCTATCTGGGTGATTGTAGACTGATTGACCAAGGTGGCTCATTTTCTGCCAGTGCGGACAGACTATACCACAGGTCAATATGCTCAGTTGTTCATTGCTGAGATTATCAGATTACATGGGGTGCCCCTGAATATTGTGTCAGGGAGAGACAAGATTTTCGTGTCATGTTTCTTGGAGAGCTTTCAGGAGGCTATGGGGACTGAGTTGTGGTTGAGTTCATCTTATCACCCATAGACAGATGGACAGATAGAGCATACTAATCAGATGTTGGAGGATATGCTACGCATGTGTGCTCTTGATTTTGGAGGAGGTTGGGAGCCACACCTTCCACTGGTAGAGTTTGTTTATAATAACTCTTATCAGTTCACGATTGGCATGGCCCCATTTGAGGCTTTGTACGACAGGCCTTGTCATTCCCCAGCTTGTTGGCTCGAGGTGGGGGATAACAAGTTGCTAGGACCAGAGGTGATTCAGGAAACCTCCGCGAGGATCGAGATGATCAGGAGTCGCATTCGAGTAGCCCAGGACAGGCAAAAGAGCTACGCCGATGCGAAATGGTTCTTCCGGGAGTTTAATGTGGGGGACCAGGTGTTACTACGTGTGTCTTCTATGAAAGGAGTAATGAGGTTCAGGAACAAGGAAAATTGTCCCCGAGGTACGTGGGACCATTTCCCATCATCGAGAGGATTGGACCGGTAGCATACAGATTGGTACTGCTAGAGCATTTGCATCGCATTCACGATGTATTCCACACCTCGTCGTTGAGACGATATCTTCGGGATGATATGGCCCATACTCACATCGCGATAGATGAGATAGACTTACAGCCTGACAGCTCTTACGAGGAGAGATCGGTGGCTATCATAGACTATAGTGAGAGGAGATTGAGGTCGAAGATAGTTCCACTTGTACGGGTCCAGTGGGAGCATCATAATGTGGAGGAGTCCACTTGGGAGCGCGAGGCAGATATGCACGAGAAATACCCAGATTTATTCTTACCAGGTATGCCTTATTTTTCGAATTTCGGGACGAAATTCCGTTATTAGGGGGGAAGTATGTAATACCCCGTATTTTTATGCTATAATCAATTTGGGGATTTATTAAATTTAATGTTAATTAATTATTTAATATAAATCCAGAAATTAATTATGTTATAATTATTAACGTGATGAGAGTTAGTAATTATGGGAAATTTGTTAAATATTACTAATGAGCAAAGTAATATATAATATTGGTTATATTAAATGTCACGAGTGAATAAAATGACAATTTTAGAAATTTGAGCCGGGACGCGCCCGTGTCGCGTCGGGACTAAATATTGATGAATAAAAGTGAATATATTATAAGTCACTTGTATGGACGTTTTGAGTGCGCTAAAGTGTCCGGAAGGGTCGAGATAGTCAGAAAAGTGTACCCGGGGGTTTAATTTGGGTCTCGGGGAGTTTTCAGGCATAATTAGTACCCCGGGAGGGCATTTTGGACATTTAACATTTTTGGGTAATTAAACCCACGAAAATTCAAGGGATATATTAGATGTATAAGGTTGTCTTCTAGGGTTAAAACAACCAAAGACAAGTGACGGCCATAGGAGAGGGTAGGAGAGGCTTTTCCAAGCAATCCAAGACCAATGATTCACCCGATTGCACCGCCACCACCACCAACGCGCAGATCGCGCGACGGGGAACGCAACCACACCAAATTCATCATCAAACCAGAACGTCAAAAATCCCAGGCAAGTGTTTATCTTTCTTATCTTCGTTAATGCATCACTCATGTTAGTCTAGGGATGATTAGGATAAGTTTTATGGAAGAAAACCCAAATTTGAGATATGAAATCGCATGTAGTAATGGTTTAAATGTTATTCTGGAAACCCCTTCACATGTAGAGGATTAAACCACGAAATTTTGATGTTTTAGAAGAAGAAAATTCTGGAAAAGATTGATCAGAACCATATTAAAGAGATTTCTAGGGTTCTTAAGATTTACATGAATTTTGGCCTGTTAATCCATGATTATTAATGGAAATTTGTATGCTTTACGTAAAAGATGTATGTAATGGATTTATATTATTAGTAGTATAAATTTCTGGACGTTTGGGGATGAAAAGTTTGGATTTGGATGGAGTTATGTGAGAAAACCCGTAACTGGTAACTGCAGAATTCGCCATACCTGCTTGATCGATCGATCGAGCCAAGAGCTTCGATCGATCGTAGGTTCGATCGATCGAGCCCTAGACCTCGATCGATTGACCCCTTCTGGCAGGATCATATTTCCCCTTTTTAAATTAGTTGAATTCAATTTAATGAGAAATAATCCATGGACACCCTTATTAAAATGTTTTGGCAGATAAAGATGACCAGTAGGATTTATTCATGAATAAGAGACCTTTAATGTAAGGCAAAATCTATATTTTTGGAGTGTTTATACCTAAGGGACGATGAAATTTTGTATTAAAGGGAGAGATTACGTAAAATGGTTACGATGGAAAATAGATGAATACCTACTGAATTTTTATACTTGGGAGGATAGAGTCCATGACTGTTACGAAGTAAGTTGGAATAATACCTCGAATTAAAGTTAGAGATGAACCATTTTACGTGATAAATAATACTGAGATATGAGGATAAATGTCGTAACTATGGGATTTGAGATGTACCTAAAATTGATATGGTAATATTAGTATAGTTATATGATTGTGTATGCATATACTATCTACGTGTGAAAATCGTGCCCGCGCTACTTGCTATCCCTGAGCTTACCGCGCTGGGACAGTCTCATCTCAATGGGACCTTTATGGGGGATATTGACTTGTACCCTAGAAGATAGATATCCTTGGTACAGGCTATCGAATCGATAGTTCAGACGGTCCTAAGAGACGTGGGGGCATGTGCTATGCTCTTAGAGACTTGGAATCTATGCTTCGCCTCAATATTTTTGTGTATGTGTTAATACAGTTCGAGAGTGATTCCGATCTTATATTTCCCTTAGTACGAGAGATACGGGGATTGGATAGCAGAGTATGCATGCACCATAATTTTTATGTGGGGTGCTTTTAGAATATATGTATTATACGAGTATTTAATATATATATGAAATTCTGAAATTTGGAACTGTTTACTGTGTTATGGTAAGTACGAAATGAATCTTGACTTCAATTTGGAAATACTTGTTTGAAAAGTATAATATGACACTGGGAAACATTATTAATAAATAAAGTTAAAAAGAGAGCTTTGTTATCAAATGAGACTTTTCTTTTAACCAATTACATCGTTCAATTTTAAATCTTACGAGTAACCTAAGATAAGTTAAATCATTGGGAAGTTTAGTGCGGTATAAGATAGATAATCCGTGGGAAAGTTAGTATGATAGGCGTGCACATTAGAAGAGAGGTGAGAATTTATCAAAGAGTGCCGCACTAACATGTTTTTGCATTGGCCTGTAAACAATTTAAATACTTGCTAAACGAATTTTAAATCATATACACTATCGGGATCTGACCCATTTCTATTTCTCTTTCTCTCTTGTATATATATGTATATATTACAGGTGCCCAGCCACAGGGGCGTCTTGCATAGGATCCTTTGGAAGGAACGTACTGCAGCTTAGGTGGAAGTTGCAGGCCTCTTGTGTAGACAGCTTCATTTATTTTACTCCACTCCTAGCACATTCATTTAGTGGGGCATGTGTCGCCCTTTCCATTATTCAGTTGTTTATTTGGACATTGTGATTTAGATATTTCTAGTATTGTCACTTTGGGATTTATTAATGTCTGGATGTTTTACTTTAAGTTTTAATGTTGGGATTTAGTTGTTGAATGTTTAAATTATTTGGATTATATGTTTTAGGATTATTGTGGTGTGATTCTTTAAATATTGTATTGTTGTAAATAATTAAATCTTTGTTTTCAAAATAAAATTTGGAAAATAATGTTAAAAAAAAATGGTTTTGACACTTAGCTTAATTTATTAGGGTGTTTAAATTGGAATAGTTATTTTTACGACAGTGATACTAAGAATGAACCAACTGTTCACCTTGATTTTTAATTTAATAAAGGAGTGATCGCCCGACATTTAATTAGGCGGGGTGTCACAAAAGCCCACTAAGATGACCTTTTCCTTAGCTGATCGATCTATTAAGGTGACTAAAGGTGTTATATAGGATGTATTGATTAAAGTGGGTGATTTTTTCTCTCAGTAGACTTTGTGGTCTTAGACATGCAACATGTACTAAACTCATATGAACAAATCCCAATCATCCTCAGTCGACCCTTTTTGGCCACTTCTGATGTTGTCATTCGATGTTATAATGGGCAATTGAACCTATCATTTGGAAACATGACCATGGGTTTGAATGTGTTTAATTTAGAGAGGCCATCTTCTGAAGATGAAGATACCGATGTCAAGTACGTTCAAGAAGTGAAAAATGTCACTACCCAACGGGATAGTGACATAATCAATCTACATGGTTGGCCACCTGATCTGTCTCTAGATATGAGTCGTGAAGATTTTTTCAAAATAATTTGGTCTGGTTGATGAGGATATTACTGTTGAAGTACAATCTTTATTGGATTCTTTTTTTCATTTAGATGAGAGAGACTGGGATGATAGGATGTATAAATTCCTTCTTTGTGAACGAAAACCTGAGTCTTTTGAGAATATGCTGACACGTGAGATTTTATCTATTAGTGACGAGATTGAAAAAATCATTCGAGTGTTTCCACATGGTGATGCATGTTTTCTTATACTGTATTGTCTTCTTCCACCATTCCCACGTGTGTCATATGAGTATTATATGATATCGAGGACATGAATAGAGTATCATCTGATTTGGAGTCCGATTTACTAACTCTTGAGTTTGAGGGAAACCTCGGCTTAACATGTCATTCAAAATTTCGTTATGATAGTCTCTGCGAGACTAACCATCTCTGTTATAATGTGATTGTGCATATTGATAATTTCACTCACCACATTCATTATGTTTCTTCATGTGTATACTTTGTCGATGGGGTTGACTCTCAATTGTTCAGACTTTTGACTTATGATGAAAGGAATATGAGATTGATTAAAAGTTGGTAACTCAAGTGGATATTCATGGGTAATATTGTCCTTTTACTTTTGTACTTTATTTTCTCTGTTCGTATTTCTAGTCTGGGCATACATTGAGGATAACGTAAAATTTAGGTTTGGAGGTACGGATTGTATATTTTTTTAAATCAGAATTTTTTTGGAAAATTCGAAAAGATTTTCAATATAATTGAGTTTTGAAACGATTTCTTAATATATAATTAGTTCATGGCTCTCTCAACTTACGATTTTTTTACACATTAGCCATATAATATGATCGAAAATGGATATTGAGGCGAAAGTTAATTCTTAACGAATAAATGTGTAGATTTTAGCCCGGTGAGATTTTTCTGCCATTCATCATTTTCGAGAGATTTAAATCAATTTGAGTTCAAATACCTCAAACTTTCCTTTAGTGATAAAATCCTTGATGATCTCAAATTCATTATTTTGTTTGATTACTGAAAATAAAAAGTCAAAATGTGAATCTTAAAGTAGTAGAAGTCTTAGTAAATTGTCTTCAGATGCAAATCAACTTAACAAAACTTGAGTAATGAGATTAGGCCATCATTTGAAACCCCAAAAATTAGGCTTAAACCGACCTTTTTACATTATTCAGTCGCAATCCCGTTTGAGCCAAAAAAGAAAATATGCCCTTTCATTAAAAACACAAAATCCTACCCAACTCCAACTGGGACTTTAAAGCCCATAAAACTAAAAAAAAAACATTCGCATTTTTTATAATAGTAGGGTGGAATTACAGTAGGAAAAGGGCCAAAAGAAAATGAGTTTTCAAGAATGTTGTGTGAAAAAGAAAAAAAGAAAAAAAAGGGAAAGAAAGAAAAAAAAATATGAAAAAAATGTGAGTTTAAAAGAAAGAGGAAGAAGAAAAGAAAAATGAAGGGTGTAAGAAAAAGTGCCTAAAAGTTAAAATACCGAAAAACCTATATATTCTCAAAAATTTTGAACTCCAAAAACCATGATTTCTATCCAAATTTGAGCCTACAATACAACCAAAGAAATTCCTAAGCGATCTCAAGTAAAGTTAGTTAAAGAGTTGAGATAAGTCAAATTGAAAGTGCGCGATAGGACCCCCAATTTTAAAATCTTTCAAAATCAATTTCCTTTTAGATGAGGAATAAAGATGGTTCCTAATAAAAAATTAATTTCCAAAAATTTATTTAATGTTCCTTTCTTAAAAGGATGAAAAATTAAATTAAACACAAATTTTAATTTATAAAAAAAAATTAAAATTAAACTTAAATAAGTGAATGATGGTGAACACACACACTCACAAAAATCACACAAACTAATTTTTGAATTTTCTCACAAACAAAGATAACACTTGAAGTTAACTATGCGAAATTTACTTTTAGCCAAAAATTAATTTAACACAAGTCCTAAAATTCTCCTAACAACATTAATTCATTCTATATAGGCCAAAACAAATTTTATCAAATTAAATTAGTTAGACTTGAATTAAATTAAGTTTAAACATTACCCAAATATTAAACTAGCACCAAATTAAGCAAGATTTTAAATTAAACCCAATTTTATATTTTTAACCGAAGCATGCGTTTTAGGTGAGTTAAACAAGATAAAATAAACAATCTCACTACATGGCGATGTATGAGGAAAAACCCAAATTCGAAAAAAACCTCGGACGGGCATGGCCTAACAAATTCACTAAGTATGGTATGAATTTTACAAAGACTCGACAAGAGGACATACACAACTGACTCGACTCCCTTCAAGCCTTGACGCACGCCTTCGATCTTCAACCTCCACTGTGACAACCCGTGATCCGAAATAAGGGGTGGCTAGCCCGATACCTTAACATAACGGAATCGTGGATGGAAATCATTCTCAGCATCATAACAATAAAATAAGTATACAGGAAAACCACCCAATAAATCAGAAAATGGGTTGCCACATTTTGGTTTAAATAAAATTTAAGGAAAATAATTTAAACAACTCAAATTGATAAGAAAGTGGAATTCCAAAGAAACTAATATTTATATTGAAACAATATACAATAAAAGGACTGAATAAGCTGTTGGTCAACAGTTAAATCCAACATATTACAACAGTTCAATAATTGACATAATACATCCATTAAGCAATTACAAAAGTTTGGGCTACCCGCCCGAATGAAAGACCTGATCATATCTAGAATTCAAAAAATGAAAGCGTCTAACAAAGCATCCTATAATAATTCGCAAAATCTTACAGCTCCTCAAAAGTAATGGAATAGGAATATCACACCGGGCACCCTTGCGGAGGAGCACCTGAGCGGATACAATAACATGCACAACATGTAAAAATGAACGGGTCAAGGCCCGGTTTATATATGATTACCAGATGAACAAGAAGCATGATAGATATGGACAGCTAATCATGAATGATGAAGATGAAAATCTAACAACCTAGTCACCAAGTATAATAAGGCAATTTAAATAATTCTAATAGTTATTAATTTATGCAAGAGAACATAATTTAACCTCATTATTCATCATGTTTTTTCATTTTTCCATTCCTTAACAGGAATATGATTACCATCATATTTTCTTATGGAAATTCACATATCTCAAATCCCACTTGAGTTAGAAAGGTTATATTCTTATACATATAACGATTCTAAGACCGCCCCTCCGATTTTCCCCACTAGGCGCGCCCCTAAATGACTATCATCTTCCAGGGCCTATCTATACAAGGCAACCTGGGCACCTATCGCACGTCGGGAAGTGGCCATATGCCTGCGAGTGAGTCATAACCACACCAGGAATTACCTCACTAGCGCAGAAAAACATATAAAAGTCCCGCATATGGCCGAGGACTATAGTCTCCCTGCATTCAATAGTCCGGGGACATCACCTCATGCGTGAGCTTCCCTTATGATAGCATTTAGAGAGGTGTGTTTAAGTAAATTAACATTTACCAATTACATTTCATTATAATTTTCATTAATCACATGTATGTTTCATTTTATTTGAAACCATAATCCTTGAATATTCTCATTAATATTCATCATATTTTAAGTCCCGAATTATTCTCATTATGATCATCAACATATTACAAGTCCCAAGGTGTTATATACCTTAATAGGGCTTCTAAAATATCCACATATGGGCTTAGAACTCTTAATTCCTATTAATATGCGAAAAGAAAAGTAATGCCTAAACTTCACTTTTGAGAGCCATAGAATAAACCCCAAGCGAACCCATTCAACTCTAGGGTAACGACCAAACTCAACTAAAACTCTAGGACTCTATGTTTACTTCTTACAAGAAGGTTCCTAGGTCCTAATCCTAAAGAAAAGGGTCAAAATTAGAAAAGAGAAATGCAAGATTTCCGAATCGATTCGGCCTGGACGAATCGATTCGGTCAGACAAGCGAATCGATTCGGACTAGTCGAATCGATTCGGTCCGGAAAACCAACATTCTACATAACAGTCAAATCGATTCGGAAATAGCCGAATCGATTCGGTTCACTCAGACCTGGAAACTGTCTCCATGCGAATCGATTCGGCCGGGCCGAATCGATTTGCCCCTGCGAAATTTGCCAATTTTAGCTATAGAGTCTTGGACTCCACATCTTTCCCAACTTCAACCAATGAAAACCCTTATCATTTATTACCACCAACTGATTTTAAATGCATCAAACAACCATAATTTATCTCAATAGCCAATCAAGTCAACCTCCAAAGATTCAAAGCCCATTAATCCAAGAAAAAACCTAACTTTCTTAAACCACAATTAACCCACAACTATCAACACTAATTATTCAACTTAAATCATATAATAGCAAGTAGAAAACTTGCCTTAAGCATGCTAATTCAGATTTGATGGAGATGAATGCAAGAAAAATCACCAAATCTTCAATCTCTCTTTTTCTCCCAATGTTTCTTCTTCTCTCTTTCTCTCTAAGTTAGTAATACAAGTAGGGGAAAATAGAAGACTTAGGGAGACTAAATCGTGATCTTAGTCCAAAATTCTGACTTAAGTGATCAATACCGCGATAAAATAATACGTAACTACACATTTAAACTAAAACCAGTCAAAAGTGCCCGAAACTTCAAAATACAATATGGCACATAATTTGACTATCTCGCACCTTCCGGAACTAACTACACCCTCCAAATTATCATTTGGAAATTTTATAACTCATTTTAAGTTCCGGTTTCATTTTAAACCCAATGTCATCTTAAATTTTATGACACATCAAAACACATCATGGTGATATTCACCCACACATAAGGTAAATATGCAGCATCTTAGTAAATATTAACTTTTCTTCCTTAAATTAATACTTACTCCACATTCCAACATTTTATATCTAATTACTATACCTAGCAAATAAATATAAAATAGGTTCTCAAAAGTGAGGGTTATTACACACTCCCCCCCTTATGAGGGAATTTGTCCCCAAAATTCAAGCGTACCTTGTATAAAGAGATGCGGATACTTTTACCGCATATCGTCTTCGCGTTCCCATGTTGATTCCTTGGCATTATGGTGACTCCATTGGACTCGCACCAAGGGCAACACTCGAGACCTTAACATACGCTCCCCATGCTCTAAAATAGAAATCGGTTGTTCTTCATAGGAAATGTCAGGTTGCAAATAAATATCCTCGAAAGGGATATGCCAAAGCGCACCTTCGCACCTCTTGTACTTCTTTAAAGAGGAAACATGGAATACATCGTGAATTTGTTGCAAAGGTTCCGGTAAGGCAAGTTGATACGCCACCGGGCCTACCTTCACAATAACTAGAAAAGGTCCAACAAAACGTGGCGCAAGCTTCCCCTTCTTCCCGAAATGCTTGATGCCTTTCATTGGTGACACTCAAACCAAAACTTGGTCCCCAATCTCCAATTCCATGTGCCTTCTACCCGCATCAGCATAACTTTTTTGGCGGTCTTGGGCTATCCGAATGCAATTATGAATGAGTTTAATTTTTGAAGAAGTATCTTTCAGGGCCAAGGAATTTATTATCCCCCACTTCCAACCAACAAGCGGGTGATCTACAAGGCCTTCCATACAAAGCTTCATAGGTCGCCATTCCAATAGTAAATTGGTATGAGTTGTTATAAGCAAACTCAACCAATGGAAGATATTGTTCCCAACCACCCTTGAAGTCAAGCATACACATACGAAGCATATCCCCCAACATTTGGTTTACTCTTTCAGTCTGGCCATCCGTTTGAGGATGGTAAGAAGTGACTAACTTCAATTCGGTCACCAACGCCTCTTGGAAACTTCGCCAAAAGTGGGAAACGAAAATTTTATCTCGGTTGGAAACTATATTTAAAGGCACCCCATGGAGTCTAACAACCTCCTCGATGAATAATCGGGCATAACGAGCAGTGTCATAATCAGTTCGTATAGGTAAGAAGTGTGCCGACTTAGTCAAGCGGTCGACAATCAGTCGAATAAAATTACACCCACGATGTGATCTTGGAAAGCCCATAATAAAATCCATCGATATGCTTTCCCATTTTCATACCGGAATCTGTAACGGTTGCAACAAACCTGTCGGTCGCTGATGATCAATCTTGACCAACTAACAAGTAGTGCATTGGGACACAAACTCAGAAATATCCCGCTTCATGCATGTCCACCAATACTGACGGCGCATGTCTTAATACATCTTGTCCCCACCAGGATGTACCATAAATTTAGATCCGTGAGATTCGGCCATCACCTCCCGTCTCAAGTCCCCCTCCTCCGGAATAATAAGTCTTTTATGGAAGCGTAATCCACCCTCAGAACTAATCGAGTAGGACTCCGCTCCCTCGGACAGTAATCGGCGAATGTGGTCTTAGCAACCCTTATCCTTCTCTTGGGCCTCTACAATCCTTGCCACAATGGTAGGAGTAACGGCCATTAACGACATGAACTCTCTCGCCACCGCATCCTCCTGACTGAGTTCCTTCCATTTAGCTTTCCTAACATCAGCTAACTCTCCCTCGGGCTTTCAACTCAAGGCATCCGCCACTACGTTTGCCTTTCCCGGATGATAATGGATATCAAATTGATAATATTTCACGAACTCCAACCATCGGCGCTGGCGCATATTCAAATCGTTTTGTGAAAATAAATATTGCAGCGATTTGTGGTCCGTGAAAATGATGAACTTCTGCCCTAAGAGATAATGCCTCCATATATTCAAGGCAAAGACAACTGCGAAAAGCTCTAAGTCATGCACCGGATAGTTTCTTTCATGGGGCTTTAGCCTGCGAGAAGAATAAGCGATAGCCCGTCTCTCTTACTGAAGCACACCTCCTAATCTTTGAAGAGATGCATCGGTGAAGACTAGATATTCCAATCCCGGTTTTGGGAATGCAAGGACTGGATCCGAAGTCAACCTATCTTTGAGTTCATCAAAAGCAGCATGACAAGAATTATTCCAAACAAATCTCACCCCCTTCCGGGTCAAATTTGTTAAAGGGCTAGAGATTTTAGAGAAACCCTTAATAAACCGACGGTAATAACCCGCCAAACCCAGAAAACTACAAATCTCGGTAGGTGTCGTGGGCTGACCCAACTCCCTCACCGCAACCACCTTGCTCGGATCCACCGATATACCCTGGGACGTCACAACATGACCCAGAAACTGTACCTCTTGTAACCAAAAGCCACATTTCTCGAACTTAGCATACAATTGGTGATCCCTCAATCTTTATAGGACCAACCTTAAATGAATAGCATGATCAGATTCCGTTCGAGAATAAACTAAAATGTTATCGATGAACACAATAACAAATTGGTCCAGGAAGTCCCGAAATAACCTATTCATGAGATCCATAAATACGGTGGGGGCATTGGTTAGTCCAAAGGGCATAACCAAAAAATTATAGGACCCGTATCTTGTCAGAAAAGTGGTCTTGGATACATCCTCCTCTCGTATCCTCAACTGTTGATACCCCATCCTCAAATTGATTTTTGAGAATTAAGACGCTCCTCGAAGTTGATCAAACAAGTCATCGAGACGATGCAGAGAGTATTTATTTCGGATGGTGACCTTGTTCAACTCTCTATAGTCAACACACAATCGGAGAGAAGCATCTCTTTTCTCTACAAACAACACTGGAACACCCCAAGGAGACGTGCTATGCCTAATGAATCCTTGCTCCAACAACTGCTGGATTTCATCTCTCAACTCCCTCATTTCCATAGGAGCCATTCGATATGGAGCCCTCGCAATAGGCCTCGTTCCCGATGCTAAATCGATCACAAACTCAATGTCTCAGCTAGGAGGCAAACCCAGTATTTCCCGAAAGACATCCTCAAAATCTCTCACAACTGGAATAAATTCAAAGGGAACAACTACATCCCTAGAAGTTTTCTCTGCGATACAATACAGATAAGTACTGGTACCTCCCTCTAAACGAGGCAAAACTACTAAGAACATTTCTTGTCCTGGAACGGCGAAGACTATACTCTTCTCGTAACAATTTACTATCGCATGATATTTCATAAGCCAATCCATGCCAAAAATCACATCATACCCAACCATGTCCAGGACGAGTAAATCGGCCTCAAAACATAAACTATCAAGAGTAATTACCATATTCTTACAAATATGGAAAATGAGTGAGCCATCACCCATAGAGGACTTAACGCTAGTAAAAGTACTCTCAGCAGATTTAATCAACTCTGTGGTCTGAGCAAAACTCCTAGAATTGAATGAATGTGTCGCACCCGTATCAAATAAAATGCGACCCATGTGTCCCTGAATAAGGAACTTACCCTCTATGGCTAGCGGTGTCGGCTTAGCCAGAGGAAGCATAGCGTCCTGAATATGATAAACCCTCCCATATTGTAACTAACCCTATTGTGGAGGACCAACCGGTTTAGGTAGCTGTGGAGGAAACTAGACATATAGCTGCTGTGGAGCTCTAGGAAACTGTCCCCCAATAAACTGAGGACACTCCTTCTTGTAATGACCCGCCTCACCGCATTGGAAACACCGACCCAACATATTCTCTGCATTTCGACCCCGGTTATTTCTAAACTGATTAACACCTTGGCCCTGATGGCCTCTTCCTACTTGACCACCCCGGCCTGCTTGCTGATGTGAGGTACCCTGATCGTGCCTATTATTATGGCTCCCCGAATTGAACCCACTATAACGTTGCCTCTTTGACAAGTCCCCTTGCTGGGGATCCCTTTCTTTCTTCTTAATACCCGAAGATTGGGACGAGGGAAAGACTCCTCCTCCGCTCCCACTACCTCCAGGCCTTCCCAGTTGCCCCACTACGATGGCATTCTTACTACTTTGCACAAACAATCTATGTTCTTGGCAATGAAGTAGTGCTGCATTCATTACCTCACCAAAAGTTTGCAATGCCGGATTACCCAACAAGTGTTGTCGGATCCTCCAGTTCAAGCCTCTCATAAGCTTTGAAACCTTACTTTCTTCGGGAGTCACCTCATCCGTTACAAAACTTTCCAACCGGGTGAACTCCTCTTCATATTCAGCCATGGATCTCTCTCCTTTCACAATGTCTTCCAGCCTCCTTCTCATCTCCCCTTGAATCGTGGGAGGAAAGTACTTTTGATCAAACAAGACCTAGAAATTAGAGATCGTCATAGTGTCTCTCTGTTTTGGTGTAGTCATAGACTCCCACCAATGTAATGCGGCCCCAATAAGTTTAAAAGTAGCAAGGACTTGCTTTTTCTCCTCACTACATTCCATCATATGTAGATGGCGTTGCATATCTTTCTTCCACTGATTTGTCCTTATGACATCCGAGCCTCCATCAAATCTTGGGGGTTGACCCTTTAGAAAAGATTCCCCAGCTCTCTCCCACGGAGAAGGTCCCGTAGGAACTTGGGCATCTTGCGCTCGTTGTTGAGCTTGTGGCATTTGTTGAGCCACTGCTGTCATAGATGCATTAACCGCTTGGGCCACTATGTTCGCTACATCAACAGCATTTATTGTTCCTTGTGGCGGCGGTGGAGGACCAACCTCCTCTTATACAACCCTATTATGCCTCGTTGGGCGATCTCTCTTAGGCGGCATCTGAGATGGAGAAATAATAGAGTTAGAATACTATATAAAATAATCTATGTTCCAGAATATCGTAGACATAAGCAACAAAATAGTCCTAACATTAGGCTCTATATCAAAGAACGCTACGGTAGAACGTGACAAGTCCACATATATCCTAAAGACTCTAGAACCTGATGCTCTGATACCATCTGTGACAACCCATGATTCGAAATAAGGGGTGGCCATCCCGATACCTCAACATAACGGAATCATGGATGGAAATCATTCTCAGCATCATAACAATAAAATAAGTATACGGGAAAACCACCCAATAAATCAGAAAATGGGTTGCCACATTTTGGTTTAAATAAAAGTTAAGGAAAATAATTTAAACAACCCAAACTGATAAGAAAGTGGAATTTCAAAGAAACTAATATTGATATTGAAACAACATACAATAAAAGGACCGAATAAGCTGTCGGTCAACAGTTACATCCAACGTATCACAACAGTTCAATAATTTACATAATACATCCATTAACCAATTACAAAAGTTTGGGCTACCTGCCCAAATGAAAGACTCGATCATATCTAGAATTTAAAAAATGAAAGCGACTAACAAAGCATCATGTAATAATTCGCAAAATCTTACAGCTCCTCAAAAGTAATGGAATAGGAATATCACATCGGGCGCCCTTGCAGAGGAGCACCTCATCAGATACAATAACATGCACAACATGGAAAAATGAACGGTTTAGGGCCCGATTTATATATGATTACCAGATGAACAAGAATCATGATAGATATGGACAGCTAATCATGAATGATGTAGATGAAAATCTAACAACCTAATCACCAAGTATAATAAGGAAATTTAAATAATTCTACCAGTTATTAATTTATGCAAGAGAACATAATTTAACCTCATTATTCATCATGTCTTTTCATTTTTCCATTCCTTAACAGGAATATGATTACCATCATATTTTCTTATGGAAATTCACGTATCTCAAATCCCACTTGAGTTAGAAAGGTTATATTCTTATACATATAACGATTCTAAGACCGCCCCTCCGAGTTTCCCCACTGGGCGTGCCCCAAAATGACTATCATCTTCCAGGGCCTATCTATACAAGGCAACCTGGGCACCTATCGCACATCGGGAAGTGGCCATATGCCTGCGAGTGAGTCATAACCACACCAGGAATTACCTCACTAGCGCAGAAAAACATATAAAAGTCCTGCATATGGCCGAGGACTATAGTCTCCCTGCATTCAATAGTTAGGGGACATCACCTCATGCGCGAGCTTCCCTTATGATAGCATTTAGAGAGGTGTGTTTAAGTAAATTAACATTTACCAATTACATCTCATTATCATTTTCATTAATCACATGTATGTTTCATTTTATTTGAAACCATAATCCTTGAATATTCTCATTAATATTCATCATATTTTAAGTCCCGAATTATTCTCATTATGATCACCAACATATTACAAGTCCCAAGCTGTTATATACCTCAATAGGGCTTCTAAAATATCCACATATGGCCTTAGAACTCTTAATTCCTATTAATATGCGAAAAGAAAAGTAATGCCTAAACTTCACTTTTGATAGCCATAGAATAAACCCCAAGCGAACCCATTCAACTCTAGGGTAACGACCAAACTCAACTAAAACTCTAGGACTCTATGTTTACTTCTTACAAGAAGGTTCCTAGGTCCTAATCCTAAAGAAAAGGGTCAAAATTAGAAAAGAGAAATGCAAGATTTCCGAATCGATTCGGCCTGGACGAATCGATTCGGTCAGACAAGCGAATCGATTCGGACTAGTCGAATCGATTCGGTCCGGAAAACCAACCATAATTTATATCAATAGCCAATCAAATCAACCTCCAAAGATTCAAAGCCCATTAATCCAACAAAATCCCTAACTTTCTTAAACCATAATTAACCCACAACTATCAACACTAATTATTCAACTTAAATCATATAATAGCAAGTAGAAAACTTGCCTCAAGCTTGCTAATTCAGATTTGATGGAGATGAATGCACGAAAAATCACCAAATCTTCAATCTCTCTTTTTCTCCCAAGGTTTCTTCTTCTATCTTTTTCTCTATGTTAGGAATACAATTATGGGAAAATAGAAGACTTAGGGAGACTAAATCGTGATCTTACTCCAAAATTCTGACTAAAGTGATCAATACCACGATAAAATAATACACAACTACACATTTAAACTAAAACCAGTCAAAAGTGACCGAAACCTCAAAATACAATATGGCACATAATTTGACTATCTCGCACCTTCCGGAACTAACTACGCCCTCTAAATTATCATTTGGAAATTTTATAACTCATTTTAAGTTCCAGTTTTATTTTAAACCAAATGTCATCTTAAATTTTATGACACATCAAAACACATCATGGTGATATTCACCCACATATAAGGTAAATATGCAACATCTTGGTAAATATTAACTTTTCATCCTTAAATTAATACTTACTCCACATTCCAACATTTTATATCTAATTACTATACCTAGAAAATAAATATAAAATAGGTTCTCAAAAGTGAGGGTTGTTACATCCACCTAGGGAATAGTCTCAAAGTCCACCGGAACCTTGGAGTCTACCATTCGAGACCAAGCTACAATCAACCACACATGGTGTCTTTCACGATGTGAGAATGCCGCAGCAAAACACAAGTTTCTTCTTTTTTGTGGGATATAGAAGCAAACCCAAAACATCTCTTCTTTGAGGTGTAGATAAAAACCCGGTGCCAAATAGTCCCAGAAAATATATAGAAGTGGTACTTGGAATAAGCAAATATAGGTTTAAACAAAAGTGTTTAAGAAAGATTTTCTTGAAAAACAAACACTCAAAACATGAACCTTTTCATGGAGAAATTAATCTCTCAAAACTCTCTCTTGGAGATTGTAGAAGATGAAAAATTTAGTTTGAAAAGGTTGGTTCCCTCACATATTAATTCTGTCAAAAAGTAGTGGGAAGATGGAGAAAACTGCCAAAAATTGCCAAATGATTTTTTCGTCGGAAATCTCGATCGAACAAGATTTTCGTTCGAACGAAGTCTCGTTCGAACGACCTATCTAATGATGTTGCAGAGGTAAATTGGGAAAATTCATTGGCAAACTCGTTCAAACGACATTTTCATTCGAAAGACAAACTCCTTCGAACGACAATATCGAGCAAATTGATAGAATGTTCATTTTTTGATTTTAAGCCCAAAAACTTTATATTAAATAAACATTACACCCAATAAAATTATTCCAAGTCTCCTAAAAATATATAAAAGCATTCATACCTTTTGGAGACAATGGAATATGGTGTTGATGATGTGAAATGTGGCACTAAAACTTGGCAATGATGTTCTTTTGATAAATAGGCCGCAACGTCTTCAACTAAAACTTGTTATAGGCTTGGATGCATACACATGGACTATATCCTATGAATTAAAAAAAAATCCGAAATTGTGCCAAAATTACATTAAGACTCAATTGGAAATTTGTGTCCTTACAAATCTCGCCCTTTGGCTATTTCGGGACAAAAACCAAAACAAAATCCTAAAGGGCCGTCGAGCTATACTAGACTCAAAGATTTCCCACCCAAAAATAAAAAATACAAGCTTGACTCAAAAACCCAATGATCAATATCTTTGCCAATGAAAGTTGCAACTTAGAAGAATTCCTGCACACTTAAGCAGACTATCAAACGTATAGGGAATATTAAGAATATTAAATGCATGTAAATACTCCACCTAAATTAATTCCCCTTTATCAAATTAAAGACCTACTTAGAAAGACGTCTCGCCTAAGTTAAATCTCCCAAACTAAGATACGATTACAATAGGAGTAGATACCATTTCTCCCCCTATCATTCTCCCCCTTTTTGTTCACGAATAGACAAAAGTGATAGAATTAATAAAATAAACATGCATAATGTTCAAAGAATATGGGCAACAATAGCACGGACTAATCCACAACAAGGATGAAAAGAAACTAACATATGATGCAAGAAAATGATGCCAATTTGATACAAAAGATACTAAGCATGTGATATCAACCAAAATATGCAACAAGATAGATACCAATTATGAATGGAAAGCATAGATGGACTACAAAGCAAGGCAAAGAAAAAAATTACCATATATATGTATACATAATGAATATCACAAACGTACACGCACATATATATATAGGTATAGACACCACACATGACACAAAATAGAATCATATTTTCACATTCGTGTGGCAAAAATGTGTCATCTGGAAACGAAAGTGTAGGGGTGTGAACTATAAACAATTAAGTTTTGACCTAATCATTTAAAACATGGTCACGGAGTTCTCATTTGATTGCATAACTTTATCACATTTGAATATAACCTCATGTGGTAATATAAATATAACTCAATGAACAAACATACATAATGCACATAAGCCTAGAATTTTGATGATTCTACAAACCAATAGGGTCATGACAATGAAAGCGCAACTAGGATAAACGAACATTGTGCAAACCGTTGATATACCATCCAATCTCCCTCAAAATATGCATATAATTATTTTGAATGAATATATCAATTTAAACAAAATAGGCCTTGGGAAATTATTTTATTTTAATGCCATTAATCTTTTAGGCCTTTGGACCACGTATTTCTTTCAGGTCCAAGCAAACGGTGGCTTACTCGCAAAGGATGATAATTCATTTTGGAGCCCTTCCCCGTGAACATTTATATATAACATTTTATATATCACTCAAATCTCACGTGCAATGGATTTAACATGCACAAGTCCTCCTAGGTAAAAAATATTTAGATGACTAGATGGGTAGGAGAACACCTCACAAAGTTCAAATATACATGTGAAGTTAAAATTTCAAGAGAGACCGTGCACATGTGAATTGAGGCATATAAAAATAGAATCCATTATAGCAACACAAATTCCAACTACTCCATATAAGCATGGTAAAGAACATTTTAAGGATTGACAATCTTAACCAAATGTTCTAGCCACATGGGAGGGGAAAAAAAATTCACACACAAGTATATGCCACATAAAGTGTGTCAAACTAAAATACAGATAAAAAAATCTTTTTGAGTTTTTGAAATTTTTAACGAAACAAACAAAAATATTTACTCAAAAGACAAACAAAATCTTTTTTGTATTTTTCATTTAATGCAAACTGAAAATAAATATAATATATTACAAAAGATAAAAAAACAATCATAATTCTTGAATGTGATAAATAATTAAGTATAGACTAGAACAATGATAAAGAAGCATAGAATTATCTTGATAATATAGCATGAAGCAAAAAAGCTAAAGTATGCAAATAACTATCACATTCAACCGTTAGATTTAGCAGGGAAGGTATCATGGGAAAGTAAATGAGAATAAAAAATCCTATCTTGTAAAGCTACCAAGTCGGATCTCCTAACCCAAAATAACGATGAATGACGATCTCAGGATATAGGAATATTGGCTACCTCGATTGCCTTACATAGGGATTTTCTAGGACCTCGTTTAAAGATCAAAGCAAAACTTCCTAAGATGACCTTTTTTACCACAATGTGAGCACCTAAAGACTTGGCAAATAGATTTAACTAAGGAAAGATCTATAACATTGTTCCTAGAAGATTCTCCTAAAAAATTGGTTTTGTCTTTATGAGTTGAGTCATTACAAGTATCGAACCCTAAACCACAAGTGTTATTTTTAATTTGGAGCGCTCCTAATATTTTATCTAATTTCTCCGAACGACACTCCAAATTAAATTTGACTTTACTATAGTCTTTTAATTTATTTTCTAAATCTAAAATGTGAGACTCTAATAAAACATTCCACTCTTCAAATGCAAGAATCTCCTTTTTCAAGGATTCCATTAAGCCTTTAAGGATATCTCTCTCGCCTTCTATAGATTCTAGCTTCTCACGAAGAGCTCTCTCACATGTCCTAAGGTCATCAACCAACACACTCTCATCTGTGACCTTGGTACTCTCTCTTAAACTAGCTTCTAACTTTAAATTAGCTCTTTTTAATTTAATAGATTCTTCATACAATTCTTGAAAAGCAATTTGAGGTTCACTCACATCAACCACTTGTTATTTTTCACTCTCTCTATCTTCTTCACTCTCACAACCATCATATTTTGGCGATTCACAATCAAAGGCCTTGGTAGTGTCATGTATTTGTATATATTCATGGGAAGATTCATTATCAGTGCTCACATGACGAGCCATGAACGTGACAAAGTTGCGCTCAATGGGGGAAGTGGGTCCCTCTTGTTTATCACTATCACTAAGGGTAGCATTATACGAAATAGGTTGTTTACCCTCTATCCTTAGTTTAGTGGGGCACTCAAAAGTCCTATGGTCATAACCTTCACAACCATAACAACTATTTGACTCGTCCTTATTTAAATTTTCATTAAAAGTTTTAGGGATATTTTCGGCTTTGTCATGATTAGAATTTTCAAATTTCTTAAACTCATTTTTAAATTTATCTTAGTAAATTTAAGAAATTTATGAAACTTCCTAGCAAACATAGTCATATCTTCTGAGTCACTATCACTTTCCCTCTCTACTTCTTATTTTTCCTCCTTTTCGTCTTTCAAAGCAATGCCCTTATCTATTTTCTTTTATGTTTTGGAGGGAAACATGTCTAGTTCATAGGTTTGTAAATCACCTACGATCTCTTCTAATTTCGTAGAGGCTAAAGTGGGTAAAGAATTTAACACGATCACCTTAGGAATAAATCTATTGGGTAGGGACCTAAAACTTTTCTTTACAACTCGATTGTCGGGTATTTTCTCTCTCGAATTAAAAGATGAATTAACTATATCGAAAAATCTAGCATAAAATTCATCAAATGTTTCTTTTTCATTTATTTTGATGGTTTCAAATTGAGTGGTGACGTTTTGGAGTTTAAAAGCTTTTACGACACTAGTTCCCTTGTGAGTGAGTTTTAAAATATCCCAAAATTCTTTAGAGTTTTCACATGTCATAATGCATCAGAATTTGTGACACCCCGCTTAAAATAATAACGGGTGGCCAGCCTTATACTACATTTAAACAGGAATCTCAGATGGCTCATTCTCAGCATCAACGGACTATACTAAAATAGATAAGGCTAACTACCCGATACTATAAAAGCGGATGCCAAAATTAAATTAAAACATATAATGGATATCAAACCAACAATGAAAAACTAATAACAAATGTAAGACTTACACAAGTACCATGATAAAAGAAGTGCTAAACATTAAAATAAAAAGAGTACATAAAAGGAAATATCCCTGAATAAGTTGTCGGGTCACAGACAGTACAATAACCACAAAGAAGAAATATAAATAGATATATAACCCTTGGGTGTAAACCCGACATACAAATAAATCCTATCTAGATTTACAAAGAAGTAGTAAGTGACTACAATCTAAATCCCACCACAGTCCGCAACTGCTACGGCTCCCAAGACTCTGGATAGAAAAACATCTGGTAACCATGTAGTAGGACACCTATAGTAAATAGTATATATATATATATATATATATATATATATATATATATATATATATATAGCAAAAGAAAAATATAAACGGGTCAGAGCCCGAGGTGTAAAATGTTTAGTAAGTGTGTTAATTGTGCATAATAAATATAAATGCACTATGTCATAATTAAAGTGGAATTTCACTCTCGTGAAATCCCAAACTCACCTCTCATCTACAAAGCGCACCTAACGTGTCCTGGAGCCTTAATTAAGTTACCCCACCCATATAAGGACAACCTACCTTACAATAGTCATGACCAATACCCGCGTGACTTTCCATCCTAACATAACCCAAGAATCCTTTCCATTCTAATCCCACCGAAAAATATATATACATATATGCCTTACTAGGCTCTAGTGGTTCCAAATATTAACTTAAGCCAGTTATAAGTCTTAATATGTCACACATTAACATTAGGCTTCAAAATAAGAGTTGATTCTTTAAACAACATACATTCAAACGCTAAGAACAAAACTTCTCTCCACTCTCAACATTGCACTGCGTTTCGTGCGTGGGGCATCTCGCAAAGCGAAATCCAAATAAGGAACCCCCATGATACACTACACCTTGACAATGTTGATCACAGGGAACCATCATGTCTTCTACCCAAATCCTATTGCAGCAACTACTTAATTATTGAGTACTATATCTAAGAACATAATTAGCATATTTATCTACCTCCTTGAGGTCGATATAACCGCAATTGTCTCTTAGTACAATCCTTCGACCTTGATCAACTAGTACACGAAAATCACCCAAGATGTACATACTAGAAAATTCATAACACCTGCACCTATAGGATATTTATGTATACTCTAAATATATATATCAGCAATCATTCATTCCTATAACCACGTATACATAATACACAAGATGTATACTTTGCAATACACATAACATAAACGGTTATAGGATACCAAAACACTGCACCATGCTATCATCTTCCAGGGCATCACTCACATACCATCCTGGGGACCAGCGGTCGGACTCAATATCACCGACAACGCGATCATAAATCATAACGTCTAGGAAGCGGTCATAGCTCCAAGCCGGAAAGTGAGAACGAATCATACCCAAGACTTTTCACCCCCAAAAAAATAGAATCACACAAATAATAAGGGACAACTATGACCTAGGGACTATACGCACCCTTCTCCTCAAGCCAGGGGCCTCACCCACATCACGCAACCTCCCATGATAGCATGTGTCGGGTATGCTCACACAATAAGTATATATATCATTCATACACTATATATATATACATACATATGATCACATCATATATACAAACCATCTCGCACGGCATAGGTATTCATGCCATATGTACACAAATATATACATATCTACACATACATATATCCACATAAACACATATATACACACTATCTCACGTCCGTATGTAGGAGATTTAAAAAACTCGGTTATAAGTGTACATAGTCCTCCTTATACTAGCCATCATTCCAAGCATATTAACTTAATTCGTTATATAAATACGATCCCACGCTTGAAACATATTCATCCATTACCCTTATGATATGAATAGTCTTCCAATATATCCAACATTACGGTTATTCCCCAAGGTTTAATGTATGTAGCAATTACTACTCATCCCCTCTATATCCGAAATCACATTGATATATCTAATAATAATCTAGACTATAGGTATACACATAACTAATAGTCTGCAACTTCAAGCTCAATCCAAAATTCATTCCCTGATCCCATCCATTTTTGGAATCCCCATTGTTAAACACACACCGATATATAACAACTATCCTGACTAGATTTACAACACACCCTATTCTAGTTGATAGTATGATCCAATCGCTCTCAATTTTGACTATGGTTGAATGGTCCCCACGAACCCTTAACATTAATGCATAAGTATGAAATAACCAACTCGGCTAGAAGTACACACATAACTATTCTATTCGGTAATAATCTAAAGCATATACAATAATACCTCTTAACTTCAAACACACATAAACAAAATGGGACTATCTCCAAAATTTATAACTATTTCATAATATCTCACCACCATTATATTAATATAATCCGCCTATCATTCAGTCCCACAATCATTTAATTACTAAAAGAGGCATCCTACCCTCATAATCCATTTCTAACATAGGTCCGAAAGCCCCTATTCATCCTAAGGCATGAATCCCTTGATATTATATCATAACCCTCCATATTAAGTCCATTAGTAAGGCCCCTAAAGATAAAACACAAA
This sequence comes from Sambucus nigra, assembly GCA_949130495.1. Lineage (NCBI taxonomy): Eukaryota > Viridiplantae > Streptophyta > Magnoliopsida > Dipsacales > Adoxaceae > Sambucus > Sambucus nigra. The sequence goes on from OX422212.1 coordinate 365,649,251, forward strand.
AGAAAAGGGGGTAAAAGAAAATCCCATTCTTCGGCTAAAAACAGAGGACCGGTTGACCGGACCCAAACCCCCAATCGATCGCGGTTCTAAATTTTTGCCCTACGAAGAATGCAATAGGCTTTTCCCTTAGGGCGCGGTCGACCGGCCATACCTGATATCTTGGCCCTTTTTCCATTTTTAAACGAACATCAACTCCCCAAACACCCAAATATCATCATCTAACCCCCAATCTTTAACTCACTCATATTCTTAACATTTCAACTCAACCTACATCTCATCCCATCAATATAAATGCCATTAATCCCATGTATAAACATCACATTCAAGTTTTAGTACCCAAAATCTAGGTTTTGATATTAATACCCAAAATCCAATTCTTTGGCCCACAAATTATGAAATAAACTACACAGATGAATTATTTAGCAATATTAAACACTTGCCTAGAAATCCTAGTGGTTGAATCGTCCTCGAGATCGTGTGTTGGCTGGAATCTCCATGATTTTCTCCTCTCTCTATCTCTTCCTTTCTTCTTCTTTGTTTCTTTCTCTTTCTCTGTTTCTCTTAAATGAGATTGGCTGAATTCGTAAGCCTTTTAAACCTATAAAACACAAGTCCTAGTTTTTTAATGATAATACACACTTAATATGACTCGTTTACTCCAACTCGAGTCAAACTTATTTAAAAATATTCTGGAACCGAAATAAATCCCAAGGACAGTCATTTTGACTATCACGTACCATCCGGAATCAATGACGCACTCAAATTTGTCATCTCGAAAAGTTTACAACGTCCTCAATTTTTTGACCCAAATTTCCAAATTTAAAATTCTTCAATTAAAGTAAACTTTATTTCTCCCAAAAATTAAGCTTCTCAGTCCCAAAGTTACAGGGTATTATAGACTTCCCACTTACAGAAATTTCGTCCTCAAAATTTAGGTTATGCCTAGGACTTCGAATCTCATCTAGTCCTTACATCTATCCTCAAGATCACTTTACCCATCTCTCCTACTTCTCACATCGAATCATTTGAACTTTGAAATCAAACAAGCTACCCAGGGCGCCCATACACTCTATACCCAAGCTCAACTCGTAACAACATAACCTGGCTCCACTAGCCTCAAATCGTAATATAATTCTCAACAACTTAATCTATAATAGCATACTAAGTGTATAAAAAGTTTCAAATTTCTAATAGTTGAACTCTTCTCAATTCTTGACATTCATTACTTTCGTGCTGGGGAGGTCTCGCAAGAGAAATCCAAACAAGGAACCCTCCCAATACACTACTGTGTAATTATGTCGGGGATTGAGATCAGTTAAACCAGGATTAAGGTTTTATTAAATATTTTCAAGTCACAGATATTGCCCGAAGGCCTATATAACAATATACTATCAAATAATATCATGTCTTTCGACACGACAATCAAACACCTTATGTTCAAGACACAAGGTCCCAACTAACACAATACTCTAACCAACCCACTTGATCTTAAAACTAGCACAACCCTGAGCTAAATTCCCTGCTCAGAAATGAATTTGCTAAACTCCGAACATCTCAGTTATACAATTCCTCCACATCACATTAAAGTATTTCCGCAAAGTAAGTACTTCCCTCATTGGAATACCACAATTACCTTCTCTAGCCTATCTATAAAATAATAACCTTATAACCACTAATCAACAAACCTTAACAGTTTGCACTTCCAGAAATCAATAGCATAACTCTCCACTAGATCCTCACGAGACAGTCTATTATCCTAAAAGATGCCATACAAAGACCACACTTGCTCATTCCTCCCTCGAAGGAAATTATGTACACGCTATTGTTATAGCGGCTAACCCCTCATAATACCTTACATGCGACGCTCCCAATACTGCACAAAGCATGAGCTAAACCCAAATAAAGGTATTCTACACTTCACCTCCATATTATAATTATTTCACTTCATTCCTAGGTCCCTCTACTCCTTCCAGGACAAGCCTTCCTTCCTAAGGCCTAACTTTCCTTAAAGAAACATCCTCTCAAAAATCCTTCCTAAGTATCCTGAAGGATAAAGCGCTATTGCGACCCCCAACAACTCCCTCAGTCCTACTCAATGAACCCGAGTCTCCAAGTTTCTTTCTCCTTTCTTAAATGAAGACAATACTCCTGAAAAGGGGACAATGCCACATACCTTTCATCGGTAAAAGTCAGTAACACCAGGTTTTCTAACAAATATTGATTAATTCCTCAATCTAAACCGCCCCAGGACTCCACAATTTGTTTATCCTCAGTACTTACCTAATCAATCACATAATTCTCCATTCGATTCAATTCTCCTTCTCACTCGACCACCGTCATATCACCTTAAATCACCGCTAGAAATCTCCACCTTATCTCTGCCTAAATCATGGAAGGAAAAATAATTCCAGACAAAGCATACCCAAAATTTGTTATGGATATTTCATCTCTCATCTTGCCCCTTCCTGGGAGGCTTATTCTTGGCGACGTCTGAGACGAAAGAAACTATGTCAGAACGTCGTTCAAGTAAATACACCTCACAGAAGAAGATGAACATAGTGAACACAACAACCCTAATAGTAGGGCTTTACATCAAGAACGCTTGCGAAAGAACGTAGAAAACCCGCATAGATCCTAAGGACACTAGAACTTGATGCTCTGATACCATCTGTGACACCCCGCTTAAAATAACAATGGGTGGCCAACCCTATACTTCATTTAATCAGGAATCTTAGATCGATCATTCTCCGCGTCAACAGACTATACTAAAATATATTAGGCTAACTACCCGAAACTATAAAAGCGGATGCCAAAATTAAATTAAAACATACAATGGATATCAAACCAACAATGAACAACTACTAACAAAGGTAAGACGTGCACAATTACCATGATAAAAGAAGTGCTAAACATTAAAATAAAAAGAGTACATAAAAGGAAATATACCCGAATAAGCTGTCGGGTCACAGACAGTACAATAACGATAAAGAATAAATATAAACAGCTACACAACCCTTGGGTGTAAAACCGACATACAAATCAATCCTATCTAGATTTACAAAGAAGTAGGATGCGACTATAATCTAAATCCCGCCACAGTCCACAACTGCTACGGCTCCCAAGACTCTGGATAGAAAAGCATCTGGTATCCATGCGGTAGGACACCTGTAGTAAAGAGTATATATATATATATATATATATATATATATATATATGTGTGTGTGTGTGTGTATATATATATATAGAAAAAGAGAAATATAAACGGGTCAGAGCCCGAGGTGTAAAATGTTTAGCAAGTGTGTTAACTGTGCATAATAAATATAAATGCACTATTTCATAATTAAAGTGGAGTTGCACTCGCATGAAACCCCAAACTCACCTGTCATCTACAGCTCGCACCTAAACGTGTCATGGAGCCTTAATTAAGTTACCCCACCCATATAAGGACAACCTACCTTACAATAGGCACGTCCTATTCCCGCATGACCTTCCATCCTAACATAACCCAAGAATCCTTTCCATTCTAATCACACCAAAAAATATTTACACATATATGCCTTACTAGGCTCTAGTGGTTCCAATTATTAACTTAAACCAGTTATAAGTCTGAATACATTACACATTAACATTAGGCTTCAAAATAAGAGTTTATTCTTTAAACAACATGCATTCAAACGCTAAGAACAAAACTTATCTCCACTCTCAACATTGCACAGCGTTTCGTGCGTGGGGCATCTCGCAAAGAGGAATCCAAACAAGGAACCCCCGATACACTACTCCTTGACAATGTTGATCGTAGGGATCCATCATGTCTTCTACACAAATCCTATTGCAGAAACTACTTAATTATTGAGTACTATATTTAAGAACATAATTAGAATCCTTATCTAACTCCTTGAGGTCGATATAACCGTAATCGTCTCTGAGTACGATCCTTCGACCCTTATCAACTAGTACACCGAAATCACCCGAGATGTACATACTAGAAAATTCATAACATCTTCACCTATAGGATATTTATATATAATCTAAATATATATAGAAGAAATCATTCATTCCTATAACCACATATACATAATACATAAGATGTATACTTTGCAATACACATAGAATAAACGGTTATATGATACCAAAATACTGCACCATGCTATCATCTTCCAGGGCATCACTCACATACCATCCTGGGGACTAGCGGTCAGACTCAATATCACCGACATCGCGGTCATAAATCACATTGTCTGGGATGCGGTCATAGCTCCAAATCGAAAAGTGATAACGACTCATACCCAAGACTTCTTACCCCCAAAAAAATAGAATCACACAAATAATAATGGACGACTATGACCTAGGAACTATACGCACCCTACTCCTCAAGCCAGGGGCCTCACCCACATCACGTAACCTCCCATGATAGCATGTGTCGGGTATGCTCACACAATAAGTATATACATAATTCACACACTCTATATATATATATCCATACGATCACATCATATATACAAACCATCTCGCACGACATAGGTATTCACGCCATATGTACACAAATATATACATATCTACACATACATATATCCACATATACACATATATACATACTTTCTCACGTCCGTATGTAGGATATTTAAAAAACTCGGCTATAAGTGTACATAGTCCTCATTATACTAGCCGTCACTCGAAGCATATTAACTTAATTAGTTATATAAATACGATCCCTCACTTGAAACATGTTCATCCATTACCCATATTATATGAATAGTCTTCCAATATATCCAACATTATGGTTATTCTCCAAAGTTTAATGTATATAGCAATTACTACTCATCCCCTCTATATCCGAAATCACATCGATATATGTAATAATAATCCCGACTATAGGTATACACATAACTAATAGTCTGCAACTTCAAGCTCAATCATAAATTCATTCATTGATCCCATCCATTATTGGAATCCCCATTGTTACACACACACCGATATATAATAACTATCCCGACTAGATTTACAACACATCGATTCTAGTTGATAGTATGATCCAATCGCTCTGAATTCCAACTACGATTTAGTTGTTCCCATACACTCTTAACATTAACGCATAAGTATGAAATAACCAACTCGACTAGAAGTACACACATAACTATTCTATTCGGTAATAATCTAAAGCATATACCATATTACTTCTTAACTTCAAACATACATAAACAAAAAGGGACTATATCCACAATTTATAACTATTTCATAATAGCTCGCCACCATCATATTAATATAATCCGCCTATCATTCAGTCCCACAATCATTTCCTTACTAAAAGAGGCATCTTACCCTCATAATCCATTTCTAACATAGGTCTAAAAGCCCCTATTCATCCTAAGGCATGAATCCCTTGATATTATATCATAACCCTCCATATTAAGTCCATTAGTAAGGCCCCTAAGAATAAAACCCAAAAGAAAAGGGGGTAAAAGAAAATCCCATTCTTGTGCTAAAAATAGAGGACCGATCGACCGACCCCAGACCCCCGGTCGACCATGGTTATAAACTATTGCCCTATGAAGAATGCAGTTGTCTTTTCCCTTAGGGCATTGTCGACCGCCCCCTGGCCGCGGTCGACCGACCATACTAGATATCTTGGCCCTTTTAACATTTTTAAACGAACCCTAACTCCCCAAACACCCAAATATCATCATCTAACCCCCAATCTTTAACTCACTCATATTCTTAACATTTCAACTCATCCTACATCTCATCCCATCAATAAAAATTCCATCAATCCCATGTATAAACATCAAATTCAAGTTTTAGTACCCAAAATCTAGGTTTTGATATTAATACCCAAAATCTAATTCTTTTGCCCAAAAATTATCAAATAAACTACAAAAATGAATTATTTGGCAAGATTAAACACTTGCCTCTAAATCGTAGTGGTTGAATCGTCCTTGAGATCACGTGTTGGCCATAATAATCAAGCTTTTCTCCTCTCTCTCTCTCTCTCTTCCTTTCTTCTTCTTTCTTTCTTTGTCTTTCTTTGTTTCTCTTTAATGAGATTGGTTGAATTCGTAAGCCTCTTAAACCTACAAAACACAAGTCCCAGTTTTTTAAATGATAATACACACTTTAAATGACTCGTTTACTCCAATTCGAGTCAAACTTACTTAAAAATACTCCGGAACCGAAATAAAACTCAAAGAGGTCATTTTGACTATCACGTACCATCCGGAATCAATGGCGCACTAAAAATTATCATCTGGAATACTTTATAATGTCCTCAATTTTTGGACCTCAAATTCCAAATTTAAAATTATTCAATTTAAATAAAATTTATTTCTCCTAAAAATTAAATTTCTTAGTCCCAAAGTCACGGGGTATTACAGAATTCATCCGGTGTGACCGCCTTAAACAAGGCATTTAAATCACGGGAATAAAAATTTGCAAGTTTAATTCATTCTTGACGCGACTTAATATTTGTCTCAAAAGTACGTACAATCTAGGCTCAAGTGCAAGCCTGTCGCTCAAGTAATAAACCCGGTAAGTCGGGATCGTATCCACAGGGATCGAGATTGCCAAATAGTAATAAGAAAAATTATTAAATCTTGAAATGATTTCGTAAAAGAAATGAAAAGATGATTAATAATTGGGAAAATTTCTATTAAAAAATTACTTAAAAAAAACAAACTGAAAAGTGCAAAAGAAATTAGATCTGACAAATGGGAGAAAATAGGGTAGGGTACAATCCCTCAATCCTTAACAAATTACCGTATAGAATACTAGAATTGTAAATTAAAATTATTGACTAGATCCGGTCTTTATACATTCTAAGCATTACGTATATGAGGTTCAAGCCTGCACCATACGAAATCAAAGATAAATATAAAGCGGTGCTTTCACGATTCAATCAATATTTTAATTTAACCTCTATTTCTACATAAATAATTTGCCTTGGATTGAGTTCATGTACCCCAACCCTTGGGAATTTAGCTACTCATGATTTGGTTCAAGAATAAATTCACACACAAAATTATGGATCTACAAGACATGGGAAATAATTTGCAAATAATAAAAATAGAGAATGGAAAGATATTACTTGAATTCAGCAACAAAAATGGAATTGGAATCAAGAATTTCTTACAAACTAGGGTTCATGAAAACTCTTGAAGGAATAGAAAATTTGCTCTCAAAATCTAACCCTAAAATTCAATCTAGCACTTCTAACCTACTCCTAACCTAGCCTCTCTCTAGCAACTCCCTCTCTCTAGAATTCCACTCCCTTTGAAAATGAGGTAGAGCTTCGTCTTTTATAGCACCAAGTTGCATGAATTTGGCATCAAATTCCGCTTGTGGCACAAGTTTTCCAAGAGTTGCACTGCATTAAATGCATAATTAATTACAGAAATCCGCACATCCAGACTCTTCATTATCGCGCAACTTCAAAACATCGTAATTTCTTCACCGTAGCTCGGATTGAGGTGCCGTTTTTCCCAGTATTCTTGTAATTTAGATCTCTTCAACTTTCTAGTTGGCCCCACCTTCGGAATAAGGCTGAAAAATTACGAAAATGCCCTTGAACTCCCCATTTCTTGGTTTCTTTCACTGTTTTGAGTTCTCCTTCGCACTAACTTTCATGAAATACCTGTAAAATACATGAGAAATACACAAAACACGAAATACTTGCCAAAAGGGGTTAGTAGAATACATTTGAGACAAATACAAGCTACTTACACTGCACGGGATCATAAAAATACTGAAATTAAGGGGATAAATGTGAAGAATATGTGCCTAAACACACCCCTTAACTTAGAACTTTGCGCGTCCCGAGCAATGTATATGAATCCTAACCAAAATTCTACTCTTGAAAATTCCTTTATTAAAATAAAATTCCACTTTCGCAGGCAAGCGATTGCATTTAACGTATGCAACAAGCCTTTAAAACCCTAGGTTACCCTAGTAGGACGAGTTTTGTCTCGTGAGGGTTTGCAGTGAATATACCCACAAAATTCTTTATTGACTCAAATAAATATCAAAATATTTAAAAATTGTACAATTTAAAATTTAAAATTTTCGAAAAATAATCACCATAAATTCATATTCAAATGTCTCAAACCATAGTGTGTGTGTGCAAAGCCAAAAATTAAACCTCAAATTTCCACCGATTGAGCATTACGTTACTTTCCGAAAATTCGTTTTGATTCAAATTCTTACGGATGCACTCACAAACGAATCACTCGGAATGTGGTTATTTTCTCTCGGTATGCATGATATAAAGAGTAAATATAATGGACACAAATTCATGCATACAAAATTGAAAAGAAGGAAATATATGGTGAAAAGATCTCATCATCGGAGTACAATTATTAGGAAATGGGAACATCACCTCTAATTCACACCATTTAATCTCTCATTTTATCTTTTCATGTCTTAGCTCTCCATTCAGTAATTAATTTCGCCATTTGGACTCGGTTAGGACTTTTCGGGTTAAAAGTGTAAAGGGTAAAATTGGGAATAGACGGATTGTTCGGAATTGGAAAATGTCTTTATGATGTCCAATAGTGCTTTTTCGGGCATTTGCTCATTTTTCTCTTTCTCTTTTTTTTCTTTTTCTTTTTATTTTTTTTCTTGCTATTTTTCTTTTTTGTTGAGCATTTCTATTTTTTTCTTCTTGCCCCTTTTTATTGCACTTTTCGGACTTAATGAATATTCCATTTTCGCAATTCTGGGCTATTTGGGTTTTTCGGGTTATCAAACGAAAAGATAAATTTTATTAGGCTCAAATTGGGTTGCAAAAGGATAATTTTTCTTAACTTTTTATGGCTAATATTTTTGGGTAACAAACGAGGGCCTACTTCATTGTCCAAATTGCTAATCACATTACCATATGCATCTCGAGATTAATTAAGTTTAGAGATATATTTAGCACGAATTTCGAGACAATAATTTCACACATTTCCCATAACCGATCAAAACAAAGGATTGAGATCATCAACGACTTATTAAAACGTTGAAAAGAACTTTGAGTTAATCATAAACTCGGATTGATTTAAAAACTCATAAAAAAATTGAAAGGCTCGAAATCTCACCGGGTTTTATTAATCTCCACACTTATTTGTAAAGTCGTCAATTTTCTTTCAATTTCCATCTTCGGTCAATTTTGGCTTAGTGCATTATGAATTTTACAATTTGAGACTTCAAACAGAATAACGGTGATATTTTTGATAAATTTAAATTCCAATTTTTATTTATTTTGAAGAAAAATATTTTTGACTTTTTCTAAATTTTTCAAATTTTTTTTCAAAATTTTCTAAAAAAAAACCACACTTGGAAAGAACATGTGATCGAATCAATGAATCTAAACAATAAATGGGAAGAATATCCCACACCCCCTAACTTAAATGTTTCATTGTCCTCAATGTGAATCAAGAACACAACATAAAGAGAGGAAAAGAAAGATATTACCCAAATGGAGCGATCCCTGATGAGTGCGAGTCCATTGAATCTACAAAACATGTTAGAACCAAGCATAGCAAAAATAATAACAAAAACTTTAACTAATGACACTACATTATTAAAAACGGAAAGAAAAAGAAAAAGAAAAAAAAATAATTATGTACAACCTACAATTTGAACGGCTAATAAATCATACACTAGAAGTCGAAAAATTTGAGGGTCCACCCAAAATACAATTTGACTTTGAGGGATTAATGGTGTACCCTCATTAGGATGCATGCCTCCCGAAATGTAAGAATTCCGTTTGAAAAACGGAAGGCATGTGAAAAGTTTAAAAAATGAACCATCACCAATTACAAAATTTAGGGGGATAATGAAGGATTTTGGTGCATAAGAGGACAAGTCCCATTGGGATCCAAGAAATATAGAATCACGTTACAAAGATTTTTCAAGTAGTATGGGGAGAGGGGCACACAAAAAGGAACAATCCATATTAGAAAACAATTTAAGCATAGAGTGCTTGTCCTCATAAATCGGAAAATGATTCTCTTGTTGCGTAGCACGTGTGTTGGTCTCTAAGTCGGACGATATTTGAGTCGTATCTTCAAGTACCTCCGAAGACTCAAATGGTATGGGTGAAGGTTTGGGAAGGAGGAATGCATCAATTCTATTGTCCCACTCACTTTCGTCCAAATGACAAATTGAGGCCCAGAAAGATTGGACTTCATCAGTAAGGCTTGCATCTACCTGTCCAAACTCGCGCTCAAACTCTGCTAGGCTCAACTCCTCTAGCTCTCTCTCTTGCTTGGTGTCCTCAAAAATTTTTCCCTCAAAATTTTCAATTGGATCGGGTGGAGTGACACGTCTAAGTGTGTGGCCCGTAAGATGAAGCATCTCAAAATAACATTCCCATACAAGAAGCGGATCAACATCCTTAAGACATTCATCCAATTCTTGTGATGGATTTAATGGTTCGATAATAGTGGGGACACAAGGAGACAAATGATCCTCAACCTCAGTAGATTTTGCAATATTTATAATAGGTTGAGATTCAAAAGAACTTGGATCAATTTCAATGATTTCATTCTCAAAAGTATTAGATGAAGCGCAAGTCTCGACCTTTTCTAAGTTGTCCAAATAATCATTCAACTCCTTGCAAGTTGCTACAATTTTCGACTCGAGAACAGCACGGTCATCAGATTGCTTTTGTAGATCAAGTAAGAGTTCTTCCAAAGTAGGCTTTCTTGGTTCTAGCACCTCGAATTCCTCATTTGGTTGAAAACTTACTTCATCTTCAAAACTATCGGAAAAAAAATCCTCATTGGGTTCAAATAATGCATCTAACTCTTGCTCCCAATAACGATTTTTTTCGCGATATTCTTTTTCAAGTCTTTCTTCTTCAAGCAATTGATTTTGATAAATTTGGAGTTTCTCAGCACTAGGCTTGTATTTAATATAATCATCTTTAGTGATATTGATCCAATGGTCATAAGTCTTGAGTGCCTCCTCTTCCTCACTATTAGCATAACAATTAAAGCCACCAAAAGAGTTAAAATAAGACATTTCAAATTGGGCAATTCAAAAACGTGACACACATTTTTTTTTTCAATTTTTTTTTTTTTTTTTTTTCGAAATCACTTGTAGATAAAAATAACTTTCTTAAAAATTTAACAATTTCAATCCCCGTCAACGGCGCCAAAAACTTGACGCGACTTAATATTTGTCTCAAAAGTGCGTACAATCTAGGCTCAAGTGCAAGCATGTCGCTCAAGTAATAAACCCGGTAAGTCGGGATCGTATCCACAGGGATCGAGATTGCCAAATAGTAATAAGAAAAATTATTAAATCTTGAAATGATTTTGCAAAAGAAATGAAAAGATGATTAATAATTGGGAAAATTTCTATTAAAAAATTACTTAAGAAAAACAAACTGAAAAGTGCAAAAGAAATTAGATCTGACAAATGGGAGAAAATAGGGTAGGGTACAATCCCTCAATCCTTAACAAATTACCGTATAGAATACTAGAATTGTAAATTAAAATTATTGACTAGATCCGGTCTTTATACATTCTAAGCATTACCTATATGAGGTTCAAGCCCGCACCATACGAAATCAAAGATAAATATAAAGCGGTGCTTTCACGATTCAATCAATATTTTAATTTAACCTCTATTTTCTACATAAATAATTTGCCTTGGATTGAGTTCATGTACCCCAACCCTTGGGAATTTAGCTACTCATGATTTGGTTCAAGAATAAATTCACACACAAAATTATGGATCTACAAGACATGGGAAATAATTTGCAAATAATAAAAATAGAGAATGGAAAGATATTTCTTGAATTCAGCAACAAAAATGGAATTGGAATCCACAATTTCTTACAAACTAGGGTTCATGAAAACTCTTGAAGGAATAGAAAATTTGCTCTCAAAATCTAACCCTAAAATTCAATCTAGCACTTCTAACCTACTCCTAACCTAGCCTCTCTCTAGCAACTCCCTCTCTCTAGAATTCCACTCCCTTTGAAAATGAGGTAGAGCTTGGTCTTTTATAGCACCAAGTTGCATGAATTTGGCATCAAATTTCGCTTGTGGCACAAGTTTTCCAAGAGTTGCACTGCATTAAATGCATAATTAATTACAGAAATCCGCACATCCAGACTCTTCATTATCGCGCAACTTCAAAACATCGTAATTTCTTCACCGTAGCTCGGATTGAGGTGCCGTTTTTTCCAGTATTCTTGTAATTTAGAGATCTTCAACTTTCTAGTTGGCCCCACCTTCGGAATAAGGCTGAAAAATTACGAAAATGCCCTTGAACTCCCCATTTCTTGGTTTCTTTCACTGTTTTGAGTTCTTCTTCGCACTAACTTGCATGAAATACCTGTAAAACACATGAGAAATACACAAAACACGAAATACTTGCCAAAAGGGGTTAGTAGAATACATTTGAGACAAATCCAAGCTACTTACACTGCACGGGATCATAAAAATACTGAAATTAAGGGGATAAATGTGAAGAATATGTGCCTAAACAATTCTCACTCCACCTCTCTGTTAGTTTGGGAACACGTTCATTTTTTACCATATATGTAGGTGGGTACCACTCTTTAACAACTGACAACCAAACCCTCTCATCTAGAGACCTAAGTGCCGAACGCATACGAGCTTTCCAATATGCGTCATTAAAACCATCGAAAATAGGAAATTTTGAAAATGGGGAAAATTCCATTTTTAACCAAAAATATTTAAAAGGACCTTAAGGCAATAAATTAGCGCGCCGGCTTTGATACCAATTTTAAAATGCGCGATAGGACCCCCAATTTTAAAATCTTTCAAAATCAGTTTCCTTTTAGATGTGGAATAAAGATGGTTCCTAATAAAAATTTAATTTTCCAAAAATTTCTTTAATTTTCTTTTCTTAAAAGGATGAAAAATTAAATTAAACACATATTTTAATTTCTAAAAACAAAATTAAAAGTAAACTTAAATAAGTGAATTATGGTGAACACACACACACAAAATCACACAAACTAATTTTTGAATTTTCTCACAAACAAAGATAACACTTGAAGTTAACTATGAGAAATTTACTTTTAGCCAAAAATTAATTTAACACAAGCCTAAAATTTGCTTAACAAGATTAATTCATTTTTCAATATAGGCCAAAACAATTTTTTTCAAATTAAATTATTTAGACTTGAATTAAATTAAGTTTAAACATTGCCCAAATATTAAACTAGCACCAAATTAAGCAAGATTGTAAATTAAACTCAATTTTATCTTTTTAACCTAAGCATACGTTCTAGGTGAGTTAAACAAGATAAAATAAACAATCTCACTACACGACAATGTACGAGGAAAAACCTAAATCGGAAAAACCTCGGACGGGCCTGGCCTAACAAATTCACTAAGTGTAGTAAAAATTTTACAAAGACTTGACGAGAGGACTTACATAACTGACTCGACTCCCTTCAAGCCTTGACACGCTCCTTCGATCTTCAACCTACCCCTAGCGAATAATCCCAGAGTCCAACGGAACCTTGGAGTCCACCAATCGAGACCAATCTACCATCAACCACACATGGTGCCTTTCACCATGTGAGAATGCCGCACCAAAACACAAGTTTCTTTTTTTTTTATGGGATAGAGAAGCAAACCCAAAACTTATCTTAACAATGAGATGTAGAAAAAAACCGGATGCCAAATAGTCCAAGCAAATATAAAGAAGTGGTACTTGGAATAAACAAATATGGGTTTAAACAAAGGTGCTTAAGAAAGATTTTCTTGAAAAACAAACACTCAAAACATAAACCTTTTCATAAAATTAAGCTGTCAAAACTCTCTCTTGGAGATCGTAGAAGATGAAAAAGTTGGTTTGAAAAGGTTGGTTCTCGTACATATTAATTCTGTCAAAAATTAGTGGGAACAAAAGTAGTGGGAAGATAGAGAAAACTGCCAAAAATAGCCAAATGATTTTCCCGTCAGAAATCTCGTTCGAACGACCTATCTAACAATGTTCCAGAGGCCAATTGGGAAAAGTCATTGGCAAACTCGTTCGAATGACAATATCGAATGAACTGACAAAATGTTCATTTTTCGACTTTAAGCCCAAAAACTCTATATTAAATAAATATTACACCCTATAAAATTATTCCAAGTCTCCTACATATATATAAAAGCATTCTTACCTTTTGGAGATTATGGAATATGGTGTTGATGACGTGAAACATGGAACTTAAACTCGGCAATGATGTTATTTTGATAAATAGGACGCAACGTCTTCAACTCAAACTTGTCATAGGATTGGATGGATACACATGGACTATATCCTATGACTTAAATGTTTTTGTCTGAAATTGAGTCAAAACTACATTAAGACTCAATTGGAAATTTGAATCCTTAAAACTTCAGGGGGTGAAGTTGTAACCTGAAAATAATTTTTTAATGTTTATCTAGGCAAAATATAGTTCTCCCTCAATTTTGGTTAAAGTCCGAGCTAAAATGGAAAAGTTATGAATTTTGGGGTCTAAAGTGCAAATAAGGGTAATTTGGTAATTTCTAAACTTTCTGAGGCTTAACTTGAATTAATATAAGTCATTTTATATTTTTTACAGGTACTTCTGAAGTTTGGTGAAGATTTTAGGTCATTTAGTGAAGATATAAAAGATTGTGGGAAGAAGTGAAAGAGATACAAAATCTTGGGGCCAAAGCATAAAAAAAGGGATTTCAAAAACTAAAATGGTATATAAATTATTGAAACAGTTATATAATTAAGAAGGCTTCCTAGACCGGGGGTGTTGTTTTAAATCCAAAACGCACCAGCCAAATAGGGCCCCAAGGCCTGTGCACCCCAGCTATCCTCCAGTTACGCCAATCAGATTTTCGACATGTGTTGAGTCCAAATTCTGGGGAAGAAAATCTTAACTACATAATTAGATAACCTCCAACTATTTTGAAACTCAAATTTCACGAAGGAGTTTTTTAATAATTGATTTTGGGAATTTAAACTACCATTTTTAATCTATAAAATTTGGGTCTCACACAAATCCAAACATCTCACCCCTAAGCCTATAAATAGAACACCTTGGGCTCATTATTTGGAGAGTGATTTTTCGAGAGATACTTTAGAACAATTTTTGGTAGTTTTATTTTGAGAGTTTTATTTATATTTGAGGGCCAAGAATTGTATCTTTGTGGGAGGAATTTTATCAAGATTATTTGTGAGACCCGACATTTGTAAGTTTGTATTGTTAATGAAAAATATTATTAATTCTTGCAATTTTATTACGTCCTCAATGATGCTAGCTTAATTTCTTAACTAGGACTAGGTGAAATTTATCATGTTTGATTAATATTATGCGTGATTTAAATTTCCCTTTATTCCCGATATATGCTAAAGGTTTTAAAAATTCGATATTCATTTAAAACAACACGAGAGTGTGTTTTAAACCTTCGGCTTTGTTTGAAAAAAAATCATATTTTTATTTTTAATTGTGAGTACTTTTTGATGGATTATGCTTGCTCTCGATTACTTTGATAGGCCATGCTTAAAGACTATACTTTAAAATTTAAAAGTGAACTTTTTAACGGAAATAGCCGTCTAAATTTAGAGATGCCTCTTCTCTCTAGCCTTAGGTTTCCTATCCAAGTGTAAAGTGTGAATTATGGGAACCTAATAACACTCTAAGATCCTCAATCCTCAAAATTAGACTTAGTTCATACATGGGCCTCATCTAAATGAGCCCCAAAACACCTCCAAATGGCCCAAAACACTAGCCAAGTCATATACTAACTCAATAGGACTACAACCCACTATTTAAAGGAAAATATGAAGATTCTATGCATCCCAAAAGCCAACCTAAAATTATGCCAACGCCAATTATTTTATATACTCAATAATTTATTAAATTAACCTGTATTACTCAAGATATAATTATTTATTAATTAAGCTCGACCCAGCATTATAAGAAACTAATTCACGATCATTTCAACCTAACACCGAGGGGATAATCCAAATAAGAAAACCGTCGATACCAAATCCCTGACCATGCCCTAGTTTCCCATTGCACTAAGACACTAACAAATATTAATTAATGACATATACAAATATAAATAGTGACACCCAATGTCAAATATGAATTAAATAACACACTCAAATATAAATAGTGACATCACATATCACAACAAGCACGAATAATAAAATTTCACTACTAAATAATGTACAACCAATACGATGTATTATATTCATCCCCCTTAAACAAGGAATTTGGTTCTCAAAATTCAAACTCTTAGTAAGCCTAATTGAAAGTCTAAGAGTATCTCACTCGTAGCGCCCTCACACTATTATAAAGGAATCCACTCAGACTATGACCTATAATACCATAAGATCTCCCTCATCATAAATGTCATTCGACACGTACTCTAAACCAGACTACTCTAACTAGTTTTATGGAAACTTATTCCTTAGGACTCCTTCCATCAATGACCTATGGATGCATCGTGAACACATTAACGGTGATGGGGTAAAGTTAAAGGACACTGGCCTCCCCCAATCCAAGACATTCAAAGGAACTTATTATCAGATTACCAACTCTGATTCAGAACCTATATCCTCCAGTTATTAGTTCGACCAATTAATTAATAACACTTGGTCCCCCTTCTTAGAACCCCAAAATATGTTCTTGCTAGGTTTTAAAATCTATTATCCACGCTGTGGTAAGGGTGACACACTCTTAACTCCAATCAACTTGGTCAATCTAATTCAAAGGACATGAATGGCTCCACGTACTCTTTGGAATCCCTGAATCGTCTCATAATCAATGATTATGTTCTCCCAATTTTGTACATCCAATCGTTTCAAGGACATAAAGTGAATCATCAAACATGTGCCTTAGTTAAAACTAACTCTCATTTCTTGGGACCTTCTGGAAAAAATAATCACCCTTGAAAAATAACCCTCTTCGTTCATTGAATAACGAAAGGAACTCCGCCCACTTATGACTTGTATACCATCTCTTGGTAAAACCTCTATGCTTGGTCCTGAACAACCTCTAACAAAAATTTGGGTGTAACGACCACCACTACTATACCTCTCCATATTCAATAAGATGGCATCGCCAATCACAACGAACTTCTCTCTCGTACGGTTAAAATGAACCACATGATGTGTACATTCCATATTTCATTAGAAAGGATGTTTTTGGGATATTCTCCTCTAGAATCCACCCCAGGTGATAACTTATCCATATTCCATATTGAAGAAGAGATCACTATCCTAGGCTGCCTTAATAGGTCATTGATACATAATAACAAACCCTCGTCCCATATCGGGACCTTGCCTAACTCTAGGTGGTCCACACATCAATTTAGTGAACCATTCCTCTTTTGAATCATTACACATGATTACGTCTTCTTCGAATCACATATTAATTAAAATTTTAGCCCATGATCCCAAGAAAATCTCTCTGTCTAAAAGAGTCAACCCAATAGGATGTCCTTGCAATGGGTCCACTATTAATCCTAACTCTAAGGTTATAATTAATCTTTTCTGTAGGTGATGACCCGACTAATCTTTGAGTTAAAACTAAAAGAATATTAGAAATTTTTGTAACATCTCTATGAAATTCTAATCCTCTCTAATGTGTTTATATCTTTACATAATCAAGTGTATTCTCGCATAACTACACCAAACAAATGCAACTTGAAAATGTCAACATAAAAAATTACCCTCGGTAGTCGATATAAGCATAAAATATAGATATAAAAACAATCTCACTAATAATACAATGATCTCTCATGTAAAAGTCTACAAAGTGGCAGAAATACGAGCTGAATAAACAAACTATCACTTCTCCATAATCACAACGTAAAGAAACCCCTACCCGTTGGGGTATCCACATATAAATATCACCCGGTGATAAAATCTATATATCTCATAATTATACTAAGAACATAAATTATAGAAAAATGACAACTCCTCGATGTCTGAGGAAGATCACGTGCGTGAGCAGTAAACATAACCATAACCATCCCCTGGTGCTATCCCAATAATACAGATTACTCTTAGGAAAATACTAGCTAAGTGGTATTACTCTCCACAATCGTAACACCTTTCTTTAAAGTAAATAATGAAATGGAAGCCCTACCGGTGGCCCTATTGACCTTGCCTAAAGAGTTAGACTTGTTAGTCCTAAGTGGTAAAAAGAGGGTTATCCAATAAAACTTTCCAAACCCTTGACATTAGGTTTTAGTGTACACAAAAATGTATACTTAACTGTTGTTGATAATACAAATGTCCTTCTTTATTTTCGTATTAATATTTCCTAGTGAAGATAGAGAAAATAGTTAAAATCCTCCTCGTACTGGATACCATGTGGTTGCCAAGATGAGATCTTTAAAATTTTACTTCTAATTCCATTACAAATGGTGAGTGAAAACATTCCCCTCGAACCATATGCTAGGCACTTTTTAAAGGACTCATGCCCAAAAGTCCCTAACTCCTAACTAAAGTCTACCTCATGCGTGGAATGTCTCATAAAGGAAATCCAAATAAGTAAATCTCTGAATACACTTGGTCTATCCGGGACGTTCGTCTAGAATAATGGTGTGAAACCCCCTAAGCGGTCGTCATTGTAGAGAATACATTTCCTAAATAATAAAGCTCAATAGTAGCCAAAGAATGTAATGGTAAAAAGAAACAGACGCATTCAAAACCCAAGTGAACTAGAACCTGGAATGATGTGATACCGACAATAACAACCTATAAAATTTGTAAATATATTGATCAGATTTAATATAAATATCCCTACAATTAAAAACTTTTGTAATATTCCCAGCATAATCAGAACAACTAAACTGAACAGTAATATAAAGAGTTAATGACATACTGAATAAAATAAAACCAACTTTTCAACCATAAAACTTCCGATACGAAATAAAATCAACATTGGAAGATAAAATATATCTCAAATAAAAATTCAACTATTAATATAAGTACCATATGTACAAAAGCTAACTAGGAATAAACTATATAATACAATGGTATGCTATATCCAAATAAATACAAAGAGTGGATGAGCTACACTTATCGACTCCTACATCATAGGAATGATGAATAGAACCTCGCTAGAGATGTTCCTCTAGTGATCAATCCAATTCTTCAAAAACACAATGGCCTAAGGCCCATGAATAATAAATATAACAACAAACTAAACAACAAGTTTATGCAGAATAAGATTATAGTTGAATTTGAGCTAAAACATAATTACATGTCTTCCTTTCATCTTTTAGTTGGTTTTCAGTTAGTAGTTACCTAACCCGACAACCTAAAATAGCATGTAGTTTAAATCCCAAACCCATATGTGGCCCTTGCGAGTAACTTAATTCTTTATTTCTTTTCTTTTTCGTTCATTAGGTTACTATCTTATATTAAGAATCATTTAGTGTTTGGTAATCTATTACCCAAATCACGTCTCATTAACTAATTAATGCACCACTATCACCCTCTAATCTCATATTTCAAGTCTATCCTTCTAGAGGTATCTCATTCCACTAATGAAATATATATTTCTGTAGTGTTTTTGATACATAAATCTCAAGTTACAATTATATAGGTATGCACCCGTGTTATAAGTTATATACATCTCTACTAAATCATCTAAATCGGTACAACTATTTCTACTACCGCAATACATAATCATATATAGTAGGAGAAAGACGATCTCTACATTAAACAATCACATATAAGTACAAACCCAATCACATATATAATAAATGGACAACTCTTGATCCCGCGCATAAAATATACGAAGGCCTATCCCTATTACCTTTGGAGATCACTCACACATATTAAGTATACTTACAGGCTGGATGGAGCCTATAACCTCGAAGACATCGAAAAGGGATAATCACTATAAATTACCATCATAAAGAACAACCTCTATACAAAAGACTATAAGCTACAACTTCCTCGTAGTTTCCTTGTAAGGACATGTTTTATAAATGTCTGGGGTAGAATCTAGGAATTTTCCAAGTGTCCTAGATCACAATTAAGTATGTCCAATACTGCTACATTCGGCACGTCTTCATGATTATCCATGACGGCCTTGATCCGAATTCATGCATCCATCATCTTCATATGTGCATCATGTATCACCCAATGTACACTTCAACAGTTACCACTACTCCACGTACTTATGTTAAAAATAATTTTAATTGAAGTGTTTAAATTATGTACATAAATAGTTAGGAATATTTTTGAAATAAATTTTTCAAAGTCTAGAAGATGATAAACACGCAAAATCCTTTAAAGGAGGTCTTCTGAGACACGTCACTGATGTCGTTCGAACGACATCGTATCTCATTCGAACGAGATGACATCTTGCTTGAACGACACCGTATGTCGCTCAAATGATGCACCGCCTCAACTTGGATATTTAAACATTATTCGTGCTACAGATTTTCCCAAGTCTGCATACCTTCGTTTCTGCAAAACAGTACCTGTTTCCCGACTTCATATGTTAAGGTTTTCAATGACTTTTTGATTCAAAAATATTTCCCAATTCTTTATGTGAATCCTCAAAACCCCAAGGAAGTTTATACTACTCATCTGGAGTCCACTTGTGGAGAAGACGAACCTTTTCCATTGCTGACCTTTTGGATCTCTTGCGGGAAATCTAGCCGACGACATCGAACCCGATATTTTCATTGTAATCTATGCAAACCATTATTTACTAATTATAGTGAAAATAATATGGTTTTGCCCCTGTGGGGGATTTTTCCTCAACTGTGATTGTCTTGCATGCATAGATTATTTCATTATTCAATCACTTTGGTTAAGATTTGTTGGGACTAAAATTGGAATTTAATTAAATAAGTTTGACATTTATTACTGGCACACTCTCAGTCCTTACTCATGGACACTAGTACGTTAGCCGTAGGATCGATGTAAAAGGACTAAGGTAAATCCCATCTCATCACCAGAGTACCAGTCAATGTCGTACGCACCCCATCAAAGTCCCTCCTAGTGCATCACTCATGATCACTAACACACCATGATATTCCTCTAGACATAAATCTAGTAAACAAGTATGCCCTTACAGAACTAGGTTAAACAAGCAATTATAAAATCCTACTCAAGTGGGTTACTAATAAACTCTTTCCCCATTATTAGCTAATACGCACATTAACTATAATTAATTAATAATAATGATATCCTGAACTCCTGAGGCTTTCAAAATCTAGGTATTAATCACACACTTAACTTATATTATTAATACTGGAAATAAGCTAACTAACCCACTTTTGGTTTATGACTTAATTCTAGACTCCCTAGTTCCCACAAGAGAAATTCCCTACTAATAAATCACAATCACCCAATCAAGCCCAACCCTTTCTTTTAACTATCTAAGTCTCCAAAATTATAGTTACTAATACATTCTACTCTCAAATTATTACCCCAACATCTCATATGGTAACCTTAAAACAACTCCATAATCAAAATACTAACCAAACAAACCTAACACAAAGCGCAAAACCAAAATCACTGATCCAAAATTTTAACCTTGCGCACCATTGGCAAATGATTGATAAGAAATTCAATAAAAATCCAAAAAATATGAAACTAGCACCCTGTCATTTGTAATTAAATTTTATATAATTCTAAGGAGTTTATGGATTGTGGAATAGGGAATATCGATCGAGGGTACCTGTATGAATGCAATTCTCTTATCTAGGGATTTAGAGCCCTCCAAAACCCTGGTTCTCTCTCCAAAACTCCATGGATGAACCCCCAAGCTTCCATACAACAACCAACTATAACCAAACATCAAATCCACTTCTAATTTAAAACAAAAAAAATCAACATACACTTATTAACAAGATTTAAGAGATTGGTATAAATGTTTGAATCAAAAACCCTAGTTTTCATTTCACATGGGGTTTTTACATTATTTACAATATATAATCAAGTCCTAAACATAATATAGCAATTCTAACTCAAATTAATGAAGAACTCACTGTATTTCAGACTTTAATTAACATAGTTATTATCTCTATTAAGTTAGAGATGAATTCGACTATTTAAACATCTAAATCAATTTTTTTAAACCTTATTAGTTTTATATTTTATTGAATATAGATATTGTAAAACAAAACCAATCATAATCAAACTCTAAATAAACTTTCGTCAGGGTTTGCTTGAGAATTAGTCCCTAAAATCCTATAATTTCTCTTCTTCTCTTGCTGCCTCATGTCTCTATACTTAGCATGCCTATGTGCGAATTATGGAAACCCTAATTATACTCTAAGACCCTTAATCCATGCAATTAGGCATAGTCCATACATGGACCTCATCTAAATGAGCCCCAAACCACCTCCAAATGGCCCAAAACACTACCCAACCCATATACTAACCCAATAGTACTAAAACTCAATATTTAAAGCCAAATACATAAATTCTACGCGTCTTAAAAGAGTGTCCAAAAATATGCCAAGACCAATTAATTAATATACTCATTAGTTTTAAAATTAACCAGTACGAGTCCACATATAATTATTTATTACTTTATGAATTAAACACGACCCCACATTTTAAGAAAATAATTCACAATCGTTGAAACCTGACACCGAGGGGATAATCTAAACAAGGAAACCCTCGATACCAAATCCCTAAGCATGCCATAATCGCCTATAATACTAAGTCAGCTCTAAATATTAATTAATGATTTACCATTAATTAAAATCTAATTTCAAATACGAACCAAATAACACATGAAGATATAAATAGTGAGATTACTTGTCACAACATGAACAAATAATTAAATTTCACAATTAAATAATGTACAACAAATACGGGGTATTATACTCCTCCTCCCTTAAATAAGGAATTTTGTTCTCGAAATTTAAGTACCCCTGTTAGGAAAATCTTAGAGTTCTTTAAGCCATTTTTTTTTTCTATTTGAGAAAATATTAGATATTTATTTACTTATCTTTGTGTTCAATCTGTTTTTCTAAACATTGTTTTCATAACCATATATTTTCTCTTCTTTGTCTTGAAAATTAATTTTAAGACTTAGAGCACCATAGCCTTGTAATATATCAAACAAACCTTGTAGGATTATCCTCAAAATCTTTGGTGTATCTTTTTTTGTTGCTTTAAGGTTCCACTTATTATAAAAGTGTTTCTTCAAATTTAAAGAAGATATTTTTGGTGGAAGATTTGACGACATTGGTCGCGGACCAAAGCTGGTGGTAATTGTACAACAGTCTTTCACTGCCAGCACTCTCCTAAGAGGATATATTGTGAAAGTGTTTATAGTTGGTCATAATATCTTGTGGTTGTAAGTATTTATGTTCTAGCTGTAATACTCTACCATAGTGCATTTACCATTCTTATCGGCCCAAGGTTTTTTTTCGTTAGTGGGTTTCCATCATACAATTGGTCTTGTGCTTATTTTATTTTTTTTCGCATTTTTAGAATCATTGTCTTAATTAAAGAAGAAAAAGTGGAGTCTAAAATCTAGTAAAGCATTTTGTTAAGTAGACTTTTAGATTGTAAACCCTTTTGAAATAATAAATTATTACTCACTTTTGTTGAATTAGGAAAATTTGTTTTTATTTGGATAGTTTTGATTGGAAGGAACACTCTCAGCCTTTGTAGTAAGAGACGAGGCTTAAAAATGAGCCTCTAATGTTGGATCCAAGGATTTAGAGGGATCCTCTATGGTTGGATCTAAGGCTTGAAATGAATACTCTAAGCTTAGAGTCAGAACTTAAAAGGGATCCTCCATGGTTGGAGATAATTCTTAAGGGGGAGCCTCTAAGGTGGTAGCCAAGGAAAAAACTGATGACTCGAGTTCTTGGGATGAGAATTATTTCACCCTGTTTGGATTTGACAAATGAATTCTATAAATAAACTATGCGAGAGTGTATCCTTTGATTATGGTATAAATGTAACGTATACCATAGGCTACCAACTCAATGGGCCACCACATACAAAGACCTTATTTTTTTGTTTAAGCATGATTAACCTAGGAGGATGATTTGTTAAAACTAGAATTTCATTCGCTAGGATGTACGGATACACCTTCCATTCTATGCGGATAAATGAACATGATTGTTTCTCCGTCTTAGGGTATCAAATCTATTCCCACTTAAAACTTTGCTTCTATAATATATGAATTTTTAAATTCCTTGATCTAGCCATACTATTGTTCCATTGACGTCCAACTCCGATACAAATAGGTACAAGTGAAAATTTCGCCTTACAAAGTTCGTGAAAATAAGGGAGAAGATACTAATTAGACCTTTAACTCTTCGAATGCCTTTTCTCACTCTTCACCCCATTTTAAAGCTTTCCTCACTACTTTGAAGAACGATAAGCATTGTTTTGGTGGCTCAAGAAACAAACGTGTTCAAGTCTTCCATGACCCCTATAACTATCTAAACTACTTTTTTGTTTCTTGAGACTTCATATCGATCAAGGCCTTCATTTTTTATGGGCTGGATTGAATTCATTCCTTTCTCACTATGAAACCAAGCAACTTCTCTCACCCGACTCTAAAAGAGAAATTAGTTGGATTAAGCCTCATCTGATTTTTTCCATCGTATTAAAAGTGTTGGCTAAATCATTCACATGGTCTTTTTCCTAGAGGCTTTTAGTCAACATGTCATTCACCAAAATTTCCATAGTTTGGTATATATGTTCTTCGAAGATTTTGTTCACATGACACTAGTAAATGGCTCCATCAGTTTTAAACTTAAAGGAGTTCCCTTGTAATCTTACCTGACTTTATAATTTATGAACCAAGTTTTATATGCATCGTTCTCATTCATTTAGATCTTGTTGTACCTAGTGTTGGAATCCATGAAGCTTATTAACTCGTGACTTATCATGGCATCTACCATTCGGTGTATCCTCAATATGGAAAAGTAATCCTTAGGGCATCACTTATTTAGGTTGGTGAAGTATACACATATTCGCAGTTTTCCATTCTACTTTAGTACCAGCACAACATTTGATTGATAAGAAGGCTAAGTAAATTCTTTAATGAAACTTGTGTCCAATATTTTCTTCACTTATTCCTTAATGTTAAAATAATGGTTTGTGAAAAAATGCCTCCTCTTTTTCCACATCATTATTCTGTATTACAAGCGCAGATCCAAAGATTCATAAATGAAATTAGTATTACAAAAATTGAAGGTTCAACGCCGATTTGAGGCAAATGACTGATAATCTTTGATGTATATTTCTATATACAATTAAATTATAATTCAAACCTTTGGAGATGTTACAATAGATGTCAAATGGAGGGATTAATTTTTTTATTGTGTAAGATTAAGACAAATCTGCAATAGATTTAGGTCACTACCTGCAAAAAGGACAAATCTCTCCCATGTATTCTTGTTTACAAACCTATTTACAAAAACAACCCTATGATGACAGATGATCACTAAAGTTTTCACTGGTATTGATTAATATGAGATAGATTTATCCCTCCTACTTTCTTGATAGTTGCGAATCCATTTTCTGTTCATCACTGAAAATAACCCCATATTTTTTTAACAAATCAATTGCATGGTTGGTCTGGTGGTGTTGTGGGTTTAGTCTTATGGTGTTGTGTGGTTATTGGTCATCAGTTTATAATTGGTCCACTGATGTTTTGTGGTGGTGATTGTTTATTATCATTTAAAAAAAATTAGAGTTTGATCCCACATAATATATAATGTCTTTTTTAAATATTTTTTTACACTTGGATGCCATGTCGTTAGTACACTTGGATGACACATCATACTCCATTATTTTATAGTTAACGTGGATAATATCTTCACAACAAAATAAAATCTCGATATTATATCCACCACAAAATGTTTTGTGACCAAACTGGAAAAACATGTAAAGTTCATTGCATATGTGCTTAATTAATCCTTTAATTTACACAAGTAAATTGAAAAATTACCAAGGATTTAATTCGTACTTTTAGAATTGAATACATTATTTTTCAAAATCCCTCAAGTTTTTAAATATTTAGTGGTAAAGGAGTTTTGACATGAACCCCTCATTCTCTATTGGTAATTTAAAATTATGATGAGATTAATTCCTCATGTCAACTTATTCTAGACCCTAACCAAATGGTTTTAACCGTGGTATCACAGAAGTTTTAAAATTCATAAGTGCTAGTTGACTTAAATTGAATGTGAGTGTGTTCGGTCCACCCATCGAGGAAGTTCTTCACAAGCGGGTTTAATTTCAATAAACGAATCGATGGTATACACTTAAACACAACTAATAATACCCTCCCCACCGAAGTCGCTATCATTAGATTTGGGACTAAAATATGTTGAATAATCAATTGTGTTCGATAAAGGTTCCTAAAATGTCTGGAGTATATAATATAAAGACAAAAGTCTCTCTAGTTCAAGGATATGTGATTTAAGCTCCCTTCATGAAATTTAACTCCATAATGGAACTAACATGTTCAACATGATTTTATTTTAACTGGCGGTGAACGATAGAACTTTAAAATTATATCAAAGTTAATTCTCATATGTATATTTGGAAATTAATTCCATTTTCAAAATTTATTATTCTCATATTTCCAAATGAGATCTTCATTCCACCCACTTGCATCTATCTGGAATATGTAATACCTTGCTATCCAGTCAGAAGAGAACATGTGGCCTTATCCACAACATCAAGGAGGTTGACTCAATGATGTATCTAGTTTGTCGTAGCCGTGAGATCAACCAAAAGTCTGAGCAGTCCGTTTTGACATTGTCAATTAACTGTTAAGTAATGTCGTTAGTCAACACCATTTGCCCAAGCATGTTCCATGTGATAGAATGACATCAACAATAGCCATATCACATACACATGTGGGAGATACACAAATATTATCCTCTATGTGCACATAACAAACTCATGATTATTCCCCCACTTGAATGTAAAGTATGTACCTACCTAACATATAAAGGCATGACCATGTCACTCGTTATTCTCTCTCTTTTAACACCCTATAAATAGTGTACCCACACCCACACCCACTTTGAGGAGATTGAGATATTTTTTCATACCATTATGTTGTCCAAGTCTAGAGTGAGCTTAAGAGCTTGTATTCAGTCCTCATTTATGTCTTTTGGCCCTCTAAATATATACAATCAACACTAGCACCTATGGATGTAGGAACCTCTTTAGGTTGAACCATGTAAATCTCGTTTCATTATCTTTCTCTCATATCTCTCTAGTAATTACTCTAGACTATCTTTTCTTTGGTTTATATCTTTGTCGATTTTTGTTTATAATTATTGTGCTCGTGATAAGACCCAATTAGTATACTAGTTTAAGACTATAATAGATTAGCGTTGTTTGTGGGATATTAACAGACCATTTGTTGTTTTCTACCACCCTTACTTTCAAAACTTGAGGATACCCACTTTTCTAGTGAACCACTGAATGGCACTCAATTCATCTAGGTTTCGACAGGTTAGAGCTATTTTTAATCAATTATTTCTTAATTTTGTTTTAATCCATAAATCATCCATTGGATATGTTCTAACCTACTTTAATCCTCTCTTCATGATTTTTTTTTCTATAATAACTGTTGTACTCAGTTTTTGGCATTACCAGACTTTATTTTTCTAGAAATACGGTGAAAATGGTAAAAAAACTAGAAAGTAACTGAGCTATGAAAGGAATTCCTCCTTTAACACCCGTGGGTGTGGGATACTTGCAGGGGATCCTAATGAGACTGGATAGAGCCCAAGAGGCAATGCAAGAGAGAGTGAATCAATTGATGCAAAAAAAAAATTGGCAAGGCAAAAATTGGCTCGAGATGAACACAATTATCCCAGCAGGGGGTGAAGACACTAACAGGAGGCTAGAGATTCCACCTCCTACCCCATATAAAGATAGGATATAGTCTCGTCACGACAAAGCAGTTAAAACTCCCAGGAGGCTAAACATGGTCTCACAGGATGAAGGTAGCATGCCCAGGTACTTTGGGTTATCTGATGAAAGATACTATAACCAAAGTGAGACCTTCACCACTAGTATGACCGCTTATGATGATGAACAAATATACTCTATAGACCAACCAAGTGTTATTAAAAGGCTGAGTAAGGGTTCTTCATTCTATTTTCTGGACCCAATACAAGTGAGGGCACACGAACATAGGGGCCAAGTGAATATAGGGAAGAGACTAGGAGCTCTAAGACTAGAAGGATGGAGTGCTCGACCAGATCTAAGTCAAGCTTGTGAGGGTCGAATAAATTCTAGCAGACTTATCATGAAGATAGATCAACTAAAAGTCGATCCTGAGTAAGAAAGTATGTCACAATGAACTCTATGAAAGAGGAACGACCCTATAATGAGTCCATTAACCATTTGGAATATCCCTAAGGTGATATTATAAAGACAAATAACCCTTTGCATAGGGTTTTTGTTAAAGGTTTACCGTTCACAGGAACGATAGTGGGTACCCAACACTTGCAAAATTTATACCACTAGTCAGTACCCACAATATGATGGCAAGTCAGATCTTATGTTGCATATGGACAAGTACCAGGTCTTTGTTGATATTTACTCCATCCCAGAAAAGATGCATTGTTAGGCAACCAAGTCAAATTTGGTACTGTAACTAGATCAACTGAAATTTGGTACACTAGCTTACTAAGAGGGCCGACTTCAAATTTTTAGCTATTGGTTAATGTTTGTATTAATAATTTAGGTTTCTTCGTAAAATTAGGCAAAGGGATGGCTCACTTATTAAGCCTATACCAAAAAGAAGATGAAATAACAATGGAGTTTATCACACGCTTTAATACTAAGCATCTTAAAGTGGTCGATTACAACAAAAAATTCGCAACCAAGTCAATCATGGGTGGTTTACTACTATAAAAGTTATATTATGTGTTGGCTAAAGAGATACCGAGTACAATGGATGAGATGTTTCACAAGGTAGGAATAATTATAATTGTTGAGAAGGGAATGTTGGTAAAGGAGTCTAGCCACTCAAAATCATATATTGGCAAGAGTTATGAAAAGATCAAAAAGTCTAAGGACAGGAAATATGATCATCAAAAAAGATTTGATGAATACACCCCACTAATTATATGCTTGCATAATATCCTTGATGAGACTTGAGGAAGCGGCGACCTGAAATGGCTAGGTAAATTGAAAGTCACTCCTAACATCGGGGATAAAAGTAATTACTCTGAATTCCATATAGGCCATGGACACACCACGGACAATTGCATGGACCTGAAGAAGGAGGTGGAGGCCTTAATCAGGAGGGGAAAATTGGTAATGTATGTCAATAAAGGTGGATGAGAAGATCGAAGGAATGAGTAGAAGCCCAGGAGATGATCTAAGTGTCCTTACAAAAATAGTTTATGAGAAGAAGCGTGATAGAGGAAACGAATTAGAGTATAATCAAGATCTTCCCAAAGATTGATCAAGTGCGAATACTGCGTCGTGTAATACGCAATTCGTTGCTATCAGTTCAGCTACTCAATGGGAAAAAACCTAAACTACATATACTCTTGAAAAGCAAGCACAACGGTAAGTCCGGTATCGTAAGAAATCCACAGGGAGTGATTGAATTTTACATTTTAGTTAATTTATTATTTCAAGAGTAAAAATCTAAAAGGTGATAGGGTGGAAATGGTAAAAAACAAAAAAGAAAAGAAGTTAACACTATACTTCAATTAATTAAAACGAGAGTCAGGATCGCGTCCCCGCCATAGGCTAAGCAACTAATAATTAGAATTTTGGTTCAAAAACATGTCATCGAGAATTTTCAATTCAGCATAAACATCACACAATAAGGAATTTAACCCTGCGAGATTAAACATTTAATAAAAAATGGTCACACACGGATTATATTTGGATTATCTCTATAAACACTAACGTTGCGTGACTAAGAAAGTTAAATGCATAATAATCCGACTTTAATACCCGAGGTTTCAATTTGAATATAATTTTACACAAAACCTAATTTTCGGAGCTCAACGCCCATTAATAGCGGACACACGATCCAAGCCCTATTAACTACTCATGTAACATGATAAAACTAATTTAACACTAAGAAAGAAATAAAAAAAGAAAAACAAGTTAATATAAGAAAGGAAATTAAATGAAAATAATGGAAATAAAGCATAAAACAAGAAATCAAGAAAATGGAGCTAGAATAAAGGAAGGGGATGATGAATAGTACTTACAAAAGTGGGTATAAACCCTAGGAGAGAGGGAGAAGAGAAAGCTCCCAAAAACCTAAACTAACCTAACCTAAAATGATAGATAATGGTTCCCCCAACTTAACACATTGTTTTTATACATATACCCAACCAAAAACCAACTTAAAAAATGAAATTTGGGTATAAAATGATAGATAAAATGACCGCTTTTCGAAAACGTTTCGTTAAAGATTCGCACTTTAGCCGAATGAATTCGCACCTACAGGTTTGGTTGCTGCAGCTTTTCCCAACTTTACAGAAAATGTAATAACTTATTCATTATAACTCGGAATTAGGCACAGTTGGAGGTTTCACGAAGATAACTCAAAGGCATACAAAATCCAAGAAGACATCACGCCAAAAAAAAAATATGAAAGGACTAAAATGCCCTTGAATGTGTCCTTGAGTGTGATTTTGAAGATAAAACCATCCTAAAAATACCATAACTCTCTCATTATACATCGGAATCATACATCGTCGGACACGCGAAGATAAATCAAGGGGATTCGACTTCCATGAAGAGTTCAGGATCAAAACCCGAATGCTAGAAATACTAAAATGCCCCCAAAGCTGCAATCTTTCATGAAACATTTTCGAAAAGCGATCAAACTTCACACTAAGCACTTTAATACATACAAAAGTTCAATTATAACTCATATAGCATGTAAACATATAAAACGGAGGTTGTCTGGCTAAGTAGCATAAATATAGGAATTAACTTACCCGAGGGGGCTAAAATGCATAAGTATAACGGGTGAAAAATACAATATTCGTGCCGAATCACACCCCCTAACTTACACATTGCTAGTCCCTAGCAATCTCTTACTACTATTAAATGCAAAACAATACATTTATTATTCTTTGCTATTAGCCTGTCCACGTTTTCATCTCAGCCTATCCCCTATCCACGTGGCACATAGTATTTGTTTCATATTTTCTCCGTCTCTCTCTTAATTTCGAAAGATTCAAAACCTTTTGGTTACCCAAAAAACAATCTGTATAGACACTTTCTTCTAACACTTTAATATTTTAGCCGTCAAATGTTCATCCTCACCCCAATTTTACCCTAATCCCTTACATGTCCTCTAATTCCTCTTTAACAGAAAACGATTTCTTCCGTTGAGGATCCTAATAAGCCCATGTTCTTGGGTTGAAAATGGGTATGAAGGTTTTGGGTTTAAGCAGCTTCGATTCAGGCTAGGGGAGTCATTTTTTTGGAGGATAAGATCAGCAAATGGGTAAGGTGTTGATGCCGGTGCTGGTGACAGATGGTTGACAGGTGATTGAGGGCTGGGCAGCGTCTGGCTTTGAGGATGGGTTAACACATGGGTCTTGGAAAATGGGTTATGGGGTATTAGAGATTAGGTTGATGTTGGTAGGTAAAAGGTCGGGCTATGGAACAAAGGCCGGTAGGAGCACCACCAGCTGGTGTTGGTAGGTAATTAAAGGGCCTGATCGACGCTGGTGTGGCCGGATTCGTAGGTTCTACTGGTGGGTTCATGGGGGGGGGGGGGGTATGTTAACTTACGGGATGGGGTTGGGATTTGAAACCGGATTGGTGGGTTTGGTAATGCCGTCTCACCACAAACCATCATTTTCAACATCTTCCAGCACCGTATAAACTCTCAAATTCTTGGGGTTCGTAATATTTTTTTTCTAATCTGTTTTGTTTGGAAAATGATAGAGAGACTTGGAATTTAGACATAAAAGCATCAATTAATGATGTGGAGGTGCCACATCCTCCTCCACATCATAAAGACCCTATTTTTTTTGTTTTAATCACATAATACTCATTTATTCTAAAATATTTATTTATTTATTTATTTTATCAATGTACAATTTTTTTTTTCAAAATATCAATATATAAATATCAAGTAAAAAAACATAAATGCACACTATATATAAATATATGTAAAAAAATATATGTTAACTTATATGTGTTAAAATATATCATTGTGTTAATTTTTCAGAAACCAATTGAAAAATTACACAATGCGATTATGAATCTTTTATTTTCCAACCAATACGATCACGACAAAAAAAAAAAAACGCAACATGACATGGAGTCATAATTTTTTCATGCGGCTGGCGTGGACCATTTTTTACTACTTTAAAAATAATCTTTTTACTATTTAAAAAAAATTGTCCACACCGGCGGTATGTATAGACGGTTCAACCATTTATACATCCCCCTGGCGTGGACCAACATATTAGAAAAAATGATCTGCGCCAGTGGTATGTATAGGTGGTTGGACCATTTATACATGCCACTGATGCGAACCATTTTTTTTAAATAGTCAAATATTTTTTTTACTATTTAAAAAAGTGGTTCGCGTAAGCGATATGTAAAAAAAATATTCTCTTATTTTTTAATTATTTTCAACTCGTTTAGTACCTCAAATATCCTTTTACCCAATATTCTCTTATTTTTAAAGGTCCGCGCCAGCTGCACCCCTAATTTTTAAAGTTTTTTTTTAATTTTACAACATTTAAAACAATTTTTTATTTCTTAAAACTGTTTAAAGGTCCACATTAAAAAAAAACTATTTTAATAATAAATTATTATTTTTAATTATTTGTAACTCAGTTAATACCTCAAACACCAATTTTTCCAATATTCTCTTATTTTTAAAGGTCCGCGTCAACGGAACCCCTTATTTTTAAACTTTTTTTTTTAATTTTACAACCTTTAAAACTATTTTTGTTTTCCTTAAAACTATTTAAAGGTCCGTGTTAAAAAAACTATTCTAATAATAAATTGTTTTTTTAATTATTTTTAACTTAGTCCCTCAAACACCACTTTTCTAATATTCTTTTATTTCTAAAGGTTCGTGCTAGTGGCACACCTTATTTTTAAACTTATTTAAAGGTCTGGGTTAGCGGCACACATTGAGTGTTTTTATGTGGTGAAAGATTTTTTGGAACAAAATAAAAAGGCTTGGATTAAACGTGTATTTATACTATTTTTAGTTAAATTTTTTTGTGTGGTATTTAAATATTTTAGGTCAATAATAAAAAAATCAACTAAAAATATATTTTTTAAACTAAATAATTATTTTTTAATTTGAAAAATATATTTTAATAATAAATAAATAAATTTATAGTGTATTGTTTAATAAATTTGGAGTGTGTTCCTTAATGATGTGGCAATGCCATATCATTAAGTCTCCTTTTTAAGTCCACGGCTCCGATCGCTGTAGTGGGGCTCATTTTGTTTTGTAGGGGTTTGTTATGTGTGATTTTGTAGTCGAGGAATACTTACAATATCATATTTAAGGTATATTCACATTATAATGTTGACTTTGTTCAGAATTAGTCAAGGAAGAAACTTGATGCTAACATATTCCTTTTCAGGGTGTTCAATTCACAGTAGATTTTATGTTCATATTTGATTTTTAAAGTTCAAAATTTGTTTTTGTAAGGGTTTGATGCTTTCTCTAATTTTATCATACAAAAACACATAGTTTACATAGATGCAATTTATTTTTTATTATTTTTTTTCGAAAATTTGTGATACGATATTACTCTATGCCTAAATCCATGGGAACACATTTGAGATGGCAGTATTTAGTTATGTCATATTTCAAATTGATTTCAGTTCATTACATGTCTATTTTTTCTCAAGCGATGAGAAACTAATTTCCCAAGATGATTAATATATATATATATTTGGGGGTGCATAGTTCTATAGCAATGTGGCTGCTTTGGATTTTGCATGATTTGGATGATGATGCATGTAAACCTTATCATGTGGGGATGTCTCAATAAATGATGATGGTTGTAGATAATACATTTCTCTAACTTACGCTTTCGTATATACACATACCTATAATTGTGTTATTTTGTAGTTTACACTTATTTATTTATTCTTGCAGATTATTGTGTATGCCCCAAATCTTCGAGCATTTTACGTGCATGTAGACAAATTACATTTTGAAAAGTGATTAATAATATGTATTGAGATTGTCGTCGAAGATAATTAAGATATAGTTCACAATTCTTTATGAGCGATGTATTTTATGCTACATGCTACCTTGAGTCGAAATATTCCTCTCTCTTTGAAATGATTAAAGGAGATATAATTTTATTCCTAAGTTAATAGTTGAAATACTCTTATTCCTAACTTTATATTCAAGTTACATTCATAGTTTCTGTTAAAAATAAAAATAAACAGTTATTGTCATTGACATGGACCTATGCACGAGTTATTTTCAATATGAACGAGTTAATTGTGTTAGTGCTTTGGACATAGATATAATTGAGGTTGTGTTATAATTGCAGATGGGCTTAGGGAGTTTGGAACTCACCTCAAGAGGCACTTTTACCAATTATTTGGAGTCCGGTACATAAATCCTATTTTTCCATTTTTCTTTGTTCAACGCAATATTCATCTTCCTCTTCGATCTCACTATTCTCCTTTGTTTTCCTCTAGCAACGAAATCTCATCTCTGGATTTTCCTTTTTCTGGCGACCACTGTTGGACAGGCCTTTCCCGAGTTACTCGCTGATCATTTTCAACTTGACGGACTTTGGTGGCGTCAGCAACGAAGTTACGCTTAATAAGATGGCATTTCAGAGTGAGATTAGTGCAATGGCCAAGGTAGGGAAGCAATGCGGTGGTGGAAAACTTATTGTGCCAACGTGGAATTGTCTGACGGTTCAGTAATATTTTTTCCATCTTCATAACATTTATTATATCTCTTGCTTTTTTATTTTCAGTACAAATGATCATAATTCTATGGTGTGTAAATGAGGGTTTTTATTTTAGGGTGTCATTCGTTTTGCAATTCTAAATTATAAGAAATTTGGAATAAGAGTGTTTGGTTATTGTCGAATAATGCACACTAATGGACTATTTTTTCCTATTTATCTTGCACTAATTCGTTAGAAATTACTATCTCCATAACCTAGGCCGCGCATCGCAAGGGTTTACACCTAGTGAAATATAAAGCTAAAACAACTACAAGAAAACCAAAAAAATAGGAGATATGTACAAAAGGGGTAAATGCCACTTTCACGGGAAAATGATTGCATTTAGCATATGCAATAAGCCATTAAAGCCCTAGGTTACCCTAGAGGATGAGTGTCTTCTCGTGAGAGTTTTTAGGGATGAAACCCACAAACATCACTGTATCCTCAAAATATTCCCAATCAACATGTGACAAACTCAACAATACGAAAAAGATTTCAAACATGTTATTAGAATATATAACAAATTCAAATAAAAATCCGTTGTTATTAACAGGTTGAATGTACCTCATAGAATTGAAACTTTAAAAGTGGTAGGGGGAGCACATGCATAGTAAGATTTGGCAAAAACCTATATAAACCGGATAAACATTAAAGCAAGCATATATTCAATCCTCACGGGCATTACACTCATCAAATGAATTCACTCGGAATGGGAGGTAATACAATGCACGAGACATGCGGGCATAAAGAGTAAATGTAAATGGAAACTAAGTCGCGGACATGTCACAAATGAAGAACGCTATATAAAAAATGAAAAACTTTTCATCTTAATGAAAGATACCACTCATTAAATGAGACAAAATTTATTTTCACTAATTATCAAAAATATTTAGAATTTAAAAATAAATGCACCCTAAGATCACATAGGACTTTATATGGTTGTAATGTAGGCTATGCTAGGGTACGAAATGAAAGGTATATGTATGGATTCAAAGTGTTCGGAATGAAAACTTAGAATAATGGGAAGAATCCGGGTAATAACAAAAATGGAAAACGAGTTCCATAATCAAGCACTAGATGTAACAATTGGAGGGAAACAAGGATTATTGAACACAATATACAACTTATACAACTTTCTCTTTTCTTTTCTTTTTCTTCTTTTTCTCATGTTTTTCTTTTCTTTTCTCACTATTTTCATAGGCTTAAATTGCAATTACACTACACAACATCATTCAATACCAAGTATCATTACAAACAAAGGTATGGAAAGTAAGATGTATGGTTTATAAATCCAATGTGGAGTAGGTTATGGAATTTTGGGTAATAAAATGAAAGGCTATATTTAGGCTCAAAAGGGTTAACTAGGGAAAACATATAAGGTGAGGTTAAGGCTAATATAGGTGATATAAAGAAGATTGCCTATGATCATTTCCTAAAATTTATGCAATTCTCGAGTCAAAACAATATATGAAAAGCATGCTCAAGTAACACATTTAGAGATATAAACTCAATTAATGAATGATCAATGAAAGAATAGAGAGATTACCGACGAATTCAGCATTTTCAAAGAGGAAAGAAAAGTGTATACACTCAAAAATGACAGAAGGTACAAAACCCTCTCGGTGTAAGTATATACAATGCAACAAAAGATTACCGATTTATAAAAATCTTTAACCAAATCAATAAAACAAGAAAGGTGCATTTGCTCATGGGATAAAGTTTAATGCGTGAAGTTATTCATAATATCAATGATTTGAGGACTAAAGTCTAATAACTTCGAAAATTGAGAACATGCATCATTGAGTTATCAATTGGATTGGGCATTTATTGAAATTTATCATCAGAAACAAGGCAAAATGCCCAACAAAAGACAAAAAGGAAAAAAAATATTTTTGAAAAGTTTTCAATTTTTTTTAACAAAAAGCATAGTTAGTAACTAACATGTGATCTAATCCATGGAAAAAAAAAGAAATGGATAGCGTATCCCACACCCCCAAACTTAAATGTTGCCTTGTCCTCAATGCGCATTAAGAACACAACACAAAGATAGGAAAATAATGATATTACCCAAAATTGGAGCAATCCCCGTTGAGTATGAGTTTAAAGAATCTACAAAACAAGTTAGTACCGAGCATAACGAAAGAAATAACAAAAATTTTAACTAATTACACTGTACTAAAGTAAAAGGAAAGAAAAACTAAATAAAGAAAGAATAAAAAAAACTAACTATTTATAACCTACTATTTAGACTTCACACTAACTATACACTAGAAGTCTAAATAGTTGAGGATCCACCCAAAATATCGTTTGACTTTTAAAGATCCAATGTGGACCCTCACGAGAAAGCATGCCTCCCGAAACATAGGAATTCCGTTTGAACAACGAAAGACATGTGTAAGGCGAAAAAATGAACCTTCGCCAATTATAAATTTTTGGGGGACAATGGAGGATTTGGATAACAAGGTAGACAAGACCACATTGATCTCGGAAAAATTGAAATCACATCCCCAAGGTTTTTCAATTGGAAGGGGAGGTTGGGCTAGTGTAAGTGAATATCCCATGAGATGAATCATCTCAAAATAACAAACCTGTTCAAGAATAGGGTCAAAGTCCTCAAGACTTTCAATCAATTCTTGTGATAAATTTAACGATTCGAAAATAGTAAAGAATAAGGGAAAAGAAGGACCATCAACCTCAATACAATCGAAATAATTAATAAGAGGTTGAAATTAAAAAGTGCTAAATCTTGGATCACTCTCAATTATTTCTTCATCAAAAAGGGGTGAAGGTCAAATGCAAGTTTCAACCTCGACCCGATTTTGTAAAGAAATGATCTCATCGAGCATGGCATCAATCTCCAAAAACCAAGCTTCAGAACTTTCGGAATGGTCATTTATTTCCTTTATCATTAACTCAAAATCAAACAAAAACAAAGACATAACATCTTCTTGTGAGGTTTTCAACTAGCTAATGCGATCCCCGCTTTCCAAACTACATTCCCAAGGCGATGAGGGACTACTTACAACTTCTTGAACTTCACGCTCAAGGCGTTCATTTTCAAGAATTTATAGGCATTCTCTATTATTTTGGGAGCATAACTTGGAAAACTATTTTAAGAACAAGTAAGTTATCTAAAGAGTTATAGAGAGACATTTCAAAAAAAGATAATTCAATAAAACGACAAACGCCAAAATTTCAATTTCTCGAAAAAATATAACACAAGTCAAAAGAGAGGATAAAATAAAGAATTCAAATACAGAAGAAACACGTACCGGGAAATAATAAAACAATTACAATCTAAAACACACTCCCCGACAACGATGCCATTTTGATAGAGCGGGGACCGTGCGTCATGCAATACACAAATCGTTGTTATCGGTTCGGCGACTCAATGCAAAAAAACTAA
Organism: Sambucus nigra; assembly: GCA_949130495.1. NCBI lineage: Eukaryota > Viridiplantae > Streptophyta > Magnoliopsida > Dipsacales > Adoxaceae > Sambucus > Sambucus nigra. Next base: position 365,687,519 of record OX422212.1, read on the forward strand.
ACTACAACTACACTTAACAAGCAAGCACAACGGTAAGTCGGGTATCATAAGAAATCCACAGGGAGTGATTGAATTTTAGATTTTAATTAATTTATTATTTCAAAAAGAAAAATGTGAGCAGTGATAGGGTGGAATTGGTGAAAAAGAAAAGAAGTTAACACTATACTACAATGAATTAAAACGAGAGTCGGGTTCGCATCCCTGCCATGGGCTAAACAACTAATAATTAGAATTTGGATTCGAAAACATTTTATCAAACATTTTAAATTATCCATAAACATAACACAATAAAGAATTGAACCCAAACTTGTGAGATTAAACATTTAATAAAAAATGGTCACACGTAGATTAAATTCGAATTATCGCAATAAACACTAACATTGCGTGACAAAGAAAGTTAAACGCATAATAATCCGTCTTTAGCACCTGAGGTTTCAATCGTAATGTAATTTTACACAAAACCTAATTTTCGGAGCTCCAAGCCCATCAATGGCGGACACACGGTCCAAACACTATTAACTGCTCACACAACATGATTAAACTAATTTAACACTAAAAAAGAAATAAAAAATGGAATACAAGTTAATCTAGGCAAGAAAATTAAATGACAACAATGGAAATAAATCATAAAATAAGAAATCAAGAAAATGGAACTAGAATAAAGGAAGGGGATGATGAATAGTACTTACAAAAGTGGGTATAAACCCTAGGAGGGGGGAGGAGAGAAAACTCCCAAAAACCTAAACTAAACTAACCTAAAATGAAAGATAGTGGACCCCCTAACTTAACACAATGTTTTTATACATATACCAAACCAAAAACCAACTAAAAAAATGAAATTTGCCGACATTCATCTAAATCGATTCGCACTTTAGCCGAATTGAATCGCACCTACAGGTGTGGTTGCTGCAGTTTTGCTAATTTTACGGATAATGTCGTAACTGCTTCGTTATAACTCAGAATTGGGCACATTCGGAGTTTACGCGAAGATACTCAAAAGGGATACAACATCCAAGAAGACATTAGGCCAAGAAACTAAAATATTAAATGACTAAATTAGTTTGATTTTGAAGATAAAACCATCCTAAAAATGCCATAACTCCCTCATTATACATCGAAATCATACACTGCTGGCGGCCACACGAAGAGAAAATAAAGGGCTTCAAATTCTTTGAAGAGTTCAGGATCGAAACCCAAATACTGGAATTATTAAAATCCCCCCAAAGCTGCAATTTCTAACCAAACATTTTCGAAAAGCGACCAAACTTCACGCTAAGCACTTTAATACCTACAAAAACTCAATTATACCTCATATAGCATGTCAACATATAAAATGGAGGTTGTCTGGTTAGGAAGCATAAATATAGGAACATAGGTACCTCATGGGGCTAAAATGCATAACTATAAGGGGTGAAAATAAAATATTCGTGCCGAATCACCTAAGGAGCATGTGTACAACATCACCATGATCTCTTTGGGTTGTCACTTTATAGCATGAGGTGATTCTAGTTATGAAGACAACCTAGCATAATTCTATGAAAGAGAAATTAACAAATTCAGCCGACCAGATCAGTGACATGATAGAGTTATCGGCTCGGTGGGAAGAAAGAAGTCATGATTTGGAGTAAATGAAAAAACTGTTTAAGAATGGATGCTGAGTTGAAGGTAGATTTGAAGAAGAACCTCCGGTGTGGAATTTGTTCATGGATGACTCATCATGTGCCTACAACAACGGAGTAGGCTTGATAGTTACGACATCTAATGGGGCTAATGTCGAATATGCCCTTAGGATCCACTTTGAGGCCTTTAACTACTACGAAGAGTGTGAAGTTCTCATAGTAATCCTCGAATTGGCGTCGTCACTAAGCGCTGAGCATATAATGCCCTGGATCGTATGTATGGGTTACTTGTGGGTCAACCCGGTCTGGCCCAAACATTAGGGGTGAAATGCATTAAGACAACCTAAATAATGTTGCCAGTTCAATTTTTATTTTATTAACCTTTCACTTGTTTAACATGTAATTATGATTCATATTAAGCTATGTGGGGGACCCTTGGGAAGCATCCCCGGAGTTCGAGTATTTAGAGATACTAAAGTAAAATAAAATGGATACGTACGTATACAACCCTCTCAAAATACAAACCGCACATAACCTATTATAACAAAGAAGATGAAATGAGTCAAAAGCCTAAGGGGAAGTACAACAATGCAATACATAACCGAATGACAAAAAAGAGACTCAAACACGTCATATCTACGTGCACATGCAATTACCTCATATAGATATACATTAATGCATTAAACCATTTTTATTTCAAAAAAATGTTACTTGTTCCGATTAAAGCACATTAATCCTATAAAGAGACCTTTTTTTCTCAACTTAACAAATTTCTCGATTTAACGCACCTGGTTAAATACTTAAATAAAACACCATTTGTTTAGAGAGAATATGTTCTTTATCAAAATAACACATTTACTCACACCAAATTTACCTTAGTATTTTTCTTAAAAACATCCTTACAATTCATGCACTCTTGATGTTAGAAAATAATTTTCTTCGAATGAAAACCTTTCACAACTGTGTTAATTACGAGTTAAAACATCCTAGGGCTTGTCAGTTACCCATTGAATCGCTTCACACGGACATTAGCCAATTTCTCATATTTCCTGACCATATTATCTTTTCAACGGGAAAATTTACAAATTTCATTTCATGTTAGGATGACTTTTATTATACTCATAACACAACCCATTTCTTTACCATGTTCTGTTATCTTTTCCCCAGAATCCTCCAAGAAACAACATACTTAACGGGTTCCACACTGTCAACTATGCTACCATATCCTCTGGCCAGTATTTGGGTCTGCCACCCTAAGACTTCGAGACCTTCTTATTTCTTTCCTGGTCTCATCCGAGTCCATATTAATTTTTTTTTAAACTTTTCAAATCTCCACATTATTCCACTTTTACCGGTCGAAGGCAAAATTTGGGGATTTGACCCCACCTTGTGTAACGCTTTAAAAATCACCATTTCTTGTCCTTTACACACTTGTACTGATTTTACCCCAAAAATAAATTTCATTTATGACCATTTGTGTAACACCTTTTTAAACATTTTTATTTCAAAAAAATATTCCGTTATACACAAAATTACCGTTTTACCCCTTTATTTCCAAATTTAACTTTTCCTCTATTTTCACAAGTGTTGATTTTCCCAAAATATTATTAATTTATACACACCAACTTCTGGAATTATTTTACTAATTAATACTCTTTGGAGTTAACAAGATTTTCAAGTTGTAAATCTCTTTATTTCATCACTTTTTTTACTAAGGAAACCATTTGACATTTTGAAGACTACTTTGCTAGAAAATACAATTTTTTCCTTTTTTTTCATATGTAGTCTTGAAATACTCACTTATAAAAATTTCTACACTTCTTCACACACTTTAGGGGTTGACATATTTATTTTCTTTGATTCATGTTCAAACCCCTTAAAACCTTCATTAAGCTTGTTAATATACTCATTACCAAATTATTAAAAGTTTATATACATAGGAAGAGGAATTTTAAGTCAAAAGTTCCATTAAATGGGTTTAACACATGGATCATTCTAGAAATTTCATAATATTTGCAAAAACATGCGTTTCAAGACCAAAAGACATTATTGTTTCTTCATAACTTGAATAAATGTCGATCTTTATAAAAAAATAAATTTTTTACAAGAAAGCTTTGAGACATTGTTATAAAAATATCTTCAACAAAATAATTATTATTTCAAACATTTTATTCACTGAAAATATTTAAATTCGAAGATTTTTTGAAATATATCATTTGTAAATCATTTTACTCAAAACCATAAGAAATAACCTTCTTAAACCATTTATGCATTTTACTCTTACAAACTTTAACTATAAGACCAATACTATGGAAAATAGAAGTCTTAAGCTAAAGAGTAGAGTTTCCCACCTTAAAGAACCACCAATAATGGTAGGATGAATAGGATAGTGATGGAAACCTTCCACCTCCTAAGGTGGCCTAGCTCCACAAATGTGTTCTCCATGAAATCTCTAAGAAAACACCATTCTATCTCCCTTATTATTATTCTTCTTCTCCAGAAATCACAAGTTATATATATATATATATACACACACACACTTGGGTATGTCTGTGCCTGAAGATACGACAAAAATTTCTAACAAGTACGTAATTGCGAAATGGAGACAATTTCGTTCCCCCAACAAAACAAAGTGTTAAGTCAAAAGTGTACGTCGTTGATTGGACCATACATCATTTAGTTTGCAAGAGATAAACAACTTTTGAACTAACCTAATGCACGATCCTATTAGTTTAAAAAACATGGAAAATTTTTGTAAGTTTTTTTACATATATACACCGTGTCTGGCACAACAAAAAATTTCAAAGTACGTATTCGTAAAATGAAAAAAAAATTCGAAGTATGATTGTAAACAATTTTAATAAATTATAATTGTAAATAATTTTAACAAATTGGGCAAATTTTCATGTTTATATGATCATTCACCATGTTTAATCCATCATGGATCTCATAATAACTGTTAGCTATTGTAAAACACAACACCATGTAAAGATTTTAGAATTTTTGAGAAAACTCTCATTTGTTTAAAGGACTATCCCCTATTTAAAAAAATAATAAATACTCCCAACAACAACAATAATAGGAATAATCCATCTTAAGCCTTGTATAAACATACAAACAATTTCAAATTTTAAGTAAAAAATTATTTAATTTATATAATATAAAGTCCAAAAATTTATTCTCCATACAAATAAAGGTAAAAATATAAGAAAAAAATAATCCGGCGAAGGCCTAGTATAAATAGCGTCACTTATTTAACAATATTCATATATAAGCCATTACTACGAATAGAAAACAGACCCTTATTAGCATCTTGAGCAACAAAATATCCAAAATGTTTTAAGAGGTTAGTTATCAATACTTTAGAAAATTTCATCTCAAAACAAAACAAAATGTACACATTTTAAAAAATTGGGCAATATCTCCTTTATTTATACGACTATCCACCTGTATGTGAAACAAAATATACTCCAATAATAATGCTACTAGTCCATCTCGGACATTTTATCAAAAAACACATCAATTTGTCATTATACAAAAAAAATACATATATTAACAAAATACATCAATTTTCCAATCTTGAGAGAGTGGTCACCACCATCAATCACATGCAATGCATCAACTTCCTTATAGAAGTCCAGCTTTTCTAGTGGGCAAAGGTCATCTTTGCTACCCCTTACATACATAACATGACTTTTAGTTGCAACAGAGTCTCATCAAGTACCGTTCCATTCATCCCCCAATAAAAAACATAATGGGAACTTTAAAACCAACCTTGAATAAAATTAGGAAGGTAATAATGATCCAAATCTATGAAAATTAGAAAACTAAGAAAATTTGTTATATATTTCAGTACCTAATAAATTAACCATATACACCAATAGATCATTAAGAAATTAATATGAATATGTCAATCCATTTAGTATACCAGTCATCATGTACAACCTTAACTTGCATGAGAACATCTATTTGATATATAGAGAATTGCCCAGAACCAAAAACAAAACTGACTAATATATACATGGGAACAAAAGCATCATACAAAAAAACTTGATTTCCTAATGAATTCCATGGTTGTGCATTAAATCCCAAGAATTAACACGTGTAATTAATACAAAAATAAAAACTTTAATCTCGTCGTTGCATAGAATTGGTAGTGTTCTGACTGATTAATCCAGTTGTTCTGATCGAATCGGTACTATTTTGGTTGATTAATGCAGTTGTTGCATAGGACGGAAAGCTCATTACGGTATTCCTCAGGCATGAACATGGTTTGGATCAACAAATGTGTACATCATGTATTACACCATATGTCATTCAATCGATATGCTCATTGGGTTGATTGGTTTCCTCGTATCAAAGAGGCAGTTGAGTTTCAACAAATAAAAAAACTATAAGTATAAAAATAATAAAAACACGTATATAAGTATAACAGTACAATACATAAAAATATCCCACTTGTTTCATGACCTTCATAAATACACCAAGCACAAATATAAAATTCAAATGTGTGGTCCGTATGAGATGTGCTCACCAACTATTCAATCATCTAGAATTCTTTACTAAAATAAATGACATATTCCAACATTTAATCCTCAACAACTGAACATGCGCAAAGTAAGTTATAGATAAGTAAATGTTTGCAATTTTCCCATCGCCTCGAAAATACATGTAAACTTACTGAATAACCAAGATGTTGATCACTGATCAAAGATATATATTCCACCTTGCATCAGGGTTGCTATTGCACCCCTTCTATGAAGCTTGAAATTAAGGCTGCTAATGGAACTCTAATGATCAATAACTAAACATTTAGATCTTTGAGAGCCTCGACTCCCCAAACAACATAGTATCCTGAAAACAGACAACATAGAAATTCAAATGAAGTCCGTAACTATATTAACATAACAACTATTAAACAACGATATCAATTCGTGTGAGAAAAATTATGATGCAAAGTACAAGCATTAAGAAATCTAAGCAGCTTATGAGCATTATGAGAGTCAGTTTTAAGTTCCACAAACAAAGGATAGTGGTCTGATCTAGATCTGTTAAGACGTTTGACAGTTGTGGAGGTGAAAAAATTATGTCAATTCCTGTTGACACGCATTCGGTCCAATCTAGATTAGGTGGGTCCAGTATTCCAAGTGAACCTACAATCATTGAATCCCACATTCATAAGGCCCCAATTTGAATAAAATAGCAATTTAGAGTACTTACAGGAGGTGTTTTTCTAAGAGGAAACTAAGTATTCATATATTCAATGCTGCTAACACTGTGACAACCCGAATATAATTATGATAAATTATATTTAAATCATGATTAGCTTGTGTGATATTTATAATATGTTATTGGTATATATAATGTTAATTCATTATGTTTAGTCTAATCCTACCTTCATAAAACATGAAGAATCGAACTAGTTACAAATGTGAAATTTTGAAGTTTTCGGTAGGAATGTTCAAGTTTAAGACTAGTTTTGACCTTTATGACATAACAATTGACTTGAGGTGTACACTAGATATTTGTATACATATGAGTTAGGGTTGTAACACAAAAAACAATCCATCGAACGGACATCCGAGTGGGAAGATATTGTCTTTTTACGAACAGGGGCTAAAGTAGTCATTTAGCCTTAAATGATATTTTGTTTTATATGATGCCACATGTTATAAATTGATTGGTTGGAGGTGGAGGTTGTTTTGTCCGACTTAAACCCTTGAGATATCCTCCGTTCTTCAGCAAACTCAGTTTGGGGAGAGTTTTAAGTTGAGGAAAAACAATTGTGAGGGTTAGGAAGAAGAAAGTGAGGAGAAACATTCAAAAAAATTCATAGAAAATTACGAAAAAGCCTCTAAGGTAATTCCAACCATGAATCTTGCTATTTTTCTTTCATTTACGATTCATATGATATAAATCCTTGATTGTTTATTGACCTTTCATGCTTGGGTGCATATGTATGGATATATGCAAGTTTAAGTTAAGTTGAATGTACAAAACCCTAAAATTGCTTTGTTTAGAAACTATGTTTATTCAAACTTCCATATATTTTCGTGTACTTACTGGAATTGATTGATTCCAATTGGAGATTAACCTTTACTCATATAGGTATGACATATGCGAAAATCATGATAAAATACCAAGAAATGAGTCTTTGGTGAGAGTTTGAAGTTCGGGTATGAAATCTGCCCTAAGGGTGAATATATGCCCGCTGTGTGTTCGGTGTTTTGCTTGACATAGGAAACGAACCTTAAAAATTATGAAACTTTAATTTTGTATTTTTCAATATGTTTACTGATGTTGGGTCAAATATCACATAAATTTATGATGTAGAAAAATTATGGAAATTCGTGGAAGTTGAATGAACGATAAGAGGGCCTATAGGGAAGATTTTCCATGTGGCAAAGAAATGAGCATATCTTGCTCTACGAGACCTAAAATGATGTACCGTCTTTTGTATTGGAATATTAATATGACAAGGATTGAATTTCCAAGAATAAATGAATTTATATTTGGTCTATGATTTGGATATGCTGAATATACTAGCATGGATTTGGATGGAACTTCACTTGTGATAAATGATTTGAATGGAATCATGTGATGCTTATGGATTGAATTATGTTTAAATCGTTCTTTGGATTATTGATATTATTATGATGATACTGATATTTTAAGAATGATAGGAAGGGAAGAAGAGCTGATTGAACAAGTACTGGATAAAGGCAAGGGCAAAGCCAGTTAAACTGCCAAGGTAAGTGTACTTATGATTTGTTTCATATATAAATATGAATATAGCTCTAAGAGCGGATTTGTTTGAATACTTCGGTATTCAGGATTTGTTTGGATATTAAAATATCCAGGATTTGTTTGGGTCTCATGATCCAGGATTGGTTTGAATACTTCGGTATTCAGGATTTGTTTGGATATTAAAATTTCCAGGATTGGAATTGGACAAAGATCCAATGATTTGTTGGAACTTCTGTTCCAGGATTTGTTATTGACAATGGGCAGAATTATTTGGATCTTATGATCCATGATTTGTTATTGCCAATGGGCAGGATTGTTCGGATTTTATATCCACATATTCGATATAGAATTGTTATTCTATTGCAGGGAAGGAGTACCTCACTAAGCTTAATGCTTACGATTTATATTTTAACAATTTCAGGTTTGTACGCTGCCAAATAGGATAACATATGACCGGTAACTTTGAGTGTTGCACCGTTAGAAGAGCTGGGGTTTAAGTATGGAGATTTTATCGATGTCACACTGAAGATTTTAATATACTCACACATTGTATATATTGATTTAGTATGGATTAATTTGATCATAGTTAATCATAGTATTGTATAATCTCTAATTATGACTCTGATGTTGACTTCGTTATGGCACAAGAACAATATTATGTTCATTATGCAGGAAAATATTGATAAATGAATTAAATTTTCAGTGGGCTTGAGATTATGATCCAATTATTCTAATAACAAATTATTAGTATGGATATTGGGTTTGGGGTGTGACAATTAGTGGTATCAGAGCGTGATTATCAATTCTGGACGTGTGTGACGGTTAGATGGCAGTATTGAGTTGATTTGATATTTATGAATTGTTTATGTACTAACCAATAGTATAATAGTATAAACTATTTATATTGGTTGTTAGAACTTTGTTGAATTACAGATAATTCCATATGGAACCTGGGAATGGACAACATAGAGAAGAGGGAGTGGCTTCTCGTACAGAGAATACTGAAGTAGAGAAAAGTATTGCTGGAAGGGCTAGAGATCAAGAGCAGCCTACAGAGATGCAAATAATGACACATGCAATGATGAGGATGGCAGAGCAACAAGAAAGAAATATGGCGCAAATGGCAGAACAACAGGCTAGATATCTAGAATCAAAGACCGTGGCCAGGATTGAGAAAGAGGCAAGGAAGGAAATGAAAGATTCCATGCATGAGAAGTTTTTGAAGTTGAATCCTCCAGAATATACAGGGTCAGTTGAACCTACAGAAGCTGAGATGTGGGTCAGGGATCTAGAAACTATCTTTGCAGTTATGAAGGTTCCAGATAACCAGAAAGTGAATCTAGCTGTGTTTAAGCTCAAAGGAGAGGCAAAATATTGGTGGGAAGCCAGCAACCACTTGGTGCCCAGGATGGAAGGTACTGATGTTATTACTTGGGCTGAATTTATTAAAGCTTTGTATGTTAAGTATTTCCCTAAGGTCTATAGGAGGGAGAAGCTGAGGGAGTTTATAAATTTAACCTAAGGGAACATGTCTGTGAGGGAGTATGATGCTAAATTTACTGCTTTGTCTAGATTTGCTACTAAGTATGTGCAGGAGGAAGAAGATAAATGTAGTAAATTTCAAGATGGACTGATTTGGCCTATTCAAAATAGAGTGGCCACTTATGAGTTAGAAGATTATGCTTCTCTGGTAAACAAAGCCACGATAGCAGAATGGCAAATGAACCAAGGGGTGGCAAGTAGAGAGATTTTTAAGAAGAGTAGATTCGACGCATCTCACTTTAAGGGAGGTGAGGGTGGAAGTGTTAAGATGGAACCTCATAAATTTCAGAGAGGTGGTGGAGATAGTGGTAGAGGTCTGGGGAGATTTGGCAGAGATACTAGGGGTGGAGAATCTTCTAGTCTGGTTAGGAGGTCAGGAAAGGGTGAGGCACCGACAAGAGTTGTTACATGTTTCTTTTGTAAAGAGGAAGGGCATTATAAATCTGAGTGTCCTAAGCTTAAGGTATTGGAATGCTACCATTGTCATCAAGTGGGGCATATTAAGAAGAATTGTCCGCAATTGGCAGAGACTCCAGCAGCACATAGTGAAGTAGCAAGCAGAATGTTATCTCCGGGCAGTGCAGTGAAAAGTATGGGCAGAGGACAAGCTAGTAGTTCCAGGCTAGGTGGACGAGTTTTTACAATGAAAGAAACTCAGATTACTCCAGATGTGGTGACAGGTACACTTTCTGTTACTGATAGAAGTGCTTATGTTTTGATTGATCCTGGTTCCACACATTCTTTTGTGTCCTATGCTTTTATTGTATACCTGAATAGACCATGTACTCGTTTAGATGTGGGGTTGGGTATTTATATGCCTATGGGGGATATGGTTGTAGCTGAATATGCTTTTCGTGATTGTGTTTTGACTGTGGGGGCTAGAGATACAGTTATATATCTACTTCATTGGATATTTCTGATTTTGATATAATTCTGGGAATGGATTGGTTATCTAAATATCATGCATCTATGGATTGTTTCTGTAAGGAAGTTGTTTTTAATATGCCTGGTGAGCCTGAATTTAAATTTGTGGGGGAAAGGAAAATTGTTCCCAGTTGCATCATTTCTGCTATTCAGACAAGGAAATTATTGAGTAAGGGTTGTGAGGGTTTTATTGCATATGTTCTTGACACTAGGAAGGGATCTTTACAAATAGTCGATGTTCCTATTGTACGGGATTTTCCAGAAGTGTTTCCTAGTGAGTTTCCAGGGTTACCTCCAGAAAGAGAAATTGAATTTAGTATTGAATTAGCACCGGGGGCAACCCCTATTTCTATGGCACCATATTGAATGGCACCTGTTGAGTTGAAAGAACTCAAAATTCAGTTGCAGGATTTGCTTGATAGGGGGTTCATATAACCTAGTGTATCTCCATGGGGGGCGCCGGTTTTATTTGTGAAAAAGTAAGATGGAACTATGCGTTTGTGTATTGATTATAGGCAACTGAATAAAGATACTATTAAGAACAAGTACCCTTTACCTCGTATAGATGATTTGTTTGATCAGTTATAGGGTGCTAAAGTGTTTTCAAAAATAGACTTGCGATCGGGTTATCATCAGTTGAGGGTCAAGGAGAGAGATATTTCTAAAACTTCTTTTCGTACTCGTTATGGTCATTTAGAATTTCTGGTGATGCCTTTTGGGGTGACTAATGCTCCAGCTGTATTTATGGATCTTATGAATCGGGTACTGCATCCTTTTGTTGATTCATTTGTGATAGTTTTTATATTCGGATTTATTCACGTGATATGGTTGAACATGAAAAGCACCTCAGAACTATTTTGAATGTGTTGAAAGATAAGCAATTGTATGCTAAGTTTAGCAAATGTGAATTTTGGCTTTCAAAGGTTGTATTTTTAGGCCATGTTATTTCCGGAGATGGTATATGTGTTGATCCCAAGAAGGTAGAAGCTATTGTAAAATGGGAAAGGCCCAATAATGTGACTGAGGTGAGGAGTTTTCTGGGTTTAGCTGGGTATTATAGGAGGTTTATAAAGGGATTTTCTTCAATTGCCTTGCCGATGACTAAACTAACCCGGAAAGATGTTAAGTTTGAATGGAATTCTGATTGTGAAAATAGTTTTGATGAATTGAAAAAGAGGTTGGTAACTGCACCTGTTCTTACTATTCCGCATGGTGGAGATGGTTTTGTTATTTATACAGATGCTTCACACCAGGGGTTGGGTTGTGTTTTTATGCAGCATGGTAAAGTTATTGCTTATGCTTCTAGGAAGTTGCGTACACATGAACGTAATTATCCTACACACGATTTGGAACTTGCTGCTATTGTCTTTGCTTTGAAATTATGGCGTCATTATCTATATGGTGAGGTATGTGAAATTTTTACTGACCATCAAAGCCTTAAGTATTTATTTACTCAAAAGGAGTTGAATTTGAGGCAAAGGCGATGGATGGAGTTAATTAAAGACTATGATTGTACAATTCACTATCACCCAGGGAAGGCAAATGTAGTTGCAGATGCTCTGAGTAGAAAGGCTTCAGGCAGGTTATCTTGTATTAGGTGTGCTAGAGTTTCCCAAATCATGGAGTTGAGATTGATGGGAGTAGAATTGAAGCTAGCCGATGGGGACAGGTTCTTTGCTCATGTAAGCGTGAGGCCTTTATTAGCTACCCGTATTCGTGATTTGCAAAGTCAAGATCCTTTTCTTGAGAAGAAACGACAAGATCTCCGAGATGGTAAGTCTGGAGATTTTTTTATTGTGAATGATGGCACTTTATTGTATAAGCAACGGTTGTGTGTGCCTAATGTGTGTGGATTGAAAGAGGAAATTTTAGATGAGGCTCATAATTCCATTTATACTATGCATCCTGGTAGCACTAAAATGTATAGTTATTTAAAGGAGCATTATTGGTGGAATAATATGAAGAAGGAAATAGCTGATTTTGTTGCGAGGTGCCTTATATGCCAGCAAGTGAAAGTGGAGCATCAGAAACCTTCTGGTCTGCTTCAGCCATTGCCGATACCGGAATGGAAATGGGATCATGTAACGATGGATTTTGTGGTTGGGCTTTCTCGATCTCATAAGGGGTCAGATTCGATTTGGGTAGTGGTGGATAGATTGACGAAGTTCGCTCACTTTCTAGCAGTCAAGACTACGTATACAGTTGATAGGTATGCTAGATTGTATGTTAATGAAATTATTCGATTGCATGGAGCACCGGTATCTATTATTTCAGATAGGGACCCTACTTTTACATCCAGATTTTGGGATAGCTTGCAGTATGCTATGGGTACTAACTTGAAGTTTAGAACGGCTTTTCATCCCCAGACAGATGGGCAGTCTGAAAGGACAATACAGATTTTGGAAGATATGCTTAGAGCTTGTGTGCTTGATTTCAAAGGTAATTGGGATGAATATTTGCCTTTGATAGAATTTGCATATAACAACAGTTTTCAGTCTACTATTGGTATGGCTCCATATGAAGCCTTGTATGGTAGACGATGTCGTACACCGATATGTTGGGGTGAAGTTGGCGAAAGGAAGATAGAGGGTCCAGAATTAATTAAAGTCACCACTGAAAAAGTGAAGATTATTCAAGATAGAATGAGAATAGCTCAAAGCAGACAGAAAAGTTATGCGGATAAACGACGAAAAGATTTGGAATTCCAGAAATGGGATTATGTGTTTCTTCGGATATCTCCATGGAAAGGAGTTATGAGGTTTGGAAAGAAAGGGAAATTAAGTCCATGCTACATTGGACCTTATGAAATCCTTGAGAAAGTCGGGATGGTTGCCTACAAGTTAGCGTTACCACCAGAATTATCTCGGTTACATGATGTTTTCCATGTTTCTATGTTAAGAAAGTATGTAGAAGATGCTTCACATGTATTGGTGGAACAACCTATTGAGTTGAAGGAAGATTTGAGATATGTGGAAGAACCACTTGCAATCGTTGATAGGAAAGAACAAATATTGAGATCAAAAGTGATCCCACTTGTGAAAGTTGTTTGGAGAAGGCATTCCATGGAAGAAGCTACATGGGAGAGTGATGATATCATGAAGATGCGTTATCCGTATTTGTTTGATTCAGAGAACCAAGGTATGTCAATTTTGGGGACGAAATTTCTTAACTGGGGGAGAATTGTGACAACCCGAATATAATTATGATAAATTATATTTAAATCATGATTAGCTTGTGTGATATTTATAATATGTTATTGGTATATATAATGTTAATTCATTATGTTTAGTCTAGTCCTACCTTCATAAAACATGAAGAATCAAACTAGTTACAAATGTGAAATTTTGATGTTTTCGGTAGGAATGTTCAAGTTTAAGACTAGTTTTGACCTTTATGACATAACAATTGACTTGAGGTGTAAACTAGATATTTGTAGATATATGAGTTAGGGTTGTAACACAACAAACGGTCCATCGAACGGACATCCGAGTGGGAAGATATTGTCTTTTTACGAACAGGGGCTAAAGTAGTCATTTAGCCTTAAATGATATTTTGTTTTAAATGATGCCACATGTTATAAATTGATTGGTTGGAGGTGGAGGTTGTTTTGGCCGACTTAAACCCTTGAGATATCCTCCTTTCTTCAGCAAACTCAGTTTGGGGAGAGTTTTAAGTTGAGGAAAAACAATTGTGAGGGTTAGGAAGAAGAAAGTGAGGAGAAACATTCAAAAAAATTCATAGAAAATTATGAAAAAGCCCCTAAGGCAATTCCAACCATGAATCTTGCTATTTTTCTTTCATTTACGATTCATATGATATAAATCCTTGATTGTTTATTGACCTTTCATGCTTGGGTGCATATGTATGGATATATGCAAGTTTAAGTTAAGTTGAATGTACAAAACCCTAAAATTGCTTTGTTTAGAAACTCTGTTTATTCAAACTTCCATATATTTTCGTGTACTTACTGGAATTGATTGATTACAATTGGAGATTAACCTTGACTCATATAGGTATGACATATCCGAAAATCATGATAAAATACCAAGAAATGAGTCTTTGGTGACAGTTTGAAGTTCGGGTATGAAATCTGCCTTAAGGGTGAAAATATGCCCGCCATGTGTTCGGTGTTTTGCTTGACATAGGAAACGAACCTTAAAAATTATGAAACTTTAATTTTGTATTTTTAAATATGTTTACTGATGTTGGGTCAGATATCACATAAATTTATGATGTAGAAAAATTATGGAAATTCGTGGAAGTTGAATGAACGATAAGAGGGCCTATAGGGCAGATTTGCCATGTGGTGAAGAAATGAGCATATCTTGCTCTACGAGACCTAAAATGATGTACCGTCTTTTGTATTGGAATATTAATATGACAAGGATTGAATTTCCAAGAATAAATGAATTTATATTTGGTCTATGATTTGGATATGTTGAATATACTAGCATGGATTTGGATGGAACTTCACTTGTGATAAATGATTTGAATGGAATCATGTGATGCTTATGGATTGAATTATGTTTAAATCGTTCTTTGGATTATTGATATTATTATGATGATACTAATATTTTAATAATGATAGGAAGGGAAGAATATCTGATTGAACAAGTACTGGATAAAGGCAAGGGCAAAGCCTGTTAAACATCCAAGGTGAGTGTACTTATGATTTGTTTCATATATAAATATGAATATAGCTCTAAGAGCGGATTTGTTTGAATACTTCGGTATTCAGGATTTGTTTGGATATTAAAATATCCAGGATTTGTTTGGGTCTCATGATCCAAGATTGGTTTGAATACTTCGGTATTCAGGATTTGTTTGGATATTAAAATATCCAGGATTGGAATTGGACAAAGATCCAATGATTTGTTGGAACTTATGTTCCAGGATTTGTTATTGCCAATGGGAAGAATTATTTGGATCTTATGATCCATGATTTGTTATTGCCAATGGGCAGGATTGTTCAGATTTTATATCCACATATTCGATATAGAATTGTTATTCTATTGCAGGGAAGGAGTACCTCACTAAGCTTAATGCTTACGATTTATATTTTAACAATTTCAGGTTTGTACGGTTCCAAATAGGATAACATATGACCGGTAACTTTGAGAGTTGCACCGTTAGAAGAGCTGGGGTTTAAGTATGGAGATTTTATAATTGTCACACTGAAGATTTTAATATACTCACACATTGTATATATTGATTTAGTATGGATTAATTTGATCATAGTTAATCATAGTATTGTATAATCTCTAATTATGACTCTGATGTTGACTTCGTTATGGCACAAGAACAATATTATGTTCATTATGCAGAAAAATATTGATAAATGAATTAAATTTTCAGTGGGCTTGAGATTATTATCCAATTATTCTAATAAAAAATGATTAGTATGGATATTGGGTTTGGGGTGTGACAAACACTATCACCTTCAGCTCATTGTTTGAAAGACAACCTATCTAGAATTAGATTGAGATGAGTCTCATCGGGTGGATTATACTATGTAGCTATGAAAAAATTCCACAAACATATCATACTTGAACCTGAAGCTAAATCTAAAGCAAGAGTATGCATCAATGCCAATGATTAATGCCAGTGTTGGTATGATCGCATGTGGCCTAATGGATGGACTGATGTCACCACTGCAGATGGAAAATACAGTGCTCAGTTATTTATTAAACCAAATACCCAAATCAAAACCCCAAAATAACTTGTTTTAAAGTAATAGAAAACATAAATGAACATAAAAGTGAAATCCCCCAAACAATATCGAATAAATGAACCCCCCCCCCCCCCCCCCAAAGTAGAGATAAGTAACAACATTTAAAAGTATACCCAATTGAGTAAGCCTAACTACTTCAATCAGAAATAATAGTGAACTGTTTTATTAAAAGGGGCAATAACCCCAACATCACCTCACTGAAATTATAACTAATAATGAACTACTATAACAGTAGTACTATTAGGCCAAAATGTGGAATTAAAAACATACCTAACGCTAATGAATAGTCAAATGTGGGCATCCATAGAACATTAACTTCATATTTTCAACTATAGAAGTCAGAAATGAATGGGATTTCACAAGACATTGCAAGCACTCCATCAGAAATCACAATACAGTTATCTTCTTCCCACATAAATCTATGGTCTAAACCACGGCTATGATTATCTCTTAAATTGGTTATAAAAAAATCAAATATAAAATGAGGGTAAAGAAGGTAAATTTGCATATCATGCTCAACTCTAAATAAACATCACTGTATTGGATGTGGGAGGACTTCTAAGACATGACTTAGAGAAAACATCAAAAAACGAAATTCATATTACTTTTGATGACCAAAATATCTCGTCAACCTCCTTTGTGAAACATGCTTTGTAAAAAAAGATTGAGAAAAAAAGTATGGAAGAAATTAAAAAATTATAATCTACAAAACATATTTTTGTGTCTTATCCCAACTTCAGTACATAAATTTTTGCATAATATAAAATTATTTAACTTAACAAATCTAATATTATTCTCTATGGATTTCATGTGACTCAAATTTTAGTCCCGGGGGAAGGAGATTCAGTTTAATAATTGTGATTCACCTTACTGCTTCTTCCTTGTGCGATTGAGTTCAATAGTTGTGATTGAAATTCACATAAAGTGTGGTACTTAGGTTTTACAATTTTGAATGCAATTTTGGAGTTTAGCTCAGCTATTTGCAAATAGATTGTTAAGTCAGTTTTTGTCTCATTTCTAGTGTGGTTTAGAGGTTGAAAACTCTACGGGAATGGAATTAATTCAGTTGTTTCTTCCATCCGGAAAAGTAAACCAATTCAACCAAGCATAGTAAACAAATGAAAATAAAAAATGAATGGGAAGATGTGTAATAATAGATAGAGCTGAGAATATGAAGCATATTCTTCGAAGTAATACATGGAGTTACAAAGCTAGGACACCAAAAGTGTACCTACAACAAAGGTCCTAGTGAGAAGTCCTGTAGAAAAAGTATAAATCAACGCACGTAATATTAGAAAAATTATAAATCAAGAAACTATATACAACACATAATGTGCGACATCTTCCACTGTAGTAGTAGTTCTCACACGATCGACTAATATTTGTCCTACAAATTTCTTTGAGAAAATATCGTGGTGCACATGAAAAACACATACAACATCGTTCCACTATATGCTAGCGCATAGTGATCATCACTCCCCACTTGCAACTCAACTAAATTTAGTACTAACCTAAATGAGTTTTTTTAACTGACTACTAAAACTATAATTTAAATACCTCATACAACATACTACTAACTCGGAATAAGAGAGGTATACAAAGGATTTAAATAACAAAACTTGATTTCGAGAGCAACTACAAACGCAAAGTGAATATTAAATATGTTCGATAAATGGAGTACAAATAAAAGGGAATACTCTAGGACACACTATCACAACCATTGTAAACATTAAAAATGAAAAAAAATAATAATATGAATGTCTCACATTATTTCCACATGTTGCCTTCATACAGATTATGAATCCTTAGTACCCATTAAATGAATAAATATTTCATTCACACGAATCCATGTTAGTCAAATAGTCACAATACTATAGATATTAGGAAAATAAAAGAAACCAATCAAAGTGAGATCTAATAAAGTAAATACTATAGTTTAAATGGCATGTTTTTTATTTCTACAAAATGAATACTAACAACAAGCAATTTAAAAATAAAACTCTACACATATAGTACCAAACAACTTTGAAAATGGACCATCGAAACACTTTCGGCATTTTTCAACCATGTAGCATGCTTTTCAGGCCTAAAGCCGCCATTGATACTTCAATGATTCTGATGTCATCTTTGAAAAATTATCCCGAACCAATGGCTATGTTTGCAGCATATGGTAAGCATAATTATTTCTTCTATATCCAAAAGATTGCATTATGCTGGGATCATAGCAGTACAACATTTGGTGAAGCCCGATGGTCTTTGATTTAGACGCAAAAAGCCCAAACATGAACTTTTAAACATCAGGCATGGCCTTTTTTATTTCAATGTGAGATGGAACCCAAAAATGATATCATAGCAAATTTCATAATAAATATGAGAACCTTAAAGTAATAAAAAAGGTAAAAACAAAAACAAATTGTAGCATAGCAATGTTCAAACATAAGAATAAAGTAATACGCACTATCTTTGTTCCTAGACACTCACACAAAAGTTAATAAAAATAATTAAAGACATTTCTATAATGTAATACGCACTATATACGTATTACTAATTGGTTAACGAATTTGAATTTTCCTCGGGAAGTAATCTCCCAAAAACAAACAACAAAAGATTATAAATCAAAGGTGTATCCCCGAAGTCGTACCTATAGTTAAAAGACATTTCTATAAATTGGAAATCAATATGAATAGAAATTGAAAAAAAAAACACAAGGCTTCTTTCGCCAACCCTTAACACTTAGATGAAATAAAAAAACCAAAGTGAACAATGGCTCTAATTGGATGTGACAAAATCTCTATGCAAATTAGACAGGTTTGTAACCAAAATAAAACAAAAAATCTCCCATACGCCAATATCAACACCAATGAATATTAAATCAGTACCAATAAACGCCTATGAATACTAAATGGGTACATTCCTCAAAACTTTTCTCAATATCATTCCAATAATAATAAACATGTAAGAAAAAAATTCAATTCAGAAAGAGATTGTGCATAAAAGTAATTAGAACAAAAACAAAGAACCCCATTTTTATAGTGCATGTAATTCAAAACATGTACGCTGTAGTTTTCAAACCTGTAAAACACTAATATACAAAACATTAGTGTAGTTTAGTAAAATACAAAAAAGGTTTACCTTGTGGATCTTGCTGAACATGTATCCCTAGGTTCAAAAATCATGTTCCTATACACTTTAAACAAAATCTATATACATTAAACAACCCAAATAACATGTGATATTGGAGAAATGTGAATCTCAAAATCTATGTAACACTCGAGTATTCACAAAATAAATTAAAAATTAAGTCAATAATTTTTTTTTTAAAATGCGTTAGATCTAAAAGATCTATTAAATTAGAATAAAACGAACAAATCAAAACTCTATAAACCCTATTAAAACTTACAACTTCAGGTACATCAAGTACAAAAGATTACATCTGCAAAAAAAAAAAGATTAGATCAATTAAAGAAGAACAAATCGAATATTTATATATCGAAAAAAAAAAGATTAGATCTGAAAATCATATAAGATTACATCAGTTAAAGAAGATTAGATCAAATGCAGAACAATTCATATAAGATTACATCAGTTAGAGCATATTAGATCTAAAAATAGAATGAGATTACATCAGTTAAAGAAGATTAGATTAAAAGAAACAAATCAAACCTAGAACAAATCGTGGTGCATAACAGGTTATGTAAGATCTTAGTGTTTCATAATAGGTCGTGAAAAAAATAGCAATCGTGAGTATACCCAAATCTTCAAACCCTAGAGTTCGAAAGAGTTGTATGCTGATTTGAGAGACATAAAGAGAGAGGGCCGACTTAGTGTTGTTCGTGTGTCTTTTGTGTGTGTTGGGCCCCAAAATATTATTTAAGTGTTATATTTCCTATTTTAACCATGTTTTTGAATTTTGAGTAAGAGGGGGAAAGGGAATGAAGTGTTAGAAAAGAAGGGGAAAGGGAATAATAAAGGGAGAAAAAAGGAAAAAAAAACAATTTAATCTCCACCCTTCATTTCGTGCCTTGTTGTATTTAATTTGAACCGTGAAGTGTCTTCCCATTTTATGAATACTGAAAACACCATTCTAACTTATTACACAAACACACACACAATATCTCCATGACATCCCATCTTGATCAAACATGTGGTGTTTATGGGTTTTATAATCTTAAATATGGTGAAAATGGGTTAAACTAGGGTTATTTTAGGTGGAAGGATGGTAGTGGTAGGGTGGTGGTTGGTGGTTGGTGGTTAGTGGTGAAGGAGCTCCAATAGCTATAGAGAGAGGCAAAACGTGATTGGGTTGCTCAAATAAACTAAAATCCACATTAAATAGTTCCAAAAACCCTAAAGGTCAACTAAAAAAGCCCGAGACCCCGCCCTTCAACCATTGGGCCATCAAACCTTTAACCTAAATTTTAATTTGAGCCACTGAGAGCTCGATATAACATCCAATCCGATGATCCACACCATTATAGACCATTAAAATGTGCAAAAAATTCTGATTTCCACATGGTCGTTCGAATAACTTCTCGTCTCGTTTTGAATGACATCCCCTCTCGTTCAAACAAGGTTTCCAGTAAGAGTAAAATGACGTTTAAAAGTAAGGTGATATCTTTATTAGTTCGAATGAAAATTCACCCTTCGTTCGAATGATAATGCACCTCATTCAAATAAAGGCATTCCAATGAAATTCCATAGAGTGGTGGAAAACCTACATGTATTCTTGTAAAAAGGTCGTTCGAATGACATCGCCTTCCTCGTTTGAAGAACACACTTATTTTTTCAAACGTCCATACTAATACTACATAGAAACTTAAATCCATACAAATCCAGTTTAATCACACCAAGGCCACTATATTACCCAAATATGACCCATGATCCATCTTACCACGTCAAAAGCCCAAATGTGTCATACCAAGTCACCAAATTACACGGGTATGGTTAACATTACGGGGGGAGGGTGTTACATTCTTCCTTCCTTAGTAATTTGTTCCTTGAAATTTTAAATCCATCAATTCCTCAATTTCCTGGAGGCTATCAATCCTTACTTTAAGTGATAGGGATCCTTCAAGTTTCGGTTATTGAAATCCTAAACCACTAAGAAGTCATCATACTTCCTTTCACAAGATCATTCACCAAATAACTCAACATGGGGCACGTCCTAATGCTCACCGTTAGGATCATCATCAAATTGCATAATAGTCCTCAAGTCTCAATTTTCTCGGTGATCATAGTCAATCAAGTCCTAAGGCTTCCTTGCTAACACCTAAGACATACCCGAAATATCTATCAGAGAAACACTTTCTAGTGATTGACATTGACCCAAGAGAAAAATAACAAGTAACTAACACCTAATTCATCATCGTAAGGCATCTAAATACTTGTGACTACATCCTGAGTTTCCTCGATTCCTCGAGTCATCCTGACTACAAAATTCATTTAAACTTGACGCTCACCTCACGTCACTGGTCGCTCACCCCAAGGAGCGACATACCAATTAAATCGCAAATTTTACATCCAATAGGTACTCCCATAAGGTCCTTCTATGAAATAAGGACCACTTCAGTCATCCCAACCATAGAACTCTTACCTTAGTTTTACGCCAACCCACTTTCACTCACATGGATAAAATAACACCACGTGCCAAGTTTCCTTGAGTTCTAACACTTATGACACTCTTAAATCATAGTCCCACTCTTCTCGGATAAAGCCACTAACTTCCACACCAAATAACTCATCATCTAGTCCTTCAAACTAGAGTCACTAAATGCCATACATGTTAACTTATGAAGTATGTGAAAAACAGACACTATGAGAAAATTGTGTGGTAGAACGCGCAACCACACATTCATAAAACTTGCGTATAAGAAAGGGATATTGCCCATAAGAGAGAACTCATTTATCGAGATGTAATGAACACACCATGTCCATCCGTACTCATACTCAGTTGAGGCGCTCCATAACCAAAACAATAATGTTAAATAATTCTAAGCTACTGCAACCGAGGAAACACAATCCTCAGGCATTGAAATCGAAAGAACATAATGAGTTGAAATGAACGGATGACTATT
The DNA here is from genome assembly GCA_949130495.1 of Sambucus nigra. Lineage (NCBI taxonomy): Eukaryota > Viridiplantae > Streptophyta > Magnoliopsida > Dipsacales > Adoxaceae > Sambucus > Sambucus nigra. The sequence continues at coordinate 365,710,156 of OX422212.1, forward strand.
TTGGCAAAATATCATATGCGTACAATGAACTATGGTTTATAAAATGTGAATATGTACCATACGCTCTAAAGACTATGACTCCTCTTAGACATTCTCATCAAATCCTAGCTTATCCATACAACTTGGCTTGGGTCACCAACCGTGATAATAGGATCATGAACCACTTACCTCCACGGGACGAAAGTAACATATGGACCTATAGTCCCTTGCGAAGTCAATGATGGAATTCCCTCCTTAAGAGTGATGCTTTCCATTTTTATCCTTGATAAAAATGAATCGCTCCAGTACACAAGTTCCAAACTCTCTTGCCAATGTCGATCGTGTCTATCTTTCTAGTCAACGTGACTTCGTGACACAAAGTCTACCACTATATACACCATATTTTAGGACCACCTAAGTCTCTCCATATGTCAATATCACCTCCTTAATAAATACAAATCGTAGGTCATACTCCGAGTACCGATCTAAAGGCCATCGAGTGCTCTTGGGCCCTGTTTGACCTCGACCAGCTGCATCGCCAGAGAGAAATCTCAATGAATATTAGAAGGGCTTTGAATAACCTTTCCAATGGTCTTCCCCATGCATAAATTGGCATAGTAGTTCAGATGAACGAACCATTTTACTATTAAAAACCAATCTGGAGGCCACCGGGTGCTCCCAGGACCCAATTTTACGTTAATAAATTTCATCGTCTAAGTGAAAGCTTAATGAATCTTTTAACGGAACTGAAACACGTTTCCAATGATCTATCTCTGTACAAAATAGCATAACAGTTCCAATAAATGATCCATTTTCCTTTGAAAATTGATCTGGAGGCCACTAGGCTCTCTTGAGCTCCATTTGACTAAAGTTAGCTATCCAGCTCGAATGAGACTAAATGAATCTTTAAAGGTAACCGAATACCCTTTCAAATGGTCTGCATCATGCACGAATCAACCTTACGGGATAGAACAATAACCCATTTTACTCGAAAAGGTCACGTAGCGCTTTTGGGCCCCATTTGATAAAGTCAGCTCTTCGAACCGAGTGAAGCACTTTGGAACGGTGAAGTTCTTCGCATAATATTTCTAGTGGTCCAACCCGTGTGCGATTCTAAATTATGGTTTGGATGAACAATCCATTACTTTCTAACAATCTCCCGTCCAAAGGACCAACGGGCAATTTTGAGCCCCGTATGACCCAACGTCAACTCCCAAACCCAAGAACGGTCCAAAGGACTATTGAAGGTATATAAATTAATTTTATGACGGTATGCCCCATGAATGATTTGTATTTAGGGATGGCATTATACAACCATTTTTCTAGAAAAATCTACACGAGACTACCGATTGGTAGGTTCATTTCCCTACTAATCGGCAATGTATCTTATCGGTCGATTAGGAGGGCTAGGGATATGCCGATATGCAGTACCCCTACCCTATATAATGATCGTATGATCTCACTTCCAAGACACCTCATATCTATCAATATTAGTGATCTCGGCAACATTCGTATGCAATCAGTAAAGTTCCCTTGTGCGAAATTCCTTTCCACCATTCATTCCCATCATTTTCATACCACATTTAGAAATAATCTCCTTCTCTCTCAATCAACATTCATATCAAATTGCAAGGAAGCTTATCAAGGATCAATATCAAGCCTTCGGTTTCCAAAGAAGGTCCAAATGCCCTTTTCTCTCTCTAAATTTCCTTATTTTTGCATTGCTTATATAAATTCTAAATTTAGCTTTTACTTTATATCATACACATTAATATTTCATCATTTATTAGTTATGCTGTACACACTTTATTTTCTTTAAAAAAAAAGAGGGTTACACCTATAAATTCCAACGGATTATTCACCACATTTTGTCAAAACTAAAAATATCTTTTCTACACATACATATAATAAACTCCCATTTAAATCTATGAGATAAACCCCACCCTTGTGCCGTATTCGAACTACGTGGACTTTGATGCCTCTGTAAGCTATGTAGGCAATTCGAGCTAAAACTCGAGACTCGACCCCAATTTACCAATTTTCCTATTTTCATACTTTTAGGTGTTTCCTATTTTATCCATACATTATTTCGTATATATCATACTTGTGATTTTGACAAATATTATCATTCCATTATATCAATTTATATCTCGATAAGCGCATACATTATATTCTCTAATTATTATTTTAGAACATTCCTTTGGATGACCTCACTCTATCTTTCCAATGATATTATTCGAACGATTTCGACCTCCATTTATATATACACATGCACATACTTCCCAAAAATATTAAGGATATTAGTAACATAAGCCCATGAGAGACTGAAATGGCGGGATGGGTGCCTAACACCTTCTTATTCCGTAAATTGTCCCTCAAACCTCTAAACTATTTGTTCATAAGAATTAGTTTTTCTTTGATGTCGCTCTCTTGAGGAGGCAACATGTTCTTTTACCCGTTTTGTGCAAAATGGGTTGGCTACTCCATCTCTTTACATCACCCCATATCAACGACGGCTAAATCACTCCTAGAAAAGGGCGCGATACCTTCTCTCCCACTCCAACTGCGTGCGCGAGTGCCGAACCCCAAGATGGAGGGAAAAGACCATATGGATGTCCACAGTGGAGACTCCGCTGGGGAATGACATAAGAGGAATAGACTATGTTTGCATGGGTGTTATCATTTTCTACTTGTGTGCGTATGCACCTACCTGTATGTTCCCCCTTTTATCCTATATTATTTCTTGTATATATCTTCCTCATTCTTATATCACTCCTCACTCACACACTTGTAAATAATCTCCTTGTACACTTCACACTACCTACACTTGTACATAAGCTCACTTATATCCACATGTTGCACACGCCATTTAGAATTTCCATGCTTAGGTGTCACTAACACACACCTCCACTTATCACAATTGTATATATTTATGCTCACTCACACTTATCACACATCACTAGTAGATGATCCATGCTTAGTTTCACTACCGCACACTCACTTATAGATATTTACACATCACTACGTCTCATATATCCATGATTATTGTAATTTTCATTCTCCATGCTAGATTTACTTTTCATGATAATTTTATATTCTCCCTTATTAGTATAGTGCTCATCATGGAAAATAAAATACTCTCTCCATAATATACTAATCAAGAATCATGTATTTTGCACACTATATCACCAAAGAGTATAACTATAGACTAAAATTTTATCCCGTATTGAGGGCTCACTTTGTGATGGGTGCTGAGCCAAACCAATATGACTCTCACCTTCCATTGGCCAAGTAACTTCGACGTATATCGAACAGTTACCCCCGCATCATAGCGCTTGATCGAAGTCATGATGGGAGCTATATAGTAGGGATCTCATTCATGTACTTCGAGTATATTGAAATCTCTCTCACACATATAGTGCCCATGAGGTATATAGTGAGGAAATTCACGTACACTCAGGTATATCAAATGGCTTCTTCACATCTACCGATTGCCTTCAAAAGAAAGACGTATATCGTTGAAGTCGTGCCAAAGGGAGGAACATTTCCAGTAACCCAACAACTCCATACCCTCATATAAGCATCAAACCTAGGACACTCATATTTAGTTTGTCGGTTACTACTCAAAACCCTATCAAAATGACGAGTCGGATGCCGCCTAAATTTTCATACGATTTCATTTTTTCCAAAATGGCGTCCATGAGCTTGGCAAAAAGCCAATCGATAGTGTGTCTTAGGTCACCTGCCGATTGGCAGGGCTGGGGATATGCCAATCGGCAATCCCCCTAACCTAAAAGAGGAGGGAATGAGGTCATTTGGAACACACTCAAATCAATCAATATCAGTGATCTCAGCAACATTCTTCTGCAATCAGCGAAGTTCCCTCATGTGAAATTTCTTTCCACCTTTCATTCCCATCATTATCATACCCAATTTAGCAAAAATCCCCTTCTCTCTCATCCAACATTCATCTCAACTTTCAATGAAGCTTATTAAGGATAAAGATTAAGCCTCACGTCACCAAAGAATGCCAAATACCCTTTTTTCTCTCTAAATTTCCTTATTTTCACATTAGTTATATAAATTCTCAATTTAGCTTTTACTTTAGACCATACACATTAATATTTCATCCTTTATTAGTTATATTTCACATACTTTAATTTCAATTAAAAAAAACAAAGAAAAAAAGCGTTACACCTATAAATTTAAACGGGATTATTCGCCACATTTTCTCAAAACTAAAAATATATTTTCTACACAAACACTTATAATAAAGTCCGGTTTGAATCTATGAGATAAACCCCACACTTGTGTCGCATGTGAACTACGTGGACTTTGATGCCTTTATAACTACATAGGCTTTTCGGGCTAAAACTCGAGACACAAGTCCAATTATCTAATTTTCCTATCTTCATACTTTCATCTTTTTCCTATTTTATCCATATATTATTTCATATATATCATATTTGTGATTCATATTTGAGTGTTATCTGAAAAATATTATCTTTCCATTTTAATGATTCATATCTAGATAAGCGCACATATTTTCTAAGTATTATTTTAGAACATTCATTTGGATGACCTCACTCTATATTTCCCAAGATATGAATCCAACGATTCTGACCTCCATTTATATATACACACGCACACACTTCATGGAGAAATTAAGGAAAATTATAACATAAGCCCATGAGAGACCGAAAGGGTGGGATGGGTGCCTAACACCTTCTTATTTCGTAAATTAGCCCCCGAACCTCTGAACTATTCATTTTGTAAGAATGAGTTTACATTTGATTTCGCTCTATAGAGGAGGCAACATGTTATTTTGTCTGATTAGGCAAAATAGGCTGGCGACTCCATCTCTTTACATCACCCCGGATTGACGATGACCAAAGCGCTCCTAGAAAAGGGCGTGAGAACTTCACTCCATCTCCAACTGTGTGCACGCGAGTGCCGCACCACCGGGACATAGGAAAAAGACCGGAGGGATGGCCACAACCGTTTACTTTATCTCACGGTGATTATATCCCATCATCTTCTTAGGCTAATATCCATCATTGGTACAAGACCGTTAGTTCACCTATATCTATATTCGACCCAACTAAAAATATATGCGACGGCCACACCCGTCGTCATTAGTGCTATAAGAATAATGAGTACTGCACACGTATACACCTCCTAATATGTACAAGTCTGGTAAGACCTTCCAAAAGATAATTCTTTCCCTTCTAGGTTATTCATCTTGTACCAACAACACTTGTCGATACATTAATTATACTCCAACATTCAATCTTGTGGTGCTATTCACATGTCCTCGACCTGATATCATCAATTTAAGTCTCCAATGGATCTCCTAGTACTTCGCCAAATCGATTACAACACTTTCCTTAATTAGTTATCCTATGACCATGAGAGTTATGTCCCATCACGACAGAAATCTTCAATTACCCTTAGATGTCTACATCACCTATCTGTACCAATCGGACAGTGCTACCATGGACCACGATTCAAATCCTCTGAACATGGTCAAAAAACTTAGGTCATAACGTTACCCTTATAACATCATCAACATAACATTTTCACTACATAACACTGAGCACGATTGGCTCCCTAAGTACACCAAGAACACCTCAATGTAAACGTCACCCAAACCCAACAGGATTTCATCAGCCATGATTATCACATAGCAGGTATTCCCTACCATCCTCCTAGCATCAATAAATGAGCTAATGCATTCAAACGAAAGTCCTACTTCCTTTAATTTTTAACCTTGGTATATATTCAACCTATACCTATCCTTGGAATCCAATGAAAGGCCCAAAACACCCTTCCAATTAACTTGGTGACACACACTTCATGTCAAACAAAAATATGACACAACTAAGGATTGTGGAAGGTTACATGATGCCATCCTTAACCAAAAAGCCTATGAGTCCACACTACCAGCATAGCAAGGGATCATATTCCTCAATGTCGCATCATGTTCTCTAAAACCACATCATGGAGGGCTACCTAGGGTTCACTCATAAGTCCAATTCATCATTGTTACACAAGTAACGCACTACCATCAATTTCTCATAATTCACATCATGACTTACTCTCTCTCTCTCTCTCTCTCTCTCTCTCTATATATATATATATATATATATATATATATATATATATATATATATATATAATAAAGTATAAAACTTATGTATGTCATAAGATGAAATGATGATGTCATCTATATGAGTTTTTCCAACACTACCTATTTGCCCCCTCACTTTTTTTTATTTCCCCCTCTTTTTCTTCTCATTTGTTAATTCTTTTTTAACTTTAATTCAAACATAATGCCATTTTAGTAAAACACCTCAAAACATGCTTCTCATCTCGGTCTCCTAAATCATCCCACCTAAAGTATTGGGCATCACCCAAAACAGCTCACTCTCGCCTCTTATCCCAAGAACTCTACTCCCACTCACCTAAAATCTCCCCACTGCCCCTCGATTAATTTTTATCTCCCTTTCTCTCCTCTTTCTATCTCATAAATATACGATTGTTCCTATGTCACCATGCAAAAATATCTTTTTCCCTATGTTCCCGGGGTTTTGAAATTTTGATTTTTTGATAAGCTTTTACAGGACTAACGATAGTTTCTCTCTTTTGTTATAGTCATTTTCTATTTTACAGATTTTGATGGATTTTTACATGTCGAAACATAGGTATACTCTCCGTTTATCTCTTTGAATGTACTTAGACCCAATATCTCACTCATCCTTCTTATAGACTTTGAAAACAAATCCATGGACTTCCACGAATATGAATACCTAGAAAAACTTGTGGACGAGCATCAAACTCGGAACGGATCTTCCTCTAGAAGCAAAGACACATTTCTTTGTATTCATCTTTCATGTGTTTAAATTTTGAATTTGATGTTTATTTTGACAGATACTTCGAATTTCAGAGGTGGAGCTAAAATGGGCTTGGGTATGATGAGAAAGAGAAGGAGGTTCTGGGTTTGGTTATGATGTTCAGATCTACAATGTTTTCAATCCCACAACATTTTCATTTTCGGCGGAGCAGAGGTGATAGTTTTTCGAGTTCTGGGTTTGGTTATGACATTCATATCTACAACGTTTTCAATCCCATAACATTTTCATTTTCGACGAAGTAGAGGAGAGTTTTTCGAGTTGATGTAGGTTCAGATCTACCGTAAATGGTGGTTTGTATGGAGTCTCCACACAAATATAAACAACTTCTTTTCATACACCAGTTCCGAGTCTCCAAAAAATAGGGTGGTTTCCGTTAATCTGATTATTCGAATGTGTTATTGGTTTGGTGGGTTATGGTGAGAGGGAAAGTAATGTGTGGTGTTCCTCTGTTTTAGATCTTTCGTAACTGTGTTCACGGATTTTTTTCATGGGTATTCATTGTGAATATGATGTGTGGTTATCATATGGATGAAAGCTAGGAATGGTTGAACCAACAGTAACGGTTTTGTGTGAATACAATATGTCATAAAAGAGGGCTGTATAATTTGTGGTGGAAAAAAATAAAGACCCATTTTTTGATTTCTGGGTATGCTTTCATTTTGTTTGTTTAAGACACATTTTCCGGATATTTTATTATAGTTAAGTTGATTTTATTATATTCCTAATAGGGTTTTAGATTAGATTAAGAAAAGATTCAATTTTAATTTCTGGGTATGAAATATTTCTTACTTATTTCTCATTCTAATTCTTTAATTCTTTTTTATTATTTTCGGCATTATTTATCATATTGGATGTGTTGACTGCTTGAAATTTCCCGGTGTGTAAAATCTGGCCCATTTATGTTCTCAAACTGTTTCTCCTAAAATTTTGTGCTATTTTCGACATTCTGAGCTTATTCTGGGTATGCAAAATCTAACTTTTGTGATAGGTTTGGGGTCTTCTCAACTATTTAAAAGATTTACAAGTAAAATGTTAACATTAACTCCTCCATTGTTGATATCTCATCAAAACAGTGTTAAATCATCAAAATATAAATGTGTAATGTTAAGTTTTAGTGGTGAAGTGACATCATTCTCCAAAATAGCTTCTTATGTCCATGAAATTATATTGAAGGATCAATTAAGTATCATATTGTAATAACCCGAGGTCTTGGAGACAATGATTTATTTATTTTGGGAGAAATAAATATTAATTTATTGGAGAATAATTAAATTGTCAATTGAGGTCAAAATTTGAAGTCGTTAGAAAGTTTATCGAATGGTGATTCTGAGGGTGTAGTTGTGTCCGGAAGGGTCGAGAAAGTCGAAATGACTGTACTTGGTGTCTATTTAGGTTCCGAAATAATTTAGGTCCGTTTGACTCGAACTAAAGTTACCGGGTCATTTAAAGTGTGTATTATCAATTAAAGATGTGTATCTTAGGAGAATAGGCTTATTTAGCCTACGGGAGAAACATTTATCCAAAGAGAGAAAGAGAAATAGAAAGAAAGAAAGAGAGAAGAAGAAAGAAGAAGAGAAAGAAGGAGAAAAGAGAGAGAAAGAGGATTTTCCGACATCCACGCAATCTCAAGGCTGATTCAGACCCAACAAACCCGAGGCAAGTGATTAAATTTATTGCATGATTTGTGGATTGAATCTTTTGGTTTTAGGTTTTGTTTATCAAAACCTAACTTTTAGGTATAATATTAGATTTATTTTGCAGAAATAGATTTGAGGTTATAAATTAGTTTATATGTGTTCTTGGATGATTACTGATGATATATATGTGATTGGGTTGAAGAAAAATGGAGAGAAAATGATTAAAATTAATTTTGGGAATTTTAGGCTGAATAAAAAGTAGCCATTTTTTAGCCTCCATGTAGGTCGAATCTATTCGGCCCCCAAGCCGAATCGATTCGAAAATATGCAGGTGCCTAGGTCTGAGTGACCGAATCGATTCGGACCCCAACCGAATCGATTCGGTCTGAGATAGAGTCCCAAGTCTGATGATCGGAATCGATTTAACTCAGAGGCCGAATCGATTCGCTGGGCCGAATCAATTCGCTGGGCCGAATTGATTCGGAATTGGCCCGAATCGATTTGGAAACAGGGCTTTTGTTGGAATTTTTTTTAGGGAGAATTTCATGTCGTTTTGTTCGAGGTTATCGATTGGGAACCTCTATAGGAGTTAATTGGAGTACGTTTTGGAGACTTTTAGAGAGTTTCCCTTATAAGAAATTACTTGAGTCTCATGGACTAAATTTGAGGAATACCGGTTAGAGATTTTGGTATATTCTAAGTGGGGAAGCCCACCTTGATTTGGAGATTCTACTTGGAGCTGATAATTATATTTATATGAAAGAATGAGACTAATTTAGAGATATTGGATCTTAGGATCCAATCCTAAATGGGATGATTTTAAAGGTTCATAAAATGAATTGAACCCTATTATGGATGGAGAATTATAAATGCTAATTGATGTGCATGCGGATATAGAAAGATCCTTAATGACGATTGATTTGGGAGATGTCTCACGCAATGAGAAATACGAATTGAGGTGCATTAGAATAAAGAATATCCTTAACTTAAATATAATTGAGAGACAATTCCTAATTAGAAGCGACATGTGAGCTTCAAGTGAGAAATAGTATAATGTATACTAAGTGGAGAAGATGTGTGAGAGATGACGAGCAGTATATCAAGAGGGAAATATAATAAACAATGACATTAATTCTATTGGGCCTAGGAGCGTATAATAAATATGAAAATGATGTGACAGGTATACCTTATATGATGGTATATCTTTATATTATGTGGCGATGTATGTATACCTTATATATATATATATATATATGTATATATATATAGTGAAGCCTACCCCTGCTTGTTATCATTGGGAAGTTACGTGCGTAGAGGGTGAGCGTCCTGTCTCAAAGAGCAGGGGGTGGATATTCCCCAGGTCATATTCGTGCATGTGATTATTATATGATATACATTATTTATTTTGGGGATGAGAAGTCGTGGGTATGTGTCATTCTCACGTGTCGGTTAGGAGCTATGACCGCTTCCCGGGACGTTGTGTGCATGAGTTGATCACGAGGTGGGTGCCGTTGAACCCCACCAGGTGGCCCTAGTTTGCTACGAGGTATGGGCAACTGGAAGATGACAGCATGTGAGCCGGCGTCTTCGAGTTATAGCTCGGTTGGATGGTTATTATTGATTGTGTTTGTACTTGGGTATCGAGGGCATAATGGACCCCAATGACCAATATTGCCAGGATTAGTGTATCTGGGGGGTTCCTTGTTTGGATTTTGTCTCGATGAGACGTCCCACGCTCGAACCGCAGTGTACTGTTGGAAATTGGGGAGAAGTTAGTCCTTAATGCTCAGATATATATATATATCACCTATCCCGACAATCGACAGTGCCAGGAGTAGTGTAACGGGGGGGTTCCTTATTTGGATTTCGCTTCGGCGAGATGTCCCACGCATGAAACGCTGTGTACTATTGAAAATTGGGAATATTAATTAATTAAAATTGGAGTACTAATTCGGGTTACATGCATCATGCATTGACGGCATAATGAACCTCGAGGATCAATACTGTCATAAGTAGTGTAACGGGGGGGGTCCTTGTGTGGATTTCGCCTCTGCGAGACGTCCCATGCATGAAACGCAGTGCCTTATTAAGAATCGGGAGAAGTTTTGTCCTTAGCACTTGATGCTAATAACACACACACACACACACACACACACACACACACATATATATATATATATGCCAAATGAGGGCATAACTAGAATACATGAAATTCTAGTAAAACAGAATGTTGATGTATTGTGATGATGTTATTATGAGGATGATTGTGCAACTTTATATGTTCAATAAATGAACAAATATAAAGAGAACTATAATATTGAATTTAATGTATTTGATTTTAAAGAATATAGATAAGAGTAGATTGGGAGATAGGTTAAATGGTTTTAATTAAATATTTCAATTGGGTTTAAGCTAGATTCTTTTTCCTAATTAGAATTGGGCATACATTTGGAGATCATGTGCATACGTTTACTGTGCGCTTTAGTTGAGAGGTGAGGAAGATTATGATGGAGAGTTCGATTCCACCTTAATCATGTAATAATGCATTTATAATTATTATGCATTTTAATGCACTTGCTATAAAATGTTTTCAACTCGGGCTCTGACCCGTTTATATTTTCTTCCTCCATGTATATATTGTATTACTTTAGGTGTTCCTCCACAAGGACACCATTGATGTTCATCCATCCAGTATTCGTGGAGCTGTGGTAGTAGCGGACTGTTGCGGCACTTTGCTTTAGTCGATTCCTAACCTTGTATATCTAGATTAGGATTCAGTTTGTATATCAGGTTCATACTCAAGTGTTATAGATTAACACTTTCATATTTTATTTCTCATATTATTGTATTGTCTGTTACCCGACAGAATATTTTAGTATTTCATTGTAGAGATTTTGTTGTACATTGTATTGTACTCTTTCATACTATTGGAGTTTGCACTTATCACTCATCATAGTTAGATGTGTATTGATGGTTATATTTGCCTAAATGGTTTTGTTGTTGTTTAAATAAAAGTTTTAAATTTTTGGCAATCCACTATTAATGGTTTCGGGTAGTTAGCCTTATATTATTTAGTATTGTCAGTTGATGTTGAGACTGTGCCATTTAAGATACCTGATTTAATGTAGTATAGGGCTGGCCACCCGTTATTATTTTGAGAGGGTTATCACAGATGGTATTAGAGCATTAGGTTTTAGTGTCTTTAGGATCTGTGCGGGTTACTACGATCTTCCGTAAGCATTCATGATGTAGAGCCTTATTATTAGGATGGTTGCACTCATACGTCCATACTTCTTCTGTGAGATGAAAAATATTTGAAAGGCGTTCTGATACAATTGTTCTTATTTCAGATGCCACCGAAGGGAGGTCATTCATTCATGGCAAACAAAGGGGCTGAAAATGTGCAACCCTAAATGCCTCAAAGGAACGTGACTATAGATGAAGTTGCCAATATTGTGGCACAAGCAGTAACTGCTTCCATTTCTACGATGGCGCAACAATCTTCCGTTCGAGCAGCCCAACCCCATTTAGGTTTGTCTTTATGGGAGAGAGTGAAGGAATATTTTAGTAAGGGGCATCCTCCTGAGTTTGCAGGGGGAGTTGATGCAATGGCTGCAAGTCAATAGAAGAACAATATGCATAGGAACCTCCGTATGGTTGAGTGTAGTGAAGTGCAGAAGCAATTTTTAGCCATATTTAAGTTATCGGGTGTAGCTCTCCAATGGTGGGAGTCTGTCACCACATCTGAACATATAGATACTTTACCTATAACAAAATTTTGGGAACTTTTTGATCGAAGGTATTTTCCTTCCCCGACTTGGGATATGAAGATTTTTTAAGGTGTTAGAATGGTGACATAATATGAGGAAGATTTTTTTAGATGGGCGAAATTAGTACCCGATGAGGTAAATACGGAAGAGAAGCGTATATCAAAGTTTGTTCGAGGTTTAGATTGGGAAATCCGGCAACATTTGTTAAAGAGTCCTACGTTAGCTACTTTCGTCGAGGTAGTGAATGTGTCACTACTAAAGTGTCATGAATATCGTCTTCATTCGCAAGAGGGTAAGAACTTTGGAGATTCGAGTTCATCAAGTAAGTTTGGCGAAGAGAGTGCTAGTAATGCGAGCGGGCAGAAAGGATTTGTGGGTAAGTGTTTCTTTTGTAAAGAAATAGGTCATCAAAAGAGATATTGTCCTTAAAGAGGTAAAGGACCACGTTTTGATGAAATCTTGGAAGTGCAACCCCTACAGCAGATTCAAGATCATTTTAGATCGGGGGACTTTTGGGAGCCCATTGAGGAGGAAGGGCAATCGGACTAGAGATGGATAATGTAAGTTAATTTTCCTTTATGAATAGGATAATTACTAAAATGATTTTTGGGAATATCGTATGGGAGATATTTATGAAAGGGTAGTGCCATAGCCCTATTATGTATGTAATGACCCTAAAGGGAAATTTTGAGAAAGTTAGGCTCTTATGTTATTATCTTTTGCAAGACTAGATAATTTTGTAATGCGCTCAAAAAGAGCTATAAACCTTGTGGTAAATGTAAGAATGGTTATTATGTAATAAGTAGTAATGATAAAGCTACTTCTTTTATATAGTCATGTTAGACTTATATTATTTTTGTATTCCAGATATGGATGAGCCTTATAAATGGCAATATATTGAAATGATGTAAGATGTTGTTTTTGATAAAAGATTAGATTGTGGATTGTTGGGACGCAGGAATGTTTAGCGCATAATTATTTTAATTTTTGTGAGCTACATATTGTTATATGTATGATAATTGTTAGGACCTTGTGTTGGACATAAGGAATTTTATATGAAGATTGTATTATATAAACTGTTTTTTAAAATAAACTATTTTCAAAATAAAACTTTTTATCGGCCATTGGGCCATTTCAAAATGATTTTCAAAAAATTATTTCTTTCAAACTCTAGTACGAATTTAACAAACTCTCAATCCCCGACGTCGCTACATAGTAGTGTATTGGGAGGGTTCCTTATTTGGATTTCGCTTTTGCGAGACGTCCCCCGCACGAAAGTGGCGAATGTCAGGAACTGAGAGGATTTATTTCTTTGGACCATTGAAAATTTCTACACTATTAAAATGTTAGTATTATTTATATCTATGGGATTGTGAAATTTTGGTGGCAAATGAGGCCTCATTGTGATGGTACGAGCGATAGCTCGAATATTTTGGAAATTGGTTTTATAAAACTCAAAATCAACTTAAAATAAAATGAATTAAAATAAATTCATCATGGGTAGTTAGAGATTTGGAGAGAGGATTAGCGAGGATGGATGTAGTAGAATTAGGCTAGCTAAAATTTCGAGGATGAAATTTTTGTAAGTGGGGAAATTTGTAACAAGCCGAGGTCTTGGAGACGATGATTTATTTATTTTGGGAGAAATAAATATTATTTTATTGGAGAATAATTAAATTGGCAATTGAGGTCAAAATTTGAAGTCGTTAGAAAGTGCTTCGAATGGTGATTCTGAGGGTGTAGTTGTGTCCGAAAGGGTCAAGAAAGTCGAAATGACTGTACTTGGGGTCTATTTAGGTTCCAAAATAATTTAGGTCCGTTTGACTCGAATTAAAGTTACTAAGTCATTTAAAGTGTTTATTATCATTTAAAGATGTGTATCTTAGGAGAATAGGCTTATTTAGCCTACGGGAGAAACATTTCTCCAAATAGAGAAAGAGAAATAGAAAGAAATAAAGAGAGAAGAAGAAAGAAGAAGAGAAAGAAGGAGAAAAGAGAGAGAAAGAGGATTTTCCGGCATCCGCGCAATCTCAAGGCGGATTCAGACCCTACGAAACCGAGGGAAGCGATTAAACTTGCTAAATAATTGTTGTGTGCCATTTATTGCATGGTTTGTGGATTGAATTATTGGGTTTTAGGTTTAGTTTATCAAAACCTAACTTTTGGGTATAATCTTAGATTTGTTTTGTAGAAATAGATTTGAGGTTATAAATTAGTTTATATGTGTTCTTGGATGATTATTGATGATATATATGTGATTGGGTTGAAGAAAAATGGAGAGAAAATGATTAAAATGAATTTTGGGGATTTTAGGCTAAATAAAAAGTACCCATTTTCGAGCCTCCAGGTAGGCTAAATCGATTCGCTGGGCCGAATCGATTCGGAATTGGCCCGAATCGATTCAAAAATAGGGCTTTGGGGGGAATGTTTTTCTAGGGAGAATTTCATTCTGTTTTGTTCGAGGTTATTTACTGGGAACCTCTATAGGAGTTAATTGGAGTATGATTTGGAGACTTTTAGAGAGTTTCCCTTATAAGAAATTATTGGAGTCTCATGGACTAAATTTGAGGAATACCGGTTAGAGATTTTGTTATATTCTAAGTGGGGAAGCCCACCTTGATTTGGAGATTCTACTTGGAGATGATAATTATATTTATATGAAAGAATGAGACTAATTTAGAGATATTGGATCTTAAGATCCAATCCAAAATGGGATGATTTTAAAGGTTCATAAAATGAATTGAACCCTATTATGGATGGAGAATTATAAATGCTAATTGATGTGCATACGGATGTAGAAATATCCTCAGTGACGATTGATTTGGGATTTGTCTCACGCAATGAGAAATGAGAATTGAGGTGCATTAGAATAAAGAATATCCTTAACTTAAATAGAATTGAGAGACAATTCCTAATTAGAAGCGACATGTGAGCTTCAAGTGAGAAATAGTATAGTGTATAATAAGTGGGGAAGATGTGTGAGAAATGACGAGTAGTATATCAAGAGGGAAATATACTAAACAATGACATTAATTATATTGGGGCTAAGGGCGCATAATAAATATGAAAATGATGTGACAGGTATACCTTATATGATGGTATATCTTTATATTATGTGGTGATGTATGTATACCTTATATATATATATATATATATATATATATATATATATATATATATATATATATATATAGTGAAGCGTACCCCCTCCTTTCTATCATTGGGAAGTTGCATGCGTAGAGGGTAAGCGTCCTGTCTCAAAGAGCTGGGGGTGGATATTCCCCAAGTCATATTCGTGCATGTGATTATTATATGATATACATTATTTATTTTGGGGGTGAGAAGTCGTTGGTATGTGTCATTCTCACCTGTCGGTTAGGAGCTATGACCACATCCCGGGATGTTGTGTGCATGAGTTGATCATGAGGTGGGTGCCGTTAAACCCCAACAGGTGGCCCCAGTTTGCTACGAGGTACGGTCAACTGGAAGATGATATCATGTGAGCTTGTGTCCTCGAGTTATAGCTCGGTCGGATGGTTATTATTGATTGTGCTTGTACTTGGGTATCGAGGACATAATGGACCTCAAAGACCAATATTGCCAGGATTAGTGTATCGGGGGGTTCCTTGTTTATATTTCTCGTCGGAGAGACGTCCCACGCACGAACCTTAGTGTAATGTTGTAAATTGGGGAGAAGTTAGTCCTTAATGATCATATATATATATCACCTACCCCGACAATCGACAATGCCAGGAGTAGTGTAACGGGGGGGTTCCTTGTTTGAATTTCTCTTCGGCGAGACGTCCCACGCATGAAACTCCGTGTACTATTGAGAATTGGGAGTATTAATTAATTAAAATTGGAGTAATATTTGGGTTACATGCATCATGCATTGAGTGCATAATGAACCTCGATGATCAATACTGTCAGGAGTTGTGTAACGGGGGGGTTCCTTATTTGGATTTCACCTCGGCGAGACGTCCCACGCACGAAACCCAGTGGCGTATTGAGAATCAGGAGAAGTTTTGTCCTTAGCAGTTGATGCGAATAACTCATATTATATATATATATATATATATATATATATATATATATATATATATATATACATGCCAAATGAGGGCATAACTAGAATATATGAAATTCTAGTAAAAGAGAATGTTTATGTATTGTGATGATGTTATTATGAGGATGATTGTGCAACTTTACATGATCAATAAACGAACAATATAAAGAGAACTATAATATTGAAGTTAATGTATATAATTTTAAAGAAAATAGATAAGAGTAGATTGGGAGATAGGTTAGATGGTTTTAATTAAATATTTCATTTCGGTTTAAGCTAGATTCTTTTGCCTAATTATAATTGGGCATACATTTGGAGATCACGTTCATACGTTTAGTGCGCACTTTAGTTGAGAGATGAGGGAGATTATGGTGGAGAGTCGATTACACCTTAATCATGTAATAATGCATTTATAATTATGATGGATTTTAATGCACTTGCTATAAAATGTTTTCAACTCGGGCTCTGACCCGTTTATATTTTCTTCCTCCATGTATATATTGTATTACTTTAGGTGTTCCTCCATAAGGACGCCATTGATGTTCATCCATCTAGTATTCGTGGAGCTGTGGCAGTAGCGGACTGTTGCGGCACTTTTCTTTAGTCGATTCCTATCCTTGTATATCTAGATTAGGATTCAGTTTGTATATCAGGTTCATACTCAAGTGTTGTAGATTAACACTTTTATATTTTATTTCTCAGATTATTGTATTGTCATTTACCCGACAGCATATTCGAGTATATTATAGTAGAGATTTTGTTGTACATTGTATTGTACTCTTTCATACTATTGGAGTTTGCACTTATCACTCATCATAGTTAGATGTGTATTGATGGTTATGTTTGCATAATTGGTTTTGTTGTTGTTGTTAAATAAAAGTTTTAAATTTTTGGCAATACACTTTTAATGGTTTCGGGTAGTTAGCCTTATATTATTTAGTATTGTTAGTTGATGTTGAGACTGTGCCATCTGAGATACATGATTTAATGTAGTATAGGGCTGGCCACCCGTTATTATTTTGAGCGGGTTGTCACACGTATCTACTCTGATTAAACTACAATCATATGCCTTAATATATAATTTTTTTGGCTACTTTGATGAGATAAGTCTAAGATTTGGGACCAAGAAACAAATAGTGTTTTTATATGATGAAAATGTCCATACCATTATTACTCTAGGATATTTTTTTTTAATAATAGTGAGGACCATCTCAAAACTATCAGTAGCATATATCATGTTTTGCATACTGCAAATAAAATATTTAGGCTTGTTTGATATATAACATTTGTTTATAGTCAAATGTAATCACACAGAGAATGAATGAGATAGAAGTATCTTTAGACTTTTGTTCTATTTACTTTTTGGAAATTCTGGCCGTGAACGAATGCTCAAAATACTCCTCGCACTCACACCTACACGCAAACTGAATTTCCCCACTAGTGTCTTCTTTTTCAGAATAGTCGCACCCTCATCCCCACCTCACCTCACTCATGCTTAATTTTTGAAAATTTGATAATGATTTTTAAGAATGATTGTGTTGTCTGAAGTATTTTAGGTCTTTCGTCTCAAGGAAAAATATATATAAAGGTCTTTGTGTCTTTTGATTCTTTTACTGCTTAGTTGATATTATATTATGATGAAGAATTTTGGGGCTAATGAAGAAAATGTTGTCTGGTTTTATTTCCGGATGATTTCTAGAACAATATACTTATTCCTCTTAACAACGAACTGATCGTCTGAAGTTTCAGAAAACTTATGGAGAAGTCTTCTTTTGCCATATGTATCTGCCATACTTCTCTTACTTTTAACATTTCCCACTTTCTTCTCACCCCATGAAACCTCCACTCTTTCAATGTCTTAAAAATCAATGCATCAACTTCCCTCATGAGCATTTTTTTTGCTTCCAAATAGGGTCTCGATTTTTCAAGTCCTTTATTTGGGTTTAAAATCATGGATTTGAGTTATTTGGTTAAATTATTCTATTACTCATTCACTCGATTTTGCATTTAATTGGGTTTTTCTTACAAAATTCATTATTTAGACTTTAAATCTTATTAGCTTCAGGTACTTTATTGGTGAAGACTTTAAATTACATTTTGCTTTCTTGGCAAAGAAATTTTTGTCTTGTTTCAATTACGTACTTAGAATTTTTTTGCATTTTGCGATTATCAGCGTGCCTTCAGGCACGGGCATACCCTAGTATATATATATATATATATATATATATATACACACTAGTATATGCCCGTGCCTAAAGGCACGGCAAATATTTTCCAAATTACGTAATCGCAAAACGGCAAAAACAATTCAAAGTACATAATTGTAAAAAGTCAAAAATTTTGTTTCCGGACAAAACATAGTGTAGTATAAAATACTGAATGTGTACGTTAATTTTTTACAACAAAAATGTGAACAATTTAGAAAATTTGGGCAAATTTTCTTTTATTTATAGGACTATCCACCCTGTGAAGAAATAAAAGTAATCCACAGTAAATATTTCTAAAGTACGTAGTATCAAAACGACAAAAAATATCAAGGTATTTAAGTCTGACACAACATTAACTTACATATTTAATCATACATTAGTTATAGATAAACATTACATTGAACCTTATTCTTTTTAAGATGTTCATACTGAGCCTTCTTAGTGTAAGTCATAATAACAATCACAGACTATTATATTCAATTCAAAGAGGCATTTTGACAAACATCACATAAGCCTTTGACAAATGCATATTTCAACAGCATTTAGGTATTTCAACAATATTTAAATCTTAGGTCTATGTACACAAAAAGATAAATAATTTTTATCTTTAAACTACAAAATAACATTTAAGTATATTAAATGCACACTCACAATAAATGAAAAAAGAATACACAATAAGAGAGTGACTGTAGCCAGTGTTGCAACTTAGATACTTGTGACGATAGGGATTTGTCCAAAGTTGGCTCCGGTATCTGATAATCTGGTAGAACTTGTGTCGAACCAGTGAGAAGTTACCAATGTTACTCCGGCGCAGAACTGACTGAATACTAGTGAAAAAGTAGTCACTTTCAGCTTCACTTCAATGGACCCATTGTTATCACCGAGCCACCATGGTATAAATCAAGTCGAGCTACAAAAAACTAACCCACCATGGTTTTAAACTTGTGTAGAAATCAATGCACCCAAGAGTTAATCAAATTAACACAGTTCAAGTTAGATGGTCCTTCGAGATGCACCTAAGAGTTAATCGACGTTTGATCATCATTGTTTTCACCTTCAACAGGATAATTCTAATTTGCATTATTGAATTATGTTTAATTGTAACTTGTAATGTTAGAATAAATACCATTAAACTGAAAACAGATTCAACCTGAAATACAACAAAAAATATTCTCAATGTTAAGACGTATTCAACAGTGGTGTGTGTATATCTGCATCACTATGTGTGTGTGTGTGATTGTATGTGTGTAGACTAATGTGTGTGTGCATCACAGTGTGTATGTCCCAACAGCGGTGTGGGAATTGGTTAATTTGGTGATTATACTGGCCAGAAAATGTCATGCACTACAAATTGAAGGTGGAAAAGGACGAATTAATCATCATAACATGCAAAAAGATATAAATTGTAGTTGTAAGAGTCAAATTTTAAGCCATGTTTTTTTTTCATTTTAGTAAGTGGATTTAAAGACTGAAAGGTAGAAAATTTGAGTAATATGAGATTTTGTCTAGACCCCAACTCCCTCATGCCAAAAGCGAGGTGGGAAGTGGTTAATTTGGTGATTATACTTCCCAAGCCCACG
Organism: Sambucus nigra; assembly: GCA_949130495.1. NCBI lineage: Eukaryota > Viridiplantae > Streptophyta > Magnoliopsida > Dipsacales > Adoxaceae > Sambucus > Sambucus nigra. Next base: position 365,730,309 of record OX422212.1, read on the forward strand.
CTTATCCTCATATGATGCTAATCCGAATGCAAACCCCAACTCCCTCATACCATGGCTCAAAAATGTTTCCTCTGCATCATCCTCATTAGCCTTCTCCACCACATTGCCCTAACTCTACAAACATGTTGGTTCTATTAGTGCCCATGTAACCCCTCCCTTGATATCCCTAGCTTTCCAATCCCCTAGAATTAGACATGACCAGGAAAACTCCTCTGTCTGGGGTGGGCCCCATTACCCTTTTATTTCGTCTTCCACCCTACGTCATGCTTTCTATCAGCTTTGGCCTCATCAACTATAGAACAGAGTAAAAATGAATGATAAATAATAATATCATATTTTAATAAGCAAATCAAGTGACACATAATTGTGATCTCATGGAACATTTAAAACTTTTCTTACAATCTAGTAGTACCACTAATTAGTAAATGATGACAAAAAAATTTAGAACGCATATAAAGAGAAGAGACTCACTAATACAGTAACATTGACAAACTATTAATGAAGCCTTTTTCAATCTACTTTTGACATATGAAATAATAGTAAAGGAAATATATATTAGCATATCACCAAACCACGAATAGATTTAGGGTAATATTGGTGTTGTCCTGAACCCTGGGACCCCGTTAAGAACAATAGAATATGTCCTTGATGTGGTTGACCTGGTCGTGATTATGTCCTTAAGAAAATGTGCGCGGAGAAGGGGGTGAATCCTTGGATCGAGTTAGAAGGTGGGGTTAGTCCTAAAAATGTGTATAAGGTTATTGAGGCTGGCGTCAATGCTTTGGTTGCTGGTTCTGCTGTATTTGGAGCCAAATATTATGAGAAGCTATAAAAAGAAGTAAAACCATCAAAAGGCCTTAACAGTTGCAGTATGTGCTTTGAATTTAAATATAGCAAAAGACAACACCAATTGATAAGTTAGTTACCTTTGAACATACAAACACAAAAGCACAAAAGCATCCTCATCTATAAAAGGCATTACCCTTGAATCCCATCATCAATAAACTAAGCTTCCACCTGAGATGCTTTAAAAAGAAAAAGAAAAATAGTTTCAATATATTTTATATGAAGCCTATACTACATTGCATATATCACATCTTAGGTAACCATTTAAGGACAAAAAAACCTAAAATTACAACTTTTCAGTACATTATATATCAAACCAAACTCAAACTCAATAGTACTACTTGTACAAACACCATTTGATTCAAAGTTTCGAAAAGCTAAAAATTAACTATACAACATAACCAACTTTTATGCTCCTAAATCAATCAATATATAAAAATAAGAAAACTTTTATGAATTGAAGAACAAAACCAACCCAAATAGCCCGAAAGCAACTTTGATAGTGTTGTCGAACAATGAATCAGAAGTTGATCTAGTCGAAAGAACTAATAGCATTTTGGAAAATCAATTACATACAAAACAATTATAGGAATAACCATGTCATTATGCAAAAGTGCTTATTAGATAAAACATAAAAAAACTTAGAGATCTATATGTAAAAATTATAGTAAATCAAGATAGAAACTTAAAAGAGGTCCAAAGAAAAGAAAATATCATATTTTGAAACCCATAGCTGCACAAAAATAGCATACAAACACTGAGCAAAGAGAGTAACAAACAATATACACATGTACACAGTCACAACACTTAAGAATCACAGTCAGAAAGAACATATTTCTCTTACCTGTACGAGTGCAAAAAACATACATGTACACATGTACATAGTCACAAAATTAATTAGATCATCTGCCGAAATTTCTCTGACATGTACTCCAGCATACTTCTTAACAATCCATCATACTTGGTTATCATCATATGCCTTTCCTTGGCATAATCATGGGGAATTGAGAAGGAAATGAAAAAGCAGATCGCGAGATCTTATATGAAATCCAAATATTTGACCTGCTTTTCCTCAATCTGTACCTTCAATTACAAACACAAAACAGACATGAAATCAATACAAAACCCCAAGAGTCAAGCCATTACAATATTAGTCAGATTTTTGAAGAAAATGTGAAATTATTCGAAAACATAGTCTATTTATTTTGTAAGTCCGAACCTTGCCATTGGATCTTACAGAAATTTTGATTATGTTCTTCGTTCACCAATGGAACAGTGATATCATTCGGTTTTGATAGAACATAAATAAAAAAGAAAGTGATGTAAGGTAATTTAATCAGATGAATGAAAAGAAATTGATGTAATGTTGCCTGTTGGATGCACCTCGACATCATACACAAATGGAGTCATGGATGAGCTAGAACTACGGTATGTCTGTCAGTGTTTCTAATCCTACTGGAGGTCAGAGACGTCCCCTTGGGGTTTGCCAAATAGACACTGAGTGTGGCGGAGCTGAAAGAAATGAACGGTAACAATATATTCGTTGATGGAAAGGTCAAATCCTGAGAGTACCTAAGTAGCAACCATTAGCAACAACATGTATGAAAAACTCCACACAAAGAATCTCCAACATATGGAAGATAAAATAGTTGCAAATGTGATAACATCCCAATAATGACTTCCCCCAATCACATGTTGAGAACACAACAGATCTTAAATATAGTTATTTATAAGAATCAATTAAGAGCCGCATCTTATACCCAATATTACCTTATTTAAAAATAGAACACAATATCCTACACCCATGTAATTGACACCCCAAATACCTTATTTAAAAACACTAATGTCAACTCCAATACCATGTAATTGAAACACCGAAACAACATCGGGCAATTTTTTAAAAATAAACTAACGTACAAATCAAATGAAAATAATTAAAACTCAAGTAGAGAAATATCATAACCTAACTAAAGTGGGACTAATCAGTACAGAACACCTGACGTACAAATCCAAAATGAGCCACGAAACAATAAAATTCCAGCATTCAATTTAAGAGATCATAAACCAAAATGATCTCTCGAACAATAAAATTCAGTATAACCTAACCTAAATTTAGCAAATGTGGACGGTGACTGCTCAGAAACACAATTGTAATCAACTGGTTTAAAAGTTCAGTAGTCCATGCAATAGTATCTGGATATGACCTACGTATATAAGATAATATATACAACAATCAAACATAAATTAAAAACATTAAAGAGACAAGTATGTGGAGAGGGAAACATAAATTAAAACAAAAGAAATCCTAATTTCAAATAGAGGTCCATTATATGCCTCTTATTTAAAGCCAACTGTGTAAATATCTTCATTATCAACATGAAAAAAATAGTTCATATAGATCCAATACCTGTGTTTATCAATCCCACGTGGATTGTATATACGAACTCATTAAATTGTACATATTCAATGCCTATAAATAAATGTGAAAGTAGAAATGAATTGTAGTATATGAAAAATTAACAAATAATCGGAATGAGAATTACCAAATTGCGACTTTTTGCCAAAAAAAATGGAATGCAAGACTTTTGGAAAAAAAGTAATACCTGAACTCAGGTAAGTTTTTTAGGCCACAACTATTTTCTTCCTAGCTACCACATGCAAAAAATATTAGGAAAAAACTCGGATAAACTACAAAGCAATAAAAACGATTGAATAGAAAAGGTCAAAACTTACACCTGGAATGCGGAGAATGCTGAGACGATTTCTAATGGTTTTATAGGACTGTGGGATATTTTATATGGCTTCTTCTTTCCTGATGCTTGAGTAAGCTATAGAAATATACTCCTCCAGATCTCTTGGAATAGAGGGAGGCAATTTTCTCGCAGCTGAAACATACGCCCTAATAAACACAAATAACAATCCACATTTGGTACTATAAGATGATTTAGCTTCGCAATGGAATAAAGGCGATATTTATAGCAGAAACATTAACTTGGTTTAGTAACTGTAGTATGCAAGTATTCTTGAGCAATAGAGTACATACCAATTAATTGCCAGTATTCTTGAGTAAGTATAGACAGTATTCTTGATTGATGTCAGTATTCTTAAATAAAAACACCCAATAAAAATCCATTAAAATAATAAAGTGCATACCATGAATGCTACTAAATGGAAACTTTCCCGAAAATATCAGTTAGATGTGGTCCGGGTGCCCTGTACAAAACCATATTTAATTATATCAACATGATTCAATTTGCAAATCGTAAATTTCCATTATAAAACACGTAAAACATAACATTGCGTGAGCTACAATAAATTGTAACACGTAAAACACGTAAAACTTGTTATATTGCGATACAAAGAAAAATAACAATAAGATATGATTTAATGCAATACAAAGAAAAAAGCGATCAGATATCTAACATACCATTAATGATCACGTTCATCAAATAAAGAGCATTGGAAGATTACCTGACCCGAGGAAAAAACCATTCAAAAAATATCAAAAGAATTTTTACTTAATAAGAGATGTCATGAAACTCATGTGTAACATGGTTTGGAGGGTCCAATCCCAAAAATGTGTTTTTAAATTTGTAGAAATGTTGATTATACATATAATCAAACACATATTATGCAAGTTCAGTAGGGGTGGCAGACAACCGTTTGAGGCTTGGGAAAGCAATTCCACATAGAGGCTTACATTTAAACAATTGATAGTAAGATTAATTGTAAATTTGTCAGGCAAGGACACACAACAACATATAAGTAAAAAATAAATAAACGAATAGTGAAATGGATGGTATGTCAAGAATGGGGAATCAGGATGAAATAAACTCTAAATAAACTGTTGATGAAACCTAACAAATAATACCTAAATATATTAGACTCTAAAGATCAAAATAGGATCTTTAAATAATTAAACTCTAAAATCTGATCAATATAGACATTTCACATTTTTAAAACCAACAAAAGAAGGAATGAACATGTTATTAAAAATTACTAACAAAGATGTTATGACATGTATAACCAAAAGTTAATCACCTGAATGTGTAGTGAGAGGACACATAATCGAATTCCTGTGTAAATCAAACTAGATTTTAACGTAGTTTTACCCAAGATTCAAACCACCTGAAGGATTAAACCCACTAATGTTTAGGCCACAATAGATGCTATTAATTGCTATTATACACATGTGAACAATCAAGTACCGAGAGAAAAGATTTCTGAATAGGAACAACCAAAAACAAACTAATATCAACATAAAGGGAAACAAAATCAAAATCATAATTTTAGATGTATAAAGCCAAGATTTTCAAAATCCATAACCCTACAAAATCTCAAAACATACCAACAACTTATCAAATAGAAACAAAAATGTAAAACTCAAAAATAATGTCAACAAACCTAGATTAAGCTTGATTACATCACATAAAACCCACATTTGAGTTATTGTATTGTAGAAATATTGATTGCAACTGATAAAACCCTAGATCTAAATGTAAAAAACACATACCTTTGCTTGTGGCTCATGTTCACACTTGGAGATTACAAATCGATTTTGTATTACAAAAAAACATTAGATCTGGAAACAAAATATTATAATGTGAAAAAATTAAGCTCCCAGATGTGTGTGTACGTGTGTGCATGTGTGTATGTGTAGAGAGACTACCTGAAGTTATCATAGCTGGAAGTGTAGGGCGGCGGTGGAAGCGACGGCGGATATGGTTAGGTGGACGGTGCTAGGATTTGGGATTAAGGGGTAAGGCAGCGTGGGGAGGAAATAAGGGGCAAGTGGAGAGCCGAATAAAGAGAGACGGGGGGTAGGTTTTGGGATTAAGAGGTTTTCCTTTCATTTTCCATGTCACGATGATGAGTTGTGACATGGTAAAACCTCACACCTTTAGATCACCCCAAAAAATTTGATCCCAATCGTTAAATCATTTTACTATTCAAACACCCCTCTTTCTTATATATATATACTAGGGTGTACCCGTGCCGATGGCACGGTTATAAAAATGCTCCGGTGATATTTTGAACCCGTGTCTGCTTCACAAAAATAAACTTGTTCCCATAATATTTTGTACCCGTGTCGACGACACGGCATTAATTTATTCTAATTACAAATTTGATCCCGTAATATTTTGTATTTTAAACATCACCAATAATAATGCAAAAATAAATACTGTTGATCATCCCAATGTCAATATTTCTCTTGAGTATTTGTTGTTATAGCATACGCATACCTACAAAGCCTACAATGTTTTTGTTTAAAAAACTTTGTAATGCCTTGTATGGTATTATTCATTTGACATCTTTACAACACTACACATTAACGTGTCACCGTTAGTGTAAATATTTTTCAAATACTCTTTGATAATAATTTTATTTTTCAAATATTCATTCAATCATCGATTTTTAATGACTCCAAACAAAAGTGACATTTCAAATACCAAATCGTCACATGTTATGTCGAATTACATATAAAAAATTCATAATATCACTTTTATCATTACAATTTTGCATTCAATGCATATTAAAATATTCAACATCTTCCCACATATTTATATTTGATTCCATTTTCCTACAAAAATACAATATTTTAAATTACAATCCAACATGTAAAATGTCAAATTTTTTTACTAAATAATTCACAACATGTTTGATGACATTTTCTAAAATAATGTGCGTAAAACTAAGTCAATTATCTCTCTCACTCCATATCTAGGTCCATACATGTTCAGGCATACCACACCAAAATGCTCGTGTCGCTGGCACGATAATATTCTTGTTCTAGGAATAAGAGGGTTCATCGAATATTTTAATTTGATTGAAGAGTGAAATGGGGCCATAAACCGAAATATATAATGATAAAGAGATAATTAACATTTTCAACTTTTAGACATAAAAATCGTAAATTATAAAACACAATTTTCAAACATTAACAATGAAAAGTTATTATTAGTATAACAATTTTCAAATATTAACATTCATGTCGGGATTTACCTACATGAACGTGTCGTGCTCATTTCAAAATTTTGACATTTCTGAAGACCTTTTTACTCGTTTTCAATGTGATAACGTAAAAAACTTGAAAGTTAATTTTTTTTAAATAAACACTTCTATTCTGGTGAATTCATGGATCCAAAAATAATCGAATTGCAACATGTTAATAGATGGGGGTGTGGACCATTACAGATTTCTTTTTTTAAACTTAACAACAAACATTTACAAATAGAAATCAAACACACTTGTACTTGTATGTTGTGCCATGTTGTGGCGCTTTTACTTGGGTAGTGTTCATGATAAGTAAAAATAAAATATTTCATGTTGTGTCATGAAATAGTTTCCACGCATAATCAATTTTATTATCTTATTTTTTAAAACTATAATATAAAAAAATAATTTCCAAAATTAATGAAACTTCAAAACTCCCAAAGTGTCAAAAAAAAGAGCACCTGAATAAAAAGGAATGAAGCGAAGATTTCAAAAGACCCTATTTCCCCCATAAAGAAAAAAGTAGATCAAAATTAACCCAAAAAAAAGCATATCTCCCTATTTCCATCACTAAAACCCATGAAACAGATACTCTAAACACAACAAAGTAATAAAAATGAGACCTTATACAAACCACTCCAGTAACGCAAAAAATGCAATGAGCTAAGTTTCTTTACACAAAAAGCCCCAAAACATCAAATTTGCAACACATGTAGTAGTGTGGAAGAAGCATACAAATGCAATGAAAAAGATTGACAACGCATGAAAAATTTACAACACGTGTACCTGTGTCAAAACTCATTAGCAATCACGTACTCCATTCTACAAAAGACACCAAACCTACCAAAATCAAAAGCCACCAAACCTGCCAAAAGCCACCAAACAATTAACACACAATCAACAAAAGCCACCAATAACAATCATATCACTGTATATAACAATTCACACACAATCTATAATAATCATAATCATATTTATCTCTACAGCAATAACCTTTTCAAAAACATTACTCCCCTGCATAAACCTATACATTCCCAATTCTTAACAATAAACAATGGCTCATTTTCTAGTTAAATGTGCTGGTGACTGAAAACTTTGACCTGAGGAGATAATAAATTTAAAGCTTTAATTACACATTTTCATCAGCAAATATATAAATAAAAAATATAATATACTGCCATGATAAACACAATGCACATAATATAAAAAATATAATATACTGTCATGAACAACATAATGCACATAATAATAAAAACACAGAGAGAACCAAGATTAGATAGACACCCAAAAATTAGAGAGACCCCACCAAAAGAACTCGTATTTCTGTAAAATATCAGTACTTTGTTCATAGAGCTAAAAACAAATAACAGTATTTTATAAAATCCCAAGTGAAGGTTTTCGTTTAGGTCACCTTTGTTGGAATGAAAACCCACCATTGAAGTCCCAAATGCACATATGGCATCCAAATAAATCCACATCTGTCGAAACATATTTTTTCCCTTCACAACACAAATCACTAATGAACAGTTAGCATCTTAAAACAAATGAGAAACAAAGAAGCTGATTAAAAAAAATAGGATCTAGAAAAACCAAAAATATAATAGTCGGAAGCACCATCTATAACAGCAACAAAAACTAAAAAAATAGTTGATCAAGCACCGAACTCAAGGGCCCACAGATCAACCCCACATGACCAGATTGAGCTCAGAGTCTGGCTCTGTCATTAATGGCCTCCACAGGAAACGATGAGAGAGAGAGGCACAATTTCTTAAAAATAATGAAATTTGTGTGTACCTCAAAGCAAAAAAATGGTAGAGGAGCTCATAACCTTTTAAATGACACCATCTTAATACACCATAACCTTTTGAAATACTACACCAAAATGGGTCAGATCATCCATCGGATCTACTCCCACAATCACATCTCCATATTCATCACCGGCGCCGCCGCTTTGTCGGCACCCACGTCTCCGCTGCCTTTAAACGCTCCAGAGCCAGGCAAGCTTTACTCGAACGATGGGTAGTCCTATGGTTGTGAACTAACACCAACTCCCGATGTGGACCTGCAAAAGGATGGATAGTCCTATGGCTCGCGATGAGGATGGAGGTCGAGGAGGACATCCGTGTTTAGAAAATGAGGTGGAGAGAGAGAGAGAGAGAGAGAGAGAGAGAGAGAGAATGTGAAGAATAGTAGGCATCTCAAAGAAAGAGATAGAAGGTTGGTTAGAGATTTCAAACCCCTCTCGAGCCTTGTGCTCTGTTAACTAATTAATTACCTTGAGCCTTGTGCTGTATGGTGTAATTGATTTTTTGACCAAAGAATCTTCTCAATCTCAAAGCATTTGCAACCGTTAGATTTAAACCCATTAGAATCAAACCCATAAGAATTAATCTGACATGGCAAAAGATAGACACACAAATTGTTTATATAGGTTTTGTGTATAAACTTATATTATGTGGCAAATATTGTATGGCGTGGCTATATGATGTGGAAAAACTTGTATGATGTGGCGAAACACCCTCCTGCTTTATTATATATATATCAATCGACAATTACTAAGGCACTCATCTACAATGGTAGTATCTTATAACCTAAGTTTTCATTACACATTCTCAAGTAATGACCAACATGGGTCTATATGCCTACTGACTTGTTAAATACTTACGACATGACATTACCCTAAGAATTAAGTTCGCCTAATTGCATCATCACTATTACCGAACCAAGAGTTTCTGACTAAAGAATCTATTTCGTCCTTATGGAGTAAATACTTCTCAGACATGCCACTCTAGTCACCAAATCTCCACATTTGACTTAAAATAATCTCCATATCTAAGCAATGGACGACATTTATCTTAATTTAAACATCAAAAGGCTTCTCACATCATCAAAAGTTGACACAAGTTCACCTCAGACTAAAGACTACAATGTCTCCAATAATGGCTTGCACAGACACTCGCAAGTTACTAGCACATCTATATTGGAAACGCCGAGAACTATAAATGGCAACTAACTTGGTTGCTTGCTACTTGGCGATAACTTGCTCGTGATGCTAATCTCCTTGACTCCATCGTCAAGAACAAGAATCAAAATTGTAACCTATTTGGCGTGACGACCCCAAAACCAACATCGACATTGAAAGATCCACTATACACCTCACATTTTTAATCCTAAAAGGAACCATGAACCTAGAACTCTGATAATATTTGTTACACCCTAGTCTAAATTTATGGGTTACTTATGCCTCAACCCGGTCGGCTGTGACACCTCGCCTAATTAAATACCGGGGGATAAATCCTTTATTAAATTAAAATCAAGGTGAATAGTTGGTTCATTCTTAGCATCACTATCGCCAAATAATATTTCCAATTTAAACACCCTAAATAATTAAGCTAAGTGTTAAAACAATTTAAAGTCTTATTTTCATTTTTTTAAATTCCAATTTGAAAACCCTTCTAAATAATTAACAGATTAAGAATCACATAAGTGCTACGGATAGTAATCAACAAAAAAGAATTTAACCATTCTGATAAACCAATACCAAGTTAAATAACTACAAATGAAATCATCCTGATAGAACTTAAATCCCAAAGAGTAAAAATACTAAAGATAAATGAACACAATCTCTGCCAATTCCCACTGAATAAGGAAACGGGCGACACGTACCCTAACTAATCAGAACTAGAATGAGAGTAGATTCAACATCGATGTCGTTTAAGCAATGTCCTGCAACTCCCACATCAGCTGCAGCACGTCCGGTCCAAAGAATCTACGTAGGACGCCCCAGTGGCTGGGCACCTGAAATATATACAATAATAGGAAACGGGTCAGAGCCCGAGTGTAAAACAGTTTAAAATTTGTTTAGCAAGTATTTAAAATGCTTACCGGCTAATGCAACAACCATGTTAGTATGCGACACTCTCTTGAGATTTCTCACCTCTCATCTAGTGTGCACACCTACCATACTAATAAATCTCATCAATTTCCATATCTTATTCTCCATAAGGTTTTATCATGTGAAAAGCGAGGCTATGATATTTACTTTAGGAAATCATTCTCTTCAAGATTTCTTACGGTATTTAAAATAGCTCATTATCGTTATAAAGTTCCCGAACACTTATAATAAAGTTGAAGATTTATTCTATACTTATCTACTTATACGCACAGTAGAAAGTTCCCATATAAATATACATATATATATTACTCACACATATAATATATAAACTAATGGCACCTCACATAAGATATAAGGTGCTGGCATACTCTGCTATCAAGTCCCCGTATCACACAAACTAAGGGAAATACTGGTTCGGAATCACTCTCGAACTGTATTAACACAAAACACAAACAAATGGAGGCAAAGTATAGTTCCCACTCCTAAGAGGTCAGCACATACCCACACGTCTCTTAGGACCATCTGACTATAACTCAGATAGCGTATAATCAAGGATAATATCTTCTAGGGTACAAGTCATTATCCCCCATAAAGGTCCAATCGAGATAAGACTGTCCCGGTGCGAAAACCCCCGTGATAGCAAGTATCTCGGGTACGGTTTTTACACAGATATATAATTTATGCACAATCACATAGTCAGATATATATAAATATCCACATTTCTAAATTAGGTGTGCTCAAGACCCATAATCATAATTGTCCGTTATTAACTCATTTTACTCGATTATTGCACATAACGAACTCGTCATTTTTATTCTCATTTAGAATATACTTCGTACTCACTTCTCCTTTCTTGAAGTATTCTAAGTATAATTTCAGTATGCATACACTCACTTATGTTTGGGTCTAACACCCTTACGAGTCTCGATCTTTTATTAAATATACGCATGATTTCTTATACACATGAATCATTCCTCATTAACCCAAAATATCATCCTACACTAAAATGTTACTCAACGGGGTCTACCTAGGCCCTACTAGTCTTATCTATATACCATTTTACTCCAACAACAACAATCACGGGTTCCCATGCATCTTGATCAGATTAAACCAACGGATGAGAAATATGAAATTTTCCAGGAGTGGTCGATCGATCGATGGCACGGGGTCGATCGATCGATAAGTCGATCGATCGATGCTCTTGGGTCGATCGATCGATCAAACAATTCTTGCCCAGAAACTGCCATTGAAACCTACGGGTTTCATAATCCAATTTCTCCAAAAACGTCATTAACAACTCCCAAATTCTCAGATATCATTACTACAAGTTATATATACATATGTGCAATATTTCCTACTTGAAACATGTACAAATTCATCAACGGGATTGTATAAAAGGGCTAATTTGTCTTAATTATCAAGAACCTATTTTTTCGCTAAACTTTCATTGATCTAATTCTTTTCCCAGATTTCTCACTTCTAAATTGTTCCTATTTCATGGGGAATCCTCTACATGTGATTGGGATTTCGAGAATATATTTATTTCCTCTAAAACATGTGATTTGATTCTCTAAATCCTTAAATTTTTCCATGAGACATAGGTTTATCAATCCTAATCTAACATGAGTGAAACATTAACTACAAGAAAAGCAAGATAGATACTTGCCTGGGAATTTAAGGTTCTGATTCAACAATTCTAATTCATATAGCAGTAATCCTCTTCTTCCGATCTACGCTTTGGTGGTTGGTGGGGTTGCAAGATTGGTGGTTCTTGGGCTTGAACACTTGGAAGGCTTTTCCCTTCTTCTTCCTATGGACTTTTTTTCTTTTGGTTCCAAGAACCCTAACTTCCCTGGCACTCCATCTGATATAACCTTTATGATTTTCGTCATTATTAAAGGCCAAAAATAGAAAATTACTAAAATGCCCTCCCGGGTTACCGGTTAGGCCTAAAAACATCCCGAGACCCAAACTAAACCCCCGGGTACACTTTTCTGACTATCTCGACCCTTCCGGACACATTGGCGCACTCGAAATGACCATATCGACAACTTATAATTTATTCACTTTTTATTCACTTTCTATAATAATAATTTATTCCTGACACAACACAGGCGAGTCCCGACTTAATTTCCATAATTGTCATTTTATTCACAACTGAAAATTTTAATAACATCAATCTTATATATTACTATACGCATCTAGTAATATTCAATAAATTTCTAATAATTACTAACTCTTGTCACGCTAGTAAATATTTTAAACAAATTTTCGGATTAATATTAAATTAATTTCTCTCAATTAAATTTAATAAGTCCTTAAATTTAAAAGCTGTAAAAATACGGGGTATTACATCGGCCTGAAATTTAGGCATGAAGTGAAATCAAACAACCTAAATAATGTTGCTAGTCCAATTTTTATTTAATTAATCTTCCACTTGTTTAGCATGCAATTTCGATTCATAAAAAACTGCACGTGGAAATCGTGGGAAGCGTTCTTGTAGTCCGAGCATTCAGAGATACTAACGTAAAATAAAAAAGGGTACTTACCTATATAACGTTCTCTAAAAAATGAAATGCACACAACTTGTCATACCAAAAAAGAGGAAATGAGTCGGATTCCTAGGGGGAAATTCAATAATGCAACATAGATTCGAACGACAGAAAAAAGACTCTAACAAGTAATACCTACATGAACATGCAATTACGTCATACACACGCACACACACATTAATGCATGAAACCATTTTTATTCCAAAAAATGTTACTTGTTTCGATTAAATCACATTAATCCTATGAAGAGACCTTTTTTTTTCTTAACTTATCAAATTTCCAAATTTAACTCACTTGGTAAAATATATAAACAAAATACCATTTGTTTAGAGAGAATAATTCCTTTATCGAAATCACTCATTTACTCACACTAAATTTACCTTAGTATTTTCCTTGAAAATAATCTTTCAACAAACGCATGCTCCGTGTTAGAAAATATTTGTTTTTCATTGAAAACCTTACACAGCCACACACTTGTGTTAGTTATGGATTAAAACCACCTTAGGTTGCTTAGTTACTCATTTAATTTCTTCACGTGAACATTATCTAATTTCTTATCTTTCTTCTCCATATTTAACAATTTCATTTCATGTTAGGTTATTTTTTCTTATACTCATAACACAACCCATTTCTTTATCATATTTCACTATCCTTTTCTCAGAATCATCCAAGTAACCACACACTTTAACGGGCTCCACACCGCCTGCTATGCTACCATATGTTCTAGCCAGTATTTTAGGTCTTTCAACCTTGGTTTTCAGGACTCTGTTAATTCTTTTCTAGTCTTATTGAGTCCATATTAATGTGTTTTAACATTTTTCAACTGTCCACGTTATTCCACTTATACCGGTCGAAGCAAAAACCCGGGGATTTCACCCACCTTTTTTTACACATTTAAAATCACCATTTCTTATCCTTTACATGCTTGCATTGATATTACCCCCAAAATAAATTCATTTAGGACCATTTGTGTAACACCTTTTCAAATAAAAATATTCCCCTTTACGAAAAATTATGATTTTACCCCTTTATTTCCAAACATGTATTTTCCTCCATTTTCATAAGGGTTAATTTTTTCAAGACATTGTTAAGTTACACACACCAACTTCTTATTTTTACTCATAGCACTCATTGAACTCTTTTGAGTTAACATGTTTTTCAAGTTGAAAATCTCTTTACATCATTACATTCTTTACTACGGAAACCATTTGACATTTTGAAGACTACTTTGCAAGAAAATAACATTTTACCTTTATTTTCACCTGTAGTCTTGAAATACCCACTTATCACATTTTCTTCACTGATTCACACACCTTAAGGGATGGAATTTGTATTTTCTTTAATTCATGTTAAAACCTCTTAAAACATTCATTAAAGTTGCCTATATGCTCATTACCAAATTACTAAAATTTCATATACATAGGAAGATGTGATTTTAAGCCCAAAATCCCAGAAAATGGTTTGAAAACGTGGTTTATTCTAGAAATTTTGTAATATTTGACAAAACATGATTTTTAAGACCAAAAGACATTTTTTGGCTTCAAAACATGAATATATGTCTATCCATGTAAAAATCCTAATTTTTTTACAAGAAAACTTTGAGACATTTGTTCATAAAATATCTTTAACAAGATAAATATTATTTTAAGCATTTTATTCCATGAAATATTAAAATTCCATGCTTCCTTGAAATATATCATTTTACACAAAACCATATGAAATAACCTTCTTAAACCATGTAGAGTTCTTAAGTTAAAGAGTAGAGTCTACCACCTCAAAAAAGATCCAGAAATGGTAGGATGAAGAGGATGGTTATGGAAACCTCCCACCTCCTAAGGTGGCCTCAAGGAGGTTGCTGAGATCCACAAATGTTTGCTCCACGAAATCTCCAAGCAAACACCCTTCTAGCTCCCATATTATTATTATTATTCCCTAAAAATACCCAACAACACATCCATAAAATCCGATTTTGCTCAAATGTGTGGTGTATATCGATTTTACAAGGTTAAATATTGTCAAAAAGGGTTAAACTATGGTGATTTTGGGTGGAGGGATGGTGGTGCTAGGGTGGTGTATGGAGGTTGGTGGAGGAGGATCTCTAAGAGCTAGAGGTAGAGGAAAAATCTTATTGGGTTGCTCAAATGAGCCAAAGCACACTTTAAATAGTCCAAAAAACCCTACGAGTTTTCCTAAAAAATTCCCAGACTTAACCCTTTAACTATTAGTCCATCAAACCTTTAAACCACGTTTTGATTTGAGCCGCTGAAAGCTATACATCTCATCCATTCCGATGATCCACGTCGCGATAACACATTAAAATGTGAAGAAAATTTTGATTTCTGCATTATCAGTCGAAGGAATTCCCATCTCCTTTGAATGTTATCTCCTATAATTCTAACAAGAGTTCCAACAAGAGTCAAACGATGTTTAAAATTTGGGTAAGATCTTTATTCGTTCAAATGATAATGCACCTTTTATTTAACGATAAAACTTATCATTTGAATAAGGGCACTCAAATAAGATTTTAAAGAGCGATGGAAAATGATCAGGTATTTCTAGTTAGATGGTCATTCAAACCTCGTTCGAATGACATAGCCTTCCTTGTTAGAACGAAAAGCTTATTCGTTCGAACAATCACACTAATACTGCATACAAACTTAAATCCATACAAATTTAATGTAATCGCACTAGGCCCTCTACTTTACCCAAACATAGCCCATGATCCATATTACCAAGTATGAAGCCCAAATGTGTCATACCAAGTCACCAAATTACATGGGTATTATTAAAATAGCGGGGGCAGGTGTTACAGAGAAACTATCAGCGCGCAGTAACTCTCAGCTTTTAGTAAACCAAGTCCTCGGAGTTTATGTGACTTGAGAATAATCAATGGAGAAGTACTTAGCAAAGGTGAAAGAGTTATTGTCAAAATTCTCATCTGTACAAATGGTTAAAATACGAAGGACTGAAAACACATGGGCAAACGTGCTTGCTCATTTGGCATTAGCCACAAGAACATAAAAAAAAATAATACCCATAGAAGTATTGATGCATTGCAGTACAAATGAAGAATGCATATTTTTTATGGATTTAGAGATAGTACAATCCTGGATAGATGGCAACTGAACATATATGGAGACCAGTGTAGTTCTATTAGATCCAAAGGAGGTGAGGAGACCCCACTACAAAGAAGGAAGGTATGTACTGGAAGGGGGATCCTTGTTTAGAAGAGGATTAATCATATCAATGCTCATACGCTGAGCTTATTGAGTTGACAAATGAGGGCTCGTGTGGGGTCCACTAAGCGGGCAAGTCATTGGTGAAACGAGTAGCCACTCAAGGTTACTGCCGACCCACTATGAAAGAATACTGTGCAAGCTATACGAAGAGGTGTGGTAGGTAACAAAAGTACGCCGTGATTCATAAAATCCTAGAGCTACATGGACTCTGATCACATCTCCTTAGCTCTTTACTAAGGGGGATTGATTTGGTGACCCTTTACTGGAGACAAGTGGCAGATTTAAATATCTGGTCGTAGCAGTGGATTACTTCAAAAAGTGGGTGGAGATGAGACCCTAGTAGAAATTCCATATGAAAAGTATTACATTTTATATGGAATGACACTATTTTTCATTATTGGATTCCATATGCTTTCATTGCGGACCACGATACTGAATTTGACAATGAAAATTTTAAAGATTATTGTATCCTGTCTGGGATTAAGAAGTTGAACTATGCACCAAGTCATCCACAATGTAATGGGAAGACAGAGGTGACGGATAAAACCTTGCTGGACAGAATGAAGAAAAGGCTAGATGATGCCAAGGGGAACTAGTTCAATGATCTACAGAGTGTACTTTGAGTGTATGGAACGACACAATTGTCAAATTATAAAATATCGCAAGCGCACGCACAATTATAGAATAATGAGTGTAAGTACGGGTCGTACCTATGTAAGTTTGTCAATTTTAATGTTTAAAATAATTATAACAGTTCAACTAGACTAAATTTGTGTGTAGTATGTGGAGAAAAAATAAAATAAAATCAACTATGGAAAGATAACATAAGATTACTTGCCCTCTTGGTCCTTTATATATCACGCTTCCACTTCTTGGTTCAATCCAAGTGAAAAACATAGTCAAAAGTTCATAGGAACCAGTAATTCGATATCGCACATAGGAACCAACAATTCGATATCATTATTTTCTCAAAATCTGCCTTTCAAACACTGTGATTGTAATGTTAGGCCAACAAATTTAATGGAAAGAAACAACACAATTCATTAAAACTACCCCAATCTTAAGAAAATGAATAAAACATAAAAAAACACCTTACCAGCTGTTAGATGTGCTCTATTAAGCTAGGTTTTATGCCCCAGCAGTTAGATGGTGCATTATAATGCTAGATAAATTTGGAAGATAAAAAAAATGTAGGTTAAATATAAAAATAAAACTCAATAGAAAATCAGATTAATAAAACTTAACCCAATGAATCTATAATTTGAAATCTTAAACCTAAAATATACGACATAAAAAAGGATGTTCAGCAGTCATAAACTTCACCACAGCTTACCATTTCAACTCTATTAATGCCTACGTAAAAAAGGATGTGTGTGAGATATATGCATATCACATCAATACAAAAGTACCTTTTTGGGGATACTGATCTAGCCAAAAGTATTTGTTTGTATAATCTCTAGCTATTGTTACAGCCATAAGAAGTCAAGGACATGATCGAGATGAGAAAAAATATAGAGAAAGTTATAAAAATAATAAAGAGAGTGTGTATAACTAAAAAACCCCCAAACGTCTTCAGATCTGTGGTTTTTGTGCATGCTTAAGAGGGTGAAAGGGAGAGACGGAGTGAGACAATGGTGTGTACATGTTAGTGTGAGTATAAGTGTAAGTGTGTGTGTGTGTGTGTGAGAGAGAAGGATTACCTGAGGGCGGAGGCCATGGAGGCGGCAACATTGGAGCTCAAAAGGAGGTATGAGGTACAATGAAACTCACCGCTGCTAGAGAGAAGAGGGAGGAAAGTATGAGAGAGAGGTGGAAAATGAATGTTTGGTAGGGTTTGGGAAGATAATACATTGTGGATAGTTTTCAAAAATACGCTTAATCCTCAACCATTGGATTCCACTTTTTAAGACTCAATCTTAGTCTCTAATTAAGTTATCAACTTATGGAATAGTAAAAAGCTTATCCTCCTTATTATATAGATATATATTTTTTTCTTATAAGAAAAGAAAAGGCAAATAATTTGATGCAAACCACGTAATTACTAGCTAACACAAAGAAAATTGAATTATCTAATTTAGGTGAGGGGATTTCAATTTTAAAGTCTAGTTTTTTAAGATTAATCGATGACAAGGGGATCTTAGAATTAATATCCCTAATTAGACAAATCCTACAGTTTAACAAGGTAGGTGGTCGACACGAACACACATTAGAAAATACTAATCCTAAACTTGGTCAAATTTAACTGATTTGACAAGTTTTTGTTGGAGTAACTTTTAATTCTTGCCTCGTTAAGAGTTTTTCTAGGAGTCATGTGATAACCCAGGGCTAATATCTAATTAATATTAAATTAGAAGTGATGGCTTGGGTTATGTAAATGCTCGATTAATTTCGTGATTTTTGGGCCAAGGATGGGTGATGAAATATCCACCGTATCTTGCAATTGTTGTTTTTCCTTAAGTAAAACTATGAAACGTTCTAATTAAAATGTACAACAAAACCACGTAGGAGCACAAGAAAATGTACCTTCGTCATGAAACTTTTACGGTTACTTGTTTACGCTAGGCCAAAGATTAAATTGACGTCGATTGAGGGGAAATGTCATCTATGTTTTAGTAATCCCGAAGAGTTTCTTATACACGTGGCAAGATTGCACAAGTATTTTTCACGTCCGTTCACCGTCGCATACTTTTTTCAAATTTTCTTCACTTTTTCCCATTTTTCAATTTTTCTTCTTTTTATATTTGTTTTGAATATGCTATTGAAAAATAACACAAAAAACAACATCAAGCATAAAGTGAGACGAAAAAAATATTAAAAAATATATAAATAACACGACACATGCACTAGTGGTGTATTTAACACAATAAAAATAACAAGCGAATTTATAAAAGAATTTTTTTTAAATTCTATATGCACAAAATAACGAAATTACTACTAGAAATAAAAATTATTTTTTGAATTTTGAATTTTTTAGAGCCAAATTATGGACAAAATAAAATCTGGAAACTTTTAGAAAAAAAAAAAAATTTGGATTTTTCAGAATTTTAAATATTTTTATGAAAATTTTCTAACAAAAATGCAAAAAGTAAAACAAATTATTTCAAAAGTCATAATTTTCTTATAAAAAATGAACAAATCCATGGCAACAGCATCAAAAACTCGTTGTCAAATTATAAAATAATGCAAGTGCACGAGCTACTACAGAGTAACAAATGTAAGTACGTGTTGAACCCTCAAAGATTTATCAATTTTAAAGTAGAAGCAACTATGAAAATCAAACACAAGAGATGTAATAATTATGGAAAAATTACTAGGAGGTCAGAAACATTTACCGTTCATATTTGTTAGTGATTAGTTAGTGTAATTTGCATTCCCCTTTTTATAACTCAAAATATTACCGACTCTCATCTCGTAAATTTTGGAATATAAACGTTGAAGTGAAAAAAAACTTTTATAACTCTTTTATATGGAAGAAATTCGCATTCCCTTAGAAAAATTAAAACCCGCTTCTAAGAATAACTTGTCAAATATAAGCATGGACTATCAAATGACTTAACGTAAGTATAATCCATCAAATATAAGCACAAATTATCAAAGAATAAAAATTTTGAAATTAAAACTGAAGGTTTAAAATATCACTCTCGTGACTATTTTAATGACATGTAACAACCCTCGCTTTTGAGAACCTATTTTATATTTACTTGCTAGATATAGTAATTAGATGTAAAATATTGGCATGTGGAGTAAGTATTAATTTAAGGAAGAAAAGTTAATATTTACTAAGATGTTTCATATTTGCCTTATGTGTAGGTAAATATCACCATGATGAGTTTTATTGTGTCATATGAATTAAAAAAAAATGACATTTGGTTTAAAATGAAACCGGAACTTAAAATGAATTATAAAATTTCCAAATGATAATTTGGAGGGCGTAGTTAGTTCCGAAAGGTACGAGATAGTCAAATTATGTGCCATATTGAATTTTCAGGTTTCGGGCACTTTTGACAGATTCTAGTTTAAATGTGCATTTGCATATTATTTAACGCGGTATTTATAAATTGAGTTGGTAATTATAATATAAGACACGTTTTATGTCTTGAAACCCACTTATTTCCTTTAAGTGTAATTAGTGACCTAGAGAAGGAAAGAGAAGAAGAAAACCTATGGATAAAAAGAGAGAATGAAGATTTAAAACCAACCTTGCATTTATCTTCCTCAAATCTGAAATTTGCAACCTTGAGGAAAGTTTTCTACTTGCTATTATGTGATCTAAGTTCAACAATTAGTGTTCATAGTTGTGGTTTATTTATGGTTTATGAAAGTTAGGGTTTTTTATTGGATTTATGGGTTTTAAATCTTTGGAGATTGAATTGAATTGATATTGGTGTAAACTATGGTTGTTGGATGCATTTAAAATCAATTAGTGGCAATAAATGATAGGGTTTTTTTTTGTTGTCAGAAGAATAAATGGAGTCTAGGCCTGTCATAACCGGTTGATCGCGGTTGCAGGACCGGTCGACTTGGCCTTCGGGGGAGGGCACACTGCTTTCCTACCAAAGGCTAAATTCTGGAGCGCGGTCGATCGCGGTCCGTGACCGGTCGATCGGCCCCCTCTTTCCAGACATTCTGCTTTTCTATGTAGGGCAAATTATGAGATGCGGTCGACCGCGGTCTCAGGACCGATCGACCGGTCCCCTGTTTTTTTCACTCTTAAACTTTATTTTTCTTTCCAAGTTTCTTTTTATAATCGGGGACAAGGAACCTTCTTGTATGAAGTAAACATAGGGTCCTAGAGTTTTAGTTGAGTTTGGTCGCTACCCTAGAGTTGAATGGGTTCACTTGGGGTTGACTTCATGGGAACCAAAAGTGATGTTTAGGCACTACTTTTTTAGCACATCGTTATAAATTAAGAGTTCTAAGCCCATATGTGGAGATTTTAGAAGCCCTATTGAGGTATATAAATCCTTGGGACTCGAAGGATTTCGGATGATTACTTGGAGACTAATTCGGGACATAAAATATGATGAATATTAATGAGAATATTCAAGGATTATGGTTTCAAATAAAAAGAAACATACCCATTATAAATGAAATGAAAATAAGAATGAGGTGAAATATAAGACTGAGATGAAATGGTAATTGTTAATTTACGTAAACACACCTCTCTAAATGCTATCATAAGGGAATCTCGCGCATGAGGTGATGTCCCTTGACTAGTGAATGCTGGGAGTCTATAGTCCTCGGCCATATGAGGGATTTTATATATGTTTTTTTTTCTCTGCGCTAGTGAGGTAATTCTGGGTGTGATTATGACTCACTCGCAGGTATATGGCCACTTTTCGACGTGCGCTAGGTGCCCAGGTTGTCTTGTATAGATAGGCCCTAGAAGTTGATAGCCATTTAGGGGCACGTCCAGTGGGGAAACTCGGAGGGGCTGTCTTAGAATCGTTATATGTATAAGAATATAACCTTTCTAACTCAAGTGGGACTTGAGGTGTGTAAATTGCCATATAAAAATGATGGCAATTATATTCGTGCTAAGGAATGGAAAATGGAAAAAGGGAAAGATATGAGGAGTAAAAATGTTTAATTTAATTCTCTGTTATAAATTAATATCTGTTAGGATCATTTAGTATTGTCTTATCATGATTTTAAATTAGGTTGTTAGATTTGCACCAACATCATTCATGATTAATTAGCCATATCTATCATGCTTCTTGTTCTTCTGGTGATCATATATAAATCGGGCCCTGACCCATTCATTTTCCATGTTGTACATGTTATTGTATCTGCCCAGGTGCTCCTCTGCAAGGGCGCCTATTATGAAATTCCTATCCCTATACTTTCGAGGAGCTGTGTGATATTGCGGTTTATCTTAGGACATTTTGTTAGATGCTTCTCTTTTTGGAATTTTATATATGATCGGGTCTTTTTGTTCGGGCATGTGTGGCCCAACTTTTGTAATTGTTAATGGATGTAATAGGTATATTATTGAATTGTTGTATGTTTAATGTAACTATTGACCGACAGCTTATTCGGTCCTTTTATTGTATGTTGATTCAGTATTAATATAAGCTTCTTTTGGAACTCCACTTTCTCATCAGGTTTGGGCTGTTTAATTTATTTCCCTTAACTTTTAATTAAATCTTAAATTTGGCAACCCATTTTCTGATTTATTAGGTGGTTTTCCTGTATACATACTTTTGTTATGGTGATGCTGAGAAAGATTTCCATCCATGATTCCGTTATTTTTGGAGTATCGGGCTGGCCACCCCTTATTTCGGATCGCGGGTTATCACATGAAATCAATTTTTTACAAATTTTTTAGAACACATAGGGAATTAAAACGGATTAGAACTAATTAAAAACACATTAAATAATAATGAAAAACTTCCAATAATCGTAGCAATTAACTAATGATAGAAACATAATTGAAACAAATGAATTTCATGATGAAATAAAAATTATCATTGATAATCAACTTATAAATTCTAGTCCAAATCTTGAATCCAAACGTTGGAGGATATGCTCCGTATGTGCATGCTTGACTTCAAAGGTGGTTGGGAACAATACCTTCCATTGGTCGAGTTTGCTTATAATAACTCGTACCAATTTACTATTGGGATGGCGCCTTATGAAGCTTTATATGGTAGGCCTTGTCGATCTCCCGCTTGTTGGTTGGAAGTGGGTGATAATAAATTTCTTCGACCTGAAATGATCCAAGATACTTCTTCAAAAAGTGAATTTATTCAGAATCGTATTCGGATAGCTCAATACCGCCAAAAGAGCTACGCCGATGCGGGTAGACGACACTTGGAGTTAGAGTTTGGGGACCAAGTTTTGGTTTGAGTGTCACCCATGAAAGGCATCAAGCGTTTCGGGAAGAAGGGGGAAGCTTGCGCCACGTTTTGTTGGACCTTTTCCAGTCATTGCGAAGGTAGGCCCAGTGGCGTATCAACTTGCCTTACCAGAACCTTTGCAACAAATTCATGACGTCTTTCATGTTTCCTCTCTAAAGAAGTATATGAGGTGCGAAGGTGCATTTTGTCATATTCCTTTCGAGGATATTGATTTGCAACCCGACATTTCTTATGAAGAACAACCGGTTGCTATTTTAGAACATGGGGGGCGTAGATTGAGGTCGCGAGTGTTGCCCTTGGTACGAGTCCAATGGAGTCACCATAATGCCAAGGAATCAACATGGGAACACGAAGACGATATACGGGAAAAGTATCCGCATCTCTTTATACAAGGTACGTTTGAATTTTGGGGACAAAATTCTCTCATAAGGGGTGGAGTATGTAACAGCCCTCGCTTTTGAGAACCTATTTTATATTTACTTGCTAGATATATTAATTAGATATAAAATGTTGGCATGTGGAGTAAGTATTAATTTAAGGAAGAAAAGTTAATATTTACTAAGATGTTGCATATTTGCCTTATGTGTAGGTAAATATCACCATGATGTGTTTTATTGTGTCATATGAATTGAAAAAAAATGACATTTGGTTTAAAAGGAAATCGGAACTTAAAATGAATTATAAAATTTCCAAATGATAATTTGGAGGGAGTATTTAGTTCCAGAAGGTACGAGATAGTCAAATTATGTGGCATATTGAATTTTCAGGTTTCGGGCACTTTTCACAGATTCTAGTTTAAATGTGCATATGCGTATTATTTAACACGGTATTTATAAATTGAGTTGGTAATTATAATCTAAGACACGTTTTATGTCTTGAAACCCACTTATTTCCCTT
Organism: Sambucus nigra; assembly: GCA_949130495.1. Taxonomy (NCBI): domain Eukaryota; kingdom Viridiplantae; phylum Streptophyta; class Magnoliopsida; order Dipsacales; family Adoxaceae; genus Sambucus; species Sambucus nigra. The sequence continues at coordinate 365,754,592 of OX422212.1, forward strand.
AAGTGTAATTAGTGACCTAGAGAAGTAAAGAGAAGAAGAAAACCTATGGATAAAAAGAGAGATTGAAGATTTAAAAACCAACCTTGCATTTATCTTCCTCAAATCTGAAATTTGCAACCTTGAGGAAAGTTTTCTACTTGCTATTATGTGATCTAAGTTGAACAAATAGTGTTGATAGTTGTGGTTTATTTATGGTTTATGAAAGTTAGGGTTTTTTATTGGATTTATGGGTTTTAAATCTTTGGAGATTAAATTGAATTGATATTGGTGTAAACTATGGTTGTTGGATGCATTTAAAATCAATTAGTGGCAATAAATGATAGAGTTTTTTTTGTTATCGGAAGAAGAAATGGGGTCTAGGTCTGTCATGACCGGTCGACCTGGCCTTCGGGGGAGGGCACACTGCTTTCCTACCAAAGGCTAAATTTTGGAGCACGGTCAATCGCGGTCCGTGACCGGTCAATCGGCCCCCTCTTTCCAGACATTCTGCTTTTCTATGTAGGGCAAATTGTGAGATGCGGTCAACCGCAGTCTCAGGACCGATCGACCGGTCCCCTGTTTTTTTCATTCTTAAACTTTATTTTTCTTTCCAAGTTTCTTTTTATAATCGGGGACAAGGAACCTTCTTGTATGAAGTAAACATAGGGTCCTAGAGTTTTAGTTGAGTTTGGTCGCTACCCTAGAGTTGAATGGGTTCACTTGGGGTTGACTTCATGGGAACCAAAAGTGATGTTTAGGCACTACTTTTTTAGCACATCGTTATAAATTAAGAGTTCTAAGCCCATATGTGGAGATTTTAGAAACCCTATTGAGGTATATAAATCCTTGGGACTCGAAGGATTTCGGATTATTACTTGGAGACTAATTCGGGACTTAAAATGTGATGAATATTAATGAGAATATTCAAGGATTATGGTTTCAAATAAAAAGAAACATACCCATTATAAATGAAATGAAAATAAGAATGAGATGAAATATAAGACTGAGATGAAATGGTAATTGTTAATTTACGTAAACACACCTCTCTAAATGCTATCATAACGGAATCTCGCGCATGAGGTGATGTCCCCTGACTAGTGAATGCTGGAAGTCTATAGTCCTCGGCCATATGCACGATTTTATATATGTTTTTTTTTCTCTGCGCTAGTGAGGTAATTCCGGGTGTGGTTATGACTCACTCGCAGGTATATGGACACTTCCCGACGTGTGTTAGGTGCCTAGGTTGTCTTGTATAGATAGGCCCTAGAAGATGATAGCCATTTAGGGGCGCGTCCATTGGGGAAACTCGGAGGGGCTGTCTTAGAATCGTTATATGTATAAGAATATAACCTTTCTAACTCAAGTGGGACTTGAGGTGTGTAAATTGCCATATATAAATGATGGTAATTATATTCGTGCTAAGGAATGGAAAATGGAAAAAGGGAAAGATATGAGGAGTAAAAATGTTTAATTTAATTCTCTGTTATAAATTAATATCTGTTAGGATAATTTAGTATTGTCTTATCATGATTTTAAATTAGGTTGTTAGATTTGCACCAACATCATTCATGATTAATTAGCCATATCTATCATGCTTCTTGTTCTTCTGGTGACCATATATAAATCGGGCCCTCACCCGTTCATTTTACATGTTGTACATGTTATTGTATCTGCTCAGGTGCTCCTTTGCAAGGGCGCCCGTTGTGAAATTCCTATCCCTATACTTCCGAGGAGCTGTGTGATATTGCAGATTCTCACAGGACATTTTGTTAGACGCTTCTCTTTTTGGAATTTTAGATATGATCGGGTCTTTTTGTTCGGGCATGTGTGGCCCAACTTTTGTAATTGTTAATGGATGTAATAGGTATATTATTGAATTGTAGTATGTTGAATGTAACTATTGACCGACAGCTTATTCGGTCCTTTTATTGTATGTTGATTCAGTATTAATATAAGCTTCTTTTGGAACTCCACTTTCTCATCAGGTTTGGGTTGTTTAATTTATTTCCCTTAACTTTTAATTAAATCTTAAATTTGGCAACCCATTTTCTGATTTATTGGGTGGTTTTCTTGTATACATACTTTTGTTATGGTGATGCTGAGAAAGATTTCCATCCATGATTTCGTTATTTTTGGAGTATCGGGCTGGCCACCCCTTATTTCAGATCGCAAGTTGTCACAGATGGTATCAGAGAAGCAGGTTCTAGAGTCTTTAGGATCTATGTGGACTTGTCGCGTTCTACCGTAGCGTTCTTTGATATAGAGCCTAATGTTTGGACTGCTTTGTTGCTTATGTCTACAATCTTCTGCAAAATAGATTGTTCTACATAGTATTTGTATTTTAACTCTATTGTTTCTCCATCTCAGATGCCACCTAAGAGAGGTCGCCCGGCGAGACGTAATAGGGTTGTAGAAGAGGAGGTTGGTCCTCCACCGCCACCACAAGGAACATTTAATGCTGCAGATGTGGTGAACATAGTGGCTCAAGCGATTAATGTGGCCATGACAGTAGTGGATCAACAAGTGCCACAAGCTCAACAGCGAGCGCCGGATGACTAAGCTCCTACGGGACCTTCTCCATGGGAGAGAGCTAGGGAATCTTTTCTAAAGGGTCGGCCCCCAGAATTTGATGGAGGCTCGGATGTTATAAAGGCAAATCAGTGGAAGAAAGACATGCAACGCCATCTACGTATGGTGGAATGTAGCGAGGAAAATAAACAAGTACTTGCTACTTTTAAACTTGTTGGGGCCTCATTACACTGGTGGGAGTCTATAAATGCACCAGAACAAAGAGATACGATGACGATTAATGAATTTTGGATCTTTTTTTATCAAAAGTAATTTCCTCCCATGATTCAAGGGGAGATGATCAGGAGGTTGCAGGACCTTGTGCAAGGAGAGAGATTCGTGGCTGAATATGAAGAAGAGTTCACTCGGTTGGCAAGTTTTGTACCTGATGAGGTGACTCTCGAAGAAAAGAAGGTTTTGAAGTTTTTGAGAGGTTTGAACTGGAGAATCCGACAACACTTGCTGGGTAATCCGGCATTGCAAACCTTTGGTGAGGTAATGAATGCAACACTACTACATTGCCAAGAGCATAGGTTGTTTGTGCAAAGTGGAAAGAAAGCCATGGTAGTAGGGCAAGTGGGAAGACCTGGAGGTAGTGGGAGCGGAGGAGGAGTCTTTCCCTCATCCCAATCTTCGAGTAGTAAACAGAAAGAAAGGGATCCCCATCAGGGGGACTTATCAAAGAGGCAAAGTTCTAGTGGGTTTAATTTTGGGAGACCGAATAATAGGCACGGTCAATATTTCCCACAACAACAAGCAGGCCGAGGTAGTCAAGGAGACAGAGGCCATCAGGGCCAAGGTGTTAATCGGTTTAGAAATAATCGTGGTCCAAATACGAAAAATATGGTGGGTCGATGTTTTCAATTCGGTGAAGCGAGTCATTATAAGAAAGTGTGTTTTCAATTGATTGGGGGATAGTTTCCTAGAGCTCCACAGCATCCATATGTTCAGTTTCCTCCACAGGTGCCTAACCCCGTTGTTCCTCCGCAGCAGGGTCAGCTGTAGTATGGGAGAGTTTATCATATTCAGGATGCTACGCTTCCTCCGGCTCCGCCGGCACCGCGATCTATTGAGGGTAAGTTCCTTATTCAGGGACACATGGGTGGCATTTTATTTGATACGGATGCGACACATTCATTCATTTCTAGGACCTTTGCTCAGACTACAGGGTTGATAAAATCTGCTGAGAGTACTTTTACTAGCGTCGAGTCCTTTATGGGTGATGGTTCACTTATTTTTCTTTTTTGTAAACATATGGGGATTTCTCTTGGTAATTTATGCTTTCAGGCCGATTTACTCGTCCTGGACATGGTCGGGTATGATGTGATTTTGGGCATGGATTGGCTTATGAACTATCATGTGATAGTAAATTGTTACGGGGAGAGTATAGTCTTCACCATTCCGGGACAAGAAATGTTCTCGGTTGTTTTGCCTCGTTTAGAGGGCAGTACTAGTACTTACTTGTATTGTATGGAAGAGGAGACTTCTAGGGATGTAGTTGTTCCCTTGGATTCTATTCCGGTTGTGAGAGATTTTGAGGATGTTTTTCAGGAAATATTGGGTTTGCCTCCTAGCCGAGAGATTGAGTTTGTGATTGATCTAGCTTCGGGAACGAGGCCTATTGTGAGGACTCCTATGGAAATGAGGGAGTTGAGGGATCAAATCCAGTAGTTGTTGGAGTAGGGATTTATTAGGCGTAGTACATCGCCTTGGGTTGCTCCAGTGTTGTTTGTGAAGAAAAGAGATGGTTCTCTCTGGTTATGTGTTGACTATAGAGAGTTCAACATGGTCACCATCCGGAATAAATACCCTTTACCTCGTATCGAAGTCTTTTTTTATTTACTTCGATGTGCGTCGTACTTCTCTAAAATTGATTTGAGGACGGGGTATCACCAGTTGACAATACGGGAGGAGGATATATCCAATATCGCTTTTCTGACAAGATACGGGTCCTATGAATTTTTTGTTATGCCCTTTGGACTAACCAATGCCCCCGCTGTATTTATGGATCTCATTAATAGGGTTTTCCGGGACTTCCTGGACCAATTTGTTATTGTGTTCATCGATGACATCTTAGTCTATTCTCGAACAGACCCTGATCATGCTATTCATTTGAGGTTGGTCCTACAAAGATGGAGGGATCACCAATTATATGCTAAGTTCGAGAAATGTGGCTTTTGGTTACAGGAGGTACAGTTTTTGGGTCATGTGGTGACGTCCCAGGGTATATCGGTGGATCCGAGCAAGGTGGTTGCGGTGAGGGAGTGGGGTCAACCCACGACACCTACCGAGGTTCGTAGTTTTCGGGGTTTGGCGGGTTATTACCGTCGGTTTGTCAAGGGTTTATCTAAAATTGCTAGCCCTTTGACAAATTTAACCCAGAAAGGGGTGAGATCTGTTTGGGATAATTCTTGCCAGGCTGCATTTGATGAACTCAAAGATAAATTAACTTCGGCTCCAGTCCTTGCGTTGCCAAAGCCAGGATTGGAATATCTAGTCTTCACCGATGCATGTTTGCAAGGATTAGGAGGTGTACTTCAGCAAGAGAGGTGGGCTCTTACTTATGCTTCTCGCAAGTTAAAACCCCATGAAAGAAACTATCCGGTGCATAACTTAGAGCTTTCCACAGTAGTCTTTGTCTTGAAGATATGGAGGCATTATCTCTTAAGAGAAAAGTTTAGTCTTTTCACGGACCATAAATCACTGCAATATTTATTTTCACAGAAAGATTTGAACATGCGTCAACGCCGATGGTTAGAGTTCGTGAAAGATTATCAATTTGACATTCATTATCATCCGGGCAAGGAGAACGTTGTGGCGAATGACTTGAGTAGAAAGCCAGAGGGAGAGTTGACTGATGTTGGGAAAGCTAAATGGAAGGAACTCAGTCAGAAGGATATGGTGGCGAGAGCGTTCATGTTGGTAATGACCGTTACTCCTACCATTGTGGAAAGGATTGTAGAGGCCTAGGGGAAGGATAAGGGTTGCTAAGACCACATTCACTGATTACTGTCCGAGGGAGCAGAGTCCTACACGATTAGTTCTGAAGGTGGATTACGTTTCCATGGAAAACTCATTGTTCCTGAAGAGGGGGATTTGAGGCGGGCAGTGATGGCCGAATCCCACGGGTCTAAATTTACGGTACATCCTGGTGGAGACAAAATGTATCAAGACATGCGCCGTCAGTATTGGTGGCCAAGCATGAAGCGGGATATTTTTGAGTTCGTTTCCCAATGCACTACTTGTCAGTTGGTTAAGATTGATCATCAACGACCGATAGGTTTATTGCAACCATTGGATATCCCGATGTGGAAATGGGAAAGTATATCGATGGGTTTTATTACGAGCTTGCCGAGGTCACAGAGTGGGTGTGATTCTATTTGGGTGATTGTCGATCGTTTGACTAAGTCGGCACACTTCCTACCAGTGCGAACTGATTATGACACTGCTCGCTATGTCCGATTATTCATCGAGGAGGTTGTTAGACTCCATGGGGTGCCTTTGAATATTGTTTTCGACCGAGATAAAATCTTTGTTTCCCACTTTTGGTGAAGTTTCCAAGAGGCGTTGGGGACCGAATTGAAGTTGAGCACTTCTTACCATCCTCAAACAGATGGCCAAACCGAAAGGGTAAACCAAATGTTGGAGGATATGCTCCGTATGTGCATGCTTGAGTTCAAAGGTGGTTGGGAACAATACCTTCCATTGGTTGAGTTTGCTTATAATAACTCGTACCAATTTACTATTAGGATGGCGCCTTATGAAGCTTTATATGGTATGCCTTGTCGATCTCCCGCTTGTTGGTTGGAAGTGGGTGATAATAAATTTCTTGGACCTGAAATGATCCAAGATACTTCTTCAAAAATTGAATTTATTCAGAATCGTATTCGAATAGCTCAATACCTCCATAAGAGGTACGCCGATGCGGGTAGACGACACGTGGAGTTAGAGTTTGGGGACCAAGTTTTGGTTTGAGTGTCACCCATGAAAGGCATCAAGCGTTTCGGGAAGAAGGGGGAAGCTTGCGCCACGTTTTGTTGGACCTTTTCTAGTCATTGAGAAGGTAGGCCCAGTGGTGTATCAACTTGCCTTACCGGAACCTTTGCAACAAATTCATGATGTATTTCATGTTTCCTCTCTAAAGAAGTATATGAGGTGCGAAGGTGCATTTTTCCATATTCCTTTCGAGGATATTGATTTGCAACCCGACATTTCTTATGAAGAACAACCGGTTGCTATTTTAGAACATGGGGGCGTAGATTGAGGTCGCGAGTGTTGCCCTTGGTACGAGTCCAATGGAGTCACCATAATTGCCAAGGAATCAACATGGGAACACGAAGACGATATGCGGGAAAAGTATCCGCATCTCTTTATACAAGGTACGTTAGAATTTTGGGGACAAAATTCTCTCACAAGGGGTGGAGTATATAACAACCCTCGCTTTTGAGAACCTATTTTATATTTACTTGTTAGATATAAAATGTTGGCATGTGGAGTAAGTATTAATTTAAGGAAGAAAAGTTAATATTTACTAAGATGTTGCATATTTGCCTTATGTGTAGGTAAATATCACCATGATGTGTTTTATTGTGTCATATGAATTTAAAAAAATGACATTTGGTTTAAAATGAAATCGGAACTTAAAATGAATTATAAAATTTCCAAGTGATAATTTTGAGGGAGTAGTTAGTTCCAGAAGGTACGAGATAGTCAAATTATGTGCCATATTGAATTTTCAGGTTTCGGGCACTTTTGACAGATTCTAGTTTAAATGTGCATTTGCGTATTATTTAACGTGGTATTTATAAATTGAGTTGGTAATTATAATCTAAGACACATTTTATGTCTTGAAACCCACTTATTTCCCTTAAGTGTAATTAGTGACCAAGAGAAGTAAAGAGAAGAAGAAAACCTAAGGATAAAAAGAGAGATTGAAGATTTAAAAACCAACCTTGCATTTATCTTCCTCAAATCTGAAATTTGCAACCTTGAGGAAAGTTTTCTACTTGCTATTATGTGATCTAAGTTCAACAATTAGTGTTCATAGTTGTGGTTTATTTATGGTTTATGAAAGTTAGGGCTTTTTATTGGATTTATGGGTTTTAAATCTTTGGAGATTGAATTGAATTGATATTGGTGTAAACTATGGTTGTTGGATGCATTTAAAATCAATTAATGGCAATAAATGATAGGTTTTTTTTGTTGTCGGAAGAAGAAATGGGGTCTAGGTCTGTCATGACCGGTCGATCGCGGTTGCAGGACCGGTCGACCTGGACTTCGGGGGTGGGCACACTGCTTTCCTACCAAAGGCTAAATTTTGGAGCGCTGTCGATCGTTGTCCGTGACCGGTCGATCGGCCCCCTCTTTCCAGAAATTCTGCTTTTCTGTGTAGGGTAAATTTTGAGATGCGGTCGACCGGTCCCCTGTTTTTTTCACTCTTAAACTTTATTTTTCTTTCCAAGTTTCTTTTTATAATCGGGGACAAGGAACCTTCTTGTATGAAGTAAACATAGGGTCCTAGAGTTTTAGTTGAGTTTGGTCGCTATCCTAGAGTTGAATGGGTTCACTTGGGGTTGACTTCATGGGAACCAAAAGTGATGTTTAGGCACTACTTTTTTAGCACATCGTTATAAATTAAGAGTTCTAAGCCCATATGTGGAGATTTTAGAAGCCCTATTGAGGTATATAAAACCTTGGGACTCGAAGGATTTCGGATGATTACTTGGAGACTAATTCGGGACTTAAAATGTGATGAATATTAATGAGAATATTCAAGGACTATGGTTTCAAATAAAATGAAACATACTAATTCTAAATAAAATGAAAATAAGAATGAGATGAAATATAAGACTGAGATGAAATGGTAATTGTTAATTTACGTAAACACACATTCTAAATGCTATCATAAGGGAAGCTCGCGCATGAGGTGATGTCCCCTGACTAGTGATTGCAGGGAGTCTATAGTCCTCGGCCATATGCGGGATTTTATATATGTTTTTTTTTCTCTGTGCTAGTGAGGTAATTCCGGGTGTGGTTATGATTCACTCGCAGGTATATGGCCACTTCCCGACGTGTGTCAGGTGCCCAGGTTGTCTTGTATAGATAGGCCCTAGAAGATGATAGCCATTTAGGGGCGCGTCCATTGGGGAAACTCGGAGGGGATGTCTTAGAATCGTTATATGTATAAGAAAATAACCTTTCTAACTCAAGTGGGACTTGAGGTGTGTAAATTGCCATATAAAAATGATGGTAATTATATTCGTGCTAAGGAATGGAAAATGGAAAAAGGGAAAGATATGAGGACTAAAAATGTTTAATTTAATTCTCTGTTATAAATTAATATCTGTTAGGATCATTTAGTATTGTCTTATCATGATTTTAAATTAGGTTGTTAGATTTGCACCAACATCATTCATGATTAATTAGCCATGTCTATCATGCTTCTTGTTCTTCTGGTGATCATATATAAATCGGGCCCTCACCCGTTCATTTTCCATGTTGTACATGTTATTGTATCTGCTCAGGTGCTCCTCTGCAAGGGCGCCCGTTGTGAAATTCCTATCCTTATACTTTCGAGGAGCTGTGTGATATTGCGGATTATCACAGGACATTTTGTTAGATGCTTCTCTTTTTGGAATTTTAGATATGATAGGGTCTTTTTGTTCGGGCATGTGTGGCCCAACTTTTTAATTGTTAATGGATGTAATAGGTATATTATTGAATTGTAGTATGTTGAATGTAACTATTGACCGACAACTTATTCGGTCCTTTTATTGTATGTTGATTCAGTATTAATATAAGCTTCTTTTGGAACTCCACTTTCTCATCAGGTTTGGGTTGTTTAATTTATTTCCCTTAACTTTTAATTAAATCTTAAATTTGGCAACCCATTTTCTGATTTATTGGGTGGTTTTCCTGTATACATACTTTTGTTATGGTGATGCTGAGAAAGATTTCCATCCATGATTCCGTTATTTTTGGAGTATCGGGCTGGCCACCCCTTATTTCGGATCGCGGGTTATCACATGAATTCAATTTTTTACAAATGTTTTAGAACACATTGGGAATTAAACCGGATTAGAACTAATTAAAAACACATTAAATAATCTTGAAAAACTTCCAGTAATCGTAGCAATTAACTAATGCTAGAAACAGAATTGAGACAAACGAATTTCATGATGAAATAAAAATTATCATTGATAATCAACTTATAAATTCTAGTCCAAATCTTGAATCCAAATACAAAATTTCCTCCCAAACTTGCACAAAAAAAGCCTCACTAACAAAATAAAATTCTGCCTTAAAATTGTGCCCCTCAAATGTGTGTGAAAGAGTAAGCTCAATGGTCCTATTTATTGGTCAAGATGTGAGATATTTTGTTTGGGGTAAAACTCAATGTGGCTGGTTATATTTTGGTTGGTAATTATCTCATTGGATCTTGGGAAGAGTTGGAAATAATTCAGAAATCTTTTTTTTTTAAATACTATCCCCAATTTTCGTCACTATTCACAATACCATCTTTAATCGCATTTTTTACCACCAAAATTTTAAAATCTCATTTTTGCGCAAACTTTAAAGTTGTGAGTCTTTTCAATACCTTTCCAGAAAGGTGTGACATGACCTCAACGGGAACTCGGGCGAATTTATGACAATTATTTAGTACAGTTTTATGAATCGTGTCATGTCGCGCCATATCCTAACAAATTTTTCATAATAACACCTTAGTTGTCTAAACTCCCGGGGTACCTATAAAAATGAAAAATAAAAATAATTAATTCAAATTTAAGGTTATAAATAATTAGAAAATTACAAAATTACTCTTCTTTTTACTTTAGCCCTCGAAATTCTTAACTTGCTCGTTTCAACTCGGAGTTCAACCAAATGTCATAAAAATTGTATTTTTCCTAGATAAAACATTGAAAAATTAATTTTAGACCCATAAGTTTCTAAAATTATGGCTTCTCCCCTAGAATAGATAAAATAATATTTTTAACTCAAATTTTATTCAAACTTGCATATTTTTAAATAAGAAAATCAATCTAAAAGCTGATTATTTATGATACAACCAGCCTAACAATCCTTAGCTTTGGCCATAAATATTATAAAATAATGCACTCATTAGACACTGAGAATGGAAGTGTGAGAAACCACTCATATTTTCATATTGTATTGAGGTGGTAGTGTTCACTGATAGTATCTTACCAAGCCATCGGGTACTCAACTTTAACTCACCAATGAGCAATTTAATTATAAAGATCGGTGTAGATCTTGTAGAAAAAGTAGCAAAAAATGTGGATATGTAGGTGGAAGCCTTCCAGCGAAACACTACTGGGTTTTACAATAGAAGGGTAAAACTGATCACCTTAAAGGAAGGAGACTTTCTGCTAAATAATATTATTTAAAAAGAGAACAAGTAGGGACCAAATTGGCATGTCCCGTACTGAATATTTGTTGTTGTACGATCTAGAACATATATAATCGGGACTTTAGATGGTTAGCAGTTTAAAAAATCATGGAACGCCGAGCACTTGAGGAAATATTATCAGTAGTGATGACCAAACGATAGCCCACTGAGAGAAAGAGATAAAATATGTAAACAATTTCATTCCTATCTAACCAACCCCCAGTGATTAATGAAAATAAGAATTTCCCCATTTACATATATTGTTGTCATTTCTTGTTCTATTCTTTATTCATTGCCTAGTTCATCAATACAAGAGATTTGCAAGATTCTCATGCAGAAGAAATCTCCAAGTTGAGACTATTAGAATAACTAATCAACACTTAATTGATGACCTCGTCTCATACGGATCATGATCAAGAAGCTGAAAATCGAGAAATCCAGTGCAATCACATAGATGACTTAGGCGAGGATATATCCTAGCTCACTTAATAAAAATTGAGAAATCTAGTATAGATGACTAACACAATGATAGACCCATCACACTTAACTATAATTGGTAAATTGAGTGCAGTCACATAAATAACTTATGCAAGGACTAATCCTATCTTACTTCGTAAAAATTCAAAAACCCTTTATAGTCACATAAATGAGTAACATAAGGATAGATCCTAGTACACCTAGTTGACCCTAGAAACTAATGTTTAACAAATGGTCTGGATGACAAGATCCATCCAAATGACACCTAGGATAGGACCACTCAGGTTCATCCACCCTAAAAAGTTAGCGAGTCTAGTTAAGATGGAAAGAGCCAACTATACGACCACAGATGATGGAAAGTATGATGAAATTGACTATATTAACTCGCTATTATTTCAAATAAAATACTTGATTATAAGTGAAGACTGTGAGTATACAAATTATCACAATAAAGATCCACAAAATAATCACAGAAACAGAATGTAAAAATCACACACAACAACGATATACGTGGTTCGGTAACTTGCCTACATCCATAGAGAGGTTATTATTTTATTATAGTGTCTCTAATTTCTCGATATTACATCCCTTTGACCTATGTCGGGGTTTACAATTTATAGATGCATAAAAGTAAGAGATTGAGTTGTACAAATAACTCAATTAACTCGTGGATAATTTGTGGTGTCTCTGAATATCTCTGCCGATATTGTTGGTAACAAATTTTAATGTATCAGTTAGTGTTCTAGTGTGTTTCAAATACACATGAGTATATTAAATATCTAATTTGGGTCGAGAAGCACTCTGGGCAAACTAGGTTGGTCGGCTACTCTCATTGACCATAATAAATGGGTCCCCATAATTTCCCCTGAAAATTTTGGGCCTTGTGAACTTTGCTTCAATAATTTCTAACTAAATTAAAGGCCTATAAACTGAAACTTTCATTCTTACAACTGGAGTGGCAGTCATGTTGATTTGATGAACTTATAGGGGTGCGCTCATCCTGAGCAAAACACCATGGCATATTTGTAACTTCTTTGAGTGAGTGCGAGTAACATCGTTCGAGCATCCAGATAAAGTACAAAAAATCATCCTAGGAATGTGCAAAAAAAATCACCCTGTGTTATAACATCCCAGACTGGGTAGAGATCGATTGTGCTTCCTCCCTAGAGATGTCCATGATATTGAAAGAGCGCACTAGATTCACACCCTTCTAATAACACAAGGTGGTCTGACATTTCCCCCAAACCCTATTTTCCTTAGATTATTCAAATACTTTGAAATTTTCTTGCCCAATGTGCCCCTAATGTCTGGAAAGTAGCTAATGGGGTATGAATGATAAACACTTTATATGGGATAAAATTAGGTCTTGTTGAGATTTGTTATTGCTGTGTATGGTCGTGAACCAATGATGACATTATCTTCAAGATCAGGAAAGTTGATAGGGTCCTAGTGGTGAACCTTCAAGACTCCCGCAAAGAATATTGGTTCCATGGTTTTATTACTAGAAATTAAAAGTGTTCTCCTACTCCTGAGGGTGAGAGACACTAGGGCCCTCTAATTTTAGATTTTGGGGAGGTCGCTTCTTTTCTTCTTCAATTTTCTTATTATTTTTGTTTCCTGTCTTGCCTAATGTTTTTCTTCCTTCGTTTTATAGCTTGTGCTAGAAATAAAGATCTTAATATAAGTGAGATTAAAGTTACTGAGCTTCTAAAGGCCTAGAATATTAAAAATAGGCTCTCTGATGGAGGGCATCCAAGGTCGACAGAAGAAGAAGAAGAAGAAGAAGAAGAAGAAGAAGAAGAAGAAGAAGAAGAAGAAGAAGAAGATATGGCTCCCCTTATTAAGAGGAGAAAATTAGGGATTCATGCTGATGATGATCAAACAACCCTATCTGATCGTCTTAAGTCTTTGAAGATGTCTGAGATTGACTCCCCCAGGGATAATGGTTAGAGACCAGTAGGTAACGGGAAGGAGAAAGAGAAGAAGAAAAAAGAAGAAGACGAGAGGAGAGGAGAGGAGAGAGAGAGAGAGAGAGAGAGAAGTAAAAGAAGATGGAGGAAGAGAGGAATAAGGCGAAAAAGAAATTGATCTTAAAGGCCTCTATAGTCCCTTATCACATTTTTGAGATTGAGGGGGCTAACATGGGTGATGTCCCATCCCTTGACCTTAATCTACTAAAGGGTAGGTGCTCATTGCTGATCGCGAGCATTCTTCGAGGTTTGGGTCACCCCAGTTGACCCTCAAATCTGCTCAAGGAATTTCCCTTAATATTTTTCCTTCTTAATACTAACTTATTTTTTTCCCTTTTTGTTTCATTTTTATCTGACTTCACAAACCATCTAAATGATCACACAAATAAGTGTAGAAGTAATTAAGAGTTAAAAAAATGATCTAAAGAGTAAGAGAAAGTCCTTTACTGATACTCGCCTATAACGGGAGAAGGAGAGATAGAGAAGACAGACAAAGCCTACGCTGACCTTTAGTAGTCCGGAAAGGAGATAGTCACAGATAAGGAAAAACTAGTTGTGGAGAATTAGGATCTATCCGGCAATGTTTTTAAGATGAAGGAAGAGATCCCTGGAGAAAAAGATGACAACTATCTTGAGGCCTTCAAGATAATAGCGGCCAACTCTGCTGCCATAATTATCCTCTGTGTGGTTTTGGCTGTGATGCCTATGGCTCCTACTGAGCCTCTCTCATCGGCTCTCGTTACTACCCTTATGGGTTATCCTCTCCGGGATGGAATTTAAAATCAAATCTAATTGTATGAGTTCACAGTCAATAAAAATATAATAGAAGAATAACGTAATCTCAAATACGTAATCATGAATGCAATAGTCCTAATAATAGGACTCTATGTTAAATAATGATACGCTAAAATCGTAGTAAGACACACAGATCCTATGGACACTAGAACTTGATTCTCTAATACCATCTGTGACACCCATCGTATTTTAATCACGGGTGATCAGTCCTTTATCAAAATAAACAGGAATCTCATTTGGTTCATTATTAACATCATTGTTGAAAACTTATTAAATTACTAACCACCTATGTTAAATTAAGTTGGTGTCAATTTTATCTTTCATTAATGTAACCACATGCGAAAAAATAGAAATATAATAACTCATCCACAAAAAATATAAGATTATGAATCCTCACTCGATAAATAGATAAATAATGAATACCGAGTAAACCATCGGTTGCCAAAATAGAATCCAGACCATAAGTCTATAGAATAAAACTGAATCCAAGTACATCGTCTGGCCAATAAAACTAAAATTATAATGAATAAAAAAGGCAACAAGTCCAAATGAACTACTGAATCAAAATCCTAGTCCAGGAATGAATAACTGAAACGTCTACCCAAAGTCCTGCAAGCCTTCATAAATGTTGCAGCTACGTATCCCTGAAATGAGTCCTTAACCCTAGCATCCCTATGGCTGAACATCTAAAATGTTTTGAAAAATATTTGACATGGGTCAGAACCCAAAACCTCTTGAAAAATATTTAGCAAGTAAATAAGATGCAACAATTAAATATGCATTAACATTTTTCACATTCAAGCGAGTGTCGCACTCTCTTGAGATATTACTCACCCCTCAACTATTATGCACACCTAATGCTTACCTCCTAACCCATCTAGTTATACTAACCCGCTTAATTAGACCTGTTAGAACTCTTCCTGACACCCTACTATATCCTGAGTATTTCCTCCTTTTGATTAATAAGTTATTTTACTTAGTTAGTTAATCATTTCCACTTTAATTAATCATATAAATTTCACACTTTATGTATTTAACCCGTATTTAATTATCTACTCTATTATATACATACAAATATACTACAGTAATCACACACATGTCACGTATAATAACCATCCTCCCGAGTAATAACTCATTATATGCTTGTCTCTATAATGCAATCATATCCTACGTATACTCACTCTAACCCAATTGCCATAAGTTGGTTAACTCACACTAAAATAGGTAAATAAAATTACAAACGTAGTGGAGGTGGTCATGTTTCCTCTAGAGTGAGACCTAATCATACCCAAAATGTCTCACCTCGAAAATAAATCACACAATAAAATACCAAACGATATGACCTCGGGACTATACTTTCCCTGCATTCACTAGCCAGGGGATTCCCCCACATTCCGTAACCTCCCATGATAGCTCTAAAGGGATATATGTTCACATTAATATCATACACCAATATTTGTAAAGAACACACACACACACACACACACACACACATACACACATATATATATATATAAACACGCGCACACACTATCACTAATTATGTATATATATAATCAAAATAAACATGGCTAACTCGTTCCTAACTTCGGCAACACTAGCCCATAATCCCTGAGTCTATTTTCCCAAAATCTTAATTTAATTTATTTCACATCCATTTATTAATTAACGGAGCTTTAGTTTGCTAAAATACCCGGACTCACCCAATCGGCCCGTACTTGATTATTTACGAATTTATCTCACGTTATTCGTTTCTTAGGTTATTCACCATTTCACACTTTTCTAAACCCATATATACCCACCCATAATTCATAGGTAGTAGGTTTCCATTTATTTTTCGCTAAATAATTAACCCCTTGAACAATCCCCAACAAAACTAGAGCGAAACATAAAAATAAGCAAACCTTCCTGGAAGCAGGCATCATCGATCGATCAATGCTGCTCCAGCAGGCCTTCTTCCGCAATCATTTTTCTCCATTTTTGTTCCCCCAAACCTCCATGGATTCTTACCAAACTCAACCTAATCATACTCAAGGTTTTTTGTTCTAATCACGATTTAAACCATTAAACATCACGGATTTCTCATCAACATCCATTGTTACAAGAATTGGGTTTTCTCAATCTTGTTCAATCCTCTCATTCAATTTTATTCTATAATCCAAATTAAAAGAAATTAAATACTAGGTTTTGACTATAAATCAGATTCTAATAACATGTTATAGTATTTTATCATTAATTTAACATTAATTCTACATCTAATGCCCAAATCACCCAAGACGCATTTTTCATGTGGCAACCCTCCCCAAAACGGATTTGTGTACCCCTACCATAATATGAATATGAGTTTTTTCCATTTAACTCAGTAGAAAGTTAATCACTTTCCTTTCCTGGTTAGTAGGGGTTGCCTTTCTAGCCCATAATCCCCTAGGTACACTATTTTGACTATCTCGACCCATCCCAAAAAAAATGTGACCTCGAAATTGCCATCCGATTCAATATACATAACTTTCCTATCTCGTACTCATATAGTCTACACTCCACACTCGGTTGAGATATAACACAGTCACGTCGATACCACTCACTATGATGTCAAATAATTATTTACTACTCGCTTAGTAATTTTATTTCATAAATATTAATTTTTTTCTCTCCCAAAAATTAATAAACTCATAATATTTAATTCAATTAAATTATGTCACACGTGTAATTTAAAATAATCGAATTAATTTTATTTTAAATACTCAGAATTACAGGATGTTATGCATGGGTTAATAATTTTTGCTTATATTTGAACTGGAAAAAGTTGTTGCTCATTAACTACTTAAAATCTTTGCTGACCATGTAATAATGTTTGACAATCTTTGGCCTTTGGCTATTTGAATGGGCTAGTATTTAGGTTTGATCATTTTGGGTTTTCTAGCCGACTAAGTGAAATTGAAAACAATTATTAGCCATTTTCTATCATGTGTTTGAGTATTCTCCCGGTCTAATATGCCTTAGCAGTATCATTCCATCTACTTTACCTTTTAAGTTGTGTCGTAACACTCGTTTAGGCCTAAGTAAAATGATGGCGAGAATGTACACGGTCGATTAACCATCCGCCTGAGCAGGGTTTTTTGTGACCAACATAGTTAGTGACACACATAAGTTAGATATGTTGGATAAGGATCCCCTGTAAGGCTTTTCTTGTTATCGGGGAGACTCATGAGGTCCATCGTGTTTGCAATAAATCCCCGAGGGTTGTAGTAATTAAAACACTTTTATTAACTTGTCATAATTACTTCTAACCGTGCTCGGAACAGGAGATTCCTTGGTTAAAATAATTTGACAAACTTGCTGCAATCCCTAGGAGTTCTATTATGCACGAGGGGTTATCATTTGGAAAGGGTGCGTAATGTAGAGATGCGACCAAGAAATTATAAGCAGCCAATATATAATATCAAAGTGTGAAGGGAAACTGGCCTTTATTGATTGAATAATAACTTCCAAGCGACACAAATTTTAAAATGAAAATTTCTTAAACTAAATATGCTAATCAAAAGACAAAGACGACTAAAAGTAGAACTTCTTGAGATTGGTTGCATTCCACTCTCTTTGCATCTCCCTGCCCTCCAGCATTTCCAAGTGATATGCTCCTTGAAGGTCGTCCCTTATCACCCTAAAAGGTCATTCCCAGTTTGGTCCCAACTTAACATCTAATGGCCTTATGGAACTATGGAGGACTCTCCTTAGGACATAGTACCCTATTAGAAACTTATTTTAATTCAATTGATAGGAAGCCAACTTGATCATGGCCAATTCTCTTCGCTCGTCTACTAAGTCAAGTTCAGTGCGTAATGCATCATCATTAAGGCCTTGGTCAACCAAGGTGGTCTTCGTAGTAGCGACACCTGCTTCCAACGGAAAGATAACTTCCATTCCATACGAGAGTTCAAAGGGTGTTTCCCTAGTTGGTCTTCTAGGAGTGGTACGGTAAGCCTATAGAACGTGTGGGAGCTTATCCACCTAGGCGCCCTTAGATCTTTTGAATATCTTTTTTAGACCATAGATCATGATCTTATTGGAATATTTTTCCTGATGGTTACTTTCGGGATATGTTATATAACTGAAGTGGTGCTTGATACCATATTCATCACAGAATCCCTGAAAGAAACTTCTTTTAAATTGCGTGTCGTTATCGATAATGACTATTCTTGGTATTATAAAGCATGGTATAATGCTCTCCCAAATGAACCTGGTCATGTCAGCGTCATGAATGTTTTTCAATGGTTCTGCCACTACCCATTTGGTTAAGTAATTTGTGTCGACCAGTAGATACTTATGATTTCCAGATGCGGTAGATTGTTGTCCTATGATATTTAGTCCCCATTATGAAAATGGACATGGGATTGTTAGAGAATTCAGGCCGCTAGCTTGCTGGTGGACCATAGGATAGTGCTTTTAGCATTTTTCACATTTGCAAACGTAAGTGCCTTCGTCCCTTTGCATGTGAGGCCACCAATAACCCTCCTTAAATTCTAAAAAGGCCAATGATATACCTCCTATGTGACTCCTATATACACACTCATTAAGCTCACTAAGTACTTGCTTAGTCTCATGTGGATGAATTTATTGGAGGTAAGGGCCTGTGAATGAGTTCTTACAGAGCTTCCCTCTTGGGGCGAGATAAAAATTGACAGCCTCGACCCTTACCTAATAGGATATTATCATGTCATTGGGTAGTATGTTATTTCATATAAAGGGAAAGATGGGATCTATGCAACCAGGGGCCTTTTATGTGAGGAGGACTTAATCGGCTACGACTGTCTGGTCAATGCTGGGTTGGGCGAGGAACTCTATCTAGATGGTTCTTCTTAGATCAGAGTCCACTGATGAGCTCAGGGATGCTAAGGCATCTTCATGACTCTTCTTCCCCCAGGAAAATTATTGAATGTCCACCTTATCAACACCTTCCATAAGTCCTCTTACCATTGTTTGCGCTTAAATATCCATTCACTTTCTTGGAGACCAATTTGGAGTCGTCGAACACATAAAGGTAATTTTCCCCAATAAGTTGGGCTTTGTGCAATCCATCAATCAGTGCTTCGTATTCATCTTTGTTGTTGGAGGCCTCAAATCGATGACAGCGTCTTTCGAAGTGATGAGAACGATTCCTACTCTTGTTCCCTTGGAATTAGAGGCACCATCAACGTATAGGGTCCAGTCCTTAGACTGTGCTTCCTCATTTATTAACATATTTGCTCCCTATTAGTCGATTGGTTGGTCTACCATATATTCAATGATGAAGTCTGCTAGGACTTCTAACTTAATTGCTATTCTAAGTTGACAATGGATATCGACTCTTTTTAGCCCTGCCGACTACTTTAAGAGTTGTCCAGAAAGGTCAGCTTTCCAAATAACAGCGTTGAGGGGCTAACCAGTGATTACTGTTATTAAATGATCTTCAAAGTAATGTTTCATCTTTCTTGAGGTGACCACCAGTGCATAGGCAAGATTTTCATGGGGCAAGTAGCATTGTTTTGCATATAGAAGTGTATTTCTATCATAATTTATAGGGTATTGTCCCCTTCTTTCCCACACACCAGAGCGAAACTTATAGCGTGGTTTCATATTGTAAGGTAAAGATACAATGGGTCTCCATACTCTAGAATCACCATCATGGGAGTTTTGATAAGGTAGGATTTGATATCCTTTAAATCACTTAAACAATCATCATATTACATGAGTCATTTGTCCTTTTTTAGGATCTGTAAGAATGATCAGTAGTGTTCCAATGACATGGAGATCAAGTTATTGAGTTCTGCGGGCATACCTATGAGATTTTATCATCTCATAATGTATGTGGAGGTTGGACTCTGGTGATTTTGTCGATCTGATCTAGATTGGCCTCAATTCCTCTTTTACTAACTAAATAGCCCAAGAACTTTACATACTGGACACTGAATGGACTCTTACTTGCATAACTTCTGACTAAGTTCGTAAAGTGGTCACCCTTATTCTTTAACTTGACTAACATATCATCGATGTAGACCTTCATTATGTCTCTTATCTATTTCCTAAACATCTTGGTGACCAATCTCTAATAAGTTTCCCTTGCATTCTTTATGCCAAAAGGCATAACCTTGTATGCATCCAGCCTCTTTCAAACATGGCATGATATGGGGACTCTATTTACACCACCAAGAACTCAATAATCTTTGAGATGTTTCTTTTTCTGAGTGGCATGACTATCTTCCCAATGGCATTGTGATTTCCGTTGCGAAGTCGACCAATGAAACTGTGGCCTCCTTGAGGTCGGCTAGGTGCAGCTTCATCTTATTGAATAATTCTGGGTACATCACCACTGACAAACTCCCCTGGTCTATGAGCAACATGTCAACTGGCAATTCTGAGAGTATTTACGAGTGCATCGTGATGTGGTATCCTCACTCCAACCAAATTTTCTTTACTAAAAATAATATGGTTGGTATAGTCGACGTTGTGTGGTCGTCGATGCTTGCTAGCATGGGTTTTAGTAGGGTCAATACGAAACTCATCCACGACAGGAGTGATGTTTTCAGCTTCATTTGAATGGTATTCCCTTGGATATGCTTAAGGTCTGATGCACCATGGACCACCGTATCCTCCTATCCATTGTCCTCATCAAGGATGGTATCCTTCGTTTGATCTCCATTAGCTGCAACCTTATATTCTTTCTTCTCTATATACTCATTGAGGTACTGCCTCCCTCTTTATCGGATACACATCTCAACGCGTTATTTTTTTTCATTGGGTTACCACCCATCTTCTTGGACCACTTGATGAACGATTAATCTTTGATCTTGCGCATGATCTTTGAAATAGGTTTTTTGAAGACTCTGTTGATAGCTTGGAACGCCTTGAAAGTATTATCCTTGTTCCTATTTTTGGATCCGTTCATTCCCCCATTATTGTTTCCCTTATTTAGAGTATCACTCTTTTCTTCTCTTTTGGTTACCTTTGCTCGATCGCTTTCCCCTATATCATTAATAGTGTTGCCTTCCTTCTTGGTCAGGGACTGGTGCAACAAAGACATGGTCGATAAACTAATTTTGAAGGACACAACAACTTGCTCCGAGTAATCCTCGACTTTGTTAAAGACTTCCCAATACCTATTGGCATAATCATGAAGACTCTCTTGTGGATTTTTCTTCATCGTGAGTAGTGCATCCATCCGCTTGGCATATGAGCTACTTGTTATAAAGTGAGTAATAAAATCCGCTGCTAGGGCCTTGAAGTTTATGATCAACCTATGAGGCAGCCTCTTGAACCACTTTTATGCTACGTCGTGTAGTCTAGAAGGGAAAATCCAACACATCTGTTTGTCCTTGTGGCTCTATAACGTCATCACTTGTCTGTACTGCCGAACGCGATTTATGGAATATGTCTTCCCATCATAAATTTTAAACCTATGAATGAAAAATATTTTTAGGGGTTCCGCTTCTTCGATTTCTTGTAAAAAAGGGTATTTCATCTGGGTATTGAGATATCTCGTAGCTAGCTCCCTAGTAGATGTGTCTCCTCGATCGGTTGGATATTGGTCCATCTCCCCACGAACCATAATCTTGATATCCTCATTTTGTCAGTCATTGCTCTTGTAGAACCTCTCTGACTGACAACGCTCTGATCGACCGTGCTCTGATCTGCCACATTCAGTTCTATCATGGTCTCACCTAGAGCTCCTCCTTTATCTGTGAGTATTACTCGCCTGAGGACTAGGAGTCCTATCACGATGTTTACTTATATCTCTGTGGATACCTCTCTCCATATTTTTCAAGTCGCCTCTAAATGTGAATATTATCTTCCACGTGGTGGCATGTGGCCTCCTATTGTTCTCAAATCTTAGCTTCACAAGCATCGACCAACCTAGAGATCTGCGTAGACCTAAGTGGTCCCTGTCTTTCTTTAGAAGGCTACCTTTCTTGGCAAAGCCTCATATTTGTGTGTCGGCGAATCTCTAACTTGACCCTAGGTGGGGCTAGGTCTTTTTGCACGTGTCAAACATGAGGAATGTTACTGCTATAGTGATACATCACGGGCTTTCCGTTAGTGAAATTTTTCTCATGAATATAAATCTATTTCCACAGAAGGCGCCAATTGTGAGTACAATAATTATCACAATAAAGATCCACGACACAATTGCGAAAATAGACTAATTTAATCACACACTACAACGATATACGTGGTGAGATAACTTGCCAATTCCATTAAGAGGTTACTATGTTATTGTAGTGTCTCTCAATACTCGAGATTACATCCCTTTGCCCCGGGTCAGGGTTTACAATTTACTGATGCATAAAAGTAAAAGATTGAGTTATACAAGGAACTCAATTAACATGTGGATAATTTGTGGTGTCCTTGAATATCTCCTTCGAGATTATTGGTAACCAATTTGAATCTATCAATAAGTGTTCGAATGTGTTTCAAATACACGTGGGTAAATTAAATATCTGATTTGGGTTGGGCAGCGCTCTAGGCAGATTGGGTTGGTCAGCTACTCTCATGGTCCATAATGAATGGGTCTCCACGAAGACAAAAAAATGAACAATCAAAATAACATGCAAAAAGTCAAACATAATGTACATACAACACACAATAAGAAATATGTCTCAAACAACTTGACTTCTCACTAATAAGAAAGTAGAGATTGTTAAACATCCATCACAAATAATTATTCAAAGCGTTCACAATCAAGGTTAAACAAACATAATAACAATACAAGTAGTGAAGAGAACTCAAACCTCAGGATCATGGTCAGTATCAACTTTAGCAATATAACTATCCTCATGAGTGACAAGGGGAACATTATTGGCAATATTTTGGTTGGCCTCAGCCTCAGGCTTATTTTTTGCAATGGTGTCTTCCAAGTCATCTACCTCCAGCACCTCTCACTCAACATTTAGGATCTTGACTTCATCCTCATAACCTTACCACATTCAGACAACCCCAACAATGTTAGGGTAATGATGACCCTCTTCTACAGCTCATCATATCCCTCTTAGAAGATGGTTACCATATCATTATGATCAGTAGAGGTCTTATAATTCCTAACACCCTCCTCCTTAACATGGGAAAGGGCCTCATTATCCTTCTCAAGGGCATCAATCTCATTCTTAATAGCACCATTATACTGAACAAGCTCCAATACCCCTTCGTGAGTGTTTCCTCGAAACTCGTGAGATTTACAGCATCAATGTTGATCTTTTCCTTCAATCTTTTATTTTGTACCTCATACTGGCTTGAACGTATAAGTTGATTGTCCTTCTCCTTGTGCTCAGTATATACCTTATTGTAGTAAGATTTCACAGTCTTCAATTCTCCCGGCATGGTCTCATGGTGTTGAAGGAGCTCAGCATTGGCCTCTCTCATCATCATAAGCGTTCTAGTGCAATTCTACTCGCTCCCTTATAATAGTGACACAAATCACGCCCTGAAAAAAGATAAAGATATTGGCACAGTGCAAAATATTTTAACAAAATTAAGGAAAAAAAGTTGTCAGCACTAAAACCCCTAAGGAATTGAAAATCATAGGCACACCCATGATAATCAACCGCGTCAGCAGCATTGTTTATGTGAAAAAATGGAGTTTGAATTGCTTTTTAGTTACTCCAGTTTGATCAGATGTTCAAGGTAAAAAATAAATGGATCCACTTCACCATAGGGGGTGATGATCCACCACCGTGAACCAAACACCGAGTTCTATTTCCACATATCTAAACTATACAGTGTTAACATCATTAGGTTTGTCTTGCCTTGTAGAAGTATGTTCAACATTCTTCTAGGCCTCAATATTATCCATCTTCTCGGAACCAACATTCTTTTTGGTCCTACCATCAAAACCAACCCTATTCTTTTTTATCTCAGTATTGAGTTTCCTCTTCCAAGCAATCTCCATAGCAGCACGGTCAATTTATTAATGTTCCATGTCGACTATACTCGAAAAGTTGATGAAGTGGGAGTGGAAGATGCACTATAGCACATCATTTAACAAAGTCAAAGTGCTAAGTCAAAGACAACCTAATAGAAATGGTAAGACATAGACGAGCTAATAAAGGAGAAAATCTTTATACATTATTCGAACTACTACTCAACTCTCCCTTCTCTGTGGGAAAAAATGTTACCCTCAACCTCTATGGCTACCTGATCCCCTCGAGTGAGAGGACCTTCAGGGAGAGTGTAATACCCAAGATTTATAAACTTTCCAAGTATGAAAAACTTCTCAAATTCAACGAGATTTGGTATGAAAGTGTTCATCACCAACTATTTCAGAGTTTCTTGTAATTTGGGAGCTTTCTTCTCTGCAAAATGGCCGAGCAAAAGCAAAGTGTCAGCACATAATAAGTCAGAATGAAATTAAAAAGTAGAGTGAAAATATTCATATCAGTACGATCTGGCCCACACTAGTCATGAGGGACACTAAAATATTATTTCTTATCATTGGAACAGAACTCCCAATCACCCTTCAGGTATACAAACTAATTCTTCCAGCTATAATTGCTCATCTAAACAACTTTCACCATCTTCAGGTCTGACTTTGGAGAGGCAAAATAGTAGTACCCGTTGGCCTTATCACCGTCTTTGATGCCATATATAAATTTACAGATATCCATAGTATGTCAAAACAAGTGTGGGCCTACTAATAAACCATCAACCCTAGAATGGACCTATAAGCTTTTGGTGGAAGGTGAGACAGAGCCATTCCAGAACCCCTTAATATAGACCTTATAATCAAATGGAGGGGGGGCAATCGAACTCCAACTTCCAAGGTCCAAACTGGAAATAATATATCATTGACATTGGCATGGTCGTACACGCTCTCATTGAATTTAGACAATCTCAATGAAATACCATTGGGAATATCATATTTATCCCTCAACTCCTCTAATTAAATCTCAGTGATACCACAAACATGATTTTAAGCATCGGTGTTGGATGCATCCTAAGAATCTGAGCTTGAGGTATCCTCCTCGGTGAGGATTACAACCACGGGAGACGTAAAATCCCTAGGCCTTTTAGGCATATCTTTCTCTAGTGACGCATTCAAGTTGACGTTGGATTTATGAGACACCATGTTTATAAATTTTCCACCACCCATTAGATGTATCACCTCAACGACGCCTACATTTTTCTTGAAATCGGGGTAACTATGATCTATAGCTGGGGCTTGTGGTGTAGAACCAACATAAGAGGATACATTGGGAGTATATCGTAACAACTTTCATTTTCCACGTAAAGGTTGTCTAGACACAATACACTGAAGATGGGGCTTTCCTATCAATGTATATCATTCTCAGCATCATGTCTATAATAGTAATAGTAACGAATTTTAAATGTTTCCTTTTAAAACATGATATACACAACAAACCATTTAAACAGTAACTGAAAATAAATAAAATTCAACATTCAACTAGTCATAAAATTCAACTACAATACAAACTATCCCTAAGTGACTGAATAATAAACACGGGCTTATTCCCATATAATAATCCTTAAATATTAAATGACTGACATGGAAATAACAACCTATTATAGAATCAAATGAACGGAAGTATTCATTGTGCAAATATGACCGCAAGTCTGATCTCTTGTCACTCCTACTATCCTTGTCTATATAAACTTGGGGGGTAGAAATTTTTTTAATTTGGGTCAGCTCCGTAGAGTTGCAATATTTAACTTATGTAACTTAAAATGAAATAATACAGTTAATTTAAAGTGTATAATCCTCATCGAAACTAGCCAACGTTAAGTTCCTCACCCAAATGGACATGATAAAACACACACAAGTGGAACGATCCCTACGCATTTCACCATTGCACAGCCCATGCCCCTGACGGTGATAATAAATCCGAGCATCTACACCTACCTCCTTGTAAGTGGGGCTAACTTATGATAATGACTTACAAAATGCTCAGCCAACTCGTGTCAGCGCATTCTTTGATCC
The DNA here is from genome assembly GCA_949130495.1 of Sambucus nigra. Classification (NCBI taxonomy): domain Eukaryota; kingdom Viridiplantae; phylum Streptophyta; class Magnoliopsida; order Dipsacales; family Adoxaceae; genus Sambucus; species Sambucus nigra. The sequence goes on from OX422212.1 coordinate 365,780,744, forward strand.
TAAGATATACGCAACCCCAACCGATAGGCCGTCCACGAACATATATGTCCACACAAATAAATACCTACATATATTTATCACATAATATGTATAACTAATTGATATGCCCAAAGTATACCTGACAGCTTGGAGGCACCGACCTCGGCCAGCATGACGGTTGAGGTTATAGGGGCTCAAGACTAACAATCAGCAGTCTCGTCCAGCATAAGGTTGGCTACGGCTAATGTTACTATTTATCCCTCGATTAGGTAACAGCCGAGATCTACATAACTCAAGGGCTCAGATATCCACCAGGTCTTTCACAACCAAAATCACATCTACATCATACATCAACATCGACTGGGCGTTAATCGAGGTCTGCAAAGACTCTAGGCTCAGCCTCCATCCAACATCAGTATCAGCTCAAGCCGACATTACAGACAAACGGCCGAGATTAGTAGTGTTATATGGGACAACCATATGGAAGCCCTATCATCAGCTGAAGACGACGTTACAACTCTTCTAACCTAACCTCGACCAGCCTACCTGGCCGAGGTCATCATGAATAATAGCGGATGAAACAACAGTCAGATTTCACCAACCTTGTACTCTTCCAGGTCAAGGTTATACCAGGCAAGGATAAGACCGAGCATTTTTAGGCATATGCAAGGGTAGGAACACGTGGGCAAAAGAAGTTGTAACTGAATCAATCCTCTCACATGTATTGGCTTGGTCAATACACACACATGAGTATTTCATCATCATTCTCTACATGTGACAGGGACAGATGTCTTCATTAGATTGGCTTGGTCAACACACACATGATCATTGCATGCATGCGGGGTACATTAAACCCCCCAAACATTATATATACTTTTCTTGTCCTACCTTGAGAAGGATGTGAAATTAAAATCCTAGCTGAAACTCTGTCAAATTATACAGTAGACCGAGAGAGCTTGAGAGATTGTATCCATGGCCATTAGTGACTTATTCCGATGACCTTATTCACTCACTTGCACAGTGGACATATGCCTAATTGGTTGAATCACTTATATATTGGTGTCCATCCTCCTCTCCTCATTTCAATCACTTATATTTAGTATATATTTGAGATGCCATTGTTATCACTGATTTGATCTTACAAACACCTTGACTGGTGGTGCTATATCCAGCATCATCATTTTGTCTCCGTCTGTGGGCACGAGAAGCTGTCTCTTCCTCTTTTTCCGCTTAACCTCACCAGAGACTCTAGTGGTGAATCAGGTCTCACCCCTTGCTTAGAGCTGTTTCACCATTGAAAGAGGTCCTTTAAGCTATTGAGCTCATCTTCTTCACAAGCTCTTTAGTTTTAACATATGGCACCGGAGATACCACCACCTCCTCCACTATCTAGTGCTGGGGGACCTAGTTCCAGCCAAGCACCACCCCAGTCCAAAATGGATGAGGTGGAAACAGACTTGAAATCCTTGGCTTCCACACAGCAAGCGATGAAGGAGAAATTTTCACAACTCAGTCAAAATATGATGAGGCCACCTGGGGTCTCATCGGAGATAATTACTCCGACGGCTTCTCAGCCCCATCCCGAAGCTAGGGGACCACCCCAAGCATCGTGAAAATACCAACCTACTCCTCAAGAGAGGAGGGACATTGCTGACCCTAGGCATTTATGTCTGGGGAGGCAGGGACACCCTTGCCAGGAGGAGAGGTATAACGATATGGAGGTAGAGGCTGCTCCAAGAGGCTGATGGGAGCCGTATGAGGTTTCCAACAACACTGTACATCCTATCCAATAAAGCCGAGGTTGTGGGGGCAGAAGAGATGGTGGTGCCCAACAGAGAGGATCAACTTTTGATCGTTTGAGTAGAGGGTCAGCCTTTGAAAGGTTCAGCCCAGTAAATGACCTAAGGCAAAGGTTATCTAGGTCAAGAAGTGTATTAGGATCACAAAGGGAAAATGGGGAACATTGGCCTCATCATGGACGACCTCATCATGGACGGCCCCAGCAAGGCTGAGATAGTGATCAAGAGGAGGTTAATAGCCAACGTTGGGGAGCGACTGAGGAACCCTCAGTTAACCCCTTGGAGGTGGTTGGGAACAACCTCGACCAAACGACGTTGAAAAGCCATGGAATGATTCCATTCAATGTCTTGAAGAGAAGATAGGGGACCTCATTAAAAGTCAAGACCCACTGCAAAGAGGTTTCTCAGAGAGTTCCCCATTCGTGGCCAGGATAGTGAACTTCCCAACCCCTGTCAGATTCCAGCCACCTACGGTGTCTCCCAAGTATGATGGTAGTACCAACCATGTACATCATATTGAGATGTACAAGTCTGCAGTAGATATTTATTCAATCCTAGATGAGATGTAGTGCTGAGCCTTCTTTGGGACTTTGACGGGAGTTGCGCACATTTGGTTTACCTCTCTTTTGAAGAACTCAATTGAGAACTTTAAGGGCTTAGCTGAAATATTCATTCACAATTTTTGTTTTTTGGTAAGACCTCAAAAGAAGACCACTCATCTGTTGTACGTCAAACAAGGAAAGAACGAGAACCTTAAAGACTACATTGCTAGATTCAACAAATAAAATTGGAGGTTGAAGATTATGAAGAGAATATAGCCATGGCAGCCCTCATTGGAGGACTCCAGAAGGGGAAGTTGCTATGGAAGCTTGCATAAGACCGCCCAAGTCCATGGCAGAGCTATTGGTAACTGTAGGAAAGGTCATGAACGCTCAAGAAGCTATGTCCACAAAATATAAGGATGAGAACGAAAGTGGCAGCGAGAAGTTCCAAAGAAAGAAATATGGAAAAAAGAGGTCTGTAGATGATAAGTTTTCACATTATACTCCTCTAACTGTGAGTTGCGATCACATCCTCAACGAGATCAAGAATGACCGGTCTCTGAGATGGCTGGAGAAGATAAAGGCTCCTCCGAATAAGAGGAACAAGAACCTGTGGTGCGAGTTCCACCAAGACCACGACCATATGACAGATAAGTGATTCGCTTTGAATAATGAAATAGAGAAGATGTTGAAGTCCGAAAAATTAAGGAAGTATGTTGATGGTAATTCTCTGAATAGGGTAAGATATGACCCTAAAAAGAAGAGAAGAGACAGATGTCTAGATGGAACCCCATCGAGAAGAGATGATGACTTAGATGCTGATGATGAAGACGATACGGACCTCCCACTGAAAGATGACAATGCCCCTGTGAAGAGGGTTGGAATGATCTCCTTCGGTATTAACACCATATATGGAGGATTAGTAGGGGTGGCTCTAAAATAGCCGAATGTTAAGCTCATGTTGCAGAGGCTAAGTCAGTAACCAAAGTAGAGGTTGTGAATTTGGCATCTTCAGAGGCTAAGCAGAATAGGAAGATGGTAGATATGGATACTCTTATAGTTGGATTCTCCTGACTCAACTTCAAAGGTATCTTAGCTCCGCAGGATAACCCTTTGGTAATTATAATAAGAGTGCATACATGTGAGGCACAGAGAATCCTCATAGATGGAGGAATCTCAGCAGATGTAATATTTTGGCCATGTTTTAAGAGAGTAGGCCTCAACAGAGCTAGGATGGTACCCTATCATCATCCATTGATGGGATTCAGTGAGGAAATGGTCCATCCATTGGGCATGTATGAGATGGATGTGCAAATGACGAGTGGCCTAAGAGGTTGACCCGGAATATCAATTTTTTGTTATGGATGAAAATGTCTTCTCAGCATATAACCTCATCATAGGACGAGTAACCCTTAAGGAGTTTTAGGTCGTGCTGTCGACGGTCCACCAAATACTAAAATTCCTGACCCCCTATGGGGTACGGGAAGTGCAGGGTGACCAGGCCATATAACGAGAATTCTACTTCAACTCGAGTGAGGAGAGAGATTCCCATAAGAGGGAAACTACCACATATAACATTGACACAATTGATCCCAGGGATGAAACAAAATTGAAGAAAGGAGAGGCCACGAAAGAGTTAGAATCTATCGTCCTCAATGAGCACGAATAGGAAAAAAATGTCTAAATCGTCAAGGACTTTAAACCAGAGATCAAGGAAGAGATGATAATATTTTTGAAGAAGAGGCAGAGTGTCTTCGCTTGGATCCATGCAGACATGTCTAGCATCGACCCGAGGGTTCCGTGCCATAAACTCAATGTGGCAGAAGATTCTAGGCCAATCAAGCAAAGATGAAGAGTTTACACCAGGGAAAAGTATGATGTCATCAGGGAAGAGGTCAAAAAGTTAGAAGAGGAAAAATTCATTAGGAAGGTCATATACCTAGAGTGGTTATCAAACGCTTCCACTGTGCCCAAAGCCAACGAAAAATAGAGGATGTGCGTAGACTTCACTGACCTAAACAAGTCTTGCTCAAAATATAGGTATCCCTACCTCGGATTGATCAGATGGTAGATGCCACAACATGTCATAAACTTATGATATTCATGGATGCATATCCAGGCTATAATTAGATCTTCATGGATGCTGAAGACTTGGAGAAGATAACATTCATCACATATAAGGGGACCTATTGGTATAAGGCCATGCCCTTCGACTTGAAAAATATGGGGCCACGTATTAACGTCTTGTAAATAAGAAGTTTGAATATCAAATTGGCAAGACCATGGAGGTATATGTGAATAATATGTTGACGAAGAGCTTGAAGTCCTGCACTCACGTGGTAGACATGGAGAGAACTTTTGACACCATGGACTCATACAGGATGAAGCTCAATCCTACCAAGTGTGTCTTGGGAGTAGGAACTGGAAAGTTTCTTGGATTCATCGTCAACCAGAGGGGCATAGAGGCCAATCCCAAAAAGATCAAGGCTTTTCTTGATATGAAGACACCGAGAAGTATAAAAGACATTTAGAGGCTCATCGAAAGAGTTTCAGCGCTCAACAGGTTTGTTTCCAGAGCTACGGACAAGTTTCTTCCATTTTTTAAGGTTCTCAGAAAGTCCTTCGAGTGGGATAAAGAATGTGACAAGGCCTTTAAGGAGCTAAAGTCCTACCTTTGGTCCCCTATACTCTTATCTCGGCCCATTCTGGGGGAGAAGTTGTATATTTATCTAGCGGTTTAAGAGTCAGCTATAAGCGCAACCATGATACGGGAAGACGATGGGGTGCAAAGGCCTGTATACTTCAATACTAAGGCCCTTCAGGGGTCTGAACATAACTATCCTCATATGGAGAAGTTGGCCTACGCTTTGATACATGCTTCTAGGAAGATGAAACCTTATTTCGAAGCCCATTCTATGGTCATCCTCGCTAACTCCCCACTAATGTAAGTCCTCCACAAGCCTGAGAAGTCAAGAAGATCGATGACCTAGGCCATCTAGTTAGGAGAGTATGAACTTGTCTATCAACCTAGTGTGTCCATTAATGGGCAGGCACTCGCATATTTTGTTGCTGAGTTCACATGGGAAGAGGCTGAGATTGAGAAAAATCTAGAGATTGTAGAGGGTCAAACAGTAACATCTTTTGAAACTCAAAAGAGGTTTTGTCTAGAAGAACCAGAAAAAGAGTAGTTAAGAATGAGGAAGATAGTTACCTTTTCAGGAAAGGAACCCTGTCTAAAAGGTCACTTCTCTTCAGATGAAGATGTTTGGAATTTCTTCATCGACGGGTCTTCTTGTGAAAGTGGAAGTGGTGTAGGGATGATACTGTCAGCTCCGGATAGTACCGATGTTGAATATGCGCTAAGGTTCAACTTCAAGGAATTAAAAAACGAGTCTGAATATGAGGCCTTGATAGCGAGCCCATCCTTAGCAAAAGCCTTTAGAGTTTGCCGACTCCTACTTCACAGCGACTCGAGGTTGGTTATCAACCAAATACTTGGACTGTATGAGGCGAAGGACGATAGGATGGTGAAATACCTGAAGAGGGTAGGAATGATGCTAGAAGGCTTTGAAGAGGTAAAGATGAAGAGGGTCCCTCGATAAGACAATAATCATGCAGAGGCATTAGCAAGGCTGGCTTCAGCAACAACGACAAGCATCAAAAGGACAGTACCAGTCGAAATCCTGCTAAAACCGACCATTGAGGATGTAGAGGTTGCCAGCTCTTTCCTCTACTTGAACCTAGGAGACTCATGGATGGATACCCTCATCAAATATATCAGAAATGGAGAATTGATGTAATCCAAGTTAGAAAGGAGGAAGTTGAGATACAGAGCCGCAAAGTTCTCAATAATAGGAGAGGTCCTATATAAGAAAGAATTTATATTTCCTCTTCTCAGATTTGTCCATCCCACGGAGGTCCCTTGCGTCCTATAGGATATACACAAGGGCTCTTGCTCCAATCACATAAGAGGAAGACCATTAGCTAAAAGGATAATTATGCAGGGATATTGGTGGCCGACCTTGGCTAAGGATGTTGCAGCCTACGTAAAGAGGTGTGACAAGTGCCAGAGATTATCCACTATCCCTCATCAACCTCGTTAACCTATCACATCGATCAGTTCCCCTTGGCCATTCGCAGTATGGGGGATTGACTTGGTGGGACCATTGTCAAGGGTTGCGAACAATCACCGATTTCTGACAATAGTGATTGACTACTTCTCCAAGTGGGTAGAGGCTGAGCCGATGATCACGATTACAAAGCAGAAGACCTTCCAGTTTATCTGGAAGAGCATCATATGCAAAAATGGCCTTCTGAACACCCACATCTCGGATAATAAAACCCATTTTAAGAATTATTCCTTGGAGAAGTATTATGAGATCAAGCAATTTTTCTCTTCTCCTGGCCGACCTCAGGCAAATGGTCAGATCGGAGTCACGAACCAAACGATCCTCGATGGGATTAAGAAAAAGTTGGAAAAAGCTAGGGGAGATGGACAAAAGAGGTTTATGCTATGTTATATGCCTACAGAACAACGGCTAGGACACTAACGGGGGAGACCCCATTTATGTTAGCACATGGCTCAGAAGTCGTCATACCAATAGAGGTAGGACTCCCCACTCACAGAGTTCAGATCGATGACCTTGAGAAGAATGGGGAAGAGAGAAAACTTGACCTAGATTTGATTGAGGAAATAAGGGAAGACGCTGAGATCAGACAGGCAGCCTACCAGTAGAAAATAACAAAGTTCTACAATCAGAGAATGAAATCAAGACCTATAGCTATAGGAGACCTGATGCTGAAAAAGACGTTATAGAAGATAAATAATCTTCATCTGAATTGGCATGGCCCTTAGAAAGTAATTGATGAGGTTGTAGCCTATACCTACCGGCTAGAAAATCTCGAAGGGGAACCTTTCTCCAATCCATGGAATGCTGATCACCTAAAGAAGTACTATATATGATGTTGCAATTGTTTTTATGTAAATGTATCATTTTATGAAGACAATATTAATGAGAAGAGCAGCTCATGTGTCAATTCTTTGCTTCATTATGCTTTAGTAGTGAAATTTATGAGGCTGAACATCATAATTTGGTGACCACAGAACATAAAACATCATAATTTTATGACAAGGTCTGAGGTGAAACATCATATTTGGATGACCTCAGACCTTAAACATCATTAATTTGGTGAAATTCATGAGGGTAACATCTTAGTTTGATGACCTCAGACCTTAAAACATCATAATTTGGTGACAAGATCTGAGGTGAAACATCATAGTGGAATGACCTCAAACCTTAAACATCATTAATTTGGTGAAATTCATGAGAATAACATCTTAGTTTGATGACCTCAAACCTTAAAACATCATAATTTGGTGACAAGGTCCAAGGTGAAACATCATATTTGGATGACCTCAGACCTTAAACATCATTAATTTGGTGAAATTTATTAGGGTAACATCTTAGTTTGATGACCTCAGACCTTAAACATCATTAATTTGGTGAAATTTATGAGGGTAACATCTTAGTTTGATGACCTCGGACCTTAAAACATCATTTATTTGGTGAAATTGATGAGGGTAACGTCATAGTTGGATGACCTCAGACCTTAAAGATCATTAATTTGGTGAAATTTATGAGGGTAACATCATAGTTGGATGACCTCAGCCTTAAACATCATTACTTTGGTGAAATTCATGAGGGTAACACCTTAGTTTTATGACCCCAGACCTTAGAACATCATAATTTGGTGATAAGGTCCGAGATGAAACATCATAGTAGGATGACCTCAGACCTTAAACATCATTAATTTAGTGAAATTTATGAGGGTAACAACTTAGTTTGATGACCTCAGACCTAAAATCATAGTTTAGTTATGAAGACATCATAACGTTCAGACTTCAGACCCTAATATAAACACCATCGTGTGACATAAAACTATGCAAAGGAGCATTCATCAAAAGAAGCAAAATCCTTTAAAGAGGATAATATAACATGAAGAAGTTAGAATTACAAGCCAAATTGCCTTAGAGAATTCATCAGGGGTTACAAACAATTATATATTAAAAGAAAAAATTACAAGTGAAGCTTTAAAAATTATGGTCTAGGTGTCTTCGGCCACATCGTTGGTAACCTCGGCCCCATCAGTGTGGCCGATGTTGGTAACCTCGGCCCCATCATCTTGAGGGTTGGCATCCTCAGTCTCAGTAGCTTCTGGTTGTGTAGTCTCTGTAAGTGCGGCACCTTCTCCTTCCTCTTTAACCTCTTACAAGGCCTGATCAAACTAACGGTTACCATAGACAAGACCAATAAAGTCTGAGGCTGTGAAACTCCCTGACACTTTTTATTTGATGGCCTCCCATTTACTAGTAGCTTTAACACCTCTTTCAAGGTATTCAAAGTCGAAGCTTATAAATTCGTCAGAGACCTTGTGGTCGGCCACGATCTTCTCAGAGGTATCCTCAAGGTCTGCTTTCACAATAACATCAACCTTTTGTTGAAGAACGTCATCCTTGGCCTTTAGGGCAGAAGTGTGGTCCTTATGGAGCTTAGTAATATCCCTTTTCCTCTTCTTCACCTTATTCTTAGACCCCTCCAAGGCGATCTTCAGACGTTTAACTTTAGAATTTAGAGAGGCATCCACCTTCTGGGCCTCTCTTCCCTTTTCAATAAGGGGGAGCTTCTTCAGGGTCTAGTCAACAAACTGGTGCATGGCCAGGATACCCTGCAATACAAAGCCAGATGTGTGAATGAAAACCTTAATCCAATTAAAGTTGAGGTTAGACTTGGAATAAAAAAATAAAATCTTTTACCTGGATAGACCTGTGAAAGCAAAACATGGCCAGTATAGGGGTATCAATGGAGCGTAGAAAATGCTTATCTACATCAGTCATCACAAAGTCGATGGCATCCATCGTCTTCAAACCATGACCAATCAGGCTATCACCGATCTTCAACTGCTCCAGACGAGCAGCCAGCGCATCATCAAACGAGATGGGGACGGCGCGATCACCCTGCCCAGTGCTCAACCCCAATGCACGCGCATCATAATTATGCCTGACACACTCCCCAGTGCTCAACCCCTATCAAATTCAACATTTTAATAAAAACCCAAATAGTCAATGTTCTTGGCGCACACTAAGAAGATATAAAGACGGCCAGGATTTAGGAAGATGATAATATTCTTTACATAACACTTCACTCACTTAATTAATCTAGCAACAACTCAAAAGCATCGACACTCCAGAGAACTTCCTACAAGTTCCAATCATGAGTAAGGTCTTGGGGGATTTTTTCATACAAAAAATATGGAATATTGTGTAGGACAGTCAAAAGACAACATGTGGAATAATCCTCGATAGTAAGGAGGTTGGCTCAGTGATGAATCTGGTCGGTCATAGCCACGAGATCGGCCAAACAATTCCAGCGGTCCATCTTGCCACTATCAGTTCACCGGTAGCTAATGTTGTTAGTTAGTACTATTTTCCCAAGCATGTACCATGTCATAGAATGACACGAGCAGCAGTCACATCACGTACATAAGTGGGAGATATGGAAATATTATCCAATATATACGTGTAACAAACGCATGATTATTTCCCCCACCTGCATGTAAAGTATATACCTGCTTAACCTATAAAGCTAAGACACCTATCACTCTCTATTTTCTCTTTTCTAACAACCCATAAATGGAACACACACACTCACTTTGAGGGGATCGAGATGTTTTTACATACTATTATGTTGTCCAACTCTAGAGTGACCTTGAGAGCTTGTATTTAGTCATCATCCATGGATCTTGGCCCATTAAATATATACAATCAAACCTAGCACATATGGACATAATCAACTCTTTGGGTCGAGACATGTAAATTTCATTCTCTTTCACTTATCTCTCTCTACAGTTTTCTTTAGACTAGGTTTTCTATTATTTATATCTTTTTATCTGTTATTTTTATAGTCCATGCACTTTTTCTAAGACCCAATTAGTATAGTTGTAATAGGCAATAACAACGGTGAAAGATGACCCATTAAAATAAAATTTAAGTTAATTCTCATATGTATATTTTGAAATTAATTTTGTTTTCTCAGATTTCAAAATGAGATCTCCATTCAACCTACTTGCTTATATCTGAAAGGATAACGAACTTACTGGAATGAACTATATAGACTGGAAAAGAAACCTAGACATTGTTTTAACCTCTCAGGACTATAAGTAAGTTTCAACTAAAACATGCCCTACCTAGCATAAGTAAGGGGAACCAGAAAAGGATGTCCAAGTATATCATAGATGGAAAAAGGTTGATCACATGACTCATTGGTACATATTATCCTCTATAACCAATGTGTTGCAACACCAATATCAACACATGTTAAGCATTTATGACATGATTCTGGACCTCGGGGATATGTTTAAGGATTATAGTCGTGGCGCAAGGCTAGTTAACAATAATATGCTCGTGGTACTCCTATATGTCATCACATTCTTAAGATGATTTCCACCTTAGAAGAACTGGAGGTGCCTAGATTTGAAATTGATGGGGAAACCAAAGGTGATTTCATGCTCCAATCATTAAAAGGGTCCTTTAAATAGTTTTGCCTTAATTATTCTATGATGAACTTAGATTACTCTTTCATACAACTACTTATAATCACATCCACATACCTCGAATACCTAATATCGCACCTATAAATTTAATTGTAGATACCCCGCACGATAGTCCCCAGGTTTTTCTTGCTTTGAAAATAGTTATGGGGTTTCTTTGAAAAAATTGAAGCTTGGGGGTCTCATTGAGTTTTAGCTGAGAAATAGAACATTATTTGTAAAGAGATAATTTTCTACATAGAAGAAAACAACAAGAGTTTATAGTTATACGATCATATACAAATAGAAGAAAAGCAAACCTTAGGTTTTCTATTGAGCATTATACCTTAAATACACCCAAGAAAATAATTAGATATTGAGCATAGGTTTGCGATTCATCTAAATATACCTATTTTAAATTGAATATCCCAGCAAAACAAATACACGAAGGTTTTTATTTTATTATGATCCAAAAAAATAAAAAAAGGTTACCTAAATCAGAGGTTACCTGAATCAAAGTTTTTCGGTGATCCATTTCTTACGAGATGGATCCGACAGCCAAGGGTTTTGAGCCAAACCTTTTAAGTTTTATGATTTTTTTGTCTAGGAGGATTCCATTGCTGAGAAACTATTGTTCACCAAGTGAAAGGTGAGATCTGATTTGTGATTTTGAGAATAGTTGAGGGAGATGAAGTAGGGAAAATTGTGGTAGAGTGTAGCGCAAATTTTCTTTCACAATTTTTAGGACAACGTTACACTATTAGGTTTGGGAAATAATAAAACCATAAATATAGCAACAGTTTTGAACACTTATAAATTTCATAAGTGTCAAAAAACTTTTGTTAATTTTGTATGTGTTATAAATAAACATACAAATTAAATATTCTTTTAGTTGCCAAATGGTCATTGTGGTGTAGTGAGGGGAAATTACTACGCCTTCACGCCAAATATACGAGATCCATGCTGAAGGTTATAACAGAGGATCCTATACTTAATGTGACTCGAGACATATGAACATTTCGAATGTAGGATCATGGTAAATAGGATTTAGACAGAGCCTATATCATTAAATCCCTCCTAGTATATCCTTCACGAGCACACACACAACCTCGGTATGATTGCACATAAAATAACTAACAAACTCAACCTTACCCAATCGGGTCAGACAAAAAGGTACCAACCTTACTCAATTATTTACACATAATGTCTCTTTTATTATTAGTTAATATGCATATTAACTGAAATTGGATATATGTATATAATATTTGCAAAAAATCCCAAGGCTCTAAAAGTCTAGGTATCGTCTCACCCTTAACCATCATACTAATAAAAAACATCAAAAGTCACCCCACTTTTTGGGCTAAAAACTTATTATGGGCTCACTATATCATAAACTATCCTAATTATTGTTGTGATGCTCTAAGCCTCCAAGCAATTATACGTCAATCCAATCTGCTCTTGGATTACTAAGAAGAACACAAGTCTTAAATCAAATATCTCGAATTGACTAAGGATTTTTAACAAAATTGAGTCAAAGTCGTGTTAAAAAATCCCATAGCCGGTTGTAATATGAAACCATAGGTCTTTTTAACGAAAATAGTAATTGATGATACGAGAAATCATCCACTTATCGTTATCGTACCAGCGAATCAAGTATAAAATGCAGAATAAGCAGATAAAGCAAGTAAAGAGAGAGATAAGACTAGATATAGAGTGGTTCGGCTATAATAATCAGCCTACGCCCACTGTGGTTCCACACTCCCATTATATATGTTGTTTGGTACATAGTAATTAAGCCTAAAGAGGCGTACAAGCATGAGAATAGAATATAGTAAATGACTATGATGATTTCGATGGCTTTGGGATGGTGGTTGTGATGCTCCTATCAGTAGCCCCTAAGCTATTCTTAGTGGAGCTGAGAGAGAGTAATCAACTCCAGGCTTGATAATGATATAGGAAAATGAACATGGATCCCCAATCTTAAGGTGTTAACCTCTATTTAGAGGTGATGTTGTATTGTTGGTGGATAACGGGCATGCGGCCAGTTAATATGATCAGGCTGGGGCTGCACCCTGTAGCAAGTAGGGAACACACCCTACAGCGAGCAGGGTCGTGCCCTGTATCAAGTATGGTCGTGTCATGTATCATGAAGGGACCACATCCTCTATACGTGGGGGTCGCGTCCAGGTGAGAAAGCATGTTAGGATTGTGACCTTGTGAGTAGGGGACACAGCCTCTGCGCTTTGGGTTGCGAAAACATGACTCATCGTAGGCATATTATTCTTCTTTCATGGAAGGGTGTAATATATGTCATATCTATAAGCCCCCAAGTAGTAGTGCCAAGAGATTATGATTGCGGTGATGACTGAGTAATCAAGTCTTCTCAAGCTTCCGCGGCGTTTTAAACGTGACGCTTCATCTTCCCGTAGCCTCTTATATAAATGGTAACTGGTCATGGCCTTCATTATGTTTCAAAAACCCTTGAGAGCATATTGAAGGCAAATCTATGCTCGTTCCTCATCTTGACTTTTCCTGCGACCTTTGAGGCCAGTGTGTGAGGCAGTTTGAGGTTGCGTAAGGCGGTTTGAGGCAGAGAAACTAGTTTTCATCCTTTTCTAGGTAATTTTTTCAATCAAAACCCTCTTTAATGGATTTTTCAATTTAACTCATCCTTGTAAGTTGTGTTATCAACTGAATTTAGGGTTTTGATTAGGATTGTTCTACCTGAACTTGTATTTCTAGGAAATTCATGTTGTAATTGAATGATTCTTCGTCTGAATTTGTTTCTTCCAATTTACCAACTAATAGAACCCATTTGAATTCATATGATTGTTTGGATTTGAACTGGGTAACCGATGTTGTACTGAATCAATCTTGAATGTTGACCCCATAAATGAATTTTATTGATTTGGGTTAGACTTTAGGGTTTTAGAACTCCTATTATGTTCTTGACGTTCTTGAGAAAACTCTTCAAATTCTAGGGCTTCAATCGCCAAATTTAATCAACATTAAATACTGAATTATTTGATTATATGGCCACGGCTCAATGAATATCTGGCTGCGGCATGACAAAATCCGTAGGCAAAATTTTAGGGTGGTCTTAGGTAAATGTCTACAGCCCTCAATTACTACGGCATGTAGATTTCTAGCTGCTGCATGTAAATATTCCCTTACCTAAGGCCCCTAGGTTAGTGTCCACAGAATTTATCCCCTAGTCCAATGATTACGGCATGTAAGATTATAACATACCTCCTTCCTCAAAACAATATGTTGTGGAAGAAGTTAACTTCTAGGACAAGATAACCAACACTTATTGTAGTTAGCCAATTTTTCCAAAAATTTCTTGTTTATCCTTCAAACTTGATACATCATTATTCCTACTGCGACCTCTAAGAGGCCTATATATGACCATATTGGCTGCAACACCTAACTATGGGCTCTCTCCTTTTAGGTGTTGATGCAGCCATATGAACTTTGACCCAAACAAATTTCAAAGAGGCTTTTGGAACAAACATTTTGGAGCCTCTCCTCCTGAACTTCCTTTTGTGCACCCTTTGAAATAAATTTGAACTTGCCAACTGAGAAATTTCCCCAACTATGTGGTACTAGATTCAGAATCAGAGTCCGCGGAAATGGAAGAAGAAGCCAATTCAAGTAACCAGCCAATGGATACTCAGGCCCCAGTTATGGGTCCATCTGACGTTAGTGTGAAACTGATGGCCCATCTGGTGGGGATGAAAGACCTCCTACTGCCCTTAATATCCGAAGCATTATGACTCAAGAGTGGGTTGATTAGGTGGTTGAAGCCTTTGAGTTTCCTAAGGGTTTGATGTTCTCAGCACCTATCGCGGAACAAAGGCCATGCATGGCACTTGCTGATGATGGGGTCTGCTTCCCCCTCCATGCTTTCATTTATGGGATGCGGTTACCTGTCCCTGTTCTAATTAGAAGAATTTTCCAGATGATGAAGTTAGCCCTAGCCCAATTGGATCCCAATGGCTTGAAGGAAATTCTTGTAGCTATTATGTTGTGGAAGAAAAAAATTCAAGAGAGACATTACTCCTGTGGAGTTTTTCTACTTCTACCGCCTAAAGGAAAACTCTGTAAAATTTGTGGGGTATTATTACTTTTCTATTCGTGACAGAGATGAAAACTTTTATTCTAGGAGGATTACTAGTGTAAATAACTGGAAGGGCAAATGTTGTTTTTTTATATCTGAAGAAGGGTGGGAAATCCACACCTAAGAGAATGAGAGAGAAAGAACCTTTAGGATATCGCAACAGTGGGAATGTACCTCTAAGCTTGATAAATACCTTTTGAATTATAGCCATGCCACCTCTTTATAGTTGCATATTATTCTCCACATTTTTCTTTTGTACTAACCTTTTCATTTTTCTGCAGTTCTTGACAATTTACAGCTAAGTGAGCGACAAGAGAAGAGGATAAGGAAGGCTGCAACAGTGAGTGCTAACGATAAGAAGTTCAGCACACTTGTGACTTCAACCCCCATTTTTGAAGAAGGTTACTTCACCAACAAATTTATTCCCAAAAAGATGGCCGCGGAAGTTAATAATCCTTTCTTTTATTAATACCGCAACAACTATTTTTAAACTTCATATTTTTAGTGTTTCATTTTTTTATTTCAGGTGAGGAAATTGATAGGGAGCTTTTGGTTGCCCAACTGGAAAAAATGGAGGAGGACGTAGTTGTCCTCAATAACACAGCGAGGCAAAGGAAAAGGAAGAGGATAGAGTCCAAAACTCCTACCGCAGTGCCTTCTGGTGACCAAGTTGGTCCTACCGCTCCCCAAAATCAGGTTGCGGATTAAACCACTGATGTCGCGCCCTCACGAGATTCCTGAGGGTAATTTTGACGATGATATTAGGGAAAATCTGGCAGCAATAGGGTTAATGTCAGCTTCTGAATAGATCGAAGGCCCCGCGGCACCTCTTCAATCCATACAAATTTACCTCCTCCAGTAATTGTAGCTATTACCTCAACGTCGTGCCAGCATTTGTCCTAATGGTCGTCCGTAGCCCCAGCTCAGGCAGCTAAACCCTAAATCTTCTTGGTATAAAATTATGAAGGTCATCCGCAGAATGAAGAGGGTTATAGATGCCGTGGACCTTGATCGTCTCGTGAATGAAGACCGCTATAACTTGGAGGATTATGGTCTCCACAGTCTGCTGAGGGTAAGTTCAAGTTTACCATCTCAACATCATTTTTACATTTCATGTTTTTTTCTAACATTAAATATCCTTGAAAGCCGCGGATGTTGTTGTGTTCTAGAAGAGAAAGTATGAATCCCTTTATAAGGTAAAAGAGGCCACAGAAAGAGTGCACTCCACTGACCTGGAGAATGCATGGGTTGCTTCCTTTCAAGCTGGGAAGCAGTCCTCTGCCACGACACTTGAGGCATTTAAGATGGAGGCGGACAAGAAGGTTCAGTCCACGGAGGAAGCTGAGAATGATGCTGATGAAAATTTTAGACAGGTTGCGGAGTCCCTCAAGGCTACCCAATATCATGTTGTAGAAGCTGCTAAGGAAGCGGAGTTGGCAAACAGCAAGCTTGAACTACTTAAGAAGAAGTATGAGGCATTGGAGGCCAAGGCTGCCAATGATGATCAAGATCACGCTGTGGCCATAAATAAATTAGAAGGACATAACCCCGCAGCCATTACCAAAAAGTATGAAGAACATGACATGACCCTCCAATTGGTCATTGACAATACTGTTGAACCATTCAAAGCTTCCAAAGACTTCTACCTCATGAACAATAAAGCTTACCTTTGTAGATACAAAGAGATCAGGCATAATGTTATAAAACACTTCCTTGAATCTAAAGAAATAGTTCTTACCTGGGGCCTTGTGATGCTGAGCATATGCAGTGCGTGGCTGAAATGAAGGCTTCGACAAAAGAGAGAGTCAGGCAAAGGCTAGAGGCAGCTGAGGAGGGGACCATTGCTGCTGCGAATGGAGATGGGGAAGAAGCAGAAGATGATCCTGCATCTTAGTCTCATTTATGATCCTTGGGGTTGCGTCTAGGATAACTTAACTTATTGATTTTGAATGACTGCGGCCTTTTGTCCGTAAATAATATTTTTCCAAGGCTTTTGCCTTTTTAATTTTTCTGATTTGCCTTCCCTTCTCCTCATTTTTTCATACTCCTCAATACTTACTGTCTGCATAGATGTTTGATTGCTTGATTGAATGAACTAGTAAGACTTATCCAGTAACTTCGATGCGTAAGGTCGCGAAAACGTTATATAAATAGTTTCTCCAAACAGGCTACGGCATGTTATGCTTTACCTCAGACCTTTCACAGTTGGCCTATTATACTTTGCCTCAGACCTTTCACAACTTGTATTTGTCCTTTAAAGGCTTCAAATTTTCACTCCATATATGTCTATAATCCCCTAAGCCGCGGTGCCAACGAGAAATAGCTTTGGGGCTGCGGCTTAACAATAATCAGTGTTCCACCATTTTTCCAACTCTTGTATTTCAGGGGCTGAGGCTAGTTTGCAACAGAGCTACAGCCTTTTAGAAATTTAATAATGTACCTTATTTGACGCATCCCCTCTAAATTAATGAATAGACTCTTTGATGGCCGTGACCACATTAATAGGGTTGCGGCTCCTTTCAAGCCCTTATCAAGAAATTAATGACATCATGCTAGGCAGGGACCACCCTCTTTCTGTAGCTTTGTCATGCTTTATGATGTCAGTGTCACAATATCTTTTAGTAACTTTAACTGCCTTTCATGACTTTCCTTTAGTCGAGAGGGTTATTATCACCCCCCCCCCCCCCCGGGCTAGGTATTATGAAACTTACCCAAGATAATGTGAGATCACCAAGTTAATGATGTTTTAGGGATGAGATCACAAACTGAATGATCTTTAGTCTCATATCTATCAAGTTAATGATGTTTTAGGGCTGAGATCACGAAATGAATGATGTTTAGTCTCATATCCACCAAGTTAATGATGTTTTGGGGATAAGATAACCAATTGAATTATGTCTTCTAGGGGAGTAACCTCCTTTGGCTAATCATGAATCCCAAAAGCTAAAAACGGGCATTGTAAGCCATTGTAGGTAATGATCCATCTCGAAAGCTAAGAACAGTCACTATAACCCCTTGCGGCTCGTGACACATCCCAGTAGACGCTTTCAATAATGCAATCATCTTACGCTGAGATATAGTGTCCATTTGTGGCAGTATAAGCTAATTTTTTTGCCGCTCTCAATAGTTGCTGTTGCCATTTTCAATTATCATTTACCTTCATATAGTTAGGTGTCACGGCGGGTGTTATGGGACCATTTAGATATTTATTATTCATGATATAACATATTCTCTCGATTTGGAATCTGTTTAAGATGAAGAGTCTTTTAGAAGATAACCTTTAACGGAAATGAGAATCAAAACATGGCACAATAAAGTGAACTTGATTTCATATATTTGTTCATGTATATATATATGACTTTGTAAGGACAATACAAAGTTTAAATTAAAACATCTTAAGAAGAGTTTCATTATAAAATTGAAACAGATGAAACGTGAACATAAGCATGAAAATGGGAATTTTGCCTATCTAGCTAGGCTGCATCCCTCAAGCATCCTTGAGGAACTACTGCAGCATCCCCTGCCTTATGAGCCTCTCAATTTCATTCTTCAAAGAATGACACTGTTTGGTGAGGTGGTCATGGTCATGGTGGAATTTGCACCACTTGGCCTTGTCCCTTTTATGAGGTGGAGCTCTCTGCTTCTCTGGCCACCTGAGCAATTTCTCCTCGATGCTTCTAAGGATATGCTCCAGGCTAGAGTTTAGCGGTGTGTAGTTCTCACGGTACTCCCTTTCTTCCAAGTTTATCTTCCTCTTTAGGGCCATGGCTGCGGTCGTGCCTTTTGTGACCACTACTTTTACCTGGGATATTTCCTCAATTTCTGATGTTGTGGCATTTGGCATATAGAGGGAGGTTGAAGACACCAGCATTAGGACCCTTTGCACTAGGAAACTGATTTGGTCTTTTAGTAGGACTGGTGATCATAGAGATGGTTGATGTAGTCATACAGCTGAGCTACCTCTCCACTCTGATCTGCAATTAAGGAAAAGTTCCCTTCCATTTCTGCTTTGTTACTCTCTAAAAAATATATAATCTGAGACAAAAGTAGAAGAAGTTAGTAATCATCGAAATATTAGATTAACTAAGTATGAAGTTGGAATGCATTGTTTGTACTGCTACATGATATTACTGCTGAGGCCGCGGCCAGTGAAGCACATAGGTGTACTGTCGGGGCCTTTGAATGATATTCACCAAAGTTGATCTTGAGACCACCCGAGTCCATTCTGTGATGATTTGAAGCTGCTGTAGCACAACCGCACTAGAAGAGGCCACGACAAGTAAGGCAACTGAACTACCGCACCGCATCTTGAACTAGGTAGTGAAGGGAACAATCCTAAAATTAAAACCCAGAAATTGAGTTTTTCTCCCAAAACACGAGGAGAGCATACCTACTAGGGTCTGTCCATGAGAGAATAACCTCCCGGTACACAAATCAGCACAATTTCAATGACAAATCCCAGATCATATGTCAAGAACAGCAAAAAGGGGGTAAACATAATTCTTCCCTAATTACTCACCTTTATGGGGACAAAGCCCATCAAGCTTTCCAGCCTTATCTCGGTGAGGCAATACCACGGGGGTATGTAAAATAGATCTAAGGTCATAAAATGGAGACCCAATATGAAATACCAATTTAAGGGTGTAAATAAAAAAATAGATATCAATAACAAAAATTTACTCATGAGATGATGATCCAAAGTATCCCGATGAATAAAATAAGGTGTTTAAGAACTCAAAAATAGAGAAACAATATTGAAATACCTCATTTCCCACAGACTGCGCCAAACTAATGATACGAGAAATCGTCCACTTGTTGTTCTCATAACAGTAAATCAAGTATAAAGTGCATAATAAGCAGATAAAGCAAGTAAAGAGAGAGAAAAGATAAGATATAGAGTGGTTCGGCTATAATAATCAGCCTACATCCACTTTAGTGCCACACTCTCATTATATATGTTGTTTGGTAGATAGTAATTAAACCTAAAGAGGCGTACAAGCATGAGAATGGAATATAGTACATGACTATGATGATTCCTGTGGCTCCGGGATGGTGGTTGTGATGCTCCTACCAGTAGCCCCCAAGCTATGTTTAGTGGCGTTAAGAGAGAGTGATCAGCTCCAGGCTTGATTCTGATGTAGGAAAATGAACCTGAATCCCCTATCTCGAGGTGTTGACCTCTATTTATTCATGATGTTGTATTGCTGGTGGATGAAAGGGCATGCAGCTAGTTAATATGATAATACTGGGGCCGCACCATGTCGCAAGTAGGGGACTCATCCTACAATGACCAGGGTCGTGCCCTGTAGCAAGTAGGACCACGTCCTGTAGCATGAAGGGCCGCATCCCGTGTTCGTGGGGGTCGCGGCCAGGTGAGAAAACATGTTAGGATTATGGTCTTGTGAGTGCGGGCCGCAACTTGTACGCTTTGCATTGCGACAACACACTATAAGAAAATTGATTTTTTCCGGCACTTTTTTCTCAGTATTTTTTAAAAATGCTGAGAATTTTCTTTTTCCCGGCATTTATTTATAAGTATTGAAAATTCACATCATTTATGTTGACGTGCCGCATAAATAGAGCGTTTTTTAATTAATGCCGAAGTAAATGATGTATTTTTAAGGCATTTAGTAACTAATGCCATTTAAATTAAGGGGGAAAGTGGCGTACCCTCTTTATTTTTGGCGGACGCCCTTTAAAAAAAATGGCGAGTCTTCATTTTTGGCAACACGCTTCCTTATCTCAAGCTACCTCTCCTCTATCATATTCTCAATCCCCTCTTTTCCAAGAATGTTATACACGTTTTTTTTATCTCCCTAAATTTATGAATGTAACCCCCTCCTCACTCCCCTCTATCTCCCTAAATTTACACGTTTTTTACCTAACCCCATTATCCCTAGTTGGCATACTCGGACTGTGTTGATACCAGGTAATTTGTTGTTGTCTAATCTTTCTTTTGTTATAATGTGTGTTTGTGTGAGATAACGATTGCTTTTCCATTCTTTAATTGATATATACCATTATTTTTCTTCTTGTAGTTGTTGTTGCTATTGTTAAAGTAAGAGTTTCTAAGAATGTAGTTTTAGATATTTGACCTATATCATGTTTATCAGTGTGTTTTGGTTTCACTTGTTCATTGTTGATTTAAATTTGAAAAAAACATATGTACTATTGTTTAATTGATATGTGTGTGAGCGAGAGATTTTTTGGTCAGTATTCTGCTGACTTTTTTTGTTTAGTTTCTAAAGAATTGTAATTAGGTAGTTTCAAATCAATATATATATCTCGTATTCTTAGATATAATCTCTATATAAATAATTATTATTGTTTGTGTGTTTATTTGTGTTTGAACCTTTAGCCCTAGCCTCGCCGCTTTGGCCCTAGCCTCGCCGCCCTAGTCACCGGCCATTGCCATCGCTCTAGGTAAGTCATATATTACTTTATATATATTTTTATTACTCGAGTTACGTATAGATCCGTTTTGGGTGCAATTTGTGATTATTTTTGTTGATTTGTAGTGGTGATAGGAGGTTGAGGGTGATCCAATTGAAAACTCGGATTGTCAATTGGTTGTTGTAGTATAGTTTTAAGATTAATTTATGAAAATAGTTGTATACTTGTTTGTGTGAATTTTAATTAGAATTATTGATATGTTTGTTTGTGTTAATTAATTCATGTCCTTTGCAAGTATTTCATACCATTAATTTGATATACTATTCGATTATAATTTTAATTTGTAATATATGTGATGGACCCAAATTAATTCAAACATGCATCATCGTTGAAAAAATTCAACGGTTTATGATAACATTTCGCCTCATATATCTCATCGTCCTCTCTCATTTTATAGTCTTGGTCCAACATATTGTCGAAAAACAAAAGTGTATGTTTAACGTTGCACCCATTGACAAAATATGAAGATTATCATTGTCATCCTTTACTGCCATTTTCAAGAATTTCGGACTCACTGTAGTGAGGAAGAAATTTCACTCTTTTAAAAATGTTATCAAGTTCTTTATTATTCTTTTTTCCCCTTTTAGAAAGATTATAACATCATCTACAAACTAAGGTGTGAAATAAGCACACTACCAATAGGAGTTGAATATGGTTTCACATTGTTCTACATAATAAGGAAACATTGAAGTAACCAAACAGTGAAGGAATTATTAAATTGTATCGTCATTTTTCTAGGTTTTGATTGATTTGGAGATCACAGACAGCACGCCAACTCAAGTATTAGTTAAACATAAAGGCATGAGTTTTAGCCGTAACCCATAATAGGGTCTCAAGAAATCATCTTTAGTTTGTTGGATTTCAATATGTACTCGAAATTTGGTTCTAGGGATAGTAATTTGTTTGACACTGCTTATTTTAATTCTTTCTCCTCGTATGTTTGATTTGTATGTATGTATGTGATATTTGTATGTATAATATTTGTTCAAATAAAGGTTTAAAATTTCAGATATGTATGCATATGTACTTATTGCCAAATTATTTTCTCAAATCTGTGTAACAATATAATAGTTAGGGTTATAATCAAATTTGTTCAAACTTGATTCTTATGGTAGTAGTGTATTCTTGAAATCGATTATAGTTAATCTCATTCATTCAGAATCACGTTCTCATGATATTTTGTGAGTCCATTGAGTATCGGGCCATTTTGTGCTCTATATAAAAATCTCAACTTGTTGTGTGTAAACCCCTTGATTGTTTATTTGTTAGAATGGAATTTGTTCCTAGTTTTGTTGTGTTGAATCTTAATTAACTAATCTTGCGCTCTGTTACATGTGTTTTAATATTGGTTCTTATGAAATATATAACAAAAAATATATATTACGAACTAAAAACCGAGAACATCTAAAACTTTTGTCTAGTGAAAGTCATAGATAAACGACACATACTAATATTTTCGAAAATGAACAAAACCATGAAGTTAAAGTAACAATATGTATGAAATACATTACAGAATATCCAATTGTGTGTGTAGGCATGCATCTATGGTTGCACACACAGACACACACACACACACACACACACACACACACATACACACATATATATATATATATATATATATTCCCCCTTCCTCGTTTGGGCTACTACATTTGTTTTAGTAATTCGATTCAGGTGTGAACCAAAATATGTATCGTCCTCCCCTTCCTCGTAGGAAATGTGGTAGTTTACTAATGGTTAAAATGGTTGAAAAAATCGGTTGACCAATGCCTCACATTGGTCAGCCGACATCTGATAAATAACTTGTGTCGTTCAATCGACATTTGATCCTAAATGTCGGTCAACCGACCTTTGATCCTAAACGTTGGTCAGCCGACCTTTGATAAACAAATCTCACATCGGTCAGCCGACATTTTATCCTAAACATCTATTGATCCTAAATGTCAATCAACCGACATCTGATAAATAATCACACGTCGGTAAGGCGACATTTGATCCTAAACGTTGGTTGATCCTAAACGTCGGTCAACTGACATTTGATCCTAAACGTTGATTGACCCACGCCTCGCGTCGGTCAGCCGACATATGATAAATAATCTTGTGTCGTTCAACCAACATTCGATGTGTGTCTGTGTAATGATTTGGATATCAAAATTACTGTATAAGTAATTAAACACAGTTAATACTTACCCTGAACATAGTATGTAATTGTGTTCATCCCAGTTTATAAATCAGAACAGATTATGCCAAGTATATCTAAGAACAAATCAAAGGGATGCTCATAGTAGGTTCTCCATTTCTCAACGGCATAGACTATAGCCCATAATTCCTTATCCTAAGTGGAATGCCCCTTTTTTCTAGCGGGAATTATTGCTTTAGAAAATAATAGGCCTCCATTCCTGCATAGGAACAACTCCCTTTCCCTCATTACTAGCATATATCTCTAGTGCAACTGTGCAAGTGTTTTTTTAAAGTTGGGTAGAGCTAATACATGTATTGGTAAGGGCTGCCTTGAGTGAATTAAAAGCCTCCCAAGATAGGGGAGTCCAAGTGAACTGATTTGTCTTCAACATATTGGTTAAAGGCCACCTAATTACCTCACAACCTCTTAGAAATCATTTATAGTAACTAGTGAGTCCTAGGAACACTTTAAATAGAAAAAATTTAGTTCAGGGAAAATGAACATCTTTATGAACATCTTTCTAAGTATGGAGATATTAAGACGGCAAGGACTATAATGCTTAATGAGCTTAAAATGTTGATTAATGCAAATCCTCTCATCCGTGATAAGATTTACTTTCCCACCTTGAAGAACTCAAGGCTACGGACACTAATCAGTCAGAGGTAATTTGAGTGAGAGATGACCAGGTTTTTATTGATGAAACTGTAACACATCTTGTTACCTTCATTTGTTTATTAAATCTTTTGGGATTACAGCTTAAATTGGCATCACCACTTTTGCAAGAATCCAAAGTCTAACCCTGAGATAAAAACCTTATTTATGGACCATGCTTGTGTTAAGACAAATGGTGCACGGGCTCCATCCCCTATCACTAATCAGCTACTGGTGTCCATGCCTAAAGTAGGTGGTTTTCCACCACTAGGTGCTCATGGCGTAACTCACTAAGAATTCCTCTTATACTTGCAAGTTATTGCAGGAATTTTGGTATGGTCATTCAATCTTATTTTTTTTCTTTTTCCTTTTGCTTCTTTTAGCAATTTCAAACTCCATCAGCACCTCTTAAAACATATCTTGGAGGATGGATGGCTAACCCACGACAGGCTATTTCTGGAGGGCTTCTAGGCTTAGGTGCTCCTAATAATGTAGGTAAGTTCGCTAATAGGTAGTTCTAATAGGCTTAGAATTATATGTGTATTGAAATGTTTCCTTAAGAAACTAGTAAATAAAAATAAAAATAAAAATCGAATGGTAAACGATATATTGACATACTCTTCATTTAAAGAACATACACCACTTTGTTTTTCTTCCTTAAGAATATATTTGAAGTGTCACACGGAATAAAAAATGAAGTCGGAAGGGGGAGGAGGATCTAATGAGTATAGATGTGTATTCAAATGTTTTCTAGAGTAACTAGTAAATGAAAAGAAAGAAGAACCCTAACTCTTTGACGTCGGCCATCAATCTTCTCCCACCGTCCATCAACCCTAACTCTTTGATGTCCTTATACAACCATGTGGTAAACTTGATATGAATACAAAGTGCCAGCTGATTTCTGAACATCTGTCAAAGATTTCACCTGCATTTCTTGAGGAAGCATTGTGCTCTCTTGGTGAGGAAGGCAATGAACAAATTAAAAATGCTGGCCTGCTTTATTATGACGATAAGCCATGTTTTGGTACACTGCAATATAATAATGAAGAAACGGCTATGATTGGGCTGGACTCAATGAACCAAGAAAATTCTACCTTAGAATATTTTTGTAGATCTTATTTTATGTTTCACGAAAATATTCAGACACCTACCCTTGCTTTCATTCACAAAAAGTTATATTTATCAGATGGACCGATTAAATGAGAAACTAATGCAATTGCCAACTAGTGAAGTTCCAGTTTTAGATAGAGGATCTGATGTGGTTCAGGAGGCAAATTGGAGTTGGATGCTTAAGTTCAAGGATCAATTTAGAACTGATCCATTTAGGCCTCTTGTTCTTCTTCTTGAGCATCGTGGACTTCTATCGGAGCGGATAAGAGAAGAATTCAAATGTGGAGAAGAGTACTGGGCTCTTGAAAGAAAACTCTGTTGCACCCTGATGAGCAAGATAGAGATTTCAATTGCAGACGTGATGAGGGCAATCAATCTGAAATCCTTTGATTACAGAGTGATGAATTACCTGTTGTATCAGTTGAGGGGAGAAAAGGTTAATGAAATACATATGGAATTCCTATCAATCTCAGAATTTCTTGTAGAGAAATCTGATGACTTGTTTGACTACGAGGATGATGTGTTAGAGAACAATTTCAATATTTTGCGTATGTTTGTCAGAATATTTTGCGAAGAAGCCACTAAAGAAGGTGGGAAGATAATAGGCCCTCCCCTAGGAACATGGAGTATACCACCAGTAATTGAAGATGAGGATTTCTATTGTTCTCAAATTTTGAATTCTAGACCATCAGTTGTACCTCAGAGCTGACCTTGTACAGTTATATCGTTGGAGTACTAATGTTAATGAATGTATTTGATACCCGTACGTACATCTTTCTTGTTTAACATTAATTTAGTAAAGCTGTTTTCTAGATTGAACCCTTAAAAAAAATTCATACAAGATATACTGACATATTCTTCATTTAAAGAACAAACGCCACTTTCCTTTTCTTATTTGAGAATGTCTGGATTGTCTCCTAGAAGAAAAAATGAAGTCGTGCCCTTTGGATTTGTTATAGTAGTTTACACGTATAGTCATTGTAACAAAATACTTAGTAAACAATGCTCTAAGCTATTTAAAATTTATAGTTATTTTGTGTCATCCTCAAAATGTATGACAACTTCAACCTAAATATATGATAATGTTGATATGAATAGCAAATTGCACAAATAAAATTAAAATCGGTTTTGTTCTTTTATTAATTGTTAAACATCAATGACCAGAAAAAAATTGAACTAGTTTTAGTTTTAGCTTTAGCTTAAAAAATATGCAGAACATAGATTGCACATGTATATTGGACTCTCCCGTTCCTTCGATTCTTAAACTGTGGGATTTTCCTTTGAGTTTTTTTTTTTTTGCCCTACGAACTTTTTGCTTAATAGATTTTATAATTTCAACTCTTAAATTTCTAAGAGAGTTATTAAACCCGAGTTTATAGTCGTCCCGATACCAAACCACACTTCGAGTAATTAAAAGGGGAGAAGGATTTATACCAGGCCATAAAGATGACTTCCAATAGTAAATGATCAAGGAGGCTTACTCCACCAACTGATCTTAGTAATCCTAACATCGATTAGCCGACATTTGATAAAGAATATCATGTCGGCCAACCAACATTTGATCCTAAACACCTGTTGATCCTAAACGTCGGTCCACCGACATTTGATAAAGAATCAAGTGTCGATCAAATACGTCACATTCATGACTTCTGTGAATTTTTCTAAAAATCCAAATGAATTCATGACTTCTCTGAACTTTTCATGACTTCTATCCACTTTAGTGGCATTCACGATTGTGAGCTATGTTCAGTACTTGCATTGATTACTTTATATAGATATCATGTTTTCAAATATTTAGTTAGAAACGTTTTTAAATGTGTCAAGTTGTTACTTCTATAGTATTTCATATGCAATCATATTGCTTCCGTGCTCGAAAGGAATTGAGAAATAAGGGGTTAAGCCAAGAAAAAATCATTCGAGTGGATATGAAATTGATATTTTCTTTCTTAGGATAGGGACATTTTATATAGATGACTTCTATCTGATGATGAGTGTGCCCTCCTGATTTCTTTGGTAAAACATTCTTTACTCTCCCCATTCACAATCTAATAGTTGTACACAAAGGCATATGTTTGTCTCTATTTATTTAGAAGATGAGGTTTGTTTGGAATAGTAATTTATGGGATTTTCAGAATGCATTTTGAGAACTTATGTGTTTCTTTTAATGGAAATATTATTTATTAAATCTATTTTGTTGCTATGGAACTCTATAGATTATGTATTTAGACTATTCCTAATATGACTATAATTGTACATATTTATTTCATTGTTGGGCATCTTATCAGAGATATAAAACATAATTGAGGAATTATCATATACATGTAAATAATGAGCTGAAGTTACACTGTTAATTGACTGTGTACACAGGTTTCCTTCTACATCTTAGTTAAGACCCTATATAAATTTTTTAAACGCATCCAGACAAACTCCTATAATTTATCTACAAACATAAATAAGAAATGACCACAACAAGTTAAGTACCATAACAGGTTATAATTTTTTGAACATAGTTACTGTCTAAAATTTATTAAAAAGTATTAACACATTTATGATTTATATACAAACCTCTTTGTATATTAACAAGCACTAGATGATTGTGTGATAACATAGATAAATATGGTGTAATAAATGCCCATCTAGACAGTGGCTTGATTAATGTTTAGTAGTCTTCCCTATTTCCAAATTCTACCATCCAACACCTGGACAAGTCTACCGCAGATCATGCCACTTTCTGCTGAATGTGAAAACATATTGGAACATTATTAAATAACTCGTGTCCCCGGCGAGTACGTGTCACTGTATCCGGATCAAGTACTCGAGCCCCTCAGTTAACACACCTGGGGACAGGTTCGTTTAGCCCCTCGAAAAATGTTCAACAGGGTGACCATCCAGAGTATGGTTCTGCTTTCGCTGCTTGCAGATCATTAGTTTGTCTTTCTAGGTTTAGGGAAATTGTACCAGAGCATCTGCACGCCATCCATTCAGTCTGTTCTAATCTTACCTCGTTGAATTTTAGCTAAGCCAACATCAACACTAAACAACTCAAACCAGTCATTCGCCAATGCCATAAGCTCCAGATTTTCAGGGTACTTGATTCAATATGTGATGAAGGACTCCAGGCAGTGGATTCAATATGCAAGGATCTTCGCGAGCTTCAGGTTTTCCCTATTGACACCCCTGAGAATAACTAGGGCCCCTTTTCTGACGTGGGTCTCCTTGCAATTTCTGAGGGGTGCAAAAAATTACGGTCCATTCTATATTTTTGTTAGCAGATGACCAGTGCAGCTGTGATAGCCATGTCGAAGAACTGCCCCGATCTTGTGGTGTTTCGTCTCTGCATAATTGGGCGATATCAATATGATCGTATTACTGGAGAACCAATGGATGAGGGTTTCGGAGCCATCGTGAAGAACTGCAAGAAGTTCACACACCCTACTGTCTCTGGTTTGCTTACTGACAGGGCTTTCAGTTATATTAGACAATATGGGAAAGTGGAGCGACATTGTCAGTTGCTTTTGCCGGAGACAGTGACTTGGGGTTGAAATATGTGCTTGAGGGGTGCTCTAAGTTGACGAAACTTGAGATTAGAGATATCCCTTTTGGAGATTCAGCCTTGTATGCTGGTTTGCATCACTATTACAATATGAGGTTTGTTTGGATGTCAACTTGTAAAGTTACTCGCCAGGGTTTCAAAGAGATTGCACGGCAAATGCCCCGTTTGGTAATGGAGGTTTTTAGTAGGGATAAGGTTGTATATGGAGTGGAGAATGATGATTTTGTTGATACATTGTATATGTATCGATCTCTTGAAGGGCCGAGGGCTGATGCGCTAAATTTTGTGAAGATCCTGTGATTGGTAAGAGGGAAAGATATTCAACTGCTTTTATGGTGAGCTTATAAGCAAATGATAAAGCACTTTTCGGTGGGAAAAGTGAAATACGCTGGGTTGCTTTATCTGGCCTATGGGAAGGCCTTTATCAAAGATGTGTGTACCACGCCTCATGGCATATTCGATTCGAGATTTTGTGCTTTTCTTGGATCTCATATTGGTAAATTCACACAAAAAAATTGAGCTTTAAGAAATAATTTGGTATCTTGTGATTCAAACTCTTAACAAGATTTTTACGTGTCATTGTATGTGAAGTTACCAATGTGAGATTCAGGAAAGTGCAAAAAAATCTAGTTGTACCAGAATCAAAGAAAAACCAGTTTGCTTGAGTGGCTTGGTTATTTGAGGTGGTTAATAGAAGTGGGGTTAATTTAAAGGATAGATATCTTGAAATGGTATGGGACCATCCACCATTGTTGTATTGGTAGGAATTGAGAATTTATGTTTATATCTGCTTTCATATTCATTTCATAAGAGGGCTTTGAAGACAGTAAAGGAGCTGTTGAGGTGCATTGTTTCAGTGATGAAGAAACGAGGGAATTTGGATCTTTTCTTCTTCGATGCCCAAGGGTAGAGGTTCAGATTATATTCTGTTTTCTTTAGAGTTGAGTAATGCTTATTTTTATTCAAATGTTAGTTTTAATAAATTTAAGTTGTAGAAGGTGAGGACTAATGCCCATAATGATACATCATTCTTCTTTTAATCTTTATTTTTTCTTCATCTTGTCAATTTCTAGAAATGTTTGTGTTTTTTGCAAAAAAAAATAGCCTCTTTGCAGGTCATGGCCTTCCTAAGAGCTAGTCCAATATTGCCTCGGGCATTTTGACCAAAAATATCCCCCCAACAAGGCAGCCTATCTCAAATACGCCTCGGGCATTTTGACCCAAAATAATCCTTGGACATTGCATACCATTGTGACATTGCATACCAACTTCATTGTATACACTTATGACATTTCATACCAACTTCGGTTTTCTAACTTTTCTAAAAAAAAATTCTCTCTAAATTTTCACTCTAAATGGGCTTGCAGCTCCCGACCCTGATGGATTTATGGCCAGATTTTCACTAGTTGTTGGAATTTGTTTATTTGCACTGTTTTCTTGGGGATTATAGGTATACTTGACATTGGGTTGTTGGTTTATTTGGTTGTATATAGTCTTAAAATTTTTGGGATGTCTTAAAAACAAATAAAATTCTGCCGATTTTTTTCCAGAAATATATGGTTGATGACATTCATTTTTTTTGTAGAAAGAATCATCAAAGAAGAAGAAGCTCCATCAAGTGCGACAAAGGGTCTCAAATAATGCACTCCTAAAATTGTAGACTTTATTACTTTCGAACTTTCAAAAGTGGTTGTGGCACGTGAATTCATTGTGAGCAAGGACCCTTCAATAAAAGTAGGGGGTACGCCAGTGGGTGAAGACTTTTGGGAAGTATATATTGAAAAAACATTTGTAACAAATGAACCATTGCCTAGACCTTATGGAAACAAGTCCACAATTGGAGATGCATATCATGCAACCGTAGCGTGACATATTGCTAATGTACTAATTTTTAATTTTATTTTATAAAGTAAAATACTAAAGAATAAGTATCAATGACTAGCGATTGACCTTTTTTATTTGTAGGTCGAAGATGATGTTTGACTTTGATGGACAAGGATCGTACATTATAAATTTTTTTGTTTCGCTTCATGTTTCCTCGTTTTTTCTTATTGGACATGTAGTACATTTTATTTTGTAGATGGATAATTGTTCCAAGCACAATTATGTTTATTTATGATGAATGCTATTGGTTTTAATTTAATCACGTTTTAATTTGATTATTGTCCTCTTAATTTAATGTTCTTGTAGTGTATTTGCACATAAATACAATTCATCTTATAAATGATTTTTTTAACACTTGTTCCCAGTCAAATATTGCAAAATAATATCAACATTTTGTTTAATGCCGCTATTATCATTCTCGGTATTTTTTTAGTGCCGCCAAAAGCGTGTTTTACATTTAATTTTTTACTGCCGCAAAAATGTTATTACCAGCATTAATAATGCTTAAAAATGCCGCTAACTTTTTGCGGCATTTTTTAAAAAGTTGTTGTTCTTTTACCACATTGGCTACTGCACTTGTGGAAATGCCGTCAAAAGTGCCGCTAACTTTTCGTGGCATTTTTTAAAATTCCGTTATTCTTTTACCACATTGGCTATTGCCGCACTTGTGGAAATGCCGCAAAAAGTGTCGTAAAAAGTGTTAGTGGCATTTTTAGTGCTTTTCTCGGCATATAATTTATGCCGGGAAAAATCATTATTCTTGTAGTGACATGACTTAATGTAGGCATATTGTTCTTCTTCTGCGGTAGGGTGTAATATCTTTCATATCACTAATGTCTTTCAAATATATTATATATCGTTCTAATGAGATTCCTAATTTATTTTGAGCAAGTTCCTAATCTCGTTCTAAAACTTATATGTCATTCTAATGAGATTACTAATTTCGTTCGAACAAGGTCTTAATCTTCTTCTAATGATATCGACACATGTTCAACTTCTCTAAATGCCAAAAATAACTTTTAATATATAAATACCATAATTCAAAGCCACTAATAGATCTTATTCCCATCGTCCCTCCAATAAACAACAAAAAAATTAACCTAATTAAACAAGTTTTAAGTGATTAAATCTAGGTGTAATGGGTTTAAGGGATAAAAAATAGTTGTTAGACATAATAGAACTTATTCGCTCTCATGGTTATCCTTTCATAAGAACCCATTCTAGGGTTTGTGGATCCTCAAAATCCCCATTCTAAGATTTACCCAAAACCCTTGATATCCTACATGTATAGAAACAAAAATTACTTCTGTAGTTACAACATCAAATCCCATTGACACTTGTCCCTAAAAAAATCATTTATAAACAAAGGAGAACTAGCGTTACTTTCACCCGAGATGAAATTGATACATTATCAAAACCCTTCAATATTTCTTTAGTTGGAATGTTCTCCCATGGCAGACCATCAATGGAAAGTTATAAGGAAAATATTTTAATCTTTCTCATTACAAACTGCATATTCTATAAGAATTCTGGACCAAAAACATGTGCTCATTTGATTATTCAGTGAAGACGATTTTACAAGGTTGTGGTCTAAAGAAACATGGTATATTAGCAAATATAAAATTCAAATATTCAAATGGACCCCTGACTTTAGAGTGGAAAAAGAGAGTAGTAACTTTCCAATTTAGATATCTTTTCCTTAACTGCCCATTCATTTATTCTCCAAACTATCTCTTTATTCTGTTGCATAATTGATTGGGAAACCTCTAAGATGGGATGCTTCGACTGTAAAGTTTAATAGGCCAAGCATGGAAAAGGTTTATATTGATATTGGTCTCAAAGAAGATGTTCAAAGAAGAGTGCAGATAAGCTATGGGCATGGAGGTTTTGGGCAAGATACAATATGAGAATTTACCTAAATATTGTCTTTATTTATCTAAGAAAGGACATGATGACAATAGATGTTTGTTCAAAGACCCTAGAAAAACATCCCATATCAAGCCAATGAAGATTGGGTGTTAGGAGAAGAAATAGGCAGTCTATCTAATCGATCCTCAACATCCAATGCCTAAGCAACATATCATCAATATGGCAAAAGCAAGTTAAGAAGGAAGAGATATCATCAAGACGCCAATTAAGGCACAAAATTATCATTAACTCGATCATATCATTGAGGAGCTAGAGGAAGAGATTGAAGAAGGTAAAATCATTATATTAAAGATGATTCTAGATAATTCAAAGAAATACTGTCAAAATTATGCTTAAGGTTAAGCCCCCAAATAAGATGAGTGTTAATAGAATTATAGAACACATCCAAAAAACACAACTTATAGAGATTCCCTGCCAAGGATCAAAGATTATTGATCAATGTATGTTGCCTCCAAGAGCCTCTTCCCTTCCCTCTCATGAAAAGAACTCTACTGTTGATCACCTATATGCCACATACAAAGATGAAGATGCAAAAGGATACACTTATATGATTGAAGAGATAATTATATTCTGAACAAAATTAAGAACAAAATGAACAAGTATCATAAGGGGAGAGCAGAAGACCAAAGAGCATTGAAGAATCAACAAATGAAGACTATTGCAGCGGGTGAAAAAATTTAAAGATTCAAGATATAATGTTTAAAAGAATAACTGGGTCAAATGACAAGGCCAATAATTGATCTAATATGAAGTTGTCCCAATGATAATCTTTCTAGTGCGAAATGTTGGGGGTGGCTAATAGGCCATATCTTATAAGAATTAAGAAGATGTTGAAGATTTATAATTTCCTTTTTTATCCTTAATAGAGCCTATAATTAATCTTCATCAAATTGATGATATGTTTATAATTAAGTGGGATTTTTATGGTTGTAGTTGCAATGTCTAGTAAAATTTAGTTTTTTTTCAGATTTGAAGTTGAAGTTATTTTGCCAATCGAATGTTGATTAATATAGTACTCTAAATATTTCACATCATTTTGTCTCTCAATAGCTAGTCATAAATGTGGTGTATGATGAATGTATTAGGGATGGTATATTAGTGTTGCGGGACCAATTGCAAGATATTAGTTCAACGAATGATTTAACTCCTCTTCTAGTCGTTGGAGATTTCAATGTAGTAACTTCTTAAGAATAAAAGCTATGAGGGAATGAAGTGGACTGTCTATTTTTAGAGATTTTATTAAAGCTTTGGATATGAGTGGTATAGTTGACTTGGGATATAGAGGCATCAATTTTACTTAGTGTAACAATATAAAGAAGAACAACTTGATCATGGCAAAGGCTTAGTTAATAGCATTTGGACAGTTAACTTTCCTAACACATCTGTACAACACCTTAATAGGTCATACTATGATCATGCCCCAATGCTCCATAATGTTAAGACTGATATGCATAATATTTCCAATCCATTTAAAATTCAAATTATGTGGTGTTCTCACCCCAATTTTAAAGAATTGGTTAAATCGTCTTGGAGTGAAGATTGTCATGCTCATCCAATGCAAAGTTCTCTTGAAATTTAAGATTCTCAAAGTTTCCTTGAAGACATAGAATAAGTAAGCTTTTAAAGACATATTCCAAAAAGTTAAAGACGTAGAATATGTGGTGAAGCAAGATGAATTGTCTTATGATATTCACACGGGGGAAGAGAAAGAAATTACCCTTAATCATAGTAATGGAATGTTGATGTGTGTCCTCAGAAATAAACTGCATTGGAAACAAATCAACAATTATATTGTGTCCTATTTCTCCGACCTCAGTTATATAGAAGAGATAGAGATCATCGTGATGTTTTAAATAACATCCCAATCCTTGTTAATTCTACCTCTAAATGAAGCATTTGGGGATTTCCCTACTAAAGAAGAAGTGTATCAAGTTGTCCATTCTATGAGTGATGCTTCAGCCCAGGGTCCAAATGGATTTGTGGGTAAATCCTATAGGAGATGTTGACATATAATTAAAGAGCACGTTAATAATGCTATTAATAACTTCTTTGCTGGTGTTGATCTCCCTAATAGCTGGAAAAGAACAATTATTATATTGATTCCCAAAGTGAATCATCCAAATAAATGTGAAGATTTCACACCAATTAGCCTGTGTAATTTCTTATATAAAGTGATATCATAGATTTTTCCATCAGACTCAATAAAGTCCTCCCTCATTTTCTTTAACTTAATCAAAGTGGCTTTATAAAAGGTATATCCATTCAAGATATTGCCCTTTTGGCTCAGGAAATTGTTCAATATTTGGGGGAAAATCCATGGAGATAATGTTAAAATTAAAATTGATATTGAAAAGTCTTATGACTGAGTTAGTAGTTATTTCTTATTAAAGTGCTTAAAGGATTTCTCTTTGTTGAGAGGTGTAATGACTTCATTTGGATAATAATTTCTAATAATTTATTCACAAATATTATAAAGGGGAAAGTAATCTTAGGTCCCTCACAAATAAATTTTTAACACTAAAGGAATTAGATAAATTTTAAACACTTAGGACCACTAATTCTATTCTTGTAAAAGTCCACGCTAGTGGTATAACAAGTGGACCTAATAGTAAATTCTCCTTCAATGTTTAAAAATTATTTCCAAGGTACCTAATTGTAAATTGCCCTATTATAAATGGGAATCCACAAGGCTATTTTCATTTCTCTAGAGATCTTTACAAGGGGGTCATATCTCTTTGATTCTCTTTATTCTAGATGCTGAAACTTTAAGTAGAGGATTAGATAGAGTAATGAAAAATGGTGGTGTTAAACCTTTTTATCACCCAAATGTAAGTACATTGATCTCACATCTTCGTTTTACTGACGATGTTATTCTTTTCACTAAAGGATACAAGAAAAGCTTGATAAATCTTATGGAGTTTGATCACAAGTATGAAGCTGGCTCTAGGAAGAAAATTAATTCAAATAAAAGTAGATTTTCTATTGATTCTAAACTAACCCCTTGCAAAAGGAATTTCATAGTTGATTCTACTAGTCTAGTATTCATAAAACTTGCATTCAAATATTTGGGATATCCTTTGTACAATGGGAGGAACAAAATTACCTAGTTTTCAAATCTTGTATATACTATAAGATTAAAGATAGAGGGGTGGCAATCTAACCTTTTGTAAACTGGAGTTAGAACAATTCTTCTACAACATGTATTATCCTATGTTCCTCGTTTTCTTATAGGTTCTCTCTAGCCTCTTAAGGGAGTGATTAATATCATTCACACAACCTTTAATGTGTTTTTCTACGAGGTCGTGAGTTGAATGGCTTGAAGTATAAATGGATGAATTAGGATTTCTTATGTGAACCAAAGAGTGAAGAATGTCTTGGCCTTTCTAATATAAACTTGATGGCTAAAGAATCCTGTATGAGATTATTTTGGAAGTATAAGACTGAAAATTCTCTATGGGAAAACTTTATAAGGAAGAAGCCATATCCCTAATTCTTGTTTGGGTTACTAAGCTTGGAAGAGAATTCAAAGTTTGAAAGACAAATGTCTTTGTAATTTCAATATTATAGAAGATCCATGGATTTGGAAGCCATCTACATCACGTATGTTCATCTTTCATTCAACAGTAGAAGTGATAAAAGGATCTCATCACTCCTCCAGATTACTGGACTTTATTTGGGATAAAAGAATTCCTAAAAAATTATCCATTAATATGTCAAGAATTATTCATAATAGTTTTCCTATTTATGAGAATATTCAATCCATTAGTTAGACGGGTTTCTAAATGTAAGGCATGTCTAAATCATTCTGAATAAACTATCCATTTATTTATATGGTGAGAGAAGGCCAAGTTGTTTGGGAGTTATTTAATAATGTTTCGAGGATTCAAACTTGTAATTTTGGTATAAATGTGATGCCCATGATCTGGTGGTGTAGAGGTGTAAATAATGATTATATCAAATCCCTATGTAATGTGATCCCTATTACTGTCTGGTGGGAATTATGGAAGGCTAGGTGACGCGACTGAAAATGTGTCTCAGAAGTGCGTTCACTCTAGGCTCAAGTGTAAGCCTGTCGCTCAAGTAATAATCCCGGTAAGTCGGGTATCGAATCCACAGGGAAGAAGGACAACGGAGTTGTGATGACGGGATGAGACAGAGAGATCCTAACCTTGACTCTAAAAAGGAAAGAAAAAATTGATTTGGTTTTGATATTGATTATAGCTAAATGCGATAATGAAAATGAGAAATGATGCAACTAAATTAATCTAACTAAATGGAGAATGACTGATGATTTCAAAAACTTTTTATTTTAAATGATGAGAGAAACAGGACGGGAATACAATCCCCCAACCCTAGTGTAGTGCGGTGATAATATTAATTGTAAATTTATCTGATTGATTAGACCCGGAATTTAGTACTCCCAAGCATTATGTATACGAGGTTCAAGCCCACGTCATACCTAATCTGAGGATGAGTAAATCGGTATCGCGATAGTGATACTCAAATTGTACTCTAAATCATCACGAGTACCCAAAGGTAAACGAGATATAAAGATCCACAATTATTATATAACTACGCAATACGATCATAATCAATCACTAAATTCATCGAATTAATTTTATACACATGCACTAACACATTATGTTGGGTTCATGCATCCCGGCCTTTTAAACCTAGTCGGATGTAACAACCCGCGTAATTTTGGGCTATTTTAATTAATTTTTGGAAAATGGAGGAAAATAAAGTTTTTGATAAAATTATTTTTATTGCTCAAATATGTTGGTTATTATTTTTAAAGGCGAGAATTTCAAACAGTTTCGAAAACGGAGTTAAAACGGATTTTAAAATGATTTTTAAATGTTTTTAACTCTTGGAGTTGTTTTGACTTCCAACTCTTCATTTCTTTGCCTTATTTAAAGGAGTCTCTTGGATTCCAACTCTTCATTTCTTTGCATTATAAAAGGAAGTCGGGGGCAACCTTTTTAACCTACTTTTGGCACAAATTTTGGCAGCAAATATATTTTATATTCCTCTTCTTTTTATACAAACATTGGCCCTTGAGATTTGTGAGTTCCAACCTTAGATTAGAGGTGTTCTTGGGGATATTTTGTTGGAGGTTCTTGGAGAAGCTTTTGTAGATCTTTTGTGTTGATCTTGAGGATGTGATCATTGGTTTCTCAACATGGTTTGAGGTATGGGGTTTTACACAATATGCTCATTAAATCTCGCGAGTGTCATTCTCTTTGAATTCTTATTTAATTGAACTCATACTTGAATTGATAAATTCATTGAAATCTGGAAAATAATTGTTGAAATTATTTTGATTCATGCGGTATCATTAAATTGTTATTGAGCACGTTGTCATGAGAGTTTAATATGGCACGGATGTTGGACACCCGCCAAAATTCCTATTTCTCGGGCTATGGCTTGATAAAGCATATACGGATGTGGTGAGGCCTGGTGACCCGGTTAAAGTGTTGTTGAGAAATTATATTGATAAATGCTTTAAGATTTGCATTTTGATTTGAAAATTCATACTCGTGTTGTTACGTTTTATTCATCGCTAACATATATTTGTTGAGCATCTTTCTTGTCGTATTGTGTACTTCCCCATATTTTCTTTTAGTGGCAGGTTAACACGGATTTTGGGTCGCTATGGAGATTGATTTTAGCGAGGATTGTTTGGGAAAGATTTGTATTATTTTGATGTATAGAGCTTTGGAGATTTGTATTTATTTTTTGAGTTAGATGTTGTATTTATTCGAGAGACTTGTTGTATTTGAAGAATTGAGATTAGTGGATTTATATTATTGTGGGTTTATTTAGATGCTCTATACCTTGTCACTTGTGGATGTGGATTTATTTTATCGCATTAGCGCTCCGTTCGCTCTCCCTGGGCGGGCGGGGTGTTACACCGGACATATTAAACTGAAGGATGCATGAAATAATAACGTTGCATGCGAAAGAACTCATGATAACACTAGATCGAAATACGTGGCTAAGCATTATAAACGCAAAAATTTATTCAAATCACGCAGAAAAATTACCATGCAAGAATAATGATCATAAAAATAAAACTTGGATTACAACTTGAAAACAAACCCGGAAGTGTATTGATCTTGAAAAAATTAATTGAAGTTATGTTCCTAGATGTTTTCCTCTCTTTTTCTCTATCAAAAACTACCTAAAACTATTCAGAATGGCTGTTCCTAAGTTACTACCTACGTTCTCCACTCTTTTTGGAGAGTTTTAACCTAAAGGGATTCTTTGGAACCAATCAGAATGAAGGAGGAAAATTCGCGCATCAGGACACTCGAACCGGTTCGCATGTACCCCGAACCGGTTTGCCCCCTGAACCGGTTTGCCCCTGGGTTCGCGAATGTCTGCTGGTCTGGGGTGTTTTTTTCTTCCTTCAACACTTAGAATTTTTCTTGTTTTCTTTCCTTTCTTCCTTGGATTTTTCTTCAACTTCAACTGGTCATAACTCATCAACCGTAGATCGGATTTTGGTGTCGTTTCTTCCAGTGTTCTCGTTGTTCCGAGCTCTTCAACTTTACAGTTGACTCCTCCTTGGGGATCTGGATGCAAAATTACCAAAATGCCCTTGAACTTGCCTTCTTATCTTTTCCTTCATTGTCTCGCTTTCTCTTTTGCGCTGCTTGCATAATTAACCTGTAAAACCAATAAGAGAAGCACGAAACACAAAATACTTGCCAATGAAGATTAGTAGCATAAATGTGCATCAAATCCATATAGGTTACATCACTCGGGTTCACAAATGCATTGAAATTAGGGGAATAAATATACAATATTTATGTCCAATGAAACCCCCCTAACTTAGAACTTTGCGCGTCCTGAGCAATGTAAAAGAATCCTAGTAAGGCTTAACTCTTGAAAATCACATTTTATTGGGATAGAATACCTTTTTCGCGGGAAAGCGATTGCATTTAGCGTATGCAACAAGCCTTTAAACCCCTAGGTCACCCTAGTAGGACGAGTTGTGTCTCATGAGGGGTAGCAGTGAATATACCCACAAAATTCGTTATTGACACAAAGAAAAATTCAAAATATGCAAAAATTGAGCAATTCAAACTTTTCCAGAAAATAGTCATCATCAAGTCATATGTACAAGTCTCAAATCATAGTGCGTGTGTGCGAAACCGAAAATATAACCGCCAATTTCCACCGATTGATCATTACGTTACTTATTCGAAAATTCATTTTGATTTCAATTTCTCATGGAACGCTCTCACAAACGAATCTCTCGGATTATGGCTATTCTCTCGGCATGCGTGATATAAAGAGTAAATGTAATGGAAGCAAATTCACGCCTGCAATCAGAAAGATGAAAACTTTA
Source organism: Sambucus nigra (assembly GCA_949130495.1). Lineage (NCBI taxonomy): Eukaryota > Viridiplantae > Streptophyta > Magnoliopsida > Dipsacales > Adoxaceae > Sambucus > Sambucus nigra. The sequence goes on from OX422212.1 coordinate 365,820,889, forward strand.
TGGTGAAAGGATCTCATCAACGGATTACGATTTTAAAAACGGGAACATTGCCTCTATTTTGCGCACTTAGCCTCTTCTATTATCTTTTGGTGTCTTAACTCTCCACGTGGTAATCAATTTTCGCAATTTGGACTCGGTTAGGACTTTTTCGGGTTGAAGGTTGCATTGGGTAAAATGAAGGAGGTATGGAAGGTGGGAATTGGAAAAGTCATTAATGATGTCCATTTGTGCTTTTTCCGGGCTATTGCTCATTTTTTCTTCTTTTTCTCTTTTTTTTCCGTTTTTTATTTCTTTTCTTATTGTTTTTGTTGAGCATACTAATTTGTTTCTTGCCCCTTTATATGCACTTTTTGGACTTAAAATCTGATTTATTTTTTTTTTTTTTCACAATTCCAGCTATTTTGGGTTTTTCGGGTTGTCAAACGAAAGGGAAAATTATTCAGCTCAATTTGGGTTGCATAGGGTCATTTTTCGCTACTTTTTTTTCTGGCCAAAATTTTGGGTGACAAACGAGGGCCTACTTCATTGTCCAAAATGCCAATTGCGTTACCATATGCGTTTCGAGGTGAATTTAAGTTTAGAGGCTAATTTGGCACATTTTTCAAGGCAATATTGCACACATTTTTTTAAAACCGATCAAAATGAAAGGATTGAGATCCTTGACAACTTATTAAGCGCTAAAAAGAACTTTGAGTTAACAATTAACTCGGATTGATTTAAAAACTCGTAAAACGTGATAGGCTCGAATCTCACCGAGTTTGTTAGTCTCCGCATTCGTTCGTTAAGTCGTCAATTTTCGCTCAATTTCCATCTTTGGTCAATTTCGGCTTTGTGTATGTTGGATGTTTAAAATTTGAGACTCCAATTCGACTTTTAATGATATTTTTGAAAATTTTGAATTCCAATTTTTTTTTATTTTGAACAAAAATATTTTTGGATTTTTCAAAATTTTATGATTTTTTTGGAAATTTTTGGGCATTTTGAAATTTGTGAAGTTTTAGAAATACGCACTTGTGACCCCCCCTAACTTAGACTTTTGCATTGTCCTCAAGCAAAAAGGACGAAAATCTAACTTAAGGCGAATGAAAAGTGCGGAAAAATAAAACAAACAAATATTAAAATGCAACAAGACACTATATGACACTCATGCATGACTCAAAAATACAACAATAATCACCCCATACGCATCTGGGGTGCGACGACCTCTCATCTCTCCATAAACTCACCCGACCCCACTCACGGGGTTTGATGTTCTCCATGTCTCTCCCGTCCTAGGATTATAAGCTAACAATCGAAACAAGTTGGGACCTCGCCCATAGATAAAGGATAGACCGGGAGACTCGTCGTGACTAACTGGAAAGGGATCCTCGTGATGCTGGCTCAAAGTGTGATCTGCGTGCACTGACTCGGAGGGAACACCTAGGTTTCGTTCAATTTTTAAGATGCATGGGTCGGGCTCTAAGTCAGATGAACCACAACTTTTCTCCTCACTTGCCTTCGGGGCCTCTAGTGTTGTGGGAGGATTGTCACAACGAAGGAATTCATCAATTTTTGCTTTCAATTCACTTTCGTCTAAGTGACTACATGAATCCAATAGGGATTGGCCTTCAATAGTAATACTTTCATCCACCTGCCCGAATTCTCTTTCAAATTCTTCCATGCTCATGTCTCCTAGTTCTCTCTCTCGAGTAGTGCCTACATCCTCTCTTACTTGCTCGATCTCCAACTCCACCAATTTTCTCTCTTCTAACCCCTCTCTCTCTCTCTTTCAATTGCGGTCACTACACACCTCTCCCCCACTTTTCTCTCATTGTCACAACTACCACTATTACTTGATGAAAAAGGGCACACCCCTAACGGTTTTCTCTTGTGGGACCCCTCATTCTCATGGCTCGACACTAAGCAGGACCCTAGAGCATCTCCACAATCATTTTCCTCAAAGTACTCCCCTACGATCTCGTCTATGAAGCTCACCGCGTGAAGGTCATCTTCTTCCCCCGTATGTTGGGCGACATGGAAGATGTTGGTCTCTAAGGTCATGTTCCCAAAGGTGAGTTGCATTCGCCCATTCCGAGTATTGATGATTGCGTTAGCCGTAGCTAAGAAAGGGCGCCCAAGGATGATGGGAACATGGTTGCTCGAGTTAAAGGAGGGCTCCGTGTCCCAAATGACAAAGTCTACCGGGAAGTAGAAAGTGTCAATTTGGACGATCACGTCCTCGAATATGACTCTTGGGATCTTCACGGTTCGATCCGCTAATTGGAGAGTGACCTTTGTGGGCTTGAGGTCGCCCAAGTCAAGTTGCCTATAGATGGAGTAAGGGAGGATATTGACACTTGCTCCCAAATCAAGTAAGGCTTTTTTGATTTTATTTTCTCCAATGATGCAGGAAATGGTGGGTGCACCGGGATCTTTGAATTTAGGTGGGAGATCATTGAGTAGAATAGAGCTCACATTCTGTGCTAGAAATACATTTTTCTTTACCTTTATCTTTCTTTTTACCGTCAACAAGTCTTTAATGACCTTTCCATAAGCTGGAATTTGCTTAATGGCATCGAGGAAAGGTAAATTCAGCTTAACTTGTTTTAGCACGTCTAGCACGTCATCACGTGGGTTTCCTTTATGGGAAGGAATTAGCTTTTGAGGAAACGGTGCCGCGGTGGGTGGTTTCACTACGACCTCAGGCTCACTAGTGTCGTCTTTATCACTCTCATAAAAGGGGACATCTTCGGCCTCTTTCGTGCCGGGCGAAATCTCCTTGTTTTTAGGTACGTCTTGTAGGGGAGGTGACAAGTCAACTAGTCTCCCACTACGTAGAGTGGTAATTGCGCTACATTGCTCCTGATGTTCAGTGGAGGTGGAGCTAACACTAGTTTGACCTTGGGGAGGTCGTTGGCCTTGGGCGGGAAATTTACCTTTCTCTTGAACACTCAACGAGGATTGTATTTTTGACAGATTCGCATTTATGTCGCCAATTAGACGATCATATTTGGCATTGGTTGCGGTCTGGCTTGCGATGAATTGATTCATGGTATCCTCGAGAGTTCTCTGCTGTGGAGGGATATAATTTTCGTGAGGTGGTGGTGCTTGCACATGTCCTTGCATGTGTGGAGCTTGTTGAAATTGTTGTGGTGGAGGAGGGGCAACATGCGAAGGAGGGTTAATTACGACATGTTGTTGCCCGTAGCTAAAACCGGGATGATTTTTCCATGAAGGGTTGTATGAATTTCCGTGCGGGGCACCGAAATTACCATTAAATCCTCCCATACCACTAACTTGCTCTTGCAACATTACTTTGTAGGCGGGTATCGTCGGACATTCCTCAGTGGAATGTCCCGCCTCACAAATCGCACACACCTTCACGAAAGGGTTCGGAATGCGTCCAGCTGGTACTTTTCCATATATCTCGCATAGTTCTCGCAATCCTTTCTCAAGGGTGTCCAATCGACTTTCCGTCATAGAATTCTTATCTACGTGGAATAGGCCGGACGCCGATGGAGCAATGGTGGATTGTCAATTTCGATTTTGAGCGTTCGGGTAGGAGGTATCCCAGGATTGGGTAGTCTCAGCGACATACCTCATGTGAAGATCAGCATCGTGGGCATCTAGATCGACAAACGGACCGCTTCCCATAGTTTTAACAAGTTGTTTCGAGTTAAGATTCAACCCATTATAGATAAAGGAGATGATTTGCGATGGATCAAATCCATGATGGGGGCATGAAGAAACTAACTCGTTGAAACGTTCATAACATCGATGGAATGGCTCATTTTCATGTTGCCTGAACGCTTGAATTTGAGCCTTTATAAAGATTGTTCGATGTGGTGGGAAGAATTTCTTGAGAAATTTCGACTGTAGCTCATTCCAGGATGGAATCGAGCTTGGAGGTAGAGACCATAACCAGGCTTTAGCTTTATCTTTGAGCGAGAAAGGGAAGAGTTTGAGGCGAATTACTTCTTGTGTGCAGGTTTGATCGTTGAGAGTATCGCACGCATCCTCAAATTCCCTAATATGGAGGTATGGCTTTTCCGAATCCATACCGTGGTAATGCGGTAGCATCTGGATCATCCCCTTTTTGAAACGGAATTTTCCGGAATTATACGGGAGTATAATGCATCCCGGAGTGACAGTACGCTCGGGATATAAGAATTCTCTAATCGGACGATATGGGGGCTCTTCCTCACCGGCGGGTGCACTGCCGTGTTGAGACACATCTCCCTCACTGATTGACTCGGTGCTCTCACTTGATGTACTCGGAGTGTGTCCTAAGAAGGGAAAGGGAGTGTTATCGAAGATTGAGTGTGAAGGAGTGGGAGGTGGGATCCAGAACTGTGGGGCGTTTGGAGTGTGGGGACTATCAGGATTATACTCGACAATTGGATTTTCGTGAATGTTGATTGGAGTATTATGGGGAGTGGGAGTGGTTTCACAATTTTGCATTAAAGTTTAGGAGAGATGATGGTGAATCTTTTTGTGATTTTTAATTTTTTTTTTTTTTTTTTGGTCAAAGTTTTGGATTGACTCAATCTAATCCTAAGTCTACCTACTTCCCCGGCAACGGCGACAAAAACTTGACGCGACAGAAAATGTGTCTCAGAAGTGCGTTCACTCTAGGCTCAAGTGTAAGCTTGTCGCTCAAGTAATAATCCCGGTAAGTCGGGTATCGAATCCACAGGGAAGAAGGACAACGGAGTTGTGACGACGGGATGAGACAGAGAGATCCTAACCTTGACTCTAAAAAGGAAAGAAAAAATTGATTTGGTTTTGAGATTGATTACAGCTAAATGTGATAATGAAAATGAGAAATGATGCAACTAAATTAATCTAACTAAATGGAGAATGACTGATGATTTCAAAAACTTTTTATTTTAAATGATGAGAGAAACAGGACGGGAATACAATCCCCCAACCCTAGTGTAGTGCGGTGATAATATTAATTGTAAATTTATCTGATTGATTAGACCCGGAATTTAGTACGCCCAAGCATTATGTATACGAGGTTCAAGCCCGCGCATACCTAATCTGAGGATGAGTAAATCGATATCGCGATAGTGATACTCAAATTGTACTCTAAATCATCACGAGTACCCAAAGGTAAATGAGATATAAAGATCCACAATTATTATATAACTACGCAATACGATCATAATCAATCACTAAATTCATCGGATTAATTTTATACACATGCACTAACACATTATGTTGGGTTCATGCATCCCCGCCTTTTAAACCTAGCCGGACATATTAAACTGAAGGATGCATGAAATAATAACGTTGCATGCGATAGAACTCATGATAACACTAGATCAAAATACGTGGCTAAGCATTATAAACGCAAAAATTTATTCAAATCACGCAGAAAAATTACCATGCAAGAATAATGATCATAAAAATAAAACTTGGATTACAACTTGAAAACAAACTCGGAAGTGTATTGATCTTGCAGCAATTAATTGAAGTTATGTTCCTAGATGTTTTCCTCTCTTTTTATCTATCAAAAACTACCTAAAACTATTCAGAACGGCTGTTCCTAAGTTACTACCTACGGACTCCACTCTTTTTGGAGAGTTTTAACCTAAAGGGATTCTTTGGAACCAATCAGAATGAAGGAGGAAAATTTGCGCATCAGGACCCCCGAACCGGTTCGCATGTACCCCGAACCGGTTCGCCCCCCGAACCTGTTCGCCCCTGGGTTCGCGAATGTCTGCTGGTCTGGGGTGTTTTTTTCTTCCTTCAACACTTAGAATTTTTCTTGTTTTCTTTCCTTTCTTCCTTGGATTTTCCTTCATTGTCTCGCTTTCTCTTTTGCGCTGCTTGCATAATTAACCTGTAAAACCAATAAGAGAAGCAAGAAACACAAAATACTTGCCAACGAAGATTAGTAGCATAAATGTGCGTCAAATCCATATAGGTTACATGACTCGGGTTCACAAATGCACTGAAATTAGGGGAATAAATATACAATATTTATGTCCAATCACTAGGAATAAGGTTTCCTTTGAAAAGGTGAAACTTAATCGCAATATTATTATTAACCAAAACAACTATTTAGTCATTGATATTAGTCAGAGTGTCAAACTTAAAGACGATAGTAACTCTTTTGATGATAAATTGATTGCTTTGTTCCAATTGTCATTTCAACAAACACATCTTATGTATAAAGTGATTAAATGGCACTTCCCTCCCTCAATTGGTGTAAACTATATAGATGGAGCTTCTAAATGGAATCTAGGATCTAGTGAATATGGTGGTATTGTGAGAGATCATAAGGGTAACATGGTAGTGCCTTTTTCTTTTCTTCTTCACACCACTCCGAATGATTATACTGAATTATATGGTCTAAAAATGGGGCTAAAAGTGCGTTTAGATTACCAAATTAATCCTATCCAAAAATCATCAGATTCTTCCATAGTGGTTAACTCGATTAAAAACAAGAGGAACCTTCCTTGGAAATTCAGATCTTTCTTTAGTGAGATTAAGCATAATCTAACGTCAATATAATACTCACGGTTACGGGGAATTAAACTTGGTGGTTGATTGTTTGGATAATGAAGCTTCGAGTCTAAAGTCTTTGAACATTTTGAAGAATTACAGATATGTTCCTATATTGGCTAAACGTGACAGCGAGATGAATAAAAGTGGATCCAGTAATATTATATTTTTTAAGTAATTCATTCATATTATTCCTTTTTAAATGGGGCCAGTATAAAACTCCAAGTTTAGTTCCATCCTTTTGGAAATTTATTCCATAAGGATTTTTTCTCTTTTTTCATCTTGAGCTTATAAGTACCATTTTGGAGAGTCTCTTTATCCTTTAATCAATAAAATTCAGAGGTAATCCCCTCTTTCCAAAACATAAATCTAGGTTTGACGTGTTCAATTCATATTATAATTTAAAAAACCCTAAGTTCATATTTCCGACCACTTCAACTCACATTTGATTCAATTTTGAATTAAACAAGTAGGGTTTTATAAGATTCATTCACATAATTTAAAATATATAAAATTCATTGAGATTACAGGCTTAATTCATTTGATTTATCATCGAACCATCCTAATTTATTAATATAATTTATCTATTACAATAGATTCAAAAGTAAAGGTTCTAGATGATTAAAATCATTTTATTAAAGTGTTAATCCAGATTTCAATGACTACTACTATCATAACACAATCCCAGTTAAGTACTCAATCAATATACTTTTCTTGGATAGATTGTCAAATCAAAGTCCCAAAAACCTCCAAATCCCCATCAATTCTTAGTGCCTCTTTTCCTTAAATCTTTAGGGTTTTCTCAAATGACAATTGACTATTTTAGGTTTTATAAACTAACCTAATTATAATACTCCTTAATTTTGTGCAATTAATTAAATAATTAAATATTGAATTTGGGTGAATTTTTATATAAATTATTTAAATGGAAATTCAATTTTATTTAATCTAAGTGATGAAAATAAAGTTTAATATGTAAAGTTGGAGTGGGTACGTAAAAAAATTTAAAGTATGGAAGTTATTATAATTTATAGAATTTTATTTGATGAATTATAGAAATTGTTGGATTAATTAGTAATGTATGTGTGGTTAATTATAATTACCTTAAAAAAAGAAAGGGAATTTATAATTATGGAAAGTAAATTAAGACTTAGGCATACGGGTAATTTCTTGTTTAAGATTAAGATAAAAAGATAAATAACAGATTGATTAGAGAAATGTTTAGGGTTAAGTTTAATTAAGAAATAGAATTAAAGAGAAAAGAGAAAGAAAAGAGTTCTTTAAAAGAATTTAAAAAAATAAAAAGGAGATAACATTTTAAAAATTAAATCATTAATTAATTAATAAAAAATAAAAAAATTGAGGCGGCGCTTCTTCATCCATATAACAGACGCTCAATTATGCCATTTCCTTACGTTATGTACAACTCCAACACTAAGAACTCCACTAGCTTTTTAATTTTCAATACACAACTCAACCAAAAACTAAACCCGAATATCACATAAATTTATCATTACAACATAATAAATTTATCCTATAATTCAACAAAATAATTATAAAATATTTTGGACCAACATTTACACTGGTTTTGAGAGCAATTGGAGGGGTTTTTAAACAATTTTTAAAGGAAACTTTCACTTACACTTCTTCATGTATAATTATTATATTATTTTGTGTTTTCCTACAATAATGAACGTTAACATTCTACTCCTCATTTTTGATGCATTTATATTCCAGATTCTACCTTCACCTAATTTCTTTTATAAAATTAATTAAAGATAACTAGGTTTTTAATTGGTCTAATAAAATTTTATGATTAAATAATATGATATTGCTAAATTGTTGAATTATTCAAAAACTATAATTTTAATTATAAATTGATAAAATTATAAATTCAGATAATTAGGAAAATGATCGAGTTTGATGATTAGAACATGGATAACTTAACATGTAAATTTCGATTGTCCACTCCAAGTATGTAATTTTCCAAAATAAAAATAGTATTGAATTATGAAACCTGATTAAGTTAGTATTATCCTAAATAAATTGTTAATTGAGACTTCATTAATTATGTAGACATGGGAACACGTGAGTAGTGCTCATTTGTATGATTGATGTCCAAACCATTATTTATTTACTTGTTGTACAAGTAAAAATAATGATGTCACTCATGTATGTTGATATAAATGATTGAATTTAATCCCTATATTATGTTGAAATTGAAATCATACTATTATGATTTAAAATTTTAACTTTAATAGTCAAAATGAAACTTATGATTAAAAGTCACGATGTCCCCATAATATGATTACGTGAGACGTTCGCGTAACCCACTGTATCTAAAACATAACCATTTATCTTCTTCTGCTTTCGTCTCCTAAGTTTACACCCAAACTTATACGTTACTATATCTAAATTATATTTTATCGGTTCCCGCTTATTAACTTTCATAATTTATCATCATAGGATATCACACGTCATCATTAATGCTAGTAATATTCTCCCACTATTTAACATAAACCCAAGTACTAAGGACCAAACATCTCTCCACGCCCAACATTGCATTAAGTTTGGTGCGTGGGATGTCTCACAAAGAGAAATCCAAATAAGGAACCCCCCGATACACTACGACCTAACACTGTCAGTCGTGAGAATCCGTTAGGCCATCAGTCCATAAAACGCACCCCTTACTTATCGTCTATTGTCATAAGAGTATGCTCATCCTCTCTCATGATACCTAAGATAATTACTTAATACCATCAAATAAGTATACTAATCCAATACTTTATAACTTCCTCTAGTTATAGTTATAAGATATCACACATTAACTTTACCATTAGTATAATATAATACTCCTATTATACCAAAATATTGTGACACCCCGACTAATTAAATACCGGGTAGCTACTCCTTTATTAAATCAATACAAAATGCCAAGTTGGTCCAGTTAATAGCATCACTGTCAAAAACATTTTTAATGATTACTAACCACCTAGTATTTAAAAAGTGAGTTGTCCAATTTTAAATTAAATCTGATTAACATGCAATAAATGAAATATAGAAATATAACACAACCATTCACGATAAAGTCCAACTATAGTGAATCAACAAATAAAGATGAGTCTAGAGGAAATACTCCTCACAACAATCCCAATATGAAAAGAAATGAAACAAGTCTGCATCCTGAATTAATTACAAACCAAAGTCTGAATAACTCAAAATATAAAATGAAATGTCTCTAAAAGAAATGGGCGACATGCCCTACAACTGATGAAATCTGAATATAGAGTCAAGGTAAATGAAGCGTCTACTAGCAAGGCCCTGTAACTTCCACAACAACTACAGCTCGTCACCTGACTGGAAATACTATGCATGGTGTCCTTGTGGCTGGGCACCTAAAAATGGTTTTTACAAAAAGATAGATTTGAAAGAAAACGGGTTAGAGCCCGAATGTGGAGAGTATTTTAAAAACAGCAAGTGCTTTAATCACAATTAAAACAATGGATGCAAGATACATGTTAGGACGTGCTCTCACATGAAATACTCACCTCTCGTCTAACTGTGCACTCCTAACGTTCCTGTACCCATTCATGTGTTATTTAACTAACTAAACCATCATAAGTTCTAACCCAACTACTCGATTCACAATATGAATTCCCATTGTTATTAATTAAATAGATAGCTTTACTTGAATTCGGATTCTCAATTATTAGCATTTCCGTTTACTGGAGGTTATCCCCTTATTTATCTTCTCAAGGAGTTACTATAAATGATTCTCATGAATAAACGTCACAATTCCTTTTCATTCGACCGTATATTATTCACATCATAAATATACAATATAAGCACCCCGAGGCTAAGCTGCGGTGCACACATACTCTGTTATCCATCCCAGTACATCACGTACATAAGGATTACAAATTCCGAATCTCTCAGGAATTGTTAGAATAAACACCACACATAAAAATGGAGGTGAACATAATTCAACATACCCATGGTCACGTACATACCTACGCTCCATAGCCAGATGGCTTAATAACTCACAATTAAGTCATTCCCTTGAACTATGTCCTCTAGGTACCAAACTAAATCCGGGCACACAAGGATTAGAAGGCCCTAAACGAACATAAACCTCCCGTGATAGCAAGTATGGTAGGTATTTCATACACATAAGATTATATACTAAGCATGCACACATCTTAGATATCTCAATATTAATAAAGGTATTTTCTACATCCTTATACCATTATTCCAGTTGTATACATTTTAAGTCTTCCGATAATATATAAGGTTGACTATCGACACATCTCACGTCCTAAATTCTTGTACTTAAAACCTATCTCAAAGGGGTTATTAAGTTTCCTATTATTCCCACGTGTTACATCATTATTCTTAATGTCCTTACTTCTGCCCCAAACCTCAATTCATCAATTTATTCAAAATTACTCTTTTAACCTTAATATCATTTCACTCATCGAGCTTCATTAGCTTTTAGAATAATTCCTCAATTTAAATTCTAATTAAGGTCCAACTTTATAACCATACCTACTGGTTTTCCTTAAGTCTAAGGATATTCAGAAGGTCTCCAATAATATTTTCCAAGGGTCAACATCATTAAAATTTAATTAGGGGAAATTTTACTCTTTCTGGGAAGGTCGATCGATCGACCTTGACCTTCGATCGATCGATGGTGGTCGATCGATCGATTGATGAATGTCGATCGATCGAACGCACCAGGTAGGCTACGGACTGCTTCGTTTTGCAGTTTTGAAATCATCCCAAAACACCATTAACAAGCATGAAACTCTAAGATAACGTTATAATATCATCATACAACTATCCTACAACATTGTCAACGTTCTAAAACCAATAATTCATCATTCAAGGGCTTTGTTTGGATCAAAACTTCATCAAAAATTCCAGTTTTCTATTTCTTTCAAGAACATTAATAAACTTCTTCTAAAATCCGTTTTTAGATCATCAATGGTTAAGATTTTGAATTCATAATTTGTCCAGAATGTTTCTACATGCAATCCCTAACATAGTCCATAGTTTTAATCCTCAAATTCATGGGTCTAATCAATCTTCCAAGACAAATTTGATAATTATCCTAAACATGGAAAAGCATAGCATTGAATCAATTATAATTAAACCACTTTCCTTAATCGTTCTTTAGATTTGTTGTTGATTGAAGGTGGTTGAATTCCTCTCTCTCTCTTTCTGCAGAATTCTTCTCTTTCTCTCTCTCTCTACAAGTTCTTCCCAAGATGACAATGGAGGTGGGGTTGGTTTATGTCAAGTTTAAGGTTTTTAAACTTCTCCTGTAGCCCACTACCTAAATTGGGGTTGGAAATGGCTTAGTGGGTTAGGACTAAGTCAGATTTTTAACTTTGATTTTCGTGGGTTTTAATTACCCAATATCCGAAATTACCAAACTACCCTTTTCGGTTGCCGGTATGGCCTTAAAATGCCCTGGGACCCAAACTAAACCCCCGGATAGTGTTTTCTGACTATTTCAACCCTTCCGGACTCGTTGGCGCACTCAAAATGACCATACGGGTGATAAAAATAAAATTCACTTTTTAATTCAAATAATTACATTCCTGACGCGACTGTCACGCGCGTCCCAACAAAATTTCTCAAATTGTCGTATTTCAATCTCGTGACAATTTCAATAGTTCCAATATTCATATATTGCCATATATACACATTATAATCAAATACTAACTCACATCTCGTTAATATTTTATCCGGATTAATTCTCAATTAATACACATTTAATTCAATTAATCCCATAAATAAATATCGATAAAAAATGCGGGGTATTACAAATATCCATACCATAACCAGCACACATACACATCACACATAATATATGTACGCTAGTAGTCTCTATAATGCTATCAACTTCCAAGGAATCTCTCACATGTCCCTGTTTTACCAACGGTCGGACTAGCTCAGACGAAATTGGTAAAAACCTAATCATAACGAATGGGAAGCGACCATAGTTCCTAAACTGAGAGCAAGATGAATCATACCCAAGACGTCTTACCCCTACCTCATGCACGGTAAAATATTGGACGCTATGATCTGGGGACTATACTCTCCCTGCCCCTCAAGCCAGGGGGATTCACCCACGTCACGCAACTTCACTTAATAGCACTAGAGGGGTATTAAGCACATAATATATATGTACACACTAGCCTATTACTAGTGCCTGAAGGCAAGAAGAAAATTTTCCAAAGCACGTACCTCCAAAATTACAAAAAAATTCGTTCCCTGACATAATAAAGTGCAATTTTAACAAATTGGCAATATTAATCTTTATTTATATGACTATCATGCAAAGCTTTAATGTTCGTTATTGGTAATAAAATTTCATGTCGTGTCGTATTTATTTTGGTCAAGTTTGTTTTTGGTTAAAATAACATTGTGTTCTGCCGCTTTTATTTGGATCGTGTTCGAGATGGATAAACAATAATATTTCATATCATGTGTCGTGTTTATTTTGAGAGTTTGCAAATTTAAGCATAAGGTCATGTCATTTACCAATAAATAAGAAACATAAGATTCTACATGAATCTACTTAAAGTGTAACAAACTGCAAAGAGAATTAAATCCAATCCACTTATTAATAAAAAAATCATGATGGCACGACAACAAATTTCTCCTGTTACGATTAGTGAAACCCAAATAACCGGTTAGAATACCTAGAATATGTATTTTTTCTTATTTTCATAATTGCGATAAAGATATACTTAGTTTATAACACACTTATCAATTCGCAGTACGCCTGTGCATAATACTTTTGGCACATTACATCACTACAAGATACAGCACACGAATAAAAATAAAATACATACAAAAAAAATGTTTGTGAAACATCCAAATTAAATTTTGCAATTAATATTTATAGATGTGTTTTATCTAGTGTAATTTCTAACACAATAAAAATTCTTCCCCATGATATTTATCATTTTATTTTATTTTTCTCCAACGCAAATAGACCCAATTAAAATTGAATACAACATGTGAAATATGTTTTTAACATAGCATGGACTCAATCCATTTAAATGCAACTTTCCCTCTAATTAATGCAATTAAAGTAATGAGGTGCTACATTACTTTTCTTTCACAATTATAATTGTAGAAGATTTTTTTTGGATAAAAGTAAGAAACTTAAATTAAACATAGAACATTGAGCCAAGTGCACCGTCGCTTTGGGCCTTCCCCTCAGAGAACATCGAGCCTTGTTCTTCATTCAGTAGAATATATGAAAATATGATTCTCTCTCTCATCAATAAACGGTTCCAACTCAAATACTGAGGTACCTATTTGACCTTAGGCTTTGCTCTGGTTACCAAAACACATTTTTACATACATCCTAGTACCTACGTGTGCACTTTCACTTGATCGATGTAGCTATAATAGTTGTACCTATTTTATGTGTGTGAAACCTAGAAGTATTTACCTATTAGGTTAGTACCTTAGGTCCGACTTGTAGGTACTTATTATAAAAAACTATTTAGGTAAAAAAATATATGAAACACGAAATAGTTGAGCTATAATGATAATAATAAAAACAAAAAATGTTAAAAAAAGTTACAAAAGTTGTTAAAAAATGTTAAACTGTATTTTTTTTTATTAAAATATAAAAAATATTACACAATTATAATATAACTGATTAAAAATTATTTTCAGTATAATATAACTGATTTTCAGTATAAAATTTATTTTCAGTAAATAAAAAATAAAACTGATTTTCGTTAAAAAAATTATTTCTAGAAAAAAATACTTATTCAACAAAAAATTAAAACGATTTCAGTTAAACAAATATATATTTCCCCCAAAAAAATATTTTTCCCCAATTAAAATGATTTTCAACACAAAATTTATTGTTTTCCACCCAAAAAATAATTTTCTATTACAAAATAAGTAATTTCCAGCACAAAAAATATGAAAATAAAAATGATTTCGAACTATAACAAAAATAAAACTCAAACCCAAAAATAGATAGCAACCACACCCAAACCCAAAAAATAGACAGTAACGACACCCAAACCCAAACCCTAGCCTCCGACAAAAAAATCGACCTCCGGCAAAAACTCCAAACGCCAAACCCAAACCTTCGGCAAAAAATCCAGCAAGAAAAAAACTCCGACAAAAAAAATATGAAAACTCCGGTAAAAACAAACCTCTGACAAAAAAAAAACTCCTATCACCAAAACAAACCGCCGGTAAAAACAAAATTCCGGCCACCAACCAATTTCAAATAGACAACAACCACACCCAAAAAAAATCTACCTCCGACAAAAAAATCCCAACGTCAAACACAAAACTCTGTAAAAAAAAATCTACAAATATGCAGAGATCCATATAAACAAATACGCAAAAATGATGTATAGAACCTGTGGTGATCCGAGTCAGGGGTTGATAGAGTACTGTGAATAGAAAATGGTTGGAATCTTGGGTTGGGGTGCCAAATGGCTCTTATTTTAGGCTTGGATTTAAAGAAGGACTTGATGAATCCGAAGAGAGAGTGGAAGATATGAACCCAGTTGATCTCTCCTACCCTGGTTTGGCCGGCATTGGACTATCCTAGGCAGCCTCTTACATTGGTTGGTAAGCAACTATCGACCCTATGAACATTCACCAGTTGCAATTTTTGTTGCCGTCTGGGACAACCAAATACCTTCTTCAATTATTTTTAACTCTGGTCGCTGTCACAACCGAAGCGACTCTTCCCCGACTTCCCAATAACTTTGGATCGTTCTTTTGAACCCGTATGGATCAACCATCAGCATAAACCTCTTCATCATTGGGTGAAAACCATTATCCCACCAAAACTAATATAAACAAAGTGAGGTCCATCATCCTCTCTAAAATAAAAAAATTGGATTAGAGAGTTTCAAGATAAACTGCAAATTATAATGTTCAGTTATAAAAAACTACAGTTTGAGAATAACTCTTAATGAACCATAAATACAATCATTGAAATCAAAGAAAAAAACGTTTCCTTCTATGAGAAATCTGCAGAAAACAAAATCAAATAGAAACCAAAAGATAGAAAAGTGGAGAGAGTGAGAGAGAGAGATAGGTGGAGGGTCGTGTGACGTGAAATGGGGGGTTTGTGAGACAAATATGGGGAAAATAAAAAAGGTTAAGGGGGAAATGAAAATGTGAACTTAAAATTCAAATTTTGAATTAAAGTTTTAAGAATTCATCTCAACCCTTCATTTTCCAAAAATTTCTTTTGACATGGCACTGATCCGCACCGTTAAAAATGTACACATTTTCAAAACCTTCCCTACTTTATTTTATATATATGTATATATATATATCATACACACCAGATATATACATTCAATCACATCATATATACATGCCATCTCACATCCGCACATATATAAATATCATAAATCTTGCTATATGTATATTCACTCATTATACTAGCCAATACATACCCACAAGTATTCATAGTTCTTTTTATTGTTCAATCACTCACTTGAACCTCATTATTCAACCATGCATATAATTTAGTAACTTAATTGAAATCTCACTTAGGACACACGATCTTTCCACAATAACTCTGTAATACCCCTCATTTATGAAGAAATTAACTTTACATTAAATTGCCTTGTGGGTTAATTATATAAAATAAAGGCAGTTGAAGTAAATATTACTTTAAGTGATTTAAGAGATAATATTCACTGAGTTTTGCATACTTACCGCTAAGCGAATGTAAATAGTGTAACGTTATATTTTGTTGCATCGTTGTGCTTTAAGTGACTATTGTGATTTATATTCCAATCGGATTATTATTAGAAAGTTAATATAATGTTGGAACAAGAAATAATGGAGGATATCTCGGATGCCAGTTCAGAGTGCATGGTTATTCCGGGACTTGTCGAGATAGGTAAAATAAGTGCCAGGTGTATTTTTGGGTTCCGAGGTACTTTTGACCAGTTATAACTTAATTATGATGTTACGAGTCATTTTAAGTATGTAGCGGCATTTAACGTTGAACTTAATGTATTTAAGGAATTTAAGTCTTGCAAGAGAATTTATATCTCATTTGTGTATTTATAAACCTAGAGAATTAGAGAGAAGAGAGGGCTTGAGAAAGAAGAGCAAATAGAGAGTTTGGTGATTTAGGCTTGGAATCATTGCAACATGAAGATAATCCGAAGCTACAATCTTAAGGCAAGTTTCTAACTTGCATAAATGTATGATTGAGTGTGAATAATTTTTATTTATAGTTAGTATTATTGAGTTTGAACCGTGAATGAAATTTGATATTTTGTGGGTTAAATCCTAAGTTATAGGATCTAGACTTGTTTTAAACTGTCTCTTCTAGTAGGTTAACTTGGTTTAGTGATTTAGAAAAGTTAGGAATTGATGATGTTGGGTTATATGGAAGAAAATAGGATTTTGGGATTTAGGGTTTATTCAAACCCGTAGCAAAAACTCGGGCCTCTCAACCCAGGCGAATCGATTCGCCCTTCTCAGCAAATCGATTCGTTAAAATGGTGGCTATATGTTTGAGGAACCGAATTGATTTGGGTTAAGGCCGAATCGATTCGGGCTTAGACAGTAGGTTAGTTTTCTCAGCCTAATCGATTCACATTTTGAGCGAATCGATTTTCTTTCAGGGGCGAATCGATTCGGCCCTAGGCAAATCGATTCGAAATCCTATTGTTTTATGAAAATTTTCCAACTTGGTTTCTACTCCTTTTACTTTAGGTTTGAGGCTTAGGAACCTTCTCATATGAAATAATAAGGGTCTTACATAAGGGGGATTAATACCCAAGGTTAGTAAGGGGGCATTCGGGTTTATTTCGGGGACTATTTAGTAGGACTTAATGTCTCCTTTCATTTAGTAAACGAGTCTAGGACTAGGGTTGAGTTGGGTAGTATCATTTTGGACTTTCAGGGGTCAGTGTAAGGATAATTATACTTTGTAGCTTATATCGTTATGAACATATGGTTTTGAAAACAAGAAATGTACCTTTTAATTGGCATAGCTTGTGATTATGTCATGCATATACATACGTCTCTAAATGTTATCATAAGGGAAGTTACTCGAATGAGGTAAATCCCTTGGCTAATGATGCAGGGAGAATATAGTCCCCGGTCCATAGGACCGATGGTTACATTGTATGATTATTTTATTTGAAGTGAGGAAATTACAAGTATGGTTATGACTCACTGTCGAAGGTATATGGCCGCTTCCCATGCGTCGCGATGTAGGGTACCCAGGTGGTCTTGATTATAGGCCCTGGAAGATGATAGCACTTACGGGCGCATCCAGTGGGGGGACTCCCGGAAGGATGGTCTTAGAACCGTTATATTATGATTGTATTTGTTCTCACGGTTATGGAATTTAATATGAATGACTTAATGAACCTACAAATCAATTTTATGGTATATGATCCCTGAATGATAAATTGATTCGTGAAGATAGATTTTATGAATTTGCAAACTAAGAATGATAAATAGAATTAATCTATTCCTCTTAATTGGATGGGTAGTTTAACTTATAACGGAATGGTATGGCGCTAGGATGTGCACTTAGAAGAGAGGTGATGATGGTTCTTACGATGAAAAGAGAACTTAACTTGTTTATGATGTTAGTATTCATAATTATTATGCATTTTATTCACACATATATCATATCAAATCGGGACTTGACCCGTTTATATTTTCCTTCTTGTGTGGTTCTTAATTATGTTCTAGTGATCCGCCGCAAGGGCCCCCTCTTTGATCTTTCCTTCCCAGTGTCAAGGAGCTACATCATTTTTCGGATGTTGTAGGAATTTTGTAGTAGACGCATCAATCTTTTGGACATTCTAGTTATGATCCGTCTCTATATTCGGGTGTGTTGCCCCAGTTTTTATTCATATTTACTGTAATACATGGTGTAATCTTTTGTATTAGTTTGTTAACCGACTGCTTATTCAGTTATGTTTTTTAGAATGGTTATTAATCAATTACATGTTTTTATTTATATCCACCTTCTGTTATAAATTGGATTGTTGAAATAGTTTTTATGAAATTTGCAAAATTATATGACATCTGTTTTCAAAAAAATATTTTGTGGTTGTCTCGTACTATTATTATGCGACAACGATACTAAGAATGAAGCATTTATGATTCATATTTTTATTCGGGTAGCGGGATGGACACCTCTTATTTTAATAAGCGGGGTGTCATAGATGGTATCAGAGCATCAGATTCTAGAGTCCTTAGGATCTATGCAGACTTATCACGTTCTACCGTAGCGTTTTTTGATATAGAGCCCTATTACTAGGACTACTTTAATTGTGCGTGTTTGTGATCTTCTACAAATATAAATCGTTTTAGCTATACTCTGATTCAGTTACTTTTTATCTCAGATGCCGCCTTGACGAGGTCGCACGACAAGGGTAAATCGAGTTGTAGAGGACGTAGAGCCCTCACCACCATAGGGAATGATGAACGCGATGGAGGTGGATAATATTATTTCCATGGCAGTCAACGTTGCAATGACCGCTATGCACAACAACTTCCACAAGCCCAACAACAGACCGTAGCAGTGGTTGAAGCCCATACGGGACCCTCTGCATGGGAAAGAGTTAGAAAATCCTTCCTGAAAGGTCACCCTCCATAATTTCAGGGTGGCGCTGATGTTATCGTGGAAAGTTAGTGGAAGAAAGATATTCCATGCCATCTTCGAATGGTGGAAATTATAGGGGAGGGGAAACAAATTCTCACCACTTTTAAACTCATAGGAGCATCCCTACAATGGTTGTCACACCCTGTAAAAACCAACAGACGGGGTGGCCAGCCACCGCCGCCGAACTATTCCGGACGTGATCTAAATAAATACCATTCTTAGCATGAGGCAGATATGAGACATAAATAAATCAGTCCATAAGACAAATAATTGAATTAATCTCAATTGATCATAAATAACTAAGCGATAAAAGATCCATCACATGCTAACTACGAATAAATCCAATCTTAAAAAATGATTAAATAAAATCTGAATAATAAAGATCTGAATAATCCAACAGAAATCCTCTAAACAACTTTGCAACCGAATGGCCCAATAAAACTCCAATGAAGTCTCATAATTAAATACGACTGGAAAAGAAAGTCTAATTAAACTATGCCATGAAAATAAATAACTCCAGCTGCACCTCCAAACGATAAACTTCGATAAAATTATGCAGCTTCTCCAATTCTAATCCTAAAAAAGATTAGACAACGCATGGTTCAGAGGCAAAGCCCCGAGCAAGAATACACACTACTCCCCTCGAATAGGATCCTTGAACCCAGACAGTAGCATTTTATGCAATAAATATCAAAATAAAATATTTTAAATTAAATGAAATAATTAAACGCGACAAATATAAATTACTAACTATCTGTAGGAATCCCCATTTAGAAGTCACACCAATATGATTTTAAAATTCCAAAGTCCCACGATGTTAATTTATTAAATTAACTAATTTTTATTAATGTTCTCACTTTTTATTAAAGTGTCACACTTCCCATTGTCAATCGCCCTCTGACCCATTTAAACTGTCGGACACGACACATGACAAGGTTCCACACATGACACAACATAAATCGCCCTCTGAACCGTTTAAAATGTCATCCCCGACACATTATGTCGCCACAAATTTTAATACCCGTTTTTATCTTAGGCATTAATTCTCAATTTCTTAATTTATAATCACCCCGCCCTTTTAAATGACGTGAGATCCTCAAAATACCCATTAGTACCATAACTAAGGGTCCCCAAGTTATTATTACGTCCTACCCTATGTATAGGAATAATTTATATCCTAAACTTCGAACTAGTCTCATGCATAGGGTAGCATAACGATGAAAAAGTACCAAAAATCAGCCCACCCCCAAGATGATAAAAATGCGATAATCTACCCTCACTAGTCCCATACCTAGAAGGCGTAAATCATCAAAAGGCCTACCCACTAGTCCCATACCTAGAAGGCATACTAAAATATAGGGAAATAAAAAATTACCTAACAACCCGTCGTCACAAAGGCAATATAGTAATACCAATAAGTCACACAAACAAGCATAATTAATCAACGTATAAAACTACGCATGATAGTCCAATTCAATTAAACCGTAATTTAATTATCACCTCGACATAAACATCCAATTAATCTCATTTAATTATTTAATTTAAATATACCACTATTTCATCATTTAAAGCATCAAAATTCTAATTTCATTGTTTCAACACAAATTACATGAGTTATACGCCCCCAAATCCATTTATTTTAAAACTAGGGTTTTTATACATGCAACCTACACTAATAAAACCCAAAATCACTCATGAATCCTACATACCCAAAGGGTTGTGAATATTATTCAGATTAAAATATTTTATAAAAACAACCCCATAGTTAGTGTCCCCTTTTTCTAATTAAGTTACTAATTATTTTTAAGAAAATATGTAATTAAGTGTTTAGGCGACACTTAAAAGGCATAATACTAAACGAAAAGAATAGAGTATTCATGCCTGTGAAGATCGTGTTGAAAATGTGATTAGAAATCTGGATTCCTCTCAAAAAATTAGCAAAGAGGTGTTCTTGAATCAATCTTGATTAAGCCTCCCTAAACTTGTGACAAAAACTTGATTATGAAGAAGGTTGATGATAATGAGTGAGAGGAAAAATATTTGGAAGTGTTCTCTGGTGAAAAACTGAAGAAAAAGTGATTATGAGAAGTCCCCCAATGGATTAACAAGGTTATATATTGATTAGGAGTCCTAATCCTACATAAAATCTAATAAAAAACAACTTGCAGCGCACGTTTTCTGAAGGCATCAGGCGTCGATCAATCTATGGCCCAGAAAAACTGACAGTTTTGCTTAAAAAATATAAGGGACAAATATTTAAAAATTCATATAATATCTGTTTTAACTCCGATTTCAATTCCGCTTGAAGTTTTATTCTTCTAAAATCATAACAAACATATTTAGCCATTAAAAAATATTATATTCAAAAAATTATTTTTCTCGAATATTCCAATTAATTAATTAAATTAATTAATAAAAACATGGGGTGTTACATACTCCCCCACTAGCAAAGAATTTGTCCTCGGAATTAGACGAAGCACACTCATCAACGCGTAAATCTCGCAAAAGGAAATAAGGCTCACATATGCCTACACCATAAAAAAACACAATTAGGCGCCCATACACCTAATTCTACACGCATCAACCCCACGAGTAACAAAATAATATATATAAGTATCTAAGAAGGTATTAAGTACCGCAATATGCCACTAGCCACGCAATCTATCCTGCTCTGACTGAACCTGAGGGACATTGCACCTCCCATAACTGAGATTGGTTGGTGCAGTGACCACCCCCTATGCACCTGATGCTGCCGGTGCTGCTGGCATTCCCTAAACGCTAGCTGATGCTAAGACGGGAGGCCTCAGTACTAGCTGCCCCTATACTCCTTGCCCTTGTTTTCCTTGCGTACCTTGACCTTGTTGGGCCGGTTCTCTATGGTTTGGTTGGCCCGATCTCTTATAACACTTTGCCGCTGGATGTCTTACTTTTCCTCACACAAAGCATTCACCCCTAAAAGGTTCGAAACACCTAGTATTGGCTTGCTCCTCTCCTTGAACTTGTTATTCCCGATTGGTCCTCTGCCTCATCGATGTTTGAACATTGTGTCCTTTATTCTCACATCCCTGTCCATTAGACTCTTGTCTCTTCCCAACTTCTTTTGATAACGACCCATATCTTGCCATAGCAACATTGAAACATCCACCACCTGAGCATAAGTAGTGTATGCTGAATTCCCCAACACCATTTGCCTAATTGACCAAGACAATACCTTAATGAAACACTCAATCTTCTTAATCTCAGTGCTAACCTCCTTTGGTACAAACATAGATAAATTAGTGAACTCCTGTTCATACTCGATAATCGACTTTGAACCTTGCTCCAAATCCATAAATTCTATTTTCTTTGCGTTCCTAATCGCATACGGAAAGTACTTATTGTTCAACTTTATTAAAAACTATGCATAACCCAACTGATCTCTCTCCTATGACCTGGTGGCACTCTTCCACCATTGCAACGCATCCCCTGTCAGCTTAAATGTTGCGAACATCTGCTTCTACACATCCATGCAATCCGCCATCCTCAAATGCCTCTCTATATCTCTCCTCCACTGGTGAGCAACCGTAGGGTCACATCCCCCTCCAAAGGTGGGAGGATTGCCTTTAAGGAAACTGGGTCTCACCCTATCCCAAGCTGAGACAGATGTAGCCTACTGCTGAGCCTCTAAAGTCACCCATCTCTATCTCCCCATCTCCAGACCAGCCGTCGTGGCCTTACGAATGATAACCTTTAACTCCTCAGCCTCCAAAGTAATTTGACGCCACCTATCCTGAGCCGTGGGACCAGAAATAGACTCCTCTCTCCTATTCCCAACTCTCCTTGTGTTCGCCATCTGTGAAGATAGGATCAAAACAGCATCAGACTCGGAATGACTAAGAGTACAAATCATCAAAATGAAATCAAAGAAAAGAAACCCAAAAGCTAAAACGGACTCATAACCTACGAGACCTAAGACCATGCTCTGATACCATTTGTCACACCCCGCAAAATCCGATAGACGGGGTGGCCAACCACCGACGCCGAACTATGTCGGGCGTGATCTAAATAAATACCATTCTTAGCATGAGATAGATATGAGACATAAATAAATGTGTCCATGAGATAAATAATTTAATCAATATCAAATGATCATAAACAACTAAGCGATAAAAGATCCATCACATGCTAACTACGAATAGATCCAATATTCGAAAATGATTAAATAAAATCTGAATAATAAAGATCTGAATAATCCAGCATAAATCCTCTAAACAACTTTGGAACCGAATGGCCCAATAAAACTCCATCGAAGTCTCATAATGAAATACGACTGGAAAAGAAAGTCTAACTAAACTATGCCATGAAAATAAATAATTGCAGCTGCACCTCCAAATGATAAACTCTGATAAGCTTATGCAGCTTCTCCAATTCTAATCCTGAAAAAGATTAGTCAACGCATGGGTCAGAGCCAAAGCCCCGAGCAAGAATACACACTACTCCCCTCAAATAGGATCCTTGAACCCAAACAGTACCGTTATACGCAATAAATATCACAATAGAATATTTTAAATTAAACGGTATAATTAAACGCGATAAATATAAATTACTAACTACCCGTAGGAATCCCCATTTAAAAGGCACACCAATATGATTTAAAACTTCCCAAGTCCCACGATGTTAATTTATTAAATTAACAATTTTTTATTGTTGTTCTCACTTTTTATTAAAGTGTCACACTTCCCCTTGTCAACCGCACTCAGACCCGTTTAAACTGTCAGCTCCAACACATTATGTCGTCACAAATTTTAATACCCATTTTTATCTTAGGCATTAATTCTCAATTTGTTAATTTATAATCACCTCGCCCTTTGAAACGATGTGAGATCCTGAAAATACCCCTTAGTCCTATAACTAAGGGTCCCCAAGTTATTATTACGTCCTACCCTATGTATAGGAATAATTTATATCCTAAACTTCGACCTAGTCTCATGCCTAGGCTAGCGTAACGATGAAAAAGTACCAAAAATCAGCCAACCCCCAAGATGATAAAAATGCAATAATCTACCCTCACTAGTCCCATACCTAGAAGGCGTAAATAATCGAAAGGCCTACCCACTAGTCCCATACCTAGAAGGCATCCTAAAATATAGGGAGACCAAAAATTACCCAACAACCCGTCGTCACAAAGGCAATACAGTAATACCAACAAGTCACATAAACAAGCATAATTAATCAACGTATAAAACTACGCATGATAGTCCAATTCAATTAAACCGTAATTTAATTATCACCTCGACATAAACATCCAATTAATCTCATTTAATTTAAATATACCACTATTTCATCATTTAAAGCATCAAAATTCTAATTTCACTGTTTCAATAAAAATTACATGAGTTATACGCCCCCAAATCGATTTTTTTTAAAACTAGGGTTTTGTACATGAAACCTACACCAATAAAACCCAAAATCACTCACTAATCCTACGTACCCAAAGGGTTATGAATATTATTCAGTTTAAAAGATTTTATAAAAACAGACCCATAGTTAGTGTCCCCTTTTTCTAATTAAGTTACTAATTACGTTACTAATTAATAGGCGAAACTTAAAAGTCATAATACTAAAGGAAAAGAATAGAGTATTCATGCCTGTGAAGATGGTGTTGAAAATTTGATCAGAAATCTGGATTCCTCTCAAAAATTAGCAAATAGGTGTTCTTGAATCAATCTTGATTAAGCTCTAATTAAGCCTCCCAAAACTTGTGATAAAAACTTGATTATGAAGAAGGTTGATGATTACGAGTTTGAGGAAAAATATATGGATATGTTCTCTGGTGAAAAATTGGAGAAAAAGTGATTATGAGAAGTCCCCCTATGGATTAACAAGGTTATATAGTGATTAGGAGTCCCAATCCTACACAAAATCTAATAAAAAAATAACTTGCAATGCACGTTGGCCCTGAAAAACTGACAATTTTGCTTAAAAAATATAAGGGACAAATATTTAAAAATTCATATAAAATTCGTTTTTAACTCCGATTTCAATTCCTCTTGAAGTTTTATTCTTCTAAAATCATAACAAACATATTTAGCCAATAAAAATTATTAAATTCAAAAATTTATTTTTCTCGAATATTCTAATTAATTAATTAATAAAAACACTGGGTGTTACAATGGTGGGATCGGTAACAACTCCGGAACAAAGGGATATCATGACTATCTCAGAATTCTTGGTTATATTTGATCGAAAGTATTTTCCTCCAGCAATCCAGAAGGAGACGAGGAGGACTCTTTAGGATGTTGTTCAAGGGGAGCGATCAGTGGCAAAATATAAAGAGGAATTTACTCGTTTAGCAAACTTTGTGCCGGATGAAGTAATTCCAGAAGAAAGGAGGATTTTGAAACTTATCGGGGGTTTGAGTTGGAGGATAAGGCAGCACTTGTTAGGGAACCTAGCTTTGCAAACATTTAGCGATGTGATGAATGCAACTTTACTCCATTGCCAGGACACCGCCTTCACTTGAAGGTGAGTAGAAAGATTGGAGATTCTGGCCGATCTAGTAAACAAGGAGGAAATGGTGCCAATGGAGATCTACAACCACCACAACAGTCTGGGAATAAGCAAAAAGAGCAGGACGTCCAGCATGGGGACTCGGCTAAGAAACAACACTTTGGGGGTTATAACTTTGACGGAGGTGGTTTTAGGCACGGTCAGGGTGCTCAGCAACAGCAGCAGCCGTTAGGCCAACAGGGACAAGCATGCAGAGGGAATAATGGAGGTCGAGGCCATCAGGGCCAAGGTGCGGGGCAATTTCAGAACAATAATCAGGGCCAACATCTGGAAAATTTTATGAGCCATTATTTTCAATGCGGTGAATATGGTCACATGAGGAGATTTTGTCCACAGTTGAACAGGTGACAGTTGCATAGAGGCCCTCAGAATCCGCGGGCACAACCACCACCTCCATCACCTATTCCAGTCGTCCCTTTATAATAGGGACAACTTCAGTATGGGTGTGTGTATAATATTCCGGATGCTTTGTTTCGTCGAGCACCGCATGTGTCTCTAGCTATTGAGGGTAAGTTTCCCATTCACGGGTATGTGGGTCGAGTGTTATGTGACACGAGTGCAACACACTCATTTATCGCTAGGCACTTTTCTCATTCGAAGGGATTGTTTAAGTCTGCTGAAAGTACTTTTACTAGTGTGGAGTCTTCTATGGGTGATAGTTAACTATAAGTTTTATTTCTAAAGAGGTGGGAATAGACCTTGGTAGACTGCGCTTTGAGGCCGATTCACTCGTCCTAGACATGGTCGGGTATGATGTTATTCTGGGCATGGATTGGTTAGTAAAATACAGATCCATGGTGAATTCTTAAGGGAGGAGTATAGTCTTTGCCATTCCGGGACAAGAAATGTTTTTGGTAGCTATGACTCTTTCGGAGGGAGGTTCGAGTACGCACTGGTATTGTATTGAGGACGAGACTTCACGAGAAATAGTTGTTTCCCTAGACACAATTCCTATTGTTAGAGATTTTGAAGATGTCTTTCAGGAAATCCCAGGCTTACCTCCAAGTTGTGAGATGGAGTTCATAAATTATTTAGCATCGGGAACGCGACCTATAACGAGAAATCCATACCGTATGACTCCTTTGGAAATGAGGGAGTTAAGGGATCAGATTCAACAACTTTTAGGACAAGGGTTCATTCGGCGTAGCACGTCGCCATGGGGTTCTCCTATATTATTTATGAGGAGGAGAGATGGCTCCTTTAGGTTGTGCATCAATTACCGTGAATTGAGTAAGGTAACCATAAAAAACAAATACCCATTGCCTCGAATCGACGATTTGTTTGATTAATTAAAGGGAGAATCATACTTCTCCAAAATAAATTTGAGGACTGGGTACCACCAACTACGAATTAGAGAGCAGGACGTGTCAAAAACTGCATTCTTGACTAGGTATGGGTCTTATGAGTTTTTGCTCATGCCTTTTGGCCTGACCAACGATCCTGTCGTATTTATGGACCTCATGAATCGAGTATTTTGGGACTTCGTAGACCAGATTGTCATAGCATTTATTGATGACATTCTAGTTTATTCTCGAACTGAAGTTGAACGTGCCAAACACTTGTAGTTGGTCTGCAGACACTACGGGATCTTCAAATTTATGCTAAGTTCGAGAAATGTGGTTTCTGGTTGCGGGAAGTGTAATTTCTGGGGCATATCATAATGGATGAGGGTATTTCTGTAGACCCAAGAAAAGTTGTCGTGCTGAGGGAATGGGGTTAGCCCATGACGCCAACTGAGATCCGTAGCTTTCTGGGTTTGGCGGGATATTATCACCGTTTCATTAAGGGTTTCTCCAAAGTTGCGGGCCCTTTAACAACCTTAACCTGTAAGGAAGTATGATTTGTTTGGGATTATTCCTATCAGCTAGCTTTCGATGAAACGAAGGACAAGTTGACTTCTGTTCCTGTACTCACATTGCCAAGATCGGCAGTTGCTATTTGGTCTTCACATACGCATATCTATAAGGATTGGGGGGTGTTGCAACAGGAACATAGGTCCATTGCATATGCGCCCCACAAGCTTAAGGCCCATGAAAATAATTATCACATGCATGATCTAGAGCTTGATGCGGTAGTGTTTGCCTTAAAGATATGGAGTTATTACCTCCAGGGTGAGAAATTTAGTTTTTTATACACCACAAATCATTAAAATATTTATTCTCACAAAAAGTTCTAAATATGCGGCAACATCGATGGTTAGAATTTTTAAAGCACTATCAATTCGATATTCACTACCATGTAGGCAAGGCAAATGTAGTAGCTGACGTTCTGAGTCGTAAACCCGTGGGGGAACTAGCAAAAGTGTGGAAATCCAAATGGAAAGAACTTAGGTAGGATGTTATTGTATCAATAGCGTTCATGTTGGTGTTGACCGTTACGCCCGCTATTGTGATGTGAGTCATAAAAGCGCAAGGAGGGGATAAAGTTCATCAAGACCGGGTACGTTAATTGTTGACCAAGGAAACGGATTCCTACATTATTAGTTTGGAGGGTGGGATACGCTTCAACGGAAGACTTATAGTCCCTCACGAGGGAGACTTGAGACGTGATGTCATGATGGAATCCCATGGTTCAAGATTTGCAATACACCTAGGTGGAGACAAAATGTACCAAGATATGCGCCGTCAGTATTAGTGGGTGGGTATGAAAAGGGACATTTAAGAGTTTTCCTCCCAATGCGTCACTTGTCAATTGGTGAAGGTGGACCACCAGCGATCGGCTGGATTGTTGCAACCGTTAGAAATACCGATGTGGAAATAGGAGAGTATCTCAATGGATTTTATCATTGGATTATCGATGTCGCAAAGCGGTCATGATTCTGTTTGGGTAATTATCGATTGTTTGACCAAATGGGTAAATTTCCTACATGTACGGACAGATTACAAGACGGCACGTTACACCCATCTCTTTATTGCGAAAATAGTGAAACTCCCTGGGGGTCCTATTAATATAGTCTCATATCGAGACAAATTTTTGTATACCATTTTTGGCAATGTTTCCAAGTGGCGATGGGGACTGAATTGCGGTTGAGTACATCATACCATCCAGAAACTGATGGGAAATGGAGAGAGTCAATCGAATGTTGGAGGATATGCTTCGAATGTGCGTACTTGACATTAAAAGTGGATGGGAACAATACTTTCCGTTGGTCGAATTTGTATATAATAATTCATACCAATTTATGATAGGTATGGCACCGTATGAGTCATTGTATGGCCGACCGTGTTGATCGCCTTCTTGTTGCTTGGAAGTAGGAGAGAATAAGCTCCTTGGACCTGATATGATCCAAGATACCTCCTCGAGGATTGAGCTGGTTCGAAACCTCATACGAATTTCACAAGACCGCCAGAAGATCTATGCCGATGCGAATCGAAGGCATGTGGAACTGGAAGTAGAGGATCAATTTTTAGTGGGGGTATCCCCAATGAAGGGTGTAATGTGATTCGCTAAGAAAGGCAAACTTGCGCCGGGCTATGTAGGCCCTTTTCCCGTTATTACAAGGGTAGGCCCCATAGCATATCAACTTGCTTTGTCGGAATGCCTACAACAAATCCATGACGTGTTCCATGTTTTGTCTTTGAAGAAGTATAAAATATGCGAGGGAGCTCATTGGCACATTCCATTAGATGATATCAAGTTATAGCCTGATATTTCATATGAGGAATAACCCGTTGCTATTTTAGAACACGAAGAGCGTAGACTAAGGTCGAAGGTAGTGCCCTTGGTCCGAGTCCAATGGGGACACCACAATGCCTAGGAATCAACTTGGGAACGAGAGGACGATATTCAAGAGAAGTACCCACACCTCTTTTTACTAGGTACGCATAAATTTTGAGGGCAAAATTCCCTTATAAGGGGGGGAGTATGTAATACCCCTTATTTATGAAGAAATTATTTTTCCAAGATAACCGAATAGTTAACACAAAAGAATTTAAAAGCAATTGGAATAAACATTCCCATATAGTAATCCAATACAGTAATCCGCACAATAGAAAATGTATTAAAATGACATGAATACAAGAGTACATGACTCAGATAGAGATAATGGAAATCCTTTGTGCGACATGCCCTAACTAAAAGAATACTGTGAGTCAAATAAAGGTGAACATGTATAGCACATGAAATAACCTTGGGATAATGAACCTACCTCGATGCACATAAAATATAACCATCAAATCAAACTACCAAACTTCTTGAAAATCTTGACTTAGAAAAATTAGTATTATTCATATTCTATTGTAAACTCCTTCTTTTTCTCTCTAAAAAATTCTTTCTAGATCTTATTTTCTCACATTTTCTCTTGTTTTATCTCTTAATTCTCTCACTAAAAGCTGTCTAAAAAACACAAAACCTAACACAAATTTATATATCATTATGTAGGTTTACATAAAACTAAAACCTTTAAAATCACTGTGAGAATAATTATCACATGCATGATCTAGAGCTTGATGCGGTAGTGTTTGCCTTAAAGATATGGAGGTATTACCTCCAGGGTGAGAAATTTAGTCTTTTTATAGACCACAAATCATTATAATATTTATTCTCACAGAAAGTTCTAAATATACGGAAACATCGATGGTTAGAATTTTTAAAGCACTATCAATTCGATATTCACTACCATGTAGGCAAGGCAAATGTAGTAGCTGACGCTTTGAGTCGTAAACCCGTGGGGGAACTAGCAAAAGTGTGGAAATCCAAATGGAAAGAACTTAGGTAGGATGTTGTTGTATCAAGAGCGTTCATGTCGGTGTTGACCGTTACGCCCGCTATTGTGATGTGAGTCATAAAAGCGTAAGGAGGGGATAAAGTTCATCAAGACCGGGTACGTTAATTGTTGACCAAGGAAACGGATTCCTACATTATTAGTTTGGAGGGTGGGATACGTTTCAACGGAAGACTTATAGTCCCTCACGAGGGAGACTTGAGACGTGATGTCATGATGGAATCCCATGGTTCAAGATTTGCAATACACCTAGGTGGAGACAAAATGTACCAAAATATGCGCCGTCAGTATTAGTGGGTGGGTATGAAAAGGGACATTTAAGAGTTTTTCTCCCAATGCGTAACTTGTCAATTGGTGAAGGTGGACCACCAGCGATCGACTGGATTGTTACAACCGTTAGAAATACCGATGTTGAAATAGGAGAGTATCTCAATGGATTTTACCATTGGATTATCGACGTCGCAAAGTGGTCATGATTCTATTTGGGTAATTATCGATTGTTTGACCAAATGGGTACATTTCCTACAGGTACGGACAGATTACAAGACGACACGTTACACCCATCTCTTTACTGCGAAAATAGTGAAACTCCCTGGGGGTCCTATTAATATAGTCTCATATCGAGACAAATTTTTGTATACCATTTTTGGCAATGTTTCCAAGCGGCGATGGGGACTGAATTGCGGTTGAGTACATCATACCATCCAGAAACTGATGGGAAATGGAGAGAGTCAATCGAATGTTGGAGGATATTCTTCGAATGTGCGTACTTGACATTAAAGGTGGATGGGAACAATACTTTCCGTTGGTCAAATTTGTATATAATAATTCATACCAATTTACGAAAGGTATGGCACCGTATGAGTCATTGTATGGCCGACCGTGTTGATCGCCTTCTTGTTGCTTGGAAGTAGGAGAGAATAAGCTCCTTGGACCTGATATGATCCAAGATACCTCCTCGAGGATTGAGCTGATTCGAAACCTCATACGAATTTCACAAGACCGCTAGAAGAGCTATGCCGATGCGAATCGAAGGCATGTGGAACTGGAAGTAGAGGATCAATTTTTAGTGGGGGTATCCCTGATGAAGGGTGTAATGCGATTCGGTAAGAAAGGCAAACTTGCGTCGGGCTATGTAGGCCCTTTTCCCGTTATTACAAGGGTAGGCCCCATAGCATATCAACTTGCTTTGTCGGAATGCCTACAACAAATCCATGACGTGTTCCATGTTTTGTCTTTGAAGAAGTATAAAATATGCGAGGGAGATCATTGGCACATTCCATTAGATGATATCAAGTTATAGCCTGATATTTCATATGAGGAATAACCTGTTGCTATATTAGAACACGAAGAGCGTAGACTAAGGTCGAAGGTAGTGCCCTTGGTCCGAGTCCAATGGGGACACCACAATGCCTAGGAATCAACTTGGGAACGAGAGGACGATATTCAAGAGAAGTACCCACACCTCTTTTTACCAGGTACGCATAAATTTTGAGGGCAAAATTCCCTTATAAGGGGGGGAGTATGTAATACCCCTTATTTATGAAGAAATTATTTTTCCATTAAATTGCCTTGTGGGTTAATTATATAAAATAAAGGAAGTTGAAGTAAATACTACTTTAAGTGATTTAAGAGATAATATTTACTGAGTTTTTCATATTTACCGTTAAGCGAATGTAAATAGTGTAACGTTATATTTTGTTACATCGTTGTGCTTTAAGCGACTGTTATGATTTATATTCCAATCGGATTATTATTATAAAGTTAATATGACGTTGGAACAAGAAATAATGGACGATATCCCGGATGCCAGTTTAGAGGGAACGGTTACTCCAGTAATAGTCGAGATAGAAAAAATAAGTGCCTGGTGTGTTTTTGGGTTCCAGGGTACTTTTGACTAGTTATTACTTAATTATGATGTTACGAGTCATTTTAAGTATGTAGTAGCATTTAATGTTGGACTTAACGTATATGAGGCATTTAAGTCTTGCAAGAGCATTTATATCTCATTTGTGTATTTTTAAACCTAGAGAGTTAGAGAGAAGATAGAGTTTGAGAAAGAAGAGAAAGAGAGAGAGTTTGGTGATTTGGGATTGGAATCGTTGCAACGGGAAGATAATCTAAAGCTAGAATCTTGAGGTAAGTTTCTAACTTGCATAAATGTATGATTGAGTGCGAATAATTTGTGTTTATAGTTAGTATTCTTTAGTTTGAATCGTTAATGGAATTTGATTATTTTGGGGGTTAAATGCTAAGTTATAGGATCTACACTTGTTTTAAATGGTCTCTTCTAGTAGGTTAACTTGGTTTAGTGTTTTAGAGAAGTTATGAATTGATGATGTTGGTTTAGATGGAAGAAAGTATGATTTGGGGGTTTAGGGTTTATTCACACCCGTAGCCAAAACTAGGTCTCTCAACCCAGGCGAATTGATTCGCCCTCCTCAGCGAATCGATTCGCTAAAATGGTGGCTACAGGTTTGAGGAATCGAATCGATTAGGGTTAAGGCCGAATCGGTTCGTCATTAGAAAGTTGGTTGGTTTTCTCGGCCGAATCGATTCACTTTTTGAGTAAATCGATTCACTTTCAAGGGTGAATCAATTCGACCCTAGGTCAATCGATTCGAAATCCTGTTGTTTTATGAAATTTTTCCAACTTGGTTTCTCCTCATTTTGCTTTAGGTTTGAGGCTTGGGAACCTTCATTTATGAAGTAATAAAGACGATTAGGGTATTACATAAGAGGGATTAATACCCTAGGTTAGTAAGGGGGTATTCGGGCTTATTTCGGGGACTATTTAGTAGAACTTAATGTCTCATTTCATTTAGTAAATGGGTCTAGGACAAGCGTAGAGTTGGGTAGTATTGTTTTGAACTTTCGAGTGCTAGTATAAGGGTAATTATACATTGTAGATTATATTGTTATGCACATATGGTTGTGAAAATAA
This sequence comes from Sambucus nigra, assembly GCA_949130495.1. Taxonomy (NCBI): domain Eukaryota; kingdom Viridiplantae; phylum Streptophyta; class Magnoliopsida; order Dipsacales; family Adoxaceae; genus Sambucus; species Sambucus nigra. The sequence goes on from OX422212.1 coordinate 365,854,252, forward strand.
GAAATGTACCTTTTAATTGGCATATCTTGTGATTATGGCATGCATATACATACCTCTCTAAATTCTATCATAAGGGAAGTTACACAAATGAGGTAAATCCCAAGGCTAATAATGCAGGGAGAATATAGTCCTCGGGCCATAGGAACGGTTGTTACATTGTATGATTGTTTTATTTAAAGTGAGGTAATTACTGGTATGGTTATGACTCACTGTCGAAGGTATATGTCCGCTTCCCATACATCGCGATTTAGGGTACCCTGGTGGGCTTGATTATATGCCCTAGAAGATGACAACACTTAGGGGTGCATCCAATGGGGTGACTCCCAGAAGAATGGTCTTAGAATCGTTATATTATGATTACATTTGTTCTCACGATTATGGAATTTCATATGAATGAGTTAATCAACCTACAAATCAATTTCATGGTATATGATCCCCAAATGATAGATTGATTCGTGAAGATAGATTTTATGAATTTGCAAACAAAGAATGTTAAATAGAATTGGGTTATTCCTCTTAATTGGATGGGTAGTTTAACTTATAATGGAATGGTATGGCGCTAGTATGTGCACTTAGAAGAGAGGTGAGGACGATTCTTATCATGAACAGCGAACTTAACTTAGTTATGATGTTAGTATTCATAACTGTTATGCATTTTATTCACACGTATATCATATCAAATCGGGCCCTAACCGATTTATATTTTCCTTCTTGTGTGGTTCTTAATTATGTTCAGGTGCTCCGCCGCAAGGGCACCCACTTTGATCTTTCTTTCCCAGTGTGAAGGAGCTACAACATTTTTCGAATGTTGTAGGACTTTTGTAGTAGACGCATCAATATTTTGGACATTCTAGTTATGATCCGTCTATATATTAGGGGGTGTTGCCCTAGTTTTTATTCATATTTATTGTAATACTCGGTGTAACATTTTTTATTAGTCTGTTAACCGACAGATTATGCGGTTATGTTTTGTAGAATGGTTATTAATCGATTACATGTCTTTATTTATATCCACCTTCTGTTATAAATTGGATTGTTGATATTGTTTTTATCAAACTTGCAAAATATATGAGATCCATTTTCAAAAAAATATTTTGTGGTTGTCTTGTACTATTATTATGCGACAGTGATGCTAAGAATGGACCATTTATGATTCCTATTTTTATTAGAGTAGCGGGATGCCAACCTCTTATTTTAATAAGTGGGGTTTCACAAACTCGTACTCTTCCTTAATGGAATACCTATCACTTGGAAGATTTATAAGAAAAATTGGTATAGTAATCTCACTAATGATATGCCATATATGTACCCAACAGCTAAGAGAGATCAACCTCGTCCAGGGAGAGGGCCGAGGTCAGAAGGTCCCTAGAAAGGACAACCAGCGGCCTCGTCCCCAGCAAGGTCGGCCATGGCCGATGTTAATGGTTTCCTCATAGCCATGCAACGGTTGAGGCCTTCATGACCCATGATGGAAGTTATTCGTCAGGACATCCAGGGTTGACAACCTCGGCTGGGTGCGAGCCAAGGTTACAGAAGCTACACCATCATCATAACCAACATCGGCAGAGAATCAGTCGATGTTCCTTGGCTACTCCTCCATAACCTCGGCGTAGGCCGACATTATGACTCAACTCATCCTACCTCGGCCTAATATGAGACGAGACCACCCTGATTAACCTCGGATTGGGCAATAGCCAAACTTCAACAACCTCGTACTCTTCCAGGACGAGGTTGGTACCAATCACATGTGGTCGAGCCTTTATTTGCATGTGTGTAGTTGGGAACACGTGTACGCAATTAGTTATAACGAATCAATCCCCTCACGTGGGGGAATATATCATCATCATTCTCTACATGTGACAGTGACAGATGTCTTCATCAGATTGGCTAGATCAACACACAAATGCTCATTGAATGCATAGGGGGTGGATTACGCCCCCCCCCCCCCCCCACTATATATAAATGCCTTCTTCTACTTGGAGGGGGATCCAAAATGAGAAACCCTAGCTAAAACTCTGTTCAAATATACAGTAGAGAGAGAAAGCTTGAGAGATTGTATCTGTGGCCATTAGATCCCACATACAGTGATATTTATCACGCACTTGCACAGCGGACGTAGGCCTAATTGGCTGAACCACTTACATGACTGTGTTCATATTCTTATCCTCACCTCCTTTTACTGAATACTCTTACTCTTATACTTCCATTTCTAACATTGAAGTGAGATTAAGAACACATTGAAGGGTAGTACTATTTCTAGCATCATCATTTTGGTGTCGTCTGTGGGAATGAGAAGCTGTCTCTTCCTCTTTTTCTGCTTAACCTCATCGGAGACTCTGGTGGTGAACCAGGCCTCACCCCTTGCGTGGAGTTATCTCACCATTGAAAGAGGTCCTTTAAGGTATTAAGCTCATCTACTACACCAGCTCTTTTGTGTTAACATATGGCACCGGAGTTACCACCACCTCTTCCACTAACCGGGGCTGAGGGCCACATGTGATTCCGGCCAGGCACCGCCTTAGTTCGAAATGGCGAAGGTGGTAGCAGCCTTGAAGTCTTTTGCTGCAATGCAACAAGCAATGAAGAAGAATTTCGCACAACTTAGTCAAAACATGATGAGACCACCTGGGGTCTCACCGGATATGATTACTCCAGCGGATGTTCAGCCCCATCCTGAAGCCAGATGACCACTCGAGGCACCACACAAAGACCACCCTACACCCCAACGGAGGAGGGACATTGCTTACCCTAGGCGTTTACACCTTGGGAGGCAAGGACAACCTTACCCCGAGGATAGGTATGATGATTTAGAGGATGAAGATGTCCCAGAAGAGTGTTGGGATCCATATGAGGTTTCGAATAACACAGTTCATCCTATCCATCAGAGCTGAGGTTGTGGAGGCAGAAGAGGTGAAGAAGCCTAACAAAGAGGATCAACTTTTGATCGATTGAGAAGAGAGTCGTCCTTTGATAGGCTAGGCCCGATAAATGACCTAGGACAGAGGTTGTCAAGGTCGAGAAGTGTAGCCAGCTCACAAAGGGAAGATGGTCAACGTCGGCCTCATCAAGGCTGACCCCATATAGGACGAGGAAGAGACTAGGAAGAGGTCAACAACCGACGTTGTGCGGTGGCTGGGGAACCCTCAGTTCACCCCTTAGAGGTGGTTGGGGACAACCTCGACCAAGACGACATTGCAAGACCATGGAATGAATCCATCCAACATCTTGAAGAAAATATAGGAGACCTCATCAAAATTCGAGACCCATTGCAAAGAGGTTTCTCATAAGGCTCTCCATTCGTTGCTAGAATAGTAAGTTTTCCAACCCCGGCTATGTTTAAACCGCCCACAGTGTCTCCCAAGTATGACGGTAGCACCAAGCCTGTACATCATATTGAGATGTACCAGTCAGCGGCGGGCATTTATTCAATACCAGATGAGATGAAGTGTCGGGCCTTCTCTGGGATTTTGATAGGAGCAACGCAAATCTGTTTTACTTCTCTTCCGAAGAATTCAATTGAGAACTTCAAGGGCTTGGCTGAACGATTTATTCATAACTTCTATTTTGGGGTAAGACCTCAAAAGAAGACCACCCATCTGTTGTATGTCAAACAAGGTAAGAATGAGAGGCTAAGACACTACATCGCTAGATTCATCAAAGAAAAACTTGAGGTTGAAGACTATGAAGAGAATATCGCCATGACCGCCCTCATAGGAGGTCGGTAGAAAGGGAAGTTATTATGGAAACTTACGGAAGACCATACCAAGTCCATGGCAGAGCTATTGGCAACTGCAGGTAAGGTCATGAACGCCGAAGAGGCCATGGCCGCAAAGTATGAGGACGAGAATGGTGGTAGCAGCGGGAAGTTCCAAAGAAAGAAGGACGAAAAGAGGAGATCAGTTGACGATAAGTTCGCACACTATACCCCTCTGACTGTGAGCTGCGAACACATCCTCAATGAGATCAAGAACGATCGGTCTCTGAGATGGCCAGAGAAATTGAAGGATCATCCGTATAAGAGGAACAAGAACTTATGGTGCAAGTTCAATCAAGACCATAGACACGTTACAGACAAGTGCTTCGCCTTAAAGGATGAGATTGAAAAGTTACTGAAGTTCGGTAAGTTGACGAAGTATGTTGATGGTAAGGCCCCTAAAAGTGGAAGAGATGACCCAAAGAAGAAGAGAAACGACAGATGTCATGATGTTACCCCAACAAGAAGAGACGATGACTTGGATGGCGATGATGAAGATGATCCGGACCTCCCACCAAAAGATGACAACACCCCATTAAGAAGGGTTGGTATGATCTCCTTTGATGTTAGTACCATATGCGGAGGGCTTGCAGGGGGTGGTTATGAAGTGGTAAATCTGACGTCTTCTGAGACAATGCAGAAGAGAAAGAAGGTAGACATGGACACTCTTATAGTTGGGTTTTCCCAACTCGACTTCAAAGGCATCCTAGCTCCAAATGATGACCCTTTGGTAATCATAACAAGAGTTCATGGATGTGAGGTACAGAGAATTCTCATAGATGGAGGAAGTTCAACATATGTGATGTTTAGCCCTGCTTCAAGAGCCTAGGCCTTAATAGAGCTAGGCTGGTACCCTACCATCATTCGTTAATGGGCTTCAGCGGTGAAAAGGTTCATCCATTGGGCATGCATGAGATGGACGTACGAATGGGCGATGAGTGGCCTAAGAGGTTAACCCGAAAGATCAACTTTTTTGTTATGGACAAAAACGTCTTCTCAGCCTATAACCTCATCATAGGAAGGGTAGCCCTTAAGAAGTTTAAGGCCGTGCCATTGACGGTCCACCAGATGATAAAATTCTTGACCCCCCATGGGGTAGGGGAAGTGCAAAGTGACCAGACCATTGCACGAGAATGCTATTTTAACTCGGCTGGAGAGAGAGAGGCCCATAAGAGAGCAACTAGAACTTATAACATTGATACACATGACCCTAGAGAAGAAACAAAGTTGAAGAAAGGAGAGTCCGCGGAAGAGGTAGAATCCATCGTCCTCAATGAGGACGAACCAGAAAAAACCGTCCAGGTCGGCAAATCCTTAAAAGCATAAATCAAGGAAGAGCTGATAAACTTCTTGAGGAAGAGGCAAAGTGTCTTTGCTTGGAGTCAAGCGAACATGCCTGGCATCAACCCTGAGGTTATGTGTCAGAAACTCAACGTGACTAAAGATGCTAGGCCAATCAAACAAAGATGAAGAGTTTACTCAAGATAGAAGTACGATGTCATCCAGGAAGAGGCCAAAAAGTTGGAAGAGGCTGAGTTTATCAGGGAAGTCATATATCCAGAATGGCTATCGAACGAAGTCATCGTGCCCAAAGCCAATGGAAAATGGAGAATGTGCATAGATTTAACTGACCAGAAAAATTCTTGCCCAAAAGACAGCTATCCCTTACCTCAGATCGATCAGATGTTAGATGCTACTGCAGGGCATGAGCTCATAAACTTCTTAGACGCGTACTCAAGATATAATTAGATCTTCATGGATGCTGGAGACTCGGAGAAGACAACCTTCATTACTGACAAAGGGACCTACTGCTACAAGGTTATGCCTTTCGATCTGAAAAATGCAAGGGAAACGTATCAAAACCTTGTGAATAAGAAGTTTGAAGGCCAAATAGGCAAGACTATAGAGGTGTACGTATACGATATGTTGACAAAGATCTTAAAGGCCTGCACGCATGTGGGAGAACTAGAAAAGACCTTTGATACCATGGACTTGTACATAATGAAACTCAATCCGACGAAGTGTGTCTTCAGAGTAGGAGCTGGGAAATTTCTCGGATTCATTATCAGTTAGAGGGGAGTAGAGGCAAACCCTGAGAAAATCAAGGCTTTGCTTGACATGAAGACACCAAGAAGCATCAAAAATGTTCAGAGGCTCATTGGAAGAGTAGCCGCACTCAACAGATTTGTTTCCAGAGCGACGGACAAGTGTCTTCCATTCTTTAAGGTGCTTAGAAAGGCCTTTGAATGGGACAAAGAGTGTGATGAGGCTTTCGACCAACTCAAGTCTTACCTCGAATCCCCTTTACTCTTATCTCGGCCAATAGTAGGAGAGAAGTTGCATGTTTATCTAGCAGTCTCTGAATCAGCCATAACTACAACCATAGTATGAGGAGACGTTGGGATCCAAAGTCTTGTATATTTTAACATTAGGGCCCTTCAAGGGTTAAAACTAAACTACCCTTGGATGGAAAAATTGGCCTACGCTTTGATACATGCCTCGAGGAAGATGAATCCCTACTTTCAAGCCAATTCTATGGTCATCCTCACTGACTCCCCACTAAGATAGGTACTCCACAAACTTGAGAAGTCGGGTAGATTGATGACATATCCCATTGAGTTGGGAGAGTATGACCATACTTATCATCCCAGGGTGCCCATCAAAGGGTAGGCTCTTGTAGATTTTGTTGCAGAATTCACATGGGAAGAGGCCGAGGTTGAGAATAACTTAGAGACTGCTGAGGGGTCAAATAAAATGTCTTTGGAGATTCTAAAGAGGTTATATACAAGAGAACTGGAAGCGGAATAACCGAGAATGAGGAATATTGATACCTCTTTAAGCAAGGAATCATATCAGAAGGGGGCTTCTCATCAGGTAAAGATATCTGCAACCTCTTTGTTGACGGGTCTTCTTGCGATAGTGGAAGCGGTGTAGGGCTAATACTTTTAGCTTCGGATGATACAAATGTTGAATACGCCTTGAGGTTTAACTTCAAACCATCAAACACCAAGTCAGAATATGAGGCCATGATAGCAGGTCTCTCATTGGCAAAGACCCTAGGGGTATAACAACTCCAACTTCATAGCGACTCGAGGTTGGTTGTTAACCAAGTGTTGGGGGTTTATGAGGCTAAGGATAAAAGGATGGCCAGATACCTGAAGATGGTAAGAATGATACTAGAAGGTTTCGAATAGGTAAAGATGAAGAGAGTACCTGGGCAAAATAATAGCCACGTAGATGCACTAGTAAGGTTGGCTTCAGCAACTAGGACACACATCCTAAAGACAGTCCCAATTGAGATCCTTTCCAAGGCGACCATTGAAGAAGAAGAGGTTAGTAAACCTTACCTCAATACGAACTTAGGGGACTCATAAATGGACCCCCTTATCAGATATATCAGAAAGGCAGAGCTTCCGTAAGCAAAGCTAGAGAGGAGGAAACTAAGGTACAAAGCTGCAAAGTTCTCCATAATAGGAGACGTCCTATATAAGAAGGGATTCCTAATACCTCTCCTCAGATGTGTTCATCCCACGAAAGTTCCCTACTTCCTACAAGAGGTGCATGAGGTTTCTTGCTCTAGTCACATAGGAGGAAGACCTTTGGCCAAGAGGATTATTACACAAGGATACTGGTGGCCGACCTTGGCCAAAGATGTTGTAGCGTACGTGAAGAGGTGAGACAAATGCCAGAGATTCACCACTATTCCCCATCAACCTCATAAGCCTATAACATCAATCAGTTCCCCTTGGCCATTCGCAGTATGGGGAATTGACTTAGTGGGACCCCTGCCAAGGGCTGCAAATAATTACCGATTTCTGATAGTTGCCATTAATTACTTCTCCAAGTGGGTAGAGGCAGAGCCGATGATAACAATTACAGAACAAAAGAACTTCTAATTTATTTAGAGGAACATCATATGCTGATATGGCCTCCCAAACACCCTCATTTCGAACAATGGAACCCAGTTCAAGAATTCTTCCTTAGAAAAATATTGCGAAAGAGTTGGGATAAAGAAGTTTTTCCCTTCCCCAAGCCGACCTCAGGAAAATGATCAGACCGAAATCACAAACAGAACAATCCTCGACGAAATGAAGAAGAGGTTAGAAGAAGCTAAGGGAAGATGGACTAAAGAGGATTATGCTGTGATATGGGACTACAGAACAATGGCTAGGAGACCGACGGGGGAAACCCCATTTATGTTAGCACATGGATCAGAGGCCGTCATACCAACAGAAATAGGACTCCCTACTCATAGGGTTCATACCTATAACCCTGAGAAGGATGAGGAGGAGAGAAGACTCGACCTAGATTTGATTGAAGAGAGAAGGGAAGATGCAGAAATCAGGCAAGCAGCTTACCAGCAGAGAACAACAAAGTTCTATAATCAAAGGGTAAAATAAAGACCCATAGTCATAAGAGACATGGTACTAAAGAAGACGTTGCAGAAGGAAAACAAGCTTCACCCGAATTGGCATGGTCCTTACAAAGTTATTGAGGAGGTTGTACTCGGTACCTACAGGCTAGAAAACCTCGAAGCAGAACCTTTCTCTAATCCTTCGAATGCCGATCATCTAAAAAAGTATTATATATGATGTTTCAAGGGCTTTCGTGTAAATATATCATCTTATGAAGAGATTATTAATGAGAATATCAGTTCCCGTGTCAATTCTTGGTTCATTATGCTCTAGTGTTAAAATTATGGGGATAACATCTTATGTGATGACCTCAGACCTTATAACATCGTAATTTGGTTACAAGGTCTAAGGTAAGACATCATATTTGTATGACTTCTGACCTTAGACATCATTAATTTGGTGAAAATCATTTATGAGGATAACATCTTAGTTGATGACCTCAGGCCTTATAACATCATAATTTGGTGACAAGATATGAGGTAAGACATCATATTTGGATGACCTCAAGCCTTAGACATCATTAATTTGGTGAAAATTATTTATGGGGATAACATCTTAGTTGATGACCTCAGACCTTATAACATCATAATTTGGTGACAAGGTCTGAGGTAAGACATCATATTTGGATGACCTCAGACCTTAGACATCATTAATTTGGTGAAAATTATTTATGGGGATAACATCTTAGTTGATGACCTCAGACCTTATAACATCATAATTTGGTAGCAAGGTCTGAGGTAAGACATCATATTTGGATGACCTCAAACCTTAGACATCATTAATTTGGTGAAAATTATTTATGGGGATAACATCTTAGTTGATGACCTCAGACCTTATAACATCATAATTTAGTTACAAGGTCTGAGGTAAGACATCATATTGGGATGACCTCAGACCTTAGACATCATTAATTTGGTGAAAATTATTTATGGGGATAACATCTTAGTTAATGATCTCAGACCTTATAACATCATTATTTGGTGACAAGGTCTGAGGTAAGACATCATATTTTGCTGACCTCAGACCTTATAACATCATTAATTTAATGACAAGGTCTGAGGTAAGACATCATATTTGGATGACCTCAGACCCTATAACATCATTAATTTGGTGAAAATTATTTTTGGGGATAACATCTTAGTTGATGACCTCAGACCTTATAACATCATTATTTGGTGACAAGGTCTGAGGTAAGACATCATATTTGGATGACCTCAGACCCTATAACATCATTAATTTGATGAAAATTATTTTTGGGGATAACATCTTAGTTGATGACCTCAGACCTTATAACATCATTATTTGGTGACAAGGTCTGAGGTAAGACATCATACTTTTGAAACCTCAGACTTCAGACCTGAACACACATTGCATGGCAAAGAAAATCATTCAAAGAACATTCAGCAAATGAAGAAATGAAGCCTTCATCAGAGGTTAATATAGACTAAGAGTTACAAGCTACAAGGCAAATGAGTTTGAAATACATAATGAAAAGTTACAAAAAGCTTCACAAAAATGGTCTAAGGGTATGCAGATACAATGTTGGCATCCTCGGCTTCATTCCCTTGGCTGATGTTGGTCACCTTGGCCCTTTTATCTCTGAGGTTGGCACCCTCCATCTCTGTAACATCCAGCGGAGAAGTCTCTGTAGGGGAAACATCTTCCTCTTCAACCTCCTGAAGGTCCTAGGCAAATTGAGGGTTGGCAAAACCCAGACCAATGAAGTCAAAGGCTTTCAAGCTCCCTCACTCCTTCTCCTTTCTGGCCGCCCATTTTCCAGTTGCCTTAATACCTCTTTCGACTTATTCAAAGCCAAAGATGATGAATTCATGAGAGACTTTATAGTCAGCCGGGATCCCCTCAGAAGCATACTCAAGGGCTTCCTTCACTACAGCATCAACCTTTTGCTAGAGAATATCGTCCTTAGCCTTTAGAGAATAGGTGTGTTCCTTCTTAAGCTTGGAGATCTCTTTTTCCAACTGCTTGAAATTCTTGTCAGACCCCTCAAAGCCAGACTTCAGACGATCTACCTCAGCGTTCAGAGAGTCCTGCACCATCTCGACCTCTTGACCTTTCTCGATGAGGGGCAGCCTCTTCAAAGTCTAGTTGGCAAAATGATGCATAACTAGGATGCCCTGTAAATCAAGAGTCAGATGTATAAGTTCAAATTCAAATCATAGGTTACACTTCAGAATAAAATTGGAATTCAAAGCTTACATGGATAGTCCTGTGAAGGCCAAACTCAACCAGCAGGGGAGTATCCATGGAGCGACAGAAGCGTTTGTCAACATCAGTCATAAAAGAGCCGATGGAATCTAACGCATGCATGCTATGGCCTATAATACTATCATTAATTTTCAGCTGCTCTAGATGAGCAGCCAGTGCATCTTCAGAGGATATGGGGATGGCCGTTTGGGCCTTACTTTTCCCCTGATCCTCAGGGGAAGTGGTTGAAGTTCTCCTCTTTCTAGTAGCGTCAGCCTTGGACGTGTCGACACTCTTCGTCGGTGGGGGAGGAGGGGGTGCATTCAGACCTGCCTTCTTCACCAACTTCTTGAGACTTGGGGTAGACATCTCCCAGATATCATCTGAGATGCCTTTAGGGCATTCTACAAATGGAAAGGTCTGAGTTAGAAGATCAGAGACATAAAAGGTCAGACGTTTAACTTCCTAAAATTATAAAACAAGCACTTATGAAGCTCAGTTAGAGGACTCCCCCCAAGGCCAGTCTCAGAGAGATAGTAGATGGTCATCAGATGTTCGAACTTGACCAACAGACCATGTCCCCCTGATCTTGACGGTCCTTTACTTTTTAAAGATTATTTTGTCTTATTCCAAGGTCGGCCCTGACAGCCATTGACACCTTGCCCCATCTCAGGGGTATCCTCGGCTCTATGTTCGAAGAGGGGACATAGGGACCAAATTCCCATGCCCCTGAGGCAAAGAAATACCGCGGATTCTAATTATTATTACAATTTTGGGTGACCTTCAGCATCTTGTTAGTTGACTTTCGAGCAAAGAAATTGTAATAGCTCGAATGATTCCTAGCAGAGGAAGGGATGTAGCATCCGGTGAAGACCTGGACAGGAAGGTCTGAATGGTGGACTACCCTCCATAGAACTATAGCTCCAATTATCATCCTCCAGGCATTGGGGGATAACAGGGAGGGAGCTAAGTTAATGTTGGAAAGTATGGCCCTAATGATGGGATGAATAGGTAGACGAAATCATAACTTAAACATCTGCTCGAATAAGCAGACCTCACCATCTCGATCATCAAAAGCCTTCTCTTCCCTCATAGGTCTCCTGAGTTTTACAAAGGGACTAATGGAATATAGATTCCTGGAGACAAGAAGGTCGAGCTCGGTGATAGTGCTTTCTATCTCGACTGCCTCCGAGGTGTCAACATCGCTCTCATCCTCATCATCCTCATCTTGGTCAACGTCGGCTGGAACGGACGAGGGATTACCTTCAGGAAAACTCTTAGCAAACTCAGAGCCCATGGCAGCTGATAGGGGGATTGCATCAATAGGAGGGGGAACAACTATATTTGGTCCGATAACTTCAACATCTGAAGAAGTTCGGGATGTGCTAGACTTATTATGGGATGAGACGCGGCTCAAAACCTCGGCTTGATCAGGGATCTGATCCTGCCAAATGGAAAAGTCCATGGCCTCTTAAAAGGAGTCCACAGACATAAGGTCTGAGGTGGATGACTCAGACTCAGACATAGGAGTAGGTTCAACTGGGACCTCTGCTGACTTAACTGATTTGGTTGGCTCAGGGTATATGACCTTCAGAGGGGGTGGAAAGATAGGTCTGAGGGGGAAGGCCTCAGCCCTATGAGCCTGCTCTTGGGCTCGCTCTATTTGCCTAATCTTTTCTAAAGTCTTATCTCTAAGAGAGGGGAATTCTTCAAAAAGATAATAAAGAGGTCTGAGCATATGGGGACGACCCTACACTTATGGACCTAAACTAAAAACAAACAACTTGGCTGGAATTGCCTAAGGATCAAATTGGGTTTTTAAACATGAACATTCAAGAACAAAGGAAACCAGAAAACACAAGCGATGGCCGAAAAACTCAAAGAACTCGCCGAAAAATGTAAAAAATAGGAACAAGGAGGGGACAAATGGAGAACAAGGGATGGTAGACGGTACCTGATGGAATGCGATGAGAAGAGAGGAGAGGTTGGCAAGGAAAATCCACCCAATGCACTTCCAACCAAGCTCTTGTAGAGAGAGAGAGAACAAGCAGAGAATTTCAGGCGAGTAAATGAAAAAGTAAGGAATAAAGACAAAGGAAGTGGGTATAACCCTCAAAACCTAATGCACGCATACCAAGGCCCATTATTTCCTTGGGATCCCAAAGGATAGCTGACATGACACACTTGCTAGGAACGCTTCCCACTTCAGCAATTGCTAAGTGTTAAAGGAATATCGGTATAGGGAAGATAGACCTTAGAGCTGTACACCCCATAGTCACCTGTTACCACATGTAACTAAGGGCTAGGGGGTAATTGATATGCCATATATGTATCCAATAGCTCAGAGACGTCAACCTCGGCCACGGAGAGGGCCGAGGTAAGAAGGGTCCTAGAACGATAACTAGCGGCCTCGTCCCCAACAAGGTCGGCCATGGCCGATGTTAATGGTTTACTCATAGCCATGCAACGGTAGAGGCCTTCATGACCCATGATGGCAGTTATTCATCAGGCCATCGAGGGTTGATAACCTCGACTGGGTGTGAGTCGAGGTTACAGAAGTTGCACCGTCATTATAACCAACATCGGTAAATAATCAACCGATGTTCCTTGGCTACTCCTCCATAACCTCGACTCAGGCCGATATTATGACTCAACTCGTCCTACCTCGACCTCATATGAGCCGAGACCACCCTGATTAACCTCGGATTGGGCAATATCCAGACTTCACCAACCTCGCACTCTTCCACGCTGAGGTTGGTACAAATCACATGTGGTCGAGCCTTTATTTGCATGTGTGTAGTTGGGAACATGTGTACACAATCAGTTATAACGAATCAATCCCCTCACGTGCGGGAATATTTCATCATCATTCTCTACATGTGACAGTGATAAATGTCTTCATCATATTGACTAGACCAACACACACATGCTCATTGCATGCATATGGGGTGTATTATGCCCCCCACACACTATATATACATGCCTTCTTTTACTTGGAGGGGGATCCGAAATGAGCAACCCTAGCTGAAACTCTATTAAAATATACAGTAGAGAGAGAAAGCTTGAGAGATTGTACATGTGGCCATTAAAGCCCACATACAGTGATATTTATCACGCACTTGCACAGTGGACGTAGGCCTGATTGGCTGAACCACTGACAAGACTCTGTTCATCTTCTTCTCCTCGCCTCCTTCTACTGAATAATCTAACTCTTATATTGCCATTGCTAACATTGAAGTGAGCTTAAGAACACCTTCAAGGGTGGTGTTATTTCCACCATCATCAACTAATATACTCCTATAATTGATCCTATGTATCTACAATATCAAGTTATATCATTGATAAAGGAATCGGTATATAAATCTCTCAAATATACTTCCTGAAATATCCAATGTCACCCCACAATCGTAGCGTATGATTATACTCCTCATAATTGTCTCGAGATATTCCCCAACATCACATCATATAATAATTCATAGTTTATCTCAACAACGTGTTTATAGTATCATCTTAGAGGTTCCCTAAACTCTATACCTAACAGAAGGGGTAAAAATAAGAGTTGGAAATTTGCAGGGACAGGACCGATCTGGTGGTTCCCAAAAATGAATCGATCTAGATCCTTAAAAATGACATAGTTCTTGTTAAGATCGGACCGAACCGATGGTACCCAGAAATGAACCATCTGTATTCTTAAAAATGAACCAATCTAACTCCTTAAAAACGAACCGGTCCGGTCTTATTAGATTTGAAACCCAGACCTTACGATATTTACACAAAAAATCTTACCTCTACACCACTAAATCCCCAAATTAAACATAGTTACATCATTATAATCCTACCCATATGTTAAACCCAACAATTCTCCATCAATAACCCCTTATACACAACAACCCATACAAGATTTCATTAACAAAATCTTGGGTTTTAACATAAATGATCAATCTCAACTAATTTATTCACAAATTATAACATAAATCACACACATAAATACTTATCAAGTTTAATCACTTTCCTCAAGGTTCGTAGAGTTTGATTGGCCCTCGAAATCACATTTTTTGTTTGAAATCCCAAAGCTCCAAGGTTTCTTCTTCACTTTTTTATTGTTTCTCTCTTGAGTTTTCTCTTAAAATGAGATTGGACACTCTCGTGGCCTAGTAAGACCTTAACCCCAAAATACCTGACTTTAAACGATAATACACACTTTCATTGACCCGTTACCTCAATTCGAGTCAAACAAACCAAAAAAAATCCGGGAACCCAAATACAACTTTTGGGAAGTCATTTTGACTATCTCGTCCCTTCTCCGATCAACCACACTTCAATTCACTATTCAAGACTCAGAAAATAAAAATCTAATTTCTCCTAATTAAATAATTATATTTCTCTAAAAAAATAAAAAACTAATTAAATACCCATATCCTCAAGGTACGGGGTATCACATTCTTCCCCCTTAATAGAATTTTGCCTCGAAATTCAGATAAATCTATAAGTTCAACGCTCAAATCTTAAACCAAAACCTCTACACTTATCTCCATCACTTATAATAATGAATTTCATAAAACATCATATCTACCTACGCCGCCCACGCACCCTATACCCGGGCTTATACGCTCACTCATCACTCGGCTTCACTAAACTGAAATCGTATAATAACATGACTCTCACTCACCATTATAACTACATGCTTATACAATAACCAGGGTAATAACCTATGTACCAGGCTAAGTTCAAATCACCATGAGAATATACTAAATCTTTAAAAACTTAAATCAATTTAATCATACTAAGGATAATAATCGAAAATATTCTAAGGTCTAACATTTCTCAGCTCCCGACATTGCTACTTTCATGCGTGGGAGGTATCGCAAGAGAAATCCAAACAAGGAACCCTCCCGATACACTACTGAGAGTGCGCCAGTAATCAATGTCAAACTTATTTAATTAAATTCCAATTTTATTCCCAACAAGTATTAATTCTTGCAAACAAACGTGATTGAATAAAGAAATACTCTAAGAATACAAGACAATCACAGTTGAGGAAAAATACCCCACAGGGGAAAAACCATCTTATTTTCACTATAATTTGTAAAGAACGGTTTACATGGATTACAATGAAAATACAAGCAGTGACATACTAAATACCCGCAGGAATCGGTTCCGATGTCGTCGGCTAGAGATCTCATAAGAGCTCCAGAAGTTCAGCAATGGCAAAGCTTCATCTTCTCCACAAGTGTACTCCAGATGAGTAGCATGAACATTGTTTAAATAGGAAGGTTAAGATGGTGGTCATTCGAACGACCTACGATGTCGTTTGAACGAGATGGCATCTCATTCGAACCACATACGATGTCGTTCGAACGACATTAATAACGTGTCTCAAAAAACCTCTTTAAAAATATCTTGCGTGTTTATCTTCTTCCAGACTTCAAACAAATTTATTTAAAAAATATTCCCTACTATTTATGAAAATAATTAAAACTCCAGTTAAAATTATTTTTCCATAAGAATGTGGAGTAGTGGGAATGGTTGAAGTGTATGTTGTTTGACATGATGCACGTACGAAGATGATGTATGCATGGATTCGGATCAAGGCCGTCGTGGATGATTGTGGAAACGTGTCGAATGTAGCGGTATCAGACATACTTAATTGAGATCGAGGACACTTGGAAAATTCCTAGATCCTACCCCGGACATTTATAAAACACGTCCTTACAAATCCCTCTTATGTCTATGTCGTTACATACATAAAAATATCCAAATCATGTTGCCCAAAATAAACTAACATACAATTTAATATCCCGATTACACCTGAAAACTGGAAATACTAAATGTGTGTCTTCACAAATTCGATCATCTTCAAATCTTCAACTCTTCAAACTTTCTTTGTCATCATCAGGGTGTGAAAAAATGATTCTCCATTTTGATACCTACACACATGAGACAAGAATAAAATACCTGTGATGAATACCCGTGACGCGCAACAGTTTGAAATATAATGATAAGCAGAAATAAATATCAATTATGTGCAAGCAAATCATTATAAAAACAAACAAGCAAAATTCTCCCCCATAATTCGTTCTCCCCCTTTTTATGATGTTCCCAAATAGACAGATATGAAGAACATAAGAAATGCAAATGGAGAAAGTCACATGGTAATAAACTTTATCTTTTTGAATTTTTTTTAAATCAAAAAAAATCACATCATGAAAGAACACCAAAACAACCAAGTCAGTGAAAGCGGAAATGAAGGGGTGCGGACAAATTGAATAGGAAAATCAATACATACAGCCATAACATATGTGCACGATGAATGTTCGATATTCCTAACGAATGAACTCAACATCTTCCTTAGGTGTAAAAGTTGTGGAATTAAATGAAATTGACTCAATCAAATCCGCAAATCAAAGCTCAAAGTGATTTCCACACCAATAACGTTTGAAACACTTTTTCATGACTTTCACGGATGTGCAAACTCATCTTTCATATCTTTCCATCCAAAATCCCTCATAAATATTTATAAATTATATTTTTCTTTTGAGGTGATGAAACTAAAACCTATTGGCCCATTTGATTTGACATATTTTTCTTTTTATTGCCACTTAATTTTTTCGTGCTCCTTGTAAACGACGACTTTCTCGATGAGTTAATTTTGAACTCTCGTATCCCTTTCTTGTGATTCACTCATCATATTTTGTTACAATTAATTCCTCACGGTAAACGATTTTTACACGCACTACTATCTTATCAAGTTTTATTGCATTTTGGTCGTTGTATAGATAGAATTGAGATGGAAACACTCAAGACAATATGTGATAGACAAGTATAATACTCAAATTATACCGTGCATGTGTTCAATAAAGGAGATAAGGAGCCAAATATGTAGAAGACATCACAAATCACACCTCAAAGACTGCAAACAATGTAAAGCACGTGGATGAAATGATGTAGTATCTCAAATCACTGTCAAACAGTCACGTGAAATATGGAAAGAAGTTGTGACTATGGTTATCTCAAATGTTCATCCATAAATAATGCAAACAAAATACAAAACTCTTTATGTGTTTTTCAAAACAAAAATTATCAAAAAATGTATTTTTGGCTTTTTCTAAAATTTAAAATTAAAATATTTTTGGAATTTTCAGTTATTTAAAAAAATAACACATAAATGTACAAATGATACAATCTAATGATAGGAATCAAATGATATGAACATGAAAAATATATCATATTGTAGACCTGGTGACCACCCCTCAGTCAACTGTGAAAATTCATAAAGACTTCCTAAGACTCTCAAATCTAAGGGCATCTAAACGCTTCGTGAAAATATCGGCTAACTGGAGGTCGGTAGATACAAAACTCAAGGATACAACCTTTTCTTCCGCAATCTCACGGATAAAGTTCTTGCGCATCCTAATGTGTTTTGTGCACAAATACTGAAATGGATTACGGGATATGTGTATTGCTCTTGTGTTATCACAGGAAATAGTCATGGTGTTGTGTGATATTCCATAACCCTCCAACATCTTCTTCATCCACAGAAGTTGTGTGCAATAACTCCCATAGGCTATGTAATCAGCCTCCATAGTGGAAAAGAGATGGATTTTTGCTTTTTTCTCAACCTATATGTAAGATCAAAACCAAAGAAAAAACACGCACCAGAAGTGGTCCTATATCCATCTGCAACCCCGACCCAATTGGCATCTGAATAGGCGGATAAATGGCCACTGGTATCAAAGGAATACCAAATGTCAAGTGAAAGAGTCCCACTCATTTATTTGATAATACGTTTTACGAGCGAGTAAGTGTGACTCTTTCGAGGACGCCTGATATTGCGCACATACTCCAACACTAAAGGCGATGTCGGGACGACTATTAGTCAAGTAGAGAAGACTACGTATCATACTCCTATACAAGTTTTTCTCTACGTCCTTTCTTGAAGTGTCCTTGCTAAGCTTAATTCAATTACTCATCGGTGTACGTGCGTGCTTAGTGGAGTCTAGACCAAATTTCTTCACAAGGTCTCTAGCATACTTGGATTAGGTAATGAACATCCCATCCTCTAGCTGACGAACCTGGAGACCAAGGAAGAAAGTAAGATCACCAACCATGCTCATCTCAAACTCACTCTTTATCCCCTTCTCAAAGTACTGAGCATGCTGGGAGCACGTGGATCCAAAGACTATGTCGTCCACAGAGACCTAGGCACCAAAATAGCACCGTCATCTCTCCTCATGAAAAACGTCATATCAACTCCCCCTCACTTGAAGCCACGGGCTAAGAGATAGGAAGTAAGCCTCTTGTACCAAGCACGGGGTGCTTGTTTCAAACCATACAGGGCTTTCCTCAGATAATAGACGTGATTAGGGTGCTTAGGATCTTCAATCCCTTATGGTTGTTCCACGTAAATCTCCTCCTGTAGAATGCCATTAAGAAAGGCACTCTTGACATCCATTTGATATAACTTAAAGCGCAGATGACATGTGATGGAGAGTAGTAAGCGGACGGACTCAAGCCTCGCAACAGGAGCGAATGTCTCATCAAAGTCTACACCCTCAATCTGTGTGTAGCCTTGAGCAACCAACTTAGCCTTTTTTCAAATAATAGTACGAGTCCCATCCACCTTATTCTTGAATATCCACTTGGTACCTATCACATTTATCTCACTAGGTCGGGGGACCAGTTCCCAAACATTATTATTTCTAAATTGAAGCAACTCATCATGCACAGCACATATCCAGTGTTCATCTTTGAGTACTTGCTTATAGTTCATGGGATCGAATTTGGACGTGTAGCAAACATAGCTAACAACGTTTTCTAGTTGACCATGAGTATTGAACCCTAGGGTGGGATCTCCTAGAATAGTAGAAGGATCATGACTCTTGCGAACCCAATCAGGAGTGTCACCTAAGTCAGGAATGGGATCCACTCTGGGTATGGGAGGCAATCATCATTAGAAAGTTCTTTACCCTCACCCAAAAGCTTAGAATCAATAAACTCATGTGGTTCGTCATCTTGCACGGTGACATTTATTGACTCCACAACCTTAGAGCTATTCAGATTATACACCCGATAGGCTCTACTGGAAGATGAATAACCTAAAAATATCCACTCCTCGCTCCAGGAGTCGAACTTTCCTAATTGATCTCTATCCCATAGAATGTAGCATTTCCTCCCAAAGATACGAAAAAATAAAAGGTTGGGCTTCTTTCCAATCCACAATTCGTAGGGCGTCATAAGTGTTTATGGATGATGATATACCATATTCTCCGTATGGCATGCGCTAGACACCACCTTTGCCCAAAATCTTCTTGCAACTTTACGACCCAAAAGCATAGATCTAGCCATCTCCTGAATCTCCTGATTCTTGATCTCAACAATCCCATTTTGCTGAGGAGTCCTAACGATAAAAAAATTGTGTTTGATTCTGAGGCTATCACCAAAAATATCTACTTTGGTTTCTTTAAACTCAGTGTCATTGTCACTACATATTCTATTTATAGTGACACCGACACTTGGTCGTAAGAAAATCCACAGCATCAGATTTCACTCACAGGAAACCTACAATCGAGTATCATGAGAAATCATCTACCATCATAAGAATGTACCTCTTACCACGTAAACTTCCAGTACGAGTAGGACCCATAAGATCCATATGTATCAACTCAGGGATGCGTGAGGTGGTAATGGAATTCAACTTCTAATGGGGGCTACGAATTTACTTTCCCAACTGGCAGGGTCCACAAACTGTGGAAGTTGGCTTTCCAAGCGATGGTAATACCCGTACTAGGTCCTTTTTAATTAACGTTTCCAAATCTCAAAAGTTCACATGACCTAGACGTTAATGCCACAGGTCTATAGAAGTGACCATGGCGCTGTTACAGATAAATAAGGACTCTAGCATGATCCCATAATAATTGTCTTCATTCGTCACCCCTTGCAATAGAAGTTTATCGACTTTATCATTAACGTGGCATTTATTCCTGTCAAACTTTACTGCAAAGTCAGCATCGCACACCTGGCTAATGCTGATAAAATTTTCTTTCAATCCCTTGATGTATAAAACATACTCTAGCTTAGGAAATCATGGTAACTTTACCATCCCTCGTCCTACTATGCTATACTTTCTCCCATTTCCAAAAGTGACTGTACCTTCCTTACGATCCTCAAGGGAGGTAAACAGAGAGACGTACGAGTCATGTGATTGGAGCACCCACTATCTAAGTACCACTGTAGAGAATTATGTGCTTTAAGAGAAACATGAACAAGAAGGGCCTTTGCAATGTGTTTAGGCACCCAATATGTGGTAACATTATGTTTGTCCTTGTCATTGTTGAATTTAGTCTGATTTTAGAAATGTCCTCTGATGGCATAGAAATCCGTTGGAACTCGTCCACTATACTCTGAGATGTGGCAATTAGAAACTCAACTCTCTCTCTAAGACTCTCAAAATCAGTAGTGGCATGTGACGGAGAAAAATTATGTCGGGTCCGACCCAAACTATATCAAAACTCACGAAGATGGCCTTTTTCTTTTGCAGTAAGTACAAAAATATATAGACTTAGGTCGACTTCGGTTTCCTTTTCTTGGGGAATTCTCTTCTGATTTTTAGGTGGGTGGCTATATGGATTTGTAATAAACTCGGTAACCTGTTCCAATTTCGTATGGGACATGGAAAGGCCATCAAAACCTATTCCAGGCCTCTCACCTAAACCCAAAGCAGGGGAGAGGAGCATATTTGTCATCTTACCAGATTGGTCCTCAATTCTTACCTTGACTTCCCGATCTCTCTCAAGGTCATGAGTGAGTTGGGCTACAAGGGCTTCCAGATTCTTTCGAGTGTCCGGGGAGGAACGGAGCTCACTCATCAAATCAGCCAATTGCTTAGACAAGTTCCCTTTTTCTTTTGCAAAAACACTTTCTCTCTCTCTAAAACTTTATCTCTATCAACACAGGCGGTCTCTCTCTCAATGTCGTGGACATGGAGGTCTCTTTCTCTCATCACTCCTAATTCCTCCCCTAGAGCTGCTATCCGAAGTTCTAACTATTTGTTATGCTTTTTGGTTTTGAAAGTATCAGTATATAAATCAATGTACACGTGTCGGAGATCACTCCCTCTCTCACTTACTTCTTCCCCCCCCCTCGCTCACACTGTTATCACTGTCGAGGTGTCCTTGTGAGCTTTCATACTCATCATAGTGATGAGCACTGTCAGCACTCACATGACTAGCCATGAATGCATTGAAGTTACATTCATGCGATGACTCCTCTCCAGATTCCATCGACTCGACCTCACTATCGTCACTAAGGGTGATGTTTAATGCAGATTTGGATTGTTCTTGACGTTTCAACCTAGTTGCACACTCAAACCCCCTATGACCTCTACCGCTGCACTAAAAACATCTCTTACTTTCTTTCTTAGAGGTGTCCTTTTTATCTTTCTCAAATTTCTTTTCAGATTTATTTTTCTCAAAATTATTTTTACCGTCAAAATTTCCATTTTTCTTTAATTTGGGAAAGTTCTTGAAATTTTTAGCAAATAGGACCAAATTATCTAAGTCAAAATTAGAATCATAATCATGCATGGAAATAGTTTCAACTTGTGTAGTTAAGTTTTGCAATTTAGATAATTTCACTGCATTTGTGCCTTCATGGGTAAGTTGCAGAACATTCCATGCCTCCTTAGACGTGGTACATGTCATGATGCGTCGAAACTCGCCAGGGGTGACATTTCCAAAAATGGCACTAAGCCCACGTGAGTTATATGTACTCCATTTAGATTCATCCTCTGTCCATGCAGTCATAGATTTTAAAGTAGTTACGTTATCTACAGTGAGTGGGAGGAGTCCACCCTCTTTCACATGCAACCCAGACACATTAATCAATAGCCTTTAGGTGAGATTTCATGTGTTCTTTTCAATAGGCTTAATTTGAGCCGTCAAAAATTGTGACTCTATTATATAAGTTTTCCATTGAAACTGCGCTTTTTCAAATATCAATTTTCAGAACAAAATTGATATCCAGAAATTTTTTTCGAAAAAAACTACACGGTAAATTTGTGTAAATGGCTCTGATACACTACTGAGAGTGCGCCAGCAATCAACGTCAAACTTATTTAATTAAATTCCAATTTTATTCCCAACAAGTGTTAACTCTTGCAAACAAACTTGATTGAATAAAGAAATAATCTAAGCATACAGGATAATCACAGTTGAGGAAAAATCCCCCATAGGGGTAAAACCATCTTATTTTCACTATAATTTGTAAAGAACGGTTTACACAAATTACAATGAAAATACAAGGAGTGACATACGAAATACCCGCAGGCATCATTCCCAATGTCGTCGGCTATTCACAAGAGCTCCTGAAGGTCAGTAATGGAAAAGCTCCATCTTCTCCATAAGTGTACTCCAGATCAGTAGTATAATCTTCCTTGGGATTTATAGAATTCACATAAGGGATTGGGAATTATTTGTGAATCAAAAAGGTATTAAAACCTTAAAATGTGAAGTCTGGAAAAAGGTATTGTTTTGCAGAAACGGAGGTATGCAGACTTGAGAAAAACGTCTAGCTTGAACACTGTTTATATAGGCAGGTTGAGGAGGTGGTCGTTCGAGCGACATACGATGTCGTTCGTACGACATCAATGACGTGTCTC
Source organism: Sambucus nigra (assembly GCA_949130495.1). Lineage (NCBI taxonomy): Eukaryota > Viridiplantae > Streptophyta > Magnoliopsida > Dipsacales > Adoxaceae > Sambucus > Sambucus nigra. Next base: position 365,877,281 of record OX422212.1, read on the forward strand.
AAAAAACCTCTGTAAAAAGATCTTACTTGTTTATCCTCTTCCAGACTTCAAAAAAAATTATTTTAAAAATATTCCCAAGTATTTATGCAAATAATTAAAATTGATTTACAATAAGAATGTGGAGTAGTGGGAACGGTTGAAGTGTATTTTTCTTTACATGATGCACGTACGAAGATGATGGATGCATGGATTCGGATTAAGGCCGTCGTGGATGATCGTGGAGACGTGTCGAATGTAGCGGTACCAGACATAATTTATTGAGATTTAGGACACTTGGAAAATTCCTAGATTCTAACTCGAACATTTATAAAACATGTCCTTATAACTACTATGCAGATCTGTCGGTTACTGAGATCTGTCGGACAAGACGAAAGTAATTTTTTTTGAAAGAATTTTATATGCTTCTCCATGGGCCTAATTTTTTGTATACATGTTTTATGACTTCCGACATATAAATTAAATAGTTTATGCCCAAACCCTATTCAATACATCACGTAATATGATACTCTCGGAAACATTGAGTGTTTAACTTGCATACAACAATGAGCTAAAAACTGTTCACTCTACGGTAGACCAAATATACCCTGACTCTCATCAGTATAAATCCATTACGTCTCACAAAAATGTTGTCTCGACTATCACTACTCAAAATAGTCAATTCTTCCAAAATATATCTTCCCAGTGCCATTCTTGCTCCCCTGTAGAGAAAGACCCTCTATTCAATGGTGAATATTTATACTTTAAATTTCCACATCAACGTCATTCCTTCGGACGTAGAAAACAGCCACCCTACTCTCATAACTCTTGAAAGTATAAATCTCACAAGTAACGTAAACATATTGATTACATACGGGCTCTCTCACACACGAGTCCAACGAGCCTCGCTACCCAATGATACTACGTATAATATGGTTATACAACCAACCATCCAATAAATTCAACTAACTCAAAAATCCTGCCGTATGAGCAAAACGAACCTCTATAAGTAAATGAAACACTCTCAAAACAAATAATACCCAACCCATAAATCCATAGATAAGAAAGGTCCCAAAATTAGCTAACGGAGGTTGTGGCACTCACAATAATATCGCATTTTGAACATGGTAATCTCTCCCATGTAGCATTAGTTCCTATGAAGGCGAGATAACTGGAACATGTGGAGGAGGTGGTAAAGGTGTTTGATGCACTTGCTGAACTCCCGGTGCCTGTGCCATGTTCCAATGTGGGCACTCTATCTTCCTATGACCTACATCCCTACATTGATAACATCGCCCTGAAAACTTTCCCGATATATGGCCCTAACGACCTAGGCTCGGTTGGAATCCCCCATTGTTCTCTCGACCTACTTGGTCCTGAGAACATTCTGGTATTGCTGATGTTCTTAAAAATTTTGCCTAAAGTTTCCTGAACGTTATCTCTTAACTGACTTCCCCATGCCAAAATCTCGCTTCCTGTGACGTCAACTACGCTTCTGAGATGACTGTTCTCCACTTGCACCCTTTTCTCCTGACCTACTAGACTCCCCAAGTCTCCAAACCCATTACTCCTCGTTATCTTAGGATGATGATCCTCACGATGAAATAAAGAAACAGTCATCGCTGCATCGACTGCTTGAGCCACAATATTAGCGACTTCGGCTGTAATCATCATCCCCGAAGGGAAATGGGGTTACACATTCCCAGCCTCAATGTTTTTCTTAACAAGATAGTCTTTTTTAGGTGGCATCTGAAATGAGAACAAATTCTATCAACACACAGTTCAAGTAATTGATCCAAGCAAAAGATCATAAACGCATAGTGAGCACAACAATCCTAACAGTAGGGATCTATATAAAAAATGCTATGGTAGAATGTAGAAAACCCGCATAGATCCTAAGACACTAGAACCTGATGCTCTGATACCACCTGTGACACCCCTCTTATAATTATAACGGGTGTCCGACCCTATACTAAGATGAAATAGGAATCTCAAGTGGATCATCCTCAACATCACTATCGCATAGACTAAAAATCAGACTAACCACCCATAATTAAAATAAAGGAATCCCAAAACATAAATTTATACATAACCATGTAGTACAAATAAAACCATCAACGACTACTAAGAATGAACATGTGTATAATAACTATACAATAAAAGAATATTCCCGAATAAGCAGTTGGACAACAGACTAAACAATATATCAAGTGACTGGAATAAGGTAAATACATCAATACAAAACTTGGGCAATACACGCCCAATTTACATTTGTTGATCCTTAACTAGGATTACAAAGATATGATGCAACTATGATAAAATCCCACAACATGCTACAACTCCTTAGGCCCTGGAATGGATGCACATCATTTGCGTCCTTGTGGAGGAACACCTAAAATATATAACTATATATATATATATATATATATATATATATATATATATATATATATATATAGAGAGAGAGAGAGAGAGAGAGAGAAAAGAAATAAACGGGTCAAAGCCCAATTTTGAAAATATTTTAGCAAGTGTATTAAAATGCATAGCATTTATAAATGTAAAATCTCATAATTAAAGTGGTGTCGCAATCTCTTGATACTTGTACTCTCCCCTCATCTAAAGCGCGCACCTAATGGCATACACTTAATCTTAAATAAGCTACTCGACTCTGCTAAGGATAAATCAACTACAAACCTACGCATTTACCCAACTTGGGTATCTAATATATAATTACGTCTCTTAATGCCATCTTCCATAGTTCATACTAATTCACTCATAATATTCATCTTAAATCTGCGCATAATCCATGTTCGCGTAACCCACTATATCTAAAACATAACCATTTATCTTTTTTTTCTATCGTCTCCTAAGTTCACACCCAAACTTATACATTACTATATCTCAATTATATTTTATCGGTTCTTACATATTAACTTTCACAAGTTATTAGCAAAAGATATACCATGTCATCATTAATGATAGTAATATTCTCCCACTATTTCACATAAACCCAAGTACTATGGACCAAACATCTTCCCATACCCAACATTGCACTAACTTTCATGCGTGGGATGTTTCGTAAAGCAAAATCCAAACAAGGAACCCCCCGAAACACTATTACCTAACACTGTGGTCGTGAGAATCCGATAGGCCCTCAGTCCATAATACGCACCCCTTACTTATCGTCTATTAGCATAAGAGTATGCTCATCCTCTCTTATGCTACCTAAGACAATTATGTAATACCATCATATAATATACTAATCCAATACTTTATAACTTCCTCTAGTTATAGTTATAATATATCACACATTATCTTTACCATTAGTATAATATTACACTCATATTATACTAAAATATCCATACCATAACAAACACACATACATATCACACATAATATAAGTACACTAATAGTCTCTATAATGCTATAAACTTCCAAGGAATTGCTCACATGTACCTGGGTCACCAACGGTCGGAATAGCTCACACCGACTTGGTAAAAAACTAATTGTAACGAATGGGAAGCGACCATAATTCCTCACCTGAGAGCAAGATGAATTATACCCAAGATGTCTTATTTTTACCTCATGCACAATAAAACACTGTACGCTATGTCCTGGGGACTATACTCTCCTCGCTCCTCAAGCTAGGGGGATTTACCCACGTCCCGCAACTTCCCTTGATAGCACTAGAGGGGTATGAAGCATAGAATATATATGTATATATATACACATTCAATCACATGTAACCACCAATTGATCTCTTACCACGTACGTGATTTTCGGAAAGGCAACCCAAAACATGTAAGCATAATATAACAATTTCTATTTATATCTATAAATCAACAAATATTAGAATAATCTTAAACAACATTTTCCAAAACCCTTGCGAAACATCCAAACCCAAACCTATACAAAATATAGAGCTTCAAAACACCAAACATCCCCAAAATAATAAAAATAAATTTATGATAGGGAACAGAACACACCATACATAATCACATACTAAATATTCAGACTTATATGATTATATAAACATGTCATTTCATTCACATTTATAACAACATGTATCAAATTGTACATAATCTAAAAACCTCTGTTAGCACCCTTAGTCAACATACATAAACCCAAAACCCAATTGAAAAGATTTTCATACTCTCAAAACCTCCAAAATAAGAATAAAAAACACAAATATTAGGCATGAAAAAAAGTCGTTTGAAATCAATGTTTAAACAATAAATTTTGATACCTTAACATCAAATTTTGAAATCTTCTATAACTGCCTTGGAAAGAACAAAGTACATGAGCCATAGTTATATGCATAGCATAGTAAAAAGCTAAGAAATTAATTCACATATTTCTATAGGATACATAAACTTTAGTTAAATGTTGAACTGTTGTTCTCTTAATAAAAGATAAAAGTGGCACCTCAAATTGACTTCCAATGATGAATGAAGAGGGTAAAAACGAATATCACACCATATTATGAGTAAATTACAAAAGGCCTTTCAATCTATGGTATGAAATATTTGTGTAACATTCTAGGAAGGTATGATGTAAAGAAAATCATAAGAAAGAAACAAAGCCTTTAAAACCAAATTGGTGAAAAGAGAGAACATGGATAAATGCATCCTGGGAATATACTTATGATAGGAAAAACTTTGTGAGCATTTACATAAATACTTTGAGAAATTTTACCTAATACACCTAGTAGTTGAAAAGATCTTATCAAAATATGATACAATGGACAAATTTCATAGCTCGTAAATCAATTTACCAAAGTAATGATGTAACCTAACCAAACAATCAAATTTGAGGATGGGCGTCTCAAAAGTATTCTCAAAGCAGGTGGTAATTTTAATGTTCAAAACCTAGTAGAAAAAATAATTAACCCAAATTAAAGGTAAGAGAAACACTAACAGAAAATCAAATATATAGCAACTATAATCATTAATTAAGGACATACTATAAATTACAATTAAGATAAGTAAGCCTTAGGTAAACCCAAAAATCGGTAATAAAAAAATATCAACTAAAATCAACAAAGAGTACCTGAAATGCGCAGTTGTATCATGAATGCCCTTGTACTTTTTCATCCATAAGCCACAACCATCAATGAAATACCACAGTAAAAATCCTATTAAAATATTAGACATCAATGAAATATTATGAGCAAGAGATTACCTTAGTAAAAATGGGGGGAGAACCAAATATTGTGTAGAACCAAATATAATACTGAACACAAAACCTCTTATTTTTAATTTACAATAACATAAATTATTAATCAACGAAAAAATGGACCAAACATTAACCTACGATTCAATCAAGAATAACAATATGAGCACCTACAATTCAATCAATAACAACAAAATGAAGAAAATATATGTTGAACACAGCGTGAACTTTTTAGATGGAGTTGAAGTTAATCATCAACAATAATGGAGATGTAAATGGAAATTGTACCTCAAAGATGGAGCTGAAGACCTGAAAAATCTCTAAAAAATGGAGATGGCAATCTCACTTTCGAGTAGAGAAAAATAGAGATGAGTATTTTTTAGCAGGAAAAAATGAAGAACCATAAATTGGACAGAGAGAGAGAGAGAGAGAGATGGGTCATGTAAGGGGAAGTCTGTACTTTACTAGCAGACAAAAAGAAATTACTCATTTGAATTAAAATAAGAGTGGGAAAGCCATTAGTGGTGAGGTAAAAAAGTGGGGGGAAACTAAAAAATAAAAGTGTGAAAGTGTAAAATTGAACAAAATAATCTCAACCCTCCATTTTTAGATTTGGTGGAACAATCATTACCCCTACTTGTCTTATCGCCTTAATGAATAGTTTTTACACTTCTACTCCTTATTTTTTTATGTATATATATATATATATAATGGATGTGGGATTATAGTTATGTGATGGTGTATTTGGGTGTATATGGTGGAGGTTGGACATTAATCATGGTGTCGAATTATTTATGGTGTTATTTTATTGCATTTATGGGGAGAGACGCTAGTCACCTCTAGGGGTGTGGGGTGCTAAGTACTTCATGAAGCATGATATACGTTGTGAGATAAAACTTATAAATTGTAGAATTATTATTTACATTCATTATTGTCTTTAGGTGGCATAGCTATGTTAGCTTGCGGTGGCCTGAGCATCACTGTTGAACCCTCTTTTCTGTTTTTTGTGACCATTCAACTTAGTTTCCCATTCCGTGATGTGTAATCATGTCATAGTCTCATCACCATCCCCTACGGATGTAGGTTTTGATCATTTACTTTTGTCATTTAACATTTAGAGATCATATGACTTATATTTCCAGTCTACCATGTAATATTTTTATCTTGTTGAGTTAGACTTATTATTTTCGTATGTGGAATGTCTTTTATGATATTTGTTTTGAGATTTTATGTATTGCATGATTATGGTTTATGTTTATGTAGTAGATGGTAGTGATGTACTTCCTATCAGGGTTTTTTCGAATTTTCTTATCTTACTCTAATTGCATTATCTATCTTATTTGTTTTCACTTATGCGAGGGATGATATTTAAGCTGATTTGATAAAATGTAGTATTTAATAAGTATACCTAATCAACCTAATCATTAAAAATTACGTGCATGGTACGTTCACGTGCACATGTGATGGATTTCAACGGCAATTGGGGGACGCATTTGCCTTTAGTGGAGTTTGAATATAATAATAGGTACGAGAAGTCCATTTCCATGGCACCGTATGAGGCAATTTATGGATGATCTTTCTGATCACCAGTGTGTTGGTAGGACTCGGGAAAGTGTAGACCTTTGGGACCGAAGTTTGACCCAGAAATGACCGAAAATATCTAGGTTATTAGAGAGAAAATTATGGTCACTAAGGATCAAGTAAAGAGTTATGCATAGATGAATAGGAAGCCCGTAGAGTTTGAGGGAAGAGAGCAGGTTTTACTTTGGGTATCCCCGGTGAAAAGGGTAATGAGATTTGAAAATAAGGGGATGTTAGTGCCATGATACATTGGACAATTTATGATTACAAAGACCATGATGAAAGTCGGATATCGCTTAGCACTCCCGAATCAGTTGGATCGGGTCCATAAAGTGTTTCACATATATTTACTTCTTAGATTCCTTCATCCTAGGGATTCTTATGAGCTATCTCTTTGGGTGAGATTGAGTTAGACTCAGAGGCTTTGTATAGTGAACAATCGATAGGTATTTTGGATAGTCGTATTCTGAAATTGGGTTCGAAAGAGATACTAGTAGTACGTGTGTAGTGGAACCACCATAATAAGGAGGAGTCCATTTAGAGTGCGAGGATTTCATGAGGCAACAGTACCCATATATATTTTGAGTAAGGTATAAATTTTAATTTTTGAATTCCAATGATGTAATTCTTTTTGTTATGGGGGGAGATTGTAATACCATAAAATTTTGTGGAATCAATTAAATGATTCAATGATGACATTTGGAGAATTTTTATATAAATTATTTAAGTTGACATTGAATTTTATATGATTTAAGTAATGAAATAAAGTTTCATAAGTTAATTTGGAGTTGGCATGTAAATAAATTGAAAATATAAAATGTATTCCAATTTATAGAATTTCATTTGATGAATTTCAGAATTTATTTGACTAATTAATAATGTATATGTGATTAATTGTAATTATCTTAAAGTAAGTGTTAATTTCTAATTATGGAAAATAAATGAAGTGTTAGTCATAAGGGTGATAGTTGTTTTAATATCAACGTAAAATGGTAATTAAGGGATTCCTCGGAGAAAGGCTTCGGATTAAGTTTAATTAAGAAATAGAATTAAAGAAAGAAAAATAGAATAATTTTTTAAGAGGTTAAAATAAAAATAAAATTATACTTGTTTTAAAAATAAAATGAAATAAAATAAAATTTTGAGGCTGCGCTTCTTCATCCGTACAATAGACTCTCAATTCATTCCATTTCCTTACATTCTGCACATCTCCGACACTAAGAACCCTATTGACTTTTTCATTTGCAATACACAACTAAAAAGAAATTCAAACCCAAATCCCACATAAATTATATCATTACAATCCCAAAATTTTATCCTTCAATTGAACAACAAAATTATAAGTTTCTGTAGCACTTTTTGGACCAACATTTTCACTGGTTTGGGGAGCAATTAGATGGTCTTTTCAATAACTTTTCAAGGAGGATTTATTATACAATTCTTCGACTACAATTCAAATATCATTTTGTAGATTCCTACATTGAGGCGAGTTAGCATCTACTTATCCCCTTTCGCGCAATTAAATTAAATTCTAACTCAACCTAATTTCTATTATAAAATCCAGTACAGATAATTAGCTTTATAATTTGTCTCGTAAAATTTTATAATTAAATAATATGATATTGCTAAATTGTTTAATTATTCAAACACTATAATTTTAATTAGAAATTAATAAATTTATAAATTATAATAATTAGAAAATTGATATATTGATATAGTATGAGAATTTGAACTTTGATAAATTCACATGTAAATTTCCATTACCCACTCTAGGTATGTGATTTTCCTAAATAAAAATATTTTTGAATTATGGAAATTGATTAAGTTAGTATTTTACTGGATAAATTAGGAACTGGGACTCTTATGATTATTTGGACATGAGAATGCATGAGTAGTGGCCATTTGTATGATTATTGTCAATTCCACTATTTCTTTACTTGTTGTCAAAGTATAAATAATTCTCCCCCACATGTATGTTGATAGAAATGAATTAATTAAATCCTTATATTTGGTTGAAATTGGTATCACACCCTTATTATTTATAATTGTGTCTTTAATAGCTCAAAGTGAGGCTTATAATTAATATTCACGATGTCCCCATAATATGATTACATGCGATAAATAGTAAATTACGACATGCGAAGAAATATTATAATTTCTAAACAAGACATTTCCTCCCTTTTGAGACTTTCGTGTATGAAATCTACTCCTCGCCCCATTTCCATTTAAAGTAATGAAACATTGAGGAGGGATTTAATATAATTAAATAATTTAAAGACAAAGTATACAAGACACTAAAATAAATTAGTGACGTGTGAGTCTAAATTTTATATTGATATCAAGAGTGGTGAAATATTAATCTTTTATGTAAGACCATAAACATAGGGCCATTATTGTTTATCCTATTTATACTCGACAAGATATGGGGGAGGTTGATTTTTCGTATCGTGGGGCTTGGTGATTTCAAAGGGGATGGGGGTCTGACAAGATTACAATGATTTGTGATGATGTTTCAGTGTGTATATGGTGGAGGTTGGATTATTGTTATGTGACTGTATTTTGGGGTGGCTATGGTGGAGGTTAGACATTGTTCCCGATGAATAATTATTTATTCAATTATTTTGTTTTATTTGCGTGGAGGGATATTAGTTACCTCCATGAGAGAAGGATGTTGGGTACTCTCACGATCCTTATTTCTATTTAAAAATAGAAATTAAATTGGTTATACTTTCTGTGGCACTATATATGTTGTGAGATAAAACTTATAAACTGCAGAATTATTATTTACTTACATAAATTTCTTTAGGTGGCGTATCTATGATATCTTGAGGTGGACTGACCAATGTTGTTGAACCCCCCCCCCCCCCCCCCCCATTCAGGTGCTCTTGACCATTCATCTCAGTTTCCTATGTTTCGTGCAGTACTATCCTAGTCTCCTCACCATCACCTTAGGATATTGGTTTCATTTATTTCCTGATGTCATTTCACTTTGAAATATGAGAGGATTTAAATTTCTTATTTATAATATACTCTCTTTATCTTGTTGAGTTATATTTATTATTTGAGTATGTGGACGGTCATATAGGATATAAGTTTTGAGATTTTATGTATTGAAGGATTATGGTTTATGTTTATGTAGTAGATGGTGGTGATGCCTTTCCTGTCAGCATATATCTTTTAGTATTTTCTTATCACACCCTTATTACATTATCTATATCCTTTGTTTTCACTCATGCTGAGGATGACAATTAAATTCATTTGACAAGCTATAATATTTAATAAGTAGAGTTGATCAACATAATTATTAAAAATTACGGGATGTCACATCCACGAAATTAGGCCTCGACCCAATATAAGCCTTAACCAAATGAGCCCAAAATATGTACTAAACCGCTCAAAACTCAACCCAAACCATACACTAAACTAATAGACTTAAATTCTATTATTTTAAGCAAAACATGGACTTTCTTTCCATCCCAAAAGTCAAACTTAAGTAGAACTAATTTTAATAAATTAATTATCGCATTACCTTCGTTTATAAAACAATATGAGTCTATTAAGTTATAACTCAATTATTAATTTATTATGCGTCACTCGGTATTATAAGAAAACTACTTCACAATTGGTGGGCCCATACCAAGGGAATAATCCAAACATGAAAACCCCTTACACCTAGTACTTGACTATTCAGTAGTCACCCGTAATATTAAGTCACTTAAAATATCTAATTAATGAATTACCTTTCATTATTCTAATTTGCAAAGAGTGATTAATTTACATTACACATACGACCACACATGTGAATCATATAACAACATAAAAAAATTTAATATGTGACATACCACATGTCTCATGAAAATAGTAACTCATCACGAATAATTAATCAATTAATTACAAAAACATCAGAATATTACATTCCTCCCCCCTTAAACAAAGATTTTCGTCCCCTAAATTCAATTTTTTATGCACCTAACTCGAAGGTTTGAGAATATCTATCCCGCATAATGTCCTCACAATACCATATAGTAATCTACTCTCTTTCGAAAAAATACACAATGGCCTCTCATTGTAAATTGCATTCGGCTGAATTGCAAACCATAACTAAAAAAAAGTCAAAAGACTTCTAGCTCATACTTCTCGTCTAATTTTTTAAACATCCACTTATCCCTCAAGAAAATATCTACGTCATGTACCCGTGGAAGTCATCGTGAACACGTTGATGGTGACCAATTAACATCAAATGACACAAGCCTTACCCTATCCTGGCTCGTGAAAAGGACCGATGTATCAGGATTTCGACTTCCTTTTGGAACTCTAACTAAAAAATTTCCCTTCCCCGGATAGATATTCAAAAGAACTCGATTTCCCTCTTGGGACCCCAAACCATGCTTCCCCTTGTCTCTAAAGCTCTTTATCTTGCTATTGCATTCTTTACATGCTTCATTCTGAACGCCACCTCCTCTGAGGTGTCCCAAACACACTCTAATGCAAATAACTTGCTTACTCTTAGATCTAATAAACTTGGTCAATATAATTATGGCCATCCCGAGGCCTGGGGGGCTTCCCCTTAATACGCACTGGATTGTGCCCTTTTCTCAGGGCATTCGATCATCGTCAATGTGGGATGATATGTAGAGATAGAGTTGTCAGCCTAGTTTGCACAAAACAGGCAAAATAAATTATGCCTCCCTCAGAGAACGACATCAAGGACAGTACTCGATGCTTGCGAAAGTAGTTTAAAGGTCTGGGGTTTAAGTTACGGAATAGGAAGATGTTAGGCACCCATCCCTTCCTTTTGTTCTCTCATGGGCATGGGTTAATTTTCTAATGTTAGACTCGTTGAAGTGTGTGGTTATGTGCATAATATATATGGAGAATGGTATCGTTCAACTCGTGTCATCAGAAAAGGACAAAGTGAATTCATCCTTAGGAGTGTTCCTAAAAGATAATAATTCAAAATACAATGTAAGTGTTTACCGACTCACAAGTCGTTATGGAAGAACGAATGTATATATCGGACAAGACACAAGCATGCAAGAATATAACATCCATTAAGAATATAGATATAATAAAAACAATATAACAAATGTTCATAAGAGAGGAATCGAATCTCGAGATTTACCTAAGACGCATACGTAGCACAAGGAGAATCAAAGTTCACGTAGTTTGAAGATAACATAGGGTGGGATTAAACCCATAAATCTTAACGGGGGAATCACTTATACGTGTGCATAGAGATAAACGTGATTTAAGTGTGAGAATGTGTAGTGAGAATCCCTCTTTTGGAATTTATAAATAAACCCTCTTTTTCTTATTTTGGGTTTTTTTATGAAAATAGAGTATGTGCAAATAATATTAATAAAGATTTGACATTAGTTTATGTGATGTAATGAAATAAAATGCGAAAGTAGAAATAAAGCAACTAATACTAAAATAAGAGAATTTCGAGAAAATGATAGAGAATTGGACCTACTTATGGATACTTGAAGTTGAACTTGAGTGTAGATACGCTGATCTTGCAATGGAATTACGGTGGTATGATAATATGGGGAGGATTTACTAAATGAAGTATGAAAAGGATGGAATGGAATGTGGGAGATGGGTTGTTTCGGAAGGGAACAATTTTGAATTCAAGAGAATGTTCTTTGAATTGCTGAGAGAGATGTTCAAGGGTGATTTTCAAAGTGATGTTATGGCCTCTATATATAGGGTCAAGGGGGTGCCAATCGACAGGGTCATGGACCTTCCTATCGACATAGAACCCCAGACACACTTCCGAGAGGCAAGGTCCTAAGGGTGCCCTTCGGCAGTCTGAGACAGATTTTTTAGGAAAAAAAAATCATAAAATGTGAATCCTAAGTAAGAATCGTGAAGCGGGTGGACCGTTGGAAAGAGTATTCAGATACCTTCAAAAATCCATTGAGACATTCCCGAGTTCATGAGTTCACCAAGGTGAAGCAGGGATTGAAAGCGCCCATTGATCACTCAATAGGAAGTCTTCGGAGTAAAATGTATCATTTGTCCTAACCATAAGGCTGATTTGCAAAATAAATGGACCGCTAGAAAGGGTATTTAGTCTCCTTCGAGATTTCATTTGTTTTTTTGGTTTTGAGAGTTGACCAAGGCCAAACGGGGCCTCAAAGCGTTCGATGACCCTTTAGAGTAAAATGGGTCATTCGTCCGTACTGTAAGGATAATTTTTTCATGGGGCAAACCTTTGGCAAGGGGATTCAGATCCCTTCAAAGATTCATTGAGCTTTATTTAAGTTAGAGACTTGATCGAAGTCAAACGGGACCTCGGACCGCCCGATGGCCTCCAGATCAGTTTTGGGATAAAATGGATCATTCGTCCGAGCCATAAAGTCGATTCATGCATGGGGCAGACTGTGAGAAAGGGGATTTAGATCCCTTTGAATATTCATTAAGCTTTTTCTCAGACAAGGAAGTTGGATAGAGTCAAACGGGGTCTAGGAGCACTCGATAGCCTATAGATACACTTTTTATGGTGAAATGACCTATTTGTCTTAACTGTAAGGACGATTCGTTCATGGAGCAGATTGTTTAATTGGGGATTCAAATATCTTCAATGATTCAATGAATTTCTTCTTAAACTAGGAAGTTGGATGGCGTCCGATAACCTCTAGATCAGTACTTGGAGTATGACCTAGGGTTTGCGGTGAATGAGTGAGTGTTAGGGACCTAAGGAGGTTCTTAAGGGGGGCTAAGATGAGGTGTATACATTAACTTAAATGGCCCAGGTATCCCCATATCCCATTTTGAGACCTCTGTACCCCACGGGAAAATTAAAGGGTCTAATATTCAGCTTCTACACATAATCATTAACAACTACAATTCTTCAAACTCCTACAATAATCTACCTTCACTACTAGGAGGGGCAAAACTATATACCATATATGATAATAACCAAACCACTCGACTACCAATATTTATTCCTCAACTGATGATACATCTAGTTGCCTCAGGATGTACAATGAACCATAATTCATGCGTCTCAGCCAAAACTACTTTTCGTAGCTTGTGTCCCTTCTGCACAACTAATCCCCCTTAGAAATGCAACCCTATGCTTTTGCTAAAAAAAAGAAAGGAACTCCTCCCATATCCATCCACATACCTCTCCTTAATAAAAAGGCCCAACTCTTGACATAAACTACATGTGGCGCAAAATCGGGTATACCAACCATTTCTTCTACAAAAGCTTATGCCTTCACATGATATCATCGCTAAACACAACGAACATATCTAAGTACGGTTAAAATGCACTACATGACAACTTCATAAACATGGATGGAGAGTAGGCCAACCCACTAGCATGACCTAGACGTGCATGTTCCATAATGTGTTAAAAAGCTGCCTTCGGGACCTCCTTCTCCCGATTCTACAACTTAAAATAACTCGATTAAAATAAAATTATCATAAAAATACATTTCCTTAAAAATGGTTCAATAGTTCTTCAACATGTGGAAATAAATACTCGCTATATATTGTGACCTTTCCAAACTCCAAGTGGTCTATGTAAGCTCGGTGAACCACCCATCTTTTAGCAAAAAGGCCTGGATCTTCCCCATGATTATTTAATCCTCTCAATTAACTATCCTCTTTAAAGACACAATGATTGTTCCCATGCCTCTATCATCTCAAACAGATCCAACCAACTAAGATGCTTTATAATAGGTCTAATTCTAGTACTGAAAATGCTATATAAAGTGGTCCAGTTATATGGTCAAATGCAGAAATTGTAGATTAGGTCACAAACATGAAAAATTCAAATTTATATTTATTAATAAGGTGAACCTAAACATACAAGATATAGAATATAAATCAAAGCAAATAAACCACAAATCACAAGATAAGATATGAGGAAAAAAAACTTTTGGGTAAAACCATTTTTCAGCACTGCTACAACTAGGTATTATGGAATGACATGGATAAACTTACAAATCTAGACTCCACTAAGTATTACATGTCTTCCTTATTTGTTTCTGATAACAAGAAATACAGATCCAACAACGCCCCCCCAATAAGCTTCACATTTTCTCAGTGTCCACCGATAAGCCTCACGAAACTCTTTTCCTATTTTCAGCAATAGAGAATCAACTCCATAGGAATATGAATATGTGATGTGTTCTTAAAGGTTTAATAAAGTGATCTCAAATCATCCACGTGATTTGAATTTGAAAAACTAGAGCGTTTGATCAAAAAATGATGTCAAGTTTTGATTGAAATTGCGAACTCGTAACTATGTATAAGGATAAAAATCTCGAAGAAATAGAGTAGAAATATGGCATTTAAAATTAGGTGAAAAATAAATTTTTGCCAACTCATTCAAATGAGGTGCATCTCGTTCGAACGAACTAACTTATCTCATTTCAACACCCATCAAACGATTGATTAAACGAGAGTCCAAAGTAAGCTAAAAGTTTCCATAATTGATCTTGTTCGAAGTCGTTCAGAGTTGTTCCAATAAAGTATGTGTACTCATTCAAATAGCATCCAATGTCATTCTAAAAACTTTGTGAAATTTCAAAAAAAATTAGATGAACAATTTATTTTTTTCAAAAACTTCTAAAATACCCCTGTAATAAATTGATTATACAAAATCAACCTCATACACCTTCTCCATATGAATGTAGTGACGGTCAACGCTCTTCAATCTTTGATTGTTGCAATTGGTCTCTAACTTATATTTAGTTGAAGTCTTGAGAATGTACATCATGGTGAAGTGGGGTGTAATGAAAAATTTCAAAGTAAAATCTAATGAGCATCATAAAATGTGCTCTTACAAATAACCCCCTTTGGCTATTTTGGTACAAAACACAAACTGAAAATGAATAACCCTTAAGATAAGTGTAACTAATGTCCCTCCCAAACCCAAAAATGAAATGACAGTTGAGAATTATCTCTACTGAACATCTTCAGCGTGTAGTATATGATATCATCAATGATCATTAATGCATAAAAATACCTACACACATTAAGCAAAGAAAATAACATGACGTATGGAATTTAGAAAAAAGAAAACTCCCCCTTAATATATTCTCCACCTTTTTGTTCGTAATATACAAAGGGTTTGAAGCTAAACCTATAAAGTTAGCATCATGAGAATCAAAATTTAAAATATCATCACGAAGAATAAACAATTAAGCATGTGTGATGAAACTTCAACAAAACAACAAACTATTTTATAAAATTTTCAAAATTTTTGAATATAAAAATATACATACTAATACAAACAATCACACCATGGAGTAGCACGAAAACAGTCGAATGATGAATAATGGAATGAATGTGTGCGAACTTAATGCATGGGAAAGTCAACATAGGCATACATAGTAATGGTGTACGAAGTTAAAGAGATAATCTTAAAGAAAGAACTCAATTCAACCTTTTGTAAAAAAAATGAAGAAAGTGAAACTGACTCAACTCATACAAAATGTCAAGAATTTGAATGCTTCTGAGATCAATAACGACAAACAATTTAATGTTTTTGAAGTAATTCTATTGTGAAAACCCATTGATCTTAAAATTATAACACCCTAAAAATCTCACATTTTAAGTGTAAAATCTTAAATTTTTTTAAGGAATCATACTGCTCATGTATAATGAAGCATTAATGAAACAAAAATTGACTTTGGCACTTCTATTTTTATGTTTTAAAATCATATTTTAGGATCTTTCCAGCAGTGTCCTTTAATACAGAGAAGATTTTCTTCTCGCATAGCCCCTTTCCATTACTTAAACGTTTTTCAATTAATTTTGTGGTAAAACAAATTCGGGAAATGGTCTTTATAAGAACAATTACCACCTAGTACATTTGGTTCATTATTAAGCACAATTGAGATGAGAACATTTTATTCAACATATGACGAGGAAAGAAAATGATCATAAGTTTGTGCATGTGTGCGGGCAAGGTGATACAATGAGTCTAGCATGAAGGAAGTCATTCAACAATATTTTTGAAAAAAAAAACATAGCCTAGTCTAATAGCACCATGATTAAGTCACATGAATGCATGGAAGGAAATTGTGATTTAAACATCCTAAATCTGCATCCATATATCGTATAAAATAAAAAGCAAATATCTTTTTGGATTTTTTATTCTTTTATCAAAATAAAATCTATTTTAAATTTTTCTAAAAGAGAAGAAAAATATTTTTTCCTTTTTCAATCAATACACATAAGAATACAATCTAATAGTAAGGATAAATGATAGGAACGTGAAAATAACCCTAAATTATAAACAGTACCCTCACTCAGTCAGTGGAATAAATACCCAAAAAGTTCCTAAGATTATCGAATCTAAGTGCATCTAAAGGTTTAGTGACAATGTCAGCCAATTGACATTTGATACACATGAAGATCAAGGAAATGATCTTTTACTAAACAATATCATGAATAAAGTTTTGAAGAATACTTATGTTCTTTGTACAAGAATATTGGATGGGATTACCAAAAATGTGGATTGCACTCGTATTATCGCAGGAAATAGTCATTGTGCGTCGAATAGTCCCATAATCCTCCAACATTTTCTCCATCCATAAAAGTTATGTGTAACAACCCCCGATGAAGATGTACTCGACCTCTGATGTGGACAAAGAAATGGAGTTTTCTTTTTTCTCAACTATGAAACAAAATCTCGCACAAAGTAAAAGCATCCACCCTATGTACTTTTTCAACCATCAACATGCTTGAGACAATCGACATCTTAATAATTCGATAAATGGTGGTTGGTATCAAAGGAATACCAAATTCCATAAGTAAGAGTCCCACTCATGTATTTGATGATACATTTAAGTGGAAGCAAGTGTGACTCTTTTGGGGATGCTTCGTACTGTGCACAAACTCTAACAATCAACGCGACATCAAGGAAATTTCTGGTGTAAGAGTGTTCTTAGTGGAGTCGAAACCAAACACTAAAAGAAAGAACAAGTTTGGTGACATCAAACACATGCTGTAAAAAGTTTCTTTTATGTCGCAATATGGTTTCAACGACAAATGTTGGCTTGTCCGAAGATGTCGTAGTTTCCTTGCCTAGGAAAGCCTTCTACCACATAAATGAGGCATCACGTGAAATGGCTATACTTTCTATGACATATTCTTTTATTTCATTACACAAGTTAGCATAGCTTCTGCGACACTGATGTTATGATGTGGAACCATTTTTTCGGCATACTAAATGTGTCTTGGAATCTATTACTGCTATTTAATTTAAATTTTTGCAACATGAACATACTAATGTCAAACATTATAAAGAATTTCAATATAAAGGTTAGTGTTATGTAGAGATAAATTTATTTTATTTTAATTATTTTCCATAACACATTGGAATTTTTCAACCGGAATTAATGAACAAAAAAATTATATGATTCATTGATTTTTAAATTTTCCTTACAACTAACCAATTTCCCAAAAGGACCAAACTAAAAATACACTTTAAAATATCTTACATAATCAAATATTTCATTAATGACATATAAATAATGAAGTCTACACATCATAATTGCAAAAATAAAGGTTTGCATCCTTTCAACATAAAATGAACTAGTGTTTGTGGTTAATATAGTAATCGGGACCACATCTTCCTCTTTGAAACCATACTTCATTCTCCAAAAAAAACTTTTTACCTACAATGGAAAAATGCAAAGTTAAAATCAACTAGTGACACTACTGCCATTTTTTATCTTATATTTATGGCTCTTTATTTTATAAAATGTGTCCCACGACATAAAACATGTTACCAAATGTAAACCTATTTTTTCATGACATGTTCCTGTAGAGGGGGTTCGAAGGTAATCCTGAGATTAAGGATAATCCTCCCCATTAACAGCAGTGTTTGGAATTAAGGCAGCTCAAGCGAGGCAGCTCTAGCGTGGCAGCTCAAGCGAGGCAGTTCAGTATGGCAGCTCAAGCGAGGCAGTTTGGCGTGGAAACTCATACTTTAGTCATGTTGGTTAATTTAGTCTTGTTGTATCTTTTGTTTATATTGATTATGAGATATAACAATTGTAAAGATGAAATGAGTATGATGAGATTGTGTGAGGCCGAACGGTACTCGCGAGAGACCAAGCTTGGCAGGGCCTGGGAGAGCTTCCATGCTCTATCAAACGACCTCGTCGTGGGAACCTCAGAGGGAGTTGGTTTGGAGGATTGAGAAGTGAGGCACCGTTGGGGCTTGTCCTGACCATCTTAGATAAACCTGGTAAAAATACCGAAGGACCCTGACCATGGAACCTCGGGGGGGGGGGGGGGGAGCTTGAGTTCCATCGGGCGTTGAGTTGTAAGCCAAAACACCCTCAACTTAATGTCACATCCACTTTATCTGATATCACCAACCAGCTAGGAAATATTAGACCTACACATGAGTAAACCACTGTGGTATTTAGGTCTGTCAGATAGTTAGTGAGCCACCTCTGTGACAACAGTCCCCTGACACACAATGGTTAGGTTAAAGGCATGTCTTGGAATTTAATGTTCATGATGTGGAGACAACTAGTGCATCAGGTATTTAATGTTTGTGACATAAAGTATGAGGGATGTTTTTCACAGGCAGTAATGGCGGAGTTGCCTCGGGGGTGGTGTGGGAGTCTATTTAAGGACCCAAACCACCTCTAAGGAGAGGATGATCTTTTGAGAGTTCAGAAGTTATTGCTAGAGATAATATACATCAGAAAGAGTTATTACAAACCAGGGAGTTTACTCACCCACCATTGTCATTTATTACGAAGCCTTAATACTTGACGGAGATTCTTGAGGGTGGTTAGTGTGTTTGGATGCCTTCCAAGGTGTATCTAGGATGCTTACTTCTCTCTCCCTCTAGCTAAGCTATTTCTAAATTCATTACTACCTTCTAAGTTATACATGAGAGATTTGTGAGTTCAAACTGAGTCTATATTCATTGAGTTGTGTTTGTATGTCATGTGGTTAGTTAATAGTGTTATTATTTACCTTATCATTACTGTACTCAAAAAGGGGTTACGCCTCCATCTTACTTAAACTACCCTCTTACATTTGGTGACTCTGCTGGGGAGGCATTCTTCTAAGCAAGGAGTATGGTGTAAGATAACGTTAATCGAAGGCTCAACTTTGATTACATTCAACACAATAAAGAACAGGCAAAGAGAGAATTGGAGGCTCTTAGGGATGGGACCCCTCGAATATTGGTACCTCCAATTCAGGTGACGACAGGTATTCCAGGGGTAATACAAGCTTCCACGAGTGCTGCATTGGGACAAGCTCAAGTGGCACTCCTCATGAATATGTTTTGCAAGTTCTTGTAAACTCTGATAGCTTCAATGGTGTTGGGAGGATTTGAGGCCAACTCTTTCGTCACACCAGGGGCTACACCAATGGGCCCACCAAGTGCAGGTGCAGCGGGAACGGTCCTAGCAAGTATGCCCTCTGTTGTGAATCCAGCAGTGGGAACATTGGTAGTATCAATGGTCCTAACTATAAAGATTGATCCAATCGCAACGGGCACTCAGCCTATGGTCCCGTTGGTTATTGCTCCAGTGGAATAACCCATGGAGGTAATGAGGAAGGAGATGCAGAAATAGATATTAAAGTTCATGCAAGCCTCCTCACAATCTGTTGGCGAGGTAGCTTTGGTTTATGATAACTTTCTTACACCTTAAACCCAGGAATACAATGATGAGCCAT
The DNA here is from genome assembly GCA_949130495.1 of Sambucus nigra. Taxonomy (NCBI): domain Eukaryota; kingdom Viridiplantae; phylum Streptophyta; class Magnoliopsida; order Dipsacales; family Adoxaceae; genus Sambucus; species Sambucus nigra. Next base: position 365,897,684 of record OX422212.1, read on the forward strand.
ATCCAAAAGATTATATTCCTCCTATTTTTGAAAAATACACGGGGAAATGTGGAAACTCGAAGGAGCATATTAAGCACTTCGTTGAACACTTGGGGGCGCATTGTAATAGTAAGAAGCTCAGGTTGAGGGAGTTTTCTAAATCCTTAACTGATAAAGCATATACCTGGTATTCTCATTTGGCTCCCAAGAGCGTTTCTACATGGGAGGAGATGCACAGTTTGTTCATCCAGAAGTTCTTTCTGGCGAAAGATGAGTTTACTTTGACCCAACTGGGGAGGGAGAAGCAACGACCTGGGGAAGAAGTGGTGGTATACGTTCGAAGGATTAGGGAAAGGTCCACGATGTGAGGGAGGAGGCCAAAGAATCCAAGTTATTATAGATCTGTGCATAGGGGCTTCTTCTTGAGTACATCTGTCATCTCATTAATGAGACGCACGATGGGACTTTTTCGGTTTTCTTAAAAACAATAAGAAATATCTCATTGGTGGTGCGACCAAATCCAATGGTGGTTCCTATGATGTTTAGGCAACCAATACAACCTGTGGGGGAGAGGTCTCAGCCCCCACGGGTAGGGTACACCAAGGGAGCAGACGGGGGCAAGGCGTCGAAGAAGGAAAATAAAAGGAAGTTTGGAAGAGATAGGGAGGACCCACTAACACGACTCGAAATGTGTCTCATAAGTGCGTACTCTCTAGGCTCAAGAGCAAGCCTGTCGTTCAAGTAATAATCTGACAAGTAGGGTATCGATCCTCTGGGAAAAAGGACAACGAAGTTGTGACGACGGGAAAAGATGAAGGAATCCTAACTTTGACTCTAAAAATAAAGGAAAAATGATTTGGTTTTGGGAATTATTAAGCTAAATGCAAATATGAAATTATAATAAAATGCAATTACACTAAATTACCTAAAAGATGATTGAAAGATGATTTGAAACTTTTGAACTAAGTGATGAGAAAAACAGGTCGGGAATACAATCCCCCAACCCTAGTGTATTGCAGTTATAATACTAATCATGAATTTAACTAATTAATTTGACTCGATATTTAGTACTCCCAAGCATTACGTATACGAGGTTCAAGCCCACGTCATACTTAATCTGAGGACGAGTAAATCGGTATCGCGATAGTCACACTCGAATTGCATTCTAAATCATCCCGATTACCCAGAGGCAAACGAGATATAAAGACGTACAATTGTTGTGTTCCTACGCAATACGGTCGTAATTAATCACTAAATTCATAGGATTAATGTTATACACACGCAACTAACACATCAGGCTGGGTTCATGTATCCCGGACTTAGAAAATCTAGCCTAGCATGCTGAAAGTAATGAAAACAATGTTTAATGTGCAGGAATTCATGGTTAATCTATGGAAAATTGGTAGGATGACGTAGAAACGGAATTAAAGAGAGGAAATAACTCGCTATATTTTACCAAAGCAGTAACAACAGCAATGAAGAACACAAAATTCTTAAATAACCTTCAATCTTTAGAATTAAACTGTAAATTATATCTAAACCAGGGTTTCTAAAAAACAATGGAAAATTATCTACAATTCGCCGTCCAAATAATAATAATAAAATGGGTTTTTATACCCTACAACAATTCAAGAGTTTCATTTGCACTAGGATTATTTTTCGGAGCAGATAAAATTTGGAAATCTCGATAGCCACACCAGTCCGAGCCTTAGGCGGACCGGTCTGCCTCCCATGAGGATCGATTCTTTTTTATTTCCAGGCGGATCGGTTCTTTTATTTTTCACCCTTCTTCGGTTTGCTTTCAATACGGGGTCTTCTGGAGTTTTGCAAAGCAGACCGGTCCGGGGTAGGGGCGGACCGGTCTGCCTGTTTGACTTTTTGCTCAACTTTGACTGCTCATATCTTTTGTTCTGGGACTCCGATTTAGGTGTCATTTCTTCCTATGTGCTCATGAATGTGATATCTTCAACTTCTATTACGTACTTCATCCGAATTTCGGGTGGAAATTAGACTTTTGCCCTGTTGACTTTCCTTCTTGTCTTTCTTGATTCTTCCAGTTTCCTTCTTCCGTTTCTTGATATCAAATACCTTTAAAATCACTACGAAATACCAGAAACTCGGTATACTCATTAGGATTAGTCAGTAGCAAGATTATGAGATAAATTCAAATCGATTACGTTGTTCGAGGTGATAAAAGTACCTAAATTAAGGGATAAAAATAAGAAGAATTTATGCCTAATCAAACCCCCTAACTTAGAACTTTGCGCATCCCGAGCAATGTAAAAGAACCCTAGCACGGCTTAACTTTTGAAAATCATTTTATTGTGATAGAATACCTTTTGCGTGGACAAGCGGTTGCATTTAGCGTATGCAACAAGCCTTTAGACCCCTAGGTCACCCTAGTAGGACGAGTTGTGTCTCGTGAGGGTTTGCAGAGAATATACCCACAAAATTCGACTCAAAGAAGATTTAAAATATGCAAAAATTGTGCAATTCAAACTTTTTCAGAAAATAGTCATTATCAAGTCATATTTACTGTCTCAAACCGTAGTGTGTGTGTGCGAAGCAAAAAATATAGCCGCCAATTTCCACCGATTGATCATTACGTTACTTATCCGAAAATTCATTTTGATTTCTAATTCTCGCGGAATGCTCTCTCAAATGAATCACTCGGAATGTAGCTATTATCTCGGTATGCGTGATATAAAGAGTAAATATAATGGATGCAAAGTCACGCATACAAGTAGAAAGACGGAAATTTCATAGTGAAAGGATCTCATCAACGCATTACGATTTTAAAAATAGGAACATTGCCTCTTATTCGCGCACTTAATCTCTTATATTATCTTTTGGTGTCTTGGCTCTCCACGCGGTAAACAACTTCGCAATTTGGACTCGGTTAGGACTTTTTGGGGTTTTAACGTGTATGGGGTAAAATTGAAATGGTAGGGAAGGTTGGAATTGGAAAAGTCATTTATGACGTCCATTTGTGCTTTTTTCGGGCTATTGCTCATTTTTTTCTTCTTTTTCTCTATTTTTTTCACTTCTTTTCTTTTCTTGCTATTTTTGTTGAGCATCTCTATTTTTTTCTTGCCCCTTTTTATGCACTTTCCGGACTTAAATTCTGAATTTTTCCATTTTTCGCAATTCCGGGCTATTTGGGTTTTTCGGGTTATCAAACGAAAGGGACAATTTATTCGGCTCAATTTAGGTTGCAAAAGGGGTAATTTTTCGCTACTTTTTCTGGCAAATATTTTTGGGTGACAAACGAGGGCCTACTTCATTGTCCAAAATACCAATTGCGTTACCATATGAGTTTCGAGATGAATTTAAGTTTAGAGATCTATTTTGGCACGTTTTTCAAAGCAATATCACACACGTTTTCATAACCGATCAAAATGAAAGGATTGAGATCCTCGACAACTTTTTAGGCGCTGAAAAGAACTTTGAGTTAACAATTAACTCAAATTGATTTAAAAACTCGAAAAAGTGATAGGCTCGAATCTCACTGAGTTTGTTAATCTCCACACTTATTCGTTAAGTCATCAATTTTCGCTCAATTTCCATCTTTAGTCAATTTCGGCTTTGTGTATGTTGAATTTTTTCAATTTGAGACTTTAAACCGACTTTTAATGATATTTTTGAAAAATTTGAATTCCAATATTTATTTATTTTGAATAAAGATATTTTTGGATTTTTCAAAATTTTATGATTTTTTTGTAAATTTCTGAGCATTTTTGAAAATTTGTGAAGTTTTAGAAATACGCACTTGTGACTCCCCCTAACTTAGACTTTTGCATTGTCCTCAAGCAAAACGGACTAAAATCTAAATAAGGAAAAATAATAAGTGCGATAAATAAAACAAACAAATGGAGAAAATGCAGTTTTTATAACAAACAAGATTGTGGTACAATTACAAGGAAAAGCATACAAAATGTGAACAGGAAAAACAAATAAAAAAAACTGCCAGAAGCACATCAAGCTTCACTGGGTCGGGGGATGGGAAGAACCGGGCGCGTCAGGGCCATAGGGGTCATGGTAATAGGATGGCGGTGGCTCATTGGGCTCCCCTTGGCGTCGATAGATGTCCTCTTGGAAGCGGAGTATTAAGATCGTGTCGCGGTGGTAATCGGTTAAAAAGTTATCGAAGTTCGTTTCAAGTGCCGCCATTCGGTTGGAGAGGTCACTTCCCGCCCACTCAAAATCTAGGTCGTCCTCTTCGTCCGCCGACTCCTCGTTCGGACCGATATCCACCATCTCGACATCCGCACCGGCTGCCTCTACTTCTTCTTCGCTCTCGCTCGAGGCAGCCTCTTCTTCACTATCACCACCCCGCCTTGCCCGTAGGACATCAAGCTGTTTAGCGCTCTTAGTGTGGGTCCCTTATCCAAAAGGACCTGTAATGCGAGTATGATCGAGCGACACCGCTATGCCAGTATCCTTAAGGATAGAAGTGATCAAACGAGCATAGGGGAGTGGGGCAGTACCCTTCTCATCCAAGGATGCATTGATGATATCGGCGTATAAAGTGTGGGCCAAATGGATGGAAGTGTGTGGGTTGAAGAGGTGATAGGTTAAAGTGGCTTGTCAGGGCCGCATGCCGAATCGTTGGATGTTTGTAATATGTTGGTGCACACAATCTGAAAAGCGAGGCACGCCTTCCCGTTAAGGCGTCCAACGGCGACGGTTTGCCCCGTCCAAGCCACATTCGGTACAATGCGGGCCATGATAACATCCTTATCGACTAGGGGGCATTTCGTGGATAGGTGAATTCTTGAACGTCCGGAACGTCGTACTCAGCCAACTTGTCCGTGAGAAGAGCCAAAGAAAAAGGGATGACAATCCTATCTACGTAAGCTTGGGCCTCGAATTGGCCCGTCCGAACTAGGGTTCCATAAAAGGATCGGACTTCCGTTTCCCAAACCGCTTCATAGGGTTCGTTAAGGAATCGGTACCAGCCCCGAGCCATAAATAGGGCGGTGACGGAGTTGGGCAGCTCGGCCGATTTGACAGTGCGCTCCATATGGAGTTTATGATCCAAACCGAAGAACCGATGGCACCATCGCTCCTCTTGGTGGGAGCGAAACTCGCCATGACCGGAGGGGTGGACGTTGGTGGAGTCATACTTAGTGGGGCAGCGCATTGGGCCATGAAAATAAGAGGGGTTTTTTCTTGGAAGACTAGAGAGGGAGAAGAGAGGATTTGGATTTAAGGTGTGAAGAGAAAGGCAGGGTTTTGGTGTGTATTTATAGGTGAAGGGGTGAGTGTAGGGGTTGGAATTGAAGGGAAAGGGTTTGGAGGGAAAAAGGGGTGAATTTGGTAGGTAAAGGTTGGGGTTGGGAGTTGGGAAAATGAATTGGAGGGAATGAATCGGATTGGGGAGAAGGGGGTGAATCTTGGGAAGGGGATAAATCAGACCTGCAGAAGGCAGACCGGTCCGGGGTAGGGGCGGATCGGTTCGGGTACTTTAATATTTAGAAAATTCGACTAGAGGACTGGTTCATCTTAAAATTTAAGGAACCGGTCCGGCCTTAAATTAAAGGAACCGGTCCGATCCAGGGTTTTTGGGCTGGATTTTCTCCGAACTTAATTTTGATCTCTCTTCTCCGAAAATTTTCACTTTCACAACATACTCCCTATCAATATGGACTAAAACCCTCTCGATTTCGCTGGTCAATTCCATTTCTTGATATTCCCGAAACACGCGAATGCTTTTCTCGAATGAAACCTAGTCCTATCGATGCTCACTACACACACGACTCTCACAACACACACAACTCTCACCCCATACGCGTCGGGGGTGCGATGACCTCGCTGTAACAGCTCACTCTACCCCGTAAATGGGGTCCGATAACTAGATGGTGTCGACTTCTTCTGCACACGCCTCTAGATATGGCTTTAGGCATTGTCCATTCATTTTGAATGTATTTCCCCCTTTTAAATCGTCTAATTCAATAGCTCTATGGGGGAAAACATTCTTTACTACGAACGGGCCAGACCATCGTGATCACAACTTGCCCGGAAACAGATGAAGCCGAGAGCTATAGAGAGGAACTTTTTGCCTGGGAAGAAACTCTTTTCGTCGAATGATGTTATCGTGAGCGAGTTTCATCCTTTCTTTTGAAATTTTAGCATTCTCATACGCATCATTGCGTAGTTCTTCTAACTCATTCAATTGAAGCTTGCGGGCTTAACCGGCCTTATCCATGACATAATTCAATTGCTTAATCGCCCAATACGCTTTGTGTTCTAGCTCCACGGGAAGATGGCAAGGTTTTCCATACACAAAGAGGAAAGGGGACATGCCGAGTTGATTCTTATATGCGGTACGATAGGCCCATAGAGAATCGTTCAATCTAAGTGACCAATCTTTTCGGGTAGGATTGATGGTCTTTTCAAGAATGTTCTTGATTTCCCGATTTGCTAGTTCGACCTGCCCATTCATTTGCGGGTGATAAGTCGTTCCAACCTTGTTAACGACACCATACTTTCTCATGAGCTTCTCGAATGGTCTATTGCAAAAGTGCGTGCCATTATCACTAATTATCATTTTTGGTGCACCGAAGCAGGAAAGTACATGTTCCTGCAGGAACTTTATCTCCACTTTGTTGTCATTTGCCTTGGTAGCTATAGCTTCCACCCATTTAAAAACGTAGTCTACCGCAACAAGGATGTATGGGAAACCAAAGGACGGGGGGAAAGGGCTCATGATGTCAATACCCCAACAGTCGAAGATCTCAATAATGAGTACAGGGATAAGAGGCATCATGTCTCGTCGAGTAATGGCCCCCCATCCGTTGGCACCTATTGCAAGATTTTTAAGCATCGTTCACATCCCGAAATATTATGGGCCAATAGAGGCCGCATTGCAGAATTTTTGCGACCGTCTTTTTCGTCAAAAAGTGGCCTCCACAAGCTTCGGAATGACAAAACTGGATGACTTTCGGGATTTCGTCATCCAGTACACATTGTCGGATGATTTGGTCGGCGCAATATTTAAAAAGGAATGGATCGTCCTAGAAGAACATGCGTGACCAAGTAATAAACCTCTTCTTATCTTGCAGTGTCCAGTCGAGAGGGACGGCTCCCGTGACAAGATAGTTCACTATATCCGTAAACCAGGGCAAGGAAGAGGAAGCAAAAAGTTTCTCATCCGGAAAGTATTCGTCTATGGGTACGGGGTCACTAGATACGTCGGACGAAGGCCGTGATAAGTGGCCAGCAATGACGTTTTCTACTCCTTTCTTATCTTTGATGGAGAGATTGAACTCTTGTATGAGTAGGATCCACCTTATGAGGCGCGGCTTGGCATCTTTCTTTGCAAGTAGGTATTTCAATACTGCGTGGTTGATGAAGCATCTCATGGGAGAACCGATGAGGTATGATCGGAATTTATTAAGGGCAAAAACTACCGCTAGCAACTCTTTCTCCGTGGTAGAGTAGTTGAGTTGTGGTCCGGTAAGAGTCCAGCTAGCGTAGTAGATGACATGAGCTTGTTTATCCTTTCTTTGTCCCAAAATAGCCCCTATCGCATAATCGCTAGCATCACACATAAGTTCGAATGGTAAAGACCAATCCGAAACTTGCATGATGGGGGCGGACACAAGCACGATTTTCACTTTTTCAGAAGAGCTTTGACATGCTTTCGTCCACTCGAATGGGGTATCCTTCATAAGTAGGTTGCATAAAGGTCTAGCGATGGCACTAAAGTCCTTAATGAACCTTCGATAAAATCCCGCGTGGCCCAAGAAAGAGCGCACGTTCTTAAGCAATATTGGTGGAGGAAGGTCAGCTATGACATCTATCTTTACCCTATCAACTTCTATCCCTTGGATGATAATATGTGGTCAAGAACTATTCCCTCAGTGACCATGAAATGGCATTTCTCCCAATTCAACACTAAGTTCTTTTCCACACACCGGGCAAGTACTTTTTCCAATTTTTCTAGACAATGATCGAAAGAGGTGCCAAAAGGGCTGAAATCGTCCATGAACACTTCGAGTCCTCTCTCGACCATGTCGCTAAATAAGCTAAACATGCACCTTTGAAAGTTCGCGGGTGCATTACACAAGCCAAATGGCATACGTTTGTAGGCAAACGTACCAAAAGGGCAAGTGAAGGTCGTCTTCTCCTAGTCAAGTACATCCACCTCAATTTGGTTATATCCGAAATAACCATCAAGGAAGCAATAGTAAGGGTGGCCCGCTACTCTTTCATGCATTTGATCAATAAATGGAAAGGGGAAATGGTCTTTCCTAGTTCTCGCATTGAGTTTCTGCTAATCAATGCAAACGCGCCACCCGGTGGTGGTACGTTGGGGAACTAACACTCCCTTAGAATTCTCAATCACTATCATTCCCGACTTCTTCGGGACGACTTGAATAGGGCTCACCCACTTGCTATCAGAGATTGGGTAGATAATCCTGGCATCCAATAACTTGATAATCTTGGTTCTCACAACTTCGTTCATGTTGGGATTTAGTCTTCTTTGCATTTCTCTAGAGGGCTTGACATCCTCTTCGAGATGGATCTTGTGAGTGAAAACCAAAGGAATTATCCCCTTCAAATCATCAATGCACCAACCAAAAGAACTTTGGTGCTTCCTCAGAATTTTCAACAATTTACCCTCTTGCTCTTCGTTTAGGCTAGAGGAGACAACAACAAGAAATGTATCATCCTCTCCTAGGTATGCATATTTAATATGGGAGGGGAGTTTCTTTAATTCAAGGGTTAGAAATTTGTCACTGAAGGGAACCATGCGTGTATCCCTCGGAGGTAACTCCTCGAATCTAGAAACCCAATTAACATCTCTTGCATCCTCGTCCGACGCACTCTCATCGGGTAACTCTCTCAACTCCCTAACCTCCCTCTTGAAGTCGATGTACATCCCCTCTCTCTCGTGTCTCGATACTAAGAAAGACCCTAAGGCGTCGCCACATTAATTCTCCTCAAAGTACTATTCTACTATCTCATCTATGAGGCTCACCGCGTGAAGATCATCTTCCTCCCCCATATGTTGGGCTATGTGGAAGATGTTGATTTCCAAGGTCATGTTCCCAAAGGTGAGTTGCATTCGCCCATTCCGAGTATTGATGATTGCGGTAGCCGTAGATAAGAATGGACGCCCAAGGATGATGGGAACATGGTTTCTCGAGTTGAAGGAGCGCTCCGTGTCCCAAATGACAAAATCTACCGGGAAGTAGAAGGTGTCAACTTGTATGATCACGTCCTCGACTATGCCTCTTGGGATCTTCACGATTCGATCCGTTAATTGGATAGTGACCTTTGTGGGCTTGAGGTTGCCCAAATCAAGTTGCCTATAAATGGAGTAAGGGAGTATATTTACGCTTGCTCCCAAGTCAAGTAAGGCTTTTTCAATTTTATTTTCTCCAATGATGCAGGAAATGGTGGGTGCACCGGGATCTTTGAATTTAGGCATGAGATCATTTAGTAGAATGGAGCTCACGTTCTGGGCTAGAAATGCATTCTTCTTTACCTTCATTTTTCTCTTTACGGTCAACAAGTCTTTGATGACTTTAGCATAAGCTGGAATTTTATTAATGGCATCAAGGAAAGGTAAATTCAGCTTCACTTGCTTTAGCACTTCAAGCATGTCCTCACGTGGGTTTCCTTTATGGGAGGGAATCAACCTTTGAGGAAACGGTGCCGCGGAAGGTGGTTTCATTACTACCTTTGGATCACTAGCGTCTTCTTTGTCACTCTCATTCAAGGGGACATCTTTGTCCTCTTTCGTGTCGGGAGATATCTCCTTCTCTTTCGTTGTGTAGTGTAGGGGAGGTGATAAATCAAAGACTCTCCCACTATGAAGAGTGGTCACAGCTTGACATTGCTCCTGATATTCAGTAGTGGGGGAGATAACACTAGTTTGACCTTGGGGAGGTCTTTGGCCTTGGGCAGGAAACTTGCCCTTTTCTTGGACACTAAATGAGGATTGTATCTTTGACAGACTTACATTTATGTTGCCAATCAGACAATCATATTCGGCATTGGTTGCGGTCTGGCTTGCGATGAATTGATTCATCGTATCCTCGATAGTTCTCCGTGGTGGCGGGATATAAGATCCTTGAGGTGGTGGTGCTTGCACATGTCCTTGCATGTGTGGAGCTTGTTGAAAGTGTTGTAGTGGAGGAGGGGCAACATGTGAAGTAGGGTTCATTTCGGCATGTTATTGCCCATAGCTAAAACCAGGATGGTTTTCCCATGATGGGTTGTACGAATTCCCGTGCAGTGCACCGAAATTACCCTTAAGTCCTCCTATACCACTAACTTGCTCCTGAAGCATTACTTTGTAGGCGGGTATAGTCGGGCATTCCTCAGTTGAATGACTCACTTCACATATTGCACACACCTTCTCTACGGGGTTTGGTATGGATCCAGCTGGTCATTTTCCATATATCTCGCATAGGTCTCAAAATCCTTTCTCAAGGCTATCCAATCGACTGTCCGTCATAGAATTATTATCTACGTGAAATAGGGCAGACGTCGACGGAGTGGTGGTCACTTGATGATTTTGATTTTGAGCAATAGGATCAGAAGTGTACCAGGATTGGGTAGTCTCGGCGACATACCTCAGGTGAAGCTCAGCATCGTGGGCATCTAAATCGACAAACGGACCACTTCCCATGGTTTCAACAAGTTTCTTAGAGTTAGGATTCAGCCCATTATAGAGAAAAGAGATAATTTGTGCTGAATCAAATCCATGATGGGGGCATTAAGTAATTAACCCGTTGAAAGGTTCATAACATCGATGAAATGTCTCATTTTTAGATTGTCTGAACGCTTGAATTTGAGCCTTTATGGAGATTGTTCGATGTGTTGGGATGAACTTCTTGAGAAATCTCGATTGTAACTCGTTCCAAGATGGAATCGAGCTTGGAGGTAAAGACCATAGCCAGGTCTTAGCTTTATCTTTGAGCGAGAAGGGGAAGAATTTGAGGCGGATCATCTCTTGTGTGCAATTTTGATCATTGAGAGTATCACACACATCCTCAAATTCCCTAATGTGAAGGTATGTCTTTTCAGAATCCATACCATGGTAATGCGGTAACATCTGGATCATCCCATTTTTGAAACATAATTGCCCGACATTATATGGGAGTATAATGCATCTCGGAGTGACAGTGCACTCGGGATATAAGAATTCTCTCAGTGGGCGGTATGGGGGCTCTTCCTCACCGGCGGTTGCGCTACCGTGTTGCGACATCTCTCTATCACTTAACGACTCGGTGCTCTCACTTGGTGTGCTCGAAGTGTGCTTGGAGGTGTGTCCTAAGAAGGAAAACGGAGTGTTATTGGAGATTGAGTGTGACGGTGTGGGAGGTGGGATCCATAACTGTGGGGCGTTAGGAGTGTGGGGACTATCGGGGTTATACTCAACGATTGGATTTTCGTGAATGCTGGTTGGAGTATTATGGGGTGTGGGAGTGAGTTCAGAATTTTCCATTAATGGTTTGTGAGAGATGATGGTGAATCTTTTTGGGTTTTTGAAATTTTTTTTATGTTTTTGGATTTTTTGAAATTTTTGGTCAAAGTTTTAGATTGACTCGATCGAATCCTAAGTCTACCTAAATCTCCGGCAACAGCGCCAAAAACTTTACGCGACTCATAATGTGTCTCAGAAGTGCGTACTCTCTAAGATCAAGTGCAAGCCTGTCGTTCAAGTAATAATCCGACAAGTCGGGTATCGATCCTTAGGGAAAAAGGACAATGAAGTTGTGACGACGGGAAAAGATGAAGGAATCCAAACTTTTACTCTAAAAATAAAGGAAACATTATTTGGTTTTGGGAATGATTAAACTAAATGCAAATATGAAATTATGATAAAATGCAATTACACTAAATTACCTAAAAGATGATTGAAAGATGATTTGAAATTTTTGAACTAAGTGATGAGAAAAACAGGACGGGAATACAATCCCCCAACCCTAGTGTATTGCAGTTATAATACTAATCATGAAATTAACTGATTAATTTGACCTGGAATTTAGTACTCCCAAGCATTATGTATACGAGGTTCAAGCTCGCGTCATACTTAATCTGAGGACGAGTAAATCGGTATCGTGATAGTCACACTCGAATTGCATTCTAAATCATCCCGATTACCCAGAGGCAAACGAGATATAAAGACCTAAAATTGTTGTGTTCCTATGCAATACGATCGTAATTAATCACTAAATTCTGAGGATTAATGTTATACACGCGCAACTAACACATCAGGATGGGTCATGTATCTCGGCCTTAGAAAATCTAACCTAGCATGCTGACAGTAATGAAAACAGTGTTTAATGTGCAGGAATTCATGGTTAATCTGTGGAAAATTGGTAGGATGATGTAGAACCGTAATTAAAGATAGAAAATAACTCACTAATTTTTACCAAAGCAGTAACAACAGCAATGAAGAATACATAATTCTGAAATAACCTTCAATCTTTAGAATTAAACTGTAAATTATATCTAAACTAGGGTTTCTGAAAAAGAAAGGAAAATTATCTACAATTCTCCATCCAAATAATAATAAAAAATGGGTTTTTATACCCTACAACAATTCAAGAGTTTCAGCTGCACTAGGATTCTTTTTCGGAGTAGATAAGATTTTGAAATCTCGATAGCCGGACCGGTCCGGGCCTTTGGCGGACCGGTCTGCCTCCCATGCGGATCGGTTATTTTTATTTCCAGGCGGACCGGTTCTTTTATTTTTCCACCCTTCTTCGGTTTGCTTTCGATTCGGGGTCTTCTGGAGTTTTGCAAAGCGGACCGGTTCGTGGTAGGGGCGGACCTGTCTGCCTGTTTGACTTTTTGCTCAACTTTGACTGCTCATATCTTTTGTTCCGGAACTCCGATTGAGGTGACGTTTCTTCCTATGTGGTCATGAATGTGATATGTTCAACTTCTCTTTAGGTACCTCATCCGAATTCCGGGTGGAAATTAGACTTTTGCCCTTTTGACTTTCCTTCTTGTCTTTCTTGATTCTTTCAGTTTTCTTCTTTCGTTTCTTAACATCAAATAGTTGTAAAATCACTACGAAATACTAGAAACTCGGTGTACTCATTAGGATTAGTCAGTAGCAAGATTATGAGATAAAGTCAAATCAATTACGTTGTTCGAGGTGCTAAAAGTACCTTAATTAAGGGATAAATTAGGAAGAATTTATGCCTAATCACCGGCCACCATTGCTTTATATCGTGGAGGAGCTTGCCAGCTGTTACAATGCAATGGTCCAAGGAGAAACAATATATTAACCAAAAGGCATTCCCGTTGGGGAACCCGATGAGGGAATAAGGGCACATCCAAAATATTACCGTATTTATCGAAAGATCCAGCATTCGACGAAGAGTTATTACATGTTAAGAAGAATCGACGATAAGTATGTGAAGGCAGGGATATTGCAAATCCCTCAACAGAACGTCAACAATAACCCACTCCCAGCACATGGGGATAATTTGGTGGTGGCCTATAACGAGGAAGCAGAGAGAGAAGAAAGAAATGCAACTATGAAGCAGGGAGATTTGAAATAAGCTCTAGAAGATTGTACGAAGGGAATGGCTAACATAGTATTAGCCTACGATGAGGCAAGCACCAAAGATGTAGAGGATGTATACAGTGTTAAAGGGGAAGAAGAAGACCCAGCAATAGAACACTGTGTAATTTCAAAATCCCTAAAGTTCAACAGGTTCATCGACTAAGTAGGGATATCGAAGGAGAGTAGGTTGGAAATAACCCAGGTAATACTTGGCATTGCGAGGAAGAATGCGGTGCCTTCGCTGAGATGGAGGGGACCCATGGCCAGGTTGGTGAAGAAGTTTCTGTCAGAAGTAACTTTCAGCGACGCCGATAGGGTCGTGAGATTCCCTCACAATAGGCTATTGTATGTGACTACCAGCGTCAATGAAGTTAGTTTTGCAAGGACTCTTATGTATGGGGGAGATTCCATTAATATCATGCCAATCAACTCTTTCCACGTAGCTAATATTCTGAAAAAAAGGTTGGTCCCCATACCTTTGGTGATTTTGGGATATGATAACCAATCTTCCAAGTCCATTGGGTACGTGAATGTTGGGATTGTAATGGGAAATTTGAGTTCCCATATCAAGTTCCACGTAATAGAGAGTGAAACTTCCTACCATTTGCTGATAGGAAGAGTGAGGATGAACAACCAAGGTCTAGTTCCTTCGACGTATCTTCAATGCGCCAAGGCAAATATCAAGGGGACGAAAGTAACCATTGGGGATACGAATAGGCCCTTCACTATCGAGGAAGATCACTTAGTAGATGCGGCATTTTTCATAGAATTGGAGGAGGATATCTGATTCCTAACAAGAAGAATAGAGGGAGATTGGATTCCCTCGATCAGAGATAGGATGGGGCCTTTGAACGAGCAGGATAAAGAGGTTGCAAGCAGCATAAGAGTAATGGCTGAAGAAACTCATCAGGCAGTCCCTTAGCCCCAAAACATCTCGAAGCAGCTTAGAGACAGAATGAGGCCCATAGTGGATCTGATGGAATATGGGGTCCAACGTTAAAGCGTGCTGAGCCAATTTTCAGAAAAAAGAGTTGTTGAGGCCTCTAGAGAGGAGAAGAGGAAGGCAGCTACAACCACCAGTAGATAGTGTAAGAAAGTCGTTATCAAAGAAGAAAAGGTGATATATCGATTATAATTGTGTGAACGGGCGGTTGAAGAAGCTGATAATGAGGCTAACCCGATATATGAGTGCTTTTTGGTGGATCAATGGGGGAAATGTATGGTGATAGACAACTACAACATAAAATAATTCATGGAAGATGTCACCGAAGAACCAGATTATATGGCAGATCAACCGAAGCCACAGGCACAAGAGTTGGAGCATTTGAACCTGGCAAAAGAAGGCGAGGATCCAAGGCCTATTTTCATCTCAAAAGATCTCAGTAAGGAGAAACGAGAGGCTTTGGTTGAGTTGATTCGGGAGTTCACATATTCTTTTATGTGGAAATAAACAGAGATAGATGGGCTGGATGAGGGAGTCAACTGCCACAAGTTAAACGTGATGCCTTCAGCCATTCCGATGAAACAAGCAACGATAATGTACAAGCCTGAGCTAGATTTAAAGATAAAGGAAGAGGTACAACGCTTATTGGTAGCAGGGTTCATCAAACCGATACAGCACCCACTTTGGCTGTCTAACATTGTCCCAGTGGGAAAGAAAGACAAAAAAAAATAAGGATCTATGTGGAATTTAGAGATTTGAATAGAGCTTGCCCCAAAGATGAGTTCCCTCTACCCTCCATTGACAGCTTGATAGATGCAACGGCTGGTCATGAGATGTATAGCTTCATGAATGGGTATGTAGGGTACAACCAGATCAAGATCGACCCCTCAGATGCCGAGAAAATGGCATTTAGAACCCCGTTGGGGAATTTTATGTACAGAGTAATGCCGTTTGGACTCAAAAATGCTGGGGATACTTACCAGAGAACGATGATGGCCATTTTTCATAACTTCTTTCACAAATTTGTTGAATTCTATGTGGATGATTTGGTTATCAAATAAAAAAAGGAGGAATCCCATTTGAGTGATTTGAGGAGGGTATTTGCCGGATGCAGGAAATATAAATCAAAGATGAACCCACTTAAGTGCGTCTTCGGAGTAACAAGTGGAAAATTTCTAGGCTTTGTGGTTGATCGAAAAGGGGTGCAGATGGACCAGGACAAGCAATGAGAGATCTTGTAGATCCTAAGTGCAAGAATAGTGAAGGATCTGAAGAGTTTCCTCAGTAAAGCCTCTTATCTTAGGAGATTCATGTTTAGATTAGCCCAGATGACACATCCATTGATGCAGCTATTACGAAGGAACACGAAATTCAAGTGGTAGGAGGTTCACTAGGATTCACTCGTTGGGCTGAAGAAACTGCTCGTTTCACCACAAATCATGGTTCCCCCACAGGTAGGAATACCGTTGCAGCTATACCTCACATCTACCACGAGGTTCGTGGGAGATTTATTGGCACAGGAGATTGATGGGGAAGAACAGCCAGTCTACTACCTTAGTAGAATCATACATGGGCCAGACATCAGATATAGTAGTTTGGAAAGGCATTGTTTAGCCTTAGTCTTTGTAGCACAAAAACTTAGACATTATACGCTGTCTTTTACAATTCATATTATAACTAGATGTGATCCTATTAAGTATTTGTTGGCAAGAACTATATTGATTGGTGGGGCAACTAGGTGGTTCCTTATCCTCTTCGAATATGACTTGAAGTGTGTGGTTCCTCGCGCGATCAAATGCCAAGCGTACACCAATATGTTGGCAATATTCCACTCGGGAACATTTGAGCCACTCAAAGAATGTATTCCAGGAGATGATTTGTTGGCCAATCACCTAGACGCGATGGATAAAGAATGGATGATGCAGTTCCATGGATCTTCAGCGAAAAAGAAGGGAGGAGCAGGGGTTATTCTTTTAAAAGGAATGGAGGAGATTTGTCTTTCCTACAAGTTTGATTTTCCTTGTTCCAATAACGAAGCAGCGTACGAAGTGCTACTTTTGGGGCTGCTGGAAGCCCTTCGAAGGGGGATCCGATCGCTTTACATCAAGGGCGATTTGAACTTAGTGATTCAGTAAGTGAATGGAGAATATGCATTGAAACACCTGAGTGTGGCACCATACAGAACAATCATTCATAGGCTTCAAAGCCAGTTCCAACGGACCAAGATCAAGAGACATCCCCAAAAGATGAATAACCAGCCAGACGCCTATGCCACCATTGCCCAAAAAATGGTCATGAGGAACGATACAACTACCAGCATGATCCAACGAAGAACAATTACTTCGGTAGCACAGTTAATTCTACTGATGGAGGAGGACACAGACTGGAGAGAGAGATTAGGAAGCAACTAGAATCTAGGGAAGGAACGATGGAGCTAAGGAAATTAGCCCAATACTTCATAAATCAGGGAAACCTTTACTTCAAAAATGTAGGAGGATGGTTGTCAAGGTGCATCGGCCCAGAAGAGGCAGAGCAGAGATTGAAAAAACACATGAAGAGAACTACGAGACAACAGAGATGCCTTTCTATCGAAGAATCCAAAGAGATGGATATTTTTGGCCTAAAATAAAATAGGATGTGGTGGAGCTACAACGAACGTGCGATAAATGCCAGTTATTCTTCGAAGCAACTAAATGTCATTTCCTGGAAGCTCAACTTGACTGAAGGCAGCCCTATATTGACTTCATTAAATATGGAGTTATCCCAAAAGAAACGATTGATGCGATGGGACTCAAGCGAGGGGCCCCGAGGTTCTACATTAAGGAGAGGCAGCTTTATCGAAGGGGGTACTTCAATAGGCCACTGCATTGCATTATGAAAGAAGAAGCGGCGGAGGTCTTTAAACAGGCGCACGATCCAGCTCACATAGGAGGGGCCAAGTTGTATAACCAATTAATGACGTTGGGATATTATTGGCAAATAATGGAGAAAGACTCTACTGAGTTCGTTCAAAAATGCAAAACTTTTCAACTTCATGAAAATATGATCCATGCCCCATCGATAGATCTGCACTCCCTAACAACGCCTTATCCTTTCCACACTTAGGCGTTCGACCTGGTAGGGGAAATACATCCTTCTTTGGGGGGAAGATATGGATACTAGTAGCAATGGAGTTCTTCACAAAGTGGGCTGAAGCGATACCACTGAGAAGGGAAACAATGGGGATGGTGAGCAACTTCATCAGAGAATACATCATTTGCCTTTTCATGATTCCAAAGGTTATTCTCTCAGATAACGGAACCCCTTTAGTCAATTCATAGGTAAGGATTCTCATATACAAGTAATCCATTATTCATTATACTTCAACGGTGGCATATCCAAAGGGCAACGGTCAAGCCGAGATGACTAACAAAACCTTAGTTAACATTTAAGCCAAAACGATGGAGGATTTCCCAGGATCATGTGATGAAAAAATACCAGCTGTATTGTGGGCCTATCGAACAACCAAGAGGAAGCCTACAAAGTATACTCCGTTCTCCCTCATTCATGGGGATGAGGCAATCCTTCCGATGGAGTTAGAAGTTCCCTCTGGTCTATATGCCTTGCGAAGAAACATGATCCATCAGAGTAGACTTGAGCAGCTGGAAGCGTTGGATGAACACAGACATAATGCGATGCAACACTTTCAAATGTATACGAAACAACTTTCCAGGGCATATGATAACTTGGTAAGACCGAGGATGTTCGTGGAGGGAGACCTTGTGTTAAAAGTGGCAGTGAATCACATCAGAAAGTTGCCCCTACCCAAGTTTACAGCAAATTGGGAGGTACCTTTCCTTGTAAAAGAAGCTCATGACTCAGGTTATTGCTTAATTTCTAGGATGGAAGAAGATAAACCATTCAATATTAATAATAAATGGTTGAAAGTATATCATGTGTAAGAAATTAGGTTTGGACCACTGATGTATCTAGATGTTATTATGAATACACAACTTCTTTATATGATGAGTGTGCAAGTTATTTTTTTTATAACTCAAGTGGAGATGAAAGAATTATAGAACTTCACAATGTATGCAAACAGTTGTAACACAGGAAATGACATGGGAAAACATACATTTTTCTTCATTCATAGACTTTGGAAAATTACAAAATTGGTAGCAATTGCCCAAGAATTACATAGAAAGAAGATAAGGAAAATATTTACAACAAATCATTGACCTAAGAGGAACCAAATATCTGGATCAGAGAAAAAATATCCAGGAAGGCTCGAAGAAACTTCTAGGCAAGACAGTTGGGCATTTATAGAAATCTCTAATCTCGTTTTCACTTGTGTATGCTCAATGAGGATTCTCTCTCACTTCATTTTGGATAAATGCAAAGCTTCTTCGATATCCCCCACCTCTTTGTCAATAGTTGCAAGCAGAGGTGCTAACTCAGCCAACTTAGCTTACTCAACCCGTTTATCTTCCTGATGTTTTCAGAGTAGTTCCCTCTGGCTATCCAGTCGCTCGGTCTTCAAAGTTTTTAAGTGCATAATAAGCCAGTCAAAATGAAAGCCATCACGACCTAACTCCCTTAGGTAGACCAAGAATTGGCTGAGGAGGGCTCTGGTGACATTTGAGGTTGGAGTACTGGCAATTTTAGCCACAACGGTAGCCATGACCTGAAGCTTGTAACTCATCACGGAGATATTGGAACGCAGGAAATCCACAATGAATGTTTCAGGATCGTGGTTTGTAAGATGCTCAACTACCAAGCGATGGTTAGCAGGAATCTGATGAGAACACTGAAGCACCATCAGGCATAAGGCATGAGGAGCCAAGTCAGGAAAAGGAAGCTCATAGCCAGATTTGCTTTCAGCAGCAGCACCGGTAATGGAACCTTAATCGTTGTGACCTGAGACTTCTAAAATAACAGGTTCCCAACAGGGTGGAGCGATGGGTGAAAGAACTAGTGGAGAATCCTCCCGAGAAACCTGAGAATAGTTAGAATAAATAATGAGTTTATGAAAAATCTTAAACAAGGGTTTTCGTTGTTAATTCATCGATATAGGTGGAGTTTATGAAAAAATAATAACAAGTGTTTTCGCTTTTAAGTCACTGATATAGGTGGAGTTTATGAAAAATCTTAACAAGGGTTTTCATTGTTAAGTCACCAATATAGGTGGAGTTTATGAAAAAATCTTAGCAAGGGTTTTGGTTGTTACAACACCGATATAGGTGGAGTGTATGGAAAATCTTAACAAGAGTTTTCATTGTTAAGTCACCAATATAGGTTGAGTTTATTGAAAAATCTTAACAAGTGTTTTCGTTGTTAAGTCACCAATATAGGTGGAGTTTGTGAAAAAATCTTCAACAAGTGTTTTCAGTAATAAGTCACCATCATAGGTGAAGTTTGAAAGGTTGAGAAATGAAGAGAAATTAGTGAAGTACCTCAGCAGTTGCAGGAGCCAAAATTGGAGTCCACGTGAAGGCCATAGCGGTAGGAACCATTGAGGAAAGGATTACTTCCTCAGAAGCATCAATGGTTCCCTAATCTAAAAAAGCCTCAATGGTCGATAAAGTTCCTTTGCCAACAAAAGGTACTCAGGCCAACATAGGAGTCTCGCTCAAAGAAGACGATGGACATCCAACCGATACCTCAGCAGGGGTAGGCACCGAAGAACCATCACGCTGGGTGGAAGCATCGACCCTTGCCTCGAAAAGAGGAAGACCACTAAGAGAAAAGGGCGGAGTAAGACTTGGCGCAAGCTGTAAACATGAAGCCACGAGTTAAACACGGGGAGTAATTATGGGAAAAAGGGAGAAATACATCTAAGTGTTGCTTACCCCCATTATGACACCAAAAAAGGGAACCACAGTTATGGGTCTCATCAGCATAGTGGGGAGAAGAATTCCAGCTACCAAAGAGGCCATTTCCACCTAAGGCATATCATCACATTACAGTTCAGCATGAAAAAAATGAAAGAGAAAGGGGATGGGGAAAGAAAAGACGTGAGCTATGACAAGTAAAATATTATATAACCTCAGAAGCATTTTCTGCAACCGGAACGAGGGGCAGAGTATCCTTCTGCTACAATGATAATTTAGAAGGAGCAGGGAGAGTTATTTCTGGTTGAGAAGAGATGCCCCCAGATTCAACGGAACCTCCCCCCACAGTAGCGTCCTTCATGTACAGAGAGTTTGAATGGCAGGAGTAAGTAAGACCGATCATGGCGGAACGGGGAGGAGACATATTGGCCTGAGAGGAACTGAAATGTCCCCCCATGAAAGGTCTCATGGGGGCATGGGTCTTTCTTCTTCAACTCCCTGCACCAAAGTTAGTAAGAGTTAAATAGATGCAGCTTTACTTAAGAAAATATGAATAAAGCATAGAAAAAACATGCACACATACCTCAGATCTGGAACAAGAGTGAGAAGATATAACCACCGGCGAAGGAAGAGATGAGGCATCAACAGAAGGAGCTGGGGAGGGATGTATCTCACGAGTTCGTTTCCTCTGGGACTTAGTACCCATAGTTTTCTTCCTCGTACCCGTTTCACCAGCACCTTGAGGAAACCTAAAACTTTTTCTCCTCTTTGTCGTTGGCTTAGTTGGATCAACTACGATCGTGGTAAAGGAAGCCGAAGGAGGAACGACAACATTGTGTCGTTGAAACTTAGTGTTTATTCATTATACCTCTGCCCGAGCTTGCCTTCTCAACTCCTAAAACTTTTCTGTAGGCATGGCAGGAGGAACAAAGGCTATGGGGAGTTCCGCCTAAGGGGTTCGGGACTTGGATTTTAAGGATGTCCCACTTTTTCCCTTCCTAGATTTTTTGGTTGGTGGCTCGGAATGCCCTTTGCTAGTAGCAGCTTCAGTGGAAGGGGCGGCCTATTTGGCAATTGAAACGGCCTTGGGCTTGGGCGTGGTAGTGGGGATCATCGGGCGGTAAGGGAATCGCTCATGGGGAGTTTCTTTAAGGGTTTTACTCAGAGGGAACTCAAATCCAAGAACGGAGTTGCCCTTGAGACCCATCTCAGAGGCAGAGAAAGAAAGGACTGGGGGATATTGGGGAGGACTCTGTATAAACTCGCGAATCTTAGTTAGCTGCACCAAATAGAACTTGATGGCATAAGAGGTAGATATAACCCCCTTCCTAGTGGAACTTGGAAGGGTGACTCATCGATCGATGGTAGAGGTCACACAAAGCACCGATTCTACAAGATATAAGGTTCAAGCTTTAGTGAAAGTGGCCCTTATATGGTTTTGTTGAAACACAGGTCGAGGGGACCCCTGATCAAACTCGAACTTCCTGCTGCATCTATTCAGGTTATAAGGTTTAGAGGTGTATCCCCATTCAGTAAAGGAGGGAAGAAACCCAGGGGTAAACAGAAGCCCCACGACTTGCGAAGGATCTTCTACAACCAAGATGAATTTGACCGTTGAAGCTGTAGAAGGGAAAAAATCCCAAGAATGGGTAAAATTAGATTTGTTGTATGGACACATTATAAAGGAGTCAAAATGATCAAAAACTCCCATTATCTCCTTTTAACTCTATTTTTTATGGAAACATAAGAGGCGTGGGGGCCTAATACCTTGGCTCACGGGGAGAGAGATAGACTTGGCAGCAATGGTAAGAAAATTTGTGTAAAGGAAGCCCATCAAGATAATGGTATTGGCAAAATTGGCCAAGTTATAACGACCCAGTGATCGTGCCATGTCGATATGAGTTCGATCCATCCACGTATAAAGGGAACCCAAGGAAATGGCATCCAGAGGAAGGTTGAAGCCCCTGGCCAAACGAATGGAAATATTTATGAGGTCCCTCCTGGGTTGGTCATTGGGTTTCCCAGTCAGGAAGAAGCGTGAAATCAACATAAGAATATAGGTTGGTAGTTCCATAGATATACCTCTACCTTGGCCCGTTACAGTATTGACATCCTTCAAAGTCGGAGCTTCAAAAAAATAACTGATGAGGGGAATAAAAGTGGCCTTATTTGACGACCCATTGCAACTACGGAAAATTCGATCAAGCTCAGCTTGATCAGCAGTCTCTTCGGCATCTAAGGCCTCAAGGTGGTATTGAAACTCACCTATGGGCTCAAACCCAAGTAGCTCACAGATGTCTTCCAACGTGATGGTGAACTCTCCCCACGCAGCAAAGAACATGTGAGTTGTAACGTTCCATCGGGAAACTACTACTTGCAGTGCAGGGTTATGCTTAGAAAGTGTGAACTCCCAAAACCAGTAGGCTCAATGAAGACCAACCTTCGCAAGAGCAGCAACATGAGATATCTGCATATGTGTGTGCCAGGCAGCGAAATGGGCCGGCGAACCCAAAGGTGCCTCAAAATTGATATGAGAATAGGAAAAGTCACCACGGTCCAAACTAAAGTGCAGAGTCCCCTCTGGGGGATGGTAGCCCCACTTCGACGAATCCTCATCTTCATCGCCCAAAAGTAAAGGGTCATACTTGGCTAAGAAATGGCAAGTCTTACATGCATCAGAGAATTCATCATCTTCACCAAAGATGGGATATCGGTGGTAAAATCATAGTTACTCTTGACGAGCAGCATTCAGGGTAGTGGTGCTAGGGGTAGCAGTGGCGCCAGAGATGGCAAAAGGGGAGCTTGGCTGAGCAGCGGTGATGGTAACACGTGACACCCCGCCCAATTAAATATCAGGTGATCAGTCCTTTATAAAATTTATAACAGAATGTTTGGTTGGTTCATTCTTAGCATCACTGCCGAAAACTTAATTCCAATTAATTACCTAATATTTAATTAAGCTAGTGTCAAACCATTTTCCAATTTAATTTGAAACCAATTAATTTAATAAATTCTGAAGATGTAATTATAAAATATACACAAGAATTGAATGATGACTGAATCAATTACTGAATAATTAAGACTGGATAAAATCCTCCAGTTCAAAGTCACAAACCAAACCATAATAAATATGCAATCTAACTGAAAAGAACTACAAAGGAAACTGAGAACAACTCTGCTAATGAGAATGGGCGACACATGCCTGAACTGAAATATCTTAACTAGGAACTGAATGAAATGAGAGAATCTTCTAATCTCAATGACCCGCAACTTCCACACCAGCTGCAGCTCGGCAAACCATCCAAGTATCTAGAATCGATGTCCCTGTGGCTGGGCACCTGTACTAATACATACATATATATATATATATATATATATATATATATATATATATGTGTGTGTGTGTGTGTGTGTGTGTGTGTGTGTGTGTGTGTGGCAAAAGAGAAAAGAGATGCAAGAAATGGGTCAGAGCCCGATGTGTAAAAATATTTGTTTTAGCAAGTATTTAAAATTTGAAATAAAGCAAGCATCAAGTGCATGTTAGTTCGAACTCTCACCTGAGGTTCTCACCTCTCAACTAATGTAGATGCCTAACGTACATCTAATCCAACCTAGTTATGACGTTAACTAACTAGTCTGTCTACCTCCCTATTCTCACATTAATATGGGAGTTTACTCATGACATTCTAATATATCCTGCGTGCACCTTTTTATTAACCAGATTAATGTACAACAGTTAAGGTAGGAAAATTCTCATTATTAAATCCCATTACAAATGTCCCAATAATTTACTTACATACTTTACCAAAGAGTTTGTTATAAATACACGTATATTATTCTCAGTACAAATATACAAATAGGATACCCCTAGGCTACGGTGCGGTGCACACATACTCTATTATCAAATCCTGGTACATCCCGTACATGAGGACTACGTGTTCTGTATCTCTTAGGAACCATTACAATAAGCAAAATCACACATATTAGAGGCGAACATAGTTCACATAACCATGGGTCACGCACATACCTACTCTCCCATGGTCAGCTGACTTATTAACTCACAAATAAGCCATTCACAGTCCTACGTCCTTAAGGTACCGATCTAAATCCCCCCCCCCCCCCCCCCCCGGTAGGCACACAAGGATTATATGGACCTATTCCGAAAGACGACCTCCCATGATAGCAAGTATGGTAGGTATGTCATACACATAATATATCAAATATAGGTATACACACAACCCATCAAATCAAACGGTATACACACAACCAAATGTCATATTCCATACGTAGTATTATTATCACTAAATACTAGAAATGTATTTTTAAATTACAATATTCCCCCTCTCGTAATATATATAAGGATAATATGTCATCCGAAAATCCTTAATACATAGTCATAAGAAGTCCCAAAAGTAACCATTAATTTTTATTCTTATAAGTTCAATATCGTTAGAACTACTATCGTAAGTATTTATCACTTAATACTCTCGACACATTTACAATTACGATTATCTCTCTCTCGTAACCTTCAAGGAAAATTCTCATTTCCGAAAATTAAAGTGTTTCCCTCACATACTTTCCCATAATTTTATCCCATATTAAATTCATCAAATGGAAGTTTCTCTCATTCCATTAAATCGAAAAATCTCAAAACTGAATCCTCAGAAAATTCCTAGAATTTAACATGTCGCTCGAATAAGGTGGATTGTCGCTCGAACGACTTCCACATGTCGCTTGAGCGACTTCGCGTGAGATGCAGTCTCGATTGAACGAAATACTGTCGCTCGAACTACTTCTCGTGAGATCTAATTCTTGCTCGAACAAGGCTACACGCGACTTCGTGCGACGCGCACTGTCTCGTCTTCTTACCCAGAATTTATGCGTGTTCCTCCATTTTTTATCCTAAAAACCTCTAAGATTCTTCACACAACACCTCATCATTAATCCCAATCAATCCATAGGAGATTATATAACATTCCTAACATCATAGGATCATTAATTCTTCATCAATCATCGTAATTATATAAAATCTCCAAAATAATTCACATGAACCCTAGTTTCCAAAATTTCAATTAAAGAACCTAATCAAACCAGATTCGTTCGTCAATATATGATTCAATTTCATGATTAATCCTCTACATACACGAAGGAATATCAACAACTAATTAACCCAGCCTTTAATAATCATTTAACCTCCAATTTTCACCCAATTAACATGTAAATCATGATTAATTTCACCTACTCTAACATGAGTATCATTATTGCTAAAAGAAAGAAAGTAATAAATACTTGCCTCGATTTCCAAGGTCTGATCCATTTGCGTTGTTGGTATGGATGCGCTCCTCGCATTCCGAACTACACGATGGTGGTGGTGGATGTGCAAGGTGGTGCTAATTGAGCCTTCCCTCTCGGAAATTTGTTCTCTCTCACACCTTCTATGGATTTTCTTTACTTTCTACATCACTCAACCCTAACGGGATTCTTTTGGATGATTAAATAACTCCTAATTTCCGTCCATTAGTTAAACCCAAAAATACAATTTACCATAATGCCCTCTCGGGGCGTCGGTTAGGCCTAAAATTGCTCGGGACCCAATCTAAACACCTGGGTATACTATTTTGACTATCTCGACCCTTTCGGACTCAACGACGCACTCGAAATGACCATACGAGTTACTAAAAATAATTAAATCTTTTTATGCCACTTAATTAGTCCTGACATGACTCACACGCACGTCCCAGACTTAATATACCAAACTGTCATATTTCTCTCTCACGACAAGTTATATAAAATTATCATTCCATATTACTTATTCTCACAGTAATATTAATAATTAATAACTTCTCGTCATGCTAGTAAATATTCAATTTTAATCCGGATTAATAATTAATTCTCACATTTTAATTTAATTAATCCCACAATAATAATAAATCACATAATATTTAAATCTTCAAAAATATGGGGTACTTCATACTTTCCCCCTAATCACGAAATTTTGTCCCGAAATTCAGAGAATAAGGAATTTCTGGTAAGGTCAACTCCGGGTATTAACCTCATATCTCATGTAATCCATGCAGTACCGCCCATACACTACATTACCGAATACCCGTAATAATGAACACCTCACTCATGTTATAATTTACTCTCCAAGCCTTACCATTTAAGTTTCACAACTTAATTTTTTTATAATTACTAACTAGCCTCCTACTACTCGCACTAGTAGATTATCAGTATTTAGATATATTCGAATTTGTCTTACTACTATGTTTCATCAGTAGTTTATTCTTACTTGTACGGTATATATTTTACACAAAATATATACTATAAATGTTAACACATTTTCACCATACTGCCTCCGCAAGGGACTATGGAATCTAAGCATGTACGCTACCGGCTCAAACATAACAATAATAGGAAAATATCCCACATCACTCGGTACCAATTCCCTCATTCCAACATGCAATAATGCAACCCCAATCATTTTCATCCTGGTTAATGAGCCCTAAATTCCTCTGAACCTAGTAGATTATTGTCCTCCCCTCTATCCAATAAGAACAAGGATGATAAGGATTTATATATAATTCCTCAAATGGAATCCTATCGATAATGAGCTGAGGGGAGTAGTCTTACACTAACTCCACTAGTGGAAGATATTACACTAAACCTTCACATAATTGGAAATATAACCTGCCTCGCAATGTGTAACTAGAACTCTCAGTCTGCTCGTTCGCCTGTGAGTGTTTCGGAGACGTTCGTATCTCGATATTCACGGCCTCCCGAAAGATCTTCCCAATAATCGAGTCATAAGTCTCTTGACTCTATCGGATAAAAACTTTAATTGTACCCCATATGTCCTTACTATCCCAGGAATAATGGTTGAGGTTTACTGTTACACGTTATGATTTGTCCTAACATGAGCTACTTTAATATAATTCGACCCACTTTCACCCACATAGGGTCATGATCCCCTTGCGAAGTAATTAAGTCTATAATGGTTCAGGGATTCACTCTCCCATTACTACCAAGGAATTCCTAATACTGAAGGAACTCTATTATTTCCGGATATCACTACTATGGCTTTATATCATTATTTATTTTACCTATCTTACAATCATATCCATATCTATGGCTCAGACGATAGTGTCATCATTGCATGTCGCAAGTCATTCCCCTCTCTTTAAGCTTCAGATTCTCGTGAAACATGTTCTCCCCATGTCCTATCAAGTAAATTTAAACCTTCTAGAGTTAAGCTTTATAGAATTCTTACTATACCATTCTCGTGGTAAATTTGGGAATTAAAGGTCCTAACTGACCTTAACCATCAAACAACTAAGTACTTAAGTCAAAACGTCTACATTCCGTTACCTCCAAAATACGCATTGTGTCACAATCTTTCACTTAAGGAATAAAAATTTATTACCCAAATATCTAGGGTGCCCACACACCCTATGCTTTGTGCTTTGCAGCACCAGCGTACTAGACATGTTGTATAAATAACAAATCATGCCCCACGTATTTGGCATGATGACTATATGCTTTGTGCTTTGCAGCACCAGCGTACTAGACATGTTATATAAATAACAAATTATGCCCCACGTATTTGGCATGACTATATGGTAAGGTCCTACTCAGTCACCCTACCTTTTCCACCTAATCATAACTTAGGTTGTCCTACCGGTCTGCTCGTGGTATCAACGATGGGTAACATTATCACATATTATTCTTATATGACCCCATGGCCTTAATCTGTTATATAACCATTATCTCACAGTTATAACTACGAATATTGCAATCATTATGATAACAAATCCATGTACTAAACGCAAACTTCTCCCAACTTCCAATGTTCGCTAAGTTTCCTGCATGGGATGTCTCGCGAAGCGAAATCCAAACAAGGAACCCCCTCGATACACTACTACTTAACACTGCTGGTTGTCGGGATCTGTTAAGTCTTTAATCCATAACATATATCCATTATTTCCCATCTACGAACCTAAAAAGTCTACTCATCCACTATCATGTCACTAAAGACGGCATACAATGAGGTTCTCTCACTATCACAAGTTATTAGCACTATATAATTAAGGAGCTATATCTCTCCTCTATATAATAAGTCAATATACCCTGAATCACATCGGTAGAACATTCCTGCTCACCGGGATCAACATAGTAAGATAACATACTCGCTGAAGTCTACAATACCATACAACGCATATGCAGGCTCATCCGTCTTTCGGGTGATGCTTCGCTACGACCATATATTTAAAATTTAAAATTTTTAATAGGATAGTCTTATCACACAATTTACTACCGTTCAAACCCTCGGTAACCAGTAACCGTATAATATAATAATAATATGTTCTACTATCATAACGCCCAAAGGAGCACAAATCGTTACATAATACCATATACAAATTTCTCTTAGTGTCCACACTTGCTCCTCCCCGCAGGTGGCACGAAAATTTTGCTAGCAAATGGTAGCCATTTACATAATAAGGTTGATGTCGCCAGCCTACCCACTAAATCGAATGCACACTCAAATTCTTAGTGTTAACTATTCATATATGTTGTGACACACCCACGTCACTTGAACTCATCATTTATTCACAAGGATGAAACAAAACTCCATTAGTCTATCCTGATCGTAGGGTCCCCATACCCACGTTTTGTGACCCATAATTATCTATAATCGTTATACCTTTCGGGTTCCATGCATTATATTTCCCCTTCCTTTTTGTGGGTAAATTATTCTATTTTACGTCTCACCCTCCCGACATCGATACATTGGGCCCATATCTCTAGGCCTCAATTATGGCCTTACTGACCTTCGCTTGATTTCTTGGGCCCCTTCGATCCTAAAATACAGTATGCTACAGTTACTGAGCACTATGTTTATCCTGAATAGACCCACTACTCTCGCGTTATTAATTCCTGGGCCCAATTCTCTTGACCCAATTTCTACACTCGATATTTTACTTCTCCAACTGCTATGCCTTATAGGCACGGTTTATTATTCCCGATACTATGAATTTCACTTCTCACATGAATGCATTCAATACTGGTAACCCTTATATATACAACAGGGTAATTTCCCTTTCACTGGTCCTACTGGCCTTGTAGGGATGTCCTTCTCTCGGACCTGGCAGTCTTAACTCTCGATTGTTCTTTTCGTTGTTCCTTGCCCTCTACAGGGCATATGGAACACATGATCGACCCGATGGTTTTGACTAAATCCATCACCATTACGCTAAGATTTAGTCATATCATTTAAATAGGTTCCCCTCCCCACTGGGTGTACCTTCAGGTGATGTTCCACTAACACTACTGAATTTAACCTTACTCTGTCTAAAGATCACAACTCGACTGGCTCCCTTTCTTCTGGGGCGTTGACATATTTTAGTGAACATATACTTTGATGACATTGACACTAGTCACCTTAGTCGCACTTCCCATTAACGCTAGGGTATTCTACCCACGAGTCCATTTTCAACTTACGGACCCTTTTTGGTCTTCTGTAACCCCTACTTCGGTTACGAACTTCGCTTACCAAGTCAACTCATCATTTACGATCATCCTCTACCTTACCTACTTATGATAAGTTTTGAAATATCTTTCGTATCTCTGTCTGAGCAGTAAATGGAATATTTCACGGTCATCCCACATCCAATATCTCGATGTGGTTGACTATTCTTACTCTTTGCTGTTTCTCTGAGCTAGAAATATTTCTTCAGAATTTAAAATTTTATGAGTGTCACTGCACTCAACTTTATATTATTGCCTTTGGATTAATTTCCTCCATTGGCCCATCACACTTAGATATTACTGTTGGTGACTTCTATCGCGATCACCGTTCCCCGAATGCTTAACAACTTCCAATTATTTTTCCTCCTCCTGTAGTCCCGCTAACGGCCTTCGCTAGTCGTCCCATATTGTTCAGAGTACGAAGTCCAATCACTCTAGCATGTGAATTGGATTCACTAGACTAAATTGCATGAGAGCGTGAGTCGCATACGAAGTGGAATACAATAATCCTAGAATAAAGCACTACAATAAAGAACGCCAAGCTGAAACGTAATAAGCCGTACAGATCCTAAAGGACACTAGAACCTGATGCTCTGATACCACCTGTGACACCCTGCCCAATTAAATATCGGGTGATCAATACTTTATAAAATTTATTACAGAATGTTCGGTTGGTTCATTCTTAACATCACTGCCGAAAACTTAAATCCAATTAATTACCTAAAATTTAATTAAGCTAGTGTCAAAACATTTTCGAATTTAATTTTAAACCAATTAATTTAATAAATTCTTAACATGTAATTATAAACCATACACAAGAATTGAATGCTGACTGAATCAATTACTGAATAATTAAGATTGGATAAAATCCTCCAATTCAAAGTCACAAACCAAACCATAATAAATAATCAATCTAACTGAAAATAACTACAAAGGAAACTGAGTACAACTCTGCTAATGAGAATGGGTGAGACATGCCCGAACTAAAATATCTTAACTAGGAACTGAATGAAATGAGAGAAGCATCTAATCTCAATGACCCGCAACTTCCACACCAGCAGCAGCTCGGCAAACCATCCATGTATCTAGAACCAGTATCCCTGTGGCTGGGCACCTGTACTAATACATACATATATATATATATATATATATATATATATATATATATATATAGCAAAAGAGAAAAGAGATGTAAGAAACGGGTCAGATCTCGATGTGTAAAAATATTTATTTTAGCAAGTACTTAAAATTTGCAATAAAGCAAGCATCAAGTGCATGTTAGTTTGAACTCTCACCTGAGGTTCTCACCTCTCAACTAACGTGCACGCCTAAAGTACATCTAATCCAACCTATCTAAGCCATTAACTAACTAGTCTGTATACCTCCCTATTCTCACATTAATATGGGAGTTTACTCATGACATTCTAATATATCCTGCGTGTATCTCACCTCTTTTATTAACCAGATTAATGTATAACAGTTACGGTAGTAAAATTCTCAATATTAAATCCCGTTCAAAATGTCCCAATAATTTACTTACATACTTTACCAAAGAGTTAGTTATAAACGCATTTATATTATTCTTAGCACAAATATGCAAATAGGGCACCCCTAGGCTAAGTTGCGGTGCACACATACTCTGCAATCAAATCTCGATACATCCCGTACATGAGGACTATGTTTTTTGAATCTCTCAGGAACCGTTACAATAAGCAAAATCACACATATTTGAGGCGAACATAGTTCACATACCTACGATCCCATGGTCAGCTGACTTATTAACTCACAAATAAGCCATTCACAGTCCTATGTCCTTAAGGTACCGATCTAGATCCCCCCCCCCCCCGTAGGCACACAAGAATTAGATGGCCCTGTTCCAAAAGCCGACCTCCCGTGATAGCAAGTATGGTAGCTATGTATTACACATAATATATCAAATATAGGTATACCCACAAACCATCAAATCAAATGGTATACACACAACCAAATGTCATATTCCATACTTAGTATTATTATCACTAAATACTATCAACGTATTTTTAAATTACGATATTCCCCCTCTCGTAATATATATAAGGATAATATGTCATCCAAAAATCCTTAATACATAGTCATAAGAAGTCCCAAAAGTAACCACTAATTTTTATTCTTATAAGTTCCATATCGTTACAACTAATATCGTAAGTATTTATCACTTAATACTCTCGACGCATTTGTAATTACGATTATCTCTCTCTCATAACCTTCAAGGCAAATTCTCATTTCCGAATATTAAAGTGTTTCACTCACATACTTTGCAGTAATTATGTCCCATATTAATTCATCAAATGGAAGTTTCTCTCACTCCATTAAACCGAAAAATCCCAAAACTGAATCGTCAGAAAATTCCCAGAATTTAACCTGTCGCTCGAACGACTTCCACATGTCGCTTGAGCGACTTCGCACACGATGCAGTCTCTCTTTAACGAAATCCTTTCGCTCTAACTACATCTCGCGAGATCCAATTCTTGCTCGAAAGAGGCTACGCGCGGCACGCACTGTCTCGTCTTCTTGCCCAAAATGTATGCATTTTCCTCCATTTTTTATCCTAAAAACCCCTAAGATTCATCACCCAATACCTCATCATTAATCCCAATCAAGCCATAACAGATTATATAACATTCCTAACATCCTAGGATCATTAATTCGTCATCAATCATCATAATTATATAAAATCCCCAAATTAATTCACTTGAACCCTATTTTCCAAATTTTCAATTAAAGAACCTAATCAACCCAGATTCGTTCATCAATATATGATTCAATTTCGTGACTAATCCTCTACATACATGAAGGAATATCAACAACTAATCAACCAAGCCTTTAATCATTATTTAACCTCCAATTTTCACCCAATTAACATGTAAATCATGATTAATTTCACCTACTCTAACATGAGTATGGTTATTTCTAAAAGAACGCAAGTAATAAACACTTTCCTCAAATTCCAAGGTATGATCCATTGGCGTTGTTGTTATGGATGCACTCCTCGTGTTCCGATGTACACGATAGTGGTGGTGGTTGTGCAAGGTGATGCTAATTCCCTATTGGAAATTGGTTCTCTCTCACACCTTCTATGGCCGTTCTTTACTTTCTGTATCAGTCAACCCTAATGGGCTTCTTTTGGCTGATAAAATAACTCCTAATTTTCGTCCATTAGTTAAACCCAAAAGTACAATTTACCATTATGCCCTCTCAGGGCACTAGTTAGGTCTAAAATTGCCCCGGGACCCAAACTAAATACCCGGGTATACTTTTTTTACTATCTCAACCCTTCTGGACTCAAAAGCGTACTCAAAATGACCATACGAGTTACTAAAAATAATTAAATTGTTTTTTTCACTTAATTAGTCATGACACGACTCACACGCGCGTCCCTGACTTAATATACCAAATTGTCGTATTTCTCTCTCACGACAAATTATATAAAATCGTCGTTCCATATTACTTATTCTCACAGTAATAATAATAATTACTAACTTCTCGTCACGCTAGTAAATATTCAATTTTAATCCGAATTAGTAATTAATTCTCACATTTTAATTCAATTAATCCCACAATAATAATAAATCACATAATATTTAAATCTTCGAAAATACGGGGTATTACATAACCTTTGAGGCACTTGAAGAAGCCATAGTAAACAGGTGATGAATACAACCGCTCGGTAAAAGAAGGGCTAGAAACAAAGAGGGAGGAGCACAACCATAGGTGGTGGCGTAAAAGATGAGAGAAGGAAGAAGCCAGGTAAAGAGCTGGACAACAATGGGATTTTCGCGCAAAGTTCTCTCTCTAAAGAAGACGGGAGCTTGAAGAAGATGAGGGAAAGATAAAGGTTTTGAAAATAGAGACGTTTGAAACCTTTTAAACCTATCTATTGAGTTTCCCACCACCGCACATGAAAGGCCGCCTATAATCATTTCAAATGAACATGTGGCCCTTCGGAAAGTGTTTTGATAACTGAAAAGACAGTGCCACATCATTTATGAAGTGACACCCGGGGAATAGAAAGGGTTGCCTTCTTCAGTAAGTTTGAGTTTTGGCGCCAGTTTTTTTGTCAGACATATCCAATAAACTCCCAATGAAAAAGATGTCCCAATGGTTCAAAAATCTACGATGTCCCCTCGCCACAAGTCCAAACATTGGTTAAATTGTGACTCGGCTACATTGGGGAGGATTTCTGCTTTTCTGAACATAGCGAAGTGTTACAAGGGATAATTTCACAAGTCCCAATTATAGAGGCAGTCTTAACAAAAAAATCATGGCTCACAACTATACCCCAGAACAGCATGAATGAGAGAATTTCACTTCCCTAGGGTAAAAACAAGTATTTGAGAAGGTTAGTAGGCCTTTCGAGAGAATTTTAAATAGTAAAGATAAAACAGTTGAAGCTCAGTGTAAGGAAAAAGTGGCGATGTCCCTTTGCCAAAAATAAGCCACACCGCTTCGGCTTAGGTAAATTGGGGAGAATTTTAGTTTTTTTACAGGTTCTAACGCAGTGTTATAATGAAAGAAAGGATGACAGAATTTTTACACATAAAGAAGATTCATCGGATTGAGAAGTTTTTGCGTAGACATTTCTTGTTCCCACAACAACTCTCTCCACGAAGGGGCAAATGTAGACGGGGTTTAAAGGTAATCCTAAGATTACGGATAGTCCCCCAATTAATAGCATTATTTAGGATTAAGGCAGCTCAAGCATGGTGGCTCAAGGGAGGCAGTTTAGCGTGGAAGCTCAAGCGAGGCAGCTTGGCGTGGAAACTCATACTTTAGTCCTGTTTGTTAATTTAGTCTTGTTGTATCTTTTGTTTATATTGATTATGAACTATAACTATTTTCAAGATGTAATGTGTATGCTGAGTTTGTGTGAGGCCAAATGGTACTCGCGAGAGACTAGGCTTGGCAGCGCTTGGGAGAACTTTCATGCTCTATCGAATGACCTCGACGTGGGAACTTCAGAGGGACTTGGTTTGGAGGATTAAGAAGTGAGGCACCATTGGGACTTTTCCTAACCATCTTAGATACACCTGATAAAACACCAAAGGACCCTGGAACCTCGGGGGGAGAAGCCTTGAATTCCATCGAGCGTTGAGTTATAAGCCAAACAACCCTCTACTTAATATCACATCCACTTTATCTGATGTCACTAACCAATTAGGCAATGTCAGACCTGCACTTGAGTAAACCACTGCGATATTTGGGGCTGTCAGACAGTTTGTGAGCCACCTCTGTGACAACAGCCCCCTGACACACAGTGGTTAGGCAAAAGGAATGTCCTGGTATTTAATGTTCATGACATGGAGATAATTAGTGAATCATGTATTTAATGTTTGTGACATAAATTATGAGGGATGTCTTTCACATGCATTAATGGCGGATTTTCCTCGGGGGTGGTGTGGGAGGCTATTTAAGGACCCCAACCAGCTCTGAGGAGAGGACGATCTTTTGAGAGTTCAGAAGTTATTACTAGAGATAATATACATCAGAAAGAGTTATTACAAACCAGAGAGTTTACTCACCCACCATTGTCATTTATTACGAAGCCTTAATACTTGACGGAGATTCTTGAGGGTGGTTGGTGTGTTTAGCTGTCTACCAAGGTGTATCTAGGGTGATTACTTCTCTCACCCTCTAGCTAAGTTATTTCCAAGTTCATTACTACCTTCTGAGTTATACACGAGATATTTATGAGTTCAAACTCAGTCTATCTTCATTGAGTCGTGTTTGTATTTCCTGTGGTTAATCAATAGTGTTGCTATTTAACTTATCATTACTCTACTCAAAAAGGAGTTACGCCTCCATCTTATCTAAACTACCCTCTTACAGTTCCTATATTGCAAAAATATTACCGATCTTTTACGGCATGTTGGTGGTGTCGTAAAACCCCATCTTGTTTTATGTAAGGTGGAATATATACCTTCAGTGGAAAAATTAAATTTATGCTGGGAAAATTAGATTTTTCGCGACAAAAATAAATTGATGTCACTAAAAGGGTCACAAAACGGGGCTTTTTTCTTTTAGTGAAACATCTTTACAAGACCCTCGCATATTTATATTGAGATATAAATATACAATTCCCTAGTTGACTCACTTGGATACCTAGGAAGAAAGTAAATTCACCAGCCATGATTATCTCAAATTCACTCTTCATATCCTCCGCAAAAGTGTGAGCATATTTGGAACACATGGATCTAAAGACTATGTCATCCAAATAGACTTGGAAAACCAAGATAGAACTACACTCTCTCCTAACAAACAAGGTTATTTAGACTCCGCCTCTCTTGAAGACATAATCTAAAAGATAAGAAGTTATCCTTTCCTACCAAGATCGGGGTGCTTGCTTCAAACCATACAAGGCATTATTTCTATAAAAGATGTGTTCTGAATACTTTGGGATCTTAAACCCCTTTGATTGTTCAAGGTAAATATCCTCCTGAAGAAATTTATTGAGAAAGGAACTCTTGACATCGATTTAATAAATCTTAAATTTTAAATGACATGATATTACGAGTAATAAGCAGACGGACTTAAGCCTAGCAACAGGAGAGAATGTCTCGTCAAAGTCTGCACCCTGAATTTATGGGTCATGTTGAGCGACAAACCAAGCCTTATTGTGAAAAATGGTACCATCATCATCGATCTTGTTCTTGTACAGTCATTTGGTACCAATCACATTAGTCTCACAAGGTTGCGGGACTAATTCCCAAGCATCATTCTTTCGAAATTGAAGAAACTCATCTTTTAAAAAACTTATCCAATTCTCATCTTTGAGTGATTCCTTCACATTCCTGGGATCTACTATGGAAGTGTATCAAAAGTATCTAACCACATTCTATAGATGAGTGTGAGCCTTTAAACCTAGTGTGGGATCACCAAGTACGTCGGTAGGATCATCTCTCCTTAGAATCTAAGAGGGTGGGTCCTCTATATCAAGAGTGGAGACCACATTAATGGTGTGGGTGTGTCCATCCCTCCATCTTTCCTCCGTCTCAGGGGTCGGCGCTCATGTGTGTGCCATTAGAGAGGGGGAGAAGGTCTCATGATCTTTTTTAGGAGCCATTCGGTCGTCATCAATGTGGGGTGATGTAAATAGATGGAGTTGCCCACCTATTTCTTACAAAATAGGAAAAAAAACATGGCGCCGCCTCAAGTGAGAGGCATCAAAGACAAACTGATGCTGATGAAACCAATAGTCCAAAGGTTTGGGGGCTATGTTATGAAATGGGAAGGTGTTAGGCATCCCATCCCGCCCTTTAATGTTTTTTGAAGTGTTTGCTCGTGTATATATAAATGGAGGTTGGAATCATTTGACTCATATCATGGAAAAGATAAACCAAGGTCGTTCGAAGGAATGTTCCCAAAATAATAATTAAAAAAATTGATGTATACATTTATCGAGATATTGATCGTTATAATGGGACAATAATATTTGTTAGATAAACCACAAATACGAATAAGAAGTATGATATATATGAAATAATATATGGATGAAATAAAGAAAAGATGAAAGTGTAAAAATAGGAAAATTGGACTCGAGTCTCTGGTTTTATCCCGAAATGCCTACATAGCCTATTAAGACATCAAAGTCCACGTAGTTCGCATGTAGAAAAATTGTGGGGTTAATCCCATAGATTGAAACGGGTGTTTATTATATGTGTGTGTGTAGAAAACATATTTCTAGTTTTGAGAAAATATGGTGAATAATCTCATTAAAATTTATAGTTGTAACACTCTTTTTCTTTATTTTTGTTTTTTTATAGAAAATAAAGTATGTGAAAAATTATAATAAAGGATGAGATGTTAATATGTATGACATAAAGGAAAAGCTAAACTGAGAATTTATATAACTAATCTAAAAACATGGAATTAAGTGAGAGAGAGAGTGAGAGAGAGAGAGAGAGAGAGAGAGAAGGGTAATAGGACCTTCTTTGGAGACTTAAGGATTGATATTGATCCTTGTTGAGCTTCATTGAAAGTTGGGATGGATATTGGATGAGGAGGAAGGATATTTTTGCTAAATTGGGTACTAAACATAATGGGAATCAAATGTGGAAAGAAATTTTACACAAGTGAACTTCGCTGATTGTAGAAGCATGTTTTGAGATCATTGATAATGATGGATCTGAGGTGTGCCTTGGAAGTGATCTCATGATCTCCTTATATAGGGTAGGGTTTTTTCCGATCAGCATATCCCTAGCCCTTCCAATCAACCGGTGACCCTAGAAAAACTATCGATTAGTAGGGAAATAAACTACCGATCGATAGTCTTTTGTATATTTTTGTAGAAAATAATCATAGAACATAATCCGTTAATCCCAATCTTGCATCAGGCATAATGTTAGAAAGTTAATTCAGAGATCTTCAAGATTCCTTGGGACTGATCCTGGGTCTGGGAGTTGACTTTGGGTCAAATGGGGCTCGAAAGTTCCCATTGGTTCATTGGATAGGAGATCGTCGGACGGTAATCGATTATTTTTCCAAACCATAAGTTAGAATCGCTCACAGGGTGGATAGATGAAAAGCTTATGTGAGGCACTTTCATGTTCCGAAGAGCTTTGCTCGATTTGGATAATTGACTTTGGCCAAATAGGGCCCGAAAGCACTTCATGACCTTTCAGTATATAATAGGTCATTCGTCCGTATCGTAGGTTTATTCATACATGGGGAAGACCGTTGGAAAGGGTATTTAGTTCCATTCAAAGATTCATTTAGTCTTATTTGAGCTTAATAGTTAACTTTGGTCAAACAGATCCCGAGAGCGCCCGGTGGCCTCCAGATTAGTTTTTAGGTGAAAATGGATCATTCTTCTGAATCGTTGTGCCTTTCCATGCATAGGGTAGATCCTTGGAAATGAGATTTAGTTCCCTTCAAATATTCATTGAGATCTCTCTCTGATGATAAAGTTCATTGGGGTCAAATCGGGGCCCGAGAACGCTCGATGACCTTTAGATCAGTTTTTAATAGTAAAATGGCTTGTTCGTCCCATCGTTATGCTGATTCATGCACGTGGAAGACCGTTGGAAAGGGGATTTAGATCCATTCAAAGATTTATTTAGCTTTTTCTGTGACAATGGAGATGGCCAGAGTCAAATGGGGACCAAGAGCGCTCGATGGCCTTTAAATCTGTACTTGGAGTATGAACATGGGCTTCTAGTGAATGGGGGAGGTTCTAGGGACCTAAGTAGGGACTTCGCGCGGTCCTAGAATGTTTTGTCTATAGACACCTTCGATATATGATCTTAGAACAAGTTAAAGACATCGAATAGAAACCACATGATGTTTTGGGAAAAGAGGTCAATTTTGCGAACCTAAAGGGACGAGGATGACCTTTTCAGAGGGTCGAGGTCAATTCTAATGACCTAAGGTAATGCTGGGGGATGGCCAATTTTGAAGGACGAGATCAATTATGAGGACCTTAAGATGGGAGCAACAAATTTTGAGGGTCGAGGTTTATTTTGGGGACCTTAAGTGGGAGCGACCAATTTTGAGGGTCGAGGTCAATTATGCGGACCTTAAGGTGGGAGTTACCAATTCTGAGGGTCGAGGTCAATTTTTAGGACCTTAATTACGGAGGGACGAATTCTCAGTGTCGAAGTCAATTCTGAGGACCGTAAATAGGAACAACCAGTTATGAGGGTTGAGGTCAATTATGGGGACCTTAAGTGGGAGTGACCAATTTTGAGGGTCGAGGTCGATTCTGATGGCCAAGTAGAGACGACCAATTTTGAGGCTCAAGGTCAATTTTGATGACCTTATGTCGGAGCGACCAATTCTGAGGGTCGAGGTTAATTATGAGGACCTTAAGAGGGAGCGACCAATTCTGAGGGTCAAGATCAATTCTGAAGACCGTCGGTGGGGAGCGACCAATTCTGAGGTTAGAGATCAATTCTGAGGACCTTAAGTGGGAGCGACCAATTCTGGGGGTCGAGATCAAGTCTGAGGACCTTAAGTGGGAACGACCAATTCTGAGGGTCGAGGTCAATTCTGAGGACCTTAAGTAGGGAGCGACTAATTTTGAAGGTCGAGGTCAAT
Organism: Sambucus nigra; assembly: GCA_949130495.1. Lineage (NCBI taxonomy): Eukaryota > Viridiplantae > Streptophyta > Magnoliopsida > Dipsacales > Adoxaceae > Sambucus > Sambucus nigra. Next base: position 365,937,549 of record OX422212.1, read on the forward strand.
TCTGAGGACCTTAAGTTGGGAGCGACCAATTCTGAGGGTCGAGGTCAATTCTGAAAAGCTTAAGGTGGGAGAGACCAACTCTGAGGATCGAGTTCAATTCTTAGGACCTTAAGTGAGAGAGACCAATTTTGAGGGAAAGGTCAATTCTGAGGACCTTAAGTGGGAGCGATCAATTCTGAGGATCGAGGTCAATTATGAGGACCTAAAGATGGGAGGTACCAATTCTGAGGATCGAGGTCAATTCTGAGGACCATAAGTGGGAGCCAACCAATTCCGAGGGTAGTGGCCAATTCTGAGGACCTTAAGTGGGAGCGACCAATTTTGAGGGTTGGAGTCAATTTTGAGGACCTTAAGTTGGAGACATAAATTCTGAGGGTCGAGGTTAATTATAAGGACCTTAAAGATGGGAGCATAGGGAATATCTCTCTTGTGTATTTCTCGTTTGAGATTCTATTGGGGAGGAGACATGTATGTGGGGATTATGTCTTTTGGGGAAGAGAGAGCTTTGTTGGGGAAGCTAAAATTCATAATCTGGAAATTCCACTTGGTTAAATAGTTGATCACTTGAGGTTTTGGTATTCCACTGGGGAATGTGTTTCTAGGGAGAGATGCTCGGTTAAGGTTTCTAACTCTGCTTAGGTAATTTGGAATTTTTCTTTAGGAAAAGTTTTATTCGACAATTCCTGCTAGAAAATGGGAAGCTATGCTAAGGAAGCAATTGATTTCTACCGAGGATGAAGTCTTTGGGATTCCGTTGGGGATTGGTAATGGACACATTGTTTTTTAGGGTCTTAATATGGGAGTAAAACGTGGTGCGGATTTGGGGAACTTGAAAAATGGTTTTCTAGGTGAAGAAATGTTTCAATGTTTATTTGGCAATGTTAGGAATTTTGGGGGGAATTTTTCGGATTTTCTGGAATTTTTTGTAATTGTTTGTACGAAATTTCAGGTACTTGTCGATCAGTTGGCTGTAGGGCTGCTAAATGGCAGTGGAACGGTCTTCTAGACTACCTTAGGGAGGGTAAGGGACAATGCCGATTAGTGGGTGTCAGGGGACTGCCGATCAGTATACCCCTTAGCCTCCTATTAAAAGAGGTGAATTCTCTTCATTTTTCCCAATTTCAAGCTTTTCTAACTTTGACTTCTCTCTTCTGTGATTTGTTGTTGAATTCTTTCCTTATTTGTGTTTAGAAAATGGTGGATTTTTCTAGCAGCAAGACCCACATAACATGGATAGATGTTGACGACTAGGTGCACTTGGAGTGGCAGGACGAGGGTGCCCTTAATGTTAGGAAATAGGAATGCCCTTGATTTGTTTGATCATGTTTCCAATAAGCAGACCCTTTTGTGCGAGCCTTCGCATCGTCGATCGTCTAGGGTGAGGAACCATAAGGGTCATGTAAGTACCACACGACTTTTGGCATTCCTTTTCGCATTTGTTTTTTTTTTTTCATTTTCTTATTCCTTCAATTAGGGCTATGTTTTGGTCGCATCGGATCGGAAATTGACTCTTTGGAAAAAAAAATTGATTTTTTCAGAAATAAATTTATTATTCCGATTTTCGATCCGATTTTTTTGGAAAACTGAAAAAACTTATGAATTCGAAAATATTGGAAAATCGAAAAAAATCAGAAATTCCTAAAATATATTAAAAATCAAGAAATTTAGGAAAATCCAAAATTTCAAAACATAAATTATGGATTTTCGAATACTTGAAATTCTCATTTGAAAGAAACAAAGTAAAGGGGTTAACCCAACATGTAAATACATGAAGATTTGACCCATTTTTTCATTTGTGTAGAAGTTAGGAGGATACTCTCCTTTTATAGAGCACATTTTGGAGCACTCTCCCTCTCCCAACTGATGTGGGATATGGGAAACTTTCAAAAAATCGAAAAACAAAATCAAAAAATTTAGAAATCGGAAAATAATTCGAAAAAAATGGAAATAATTCGAAAAAAATCGAAAAAATCGGATCGATATAGTTTCGAAAAAATCAAAAATTTGAAAATTTAAAATTATTTTCGATTTCTGATCCCAATTTTTTTGGAAAATTCGAAAATCGAAAAATCAAAAATTGAAAAACTAAAATTTCATTCTAAATTCGGAAAAAATCGAATCAAGGAAAAATCGAAAGTTCGAAAAAAAAATGCAGCCCTACTTTAAATTTTGATAAAAGGTTTCTCTTTTATTTTGATTGACTAACATTACTGCGATGAGTCTTCGCTCCCGCAGAACGATGCGATTTAGAGATTTGTGGGATCACCTTCCTGCGGTGGTGCGTTGGATGGTTTCTTCCTCAGGTTTCGGTAGTTTGGCGTTTGCATTGGCCAAGATGCCACGCTCTACGGTTGTTCTATGTGCTCTTGGGGAGAGGTGGTGGGATATTACCCATACCCTACATTAGGGATTTGGGAAGATGATAGTGACCCCATTGATGTATAACAACTATTAGGGAAAGACTGCAAGACGACGCATATAGAGGTGGACCAATGCCTGAGGGCGACACAGACGGTGGTGGATGCAGCGCAGGGTGATGTGGGACTGATAGTCTCAAGTTACTTGGTCCGTATATCTGTTCTTCAATAGGTTTTCTTGATTCGACAGATTGACAATACCAACGGGCTGCAGGTTTTTCAGATGGCTTGTTTATTTATTCTTTTGTTGTTGGGAAGATTTCTAGTGGCATCGAGCAACGACATCATCCACTTATGGTTTTTACCATAGTTGAGGGTATTTTCGAATATCTCTCTCTTTGATTAGGGGATCCTTAGTTTGGCGACCCTTTATTCATCTTTGGATGCTTTAAGCCGCTATTGCCGGTAGACTTTTACTGGAGCTACGTATCGTTTGGAGGTATTTTCTTTTTGCATTTTTCTTTTATGCATTTTTATTAGTTCCTCTTTAATTTTATTCAAATTGTTGACTCTCATCCTTTACCGATGTGGTTCTATGAGGTGATCAGCCTCAATGCCGATTTGATTTGTTTGCGTGATGAGTCAGTGGGGGGATTCTGTCAAATATATAGGTGGCAAAAGTCCAACCGACAGTCGAAGTGGTCTCTCCTTTTGGCAGCAGTGCATTAGGTCTTAAATGTCTTGATGAGCAACTAAGTTATCTCTTATTTTATCTTAAGACCTTTTCTTTGGAATTTTCTTTATGCAAGTATTGACTTTATTCTAGCAAAATGTAGGTGACCTTCTATTCGTGAGGGATGACCATCCAACACACGGTGTTGAGCAGAAGTAATGCGCAGATGTGTCGGCTATTGGTGAACTAGTTTGGCTACTCCTGGTATCTGGGGATGAGAGTAGTTGGAAAGATCATGGAGGATGAGGTGGAGATCCCACCGGCGATTCCCCCGAGGTATATGAGACGAGTTCAAGAGATGTCGAAGGAGGCCCGAGTGATGGTAATTATTAGCGATCCCTATTCTCTATACACGGACACGGTGGTGATGTACGACTAACTTTATTTCATGATGAGATGGCTTATGTCGTCCTGTATCTACGATGTGATGAAAATGCCTCCACCTCTTACGACTTCAGGCAAGTGTACGAGTCGGCCAATGGGCTCTCCCCACAGCATTGGTGGTGCGTCGACGTCAACAGCGGAGATGACATCAGAGATTATGTTTCTCCGGCTTGCTCCTCCCTCTTACAACATCAGACTTCCTCGGGGAGGGTTGGTGAGTATTCAACATCGTCCTAGCGCAATAGATCCTACGGTGATGGGGTTGATGGAGGATGTCCTCCTGCCAGATGTATATCTTTTTCCTTTTTGAACTTCTTCTTGTTGCTTCAGACTGGCTGATTTGCTCTTTTGTTTTTCTTGCAGCATGTCCGAGTGTCGACTACCTAGCTAGGGAACACGACTCATGTACATAATTTGATAACATTCCCTTCCTGTTTTGTGCCATCTGCTTCATCTGAGGAGGGATCTATATCGGGTAGATGAGGCTCCTCAACTCATCATCGGGGGAAGCGTGCGCGTCGCAGGGATGGAAGATCATAGGGTGAGAGAGAAAAAGAGAAAGAGAAAAGTTTGGGGTATCCAGATGAGTCCCGTTTGTTTGTCTTCTTCTTTTTTCTGCAAAGAAATGTAATAATGGCAACACATATATAAAATGAAGGTGATTTTATTTATTTATCTTCGTTTTAAATGACTTAATATACATGCACTTTTTACATTGTTTTTTGAGACCAAAAAAAGGATTAGAATTACTTAAAATATAATTCATTCTGATAAGTTAACTATATGGGGAGAAAATTTCTGAACTCTTTTTTAATTAAAACTATTTTTATTGAGTTTTTCAATTTTGACAAAAAATGAAAAATATAATTTTTTACCCGATGAGTGCCTACTCGGGGGAATAGTTATATACACATCTACGACATATATGTGTGAATGTTGTACTATGATTTCCTATATATTGTATAAGTATATACGGGTTAGCACATGATGGAAATCGTATTAATTATATAACTTGTGACGGTTATAAGGAATTAAATGAGAAATAGCTTAAATAAGTTAGTACGAATGTTGAGTAATGGATAGGTATATATAGTGCAGAATTATATATGGATATGTATACATGGTGTGAAATGTATAAATAATATAACTTGTGAAATGGTTATATGGTATCAAGTTAGATATCGATATAAATAAGTTAGTGTGAAATATAACTTATAACTCGTATACATGATGTGAATTGTATAAAGGATATAACTCGAGAGAATTTTATATGGCATTAAATAATAAATTATTTAAGCAATTTAATGTGATTAATAACCCATAAAATGTATACGATACTCACTCAAGTTGGGATAGTGGGAATTAGGGAGATATATGAGACAAGGCTGGTTATGGAGGGTTAGCTAGATGGGGCATTTATAGTTTTGGTAGGCGTGCACATTAGTTGAGGGGAGAGGTAAACTCAAGGGAGTGCGTGACACTAATTTAAATATGGAGAGCATTTTCATATTTACTTCTTGCATTTCAATTCACTTGCTAAATATTTTCAAATGTTTTGGGTTCTAACCCTTGCTATAAAATCTTTTGAAAAACCTTTAGGTGTCCTGCCACAAGGGCGCCTGTCTTGGGCTTTCCTACAGGATGTGCAACTGCAGCTTATGTGGATTGCTGTGGGTTCTTTGAGTAAATGTATGTTTCATTCTATCTTAGATAGGGATCTTGTCAGTTATACTTTCGGACTTGTACGGTTACATTTGGTATTGGCATGTATTGAGATACTTTTCTATTCACATTTGTGGACAAATTATAGTTGACGTTTCTCGACAAACACTTGTACTTATTTTGTGTCACGTTCAGTTTCTTTCTTGCTTGAATTAGTTCATTGTCTTTCCTAGTACGTTGTTTGGGTTGGATTAATAAAGATAAAACTTGGCATCAACTTAATGAAACACTACGTGGTTAGTGATTAATGAATGAACGACAGTGATGCTAAGAATGAACCATATGAGATTCCTATTTAATTTGATATAGTACTGATCACCCGGTATTTTATTAGGCGGGGTGTCACAGATGGGATAGTGTTTCATCCGTATTTTGCAGGCTCCTTGTGTTTAGCCAAAATTTTCAAGTACAAGAAGGGGAAAGTGGGGAAGTTTATTCACCCATTCACATTATCTTTCTCTTGTTTATTTCTTATCTTGTATTTTGTCATTTATAATATGGACATTCCCATAAGTGCGGATGTTGTCTCTTATATCAAGAATTTAGAAGCTATGTATTTGTACAACATAGAATATGACGCCTTTAACCTGCGTTGAGTTTATTTGTGGCACAACCGGTCCATTGACTGGAACATGATGATGGCAGTAGTACAATTTTGGTACCCTGGGGATCATGTTTTTCATTTTGCTTGGAAAAATTTTACCCGACTTACGAGAAATTTTCAGCTATGTTGGGGGCAAACCCTAGTGTGGCGAAACTATGCCTGAATTCTTTCGATCTCCTTGGGAGATGTTAGTATGACTTCTCCACATTTCTTCTTTCGTGGCTCGATCACTATTCATTGGAGTAATGATCTCCCTCCCAGATTTGATTATGAGATATCAATCATGCAGGCTATGTTGGAGCCCCCTCCCTTGGCTTAACTTCGAAGATAATGCTGGTGATCAGGGACCTACTAGTGGACCCTCAAATTGCTGCCATTACTATGTGGATGTCATATCATCACAATCCTTTGGAAATGATACTAGCGAAGGCCTTGAACGATCTAGATTCTTAGTGTGAAGGTAGTTCTGATTTTCTGAGAGATAGCCCAGTCATGTTGTTTATATGGTTGTCAAAAAGATTTCGCTTGGTAGTCCCCCCTGAATACTTATTAGCAATTGTGCCAAATTTCTTCACCCTCTATTTCATCAGCTCTGGGTTGAATATTGAGAACTGGGTGAACTAGTTTGTGGAGTACGGAGCTCGATGTTTACGTTGCTCAGTGCCCTGGTGGGGAAATTTCATCCTATTCTGGAACTGGAGGAACACTAGTATATTCAGTTAGTTGGCCTCTGATAGACCTCCTTTTATTTTCCCTGGTGGATCTTGCTTCAAGTCGAATGGGAGAAAATTGTTCCCTCCCATACCTTGGATTTATTTCCTATAGATGATTTGACAAAAGGTATACACATGCGGTTGGGATCTTTGTGGGAGAGTCGTCGGCCGTCGACACGTCCTTCCCAATTTGTTGGCCGAATTTGGCATGTTTCTGGAGACTATATGAAATGTCTATAGAGGAGGGTAATGGATAAGATGTTGGCCAAGGATACCGAGCAAAGATGGCTTGTTATGTTTGACACCATGGAGGGAGGCATATTGGTTTTTCATATGCTGGTCCGGGCTTACCATTCCATGGAGCGCCTTCGTATACTATCTAGGAAGGGGAAGTTTGGGGGCCTTAAGATGTAGATAATGATGTAGTTGGGTCCTCTAGTAGCTGTGGGTAGGGTATTTTGTGAAGCTGGTGACTTTTGTGAAGTTTTATGTGTTTGGTTATTTTGTTAGGAATAAATTTGGGATGGTTTTGGTTAGTTTATTTAGGACAGCCAAGTTGCCGAGGGTAATTGTTCGACTCCCTATGCTGATATTTCATGTAATTGTACCGAAATTTCCCAAAATGGAATAAAAAGGATTTTAATTATATTTTTGTGCCTTTTGATGAGTTTTACATTTGAATTATCTATACCAATTGCTAAGGCATACATAATCTTTTTTTCATGTAAATGATAAAATGAACTGTCATTCTCGGAGGTAAGAAAAGAATATTATTTTGTGAAAAAGAAGGGGACCGTGCACATGTAAAGCATATGGTCTACCTATGTACCTCTGGGGGTTTCAAAAAAACTGAGTTCCTTTTTTGAAAGAAAAATGGGCTTTTAGAGGATCATGTCCCACGTAATTTTGAGTACATGGAAATAAATATTTTTTTAAGAATAAAAGGAGGGTGAGAGGAGTCGTAGCGCGTTGAGATTTTGGACTAGGGGTAGAATTTCTTGAGATGATCCAGAATAACATGACGGACCATCTCTTCTCCGTTAAGGTTATTGAGCATAATGGCATCATCAGATCGGATATTCTTCATGATGTCGGGTCCACTCCAGTTTGGCCTCAATTTACCTCTGAAGTCCCAGACGGCTTCTATGATTTCTTTGAGGGCTAAATCACCTTCTCGAACACCTTGGTCCTTGACTCTGACTCTCCTATTAAATGATCGCTCTATTCGATGATGGTACCCTTGTATATGATATGATGTTTTTAGCCTTCTTTCATCTAAGACAACTTTGATGCCAGTCCTCTTTGTTGACCTTACTTTGCAGTATGACGCGTAGTGAAGGTATTTTTAAGTCAACTAGTAGGACTGCTTCCATGCCATATTCCATAGAGTAAGGGGTATCCCAGTAGATGCTCGGACTGAAGTGGGATAGCCCTAGAGGACGTAAGGGATCCGATCATCCCAATCTCGACAAATCTTGTTCATCTTGTTGATGATTGCTTTAAGGTTCTTATTAGTGGCTTCAGCTGCATCGTTGGTTTATGGTCAGTAGGGAGAAGATTCGTGTCTCTAAATTCCATACTCATCGACTAATTCCATTACTTTTATATCAAAATGTAAACCGTTATCTGACAATAACTCATACGGGACCCCATATCGATATATGATCTTTTTTTTATGAACTTGGACACTTTTTTCCATTCACCACTGTGTACGACTCGGCTTCAACCCATTTGGTGAAGTATTTAATGGCAACCGAGATGAATACATGCCCATTGGAGGCTTGGGTGTAACTTTCCCTTTGATATCGATGCCTCATGTGGACAAAGGCTAGGTAGAAGTCATATTGTATAATTCTCGGGAGGGAAAGTGTTGGAGATCGAAAAAATGTTAGCATTTAAGGCATTTCCCAACATAGGCAGCACAATCCTGGACCATGGTAGTCCAATTGTAACCCTGTTGGATAATTTTATTGGCAAGCATATAGCCATTCATGTGGGTTCTGCATTCCCTGCTGGGGATTTTCTGCATCATTTCTTCAATGTCACTCCATGTGATGCAGTGTAAGTGGGTTCCATCAAAGTTCCTTTTGAATATTTCTTTATTGCAAACTATGTAGTGGGCAACCAGTTTGCATAGGTTCGCTCGGTCTCTCTTGTTGGCATTCAGGGGTTACATATAGTGCTTGAGGAGGTGCAAAATATCGTAGTACCAACACTCGACCATATCAGGATCCTCTTCTGTGACAAGCTCAATGTGATAAATATGGGTTGTTTTAGTTTGCTTTTGGACTAGGAAAGGGGCCCTTTTATTCCCTCGAGCATGTCAATCATGGAGGCTAATGTGGCAAGGGCATCGGCCAAGATGTTCCTAATTCGGGGAAAGTAGCAGAATGTGATATCTCAAAATTAGGAGGCCAGATCTTCTAGGTGGGTGTGGAATGATAGGAGTTTTTTATCTTTGAATTTCCATCTTCTAATAACCTTGTCGATGATGAGGGAAGAATCCCCGTAAACATCTATGTATTGGATTCCCTTCTTGAGAGTGACTTTGAGTCCTATGGTGCATGCCTCTTATTCGATCATGTTATAGGTGCAGGGATAATCTAGCTTAATGGAAATGGGAGTATGAGAGTCACCAGGGGAGATTAGGAGTATCCTAATTTCGTATCCTTTTTTATTGGCAGTTTCGTCAAAGAACATTTTCCACTAGAGGTCTTCCTGAGAAGTGCAAAGGATATCTTCATCCGGGAACTCAAAGATCCCCACGTTAACTTCTTCCACGGGATAATCAGCGAGGTAGTCAGAGATGGCACTTCATTTCATGGTATTCTTTATGACATACACAATATCAAACTTGAATAGTAGCATAAACCATCAGGCCATTCAACTAGACATGGTAGATTTCTCGAGCAAGTATTTGATAGGATCCATTTAGGACACAAGTCTAACAGGAAAAGCGAGTATGTAGTTCCATAATTTTTGGGTGACCCAAACAAGGGTGACACATGCTTTCTCTAAGGCACTGTAATTGACTTCGTACCCGGTCAATTTACGACTGGCATAATAGATGGACCTCTCTTTGCGTGTTTCTTCAAGGTATGGGTCTAGCAAACACTACAAGAAATTGTACATTTTGTTGCAAAAAAAATCATAACCAAATATTTACATTTCGTTGCTAATTATATTTGGCAACGATTTTTTGTCCAAAGTCCCGTGGCTAAAGGTATATGAGAACGAAAATGAGTTTCGTGGCCAATAATAGACTTATTGGCCACGAAAAAATCATAGCAAATTTTGAACCTTTTGTCATTGATTTTTCTCATTGCTTTTTGTCAAAAAAATTTGTAGCAAATAGTACAATTTCGTGGCAAATTGTCTCCCATATACTCTTAAAAATTAGCGGCTAAATAAGTTCTCAATTTTTTCCACCACTAAAAATCGTTGCAAATAGACTTTTCTAACACATATGTCCACAAATAAAAATCGTGGATAATGTTATATATTATTACTTTTGTGAATTTTTTGTAATGACAAATAGCTAATAACATTAATACTTTTGTGACATTTAACAAGTTCATCTGCATGCTCAAAAAATAATTAAAATGTAAAATCGTGTTGACAAAGTTCATCTATTTAAAATGCAAATTGTTATCAACAAATTAAGGAACCATCTTTGTACCAAAAATTCCACACATGTCATGATATCTAATCACAAAAATGCACCATATGTGTGCCAAAAGTTCCACTTAAAAGATAAGTCATAATATCTAATAACAAAAGTTAACAAAAACCGGCACGACGTCTAATAACAAAAATATTGCTATCGGCATAACAATCTCCTAAATTTTCCCTTCAGTTCGTCGAATCAAAATATGTTTTGCCAATAAGGGTCATTGTCCTTCGATATCTGCAATTCATCATAAAAAATTATCAGTTAAGTTCTATAAATAAGAATAATAAAATCAATATTTATTACTTGAATAGAAAAAGATCTCTCGAGTGACATACCATTGAACTAAATATTATGTTGATTGAGTTTCTCTCAAAATAAGCAAGGAATGAATGATCTTATCAGATTCAGCTTGCTTAGCTAAAATGGTATCTATGAGTGCTCAATTAGAATACGCCTCCACTTGTTGCTTCATTGTCTCCTCACGATGAGCTGTAGACTCCATCTCTTGAGCTTTTAGGCACTCCATCAACTCCTGTTGAGCTCTAACAAACTCCTTAAGAGCTTCCCCCAATTGTGATTTTTTTTTCGTTCTAAAGATGTATTAGAATTAGTTGGTTTGGGACAATTCCCAAGCCCATTAATATACCCCGTTCTCGTCCCGAGCACACGATCCGATATCTCGTCTGGACTCAATAATGGACCCTCCTCAAATACAGACTCAAACTCGAGGTTTTTCATCTCCTCCTGAGTAAAAAAAATATACAATTAGCATCTAAACATATTCAAATTTTTTAAAAATTTTATTCCTAAAAAAATCATCTTCCTTTTCTTTGTTTTAAATGAAAACCAATATGTTCAAAATTAATCTCGCCCTCTCCTACAACAAATATAACTCAACATGGCGTCCAGAAAAATAATTTACATTTTTAAAAAAATCGGCAGAGTTTCCTTTATTTCTATAATAAAACCATCATGTTCAATTCATTTAAAAATCAACTTCAACACAATAATCCACCATAGTTAATCCCAGCCTCCAAATCAACAGATAAAACTCAACCTACTTAACATCTGCCTCCAATAACCAAACATACTTAACCCAATAACAGCGCAACAGAAAATAAATCACAATTTTACTTACATAGATTTCTTCAGCTTCGGGAGACTTTCAATTCCCATTTTTACAACGGGTTTCTTTATAAATTCAATCCTGTTAGGATCAACGCCACTAGCCGCTTTGACTTTCTGTCAAAATATAATACGTATATAATCAGAAAACATATTTAAAGAGAAAAAATTTGAATCTAATGTAAATAATATTACCAGTTCATGACGAACAACCAAAAATGCCTTGGATCCCTTATTGTGCCTTACAGTTTGCTTTCCTTTATTATTTTTGTTTATCTCACATCGTTTCTACAATATATATATATATATATATATATATATATATATATATATATATATATATATATATATATATATATATATATATATATACGACGAATCATTAAATTAGATATAAAAGTTGTCATATTAGATTATTAAAATAATTGCAATAATCTTGTACCTCATATTTTGGATCAGTAAATAAATCACACAATTCATGCCAATTTTCCTCGGTACAGCTACTCTGTGGATTTTCCCGTGCCACCTCCTTTGACTCAAATGTCAAATAATATTTATGAAGCTTGCTTCTTTGAGCCCCAGTCCTCCCTTTCATTAACTCTTTGCAACTTCGTTTTCCATGTTCATCCAAGTCAATTTCAAATCTCTCCTATCAATACAAAATATTAATTAATCAAGTTAAACATAATTATATAATACTGATAGTCATCGGACAAAAAAATATACATACTTACACTAAATGTATCAAAAGCTTCATTCTTATCACCCTCACTAAGTGCTTTCCATTTAATTGGCAGTGGAATAAGATTTTTTGTTATAATCCCTATCTCACTGGAAAGTTTGGCAGACTGCTCCTGCTCAAGAGGCCTTCATTTATCTTTGGAAATTTCTATCTGCATCTTCTTCCCAGTTGATTTGACAATTTTTTCCAACCCTCTACCTTTAGTAGGTCCACGAACTCTTTGTTTCACCCTAGTTGAGGCTATGTACATTCATTGATTAGTGCACTAATATAAAACTAAACATCACACTGATATAAAGAATGGAACATTAATATTTTTACTATAATAATCATCAACCAAAACTATAAATGATTTGAAGGAGAATAATAACAACCATTTTCATTCATTAGTCTCGGATACAAGTATACAAATGTGTACTGAAATTGGTATCAGGTATAAAAATGAAACAAAATTGTTTTTGTGTGGATAAGAATATATGGCTTTAAGGCACTCATCGATCTTAGGTGGTCGTTAGGAAATGGATATCGGTGGATATAGAGCTCATCCGTCTGTTGGAACTCATTACTGTGACAAGTATAGTTATGTGTTCGGTTCAAACGCTTTGATCACTTCTCATGGTGCAGTTAGTGATCACGGATTGACTATTGTCTCATGAGTGTATCTCCCTGTAAGAGTAGTGATTGTTGATCCCAAAGGCTGAGAAAACTTCGCGAAAGTATTCATTATCAGACGGTTTCCCATTGTCACTAACCAACAGTGCGGGTATATTAAACCGATAAATTATTATTTTTTATCAAATAATTATACTTTCTTCCTGGTGATTGTACTCATAGCCTCAACCCAATTAGTAATTTACTGTGTTCACAGCAAATTGACTTGCCTTATTCCTTTAGGAAGTGACTTGAAACTATTTATAACAAAAAGTAAAGGGCCAGAGGCAGATTATGGGCACCTGAGGCTGCACTTCATGTACCTCTTTTAACAATTCCTGAATGTGGAGAGGGGGGGTACACATTTGAGAAGGACCGTGGTGTAACCTCGTTTGTAGATATCGTCGTATTCAACCAGATATTTAAAGCTAAAATCTTTATACAATTAGGGAGTTCTATATTTATTTGTTCCTGTACAGATTAATTAGTACCTGATATGCCTAAAAAAATAACATATCAAATATGCTTAACAATTATGCCTAAAAATAGTAACTGGTCAAATATAGTACCTGATAATGTTTCTGAACTTGTACAATAGTACCTTATATGGACCGGTACAACATATTCGAAACAGGTGTATAACAAAAATTCGGCACTAAATTTTATAGATACATTAACAAATAGCTTAGGAAATAAAAAGAAACAACCATTAGGGGCTTAACATAGCTAACACATAGTGTAGACGCTTAAGTATAAAGGCTGAAATTTACCAATCCTACTTCTACATCACAAGAAATGGTTTTTTCCTGTTTTCTCTAATGAAAAAATTAAATTTCAGCGCTAAAGGTTCTCATATCTAGGTACATTATGCCATATCATATTTATGTCTAGTGAAGGTATCGTGTAAGATGTAGATCTTGTAACTCAAAGATAGGCTAGTGGTTAACAAAGATAGGCTAGTGGTTAAGGACATTTGTAAACAAAATCAAAGTACACATCATATAGTTTGTAGCCACAGAATGTCATGTAATTTAAATGTACTTAGCAAATTAGTGTTATCTTGGAGGTTCTCAAAAGAAATCAGAGAATTTGACATGATATAGTTTGTCAAAGTATATTATTACAAAAACATAATGTTATGGAATCGATTACACAATCAGGCATTCACACACACACACACGCACACATTGCACATAGAGCTTCACACACTGCACACATACTCAGCTCAACACACTGCACACTATTTCATATAATTTCACACACATAAAACTTATAGTTTCACACACATAGACATTCACACAGTGCACAAATATAGTTTCACATAGACACTGCACAATTACAGTTTCACATACACCCTGCACATATAGCTTCACACACATTTCATAAACATTACAGAGTTTCACATACCGCACTCACAGTTTCACATGAAACTGTATGCATGTAGTGTGTGCATGTGTGAAACTGTGGTTTAAATCTGTGTGAGGTGTGTGCGTGTGTGAAACTGTGAGTATTAGAAATTGTTAGTCATTATGTGCAGTTTGTGTTCAATTTATGGGATTAGAATTCTTTGACTAGGAATTCCATGACAATTTCGAATTCAATTTTAATAAAACAAACAGCGTAATTGAAATTTAATTCCAATTCCAAAGCTTGGAACTTGGGTTGGCAAAGACACCCTTAGAGTAAACCGAACTCTCAACATCTCAAAATGTACAAATTTTCAAGAGTAATGTAGATGTTTTGGGCATTGCATCTACATCACTCTAGATGTTGGTGCATATATAATCACTGTTTGTATGAAATTTGAATGAATATGTAATAAACACATTCGATGCCATATGCTATATTTTTAGGCACATAACATCTCTACTCAGTCTTTTGTGTTCCATTAAAGTCGTTAAAAGTATCTAGCATTGTTTTTTTACACTCAAACATAATAAGAACTATAATGAAGAAGAATTGAAGCAAATGACTATGAAAACTCCTCTAGAATAAGGATCCTTATGGGTTGAAAAGTGAGGAGAGTGATTCCGATATTCTTATAGAATTTTGCTAAGTTTATTTCAAAAGGGATTCATTTCTTTCTAATTCACATTTGTCTTGAGGTTGGGTATGACACTCTAATTTGGATTTGGGAATATGTTTATTGGATTCATTGTACTCATACATGTGACCAAAAATCAATCAGTGTTTTGTTCTATTACAAAATCCAACAAATGTTTCCATCCAATTTAACTGAGTTATTTTGAAGCATTAGTTAATGACTGATTTTGATGAATTCTTCTTGAATGACACTACAATGTTGGCAAAATTATTTTATTTAATGCTTTAAATGTAAATTTTTTTGTGTCCTCAATTATTTTTTTGAAGAATTTTGTATTATCATTCATTAAATGCTAGTGGCAATGAGATATTGTAGGTGGAGTGTGGAAGGAGTGATGATACATGTTAGAGTGTCAACGAGAAATTGTTTGAGTTAGGTGGGGCCCGAGTACCATGTGACTCAAGAAACGAAGAGAATGAGAGTTTAGTTACGACTGAGGATTGAGGCTGCAACTCAAGAAGTCATTGAAAGGTCTGATGACAGCTCCCAAAAATAGTTAAAAGGCAGAGGGATATACACATACACGAGGGCCCAGGCGAGGTAAAACTTTCGCTTCCACAGAGTTTAATTCAATTATTCATTTTTTCTTCTTCTAATTATCATGGAATAGAATCGTTGATTCCAAATTTTACTCAGTCCTAAGAGTACAACTTGTTAAACAAGGCTAAGAATAAAACTTCCAAATTTTATATGTGGGAAGAAACCTATGGGATGAATTTTATAATTGTACCTTCACTGCTAATTGGAGCGTCATTTGTTGGGCGAGAAGAATGTGTGGAATTTATTGGTTCCGCATCCCGCACAATAGATTGTTGCACATCTTGTATATTAGCAGACTGCACATGCTCTACAACATTTGTTCCTATACTTTATCTAGATGACCTGAGATGCCTAAAAGACCCCGGTGCCATGCTAAATTACCCATAAGAAAAGAAAAAGATCAAGTTATGATGTGAGTAAATAGTAATTTTTCCAAAATATGAAATTTCAAATTTAAGGGTAAGGCACAATACCATATTATACTAAACACGATGCATAAAAATGCATATACAAATCATATGTAAATGATGGAACAAATAAGTACAAATAAATACATTTCATCAAAAGTTAGATTGGACTCAAATGAGATTTATGTGAAATTAAAATTACATTCCCATATTGCCATCGTATATAAATGCTGTAACATATAAGTAAAAATAAATCCAGTTTCAACATATGAAATTAAAATTACATTCTCTTATTGCCACAACACATGAATTTATATCGATTTCATCACTATCACTATAAACGAAATATTCCTCCTCATAGTATTCAATTAGTGTCTCGTCCTCATCATCATCACCATCACATACGAAATTATTTTCATCAGCTACAACTTCAACGTTTAAGTCTACAAAAGTTGCATCAACAGCATCAACATTCACATCATTTCTATGCAACACATCAACATCTACTTGGTACACTTCAACAACCCCAGATGGTACATTCTCCTGGTAAACCAAACTTTCATCCGCTTTCGTAACACCCATGTCCATCCATTCCACATCTGGATCATATAAGTGTCTATGCTGAAACTCTTAAACAACTTTCCAATTTTTCCCCAACTTCGTGTCATCGACATAAAAGACTTGTTTCACTTGAACGGCTAGCACATTCGGATCACTCTTATACCACCTACCATTAACGTTGATGATTATGAAGTGCTTGTCTATTTGTATTCCTGACCTTTTCTTCTTATCATCTTCAAACCACTCACCCTTAAAAAGAATTATCCGATTTCTTTTGATGTATTCCAATTAAATAACTTATGTCAAGATGCCATAAAAGTTAATCTCTTCATTCTCATGACCCCCTTTGACCAACAAACCACAGTTCTGAATTTTTCGACGATTGTCACGATCCAAAGTGTGAAACCTAACTCCATTAACAATGCAACTCATACACTTCTTTGCTCGTACGTCGGGACCACACTCTAATACATATAGTTGTTTCGTAGCTTCTGGAAACTTTAGGTCATACAAATTTCCCATCTATTAAGAAAATATATGGATCAGTTAAAAGTGACAAAATTATTTTATTTATTTATTTTTTTTAAGTGATAATAAAATATTCTCATTCAACTTACATATGCTTTGAACCAAGAAGGAAATTATCTCCGTTATCTCTCCTCCAAATTCAAGGGGCTTTCTTTCTTAAGTTCTTCTATGTGTTCACTACATCAAAAAGTTGTAATTGAATTTATTAAGCTCGTTACTAATTAAAACTTTATTAAAAATAAGTAATGGCTTACTCTATATATGTCTCAACTTCCTCACAATTATTCAACGTATACCAACTCATAATTTCAAGCTTGGACCCGGTAAGAAAATCATATGAACATGCCCCAAAAGGACGCACTTTTTGAGTGAACACATCCAATCCATCCTCTTGAGTATCTCCATAGTAATTTCGTTCCACGCGATTGAAATTCATTTCAATTACATTAAGATACATTGAACAAAATGTTAAGCAATCGTTAACAATATATGCTTCCTCTATGGAGCCTTCGGGGTGGGCTTTATTACGAACATAACCCTTAAGCGTTCCCAGGTATCTATACATATAAAATGTCACATCATGTTAAAAAATACCCACAAAATACAACACAAAATATACAATAGTGACTAAATATATACAAAAAACACACTTTTCAATAGAATAGATCCACCTGTATTGAACTGGCCCACCGAGCATAGCCTCTCGTCGTAGGTGAATAGCTAAGTGGATCATTATATCGAAAAATGCCGACGGATAAATCATTTCAAGTTTGCACAAAATTAGGACGATGTCTTTTTCCAATCTCCTTAGTTGTTCTTCATCTAGAGTCTTACAACACAATTCATTAAAGAACTTCCCCAATTCAACCAATGTGGTATATACGTCCTTAGGCAAATATCCACGAGCACCAATAGCCAACAATCGTTGTAATAGAGCATGACAGTCATGACTTTCCAGTCCTGATACCTTACCGTCACTAACATTTACACATCGATAGATATTGGAAGCATAAGCATCAGGAAACTCAACAGATCTTAGGAACTTGTAAAACCCCTATTTTTCCAACTTCGAAAGGGTATAAGATGCTGGTGGCATCATATATTTATCACCATTCCGCTTCAAATGTAACTCCTTTCTTATTTTCATATCTTCCAAATCGTGTCTCTCTTTATATGTGTCTTTTGTTTCCCTTTCGATGTTTAATAATGTCCCAAGTACACTCTCATAAATATTTTTCTCAATGTGCATGACATCAAGATTATGGCGCAACTTCAGTGTCTCCCACTATGAAAATTGGAATAAAATTGTTTTTTTGGTCCAATTCAGCTCTTCGGGTGTACATTTTCACTTCCTACTATCGAAGTGTTTCCCAAGGATACAATCATTAAGATAATTCAATTGTTCCAACAAATCTTTCCCATCAAACTCTGTAGGCTTTGAACGAAGCTCCTGCATGCCATTAAATTTTTTACTCTTCTGCCATTTATGGTTTGTCACCAAATATCGACGGTGGCCCATATAACAAAACTTACTTCTTAATTTTTCTTAAGAAGTACTCTTATTATAAGTAGGGCATGCCATGTATCCTTTAGTTCTCCATACGGATAAGTCACCGTAGGCTGGAAAGTCATTTATTTTCCATAAAACTGTCGCATACATTTGAAATGTCTTTCATGCAGACGCGAAATATGTCTCCACACCAACATCCCGTAATTCCTTCAATTCATCAATTTTTGGTTGTAACTACACGTCGATGTACTTACGAGGTGCATTGGGTCCAGGAATGAGAAATGACATCATGAAAAATTCTTTTTTCATGCATTTTCACGAAGGTAAGTTATAGGGGATGAGTATAACAGGCCACATGCTATATGAGTTGTTTATGTTACCAAACGGGTTGAACCTGTCGCTCGCTAGGCCAAGCCGCACATTATGAGGCTCTAGAGAGAACCACTCATGCTCCTTATCAAATCCCTTCCAAGCATTAGAGTCAGCGGCATGTATTAAGACATTGTCATTTGCACATTTCTCTTTGTGCCACCTCATATCCTCAGCTATTTTTTTCGACATAAACAATCTTTGGAGTCTTGGTGTTAGCGGGAAGTAACGAAGTACCTTATGTGGAAGACGCTTACCCTTTCCATAATTAATCTTCCATCTAGACTCCCCGCATATTGGACACTCTTGCATATTCTCAAATTCTTTCCAAAATAATGAACAATCATTTTTACAAGCATGAATCGACACACAACCTAATCCCAAATCACGCAAAATGCTTTTCGCCTCATAATATGACTTTGGAAGGGTCTCTCCATCCGGAAAAGCTTCTTTCAATATCTCGAGCAACATGTTGAGTGATTTATCACTCCAGTGATTAATTACTTTTTAGTGTAGCAACTTGACAAGAAAATCTAATGTAGAGAATTTTTTACAATTGAGGTAAAGTTCACGTTCAGCTTCGCTCTATAATTTTTCAAAGCTTTTCTTCTCCTCACCACCAATATCTATGGGAGAATCACCATGATGCGAATCAAATGGAACACTAGGATCTATGAATGTTCCTCTATGTATGTATTGTAACATATCACACATTTCATCACCATTATCCTCTTCATTGTCTGTTATTTTTTCATCAACATCATCACCATCTACATTAGCATTTGCACTACCATACACCAAGCGTTCAGAGCGCTCCCCATGATATATCCATTGATTATAAGTTGTGCAAAAACCTTTCAAAAACAAGTGATCCTCCACTTCATCAATTTTTCTAACATCAATATTCAAGCAATCGCAACAAGAACATCTAGTTTCATTCTTTTGCCCCATATGATTCTTTGCAAATCGAATGAATGATCTAACTCCCATCACATACTTCTCACAAAATCAATCCTTTTCGTGCATCTAACTTTTATCCATCTAATTTTAAACAAAATAACAAAAGAAGCTGAATTTACATACACATAGATACACGAGAACAAGAGCATATATTTTGTAATATTGATTCTAGGCATGTTAAAAGTGTATCATATATTCCATTCAGGCTAAAAATGCATGCATATGGAATCTTATTGACCTCAGATCAGTTATAACATTCAAAGCAAAATCAAAGTAGGTACATATGGTAATTATAAATCATAGAAATAAATATTAAGGTCTTTAGCGTGAATTATGAGTTACGAATGTTTTAAAATCGAGCCTTGTCTTAGTCACTAATGTACTTTAGTACTATTTGGAAACTAACATCAATTAATACACATAAAGATCATAAAACATTTTGAAACCATCCATATTATGCTCTCAAAAAAAATTCAAAACCAAACGTTGAATTCTTATCGAAGTTTCCAAAGCTTAAATTAAAATTTCAAAAAGTTCTAAATCAAAGTTACATTACATAAATTCTACAAGTTTACAATTTATTTTATGCATTATGTTTTCATAAATTATGTTATGTATATATGTGCACATATTGTAAATATCTAAAATATTATGGGGTTGGGGGGGGGGGGGGGGGTATACATGACACTAGACAAAGGACAATATAACTACTTTTTAATCTATCTAACGCGTGTAATGGCCTATATATTATTCAAAATGGAAAATTAAAGTAGATACGATCTACAAGAGTATAATTGACATTCAAATATGTTTGATAGAGTCTATTATCATATAGTTCCAATTGCAAAGGTTCAAGAGTGAGCACTATCAACCATTAATTATTAGGGCAATTTACACTTAGGTCCCTTATTGACAATTTTTAAACATTTAAGGATAATTTACTATTAGGTCCACTTGTTATGCCACTAGCGTGGACTTCTACAAGAAGAGAATTAGTGGACCTAAGTGTTTAAAATTTGACAAAATTCCTTTAGTGTTTAAAATTTGTTTGCGAGGGACCTAAGAGTACTTTCCCCTAATTATTAAATCTAGCTCCATTTGTGAAAAAATCATGGGAGGCAACAAGCGTTTCCTTTTTAAATAATGATTTATGTATATGTTTACAGAATAATAACCTCATGTCACCCTCAACTAATAATTCTCAACAATTAAAACTGGAAAAAAAAATTAAAAATGATTAATTACAAATTTAGAATCATTTACAGAAAATTCAGAACCACTTTAAATGTTAACAAAGTTTTTCAACCAGAATTTTGTGGATGCATGTTTCTAGAGGCATTTTACCAAATTTCAGATGTATCATAACATTCCAGAGGCACGTTATAATAAGTTTTAGTGGTAATTACCAAATTTTCAATCAGATATTACCAATTATATGAAAAACATATTACAAAAATCTTTTGGTGTGATACCCTCACTGTACCAAACAAATATATGCCCTCACTATGTAATTAAGATTAAATATGTTGGTATTGAAAATCTATTTCTTTTATTGATGTTATTGCGAATAGGCCTGGTTAAGAGCGGGTCAGTCACGGTTCAGGTTGGTGGGTAGATACAATAGAGATTGATGCCTAAATTTTCATTTAGAAGAACATTATAATTAACTGAGACATACAATCGACTAAATTAACTCAGACATACAATCGACTAATTTCAGGAAGTTTTAAACTAGCCGATATTTAATAGGCTACAAAATGTTACTCTCCATAAAATTTAAGTTTTAGAAATTTGTACATCTTTGTTTTGGTGTGTGTCTGTGTCTGAGAGAGAGAGGAAGTGAGAATTACCTTAAGAAGTGGCACAGCAACGGCTGTAGAAGTGGTGTGCGTCTGTGTGTGATGAGTGGCGGCAGAAGGGTCACAGCAGCGGTGGTGGAGAATAGGAGTGGTGGCAGAGTAGAGGAGTGAAAAATGCCCCGAAGACCCCCAATTTTAAACAAAATTCTTTTCTACTTCAAGAGAAGTGATAATTTCGTTTTAGATGCGTAATTGTAAGATGATGGTTCACAAAAATAACAAAATTTACAAATTTTATTTTCTTTTTCAAAATAAAATTAAACAAAGTGAAATAAGATTAAAACACACACTTATGTTAATTTCACTCAAACACAATTAATCCAAGTCCTAGAAAATTTGCCTAAGTCATATTTCTCAATTTTAACAAATTAGGCCAAACCAAAATTTAACACATTAAATTAATGACTTAAATTAATTAAACATTACCCAACTTAATTAGCACCAAATTAAACATGTAGTGATTAAAACCAAATTTTATCTTATTACCTAAGCATGCGTTCTAGGTGAGTTTTCACAAGATAAAATAAACAATGAAACCACTACGCTGCGATGTACGAGGAAAACCCACAATGGGAAAAAACCTCGGACGGCCCAAGCCTCAAATCCACTAAGTACGGAATTTACAAATACAAGAAACATGACTTACAACACTCGACTCGATTCCTCTCAAGCCGCGACGCATCTCTTGTATCAACCTCTGCCTATAGAATAACCACAGAGCTCCACCGCGGTCTCAGAATCCACCGATCGGACTTTATATGGTCACCGTCACCCGAACAAGGGTAAATCAAAACAAACATCTTCTTCTTTGTAGGATTTAGAAGAAAACCTAAACGTCTCTTGAAAACGGTGGAGATGAAAAACCGGTGCCAAACTCCAAGCAATGTGTATATATATATATATATATATATATATATATATATATATATATATAAAGAATACTTGGAATAAACAATATGGGTGTAAACTAGAGTGTTAATGATTTGTTCTTGAAAAATTTGACACTCAAAACCATGAACTTTTCTTGGAAGAATTTTCTTTCAAAAACTCTCTCTAGGAGTTAGAAATGGAATGAAAAGTTAAGTTAGAAAAGTTCATTTCCACACTTAAGAAGTTCTGCCAAAAGATAGTTGGAAAAACAAGGGAAAAGTGGGTCAAAACTGCTTAAAACTGCCAAATACCTGTTCCTGCCAAATCTCGTTGGAATGACATTTTTGTTCGAACGAAATCCCGTTCGAATGAGTCTTCTAACGAGGTTCCAGTGTGAACTCGTTAGAAATATCGTTGGAAATCTCGTTCGAACGACATTTCGAACGAAGTTTGAGTGGCCAATATGGGAACTCGTTGGCAAACTCGTTCGAACGACATTATGGTTCGAACGACAAACTCGTTCGAACGAACTTCCAGAAAGTTAAATAAATTCTATTTCTAGCCCAGAAACTTTATATACTTTATATTAAAGTTTTATTAAAATCTTTCTGAAAATAAATAACAGTTTTAAATAAAATTCCACCCAATATTAAATGTTCCAAGCTCCTATATATATACATACTAGTGGATACCCGTGCCTGAAGGCACGGTGAGAATTTCAAAAGTACTATATTATTCGAGTCGTGTCGTGTTGTTTCGTGTGTGTTGTTTATTATTCGTGTTGTACTATATTAATCGTGTCGTGTCGAAAGTACTATACTATATTAAGAAATTATGATATTCGTGTCGTGTCCGTGTCGTGTCGTGTTGTTTTTAATTCGGATCGTGTTCATGTCAACTAAAAAAACACGGATTCGTGTCGTGTCGTGTCGTGTTCGTGTCCGAAAAAAATTTGTCATGTCGTGTCAGCCCGAAATATGACGTGTTGACCCGAATTTCCACCCCTAATATATATCATATATTCCATGAAAAAAATCATAGCAATAGCAAAAAAAATTATGAAGCAAATCAAATTATTAAAGTAAAATAAACCAAACATTTAAACATGTAAAAAAATTGCATCAATTAAAATCCATTAAACAAAGAGACAAATAGATAATATTAAAAAAATAGACTTGTAACTCTTTGCAAAAAACATGCCATCATGTTCATGTGAGAGCCTAATAAACCATTACAAACACATGCCAAGGTAAAATCTAGCCTTGAGGAGTCTTCTATAAGGACTATATGCTGTAAGAATATCCCATGTATGCTTAAGTGAAGCATCCTTGTTTAAAGAGGCAATGTTCCTGATATCAAGGCCTCCTAAATTCTTTGGACAGCAAGTTGTTTTGCCAATCCATGGTAATGGGAAGGTGCTTTTCTGTGCTGCTAGGCCAGAGAAAATTGTTACACCATGACTGAACTGGCTTGAGGATCCCAATTAGATATTTATATATCATGAAGCTATATAGAAGAGTTAGTTGAAAAACTTATTTAATCATCTCAACTCTACCAGCAGTGAAAAGGGATTTGCTTTGCCAACCCATGAGTTTAGAATTAACCTTGTCAGCATAGGATTACAGGTAAGAGGTTCTGAGCTTGCCTCTTAAAATAGGAGTGCCAAGATTGAAAAAAGTGAGCTCTGCCTTTAGAGATGCCAAGTTGAGAGGTGATGGAAGACCTGCTATGAGTGGTTACCTTTGCAAAAAACTATTAAATCATCAGCATAGAGTAAGTGAGTGGGAGCGCAGGAGCCTCTGGGGGAAGAATTTTTTTTTAAAATTGCTTTTAAATAATAATGTATTAAGAAAATAAGCAATTTTGTTCTATTGCACAAAGCACAAACAGCAAAAAATTAACTTGCCTGTTTTACAAGGCCATTATCATGAAACAATAAATTAACTAAACAACAATATATTGCAAAAATAAGCAATAAAAGTAAATCCTAACACTTATACAAAGCCATAAGTTTATCTAAACAAAATTTTCTGATACTTCATATCAGAATAACCTTACACAACAGTAAGCATATGTAAAAGCTTTACCATCTTAGAAAAATAGAAATCAAAGCATTGTCAGTTATGAGTACTTTTTAACAATTTCTAAAGTGAACTTTCTAATAATGTATTAAGAAATCACATCAAAAATATAAATTTACTTTATCCAGAGCATTGTCAGTTCAAGTTTTTCATCATATTCTTTCCTTCTCAAGTTTTTTTCGCAACCACCAAAAAACCATTGAACTGCAAGGCTTATAAAGTTTAGGCATAACTTAAGAAAAATATGAGAATCAGTTCACAATATTTGAATTCAACACGTCATATATGGAATCGAAACCAAATTTTAACAAATGAAAAAAATAGATGTTACAATGGATGAGTATGAGAGAATGCCAGTTTCAGGATATAATCTACAAATATGAAAAAATGAAATAGTTGTAAAACCAATAGCTTATTTTTTGAGAACTTATCTCAATCTATAATAATCTAACTAAGAAACTTTAATAGGCATAAGTATTAAGGCAGAACAATACAAAGGGATTACTTGTTTGTGTCCATAAGTAAGAACAAATAGACTCAATAGGCAACAGGGCACCAAAATGTTCATCTCCAATATCTAGTATCAACATGTCTTGGTCAAAATACTGTTGCAATTGAAATAAAACTTTAGATCCCACTATGTTGACGACACGTATGGTGAAACAAATATAACGTATGTGTGTGTGTGTTTTTAGGAATCCCACTACACTATTTGAATCATAAATTCAATAACTCTTCATTTGCAATTTTAATTATAAAACTTGAATATTTAGTATCAATACAAACATATTTTAAATGTTGTACAATGTTGCATAAATATTTCATTTGAAAACCAAAAAGTATGCGAAATAGGTAAAAGATTAGATTGTACATCAGACAGATGCCCAAATTCGGCTTTGTTTCATCAGACAGATGCCCAAATTTCACATCTTGTTGTTGTCTACTGCTATCACAAAGTTAACATCTAAATCTCATAATAAAAAATATAAAAAAATGTCTGCTAGACAAACATACTCAAATCAGAAATAGTTTTTCATCAAATTTTTTAATGACATTCAGAAAGCAGAGATATACATAACAAATTATTTCAAACTTAATACACCAAGCGCACAACCAACTCAGACATGTGTGACCCAAATAACATTGTTTTAAACTCTGATTTGGAACCCAAAATCCCAAAAAAAATAATCAAATAGATAACTGTATGTTAATATTTGAACTCTGGTTCGTAACTAACTGAACCATAAAAGTACCTGTTGCTAAATCACTGCCAAAAATACATCATGAAACCCCAAGAATTTATTGAATGGCCACTGAAAAAATCACTGTAAGGAAAAAAAACAATTAAGGAAGACTAAGTAATAAAACAAAAACTATGACTGTATGAGTGCTTAAGTCACATTACAAAACTATTCTTGGCATCCACGTGAAGAATGACAAACTAATCCCAGTATGAAAGGAAATGATTTGTCATTTCTCTTTAGCTCCAACTTCTCATGGTCTTTGTTATCTAGTAATGTCATATCAATAGAAGAATGGAATACACATGAATGGAGAATAAAAATGCCACTGAATTTTTAACAAACATCACCATAAAAATAGTACAGCATGAACTCATATAGAATCTCACTCATCTTGAAAAATAAAAAATAATGGCTACGAAATAGAAACATGAAAAAAATACCACCCACATAACTTCAAATCAAAGTTTTGAAACAAACATATATCACATTTGCCAAAAATGTCAAACTGAACCTTGACTAACTTATATTTATTCAGAGTAAGCTACCAAATGTGGGTGGTATTTTTGCCAAAAATGTCACATTTGCCAAAGAAGTTTAGATATTGCAACGAATTCTGATTTTTAACATTCTAAACCCTATTTTAAAAGTAAAAACTCAACAATCAAAGATTACTTCTTGTTAAAATATGCCTAAAGACCTAGTGTGTTTTAAACCCTGTTTTCCAAACAAAAAACCTATTTATAAAGCAGGCAAGAAAACTTAACAACAATATATTGTTTCGATCCAAAAAATATCCTAAAATCTACAAACCCAACAAAAGAATGATAGATAACAAATATAACAAACCATATAATTACAGTGATCGGTAGTGAGACAAATGTTCAAGAGATAACGGGAGCTATACCTGCAAAATGAAAAAAAAAGGGAAAAAATAAGATACAAATTATACATCAAACCTAAAAAAAGACACATTTTACAATTAAAACCTATTTAGATCTACAGATCATGAAACCCTATGTTTAATCTTAAAAAAAAACTATTCTCGAACCAAAAACGTTCAGATGAGAGCTCAAACGTGAAACAAAAATTTTTAGAGAATATAAAACTACATGAAACTCCCAAAAAAATCTATGTTAGCCATAGTTAAGAAGGTTTGCGAATATTGAGAGAATAAAGAAAAGATTGAGAGAGAAAGACAGAGGGCTGTGGGTTGGATACTGTGAGATATATGGTGGTTTTCAAGTTAAAGTGAGGGATTGGTTTAGGCGGGTTAACAAAAAAGTGTCTATTATCTATTTGGGCGGGATTACTAAAAGGTAGGGAGTGATTTGAACCCTTAGATTGATTTGTGAGGATGTGGAAAAATCTCAACCCTTATTATGCTTTTACATTTTTCCAAATTCAAAAAAAATGCCATCTTATAATATGGATTTATATATATATATATATATATATATATATATATATATATATATTCAAATACATTAATACCTTAGGAGCAATTGGAACCATGTTGATGACATAGAAACGAGGCACTTTAAACTCGGCATTTTGATGAAGCTTTAAACTTGGCCGCCATGTCTTCAACTTTAGTACATCATAGGCTTGAAGGATGATCAATAACTCTATCCTACGACTCAAACGTTTTTGACCGAAATTGAGCCAAAACTACAAAGGACTCAATTGAAAATTTGTGTCCTTATAAATCTCCCCCTTTGGCTATTCCAGGACAAAAACCAAACAAAAATCCTAAAGGGCCGTCAAGCTCACTAGACTCAAAAACATCCCACCCCAAATAAAGAGTACAATGCTTGACTCGAATACCACTTTAGAATAAAACGCTTTGCCCCTTGAAAGTTGCCGCTTTAGAAGAATTCCTGCACACTTAAGCAAACTATCAAACGCATAGGGAATATCAAAGTATTTAATGCAATTAAAATAAATACTCCCCCTAAATTAATTCTCCCCTTTATCAAAATAAATATACCTAAGAAAGTCATGACTCCCCCTAAGTTAAATCTCCCAAACTAAGATACGATCACAATAGGATTAGATACCATTTATCCCCTATCATTCTCCCCCTTTTTGTTTAGGAATAGATAAAGGCTAAAGAATTAAAAACATGCAATGGCTCATAAAGTGATGAGAACATTAAAGCACATGGGCAACAAAATCATAACTAATATGATACCAACTAAGATGCAAGAAACAGATACCAATATGATACATAAGTATTAAGCATGTGATATCAACAAAGAATCCAACAAGATGGATACCAATTATGAATTAAAGCATATATGGACTAGAAAGCAAGGACAAAGACTAAACAAAACCATATCAAATATATGTACACATAATATATACTAAATAACCTCAAGTACACATATATAGATATAAACACACAAATGACACCAAATAGGATAAGCTTTTCACACTTGTATGGCAAAAATGTGTCATACGGAAACGAAAGTGTTGGGGTGTGAACTGGTAACAATTAAATTTAGACCCAATCACTTAAAACATGTTCACGGAGTTCTCAATTGATTTTAAACTTCATCACATTTGAATATAACCTCATGTGAAAATATAGATTGAACTCAATGAACAAACATACACAATGCATACAATCCTAGCATGTTGATGATTCTACAAATCAATAGAGTCATGACATTGAAAGTACAACTAGGATAAACGGACATTGTGCAAACCGTTGATATACTATCCAATCTTCCTCAATTAGCATATATATTTTCGAATGAATATATCAATCAAACATAGGCCTTGGCAATTATTTTTTCTTTTTAATGCCATATTTTATGTTTTTAGGCCTTTGGACCACGTATTTCTTTTTTGTCCATTTCAAACGGTGGCTTAAAATCTCAAAGGATAATAAATCCTTTCGGATCCCTTCCCCCGTGCACATTTATTTATCATTTTTTATTTCTCACAAATCTCACGTGCAACGAATTTTGACATGCACAAGTCCTCTTAGGTCACAAATAAGTAGATGACTAGATTGGTGGGAGAACACCTTACAAAGCTCAAATATACATATGAAGTTAAATTTCAAACGAGCTCGTGCATGTGTTAATAGAGGCATATAAAAATAGAATCCATTTAAACAATACAAAATCCAACTACTCCATGTAAGCATGGTAAAGAACATAATAAGGATTGACAATCTAAACCAAAATTTCTAGCCATGTGGGAGCGTAAAAGACGGGATTCAAACACAAGTATATGCCACATAAAGTGTGTCAAACTAAAATACATACAAAATAAATTCTTTTTGAGTTTTTGACATTTTTAAACCAAAAATAAAAATATTTACTCAAAAGACAAACAAAAATCATTTATACTTTTCATTAATCCTAAATTATAAAAAGATAAAACACAAATGATAAACCAAAAGTCTTTTGTATTTTTCATTTAATGCAAACAAAAGAAATATAATACGAAAGATAAGCAAAAATCATTATTCTAGCATGTGATTGATCATGAAGCATAGACTATAAAATGATATAACAAGCATACATTTAGCCTGATAATATAGCATGAAGTACAAAAACTAAAGTATGCAAACAAAACTAACACATTCAACCTTTAAATTTAGCAAGGGGGGTTTCATGTGAAAGCAAATGAGAATCAACAAATCTAATATCTAGTGCGTCTAAGAATGATTTCCGAACCCATATAGCTGTATGTTTAAAATGATGGGATTTCAAAACTAATGAAATGCTAGACATAGATTTCCTAGGACTTCTTTTAAGATCAAAACAAAATGACCTAAGGTGACCTTTCCTACCACAATGCAAGCATGTGAAAACACGAGTAATGATACCTAAGGTATGACATTTTCTAAAGTCTTTGGATAAAGTAGACCCTCTAAAACAAACAATGGTTTTAGCTTTAGCAACGGAAGTATTTGAACTAGATGAGATAGAACCATTATCACAACTACTCGAGTCTTTTATATCATTTTGTATTTTTAAAATTTCGGACTCAAGTAATAAATTAGACTCCTCAATTTTACGGGACTCCTTTATATTTTCAATTACACCTAAAAGGTTATCACGCTCCCCCACAATGTGAGCAAACATGTCCCTAAGAGTCTTTTCTCGACTACCACTCTCTTTATTGGACGTTTCTAAAATATTATAATTCTAATTTATGTCCATGAGATTTTCCTGAAAAATATCTTTTTGAGATAACGAGGTTTGCAAAAATTCAACTTTAGCTTTAAAAGAAGAATTTTCATCTTCAAGAAATATAATTCTTTTTGCAAATCTCAAATTTAATTCTCTTAATTTTTCATTACACTTATTAAGCCCATTTAATTCCTCTCGAATATGAAAATTTTCATTATCATTATAAATGGACAAATTATCATTAAGACGTCCCATCGAGAGATACAAAAAAAAAATTGAGAGTTAGTACAAATTGAACCACCACAAAATACAAGGAGCACAAAAATTATAAAAGACGAAAAATGAATCTTTGACTCAATAAATTAGCGGTCCGGCTCTGATACCAATTGAAAAATGTCCCGAAGGCCCCCAATTTTCAACAAAATTATTTTCTACTTCACGAGAACTGATAATTTCCTTTTAGAGGCGAAAGCGTAAGATTATGGTTCACAAAAATAACAAAATTTACAAATTTATTTTCTTTTTCAAAATAAAATTAAACAAAGTGAAATAAGATTAAAACACACACTTATGTTAATTTCACTTAAACACATTTAATCCAAGTCCTAGAAAATTTGCCTAAGTCATACTTCTCAATTTTAACAAATTAGACCAAACCAAATTTTAACACATTAAATTAATGATTTGAATTAACTAAACATTACACAACTTAATTAGCACCAAATTAAACATGTAGTGATTAAAACCAAATTTTATGTTATTACCTAAGCATGCGTTCTAGGTGAGTTTGCACAAGATAAAATAAATAATGAAAGCACTACGCTGCGATGTATGACGAAAAACCCACAACGGGAAAAAAGTTCGGACGGCCTTAGCCTCAAATCCACTATGTACGGAATTTACAAATACAAGCAAGATGACTTATAACACTCGACTCGATTCCTCTCAAGCCCCTACGCATCTTCTTGTATCAACCTCTGCCTAGCGAATAACTACGGAGCTCCACCACGGTCTCAAAATCCACCGATCGGACTTTATATGGTCAGCGTCACCCGAACGAGGAGCCTTTCTCCAAGCGAGTAAATCAACACAAACATCTTCTTCTTTGTGGGATTTAAAAGCAAACCCAAACGTCTCTTCAAAACGGTAGAGATGAAAAACCAGTACCAAACTCCAAGCAATGTATATATATATATATATATAAAGAATACTTGGAACAAACAATATGGGTGTAAACTAGAGTGTTAAATGATTTGTTCTTGAAAAATTTGACACTCAATACCATGAACTTTTCTTGGAAGAATGTGATTTCAAAAACTCTCTCTAGGAGTTAGAAATGGAATGAAAAGTTAAGTTAGAAAAGTTCATTTCCTCACTAAAGAAGTTATGTCAAAAGATAGTGGGAAAAACAAGTGGGAAAGTGGGTCAAAACTGCTTAAAACTGCCAAATACCTGTTCTCGCAAAATCTCGTTCGAACGACATTTTTGTTCGAACAAAATCTCATTCGAACGAGTCTTCTAACGAGGTTCCAATGTGAACTCGTTAGAAATCTCGTTAGAAATATCGTTCGGACATCATGTTCGTTCGAATGACATTTCGAACGAAGTTCGAGTGGCCAATATGGGAACTCATTGGCAAACTCGTTTGAACGATAATGTGGTTCAAACGACACTTCGAACGAACTTCCAAAAAGTTGAAAAAATTCTATTTTTAGCCCAGAAACTTTATATACTTTATATTAAAGTTTTATTAAATCTTTCTGTAAATAATCAACAGTTTTAAATAAAATTTCACCCAATATTAAATGTTCCAAGCTCCTATATATATTTTCAAATGCATTCATACCTTAGGAGCAATTGGAACCATGTTGATGACGTAGAAACAAGGCACTTTAAACTCGGCATTTTGTTGAAGCTTTAAACTTGCCCACTACGTCTTCAACTTTAGTACGGCATAGTCTTGAAGGATGATCAATAACTCTATCATATGACTCAAACGTTTTTGTTCGGAATTGAGCCAAAACTACAAAGGACTCAATTGGAAATTTGTGTCCTTACGAGGAGAGGTGCAGAGGAGCAAGAAGATTGGCGGCAGAGGTAGAGGAAAGGTAGGGAGAGGAGATCGGGGTAGGGAATGGGAAATTTAATGAGGGAAACCAAGGTTGGAGAATGGGAACGTGGTCTTTTTTTAGGTTTAGGAATTCTTTTTTATGTTTTCCCCCCAAAATTTAACGTTTGGCTACAAAAATATTTTGTAACAAAAATAGTAAATCAATTAGCAATGAAATATTTTGTGGTTGAGTTTAATTATTTCATTGGTAAAACATTCGTGTTTTATATCTTGTGCGGGAAAAAATGGCGCCAAATTTTAATTGACAATTTAACAACAAAATTTGCAATTTCGTGGCCAATGTTTAATTAATGACCATAATATAAATTTTGTTGCTAAAAGTGATCATTTAGACATGAAATCATCTTTGTAGACAAATAAATCGTTGTTAAATGTAATATTTATTATAGTGAAAGCCCCAACTACGGTGTCTGTTATGGACAAGTATAAGAGTCGGGGGAGACCAAGTTGCGGTGGCATAAGTACCCGAGTCCAGGTTAGATATTGTTTTATTCGGTTAAAGGCTTCATTCCAAACTTTGGTTGAATTTTTTTGGAGGAGTTTGAAGATGAGTTCACAAATAGAAGTCAACTGGCTGATGAATCGACTAATTTACGGTAATTTTCCTAAGAATCCCTGAACTTCCTTCTCTGTTCGGATTGGTGGAATTTTGAGTATGAATTTTAATTTGTTAGGATCTTCTTCAATTCCCTTATCGCTAACCATGAATCCCAAAAGTTTTCCTTTGGTAACTCCAAAAACACATTTTCGCAGGTTAGGTCGCATCTGATATTGCCGCAGTCGTTCAAAGAACTTTTGAAGAGCATGATCATAACCTTCCTGTGTCTTAGACTTCATCATCATATAATCCACATAGACCTCGACTTCTATATGTATCAAATCATTCAATACGGTTGGGGCAACCCTTTAGTAGATAACCCCTGTATTTTTTAGACCAAACGACATAACTGGGTAACAAAAGGTTCCCCAAGGGGTGATGAATGCATTTTTTTTCTTGATGATCCGGGTGTATCTTGATCTGATTATATCCAACAAACCCATCAATGAATGACTCGAGAGCATGAATGGATGTGTTGTACACAGTCATATCGATATTGAATAGCAATCAATCATCCATAGGAGAGGCCTTGTTCAAATCTCGATAATCAACGCACATGTAAACCTTTCCTTCGGCATAGGTACAATGTTGGCCAACCATGTGGGATATTCGATCAGTCGGATAAAGCCTACATTCAACTATTTGGCCACCTCTTCTTTAACTTTGATCGACCAATAGGTGTAAAGCTTTCAGAATTTCTATTTGATCAGCTTACATTCTGGAAGAGTTAGAATCTCATGATGAGTGATCTCGGGATCTATGTCGATCATGTTATCATAGGATCATGCAAAGATGTCAATAAATTCCTTTAGTAGTTTTTCGAGATGCATGCGCTCGTGATCGTCAAGGGTGGAACCTATCCTAATCTCGTGCAGTTAGCTTTTAGAACCGAGATTAATAATAATAGTTTAATCTTCATTAATTTGAACGCGGCTATGTTATTTGTTATTAATCTTATTAAGACCAGTTAAGAATTTTTCAATTGAAAAATCATCATCATCAAGAGTTTGATTATAATCAAGACAATTACTTTAAGGCACAACAAGATAATCAAAATCTTCATTTATTTAATTCTTAGGAAAGACAACGTTGAAAACCTCATCAAAATAGGTCTAGATTACATTGTGATCAGAATAAGGAACAATCGAAGAAAAAGAATAAGAAGAAATAAGAGAAACATCTGGGTTGGTTTGCATTTCAGCTGGTCGAACTGATATAGCATTTATGTTGAGTAGGGGTGCATCAGTAGCCTTGATCAAGGTGGATGGATATGATGAGCTAGAACTTGAGAGGATCATGCAAAGTGTTAGTACCAATGTGTGTAAATTGAAAGAGTCCTCAGATTCACTTCCCTCAAAATTCTCGATAACAGTTGTACTCTTATCAACAAATAGTTATACATGATTATGAGAATCTCCAGCCCAGAAGTAGTTGTCTTGTAATAATATCTCCATCCATAACTTCATCTTATTGTCCACATGATCATACCATGGTTCAAAAAAGATGCAAAAGGGAAAATCTTCACCTTCTTTGACAAATCTACCATTCAGGGAATCTTCAACCGAGGTTGGCGAAGTATTTCGAGTTCCTCTAAATATGGTTAATAACTAAGACCAAAAGGAGGAAAGTCTTTCTTCAACACTATGGGTTACAGTATTCCCTGTTGTCTTCATCCCATCCCAGTCCAAGCATAAAGTGCATATTTTATAACATATCTATCATGTTAACATTACCATGAGGGCTCTGCTCTCCACAGACTCTCTCTGAAATCATATCCTACTGGGAGAGGAAGTGGTTCGACTCAAAAACTAGATAGAAGAATATCATTCACCCCATATTGTATCTCTAGTACTGAATTTTTGGTGCTTGCACTCTCGGTATTATCATTGTCGCCCATGATGGTGATGACCTTCCACTTGGAAAAGAATTTCAATTTCTGATGGAGAGAGAAATATACCACCTTAATGCTACGAAGCTATGGTTGACCAAGTAGTAGATTAAAACTAGCCAGTATGTCGATGAATTGAAATCCAGTAATGAGATTTATAGGGACAACCCCTAATGTAAGATGTATGGATCCCATCTCCTCTCGATGAGTATTATCATAAGCATGCACCAGGACAAAAGTTAGAGCAAGTTCACTTAGTTTCAAACCTAAGTAGTTAAAGGTTATTAATGCACAAACATTAAGTTTTGACTCATTGTCGACGAGTGAAAGCGGGATTATCTTCCCCATTACCTCGACAGAGATATTGAGAGCATAGTTGTGTCTTAGACCAAACTTAGGGATTTATTCCTCAGAAAAGGAGAGCATTCTAGCAGAGGTTAGAGAATTCTTACAAAGTGGTGGGAGGATAGGCTGTGGCTCAGTAAGAAATTTAATCAAGCCATTTCGACGTAGTTGGGAAGACATGAAGAGTCCCCACAAAGTGATGCTAGCTTTATTTTTCTTAAAATGGTCAAGGGTCTTGCTCTCCTCTATGGTCATTTCTGGCATAAGGAGTTTCTCAACAACAACTTTTCCTTTATCTATCGTTGTTGATTGAGGGTTCAACTCTAGTAGTGCCTCCCAGATCTAGTCATATCGTTCACAGAAGAGGGGAAAAATAAAAACCTTATTTATTCATCTATCTCTGACCATTAGGCCCTTTTTTTTTATCTCCCCTAGTATATGTTCAAACGATATCATCCCGCATACACAGATCCTTGGGTAACATTTTCCTGGTTTTGCTCTTCATCTGAACTATCAAATTCGTCCCCCATTTGGTGGAAACGATGTCATCCTTCCATGATAAGTCAACACATTTTATAACTTCCACGACTTCTTCATATAGATCCTCCAACTCAACGGGGAGGTAGAAAAGTGTACGGACCAAACGCCCTCATAGTTTTAGAGCATCGAGTAGCTCGGACATACTGCAAATGTTATCGGTTTGTCAGAATAAGTCTACCATAATCTGGATGACATCATATAAATTAACTTCATCAGTGACTAACTCGCGAGCCCACTTTTGGGCTTCCATGAACAATGTGCTAAACTTTTGGCAGCCAATGGTCACTTTTTAGGGCAATTTTAGCCTAAACTCTAGGAGTTGGATTAGCACTACTGGTGATTCCATATCTTTCTTTCGGAGCGGGTACGAATGAAAATACATGCTTTTATAAGAAGTGGCATTGCTTGGTCGATAAAACAGGTAGGGTGTAGGAGAAAATATGGTTAAACTTTGAGGGGTTTGTGTGCATATATGGTTATGATGGGTGATTTACTACGTGTAATCTGGGTAGATGGGTGAAATGCTAGGTCTATTTTTATGGTTTGGAAGTGGATTGTGAGTGGTCTTGGGTTTAGGATTGGCTAGTGGGGCGATAACACCCCGGTCAATCAGACCTTGGATTACATTATGGAGATAAAAGCAGTGATCAATGGTGTTGCAAGTAATTTGATAAAAATCATAATGGGCATCAGGATTGAAATTTTTGGGGAAGTGGATTTGTTAATGGAACAAGGTCCAATGGGTTAATGAAATTTTAGCTTAATAGGTCTTAGTAGACTTTGGAGAAGAGATCATGAAGCTCGGTGTAGTCCTTTCTAATGAAATTAGGGCGGCTTTTTGGTTCCCATGAAGTGGGAGACTGAGAGATGTTGTTGAAGGTCAAAACTATGATATTGGCAGGCTTCTCATACTTTTATGGACTGAACTGTCCCGATACTTTCTTTGGCTCAGCTTCTATCTTAGAAAGACTTTCTTCAATCTTTACCCCTACTTCCTGAACGGTTTGGAAGTGGGGGTAATATTTTCTTCCCATCATCGCTCAGATATGGGGAAATAAGATTTTCTTCACAATACTAACTTGCTCCTCTTCGGAAGGTCAGCTGGTCTTGGTGTTTACTTTTTCTCTCCACCTTGCTATAAAGTTATTAACCGTTTCCCTGGGATTCTTATTGAGAAGATCTAGATCATATCTTGTAATCTTTAGCTCCTCATTGTACTTGTACTGTGACATGAATTCATGAAAAACATCCTCTTAATTATGAATTCTGGATTCCTTGAGGGATAGGAACCAACGAAGAGTGTTGTCCTTCAAAGTTTGTTGGAACAATTGGTCTATTATTTCCTCGAACGCATCTATGAGGGTTATGGGTGTAATCCATGTAGTTTCGAAGATTCAGACATGATCAAACTTCTTAGTTAACATCTTAAGGTCCTCCTTAACCTTGTTAAACTCTTCTTCCTTTGGATCGACAGTCACTGGCAGGTCAGCCCCTGATTGGGCAAGATTCAGCATAAGGAGCTAAGCTGGCAGTGGCCCATTGACAGAAGGAGAACATGGAGTGTGCATATATTCTTTTGGGACCCAAATTGGCTCAGGTGCGGGCGAACCCATTGCGAGAGGGAAGAGGACCTCCGACTCTTTGGGAATAGGGACTCGATTTTATCGCATCTCATGAATCTTCATTTGAAGGTTATCAATCTTGGCGGTAACTTGAACTAGGACTGTGATCAAATCAGGCTTCACATTCGGTATTTAGTCTGATTTCTCCATAGATTGTGGGTGAGAGTGAATTTTGGACTCAAAGGAAGTAGCAGGAGAACTGACGGAGATTCAAGGCAGTTTAATGGAAGACTGAAGCCAATAGAGAGCCATGTCAAGGGTCGGGTATGCAATCGACCTGAGAGGAAAATGATTCGAATTTATTTTTGAAAGAGAAAAGGAAAAATCTTCTCTTTTGGAAAAGAGGAAAATGTTTTTTTACAAATTTTTGGAAAGGGAAGGACAAAATATTTTTAATATTTTTTTATAAAAGGCAAAAAAATGTTTTTGGTATTTTGAAAAGAGGGAAGAAAAATGTTTTTGACACTTTTAGTAAGGAAGGAGAAAAAAAATGAGAAAAGGATCTCAGCATGATTTCTTTTATTATTATATTTTCTCTTATATTAGGTTTACCTAAATGCAAAAGAAATGTCGGACAGGACCTAATCCTGAGAAAAATTGGGTCTGAAAAATGTGTAAAACACGGTTTGACTTGTTTCCAGGTTCATGGATAAGGTCCCGTTTTGAAAAAAGGACGATATCGCATGAAAATTTGGGCGGAATGCCGACCTGACATTTTGACAGAGTTTCGGGTAGTAAACGGCAAACTATATATGAGTGCCCTAGGTTTGACACCTATATGAGGGTATGCAATTATTGGGTTAGTGAAAAAGTTCATCCCTTTGGAATGACTACCATGATATACGTCTTGATTTTGAGGGTAATCAGTACGTGTGGACAATCCATTTGATATACCTGAGTGTAAATAAATTTCCTCGCTATATACCTCATAGGGACAGTATGTGTGAGAGAGAATTTGATATACTCAAAATATGTGCACGAGTTACCTGCTATATACCTCCCGTTATGACTTCGTTGAAGTAGTACGATGCGCTGGGAACCATTCGATATACTTTGATGGTACTAGGCCAATGCAAGGTGACAGTGATATTACTTAGGCTAACTTCAACCTCCCGGACCATCTCCCATCTCAAAGTGACCACCCAGTACGGGATAAAAATTTTGTCAATAGCCATGCTCTTGATGATTTACTGTGTTAAATGCATGATTCTTGATTAGTTCATTATGAAGAGAGTATTTTATTTGGCATGGTGAGGCCTATACTAATAGAGAAGAATGTACAAGTATCATGAAAATTAAATCTAGCACGTGTGTCCATCCCCGATCCTCGCCGTGCGGGGGGCGCGTGGAGGAAAGGATCCTTCGGGTCCCGCGCGTCCCTCTCTGGAGCGCTTCGGCCGGCGTCGTTTGAGATGTGGTGCAAAAATGTAGGGAGATTCAGAGTCTCCAGTCTATTTTACTCAAAATAGACAAAAGAAAAAGGGGAAGCCACCCCGAAGGATGGCATCCAAAGACATACTGGTGCGTTCGAAACCAAAATGATTCGAGAAGGGTTCGGAGGCTTAGTTACGAAATGGGAAGGTGTTAGGCACCCATTCCGCCCTTTCGGTCTCTCATAGGTATTTGCTATTTTCCTTTATATCTCCCCCCGTGATAAGTGTGCATGTGTATATATATAATGGAGGTAGGAATTCTCGACTTGTATCATGGAAAAGACAAAGCAAGTCATCCGTAGGAAGATATAAGAATAATATTAGAAAAATAAGATTTACGCGATTACCCCTACGTTGACCGTTATAAAAGAACGATAACACATATGGAGTAATACGTCACTAAGAGCGATTATATAAAATATAAGAAAAATGGATTTAGAGGAGATAGAAAATGAGAGAAGGAGTGAGAAAAACGACTCAAGTCTCGGGTTTTACCCCGAGATGCCTACGTAGCCTATAAAGGCATCAAAGTCCACGTAGTTCGCATACAAAATGAGGGGTGGGGTTTATCCCATAAATCCAAATGGAGAATCTCTTATTTGTGAGTGTGAGTGTGTGTGTAGAAAAAAGTGTTTTAGTTGTGATAAAAGTGTGGGAAAAGTGTGAGAATCCCTATTTGGAATTTATGAGTAAAACCTCTTTTTCTTATTTTTTTTGGGTTTTATTTATATGAAAATAAGAGATAAGCAATAATACTAAATAAAAAAGTGTATTAGGATGTGTGAGATGAGATAATAAAAGTGCTAAGTAAGAAAGCAAGTTATTGGGAATTTAAGAGAATTTAAGAGAGAGTTTGAGAAAATTGGACCTTCTTGAAGATCTTGAGCTTGATCTTGAATGTTGGAGAGCAGCCCTTGCACTTGGATGATGATGGAGAGTGGCTAATTCACCAAGTTTGATGAAAAGGATGATGAAAAGTGGAAGTAAAAAAGGGATTTGGAAGTTGAAATCACGCTGCCTCCGAGAGAGGTTTTCTGGGATTCGCTAAGAGAGATTTTTATCAGATCTGGGCTCTCCTTGCAAATGAGGTGAAGGCCTTTTTTATAGGCCCAGGTGAGTGCCGATCGTTATTGGCACGTTCCAGCCTATCGGCACCTGTCGATAGGTAGGGTCTAGAACCTGCCCATTGGTAGTACGCTTCAGGATTTTCAGGAAAATTGACCGCTGAGGGCAAACAGTTGGTCAGAATTGCACACGGGGCATATCATTGGAAAGGTAATTCAGAGACCTTTGAAAGTCCTTTGGACCGCTCCCAGGTTCGGGAGTTGAATTTGGGTCAAATATGGCTCGGAAACGTTTGTCGGTCCATTGGAC
This sequence comes from Sambucus nigra, assembly GCA_949130495.1. NCBI lineage: Eukaryota > Viridiplantae > Streptophyta > Magnoliopsida > Dipsacales > Adoxaceae > Sambucus > Sambucus nigra. The sequence continues at coordinate 365,977,365 of OX422212.1, forward strand.
AGGGAATCGTTCGGACGTAAACGGATCGTTCGTCTGTATGGTATATCTGAATCGTGCACGGGGCGGACTGTTGGAAAGGTTAAGAGATGTACTTTGACATTCCAAAGAGTTTGACCCAGTTTGGATAGTTGACTTTGGTCAATCGGGCCTGGGAAGCATTCGGTGACCTCTCGGAGTAAAACGGATCGTTCGTCCTCATGGTAAGTCAGAATCTCGAACAGGATGGACTGTTGGAAAGGGTATTCAGTGCCTTTCGAAGATTCATTCATCCTCGGTCAAAACTAAGAGTTTGACTTTGGTCAAACAGAGCCCGAGAGCGCCCGGTGGCCTCTAGGTCAAGTTTCGGATGCAAACGGATCGTTCATCCACATGGTAAGTTAGAATCGCGCACGGGGCAGTCTGTTGGAAAGGGGATTCAGTGCCCTTCGAAGATTCATTCAGTCTTAGTCGAGACAAAGAGTTTGACGTTTTGGTCAAACTGAGCCAGGGAGTGCCCGATGGTTTCTAGGTCAGTACTCTGGACATGACCTAGGTTTGGAGTGCTGAAGGGAGGTACTAGGGACCTAAGGAGAGTTAGGGGGTAATAGAATGGGTTGTCTACAGCATGGAGCATGAAGATTACACTAAGCATGGATATGTGAGATTAAGTAATGTGTGAATATCTATAAGTGAGTGTGTGGTTGTGAACCTAAGCATGGATCATCCTCAAGTGGTGTGTGATAAGTGTTAGTGAGCATGGATATATACAAGTGTGATAAGTTAAAGTGTGTGTTACTGACACTTAATCATGGATATTCTAAGTGTTGTGTACAACATGTGGGTATAAGTGATCGTATGTGCACGTGTAGGTAGTGTAAGGTGTATAGGGAGACTATTTACATGTGTGTAAGTGAGGAGTGATATAAGCATGAGGAAGATATATATAAGAAATATTAGAGGAGAAAAAGGGAACATACAGATAGGTACATACACAAACAAGTAGAAAATGATAAAACCCGTGAAAATATAGTCTAGACCTCTTACGTCATTCCCCAGTAGAGTCTCCACTGTGTCCATCCTTTCGGTTTTCCTCCATCTTGGAAGTTGATGCTCGTGCGCGTGCGGTTGGGGAGGGAGAGAAAGTCTCACACCCTTTTCTAGGAGCTTTTCGATCATCGTCAATATGGGTGATGTAAAGAGATGGAGTCGCCAGTCTATTTTGCACAAAATAGGTAAAAGAACATGCTGCCGCCTCGAGAGAGCGTCATTAAAGACAAACTGATGCTTATGAAACCAATAGTTCTGAGGTTCAAGATCTAAATTATGGAATGTAGAGGTGTAAGTCACCCATCCCTCCCTTTTGGTCTCTCATGGGCATATGTTACTATTTTCCTTAATTTCTCCGTGAAGTGTATGCGTGTGTATATATAAATGGAGGTCGGAATCATTCGACTCATATCATTGGAAAGATAAAGTGAGGTCATCCAAAGGATTGTTCCCAAAATAGTAATTAGAAAATATGATGTATGCACCTAACGAGATATTAATCGTTATAATGGAACGATAATATTTGTCAGATAAAACACAAAAATGAATCACAAATATGATATATATGAAATAATGTGTGGATAAAATAGGAAAAAGAGGAAAGTGTGAAAATAGGAAAATTGGACTCGAGTCTCAAGTTTTAGCTCGAAATGCCTATTTATCCTATAAAGGAATCAAAGTCCATGTAGTTCACATGGTGCACAAGGGTGGGGTTTATCCCATAGATTCAAATGGGAGTTTATTATATGTGTGTGTGTAGAAAATATATTTTTAGTTTTGAGAAAATGTGGTCAATAATCCCCTTGAAATTTATAGGTGTAACTCTCTTTTTCTTATTTTTGGGTTGTTTATATAAAATAAAAAATATGAAATATAACTAATAAACGATCAGATGTTAATTTGTATGATCTAAATGAAAAGATAAATTTACAATTTATGTAACTAATGTAAAAATAAGGAATTTAGAGAGAAAGAGAGAGAAGGGTACTAGGACCTTCTTTGAAGACTTGAGGCTTGATATAGATCCTTGATGAGGTTCTTTGCAAGTTGGGATGGATATAATATGAGAGAGAAGGGTATTTTTGCTAAAATAGGTATGAAAATGATGGGAATGAAAAGTGGAAAGGAATTTCACACAACGGAACTTCGCTGATTGCAGAAGAGTGTTGATGAGAACACTGATATTGATGAGAACACTGATATTGATGTATTTGAGGTGTGCCTTGGAAGTGAGATCATTCCCTCCTTATATAGGTTAGGGGTACTGCCGATCGGCATATGCCCAGCCCTGCGAATTGGCATGTGACCCTAAACACATTGTTGATTGGCAGGGAAATGGACCCGCCAATCGATAGCCTCATGTAGATTTTTTTGGGAAACGATCATAGAACCCAATCCGTAAATCTAAATCATGCGTGGATAATATCATTATAAAGGTAATTCAAATACCTTCAAGAGTCCTTTGGACCTCTCTGAGGTCTGGGAGTTGACTTTAAGTCAAACGAGGCTCGGAAACACCTGTTGGTCTTTTACAATCATGCGTGGATAATATCATTATAAAGTTAATTCAAATACTTAGGTCAAACAGAGCCCGGGAGCGCCCCGTGGCCTCTGGGTCAAGTTTCGGACGCAAATGGATCGTGCGTTCGCATGGTAAGTCAGAATTACGCACGGGGCGGTCCATTGGAAAGGGGATTCAGTGCCCTTCGAACATTTATTCAGTCTCGATCGATATGAAGAGTTTTACTTTTTGGTCAAATTGAGCCGGGGAGTGCTCAATAGCTTCTAGGTCAGTACTCGGGACATGACCTGGGTTTGGAGTGCTGAAGGGAGGTACTAGGGACCTAAGGAGAATTAGGGGTAACAGAATGGGGTGTCTATAGAGCCCCTCGACGGGTGAGTTTGGAATAAATGATGAGCGTCGAATAGACACCACATGATGCTTTTGAGAAAGTATGATCGATTCAGAGGGTGGAGGCCGATTATGAGGACCTAAGGAGTGTGCTGGAAATGGGATGACGATCAAAAGTTGAGGTTGATTCTAAGGACCTGAAGTGATGCTGGGAGATGACCAATTCTGCGGGTCAAAGCCAAATCTACGGGCTTAGGATAAAGGTCTAATAATCGAGGTCAATTCTGACCTAACTCAGGTGACAATCCAAGATCGGGGCTAATTCTGACCTAATAGTTGTGACGACCGAGGACCGAGGTCAATTCTGACGATCCAATATTGAGGCCAATTCTGACCCAAAGAGTGGTGACGACCGAGGAACGAGGTCAATTCTGACCTAACTCAGGTGACGATCCAAGACCGGGGCCAATTCTGACCCAACAGTGGTGACGACTGAGGACCGAGGTCAAATATGACCTAACTCAGTTGACGATCCAAGATCGGGGTCAATTCTGACCCAACGAGTGGTGACGACCCATGACCAAGGTTAGTTCTGACCTAACTCAGGTGACGATCCAAGATCGGGGCCAATTCTGACCCAAAGAGTGGTGATGATCGAGGACCGAGGTCAATTCTAACCTAACTCAGGTGATGATCCAAGACCGGGGTCAATTTTAACCCAAAGAGTGGTAACGACCGAGGACTGAGGTCAATTTTGACCTCACTCAGGTGATGATCCAAGATCGGGGCCAATTCTGACCCAAAAAGTGGTGACGACTGAGGACCGAGGTCAATTCTGACCTAACTCAGGTGAGGATCCAAGACCGGGGTCAATTCTGACTTAAGAGTGGTGACGACCGAGGACTGAGGTCAATTCTGATCTAACTCAGGTGACGATCCAAGACCGAGGCCAATTCTGACCCAAAGAGTGGTGACGATCGAGGATCGAGGTCAATTCTAACCTAAATTAGGTGATGATCCAAGACCTGGGCCAATTCTGACCCATAGAGTGGTGACGATCAAGGACCGAGGTCAATTCTGACCTAACTCAGGTGACGATCCAAGATCGGGGCCAATTCTGACCCAAAGAGTGGCGACGACCGAGGATCGAGGTCAATTTTGACCTACCTCAGGTGACAATCCAAGACCGGGGCAAATTTTGACCCAAAGAGTGGTGAGGACCGAGGTCAATTCTGACCTAACTCAGGTGATGATCCAAGACCGGGGCCAATTCTAACCCAAAGAGTGGTGACGACCGAGGACCGAGGTCAATTCTGACCTAACTCAGGTGATGATCTAAGACCGGGGCCAATTCTGACCCAAGAGTGGTGATGATCGAGGATCAATGTCAATTCTATCCTAACTCAGGTGAGGATCCAAGACTGGGGCCAATTCTCACCCAAAGAGTGGTGACGATTGAGGATCGAGGTCAATTTTGACCTAACTAAGGTGACGATCGAAGATCGGGGCCAATTCTTACCCAAAGACTGGATAAAGATTTTATTTTGATTCTGCTGGAGAAAGAGCTTTGGGATTTTGATCTAAGCTGGGGAGCTGATATTTGGGGAAGCTTTTTAGGATACCTCGCAGGGGGAAACAACCTATTTTAGGTGCTATAGGAGAATTCCGCTGGGGAAGTGATCAGGTGATCCTTAGAGATCCTCCCGAGCTTTGTCGGGAAGAGTTTTACTCGGTTTTTGAGGATTCCTCTGGGGATAGAGGGGTTTCTCTTGAGGGAATGCAAAATTTTCTTGGTGAAAATGTTCAAAATTCATCCTGGGATTTTTAGGAATTTTCCAGGGATTTTTCGAGGCTTTCTGGTATTTTCTGGGAATTTCGGTACGAAATTTAAGGAGGGTGCCGGTCGGCATAGTATGAAGGGTGCCATTCGATAGTGGCACGGACTTTTGGGCTACCTCGGGAAGGCAAGGGGTCAGTGCCGATCGGTATGGTAGCGGGAAGTGACGATCGGCATGGCTCTTGGCATCCTATATAAAGGGGGCGAATCCCTTCATTTTTCACAGCTTTCTTTTTCCATTTCTCTCTCTGCGATTCTTTTGCAAATTGTTCTAGCATTCCGATCTTCGGGAAATGGCCTCTTTTGTGTGCACTGCAGTCCGTCGGGAGTGGTTGACCATTGACGACTGGGCGAATGTGGAGTGGAGGGTTAGGGCGCCTCTTTCTTTGGGGAGTGAGAACTCCTTTGATACGTTTGAGCCTGTTGCGGATGAGCGGACCTTGCTACGGGATCCATCGCAGCATCGCTCTTCGAGAGTGGTTCGTGGTGGTTATGTAAGTATCCTGACCTTTGGCATTCTTCTCTTTTGGTGATTTTTCTTTCTTTCTTGGCTTTTTTATGAGACTTTTTCCTTTTTCTAGTCTAATATTTCTTTGAAGAACATGCGTGCCCGCGGGATGACGGGGCTCAAGGATGTATGGGAGCATCTTCCACCTGTGGTGCACTGGGTGGTCTCATCAGCGGGTTTTGGGCGATTGGCATATGTGCTTGATGAGACGCCTCGTTCGACAGCGGTCTTGTGCGCTTTGGGAGAGAGGTGGTGGGATACTACCCACACCTTCCATTTCGGCTTCGGGGAGATGATTGTGACTCCCATAGACGTGCAGCTGCTGCTGGGGCTGGATTATGATGGAGAGCAGATAGAGGTGGATCGCTCTTTATGGGTGAGACCGGAGGCAGAGGGTGCAGCACTTGGTGATGCAGGGAGGATAGCTTCTGGGGATTATATCCTGCTATCCCAACTGAGCAGGGTGATTGATGTGAAGGATGGGCTAAAAGTGAGGTAGATGGACCGATTATTTATTCTGCTGGTGTTGGGAGGTTTCATGGTGGCATCAAGCGGCGACGTCGTTCATTTATGGTTTCTGTCGTACCTGAGGATGTTTTCGAACATCCCGTTTTATGATTGGGGGAGTCTGGCTTTGGCGATCCTTTACTCTTCTCTGGATGCATTCAACCGATGCTGCCAGCAAACCTTTACTGGGGCCACGTACCTGCTTGAGGTATTTTTCAGTTTGTGCATTCCTTTTCATGCATTCGCATTTTCCTTTCATGCATTCGCATTTTCCTTATGCGTCTCTTTTTGTTTGTGAATTCAGACGTGGTTCTATGAGGCGATTGGGTGCAATAGCCCATTGATCACTTTGAAGGATGACACTGTTGGGGACTTCTTCCGTTTGTATCGATGGCGTAAGGCCAATCGGCAGTCAAAGGGATCTCTCTCCCTGGAGGCGGTGCGCCAGGTCTTGAATGACCTGACCAGTGGTAGGGTAAGACTATTTCCATTTCAGTCTTAGTTTTTTACACCTTTTGATCTTGTATTTATGTATGCTCCCTTGGATATTTTCAGGTGACCTTTTATCCCTGGGGGACATCCATTCAAGATGCGGGGGCGACCGAGGTGAACGCACAGATGAGGCGTTTGTTGGCGCATGAGTTTAGCCATTCCTGGTACCTCGGGGAGAGGGTGGTTCGTCATATTGCTGAGGAGGAGGTGGTAGTGCCACCCGCACAGCCTCCTACGTCCATGAGGCGGGAGCGACTAATATTATAGGATGAGAGGATCGCGATGATGATCGGCGAGTCCTACTTGCTATACACTGATACGGCTGCGTTGTATGACTATATGGATTTTGTGACGAGCTGGTTGATGGCGCCCAGTATATATGATGCACTGCCCTTCCCTCCAGCGGGTTCGAGTCAGGCGATGGGATCTTCCCACAGCGGCTGTGGTCTATCGGCATCTGCGGCGACCTCGGAGGTCCCTTTTGTGTGGTTGCATACCCCTTCATACAACATCCGACGAGCTGATGGAGGGATGGTGCCTATGTTGCACCGTCCTCATGCGATGGATCCGGAGGAGTTGGGTTTGACAGAGGAGGTCCTTCGACCTGTGATATATCTTTCTATTCCTCTCTTTCCATATTTTCTGTTTTGGTCATCTCTACTTTGATACTGATTTTTACCTTTCTTTGCAGCATGTCCGGGTGTCAACCACTTGGCTCAAGGACATCGGAGACTGGATATGTTCGGCTACTGCCCACATTTGGGACGCGGTTCCTGTTCCTTCTTTCTTGGTGCCATCTGCCTCATCTGGAGAGGACTTTTGCTCGGGTAGTGGTGGTGTGTCATCTCACCATAGGGGGAACAGAGCACGTCACAGGGGTGGAAGCTCTTGAGAGAGAGAGAAAGAATGTGGGTTCGGGCTGAGTCCCGTTGTTTTTGCATTTTTCTTTTTATTAGTTCCTGCAAAATTGATGTAACACAGAACACAAATATATGCAATGCAATGGAGTTTTTTATTATCTTTTATTAATGATGAATGAATGCATGCACATGCGCTTTTTACTTTGCTGCTGAGACCGTAAAAAAGAATTTTTTTGGAATCTTTTTTTGAAGTGAAGTTTTTTTATTAAAAGGGGAGATTATATAAAAAGGGATTTTGAAATTCTGTTGAAAATATCAATTTATTTTTATTCAGTTTTCCGATTTGACAAAAGAGGAAAAAAGGAAAATTTCAAAAAATGGGGGGTTATCGATCGGCAAGCACCCTGACCTGCCTATCGGCCATTCAGTCCAGTCCTATCAATTGAAAGCTTTGAATGGTACCCTCTTCATCTTTTGGTACCTTGTGGGGTAGGATTCCTTTCGATTTCTGCAGGGATTATGTCCCTTGTGAGGGTTTTCAAGTATAAAAAGGGAAAGGGTGGAGTGTTTTCATCACACCTTTGCATTCTTATCTACTTGCCCACTATTTCTTAGCCCTGCAAGATGGCTCTCCCTGGTAGCACCGAGTTTGCCAACTACCTCAAAGCCTTGGAAGCTATGTGCTCTTATAATGTCGACTATGATGCTTTCAACATGCATCGAGTCTCCTTGTGGTGCAATCGTCTTATTGAGTGAAACGTGATGATGGTGGCGGTACAATTTTAGTACCCCGAAGACCATGTATTCCTCTTTGGGTTGGAAGAAGTTTGTCCTACCTACGAGGAAGTTTCTGCCATGATGGGTGTAAATCCCAGTGTTGCTGCGGTTTTGCCCGAATTTTCTCGCTCTCCTAGGGATTTGTTAGCCGAGCTTCTCCATATTTCGCCCTTAGCGGCTAGATCATTGGTCGCTGGAGGGATGATTTCCCTCCCAACGGTGCTATAGTCCGTGCATTTGCGGGAAGTAGGTGATGCTGGCTATGCTAGAGTCGTTGTTCTGGGTCTGGTTTCCAAATTACTGCTGGTGACTGGGGAGGTGCAAGTGGACACCCAACTTGCAATCATTACCTCGTGGATGTCATACCGTTAAAATACTGCGACGGTGATACTAGCGGAGACCCTGAATGTCCTGGATGCCTGGAGAGAAGGCCGTTTTGACTTTTTGAGGGGTAGCCCTGTGATGCTGTTCATGTGGTTGTCTGAAAGATTCCGCTTGGTGACTCCTCCATAATATCCCTTGTCGACCGTACCCAACTTCTATTCACACTACTTCATCAGCGTTGGCATGTATGTTGAGAACTGGGAGCATTGGTTTGTGGAGTATGGCTCTCGTGGGCTGTATTGGTCAGTGCCTTAGTGGGGACAGTTGCAGCTTGTTCTGGAGCTAGGAGAGTATTCATATGTGCGACTGGTTGGTCTCACATATGTGACACCCCGACTAATTAAATACCGGGTAGCTACTCCTTTATTAAATTAATTCAAAATGCCAAGTTGGTCCAGTTAATAGCATCACTGTCGAAAACATTTTAATGATTACTAACCACCTAGTATTTAAAAAGTAAGTGCCAAATTTTAATTTAAGTCTGATTAACATGCAACAAGTGTAATAAAGAATAATAACACCATTCACCATACTGAAGTAAAAAGAATAACCATCACATAATGTAAAATAAAGTCTGGAGGAAAAACTCCTCACTACAATCCCACAACTGAAATAAGTAAACCGAAAACTAAAACAGTACATGCCAAAGTCTGAAAACTGTAATGGAAATGTAACTCTAATAGAAATGGGCAACATGCCCTACAACTGATAGATAAAGAATCTGGAATCCAAGTGATAGAAGCGTCTACAAGCAAATCCCTGTAGCTTCCACAAACAGCTACAGCTCGTCACCTGAATGAGTATCCTATGCATGGTGTCCTTGTGGCTGGGCACCTAAAATGGTTTTACAAAGAAAAATAGATTTGAAAAGCAAACGGGTCAGAGCCCGAATGTGGAGTTATATTTTAAAAACCTGCAAGTGCTTTAAAAACATTTAAAACATTAAATGCAAAGTACATGTTAGGACGTGCACTCACATGATATTCTCACCTCTCGTCTAACGGTGCACTCCTAACGTAAGTACCCATCTATAACGATACAAACCACTAGCTAAGTGCTATTCTATCTAGCTAGACTGCCATAGGTCCTACCCTTATTACTCGGTTCTATTAACATTATAACGCTCGTAATTAAGTAGGGGTTTAACGTAAACCCAGATGCTCAATATGAAATATATAACACTATCAGTTAACTCGTTATATTTCTCGAAACAATACCGTAATTATATTCACAACATTAACATGAAGGTTCCCATTAATTAAGTGTATATTATTCACATCATAAATATACAATATAAGCACCCCGAGAACTAAGCTGCGGTGCACACATACTCTGCTATCCATCCTGGTACATCACGTACATAAGGATTACATGTTTCGAATCTCTCAGGAATAGTTCACAGATAACAACATCACAAACAATGGAGGCGAACACAGTCACATCACATGGGTCACGCACATACCTACGCTCCCACGATCAGCGGACTTATTAATATCCCAATAAGTCTTTCTATGACCTATGTTCATCAAGGTAACCAGTCTAAATCCGGGCAACACAAGGATTAGAGGGCCCTAAGCGAACGCAAACCTCCCGTGATAGCAAGTATGGTAGGTATGTCATACACACAATTCATATACCAATACTAAGTAAACACACATCTTAGTAAACCCGTACTTTAATCGTAGTACATATCGCATTCTCGTACTAACTTATAATTATCGCAATTTATACTATTTCGGTTTATTATCATACGCGCCATAATCTATTCTCACGTCGTAGTAGACACTCACGTCTCAACCCAAACCGTCCATTTAGTATAACTCTCGTATATAATTTCTGACACACCCCAACCCAATTACTTATAATTAAGTCTGAAAGTCAAAGTGAGTCAAACCATAATTAATCTAACCAAACCATAAACACGAGTTTTGATTTCAGAGTCATCATTGTAAATCCATATAACTGAAAAACCTTTTTACAACAGTACACTAGTCATATTTATACAAACTTTCCTGAATGATAATTTAACTTAATTACATCATTTACATTAAAACAAAATCTTTGTTTCTCCCGTTTCTTTCTAACCCAGACCGACTTCCTAGATTTGGCAGTGACATCGCATTACCTGAAAAATGTGAACATAGGAACCATGAGCAAAAATAGCCCAGTGAATGCATCACTACTAAACTACTGCATGAATTTAAATGCAATACATCATGTCCATATACTTATGTATTTACTTATCCGGCTCATTCATAATGAATGACCAACTTTTCCAAATCATGATTCACATATCCTGTCTAAATAGACAATTCTCCCCCATTCCTGGTCGAGGAGTAACCCCTTGTCATTAATAGACAAATCTCCCCCATTCATGGTCGAGGAGTAACCCCTCATTTCAGTAAACCGAAATGAACAATTTCATATTCATTTTATTATGATCATACCCACAACACGATACAAATACATCATTCCAGTGAGTACACTCACCTTGGGTTGTCAACTACGTATCCAGGTTTCCTTCTGATGGAGCTGAACTTGTTTTATTAGACCTTACACCTGTCAATCCAACTAGATCAGTACTGAAACTCAATCATAAATATTATCCTAACATAATTATGTAACTTTCCATGACGATACATCAACAATATAATTCCAATTAAGTCACATTCCATAAAACATAGGTAAAGGCAAAACAATGATATACATGTTGATAAAGTTACGGACATTCAACCGTAGGAAATACCTTATGAGGAATTTATAACCAAAGTCAAGTAAACATGAAATTATACTCCTCAATGTATATACACATGAAACATGTACTCAAAGTACCCTTTGTAAGGACGAAATACAAACATTCATTCAAGGGGTATCCAGTATGACCTGAAATTATTGTCTTACATATTTAATCATCCCATATTCCTAAATTTTATAAATGTGGGGGTCCAAACTTATCAATATGAAAACATATATGAATATATTATCCAGTACAAGTGACGGTGTAATTTTTCAAGCTTCCTAGGGCAAATTATGACCATTTCTCTACAACACAAGAAATCTGCCCTACAAGCTCCTCTATTGATCCTTCGAATTCCCAGAATTTTCATGATTTTTATACAACATAACATTCCATGATTTTATACACACTTTCAGTAGACATACTGAATAGTACAGAATTAAAGTTTCATAATATTTGGACTTCATTTGCTATCTCAAAATCTTGACCAAACTCAGGGCATACCGAAATCAAGTATACAAACAGCAACTGTGTACCAACTTGAAATCATCATTACGGCCTAACCATAAGGAGATAAATTCTAATTTTCAGATATTATATGAATATATGAGTCTAATTTCATTTCCAGTTGGAATTTCTCAATTCCAGTAATCACACAAAGAGATATGTAGATTTGAATACAAGGGGTTTCAACACAAAGCAATTTTAAGGGTTTCTACACTCAACTTAACATAAGCTTGCATCTAACCATACATATATATAAAGGGCTGAAACTTTAGTAAACTTATGATGATTTATATCATATAAATCAGTAATATAAGATAAATAACAAGAATTTCTATTAGGATTACCTTCAGGGCTTTTTACGTAATTTGCACGGATTTTTCTACACTTTTTCTCCTCACTTTTTCTTCCTAAACCTCAACTTTCTATTTCCTCAAGCTAACAACACTTGAAACTGAACCTAGGCTTTGTTTTGCTGAAGAAATATGTTAGAGGGAGGGTTTTAAGTCGGAAAAGGATGCCTCCCAAGCCAACCAATCAAATTAAACCATTTGGTTTAATAAAAGACAATTTACCACTTAAGGGAATTGACAGATTTGCCCCTTCTCGTAATTTCGATCTAACTTCTTCCTCGAGCATCCGTTTGATGCACCGTTTGTTGTGTTATGACACTAAATCACATGTCTACAACTATGTAGTTTTCACCTCAATTCAATTGTAATGTTACAATGGTCAAAACTAGTCTTAAACAGGAACATTTCTATCGAAAATAACCAAATCTTGTGTTCATACATAACTCGACATTTCATGATTTATGAAGGTAGAATTATACAAACCATAATCACTTAACATTAGATATACTAATAACACATTATTCATATCACATAAGATAAGCATAATTTAAATATAATTTATCATAATTATATCCGGGTTGTCACAATTTCCTTCTCATAAATACCCAAAAGTCCCAATTCTATCACTACATCATCATCGGAATGTTATCTATAACCTCGAATGCGTTTACGGGACTCCAAAAATCAAAACAGTCCAAAAAGGCCCAAACTGTCAACTCGTTAGAAGTCTCGTTCGAACGAGACTGTTCGAACGAGATCCCTCTGTCAACTCGTTAGAAGTCTCGTTTGAACGAGACTGTTCAAACGAGATTCCAGTTCGTTCGAACGAACTGTACCTTCTAACGATATCTCGTTCGAACGAGATATCGAACGAAACTGCCCCTCGTTAGAAGCGAGTGGTCAACTCGTTAGAAGCTCGTTCGAGCGAGCTCGTTCGAACGACCTGGGTTGGTTTCTAACGAACGACCAGCTGCGAGCCCAGAATTTCCAAAATCGTTTTTCACCCAATTTCTACTTCTCAAATCTCCTCTAAACTTCGTCCCAACTATGTTTTAAGGTCTCTAATCAATCCTAAACATATATAGTCACATCCTAACATGTTTTTAAGGGATCAATCCATCCTAACCTCAATCAAATTTACAAATCTCTACACTTTTTCCCAATTTTATCAAGAACATGAACCCTAACTTTATGAGTCATGAATTAATCCAATATAATTCCGTTTTAATTTCTTCCAATCACAAATAACATGAGAATACTCATCTACCTATCATTCTACATGCAATTCTCCTCAAGATTTCAAGTTCTAAGCTTCAAAATACATGGGTTTTCATCATCTTTCAAGAACAATTGATATTCTTCAATTTTCTAACATGGAAGGAACATTCTACGAATTTAAATATAATTAAAACACTTGCCTTGATTGTCTCTGAGTTTGGATGATGGTTTGATGAAGATTTTTGCAGAATTTCTTCTCTTCTCCAAGCTTCTTCTCCAATGGTGGCTTAAGGTGGCCAGGGTTTTCTTTGGGAAAGTTGTAAACCTAATGACAACCTCCGTAGCTTAAAGGGTTAATATGGATTGGTTAGTGGGCTTAGTGGGTTAAATCCACATCAGATTAAAACTCTCAATTTTCGTCACTTTTAATTCCTCAAAATACAAAATTACCAAAATACCCTTTATGATGCCGGTATGGCCTAAAAATACCCCGGAATCCAAACTACACCCCCGGCTAGTGTTTTCTGGCTATCTCGACCCTTCCGGACGCGTTGGCGCACTCAAAATGACCATACGGATAATAGAAATAAAAATCACTTTTATAATTAACATAATATACCATGACGCGGCGGTCTCACGCGTCTCAACAAAATTTCTAAAATGCCGTATATATATCTCACGACAAATTTCATAATTCCAAATTCATATATAATCATATATGCACATAATCAAATACCAACTCGTATCTCGTTAGTATTTTTAGCCCGGATTAATTTCCAATTAATACGCATTTAATTAATTAATCCCAAAAATAAATATATAATCATATATGCACATAATCAAATACCAACTCGTATCTCGTTAGTATTTTTAGCCCGGATTAATTTCCAATTAATACGCATTTAATTAATTAATCCCAAAAATAAATATAGCCAAAAGTACGGGGTATTACATACTTCCCCCCTAATAACAGAATTTCGTCCCGAAATTCGAAACTAGAAAGTACCTGCTAAAAATAACTCTGGATAGCGTTCGCGCATCTCATCCTCGCGCTCCCATGTGGACTCCTCGACATTGTGATGTCGCCACTGAACACGCACTAACGGAACTATCTTTGACCGCAGTTTCCTCTCGCTTCGGTCCAAAATAGCAATCGGCCCCTCCTCGTAGGAGCTATCCGGCTGGAGATCGATGTCCTCCATAGCAATGTGAGAATGAGCCAAATTATCTCTAAGGCATTTCCTCAGCGAGGAAATATGGAACACATCGTGAATCCGATGCAAATGCTCCGGTAATCCAAGTCTATACGCAACCGGTCCGATCCGCTCAATAATAGGAAACGGCCCCACATACCTTGGTGCCAACTTCCCCTTCTTCCCGAAACGCATAATCCCCTTCATAGGAGATACTCTGAGCAAAACCTGGTCCCCCACTTGGAACTCTCTGAAAAATCTCTTCGCATCAGCATAACTCTTCTGCCTGTCTTGAGCTACCCGAATGCGACTCCGAATCAACTCAATCCTTGCCGAAGTATCCTGAATCACTTCTGGCCCAAGTAGTTTGTTGTCCCCCACTTCTAACCAACATGCTGGGGAACGACAAGGCCTACCGTACAATGACTCAAACGGAGCCATGCCAATAGTGAACTGATAGGAGTTGTTGTAAGCAAACTCCACCAGTGGAAGGTACTGCTCCCATCCACCCCCAAAGTCAATAATGCACATGCGTAGCATGTCCTCCAACATCTGATTTGTGCGCTCAGTCTGCCCATCAGTCTGCGGATGATAAGCCATACTCAACCGCAATTTCGTGCCCATGGCCTCCTGGAAACTCTCCCAAAACCTCGAAACAAATATCTTGTTTCTGTCAGACACCATATTTAGGGGCACACCGTGAAGTCTCACAATCTCTGAAATGAAGAGCTGGGCATACTGTCCCGTAGTGTAGTCAGTCCTTACGGGTAAAAAGTGAGCGACCTTGGACAACCTGTCCACAATTACCCAAATGGAGTCGTGACCTCTCTGCGACGTAGGCAACCCCGTGATGAAGTCTATGGATATGCTCTCCCACATCCACACCGGGACCTCCAACGACTGTAGCAATCCTGCCGGTCTCTGATGATCCACTTTTACAAGCTGACAAGTGGCGCATTTCGAAACAAACTCAGCGATATCTTTCTTCATACCGCTCCACCAATACTGGCGTCTCATGTCTTGGTACATTTTGTCCCCTCCGGGATGTACCGCGAACCGTGAGCCGTGCGACTCTGCCATCACCTCGTGTCGCAATTCCTCCTCTTCCGGAACCACTAATCTCCCATTGAAGCGTAATCCCCCGTCTGAGCTAACGGTATAGGACTCGGCTCCCTCTGCTAGTAATCGAACTATCTGCTCCTGACAGAACGAGTCATTAGCATGTGCCTGTACTACCTTCGTGACAATCTGCGGTGTAACGGTCATCACAGACATGAAAGATCGGGCCACTGCATCCTGGTGTCCCAATTCCTTCCACTTAGCCTTCCACACCTCTGCCACCTCATCTGCTGGCCTACGGCTCAACGCGTCTGCTACCACGTTAGCCTTTCCCGGGTGATACTGGATGTCGAACTGGTAGTCCTTCACAAACTCAAGCCACCTACGCTGCCGCATATTCAATTCCTTCTGCGTGAACAGGTACTGTAGGGACTTGTGGTCCGTGAACAGTTGGACTTCTCCCCCAAAAGATAGTGCCTCCAAATCCGTAGGGCAAATACCACTGCTGCCAACTCCAAATCGTGCGTGGGGTAATTCTTCTCATGAGGCTTAAGCTTACGGGAAGCATAAGCTATGGCTTGTCTCTCCTGCTGTAATACACCTCCCAGTCCTTGCAAAGACGCATCGGTGTAAACCAAATACTCAACTCCCGGTCTCGACAATGCTAACACAGGTGCTGAGGTCAATTTGTCCTTCAATTCATCGAATGCCAACTGACAGGCATCACTCCAGATGTATGGCACACCCTTACGAGTCAGATGTGTCAAAGGACCTGCTATCTCTGAGAAGCCCCGAATAAACCTCCTGTAGTATCCTGCTAGACCCAAGAAACTATGAATTTCAGTCGGTGTTGTGGGTTGTCCCCACTCCCTCACCGCTGATACTTTCCCCGGATCAACAAATATTCCCCGGTCAGAAATAATGTGTCCCAAAAACTGGACTTCCTTCAGCCAAAACCCGCACTTCTCATATTTTGCATACAACTCGTTCTGACGAAGTGTCTGCAAAACCTGCCTCAAATGCTCGGCGTGCTCCTCCTCTGTCTGAGAGTAAACCAGAATGTCATCAATGAAGACAATGAAAAACTGATCTAGGAAATCCCTGAACACTCTGTTCATCAAGTCCATAAACACAGCTGGAGCGTTGGTCAAACCGAAAGGCATAACCCGAAACTCGTAAGAACCATATCTCGACAAGAACGCAGTCTGTGAGACATCTTCCTCCCTGATACGCAACTGATGGTATCCCGATCTCAAATCAATCTTCGAGAAGAAAGAAGCTCCTCTCAACTGGTCGAATAAGTCATCGATTCGAGGCAACGGATACTTATTCTGTATCGTGACCTTATTCAACTCTCGGTAGTCCACACACAATCTCAGTGAACCATCCCTCTTCTTCACAAACAGAACTGGAGCGCCCCAAGCTGAGGTACTCCTGCGAATAAAGCCCTGACCTAACAGCTGCTCTATCTGATCCCGTAACTCCCTCATCTCAGCTGGAGCCATACGGTACGGTGCGCGTGCTATAGGTCTCGTACCCGGTAGCAAATCTATAACAAAGTCTATCTCTCGACTGGGGGGTAAGCCTGGTATCTCCTGAAACACATCCTAATACTCCCTGACTACTGGGATAGAATCTAAAGGAATCACTACCTCCTTAGAGGTATCCTCCTCAATGTAATACAGATGAGCGGTCGATCCTCCCTCTGGGCGAGGCATCGCCACTATAAACATCTCTTGCCCCGAAATGGCAAAAACAATGCTCCCGCTGAAGCAATCAATCATGGCCCTATAAGCTACGAGCCAATCCATACCGATAATCACATCGTGAACATGCATATCTAAAACTAACATGTCTGCAGGTAATACCAAACCACCAATCTCTACCCCCACTCCCCGGCATATAAAGAAAATAAGTGACCCACCCCCCAATGGTGAGTCGACACACGTCACTGTGCTCTCTGCCGTAGCTAACAATCCTAAGGCTTTCGCGAAGTGTGTAGCTATAAAACAATGTGTAGCACCCGTATCAAATAACACCCGACCCATAGTGCCATGGATAGGAAACGTACCCTCAATCGCGGGCGGTGCCTGTGGAACTGCAGCCTGGTGGACTTTGTAGACACGTCCATACTGTAGCTGCCCCTGCTGAGCTGGGACTGCTAGAATGGGTGGCAATGCTGCCATCTGTGGTGGTGCGGGAAGAGCGGCGGGAAACATAGGCCTCTGTGGCTCCTGGCGAGCACCCTGCTGCTGCTGCTGTGGGGCCCTGCCCTTATCAGGACAATCCTGTCGCTTATGGCCAGTCTTGCCACAAACAAAGCACTTCCCTGGGAAGTTCCCTCCTTTCTGCCCCTGCTGTCCCCGGCCCTGGTGGCCGTTACCGTTCCTCCCTTGGCCCTGCTGGCCCTGGTGAAACTGCTGCCCATTCTGTCCCTGTTGGCCCTGATGGCCGTTTGGACCCTGATGGCCCTGACGGAAACCTCCTTGTCCCTGTCTGTAGTTCCCTGATCGGAACCTCTTATTATCCCCCTGCTGGGAGCCCTGCTCATTCTGTCTCTGCCCCTGACCAGATTGTGCCCCGCTGGCACCATGTCCTCCAGTCCTGCCCTGATGGCTAGACTCCCCCGACCTCTTGCCCTCGGCCATATAAAAACGGTGGTCCTGGCAGTGTAACAATGCAGCGTTAACCACATCAGAATAGGTGACCAACGATAGATTCCCTAGCAGATGTTGACGGATCCTCCAATTCAACCCGTCGGTGAACTTCTCAATCTTCTTCTTCTCTGTTGGTATCTCATCTAGAACGATATTCAACAGATTCGTGAACTCGGCCTCATACTCGGCCACAGTCTTACCCTCCTGCTTCAGACTCATCAATTTCCTCCTCATTTCCGTGTGAACAGCCGACGGAAAGTATTTGCGGTCAAACCGCACCCAGAAGTCCTGAATAGTGAGAGTATCCCTCTCCTCCATGGTGGTAATAGACTCCCACCACTGCAGCGCAGATCCAACTAGCTTGAAAGTAGCTAGTACCTGCTTTTGGACATCCGTGCACTCATACATCCTTAAGTGCCTCTGCATATCCTTCCTCCACTGGCTCGAGACTACCACATCTGAGCTACCTGCAAACTCTGGCAGATGCGCTTTCTGAAAAGCGTCACGTACACGCTCCCAAGCAGACGGGAATGCATTAACCTGTACTGGCGCGGCAACCGGCGCCTGCGGTGGTGCTTGCTGAACAACGGCAATGGCGGCATTTACCGCTTGGGCTACTATAGCTGCAACCTCAGCGGCGTTCATCATGCCCTGAACTGGAGCGAGCTGGGGTTCGGGCGTTGCATCCCTGGGAACTCGTCGTGCACGTCGTGGAGGCATCTGAAATAAGAACAAAGTTTATAAGTTCGCTGTTTATAAACTTAAGATAGCTGAAGAATGAAGCATACACAAAAAGAGTACAACAGTCCTAAAATTTAGGGCTCTATATCAAAGAAACTTAGCGGAAACATAATAAGCCGTCAGATCCTAAAGGACACTAGAACCTGATGCTCTGATACCACCTGTGACACCCCGACTAATTAAATACCGGGTAGCTACTCCTTTATTAAATTAATTCAAAATGCCAAGTTGGTCCAGTTAATAGCATCACTGTCTAAAACATTTTAATGATTACTAACCACCTAGTATTTAAAAAGTAAGTGCCAAATTTTAATTTAAGTCTGATTAACATGCAACAAGTGTAATAAAGAATAATAACACCATTCACCATACTGAAGTAAAAAGAATAACCATCACATAATGTAAAATAAAGTCTGGAGGAAAAACTCCTCACTACAATCCCACAACTGAAATAAGTAAACCGAAAACTAAAACAGTACATGCCAAAGTCTGAAAACTGTAATGGAAATGTAACTCTAATAGAAATGGGCAACATGCCCTACAACTGATAGATAAAGAATCTGGAATCCAAGTGATAGAAGCGTCTACAAGCAAATCCCTGTAGCTTCCACAAACAGCTACAGCTCGTCACCTGAATGAGTATCCTATGCATGGTGTCCTTGTGGCTGGGCACCTAAAATGGTTTTACAAAGAAAAATAGATTTGAAAAGCAAACGGGTCAGAGCCCGAATGTGGAGTTATATTTTAAAAACCTGCAAGTGCTTTAAAAACATTTAAAACATTAAATGCAAAGTACATGTTAGGACGTGCACTCACATGATATTCTCACCTCTCGTCTAACGGTGCACTCCTAACGTAAGTACCCATCTATAACGATACAAACCACTAGCTAAGTGCTATTCTATCTAGCTAGACTGCCATAGGTCCTACCCTTATTACTCGGTTCTATTAACATTATAACGCTCGTAATTAAGTAGGGGTTTAACGTAAACCCAAATGCTCAATATGCAATATATAACACTATCAGTTAACTCGTTATATCTCTCGAAACAATACCGTAATTATATTCACAACATTAACATGAAGGTTCCCATTAATTAAGTGTATATTATTCACATCATAAATATACAATATAAGCACCCCGAGAACTAAGCTGCGGTGCACACATACTCTGCTATCCATCCCGGTACATCACGTACATAAGGATTACATATTCCGAATCTCTCAGGAATAGTTCACAGATAACAACATCACAAATAATGGAGGCGAACACAGTCACATCACATGGGTCACGCACATACCTATGCTCCCACGATCAGCGGACTTATTAATATCCCAATAAGTCTTTCTATGACCTATGTTCATCAAGGTAACCAGTCTAAATCCGGGCAACACAAGGATTAGAGGGCCCTAAGCGAACGCAAATCTCCCGTGATAGCAAGTATGGTAGGTATGTCATACACACAATTCATATACCAATACTAAGTAAACACACATCTTAGTAAACCCGTAGTTTAATCGTAGTACATATCGCATTCTCGTACTAACTTATAATTATCGCAATTTATACTATTCCGGTTTATTATCATATGCGCCATAATCTATTCTCACGTCGTAGTAGACACTCACGTCTCAACCCAAACCGTCCATTTAGTATAACTCTCGTATATAATTTTCTTCTCATAAATACCCAAAAGTCCGAATTCTATCACTACATCATCATCGGAATATTATCTATAACCTCGAATGAGTTTACGGGACTCCAAAAATCAAAGCAGTCCAAAAAGGCCCAAACTGTCAACTCGTTAGAAGTCTCGTTTGAACGAGACTGTTCGAACGAGATCCCTCTGTCAACTCGTTAGAAGTCTCGTTCGAACGAGACTGTTCGAACGAGATTACAGTTCGTTCGAACGAACTGTACCTTCTAACGATATCTCGTTCGAACGAGATATTGAACGAAACTGCCCCTCGTTAGAAGCGACTGGTCAACTCGTTAGAAGCTCGTTCGAACGAGCTCGTTCGAACGACTTGGGTTGGTTTCTAACGAACGACCAGCTGCGAGCCCAAAATTTCCAAAATCGTTTTTCACCCAATTTCTACTTCTCAAATCTCCTCTAAACTTCGTCCCAACTATGTTTTAAGGTCTCTAATCAATCCTAAACATATAGTCACATCCTAACATGTTTTTAAGGGATCAATCCATCCTAACCTCAATCAAATTTACAAATCTCTACACTTTTTCCCAATTTTATCAAGAACATGAACCCTAACTTTATGAGTCATGAATTAATCCAATATAATTCCGTTTTAATTTCTTCCAATCACAAATAACATGAGAATACTCATCTACCTATCATTCTACATGCAATTCTCCTCAAGATTTC
This sequence comes from Sambucus nigra, assembly GCA_949130495.1. Taxonomy (NCBI): domain Eukaryota; kingdom Viridiplantae; phylum Streptophyta; class Magnoliopsida; order Dipsacales; family Adoxaceae; genus Sambucus; species Sambucus nigra. Next base: position 365,998,454 of record OX422212.1, read on the forward strand.
AAGTTCTAAGCTTCAAAATACATGGGTTTTCATCATCTTTCAAGAACAATTGATATTCTTCAATTTTCTAACATGGAAGGAACATTCTACGAATTTAAATATAATTAAAACACTTGCCTTGATTGTCTCTGAGTTTGGATGATGGTTTGATGAAGATTTTTGCAGAATTTCTTCTCTTCTCCAAGCTTCTTCTCCAATGGTGGCTTAAGGTGGCTAGGGTTTTCTTTGGGAAAGTTGTAAACCTAATGATAACCTCCGTAGCTTAAAGGGTTAATATGGATTGGTTAGTGGGCTTAGTGGGTTAAATCCACATCAGATTAAAACTCTCAATTTTCGTCACTTTTAATTCCTCAAAATACAAAATTACCAAAATACCCTTTATGATGCCGGTATGGCCTAAAAATACCCCGGAATCCAAACTACACCCTCGGCTAGTGTTTTCTGACTATCTCGACCCTTCCGGACGCGTTGGCGCACTCAAAACGACCATACAGATAATAGAAATAAAAATCACTTTTATAATTAACATAATATACCATGACGCGGCGGTCTCACGCGTCTCAACAAAATTTCTAAAATGTCGTATATATATCTCACGACAAATTTCATAATTCCAAATTCATATATAATCATATATGCACATAATCAAATACCAACTCGTATCTCGTTAGTATTTTTAGCCCGGATTAATTTCCAATTAATATGCATTTAATTAATTAATCCCAAAAATAAATATATAATCATATATGCACATAATCAAATACCAACTCGTATCTCGTTAGTATTTTTAGCCCGGATTAATTTCCAATTAATACGCATTTAATTAATTAATCCCAAAAATAAATATAGCCAAAAGTACGGGGTATTACAACATAGACCTCTTTTTATTTCCCTTAGCAGCTTTTGCACCAATTTGGTTGGGCACAGGTCATGCCCCCTCGGACCTCAAATTTCTTTCCGATAGAAGATTTGATTGAGAGCCTACGTCTGTTGCTTGGGGCTCTGTGGGAAAATCGGCGTCCGTTGACCCGTACCTCTCAGTCTGTCGGGAAGGTTTGGCATGTACCCAAAGATTATATGAGGTGGTTGTGGAGGAAAGTAGTCAGCAAGATGTTGGCAGTGGAGACTGGACAAAGATGGTTTGTTTTATCCAACACCATGGAAGGGGGTGTTGTGGTCTTTTCGAAGATGGTTTAGGCTCATCAATCCATGGAATGTTTATGGCACTCTATTCAGGCAGGGGAAACTTGGGGACCTCAGGATGTTGATGATGAGGGTGCAGGATCCTCTGGTAGCTGTGGGTAGGAATCCAGGGGAGTTTATTTGTGTAACAGATGTGGGGGATTTTATTTTGGCTTTTTATGGTAATAGAGGAATGGAGTTATCTGTTCCTTTTTCTTATGTAATCCGTACTGTAATTTCTTATTAATTAAATAAACAAGTTTCTGATCTTCCAACTATGCCTTTCGATGAGTTTTGTATTTTGAATTATCTTTACTGATCGCTAAGGCATACATAATCCTTTTGTTCAAGTATTTTTAGAATGATTCGTCATTCTCGGAGGTAAGAAAAGAATAGTATTTTGTGAAAAAGAAAGGACTGCACTCATGTGAGGTGTATGAGCTGCCTACGTACCTCTGGGGTTTTGAAAATGTTTTTATCTGTTTGAAAAATAGTTTTTGTAGAGGATCAGGCCCATGTAGTTCTGGGTAGAGGGAAAGGAAGAGTTTTTTTTGTTTTTTTTAGAATAGAAGGGGGATGAGAAGAGTCGTAGTGCGCCAAGATTTCGGACCAGGGGTTGAATTTCTTGAGACGGTCCAGGTTGATTGGACGAGCCATCTATTCCCCATCTAGGTCAGTGAGCATGGAGGCATCGCCGGATAAGATTCTTTTTATAATGTAGGGGCCCTCCAATTGGGCTTAAATTTCCCTATGGGGTCCCGGATGGGTTCTAAATCCCCCTCCCGGACACCGCGGTCCTTGAATGATCGCGCTATTCGGCGATGGTACCACTGTATGTGGTAAAGAGATTTTAATTTTCTTTCATCTAGGAGGGCTAGCTCATCAAGACGGCTTTGGCACTAGTCTTCTTCACTAACCTTGCCGTAGGACTGCTCCACAGGTAGGACTGCTTCCACAGGTAGGACTGCTTCCATGCCATAGACCAGGGAGTAAGGGGTAGACCCAGTAGAGGTTTGAATTGAGGTTCGACAGCCCCAGAGGACGTACGAGATCCGATCGTCCCAATCCCTACAACTTTCGGTCATCTTATTGATAATGGTTTTGAGGTTCTTGTTGGCGGCTTCAACTGCACCATTGGTCTTAGGTCAGTAGGGATAAGATTTGTGTCTCTGAATCCCATACTCGTTGACTATTTCTGTGACCTCTGCTTCGAAATGCAGCCCGTTATCTAATACCAGCTCATGAGGGACCCCATATCGACAGATGATATTTTTCTTGAGGAATTTGGCCACTTTCTTGGCGTTTAATACTACGTATGACTCAGCTTCGACCCATTTGGTGAAGTAATCGATGGCAATCGGGATGAACTCATGTCCGTTTGAAGCCTTTGGTGTAACCTTCCTTATGATGTCGATACCCCAGGTGGAGAATGGCCAGGGAGAGGTCATGTTGTATAAATCTCGAGGAGGCAAGTGTTGAATATTGGAGAATTATTGGCATTTGAGGCACCTACGGACATAGGCAGTGCAATCCTGGATCATGGTCATCCAGTAGTAGCCCTGTTGGATGATCTTCTTGGCAAGCATGTGACCGTTCATGTGGGGTCCTCATTCCCCGCTGTGGATTTTCTGTATTATCTTCTCAATCTCAGCCCCTGTGATACAGTGTAGATGAGTTCCATCGAAGTTCCTCTTAAATAGGGCTTTATGACAGATAATGTACTGGGCGGCCAGTCTTCGAAGGGTTGTTCGATCTTTCTTGTTGGAACCCTCGGGATACCTACCATATTTGAGGAGGCACCAGATATCATAGTACCAGAAATTGGCTAGTTCAGGATCTTCAGTGGAGACAAGCTCAATATGGTAGCAATGGGTCGGTTTGTCTTACTTTTTAACTAGGAAGGGGGTCATTTTTATTCCCTTAGGCATGTCGACCATGGAGACCAGGGTGTCGAGAGCATCAGCTAGGTTATTCTTTGCTCGGGGAAGGTAATGGAAGGTGATATCTCAAAACCGGGAGGCTAACTCTTCTAATTGGGCATGAAAGGGTTGGAGCTTTTCATCCTCGACTTTCCACTTTTTGAGCACTTGACCGATGATGAGGGCAGAATCCCCGTAGACATCGAGGTATTGAATACCTTTCTTGAGAGCGACTTTGAGGCCCACTGTGCATGCCTTGTATTCTATCATGTTGTTGGTGCAAGGGAAATCCAATTTAATGGCGATGGGAGTTTGGGAGTCATCTGGGGAGATCATAAGTATCCCAATGCCATAACCCCTTTTGTTGGCAGCGCCATCAAAGAACATTTTCCATCGAGGGTGTTCTTGAGTGGTGAAGAGGATATTTTCATCTCGGAATTCGGAGGCCCGAATCTCCTCTTCTTCTACAGGGTAATCGGGGAGGTAGTCAGAGATGGCTCTTCCTTTAACAGCTTTCTGTGTGACGTACACGATATTGAACTTGGTTAGGAGCATCAACCATCGAGCCATTCGACTGGATAAGGCGGGTTTCTCAAGCAGGTATTTGATGGGATCCATTCGGGATACAAGTTTGATGGGGAAGGCGAGCATGTAGTGTCACAATTTTTGGGTGACCTAGACAAGTGCGACACACGCCTTATCCAAAGCAGTGTAGTTGACCTCGTACCCGGCCAATTTACGAATGGCGTAGTAGATGGCTCTTTCTTTGCAGGAGTCTTCAAGGTATTGGGCTAGCAAAGCCCCAGTCGCCGTGTCGGTTATGGTTAGGTATAGGTGTAAATGGACACTAGACTGTGGTGGTATGAGCACTAGAGGATGGGTCAGGTATTGTTTAATTCAGTCAAAAGATTCTTGGTAGGCCTCATTCCAAACCTTGGTTGAATCCTTTTGGAGGATCTTGAAGATCAGTTCACAGATGGAGGTTAGCTGGCTGATGAACTGACTGATATATTATAATTTCCCAAGAAAACCTCAGACCTCTTTCTCTGTTCGGGGTGGTGGCATCTTAAGTATGGCCTTCAGCTTTGCAGGATCTGCTTTTATCCCTTTTTTGCTGACCATGAATCCCAAGAGTTTTCCCTTTGCAATGCCGAAGACACACTTATGTGGATTAAGTCACATCTGATATCGTCGCAGTCGTTCGAAGAACTTCCGGAGAGCGAGAACATGACCTTCTCTAGTTTTGGACTTGATAATCATATCATCCACATAAACCTCAACCTATTTGTTAATTAGATCATGCAGGATGGTTGTGGAAGTCCTTTGGTAGGTAACCCCGGCATTCTTGAGACCAAATGGCATAACGATGTAACAAAAGGTTCCCCATGGGGTGATGAATGCGGATTTTTCTTGATGGTCGGGGTGCATCTTGATTTGGTTGTATCCGGTAAACCCATCGATGAATGACTTGAGAGCATAACTGGATGTGTTGTCCACGATCATATCGATATTGGGTAGCGGATAATCATCATTCGGAGAAGCTTTGTTAAAATCTCGGTAGTCTATACACATTTGAACCTTCCCTCCTGATTTCGACACAGGTACAATGTTGGCTAGCCACGTGGGATATTCGATCACCCGAATGAAACCCACGTTTAACTGTTTGACCACCTCTTCTTTGACCTTAAGCGACCATTCGGTGCAGATCTTTCTCAATTTTTGTTTAACCGGCTTGTAATCTGGGAGAGTGGGAATCTCATGCTGAGCTATTCCAGGATCAATGTCAGGCATATCATCATAGAACCATGCGAGGACATCCATAAACTCCTTCAGTAATTATTCGAGTTGTGCACTCTCATGCTCGTCAAGGGTGGCCCCTATCCTAATCTTACGCAGTTGGCTACTAGAACCGAGATTAATAAAAAACGTCTCTTCTTCATTAACTTGAACGCGGTTATGTTGTTTATTATTAACCTTATTTAGATCAGTTAAGAATTGTTCATTTGCAAAATCATCATCATCAAAAGTTTGATTAGAATTCAAGCAGTTAATGTAAGGCACAACAAGATACTCAAAATCTTCATTTATTTCATTGATAGGAAAAACAACATTGAGAACCTCATCAAAAGAGGTCTCGATTACATTTGAGCAAGGATAGACAACAGAAGAAGAAATAGGGTAAACTTTGGGGTTAGGGGAGATTTCAAGAGGTAGAACTGGCGTAGCATGCCAGTTGAGGAGAGGTGTATCAGCAGCTTTAATCAGACGGGATGGGTCCATTGATGTAGTGCCTGAATGAACCATGCAGAGTGCCAGCCTCAGTATCTGCAAGTTGAAGGAATCTTCAGAATCCCTTTCCTTAATCTCTTCTGTATCTTTAATGAGCGATTATGCGCGGTGTGGGAAACTTTCGGCCCATGGGTAGCTATCTTCGAAAAAGATCTCTATTATAAGCTTCATCTTCTTGTCTGTGCGGTCATACCATGGTTCTGGAAAACCGCAAAAGGGGAAGTCCGCGCCTTCTTTGATGAATCGTCCATTCAAGGAGTCTCCTGGGATAGTTCGGGTGTAGTCTAATCTTCTCTTTGGTTGAGACTGGCGGATCATTCTAAGCTCTTGTTCTGATGGTTGATACCCTAAGCTGCAAGGAGGGAAAGCTTTCTTCAGTTCGATGGGCTTAAGTATCCCTTGCTTCCTTTTCCCTAGCCCTAGTTCGAGCATGAAGTGCATGTTTCTAAACATATGAATCACGTTGACATTGCCATGAGGGTCATATTCTAGACAAACCCTTTCTTTGAAATCGTCCCCTGCAGGGAGTAGGAGTGGCTCAACTCGGAATCCTGATAGGAGCATATCATTTTACCCGTGCTGTATCTCAAGAATTGGATTGCTGGTGCTTTCACCCTCGACATTTTCGTCGTCACCTAAAATGGTGATGACTCGCCCGTCGGTGAAGAATTTCAATTTCTGATGGAGTGAGGAAGACACGCCCTTGATATTATGGAGCTATGGGAATTCGAGCAACAGGTTGAAATAGGCTGGGATGTCTATAACTTGGAACTCGACGACAGGGTTTATAGGGCCAACCCCTATTGCAAGTTTTATGGATCCCATCACCTCACGACGGGTATTATCGTAGGCACGCACAGCGATGAAGGTTGGAGCGAGGTCTCTTTCTTTCAGGCCTAAACACTTGAAGGTTCTTAGTGGGAAAAAATTCAAGGCAAATCCGTTATCGATAAGAGAGAGTGTCACGGCCTTCCCCATAACTTCAACAGAGATGTTGAGTGCATGATTATGATTCGACCCAATTCTGGGGATTTCTTCTTCAGAGAATGATAGCATTCAGGTAGAGGTCAAGGATCCGACCAGATTTACCGCTTCTTCTGGTGTGGTAGAGGGAGGAACTATGGGTCCAGTGAGCAATTTCATTAAAGCATTTTTGTGCAGCTGGGAAGACATGAAAAGCCCCATAGAGTGATGTTAGCTTGGGTTCTCTTCAGTTGATCGAGGATCTTGCTCTCCTCGATGGTCATCTCAGGCATAGGAAGGTTTTTAACGCCCTTCCCTTTGTCATTTGCTGGTAGTGAGCTTGGAACCTGGTAATGTCTCCCTTATCTGGTCATGTGATTTACTGAAGAAAGAAAGAACATGAACCCCATTTCCTCATCAATCTCAGGTTGTTCTGCCACCCTGTTTATTTCTCCGAGGAGTTCTTCAAATGATATCATCCCACATATGTCGGCTACTGGTTCAGTTCTTCCTGAAGCTTGTTGTTCACTCGAATCTTCGAATTCTTCCCCCCATTCGGTGGCAACAATTCTTTCTTTCCTTGTAAAGTTAATGCATTCCACAACTTCAACGGCTTCTTCATACAGGTCCTCCCATTTTGTGGGGATATGTGTGATCGAAGGGACCAAGCGCCCTTGTAGCTTCAAAGTATCAAGTAACCCGATGATACCACAAATGCTGTTGGTTTGCCTGAGTAATTATGCCATAATCTGGACAACATCATCTAAGGTGACTTCATCAGTTGGTACCACCCACTTGTCTTAATCTCAGGCCTACCTTCGTGCTTCCAAGAACAGTTTACTGATTCTCTAAAAATCGATGACCATCTGTGAGGGCAATTTCAACCCGAACTTTAGGAGTTGGTTTAACACTTCTGACAATTCCATACCTCCATTTTCAGAACGGGTACGGACAGCGATGCATGCTCTAGTAAGGAGTGACAGTGCCTGATCAGCGAGGTTAATACGGTGTAGGAGGAAATATGGGCAAATTTAAAGAGGTTTGGGAGAGTATATGGGTGCGAATTGAGTTGAGGGATCAAAATCCGGGTTTTCTTCCAAGAAGATGGCATTGGTGTGATTTGGTAGTGGGTTGTGAGTAGTGCTTGGCTTAGGATTGGCTGGTGGGGCGATGGTACCCCGGTCAATGAGATCTTGGATTATGTTCTGAAGGTGAAAGCATTGGTCGGTGGTATGGACGGCAGTTTGGTGAAAAGCGTAATGAGCATCAGTCATGAAGTTTCTTGGGAGTGGATTTGGCAATGGACATGGGTCCAAGGGTTTCATGAGGTTTCGACTCAACATGGCTTGGTAAACTTTGGAGAGGGGAGCATGGAGCTCAGTGTATTCCCTTCGGATGGGGCAGGGCGGCTTTCTGGTGCCCATGATGTGGTTGGTTGAGAGATGTTATTGATGGTTGAAACGGTGGCACTGGCAGACTTGGCAAACTTTCTAGGGGTGAACTGTCTGGACACCTTCTTTGGTTCAACCTCTCCTTTAACGAAGCTTTCCTCGATTTCCATTCCACCCTCTCTGAGAGCTCGAAAGTGGGGATAGTATTGTCCTCCCATCATCGCTCGGACATGGGGAAAGAAGTTCTTCTTCACTATGTTGACATGCTCTTCCTTAGATGGCCGATTGGTGATAGTAGCTGCTTGCTCCCTCCACCGGGTTATGAAGTTACTGACTGATTCTCCAGGATTCTGTTTGAGCAGCTCTAAATCACGATGGGTGATCTCAAGCTCTTTGTTGTATTTATACTATGACATGAATTCTCGGGCTACATCCTCCCAGCTACGGATTCTGGATTCCTTAAGAGATAAAAACCATCGGAGGTCACTATCCTTAAAAGTTTGATGAAACAATTGGGCCATCACCTCTTCAGAAGCCCCTAATAGAGTCATGGAATGATGATAACTGTGAAGATGAACAATTGGGGGTCCACTCCATTCGAACTTCTCGATATTTGCAATCTTGAGCTTCTCGGCTAACCTCGCTTTAGGATAAGGAGGCATGTGGGTGTAGTCCATGTAATTCCGAGAGATCCTGACTTGGTCAAACTTCTTGGTGAGCATCTTAAGATCCTCTTTGACTTTATTTAACTCTTATTCTTTCGGATCGATGACCACAGGCAGGTTAGCCATAGGATGGGTAATGTTTGGCATTGGAAGCTGGGCAGGCAGCGGCCCATTGGCAGGAGGGGCACGTGGAGCGTGCCGATATTCTTCTGGAACCCAGATAGGCTCAGGTGGACCAATAGCACGAGGGAATAGGGCCTCGGGCTCTTGAGGAATTGGAACCTGGTTTTGTTGCATCTCTCGAACCTTGGTTTGGAGGTTGTCAATCTTGGACACGAGCTGAGCTCGGACTATCGTCAGATCCAGCTGTATGACTGGTTCTTGATCTATAATTTCCATGAAAAGTCGATGGATTCTCGACTCGTAAGAAGTAGTAAAGGAACAGATGAAACTCCGGGGTGATTTGACTGAAGATCGAAGCCAATAGGGAGCCAGGCCAAGGGCTTGCGATCGACCTAAGAAGGCGTAGAATGGGATTTATTTTTGAGAAAAAAGGAAGAACTATTTTTGGATTTTTGATGAAGGAGAGATGTTTTGGGGTTTTTGATAAAGAAGGGAAAAATGTTTTTCGAGATGGAACTCAACATAATTATTATAATTATCATGTTCTCACTTGTATTTAATTATCCTAAATGCAATATCGGACGGGACCCGAGCCAGGAAAAGGGGGGTTTTTAATATATGCAAAGCTATGGATGGACTTGTAACCAGGCTCGCGGATAGGATCCCATTTTTAAAAATGCACAAAAGTTGGGTGGCAGATCGACCCGAATTTTTGGCAGAGTTTTGGGTTGAAATCGGTAATCTAAAGTGCGTGTCCTAGGTTTGATATGCGGGTATGTAGTTGGTTGGGTGAATCGGCATGGGTTCCCCCCTTTGGCGTGACTTCCACGATATAGGTCTTGCTCTTGCGGGCAATCGGTACGTGTGGACAAGCCATTTGATGTACATGAGTGTACATGAATTGCCTCACCATATACCTCGTGGGGACGGTACGTGTGAGAGCGAATTAGATATACTCGGCGTACATGAACGAATTCCCTGCGATATGCCTCCCGTCATGACTTCGGTCAAGCGATACGATGCGGGGGAACCGTTCGATATATGTCGAAGGTACTTGGACATTGGAAGGTGAGAGTCATATCGCTTACGCTAACTGCGACCTGCCGGACCAGCGCCCATCACGAAGTGACCCTCCAGTTACTGGGTAAAATTTGGTCAATAGCAATGCTCTTTGGTGATGTTGTGTGAATCATGCATGATTCTCTTATTAGTATCTTATGATAAGAATACCTTTCTTGATTATGCCAAACAGGGAGAAAAGTATAAGTACTCCAAAAGGTACACCAAGTATGGATGGGTGATGCGTGCAACATGCGAATATATGTGATCCAAGGTGCACGTGGTGTGAAGTGTACATGGAGAAATTTCTACAAGTGTGTGAACATAAGCATAAGCATGGGATACACATGAGAAAGGGGAACATGCAGATATAGGGGGGAAACATAAACAAATATAGCATCCTTGCAAATAGAGTCAAGCCCTTAAACAAATAATATTCCCCAGTAGAGTCGCCACCGTGGCCATCCCCGATCCTCGCCGTGCGGGCGGGTGCATGGAGGAAAGGATCCTTCGGGTCCCACGTGTCCCTCTCAGGAGCGCTTCAGTCAGCGTCAATTGAGATGTGGTGCAAAAATGTAGAGAGACTCTGAGTCGCCAGTCTATTTTACTCAAAATAGAAAAAAAGAAAAGGGGAAGCCACCCCGAAGGATGGCATCCAAAGACATACTGGTGCGTACGAAACCAAAATGATTCGAGAAAGGTTCGAAGGCTTAGTTACGAAATGGGAAGGTATTAGGCACCCATTCCTCCCCTTCGGTCTCTCATGGATATTTGCTATTTTCCTTTATATTTCCCCCGTGATATGTGTGCGTGTGTATATATAGAATGGAGGTAGGAATTCTCGACTTGTATCATGGAAAGACAAAGCGAGTCATCCGTAGGAAGATATAATAATAATATTAGAAAAATTAGATTTACGCGATTACCCCTACGTTGACCGTTATAATGGAACGATAATGCATATGGAGTAATACGTCACTAAGAGCAAGTATATAGAATATAAGAAAAATGGATTTAGAGAAGATAGAAAATGAGAGAAAGAGTGAGAAAAAGTACTCCAGTCTCAGGTTTTACCCCGAGATGCCTACGTAGCCTATAAAGGCATCAAAGTCCACGTAGTTCGCATACAAAAATCAGGGGTGGGGTTTATCCCATATATCCAAATGGAGAATCTCTTATTTGTGAGTGTGTGTGTGTGTGTAGAAAAAAGTGTTTTAGTTGTGAGAAAAGTGTGGGAAAAGTGTGAGAATACCTATTTGGAATTCATGAGTAAACCATCTTTTTCTTGTTTTTTGGGGTTTTATTTATATGAAAATAAGAGATGTGCAATGATAGTAAATAAAAAAGTGTTTTAGGATGTGTGAGATGAGATAATAAAAGTGCTAAGTAAGAAAGCAAGTTATTGGGAATTTAAGAGAATTTGAGAAAGTTAGACCTTCTTGAAGATCTTGAGCTTGATCTTGAATGTTGGAGAGAATCCCTTGCACTTGGATGATGATGGAGAGTGGCTAATTCACCAAGTTTGATGAAAAGGATGATGAAAAGTGGAAGTAAAAAGGGCATTTGGAAGTTGAAATCACGCTGCCTCCGAGAGAGGTTTCTGGGATTCTCTAAGAGAGATTTTTATCAGATCTGGGCTCTCCTTACAAATGAGGTGAAGGCCTATTTTTATAGGCCCAGGTGAGTGCCGATTGGCATTGGCACGTTCCTGCCTATCGGCACCTGCCGATAAGCAGGGTCTGGAACCTGCCATTTGGTCGTGCGCTTCAGGCTTTTCCGAGAAATCGGCCGCCGAGGGCAAATCTTTGGTCAGAATCGCGCACGGGGCATACCGTTGGAAATGAAATTCAGAGCCTTTCAAAGTCCTTTGGACGGCTCCCAGGTTCAGGAGTTGTCTTTGGGTCAAATATGGCTCAGAAGAGTTTGTCGGTCCATTGGACGGGTAATCATTCGGACGCAAATGGATCGTTCATCCGCATGGTAAGTCCGAATCGTGCAAAGGGCAGACCTTTGGAAAGGTTTGGAGATGTACTTCGACATTCCAAATAGTTTGACCCGGTTTAGAGAGTTGACTTTGGTCAACTAGGTTCGGGAAGCATTCGATGACCTCTCGGAGTAAAACAGAACGTTTGTCCGAATGGTAAGTCAGAATCACGCACGGGATAGACCATTAGAAAGGGTATTCAGTGCCCTTCGAAGATTCACTCAGCCTGAGTCGAGACGAAGAGTTTGACTTAGGTCAAATAGAGCCTGGCAATTCCCGATGGCCTCTAGGTCAAGTTTCGAACACAAACGGATCGTTCGTCCGCATGGTAAGTCAAAATCGCGCACGAGGTGGTCCGTTGGAAAGGGGATTTAGTGTCTTTCGAAGATTCATTCAGTCTCAGTTGAGACGAAGAGTTTGACTTTTTGGTCAAACTGAGCAGGGGAGTGCCCGTTGGCTTCTTGGTCAGTACTCGGGACATGACCTGGGTTTGGAGTGCTGAAGGGAGGTACTAGGGACCTAAGGAGAGTTAGGGGGTAACTGAATGGGGTGTCTACATCATGGAGCATGAAGATTACACTAAGCATGGATATTCTAAGTGTTGTGTACAACATGTGGGTATAAGTGATCTTATGTGCACGTGTAGGTAGTGTAAGGTGTATAGGGAGACAATTTACATGTGTGTAAGTGAGGAGTGATATAAGCATGAGGAAGATATATATAAGAAATATTAGAGGAGAAAAAAGGGAACATACAGGTAGGTACATACACACACAAGTAGAAAATAATAAAACCCATGAAAATATAGTCTAGCCCTCTTACGTCATTCCCCAGTAGAGTCTCCACTGTGTCCATCCCTCTAGTTTTCCTCCATCTTGGAATTTGATGCTCGTGCGCACGCAGTTGGGGAGGGAGAGAAAGTCTCACACCCTTTTCTAGGAGCTTTTCGGTCATCGTCAATGTGGGTGATGTAAAGAGATGGAGTCTCCAGCCTATTTTGCACAAAACAGGCAAAACAACATGCTGTCGCCTCGAGAGAGCGTCATTAAAGACAAACTGATGCTTATGAAACCAATAGTTCTGAGGTTCACGGGCTAAATTATGGAATGTAGAGGTGTTAGTCACCCAACCCTCCCTTTTGGTCTCTCATGGGCTTATGTTACTATTTTCCTTAATTTCTCCGTGAAGTGTATGCGCGTGTATATGGGAAAGATAAAGTGAGGTCATCCAAAGGATTGTTCCCAGAATAATAATTAGAAAATATGATGTATGCGCATGGTAAGTTAGGGATGCAAACGGATCGTTCATCCACATGGTAAGTTAGAATCGCGCACGGGGCATTCTGTTGGAAAGGGGATTCAGTGCCCTTCGAAGATTCATTCAGTCTTAGTCGAGACAAAGAGTTTGACTTTTTGGTCAAACTGAGCCAGGAAGTGCCCGATGGTTTCTAGGTCAGTACTCGGGACATGACCTAGGTTTGGAGTGCTGAAGGGAGGTACTAGGGACCTAAGGAGAGTTAGGGGGTAATAGAATGGGTTGTCTACAGCATGGAGCATGAAGATTACACTAAGCATGGATATGTGAGATTAAGTAATGTGTGAGTATCTATAAGTGAGTGTGTGGTTGTGAACCTAAGCATGGATCATCCTCAAGTGGTGTGTGATAAGTGTTAGTGAGCATGGATATATACAAGTGTGATAAGTTGAAGTGTGTGTTACTAACACTTAATCATGGATATTCTAAGTGTTGTGTACAACATGTGGATATAAGTGATCGTATGTGCATGTGTAGGTAGTGTAACGTGTATAGGGAGACTATTTACATGTGTGTAAGTGAGGAGTGATATAAGCGTGAGGAAGATATATATAAGAAATATTAGAGGAGAAAAAAGGGAACATACAGGTAGGTACATACACACACAAGTAGAAAATGATAAAACCCGTGAAAATATAGTCTAGCCCTCTTACGTCATTCCCCAGTAGAGTCTCCACTGTGTCCATCCCTTCGGTTTTCCTCCATCTTGGAAGTTGATGCTCGTGCGCGCGCGGTTGGGGAGGGAGAGAAAGTCTCACACCCTTTTCTAGGAGCTTTTCGGTCATCGTCAATATGGGTGATGTAAAGAGATGGAGTCGCCAGTCTATTTTGCACAAAATAGGTAAAAGAACATGCTGCCGCCTCGAGAGAGCGTCATTAAAGACAAACTGATGCTTATGAAACCAATAGTTCTGAGGTTCAAGGGATAAATTATGGAATGTAGAGGTGTAAGTCACCCATCCCTCCCTTTTGGTCTCTCATGGGCATATGTTACTATTTTCCTTAATTTCTCCGTGAAGTGTATGCGTGTGTATATATAAATGGAGGTCGGAATCATTCGACTCATATCATTGGAAAGATAAAGTGAGGTCATCCAAAGGATTGTTCCCAAAATAATAATTAGAAAATATGATGTATGCACCTAACGAGATATTAATCGTTATAATGGAACGATAATATTTGTCAGATAAAACACAAATATGAATCACAAATATGATATATATGAAATAATGTGTGGATAAAATAGGAAAAAGAGGAAAGTGTGAAAATAGGAAAATTGGACTCGAGTCTCAAGTTTTAGCTCGAAATGCCTATTTAGCCTATAAAGGAATCAAAGTCCATGTAGTTCACATGGTGCACAAGGGTGGGGTTTATCCCATAGATTTAAATGGGAGTTTATTATATGTGTGTGTGTAGAAAATATATTTTTAGTTTTGAGAAAATGTCGTCAATAATCCCTTTGAAATTTATAGGTGTAACTCTCTTTTTCTTATTTTTGGGTTGTTTATATAAAATAAAAAATATGAAATATAACTAATAAACGATCAGATGTTAATTTGTATGATCTAAATTAAAAGATAAATTTACAATTTATGTAACTAATGTAAAAATAAGGAATTTAGAGAGAAAGAGAGAGAAGGGTACTAGGACCTTCTTTGAAGACTTGAGGCTTGATATAGATCCTTGATGAGGTTCTTTGTAAGTTGGGATGGATATAATATGAGAGAGAAGGGTATTTTTGCTAAAATAGGTTTGAAAATAATGGGAATGAAAAGTGGAAAGGAATTTCACACAACGGAACTTCGCTGATTGCAGAAGAATGTTGATGAGAACACTGATATTGATGAGAACACTGATATTGATGTATTTGAGGTGTGCCTTGGAAGTGAGATCATTCCCTCCTTATATAGGTTAGGGGTACTGTCGATCAGCATATGCCCAGCCTTGCGAATTGGCATGTGACCCTAAACACATTGTTGATTGGCAGGGAAATGGACCCGCCAATCGGTAGCCTCATGTAGATTTTTTTGGGAAATGATCATAGAACCCAATCCATAAATCTAAATCATGCATGGATAATATCATTATAAAGGTAATTCAAATACCTTCAAGAGTCCTTTGGACCTCTCCGAGGTCTGGGAGTTGACTTTAAGTCAAACGAGGCTCGAAAACACATGTTGGTCATTTGGATGGGTGATCATGGAACAGTAATGGATCATTCATCCAAACCATAAGTTAGAATTAAACATGGGGAATACCTATGTAAATTTAATTAAGTGATCGTAGAATATTCATTTAGTCTCATTCGAGATGAAGATTTAAATCTGCCTAAACGACGCCTAGGAGCATCTGGTGGGCTTTGGATCAGTTTTTAGGAGAAAACGGATTATTCGTCTGAACTGTTATGTCATTTCACACAATGGGAAGACCGTTGGAAATGGTCTTCAGTGCCTTTAGAAGATTCATTGAGCTTTATCTCGGACGATAAAGTTGATTGGGGTCAAATCAGGGCCCGAGAGCACCGGTGGCCTCTAGATCAATTTTCGATAGTAAAATGGTTCGTTAGTCTGAACCGTTATTCCAATTCATGCATGGTATGGACCATTGGAAAGGGAATTCAGAGCTCTTTGAAGATTTATTGTACTTTTTCTCTGACGATGGAGTTGACTTGAGTCAAGCACGGCCAGGGAGCACCCGATGGCCTCTACATCGGTACTTGGAGTATGACCTAGGGTTTGTAGGGGAGGTGCTAGGGACCTAAGGAGAGACTTGGGGGGGTCCTATAATGTGGTTTATAAAGTGGGGAACAATGATAACATCACCAAGGTTGCATTGTACTCACACATAAGATCATGATTAGTAAACATAGCCGGTGCATCATCTCTAATCCTGACGTTCATCTATTCCATGACCTTAGACATTTTAAGCTTATAATCCTATAGGCTCTACTCTTTGATGAATATCCTAAAAGTATTCCCTCGTCAATACTAGAGTCAAATTTCCCTAAATTATCTCTATCTTTAAGGAGATATCAAGGTCCCCCCACCCCCAAAAAAACTCAAAAATACGATAGGTTAGGTTTATTAACTATCCACATCTCATATGGAGTGTGAAGTGTGAGCGGATGAAAATAGACCCTATTCACTATGTGTCATACGGTGTTAACCGCCTCCTCCCAAAAACATCTAGGCATGTTCCTACTATGGAGAATGGATCGTGCTATGATATGGATAGCCCTATTTCTCCTCTAAAAAATGCCTTTTTGTTGAGGAGTGAGAATGACTGAAACCTCATGTTTGATGCCAACTTCATCACAAAAACCATCAACATCGGTAACTTTAAATCCAGTGAAATTGTCAGTACGAATACGATTTATAGTGACACCATGTAGATTTTGAAGTACACGACACTTGACCGTTAAAAACTCAACAACATGAACTTTTCTCTAAGAAATCCAACAATCTAATATCTCAAAAAGTCATCAACCATCACTAAGGTATACTTCTTACCACCAATACTCTCCCTACGCGTGGTTACATAAGATCCATATGTATCAACCTTAAAGCACAGGAGTTGGTAATGGTATTTAACTTCCTATGGGGACTCTTGATTTGTTTCCCTTGTTGGCAAGGACCACAAACCAAGGAAATTAGATTTCCAAGTGATGGTAAGCCATGAACTAGGTTTTTTTAAACTAAACTCGCAAGTTATCTAAAATTATGTGACATAATTGAGAGTGCGCTTTATGTTCAACTAGATAAACCAATTTAATTAAGCCCAGTTTAATAAACCAATTTCAAATACACATCTAGGTCGTGCATTTAAAGGTGATTGATTAATAGATAAACACATAAAAATCATGCAATAGTCAATCACACAAAGCAAATGAGGAAAAATCCCCCAAAGGGGCAAAACCATTTTATTTCTATATGATTGTAGCAACTTACATACATGAAGAAATATAGTTTCACAAACGAATACACTCAGGCACCGGTTCGTTGTCGTCATCAAGAGTATCTCGTGAGACTCTCCAAGGACAACAGTGTAGAGAACCCTTTCTCAACACAAGATGCTCCACAGATGTGGGTATGTCTAGGTTTAACACGATTCACAAGAAATTATGAGTGTTTGTGAATCTCAGGGTGTTTGGGCTTGATAAAAGATGAAGACTTGATAAATTAGGTATGATGAATGTTTCCCCCAAAGTCTTAAGCGAAAAGGTCTTCCAATTTGGCAATTTATAGAACTCGAAGAAAAGAGATACGTCGAATTTTGCTGAGCTCGTCGGACCGGTTCGGAAAGGATAATCTGATCGGTTCGGCATCAAGATTAGTTTATTTTTCTCTTTAAACGGATTGATCTTCTTGTTAAAACTTGGTAGAAGGTTTTCTAGAGTCGGATCTATTCATTTTTTCATAGGGCAAGATCGGTCCGGTATCCAAACTTGGACCGTAAGACTTCAGGTCATCAAACCGTTTCCATTTTCTTCAGGACTGGATCGATCTAGTCTCTGTTTTGCTTGAGCTTCTCTGTATGTGGACTCTTGTGAACTAGAAAATGTTACCACGAACATACGATTAAAGGAAATAGTCATGACGCACGATGTTGGTGACGATGGATACATGAAATGCAGAATTCAAATTGATCTCGTCGAAATATGATCGTGCTAAGACGAGCCTACTGTAGCAGTATATGACATTTATTTTAGAATCTAGGATAAAACAAAAATACCTAGATACTACCTTGGACATTTATAGAACATGTCTTTACTAATATCCCCCTATGTCTATGCCGGTAATACATTAAAAGAAAATCCGAATTATGATCCCCCAATATAAAAGAACCAAATTTCATACAATGCAGTATTTCCAGTAAACCCCAAAATAGGAAAAACTCAATGAATGACTTCCACCATATTCAAATTCTTCAAATCTTCAAACTTCCTTTGTCCTCATCAGGGTGTGCAAAAAGATTCCTCAATTTTATACCTACACACATGAGGCAAGAAACAAGTACTCGTGATGCGCAATAGAGTGAAATATAATGATAAGAAACAATGAGTATATTCAGTATGAACAGGCATATCATTATGAAAAAACAAAACCATTCTCCCCCATAATGAAAATAAATCAAGTTCCCCCATAATTTGTTCTCCCCCTTTTTATGATGTCCCCAAATAGACAAATAAGAGGAGTAAAAAAATGAAAATGGAGAATGTCACACAAAGAACCATTTTCTCTTTATGAATTTTTAATATTTTTCTTAAAGAATATATATCACAGAATCATACCATGGAAAGCACACTAAGACAACCAATTCAATGGAAGAGAAATTATAGGGGTGTGAACAAATTTGATAGGACAATCAAGGCATACTAACATGACATATGTGCACGATGGAATATCGGATACTCCTAACGAATGTACTCAATCTCGTCCTTAGCTGTAAGAGAGGTGAATTCAACTGAAATTGACTTAATGAAATCGCTAATTCAAAGTCTAACATGATTTTCAGACCAATAACACCAAAAACTATTTAATTCTTTTTCAATACATTTTTCAGAAAGTGCAAATCGTTAACAAAATTTCCAACCAATCTCCCTCATGGATATGAATGAACCGAAACAATTAACTAGGTTGGCCCAATTTTGTGGCTCTTTAAATAACCTTGGAAATTTTTATTAGTGCCATGGTTTTGAGGTCTTTTTTTTTTCAACGGAGGCATTTCTCGTAAATATTATTATTCTTTCGTAGTCCTCTTCTCATTTTTCACTCATCAAAATTTTATTAAATAAAATTCCTCACTGAAAACGGAATAACATGCACTTCTTCAATTGTTAAGTTTTATTGCATTTTTTTCATTGTATAGGTAGAATTGAGATGAAAACACTGACCAACATGGGATAAGACAAGCACAACAATCAACCAGATTCGTGCACGAGTGCAATAAAGGAGATAAGGATCCAAACATGTAGAAAGGTATCACTAAACACATCTCAATGGCACCAAAACACTGTAAAGCACATGATGAAATGAAGTGGAATATCTAGTCACTACCAAACTATCACGTGGAAGATGGAGATGATGTGGTGACTTTTGCCATCCTAAATGTCTAACCATAAAAGGTGCAAAAAAATTACAAAAATATTTTTAACTTTTCATTTTTCTTAAAAAGAACTGAAAATATTTTTGAACTATTCATATATTCCTAAATAACCAAAACTTTTTGTATGTTTTCAAAGAATAAAGAATAATGCAATATACAAAATGATACAAAAGAGACAGTCTAGTAATAGGAATCAGATTATATGAACAGGAAAAAGGCATCCTACTCTGTACATGGAAATACCCCTCAGTCAACTGTGCAAATTCCTAAAGACTTCCTAAGACTCTCGAATCTAAGGGCATCTAAAGGCTTCGTCATAATATCGGTTAACTGAAGGTCAGTACACATAAAACTCAAGGATACAACCTTTTCCTCTAAAAGATCACAAATAAAGTGCTCGTGTATCCTATTGTGCTTTGTGCACGAGTGCTAGACAGGATTGTGGGATATGTGTATCGCGCTCGTGTTATCACAGGAAATGGTCATGGTGTCCTGTGATATCCCATAATCTTCCAGCATCTGCTTCATCCACAGAAGTTGCGTGCAACAACTCTCGGATGTTATATACTCAACCTCAACAGTGGATAAAGAGATGGAGTTTTGATTCTTGCTCAACCAAGAGACAAGAGAAGAACCAAAATAGAAACACCCACCAGATGTGCTCCTACATCCATCTGCATCCCCGGCCCAGTCGGCATCTGAATAGGAAGACAAACGATCATTAGTATCAAAGGAATACAAAATTCCAAAGGAAAGAATTCCACTTATGTATTTGATAATATGTTTTAGAGTGAGTAAGTGTGACTTTTTAGGGGACGCTTGATATTATGCACAGACTTCAACACTAAAGGCTATGTCGGAATGACTAGAAATAAGGTAGAGAAGAGTGACTATCATACTTTGATATAAGGTTTGCTCAACGTCCTTTCCTGAAGTGTCCTTACTAAGCTTTGTCGATGTACTCATGGGTGTACGTGCATGCTTAGCGGATTCTAAACCAAATTTCTTCACTAGGTCTCTAGCATACTTGGATTGGGAGATGAACATCCCATCCTCAAGATGACGTACCTGGAAATAAGGGAAGAATCTAATATCACCTACCATGCTCATCTCTCAAACTCACTTTTCATATCCTCCTCAAAGTGATGAGCATGCTGGGAGCACGTGGATCCAAAGACTATATCGTCCACATAGACCTGGTCAACCAAAATAGCACCGTTAACTCTCCTGATGAACATCATTATATCAAATCCCCATCTTTGAAATCCACGGGCTAAAAGATAGGAAGTAAGACTCTCGTACCAAGCACAGGGTTCTTACTTCAAACCATACAAGGCTTTCTTCAGATAGTAGACGTGTTCAGGATGCTTAGGGTCTTCAAACCCTTTTGGTTGTTCCACGTAAACCTCCTCCTATAGAATTCCATTCATAAAGTAACTCTTGAGATCCATTTGATATAGCTTGAAGTACAGATGACATGCGATGGTGAGTAGTAAACAGACGGACTCAAACCTCACAATAGGAGCAAATGTCTCATAAAAGTCAACACCCTCTATCTGTGTGTAGTCTTGAGCTACCAACCTAGCCTTATTACGGATAATAGTAGCACTTTCATCCATTTTATATTTGAAAATCAACTTGGTACCAATCATGTTAGTCTCACTAGGTCAGAGGACAAGTTCCCAGACATAATTCTTTCTAAATTGAAGCAACTCATCCTTCATGGAAGATATCCAGTGTTCATCCTTGTGAGGATCTTTGTGATTCTTAGGCTAGACTTTGGACATGTAGAAGATATGGCTAACAAGGTTCTCTAGATAAGAATGAGTCCTGAACCCTAGGGTAGGATCTCCCAAAATGGTAGTTGGGTCTTGACTCGTATGAACCCAAGCAGGTGTGTCCTCTAAGACAGGAGTAGTGTCCACCCTAGGTGTGGGAGGTACAATGGGATCATCAAAAGTATGTGTGTTATCCTCACACAACTGTCTGGGGTCAACTAACGTCAGATGTTCATCATCTTCCACGGTGACATAATTGACTCTATAACCCTAGAGTTTCTCAGGTTAAACACTCGGTATACTCTATTGTTCGATGAATATCCTAACATAATTCCCTCGTCGCTTTGGGAATCTAACTTTCCTAGTCGCTTTCTATCCCGTATGATGTAGTATTTACTCCCAAAGACATGGAAATATGTCAGGTTAGGCTTTTTTTTAGTCCACAATTCATAAGGCATCTAAAGTGTGTGTGGATGCAAGTAAACCCTATTCACCGTATGGCATGTGGTAGACACCGCCACTGCTCAAAATCTCCTAGAAACATTATGCCTAAGAAGCATAGATCTAGATATTTCTCGAATTGTCTGATTTTTTCTCTTAACAATCCTATTTTGCTAAGGTGTCTTTACGGATGAAAAATCATGCTTGATCCCAAGGCTATCACAGTAAAGATATAATTTTTTCTCCTTGAATTCAGTGTCGTTGTCACTATGCATTCTATTAATAGTGAAACCGTGATGGTTTTACAGGACACGACACTTGGTCATCAAAAACTCAACAGCATCTGATTTTTCTCTTAGAAAACCTACAATAGAATATCTAGAGAAGTCATCAACCATTATGAGAACATACCTCTTACCACCCAAACTCTTTATACCAGTAGGACCCATATGATCAATGTGAATCAACTCAAGTACTCTAGAGGTGGTAATGGAGTTCAACTTCATATGTGGGCTACGAATTTGCTTTCCCAACTGACAGGGTCCACAAACTGTGGAAGTTGGTCTTCCAAGATATGGTAAGCCACGCACTAGGTCCTTTTTAACAAGACGATCCAAATCTCTAAAGTTCAAGTGACCTAGACATTGATGCCATGGATCCGTAGGATTGATCATGGCACTGTTGTAGATATATGAGGACTTTGGAACTAACCCATAGCAGTTATCTTATGTCCTCACCCCTTGAAATACTTGTTTATCAGCTTGATCATATGCATTACAGGCATCCCGCTCAAACTTAACTGTAAAGTTAGCGTCGCACGGTTGGCTGATGCTAAGAGGGTTTGCCTTTATACTTTTGATGTACAACACATTTTATTTATCTCTATAGTACCTCGTCCTACAATGCTAGACCTGCTGCATCACCAAAGCTGACTTTTTCTTCTTTGTGATCCATTAAGGAGGTAAAAAATGAGACGTCATCAGTCATGTGTTTAGAAAACCCACTGTCAAAATACCATTGTGAGGTATTCTTAGATTTCAGAGACACATGAGCAACAAGAGCTTTGTTTCCATTCTTAGGTACCAAAGAGGAGGTAACCCTTTGTTTTCCCTTGTTGTTGATGGTTCAAGTCGCAAAGTTGGTAGTATTCATAGACGATCCAGATAACCATTGGAATTATCCCATTAGACTCTGGGAAGTAGTGACTAAAAACTCAACTTGCTCTCTCAGTATTGTGAGATTATTTGTGGGGTGTGATGGAGCATAAGTACGTCCTGTCTGACCAGAACTATAGCAAAACTCTCTCAGGTGACCTTTCCTCTTACATTAAGTACAAAAGTACACAGTTTGAGGTCTACCTCAATTTTCTTTTCTTAGCCAAACAACTTTCTTAGGTTTTGGTGGATGACCATACAAATTCGTCGTAAACATAGGGACTAGATTAGGTGGAATTTGTGATGTGGACACACCATCAGACTCAATTCCTGGTCTCTACCCAAATCCCAAAGCAGGGGAGAGGAGAATATTTCCCATCTTTCCATATCTATCCTCGATTTGAACTTTTCCTTCCCATGCTCTTTCAAGATCGTGCGTGAGCTGGGAAACAAGGGCTTCCAATATCTTTAGAGCCTCTTCGGATGCACATAAGTCTATCATCACATTAGCCACTTGTTTTGTCAAGTCCCCTTTGACTTTATCAAAACACTTTTCTCTCTCTTCAAACAGGCTTTCTCTCTTTCTTCACAGACAGACTCTCTCTCTCTCTCAAAATGATGATCAAGGAGGACTCATTCTCTCTTATCTCTCCTAACTCTTTCTCTAACACTGAAATCCTAACAACTAAACATTTATTGTACTTTTAGTTTTAAATGAATCATCATATAAATCAGCATAAGCACGACTAAGGTCACTCTCATTCTCACTCCCTGCATCCTCTTTCTCACTCTCAGTGTCGAGGTATCCATGTGAAGAGGCATCCTCATTTATGTGAGGTTCATCATAATCTCTTACGTGGCTAGCCATTGATTCAGTGAAGTTGCACTCATGCAGTGATTCTTCTCCTGAATCCATCGACTCGACCTCGCTATCGTCACTCAGGGTAGCATTTAGAATATCTTTTCTTTTTTCTTTGGCGAGTCTGTTCAGCCTTGTAGAACATTCAAAAGATCGATGACCCTTAACGTCACACTCATATCATCTCTCTTCGTTTCTCTTGGGTGTGTCTTTCTTTTCTTTTTCAGAATTTTTATTTTTCTCAATTTTTTTATATCATTAAACTTGAGAAACTTCTTAAAATTCTTCGCAAACAAAGCCAAATCATCTAAATCAAAGTCGAAATTAGAATCTAACATATTTTCTTCAGTCCGTTTAGATAATTCTACCCTCCTCCTAGCTGGCTCAAAATTCTTTTTAGCTTGGGCCTTAAGTGCAATTCCTTTATCTTTTGCTTTCACAACTCTAGGAAACATGTCTAATTCATAGGTTTGAAGATCACCTACTAATTCTTCTAATTTAAGGGAGTTCAAGTTTCCTAAAGAATTTAACACTGTGACTTTGGGGATGAAATGCTTAGGTAACAAATGCAATATCTTTTTAACAACTCTAGCATTAGGGATGTATTCAACAAGATTGAAACTAGTATTAACTGTATCATATAAACGAGCATAAAATTCGTCAAAGCAATCCGATTCCAACATGGTAATTGTTTCAAACTGAGTTATTAAATTTTGCAGTTTCGACTCTTTAACAGAATTCGTTCCTTTATGGGTGAGCTGAAGAACGTACCATGCTTCTTTAGACGTGGTACACATCATTATTCGTCGGAACTTGTCAGGAGTGACGGATCCCAAAATGTCACTAAGTCTTTTAGAATTATACGTGGACCATTTAAATTCATCCTCTGTCCATGGAGCCACAGATTTTAAAGTTGTCACATTTTCAACAGTGACGGTTGGACGTGTCCACCCATTTTTAACAAGGATCCACACACATTCATCAATGGCTTTAAGGGAAGATTTCATCCGGGCTTTCCAGTATTCATAGTTAGACCCATGAAAAACTGGAATTTTAATAAATGATTTTTCCATTTGAACAAACTCTTTTAAGAAATCAATTAAAAAAATTTGATATTTAGGAAAAAAGTTGCGAACAATTACACGGTGAAATTGTGTAACTGACTCTGATACCAATTTTAGAGGGCCCTTTATGTTCAACTAGAGAAACTAATTGAATTAAGCCCGGTTTAATAAACCAATTTCAAATACACATATAGGTCATGCATCTAAAGGTGATTCATTAATAGATAAACACATTCAAATCATGAAATAGTCAATCACATAGAGAAAATGAGGAAAAATCCCCCAAAGGGGCAAAACCATTTTATTTATATATGATTGTAACAACTTACATACATAAAGAAATACAATTTTATAAACGAAGACCCTGACGCACCGGTTCGTTGTCGTTAGCCAGAGCTTCCTTCAAGATGGTCCAAGGACAGCAATGTGTATAACACTTTCTCAACACAAGATGCTCCACAGATGTGGGTATGACTGGGTTTAACACGATTCACAAGAAATTATGAGTGTTTGTAAATCTCAGGGTTTTTGGGCTTGATAAAAGGTGAAGACTTGATAAATTTGGTCTGCTGAATGTTTCCACTAAAGTCTTAAACAAAAAGGTCTCCAAATTTGGCAATTTATAGAACTCGAAGAAAACTGATACACCGAATTTTTTTGAGCTTGTCAAACCGATCCGAAAAGGATAATTAAATCGGTTAGGAATTTGAATCGGTTCATTTTTCTCCTTAAATGGATCGATCTGCTTGTTAAATTTTGTCATAAGGATTTCCAGAGCCGGATCGGTTCATTTTGGTATAGGGCAAGATCGGTTTGGTATCCAAGCTTTGGCAGTAAGACTTTGGGTCATCGGACCAGTTCAATTTTCTTTAGGATCTGATCGGTTCAGTCTCTACTTTGCTTTAGCTTCTCTGTATGTAGACTCTTATGAACCGAAAAATCTTACCACGAACACACGATTGAAGGAAATAGGCATGACGCACAATGTTAGTGATGATGGATACGTAAAATGCAAAATTCGGATTGAGGCCGTCAAAATATGATCGTGCTGAGATGAGCCAATTGTAGCGATATACGACATATATTCTAGAATATAGGATAAAATAGAAATACCTACATACTACCCTGTACATTTATGGAACATGTCCTTATAATAATCATTGATGCCAAAGGTCCGTGGTGGAGACCTTAGCACTATTGACTAAAGAGGACTTGAAAATGATACCGTAGCAATTGTCACTAGTCCTCACACATTATAGTAAAAAGTTCACTAGATTCACAAAAGGCGTTACACCCTGGTCAGTTAAACTTTATCGCAAATTTAACTCATGCTTATTAAGTTATACTTAAACCCTTCAACATACAACAAATTGTTTATCTTAGTAAATTCGTAAATCTTTATGCAACCTAAACCTATTATGGTTGACCTACACCCATCCCCTAAGGTGACTTTTCCTTCCTTATGATCCAGAAGGTTGGTAAAATGTGACTTGTCACCGCTCAAGTGCCTAGAGGACCCACTATCAAAATACCGTTGAGAAGTATCTTGAACCTGAAGAGAAAGTGAATAATAAGGGATTTTTGTTGTAACCTTTTGTTTGCCCTTATCCTTATTGGCACTAGTCATTTTGTGGTAAGTGTTATGAAACGTCATAGGCATACATTGAAATCCTTCCATTAAAGTTTTAGAAGAGATAACAAGAAACTCAACTTTCTCTATAAGACTAGTTAGGTTGATATAATGGTGTGTGGGAGCATGTGTGTGAAAAACTCTTCATAGATTATAGAAAAAATCCTTAGGTGACTTATTCATTTATGATGGATACAAACATGTATTTCTTTATGTCTACCTTGGTCAAAAAACCTATGATGAGTTCTCCTTGGTGAGTTAAGTAGAGGCCCATAAGGATCCATCACAAACTTGGTAACCGGTTCTAGTGCGATATTGAAAGTGGATGCACCTTCATAAATTATCACTTTCCTCTCTTTAAAATCTAAATCGGGATCTTGAAACATCTTTTTAACCCTTTTAGATGTGTCCTCTAAAGTAACATTGAATTCTTGAGCACGTTCGAGATATTTATCGAATAGGGAAGCATGGACTTCAAGTTTCTCATGAGTCTATAATGATGCTTGAAAACCTCTCATAAGACTATCCACTTTATTGGTCAAGTCAATATTTTCCCTACCCACTGAAATAATTTTCTACCTCAAAGAAATTCTTACTGAGGCCTCATTCTCTCTCTAACCTTTTAACTCATTATGTAAAGAAAACACCCTAAGAGTCAAATTTATATTTGCTTTTTAGTTTTCAAAGATTCGCTGTAAAGTTTAAAGTAAACGTATTGGAGGCCACATTTTAGCTCATTTAAATTCTTTGTGTCTCCCTCAAAGTCTTCGAATGATTCGGCTTAATGTCGAGGTTATCACGTTTAGAAATGTCCCCATCGACATGAGACGTACTTGAAGTGCCAACGTGATTAGCCATAAATGGAGTGAAGTTACGTCCATGTTGTTATTCATCCTCGGAATCCAATTACTCAACATTACTAACGCTAAGAGTGGAATTATAGGTGGCTTTGCCTTTTCCCTGTCTCTTAAGCCAAGTCATATGTTGTGTGACTCTTTCCAACACACTCATACTATCTCTTAGATTCGCCATTCTTAGGATACTCACCTATATCTTTCTTTTGATTATTATCAAAAACATTCTTGCCTTATTTGAATCTTTTTTTTCCTTGGATGATTTTTTATTTTTATATTTGAGATTTGTTTTGAATTTTTTAGTAAACATGAAAAGACCATCTTGATAAAATTCAAAATCGGAGTCAAAACCTTCTTTTTCTTTAGATTTAACTTTTAAAGCAATTCGTTTTTCTTTTGGGTTGGGGGGACATGTCTAATTTGTAAGTTTGAAGATCAATAATGAGCTATTTTAGCTTAAATGTGTCTAAAATTCTCAAAGAGTTAAGGACGACTTAGAATTTTCTTAACAACTCTCGTTTTTGGAATTTGCTCACCTAAGTTAAAACTATAATTTTCAATATCGAACAATATTACATAAAATTCATTAAAAAATTTAGTTTCAATCATGCTTATAATCTCAAATTATGTGGTGAGGTCTTGAAGCTTATAATCTTTGATAATATTGGTACCCTCGTGTGTGAGTTGGACGTCTGCATCACTTGTTGTCAATAACAAGGAAGGAAGACATAACTGCAACAATTATTGGTATCCTTTTTATTGACAATAAGGAATTCATATCAAGTAATGCCCCACAACAATCTCCACTTATCTCGGTGTCCACCGATCAACCTCATGAAACTATTTTCCTATCTTCAGCAATGGAGAATCAACTCCACATTGATATGAATATGCTACATGTTCTTCGGGATTTGATAAAGTGATCTAAAATTAGATTTGAAAAGTGTTTGATGAAAAGATGTCTAAAATTCTTGATGGAAATTGTAAGCTTGTATCTCTAGATATATGTAGAAAAATCTCCAAGAGATAGGCTTGAAAATATTGCATTTGAAATCAAGTAAAAATAAAAAAAATTCTAGCTCGTTCCAATGAGGTACATCTTGTTTGATTGAAGTACCCTATTTCATTCTAACAACCATCGAACGACTGATTTTACGAGATTCCAGATAGGGCCAAAAGTTGCCAAAATCAATCTCGTTCGAAGTCGTTCGAAGATGTTGTAACGAGTTATGTGTACTCGTTCGAGTGGAATATAATGTTTTTTTAACGACTTTGTAAATTTTCAAAAAAACATTTTGGAAGAATATTTTATCTCTTTAAACACGTTTAAAATATCCCTAGACAAATTAATTACACAAAATCAACTTCATATACCTTCTCCAAATGAATGTATTGACAATCTTAACTCTTTGATCTTCGATTATTGCATTCTGTCACGAACTTGTCTTCACTTGAAGCCTTGATAATGTACATGATGCTTAAGCTGAGTGTAATAGGAAATGCCAAACTAAAATCTAATGAGCAATCATAAAACTTGCTCTTACAAATACTAACACAAAGGTTATAACTAATCTCTTATGCAAGTAGTAATTCGGTACCTCTTCAACTAAAATTTAAAGAATCTCGAACGGTCAGTAACAACTTTAAGAAAGAATAATACTTTTGATGTGCTCGCGTCTATATGTAGACAAGTGTGTCCTAAACTCTCTCTCGAGACTAAGCAAAATTATAAGAAACATCCCATGCCCAAAAATGGCAAACATAAAAACCTACCTGTGGTTGTCGAAATAAGTTTAATCCATATATAATAATCAATTCTCAATAATAAAATAATAGGACCACATTCCCAAATCAATAAAGTGGTCAGATACTAAGCCAACCACACAACTGCTATGTCTCCATAATCACAACATACATCAGTACCCCAACTCACTCGGGTAATCATGTATTAATATATATATATACACACACACACACACACACACTAGCGGAATGCCCGTGCCTGAAGGCACAACGAAAATTTTCAAAATACATAATTGCGAAACAGTAAAAATTCCGTTCCCCAACAAAACAAAGTGTAATTTGAAATAAAACATCATAATATCCTTTGTTTTTAAGACTATCTACCTTGCTTAAAAAATAACAAATAAGCCAACAACATTCAAATAGTCTTAGTTTACACACACACACACACACCCCTTACCCCAACACACACACAATCTAAGCATAACACTATGTACAATAGTCAAACAAATTGCTAAAAATAAAATCACAGACAAAAAAGGACTTAAACTAAGTCATTACATTATCACCTATTCATCACAACTATCCCACCGAACACTTACAATCAAATCCTGACTATATATAATTTAAACTGTGAATGCACGGGTGAACATTTCTAAAAACATTCGTCTACAAAGACTTGTATTCATAGAATTTTTTATAAAATACAAAAATGTGTGCACGATTTAGAAAATTTTGAGATTATATGCCCTATTTACTGGACTATCCACCTGTTTGAGAAACTAAAAGTACTCACCTATACAATTAGTCCATCTCGGACATTATATAAACCAAATCATTACTAACAACTTTACCAACAAAATGATGATAAAGATAATACTTAAACACAATAATAAATTTTCAATATAATAAAAAATATAAATCGTTCGATCGAATAACTCGTGGTACATTTGTAAATGGGTTGGATGGGGTTCAAAGCTAAACCGGGTCTCAAACTCAGATATCTAATTGACACTCTCTCCTCATATTTATCATAATCTGAAAATTAAACAACAAAAAATAGGCATGTTAGTTCAAGTCCATAATAAATATACAAAGATTAACTTAATGTCTAAACAATAAGTACCACACATAAACATGATTAACTTAAACCATTATATCTCAAGATCTATTCAAGACCATAATTTTCTAGTGTTCTTCCTGGCACTGAAACAAAAATAGTGAAGCAAGATCCAATTCTACTTAAATGTTTTAATAGAAGATTAGAGAACATTACATGTAAATATCTTAAATTTGAGCTTTTGGACGTGGTCTAAAAACTTCACCGATATCAGACATACCATGCAAACCAAAAAATACCACTCTGAATCGGTGAGATCTTGGGGCGATAATGCAATCGAAGGCATTCTAGATTGTGGGCAGGTTTCAGATTACTCGAATCAATGCATGAGAATTTTTCATATAATAATTAAAAATTATCAAAACTACAAAATTGTAATATAGGTAAAAAAAGGCGATACGTCTGTTCCTTACACGCCTCGTCTTATATAGGGAAAAAAGAAATTTTCATATGATGAAGAGAAATTATAGAGTGTCATAAAATCAAATAATTATACCCGCGTATAAATATACTGAAAACTAAAAGGAGGCTAAAGGAGTAGGAATAGAAAATTAAATAGTAAATGCATATATCCATCAGCAGCATTGCCTTGTCCACTAACCTTAGCTTCCTAATTACAGTTGTAAGGGTCATCAAGATAAGGTTTATATGGCAACCTTCCCTAAGCCTTGCACCTTCCACATTTGATTGCGAAGATCTTTCTCTTCCAGCTAGATCTACAAATTTTTGCAGAAACATCAATATAAACAGTTATAATCATGAGTTTAATGGTGAGGCAATTAATTACTTACAAAAAAATATATAGTTCTGCAGAAACATCAGTATAAACTCATGATCATAACTGTTCATTTCAAGCATCGCACATACACATCCTGATACTTTAAACTCCCCAATTAAATTACTTAGTAAAACAAAACATTGTGTTCTAATATATACAAAGATTTCCGAGCACTATGTCAATGTCGAAAAACATATGCACCTGTAGAACATTTGAGGAATGAATATGAATATGCCAATCATTTAGTATGCGATCCAATAAATAAATGAATATGCTAATCAATGAACATCAGTTTAGTATGAGTTTTACAATGACATGATAGACAGGTTTTACCCCAGACAGGTATAGTTACGTTGGATTACTAAGTGGATTATGTGGGGCGGAATGAATTGGTGAAGAAGTTAATGTGTACCATTGAATTGAGGCCGAATGAATTGGTGAAGAAGTTAATGTGATTGAGAATATCCTAACATTAAAAATGGGTAGTTCACTAAGATTAAAAATGCAAGGGATGAAACATTTTGAGACTAGTGACAATAAGATAAATAATGAAATTGGGGAAAACGTACGACTGGGGCAAGCTTGGGGAAAATGTACCACTTTAGTAGCCCCATTGTTGTTCCAGACTTCTTTTTGTTCTTTCAATAGTGCTCTATTATCTCTGGCAAGCTTCACAAAGAACACCAAACTGGAACGCCTTCATGGCCACTCCCATGCCTTCATACACTGATCCATTTATGGCCATAAGTATGCACCGA
Source organism: Sambucus nigra (assembly GCA_949130495.1). Lineage (NCBI taxonomy): Eukaryota > Viridiplantae > Streptophyta > Magnoliopsida > Dipsacales > Adoxaceae > Sambucus > Sambucus nigra. The sequence goes on from OX422212.1 coordinate 366,029,627, forward strand.
TCAATTGAGTGTTCATCAATTTTGATGAAATCTAAAGAAAAATCAAATAATTATGAATTTAAATACAACAATAAAAAGATTGCCATATTCAAAATTCCCATAAAATAACTTACTTCATCAATTGCCAATCCATGTCCCTGTCTTCTAGATGTTGTGTTTTGCCGAATGAAAAACTTCTTGGCATGCTATTCCTCGCCAATCACCTTTCCCTAGGGTTTGCAAACCATACAGAAACATCCTATGTTCCTCTACCGTCCATGGTACTCCTACAAATAAATGATGCCATTAAAATAAGAGAAAATATAGAGTCCCAAACCCCAAATCATCACCCATGATGTGGTATGGCAAATGATTGTTACACTCTGTAGAGACTACTATGAAAACCAAACAATATAATACCTATTTGTCTTATGATCTGGATGAACAGTCTGAGACACACAGGACAGCATTACTCATAAGAAAAAAGGCATGACTGTACATTTATGAAAATATGGTCTCAGCCATAAAACAGTGATAATTGTTCTCTGTTTTTATCAAATGAACCTGGTTACAATTTGAGACATTATAATTGTTATTGAATTTACCACTTGATTACATTTACAAACCAAGTACGTGAAAGTAATAGTGACTTAATATTTTTTCAAAAAAACAAATAAATTAGTTGAATTTATCATAGAAGCAATACAAAGTATTTTTCTTAAATATAAAAGATAAATTATTACCTGAATGCATAAAGAGCATGGAGTGGTTGGTAAAGTACATATGCTAGTAAAAGAAGGGATCATGAAAACCCCTTTTTGTTCGCTGGCCCTCTCCTTCTCATACCTGAAAGTTGATCAATATAGGATTCAGATATATTTTCTTCCTTGTGTAACAGTAGAAATACAATTGGTTGTACACTATTTATCGAAGAAAAGACAATCTGTATAGAGTATCTATGTACATTCTTTGAGTTAGCAGCCTGATTCGGGACAAATAGATAGATTCTTAGCATAAAGAAGGTTGTTTAAAGAACCTAATAGAGCGGTCAAATAATATAATTTTTCTTTATGATTTCATTGTAATGTTAAAGAATTTCTAAATTCTCCAATAGATTTTCATTTTTTGACTAAAAAAATTAATAGAGAAGCAAATATGAAGTGATCAAGACTTTCATTGAGGACGAACTCATAGATGAGGAGCCTTTCAGTTTCTTTTAGGCAGATACCAAGGAGCTTAACCAAATTCCTGTGTTGAAGATTTGCCCTTAACATGACCTCATTTTTAAATTCAATTTCACCTTGTTTCGAACCCCTAGAAAGTCTCTTCACAGCTACTTCTCATCCATTTTGGAGCTTACCCTAAAGTTATAAACAATCAAATATAAGAGGATGAAAGAACTCTGAAGTACAAACTGTTCAAATTTCACAACAAAATATTATTATTACCTTGTAAACAACTCTAAATCCACCTCGTCCAAGTTTATTAGTATCAGAAAAGTCATTTGTTGCTGCTTTAATAGTATCAAAGTCATATTGTAAGGATTCCACAGTGCTAATTTCATCCGAAACTTCAAAAAGAGAAAATTAGAATTAAGAGCTTATATAATATACTTAAAGTTAAACCATTACTGAAAAAATGAATGATACATTAAAACTGAATGATATCATTGAATGATACTAATATACTTGAACTTATATAATATACTTGAACTGCAAAATGAATAATTTCATTACAATAAATGAATGATACATTAAAACTTTAATTTGCTTATGTGGGTATAATTTAACAATATTTGATGCTATTGCACATTCTCATGCCTAAGGTAATGATGTCCAATGCAAAAAATGAAGGTATAAATCTAATAAGCAAATTTAAACTTACTGTCATATTCACCCGCTGGCATCTGCTTCCCCTTTCTGATGAGGATGCAAATGCAAGCAATTCCAAGTATTACAAAAATGACAACAACTACGGCGGTAATAATTACAGTTCGAGTCGTGTTGTTACCACCGTTGCCTGCAAAATAATAAGAAAGTACTTATTACCTATTTGAAAAAGTGAAACCGAAACATGTTATTTTTAAAAGGAACAAACAAAATGTACATTTGGAATAATTTATAAATAGTAAAAGATTATAAAGAGTGAAAAACTCACTCAACTACAACCTAAACTCCAAACTATTTTAGACAAAAATCTCCGAGGGATTAGTCCCACCTTTAAATTATGCAGGCCGACCTTTAAGTAATATCCAAAAAAAACTTGCCAATAATCATTGCGATTAAAACTTCGTTAGAATAACGCACTGAGATTTTACAAAGAAAGATATATACAAAATAATTATAAAAAAAACAGACAGCTATTAAGCACTACATATCACATAATGGCAAAAAAAACATATAAAAAAAAGACAGAGCATGGAAAGTCATGAACCTTAATGCAAAATTAACCAAAAAAGTGAGGCGGTAAAAATAGAGTAAGAATTGCAACCAAAATTTTTCTAGTACAAATTTTGGAGAACCTTTTTGAAATTCAAGTACCAGAGTAAGATTTAATATGATGTGAGTATTGTCTGCAACTAATAATGGGACAGATCTTGCAGCATAATGATGTCTATAAAATCCAACCATATACCCACCAGACTTGCTCGGATTGAAGGTGGTGCTATTAATGGTGAGGAGATAAATCTCATCAACGTTTGGCCTGAAGATGGCGAGTTGAGCACTACCACCAGAGATTGAGAGGCGGCAGTCACATGGCGAAAGCTGGGTTTGATTAAAAAAGAAAGATTCTTTCAACGAAAATGCGAGGCCGAATATAAACTCATCCATTCTCCGAACCTTTGTATCTGAACAGGGATCATATACATGATTTGTGTCACTATAATGTGCAATGATCACCACCATTATCAGCAGCAGCAATAATGCCATAACTTTTCTCACCATATTTGCCACCCCCTCTATTTATCTTCATAAGAGTTATAGGAATGAACTTTGGGGGCTTTCAGATAAACCGATGTCTTAACACTAATCAATAGTTAGATCTGCATGCCAGGTGGGCCATTTGTGTTAACACTAATCAATAGTTAACACTAATCAACAGTTAGATCTGCAGGCCAGGGATCATATATAGGAATGAACTTTAAGCAACCTCGTGGGCTATTTGGTTCTTCAAAGAAAGAACTATTCAACGTTTAGATCTGAAGGCCAAGTGGATCTTGTCCTACAAACATACACATATAAGACTTGAAACAGGTTCTAAAGATTATCTGCAAAAAAACATAAACACACTATAAATAAAAATAAACAGAACTAAGCAAAAAAATCTAATTGATCAGCCTACATACCTCAAAATCCACTACCTAGTCTGATCAGCCTGCATACCCCAAAATACACCACCTGGTCTCAAGCTCAACACGTTCTGATCAGCCTGCATACCTCAGAATCAAATCTTTTTCACTACCCACAAAAACTATAAAGATTATGGAAAGACAACTCAACATTATATACTGTAAAACATCCTCAATATCTAATTCATTAATAGAATAAGTGAATAAATGGAACAACAGAGCTTTATTGAAAAATGACAAATCTTTACTCAATATCTAATTCATTATCAGTATATTGTAAGCTATACATTTCTAGAAATGTCAAAGCTTTATTGAAAAATGACATGATAAGTCGACGACCTCAAACTCGAGCACAAAAAAAAAATGAGAGGGCATAAACATATCACTCAATTAGATATAAAGCTCTTAATGTACATTATTCACATAAATAAACTTCTAAAAGTAAAAATTAAGATGCTAGCAAAATGTGGCAAGATATATTTGTAGAAAAGTTTATACTGATAATGAAGCCAATTATATAAGCACCAAAACTCATAAATCACAACTAAGTAAAGCAAGAAAAACACAGCATAAATAATATGAATATATACATACTAACTACTAAGTGTGGGTACAAAAAAAATTATGTTAGGGATAAAGATTATTCAACTCGAGGTTTACATACTTACAATGATGAAATGAACTTCTCTAGTCTATATAGGCAATGACATGTGGATTGGGTAGTGAATTTCTTCAGGTTGCATGCATTGTTAACAAAAGATATTAATTTACAGTTAATCCATCTGAAATAATGAGATATTCTAGTTTGAAGATGACAATTTCATCTTCCATCTCCCCAATGGACAAAACTTGACGATTTTTGTCTACATCTAGTACTGTCCATTTGGTAAACCTTGTTCAGATATGAACAAACCCAAAAAAGAGCAACAACAATAAATTCTCCCAAAATAATGAACCTACGTCATTCCATTATAACATGCATCAAAGCATCACAATCAATAGTTAGTAATATAATTAGTCCTCAACTTCCTTGCTAGTACGTAACAATCATATAATTGGTCCTTGGCTAAAGACAGAGTCCTTGATTAGTCCTCAACTTCCACATTGAAGGAACTTTCCATCAAAAAAATAGTGGAAAACAGTCCCATCTAACCATGTATTAAAAAAAAGTGCTAAACATAACCACTGGGAAAAATAGATTAAATGATGAAAAGTCACCCAACTCACCATCTTGAGAATAATTTATTGAAGCGTACTCTGTAAAAAATAGTAGTGGCAGTATGATGACGAAGAAGTCTGAGTCAAAAACTTCCCCGTAAGTGACAACCTGTTGATCATTTAGAAACAATATTAGAAATATATAAAGAACGAATTACACAACACATCAACACTTCATGAAGACTAATCAATCAAAGCTTAAGTGTTAGCAATTACACACTCCACAGTACCCAGGAACCTAATACCCCCATGTTTGCCCACTTATATTGGATTCCTCCACATTCGGACTGCCATCAAACGTGTCTTGCTCACCAGCAAACAGGTGGCGGTACCATGTAAAGATGTGATAAATAAAGAAAATAAAGAAACATAATTAGTTTTGTTGGACAATATTTTAATACCTAATAATTTTATACCTACGAAACTACATTTTCTTAGGTATCAAAGTATTGAATTGAACAAACATAACATAGAATTTTATATTAAAAATAAGTACAGTGATGGGGAACAAATTCCTAGTCTTTACAAAGTAGTACCATTCAAGCATCAGAAGTTGAGGTAGAGGAGTTTAAGCAAGGACCGTCAGCACATAACTTCTTCACGAAATTTTATTTCATCCTTAAATCTGCAATACAACAAAATATATTGGACTGTTTTCCACCATCGATTCTGCACCACCACAACATCAAACTACATGTCCTTACAACACTCAAAATAGATGCACTGCATAATGCTCACTTGATGTGAAAGAATATCTTGTGTTTCAAACTCATAAAATACATAGTGAGAGACTCATAATATTTTTAAAGAGAGAAAATTGAACCGAGACGCCCACGCACCAGAATTAAACATAAAAACATGCAAGTATTTAAACGACACCACATTGACACCACCAATCTAGTGTAAATGTTGATTGTAATATATACTCAGTACACTACCACCACCAAATGACGTAATACAACATTTGAACTCAGACATATGATACACATTAGAATTACTCCCTAATTTATTGAATTGAACTCGGACATTTGAACAAGCATGATATATGCAAATTGTTTCACACTTCGAAACTTGGAAATCGTATTCATATGCAAACAGATATTGTAAAAAACATTCTAACAAATAGATATAAACTTTGTTGAATTCAATCCATATTTCTTACTCTTTACCAAGTGCCAAGTGTTTGAACTATGAACGCATCGAAGCTTTTGAAACCATCCAAGAACAAAGTTAAAATCCAAACACAATCAAACCCATCATGGGTGGAACAAAATCGAGGCAGCAAAACCAAACCCAAGCGTGTTGTCCTCTCTTTTGTTCTACTACGTCTGGCAAAATCAAACCCAACTACAAGTGAAATCAAGATAAGGCTTTAATATAACAAATAAATTATAATGAAAATAACAAAACATGGCATTTCTAAAATACTAACATTGCGTTAGAATAAAACTAATAAAACAAACGGAAATCAAAGAAATTATTTCAAACATACTAACATTACATTAGAATAGTTTTATTTCGAACTCTTTCTATACCCTACAGAAATTAATTAAGGCAAAAAAATGGATAGGTATACCTTTAAGTGTGAGTGATAAGAGTTATATCCATTTTTCTGCTAAATGACCTGCACAACAAAAATATATATTATTCCTCACTATTAAATAAACCAAGTATAGTATTAAAACCCTAGACATTCATGGGCACTTATTAAACACAACTTTTGAGACTCTTAAGTAACACAAAAAATTCTCCTCAGAAACAATCAAGTGAAATAGGAGGCTATTGTCTCCTACCCACACAAAGATAAAATATAGAGAAAAAAAGCGTCACATATGTAAATAAAAACAGATCTAACAAAAAAATAGATGTAGAAGAAAATAAAACAACAACTGATTACCTCAAGGTTCTTCAAGAAAAAAAAAACCACAATCGACAGAGAGAAAGAGAGAGAGACAGAGAGATGAAGTTCGAAATTTGAGAGGGGGAAACTTCTTTTAGGTTCAGTACTTTGAGATTGATGCGAGTGTCAGAGGATGGCGTGTGAAGGAAAATACCATCGTCATCTTCTCTCTACACAATCGTTGGATCATATAAAGGCTAAGAAATTTACACGATCAGAAAATAAAGAACTTTGAACCGTTGGATCTATGGGGGGTGGCTCAATCAGGACCCCTAATTAAGTTATAATCTTATGGAATAGTAAATCTATTCTACTCCTTATATATATATATATATATATATATATATATATATATATATATATATATATATAATATAAGAGGGGGTGTTTTACTGTTCCAAAAAATCAACCGTTCAGAACGAATTTTTTAGGATGATCTAAGGGTCTGAGATTGTGCCATGTAGGATTATACCATTGTGATGTGGCAACTTTAGGAGGTGCAAAAGTTGAATACCCACGACTAATTTGTAGTGCACAAGGCTCAATGTGCAGTGGACAAGGCTCAATGAGAGCCTCTATTTACTCTCTCTCTTTCTCTATTCTCACATTCTTTCTCTCTCACTTTACCTCCTAACATTCATAATATCTCCATCTCCAATCCATGAAATCTGAAGAAAAAAACATCCACAGCATACACCATCCATCCATCTACCACCTACCGACACTACCCTCCATCCACCACCTACCCGGTACCTCCATACACCACCTAACCGGTACCTCAACCATTCTCTCTCTACCTTTCAACCCAAATCCTCCACAAAAAACTCTACTCGCTGCCACACTTTGTCGCCGCCATACACTGCCAACAATGCCGCATCCTATTACATACTCACACGCACCCACATACACACTCCCCTGCCTCCGCCTCGCCACCTCTACCTCTGCTACTTCCTCCACCTCTCACCCAGGTCTAAAACTAAGAATGGTTTAGTTTTTGTCACATTATTTTTGTTGCAGATCTAATGCATGTGTAATGTTTTTGTGCAAATTTAATATTTTTGTGGTACAATTTTGGGTAAGGATTTTAAGGTTTCTTTAGTTTTAAGGGTTTTTCTCTCTATCTCACAATAGATATCTAATTTTTTTTTTGGTTTCAAAATGGGAATTTTTGAGATTCGATCTGCCTCTTACACACGCACGCACAAATTTATATATTTTTTTTCACATCTAATTTTTTTTGCAGGTCTAATACCTTTTTGCCTAATATTTTTTTTAGATCTAAAAATAAGAATGGTGTAATTTTTGTCACATTTATATTTTTTTTGTTGATCTAATGTTTTTTTATAGGTGAAATGTTTTTTTTGCAGATCTAATATTTTTGTGGTTTGATTTTGGGTAAGGGTTTTAAGGTTTTTTTGGTTTTAAGATTTCTCTCCATCTCACAATAGATATATAATTGTTTTTTCGGTTTCAAAAAGGGAATTTTTGAGATTCAATCTGCCTCTTACACACCCACGCACAAATATATATATATATATATATATATTTTTTCATATCTAATGTTTTTTTTTGCAATTCTAATACTTTTTTTCCTAATATTTTTTTTAGATCTAAAACTAAGAATGGTGTAATTTTGTCACATTTATATTTTTTTCGATCTAATGTTTTTTTTACAGGTGCAATGTTTTTTTACAGATCTAATACTTTTGTGGTTTGATTTTGGGTAAGGGTTTTATGGTTTATTTGGTTTTAAGATTTTTCTCTCCATCTCACAATAGATATATGTTGGTTTTTCCGCCTCTCACCTTCTTACACACGCACATAAAGATTTATATTTTTTTGCATATCTAATTTTTTTTCCTGGTCTAATATTTTTTTTGCCTAATATGTTTTATGTAAATATAAAAATAAGAACGGTGTAATTTAGATTAAGCTTAGTGTTATTATTTATAATGTAAAAATCAAATTGCATATTAAATGTTGAATCTTCTTTGTAACAACTCTTTGTTTTAAAGCGAATATAACTCTGCTTACATTGGTGTGTATACAAATACACATTTTGGGTATTATGGCATTATGTTACATTGGATGGCGTATGTCCATGGAATTTCCACATAGCACAGTTAATTTTAATGTATTATCTATTTTTATTTATTAATGTGAATGTATATATTTAGTGTTGATCAACAATCATTTTAACTAATTTCGATTTATATATTGGAACTCATCTTAAAATATACTTGAACTCATTGATTTTTCCATTTTACAATGTATGGGCGATTTTTTTAAAAGTTGTTATTATGTCATGATTTGATGCTTCAATATTTCCATAGATAAAGGAGTAGTAGACTGAAAATAACATTAATGGCATGGGGTAATGGGAACTGAAAAGTGGGTTTGGCTTTTGGTGTAGTTAGTACAAAACACAAGGAATAAAGGGCATGATGAGGGTAAAGCGATGATGGGATAAAAAATGAATTTTTGAAAAGGAAAGTGGATCTTTGGTTTAATAAATAAAATAAAAGAATAATAAAAAATATTAAAAAACTATGTGGCAACACATATTTCGGCAGAACGAATTAAAGGCAAAGAGGGAGTGGGGCCTAATTATATAAAGAAAGAACGAATAAAACAAATTTAAACAAATATATAAAAGATAACAAATTTTGCAAATGTGATATTAATGGCACTTTTGGAGAGTCATTGGGTAGAGAGGCAAAAATGAGTGCATGACAAATAAAGTGCATTGAGTTGTTCAATTAATTTTTTTACAACAAATGACAGTAGGATCTTTGGATTGGGTGAGATTAATAAAAGCAATTCAATATTAAAATGACTTAATTTTATCTATACAATTGTTTTGAAAAAAATACAATAATTTTGACCTTAAAAGACCACTCAATGTAAAAACAATTATAATAAAAGACCTGAAGGCTACTATTTAATTAATTAAAACTTACATAATCAAAATAACGAGTGCATTTTTTTTTCATTTTAACCCCTAGCAAATTATTTGTTTGTATAAGGTTTATAACTGACTATTAGTATTGTTGTTACATACAATTAGTTTTATTGTTGGAGTTTTTTTATTTCTTAAATATGATGATGGATAGTCATGTAAACATAGGAGATTATGATCATAAATAAAGGAGATTCTTACCATTTTTTTAAAATTACAATTTGTTTTGTCGAGGAACGAAATTTAACGTTTTGCAATTACGTACTTTATAAATTTTCGCCGTGCCTTCAGGCACGGGTATTCCGCTAGTATATATATAAATCAGGAGGTTTTATTATATAAGCTAATTGTTGGATAAGATTTAATGTGAGGGTTTGAATCTAATAGTTAAACAAGGAGACACGTGTATAAGCTTATCACAGGGGTATAGCTATAGACACTCCTAAAATTCTGTAGAAGCTCCAAATTTTTTTTAATTGACAATAATATCCTTTACTCTAACCATTTCACTTCTTCCTACCATTTCAATAGGGAGAGCAGAGACTCTCCAAACCCCATTTAATAATTAAATATAATTTAAACAAATAATTCTTTTTAACTTTAAATAACAATTATTAGCAAGTTAACAACTTAATCCTTAATTAATTTATACCTTAGTATTTACTTATTTTTTTTATTAAATATGAACACGATCAAGTTAAAACGCGACACGACACAGCATTACACAAAATCTTATTTTTTTATCTAACAAGAACACAATTCAAATAAAAGTGACACGACACGAAATTTTATTTTTTTATTTAACACGAACAAGAAATATTTTTTGAACCTAACATGAACACAATCCAAGTAAAAAAGACACGAGATGACACAAAATATTATTTAACTTTATTTACAAAAATAGAAACACATCCGAATTAAAATTCAACATAATACGACATCTTTTTTTTTTTACTAAACACAAAAATGCCAAGTAAAAACGACACCACATGATTTTTTTTTAAACACAAATATTAATTTAATTGACAATAATATCCTTTATCCTTTAATTGACAATAATATCTTAAATTCTGTAAAAGCTCCAAAAAACATTTAATTCTGTAAAAGCTCCAAAAAACATTTAATTGACAATAATATCCTTTATCCTTTACTCTAACCATTTCCCTTCTTACCATTTCAAGAGAGAGAGCTAGAGACCCTCCAACCCCATTTAATAATTAAATACAATTTAAGCAAATAATTTTATTTAACTTTAAATAACAATTATTAGTAAGTTAACAACTTAATCCTTATTTAATTTATACTTTAGTATTTACTTTTTTTTTATCAAATATGAACACGATACAGTTAAAATACGATACAACACAGTATTATACGAAATCTTATTTGTTTATCTAACAAGAACACAATTCAAATAAAAGTGACACGACACGAAATTTTATTTTTTTATCTAACACGAACACGAAATAACTTTTGAACCAAACATGAACACAATCCAAATAAAAGAGACACGAGATGACACAGAATATTATTTTAATTTATTTGCAAAAATAGAAACACGACCTAATTAAAATTCAACACAATACGACATCTTTTTTTTTTACGAAACACAAATATGGCCAAGTAAAAACGACACAATATGATTTTTTTTTTCAAGCACAAATAATAATTTTTGTAGGCTGACTTCGTATTTTCGAACCACATACAATGATAATAGATATATCAATTGCTCAAAAAAGAATACAATCATCATTAAGCAAACAAATAATAATTTTTTTTACCAAATACAAACACGATTTTTTTACCAAACACAAACACGATCGAAGTAAACCAAGATTTTAATTTGGTCATGTTGTGAAATCTTTTTTTTTTTTTTTAAAAACACGACCAAATTAAAATCTCACACAATACGTGTCTTTTTTTATTTCGATTGTGTTCGTGTTATGTTAAAAAAAAATTTCGTGTTGTATCCAATTTTCAAGTAAAAAAAATCGTTTCATTATTTGTGTTTGGAAAAAAAAATCTTGTAACGGCAGGTATTGTTTTTTCATTATTATTTATGTTTATGTTCTTTGTTTGCTTATTGATGATTGTATTCTTTTTTGAGCAATTGATATATCTATTATCATTGTATGTGGTTCGATAATACGAAGTAATTTTTTTTAACCAAAATGATCAACTTAAAGCGACACAACATGATTTTATTTGATTTTTTTTAACAAACACAAACACAATCCGATGTGGTGTTTATGTTTTATTTCGATCGTGTTTGTGTTTGGTGAAAAAAATGTGTTTGTTTTTGTTAAAAAAAATTAACATTTGTGTTTAAAAAAAAAATCATGTGGTGTCGTTTTTACTTGGCAATTTTGTGTTTAGTAAAAAAAAAGATGTCGTATTATGTTGAATTTTAATTCGGATGTGTTTCTATTTTTGTAAATAAAGTTAAATAATATTTTGTGTTATCTCGTGTTTTTTTTACTTGGATTGTGTTCATGTTAGGTTCAAAAAATATTTCTTGTTCGTGTTAAATAAAAAATAAAATTTCGTGTCGTGTCACTTTTATTTGAATTGTGTTCTTGTTAGATAAAAAAATAAGATTTTGTGTAATGCTGTGTCGTGTCGCGTTTTAACTTGCTAGTAATTGTTATTTAAAGTTAAAAAGAATTATTTGTTTAAATTGTATTTAATTATTAAATGGGGTTTGGAGAGTCTCTGCTCTCCCTATTGAAATGGTAGGAAGAAGTAAAATGGTTAGAGTAAAGGACAAAAGATATTATTGTCAATTAAAAAAAATTTGAAGCTTCTACATAATTTTAGGAGTGTCTATAGCTATACCCCTCTTTATCATGCATCTTCCACTCACTATATCACGCGTCTGACACACCCATGCTTTCTCTATTTCGTACACATAACCTCTCATTTTTCAAACACTCACACACGCAACCCCATATATCACGGTCTCATTCTCTCTCTCTCTCTCTTTCTCCCCCTCTCCCCCTCTCTCTCTGCGAAAGCTGTGATCATCTTCTTCTTCTCCTGTTTGAGTTTTATTTAATTTGTATGGTGCGTCTATTCACTATTTGGTTTGAAATTTTAAGTAGTTTTTTACAGTTGTGATTTTGGGTGTTGTTTTGGTTTTAAAAATCATTTCTGATTTTCGGGTATTAGGTATGAGTATTAGACTTCTGTTTTGATATGGACTCCAAGTTTTAGGGTACTGTTCATATTTTAGGTTATTAGGTATGAGTATTATATTTGGATATTACGTTCAAATTTTAGTGTTTCTTTTCCATAATATCTATGATCAAGTTTTTTTTCAGGATCTGAATTGTTTGTACTCATTGTATGTTCGAACCGAATCGGTTATAAAAGAGGGTACAGACTCAAAGATCACACTTGTACTTTTTGATGCAAACGGGTATGCGCTCGGATCACGGATCTTGAAGCACGGGGAGAATTAATGGTCCTCCTTATGTTGCTGTTGTTTCACGAGCTTGCTCCTTTGACTTACTTTGTTGCCTAAAATTTTTGTCTGGGGTGTGTGCTACCTACCACATGGAGAAGTTAGTCTCCCTCTGACTGTGCCCCTATCAGTTCTCACCAAAACGGAGCTGGGGAAAATATTGTTTGTATGAGATTGGCTTGGTATGTTTTTAACTCACGTAAGTTCCTATTGTTTGTATGAGGTTGGATTTAATGGCCAAACTTTTTTTTGTTTTTGTTTTTTATATTTAATATTCAGTTTTATATGTTCGGTTTTATTTTTATTTTTTATTTTCAATATGCAGGTGACGTTGTTTTGGAAAACAATTTATATCTCACTATTGTAAGTATTTCAATTTCCTCATGTGATTGACATTTATTATATCTTGACAGTTGTTTTAGAAACTAATTTACATGTCACTGTTGTAAGTATTTCAATTTCTTCATGTTGTAGACATTTATTGTATCTTAATAGCAACAAAATTTTATTTGTGTTTACATTGATATTGTTTCAACACTAACTAAGGTATTTTTTATCTCATTAAAAATGCATCACATTTTAAACAGTTGCACACACGATGTTTGGTCGATTGAAAAAGCCTCTTTTGAATTTAGGTGGTGTTAAACACTAGAACTTTGGATATATTGTAACATTAAATTTATCGATGCTCTATTCCTATAGTATTGATTCAATCTTCTTTTTCTTTTCAGATTTTTGTTTTAAGACTAATTGGGTATCTTACTCCTCTTTTAGTTAGTAGTAGTTTAGTTTTTTTTTGGAAAAAATATAAAGACTTTGTTTTCACAAAATTGGTATCTTAGTATAATAATATGTAATGTAAATTTTTTAATGAATAATAATATATTGGTTGGGGAGCACATACATAAATGTTGCAAGTCTGAAAAGATTATTGGGTCAAAGCGCAAGAAAATTACATACGCACAAGGCTCAAGATGTACCATATCAAAGCTCAAATCTCAAGAAAATGACATATGCATAAGGCTCAAGACGTACCATATCTGCTCTAGAAGACTGTTTTGGTTTCGTACGCACAAGGCTCAAGTTTGTATCTAATTATTTGATTTTATATTTGTAAATACTGTTTTGAAAAAAACTATTTCTATATACATTTCAAACAAAAAACACACTGTTTTTGTCAACCCTAAATTATCATTTTCAATATAGTGGAAAAGCGTTGGGGCCTATATTACTACTTTATATGTATTTCGTCCTCTAAAAAAATTACGGACATATATGTACGAGGACCCTATATTGCATGCCGTGTAAAATTTTATTATTGAGTAAAGTTTCTTACTATACATGGATATTGTTTATGATTTGTACTTTTTATTATGCACTCTATCCCAAATTTATAGTCACTATTGAAAAACCTTTATAGGCTATATTCAAAAGAGACGATTTTGAAAGATATACTAAATCAATACCCGAGATTGAGAGATTTTCACTATCGTGTCAATTGGTTAATTAATTACATCTAAAAAAGAAAAAAGTGTATTATTAAAATAAGATGAATAGTAAGAAAGATGTAACAACCCTCGCTTTTGAGATCCTATTTTATATTTATTTGCTAGGTATTGTAATTAAATATAAAATGTTGGCATGTGGAGTAAGTATTAATTTAAGAAATAAAAGTTAATATTTACTATAATGTGGCATATTTACCGTAAGTGTAGGTGAATATTGCAACGTTGTGTTTTATTATGTCATGAGATTTAAAATGGCATTTTGATATAAAATGATACTAGAACTTAAAAATGAATTATAAAATTACCAAATGATAATTTTAAGTAGTTTTTTACAGTTGTGATTTTGGGTGTTGTTTTGGTTTTAAAAATCATTTCTGATTTTCGGGTATTAGGTATGAGTATTAGACTTCTGTTTTGATATGGACTCCAAGTTTTAGGGTACTGTTCATATTTTAGGTTATTAGGTATGAGTATTATATTTGGATATTACGTTCAAATTTTAGTGTTTCTTTTCCATAATATCTATGATCAAGTTTTTTTTCAGGATCTGAATTGTTTGTACTCATTGTATGTTCGAACCGAATCGGTTATAAAAGAGGGTACAGACTCAAAGATCACACTTGTACTTTTTGATGCAAACGGGTATGCGCTCGGATCACGGATCTTGAAGCACGGGGAGAATTAATGGTCCTCCTTATGTTGCTGTTGTTTCACGAGCTTGCTCCTTTGACTTACTTTGTTGCCTAAAATTTTTGTCTGGGGTGTGTGCTACCTACCACATGGAGAAGTTAGTCTCCCTCTGACTGTGCCCCTATCAGTTCTCACCAAAACGGAGCTGGGGAAAATATTGTTTGTATGAGATTGGCTTGGTATGTTTTTAACTCACGTAAGTTCCTATTGTTTGTATGAGGTTGGATTTAATGGCCAAACTTTTTTTTGTTTTTGTTTTTTATATTTAATATTCAGTTTTATATGTTCGGTTTTATTTTTATTTTTTATTTTCAATATGCAGGTGACGTTGTTTTGGAAAACAATTTATATCTCACTATTGTAAGTATTTCAATTTCCTCATGTGATTGACATTTATTATATCTTGACAGTTGTTTTAGAAACTAATTTACATGTCACTGTTGTAAGTATTTCAATTTCTTCATGTTGTAGACATTTATTGTATCTTAATAGCAACAAAATTTTATTTGTGTTTACATTGATATTGTTTCAACACTAACTAAGGTATTTTTTATCTCATTAAAAATGCATCACATTTTAAACAGTTGCACACACGATGTTTGGTCGATTGAAAAAGCCTCTTTTGAATTTAGGTGGTGTTAAACACTAGAACTTTGGATATATTGTAACATTAAATTTATCGATGCTCTATTCCTATAGTATTGATTCAATCTTCTTTTTCTTTTCAGATTTTTGTTTTAAGACTAATTGGGTATCTTACTCCTCTTTTAGTTAGTAGTAGTTTAGTTTTTTTTTGGAAAAAATATAAAGACTTTGTTTTCACAAAATTGGTATCTTAGTATAATAATATGTAATGTAAATTTTTTAATGAATAATAATATATTGGTTGGGGAGCACATACATAAATGTTGCAAGTCTGAAAAGATTATTGGGTCAAAGCGCAAGAAAATTACATACGCACAAGGCTCAAGATGTACCATATCAAAGCTCAAATCTCAAGAAAATGACATATGCATAAGGCTCAAGACGTACCATATCTGCTCTAGAAGACTGTTTCGGTTTCGTACGCACAAGGCTCAAGTTTGTATCTAATTATTTGATTTTATATTTGTAAATACTGTTTTGAAAAAAACTATTTCTATATACATTTCAAACAAAAAACACACTGTTTTTGTCAACCCTAAATTATCATTTTCAATATAGTGGAAAAGCGTTGGGGCCTATATTACTACTTTATATGTATTTCGTCCTCTAAAAAAATTACGGACATATATGTACGAGGACCCTATATTGCATGCCGTGTAAAATTTTATTATTGAGTAAAGTTTCTTACTATACATGGATATTGTTTATGATTTGTACTTTTTATTATGCACTCTATCCCAAATTTATAGTCACTATTGAAAAACCTTTATAGGCTATATTCAAAAGAGACGATTTTGAAAGATATACTAAATCAATACCCGAGATTGAGAGATTTTCACTATCGTGTCAATTGGTTAATTAATTACATCTAAAAAAGAAAAAAGTGTATTATTAAAATAAGATGAATAGTAAGAAAGATGTAACAACCCTCGCTTTTGAGATCCTATTTTATATTTATTTGCTAGGTATTGTAATTAAATATAAAATGTTGGCATGTGGAGTAAGTATTAATTTAAGAAATAAAAGTTAATATTTACTATAATGTGGCATATTTACCGTAAGTGTAGGTGAATATTGCAACGTTGTGTTTTATTATGTCATGAGATTTAAAATGGTATTTTGATATAAAATGATACTAGAACTTAAAAATGAATTATAAAATTACCAAATGATAATTTGGAGGGTGTAGTTAGTTCCGGGAGGTATGAGACAGTCAAATTGTGTGCCATATTGTATTTTGAGGTTTCGGGCACTTTTGACTGGTTGTAGCTTAATTGAGTAGTTGCGTATTATTTTATCGCGGTATTAATCACTTAAAGCTAGAATTCTAGACAAAAGCCACGATTTATGCCTTGATTAAGTCACTATTCCCCTAATTGAATTGGTAAACCTAGAGAAAGAAAGAGAAGAAGAGAAACTTGTGGAGAAAGAGAGATTGAAGCTTTGGTGTTAGATCTTGCTTACAACTTCATCAAAATCTGAATTGGAAAGCTTGAGGCAAGTTTCTTACTTTCTATTATATGATTTAAGTAGAATAATTAGTATTGATAGTTGTGGTTATGTATGGTTTAAGAAAGTTAAGGTTTTTATTTGATTTATGGGCTTTGAATCTTTGGCGATGGATTTGAGAGTATATTGGTGTAAATGATGGTTGTTTGATGCTTTAAATATCAGTTGGTAGCTATAAATGATGAGGATTTGGGATGGTTGAGTTTGGAAGTGATTAGGAGTCCAAGACTCCATAGCCAAAATTGGCAAAATTCGCAGGGCCGAATCAATTCGCATGGAGGCGGTGTCCAGGTCTAGGTGGACTGAATTGATTTGGCTATGTCCGAATCGATTCGCTTGTCGGGCCGAATCGATTCGCCCCAGTCCGAATCGATTTCGGAAATCCTGCATTTTTCCCTTTGATTTTCCTTTTTAATTTTGACCATTTCCCTTAGGATTAGAACCTAGGACCCTTCTTGTAAGAAGTAAACATAGGATCCTAGAGTTTTAGTTGAGCTTGGTCGCTACCCTATTGTTCAATGGAATCACTTGGGGTTAACTCATGGGTACTTAAGTGATGTTTAGGCATCACTTCTAATTTAGGAAATTATTTAGAATTTAGAGTTCTAACCCATATGTGGAGATTTTCGAGTCCCCATTGAAGTATATAAAACTTTGGGACTTATGAGATTTTGGGGAATTGTTTTGGAGGATAATTCGGGACTTACAATATGAAGAATATAAATGAATATTCAAAGATGATGGTTTCAAATAAAATGAAACACATGTGATAAATGGAAATGATAATGAGACTTAAGTTGGTAAATGTTAATTTCTTAAACGCACCTCTCTAAATGCTATCATAAGGGAAGCTCGCGCATGAGGTGATGTCCCCTGACCAGTGAATGCAGGCTGACTATAGTCCTTGGCCATATGCGGGATTTGTAAATGTTTTTCTGCGCTAGTGAGGTAATTCCGGGTGTGGTTATGACTCACTCACAGGTATATGGCCACTTTCCGACGTGCGTTAGGTGCCCAGGTTGTCTTGTATAGATAGGCCTTGGAAGATGATAGTCATTTACGGGTGCGCCCAGTGGGGAAACTCAGAGGGGCGATCGTAGAATCGTTATATGTATAAGAATATAACCTTTTGCTTAAATTAATAATTGTAGAATCATTTAAATTGTATCATCGTGCATTGAAATTTTAGGTTGTTAGATTCTCATCCATGGTCATTCATGATTAACTGTTCACATCTATCATGCTTCTTATTCTGCTGGGAATCATATATAAACCGGGCCCTGACCCGTTCATTTTTCTATGTTGTGCATGTTATTTTATCCGCTCAGGTGCTCCTCCGCAAGGGCGCCCGTTGTGATCCTCATATTCCATTAACTTCGAGGAGCCATGAGAGTTTGCAGATTATCATGGGATATTTTGTTAGACGCATTCATTTTTGGACTCTAGATATGATCGGGTCTTTTTTTCGGGCATGTGTGGCCCAACTTTTGTACTTGTTAATGGATGTAATATGTATATTATTGAACTGTTGTAGTAGTTGGATGTAACTGTTGATCGACAGCTTATTCGGTCCTTTTATTGTATGTTGATTCAGTATTAAAATTTGTTCTTTTGGAACTCCACTTTCTCATCAGATTTGGGTTGTTTAATTTATTTTCCTTAACTTTTAATTAAATATTAAATTTGGCAACCCGTTTTCTGAATTATTGGGTGGTTTTCCCCTATACCTATTTTTTTGTTATGATGTTGAGAATGATATACATCCATGATTCCATTATGTTGAGGTATTGGGGCTGGCCCCCACTAGCGATTTTACTCGGATCCACCGATATACCCTGGGATGTCACCACATGATCATGCTATTCACTTGATAAATCGATATACCCTTTTCGTTATGTTGAGGTATTGGGGTTGGCCACCCCGTCGATTTATCAAGGGTTTCTCTAAAATCGCTAGCCCTTTGGCAAAATAAACCCGAAAAGGGGTGAGGTTTATTTGGGATAATTCTTGCCAGGTTGCATTTGATGAGCTCAAAGATAGATTGACTTCGGCTCCAGTCCTTACGTTGCCAAAGCCAGGATTGTAATATCTAGTCTTCACCGATGCATCTCTTCAAGGATTAGGAGATGTACTTCAGCAAGAGAGGCGGGCTATCGTTTGTGCTTCTCACAAGTTGAAGCCCCATGAAAGAAACTATTCGGTGCATGACTTAGAGCTTGCCGCATTTGTCTTTGCCTTGAAGATATAGAGGCACTATCTCTTAGGAGAGAAGTTCAGTTTTTTCACGGACCATAAATCGTTGTAATATTTATTTTCCCAGAAAGATTTTAATATGCGGCACGTCGATGGTTGGAATTCGTGAAGGATTATCAATTCGATATTCATTATCATCCGGGAAAGGCGAACGTTGTAGCGGATGCCTTGAGTAGGAAGCCCGAGGGAGAGTTAGCTGATGTCTGGAAGGCTAAGTGGAAGGAACTCAGTCAAGAGGATACAGTGGCGAGAGCATTCATGTCGGTAAAGACTGTTACTCCTACCATTGTCGCTAGGGTGGTAGAAGCCCAAGGAAGGGATAAGGGTTGCTAAGACCACATTCGTCGATTACTGTCGAAGGGAGCGGAGTCCTACTCAATTAGTTCAGAGGGTGGATTACGCTTCCATGGAAGACTCATTATTCCTGAGGAGGAGGACTTGAGACGGGCAGTGATGGCTGAATCTCACGAGTCCAAATTTACGGTACATCCTGGTGGGGACAAGATGTACCAAGACATGCGCCGTCAGTATTGGTGGCTAGGCATGAAGCGAGATCTTTCTGAGTTTGTGTCGCAATGCACCACTTGTCAATTGGTCAAGATCGGTCATCAACGACCGGCAGGCTTGTTACAACCGTTAGAGATTTTGGTATGGAAATGGGAAAGCATATCGATGGATTTTGTCACGGGCTTGCCAAGGTCACAAAGTGGTTGTGATTCTATTTGGGTGATTGTCGACCATTTGACTAAGTCGGCACACTTCCTACTCGTAAGGACTGATTATGACACTGCTCGATATGCCCGATTATTTATTGAAGAGGTGGTTAGACTCCATGGGGTGCCTTTGAATATAGTTTCTGACCGGGATAAAATTTTCCTTTCCCACTTTTGGCGAAGTTTCCAAGAGGCAATGGGGACCGAATTGAAGTTGAGCACATCTTATCATCCTCAAGCAGATGGCCAAACTGAAGGGGTAAACCAAATGTTGGAGGATATGCTTCGTATGTGCATGCTTGACTTCAAAGGTGGTTGGGAACAATATCTCCCATTGGTCGAGTTTGCCTATAACAACTCGTACCAATTTACTATTGAAATGGCACCTTATGAAGCTTTGTATGAAAGACCTTGTAGATCTCCCGCTTGTTGGTTAGAAGTGGGCGATAATAACTTCCTTGGACCCTAAATGATCCAAGATACTTCTTCTAAAATTGAGCTCATTCGGAATCGCATTCAGATAGCCAAAGATCGCCAAAAGAGCTATGCCGATGCGGGTAGAAGGCACATGGAATTGGAGATTGGGGACCAAGTTTTGGTTCGAGTGTCTCCAATGAAAGTCATTAAGCGTTTCGGGAAGAAGGGGAAGCTTGCACCACGTTTTGTTGGACCTTTTCCAGTTATTGCAAAGGTGGGTCCCGTGGCGTATCAGCTTGCTTTACCGAAACCTTTGCAATAAATTCATGATGCATTTCATGTTTCTTCTTTAAAGAAGTACAAGAGGTGCGAAGGGGCACTTTGGCATATACCTTTCGAGAACATTGAATTGCAACCCGACGTTTCATATGAAGAACAACCGGTTGCTATTTTGGAGCATAGGGAGCGTAGATCAAGGTCACGAGTGCTGCCCTTGGTGCGAGTTCAATGGAGTCACCATAACGCCAAGGAATCAATCTGGGAGCGCGGGGATGATATGCGGGAAAAGTATCGGCATCTCTTTATACAAGGTACGCCTGAATTTTGGGGACAAATTCTCTCATAAGGGGGGGAGTATGTAACAACCCTCGCTTTTGAGATCCTATTTTATATTTATTTGCTAGGTATAGTAATTAAATATAAAATGTTGGCATGTGGAGTAAGTATTAATTTAAGAAAGAAAAGTTAATATTTACTATAATGTGGCATATTTACCGTAAGTGTAGGTGAATATTGCAATGTTGTGTTTTATTATGTCATGAGATTTAAAATGGCATTTTGATATAAAATGATACTAGAACTTAAAAATGAATTATAAAATTACCAAATGATAATTTGGAGGGTGTAGTTAGTTCCGGGAGGTATGAGACAGTCAAATTGTGTGCCATATTGTATTTTGAGTTTTCGGGGATTTTTGACTGGTTGTAGCTTGATTGAGTAGTTGCGTATTATTTTATCACGGTATTAATCACTTAAAGCTGGAATTCTAGACAAAAGCCACGATTTTTGTCTTGATTTGGTAAAGCCCTAATTGAATTGGTAAACCTAGAGAAAGAAAGAGAAGAAGAGAAACTTGTGGAGAAGGAGAGATTGAAGCTTTGGTGTTGGATCTTGCCTACAACTTCATCAAAATCTGAATTGGAAAGCTTGAGGCAAGTTTCTTACTTGCTATTATATTTTTTAAGTAGAATAATTAGTATTGATAGTTGTGGTTATGTATGGTTTAAGAAAGTTAGGGTTTTTATTTGATTTATGGGCTTTGAATCTTTGGAGATGGATTTGAGAGTATATTGGTGTAAATGATGATTGTTTGATGCTTTAAATATCAGTTGGTAGCCATAAATGATAAGGATTTGAAATGGTTGAGTTTGGAAGTAATTAGGAGGCGAAGACTCCATAGCCAAAATTGGCAAAATTCGCAGGGCCGAATCGATTCGCATGGAGGCAGTGTCCAGGTCTAGGTGGACCGAATCGATTTGGCTATGTCCAAATCGATTCAACTGTTATGCAGAATGTTGGTTTTTCCTGACCGAATCGATTTGGATGGTCTGAATCAATTCGCTTGTCGGGCCGAATTGATTCGCCCCAGTCCGAATCGATTCGGAAATCCTGAATTTTTCCCTTTGAATTTTGACCCTTTCCCTTAGGATTAGAACCTAGGACCCTTCTTGTAAGAAGTAAACATAGGATCCTAGAGTTTTAGTTGAGCTTGGTCTTTACCCTATTGTTGAATGGGATCACTTTGGGTTAACTCACGGGTACTTAAAGTGATGTTTAGGCATCACTTCTAATTTAGGAAATTATTTAGAATTTAGAGTTCTAAGCCCATATGTGGGGATTTTAAAAGCCTCATTGAAGTATATAAAACTTTGGGACTTATGAGATTTTGGGGAATTATTTTGGAGGATAATTCGGGACTTACAATATGACGAATATAAATGAATATTCAAAGATGATGGTTTCAAATAAAATGAAACACATGTGATAAATGGAAATGATAATGAGACTTAACTTGGTAAATGTTAATTTCTTAAACACACCTCTCTAAATGCTATCATAAGGGAAGCTCGCGCATGAGGTGATGTCCCCTGACTAGTGAATGCAGGCTGACTATAGTCCTCGGCCATATGCAAGATTTGTAAATGTTTTTCTGCGCTAGTAAGGTAATTCCGGGTGTGGTTATGACTCACTCACAGGTATATGGCCACTTCCCGATGTGCGTTAGGTGCCCAGGTTGTCTTTTATAGATAGGCCCTGGAAGATGATAGTCATTTAGGGGCGCACCCAGTGGGGAAACTCGGAGGGGCAGACGTAAAATCATTATATGTATAAGAATATAACCTTTCTAAAGTCAAGTGGGACTTGATATATGTAAATTTCCATATGAAAATTTGATGGTAATTATATTCCTGTTAAGGAATGGATAATGGAAAGACATGATGGTAATTATATTCCTACTAAGGAATGGAAAACGGAAAGATATGATGGAATAATGATGCTAAATTTTATTCTTTTGCATAAATTAATAATTGTAGAATCATTTAAATTGTATCATCATGCATTGAAATTTGAGGCTGTTAGATTCTCATCCATGGTCATTCATGATTAACTGTTCACATCTATCATGCTTATTATTCTGCTGGGAATCATATATAAATCGGGCCCTGACCCGTTCATTTTTTTATATTGTGCATGTTATTCTATCGACTCAGGTGCTCCTCCACAAGGGCGCTCGTTGTGATCCTCCTATTCCATTAACTTCGAGGAGCCATGAGAGTTTGCGGATTATCATGGGATATTTTGTTAGACGCATTCATTTTTGGACTCTAGATATGGTTGGGTCTTTTTATTCGGGCATGTGTGGCCCAACTTTTGTACTTGTTAATGGATATAATATGTATATTATTGAACTGTTGTAGTAGTTGGATGTAACTGTTGACCGATAGCTTATTCAGTCCTTTTATTGTATGTTGATTCAGTATTAAAATAAGTTCTTTTGGAACTCCACTTTCTCATCAGATTTGGGTTGTTTAATTTATTTCCTTAACTTTTAATTAAATCATAAATTTGGCAACCCATTTTCTGAATTATTGGGTGGTTTTCCCCTATACCTATTTTTTTGTTATGATGCGGAATGATATCCATCCATGATTATGTTATGTTGAGGTATTGGGGTTGGCCACCCCGTATCTCGGATCCCGGGTTGTCACAAAAGACAAATACTAATTATTAAAATATTGTTCAGTGAAACGTGACTTTAGTGATACAAGTAGTAAAAAATGAAACTTGACTTTAGAGCACAAGAATTGAAACAATTCAAGTCCAAATATATAATAGAGTTCGAGCATTGATTGAAGTTTTTATATTTTTCAACAATTTACTTGTGCAAAGACATTTTAAAAATGAGCAATTTACCAATGATCCAAAATTGAGGATCTTTAAGTTATTTAAACTTCATTAATATGTAACACGTTTTCTATTCCAATTAGGTAACATCAAACTTATGTTTGATTAGAGTTTACTAATAATTGGATAAGATAATAACATTTAGTTGTAAAAATGAAAAAAAAAATGAATAGTAACCTTCATATTTGCTCGCCAATAACAACTAATCAGAATAACAGCTTATCGGGCCAAAACACCATTATGTGTTCATTGTTCAATCTAATTTTAATTTTAATTTTAGGGTTGAATATTAAGAAATGTTTTTTTTTCTTGAAAGTAGTGTTAGGGCCTAGCCAAGAACATTATTTTGTTTCTCTCTTTTTTTAATGAGAAAAGACGGAAGTAAATAAAAAGGGGTACAATATATGCAATGACTTCGTGTCAGTTCATATTGTGTTATCGTGTGTGTCTTAACTTATTAAACAATCATGAACGTGTGAAAATATAAATGTTCTAAAAATAGAATATTGTTTATTGCATTAACTTATTAAACAAAATAGAATATTGTAGTTACTTCCTATCCAACGGCTGAAATTGAATATGGAGAACTTATATCTAATATCCACACATTAACTTATTAAGGGTCCAAAATATTCTAAACGTTTTAACAGCCGTGCCATCGACGGGGGTACACCCTAGTATATATATAAATCATAGTAAATGTTCTTCTAATAAAATAATAAGAACCCTCAGTGTCAAACTCAAACTCGTGCGCGTGAGTCATAACTATAAACGTAAAAATATCTTGGTGTTACGCAATAAGACTCGTTACCCTTAAGGATATACTAACTAAGTGGTCGCACTAGTCACAAGTTTAACAATATCCTCTAAAGGATTCATTGAAATTGGGGCCCTACAAACGACCTTGTTGACCCTAATTCTACGATCGAATCTACCAAATTGGCCTCATTGGACCTGTTCTCTTTAGTGGTAGCCCCAATAGACATCACTTGGCCCTAATGGTCAAAATAACTCCGACCATTTGCTCTTGGAAATAACTTAGGGTCTTCTCCCTTGTGTGGTTCCTTCTAATGGTGAGGGACTCCCCGTCTTGGGGTAACATTCCACCATTACTAGACTTTCGAGCCTACCTTGGCCCTAATCTTATCAATCATAAGAATTATGTCCTTATAATTTTGTTGACCCTGGTAATGCCAGAGGGAAACTTTAACCACTTGAGCACAAGTGATAAAGGATAACTACCTAATAATGATCACTGAATCCTTCATGTAAGGTTTCTACTTACCCAATATGCCTTCTTATATTTTGTATCGGTCTCTTCTGGAGTAGAAAAAGAAAATAGTTGAACCCCCCTCGTACTGGGCTAGCACACAACTACCTCGGCAGTGTCTCGAGAACTTACTAATCATGTTATTATGAATGGTTAGTGGAAAACACTTCCCTGCACATAGCACGCTAAACACCTACTAAAGATCTTACACATAATCCCTTACTGCTGGCTGGAGTCAACCTTATGCGTGGGTCATCTCACAAAGGAAATTTAAACAAGTAACCATCCCAATACAGTTCAATCGTATTTAAATCGTTTGTATGAACCATGAAGGGAAACCCCTAAGATATTATCATTTAAAGAGTACAAACCCAAAATAGTAAAGCTCTAAAGTAGTAAAAGAATGCAACATCGAATAATGGTGGATGCACTCAAAACCTAAGGACACTAGAACCTGGAATTCTCTGATGGAAACTTGGACACCCCATAAAATCAATAAATATATTGATTAATTCTAAAACAAAAATCACGGGAATAAAAAAATTAGTAACATTCTCGCTTGACGAAATATATCAAATGTTATGTGTAAATGCAATACTAGATAATACATTACTTAATAAAAAAAACATCTTTGATACCAATTATTTCCATAAGAATTAAATCCAACTCTGGAATATAAAATCTCAGCGGTACAATATCCATCTCATGCTATCTCTAACTCGGGAAAAATATGAAATAAATACACCTACCTGAATTGAAACATAAATAAATACAAATCTATAAAGGAGTAGCACTATACTAGACCAAAATCCTGTGAATGATTCATATAACGTCGTAATCGATAATCCTCCATCAAATAGCCCAAGTCTACGGAAGAAACATCAACCTAAGACGTGTGGAGAACAATTCAACAAGGAGAATTAAACCCAACAAGTCAACAAAAAGTAAGAATTTAATTGAAGTTGGTCCAAAATAATAATAATTCATCTTCATCACATATTAATATATTTTAAGTTATTTAAGTTACAAAGACCAAACAACTAAAAACAAGCACGTGGTTCTACTCCCAAACCAATGAGCCCCATATATTCCATATCTTAATTAAGTGTTCTTTACTTGCTTAATCTTAAATTAATCTTTTACATTAAGAATCATTTAATCTACATTAATCTCTTACATTAAAAGCTACGCACTTACTAATCACAGTATCAATAATGGTCTCTGGTTATGATTCTAAAATAGTGTCTCAAGTCTAACAATCGCATATACTCTCATGTAATTTATTTATTATATACATATCTATTACATTTATTACGTTATCCCTAAGTCATAAGTTTATAGTTATACATTGCTAGTAAAAAATATAGACCGGCACAACCAACTCAAGTACCTAAATACAGAATAACATAATCCAAAATATCCTTGAGTTTGCACAACCCATATCAAATCTAATATGATACACTCGAGCACGCAAATAAAAGTATGAAGTCTTATTCCTATTGCTTTCGAGGATCACTTTTGCGTACTAGATATAGTTATAGGGTTTCCCAACCTTGGAGCCTAATAGTATCAACACGGGAGAAGTAACTGTGTCTTCATGCCAAACATAAGGGGCCCATGCCCGTGGATGTATGAGAGGATCCTCCTGTGAGTCCCACTCGAGAAATAAGCACTTTCTGTATGTAGGATCGAGGTAAATAGGATTTAGAAATAGTCGGTCTCATTAACGAGAATACCATGAGCGGTCAATGTCATACGTTCCATATCAAATCCCTCGTAGTACATCCCCTAAAAAGAACACACACAACCTCGGTATGCTTGCACAAAAAATACGCAAACAAACATGACCCTACATAATTAGGTCAATCAGACAAGCACAAACCCCACTCAATTCTATTAAAAATAATGTCTCTTTTATTATTAGTTAATACGTACGTTAACTAAAATTAGTTATATATAATATTAGCCCAAACCCCCAAGGCTCTCAAAGTCTAGGTATCCTCTCACCATAAACAATCATACCGATCATAAACATCAAAGTTCTCAAATTATATATCTCGAATTAATTAATGATTTATAACAACAATGAATCCATGTCGTTCTAACAAAATGACATACCTCATTCAAAGAAGAAACAACTTTTCATTCTAATGAAAAATACCAATCTCATTCTAACGGATGTCTATGTCGTTCTAATGAGATTATTAGTCTCGTTATAATGAGGTCCTAATCTCATTCTAACTATATTGACACGGATTTAACTTCTCCAATTGCCAAAAATTTCTACTAATTGATAAAAATATAAATTCGAAGACTTGAATATATCCTATTCATATCCTCCTTCAGATATATGGTCAACGACAACAAGACTAACCTAATGCCAATTCAACTTAGATTTAATTCAGATATATATCCTATTCATATTCATGTTTCTAACCAATTCAACTTAGATTTAATTCAATTTTGAATTAAACAAGAGGGATTTTATATGATTCATTACCAGGATTTAGAATATATCAAATTAATTTTGATTACAAGCTTAACTAATAGGATTTATCATTGAACTATCCTAATGCGTTAATAAGGGATTAAGTCTTAATTTACCAATTAAACTAAATTCAAAAATAAAGTTTTAGATGAGTAAAATAAGATTATAAAAGTGTTATCCATATTCCAATGATTACTACAATCAGAACACAATCCCAATTATATTTTTAATCAATGTACACTTATTTTAGTCCGATTGACGAATCAAAGTCCCAAAAACCTCCAATTCCCTTTTAATCCTTGGTGGCTCTTCTCCTTTTCTCTCTAGTATTTTCTCAAATGACAATTGACTATTTTAGGTTTTACTAACTAACATAATAAGTGTGCTTACCACGAAATTAAGCATAGGTCTAATATAAACTCGAACTAAATGAGCTCAAAATATGTACTAAATGACCCAAAACTCAACCCAAGCCATATACTAACCTAATAGACATAAATTTAGGCATTTAAAGTAAAAAAAAGACTTTCTTAGCATCCCAAAAGTCAAACCAAAATAGATTAAATTTTAATAAATTAACCAACTCATTATCTTAGTTTATAAATTAGTATGAGTCAATTATATTAAAACTTAATTATTAATTTGTTGCGTGTGACTCGACATTAGTAGAAACTACTACACTATCAGTGGGGACAAATCTCGAGGGAATAATCCAAACAAGAAAACCCCCAGTGTGTAGTTCACGACCATTCCATAGTCGCTCATAATCCTAAGTCACTTAAAAAAAATTAATTAATGAATTACCATGTATTATCACTACACCAAAAATAGGAATCTGGCACGGTTTAAAACTGTGCCAGATCAAATCTGGCGCAATTTTGAACTATGCCAGAATCAGGTGTTCCAAAATGACCATTTGTTTCTGGGACGGTTTAAAAGTGTGCCAGATTTGACAAAACATGAACACTTCTGGCACCGTTTTAAACCGTGCCAAGATTTGATATTTCTGGCATAGTTTTGAAATGTGCCAGATTGAGCACAGTTTGAAAAAGTTTTGGCACATATCAAAACCGTGCAAAAATTTGATACACTTTTGGCACGATTTTGAACTGTGCCAAATTTTTGATAAAAAGAAAAAAAAAATATTTGAAAATAAGAATTTCACAAATTGTAAATCTTGCACGTTGTTGATAAACTAATGTACATACAAACTTCAAAATATTACAAGTATTTAGTAGTTCACAGACCAAAAAAATTGGGCAGAGTTTCCTTTATTTTTTGGACATTCTAAAACCTGCTAATATAAAACCTGCGTAACATAAAGCCCGCACGGCCACAAAATATAACAATAAACTTACAAAAGCCCGCACGGCCATAAAAGTTAACAAGAAAACTACAAAAGGCCGAACGGCCATAACACAAAAAAATAGAATCATGAATAAACCCCTTGTTGTAAACCATTGAGTTCTCTGTGTGTTCCACATGAATAAATGCTAACGATAAAATGTTATCCCGTAAAAAAAAATAGGATACAAAAAAGAGACGATATTAGTAACCAAGCAATTTATTAAAAAAAAAGCTTACTCAAGGTAAAAATTACATATATGAGTCTAAAATTGAAAATCTTACGCAAGTTATGACTACCTGATCAGTTCCTACGAGTTACATTGGTCTCGTGCAAGGTGTTAGTGCTTCTTACGGGGCCGTTTGGGGGCTAGTTTGGGTTTTCACTCTCAAACGGCTTATTTTCAAGCCTAATCTACATATTTTAAAATTATTGTCATATTCTCAAACTGGGAGACCCTGGACTACGCAGTCAGTTCGTACGAGTTACATTGGTCCCGTGCGAGGTGTTTGTGCCTCTTACGGGGCCGTTTGGGGCCTGGTTTGGGTTTTCACCCTCAAAACAGCTTATTTTCAAGCCTAATCTATGTATTTTGAAATTATCATCATATTCTCAAACCAGGAGATCCGGGACTATGCGGTCAGTTCCTACGAGTTACATTGATCTCGTGTAAGGTGTTAGTGCTTCTTATAGGGCCGTTTGGGGGCTGGTTTCGGTTTTCACCCTCAAACGGCTTGTATTCAAGCCTAATCTATGTATTTTGAAATTATCATCATATTCTCAAACCGGGCGACTTGGGATTACGCGATCAGTTCGTACGAGTTACATTGGTCCAGTGCAAGGTGTTTGTTCCTTTTATGGGGCCGTTTGGGGGCTAGTTTGGGTTTTCACCCTCAAACGGCTTATTTTCAAGCATAATTTATATATTGTGAAATTATTGTCATATTCTCAAACCAGGAGACTCGGGACTACGCGGTGAGTTCATACGAGTTACATTGGTCCCATGCGAGGTGTTGTGCCGCTTACGGGGCCATTTGGGGGCTGGTTTCAGTTTTCACCCTCAAACGACTTATTTTCAAGCCTAATCTAGGTCTTTTAAAATTATCATCATATTCTCAAATCGGGAGACCCGGGACTACGCGATCAATTCATACGAGTTACAGTGGTCCCGTGCGAGGTGTTTGTGCCTCTTACGGGGCCATTTGGGGGCTGGTTTGGGTTTTCACCCTCAAACGACGTATTTTCAAGCCTAATCTATGTATTTTGAAATTATCGTCATATTCTCAAACCGAGAGACTCGGGATTATGCGGTCAATTCATACGAGTTACATTGGTCCCGTGCAAGGTGTCTATGCCTCTTACGGGGCCATTTGGGGGCTGGTTCGGGCTTTCACTTTCAAACGCCTTGTTTTCAAGCCTAATCTGTGTATTTTGAAATTAATGTCATATTCTCAAATCGGGACTATGCGGTCAGTTTGTACGAGTTACATTGGTCCCGTGCGTGGTGTTTGTGCCTCTTACGGGGCCGTTTGGGGGCTGGTTTGGGTTTTCACCCTCAAACGGGTTCTTTTCAAGCCTAATCTACGTATTTTGAAATTATCTTCATATTCTCAAATCGGGAGATCCTAACTACGCGATCAGTTCGTACGAGTTACATTGGTCCCGTGCGAGGTGTTTGTGCCCTTACGGGGCCGTTTGGGTTCTGGTTTGGGTTTTCACCCTCAAACGGCTTATTTTTAAGCCTAATCTCGTATTTTGAAATTATTGTCATATTCTCAAACCAGGAGACTTAGGACTACGCGATCAGTTCGTACGAGTTACATTGGTCCCGTGCGAGGTGTTCGTGCCTCTTACGGGGCCCTTTGGGGGTTGGTTTGGGTTTTCGCCCTCAAACAGCTTGTTTTCAAGCCTAATCTACGTATTTTTAAATTATTGTTATATTCTCAAACCGGGAGACCTGGGACTATGCGATCAGTTCGTACGAGTTACATTGTCCCCTTGCAAGGTTTTTATGCCTCTTACGGGGTCATTTGGGGGCTGGTTTGGGTTTTCACTCGCAAACGGCTTGTTTTCAAGCCTAATTTACATATTGTGAAATTATCATTATATTCTCATACCGGGAGACCCAGGACTATGCGTTCAGTTCGTACGAGTTACATTAGTCCCGTGCGGGGTGTTTGTGCCTCTTACGGGACAGTTTGGGGGCTGATTTGGATTTTCACCCTCAAACGGCTTGTTTTCAAGCCTAATCTACGTATTTTAAAATTACCATCATATTCTCATACTGGGAGACCCAGGACTACGCGGTCAGTTCTTACGAGTTACACTAGTCCCGTGCAAGGTGTTTGTGCCTCTTAAGGGACAGTTTGGGGGTTGGTTTGGATTTTTACCCTCAAACGGCTTATTTTCAAGCCAAATATACGTATTTTAAAATTATCATCATATTCTCAAACAGGGAGACCCAGGACTACGCGGTCAGTTCGTACGAGTTACATTGGTCCCGTGCGAGGTGTTCGTGCCTCTTACGGGGCCGTTTGGGGGCTGGTTTGGGTTTTTATCCTCAAACAGCTTGTTTTCAAGACTAATCTATATATTTTGAAATTATCATCATATTATCAAACCGAGAGACCCGGGACTACGTGGTCAGTTTGTACGAGTTATATTGTTCCCGTGCGAGGTATTTGTGCCTTTTACGGGGTCGTTTGGGGGCTGATTTGGGTTTTCACCCTCAAAGAGCTTATTTTTAAGCCTAATCTACGTATTTTGAAATTATCATCATATTCTCAAACCAGGCGACTCAGGATTACACGATCAGTTCGTACGAGTTACATTGGTCCAGTGCAAGGTGTTTGTGCCTCTTACGGGACGTTTGGGGGCTAGTTTGGGTTTTCACCCTCAAACGACTTATATTCAAACCTAATCTATGTATTTTGAAATTATTGCCATATTCTCAAATCGGGGACTCGGGACTATGCGGTGAGTTCATACGAGTTACATTGGTCCCGTGCGAGGTGTTTGTGCCTCTTACGGGGCCATTTGGGGACTAGTTTGGGTTTTCACCCTCAAACGGCTTGTTTTCAACCCTAATCTACGTCTTTTAAAATTATCATCATATTCTCAAATCGGGAGACCCGGGACTACACGGTCAATTCATACGAGTTACAGTGGTCCCGTGCGATGTGTTTGTTCCTCTTACAGGGCCGTTTGGGGGCAGGTTTGGTTTTCACCCTCAAACGACTTATTTTTAAGCCTAATCTATGTGTTTTGAAATTATCATCATATTCTCAAACCGAGAGACCCAGGACTGTGCGGTCAATTCATATAAGTTACATTGGTCCCATGCGAGGTGTCTGTGCCTCTTACGGGGCCGTTTGGGGGCTGGTTTGGGCTTTCACCCTCAAACAGCTTATTTTCAAGCCTAATCTATGTATTTTGAAATTAATGTCTTATTCTCAAATCGGGACTACGCGGTCAGTTCGTACAAGTTACATTGGTCCCGTGCGAGGTGTTTGTGCCTCTAACGGGGTCGTTTGGGGGCTAGTTTGGGTTTTCACCCTCAAATGAGTTGTTTTCAAGCCTAATCTACGTATTTTGAAATTATTGTCATATTCCCAAATCGGGAGAACCGGCACTACGCGATCAGTTCGTATGAGTTACATTGGTCCCGTGCAAGGTGTTTGTGCCTCTTACGTGGCCGTTTGGGGGCTGGTTTGGGCTTTCACCCTCAAACGACTTATTTTTAATCCTAATATATGTATTTTAAAATTATTGTCATATTCTCAAACCAGGAGACTCTGGACTACGTGATCAGTTTGTACGAGTTACATTGGTCCCATGCGAGGTGTCCGTGCCTCTTACGGGGCCCTTTCGGGTTGGTTTGGGTTTTTGCCCTCAAACGGCTTGTTTTCAAGCCTAAACTACGTATTTTGAAATTATCTTCATATTCTCAAACTATGAGACCCGGGATTATGCGGTCAGTTCGAACGAGTTACATTGGTCATGTCCGGGGTGTTCGTGCCTCTTACGGGGCCGTTTGGGGGCTAGTTTGAGTTTTTACCCTCAAACGGCTTGTTTTTAAGCCTAATCTATGTATTTTGAAATTGTCATCATATTCTAAAACCGAGAGACCTGGGACTACGTGGTTAGTTCGTATGAGTTACATTGGTCCCGTACGAGGTATTTGTGCCTCTTACGGGGTCGTTTGGGGGCTGGTTTGTGTTTTTACCCTCAAACAGCTTGTTTTCAAGCCTAATCTACGTATTTTGAAATTATCGTCATATTCTCAAATCGGGAGACCCGGGACTACGTGGTTAGTTCGTACGAGTTACATTGGTCTTGTACGAGGTGTTCGTCCCTCTTAAGGGGCCATTTGGGTTTTCACCCTCAAACGACTTGTTTTCAAGCCTAATCTACGTATTTTGAGGTCGAGTATCCACTAATGGTATTTTTACTCACGAGCTTACTAAGATTAACCATCACCAATTTTGAGGTGGGTTCAACTTTGCAAGCATTCTTATCATCAACATCCCCCCAATCACAATAAAAGACAGTATGTGCAAACTCAATGTAATTGAGGTCGAGTATTTGACTAATAACTCCATAAAAGGTTGTCATAATCCCCTTATTATTAAAGGCCTTAGTGGATACACCATTACTCTAAAAGTTATTATTTTCTTCATGTCCAGAAGTACAAAAGGTGTACCCATTGCATTGAAATTTGTTATAACTGGTAACCCTATGGAGCAGACCATCAGCATATGGCAAAATTCCCGTATCATTAAATCTTGAGGCCTATAAGGGATTGATAATTTTTTAAAGTTTCATTAAAAATAATTACGGTTGATAAAAAAGTACATGTATAAATAAAGACTTGCCTCGTTCCTTAGCTAAGGGATGAAATCATTAATTCTATGCCTCAACTGAGTCTCAGTTACCACAAATTTTCTACAAGAAATTAGTTTCAAAATTAAGAAATATCACATCACAATAAATTAATATGAATTAACATGGAACTAATTGTGTACCTTCTCCATTCATCAACACCGTCGCATTAAGATAAAACCCATCTTCGCACTTGCTCATATTATACATTATTTAAGATCAATTATTTACTTTTACCCAATGGTAGTTGGCATTCCGAGTCATCAAACTCATCATCAAGAAAATCCTCAAGATTCCTCTTATGAGTTCCTTACCTCTTTTCGATATGTACTCCATGGCATACAAAGAAGCTTCATGTAACAAATATTCATTAGCAATGCTCCCTTCAATGTACCTCGTGCCCATTTCTCTCTCAAATAACCACATCGCCCGATATCTTGGTGGCCCAGCTGTCAAAGCTTCATCGATTAAATGGTGCATGAGGTGGATCATCACCACAAAAAAGGCAGGTGGAAAATAAATTTAAAAGACACAAAGTGCCTCTACCAATGCGTTTTTAGCCTTCAAAAGATGTTCCCTAAATATCACTTTGGCACACAACACATTAAAGAATATGCTTATCCACTGTATATCTTTAAACAAAGGCTTATGATCCAGAAATGAATGCATAAGCAACGCATGAAGCAACCGTTGCATAATGATGTGATAATCGTCGGACTTGATATTGGTAAATCCAGGTGGATCGAGGTTAACATTCTTGCTAAAATTTGATGAAAATCGAATTGGTACCTTTAATGTTTTTAGTGTAGGAAAAAAGGATTCTTTCTCTTCCTTTCCTAATGTGAAAGGTGCCTTTGGCATAAGACTTTTGCTACTACCTTCAATATCTTTCATCCATAATTTTCTTTTAAGATTCAAATGAACTTTCAAGTCTTCACGGGCTTTGATCGTATCTTTATTTGATGAACCTTTCACCGAGAGTATTGTACCTAAAAGAGTCTCTGTGACATTCTTTTCAACATGCATAACATCTAAATTATGTCTAATATCATGATCCTTCCAGTACATTAAGTCAAAGAAAATTGACCTCCTTGAAAAACCCTATATACCCGCTAGATTCTCATCGTCACCGTCACTTGGATAATCATCGTCTTCCATTATGATATCCTCCTTATCCTTCCCATTTCCCTTTACCTTTACCTTTCCCTTTACCTTTACCTTTTTGTCTCCCTCTCCCTCTCTTTGAACACCTTCTCGAGCGATAAGTGACACTATCTGCTCAACTTCTACACTTGTTAGCTTTCTTGGAGCGATAGCATCCTCTATTTTACCATTAAATGTTTACTTTGATGTGTCAAACCTATAAGGATGGTCTTTAGGAAGGAACATATGAGATCGTTGGTAACAACATTTCGTTGACTTAGGAAGATATTCAGAAGTTGTATTTGTAGAACAAACAGGACACCCATTATAACCTTGAGTTGAACAACCTGTTAACATCCCATAAGCTGGAAAATCATGTATACCCCACATCAACATGGGTTTTAACTGAAATTTCTCATTTTTGTATGCATCCCAAGCCTCAACTCCAGACCATAAGATCTTTAACTCATCGACCAACGGTTGGAGGAAGACATCAATATTACTTGATGGTGACTTTTGTCCGGGAATCAATACAGATAACATTGAAAACTCACTTTTCATACACATTAATGGAGGAGGATTGAGAGGTTGAATTATCATTGGCCAACAACTATACTTACGGCCAAACATGTTATTCGGGCTGAAACCATCAGTTGATATTGCAAGTCGAATATTCCGCGAATCTTTTGTAAAATCTCTCCACATAATGTTTGAATTTGCCCATTCTATTGAATCTCGGGGATGACATAAGAATTCCATACAAGAGCTTGCACGAGCGTGCCTAGACATTTTCTTTGCTATCCATTTTATGGTATACAACTGTTTTAGCCTAGGGATTAGAGGGAAATGTCGCATTACCTTCTTAGGAACCCTATAGTACTTTTTTTTCCATTAGTATTCTAAATTTCTACCCCGTCCTCGTCTAGACAAGTAAACTTGTAGCGTAAAGAACTACATTTTATACATCTACTAGATTTTTCATGCTCTTTCCAAAATATCATGCAGTTATTAATGCGTACGTCATACTTAACATAATCCATACTGAGATCTCTAACGGTGTTTTTCATTTCTGTTGAATTAGTTGTCAAGTTGTTCTCTTCAGGAAGTAGTTCATTTAACAATATAAGAATTCCACATGTAGCACCATTCGATAAATTGAATTGTATTTTCAAATCATTCAACTTTATAAGAGCATACATTGTGGTATGACGCGAAGAACCAGTAGCTGGGTGCAATGGCTCCTGTGTGAGTTGATGTAAACGATCATACTTCTTGCCTTTGTATTTATGTGTGTGCGAATCAATGGGAACCTCAAAAGTTGGGGGGGCTTCATCACTGCCTACACAATTAGGTTCACTAGGTTCCGCTTCACCCATAAACATCTCACAAGCGTTATTCACAAGATCATTCAAAATTGGAATATTATGCACATCAACGTGTTTTGTCGGTGTCACAGATTGCGGTGGTGGTTGGACTTGATCAACAACTAATATTTCACCATGAAAATGCCATAAGGTATAGTTCATGTCCATACCATATGTCATTAAATGAACGAATATATCAACTATAACAACATGTCCTTTCCCATTTAGACAACGTCTACAGGGACATGAATGTTTAGCATTCGAACTATTACTACGCACATAATGTAGAAATTGTAACACCCTATCTCTATATGTATCGGTCTCGATATTTTTCTCATTTATCCACTCTTTGTTGATTCCCGATGACATCCTGATAAGTTTAAAGAACACACATTATAATATAAACTCTTACTGTAAATATATTTAAGTTTATTCAAGTGTAAATATGTATATATTTGAGCTCCTATATTTCCTCCATCTCCTCTACAGGGTAAGGGTCCTATCCAATTTATTGTTCATAATGTCTCATGCCATGACCTAATCTGGAAAATTTCGCCAGCATGTCCCTACAGTTCTTCAAGTACACAACTTAAATTGGGAGTGTTCATGTGTTACTTAAGTTTTTCAACCAACAAAACACAAAACACTACATCAATCTAGTATGCACCCAAAGGACATAAAGAGATGCCACCGAATTTTTCAAAATAGGACATGCATAAACATTATGTACAATACAAACTTTTGCATTTCCAAACTGTCCAAAAATGGGACAATTCGAGAGTTCTCACCACAATCATAGTGAGACCTCTTAAACGGGTCTAAGGTTTTCTACATGTGTAACATCATTATTGAATGTTTAGTATTAATGTCTACTTACTATTTAAATATATTTTTTTTGCTTTTTCTTAAATTTTCAACACATAATCTCATTTATCCATTTAATTAGTGGGGTGTCTACTTTTCAATTTGTTATTTTTACATTATTATTGAATATTTTGCACTTAAATTTTCTTAAAACTCCATAACCTATACGAATCAGATCAAATATGCATTTTAATTAAAAGGATAAGAACGTAAAAACATAATTTACCACTGAAAGATTCTAAGGGCCATCTAAAAACCAATGATTTATTTTTTTCATTATCAACATTCAATTTGCACCAAAAACTCACACATTAAAAAAAATATATATTTAAAAATATATATATAAAACCCTAAAAGCAAATACGAATCAAATCACGCATATCATAAACTCTAGGATCAAATCTTATTCCTAACTTAGGTTAAAAAAATACAGATACTTTAAACAAATACCTTATTGGGATGAGTCGAGTGAGAGAACAATGCAGTGACCGGAGAAAGAGAGAGTGGGCCGGAGAGAGAGAGTGTCGGCCGTAGAGACATAGATTTCGATCGATGACCTAGAGAAATAGTTTGACCGCTGACCTAGATAGGGATGATGGTCGCCGATCTAGAGGGCGAGAGAGTGAACTCTGACCTAGAAATAGATACTGAGCCCTAGCGAAGAGAGAGTGAGAGGGAAATGTGAGCGGGAACAAGAGAGAGAGCGGGCTTGGCACCGTGAGGAGTGTAATGTCTTTTTTTGGGGGGTATTATATATTTTAGTAAGTGTACTCAATTTTGGCACCCTTTAAAACAGTGCCAAATTTTGGCACTGTTTTAAAGTGTGCCAAATTGCTATTAAACCGTGCCTAAATCTGGCACAGTTTTAAACTGTGCCAAATTTTTAATATCAGGGTGTGCCAATTGTTGTTTTTGGTGTGGTGTATGCCAATTTCCAAAGAGCTATTATTACACATAACTCATACATGACCACGTATATGAATCACATCACAACATAGATAAATATAATTAGTGACATACACATGTCACTTGCAAACAATAACTAATCACAAATAACTAATCAAATTATCTATTAATTAATTACTACAAAATATAGGGTAGTACCCTGTATGTATCTTATTGTATATGGATAAGAGTGGGGGTTGGTTGGGTATCATATTGTTTATATAGTTTATAGTTCAGTGACGAACACGTTTAATTAAAATATGTTGATACAGTGGAAATGTAACACTATGAGATTGTGAGTATCTGAAGGAGTATATATGGGTATTGGGGTGTATGCGATACATGTGAGGATAGTTGCATGCCATGTTAATATTTCGTTATGTGATAGTATAGGAGTAGGTAGTTGCATACCATGAGTATAAATGAGACTTCTTAGTATTGATTATAACTTGGGTTGGTATAATAGTGTAGTATTTCACTTATGATGAGGGGTGAGGTATCTCTTGCATGTGAGCATTGACTGGATGACATGTTTATCGTAAATAAGTCACATGAGTATTACTATTTTGATACTATAAGTTATCTTTCTTGCAACATTAGGGCGCTTATCCAAATCTGTAAGCCATTTTCCCTACAAATGTGCTATAATTGTTAAATACAGGAATAACAGGGTCGAGCAATCAAACTTGTAGTGGTTGAAGATTCAGTTATCATCCTTAGAGTATGAGTTTTATTTACTTTTAATAACCACTTATATTTAGGAGTTTTTATTGAGGTGGTTACAGTTATACCTTTTATTTCAATTAGGACATTTGTATAAAATATATTTATATATTGAATTCAATTTTTATTAGACTTCCAGTTTTATCTCATTCAGTTATTCTTATTATCATCCTTTGTTGAGTTTTATGTTGTGGATGCTTTTTATTTACTATCATTTTGTATTTTTACATTAATGATGGGAATGATATAAATTGTTTTGGTGCTCCTCTATCTTCAGTCTATTGGCCTCATCAACTGGCCATGCATAATAGGGGGTGTTACGTCACTTACTTACACTTTAAGATAACTCACATCCTATGAAGTATAAACATGTTAGTTGCTTATGTTAATTAATTAAGTGGACTAAGTTAATATTCTACTCAAATTAATAAAGTTATCTCTTAGTTGATTCGATTATATCAGTTGAGAATTAAACATGTTATTACTGTGGAGCATCCTCCCCATTATGTGGTGTCTTCCACTAGGCATATTTGGTCTGAAAACGTTCTCAATGAAAGTTGTGCATAAATTTTTTAATTTGAATTCTTAAGGTTTATTTGGGATTTGTCCCTCGTTACTTCTTTAATATTTTACTTTGACACCCAACATTTTCACTTCTTAGGGTTTGTCCCTTAAATGAATTTTAGTGACAAAAACATGTTTCAAAAAATCTTTGGTAAAAAATTTTGTGACACTTTTTAGGTCACGAATTCTAAGTTTGGTGGCCAAACCCCAAGAAATAAAAAAAATACAGAGATTAAATTGAATTATAAAGAACTAATGGGGAAAACCACAAATGAGCCTATTCTTTTTTAAACTATCAACCATAGTCCATTTGTTTGTCAATTTCGCCTAAGGTTTTACTGTTAATAATTTTCTTCGTTAAATCCTTTCGTTGGATAGCATCTTATTTTTCTACATTTTTATTCACTACCTTAACTAAGAGGATAGAACTAGATTGAATCAAATTAGTAAACTATTTGTCACCCACACATACCATTGTTTTAAATTCTTACAAAAATTGAATTGAAAGAACATCTTACTTATTGTGATAATAATTAAGTTGGGTGGTTTCGATCCCCTTATAAGTTATCCATCCTATCACATGACACTCTTAGAAATGATGAATTCATAAATACTTTCTCTTATCGTCTTATTAATATTTTGTTCTTCTTTTCTCTTATTTTATAAACTCCCCAACATAAGGCTAGTGTGTATGTTCATTCACTTTGAGTTATATATATATATATATATATATATATATATATATATATAGAGAGAGAGAGAGAGAGAGAGAGAGCGGTTCTCATGCATACCCCTGTTTGCATACCGCTGGCGCGGACCAATTTTGATAAAATAGTAAAAAAAATATTTTTGATGTAATTTTTTTTTTATAGTTTATAAACATTTCAATAGGACCATAAAAAAAAATTCAACTCAAAATGAATTTTTTTGCTATTTTAAAAAAATCGGTCAAACTTTGTCAGTTTTTAACAACTTAAAAACAACTTAAAAACTGACAAAGTTTGACCGATTTTTTTAAAATAGCAAAAAAATTCAATTTGAGTTGAATTTTTTTTTATGGTCCTATTGAAATGTTTTGAAACTATAAAAAAAAAAATCAGCCCAAAATTATTTTTTTTACTATTTTAAAAAAATGGTCCGCACGGAGGGTATGCAAACTGGGTATGCATGAGATCCTTTCTGTATATATATATATATATATATATATATATATATATATATATATATATATATATATATATATATATATATATATATATATATGAGAAAGCTCACCTACATCATGCTCTATACATCATCCATACATCACACCTAGTTGTAGGTCCTAAAAAATATTTTTTTTTAATTTTTTATTTTTCTTTTGAAATTAACCTTTCAGTAAACTCATGTTCAAAAAATTAGGTCAAAGTACATTTTGTAACTATTTTTCAAAAATCCACAACAAAACTGCTCAAAATACCTTATTTATAAGGGTTTGCGCCAGTATTTTTTTGTGTATTTTTTAAAAATAGTTACAAAATGTATTTTGACATAATTTTTTGAATATGGGATGATTCGAAGGTTAATTTCAAGCAAAAAAAATAAAAAAGTTAAAAAAAATATTTCTTAGGGCCTAGAACTAGGTGTGATGCATATATCATGATGTAGGTGAGCCTTCATCTCTCTCTCTCTCTCTCTCTCTGTATATATATATATATATATATGTGTGTGTGTGTGTGTGTGTGTGTGTGTGTGTGTGTGATCTGTATTTTTTCGATACTGGTTTAGATATGGAGATGGTGATAAAAATGATGGTGTTAGTATGAGATAGTGTTGATTGTACTTGAAATTAGTCATTGAACGTAGGTGGTGCTATTTAGGTTGAAATTTGTGTTTACCGGAGCTCAGTTTCATATACTTTTAATTATTTTTGTTTATGTAATTATTTGTTTTAAAATGGTATTTCATTTACGTTTGAAAGTGTATATTATATATCTTTTAATGTTAATAATCATGTGAATAAAATCTATTAAAAATGGATGGAACCATAGTTGTTGCCCAGATTATACTCAAGAAGGGGGTGAATTAAGTTTTGCAAACTTTTTGGGTCAAATTAAAATTTCAAAAAAATATTTATTTTACAACACCTTAAATATTTTCATATTAATAAATCTTCAAAGATTAAAACCAAGAATATCAAACAAATGAAACCAATTAATTTAGATAAAATACAGATTTTAACGCACCACAAATATTATATTTATTTCCATATTTAATATAAATTAATATTCTAAAATTAATTAATTAATTCAAAAATAATTATTTTAACCTTAAAAATAATTTTATTAATTTTTGAAATTAATATGTTTGTAAACTTAAGTGCTAAAAAAATATAAATTAAATCAAGCATAAATAAATAGGCCAGTAAAGTGCAAAAAATAAATAACACCGAATTTAACATGGTTCGGCCAAAACTCGGCCTATGTCCACGCTCCTAGAGCTTCCGAAACCCTTGCGCTTCACTAATCGTGATCCACTTGACGGTAGGATCAAACCACCATGTACATCCGTTTGTAAGCTAAAATCGAGCTTCAAACACCGTGGTCCAATTTGTTATTAGGAACCAATCACCGGTACAACAACCGTAGCTAAAACCGAGCTACTAAATACAACCTAATCTTCTAACAAAGCATCAAACAAATCTGAATTTTTGGTGAAATCTTGAATAATGAAACTCTCCAAAAATAAAATTTATATTCCGAGTTTCTTCTTCTTTAATGAGACTTCAATAAATGATGTTAATGTAGGCTCAAGTCTTCTTCTTCAATGATTGAGGAGATTATAAAATTAATTGCTCTCTTGAATGTAATAACTGAATAATAAATTCAAATGATCTCAATAAATTCTCTAGTTCTTACTCATAGTCTCCCTATTGTGTGTCTTCAACGCGCTGTTCATTGTTTAAATAAGACTTCAAAAACTAATTGTTAGACATAGCCCTAGTGAGCATTAAATGCTCTTGATTTTTTGCTAAGATGAAGTATCTTGAAAGATGATGTGCAAATCTCCATTTTGCTTCACAATAAAAATATAAATGTTAAGACCTCATAGTAGCATCCTCAAAATATAGA
The DNA here is from genome assembly GCA_949130495.1 of Sambucus nigra. Classification (NCBI taxonomy): domain Eukaryota; kingdom Viridiplantae; phylum Streptophyta; class Magnoliopsida; order Dipsacales; family Adoxaceae; genus Sambucus; species Sambucus nigra. The sequence goes on from OX422212.1 coordinate 366,072,392, forward strand.
ACTGAAAGAGGCTGTGTAAGTATCTTAAAATAGTTCCTGTAAAATGTGTTAGTCCCCGAGAGAGAGAGAGATACAATATTATGAAATATAGAATTAATATAAATATAAATTAGTCTTTTATCAAATCATAAAAAATAAATTATGATGACCAAATCGTGAGAAAGATAACGTCTGTTCAGTCAAAAAATAATGTGCGGTGAATTCTTACTACTTCTATCTTTTTTTCTTTTTAAAAAAAAAATAAAGTTTACATTTGAACAATAATAATTATATATAAGATTTTTTAAAGAAAATTATGATCCGTGAACAGTGCAAGGCCTATAAGTTAGTCAACAAAAGTGATAGGACAAAACTTTTGCCCAACACTCGAGACCTCCCCTATTGGTTGCCCAACAACTCCTGCCACCTGACAATCAAAGCGACTTGTCAGTGGTTGAACCATGCGAATATCTGTCAGCACACCCCTTCCCTCCCTTGGCACTGGCTCTAGTGTAGTCCTCTCCAGCACAAGTTGAAAACCTTTCTCTGGTTTTTAATCCATTAAATTCTCCCCACTGCGGACCGGCTGCAATATTTTCACAAGCTCCCAACATCTGACTGTCCTTTATGTGGGATTCCGGATTCCAATACTTATATCTTCACAGATTGTCCTACTTTCTACCAGCTCCGCCTCCCATCTAAGTTCATGGATCCTTCCCCTCTCCCTATTTTACATCGTCTTACACCTCACAATTTGTTGCCTTTAATTTCGACTCAAAATGTCCTAAACTTTTTCCTCCTTCGCACAATTTGGATTGCTCGAAATGACGCTCTCTTTCAACACAAGCCTATTCTTTCGACTTATATTCGCCATGTCATCTCCGATCAACTTGTCCAGTTTTTGTGCTCTACCTCTCACCTTAGCCAACCTTTAGCGCCTCAGCTAAATCGATATTCTATTACCTGGACGCCTCCAGCCAATCTTTTGTTAAATGTAATACAAATGGTGCCCGATCCCATGACACAAGTCTCGCATCTATTGGTGGTCTTATATGAAATTATCAGGGCCAGTTTATTCTTGCTTTTACCTCCAACATTGGCAACGTGTCATCTTTATCAGCTGAGCTTTGGGCAATTTACACTGCGTTTAATATAGCTTTTCATGCGGGCCTAACTTGTATTGAAATAAAAATCGATTGCTAAACTTCATTCCACATGCTTACAAGGAATTCAGCCCGGCCTCCAGCTCACGAGGACTTGACCAGGATCATCCTTGAAGGCCTCCCTCGATTTCAACACATCACAATCAACCTCTGTTTCCGAGAAGCAAACTACTGCGCGAATCTCTTAGCTAATATGTCTGTTAATACACCGTTTTGCTTTTATGGTTTCCAGTATGCCACTTCGTTTTTACTTTCCTATTTAATGTTTGATCAGAGTACTTTTGATGTTTTTCGATCCGCCTCTTGCAACATCTCTTGTAAGATAATGTTGTTTTAATTTATTTCTCTTTTTGTGAAAAAAAAACTTTTTGCCCAAAATGTGCAACGCAGGGCGAAGACATAATTGAAACATTTAATAAGAAAATCTAAACAATATATATATATATATATATATATATATGATACGTTAAACATTCAAAATATGTTGTACGTAAGATACTAAGCTTGGATACAAATTGAGCCAAAAGATGTACAGGGTTGAGGGAGTAAGTAAAACAAAGAGAAGTCAAATCAAGTCTCCATCAATGATAGATTTTGACAAGGTGCACGGCTCAGAGTAATAAATGAGAGAACATCTCATTGTGATACAGTCCAAACAAAAAGAAAAGTGTAAACTGACGTATATAATTAAATTTTCACTTTTCAAGGTTACACGTAAACCAGCATAAAAGATATAGGCGTGGGGTTTAAATGAAGTAAATACAAATGGTGTCCGAGATTTAATAAAATTGGAGGACAAAAACAAAAAGAAGGAAGGGCATTTTAATTTGAATACACACAATTAATAGTTTATTGTACGGTGTACATTAAAGAGCTTTGAACAGATAAAAGATAAGCTTTCTTTACCAAACTAAAAAAAAAATCTAAGCAGATGCATTATATATGTAAACTAGGTTTAAACCCCACGCGATGCGCGGATATGTTAAAAAAACATTTATATAATTAAAATTAAAAAAATTATCAAATATTATAATATTTGTAAAATACTAACTTTACGCATGCGCACCCACATGTCACGTGTCCCAAAATCGTGACACCATATCATTTTCCAAATCCAATATACAACTCCTCTTATCAATATACAACTCCTCTTCTCATTTCTTATATTCTAATCACACAAATATTTTGTCTTACTTTTCTATGATAAATTTTTGTTTATGTATCATAATTGAGAAAAAAACAAAACAAATACGTAACCCACATAACCCCCAAAAATATTGTAAATGGAAATGGGCTCAAATTTCAAACAATCCAAGAGGCCAATATGACATTACCCATCCTTTAATGATTAAACATAGTGATCCTTTGCGAATAAAATAACTAAAATCAAACAAAATTCTCAAAAAAAACTTAGAAAATGGAATGAACAAAAAAGAGAGAAAATGAAACTGAAAATGAAGAGAGAAGCATAGAGTGAAGAGAGAAAAACACACCCTCTCTAGTGATGTTCTTACTGTCTGCATCTGTTGAACATGGTGTGACACCATCTGGAATTGATGTCATAAATATAGAGAAGGGAAGAACCCCGTTGTTGTCTCTCGTAGCATTGGCGGTGATGTTAAAGAGGAGGCGATTCAGATTGGTATATAGTTGTGTTGGCACATGATTTACCCATATATGTCAATGAAACTTCACTGCTAAAAATCATATATGGAAAACAAATGATCCACACATTCCTGGGAGATAACACCACCCAAATCGCCGAGATAAACTTTTGCAAACAATTGACAAACTAATAAGTTATATGTCTTAATGGTTGCTGGATGAACCGGCCTTTTAAGGAAGGTGAAATGGAGAGGTTATGGGAATATGAAGTGAAGATATCTTCTAGAGAAATGGAAGGATACAAATTTGAAAATGGAAATATAATATGCATAATCATCTATATACATAAAGTTATGCATTTTTTATTATGGATATTAGATAAAGACATGTGGCAACCTATGGCTTGGAGAGACTCTTTTATATATTAGTTACTAATATGAAAGCCACGGGATGCGTGGCGAAATATATATAAATTGTATTACTTAATTTTTGTAGCATGCTTCGTTTAATCTATATTCTACTAATGAAAAGAAATTGAATTTTAAATTAATATCAAAATTATATGAATGACATTTGGTAATTGCGCGCGATATTTTTAATTTTGAGACTAATCAATATAAAACTTTAAATAAATGAAAATTGAATAATAATGCCTTTTAAATATTTAAAATCTAGAAATTAAAGAAAATAATGTAAAAAAATATTTTCAATTTAAAAAAAAACATATTTTCGATAAAAATAAAAAAAAACAAATTTCTAATTGATAAAAAAACAAATTTTGAAAAAAAATAGATTTTCAATAAAAAATGTATTTCCTATTAAAATTAGCAAAATACGAAAAAAAATCTACATAAAAATCTATTAATATTTTTGAAAAGTTTGCAAAATACTGAATAAATATTTTAAACAGTTTGAAAAAATATTGCAAAAAATCGATTTCCAGTAATAAAGTAGATTTCCAATTAAAACTAAATTTCTAATAAAATATAGAAAAAATATTCACCAATTACAGAAAATCTAGAAAATACAAAAAAAAAGTCAAATAAATAATTAAAAATATGAAAAATAAAGAAAAATAAATAAAAATAAAAATGTTTTTTCTAAAATATTTGCAAACAAAATAATTATTATAAAAAGTTTTAAAAAATTCTGAAAAATAAGAATTTCCAATAACAAATAAATTTCCAATAAAAAACAGATTTCTAATAAAATCAGGAAAAATATTCAATAATGACAGAAAATTTAAAATATATAGACAAACCAGAAAAAATATTTAAAATAATAAAAAATAAAAATAATTTCCAAAAATAAAATTCTAACCTTGATTAAAAAGCATAAAAAACAATATTAATTAAAGATTTAAAGCAAATAAATATTTTTTTCGTCCAAAAAATATTTTCTAGCAAAATAAAATGATTTTCGAAAAAATAAATTTTATCAAAATAAACTGTTTTCTAATAGATAAAAAACTATCATCAAATCTCGAAAAAAAAATAAAATAACTTCTTCCAACAATCTATAAACTTCATCCAACAATCTATCCTTTTGTGCTACCATGCCATTTAAAAGCTTACTAAAAAAGTTATATCTCCAAAAGTTATCCATCGGTCAGGATGAGCTTGTGTGTTGAGATAGCAAGCCAATGGTGCTATGGTCAAGTTACTAATCATATATTGTAGAACTTGTATATTCAATTTCAACAAATAATATGGAATACATCCCATACAAAAAAACATACCAACATAGATTATTCACGAATAGTAACCGTTCATGATGAATATTATTTCTATACATGTACCAAATTACCTGGACCTTTATCCTTTAAACAACTATTTAGCTGTCTAGGGGTCAGCTTCATGTGTTTTGCCAAAGCAAACTCTTGCGTATGAAAAAAAAATAGTTTTTCAATTAAAAAAAAAAAGATTTCTACTAAAATCAGGAAAAATATTCAATAATAACATAATATTTGGAATATATAGACAAACCAAAAAAATATTTAAAACAATAAAAAAAGAAAAACAATTTCCAAAAATAAAAATTCTAACCTTGAAATGGTTGGTGGGTCATGAATTTGGCAGTGGGGATGAGCTCGGGTTAAGCATGATTGTCGGGTTCAATGGTTTCGGGTTTGGTTAGAGGGAGATGGTGGGTTTTCAGGTATGGCTGTATTTGGGAACGTGTTTAGCCGGATATGAGAGTATGGGTTAAACCGAGTTGGAAAGGTAGTGGGTTAAGGGCTCGCCGGCGCTGTAAGGCAGTGTTGTTAGGTTGTCGGATGTTGAACCGAGTCAAGGGAGGTCCGGTGATGTTGGTTGACTTTCAGAATTGCTAAAAACTTATTCTTATGTTCAGGGTTTATATTATAAGAGTCTTTTGGATTCTTTATAAACTAATGGGTTTAATTTTCAAGGCTATTGAACGGTGGCCTTTGGACTAAAATTTGGAATTCTTGAAACTCTAATCCTTTGGGAAATGTAAAAGTTTTTGAAATTGTAAAAGACGAAATAGAAGGAGGAAATATTATGAAATCATTTGAGCACATGACACGTGGATAGACTAAGTTTTTAGGAGGAGTAATTGATTGGAGAGCTTTTATTATTGTCACATGTCAGTCACCCATGATTTGGGTCTATAATTTTTATATAGTTATATATAGATATAGATATAGATATAGCATATAGATATAGATAAAGATTAAATATAGAGTGTCACGTGGACACTCTCAATGAGAAGGAGCCTTAAATGCTCATAAATGTCTTGTTTTGCGTAGAGAAGTATATATAGAGAGATATATATATTTAACGTGATGTATAAAAAAAAACTTATATGATAACATATAGATATCCAAGGTCTTGATAACATCGGACAAGGCATGGTTTTGTCCACAGAGTAGGCAGAGAAATAATCTGACATGAAATATATATGATGTTAAGTGTCTAAGCAGAAATCTCAATTAGCATTAAATTTAACACTATCTACAAAACATGATGCGCAGGGCCGATGTGTAGTATGTTCAATGCCAAGCAGAAAATGTTGACACGCTTATTGGCGAGGACGGGAAATGGAATGGTAATATGATTGATAATAAGTTTAACTCTGACATTAAGAACGATATTTTAAACATCCCTCTCCCCCGTATCGGTCATCGTGAAGACAAGCCATCTTGGTCATTAAGCAAAAAGGGTGAGTTCACAATTGGAACATGCTATCATTACCTTGCTACAAAAATATGGAAAACCAACCTTGGGAAGTTTGGAAAAAGTTGTGGAAATTAAATGTCCCGCCAAAGTTATGTATGTTTTTGTGGACCTTACTCCATGGAAAAATACTTACAAATGCGCAACATGTTAGAAGATGCCTTACAACAAATGGGGACTGCCCACGGTGTGGACTGCTTGAGGACACTGAACACCTTTTTAGGGACTGCTATCACACTAGGGAGATTTGGCACATACTTGGTTTCGACCACTCCTTTGATCTTAATCAAACTGGTAATGTTAATGATTGGATTAACTGTAACGTTTGGGGTAACTCAAACAATAAAAGGTACATTGTCTTCATTAGTACCTTATGGTATATTTGGAAATCTAGGAATAACTACATTTTTAATAATATTGATGAGTCCCCACAAACAGTTGCCCGCATTATTATGAATTTTACAAAAAATGTTTTCGAAGCATGTATCTCCATGCGGGCAAAGGCTTGTGGGGAAAACCACAGTTTACTAACTTCTGAACCGTTTCCCGTTACAGGTCGTTACATCATTCATACGGACTGTGGTTTTGACCATGGGAGTGGTATAGGCTCATTCGGTGGATTGGTTAGAAATGAAGATGGTGACTGGATCCTAGGCTTTACCGGAAAACTCCAAGGGACCGCCAGCCCGCTGCGTGCGGAACTAGAAGGAATCTTCCATGGATTGAACCTTGCTCTAAGGAAGAAATGGAGGAATGTATGCCTGAAGAATGATTGTCTTGATGCCATAAACCTCATCAACCAAGAGAATACCCAGAATCACAGTTTGGCCAACATTATTGAAGACTGCAAGGAGCTGATAAAAGACTTAAAAATCAATATCGTGCACATTCCTAGAGCTAGAAATTTTATGGCGGATTTTATGGTAAAAGTTGCGAGGGATATGGATGGAATATACAAAGAATATGATGAAGCACCGGAAGAATTCCTGAGGATGCTTGATGAGGTGATGAAGGAAGATGGGTTCTAGGCTATGTAGGTTGTTCTTTGTTGCTGTTTCTTAATTTCCTGTTTTCACCAAAAAAAAAAAATAGATGTTTCAAAATATGATGCCAAAAGGTTTAACACTCAAGGATTACATTGGGTACATACATCATTTCATGCCAACTAGGAAAAAAACAAGAACAAAGGTAGGCATAATATAAACAGAAAAAAATATAACAATAAATGATAATATTATAGATGGAAAAAGTGATACACAACAGATAATCTCAGAGGTGTTTATGTTTAAACAAAAGGTTTCGTTCATTGTAAGGATTTAAGGCACATAACCATTTGAATGATAAAAAGCAGGTAAATGTATGGGATGTATCTAATAGAACTAAATAAGAACAAAATACTATTCTACCAAAATTTCTAACAGTTCTAATTTATCAAGCATAGAAATAAAACACAACCGCCTAACAGTCTATGAGCTTAAATAATAGAATAATGTTTGGCTACCCGGGTGTTAACCCCGGACTAGCACAGGGAGCCCTTTTGTTTTCTTTTTTTTTCTTTTTTTTTTTTAAAAATTTTTCATGTAAAATGAGTTAAAAACAATTATAAAAAATAATTTTTTATTAGAATAGTTTATTTGTTTTTTTCAATTATTTTTTTTAAAACTCATTTTATCCCTCAGACACCCATTTACTCAATATTTTTTTATTTTTAAAGGTCTGCGCTAGCGGCACCCGTTATTTTTAAACTTTTTTTTTATTTTACAACATTTGAAATAATTTTTGTATTTCTGCATTAAAAAACTAATCTAATAATATTTTTTAACTCATTTAGTCCCTCAAACACCCATTTACCCAATATTCTTTTATTTTTAAAGGTCCGCGCCAGCGGCACTCGTTATTTTTAAACTTTTTTTTTAATTTTATAACATTTAAAATAATAGTTGTACTTTTGCATTAAAAAACTAATCTAATAAAAAATTATGTTTTAATTATTTTCAACCTATTTAGTCCCTCAAACACTCATTTACCCAATATTCTCTTATTTTTAAAGGTCCGCGCCAGCGGCACTCGTTATTTTTAACCCTTTTTTTTTTAAAATTTTACAACATTTAAAATAATTGTTGTATTTTTGCATTAAAAAACTAATCTAATAAAAATTTATGTTTTTAATTATTTTCAACCTATTTAGTCTCTCAAACACCCATTTACCCAATATTCTCTTATTTTTAAAGGTCCGCGCCAGCGGCACTCATTATTTTTAACCTTTTTTTTTTTAAATTTCACAACATTTAAAATAATTGTTGTATTTTTGCATTGAAAAACTAATCTAATAAAAAATTATGTTTTTAATTATTTTCAACCTATTTAGTCCCTCAAACACCCATTTACCCAATATTCTCTTATTTTTAAAGGTCCGCGCCAGCGGCACTCGTTATTTTTAACCTTTTTTTTTAATTTTACAACATTTAAAATAATTGTTGTATTTTTGCATTAAAAAAATAATCTAATAAAAAAATTATGTTTTTAATTATTTTCAACCTATTTAGTCCCTCAAACACCCATTTACCCAATATTCTCTTATTTTTAAAGGTCCACGCCAGCGGCACTTGTTATTTTTAACCTTTTTTTTTTAATTTTACAACATTTAAAATATTTTTTGTATTTTTTCATTAAAAAACTAATCTAATAAAAAATTATGTTTTTTATTATTTTCAACTTATTTAGTTCCTCAAACACCAATTTACCCAATATTCCCTTATTTTTAAAGGTCCGCGCCAGCGGAACTCATTATTTTTAAACTTTTTTTTTTTAATTTTACAACATTTAAAATAATTTTTATATTTTTTGCATTAAAAAAATAATTTAATAAAAATTATGTTTTTAATTATTTTCAACTTATTTAGTCCCTCAAACACCCATTTACCCAATATTCTCTTGTTTTTAAAGGTCCGCGCCAGCGACACCCCTTATTTATAAAATTAGTTTTTGAAATTTAAAACAATTTAAAATTGTAAAGAAAAAGTTTTTTTTTTATATTAAACTAACTTTTATTTTTTTCGAACAGTTTTTTTCAAAAAAAAAAATATTAAAATAGTGTTTTTTAACAATACAATTTTTCTAATTTTTAAAAGAAAAAAAATTATAAATTTTTTTTTCTAAATAAAAATAAAAGTTAAGTAACCTTATTAAAAACTATACCATACTTTTTCAAAAAAAAAAAAAAAAAAAAACAGCAAGTAAAAGAATGACAACAAGGCACCTGGTACTAGCTTGGTGCTAGTACCCGGTAAGCCGATCACTACTCTAAATAATATTGTCAAACAGCTTAATGGGGTTTTGTCCTTTAGATTTAATAATACTGATGAGCAATAAGAGGACAATCACCAAAAATAAATTAGCATCAAGAAAATATGTCAAAGTCTATAATAATATATAATGAAACAGGTGTAACACCCCGCATTTCTGTGCATTTAAGATTTAATTAATTCGGATAATTTTAAATTACTTATGTGTCGTAATTTAATTGAATTAATTATGTTAGTATTCATTTAAATATTAATCAGGAGAGTATATGGTTAATATTTATGGGATTTAAATTACTAAGTGAATAGTCATAATTTTATTAACGTCATAACGAGTATTAGTTACATGGCATTTATTTATCTCAGCCGGGAGTCTGGTATAGTCTAAGTTAAGTGTGAGATAAGGAATTTTTATAAATTAATTTCGACGTCAATTCTGAGTGCACGGTTGAGTTCGAATGGGCCGAGATACTCGAAAAACTGTACCCGGGGGTGGTAAATGGGTCTCGGGGTATTTTTGGGCATGACCGGGCCCACACGGAGGTAGTTGGGCCATTTTAATTAAGCCCGTAAACCAAAAAACGAGACTTAGTGATTAAAACCTAAGTTTAGGGGGTGTGAGCAGCCATAACACAACTGGGAGAAATCTGATAAAATATAGGAGCAAAAAGGGAGAACTATTGGGAGCCAAAAGGAAGAACAAGGGAGGTGTTCTTCAACAAGCCATCATCTACTCCAAAGGATCAGACTCTACGAACAATTGAGGCAAGTGGTTAACTTTCTGTGATTATAAGTTTATGATAATCAATTCATATTATGGTGGGTGTAAACCCAAATCCGTTTTGGGCTGGGTTATAGAATTTAATTGGATTTTCAAGAAATTGAACATATTGTGTGATTAATGATTCAATTGATGTTATAGAAGTATTCAATGTTATTAGAATTAGAACTATAGAAAACCCCGGTAGTAAAGATGAATGAATTCGGATTTTGGAATTTGATTTAGGGTTTACGGATATGATGAGAATATAGAAAACCCATTTGTGGATTGGAAGTAAATTCTTAAAATCGATGATGCTAATTTGGTTAGGAGATGATTATAACCCATTCTAATTAAGAAGATATAATTAGAATGTATCTTTGAGGTGATAAATTGAGAATTTAAGACATTAGTATTATGTTAATGGCTGAAACAGAGGATCGGAGAAGATGAGTTCTTCGATCGATCGAGCCTTAAAGTCGATCGATCGACTGCTCGGGGATTTTGACGGTTATGCTAGTTTTTAGTATATAAGCATTAATTGTTTGGGGGACCTTTAAGGGGATTTAGTTAGTAAAAATTAAAGTAATTCTTAGTACCTAGGATTTGTTGAAGATGGTATTATGGATGTTAAATAGGCATAAGGGTGTGAAATCTTATGGGAGGAGTTTTGGGAAATAAATTCATAAGTATTTAATTACGGATCAAGTGAGCGAGTCCGGGTATATTAGTTGAGTAACACGAAGGTATTTAATTAACTATTGAGAGGAATATATTAATTTAGAGTCAGACCATAGACTCGGGAAGGTAATAAGTTAATTAATGACTAAATTAATTAATTTAGACTCGGACCATAGAGTCGGGAAGGTAATAACTACTTAATGTGTAAATTAATTAAATTAGAGTCAGACCATAGACTCGGGAAAGTATTATATTAATTAATGTGTATATTAATTAAATTAGAGTCGGACCATAAACTCGAGAATATTTTAGGCTGGTGCTATGGATCTTGTACACGGTAAAGCCGGGAACTAATTATTATATATATACGGTGTGGTGATATTATATATATTATGTGTGTGCTATTAAATATTAGTGACTAGATATTTATTTATTTTTTATGCTCTAGTGCTATCAAGGGAGGTTGTGCGATGTGGGTGAATCCCTTGGATTGAGGAACAGTGAGAGTATATCCCTGGGTCATAGCGTCCATTATATGGGTGAGGCGCTTATCTCGCTTTCAGGAAGGAAATATGATCGCCTCCACAAAGTTTATATTTTTGGCCATGTTCGTGAGCGATTACGACTTGGGGTAATTAGGTGTGACAACCCACTCTAAATAATAACGAGTGGTCAACCCTATACTACATAAATCAGGTATCTCAGATGGTACAATCTCAACATCAACATACTACACTATAATATAAGGTTAACTACCCGAAATCATTAAAAGCGAATTGTTAAAAAAAAATTTAACTTTTTATTTAACAACAACAACAAAACCAATACTGCAATCACAACCAGGAATATACATCTAACTATGATGAGTGAAATGTGCAAACTCCAATGTATAAAAGAGTGCAATATAATGTACAAATAAAATACCCGAATATGCTGTCGGGTAACAGACAATAAAGTAATCTGAGAAATGAAATAAGAAAGTGTTAATCTACAACACTTGAATACTAACTCAAAATACAACTGAATCCTAATCTAGATATACAAAGATAGGAATCAACTAAAACAAAGTGCTGAGACAGACCGCAATGCCACAGCTCCACGAATCCTGAATGGGGGAACATCAAAGGCGTCCTTGCGGAGGAACACCTAAAGAAACACAATATATACATAGGGAGAGAAAATATAAACGGGTCAGAGCCCGAGTTGAAAAATATTTTATAGCAAGTGTATTAAAATGCATAATAATTATAGATGCATTATTACATGATTAAGGTGGAATCAAACTCTCCATAATAATTCAACTCACCTCGCATCTAATGCGCGCACGAAGCGTATGCACGTGATCTCCAAATGGATGCCCGATTCTATTTTAGGTGAGAGGATTCTAATTTAAACCCAATTGAAGTATTTAAGTGAAGCCATCTAACCTATCTCCTAATCTACACTGATTTCTATAATCTATAAGTTATATACATTAACGTTCATGTAATAGTTATAGTTATCTTTATAATGTTCATTTGTTGAACATATAAAGTTACATGATCCAATCATGACTACATCAACACAATACATCAACAATTCGCATTTACTAGAATATTATATATTCTAGTGATGCCTTTATGGCATGTAAACATATATATAGTATTATTATATATGAGTTATTAGCATCAAGAGTTAAGAACTAAACTCCTCCCGATTCTCAACACGGCACTGCGTTTCGTGCGTGGGACATCTCGCCGAGGCGAAATCCAAACAAGGAACCCTCCCGTTACACTACTCCTGGCACTACCGATTGTCGGGATAGGTGATATATATATACTTATGAGCATTAAGGACTAACTTATCCCCAATTTCCAACATTACACTGCGGTTCGTGCGTGGGACGTCTCGCCAAGGCGAAATCCAAACAAGGAACCCCCCCGATACACTAATCCTGGCAATGTTAGTCCTTGAGGTACATTATGCCCTCGATACCCAAGTACAAACACAAGCAATAATAACCATCCAACCGAGCTATAATTCGAAGGACGCAGGCTCACATGCTATCATCTTCCAGCAGCCCATATACGTAGCAAATTGGGGTCACTTGGTGGGGTTCCACGACACCCACCTCGTGATCAACTCACGCACACAACGTCCGGGAAGCGGTCATAGCTCCTAACCGGCAAGTGAGAGCGACACATACCCACGACCTCTCACCCCTAAAATAAATAAATGTATACAAATATGTCATTTTCTGACCACTATGGACGACTATGACCTGGGGAATATCCACACCCGGCATCATCTAGATAGGATGCTCACCCTCTACGCACGTAACTTCCCAATGATAGCAAGGAGGGGGTATGCTTAACATGCATATATACCATCATATAAGGTATACATACATCCCACATAATAAAGATATACCATCATATAAGGTATACCTGCAACATCCATTTCATATTCTTTATACGCTCTTAGGCGCAATTTTGATTAACATCAATGTTTAGTATATTTCCCTAAAGATATACTAATCGTCAATTCTCACCCATCATCCCCACTTAGTATATACTATACTATTTCTCACTTGAAGCTCACATGTCGCTTTTAATATGAATTGTCTCTCAATTCTATTTAAGTCAAGGATATTCTTTTATCCTAAATCTCTTCAATTAACATTTCTCATTGTGTGAGACATCTCTCCAAATTAAACATTAATAAGGATATTTCTATATCCGTATGCACCTCGAATAGCATTTATAAATCTCCATTCATAATAGGGTCCAATTCATTGTATGAACCTTTAAAATTATCCCATTTGGGATTGGATCCTAAGATCCGGTATCTCTAAATTATTTCCATTAATATCATAATTATCTCCAAATAGAATTCTCAAAACAAGGTGGGCTTCCCCACTTAGAACGTACCAAAATATCTTAATCGGTATTCCTCAAATTTAGTCAATGTGGCTCCAAAATTTCTTATAAGGGAAACTCGCTATAAGTCTCCAAAACGTACTCCAAATATCTCCCATAGAGATCCCCAATCGATAACCTCGAACAAAATGGGATGAAATTCTCTTTAGAAAAACAATCCCACAAAAACCCTGTTTTCGAATTGATTCGGCCCAGCGAATCGATTCGGCCAGGAAGGCGAATTGATTCGGGTCATCAGACCTGGTATTCTGTCTCAGGCCAAATCGATTCGGCTGGGGTCGGAATCGATTCGGTCACTCAAACCTGGTCAGCTGCATATTTTCGAATCGATTCGGTAGGAGGCCGAATCGATTCGGCCCTTCAGAACTCTCGAAAATGGCTACTTTTTAAGTAGGCCAAATACCCAAAATTCATTTTAATGGTTTTCTCTCCATTTCTCTTCAACCCAATCACATATATATCATCAATATTCATTCTAGAATACATTTAAACCAATTTCTATCTTCAAATCTAAGATCTACATATCAAATCTAAGATTATACCCAAAAGTTTGGTTTTGATAAATTAAACCTAAAACCCAAAATATCAATCCAAAAATCATGCAATAAATGGTACACAACAATTATTTAGCAAGTTTAATCACTTTCCTCGGGTTCGTAGGATCTGAATCCGCCTTGAGATCGCGTGGATGTCGGAAAATCCTCTTTCTCTCTCTTTTTCTCCTTCTTTCTCTTCTTCTTTCTTTCTTCTCTCTTTCTTTCTTTCTTTTTCTCTTTCTCTCTTTGGAGAAATATCTCCCGTAGGCTTTTTAAGCCTATTCTCCCAAGATACACATCTTTAAATGATAATACACACTTTAAATGACTCAGTATCTTTAATTCGAGTCAAACGATCTTAATTTATTTTGGAACCTAAATAGACCCCAAGTACAGTCATTTCGACTTTCTCGACCCTTCCGAAAACAATGGTACCCTCAGAATTGCCATTCGATACACTTTCTAACGACTTCAAATCTTGACCTCAATTGCCAATTTAATTATTTCTCTAATAAAATATTATTTATTTCTCCCACTTTAATTAACTCGTTGTCTCCAAGACCTTGGGTTGTTACAAACTTCCCCACTTACAAAAATTTCGTCCTCGAAATTTTAGCTAAGCCTAATAATTCTCCAAAGCTCAACTACTTCTAATCTACCCATACTCATTAATCCTATCTCCAAACTTCTAACTTCCCATGACGAATTTTAGTTAATTTATTTTATTTTAAGTTGATTATGAGTTATATAAAACCAATTTCCACAACAAGGACGGCCATACACGTTTTATATTTGAGCTTTATGCTCACCGTAATCAAGATGAGGCTTTATTTGCCTCCAAAGTTCCACATTTCCATAAATATAAATAATGCTAACATTTTAATAGTGTAAAAATTTTGAATGGTCCAAAGAAATAACTCCTCTTGATTCCTGACATTCGCCACTTTCGTGCGGGGGACGTCTCGCAAAAGAGAAATCCAAACAAGGAACCCTCCCAATACACTACTATGTGACGACGTCGGGGATTGAGAGTTTGTTAAATCTGGACTAGAGTTTGAAAAATTTAGTTTTAATAAAATCATTTTGAAAGGGCCCGAAGGCCGATAAAAGTTTTATTTTGAAAATAGTTTATTTTGAAAACGGTTTATATATTATAAGATAATATAAGATGCCTTATGTCCAACACAAGGTCTTTTGAATCATCATATATATAACAATATGTAGCTCACAAATATTATCATAATCATGAGCTAAAATTTTCCTGCGTCCCATTAATCCACAATCTCAACTTTCAAACATAGACAACATCATTCATCATTTCAATATATTGCCATTTATAAGGCACATCCATATCTAGAATATAACAATTATATAAGTCTATCATGACTTTATAAAAGAAGTAACTTTTATCATTACTACTTATCACCACTACCATTCTTACATTTACCACAAGGTTTATAGCTCTTTTTGAGCACCTTACAAAATCATCTATTCTTTACAAAATAATAGCATAAGAGCCTATCTTGCTCAAAATTCCCCTTAGGGTCATTACATACCATACATAATAGGACTATAGCACTACCCTCTTACAAATATCTCACATACGATATTCCCCAAATTCATTTTAGTAATTATCCTATTTATAAAGGAAAATTATCTTACATCATAAATCTCTAGTCCGATTGCCCTTCCTCATCAATGGGCTTCCAAACAAAGTCCCCCGGTCTAAAATGACCTCGAATCTACTGTAGGGGTTGCACTTCCAAAACTTCATCAAAACGTGGTCCTTTACCTCTTTTAGGATAGTCTCTCTTTTTATGACCTATTTCATTACAAAAGAAACACTTACCCACAAATCCTTTCTGCCCACTCGCATTACTGGCACTCTCTTTGCCAAACTTACTTGATGAACTAGAATCTCCAAAGTTCTTACCCTCTTGCGAACAAAGACGATATTCATGACACTTTAGTAGTGCCACATTCACTACCTCAACGAAAGTCATTAACCTAGGACTCTTTAACAAATGTTGCCGGATTTTCCAATCTATACCTCGAACAAACTTCGATATATGTTTCTCTTTCGTATTTACCTCATTAGGTATTAGTTTCGCCCA
Source organism: Sambucus nigra (assembly GCA_949130495.1). Lineage (NCBI taxonomy): Eukaryota > Viridiplantae > Streptophyta > Magnoliopsida > Dipsacales > Adoxaceae > Sambucus > Sambucus nigra. The sequence continues at coordinate 366,088,647 of OX422212.1, forward strand.
TCTAGAAAAATCTTCTTCATATTCCGCCACCGTTTTATTTCCTTGAAAAATCTTTATATCCTGAGTTGGGGAAGGAAAATACCTTCGATCAAAAAGCTCCCAAAATTTTATTATAGGCAAAGTATCTCTCTGTTCAGATGTGGTGACAGACTCCCACCAATGGAGAGCTGCACCCGATAACCTAAAGGTGGATAAAAATTGTTTCTGCACCACACTACACTCAACCATACGAAGGTGCCTCAGTATACTATTCTTCCATTGACTTGCAGCCATTGCATCAACTCCCCCTGCAAACTCGGGAGGATGCCCCTTACTAAAATCTTCCTTCACTCTCTCCCATAAAGACAATCCTAAATGGGGTGGGGCTGCTCGAGCGATAGAGTTCTGCGCCATCGTAGAAACGGAAGCAAATACTGCTTGTTCCACAATATTGGCAACATCATCTGTGGTCATGTTCCTTTGAGGCATTTGGGGTTATCCTTTTTCAGCCTCTTTATTTGCCTTGCCTGAACGACTTCCCTTCGGTGGCATCTGAAACAAGAACAATTATATCAGAACGCCTTTCAAATATTTTTGAATCGCAGAAGAAATATGGACGTATAAATGTAATCGTCCTAGCAATAAGGCTCTATATCAAGAACGCTTACGGAAGATCGTAATAACGCAAACAGATCCTAAAGATACTAGAACCTGATGCTCTGATACCATCTGTGACAACCCACTCTAAATAATAACGGGTGGCCAGCCCTATACTACATAAATCAGGTATCTCAGATGGTACAGTCTCAACATCAACATACTACACTATAATATAAGGCTAACTACCCGAAATCATTAAAAGCGAATTGTCAAAAAAATTTAAACTTTTTATTTAACAACAACAACAACAAAACCAATAATGCAATCACAACCACAAATATACATCTAACTATGATGAGTGAAATGTGCAAACTCCAATGTATAAAAGAGTGCAATACAATGTACAAATAAAATACCCGAATATGCTGTCGGGTAACAGATAATAAAGTAATCTGAGAAATGAAATAATAAAGTGTTAATCTACAACATTTGAATACTAACTCGAAATACAACTGAATCCTAATCTAGATATATAAAGATAGGAATCGACTAAAACAAAGTGTTGAGACAGTCCGCAATGCCACAGCTCCACGAATCCTGAATGGGGGAACATCAAAGGCGTCCTTGCGGAGGAACACCTAAAGAAACACAATATATACATAGGGAGAGAAAATATAAACGAGTCAGAGCCTGAGTTGAAAAACATTTTATAGCAAGTGTATTAAAATGCATAATAATTATACATGCATTATTACATGATTAAGGTGGAATCGAACTCTCCATAATAATTCAACTCACCACTCATCTAATGCGCGCACTAAGCGTATGCACGTGATCTCTAAATGGATGCCCGATTCTATTTTAGGTGAGAGGATTCTAACTTAAACCCAATTGAAGTATTTAAGTGAAGCCATCTAACCTATCTCCCAATCTACACTTATTTCTATAATCTATAAGTTATATACATTAACTTTAATGTAATAGTTATAGTTATCTCTATAATGTTCATTTGTTGAACATATAAAGTTACATGATCCAATCATGACTATATCAACACAATACATCAACAATTCTCATTTAATAGAACATTATATATTCTAGTGATGCACTTTATGGCATGTAAACATATATATAGTATTATTATATATGAGTTATTAGCATCAAGATTTAAGGACTAAACTCCTCCCGATTCTCAACATGGCACTGCGTTTCGTGCGTGGGACGTCTCGCCGAGGCGAAATCCAAACAAGGAACCCCCCCGTTACACTACTCCTGACCGTATTAATCCTCGGGGCTCATTATGCCCTTAATGCGTGATGCATTTAACCCAAATTATTATTATCAAATTTTAATTAATTAATATTCCCAATTCTCAACAGTACACGGCATTACATGTGTGGGACGTCTCGCCGAAGCGAAATCTAAACAAGGAACCCCCCCGTTACACTACTCCTGGCACTGCCGATTGTCGGGATAGGTGATATATATATATACTTCTGAGCATTAAGGACTAACTTATCCCCAATTTCCAACATTACACTGCGGTTCGTGCGTGGGACGTCTCGCCGAGGCGAAATCTAAACAAGGAACCCCCCCGATACACTAATCCTGGCAATGTTAGTCCTCGAGGTCCATTATGCCCTCGATACCCAAGTACAAACACAAGAAATAATAACCATCCAACCGAGCTATAACTCGAAGGACGCAGGCTCACATGATATCATCTTCCAGCAACCCATATACGTAGCAAACTGGGGTCACCTGGTGGGGTTCCACGACACCCACCTCATGATCAACTCACGCACACAACGTCCGGGAAGCGGTCATAGCTCCTAACCAGCAAGTGAGAGCGACACATACCCACGACCTCTCACCCCCAAAATAAATAAATGTATATAAATATGTCATTTTCTGACCACTATGGACGACTATGACCTGGGGAATATCCACACTCGGCATCATCTAGCCAAGATGCTCACCCTCTACGCACGTAACTTCCCAATGATAGCAAGGAGGGGGTATGCTTAACATGCATATATACCATCATATAAGGTATACATACATCCCACATAATAAAGATATACCGTCATATAAGGTATACCTATAACATCCATTTCATATTCTTTATATGCTCTTAGGCGCAATTTTGATTAACGTCAATGTTTAGTATATATCCCTAAAGATATACTAATCGTCAATTCTCACCCATTATACCCACTTAGTATATACTATACTATTTCTCACTTGAAGCTCACATGTCGCTTCTAATATGAATTGTCTCTCAATTCTATTTAAGTTAAGTATATTCTTTTATCCTAAATCTCTTCAATTAGCATTTCTCATTGTGTGAGACATCTCCCCAAATTAAACATTAATAAGGATATTTCTATATCTGTATGCACCTCGAATAGCATTTATAAATCTCCATTCATAATAGGGTCCAATTCATTTTATGAACCTTTAAAGTTATCCCATTTGGGATTGGATCCTAAGATTCGGTATCTCTAAATTATTCCCATTAATATCATAATTATCTCCAAATAGAATTCTCAAAACAAGGTGGCCTTCCCCACTTAGAACGTACCAAAATATCTTAATCGGTATTCCTCAAATTTAGTCAATGTGACTCCAAAATTTCTTATAAGGGAAACTCGCTATAAGTCTCCAAAATGTACTCCAAATATCTCCTATAGAGATCCCCAACCGATAACCTCGAACAAAACGGGATGAAATTCTCTTTAGAAAAACAATCCCACAAAAGCCCTGTTTCAGAATCGATTCGGGCCTATTTCGAATCGATTCGGCCCAGCGAATCAATTCGGCCAGGAAGGCGAATCGATTCGGGTCATCAGACCTGGTATTCTGTCTCAAGCCGAATCGATTCAGCTGGGGTCCGAATCGATTCGATCACTCAGACCTGGCAGCTGCATATGTCCGAATCGATTCGGTAGGAGGCCGAATCGATTCGGCCCTTCAGAACTCTCGAAAATGGCTACTTTTTAAGTAGACCAAAATACCCCAAATTCATTTTAATGGTTTTCTCTCCATTTCTCTTCAACCCAATCACATATATATCATCAATATTCATTCTAGAATACATTTAAACCAATTTCTATCTTCAAATCTAAGATCTACATATCAAATCTAAGATTATACCCAAAAGTTAGGTTTTGATAAATTAACCCTAAAACCCAAAATATCAATCCAAAAATCATGCAATAAATGGTACACAACAATTATTTAGTAAGTTTAATCACTTGCCTCGGGTTCGTAGGGTCTGAATCCGCCTTGAGATCGCGTGGATGTCGGAAAATCCTCTTTCTCTCTCTTTTTCTCCTTCTTTCTCTTCTTCTTTCTTTCTTCTCTTTTTTTTTTTTTTTTTCTCTTTCTCCCTTTGGAGAAATATCTCCCGTAGGCTTTTTAAGCCAATTCTGTTAAGATACACATCTTTAAATGATAATACACACTTTAAATGACTCGGTATCTTTAATTCGAGTTAAACGGTCTTAATTTATTTTGGAACCTAAATAGACCCCAAGTACAGTCATTTCAACTTTCTCGACCCTTCCGGAAACAATGGTACCCTCAGAATTGCCATTCGATACACTTTCTAACGACTTCAAATCTTGACCTCAATTGCCAATTTAATTATTTCTCCAATAAAATATTATTTATTTCTCCCAAAATAATTAACTCGTTGTCTTCAAGACCTCGGGTTGTTACATTAGGTTAAGTGAGCACACCTGGTATGATAGTATTTTAGAGAATACAAACGGAGCGTATTACTCGGGAGGATATATATATATATATATATATATATATATATATATAAAATAACAGGTGATCAGTCCTATATCAAATTAAAATAGGAATCTCATTTGGTTCGTTCTTAGCATCACTGTAAAAATAAATTTAAAACTTACGAACCACCTACTATTAAAAAAAATTGGTGTCAAATTTTATCTTTATTAATCCGAGACAAAAATAAGTACGGAAATAAACTAAAAACATCTAATGCTGATAGGATCAATCATCATATAGAATAATAAAAGTCTTGCCGAATAAAGCACGGGATAAATTCCAAAACCAACCGAACTAACGGAGAGTAATAAATCCCATACAGTCTTAAGGAAAACTGAATAAAACTGTGAGCGACATGCTCAAAATAAACTCATATGAATCCCTACACTAGGAATAGAAAAATAGATGCGTCTATCCAAATCCTGCAATATCCATATAAGCTGCAACTGCAAATCCCTGGAATGAAGTCACACCTGGCGTCCCGGTGGTTGGACACCTAAAAGGTTTTAAAAATATTTGATAGCAAGGGTTAGAACCAAAATATTTTGAAAATATTTAGAACATGATTAACTTGCAGTATTTAAAATGCATGAATGCGATTCATATTTAAGTTAGTGTCGCACTCTCTTGAGGACATACTCACCCCTCAACTAATGTGCACACCTAACGCTTTCTCTATAAGTCACCTAGTTATCTATACCGTAACTAGATATTGTTATAACTTTTTCCTGACACCCTACTCTAGCCCGAGTATGTTTAAGAAATGATTTATAAGTTATTTAACACTTTAACATAATTAACCATTTTCCTTAAAAGCCATATAACGTTCACTAGTTATATGAATAATACAATTTTCCCCATGTATTAAATTACCCGTATATAATTATTTATTTCATTATATACGTAAAACCATATTACAGCATTCACACATATTTTGAATATATATAAAACCCATATGTCATTAATACAGTTCACTTCATGTATTTAATTACCTGTTTATAATTATTTATCCCATTATATACGTTGAACTATATTACAATATTCACACATATCTTGAATATATAATAGCCCATTCTCTTAAGTAATAACTCACCGGATGTATTCTCTAAAGTGCTATCAACCCAGGCTACTCAGTCCCACCTGGAGTTTCGAGACAACTATGGTCCGCCGAATCGGAACCTAAATAAAAATGTAATGGAGGCGGTCATATTCCCTCGAGTATGAGGAATCATCTCAATGTTCCATCTTTGAAATTGGACGCTATGACCTAGGGATATACTCGCCCTACTCCTCAAGCTAGGGGATTCACCCACATCGTGCAACCTCCCCCGACATCACTAGAGTATATAAATTAAATAAATATCTATTCACTGATATCTATAAGCACACACACACAATATATATATATATATATATATATATATATATATATATATATATATATATATATATATATATATATATATATATATATATATATATACTATCACACCGTATATAAATAATAATTAATTCTCGGCTTTACCGTGTACCAGTACCGTAGAACTAGCCCAAACATTTCGAGTCTATGGTCCCACTCTAATCTAATTAATTAGTTCACTTTAATTAATTATCTTAAAGTAGTGTCGCTCAACTACATTACCCGAATATTTTCTCTCGGTCCAAAATTAATACTCAAGGATTATTATCCCAAAATTTATCCATAATGTGTCACTCGCATCGCACCCCCTAATCCAATTATCTTCCCCATAATTGTTTGGAAATTTATTCTTATACTTATTTTTACCTAAATAATTATTTTGGAATTAAATTCTTAAGGAAATCCCCCTAATAATTTAAAACTGTCCGACCAGCCAAAATTTTAGGACCGTCGATCGATCAACTCCCTGGGTCGATCGATCGATCGATCAGGTACCCTTCTTCCCCGAGTTGTCTATTTCCTCCATTATTAACCCAACCAAGCTTTTAACTTCAATCTCAGTATTCTCCGACCACAATCAACAATATTAACACATGGAAACAAGTTCTAATCATCCTAGAAACCTTAATTACATAACTAATTTTTGTGAATTCCAAAGTTTTCCAGATTCAGGTTATATCCGAGTTTCAAACATCCAATAGAATTTTACATCTCTATTATCAGAAATTTAATATCGATTCTTACTGAATTTAACATACGATTCACAGTCTTACACTCCATAATCATAAAACACCATTAATTTCACCCTTAATCTCATCAAAGTATTTCATTCATCGAAAACCCAATTTCACCGGAATACCCACCCAAAAAAGGATTTGTAATACACCCACTACAATATGAATTGATTATCACAATTAAAAATTACAACAAGTTAACCACTTGCCTTTTGGGGTTTGTAGAGTCTGATCCATTGCGGTATAGAAAGGTTTGATGAAGAACCCCCAATTTGTTCCTTATTGTGTCTCTAAAAGATCCCCAATTGCTCTTCCAGTTAATCCCTCTAGCTTTCTCTCAAACTCAAAGGTTAGTTTTGTGTTTTTCTGCCGTTCAACACTTCTTAGATTTAGGTTTAATACTCTAATCTCGTTTTTAGTCTAATGAGCCAAGCCCAAGTGACCCGAACACACCCGTATGGGGCCGATTATACATAAAAACATCCCGAGACCCATTTACTATCCCTGGGTACTCTTCTCTGACTATCTCGGCCCACCCGGACTCAACCGTACGCTCAGAATTGACATCCGAAATAATATATTATATAGTCCTATCTCACACCCAACTTAGTCTATATCTGACTCCCGACTGAGATAAATAGATACCACGTCACTAATACATGTTATGATGTAAATAAATTATTAGTATTCACTTAGTAATTCTATATCATAAATATTAACCATTTACTCTCCGATTAATATTACCGTAATTAATTCAATTAAATTACGATACGCAAGTAATTTAAAATTTACCCGAATTAATTAAGTATTTAAATGCACAGAAATACGGGGTGTTACATACTTCCCCCCTTACAAAGTAAATTTTTCCTCAAAATTAGGTTATACCATCGGCGAATAACTCTGGATACTGCTCTCACATATCCTCCTTCCGCTCTCATGTAGACTCGTCAACGTTGTGATGAACCCACTGTACTCTAACTAGTGGTACTACTTTACATTGCCAATTTCACTCACTACGATCCAGAATAGCTATAGGTCTCTCCTAATATGAGATGTCTGGATGCAAGTCAATCTCCTCGAGTGGAATGTGCCAGAAAGCCATCTCGCTCCTCCGATATTTCTTCAGCGATGCCACGTTGAACACGTTGTGTATCCGCTGGAGGTTCTCTGGCAAACCCAGTCTATAAGCTACTTGTCCCACCCTCTCAATGAGAGGGAAAGGCCACACATACGACGGTGCTAGCTTCCCCTTCTTATCGAACCTCATCACTCCTTTCATAGGAAACACCCAGACCAATACCTGATCATCGACCTCTAACTCCACATGTCTCCGAGAAGCATAAACATAACTCTTCTGCCTATCCCGAGATATCATAATCCATCCCCGAATCAACTATATCTTGGCAGTCGTCTCCTGGATTATCTCTAGCCCAATAGCTTGTTATCCCCCACCTCTAACCAACAGGTGGGCAAACGACAAGGTCTCCCATAAAGCGCCTCAAACGGGGCCATGCCGATTGTAAACTGGTAAGAGTTGTTATATGTAAACTCTACCAAAGGAAGGTATCACTCCTATCCTCCACCAAAGTCTAAAATGCACATCCTCAGCATATCCTCCAACATCTGATTAACTCTCTCAGTCTGCCCATTTGTCTGTGGGTGGTAAGAGGTACTCAATCGTAACTCTATGCCCATGACCTCTTGAAAGCTTTACCAAAAGTGGGACATAAGATTCTTGTCTCTGTCAGACACAATGTTAACCGTCACCCTGTGTAGCTTATCTATCTCCTCTATGAACAGTTGCACGTATAGCATCATCTCAAAATCAGTACGAACTGATAAGAAATAGCTACCTTGGTCAACCGATCCACAATCATCCATATGAAATCATGACCCCTCTATGATGTAGGCAATCTTGTAATGAATTCCGTAGAGATACTCTCCCATTTCGACACGGGAATATCCAGTGGTTGTAACATCTCTGGAGGTCTCTGATGATCAACTTTCACAAGCTGACATGTGGTGCATTTTGAGAGAAAGTCGCTTATATCTCGTTCCATCCATGCCCACCAGTACTACCTCCTCATATCCCGGTGCATCTTATTCCCGTCGGGATGTACCGCAAACATCAAACAATGGGACTCTATCATAACCGCATGCCCCAAGTCCTCATCCTCCGACACGACTAACCTCCCATTAAAGCGTAGGCCTCCCTCCTAACTAACCAAATTATACTCTCCTCCCTCGGCCAATAACTGACGTATCATTTTCCGACAGGTCTGATCCTCCGCCTGTGCCCTCACATCCCATATGATAATCTCAGGAGTGATATATAAAGCTGACTTACATAACCTAGCGACATCGTCGTTGTGTCGAAACCCCCTCCACTTGTCCTTCCAAACCTCTGCAACCTCCCTAGTGGACCTCCTGCTCAATGCGTCTGATACCACGTTGGCCTTACCAGGATGATACTGGATATCAAACTGGTAATGCCTCACAAATTCTAGCCACCGCCTCTGTCTCATGTTCAGATACTTCTGTGTGAAGAGATACTAAAGTGAATTGTGATTCGTGAATAGTATAAACTGCTCTCCCAAGAGATAATGCCTCCACATCCTCAAAGAAAAAATGACCGCTGCTAACTCTAGGTCATGCGTGGGGTAATTCTTCTCTTTGGGATTAAGCTTTCGAGACGCATATGCTATAGACCTCTCCTCTTACTGCAACACACCTCCACGTCCATGTAAGGATGCGTCAGTGTAGACCCGATACTCCAATCCTCCCCTAGGCAAAGCAAGTATGGGCGCAGATGTCAACTTGTCCTTTAGCTCATTAAAAGCTACCTGACAGTGTTCATCCCATACAAATGGTACCCCCTTACGAGTCAGGTTCGTCAATGGGCCCGCAATCTTAAAAAAACCCTTAATGAATCACCTGTAATACCCGACCAACCCCTGAAAGCTGAGAATCTCTGTCGGTGTCGTGGGATGTCCCCACTTCCTCACCGCCGATACCTTACTCGGATCAAGATAAATACCCCAGTCTGACATAATATGGCCAAGAAACTTCACCTCTCATAGTTAAAATCCACACTTCCTAAATTTGGCATAGAGGTGGTGGTCCCATAAGGTCTGCAGAACCATACGCAGGTGCTCTATGCGCTCCTCCTCTGTGCGTGAGTAGACCAAAATTTCTTCAATGAACACGATAACGAACTGGTCGAGATACTCTCTAAAAATCCTGTTCGTGAGATCCATGAACACTTCTAGCGTATTGGTGAGCCCAAACGGCATCACCTTAAACTTGTAGGATCCGTACCGCAATAGAAAAGTGATCTTAGTAACATCCTCCTCTAGGATGCGCAACTGATTATACCCTGACCTCAAATCGATCTTAGAGAAGTATGTCGCCCCTCTCAACTGATCAAACAAGTCATGAATCCTAGGTAACATATACTTATTCCGTATCGTCACCCTGTTCATCTCCATGTAGTCTACGCACAACCAAAGTGAACTATCCTTTTTCTTTACGAACAACACAGGCGCACCCCACGACGATGTACTCCGCTGAATGAAACCTTGACCTAAGAGCTACTGAATCTTCTCTCTAAGATCACACATCTCTAAAGGGGCCATACGGTGAGGTGATCGATAAATCAGCCTTGAACCCATTGCAAGATCAATAACGAACTCAATCTCCCTGATGGGTGGCAACAATTCTATTTCCTAAAATAAATCCTCGAAAGCCCTCACAATCGGAATCAAATCTAATGGAATAACCGCCTCCTATGAGCTCTCCTCCTCAATATAGTACATGTGATTACGCGACCCTCCCTCAGGAAGAGGCATCACCACTAGGAGCATCTCATGTCCCGAAATGGAGAACATGATGGTCCTCTCGAAGCAATCTACCGTCGCCCTATATCCTGCCAACCAATCCATGCATATGATGACATCATATCCCTCTATATCTAATACTAGGAGGTTCTCTGCTAAACTCAGTCTCCCAATTTAAATGTCCACTCCTCTACAAATCAAATGTATAAGTGATCCACTACCCATCGGTGACTCTACACACATAAGGAGACTACCCGATGTCTCTAGCAAATTGACGACCCTAACAAATATGGTTTTATAAATGAATGCAATTCCCTAGTATCAAAAAGTATCCTACCCTCATGCCCATGGATAGGATACGTACCCTCAACTGCTGGTGGCGCCTGAGGTGCTGGTGGAATCGGGACATCCCGGATGTTGTACACACACTCGTAGTGCATCTTCCCCTACTACTGTGGGTTGGTGGAGATATTGCTACTGGAGGTCACTATACCTACTATCCCTGTGGGGCACCTTACTGCTGGCCCCCTCCTCTCTATGGGAACTCTATTTTGAAATAACCTATATGGCCACAAATGTAGAAACGCTTCTGACCATCTCCCTCATGAAGGCCTGCTGGCCTTGAGGAGGTTGTCCCTGGTGTTAGCCCTACTGGACTCCCCCATTGTTCCCTTCGCCCTATCGACCCTGAGGAACCTGATGCAATTGATAAGTGCCCTATTGGACATACCTAAACCCCTGACCTCTCTGTCGGAATCCTTCAAACCTAAACTTCTTAGCCTGATTTCTTTATTGACTACCTGACTGTGGATGGGCTCCACTAGTATCATCCCCACCCGAGACACCCCGCCTAATAAAATATTGGGTGATCAGTCTTATATCAAATTAAAATAGGAATCTCATTTGGTTCATTCTTAGCATCATTGTCGAAAACTTTTTAAAACTTACTAACCACCTAGTAGTCAAAAAAGCTGGTGTCAAATTTTAACTTTATTAATCCAAGACAAAAATAAGTGTAGAAATAAAAATAAAAACATCCAATGCTGATAGAATCAATCATCACATAGAATAATAAAAGTCTTACCGAATAAACCATCGGCTAAAATCCAAAACCAACCAAACTAATTGAGAGTAATAAATCCCATACAATCTGAAGGAAAATTGAATAAAACTGTGAGTGACATGCTTGAACTAAACTCATATGAATCCCTACACTAGGAATATAAAAATAGATGCATCTATCCAAATCCTGCAGCATCCACATATGCTGCAGCTGCGAATTCCTGGAATGAAGTCACACCTGGCATCCATATGGATGGACACTTAAAAGGTTTTGAAAATATTTGATAGCAAGGGTTAGAACCCAACATATTTTGAAAATATTTAGCAAATGATTAACTTGTATTAATTAAAATGCATGAATGCGCGTCATCTTTAAGCTAGTGTCGCACTCTCTTGAGGACATACTCACCCCTCAACTAATGTGCACACCTAACGCTTTCTGTAGAACTTACCTAGTTATCTATCCCGTAACTAGATCTTGTTATAACTTTTTCCTGACACCCTAATATAGCCCGAGTATGTTTAATAAATGATTTATAAGTTATTTATCACTTTAACTTAATTAACCATTTTCCTTGAAAATCATATAACGTTCACTAGTTATATAAATAATACAATATTCCCCGTGTATTAAATTACACGTATATAATTATTTATTCCATTATATACGTAAAACCATATTACAACATTCACACATGTGTTGAATATATATAGAACCCATATGTCATTAATACAATTCACTTTAGGTATTTAATTACCCGTATATAATTATTTATCCCATTATATACATAGAACCATATTAAAACATTCACACATATGTTGAATATATAATAGCCCATCCTTCCGAGTAATAACTCACCGAATGTATTCTCTAAGGTGCTATCAACCCAGGCTACCCATTCCCACCTGGAGTTCCGAGGCAACTATGGTCCGTCGAATCGGAACCTAAATAAAAACATAATGGAGGTGGTCATATTCTCTTGAGTATGAGGACATTATCTCAATGTCCCATATCTTAAATTGGACGCTATGACCTGGAGATATACTCGCCCTACTCCTCAAGCTAGGGGATTCACCAACATCGCGCAACCTCCCTCGACAGCACTAGAGTATATAAATTAAATAAATAAATATTCACTAATATTTATAAGCACACAATATATATATATATATACTATCACACGCCGTGCCTATATAATAATCAATTCTCGGCTTTACCGTGTAAAAATACCGTAGCACTAGCCCAAAATCCCGAGTCCATGGTCCGACTCTAATCTAATTAAGTAGTTTAACTTTAATTAATTATGTGAAAGTAGTGTCTCAACTACATTACCCGGACATTTTCTCTCGGTCCAAAATTAATATATATATATATATATATATATATATATATATATACACTATCACATGCCGTACCTATATAATAATTAATTCTCGGCTTTACCGCGTACAAATACCATAGCACTAGCCCAAAATCCCAAGTCCATGGTCCGACTCTAATCTAATTAATCAGTTTCACTTTAGTTAATTATGTGAAAGTAGTGTCTCAACTACATTACCCGGACATTTTCTCTCGGTCCAAAATTAATACTTACGGATTATTATCCAAAAATTTATCCATATTGTGTCACCCACATCGCACCCCCTAATCGAATTATACTCCCCATAATTGTTAGGATTTTTATTCTTATACTTATTTTTCCCTAAATAATTATTTGGGAATTAAATTCTTAAGGAAATACCCCTTATAAATTAAAACTGGCTGACCTGCCAAAATTCTCAGACCGTCGATCGATCAACTCCCTAGGTCGATCGATCAATCGATCAGGTACCCTTCTTCCCCATGTTGTCTGTTTGCTCCATTTTTAACCAAACCAAGCTGTTAACTTCTATCTTAGTATTCTCCGATCACAATCAACAATATTAACGCATGAAAATAGTTTCTAATCATCCTAGAAACCTTAATTCAACAACTAATTTCCATGAATTCCAACGTTTTCCAGATTTGGGTTATATCCGGATTTCAAACATCCAATAGAATTTTACATCTCTACTATCAGAAATTTAACATTGATTCTTATTGACTTTAACATACAATTCATACTCTTACACTCCAGAATCATTAAACACCATTAATTTCACCCTTAATCTCATCAAAGTATTTCATTCACCAAAAACCCAATTTCACCGGAATACCCACCAAAAAACGGATTTGTAATTCACCCACTACAATATGAATTGATTATCATAATTAAAAATTACACCAAGTTAACCGCTTGCCTTTTTGGGTTCGTAGAGTCTGATCCGTTGAGGTAGAGAAAGGTTTGATAAAGAAGACCCAATTTGTTCCTTGTTTTGTCTCCAAAAGATCCCAATTGCTCTTCCAATTAATGCCTCTCTCAAACTCTAAGTTTTTTTTTGTGTTTTTCTGTCGTTCAACACTTTTGAGATCTAGTTTTAATACTCTAATCCCGCTTTTAGTCTAATGGGCCAAGCCGAAATGACCCGAATACACCTGTGTGGGCCCGATTATGCCTAAAAACACCCCGAGACCCATTTACTACCCCTGGGCACTCTTTTCTGAGTATCTTGGCCCATCCGGACTCAACCGTGCACTCAGCATTGATATCCTAATTAATTTATTATAAGTTCCTATCACACACCCAACTTAGTCTATATCCGACTCATGGCTGATATAAATAGATACCACGTCACTAATACACGTTATGACGTAAATAAATTATTACTATTCACTTAGTAATTCAATTTCATAAATATTAACCATTTACTCTCCGATAAATATTACCTTAATTAATTCAATTAAATTACGACACGTAAGTAATTTAAAATTTACTAGAATTAATTAAGTATTGAAAGGCATAGAAATACGGGGTGTTACATACATCCCTCCTTACAAGGGAATTTTATCCCTGAAATTAGGTCATACCTACGGCGAATAACTCTTGATACTGCTCTCGCATATCCTCCTCCCACTCCCACGTAGACTCGCCAACGTTGTGTTGAGCCCACTGTACTCGGAATAGTGGTACTACCTCAGACCGTAACTTGCACTCACTACGATCCAGAATAGCTGTAGGTCTCTCCTCATATGAGATGTCTGGCTGCAAGTCAATCTCCTCAAGTGGAACGTGCTAGAAAGCCCTCTCGCTCCTTTGATATTTCTTCAGTGATGCCACGTGGACTACGTCGTGTATCCACTGGAGGGGCTCTAGCAAACCCAGTCTATAAGCTACATGTCCTACCCTCTCAATGAGAAAAAAAGGCCACACATACCACGATGCTAGTTTCCCCTTCTTACCAAACCTAATCACTCCTTTCATAGGAGACACCCGGACCAATACCTGATCACCAACCTCTAATTCCACATGTCTTCGAAAAGCATCAGCATAACTCTTCTGCCTATCCTGAGCTATCCGAATTTGTCCTCGTATTAACTCTGTCTTGCCAGTCATCTCCTAGATCATCTTTGGCCCTAATAGCTTGTTGTCCACCACCTCTAACCAATAGGTGGACGAATAAAAAGGTCTCCCATAATGCGCGTCAAACGGTGCCATGCCTATCGTAAACTGGTAAGAGTTATTATATGTAAACTCTACCAAAGGAAGGTATCGCTCCCATCCTCCCCTAAAGTTTAAAATGAACATCCTCGTCATATCCTCCAGCATCTGATTAACTCTCTCAGTCTGCTCGTCTGTCTTTGGGCGGTAAGCGGTACTCAATCATAACTCCGTGTCCATTATCTCCTGAAAGCTATGCCAAATGTGGGACACAAAACTCCTATCTCTGTCAGACACAATGTTTATCAGCACCCCATGTAGCTTATTTATCTTAGCTATGAACAGCTGCACATATCCCATCTTCTCAAATCAGTGCGAATCGGTAAGAAATAGGCTACCTTGGTCAACCGATCCACAATCACCTATATGGAATCGTGAATCCTCTGTTATATAGGCAACCTCGTAATGAAGTTCAAGGAGATAATCTCCCATTTCCACACGAGAATCTCCGGTGGCTGTAGCATCCCTAGAGGTCTTTGATGATTAACTTTCACAAGCTGACATATGGTGCGTTTCGAGACAAACTCTGTTATATCCTATTTTATCCCTCTCACCAATACTGCATCCTCCTACCCTGATACATCATATCCCCATCAGGATGTACCGCAAACCTTGAACCATGGGACTCTATCACACCCTCTCAATGAGAGGGAAAGGCCCCAAATACCACGGTGCTAGCTTCTCCTTCTTACCGAACCTCATCACTCCTTTCACAGGAGACACTCGGACCAATACCTGATCACTGACCTCTAACTCCACATGTCTCGGAGAAGCATCACCATAACTCTTTTTCCTATCCTGAGCTATCTGAATCCATCCCCGAATAAACTTTATCATGGTAGTCCTATCCTGGATCATCTCTGTCCCCAATAGCTTGATGTCCTCCACCGCTAACTAACAAGGGCGGAACGACAAGGTCTCCCATAAATCACCTCAAATGGTTCTATGCCGATCATAAACTGGTAAGAGTTATTATACGCAACTCTACCAAAGTAAGGTATCGCTCCCATCCTCCCCCAAAGTCTAAAATGCACATCCTCAGCATCTGATTCACTCTCTCAGTGTGCTTGTCTCTCTATGGGTGGTAAGCGGTAATCAATCGTAACTCTGTGGCCATGGCCTACTGAAATCTCTGCCAGAAGTGGTACACAAAATTCTTGTCTTAGTCAGACACAATGCTAACCGGTACCCCGTGTAGCTTAAATATCTCTGCTATGAATAGATGCACTTATCGCATTGTCTCAAAATCAGTGCGAACCAGTATGAAATGGGCTACCTTGGTCAACCGATCCACAATCACCCATATGGAATCATAACCCCTCTGTGATGTAGGCAACCCCGTAATGAAGTCCATGGAGATACTCTCCCATTTCCACATGGGATTATGGAGTGGTAGTAGCATCCCTAGAGGTCTCCAATGATCAACTTTCACAAGCTGACATGTGGTGTATTTCGAGACAAACTCTGCTATATCCCGTTTAATCCATGCCCACCAGTACTGCATCCTCTTACCCTGGTACATCTTATCCCCATCACGACGTACCGTAAACCTCGAACCATGGGACTCTATCGTAGCCGCATGCCTCAATTCCTCATCCTCTGACACGACTAACCTCCTATTAAAGCATAGGACTCCCTCATAACTAACCGAATAACACTCTGCTACCTCGGCCAATAACTGACGTATCCTGTCCCAACAGGTCTAATCCTCTGCATGTGCCCTCACAACCTGCATGATATTCTTCTGAGTGATAGATAAAGTTGACATTCATGCCTTAAAGATATCATCGTCGTGTCGAAGCTCCCTCTACTTTTCCATCCAGACCTTTACAACCTCCCGAGTGGGCCTCCTGCTCAACACGTTTACTACCATGTTGGCCTTACCAGGATGATACTGGATATCAAAATGGTGATCTTTCACGAGTTATATACACCGCCTCTGTCTCATGTTCAGATCCTTCTATGTGAAGAGATATTGAAGTGACTTGTGATTCGTCAATAAAGTAAACTGCTCTCCCAGAAGAAAATGCTTCCATATCCTCAAAGAAAAAATGATCGCTGCTAACTCTAGGTCGTGGGTGGTGTAATTATTATCTTGGGGCTTAAGCTTACGAGACGCATAAGATATAACCCTCTCCTCCTTCTTCAACACACCCCCAAGTCCTTATAAGGATGCGTCAGTGTAGAACCAGTACTCCAATCCTCCCCTAGGCAAAGCAAGTACGGGGATGTCAACTTGTCCTTTAGCTCATCAAAAGCTAACTGACAGTGGTCATCCCATACAAATGGTAACCCCTTGCGAGTTAGGTTCGTTAATGGACTCGTAATCTTTGAAATAATGAACCATTTGTAATTGAAAGAGTTGGCGCTTGCGTTCAATTAAGAAATAATATAATAAATACCATTTTTAACCCAAATTAACCCTAAGCATGCAACTAGGTGTGATTGAAACAATATGAAATCATGCAAGAATTATACAACACACAAAGTTACGGAAAAATCCCCCAAAGGGGCAAAACCATTTGTATATTCACTATAATTTGTAAGAGAAGCGGCTTACAATCGGATTACACTGAAATACAAGTTTTTGACTAAGAATTACCCGCAGGCATCGGATTCTGTAGTCGCGGCTGGAAGACTCCCTTTTCAGTAGGGTTGGCGGCTGGAACTATCCCTGTCCAGTAGGGCTGCAATGAAGAGGAAGGAACGGTCCACTTCACAAAGGGTTGAACAACAGCAATGGTGTTCTTGGGTTACCAAACTTGATTCACAAATATATGGAAGATGTGTGAATCTAAAAACCTAGAATCATAGGACTCAATAGGTGAAGACTTTAGGGTTGATATGCTCTGAAAATCGTTGAAAAGTCTTTTGAAAACCAACCTCCAAACGTGGTTTAAATAGGAAGCCAAAACCCTAAAAAATCTGCAACACGATCTGGCAGAGTTTATCCAGGGCGGACCGGTCCGGGCCTTAGGCGGATCGGTCCGATAGCGGAACGATTCTTTTAATTTGAAGTTGATTCGGTTCTCATTCGGTTCGGGGCTCACTGGCTTCAAAGTGCACGGCGGATCGGTCCGGGGCGGTCCGGTCCGGGTCTCAGCGGATCGGATCTTTTTATATAAAGGCGGACCGGTCCGGCTGACTGGATTTCTGAATTCTTCCTTTCTTTTGATCTTTGGATTCCGTTGATGATGAATGGACTTTGAATCTTTGCAACGGTGTTACGGCTAATGACATATACAAGTATGTTGGACAAAAATGTCCTTACAAATCTCCCCCTATGTCTATGCCGGAACAAACAAAAAAAATCCGAATTATCTATAATCACAATGCCTATACAAATCTACCCTTCCATGAACCTAAAAACTGAAAGTGGTACAAATGACTAAGGCTGCATCGTTTGTTCTTCGAAATTTCAGAAATCTCACCGCTTTTCTCATCAGGGTGTGCAACATGGCATTATCAAAAGATGTACCTACACACATGAGACAAAGCAAATACCAAGTGACGTATCGAGTTTGAAATGAGATAAACATAAGCATATATATCAATTTAAGATGATATTCTCAGAATTTCAAAACTCCCCCATAATCAGATAATTCATTCTCCCCCTTTTTATGATGTCCCCACATAGACAAATGAGAGAAATAAATGAAGCAATCAAGTACCGGGGTGACACAAGGCATAAAATCACACCATGAATGAACATAAAACAACCAAGTCGGTGATAGCGTAAAATAATGGGTGTGATCAAAATTCGATAGGAAAATCAAAGCATACAAACATGACATATGTGCACGATGAATATTGGATATTCCTAACGAATGAACTCAAATGATTCCTTTGGTGTAAAAGATTGGAAATATAAGACATTGACTATATCAAATCTACAAATCAAATCTCAAAGTGATTTCTACACCAATAACGTCCAAAATGATTTTCATGCTTTTTCAGGACTTTCAAGGAAGTGCAAACCCATTTTTCAATCTCCAACTAAACTCCCTCAGATTTATATTTTGAATAGAGGAATACTAAATTCTTAAACTTTGGAGAATTGGGTGAAACCTAAATGGCCCATATTTGGCATGAATTGCTTTTTATTGCCTTATCAATTTTTTTGGGCTCTTTTAAGCTCTTAGGACCTCGGATATTAAAATTCCTCCATTTTTTAGGTCCTTTTTAACGGTGGCTTTTGCGCAAAGGATAAGAATCAACTTTCGCAGCCCCTCCCCGTTATGAAAATATACACACAGTCTCACCAAAACGGTTTTTTATATGCAATCCAATCTTGTCAAGTTTTATCGCATATTGTACATTGTATAGACAGAATTGAGATAGAAACACTCAAGACAATATGTGATAGACAAGTGCAATAGACAAATACAATCGTGCATGTGTGCAATAAAGGATATAGGAGTCAAGCATGTAGGAAATATCACTAATTACATCTCAAGGACTCCAATCAATGTTAAGCACATGGATGAAATGATGTAGCCTCTCAAATCTCTATAAAACAGTCACATGGATAAATGGAATGAAGTTGTGACTTGGCTATCTTAAATGCTCATCCATAAAAGACAAATCTCTTTTTGAATTTTTCAAAAATTTTATCAAAATAAAATCTTTTTGTGTTTTTCTAAAAATTTTCTAAAAAGAAAATCTTTTTTTATTTTTCAAAGAGTAATGAAAAGCAAAAATAAGTAAAACACAGTAATAGTACAATCTAGCAATAGGCATCAGAGGATATGAAAATGACAATGCAATCTATGCTAGACATGGACCAACCCCTCAGTCAACTGTGCAAATCCCCAAAGACTTCCTAAGACTCTCAAATCTAAGGGCATCTAAAGGTTTCGTGAAAATATCGGCTAACTGACGGTCGGTGGGAACGAAACTCAGGGATACGACCTTCTCCTCAACTAACTCACGTATGAAGTGCTCGCGTAACCTGATGTGCTTTGTGCGCGAATGTTGGACAGGATTGCGGGATATGTGTATCGCGCTCGTGTTATCACAGGAAATGAACATGGTGTCCTGTGAAATCCCATAATCCTCCAACATTTGCTTCATCCACATGAGTTGCGTGCAACAACTCCCGGCGGCGATGTACTCAGCCTCCACAGTGGACAAAGAGATGGAGTTTTGCTTCTTGCTCAACCAAGAGACAAGAGCAGAACCAAAGTAAAAACACCCACCCGAAGTGCTTTTACATCCATCTACGTCCCCGGCCCAATCGGCATCCGAATAGGCGGATAAACGGTCATCGGTATCAAAGGAATACCAAATATCGTATGAGAGAGTCCCACTCACGTATTTGATAATACGTTTTAGAGCGAGTAAGTGCGACTCTTTAGGAGACGCCTGATAACGCGCACAGACTCCAACACTAAAGGCAATGTCGGGACGACTAGCAGTCAAGTAGAGAAGACTGCCTATCATACTCCGATACAAGGTTTGCTCTACGTCCTTGCCTGAAGTGTCCTTACTAAGCTTGGTAGTGGTACTCATAGGTGTACGAGCATGCTTAGCGGAGTCTAGACCAAATTTCTTCACTAGGTCTCTAGCATACTTGAATTGGGAGATGAACATCCCATCCTCTAGCTGACGAACCTGGAGACCAAGGAAGAAAGTAAGCTCACCTACCATGCTCATCTCAAACTCACTTTTCATCTCCTCCTCAAAGTGGTGAGCATGCTGGGAGCATGTGGATCCAAAGACTATGTCGTCCACATAGACTTGGGCAACCAAGATAGCACCGTCATCTCTCCTGACGAACAACGTCATATCAACTCCCCCTCTCTTGAAGCCACGGGCTAAGAGATAGGAAGTAAGCCTCTCGTACCAAGCACGGGGTGCTTGCTTCAAACCATACAAGGCTTTCCTCAGATACTAGACGTGATCAGGGTGCTTAGGGTCTTCAAACCCTTTTGGTTGTTCCACATAAACCTCCTCCTGTAGAATGCCATTCAGAAAGGCACTCTTGACATCCATCTGATATACCTTGAAGTGCAGATGACATGCGATGGCGAGAAGTAAGCGGACGGACTCAAGCCTCGCAACAGGAGCAAATGTCTCCCCAAAGTCTACACCCTCTATCTGTGTGTAGCCTTGAGCGACCAACCTAGCCTTATTTCTGGTTATGGTACCATTTTCATCCATTTTATTCTTGAAAATCCACCGGGTACCAATAACATTAGTATCACTAGGTCGGGGGACAAGTTCCCAGACATTGTTCTTCTTAAACTGAAGCAACTCATCCTGCATAGCAGATATCCAGTGTTCATCTTTGAGTGCTTCTTTGTGGTTCTTGGGCTCGACTTTGGACGTGTAGCAATGATGACTAACAACGTTCTCTAGTTGAGCACGAGTCTTGACCCCTAGAGTGGGATCGCCAATAATGGCTGAAGGATCATGACTCTTGCGAACCCAAGCAGGAGTGTCCCCTAACACAGGAATAGGGTCCACAGAGTGTGGGAGAGGAACAGGAAAATCACTGTCAGAACAGTCCTCATCCTCACACTGAAGGTTGGGATCAATAACCGTCGGGGGTTCATCATCTTGCACGGTGACGTTTATTGATTCCATAACCTTAGAGCTCTTCAGGTTAAAAACCCGTTACGCTCTACTGTTCGATGAATAGCCTAGTAATATTCCCTCGTCGCTCCGGGAGTCAAACTTTCCTAATTGCTCTCTATCCCGTAGGATGTAGCATTTACTCCCAAAGACACGGAAATATGCCAGGTTGGGTTTCTTGCCTGTCCACAATTCATAAGGCGTCTTAAGTGTGTGTGGACGCAGATAAACCCTATTCACCGTGTGGCATGCAGTAGACACTGCCTCTGCCCAAAATCTCCTAGAGACCTTACGACCTTGAAGCATTGATCTAGCCATTTCTTGGATCGTTCTACTCTTTCTCTCAACAATCCCATTTTGCTGAGGAGTTCTCACAGCAGAAAACTCATGTTTGATCCCAATGCTATCACAGTAAAGATCTACTTTTGCTTCAGTAAATTCAGTGCCATTATCACTACGCATCCTGTTAATAGTGACTCCGTGTTGATTTTGTAGGACACGGCACTTGGTCGTTAAGAACTCTACAGCATCAGATTTCTCTCTTGGAAAACCTATAATAGAGTATCTAGAGAAATCATCTACCATCACGAGAATGTATCACCTAGACTCTCCGTGCGAGTAGGACCCATAAGATCCATGTGAATCAATTCAAGAACACGGGAGGTGGTAATGGAATTCAACTTCCTATGAGGGCTACGGATTTATTTTCCCAACTGACAGGGTCTACAAATCATGGAAGTTGGCTTTCCAAGTGATGGTAAGCCATGTACTAGGTCCTTTTTGACTAAACGAGATAAGTCTCTAACGTTCACATGACCTAGACGTTGGTGCCACAGATCCATAGGAGTGATCGTGGCGCTGTTGCAAACAAGTGAGGATGTGGGCTCAGTCCCATAGCAGTTATCCTCTGTCCTCACACCTTGCACTAAAAGTTTACCGGCTTGATTATAGACCTTACAAGCTTTTCGGTCAAACTTCACTGCAAAGTCATTGTCGCATAGCTGGCTGATGCTAAGAAGGTTTGCTTTCAAACCTTTGACGTACAGCACGTTCTCTAGCTTTGGAAATCCTGGTAACTCTAATGTACCTCGTCCTACTATGCTAGATTTGCTACCATCTCCAAAGGTGACTCTCCCATCATTATAATCCTCAAGATGGGTAAAATATGAGACATCACCTGTCATGTGTCTGGAGCATCCACTGTCAAAATACCACTGTGAGGTATTATGGGCTTTGAGAGCGACATGGACAACAAGGGCCTTTTTTTCTTTCTTAGGAGCCCAAGAATAGGTACCTTTTTGTATTCCCTTGTTGTTGTAGGTTTTAGCCGGAATGTGGGGCGCATTCATTAATGGTAAGGTCATTCGTCAGAATTCCTCCATCAAACTCTGTGATGTGGCGGCTAGAAACTCAACACGCTCTCTCAGACTGGCAAACTCATCAGTCTGATGTGGTGGAGCAAACGTACGTCGTGTCCGACCCAACTTATAGCAATCATCCCTAAGGTGTCCGTTTCTTTTGCAATGGGAGCAAAAGGGCACAGTATTAAGAGGACCTTGGATTGCTTTTCTCTGTCGAACTCTCCTTCTTAGTTTTTGATGATGGCCATAAGGAGTCGTAGTAAACTCAGGAATTGGTTCGGGTGCAATTTGGGATGTGGAGGCACCATCAAAACCTATTCCTTGCCTGTCACCAAAACCTAAAGCGGGACCGAGGAGCATCTTTCCCATCTTCCCAGATCTGTCCTCGATTTGTACCTTGACTTTCCTAGCTCTCTCAAGGTCATGAGTAAGCTGGGCAACAAGGGCTTCAAGTTTCTTCCGAGTCTCCAGGGAGGAATGGAGATCACTCGTAAGACTAGCCACTTGTTTAGTCAAGTCCGCTTTCTCTTTCTCAAAACTGCTCTCTCTCTCTCTAAGCAAATTCTCTTTACTAACCCAGGCAGACTCTCTCTCTCTCATGGCGATGCAGGTGGAGATCTCTCTCTCTCTCTCGTCTCTTCTAAATCTTCTTCTAACGCGGTGATCCTAAGAACTAACGCCTTGTTACATTTTTTAGTTTTGAAAGACTCATTATATAACTCGGCGTAGGCGCGTTGAAGGTTACTCTCGTCCTCACTACCTTCCTCCTCCCCCTCACTTTCTTCGCTCTCATTGCCGAGGTGTCCCTGCGAAGCATCATCCTCATCGTCGTGAGGAGAACTAGGAGTATTCACATGACTAGCCATGAACGCGGTGAAGTTACGCTCATGCGGTGACTCATCTCCCGAGTCCACCGACTCGACCTCACTGTCGTCACTAAGGGTAGTATTTAGGACAGCTTTACCCTTTTCCCTATTCAGACGAGTGGCACACTCAAACGCTCTGTGTCCCTTACCGTCGCACTCAAAACACCTCTCACTGTCTTTAGGGGGTTCTTTGAAATCTTTCTTTTCAAACTTATTTTTCTGAAAATTCTTTTTATCTTTGAAGTTTCCACCTTTTTTAAATTTCAGAATTTTCTTGAAGTTTTTAGCAAATAATGCCAAATCATCTAAGTCAAACTCACATTCAGAATCAGAATTTTCTATCTTTCTAGATGACTCGACTTTCTTTCTTGCCGACCCCTCACTTTTTCTCTCTTGGGCTTTAAGGGCAATTCCCTTATCTTTTGGCTTGGCAGATTTAGGAAACATGTCTATTTCATAAGTTTGTAAATCTCCTACCAGTTCTTCCAATTTTAGTGTATTTAAATTACCTAAGGAATTTAGCACAGTGAATTTAGGTATAAAATGCTTAGGAAGGGAACGAAGAATATTTTTAACAACTCTAGCATTTGGAATATGTTCACCAAGATTATAGCTAGTATTAACAATGTCAGAAAGCCTAGCATAAAATTCATCAAAACATTCATTTTCATGCATGGTGATGGTTTCAAATTGAGTTGTTAAATTTTGCAATTTTGACTCTTTAACAGCATTTGTTCCTTCATGGGTAAGTTGTAATACATCCCATGCCTCTTTTGACGTGGTACACGTCATTATGCGTTTAAACTCATCAGGTGTGACAGACCCAGAAATAGCACTTAGACCCTTAGAATTAAAAGATGACCATTTAAATTCTTCATCAGTCCAAGAAATGTCAGGTTTCAAGTTGGTCACATTATCAACAGTCACGGTGGGAGGAGTCCACCCTCGTTCAACCAAAATCCAGACACGTTCATCAATGGCTTTTAAAGCCGACCTCATACGGGCTTTCCAATAAGCATAATTTGTCCCGTCAAAAATAGGCATTTTATAATATGACTTCTCCATTTGAACACGCACTTTTACAAAAATTAATTTTTTCAGAAAATTGATATCTTAGAAAAATTTTGCGGAAAAAGGAATACGCGATAGATTAGCGTAACCGGCTCTGATACCAATTTGAAAGAGTTGGCGCTTGCGTTCAATTAAGAAATAATATAATAAATACCATTTTTAACCCAAATTAACCCTAAGCATGCAACTAGGTGTGATTGAAACAATATGAAATCATGCAAGAATTATACAACACACAAAGTTACGGAAAAATCCCCCAAAGGGGCAAAACCATTTGTATATTCACTATAATTTGTAAGAGAAGCGGCTTACAATCGGATTACACTGAAATACAAGTTTTTGACTAAGAATTACCCGCAGGCATCGGATTCTGTAGTCGCGGCTGGAAGACTCCCTTTTCAGTAGGGTTGGCGGCTGGAACTATCCCTGTCCAGTAGGGCTGCAATGAAGAGGAAGGAACGGTCCACTTCACAAAGGGTTGAACAACAGCAATGGTGTTCTTGGGTTACCAAACTTGATTCACAAATATATGGAAGATGTGTGAATCTAAAAACCTAGAATCATAGGACTCAATAGGTGAAGACTTTAGGGTTGATATGCTCTGAAAATCGTTGAAAAGTCTTTTGAAAACCAACCTCCAAACGTGGTTTAAATAGGAAGCCAAAACCCTAAAAAATCTGCAACACGATCTGGCAGAGTTTATCCAGGGCGGACCGGTCCGGGCCTTAGGCGGATCGGTCCGATAGCGGAACGATTCTTTTAATTTGAAGTTGATTTGGTTCGCATTCGGTTCGGGGCTCACTGGCTTCAAAGTGCACGGCGGATCGGTCCGGGGCGGTCCGGTCCGGGTCTCAGCGGATCGGATCTTTTTATATAAAGGCGGACCGGTCCGGCTGACTGGATTTCTGAATTATTCCTTTCTTTTGATCTTTGGATTCCGTTGATGATGAATGGACTTTGAATCTTTGCAACGGTGTTACGGCTAATGACATATACAAGTATGTTGGACAAAAATGTCCTTACAGTAATATACCCAACTTTACTATTAATGGGAAGGAGTGAAAGGGAATAAGGTATTGTTCAATATTGTTGGGAATTTGAGTGAGAGCTTTTAGTCCCACCTCTGGTAAAAAAAGTGTCTAGAGGGGATTGGGACAGAGTTACATATTGGGTTGAACGCGTCGCCTATAAGTCGATGGGTAGACGGGAAGCGAGGATTGTGCATTCTAGATTTTTGGGTAATTCGAGAATAGTAATTACTACAGGTAGAGTTACACGTGATGCCTCGTAACGGTTTAGTATCTGTGTGAAACTTTGGGAGACTTTATGGGAAAATTTTCATTATCCACCTTTAATTGATAAGAGGTGGGTAAATAACAAGCTGTTAGGACCCGAAATGGGTTATGGTCCATCAGCGAGACTTGAGTAAGTTGTATCCTTTCGTATAGTTCAGGGACTTAAGGAGGGGTACGTCACTGTGAGTTAAAGGTTTGAAGTCTAGCGTGAGTAGTCAGGGACTGTTGAGGGTACTTACCCTAAAGGAAGTCATGCATTTGACAATAAGGAAATTGGCATCCATGCAGGTTGGGAATTTCCTAACATAGAGACAGTTGAGCCGATGGAGTATAGTGTCATGTTTTGAGGCACTATATGGTCATGGGACATTGATTTAGAGATTTGTGACCAGGTACTGGTTTGGGTATCTCCTATAAATGGAGTGATGAGGTTCAGATAGAATGGGAAGCTAGCATCGAGGTATGTGGGTCCCTTCCTTATTATTAAGAACGTAGGACCGGTAGCTCATAGACTGAGTTTGCCAGAGCATCTTCAGCGGATACACAATGTGCTCCATGCGGCATCGCTGAAGAAATATCGAAAGAGAGAGGGCTTTCGGGAACATTCCACTCGAGGAGATTGACTTGCATCCAGACATCTCATATGAGGAGAGACTGGTAGCTATTCTGGATCATAGTGAGCGTAAGCTGTGGTCTAAGGTTGTGACACTAATAAGAGTGCAGTGGGGTCATCACAACATTAACGAGTCTACGTAGGAGCGGGAGGAGGATATGCAAAAGCAGTATCCAAAGTTATTTACCGCAAGTATGACCTAATTTCTAGGACGAAATTCCTTTGTAAGGGGGAAGTATGTAACACCCCCCATTTTTGTGCATTTAAGATTTAATTAATTCGAATAATTTTAAATTACTTTTGTGTAATAATTTAATTGAATTAATTATGTTAACATTCATTTAAATATTGATCAAGAGAGTATATGGTTAATATTTATGGGATATAAATTACTAAGTGAATAGTAATAATTTTATTTATGTCATAACGAGTATTAATGACGTGACATTTATTTATCTCAGCCGGAAGTCGGGTATAGACTTAGTTAGGTATGAGATAAGGAATTTTTATAAATTAATTCGAACGTCAATTTTGAGTGCACGATTGAGTCCGGATGGGCCAAGATAGTTAGAAAAGTGCACTTGGGGGTGGTAAATGCATCACACGGTAATTTTGGTTATGACCGATCCCACACAGGGGTAGTTGGCCATTTTAATTAAGCCGATATGCAAAAAAAGGGGATTCAGTGATTAAAACCTAAGTTTAGGAGTTGTGAGCATCCATAACACGACTGGGAGAATCTGATAACGAAGAGGCACAAAAAGGGAGAACTCTTGGGAGCCAAAAGGAAGAACAAGGGAGGTGTTCTTCAACAAGCCATCATCTACTCAAAAGGATGAGACTCTATGAACAATTGAGGAAAGTGGTTAACTTGCTGTGATTATAAGTTTATGATAATGAATTCATATTATGGTGGGTGTAAAACCAAAGCCATTTTGGGGTGGGATATGGCATTTCGAGGCGAGACAACTTTTTTTGTCACGGTCGTGTCACGGTCAGTGACCTTGACAAAAAATTCGCGTTTTGTGTCACGGTCGTGTCTAGGTCAATGACCGTGACACGTTTGTCACGGTTCTAAACCGTGACAAAGCCGTGACCATTTTTAAAAAATTGTCACGGTCATTGACCGTGACACATCCGTGTCAATTTTGTCACGGACGTGTCACGGTCAATGACCGTGACAATTCTGGGCAGAATTAAAAAAAAACTGCTTGGCAGTATGGCCACTGCCACTGCCCAGCAGTATATTTGTACCTGTTATAGCAACGTTGTACCTGTTCCAAACATCATATATCCGAACAAACTAAAGATAATGCAAATATATATTCAAATAAGAAACTATTTAAAAAGAAACAACATCACCATCATTTTATCTCAAATCTACAAACTATTTGCATGGAAAAGAGATTTTGTACCGCGACGCTCGGGAACACCTCCTTATCCTTCCCTTCTCGTCCGAATAGCCACATAAGTATAGAGCATATGTGGCCTACCCTTAGGGCCACTCCCTGTCCCCTGAATTGAAATAAAGTAAAATTAGTATCCGCCCCTCAAATATAGATAAATATAAATCGTAATTGAAATCGAAATCGAAATTGACATATAAATATAAATACATTACCTGTAGTGTCACTCAAACAGCTAACTTGAGCTCATATGGCACCTCCTTCCAACTAATGTACCCCGGGAAATCGTGTCAATTATAATTCTCTTCATATCTAAACACTAAGAAATACCATAATCCTATGGAGGTATGCATTGCAAATTCCTTCCAACCGTTGTGTAGCCAAAAATCAGCAGTTGAAGTTGTCAACTCCACCTTTGAATGGGGTATGGAAAGTGGAATTGACAACTTCAACCGGTGATGTTTGGCTACATAACGGTTGGGAGGAATTTGCAGAGCATCGCTCCATAGGATTATGGCATTTCTTAGTGTTCGGATAGACGAAGAGATTCAGTCTTCTCTCCACAAATAGGACACCCCAAATAACTATGTACTAATCACCTATTAAAGGTAAGAAGCGTATATTCATGGATTAGTATAAACAAAACTTAGATTGAAGAGATTAAATCTCCTCTCCACAAATAGGACACCCCAAATAACCATGTGCTACACATCCGGATAATGTCCCATAAGCTGGAAAATCATGAATTGCCCACATCAACATAGCTTTCAGCGTAAACTCTTCTTTTCTAAAAGAGTCAAATGATTGCACACCCTCTTCCCACAACTCATTTAATTCTTCTACCAAAGGAGCCAGGTAGATATCAATGTCTTCACTTGGTGCCTTTGGCCTAGGTATCAATAAAGCCATCATCGAAAATTCAGGTCTCATACACTGTGAAGGAGGGAGGTTGAGTGGGGCTAGGATCACTGGCCATACACTCTGATTGGTGCTTAGATTTCCAAATGGATTGAAACCATCTGTTGATATAGCCAAACGAATGTTGCGTTGTTCTCGAGCAAAATCGGGATACTCATAATTCATCCTCCACCAGGCAGTAGAATCAATAGGATGACGCATGATATTACCCCCTACTTCTGCCCTAGCATGCCAAGTCATTGCCTCTGCAATCCATGGTACTGTGAAAAATCGCTTTAATCTAGGCCCAACGGGAAAATATTTCAATACTTTTTGAGGCACTTTTGAGCTTGTGCCTTCCTTACTAGTAGATTGGACATATATAGGTTCATCGCATCCCGGACAACGATCAAGATTTTCATACTCCTTTCGGTATAGTATGCAGTCATACACACAAGCATGAATCGATTTATACTTCATTCCCAAACCTTTCAAACTGTTCTTCATAACAGGATAGCTATTTGGAAGTGTATTCACCTTGGGTAATAAGCCCTTCACCCATTTCAGAATTCCCGTCACGCTATTGCCAGACAAACCGTACTGCGTCTTCAAACTGTGCAAACCAACCATGGCATGTAAAGTTGTTTGATCTTTCTCACAGCCAGAGTATAACGGTTGGGTCGCCTTAAATTTTAAACTTTAGTAGTCATCGTCAAGTTTTATCGTGTTATCTTCACGAGCACTTGAATCTTCTACATCATCAGTAACCTCATTCTCCTCAGCTTCATAAACTCCGTACGCATCATCAACTAAATCCTCTAACATATTATGATCTACGTCGTCCCCTTCTTCATCTATTCTACTTGTTGAAGGATGTTGTGAAGGTTGGTCAGGGACAAAAGGAACTTTCAATTCACCGTGAAAACTCCCAAATCGATAACTATCTTGCATACCCGATCTTAACAAATGTAGTTCAACTGTTTTCCACTCAAACACCTTACCATTCTTACACCTAGCACACGGACACGGAAACTCTTCATCATTACGACATCTCTTTGCATATTTCACAAATTCGTTAGCACCTCTGCGAAACACATCCCCCATTCTATTAGTCTCACCCATCCACTCTTTGTATTTCGGATATCCCATCACAGCTACCACAACTAAGCACCTATTAAAGGTAAACAAAACTTAGATTTATAGTATGTTTTATTTAATTATCCCATCATTTAATTATCCTATTAAAGGGTATGTGGTCCTATCCCATTCAAGAATGCATTTTTCTGTAATATACTTAACAGCTCATGCACATTGTTACGATTTGAAAAAAATTCGACAGCATATCCCCTTAGTTCTCCAAGTACACGACGTAGATTGGCAGGTGTGAGTGTTATTTCAATTGGTCAATTAAAATAACAGTCACACTTGTCAATCTAGTATGTACCCAGAGAACATTAAGATACGACTGCAGAACTTCCTCCAAAAGTAACAACTTTAAGCCAATAAGAATATTATACAGAAATTATACAGTCTCAAACTGTCCAAACGGGACAATTCGAGAGATCTCATTACAGGGGTAATGACTCTCGAACGGGTCTAAGGGTTATTGAATGCGTACGCATAAGAACTAGAATGCTAGTATCTATGCGCACTATATTTAATTTCAAGTATGTTTCATATAATGGGTTAATTCAAATACAAAAATAAATTCATGGGATAATTCAAATACAAAAATAAATTCATGGGATAATTCAAATACAAAAATAAATTCATGTATTGACCACATACACACACACACACACACTATCTAGGCTGTTCTATAGGTATAAAAACAATTATTATCCAATTATTATCCAACTATTATCAATTATTTATTTTGAATGTAAATAATATTCAAAACCCCACCCACCCCCACTCCCACCCCCACCCCCTCCCGATGTTTATTATCCAATTATTATCCAACTATTATCAATTATTTATAAAATTGATGTCTACTTTTAGTGTTGTGTATATATGTTAGTCCTCGGCTTTTTTATTGAACTTTTAGTTATTTAGTGTATTGTAGATTGATGAGGCCACACAATGAGCACACAATGAACTACTATTTCGCCTTTTACTAAAGAATATCATATGCTCACAAATAGGCGGCATACGCCCATTTTTTTAATTGTTTATACCCCCGCCCCCACCACACACCACCTGATGATGCTTAAACCCCTTTTGATAGACGGCTCTCTTAGTATTTTTTTTGTCTATACTATCAAGTGTTCAACTAGTTTGGAGAGTTGTACCAAACAATATTAGTTGAGATCCAACTTCAGATTAATTCAAGACATAAGACCCTAAAGGGATTCCTATCTGCAACAAGATTCTAGTTAGTAAAGAAGACATAACAGAATATGGTGGAATCCACTACACTACACACCCATTCCCACACTTAAAAACCATTTAATAATATTTAAAAAATTCAAAACCATTTAATAATATTTAAGCACTAAAATTAATTTAATTTAATTTAACCTAGGAATTAATCAGATATTTTTATCCTATGTTTACTAATGCTAAAATTATGAAAAATGATATTTTGAGATAATAATGTGTGAAAATTTGTTTTATGATTTTTTTCTTAACTGAAAATTATTTAGGGGTATTTTTAATTGAATATATACACATTTTTAACTCTTTAAAAATTACATTTTAATCCTTTCTAAATCTTAGGGAGAGTTTGGGTTGTGTTTTTCGGCCATAACACCACACAACCCCACCACCACCCCCTCCCCCACCACACACCACCACACACACACACACACCCCACCCTACCCCACCCCCTGCCCCCCTCCACCACCCCCTCCCCCCTCCCCCAAAACACACCACCACACACACACACACACCGCACCCCACCCCACCCCACCCCCTGCCCCATCCACCACCCCCTCCCCCACCCTGCCCCACCCCGCCCCACCCTGCCCCACCCCCCCCCCCCACACACACACACATACACACATATATATATACACATACACACATAAATATACAGACAAATATATATATAAATGGAAGAGAGAGAGAGAGAGAAATTGGACCTGAGAGAGAGAGAGAGAGAGAGAGCAGCGTCGAGAGAGAGAGAGAGAGAGAGAGAGAGAGAGAGAGGGAGGGAACGGTGGGAGGGAAAAAAGAAGGGGGAAAGGGTTTTTGCTAGAAAAGTTGTCACGGTCGTGTCAAGGTCATTGACCGTGACAAGAATTGTCACGGTCATTGACCGTGACAAGCCCGTGACAAATTTAATTATCACGGCCTTGTCACGGTCAATTAGTTGTCACGGTCGGGTTAAGGTCAATGACCGTGACATAAAACGCGTGTTTTTTTGTCACGGTCAATGACCTTGACAAGGCTGGCCGGCTGAAAGGTGACAATTTGCCCATTTTGGTGTAGTGCAAACCAAAAGGCATAACCCGAAACTCGTAGGAACCATATCTCATTAAGAAAGCAGTCTTCGAGACGTCCTCTTCCCTGATACGCAACTGATGGTATCCTGATCGCAAATCAATCTTTGAGAAGAAAGAAGCTCCTCTCAGCTGGTCGAATAAGTCATCGATTCGGGGCAACGGATACTTATTCCGTATCGTGACCTTATTCAACTCCCGGTAATCCACACACAACCTCAACGATCCATCCCTCTTCTTTACGAATAACACAGGGGCACCCCACGGTGAAGTACTCCTCCGAATAAACCCCTGACCCAACAACTGTTCAATCTGATCTCTTAACTCTCTCATCTCATCTGGAGCCATACGGTAAGGTGCACGGGCAATAGGCCGAGTGCCCGATGTCAAATCGATCACAAAATCTATCTCTCTACTCGGAGGTAACCCAGGTATATCCTGAAATACATCGGCAAACTCTCGAACAATCGGAATCAAATCAAGTGGTATCACCACTTCCTCAGAGGTCTCCTCCTCTATATAGTACAAGTGAGTGGACGATTCTTTCTCAGGACGAGGCATCGCCACTAAAAACATCTCTTGCCTGGGAATGGCAAAGATAATACTCCTACTAAAACAGTCAATTATGGCTCGGTACGCAACTAGCCAATCCATACCAATAATGGCATCATACTCGGTCATCTGTAACACTAACATATCAGCGGGTAAAGTAAACCTCCCGATCTCTATACCCACACCTCTACAAATAAGGTAAATCATGGAACCCCTACTCAACGGTGAGTCTACACAAGTAGCGGTGCTCTCTGCGGTGTATAATAACCCAATGGTGCGTGCAAATCTCATAGCAATAAAACAATGTGTAGCCCCCGTGTCAAACAGAATACGCCCCATAGTCCCCTGAATAGAGAACATACCCTCAATAGCTGGTGGATCCTGTGGGGCTGCGGCATGCTGGAGTTGATACACTCTCCCATAATGAAGCTGTCCCTACTGAACTGGGACTGCTGGAATGGGTGGTAATGCTTCCATCTGTGGTGGTGCTGGGAGGGCGGCGGGAAACATAGGCCTCTGCGGCTCTTGTCGGGCACCCTGCTGCTGTTGCTGTGGGGCCCTACCCCTATCAGGACAATCCTGACGTTTG
Source organism: Sambucus nigra (assembly GCA_949130495.1). NCBI lineage: Eukaryota > Viridiplantae > Streptophyta > Magnoliopsida > Dipsacales > Adoxaceae > Sambucus > Sambucus nigra. The sequence goes on from OX422212.1 coordinate 366,122,326, forward strand.
TGGCCAATCTTACCATAAATGAAACACTTCCCCTGGAAGTTTCCCCCTCGCTGCCCCTGCTGACCACGGCCCTGGTGACCGTTACCATTTCTGCCCTGGCCTTGCTGGCCCTGCTGAAACTGCTGTTGACCATTCTGCCCCTGCTGGCCCTGATGGCCGTTCGGACCCTGATGGCCCTGCCTAAAACCTCCCTGTCTGTGCCTGAAATTCCCCGATCTGAACCTCTTATGATCCCCCTGCTGGGAACCCTGGTCACCCTGCCTCTGCCCCTGAACAGATTGTGCCCCACTGGCACCATTTCCTCGAGTCCTGCCCTGATGGCTGGACTCTCCTGATCTCTTGCTTTCAGCCATGTGAAAGCGGTGATCCTGGCAGTGTAACAGTGCAACGTTAACCACGTCAGAGTAAGTGGTTAAAGAGAGGTTCCCTAACAAATGCTGACGGATCCTCCAAGTCAATCCATCTGTGAACTTCTGAATCTTCTTCTCTTCCGTTGGTATCTCATCCGGAACAATGTTCAGTAAATTAGTGAATTCAACGTCATACTCGGCCACAGTCCTTCCCTCCTGTTTGAGGTTCATCAACTTCCTTCTCATTTCTGTGTGAACGGCTGATGGAAAATATTTGTGATTGAACTGCACCCAGAACTCCTGTATCGTGAGAGTATTTCTCTCCTCTGTGTAACAACCCGCGTAATTTTGGGCTATTTTAATTAATTTTTGAAAAATGGTGGAAAATAAATTTTTTGATAAAATTATTTTTATTGCTCAAATATGTTGGTTATTATTTTTAAAGGCGAGAATTTTAAACGGTTTCAAAAACGGAGTTAAAACGGATTTTAAAATGATTTTAAAATGTTTTTAACTCTTGGAGTTGTTTTGACTTCCAACTCTTCATTTCTTTGCCTTATTTAAAGGAGTGTTTTGGATTACAACTCTTCATTTCTTTGCATTATAAAAGGGAGTCGTGGGCAACCCTTTTAACATACTTTTGGCACAAATTTTGGCAGCAAATATAATTTATATTCCTCTTCTTTTTATATACACATTGGCCCTTGAGATTTGTGAGTTCCAACCTTAGATTAGAGGTGTTCTTGGGGCTATTTTGTTGGAGGTTCTTGGAGGAGATTTTGTAGATCTTTTGTGTTTATCTTGAGGATGTGATCATTGGTTTCTCATCATGGTTTAAGGTATGGGTCTCCTTAAATCTCGCGAGTGTCATTCTTTTTGAATTCTTGTTTAATTGAACTCATATTTGAATTGATAAATTCATTGAAATCTGGAAAATAATTGTTGAAATTATTTTGATTCATGTGGTATCATTATATTATTGATGAGCACATTGTCATGAGATTTTAATATGGCACGGATGTTGGGCACCCGCCAAAATTCCTGTTTCCCGGGCTATGGCTTGATAAAGCATATACGGATGTGGTGAGGCCTGGTGACCCATTGATGTGTTGTTGAGAAATTTATTGATAAACATATTTTCTTTTAGTGGCAGGTTAGCGCGGATTTTGGGGTGCTATGGAGATTGACTTTAGCGAGGATTGTTTGGGAAAGATTTATATTATTTATTTTGATGTATAGAGCTTTGGAGATTTGTATTTTTATTCGAGTTAGATAGTTATAATTTTAATTCGAGAGACTTGTTGTAATTTAAGAGATTGAGATTAGTGGATTTATATTATTGTGGGTTTATTTAGGTTCTCTATACCTTGTCACTTGTGGATTTGGATTTATTTTATCGCACTAGCGCTCCGTTCGCTCTCTCCGGGCGGGCGGGGTGTTACACTCTGCGGTGGTAATAGACTCCCACCACTGCAATGTAGATCCCACTAGCTTGAAAGTAGCTAGTATTTGCCTCTAAACATCGGTGCACTCATACATCCTCAAGTGCCTCTGAATATCTTTCCTCCACTGACTAGATACCACAACATCGGAGCTACCTGCGAACTCCGGTGGGTGTGCTTTCTGAAAAGCATCACGTACGCGTTCCCAAGCAGACGGGAATGCACGTGCCTGAACCGGCGCGACTACTAGCGCCTGAGGTGGTGCCTGTTGTACAACGGCGAGAGCGGCATTTACCGCTTAGGCTACAATGGCTGCAACCTCGGCGGCATTCATGGTGCCCTGTACTGGTGCTGGCTGGGGCTTTGGCTGTGCATCCCTAGGCACCCGTGGTGCACGTCGTGGAGGCATCTGAAATAAGAGTAAGGTCTATAAGTTCGCAGTTATAAATCCAAAATAGCTGAAGAGCGAAGCATACATAAAAGAATACAACAGTCCTAATATATAGGGCTCTACATCAAAGAAAGCTCAGCGGAAACATAATAAGCCATACAGATCCTAAAGGACACTAGAACCTGATGCTCTGATACCACCTGTGACACCCCGACAAATTAAATACCGGGTAGCTACTCCTTTATTAAATTAATACAAAATGCCAAGTTGATTTAGTTAATAGCATCACTGTCGAAAACATTTAATGATTACTAACCACCTAGTATTTAAAAAGTAAGTTGTCAAATTTTAAATTAAATCTGATTAACATGCGATAAATGAAATGTAAAAGAATAACATCACCATACACCATAAAGTCTCAATAAAGTAACCAACAAATAAAAATGAGTCTGGAGGAAATACTCCTCACAACAATCCCAATATGGAAATAAATAAAACAAGTCTGCATCCTGAATTAATTACAAACCAAAGTCTGAATAACTGAAATATATAATGTCTCTAATAGAAATGGGCGACATGCCCTACAAATGATGAAAACTGAATAGAGTCAAGACAAAAGAAGCGTCTACTAGCAAGGCCCTGTAACATCCACAAACAACTACAGCTAGTCACCTGAATGGAAATCCTATGCAATGTGTCCTTGTGGCTGGGCACCTAAAAGGTTTTAACAAAAAAATAGATTTGAAAGCAAACGGGTCAGAGCCTGAAAGTGGAGAGTATTTTTTTAAAAACAGCAAGTGCTTTAATAACATTAAAACAATGAATGCAAAATACATGTTAGGACGTGCACTCACATGAAATACTCACCTCTCGACTACTTGTGCACTCCTAATGTACCGTACCCATCCAAGTGACATTCATATCTAACTAAACCGTCATAAGTTCTACCCCTTTCTACTCGATTCCCATTATACATTCTAATGTTATCAATTAAATAGAGGGCTTTACTTAAACTCGAATTCTCAATTATTAGCAAAACATTTCACAGCAGGTTATCCCTTTTTATCTTTATCAAGACGTTACTAATTATACTCGCAATTAAACATAACAATTCCTTTTCATTTAACCGTATATTATTCACATCATAAATATACAATATAAGCACCCCGAGGCTAAGCTGTGGTGCACACATACTCTGCTATCCATCCTGGTACATCACGTACATAAGGATTACAAATTCCGAATCTCTGAGGAATTGGTAGAATAAGCACAACACACAAAAATGGAGGCGAACATAATTCAATATATCCATGGGTCACGTACATACCTACGCTCCATAGTCAGCTGACTTATTAACTCACAAATAAGTCATTCTCTTGAACTATGTCCTCGAGGTACCAATCTAAATCCGGGCACACAAAGATTAGATGGCCCTAAGCGAACGTAAACCTCCCGTGATAGCAAGTATGGTAGGTATGTCATACACATAAAATCATATACATATACTAAGCATGCACACATCTTAGTAATTACCATAATTTATTAGTGGTATACTTCTCATTCTTATACTAACTTATAATGTTACGCAATTCACATATCCCCGGTTAATACTAACATTTAAATCGTCAATTATTCTCACATCGTAATTAGTCACTCACGTCCTAATCCACAATTTTCATTTAGTTCGAATCACACTTCTATGTTTTACTCCTCAATATATCCCAAATATCCCAACTATATCAATTAGTCATCACGGGAATGTTATCTCTACAAATAAACCAGGTTATGGGACATTAAAAATCAAATTAGGCCAAAAAGGCCAAACTGTCAACTCGTTAGAAGTCTCATTCGAACGAGGCTTGTTCGAACGAGAGTTCGTTCGAACGAAAGGGGCATCTAATGAGATCTCGTTCGAACGAAATGCATCGAATGAACATCCAACTTGTTAGAAGGCAAACTGTCAGCTCGTTAGAAGCTCGTTCGAACGAGCTCGTTCGAACGACCTGGGCAGGTCTTCTAACGAGGTGACAGTTTCGAGTCCAGAATTTTCCTATCTCGTTTTTCTCAATTTTCTTCACCTCTAATCTCATCTAAAAGTCGCCCCAACAGTATTTTAAGGTTTCTAATCATCACTACACATTCATAGGTCATAACACAACATTTATGTAAGGACAAATCTTCCTACACATCATCTAATTATCATAACTCCCCAATTTTTCCCAAATCTTATGAACATGAACCCTAGAAATTTAAAGTCATCAATTTTCATAAATAAATCCATTTTTGTAACATAAAAATAGTAATTCTTTTAGTCTAATCACCCAATAACAATTCTACATGAAAACCTATATCCAAATCTGAATTTATAACTCCAATTTCATGGGTTTTTTTATAAATCTCCCAACACAATGCAAATATATCAATTTTCTAATCATGGAAGAAGCATTCGCTTGAAATTAATGAAATTAAACCACTTGCCTTGGATTATTTTCTAAATTTGGTGTTGAATTGATGAAGGTTGTTCTCTCTCCTTTTCTCCTAAGGTTGAAGGTTGAAGATGAAGGTTAAGGTTTTCTCTTTTGGGAACTTCTCTTAACTTCTCATGAAACCCCCGTAGCCCTCTAACCAGTTAAGTGTTGGCAATGGGTTAGTGGGTAAAGACTAAATCAGATTTTAACTTCTAATTTTCGTGGGTTTTAATTCCCAAAATTTCGAAATTACCAAACTACCCTTTTGGGTTGCCAGTATGGCCTAAAAATGCTCCGGGACCCAAACTAAACCCCCGGCTAGTGTTTTCTGACTATTTCGACCCTTCCGGACTCGTTGGCCATACAGTTGATAAAAATAAAATTCACTTTTTAATTTAAATAATTACATTCCTGACGCGACTGTCACGCGCGTCCCAACAAAATTTCCCAAATTGTCGTATTTCAATCTCGCGATAATTTCAATAGTTTTAATATTCATATATTTCCATATATACACATTATAATCAAATACTAACTCACACCTCGTTAGTATTTTATCCGGATTAATTCTCAATTAATTCACATTTAATTTAATTAATCCCATAAATTAATATCACAAAAATACGGGGTATTACAGTTAGCAATCTCATTTTTGCATTTAAGGATACCCCTCCAGATATGAGAAGCCTGTGCTTTCCTGGTCCAGTTGCCGGGGTTATTATGAGTCTTATATTTCGAGCTGAGTACCCGAACCCTTAGGGAATTTTTATCATTGAGAATTTTCCAACCAATCTTGGAAACGATGGTACGAATGTTCTCCTCACTACTCCTGATCCCTAGACCTCCCAGGTCCTTGGGACGACAAACAGTATTCCAATTTATAAGGTGGATCTTCTTATTGTCATCTGTGTCTCCCCAGAGGAAGTTCCTGTTAATTTTATCTAGTTTATCGTTAATTTTCCTAGGGAAAATCACGGTTTGCATATTGTAGACGTGGATGGTAGCGGTGACAGCCTGGATGAGAGTGGTTCTGCCGGCTAAGGATAGGAGGTTATCAAACCTCTCAGTTTTATTACTCCCAAAAAGCATCCTATATGTCATATTCTCAACAAGAGTGGCCAGCTTCTTGCTAACATCCACTACCTCACGTGCCACGGTTGCTTCTTTAAGAGAATTGATGAATGTGTCAAGCTGCTCCCTTCTCATCCCCGCCAGCGAATCGATCTTCTTGGTGCTGAGAAGCTCTAGTGTACAAAATTTTCTCACGCCTCTCTAATAAGGACCATATGGGGTAAAACCCATGCCCTTGTTACCATAAAACAAGTACTTCCCAACTTGGAGACTAGGCCGACTAGCAAAAACAATATCATGAGTCTTGAGGAAAAGCTCAGCAGCTTGGGGGGATGAGAATACGATAGCAGGCACAGAACCTAGCCTTAGGGACATTATAGGACCATACTTTTTGGCTAATTTATGGAGGGTGCGGTGAGGGAGGTTGCCCAACATGTGGAGGTTTCCAATAATTGGTAAGCCTCTTGGATCTGGTAGTAATTTTTGACCGTTTGACAACGAGGTATTTTGCCAAAGATGGAAGAACCACCAAAGTGCTCCAAGGAGAAGTAAGAGCACAACGCATATGAAAGGAGACATGATAGGGTTGGGGTGTGACAAATAAGCGGTACGCTTGTGATCACTGTTCCAAAAAATCAGCCTAGGCTCCGTCTAGGCACGCCTAGGCTTAAGGCTTGAGAGAAACGCCCCGCCTTATGCTTTTCACGCCTTATTCTTGGTAAAACCCTTAAGGCGCACTTTTTTCTAAAAAGAACAATGTTTTAGTGAAACGATATTGCCTTTTAAAGAATTTTTTTACAAACAGGACCATTATCTCATCCAAAATAATCAAATACTATTTTAATTTGCATATATTCAATATATTTTTATGATATGTGCAATTTTAGTATTTAAATAGCCTTGTTATGGTTAAAAAATATTAAAATATATTAAGAAGGCTTAAACGCCTTTTCACGCCTTTTTACGCCTAGGCTCGCCAAGGCTTCTAAGGCTTAAGGCTTGGCCTCCACGCCTCAATCATGCCCCGCGTTTTTTAGAACCTTGCTTGTGATATAAGTAGCCGGCACAACATACAAGCTCTGAGACAGATTGTGGTCTGAATGAGTTTGGCAGGCTTTACATATCACTGATAGGTCAGCACTTGCGTTGCCTTTGATATGATAGATATTTTGGTGCACATCATTCATGTGTAATATTCCGAGTGTATTGTAGGGCTCTAAATTGGGTTAGGTGACCTGAGGTTGAGGTATTGGGGTTTGGTCCGAATTATCTTATCTAACTTTAAGTTTGAGTTCGGTTCGAATTAATTTTTTTCACCTAAGGTCAAACTTGACTCATAAACATTACGAGCTTCAGGTGCGATTTCGATCGGCCCGATTTCAGTTTGTTTTGTTAAAAAAATTGAATTAGTTTTTTTTTCTTCAATTTCCATCATGGAGAAAATGTAAACAATAAAATCTAATTGATATTTCATAAAATGAAATATATAATTATGTAGTATATTGAATAAAAAAAGAGAAATAAGAGTGAAAATCTTCAAAGGTCAATTAAATTTCATACATATAGCATCATTTGATCACTAAAAATTGCCTATTGTGACTTGAACAATTAACAAATCAAATGTCCATAATGAGATTAACAATAAAATCACAAAATTAAAAAACACATGTAACCTAATGGATTATGGCAAATGGACCTTTTTTTTTAAAAGTAGTAAATGAAATAAAACAGTGAAACATAATTAAATAATATTAACATAAATATGTTATATTATATAAATTATTTATTTATTCAAACTTCGAACTTTAGGCCCAATTTGGGGTTAGCAGGGTTTGGTTTAAGCTCAACACGAAATTCATTCGGGCTTGAAACTTTAGCTCAGGCTCGTCTCGGTTCAAACTCAAATAAAGCTCGACCCAAATATAGAGTGCCGAACGGGCGGGCTTCGGGCATGCCTGGCTCAATTTATAGGCCATAGTACATCGTAAGTGTACCACTGAAAAAGTGTGGATTCCAAATTTAATGTTTTGAAGCAATGAATTTTATAATGTATTGAGGTATCTTTGGGTTAGACCTATACCCTAGGCTAACTAAATAGTTAAGTTGAAGAAACACTGGTAGTGCACTATCGTTGAAATTTAGATGATTAGGACAATGCGATGACGATGAACTACTGAGGACAATTGACAACCAATATAGTTTATGTAATTTCGTTACCTTTATTATATCTATTAGGTTTTAGCCCCAACCCACGTGTAAATTGTTTGTATATCTTCCTTTAACGTGCATTTGCAATTGCCTATAATATCATGCTTATGGTCGAAGGGCAAGGGTAAAAGACAAAAATCTAAAAAGAAGTTCAAAAATTAATTCACTCAGAAATTTGATCAAACACTTATGAATTATATACATCTACATAATATATATGAATTAAGAGGTTCAAAAAGTTAGAATAATACTTACAGAAATACTTATACTCATACCTTATATATAGTTGTAGATCATGTCTAGCAAAGATTTTTCATTTGAACTTTTGAAAAAATCGAAAAATAACATTGGGTTTATTCAATATTTGAATCAAGTAAAGTAATAGATTTTATGTTCAAATGCGACAATGTTAATATATATTTACTCAGCACTTTCACCAAAGAAAACACTAATAAGCTATTAAACATTTATTTTAAGAGTTATATACTAGTTCTCAATAACTAAAGACAATATGAAAGGTGATCTACAAAAAGAATATGAGTTGTCTTGTTTTATATATTGTTAATGCAAACACGTATCATAAGAATTTTAATGACTAAATTGAAGTAATGGTTACAAACTAAAAATGATAACAAAAATTATGATACGGGCTTTCTGGAAATACCAAGTTATAATCAATTGTCCACAAATACTCCAATAAACTATCCACACATACTCCAACAATATAGAATAATTCATTTCTACATTAAAATTAAAGAACAAAGAAGAAAAATTAAAACAATGAAAAAACATACTCTTGCAACATCAACATCAACATAAAACATGATTAAAAATCAAGGTATATACCTAAATATACTCCCCTTGAATAACCGATACTACACAAAATTGTTAACCACCAAAATATTTATCATGTTAATGATATTCATTATCTTTTACATTTTCTTCTTTGTGGCATCCGTTGAAACAAAATATCTTCATAAAAACAAAGTTTTAAAAGATTTTTCGATCAGATGGTTACAAATGACATTTTTTCAAACATCTTACAAGCATATAGAATTCACTGTACAAATACAAAAATCCCAATTTATAAGCATTAATTTTTATCTTGATCATAAATTTCATTCATTTGTTATCGAAAAGGATATATAGTTGCCTAAATCTCTGTCCATGATTTGGCAAATAGGATAAGTTGATGTGGAGAAAGAGAGAGAGAGAGAGAGACTGAATGAGCATAATAATTTTAAGAAATGGAAGAAGGTAAGGAGAAGTGGGACGAGCATATAAGAGATGGGTCGATATTTATTATGTCATATAAAAGATATAAAGTCAAGAGATCTAGAGAGTTTACGACAAAAATGTAAATAGAAATATATAGATTCAGTAATGGGGAAGGACAAAGGGGGATAAAAGTCCATCGATCGGGGATGATTTTGTAAGATTTAGCGCTGAGGCAGTGTGAAATGAATGACATCTTTATTGGAGAGAGGGGTTTAGAATTGACTTTGAGAGAGGGGTTATAAATTGCAGTGACACTTGTCAACCATAAGATTACATACACCATTTTTAATATATATATATATATATATATATATATATATATAAATAAATAAAATAAAGTAGCAAACTTATGTATGTCATAAGATACAACTATGATGTCATGAGATGAATTAGTTTATGCACTACCTATTTTGCCCTTAAAAATTTTGAGTTCCCTCTCTTTTCTTTCTCACTAATTAATTCCTCCTCTTTCACTTTAATTCAAATAGAAGGCCATTTTCGTAAACACAACAAAATATCGTACACTCACCAAAACCCTTCCTTTCTTTCATGTCTCCCACTCCTTTTTTCATTTCGGTCGCACAACACAAACCCTCTCCCTCGCTGCTCTCTCTCTGCAAAACCCTTACCTAGGACTTTTTGTTCGCTTCTTGGTTCAAAATCTGACTTATTTGGTTCGATGGTTGGTTCGATTTTGGGTACCAGGTATAATATCTATTTTTTTATTCATTTTCTTCTTAAATCAGGTTTGTAGATGTGTGTGCTACTATATATATATATATATATATATTTTGTTTTTATAAGGGTTTTGTTCAAAATAAGGTTATGTGGGGATTGATTTGTGTGTTTGTATGAAATACATATATAATGTTTAACTATCACACATTACACTTTCTTCTCAGTACTTTAGGTACACATGTGCTTATGTTATTGACTCAAAATTTAGTTAAATTTAAAGGTTTTATTATTAATGTGAGTTTAAAATGAACAATCTCAAATGTTAAGAAAGATTTATTATTTTATGGTTTACATTCTCCATATTGCATGACAGATGTTTGATGAAATGCTTGACCAATGTTTTAGTTTTTCATATAGTTGAAAAATTTTCAAGCATAAACCATACCACATGGACTTGAGGAGAAAGAATCAACTCTAAACTTAATGGGATTCGAGCTAAGATATCGTAGCCGATAATATAGGTCACCATAATTTATTATTTTATTTATTGTTTGTGGAATAAATACTAAATAAGGATGACGATATGTAATGATCGATGTTCGATTCAAATATGTCCTATTGTGGGTTGGCCCACTCTTGACATGGTTGAATACGTAGGTTCCTTTTTTCTAGACTTTTTTGGCTACGATATATTGATATTTGAGGGAATAACTCAATTAATTTGCATTGAGTTGTCACAAGTTTCAGCCATATGTCCAATATCATCAATTAGGTGGGAAACATTTGTTCCATCAAATTTGGATAGATTTGCCAATTTTCTTCAGTGCAATTTTTTCTAAGCAATATAATGACATATATCTCAATCTAAAAGTCTATTTTTCTAAGCCATAAATATATAATAAACAAGATCCATGTTTAATTTATGAAATTTCACTAGTCATGGGCTCTAAAAATAAAAATGAGCTTTCTCATTTACTTTTTGGATAGCTGATTTGTGAAATTTCATTAATTAGGTGGGAACCAATATTCTTACTACAAGTTCAAAAAATAAAAATTGACCAACCTTTTTGTATTGCTGAAAGTAGTGAGGATTGTTGTTGAGGAGCAGTGAGGATTGTTGTTGAGGATACCAACCTTTTTGGATGACAACAACTTTACAACTTCGAAAAGGAGAGTACCAATATAAGTTTGGAACCCCTTTTATGCTGTTGGAATACCATTTTGTGTAGTTAGTAACACATTTTGTGCAACTGCCTTTATTTTGTGCAGTTAATAACACATTTTGTTTAGCTGCCTTTATTTTGTGTAGATGAAAGTGAAACACGTGATGTAGTTGTTTTGTGTAGTTTAACTTTTAATCGTTTGAATCTTATGATGGTATTTGCAGTTTAATCCACTACTTGCAATAGAGTATTCCTCTTAATAAAATAGCAACAGTTGATCATTCTGAAGTCCAAGTTATTCCTGTTGCAGCGATGTAAGTGATCAGTATATGTAGCCAAAATCCAAATGGGTGACACATCAGAAGTAATACTCACATTCTACAAATAGTGGATTCTTTTTTGGTACAAATTAGTGAGCAGTGAGGATTGTATTGTTGGCTACCTTCATACGACGAGTCAATCCCTATGCCAACAACGTGTTGAAAATTAGTAAAGGCGGTAGAACAGTTGTTGTATAATTAATAGTTAAACCTGAATGTTAAAGGTAAGATTGCAATATAAAGTTCTCCCATGGTTCGAACTTAAGACGAACCATAACTTGGATGAATACACTTCCCATCGCATCGCACCAAGGTACGACATTGTAAAGGAAAAATAATTTTGACTAAAAATTCACTCTATTAGTTTATTGTAATAGTAATTCTACACTAAAACATTTTATTTATATAACATAAAATGATGTGAGTGTTAGGCCAAACACTTAAAACTAACAAGGATTGACTCAAGAAGGCATTGATCCATATCACTGTGTCAATGTCTAATTTGGGAGAATTTTCTTAGAATTTTAGTAGCACAGGATATCCAGAATGAAATGGCTCGAAAAACTACCTGAAATTCAAGTACCCCTAGGAATGGTACATAGTCCGCTAGATTGAAGGCACCAGTCAAATTGAGATAGTTGTAAATAGAATCCTTGAGGTTATCAAACCTCTCAGTTTTATCACTTTCAAAAATCATCATATATGTCATATTCTCAACAAGAGTGGCCAGCTTCTTGCTAACATCCACCACCTCACGTGCCATGGCTGCTTCTTTAAGAGACTTGATCACGCACCTTCACATGTAACTTTTTGATATATTTGGCTTGTTTTTCTACATATCCACTTAGTTGGTGTGTTTTTGGAAGTGGGAGCAAATCCAATGGACTATTGAATCTCTTCCATATATATCATCAAATGGACTAGCACCCGGAGTTTGGCTTAAAGATCATTTGTAAGGAAATTCTTCTTTTGGTAGGATAAGATCCCACTTTCAAATTTTACATTACACCAAACCCCTCAATAACTTTTCCAAACTTCGATTCATATATTCAGCTTTCCCATTAGTTTGTTAATGATGACATGAATTAAATTTCATGCTAGTTCTGAGCTTTCTTCACAAAGTGCATCAGAAGTGACTTACAAACTTCGAATCTTGATCCAAAATCAATCGTCTTAGAAATTCCATATGTTTTGATAATCTCATGAAAATAAAAATCTGCAACATAAGATGCATCCAAGGTATTGTTACATGGTATAAAATAAGTCGTTTTAGAGAATCGATCAACAACCACCATAATTGAATCTGTATTCCTTTGAGTTTGAGCAACCCAACAAAAATGTCTAAACTCACCTCTTTCCAAAGAGCAAATGGAACGGTTAGAGGCTTATAAAAAAACATATTATGGGAATAGCCTTTTGCAATTTGAAAAGTTAGACATATGTCCACATGCCTAGAAACATCACGCTCCATCTTTGGCCAATAAAATTTCTCTTTAACAAGAGTAACTAGTTTATCTCTCCCAAAGAGTGAACCACCATGATAAAAATTATTGATAAGGATCATTGGAACACTTATCCTAATACGACCAAAGAAATGATCAACTTTGTACATCTCCTTCAACACTTTAAATCCCAAGACCTTCACTGGAATATAAAGAAGCAATGAATGCCTTCAACTTAATGTATTTACTTTATTTTGAACACCAGATTTGTGTAAAGCCCTCACAAATTTAACCGATTTTCCATGTCTCAAATTAAGTGGGTGGGAGGTCCAATGGAATCTCCTTTGGTTCTACATTATGAAATTCATCAAGTAAAGCTTGAAAGTTAGGTGGGACTTCAAACATCTATTCATTTTCTCCATTATCATTAGAAGAAGGTCATTTTTAGCCCCTTCTATTGCCTTATCAAATTCTTTTGAACATTTCTCTACGAACAACTCATTTTTCTTAAAGTTTTAAAACTTAAGAAAAATATCTTATAAGTACTGACTAGGCATGAATTTCTTCTTTGACTCATTTTTTTATTCTACCAAGTTTCAATTCTTCTTTTTCCTTCATGTTGCTTCTTTAGACGGTCCCATTAAATCGAGGCTTGTTTTTTTAATTTGATGGAAATCCACTTCACTTTTCTAATCTTCAGAACATCATGGCAGTAAAAAATTATATCCACAGTGTTGAGACACTAATTGAAATCTTCACATTGGATTTAACCTTAAAATTCTAGAATGTCAAGTTTGATATAACCATGCTGATAAGGCTGTTATCTTCCACTTCTAGGATTCAAAGGATCCACTTCTTCTCATACTCAGTCATGATCATTTTAAAAGGGGTAAATCCCTCTTCATCTTGTGATAGTTATTCATCGAAGCATGACGTGAACGATCATGTTCCTGAGCTTCATATAGTAGCAAATGTTACTAGAGTTGTTGCACTTGTCTCCTCATATCATCTATTTCAATGTCACGTATGTCTCGTTCGCAAACTGGTGCATCAAGATTTGGGCCACAAAGACGACAATTGGATATCACAATAAAATCACTTATACTAACCTGACACTAGATAATAGAAGAGAAGTAGATAACACATTCATGCTCTGAGGAATCCACCAAAGATAGGGAGCAACACTCGTCACCATTCAGAGTCCACTAAAATGTTAAGAGGAAAACAAGAAGAATTCACTTCTTAGACAAAAATTTGTTTATATTATCAAATCAATCTGATTTAGCTTCATACATTCTCAACTTTTATATATGAGCTTGGAATATCCCTCCATCCATTGGTAAATAATGAGATATTAGAGAGATCATTAATCAGAATAGAATTTAGAAAACTAAAAGACTAGTCTTTAGAAATCCAAACTAATTCACCTTGAAATTTGACCTCACTGCAAATACTTGGCTTTCTCTGTTACATTGAATTAGGTAGTGTACCGTATACCAAATGATAGGTTTGGAAGGCTTCTTCCCAATGCAGTTTCAACACGTCATTTGGACTTTTGAGAAGTGAGTTATGACCGTTTTATTAATGGTTAAAATGTTGACTATGCAAACCAAATTAGACTATTGAGTTTATTTAATCCCATTAATGAACCATGAAGCTTATAGGGATATGTAGTAATTTCATAGGTTGCTCCTACATCATACACACACTAGAAGGCTTCTGAAGAAAAATAGAATTTTAATTTAAGGTATTCACCAATAAACATTTGAAACATGTAGCCCAAGTCCAAAACACATTTAATCAAAATGACAAATTTCTTAGGGAAGACCAAAATATCATTTACCATCATAAGCCCACTATTAATAATTTATTTGTATCCTACACAACTCACTTAAGATTATGACGACCCTTCGTTAAACCTCGAACGCTGCATCTCCGGTGACACCTTGGTGATGCTCCGACGATGACCTGGCAGCAAGTTTAAAATTAAATATTTCTTATGGCTATCTTTTGATATGACCTCTCCAAGATTTCCAATGCATATATAAATTCCATTTGGGAGATTTAATTTTAAAGTTTTCTCACAAAAAAATATTGAGATCAAGGACAAATCTGTGAATATTTTTTTTTTGGGGTGAAAGTGAGAAAATGGTTTGTGATTGCTTTTACACTAGGTGTTTTCAGTCACTCTGTTAAATATAAAGTGCTTAAACTCCTCTTAATTTTGTTATTTCTTCTATTTCTTGGATGAGTGATACTCACACCTTCAATTTATAAAAGAGTGCTTTGATAATATAGTGTAACCAGGGCATCCCCCAATACCTGTACCACTACACAACTGAAAAATAAATTCAAATAGAAAAATCAACACAAACACTAGATACCGACATCTAAACATTCTCTACTGAACTTCCTCTTATGACATAATTTTTTTTCTGGAAACAATTGAACTATCAAGACATAAGTTCACAAATGCAAATACATTGTTATACAAATACAGCCATACACAAAGTTACCCATCATTAAAAGACTCAAACCTGAAAATTGTAGCATAATCTTACGCGGACTTCTTCACATGCGACATATAGGCGTAGCAAGCAACTTCTTAGCTCTTGGAAGAGAGAGACCAAAAACTTCACCCATATTGAGGTCATCAGGGGACATACCATTAGGTAGATCCCAGTTAAAAAGGTGCACCAATTGAGCCAATACAAGTTTGGTATTGATTAACCCCAAATGCATCCCTGGACACCCTCGTCGACCAGACCCAAATGGTAGAAGTTGAAAATCACGTCCTCCCAAGTCTATACTACTACCTAAAAACCTCTCAGGAAGAAATTCTTCAGCATTTTTCGACCACGCCTTAGAATTTCGTCCTAATGACCATGTGTTTACAATGATTCGTGCTTTCTTAGGAATGTAATATCCATCAATCACGATAGCCTCCATAGATTCATGAGGAATCAATAATGGTGCAACTGGATGTAGCCTTAAACTTTCCTTAACAACCATGTCCAAATATTCAAAATTAGGCAAATCTATCTCATCTACCATTTCATGGTCTCCCACAATAGTCTTTAACTCTTGTTGGAGTTTTTTCATTACCATTGGATGTCTTATGAGCTCAGAAAGTGTCCATTCGATTGCTGCGTGTGAAGTTTCAATCGCACCTGCAACCATGTCTAGTAGTATTGCTTTCATATTTGTTCGATCAAATGCATGTGTAAAATTATCATTCATGCTTGTGGACCCATTCTTCAGTGACAACATAACGTTTATAAAATCCCGATCTTGTCTTTGATGCTCACGACTAGTATCTTGTTCTTGCTCGTCAATAATTATTTCTAAGATTTTGCCAATTGTATTGTTGGCTACCTTCATGCGACGAGTCAATCCCTATGCCAACAACGTGTTGAAAATTAGTAAAGGCGGTAGAACAATTGATGTATAATTGACGGTTAAACCTGAATGTTTAAGGTAAGATTGCAATATAAAAGGTCTCCCATGTTCGAACTCGAGACGAGCCGTAACTTGGATGAATACACTTCCCATCGCATCGCACCAAGGTACATGTTGTAAAGGAAAAATAATTTTGACTAAAAATTCACGCTTTTAGTTTATTGTAATAGTAATTCTACACTAAAACATATTATTTATATAACTTAAAATGATGTAATTGTTAGGCCAGACACTTAAAACTAACAAGGATACTCACGAAGGCATTGATCGATATCACTCTGTCAATGTTTAATTTCGATGAATTTTCTTAGAATTTTAGTAGCACAGGATATCCAAAACGAACACGGCAAGAAAAAGTACCTGAAGGTCAAGTACCCCTAGGAAGGGTATATAGTCCGCTAGATTGAAGGCACCAGCCAAATTGACATAGTCGTAAATAGAATCCTTGAGGTTATCAAACCTCTCAGTTTTAATACTCCCAAAAAGCATCCTATATGTCATATTCTCAACCAGAGTGGCCAGCTTCTTGCTAACATCCACTACCTCACGTGCCACGGCTGCTTCTTTAAGAGACTTGATGAATGCGTCAAGCTCCTCCCTTCTCATCCCCGCCAGCGAATCAATCTTCTTGGTGCTGAGAAGCTCTAGTGTATAAACTTTTCTCACGCCTCTCCAATAAGGACCATATGGGGTAAAACCCATGCCCTTGTTACCATAAAACAAGTACTTCCCAACTTGGAGACTAGGCCGACTAGCAAAAACAATATCATGAGTCTTGAGGAAAAGCTCAGCAGCTTGGGGGGATGAGACTACGATAGCAGGCACAGAACCTAGCCTTAGGGACATTATAGGACCATACTTTTTGGCTAATTCATGGAGGGTGCGGTGAGGCAGGTTGCCCAACATGTGGAGGTTTCCAATAATTGGTAAGCCTCTTGGACCTGGTGGTAATTTTTGACCGTTTGACAACGAGGTATTTTGCCAAAGATGGAAGAACCACCAAAGTGCTCCGAGGAGAAGTAATTGTTATATATAATATATACTTTTGTGTTTTATCAAATTTAAAATATGAAATAAATCATATTTATGCAATAAAAATTATACCATTAGAACTTACAAATGAAGAAGATGACCGAGTCAAGTGTTTGACACTCTCTCCTTAAGACAAAATGCGCTCCCGCTACGGTGCTTACGGCAATGAACAATGAGCGTTTGCCTCCCAGGATAAAACGGTCTCGACACGCGCAAGAAGCACTTCAGTGTGTGTGTCCCACGAACCAATTATGTTTGATACTCTATCCGACTCGATTGGGAATGGAAAGTATAGAAAATATTTTTCCTCCTTATTTCCTCTCTTTAAAAATGAAGACAAGTCATGTATTTATAGAAAACAAAGTGTTTTTTCATGAAAAGACATGTCTTTTAGAAAACAGTCACTTTAGGGACGTTTTTCATGAACAGTCACAACTTATGGTGAACAGTCACAACCTTTAGGGACGGTTCTGAAAAACAGTCACTATATAGCGAACAGTCACAACCTTTAGCGACAGTTACGAAAAACTGTCCCAGAAACTTAAATAAAATTTCCCAATAAACTTCATACATAAATGAGGCACTTTGATACCAAATTTCTTATTCATCATTTATCCGTTTTAAACAAATAAATATATCGCGTGACTCTTGACATTCTTCAAGGAACGCGCACGTACTTGGTCCTACTTTGACCAATATATTAATTTGGTTATAAAATAATTTGTGTAAAAACACAATATTTTCCAACAATCCCCCACATGAATGAAATTTGGGTGAAGAATCAAATGAACATGAAGACAAATTAGACAGAGTATCAGTGGAAAAGGGTTGCATCGGTAAAGATAGCTTTTGGCCTTGAATCTTTCCTAGTGAGAGACTATCGGGTTTACTGGCCAATCAATGAACGCGATGTCTTGAATTGATCAACCTTTTTGTGTAAACCGAGACAATAGAATTCACACAGTCCTTCTCCGAACATTCTTGGTTCTCACTTTTGTGTCCGTTTTGGCCTTGGACACCTCTTGGTTTCATGAGTGTGTTAGAGAATTTAACAATGTAGCCGTTGGTTATTCTCATAGAAGTGGCCCCTTCTCACTCACATAGGTGATTTCTATAAAGAGTATCCTGCTAATACCCCACTTGATCCTTATGTTCAAGATATAGAAATCATTAAAATAAAATTTATCCTATTACACGCGGCAGATAGTGCACTGACTCATCCTAGGAATGGGAGGAAGAATTTATTTTCTTCTCAGTGCTAACTGAATCGCACATAATTAGGTTGTCCCGTTGAACCTAATTCTTGGGATCTCCAATCATTTAGGTTGGGTTTCCATTATGGCAATTCTTTTAGGTTTTAACCGGCTGTAAGCCCATTCCCCTTGATGTACGTATCTTACTCTCTTGTTAGCGGATCCGCAATGATTTTATTAGGCCTAATGTTATCACTAACAAAGAAAGATTTCTTTATGGTCTTATGTCATGACTAATAAGTCGTGACTTGCCAAATTGATTTATGCCTTTTCAAGCAATGATTTTCAATTGCAAGAACATGCATTATAATTGTTATCTCAAATCATCCTCTTTAAAATTGTCAAGGTACCTTGCTTTCTAGGAAATAATATTCATATTCCATCATAAGAGGATTTCCAAACATTAACACTTCTAATCATGCTAATATATCACTCGGAATACGAGTCTCGAAAGTCATCTCCAATCATTTAGGTTGGGTTTCCATTATGGCAATTCTTTTAGGTTTTAACCGGCTGTAAGCCCATTCCCCTTGATGTACGTATCTTACTCTCTTGTTAGCGGATCCGCAATGATTTTATTAGGCCTAATGTTATCACTAACAAAGAAAGATTTCTTTATGGTCTTATGTCATGACTAATAAGTCGTGACTTGCCAAATTGATTTATGCCTTTTCAAGCAATGATTTTCAATTGCAAGAACATGCATTATAATTGTTATCTCAAATCATCCTCTTTAAAATTGTCAAGGTACCTTGCTTTCTAGGAAATAATATTCATATTCCATCATAAGAGGATTTCCAAACATTAACACTTCTAATCATGCTAATATATCACTCGGAATACGAGTCTCGAAAGTCATATATTGTTTAAAATATATTCATAATTCCCTAATGTTTATGTCATTTGTCACTTATATCTTAGTATCGATACTGAACGACTCATTTGTAATTTAGACTCTTTGATCCATTATCTTTACTCTAAATATTTGTGTACACGCTTAATCATTTCCAACCTTGGAATATAATCAAAGTACTTAAGTATTAATTATCGTTCAATCAATGAAGTATACACTTCTCTAGACAAATGCACATTGGAAATGCTATAGTACATTAAATGCACTTATGCAACCAAATACTACACTTTTAGTAGTGTTTATCCTATTTTCAATAGGAATTCATACAAAGGTTCTCAACCTTTCCCATAAAAATTTTATCAAAGGTTCTCAACCTTTCCCATAAAATTTTTATCATGGGTTAATGTGTTGAGAATATAACTCATAGAAAACACAATACTTCCCCCACAATTTCAAACATAAATTTGAAATTATACAAAGCTGATACATTTATTCTCAACCTCCAAACGCTTTATTTTTCTTTAAAATGAAATGACATTAATGTATATTTGGACCAACACATATGTCCATTTAGAAGGTATACATTAATTTCATTCTAAATAAAATTTAGTTGAGATAAGTTTCTCTACTTTAGTGATTTCGACATTTAATGGTATATTCCTTATTGTTCCATAGGCCTACAAATGCACTTGTGACAATTCTTAGTATTAAACTAGAGTTGTGTCACACATAATTTATATGCCTCAAAACCATTTCAACATATTCTATGATTATGGACTTTAAAAATATCATAATATAAAATATGCAATTTGGTTACTTTCCCTTCTTTGAGTTTACTAGTTGTGGTGTCTTAAGATTACGCCTAAGTCTCCAATGAGATCATAATTTGATTCTACCTTCTTTAAAGCAGTTATGAAACTGCTTGGTTCTGAATCCCTTGATCATTTATATGGATTTATGATTTAATTCTATACCATCTTTAAAGCAGTCTTTAAACCGCTCGGTTCTGAATTTTGAATCATAAATTCAATAAATAAATCTGTAATCACTCCACACTAATTTTTCTCCATTGAAGAACACGTTCGACAAACGCATTAATTGGAAGTATAAGATTCTTCCAAAATGAATTTATATATTACGGAAAGGAATGTAGCACTTTATATCAACTAAAGACTCTCATATCTTTTGCAATCTTCATCGCATTTGATAACATTCAATATAGTGAAGGGGAGTAACATATTGAAATTGATCATATCCACTCTTTCAAGTCTATGGAAAATTGAGCACCACGATATCAATACAAATTGTATTTATTTTTCATCAACGTTAACATCAATTGAATGTTACATAAAAATGTAATTCTTCATGAAACATCATGTTTAACATAGCATGTTCCAATGATATTTTGATGAAAGTGTCTCACAAATTAAGAGTGAAAGGGACACCCCTAAGATTAAAAGTCGCATTATTCTATATGGTTAATGATATACAATCATGCAACAAATATCCAATAGACTTCTACACGTGAAAATAGTATGTCATTACACACCTCAATTTTCATTACATGACATTAGATCATCGGATGCCACAACTATAAAATTATGCAAACATAATAAATTCCTAACCTATAGGACTTTTTAATTTATTATGCGTGAAACTATTCTCAAATTTTCAACATGTTGGTTCACATCGTTTTAAACAATAGTGCATATTCATATCTCTAAGAGTCGATATAATGCATGCATTGCAATGTTTAACATACATACCAACAATAATGGACAACGCATTATATTATATTTTTCTCTTTTTCGTGACACGGGAGATTAAAAACCAATTTAAATGTAATATCAAGATTACATGAATTATCACAATAATTAAATATTGACATTCTACAAGGAATGCAACTTAAATCATGTTTCTAAATATATCACATTTCCGTTCATGTAATCTAATTTCATTAGGTGACACTAAAATAGTACTGTTACACGTATACATGTAACCATACAAGAGACCATAATATCATCGCATATATTATAATCACATTAATTTGGATAAAATGCACTTACAAATCATGTGAATAACATTACCAAAGATGTGACGAAATCTCAACGCATAATCAGACATTTGATTAATCAGATATTTGATTGTAATGTGATAATATACATAAATGCACTTTATTACACATGTGACATCACATCATAATTTGATTCTACCTTCTTTAAAGCAGTTATGAAACTGCTTGGTTCTGAATCCCTTGATCATTTATATGGATTTATGATTTAATTCTATACAATCTTTAAAGCAGTCTTTAAACCGCTCGGTTCTGAATTTTGAATCATAAATTCAATAAATAAATCTGTAATCACTCCACACTAATTTTTCTCCATTGAAGAACACGTTCGACAAACGCATTAATTGGAAGTATAAGATTCTTCCAAAATGAATTTATATATTACGGAAAGGAATGTAGCACTTTATATCAACTAAAGACTCTCATATCTTTTGCAATCTTCATCGCATTTGATAACATTCAATATAGTGAAGGGGAGTAACATATTGAAATTGATCATATCCACTCTTTCAAGTCTATGGAAAATTGAGCACCACGATATCAATACAAATTGTATTTATTTTTCATCAACGTTAACATCAATTGAATGTTACATAAAAATGTAATTCTTCATGAAACATCATGTTTAACATAGCATGTTCCAATGATATTTTGATGAAAGTGTCTCACAAATTAAGAGTGAAAGGGTCACCCCTAAGATTAAAAGTCGCATTATTCTATATGGTTAATGATATACAATCATGCAACAAATATCCAATAGACTTCTACACGTGAAAATAGTATGTCATTACACACCTCAATTTTCATTACATGACATTAGATCATCGGATGCCACAACTATAAAATTATGCAAACATAATAAATTCCTAACCTATAGGACTTTTTAATTTATTATGCGTGAAACTATTCTCAAATTTTCAACATGTTGGTTCACATCGTTTTAAACAATAGTGCATATTCATATCTCTAAGAGTCGATATAATGCATGCATTGCAATGTTTAACATACATACCAACAATAATGGACAACGCATTATATTATATTTTTCTCTTTTTCGTGACACGGGAGATTAAAAACCAATTTAAATGTAATATCAAGATTACATGAATTATCACAATAATTAAATATTGACATTCTACAAGGAATGCAACTTAAATCATGTTTCTAAATATATCACATTTCCGTTCATGTAATCTAATTTCATTAGGTGACACTAAAATAGTACTGTTACACGTATACATGTAACCATACAAGAGACCATAATATCATCGCATATATTATAATCACATTAATTTGGATAAAATGCACTTACAAATCATGTGAATAACATTACCAAAGATGTGACTAAATCTCAACGCATAATCAGACATTTGATTAATCAGATATTTGATTGTAATGTGATAATATACATAAATGCACTTTATTACACATGTGACATCACATCATTATTTACTAATTTATTTTTCAATCTAAGAGCGCACCAAAATTGGTATTTAGCTCTACCGTCAATAAATAAATTATATAAGTATACTATGAATCAAACACACTCTTGTTGTCCCTTTGTTCATTTGGACAAATTTGAATGAATGTATTCAAAATCACCTTATTTGGGACGCACTATTCTAATTTTAGACATTCAAAAGAATGCTAATTAAAAATTAATTAATTTTATCGCTAAAATTATCGCACGCCATACAATGTCAATAATCAAATTAAACATTAAAAATGCATTATTTATAAACTAATCACTTTTTATGCCATTTATGTCATAGTCCATGTAAAAGACATAAAAAACAAATACATCACTAAAGATGAAAAGATACAAGTTAAATGCATATGAACATTACTCATACTTAATGGATTCAAACTGTCAAATAACCAAATGACACCACAAGTATTCATATATCAAAGTTGAGTTTCCAAATTTAACCAAATACCTCAAAAAAAATTACATCTTCAATAATTACATCCAAACTTCAATAATTTTAATATAAACGAATGAGACGTTTGTCACAATTATGATCCGACAATAAATCTTTGAAACGTTCTTATAATCAATTCCAATCAAACAAAGTCTTCGTAATATTTTGAATGGTCACTCAGTTGCCATTTGCAACTTCGATGATGGTAATATACAATTACCAAAAGTAAACAATGCCTTCTCATCATTCAGTACGCACAGTTACAGACAAAACTTCCAAAATTAAAGACAATACACCCGCATTTAGATTCTATTAACATTATATTTTATCCCAGGTGTGATATCATTTGCAATATTACTAGTATCATACTTAACCCACCAAGAGTAAAAAGACAGAAACATTAAGCCACATAAAAAATTGTGTACAAAAATGAAAAATCATGAAATAAATCATAGAAAGTTACAATACCACACGTTCAATCATCAATGTACTACGAAAGGTCTAATTTCATGCATTAACTAAAGAATGGACAAATATGTTTTCACACTCGAAAACTATTCATAAAATTAAAACACAAAGTAACATAAAATATTTTTCATTTTGTCTTAAGATTGTTATATATAATATATACTTTTGTGTTTTATCAAATTTAAAATATGAAATAAATCATATTTATGCAATAAAAATTATACCATTAGAACTTACAAATGAAGAAGATGACCGAGTCAAGTGTTTGACACTCTCTCCTTAAGACAAAATGCGCTCCCGCTACGGTGCTTATGGCAATGAACAATGAGCGTTTGCCTCCCAGGATAAAACGGTCTCGACACGCGCAAGAAGCACTTCAGTGTGTGTGTCCCACGAACCAATTATGTTTGATACTCTATCCGACTCGATTGGGAATGGAAAGTATAGAAAATATTTTTCCTCCTTATTTCCTCTCTTTAAAAATGAAGACAAGTCATGTATTTATAGAAAACAAAGTGTTTTTTCATGAAAAGACATGTCTTTTAGAAAACAGTCACTTTAGGGACGTTTTTCATGAACAGTCACAACTTATGGTGAACAGTCACAACCTTTAGGGACGGTTCTGAAAAACAGTCACTATATAGCGAACAGTCACAACCTTTAGCGACAGTTACGAAAAACTGTCCCAGAAACTTAAATAAAATTTCCCAATAAACTTCATACATAAATGAGGCACTTTGATACCAAATTTCTTATTCATCATTTATCCGTTTTAAACAAATAAATATATCGCGTGACTCTTGACATTCTTCAAGGAACGCGCACGTACTTGGTCCTACTTTGACCAATATATTAATTTGGTTATAAAATAATTTGTGTAAAAACACAATATTTTCCAACAGTAAGAGCACAACGCATATGAAAGGAGACATGATGGGGGTCGGGGTCGGGGTTGGGGTTGGGGTGTGAAATTAGTGGTACGCTTGTGCTATAAGTAGGCTAGCTGCTACGACCAGCCCTGAGATTGTGTGGGACAGAATAAGATATTTTGGCCGAATGAGTTTGGCAGGCCCGACACTCACCCAATCATTGGCCAACTTGCTTTTTATTTATTTTATTTTTCTTTTAATAAAAATTAAAAATTTGTACTTTCAATCAAATTAGTTTTTTAAAAAAAAGTGTTTCTAACAATATTTCATTATTTTTTTAAATAATGACTTTTATTGAAAATTTGTATTTTCAATAAAAGTCATTTTTTAAAAAAATAGTTTAAATGACGTGGGTCCGCTCCAGTGGCACTAACCAATGCTATAATGTGGGTCTGCGCCAGTTATTACAAAATAATTTTTCATATTTTTATTAAAAATAGTTTTTTTTCTAAACTTTTTTTTTATTGAAAATACAAATTTTTAGTTTGTATTAAATGACGTGGGTGCGCGCCAGCGGCACTAACCATTAGCGATGATGATGTGTGTCCGCGCCAGCGGCACTAACCAATCGCGATAATGTGGCTCTGTACCAGTAGTACTAATCAATCGCGATAATGTAGGTCTGCACCAGCTTTTAAAATAATTTTTCATATTTTTAATAAAAAAAACATAGTTCTTTTTTTAATAAAAACTGTTTTTAAGAAATAAAAAAATTGTTTTTTTGAAAATAAAATATGATTTCAATAATTTTTTAATTGTTTAAAAAGATTGGTTAACAATTTATTCTAGTTTTTATTTATAAAAAAGGTATAATTTTTTTTTATGAATGTAGTATAGTTTTTTTTAACAAAATCTTTTTTTTTTTAAATAACAAGTTTTACTTTTTTTTTGTCCTTTTGTGGGCTAATGAGAGAGTCGAAAGAGGGAGTCAATGTACAAGCGCTCACCATTATAGGTTTCACCATATATATAATGTTTTAAGGGGAATTTCAATCCGGATTAAAATTTGAAAATTATAACTTTTTGTATAAATTTTGGGGGAGGTTCCGAGCTGAGGAGGATAAAAATAATATTTTTAGAAATTCGACCGTCCAATCGAGTAGAATTTTTCACAACAGCTCTGTCTCGCCGTTCACTACAATATACATAAATTTCAAGCCATTCTGACGGTTCGATCGTCCATAATAATTTTTCGAGTGTTTGTATTTGATTAGAACTCCAATTCTTTTTGGTATATAAACAAAAGGAAGGGTTTAGGACTTTTGAAAACACTTTCTTATAAACCCTAAGAGCAACAATCTCCTATTTTACATCTTCCTCCTCCCTTAAAACCTTAACTGTACTAGAGAGCTATCTTCAAACCAAGTTTTAAAGCTTTAAATCGGGTTTTCTCAAGATTGTTCAAGAATGTCTCTTTGCTAATTTTTCGTGAGGAATCCAACTGTGTTGTCATAATTTCTTCATCTGAATCTCAGGCATGAATACTCTATTCTCTTCCTTTGGTATTATGCATCTTAAGTGTCGCCCAAACCCTTAATCATGTTTTTTTTATAAAATCAATTAGTAACTTAATTAGAGAAAATAGACACTTAATTTAGGACTATTTTTATGAAATCTTTTAATATGATTAATCTTTGAAACCCTTGGGTGCGTAGGTTAGATTATTGGGCTTTCATAGTTTGGGGGATGTAGGTTTGCATGTAGAAATTATGGGATTAAATATATATTATATTGGGACGTGTACACACTTAAAAAAATTAGACGATTTATAAAATAGAACGATTATATCATAGTGAATATCATCGCATGCTAAATGAATTAAAATTATTGAATAGAATGAATTATGTTAAAAACAACGACGGTGCTATTAATTGAATTAAATTAACTAGGGACATTTATGATCATATTGTCATGTTGTGCTTATGATTTATGATATTGTGTGGATTATTATTATTCACTTTTGCCATCGCGGGAACGAGGGAGTTTTGGATAGTATATTTCTCACCTTGTTTATAGGATGATTACTAGGTATGGGACTAGTAGGTAGACTTTGATTATGATTTATGCTTGCCAGGTATGGGGCTAGTTAGTGTAGATTCGTGCGGATTTTATATTTCGGGGTAGTGGGACATATTTTTATACTTTATCGATCTTACACTAGCCTAGGCATAAGACTAGGACGTGTTTAATGTTAGAAATCCATCCTATATATATAGTAGGATGTATGTGTACTTTGGGGACCCTTAGGTATGGGGCTAAGGGGTATTTTAGGAATCTCACATCAATAAATAAGGGTAGGGGAATTTGAGGTAATAAATGCATGAGAATTAATGCGTGATATAAAACGGGTATTAAAATCTGGGTGACATAATGTGTGGGGACTGACTGTTTAAATGGTTCAGCTTGCGTTTATGTCGTGTCGTGTGTGAAAACTTGTCATATAGTGGGATCGAAAGTTTAAACGGATCATCTAGCTATTGGCAAGGGAAAGTGTGACACTTTGGTGTATTACCACCCGAGGCGGGAGGACCGCTGTATTAAAACTTAGAAACGTGATCATCTTGGGTTAATTTAATTAAATTAACGTAATGGGACTTAGATATTTAAAATCATATTGGTGTGGATTATTGAATTAAAATTTTCGAGGGTAGTTAGTGATTTCTATTAATCGCATTTAATTATCCAGTTTAATTAAAATATTCTATTATGATATTTATCTCGTATAATGCTACTGTTTGGATTCAAGCATCCTCCTTGAGGGGAGTAGTGTGTATTCATACTCGGGGGCTCTGACCTCGTGCGTTGACTAGCCTTTTCATGATAAGTTTTGGAGAAGCTGCATAGGACTATTTGGAGATTATCATTTGGAGGTGCAGCTGAAGTTTATTTATTTTTCTGCTTTAATTAGTTTAGACTTTCCTTTCATTCGTATATCATTATGAGACTTTATTTGGGTTTTATTGGGCCATGCGGTTCTAAAGTTGTTGAGGATTCAGCTGGAGTATTTACATTTGGTTTTTGTTCAGATTTTAATTTAATCATTATTGGGGATTGGATTTAATTGGAGTTTAGCATGTGATGTATCTTTTGTCGCTCAGTTGTTCATTATCATGTGGGATTGATTCAATTATTTAGCTTGTGGATTGATTTATATGTCTCATATCTGTTTCGTGCCAAAAATGGTATTTCATTTACTCACACCTGACTTGGTTTTGGTGGCGGCCGACGCTAGAATTAAGCGGGGTGTGACAGATGGTATTAGAGCATGATCTTAGGTGTCGTAGGTTGTGAGTTCATTTTAGCTTCCGCCTTTCTTATCTTTGATTCTTTAGGATAACTTGTACGATTAGCATTTTGAGTCTGATGTTGTTTTGTTCCTGTCTTTTCAGATGGCGAACACTATGAGAGATGGGATTAGAGGAGAGGGTTCAATTTCTAGTTCCTCGACTTAAGAGAGGCAGGAACAATTCATTTTGGATACCGAGAGGTTAGCGGCTATTGTTCATGAGGCCACAATGGCTGGTATGCATCAGGGTACATCCGTTTTAACTTTGGATAGGGTGAGAACCAGTTTCTTTAAGGGAAATCCTCCTAGCTTCGTAGGGGGATCTGACCTAATGGTTGCTTCCCATTGGAGGAGGGACATAGAGAGGCACTTGAGGATGGTAAACTGCACGGACGTGCAAAAGCCGATGTTGGCTACGTTCAAGCTGACTGGAGATGCGCTACAGTGGTGGGAGAGTGCCACCACGACTGAGGATAGGGATCGTTTGGACTATAGTAAATTTCTGATTAAGTTCAACAGTAAGTACTTTTCGTATGCGATTAGGAGCGCGAAGAGGAAGGAGTTTCTAGACCTGGAGCAAGGAACGAAGTTGATTGTCTATTATGAATATGAGTTCACTAATTTATCTATATTTGTGCCAGAAGATGTTGATACAGAGAGGAAGAAGATGGAATGTTTCCTTAAGGGATTATCTTGGTCAATAAGACAAATGGTATTAGGAAATCCGGCATACACTACTTATACTCAGATGGTGGATGTCGCTATGTTGCTGTGGCAAGAGAAGGCTAATTATCAGAAGAAACTTGGAAAGAGGCAAGATTTTAATGGGGAAGGAGAAGATAATAAGGCTCTTAATGATCAAGAATGGAAGAAACAGAAAACCAATCAGGAACAATAATGTCAAGGAGAAGAGATAACATATAATAGACGTTTCAAACCTTTTAAAGGTGAATAATTTATCTGTGGGGAAATGGGACACAAAGTAGTTAAGTGTTTCAAGAGAGAGGGCCAACAAGGGAAAGTGCCACCGGCTCAATAAGGTCAAGTTACATAAGGACAACAAGGTCAAGGACTTCAGGGGCAGCAAGGATTGAGGCCTCCAGTCCTAGAAGCAATAGGTGTTCAGGGAGCGCCAACAACACCAACATCGTCAGGTGTTCAGGGGGCGTTAGTAGCACCGGTAGCGTCAGGTGGTCAGGGAGTGGCCACAACACCAAACCAAACAGGTTATGGGAGGTTCTATTTGCTTCAGCCTTATGCAGAGTAGGATAAATTGTGTGGCTAGAGAGGTAACAGGGTATGCAATTATTTTCTTAGATACTTATATATGTAGGTGATATATACATATATATTGTATTTTGGTTTCGAGAGATTTTTGTACCTATAGGATTGGGTGTATGAGTGCCTAATCATGATACTCTACGAGTAGACAAATGTGAGACATATTTTACGTTGTAGGAATTTACGTTTGATGTGTATGCTTCATCTAATTTCGAGGACAAAATTCGTTTGCTTGTGGGGAAGTATGTAACACCTCTTGTTTTTAATAGTTAATTAAATTAATTAATTGGGAAATTCAAGAAAAAAAATAAAATTTTGGATATAATTATTCTTAGTATTTGATTTTTATATAAAAAATCAGGTTTTAAGTAAATCGGGATTAAAATTTGAAAATTATAACTTTTTGTATAAAAATCGGGGGAGGATCCGAGCTAAGGAGGATCAAAATAATATTTTTAGAAATTCAACCGTCCGATAGGGCTCAATCGTTCAGAGCAGCTCTGTTTTGCCATTTGCTATAACATACAAACATTTTAAGTCATTCTGATGGTCCGACCGTCCGTCATAATTTTTCGAGTGTTTGTATTTGATTAGGACTCAAATTCTTTTTGGTATATAAAAAAAGTGACGGGTTTAGGAATTTTAAAAACACTTTCTTCTAAACCCTAAGAGCAACAATCTCCTCATTTATATCTTCTTCCTCCCCCAAAACCTTAACTCTATTGGAGATATATTTTCAATCCAAGTTTTGAAGCTTTAAACCGGGTTTTCTCAAGATTGTTCAAGAACGTCTCTTTGCTATTTTTTCGAGAGAAATCCAACCGTGTAGTCATAATTTCTTCATCTTAATCTCAGGCATGGATACTCTATTCTCTTCCTTTGGTATTATGCACCTTAAGTGTCGCCCAAACCCTTAATCATTTTTTTATAAAATCAATTAGTAACTTAATTAGAAAAGTGGACACTTAATTTGGGACTATTTTTATGAAATATTTTAGTATGATGTAATCTTTGAAACCCTTGGGTGCGTAGATTAGATTATTGGATTTTCATTGTTTGGGGGATGTAGAAATTATAGGACTAGATATATATTATATTGGGACGCGTACACACTTAAAAAAATTACATGATTTATAAAAGAGAGCGATTAAATCATATTGAATATCATCGCATGTTAAATAAATTAACATTATTGAATAGAATGAATTATGTTGAAAACAACGACAGTGCTATTAATTGAATAAAATTAACTTCTGACCTTTATGATTATATTGTCATGTTGTGTTCATGATATATGATATTGTGTGGATTATTATTATTTAATTTTGCCATCACCGTGACGAGGGACTTTTGGATAGTATATTGCTCACCTTGTTTATAGGACGCTTACTAGGTATGGGACTATTGGGTAGGCTTTGATTACGATTTTTGCTTGCTAGGTATGAGACTAGTTAGTGTAGATTCGTGTGGATTTTATATTTCGGGGTGGGGAAGATTTTTATACTTTATCGACGTTATGCTATCCTAGGCATGAGACTAGGACGTGTATAATGTTAGAAATCCATCATATATAATTATTAGGATGTATGTGTACTCTAGGGACCCTTAGGTATGGGACTAAGGGGTATATTGCTGATCTCACATCGATAAATAAGGGTGGGGGAATTTGAGATAATAAATGAATGATAATTAATGCCTAAGATAATAACGGGTATTAAAATCTGGGCGATAAAATGTGTGGGGACTGACAGTTTAAACGGGTCAGCTTACGTTTATGTCGTATCGTGTGTGGAACCTTGTCATATTGCGACATCGACAGTTTAAACAGATCACCTGGCTATAGACAAGGGGAAGCGTGACACTTTGGTGTATTACCACCTGAGGCGGGAGGACCGCTATAATAAAACTGAGAAACATAATGATCTTGAGTTAATTTAATTAAATTAACATAGTGGGACTTATATATTTAAAATCATATTGGTGTGGATTATTGAATTAGAATTTCTGAGGGTAGTTAGTCGATTAGGCATAAATTCTTCCCATTTATCCCCTTAATTTAGAGGCTTTTATCGCTCCACAAAGTGTAATTCGAGTGGATTTATCTCATATCATTGCTATTGACATTTTCTAAGTAGTACGCCGAGTTTCGTGTATCTCCTATCTATTTTGCAGGTATTCAGTGCACACAAGGAAGGAGAAAACCGGAAGGAAGAACGATGATAAATGCAGGAAAGTAAAAGGGCAAAAGAGTAATCTGAATCAGGAATCCGGACCAAGAATCAAAAATTAAAGTCGAAGACCTCGCGCCTACAAGTGCTTAGGAAGAATCGATAAACTAATCCGAGTTCTGGATCAATAGTTACAAGTCTTCAAAATTATAGGGAGGAAAAGTTCTTGAAGATATGGAACCGAACTGAAGGGTTGGAAAAACGAACCGATCCTATCCTGGGAAAAATTCCTGTGAAGCACAAAATGATGGAACCGAACCGAAGAGGAAATAAACGAACCGAACCTGTTGCGACAAAAATCTCTGTCAAAGGAAAACCGAACCGAATTATCTTAACAGGATCGGTTCGGGTATTGAAAATTTGGAGTTATCCACTTTTAAAATAAGAGTCTTGTATGGTTGAAACTCTTAGAAATTTGTAGAGTATACATTTAAAACACCTCCAAGACATTTGAGGAGGCTTCTAACTCGTTAGAGAAGCATTGTAATTAGTTTAGAGAAAATAACAACAAGAAACCCTAGTATTTATTCCAATTCTGCAATTCAAGTAATTTTATTCCAATTATTGCTTTCATTATTGCAGTAGTTAATTCTTTAGTTAGTAACTTCATTCCTCTTCACCTTCAGTTGTTAGTAAAAATGTTTTCTTTCATTCAAAGCATGTTTTCTTCCAGTTTTAATATGTCCGGATAAGTTTTCAAGGGTTGGGGTGCATGAACCCCACTCGATGTAATTTATGATAGTGGAAATAGAATTTTGAATTAAAATCTTAGGTCAATTGTATCGTAGTTAATACGATACTTCTTTAAGTCATCCTTTGCTTACATACTATGCGGGCTACGATCCCTCATATATGTAATACATATGAGTACTAAATCCTGAGTTTTAATTCGTCATTTGCTTACATACTGTGCAGACTACGATTCCTCATATATGTAATACTTAGGAGCATTAAAGATCGGGTTAATCTAAAGTTTTAATTCCGAATCTAGTATCCAACGAAGTGAATTACTAGGGTATGAGGGATTGTAACCTGACCTATCGTCTCATTTCATAGTTAAAGTTTTAGTCAAATCATCATTAGTGCTTTAGTTAATTAGAGTAATTGCATTTCATTTATTCATAATTTCATTAGTTACTCATTTTCATATTTGAATTTATTTGTAGTTATTTCACAATGCAAATCACCTTTTTCTTCTTTTTAGAGTCAAAGTTAGGTTACCTTCGTCTTTCCAACGTCGTTACGACTTCGTTCGTCGCGTTTCCATGAGGATCGATACCCTACTTGTCGGATTATTACTTGAGCGACAGGCGTGCACTTGAACCTAAATAGCACTCACACTAGACACATTTGTGGCCGCGTCAAGTTTTTGGCACTGTTGTCAGGGATATAGGTAGACTTAGGTTAGATCAAGTCAATCTAAAACTTTGACCAAGAAAATCCAAAAACATAAAAAGAGAAAAAAAAATTATAAAAATTTAAAATAAAAATTCATATCTCAAAATACTTTAATGCAAAACGCTGAACATACTCAGACTCCTCATAATACTCCAACCAGAATCCACGAAAATCCAATCGTTGAAGCCTCCACACACCTCGCGTTCGACAATTCTGGTTTCCAATTCCTACTCCTGAGCATTCTATCAGTAGCTACACCCTGAGCCCAACTTCGAGTCACACATCTAGGACACCGAGTGAGTACACAAAGTCATTTGAAGAGAGTGCGAGTGCGATGTCTGATGCAACGAGTTTCGGTACTGGAGAGGGAGATCTCCCCTATCGTCCCACAAAAGACTTACTCTTTCCTGAGCGGACTGTCACCCTTGGTTGCATTTTACTTCTGTATAATGCCAGTCAGTTCCACTTTTGCAATGGGATGATATAGATTCTCCCTAAGTTTCATGGCATGGATCCGGAGAAACCATACCTACATATTCGTGAGTTCGAAGAGGCGTGTGACACATTTAGTGATAAAGCTTGCAGGCAAGATGTCGTTCGCCCAAAGCTTTTTCCTTTTTCCTTAAAGAATAAAGTCAAGACCAGGATATGGTCTCTACCTCCGAACTCCGTGACTTCCTAGAGAGATATGCAGTCTAAGTTTGTCTTAAAATTCTATCCACATCAAAAGACCAACTCTGCCAAAACTCAAATCCAAGATTTTCGATAACACGATAATGAGTCTTTTGATAAATGTTAGGAACGTTTCCAAGAGTTAGTAGGAGCATGCCCCCATCATGGTTTTGACAAACACATAGTAATATCTTTCTTCCATAATGGGTTGACAATAGTTTCCAAACAACTTGTGCAAACAATATGTGAAAGACTCTTTTGGGATTTAAACTCATGCGATGCCGAGGCCCATCTTAAGTATGTCACAGAGACTACTCAAGCATGGGACACATCTGATCCTAATCAAACCCGACCTAGACAACCATCTATCAATCAGAATGCATTAGGTATATATGATTTGGATAGTAATACATTAATAGACCGTCGATTCAATCAGTTTCAGATAGATATGTGTGGATACCCGAAATTTAGAACTATGGTCCTGGACGAGTAGCCCAGTCCTGGCGGCCCAAAGTCTAGGCCCCTCATCTTTTATAATTGATCCGGTCTCCCCCCACGATCCCATGAAGGGAAGTTATGGGAGAAATGGAAAACATGGAGGAACCCATCACCTCCACTCATCTACATGCACATGTATATATTAAACCCTAGGTCTGGGGCAAAAGGACAAGTTGTATTCTCTGTAATCACTCTCCGGAGTATATAGAAATAATATCGACTACACCATCGTGGACGTAGGCACATCTTGGCTGAACGACGTACTTCATTTATTGTGTGATTGACATCTTGTATTCCTTATCCTATTCTTGATAATATTTCTCTCATATTTATTTGTGTTGCATAATAATTGCATCCACAATTGGCGCCGTCTGTGGGAAGCATTCATCTTTCCCTGAGAAGAGCCCACATCAAGAAAGGAGTTTAAGATGTCTGGTCATAGCAGCAATGCCCCCCAAGCAGGAGATATTCAAGAGCCACCTGCTCCTCGCAGGATTAGGTCTGAAGTCCGACGTTCAGATGAGAGAGCTCGCTTGGAAAGACCAGCCTCAGAAGAAAGTTAGGGACCAGCGAGGTCCACGCAGATATCCAGGTTGATTGATGCGTACGAGGCAAGGCTCCACGAGCAGAGGGAGTCTTCTCGCAGATACGAGACTGAGAATGCTCGCTTGAAAAGAATACTGGAAAGACTAGAAAGGGAGCTTCGTCCTGATAACCGAAGACGCCCATATCTCACTCCTAGCCCTCAGGCGAGCAAGTCTCGCAGCCGAGGAAGGAGCCCTAGGCGAGAATCTTAAAGGGACGAAGGAGGTGAATCAGACGCCGACCTTCGCGAACAGCTGTGAAGAGCTCGCCGCCACCAGAGCCCTGCTCGCAGCGACGAGCACATAAGAAATATGGTCCGCGGGGAGATGGACCAGCATCCCTCTCACCATGGAACAAGATCAACTAGAGAGCTCGCGAGGCGAGCTCTCAAAAACCAGATGAAGTCACCTTTCACAAGAGAAATTGAAGAGGAGGAATCTCCTAAGAAATTTGCCATTCCAAGGTTTAAGATTTACGACGGAAAGACTGATCCCATTGATCACATCAGACAATAACGACAGGCCATGACCCTCTAGAGTCATCGGGATGCCCTGATGTGCCATATTTTCCCCTCGAGCCTTCATGATGTAGCACATAAGTGGTTCGAAAGGCTCCCCCACCGGCCGATCAAGAATTTCAAATCCCTAGACGAACTCTTTACGGCCCGATTCATTACCAGTAGCTCCCATCCCAAAGGATGGATGTTCTACTGACAATGAAGAAAATGCCTCAAGAGACCCTTCGAGAATACACGAAGAGGTACTGGGAGTTATTCAATGAGATCGAGGACTGCGCGGAGGAGGTGGCAGTGACATCCTTCAAAATTGGGCTCCCTAGTTCTTCCCTCCTCTACCAATCCCTGATGAAGAAGGAAGCTATGACTATTGACGACCTTATGACTCGAATCGAGAAATACGCAAAGGTGGAAGATGTCACCCGCTCTAATATAGGAGAAAACGGTCGAGCTAAGCTCACTACCAGGGTAGGTGAGAAAAATGAGAACCAGAGGAAAGGAGGAAAGAACGGAGGCAAAAATGGCTCCAAGAATGGAGGGAACCAGGACGCGTTGAAAGCATTCCAGGCGGTCAACACCGTCTTCAAAGAACAAATTTACAAGGTTCTCGCAAAAATCAAGGATGAGCTATTCATCAAGTGGCCCAGGAAGATGGGGGGATATCCCTCAAAGAGGAACAATGCATTGAGATGCACTTTTCACAAAGAGGGAGGGCACAAGACCGAGCACTGCAAAGCTCTTAAGTCTCACCTCGAAGAACTGGCCCCGTCCGGGCATTTGAACGACTTTGTGGAGAAAAGGGCAGAGAAAGTGACTGCCAACAGAGAGATGAGACCCGACAATGTGCTGGAGGATAATGCTGGACATGAGTTCACCGTAATTCATGGAGTATCTGACGTCAAGCAGATACAAGGAAACTCAGCTCAAATGGAGATGAAAAAGCTTATAGCGGTAATGCAGGATTTTCAAATCGATCCAGCAAAGTCACAGTCAAGAAAGCGTCGACAAGCAGAGGACATCAACTA
This sequence comes from Sambucus nigra, assembly GCA_949130495.1. NCBI lineage: Eukaryota > Viridiplantae > Streptophyta > Magnoliopsida > Dipsacales > Adoxaceae > Sambucus > Sambucus nigra. Next base: position 366,158,611 of record OX422212.1, read on the forward strand.
TAACAAGCATATTGTTTTCACAGATGAAGATTTGATGGGAGTAAGGACCCCACATCATGATGCCCTGGTCATTACACTCAGGATAGCCAAATTTGACACGACAAGATGCTCGTCGATCAAGGAAGCTCATCCAAAGTAATGTACCTCGACCTGTTCAGGAAATTGAAGTTGAGCGTCGCCGACCTAAAGGAAGCTACTATTCCTTTGGTCGGCTTTGCTGGGAAAATGACCATGCCCCTAGGCAAGATAGTGCTACCAGTTCGTGCTGGGAACGTCTCCAAGATGATTGAGTTTTTGGTAGTTGACATCGAATCACCATACCAGGCCATCCTCGGCAGAGGATGGCTTCATGCAATGAAGGCGGTCTCCTCGACCTACCATCAGAAGCTCAAGTATGTAACCAAGCGAAGAGTAATGGAGATCCATGGCGACCAAGCGATGGTGAGGAAGTGCTTCATAGCAGCCATCCGACCAAAGCTAGAAAAGAAAGCCGGTCAACCCAGCGAGAAAGTTGAAGAGGGTGTGATACCTTCCAAATAGCAACTAAAGTATGGAAGACCAGGAGTAGAGGAGACCAGGCTCCTCCCCTCCGAGCGTGTCATCAAGGACCTGGTAAAAGTTATAGCCGAAGTTGGTGACAGTAGCAGAGTCTTCTTGATTGGAGAATCTCTCACCGATCAAGAACATAAGGAGTTGATGACCTTACTGAGATGCAACATAGATGTTTTCGCATGGGAACCATACGAGCTGCCTGGCATTGATCCTAATATGGTCTGTCATCAGCTGCACGTCGACCCCACATTCAAGCCAGTCATGCAAAAGGCATAAAGAACTGCACCCGAGAAGGCTAAAGCGGTCGAAAAGGAGGTAAAAAAACTACTGGATGCAGGATCCATACGGGAAGAACAATTCCCCAAGTGGTTGTCCAACCCAGTAGTCGTTCCGAAGAACAATGGGAAGTGGAGAGTTTGCATCGACTTCACTGACCTCAACAAAGCATGCCCTAAGGATAGCTTCCCCCTCCAAAAGATAGACCAACTAGTAGACGCCACTGCAGCTCACGAGCGAATGAATTTTCTGGACGCATACTCAGGATATCACCAAATCCCCTTGTATGCCCCGGACCAGGACAAAATGACGTTTATCACGATGGTTGGGTTGTATTGCTACAAGGTCATGCCATTTGGGCTCAAGAATTCAGGGGCAACCTGCCAACGGCTGGTCATAAAAATGTTTAAGGATCAAATGGGAGACACAATGGAGGTCTACATCGATGACATGCTCGTTAAGAGAAAGAAGAAGGAAAATCACCTCTCAGACCTGTCAAAGACCTTCAAAATCCTCAGGAAGTACCGAATGAAGCTTAATGCGAATAAGTGTTCCTTCGGTGTCCAGTCAGGAGAATTTCTTGGATACTTGGTCAGTAAGAGAGGCATAGAAGCTAATCCGAACCAGATCGATGCAATCAACAGGGTACAACCCCCTTGAACAGTCCGAGACGTGCAGAAGCTCACTGGAATGCTCGCTTCCTTAAATCGCTTCATTTCCAAATCCTCTGAGAAGTGCAAGCCTTTTTTCCAGCTTCTACAAGGGAGTAAACCAATAGAATGGAGCCCAGACTTCTCGCGAGCTTTGGACGAGCTCAACTCTTACTTAAGCTCTCTACCGCTGCTTGTCATACCACAGCAAATGGATTCTTTATACCTGTACCTCTCGGTATCCAGTCACACTGCTAGCTCGGCGTTAATATGCGAGGTCGCAGGAATCTAACACCCCGTCTACTACGCGATCATGACCTTATTAGACGCCGAGCAAATATACCTGCCATTGGAGAAGCTCGCCTTTGCACTAGTAATAGCCTCGAGAAAACTGAAGCATTATTTCGAAGCTTATACTATAATCGTCCTTACATCACACCCCCTTAATGCGGTCCTAAGGAAAGCGGATTTGTCGGGCATATTGTCTAAGTGGTCAGTCGAGCTCGACCGGTTCGACATCCAATTTCAACCAAGGACCGCTATCAAGGGTCAGATCCTCGCTGATTTCATAGCCGAATTCACTAGCGAAGAACTCCCCGACCAACCTCAACCAACAAAGCAAAAAGAGGACCCAACAACAGTGGAAACCTGGAAACTATTCGTTAATGGAGCCTCCAACTCAAAGGGGGCAGGCGTAGGCATCGTTCTCATCACCCCAGAAAATACCATCCTTGAGCAAGGAATCAGGCTTGGATTTGCAGCCTCCAACAACGAAGCAGAGTACGAAGCCCTAATAGCCGATCTCCAAAAGGCGCAAACTCTGGGAGCAAAACGTTTACAGGTGTTCGGCGATTCTCAACTAGTCTCCAATCAGATAAGTGGAGATTACAACGCGAAGGATGAAAGAATGGCAGCCTACCTCACCCTGGTGAGGAAACTAATGACGAGCTTTGAGGAGATCAATATCCAGCAGTTTCCCAGAGGGCAAAACAGTCATGCCGACGCCTTAGCAGCCCTAAGCTCGGCAGTTGATTCTAGACTTAAAAGGGTCATTCCCATCGATTTCCTCATTTGTCCAAGCATTAACCACAACAGCAAGCTGCAAAACGTGGAACAAATACTCCAGGTGGGATCAGCCTCCAGCTGGATGGACCCCTTAAGAGACTATTTAAAGGAGGGCACGCTCCCCGAGGATAAGAAAACTGCCCACCAGATAAGAGTCAAAGCTGCTCACTTTCACTTATTCACAGGAGGCGACTTGTATAAGAAGTCCTTCTCCGGTCCCTACCTTAGATGCGTCCAGGCAATGTCGAGCAAGTGCTGCGCAAGCTTCACGAAGGAATCTGTGGAAGTCATGTCGGAGGAAGGTCTCTAGCCTTTCGAGCAATGAAGGAAGGCTATTGGTGGCCATATATGCAAAAGGACTCCACAGTATATGTCCGTAAATGCCCGAAATGCTAGCTTCACGCTCCAATGGTCCACCAACCAGCCAACGACCTAAAATCCCTGACCAGCCCATGGCCCTTCGCCCAATGGGGGATGGAAATCGTGGGACCACTACCCACTACTGCCGATAATCGCAAATACCTGTTGGTTGCAACTGACTACTTCACCAAATGGATCGTGGCATAACCATTGGCAAACATCCGAGACACTGACATGATAATATTCATATGGAGGGATATCATCACTCGATTCGAAATCCCTAGAACCATCATCACTGATAATGGAACACAATTCGAGAGTGGCCCCTTTCAGGACTTCTGTAACGAACACGGGATCAGGCACAACTTTAGTTAGGTGGCTTACCCTTAGAGCAATGGGCAAGCAGAAGCTTCTAATAAAACTGTGATTGATGGATTGAAGAAGTGACTAGAGCGAGCCAAGGGCACATGGGCAACCGAGCTACCCCATGTCCTATGGGCATATCGAACAACTCCTCGGCGAGCAACAGGATAAACCCCATTTTCGCTAACATATGGCATGGAAGCAGTCGCTAACATATGACCTTGTCGACCAAGGCCAGAATGATGGAGCATTTCTCGCTGAACTCGACCTCGCTGATGAGCGTAGGGAACTGGCCCTGGTGAAGCTTGCGAGCTATCAGCAATAGCTCGCAAAGCATTACCACAAAAGGGTTAACCCGAGAAGATTCCAAATTGGGGACTATGTTCTAAGGAAAGTCCTGGGCAACACAGTAAGGTCATCAGACGACAAGCTAGGCCCAAACTGGGAAGGACCCTTTAAAGTAACTAGGGCCGACCTGCAAGGTGCATATCATTTGGAAACGATGGAGGGCAAAGAGATACCACGAGCATGGAATGCAGCTAATCTCAAGAAATTCTATTTTTAGATTCTCAAGGAATTATATTGTTGAATCTTTTTCTTATATTTGTTATGTGAAAGGAAAAGTTCATTCCCCTTATTACTAATGAAATCAGTAACTGCATTTTATCACACATCTTTTTCCAAATAACAGGCACGATGGTCGATATAGTAGGGGGATACCCCTCCTCAGGTCATCATCATGAAACACGAGAGACCTCTTAGCATCGCCCCTGGAAATATACAAAGCCCTACAGAGGATTCTTAGGCAATGCGACCAGATTTTATACTGGCCATCAAACCTACTTTGGTTGAGAAAAATCCTGACAGGATGAAGACATCCAATGCCAGGTGTGTCCTCGCCAATTGCCCTACTTAGGCCTAAGGGAGTGTGACGACACAACCTAAAAGGTAAAATGGGGCACAATGGTATTTTGGTACTATACTGGACTGGGGGGACACTTGCATGGAAAAATAGAAAGAATTATGAAGCAGCAAGAATATAAAAAGATTGGATGAACACGTTTAGTCGGCAAAATTGCCCAAAACACGAACTTTTCATTAATATCTTATATTTACAACAGTGATAATACATGTTTAGTCGACGAAGATCGCCCAAAGCATTTACATTATCAAAAAAGACGAAAGAATAACAACTTATTATATTTACAACAACGATAATACACGTTTAGTCGGTGAAGCTCGCCCACAGTGTTTACATTATCAAAAGAAAAACAACTTGTAAAAAATTCAAGAAGGTGGAAGCCTCCGAACAAGATAGTCTGCCACTCTAGCTCTTCGTCCATCATCAGGAGCAGGGACCAGCTCTTCCACAACCTCATCTGCATCCAACTCTAATAGTTGTCGAGGCATAGCATCAATGGGGATCCATCTATCATCCCTCCTGAATGGATTGGGCATCAGAGTGGAGGAGGACATCTCGTGACGATACCATAACATCGAGTTCCTCGGGACTTGAAGCTCTTTCACGGCACTCAACCACCCTTTGATGAAAGAAAGTTCCTCGAACTCAGATAGTCTTGTGGGAGCATCTAGCCATCCTTGATCATAACCGTCGGTCCACGCTTGTCGAGGACCCCTCTTGAATATATGCCACAATAGAGTAACGTCCCTTTGAAGCCCTGCAACAGTTACATATGCTCGGCGGACATCATCACAGAGCTCTTCCATCTCATTATCCCGCTATTCTTCTGCTTCCCTGTTCCTGCCCCTGGTGCTCCTACCAGCTCGCGGGAGGGTAGGACGAGTGGGACCTCGCGGCATAGGATGAGTATGTCCAGCTCGTGAAGACGAGGAGCCTTGCAGAACCGCTAAAATAGTGCTCGACACATGCTCTCTAAGTTGTAGGACTTCCCTCCTCAGGTTTTCATTCTCCTGCTACAGGAATTCCCCAACTTGATTTATCTCGGTGGACTCCAGCAACCTAGCTCTCAGTACATTGACTTCCTCTTGTACAGAGGCACCAATGCCTTCCATATTCTGGAGCCTGTCCTTCAACCTAGCCACTATCTCGGACTTCTCCTTATACTTTTGATTCCTTGACCTAAGAGACTTGCAAAGCCTAACAAAGGCCTGACGAACCTGATGACTGGCATTGGGACCAAGAGTCCTGCCCAATTGAGATGTGGCAGGTATATACTCTTCTATATCAGTCAACTATAAGACATAAAAGGGCAAGGGAAAGAAAAATTAATCAATGCATTGGAAAAAGAAGCCTTTTTATTTCATTAATAAAGGTCAAGTACATCGAGCAGAAAATGGAAAAATTACAAGCAGAAGTACAAAAATAATCCTAAGAGAGGATTAACTAGCAACCTCAGGCTGCCCAGAGGTGGATGGATGCTTCCCCTTATCAGCAGAAGTAGAGGCATCCCCCTCTACAGGGATACCCTCATTCTCCTGGGCAGGACTAGCATCGGCAGGAGTTGTCTGAGAGGTAAGATCAACACCCTCGATGGCTGGGGTAGGGGCTTCTTCGTCCACGGTTGGCCTTGGACCCGGGTCATGCTCGTCGAATAGAGGAGACTCAGTATCAACACCAACAGCTAGGAGGGCCTTGTTCCAGCCCTTCTTGAAGTTCAAACGGCTGATATAGCCTATCTGAACTTCGGCGTCTTCATAAGCAGCAGTCTACCCGGAGTTGTATGAATCCTCCTTGATGGTGGCTACCTGGGACTCCTTCTCCTTCAGCTGCTCGGTCAGAGCCTTGTTCTCCTCCACAACACCCAACTTGCTCGAGCAGACTAAGTTATAGGCCTGCCTCAGCTCCTTAACCGCCGCATCCCTCTCTCGATTAGAATTAATAAGGGCCAGATCAGATGAAGATCGAGCGACATCAGCAGCCTTCAAATCATCCTCCAACTGAGAACCCCTGACTTCCAGAGTGGACTTCTGCTGCTCCAGCTCGCCATTCATTCTCAGTAACTCGTCGCGAGAACGGTAAAGCACGACGAAGTCAATCACAAACTGCCAAATATAAAGAAGAAATCAAGAAGGAGAAACAATTAAAACTTGTTAAGGAATTGAAAAAGGGAGAGAACCTTACCAAGGCTAGTCTCTGGCTAGCTTGAAGGGCTAATTGGTCAGACCCCAGCACCCTCTAGCGATTTACAGGAAGAACTTCCCTCTCGAGTAGCGCAGGAACCAGCTGAGGAGAAGTGGCAACCGAGGCCCCCTCGGGCAAAGCAGACACCGGGACCAATGCTTGCCCAACCTTCGTCCTTGACTCCATCCTCCTCCTCTCTCTCCCTCTCTATCCCCTTCCTCTCCTCCACCCTCTTCTTTTCCTCCACCTTATTTCTCTCCTCCTCCTTCTTTCTCTCCCTCTCTCTCTCACCTGCTCTTCCTCTCTCCTCTTCCTCTCTTGCTCCTGAGTGGAAGACCGAGAACCAGTAGCCACAGCCCCAGAAGAAGACTTTTGTTTCTTTGACCTCTGTGCAAGAAGAACATGGTCCTCATCATCATCATCTCTAATCAGGTTCTTCCTTGGAGGCATCTGTTCGCTTGAACTGCTGGAAGTTCTCAACGATCCTCGAGCTTCAGAATACTCTTCAAAAGAACTGCTACTGTCAGAGCTCCCTCCACCCAAATTACTCGCAGCTCCTGCAGGCTCACTCTCAATGCTGCTCTCCTCTTCGTCCAACTGGATAGGCTCCGCAGTAGTCTCTCCGAAAGAATCATACTCTGGAACACTATCCACAGGCTGTGTTATGAAGCTAGAGCCTGCGTTCTTGTACTCGAGCAAAAAGGCAGCAGACCTGGGATGCTCTCCGTCACCTAGAGGCTCCCTGATATTCCAAGCTTTCACCAACTCCGAGATATGAACCTCGCTGAGAGCAGGCTCCAAATTCTTTGTCCTCGCTGTGGGAGAAAAAGCAAAGAGAGGTTAGAAAAGTCACAAGTCAGCAAAGGTAGAAGCAACATTACAATGTCTACCTATATATTCTTCCCCGTAAAAAAGGATGGTGAACCTCTCAGACCTCGACCCTTCAAACTGGGGAGGGAACTGCCAATTCCTAACAAGGAAACCCTCTTGCCAGTAGTCCTTATGGGAATCAGGTAGGTTTACTACCAATACCCTATCAGGACTCCTAGCTTTGAGGTATAAGGCACCTGAGTTAGTTCGAGAGAAGGAATAACAAAAATAGATCTCAGCAAGTCCTAACCTAGTACCATACAACTGGTTTATTCTATGGACGCCATTTACTATCTTCCACACATTGGGCGAGCACTGTACGGGAACAATATTGAAATAACCAAAAAAATGCAGAAATAGATCATTAGGGGGAAAAGTAAGTCCCCCCTAGGAGAGCAACAAAACATGGATCCAGTGGGCATCCTCTATATCCCTAACGTTCCTAGGAGGGGAGGCACAACATTCAATATTTACCCACTTAGGAATATTGTAGAACTTCCTGGACTCAGAGGTTAACCTATTTCCAATCTTCGCCATTGAAAAACTCAAGAAATTCTACAAACCAAAGAGAAAGTGCAAAGAAAGGGCATGAGAAAATTACAAAATAGAAGATCGGTTCGAGTGATGAAGAAGCGCGAGCTCAAGACGACCAAGAAGCAATGGGAATAGGGATTCAGAGAAGAAGGTATGAGGCGCTAGAGTTCTCAGAAGAAGGAAGAGTACTGGAAAGGCTGAAATGACAGAAGAAAAAGTGGCTATCCCAACAAGCCTTCAATTCTAATCATAGCGCACAGATAGCGAAGCGAGTGCCACTAAAGCAACTTCACAGTTTTTGAAGAATCATAAATCAGCCATAATGGTTGATCATTTGAATCCATTGAACCCATAAATGCGGCCCAATAAATTTAGGGGAAATTGTGGATACCCGAAATTTAGAACTATGGGCCTGGACGAGTAGTCCAGTCCTGGCAGCCCAAAGTTCAGGCCTCTCATCTTTTATAATTGATCCGGTCTCCCCTCACGATCCCATGAAGGGAAGTTATGGGGGAAATGGAAAACATGGAGGAACCCATCACCTCCACTCATCTACATGCACATGTATATATTAAACCCTAGGTCCGGGGCAAAAGGACAAGTTGTATTCTCTGTAATCACTTTCCGGAGTATATAGAAATAATATCGACTGCACCACCGTGGACGTAGGCACATCTTGGCTAAACCACGTACATCCTTTATTGTGTGATTGGCATCTTGTATTCCTTATCCTATTCTTGATAATATTTCTCTCATATTTATTTGTGTTGCATAATAATTGCATCCACAATAGGAAATAGTGTTTTAATGGTCGGTTGAGAAATATCTTCCGATCCAGCCATGGTTCGAAAGAAAAAGTGCGTGCTATCTGTAAGGCGGGCCACTCCACAAAGTCTTGCACGACGATTTTCACCTACATGGCCATGAACACCGAGCAGGTAGATGCTATAAGAGTATTCAAGGGAAATTTTAATTCCCCGCATGGTAATTCATACAACCCTTCGTGGAGAAACCATACTGGTTTCAACTACAGACAACCACAGGCTGCGATGAACCCACATTCACAGGTTGTCCCACCTCAAACACCTCCTCAATACCAATAAGAACCACCACCTCTAACCCCATATGTAGCTCTACTACGGAGGAGCCTCGAGGATATAATGAACCAATTCATAAATTCTCAAGGTGCAAACAATGCTAGATATGAGCGCATATTCACCGAAATAAGTGTGAACATTTTCAAGATGTAATCCGCATTGAGCATTCAAGAGAAGGGAAAGTTTCTTGCCCAAGGACAAAGACCTCCCCAAGGTCAACCTAGTGTTATCTCCATATCTACCGAACAGCAGGAGCACTGCCAAGATGTAACCACTATTTGTAGTGGGAGAGTTATTGATTTATCACTTCCCCCACATGACATTTCAAATGACAAGGAGAATTCGCTCTACACGAAAGAGGCCGAAGATATCTCCTTTAATGAGAGTGGGAAGGAAAACACTAGTGAGCTCGAGGTAGTTGTAAAACCCCCCTCCTCTGCGCCATTTCCTTAAAGATTGGCTCCTGCCCATAAAAGGACCATAAGTGAAGAAGTGCTTAAGAACGTGAAATTGAACTTACCTTTCCTCAATGCAATAAGGCAAATACCATCCTATGCAAAAGTCATAAAAGAGTTATTGACAGTCAGGAGGAGGATGAAGGTAAATAAGAACATGTTTCTAGCACAAAATGTGAGCTCAGTCCTTCTTAATTATCTCCCACATAAATATAAAGATCTCGGTGCACCCACCATTTCCTGCACCATTGGAGAGAACAAATTCGAAAAGGCCTTACTCGATTTGGGGGCGAGTGTCAATATCCTCCCCTATTCGATTTATAGGAAACTTGATCTAGGTTATCTTAAGACCACAAGGATCACTCTCTAGTTAGTGGATCGAACTGTGAAGATACCAAGGGGTATAATTGGGGACGTGATAGTCCAAGTGGACACTTTCTACTTCCCTGTATACTTTGTCATTTGGGACACGGATCCCTCATTCGCCTAAAAAAATCATGTTCCCATCATCCTTGGACGCCCATTCTTAGCTATGGCTAACGCAGTGATTAATACTAGAAATGGGAAAATGCAACTCACTTTTGGGAATATGACTTTAGAAACGAACATCTTCAACATAGCCCAACAAGCAGGGGAAGAAGATGATCTTCATGAGGTGAGCCTCATTGAGGAGATCATAAAAGAACACTTTGAGGAAAACTACTATGGAGATGCCTTAAAAGCTTTCCTAGCTTCTAGTCATGAGAGTGAGGGAGCCTACACCAAGTTTGAGAGGGAGATAGAGGGGTTCAGAGGCTTACTCGATGAGAGAGCGTCAGACGAGGACGCGATAGATGTTAATTGGGTTTCTTAATTCGAAGATTTATCGCCAAGGTAAGCACGCATGGTTCCCTCTAGCGACACATTCCCGACTCTCGAGTTGAAGAAACTACCCTCCAATGTTAAATATGCTTTCTTAGGTGAAAGTGAGACATTTCAAGTTATTGTCTCCTCTAGCTTAGATGAAGAGCAGGAGGGTAAGCTATTAAAGATTTTGAGGAAGCACCAAAGTGCTTTTGGTTGGTGTATAGCTGATTTAAAGGGGATAAGCCCTCTAATTTACACCCATAAGATTAACCTAGAGTAGTGATGATGCCTAAATCAGCACCACCTGGTAAGGTGTTTCAAGCTCAATCTAAGGACAACAATGGCAGCATAGTTATGTAAAGGGTAAGAGAATGAGTTAAGGAAAAGGGGAATCAACACCAGAATATAAGTGGTTCAGCCTAGAATGGCCTACGTCCACTGTGTGTGTGCAATCTCACTGCAATAAGGCACTAATAGCCATGGATACAATCTCTCAAGCTTTCTCTCTCTATTGTATATCTAGACAGAGTTTGAGTTAGGGTTGAATATATGGGATCCTTTTTCAAGGTAGAGGATGACCTCTATATATAGTACCTAGGGGGTGTAATGTACCCCCCATGCATGCAATGAGCATGTGTGTGGTTACCTCACCAATGTGGGAGTGCCATCTGTCACTGTCACATGTAGAGAATGATGATGCAATATTCTCCCAACGTGTGGGGAATAATCTTGTTATAACTGATTTATGTCTAGGTGTCCTCATCTAAATGTCAGTAGGTGCTCGGCTATCGCGTCTGGTGTATGACCTCGGCCTTGGTGAGGCCGAGGCTGGTGAGTCTTAATACCTGTTCATCCTGAGGATTCCATGGAGGTCTTGGCCTAATCCTGGCCGAGACAATGGGCAAGGTCAGCCTGATATGAGGCTGAAGTGGTGGCTTGACGAGGTTACTGGTGACTTCCTGCAAGCTCGGCCTATGTATGGACGAGGTTGCCATTTCAAGGCATATGCGAGTGCTGTTGATCCTTATGATGTACCTTGGAGAGGCTCGTAGTAGTGTCGGCCTGGGCTGACCTTGATATGGCCGAGGGGTGATATCGCTTGCCCAAGACTCGTCCAACGTCTGCCATGATCTCCGCAAAGGTTGGTGTCTCCAGGACGAGGTTGGTGTCTCTAGGCCGAGGTTACACTTGGGGCATATCAATCACCCCCCAGCCCTTAGTCAGATGTGAGAGCAAGTGACTAGGGGATTACTACACCTCCGAGGCCTGTCTGTTACAAGCCAATACTTGCTTAACACTTGTCCAATGCTGGAACATGCTTGCTTGGTAGGCGTGCGCTGTCAGCCGCCCTTTGGGGCTCCCAAGGCAATGATGGGCCTTGAGAGTTATGCCTGAGTATATAAGGGTTTTGAACCCTTCTTTCTCTCTTTCTTCTTCATTTCTTCAATTTCTACTGTTTCGCTCCAACAGCTCTTTCTCTAGAAAGATCTTGGTTCAAGGCTTTTGTGTGGTGATTTCTCGCGTCTTCTCCTATCTTCCTTACCATTTCATCCTCAGGTAAGGCCTACCATACTTTTTCCTTCATTTTACCTGCAAGCACCCTTATTTTCGTACTTTTTGATGACTTTCTTAGTTTTTCGGCGACACCACCATAGTTTCGGGCGAGCTTTTCTTGCCAAATTTAAGTAGTTTGATCTTTAGATTCCTTCGTTTTATCACCCAGTCTTGTTTGTAGTTTTTGGAGTTTAGGAAAATCCCTAAGTGTAGTGTCGTCCTCTGATGCTCAGACCCTTATATCAGCTTCTTAAGGAGTTCCCCTCTCTTAGGGAGAAGACTTTAGAAAAGATTAGGCAAATAGAAATAGCACAGGAGGAAGCTCATAGATCCCAGGAGTTTCCCATTAGACCCATATTTCCACCACCTCTGAAGGTGATATATCCTGACCCCCCGGAGAACTTCTATCAGACAGGGGTTCCTACTGATACCATACCTATGTCTGAGTCTGAATCTTCTACCTCAGACCCCATGTCTGTGGATTCCTTTTAAGAGGCCATGGACTTCACACCTAGGCCTGATCAGGCCCCTGATCAGGCCGAGGTCTCCAACCGAGCCTCGTCCCATAACCACTCAAGCACTTCAGGGTTGTCCTCGAAGGTTGAGATTCTTGAGCCGAGTGTGGCCATTCCACCACCAATTTACGCCATCCCTTTGTCGTCCGTCACCGGGATAGAGTTTGCTCAGAGGTTTCCGGGTAACCCATCAACATCTTCTCCAGCCGACGTTGATTTGGATGATGATGAGGTTGAGAGCGATGTCGACGTCTCTGAGGTGGCCGAGCACAAGAGTACTATTACTGATGTAGACCTTCTCTGCTTCAGATATCTGTATTCTATTAGCCCCTCAATAAAACTTAGGAGACCTCTGAGGGAAGATAGGGCTTATCATGGCCGAGACGGCGAGATCTGTTTGTACGAGCAGATGTTAAAGTTGGGGTTCCGTCTGCCCATTCACCCCATTATCAGGTCTATCCTCTCTTACAATAATTTGGCCCCCTCCCAACTCTTACCTAATTCCTGGAGAATCCTAATAGAGGCCATAGTGTTATGGAAGGCTGTCCACCACTCGGACCTTCTAGTTCAAGTCTTTGTAGGTTGTTACATCCCTTCCTCGGCCAAAAATCATCTGAGCTACTACCATTTTGTAGCTCGGAGGCCTGAGAAGAAGTTGCTTCAGCTGACCCAGACTTCCAACCATAACTGGAAGCCTCGGTACTTCTTTGCCTCAGGGCCATGGGAGTTTGGCCCATGTGTTCCCTTGTCCAATATGGAGCAGAGGATGCCCCTGAGGTGGGGTAAGGTCACCATGTCTGCCAGGGCCGACCCTGGACTAAGTCTACAAAACCTCCAGAAGGTGAAAGCCTTCAAGATCAGGGGGAAAATGGTCTATTTGTCAGGTTTGAACATATGATGACTCCCTACTTCCTCTCTGGGACAGGTCTGGGTGGAAGTCCCCTTGCCGAGCTTGGTAAGCATTTTTATTTTGCAAGTTTAACCTCTGAGTTTATTCATATCTGATTATCTAACTCAAGTCTACTAATTTTTTGCAGAGTGACCAAGGGATATTCCAAACGATCTTTGGGAGATGGATGCACCGAGCTTGACAAGACTTGCCAAGAGAGTAGGGCTTAATGCTCCTCCACAGCTCCCTCGGCCTCTAAGCCCCCGGCCAAAAAGAAGAGGGCTCCCGAAGATCATGCCCCTGAGGATCAGAGGCCGAAGAAGAAGACCACTGAAGCCGCCATCCCTATTTCTTCAGCTGACATCTTGTCGGCTCGTCTGGATCAGTTGAAGTTAACTGATAGTGTGGTCGGCCACAGTATGCAGGCCCTGGATGCCATCAGCTCTGTAATGACTGAGGCTGACAAGCGCTTCTACAGGGCTATGGACACCCCCTTGCTGGTTGAGTTCGGCCTTCACAGAGGCGTTCAGGTATGATTTGGTCCTTCATTACAAATTCTTCTAAGTGTGACATCTGATTCTTCTTCAACTTACTCATGATCACTAAATATGCAGGGCTTGACCGCTATGCACCATCTATCGAACTGGACTCTGAGGAAGTTGCCTCTCATCCAAAAGGGGCAAGAGGCCGGGAAAGTCCAAAGTACTCTGAATGCAGAGATAGAGCACCTCAAGTCTGAGTTGAAGGGCTCTGAGGAGAAGGTGAAGGGGTTGGAGAGGGACATCTCCCAGCTCGGCAAGGATCATGCTGCTGCATTAAAGGCTAAGGACGATGTTCTGCAGCAAAAGGTCAACTCAACTGTCAGGGCTGCCCTTGAGGACGCCTCTGAGAATATCATTGCTGACTACAAATCCTCTGATGAGTTCATGGGGTTTGGCTTTGAATACCTTAAAAGAGGTATCAAAGCCACTACTAAATGGGCTGACATCAGGGAGAGAGAGGCCGGCACTTCGAAGGCCTCTGACTTCATGGGTCTTGATAAGCACCCAAAACTGTACAATTTATACCCCCAATAGACGTACTTTAGTTGCTCTTTCTCGACAATATGGGTCTTATGCGCTTAAATGTTTAATATGCAGGTTTAATGTACGTTGCGGTTTTCAAACGCGTATTTCAAGGCAATTGTGCATTTTACGGAGCTAAATACCAAATTTCCTGACCCTAATCTAACCCATCCTAGCCTAAACTTGTCCCTAAACCGTCATCCAAGACCCGTGTGTGTTGGTTTGGTACCTTTTTATTTTATTTTAATTTTTTAGATTTTTAGTTTAAGTCATTTTCTATTTTTAGGATTTATTTTAGAATTTTTAGATTTTATTTTCTATTTTTCTATTTTATTTTTATTAATATAATTTTATTTTATTTTGATTTTTATTAGTTTCTAGTTTTATTTTATTTTATTAAGATTTAGGATTTCATTTATTTTTTAGTTTATTAGATTTTATTTTTTTAGTACTTTAATTTTATAGTTTAATAGATTTACATTTTTATTTTTCTTTTCTTTTCATTTCTTTTTCTTTTTATTTTTAATTGAATCTTTATTTTATTATTTTAGAAGTAGGATTTTTACTTTTTAGAATTTTAATTTTATTAGTTTTAATTTATTTTTGTTAGTGTCATTTTAAGGGTTCAAATTAAACACACACACATCACCATTATCCTACACCTATCCTACACCCACTAACCTATCCTACACCCATTTACATCTACACACTACCTACCCTTATCCTTACCATACACCCTCACCCACCAAATTCCCCCCCCCACTTCATCTTCAACGTCAAACCCATCACCCTCTCTCTCCTCCATTAACAAAAACAAACCAACCATCTCGACCCTTATCCACGAATCCAAACCCGGCGACCCCTTCTCTCTCCTGCTATCCCACCGCCGGCGACGCCCCTCTGCCGACAAAACGCCGACCTCCATCTCCGGCGACACCCTCGACAGCCCCTCTCTCCACCCCTCTCTCCCCTACCTAGCCAACCCAAACCCATTTTTGAAAACCCATACCCATTTCATTTCAATCAAAACCCAAACCCCAAACCCATTTGTACCCAAGCCAAAATCGTGGCCATTCTTCACCTGCCAACAACCAACAAACCAAACCAAAAGTCAACCCACCTAATACCCACTTAAATCATTTTTTCCCTTATTACTCTCCAACCTACTCTTTTACCCAACACCCAAAAATACCCTTATAACCAAATCAGATTTATTCCCCCATTTTCCCACTTGTCCCCACACCTCACACAATCCATGCACAATTGTGCATTCTCTCCATATTACCCTCACCCTCATGACCTCACACCATTTCCACATGCACTCCCTACCTTTTTACCATTATACCCCTTTGCTCCATTGCATATAAAAAGAAGATGAAGACCTCATTGAAAGAATGCTAGATTAGGGAAGTAGAGAGAAAATTCTAGAGAGAGATAGTTTAGTTTAGAAAATACATCCTTGTAAATAGTTTTTCATTTTTTTTATTTTTAGATTATTGTGAGTGTAAATATTGTAAGAGAGTTAATTGAGTGAATATTTTAATTTCAAATCATTTGGATGCTCAATTAAGTGGTGTATGCTTCAATTTCAAGGATTGAAGTTCAACATAATCAAAGAGATTTGGTTTGATTGTTCTCTTCCCTTCTTTTATTATTTTATGCCTTTGAATATTAATTTGTCATATTTTATACCATGTTAGGCTAAAACCCCTTTCAAGGGGTGGGGTGAAACCCTTATTTGATGTTATTGTATTTTAATTAGTTTAATTAGTTGAAAGATCCCTTTGAATGTTAATTTTAATCCCTCACCCTTAGATTTACGCCTCGAGAGAGGGTAAATGATTTTCGAGAGAAAATCGAAATTCTAGTGATAATACACATTTTAGATTCGAACTAGAGATAGGGGTCTCTTAAGTGGGGTATTATCATTTGAATTTCAACTCTAAATTTAATTTCTAAGATTGACATAAATTCTAATTGATCGATCCTAGCGGGTGATTAATTAAAAGGAGTGTTGATCTAATTTTCTAGAGTTGTGGGGTGTTAATTTTAATTTTCTAAAAGATTACTATTCTAATTACACTTGCAACGAGAGTTGGTTTGTAATTTTAATATTAATTTGGGAGAATTCAAATAATTAAATTAATTAATTAGAATAACTAAAATTTGTGGTGTAATCCCACTCCTTGATTGTTCTCACAATTATTTTCCTCACTTTATCTTTTATTTTAGTGTTAGACTTTATTTTTCATTTTAGTCACTTTTTAGTTAGTTGTTTATTTTAGTTTAGATCTCACCTCACCCTTTTGTTTTAATATTGAAAAAGCTAAAAAAAATAGAAAAGTGAAAAAGCACAAAAAGAAAATAAAAAGTGAATTACAATTGAATTTGTCTCTAGCTTACTCCCTAGAAAGTGGATTGATACCCTTACTTACCTCTACACTTGAGTTTGTTATTATTTTTAGGTATGTGAGGTTTTGATTAGAAAGGGCTTTTCAACAACGACACAAATATACGCAAAAGTCTTTTTATCAGGTCTCGGCTTTGCTGATCCTCAGTTTTCCCAGTTTCTTCAAGAGGTTGAGGAAGAGGCTACTGCTCCTGCCGAGATTGCTACATTGGAGGTCACCGAGGTTGGAGGGGCAGACCCTTGTGATGATGCGGCCGAAGTGACTAACCAAGCCGAGGGTGTCAACGTTCCCCCCTCAGACTCTTAGGATATTTTTTATCACTGTGTAATTTAACTGTATGGTGGAACTTTTGTCTATAATCATTGAACATCTAATTTCTGAATATATATATCAGCCTCTGATGAGGACCATCTTCACTTTCTTTTCATTGAATGTCATGTGATGCTTTTCATTCTTAGTTCCATTATTATGGTGTCTGCTTAGAAATAAATTTACATTGAGCTTCAACCTCTGAAGCCCTCTTTCTAGCTTGTCTTTTCAATGGTCTTGTTTAAACTCGACCAATGGTCCTGAGCTCAGACCTCGTCACCAATGCATGGTGTTATGCAGGTCTGAGGTCATTACCTTATCACCAAATTAATGATGTTATAAGGGTCTGAGGTCATCACCTAAGATGTTATCCTCATAATGAATTTCACCAAACTAATGATGTTATGTGTTTGAGGTCATCTCCTTATGGTGTCTGATCTCAGACCTCGTCACCACTGAATGGTGTTATGAGGGTCTGAGGTCATCACCCAAGATGTTATCCTCATAATGAATTTCACCAAATTAATGATGTTATGTGTCTGAGGTCATCTCCTAATGGTGTCTGAGCTCAGACCTTGTCACCAAATTAATGATGTTATAAGGGTCTGAGGTCATCACCTAAGAGGTTATCCTCATAATGAATTTCACCAAATTAATGATGTTAAGGGTCTGAGGTCATCTCATTATAGTGTCTGATCTCAGACCTTGTCACCAAATTATGATGTTTTAAGGGTCTCAGGTCATCACCTAAGATGTTGTCCTCATAATGAATTTCACCAAATTAATGATGTTAAGGGTCTGATGTCATCTCATTATGGTGTCTGATCTCAGACCTTGTCACCAAATTATGATGTTTTAAGGGTCTGAGGTCATCACCTAAGATGTTATCCTCATAATGAATTTCACTAAATTAATGATGTTATGTGTCTGAGGTCATCTCCTTATGGCGTCTGAGCTCAGACCTTGTCACCAAATTAATGATGTTATAAGGGTCTGAGTCATCACCTAAGAGGTTATCCTCATAATGAATTTCACCAAATTAATGATGTTAAGGGTCTGAGGTCATGTCATTATGGTGTCTGATCTCAGACCTCGTCACCACTGAATGGTGTTATGAGGATCTGAGGTCATCACCTAAGATGTTATCCTTATAATTAATCTCTGATTTAAGAATGAAGCAAGAACTGTCATGGGAACTGATCTTTATTAATAACCTCTTCACAATAAGATGGTACATTTACATAAAACTCTATGCAACATCATATGCAATATCTCTTTAGGTGGTCAGCATTCCATGGGTTAGTGAAAGGTTCTCCTTCTAGGTTTTCTAGCCTGTAAGTGCTAGGAACAACCTCTTCTGTTACTTTGTAGGGGCTATGCCAGTTTGGGTGAAGATTGTTTGCCTTCTGTAGGGTCTTCTTTAGCACTAGGTCTCCAACTGCAATGGGTCTTGACTTCACCCTCTGGTTATAGAATTTTACTGCCCTCTACTGGTAGGCTGCCTTTCTGACCTCTGCGTCTTCTCTTCTTTCTTCAATAAGATCTAGGTCTAGCCTCCTCTCTTACCCATTGTTGTTAGAGTCGTAGGTCTGAATTCGATGAGTTGGGAGTCCTACTTCCGTTGGGATGACGGCCTCTGAGACATGTGCCAGCATGAATGGGGTTTCTCCTATTGGTGTCCTTACCGTGGTTCTGTAGGCCCATAACACAGTGTAGACCTCTCCAGTCCATCTTCCCTTCGCATCTTCTAACCTCTTCTTGATTTCATCTAAGATAGTTCTGTTTGTGACCTCGGTCTGACCATTTGCCTGAGGTCGACCAGGAGATGAGAAGAACTGCTTAATCCCTACTCTTAGGCAATACTTTTCTAAGGAGGAGTTCTTGAATTGGGTCCCATTATCTGAGATGAGGGTGTTTGGGAGACCATATCTGCATATTATATTCCTCTAAATGAAGTGGAAGGTCTTCTGCTCTGTGATTGTTATCATCGGCTCTGCCTCCACCCACTTTGAGAAGTAGTCAATGGAAACTATCAAGAATCTATAGTTGTTGACAGCTC
The DNA here is from genome assembly GCA_949130495.1 of Sambucus nigra. Taxonomy (NCBI): domain Eukaryota; kingdom Viridiplantae; phylum Streptophyta; class Magnoliopsida; order Dipsacales; family Adoxaceae; genus Sambucus; species Sambucus nigra. The sequence goes on from OX422212.1 coordinate 366,177,583, forward strand.
TTGGCAGAGGTCCTACTAAGTCAATTCCCCATACCGTAAATGGCCATGGAGAAGAGATTGACGTCATAGGCTGATGGGGTTGATGAGGGATAGTGGCGAACCTTTGACATTTGTCGCACCTCTTCACATAGTCTGCAACGTCCTTGGACAGGGTCGGCCACCAGTATCCTTAAGTGATGATCCTTTTGGCCAAGGGCCTTCCCCCTATGTGGCTAGAGCAAGAACCCTCATGAACCTCCTATAAGACCCGGGGAACTTCCATGGGATGCACACATCTGAGGAGAGGCAATAGAAACCCCTTTTTGTACATGACGTCTCCTACCATTGAAAACTTGGCAGCCCTATATCTCAACTTTCTCCTTTCTAGCTTGGACTCAGGCAGCTCTCCCTCTCTTAGGTATCTGACAAGCGGGTCAGTCCATGAGTCTCCTAGGTTCAAATTATGACAAGGGATACATACCTCGTCCTCCTCGATGGTTGCCTTTCCTAAGACCTCGATCGGAATGGTCCTTCCCATATCTGTCTTCATTGCCGAGGCTAGCCTTGCCAATGCATCAGCGTGGTTGTTACTTAGTCGAGTCACTCTCTTCAGTTTTGCTTCTTCAAAATATTCTAACAACATTATTACCTTCTTTAAGTACTTGGCCATTCTTTCGTCTTTGGACTCGTATATCCCCAGTACTTGATTGACCACCAACCTTGAGTCGCTATGGAGTAGGAGTCGCTTTACTCGAAGAGTTACTGCCAATAAGAGACCTGCTATCATGGCCTCATACTCGGACTCGTTATTTGAGGCCTGGAAGTTGAATCTCAAGGCGTATTCAATGTTGGCGCCAACTGGAGCCGAGAGTATTAGCCCCGCACCTCTTCCACTATCACAGGAAGAGCCATCAACAAAGAGGCTCCAGACATCTATATCTGATAAGAAGACCCCTTCTTCCATAACTCCTCTCTTGAAGAGGTATCGATCCTCTTCGTTCTTTTCTACTCTGCTTCGGGATTTGCCTGAGATGACCTCTTCCCAATCTCGGAAGACGTTTGGTGCTATCTCTTCCGAATTTTGGAAGACACTACAGTTTGTCTCTTCGCCGTCCTCTAGGACTTTCTCTGTCTCGGCCTCTTCCCAGGTGAATTATGCGACAAATTCCGCGAGGTCCTTCCCTTTGATGGCTGTCCTAGGCTGGTAGGTAAGATCATATTCTCCTAGTTCAATGGCCCAGGTCATCAACCTCCCGAACTTCTCAGGTTTATGCAGGACCTGCCTTAGTGGGGAGTCAGTGAGGACTACCATGGAGTGAGCTTGGAAGTAAGGCTTCTTTTTTCTTAAGGCGTGTATTAGGGAATAAGCCAATTTTTCCATGCGGGGATAATTTTGTTCAGACCCTTGAAGGGCCTTACTGTTGAAGTACACATGCCTTTGGATCCCATCCTCTTCCCGTATGAAGGCCGCGTTGATGGCTGATTCAGAGACTGCCAGATACACAAACAACCTTTCTCTTGCGATGGGCCGAGACAGCAATAAAGAGGACCCTAAGTAGGACTTGAGTTGGTTGAAGGCTTTTTCACACTATTTGTCCCATTGTAAGGCCTTTCTTAGAACTTTAAAGAACGAAAGACACTTGTCCGTTGCCCTAGAAACAAACCTGTTAAGGGCAGCCACTCTTCCCGTGAGTCTTTGAACATCCTTGATACTCCTAGGAGTCTTCATGTCGAGTAATGCCTTGATTTTCTCAGGGTTCGCTTCAATTCCCCTCTGGTTAACGATGAATCCCAGGAACTTCCCAGCTCCGACTCCGAAGACACACTTTACTGGATTGAGTTTCATTTTGTACGAGTCCATAACATCGAAGGTCTTCTCAAGGTCCGTTACGTGAGTACAAGCTTTCAAGCTCTTCGTTAGCATATCGTCTACATACACCTCCATGGTCTTACCGATTTGCTCTTCGAACATCTTATTGACAAGACGTTGATACGTTGCCCCTGCATTTTTCAGACCGAAGGGCATCACTTTATAGCAGTAAGTCCCTTTGTCGATAATGAAGGCTGTCTTCTCAGAGTCTTCAGCATCCATGAAGATTTGGTTATAGCCTGAATACGTGTCCATAAAGCTCATGAGCTCATGCCCTGCCATCGCGTCCACCATCTAATCTATCCGAGGTAAGGGATAGCTGTCTTTTGGAAAATATCTGTTTAGGTCAGTGAAATTCACACACATTCGCCACTTCCCATTGGCCTTAGGTACGATGACTGCATTTAAGAGCCACTCCGGATAGGTAACCTCTCTTATGAACTCGGCCTCTTCCAACTTTTTGACCTCTTCTTGGATGACGTCGTATTTCTCCCTGGAGTAGACTATTCATCTCTGCTTGATCAACTTGGCATCTCTTGTCATGTTGAGCTTGTGGCTCATCACCTTAGGGTCGATGCCAGGCATGTCTGCGTGACTCCATGCGAAGACACTCTGTCTCCTCCTGAGGAAGTTTATCAGTTCTTCCTTTTTTCCTGGCTCTAGGGCCTTACCGACCTGGACGGTTTTTTTCGGCTCATCCTCATTGAGGACGATGGATTCTACCTCTTTCGCGGCTTCTCCCTTCTTCAACTTTGTTTCATCTCTTGGGTTAAGAGTGTCAATGCTATAAATGGTGGTTGCCCTCTTATGGGCTTCTCTCTCTTCGACCGAGTTGAAGTAACACTCTCATGCCGTGGTCTGGTCCCCTTGCACTTCTCCTACCCCATAAGGGGTCGGGAATTTTAGCATCTGGTGGATCGCTGACGGCACAGCTTCAAACTCTTTAGGGGCCACCATTCCTATGATAAGGTTGTAGGCCGAGAAAATGCTCTCGTCCATAACGAAAAAGTTTATCTTCTTGGTCAGCCTCTTAGGCCACTCATCACCCATCCGTACGTCCATCTCATACATGCCCAAGGGGTGGACCTTTTCACCACTGAAGCCTATCAATGGGTGATAATAGGGCACCAGCCTTGCTCTGCTAAGACCTAGGATCTTGAATCAGGGACAGAACATCACGTCTGCTGAGCTCCCCCCGTCTATGAGGATCCTCCGTACCTCGCACCCATGCACCCTTGTTGTTATGACCAAAGGGTCATCATGGGGGGCTAAGATACCCTTGAAGTCGAGTGTGGAGAACCCCACTACAAGGGTGTCCATGTCTACCTTCTTCCTCTTCTGTACTGTGTTGGAAGACGTTAGATTCACAACTTCAAGCTTGGCCACTAACCTGGCCTTTGCTATATGAGCCTTCCTATCTGCTACTTCAGAGCCACCTCCTGCAAATCCCCCACATATGGTGTTAACACCAAAGGAGATCCTATCGACCCTCTTCACCAGGGTGTTGTCATCTTTTGGCAGGAGATCCGGATCGTCTTCGTCATCTCCTTCTGAATCATCATCTCTTCTGGCCGAAACATTGTCACAGAATCTGTGATTTCTTCTTTTCTTAGGGTCATCTTTTCCACCCTTTGTAGACTTACCATCCACATACTTCCTCAGCTTTCCAGATTTCAACATCTTTTCAATCTCATCTTTTAAAGCGAAGCATCTATCCGTGACATGACCATGATCTTGGTGGAACTCACACCATAGGTTTTTGTTCCTCTTATGTGGTGGGGCTTTCAACTTCTCTGGCCATCTCAGAGCCCTGTCATTCTTAATCTCATTGAGGATGTGCTCACAGCTCACAGTCAGAGGAGTATAGTGAGCGAACTTGTCATCTCCTGACCTCTTCTTCCCCTCTTTCTTGCTTTGGGACTTCCCGCTGCCACCGCGGTTCTCATCCTCATACTTGGAGGCCATTGCCTCTTCCGCATTCATTACTTTCCTTGTGGTTGCCAGCAGCTCCGCCATAGACCTAGGGGGGTCTTCCGCCAGTTCCACAATAACTTCCCCTTCTGGAGGACTCCTATAAGGGTGGTCATGGCTATGTTCTCTTCATAATCTTCCACCTCCAATTTCTCCTTATTGAATCTTGCTATGTAGTCTCTTAGGCTCTCACCCTTGGCCTGCTTGACATACATCAGGTGGGTAGTCTTCTTTTGAGGTCTCATTCCAAAGCAGAAGTTGTGGATGAATCGCTCAGCCAAGCCTTTGAAGTTCTCAATTGAGTTCTTCGAAAGAGAGGTGAACCAACTGTGTGTGGCCCCTATTAAGGTCCCAGAGAAGGCCCTGTACTTCATCTCATCGGGTATCGAGTAAATGTCTGCTGCCGACTGGTACATCTTGATATGATGTACAGGGTTAGTGCTGCCATCATACTTGGGAGACACTGTAGGAGGCTTGAACTTAGCTAGGGTTGGGAAGCCCACTATCCTTGCCACAAATGGGGAGCCCTTTGAGTAAAACCTTTGTAATGGGTCCCTGCTTTTAATGAGGTCTCCTATCTTCTCCTCAAGGCGCTGGATAGAGTCATTCCACGATCTTCGGCCATCGACTTGGCCGAGGTTATCCCTGCCACCTCCCTGCGATGGATCGAGGGTTCCCCTACCACGACACGTTGGCTGTTGACCTCTTCCTGTTCCTTGCCTCTTCTTTCATAGGGTCGGCCTTGGTCTGGACGGCCCTACCTGATCCCTCTTTGAGATCCTGCTGCGCTCCTTGATCTCGACAGCCTCTGTCTTAGGTCATTCATCGGGCCCAGTCTCTCGAAGGTCGACCCTCTACTCAACCTATCAAAGGCCGACCCTCTTTATTGGGCCTCTTCACCTCTTCGGCTGACATAACCTTGACTTTGCCTAAGAGGTCGTATAGTGTTATTTGACACCTCATACGGCTCCCAGCAATCTTCCGGGGCTTCTTCCGCCTCTAGATCATCATACCTTTCCTCTGGGTAAGGGTTTCCTTGCCTCCCCAGGCGCAAGTGCCTAGGGTCAGCAACGTCCCTTCTCTGCTGGGGCGCAGGCTGGTCCTTCATTGGTGCCTGGGGTGGTCCCTTGGCATCAGGATGAGGCTGAACAGCCACCGGAGTGATCATATGCGATAAGACTCCAGGTGGCCTCATCATAGTTTGGCTGAGCTGTGAAAATTGCTCCTACATAGCTTGTTGCATTGCAGCTAAGGATCTCAAGGCTGCAGCTACCTCCGCCATTTCGGACTGGTGAGCGCCTGACTAGAACTAGGCCCTCCACCCCCGGGCGACGGAAGAGGCGGTGGTAAGTCTGGTGCCATATGTTAACACTATAGAGCTTGAGTAACAGATGAGCTTAGTACCTCATAGGACCTCTTTCAATGGTGAAACAGCTCCGCGCTAAGGGGAGGCCTGGTTCACCACCAGAGTCTCCGATGAGGTTAGGCAGAAAAAGAGAGGAAGAGATAGATTCTCGTTCCCACAGACGGCGCCAAAATGATGATGCCTAAATCAGCACCACCTGGTAAGGTGTTTTCAAGCTCAATCTAAGGACAATAATGGTAGCATAGTTATTTAAAGGGTAAGAGAATGAGTTGAGGAAAAGGGGAATCAACACCAGAATATAAGTGGTTCAGCCTAGAATGGCCTACGTCCACTGTGTGTGTGCAATCTCACTGCAATAAGGCACTAATGGCCATGGATACAATCTCTCAAGCTTTCTCTCTCTACTGTGTATCTAGACAGAGTTTCATCTAGGGTTGAATATATGAGATCCTTTTGCAAGGTAGAGGATGACCTCTATATATAGTACCTAGGGGGTGTAATGTACCCCCTATGCATGAAATGAGCATGTGTGTGGTTACCTCACCAATGTGGGAGTGCCATCTGTCACTGTCACATGTAGAGAATGATGACGCAATATTCTCCCCATGTGTGGGGAATAATCTTGTTATAACTGATTTATGTCCACGTGTCCTCATCCAAATGTCAGCAGGTGCTCGACTATCGCATCTGGTGTATGACCTCGGCCTTGGTGAGGCCGAGGCTGGTGAGTCTTGATACCTGTTCAGTCCGAGGATTCCATGGAGGTCTCGGCCTAATCGTGGCCGAGACAATGGGCAAGGTCAGCCTAATATGAGGCTGAACTGGTGGCTTGACGAGGTTACTGGTAACTTCCTGCAGGCTCGGCCTATGTATGGCCGAGGTTCCCATTTCAAGGCATATGCGAGTGCTGTTAATCCTTATGATGTCCCTTGGAGAGGCTCGTAGTAGTGTCGACCTGGGCCGACCTTGATATGGCCGAGGGGTGATATCGCGTGCCCAAGACTCGTCCAACGTCTTCCATGATCTCCGCCGAGGTTGGTGTCTCTAGACCGAGGTTACACTTGGGGCATATCAAGTAGGATGTTAAACCTTCAAGAGAAATGGAAAGATGGCTAAACCCCATAATAAAAGATGTGGTGAGGACTAAAATCATAAAATTATTGGATGCCGGGATTATCTACCCAATCTCAGAAAGTAAGTGGGTGAGCCCCATTCAAGTTGTTCTAAAGAATTCGGGCACGACTGTGATTGAAAATGCCAAGGGAGAGCTAGTCCCCCAACGTACCACCACTGGATGGCGCATTTGTATTGATTATCGGAAACTCAATGTGGGAAGTAGGAAGGACCATTTCCCCTTACCATTTATTGATCAAATGCTTGAAAGAGTAGCGGTCCACCCTTATTATTTCTTCCTAGATGGTTATTCCGGATATAACCAAATTGAGGTAGATGTACTTGATCAAGAGAAAATAACCTTCACTTGTCCCTTTGGAACGTTTGCCTACAAATTTATGCCATTTGGCTTGTGTAATGCACCAGCGACCTTTCAAAGGTGTATGTTGAGATTATTCAGTGACATGGTTGAGAGAGTGATAAAGGTGTTTATGGATGAATTTAGTGTTTTTGGAACCTCTTTCGACCTATGTTTAGACAATATTGAGAAATTACTATCCCGATGTGTGGAAAATAACTTAGTGCTGAATTGGGAAAAATGCCATTTCATGGTAACTGAGGGTATAGTTCTTGGCCACATCGTGTCATCTAAATGGATTGAAGTTGATAGAGCAAAGATAGATGCCGTAGCTGACTTACCACCACCTAAATGTATAAAAGACGTGCGTGCCTTCTTGGGCCACACGGGGTTTTATCGAAGGTTCATTAAGGACTTTAGCGCCATCGCTAGACCCTTAAGAAATATTCTTATGAAAGACACCCCATTTGAGTGGACGGAAGCATGCCAAAGCGCTTTTGAAAAAATTAAAAACATGCAAGCTCCGAATCGGTCCTTACCAGTCGAGCTTATGTGTGATGCTAGCGATTATGCGATAGGGGCTGTTTTTGACCAAAGAAAAGACAATAAGGCTCATGTCATCTACTATGCTAGTCGGACCCTTACCGGACCATAACTCAATTACTCCACCACGGAGAAGGAGTTGTTAGCGGTAGTATATGCTCTTAACAGTTTCCGATCCTATCTTATCGGTTCTCCCATCACCTGCTTCACCGACCACGCGGTTTTAAAATATCTACTTGCGGAGAAAGAAGCAAAACTGCGCCTCATAAGGTGGATCCTACTCCTATAAGAGTTTAATCTCTCCATTAAAGACAAAAAGGAGTCAAAAACATCATTGTTGATCATTTATGATGACTTTCTTTCGACATACCTAGTGATCCTACACCCATAGACGAGTATTTTTCGGATGAGTAACTCTTTACCACCTCTTCTTTGCCCTGGTTTGCGGATATAGTAAACTATCTTGTCACGGGAGCTATCCCTCCTGATTGGACACCGCAAGATAAGAAGAGGTTCATCACTTAGTTGCGCATGTTTTTCTATGATGATCCATTCCTTTTTAAATATTGCGCCGATCAAATCATCCAACGATGTGTACCAGATGACGAAATTCCAAAACTCATCAAATTCTGTCATTTAGAAGCATATGGAGGCCACTTTTTCGTGAAAAAGACCGCCGCTAAAATTCTCCAAAGAGGTTTGCACTGGCCCACAATGTTTCAGGATGTTAACAATTATTGCAAATCTTGCGACAAGTGTCAATGGATGGGGGCGATTACCCTACGAGACATGATGCCATTAACCCCTATTCTCATCATTAAGGTTTTCGATTGCTGGGGTATTGACTTCATGGGCCCTTTTCCCCCATCCTTTGGGTACCTATACATCCTAGTTGCGATAGACTATGTTTCTAAATGGTTGGAAGCTATAGCTACCAAGACTAATGACAATAAAATGGTGCTAAAGTTCCTGCACGAACACATACTTTCTCTCTTCGGTGCACCTAAAGCAGTAATCAATGATAACGGCACACACTTTTGCAAAAATCCGTTTGAAAAACTTATGAAAAAGTATGGTGTCATTCACAAGGTGGGAACGACATATCATCCATAAACAAATGGACATGCCGAATTGGAAAATCACGAAATCAAGCACATACTAAAGAAGACCGTCAATCCTGACTGGAAAGATTGGTCCCTTCGATTGAATGATTCACTATGGGCCTACCGTACCGCTTAATAGAACCCATTCGAAATGTACCAATTTTTCTTTGTGTACGACAAATCTTGCCATCTTCCCTTCGATTTGGAGCACAAAGTGTATTGGGCCATTAAGAGGTTAAATTACGATATGGACAAAGCCGGCGAAGCTCGCAAGCTTCAACTAAATGAGTTAGAGGAAATATGTATGAGAATACCAAGATTGCAAAATCCTGGATGAATCTAGAACATGATAAGATTTTTCAACGAAAAGAGTTTCAATAGGGACAAAAGGTACTCCTCTATAACTCCTAGCTTCATCTATTTTTGGGTAAATTATGGTCTCATTGCGAAAAGCATATTCCCTCACAGAGTAGTAGAATTAGAAGATCCAAAAGGGGGGAATGCGTTCAACGTCAATGGACAGCTCCTAAAGCTATATGTTGAGGCGTGCGTAGAAGAGATCGACACCATTTAGTTATCGGAGCCCATTTACGGGGTTGAGTGAACTGATACAGAGAGGTCGTCGCACCCTCAACGCGTATGGGGTGAATTATTGTGTATAGTAGCAGTGTGTAAGTAGACTAGTTAGAGTCCGTAGGTAGGTTACGAGAGGTTAGGGTTGGGATTAGTCACACCAAAACGCACTTTGTGAGGGAGTAGAGGAAGTCCAAGTATGAGAATATGTAAGAGAGTGGTCAAAACTTCGAGGGTGCTATAATTCCAACATTTTTAGGGGAGAGATTCTGTTCTGAGGCGAACCGAACCGAATCCCCTATACCGGATCGGTTCGGTTGAGATAAATCAAAAAAAAAAATCCCAAACTCGGATCGTTTCCCCCTACACTCGAGTGGTTCGATTTCTGAAGATTTTGCCTCTTCACGAGATACCTCCCCCGTACCCAATCCCTTCATTTCCCTCCAATCACCCCCTTCTTTCCCTCCAAATTCTTCCCCCCAAACCCACCCCCACCTATAAATTCTACCTCTACCCTAACATTCCTTCACACATCCATCACATAATCCCTCTCTTAACCTGTTTCTCCCATTTTAACCACCCCCTGAATTTCCCATGGCCAATCCAGGTCTGCCCCCGAAATACCTGTCTACCGAGGTCCTTCCTAACGGTAACGGGGCATACCGCTTTCACATGGAGTGCCTTGGGTGTGAATTGTTTTTCAGCATATCCCGCCAGCTTCACATTGAGCGCATTGTTAAATGGGACAAGCTACCCCTCTCGCTCACCACTCTTTTTAGTCGGCAGGGATGGACGCAATATCTCGCAGAACCCCACAATGTAGTGTGGGCCGACGAGGTCCGATCTTTTTATGGATCTCTCGTCCGCACGGGCGAGTTTGAGGGCCAAGCTTTTGTGGACGGCCAACCCATCCCTTTCTCTTTGTCTATTATGTCCCTTAAACTTTCTTCCAAGGGAGTTCCAAACTCGGACGGCTATGACTACCCCGTCAATGCCCCCACCATCCCGAAGCCGACATGCATCAACCGTCTCATACCCAACGAGATTTGGGAAAGGGGCACCTTCCCAGTGGGATTCCTCAATGATAAGGCATGCATTATATTTCCTATCATTTGAGCCAACCTCCTTCAAACCTCTAATAACTTAGCGATGCGCCCTCGCCAAGCCACCCTCGTCTACCACCTTTATGATCTCAACTTCACTATCAATCTTGCCTGCGTACTCTACACCAATATTTTCTATGCGGCCCTGGAGCAAAAAGGTGCGATGCCCCTCCCATATGCACGGCTCATCACCTCCATTCTTACCGATGCCGGTATCCAGCTGCCTCGAGCCTCTCTACGCCTCTTAGAGCCCATTGGGCAAGCATCACGCAATAGGAGCGCCCAGCAATGGGCATCCCTTCGAGCATCATGGGAAGTGGTTGATGTTAATGAAGACAAAAATGATGATATCACTATTGAAGAGCACGAGGCTAAGGATGTTGTGATGGACGGGGAAGATGAAGAAGTGTTTGACGAAGATCATGACTTAGATTTTGAGCCACCGGGTACAGAATTTGATAGGCTCCTTTCGGTGGTGGAAACCCAGTTTGACGGATTCCTCACACCATATCAATGAGATCAAGAGCCTACTGAAGGGATACGAGCATGATGCATCATCTCCAAGCTCAACTTCGGTGGACCCCCTCCAACCTTCTTCTATGACCCGTATGACCCCAGTGCACCCGGAACCTCCAATCCCCTGCCCCAGTGAAGCCCATTTCTGCTGTTGCTATTTGTGTTTTGTTAGTTGTGTCATGTTGGCTGTTTAAAAATGTTGGTTGTGTGTTTATCCCCTCTCCCTTGTAACACATGTCCTCCGTATCCATAAAAATCTACATTTCTATTTTGTTTGTTTGTTTTATTTATTCACGCTTTTCATTTTCTTTGAATTAGATTTTAGTCCTTTTTGCATGAGGACAATGCAAAAGTCTAAGTTAGGGGGGTCACAAGTGCGTCTTTCTAAAACTTCACAAATTTTCAAAAATGCCCAAAAATTTAAAAAAAAAAGAATATTTTTAAGAATCCAAAAATATTTTTCTTCAAAATAAATAAAATTTAAAATTCAAAATTTTCAAAAATATCATTAAAAATTTGTTTAAAGTCTCAAATTGTAAAAACATTGTACGCAAAGCCGAAATTGAGCGAACATAGACGACTTAATGAATAAATGTGGAGATTAACAACCCCGGTTAGATTCGAACCTTTCATTATTGTGAGTTTATAAATCAATCCGACTTAAATTGTTAACTCACAGTTCGTTTCAGCATTTTAATAAGTTGTCAAGGATCTCAATCCTTTCACTTTGACCGGTTATGGAAAATGTGTGTGATATTGCCTTGAAAAATGTGCCAAATAGATCTCTAAACTAAATTAATCTCGAAACGCATATGTTAACGCAATTAGTATTTCAGACAATGAAGCAGGCCCTCAATTGTCACCCCAAAATATTGACCAGAAAAGTAGCAAAAATGATCCCTTTTGTAAACCAAAATTGAGCCGAATAAAATTTTCCCTTTCATTTGACAACTCAAAAAAACCCCAATTGGCCTGGAATTGTGAAAGTTAATAATCCCAGAAATTAAGTCCGGAAAGTGCATAAAAAGGGGCAAGAAAAGAATAGATATGCTCAACAAAAATAACAAAAAAACAAAAGCGTAAAAAAAAATAGAAAAAGAAGAAAAAAATGAGCAAAAGCCCAAAAAAATACAAATGGACATTATAAATGAATTTTCCAATTCCCACCTTCCTGAGCATTCCCATTTTACACAATATACCTTTAACCCGAAAAAGTCCTAACCGAGTCCAAATTGCGAAATTGGTTACCGCGTGGAGAGCTAAAACACAAAAACATAATAAAAGAGATTAAAGATATGAATTAGAGGCAATGTTATTGTTTTCTTATAACTGTAATCCGATGATGAGAACCATTCACCATAAAATTTCGTCTTTCTATTTGAGTGCGTGAACTTGGTTCCAATGCATTTACTCTTTTAAATCACGCATACCGAGAAAAAATATCCACCCTTCCAAGAGATTCATTTGTGAGAGCATCCCATGAGATTTTGAGATCAAAACGAATTTTCGGATAAGTAACGTAGTGGTCAATTGGTTGAAATTCGCAGTTAAATTTCTGGCTCCGCACACACGCACTATGATTTGAGACTCTTGAACATGAATCGATGAAGACAATTTTCTGGAAAAAGTTTGAGTCATACATTTTTTGCCTATTTTGAGTTTTCTTTGAGTCAAACTTTGTGGGTATATTCTCTGCAAACCCTCATGAGACACAACTCATCCTACTCGGGTAACCTAGGGGTTTAAAGGCTTGTTGCATATGCTAAATGCAATCGCTCACCCGCGAAAGAGGAATTTTATCCCATTTTAGAGTTGGACCATGTTTTGATTATTTTACATTGCTCAAGACGAGCCAAGTTCTAAGTCAGGGGGGTTTGATTAGGCATAAATTCTTCCTATTTATCCCCTTAATTTGGAGGCTTTTATCGTTCTACAAAGTGTAATTCGAGTGGATTTATCTTATATCATTACTATTGACATTTCCCAATTAGTACGCCGACTTTCGTATATCTCCTATCTATTTTGAAGGTATTCAGTGCACATAAGGAAGGAGAAAATCGGAAGGAAGAATGAAGACCTCGAGCCTACAAGTGCTTAAGAAGAATCGACATCCTAATCCGAGTTTCAAATCAATAGTTACAAGTCTTCAAAATTACAGGGAGGAAAAGTTCCTGAAGAGATGGAACCGAACCAAAGGGTTGGAAAAATGAACCGATCCAATCATGGGAAAACTTCCTGTGAATCACAAAATGATGGAACCAAACTGAAGAGGAAATAAACGAATTGAATCTGTTGTGATAAAAATCTCTGTCAAAGGCAAGCCGAACCGAATTATCTTATCTGGATCGGCTTGGGTATAAAAAATTTAGAGTTATCCACTTGTAAAATAAGAGTCTTATATCGTTGAAACACTTAGAAGTTTGTAGAGTATATATTTTAAACACCTCCCTGACATTTGAGGAGGCTTCTAATTCGTTAGAGAAGCATTGTAATTAGTTTAGAGAACAAAACAACAAGAAACCCTAGTTTTTATTCCAGTTTTGCAATTCAAATAATTTTATTCTAATTTTTTCTTTTCATTATTGCAGTAGTTAATTCTTTAGTTAGTAATTTCATTCCCCTTCACGCTCAGTTCTTAGTAAAAATGTTTTCTTTCATTCAAAGCATGTTTTCTTCCAGTTTTAATACGTCCGACTAAGTTTTCAAGGGTTGGAGTGCATGAACCCCACTCGATGTAATTTACGATAGTGGAAATAGAATTTTGAATTAAAATCTTAGGTGAATTGTATCGTACTTAATACGTTACTTCTTTAAGTAATCCTTTGCTTACATATTGTGCGGGCTACGATCCCTCATTTATGTAATACTTAGGAATACTAAAGTCCGGGTTTTAATTCGTCCTTTGCTTACATACTGTTCGGGCTACGATTCCTCAAATATGTAATACTTAGGAGCATTAAAGACCAGGTTCATCTAAAGTTTTTGTGAAACGGTGTGGCCCGATGTGTGTGTTTTCAAAGCAAAACCAATTTTTCTTCGAAAAAGATCCAACTTTTAATTATGCACCAACCAAGTTGTGAAATCCCAATTCTTACTTTAAACCAATTTTATCTTGATTAATCCTAAACATGCATCTAGTGATTAAAGCAAGTAAAGTAAAGTATAAAATACTCACAACGCCGGATGTACGAGGAAAAAAACCAAAACGGGAAAACAACCTCGGACGGACCAAGCTAGACAATCACTATGAACAATGGTTTTACAAAGACAGATTAGCCTAACACTAAGACTCAATCCCCATGGGTCTTGACGCTCCTTCTGATCTTCAACCGTTCTTCAATAGTGTCCACGCAGAAATTCTGTCTTCCACGATCTCTGTCCACAACACATGCGTCCACGTATGTCTCGGTGTCCTTCCATATGGCTTTGATACGTCTACGATGTTGAGCAGATATCCATCTCTTCTTCATCGCAAAACCCTTTGTGTTCAATGTGTAGAACAAATAACTTTGGTACCGCAAGATCGCTTGAACATATAATAATGATAACTCGAATCTTTTTAAACTCTAAGGATGTGTTTAAGAGTTTTAAACCTTAGAAAACATGTGCAAACAAGGTTCTGGTTTTTAAAACTGTTTTCCAGAAAGCACACTTACGAAATTATGATGCAAATACTGTTTAAATAGGATTTAAACACCACCTCAAAAAACGTGTAGTTCAAACGACTTAAGCATGTCGTTCGTGCGACATTGTATCTCGTTAGAACGAGATCCAATGTCGTTCGAGCGACCTTGCGAAAGTTTGACTTTATGATAAAAATGTTTCTTAACAAAGAGATTCAAATTAGTCAAACTCTATTTCGATCTTATCATCATAAAACGAAGTTTAAACCATTAAAACACATTTAAAACATTTAAAAACATTTTTCTTTATAAAAATTACATCCTTATCTTTTATAAAATAATTCCGAGCACCATTAATTATATGCATTCATACTCGAGTGATCTCAGAATGAAATTAACTTTGAAGACGAGTAAACTTGCACCAAATAAACATCGGCATGATTATTTCTTTGAAGCTTTGTCGCAACGTCTTCAATTTCTTCAATACGTCATAGACCAAGTGGGATCGTGACAAAAAAAACTTCTCCCTATGACATATTACAAACACAATTTTGTTCACGGAATTAAGTCAAAACAATACAGGGACTCAATTGGAAATTTATGTCCTTACAGTTTCAATTCCGAATCTAGTATCCAACGAAGTGAATTAATAGGGTGTGGGGGTATTGTAACCCAACCTATCGTCTCATTTCATACTTAAAGTTTTAGTCAAATCGTCATTAGCCCTTTAGTTAATTAGAGTAATTGCATTTCATTTATTCATAATTTCATTAGTTACTCATTTTCATATTTGCATCCAGTTGTAGTTATTTCATAATCAAAATCACCTTTTCCTTCTTTTTTAGAGTTAACATTAAGTTACTTTCGTCTTTCCAACGTCGTTACGAATTCGTTCGTCCTATTTCCCTGAGGATCGATACCCGACTTATCGGATTATTACTTGAGCGACAGGCTTGCACTTGATCCTAAAAGCACGCACACTAGACGCATTTGTGGTCGCGTCATTAGTGATTTATATTAATCGCGTTTAATTAAAATATTCTATTGTGATATTTATCTCATATAATGCTACTGTCTAGATTCAAGGATCCTATCGGAGGGTATTAGTTTGCATTCATGCTCGGAACTCTGACATCGTGCGTTGACTAACCTTTACAAGATAGTTTTTGGAGAAGCTGAATAGGACTATTTGGAGATTATCGTTTAGAGGTGCATCGGGATTTTATTTATTTTACTGCTTTAATTAGTTTAGAATTCCCTTTCAGTCGTATTTCATTATGAGACTCTATTTGTGTTTTATTGGGCCATGAAGTTCCAAAGTTGTTGAGCATTCAGGTGGAGTATTTACATTTGGTTTTTATTCGAATTTTAATTTAATCATTATTGGAGAATGGATTTAACTGGAGTTAGCATGTGATGGATATTTTATCGCTAAGTTGGTCATTATAATGTGGGATTGATTCAGTTATTTATCATGTGGATTGATTTATATATGTCACATGTCTGTTTCATGATAAGAATGATATTCATTTACTCACACCCGGATTGGTTTTGGTGGCGGCCAATGCTAGAATTAAGTCGGGTGTGACAATGATTATGATTATGCATTGATTATGAACTACGAGGGACAATTGACAATCCAAATTATATTTACTAGATTTTAGCCCCGAACAATGAATGGGTCGTTTGTAAAACTTATTTTAATATGTATTTGTAATTGCCAAAAATGGCATGCTTACGGTCGAATTGCAGGTGTAAAAGACGAAAATCTACATGTAATACCCCATGATTTTGGGAGTGAGAATTTAAATTTATTTGGGAGAAATAAAATTTATTTAAATCGGAGAATTTTAAAATTTGTCAATTGAGGTCAAAATTTGAGGATGTTATAAAGCATTACAGATGACGATTCTGAGCGCACGGTTGATTTCGGATGGGTCGAGATAGCCAAAATGACTGTCCTTGGGTTTTGTTTTGGCTCTGGAATAATTTAAGTTAGTTTGACTCGAATTGGAGTAAACGAGTCATTTAAAGAGTGTATTGTCATTTAAAGTGGGTGTTTTGGGAGATTAGTCTTATAAAGCCTTTGGGAGATTAAAACTTCATTCTTGAGATTAAGAGAGAGGGAGAGAAAGCCCTAGAGAGAGAGAAAGTAGAGGAAGAAGATAGATAGAGGAGAAAATCTTGGAGCTTGGGAATTCTGGCCAAAATCCGCGATTTAGAGGAAGATTCAACCCCTACCACTTTGAGGCAAGTGATTAATCTTGCTAAATAATTTATGTGTGTATTTTATTTCGTGTTTAGTGGATAAAAGAAATGAATTTTGGGTTAAGATGTCAAAACCTAGATTTGGTATATTAAATCTTGTATTTGATGTTTGTATATGGGTTTTGAAGGTGTAGTGATGGATGGGATCATAGTTGAGTTGATGAATATGATTATAATCGTGATTTGATGAAGGTTTGAGGGTTAGAATTTATGGTTTTAGGGATTATAATTTGTGGGTTTTGTACAAAAGAAGAAACCTTCAATGTTCTGCAGACCCGAATCGATTTGCCCCCTTAAGCGAACTAATTCGGCTTAGGCAAAAGTGTCAGGTCTGTGTGACCGAATCGATTCAGACCCAACAATGAATTGATTCGTCTTAAGACAGACTCACAATTCCTTTAGATTGAATCGATTTGCAAAAGGGGAGAATCGATTTGCCTTTGGAACCGAATCAATTCGGGCCAGGCCGAATCGATTCCGAAACAGGGCTGTTTTGAGAAATTTTTCTAGAATGAGTTTGACTCCATTTCGATTTAGAACATCCTAATATAGTGCGAGAAGTACGTCTTGGAGATTTATTTGGGGCTTCTCTCATGATTTGATCGTGGGGACATATCGACTGAGGTTGGGAATATACATACATATGTATTGGAGTTTGTCGCATCGATATAGTGGTGAATCTCATTAGGTATGGGAGTCCTATTTTGAGATTAGAGGTGAGTTAATCTATGATGCAAGGTTGAGGATTCTTCGAGGAAGTTGTGAAGGTATGGCATGAAATTTTTAGGCTGACTTTTGCGTCAAATCCTCCTAGTGACGGGATTCTATTTAGATATGATTGGAGACCAATAAGAGAGAGAGGTCGCATATCCTTAGTAATGTTTAACTTAAGGAATAAATCATAAACGCAGAAATGCTAAGGGTTCATAGGAGCAACTGAACCGTAGGTTTAATTGAGAATGATTGGATTATACTATCGACGAGAATATGATTGTGTTATAATTATAGTCGGTGCAGTTACTACCTATCTTTCTGTGATTGACGATGGGTGTTCCAATACATGATGGGATCACAACATGAATTTAGGATTGATATTGAGACTTAATGACTATTAGTTATGTGAGTAACTATACTCGGGATAACTATAGTGTATCGATGTGCATCCGAAAATAGGTATAATGGGTATTAGGATTGTTAGGCATAGTCGGTTATAAGACAATATCCCTAATATTGAGTAGATTAGGAGACTATTCATATCATATGGGTAGTGAATGATTATGTTTCAAGTGAGGGACCATAATATAAAATGAATTAGGATAGTATGCTTAATGGCAGCTAGTATAATGAGGTCTATATACACGTATAGCCGAATTTATTAGTTTCATATATACGGACGGTAGATAGTATGTATAGGTATATATATATATATATATATATATATATATATATATATATATATATATATATATATATATATATATATATATATATATATAGAGAGAGAGAGAGAGAGAGAGAGAGAGAGAGAGAGAGAGAGAGAGATATGTCTATATGTGTATATATGACGTGAATGTATATACCGTGTGTGATGGTTTGTATATATATGATGTGATCATATGTATGTATATACATAGAGTGAATGATATATATATATATATATATATACCTATTGTGTGAGCATACCCGACACATGCTATCATGGGAGGTTGTGCTATGTGGGTGAGGCCCCTGGCTTGAGGAGCAGGGTGCGTAAAGTCCCCAGGTCATAGTCGTCCATTGTTGTTTGTGTGATTTTATTTGGGGGTGAGAAGTTTTGGGTATGATTCGTTCTCACTTTTCGTTTAGGAACTATGAACGCTTCTCATACGTTGTGTTTTGTTTTATTACCATGGCGCTGTGATAATAGTCCAGTGTATGGTAACCTGGGATAAAGTGAGTAATTCCTGGAAGATGATAGCATTGTGCAATATATTTGTATCCTATAACCGTACATGTTATGAGTATGTCAAAGTTTGCATTATGTGTGGTATGTGTACATGGTCATACAACTGAATTCTTGTGTTTTATAACTAGATAATGTTATATAGACCCTAAGGATTCAAGGTGATTCCTTACTCAAATACTTTGAGATAGTTGTTCCTAGCAACTAGCTGGAGTTGAAGGTTGTGGGTTGAGGGAACAATGGATCTCAACGATCAACATTGTCAAGGAGTAGTGTATCGGGTGGGTTCCTTGTGTGGATTTCGCTTTGCGAGGCGCCCCATGCACGAAACGTAGTGCAATGTTGGGAGTGGAGAGAAGTTATGTCCTTAGTACTAGTATGTATGTTGTTTGGAGTATAAATTCTTTAAATGAAAACAAATGGTAATGTGTGATGTGCAAAGACTAATAACAAAATTAAGCTAATAATTAGAACCGATAAACCCTAGTAAGATATATATGGGTATGTATAATTTTTACATTATTAGATAAGTCCAGATGTTTTTGTAGGGGTGGGGTTAGAATGAATAGGATTTTGTGGTTATGTTAGGTTGGTGGTTCACGCGGGTATAGGCTATGCGTACAATTAGATAGATTGCCCCTAGATAGTGTTGGGTAATACAATTAAGGTTCAGGGATACGATTAGGTGCGCACTTTAGTTGAGGGGTGAGTTTGGGGTTCCACGAGAGCGCGAATCCACTATAATTATGAAATATTGCATTTATAATTTATTATGCATTGTTAATACACTTGTTGCAATTAATTTCACACCTCGGGCCCTGACCCATTTATTATCTCTTCCTATATATATATATATATTGTACTATAGGTGTCCCACCGTATGGATACCGTTGATGCTTTTCCATCCAGTGTTCTCAGAGCCGTGACGGATGTGGAATGTTGGGGGATTTGTATTGTAGCCGTTTCCTAATCCTTTTTAAATCTAGATAGGATTCCTTTTGTATATCGGGTTTATGCCCAAAAGTTATGTGTAGCATTTTATATTTCTTACCTGGATGTTGTTTTGTCTGTGACCGGACAACATATTCGGGTATATTGCTTTTGATGTAATTATTTTGTTTTATATGAGTACTTCCTCTTTTCATGATACATTTGTACCCTTTTTATCATGTTATGTAGTTTGCTTGTAGTTGGCATGATTTTTATTGTATGTTTAAAATTTTTGGCATCCGCTTATTTTAGTTTTGGCTAGTTAGCTAGTTTTTTTTTGTATCGTCAGTTGATTCTGAGAATGATCAACCTGAGATCCCTGATTTAAATTAGTATAGGGCTGGCCACCCTTTATTATTTTAGGCAGGGTGTCACAAATGATATCAGAGCATCAGGTTCTAGTATCTTAGAATCTGTGCGGGTTTTCTGCGTTATTCCGTAAGTGTTCTTGAAATAGATCCCTACTAGTAGGATTGTTTTGTTCACTACGTCTATTTCCTTCTGCGATGTGTAATTAGTTGAACGGCGTTCTGCTACAGTTTATCCCGTCTTATACGTAGCCGAGAAGAAGTCGTGTAGTAAGGGCAAGCAGAGGGGTTGAGAATATGGAACCCCAAAATGCGTATAGGGATTGTGACAGCAGCTGAACCTGCCAATGTTGTGGTATGAGCAGTGGACGCTGCCATTGTTGTGATGGCACATCATCTTGCAGTTCTGATGGCTTAAGACCACCTAAGGCCATCTATGTGGGAAAGAGTACGAGAAGCCTTTAGGAAAAGACCTCCTCCAGACTCTTCGGGATAAACTGAGGTAATAGTTGCAAGTGAGTGGAACAAGGATGCAAAGGCACCTTTGGAGGGTTGTGTGCAAAGAGATGCAATGCCCATAACATATTTTGGATACGCTTTGACTGGAAGTGTTTTCCTTCTATAGTTCAGACGAAAATGAGAAAGAGATTTCCATAGGTGACTTAAGTTGATCGAACAGTGGTTGAGTACGAAAAAGAATTTACTCGACTATCGAATTTCATGCCCGATGAGGTATATATAAATGGAGGAGGACCGAATAGTGAAGTTATTTGGAGGTCTAGATTGATGAATTTTCCAGCATTTATTGGGGAACTCGGTGTTGCTGACTTTTACTAATGTGAGGTGTGTGGCGTTGTCACATTGTCAGGAGTGTCGTCTTCATTTAAGAAGGGAGTAAGAAATTTAGAGACTCGTGTTCTTCAAGTAGGACTAAAGGAGTGGATACCAGTGGAGCAAGATCATCATCGCGACAGGGTATTAGGTAGGATTATCGGGGGTCGCAATGGCGCTTTGTCCTTCAGGATGGTTAGGAACGATTTTCGGGGAGATGTTTCTTTTATGGAGAAATAGGCCTTAGGAAGAAGGATTGTCCTGGAAGAAGTGGAGGACTTTGAACAGGGACCCACGGATGAAGTGAAGCAGCTGGAATATGGAGGTATAATGTAGGATACCTTCCTTTAGGCTTAGGTCATGCTTTACGCGGTATTGGGAGCATTGTATGTAAGGTTTAATGAGTGGTTAGGCTCTATAACCATAGTGTGTATAGAATTCCCTTGGAGGGAGGAGTGAGAAAGTGTGGAACTTGGAGGACATCTTTCAGGATAAAAGATCATTTTGCGATGGGCTAGTAGAGAGTTCTGCTTTTGATTTTCGAATGTACGAACTGTTAGGGCTTATTGAGTAGTGGAATAAGGTTATCATTTTATGGTTACGCAAGGTAGAGGTAATTTTAGTGTTCCATTTATGGAGGGACTTATCACGTGTCAATGTTTTGGGGTCATGAAAAGGGTTTTTTATCACTGAGGAAATTCAGGGTTTAGCGGGATCATTGTTGAGCGGGGAATTTATCTCATAGATGTATAAGTTTTGAGAACTAGGTGTTGGTGAGAGTATTGCATTTGTTGGGGACTTTTTTCTTGAACGTAATGTGTTTGATCGGTGTGTCGAAAGACATGAAACTATTTTATATTATATTGTTATATAAGCCTTCGGGCAATATCTATGATTCGAAAACCTTAATCCTGATTCAACTGATCTCAATTCTCGACAGAGCTACACAGTAGTGTATTGGGTGTATGGGCTCCCTGGTTAACTAATTTCATTTCTAAATGAAGTAATTCGTCGAGAGAAGTGGGAGAAAGAGGTATAGAAATTTTGAGGGAAGGCGACGTGAGAACTAGTTGAGGTTCGAATACCTTGGTTAAACTAAATTTCTAGGATGAAATTCTTATAAGGGAGGAAGTATGTAATACCTCATGATTTTGGGACTAAGAATTTAAATTTATTTGGAGGAAATAAAATTTATTTAAATCGGAGAATTTTAAAATTTGGCAATTGAGGTCAAAATTTGAGGATGTTATAAAGTATTTCAGATGACGATTCTGAGTGCGTGGTTGATTCTGGATGGGTCGAGATAGGCAAAATGACTATCCTTAGGTTTTATTTCTGCTCCGAAATAATTTAAGTTAGTTTGACTCGAATTGGAGAAAACAAAACATTTAAAGAGTGTATTGTCATTTGAAGTGGGTGTTTTGGGAGATTAGTATTATAAAGCCTTTGGGATATTAAAACCTCATTCTTGAGATTAAGAGAGAGGCAGAGAAAGCCCTAGAGAGAGAGAAATAAAAGGAAGAAGAGAGATAGAGGAGAAAAGCTTGGAGCGTGGGAATTCCGGCCAAAATCCGCGATTTCAAGGAAGATTCAACCCCTACCACTTTGAGGAAAGTGATTAATCTTTCTAAATAATTTATGTGTGTATTTTATTTCATGTTTAGTGGATAAAAGAAATGGATTTTGGGTTAAGATGTCAAAACCTAGATTTGGTAGATTAAATCTTGTATTTAATGTTTGTATATGGGTTTTGAAGGTGTAGTGATGGTTGGGATCATAGTTGATTTGATGAATATGATTATAATCATGATTTGATGAAGGTTTAAGGGTTAAAATTGATGGTTTTAGGGTTTATAATTTGTGGGGTTTTTACCGAAGAAGAAACCTTCAAAGTTCTATAGACCCGAATTGATTCGCCCCCTGAGGAGAATCGATTTGGCTTAGGGAAAAGTGTCAGGTCTGTGTGACCGAATCGATTCGGACCCAACATCAAATTGATTCAGCTTAAGACAGACTCACAGGTCCTTTGGACGGAATCAATTCGTAAAAGGGGAGAATCGATTCG
Organism: Sambucus nigra; assembly: GCA_949130495.1. Lineage (NCBI taxonomy): Eukaryota > Viridiplantae > Streptophyta > Magnoliopsida > Dipsacales > Adoxaceae > Sambucus > Sambucus nigra. The sequence continues at coordinate 366,200,105 of OX422212.1, forward strand.
CCTTTGGAACCAAATTGAAATTTATAAGCATTGCCTTTTTCTCTTGGTCATAAATTTGATTCATTGGTGGTAAAGAAGGATAAATAGTTGTCTAAATATCTGTCCATTATTTTGTAAATAGGATAAGTTAGTGAAAAGAGAGAGAGAGGCCATATGGGAATGATAAATTTAGGGAATGGAAGAAGGTAAAGAGAAGTGGGGATTAATATATAAGAGGCGGGTCAATATTTATTAGGGCACATAGAAGAAGTAAACTCAAGAGGTGTAGAGAGTTTTTGATGAAAACATAAACAGAGGAATATATAGAGTCGAGAATGAAGAAGGACAAATGGAGATAAAATTCGATCAATAGGGGACGATCATTTGAGATTTAGAGTTGAGGCAGTGTGAAATTAATGCCATCTTCTTAGAACTAAGTTCAAGAGAGGGGTTATAAATTTTAGTGCCACTTGTCGACCATAAGATTGCAGACCCCATTTTCAAATACACACACACACACACACACACACACACACACACACACAAGGTTTATTTCAGCTTTTATAGGTGTTGGGTATGTAAGACATTGAATTTGGATCCATTTTAGGAAAATTCTGGTAGATGCCTGCATATTGTGGGGAAATTTTTTCATTCAAGACTTCATAATTTAGATGGGTTCGTAACACTTGAATGTAGCTCATCCTATTATTTTTGCATGTCTAGTGATTGCACATAATTCTGATTCCAATTGAAGGAGATCTATTAGTTCCCTTTTTAGTGCCACGATCATGTTTCATGGGTAGACCGATCTAGTCTAGGGGATGATTGATCTAGTAATTATAGTTTTTTGCCGAAATTATGAGCTACGTGTGGATGGTACCTGCAGGCGAGGAGATAAATTTCTAGAATTCACAATCTTGTTATTTTTTGGATTTTGTCTAAGTAGAACATTGTGTTAATATTTTAGGGAATCTATTTTTTTTAGGGGGGAGTCTTTTCTCTCTTGTTATGTATGTTTCAGATTTCTCTATCCTGAACCATTATTTTGGTTAGTTTTAATATTCAGGGAAGATTATGGCGTATATTTTATCATAGGCTCAAAAGTCACACGCTGAAAGCTTGGATATGTACAAGAAGGCTATTGACACTGTACAAAATGAGACGAGGGAGCTTAGGATTAATAAATGAAAGATTCTCCACAAGGTTATGGATGTTATAGAGGGGTGTAAAGTTAAGCCTCCAATTAAAAAAGAGTTTTACGAGTAGTACTAGCAAAGGGGGGTTGCTCGAGAAACCCAAGTCAACTCTAAAAGTCATGCGAGAAGTACTAGAAAAATTGAGTGCTCAGTCAACTTAATTCAGATCCAAAAGACATACAAACAGTACCAGTGAAATGGGGTTACTCGAGAAACCTCAAGTCAACTCTCATAATAAGAACAAGTACACGATCAGTCTATCTTCCAAGTGAAGTAAAGTTACGAGCAAATGCTCAAACAACACATAAGCATGTCTTTGAGAACCTCATTTACTAACACTTAATCTTATTGATTTTAAACAAGTTCACTTAACAAGTAACCTTAGCCAAGTAAGCAGGGCTCGAGCAGATGGCCAGTTGGGATCTCTTGAGATTTTTAGTTTGGAGGTTGAGGGGTAAGTTTTGTTAGTAAGATAAGGCTCAACCACTTTAATATCTTAGGAAATATAGAATACTAAAGAAAGGGATCCAAGAGATCACTCGCACTCACTCATAAACTTAGTCTGCACTTACTTATTAGTGAGCAAATCAATGACTTTCTCATAAGACATTTTAACAAAGTCAATCGCGAGTGATCCTTAAGTTCACTCGCCAGTTTCCAAAATTACCCACCAAGTAAGCATTTACAAATAGACAAGATATTACTTTTTTAGCATTATGACCGATAACATTACTTTTTTTCCACTATTAGATCAAGTGTCACTCCACAACACACATATCATGGTAGATAGTGAGAAGTAGTAATAAGGAAAAAAGGTAATTTTAGGTATTTATCACATGGGAATATCTATGCACCACTTGAGCCCTAATGTTTTACTATAAACAGATCACTTGGGGAATAATCACAAGGATCATCTTCTCATTTTAGCCTTGTTACTCTGCAAAAATTCCCAAAAATATTCTCTCCTTACTCTCTCCTAGATATTGAGGTGATTATCTCTTCACTATCAGAGAATCACTACTCTCAGGTGGTTCATTCCTTTATTTATTATTGAAAAGTTGTACTGGATCATTCTCTGATCATTATTATAACCAAAAGTATCATTATTATATTTAAAGCTAAGTTTTTGGTCTTTGTTTTGTTGTTGAAAAATTATTACCTTAAAGATAGTTTGCATTGGACTGGGTAATGCCTTACTCATTTAGAGTTATTCATAGACCCCAGTAACACTACCTCCTACATTTAGCAACTTTTCTTGTGAGGTATTCTCACTACCGTGGAAAAATAATGTTACAAGGTTTCCAAGAAGTTGGTCTTTGAAGATACTCAGACATGTAACGGAGTTCAAAGCGACCAAACCACTAATGAAGACATCATGGTTACTGGAGCATGAGGCCTTAGTCCCTTCATAGGTCCGACGAGCAACTCAATTGCTCCACAGTTGAATGGGATGGATCTCATGATTTTGTTTTTGATTTTTAGAGGCAACACAACGTGGATATGGCAAGTCTAAAGAAATTTTGTTCTACGTTGGTGCTGGCTCCTACTAGAGGAGCGAGAGCAACAGAGGTGGTGTTGGTAAGGAAGGTGGTGGTCGAGTAAACCTTGATGTAGATCGCAAACAAAACGACCCAACACATTTCAAAATGATGCATTTTCTATATTTGCTAAAATTAATTATGAAACAAAAATGGATTTTATATTTATATTTTTAAATGTTTAAATAAACATTTATAAATTTTAAGAAATCATATAAAATTTGAAAATTAATTATTCAATTCTGGAAAATTATAAAACCAAGAAATCTATAATACAAAAATATTTGAATAGAAAATACAAATAGGATGTATAAATATTAAAATATTGAATATATGATAAAAATTAGAATTAGGGTTCTAAAAATAGAAAAAAGATTTTAAAATTCCATAAATTTATTTGTAGGATTATGTTTAGTGTGTGCAATGAAACGACTGTATTTAGGACTCTTGTTATAAAATTGAGCCAATACAAACCGCATGGGATTTAAAAAGGGTACTTTCAACCTCACTCTTTGGCCAATTTTGGGACAAACCCAATTGAGACTAAAAAAGAAGTCTTACACACATAAATACAAACTCAACTATACACAAGTTGAGTTTATATTTATATTTTTAAATGTTTAAATAAACATTTATAAATTTTAAGAAATCATATAAAATTTGAAAATTAATTATTCAATTCTGGAAAATTATAAAACCACGAAATCTATAATACAAAAATATTTGAATAGAAAATACAAATAGGATGTATAAATATTAAAATATTGAATATATGATAAAAATTAGAATCAGGGTTCTAAAAATAGAAAAAATGATTTTAAAATTCCTTAAATTTATTTGTAGGATTATGTTTAGTGTGTGCAATGAAACGCCTGTATTTAGGACTCTTGTTATAAAATTGAGCCAATACAAACCCCATGGGATTAAAAAAGGGTACTTTCAACCTCACTCTTTGGCCAATTTTGGGACAAACCCAATTGAGACTAAAAAAGAAGTCTTACACACATAAATACAAACTCAACTATACACAAGTTTCCTAAAAAGAGAGTACATAACTCAACTAACTACATGTGTCCTAAAAGGAAGAGTACATGTGACACCCCATAATTTTTAATAATTTAGTTGATCAAGTTTATTTATTAAGTAAAATAGTTTGTCAATTCAATTTAAATATCATCCTTAACATGGAATAATAATCAATGGCCAAGGATATATCGAAAGAGAGAATGCTATGAGAAAACCTCAATGATTACATAATACGGATAAAATTGATTACCACTGCTATGTAAAGTAAAAATTGTATGAAAATAACTAGTACATGTTAAATCTCCCAAAATCACATTGTCTACAAATCTGATTACAAATGCTAGGAATGCACTAAAACCTCGCATCCCTCAATTGACTAAAAGAAATAAAATTCAACACCTACATCTTCAAAACTTGGGGGCGACTGGAATGAAATATTGTGTGCTCGAGTGAAAAACTAGGTCGGGGACACTGGAACATCTGACATAACGCGACCGGACAGTCCCACCACAACAAGATAATAGTTACGCTCTCAAGTAGTAAAACTATCAATCATGAGTATAAATAATAATTCTACAGTTATAAAATTAACTATTATGTAAATATATAAACTAGGACTAGCCCTCTACTTAGTGAGGAGTCTCACAACGCATAACGTGCCTCACACACACACACACACACACACACACACACACACACACACACACACATATATATATATATATATATATATATATATATATATATATATATATATATATATATATATATATATATATATATATATATATATATATAATCTGTTTAAATATTTCATTGGTAATTAAGGCTCGTAAGCATATCTAGAACCTCACGCATGTGAAATAAAATGTAATTCATAACATAAATAAATTCTCATCACAAACACAAATCCAACCTTACCTTATCCACTCCAAACACCACCAATAAGAAATCATCGTAATCCTGTCGGGCCCTCAGTTCTCGTTGAGGTCACCAAGCCCCACGATAGGGAACCAGCCTTATCTGTAATACATCACATTTTTGATGGTTTAAATAATTTTGGGATTATTTATTACATCGGGATTAATTAAATTTAAATGTGAAGAATTAAATTGTTAATTAATCCGAATCTAATAAAAATAAATATTAACTAGTGTGCTAAGGATTAACACTTATTAGTTTAATATTACTGTGCGATATGTAATATGGAACTATATACTTTGGTAAATTGCCAAGAGATAATAATATGACAGTTTAGTGAATTAAGTCAGACGCGTGTGCGAGTCGTGTCGGGATTAAATTGGTGGAATAAATATATCAGATATTTTTAGTAACTCGTATGATGATTTCGAGTATACCGTTGAGTCCGGAAGGGTCGAAATAGTGAACTCGGGTGTTTAGTTTGGGTCCCGGAGCAATTTTCGGCCTAACCGGCACCCCAAAAGGACATTATAGTAAATTGGATTTTTAGGCCTAATTAATGGACGAAAATTAGGACTTAATTAATCAGCCAAAACAATTGCATTAGGGTTAGAAAGCTGGAGAAAGCAAGAACGGCCATAGGAAGTGTGAGGGAAAGCTTTTGCCAAGAGAAGAGGGCTAAATCGACATCACCTTGCACCACCACCACCACCACCACCGTGTAGATCGGGACGAGAGGAACACACCCATACCAACAACATCCGGAAATCAGACTACTCACTCACGGCAAGTGTTTATAACTTATTGTATTTCGGTATTAATTTGATTCCTATTAGTGTAGGATTGTGAGGATTATGTTGTAGATGATAAAAATTGTGAAATTGAGGAATTTTGAATGTGTAAATAAACTCTGTGATTTATTAGATCGAAACCCTTAATGTATGTAGACTAGAAATCACATTTTAAGGAGTTTATATATAGAATAAATTTGGAAATTATGGCTTATTGAACATATATTGGAAGAACTAGGGTTTTGATAAATTTAAATTGGGTATTTCACGTTTATGAACGATCTGTAATGAATTGATGATTTTAGGATGTTAGAATTCATATGTTATTGATGGGGTCCGATGTTTAACTGTCTATTTGGAGTTTCGGGTGTTGAAGGAGAAGAATTGAGGTTAAAAATGGTGGAAAGCATTGAAAAACCTAGGTAGGGGACGAACGGCGAATTCTCTCTCGAAGTCGTTCGAGCGACACGTGGCAGTTGTTCAAACGACTTGCCACCTCATTCGAGCGACAGAGTGAAGTTTTGATAATTTCTTTTAGGGCCCAATGTTGAGTTTATTAGTAAAGAAATGAGAAATATATTTTCTAATAATAAACTTAAGTAAGGCAGAATTTCAGAAGAAGTATGAGAAGCTAAATACTTTAATGAATTAGGTACAGAGAGAATATATTGTAGAGATTTCGAGAGGGAGAATAACCCAATAACTATTACGAAATGTTGGAATCAAAATGCATAAGAGACGCATGTATGTTGGAGAGGGAAATACGTATTTATTATAATGGGACGTGTGTATGCCTATTATGTATTATTACTATTAAAGGCACCAATGGGTGATAACCCGGGGGTGTGAGGACCTTATTATTATAAGTGTACTAATGGGTGATAACCCGGGGGTACAAATATGTATTGTAAGTGTACTAATGGGTGATAACCCGGGGGTACAAGATTATTTAAAAAGTGTAATAAAGGGTGATTACCCAGGGGTACAAAACTGATTAGGTGCACTAATGGGATATAACCAGGGGGTGCAGTATCATGTTCTATATATATAGGGCAGACGTGACTATATGTATATATGTATGAGAATTGTAAATCAATCTAGTGTGTATAGTAATGAATACGGGCATGAAAATTGTTAAGAAAATTCTAATTGAATACTTGACTTATTATGGAAACGAAAAATGTATTAATTTGCTTTTCATCATAGGCTAATTGGTTAACGTATTGTATGGGCGATACGGGCGTACTAATATTAAGGGTAAATACTATTAGGATGGATTCAGACTAGTTATATTGGGGAGTATAGCTAAGGAGAAAATTTAGATGCGTGTTAGGCGTGCACAATAGAAGAGGGGTGAGAATCTCAAGAGAGAGTTCGAACTAACATGTACTTGATACTTGCTTTACTGCAAATTTTAAATACTTGCTTAAACAAATATTTTTACACATCGGCACTGACCCGTTTCTTGCATCTTTTCTCTCTCTTGCTATATATATGTATTATATCAGGTGCTCAGCCGCAGGGACATCAGACTTAGGGTTTCGGATTTGCTTGGCATGCTGTAGCTGTTATGGGAGCTGCAGGACTTTGTTTAGACACTTCGATTATTTCATTCTCATTCGCATGATATTTTCTGTAGGGCATGTGTCGCCCCTTCCTTAGACAGTTTCAGAGATTATGTTTATTCTATTTCTCGTTTACTTTCATTTGGATTGATGGATATTATTGTTTTGGTTTAGTGTTTGGAACTGGGATGTTTTATCCACTCTTATTTATTTCAGCATGCGATTCTGATTTAGTATTTGTGTTAATTAATTGTGAGTGGATGTTTTACATTAAATTACTTGGTTTGGTAATTAAATGGTTTTAAATAAATAAGAAAAATGTTTTGACACTTAGCTTAATTATACTAGGTGATTAAATAAGTTATTATGTTTTCGACAGTGATGCTAAGAATGAACCAACCGAAAATTCTGTTTTAAATTTTATAAAGGACTGATCAACCGATATTTAATTGGGCGGGTGTCAGAGGTGGTATCGGAGAATCAGGTTTTAGTGTCCATTAGGATCTGTACGACTTACTATGTTTTCAGCTTTGCGTCCTTTGATATAGAGCCCTATTTTTTGGACTGTTTTGATCTTATATTTTGCGGTTACGTCTTCAGATATTTAAGATTTTGAAATTACTGTGGACTAATAATATTCTTTCTCATCCCAGATGCCTCCTCTACGTACACTAAGAGACCGATTGGCCCAGCCAGAACAACCGTCCATACAGGCTCAGGGGACAATGAATGCAACAGAAGTTGCCGCAATCGTTGCACAAGAGATAAATGCAGCCTTAACGGTGGTGCAGCAGGCCCCACCTATGGTTCAGGCAGTGGCACCATTTCCAGTGCATCCATTTACCACTGCATGGGAGAGAGTTAGTGAGTCCTTTTAGAGGGCTTGTCCCCCAGAGTTCTTGGGCAGTTCAGATGTGGTTATCACGAGTCAGTGGAAGAAGGACATATAGCAGAATCTTCGCATGTATGGGTGCACAAAGGTTCAAAGGCAGGTTTTGGCTACCTTCAAGCTAAGAGGGCCAGCCTTACAGTGGTGGGAGTCCAATACTACTACCGAGGAGCGAGATGTGATGACTATCAACGATTTTTGGGTGCGGTTTGACCGCAAGTATTTTCCTTCCGCCATCAAGACTGAGATGAGATGGAGACTTTTAGACCTCACCCAGGAAGGGAAGACCATTGCAAAATATGAGGAAGCGTTTACACGATTGACAAACATGGTACCAGAGGAGGTGTCTACTGAGGATAAGCGCATTCAGATGTTCATGGATGGCTTGACATGGAAGATAAAACATCATTTATTGGGTAACCTTTCCCTACACTCATATACCGATGTTCTGAATGCAACCTTATTGCATTGTCAGGACAATCTCTTTCGTGCTAAGGGAAGCAAGCGAGGGGGAGAACCCATCCAGTTGGGAAAGATAGGGGGAGGTAATTCCAGTGGAGTACCAGTTGAGTAAAGTCAGAGGCAGGGTTCCCAGCATGGGGAGTCTGCTAAGCGATTCCGTTCTGGAGGGTTCAAGCATGGTCATGGGGGTTGGAGACAGGGCCACTAGGGCCAGCCATAAAACCAGCAGTAGGGTCAACAACAGGGAGAACAACAGGGCCAGCAGGGCCAAGGTAGAGGTGGTAACGGCCAATCGGGCAGAGGCTACTAGGGGCAGAGAGGAGGAAACTTCATTGGGAACTTTTATACTTGTGGAAAGACTGGACATAAGAAACAGGAGTGCCCAGATAGGGACATAGTTCCTCGACAGGAGGGTTCTCACCAGGAGCTCCAGAGACCTATCTTTATCACTACCTTACCAGTGCCGACTCCAGTTCTAGCTTTACCCGCAGATCCGATGCAGCAGGGACAGTTGCAGTACGGACGTGTTTATAACATCCACCAGGCCACAGTTCCGTAGGCACCACCCGCAGTGAAGGGTAATTTTTTTATCCATGGCACTTTGGGTCACATCTTATTTGACACGGGGGCATAACACTCTTTTATAGACACTAGCTTTGCAAAGGCCACAGGGTTGTTAAGCACGACAGAGAGTAAAGTTACTTGTGTAGACTCACCACTGGGTAATGGGTCATTAATTTTCTTTATATGCCGGGGAGTAGGCATAAAGATTGGCAGTTTAATCTTACCGGCTGATATGATAGTATTAGATACGTTTGAGTATGACGCCATTATTGGTATGGATTGGTTAGTCGAGTATAGGGCCATGATTGATTACTTCAGTAGGAGTATTATGTTTTCCATTCCGAGCCAAGAGATGTTCTTAGTGGAGATGCCTCGCTCGGAGTGAGGGTCGTCCATGTAATACCCCGTACTTTTGGCTATATTTATTTTTGGGATTAATTAATTAAATGCGTATTAATTGGAAATTAATCCGGGTTATAAATACTAACGAGATGCGAGTTGGTATTTGATTATTGTGCATATATGATTATATATGAATATTGGAATTATGAAAATTTGTCGTGAGATTTATATACGGCATTTTAGAAATTTTGTTGAGACGCGTGGGACCGCCGCGTCATGGTATAATATTTTGATTATAAAAGTGAATTTAAAATATATAAACTGTATGGTCGTTTTGAGTGTGCCAACGCGTCCGGAAGGGTCGAGATAGTCAGAAAACACTACCCGGGGGTGTAGTTTGGGTCCCGGGGTATTTTTAGGCCATACCGGCATCATAAAGGGTATTTTGGTAATTTCGTATTTTGGGAAATTAAAAGTGACGAAAATTGGGAGTTTTAATCTGATGTGGATTTAACCCACTAAACTCACTAACCAACCCATATTAACCTAGAAGGCTACGTAGGTTATTGGAAGAGTTTTCTAAGTTCCCCAAATCAAACCCTAGCCACCTTAAGCCACCATTGGAGAAGAAGCTTGGAAAGAAGAAATTCTGCAGAAATCTCCACCAAACCAACATCAAAATCAGAAAGCAAATCAAGGCAAGTGATTTAAATTACATTTCTTATGCAGTGAATGCTTCTTCCATGTTAGAAACCTTGATAATCAATCTTATATAAGAGTTAAAGGAAAACCCATGAAATTAGAAGTTATTATTTAATTTTGGAATAGGTTTGCATGTAGAAACATTGTTTGAAGATTGAATTCAGAGATTTCATATTTATGTGATGTAACAACGGATTAAAATCTGGGAAATTATGATGAGAAAAATCTAGGGTTTATGTTCTTGAAGAAAATTGGGGAAAAATGTAGAAACTTGTGATTTGATGACGTTTAGGATGTATTAAACCCTTAAAAGATGTTAGTATATGACCTTAGCATGTTTAAGGATGATTAGAGGACTTAAAACATTGTTGGGATGAAGTTTAGAGGAGATTTGAGGAGTAAATATGGTGAAAAACGAAACTTAGAGAAATCTGGGACGAATCTGGTAGGTCGTTAGAAGCCCCTGCCCAGGTCGTTCGAACGAACTCGTTCGAACGAGCTTCTAACGAATTGACCAGTCGTTCTAACGAAAGGGAGCCTCGTTCGATAACTTCGTTCGAACGAGATCTCGTTAGAAGGTACAGTTCGTTCGAACGAACTGGAATCTCGTTCGAACAGCCTCGTTCGAACGAGACTTCTAACGAGTTGACAGAGGAATCTCATTCGAACAGTCTCGTTCGAACGAGACTTCTAACGAGTTGACAGTTTGGTCCTTTTTGGACTGTTTTGATTTTTGGAGTCCCGTAAACTTGTTCGAGGATATAGATAACATTCGGATGATGATGTAATGATAGAATTGGGACTTTTGGGTATTTATGAGAAGGAAATTATATACGAGAGTTATATTAAACGGACGGTTTGGGTTGAGACGTGAGTAACTACTACGACGTGAGAGTGAATTATGGCGCGTATGATTACAAACCAGAATAATATAAGTTGTAGATATTATAATTTGGTACGAGAATGCGATATGTACTACGATTAAACTACGGGATTAATAAGACGTGTGTTTACTTAGTATTGGTATATGAATTGTGTGTATGACATACCTACCATACTTGCTATCACGGGAGGTTTGCGTTCGCTTAGGGCCCTCTAATCCTTGTGTTGCCCGGATTTAGACTGGTTACCTTGATGAACATAGGTCATAGAAAAACTTATTGGGATATTAATAAGTCCGCTGATCGTGGGAGCGTAGGTATGTGCGTGACCCATGTGATGTGACTGTGTTCGCCTCCATTGTTTGTGATATTGTTATCTGTGAACTATTCCTGAGAGATTCGGAATATGTAATCCTTATGTACGTGATGTACCGGGATGTATAGCAGAGTATGTGTGCACCGCAGCTTAGCTCTCGGGGTGCTTGTATTGTATATTTATAATGTGAATAATATACACTTAATTAATGGGAACCTTCATGGTAATGTTGTGAAATAATTACGGTATTGATTCGAGAAATATAACGAGTTAGCTAATAGTGTAATATATTGCATATTGAGCATCTGAGTTTACGTTGAACCCCTACTTAATTACGAGCGTTATAATGTTAATAGAACCGAGTAATAAGGGTAGGACCTATGATAGTCTAGCTAGATATGTTGTCACTTAGCTAGTAGTTTGTATCACTCTATATGGGTACTTACGTTAGGAGTGCACAGTTAGACGAGAGGTGAGAATATCATGTGAGTGCACGTCCTAACATGTACTTTGCATTTAATGTTTTAAATGTTTTTTAAAGCACTTGCAGGTTTTTAAAATATAACTCCACATTCGGGCTCTGACCCGTTTGCTTTTCAAATCTACTTTTCTTTGTAAAACCATTTTAGGTGCCCAGCCACAAGGACACCAAGCATAGGATACTCATTCAGGTGACGAGCTGTAGCTGTTTGTGGAAGCTACAGGGATTTGCTTGTAGACGCCTCTATTCATTTGGATTCCAGCTTCATTATCTATCAGTTGTAGGGCATGTTGCCCATTTCTATTAGAGTTACATTTCCATTACAGTTTTCAGACTTTGGCATGTATTGATTTAGTTTTCAGTTTACTTAACAGTTGTGGGATTTGTAGTGAGGAGTTTTTCCTCCAGACTTTATTTACGTTTTATGATGGTCATTCTATTTACTTCAGTATGGTGTTTGGTGTTATTATTCTTCATTATACTTGTTGCATGTTAATCAGACTTAAATTAAAATTTGGCACTTACTTTTTAAATACTAGGTGGTTAGTAATCATTACAATGTTTTCGACAGTGATGCTATTAACTGGACCAACTTGACATTTTGAATTAATTTAATAAAGGAGTAGCTACCCGGTATTTAATTAGTCGGGGTGTCATAGGTGGTATCAGAGCATCAGGTAATAGTGTCCTTTAGGATCTGACGACTTATTATGTTTCCGCTAAGTTTCTTTGATATAGAGCCCTATATTTTAGGACTGTTGTACTCTTTTTGTGTATGCTTCGTTCTTCAGCTATCTTAAGTTTATAAACAGCGAACTTATAAACTTTGTTCTTATTTCAGATGCCTCCACGACGTGCACGACGAGTTCCCAGGGATGCAACGCCTGAACCCCAGCCCGCTCCAGTTTAGAGCATGATGAACGCCGCTGAGGTTGCAGCTATAGTAGCCCAAGCGGTAAATGCCGCCATTGCCGTTGTTCAGCAGGCACCACCTTAGGCGCCGGTTGCCGCGCCAGTACAGGCTAATGCATTCCCGTCTACTTGGGAACGTGTACGTGACGCTTTTCAGAAAGCGCATCCGCCAGAGTTTGTAGGTAGCTCAGATGTGGTAGTCTCGAGCTAGTGGACGAAGGATATGCAGAGGCACTTAAGGATGTATGAGTGCACGGATGTTCAGAAGCTGGTGCTAGCTACTTTCAAGCTAGTTGGATCTGCGCTACAGTGGTGGGAGTCTATTACCACCGCGGAGGAGAGGGATACTCTCACGATTCAGGAGTTCTGGGTACGGTTCGATCGCAAGTACTTTCCGTCAGCTGTTCATACGGAAATGAGGAGGAGATTGATGAGTTTGAAGCAGGAAGGTAAGACTGTGGCCGAGTATGAGGTCGAGTTCACAAATCTGTTGAATATCATTCCAGATGAGATACCAACAGAGAAGAAGAAGATTGAGAAGTTCACGGATGGGTTGACTTGGAGGATTCGTCAGCATCTGCTAGGGTACCTATCGTTGGCCACCTATTATGATGTGGTTAACGCTGCATTGTTACACTGCCAGGACCATCGTTTTCATATGGCCGAGGGCAAGAGGTCGGGGGAGTCTAGCCATCAGGGCAGGACTGGAGGACATAGTGCCAGCGGGGCACAATCTGGTCAGGGGCAGAGACAGAATGAGCAGGGCTCCCAGCAGGGGGATAATAAGAGGTTCCGGTCAGGTAACTATAGACAAGTACAAGGAGGTTTCCGTCAGGGCCATCAGGGTCCAAACGGTCATCAGGGCCAACAGGGGCAGAATGGGCAACAGTTTCACCAGGGCCAGAAGGGCCAAGGGAAAAACGGTAACGGCCACCAGGGCCGGGGACAGCAGGGGCAGAGAGGAGGGAACTTCCCAGGGAAGTGTTTTGTTTGTGGCAAGACTATCCATAAGAGACAGGACTGTCCTGATAGGGGCAGGGCCCCACAGCAGCAGCAGCAGGGTGCTCGCCAGGAGCCACAGAGGCCTATGTTTCCCGCCGCTCTTCCCGCATCGCCACAGATGGCAGTATTGCCACCCATTACAGCAGTCCCAGCTCAGCAGGGGTAGCTACAGTATGGACGTGTCTACAACGTCCACCAGGCTGCAGTTCCACAGGCACCGCCCGCGATTGAGGGTACGTTTCCTATCCATGGCACTATGGGTCGGGTATTATTCGATACGGGTGCTACACATTGTTTTATAGCTACACACTTCGCGAAGGCTTTAGGATTGTTAGCTACGGCAGAGAGCACAGTGATGTGTGTCCACTCACCATTGGGGAGTGGGTCACTTATTTTCTTTATATGCCGGGGAGTGGGGGTAGGGATTGGTAGTCTGGTATTACCTGCAGATATGTTGGTATTAGATATGCATGTTCACGACGTGATCATCGGTATGGATTGGCTCGTAGCTTATTGGGCCATGATTGATTGTTTCAGCGGGAGCATTGTTTTTTCCATTCCGGGGCAAGAGATGTTCGTAGTGGCGATGCCTCGCCCAGAGGGAGGATCGACCGTTCATTTGTATTACCTAGAGGAGGATACCTCTAAGGAGGTTGTAATTCCTTTAGATTCTATCCCAGTCATCAGGGAATATTCGGATGTGTTTCAGGAGATACCAGGCTTACCACCCAGTTGAGAGATAGACTTTGTTATAGATTTTCTACCGGGTACGAGACCTATAGCACGTGCACCGTACCGTATGGCTCCAGCTGAGATGCGAGAGTTATGGGATCAGATAAAGCAGCTGTTAGGTCAGGGCTTTATTCGCAGGAGTACCTCACCTTGGGCCGCTCCAGTTTTGTTTGTGAAGAAGAGGGACGGTTCACTGAGATTGTGTGTGGACTACCGGGAGTTGAATAAGGTCACGATACGGAATAAGTATCCGTTGCCTCGAATCGATGACTTATTCAACCAGTTGAGAGGAGCTTCTTTATTCTCGAAGATTGATTTGAGATCGGGATACCATCAGTTACGTATCCGGGAGGAGGATGTCTCGAAGATCGCGTTCTTGTCGAGATATGATTCTTACGAGTTTCGGGTTATGCCTTTTGGTTTGACCAACGCTCCCGCAGTGTTTATGGACTTGATGAACAGAGTGTTCAGGGATTTTCTAGATCAGTTTGTCATTGTCTTCATTGATGACATTCTGGTTTACTCCCAGACAGAGGAGGAGCACACCGAGCATTTGAGGCAGGTTTTGCAGACACTTCGTCAAAACGAGTTGTATGCAAAATATGAGAAGTGCGGGTTTTGGCTGAAGGAAGTCCAGTTTTTGGGACATATCATTTCCGACCGGGGAATATCTGTTGATCCGGGGAAAGTATCAGCGGTGAGGGAATGGGGACAGCCCACGACACCGACTGAGATTCGTAGTTTCTTGGGCCTAGCAGGATACTACAGGAGGTTTATTAGGGGCTTCTCAGAGATAGCAGGTCCTTTGACACATCTGACTCGTAAGGGTGTGCCATACATCTGGAGTGACGCCTATCAGTTGGCATTCGATGAATTGAAGGACAAATTGACCTCAGCACCTGTATTAGCATTGACGAGGCCGGGAGTTGAGTATTTGGTTTACACCGATGCGTCTTTGCAAGGACTGGGAGGTGTATTGCAGCAGGAGAGACATGCCATAGCTTATGCTTCCCGTAAGCTTAAGCCTCATGAGAAGAATTACCCCACGCATGATTTGGAGTTGGCGGCAGTGGTATTTACCCTACGGATTTGGAGGCACTACCTTTTGGGGGAGAAGTTCCAACTATTCACGGACCACAAGTCCCTACAGTATCTGTTCACGTAGAAGGAACTGAATATGCGGCAGCGTAGGTGGCTTGAGTTTGTGAAAGACTACCAGTTCGACATCCAGTATCACCCAGGTAAGGCTAACGTGGTAGCAGACGCGTTGAGCCGTAGACCAGCAGATGAGGTGGCCGAGGTGTGGAAGGCTAAGTGGAAGGAATTGGGACACCAGGATGCAGTGGCCCGATCTTTCATGTCTGTGATGACCGTTACACCGCAGATTGTCACGAAGGTAGTACGGGCACAGGCTAATGACTCGTTCTGTCAGGAGCAGATAGTTCGATTACTAGCAGAGGGAGCCGAGTCCTATACCGTTAGCTCAGACGGGGGATTACGCTTCAATGGGAGATTGGTAGTTTTGGAAGGGGATGAATTGCAACACGATGTGATGGCAGAGTCGCACGTCTCACGGTTCGCGGTACATCCCCGATGGGACAAAATGTACCAAGACATGAGACGCCAGTATTAGTGGAGCGGTATGAAGAGGGATATCGCGGAGTTTGTTTCGAAATGCGCCACTTGTCAGCTTGTAAAAGTGGATCATCAGAGACCGACAGGATTGCTACAGCCATTGGAGGTCCCGGTGTGGATGTGGGAGAGCATATCCATGGACTTTATCACGGGGTTGCCTACGTCGCAGAGGGATCACGACTCCGTTTGGGCAATTATGGACAGGTTGTCCAAGGTCGCTCACTTTTTACCCGTAAGGACTGACTACACTACGGGACAGTATGCCCAGCTCTTCATTTCAGAGATTGTGAGACTTCACGGTGTGCCCCTAAATATCGTGTCTGACAGAGACAAGATATTTGTTTCGAGGTTTTAGGAGAGTTTCCAGGAGGCCATGGGTACGGAATTGCGGCTGAGTACAACTTACCATCCGCAGACTGATGGGCAGACTGAGCGCACAAATCAGATGTTGGAGGACATGCTACGCATGTGCATTATTGACTTAGGGGGTGGATGGGAGCAGTACCTTCCACTGGTGGAGTTTGCTTACAACAACTCCTATCAGTTCACTATTGGCATGGCTCCGTTTGAGGCATTGTACGGTAGGCCTTGTCGTTCCCCAGCATGTTGGTTAGAGGTGGGGGACAACAAACTGCTTGGGCCGGAAGTGATTCAGGATACTTCGGCAAGGATTGAGTTTATTCGGAGTCGCATTCGGGTAGCTCAAGACAGGCAGAAGAGTTATGCTGATGCGAAGAGATTTTTCAGGGAGTTCTAAGTGGGGGACCAGGTTTTGCTCAGAGTATCTCCTATGAAGGGGATTATGCATTCCGGGAAGAAGGGGAAGTTGGCACCGAGGTATGTGGGGCCGTTTCCTATTATTGAGCGAATCGGACCGGTTGCGTATAGACTCGGGTTACCGGAGCATTTGCATCGGATTCACGATGTGTTTCATATTTCCTCACTGAGGAAATACCTTAGAGATAATTTGGCTCATTCTCACATTGCTGTGGAGGACATCGATCTCCAGCCTGATAGCTCCTACGAGGAGGGGCCGATTGCTATTTTGGACCGAAGCGAGAGGAAACTGCGGTCAAAGATAGTTCCGTTAGTGCGTGTTCAGTGGCGACATCACAATGTCGAGGAGTCCACATGTGAGCGCGAGGATGAGATGCGCGATCGTTATCCAGATTTATTTTTAGCAGGTACTTTCTAGTTTCGAATTTCGGGACGAAATTCAGTTATTAGGGGGGAAGTATGTAATACCCCGTACTTTTGGCTATATTTATTTTTGGGATTAATTAATTAAATGCGTATTAATTGGAAATTAATTCGGGTTATAAATACTAACGAGATGCGAGTTGGTATTTGATTATTGTGCATATATGATTATATATGAATATTGGAATTATGAAAATTTGTCGTGAGATTTATATACGGCATTTTAGAAATTTTGTTGAGACGCGTGGGACCGCCTCGTCACGGTATAATATTTTGATTATAAAAGTGAATTTAAAATCTATAAACCGTATGGACGTTTTGAGTGCGCCAACGCATCCGAAAGGGTCAAGATAGTCAGAAAACACTAGCCGGGGGTGTAGTTTGGGTCCCGGGGTATTTTTAGGCCATACCGGCATCATAAAGGGTATTTTGGTAATTTCGTATTTTGGGAAATTAAAAGTGACGAAAATTGGGAGTTTTAATCTGATGTGGATTTAACCCACTAAACCCACTAACCAACCCATATTAACCTAGAAGGCTACGTAGGTTATTAGAAGAGTTTTCTAAGTTCCCCAAATCAAACCCTAGCCACCTTAAGCCACCATTGGAGAAGAAGCTTGGAGAGAAGAAATTCTGCAGAAATCTTCACCAAACCTACATCAAAATCAGAAAGAAAATCAAGGCAAGTGATTTAAATTACATTTCTTATGCAGTGAATGCTTCTTCCATGTTAGAAACCATGATAATCAATCTTATATAAGAGTTAAAGGAAAACCCATGAAATTAGAAGTTATTATTTAATTTTGGAATAGGTTTGCATGTAGAAACATTGTTTGAAGATTGAATTCAGAGAATTCATATTTATGTGATGTAACAACGGATTAAAATCTGGGAAATTATGATGAGAAAAATCTAGGGTTTATGTTCTTGAAGAAAATTGGAGAAAAATGTAGAAACTTGTGATTTGATGACGTTTAGGATGTATTAAACCCTTAAAAGATGTTAGTATATGACCTTAGCATGTTTAAGGATGATTAGAGGACTTAAAACATTGTTGGGATGAAGTTTAGAGGAGATTTGAGGAGTAAATATGGTGAAAAACGAAACTTAGAGAAATCTGGGACGAATCTGGTAGGTCGTTAGAAGCCCCTGCCCAGGTCGTTCGAACGAACTCGTTCGAACGAGCTTCTAACGAATTGACCAGTCGTTCTAATGAAAGGGAGCCTCGTTCGATAACTTCGTTCGAACGAGATCTCGTTAGAAGGTACAGTTCGTTCGAACGAACTGGAATCTCGTTCGAACAGCCTCGTTCGAACGAGACTTCTAACGAGTTGACAGAGGAATCTCGTTCGAACAGTCTCGTTCGAACGAGACTTCTAACGAGTTGACAGTTTGGTCCTTTTTGGACGGTTTTGATTTTTGGAGTCCCGTAAACTTGTTCGAGGATATAGCTAACATTCGGATGATGATGTAATGATAGAATTGGGACTTTTGGGTATTTATGAGAAGGAAATTATATACGAGAGTTATATTAAATGGACGGTTTGGGTTGAGACGTGAGTGTCTACTACGACGTGAGAGTGAATTATGGCACGTATGATTACAAACCGGAATAATATAAGTTGTAGATATTATAAGTTGGTACGATAATGCGATATGTACTACGATTAAACTACGGGATTACTAAGACGCGTGTTTACTTAGTATTGGTATATGAATTGTGTGTATGACATACCTACCATACTTGCTATCACGGGAGGTTTGCGTTCGCTTAGGGCCCTCTAATCCTTGTGTTGCCTGGATTTAGGCTGGTTACCTTGATGAAGATAGGTCATAGAAAGACTTATTGGGATATTAATAAGTCCGCTGATCGTGGGAGCGTAGGTATGTGCGTGACCCATGTGATGTGACTGTGTTCGCCTCCATTGTTTGTGATATTCTTATCTGTGAACTATTCCTGAGAGATTCGGAATATGTAATCCTTATGTACGTGATGTACCGAGATGGATAGCAGAGTATGTGTGCACCTCAGCTTAGCTCTCGGGGTGATTGTATTGTATATTTATAATGTGAATAATATACACTTAATTAATGGGAACCTTCATGGTAATGTTGTGAAATAATTACGGTATTGATTCGAGAAATATAACGAGTTAGCTAATAGTGTAATATATTGCATATTGAGCATCTGAGTTTACGTTGAACCCCTACTTAATTACGAGCGTTATAATGTTAATCGAACCGAGTAATAAGGGTAGGACCTATGATAGTCTAGCTAGATATGTTGTCACTTAGCTAGTAGTTTGTATCACTCTATATGGGTACTTACGTTAGGAGTGCACAGTTAGACGAGAGGTGAGAATATCATATGAGTGCGCGTCCTAACATGTACTTTGCATTTAATGTTTTAAATGTTTTTTAAAGCACTTGCAGGTTTTTAAAATATAACTCCACATTCGGGCTCTGACCCGTTTGCTTTTCAAATCTACTTTTCTTTGTAAAACCAGTTTAGGTGCCCAGCCACAAGGACACCAAGCATAGGATACTCATTCAGGTGACGAGCTGTAGCTGTTTGTGGAAGCTACAGGGATTTGCTTGTAGACGCCTCTATTCATTTGGATTCCAGCTTCATTATCTATCAGTTGTAGGGCATGTTGCCCATTTCTATTAGAGTTACATTTCCATTACAGTTTTCAGACTTTGGCATGTATTGATTTAATTTTCAGTTTACTTAACAGTTGTGGGATTTGTAGTGAGGAGTTTTTCCTCCAGACTTTATTTACGTTTTATGATGGTCATTCTATTTACTTCAGTATGGTGTTTGGTGTTATTATTCTTCATTATACTTGTTGCATGTTAATCAGACTTAAATTAAAATTTGGCACTTACTTTTTAAATACTAGGTGGTTAGTAATCATTAAAATGTTTTCGACAGTGATGCTATTAACTGGACCAACTTGACATTTTGAATTAATTTAATAAAGGAGTAGCTACCCGGTATTTAATTATTCGGGGTGTCATAGTCCACCCACTTATTTTATATAGAGGATGAAACCTCTACAGTCGTAGTTTCACTAGATTCGATTCTGGTCGTCTGCGAGTTTGCTGATGTATTTCAGGATACACTGGGGTTACCTCTGAGTAGGGAGATCGAGTTTGTGATAAACTTATCACTAGGAACTCGTCCGATAGCACGTGCACCTTATTGTATGGCTCCGGCAGAGATGAGGGAGTTATGGGATCAGATAGAACAGTTATTGGGGCAGGGCTTCATCCGTAGGAGTACCCCGCCTTGGGGTGCCCCAGTTCTGTTTGTAAAGAAAAGGGATGGGTCCCTACGACTTTGTATTGATTATTGGGAACTTAACAAAGTCACGATAAGGAATAAGTATCCGTTGCCTCAGATTGATGACTTGACTGATCAATTGAGAGGAGCGGCCCACTTCTCAAAGATAGATTTGAGATTCGGGTACCATCAACTACGCATCAGGGAGCAGGATGTGTCCAAGACTTCTTTTTTGAAGAGGTATGGGTCGTACGAATTTAGGGTTATGCCGTTTGGGCTAACCAATGCCCCAGCAGTATTCATGGACTTAATGAACATAATATTCAGAGAGTTCCTAGATCAGTTCATCATCGTCTTTATAGATGACATCCTAATTTATTCCTGCACTGAAGAAGAACATGATGAGCATTTACGTATGATTTTACATACCCTACGAGAGCATGAGTTGTATGCCAAATATGAGAAGTGTGAGTTTCGGCAGTGGGAGTTACATTTTTTGGGACACATTGTATCAAAAAAAGGGGTATTTGTAGACCCTAGTAAGGTGTCAGCGGTGAGGGAGTGAGGACAGCCCACGACACCGACGGAGGTGAGGAGTTTTCTGGGATTGGTCGGATACTACAGACGGTTTATTCGGGTATTCTCAAAGATTTTGGGTACTATGAAAAATTTGACTCGTAAGGTCGTACCATTTGTTTGGGACAATGCATGTCAGTTGGCATTTGATAAGCTGAAGGACAAGTTAACTTCAACACCCGTTCTAGCACTTCCCAGAGCGAGAGTGGAATACCTGGATTATACCGACGCATCATTATAGGGGCTTGGGGGATAACTCTAACAAGAGGAGAAGGCTATATCTTTTGCTTCCCGAAAGCTTAAGCCTCATGAAAAGAATTACCTCACCTATGACTTAAAGCTGGCAACAGTTGTGTTTGGGCTTCGAATTCGAAGGCATTACTTATTGGGAGAATAGTTTCGCTTATTTACGGACCAAAAGTCACTGAAGTACTTATTCACACAGAAGGAGTTGAATATGCATCAATGCCGGTGGCTTGAGTTTGTAAAGGATTATTAGTTCGAAATACACTATCACCCGGGAAAGGCTAATGTTGTTGCTGATGCATTGAGCCTTAGACCGATCGATGAGACGACCGAGGTGTGGAAAGATAAATGGAAGGAATTGGGACATCATGACGTTTTGGCCCGATCATTTATGTCTGCGATGATAGTTACACCTCAGATCATTACGAAAATAGTACAGGCACAGGTAGCGGATCCGTTCTGTCAAGATCGGATTAGGCAGTATTTAACCAGGGGAGCCAAGTCTTATTCAATAAGTTCTGAGGGTGGTTTACGCTTTAATGGGAGACTCGTTGTTCCAGAGGGGTAGGAACTTCGATATGCAGTAATGAAGGAGTTACATGGGTCTCAATTTTTGATACATCCCGGTGGGGACAAAATGTACCAGGATATGAGGCGACAGTATTGGTGGAACGGGATGAAAAAGGATATCGCAGAGTTCGTATCCAAGTGTACCACTTGTTAGCGAGTGAAAGTGGACCATCATAGACCACCAGGTTTACTTTAGCCATTGGAGATTCCTACCTGGAAATGGGAAGGAATTTTTATGGATTTGATCATCGGGTTGCCTACTTCGCAGAGGGGGCATGATTCTATATGGGTTATTGTAGATCGGTTGACGAAGGTAGCCCATTTCTTACCCATCAGGACATACTACATAGCGGGACAGTATGCTCAGCTCTTTATTACTGAGATAGTGAGACTGCATGGTGTACCTCTTAATATCGTGTCAGATAGAGACAGGACATTTGTATCTCATTTTTGGGAGAGCTTCCAGGAAGCTTTGGGTACCGAGTTGCAGTTGAGTACAGCGTATCACCCGCAGACTGATGGGAAGACTGAACGCACTAATAAAATGCTCGAGGACATGTTATGCATGTGTATCCTTCATTTCGGGGGAGGTTGGGAGCAGTATCTTCCACTGGTAGAGTTTTCTTATAACAACCCCTATCAGTTTAGGATTGGCATGCCCCCGTTCGAAGCATTGTATGGTAGACCTTGTTCCCCAGTTTGTTGGCTAGATGTAGGAGACAACAAGCTACTCGGGCCTGAAGTAATTCAGGATACATCGAGCAGGATCGAAATAATTCACAATCGCATACGGGTAGCCCAGGACAAGTAGAAAAGCTATGCAGATGCAAAAAGGTTCTTCCGTGAGTTTGGAGTGGGGGACCAAGTTTTGTTGAGAGTATCTCCGATGAAGGGAGTAATGAGATTTAGGAAGAAAGGGAACTTGGCTCCGAGATATGTGGGACCATTTCTTATTATAGAGAGGGTCGGACCAATGGCATACTCATTGGGACTACCAGAGCACTTGCATCGTATCCATGATGTATTCCACATTTCGTCACTGAGGCGATACCTTCGAGATGAGTTAGCACACACTCACATTGCAATTGAGGAGATTGAACTACATCCAGATAGTTCATATGAGGAGATACCGGTAGCTATTCTAGATTATAGTGAGAGGAGGCTAAGGTCAAAGATAGTTCCACTTGTTCGGGTGCAGTGGTAGCATCAAAATGTGGAGGAGTCTACTTGGGAGCGTGAGGAGGATATGCGTGACAAATATCCAGAATTATTCATACCACGTATACCTTATTTTCTTTTCCGGATTTTGGGATGAAATTCCTTTATTTGGGGGGAAGTATGTAATACCCCACATTTTGGATGATTTAAATAATTATGGGATTATTTATTACAGCGAGATTAATTAAATTTAAATGTGAAGAATTAAATTGTTAATTAATCCGAATATAATAAAAATAAATATTAACTAGCGTGCTAAGGGTTAATACTTATTATTTTAATATTACTGTGCGATATGTAATATGGAACTATATACTTTGGTAAATTATCAAGAGATAATAATATGACAGTTTAGTGAATTAAGTCAGACGCGCGTGTGAGTCGTGTCAGGACTAAATTGGTGGAATAAATACATCAAATATTTTTAGTAACTCGTATGATGATTTTGAGTTTACTGTTGAGTTTGGAAGGGTCGAAATAGTCAAAATAGTATACTCGGGTGTTTAGTTTGGGTCCCGGGGCAATTTTAGGCCTAACTGGCACCCCAAAAGGGAATTATGGTAAATTGGATTTTTAGGCCTAATTAATGGACGAAAATTAGGACTTAATTAATCAGCCAAAACAATTGCATTATGGTTAGAAAGCTGGAGAAAGTAAGAACGGCCATAGGAAGTGTGAGGGAAGGCTTTTGCCAAGAGAAGAGGGCCAAATCGACATCACCTTGCACCACCACCACCACCACCGTGTAGATCGGGACGAGGGGAACACATCCATACCAACAACATCCGAAAATTAGACTACTCACTCAAGGCAAGTGTTTATAACTTGTTGTATTTTGGTATTAATTTGATTCATGTTAGTGTAGGATTGTTAGGATTATGCTGTAGATGATAAAAATGGTGAAATTGAGGAATTTTGAATGTGTAAATAAACTTTGTGATTTATTAGATCGAAACCCTTAATGTATGTAGACTGGAAATCACGTTTTAAGGAGTTTATATGTAGAACAAATCTGTAAATTATGGCTTCTTGAACATATATTGGAAGAACTAGGGTTTTGATAAATTTAAATTGGGGATTTCATGTTTTATGAACGATTTGTAATGAATTGATGATTTTAGGATTTTAGAATTCATATGTTATTGATGCGGTCCGATGTTTAATTGTCTATTTGGACTTTGGGGTGTTGAAGGAGAAGAATTGAGGTTAAAAATGGTGGAAAACGTTGAAAAACCTAGGTAGGGGACGAATAACGAATTCTCGCCCGAAGTCGCTCGAAGTCGTTCAAGCAAGATTGCCATCTTGTGCGAAGCCGTTCGAGTGACATGTGGCAGTTGTTCAAACGACTTGCCACCTCGTTCGAGCGACAGAGTGAAGTTTTGATAATTTATTTTAGGGCCCAGCGTTGAGTTTATTAGTTCATAAATGAGAAATATATTTTCTAATAATAAACTTAAGTAAGGGAGAATTTTAGAAGAAGTATGAGAAGCTAAATACTTTAATGAATTAGGTACGGAGAGAATATACCGTAGAGATTTCGAGAGGGATAATAACACAATAACTATTACGAAATGTTGGAATCAAAATGCGTAAGAGAAGCATATATGTAGGTGAAGGAAATACCTATTTATTATAATGGGACGTGTGTATGCCTATTATGTATTATTACTATTAAAGGCACCAATGGGTGATAACCCAAGGGTGTGGGGACCTTATTATTATAAGTGTACTAATGGGTGATAACCCGGGGGTACAAATATGTATTGTAAGTGTACTAATGGATGATAACCCGGGGGTACAAGATTATTTAAAAAGTGTACTAAAGGGTGATAACCCGGGGGTATAGAATTGATTAGGTGCACTAATGGGATATAGCCCGGGGGTGCAGTATCATGTTATATATATATATAGGGCAGACGTGACTATATGTATATATTTATGAGAATTGTAAATCAATCTAGTGTGTATAGTAATGAATATGGGCATGAAAATTGTTAAGAAAATTCTAATTGAATACTTGACTTATTATGGAAACGGAAAATGTATTAATTAGGTTTTCTTCATAGGCTAATTGGTTAACGTATTGTATGGGCGATACGGGCGTACTAATATTGAGGGTAAATACTATTAGGATGGATTCATACTAGTTATATTGGGGAGTATAGCTAAGGAGAAAATTTAGATGCATGTTAGGCATGCACAATAGAAGAGGGGTGAGAATCTCAAGAGAGAGTTCGAACTAACATGTACTTGATACTTGCCTTACTGCAAATTTTAAATACTTACTTAAACAAATATTTTTACACATCGGCACTGACCCGTTTCTTGCATCTTTTCTCTCTCTTGCTATATATATGTATTATATCAAGTGCTCAGCCGCAGGGACATCAGGCTTAGGGTTTCGGATTTGCTTGGCATGCTGTAGCTGTTATGGGAGTTGCAGGACTTTGTTTAGACACTTCGATTATTTCATTCTCATTCGTATGATATTTTCTGTAGGGCATGTGTCGCCCCTTCCTTAGACAGTTTCAGAGATTATGTTTATTTTATTTCTCGTTTACTTTCATTTGTATTGATGGATATTATTGTTTTGGTTTAGTGTTTGGAACTGGGATGTTTTATTCCCTTTTATTTATTTCAGCATGCGATTCTGATCTAGTATTTGTATTAATTAATTGTGCGTGGATGTTTTATATTAAATTACTTGGTTTGGTAATTAAATGGTTTTAAATAAATAAGAAAAATGTTTTGACACTTAGCTAAATTATACTAGGTGATTAAATAAGTTATTATGTTTTCGACAGTGATGCTAAGAATGAACTAACCGAACATTCTGTTTTAAATTTTATAAAGGACTGATCACCCGATATTTAATTGGGCGGGGTGTCCCATTATCCACCTAAGATATGCATAATAACAATATAAGAAAAGTGGCCACATGTGTAGGGTCATGAGCATAAGAGTAATATTTATTCACTTTCGATAAAATTGTACAATTTAAATTTTTCACATCAATAATATATTCCAATGTCTTTTATAATTTATCTTTATGTTATCAAATTTTCTTAAATTACTTCTAAATGTTATACTATTTTTTAAAGGGAGGGGGTGAGACATACATTCTCCACAAAAATCAAAAAGAAGAATTTCATTCCAGTCACATCTCATAAAAATTATATTTTAGGCATATTTTCCAATGCCCATAAATTTAGATTGTATTCATTTAGAATACAAGTATTATGTTATCTGAATAATTTGTTATTTTGGGCCTCTTATAATCGGGTTTTGAAAAAACTTTAAATATAAAAGTTGTCCATAATATGATTTCTTACAAAAATTGGCAAAATGTCTCAATTTATGCCTTCTACACGGATAAAATTTTACTCTTCTATAATGTTACTACATGTCGATAAATATACCTAGTTCAAATTTTCTCTTTTTTCAGGTCCTAAGTGACCATTTTTGTATTTTGTTAAAACACAAAACTTTTAGAAAATTATATTTTACATAAGACTATGAAGTTTCATAATTTCCTGAGTAAAGTTACTATTTTAAAAAATATGAGACTATCTCAGATCTTCAGCATAATTCATAAACCCAAAATTGAAGACATTAATATTTACTAAAACCCCAATCCCCAAAAGTTTGATAAATAAAATTTAAGATAACAAGACATACATTTAATCTACTATCACGGTTTCCAACACATATAATTCATTCAATGTTAGATTTAATATTTAAATCATATCAAGAATGTACAATTCATAATCCAATTCAATTATACTAAGTTAGAATAAATTAATCAAACATATAATTTATTGAATTAGATTCATTAAATTTATGCACCAAAAATTTGAATTTATAAAGATGTGATTAAAAAAAATAATCATTAATTATCTCAACATAAATTTTAGGATTTATATATAAAAAAACTATTGAGGTAGAATATACTATTTATCTCATGAGAGGATAGAGTATAATTATCTTGCCTCAATTGAAGAAAACCTCCAAAATAATAAGAAAGAATTGCAGAAGAAGTTCCTATAAAATTTTCTCCTCAATTGATGAAAATAATCTCCCAAATGTGTAGAAGAAATCCCTCTTGAAAATTAGTTGAATTGGCCTTCAAAAATTCTTTAGAATTGATCCAAAGCTATCCCAATTTTTTTTCTAAATTTTTTTTACCTAGAATAAAAGTGTATAATTTTTTAGATTTAATGTTGAAATTTATGTGGGTTGAGTTGCGAGTAGAAAATGAGGAATTTTTGTAGAGTGACTCGGATAGTGATTGTGAGGTTAGGATTGATTCCAGATGAGACGAAATAGTCAGAATAATGTAACCGGGTGTGCTGATTAGGTCCCTGGGAGATTTTAAACCAATCTGACACCCAGTAAGGGCGTTTCGATCATTTGGGAGACTAGGGTTGGAGGAGCTAAGAATTTATAAGTGTTATATAATCATATACTAAAAGGAGTCTAGGGTTAGAATAAATGAAAACCAATAGAGGCCATGAGAGAGGAAGAAGAGAAGATTCTTAGAGCATTCGACACCATTCTTGCACCGTCATTGCCATCAGAGTGTAGATCGGAAGAGGAGGAGGACATATTAATCATCTAAAAACAAAGTCAGACCACCTTCACTAGAAGTAAGTGTTAATATTTCATGTTATTAAATAGTTATAAGATACATGGTAGAATTAGATGTAATATAGCATGAATATATGGTTTTGAGATTAAATAATTGGCTTAATTCATGTTAAAAATTGGGATTTATATTAGATACTTGATTTATGTGTTTGATGATACGAAATCTAACTTTTGGGATGTTATGAGGGATTAAGTTATGGGTTTTATGAAGACCATGAATGAAAAAGTGAAACTAGGTTTTGTATAGTCAAATCATGATCAAATCTAGTTAACCATGGAATTTACTGATGTTTTAGTATTGGAAATTCGTTAGAAGCGGTTAATATACTCATATTTGATGATGCATTGAATTATATGGGAGATTGGGTACGGTTCATGGGGGTTGGTTTTGATATTAATGGATGAAACTTGTAACAGTGCAATAGGAAGACGACATGTTCGTCGCGAATCGATTCGGTTCCTAGGCTGAATCGATTTGTCTGTCCAGGTTCTTGCCATTTTCTTTATTTAAGTCCTATTTTCATAAATAAATAAATGGAAGACTTTTGTACTGTTCTTATACTATAGGTAAAGACTTATTGATATCCAGTAGTCCTATGATAAGGATTAGGGATTGGACCAAAAGGTGGGGATTAAAATTTAGGCCGATTGATCATAATATGGAACTTAATAAATTACGAGAATTATGAATGGGTGATGGGGAACATGAGTGAACCCAAGACTTAGACCAGTAGTATAGGGATGTATGAACTACCGAAATACCTTAAGGGATAGTTGGGATCTTAGGGTAGTAAGTGATATTCGAAAAATGCAGATAAAACATTGTGTGAGAATTATTAGTACGTTGAGTATTCAAAAGAGATACATACTACTTACGTGTTTTTATGATGGGATGTGTGCATAATTACTGAATATATTTATGTATACATGTTGTGTGAATACAATTATGTGATTTTTTTATGCATGTGAGCATACCTATGTTGCCTGTTATCACAAGAGATTTCGCACAGAGGGCGATCCCACCTTGGCGATTCTAGTGAGGTCTGGATGTGTGCACCAGAACATAGAACTTAGGATGACTCACTATGTGCAATGTATTAGTGGGAACGACGTGTCATTTGGGTATATTAGGTATGTGCATATCACAAAGGCTTAGAATTATGTTCGCCTCCATTATGTTTTACTTGATTTATGATTCGAAGAGACATTCTGAACCGATAGTCCTTGATATGGTATGAGAGGTACATGGACTTGATAGCAGAGTATGCATGGATCGCGATGGCCATTACGGGGATGCCATTGTAGTATATAAACAAACTAGTGTATCCCTATGCCTAAAGGCACGACGAAATATTTCCAAAGCCCCGTAATTGAAAAACGATAAAAATTCCAAAGTGCGTAATTACAAAATGGCAAAAATTTCGTTCCTAACAAAACAGAGTGCAATTTTAAAAAAATGGCCATAATATCATGTATTTATTGGACTATCCACATGTTTTAACAAATAACAAATAGTCTAACATCATTTAAATAATCTTAATTTATTAAACAAATTTACACATAACATGAAATGTACAATATTCATTAACCGAATTCACCTTGTGCCACAAATAAATGAAGTGTCAATTTTAAAAAAATGGACATAGTCTCCTTCGTTTATTGAAATATCCACCATTCGTGAGGGATAACAACCAATCCAATAATACTCAAATAGTCAAAATTCATCAAACAAAACTAAAATAACAACTTGTGATATACAAAAACCAACTCAACATTGGATATCCCCCCACGAATATGTATACACTCATTACATGCAAAGCTGACATGAATGGAGACTCCTATCAGTGAGCACCTTGCTCCCACCGTCATAACCTTCACCTCTTACTTATATCTGAAAATCAATGTGTATAAAGATCCCAAATTTAGTATAACTATTACTAAGGAAAGTTATTTATATTAAAAAAATTACCTTTGTATAAATTACCTGTAAGACGTTGATAGTGCTCTTGGTTGCTCCTGGAAAAAATATAAACCAACAAAATTAGAAACCACTTATTTAATAATCTATAATATACAAAATTTCACAAACTAATATTTGAACCACTTATTTAACTAAAGTTAACTGAATATAGTTCCAAGTAAGCCCACATCTCATAAATAAATTCTCTCTTATTGCTTCCATTTACACATGTTCATAGATGAACTTGCATTCCAAAGTCATCCACATGATATCAAAGAGTTCAGCGCAATCCTTTTAGAAATCAATTGGTATCTATAAGTTTAGACATTCTCTAATTAACAGTGCCTCTAAATTTGGTCAGATATTGACTTTACAATGAATGCAAATAAATTTCAACTATGACATAACTAAATTACTTTAACCAACATGTCATTCTGTAAGAACATATTTCTTATCATGTCCATTTGTTATAATTGGATTAATTCCGAAAAAAATAAATTAAGTCAAGGCTAGTTTTATTATGGAGTTTAATTGGAGTCTTCGGAAAATTCAAGTCCAAGAAAGTGCAATTTAAATCTTTGAAGAAGATTTCAAGTCAATACGTGTTGCATATGTTTAAGATCATTGTGACACCCCGACTAATTAAATACCGGGTAGCTACTCCTTTATTAAATTAATACAAAATGCCAAGTTGGTCCAGTTAATAGCATCACTGTCTAAAATATTTTAATGATTAGTAACCACCTAATATTTAAAAAGTGAGTTGCCTAATTTTAAGTTAAATCTGATTAACATGCAAATAAAAGGGTAATGATAGAATAACAACATTCACCATAACGAAACAATAGAATAACCAACAACATAATAATAAGTCTAGAGGAAAACTCCTCACAACAATCCCAATACTGAAATAATAAAATAAGTTTGAATCCTGAATTAATTACATGCCAGAAGTCTGAATAACTGAAATAAATGAAATGTCTCTAAAAAGGAATGGGCGACATGCCCTACAACTGATGGAATCTGAAAATAGAGTCAAGATAGATGAAGCGTCTACTAGCAAGATCCTGTAACTTCCACAAACAGCTACAGCTCGTCACCTGAATGAAAATCCTATGCATGGTGTCCTTGTGGCTGGGCACCTAAAATGGTTTTTACAAAAAGATAGATTTGAAAGCAAACGGGTCAGAGCCCGAAAGTGGGGATTATTTTAAAACAGCAAGTGTTTTAATAACATTAAAACAATGAATGCAAAATACATGTTAGGACGTGCACTCACATGAAGTACTCACCTCTCGACTAATTGTGCACCCCTAATGTACCATACCCATCTAAGTGACATACATAACTATCCAAACCGTAATAAGTTCTACCCTTTACTACTCAATTCCCATTATATATTCTAGTGTTATAAATTTAATAGCGGGCTATACTTAACTCAGATTCTCAATTTTTTGGCAATACACTCACTATCGGTCAACCCGTTATGTCTTCTCAAAACATTACCATAATTGTATTCACAATACCAACATGAATGTTCCCATTATTTAAGTGTATATTATTCACGTCATAAATATACAATACAAGCACCCGAGACTAAGCTGCGGTGCACACATACTCTGCTATCCATCCCGGTACATCACGTACATAAGGATCACGCATTTTGAATCTCTCAGGAATCGTTCTCAGATAATAGCAAAGCACAGACAATGGAGGCGAACAGAGTCACATCACATGGGTCACGCACATACCTACGCTCCCACGATCAACAGACTTATTAACATCCCAATAAGTCATTCTCTGACCTATGTTCTCGAGGTACCAATCTAAATATGGGCAACACAAGGATTAGAGGGCCCTAAGCGAACGTAAACCTCCCGTGATAGCAAGTATGGTAGGTATGTCATACACATAAAATCATATACATATACTAAGTATACACACATCTTAGTAATCACCGTAATTTATTTGTGGTACACTCCTCATTCTCGTACCGACATATAATGTTACTCAATTCATAAGTTCCCGATTAGTTCAATTATTTAAGCCGTAAATAATTCTCACATCGTAATAGTCACTCACGTCCTATTCCACAATTCCCATTCAATTCGAGTCACACTACTACGTTTTACTTCTCAACATAACCCAAATTGTCCTCTCGTTAGAAGTCTCGTTCGAACGAGGCTGTTCGAACGAGAGTTCGTTCGAACGAACTGGGCATCTAACGAGATCTCGTTCGAACGAAAGACATCGAAAAAACATCCCTCTCGTTAGAAGGCAAACTTTCAACTCGTTAGAAGCTCGTTCGAACGAGCTCGTTCTAACGACCTGGGCAGTTCTTCTAACGAGTGGCCAGTTTTGAGCCCAAAAATTCCTTTTTTCGTTTTTCCAACTTTTCTTCCTCTCTAATATCCTCTAAACATCAATCCAACAATTGTTCAAGGTTTCTAATCGTTCCTAATCATATCTCTCTATCAGCTTTTCTCTAAGGATGACAATGGAGGTGGAGGTTGGTTTGGCAAGTTTAAGGTTTCTAAACTTCCCGTAGCCCACTACCTAGATTGGGGTTGGAAATGGCTTAGTGGGTTAAGACTAAGTCAGATTTTTAACTCAAATTTTCGTGGGTTTTAATTCCCAAAAATCCAAAATTACCAAACTACCCTTACACGTTGCTGGTATGGCCTAAAAATGCCCCGGGACCCAAACTAAACCCCCGACTTGTGTTTTCTGACTTTTACGATCCTTCCGG
Source organism: Sambucus nigra (assembly GCA_949130495.1). Classification (NCBI taxonomy): domain Eukaryota; kingdom Viridiplantae; phylum Streptophyta; class Magnoliopsida; order Dipsacales; family Adoxaceae; genus Sambucus; species Sambucus nigra. Next base: position 366,232,491 of record OX422212.1, read on the forward strand.
ATGCGTTGGCGCACTCAAAACGGCCATACGGTTAATAGAAATGAAATTCACTTTTTAATTAAAATAATTATATTCCTGACGCGACTGTCACACGCGTCTCAACAAAATTTCCAAATTGTCGTATATCAATCTCACGATAAATTTCATATTTTCCATATTCATATATAGCCATATATACTCATTAAAATCAAATACCAACTCGCATCTCGCTAGTATTTTTATCCGGATTAATTCCCAATCAATACACATTTAATTCAATTAATCCCATAAATAAATATCATAAAAATACGGGGTATTACAATCACTCAGGTATGAATACTTGTGAGCTTTTGAGTAATTTAGTATGTTGATTAAATGTTGGGTGATTTAAATGTTTGGGAATTAAATCATTTTTTGCGAAAACATTTTTTTAAATATTTCTGAGTTAAAAAAGTTAAAGAAAATTAGAGGAATTATTTAAAGAAAATTATTTTTAAACACTGCCACTCGAACGAGATAGTGGGTTGTTCAAATGACAATCCTTTGTCGCGCCAACGAGATCCACTTCTCGCTCAAACGATGTGCTGCCTCGATTTTTGTGTTTTGGTTTTCTTGGACTCTGTGTTGCTCATGTATAAATAAAATGTCTATGTGAAAGTTTTGATGAGCAAAACAGTTTCGAAAAACTCATTCCCTTATAGTTTTTCATCATTCGGAGTTTATTAAAGATCAAATTATTCAATTCCAAAGTTTTTGATCTTGAACGTGTTTACCGGAAGATAATTTGTTATTTGACTACACCGTTTTGTTCTTTGTGGGGAGAAATCTACAATCGAAGAGCTGCGTGCTATTGTGGAGGGAGTCCTTATAAAGTTTACTCTTGTGGAGAAGCCGTTTATTTTCCATTGCTGACCATCTGGAGTTCTTGTGGGAGATTCCAGTCGACGACATCGGAACCGAAACCTGTGGGTATTTCGTATGTCACATTATTTCATTGTAATCCGTGAAAGTTGTGTCTTACAAATTATAGTGAAATAGAAAGGTTTTGCCCTTCAGGGATTTTTCCTAAATTTTTTTCTTTTACTGCATGATTTATTCATGGAATGGATTTAATCACTTAGATGCATGTTTAGGGTTTAAAAATTTGAAATTGATTTTAACCAAAAATTGGAAAGGAGTTATTTTTGCCTAAAGTACACACTAAAGGGCCTTCTCAAATTGGTATCAGAGCTTGTTGAAATATCGTATTGTGTTTGTGATACTGTGACTTGAGGTATGCCTTTCAGTGGTTTTGACGATTTTAGAATTCACTTGTTGGAATCATCTAATTGGAAATCACACATGAAAACTTCTCTTAAAAAATTGGTTGATAAGGATGATTGTGAAAAATGTCTTTGCTGCGAAGGGTTTGGTCACAGGATAGATGAGTGTCCCACTAAACTGAGGGAGAATTTTATAAACCATTAAATCGAGTTTCTACCCTTAGTGATAGTGATCCACACGAAGAAACCTTTTATGATAGTAAGCGTGAACTTCCCACCTTTGTGGCTAGTCATGTAAGTGATAAAAACATAACTTTGCATGATTCTTCTGCAGCCACAGCAGTTGATACACCTAATAGTGAGGGTGAGGTGAGTGAGGATAAGAGTGAAGACGAGAGAGATTTGCAAACTTCTTTCAAAGAATTGTATGAAGAAACATTAAAAGCAAAGAAAGCAAACTTGAAATTAGGAGCTATGTTGAAACAACATGCCATAGAAATAAATAATTCCAATGCTTTAATTGAGGATCTTAGGGCATGTGAAAAGAAAATTTGAGAGAAGACAGAATATGTCGAGGGTGAGAGATATAGTCTTTGAGGGTTGATGGAGACTACGAAAAAGGAGATTCTTGAGTTTGAGAATTCTACGCATTTACTTGAGTCAAGGATATGTGAGCTTGAGAAAAAACTGATAGATTCGAGTAAAGTTAAGTTTGATTTGGAGTCTAAGTCTGAAAAGCTTGACAAAATCTTAGGCACCATCAAAATCAAAGATAATCGGAGAGGTATTGGCTTTGATAATCATGTCGCACCTGCACCCAAAGCCAAAACCATGAAAACAAGAGATCCTCCTAGGAACTTTAGGAGAGAGTCACCTAGGAACGTGAGGTATAATCGTCCTATAGGACATGCTCCTCACCGTATCTACACTTTCACTCATTGCGGTAGGAGAGGTTATCTTAGACGATTTTTGCTAAGATCTTAAGAACGCTCATAGAAAGTCTAAATACATTCTTGTTACCAATACCCCTTCTCGTCGGTTCACACCTACTTGGGTTAAGAAGTCGAATTTAAAGGCGTTAAGTATTAGGCTTGGTGATGTGACAACCCGCCTACTAAAATAATAGGTGGCCAGCCCAATACCTAACGCCTTTAAATCCGACTTCTTAACCGAAGTAGGCAACCCGCCTAGTAAAATAATAGGTGGCCAGCCCAATACTCTAATAATCACAGGAATCATAGATGGTCCATTCTCAGCAATACTGTCGATTAAAAATAATAGTACGAGATAACCACCAATCATTTTAGAAAATGGACTGTCAAATTTAAAATTTAGTAAGTAAAAGAAAAACACTTAGACAATCCCATTTGCAAAAACGGTGGATACCAAAAATCGATGAGTAAAGAATGAAAATATAATAAATAATCACCGAATAAGAAGTCGGTGAACAAACCATTACAATTAGTTACACCGAGTATTACATTTCAAAATTTACAATATAATAAGTGAGTGCAACACTGGGGCAACACGCCTAAATAAATAAACTGAACATAACAAGAGTACAATGGAAAGAAGCGTCTAATGCAAATAAGCTACAACATTCGCAATACACGGTAGCTCCATGACAACCGGAATGGAAATGTAAATACGGGTGTCCATGCGGTAGAGCACCTGTACGGCAAGGAGTATATGCGAAAACATAGAAATATAGACGGGTCAGGGCCCGGTTTGATATGATTCCCATGTGACTAAAATGCATGACAGTTAAGTGCATAATTCTCTCGCAGTTAATAATAATAATTCTCACCTCTCAGTCTAAAATCAACCTAGCGCAATATCAATGATGATGCTCTATTTAACCCAAAGTACTAAGGGATAACTTCTCCCCATTCTCAAAACTATGCCCTATTCGTGCGGGGGGTGTCTCACAAAGAGAAATCCAAACAAGGCCCCCCAATACACTACTACGAAGGCAAGATTGATCATCAAGATCCATTAGATCCTAAGTACAATATTGATGAATATAATCATCTAATTTAATTTCTTTTATCATAGTGCTAAGAGATAAACTTCTCCCTAGTCTCAACACTATGCCCTATTCGTGCATGGGGTGTCTCGCATAGAGAAATCAAAACAAGGAACCCCCCGATACACTACTACGTAGGCAAGGTTGATCGTTGAGATCCAAATAGACCCTCAGCACATAACTACTATATCTACATATGTGGGAAACCATCTACATCTACTTCAACGAAACATAAATGAACCCATTCACCATCTAAATGCATAATTCCTATTTCTTCTTAAGGAATAAATTTGAATGGTGCAACATTTTATCAAATATTTACCAATTAATCTCATTTCAACAATTTCTTTACGAATTTTATTTCCTTTCTTCCATCCATGAAAAATACATTTTTAAAGAAAGTTTTATTAACATAAAAATTCTTTACCTTTTTCATAAAATCCCACTTCCCTTCTTCCATCCAGGAAGTGTAATCGAAAGTCATTTTTATTATCATAAAAATACTTTTGTATACCTTGTGCTTCCATCTCCCTTCTTCCATCCGGGAAATGTATCCAAAGCTAAACCATATATCCCATTTTCCTTCTTCTATCCAGGAAATGTAATTAAATCCAATTCATTATCATGAAGTGCTTTAACAAATCTAAGACTGTCCCTTCGGGTTTCCCCATTGGATGCGCCCCTAAATGACTATCATCTTCCAGGGCCTATCAAATAAGACAACCTGGGGACCTACCAAATGTCGAGAAGCGGCCATATGCCTGCGGGAAAGTCAAGAACACACCCATAATCTCCTAACCAGCGCAGTATAATAAACACCCATATGGCCTAGGGACTATATCCACCCTGGATTCATTAGCCAGGGGGCTTCACCATGCGCGCGCAATTTCCCTTATGATAGCGATTTAGAGAGATGTGTAATCCATAAATTATCATTTATGAAAAACATTACTTTTTCCTTTTGAAAACGTTCACTTTTACATTCTCAAAATCATTAGTACTTATTTATTAGTACCACATTTCCATAATATACATTTCTTATTCTTAGTGTCATATTTTATTAATTACCCAAGACCCGAAATGCCATAAACCCTAAACTAGTCTCCGAGAGTTCACACAATTTCATGAACCATCAAAGTGAGTCTCCCTCAAGGATCATCTCCCAAAAGTCTAAACCTTTACCATTTTATCTCCAATGTGTTCTTCGGTTAATCTCCTATTTCATAAGGACATTAACCTAAACAACTAGCCCTCGGGGTAAGCCTAACTATCCCATTTAATCCTAGGACATTAGTCTACCCAAAAACATCCCTCTAGGACTCCCATTGCTTCCCAAAGGAAGGTCCCTAAACCTTGGACCTAAAAGAAAGGGCTAAAAACTAAGCTGGAAAAAAACTCCCAAAAATGCAGAAATTCCGAATCGATTCGCCCTGGCCGAATCGATTCGGTCTTGAAAGAGAATCGATCCGGATAGGCCGAATCGATTCGGTCAAGAAGACCCTGGCATTCTGTATAACCCCGAATCGATTCGGATAGTCCAAATTGATTCGATCAACTGAGACCTGTAATCTTCCCTATTACCGAATCGATTCGCTAGGGCTGAATCGATTCGGTCCTGCAGAATTTCCAAGTTGGGATATGGGTTGTTTAAACCCTAAAATCCCAAAACCCCCAAACCCTTGATTTTCCCCAACATCAACAACAACAATTTATACCAAATCCCTTCTACACAAATCCTAACTAACAATTTTACCTCAAATCAATTCAAAACTAAGATTTAAGGTTGTAATCATCAAAATCTACAAAAACCAATTTATGGTTTAAATCTCCCAAAACTTAACTAAACATGCAATTTATCACATTAAATCAATATCTAGCAAGTAAGAAACCTGCCTCGAGTTTATAGTCTCGGATTCTCTTTCGGTGGCAACGATTTCCGACCACAAATCTTCATTTTCTCCCTTTTCTCCATTTTTCTCCCAACTCTCTCTCTCTTTGTCCTTTTGGATTTTCTCACAAATGAAGAAAGAAAAGGGGCGGGGGAACTTAAACGTGTTTTAAAACACAATTGCCCCCTTTTAATTGCTAATACAACATTAAAATGACTAGTATCCACTTAATTGAGTCATAACGCGTCAAAAGTGCCCGAAATCAAAAAATACAACATGACACTTATTTCGACTATCTCGACTATTCTAAAAACAAGCGCACCCCCTATTTTGGCATTCGGGATAACATTAACAAATTTTGTGTTCTGACTTCATTTTATATCATTAATTATACTCAAATTTCAATATGAGTCATAACCGTCGTTTTACATGTAACGACGCAATATACCGCAATATAATGCTATTTACCTTCTCATACGGTAAATAAACAAAATATAGTAAATATTATCCCTAAATCTCACGGGAAATAATATTTACGCCAACTTTCCCTATTTTATAAAATTAGCCCATCGGGCAAAATAATATAAAATAGACGCTCAAAAACTTGGGTTGTTACATACTCTTCCCCCCCCCCCCCCCCCCCCCCCCCCGCCCTTAGAAGGGAATTTTTGCCCTCAAAATTCGGACATATAGTATAACCATATAAGGGTATACCGTAATAAAATACCATTCTATCATTCTTAGCAAACCCCTTGGTAAAATGGCGTCCTTATTGGACTCGGACTAAGGTCATCGCTATTCGATCTCAGTCTACATTCTACGTGCTCTAACATAGCACCAAATCGTTCCCCACCAACTATCGATCCTAACTTTCTACTACGGAAGTAGATACCTACTATCTTGGAACAAATTGCCTTACTTCCCGAATCACGTCACACCCTTACTAGGGAATAATTACTCATTCAACTACACTAGGCCACACACACGACACCATACTTCTAAGAAACGATCCGAACTATCGTACGGAAATTCGATCCATAAAAGCTACTACTTCCATACTTCGTCATTCCACCACTAGTCTCTTTATACTAGTAGGGGAATCGGTCCATCACGGACATGAAAGCTTTTGCTATAGGCATTCCATGCCTTACTAACCTCTCCGACGATTTCTTACACAGCGCGTCTACTAACTCATCCGCATTTCCTTAACGAAAGGGAATATCCAATTGATAGTCCTTTATGAACTCCAACTTGTTGCTCGTGAAAAGACTAGTTTCCTGCCCAGGAAGTAGTGTCTCTATTCCTTTAAGGCGAATATTACCGTTACGAACTCTAAATCAAGCGGGGGATAATACTTCTCACAAAATTTAATTTGCGTTACGCATAAACAATGGGTCCATGCTCCCGTATTAATACTTCCCATTCCTGGATAAGGCTCGTTTGTCAAATCCACTCTCGATCTTAACAACACGAGTGCAGGGGTAACAGTCAACTAATACTTCAACTCCTATGAAGATAGGTTACCGACGTAACGCTCTATCTAATAAAGGCCCCTCCATAAAAGGCCTAACATTCCGAATCACTCAAGATCCTAAACTTCTTCTTTCTAGGGACCAAATCCCACTTAGAGTTAACCCACAAACCTTTTGTGGTTAACTCCTCACCTCCTCCCTAAAACTATGTTACAGGCCATAAGGGCCTCATGTCCTAATAATCCTAAAGTCAATCTATCTATCCTAATCTAGTCATATAAGTATTATCCTAATTATATACCTAGTGTCTAAGATCTTGCCCAACTCTCGACATTTGCTCAATTTCGTGCGTGGGACGTCTTGCCGAGGCAAAATCCAAACAAGGAACCCTCCCGTTACACTACTACCTAGCATCGTCGGTCGTCGAGAAGTAACGGTCTAAGACATATGATCGGGATCGCTAAAACCCTAACTAATAACTATACTAATAAATTCTACTCATAAGTCTTACCATATCAATCAATCGACGCAATTACTTTCTGTAAATTTCCACAAACACTCTTCTTCAAAATACACATATACATCTTTTGTAGATGGCCTTCTCATTAAGGCATAACCATAAGTCTCAATTCGACTTTCATAACTTAGTCTTCCCCACATCGATCAGAGGAAAAACTATCACAGTGCTCATATCACGCACTTTAACTTAGCCTTCTAATCATACATTTACGTGATTCTCGGCTAAACTTTCCAACCCATCACTTAACCAACAGAAGGAAAGAAAAGAAAGAAAATGCACATCTCTCCACTTCCAACGTCGTTAAGGTTCATGCACGGAGTATCTCGCAAAGCGAAATCCAAACAAGGAACTCCTCCGACACAATCCCCTTAACTTGTTGGTTTTGGAGATTAGGCAATATCATACACAAGCAAAAAAAAAAGAGAACTACCTACCTACATATCGTAAACCATCTGTATAAAGTATCAATCCTATATCTAGGTGAGATATTATAGAACAACTAGATCCTCTCTAGAACTAGAGATAGGATAGCCTCGCGATTTATTCATTTGCTATCGCACCAATCAAACTAAGAATATCTCTACTCGTATATTACATATAATACAAGTAGCACATACCACACATATCATCACTCGCCCCATAACGAGTGAAAGAAAAACATAGAACTTCCCTATCCTGGAAGTCATATTGATATATTCACTATAAGAATATCGATACTACCACAACTCAATATATACACACAAATGTAGGGTAAATATAATACTACTCTACCTTATCAAGAGGAAATGCTCGACCCTCAACTACGGTGGAAATTTCCAGCAACATACCTTACCAATCTTTGGCCATTACCAATGGTTCCTAGACACATTATTCTAGTCTAAACTGAACCAAACCACTTCCGTCTCTAGCTACCCTGGCGATTAGTCGCATAGCTCCCTTAACATCTCTAGTAAAGAGAAAGTTCTACTAGTCTGCCCGACCTTAGCTCAATGAGTCTTCCCCGAGTGGATGTCCACAGATGGTGTCTCCCGACCTTAGCTCCTGAAGTGTTAAAAACACTTACTCGTGAGCCTATCATTTCACTAAAGGGATTTCTCTTCTTTGGATAAAACTTCCTGCACCCCTATACTATGGCAACTACCAACTCCTCCACTTCAACCTTACTTCAATGGGTGAAAGAATTTCCTCCAATCTTCGCACCTGGGAATTTATATACCCCATTCTAGGCCAAAACTCTCGGGCCTTATATTCTCATCGAATGAGATTACACCTCCTCCAATCCGATCAAAAAATTAGCATATGGTCCTCGTCGAGGACCCCTCACTTCAAATTAACGTAGCTTGTAATCCCAAGCTTAGTACCACTCTCTACTGGCAGCTGTACTTGAATAACTATACCGACTGTACTTAGTAATCACGGTAGCAATATATGATAATGCTACAAAGGGAGCGACCTCTAAATCGACACTCATCCCCGACCACAGCTCACAGCTCTTAGTAATCCCGTCTCATGACGCCTTCGCAACGGCCTTCCTCTGATGCCCTTCATCTGACGACTTATAAGTCTCACACGAATGCGCAAAAGATTTTCGGGGTTCTCATACCACAGCAGGAGAGAGAATTCTCACAAGAGAAATCAATGATCTTACTCTTAGGGCTCTATATCAAATCGAAGGAAACGTAGAAGACGCCATCCATACGCATAGATTCCTAAGGACTCAAGAACCTAATGCTCTGATACCATCTGTGACAACCCGCCTACTAAAATAATAGGTGGCCAGCCCAATACTCTAATAATCATAGGAATCATGATGGTTCATTCTCAGCATTACTGTCGATTAAAAATAATAGTACGAGATAACCACTAATCATTTTAGAAAACGGGCTGTCAAATTTAAAATTTAGTAAGTAAAAGAAAAACACTTAGATAATCCCATTTGCAAAAATGGTGGATATCAAAAATCGATGAGTAAAGAATGATAATATAATAAATTATCATCGAATAAGATGTCGGTGAATAGACCATTACAATTAGTTACACCGAGTATTACATTTCAATATTTACAATATAATAAGTGAGTGCAACACTAGGGCAACACACCCGAATAAATAAACTGAACATAACTAGAGTACAATGGAAAGAAGCATCTAACGCAAATAACCTACAACATCCGCAATATGCCGTAACTCCATGACAACCGGAATGGAAATGTAAATATGGGTGTCCATGCGGTAGAGAACCTGTACGGTATGGAGTATATGCAAAAACATAGAAATATAGACGGGTCAGGGCCCGGTTTGATATGATTCCCATGTGACTAAAATGCATGACAGTTAAGTGCGTAATTCTCTCGCAGTTAACAATAATAATTCTCACCTCTCTGTCTAAAAGCAACTTAGTGCAATTTCAATTATGATGCTCTAGTTAACCCAAAGTACTAAGGGCTAAGTTCTCCCCATTCTCAACACTATGCCCTATTCGTGTGTGGGGTGTCTCGCAAAGAGAAATCCAAACAAGGAACCCCCCCGATACACACCTACGTTGACAAGGTTGATCGTCGAAATCCATTAGACCCTAAGTACAATATTGATGAATATAATCATCTAATTCAATTTATTTTAACATAATGCTAAGGGCTAAACTTCTCCCCAGTCTCAACACTATGCCCTATTCGTGCGTGGGGTTTCTCGCAAAGCGAAATACAAATAAGGAACCCCTCCAATACACTACTACGTAGGCAAGGTTGATCGTCGAGATCCAAATAGACCCTCAGCACATAGCTACTATATATACATATGTGGTAAACCATCTACAGCTACTTCAAGGAAACATACATGAACCCATTCACCATCTAAAAGCATACTTCCTATTTCTTCTTAAGGAATAAATGTGAATGGTGCAACATTTTATCAAATGTTTACCAATTAATCTCATTTCGACAATTTCTTTACCAATTTTAATTCCTTTCTTCCATCAAGGAAAAATACATTTTTCAAGCCAGTTTTATTAACATAAAAATTCTTTACCTTTTTCATAAAATCCCACTTCCCTTCTTTTATCCAGGAAGTGTAATCAAAAGTCATTTTTATTATCATAAAAATACTATTGTATACCATGTGCTTCCATCTCCCTTCTTCCATCCGGGAAATGTATTTGAAGCTAAACCGTATATCCCATTTCCTTTCTTCCATCCGGGAAATGTAATTAAAGCCAATTCATTATCATGAAGTTCTTTAACAAATCTAAGATCGTCCCTCCGGATTTCCCCACTGGACGCGCCCCTAAATGGATATTATCTTCTAGGGCCTATCAAACAAGACAACCTGGGGACCCACGAAACGTCGGGAAGCGACCATATGCCTACGGGAAAGTCAAGACCACACCCAGAATCTCCTAACCAGCGCAGTATAATAAACTCCCATATGGCCTAGGGATTATATCCACCCTGCATTCATTAGCCAGGGGGCTTCACCACGCGCGCACAACTTCCCTTATGATAGCGATTTAGAGAGGTGTGTAATCCATAAATTATCATTTATGAAAAACATTACTTTTTCCTTTGAAAAACGTTCACTTTTACATTCTCAAAATCATTAGTACATATTTATTAGTACCACAATTCCATAATATACATTTCTTATTCTTAGTGTCATATTTTATTAATGACCCAAGACCCGAAGTGCCATAAACCCCATACTAGTCTCCGAGAGTTCACACAATTTCATGAACCATCAAAGTGAGTCTTCCTCAAGGAGCATCTCCCCAAATCCTCAACCTTTACCATATTATCTCCAATGTGTTCTTCGGTTAATCTCCTATTTCATACGGACATTAACCTAAACAACTATCCCTCGGGGTAAGCCTAACTATCCCATTTAATCCTAGGACATTAGTCTACCCAAAAATTGTGACACCCCGACTAATTAAATATCAGGTAGCTACTCCTTTATTAAATTAATACAAAATGCCAAGTTAGTCCAGTTAATAGCATCATTGTCGAAAACATTTTAATGATTACTAACCACCTAGTATTTAAAAAGTGAGTTGTCAAATTTTAAGTTAACTCTGATTAACATGCAATAAGAGGATAATGAAAGAATAACAACCATTCACCATAACGAAGCAATAGAATAACCAACAAAAATAATAATAGGTCCGGAGGAAAACTCCTCACAAAAATCCCACGACTGAAATAATAACATAAGTCTGAATCCTGAATTAATTACATGCCAGAAGTCTGAATAACTGAAATAAATGAAATGTCTTAGAAGGAATGGGCGACATGCCCTACAACTGATGAAATCTGAATATAGAGTCAAGATAGATGAAGCGTCTACTAGCAAGGCCCTGTAACTTCCACAAATAGCTACAACTCGTCACCTGAATGAGGATCCTAAGCATGGTGTCCTTGTGGCTGGGCACCTAAAATGGTTTTTACAAAAATAGGTTTGAAAGAAAATGGGTCAGAGCCCGAATGTGGAATTCATTTTAATAACATCAAGTGTTTTAATAACATTAAAACAATGAATGCAAAATACTTGTTAGTACGTGAACTCACATGAAGTACTCACCTCTCGACTAATTGTGCACCCCTAACGTACCGTACCCATCTAAGTGACATACATAACTATCCAAACCGTAATAAGTTCTACCCCTTACTACTCATTTCCCATTATACTTTCTAGTGTTATCAATATAATAGCGGGCTATACTTAACTCAGATTCTCAATTATTAGCAATACAATTCACTATCGGTTAACCCGTTATGTTTTCTCAATACATTACCATAATTATATTCACAATACCAACATGAAAGTTCCCATTATTTAAGTGTATATTATTCACGTCATAAATATACGATACAAGCACCCGAGACTAAGCTGCGGTGCACACATACTCTGCTATCCATCCCGGTACATCACGTACATAAGGATCACGCATTTCGAATCTCTCAGGAATCGTTCTCCGATAATAGCAAATCACAAACAATGGAGGCGAACACAGTCACATCACATGGGTCACGCACATGCCTACGCTCCCATGATCAACAAACTTATTAACATCCCAATAAGTCCTTCTCTAGCCTATGTTCTCGAGGTACCAATCTAAATCCGGGCAACACAAGGATTAAAGGGCACTAAGAGAACGTAAACCTCCCGTGATAGCAAGTATGGTAGGTATGTCATACACATAAAATCATATACATATACTAAGTATGCACACATCTTAGTAATCACCATAATTTATTTGTGGTACACTTCTCATTCTCGTACCGACTTATAATGTCACACAATTACATATTCCAGGTTAATATAATTATTTAAGCCGTCAATTGTCCTCACGTCGTAATAGGCACTCACGTCTTAATCCATAATTTCCATTTGTTCAAGTCACCCTTCTCTGTTTTACTCCTCATTATATCCCAAATTTCTCAACAATACCAATTTATCATCAAGGGAATGGTATCTCTACAATTAAACAAGGTTACGGGACACGCGAAACCAAAATAGGCCAAAAAACCTAAATTGTCAGCTCGTTAGAAGTCTCGTTCGAACGAACTGGGTATCTAAAGAGGTCTCGTTCGAATGAAAGGCATCGAATGAACATCACTCTCGTTAGAAGGCAAACTGTCAACTCGTTAGAAGCTCGTTCGAACGAGCTCGTTCGAACGACCTGGGTAGGTCTAACGAGAGGCCAATTTCGAGCCCAGAACTTCCTTTTCTCATTTTTCCAACTTTCTTCATCTCTAATCTCATATACAATTTGTCCCAACATTATTTTAAGGTTTCTAATCCATACCAAACAATCATAGGTCATAATTAAACAATTATATAGGGCCAATTCTTCCTAAACATCATTGAATCATCAAATCCCTTCATTTGTCCCCAAATCATATGAACATGAACCCTAAAATTTAAAGTCACCAATGGGCATAATTAAATACGTTTTTTATTATGAACAAGGTGTATTTCCATTAGAATAATCCTCCTAACACAATTCTACATGCAATCCTTTCATCAAAATATAAAGTTCTAATTCCAATTAATGGGTTTTTATCAACTCCCAAGAACAATACAAATTTTGTCAATTTCCTACGCATGGAAGAAACATTATTTTTAATAAACGAAATTAAACCACTTGCCTTATGTGTATCTCTGAATTTGATGACGAATTGATGAGGTTCTCTCTCTCTCTCTCTCTCTCTCTCTCTCTCTCTCTGCAGAATTCTCCTCTCTCTACAAGCTCTTCTTCTCCAAGGTGACAATGGTGGCTAGGGTTTGCCTTAGGAACTCTTGGAACTAATTCTAATAACCCCCGTAGCCCATAAGGTCATAAGGTGAAGTTAGTGGGTTTAGTGGGTAATTACCAAATCAGATTTAATTCCTAATTTTCGTTGGTTTTAATTCCCAAAAATTCAAAATTACCAAACTACCCTTATACGTTGCCGGCATGGCCTAAAAATGCCCTGGGACCCAAACTAAACCCACGGCTAGTGTTTTCTGACTATCTCGACCCTTCCGGACACGTTGGCGCACTCAAAACGACCATACAGTTAATAGAAATAAAATTCACTTTTTAATTAAATAATAATATTCCTGACGCGACTGTCACACGCGTCTCAACAAAATTTCCCAAATTGCCGTATATCAATCTCACGACAAATTTAATAATTCAACATTCATATATAGCCATATATACTCATTAAAATCAAATACCAACTCGCATCTCGCTAGTATTTTTATCCGGATTAATTCCCAATTAATACACATTTAATTCAATTAATCCCATAAATAAATATCACAAAAATACGGGGTATTACAAAAACATCCCTCTAGGACTCCCATTACTTCCCAAAGGAAGGTCCCTAAACCTTGTACCTAAGAGAAAGGGCTAAAAACTAAGCTGGAAAAAAGATCCCAAAAATGCAGGAATTCCAAATCGATTCGCCCTGGCCGAATTGATTCGGTCCTGAAAGCGAATCAATTCGGATAGGCCGAATCGATTCGATCAAGAAGACCCTGGCATTCTGCATAACCCCGAATTGATTCGGATAGTCCTAATCGATTTGGTCAAATTATACCTGTATTCTTCCCTATTACTGAATCGATTCGCTAGGGCCGAATCGATTCGGTCCTGCAGAATTTCCAAGTTAGGCTATGGTTGTTTAAACCCTAAAATGCCAAAACCCCCAGACCCTTGATTTTCCCCAACATCAACAACAACAATTTATACCAAATCCCTTCTACACAAATCCTAACTAACAATTTAACCTCAAATCAAATCAAAACAAAGATTTAAGGGTGTAATCATCAAAATAAACAAAAACCAATTTATGGTTTAAATCTCCCAAAACTTAACTAAACATGAAATTTGTCACATTAAATCAATATCTAGCAAGTAAGAAACTAGCCTCGAGTTTGTAGTCTCGGATTCTCTTCTAGTGGCAACGATTTCCGGCCACAAATCTTCATTTTCTCTCTTTTCTCCATTTCTCTCCTAACTCTCTCTCTCTCTCTCTCTCTCTCTCTCTCTCTCTCTCTCTCTCTCTCTCTCTCTCCTTTGTCTTTTCTCACAAATGAAGAAAGAAAAGGGGTGGGAGAAATTAAACGGGTTTCAAAACACAATTTCCCTCTTTTAATTGCTAATACAACATTAAAATGACTCGTATCCACTTAATTGAGTCATAACATGTCAAAAGTGCTTGAAACCCAAAAATACAACATGACACTTATTTCGACTATCTCGACTATTCTAAAAACAACCCTATTTTGGCATTCGGGATAACATTAACAAATTTTGTGTTCTGACTTCATTTTATTTCATTAATTATACTCAAATTTCAATATGAGTCATAATCGTCGTTTTACATTTAACGACGCAATATACCGCAATAATTGCTATTTACCTTCTCATACGGTAAGTAAACAAAACATAGTAAATATTATCCCTAAATCTCACGGGAAATAATATTTACGCCAACTTCCCCTATTTTATAAAATTAGCCCATCGGGCAAAATAATATAAAATAGCTGCTCAAAAACCTGGGTTGTTACAGGTGATTCTCGCATCATTGCCCGTGGTTCTCCTCATATTTCATCTTTCGATTGATATTGTTCGTCAGTTTGTCATACTCTAGTATTTGTTTCATGTGTCATATTTTGCTAGTGTTATGACGTGTTTCTAGTTTTTGTTATTTATTTGAGTCTTATCAAAAACACAAAAAGATTTTGCTTTTTATAAAACTTTTGAAAATACAAAAAGATTTTTGGTTGTTGAGTCGTGAGGATTCATGTTTGATGTGGCATATTGGTGTGCTTGAACCCCCATTCCTTTCATTATCCATGTGGAGAGGACTTTTGGTCATTATTATTGATGCTTAGAATGATCTTAACCATTGCACTATGGGGTTGTTCCGAAGTTGATATGCAGTTTGATTCGACTTTGTGTATATGCCAGTCTTGCACACATGCACGAGTTTATATTAATGTTTGACTTCTCTTGTATATTTGAGTTTGGTGAGACGATCTTATCTCAATTTTGTCATCTATGCGTAAGTAAACTTAAGGAGGAGGTGTGCCTGTAATAACCGTCTTCCTTGAGAATTGATATTGGAAAAATAATGAGTGTTCATGGGAAAGGGCTACAAAAGTATAAAATTGGCTTGTCGTGAAATCCACCGTTTAAAAGAGCCCAAAAGAAAATCAAGGCAATAAAAATTCATATGCAAATAATTGGGTCCAATAGGACTTTATCTAAGTTGAGATTGATAGATATTTCTAAAGATCTTGAAAAAATTCATATATATGAGGGAGTTTGGTTGGGGATAAATTTAAATGGGTTTTCACCACGAATCTTACATTGAAACATCGTATCATGACGCTATTGTTCATAGAATCGTCAGTAATCCGGACTTGTGTGCATGTTGTTAGTTTAGTACATTAAACTCACACTTATTTTGTCACAAATGGCTTTGATGAAGTTTGATGATTTTTTGCTATCAATTAGAACTTCATGATCGATTCGACGTATTGAAATGGTGACTCATTTCTTGTAGCTCACGCCCATTCAGTCCACATTCATGTTTTTAGCACATTCGTACTATGTTAACATGTAATTATCGTTGGTCGTTTTACTTTGTTTTCTATTTTCTTTTCTATTTTCAGTCTGATTCATCTTTCAAGGTACTGTTTTGGAATAATTTTTTCACTCGGCAAATCCTTACTATTTTGAGGTATTTTTGGAATTTTTCATTTTTCATTCGAGTGACAACTTCGAGCGACATCGGATGTTGTTCAAGAGACATAACAATGTCATTCGAGCGACATCAAGCGAGATGAGGGTTTCATTTAATATCAGACGTTCTCTCTTCTCCTATTTTTGTTCTCTCATAACCTCTCCTCTGCACAAGCGACGACAACAATTTTTTTTGATAAACACATAAAATCCATTTTTTGCTCCTGAATTCTCTGGCAACAGAACCAGTTCAAAAACAAACTGCCATTTCCCTCTGTCTTCCAGCAGTGATAGAACCAGTTCAAAAAGGATAGTCAACAGCCATTTTTTTTGTTTGATCCTCTGGCATTCTCTATTTTAACTTCTCTGGCGATAGCGATTTCACCACAATCCTCCAGATTTAGTTACGCCGGCCTCATTTTTACACCGTGTGCCTCCGACGTCTTTCACCTTCTTTAAGACGGTTTCCCATTTTTGGCAATTTTGAGGTACTACTATGTTCTGTTCATGGCTGTCTTTTATTTTTTTTATTTATCATAACTCATTTGTTTGAGTAAAAGATTGGTTTCTATTCTTAGAATTCTATATCATATTTTTTCACTGTTGTTGTGGTTGGTGTTCGTGGGGGTTTGGTGGGATGTTTTTTATGGAGATAGGTTCTTAGGTGTGTGTTCCTCGGTGACGGTACCATTTCACACATTACACTCTTAGTGTCATGCCACCTAGACGTCGTGGTGTCCCTGCAGGCCGACTCGATGAGCCGCCACCCTTTTCTCGAGCTCAGAGAGCTAAGGATAGTAGACCCCAGTACTCCATAGTGAGATGGGCCACACGTGTTGATCATGATCATTATTGCTTATTGGGTCTCCATATTAGGTCTGTTGTTCAGGAGCGCGTGTTTTATTATTCTGAGTTTCATGAGTTAGGTATTCATCATTAGTTATCTGGTAGGGGTTAGGATCACTTATTTGAGGCTCATGGGGTTGTCTATCTGGATATTATCCATGAGTTCTTCTTTCACGCTCTCGCCCATGTTGAGGGGATTTTTTCTATTATTTTGGCGTTCTTATCCTCGTCAAAACAGATCTTACATCCGCATTCCTACACCTTCCACGCGTCCCTGACGCTATGTTTCCTTGTTATTTCGATGATAGACCTATATATGATGATATTTTGCATCATTGCTTCTGGGAGATTCCTCAAGCAGGTACTACTACGTATCACCGCCAACTTTTCCATGCCTTCCGTGTTCTTAATAGGTTTATGTCAGCATCCATTTATCCTAGGATAAATCATACTCAGATCGGATCTGACATTGTCTATTTTATGTACCATGTCTCTTAGAGGTGGGATGTTGATTTAGTGACTATCATGCTTCGTGGTATATCCTCTATCACCGTCAATGGTACCTCTCCTATTTGCCCTGCTCTTCCTTATAGGATTTTGATTTCCCTCATTTGCACTACTGTTGGGGTTCCTCTTTTAGAGGGTGATCAACATCTCCCTACGCCTGCTTTTACTGATCATAATACTTTCACACGTTCAGAGAGTCATTTGCCACAGGTTATGAGAGCTCGAGCTCCACCCACTGAGGGAGCCTTCTCCGATGCTGATCCCTGTCAGCCTGCTGGTCACACTGTTTCGAGCACCTCTAATTTTTTTAGCCACCCCCTCCACACCTCCACCCACACGTCCTATTGAGGAGGTGGTTTACACTTTACAGGCACCGGTAGCTGCCCAAACTCGGATGTATGATACTATAATTGCTAGATTTCATGCTGAGGCCGAAGCCCGTATTCGTCCTGAATCTAGGATGACAATGTTCTTTGATGAGATGCAACATCGAGAGCATCTGAGAGGTGCAGGATCCTCTAGACTCGATCATATTCATTTACATACACTGATGCTGTTGCTGCTGGTGGTGATGATGATACTCCCACTGATGTTTAGCTGTATCTATTTTTTCACTGTATCTAGGACATTGATATTCCTGATGTATTTATTTATTCTCAACTATGATGTATTCTTATGGACAATTGTATCACCATTGGTTTTATTTTATGGCATGTATGTATAGTTTCTTTTGCAGTTTTAGTGATTCTCTCATTATGCTTCAGTTACTGCTATATTTTGCTACACATAGTCATACTAATATTGTTTATCTAGTCATGCTGTTCATTCTCATATATCAATGCTAGATTTCGTGTGTTTGTTCTACCTTTTGTCTATTCCAGGCAAAAAGGGGGAGAGATAAATATGTGACGTAGGGTCTGAATAGCCAAAGGGGGAGATTTAAAAGATCATATTTCTTATGATGCCCATTTGTTATAATTAGCTTAATTCTGGACAAAATAAATTTAGTCTAGGCTAGTTTTATTATGGAGTTTAATTGGAGCCTACGACAATGTTCAAGTCCAAGAATGTGCAATTTAAATCTTTGAAGAAGATTTGAATTCAAGACGTGTTGCATATGTTTAAGGTCACTTAGGTATGAATACTTGTGAGATTTTGAGTAATTTAGTATCTTGATTAAATTCTGGGTGATTTAAATGTTTGGGAATTAAATATTTTTTTTGCGAAAACATTTTTTAAATATTTCTCAGTTAAAACAGTTTAAGAAAATTCGAGGAATTATTTACAGAAAATTATTTTTAAACACTATCGCTGGAACGAAACAGTGGTTCATTCAAACGACGATCCCTTATCGTGCGAACGAGATCCACTTCTCTCTCGAACGACGTGCTGCCTAAATTTTCATGTTTTGGTTTTCTTGGACTCTGTCTTGCTCAGATATAAATAAAACGTCTCTGCGAAAGTTTTGATGAGCAGAACAATTTCGAAAAACTCATTCCCTTATAGTTTTTCATCATCTGGAGTTTATTCAAGATCAAATTATTCAATTCCAAAGTTTTTGATCTTGAACATGTTTACCAGAAGACAATTCGTTCATTGACTACAACATTTTGTTCTTTGTGGGGAGAACCCTACAACCGGAGAGCTGCGTGCTATTGTGGAGGGAGTCCTTATGAAGTTTACTATTGTGGAGAATCCGTTTCTTTTCCAGTGCTAACCATCCGGAGTTCTTGCGGGAGATTCCAGCCGATGACATTGAAACCAAAACCTGCGGGTATTTCATATGCCACCCTATTTCATTGTAATCTGTGTAAGTTGTGTCTTACAAATTATAGTGAAATAAAAAGGTTTTGCCCTTCGGGGATTTTTCCTGAAATTATTTCTTTTACCGCATGCTTTATTCATGGAATGGATTTAATCACTTTGATGCATGTTTAGGGTTTAAGAAGTTAAAATTGGTTTTAACTAAAAATTGGAACAAAGTTATTTTTGCCTAAAGTACACACTAAAGGGCCTTCTCACATTCTTTTTCAAATCCTCAACATCACGTTTGACTCCATATTAAAGTGTAGCAACAACATGTTCATATTCTATAACAACAACAGTGTTACTGCCTGAATATTATATGATAGGCCTCCACTTCGATAGGGCGCATGCCTATGCTCCATGGGGACTATGGTGATTTGGTGCACCTTTCGCCTCTTACAACTATGTTTGATGCACTAATGCTGAATATTGAAAATGTCATAGAAATAGAAACCTCATTATCTTCGACGACCTTCTTCTTTCTTATGCTCTAATAACTGTAGCAAGCCATGTCTTGTAAAAAAGTTAGGGAAAAAAACCAAAATGGCCCCCTTGTTATTATTAATAATTTGTAGAGTTTGGAAAAAGTGTTGAAAAAGGAAAATCAACGATGGTTAGTGCATGATTTGGACTTTTGAAGTTCATAAATCAAACATGCACCTCAAATCTATCGATATCCAGGCCTTTGTCATATGGAGTGCCCCCCCCCCCCTCTTGATCGTTTAACCATTTGATTAGATTAAGAACACATTTTTTGAGAAACCTGAACCAAAAGAGAATTAGATAGAATCTTAAAAACTTTAACATTCTCATACATTCCTTACTTTGTTGATGAGAAATCTTTAAAACTGAATTTATTTTAATGGAGCTCCATTTTCTGGTTTGCTGTCAGCACCACCATTTATTTGAAACGTGCATTGAAGTAACTTAATAGGATTTCCAGATTCATTTGGGCCACCCCCAATAGAATAAACATCTTCATTTTAAGAGAGTTAAATAAAGGAAGCTCCGAACAACTTCCACGTTAGCTAGGATCCACACCAAATGGGTATGTATATCAGTATTGACCAAACCAACTGAATATGCATCACTTCATGTAGTTTCGTGACATTTATAAGCCGATCCACCAAATATATGAACCGGAAGAGATAAGGATATAGAAATTAAAAAAAAAACTAATATAAAAAAAGTAAATGAGTAAACTGAAAGGGAGAAAACATACCACTCCTAAGCATATCAAACTCCTTCATTGTCACGAATACTGTAAAAAGAACAAAAAGCAAGCCTTTTTAATCAACAGACACGAGTGATTTATAATGAATAAACTAATTTCAACAACCACATATATAAATCATAACATCCATAAATAATTCAGTCAAAACTCAGTAGTAATTTATAAAACCAATATATGATTAGAGTTTTCATAAGAAGTTTGTTTGAAGCTTTTCTCTGAAATTCCAGAAGATGAGTGAGGAGAGATGTACAAAACTTTAAGCTTTCACTTCCATAATGTTTTCCCACATTCCTTATTAAAATTATGTAGTGGAAGGTCATCAACATCAGTAAGAGGAGGCACTATAGCGCTGTATAGAGGAAATTTATCTTTGCATATCGGTAGGGTACTCTCGGTTATCTTGAAGGGTAACTCTTATACACATGACGCCCAAGGATGTATAACACCAGTATTTGGTCGCACAACGTACTTCGGAGATAACGTTTTGACCTTGAAAAAAATCTTCATATCAAAACAAATAAAATCAAATGCAAGTATAAACCGACATAGATTCATCTTAAAACCTAGCATTCATCATAAAATAAATAAAAGAGTCAAATTTCGCAATAAATTGAATCATGTAATAAAGTTTATCTATTGTGTCTTCTCATTCAAAAAGAAGTTTGTCAAAACGAACGTCGTTGTCAAAGATGACGTCGTTCAATGAACCTAAACATGTTATAGGTTGAAGAATTAGACAAACATAAAATGAGTTTGAACTGATAAAGTATGTGGTGGTGTTTTGAAGTAGTTTATTCTGTATCATTACAATAGTGTGGTGTGTGTGTGTGGGGGGGGGGGGGGGGGGATGGGATTACTTTTAGTCCCAAATACACAAAAAAGGATTTTTCAAAAGGGAAAAATCAACAAAAAGCACAACATGCTCAACTTTGATAATAAAGTGAGACTCCATATATGCCAACTCCAAGGGTCACTTGAGACTATCAGGTTGTGTCCGTGAAACGTACCTCGAGATAATATCCATATATTAGAAGAAAAAATATGTAAGATGTAACAGCAAACCAAAAATGATAATTCTTTTACTGACGTAAGATGTAATAGAAAACCAAAAAAGATGTCCGTGAATTACTACACTTGGTGAGGACTTTCAAGTAGTAATTGATCTTGGATATCAAAAATGATAGTCACATCAGATTAATCACATCACTTGAATAATATTTAATAATTGAATTAGTATACTTAAGTTATCTTTCTTATGTATCAAAACCGTCAGTGAGTTGTATCGATAGTTTGTTTTGTTTGGATTGTTCAATGTGATTGAATTTACAATTTACCCATTGTCCTCTTAAAAGGTAGTAATATGCAACGTTTCTTATATAAACTATCGAATTTGAGATTTACATTTAGTTGTATGCATTTTTATTTTCTTCTTTTTTTAGAATTATGGTGACCAACTAAGATAAACTTGCATGTTTAATAAAATGATTTCAGTTATGGATTCTAGAGTTTGGATAACAATCCTTCAGTAGTAGCCTGCAGGTAAGAAGTAATCAAGTAGAGGACGTGTGTTGACCTTAATATGTAAGATACTTAAGTATTATGATCTTTACAATCCCTTATTTACAATTAACATATTCAGAATCTTAAAAGTACCTACATAATCTCTCATAAGTTCCCATCAGTTCCTCATGAAGCATCAATTAGACAATAATTCAATATGTTTTCAAACTCTTGACATGAATGATGAGGTTCAGAATTCAATAATGAATTTTCCCAAATTAAAATAATTCAATGTCATGATCTTTTATTCAACATTCACTAAAAATTAAAATCACCTCACTTGCACATTTTGTCAAACACCTAAAGTGCAACAAAGAAATATAAATATTTGAAACACTTAAATTACCACAAACCCTTCAGAACTTTGCCGCTTTCCAAAACCAACCAAACAAACCCTGAAACTAAAGCAAGGTTAGATGAAATATAATAAGCAGTATGGAATATGGTACAAACTTATACAACAATAAAATGTAACAATACAATAAGAAGCACAGAACAATACAATAAGCAGACTTATAATGGAATAAGTACAAAAAGTCTTATACAACAACAATAAGCATAATTACAAAACTTTGAAGTAGTCAAGTGATAATCTAGCATAAAAAAAGTTGACATACTGTCTCAATTTTCTACAATCATGGCACAAACAAATAGAACAAATCGACACAAAATTGACGCGACACCCATTTCCATCCCAACATGAACACACATACAATCATCTGTGTTCAAGATACTTCAATATGACATTATAAGTAGTTTATATTAATGAACGGCAACGAAGAAGTGTTTGCTCAAAGAACCAAACGTGATAAGAACAAAACATTTTGTCATCTGTTCTATATAATATAAATAATTAACAATGTAAATAATAAATGAAAAATAATTGAAGTCCATGCTTGAAGGCAAGAAGAAACTAAAAATTGAAATTTAGGAAAAAAATAGAGCACCCCTTTTTCTTGAATTAACTGGAAATAAAAGAAATGTATAAACATTCTCACAATCAATTCAACATAATATGAAGAAATGCATGATATGAGTTATTGCAGGATATGAGTTCTTGATATAGGTAAATAGCCCAAATAAATGAAAGAAGGTTTTGAAATCTCCCTTTCCTAGTCAAAATAATAAATGTATGACAATTGATATACCATAAAATAAGGAAGACTCATGGAAGGAAGACTGGAGCAATAAAATGGATAAGACGGAAGACTCAAGTGATTAATTAACATGAGCAGATTATTGGTTAAAGGAGGAAGACTGCAGTGCTTCATACCTTGATTCAATGGAAGTGACTAGACACCAACCTTACTAATTGCTATGAGCAGCATAGGTTGGAATTTGAGTGGTCTGTGGAATTCTCAAGCAGTTGGTGAAATATGTGATTTAGTGGAATTTGAGTGGTCTGTGGAATTTGAGTGGTCTTTGTCAATCTGCAATCATGATCTCGTTAATTCAAGTCACCAAAAATAATTACCAAAAAGAGTAAATATTAAACATCAAAGATAATTAAGATTTAATAAATATATAATATAAGAGCACAAACTCAACTATTCAAATGATAGGATAACCATATAACTGTTAACAGTGGGTAGAACATTAACTTGAGTTTTTAGAACATAAACCTGAGGATATACTACTTGAGTTGTTAATAATAAATATTCAAATGATAGGACAATCATACAACTAAAGATCCTAAGCTATTACTTTCAAATAAAGACAACAATGCCCACAACAAGAAACAAAAAAAAAAAAAAATTAATCCAATAAAGAAAAAGAGACAATTAAAAACATACAAAGATATTAAAAATCTTTGATGGTGATATGTTTAACTACATCAGGAGACATGAAAAGACCAGTCACTTTCTTATGAACACGTAGCTCAAATCTATCAAATGTGTTTATTCATTCACCACAGGGAGACTTTCTATTAGCAATTTTTAGAACCTTAGTAAGCATCCTAATAGGTCCTTTCGTCCTCAATTTTTCCAATGTCAAATTATGTTAAAAACTAAATGAAATAAAATATGGATTACCTAAATAAGGTTACCCAAACTTCTTCAAAGAGTTTCCCTAAAAAGTAGATATGAAAATGAACATATTAGTAAAAATGAATTACCAAACCACCAAGAAAATAAGAAATTTATTAGCTAAAATCGCTATTTTCACAACAAATTAAAAACCCATTACACATACCCTATTACTAATAAATACGACCATTCATCTGTTACACCGTGTGGTGTAAAAACATTAAAAATATAAAAAATAATTACCTAAGCATATAAAAAATAATTACCTAAGCATAAAAATAGAAGATATGTACCTGAACTGAAAGTCTTTCCAATAATGCATATGTTGTATACTCAATACCCAAAATAAAAGAAAAACTAATGTACATAGTAATATGTTTTCGGGTGCCAACAAATAAAACCATGTAGACAAATAAAGAAAAACTCCAACAAACGTGAAGGGAAAATTATGGGCAAAACTATTGCACGATGTAATAAAATTTTTACCAAAAATAAAAGAAATAGCTTTGCAAATATATAATTAACCTTCAATGTCTTCTAGTAAAGAACAACTTCCTTTAAGTATTTACAGAATTAATTGAGAACACTAAAATATGTCACGTAAGAACCCAAATCAAATGAGGATGACGATGAAGAAGAAAAATAGTAACTTGAAAATTTTCATACACCATAAACCCTAACCCACCACTACATTTAAGTGGACCATTGTTAAATAAACTTTTTCTCCAATTTTCGAACTGGCAAAACCTAAAACATGCATTTTAACACCTAAAATGAACAAAACTTCCCATCACTATAGGGAAAAAACATAAAATCTATAAATAGACACATAATAAAGAGAAGAAAAGGAGTATAACTATTTAGGGATATAATCAGTAACCTGTAAAGAAAAAAAAAGAACAAAATCAAAGTAGGCAGCTAATCGAAATATATGTAAACAAATTAGATCTTAACCAAAATAAAAATGAACAAAGCCCTAAAATGAAGAAATACATGTAAACAAATATGTATTATAGGAGATGATGTAAATAAGTGTGTGTCTCTATGCGCGTATGAGGGAGAATACAATTTGGATGTTAAAAATACAGTTCCCTAAGATGTTAAAAACACAAAGCCCTAAGATGATTATTTTTCAGAGAGAGAACCAAGCAATAAAGATGAGTACCTGATGGATGAGGAAGAAGGTAGCCGAAATGGGCAGCGCGCAACAAAGGCAGGCAACAACGGTGGTAGACGGGCAGTGGGAGATGGCGATGATGTTGGGAGATTTGTGAAGGGTCTATTTGATAACTTTGACTTTTGTATATGTCGTTGTTACAAGACAAATCAATCAAAACCTTAAAATACTTATAAAATAATATCAAACTAAAGTGTAGAGCGGTAAGTAAGGATGTGAATCCACATCAAGGGGGTAAAGCTAGAGACAAACTCAATTGTAGTTCAATTTTTATTTTTTTTTCTGGATTTTTGCTTTTTCTATTTTTTTTAGCTTTTTCAATATTAAAACAATTTTGTGAGGTGAGGTAAATTGAAATAAGACTAAACTAAATGGAAGATCAATTGACAAACTGAAAAGTGACTAAAATGAAAAATAAAGTCGAACACAAAAATAAGAGATGAAGTGAGGAAAATAAATGTGAGAACAATCAAGGAATGGGACTACATCACAAATTTAGCTATTCTAACTAGTTAATTTAATTATTTGAATTTTCCCAAATTAATATCAAAATTACAAATCAACTCTCATTGCAAGTGTAATTTTAATAGTAATCTTTTAGAAAATTAAGTTTAACCCCCACAACTCTAGAAAATAGATCTACACTCCTTTTAATTAATCACCCGCTAGGATCGATCGATTAAAATTTATGTAAATCTAGAAAATGAAATTAGAGTTGAAATTTAAGGAATAATACCACACTTAAGAAACCCCTATATCTAGTTCGAATCTAAAATGGGTATTATAACTTAGAATTTCTCTCAAAAATGATTTACCCTCTCTCGAGGCATAAATTTAAGGGCGAGGGGTCAAAATTAATATTCAAAGGGCATTTTCAAGTAATCAAAGTAATTAAAGTAAAACAATATCAAATAAGGGTTCACCCCACCCCTTGAAAGGGGATTTAGCCTAACATGATATTAAATATGATAATCAAATAAACTAGGCAATTAAAATAAAAAGTAGGGAAGAGAACAATCGAACCAAATCTCTTTGAGTGAAATTGAACTCCAGTCCTTGAATTTGCAATTTACATCCCTCCAATTTGTGTGATCAAACCAAAATTACATCAACAATTACACTCAAAAATGGATTCTCACTAATCTAAAAAAAAAGTAAAATAAAATAAATTCTAACTTAAAAAAACTAAACTAAAAAAATGGTGTTTTTCTCTCTAAAATTGATATGATCAAAGCCTCCTATTCAAAATGGTTTTCTTCTTCCTTAAATAGTAGGCATGGAGCATGAGGGTAAATAGGATAGGGGTGTGCATGTGATTATGGTGCAAGAGGGTATTTTAGGCGACACACACAAGTGCATGTGTGTTGTGAGGTGTGAGGGTGTTTTGGGTGAGGGAATACAAATCAGATTTGTTAAAAGGGATTGGGGGTATTTATGGGAAAAGGGTTAAGTGGGTTTTAAAACATATGGGGATTTATGTTTTGTTTCATTTTTGGTTTGACTTTATTTTGTTTGTGGTTTAGCAGGAGATAAATCGTGTAAGGCTAGAAGGGAAATGGGTTGAGGTTGGTTTGATCAGATAGGGGGTCAAGTTATCTCGGGTTTGCAGGTTCGAGGATCGAACTCGATTTGGGCAATAGTGGGTCAATCGGAGGTGATCAACAAGTGGGATCTCGGGTTGTGTGGGTCGGCCAGCAGGCGGTTCCGGGCGTTGACGAGAGGGGGTGAGGTCGTCGGGTTCGGGTTGTGGTGGGTAAGAGATTGAGGTGGATGATAGGTGTGTTAGTGGAGGAGAGAGAGTGTGTGGGTGTTGTAGGGAAGAAGATGGTGGGTTGGGGATGGTTGTGTGTGGTTAGTTGTAGGGTAATTAGGTGTGTGTGAGTGAGTTAGTTTAGGTGTGTGTGAGTGTGTATGGTATTGGGGGGTGAGTGTGTGTTTAATTTGGACCCTTAAAATAAAAACTAACTAACTAAAAAAAATTAATAAAGCTAAAAGTCAAAAAATAAAATCCTAGTCTAAAAATAAAATAAAGACTCAATAAAAAAAATGAAACTAAAAAGAAATAATAAAAAAATAAAAATCTATTAAACTAAACACTAAAATCCTAAAAAAATGTAAAATCTAATAAAGCAAAAAATAAATAAATGAAATCCTAAAAAAATACAATCCTAATAAAAATTAAAAACTAATAAAAATCAAAATAAAATAAAATTATACTAATAAAAATAAAATATAAAAATAGTAAATAAAACCTAAAAATTCTATATAAATCTAAAATAAATCCTAAAAATAAAACGACTCAAACTAAAAATCTAAGAAAAATAAAAAGGCACAAACTAAAGACACACGGGCTTCGGGGAAGGTTTAGGGACAAATTTAGGCTCGGGTGAGGTTACGGGAATGGGTAATTAACTCCATTTGATTCACACTTGCCTCGAAATAATGCTTTTTGAACCGCAAAGGCAATAAAGCCTGCACATTAAATATTTATGGGCATAAGACCATTATTGTCGAGAATTAACAACTGAATACGTCTATTCGAGTTATAAAATGTACACTTTTGGGTGCTTATCAAGGGGGATTTGTGATGTTGGGGGATTCGTGAAAAACAGGAGATACTTTGGAAGGGGGTTATTAGTCTCTCATTATCCATGTCATAACTCATGGGACATTCTAAGACCGTTAGATTGCTTTAGGATAAGTAATCAGAACCGTTGCATCATGTTACTATTCAAACACCCCTCTCCCATATTATATAGATAGTTTGATATATATATATATATATATACAAATGTAATTATTCCACTTATGTGTGATGGTAGAAAAGATAAATAGTGTATATCAAAAAGTAACTTAAGTATGAGAAACTTCAATAGATGGCATAATAATAATATTTGCTTAAAATGAGTTATTCACTCGACAATAGCATATCATATGGGTAGTACGGGAAGCTCAACCTAGTGTGGCTAGTTATATACTTAGGCCTAGTTAGTATAGGTATCATAAGTAGGCGAAAAAAATAGGAGGCATTAGGTGTGAACTTTAGTTGAGAGGTGAATAACTCAAGGCAGAGTGCGTGAAACTAACATGTATATATAATAACTGCTCTTACTGCATTTTTAACACTTGGTAAATTGTTTTTCAAATGGTTTTGGGCCTTGACATAATATTTTTCAAACATTTTACTTGTCCATCCACAGGGATGCTAAGCTTGATAACTTATTCCAGGGATGTGTAGCTGCAATATTTGTGAAGGCTTTCAGGAGTTTCTTAGACCCTCTAGTTATTCATTCCTAGACTAGGATTTACTATTCAACATTTCATTTGGGCATGTTGCCCCTTCAGATGATACAGTTGTCCAGTTATTTATCGGACTATGTTTTGGATTCCTTTTTATTATTTCCTTTAGATTATTGTTAGATTTTTTTTTTGGGAATTAATGGTTCATTCGATATTATTTATTCACTTAATTAGCATATGATTGATTCAGACTATGGTTAGAATGTTTAATGTATTTTTTCCCCAAATGATTGTTATATTAATGCAAGATAAAATTTGGCTCCGTATTAGTTTAACATAGGTAGTAAGTAATTTAAAAATATTTTTAAGAGTGATGCTAAGAATGAACCAAATGAGATTCCTGTTTATTTTGATAAAGGACTAATCACCCGTAGTTAAAGTAGGTGGGGTGTCACACAAGGATGTTGGCAAAACAAGATATTATGATAAAAGGGGTATTAACATACAATCCTAACACATTAAATAAGGCATGCATAAACACTAATAGACATTCTAAGAGTTTCAAAATGTTGATTGTCTATTGGTTTTGTGAAAAGATTGCCAATAGATCAATAATGTTAACATATTCAATATCAATTTCCCCTCTCTCAATTAATTCTCGAATAAAGTATTCTATCATTTTGATTTGTTTTCTTTGAGAATGGGAAACACATTCTTTAAGATACTAATTGCACTTTGGTTGTCATATAGGATTAAGGTAAATGTTTCATTTAACCCATAGTCACTTAACATTTATTTCATCCACAGAAGATGAGTACAACAACTGACATCTACAATGTATTCATTTTCTGGTGATGAAAGGGATACGAGTTTTGCTTTTTAGATGACAAGGAGACTAGATTGTGTCCTAAGTAAAAATATCCACCGGAGGTTCTTTTACTATCATCGGTACAACCAACCCAGTCAACATCTGTATATCCAATTATTTTAGAATTCCTGTCAAAGGTGTAAATGATACCATATTTTATAGTTCCATTTATGTATTTAATAACATGTTTTTGAAATATTAGTGGGATTATTTAGGTTCACATAGATATCTAGCTCAGACACACACATACGATGCATTATATCGAGTGTACTTGCAGTTAAGTACAACAACATGTCTATCATACTATTGTAATACCCCTTATTTATGAGTAATTATCTTTATATTAATTTTTCATGCGTGTTAATTATATGAAATAAAGGAAGTTGAAGTAAATATTACTTTAAGTGATTTATGAGATAATATTTACTAAGTTTTGCATATTTAATGTTAAGTGAATGTAAATAGCATCGCATTATGTTTTATTGCGTTGTTGTGCTTTGAGCGACGGTTATGATTTAAAATAACGATGGAACATGAAATAATTTATGATATTTCGGATGCCGATTTAGTAGGCGCAATTAGTCTGGAAATAGTTGAAATAGTTAGAAGCAGTACCAAGTTGTATTTTTGGGTTTCGGGTACTTTTGACCGGTAATGACTTAATTATGTGGTTACAAGTCATTTTAATTATGTAGTCGAGTATTTAAAGTTGAACTTTATGTAAGTTGGGTATTTTAGTCTTGTTAGAACATTCATTCCTCATTTATTCCTAAACCTAGAAGAGAGTTAGAGAGAGAGAGAGAGAACTTGGGAGAAAAAGGAGAGAAAGTGGAGTTTTGTTTATTTGAGCTTGGAAATCGTTGCTACGAGTAGAGAATTCGAGACTACAAACTTGAGGAAAGTTTTTAACATGCATATGTATGATTTTGTGTGGATAATTTGTATTGATAGTTGTGTTTCTGGATATTTGAACCATTTATGGGTATTGATGACTTGTGGTGTTTAAACCCTTAGATTTTGATGTATATATGATTTGAGTTGATTACATTAGCTTGTTGTTGTGTATAGATGTTGGGGTAAAGTTATTAGATGATGAGGGTGGGAGAACTGGAGAAAATTAGGGTTAGAGATTTAGGTTTTTTTATGTTAAAATGGGGGTAGGCCGTGGGATCTG
The DNA here is from genome assembly GCA_949130495.1 of Sambucus nigra. Lineage (NCBI taxonomy): Eukaryota > Viridiplantae > Streptophyta > Magnoliopsida > Dipsacales > Adoxaceae > Sambucus > Sambucus nigra. The sequence goes on from OX422212.1 coordinate 366,263,312, forward strand.
GTGCGGCCTGTTGATCGCGGTCCAGATCCCGGTCGACAAGGCCTAAAGAGAAAAGCCCATTGATTCTCTAGAAAGGCATAATTTTATAGTGCGGTCGATCGCGGTCCAGGGACCAGTCGTCCGGTCCTTGAGGTAAGGGCTTACTGCTTTTCTTAATAGGCTAATTTCATAAAGCACGGTCAATCGGGGGTCAGGGGCCGGTCGATCGGTACCCTGTTTTAACCCCAAAATTTTAGTTTTCATTTGTTCCTTTCTTTTAAGGTTTAAAATCTAAGAACCTTCTTGCATGAAGTAAAATTGAGTATTAAGGTCATGTATTAGGGGTATCCATAATCTAGGTTATAAAGGGAGTGTTCCGGCTTAGGTCGAGGATTAATTAATTAATTGTTAGAAGGAGGTAAGTGTCCTTTTCATTTGGTAAGCTAGTCTAGGACTAGGGGAAAGTAGGGTGATATGATTTTGGACTTTTAGAGATTAGGATGAGGTAAATTACACTTAGTGTATTATGGGGTCGTCGTGAACTCTTGGAAGTTAGTATGAGGATAATTAAAAGTTGTGGTGTATGTCGTTAAACACATGTGGTTACGGATATAATGGAATGTACATTTTGAATTGGTATATCTTATGAATATTGACTTGCATATACATACATCTCTAAATGATATCATAAGGTAAGTTATGAGAATGAGGTGAATTCCCCTAGCTAGTGAATGCAGGGTTAATATAGTCCTCGACCATAGGATCGGTGGTTATATTTTACTGGTCTTTTATGCGAAGTGAGGTAATTTCGGTATGGTTATGACTCACTGTCGAAGGTATATGGACGCTTTCCACGCAATGCGATTTTGGATGCCCGGGTCATCTTGGTTATAAGCCCTGGAAGATAATATCTATTTAGGGGCGCATCCAATGGGGTGACACCCGGAAGGATGGTCTTAGAATCCTTATATTTTGATTGTAACTATTTTCACGAATGTGGTACTTCATAAATGGCCAATATATATATAAATCAATGGTACGAACTAAGTTTACTAATGAAGGGTGAACTTATAAGACATATTTTATTAAACTGTAGTTTAATCTTATTAAAATGGATTTTTGTTAATTATCTTGCATTCATGAATGGTTACCACTATAATTGGCATCGTGATAGGATGTCCACTTAGATGAGAGGTGAGAATTATTCTTATTGTGAAGAGGGATTTAAACTTGTTTATGATGTTAGGAATTCATCACTATCATACATTTTATTTATACATATATCATATCAAATCGGGCCTTGACCCGTTTATATTTCTCTATTTTGTGTGGTTCTTATTTATGCCCCGATGCTCCGTCGACGCCCGTGTTAATCTCTCATTCTTAGTGTTAGTGAGCTACAACATTTTTATGGATGTTCTAGGATTTTTGTTATAGACGCATCCATCTTTTGTATATTCTAGTTATGATCAGTCTGTACATTCGGGCATGTTGCCCAAGTTTTGTAATTGTACTTATATTGTTTGTATTTAACTTTAATACTCAATGTAACCTATTTTTACTATCATGTTAAGCAACAACTTATTCGATTATTATTTTTGTTGATTAGTTGCTAAGTTGTTATATGTCTTTACATGCTTATCCATCACTTTTAAAAATTTGGATTTTCTAAACAGTTTTATTTAAACCTGCAAATTTATTTGACATCTGTTTTCTAAAATAATTAGTGGTTATCTCGTATTATTATCATCACGACAGTGATGCTAAGAATGTACCATCTATGATTTCTGTATTTATTAGAGTATCGGGATGGCCACCTCTTATTTTAATAAGTGGGGTGTCACAGATGGTATCAGAGCATCAGGTTCTAGAGTACTTAGGATCTATGCGGACTTGTCATGTTCTACTGTAGGGTTCTTTGATATAGAGCCCTATTGTTAGGATTTCTTTGTTTGTGCATGCCTTCGATCTTCTGTAAAGATGAATTGTTTTAAATTGTATTCTAATCCAACGATTTATTCATCTCATATGCCTCCAAGAAGGGGTCTCCCGACGAAAGTAAATCGAGTTGCAGAGAATGTAGAGCCCCCATCGCCGCAAGGAACAATAAATGCGGCGGAGGTGGCTAACATCATTGCCCAAGCTGTCAATGCTGCAATGACTGTTATGGCCCAACAGTTTCCCCAAGCCCAATAACCGATAGTATCGGAAGTTCAAGCCCATGAAGGACCTTCCCTGTGGGAGAGAGTTAGAGAATCTTTCTTAAAATATCACTCTCCTGAATTTCAGGGTGGCGCCGATGTGATTGTGGAAAACCAGTGGAAGAAAGATATGCAACGTCATCTCCGAATGGTGGAGTGTAGCTGGGAATGGAAATAGATTCTCACCACCTTCAAACTGGTTGGAGCAGCTTTATATTGGTGCGAGTTGTGACAACTCTAGAGCAGAGGGATAACATGTCTATATCGAATTTTTGGGTTTTGTTTGATCAAAAGTATTTGCCTCCCGTAGTCGAGAAGGAGATGAGGAGGAAACTTCAGGATGTTGTTCAAGGTGAACGATTAGTTGTAGAATATGAAGAGGAATTTACTCATCAAGCAAACTTTGTGCCAGATGAAGTAATTCCAGAGGAAATGAGGATATCAAAATTTATCGGGGTTTGAATTTGAGAATAAGGCATCACTTATTGGGAAATCCAGTTTTGCAAATGTTTAGGGACGTGATGAATACAACCTTGCTCCATTGTCAAGATTGCCATCTTCATATAAAAGGGAGTAAGAAGATTTCAGATTCGGTTCAAGCTAGTAATAAAGGAAGTAACGGTACTGGTGGAGCACTACCCTCACCACCATAATCAATAAGTAAACAGAAAGAGAGGGACACCCAACAGGGGAATTCGTCCAACAGACAATATTTTAGGGTTTTTAATTTTGGTGGAGGTTATTTCAGGCATGGTCAGGGTTCTCAACAACAGTAGGTGGGCCAACAGGGCAAGAAGGTAGAGGAAATAATAGAGGTCGGGGCCATCTGGGCCAAGGCACGAGGCAGTTTTGAAATAATAATCGGGTTCATTATCTGGAAAATTTTGTTGGCTGCTGTTTTCAGTGTGGTGAATCGAGTCACTTTAAGAAAGCTTGTCCATAGTTGGTCGGGGGATAGTTTCCTAGGGGTCTGCAGCATCAACATGCGCATTTACAGCCTCTAGCGCCTATTCTATCCGTCCCTCTATAACAGGGGCAACTTCAGTAGGAGCGAGTGTATCATATTTAGGATGCTTTACTTCCTCCAGTCCCGCCCGCACCGCCAGCTATTAAGGGTAAGTTTCCCATTCACAGGTATGTGGGTTGAGTGTTATTTGATACGAGCCCAATGCACTCGTTTATTGATAGGCATTTTTCTCATTCAACGGGGTTAATTAAGTCTTCTGCGTGTACTTTTACTAGTGTGGAATCTTCCATGGGTGATGGTTCGCTTATATTCTTTGTTTGTAAAAAGGTAGGAATACACATTGGTAATTTGCATTTTGAGGCCGATTTACTTGTCCTGGATATGGTCGGGTATGATGTTATTTTGGGTATGGAATGGTTATTGAAATATAGAGCCATAGTAAATTATTGCAGGAGGGGTATAGTCTTTGCCATTCCGGGACAAGAAATGGTTTTTATGGTTATGCCACTTTCGGAGGGTGGTTCGAGCACGTACTTATATTGTACTGAGGAGGAGACTTCAGGCGGAGTAGTTGTTTCCCTAGACTCGATTCCCGTTGTTAGAGAATTTGAGGATGTATTTCAGGAGATTCTGGGCTTACCACCAAGTCATGAGATTGAGTTTGTAATGTATTTAGCACCAAGAACTCAGTCGATTGTGAGAGCTCCATACCGTATGGATCCTTTTTAAATAAGGGAGCTAAGGGATCAAATTCAACAACTGATGGAGCAAGGGTTTATTCGACATAGTACATCACCATGGGGTTCTCCTATGTTGTTTGTGAAGAAGAGAGATGGTTCCCTCATATTATGTGTTGATTACTGGGAATTGAATAAAGTTACCATCAAGAACAGATACTCGTTTCCTCGGATCGATGATTTGTTTGATCAACTAAGGGGAGCATCATACTACTCTAAGATATATTTGAGGACTGGGTATCATCAGCTACGAATTTGAGAGCAGGACATGTCGAAGACTTCCTTCTTGACTATATATGGGTCCTACGAGTTTTTGGTCATGCGTTTTGGGCTAACCAATGCTCCTGCCGTATTTATGGACCTTATGAATAGAGTATTTCAAGACTTCCTAAACCATTTTATCAAAGTGTTTATTGATGACATTCTAGTCTATTCTCGGACTGAAGTCGAGCATGTCGAACATCTAGGATTGGTCCTGAAAACACTATGAGATCTTCAATTGTATGCTAAGTTTGAGAAGTGTGGTTTCTGGTCATAGGAAGTGTAGTTTTTGGGGTACATTGTAACAGCGGAGGGTATTTTGGTAGATTCGAGTGAATTTTCCGTGGTGAGAGAATGGGGTCAACCTGCGATGCCCACTGGGATTTATAGTTTTATGGGTTTGGCGGGTTAAGGGTTTTTCCAAGATTGTTGGCCCTTTGATGAATCTAACCCGAAAAGGAGTGAAGTTTTTTTGGTATGATTCCTGTTATCTAGCATTCGATGATTTGAAAGATAAGTTGACTTCTGCTCCTGGACTCGTGTTGCCAAGACTAGGGGTGGATTATTTAGTCTTTACTAACACGCCTCTACAGGGGCTGGGAGGTGTATTACAATAGGAGCATCGGGCTATTTCTTATGCATCTCGCAAGCTAAAGCCCCATGAGAAGAATTATCACGTACATGATCTAGAGCTTGTCGCGATGGTGTTCGCCTTGAAGATATGGAGGCATTACCTCCTAGGGGAGAAGTTTAGTATTTTTACAAATCACAAATCGTTGCAATATTTGTTCTCATAGAAAGATTTGAATATGCAACAATGTCAATTATTGGAGTTCGTGAAAGACTATCAATTTGATATTCACTGCCACCCAAGCAAGGAAAATATGGTAGCGGATGTGTTGAGTCAAAAAACCATGAGAGAACTAGCAAAAGTATGGAAGGCTAAATGGAAAGAGCTTAGCTAGGAGGATGCTGTAGCAAGGGCATTTATGTCAGTTCTGATTGTTACGCCTGCTATTGTGATGAAAGTCGTTAAAATATGAGGAAGGGACAACTATTGCCAAGACCAGATACGCGAGTTGTTAATCGAGGGAGCGGAGTCCTACTCTATAAGTTCTGAGGGTGGGCTATGTTTCCACGGGAGACTTTTGGTCCTCAACGAGGGAGACTTAAGACATGCCACCATGACAGAATCTCATGGTTCTATATTTATGGTACATCTTGGTGGAGATAAAATGTACCAAGACATGACCCATCACTATTGGTGGGCGGGTATGAAAAGGGGCATCTCTGAATTTGTCTCCCAATGCACCACCTGTCAATTGGTGAAGGTAGACCACCAAAGACCAACAAGATTATTTTAACCGTTAAAAATACCGATATGGAAATGAGAGTGTATCTTGGTGGATTTCATCACGGGATTGTCGATGTCAGAAAGCCGTTATGATTCCATTTGGGTTATTATCGATCGCCTGACCAAATTGGCACATTTCTTATCGGTGCGAATGTATTATAATACGGCACGTTACGCCCGGATCTTTATCTTAGATATTGTCCGATGGAGACAAGATTTTTATGTCCCATTTATGGCGGAGTTTTTAAGAAGCAATGGGGACCGAATTAAAATTGAGTACCTCCTACCACTCGCAAACGGACGGACAAATGGACAGAGTTATTCAAATGTTGGAGGATATGCTGAGGATGTACGTACATGACTTCAGAGGAGGATGGGAGCAATACCTTCCATTGGTCAAATTTTCTTATAATAATTCGTATCAATTCACAATAGGCATGGTACCGTTTGAGGGATTATATGGCCGGTTATGTAGATCACCTACTTGTTGGTTAAAAGTAGGAGATAATAAGCTCCTTGGACCTGAAATGATCCAAGATAACTCTTCGAAGATTGAGCTTATTCGAAACCTCATTCGAATTGCACAAGATCGTCAAAAAAGTTATGCCGATGCGAATAAAAGGCATGTGGAATTGGAGGTTGGAGACCAACTTTTAGTGCGGGTATCCCCAATGAAGGGTATTATGCGATTCGGGAAGAAAGTCAAGCTTGCGCCGCGCTATGTAGGACCTTTTCCCATTATTACAAAAGTAGGCCCCATAGAATATCAACTTGCCTTGCCAGAACGCCTACAACAGATTCACGACGTGTTCCACGTTTCATCCTTGAAGAGGTACAAAAGGTGTGAGGGAGCTCATAGGTATATTCCTTTGGATGATATTGAGTTACAACCCGATGTTTCATATGAAGAACAACTTCTTTCTATCTTAGATCACGAGGAGTGTAGTCTAAGATCGAAAGTGGTCCAATGGGGACATCATAATGCTGAGAAATCGACTTGGACGCGTGAGGATGATATTCGGGAGAAATATCCACATCTCTTTTTATAAGGCACGCCAGAATTTTGAGGGAAAAATTCCCTTATAAGGGGGGGGGGGGGGGGGGGGAGTACGGAATACCCCTTATTTATGAGTAATTATTTTTATATTAATTTTCCATACGGTTTGATTATATAAATATAGGAAGTTGAAGTAAATATTACTTTAAGTGATCTATGAGATAATATTTATCGAGTTTTGCATATTTACTGTTAAGTGAATGTAAATAACATCACATTATGTTTTATTGCGTTGTTGTGCTTTAAGCGATGGTTATGATTTAAAGTGATGTTGGAACATGAAATAATTTATGATATTCCAGATGCCAATTTAGAGGGCACAATTTGTCCGAAAAATAGTTGAAATAGTTAGAATAAGCACCAAGTTGTATTTTTGGGTTCCGAGTACTTTTGACCGGTAATGATTTAATTATGTGGGTACGAGTGATTTTAATTGTGTAGTCGAGTATTTAAAGTTGGACTTTATGTAATTTGGGTATTTTAGTCTTGTTAGAATATTCATTCCTCATTTATTCCTAAACCTAAAAGAGAGTTAGAGAGAGAGAGAGAGAGAGAGAGAGAGAGAGAGAGAGAGAGAGAACTTGAGAGAAAAAGGAGAGAAAATGGAGATTTGTTGATTTAATCTTGGAAATTGTTGCTACGAGTAGAGAATCCGAGAATAAAAACTTGAGGAAAGTTTATAACTTGCATATGTATGATTTTGTGTGGATAATTTGTATTGATAGTTGTGTTTTTGGAGATTTGAACCATTTATGGGTTTTGATGACTAGTGGTGTTTAAACCCTTAGATTTTGATGTATATATGATTTGAGTTGATTACATTAGCTTGTTGTTGTGTAGAAATGTTGGGGTAAAGTTATTAGATGATGAGGCTGGGAGAAGTGGAGAAAACTAGGGTTAGATATTTAGGGTTTTTATGTTAAAATGGGGGTAGGGCGTGGGATCTGGTGCGACCGGTCGACCGCGATCCAGAGCTCGATCGATCGGGCCTAAAGAGAAAAACCCACTGCTTCTCTCGAAAGGCATAATTTTATATCATGGTTGATCATGGTCCAAGGACCGGTCGAATTGGCTTTGAGGGAAGGGCTTACTGCTTTTCTTACAAGGCTAATTTCACAAAGCGCGATTGACCGGGGGTCAGGGGTCGGTCGATCGGTACCCTATTTTAACCAAGAAATTTTTGTTTTCTTCTGTTACTTTCTTTTAAGGTTTAAGGCCTAGTAACCTTCTTGCATGAAGTAAATTTGAGTATTTAGGTCGTGTATTAGGGGGATCCATAATCTAGGTTAGAAAGGGAGTGTTCGGGCTTAGGTCGAGGATGACTTGATTAATTGTTAGAAGGAGGTAAATGTCCTTTTCATTTGGTAAGGTAGTCTTGGACTAGGGGAAAGTAGGGTGATATGATTTTGGACTTTTAGAGATTAGGATGAGGTAAATTACACTTAGTGGCTTATGGTGTCGTCGTGAACTCTTGGAAGTTAGTATGAGGATTATTAAATGTTGTGGTTTATGACGTTAAACACATGTGGTTACGGATATAATGGAATGTACATTTTGAATTGGCATATCTTTTGAATATTGACTTGCATATGCATCCCTCTCTAAATGCTATCATAAGGGAAGTTACGCGAATGAGGTGAAGTCCCATAGCTAGTGAATTCAGGGTGAACATAGTCCTCGACAATAGGACCGGTGATTATATTGTGTTGTTGTTTTATTCGAAGTGAGGTAATTACGACTATGGTTATGACTCACTGTCTAAGGTATATGGACGCTTCCCATGGGACGTTATGTAGGATGCCCAGGTGGTCTTGGTTATAGGACCTGGTAAATGATAGCTATTTAAGGGCGCATCCAGTGGGGTGACACCTGGAAGGGTGGCCTTAGAATCGTTATATTTTTATTGTAACTATTTTCTCGAATGTGGTACTTCATAAATGGAAAATGTATTTATTAATCAACGGTACGGACTAAGTTTACAAATAAGGGATGAACTTGTAAGCCATATTTTACAAAACTGTAGTTTAAGCTTATTAAAATGGATTTTTGTTAATTCTCTTGCATTGATGAATGGTTATCACTATAATTGGCATCGCGCTAGGATGTGCACTTAGATGAGAGGTGAGGATTATTCTTATTGTGAAGAGCGGTTTAAACTTGTTTATGATGTTAGCAATTTATAATTGTCATGTATTTTATTCACACGTATATCATATCAAACCGGGCCCCGACACGTTTATATTTCTCTGTTCTGTGTGGTTCTTATTTATGCCTTGGTTCTCTGTCGCAAGGACGCCCGTGTTAATCTCTCATTCTCAGTGTCACGGAGATACAACATTTTTACACATGTAGAATTTTTGTTATAGATTCATCCATCTTTTGCATATTCTAGTTATGATCAGTCTGTAAATTCGGGCATGTTGCCCATGTTTTGTAATTGTACTTATATTCTTTGTATTTAATTGTAATACTCAGTGTAACCTATTTGTATTAGCCTGTTAATCGAAAACTTATTCGGTTATTGTTTTTGTTGATTAGTTTCTAAGTTTCTATATGTCTTTACATGCTTATCCACCACTTTTTAAAATTTGGATTGTCTAAATGGTTTTATTTAAACTTGCAAATTTATTCGACATCCGTTTTCTAAAATAATTGGTGGTTATCTCGTATTATTATTATCACGACAGTGATGCTATGAATGGACCATCTATGATTCCTGTATTTATTGGAGTATCGGGCTGGCCACCTCTTATTTTAGTAAGTGGGGTGTCACAACTATGATATAAAGTGACATCAACCTTTTTGTCAGATAAGTCTTCTGAAAGTTTGATAGAAGAACACACAGGTTGTCTAATAGTCTTAGCATTAAAACCAAACGTTTGATCAAATAGGTAGCATATTTAGATTGGAAAATAAAGATATAATCAAGTTGTTGAGCTACTTGAATACCTAAGCAATAGTTAGAGTTCTCCCATCGTAGACATTTAAAATTCGATTTCATTATGTTAGCAAATCATTCAACTTCCAATAAAGAAGTGGACCCAAAAATGATGTCATCAATGTAAACTTGAGAAATTAGCAAAAAACTTTTGTTGTGTTTAATGAACATGGTAAGGTCAACTCCCCCTCAGTTGAAACCATTTTCCATTAGAAAAATTTGCTAACCTCTCATACCAAGCAAGAGAAGCCTGTTTTAAACCATAATGGGCTTTATTTAATCTAAAGACATGATTTGGAAATAAATGATCTAGAAACCTTTAGGTCATTCAACATAAACTTCTTCATATAAAATTCCATTTAGAAATGCAAATTTAATGTCCATTTGATAAAATTTAAATTTTTAAATGGCACGACACAACATGTAAGGGCCTAAAAGATTCAAGTCTAGCTACAAGATCAAATGTTTCATCAACATCTATGCCATCTATTTGAGAATAAGCATTAAAATATTGAGATATAGTTCTTATGGGGTATTTAATATTTCCTACAATGTTTTTCTTCGGGTGATTTTCCGCAAACCAATTAGGAACATCAGGTTCATCAGGTGGCATAGAGTCAAAATCACTATTTATTAACTGTTTAGGAAAATTTTTATTTTCAGATTGGTTAATGGTTAAAGGATTCTCACCTGCTTCCAAATGATGGGAAACATTATCATTTAAAACAACATTAATGGATTCCATTATAATTTTTGTTTTAGTATTAAACACACAATATTCACAACTATTTTATGAATAACCTAAAAAGATAGCCTTATCACTTCTAGTGTCAAACTTTGACAACTGTTCTCTATCTTTACAAACATATAATTCACTGCCAAACACCCTAAAGCATTTCAAATTAGTTTATTTTCCATACTAAACTTTGTATGAAATTTGTTTATATTTTTTCCTTAATAGCACTCCATTGATTATATGACATGCAGTTTGTATATCCTTAACCTAAAAATATTTTGGCAATTTTTTAGCATGAAGCAAGACACTATCCATTTCTTATATGGCTCGGTTCTTTCTTTCACATATCCTATTTTGTTAACGAGTGTTGTGTGCACTAAAATTATGTATGTACCCATGTCCTATACAATATTTTATAACACTAGTATCTTTAAACTCTCCACCCCAGTCACTTCGAATCCTAGTTACATTGATATCCTTTTCACTTTCAATCCTTAAAAGGATTCTGTTTTTTTTAAAGTGTTAGATTTTTCTTTCATAAACACAACCCTATTAAATCTAAAAAAGTCATCTACAATGAAAATAGTATAGGAGTTTCCACATAAGCCAATAGCCTTAGAGGGTACCCCTAAATCCATGTGAAATAATTCTAAAGGATGGGACGTTAAAACAACTTCGACTTTCTTATAAGATGCTTTGTGCATCTTTCTTATTTGACATGTTATACAAATAGAATGTTTGATTTTTGTAATTTTAGGTAGATTAATAACTAGTTGTTGACTAGTTGATCTACAAAGACTACCATAATTAATGTGTCCAAGCCTCTCATGCCATAAGTCCAAGTCATTAAGTATAGAAGATAAACAATTTTCAAAATCATTTTTTTGAGTCACACCACAACAATTATTAGATTTTCTTCCACAACAAAGAATTGTTTTTCCATCTTGAATTAAAATTTCGAAAACTATTTTTGAGAAGTTAACAGTATGATCCGTATCGCAAAATCAACTTATACTTAATAAATTGGCTTTAATTCTTTCAACTAATAGAACTTCATCCAAGTTAGGAATTTCCTTTCCTTTAATTGTTCCTTTACCTGTGATTCGAAATATTTTTCTTTCACAAAAAGTGACATATCCTCTAACAAAAGTTTTACAGAGAAAAAAATTATTTTATCCCGAGTCATATGCCTAGAACACAGGGAATCAAGGTACCACCGAGAGTTTTTATAAAAGGTATTTAATTTTGATACAACAACATTACACGTAAGATGGTAACTTAATTGATCCTTCCTGATCCAAACTTCCTTAGTTTTTGGAAAATGATTTTTAGACTTGTAAGGCATTGGCTTAAGTGGCGTAGGTTTCTTAACATGTTCAACCTTAATAGTTCTCCTAGCTCTATTACTTTTCCCACTTTTTCTCTTTTGATTTAATCGTTTTCAACATAATTTTTCTTAGTGACCAATTTTGCCACATAAATTGCAGTGATAAATATGCTTAGTGGTATAAGGAGCTTGAATCTATTTTTGAAAATGCGGAATAGACATATGAATTTTTAAGGATTCTGGACAGTCTATATTGGAGGATATAAATTCTGTTTCAAAACTTGTTTTTGTTTAAAACAATTTCCTTCTTTGTCACCAGAAGAATACTTTTAAGAATTCACAAGTTGTTTTACAATGATGCCAAATTTATTGAAAGCATTAAGTTTGTTCAAAACTTCTTTTAGTTGAAAATATTTTTCTCTAACATTATTTTTCATTCTCAAGTTCTTTTGTATAGAAGATTCATCATAAGTAAAGAAAATTTGATTGTTGAGAGCATCAATTTTAAGTAGCAGATTAGCATTAACTTTGCCTAAGTGAATACACTTTTTCAATGAAGACTTATACAATTTCTTAAAATGAAGGTTATCATCATCACAATCACTATCAAAAGATTCTATTATAAAGGAAGATTCATTATAATCATAATTTTCATCATCCCAGTTAAAAGTAGAATCATAAAGGGGTTCGCATATAGTAGTAGGAGTATAATTATGCATAGGAGTCTTAATAAAAAAAAACAACATATTCATACAAGGTAAATAATATTTTTTAATAAATAATTCAGAATTATTAGATAAAATAAACAAGTTATCAATACCATCTCCAGAATCATTTAAAAATACAAAAGTGAAGGCAATAAGATTATTACAACTATCACTAAAATCACTATTAGAGTTAGAATTGTCATTCCAAGTTTTAGATCAATGTGTTTTGTTAGAAGATTGTCATTTACTTTTTGAAAAACATTTATTAGCATAATGACCAAATTCATTACACCTTTTGCCTTCAATATAACTTAAATTTTTTTTATGATCTTATTTTTTACAAGATTTCTTTTCAAACAGTTTTTCATTTGGCCTATTAGAATAACTAGGTTGTTCTTATTTAGAAGAAAATTTATTTCTAAATTTAACAAATTTCTTAAAGCGTTTAGACAGCAAAGAAATTTCATGATCTAATAACTCAAGAGACATAGAGGAATCATCAACATTAGATAGGGAGTATACAAAAGCAATATTGTTAACAAGATATTTAACACTAAATATAGTTGTGTAGTGTGCGATTTTTCTTTTCCTTTTTGAATTCACTTAAGGAAGTTTCAAGTTCAAATATTTTCATTTTACTACATAATAGTTCACGTGTCATGTTAGGATCACTCATTTCTTCTATGACATGTTTTTCATGGCAAAAGATTGAGGTAAAGATCTACGTATTTTTAGCACAAATTTTAGAAACACCATATACAATACTATTAATATGTGGTTGATTGACTATATCTCGCAACCTAAGATAAAACTCATCAAAATTTTCATCATCTTTCATAAATATGGTATCATATGAATGAACTAACAATTGTGACTTAGCCTTTTAACCCAATCATCACCCTCATGTGTTGTAGACATTAAAATGCCCCAAGCTGCCTTAGAAGTGGTGTAGGCTGAGATTCTTTTACATTCAGATTCACCCACTGCTTGGAAAATACAATTTCTAAGTTATATTGTCAACTTAGTTTCTCCTGTCTGGTCCATTAAGAAAGAGAATTTCTTTCAGTTCTTTGAAAATCATCTTCACCAATTACATGGGTAGCTACAGAAAAATCATTTTCAACCATATCCCATTCATCATTCCTTAACAATTGGATATGTGCAATCATTCTTACTTTTTAGTAATAAACATTTGCACCATCAAACTGAGGAGGATGTATATAACTATCATTTCGGTCTTCCATTTAAAATATGTTTAAAATAAAGAGTTCGGGATCTTGAAGAATAATAATAAAACTTTTAAAACCAAAGTAATCATGATGCTTTGATACTACTTGAAAGTAATCTATTACACAAAAGTGTTAAGATTAAAAATTCTATTTTAAATGTTTGGTAAAAAACCTTTAAACTTTAATGGTTGAACACACACACACACACACACATAGAGAGAGAGAGAGAGAGAGAGAGAGAGAGAGAGAGAGAGAGAGAGAGAGAGAGAGAGAGAGAGAGAGAGAGAGAGAGAGGGAGAGAGAGGTTTCAAAGTCTTATAAACAAATGTTGTTAACAAAATTGTATTAGAAGAAGGGTATTGAACACAACAGATAGGTAACGAGAAAACTAGCGTACTGGAAAATTCTGGGTCTTTTAGTTTCAATACCACACACACCACAAGTCAATTATAATAACAATTTGGGTACAAATTAAAGTTTATCATGTGTAAATTAATAAGTACGCATTAAATAATTCCAATGCTACTAAAACAAACCAAACAATAACATAGTAGACTGTGACACCCCACCTATTAAAATAATGGGTGACCAGTCCTCTATTAAAATAAAACAGGAATCTCAAATAGCTCATTCTTAGTATCACTATCACATAGACTAAAATATAACTAACCACCCATCAATAATAAAAATAAAGAGGATGCCAAAAGTTCCCAATATATAACAATAATCCATTTACATCGAATACACATATGAACATATATACAACTGCACAACAAAAATAACCGAATAAGCTGTCAGTTAACATCCCAATGCAAGATAACACATGCCTGCAATATAAAGCACATACATAAGTAAAAAACTTGGGCAATACACTCCGCCCGAATTACACTATTGATCCTTGACTAGATTTACAAAAATGGGATGCGTCTATATCAAAAATCCTGCAACATTCCACATATGCTGCCGCTCTAAAAACTCTGGAAGTGAAATATCAACCTTGGAATCCTTATGGAGGGACACCTAAAAGATATAACAAACAAATAACAAAAGAAAAGATATATACAAGTCATCCCCCGATTGTAAAAATTATTTAGCAAGTGGATTAAAATGCATAATAATCATGAATGCGAGATTCCATAATTAAGTTGGTGCTGCCCTCTCTTGAGACTCATTCTCACCCCTTGTCTACAGTGAGCACCTAAACGTATGCATTTTAAATCTTAGTTAAGCTACCCGACTCATCTATGGATAACCCAACCCCACGCTTATGCATTAACCCACACTCGCGTATCTAATTCATACCGACATAACTGCTTTTGATATCATACCCAATGATCATATATCAATTTATTATTTATAGCTTTCACTAGTTATAAGCATATGGATTAACACATCAATCATTTAAGCCTGTGTAATATTATATATTCTCAGTATAATACATGAGTTATTATTTCACAACAAGTGCAGGTACATATCACTTATTATATGTATACTAATAATCCATCAGAGCATTAGCTCACTGGATGCAGTCTCTAAGTGATACCATCTTCCAGGGAATACGCACACCATCCTGGGAACCAACCGTCGGGCTCTCACACCGATTGGGCAAAACAAAACACAAACGTATGGGAAGTGATCATAGTTCCTCACCTGAAAGGGACATAAATCATACCAAAGAAGTCTCATCCATGATAAAAGTCACACCGTAAAAAAACTGGATGCCTATGACCTGGGGACTATACTCTCCCTGCATTCAATAGCTAGAGGATTCACCCACATCGCACAACTTCCCATGAAAACACTAGAGGGGTTTGTTCCACAAAATATATCATACATGCAAGATAAATATATACGCACATCTTAATATACATACAATCTCATATCCGTATGCATATATATCAATAAGCCCTACTATCTATATATAACACTCATTACACTAGCCGATACTTCTTCATATTTATTCCAAATTCGATTTTTTACTGAATTACTCACTTGAGATTTAATAATCAATCGCTTATTTTATTAATCATCAAGTTTGATATAACTTAGGATACATGACTTCTCTTAACTAGCATGTACCCAATTCTTAAATAAGGGACCAGAGTATTAATCTCCCTAACACACTTCCATAATCGTCCCGATGTCTCCCTATATCGCATAATATCATTAACCCACTTTTCATATCACCAATATTAATATCACCCCATATAAAAGGGTTCTCAATCATTAAACTCAAACATAAAGTATTTAAGGAAGAGTTAGAAATCTGTGACATGCAAACCTAACCGATAGGTTCAAAAAAGAACTAGTCCACTGCACTGAGTAAGGTAAACTGAACCAATAATTCTAAAAAACAAACCGATCCGGGGACTACTAACTGAACCGGTCTGGCCTGTTCAGATTTTGTTCTTTTCGAGATTTACCCCAAAGCTCTAAAACCCATTTCTAACCTAACTCCACTAATATTTCCACTATCCAAATCATATATATATACAACATCAAATTAAAATAACAATCTCTAATATAAATCTCAAGGGTTTATCAACAAAAACAAAGATTTATCCCTTAAACCCAAAAGACAACAACCCAACAATTTATTATACAATAATTCAGACACGAGAATTATTTAACAAGTTTAATCACCTACATCAAAGTTGTAGAATCTGAATTCTCTTCATACTGGTGGCTTTTCTAGAAAATTTCAAAAATTTCTTTTCTTTCTCTTCTTAGTTTTTTCCTCTCTTGGCTAACTCTCTCTCTCTCTCTCTCTCTCTCTCTCTCTCTCTCTCTCTCTTGCTTATGAGATTGGCTAAATAAGCCTAATGACCCATATATTCATTAAATCCCAACTTTAAATGATAATACACATGTAAAATGACTCGCATACCCTTATTCGAGTCCAATTAGCTAGAAAGACCCCAAAATCCAAATATAACTCATTTTGACTATCTCAACCCACCTCGGATCAACCATGCACTCCAAATTGACATTCGCGATTTCGATAATAAAAATTCCTATCCCAACCTCATAAAACTCACACATATATGCTCCGATTGAGAAATAATCAATTTCCGCCACTTATACTCATTAAAATAATTTCTCATACCAGAAGATCGTAAATGCGCAATGAACACAACAGTCATAATAATAGGGCTCTATGTAAAAAAATAGTAGTGAACACAAAAGTCATAATAATAGGGCTCTATGTAAAAAATCCTATGGTAGAACGTAAAAAGTTCTCAAAGATCCTATAGACACTAAAACATGATGCTTTGATACCATCTCTGACACCCCGCTTATTAAAATAACGGCTGACCAACCCTCTACTAAAATAAAATAGGAATCTCAAATGGCTCATTCTCAGAATCACTGCCGCATAGACTAAAATATAACTAACCACCCATCAATAATAAAAATAAAGTAGATGCCAAAAGTTCCCATTATATAACAATAATCCATTTACATCGAATACACATCTGAACATATATACAATTGTAAAACAAAAATAATGGAATAAGCTCTCGGTTAACATCCCAATATAATATAACATATGAATGTAATATAAAGTACATGCATCAGTAAAACACTTGGGAAACACATTCCTGAATTACACTACTGATCCTTGACTAGATTTACAAAAATGGGGCGCGCCTATATAAAAAACCCTACAACATTCCGCATATGCTGCAGCTCCAAAAACTCTGGAAGTGAAAGCTCAACCTTGGCGTCCTTGTGGAGGGACACCTAAAAGATATAACAAAGAAAAACAAAATAAAAAGATATATATGGGTCAGCGCTCGGTTGTAAAAATTATTTAGCAAGTGAATTAAAATGCATACAAATCATAAATGAGAGATTATATAATTAAGTTGGTTCCGCCCTCTCTTGAGACTCATTCTCACCCCTCGTCTACAACGCGCACCTAAACGTATGCATTTTAAATCTTAGTTAATCTACTAGACTCATCTATGGATAACCTAGCGCAATGCTTACTCATAAACCCACATTCGCATATCTAATTCATACCCACATAACTTCTTTTGATATCATAGCCAATGATCATATATCAATTTACTATTTATAACTTTCACCAGTTATAAGCATATGGATTAACACATCAATCATTTAAACCTGTATAATATTATTCTCATTACTATACATGATTTATTATTTCACAACAAGTGCATGTACATATCACTCATTATATGTATACTAAAAATCCCTCAGATCATTAGCTCACTCGATGTAGTCTCTAAGTGCTACCATCTTCCAAGGAATACACATACCATACTGGGTACCAACCGCCAGACTCTCACACCGACTTGGAAAAAAAAGCCCAAACGTATGGGAAGCGATCATAGTTCCTCACCTGAAGTGAGGCAAATCATACCTAAGATGCCTCATCCATGATAAATGTCACACCGTAAAAATACTGGATGCCTATGACCTAGGGACTATACTCTCCCTACATTAACTAGCGAGAGTATTCACCCACATCGCACAACTTCCCATGATAACACTAGAGGGGTATGGTCCACAAAATATATCATACACACACACAATATATATATATATATATATATATATATATATATATATATATATATATATATATATATGTGTGTGTGTGTGTGTGTGTGTGTGTGTATATAGACACACACACACACACACACACACATATCGTACTTATACATACAATCGCATATTCGTATGCATATATATCAATAGGCCCGTCTACTTGTGTGTAACACTCATTACTCTAGCAAATACTTCCTCACATTTATTCCACATTCAATTTATTACTAAATTACTCACTTACGCTTTAATAATCAATTGCTCATTTGATTAATCATCATGTTTGATATAACTAAGGATGCATGACTTATCTTAACTAGCCCGTACCCAATATCTTAAATAAGGGACTAGAGTATTAATTCCCCTAACACACTTCCATAACCGTCCCGATGTCTACCTATATTGCATAATATCATTATCCCAATTTTTACATCACCAATATTAATATCACCACATATAAATGGGTTCTCAATCACTAAACCCAAATAAAAATTAATTAAGGAATGGTTAGAAATCAGTGACATGCAAACCGAACCGATAGGTTCAAAAACACACTAGTCCATTGTACTGAGTAAGGTAAACCGAACCGATAATTCTCAAAAACAAAACGATCCGGGGACTACCAACAGAACCGGTCCGGCCTGTTCAGATTTTGTTCTTTTCGAGATTTACCCCAAAACTCTAAAACCCATTTCTAACCTAACTCCACCAACATTTCCACCATCTAAATCATATATATACAACATCAAACTCAAATAACATTCTCTAACATAAATCTCAAGGGTTTATCAACAAAAACCAAGATTTATCCCTTGAACTCAAAACACAAAAATGTGACACCCCGCCTGATTAAATACCGGACGATCACTCCTTTATTAAATCAAATCAAGGTAAACAGTTGGTTCATTCTCAGCATCACTGTCAATAAAAATAAATTTTCCAATTTAACACCCTAAATAATTAAGCTAAGTGTCAAAAACATTTTCATACAAACTTTCCAAATTTTAATTAAAGAAAAAGATTTATTTATTTAGAACAACATTTCTACAATTAACAATCACACCACGATAAACCAAATAATATAATACATTTGCCAATCGAATGTCAACAATTGAAACTAAAATCCCAAATCCATACTGAATAAATCACATAGAACAATACTGGAAATAACTGAAATATAAATGTCCCAACAACAAATGAAATGGTGGAAAGGGCGACACATGCCCAATAAATGAGAATGCTAGAAGTGGAGTCAATAAAGGAAGCCATCTACGCAAGTGACCTGCAACTCCCACCTAAGCTGCAGTACGTTCCTCTCAAGGGATCCTAAGCAAGACGCCCCTGTGGCTGGGGACCTGAAATATATACATATATATACAAGAGAGAGAGAGAGAAAAAGAAACGGGTCAGAGCCCGAAAGTGTGTTTGATTTAAAATACGTTTAGCAAGTATTTAAATTGATACAGGCCAATGCAACAACATATTAGTACGTCACTCTCTTGAGAAAATACTCACCTCTCTTCTAATGTGCACACCTATCGCACTAACCTTCCCAACGGTGTGTCTTATCATTTATCGCACTAGTCTTCCTAAATGATTTAACTTATCTTAGATTACTCGTAAGATTTTAAATTCCACGATTCCATTTTAAAATAAAATGCTCCAATTAGTAACCAAAGTTCTCCATTTTAACTTTATAAAATCAATAAATTTTTCCAGTGACATATTGTATTTTCTCAAAACAAGTATTCATCCTCTAGTCCAGAATTATTCCTCACTCACTACGTTACAACAACAGTTTAAATCCCTCAATCCAGATATATATATAAAGTACTCATATAATTTATATATATATATTCTAACAACACCACGTATAGCTATGGTGTAGGCATACTCTTCTTTCTCAAAACAAGTATTTACAATTTTTGACATCAACCATGTCCTACATATCAAATCACGGTAGGTAGTTCCAAATTTCAGAATTTCATATATATATATATATATTAACTACTCGTATAATATATCTTATAACAGCACCCCCAACTAAATTATGGTGCGGGCATACTCTACTATCCAAAGCCCCATATCACTCATATTAAGGGGAATACATTCGGAATCACTCTCGAAATGTATTAACATACATACACAAACAATATTGAGGCGAAGAATAGATTCCAAGTCTCTAAGAGGATGGCACATGCCTGCGCCTCTTAGGACCGTCTGAACTATCACGTCGATAGCTTGTACCAAGGACATCTATCTTCTAGGGTACAAGTCAATATCCCCCATAAAGGTCCCATCGAGATAAGACTTGTCCCAGCGCGGTAACCTCAGGGATAACAAGTAGCGTGGGCATGATTTTCACACATAGATAGCATATGCATACACAATCATATAACTATACTAACATTACCATATCAATATTAGGTAAATTCTCAATTTCCATAATTACAACATTTCCATATTATAATATTATTAGTATCGCGTATAAGGGTTCGTCTCTAACCTTAATTCGAGGTAATTCTTCCATCTTGTTACATAACTCACATGGACTCTCTCTTCCCAAGTATAAAATTCAGTAGGTGTCCTTTTTATGTTCCATCGTAACCCTCTTATGTAACTTTCCCTTTAAAAAAATAATTTATCCAACCTAAGGTAAATACCCCATAAATACCATCCTCGCCGAATATTAAAGATCCCAACATCTATTCATATTCCCTACTGGTCCTCAATGTCTCCCAAATTATTTTATTAAGAATGCCCAATAATTATTTCACGATAAACTTAATTTAACTAATTAAACAAGGAAAATAGGAGTCTGCCAGGAGGGGTCGATCGATCGAACCTTCGATCGATCGAAGCTCTAGGCTCGATCGATCGATCAAGCAGGTTTGGGCAAAATTCTCCAGAATGCAATTACGGGTTTCATCACCAAAATTACACCAAATCAATATTTTCAAGTTCTAATCGTCCTAGAATTCTACTACTAACATTGTAACAATATACTAGATGATTCTAACGTAAGGCATGTACATATTCATCATTTAAACATGGATTTTCAACCTAAAATTATGTCCAATTATCAAGAACCCTAGAATTTTCTTAAACAGATTTATAATGAATCTTTCTCAAGAATTTCTTTCTTATAATCACCAAATTTGGTGGTTTATTACCTCTACATGGCAAGGGTTTCCAGAATTAACATATACATCAATACTACATGGGTTCTCCTATCCAAAATGGGGTTATCTTCCATAGTTTTCATCACAATTCATTCCTAAACTAATATGAAGATTGCATCAACGAAAATAGCAAGTTTAAACTCTTGCCTGGGATTTTGGTATTCTGATTCACGGATGATTTTTTGTATGGCTGCGTTCCTTGTCTCGCGATCTACGCGGTGGTGGTGGCGGCGGTGCAAACCGACGACTTTTTGGCCTTGAATTGCCTTGGAGCTCTCTCCTCTCTTCTTCAATGGCTGTCACTTGATTTCTGAATGTTCTAACCCTAAAAGGCTAACCTAATGGCTGATATAGGTTGCTGAAATTCGTGGGTTTAATTACCCAATTATGTAAAATGACTAAAATGCCCTCCCGGGGTACTAATTAGGCCTAAAAACGCCCCGAGACCCAAACTAAACCCCCGGGTACACTTTTCTGACTATCTCGACCCTACCGGACGCGTTGGCGTACTCAAAAATGACCATACGGACAACTTAGAAAATATTCACTTTTTATTTAACCAAATTAGTCCTGACGTGACACGAGCACGTTCCGACTTAAATTTCCGAAATCGTCATTTAGTTCACTCATGACATTCAATATAACCAATATAATATATTACTTTGCTCATTAGTAATATTCAACAAGTTTCCCATAATTACTAACTCTCGTTACGTTAATAATTATAACATAATTAATTTCTGGATTTTTATTAAATAAACAGTCACATTAAATTTAATAAATCCCCAAATTAATATAGCATAAAAATACGCGGTATTACAAAAAAGCCAACAATTTATTATACAATAATTCAGACACAAGAATTATTTAACAAGTTTAATCACCTGCCTGAAAGTTCTGGAATCTAAATTCTCTTCATACTGGTGGCTTTTCTAGAAAAGTCCCAAAATTTCTTCTTCTTTTTCTCTTAGTTTTTTTCCTCTCTTGGCTAACTCTGTCTCTCTCTCTCTCTTGCTTATGAGATTGGCTAAATAAGCCTAATAACCCATATATTCGTTCAATCCCAACTTTAAATGATAATACACATGTAAAATGACTCGCATACCCTTATTCGAGTCCAATTAGCGAGAAATACCCTGAAACCCAAAAAATACCCCCGGGCACTCATTTTGACTATATCGACCCATCCCGGGTCAACCGTGCACTCCAAATTGACATTCGAGATTCTGATAATAAAAATTCCTATCCCAACCTCATATAACTCACACATATATACTCTGGTTGAGAAATAATCAATTCTCGTCTATTCTACTCTCATACGACGAAATACCGTTTAATATCATTCTATTTACTTTATCACACTAGTAAATATACAATTCACATAAATATTAACTCTTCTACAAAAATTAATATTTATCTTTAATTCCCATTTAAATTCTCAATTATATTAAATTACAACCCACAAGGTAATTTAATACTAAAAATAAATGCCCAAAAGTAAGGAGTGTTACATAGACATACTAGTACATACAAAACTTCACACTCAAGGCTAAAGTTTGTAGTGAAGAGGTAACACAAAAAAATAAAGTTTTAATAATTTTGGTTTTCAGGGATAGTTGGGAGATCAAATCTAAGGTCAGAGATAGAAATAGTCTTGATTTATGATTTGATGTTTCAACCTTATAAAAATAAAAAAAAGTAATTTGTGTGTATAAAAGTTTGTATTGTGAGTGTAACAAAACCATAAATGGATCTACACAAAAAAACATAGAAAAACTAAATATTGTTTCAAAGTATATATGAGTTTAGAATCACAAATTTGGTTTTAAATCGGATCTAGTAACATATAGTGTGTGTGTGTGTGTAGATCAGTACGAGAAAAGGTGTTTCTCAAACTAGTAGGGGTGTTCACGGGTCGGTCGGTTCGGTTTTGGCCGAGTTTTTTGAGCCGAACCGACCATGTCGGTTTTTGGAGGAGAAGAACCGAACCGAAAATGTTGAAGAACCGAACTGAACCTAACCGAACAGGGTCGGTTTTTGACAGGGACGATTCGGTTTGCCCATCGATTTTTGACAGGGCCGGTTTTATACAGGACTGGTTCGGTTTTTTCCTTTATTTTATTAAAAAATATATTTTTTTAATACCTAATATAAATAGAAAATTAAAAAATATAATATAATATGTCAACACTAATATAATTATAATATAAAATATAAAATTAAAAAGTATAAAAATTAATTTGGTTCGGTTCGGTTCAAAATCGGTTTTTTTATGCCAAAACCGAAAACCGAACCGACCCTGTTGGTTTTACACCTGATCAAATCGAACCGAACCGACCCTAAAAAAAATTCGGCCCGAAAATTTTCGGTTCGGTTCGGTTTTGTCGGTTTGATCGATTTTTTTTCACACCCCTACAAACTAGGGTTTGTTAAAACATTTTAAAATAGTCTAAAAAATTCCATGACTAGAATCACATATAAAAAAAATATGTATGGTTGCGCATGTATGAAAAAAGGTTAGAAATTATACCCCAACAAAGATCTTATAGGCAAAGAAAAATGTTCATGAAGTGAACTCCAATAGCCTCATTCGATCAAAACCAGAAAACAATTCGAACTTCCAAAATCAACAATTAAAAACTTTTCCTCACACAAAACATATATTGTAAGATTTTGTAACAAGCCTCGCTTTTAGGAGGCTGATCTTTATATTAATTTACCGCATAAGGTAATTATAAAAAATATTGGAACTAGAGTAAATATTAATTAAATGAGGTGAAGGTTAATATTTAATGGGTTGTTGCATATTTACTGTATGAGAAAGTAAATATCATTATGTTGTATGTTTTATAGTGTCATGTGTTTTAAATGGCATTATGGTTTGTATGAACCTGAAGCTTAAAATAAATTATAAATTTTCGGATGCCAGTTTAGAGGGAGTAGTTAGTCCCGGTAGGTCTGAGACAGTCAAAATAAGTGCCATATTGTATTTTCAGGTTCTCGACACTTTTGATTGGTTTTAACTTAAACGCGTATTTGGGAGTCATTTTAATGTGGTATTAACCATTTTAGTTGGGAATTAAGGAGAGGGCCACTATTTAAGTCTTGCATCTTATTTCACTTCTCATTTGTGTGTTATCAACCCTAGAGAGGTAGAGTGAGAGAGAAAGGGAAGAGTGGAGAAATCAGAGAGAAAGAAGAAAAGAGAAAGATTCAAGCTTGGAGATTGTTGCTTCTACACAAAGAAACTTGAGATTTCAACTTCAAGGCAAGTTTTCTACTTGCTTCTATATGATTTAAGATGATAAATTGTATGATAGTTGTGTGTTTGGTTTATTTGAGGAAATTACTGGGTTTGGATATATAATTATGTGTATGTTGGGGCACAAATGATCAAACCTTGGTTTTGTAGGGTTAAATGTGATTTAGAGAGTAGTTGAAGTTAAATATTATTGTGGATATATGTTTATGAATGTTGATTTGGAAATTTAGGTGGGAAAATTGAAATCATCACTTGGGTTTAGTTTTGGGAAGAAGAAAGAGCCCTAGGTCTTCTATGATCGATCGACCGCGGTCCTAGGACCGGTCGACCGGCCCTTCGGGGGAGGGCTTACGGCTTTCCCACAAAGGCATAAAATTTGTGCGCGGTCGACCGCGGTTCCCTGATCGGTCTACCGGCCCCTCAAATCTGAGCTTTTTGCTTTTCTTTTTAGGCAAAATTTGGAGATGCGGTCGACCGCGGTCTAATGACCGGTCGACCGGTCCCCTATTTTTCATCATTAAACCTTACATTGTTTCCTAGATTTATTTTCTTCAATAGGGACTAGGAATCTTCTTGAATGAAGTAAATTTAGTGTTTTAGAGTCCTAGATGAGAGGGGTAATTACCCTAAATTAGAATATGCGTTATGTGGGGACTTTTCGGAGGATATGCCAATTGATGTTAGGGCATTATTTTCTTCTAGTAAGTATTATGAAACTAGAAGTCATAGTGTTATGTTCGGGAGACTATAAATGCTCCATGGAGCTATGTTAATCTTGATGGTTTATAATAATGCCACAAATGAATCTTGGGAGAATAAATTGAAATCTTATTTTTTCATCGAGGTTACCACCATAAGATGTGTTAACTATGGCTCCGGGTAAAACATGAGTTATTTACAATAATGTAAATGATTATGGTTTCGGATCAAATGAAACATATATATGGAGAGAAAATGAAATTGAAATGGTAATAATGATGGTAAATGATAATTTACTTAATCATGAATAAGGTAAATGCTAATTTACTTAAACACACCTCTCTAAATGACATCATAAGGGAAGTTTGGGCATTTGGTGATGCCCCCTGGCTAATGAATGCAGGGTGGATATAGTCCTAGGCCATATGGGCGATATGTTATGTTTTCTACACTGGTGAGGAGATTATGGGTGTGGTCTTGACTCTCCCGCAGTCATATGGCCGCTTCCCGACGTCTTGCATTATAGGTGCCCAGGTTGTCTTGTATAGATAGGCCCTGGAAGATGATGGTCATTTAGGGGCACGCCCAGCGGGGAAACTCGGAGGGGCGGTCTTAGAAATTTTATATGTATATAAATATAACTATTCATAATCAAGTGGGACTTGATGTATGAGATATTCCATAAAGAGCATGAGGTAGTGCCATAAAGAGCACAATGAAATACCACAAAGAGCATTTGACGATGATGATATTCCTGATAAGGATTGGGAAGCCACAAAGAGATTAAAAATTATGATTATAATTCCTAATAAGGAATGGAACTATGAAATGATTCAGAGTACATGATGAAAGTTTTTAGATTTATGTAAATTATTCTTATTTTCTTGCATAATTTAATGAAATTTATGATTAATTGAACTGTCTTAGTTTAGGTTCTAAATTGTGTAGGTAGATTCTTATTTCTTTTAGTAATGATTTACCATTCATAACTGTCATATTTTACTTCATCTAGTGATCATATAAAACCGGGCCCTGACCCGTTCATATTTCTTGTCGTGCATGTATCTTGTATCCGCTCAGGTACTCCGTCGCAAGGATGCCTGTTGTGACTTTCCTATTCCGATGATATTGACGAGCCGTGATGCGTTGCGGGTATTACGGGTTATATTGTATAGCCTCTTTCATTTTTGCACTCTAGTTAAGATCCAGTCTTTTATTCGGGCGTGAGGCCCAAGTCTTTGTAATTGTTTAATGTAATGTTTTATATAATTTATTGAAATTGTTCAACATTGTTGTAGAGTCTGTGGATCGACAGCATATTCGGTCCTTTTTCTGTATACTCGTTGTTATTATATATATATATTCTTGGGGTTCCCACTTTCTTTTCAGTATTGGGTTGTTTAAATTCTTTCTTTAACTTTAAAACAAAATTTTTGGCAACCCGTTTTCTGAAATATTGGGTGGTTATCCTGGATACTCTATATTTTATTGTGATGCTGAGAATGATTCCATCTATGATTCCTACTATATTGGAGAATTGGGTTGTCCACCCCTTATTTTGGTGAGCGGGTTGTCACAGATTTGTAGGATACAATGTGTAAAGAAAAGGTTTAGAAAATATCTCAAACTGATGTAAAGATTTGAACAAGTTTAGAGAGAAAGAGGGCGAGAAAATTTTGGCAGGGTTCTCTTTAGTTTTGAAAATTATTTCTCGTCTTAAAAATCAGACCCCAAGCCCTCTATTTATATAGTTGAAGAAATGGCTCTAGTTCAATCATAATTCCAAAAAGAAATAAGGGCAGTAGTCTAAACAATAAGGGTATTTAAGGGTAAAAATTGCATCTCATAAAAGAGGGGCTAGTGAGGGTACCAGCATAAAAGACCACATCACTATGAGGGCAGACAGATAAATACACCACACACAGCCTATAGTTGATCAACCAAAGCATTAAGCTCACACGTGATAAAATCCCGTGGGATACACACATGCCCCTGATTGGTCAAAAACCAATCACGTGGATCGCAAACAAAAAAACCCTACCTAATTCAATACACTTTCGTTTCTATATTTGCTTAAATTAATTAAGAAACAACAATTTGATTTTAGATTATATATGGAGGCGTACTTTAGATTATATATGGAGGCGTAACCCCTATTGAGTATGGTAATGACAAGTTAATTGGCCAAAGTTTTGGATTAATGATGGAACACATAAACATGAACCCAATGAAGATAGACTCAGCTTAAACTCACAAAGCTCTCGTGTGTAACTCAGGAAATAGTAATGAACTTTAGAAGTAACCTAGCTAGAGGGAGAGAGAAGTAAGCACCCTAGATACACCTTGGTAGGCAGGTAAAACCACCCCAGATACCCTCAGGAATCTCTGTTGAATATTGAAAGTTTTATAATAAATGACAATGGTGAGTGAGTAAACTCTCTGGTTTGCAATAACCCTCTTTGGTGTGTATTCTCTCTCGCAATAACTTCTGAACTCTCCAAAAGTTCCCCCTCTTCCTCAAAGTTGGTTGGGGTCCTTAAATAGCCCCCCACACAACCCCCGAGGCAACTCAGTCATCAATGCCTGTGAAAGACCTCCCTCATACTTTATGTCACAAAAATTAAATACCGGATGCACTAGCTGTCTCCACATCATAAATATTAAATGCCAAGACATGCCTTTTACCTAACCACTGTGTGTCAGGGGCTATTATCATAGAGGTGGCTCACCAACTTCCTGACAGCCCCAAATACCACGGTGGTTTACTCAAGTGCATGTCTGACATTGTTTAGCTGGCTAGTGACATCACCTACAGTAGATGTGACATTAAGTAGTGGGCTATTTGGTTCACATCTCAACGCCCGATGGAACTCCAAGCTGTTCCGCCCGAGGTTCCACGATTCGGTGTTTTACCAGGTGTATCTAATATGGTTGGGATGAGCCCCAATGGTGCCTTACTTCTCAATCCTCCAAACCAAGTCCCTCTAAAGTTCCCATGGTGAGGTCATTCGATAGAGCATGACAGCTCTCCCAGGCCCTGCTAAGCCTGGTCTCTCGCAAGTACCTTTTGACTTCACACTAAAACTCTTTATTATTCTCGTTACATCATTACAAGCGTTATAGCTTACAGTAAATGTAACCAAAGATACAATATGACTAACACAACAAGATGAAGTATGAGTTGACACGCTAAGCTGCCACGCTTTAGCTGCCTCGGTTGCTTTAATCCCCAAACACTGTTGCTAAGGGGGTTTTATCTCTAATCTCAAAATTACCTTCAAGTACCCTCTACTTTTGCCCCCTCGTACATATAGTTGATATATTGATACATGTCTGAAATATATCGACTATATGTACGAAACAACTTTTGTCAGTTTTCATATGTTCGATTGACCTGTGGATCGTGGGTAATAATCTCATATCTCACTTTATCTTGATGATGTACTTTTACCTCATATCTCACATTTTATGATATAATGCCATCTCATATTTCATATCTCAGTTACACGATATACATCAATTTCATATCTCATATCTTAAATTTCATTTTAAGGCTTTGATCTCATAGGTTATTCCGAAGGACCTCGTTTATCATTCTTTTCATACAAATGATATACTATAAGTGTTGCCCCCATTCCTACTTAAATGAACATGCATCCACGCTTTAATTGTGATTGTTCGTAACTCTACCTTGGTAAAAAGTATTATCATGGACACATAATAAATACTTCAGCATTCTCTTTTATCATTCTCAACTAAGTTTGGTGAAAGTATTGTTACGGTTTACATAATAACTACTTCACTGTCCTCGATTAATCTTTTAGTGCATGCAAATGTTTTTTGACTTGTTTTAATCACGATGAGGTTTCTTGTGCATGTACGTATTTATTGACTCGCCCAAATTACCACTTTTTAATGTTTTTCGCAAACTCACACCTACAAGGTGATTTAATGAGGAACACACACTTGTTAGGATTTTTCGTAAACTCCACCGTTAGAGGTGACTTAACAATGAAAACACACTTATTAAGATTTTTTCTTCCACCGGTAGAGGTGACTTAACAATGAAAACACACTTGTTAAGGTTATTTGCAAACTCCACCTATATCGGTGACTTAACAACGAAAACACTTGTTAATATTTTTGTAAAATTCCACCAATAACGGTGACTTAACAATGAAAACACACTTGTTAATATTTTTTCGTAAACTCCACCTATAACGATGACTGAACAATGAAAACACTCTTTAAGATTTTCGTAAAACTCCACCCATAACGGTGACTTAACAATGAAAACACTTGTTAAGATGTTTCGTAAACTCCACCTATCACGGTGACACCTATAACGGTGACTTAACAATGAAAATACTTGTTAAGATTTTTTCATAAACTCCACCTATATCGGGGACTTAACAATGAAAACACTTGTTAAGATTTTTGTAAAACTCCACCAGTAACAGTGACTTAACAATGAAAACACAATTGTTAAGATTTTTTCGTAAACTCCACCTATAACGGTGACTTAACAACGAAAATGCTTGTTAAGATTTTTCATAAACTCCACCTTATAACGGTGACTTAACAACGAAAATAGTTGTTAAGATTTGTCATAAACTCTACCTTATAACGGTGACTTAACAACGAAAACGCTTGTTAAGATTTTTCATAAACTCCACCTTATAACGGTGACTTAACAACGAAAAACACTTGTTAAGATTTTTCATAAACCCCACCTTATAACCGTGACTTAACAACGAAAACACTTGTTAAGATTTGTCATAAACTCCACCTTATAACGGTGACTTAACAACGAAAATGCTTGTTAAGATTTGTCATAAACTCCACCTTATAACGGTGACTTAACAACGAAAACGCTTGTTAAGATTTTTCATAAACTCCACCTTATAACGGTGACTTAACAATGAAAACACTTGTTAAGATTTGTCATAAACTCCACCTTATAACGGTGACTTAACAACGAAAACGCTTGTTAAGATTTTTCATAAACTCCACCTTATAACGGTGACTGAACAACTAAAAACGCTTGTTAAGATTTTTCATAAACTCCACCTTATAACGGTGACTTAACAATGAAAACACTTGTTAAGATTTGTCATAAGCTCCACCTTATAACGGTGACTTAACAACGAAAAACGCTAGTTAAGATTTTTCATAAACTCCACCTTATAACGGTGACTTAACAACGAAAACGTTTGTTAAGATTTTTCATAAACTCCACCTTATAACGGTGACTTAACAACGAAAAACGCTTGTTAAGATTTTTCATAAACTCCACCTTATAACGGTGACTTAACAACGAAAACGCTTGTTAAGATTTTTCATAAACTCCACCTTATAACGGTGACTTAACAACGAAAAATGCTTGTTAAGATTTTTCATAAACTCCACCTTATAACGGTGACTTATGTAATACTCCGTACTTTTGGCTATATTTAATTTTGGGTTTAATTAATTAAATGAGTATTAATTGGAAATTAATCCGGGTTAAAAATACTTACGAGATGCGAGTTGGTATTTGATTATGTGCATATATGATTATATATGAACTTGGTATTATAAAATTTGTCGTGAGATTTATATACGGCATTTTAGAAATTTTGTTGAGACGCGTGGGACTGCCGCGTCACGGTGTAATATTTTGATAATAAAAGTGAAATTAAAATCTGTAATCCATATGGTCGTTTTGAGTGCGCCAACGCATCCGTAAGGGTCGAGATAGTCAGAAAACATTAGCCGGGGGTATAGTTTGGGTCCCGGGATATTTTTAGGCTGTACCGGCAACTTAAAGGGTATTTTGGTAATTTTACATTTTGAGGAATTAAAAGTGACGAAAATTGGTTAATTAAATCTGATGTGGATTTGACCCACTAAGCCCATAACCAACCCATATTAACCTAGAAGGCTACGTAGGTTATCATTTAGGTTTTCTAAGTTTCCCAAATCAAACCCTAGCCACCTTAAGCCACCATTGGAGAAGAGCTTGGAGAGAGGAATTTCTGCAGAAAACTTCATCAAATCTACACCAAAATCAGAAATCAAACCAAGGCAAGTGATTTAAATTACATTTTTTATGCAGTGAATGCTTTTTCCATGTTAGAAACCTTGATAATCAATCCTATTTAAGAGTTAAAAGAAAACCCATGAATTTGGAAGTTATTATTTAATTTTAGGATAGGTTTACATGTAGAAACATTGTTTGAAGATGGAATTCAGAAATTTTATATCTATGTGATGTATAAACGGATTAAAATCTGGGAAATTATGATGAGAAGAATCTAGGGTTTATGTTCTTGAAGAAAATTAGGAAATAATGTAGAAACTTATGATTGATTGATGTTTAGAAGGTATTAAACCCTTAAAAGATGTTAGCATATCTCCTTAGTATGTTTGAGGATGGTTAGAGAACTTAATACATTGTTGGAACGAATTTTAGAAGAGACTTGAGGAGTAAAAATGGATAAAAACGAATTAGGGAAAAATCTGGGCCGAAACTGGTCAGTCGTTAGAAGCAACCCCCAGGTCGTTCGAACGAGCTCGTTCGAATGAGCTTCTAACGAGTTGACCAGTCTCTTCTAACGAGGGGTAGTTTCGTTCGATATCTCGTTCGAACGAGATATCGTTAGAAGGTACAGTTCGTTCGAACGAACTGGGATCTCGTTCGAACAGTCTCGTTCGAACGAGACTTCTAACGAGCTGACAGTCCAAACTCGTTCGAACAGTCTCATTCGAATGAGACTTCTAACGAGCTGGCAGTTTGGGCCATTTTGGACTGTTTTGATTTTTGGAGTTCCGTAAACTTATTCGAGGATATAGATATCATTCCGTAGGTGTAGTAATGATAGAATTGGGACATTTGGGTATTATGAGAAGGAATTTACATACGAGAGTTGTATTACATGGACGATTTGGGTTGAGGCGTGAGTGTCTACTACGACGTGAGAAATTATGGCGCGTATGATTACAAACCGAAATAGTACAAATTGTGATAATTATAGTTAGTACGAGAGTGCAATATGTACTATAATTAAAATACGGTATTACTAAGATGTGTGTTTACTTAGTACTGGTATATGAATTGTGTGTATGACATACCTACCATACTTGCTATCACGGGAGGTTGCGTTTGATTAGGACCCTCTAATCCTTGTGTGCCTACGGGGGGGATATAGACTGGTACCTCGATGAACATAGGTCAGAGAAAGACTTATTGGGATATTAATAATTCCGCTGATCGTGGGAGGGTAGGTATGTGCGTGACCCATGTGATGTGACTGTGTTCGCCTCCACTATTTGTGATTTGTCTTATCTGAACTATTCCTGAGAGATTCGGAATGTGTGATCCTTATGTATGTGATGTTCCGGGATGGATAGCAGAGTATGTGTGCACCGCAGCTTAGTTCTCGGGATGCTTGTATTGTATATTTATGATGTGAATAATATGCATTTAATTAATGGGAATCCTCATGTTAATGTTGTAAATATATTACGGTATTGTTTCGAGAAATATAACGAGTTAACTGATAGTTATATATATTGCATATTGAGTATCTAAGTTTACGTTAAACCCCTATTTAATTACGAGCGTTATTATGTTAATGGAACCGAGTAATATGGGTAGGACCTTTGGCAGTCTAGCTAGATATGTTGTCAGTTAGCTAGTGGTATGGGTCGTTATAGATGGGTACTTGCGTTAGGAGTGCACAGTTAGACGAGAGGTGAGAATATAATGTGAGTTCATGTCCTAACATGTACTTTGCATTTAATGTTTTAAATGTTTTTAAAGCACTTGCAGGTTTTTAAAAATATAACTCCACATTCGGGCTCTGACCCGTTTGCTTTTCAAATCTTTTTCTTGTAAAACCATTTTAGGTGCCCAGCCACAGGGACACCAAGCATAGGATACTCATTCAGGTGACGAGCTGTAGCTGTTTGTGGAAGCTACATGGATTTGCATGTAGACGCTTCTATCTTTTGGATTCCAGAGTCACTATCTATCAGTTGTAGGGCATGTTGCCCGTTTCTATTTAGAGACATCTTTTACAATTCAGTTCTCAGACTTTAGTATGTATTATTTCAGTATTCGATTATTCTTTTCAGTTGTGGGATTGTAGTGATGAGTTTTCCTCCAGACTTTATTTACACTATGTGATGGTTATTCGTTTTACTTCAGTATGGTGAATGGTGTTACTTAATTCTTCTATACTCTTGTTGCATGTTAATCAGACTCAAATTAATTTGGCAACTTACTTTTTAAATACTAGGTGGTTAGAAAATTTTAAATGGTTTTCGACAGTGATGCTATTAACTGAGCCAACTTGGCATTTTGAATTAATTTAATAAAGGAGTAGCTACCCGGTATTGAATTAGTCGGGGTGTCACAGGTGGTATCAGAGCATCAGGTTCTAGTGTCCTTTAGGATCTGTACGACTATTATGTTTCCGCTACGTTTCTTTGATATAGAGCCCTATATTTTAGGACTGTTGTACTCTTTTGTGTATGCTTCGTTCTTCAGCTATATTAAGTTTATAACCGTGAACTTATAAACTTTGTTCTTATTTCAGATGCCTCCACGACATGCACGACGAGTTCCCAGGGATGCAACGCCCGAACCCCAGCCCGCTCCAGTTCAGAGAATGATGAACGCCGCTGAGGTTGCAGCTATAGTAGCCCAAGCGGTAAATGCCGCAATTGCCGTTATTCAGCAGGCACCACCTCAGGCGCCGGTTGTCGCGCCAGTACAGGCTAATGCATTCCCGTCTGCTTGGGAGCGTGTACGTGATGCTTTTCAGAAAGCGCATCCGCCAGAGTTTGCAGGTAGCTCAGATGTGGTAGTCTCGAGCCAATGGAGGAAAGATATGCAGAGGCACTTAAGGATGTATGAGTGCACAGATGTTCAGAAACAGGTACTAGATACTTTCAAGCTAGTTGGTTCTGCACTACAGTGGTGGGAGTCTATTACCACCATGGAGGAGAGGGATACTCTCACGATTCAGGAGTTCTGGGTGCGGTTCGATCGCAAGTACTTTCCGTCAGCTGTCCATACGGAAATCAGGAGGATATTGATTAGTCTGAAGCAGGAAGGCAAGACAGTGGCCGAGTATGAGGCCGAGTTCACTAATCTGTTGAACATCGTTCCAGACGAAATACCAACAGAGAAGAAGAAGATTGAGAAGTTCACGGACGGGTTGACTTGGAGGATCCGTCAGCATCTGCTAGGGAACCAATCGTTGGCCACGTATTCTGACGTGGTTAACGCTGCATTGTTGCACTGCCAGGACCACCATTTTCATATGGCCGAGGGCAAGCGGTCGGGGGAGTCTCGCCATCAGGGCAGGACTAGAGGACATGGTGCCAGCGGGGCACAATCTGGTTCGGGGCAGAGACCGAATGAGAAGGGATCCCAGCAGGGGGATAACAAAAGGTTCCGATCAGGGAACTACAGGCAGGGACAGGGAGGTTTCCGCCAGGGCCATCAGGGTCCAAACGGCCATCAGGGCTAGCAGGGGCAGAATGGGCAGCAGTTTCACCAGGGCCAGTAGGGCCAAGGGAGGAACGGTTACGGCCACCAGGGCCGAGGACAGCAGGGGCAAAGGGGAGGGAACTTCCCAGGGAAGTGCTTTGTTTGTGGAAAGACTGACCATAAGAAGCAGGATTGTCCTGATAGGGGCAGGGCCCCACAGCAGCAGTAGCAGGGTACTCTCCAGGAGCCACAGAGACCTATGTTTCCCGTCGCTCTTCCCGCACCACCACAGATGGCAGCATTGCCACCCATTCCAGCAGTCCCAGCTCAGCAGGGGCAGTTACAGTATGGACGTGTCTACAACGTTCACCAGGTTGCAGTTCCACAGGCACCGCCCACGATCGAGGGTACGTTTCCTATCCATGGCACTATGGGTTGGGTGTTATTTGATACGGGTGCTACACACTATTTTATAGCTACACACTTCGCGAAAGATTTAGGATTGTTTTCTACGGCAGAGAGCACTGTGACGTGTGTCGACTCACCTTTGGGGAGTGGGTCACTTATTTTCTTTATATGCCGGGGAGTGGGGGTAGAGATTGGTGGTTTGGTATTACCTGCGGATATGTTGGTATTAGACATGCATGTTCACGATGTGATCATCGGTATGGATTGGCTCGTAGCATATAGGGCCATGATTGATTGCTTCAGCGGGAGCATTGATTTTGCCATTTCGGGGCAAGAGATGTTTGTAGTGGCGATGCCTCGCCCAGAGGGAGGATTGACCGCTCATCTGTATTACATTGAGGAGGATACCTCTAAGGAGGTAGTGATTCCTTTAGATTCTATCCCAGTTGTCAGGGAGTATTCAGATGTGTTCCAGGAGATACCAGGCTTACCACCCAGTCGAGAGATAGACTTCGTTATAAATTTGCTACCGGGTACGAGACCTATAGCACGTGCACCGTACCGTATGGCTCCAGCTGAGATGCGAGAGCTACGGGATCAGATAGAGCAGCTGTTAGGTCAGGGCTTTATTCGCAGGAGTACCTCACCTTGGGGCGCTCCAGTTTTGTTTGTGAAGAAGAGGGACGGTTCACTGAGATTGTGTGTGGACTACCGAGAGTTGAATAAGGTCACGATATGGAATAAGTATCCGTTGCCTCGAATCGATGACTTATTCGACCAGTTGAGAGGAGCTTCTTTCTTCTCGAAGATTGATTTGAGATCGGGATACCATCAGTTGCGTATCAGGGAGGAGGATGTCTCGAAGACTGCGTTCTTGTCGAGATATGGTTCTTACGAGTTTCGGGTTATGCCTTTTGGTCTGACCAACGCTCCAGCAGTGTTTATGGACTTGATGAACAGAGTGTTCAGGGATTTCCTAGATCAGTTTGTCACTGTCTTCATTGATGACATTCTGGTTTACTCTCAGACAGAGGAGGAGCACGCCAAGCATTTGAGGCAAGTTTTGCAGACACTTCGTCAGAACGAGTTGTATGCAAAATATGAGAAATGTGGGTTTTGGCTGAAGGAAGTCCAGTTTTTGGGGCATATCATTTCCGACCGGGGAATATCTGTTGATCCGGGGAAGGTGTCAGCGATAAGGGAGTGGGGACAGCCCACGACACCAACTGAGATTCGTAGTTTCTTGGGTGTAGCAGGATACTACAGGAGGTTTATTCGGGGCTTCTCAGAGATAGCATGTACTTTGACACATCTGACTCGTAAGGGTGTGCCGTACATCTGGAGTGATGCCTGTCAGTTGGCATTCGATGAATTGAAGGACAAATTGACCTCATCACCTCTGTTAGCATTGCCGAGACCGGGAGTTGAGTATTTGGTTTACACCGACGCGTCTTTGCAAGGACTGGGAGGTGTATTACAGCAGGAGAGACAGGCCATAGCTTATGCTTCCCGTAAGCTTAAGCCTCATGAGAAGAATTACCCCACGCATGATTTGGAGTTGGCAGTAGTGGTGTTTGCCCTACGGATTTGGAGGCACTATCTTTTGGGGGAGAAGTTAAAACTATTCACAGACCACAAGTCCCTACAGTATCTGTTCACACAGAAGGAATTAAATATGCGGTAACGTAGGTGGCTTGAGTTTGTGAAAGACTACCAGTTCGACATCCAGTACCACCCGGGTAAGGCTAACGTGGTAGCAGACGCGTTGAGCCGTAGGCCAGAAGATGAGGTGGCAGAGGTGTGGAAGGCTAAGTGGAAGGAATTGGGGCACCAGGATGCTATGGCTCGATCTTTCATGTCTGTGATGACCGTTACGCCGCAGATTGTCACGAAGGTAGTACGAGCACAGGCTAATGACTCGTTCTGTCAGGAGCAGATAGTTCGATTACTAGCAGAGGGAGCCGAGTCCTATACCATCAGCTGAGACGGGGGATTACGCTTCAATGGGAGATTGGTAGTTCCGGAAGGGGAAGAATTGGGACACGAAGTGATGGCAGAGTCGCACGGTTCACGGTTCGCGGTACATCCCGGAGGGGACAAAATGTACCAAGACATGAGACGGCAGTATTGGTGGAGCGGTATGAAGAGAGATATCGCTAAGTTTGTTTCGAAATGCGCCACTTGTCAGCTTGTAAAAGTGGATCATCAGAGACCGGCAGGATTTCTACAGCCGTTGGAGGTCCCGGTGTGGATATGGGAGAGCATATCCATGGACTTTATCACGGGGTTGCCTACGTCGCAGAGGGGTCACGATTCCGTTTGGGTAATTGTGGACATGTTGTCCAAGGTCGCTCACTTCTTACCCGTAAGGACTGACTACACTACGGGACAGTATGCCCAGCTCTTCATTTCAGAGATTGTGAGACTTCATGGTGTGCCCCTAAATATCGTGTCTGACAGAGACAAGATATTTGTTTCGAGGTTTTGGGAGAGTTTCCAAGAGGCAATGGGCACGGAATTGCGGTTGAGTACGGCTTATCATCCACAGACCGATGGGCAAACTGAGCGCACAAATCAAATGTTGGAGGACATGCTACGCATGTGCATTATTGACTTCGGGGGTGGATGGGAGCAGTACCTTCCACTGGTGGAGTTTTCTTACAACAACTCCTATCAGTTCACTATTGGCATGGCTCCGTTTGAGGCATTGTACGGTAGGCCTTGTTGTTCCCCAGCATGTTGGTTAGAAGTGGGGGACAACAAACTACTTGGGCCAGAAGTGATTCAGGATACTTCGGCAAGGATTGAGTTGATTCGGAGTCGCATTCGGGTAGCTCAAGACAGGCAGAAGAGTTATACTGATGCGAAGAGGTTTTTCAGGGAGTTCCAAGTGGGGGACCAGGTTTTGCTCAGGGTATCTCCGATGAAGGGGATTATGCGTTTCGGGAAGAAGGGGAAGTTGGCACCCAGGTATGTGTGGCCGTTTCCTATTATTGAGCGGATCGGACCGGTTGCGTATAGACTTGGACTACCGGAGCACTTGCATCGGATTTACGACGTGTTCCATATTTCCTCGCTGAGGAAATACCTTAGAGATAATTTGGCTCATTCTCACATTGCTGTGGAGGACATCGACCTCCAGCCGGATAGCTCCTACGAGGAAGGGCCAAATGCTATTTTGGACCGAAGCGAGAGGAAACTGTGGTTAAAGATAGTCCCGTTAGTGCGTGTTCAGTGGCGACATCACAATGTCGAGGAGTCCACATGAGAGCGCGAGGATGAGATGCGCGAACGTTATCCAGAGCTGTTTTTAGCAGGTACTTTCTAGTTTCGAATTTCGGGACGAAATTCAGTTATTAGGGGGGAAGTATGTAATACCCCGTACTTTTGGCTATATTTAATTTTGGGTTTAATTAATTAAATGAGTATTAATTGGAAATTAATTCGGGTTAAAAATACTTACGAGATGCGAGTTGGTATTTGATTATGTGCATATATGATTATATATGAACTTGGTATTATAAAATTTGTCGTGAGATTTATATACGGCATTTTAGAAATTTTGTTGAGACGCGTGGGACCGCTGCATCACGGTGTAATATTTTGATAATAAAAGTGAAATTAAAATCTATAATCCGTATGGTCGTTTTGAGTGCGCCAACGCGTTCGGAAGGGTCGAGATAGTCAGAAAACACTAGCCGGGGGTATAGTTTGGGTCCCGGGATATTTTTAGGCCGTACCGGCAACTTAAAGGGTATTTTGGTAATTTTACATTTTGAGGAATTAAAAGTGACGAAAATTGGTTAATTAAATCTGATGTGGATTTGACCCACTAAGCCCATAACCAACCCATATTAACCTAGAAGGCTACGTAGGTTATCATTTAGGTTTTCTAAGTTTCCCAAATCAAACCCTAGCCACCTTAAGCCACCATTGGAGAAGAGCTTGGAGAGAGGAATTTCTGCAGAAAACTTCATCAAATCTACACCAAAATCAAAAATCAAACCAAGGCAAGTGATTTAAATTACATTCCTTATGCAGTGAATGCTTTTTCCATGTTAGAAACCTTGATAATCAATCCTATTTAAGAGTTAAAAGAAAACCCATGAATTTGGAAGTTATTATTTAATTTTGGGATAGGTTTACATGTAGAAACATTGTTTGAAGATGGAATTCAGAAATTTTATATCTATGTGATGTATAAACGGATTAAAATCTGGGAAATTATGATGAGAAGAATCTAGGGTTTATGTTCTTGAAGAAAATTAGGAAATAATGTAGAAACTTATGATTGATTGATGTTTAGAAGGTATTAAACCCTTAAAAGATGTTAGCATATCTCCTTAGTATGTTTGAGGATGGTTAGAGAAATTAATACATTGTTGGAACGAATTTTAGAAGAGACTTGAGGAGTAAAAATGGATAAAAACGAATTGGGGAAAAATCTGGGCCGAAACTGGTCAGTCGTTAGAAGCAACCCCCAGGTCGTTCGAACGAGCTCGTTCGAACGAGCTTCTAACGAGTTGACCAGTCTCTTCTAACGAGGGGTAGTTTCGTTCGATATCTCGTTCGAACGAGATATCGTTAGAAGGTACAGTTCGTTCGAATGAACTGGGATCTCGTTCGAACAGTCTCGTTCGAACGATACTTCTAACGAGCTGACAGTCCAAACTCGTTCGAACAGTCTCATTCGAACGAGACTTCTAACGAGCTGGCAGTTTGGGCCATTTTGGACTGTTTTGATTTTTGGAGTTCCGTAAACTTATTCGAGGATATAGATATCATTCCGTAGGTGTAGTAATGATAGAATTGGGACATTTGGGTATTATGAGAAGGAATTTACATACGAGAGTTGTATTACATGGACGGTTTGGGTTGAGACGTGAGTGTCTACTACGACGTGAGAAATTATGGCGCGTATGATTACAAACAGGAATAGTACAAATTGTGATAATTATAGTTAGTACG
Organism: Sambucus nigra; assembly: GCA_949130495.1. Lineage (NCBI taxonomy): Eukaryota > Viridiplantae > Streptophyta > Magnoliopsida > Dipsacales > Adoxaceae > Sambucus > Sambucus nigra. Next base: position 366,303,380 of record OX422212.1, read on the forward strand.
AGAGTGCAATATGTACTACAATTAAAATACGGTATTACTAAGATGTGTGTTTACTTAGTACTGGTATATGAATTGTGTGTATGACATACCTACCATACTTGCTATCACGGGAGGTTGCGTTCGATTAGGACCCTCTAATCCTTGTGTGCCTACGGGGGGGATATAGACTGGTACCTCGATGAACATAGGTCAGAGAAAGACTTATTGGGATATTAATAAGTCCGCTGATCGTGGGAGTGTATGTATGTGCGTGACCCATGTGATGTGACTGTGTTCGCCTCCACTATTTGTGATTTGTGTTATCTGAACTATTCCTGAGAGATTCGGAATGTGTGATCCTTATGTACGTGATGTACCGGGATGGATAGCAGAGTATGTGTGCACCGCAGCTTAGTTCTCGGGGTGCTTCTATTGTATATTTATGATGTGAATAATATACATTTAATTAATTGGAATCCTCATGTTAATGTTGTAAATATATTACGGTATTGTTTCAAGAAATATAACGAGTTAACTGATAGTTATATATATTGCATATTGAGTATCTGAGTTTACGTTAAACCCCTATTTAATTACGAGCGTTATTATGTTAATGGAACCGAGTAATATGGGTAGGACCTTTGGCAGTCTAGCTAGATATGTTGTCAGTTAGCTAGTGGTATGGGTCGTTATCGATGGGTACTTGCGTTAGGAGTGCACAGTTAGACGAGAGGTGAGAATATAATGTGAGTTCATGTACTAACATGTAATTTGCATTTAATGTTTTAAATGTTTTTAAAGCACTTGCAGGTTTTTAAAAATATAACTCCACATTTGGGCTCTGACCCGTTTGCTTTTGAAATCTTTTTCTTGTAAAACCATTTTAGGTGCCCAGCCACAGGGACACCAAGCATAGGATACTCATTCAGGTGACGAGTTGTAGCTGTTTGTGGAAGCTACAGGGATTTTCATGTAGACGCTTCTATCTTTTGGATTCCAGAGTCACTATCTATCAGTTGTAGGGCATGTTGCCCGTTTCTATTTAGAGACATCTTTTACAATTCAGTTCTCAGACTTTAGTATGTATTATTTCAGTATTCGATTATTCTTTTTAGTTGTGGGATTGTAGTGATGAGTTTTCCTCCAGACTTTATTTACACTATGTGATGGTTATTCGTTTTACTTCAGTATGGTGAATGGTGTTACTTAATTCTTCTATACTCTTGTTGCATGTTAATCAGACTCAAATTAATTTGGCAACTTACTTTTTAAATACTAGGTGGTTAGAAATTTTTAAATGGTTTTCGACAGTGATGCTATTAACTGAGCCAACTTGGCATTTTGAATTAATTTAATAAAGGAGTAGCTACCCGGTATTGAATTAGTCGGGGTGTCACAGGTGGTATCAGAGCATCAGGTACTAGTGTCCTTTAGGATATGTACGACTATTATATTTCCGCTACGTTTCTTTGATATAGAGCCCTATATTTTAGGACTGTTGTACTCTTTTGTGTATGCTTCGTTCTTCAGCTATATTAAGTTTATAACCGTGAACTTATAAACTTTGTTCTTATTTCAGATGCCTCCATGACGTGCACGACGAGTTCCCAGGGATGCAACGCCCGAACCCCAGCCCACTCCAGTTCAGGGCATGATGAACGCCGCTGGGGTTGCAGCTATAGTAGCCCAAGCGGTAAATGCCGCAATTGCCGTTATTCAGCAGGCACCACCTCAGGCGCCGGTTGTCGCGCCAGTACAGGCTAATGCATTCCCGTCTGCTTGGGAGCGTGTACGTGATGCTTTTCAGAAAGCGCATCCGCCAGAGTTTGCAGGTAGCTCAGATGTGGTAGTCTCGAGCCAATGGAGGAAAGATATGCAGAGGCACTTAAGGATGTATGAGTGCACAGATGTTCAGAAACAGGTACTAGATACTTTCAAGATAGTTGGTTCTGCACTACAGTGGTGGGAGTCTATTACCACCATGGAGGAGAGGGATACTCTCACGATTCAGGAGTTCTGGGTGCGGTTCGATCGCAAGTACTTTCCGTCAGCTGTCCATACGAAAATGAGGAGGATATTGATGAGTCTGAAGCAGGAAGGCAAGACAGTGGCCGAGTATGAGGCCGAGTTCACTAATCTGTTGAACATCGTTCCAGACGAAATACCAACAGAGAAGAAGAAGATTGAGAAGTTCACGGACGGGTTGACTTGGAGGATCCGTCATCATCTGCTAGGGAACCAATCGTTGGCCACCAATTCTGACATGGTTAACGCTGCATTGTTGCACTGCCAGGACCACCGTTTTCATATGGCCGAGGGCAAGCGGTCGGGGGAGTCTAGCCATCAGGGCAGGACTGGAGGACATGGTGCCAGCGGGGCACAATCTGGTCAGGGGCAGAGACAGAATGAGCAGGGATCCCAGCAGGGGGATAACAAGAGGTTCCGGTCAGGGAACTACAGGCAGGGACAGGGAGGTTTCCGCCAGGGCCATCAGGGTCCAAACGGCCATCAGGGCCAGCAGGGGCAGAATGGGCAGCAGTTTCACCAGGGCCAGTAGGGCCAAGGGAGGAACGGTTACGGCCACCAGGGCCGAGGACAGCAGGGGCAGAGGGGAGGGAACTTCCCAGGGAAGTGCTTTGTTTGTGGCAAGACTGGCCATAAGAAGCAGGATTGTCCTGATAGGGGCAGGGCCCCACAGCAGCAGTAGCAGGGTACTCGCCAGGAGCCACAGAGACCTATGTTTACCTTCGCTCTTCCCGCACCGCCACAGATGGCAGCATTGCCACCCATTCCAGCAGTCCCAGCTCAGCAGGGGCAGCTACAGTATGGACGTGTCTACAACGTTCACCAGGCTGCAGTTCCACAGGCACCGCCCACGATCGAGGGTACGTTTCCTATCCATGGCACTATGGGTCGGGTGTTATTTGATATGGGTGCTACACACTATTTTATAGCTACGCACTTTGCGAAAGATTTAGGATTGTTTGCTACAGCAGAGAGCACTGTGACGTGTGTCGACTCACCTTTGGGGAGTGGGTCACTTATTTTCTTTATATGCCGGGGAGTGGGGGTAGAGATTGGTGGTTTGGTATTACCTGCGGATATGTTGGTATTAGACATGCATGTTCACGATGTGATCATCGGTATGGATTGGCTCGTAGCATATAGGGCCATGATTGATTGCTTCAGCGGGAGCATTGTTTTTGCCATTTCGGGGCAAGAGATGTTTGTAGTGGCGATGCCTCGCCCAGAGGGAGGATCGACCGCTCATCTGTATTACATTGAGGAGGATACCTCTAAGGAGGTAGTGATTCCTTTAGATTCTATCCCAGTTGTCAGGGAGTATTCAGATGTGTTCCAGGAGATACTAGGCTTACCACCTAGTCGAGAGATAGACTTCGTTATAAATTTGCTACCGGGTACGAGACCTATAGCACGTGCACCGTACCGTATGGCTCCAGCTGAGATGCGAGAGCTACGGGATCAGATAGAGCAGCTGTTAGGTCAGGGCTTTATTCGCAGGAGTACCTCACCTTGGGGCGCTCCAGTTTTGTTTGTGAAGAAGAGGGACGGTTCACTGAGATTGTGTGTGGACTACCGAGAGTTGAATAAGGTCACGATATGGAATAAGTATCCGTTGCCTCGAATCGATGACTTATTCGACCAGTTGAGAGGAGCTTCTTTCTTCTCGAAGATTGATTTGAGATCGGGATACCATCAGTTGCGTATCACGGAGGAGGATGTCTCAAAGACTGCGTTCTTGTCGAGATATGGTTCTTACGAGTTTCGGGTTATGCCTTTTGGTCTGACCAACGCTCCAGCAGTGTTTATGGACTTGATGAACAGAGGGTTCAGGGATTTCCTAGATCAGTTTGTCATTGCCTTCATTGATGACATTCTGGTTTACTCTCAGACAGAGGAGGAGCACGCCAAGCATTTGAGGCAAGTTTTGCAGACACTTCGTCAGAATGAGTTGTATGCAAAATATGAGAAATGTGGGTTTTGGCTGAAGGAAGTCCAGTTTTTGGGGCATATCATTTCCGACCGGGGAATATCTGTTGATCCGGGGAAGGTGTCAGTGGTGAGGGAGTGGGGACAGCCCACGACACCAACTGAGATTCGTAGTTTCTTGGGTCTTGCAGGATACTACAGGAGGTTTATTCGGGGCTTCTCAGAGATAGCATGTACTTTGACACATCTGACTCGTAAGGGTGTGCCGTACATCTGGAGTGATGCCTGTCAGTTGGCATTCGATGAATTGAAGGACAACTTGACCTCATCACCTCTGTTAGCATTGCCGAGACCGGGAGTTGAGTATTTGGTTTACATCGACGCGTCTTTGCAAGGACTGGGAGGTGTATTACAGCAGGAGAGACAGGCCATAGCTTATGCTTCCCGTAAGCTTAAGACTCATGAGAAGAATTACCCCACGCATGATTTGGAGTTGGCAGCAGTGGTGTTTGCCCTACGGATTTGGAGGCACTATCTTTTGGGGGAGAAGTTAAAACTATTCACAGACCACAAGTCCCTATAGTATCTGTTCACACAGAAGGAATTGAATATGCGGCAACGTAGGTGGCTTGAGTTTGTGAAAGACTACGAGTTCGACATCCAGTACCACCCGGGTAAGGCTAACGTGGTAGCAGACGCGTTAAGCCGTAGGCCAGCAGATGAGGTGGCAGAGGTGTGGAAGGCTAAGTGGAAGGAATTGGGGCACCAGGATGCTGTGGCCCGATCTTTCATGTCTGTGATGACCGTTACGCCGCAGATTGTCACGAAGGTAGTACGAGCACAGGCTAATGACTCGTTCTGTCAGGAGCAGATAGTTCGATTACTAGCAGAGGGAGCCGAGTCCTATACCATCAGCTGAGACGGGGGATTACGCTTCAATGGGAGATTGGTAGTTCCGGAAGGGGAAGAATTGGGACACGAAGTGATGGCAGAGTCGCACGGCTCACGGTTCGCGGTACATCCCGGAGGGGACAAAATGTACCAAGACATGAGACGGCAGTATTGGTGGAGCAGTATGAAGAGAGATATCGCTGAGTTTGTTTCGAAATGCGCCACTTGTCAGCTTGTAAAAGTTTATCATCAGAGACCGGCAGGATTTCTACAGCCGTTGGAGGTCCCGGTGTGGATATGGGAGAGCATATCCATGGACTTTATCACGGGGTTGCCTACGTCGCAGAGGGGTCACGATTCCGTTTGGGTAATTGTGGACAGGTTGTCCAAGGTCGCTCACTTCTTACCCGTAAGGACTGACTACACTACGGGACAGTATGCCCAGCTCTTCATTTCAGAGATTGTGAGACTTCATGGTGTGCCCCTAAATATCGTGTCTGACAGAGACAAGATATTTGTTTCGAGGTTTTGGGAGAGTTTCCAAGAGGCAATGGGCACGGAATTGCGGTTGAGTACGGCTTATCATCCGCAGACCGATGGGCAAACTGAGCGCACGAATCAAATGTTGGAGGACATGCTACGCATGTGCATTATTGACTTCGGGGGTGGATGGGAGCAGTACCTTCCACTGGTGGAGTTTTCTTACAACAACTCCTATCAGTTCACTATTGGCATGGCTCCATTTGAGGTATTGTACGGTAGGCCTTGTCGTTCCCCAGCATGTTGGTTAGAAGTGGGGGACAACAAACTACTTGGGCCAGAAGTGATTCAGGATACTTCGGCAAGGATTGAGTTGATTCGGAGTCGCATTCGGGTAGCTCAGGACAGGCAGAAGAGTTATGCTGATGCGAAGAGGTTTTTCAGGGAGTTCCAAGTGGGGGACCAGGTTTTGCTCAGGGTATCTCCGATGAAGGGGATTATGCGTTTCGGGAAGAAGGGGAAGTTGGCACCGAGGTATGTGGGGCCGTTTCCTATTATTGAGCGGATCGGACCGGTTGCGTATAGACTTGGACTACCGGAGAACTTGCATCGAATTCACGACGTGTTCCATATTTCCTCGCTGAGGAAATACCTTAGAGATAATTTGGCTCATTCTCACATTGCTGTGGAGGACATCGACCTCCAGCCGGATAGCTCCTACGAGGATGGGCCAATTGCTATTTTGGACCGAAGCGAGAGGAAACTGCGGTCAAAGATAGTCCCGTTAGTGCGTGTTCAGTGGCGACATCACAATGTCGAGGAGTCCACATGGGAGCACGAGGATGAGATGCGCGAACGTTATCTAGAGCTGTTTTTAGCAGGTACTTTCTAGTTTCGAATTTCGGGACGAAATTCAATTATTAGGGGGGAAGTATGTAATACCCCGTACTTTTGGCTATATTTAATTTGGGTTTAATTAATTAAATGAGTATTAATTGGAAATTAATTCGGGTTAAAAATACTTACGAGATGCGAGTTGGTATTTGATTATGTGCATATATGATTATATATGAACTTGGTATTATAAAATTTGTCGTGAGATTTATATACGGCATTTTAGAAATTTTGTTGAGACGCGTGGGACCACCGCGTCACGGTGTAATATTTTGATAATAAAAGTGAAATTAAAATCTCTAATCCGTATGGTCGTTTTGAGTGCGCCAACGCGTCCGGAAGGGTCGAGATAGGCAGAAAACACTAGCTGGGGGTATAGTTTTGGTCCCGGGATATTTTTAGGCCGTACCGGCAACTTAAAGGGTATTTTGGTAATTTTACATTTTGAGGAATTAAAAGTGACGAAAATTGGTTAATTAAGTCTGATGTGGATTTGACCCACTAAGCCCATAACCAACCCATATTAATCTAGAAGGCTACGTAGGTTATCATTTAGGTTTTCTAAGTTTCCCAAATCAAACCTTAGCCACCTTAAGCCACCATTGGAGAAGAGCTTGGAGAGAGGAATTTCTGCAGAAAACTTCATCAAATCTACACCAAAATCAGAAATCAAACCAAGGCAAGTGATTTAAATTACATTCCTTATGCAGTGAATGCTTTTTCCATGTTAGAAACCTTGATAATCAATCCTATTTAAGAGTTAAAAGAAAACCCATGAATTTGGAAGTTATTATTTAATTTTGGGATAGGTTTACATGTAGAAACATTGTTTGAAGATGGAATTCAGAAATTTTATATCTATGTGATGTATAAACGGATTAAAATCTGGGAAATTATGATGAGAAGAATCTAGGGTTTATGTTCTTGAAGAAAATTAGGAAATAATGTAGAAACTTATGATTGATTGATGTTTAGAAGGTATTAAACCCTTAAAAGATGTTAGCATATCTCCTTAGTATGTTTGAGGATGGTTAGAGAACTTAATACATTGTTGGAACGAATTTTAGAAGAGACTTGAGGAGTAAAAATGGATAAAAACGAATTAGGGAAAAATCTGGGCCGAAACTGGTCAGTCGTTAGAAGCAACCCCCAGGTCGTTCGAACGAGCTCGTTAGAACGAGCTTCTAACGAGTTGACCTGTCTCTTATAACGAGGGGTAGTTTCGTTCGATATCTCGTTCGAACGAGATATCGTTAGAAGTTACAGTTCGTTCGAACGAACTGGGATCTCGTTCGAACAATCTCGTTCGAACGAGACTTCTAACGAGCTGACAGTCCAAACTCGTTCGAACAGTCTCGTTCGAACGAGACTTCTAACGAGCTGGCAGTTTGGACCATTTTGGACTGTTTTGATTTTTGGAGTTCCGTAAACTTATTCGAGGATATAGATATCATTCCGTAGGTGTAGTAATGATAGAATTGGGACATTTGGGTATTATGAGAAGGAATTTACATACGAGAGTTGTATTACATGGACGGTTTGGGTTGAGACGTGAGTGTCTACTACGACGTGAGAAATTATGGCGCGTATGATTACAAACCGGAATAGTACAAATTGTGATAATTATAGTTAGTACGAGAGTGCAATATGTACTACAATTAAAATACGGTATTACTAAGATGTGTGTTTACTTAGTACTGGTATATGAATTGTGTGTATGACATACCTACCATACTTGCTATCACGGGAGGTTGCGTTCGTTTAGGACCCTCTAATCCTTGTGTGCCTACGGGGGGGATATAGACTGGTACCTCGATGAACATAGGTCAGAGAAAGACTTATTGGGATATTAATAAGTCCGCTGATCGTGGGAGCGTAGGTACGTGCGTGACCCATGTGATGTGACTGTGTTCGCCTCCACTATTTGTGATTTGTGTTATCTGAACTATTCCTGAGAGATTCGGAATGTGTGATCCATATGTACGTGATGTACCGGGATGGATAACAGAGTATGTGTGCACCGCAACTTAGTTCTCAGGGTGCTTGTATTGTATATTTATGATGTGAATAATATACATTTAATTAATGGGAATCCTCATGTTAATGTTGTAAATATATTACGGTATTGTTTCGAGAAATATAACGAGTTAACTGATAGTTATATATATTGCATATTGAGTATCTGAGTTTACGTTAAACCCCTATTTAATTACGAGCGTTATTATGTTAATGGAACCAAGTAATATGGGTCAGACCTTTGGCAGTCTAGCTAGATATTTTGTCACTTAGCTAGTGATATGGGTCGTTATAGATGGGTACTTGCGTTAGGAGTGCACAGTTAGACGAGAGGTGAGAATATAATGTGAGTGCACGTCCTAACATGTACTTTGCATTTAATGTTTTAAATGTTTTAAAGCACTTGCAGGTTTTTAAAAATATAACTCCACATTCGGGCTCTGACCCGTTTGCTTTTCAAATCTTTTTCTTGTAAAACCATTTTAGGTGCCCAGCCACAGGGACACCAAGCATAGGATACTCATTCAGGTGACGAGCTGTAGCTGTAGCTGTTTGTGGAAGCTACAGGGATTTGCATGTAGACGCTTCTATCTTTTGGATTCCAGAGTCACTATCTATCAGTTGTAGGGCATGTTGCCCGTTTCTATTTAGAGACATCTTTTACAATTCAGTTCTCAGACTTTAGTATGTATTATTTCAGTGTTCGGTTATTCTTTTTAGTTGTGGGATTGTAGTGAGGAGTTTTCCTCAAGACTTTATTTACACTATGTGATGGTTACTCGTTTTACTTCAGTATGGTGAATGGTGTTACTTAATTCTTCTATACTCTTGTTGCATGTTAATCAGACTCAAATTAATTTGGCAACTTACTTTTTAAATACTAGGTGGTTAGAAATTTTTAAATGGTTTTCGACAGTGATGCTATTAACTGAGCCAACTTGGCATTTTGAATTAATTTAATAAAGGAGTAGCTACCCGGTATTTAATTAGTCGGGGTGTCACAACTTAACAACGAAAACGCTTGTTAAGATTTGTCATAAACTCCACCTTATAACGGTGACTTAACAACGAAAACGCTTGTTAAGATTTTTCATAAACTCCACCTTATAACGGTGACTTAACAACGAAAATGCTTGTTAAGATTTTTCATAAACTCCACCTTATAACGGTGACTTAACAACGAAAACACTTGTTAAGATTTGTCATAAACTCCACCTTATAACGGTGACTTAACAACGAAAACGCTTGTTAAGATTTTTCGTAATCACTATTTCCTCTAACTGTGCTCAGGTTGCTCGGGAGGATTCTCCACCAGTTCTTTTTCCTACCTCATCACCCCGTCAAGAACCCGTTATTTCAGAAGGCTTGAGACACAACAATCAAGGTTCCACAACCGGTGCTGCTGCTAAAAGCGAATCTGGCTATGAGCTTCATCTGCCTGACTTGGCTCCCCATCCGCTCCCTCGTTGTACCCTACCCGTGGGGGCGGAGACCTCCCTCCCACAGGTTGTATAGGTTACCTAAACATCATAGGCACCACCACTGGATTTGGTAGCACCACCAAGAAGATATTTCTCGCCGCTTTTAAGAACTCCGCAAAAGTCCCCTCGCGCGTCTCATTGATAAGATGTCAGATGTACTCAAGAAGCAGTCCCTCCACATAGATCTGTAATAACTTGGACTCTTTTGCCTCCTCCCTCACATCGAGGGAGATTTCTCTGAACCTTTGGACATATGTTACTACTTCCTCCCCAGGTCGTTTCTCTCTTCCCAGTTGGGTCAAAGTGAATTCATCTTCCACCAGAAAGAACTTCTGGACGAACAAGACATGCATTTACTCCCACGTAGAAACGCTCCGGGGGGCCAAATGAGAATACAAGGTGTATACCCTATCGGTCAAGGATTTAGAAAACTCCCTCAACCTGAGCTTCTTATTTTTGCAATGCGCCCCCAAATGTTCAACAAAGCGCTTAATATGATCCTTCGGATCCCCCCCCTTTCCTGTGTATTTTTTAAAAATAGGAGGAATATAGTCCTTTGGGTAGGGCTCATCATTGTATTCCTGGGGATAAGGTGTTCGAAAGTCATCATAGGCCGAAGCTACCTCGCCAACAAATTGAGATGAAGCTTGCATAAACTTCAGCATCTCCTTCTGCATTTCCTTCCTCATTTCCTCTATGGGTGATGCTACTGTAGCAACAACCAGCAGACCGTTGGCTGAGTTCCCGTCGCAGCTGGAACAATCATCACAGCTGGGGCCGTTGATACTCCTGAGGTTCCCACTATTGGATTCATAACAGAGGGCATGCTTGCCGGGGCCGTTCCCGCAACACCTGCACCTGGTGGGGCAGGTGGGGCTGCCCCTGGCATTAAAAAGGAATTGGCTTCCAATCCTCCTAGCATCGTTGAAGCTACCGGTGTCTGCAAAAACTCATCAAACTTACTCATGAGGAGCGCCACCTGAGTAGGTCCCAACCCTTCACTCGTGGAAGCTTGTGTCACCCCCGGAATGCCTGTCGTCGCCTGAACTGGAGGTACCTCTATTTGAGGAGCCCCATCCCTTAAAGCCTCTAGCTCTCTCGCAACTTGTTCTTCATTGTGTTGGATGTCATCAAAGTAGAGCCTTCGATTAGCATTATCTTACGCCATACTCCTTACTTAGAAGAATGCCTCCCCAGCGGAGTAGCCAAATGTAGGAGGGTACTTTAGATTATATATGGAGGCGTAACCCCTATTGAGTATGGTAATGACAAGTTAATTGGCCAAAGCTTTGGATTAATGATGGAACACATAAACATGAACCCAATGAAGATAGACTCAAATTAAACTCACAAAGCTCTCGTGTCTAACTCAGGAAATAGTAATGAACTTTAGAAGTAACCTAGCTAGAGGGAGAGAGAAGTAATCACCCTAGATACACCTTGGTAGGCAGGTAAAACCACACCAGATACCCTCAGGAATCTCTGTCGAATATTGAAAGCTTTATAATAAATGACAATGGTGAGTGAGTAAACTCTCTGGTTTGCAATAACTCTCTCTGGTGTGTATTCTCTCTCGCAATAACTTCTGAACTCTCCAAAAGTTCCCCCTCTTCCTCAAAGTTGGTTGGGGTCCTTAAATAGCCCCCCACACCACCCCCGAGGCAACTCAGTCATCAATGCCTGTGAAATACCTCCCTCATACTTTATATCACAAACATTAAATACCGGATGCACTAGCTGTCTCCACGTCATAAATATTAAATGCCAAGACATGCCTTTTGCCTAACTACTGTGTGTCAGGGGCTATTGTCATAGAGGTGGCTCACCAACTGCCTGACAGCCCCAAATACCACGTTGGTTTACTCAAGTGCATGTATGATATTGTTTAGCCAGCTAGTGACATCACGTATAGTAGATGTGACATCAAGTAGTGGGCTGTTTGGTTCACAACTCAACGCCCGATGGAACTCCAAGCTGCTCTGCCCGAGGTTCCACGATCAGGGTTCTTTCGATATTTTACCAGGTGTATCTAAGATGGTTGGGATGAGCCCCAACGGTGCCTTACTTCTCAATCATCCAAACCAAGTCCCTTTAAAGTTCCCACGGTGAGGTCATTCGATAGAGCATGACAACTCTCCCAGGCCCTGCCAAGCCTGGTCTCTCGCAAGTACCGTTTGACTTCACACTAAAACTCTTTATTATTCTCGTTACATCATTATAACCGTTATAGCTTACAGTAAATGTAACCAAATATACAATATGACTAACACAACAAGCTGAAGTATGAGTTGCCACGCTTGAGTTGCCACGCTAAGCTGGCACGCTAAGTTTCCACGCTTGAGCTGCCTCAGTTGCTTTAATCCCCAAAAATTGTTGCTAATGGGATTTTATCTCTAATCTCAAAATTACCTTCAAGTCCCCTCTACATATTGTATAGTCGATTTCATTTTTGCACTCTAGTTAAGATCCAGTCTTTTATACGGGCGTGAGGCCCAAGTCTTTGTAATTGTTTAATGTAATGTTTTATATAATTTATTGAAATTGTTCAACATTGTTGTAGAGTCTTTGGATCGACAGCATATTTAGTCCTTTTTCTGTATACTCGTTGCTATTATAATATATATATATATGATTGTGCATAAATATTTTATATTTATTCCCCTAATTTCAGTACATTTGTGAACCCGAGTGATGTAACATATATGGATTTGATTCACATTTATGCTACTAACCTTTGTTGGTGAGTATTTCATGTTTCTTGCATCTCTTATTGGTTTTACAGGTTAATTATGCAAGCAATACAAAAGAGGAAGCAAGACGATGCAAGAAAAGCTAAGAAGGCAAGTTCAAGGGCAATTCGGTAATTTTTTAGCCTGATCCGAAAGGAGAAGTCAACTGGAAAGTTGAAGAGATCGTAACAAAGAGAACATTGGAAGAAACTACACCCAAATCCGAGCTATGGTTGATGATTTATGCCCAGTTGAAGTTGAAGAAAAATCCAAGAAAGGAAGAAATGAAAAGTCAGAAAAATCCTAAGTGTAGCACTCCAAGCCAGCATACATTCGCGAACCCCAGGCCGAACCGGTTTGGGGGGCGAACCGGTTTGGGGTACAGGACGAACCGGTTCGGGGTCCCTGATGGGCGAATTTACTCCTTTTTCTGATTGGTTCCTAAGAGTCCTATTAGGTTAAAACTCTAAAAAATAGTAGGGAACGGGGGCAGCAACTTAGGAACAACCATTAGGGATAGTTTTAGTTAGTTTTTGATAGAGAGAAAAGGAGAGGAACATCAAGGGAATTAATTGCTTCAATATTCAATTGTTACGGGTTTGTTTCTCAAGTTTTTATTCAAGATTCAAGATTCTTGTCATTGTTCTTGCATGCTTAGTTTCCATATTTGATTCAGCTTATTGTTGCGTTCATAATAAATATTTACATGTTTCAATCTAGTTTCATCATGAATTCATGCACATGCAATGTTATTATTTCATGCATTAGTCCATTCAACATGTCCGGCTAGGTTTTAAAGGTTGAGATGCATGAACCCAACCTGATGTGTTAGTGCGTGTGCATAACGTTAATCTGATGAATTTAACGATTGATCTTGATCGTATCACATAATTACATAATAATTGTGGATCTTTATATCTCATTTACATTTGGGTACTCGTGATGATTTAGAGTACAATTTGAATGCAATTACCGCGATACCGATTTACTCATCCTCAGATTAGGTATGACGCGGGCTTGAACCTCGTATACATAATGCTTGGGAGTCCTAAAGTCTGGGTCAGATTAAACGAATAAATTTATGATTGACGTTGTCACTGCATTACACTAGGGTTGGAGGATTGCATTCCCATCCTGTTTTCTCATCATTTTGTTTAAAAAGTTTCGATTCAATTCTTCATTCCTCATTTAGATACTTTAGTTAGTTGCATTTGTCATCATAAGTTCATAATTGCATTTAGTCTAATCATTCCCAAAACCAAATCTTTTCCTTTCTTTTTAGAGTCATCGTTAGGATTCCTCCATCTTATCCCATCGTCACAACTCCGTTGTCCCTTTTCCCTGAGGATCGATACCCGACTTGTCGAATTATTACTTGAGCGACAGGCTTGCACTTGAGCCTAGAGAGTACACACTTTAGAGACACATTCTGAGTCGTGTCAAGTTTTTGGCGCCGTTGCCGGGGAACTAGGTAGACTTAGGATTAGATCGAGCCAATCCAAAGCTTTGACCAAAAATTCAAATATTCTAAAAAAAAAAGCACAAAAAGAATTATAATCATCACCTCTCCTAAACTTTAATGCAAAATTCTGAAACCACTCCCACACCCCATAATACTCCAACCAGCATTCACGAAAATCTACTTGTTGAGTATAACCCTGATAGTCCCCACACCCCAAACGCCCCACAGTTTTGGATCCCACCGCCCACACCGTCGCACTCAGTCTCTAGTAATACTCCATTTTCATTCGTAGGACACACTTCGAGCACACCTAGTGAGAGCGCCGAGTCGTCAAGTGAGAGAGAGATGTCGCAACATAGTAATGCACCTACTGGTGAGGACGAGCTTCTATACCGCCCGTTGAGAGAATTCTTATATCCTGAGCGCACTGTCACTCCGGGATGCATTATACTCCCGTATAATGCTGGGAAGTTCCGTTTCAAAAATGGAATGATCCAGATTCTACCACATTACCACGGTATGGATTCTGAAAAGCCATACCTCCATATAAGAGAATTTGAGGACGTGTGTGATACTCTCAACGATCAAACCTGCACACAAGAGGTAATCCGCCTCAAACTCTTCCCCTTCCTGCTTAAAGATAAAGCCAAAGCCGGGCTATGGTCTTTACCTCCAAGCTCGATTCCATCCTGGAATGAGCTCCAGTCGAACTTTCTCAAGAAATTCTTCCCACCACATCGAACAATCTCTATCAAGGCTCAAATTCAAGCATTTAGGCAACATGAAAATGAGCCATTCCATCGATGTTATGAACGTTTCAACGAGTTAGTGGCTTCATGCCCCCATCATGGATTTGATCCATCACAAATCATCTCCTTTATCTATAATGGGTTAAATCTTAACTCCAAACAACTTGTTGAAACTATGGGAAGTGGTCCGTTTGTCGATTTAGATGCCCACGATGATGATTTTCACATGAGGAATGTCTCCGAGACTACCCAATCCTGGGATACCTCTGACCCGAACGCTCAAAATCGAAATCTACAACCCACCACTGCTCCATCGGCGTCCGGCCTATTCCACGTAGATAAGAATTCTATGACGGATTGTCGATTGGACACCATTGAGAAAGGATTGCGAGACCTATGCGAGTTATATGGAAAAGGACCAGCTGGACCCATTCTGAACCCTGTCGTGAAGATGTGTGTGATTTGTGAGGCGGGACATTCAACTGAGGAATGCCCGACGATACCCGCCTACAAAGTAATGTTGCAGGAGCAAGTTAGTGATATAGGAGGCTTTAAGGGTAATTTCGGTGCCCCGCACGGGAATTCATACAACCCTTCGTGGAAAAATCTTCCCGGTTTTAGCTACGGGCAACAACATGCCGCAATGAACCCTCATTCGCATGTTGCCCCTCCTCCACCACAACAATTTCAACAAGCTCCACACATGCAAGGACATGTGAAAGCACCACCACCTCACAGAAATTATATCCCGCCACAATGGAGAACTCTCGAGGATACAATGAATCAATTCATTGCAAGCCAGACTGCAACCAATGCCAAATATGATCGTCTGATCGGCGACATAAATGAAAATCTGTCAAAGATATAATCCTCGTTGAGTGTTCAAGAGAAGGGAAAGTTCCCTGCCCAAGGGCAACGACCTTCCCAAGGACAAACTAATGTTAGCTCCACATCCACTGAACATCAGGAGCAATGTCAAGCAGTGACCACTCTTCGTCGTGGAAGAGTCGTTGATTTATCACCTCCTCCACATGACACAAAAAAAGACAAGGAGATTTCGCCCGACACGAAAGAGGCCGAAGATGTCCCCTTGAACGAGAGTGACAAGGAAGACACTAGTGAGCCTGAGGTGGTAGTGAAACCACCCTCCGCAACACCATTTCCTCGAAGATTGATACCCGCTCAAAAGGGGAATCCACGTGATGAAGTGCTAGAAGTACTTAAGCAAGTCAAGCTGAATTTGCCCTTTCTTGATGCCATCAAAAAAATTCCAGCTTATGGCAAAGTTATCAAAGATTTGTTGACGGTAAAAAGGAAGATGAAGTTAAAAAAGAATGTCTTTCTAGCCTAGAACGTGAGCTCCATTCTACTAAATGATCTCCCGCCTAAATTCAAAGTTCCCAGTGCACCCACTATATCCTGCATCATTGGAGAAAATAGAATTGAGAAAGCCTTACTTGACTTGGGGGCAAGTGTAAACATACTCCCTTACTCCATTTAGAGGCAACTTTATTTGGGCAACCTCAAGCCCACAAAGGTCACTCTCCAATTAGCGGATCGATTAGTGAAGATTCCACGAGGCATAGTCGAGGACGTGATCGTCCAAGTTGACACTTTCTACTTCCTGGTAGATTTTGTCATTTGGGACATGGAGCCCTCCTTCAACTCGAGCAATCATGTTCCCATCATCCTTGGGCGCCCTTTCTTGGCTACGGCTAATGAAATCATCAATACAAGAAACGGGCGAATGCAACTCACTTTTGGGAACATGACCTTGGATACTAACATCTTCCACATAGCCCAAAATGCAGGGGAGGAAGATGATCTTCACGCAGTGAGCCTCATAGACGAGGTAGTAGAAGAGTACTTTGAGGAAAATTTTTGTGGCGACGGTTTAAATTCTTGTTTAGCGATGAGCTATGAGTGTGAGGGGACGTATACCCACTTCAAGAGGAAGGTTCGAATGTTGAGAGAATTACTCGATGAGAGTACGTCGGACGAGGACGTGAGAGCGGTTAATTGGGTTTCTAGATTCGAGGAATTACCTCCGAGGGATACACAGATGGCTCCTTCCAGTGAAAAATTTCTAACCCTCGGATTAAAGAAACTCCCCTCCCATATTAAATATGCATACCTAGGAGAGGATGAGATATTTCCTGTTGTTATCTCCTCTAGCCTAGATGAAGGGCAGGAGGTTAAATTGTTGAGAATTCTGAGGAAGCACCAAAGTGATCTTAGTTGGTGCATCGCTGATGTGAAGGGGTTAAGTCCTTTGATTTTCACTCACAAGATTCATCTCAAAGAGGATGTCAAGCCCTCTAGAGAAATGTAAAGAAGACTGAACCCCAACATGAAAGAAGTTGTGAGAACCGAGATCATCTAATTATTGGATGTCGGGATTATCTACCCAATCTCGGATAGTAAATGGGTGAGCCCTATTTAAGTCGTCCCGAAGAAGTCGGGTATGCCTGTTATTGAGAATGCTAAGGGAGAGCTTGTTCCCCAACGCACCACCACCGGTTGGCGCATTTGCATTGACTACCAGAAACTCATTGCAGGAACTAGGAAAGACCATTTCCCCTTACCATTCATTGATCAAATGTTTGAGAGAGTTGAGGGCCACCATTATTATTGCTTCCTTGATGGTTATTCCGGATATAACCAAATTGAGGTAGATGTACTTGACCAAGAGAAGACGACCTTCACTTGCCCTTTTGGTACGTTTGCCTACAAACGTATGCCATTTGGCTTGTGTAATGCACCCGCGACTTTTCAAAGGTGCATGTTGAGCTTATTTAGTGACATGGTCGAGAGAGGACTCGAAGTGTTCATGGACGATTTCAGCATTTTTGGCACCTCTTTCGATCATTGTTTGGACAAGATGGAAAAAGTACTTACCCGATGTGTGGACGAAAACTTAGTGTTGAATTGGGAGAAGTGCCATTTCATGGTCACCGAGGGAATAGTTCTTGGACACATTGTTTCATCCAACGGAATAGAGGTTGATAGGGCTAAGATAGATGTCATAGCTGATCTTCCCCCACCGAAATCGCTGAAAGACGTGCGCTCTTTCTTGGGCCACGCGGGGTTTTATCAACGGTTCATTAAGGACTTTAGCGCCATCGCTAGGCCCTTAAGCAACCTACTCATGAAGGACAACCCATTTGAGTGGATAGAGGCATGCCAAGGCTCCTTTGATAAGTTGAAAAACATGCTAGTGTCCGCTCCCATCATGCAAGATCCGAATTGGTCCTTACCATTAGAACTTATGTGTGACACAAGCGATTACGCGATTGGGGCCATTTTGGGCCAACGTAAAAATAAGCAAGCTCATGTCATCTACTACGCTAGCCGGACCCTTACCGGACCTCAACTCAACTACTCTACCACGGAGAAGGAGTTGCTAGCGGTAGTCTTTTCCCTCGATAAGTTTCGTTCCTATCTCATTGGTTCTCCTATTACTGTTTTCATAGACCATGCGGCTTTAAAGTAACTACTTGCGAAGAAAGACGCCAAGCCGCGCCTCATAAGGTGGATCCTACTCCTACAAGAGTTCAATCTCTCCATCAAAGACAAGAAAGGAGTAGAAAACGTCGTTGCCGACCATTTATCTCGGCTTTCGTCCGACGTACCTAGTGATCCCATACCCATAGACGAGCACTTTCCGGATGAGAAACTATTTGCTACTACTTCGTATCCTTGGTTTGCGGACATAGTGAACTATCTTATCACGGGAGCCGTCCCTACTGATTGGACACCGCAAGATAAGAAGAGGTTTCTTAATTGTTCGCGCATGTTCTTTTACGATGATACTTTCCTCTTTAAATATTGCGCCGACCAAATCATCCGACGATGTGTACCGGATGACGAGATCCCAAAAGTCATCCAGTTTTGTCATTCGAAATCATGTGGAGGACATTTCTCCATGAAAAAGACGGCCGCTAAAATCCTGTAATGCGGCCTCTATTGGCCCACAATCTTCCGGGATGCGAATGATGCTTGCAAGTCATGCAATAGGTGCCAACGAATGGGATCCATTTCTCGACGCGACATGATGCCCCTTACCCCTATACTCATCATTGAGATATTTTATTGTTGGGGTATTGACTTCATGGGTCCCTTCCCCCCGTCCTTTGGTTTCCTATACATACTAGTCACGGTAGACTAAGTTTCTAAATGGGTGGAAGCTATAACTACTAATACTAATGACAACAAAGTGGTGATAAAGTTCCTACATGAACACATACTTTCTCGCTTTGGTGAATCGAAAGAGATAATTAGCGATAATGGCACGCACTTTTGCAATAGGCCATTCGAGAAGCTCATGAGAAAGTATGGCGTCATCCACAAGGTTGGGACGACATATCACCCACAGACGAATGGGAAGCCCGAGCTAGCGAATCGGGAGATCAAGAACATTCTTGAAAGGATCGTCGATCCTACCCGGAAAGATTGGTCCCTTAGATTGACCGATGCACTATGGGCCTATCGTACCACATTTAAGAATCAACTTGGCATGTCTCCTTTCCGTTTTGTGTATGGAAAACCTTGCCATCTTCCTGTTGAGCTCGAGCACAAAGTGTATTGTGAAATTAAGCGATTGAACTATGCCTTGGACAAATCCGGTGAAGCCCGTAAGCTTCAATTGAATGAGCTAGAAGAATTACGCAATGATGCGTATGAGAACGCCAAAATTTCAAAAGAAAGGATGAAACTTGCTCATGATAGCATCATTCGACGACAAGAGTTTCATCCCGGCTAAACAGTTCTTCTCTACAACTCTCGGCTTCACCTCTTTCCAGGCAAGTTGCGGTCACGATGGTCTGGCCCGTTCGTCGTGAAGAACGTTTTTCCCCATGGAGCTGTTGAACTAGACGATTTAAAAGGGGAAAACACGTTCAAAGGAAATGGACAACGCCTAAAGCCATACCTAGAGGCGTGTGAGTATGAGGTCGACACAATTTGGTTGTTGGACCCCGTTTACGAGGTCAATTGAGCTGAGAAAGTAAGGTTGTCGCACCCCCGATGCGTATGGGGTGAATTTGTGTGTATAGGAATCGTGTGTGAATAGGTTAGTTAGGAGTCAGAATCCTAAGTTGCAAAAGAGATAGGTTAGCATGCACTTTGAGGGAGTTAGTATGCATTACGAGGTTGAATTCGAGGAATTTTTAGGAACCCCGATGGTCTAGAAAGTTTTTAGGGGCCTTATGCACAAGTTAGAGGATGAGAGAGCACCTTGAAACGGAGAGAAGAGTGAATTCTAGCGTTTGGACCAGCATGTCACCCCGAACCCCATCCAGGAGTGGGTCGGGGGGCGAACCGGTTCGCTGTACACCCCGAACCGGTTCGGGGTACCTGGCAGATTCACCCCCCCCCCCCAATTCCAAATTCATTCCCCTTACCTCCATTCTTCCCCCCATTCTCCCCATTCGTTTTTACTCCCTCCAAATGCTTCCCTCCTTCCCAAATTCATCCCAATTCACTCCCTCCCTCCTCTCCTTCCCACCCTTTCACATTTCCCACCAAAACTACACCCCTTCACACCTATAAATACCCCACCACCCCTCCTCCATTTCTCACACCAAAATAATCTCCCTCACTCTCTTCTCTCCCATATTTTTTTCCCTCTCCCTCTCTCTTTCCTTCAAAATGCCGCGCCCTCGCCGCACCAACCTCTGCCCCAAAAAATATGATGATACCACCGTCCTTGATGACCCAGGTAAGGGGGTCTTTCGATGTTTCCAAGAATGTCATTGGGCCGAGAAATACTTCTCGGCCACGCGCCCCATCCACATCGAACGCTTCGTTGATTGGGGACAACTTCTGGGTGGTGCTCTTTCCTCGCCCCAACGAGCACCAACGTGTTTGACGCCGCCATTCACCCGTTTTATGCGACCTTGGTTCGCAAATCCTCCACGCTTCACTAGGCATACCTTGACGGTATCACTATTCCCTTCTCGGCGGCCATCATCGCTCGCAAAATACGTGCCGAAGGGGTGATCCTCCCCGTGCCCTTCCAATACCCCAACAATGGTACCCCCCATACTAAAGAAGAATGCATTGCACGCATGGCACCCGGGGTGGAATGGGTGTGCGAATCCTCTCCTATTTGTGGTTTGGATGCTACGGTGCGCTTCACGCACCTCATTGCTTGTGGGGCCATCCACCAAACCACTAATGACTCGGTGGTCTGGTTACGTCACGCTAATTTCCTCTATTACTTTTTGGACCCAGAGAGCACCATCAACCTTGCCCAGCTCTTCTACGCGGATATCCTCAATGTCGCCTACGATGAATATGGCAAAACTGCCCTCCCCTACGCCCGTTTCATTACGGAGCTATTGATGGAAGCTGGAGTGGATGACCCTGGGCAACAAATTTGACTTCCTCGCCCCATTGGTGGCATGTCCACCACTCGCAGTGAATGCCAAATGTGCGTAGCTCACCCCGACCATCCCATTCTCGAAGA
Source organism: Sambucus nigra (assembly GCA_949130495.1). Lineage (NCBI taxonomy): Eukaryota > Viridiplantae > Streptophyta > Magnoliopsida > Dipsacales > Adoxaceae > Sambucus > Sambucus nigra. The sequence goes on from OX422212.1 coordinate 366,324,481, forward strand.
GGATGTGGCCGAGGAAGCTCATGATGACCCAATGATGGACATCGACGAGGATGATGAGGGGATTCCGATTTCGAGCCCCCGGGGGAAAACTTCGATTGTCGCCTTTCGGCGGTTGAGTCCCGCCTCGACGGGTTCATCAACCAATACAATCAAGACCAAGCGGCTTACCGAAGGGACACCCGAATGATGTACCAACTCCAAGTCCACCTTCACCAACTCAACTTCGGCGGTCCTCCTCCCCCCTTCTTTTATGACCCGTATGATCCAAATGCACCCAGCACCTCCCACCCACCTCCAGCATGACCTATGATTGTTTTTATATTTTGGTGTGGATGTCGGTTGTTGTAGGAATTTCACAGTTGCTTACTCATTTCTTATGTAACACGGGCTTCTCATTGTTATTATACAAGCTTGCATTTTTTTTCTTATTTGTTTGTTTTATTTTTCCGCACTTATTATTCGCTTTGAGTTAGATTTTCGTCCTTTTTTGTTTGAGGACAATGCAAAAGTCTAAGTTAGGGGGGGTCACAAGTGCGTATTTCTAAAACTTCACAAATTTTCAAAAATGCCCAAAAATTTCCAAAAAAATCATAAAATTTTGAAAAACCCAAAAATATTTTTTTCAAAATAAATAAAAATTGGAATTCAAAATTTTCAAAAATATCATTAAAAGTCGAATTGGAGTCTCAAATTGTAAACATCTAACATACACAAAGCCGAAATTGACCAAAGATAGAAATTGTGCGAAAATTGACGACTTAACGAATAAATGTGGAGATTAACAAACCCGGTGAGATTCGAGCCTATCACGTTTTGCGAGTTTTTAAATCAATCCGAGTTAATTGTTAACTCAAAGTTCTTTTTAGCGCTTAATAAGTTGTCAAGGATCTCAATCCTTTCATTTTGATCGATTTTAAAAAATGTGTGCAATATTGGCTTGAAAAACGTGCCAAATTAGTCTCTAAACCTAAATTCACCTCGAAAGGCATATGGTAACGCAATTGGCATTTCGAACAATGAAGTAGGCCCTCGTTTGTCACCCCAAAAATATTGGCCAGAAAAAGTAGCAAAAAATCACCCTTTGCAACCCAAATTGAGCCGAATAATTTTCCCTTTCGTTTGACAACCCGAAAAACCCAAAATAATCAGAATTGTGAAAAATGAAAAATTTAAATTTCAAGTCCAAAAAGTGCATATAAAGATGCAAGAAACAAAATAGTATGCTCAACAAAAACAACAAACAAAAAAGAAAAAAATAGAAAAAGAAAAAAAAATGAGCAATAGCCCAGAAAAAGCACAATTGAACATCATTAATGACGTTTCCAATTCCAACCTTCCATACCGCCTTCATTTTACCCAATGCAACCTTCAACCCGAAAAAGTCCTAACCGAGTCCAAATTGCAAAAATTGATTACCGTGTGGAGAGCTAAGACACCAAAAGATAATATAAGAGGCTAAGTGCGCGAAATAAAGGCAATGTTCCCGTTTTTAAAATCGTAATCCGTTGACGAGATCCTTTTGCCATAAAGTTTCCGTCTTTCTACTTCTATGCGTGAACTTGCTTCCATTACATTTACTCTTTATATCACGCATGCCGAGAGAAATTCCATAATCCGAGAGATTCGTTTGTGAGAGCGTTCCATGAGAAATTGAAATCAAAACGAATTTTCGGATAAGTAACGTAATGATCAATCAGTAAAAATTGGCGATTATATTTCCGGCTTTGCACACACACACACTACGGTTTGAGACTCGTAAGTATGACTTAATGATGACTATTTTCTGGAAAAGTTTGAATTGCTTAATTTTTGCGTATTTTGAATTTTCTTTGAGTCGAATTTTGTGGGTATATTCACTGTAAACCCTCACGAGACACAACTCGTCCTACTAGGGTAACCTATAGGTTTAAAGGCTTGTTGCATGCGCTAAATGCAATCTCTTGCCCGCGAAAGGGTTTCTTTATCCCAATAAAGTCTTTGATGGATCCTTAACTCATACTCTCATTCTTTTACATTGCTTGGGACGCACAAAGTTCTATGTTAGGGGTGTTTGATTGGGCATAAATATTGTATATTTATTCCCCTAATTTCAGTACATTTGTGAACCCGAGTGATGTAACATATATGGATTTGATTCACATTTATGCTACTAACCTTCATTGGTGAGTATTTCGTATTTCGTGCTTCTCTTATTGGTTTTACAGGTTAATTATGCAAGAAATACAAAAGAGGAAGCAATACGATGCAAGAAAAGCTAAGAAGGTAAGTTCAAGGGCAATTCGGTAATTTTTTAGCCTGATCTGGAAGGAGAAGTCAACTGGAAAGTTTAAGAGCTCGGAACAACGAGAAGACTGGAAGAAACGCCACCCAAATCCGAGCTACGGTTTATGATTTATTCCCAGTTGAAGTTGAAGAAAAATCCAAGAAAGGAAGAAAAGAAAAGTCGGAAAAATCCTAAGTGTAGCACTCCAAGCCAGCATACATTCGCGAACCCCAGGCCGAACCGGTTTGGGGGGCTACCAGTTTGGGGTACAGGCCGAACCGGTTCGGGTTCCCTGATGCGCGAATTTGCTCCTTTTTTCTGATTGGTTCCCAAGAGTCCTATTAGGTTAAAACTCTCAAAAATAGTAGGGAACGGGGGTAGCAACTTAGGAATAACCATTAGGGATAGTTTTAGTCAGTTTTTGTTAGAGAGAAAAGGAGAGGAACATCTAGGAATATCAAGGGAATTAATTTCTTCAAGATTCAACTGTTACGGGTTTGTTTCTCAAGTTTTTATTCAAGATTCAAGATTCTTATCATTGTTCTTGCATTCTTAGTTTCCATATTCGATTCAGCTTATTGTTGCGTTCATAATACATATTTACATGTTTCAATCTAGTTTCATCATGAATTCATGCACATGCAACGTTATTATTTCATGCATTAGTCCATTTAACATGTTCGACTAGGTTTTAAAGGTTGGGATGCATGAACCCAACCTGATGTGTTAGTGCGTTTGCATAACATTAATCCGATGAATTTAACGATTGATCTTGATCGTATCGCGTAATTACATAATAATTGTGGATCTTTATATCTTGTTTACCTTTGGGTACTCGTGATGATTTAGAGTAAAATTTGAATGCAATTACCGCGATACAAATTTACTCATCCTCAGATTAGGTATGACGCGGGCTTGAACCATGTATACATAATGCTAGGGAGTCCTAAATTCCGAGTCGGATTAATCGGATAAATTTATGATTGACGTTGTCACTGCATTACACTAGGGTTGGAGGATTGCATTCCCATCCTGTTTTCTCATTATTTAGTTTAAAAATTTTCGATTCAATTCTTCATTCCTCATTTAGATACTTTAGTTAGTTGCTTTTGTCATCATAAGTTCATAATTTCATTTAGTCTAATCATTCCCAAAACCAATTCTTTTCCTTTCTTTTTAGAGTCATCGTTAGGATTCCTCCATCTTATCCCATCGTCACAACTCCTTTGTCCTTTTTCCCTGAGGATCGATACCCGACTTGTCGGATTATTACTTGAGCGACAGGCTTGCACTTGAGCCTAGAGAGTACACACTTTAGAGACACATTTTGAGTCGTGTCAATATATATATATATATTCTTGGGGTTCCCACTTTCTTTTCAGTATTGGGTTGTTTAAATTCTTTCTTTAACTTAAAAACAAAATTTTTGGCAACCCGTTTTCTGAAATATTGGGTGGTTATCCTGGATACTCTATATTTTATTGTGATGCTGAGAATGATTCCATCTATGATTCCTGCTATATTGGAGAATTGGGCTGTCCACCCCTTATTTTGGTGAGCGGGTTGTCACAGATTTGTAGGATACAATGTGTAAAGAAAAGGTTTAGAAAATATCTCAAACTGATGTAAAGATTTGAACAAGTATAGAGAGAAAGGGGGCGAGAAAATTTTGGCCGGGTATTCTTTAGTTTTGAAAATTATTTCTCGTCTTAAAAATCCGACCCCAAACCCTCTATTTATATAGTTGAAGAAATGGCTTTAGTTCAATCGTAATTCCAAAAAGAAATAAGGGCAGTAGGCTGAACAGTAAGGGTATTTAAGGGTAAAAATTGCATCTCATAAAAGAGGGGCTAGTGAGGGTACCAGCATAAAAGACCACATAACTATGAGGGCAGAAAGATAAATACACCACACACAACCTATAGTTGAGCAACCAAAGCCTTAAGCTCACACGTGATAAAATCCCGTGGGATACACACATGCCCCCTGATTGGTCCAAAACCAATCACGTGGATCGCAAACAAAAAAAGCCTACCTAATTCAAAACACTTCCGTTTCTATATTTTCTTAAATTAATTAAGAAACTGAAATTTGATTTTAATTTTTTTCTTTTTAAATGTTTAAATCATCATTAAAAAATTCTAAAAAATAATCTAAAACATGAAAAATAATTGTTAAATTTTGGAAGAATTATAAAACAAAGAAATCTACAACATAAAAGAATATTTGAGTACAAAATACATATAGGATGCATAAATACAAAAATATAAAATAAATTACAAAATATAGAATATACTATAAAAGTTTAAACTTAGGTTTTAAAAATAGAAAAGTTGATTTTAAAATTCCTTAATTTTTTTTTAGGATTACGTTCCGTGTGTGCAATGAACCGACTATATTTGGGACAATTTTTACAAAATTAACATAATACAAACCTTGTGGGATTAGAAATGGTACTTTTAGGGATGTAATTCCAATTTTTAATTTTATAGAACAGAATATTGAAAGCATGGTAGAACAAAATTTAAACTCATATATATCTACTCGCAATATTTTGAGGGGATAGGCTTTCAGTCATTATTGCAAAAGCTCACATAAAAAAAATATGGCGAGCATAGTAGTAAGTTTCCAAAGTGCAAGGGTATTTTTTCATTCAGTCAATGATTATTTAGTCGTAGATATTTCCAAACATACATAATTAATGAGTAGACATCCCCACAGAATATGAGAAAGATAATATTATATTTGTTACTCGTAAAAGTTTTTAGATTTATGTAAATTATTCTTATTTTCTTGCATAATTTAATGAAATTTATGATTAATTAAACTGTCTTAGTTTAGGTTCTAAATTGTGTAGCTAGATTCTTATTTCTTTTAGTCATGATTTACCATTCATAACTGTCATATTTTATTTCATCTGGTGATCATATAAAACCGGGCCCTGACCCGTTCATATTTCTTGTCGTTCATGTATCTTGTATCCGCTCAGGTACTTCGCCGCAAGGACGCCTATTCTGACTTTCCTATTCCGGTGATATTGGTGAGCCGTGATGCTTTGCGGGTATTACGGGTTATATTTTATAGCCGCTTTCATTTTTGCACTCAAGTTAAGATCCGGTCTTTTATTCGAGCGTGAGGCCCAAGTCTTTGTAATTGTTTAATGTAATGTTTTATATAATTTATTGAAATTGTTCAACATTGTTGTAGAGTCTGTGGACCGACAACATATTCGGTCCTTTTTTTGTATACTCATTGATCTTATAATATATATATATATTCGTGGGGTTCCCACTTTCTTTTCACTGTTGAGTTGTTTAAATTCTTTCTTTAACTTTAAAACAAAATTTTTGGCCACCCGTTTTCTGAAATATTAGGTGGTTATCTTGGTTACTCTATATTTTATTGCGATACTGAGAATGATTCCATCTATGATTCCTGCTATATTGGAGTATTGGGCTGGCCACCCCTTATTTTGGTGAGCGGGTTATCACAGATGGTATCACAGCATCAGGTTCTAGATTCATTAGGAATCTGTGTGGACGCCTTATGTTTTCAGCGTTGCTTTTAAATTTGACATAGAGCCATAGGATTAAGATCATTGATTTCTCTTGTGAGATTTCATCCTTCTTCCATGAGGTAGGACGCATAAAATATTTTGTGCGTTCCTGTGAGATTTGCAGGTCGATTGAAGAAGGACGCCGGGGAAGGTCGTTGTGAAGGCGTCATTAGATGGAAGAACTAAGAACTATAAGTTGTGGTTGGGTATGAGGAATGCTTTGGTGGTCGCTCCCTTTTGTAGAATTTCATTCTCTTGCTACTGCGACTACTAAATATAGTAGATATAGTTTTCCCAGTACCGCTAGGAGTAGAGAGTGGTACTGAGCTTGGGACTCCAAGCAACATTAAATTGAAGTGGGGTAGAGCCCTTGGTAAGGGCCACATGTTGAAGTAAGATGGAAGAGATGCATCCCCATTTGGTGGATGCACAAACTCTTGGAGCTTTGGCCTAGAGAAGGGTATAGAAGTGCCCAGATAAAAAGGATGGAGGAAAATCCATCACCCATAGGAGTAGTGTTGAAATGGTGGGAACGTAGTCACAATAAATGTGGGTACAGGAAGTTTTACCTATGGAGAAGCCTGGTGGACACTTGCAACAGCGAGTTTCTCTGGGATAACTGAACTGATGAGAAAGTGGATTCTCAAATGTTCACATGAGGCTAGGTCAAAGGTCGATAGTGAATAAGGAGTTGTACGATTAAGGAGACCGTGCACCAAAATATGATAGGTATAAGGAAGAAGGAGCACTTCAGTGGAATGATAGGTTCCAGAATAAGTGTCGTTAACACTTCTGAAGGATCAGTGTTTATGAAATCCCTTTGGTGGATATCCGCTATCTGCCCGGGGAGGATTCATTGAAATAAGAAAAGGGGACTGCGTGGATAATTATTATTAGCCAGAGTTGGAACAATGACTAAGATGTGGGGTGTAGAACCACTCATTTTAAATTCTGTTGATTTGGGAATCTAGGGCAATGATAAAGTGCTGAGTTGGGGAGTTGATGGAAGTAATTTGGTCAGAATAAGACTCGAATACGGTGTCTGAGAGCCATTAGTATTAACTCGGAGTGATTAGTAAGAATGTTGGTGGGAATTTCACCTTTGAAGTGGGTGGTGCATCCCCCACAATACGATAGAGTTGTACTGTGTTTTCTCTCGATTCGGGTGTGTATATCGAGCTTGTAGTAGTATTGATGCTATTATAATAAGGGTAATTATTTAACTTTCGTGGGAAGGAAGATTTATATTTTCTTCACTCGTTTTGAGGCGAGTGATATTAATTTAAATGTATATGTATAATATGTGTTACTTATATTATGTGTTATTTTGTTTGAGTGTTTGGTGGTTTGTTTTCATTGTATGTGGTTGTTATGCCTTATCTCCACGACCAACAAAGTTGAGTAGTAATGTATAGGAGGGGTTCCTTGTTTGGATTCCACTTTTGTGGGACGCTCCATGCATGAACCTTAACGACGTTGGGAGTGGAGAGATACTACTTTTCCGTTCTCTTATTTTATTTTATTTTACTTTATTTTGTTGATTGAGAGTTGGGTTGAATGGTTTAGCCGAGAATCACGTAGTTGAGTGATTAAGGGCTACTAAAGTGAGAGATAGAAGCACTGTATATAGTTCTCTCCTCTAATCGATGCGAGGGAGACTGAGATATGAAGTCGAATTGAGACTTTCAGATTATGCCTTGATGAGAAGGCCATGTTTATATATTGGGATAAATGTTGGTAAGACTTTACAGAAAGTAAATGTCCGATTTGTTGAATTTCTAAATTTTAGTATGGTTAGACTTAGAAGTAAAATCTTGTTAGTAGGGTTGTGAATTAGAATTTTTACCTATCCCGATTATGTGTCTTAGACCGTTATATCTTGATGATCGATGATGCGAGGTAGTAGTGTAACAGGAGGGTTCCTTGTTTGGATTTCGCTTCGGCGAGACGTCCCACGTATGAAATCGAGCGAATGTTGGGAATTGAGATAGGTCTGGGGCACTAGGGATATACTTATTATTATACGCATACGAGTTAGATAGGATATACATATAGATCGACCTTAGGTTTATTAGGATTTAAGGCCTTTAGAGCATGTGACGTTTATGTTGGCAGGCTATAGGAGGTTGACCCCGAGTAGGTTGTGAGTTAACTTTTAGAGGGATTAGGTCCCTAGAAACAAGAGGTATGAAAATTCAAGTGATTTGGAAGGGTAGGACAAAGGAGATGAGGCCTTTCCAAGATAGAAAACTATGTTGGTAACTTAATTTACGGGGAGTTAAAAGGAGGAGTGAATTTTTACTCCTGAGCTCATGTTGTTAAGCTCGAGGGTGGATGTAAGGAATAATTCTCTGCCAGGAATGGGGGAGTATTGATACTGAAGCATGTAACTGCTGTTTTGTTCATATCACAAGCTTAAAACTTAGAATGAAGTATTATTCCACGCTTGGATTGAAATTCATTGCGGTAGAGATCGCCTTAAAGAAACGAGGCACTACTTCCTGGGCACGAAATTGGTCTTTCTCGCGAGCAATAAGTTCTTGCATGGTGTGGTGAGAAGATTTGAGTTGGTGCATGAAGCTCATAAAGTACTATCGATAGGAAACTTACCTTCGCTAAGGGATTGTGAATGGGGTAGTAGATGTGTCGTGTAGGAAACCCATCGTAGATATTAAGGAAAGCTAAGTAGAACAGGCATAACTCGAAAGAATAAGTTGTAAGAGTATTTATGTTCGTGATTGACCACTTCACCTACTAGTGTGAAGAGACTAGTGGGGGAACGAAGAAGAGTACGTTCATGGACGTCTGCATTAAATTGCCAGCACCAAACTGGTCATGATCCTATTTGAGAAAATTTTCGATCGTTTGACCAAATAGTTGCTTTTTCAGCCTTATGGGTGGACTATATTGAGAAGAGTATACCCCGCTCTTTATGAAAGAATGGTAGAACCGTATGAGGTGCCCATCACTTATGATAGGCCGAGACTAGATATTCACGTCGAAGGTTTGGTAAAGTTTACATGAAGATAGGAATCGTATGGATATGTCATATATCTCACCATCCTAAAATGGATGAAGGGATAAGGTTAACCTTATGCCGAAAGGCATACCTTGAATGAGTGTCTTAGGATACACAGCTGATAGGAGAAGTAGTTAGTATGGATGGAAATTTTCGTACCATAATTTGGCTTTTTGAGTAGCCGTATGGATTATTTCCTAAGGTATGTCACCTTGTGTGGCATGATTGTAACCGGGTGAGTAATTCGCATACTCGTTGGATGGAATTCAGTGGACAATATGTTCCATGGACTTGGAGTAGTCTCGGAACATTTCTTTAAGGATTGGTCTTGTTGAGCCATATGTTTTGAAGGGCTACACCTATGCGAAGAGAAGTTGATTGGTGTTGGGATAAAGCCATTCAACGTTTGTGTAAGTATCCCCGAGGAAGGATGTAAAGTGATTTAGGGAGTATAACGGTTTGTGCCGAGTTGTGTGGGTATCTCCTTCCATTGTAAAACGGTTGGATTGATAGATCACGAGGAAAGATTTGGTGCTATATTGGAGCACAAAGACTGTAGACTGAGATCGATATAGACAACCTTAGTTCGAGTCCATTTGGTAAGCCGATAACGAGGGGTTTGTTAATTGTGTTAGAACGATAGTTTAGAATAATATACCTTTTTGTGATTGGGGGGTACACCTAAATTTTGAGGGCAAAATTCCCTCATAAGGGGGGAGTGTGTAACAACTCTCTCTTTTAGGAGGCTGATCTTTATATTAATTTACCGCACAAGGTAATTATATAAAATATTGGAACTAGAGTAAATATATAATTAAATGAGGTGAAGGTTAATATTTACTGGGTTATTGCATATTTACTGTATGAGAAAGTAAATATCATTCTGTTGTATGTTTTATAGTGTCATATGTTTTAAATGGGATTATGGTTTATATGAACCCGGAAGTTGAAATAAATTATAAATTATCGGATGCCAGTTTAGAGGGCGTAGTTAGTCCCGGTATGTCTGAGACAGTCAAAATAAGTGCCATATTGTATTTTAGAGTTCCGGAAACTTTTGACTGGTTTTAACTTAAACGCATATTTGGGACTCATTTTAATGTGGTATTAACCATTTCAGTTGGTAATTAAGGAGAGGGCCACGATTTAAGTCTTGCCTCTTATTTCATTTCTCATTTGTGTGATATCAACCCTAGAGAGGGAGAGTGAGAGAGAAAGGGAAGAGTGGAGAAATTGTAGAGAAAGAAGAAAAGAGAAAGATTCAAGCTTGGAGATTGTTGCTACTACACAAAGAAACTTTAGATTTCAACTTCAAGGCAAGTTTTCTACTTGCTACTATATGATTTAAGATGATAAATTGTATGATAGTTGCGTGTATGGTTTATTTGAGGAAATTATTGGGTTTGTATATATAAGTATGTGTATGTTGGGGCACAAATGATCAAACCTTGGTTTTGTAGGGTTAAATGTGATTTAGAGAGTAGTTGAAATTAAATATTATTGTGGATATATGTTTATGAATGTTGATTTGAAAATTTAGGCTGGAAAATTGAAATCATCATTTGGGTTTAGTTTTTGGAAGAAGAAAGAGCCCTAGGTCTGCTATGACCGGTCGACCGGGCCTTCGGGGGAGGCCTTACTGCTTTCCCACAAAGGCATAAAATTTGTGCGCGGTCGACCGCGGTTGCCTGACCGGTCGATCGGCCCCTCAAATATGAGCTTTATACTTTTCTTTTTAAGCAAAATTTGGAGATGCGATCGACCGTGGTCTAATGATCGGTCGACCGGTCCCCTGTTTTTCATCCTTAAACCTTACTTTGTTTCCTAGATTTATTTTCTTCAATAGGTACTAGGAACCTTCTTAAATGAAGTAAATCTAGAGTTTTAGAGTCCTAGATGAGAGGGGTAATTATCCTAGATTAGAATATGCGTTATGTGGGAACTTTTTCGGGGATATGCCAATTGATGTTAGGGCTCCGGGTATAATATGAGGCATTTACAATAATGTAAATGATTATGGTTTCGGATAAAATGAAACATATATATGGAAAAGAAATGAAACAGAAATGGTAATAATGATGGTAAATGATAATTTACTTAATCATGAATATGGTAAATGCTAATTTACTTAAACACACCTCTCTAAATGACTTCATAAGGGAAGTTCGAGCGTTTGGTGATGCCCCCTGGCTAATGAATGCAGGGTGGATATAGTCATAGGTCATATGAGCGATATATTATGTTTTCTGCTGGTGAGGAGATTTCGGGTGTGGTCTTGACTCTCCCACAGGCATATGGCCTCTTCCCGACGTCTTACGTTATAGGTGCCCAGGTTGTCTTGTATAGATAGGACCTGGAAGATGATGGTCATTTAGGGGCGTGCCCAGTGGGGAAACTCGGAGGGGCAATCTTAGAAATGTTATATGTATATAAATATAAGTATTCATAATCAAGTGGGACTTGATGTATGAGATATGCCATAAAGATCATGAGGTTGTGCCATAAAGAGCACAATGAAATGCCACAAAGAGCATTTGACGATGATAATATTCCTGATAAGGAATGGGAAGCCACAAAGTGCTTAAAAATTATGATTATAATTCCGAATAAGGAATGGAACTATGAAATGATGCAGAGTACATGATGAAAGTTTTTAGATTTATGTAAATTATTCTTATTGTCTTGCATAATTTAATGAAATTTATGATTAATTAAACTGTCTTAGTTTAGGTTCTAACTTGTGTAGGTAGATTCTTATTTCTTTTGGTCATGATTTACCATTCATAACTTCCATATTTTATTTCATCTGGTGATCATATAAAACCGGGCCCTGACCCGTTCATATTTCTTGTCATGCATGTATCTTGTATCCGCTCAGGTACTCCGCCGCAAGGACGCCTGTTCTGACATTCCTATTTCGGTGATATTGATGAGCCGTGATGCTTTGCGGGTATTACAAGTTATATTGTATAGCCGCTTTCATTTTTGCACTCTAGTTAAGATCCAGTCTTTTATTCGGGCGTGAGGCCCAAGTCTTTGTAATTGTTTAATGTAATGTTTTATATAATTTATTGAAATTGTTCAACATTGTTGTAGAGTCTGTGGACCGACAGTATATATATATTCTTGGGGTTCCCACTTTCTTTTTCAGTATTGGGTTGTTTAAATTCTTTCTTTAACTTTAAAAAAAAAATTTGGCAACCCGTTTTTTGAAATATTGGGTGGTTATCCTGGATACTCTATATTTTATTGCAATGGTGAGAATGATTCCATCTATGATTCCAGCTATATTGGAGTATTGGGCTGGCCACCCCTTATTTTGGTGAGCGGGTTGTCATATATTTGTAGGATAAAATGTATAAAGAAAAGTTTTAGAAAGTATCTCAAACTCATGTAAAGATTTGAACAAGTTTAGAGAGAAAGGGGGCGAGAAAATTTTGGCAGGGTTCTGTTTAGTTTTGAAAATTATTTCTCGTCTTAAAAATTAGACCCCAAGCCCTCTATTTATATAGTTGAAGAAATGGCTTCAGTTCAATCATGATTCCGAAAAGAAATAAGGGCAGTCGGCTAAACAACAAGGGTATTTAAGGTTAAGAATTGCATCTCATAAAAGAGGGGCCAGTGAGGGTACCAGCATAAAAGACCACATCACTATGAGGGCAGAAAGATAAATCCACCACACACAGCCTATATTTGAGCAACCAAAGCCTTAAGCTCACACGTGATAAAATCCCGTGGGCTACACACATGCCCCTGATTGGTCCAAAACCAATCACAGGGATCGCAAACAAAAAACCCCCTCCTAATTCAAAACACTTTTGTTTCTATATTTGTTTAAATTAATTAAGAAACAAAAATTTGATTTTAGTTTTTTTCTTTTTAAATTTTTAAATCATCATTTAAAAATTCTATAAAATAATCTAAAACATGAAAAGTAATTGTTGAATTCAGAAGAATTATAAAACAAAGAAATCTATAATATAAAAGAATATTTGAGTACAAAATACATATAGGATGCATAAATACAAAAATATAAAATAAATTACAAAAATATAGAATATACTATAAAAGTTTGAACTAAGGTTTTTAAAATAGAAAAATTGATTTTAAAATTCCTTAAATTTTTTTTAGGTTTACGTTTAGTGTGTGTAATGACCCGACTATATTTGGGATAATTTTTACAAAATTAAGATAAAACAAACCTTGTGGGATTAGAAATGGTACTTTTAGGGATGTAGTTCCAATTTTTAATTTTATACAATAGAATATTGCAAGCATGATAGAACAGAATTTCTAGTCATATATACCTACTCGCATTATTTTGAGGGGATATGCTTTCACAGTCATTATTGCAAATGCTCACATAAAAAAAATATGGCGAGCATAGTAGTAAGTTTCCAAAGTGAAAGCGTATTTTTTCATTCTGTCAATGATTATTTAGTCGTAGATATATCCAAACATGCATAATTAATGATCAGGCATCCCCACAGAATATGAGAAAGATAATATTATATTTATTACTCGTAGATTTGTTTTGTACAAAATATATTCGAGCAAACAATCCCTGAAAATGTTTGGTTATATGGACTTACTTGTATTTTAGGTTACACACACAAAAAATTTATTTTTACCAAATTTTATCTTGATTAAAATTTAGTGAGCATGCAAGATAAAGTGTGAAGCCAAATTAAAACCAACTTTCCAACTCAAACAGGAAGAAGAAGAAAAAGAAATAAAGTAAAAATCCCTTTCGGGAAAAACCTTTAATTTAGCATTGTTAAATATTAGATAGACACGCAATGACTTACAAGCTATTTAGAAATCCATTCATTATAATGTACAAGAGTCTTTGAATAGTCAACCGAAAGTGATGCGATCCAGCACCACCCACAGGAAGCAGATCTTCCCTTAGTATCCAGCAATCAGTCTTTGAAATATGTAATTCCATTCTTCTTTAGATCCTCAACTCCACAAATTAATAGTAGAGAAAATCTCTCTACAGGGGTTTAGAAATTTTGATTGTGTTCTTATTAGTTTGGCAAAGTAATTATAAAAGATATAAGGGTTTGGATGGAAAATGATAGAGCCTCATCACAAATTTAACTCTAAAAAGGCTTATTAAAAATATTATCCTGCATCTCTATATATAGGGAAAGTTATTGCAAAGATATTGGAATTAAACATTTGAAAAAGATTTAATTAAAAAATAAAAACATATGTACTTGTGGGTACCCTGAATTTAGCATTATAGGCCTGGACGAGTAGCCCCGCCTTAGCGGCCCAAAGCCCAGGCCCATCACCTTTTGTATTGATCTGATTACTCCACGATCCCATGAAGAGAAGTTGTGGGGGAGCGCGATCCCATGTAGGAAAGTTACAGGGGAGATGGCTAATAAGGAGGAACCCATCACCCCCACTAACCAACATATACATGTATAAATTAAACCCTAAGTCCGGGGCAAAGGACAAGTTGTATTCTCTGTACTTATTCTTCAGAATATAGAGAAATAACACTTACTGCACCACCGTGGACGTAGGCACATCTTTCCTGAACCATGTACACCTGTTGTTGTGTGATTGACATTTTATTTATCTTTTCCTGGTTATTACCTCTTTCACATTTATTTATGTTGCATAATTATTGTCACCACAATTGGCGCCGTCTGTGGGAAGCGTTCATCTTTCCCTGAGAAGAGCCCATGCCAAGAAAAAATCTAAGATGTCTGGTCGCAACAGCAACGCTCCTCAAGCAGGAGATATTCAGGAGCCACCTGCTCCTCGCAGGATTAGGTCTGAAGTCCGACGTTCAGATCAAGGGGCTCGCTTAGAAATGCCAGCCTCAGAAGAGAGTCAAGGACCACCAAGGTCCACGCAGATATCCAGATTGATCGATGCATATGAGGCAAGGCTCCATGAGCAGAGGGAGTCTTCTCGCAGATATGATGCCGAGAATGCTCGCTTGAAAAGAAGATTGGAAAAACTGGAGAAGGAACTACGTCCTGATACCAGGAGACACCCTATCGCACTCCTAGCCCTCAGGAGAGCAAATCTCACAGCTGAGGAAGGATCCCTAGGCGGAAATATCAAGGGTACTAAGGTGGCGACTCAAACGATGACCTCCGCGAATAACTAAGAAAAGCTCGCCGCTACCAGAGCCCTGATCGCAGTGACGACAACATACGGAACCTGGTCCGCAGAGAAATGGACCAACATCCATCTCACCGCGACACCAGTTCGACCAGAGAACTCGCCAGGAGAGCCCTCAAGACCCAGATGAAATCACCCTTCATGATGGAAATTGAAGAAGAAGAGGCTCCCAAAAAGTTTTCCATTCCAAGGTTTAAGATTTATGACGGGAAGACTGATCCCATCGATCATGTCAAGCAGTACCGGCAGGCTATGACCCTCTGGAATCACCGAGATGCACTGATGTGTCGTATCTTCCCCTCGAGCCTTCATGACGTGGCCCAGAAATGGTTCGAGAAACTCCCTCACCGATCCATCAGAAATTTCAAATCCCTGGCCGAGCTCTTTACGGCCCGGTTCATCACCAGCAGCTCCCATCCCAAAAGGATGGATGCTCTATTAACAATGAAGAAAACACCTCAGGAGACACTCCAAGACTATGCAAAGAGGTACTGGGAGTTATTCAACGAGGTCGAGGACTACGCGGAAGAAGTGACAGTGGCTTCATTCAAAATTGGGCTACCTAGCTCTTCCCTCCTTTACCAGTCCTGGACAAAGAAGGAAGCTACAACCATTGACGACCTGATGGCTCGGATTGAGAAATACGAAATGGTGGAAGATGTCACCCGCCTTAATGTGGGAGAAAACGGTCGAGCCAAGCTCACTACCAAGGGAAGTGAGAAAGTTGAGAACTAGAAAAAAGGAGGAAAAAGTGGGGGCAAGAATGGCTCCAAAAACGGAGGGAACCCTGACGTTACAAAATCATTCCAGGCGGTCAACACTGTCTTCAAAGAACCAATTTACAAAATTCTCGCAAAGATCAAGGATGAGCTGTTCGTCAAATGCCCCGGAAAATGGGAGGAGACCCCTCGAAAAGGAACAATGCATTAAGATGCACTTTCCACAAAGAGGGAGGGCATAAGATCGAGCATTGCAAGGCTCTTAAGTCCCACCTTGAGAAGTTGGCCCAATTCGGACATTTGAATGACTTTGTGGAAAAAAAGTTAGAGAGAGTGAATACCCACAAAGAGGCAAAACCTGACAACGTATTGGAAGATGATGCCGGACACGAATTCGCAGTAATCCACTGAGTATCTGATGTCAAGCAAATCCAGGGTAACTCAGCTCGGATGGAGGTAAAGAAACTGACAGCGGTATTGGAAGCTTTTCAGATCGATCCAGCAAAATCACAGTCAGGAAAACGCCGGCGAGTAGAAGACATCAACTACAACAAGCATGTTGTCTTCACGGATAAAGATCTTGTAGGAGTAAGGACTCCTCATCATGATGCCTTAGTCATTACACTCAGGATAGCCAACTTTGACATCGACAGGCTGCTCGTCGATCAAGGGAGCTCATCCGAAGTAATGTACATCGACCTGTTCTGGAAATTGAAGTTGAACATCGCCGACCTAAAGGGAACCACTATCCCTCTGGTCGGTTTCGCTGGGAAGATGACCATGACTCTGGGCAAAATAGTACTGCCTGTGCGCGCTGGAAATGTTTCCAAAATGATAGAATTCTTGGTGGTCGACATCGATTCACTATATCAAGCCATCCTCGGCAGGGGATGGCTGCATGCAATGAAGGAAGTCTCCTCGACCTACCACCAGAAACTCAAATATGTCACCGAGCGGGGAGTGATGGAGATACATGGCGACCAGGCGATGGAAAGAAAGTGCTTCATAGCGACCATCCGACCAAATCCAGAGAAAAGAGCCGTTCAAACCAGCGAGAAAGTGGAGGAAGGTGCAATTCCTTCCAAATAGCAATTAAAATATGGAAGGCCTGGAGTGGAAGAGACCAGGCTCCTCACCTCCGAGCGCGTCGTCGAGGACCTGGTAGAAGTGTCGGCTAAAGAAGGCGACAATAGCAGAGTCTTCCTGATCGGAACCTCACTCACTGACCAAGAGCAAAAGGATTTGCCAACCTTACTCAGAAGCAACATAGATGTTTTCTCTTGGGAACCCTATGAGCTGCCAGGAATCGATCCCAGTATGGTCTGCCATCAGTTGCATGTCGATCCCACATTCAAGCCGATAGCGCAGAAGGCACGACGAACTGCTCCCAAGAAGGCCAAAGAAATAGAAAAAGAAGTCGAAAAACTGTTGGATGCAGGGTCCGTACGGGAAGTGCAATTCCCCAAATGGTTATCCAACCCAGTGGTAGTTCCAAAAAGCAACGGGAAGTGGAGAGTTTGCATAGACTTCACTGACCTCAACAAAGCCTGCCCCAAGGATAGCTTCCCTCTTCCGAAAATAGACCAACTAGTAGACGCCACCGCAGCTCACGAACCAATGAGTTTCCTGGACGCATACTCAGGATATCACCAGATTCCACTGTATGCCCCAGATCAGGACAAAACGGCATTTATCACGACAGTTGGTTTATACTATTACAAGGTCATGCCTTTTGGGCTAAAAAATGTAGGGGCAACCTATTAGCGGCTAGTTACTAAAATGTTCAAAAATAAAATGGGAAACACAGTGGAGGTCTACATCAACGACATGCTCATCAAGAGCAAGGAGAAGGAAAATCACCTCTCGGACCTATCAAGTACCTTCGAAATCCTCAGGAAGTACCGAATGAAACTCAACGCGAGCAAGTGTTCCTTCGGTGTCCAGTCAGGAAAGTTTCTTCGGTATTTGGTCACCAAGCGAGGCATAGAGGCTAATCCAGACCAGATTGATGCAATCAAAAGAGTGCAACCTCCTCGCACAGTCCGAGATGTACAGAAGCTCACTGGAATGCTCGCTGCTCTAAATCGTTTCATTTCTAAATCCTCCGAGAGATACAAGCCCTTCTTCCAACTCTTAAAAGGTAGCAAAACAGTATAATGGACCCCAGGTTGCTCACGAGCGTTAGACGAGCTCAAGTCCTACCTAAGCTCCCCACCGCTGCTTGTCATACCACAGCAAATGGACCCTTTGTACCTCTACCTCTCTGTATCCAGCCATACTGTCAGCTCAGCGCTAATGTGTGAAGTTACAGGGATCCAACATCCAGTTTATTATGCGAGAAAAACCTTACTAGATGCCGAGCAGCGCTACCTACCATTGGAAAAGCTCGCATTCGCCCTAGTAATGGCCTCGAGGAAACTGAAGCATTACTTCGAAGCTCATACGATCATCGTCCTTACATCACACCCCCTCAAGGCAGTCCTAAGGAAGGTGGATTTGTTGGGCAGACTGTCTAAATGGTCAGTCGAGCTCGACCGATTTGACATCCAATTTCAACCAAGGACAGCTATCAAGGGTCAAATCCTTGCTGATTTCATAGCTGAATTCACAGGCGAAGAACCCTTCGACCAGCCTAAGCCAACAGAAAAAAACAACCAGGCTACAAGGGAAGGCTGGAAACTATTCGTTGATGGAGCCTCCAACTCAAAGGGGGCAGGAGTAGGAATTGTTCTCATCACTCCAGAAAATACAATCCTCGAGCAAGGAATAAGGCTGGGATTTGCAGCCTCCAACAATAAAGCAGAATACGAAGCCTTGATAGCAGGTCTCCAAAGGGCGCAAACTCTGTGAGCAAAGCATTTGAAGGTATTAGGAGATTCGCAACTAGTTTCCAATCAGATAAGTGGAGACTATAACGCGAAGGATGAGAGAATGGCAGCCTACCTCTCCTTGGTAAAAAACTTAATGACGAACTTTGAAGAGATCAACATCCAACAGTTTCCCAGGGGGCAAAACAGCCACGCTGATGCCTTAGCATCCCTGAGCTCGGCAGTTGATTCTAGCCTTAAAAGGATCATCCCTATCGATTTCCTCAGTTGCCCAACCATTTACCCCAACTGCGAGCCGACAAAAGCAAAACCAATACTCCAATTGGAATCAGCCCCCAGCTGGATGGATCCCTTGAGAGATTATTTAAAGAATCGCGAAGCACTACAGCAAAAGGGTCAATCCGAGGAAATTCAAAATTGGGGACTATGTTCTAAGAAAGGTCCTGGGCAACACAGTGAAGCCATCAGACGGTAAACTGGGCCCGAACTGGGAAGGACCTTATAAGATAATTAGAGACGACCTGCGAGGTGCCTATCATTTGAAAACGATGGAGGGCAGAGAGATACCACGAGCATGGAACGCAACTAATCTCAAGAAATTCTATTTTTAGGAGTTCTATTGTTAGATCTTTTATTGTACTCATTATGTGAAAGGGCAGTTCATTTCTCAATTCACCAATAAAAAACTCTCAGTTGATCACTCTCTAAAAAGTAATAATTACATCTTATTGCACATCCCTTTCAAATCACGGGCATAATGGTTGACATAGCATGGGAACATCCCTCCTCAGGTCATCGTCATAAAGAACAACAGACCTCTTAGCATTGCCCATGGCATTATATGAAGCCCTACAGAGTATTCTTAGGCATCAAACCTACTTTGGTTGAACAAAATCCTGACCGGATGAAGACATCCAATACCAGGTGTGTCCTCACCAATTGCCCTACTTAGGCCTAAGGGAGTGTGACGACACGACCTAAAAGGTAAAGGGAAGGCACAATGGTATTCTTAATACTGGACTGGGCGAACACGCACATGACAAAATAAAAAGGATCGGATGAAAATGTTTAGTCGTCAAAATCGCCCAAAACTCAAACTTTCCATTAGTCTTTTACAAACAATAATAGTACATGTCTAGTCGGCGAAGCTCACCCAAAGCATTTACAATTATTAAAAAGAAAAATCTCAAGGAGGTGGAAGCCTCCGAACAAGATAATCAACAACCTTAGCTCTCCTTCCATCATCAGGTACAGGAGCGAGCTCCTCCATGACCTCATTTGCATCCAACTCCAATAGTCACTGGGGAATAGCATCGATGGTGATCCATCGATCATCCCGCCTGAATGGATTGGGCATCAGAGTAGAGGAGGACATCTCGTGTCGATACCACAACGTCGAGTTCCTCGGGACCTGCAGCTCTTTGAGAGCACTCAACCACCGCCTGATGAAGGAGAGATCCTCGAACTCTGATAATCTTGTGGCAGCATCCAGCCAGCCCTAATCATAGCCATTAGACCACACTTGGCAAGGGCCCTTCTTGAATAGATGCCGCAGTCGGGTAACGTCCCTTTGGAGCCCAGCAGCAGTCACATAAGCTCGCCGAACATCGTCGCGCAGCTCCTCCATTTCCCTCTCACGCTGTTCCTCGGCTTCCCTATTCCTACCCCTGGCACTCCTACCAGCACGCGGGAGGGGAGGACGAGTAGCTCGCGACGAAGAGGAGCCTTGTAGGACTGCTGAAACGATGCTTGGCGAATGCTCCTTAAGCCTTAGGACTTCCCTCCTCAAGTCTTCGTTCTCCTGCTGTAGGAACTCCCCAACCTGGTTAATCTTGGTGGCCTCCAGCAACCTTGCTCTCAGTGCACTGACTTCTTCTTGCACTGAAGCACTAATTTCTTCCATCTCCTGGAGCCTGTCCTTCAACTTGGCCACTAGCTCGGACTGATCCTTATATTTATGGTTCCTTGACTTAGCAAACTTGCAAAGTCTAGCAAAGGCCTGGCGAACTGCAGGGCTTGCATTAGGGCCAAGAGTCCTACCTAGTTGAGAGGTAACAGGAATATAATCATCCACATCAACCAACTACAAGTAAAAGAAAGAGAAAAGAAAGAGATCAGCATAAACAAAAATGAAGCCTTTTCATTAATAAGGAACGAGGTTACATCAGATTGAAAAAGAAAAAATTACAAAGCAGTCCTATCAATTAGCAACCTCGGCTGGCCCAGAGGTGGATGGTCCCTTGTCCTTATCAGCATCAACAGGTGCATTACCCTCTGCAGGGGTGTCCTCTGTCCTCTCGACCAAAGGAACATCAGCAGAAGTTGCCTGAAAGACAGGACCGGTGCCTTTAGCAGTTGGGGCTGGGTCCTCATCTACGACTGGCTTTGGCCCTGGATCGTGCTCGTCAAAGAGGGGGGATGAAACGTCCACCCTAGCAGCGACGAGAGCCTTATTCCACACTTTCTTGAAGTTCAGACGGCTGATATAGCCTATCTGAACCTCAGCGTCCTCATACGCAGCAGCCCAGCCAGAGTTGTATGAAACTTCCTTAAGAGTGGCTGCTTGGGCTTTCTTCGCCTCCAATTGCTCGGACAGAACCCGGTTCTTCTCTGCAAGGTCTAGCTTGCTCGAGCACACCAGGTCATATGCCTTCCTCAACTCGCCAAGCTCCCTGACCGCATCATCTCTCTCGCGAGAACAATTAACAAGAGCCAAGTCAGATGAAGCTCGAGCTGCATCAGTAGCCTTCAGATCGGCCTCCAGCTGAGACCCCCTGGCTACCAGGGCAGATTTTTGCTGCTCCAGCTCACCATTCCTTCTTACCAGCTCGTCGCGAGAGCGATAAAGCCCAACGAAGTCGGTCACAAATTGTAAAGAATAAGGAAGGGATCAAGAAGAAGAAACCATCAAAACTGGTTAAAAGAAATTGAGAATTAGAAGAGAACTTTACCAAGGCGAGCCTCTGGCTAGCCTGCAGAGCCAATTGATCGGACCCCAACGCCCTCTGGCGATCTGCAGGAAGAACTGCTCTCTCGAGCAGCGCAGGGGCAAACTGAGGAGAGGTAGCCACTGAAGCCCCCTCGGGTAAGGTAGACACTAGGACCAGGGCTTGACCAGTTTTGGTCCTTGATTCCACCTTCCTCCCCTCCTCCTCCTTTTCCCTCTTCCTTCTCCTTCTCTCCTCCACTTTCTTCCTCTTCTCCTCCTTTTTCCCCTCTCTCTCCCTCGCCTGCTCCTTCTCTCTCTTCTTCTTCTCTTGCTCCTGAGAAGAAGGCCGAGAACCAGTAGCTATGGCCCAGAGGTAGTCTTCGGTTTCTTGGACCTCTGTGCAAGGAGCACGTCATCGTCATCATCATCGTCATCTGTTATCAAATTCTTCCTGGGAGGCATCTCTTCGCCAGAACTGCTGGTAGTGCTCGACGAGTCTTGAGCCTCGGAATCCCCTTCAGAAGAACTGCTACTGTCATCACTCCCTGCACCCAAATTACTCACAACGCCTGCAGGCTCACTCTCCGAGCTGCTCTCTTCTTCATCCAACTAGATGGGCTCAGTCGAAATCTCTTCGGAAGAGTCAAAGTCTGGAACACTATCCACAGGTAGAGCTATGAAGCTGGAGCCTGTGTTATTGTATTCGATCAAAAAAGCAGCAGACCTAGGATGCTCGCCATCACCCAGAGGCTCCCTAATATTCCAAGCTTTCACCAGTTCCGAGATACGAACCTCGCTGAGAGCAGGCTCCAAATTCTTTATCCTCGTTGTGAAAGAAAAAACAAAGAGAGGTTAGAAAAATCACAAGTCAGCAAAGGTTGAAACAATAATATAACATCTACCTATATATTCTTCCCCATAAAAGGGAACAGTGAACCTCTCAGACCTCGACCCTTCAAATTGGGGGGAGAGTTGCCATTTCCTAACAAGAAAACCTTCTTGCCAGTAGTCCTTATGGGAATCAGGTAAATTTACTACCAATACCCTATCAGGGATCCTAGCCTTAAGGTACAGGACACCTGAACTCGGTCGAGAAAAGGAGTAACAAAAACAGACCTCGGCAAGCCCTAACCTTGTGCCATACAATTGATTTATCCTATGCACACCGTTCACTATTTTCCATACGTTGGGCGAACATTGTGCAGGCACAATACTAAAATAGCTAAAGAAATACAGAAACAGATCATTAGGGGGAAAGGTAAGTCCCCCCTGGGAGAGCAACAAAACGTGAATCTAATGTGCATCCTCTATATCCCTAACGTTCCTAGGAGGCGAGGCACAACACTCAATCTCTATCAACTCAGGAATATTGTAGAATTTTCTAAACTCAGTGACTCACCTATTTCCAATCTTCGCCATTGGAAAAATACAAGAAAAACTACGAACCAAAGAGGAAATGCAAAGAGAACGAGAGACTTACAAGACAGAAGATCAGGTCAAATGGCGAAGAAACAACAAGAGTAGAGATCGAAAATAAATGGTACAAAGCGTAAGAGTTCTCAGAAGATAGAAGATTGCTGAAAAAGCTGTAGCGATGAAGAGAAATGTGCCTTAGTCCAACAAGACTTCAATTCTAATCATAGCGCACGGATAGCGAATCGGGTGCCGCCAAAGCAACTTCACAGTTTTCAAAGAAATCAACCATTATAGCTGATCATTTAAATTCATTGGACCCATAAAAATGGCCCAACAAATTTAGGGCCAATTGTGGGTACCCTGAATTTAGCATTATAGGCCTGGACGAGTAGCCCCGCCTTAGCGGCCCAAAACCCAGACCCATCACCTTTTGTATTGATCCGATTACTCCACGATCCCATGAAGAGAAGTTGTGGGGGAGCGCGATCCCATGTAGGAAAGTTACAGGGGAGATGGCTAATAAGGAGGAACCCATCACCCCCACTAACCAACATATACATGTATAAATTAAACCCTAAGTCCGGGGCAAAGGAAAAGTTGTATTCTCTGTACTTATTCTTCATAATATAGAGAAATAACACTGACTGCACCACCGTGGACGTAGGCACATCTTTGCTGAACCACGTACACCTGTTGTTGTGTGATTGGCATTTTATTTATCTTTTCCTGGTTATTACCTCTTTCACATTTATTTGTGTTGCATAATTATTGTCACCACAGTACTCATTCAAACAACATATCATATCTCATTCGAACAACTTGTCACGTGACTTTGAACGACATTCCAGAGCTTGTGAACTTTAGATCTAATTCGAACAGTTTCAAATGAAACTTCAAATAACATTCTAGAGTAGGCAACTTTTGAATTTTGTTTGAACATAGGAACATCATTCTAAAAAACATTATGTAAATAATTTTAATGACACATCAAACTCACCCTAATTTGTTAGAGAGTTTTGCAAAAAAATCTTTAAAATCCTTTAAAAAATATTTTGAAAACTTTTAAATGAAAACGCTTTTGAAAATCACCATTTAAATTTCAAATCTTCATCAAACCACTTCATAACAGTTCTTGGATGATGTTATGAAGAGCAATATTCAATCTTCTAAATGTCACCAACTTCTTCTCTTTGAATACTAAAAGTGGTCATGAAGCTGCAATGGGGTGTAACGGGATAAGCCAAATAAAACGAAAAAGAACAATTATAAAACTTGGCTTTTATAAACCTCCCACTTTGGCTATTTTGGTACAAAATACAAATCGAAACCAAATTGACCCCTAAGACTAATACAATTAATTATATCCTAAACTAAGAAATGGAAATGCATAAATGTATGATTCTTAAATTGATATCTTCAACTGAAAGTCTTCATCTTTCGTAATCCATGAAATCATCATCAAGGCGGAATGACCTACACATATGAGACAAAATAAATACCTTGACGCATACAAGTTTAAAAAAAGTCTCCCTCAATTTTTTTTCCTCCTTTTTTTTTGTAACAGACAAAGGGTTAAAAATTACTCTAGAAATGTTGGCATCACACGAATTCAATAAGAATAATCATCACAAAGATAATCAATAAAGCACGTGCGATGAATTTCCAAAAGGCATACCAATTATTCTTGAAAATTTTCCATTTTCTCAAGTATAAAAAGGATATGTATAAAAACTACATATAGGTACAAATACATCATGCCATGGAATAACACTAAAATATTTAAATTACGAAAGCGGAATGAAATTGTGTGGATATGTTCCTTGGGAAAATCAACATAGGTATTCATAACATAAGTGAACGAAGTCAATGAGATACTTCTAAAGACATAACTCAATTTGAACTTTAGGTGTTACAATGTGGAACGAAATGAAATTGAGTCGACTTATGCAACATGCCATGCATTTAAATGATTCTCAAAATAAGAACGCCAAATTGTTTAATATTTTTCAAGAGAGTCCATTGTGCAAACCCGTTGAACTTTTACTTTATAACACCCACAAAATCTCAATATTTAAGAATTCACTCTCAAATTTTTTAAAGATATCATAATGCTCATGTGTAAAGAAACACCGATGAAATAAAATGGACTTGGCACTTCTATTTTGGTTTGTCGTTAATCTTTTTAGGTTGTTTTTCCAAATGGTGGCTTTTAACGAGAATAGAATTTCTCTTTCATAGACCATTTCCATTGCTTAACATAAAATAAAATTTTCAAGATATGAAATTTGGAAAATGGTTCTTACAAGCACAACTTATCTATCGTACATTTGGTTCATTATTAAACACTATTAAGATGAGAAAACTGGATTCAACATAAGATAATCACGTTCAATGTTCACTAAGTCAATGCATGTATGTAATAAAGCTGAGAAAAAGTCTAGCATGAAGAAAGTGATCATCAATGAACAACGAAATACTAGGCACGCATTATTAAGAACACTAAACAAATGCATCCATGTATCAAAACACCATGAAATAGTCGCATGAATGGATAAAATGTAGGTGTGTTTCGAACATCTTAAATGCACATCTATAAATGGTGAAACACAAAATACAAAAATCTTTTTGCCTTTTTCAAAAATTCAATAAAAAATAAAATCTTTTTGGAAATTTTCAAACTTTTTCTTAAAAAAAAAAATCTTTTTTGGATTTTGCCAAGATTTTTTAAAATAAAATCATATAAAAACATAGAAATACAATCTAGAAATAGGGACAAATGATATGAGAAAGATAATTGCCTTACACTATATAGAATATCAAAACTCAATCAACGAAACAAATACCCAAAGACTTCCAAAGATTCTCGAATCTAAGTGCATCTAAAGGTTTCGTGAAAATATAAGCTAATTGACGTTTGGTGCTCATAAAGCTTCAGAAAACAACCTTCTCCTCAGCAAGATCATGAATAAAATGCTCACGTATCCTAATGTGCTTTGTGTAGGAATGTAAGATCGAATTATTGGATTTATGAATTGCACTTGTATTATCACATGAAATAGTCATTGTGCCTTGGGAAATACAATAATCTTCCAAATCATCTATAAGAGTTGTGTAAAACAAATCCTAATGACAATGCACTCGACATTCACCATGGATAAATATATGTAGTTTTGCTTCTTGATCAACTAAGAGATAAGAGTACTCCCAAAGTAAAAGCATCCACCTGAGGTCCTCCTACAACCATCAACATCTTTAGTCCTTGGTAACGCACACAAACTCCAACGCAAAAGGCATTGTTGGGATAACTAGCGGTCAAGTAGAGAAGACTGCATATCATTCTCCTAAAAAGGGTTTGCTCTATGTCCTTGCCAAAATTGTCTTTACTAAACTTAGTTGACATACTCATAGGGGTGCGTGAGTTCTTAGCGGAGTCTAAACCAAACTTCTTCAATAGGTCCTTAGCATTTTTGGATTAAGATATGAAAATCTCATTCTTAAGTTGACGTACTTCAAGACCTAAAAAGAATGTAAGCTCACTTAACATGTTCATCTCGAACTCACTCTTTATCTCCCCCTCAAACGTGTGAGCATATTGGAAACACATGGATCCAAATACTATATTGTCCACATAGACTTGGGCAACCAAGATAGCACCACTGTCTCTCCTCACACACAACGTCTTATTAACTCCCCCTATCTTGAAGACATGATCTAAGAGATAAAAAGTGATCCTTTCTTGCTAAGCACGTGGCGCTCACTTCAAACCATATAAGGCCTTCTTAAGATTAAAAAGTATTCTAGGAGATTTAGGTCTTCTAACCTCTTTGGTTGTTCCACATAAACTTTCCCTTGTATAATGCCATTAAGGAAGGAAATATTAACATCCATTTGGTATAACTTGAATCGTAGATGACATGCTAGGACCAATAGTAAGTGGATGGAATCAAGCCTAGCAATAGGAGAGAATGTCTCTTCAAAGTCTACACCCTCTATCTGCGTGTAGCCTTGAGAGACCAACCTAGAATTATTGTGATATATGGTATTCTTCTCATCCATCCTAAATCCACTTGGTACTAATCACATTAGGCTCGCTCGGTCAGGGGACTAACCCAGACATCATTCTTGTGAAATTAAAGCAATTTATCTTGCATAGCACATATCCAATGCTCATCCTTGAGTGATTCATTCAAATTCTTGGGCCCTATTAAAGAGGTGTAGAACTAAATTCTCAAGTTAAGAGCGAGTCTTGACATATAGGAACGGATCACCAAGTATAGTGGAAGGGTCATGACTCTTTCAAACCCAAGAGGGTGGATCCTCTAAATCAAGTTCGTGGTCCACCGAGGTAGTATGAGAAATGATGATATCATTACCAAAGGGTGTATTATTTTCATACTAGAGGTTATGATCAATAGACATAGGTAGCCTGTCGTCTCTAATTGTGAGGTTTATTGATTCCATTAGGTCTTTCATGATTAAACGCCCTATAAGACTTACTTGACAATGAATATCTTAAAAGTATCCCCTCATCGTTTCAGGATCCGAACTTTTCTAAGTGCTCTCTATCTTTCAAAATGTAGCAAGGACTCCCTTAAGACACGAAAACATGATGGTTTGGGTTTTTTCCCCTATCCATAACTCATATGGTGTGTGTAATGTGTGTGGGCTAAGATATACCCTATTTATCATATGGCATGGCGTATTACCTGCCCCTAGGAACATTTCTCTGAAGATGCATGGATCTAGCCTTATCTTGAATCATCATGTTCTTCCTCTCAACAATCCTATTTTGTTAACAAGTACGAACGATAAAAAAATCATGTTTGATGCCCATTCCATCACAATAGATATCCACTATGGCTTATTTAAATTTAGTGTTATTGTCACTACACATCCAATTAATAGTGATACAATGTTGGTTTTATAGGACAAAATACTTTGTTGTTAGGAACTCAAATGCATCGAATTTTCTCTCAGAAACCCCAAGATAGATTATCTCAAAAAGTCATTGGCCAACATAAGAATGTATCTCTTACCACGAATGCTCTCCGTATGAGTAGGACACAAAAGATCCATGTGTATTAACTCAAACACACGAGAGGTGGAAATGGTATTCAACCTTCGATGGGGATTTCAAATTTCTTTTCCTTATTGGCAAGGACCACAAATTGAGGAAATTGGTTCCTAAATGATGGTAAGCCATGAACTAAGTCTTTCTTCACTAATCCCTCAAAATCTCTAAAGTTCACATGACCTTCTCATTAGTTCCAAATGTCAATAGAAGAGACCATGACATTATTGCAAACAAAGGAGGGCTTGGGAATGATCCCATAGAAATTATCTTTGTTGCTCGCTCCTTGTAGTAAAATTTCACCAGATTTATCATCTACAATACACTAGGACCAACAAAACATTACCATAAAGTTTTCATCTCATTTTTAGTTTATTCTAATTAAGTTCGCTTTTAACCCTTTGATGTATAACGCATTATCGTGATTAGGAAATTCGAGTATCTCAGCACAAGCACATCCTAAAATTCTAGACATACTCCTATCTCTAAAGGTTACTTTACCTTTCTTACAACCCACAAGGTTGGTAAAAATGACATATCATCAGTCATGTGCCTAGAGAACCCACTATCAAAATATCATTGGAGGTATCTTGCACTTTGAGATCAAGGTGAAAAATAAGGGATTTGTCATCATTCTTAAGTTCCCAAGTGGAGGTTACCTTTTGTTTGCCCTTATCATTGTTGGCTCTTGTCGTAGAGTTGGAAGCATTCTCAAGATGCATAGATATCCTGTGAAATTATTCCATTAAGCTTTGAGAAGTGGCAACTAGGAACTCAACTTGATCTTTATGACATTCAAAATCACTATAGTAGTGCACGGGAGTATTTGTACGTGTAATTCTTCCTAACTTATATTAAAATTCCCTAAGGTGACCTCTTATTTGTCAAAGGGTTCAAATATAGACGTGTTTGGGTTTATATTGGTTATCTCAGTTAGGTTGAACTCTCTTAAGTGGGTTATGTCGAGGCCCATATGGACTCACCACAAACTTAGGAACCGCTTCGGGTGCAACTTGAAAAGTGGATGACCCTTCTTAACTTATTCCTTGCCTATCCCTTAAACCTAAAGTGGAATCTAGGAACATCTTTCTTGCCTTCTTCGATGTATCATCTATAGTACCCTTTCCATTTCGGGAACGTTCAAGATCTTTCTTGAGTTGGGATACAAGAACTTCAAGTTTCTCATGAGTATCCAATGAAGCTTGAAGATCTCTCGTAATACTATCCACTCCGTTGGTCAAGTTACCCTTTTCCATATCCACTAAAATAAATCTCCCCCCCAAAGAAACTCTCACCAATGACTCGCTCTCTATTGGGTCTTTTAACTCTTTCTCTAGAGATAACACCCTAAGCTCCAAATTTTTATTTTTTTTAATTTAAATGACTCGATGTAAAGCTTGGCATATGATCAACAAAGTCCTTTTCTCCCTCACTCAAATAATTATCTCCCCCGATCTCTTCGTAATGAATAGAATAACTATTAAGGTCATCATGTTTAGAAACATCCTCATCGGCCTAAGACGTACTCGATGTACTAACATGATAGCTATGAAAAAGGTGAACTTAATTCCATGTGGTGAGTCATTTCCAGAATCCACTGACTCAAGCTTTCTGTCTCTAGTAGTGGCATTATAGGTGACTTTGACTTTGCCCCGTCTCTTTAGCCTAGTAGCACACCCATGGGCTTTGCGACTATTACTCTCACACTCATAGCATCTCTCCTCGTCTTTCGTATGGTACTCTTCTCTCACTTTTTGAAAACCTTTCATACCTAACTTAAATGTTTTATCTTTATCAAAACTTTTATTTTCTTTGGGAATATTTTCTTTTCTATGTTTGAGAAATCTTTTTAACTTTTCACGAAAAGGGCGAGATCATCAAGATCAAAATCAAATTCAAGGTCAAAAGAAATCTCATCTTTTATCCTTTTAGATTGGTCTTTCAAACCAATACCTTTTTCCTTTGGTTTTTAAATTTTGAAAAACATATCAATTTCATAAGTTTGAAGCTCTACTACGAGTTCTTCTAACCTAAGAGTATCTAATATTCCCAATGAATCAATGACCATGACTTTAGGAATAAAACGGGACAACATGGATCTCAATATTTTTTTACTACTCTCATGTCAGGAATGTCTCGCCCAAATTAAAGACATAATTGACTATATCAGATAAATGTGCATAAAACTCATCAAAAGTATCAGTCTTTACCATACTAATGGTCTGAAACTGTGTGGTGATATTTTGTATCTTAGAAGCTTTCACGGTGTTGTTACCCTCATGAGTGAGCTAAAGGGTATCCCATGCTTCCTTAGACGTGATACTGATCTTGATGCGATGAAACTCGTCAGGAGTTATGGATCCAAAAATTTCATTTAAACTGAGGGAGTTAAAATTACTTCACTTAAAATCATCTTCAGTCGAGGCATTAACGGGTTTAATAATTATGACATCGTCATTATTCATAGTGGTTGGTGTTATGCTGACCTCATTCGATCTTTTTAATTTGCATAATTTGACCCATAAAAAATGGGTAGTCTATTATACAAATTATCCATATATTCCTTGAATAAAGATCACATAATAAATTAGTGTAACTCGCTCTTATACTAATTTAAAAATGCTGGGTTATATAGACTTACTTTTATTGTATGTTACACAAATAAAGATTTATTTTTTACCAAGTTTTACCTTGATTAAACTTTATTGAGCATGCAAGATAAAGTATGAAGTGAAATTAAAACAAAATATCCAAACCAAATAGGAAGAAGAAGAAATAGAGGAAAAATCCCTTTTTGGCAGAACCTTTAATTCAACACTGTTAAAGATAAGAAAAACACATAATAACTTACAAACTACTTAGAGATCCATTAAGCATCAAGCACAAGAGTCATTGAATCTTCAATAGAAAGTGTTGTAGTCTATCACCACCCACAGGAAGTAGATTTTACCTAGTTATCCATCGATCATCCTTTTGGAATATGCAATTATCTTTTTCTTCAGTCGTAGAGCCTTGACCCCACAAATCAACTATAGAGAAAATCACTACAAGGGTTTAGAATTTTGGATTGTGTTATTCTTGGTTTGGCAAAGTGATCCCAAAATATTTAAGCATTTGAATGGAAAAATTGTAGAATTTGATCACAAATTGAAAACTAAAAGGGCGTGTTGAAAAGTAATCTCACATCTCTATATATTGGGAAAGTTGTAGCAAAGAGATAGGAATTAAATATTTGGAAAAGATTTTTTTAAAAAACAAAAAGACACGTACTCGTTAGAAGAACCTTACACCTCGTTCGAACGACGTAAACCGTCCCTTTTGAACAACTTCCAATGTGACTTCTAACGACATTCCATAGCGTGCAAAATTCAGATCTCACTCGAATAGTTTCAAATTAAACCTTGAACGACATTCCAGATCATTCGAGTTTTGGACTTTGTTCAATCATAGGAACCTCGTTCTAACGACACTAGCTAACTCGTTTGAACAACATATCAAACTCATCCTAATGATTTAGAAAGTTTTGCAAAACATTCTTAAAAAATTGTTTAAAAACATTATAATTTTCTTTAAAGGAAAACGCTTTAAAAAATGGACCTTGAAACTTTAAGGCTTTACCAAACCATTTCATAACACTTCTCTAATGACTTTATGATCTTCAATCTTCCAAATGTCACCAACTTCTTCTCTTCCAATACTAAAAGTGGCCATGAAAGTGTAGTGGTGTGTAACGAGATATGACAAATAAAACTAAAGTGAGCAATTATAAAACTTTCTCATACAATCCCACAGCATAAAGGGAAAGGCAATAAAAGTGAAACGTATATGCATAAGATAAACAACATACATCATTTCATTTCACAAAACATGACCTACTCGAAAAATAGACCATGATATTAGAAATGTGAGCAAAGGATTACAAGATTAATTGTTTGGTAATAGGAAAAGGATATTATCTATCATATAAAAGCCTTCCAAGGATACACCTACTTATCACTTCACATCCTCCTCAATTTTAGCAATACGAGGGGCATTATCTTCCTCTCCAGATAAAACTTTGCTTTACTCAACTTCAAGAGACTTGATCTGCTCTCCTAAAACATGTGCTCACTGACGACATTCCCTAGCCTCGTCATTCTCGTAAGACTTAGACTTCATCAACCTCCTCACGGTTGGATGAATAAGTTGGATAACGACAACATCCAACCAATTTATCTTAAAATGATAGCGATTCTCCATGTCCTTTATAGTAGCCAAGACGTTACAAGTTCCCGCAGGAGAAATATTATTAGGAGAAGTTAAAGTAAACTTATGAATGTGACTTGCACAAGCATCTACAAGTTGGTTATAAATATTCTGCCAATGTTACATACACACATGCTTGTGAAAGTCTCAGGATCATGATCGACAATCAGATCCAAGGTAGCTCGATCTTTCTCTCAAAACCTATTCATGTGTTGCTTGCACCACATGTCTTTTATATAGACATCGTGAGAATCCATGTATACAATGTCAAAACATGCATCATCATAATAAGCAATGGATTTCTCATCAAAATTCTTAACTTTGTCTATATTAGAGTGAGTAGTCTCAAAGTATTTCTTATTATCATCACCAACTTCTTCGTCGTTACTTTCTTTATCCTAAAGAACAATAAGGTTAAGGATAAATAAACCAAGTAAAGAAATGAAAAATATTATAGTAAGATTGAAGAAAGGAAACTCACTCGCATGCCAATAAGACTTAGCATACTGGCTCATATCCTACGTTGATCTCTTTACTAAATTAAGGCTCCACAAACAAAAGAGCACTCTGATCGAGTGGAAAAACCGAGCGTCCGTGTAATACGCTAGTCGTTGTTATCGGCTTCCAACCTCAATACAAAAAAACCTAAACTTGTAACTACACTTCTTAAGGAGTATAGTGGCGAGTCTGGGTATCGAATCCATAGGGAATGGTTGATAGAATTTAATTGATTTATTACTTCTAAAGAAAAAATTAAAAAGATGATGATGGTTGAAGAGGGAAAAAAATAGGTAAATAAAAAAATTAAATTAATTAAGATGAATGAGAAAATAGGGTGGAGTACAATCCCTCAAACCTTAACAAATTACCGTATAGAATACTAGGATTGTAAATTAAAATTATTGACTAGATCCGGTCTTTATAAATTCTAAGCATTACATATATGAGGGATCTAGCCCGCATCATATGAAATCAAAGATAGATATAAAGCCGTGAATGATAAATCATACTCGCAAAGCGTTCTTAAACATCTCAAGTACCTAGGGCAAGAGAGATTAAAAGATTGACAATGTTTGTATGAGTTTCTTTCATGATTCAATCAATATTTTAATTTAACCTCTATTTTCTACATAAATAATTTGCCTTGGATTGAGTTCATGTACCCCAACCCTTGGAAATTTAGCTACTCATGATTTTTCTAGAAAACAAATTCATACCTATACATGGAATAATGGATGTAACAAACATTGATAACAAATTGCAAAACAATTGAACATTGAAAATAGAATTGAGATTAAATAAGAGAATGGAATTTGATACTTGAATTGAATTGAAGAATTGATACTTGAAATCTGCACTAGATGAACTTGAATCTTCAAACATACAAACTAGGGCTTTTCTAAAAGTATGAAAAACTAAAAAGGATTTCTAAAAAAATGAATTTCTCTCTCTAATTTTCTATTCTACTCTCTAGAATTTGACTCCCTCTCTCTAGAATTCAACTCCTCTTGAAAATGAGGTAGGGATTGGTCTTTTATAGAACCAAGTTGTACGAATTTGACATCAAATTTTTCTTGTGCCACAAGTTTTCCAAGAGTTTCACTGCATTAAATGCATAATTAATTGCCTGGATTTCGCATGACCGGACCGGTCCATTATCGCGCAACTTCAAAACATCGTAACTTCTTCACCGTAGCTCGGATTGAGGTGCCGTTTTTTCCAGTGTTCTTGTAATTTAGAGATATTAAACTTTATAGTTGGCCCCACCTCCGGAATAAGGCTGAAAAATTACGAAAATGCCCTTCAACTCTCCATTTCTTGGTTTCTTTCACTGTTTTGAGTTCTCCTTCGCACTAACTTACATGAAATACCTGTAAAACACATGAGAAATACACAAAACACGAAATAATTTCCAAAAGAGGTTAGTATAATAAATAGGAGACAAATCCAAGATAATTACACTGCACGGGATCATAAAAATATCGAAATTAAGGGGATAAATACGAAGAATATGTGCCTAATCACACCCCCTAACTTAGAACTTTGCGCGTCCCGAGCAATGTAAATGAAATTAGTTTAAAGTTCAACGGTTGAAAATTCTTTTATTGGGATAGAATACCTTTTTCGCTGTCAAGCGATTGCATTTAGCGAATGCAATAAACCTTTAAACTCCTAGATTACCCTAGTAGGACGATTTTTGTCTCGTGAGGGTTTGCAGTGAATATACCCACAAAATTCTTTATTGACTCAAATAATTATCAAAATACTTAAAAATTGTACAATTTAAAATTTTCTAAAAAATAATCACCATCAACTCATATTTAACCGTCTCAAACCATAGTGTGTGTGTGTAAAGCCAAAAATTAAACCTCAAATTTCCACCGATTGAGCATTACGTTACTTTCCGAAAATTCGTTTTGATTCAAATTCTTACGGATGCACTCACAAACGAATCACTCAGATTGTGGCTATTCTCTCGGTATGCATGATATAAAGAGTAAATATAATGGACACAAATTCACGCATACAAAATTGAAAAGAAGGAAATTTATGGTGAAAAGATCTCATCATTGGAGTACGGTTATTAGGAAACGGGAACATCACCTCTAGTTCACACCATTTTAATCCCTTATATTATCTTTTCATGTCTTAGCTCTCCACGTGGTAACCAATTTCTCCATTCGGACTCAGTTAGGACTTTTTGGGTTAAAAAGTGTAAAGGGTGAAAATGGGAATGGACGGAATGTTCAGAATTGGAAAATGTCCTAATGATGTCCATTTGTGCTTTTCTCAGGCATTTGCTCATTTTTCTCTTTCTTTTTCAATTTTCATTTTTTTTTCTCACTATTTTTTTAGCATTTTTTTATATTTTTCTCTTGCCCTTTTTTATTGCACAATTTGGACTTACTTGATGAATTTTCTCAATTTTCACAATTTCGGGCTATTTCGGGTTTTTCGGGTTATTAAACGAAAGGGAAATATTATATTAGGCTCAAAGTGGGTTGCAAAGGGATAATTTTTCACATCTTTTTATGGCTAATATTTTTCGGTAACAAACGAGGGCCTACTTCATAGTCCAAATTGCTAATCACATTACCATATGCATCTTGAGATTAGTTAAGTTTAGAAATATATTTAGCACGAATTTCGAGATAACATTTTACACATTTCCCATAACCAATCAAAATAAAGGATTGAGATCATCAACGACTTAATAAAATGCTGAAAGGAACTTTGAGTTAATCATAAACTCGGATTGATTTAAAAACTCATAAAAATTGATAGGCTCGAAATCTCACCGGGTTGGACTAATCTCCACACTTATTCGTAAAGTCGTCAATTTTCTTTCAATTTCCATCTTCGGTCAATTTTGGCTTAGTGCAATTGATTGTTAACAATTTGAGACTTTAAATAGAATAAAGGTGACATTTTTGAAAAATTTAAATTCCAATTTTTATTTATTTTGAACAAAAATATTTTTGACTTTTTCTAAATTTTCATTTTTTTTTTAAAATAAAATAAAAAATATACTTGGAACAAACATGTGATCGAATCAATGAATCTAAACAATAAATGGGAAGAATATCCCACACCCCCTAACTTAAATGTTGCATTGTCCTCAATGCGAATCAAGAACACAACATAAAGAGAGGAAAAGAAAGATATTATCCAAATGGAGCGATCCCCGATGAGTGCGAGTCCATTGAATCTACAAAACATGTTAGAACCAAGCATAACAAAAAGAATAACAAAAACTCTAACTAATTACTCTACACTATAAAAGGAAAGAAAAAGAAAAAGAAAAAAACTAATTATGTACAACCTATGATTTGAAATTCTAATAACTCATATAGTAGAAGTCGAAAAATTTGAGGGTCCACCCAAAATTCAATTTGACTTTGAGGGATTAATGGTGTACCCTCCCTATAAAGAATGCCTCCCGAAAAATAAGAATTCCGTTTGAAAAATGGAAGGCATGTGTAATGCGGAAGAAATGAACCATCATCTATTAAAAAAATTAACGGAATGATGGGGGGTTTGGGTGCTAGGTGGGACAAGTACATTTGAGATCCAAGAAAAATATAATCACCTCCCAAAGATTTTTCAAGTAGTATGGGGAGAGGGGCACACAAAAAGGAACAGTCCGTATTAGAAAACAATTCTAGCAAAGTGTCTTTGTCGGTGAAAGGTGTAAACGTTTCAGAATTTTCAACCGACTCATAGGAATCTAGCGGTACTTCTAATGGTTCAATAACCGTGAACGAAAATGGTGATGAAATAAACTCAATCTCAAGTGATTCATCATCACTTAGATATTGAATTTAAAGGGAGCAAGACTCACTTTCAATGAGATGTTCTTCAAAAGTTTGAGTTGACACATAAGTCTCAACCTCCTCTTTGTTTTCCAAAATAGAACGCACATCATCGCAAAGTGCGACCATTTCCTTCACAAGACCATAATCGATATTCTTTTTTCTTTGGGTGGAAAGAAAATCTAGTACTCTTTTTGTTAGAAAAAGCGTGTTTTCTTCCAAAGTAGGATCCCTTGGCTCTAGAACCTCGAATTCCTCATTTGGTTGAAAACCTTCTATAGTTTCACAAATATCGGAAGAAAAATCTTCATTGGATTCCCCAAAATGATTTTTTTTTCGATATTCGTTTTCAAGCTTTTCATACGCAAGATTTAGAAAGGCCTCACCCATGGTAATAGGTCGAGGCACAAATTCTTGAGAATATTTAATATAAATTTCTCTCCTATATTAATTTTCAAGCCTTTCATACTCCAAAGTTAGAATGGCCTCACCAATGGTAATAGGTCGAGCCGCGGACTCTTGAGAATAAAAAGTTTGAAAACGATTACCATATGAACCATTATAATTACCGAACTCACCATGAAAAGACATGATTACCGAATAGTATGTAAATGGAAATTCGAGTACAGAGGTGTACGATTAAGGATTCAACGTTACCTGGTGCTCAATTGTGCAAGGCTACAAAAAAGGTAAAAAAAAATTTAAAGAAAAAAAAATCAATTATAATCTATAACAAAACATTCCCCGGCAACGGCGGCATTTTTGATCGAGTGGAAAAACCGAGCGTCCGTGTAATACGCTAGTAGTTGTTATCGGCTTCCAACCTTAATACAAAAAAACCTAAACTTGTAACTACACTTCTTAAGGAGTATAGTGGCGATTCTGGGTATCGAATCTACAGGGAATGGTTGATAGAATTTAATTGATTTATTACTTCTAAAGAAAAAATTAAAAAGATGATGATGGTTGAAGAGAGAAAAATATAGGTAAATAAAGAAATTAAATTAATTAAGATGAATGAGAAAATAGGGTGGATTACAATCCCTCAAACCTTAACAAATTACCGTATAGAATACTAGGATTGTAAATTAAAATTATTGACTAGATCCGGTCTTTATAAATTCTAAGCATTACATATATGAGGGATCTAGCCCGCATCATATGAAATCAAAGATAGATATAATGCGGTGAATGATAAATCATACTCGCAAAGCGTTCTTAAACATCTCAAGTACCTAGGGCAAGAGAGATTAAAAGATTGACAATGTTTGTATGAGTTTCTTTCACGATTCAATCAATATTTTAATTTAACCTCTATTTTCTACATAAATAATTTGCCTTGGATTTAGTTCATGTACCCCAACCCTTGGAAATTTATCTACTCATGATTTTTCTAGAAAACAAATTCATACCTATACATGGAATTATGGATCTAACAAACATTGATAACAAATTGCAAAACAATTGAAAATTGAAAATAGAATTGAGATTAAATAAGAGAAGGGAATTTGATACTTGAATTGAATTGAAGAATTGATACTTGAAATCTGCACTAGATGAACTTGAATCTTCAAACATACAAACTAGGGCTTTTCTAAGAGTATGAAAAACTAAAAAGGATTTCTAAAAAAATGAATTTCTCTCTCTAATTTTCTATTCTACTCTCTAGAATTTGACTCCCTCTCTCTAGAATTCAACTCCTCTTGAAAATGAGGTAGGGCTTGGTCTTTTATAGCACCAAGTTGCACGAATTTGACATCAAATTTTGCTTGTGGCACAAGTTTTCCAAGAGTTTCAGTGCATTAAATGCATAATTAATTGCCTGGATTTCGCATGACCGGACCGGTCCATTATCGCGCAACTTGAAAATATCGTAACTTCTTCACCGTAGCTCGGATTGAGGTGCCGTTTTTTCCAGTGTTCTTGTAATTTAGAGCTCTTAAACTTTCAAGTTGGCCCCACCTTCGGACTAAGGCTGAAAAATTACGAAAATTCCCTTCAACTCTCCATTTCTTGGTTTCTTTCACTGTTTTGAGTTCTCCTTCGCACTAACTTACATGAAATACCTGTAAAACACATGAGAAATACACAAAACACGAAAGAATTTCCAAAAGAGGTTAGTATCATAAATAGGAGACAAATCCAAGATAATTACACTGCACGGGATCATAAAAATATCGAAATTAAGGGGATAAATACGAAGAATATGTGCCTAATCACACTCGTTGTACTTTCCTAAAAATAAAGAAACCGGAAGAATGACTATTCGATCATTTTCACAGTAAAAGAAAGTAAATACTAAGGTATGCGAGATTAATACAAGAGGATCCACATACAAAGGAGCACTCATACTACTTAAATAAAAACAAAGAATTATGAAGAATAATTATTTAAGCATTTGCATACAAAATGCAAATAAATGCAAAGGGATGCCAATATAATACTTGAGCCTCTACCGCTGCAAGAGCACTCGTAGTACTCTCCTGAAAATAAGGAAACAAGAAGAGTGACTACCTGAACATTTTCAAAATAAAATAAAATAAATACGATGCTATGACAGTATAAAACTTGCAGATCCACAACTGCGGGAGAACTCATTGTAATCGCATTAAAATAAGGAAATAAAAAGAGAGACTGCTTGAAAATTTTCAAAACAAAAGAAAATAAATACAAAGTATGCGAGGATAATACCCGAGGTTCCATGACTGCAGGAGAACTTGCAGTACTGATTTGAAGTGAAAAAATAGAATGATCGCTTATTTGAACATTCGCAAAGTAAAAGAGAATAAATACAAAGGTATGATAGTTTAAATACTTGAACCTCCTCCGAAATAGAATTACTGGAGTTAATCACAATCCCATTCTGAAAAATAATTTTTTATTCACTATTAGAAATTGAGAAAGGAGATGAACTTAAGAGAATGAGAAAATACAGGGGAACATGTACCTGAACCCTTATGGGGGAGAAACTCTTTAGTCAATCACAATACTCGTATGACACTCTGTGGATTGAGAAATAGGAAGGAAAAGATCATTCATAATATGTAGCAAGGACTAATTGAGAGCCACGTTAAATATTGGCTAAGTGGAAAGTGCTTGGACTTGGGGTCTATTATCCACAAGGATACAGACTCAAGTCACATAAATCCTACCTAAAAGAGTAAAGTATAGGATTTTTATCCCAATGGGCAAAAGAATACCCCCTATTGAAATGGGGACACTTGCTAAAACCCTCTACAAAGTCAAAAGTCATGAGTTGTTATTAACTACAAAGAAATTCCTAAAGAGAAGCACTCGAAGAATGCCATGCTTAAGCTAGTTGCAACACTAGTTGGGGGCTGGCCAGATAAATTGCTCACCCTAGAAGAAATAATTGGACTGCAAGAAAACACAAAAATCATAAGAGAAATCTATCATCAAAAGTAAGAGCAAGTATAAAATATGAAAATTTAATTGATGATTTTACGAAGATTTGCCAATACTTGAGAAGAGATCGTGGCTATTAAAAAATTCCCAACGGTTATGGGGAACATGGTTGAAAGCTTCCAGTAAGAAAAGTAAGGTCAATACACGAGAACTTACATTATAATACTTACAACCATGGATACCAGAAGATACATACCTCTTGTGCTATGTTTAGAGAAGATACCAACATAGAATTCCTCTCCATTTGAAAGGGACCCCTAGGAGGACGAATGGGAGAAGAGGCATACAAAGGAACTATGACCATTGTTGTAACTCCACCCATTCCCACAGAGGAAATTTTCTTGAAAAGAAAAAAAGATGACATTAGTTACATAATGTAAACTAAGAAGGTAAACTAAACAAGCACTATGGTAAACACTGAGAGGTCCTCTATGATAATTTTTCCCATAAGTTAATGGCCTACTAGTTAGACTAGTTGAGCGGGGAGAATATATCACAATCTCATCATGATCACTAGAAGAATGCCCCAAATCTAAAGTAATGTTATTCATGGATGATAAAAAAGATGAAGCCTCAGTCAAGTGATCTTCATTAAAGGGAAGTGGTTCTGTCATTTGAAGGCAAACTGTGATAATTGTAGGAATGAGTACTTCCATAATCAACAAGTTCCTCTTTAGGTGGACATAACATCCAACGAGCACTCACATCTCCATTACTTTTATGATTTTTGAGTAAGAGTGGAATAACAAGAATACCTTACACGTGTGGAAAAGGAAGTGGAACAGATGGATAAAATATAGTTACTTCAATGGCCTCATAACCATGCTCACGAATAGTCTAAAAAGTATCCTCAATGCCAAAAGTATCACTGTCGGAGCTTTAGTCCACTAAGGTAGTAGATACAGTGGCTTTGGTTTCTTGCCTTTTTTACCTCGATGCTTGAGTTTTGACTCGGGATGGGGATAGGGACGAGAAAGTACCACTAATGTTAGCAGGAACAAAATTATAAACATCCATATATGGAAGTTTTCTCTTTAAAGTTTTAACTTTACCCTTAGCCTTTGTCTCTTTGACCTTGTCCCCTTGATGCTTTGAGTTAATGGTTTACTCAAAGATTGGATTTAACAAAATAGGTTATAGTCCCGAGCTTCCAATCTTCTGACTAGTATTTCATCAACATAAACCTCTATAGACTTGCCCATAAAATCATTGAAGATGTTATGCACCACCCTCTGATATTTAGCACCTGTATTTTTAAGGACAAGAGGCATAACTTTGTAATAGTGGTTACCTTTGTCAATGATAAATGAAGTATATTCATCATCAATGATTGCCATCCTAATCCAATTATAACCAAAATGGCCACCCATGAAGGACAAGAGCTCATTTCCATTGATTGAATCTACTAGAGTGTCAATTCGGGGTAAGAGATAGCATGCCTTATTTACATTAACTAAGTACACACACATTACAATTTTTTTATGTGCCTACAAGCCAACACCACATTGACTAACCATTATCGGTATTGTAAAATTCTGATGAAGTTGGCTTTTAGAAGCTTATTGACCTCCTCCATCACCATCACATTCTGTTTTGAGGAAGATAATCTTTTCTTTTGTCACACCAACCTATGGTTAGGGTCTACGTTGAGGTGGTGTACCATGACCTTCACTACACCAAATCTGCACTATTGCCACGGTCATTGACCCTGACAAGTTGAACTTGTCAAGGTCAATGACCGTGATAATTCGGGGCGATACAACTATTTTTGTCACGGATGTGTCACGATCATTGACCGTGACAATATCATAAGAATTGTCACGGTCGTGTCACGGTCATGGCCTGCGACAAGTTTAGTCATGGTTATTAACCGTGACAAAGCCTTGTCCCATTTTAAGAAGATTGTCACGATCATTGACCGTAACAAGTCTGTGACAAGTTCCTTTGTAACGGACTTGTCACGGTCAATGAACGTGATAATTATGGGCAGAATTTAAAAAAAAATATGCTGGGCAGTATGGCCACTGCCACTGCCCAGCAGTATATTTGTACCTGTTATAGCAATGTTGTACCTGTTCAAACATCATATATCCAAACAAACTAAAGATAATGCAAATATATATATTGAAAATAGAAACAATATACATAACGATATAATCCAAATATAATTAAAATGTACCAACTTAAAAATAATGTCACTACATGTCTTGGGTAAATGTGAGGAGGTGAGTAGGCCACACGATATACGAATTGACACACCCACTAATATACATCATGCCGCATTGTTCGCGTAACCACAATAGGGAATTATCCTTCCCAGGTATCACATGCGTGACGAGCACTTTGGACTCGATCTCTTGAAGCGCACATTCATGAACTATTCCACCCTGGACGATATTCGGGTCCCTCAACCCCTGCCCTATCCGCTGGCCATCAAATACGTCCAATATGAACACGCTCGGCCAACCAATTTTTGACATCGGTCTGGGTAAGGGAGCCCAATAAGGAAGTGGATCATCGAAGTACGCTCATGTCGGTGATGAACCAGCGAGGTGCACATCCTCGTCATCCTGCATCTCGTTCTCTTGCACCACCTCCTCCTCCCCCTCCTCCTCCACCGCCACCTTCTTCTCCTTCCCTTTCCCCTTACGGTCTCCGCCCAACGTACGCATCATGAATGAGTATATATCTTGGACCGTCGCCTCCAAACGGGACAGCTTCACGTTATGTGAATTCACCGTTCGAGCCAATCCGGTGTTGCTCGTCTCC
Source organism: Sambucus nigra (assembly GCA_949130495.1). NCBI lineage: Eukaryota > Viridiplantae > Streptophyta > Magnoliopsida > Dipsacales > Adoxaceae > Sambucus > Sambucus nigra. The sequence continues at coordinate 366,367,182 of OX422212.1, forward strand.
AATTCGATGATCCTAGATTTGGCCACCCACGAGCTCACCCCCTTGTCTTCCCCTTACGATCAGAGCCAAGCACTTGGATGAGTGCGTCTGTGGACAAAGAAGCCTTGTCGGCATCAGACAGCTTCTCATGCACTTCCTTAAGCTTTGCCTGAAACGACAAAAAGCACATGATTAGTAAAATAAGTAAACTAAAAAATTATAACGTAATTAACAAAAATTAAACTATCATATTACTTACAATCGTGCTCGCGATGCTCAGGGACACCTCCTTGTCCTTCCCCTTCTTCGTCCGAAGAGCCACATAAGTATCGAGCCTATGTGGCTTACCCCCTGGGCCACTCCCTACCCCCTGAAATAAAATAAAGTAAAATTAGTATCGGCCCCGCAAAGTAAAATAATGAAGAATAATATATTTCTGTAGTTGTAGAAAAATTAAATCTTACTTTCATCCTATGCTCAACCTCGGCGTAAGACGTCCGATCGGAGTAGTGCACGTCTGTATTTTTTGCCCGATTTTCCCTCCCCGATTGGCGAGATGCCAATTGTCGATCCTCGATCTCATTGTCAATGAACTTTTTCCATTGTGCCAATGAGATCGGCTCCTTGGGCGGGACGGATCCATGCCATTAGATAATGGACTCTCGTGTTTTCCCAAAGTACCGTGTACGCATATTTTTCTTCCACGTCTTGTGTTGCTCCCTCAATTGCTCCAAGACGGAATCGCGTAGCTTTGGATCCAAGTTGAATTGTTCCCGTCCAACAAATACAATGTTAGTTACGAATAAATATAAATTCAAATTGAAATATATATATAAAATGATATTGAAATTGAAATTGATTGAAATATTCATATAAACATAAATATATTACTTGTAGTGCCTCCCAAACAGCTAACTTGAGTTCATATGGCACCTCCTTCCAACTCATAAACCCCGAGCCGATGACCGTCTTTAGCAGCTCGAGGGATCTCGCTAATAGCTCCAATTTGTTCTCGATGGTCATCCCAAATTTTTCCATATTTGGGGAACCTAGGGGCCGAGGAGCCCTCGTCGCCTCCCCTACCACTGAGCCCAGACGACATCATCATCATCTTCGCCTTAATACCTGAAGGAGACATTTGTTGTAAAAAATGTTATTAGTATAGATAAAAAAATGTTATTAGTACACATAGACACACACACCCCTACCCCACCCCCACCACACACACGTACCCGTACACCCCCCACCACACCACACCCCTTGCCGCCCACCCCCACCACACACCACCACACACATATATACCCACACATGCACAAACATATACACATACACACATAAATATGTCTAAATAAGTTGAAAACATCTAACATGGAATAGATGTAAAGCATGAAATTATTATATATATATATGCACGGAATAGATGTAAAGCATGTAAAGCATGAAATTATTAGTACACATAGACACACACCCCTACCCCCCCCCCCCCCCCCGCCATCCCTGCCCCCACCCCCTCCCCCCTCCCCCCCACCCCCACCACACACATGCACACGTACACGTACACCCCACCACCACCACCACCCCTGCCCCCACCCCCTCCCCCCTCACCCCACCCCCACCACACACACGCACACAAACACGTTCACCCCCCCCCCTCCCCACCTCCTCCCCCCCCTGCCCCCTCCCCCACCACACACACATATACACATACACATATAAATATGTCTAAATTAGTTGAAAACATCTAACGTGGAATAGATGTAAAGCATGGAATTATTATATATATTATATATGCACGGAATAGATGTAAAGCATGGAATCCTTAGTCCTTAAGGTTCATTTGACCTAAACTATAGATTGTGTCTCACTCATAACGAACCAAGTCTATTTAACTTGACAGAGTCAAATGTTTTGATACATGAGAGAGCCAATTTATATATAATACAAATGTTTACATTTTCAGTAAGACTTTTGCCAATATTTAGTGAACAATAATGGTTCTTTCGCTTTTGTTTGTTAAATACTAATCTACTAAGAATTTGGCGACGTCCACGATGAAAAAAATTGGTAGGAGAAAAATGCTACCAATTTAATGTTTTAATGTTGAAGGAAAGTTCAAAATAACCTGCATTATTAAAAAATAAATATCTTTCAACAGAAAGAATGCATTGATATCTGTAACTCCAAGAATAAAAATTCTAGAATCACTTAGAAATAAAATCACAACGAATTATTTTTTATCTTTAACCATAGTCAAAATATAGTAATCTTCCCTTTGAAATTAAAATTAGACACAAATATACAAGTACAAATATCTTCAATGTGGAATTAAGTCGATAACACTAATATTCTGAAGTTCATGAACGATATCTAACCTAAGAAAAAAGTATAGGTTAAGCAACAACATATTAACATGTGAATTGTCTAATTCGAATGAAAATGAGTTAATCTTTATATACATAATCATCAATATTAATCTAAATTAGCTTATACCCATACAAGGCTAATTTTATATACATAATCATCAATGTTTTGCCTCTAATATAACAACCCCTATTTTCCACATACTCACCCACCACATATATATATACACACACACACACACATATATATATACACACAAACATATATATAAATGGAAGAGAGAGAGACAGAGAGTTATAAAAGGGAGGGAACGGCGGGGGGGGGGGAAAAGAAGGGAAAAGGGTTTTTGCTGAAGAAGTTGTCACGGTCGTGTCAAGGTCATTAACCGTGACAAATATTTAAAGAATTTTAACGGTCAATGACCGTGACAAGTCCATGACAAGAATATTTGTCACGGACTTGTCACGGTCATTGACCGTGACAACACTTTGTCACGGGCGTGTCACGGTCAATGACCGTGACACAAAACGCGAGATTTGTGTCACGGTCAATGACCGTAACAAGGGCGACCGGCTGAAAGGAGACATTTTGGCCATTTTGGTGTAGTGCTTTGAATCTAAACTAATCATGTCTGAGTGGTTCCAAGAAAAACATATATCTTTTCCTTTAAGAATTGAGTCAGATATTCTTTAAGGGACAAACTAAAACTGGATTTTATATGTACGATCTTACTTAGGTATATTTTGTCGATGAAAAATGTGATGAGAGCCTTAACAGGTTCTCCCCTTTGCTCTCTCTTCGTCCCATGGATTCATAGTGTCCATATTCAATAAGTCTATGCGTATTCTCTCTTTATAAGGCACAAATGATTCTGATGAGGTGTGGAATGCCTCTCTCGATACCTCGACATATTTATTGGATCTTTTAGGGACCTCAGTTATCTTTTGTGTTTCTTCCAATTCTCTTCTTCTCCTTCATGGAAGTGCTGTAGCATTATTTTGATTTTTTCTGATCATCATAGTCTTTTCCACCTCTAGGGGTTAAAAACTTCATTAGCATACTTTGGGTAAATCTAAAAACATCAAACTCATTGAGTGAGGGCATCCCCATAATAATATGGAAGGATTAGGGAAGGTTCACCACTAGGGTCTTATTCCAATTGGTGGAGTAGCATTCCTTTGAACTCGTAGTAAGGGAAGAAATGACATACACCATATAATAGGTCCTCTATCCATTAAAAGTAACGAAGGGAGTTGTTATAGGAATAATTTTCTTCAAGGTTATACCCATTACTTTGAAAGCGTATAGGAATAAAATATTTGCTAATCTCCTTGTGTTAACCAACACACTTATTATATTAGCACTTTTTATTATGACAATGATAACTAAAGGCTCGTCATGTACTAGGGGGATCCTTCTAAGGTTTGTATCCAGGAAGATCATTATAGGTTCCTCCTTAGGAGGATACCTTGGCCAATATACCTTGTTAACCTGGGATCCTCCATATTGAATGCTTTTAAGGTGAGGTTTTACTATAATGGAAGAAGGTCCACCTCCAATGGGATGGTGTTGGCATCGAACAGTAGGACTTCATCTTTATTCTTGTTGTTACACTAAGACTTGCAAGCATATCATCTCGTGAAAAATTCTCTGAGGTGTCCTCACTTGATAACCCCTTCAATTGTTTCTTTGAGGTGGAAACATGCATTGGTGTTATGAATGTGGTCTATGTGAAACCAACAGTATTTGGACTTTTCCCTCTTCTATTTTAGAGACCTCATGGATTTAGACGACGAAAAAGATCATGTAATTCCATAATTGAGAACAGTTCCTCTATGATTATTGCGAGAGGGGTGAAGTGTTTTTCCTCTTGGGATTTTTCTTTTTTCCATTTTTCCTCTTCTTGGCATCTGAGGCCTCGAGGGATTCAACAATACAGGGAAACACCTCTTTCCTATTACTTTGTTGAGATGAAGACATTACACATCTAAAAGTGATCGAATCTTCAACATTCATGTACTTTTGATCTCTCTCTAGAATCTTTATCATGGACTGAGGGGGTATTTTGTTAAAAGACCTCAAAAAATCTTTTGAGGTGAGGCCTGAGATGAAGGAAACCACATAAATAGTATCATTAAAGTCATCAACTTGAAAGGATTTTTAATTGAACATGTTCACATATTCACTAAGAGTATCAATAGAATCCTATTTGAAATGAATCTAGGAAGCGATAGGATTCCTTATCTTTGGAGCTCTAATAAAATGACTGACAAACGATAGTACTAATTTTGTGAAGTTTCCAATCATTCCTGGTTTGATATTGGAAAACCAGTGTCTATATGTCCTCCTAAACGTAGCGAGGAAAACTATGCAAACGAACCTCATCAGTGGTGTCTTGTAGGATCATGAGTGTTTTGTAAGTTTCCAAATGGTCGATAGGATCAGTAGTCCCATCAAATGGTTTAATAGTAGGAATTTTTTACTTAACGGGAATAGCTTGATGTTAAACTCCATTGGAGCATGGAAACATACTCTTTTCGAGTACTAACTCAATGGTATTGGGAGTTTGAGTTTTGTATTGGTTGAGAAAATTCCCCAATATGTCTTTCATTTTATTAATTTCATTATCTCAAGGCCTTGTTACATGGAACCTCCTTAGGATTACTCAATGGGGAATGGCCAGCGAACCCTAACTAGGATTTGAGTCACCAACCTCTTAGGAATTTGGGCTATGACTTCGTTATCATTTTCTCCTTTATACCATTGTCATGGTTTTGCTCAATCTTTCTTTGATAGGATCCAAAAGACTCTCCACCACTTAGGCAAAATAAGCCTTTGGAGAACATCATTCAACAAATATTGGACCTATTTCTAGCAAGCCTCCATGTCTATCAAAAAGAGATCCAACTTGGCATTTATTGTCATCTTGAAAATGATTAAATTTGTATTGGATTATCAATCCAAGGAACAATCATTCTAACATACGGGGTCAAGCTGATGGTGTTGTAAATTTCTTTGGAGACATCAGCTCTAAGAGGTTATCCTCACGAGATGTTAGATTAGGTTATGAGAAGGTGTAGTAAAGTGATATATAGAGATATAAAGTCATTCAAAACATATGTTGAGGATCTTACGTTGACTATGGACAATGTTACTTTTTGTATTAGATTTTAAATGAGGATCTTACAATTCTCAGACCTCTTGGTCTTTGGATGAGAAACTTTAAGGTTTGTGAGGTATATTTTATGAGTATAAGAGACTATTGGGAGTAACTGATGGATTCCTCAAATGTTCCAATCCTTGTTTGAAATTTTAACAAACTATTCATTAGAAAATACTAAGTGAAGAGGATAAATAATACCAGTGTTGTTTATTTTATCTTTTAGTTTTCATAGGATTCTTTGATTTTATTATGCCTTCAACCCTTCACAAGCCCTCAATATATAGGCAATACTTTTGGAATGGTATGAATGGACTGTAGGGATATGGGAATCCTGGCTCTGAGGTTCAACTACTACAGTGGCAAGGTGGAGTGTTGGTAATGGAGGTGCTGGTGGTGTAAGGTAGTTATTCTAGGCATTAAATTATTATCAGAGGCTTCAATGAAAGTGGGGGATGGTAGTGGAAATAGTTGTAATAATGCCTGAACTTTTTACCTACCTGTTAGGTAAGCTATGAATGCACGGTAGTGCGTATGAGTTATCCCAAGGTTGCAATGGTTACCTTAGGAGATTCTGAGCTAACTCCATTAACAAAAGAGAGTAATGAACCCTTATCGTAGGTGCTAGCATGATGACAGAGGTAAGCCCTCGTAGGTCGGTGTTTTTTTTAGCGATCTTGAACTATATGAGTGGGCTGAGTGGAAAGTTTAAACCTTTTCATCAGCGATGGTGGTGCTAAGACGTACCAAATGATTTGTTTATCCCCTCTCTATATGGAGTTAAGGTGTCTCAGGATTTTTTACTTCTATATTGGTAAGTTTGAGCTTCATTTCCATGGTTCGAGCACACTTTATATGTCTAGTTGTCCTGAAAGTGTTGTAACGACTACTAGTTTGTTTGGGTTCACCCGTAAAGATAAATGTGGCCTTCGGAGACCATAGGATACTTGACAGAGGTATTTGGCCGACCTTAGAATTAGGAAAAATACTTGGGATTGACATTTAAAATGTGAAAAAATTTCAACTATAAAAATCTTAGATTAATCATTCATTGAAAAGATAACAAAATCTTGGTTTATAAATAAAACCTAGGGTTTCAAGAATCCATATCATTTCAAATATTGTTGTGATTTGTGTGGGAAGACAAAGTTATATGATGATGAAATCATTTTTTCTCTCTATGGTATCCGAAAAATCTTGATTAAGCCTTTTGTACGCTAGGATTTTCAAGTGTATGATCCTCGCAGAAAGTCACGCAGGTGGGAGGACACTTTTAATGATAAAAAACCCTTCGTACGAGTGAGATATGGTGGTCTCTATTTAGGCCTCTTCACGTAGGTGGGTGGACACCTTTTGAGATGAAAACCGTTCAAATTATAATTACCGTACTTTTTTCCTTTTTTTTTATTTAATTGTGAATTAACTCCACTAAATAATCATGACTAAACTCCAATTTAGTTAGCTCAAAAATCACTTGGATATAAAGAGGTTGTATTTATGAAGTTGAGAATGGTACATAATATGATTCCCCTCATTAATTGTTTGATATCTACTTGGTCAAATCAATTTACTATTAATTTATTTTAACCAATATCTTATCAATTCCTTGATCCTTAAACTTAATTTATCTTCTACTTTACTGGAATTATAAACTAATCTAACGATTGGGTTTTAATTGGTGGAAACAAAACATATAAGTTTCAAGGGGTATCATAATCCAGGGTATCCCCTGGACATGGATTCCTCTTAATTATTATCTTAGACCTACTTACACATTTGTTATGAAATTATTATTTTAGACCTACTTACACGTTTGTTACCAAATATACATAAAATATTTCACTTATTATAAATTAGATCGCACCCATAACAATCAAAGTGATATTTGTACAAGCATTTCAGTCCTTATAATTCTCAAGATTAATAATTTATGCACCCTTTGAAAATGGTGTGATATTACAAAAATCTAATCAAGACAACCCTTATACTCAAATCACAATGTTGTCCCTGTTTAATATAGTACAAGGATGTACCGATCATAATCCTCTGTCGAACTATTAAAAAAGTTCTCAAACCATCAAACAAGTTATCGTATAACTACAAGGATTGCATCACAATCTCTTCAATATGATCACAACTCCCTATCTATGCTGTGAACATTTCAACAGTGCGAGAACCAAAATCCCCATCTTCTAGTGATCAAGACAAAGTTAACTAACTAGAATTCCTACTAAGCTCTATTTACCAACATGTCTACGATATATCTAAAAAAATAATAATTTCTCATAACCGTGATTCTTAGTTCAAAATGAACTAATACACCTTTACTTAAAAGGTAATCGTCATACATGATTTTAAGAATAAAATCACAATAATCTCCCACTTAGTCATAAATCCATGTATAGAACTCCAAACCCTTCTAGGATTAACTGAGTGGTATCTGATACAACCTAGTGATAAACTTACTACACATTCATTTGATCTCTTGAACTAGTCAAACCTACACTTAATGTGCTTAACCCTTTTATGAGTTATGAGTCCTCTCGATTTTACTACCATACCGATATAAACACTGAAAGTGCAATAGTTAATTTCACTTGAAGGAACCTCACCCAAGTTACTTAGGAAGTAATTGAGTCATACATCCTCTTTAGTTTTTCAAAAGTGAGAACAACTTTGGACTCCATGGTGGAGTCTGTAATCCAAGATTGCTTCACACTCCTCCTACTTATAGCTTAAACTCCTTGGGTAAACACATATTCTGCAGTAGAAAACCTGGAATCCATATCTGAATAAAAACCTTAGTCTTTGTGCCTAAAATGTACAAGATTACTAGACGATAATTTATTGACCATTCCATAAGCATAACACATTTTGATCTTTCCACAAAATATATAGCATTCATGAGCTTTCCCATCCCCGGAGAATTAGGTATATTCCTCATTCCTTCCTGCTAATCAAATATCCTGAGATTGTTATTTCTAGACAAAATGATTCCATGCTTTAAAATAAATCTTTTTTATTTAATCCCGATGCTACTCCTATGTATATAAAATTAATATAATTGGCTTGGGATAAACCAACATCCTTTGTAATCAATCTAACAAAAGCTTGATGATAATGTTATGTCTGGCTTATCTTAGTTACTTTACATTAAATGTTTGGAAAACCACTGTTGCTGTAAAAAATTAGATCACTCTTATAAGAATGAGACAAAATATTTTAAAGTGGTTCAGCCTTATAAGAATGGCCCACGTCCACTATTATTTTATTGCTGAGTGTTTGGGAATTCTCGATTACAAGAATTTCCGTTCTGGATCCCAAAGTTTGGACTCAGGATCAGATCCCCTATAATGAGGATTGTACAACGTATTTATAGCCTTGATGCTATCATATGAAAGGGTGATACATTAAATGATATACATATGAAAGGGTAATACATTTAATGCCCTTTAAGCGTGTGCGTCCAAATGATAAGCATTTAATGAACCAGTTGAACCGTTGGTTATTCATCAATTAATGCTCTATTCGAGATGTAGCTCGGACCGCCTAAGCTTTCTGATATTCAAGAGTTCCTCGGAGAGGTCTATTCCTCGGAGTGTATGAGTTCCTCGGAGAGGTCTGTTCCTCGGAGCGTATGAATTCCTCGAATAGGTCTGTTGGTATGAGTTCCTCGAAGAGGTCTGTTCCTCGGAGGGTATGAGTTCCTCGGAGTAACATGGTTCCTCGGAGTGTTTGATTATCTCGGAAGTGCATGTTGTTGCCATGTAGATAGCCATGTGTCTTCATATGATTGATCCAAGTCAGCAGATTAAATTTGGTATCAACAGAAGCCCCCAATGTTTCGTAGTTCAAAATTTGAGGAATATGGAACATTCTTTCTCGGAATACGGTAGCTTTACATAGTTCTTCCTAATTTTTAGGATCCTCTCCCTTGTATTTACTTCTCCATCTCAATTCATAGAATCATGATTTTTTGGACTTTTCTGCTCGCTTCGTTTCCCGCATCAATTTTTTCCTTTTTAGCCGCTGTTGTTTGCTTTGATTCCCGCGCCAATATTTAATGCCTTTTTAGACGCCGGTAATGTAATCATCCTTTTTGTAGTCATTACTTCACAAGTTCCCAAGGTAAGGTATTTAAACTTCACAGAGACTCCCATCGTCTTCTATCTTTTCAAATTTCCGTCTTCGAGTTTTTCATTGTCTTCTACTCTCTTGTGCGTTCATCTCTTTCGTCGTTCATTGTCAACAGCTTCAGTCTTTTTTCTCTAAGATCTTCTTTCTTCTTCTTCATTTCTTTTAATTCATCATCATGGTTTACCCAGTTGAGTCTCTTGACAAATTTTGATCTGATTTTTCCATTCCCTTTTGGGTTGTCTTGGAAGAGATTTCCGAGCCTTCTAATTATTTCAATTTGGTTGAGGGACATTGGTTCCCCGGTCTCTTTTTGCTGAGTGTGGATTTTTTTTCCACCAAATCCTTTGTATCTGGCATTCTGTCAGTATTTTGATGTTGTTCCTGCACGAATAGCCCCCAACACATGGAGAATAGTTAATGGGGTGCATAAATTAAATCAAGTGCATGGAACTCGTATAGGAATTCCAGAAATAGTGTACTGCTATAGATGGGCAGTTAATGATAATATTTATTATTTGAAAACTAGGTTTATAAATAGAACCTTAGTAGTCAATCTCCCTGATGCCAACAGGGATTATTTTGAACATGGGGTTGTTGTAAAAAATTGGCAACACCCTCCTTTAGCCGGAGATGATGTTTACCAGGGTCCCAGATGCCCTCCTTATGCCAATGGGATAGGTTATATTTATTTTATTTATCTTGAAATCATGTTTGTTTTATGTTTGATAAAATGTGTTACTGATAACAATATATGTTTATTTTCAGTTGATAGCAAGAGAAAGTGCCCAAAAGAAACAGATATCAATCTAAGGCATTTGGGACTTATCCGGGGTCTACATTAAAGGGTTGCTGACGAGCACATTCGATCAGCCTCCTACCTTCTCCAATACAAGATCTATACAACTTCTTTCACTGCTCGTCCAGTGATCAATGAAGAAGAGCCAGTACCACCCTTTGCAAGTTCTGCGCCAGAATCTCACGTTCCATTGAGCGAAAGGATGAAGAAGAGAAGGACTCCTTGCTTTGTTTGAGAAAATTGCCTCCTGCTCTGGGGAGGTAAAAAGGATTAGGATTGTCGTCCCAAGGGAGGGGATAAACAAAACTGCTGCAGCTCCTCCAGCTGCTCCTACGAAGATTACCGAGAAGCCCGCAGTGGCTCCGAGCAGCTCCGCTGCTCCTGGAGAGGTGATTGTGATTTCACCGACCAAGGATTCTTCCTTGGTTGTACCTGTTCCCCCAAGGAGGCTGAAGAAGATCTCTTTCGTCAATTTGGCTGACACCACCATTCAACCCTCTGCTGCTGAGACTGGGGTTCCCACCTCTGTTCCCCCGAGCTCTAACATGAGCTCGGTAAAGTCCTTGACCATTCCCGAGGTTGCTCGTCATCTTTCTTCAGTAAGTACCTTTACTCTAAACTTTTCGTATTTTCCTTTGTTATTTCTCATATCTGTTTATGACTTTGCTTTCTTTTTCTGTTTGCAGTTGACGAGCTCCTTCAATATAATCCTTAAGAAGGATGAAGCAATCAAAGCTTCTTGCTCCTCGTCCAGTGTGGAGGGAGCTCTGGAAGAAGCTACCAAGTCCTTGGAGGAATCTCGACAGAGGTACGATACTGATAAGGCAGTTTGGGAGAAGAAACTTGCATCCTCCGAGTAGGAGAAAACTCGGGTTGCTGAGGCCTCGAGGGATTTGGAGTGGAAAGTGAACGCCTTGGAGAAGGCTAATAAAGAGCTCGATGTGAAGCTCAAGACTGCTGGGGAATTTGAAAATAAACTCAAGGCTGCTGAGGAGAGATTGGTCCAACTCCAGGAAATAACTGGGCAGAAGGAGGAAGCTGAACAAAAACTGAAAGCTACTGATGTTTTGCTGTCCGAGAAGCTTGCCTTGGAGAAGGCCAAAAGGAAAGTTGCCGTGAAGAAGTCCTTCAGCTCTGGTTGGGACAAAGGTTGGGATAAGGGATGTGCTGCCATTGTCTTTCAAGTGGATTATGGCAGTGTAAAGTATTTCAGGGACGGATGGGTTGCTGCCCTTCAGGAATTGAAGGTCGACGAGTCATCTGAGCTTTTCCAAAGACACATCCTTGGTCCCCCTCCCACTCCAGAAGAATTAGAAGAGGACAAAGCTACCTCTGAGTAGTCTTCAATGGTAGTGGGAGAACATGCCCTAACCAGCCAGCCTGCTGCCGAGCAAGTAGTTTCTTCTTTTGAGCAATAGCTGGTGCTCTCCGAACAAGTCTCAATTCCCTCTGAGCAACCTGCCTCCTCTTCCCAACCTCCCGAGAAGGTTTTGGGAGATAAGGAAAAGGTGTAGTGTTGTTCGGTTTTCTCTTTCTATTTTTATTTTTTGTCAAATGTAACCGAGATCTTTGTAACTCTGCACTATGATCTAATAAAATTTGAGTTTTCTTCCATACAGTTGTTTCTTTTCTATTTGTATTCTGTCTTGATATTCTTTTTGATGATTGTCTTTTCTTTCTCTGCTAGTTTCTGGCCAGGATGGATCTGCTATCTGCCAATGATACAAAGCTGATACAGAAATGTAATGAATATTATAAGGCTGGTCACACAGACCTGAGTGCATCAGAAGTTGCCAACATCCTTGGTCATGATGCTTCAGAACAGGCAGTTGAAGCATATCAGTACTTGAAGTGTCTGATTGATCGAGCGGTAGATAACAATGTGGCCTACTATGAAATGATCGAGGATCTCCAATGTACCCTCGAAGACCTTCTGAATCAGTACAAGGAATCAACTTCCTTGTTGCATGAGGGGTATGAGAAGAGGTATCAGCAGCTTTCTACCGAGAAGGTCTATGAGAAGCTCCTTGTTGGGTACGATGTCAGGGAGAGAACCTTAAGGGGTGAAGTTGAAGAATGTAGACCGATTGCCGAGCTATTGGAGCAAAAGAATAACAATTTGCACAAAGAGCTAGCACAGTTGAAGTCTGCAGCCTCTTCTTCAACAGCTATAATCCCAGTGACTGATGAGGGATTTTCATTTTTAGAGGTTGGGAATGCCAAATTAAGGCAAGAGTTGGACACCTTGAAAAGGTCGGGCCCTTCTACATCTCCTCGGGGACGATCAAGAGCTCCTCAGGGACGAGGAAGAGCAGTTCGGGTGCTTGTGGAGGAACAGAGGACATCATATGCCTTAGAGAACCAAGCCTTCTAATTAATGGCTAAGAACCAAGCTTTGTCTCATATGTCAAAGAAAATTAGAGACCTGGAAAAACAACTCTCTGCAAAGAAATCAGTGTTGGAGACTAATGAGCTTTTCATCAAGAGTCTTCACGAGAAACTAGAAAGGTTAACATATCAATTCCACAAATAGCCTAGGGAGTTTTGGATGCCTGGATACAACGAAGCATTATTTCACTTGGACGACCGTATCCAGAATGCCAACAATGAGGGATACAAGCAAGGCTGGCTGAGGGCCTTAGGTGTGCTGAAGATCGAACAAGGACACTATCTGTGGGACTACCATGATCTGGGGTTGCTCGACTTGCCTGTGCCACCGTATAATTTGGAAATGGAATGGATCCCAGCTCGTGCCATTCCTTGGAGTTTAATTGCAAAATACCTCGGTAACTACAATTTACATTCTCAATTTGAGGTATCTCGTCCTGAGCATCTTCTAGATCGACCTTCTGTGATGAACGTCAAGATGCTTAAGGATTTGAACTTCATCAATTCTCCTAAGTCCTTAACTGATCCGCTTGCTGGCGAGGAACCTGTATCGAAAGATAAGGTGAATAGACCAATAGAATAAGAATTTTTGGTGTAACAGTTAGTATACATATGTGTGTAATTTTCATTTTATTATCAATGTAAATTGTAATTTATTTTGAATTTAATGAAAGGATTTCATTCTTGCTTGAAAATCTCATTTGCTATTATCTTGTAGTTATCAAATACTTTATATTCATGTATCTTTTGTTAAAAAGATAATAATATTGTGTTGTTCATCGATCAACTACAATTAAAAAGATAATAATATTGTGTTGCTCGATCACTTAATAGTAAAGTAATGAGTATAAAAATGTTTAAAATTTTTCCAACCAACCTAGGTTGTTAAATTGTACTCTTCGACCAACTACAATTAGTGGGTTCTTATCCCCGACCAGCCATACTTGGAAAATTTTTGTCTTTTTCGTAAAATGTGTCTGACCAACCAAGGTCACTAAATTCTCCTCGTCGACCAACTAAATTGGTACAATTTGGAATATTTTCTCCTCGTCGACTAACTAAGTTGGTACAGTTTGGAATATTTTATCCTCGTCGACCAACTAAGTTGGTACAATTTGGAATATTTTCTCCTCGTCGACCAACTATGTTGGTACAGTTTGGAATATTTTCTCCTCGTCGACCAACTATGTTGGTACAGTTTGGAATATTTCGTTTCCTAACCAAATAGGTTGGCATTTTTAGGAATATTTCTCCTCGTCGACCAACTACAGTTAGTGGGTCTTTATCCCCGACCAACCATACTTGGTATAGTTTGGAATATTTTCTCCTCTTCGACCAACTATGTTGGTACAGTTTGGAATATTTTCTCCTCGTCGACCAACTATGTTGGTACAGTTTGGAATTTTTTCTCCTCGTCGACCAACTAAGTTGGTACAGTTTGAAATATTTTCTTGAGTAGTCTGCCGAGTGCCGAGTAGTGCATAGCACTAGTATTCCCCGAAAATTTTTCAATAAATAGAGAGACTTGCAAAATATTTTCATTTTATTCATACTGATGGAAACTGCGTTACATATACATCACTGATAATACTTGCGCAGATGCTCTGCATTCCATGCATTCTTAAACTCTTCGCCTTCTAAAGTGGCTATTCAATAAGTTCCTGGTCGAACAACTTCTGTAACTCGGTATGGTCCATGCTAGTTTGCCTCCAGTTTATTATGTTTTTGAATTACTTTCTTCAGCACATAGTCTCCTTCTTTTAGGTCGTACTTTTTCACTCTCTTGTTGTAAAACAAAGTTGTTCGCTGCTGGTAAGCAGCATTTCTAATGGCTTCTTGTTCTCTAACTTCTTCGAGCATGTCTAAATCCAGTCTTCTCATTAAGTCACTAACAGGGGAATTTAAATTCACTACCCTGCGTGTTGGGAGGCCCAACTCTGCAGGTATGAAAGCTTCACTTCAAAATGCCAGCATGTATGGTGATTGTCCAGTTGCTACTTGGGGAGTAGTTCGGTAAGCCCAAAGTACTGATTGTAGCTCGTTGATCCAGTTTGATTTTGCATCATCCAATCGTTTCTTCAAACCGTTCAGCAACGTTCTGTTTCTCACTTCAGTTTGTCCATTGCTTTGAGGATGGCCTGGTGCTGAATGAACCTTCAAAATGTTTGACTGATGACAATAGGCGGTAAACTCCTCGTTATCAAATTGTGTCCCATGGTCTGTGATGAAGGCATGAGGGAGACCATATCGACAAATGATGTTCTTCGCAACAAATTGGTACACCTTCTCGTACGTCATATCAATGAGTGGCTCAGCTTCTACCCACTTAGTAAAATAATCCACTGCAACGACAAGGTACTTGAACCTTCCTCGAGTCGTTGGCAGTGGTCCGACCAAATAAATTCCCCACATGGCAAATAGCCAAGGGGAAGTTATGGGTGTCAACAATGCTTGTGGAGTTCTTCGAATGGAGGAGAAACGCTTGCACTTGTCAAATTTCTTGGTATAAGTTATACAATCAACCCTCATCGTCGGCCAGTAGTATCCTTGGATCATCACCCTTTGCAAAAGCGTTCGACCTGCTACATGTGCTCCATAAGAGCCTTCGTAGATCTCTTCAATTAATTCTTTCACCTCAGAGGGATGTACACATCTCTGCAAACCTGCCATTATTCCTCGTCTATATAATACACCATTAGTTAGTACATATCGACCAGCTTTAAACTTCAATTTCTTGGCTGTGAGCTTGTCAATTGGCAATTCTCCCTCCTCGATATACGCCCTGATGGGATCCATCCAAGATGGACCCAATCAAGGGTCATACAGTTCATCGTCAGATCTTCATCTATACTCCGACCAGCCAACACTTTAATTGGGATTGTTCGTCGTAACTCGGTGCGAGTAGCTGACGCTAGTCGAGCTAGGGCGTCAGCTCTCGCATTATCCATTCTTGGTATTCTGACCAGTTGAATAGCGAAAAATTTTGACACCAGCTCCTTTGCCTTTACATGATATCTGATCATTTATTCCCCTCTAACTGCATATGCCCCCATCATTTGGTTTACAATAAGTTGAGAGTCACTGAAGATCATAACTTGCTGCGCCTCCATAACTTTTGCCAAATTAAGTCCTACAATCATGGCCTCATATTCAGCCTTATTATTGGAAGCTTTGAATTGGAAACGCAAAGCGTATTCCATGTTGACCTCGTCTGGAGTGCTCAAAACTATCCCCGTGCAACATCCTGTATTGCAAGATGAGCCATCTACATATAGCCTCCATATATGTAACTCATCTTCAAATGTCGAATCAGTCAGAGTTCCTCGGTGAAATATTTACTGCTTCTTTTCATCCTCCCCAGATTTTTCTCGCTTCTCGTCGATCATTTCTTCTTGCCCTTTCACCAACAGGAGTTGGTCTGGGTTCGAATTTAATGATCCTGTACCATCCACGTGCCCTTTTACCAACAGGAGTTGGTCTGAGCCAGTGTTTGTTGATCCTGTAACATCCAGAGGTTGATCAGCGAGCAACTCTTATTCCTCGTTCGAATTTCTCCCAACTATCTCTGCATCACATTCTGTAACATCCACACGCCCTTTTACCAATTGGAATTGGTTTGGGCTTGTGTTTGTTGATCCAGTAACATCCATAGGTTTACCAGCGAGCAACTTTTGCTCCTCGGGGGTATCAGGATAGGTGAACTCCGCTATGAAATCTGCTACAACTTTCCCTTTTAGTGATGACCTGGGTTCATAAATTATATCATATTCTCCGAGCTCTATTGCCCAGTACATCAATCTCACTGATTTTTCTGGCTTGTGAAGGACTTGTCTCAATGGAATATCGGTATATACTACTATGGTATGAGCCTAGAAATATGGCCTCATTCTCCTACTCGCCCCAATCAGCGCCAGTGCCAATTTCTCCAGCCTTGGATATCTGATCTCTGCTCCTCGGAAGGCCTTACTTGTGCAGTAAATTGTCTTTTGTACTCCGTTCTCCACTCTCATCAATGCCGAGCTAACTGCATTCTCGGATACTACAAGGTATAAATACAATTTTTCTCCCATCACCGGCCTGGACAACAGTGGGGGTGCTCCCAAGTATTTCTTCAAGTCTTGAAAAGCTTTCTCACATTCATCATTCCACTCAAAAGTCTTTCTGAGTGTCTTGAAGAATGGGAGACATCTATCAGTTGCTCGTGACACAAATCTATTGAGTGCAGCTACTCGTCCAGTGAGACTCTGTACTTCCTTCTTCGTTGTTGGAGATTGCAGCCCTATTAGAGCTTTGATCTTTTCAGGATTTGCTTCAATGCCTCGTTGATTGACAATGTACCCGAGAAACATGCCTTCTCGTACTCCAAAGATGCACTTCGTCGGGTTCAGTTTCATTTGATATTTATCTAGTTGATCAAAAGTCTGGCTTAAGTCAACTAGATGATCGACAGCTTTCTTGCTTTTTGTCAGCATGTTGTCAACATAGACTTCAATATTGTCACTGATTTGTTCAGCAAAGACCTTGTTCATCAGTCTCTAATATGTCGCACCAGCATTTTTTAAACCAAAAGGCATAACATTATAACAATAAGTTCCCCTAGGGGTAATAAAATAAGTACTTTCCCTGTCTTCAGGTTTCATTTTAACGTGATTGTAGCCAGAATAAGCATCCATGAAGCTCAGCAACTCGTGTCCCGAGGTAGCATCCACCAGTTGATCAATTCGGGGCAATGGAAAGTGATCCTTTGGGCATGCTTTGTGGAAGTCGGTGAAGTCCACACACATCCTCCATTTGTTGTTTTTCTTCTTTACCATCACCACATTGGCTAACCAATCTGGATATTTAACATCTTCAATAAAACAAGCTTTCTCGAGCTTCTCGACTTCCTCCTGTATGACTTGATTCTTCTCGGGACTGAATACTCTTCTCCTCTGTTTCACAGGTTTGATCTCCTTATTCACATTGAGGTCGTGACATAAGAAGTTTGGGTCTATCCCAGACATATCTTCATGACTCCATGCAAAAGTTTGTCTTCTGCTTCTAAGGAAAGTTATCAATTCTTGTTCTAATGAGGCTTCCAACGATGAACCTATTTGAGTAGTTCGCTCAGGGTGCTCGTCGTCCAGAATGATGTTTTCAGTAGCTTTCAACACTTGACCCTTCACGAGTTGCGACTCATCTCGAGGATCCAATGTTTTAATTTCTGCACCTTCATCCACTTGATAGGTAGTAGTCTTTTTCTTTGATTCTTCCAGTTCTTCTTGCTCGGCGGATGAATAATAGCATTCCTGAGCTACTTTCTGATCACATTTCAGAACTCCTACTCCAAAGTTTGTTGGAAATTTTAGGCACTGATGCACTGTAGATGGTACAGCCTCGAACTTCTTCAATCCTGCTCTTCCCATGATGATATTGTATGATGATTGGACATTCTTATCCATCACGAAGAATCGTATTCTTTCTATCCGACAAGCAGGCCATGTATTAATGAATATATCCAACTTGATCGTCCCAAGTGGAAATACTTTCTCTCCAGCAAAACTGATGAGGGGTCTGTGGTAAGGCTCCAATTGAGATATCTTTAAATTTAAACTATCGAAACACGAGTAGAACATGATGTCTGCCGAGCTACCATTATCGACTAGCACTCTTGAAATCATTACCTCCTTTATTCTCATTTTGATCACTAGTGGGTCGTCATGAGGATACAGAACTCCTGCAAGATCATTCTTTGAAAAACCAATGACCAATTTTTCTTTGTTCACCTTTCTCGGGCGATCTTCCTCAGCTAAATTTATTCGCTGAATGTACGATCAAGCTTAAGCCTCTTCGAGGTAAGCTTTTCTTTCTGCAGTAAGGTCTCCTCCTCCTGCACCTCCTCCTGTAATAACATTACAATCAAATGACCCAAAGCGTATTGAGAATACCTCTCATTCTGGCTACCTTGGTTTCTTGGGAAGATCGGGGTCATTATCTGGATCATCTTCATGGTTTCTCTTCTATTTCTCCTCTGCTCAACGAGGAGATCTAGACCTCTCTCTAGTTCAATCGTTGCTTCTTCCTTCGCCTCCCCAATCAACATACTTTGCTAGCTTTCCTCGTCGGATTAGTGTTTCAATCTCGTTCTGAAGAGTTATGCAATTTTTGGTCATATGGCCATGCTCCTTATGGAACTCACAGTATTTCTCCCTATTCCTTGTGTCAGGGTCTGACTTCATTTTCTTTGGCCAGTTTAACTCCTCGCTGTTCTTAATTTCTTCCAGGACGTGGTTGATAGTTTCCTTCAAAGGCGTGTAATTATCAAATTTCTTCAAGACCTCCCATGACGACCAACTTTTGGAATGTTTGTCACTACCATTGTTCTTATGCTCTTTCTTCTTAGCTTTATCACCTTCCACCTTGGTTTCTTTGGCATCCATATTCTTCTTCGCAGACATAGCCTCCTCGGCATTCATAATCTTGGATGCTTTTCCCATCAGGTCCGACATGGTTCGAGGTGGATCTTTCGCCAAAGTGTAGTACAACTTATTCGGCAGCAGTCCGCTCGTCAAAGTAGTCATCGCTGTCTTCTCCTCATAATCAATGACTTTGAGCTTCTCGTTATTAAAACGAGTTATATAGTCTCTAATACTTTCACCAGTTTTTTGTCTAACACTTAACAAATGTGCTACTCATTTAACTGGCTTTGCTCCGAAGAAGAAATTTCCAATGAATAACTCGGCCAGTTGAAGGAAATTTGAAATCTTACCCCGAGGAAGATTATTATACCATATCTGAGAAGATTCGGTAAGAGTTCCCGAGAATGCCCTGCATCTCATCTCGTCTGGGACAACATAGATGTCGGTAGCAGCTTGATATTGTTCTATATGAAGGACAGGGTCAGTCTTCCCATCATACTTAGGAGTCACAACAGGTTCTTTGAACTTCGATGGTGTTGGGAAATCAACAATGTCCTGGACAAAAGGTGTTCCCCGAACAAAGGTTCGTTGTAGAGGGTTCTTGGCCTTATCCATTTCCCCTAATCTAGCCTCCAGCCTCTGAATAGATCCTTTCCAAGCATCATTTCCTTCCTCGGGCCTATTGGTTCGGGCTGATCACGTTGAAGTGGCTTCCTGGGATTTATCTTGACGAGTAGCTGGTCGATCATCGGATCCATCTTGACGAGCAACTAGTCGCGACTGGACAGATACTTCCCTTAAATCTGATGGTCGTCGAAAACTCCTCGACGCTGCATTAAGAGGACTCTTATTCCTCCTAGGGCCTAATCGATCAAAAGGAGAGGCCCTACTTAATCTTTCAAATGCACTGGCCCTTTCTGGGGAGAGGGTGACACGTTGTTCAGTATCTGTGGCTCGCACTGACGAAGTTTGTCCAGGCTGATAAGAAAAATCTTCAGATTCCTCATTGCGATATGAATTAGTACGCTTACTGCGCACAAAAGGCGCACGGATATTTCTTTGGATGCTTCGTGATTCGGAATGGGCTGGCGCACCACCATGGAGGGTTTGGATGAGTTGTCGCATCGTTTCTTGCATGACGGTCTGGCCCTGAGCCAGATTCTCCATCATTCCAGTCAGATCTAAAATAATTGGTGGAGCAGATGGATTTGGAGGGGTTCCAGTGTTTCGATTGCTGGATTCAGGTATATCAATAATTGGTAATGGATTGTTTTTTATGAGAAAATGATTTTACCAATCGTTTCCCACAGACGGCGCAAATCTGTTGATGTAAAAAATTAGATCACTCTAATAATTCAATCACAGATAAATAAATGAGACAAAAGATTTTAAAGTGGTTCAGCCTTATAAGAATGGCCTACGTCCACTATTATTTTATTGCTGAGTGTTTGGGAATTCTCAATTACAAGAATTTCCGTTCTGGATCCCAAAGTTTAGATTCAGGATTAGATCACCTATAATGACGATTGTACAACGTATTTATAGCCTTGATGCTATCATATGAAAGGGTGATACATTAAATGATATACATATGAAAGGGTAATACATTTAATGCCCTTTAAGCGTGTGCGTCTAAATGATAAGCATTTAATGAACCAGTTGAACCGTTGGTTATTCATCAATTAATGCTCTGTTCGAGATGCAGCTCAGACCGCCTGTGTAGCTCGGACCGCCTAAGCTTTCTGATATTCAAGAGTTCCTCGTAGAGGTCTATTCCTCGGAGCGTATGAGTTCCTCGGAGAGGTCTGTTGGTATGAGTTCCTCGGAGAGGTCTGTTCCTCGGAGCGTATGAATTCCTCGGAGAGGTCTGTTGGTATGAGTTCCTTGGAGAGGTCTGTTCCTCGGAGGGTATGAGTTCCTCGGAGTAACATGGTTCCTCGGAGTGTGTGATTATCTCGGAAGTGCATGTTGTTGCCATGTAGATAGCCACGTGTCTTCATATGATTGATCCAAGTCAGCAGATTAAATTTGGTATCCACAACCACGCTCCTATATAAGACAATATTCCCACATCGTTCATGATTAGCCAAGTTTTATCTATAAAATTGTACATAGAAATACAACCACGTTTCCATCATGCTTCTTATGAAAATAATTTATTTTCGAATATTTATGAAAATCAAGACTCGATTACCTAATCAAACTGAATGAACCAAGACTTTGATGTTAGCTTAAATTCATAAATGGATGTCACATGTTACAATCTTTGCTTTTCCCAACTTATAATTATGTACTTATCATGATGACCATTTAAAAATGTTGTCTTAACATTAAAATAATTCTAACAGACTGTAACATGGCTATCGTGAGTAGGTTTTCTAACAGTGAATCCCTTTTTTATGATTAAACCCTTTCGCAAGCCTTTTCTTGAAGGTTTCACCTTCCCATCAATTTGTCAATTAAAAAGTCTACAAGTTCCTAAAACTTGATTCAAATATATCGAATCCATTTTGGTATCAATATTCATAAGTGAAAGAAAAAGTCCTTGTCTTTGAATTCCTCTTTATATTTCCCACAACCCGGTTATTATTTTTCGAGTATCTCATCGAATTAATCACCTAAAACACTATCCATTCAGGATGACTCCTGATGCTCTCGCTACTATACGCCCCACTTTTTATCTAGTATGAGTGACATGTGTACCATGATCAATTGTAATGTTCCCACAATCACAAGGTAGTTATTATCAATATCAGGTTGTATTTCATCCTATACGGGTGCTTTAACAACATTAGTAATATGATGTCCCATTATATCTTGTAAGTTCAACTTACACTTGGGCCGTGGGTGATTACCTAATCCTCCTCTAAGAACCTATCATTGATGTGATACCCCTCCCTAAAAAAGAAATATTGAATAATAAATTGATGATTTTATTCGAATGAAATTTTTTAGGAATAAATATATAAGGGAATTACACCAAAATGGCACGAAAAGTAATTAAGGAGAAAGAGAATCTTCACGATCTATGGTTAGAATGGATGTGCATTTAAGTCCTAATAGTCCTAGTAAGTATGTATGTCAAGTTTGATGCAAAAATTTTAATAAATGATTGTGACACAGTCATGTTTAATATAACATGACTATTGTTAGCATGTGTCGCGCACGACGCGAACTTGTGCAATTTTTGTAGGACGCTTTATTGGGGTTAAAAATAATTTGACCATATTTATGGGATGCTAAAAATAGGCCTAAGAGTGCCATGGGGTCAAAAGTAAAAAAATGAATAAATAAATAAAATATTATTATTTTCATCAAAACATAAAAGTACTCAAGAAAATTCTAAAAAATTCAGGATTGACTTAAGATTTAATTTTGAGCAATTTTCTCTTCTTCGACATCTCCCAAAAACATAATTTAGACCTGTTTTAGAGCTATTTTCAATTGTGAAAATAGTAAAATATAAAATAAAATAGGAAATAATGGAGTGGTTGGTGGGTTGCATTAATGGAGTGGTTGGTGGGTTGCATTAATGGAGTGGTTGGTGCACACCATTAATCTCAACCATCTAATCTTGTTTTGATCCAACGGTCGTGGTGACTCCCAAACAACTATAAATAGGCCTTGAATTCTTTCATTGTAAACACACCAAAAACATCAAACACTAAGAAGAGTTAGAGAGTGATAAAGAGTTCATTTGGAAGTTTGGAGCTTAATATTGGAAGTCTTGGCGCTTAAAGAAGGAGTTCCTAGAGCATATATAGAGCTCTCATGAAGGATGCATTTGGTATCCCCTTTAGGCCACCTTTAAAGGTGGGGGTTGGTCCTCCTACACCACCATTTTGGAGTTTTAAGAGGTGGGAAAATCTTACTTTGATTGAGGTTTAGAGTTTGATAATTTGTAGAATGATATTTACATATATTAGACTTGATATATGTAGTATTTTAGCTAATTTACAACTTCATGTTGTTTAGTCATCATATCATCATTTGGTGTGTAGAAATGAGTTTTTAAGAAGTAATTTTGATGGGTTCAAAAGGTGGATAAATTCCACGATATTAGCCTTCAACGTTTTATGAAATAAAATGTGTCAAAATGATGTTTCAAGGGTAAATAATGTAATTTCAGGTTTAGAAAAATGATGAAGTATGGGGCTAATATGGGGCTTTCTTACCAAAATGATGAAGTAGAGAAAGAAATTGGACTTTTACTTGGATGGGTGTCTTTTATAAGATTCATAAACTCATAATAAGAAATATTTGGGTTTGATATGTAAATAATCAAAGTATAAAATACTTACTTTTAAATTGATACTTAAGTGTAATTAAAGAAAGTAAAGAAGGCCAAATGTGTTAATAGTGGCCAAATGGGTATTTAAAGTGTGTACAACTTATTTTGGAAACATAATTGGAAATAAAGTCTTTTTATAAAATTCGGAATTTATTACTAAAATTATGTTGGAAATATCAGAAATACACTTTGAGAAGTTATAAATTGATTTGTGGCGAAATTAGTGTGTTTAAACCCATCTAAATGTATAATATTTGTTTGAAACTAATAGTAGTGGCATTGTCGTAAATAGAGTGAATAGTATGCCATCAAGAAAATATTTGGCAATTAAATGTATTAATTATGTTTGATAAAAGGAGATTAATGATATATTTTTGCTAAGTGAAAATAATGAGCTTCACTAAAATGATAAGTGTGAAATATGGGTAAAAATATAGTTTTTGGCAAGTGTTAAGTGGTTAAAAGTGTTTTTAGAATTAAGTTGGAAAGTTAGTAACTATTTTGGGAACAACACTTGTTAAATGGATAAATGCATGTTTGACAAGAAATTGGTAAATTTACCTAAAGCGGAACATTTTTATGAAATAAAAATGTCAATGAATAGTTTGGAAGAACAATGAAAGAATTGATTTTCCAAGTGAAAATGAATGTGAACATTGAGAAAAATGTTGAAACACATGAAAAAGATAAGAAAGGATACTTGCATGATGCCAAGAATTAAGCAGGGCATGACGTTCCTAGTGGTGAAAGACCCCAAAGACTGTCCAGATGAGCATATGGCGACTGGAGATCGATGGTGTAGAGCCCATGAAATTCAGGAATAATCGCTAGACTACAAGGCAAAGATTGATAATTCTTGTAATAAGAAATGAAGAATGAGAATATTCTTGAAATTAATGCAAATAAATCTTGAGATTTGCAAAAGGTTGAAAGATGGAAATAACTAAAGTTTTCATGAAATAATTAATGATTTGTGTCGTTTGGTGTGGTGTATAAGTTTCTCAATGAAAATGAACATTTTCCCAACACGAGGTGTGCGTGTCATAAAGATTATTTTAATGAGAATATTAAAATAATGGCAAAGTAACTCTAGCGTGAGTTAATAAACGTTGAATAGATGAATATTTTCAAGAAAAGAAAGGTTTTTCCTATAAATGATTAATCATGTGTGTTAATGGGAAAGAATGTGATTTTAAAGAAAGATTATCCAAAATGACTATTTTGGGAAAGATAAATAGGATGAACGGGGATAAATAATATTTTTGGAATAAAACCGTTTAATACACCGGAGCATGTATTTTCAAAAGTATATGTGTAGATATGTACATATTTTCATGAGCATATGGTGAGTGAGTATTCTTTTCTGTCATTCGTTTCTATGTTGCATTTGCATAAATTCCATTGAGCCTTTCGCTCACTCCCTCCTCTTTGTTATGGCAGGTTGTATGCATTTTCGAACTCTAACAGTGTTATACAGGTAATATTTACTTGCATTAACGTTAGTAGCTCTGTTTACTTAGCCTTGGGGGCACATCCCTTGGGTCCCGCACGTAGTTTATTTTATGTTGGAATCTCATGCCAAGAAAAGAGTAATCTTATTTAATAATAAAATTAGAATAGTATCATTATTTAGGTTGTTCATTGCACCCCACACTTGACACTCGGATCAGATCAGGGTCGATCCTATAATAACCCTTAAATCCGGTTCAGGGCCTCACAATTGATGTAATCAATGACCTACTTGAAATTAGGAATACGATAAAAACTACCTTTATAACCTTTTAGAATAGCCAATGAAGAGACAAACCTCTATCTTAATTTTAACTTCCTTGGCTCGTTCCACAACACGAGTGTTGGGCACCTCCAAATCTGAATATGACTTGGAATGAACTTGTGCCCACTTTTATGTTCAATACGAGTTGAAGACTGTGGTGATAATTAATATCAACACAAAATAATAAGCAAATAAGATCACCAAAATAAATAAAGAACTCCAAATAATTGCAATCACACACAACACAAGATATACGTGGTTCGGCAAGAAGGCCTGCATCCATGGTGGTGCTCTCTGTATTTTATTTCTATTTTCTCCAAGGGAGTGTTTACAATTTCATTCATTTTGCCCCCGGCTGAGGGTTTAATTTATATATATCATTTAATGGAGAGTGTGGGTGTTGGACTCCTCCACGTTAGCCCACAATCCCTAGAATATCTTTTGAGAGATTTTAGGAGTTGAATGGGTCACAACTTAATCAGCTGAAGCGCGAGGCCCCTAGATTTTGGTCTATGCTTAATCGGGCTACTCATCTGGGCCAGAATAACTAATCGAGGTACCTACCATTGCCCTGTAACACCCCATATTTCTGTGCATTTAATATTCAATTAATTCGGGAAAATTTTAAATTACTTGTGTGTCATAATTTAATTGAATTAGTTATGTTAATATTTATTTAAATATTAATCGAAGGGAAGATGGTTAATATTTATGAAAATTAAATTATTAAGTGAATAGTAATAATTTAATTACGTCATAACGTGTATAAGTGACGTGGCATTTAATTATCTCAATCAGAAGTCAGATATAGACTAAGTTGGGTGTGAGATAGGGAATTTTTATTAATGAATTCGGATGTCAATTCTGAGTACACGATTGAATCCGGATGGTCCAAGATTGTCAAAAAGTGTACCCGGAGTTTGTAAATGGGTCACGGGATATATTTGGACACAATCGAGCCCACTCGGGGGCATTTGGGTCATTTTAATTAGGCCCGTATGATTAAAAACGGGATTTGGAGATAAAAAAAAACTAAGTTTTGGAGTTGTGGGAAACCATAAATCATTTAGGAGAAATTTGAGAACATAAGGGACAAAGAGAGAGGACTTTTGAGAGTTAAAGAGGAAGAACAAGGAAGGTGTTCTTCATCACACAACGACCTCTACACCAAAAGGATAATCAGACACTACGAATTTATAAGGCAAGTGGTTAAATTGCTTCAATGTAAATTGGTGATATTAAATTCATATCATAGTAGGTGTTATATAAATGATTTTTGGATTGGGTTGATACAAATTGGGTTTTGATTTGGGGAAGTTACAAATCAAGTTATTTGGACTGGTTTTTATTCGTAAGGATTTTAGTGGATAATTATGGGTAAAAAGCTTCACAGGATTTGTTAATGGTGATTATGTTCTCGCTGCCCACTAGAAAACGACGTTTTATAACTTTCTCTTTCTAATACGGTTTTTCCAAAACGGCCCCCAAAATCACCAAAACAACATTTTAAAAATATCGGCAGATTGAGTAAATTGAAAACCTCAGATTTGGAGATATTGTATTATGGACCAAGGGGGTGTCCAGATATTTTGGGTGAGTGATTCCATGATAATAGATTAATTAATAGGGGATTAATTAATTAAAGCTTATAGCTGGAATAATTTATTATAGGATAATATAATAAATTGTTAAATATTAATTAGGAGCGTTCTCTTTATAATAGAATTTTGACGAGTACGTTCTAAGAGATGGAAATTCGGGCCAGGTGAGCAAGTTCGGGTACATTGGTTGTGTGACACCAGGGAGATATTAAATTAATTAATGAGTATATTAATTAAATTAGAGTTAGACCATAGACTCAGGGAGATAATAAGTTAATTAACGGGCATATTAATTAAATTAGAGTCGGACCATAGACTCAGGGAGATATTAACTTAATTAATGGGTAAATTAATTAAATTAGAGTCAGATCATAGACTGGGGAATATGTTGGCAAGTGTTACGGACTTTGTACACGGTAAATCCGAGATTAAATTATATTTATATATATATATATATATATATGTGTGTGTGTGTGTGTGTTACTGTGATAGTATATATATATTGTGTGCTCATAAATACCGGTGGCTAGGTATTTATTTAGAATTATATGCTCTAGTGCCATCGGGGGAGGTTGTGCGATGTGGGTGAATCCCTTAGCTTGAGGAGTAGGGCGAGTATGTCCCCATGTCATACGTCCAAATAGAGGTGGGCATTGAAATGATTGTCTTCACACTAGGGGGAATATGACCGCCTTCAATACGTTTATATTTCTATGTTCTGATTTGGCGGTGGCTAGCTGTCTCAGAAATCTAGGTGGGACTGAGTAGACTTGGGAAGACAGCACTTTAGAGAATGCATCCGATGAGGTATTACTCGGAAGGATGGTTTTAATTATATTCAACATATGTGTGATTGTGGAATACAGTTCTACGTATATAATGGAGTAGATAATTATATATGGCTAATTAAATACATGAAGAGAATTTGTATTACTTATATAACTAGTGAATGTTATATGGATTTTAAGAGCGGTTTTATTTATATTCAACATATGAATAATTGTGGAATCTAGTTCTTCGTATATAATGGAGTAGATAATTATATACGGGTAATTAAATACATGAAGAGAATTTGTATTACTTATATAACTAGTGAGTGTTATATGACTTTTATGAAATGATTAATCAAGTTAATGTGATAAATAACTTACGAAGTAAAGTTACAAATTACTCGGGTTAAATTAGAGTTCAAGGAGTTTCATGACAAGGCTAGTAAGGCAGGGTGGTGTAACTAGGAGGGTCGGGAAGAAAGCTTTAGGTGTTCAAATTATAAGAGGGGTGAGATGTATCTCAAGGGAGTGCGATACTAACTTAAATATGAAGAGCGTTCATACATTTTAATTCACCTGCAAAATATTTTCAAAAGGATGTTGGGCTCTGACCCATACTTGTAAAATATTTTCAAAACCATTTAAGTATCCATCCATAGGGATGCCAAACTTGAAGATCTGTTCCAGGGATGCATAGCTGCAACAAGTGTGGATGTTGCAGGATTTGGACATAGACGCTTCAGTCATTTCATTCCTATAGTTGGATGCTTCTTTCGAGCATGTTTCCCCAGCTATTTTCATTTCAGTGGGACTTTGTACTTCTTACTATTCTTTGTTGGATTAAATTAGTGGATGTTGGTTTTCTGCCAATAGTTTATTCGGCCGGTCATTTATTTATTTATTCAGTATTGCTTTAGATTCATGGTTTGTGTGAATGGTTCGTATTGGTATTTTTATGGTTGTTGTTGTTAAATTAAAAGATTAAAATTTTTGCACGAGCTTTTGATTACTAGGTGGTTAGTAAGTTTTAAAAAGTTTTCGACAGTGATGTTAAGAATGAACTAGATGAGATTCCTGTGTTAATTTGATATAGGACTAATCACCCGGTATTTCATTGAGCGGGGTGTTACGGATGGTATCAGAGCATCAGGTTCTAGTGTCCTTAGGATATGTGCAGCTTTTCACGTTTTAGCTTAGCGTTCTTTGATGTTTTTTTTAAGAAACTCTAACATTAGGAAAACTAAATCTATCCAAATTAAACATTCCTTTAACAATAAAAGGAAGCTCAGAAAAAATAAAAATAAAAAGATCTAGATTGTCTTGAACATGAAGCCAGGTGAGCTAGAGCATCTGCAACTGAATTATTCTCTCTCTAGGTATGCTGAATATGAATTGAATGAATTTAAATTTTGCTGGATATATCATCTACATCTTCCTTTAAAAACCAAGGCACCTTCCATTGTCTATGAATCATCTTAATAGTTGGAAGAGAGTCTGATTCAATGATCAACTGACCGAAACCTATCTTCATACACTCCTGAATACCTTTTGAAAATAATGTTCTTTGATGTAGAGCCTTATGATAGGATTGTTGTATTCCTCTACGTATCTTCTGCTATCAAGTATAGTGAGGTGATTCATACACAAGTTCGGTTGGGCTTTGTATACCGAACATTCTTTGGGATGACCAACGGGGGCCATAGGAGAATTGTAAAAGGAGAGGCTCAACAGAAGACATGGGTTATTCTGGAAATGGTGATCGTGATAAGAATAACCTTAATTGTTGTTCAGGTGAGTGGGGACATAATCATCAACCCAGGAGCGATAGTCTCCCAAAGCACTATTGTAGATAACGGTGGTACAATTTCAGTCTCACCCAACATTGTCAGCAAAGGGTGGGGAAAGTGTGGAAGGACCCTTTTAGAAGTGCTATTGAGAAACGTCGTATGCGACTGTGTGATACCGATTAAAAAAAAATAACTCGCAAGTTTTCAAGTAAACCTTATTTAATTCGAGTCTATTTAGAAACATCCCATAAACAAACAACTATGCGTGTGTGTGTGTGTGTGTGTGTATCAAACCATAAATAAAGCATGCGACACAAAGTTAAGGAAAAATCCCCGCAGGGCAAAACCTTTTATTTCACTATAATAAGTAAATCGCAACTTACACGGATTACAATGAAATACAATGACACGCGAATACCCGCAGGCGTCGGTCGGTGTCGTCAGCAATGGAACAACCGCAGCTACTCCACAAGAACACGAAGTTCTATCTTCAGCAAAGATCCACACGCAGCGAACCTCAATGACAGCAGTCTTCGATTAGCACCAAGAGCGGTACCAAAATCACCATCAAAATATTTTGGAAAAATATATCTTGGGTTCCACAAAACAATTCATAAAAAATAGTTGGGATTATGAATTTATTGAACAAAAGTTTTAGACCCTTAAAAGTGAGAAGAAGACACTCTCAAAAATTATAGAACAAAAACTTTCTTCTTGAAAAGTGTTCTGTCAAAAAAATAAACTTTTCTTCTCAGTTAAAAAACTGTACATGCATGTTCTTTTATAGAGAGGTATTTGAAAAAAAACAAAGGCACGTAACTGATTGATTTTATCCAAAAGTTAGCTGTGGGATTTTGGATAACTCATGGCAAGAAGCGTGTAAAAAAAATATCAGATTTGGCTTTTAAAACACTGTACGCAACTTTTAAAAAATAAGGCAAAGGGACTTAGCCATATGTAAATATATGCTTATGATTATCATGCCAATGATTGGCAAAAAGCAAAATTGCGGCTACTTAAAAAGCCAATCAAGAATTTGCCTTGAATAAAATTTGTACGCACCTTTTCTTAAGAAAAACTTTTAAACCAAAAAAGCTAATCATTATCCCAATGATTGGAAGTAACCAAAAAGTGAGTTCCCCTTTTTTTTTAAACACCCACTACCTGCCGAGATTTTATCTAACAAAGAAAGCCCCTCCTTTTTTGTTATATTCGGCCGAGAACTTCTTTTGACAAACAAAAAAAACTTTTGATTCCTTTATTATATTTTATTTTAAATATAACTTCTTTTATGCAAAAGAAATTTTATGTTTAAAAAAATTTAACCTTTTAAAAATATCCCAACACTTTAAATATAAAATGTAAGTGGAACTTAAACATTATCTTACCAAATGACATATTGTTGGGCTTGAATGTTGAAGACAACTTGTAATTCGGATCCGTCTTTTGTAGATGTAATCTTCTTAATTCTTTGACGACATGTAGCAGTATACGACATAATAAATTGTAACGAACTAATGAAAAATATGTCCTTACAAATCTCCCCCTATGTCTATGCCGGTACATACATAAAAAATACGAATTATCAAAAAAACCAAAATACCTATACAAATCTACCCTCTCATGAATAAATTTGCAAGATCTCAAAACTGGTCTTCAATCATCTTCATCAAATCTCAAATCTTTTATCATCAGGGTGTGCAACATCATGATCTTCAATATTTGTACCTACACATGAGATAAAGAAAAAAATACCAAGTGACGTATCGAGTTTGAAATGAGATAAACATAGATACCAATATATGATAAGCATGAGTCAAAACTCAAAACTCCCCCAAAATTCAAACTCCCCCAGAATAAGATAATTCTTTCTCCCCCTTTTTATGATGTCCCCAAATAGACAAATAAGAAGAATGAATCAAACAAGAAAAATCGGGGTGTCACGGTATACAAAAAAGTCACACCATAGATTTAAACTCAAACAACCAAGTCATCGGAACGGAATGTATGAGTGTGAACACATTCGATAGGTAAATCAACTCAATCAATCAGATGTGCATGATGCATATGTGTACCCCTAACGAATGAGCATCAAAAGTATCCTTAGGTGTAAAAATTTGTTGAATTTAAATGACATCGTCTTATGCAAATCAACAAATCAAAGTCAAAGTGATTTCCACACCAATAACGTCCAAAACTATGTAGCGCATTTTCAATAATTCAAGGACGTGCAAACCCGTTTTAATTCTCCAACCAAACTCCCTCATATATATTTTCTTTTAGAGGTAATCTAAATTCTCAAACTTTGGAGAATTGGTGCAAAAACCTAAATGGCCCATATTTGGCATGAATTGCTTTTTATTGCCTTTAAATTTTTTCGGGCTCTTTTAACCTCTTTGGACCCCGGATAATAAAATTCCTCCATTTTTTAGGTCCTTTTTAATGGTGGCTTAGTATTCGCAAAGGTCAAAATGAACCTTTCGCAGCCCTTCCCCGTTTTCAAACAAAGCACACAAACTCACAAAACGGTTTTTATATGCACAGTTTCCTTATCAAAAAATTATCGCGCTTGGTTCGTTTTAAGGACAGGATTGAAGTGAAAACACCCAACCAACATGTGATAAGACAAGCACAATAATCAAACAAATCCGTGCATGTGTGCAATAAAGGATCAAGTGAGTCAAACATGTAGGAAGTAACACTTAATTACATCTTAATGACTCCAAACATTATAAAGCACATGGATGAATTTACCTATTGTCTCAAAACACTATCAAATAGTCACATGAAAATAATGGAATGATATTGTGACTCGGTCATTCAAAGTTTCCATCCATAAACGGTGCAAACAAAATACAAAAATCTTTTTTGGATTTTCTCAAAATTTTAACAAAATAAAATATTTTTGTATTTTTCAAAATATTCCCCAAAAAATAAAAAATCTAGACAACAATGATACATACTAGCAATAGGAAAACCATATCATCTTGAAAAATAGCCTATGCTAGTAAACAAGTCAAACCTCAATCATTAGGTGCGGAGGGGTTTTCCAAAGGTGGTGACAACTTATGAAAAACCTCCATCAATTCTTGTGAAGTTTTGACCAAAAATTTAACTTGCTCACCTAAATGTGCAAACTCTCTCATGTAGTCTCCGGGAGCATGTAAAGTATCATGTGTGGGCGCATGTGTGCCAGAAACACGTGTACAAGCAAAACGAGACACATAACCCAACTTGAAACAAAATTCCTTAAGGTGACCTCTCCTCTTACAATGTGAACAAACATAAATAGGCCTAGTAACACCTCTCTCAAAAACTCTAGGACGAACTCTCCAAAAAGGATAGGGACGCCTAGGTGGGTTAGGGTGAGGCATACGTGAATCCATCACTAAAGTGGGAACCGGCTCGGGCGCTAATTGGGAAGAAGAAGCACCATCATGACTTATTCCTAAATTCTCACCTTTACCCTTAAGAACCACCTTTTCAACCTTCTTAGGTGAGTTCTCAAAGTTGACTTTGACCTCCCGGACACGTTCGAGATCACTCTCGAGTTGGGATACACGTGTCGTCAGACTAGACAACGTGTCGGTCAAATAAAACTTCTCCTTTCTCAAAAACTCCTTTTCTCTCTCCAAATCTAAAACCCGACGACCTAAATCCCTATTATACTTCTTTGTTTTCAAGGTCTCGGTGTACAAATCTCTAAAATCTTTTTGGAGCTCACTTTCATCTCCACTCTCACTTTCACTTTCTCCCTCACTCGAAGAACACAAATCACCATCATCGCTTTCGTGTGCACTTTTGTGAGATAAAGTGGGTGTGCACACACGACTAGAAAAAGCTAAAAACTTCTCACCACTAGTCTCATTACCCTCACCATCACTACTATCACTAAGTGTGGTGGGCATGGCTACTTTCTTTCGTTTCTTTCTAAGCCACGTCGGACACTCAAACGACTTATGCCCCTTACCTCCACATTCAAAACAAGTCACGTTCTCATAATCTTCCTCACACTCCTCATTTGAGTCATTCTCTTTTTCCATCTCACCCCTTTCTTTGGCCTTTCCTTTCTTTTTATTGGAAGAATTATTTTTGTTCATGTTGAGAAATTTTTTAAAATTTTTCGCAAGTAAGGCCATTTCTTTAAAATCAAAATCTTCCTCAGAATCGGACTCACAAACTTTTTCTTTCTTTTTCTTAAAATGAGTCTTTAAAGCAATGCCATTATCCTTAGCCTTAATGGTTTTGGGAAACATGTCAATCTCATAGGTTTGAAGATCTCCTACAAGTTCTTCCAACTTAAGTGATTTCAAATTTCTCAAAGAGTTCAAAACAGTGACTTTAGGAATAAAGCGTTTTGGGAGAGATCTCAAAATCTTTTTAACGACACGCGTGTTATCAATCACTTCACCCAAATTAAAACTTGTGTTAACAATGTCTGACAAACGTGCATAAAAATCATCAAAGCATTCGGACTCAGACATGGGGTAAGTTTCAAATTAGGTGGTCAAGTTTTGTAATTTTGATTCTTTAACCGCGTTCGTACCCTCATGTGTCAGTTTCAAAACATCCCAAGCCTCTTTAGACGTGGTGCACGTCATAATTCGGAGAAACTCATCAGGAGAGACCGCTCCAGAAATAGCACTAAGACCACGGGAATTAAAATTGGACAATTTATAATCATCTTCAGTCCAGGCTGACACGGGTTTTAAAGTGGTGATGTTATTAACAGTGACCGTGGGAGGAGTCCAACCATTTTCGCAAAGCAACCAAACATGCTCGTCAATTGATTTTAAAATCGATTTCATACGAGCTTTCCAGTAGGCATAATTAGACCCGTCAAAAATAGGCATCTGATTATCTAAGTGCTCCATAAAAAAATGCGAATTTTTACAAAACTGATTTTAAAAAAAAAAATCAATATCACACGATTTTGCGGAAAATAGGAATACGCGTTAAATTAGCGTAACCTGCTCTGATACCAATTTGAGAAACGTCGTATGCGACTGTGTGATACCGATTAAAAAAAATAACTCGCAAGTTTTCAAGTAACCCTTATTTAATTCGAGTCTATTTAGAAACAGCCCATAAACAAACAACTGCGTGTGTGTGTGTGTGTGTGTGTGTGTGTGTGTGTGTGTCAAACCATAAATAAAGCATGCGACACAAAGTTAAGGAAAAATCCCCGCAGTCCAAAACCTTTTATTTCACTATAATAAGTAAATCGCAACTTACACAAATTACAATGAAATACAGTGACACACGAATACCCGCAGGCGTCGGTCGGTGTCGTCAGCAATGGAACAACCGCATCTACTCCACAAGAACACGCAGTTCTATCTTCAACAAAGATCCACACGCAGCGAACCTCAATGACCGCAGTCTTTGATTAGCACCAAGAGCGGTACCAAAATCACCATCAAAATATTTTGGAAAAATATATCTTGGGTTCCACAAAACAATTCATAAAAAATAGTTGGGATTATGAATTTATTGAACAAAAATTTTAGACCCTTAAAAGTGAGAAGAAGACACTCTAAAAAATTATAGAACAAAAACTTTCTTCTTGAAAAGTGTTCTGTCAAAAAAATAAACTTTTCTTCTCAGTTAAAAAACTGTACATGCATGTTCTTTTATAGAGAGGTATGTGAAAAAAAACAAAGGCACGTAACTGATTGTTTTTATCCAAAAGTTAGCTGTGAGATTTTGGATAACTCATGGCAAGAAGCGTGTAAAAAAAATATCAGATTTGGCTTTTAAAACACTGTACGCAACTTTTAAAAAATAAGGCAAAGGGACTTAGCCATATGTAAATATATGCCAATGATTATCATGCCAATGATTGGCAAAAAGCAAAATTGCGGCTACTTAAAAAGCCAATCAAGAATTTGCCTTGAATAAAAATTTGTACGCACCTTTTCTTAAGAAAAACTTTTAAACCAAAAAAGCTAATCATTATCCCAATGATTGGAAGTAACCAAAAAGTGAGTTCCCCTTTTTTTTAAACACCCACTACCTGCCGAGATTTTATCTAACAAAGAAAGCCCCTCCTTTTTTGTTATATTCGGCCGAGAACTTCTTTTGACAAAAAAAAAAACTTTTGATTCCTTTATTATTTTTTTTTAAATATAACTTCTTTTATGCAAAAGAAATTTTATGTTTAAAA
The DNA here is from genome assembly GCA_949130495.1 of Sambucus nigra. Taxonomy (NCBI): domain Eukaryota; kingdom Viridiplantae; phylum Streptophyta; class Magnoliopsida; order Dipsacales; family Adoxaceae; genus Sambucus; species Sambucus nigra. The sequence goes on from OX422212.1 coordinate 366,402,790, forward strand.
AAATTTAACCTTTTAAAAATATCTCAACACTTTAAATATAAAATGTAAGTGGAACTTAAACATTATCTTACCAAATGACATATTGTTGGGCTTGAATGTTGAAGACAACTTGTAATTCGGATCCGTCTTTTGTAGATGTAATCTTCTCAATTCTTTGACGACATGTAGCAGTATGCGACATAATAAATTGTAACGGACTAATGAAAAATATGTCCTTACAGCTATCTATAAGGATTTGAGTAGAAGAGTAGCGCGATAAGTCAATGGGAGGGAATAACCCAAAGTCAATTGTGTAGGGTGTTGTGCGGTGTCACTCATGACTAAATTTTGAATGAAATTTTTGGTCCAGTGGGGTGGTATTGTAGTGGTAGGAGTCAGTCACCACAACCATGGAGAAATACCATAAATAATAAAAAGTTTAGGGTGCGGTTTGACCGCAAATATTCTTATCATCCATTTGAACTGGTAGGGAAAGGAGAATTCAATACTTACTTCAGAAGGGTCGGACATAAGGGAAAGTTGAATTATGCAACAAAATTCCTACCCAACGAGGTGGATGTGGAGGGCAATAAGGGGTCCATGTGTTAATAATGGACTCGTGGGTAATACACAAGCGTGGATGGAAAACTCTAGCTATGATAACTGGGGCTATAGTCATCAAGGTAGTATATTTTCGATTTGATATCAATACTTCTGTGGGAAGGAAGCCAATGGAGGTGGAGTATCTGACCAAAAGGCAAGATCGTATTTAGCAGTGTTGGTGAGGCACCACAAGGGGATATCTATATGATTTATATCAGTTAAATTCCTACCAATTGGTGGTGGATTTAATCCTGGTCGTCGAGGCCAGGAATGAGTCCCATACGGCTAGCAAAGCCAAAGGGACAACGAGGGTAACAATTTGGGTCAAGATTACAAAGTATGCGAGAGGGATAACCTCGACATGGCCATTGGGGCCATAGACAAGGGATTGACACAGAAAAGTGTCTTATGTGTGGAAAGTGGGACCGCAACAATTGATTATGTCCACAGTGAATTAGGGAATAGGAGTGGCATGCCTACTTGGGGAAACAATTATGAAGTTTTGGTTCGGTTGGATGAGAATATTATGTACAGGCACCATTTGGGACACTGGTGTATAGGGGAGTGGAAGTATGAGTTTTATTCTTAGATAGATGGGGTGAACTTTGCGACACAAGTAGTCACAGTATTATTCTTAACACTATATTCATAACGGAGACGAGTTTAGTGGGTGTATCTTAGTGTTATTATTAAGTATATGTTTACCACAGGGTAACGGGTATCTCTTTTTTTTACATGCAAAGGAGCAGGTGTGACACTGAGAGGGTACATTTTTATAAGGTTAACTCATTTTGAGAAGTGCTATGCGAGCATGATTTTATCCTGGGTACAAATTTGTTAGCAACCGGTAAGCAATAGTGGGAAGTTACATCAAGACTATCGTGTTCGCTATTCTAGGGCAGGATGTATATTATTTGCGAGGTTCCACCCGAAAGAAGGTTGGGATTGCAAAAATATTTTATAAAATAGAATTTAGAGGGTAGTGTTGTCTAGATTTTACGTCTCTGTTGTAGACTTCTAGGGAAGGATGTATATTATTTTCACGTCTGAGCTTCTTCCTTACCTTCTCATCTCTTCTGGTTGTGGCTTTGCATCATCCCAAGTTGATTCACACTTAATAAGTTCTTCACAATCCTTTTCTTTTCTTTTTCTGTTGGAATTTGTTCATATTCGATACTAGGGTTTCTCTTTTCTGATGACGAAAATAGGCAATAGGTCGATACCTGAGTTTAAGAAGTTCTACAATATTCCAAACTTGGTAAACATTGAATGTGCCCCTGTTCCTCAAAATATCAGAGACATTAAGGACGATCACTATATTTATGTTCTTTTGTTATCCTATGGGGGTTTTACTTTTCCCCCAAATCGCTTGTTTTTGCATTTTTTTAGTTACTTCTATATAGTTCCTGGACAGTGCTCGCCAAATGTTTGGAAAATTGTCAATAGTGTGCATAGAATTAATCAGCTTTATGATACTATTCTAGGGCTTGTTGAAATATTCTATTGTTACTATTTTTCTTGAACAAGCTCCGATCTTCTTTACCTTAAATCTAGGAGTCCTGATAGGGTATTGGTAGTAAATCTACCTGATTCCCACAAGGACTACTGTCATGAGGGGTTTATTATTAGAAACTGGAAGTTCCCTCCCTAAGCTGAAGGGGAAAGGTACAAGGGACCTGTGATTCCCTTTTATGGAGAGGAGTACATAGGTAGGCATAGATCTCTTGTTCTACTCATTGACTTTTTTATTAGTGTACGGTCTTTCTCACATCTTTCTCTCTTCCTTTTTTTCGCAAAGACAAAGAACTCAGAACCTGCTCTTCGCGAGATTCGAGCTACTAAGTTGGTTAAGGCTTGGAAGATCAGGGACTATTTGGCTAATGGTGAGCATCCTTGATCACTAGCCTTCTTCTTAGAGTATAAGAACATCGGATCCAGTTTTATCGTATGACTTGTGGATATCATTCCTCAGCTAGATATCACAGAAGAGTTTGTTGCTGACCCAATTCAATTAGACGAGGGGTAAAGTATCTCTAGTGAAGAGAGCAAGGGAGCTAATAAGGGTGGTGTTAAAGGTTATTCCACTGAGGAGAGCTCAAGTAGCGAAGAATCTTCTAGCGTAGAGGATGGTTCAGAGGCTCCGAAAGATTCAGGGGATTCAAGAATCTCCAGCGAGGAAGATATGGCTCCTCTAAGGAAAATTTTGATCCAAGAGGATGATGAAGATAATGTGTTTCTTGCTCGCTGGTTGAAGAAGCAGGAATCTAGGAGTAGGGATGTTACTACTGGCTCCCAGATTGTCGCCCATGAGCAATAGAGGAATAAGGAGGAGGAGGCATAGGTGAGAGAGGGAGATAAGAAGAAAGAAGAAGACAAAAAGAAGGTGGAGGAGAGAAAAGGGGTTGAGAAGGAGAAGAAAGAAAGAGAAGAAGAAAAGAGGAGAGAAGAGGTAAGGAGAAAGGAGGGGTAGTATGTAGTGCCTGTGTCTTCTCATCTCGAAGGGTCTTCTGTTGCCCTTTCCCCTCAGTTAGCTCCGGTAGTGCTCGAGAGAGCAATTTTGTCTGCTAATGACCAGAGGTTGATGGGGGCCGAACAGTTAGCCATGAAGGCAAGTCAGAGGCTAGACTTGGTAAGCCTTCTTTGACTTATTTGTTATTGCAATGTTCTTTTCAATACTTTCTTTGCTAATATTTCCCTTCTCTCTATAGTTTGTGTCTGACTTCACTGTCCTCTACCGCAGCCGTGATGAGATGGCAAGGAGAAACTGAAATAGCGTTGCCAAAGCCGTTTATGAAAATAAACTATTTAAGCAACTCCGAAAGTTTGTTGAAGAAACTCTTTACTTAAATCAAAACGATTTTGAACACAAGATGTGTTAACAAAATTATGTACGAGATATGGACAAGATTTGATAACAAGTTTTAGTAAACAGTTAAAAAAATTTTAAACTCAGCACAAAAACAGAATGGGATGAGAAGATGTAGAAATATTGATACTCAGGATTTTTAACGTGGTAAAACCTCAACCTTGAGGAAACATCCACGACTCCCTCTACGGAGTAAAACAAAAACAATCACTAAAACAAATATGCGAGTTACAACCTATTTAACTAACATGCACACAAAAATAAATCTATACAAGTTCAGGATTGTACCCTCTGGCGTCCTTAACTTTTCTGCAGATCTTGTTTGTTGATGTAGTTGTCTCAGTTTGTCAACTCTTCTTTGTTCCAGCACTTTACGTCGACTTATTATTCACCAAATCTTATAGCCAACACTTTGAGTGTTTGTAGTGTGAAGATGTTTGTGAATGGTGTTCTAAAACACATGCATGCACACACACACACTTATTAGTTACAGACAATCCTAACAAATCACATATAAAGTCTATATGCAGTGTATTTGTTATTTTTCTTTCTTACAAAACCATGAACCTTTTTGACCTTTCAAAATAACCCAGATTCCACGGAGATCTTGCTTAAGAAATCGGTCAAGACCTTTCTCAATCACTTTTGAAAATATTATGTGGATTGAGAACCCTCCAAGTGCGAATCCCACTAGGTCAGGTTAGGTTTTGTAAAAACAGAAATAGAAAAACATCTATTGTTGATCTTTGAAGAAGAAAAATGTTTTAACAGAAAACAATCAACAACGAAATTCTCAAGATGAGAAATAAATGCAACTAAGTGTGCTGTGACATGAAAAACTTCAGATCTATGATTTCTACTGAAAGAGAAACAAGATCTGAGTCTATGTCTAAGTTGGAAATAAGATTTATGAACACAAGGATTTCAGCAACACAAGATCTCTTAACCAGAACTCTCATAAACCCAGGAAAACACTAATGATGGTGTTTATTTGGTTATGGTGTTTATGGAGAGGTAAGTGGTTTAGGTTTAGAGGTATTTGGACGAAGTTAGGGTTTCTAACTAGGGTTTGGTTTCTCTCTCTAACTTCTCTCTTCTCTCTTCTCTCTCTTTTCTCTGAGACTTTTCAAAATGGCAAAAGCTCTCGAAGGCTGAAATTGGAGGCCTTTAAATAGGAAGAGAGGAAGATTCCAGAGCATCGTTCAAAAACAATGGCTGAGATCGAGTCAAGCTCCATTGACTGCAATCCAAGGGCTCACAACAGGCGGTGGATTAAACAGGCTATGATTGGCTTAAGGGATTACACGGGAATCCACTCAAAAGACATGCAGGCCATCGATAAGGGTTGATCCAAGGGCTGATAACAAGTGATGGTATGTCTCTGTAAAGAAACACACCTAGGGCCAATCAGAGAACAGCAAGTGTTGGCCTGAGGACGAATGCAAACGCGCGTCCCAAAATAATTACAAAGCCAACCCTAAAGTCTCTAGCGCTTTCGATTTCTACCCAGAGTAACTTTTGGCCAATAAACACAACAAAGCATATTTATACATTAACCCCAAGACTTTTTAAATCAAGTTTTAATTAAATAAAACCTTGTTTAAAATATGTTTTAAATTCCCAAAAAATTATTAAACATCAAATTGAGGGATTTAAACACACTCACAACATTAATACACATAGTGGTGCAATATGAAATGCAAGAATGAAATTCTAAGTGTGTGAGTGATGGCTATAGTCTCAGGATCATCACAAGATGAATAGAAGAAGAAGCAACCCAATCTCTGAAGCTCTTTGGTTTCTAGGATGGACACTATTTTGTCATAATTTCCAAACTAGATGAGCTCTTATACAGTCTAGACTCAAATGAGTCAAAAGTATAAGGGCTTCAATCTCCCCCTTTGGAAATATGAGACAAAATCTCCTTTGAGTCATCTAAACTCGTAGGGCGACAACAAATAAGAAAATCCTATTCCTATAAAAGATCTATCTACCCAAATCCTAGAAATCAAAAATTACATAACTCAACTATATACAGTTTAACATCCTATTATTACAATGAAGAATGACTGTACAAGAAGAATACTTGCAAAAAATTACTAAGATCAAGCTTTTTAGTATATGCAGTAGACTCAAATTTCTCCCCTATTTTGTCTCAAATGGACAAAGGGAAAGAACTTAGCAAATATGACAGGTATTTACTCAACACAAATCATACCAATAGATTTACGTAAAGAAATGAATCTATTATAATCAAGAGGTTTGGTAAATAAATCTGCAAGTTGTAGATCAGTAGAAAGATAATTGATTTCTAATTCCTTGGTTTCAACTAATTCACGAATAAAATGATGTCTTATTTTAATGTGCTTAGTTCGCGAGTGTTGAACTGGGTTCTTAGATTTGTTAATCGCACTTTGATTATCACAATAGAGATGAAGTTTGGGTTCTAAAATACCATAATCGCTTAGCATTTGTTTAAGCCACAACAATTGGGCACAACAGCTACCGGCGGCTATGTATTCAGATTCAGCAGTCGAGAGAGATGTGCAGTTCTGTTTTTTACTACTCCATCCTACCAAGTTATTACCAATATAACAACATGCTCCTGAAGTGCTTTTACTATCATTAGTACACCCAGCCCAATCAGCATCAGTGTACCCAATAATAGTGCTAGGTGTGTCATTCGTGTACCAAATTCCTAAATTTAGAGTGCCTTTAACATATTTAATTATGCGTTTAACAGCGTTTAAATGGCTCTCCTTGGGGTTGTTTTGATAACCCGCACAAACACAAACAGCATACATGATATCAGGACGCGAGGCAGTCAGATAGAGTAATGTGCCAATCATACTACGATATAAGGTAGAGTCTACAGATTTTCCATTTTCATCTTTAGATAATTTCTCTGTAGTACTCATAGGCGTTTTAGCACTTTTAGCACTCTCGAGGCCAAATTTTTTAACTATCTCTAATGCGTACTTAGTCTGCGAAAGAAACAATCCATCTGGTTGTTGTTTGACTTGGAGACCTAGGAAGAACTGTAACTCCCCCATAAGGGACATCTGAAATTCCTTACTCATAATTTCAGCAAAGGATTTTACTTCTGAGGTAGAAGTCGATCCAAATATGATATCGTCTACATAGACTTGAGCGATAGTAATGTGTTTGCCAAAATGTTTGACAAATAAGGTTTGGTCATTTCCACCTCTTTTGAAACCTTTGTCCAGCAAGAAACTGGACAGGCGCTCATACCAAGCTCTAGGAGCTTGCTTAAGACCATATAAAGCCTTTTTCAACCGAAATACATGATTAGGATAATTAGGGTCAATGAACCCTTTAGGTTGTTCTACATAGGTTTCCTCGGCAAGTATTCCATTAAGGAACGCAAATTTAACGTCCATTTGATATAATGTAAAATGCATGTGACAAGCTATAGCAAGAAGCAGACGAACTGATTCTAAACGAGTAACAGGAGCAAACGTCTCATTAAAATCAAGTCCTTCTATTTGGGAGTAACCTTGAGCAACTAGTCTAGCTTTATTTCTAATTATCATCCCATTTTCATCAGTTTTATTTTTGAAAATCCAACAAGTACCAATAACCTTTTTGTGATCAGGACGTGGAACAAGAAACCAAACATCATGAATGACAAATTGTAAAAGTTCATCCTGCATAGCAGAAATCCAGTGAGAGTCATTCAATGCCTCATTTACATTCTTTGGTTCCAAGAGAGAAACAAAGCAAGCATAGAGAGCATAATTTCTAAGTTGGGATCTTGTACGTACTGGTTCACCAGGGTTACCAACTATGTTGTTTATGGGATGATCTTTAGAAACCCAGTTAGGTACTTCAGGTGACTCAATAGGTAATGAATTATCTATTTCAGAAGAGTCATTTTCTAAAATATTTGACGATTCTTCTTCTATAGTTAATTCATTAGTCTTGCTTTCTACAGTAGTGTCACTAACAATTACATTTATGGATTCCATTAAGGTCTTAGTGCGAAGATTATACACTCGATAAGCTCTATTGTTAGGTGAATAACCTAAGAATATGGCTTTATCTCCCCTACTCTCAAATTTAGATAAGTGTTCCCTATCTTTGCAAACATAGCAGGTACTACCAAAGGTTCTAAGGTACTTAAGATTAGGCTTTTTATTGTACCAAAGTTCATAAGAGGTTTGTTTCGAATTCTTTCTAAGATAAACCCTATTAATAAGATGGCAAGCTGTACGAATAGATTCTACCCAAAAATACTTAGGTAAGTTCTTGGCATGGAGCATGACACGTGCCATCTCTTGAAGAGTTCGATTCTTTCTCTCAGCTATTCCATTTTGTTGAGGGGTCTTAGGAGCACTGAACTCATGTTTGTAACCATTATAGTCACAATATTCTACAATACCAGTGTCTTTGAATTCACCACCTCTATCACTTCGGATTCTATTCACTTGAGTGTATTTTTCATTCTCAATCCGTAAGAGAATCTTTAAAAAAGTTTGAAAAGTATCGGATTTTTGTTTTAAGAAAGCTACCCAAGTGAATCTGGTGAAGTCATCAACCATAACTAGAATATAACTGTGTCCACAAAGACTAACAGTTTGAGAAGACCCATTAGGTCCATATGGATGAGTTCTAAGGGATTAGAGGTAAGGATATCTTTAACCCTTTTATGAGGTGCTTTAACAATTTTTCCTTCTTGACAGGGACCACAGACAATGTTATGAATAGGTTTGATTTTTGGTATTCCTCTAACTATCTGTTGAGAAGACAATTTACTCAAATTTTCGTAATTAATGTGACCCATTCTGTTATGCCATATCTCGTTGTCATCCATTCTGGCAACATTACAGATTTCAGAACTAGACATGACAGTATAACAATTGTCAGGGGTCCTGAATCCTGTAATTAAGCATTCTCCCTTTTCATTTAAAATCTTGCAATTGTTCTTTGAAAAGGTAACAGTGTAGTTTGAGTCACAGAATTGCGAAATGCTAAGTAAATTAGCCTTAAGACCTTTAACTAAGAGAACATTTTCAAGAACAGGAAGACCTTTTTCTTTAAGAGTTCCTTTGCCTATGATCTGGGATGATATACCATCACCAAAAACAACTTTTCCACCATCAAAATGGGTTTTATTTAAAAGTTTTGTATCATCACCTGTCATATGCTTGGAACATCCAGAATCCAAGTACCAACCAGAAGTTGTAAGTTCAGCTTTTAGAGCAGAAACAACAATGTTACACTTCATCTGGGGTGCTAGATCATCTTTTCTAACCCAAATTGCCCTGGTTTTTAGTTTGCGCTTGTTTGCTCTCATTTGATAAAATTTGCGAGCATTAGATTTTTGATGAAAAACATTTTGCGCATGATTTTGAGTAAATTTGAATTCCTGAGCATTTGATTTAGAAAAGTACCTGGTAATCCTTCTAGTTAATGTCCTTTTAGGTTTAGTCCTTCTATTCCTATAGTTAGAGTTTTTGTCTGGTGGCCTGGGAAGGACATAGTTGTTACGACTCCTCCTAGAGTAGTTAAAGTTTGGATATATGGAAGAGTTGTAGACAGGTTTAATCAGTCTCCTAGCATAGCAATTATCGAAAGAGTGACCATATACAATAAAGATTGCTCAGAATAGGGTTTTCCTTAGGAAAGTCTCTAAACAAAGGTTTTGAGAAATTTTGAGGCTGAATTTTATTCCTAGGTAGCACAGATTTGAAAGCAGGTTCACTTTTCCTAATAGGGGGGCAGACATATTTTCCCTTTGGTAAACTTTCATGCTTAGAGCAACTTGCATCTCCAGTGTTAGTGTTTTGATGGTCAAACTTAGTTTTTAGAGAATGAAAGTCTGGACATGTTTCAATAGGTCTTTTGCCTCCTGACACAAACTTGATAGGTTCAACATGTTTAGTTTGTGTCTTCAAATTGGGGCAAAACCCTATTCCAGTTCTATCATCAGAATTGGTTTTAGATTCAGCAACGAATTCCTCAAAACATTTAGAATTGTTTTCAAATTTGGTAAATTTTTTGAAAACAGTTGCTGTCTTTTCTTTTGTTTGTTCCAATTCTAATAATGTCCCTTTGTATTTTTTCTCCAGAATTTCATTAGCTTCAGTTAAAGTTTTCAGTTTTTCATCAAACACTTTGACTTCACTTTCATGAGACATGCATTGAGTAGTATACTCTTCAGCATTCAGTTTTACCATTAGGCTTAGATCCTCTAGCTTTTTGGTAAGATCTTTCACAATCTTTTCTAGTCTAGTACTTTTCTTAAGAGTTTTAGTATATAGAGTGTGGATGTCTGGGAGATCATCATTGTCAGAGTCACTAAGTGAAGTGTGTGAATTGACCCCTAAGGTTTCATTTCTTAAACTCACGCACCCATTGACATCAGCAGTATCGATTTCCCTTTGACTCACACACCCCGAGGAAGAGGTATTAATGTTCTCAGTAAGTAAAGCATCTAAACCAGTTAAAGTATGATTCAAAGCAACAGAACTAGAATTACTAAACTCATCCTCACTATCAAGCATAGGCATATCGTCATTGTATATGATTTTGGCAAAGAAGGCTAAACAAGGATCAAAACCATCAGATGTCTCAGGTTCCTCATTTTCAGAATCACTTGAGTCATCCCAGGTTTTGTAGATATTGGCTCTAGAGTGTTTGTTTTGGGCATTTAAATTAACTCTACAGTCTTGAGCAATGTGTCCTATTTTACCACATCTATAGCATTCAGTCTTCTTGAGGTCTCTGTGAGGTCTTGTGTTGTCCTTGTTCTGTTTGTCATGAGGTTTCTCATGGGGCTTGTGATTTGAAGGAGTAGAATAATTAGACTTGCCCTGTCTATTTGCAACATTGTTTCTAAATTTAACAATTTTCTTAAATTGTTTTGTCATTAGGGCAATCTGATTATCTAGACTTTCTAAGTCACAGTCCTCATCAGAATCATTACTAGGGGTGTTTAACTCAGGCTTAATCATCTTAGAGGTAAAGCTAAGATTGGAATTGGTATGTTTCCTATTAGTGTGGGTCAATTGTTTCTTAAACTCTAATTCCATTTCCACAGTTCTTAATTTGCTACTGAGTAATTCAGGAGTAAGATTTGTATCACACATCTCCTCAATAGCATATCTTTTATTGTCAAATTTCTGTGGTAATGATCTCAAAATTTTAGAGACAATTTCTTGTCTATCATAAGTTATACCATTGGCATGAAGTTTAGTGACAATATCAGTAAGGTTCATATAGAAATCATCGAAAGACTCAGATTCAGACATGATTAAGGTATTATACTGTTGGATTAACATCTGAGTCTTAGCTGCTTTTACCCTAGAGTCTCCTTCATGGGCAGTAATCAAGGTATCCCATGCTTCCTTGGAAGTGGTACAGGATGAGATTCTCTTGAACTCATGTTCGTTAATAGACATAAATATAGCGTTCTTGCCTTTGTTATTATTTCGAGAAACCTGTTTCTCTTCTTGAGTAAACTCACTCAATATTTTCTTAATCCTTTCATTGCTTCCATCAGTGGCTGGTTTAGTTGGATAAGAGTATCCATTTTCAATAATATCCCAGACATCATCTCCCAGAGTGCCTTGAATGAAAGCAATCATTCTTACTTTCCAGTAAGAAAAATTGGTTCCATCAAAGACTGGAGGTCTGGTCAAGTTACCATATCTTTCGTTTTTCTCGTCCATAATTGATTTTGAGAAAACAGTTTCAGAAACTCAGGATCCTTTTGAAAAAAGTTCACCAAAAGCTCTGATACCAATTGAAATAGCGTTGCCAAAGCCGTTTATGAAAATAAACTATTTAAGCAACTCCGAAAGTTTGTTGAAGAAACTCTTTACTTAAATCAAAACGATTTTGAACACAAGATGTGTTAACAAAATTATGTACGAGATATGGACAAGATTTGATAACAAGTTTTAGTAAACAGCTAAAAAAAATTTAAACTCAGCACACAAACAGAATGGGATGAGAAGATGTAGAAATATTGATACTCAGGATTTTTAACGTGGTAAAACCTCAACCTTGAGGAAACATCCACGACTCCCTCTACGGAGTAAAACAAAAACAATCACTAAAACAAATATGCGAGTTACAACCTATTTAACTAACATGCACACAAAAATAAATCTATACAAGTTCAGGATTGTACCCTCTGGCGTCCTTAACTTTTCTGCAGATCTTGTTTGTTGATGTAGTTGTCTCAGTTTGTCAACTCTTCTTTGTTCCAGCACTTTACGTCGACTTATTATTCACCAAATCTTATAGCCAACACTTTGAGTGTTTGTAGTGTGAAGATGTTTGTGAATGGTGTTCTAAAACACATGCATGCACACACACACACTTATTAGTTACAGACAATCCTAACAAATCACATATAAAGTCTATATGCAGTGTATTTGTTAATTTTCTTTCTTACAAAACCATGAACCTTTTTGACCTTTCAAAATAACCCAGATTCCACAGAGATCTTGCTTAAGAAATCGGTCAAGACCTTTCTCAATCACTTTTGAAAATATTATGTGGATTGAGAACCCTCCAAGTGCGAATCCCACTAGGTCAGGTTAGGTTTTGTAAAAACAGAAATAGAAAAACATCTATTGTTGATCTTTGAAGAAGAAAAATGTTTTAACAGAAAACAATCAACAACGAAATTCTCAAGATGAGAAATAAATGCAACTAAGTGTGCTGTGACATGAAAAACTTCAGATCTATGATTTCTATTGAAAGAGAAACAAGATCTGAGTCTATGTCTAAGTTGGAAATAAGATTTATGAACACAAGGATTTCAGCAACACAAGATCTCTTAACCAGAACTCTCATAAACCCAGGAAAACACTAATGATGGTGTTTATTTGGTTATGGTGTTTATGGAGAGGTAAGTGGTTTAGGTTTAGAGGTATTTGGACGAAGTTAGGGTTTCTAACTAGGGTTTGGTTTCTCTCTCTAACTTCTCTCTTCTCTCTTCTCTCTCTTTTCTCTGAGACTTTTCAAAATGGCAAAAGCTCTCGAAGGCTGAAATTGGAGGCCTTTAAATAGGAAGAGAGGAAGATTCCAGAGCATCGTTCAAAAACAATGGCTGAGATCGAGTCAAGCTCCATTGACTGCAATCCAAGGGCTCACAACAGGCGGTGGATTAAACAGGCTATGATTGGCTTAAGGGATTACACGGGGATCCACTCAAAAGACATGCAGGCCATCGATAAGGGTTGATCCAAGGGCTGATAACAAGCGATGGTATGTCTCTGTAAAGAAACACACCTAGGGCCAATCAGAGAACAGCAAGTGTTGGCCTGAGGACGAATGCAAACGCGCATCCCAAAATAATTACAAAGCCAACCCTAAAGTCTCTAGCGCTTTCGATTTCTACCCAGAGTAACTTTAGGCCAATAAACACAACAAAGCATATTTATACATTAACCCCAAGACTTTTTAAATCAAGTTTTAATTAAATAAAACCTTGTTTAAAATATGTTTTAAATTCCCAAAAAATTATTAAACATCAAATTGAGGGATTTAAACACACTCACAACATTAATACACATAGTGGTGCAATATGAAATGCAAGAATGAAATTCTAAGTGTGTGAGTGATGGCTATAGTCTCAGGATCATCACAAGATGAATAGAAGAATAAGCAACCCAATCTCTAAAGCTCTTTGGTTTCTAGGATGGACACTATTTTGTCACAATTTCCAAACTAGATGAGCTCTTATATAGTCTAGACTCAAATGAGTCAAAAGTATAAGGGCTTCAGAAATGCTGATCTAGATAGAAAGAATACTGAGCTAGAGGCTATTTTAATGACTGTTAATGCTGCTCAAAAGTCTTCTGATCTTGCCTTCATTGAATCAAACAAAGTGAAAGAGGCAACGACCAAATAGCTTTAGGAGCTGAGGCAGTCCTATGATTTGGCCTGCACGAGCAAGCTGAAGATAGTTGAAGAGAACAAGGTGCTTGCGAGGAAGGTGGAGAAGGTGTCATCTGAGGATTCCACCCTCAAGGAGAGCTTGTAAAATGAAGGGTAGGTCATAGCGTACGAAGATGATGAGGTTTAGATTGGCTATATTAGCCGCCTCAACTTCAATAAGGGTTGGGACAAGGCTCTTCTTATTGCCAAGGTGGATATTGACTCCCCCATCTTTGACAAGCATGATCCTGGACCCAAGCCTGTTGTGGATGAGACCACTTCTATTGGTAGTCCCCTTAATTAGGGGATGGTGACTGCTCCGTCTAGAGAGGCGTACATGGGGATATCGCAGACAAGGGAAATTAACTAGTGACCTTGGAGTAGACCGAGGTTTCCAACTAGTCTTTTCTAGGGAGATCTTCGTGTTTATGTTATTATTTCCTTTTCATGATGTACTTTGAACCTTCTTTTAATGAAATTAAATTCATTTCCCTTCCGCGTACTGATTTATTTGTTCATCAATGCTTATATGGTTTGTAGATGATTGATGTTGATGAGTATATACCTGCCACTTCTCAACAAGGAAATGATTCTTGGTCCTGATGCGAGAAATCGAGTTCGCAAAGCCTTTGTAAGGATTTGCATGTCTCTTAGGTCGAGGAATCAAGACTATAAGGACCAGTCAGAGATCTTTGCCAAGCTCAAGGATAGACTCCAGGAGATGGAGGAGATCGACGCTTCTGTTCAAGGAGAAGTGAATGCTCTGAAGGATAAGATTATGGATTCCTCTGAAATCAATCAAGTTTGAGAGGTAATTTAGAAATAGAATGATGCTCTGAGGAGAGAAGTCTTGCCACTCAGGGAGAATGCTCCCAGCGTTGCTCCTCGAGTTTTATGTGTCTCCTCTTCATTGACTAGACCGCGAGTTGGTATTGATGACAGTGGTTTAGCGAGGGAGATTGTAGAGATTGGAGGTGATGTTCATTGGGAATATGTGATAGCTTCTTGTCTTCAAAGAGATGTTACGTTGATGAGGCACATGTTCAAGAAAGGTCATCAGCGAGTGTGGGCCGACGGTTAGGAATCAATAAATTTAAAAGTAAATTATAATCTTATCATCCGTATGGTCATTTTGAGTGCGCCAGCGTATCCGAAAGGGTCGAAATAGTCAGAAAACACTAGTCGGGGTTTAGTTTGGGTTCCGGGACATTTTCTGGCCAAACCGGCAACCTGAGAGGGTATTTTAGTCATTTTAAGTTTTAAGAGATTTTGACCCACGAATTTTAGGCTTTATTTATCAGCCAATATTAGGTCCATTAGGGCCATTATCTGTCAAAAATAAGGAGTGGGCAACGCGAGAAGAGATGAGAAGTTATAAAGAAGGTTGCAAGGCCATAACCACCACAAACCACCACTATTTGCCGAATTTATGACCGGAGAGAGGAAGAGAACCAACCCTTAACGTCATCAATGGATCAGAACATCAAATTCCTAGGAAAATGATTTGATTCAATAAGTTTCAGCGAATAATTTATTCACGATAGTGTAGGATTTGATGATAGCCCTGAACAATGATTGAAACTCATGAAATTTGGTTATGAAACCTTAATTTTGTATAGGATTCACATATATTTTGATTCTGGAAGTATTCCATTAACAAAATCATAACCCTTGATTAGTTAAAAATGGATTTAGGAAGATAAGTATGAGGATTCTTGAAGAAAATAGAAAAATAGGGTTTTTCATGATAAAATGATGATTTGATTTAAGAAAAGTCTAATTGATGATGATTTAAGAGTTCTGGAACGTTAAGAATCATGTAATTAGGTTGTGTAATGACCCTATATGCTTACTTTAGGATTTCACATCTTGTAATGAAGATTTGGGAAAAAATTAGGACTGAAAATAAAGAAAACCCATAACCTACACCTGCTTGATCGATCGATCAACATTCATAGGTCGATCGATCGACACCCATAGGTCGATCGATCGATCTCCCCATAAAACTGTTACTTTTTCCCCTCATTAAATTGAAGTGATTTCGTTCATCAAATGCTGTAGGTGGGAATTATGTGAATACATTAGGACTTTAGGGAGACCAGTAGGGATATAGTTGAAGCCCGGAACATATTAGAAATTGGTTGGAATGTAGTGTTGAATTTACGAGTGTCCGATGAGTAATTTACTATTTTATGATGCGAGAAAATGATTTAAATTCTTAGGAATGATAAGTGAGGAGTTGGGACATAAATAAGGACCTCGGAGTATTGAATTGATGTGTGGGATACGTAGAACACTTAGTAACCTCTTCGGATAGGTTTTAAGTACTCGAAACTATATGATGTTAGACTGATCAACAAATTATATTATGTATAATTTGGAATAGTAATAGTGTACAAATTAGACCGATGGTATAGGGCTGGGAATATACCTTTAATAATATAACAGTTATCTAAGTCGTGTGAATGCTTAGTATATGGATTATTATGTGTATGACATACCTACCATACTTTCTATCATAGGAGGTCGGCTTTCAGAATAGGACCATCTAATCTTGGTGTGTCTAAGGGGGGATTTAGATTGGTACCTTAAGGACATAGGGTTGTGAATGGATTATTTCTGATTTGATAATTTAGCTAACCATGGGAGCGTAGCTATGTGCGTGACCCATGGGTATGTGAACTATGTTCGCCTCCAATATGTGTGATTTTGTTTATAGCAACGGTTCGTGAGCCATTCGAAACACTTAGTCCTTATGTACGTGATGTACCGGGATTCGATAGCAGAGTATGTGTGCACTGTAGCTTAGCCTAGGGGTGCCCTATTTGTATATTTTTGCTGAGAATAATATACTTGTATTTGTTTCGGACTCTTTGTTAAAGTGTGAATATGAATAATTGAGACATTTTGAATGGGATTAAAAATGAGAATTTTCGATCATAATTGTTATAAATTAATCTGATCAATGAAAAGGTGAGTTACACACAGGATATAGTAGAATGATATTAATAAACCCTAGATTATCATGTGAGGATAGGAAGTGGTATACACTAGTTAGTTAATGGTATAACTAGGACGGGTTAAGGATATACGTTAGGCGTGAAAATTAGTTGAGGGGTGAGGAACTCATGTGAGAGCACGTAACTAACATGTATATAATATTTAATGCTTAATGCAATTAAACACCAGCTATATTTTTTAAACTATTTTCACCTCGGGCTCTGACCCGTTTTCTTTCAAATCTATTTTTCTTGTAAAACCTTTTTAGGTTCCCAACCATAGGGACACCAAGCATAGGAGTCCCATTACATTGATCTGCTGTAGCTGTTGTGGAAGTTACAGGATCTCGATATTAGACGCCTCCACATTCTGCCTTTGATTCTATTCAAGGTCATTCATCAGTTAGGGCATGTCACCCCGTCCCATTTAGAGATAGCATTCTCAGACTTTCAGTTTTATTTTAGTTTTGGATTTATTTATTTATTCAGACTTTGTATTGGGATTTATTCACTATTTTGATTATTCAGGGGACTATTACTCTAGACTCATTTTATTTATTCCATTATTATTCTATTGTGATTGTTATGTGGATGCGGTATAGTTAGCTTATAATTTAATTGGTTGCATGTTAATTTAATTTAATAATTTTTGGCAACTCACTTTTTATATATTAGGTGGCTAGTAATTGTTTGAAAATGTTTTCGACAATGATGCTATGAACTGAACCAACTTGACATTTTGTATTAATTTGAATAAAGGAGTAGCTACACGGTATTTAATTAGTCGGGGTGTCATAGTAGAGTATTTTTCTATCGGGTCCGATGGAGGTTTGAGGTTCTAAGGGAGACTGGTTGTTCCGAATGACGCGGATTTAGAAGAGTCATTACGTCAGAGGCCCACGATTCATTATACACAGTGCATCCCGATTGGGTAAGATGTGCCACGATATGCACCGTCAGTACTGGTGAGCCGATATGAAGAGAGATATAGCTGATTGTGTGTCCGGATGTGCTACTTGTCAACTGGTGAAGGTGGATCATCAGCATCTCGCAAGAACTTTGCAGCCTTTGGAGATCCTGGTGTGAAAATGAGAAATCATATCTATGGACTTTATCACGGGGCATGATTCGATCTAGGTAATTATCGATAGATTTAGAAAGGTGGATCATGTCTTACTGGTATTCACAAACTTTTTCTTTGAGCGGTATGCCAGACTCGTTATTACAGAAATCATTAAGATACATGGGTTTCCGCTTAACATAGTGTCAAATAGGGATAAGACGTTTGTGTCTCACTTTTGGAGGAGTTTTCAGCAAGCCTTGGGGGCAGAGTTGAGACTGAGCATTTCTTATCATCGTCAGACCGATGGGCAATCGGAGAGGGTAAACTTGATAATGGGGGACATGCTGCGTATGTGTATTTTGGACTTTAAAGGAAGATGGGAGCAATATTTTTCGTTGGTGGAGTTCGCCTACAACAACAGTACCATTTCACTATAGGTATGGCACCGTTTGAGGAACTCTATGGGATGCCTTTTCGTTCACCCTCATGCTAGTTAGAAGTTGGGGAGAACAAATTTCTAGGGTCGGATTTCATTCAGGATACCACAGAGAAGGTAGAGATGATTCGGGCAAGGATACATATTGTTTAAGATAGGGAGAAGAGCAATGTGGATTCAGGCAGGAGACACTTAGACTTCCATGCTGGAGACCAAGTGATAATTAAAGTGTCTCCCATGAAAGGGGTGATGAGATTCTAGAAGAAAGGGAAGTTGGAAACTCAATATGTGGGGTCGTTCCCTATTTTGGAGAAAATGGGGCCCGTAGCATACTGGTTGGGATTATCAGTACATTTACAACGGATGCATGATATCTTTCATATATCTTCGATGCGAAGATTACTTAGAGATGAGGTGGAATACCATCACATCGATGTCGACGATATTGTGCTCCATCCAGATGCTACTTCTGAGGAGAGATCGATCGCAATTTTTAATACACCGGAGCATTGACTGTGGTCCAAAATTATTCCTTTTGTTCAGGTATAGTGGGGGCATCACCGGGAGAATGATTCGAATTGGGGGAGAGAAGACGTCATGCATGCAAAGTATCCAGAACTGTTTTAGATATGTACTTACTTTCTTGATTTAGAGGATGAAATCCTATTGTTTGGGGGGATAATGTAATACCCCGCATTTTTCTCTCTTAAACAATTAGTAGATTTTTTTAAAATATTTTTTTGGATAAATGATTAATTTTGGAAATTTAATCTAAATAAATATTTTTATTCAAATAAGTTAAGTGGGAACTTGTTATTTAGTTGTGCTTGTGTGCATGATTCATTTTTGTGCATATATATGTCATTTACGTATTATTAAAGGAAATTATAGAATTCATGTTCAACATAAATAAAAAGTAATAATCTTAACGTAGATAATTAGGAGCACATTTTGGGACTTATATACACTCGTTTAAGTGGTTTAAACCTTTAAAAATGGCCTTGGGTCAATAACATATGGGTTGGGATAGTTTTGGGATAATTGGATAATGGATTCGGGCTCATTTATGGGTCCAAAAGTTGGACCCATAACCTAACTCAGAATTTAACACATAATGAGGGGTTTAGTGGGGGTAAACCACTTCCCCCATTACTACACTAATCAAACATTAACATCAGCCATGGGAGAGAGGAGTTAGAAACACCCAAGAAGAAAAGAGGAAGAACAAGAAGGCGACAAGCAGATTTCAACGGTTCTTCACTACTTATTCCAGGCAAGAATTTAGTGCATAACTTATGTATATAATTTATTTCTCAATGAAGAATTTGTGTCCCCTTTAAAATTCTGGAATTAGGGTTTATTGGATTTGAATTTTATAGTTAAATACCCATATGTAGAGGAATTATAATTTGAAATTAATAATGATATGCATGTAGAGGAATGATTTCATGTAGATATCATTTCCAAAAAATAGGAACCAAAATTTGAATATCCGGGGTTAGAATCCCGTAACCCAAACCAAACCCATAAGGAGGAAAAAGAATCGATCAGGTGTAGATCGAGTTTGGTGTAAAGACCAAACTGAACCGACAGTCACTAAAACGAACCAATCTCGTGCAGGTTAAACTTTCAATAAAGAACAAACCGAAGCGATGGGCAATAAAATGAACCGATCTAGTGTGGTGCAAACATTTTGTAAAGGGAAAACCGAACCGATCCCTCTGGATCGGACCGGTTCGACTGAGTAAAATTTGGGGCTAAATTGAATGGATAATGTGGAGGATGTTGATGTTGAATATTACACCGTAATGTATATAAAATCCTTAAATTTAAATTCAGTTCTGGGGATTAACTATGGGATATCATTGGGCATGTTGAAATTTATTTGGGACTTAAAAACGTTAATGTTGGGATAATTATAGTGTGGAACAAAATTTTACCCACATCCTAATAAATAATGATTACCTATGACTGAATGGTTAAGTAATTATTTATATGATGATTAATTGTTGGATAACAGGTGATATGGGGTTTGGTTTGGAATCTTATGGTAATTTAGAAATAAGTGCCTTACATATTATGGAAAAAATAATATGTTTTATATAATATTGTGTGTGGACATACCAGTGGACATACCAATGGATGATCCTCTCGGCTCAGGGGTTCGCGGGTTCGGGCCTGTGACCACAGGTTAGCACAGGTCGTCTTGACGTTGTGTAGGCACATAGATACAATGTAGATGTTGTACCCTCTAGAGGTAGGAGTGTCCCTGACTATTCCTGTATCATTGCTAGGTATGAGCCGTATACAGGTATCTTACGTAGGGACCGCCCCCAAAGTATGTGTGTTTTGTGGTGTCCGTTTAGGATGTCAGGATTCCTTTGGATAGTCCGATTTGGATGTTAGGATTCCTTCGGACTTACTGATAGAGCACAAACATGAAACCAATGGTAATTCCCTTGTGTGTCCCATATACGAAAGGACATATATTATTAATTACCCGGATATTGTGGAAATAAGTTTAATTGTCTAAGGATATGGACACTGATCATTATTTTATCTTATAATGCATAATAGATGTTTATGATTATACTTGATAAAAAGGGGATACCATACTTAATGTAAGCGGGTAAATTTTGATAATGTAGGGATTACATTTAATTAAATCAATTTGGAAGGGATTTCCTCTAAAATTTAGTAAATTTCATAAATTTATGGTTTGGGGGATGTTTTGGGGTGCGAATGATGTTTCGTTTAGTTGAGGGGCGAGGTGTCATATGCATGTGAGCGTCGAAAAGGGAGAATATTTATTGTGCATCCACTGTATAATTACATTCATATTTTATTCCAGTAAATTCTTACATACCTCGGGGCTCTGACCCAAATTTTAAATGCCCCCCCAGGTGCTCCTAGACAGTGATAGTTGGATTGTGTTGTGGCAGTTCTGCAATCTCGTTTACTCTCCAGATTCATATTTTCTTCTAGCACATGTGCTTTTCAGATTCAGTCCTTTATTATTTGAGATATATGTAAGGGCATAAGCCCGACACTTTTTTATTTCCTGTCAGTTGGGATTTATCACGTTAGCTGGATTTTATTATTTTTATTTTGGTGGTGATTTTGAATCATTGTGTATGTGTTATTCATTTACAAATGCCTTATTTTTGGGAAAATAATTTATTTATATTTACTATGGTGCTAATAATGGTATTGATTGACAAGCAGGCCCTATCTTCAGCGTATCGTGCCTGGCCATCCTTCACGTGAGAAATTAGGGGTTATTACACCAGGGCATTTATAACATGACTAAAAATGTTAACACGCAGGTATCAATAATTATAATGGGTACAAAGGATTTTAATGAGGAGAACAGGCGTGACTAATTCGATAACGACACACATATTGCTGCAAGTGTAAATCATATGCAAGGACAAATTTCTAATCGGGTCAATTTGTAGTGTTGGCATAATTTCAGATAAAACTCATTGAGTCATAGGATTGATGTTGGTTATACCTCAAGCCTATGACGTTTGAAGAAGTGGAAGACGTTGTAGCCAATAATTTAAAGTTTCATCCATGACGGTTTTGTGTGAACTGTATATGTCATCAACATTTGGATTCCAAGGTCTTTAAAAGGTATGAATGCTTTTAATATATCTGTAGAGTCTTGGATAAATTTTGGGTGCATTTTTACAAAACATATTTTTATTGAATTTATTTCTTTCAGGAAAACATTTTAAACTTATTACAAAAGTTTTTGGATTTTTAAAGAAGATTTTTTAACCTGAAAAGTCGTTCGAACGAATATCTCACGAGATTTGAACGAATTTGTGACATCCTTTTTATGAATTATCGTTCGAATGTCATTAGAATAACGTCGATCAAATGAGTTTAACTAACGAGATTTTGGCCTAATTTCTTTCTGAATTCTCGTTCGAACAGTGTCATTCGAATGACCTCAAAATGTCGTTCGAACAACCTGGGCAGGAAACTTTTCTAGCAGTTTTTTTTAACTTCCCACTTCTCCCACTTTTTCCAACAGTTTTTAACCATTTCGAGGATGCTTTTGTCATCAGACTTTTGGAATTTTTTTCCTTCACTTTGAGAGAAAATCTTCGTCTTCCAAAATGTCCATTTTTGTGTGTTGAGTTTCCATGAATTAAAATCTTCAAAACACAAATGTTTACACCCATGTTTTAGTTGAAATCCGTGTTTCATCTCTCTCTCTCTCTCTCTCTATATATATATATATATATACATACATATATATATATATATATATATATATATATATATATACACACACACACACTTTCGGGTTCTTTTCTACCAACAAGGATATAGTTTGGGTTTCTTATCTACCCCAAAAGTAGATCGTTTTTTATGCGGCGTACTCGTACAGTGAAAGGCACCGTGTGTGGCTTGACGGTAGTTGTGCCCCATTGGTGGATTCTAAGATTATATTGGACTCTGGAGTTTTCTACTAGGCAGAGGTTGAAGAACGATACACTCATTGATGAAATTAGGGATTGCTATTAATAATAACGAAACTTACCAGGTCACTTATAATAAGTCTAAAAGAGTTAACACACATGTATAATTAATGGGTATAAAGGATTTTAATGGGGAGGACAAGCACAATGGCCAATAATAGTAAATCAATAATGGGTAGAAAGGACTAATTCGATAATAACACACATATTTCTGCAAGAGTAAATAAAAAATCTAGGAAAGAGAGAACATGTGACTGGGTCTCTAATGGCCAACAAAGGAGGTCTAAGAATTCCAAATTGGTTGCTTTCAATCAAGATCGTCTAATGTTTAATTGAAGGAAGATCTTGAATCCATCCATAAATTTTATAAGTATATTCACTTAGATGTGTCATTAAATTAATTTATCAAAATGGGAGATTGTATTTACTTTGTCAATGTTCCATTTAATTGGATTAATTTATAATTATTTTTTAGTGGACGTACCTACGGAATGCATGGATAGGTCTATATTTATTAGAAGTTAATTCCTACTTAAATGCAGGAAAAGATATTTCTCGTTAATGTGCAGTAGAGGCGGGGAAAAACCAAAATTTAGTCTCAAGGAGGCCAAAAATTAATTAAAAAATAGAGAATTAAGCACAAAGTTATGTTACATAATATATTTAGATTTAGAGGACACTGCTTTCCAAGTTTATAATTATACTCCCCGTAGTACAATAACATTTATTTGGGACCTTGCCTTTAGAGTTAGGAGTATAAAAAATAGGTACTAATATTTGTTTTAGTTAAAGAGGTAGTTACATATATATATATATATATATATATATATATATATATATATATATATATATATATATATACACATATATATACCCTTATTTATACTCATTTAAAACTCATTCTAAAAATAAACACATAACCCCATCTCCACCCCACCTCACCCACGGTAATGCTCCTCACAGACCAGCGAAATCATCTTCGTATTATTTCTCTCTCCTCGTCTCTCTTCATCTATTTCTTTCATTATTTTGGTCCGCTCCGGCGGCACCATTGCCAGGGATGGAGAAGAAGGTTTTTGGCCAAAAAAATAAAGTTTTCATCCGTAAAATGGAGGTTTTAGTGAAATAGTAAATTTCTCTATTTCATTTTTTTGTCAAAAAAAATATCAAATATAAGTGTTGGATAGATATCGACCAGTAGATTTCAACTATATAAATTTCATGAATTTTGGATTGATAGATTCGAAGTTATGAACTTTTAATAATTGATGTTTTTTTTCTATGTGTTGTCATATGGTATATTGGCCATTTTTCATGGTATCTTTAGTACATGGACTACATTTATATAATTGTGTGGTGTGTCCTATTTGTACACACTTTAGATTGGGTTGAACCTTTTTCCCATAAGCCCTCAAAAAAATCCCAATAATATGATATATAATCATCAATGTATCAATATATGTAGCCAAACAACAAACAACCTAGTTCTGGACTTAATAAAAATAAAGAGTATTTCAAAAATAAAAATTAAATAACTAAGGGTTTTAATTGTAAACTTGAACAATCAGTTTATCTTTGAATTTTCAACTCTAAATTTAGTCTTTTATTGAAAATTTATTTTCAACTCTAAACTTAGTATTTTGTTGAAATTTCTAAATGTCGTAGTGCAAATTAAAATAAATAATGTAAGTAAAATATCTTATGTTTGTAGTTTGAATAAATAATACAAGTCAAAAATAAAAATTTTAAATATGTAAAAAATCTAAAGTTAGGATTAACAATCAGATTTTCAATTAGAATAAACCATTAAGGTTGTGAGTATAAAATAAAAAAAAATTCTGAACAAACTTAGTAAAAGAATTTGTTTTTTTTAACTTTATGCGACTTAAGTAAGACGAAATGGGAGCATGAACTCAATCCATGGAGTGATATTCCTGCAAGGATCAGTTTGTTTTCTTGATAGTTAAGGTAAATGAATTGGAAAATAAGAGGGGAAATAGGGATACGAGTAATTAGTTTAAGTTAGGAGATAGCAACAGAAGTGGGGGCTCCTAAATTGTAGGCATGAGATTAGTGAGAAGTTTGTTTTGCCATAATTTTCTATTATTAAAAAAATAATACTTATTCACTAATGAATATACAATGAAAATTTGACAAGTGCCCCCTTGGTCTTTCTTTAGTTTCGTCTACGGGTAAAGGATGTTGAGAACCAAACATATAACATTAATGTTACATCTGGGCAACAACTGAACTACTCAATCAAACATATCTTTAAAAAAAATCAAACCCTAGTATTGTTCCCCCCTTCTTTCAAACCCGTCTTC
The DNA here is from genome assembly GCA_949130495.1 of Sambucus nigra. Lineage (NCBI taxonomy): Eukaryota > Viridiplantae > Streptophyta > Magnoliopsida > Dipsacales > Adoxaceae > Sambucus > Sambucus nigra. The sequence goes on from OX422212.1 coordinate 366,427,468, forward strand.
ACATAAACCTAAACCTAACAAAACTACTCACAACAATCCCCCACGCCAAAGTTTACCCATAACTTGGTAGAGTATGAGCACGGAAATTCATTTGGTTATGGTGGAGGACCTCCAAATAGAAAACCATCGCCTCTAGAGATCAAAAGTGGACCTTTGGGTGGAGGGAAAAAATGGAAGAGGTGGTAATATTAATAATAAAGTGGGATGCAAATCAAGGGAAGAATCGTGCTCTAATACTACATATTTTTTGTACTATTTAATTGATTATTAATGGTATAATTATTACATTAGATAATTACTAATAAGTTAATGCATATTTAAATGATGACTAAATTTGAATATTGTGGGATTTTTTTGTGCCACATTTATATTTAATTTTGATGTAATTAATTAACCTTAACTATATGGGGTTACGCGTAAAATAGATATGTTCATATGTTTTTTTTTTACGTTATGAAGTATTACCATGAATTATGAGTTATTACCATTTGTAACGGACTCTAGAAGTATAAGGAGACCTTATTACATGTTTTAATCAGTGTAAGTTGGCCCCAGGGAATAGGTATGTGCTTGGGCTAGGTTTTGGACTATTTTGAGTAGTATTTTGGCTCATTTAGGGGCCGAAAATAGATCTATTATAGACCTGCGGGATTAGTAAGTATTTAAGGGAGCTTAGCCTCATTAATTAATTATATGAAACATAAGAATAAACTCTTCCAGCTTTAGACATATGAGAGAACCTAAGGAAACTCTGGGAGAAGAAGAAGAACAAGAACAAATGATCAAATGCATAAATAAACCAATGTTCGTCGTTTTAGGGAAGAAATATCTGGTTATATCACCTGTTAATTTGTAACTTATTCATAATTCCATGACACATGTTTATCTATCGGATATATAATGCATGCTTAGGTTTAAATCCGATTACCTTAATCATATTGATATAATTGGGTTAATTAGGATTAGTAACCCTCGTCTTCTTCACCGGTCATTCTCTCAAGTCCCACAAAGATCGCAATATTCCTTTTGTAATGATTCTCACAAAAATCATTAGAGCAACAGTAGAGAATCCTTCTCTACAAGGTCAACAATGAAGACTGGAAAACGTGAAGCCTTTCAGACTGAATGCTCTGATACCACTTGTTTGTGCACGAGGCCCCCAATTTTTAAATCTTTACTACAAATAGTAATTTTCTTTTAAAGATGCGAAAGTGAGATGGTTCAATGAAAAAAATTAACAAATTTTAATTTCTTCAAAATTAAAATAAAACCAAGTGAAATTAAATTAAACGCACACTTATGTTAGTTTCACTCAAACCAATTTTTACAAATTAAACGACGGCTTGAATTAAATTAACTTTTACCCAAATAATTATGTAGTACCAAATTAAACATGAGTAGTGATTTAAACCAAATTTTATCTTTTTATCTAATAATGAGTTCTAGGTGATTTTGCAAAAGATAAAATAAACAAAGAACCACTACGACGCGATGTACGAGGAAAATCCCACAATGGGAAAAAACCTCGGACGGCCCTAGCCTTATGTCCACTAAGTATGGTTTTACAATTGTAAGACATATGACTTACTTCCTCGACTCGGCCCCTTTCAAGCCTTGACGCGTCTTCTTGTAAAAACCTCCGCCTAGTCGACAACCTCGGAGCTCCACCGGAATATTGGACTTCACCAATGAGACATTAGGTACACCGCCAACCACACATGGTGCCATTCACCATCTGAGAATGCCGTAACAAAACAAATTCTTCTTCTTTGAGGGATTTAGAAGTAAACCCAAACAATCTCTTCAATGCGGTAGAGAACATCCGGTGCCAAACACTCCAAGCAAGACGAATATATATTGAAACTTGAAATAAAAAAATTATGGGTGTGAAAACCTTGATTTGTTTCTAAGGATTAAAACATTTTAACAAAAATTTAAGGGGACTTTTTCTTTGGAAGAATTAAATCTCAAAACACTCTTAGTGAAGAAAAGGTTATGAAAAAGTCTTAACAAAATTTTTGCTCCCGCACTAGTTAAATCTGTCAAAAAGTTAGTGGGAAAAACAAGTGGGAAAATGGGAAAACTGTCCAAAGAACTGTTCCCGCCAAATCTCGTTCGAATGACCTGGCATCTCGTTGGAACGAGATACCAGTTCGTTCGAATGACATGGCAATATCCTTCGAACGAGATTCCAGTGAGGTTCGAACGACGTGCCATAAAAATGAAATATTAAGTTTTAAGCCCAAAACTTTTATGGAAAGTTCTAAAAAATATTTTCTGAGAAAAACAAAGTAAAAACAGAGTCGTTAAAACTATTTTATAAAAACTTTATAAAATCAACCCAACAAATTTTGTTCCAAGCTCCTATACATATATTAAAATGCATTCATACCTTAGGAGTAATGGAACCATGTTGATGACGTAAAAACGAGGCATAATACACACAACATTTGATGAAGCTTTAATATATTGACCACTATATCTTGAACTACCCCGTCATAGGCTTGAATGGATACAATAAAAAAGTTGTCCTATGACGTAAACATTTTTGTCCAAAATTTACCCTAAACTACATTAAGACTAAATCGGAGAATTGTGTCCTTACAAGACTCCTTCTTCATAATTGAAACTTCGTTATAGAATTGTTTTGGGTTTCAATGATGATTGAGAAAAGTATATAGGAGAGATTGTGAGAATCAAAAAGTGTTTTTCCCTTTTAAAATTGAGAACTTAAAGCACTAGTTTTGCAGTTTTTGTAAATACAAAGTATTAACAAAAAACCCAACGAAAAATAGGTATTTATAGGCGTACACAAATTTTGAGGTATCGTAATCTCATTTGAAGGATATTACGGCTTCGTTTTAATGACATGCTGATGTCATTCGAACGACATAGACTTCGCTTCTAACGAGATAAAAAGAATCCAAGATAGTAAACCCTCGTTTGGACCTCGTTTGATCCATGCTTCATAAGAAATTCTAATGAGATCCCAAGTCGTTCTAACATGATTTCCATCACATTTGAGCGAAGCTGTAAAAAAATAAAAATATTTTTAAGTCTAAAAAACAGTCTCGTTTAGTAAAAGAGCATTTTATAAAAAATTCCCCAATAATATGTAAAAAATCCACTAAAACCAAAGCAACGACCATATTAATATTACATGAAGTCATGGAGCATGTTGAAAATACTTAGTAATCGGGTGTGAAAGTGAATCGCAATGACAAATGTAACGTGATATGCCATACTTGATGTAATCTTGATTCTATGAACAAGTCCTAGATGCTAGGTGCAATGATAGAAGATTTTCCCTTACAGATTTTCCCTATGGCTATTCCGGTACAAAATAAAAAATCCGAATTATCCAACAAATCTTATACCAATCTAATATCCTCCCATAAACCCACAAATGGAAAGATACTGAAAATGTACAAGTCTTCAAAATCTTCAACTATCCAAATCTTCAATTCTCTTACTTTGTCTTGATCTTCTTTTGGGAGCTTTGTCTTTTGCGCACTTTTCATATGATCATCATTGTGTACCTACACACAATAGATAAAGAAATATACATTATGACGCATTGAGTTTGAAATAAGATAAAATTGATAAGTTAATATCTCCCCCATAAATCAAACTCTCACTCCCCCATAATTCGTTTTCCTCCTTTTTATTTGTCCAAAATAGACAAGGAAAAGAAACAAAAACTAATAAGCCGGAGTGTATCACAACAATCATAGAATATCATCACAAATATAATGCTATAAAAATTAAGTAATGATAAACAAAGGAAAACCAACCATTTTTTTCCAAAACTTTTAATAAAAAAAAAATTACAAAAGCAACACAAACCATGAACTAATACTAAGATAACCAATTCATGAACATGTAATGAATGGGTGTGAACAAATTCAATAGGAAAATCAACTCAAACAATCGTAACATATGCGCACGATGAATTTTGGATACTCCTAATGAAAGAACTCAAAGTCGCCACTTAGATGTAAAAAATTTGAATTCTTATGATATTGACTCAATCTAGTCAATAAATTAATGTAAAAAATGATTTTTACACCAATAATGCCAAAAACTATGTAATGCTTTTACGAGACTTTTTCAGGGTGAGCAACCCCATTGATATTTGACTAAACTCCCCCGAAAATCGCATATAGAATATTTCTCTAAACTCTTTTGTTTGAAGAAATTAATACTCATATGTAGCGAAGCAACACTGTTCTTTGAAATTGTCCTGGCACTTTATATTTTTTCTTTTATGTGTCGTCAATAATTTAAGCTCTTTTCTTTTGGCAAACAGTGGCTATTCACGCAAAGATCTTTTGTCTTTCACAGCCTGATTTCATTTTGTAACAACCTGCCTTTTTGGCGATTAAATTCCATAATTAAATATAAATTAGCAATTTGGGGAATTTCCCTAAATAGTAATTTTTGGGATTTTCGAGGATTAAATGATTTTCGAAGGATGTTGTGATTATTTTTGGGACTATATAGGTCGAAATATTTTAATTATATGGCGCCATTGAGTAAAGCGACACGAGGTAAGATTTTTAATTGGAAAAACCGCATTTATTTATTTTGAGTTGGAATAGTGATTTGCCGTCAAGTACCTCGGATGCGAATTTCGACTGCGCCATTATTCTTGGAATGGCCGAGATAGTTGGAAAAGAGTGTCCGATTGTCGAAATTGAGTTTCGGGTAATTTTAGAGGTAAAAGTAACTCGTAATTGGGTAAACGGGTCGTTTTTGGATTTTAATGGGTAAAACCCTTTTTGTTCTTATATAAAGAGGGGGATAGGGAGAAATGAAGAAAGAAAGAAAGAAAAGAGAGAGAAGAGAGAGAGGAAGGAAGAGGAGGAGAAATGGAGATTCGGGCCAAACTCCGCCGGATTGGACTCGAGGTTGTCTAATTTTATCCACGAGGCAAGTGTTTACTTGCTTTATTTATCTTTAGCATAAATATCTCATACCGTAGTTTGGTATAAACAAACCCTAAAGGTTTTGGGGTGGGTTATCGTGGAAAAAATGGGTTTTTGGGAGTTAAAACAATTAAACCCCAATAATATTTCAATTTGTGAAACTTAGGTTTTAACCTAAATTAATTTGGTGGTTTTGGGTTCTAGGATGTATAAAACCCTTAATATATGTGTATTTGTAGTTGGTTGAGGTTGTAGGACGTTGGGTGAGGCGGAAAAAGCTTTGGAGAAGCTTTAATGGCCGAAATCGTCTCGGAGAAGACGATAAATAGTAACTCGTGACTTTAGGGGACCATTTTGGCCAAGAAAAGAATTGATTTAGCTCTCGGCCTGAACACGAAATTTGTATATATTTTTTATACGGTTGTGTGGGCGCCAAACGCATATTTTTTTTATTTTTCTACGATTTGATATGATTTTTACAAGATGGCAGCCCCGGGTTGAAATCATCAACTCGGAAATCAAATCAAGAATTGGAAAAATTATGCCTAGAATTAATTGCGTAGATGTTTGGGATAATTTTTGGGGTAGTTTAGAAACCCCGATAATGAAGTCGGGTTGTTGGATGGAGGATTTGAGGAGATTAGTGTTGAGGACCTGGTGTGACCGGCCGACCACCCCCTAAGGCCGATCGATCGCGTCAAGGAAAAAGGGCCTACTGCTTTGTTTCGTAGGCTTATTTGCAACCCAAGGTCGATCGGGGGTCCAGGACCGGTCAACCGGTGCCCTGTTTTCAGCCCAAGATTTTAGAGATTAGTATGACTTCTCCTCTTTGAGATTAAAGTTTAAGGGCCTTCTAAATTAAAGTATTATAGCGGGTTATGTCCTAAGGGACTTGAGGAATATATATATATATATATATATATATATATATATATATATATATATATATATATATATACTCGGGTATGCCCGTGCCTGAAGGCACGATAATATTCGGGAAAGCTAACATAATCACAACAAAATAATAGTCTACCCGATTTAATGTCGATACAAATAATTTAAATTTTAAAAAAAAATTGACAAAATTTCTTTCATTTATAGGACTATCCACCTATTTAAGGACAAAAACACTTCAACAACCAAATAAATAGTCACTCATGGACTTTGTATAAACTACTCCACTAATTTAACAACATTCCCTATAAACCCCATGTGGTGCAAACCTAATAATTTAAATAAATTAGACAAAGTTTCCTTTGTTTATTGGACTATCCACCTGTTTAAGGTATAAAAAAATGCTTCGATAACAAAATAAATAGTAACTCATACGTCCTGTGTAAGGAAATAAACAGTGACTCATATGTCCTGTGTAAATAGTGACTCATACATCATAACATACATCGTATAAACAATTCAAAAGAACTTGATCCATCACAAATTATACTTCTCGCCGCAACCAAATTACTGCGCAGATTTAGCCACTTTTTCCACTGCCTTAATAGTAGACACTCCATTGTAATTTCGAGTTGTCGGCATTTTACTGAAAAAATAAATTGAAAATACAATATGTTAGTGCGATAGTATGAAAAACTCATCAAGAAAGGGTTCAATTACTCATAAATTATATCTATATAACAAAGAATGATGAAAATGGGAATGACAATCTGCAAGACAAATTAAAGGAAGAACAAAAAAAATGGAAAAAAGTTTAGGATGAGATATTATACATGAATTAATAAGCATGACATGATCCTATGAATTAATAAGCATACACATTGAAAATAACAAAAAAATCTTTTAGGTGAGAAATAAAGACAAACAATACAACACTACCTTGTCTAATTCTTCCACCAATATAACGGAACAGTAAGTAGAAATCTATGTAGTTTAAGCAATTTCCAGTACCTCTGATGCATTTTTATATGCATCTTCATAAATACAAAAGTCGACTTTAATTACAAACAGCCGTATATGTTGTTGAAAGCTTATGGGATTTATTTTCAAAGGATAATTCTTCGTATCAGGAACATTTTCATACCAAAAGCGATGTATGTACATGTCGAGTGTCGACCAATCATGATTTAGCAACACATAAGAAACACAATAGATCACATGGAGTGAAATACCTTGGTTATGCACCCGAGTTTGATGAGGTATCTACTTCCTAGTGCTTTGTTTGGGCGCTGTTTGGACACACTTTGTCACACACTCGAACCCATCCTGGATATCTGTTTCGTTGTGCCCCATTTTCTATCGGATAAAAGAAGTGGATAAAGAAGAATACACAAACTGCAAAATCATTACATGAGAATTAAAATTAAACACATTAGTAAGCATTAGAGGAAGACTTAAATTTCAAGTGGTTGTTTTGTTTTGAACGATTGGCTTCGCTTTGGAGCATGTGGAGCCCATAGTGCAGCATAAAACAGTAGCAAAGGGATGCTACTGTTTGCTTCTACCTAGTAGTGGCCGGCCGGCAGGGCTGTTGGAGAGAGAGAACTGACCTCCAATGGTTGTCCGAGAGGGTGGAGGAGTTGGGGCTGCTCTACTCCTGCTTCTACTGCTTGGCAGTGGCTGGCCAGCAGGACTTTTCCAGAGAGAGGTTTAATTGAGTTAGATCTGCAGCAAGCATAATCACTCTCACCTGTTGCAGCAGAAGGTTGACATATTAGTGCTCCCCCCAATTGAGTTGGATCTCCATTCGAAAATCCATGAGAAATCTAAATCAGAAAATGATATAACATTATTCTAAATACAGTTATTTAAAGAAACCGTGGAAGAAGAAAATGCAGGTTTTGGTTTCCGATGGAAACAAAGTGATCAAAAATATCACAACCAAGTAGCTTGTGATATAGCATGAGATACAGGAGGCAGAGTTAGAATTTAAACAAATTCTTCAGGATTTACATTACAGATTGAATATCAATGTACATTAAAAAATGCACTTGTCAAGTTGAAAGGAAAATAACACAGTAAACAAATCATATTCAACATTTTACCCCATTCCTTATCCATAATGCATACCAATTAAAGCTTCCTATAACTTGGAATGCCTTTGAATTCCTTGCCAACAGCGGGAGGTAAGATCCAATAACTCAGTTGATGATGATAAAGTAATAAAGATGAATAGTTTATCAGTTCCTAATGAAAAATTTAATGATGACCTTAATAGATAGTACTTATCAGATTATAAAGTTGAAAGAAAAATAAGTTTTCATGAGGTTCAAGCTATATTTTTTCATCAGATACTGAAGCAGATGAAATATGCCAACATCTATAAAGGAGGAATTGAAGAATTTCAAAAGAACATTACCTCAAAAAATAGCTATGACAACAGGTATGAAGGCTTCAAATCCTTTTCGTTGGTCCTATTTCATAAATCCTTTTCGTTGGTGTCGCTGGAGGCTTCAAATCCGTGGCATGAAGGAAGTTATGAAGGCTTCAAATCCGTTGCATCAAGGCAGGTATGCAGGCTTCAATTAATAACCCCACAGACCATTTATGAATGCCACGGATTTATAAAATAGACAAACTGAACTGCGTTGACATACTTAACTAAGTGTTGCAAAAAAAATCCACAATACATTTTCATTGGTGCTGCTATTAGTGTTTTTTTGGATTATGGATTGTGGAACTGTACATTTTTCCCACACTCAGTTGAAGTAGTCTTTAAGTTTAAGTAGTCTTTAAATTCAATTCAGTATAAGAGAACAAAAAAAAACTAATGAAACCAAAGTCGATATTAGAGAATATACTAAATTCATTTTTTTCAAACATCATGTTCTTATAATCAACATTCAGAAAATCAAAATCAACTCATTCGAACATTTTGTCAAACAACTAAAACAAACAATGCATCAATATAATTTTCCTCAAATCATATCCATCTCATGATGGGCTATGCATAACTGTAACAGAAGTCTACTGGAAGATTGGAAAAAATAGGTTCGTGTGTATACGGGCATAAATAAAAAATTAAGATTAGAAAAAAATATGGACAACTTCGCCAAAAGTCATCAAGTTAATAAATTGGCTTACCTGGGCATTTTATCGAACACAAATCATGCAACCTTTAAAGAAACATCAACTAAACTAAAAATCAGTTTTACTCTAAACTATCACAACCAAAAGTTTAGAGAGAGAGAAAGAGTACCCTTGCACCAATTTGGAAGCTCAATCCAGAAATCATCTCTTCCTTAGATGACAGTGAATCCCATATGACAATTTGTTCTACAAATCAAGAAACCCTTCTTAAAAAACCCTAAATCAAGAAACCTTATTAAAAAAATCAGTAAACTTCATGCCTAAAAAAATCAGTAGAGATGAAAGACAATCGTGGGAGAGAGGTACCTTAAGATATGGCCATCTGAAGTGGAGATGAATGAGATTCATGAGAGAACCTTAAAATCATAGAACCCAAATTCATAAACCGAAATCGATGAGCCTCAAAATGAAAATCAAGAGAGAAAGAGGGCGATTACCCGAAAGAGAAGCATATATTTTCAGATCGAAAATCTCAAATCTCAACCTATTCTACAAAACAAACAATAAAGGTGTCAACATTCAACATTAAACATGAGTCGAGTATACAAAAAATCCTAAAAACCAAATCTACATAAGAAAACTTCAAAATCGAGCCATATATTTTCAGATCGCATCCTCAAATCCATAGCAACAGATCTACATAAGGTGTGTGTGTGTGGGGAGGGGGAGAGAGAGAGAGAGAGAGAGAGAGAGAGAGAGAGAGAGAGAGAGAGAGAGAGAGAGAGAGAGAGGCGGATGAGTGTGAGGGGACGGAAGGGAGAGGGAAATAATAGGGTTTGTGTTGTGAGCAGAGGGAGAATGGGTTTGTGTGCATGTGCGGTAGAGAGAAATGAGAAGAAGTTTTGGAGGGTGCAATTTACTTTCTTACCCGTGCTTTTGAATTTTGAAGAAAGGGGCAAATAAATTAGAGTGTGTCAAAAGAGAGGGAATCTAAAAAATTCAAGGGTAAAATAGGGAGTGCATGATAAAAACATCTAGATGACATCATCTCTTCATCTTATAACATACATAACTTTCTTACTTTATATATATATATATATATATATATATATATATATATATATATATATATATATATATATTCACTTAGAGTGAATTAGTATAATTGGAGATATCCAATAAATCCATATATGGGATTAAAGTAGATATTGCTTATTAAAGTAAGAAAATACTTTGGATTTAGTATCATGCTTATATGAATGCATGATTTTGATTCTTTGAGATAATCCTTGGGATTAATGGTCATCGCTATATGTAATTGGCAAATATGGCCATTATATATATATTCTAGGAGGAATATATGGTATATGTATATACTATGTGATTAAAGTATATATGTATAGTATGATGTAAATGATTTTGAAAATGTAAAGATAAATGTTTTCAAAATGGAAAGATAAAGGGTTTTCATAATTGATAAATTATGGTTACACACCTCCCTAAATTGCTATCATAAGGGAAGTTGCGCACGTTGTGGTGAAGCCCCCTGGCTATTGAGCAGGGTGGATATAGTCCCTAGGCCATATGGGCGATTATATTTGTACTGCGCTGGTTAGGTGATTCTGGGTGTAGTCATGACTATTTCGTAGGCATATGGCCGCTTCCCGACGTTGGTAGGTTCCCAGGTTGTCTTGTATAGATAGGACCTGGAAGATGATAGCCATTTAGAGGCGCGTCCAGTGGGGAAACCTGGAAGGGCGGTCTTAGTTTTATTAAAGCAATTTATGATAATAAATTGGCTTTAATTTACATTTCCTGAGTATAAAAAGGAAAATGGGATAAATTTTTTGGCTTTGGTAACACTCACGGATGGAAGAAGGGATGTGGAAGCATATGATATGATCAAAGCATTTTAATGATAATGGAAATGGCTTTGGGTACATTTCCTGAGTATAAAAAGGGAAATGGGATGATATAAAACGGAAAAGCATTTTTATGTTAATAAAATTGGCTTTTAAAAAGGTATATGATATGTTAAAAGCAATTTATGCTAATGAGTTGGATTTTAAATACATTTCCTGATATGAGAAGGGAAATGGAAGGTTTTGAAATGAAAATGATAAGTATTGATAAATACTTGGTATATAAATGAATTCTCATTCTGGGAGATAGATCCGGATGTATATGGTAATATGTATATATATATATATATATATATATATATATAAGGATAAATTGGGTGCTGAGGGTCTAATGGATCCCGACGATCAACTGTGCTGCATAGTAGTGTATCGGGGGGATTGCTTGTTTGGATTTCGCTTGGTGAGACACCCCACGCACGAATATGGCGACGTGTTGAGACTGGGGAGAAGTTTAATCCTTAGTGATCTTATATTATTAATTCTTATGGTATATATATATATTTATTTATTTATATATATTTTTCTGTATTGAGGGACTGGCGAATCTCGACGATCGACCATGCCGCGTAGTAGTGTATCAGGGGGGTTCCTTATTTGGATTTCTCTTTGAGAGACACCCCATGCACGAACATGGCATAGCGTTGAGACTTGGGTGAAGTTTAGCCCTTAGTACATTGCTTGGACTATCTAGGGTAGATAGTGGTTAGGTGGTAGACTAGTTTAGCAGGGTAGCTTGACTAGGATGTTTAGAGTGATGCGCTAGGAGTCCACTGTTAGAAGAGAGGTGAGGAGTATCGCATGGGAGAGCGATACCAAACTTAAATATGAGATAAAATCCTTTTCAAAATAATAAGGCATTTATGCACTTGCTAAATATTTTCAAAAACTTGGGCTCTGACCCATTTATCTATTTTTCCTTTCTTGCTATATATTATATATTATATAGGTGTCCAGACATAGGGACGCCTGGATGGCACTTCTTTCGAGTCAGACATCAGCTGCAGCAACTGTGGATGTGTGAAGGTTTTTGATAGCCGCTTCCATTCTTGTATTCTAGATAGGAGGTATTGTGTAATCATTCGGGCCAATGGTGCAACTGCATTTATTTATTCTTTTAGAGCATCATTTGATATGGTTGTATAATTTGAACAAAGTGTTCGATTATTTTAATTTATTTCATTTTCATTTTAGTTTCATTTACGCTTAAACTGTGTGTGTGCTTTATTTATAATTGTTTAAAAAGAGTAGTTAAGTAAAAATTTTAACGCTCGCCTAATAGGATATTAGTAATTAAATGGATTTTCGACAGTGATGCTAAGAATGATCCATAAGTAACTCCTGTTTTAATTTGATATAGGAGTGATCGCCCGGTATCCCATTAGGCAGGTTGTTACAGATGGTATCAGAGCATCAAGTTCTAGTGTCCTTAGGAATCTGTGCGGACGTACTACGCTTTCAGCGTTGCTCTCAATTTTTTATAGAGCCTCAGGATTAGGATTGTTGATTTCTCTTGTGAGATTTCATTCTCCCGCCATATTATGAGATTATGTAAATCTTTTGCGTGCTCATTTGACATTCGTGTGCGAGGCTTGCATGGAAGAAGAAGGTGAGGCTTAGTTGGAGCTGCTGGTAGGGGTCAGGAATAAGGACCGTAGTAAAGGTCACTTCCTTTGCAGTGTTTGCAAAGGATTGTATCAACGACTACTCAAGTATAGTATTTATGAGCACCGTAGTATCGTTGTAGTATAGGGTGGTACTAAAGTTTAATTTCCCAGTGAAGTAAGGATTCGAAAGGGATCTTACGGATAGTTTTAAACGTGAGTCCCCTTGAATTAGAAGGAATGAGAAGAATTCCGTTTCGTAATTATTCACATAAGGATCGGCCAGAGACCGACAGTGGATAAAGGGTGATATGGAGAAGTGAACCTTGTACCGAGGTGTGGTAGGTACAACGAAGAGAGCATCCTTCAAAGGAATGATCGGCTCCTGAAAAAAGTGTTACTAACACATACGGAGAATGTTGAAATCGGTGAAGGAGTTTCCTTTTAACAAGGAAGTTAAGAGGACTAGATTGTAAGGAGCGGTGTTCGATACCCCTAGACTCGTGTTTGTAATTTGAGTTGTGTAGTGATATCGATAACACTATAACATGCATGCCTATGTGTTTTCCACGATAGCGGAATTTTATTTTCCTGCATTAGCTTTAAAAGTGGGTATTTATATTTTGTGTATATATGTATGATATTATGGTATTATAGGAGCGATAGCAGGCTAATGATGGCAAGACTATCGTGTCCATGGTTCCTGGAGGGAACAGGTTATTATTGTGGTGTCTCGCCTGGATACAAGTTGAGTTCGCCTTTATTGATATGGGTAGATGGAACCTCGATGAGCAGAGGCTCTATTATTATGATGTGAGTGCATGGCAACCTTTTAGATATGATTTGAGGTGTGCCGGGTTAATCGCTAAGTTGTGAGTCTAAGCTCACGATCGATTGCGCGAAGACTAAATATTAGTACGAGCGCTTGGTGGTGTGACTCTTAGTTAGAGATAGGAGTTCAGACCACCTTTTGTTGAGAGGGGATAAGATTATCCCGGTTGCATGTTTGAAATAACGGAACTCCATGATCGACGAAGTCAAGTGTCAATGTGTGGAGGTTCCTTGTTTGGATTTCGCTTTGCGAAACGTTCCACACATGACTCTTAACGGCGTCGGGAATGGAGAGCTGTTATAGGATGCAAGGATATTGGTTTTGTGGTTAAGTCTTATAGTGCGGATGAACCACTATAGACTATGAGCCATATGATGACGGTATACTCATGGAAGTATTGTGCTAATGGAAAAGAAGCTATGTGGTCCTCCCACCACAAGTGGGTGGGTGAAGTAGGACTTAGAGAAATTGATTTGAGGATAATAGCCAGGCCTTAATGAAAAGGAAAATTTAGAGGAATTATGTGTTCGGTGGGATGTAAGTAGTGCTCTTTCAGAGATTGGGCACTTCGATCAGTTAGGTTTCCTTCCGTATGGGCGGAAGGATAAGAAAAATAGAAATGCGTTCGTAGGTTAGCAGAGGTAGTATTTAGAATGTTCCGCTGGTGTGCCTTAGGTCGCTATATCTCGATGATCGACAACGCGAGGGAGTAGTGTAACGAAAGGGTTCCTTATTTGGATTTCGCTTTTGCGAGACGTCCCACGCATGAAACCAAGCAAATGTCGGGAGTTGAGAGAGGCCTTGGGCACTAGGGATATATTTAGGATTAGACTAGTGTCGCGTAGGTAGGGTAACGCTTACACCGTAGCATTTTTAGGATGTAGGTTAGATAGAGTTAGTGGCGCCGAGGTTAGGAGAATTTTTTTTTGCAGGTTCGGAGGACCCATGTGTGAGTATTACACCGAGGAAAGGAGACCCTTATTGGGAAAGAGTGTTACGTGTCAGACGTTCACCTTGGATGTGCAGATGTGCACATATTAGAAAGGTGTATGGGCACCTTAGTGAGTTGGTTTTACATACTGCCTCAAATAGAAAAGGCTTGATATATAAAGTTGAAGTTTATGCCGTGAAGCGCTATATATGATGGGTACAATGTGGCGTATTAGAGTCACTTTATGATTGCGGTAGCCGCATAGCATATGGTTGGGAACCGTTGGGTTTGTATCGTTTCCCTTGAGGTATTAGGATTTTATGGTGTAGGTTATGCCAGAATTTCGAGGACGAAATTCCGTTGTAAGGGGGGGAGTATGTAACAACCCGCCCTTTTGGAGACGATTAAATTCCATAATTAAATATAAATTGGCAATTTGGGGAATTTCCCTAAATAGTAATTTTTGGGATTTTTGAGGATTAAATGATTTTCGAAGGATGTTGTGATTATTTTTTGGACTATATAGGTCAAAATATTTTAATTATATGTCGTCATTGAGTAAAGCGACACGAGGTAAGATTTTTAATTAGAAAAACCGCATTGATTTATTTTGGGTTGGAATAGTGATTTGTGGTCAAGTACCTCGGATGGGATTTTCGACTACGCTATGATTCTCGGAATGGCCGAGATAGTCGGAAAAGAGTGTCCGATTATCGAAATTGAGTTTCAGATAATTTTAGAGGTAAAAGTAACTCGTAATTGGGTAAACGAATCGTTTTTGGGTTTTAAGGGCTATAAACCTTTTTCTTCTTATATAAAGAGGGGGATAGGGAGAAAAGAAGAAAGAAAGAAAGAAAGAAAGAAAAGAGAGAGAAGAGAGAGAGGAAGGAGAAAGAGGAGGAGAAATGGAGATTCAGGCCAAACTCCACCGGATTCGACTCGAGGTCGTCGGATTTTATCCACGAGGCAAGTGTTTACTTGATTTATTTATCTTTTTGCATAAATATCTCATACCGTAGTTTGGTATAAACAAACCCTAAAGGTTTTGGGGTGGGTTATCATGGATAAAATGGGTTTTTGGGAGTTAAAACAATTAAACCCCAATAATATTTCAATTTGTGGAACTTAGGTTTTAACCTAAATTAATTGGTGGTTTTGGGTTCTAGGATGTTTAGAACCCTTAATATATGTGTATTTGTAGTTGGTTGAGGTTGTAGGACGTTGGGTGAGGCGACAAAAGCTTGGGAGAAGCTTTATTGGACGAAATCGTCTCGGAGAAGATGATGAATAGTAACCTATGACTTTAGGGGGCCATTTTTGGCCAGGACAAGAATTGATTTAGCTCTCAGAGAAAACATGAAAGTTGTATATCTTTTTGATACGGTTGCGAGGGTGCCAACCGTGTATTTTTTTTTTTCTACGATTTGATATGATTTTTACAAGATGGAAGCTCCGGGTTAAAATCATCAACTCGGAAATCAAATCGGGAATTGGAAAAATTACGGCTAGAATTAATTGCGTAGATGTTTGGGATAATTTTTGGGGTATTTTAGAAACCCCGATAATGAAGTCGGGTTGTTGGATGGAGGATTTGAGGTGATTAGTGTTGAGTACCTGGTGTGACCGGTCGACCGCGCCAAGGAAAAAGGGCCTACTGCTTTGTTTCATAGGCTTATTTACAACCCGCGGTCGACCGGGGGTCCAGGACTGGTCGACCGGTCCCTGTTTTCAGCCAAAGATTTTGTAGATTAGTATGACTTCTCCTCTTTGAGATTAAAGTTTAAGGGTCTTCTAAATTAAAGTATTATTGAGGGTTATGTCCTTAGGGACTTGAGGAATTGGGAATATATATATATATATATATATATTCACTTAGAGTGAATTAGTATAATTGGAGATATCCAATAAATCCTTATATGGGATTAAGGTAGATATTACTTATTAAAGTGAGAAAATACTTTGGATTTAGTATCATGCTTATATGAATGCATGATTTTGATTCTTTGAGAGAATCCTTGGTATTAATGGTCATTGCTATACATAATTGGCAAATATGGCCATTATATATATATTCTAGGAGGAATATATGGTATATGTATAAACTATGTGATTAAAGTATATATGTATAGTATGATGTTAATGATTTTGAAAATGTAAAGATAAATGTTTTCAAAATGGAAAAATAAAGGATTTTCATAATTGATAAATTATGGTTACACACCTCCCTAAATCGCCATCATAAGGGAAGTTGCGCGCGTTGTGGTGAAGCCCCCTGGCTATTGAGCAGGGTGGATATAGTCCCTAGGCCATATGGGCGATTATATTTGTACTGCACTGGTTAGGTGATTATGGATGTGGTCATGACTATCCCGTAGGCATATGGCCACTTCCCGACGTTGGTAGGTTCCTAGGTTGTCTTGTATAGAGAGGACCTGGAAGATGATAGCCATTTAGGGGCGCGTCCAGTGGGGAAACCCGAAGGGACGGTATTAGTTTTATTAAAGTAATTTATGATATTAAATTGGCTTTAATTTACATTTCCTGAGTATAAAAAGGGAAATGGGATAAAGGTTTTGTCTTTGGTAACACTCACGGATGGAATAAGGGATGTGGAAGCATATGATATGATCAAAGCATTTCATGATAATGGAAATGGCTTTGGGTACATTTCCTGAGTATAAAAAGGGAAATGGGATGATATAAAATGGAAAACCATTTTTATGTTAATAAAATTGGATTTTAAAAAGGTATATGATATCTTAAAAGAAATTCAATCTAATGAGTTGGCTTTTAAATACATTTCCTGATATGAGAAGGGAAATGGAAGGTTTTGAAATGAAAATGATAAGTATTGATAAATACTTGGTATATAAATGAATTATCATTCCGGGAGATAGATCCGGATGTATATGGTAATATGTATATATATATATATATGGATAAATCGGGTGCCGAAGGTCTAATGGACCCCGACGATTGATCGTGTCGCATAGTAGTGTATCGGGGGGGGGGGGGGTTCCTTGTTTGGATTTCGCTTCGTGAGACACCCCACGCACCAATATGGCAACGTGTTGAGACTTGGGAGAAGTTTAATCCTTAGTGCTCTTATATTATTAATTGTTATGGTATATATATATTTATTTATATCTTTCTGTACTGAGGGACTGGAGGATCTCGACGATCGACCGTGACGCGTTGTAGTGTATCGGGGGGGGGGGGGGTTCCTTGTTTGGATTTCACTTTGCGAGTCACCCCACGCACGAACATGGCATAGCGTTGAGACTGGGGTGAAGTTTATCCCTTAGTACATTGCTTGGACTATCTAGGGTAGATAGTGGTTAGGTGGTAGACTAGTTTAGCAGGGTAGCTTGACTAGGATGTTTAGAGGGATGCGGTAGGAGTGCAATGTTAGAAGAGAGGTGAGGGGTATCTCATGGGAGTGCGATACCAAACTTAAATATGAGATAAAAACTTTTTCAAAATAATAAGGCATTTATGCACTTGCTAAATATTTTCAATAACTCGGGCTCTGACCCGTTTATCTACTTTTCCTTTCTTGCTATAAATTATATATTATATACGTGTCCAGACACAGGGATGCCTAGATGGCAGTTCTTTCGAGTCGGACTTCAACTGCATCAACTGTGAATGCGTGCAGTTTTTTTATAGCCGCTTCCATTCCTATATTCTAGATAGGAGGTATTGTGTAATCATTAGGGCCAATGGTCCAACTGCATTTATTTATTCTTTTAGAGCATCATTCGATATGTTCTTATAATTTGAACCGAGTGTTCGGTTATTTTAATTTATTTCATTTTCATTTTAGTTTCATTTACGCTTAAACTGTGTGTATGTTTTATTCATAATTGTTTAAAAAGAGTAGTTGAGTAAAATTTTTAACGCTCCCCTAAAAGGATATTCGTAATTAAATGGATTTTCGACAGTGATGCTAAGAATGATCCATAAGTAACTCCTGTTTTAATTTGATATAGGAGTGATCGCCCGGTATCCCATTAGGAGGGTTGTTACACATTTCTTCAAATATAATACCGAAGACATAATTTTCAATTATTCAAATTCGGGCAATGGTTCTTACAAGAACTACTTTCATTGTCTCATTTTATCGCATTTGCTTCATTTTAAAGGAAGGATTGAGACGAAAACACATGACCAACATATGACAGATAAGCGCAATGTTACAATAAATCCGTGCATGTGTACATTAAAGGAGACAATGAGTGAAACATGTAGAAATTAATCTCTTATCACATCTCAATGACTCCAATACATTATAAAGCACATGGATGAAATGATGTTGTGTCTCAAGACACTATTAAAAAGTCACGTAGATAATGAAATGATATTGTGAATTGGCAATCCTAAATGTCCATCCATATATGGTGTAAAAAGAAATACAAAACTCTTTTTGGATTTTTAAAATTTTTTAATTTAACATTTGGCCTTTTTACTTTTTCTTAAAAAAATCGAAAATATTTTTGTATTTTCACAAAAAAATTTCAAAACAAAAATCTTTTTGGATTTTTAGAAAAAATATATAAAAGTGGAGAAATAGACACTAAGATAATATAATGGTAGTACACACTAGCAATAGGCATTAAGATATGAATATGAAAAGCATTATATGCTAGCAAATAAGTCTGAACCTAAATCATTAGGTTTGGAGGCATTGTCCAAAAGAGATGATATCCTATGGATAACATCCATCAAATTATGTGAACTTTTGACCAAATACTTAGCTTGCCCTCGAAAACGCCTAAAATCTCTCATGTTATGTGCGGGAGCATTTAGAGTAACTTGTTTGGGAGTGCGTCTGGAAAAGACGTGTAGTATCATATCGTGGAAGATACCTACGAGACACATTACCCAAGTTAAAACAAAATTCCCCAAGGTTTCCTCTTTACTTGTAATGGGAACAAACATACTAGGTCTTGGGAACACCTCTCTAAAAAAGTTTAGGTCGTTATATTTTATGGGAAATAGGATGCCTAGGTGGGTTAGGTCGAGAACCATATGGATTTATCACAAACTCAGGAACCATCTTAGGTGCAACATCGAAAGTGGACACACAGTCATAACCTATTCCTAGACTCTCAACATTACCCAAAGCAAAACCAAAGAGAAGGTTTCCAACCTTCTTAATTGCATATTCTAAAGTTACCTTGACCTCCTGAGCACATTCAAGATCTTTATCCATTCGAGATAAACGCGCTTCAAGTTTCTCACGACTCTCTAATGAAGATTGAAGATTGAAGATATCTCGTAAGACTAGACACTGTGTTGGTCAATTCACTATTTTTTTGGCCCAAGACGATCAACTTCTCATACAAAGAAAGATTCACCTTCTCGAGTTGACTGGATTACACCTCACCCACCCTCAAAACTTTCACCTTTTCCCCAAAATCTAACACCTCAAGACTCAAATCTTTATTTAACTTTTTGGTTTTCAATGTCTTGGTATATAAATCATTAAAGGATTTTTGGAAATCCCCTTCTCCCTCACTTGCAATTTCATCCTCACACTCATTTGAATGACTCAAAACATTATCAAGGCTCTCATGTTTCCTCATAGTCGTGGGTAAAACTAGAAGTACTCATGTGACTGTCCATGAAAGCAACTTAATTTTCATGTGGTGATTCTCCCCGGGAATCAACCGACTCGATGTCACTATCGCTAAGTGTTTCTTTATTAGCAACGTCTTTGCCC
The DNA here is from genome assembly GCA_949130495.1 of Sambucus nigra. Lineage (NCBI taxonomy): Eukaryota > Viridiplantae > Streptophyta > Magnoliopsida > Dipsacales > Adoxaceae > Sambucus > Sambucus nigra. Next base: position 366,447,391 of record OX422212.1, read on the forward strand.
TTTCTCTTCAGCCTAGTGCGACACTCAAACTACTTGTTTCCTTTACCCTCGCACTCAAAACATCTTATTTCTTCCTCTTTCTCACCACTATCATTGCTCTAATCTTTCTTTTTATTTTACTCAATAACCTTTTCATTGGTAGAATTATTTTTGGGAAATTTGAGAAACTTTTTATAAAAAAATCGTAAACAAGGCCAAGTCATCAACATTAAACTCTCCCTAGAATTCATACTCATTGTACTAAAAGGAGCACCTAGGCTTGAGGCTTTGGAGAAACGCCACGCCTTAAGCCTTTTACGCCTTATTCTTGGTAAAATCCTTAAGGTTCACTTTGAAAAAAAAAATACTCTAGTGAAATGATATCGCCTTTTAAAGAATTTTTACAAACCGGACCAATATCTCGTCCAAAACAATAAAATAGTATTTTAATTTGCATATATTCAGACATATTTTTAAGGTATTACAATTTCATTATTTTTAATAGCCTTGTTATGGTTCAAAATATTAAAATATATTAAAAAAGGCCTTGTAAGGACATGATTTTATAATGTCCGTTATCAATTTAGTATGTCATATATCGATACACCGTGGAAGAACGTTCAAGATCAAATATGCATCGAGACGGATTCGAATATTAAGTTCTTCAACAATAAAGACTTTGCAAGATGAATATGGTAAATATTATGTTTTTGTTCCATAATTATTCACTTTAATTTTGAGATATTTTTCATAAAATATTTTCTAAGTGTTGGAGCAGAGCTTAAATTATTTTTTATCAAAGAAATATATATTTAGAAGTGTTTGAGGTGGTGCATTTAACGAGGAAAAGTGTGACACCCCGCCTAATTAAACATCGGGTGATCAAGCCTTCATTAAATTAAAACAGGTTTCTCAAATGGTTCATTCTTAGCATCACTGTCGAAAACTTTTTAATTACTAATCCGCTAAGTAAAATTAGACCGGTGCCAAATTTTATCTTTCTTAAAACAGATAAATCAACCTTGCGGAACAAATTACAAGTAATCATGTACTATAATTCAAACAACAAAGTAAAAGTACAACAGAACAAAAGTAATACCGAATAAACCATCGTCTAAAAATCTCAAACAACAATAGAGTAACCACTAGTCTGAATCTAAAATCTGAGACTAATACCGGACAACAAGTCCATACATAGAATAGTGTGAGATCCTGTACTAGATCTGAATGAGAGATATCGCCTAGTCAAAATCCTGTAAGCATCCAGTGTGCTACAGCTCCGAGTCTATGGAATGGAATCATAATACATGGCATCCCTGTCGCTGGACACCTAAAAGGTTTTGAAAATATTTTATAGCAAGATTTAGTACTCAAAACATTTTGAAAATATTTAGAAAGCGTTTATCACAATATAAAATGCGGTTATTGATTACACATGTTAGGTTCTCGTACACTCTCTTGAGTTAACTCACCCCTCATCTTTCGTGCACACCTAACGTTCTACACTTAGTTTATCTAGCCATACTTCCCAAGATAACTAAAACCAAAGTAGTCAACTGAACTTATCTATACCCAAGTTCCAGTACCGCCCATACAGTACAAACTTTTCACTAACATCTCGCGTATGTTAATTAATTATCAAGTAACATTTCATCTATGTTATTTTTCAAGACTTCCCCTTTAGTTTTACTACTAAAATTACTACAATTCTCACAATTGTTAACTTTCCCACTTATGTAATTACGTTTCGTTACATTAATTACTAAATAGATTTTCTCTATCTAAAGGTTCATTTCGTAATTAAGTTTCACTACTTAACTTACCAATTCAGTATGTATCTTCAAATACGTCAAATATATCAATCTACTAACACACGAAAGTATAATATCATGCAGTATATATATATTTCACACACAATATATACTAAATATCAGTCATTTCTATTTTTTCCTTTTTGTACATGTAAAGGACTCTTGGTTAGGAATGATTCATCGACCCCAAGTGAGAGTTGGTTCGGAATTATCCATCGACCCCAACTATTTTAAAAATATATATATACACATATTCTGGTTTGGGACTCTCTCATTGCGACACCAGTTCAAAGTTTGGTTCGGTATTTCTCATCGACCCCGAACATATAATAACTTTATGTTAGTTCGGAATGTCTCATCGACCCTAACATAATTAATTTAGGTATAATCTCTCTACCTAAAAGATCACATAATTCAGTAGGTACACTCCCAACCTATTAATCATATACGTATGTAATATTTTAATCTCATATATTTACCGTACAATATTCGCTTTACGATTTATCTCATTAATCGTATTTATTTGAGCATACACACAACTCTAAGGGTCCTAGTTACCCCTTACATATAATTTCAGTAATTATTGCTTACCCTACTGGTCTATTACTTAAATTGAATTTACTTCGCCCCGTAACTCAATTTTCGATGTCCCCGATACTCTACTAAATCGGATTATTCTCCTCGGTCCGTAATCCAAGCCCTACACCCAATGGCCTTATTGTACCTCAACAATATACCTACTCTTCTTATTCTTACTCCCATATAAGTATAATGTAAATCCTAGAATACTCATTCATTCCCGATCTCAACGAAGGATTAAACACAAAATTTTTAGGAAACAGCTTGCGTCGATCGATCGACGGTTGGGTTCGATCGATCGACATAGTCACTCGATCGATAGTTCGATACCCCGTATTTCTGAAGATCCCAAATATTCCATTTAATTAGGATTGGAGAATTAAATGAGAAAATGTCGGCTTAATTTAAATTACGTAAGAGTAGTAATTTAAAGAATTTTATTTAAAATTGTAATTATGGTATATTAATCAAGAGATAGATACCGGTATATATTGCCTCATTTTATTTACTTAGTGCGAGTGGTAAATAGTTACTTAACGCATGTAGACCGTGTGGGGTGAGAACGAGTACTTTTTTAAGTGACTCAAATGATAATTTAGAGGTCACCAATGAGTCCGGAAGGGTCAAATTAGTCAAAATAGTATACCCGGGGGTACTAGTTGAGTCCCGGGGTAATTTTGGACTAAACCGAGACCGTTCGGGGGGCGTTTTGGTCTTTTAACATAAGAGGGTATGGAGACCTACGAAATTGAGGGTTTTATATCAGCCGTATGATAGAGGAATTAGGGTTAGAACACCCATGACAACACCAATACCATTAGAGAGAAGATAGGCACAACTTTCTAAGGCAGAAGGAAGAATTGGGAAGGATTCAAAGGGATTTTTACCATCAACTTGTTGGGGAAGAAGGATTGAAAGATGAAGATCATCAATCATCAACAACAACCACGAAATCAGACCATACTGATCATAAGGCAAGTTGTTTATTGCAAAAATTATACAGTTATAATACCCATGTGTAGGGTTTTTGAATAGTTTTGTTTAAATCATTATTTTGATTGGAGAAAGATGATATTTATACATGTTGGGATAGGAATCGCATGAGGAATGATTTACCTTATGTAGAGGATTAAGATTCAGATTAGACTTGATGATTTTTCGAATTAAAATCTGGATTTTGAATGATAATATGGGAAGAACACCATAACTAGGGTTTTCAAGAAAGTCTGGGTTTAATTCATTATTTCTTTAAAGGAATTGGAGTTTTGATGTATTTGATATGTTACAAACTGTCCTAGTATATGTGGAAACATGTTAGGATTATTGGGTCGAAGTTTGGTGGACAATAATAGAGTTTGGAAATTTGTTAATGGAGGAGAGGATCAACGAAGAAGACAGACTGCGTATGTCCCTGTTCGATCGATCGATCGATCTCGAACTATCGATCGATCGACTATGTCGATCGATCGAACCCAGCCGTCGATCGATCGACGCAAGCTGTTTTCCGAAAATTTTGTGTTTAATCCTTCGTTGAGTTCGGGAATGAATGAGTATTCTAGGATTTACATTATACTTATATGGGAGTAAGTATAAGACCAGTAGGTATATTGTTGAGGTCCAATAAGGCCATTGGGTGTAGGGCTTGGATTACGGACCGAGGAGAATAATCCGATTTAGTAGAGTATCGAGGACTTCGGAAATTGAGTTACGGGGCGAAGTAAATTCAATTTAAGTAATAGACCAGTAGGGTAAGCAATAATTACTGAAATTATATGTAAGGGGTAACTAGGACCCTTAGAGTTGTGTGTATACTCAAATAAATACGATTAATGAGATAAATCGTAACGCGAATATTGTACGGTAAATATATGAGATTAAAATTTTACGTACGTATATGATTAATAGGTCGGGCGTGTACCTACTGAATTATGTGATCTTTTAGGTAGAGAGATTATACCTAAATTAATTATGTTAGGGTCGATGAGACATTTCGAACTAACATAAAGTTATTATATGTTTGGGGTCGATGAGAAATACCGAACCAAACTTTGAACTGGTGTCGCGATGAGAGAGTCCCGAACCAGAATATGTGTATATATATATTTTTAAAATAGTTGGGGTCGATGGATAATTCCGAACCAACTCTCACTTGGGGTCGATGAATCATTCTGAACCAAGAGTCCTTTACGTGTATAAAAAGGACGAAATAGAAATGACTGATATTTAGTATATATTGTGTGTGAAATATATATATACTGGATGATATTATACTTCTTTTTGTTAGTAGATTGATATATTTGATGTATTTGAAGATACATACTGAATTGGTAAGTTAAGTAGTGAAACTTAGTTACGAAATGAACCTTTTGATAGAGAAAATCTATTTAGTAATTCAAGTAGCGAAACTTAATTACATAAGTGGGAAAGTTAACAATTGTGAGAATTGTAGTAATTTCAGTAGTAAAACTAAAGTGGAAGTCTTGAAAAATAACATAGATGAAATGTTACTTGAGAATTAATTAACATACGCGAGATGTTAGTGAAAAGGTTGTACTGTATGGGCGGTACTGGAACTTGGGTATAGATAAGTTCAGTTGACTACTTTGGTTTTAGTTAGCTTGGGAAGTATGGCTAGATAAACTAAGTGTAGAACGTTAGGTGTGCACGAAAGATGAGGGGTGAGTTAACTCAAGAGAGTGTACGAGAACCTAACATGTGTAATCAATAACCGCATTCTATATTGTGATAAAGGCTTGCTAAATATTTTCAAAATGTTTTGAGTACTAACTCGTGCTATAAAATATTTTCAAAACCTTTTAGGTGTCCAACCACAGGGATGCCATGTATGATGATTCCATTTCAGAGACTCGGAGCTGTAGCACAGTGGATGCTTACAGGATTTTGACTAGGCGATATCTCTGATTCAGATCTAGTACAGGATCTCACACTCTTCAATGTATGGACTTGTTGTCCGGTATTAGTCTCAGATTTTAGATTCAGACTAGTGGTTACTCTATTGTTGTTTGGGATTTTTAGCCGATGGTTTATTCGGTATTACTTTTGTTCTGTTGTACTTTTACTTTGTTGTTTGAATTATAGTACATGATTATTTGTACTTTGTTCCGCAAGGTTGATTTATCTGTTTTAAGAAAGATAAAATTTGGCACCGGTCTAATTTTACTTAGGGGATTTGTAATCAAAAAGTTTTCGACAGTGATGCTAAGAATGAACCATTTTAGAAACTTGTTTTAATTTAATGAAGGCCTGATCACCCGATGTTTAATTAGGCGGGGTGTCACAAAAAGATAAATAAAAAAGGTATTATTTTTTACCAATCTCGTTCGAACGACATTGTGTGTCGTTCAAACGATAGCATGTCGCTCGATGTGTACCCGTCGTTCAAACGAATGTGTATCTCGTTCAAATGACATGCTTTCTCGCTTGGATGAACCAACGCCTTAATTTCTCTATAAAAGTGTCTTTCCAATTCCGATTTTTAGAAGAAGTCCTTTTCCATTCTACAAACACTGAAAAATTGGCATAAACCTTTTGAATTCTTCCTTTAAGTTTTAAACACCTTCTTTCAATTCACAAAACCGTCCCAATCTTATGTGAATTATTTTAGAACCCAAGAATATATCTTTTCTATTGTTCAACTCTTTGTAGAGAGGATAAATATACACCGGACTGAGGTCAAATTAGGGAGTGCTGCAGTATTGCTCTGCTGAAGATAGGACTGCGATCTTTGAGGTTCGCTACGGGTGGATCTTTATTGAAAACAGAACTGCGTATTCTTGAGTAGTAGCTGCAGTTGTTCCTTTGTTGAAGACACCGACCGACACCTGAGGGTATTTGTGTGTCAAAAATCTATTTCATTGTAATCTGTTGTAAGTTGCGATTTATTAACTATAGTGAAATAAACGGTTTTGCTCTTGTGGGGAATTTTTCCTAAAATATGGTTTCCTTTGCATGATTTATACTTTATGATTTCATATCACTTATATGCATGTGTTGGGACTTAATTAAAATGTGGGTTTCATTAAATCTAGTTGTGCTGACACACAAATAAAATTGCTTTTATTTGAGAAGTCGTATTTATTCCGTTGTAGCGCTCTCAAATTGGTATCAGAGCGGGTTACCCTAATTTATCGCATGATCCTGATTTTTGCATGCACTTTTGGTCCAATTTTGTTGCACTAAGTTATTTTGTTTGATCCTATTTTTCTTAAAAATGGGTTTTGGTGGGTTTTAATGATTTTTGATGTCAACTTTTTGAAAAGGCTAATTGGAAAATTCACACGAACTCCTGTTTTATATCTTCTGCTGAAAACGATTCTGAGAGGTGTTTGGGATGTGAGGTGATTGGTCACACGATAGATGAGTGTCCCAGAAATTTAAGTAATAAATTAAAAAAATCGACATCTCATGTTTCTACTCTTTGTGACAGTGATTTGGATGAAGAAGTTTTTTATGCTTCTCGGCGAGAGCTTCCCACCCGTGTGATTACTGATGAGAGTGAGGATGGAAGTGTATATGAGCGTAACTTTTAAACGTCTTTAAATGAACTTTAAACTAAAGCTTTGAAAATAAAGAAAGAAAATTTGAAACTAAAAGTTCAATTGAAAGAGAATGCCTTAAAAAATAATGATGTTTTAGTTGAAGATATTAGGGAACATGAGAAAATATTGAGAGAGAAGCTTGGGTATGTCGAGGGAAAGAGTAATCTTCGAGGGGTTATGGAGGCTATGAAAAAGGAGCTTTTAGAATTTGATGATTCTAGACATTTACTCGAGTCAAGGATATGTGAGCTTGAGAAGAATTTGAGAGAATTAAGCAAGGTAAAATTTGATTTGGAGTCGTGGTCAGAAAAATTAGATAAAATTTTAGGGACTGTCCAAATTAAGGAGGATAGGGGTTGTATAGGCTTTGATGAGAAAGTTGTACCCATTCCTAAAGCCAACCCCACATATGTGAGAGATCCTCCTAGGGTTGTTAGGAGAGAGTCACCTAGGGTTATTAAGAGAGAGAGACTAAGTGTTTTCAAGCGAGAGCCACATAGGAACATCGTGTGAGAGGCACCTAGGATATTGAGGAGAGAGCCACCTAGAAATTTAAGGAGAGGACCACATTTAGGAAACATTCACCGTCCGGTTTAAACTTGCACACATTGCGGTAAGCAAGGTCATCTTAGGAGTTTCTATTACAAGCTTTTAAAAGGACCTAAGAAGTTTAATAGAAAACTAAATTCGATTCCTCAAACCCCCACACCTCGTTACACATCAATTTGGTAAGGAAATCGGATTTAGAGGCTTATGGTCTAATTGTTCATGACTCTCATCTTCTTGCACATGATTCACCCCATGTGAGATCTTTAGGTTGATTGTGTTGATATTGTTCATACACTAGTTGTTCATCTTAATATACTTTTGCTAGTGTTATGACTCACTTTGTTGTAGTGCACATTGACTTATTTATTGAGTTTTCTATTTCGCTACTGTTTTGACACTGTATTGAATCTGTCAGGCCCTTCCTGGTACTATTTTGTGGAAAAAAATTCACTGGGTAGAACTATTTGATTATGTGGGTGTGACACCCTGCCTAATTAAATATCGGATCATCAGTCCTTTATTAAATTAACTCAAAGTGTTCGGTTGGTTCATTCTTAGCATTACTGTCGCAAAACAATTTTCTTTATTAATCACCTAATAAATAATTATGATAAGTGTCAAAACAATTAATTTTACAAATGAAATCCGATTGTTATTATTAACTATGAAACCATTTTCACGAATACAAATGATAGTATTTCAACCAAACCATCTAAATGAAAGAACATGCTAGATAAATCAATTCAACTAAAATATCCCAAAATGGAGGACAAAGAAATAAATAGAATAATCCTAACTAAACTAAATACTAACACGAATAAAGAGTACAAATCTCTAGACTAGATAAAAACTGGAAATGGGCGGCACATGCCCTATCTAATGAGAACTAAATGAAAGACTGAGAAGACAATGATGAAGTCGTCTACTGCAAAGACCTGCAACTCCCACACTAGATGCATCACGTCAACCGTCCAAAGATCCAAGCATGATGCCCCTATGGTTGGGCACCTGTAATATATATATATATATATACAAGAGAGAGAAAAATGACAGGACACGGGTCAGAGCCTCCCGAGTGTAAAATAACTTTAAAAATAGTTTAGCAAGTATTTAAAATGCTTACCGGTTGATATTACATACATGTTAGTACTCGACACTCTCTAGAGAATTCTCACCTCTCAGCTAGTTTGAACGCCTATCTTACTACTAAAATGACTCATAAGTATAACCCAATTCTCCTCCCCTAGATTCTGATTCGCGAGACCCTATGTCTATGATTCATTAAAATAACATCTCGTTAAGGATTATTTAAGTCAATTATGTATATCTCGATACTGCTATGAAATCACAAACATTTACTATGATTAGGAGCTTTTATTCAATATTTATCTACTTACACACACTGTAGAAGAATTCCAGATATATATATATATATATATATATATATATCACTCATACAATATATATACTAATCGACACCCCACCTAAAATCTATGGTGCTGGCATACTCTGCTATCAAGTCCCTATACCTCTCGTACAAATGAGGTAAAATACTAGCTCGGACTCACTCTCGAACTGTATTAACACAAAATACACATATTGGAGGAGAAGCATAGTTCCATGTCACTAAGAGGTCAGCACATACCCTCACGTCTCTTAGGACCGTCTGACTATCATTCTCAAATAGCCTGTACCAAGGATCATATGTTCTAGGGTACAAGTCAATATCCCCCATAAAGTTCACATCGAGATAAGACTATCACGGCGCGGAAACCTCCGTGATAGCAAGTTGCGCGGGTACGATTAACTACACATAATCATATTACAAGCATACATACACAAAAATATATATATTTCCATAATTCATATAGGTACCCTCACGACCCATAATATTTATATACTAACCATACGTGGTGATCACTCTCAAAACCTACGCATTATTAGCTTGTCCTTTTTCTCGTTTACCACACGTTCCCAATTACTTCTCAAGCCCCGAAGTGTATAATTTCTATAATCATAATGTTAGTAGGTTAACACTCTCTATCCTACTGGCCTAAGTCATCAATCATGCTCACTCAACCTAACGTGTCTCACATACAAACATATTTTATTATTCTATATCCCTTGTGACACTACGGTTAAGTCTCGTATTAATCCATATTTTCCGAACCTAAATCATAACCCTACTGGTCCCTTATAAATCCTATTATAATAATCTCATCCTGCAAAGTCCCCTCGAAGTGGTGTTATATCATCATTAAAGAAGAGGAAAATTTTCTAAAAATCAACAGGAGTCGATCGATCGACATTCATAGGTCGATCGATCGATCCTTCAGGTCTCAGCCCAGATTTCCTTACGAAAGCTACGACTTCAATCCTTATAAATCCTCAAAGCTTCTATAATTTCATCCCAAACTCCCAACTAAGTAATACAAATGTATAAGCATTATAAATAAACAAGTTCTAACGTAGCAACATCAATAAATCCTCAACGAATCAATCAAAAAGCGGTTTAATTCCAAATTTCTTTATAAAACCTAAATATGCATCAATAATCAAGAATATCTATTTTAATCCAGATTTCCTTCCCAAATATCATTATAATTTATATGGGTAATCCTCTACATATGATCAATATTTCAGACTACGTGGATTCTCCCTACAACATATAAATTCTCTTCCAATACAAATAATTCTTTAAATAAAACATGTGATTTTCATTCCTAGGCTAACATGGAAGGGATATCAACTAAAAATCAGCAAGATATATACTTGACTGGGAATCAAAGGTTTGATCTGTTGGTGAGGAAGGTATGGCTGCATTCCTCGTCTTACGATCTATTCCCCGATGGTATTATTCTTCAAAAAGGTGTTGCGGATTGTGATCTATTCTTGAAGAACTCTCTTCATTTCTTCTCTAATGCCGGTTCTATGTTTTTGTGATTGATAACCCTAAAAGCTTAACTCTAATAGATGATATAACCTAGGGAAATTCGTGGGTTTAATTACTCAAAAATATAGAATGACTATAATACCCTTTTGGGATGCAGATTAGGCCTAAAATAGTCCCGTGACCCAAACTAAACCCCCAAGTACCATTTTATGACTATCTCGACCCTTCCGGAGACGTTGGAGCACTTGAAATGACCATATGGGTGACTTATAATATATTCACTTTTTATAATAATAATTTAGTCCCGACACGACACATACTAACTCTCATCACGCTAGTAAATATTTATTTTAAAATCCAGATTAATATTAAATTAATATAACCCAATTTAATTTAATAAATCCCATAATTTAAAAGCCATAAAAATATGGGTCATTACATACTTCCCGTTAATAACGGAATTTTTTCGGGAAATTCATAAAAGTAAGGCATCCCTGATACAAACAGGTTTCCTCTAGTACTCAAAACCAACTTCAAGGTGGCTCAATCACTATATCCCCTGCTTCACAACAAGCTTTTTTAACACTCTCGACACTTTATTAGTTATAGGGTTACACCTCAATAACGGTACCTCAATCGTGTTCCTACCAAATAACATTCGAATGAGACTAGCCTATACATCATTGCCCCCAATGTCTCAATATTATTGGGAGGTCGCACCTCACCTCTTATCAACTCCCGTAGTTATCTAAACACAAAACTCCCATCCTAAGAGAAACAATATGAACATCTAACTACTCTTGTCAGTTCTTTAAATCTTAATTCCTGACGACGTAACTCTTACGATAGTTAAAAGGTTACCTAAGACAGTATGTGGTTATTCCACTTTAGTCATCAGATATAACTCGACCAATCCAAAATTAGGATAATCCTCTCGCCTCTAAACAAATCGAGGGAGAATAGTTAAAGTTTTTCCACACAAAATTTCAATAAGAAGTATGTCCACAATAAACAGGTATGAGTGCTTCCACGGAACCCTATCGCACTATACTTCACTTACTAGATATATCCATTGTGGAAATGAAATAATCACAATGAATCCAAAATTACTTTCACACGGCTCCACTAATCATTAATCACCATTCGCCTACTCCTCGATTATGGGTGATACAACCTGCTCAAAATGAAACGTTAACCCCGCTGCTTCCTGAAATTCCATATTGAAGGTGGAATTCAAAAATCTCATCCTAATTTAGAAAAATACCGTGTTGGACCACGTACCGGCACGATTCTTCTATGAACAGGAAGACTGGGGCACACTAGCTAATATTGTAAATCACCCCAAAAGCATATCAATCACTTCCTTCTTGGGAAACTTATTCCTCACATTCGAAGGAACCCTTGATCTTACCTTGAGGTTAGCAACCCATCCAAGAAAATTTATTGACTTGGCTTCTATATTCCACTACCATCGGCTTGATATAAAATTTTTTGGCTGAACCTCTTGTTTCAACCGAATTCTATCTATGAGTGGTGCATGCGGAGACTACTCACTATGTCCCGCTCAACATCGACTTGAACTTGTAATGTCTCACATTAAGTGATGCTTAATACTCCCCTTCTTTCCTCAGTGTATACCAAATGTTCTGACTCGTGCATTTTTCTCCACGATGTGCACTTCTGGACTTTTTATACCTTACTAACATCATCATTTTACCTGCGCGCAAGTCGCTATCAACATTCGACTAGGTAAAACTCCGCTTCGAGTGTTTTCCCTAACAGTTAAATATTACCCTTCTCAAGGAATACCCCTTTATAAATGTCTTCCCACGCGCTTTCAACCAAATTCGAATGTGTTATTCCTATTGCCCACATATTTATGGATTATCATCCTTCTCACACGATGCTTAATCCACTTTACTATTTCTACTTCGTTATATTAGTCCCTTAGGCATATATTTCACACATATATTCCGATGTTCCTTTAACCTGGAAGATTCTGACCTTAGCTAACCAGGATGCCCACACAACCTATAAACCATGCATACCAGCATAAACATCACATATGCTTCATATATAACACTCAATTCTTTATTTTTCATTTATTCACAACGTGGTTACAACACTTGGGTACTCTCAATCACCCTAGAAACTGAATTTATAAATTCTCCTTAAAATCGTTCCACCCCTCAAGTCATGGTTATAAGATAAAATTTTATTTCCAGTACTTCCTCACTTCACAACCGGCTCCACTAGACTTATATCATAATTATACTACTTACAATTATAACTACATATTTATATGATGACCGTGGTACCAGATCATGGACTAATGACCAAACCTCTCCCTACTTCCAATGTTACTCTAAGTTTCATGCGTGGGATGTCTCGCAATGCAAAATCCAAATAAGGAACCCCCGATACACTACTTCCTAGCATTATCGGTCATCTTAATCCGTTAGGTCCTCCGTACATAGCATGTGTCCCTATATTCCTGTCTCTTGTCATAAAAGTTACATCTCCTCCCACAATTACACTTAAACAAAGAACTTTGAGCCAATTGCACTACCGCTCACCATTGGTGGAAATCACATCCCCTAAACCTCGTACACATACAATCGGGACTTTATAGATCCTTTCCCCAAACATATGAATACAAATCTCAAATCCCACGTCTCTAAAGGATTGTATAACCTCTTAATGGTAAACCAAATACACACCGAATCATATCAATAAAGTACTTACGCACACCGGGATCGAATATCTCGAGACCACTATATGCTCTAAAGTCTCTATAATACATAATATAAGTGTGAGCCCAACCCTCTCGCACTTATATTATGTATTATAGAGAGTACGAGAGGGTTGGTCTCTCTATAACAAAACACCACTATTGTTCTAACCATTACTATAAAGCCGTAACCATGATAATATAATACTCGTATATCACATCACTAAAATGAGTAATTTTAATAAATTATATACTAATAATAATGCACCCACTTATCCTCAGCGGGTAACACTAAAGATAACCCCGGTATACTAGGGAAAACATAAACATAATAATATCGTTATGAATATATTCTCTAAAATCATCTCACCTGCGAATCTCTCAATAATCAAAATATAGTGACTCGCTCATGTCACACAAAATACGCCTCATCCTCTGAGGATAAAACTCATACTCCCACCTTGCCAGTTGCCCTGGTTACTCAAATGGTTTCCCAGACATAGCAAGCATGTCTGAACCAAATCGAAAACTGCATTAACTATTGCGCTTATAAGCACCATACCCTTGTCCCTTTACTTAATAAAAAATTTACGTATGTGGTTTTACTCTCCACAAAATACCTCAACACATAATCCACTAATCTCCTATAATACTGGCCTTGTTAAGGGTGTCCTTTTTAGGACTTTGATAGTTTTGATCCAGATGGCTACTCCCATTGTTCCCTTATCTTTGTTGCCCAAAGTAACATGCTACTTTCTTCAATATCCCTTAATGAATTCACCATCGCTTGTTAAGAATTCAACTATCCGAATCATTTAAATGGGTCCCCCTAATGGGTCTCCCCTTGTGATGTTTTACTAACACCATTTCGAGTCTTATTCTCTAACTAAATTCTTCGATTAGCTTCCCACGCAAAGAAGTAACATCTAAATTGACCAAATGCGACATCGTCTCCATCTGGATCGACCGTCCAGTAGAATTCCTTTTAAGTGTTGTTAATTTTTCTTACGAGTCGATCTCTCACTTGGAATGCTCTCCTCCATTTGTATCTACACCCTCTGATATAAGATTTGCTAACAGTTTAGATTCATATTCACAAATGGACCTCCTATGATGAGTTCAGAACAATGTTCACATCTTATCCCAAACATATGATGAAGGAACCCGCGGTCAAACTCTACTGAAGATCCTTCTATAGAAATAGCATTCCACTCCTAAAAGTGGTGGCTGACTCCCACCATTATAACTTCGTTCTGACGAGCCAAGAAAATGTTACCCCAAATTTTCACTTTCAGCTAGCCACACTCCTTCATAGGCCCAAGCCTTTGAATATTTTACCTCCTTTGGCTAACACACACAATCCCCGCATTTCTAGAATTTCCACCAACGGTTCTCCTAAATGCTTCGTCTGACTCTTTCTCATTCATACCACGTCGGGTGAGTCTACTTTTGCACCACTTTCAACTATAGTAGAATTTGGAAATCATAGGCTGCGCCCTAGCCGTCTTAGAGTCTTGGATTCTCGTGCCATAATAGGGGTGACCTTAACTACGGTCATCATTCTTGATTATACCCTCTAATCCTCATCTGAGCTCTACCTCCTTTTGTCCACCCAACGGCCCTCGCCTATCATACTTCATTATTCGGCACACATACACATCCTAACGCAAATAAGATTCACTAATATATACGTTATAGTAGGAGAACTAAATCTCACCAAAGAAATCAACAATTCTAAACATAGGGCTCTATATAAACGAAAACTACGCTGGAAGCATAATAAGTCACAGAGATCCTAAAGGACACTTGAACCTAATGCTCTGATACCACCTGGGACACCCTACCTAATTAAATACCGGGTGATGAGTCATTTATTAAATTAACTCAAAGTATCCGGTTGGTTCATTCTTAGCATCATTGTCACAAAACAATTTTCTTTATTAATCACCTAATAAATAATTAAGCTAAGTGTCAAAACATTTAATTTTACAAATTAAGTTCGATTGTTATTATTAACTATGAAGCCATTTTCATGAATATAAATGATAGTATTCAACCAAACCATCTAAATGAAACAACATGCAAGATAAATCAATTCAATTAAAATATCCCAAAACTCAGGACAAAGAAATAAATAGAATAATCCCAACTAAACTGAATACTTACATGAATAAAGAGTACAGATCTCTAGACTAGATAGAAACTCGAAATGGGAGGCACATGCCCTATCTAATGATAATTAAATGAAAGACTGAGAAGACAACAATGAAGTTGTCTACTGCAAAGACCTGCAACTCCCACGCTAGCTGCAGCACGTCAACCGTCCAAAGATCCAAGCTTGATGCCCCTGTGATTGGGCACCTATAATATATATATATATATATATATATATATACACACACAAGAGAGAGTGCTTATATTTGTTAAATTTAAGAAATTTTCGAAACTTCCTAGCAAACATATCCATATCTTCCGAGTCACTATCACTCTCATCATCCGCAACTACCTTAACCTCCTTTTGGGATTTTAAAGCGACCCTTATTAATTTTCTTTTCATTGTTGGAGGGAAAACTGTCTAATTCATAGGTTTGTAAATAACTTACGAGCTCTCCTAGTTTCGTAGAGGCTAAAGTTGGTAAAGAATTTAACACGGTCACTTTAGGGATAAACCTATCGGGTAAGGACCTAATAATTTTCTTTCCAACTCGGTTGTTGGGTACTTTCTCTTCTAAATTAAATGATGAATTTACTATATCTAAAAGTCTAGCATAAAATTTATCAAATGTTTCTTTTTCATTTATTTTGATTGTTTCAAATTGAGTGGTGAGGTTTTGGAGTTTAGAAGTTTTACGACACTTGTTCCTTCATGGGTGAGTTGCAAGATATCCCAAGCCTCCTTAGTAGTTTCACACGTCATAATACGTCGGAATTCATCCGGTGTGACCGCGCTAAATAAGTCATTTAAACCTCAAGAGTTAAAATTTGTGAGTTTTAATTCGTTCTCACTCCATCGCTCGACGAGTTTGGGGACACGTGCATTTTCTATAAGCATAGTCGGTGGGGACCACCCGTTAACAAACGAAATCCAAACCCTCTCGTCTATATCCCTATGTGCCGAGCGCATATGAGCTTTACAATAGGCATAATTAGAACCATCGAAAACCGAAAATTTTGAAAATGGGAAAAAATCCATATTTAACTAAAAAAAAATTTGTAAGGACCTTAACGAAGTAAATTATCGCTCCGGATCTGATACCACTTATTGGAAACGTAAACCCCCAGTTTTAATTCTTACCATATGAATTTCCTAAAAGTGATAAATAGGATGGTTCGACACATCATAGACAAACAACAAATTTTAATTTCTTACAAATTAAAATAAACTAAACTAAAAGTGAAATTAAATTGAAAAAAAAATAATTTTTTCACTTAAACCAAATTAATTTTAATACAAGTCCTATATATATGCCTAAAAAAATTAATTCATGCCTAACAAAATTAATTCATGCCTCGCAAATTAGGCCAAACCAAATTTTACCAAATTATATTAATGACTTGAATTAAATTAATCTAAACTTCACCCAAACTTAAATTAACCACCAAATTAAACTATAGTGTGAAATTAACCATAATTTATCTTTTAATCCTAAGCATGCGTTCTAGGTGATTTGCAAGATAAAATAAATTCACATCACACTACGTCGTGATGTACGAGGAAAACCCAAATGAGAAAAACCTCGGACGGACATAGCCTTAAGTCCACTAAGTACGGAATTTTTACAAGTACAAGACAAATGACTTACTCAACTTAACTCCTTCAAGCCCCTGATTCATCTTCTTGTACCCACCTTTGCTTAGTCGAAAATCCCGAGACCCAATCAGAACCTTGGAATCCACCGATGAGGCCCTTGGACAACCGTCAACCCTCACCCGAAGTCTTTCTCTGAGTGGGAATACCGTCGCAAACTTCTCCTTTTTGGGGTAGAGAAAACCCAAACTCTCTTCTTTAGTTTATGTAGAGATAACATGGTGCCAAAAAAACTCCAATCAAGATATGTATATGTAGAACCCTTGGATTTAAACTAAACATTAGGTGTATGTATTTTTCAAGATCATTTATTGACAGAATTTAAACCCACAAACTTGAACTTTTATTAGAAGAAATATTTTCTCTCAAAAGCTTTGGAAGACTCACAAAAGTTACTTCAAAAAGTTAATTCCTGCACATATTAAATCTGGCAAAGGTTAGTGGGGAAAAGAAGTGGAAAAATTGGGAAAAACTGCCAAAAAAATATTCCTGCCAAATCTCATTCGAACGAAATTTTCATTCGAACGACATTTCGTTCAAACGGCCTTTCTAACGATAAGACAATAGAGAAATGTAAATTTCATTATAAATTCTCGTTCAAATGACCTGGGCATCTCGTTCGAATGAGATATTAGTTCGTTCGAACGACTTGTCAGAAAATAAAAAAAAATCTCTTTAAGCCAAAACTTTTATAAAAAGTTTTATAAAATATTTTCTAAGAAAAGTAAAGTCGTCAAAGTTTTTATTTTTTAAATACACCCAATTAAAATATCAAAGGTCCTAAATATACATGATTGCATTCATAACTTTTGGAGACGTTGGAACAATGTGATGTCGATGATGCATAAACGAGGCACATAAACCGACAAATGATGTCCACTTGAAATGCAGACCGTTACATCTTCAACATTACATGTCATAGTCTTGAAGGATACTTATAAACACTATCCTATGACACAACTGTTTTTGTATGAAATTGAGCCATCACTACATTAAGACTCAATTGGAAATTTGTGTTCTTACATATATAACTAAAAAAATCCTACCAAAAGCCACATAAGTTATGATATTCCATAATTTCCATATAAGTGCCATTTTTCAATTTACAAAAAATTCCATTTTTAACATGCATATTCCCAATATTACACCATAGTAAATCCATTCTAAAATCTAGACATAAAGTTCATGATTTTTTTTAGTCAACACATTATTAGAAATTCCTATTATTAACTTTAATACCCAAAATGTTCCATAATTCTATTGTAGCCCAAATCTCTAATCTAAGCATATGATTGTTTCAAGTATTAAATATATTTTTAGATTTGAATAAAAATAGACCTGTAATCATTTTCATTTTCCCTAATTAATCTTTCTAATTTATTTTAAGAAAACATCATTTATTAAAATGTAGGCAATATCTGAAATACATAACACTTTCGGGGAACAATAGAAGCATTCATGCCTAAAAAAATCATCTTGAAATTTTGATTGTACGTTTACGATCCTCTCACGAAAATAGCAAAGACACGTTCTTGGTTGATCTTGAGAAAACTTGATTTGGATCTTCCAAACTTGAGTTGAAACTTGTTTTCATTGGGGTTTAGGTTTTCTAGTAGGGAGGAGATAATAATTTGTGAGGCTAATGCTTTTGGGGATAGGTTAAAAGTGTTTGAACAAGTCTAAATATCGTCAATTATATAAAGGATAAGTCATTATCAAACACAAAAACACAGAAATTAGTATCCGATGATTGGACCGTCGAAATTCGCTGAAATTTTGACGTGTTCTAGCTGAAGGTGAGCCAAAGCTGTTATCATCTGCATCATGTTTTAGAGTTCAGACCGTCAGATTTCCTTGAGTTTTTTATATGTTTTTTCTGAAGATGGGACGGAGTTGTGTAAGAAAAGTCTATGCGACTAGACATTGTTAAGGCCATCTGCATCACGTTTTGGCGATTGGACCGTCGAATTTTTTATACCCCTTAGGAAGAATCCTCCCCCTAAAAATTTCTATTTCAATAATTAAATTAATTCCAATAAAAATAGTTTTTTAAGTTTTAATTAAAAGAGTTATTTACGATCCAAAAATTCACTCGGTGTTACAGGGAAGTCCATCTTAATGGTAACGGGGGTGTGGGAGTCATTGGGAGTAATCATGAGTATTCCCATGTCGTACCCATTCTTATTTGCTTCGCCATCGAAGAACATCTACGATCTAAAACCCTTTTGAGAGGTGCAAATAATGTCTTCATTTGGGAACTCAGATATCCAAACATCAGTTCTTTCCATGGAATAATCGACAAGGTAGTTGGGGATAACCCTCCCCTCTATGGCTTTCTGTGTGACATACACAATATCGAACTTGGCTAGCAACAACAACCAACGGGCCATTTGGCTTGATAGAGCCGGTTTCTCTATCTTTTACTTGATGGGATCCATTCGGGATACTAGTCTAATTGGAAAGAAAAAAATGTAGTGTCATAATTTTTACGTTACCCAGAGTAAGGCAACACATGCTTTCTCCAGAGCAGTGTAATTGACATCGTACCCAACCAGTTTTTGACTAGTGTAGTTGATGGATCTTTCTTTGTACTATTCCTTAATATATTGGTCTAGTGAAGTCTCTGCTACAGTATTAGTAATGGTCAAGTACAGGAGGAGGGGGACACTTGTCCGTGGTGACACGAGCACCGGTGGTCGGGAGAGGTATCACTTGATTTGTTTAAAGGCTTAATGGCAGGCCTTATTCTAGATTTTTGTTCAATCCTTTCAGGGAAGTTTGAAAATGGGTTTACAGATAGAGTTTAGTTGACTGATGAACTGACTTATGTATTATAATTTACCTAAAAATCCTCAGACTTCCTTTTTTGTTCGGAGTGGTGGCGTCTTGAGTATGACTTTTAATTTGGTAGGGTCCTCTTAAAATACTTTCTCACTAACCATGAACCCAGAGAGTTTACCCTTTATGGAACCAAAAATGCACTTTCATGGGTTGAACCGCATTTTGTACCATCATAGTCACTTGAAGAACTTCCTGAGTATGGGAATGTGACCTTTCTAAGTCTTGGACTTAATGATCAAGTCATCAACATAAACCTCGACTTCACTATGGATGAGGTTGTTGAGGAAGGTTGTGGTAGCCTCGATAGTCTTAAGCCCAAATGGCATGACGGTGCAGCAGAAATTTTGCCAGGGTGTCCAGGTGGATATATTTATTTTCGAGCGGGGAGATATAACTCGTGATTAATTCACGCTAAGAAACTAGTGATAGTAGGAGCGCAGTATTGTATGGTGTATTTTATCACATGAGCATGGATGAGTATACTTTTATGTTAGGAGACAAGAATTTGGGGGGTATGTGATATGGACTATGGACCTAGCAGATCTCAACGACCGATAATGTTAGGTAGTAGTGTAATAGGGGGGTTCCTTATTTGGATTTGGATTTCCACGACATCCCATGGATAAAACTTAGCACAACTTTAGAAGTGGGGAGATGTTTGGTCATTAATACATAGGTTTGGCACCTTGGTGAATATATACATATGATGTAATAACTGTGTGCCTAAAGTAATATTATAAGTTAAGTCTAGTAGAGCCGGGTGACTTTCATGCTGATGAGCATGGGTACAGGGTGTATGGGTGCCTCGAGTAATTAATTTAATTCCAATATAATTCTCAATTACAATGGGTAGAGATATGTGTATCGATCTTAAGGTCATGTAAGTAGGAAAGTATTCGTGACTTGAATTACTAAACTCATCTAAATTTCGAGGACATAATTCCTTAGGAACGGGGAAGTACGTAACACCTAGTATTTTTTAAGATAAATAATTTATTTAATTTGATGAATTAGAATTTAAACTAAATTGATAATTTGGAGAAATTATTTTATTTGGAGAATTTATTTAATTTGGAAGATTCAATTTATTTGGAGAATTAAGACTTAAATTATTTTGGGTTATTTCTTTTAAAATAGATGTGTCGTAAATTGAGGGTGAAATTGGTGATTTTATTTAAGTAACTCGGATTTAATTTTATCATTTAATTTGTTTACCACTAGTTGAGCGTATCTCTAGAAACATGTCATTTGCAATAGAGTGTTAGCTTGGAACTAATGGGGCACAATATTATATTCTATAGTATTCTATTAGAAATTTCATAATTTATCAACTAATTATATGTATTTTGTAGGCATGGACACTCCACATTACCAATGGCTTGAATCAGCGCGACCCAAGGTGAACATAATTGAGACGCAATTTTTAATTGCTTTTTTACATTCCCCGTGCTATAATAACTACAAGGACCACTATATGGAAGGGGTAACAATGAGAGTAATGAATGTTCTTCAAGATGTAGGGGTGTACCACTGCATTCTTTAATATCAAGGCATTTAGATCTGATCAAATCGCTGCTTCAGAGTTTTTTGGGTTTGTTCTAATCAAATCTAAATGCCTAGATGTATTTTTTCGTTTGTTCGGATCAAATCACTGGTTTCGACTTTGCATCTAACATACTTTGTTCATTCACATTGCTTTGCCTATTTTGTTGGAAGCATGTTGCTCTACTTTTTGCTATTTGTAATGGTTTTCAATTTCATATAAAGTCTTCTTTTTTTGCTTTTTGCTCTTCATTATGCTTTTTACCTTTCAAACTAAAGAGGGTTTGAAAAGCATTTTATTTTTTACAAACATAAAAAGGAAAAAATTGTTGGTGAATGAGAGTATAGACCATAAATATGTGTGTGTGTGTGTGTGAATTTTATCGTTGACATTTCATGCCTAATTATGCAATTTTTATGTAAGATATTATAGCTTAGTATTTTCATATTGGTCTTAGTTGACTATCTTTTACCCATTATTAGTGTAAAAAAAACTTGGAATGTGTGTTTTTATAATCTATTCCTTACTATACTCTGATTTACATACAAGATTGAGTTTTTAATCTCATTTTCATTCTCCACAACTTGATAGTAAATTATTCAATATATTGGCCTTTTAATCTCTTATAAACTATCAGGTTTGGTGATGGAAAAACCCTGTTTTAAGGGTTATGAAGCGGTTGGAAAATCAACTCAAATCTGGTCTTTTAATATGTTATAAACTATCAGCATTTTCTATTTGTGCTGAGAAAAAGTGGGTGACTCACGAATTGTTGGCGTTTGGATTAAGGATAAAGAAGTAGTCATCCTGTATACATTTGTTCCAAGGTACTTTTTATGCAAATATAAGCAGTAATAAGGAAACTCAAGTTCAATAAAATAACGAGTTCGCAAAATCCGTTCAAAGATACAATCAATCATTTTTAATTGCCAGTGCTTATCTTGATAAGTGTTATGTTTGTTAGTTTACACATTGTACGAATGAAATTTATTGTTTGTTGGTTAGATTGGGGTTTATTTGGTTCATATTATAAGGGCACGGAAAAGGAATTTTAGTCGAATAGAAAAGTATTTGATTTTTTATTTATTTTAATATTGTTAAGTTTGCCTATCATTTTTAAACTGTTATTGATGTTTTTATTTCTCTTTTAGATCCTCTGGCCACATCTAACTCGTGGGACATGAAAACATGTGTAGTAATAGAAGGTCATGGAGTAAATGATCTATCCGGTTTGAAGTAGTGTTCATTTCTTGGTATTAGAAATTCATATTGATTTTAAATCAGTCATTATTTTATGTTTAAAATTAAATTTGGTTCAGTGTTATTCTTTAGTCTCAACTGTACAATGGACATGCATTTTGGTCAAAAATAATTCCTGCATAGCTAGGCATCACATTCGATTTTACCCCTGTTTGGGTCCCTGCCGTATATAGCCGCCTTGGCATTGAAGCTTCTGCTGAGACATGCTCTTCTTTTAGCTATCAAAGAACATGTCTTTCATATTTTCTAATCTCCATTTCTTTAGGTCTGTTTCTAATTCCCAGGACAATAGTATATGAAAAGAGAAGTGTGTATTACCTCACAAATGGGAGAAGTGTTATATGAATAACAATAGTTCTGTACAGAGGCATAATACGTGTTGTGCTATTTATAAATATAGCCAACATATGTAGTTACAACGAAAACAATAGATTGCACGAGAATAGCAGCTGATTAGGATTGTTTCAATAATGTTTAAGTTATTGTTTCTATAACGTTTAAGTCACCAGGACTACCATCATAATAGGATAGGACTTCCATCATAATAGGAGATATATTCAGTTTACTTTGAATTGCTAACTTCACGATCTTCCTTAATTGTAGGATAACACGTGTGTTAATATTGTTTACGAGGGATATAGTATTCTGTCATAGTATTCTATCAAATTATGACACCTAATTTCAAGGTAAAAGTCTTCCTATTGACCTTGCAGATAGATGTTCGACGGTTGGTTGGAAGGCAGTGACATGTTGTTCTTTGAATTAGGTTGTAAGTTATTGATTTGCTGTAATGCTATCTTATATGACCTGGAACAACTTCCCTACTGGTTTCTATGATTGATCAAACCGCGTATTTGGACATTTACCTAGAAGGTTGATGAACTTTTACTTCTATCTGCATAAGCCATCTTTTTTGTTCATGAAGGTGATATCATAAGCTTCGAAGGAATTTATTTAAGATAAGTGAAAAATTGCTTATATGTTTATCACTAATGTTATCATGTGACTTTGTATGAGGTTTTATATTTGAGTTTTGTTTTATTAACAACGTTGAATCGACTCTAGAAACAATGTTAGGTCATTTAAATTTTGCTGTCATATTTTGTGGATAAAGTGTTGTACTAGATTTGGCTGCCACCATGTAGTTCTTTTAATTAATTAAATGAAATATTTGTGATTTTGATTTTCATAGTACTAATTTTTTGTGTAACAGAGGCATTACGATGTTCTTCTTAGTCACAAACTCTGCCTTTGGAGTTATATTTTTTAGGTGGTATGAATACGAACGAGGAATCGTGGTTCCGTTGTATTTTTTTATTATGCTTATAACATGTTTATCAACTACTATTTTTTCAATTCCACTGTTTATCAGCTACTTTTAACAAAAAATAACAATGCTTATTCTTTTCAGCAAAACATATTGGCTATCAGTTACTTTCGTTTGATTCGAGTTCGGCTTCAAGTGGCAACATTTTATTTATCGCGGTTTAAATGGCATCTTCAAGATGGTAGCAACAACAATGATCTTTGCATCAGTTTACATGAAATCTCCTGTTGTATAGACATTGTGGTGTGGGGTGGATTTTTTGAGATTTTGAGTCCCTGCAACTACTTTTGCCCCGATGATATTTAAAATAGTTAGTTCTTCTTGGGCAGATTATAGAAGAACAAAAAGTAAGTAGGGGTTGCCAATGGACTTTAGTGGTTATAACTCCTATGTGGAAGGCATGAGCTAGAGGATCGGCATTTGGCACAACCATTAGTCTGACATGGTCTTTAATTTTAACTTTTTTTAAGCCTGTTGGGGATTGATGTAGATAGGGAAAATTGTTCTCTAAGTACGCTAGATTTTGTTGGTAGAGGTAGCTTGGACCCATAATTTTTTAAGCCTGTTGGGCATTGATGTAGAATTTTTTTTCTTCAATTAATGATTTTCATTTGTTTTAGTTTTATTCTTATTAGCAGGTTGAGTTTGTTAATATGTTATAGTGTTATTGTTTCTTTAATATGTTCGTCAATCAGGTATTCAACATTGGAGTACTTTTACCAATGATGTGTGACACAATAATTTTATTGCTATGGAAGGTCAAACAAAACATGTACTTTGTGAATGTGGTATTGACAATACATCTTTATTATTACTTCTTATGATTTGTGGATAATTTTTTGGTACTATACCATTGGCATGGGAATTCAGGGATTTTTTTATAAATAAATAATGTATATGGGATTTTCAAAATAATATTTAATCGACGACTTTTTATACGATGTCCTATAAACAAATAAAATTTTGCCCAAAATTTCTAAAATATTGTATTTTTTAATTATAATATAAACTATTCTCCCCCCCCTCCCCCCCCCCCCCCCCCCCCCCCCCCAAAAAAAAAAAAAATAGCCAATTCAATACTTTGGAAGTATTGGTAATTCCTTCATGAAAACTGGCTGTGACTAATACTATAATACAAAAAATTTACGATTTGATAACGATTGATAATTTGGAAAATTATCATCGTGCCTTCAGGCATGGGAATACCCTAGCATATATAAACTTGCGGTTTATTCTACTATGCTTGCTTGGTAGATGATGTATTGGGTTAGTATGTATATAATGAGTTGGTAAATATATGCTCATGACTTATTCTACGGGGTGTAATTAGTAAATGAGAAAGATAATAACTTTAGTGGGTGAAGGACTAAACATATAATGAGAAATTCGTAATTGGTTAACTGATATAAAGAATCCAGTAATGTATTCAATGGGAAATAAGCGCAATAAGTTAGTATGAATAAAGAGACTTGATACGGCTAGTTAGGTGGGGTAGCATAACTAGTAAAGGTTAGCAAGCAAGCATTAGGTGTGCACATTAGATGATGGGTGAGTTATACCTCAAGAGAGTACGACACTAACTTATATATGAAGAGTGTACATGTGTATTTAATTACTGCAATTTATCTGCTTGCTAAATATTTTCAAAATACTTTACTTAGGTTCTGACCCATTTCAAAATCTTTTTCAAAACCTTTTCGGTGTCCAGCCACAGGGACGTCCTGTTTGAATATTCTAAATAGGGATGCACAGCTATAGATCATGTGGAAGTTGCAGGACTTGCTATAGATGCATCATTCATTTATTCCTATTGTAGGATCTTTAATCCAGTAAACATTTGGGCATGTCGCCCTTAGTTATAGTATTCAGTTTGTTTATTTGACCTTGTGTATCCAGGTAACTATTTTAGTTTACCGTTGTATTTTATTGTTGAATCGATAGGTGATTTAGTTACTTTTATTTATAGTGTCCATCTATGTTCAATTTATTTATCAATTTTTGATTGATGTTTTAATTATTATTTACCTCCGCATGTTGTTAATTCATGAAAGATAAAATTTGGCACTAGTCTAATTAAATTACTAGGTGGTTAATAACTTAAAAAAAAATCTACAGTGATGCTGAGAATAGGCAATATGAGACCAACATTTGATTTTGATCATGGGCTGGCCACCCAATATTTTAATAGGCGGGGTGTCACAGATGGTATCAGAGCTAGGTTTGTCTCATCGTCATTAATTTGAACGCGATAATGTTGTATATTATTTTCCTAATTGAGATCAGTTAAGAATTTTTCATTTATAAAATCATCATCATCATCATCATCAAAATATTATTTAATGTAAGGCATAGCAAGATACTCAAAATATTCATTTATTTCACTCTTAGGGAAATCAATGTTGATAACCTCGTTAAAAGAGGACTCAGTTACATTTAGATCAGGAAAAAGAGAAACAGAAACAGGTGTGGAGATTTTAATAGAGTATAAATAACATGGTTTGGTTGAGCTTGAGCAGGTTGAACGGGATAATGTTCCAATTAAGGAGAGGTAAATTTGTAGTTATGATCTGGGAAGATGCGTTCAATGGCGCAGCATCTAGGTGGATCATATAGAAACTTAGCCCTAATATTTACTGGTTAAAGGACTCTTCAGAGTCACTTCCCTTAGAGTTTTTTGTAACTCCCATGGTTTGCTCAGTAAGAGGTTACACTTTATGTTTCCAGCCTTCATCCTAAGTGTTGTTGTCTTGAAAGAAGATCACCAACCATCTCCGATTTCATTTTCGTATCTGCGGAGTCATACCACGATTCTGAGAATCCACAAAAGGGTAAGTCTTCTCCCTTTATGATAAATCTTTCACTTAAAAAGTCCCTCGAAATAGTCTTTTCATCTTCTAGTCTTCTCTTTGGTCACGACCGACAGAGTGCTTTGAGTTCATTCGATGAAGGTTGATAACCCAAGTCACATAGGAGAAAGACTTCTTTCAGGACTATGGGCTATAGAATTCCCAACTGGCGTCGCCCTAGACCCATTCTGGGCATGAAGTGAATGTTCTTCAATATTTGAATTACGTTGGCATTGCCACGAGGGTTGTGTTATAGTAATACTCAATCTTTGAAATTGTCCCTTGTTGGGATAAGGAGTGGATAAATTCTAAAACTAAAGAGGAGCATGTCATTGGTCCCATGATGAATCTCTAATACTGAATTACTGGTGCTGGCACTGTCTGAATTGTCGCCATCCCCCAGGATGGTGATAACTTGGCCTTTAGAGAAGAACTTTAGTTTTTGATGGAGAGAAGATGATACTCATCGAATGTTGTGGATCCATGGGTGTAAAAGGAGTAGATTGAAATAGGAGGGGGAGTTTCTCCCTCCATAATAAATCCTCCATTCAAAGAGTCCCCCGAAATAGTTTTCTTCTTCTAGGCTCTCTTCGGTCGCGATCAGAAGTGTGCTTTGAGTTCATTCGATGAAGGTTGATAACCCAAGCCACATGGGGAAAAGGCTTCTTTTTGGACTATGGACTTGAGAATTTCCTGTTGGTGTCACCCTAACCCCATTTCTGGGCATGAAGTGAATGTTCTTTAACATTTGAATTATGTTGACATTGCCATAAGGGTTGTTCTCTGTACATACTCGATCTTTAAAATTATCCCTTACTGGGATACAAAGTGTTTCAATTTTAAAATGAAAGAGGAACATGCCATTAGTCTCGTGATGAATCTCTAATAATAGATTGTTGGTGCTAGCATTGTCTGAATTGTCATCATCCCGAAGGATGGTGATAACTTAGCCTTTTGCGAAGAACCTTAATTTTTGATCGAGAGAGAAGGATACTTTACCATTGGTGGAAAAGGAGTGGATTGAAACTTACGAGTATATTGATGACTTAGAACTCGATTAAAGGGTTAATTGGGACAGCCCTTAGTGTGGATTTTATGGAACCCATTACTTGTATGAGTGTTGTCATAGGAATGCACAACGATAGATATGGGAGTGAGATCACTAACTTTAAATCCCAAGAAGTTGAAGGTTCTGTGCCAATAGACATTGAGATCAGATCCGTTATCAACAAGTGATAACGAGATTGTCTTTCCCAAAACTTCCATAAAAATGTTAAGGGCATAATTGCGATGAAGGACGAATTTAGGGATTTATTATTTGGAAAAAGATAAGATTCTAGTAGAGGTTAAGAATCTAACCATATTCACAACTTCTTTAGGAGTAGTAAATGGAAAAACTATGGGTCTAGTGAGGAGCATTATTAGGTCATTTCCAAGAAGGTGAGAGGACATAAGGAGTCCCCATAAGGTTATGTTGGTTCGGGTTTTCTTGAGTTGATTGAGGACTTTGCTTTCTTCAATGGAGATTTCTAGCATTGGGATCTCTTTGTTGAGTCCCTTTGCTTTGTCTACTTTGGTTTATTGGAGAATCGGATCTTTACGGCACCACCTTGATCTATTCTTTTGGCTCACATAGGTGGGGAAGAATAAGAACATCGTGGTTTAATATACTTCGGGCTAAATGGATACTTTGGTAATTTCCCCGAATAAATCTTTAAAAAAGATCATTCCACAAAAATTGGCAATTGAGTTAGCTTCTTCATAATTCAGTCCATCATCTGTGCTATTGAAATCATTACCCCATTCGGTGGTGATGATGATGTCTTCCTATCAAGAGTAATCAATGAATTTGAAAACCTCTACAATCCCATCATATAAATCATTCCATTCAGTGGGGAAATGTAAAAGTGAAGGAACCAACTATCCCTAAACTTTTAAAGTTGTGACCAACTCATAAATGCTGTAAATTTTCCTCGTCTACTGAAACATATCGACCATGATATGTAAAACGTAATAGAATGACTTTTTCAATGGGTACCACCAACTTATCTAATTCATAATCCCACTTATGGGCTTTCATGAACAGTACACTGAATTTCTAGTAGTCGACGAAAATGTCGACAGGAAATTTGGAGGTTGTCTAGCACAACAGGTAGTTCCACATATCCCTATATAATTCGGTTCACACGGAAATATAGGCGCTCATAAAGAGTGACAGATCTTGATAAATGATCCATTTAAGGGGCAGGAGAAAGGACGGGAAAACCTTGAGAGGTTTGGGTGAGACTGTGGGGATGACGGGTTCTTTGATAGGCATAATATGGGAAGAAAAGTCAAACTCAGGGTTGATTTATACGAAAATGGCATTAGTTTCGATTCCATATGATGGAAGGGGGTTGTGAGTGGTGTTGGGCTTGGGATTAGCTGACGGGGTCATAATACCCAGGTTTACTAGGCCTTGGATCACATTTTTTAGATGAAAGCATTGGTCGGTGGTGTGACATGTGGCTTAGTAGAAGTCACACATTAGGCATGAATTTTTTACGGAGTGGGTTTGGTAATAGTCAGGGTTCGAATGGTTTGATGAGATTCCAGGCTAGCAGAGCCTGGTATACCTTCGATAGGGGAGTATGGAGCTCAGTATACTCTTTTCTGATAGGGTTGGG
Source organism: Sambucus nigra (assembly GCA_949130495.1). Lineage (NCBI taxonomy): Eukaryota > Viridiplantae > Streptophyta > Magnoliopsida > Dipsacales > Adoxaceae > Sambucus > Sambucus nigra. The sequence goes on from OX422212.1 coordinate 366,476,783, forward strand.
GTAACATTTTTTGTAACACCCCATATTTTTGTGCATTTAATATTTAATTAATTTTGGAATTTTAAATTACTTGTGTGTTGTAATTTTAATTGAATTAATTGTGGCAATATATATTTTGAAATATTAATCGGGGAGTGAATGGTTAATGCTTAGGGAAATGTATTTACTAAGTGAATAGTAATAATTTAATTACATCATTTCGAGTATTAATGACGGGGTATGCACTTATCCCAGCCGGGAGTCGGTATAGACTAAATTGGGTGTGAGATACGGATTTTTATAAATTAATTCGGATGCCAATTTTGAGTGAGCTGTTGAGTCCGGATGGGTCGAGATAGTCAAAAATGAGTACCCGAGGGTAATAATTGGGTCTCGGGGCATTTTTGGGCATAGCCGGGCCCACACGGGGTGATTTGGGCTATTTTAATTAAGCCCATTAGGCTAAAAACGGGATTGAGGGTTTTTAACCTAATTGGGAGATTAAGGAATGGAAGCTAACATAACTCTAAACCTAGGGTTTGAGAGGGGATTTGGGGGAAAACAAATCGAGAGCAAATTGGAGGTTATTAGAGCCAAATTAAGGAACATCAACAACGGATCAGGCCCTACGAGTAATTCCAGGTAAGTGGTTAACTTTTTTTACTCCTAAAGCGTGATATCCAATTCATATTTTAGTGATGTGTATACTAAAATTCATTTTGGGGATAAATGTGTACAAAAAGGGGGGTTTTGTTAATGGAACCATTGAATGGAATTTAAGGAAAGAATTAGTTGGGCTATATAATTACGAGTATGATTATCTAGTTTGAATGAGAAAAATCGGAATATAAAAGGATGAAATTTGAATTTGAAATTGGGATTGGGATTGTACCCTAGAAATTTTGTGTTCTTGAGTGGGTCAAGATTCATAGTGTTAATGAAGTTAAAAGGTTTAGATGATATTTTTAGTTCATGAGTAATGATATAAGATGATTAACATGCTGATTTGAGGTTTGTTTTTTAGGAAAAGAAACCTTAAAGCTCGTTAATGGTGGAAATTTTCGTGGGGAAGAAGAGCTGTCACGAAGGGATCGATCGATCGACCGGGGGCCATCGATCGATCGACGATGGGGAATTTTGGGTAGTTCGGCCAGGTTGTTTATAATGAGCGTTTTATTTAAGTTTTAATTCCCTTAATTTTATTTGGTGAGAAATTTATATGGGGCACATATTTCCTTAACAATTTAAGGGTGACATAATTGGGTTTAGGAGGGTGTGAACGGTATGTCAGGAGATGAATGGATTTGGAGAAATAATTCTATTATCGATATTGGGCCGATGAATGATATTCGGGTGTTGTAATTTAGTGACACTACATTATTAAAGGAATTTAGGCGAAATATTTAATTATGGACCAAGTGGGTGAGTTCGGGTGTGCTAACAATTATAGGTAAAAATAATTGGGGAAATTATGAAAATAAATGTGTGACACATTGGGGGTGAAAATGTCATAATGAAATTATGAGATGTAGAATGGACCGAGTGAGCGAGTCCGGGGATATTGGTTAAATTGTATCGAAGTAGTAAATTCATTATTGATAGAAAGTAATTAATTTGGAGTCGGAACATAGACTCGGGAAATATTAAGTTACGGGCCAAGTAAGTGAGTCCGGGGATAATGGTTGAGTGACACCAAGTTATTAAATTAATAAATGTGATAATTAACTTAATTAGAGTGAGATTGTAGACTCGGGTAGAATTAAATTAATGAACGTGATAATTAATTTAATTATAGTCGGATTGTAGACTCGGGTAGTATTAAATTAATATGTGTGATAATTAATTTAATTAATAAACATGATAATTAATTAATTAGAGTCGGATTGTAGACTCGGGTAGTATTAAATTAATAAGTGTGATAATTAATTTAATTAGAGTCGTATTGTAGACTCGGGTGGAATTAAATTAATAAACGTGATAATTAATATAATTAGAGTCGAATTGTAGACTCAGGCAGTATTAAATTAATAATTGTGATAATTAATTTAATTAGAGTTGGGTTGTAGACTCGGGTAGGATTAAATTAATAGGTGTCATAATTAATTTGATTAGAGTCGGACCATAAACTCGGGAAAAGTATTATATAAATTTAGGTGTGAATTAAATATATTAGAGTCAGACCATAGACTCGAAAGACAATAAATTATTAAGTGAAAAAAAATTAATTACGTTGAGTTGGGCCACAGACTGAGGAAATTACAGGCAGTGTATGGGATTTTTAGTACACGGCGAAGCTGGGGTTTATATTCTATATATACGGTGTAGTGATAGTATATATATGCGTGTATATATTGTGTGTGATATTAAATTACAGACAGTGTACGGGATTTTGAGTACACGGTATAGCCGGGGTTTATATTATATACATGCGGTGTAGTGATAGCATATATATACGTGTACATATTGTGTGTGATATTAAATATCAGTGACTAGATATTTATTCAATTTATATACTCTAATGCTATCAAGGGAGGTTACGCGATGTGGGTGAATCCCCTAGCTTGAGGAGTAGGGCGAGTATATCCCCAAGTCATAGCGTCCGGTATATATGGGTGGGGGACTTATCTCACTTTCAGGGAAATAATATGACCGCCTCCACTGCGTTTATATTTTTGGCCAAGTTAGTGATCGATTCCATCTTGAGAAACTAGGTTTTGTGAGCAGACCTAGTGAGATAGCATTTTAGAGGAAATCATCCGGCGAGGGTATACTCGAAGGGATGGATATACGTATGTCATATGTGCGGATATTGTGGTAAAGGTACGTATATAATGGTAGTAAATATTATATATGGGTAATAATACAGTGTGTGATGTATTTACTTTATATAACTTGTGACACAATTATATGCTACTATTTAAGAGGAATTAATTTTATTTAATTGTGAGATAACTTATAATTCAAGAATCATTGTACTCGGGTTAGATTAGTATGGCAAGGGATGGTTATACCAGGACTAGTTGAACGGGGTAGTACAACTAGGTGGGGTTAGGGTAACTGGTAGGTGTGCACAATAGTGGAGGGGTGAGAATGTCCACAAGGGAGTGCGACACTAACTTAAATATGAAGCGCATTCATGCATTTTAAATTACTGCAGTTAATTCACTTGCTAAATATTTTCAAAATGTTTTGGGTTCTAACCCTTGCTATAAAACTATTTTTAAAACCTTTTAGGTGTCCAGCCACAGGGACGCCGGGATTGATATTCTATTCTAGGGACACGAAGCTGCAGCATATGTGGATGATAGCAGGAGTTTGGATTAGATGCATCGTTCATTCATTCCTAGAGTAGGAATCATTTCTCAGTTCGATTTTATTTAGGGCTTGTCTCCCAGACTTCTCAGTACAGTTTTCAGATGTCAGGTGTTTGATGTTTGTATTGGATTATTTTACTTTGGTGGCCGATGGATTATTAGACAAGTTATTTAAATTAATTATTCAGCTGATTTATTCAGTTGTGTGAATGGGTTATATTTAATTCCGCATGTACTATTTTGTTAAATTAAAAAGTTAAAATTTGGCACCCGTTTTGGGAAGACTAGGTGGTTAGTATGTTTTAAAAAGTTTTCGACAGTGATGCTAAGGATGATCCAACTGGTATTCCTGTTTTAATTTGGTATAGGACTGATCACTCGGTATTTTATTAGGCGGGGTGTCACATTTTGGTGCCCAAGAAGTTACAAGTTGTGATATGTTATTTATGGTTGAGATAAAGGCATTAGCGGGATTTTCATACTTCCTCGACATAAAATGTCCGGTCAACTTCTTATATCCATAATCCACTTAGGTGACACTTTATTTGATTTCCATACCAACCTCTTGGAGGGATCGAAAGTGCAGATATTACTATTCTCCTATGGATGCTCGAATATAAGGAAATGAATTCTTATTTATAATGCTCACTTGTTCCTCCTCTAAGGGCCTGTTGTTCATACTGGCAGCTTTATCCCTCCAACTTCCAATGAAGCTACTAACAGATTCTTCGAGGTTTTCCTTGAGTAGCTGTAGGTATCTGTGCGTCACCTCTAACTCTTCATTGTACTTATACCGATGGAGGAATTTTTAGGCCACATCTTCCTAGCTATGGAGTTTGGATTCTTCAATAGATAAGAATCATCAGCGAGAACTTTCTTTCAAGGTCTGTTGAAACATTTGGGTCATTGCCTCTTCTGAGGCATCAAGAAGGGTCATAGTCAGTGATAGCTTCGTAGGTGCATAATTAGGGGCCCACTACCCCCGAACATTTTGATTTCCATCATCTTGAACTTCTTTGGCATTCTAGGTGATTCTCAAAGATTTTAACTTGATCAAACTTTTTCGACACCAGGTTAATATCTTCCTTGACCTTGTTCAGTTCTTCTTCTTTGAATTCACTGGTACTAGCAGATTAGGCCCTAGTTGGTCAAGGTTTGGAATTAGGAACCAAGCAAGTGGTGACCCATTTGCAAGTGGAGCATGTTGGACTTGTTGGTGTTCTTTTAGGACCCAAATAATCTTGGGGGTAGTGGACCCATAGTATGATAAAAGAGGATCTCAGGTTTATGATATTTTGGAGTCTCGGCTCGATGTTGCTGCATCTCCTAAATATCAATTTGAAGGTTGTCAATCTTGGAACTGAGTTGAGCAAGAATGGCCATCATATTTGGATGAACATGCAGTGCTTATTCGATGTTCTCCATGGATGGCATATGAAGGAAGATCCCACATTCAGTTAAAGTAGCAGAAGAACCATTGAAGCTTCAGGGCCTTTTAACAAAAGATCAAAGCCAATAGGGAGACAGGCCAAAGTCAGGTATACGATCGCCCTGAGAGGGAAAATGATTAATGTTTATTTTTGGAAGAAGAAGGGAGTATTTTTGGTATTTTTAAAAAAGTGGAAAAAAGATTTTGGCATTTTTGGTTTTGAAAAGAGGGTAAAAAGGAAAAGCCTCAATGTTATTGTCGTTGTTGTTGTTGTTATTATTATTATTATTATTATTATTATTATTATTATTATTATTATTATTATTATTATTATTATTATTATTATTATTATTATTATTATTATTAGGTTTTCACTTGTATTATGTTTGTCTAAATGCAAGAAAAATGCCGGATAGGACCCTAGCCTGGGGAAAATAGGGTTTAAGATATAAGACACGGTTTCACTTGTTTCCAGGCTTACGGACAGGGTACGGTTTTAAAAATAGACGAAATAGAAGGAAAATTCGGGTGGTATGCCGATCTAGAATTTTGGTTGAGTTTCACATGGTAACCGTCAAACTAATTATGAGTGCCCTAAGGTTGACGTCTATATGAGGTGTATGAACTTATTGGGTTAGTGTAAGGGTTCCCCCATTTGGAATGACTTCCATGATATACATCTTGCCTATAAGGGCAATCATTCATCGGTACGTGTGGACAAGTTATTTCATATATGTGAGTGCACATGAATTGCCTTACGATATACATCATGGGTATGGTACGCAACGGCAGATCCACCATAGGCCGAAGCGGGGCGGCCGCCCCAATCCAAATTTTTTAAAAAAATGGGATTTTTTTTGGTTAAGATTCAAACATAAAGGTTAGCTTTTATTATTTACAAAGATGAGGGTGTAAGTGTGTAATTAATAAAAAAAATTCACTCACGTCTATACCAACGCACGGGGGAACCAAACACATTTAACCTATCCCTATTTCAACTTTTCTCCTCTCCGCTCACTGTGACCATATTCATCGCTCAACAATTGAGACGCTTACCTCCCTCCCCTGCTCAACCGCTCACCGTCTCTCACCTCCCCTGATTAGCGGCAGCCCTTGCTGTCGGTGATGATGCCAGGATTATCACCACCAGGTAAGGTGTTAGTGAGCTCTAATCAGTGTATAACAATGGAAGTACAAGTGTATCAAATATAAGAGAATATTGTGAGGAGAAGAGGATGAACACTTGAATGTAAGTGCTTCATCCAATTTGGCCTACATCCACTGTGAAGGTGTGTGGTTAATATCACTGTATGAGGGCTCTAACGGCCATAGATACAAATATCTCAAGATTTCTCTCTCTACATTAATTTGGACAGAGTTTTAGCCAGGGTTGTTTATTTTGGATCCTCGTACAAGTAGGAGAAGGCATGTATATAAAGTGTGTGGGTGGGGGGGTGTAATGCACCCCCTATACATGTAATGAGCATGTGTGTGTTGATCTAGCCAATCTGATGAAGACATCTATCACATGTAGAGAATGATGATGAGATATTCCCCCCATGTGAGGGGATTGATTTGTTACAACTGATTGAGTAAAGGCTCGGCTATCTTCAATTGGTACCAACCTCAACCTGAAAGAGTACGAGGTTGGTGAAGTCTACTATTGCCCAATCCGAGATTATTCATGGTGACCTCGGCTCATATAAAGCCGAGGTAAGATAAGTGGAGTTATAACCTCGGCTTGGGCCAAGGTTATGCAGGAGTAAAATTGGATCATCGTCTGATTCCCTGCCGAGGTTGGTTGTGATGATCGTGGAGTATTGAAACCTCAGCCCGAACCTAGTCGAGGTTGCCAGCCCTGAACGACCTGATGAATAACCGCTCCCGTGGATCATGAAGACCTCGAATGTTTTGTGACTATGAGGCAACTAGTAACGTCGTCCATGGTCGGCCTTGCTTAGGACGAGACAACTGGTTGCCAATCTAAGAATCTTCTAACCTCAGCCATCTCCCTGGCCGAGGTTGATAGCCCTGAGCTGTTGGGTACATATAGGATGATGTGTTCTAACCTCAGCCATTTCGAAAGAATTCATCTGGAATGGTTATCCAACATTGACCTCTTTCAACAATATGACTTCTTCCCAGATGATGTCTTACTTCTCACTAGAGTATACTCTTCATCTTTGTTTGATTGGCCTAGCATCCTTAGTCACATTGAGTTTGTGGCACATAACCTCAGGGTTGATGCTAGGCATGTCCGTTTGACTCCAAGCGAAGAGACTCTGCCTCTTCCTGAAGAAGTTTATCATCTCTTCCTTGATTTATGATTTTAAGGCTTTTCTAACCTGGATGGTTTTTTTCGATTCGTCCTCATTGAGGACGATGGATTCTACCTCTTCCACGACCTCTCCTTTCTTCAACATTGTTCCGTCTCTAGGGTCAAGTGTATCAATGTTATAAGTGGTAGTTTTTCTTTTACGGGACTCTCTCTTTTATGTCGAGTTGAAGTAGCATTCTCGTGCTATGGTCTGGTCACCCTGCTCTTTCCCTGCCCTATAGGGGGTCGGGAATTTTAGCATCTAGTGGACTATCGGCAGCACGGCCTCAAACTCCTTAAGGGCTACTCTTCCTATGATGAGGTTATAGGCCGAGAAGACATTTTCATCCATACGAAAAAAAATTGATCTTTCGGGTCAACCTCTTAGGCCACTCATCGCCCATTCGCACTTCCATCTCATACATGACCAACGGGTGGACCTTTTCATCGTTGAATCCCATTAACGGATGATGATAGGGTACCAGCCTAGCTCTGCTAAGGCCTAGGCTTCTAAAGCAGGGCTAAAACATCACATCTACTGAACTTCCTCCATTTATGAGAATTCTCTGTACCTAACATCCATGAACTCTTGTTGTGATTACCAGAGGGTCATAATGTGGAGCTAGGATGCCTTTGAAGTTGAGTTGGGAGAACCTAACTATGAGAGTGTCCATGTACACCTTCTTTCTTTTCAGCATTGTCTAGGAAGACATCTGATTTACCACTTCAAGTTTGGCCACTGACTTAGTCTCTGCCACATTAGCTTTCTGATCAGCCACTTCAGAACCACCCCCTGCAAGTCCTCCACATATGTGTTAACACCGAAGAAGATCATATCACCCCTCTTCATTGAGGTATTGTCATCTTTTGGTGGGAGGTCCAGATCATCTTCATCATCACCATCTGAGTCACCATCTCTTCTTGTCGGGGTATCATCACGACACCTGTCGTTTCTCTTATTTTTTGGGTCATCTCTTCCACTTTTAGGATCCTTACCATCAAAATACTTACTCAACTTACAAGATTTTAGCATATTCTCAATCTCATCCTTTAAGGCGAAGCATTTGTCTATAGCATGGCCATGGTCTTGGTGGAACTCGCACCATAAGTTATTCTTTCTCTTATGCAGAGTAACCTTCGATTTCTCTGGCCATCTCAGAGATCGATCATTCTTGATCTTATTGAGGATGTGTTCGCAGCTCACAGTTAGAGGGGTATAGTGTGCAAACTTATCATCAGCTGACCTCTTCTTTCTATCCTTCTTTCTTTGGAACTTCCCGCTACTACCTCCGTTCTCATCCTCATACTTTGCGGCCATGGCCTCTTCAGCATTCATGACCTTCCCCGTAGTTTCCAATAGCTATGCCATGGAGTTGGGAGGGTCTTTCCCAAGTTTCCCCAATAACTTCCCTTTCTGAAGACCTTCTATGAGGTCGTTCATGGCTATATTCTCTTAATAGTCTTCAACCTCAAGTTTTTCTTTGTTGAATCTAGTAATGTAGTTTCTTAGGATCTCGTTCTTACCTTATTTGACATACAACAGATGGGTGGTCTTCTTTTGAGGTCTTACCCCAAAACAGAAATTATGAATGGATCGTTCAGCTAAGCCCTTGAAGTTATCACTTAAATTCTTCAGAAGAGAAGTAAACCAAATATGTGCCGCTCTCGTCAAAGTCCCTGAGAAGGCCTGACATTTCATCTCATTCGGTATTGAATAAATGTCCGTCGCTGACTGGTACATCTCAATATGATGTCCAGTTTTGGTGCTACCGTCATACTTGGGAGACATCGTGGGCGATTTAAACTTAGCAGGGTTTGGATAACTCACTATCCTAGCCACGTATTGGGAGCCTTCTGAGAAACCTCTTTGCAGTGGGTCTCAACTTTGGATGAGGTCTCCTATCTTTTCTTCAAGACATTAGATGGGGTCATTCCATGGTCTTGCTACATCGGACTAGCCGAAGTTGTCCCCAGCCATCTCCAAGGGGTGGACTGAGGGTTCCCCAACCGCACCACAACATTAGCTATTGACCTCTTCCTGGTCTCTACCTCATCCTATGTGGGGTCAGCCTTGATGAGGCCAATATTAACCATCTTCCCTTTGTGAGCGGGCTGCACTTCTCGACCTTGATAACCTCTATCTCTGGTCATTTACAGGGATGAGCCTTTCAAAGGCCTACCCTCTACTCAATCGGTCAAAAGCTAATCCTCTTTGTTGGGCTTATCCACCTCTTCTGCCTTCACAACCTCTGCTTTGTTGGATAGGACGTACCGTGTAATTTAAAACCTCGTATGGCTCCCAACAATCTTCTAGAACATATTATGCCTCGATATCATCATACCTATCCTCACGGCAAGGGTGTACCTACCTCCCTAGGCATAAATACCTAGGGTCAGTAACGTCCCTCCTCCGCTGGGACATAGGTTGGTCTTTTCGTAGTGCCAGGGGTGGTCCCTTAGCTTCAGGATGGGGCTGAGCAGCTGCTAGAGTAATCATCTTCGGTGAGACCCCAGGTGGTCTCACAATGTTTTGATTGAGTTATGCAAATTGCTCCTTCATTTCTTGTTGCGTTGCAGCCAAAGACCTCAAGGCTGCAACCACCTCCGCAATTTCGGACTGAGGCGTTGCCTAGCTGGAACTAGGTCCTCCCGCACTAGGTGGCGGGAGAGGTGGTGGTAGTTCCAGTGACATATGTTAACACTAAAGAGCTTGAGTAGTAGATGATCTTAATACCTTAAAGGACCTCTTTCAATGGTGAAACAGCTCCATGTAAGGGGTGAGGCCTGGTTCACTACAAGATTCTTCGGCGAGGTTAAGCAGAAAAAGAGGAGGAGACAGCTTCTCGTTCCCACAAACGGTGACAAAATGATGATGCCAGGATTAACACCACCAGGTAAGGTGTTAGTGAGCTCTAATCAGTGTATAACAATGGAAGCACAAGTGTATCAAATATAAGAGAATGAGGTGAGGAGATGAGAAGAGGATGAACACTTGAATGTAAGTGGTTCACTCAATTTGGCCTACGTCCACTATGAAGGTGTGTGGTTAATATCACTGTATGAGGGCTCTAACGGCCATATATATAAATCTCTCAAGCTTTCTCTCTCTACTATATATTTGGAAAAAAATTTATCTAGGGTTGTTTATTTCTAATCCTCATAAAATAGGAGAAGGTATGTATATATAGTGTGGGGGGGGGGGGTGTAATGCACCCCCTATACATGCAATGAGCATGTGTGTGTTGATCTAGCAAATCTGATGAAGAAATCTGTCACTGTCATATGTAGAGAATGATAGTAAAATATTCCCCCCACGTGAGGGGATTGATTTGTTACAACTGATTGTGTACACGTGTTCCCAGCCATACATATGAGAGTAAAGGCTCGACTATCTTCAATTGGTACCAACCTTGGCCTGGAAGAGTACGAGGTTGGTGAAGTCTGGCTATTGCCCAATCCTGGTGGCCTCGGATCATATGAAGCCGAGGTAATACAAGTGGAGTTATAACCTCTGCCTGGGCCGAGGTTATGCAGGAGTAAAATTGGATCATTGGCTGATTCCCTACTGAGGTTGGTTATGATGATGGTGTAGTCTTATAACCTCAGCCTGAACCTAGCTGAGATTGCCAGCCCGGGATGACCTGATGAATAACCTCTCCCATGGATCATTAAGACCTCGAATGTTGTCTGACTGTGAGGAAACTAGTAACACCGGCCATGGTCGACCTTACTTGGGACGAGACAGCTGGTTTCCAATCTAAGACTCTTCTAACCTCGGCCATCTCCCTGACCGAGGTTGATGTCCCTGAACTGTTGGGTACATATAGGGCATATCAGTCGGTTCCGTACGTACCGGACCTTCCCTCTCCTCTCCCAGATATGCTCTACAAAATAGGAATATTTTTATATGTATTTTTTTATATGTGCATATTTTTTATATGTGGATGTTTGTGTTTAACTCGTGCTTGGTTGTGTATTTTTTATGTGCAAAACATGTTTATTATTTATATGTATTTTTTATGTTCAAAATCAGTATATTTTTTATATGTATTTTCTATAACTCCTTCTTAATTATGTTTAAATTTATAATGTATTTTAAAATTAAAATCCCTAGATTGTGTTTAAATTTGTGTGTAAAACTAGTCTGAAATTGCTGTAAATATATATAGGAAGTCATGGAGAAATTGTTTAAATGGAAAAGAGGATACAACACACAACTCTTTAGGGTAATATTATATTGAAATATTATAAAAAAAATCCACGAACAGAATAGGAATTGAAATTTAGTTAATTACTATCTCAAACATTTTTAAGATTAAAAATTTCAAAAAAAAAAGTAAAACAACCCAAAAAACCCGGCTCAGGGGCTCCCGCCTCCGAATCCCCATGCTTCATCAGAAATTTTTCCCCCACTTGACTCAAATTCCTAGATCCTCCACTGATGGTACTTGTGAAAGAGAATTCGATATACTCAATTTATGTGAATGAGTTCCCTGCTATTTACCTCTCGTCGTGAGTTTAGTCAAGAGGTACAATGCAGGGGGAGCTATTCGATATACGTCGGAGGCATGAGGATAGTGGAAGATTAGAATCATATTGTTTAGATTAATCATGTCCCAACGAAGTCGGCACCCATCATGAAGTTACCCCTAGTATGAAACACAATTTTGGTTAGTATTACCATGCTCTAGTAATATAGTGTGTAAAAATGCATGAGTCTTGATTTGTATCTTATGGAGAGAGATTTTTTAATTTGCATGATAAGTAAGGGGAGTACTATCGCTAATAAGGGAGAATATACAAATATTATGAAAAGTAAATCTATCATGGATTATTAAGACTATACTATGAACGATGATAGGGAAGTATGTGAATATATATGTATGTGAGTTAGATGTGTAAGGTGAGGGAGTAACATGGGAATAGTGTGAGTGATCATGTGAATAAAAAAATGAATATGTGTACTACTGAGACTAAGCATGGATCCTCTACAAGTGGTATGTGAGATGTGTAAGTGAGCATGGATATATATACAAGTGAGAGGAGTGTGGGTGTGTGCTAGTGAAGCTAAGTTTAGACAACCTACAAGTGGTGTGTGGAGGATGTGGGTAGAGGTGAAACTATATACAAGTGTAAGTGTGTGAAGTGAGCATGGAGAATATATAAAAGTGTATGAAGTGAGAATGTAAAAGTGAGTGAAAAATGATATATACGTGTGAAGAAAACATGCTAGGATAAGCATGAGATAAGCATACAAATGAGTAAAGGAGTAAAGGTAACATACAAGTGGGATATGTACACATGTAAAAAAGTTGGAGAGAAAAGAATACCATCCATGCAAAAATAAAGTCTATTCCTCTAATGAAAATTCCCAGCGGAGTCTGAATTGTGTCCATCCACGGTCGGATTCCCTCCAGCGCACGTAAATTATTTAGGTCAGCTGTCATCAAGTGGGGGCAATGTGAACAGATAGAGTCACCAGCATATTTTGCTCAAAATAGGCAAAATAATGTTACCACCTCGCGAGAGAGGCATCAAGGTCAAACTAATGCTTCTGAAGATAAGTAGTTTGAAGGTCCGGGGACTAAGTTATGAAATGGAAAGGTGTTAAGCACCAATTTCACCCATTCGATCTCTCATGGGCTAATGTTAATCTTCTCCTTTTTGACTTCATGCTGTGTGTGTACATGTGTATAATATAAACAGTGGGAGAATGGAATCATCCAACTTGCATTATGAAAGGGATGAAATGGATTCATTCATAGGAGTATTCTCGAAAATAATGATAGAAATATGATGTAAGGGATCATCGAATGACAAATATCTATGAAAGAGAAAATTTGCAAATTGGGTAAAATGCAAAAACTCAACAAATATATATATATATAAGCATATAAACATGAAAAAGGGAGTGCTTGAATCTCGGGATTGGTCCAAGATGCCTATGAAGCCCCAAGGGGCATCAAAATCCACGTAATTCGAAATAGCAAAGGAGTGTGGTTTAACCCATAAATTCAAATGTGGGACTTCTCTTATGTGTATGTAGAGAAAATGTGTTTTAAGAGTGAAGGTGTTAAATGAAAATCCCGTATTTGGAATTTCTGAAAAAAAACCCTTTTTTCCTTCTTTTTGAGGTTTTTTATGAAAATAGATTATGTTCTAATAACGAGTAGAGATTAGTGAATGTGATACATTGAAACAGAAGCACAAAAATAGAATAAAGTGAATAATACTAAAATGGATAAACTATATGGAAGGATAGAGAAATAGACCTCCTTATGAGTGATTGTGGTTGACATTGAAATGCAAGGCTGCTAATTTTGAAGTGGTATGGAAGTGATATGAATAGGTGGGGTGAATTACAAAGTGAGGTAAGTAAGTGAGGTATGAGAATGTGGGAAAATGGAATTTTTAAGAAAGGAAAAGGCTCTGATTATGTGGAGAATGTTTTCTCATTGTCGGAAGGTCTCTCCGGATTGTGTCCTAAGGTGAAGTCGTGGACCCTTTTTATAGGGTTAAGGGGGTTCCGATTGCATGGCCCCTGGCCTGCCTATCATCATATGGCATGCCTTGATCGGTAAGGAAATGTAGTCCCTGAAAATAGGCAGTTTAGAACGAACATTTTGGAAAGTGGGCATAAAATGCAAATCATAAGTACGAATCATGCATGGGGAAGGTTATTAGAAAGGGAAATTAGATTCCTTTAAGAATCTATTAATCCACTCCCGGGTCTAGGAGTTGATCGAAGTCAAACAATGCTCGAAAGCGCCCGATGGTCTCAAGATGGGAGGTTGTCAGGGGAAATGAATCGTTCGTCCAAACCATAAGGCCGATTAATGCACGGGGTGGAATATTGGAAAGGGAGTTCAGTGTATTTCGAGAATTTGTTGAGCTTCACTCATTTTAGAGGGTTGACCAAGGTCAAATTTGTCTTGAAAGAACCCAATGACCTTTTAAAGTAAAACGGATCGTTTGTTCAAACCGTGAGGCTGATTCGATCATAAAATGGACCATTGGAAAGGGAATTCAGATCTCTTCAAAGACTCATTGATCGTCACTCAGGTTGGAGAGTTGAACAGAGTCAAATGGGGCTCGAGAGCGTATGGTGGACTTTAGATTAGTACCAGGAGTGTAACAAATTGTTCTTATAGATCATGAAGTCGATTCATGCATGAGATAAACCATTGAAAATGGGATTCAAAGACCTTCAAGGATTCTTTAATATTCGCTCTGGTTGGAGAGTTTAATGGAGTCAAATGGGGTTCAAAAGCACCCGATGGCTTTTAGATCGATACTCGGAGTATGACCTAGGGTTTATGGTGAACAAGTGAGTGTTAGGGACCTAAGGAGGTGCTTAAGGGGGTTCTTAGAATGGGGTGACTACACATAGGTTAACTCTTGATTTGGTTTATCCTTTGAATTATGTGACGTGTTTGATTGAAGATTGTAGCATCCATGTTAGAGTGTCTACATCATCGTGTTATGTTTCGTGTCACATTTCATCTTCACTATCAATGGTCTTACGAGGGATTAATGCGTATATTTTTATCATTTGTATTGCATTAGGTGTTATTTTAAAATAATGTTTAAGGCTACTTTTCACAAAAAGGTTGTAAATATTTTTTTATGAAAAGTCATTCGAACGACCCGTTCTCATGAGATTAGCATGTTCGTCCGAACGATATCTTTTGCCCATTAAAACCATGTAGTTAAGGTCATTCTAACAACATTCAAATATTTTTGTATGGAAGAAGGACGGAACCCCCACACGTATTATTAGAAAATATGGAGAAAAAACCTCTACATACTGTTCAAAGAAAGTTGAAATGAGTAGTCTCTATTTGTTAGTGGATTCTTGTTCGTATCTCATTTGAAGCTTGTTCTAACGAGATTACTCATCTCGTTTGAACATTTGAACGAGGTTGTTGTTGGTTCAAATGAGGTTATGTACTTCATCCAAATGAATGTACTATTTTTATTAAATGAGTTTGTCACCTCAAATTTTATATTTTGTATAAATAGGTACGTTGGGAATATTGGAAAAAAATGATTTCCCAAATTCCTCCAAACCCTAGTTTACAGTAGTTTGAGATAAAAAAAATTCAATCTTTACATGCTTTGATATTTCCACTTATGTTGATCATCTAGATTGAGAAGAGGTTCATACAGCGAACTTTGTGCTCGCTTGCTTATTTCCATACGGTGGACTATGTGTGTGTGGTGATTTAAAGAAGTGGACTCTGTGATCTTTCCATTGACAATTAATGATCTTGGATCGATTGATAATGAGGTGTTTGTGGACTCACTGATTGTGGAAGTTCATAGGTGAACTCCTACATGTCATTGTGCAGAAGGTATAATGAGCAAAGATGCGTGGAGGTCTGAAGGATTCGAGTTGCTTGTGTAAGTCTTTTGTCATGTTCTTGTGTAATTCTCGACATAGTGAATTTATGTTGGCTAGGTCGTTCGAGGTTTTTTTCATTGGGATTTCCTCGTACATCATGCATTGTAGTCAGATTATTTTATTTTATCCTTCTATCAACTAGATGTATGTTTACAGTAAGATAAAATTAGTTAATCTGTTTAACATAAAAATTAGTTTAATTGGTCCTAAATTTAATTTAATTTGAAAATATTAAAAATAATGGTGCGTGTGTTTTGACCTTATCCATATCAACACTTTCAATTGGTATCAGATGTGGTATCTATAAATTCTTTAGGCATGAATCCAGGAAACTTTATATGGAAAGTCAATTATTTTCTAGACTACCCTTACTTGATGGGTCTAACTACGCGTACTAAAAAACACTTATGAAATTAACACTTAAGACAATAGATGGGCAACCATGGTTAGTTATTATTATGAGATGGTTCCCACCCATGCCTTTAGTAGGTGAATATAGACTACCTAAACTCGTTGAGACCTGGAGTGAGGATGAGACTAAACATTCAACTATAATTCACGTGGCTTGAATGCTTTGTTTTATGTGGTCACACCTTAGATGTTCCATCGTATTATGAAATGTGATATGTCTAAAGATGCTTAGGACATACTCCAAATCAATCATGAGGCTACTACTGTGGTTAAGGCTTCCAAACTCGAGAACCTACCCACTCAATTTGAAACCATTAGGATGGAGGAGAGTGAAACCTTTAATGGATTTTATGTGAGAATACTTGATATTGTTAACTCATCGTTTAACTTAAGAGAAGGAATATGTGAAACCATAGTTGTCAAGAAAATCCTAAGGTCCTTAAAATAAAGATTTAACCCTAAAGTGATTATTTTTAATTCTCTGCGTACTTTAGACTCTACAAAACTCGATGAGCTTATAGGTGACCTTCAAAATTATAAGCTTGACATATTTCCTTCTCGAAACAAGAAAGATAAAAGCATGGCTTTGAAAGCCCAAAAGGAGGAAATACTTGTTTTCGATGATGAGTCCGACATCGATTCTGATGATATAACCATGTATGGAAAAACATAGAAAATTTCTCAAGTTTGAAAAATAGACGAAAGGTGATGAAAAGAACTTTGAGAAAAATAAGTATAACGAGGGTGTAAAATTCCCTAAAATTCATAATTATAATTTGAAAAGGGTTAATTAGATAGATGTTAGGGTGTGGAGTTTATATCCACAGGGCAGTTGATTGCCCCGCTAAGATAAGGAAGGAAATCAAAAGGCCAAAGGCATATAATGCCACCATTAGCAATAGTGAATCCGAATAGGAATCTAATTCTCCCATTAAGCATAATTACACCACGTTCACGTCCAGTCATGTTAACCTAAATGAAAAGTTTTCCAATGAAGATAATTATGTGCATGGACATTGGAAGGACAAAAGGTGTGAATCCCATGTGAGTCGTGGTGGTGGTGATGATGATGATGATGATGATGATGATGATGATGATGATGATGATGATGATGATGATGATGATGATGAAGAAGAAGAAGAAGAAGAAGAAGAAGAAGAAGAAGAAGAAGAAGAAGAAGAGGAAGAAGAAGAACAAGAACAAGAACAAGAACAAGAACAAGAACAAGAAGAAGAACAAGAAGAAGAAGAACAAGAAGAAAAAGAAGAAAAAATAAGCTTCAAGTTGACTTTCGAGAGTTATACATCGAGTCTTTCAAGTTGAAAAAGGTGGACTTCAAGTTGGAAGCTAATTTAAAAGAACATTCCATAGGGAATGATGATAGAAAATTGATTAAGGATCTTAGGGTAAGCGAGATGATTCTTAGGAGACGCTCGCTTTTAATGAGGGGCAACGTAATAACCTTCAAGGATTAATGGAGATTGTAAAGAAGTATTTCCTAGTTTGTGATGACTCCCATTATTTTCTTAAGTCTGGGATAGAGGAGTTAGAAGACAAATTGAGAGACTCAAGTCATGTTAAATTTCATTTGATGTCTAAGTCTAAAAATTTGTAAAAAGCAAGCACTAGAAAAATCACAAAGGGAAATTTTATAACTAGTTTCGATGATACCATTGTTTCCACTAAGAAAACTAAGACCAATATTTTTAGAGTTTCAACCGCTGCAAAGGACATTAGAAAAGTTCAACCATTAGGTAATTTTGTGTCTTCACGTTCACACATTGTGGTATGAAAAGTCGCCTTAGGCATTTTTGCTTTGATCTTAGAAAAAGTCATAGGAAATCTAAGATTAGAGTCACCGAGGTTCCCAAAACTCAAGAGCATCGCGTTACACCAATGTGGGTTACAAAATATGATCTGTAGTCTTTAAATATTAGACTTGTTGATTCTTGAATGCTTGCACATGATACTTCTCATGTTAAATCTAATGATTGATTGTGTTTGTTTGTTTTCATACACTAGCTTTTGTCCTTCATGATATATATGTGTTTTCTAGTTAAATGACGTTTGAGTATTTTGTATTTTGATTTTACTTTTTTGAGTCTTGTTAAAAATACACAAAAAAAATTGTTTGCCTTTTGAGTTTAGTTTGCATATGGTGTAATTTTTGAAAAAAATGTTTAAAAACTATTTTTTTTTGTTTTGTTTATGTGTAGTTTAGTTTTACGCATTGTGTTTGAATTCCATTCATTCCATCTATCCATGTGACTAGGACATTTGATTATAATTGTCAATGCCTGGATTGTTCTCAATAGTTAAAAATTTATTTTCTTTGATGGATTCACTTTGCATATGCCTCTTGACACGCTTTGTACAAACTCTTTTGGATTTTACAGCCTATGTTTCATGAGCTAAATGAGGTGTTTTCTTATCAATCTTATCATTTGCATATCTTTTGATTGTAGGGCATTTTTTTCATGTAAGAACCATTTCTTATGAGCTTATTTAGCTCGATAAAAAATTATGGGCAAGCAATGTAAAAGGGATATGAAGGAAGAAATATTCATTGCGTGAAAGGTCGTCATTGGTAAGAGCCTAAAGGGAAAAAAAGGCAAAAGAAAAGAAAATATTTCCAAGGCAATTTTTTTTACTGGTGCTTAAAAATTAGTGAAATTTGAATATATTTTTATGATTTTAGGGTGTTATAGTTAAAGATCAAAGGAATTTCACAATAAGTCCTAATTGAGCGTAATTACTTGACGATATTGATTGGGAAACATCAATATTTTCTTGAAAAGTGTGCGTTGTCTATGTTTGTCTGCTCGAGTTCTTTATTGGTCACTTTGCGGTTCAACATAAGCTCATAAGTTTTTGTGGTAAAATAACTTCTTGGACATTTTTTGTGTTATTGGGTCATGTTTCTTTTATATCTTGTTCTGGACCTTTAACTATGTACCACTTTCGTTTAAACAAGTCGATACTCTGCTAGTGTGAAAAACTTATGTGTTTTATGTCTTTTTATGGTGTTTATACCTATATATACTTTTTTGCTTCATTGGTATATGGTTGTTTTATATATATATATATATATATATACTAGGATGTACCCGTATCGATGGCACGATGATAAATTTGTTCCCGTGATATTTTATACATGTGCCGATGGCACGGTGATAAATTTGAACTGATGATAAATTTGTTCCCGTAACATTTTGTATTTTAGATCCGTTGTCAATAGTGCAAATATAAATAATGTTATTCATTCCATAGTACACCAACTCTTCATGGCTTGGTGTATCTCGTGTCGATGTATGCATCTGCGATACATACATTTAAAAGCTATTACTCAAATGTGACACATGTTCTCGTGTCGATGTATGTTGGACGGGAAAAATGATAGTAAGACATTATTTTGAAACTTAATTTTGTGACATGTGAAACATGTTAAAGTGTCAATTGAGAAACATTTTTATATTTTTAAACGATTTTTTGTAAATAAAAAAAGGTTTTTTGTATTAAAAACTATACATAAATTAAGAAAAAAAGGTCTTAAAAAATTATTTAGTTCTCAAAAGTTAAAAAGCGTCACAACCATTTTCACTGTATACTATATTTTTCTATTCCATTTATTTTAATGATTTATTATTACTCAAATGTATAACTCACATACGTGATTAATTAGTGTGACTTGCATAGAAGAAGAAGAATGAAAAGTGCATAAACATTAAAACATAACGTTTGTATCCATGTTGATGGCACATATAGTTTGTATCCATGTCGATGGCACATATCCGATATATGTCTATTGCATCTTACATTTAAAAAAACATTGAATATTGAATAAATCAAGCAAACTAAAAACTATACACTTCACACTCGTATTGGCGTGAAGGTACAAATCAAAACTTCTTCTCTTAAACTAATTTGTAATAAATATAAACAAACTATTCATATTAAAAAACAATAAATCAAAATTTAGTAAAAAAATATCTTAAATTTTAATGATGAAATTTAATTAGGTTGAAATTATAAAAATATTTTTTTCTAATGAAATTAAACTTTAAATAAACAATAATATTTTACTTGACATCAATCCATCCAATCTTTTGTTGTCTAAAAACATAATAAGCTAAGAAAGTAATGATGATATGATTGAAAGGACTCTTGTACTTTCTGACTTTGATTAATATTTTTACACAGAAGACGTGCCTCTTTTTATAAAGAAAACCTAGTCTAGTTTGTTGCTAAACAGTAAGGAACTAAGATCTGTTCAAAAGATAAATCTAAAGACTAATTCAAAAGCTAAATAAAGGCACATACTTTGTGTTACTTCCATCCAAATAGGCAGTTAAAAATTAAAATAAAAAATGACAAAACCAAACTTCCATTTTCCACATACTAAACAAAGTTTTACAGTCATCTGTGGTCTTCAATGAAGAAAATATCCATGGGAGTTCAAACAATTTGAATTTCTTAAATCCATGGTCAGTCTGAAAAATATATGCACGAAAACATTTAGTCACCAAAATTTGAAGCAACATAAACACAAAAAATAGGCGTTACTAACCCCAATAACAATACCTCCCATCTCTCATTTCTCATTTCTTGATTTTCTTCATCTTTTGTGTATTGTATTCTTCATCTGCTATCTCTTCAGAACATACAAAGACAAAAACTAAAACAATAGCAGCTACCAAATAGAAAATCACAAACATACTTGTAGGCTTTGGGGTCCCTCCAGCTCAATAAATCCTCTCCTTTTGGGTTTCCAGGTCACCAACCACTGTCTGGATCCTCCCCGCAACATAAGGTGATGAATCTTAGGTGTGACAGATTGCTTGAAGCTAATCTTTAAAATATAAAAGGAAAAAAATATAAGAGAGAGAGAAATAGCAAACCTTAGTGCCTTGGGATGAATAGGGGCATTAGGAATTATGTTAGAAAGCGATTATGACGGTAGGATGCCTCTTTTAGTGAGGAAATGATCATAGGAATGAAGGATAGGTGGATTATATTAATATGATGGTGGTGTGCTATCATGGAATAGTTATGAAATGTAAAGATAATCCATTTATGTTTATGTGCATATTTATAATAGATATTTCGAGGTATAGTGAGGAATCTCACTGAGGATGGGCATTCTATTTAGATCTCATAAGTGAGCTTAGATATGACGTAAGGTTCGGGACTCTTTGAGAGAGTGGTGAGGGTATGGTGTGAAATTGTAGCTCAGTAATTGTGTCGAATCCTTGTAGAGATATGATTCTATTTAAGATGTGATTTGGGACCAATGAGAGGTAAAGGTCGTGTATCCTTAGTGATGCTAAACTCAAGTAATAGATCGTTGAGGTGGTAATGTTTAAGGGTCATAATGAGCCATTGAGACATAATCTAACATGAGAGTGATTTAATGTATTGCCGACCAATAGTTGTGAGCATACTTATAGTTGGGATTACTTACACATATCGGGTTGGGGTTTACTATGGTTGTCCCAATATATGATGTGATCATAAAATGAATTTAAGATTTAGATGGAGGCTTGCAGACTATTAGTTAGGTGTATACCACTAGTCGGAATTATTACGAGATATCGATGTGCTTTCGAATATAGGTGGGATGTGTAGTGATTGTTATATACATTAAACTTTGGGGAGATAACCTTAATGTTTCATATATTGGAAGACTATTCATATCATAGGGTTAATGGATGAATATGCTTCAAGTTAGGGATCGTATTAATATAACAAATTAATTTAATGTGCTTGGAGTGATAGCTAGTATAATGAGGACTATGTACACATATATCTAAGTTTATGAATTTCATACATATGGATGAGAGATAGTGTATATATGTGTATATGTGGATATATATATATATATATATATATATATATGTGTGTGTGTGTGTGTGTGTGTGTGTGTGTGTGTGTGTGTGTATGTGTGTGTGTGTGTGTTTACTGATGACGTGAATATTTATACCATGCGTGATGGTTTGATTATATGATGTGATTATATGGATGTATATATATAGTGTGAATGAAATATATACTTATGGTGTGAAGCATACCCGTAACATGTTATCATGGGAACTTGCGCGATGAGGGTGAGCCCTTGGCTTGAGGAGCAGGGTGTGGATATTCCCCAAGTCATAGTCACCCATTATTATTTGTGTGATTTTATTTTTGGCGGTGAGAAGTCTTGGGTATGATTCCTTCTCACTTTTCGGTTAGGAACTATGACCGCTTCCCATATGTTATGATTGATTTTGTCGCCATGGCGATGTGATAATAGTTGGATAGGTGGTGACCCTGGGAGAAATTGATTAATTCCTAGAAGATGATAGCATGGTGCAGTATTTTGGTATCCTATAACCGTTTATGTTATGTGGATTGCAAAGCGTACATTATGTGTGTTATGTATACATGGTTATAGGAATGAATGATTGAATATATATATATATATATATATATATATTTAGAGTAAATATATATTTATCTATCATATATGTGAAGAGGATATGGAGTTTTTATGATGCACATCTTAGGTGATTTTGTTGTACTAGTTCATTGGGGTCAAAGGATCGTACTTAAAAACAATTGCCGTTATATCGACCCAAGGATTTAATGGATATTCTAATTATGTTCTTAGATAGTACTCTATAATTAAGTAGTTGCAGTAATAGAATTTGTGTGAGTGACATAATGGATCCCTACTATCAACATTGTCAAGGAGTAGCTCATCAGGGGTTCTTTGTTTGGATTTCGCTTTGTGAGACGCCCCGCGAACGAAATGCAGTGCAATGTTGAGAGTGGAGAAAAGTTTTGTCCATATTAATTGTATGTATTTTATTTAGAGAATAAACTTTTATATTGAAGCTTAATGTTAATGTGTGACGTATTAATACTATAACTGGGTTAAGTTAACAAATGGAATCACGAGAGCCTAGTAAGGCATGTATGTGTATAAATATATTTAAGTGTGATTAGAATGGAAAGGATTTGGGGGTTATGTTAGAATGGCAGGTCATGTGGGTATAGGCCATGCGTATGGTAAGGTAGGTTCTCCTTATATGTTTGGGGTAACTTAATAAAGGTTTCAGGACGCGATTAGGTGCGCGCTGTTGTTAAGAGGTGAGTTGGGGGTTTCACGAGAGTGAGACTCCACTCTAATTATGAAATAGTGCATTTATATTTATTATGCACGGTTAACACACTTGTTAAATATTTTTACACCTCGGGCTCTGACCCGTTTATATTTCTCTTTTTCTATATATATATATATATATACACTATTTACTACAGGTGTCCCACCGCATGGAAATCGGATGCTCTTCTTTCCAGAGTCTTGGGAGCCGTAGCAGTTGCAGACTGCTGCGAGACTTAGATTGTATTCGCTTCCTACTTCTTGTAAGTATATATATATATATATATATATATACATACACACACGCACACTATTTACTACAGGTGTCCCACCGCATGGAAATCGGATGCTCTTCTTTCTAGAGTCTTGGGAGCCGTAGCAGTTGCAGACTGTTGCGGGACTTAGATTGTATTCGCTTCCTAATTCTTGTAAGTATAGATAGTATTTATTTGGTATATCGGATTTACACCCAAGGGTTATATGTACATATTTATATTTATTCCCTATGGGTGTTGTACTGTCTGTGACCCGACAGCTTATTCGGGTATATATTTGTATGTACTTATGATGTATTGAGAGTATTTCCCTTCTTCATGTTGAGCATTTATATTTTTATTCATGTTAATAGTTATTCTCATTGTTGGTTTGAATTCCATTGTATGTTTTTATTTAATATTTTGGCATCCGCTTTTATGGTTTCAGGTAGTTAGCCTTATTTATTTTTGGTATAGTCTGTTGATGCTAGAATGAGCCATCTGAGATTCCTGATTTAATATAGTATAGAGCTGGCCACCCATTATTATTTTAAGTGGGGTGTCACAGATTGATGGTTTTGATGTCGGGTTTGAGATGGTAGAAATGCGTATAGGTCGCAGGTTTCATATGTGGGTCAAAGGATTCGGGTTGGAGATGGTAGTTTGCTGGACGGATTTTGGCGCCGACGAGGGGGTAGATGACGCCGATTTTGCATGGGTTTGGACTCGAGTTTAACTGTTGCCTGGATTGTGTTCCAATTTGAGGAGGTAGTAGGTTCAGTCAAGTTGAGAACCGGGTTTGGAGGATTGTTGGAGGTCGCCGGATTGGTGGTCAGGTAATTTGGTTGACATGAGGTGGATAACAGGTATAGGTATGGTAAATATGGGTAAAAGTTTTGTGCGTTGTGTTGGTTATGGTGGAAAGGGGAGAGAGAGTGACTGGGTGTTAGTGAGGAAGGTGATGGGGGTTGTATTTGGTGTATGTGAGGTGTATGGTAGTTAGGTGTAGGTTTGGGTGTGTGTGTTCTAGTGTACACAAAACAAATAAAAAATAAAAACTACGTATATGCTATTCAACTCAACTAATAAAATTAAAATGAAATCTATTAAAATAATAGAAACAATAAAAATTAAAATCCTACTCTAAAAAGACTCAAAATAAAATAATATAAATAAGCCTAAACTAATAAAAAGAAAATATAATAAAATATTAATAAAACTAAACTAATAATAAAAACTAAATAAAAATAAATGCACACCTATTATATTTATAGACATGGACTTAGTGAAAAACATACTCACATGCACTATTATATTTACACAATATGTTAAAACACTAAGTGAAATAAAATAGTAAAAATGACTCAAAAAATCTAAACTAATAAAATAAAATAACACACACAGAGGGCCATTTTAGGGAAGGCTAAGGGGTTTGGGCTCGATTCGGCACATTGAAACTCATCTGGGCAAGCTCAACGGGACTCTGTCTTTACGGTTGCTTTGATTTTCTTCATTTAATGCTTTTGACCGCTATTGTATTGCAATCGATTGGATTTAAGACTATTTGACACTGCAACTGCCGATTGACCTACAATATAGATAAATACAAACATAAGGTCATTTTTAATTCAAACGAGTGAAAAAATGCTTCTATTCGGGATATAAAATAGACAGTTTTGGGTGCTTATCACACCATCACCAAACAGAACATTGCTAGTCCTTGAGCAAAAACTGAGAGAAAACAGATACAAGTAACCAAAAGTGTTCCACTTTCGTAGGCACTGGCGATTGCACTTAGCATGTGCAACAAGTCGTTAAACCTATAGATTTCCCTACAGGACGAGTGGTGTATCGTGAAGGTTTGCAATGAATGTATCCACAAAATTAAAATATTTATTTAGAAGCCGTTTTTTTTTCTTTTGACGATGAAATGCTATACAACCGAACTAAACAGGCATTAAGGAACATCGTATTCAAATATCGAAGATGGCATAAAATTACTTAATACCAAAAGCATAATCCTTCCTAAAACTCAACACCTGTTAGAGTGAAACAATATTAAGTGTCATTAGAGTAATTCCTAGATTGCCTTTATACGATCAACGTTTTTGACTTCAATTATCACTAGATATATCTCTCTGAATCGAACTCTCTGAGAATTAGGTAAGTCTATTTCTCTAGTGTGTGAGGAGGTGAGTAAATGCAAACAAGTTCAAGCGTCTCATACGCTTATAAAAAATCGTGAATACGTGAAAAAAATTGATCTCATGAGGGAATGATTACCACTATGTTGAGAATGTCGAGTTATTAACCATATAGACTTCTCGTTCGTTCGAACACATTACCAAGGGTGAAACTGTGGTTTATGAAAGGTATGAGGGAATATTGAAGATGATGCTGGTAGGGTTTTTGAGAAGAGTGTGACACAATTTGAATAACTAATGTCTTAATTTTTCGAATTTTTGATTGCATGCTTTCTTTTTCTTCTTTTCTATTTTTTTCTATCTTTTTTTCTTTCTTTGCTTATTTTTTCTACTTTTTTTTCTCTTTTTTATTGGGATGCGATTTTCGTTTCATAACAAAAATGAAGAGAATTTACATTGACAATTTAAAAACACTCTTTTTCTGAAAAATGATGGTATTGATAGGGAATGACATATGGATGGTATCTGGCGTATATATGAACAGGGGGAATATGGAAAGATAATGGGTAAAGTGAATACTAATGTGCTATGGACAAATGGTAAGTGTATGCGGAAAAATGGTTTAGTGATCAGGACAAGCTACAAGACACATGTTTCTTACAACTTGAAAATGATGCCATTCTTAGTGATGATGCCAAATGTGAAAAATAATGAGACCATGCATTGACTAAGTGCGGTACCTAAAGAAAGTTGAGTCAACTTGTCCCCGGAAACGACGCCATTTGATCTCTCGTCATTTGATAACTTGTTATAGATGCGTCAGTCATCGTCTCAAAATGTCAAGTCTTAAAGTTCCCTTGAACTCCCTACAAAACTTGTTAAAAACTAGTATTTTGGTAAGCACGGGTATCAATCCAACTTTCAACTGAAGAAACAATTAGCGCAACTCCTTGCAATTTCAATTTTGTTATTAAATTTTTTTTTATGTTTAAAAACAATTTCAAGGAGAATGAATCAACTACTGCAAAAATCACATGCAATTAAATAACTACTAAAATTTAAAATATAACCAAGTTTAGAATTATTAGAAGATACAAGAGGCGGGATTACACCGCGTGATCAATTCCATTTAATTTCTTAATTTATTCAATTGAAATGTTTCGAGATGATATTAAATTCATAATTTAACTCTCGTTACAATCATAAACTCAGCCATATCATTTTCAGCAATTAAATTCAGAAATGTCATTATAAAAAAAATAAGATTCATACTCTTTTTAACAAAATATGCACTAAGGTTAATTTATTAATATATATACGAATCTTTGAATCACACACAGAATTAATATCTGAATTTTAGGAAAAATATCTATCTCTAGTTCGAATTCCAAAATAAAATATTAACTTTTAAAATTAATTTACTAACTCTCATTATATAAATTAACCAGTGACTATTCCAAATTAATTAACCTAGAAGCATAGCAATGAAACAAATTATTTAATTAAACTAACATCCTACGTGTTTCATCCCACACCTTGAATCGGGTGTTTAACCAAGCATAATAAATCTCAATCACAAACATGTAAATAGAATTTAAATAGAAGAGTAAGGAATACAATACGCAAAAGTCGCATTCCTAATTGATTCTTTGAATTGCGTCCACTGTCTTCACACTCAACTTAGATTGATTACAAAAATCATCATGAACACTAAACCTAGAAATTATTCTAGACCTAGACTTTTTTTTTTAATTTTTTTTAATTTTTTCTATGCTACTGGACTCTCTCTGCAGTATTGTTTTTTTCTTCTGTGTCCGTTGTAAGTCCTGCCTTCATTTTAATGAGCTACCCTTCATTTATATCTGACAAGTGTTTCTTTTTGGTAAAGGATTATATGGGATATTTGTTTGGCTAAACCAAAGATTTTGTTTGGATAGGCCCGTGGATATTTTTATTCATAGAAATTTTCATTTTGGTTCCCTAATTCATAAATTGGGGGTTCCGATTTTATTGGGTTGTGGGTGGTTAAGGTCGATTTCGGGTTTGAAGATTGGGTAGGTAATGGTTTTCGGGTTTTGGTTGTTTTACAACTCCGAGTTAGTGGGTATGGGGTTGGATGGTTGGATGAATGGAGGTTGGGTTCGTCCGGGGCATAAATGGTTGTCCGAAACTATGCTTGGCTAGAGCTGGTTATAGTAGTGGGTGGCTTCGGGGAGGGACAAGATGGCCGGCGGGTTTAGGGTCGAAAAGGTAGTAGGGTTGATTAAAGAAGGTTCAGGCACCAGCAATTCGTGTATGGGTTTATGGGTAAGGAAATGTTCGTGAGTTTGAAGTTGGGTGTGTAATGGAGTTTGTGGAGAAATGGAAGAGAAGAAGGGTAGACTTGGTTGTGTAGTTATGTATGGTAGGGAGGGTATGCGTGAGTGTTAAGTTTCATAAAAAAAATATTTAAAATAAAAAATATCTAACATTTACACCTCAAGTAAAGATATAAAATAAATTAAATTAACAACATGAAATTTATTAAAACTGAAAAAAATAAATTCCCACCCTATGAATAAAAGACTCTAATAAAATCATAATAAAATTAAACTAACTAAAAAAACAAAGAATTACAAACTAAAAATTAAAAATAAATAAATGACAACGTAATAAAATATGTATACCTAATAATAAATAAAACTAATGCTAAAAAATAAAAGTCCTAAACTAAAAGACTCAAAATAAAATAAAATAATAAAACTAACCTAATAAAGTTAAAAAAAAGATAAAATGAAATAAAAACAAAACAAACACCTATTATATTTGCATAAATAATATTAATCTACTTGATGCATAATAGCGTTCCCTAAAATCTACAACTATACGGACTCAAATAAATACGAATCAAGTAAAAATAATCTAGAAAAATAAAAAAGTACCAACTAAACACACACGAGGCTCGAGTGATGGTCTGGACTCAGTTTAGGCTTAGGACTGGAACAAGCAAGAGGTTAGGACATCGAAACTAATCAGGTCAAGCGCAAGTAGGGATTTATGACTTCACGATCACTTTGTTTTTCTTCATTTACTGCTTTTGACCGCTACATTACCACAATTAACTTGATTTAGCAATATTTCATACCACGACTGCATGTCGACCTGAGAAATAAGTAAATACGACATAAGGCTATTTTTATTAAAAACGAGTGACTAAAATGCTTTTATTTGGGGCATAAATTAAACACTTTTGGGTTCTTATCAGCTGTCACCACCCACGTCAACTTCAAGAATTCTTTTACTTTTTTTTATCTCGAGAATCAATTAAATATAGAGGTACACAGGCGTTTTTGTATTTAGTGCTGTTACAATTATGTTTTTCTTGAAATTTAATAATTGTGTTGCATTACAATCCCTAACAGAATTTATCATACTATGTGATTTAGTTGTTAGTTGTTTCTGCTCACATGAGTGCTCGTTGTCGCAACTTGGTTGAGGACTCACGGTGGTCGAATTTATTGTTTCTCAAGTTTATTGAGCCAATTTTTAATTATCCGTTACTCGTATTGTTTTTTCGTTAACAATATACACTTATATTTTCTACTTGCCAATAGCCCCGGGTGATGCATGTCGACTTATAGTTTCTATCTACAATGCGACGAAGTTAACTTTATAATATACTAGTGTTCGACTTTTCGCAAAAATATTTTACTTCTATTGGATGACAATATATAAGTTAATGATATACATTTAGAATAGTTTGGACCCTTTCAAAGTAGTAAAATTTTAATATACTTTGTATTTAGATTTTTTTTTCAATATCATTCAATAATTTTTAATTTTTTACACTGAAATTGTAAATTACAAAAAGTCTTGCCAAAGAAATAATGAACATTAAATTTATATATAAATAATTCATCAATGTACGAATAGTGAGGCAATTAAAATATACCAAATTAATCTCTAGACATAAATTAATTTTAGGGAGGAATAGCGTATGACATTAATCATAAAAATCCAATGCATACAATTGTATAATTGGACTTGAATGATTATGAGTGTTGTTTCAAAATATATAATGACAAAATTTTAAAAATAAGAATAGAAAAGTAAACGTACACCAAACATCTCGAACACCACTATTTTTTCTCTCTGTCTGTACGGGGCGTGCAGGGGATTCGCTATTTTGTGTTAATTTTTATCATCTAATCCACAACTTAACTTGCAACTCATAAAGGAGATGAAAAAACTTTATAGATTTTAACTGTTAATAGATTACTTTTTAAGGGTAAATTTCCAAATATTAAAACCTATAGGCTATTATCTAATCGAGTTAAAGTTCTTCAACTATCAGGAAAGTTAATTTTAGGACATGGACACATGGGTTATTCGTGTACTTTGTATGCCACATACTTGTTCTCTAAAACTTTGGATGTCCGAAGTAATTTTTGTGTGTTATCTGTATTTCATTCTTTATCGAATGAATTTGACTGACTTGATAATACGAACTTCACTTATATGTTTTTAAAAGAATTTGGCTGCATAATCTTATTTAGTATAATTTTTTTTAAATCTAAACACAAACACAATGAAGTACTTAATTTTACTAGAAGAATTTTAATCTCTTCATCACCGTCTCTCTCCTTTAGGTCCAATGGTTCTGGAACATACAACAACCAAGCACAATGAAGAATTAGCATATAAACATGCAACAATATTGTTCAATGTTGTTTTCTGAACTAAAAAGAACAGTTCAATGATATGCTGAAAAAACATATGAAGTTTATTGTGCTTTTTAGAAAATAGTCCTTTATTTTCCTTTTTTATTATGTTAACGTGATATTCAGAAAGTGCATAATTGTTTAAAATGTGTTCTCCAAACCACGCATCAAAGAATTAGCCGATATAAAAAAATTATAGACAAAAAGAAAAATATTTTCACTTGTGAATTGAAAAATAAGAACGAAATATAAAATTTTCATTCTTACCATTCTGAGGCGTTCCTAATGGTGTCTTGAGGATGGCATTGACTCCATTGATTATTGGTCGGTGGTGGGTTGAGGTAGAGGTTCTCACAATGATCCCCACTGGTGGCTTCGTCATACCCCATGTTATTTGAGATAAGACCCTTTAACCACTAAAATACCCCATGTTATTCAAAATTAAAAGAAGATTAAAGTCATGTCTAAGATGAAACCTAGATAAAGATTGTAAAGGTGTAACAAAGTGTAAAAAGAATGTAGAGTGCGTTAAAAATGAAGATTTTTTAAAAGATGAAATTTTCTAACATAATAATTATTGGCGTTGACACAATCCATGTAAAACTGGCAAATTTAAATCAATACACTTGTAAAACTAAGAAATTAAGTCCCCATGTTTCAAAGTCAAGGCTGATACCGTAACGATTCGATCGAGTTGACTAGGTATCGGCACCCATAGATCAAATTTCGAGTTACGAGTTGAGTTTTTCATTAGTTGTGTGAATCCACCTTACATCGGTAATTTCTCAAAAGCATCTTCTCATATTGGCAATGTTACGGTAGTATCGTCTCATATCGGCAATATCACTGTAGTATCTACCTATATCGGTGATATATCGATCGAAATGGTATAAGTTACTAAGCATCGATCTCTCTATCTCAACTTCTAACAATTTTGCATCCTTGTCACGATCGGAGCAATCTCTTTCATTTCAATACGAGATATATGATGTTTCGTGGTCTCCAATAGGTATTTTGGTTAAGTCTCTCATTTATTTTCTTCTAGTATTAAAAAAGTGTTTATCTCCCATTTAACCTTATTTTTTATATTTACTTAATTTGTATTGAAATGCATCATTATTCACATATCCTTAAGTTTATGATTATTTACATTTAATAATCATATATATATATATATATATATATATATATATATATATATATATATACCCTTTATTAGTAATAGGTAACATTATAACATTCACGAAGAATATATTACTAAATATATATTGATTTAGACAATGTTATCCATATTAAGTGATGATTTAATATAAACATGAGACAATGTTATGCATACTAAATGGTAATTTTTTACTTGTCTAATTAATCCATACTATTATTCTTATTGTTGTAAACTTTTTTGTATTTTTTTCAAATTATTTTGAGTTCTCTAAATAGTGTATAGTCGCGTATCACCCGAGACCGAGGCCGATACCTATACCGAGTCAAAAATTTAGGGTCCGAGTCATAGACCAATACCGAGATTTTGAACCATGTAAGTCCCTGAATTGATGTTGACACAATCCAGTCATATACGAATAATAAAGGTTCTAGTTCTACACACAAATGCATTGAAAGCATCAAAATAGTGACCAAATACTAAAAAAACTAACATGTTGAGGATGTTTTAATACTCGTATACCTTGGTCGAATGCATTGGGTATAAAATAATAAACCATGTCTCATAGGCCCATTAGACGAAGCTATAGGAAGCAATCCATATCCCCTCTTATTGGACAAAATCAAACTTCGTTAGCAAAATATGGAAAATGGGTGAAGTAAATAGATAAAAAAAAAACTCAAAATTTTATTATTTTCATTTTATGGTTGGCTCGAGAGCTCATTTATAATGAGCACTGTGTCGAAATGATCTTGCATTTATAGTAAATGCAATCAACATTATAATATTTCCAACTGTTTTTAGTACCATTAACAATATCGTAATAATTTGGATTTAACTAGATATAAACCCGTGCGATGCGCGGGCCATACTATTCTCATTGTCATTTTGTAAAAATCATACCGATATAATTGTAAAACATGATTATTTCATGGCTCTCAATTTTCCAAATTATGCTTCACGTTCCGTTGTCTTAGCTCTTTATTTTTTATCTCGACTTCGGTGTTTCAGGGGCAATGGACGATATTTCGCTATCATTTTCATTTTTGGTAATGGGAGAGTTTGTGTATATCTTGTTTAAACATCTGCAGAAGGATATGGTTTTCTTGGGCCAAAAAGCAAGTATAAGAAACTTCTTTTTCTTGTAGACATCCTTGAGGGTAGTCTTCTGTTTCTTGAAATAACAGTCAACACCTGGGCAAGTGACAACCTCACCACTTCTCTGTTTCCAAAGAAAAATCATTCCTGACCTCAGATCATATAATAAGATAGACATAATTCTAATATCAAACGAATTCTAATTGTATTAAAACTCAAGCATACAGATAGAGGAAATGACAATATTTTGAATGTGAGTGTTTATTGGTGTAACACCCTTCTTAAAACAATAACCGGTGGCTAGCCCTATACTACATTAAATCAGGAGTTTCAGATGGTCCAGTCTCAACATTAACTGTCGGTACTACATAATATAGGACTAACTACCCGATATCATATAAGCGACATGTTAAACTTAAATAAAATATGCAACAGACAATCAACAACACTACGAATAAAGAAAAGAAAGATGCATGAAAGAACTATGATAAAAGAAACGCATAATTAAAATGAAATAAATAACTACAACTGAATATACTACAATGAAGTAAACCCGAATAAGCTGTCGGGTCACAGCCAATACAATAATTGAAATGGAATAAATATAAACATGTATATAAATATCCCTTGGGTACAAACCCGATATACAACATGGATACAACCTGGATTTTTAAAGAAGTAGAAAGCGACGACAAGATACATCCCGCAACAGTCCGCACCCGTCACGGCTCCCAAGACTCTGGATAGAAGGTCATCCGGCATCCATGCGGTAGGACACCTGTAATAGTATATATATATATATATATATATACAGGCAGGAGAGAAAAGTAAACGGGTTAGAGCCCGAGTGTGAAAAATATTTAGCAAGTGTGTTAATCGTGCATAATAAATATCGGTGCACTTATTTCATAATTAAAGTGGAATCGCACTCTCGTTAAACCCCAACTCACCTCTCATCTAACGGCGCGCACCTATTCGCGTCCTCAAGTTTTAGTTAAATTACCCCAAATTTAAGGACAACCTAACTTATTAAAGTCCTAGCTTATACCCATGATATTTGCCTTCTTATCTTAACTCGAGAATCCACCCCTTTTCTAATCCTACTCGATTATCTTTAGAAGCGATTATGCCAAAATGGGCTCAATGGATTCCGGTTTATAATTTATTTAATTAGAATTCTTAATACGTTACCCATTTATATTTGGGTTGAAACATATGATTTAATTTCGAATTAACATGCAAACAAAATTATTATTGACAAAACTTCTCCCCAATTTCAACGCTGCGCTGCGTTTCGTGCGTGGGGTGTCTCGCAAAGCGAAATCCAAACAAGGAACCACCCCGTTACACTACTCCTTGTCAATGTCGATCCTGGAGATCCATTATACCACGCATAAATATTGACAGAACTTCTCTCTAATCTCAACAATGCACTACATTTCGTGCGTGGGGTGTCTCGCAAAGCGAAATCCGAACAAGGAACCACCCCGTTACACTACTCCTTGACAATGTCGTTCCTAGAGATCCATAATGCCATAAAAACAATATAATACTACTACTAAATTTTAGACTACAATATGAAAACAACTACAATCTCCAATAATATCCTTGAGATGATGTAACCTAAATATTCCTTAAGCGTGATACATCAATCCCCCAATCATCTAGTACACCATAATCATCGAAGATGTACTCCATAAAAGTCCATAGCCTTTCATCTATAGAATATATATAAATAAATATATATATATATATATAGCTATTTTATACTAATCATATATATATATATATATATATATATACAATCATCCATTCCCATGGACAAGTGTACATACAACATATGATGTACAATGGCCATCCACATAATATACTCGGCTACATATATCACCGATAACACTGCATCATGCTATCATCTTCCCAGTGCCCGACTCATGTAGCAATACTAGGGCCACCATGATGGGACTAAACGACAACCATCTCGTGGTAAACTCGCGCACACGACGTCCCAAGAATCGGTCATAGCTCCAAACCGGAAATGAGACAAAACATACCCACCACGTCTCATCCCAAAAATATAAATCATATCATAATAACACATGAGACGACTATGACCTGGGGAATATCCACACCCTGCTTTTCTAGACAGGATGATCACCATCTATGCACGCAACTTCCCAATGACAGCATAAGTGGGGTATGATTAACCACGTAAGTATATATATCATTCACATGCACAATATATACACATCCATATGATCCAATCATATAAATAAACCATCACATAAGGTTTAAATATCCATACCATGTATGTCCACACATAAATATATATATATATTCATATGCATACAGATATATATACATATATTCACATATCCATATACCTATATATATATATGAACTAATCCTCATTCATATGTATAAGATATATTCTCTCGGCTATAAGTATAAAAATCATCAAAATACCAGCCGTCACCACAAACTCATTTAATTACCTCGATATGTGAATACCATTCCTCACTTGAAACCAAGGTTCTAAATAACGCGGGGCGTGATCGAGGCGTGGAGTCCAAGCCTTAAGCCTTAGAAGCTTAGGCGGGCCTAGGCGTGAAAAGGCGTTTAGGCCTTTTTAATATATTTTAATATTTTTTAACCATAACAAGGCTATTAAAATACTAAAATTGTACATATCATAAAAATATGTATGAATATTTGCAAATAAAAATACTATTTGATTATTTTGGGTGAGATAATGGTCTGGTTTGTAAAAACAAATCTTTAAAAGGCGATATCGTTTCACTAAAGCATTATTATTTTTAGGGAAAAAGTATGCCTTAAGGGTTTTACCAGGCATAAAGCGTCAAAATCTTAAGGCGGGGCGTTTCCCAAGCCTCAAGCCTAGGAGTGCCTAGGCGGAGCCTAGGCGAGTTTTTTAGAACAGTGCTTGAAATATATTCATTCATTTTTCCCTATGATAAATTGTGTCCCAAACAACATACGAATGCATATATTTATATCCAACATTAGGGATATCACCCAAAGTTCAGTTTAGGAAACCATCACTACACATACCATCTATATCAGAGACCACATTAAAGAATCTAGTAATGATTTCAACTACTAGTATACACATAACTAATAGTCTATAAACCTCAACTTATCCCAACTTTATTTCAAGTGTTGGAATCCTAATGGTTACTTCCACTCAATTAAGTATACCATCCTAACTAGACTTTGTACAATCGCATATTCTAGTTGAGAGTACAATCCAAGTTGTTCCTTAATTTAAACATTCTAAGGATACGTAACCTCTCTCCCTCGATAGTCCCCAATTATAACTTAATAGAATCCTATCGCTATAAAGATCCAATATAAATATCGGCCTATAACTTCCCAACATCCCCTCGCAACTTTCTCTAAGAGTTCTTAACATCCTATCATATCTATACTTACTTTTAATTCCATAGGTAGGATTGTTAACTCCAATGAGGTTTCCCAAAATCTCTATACATAACTCAAATGCATACATATGTACATTCTCCCAAATTTTCGAGGAATCTCCATAATTATATCATGTGAGAAACCTTTTTTATAAGTCTATAAAACATATCTCTTATATCATAAGAGAGGGCCCCAAATCAACAAACCCAACCAAAAAGGGTTAGAAATCACTATAGATAAAAACACTCCAAATCCCCTATTTCCGAATCGATTCGGCCCTATTCCGAATCGATTCGGCCCAACGAATCGATCCGGCCTCCCTGGCGAATCGATTCGGGTACAAAGACCTGGGCTTCTGTCACAAGCCAAATTGATTCGGCTTGGGTCCGAATCGATTCGGTCAATGCAGACCTGCCAATTTGCCTAGGCCGAATCGATTCGCTTAAGGGGCGAATTGATTCGGGTCTGCAGATTTTGAAGGGTTCATCTTCTTCATCAAAACCCACGAATTCTAAGCCCTAAAATTTCTATGCTAACCCCCAAAACTTCATCAAATCATGATTTTAAACTAATAAATAAACCCAAAGTTGATCCCAACCGTTTCTACATCATTAAACCCATATATAAACATTGATTTCAAGATTTAAACCCAAAAATCTAGGTTTTGATATTTATACCCAAAATCCATTTCTTTAACCCACAAATTATGAAATGAAATACACAAATAACTATTTAGCAAGATTAAACACATGCCTCATATTTGTAGAGGTTGGATCATCCTCGATGTCGCGGTTTAGCCAGAGTTCCCAAGCTTTTTCTCCTCTCTCTCTTCCTTCCTTCTTCTTTTCTCTCTTCTTTCTATTTCTCTCTTTTTCTCAAATGAGAAGGCTTCATCCGTAAGCCTTTAAATCCCTTAAAACAATAAACCCAATTTTAAATGTTAATACACAATTTAAATGACTTGTTTACTCCAATTCGAGTCAAACTGACATAAAAATATTCAGGAGCCGAAATAAAACCCAATGACAGTGATTTTGACTATCTTGACCATTCCAGGATCTCGATGGTACCCTCAAAATCATCATCCGGAATACTTTGAAATGCTCTCAATTTTTGGAGCTCAATTCCAAATTTTAGAATTCTCCAATTTAATTATATTTTATTTTC
The DNA here is from genome assembly GCA_949130495.1 of Sambucus nigra. NCBI lineage: Eukaryota > Viridiplantae > Streptophyta > Magnoliopsida > Dipsacales > Adoxaceae > Sambucus > Sambucus nigra. The sequence goes on from OX422212.1 coordinate 366,513,741, forward strand.
CCAAAAATTTAATTTCTCAGTCTCAAAATCATGGGGTGTTACATTCTTCCCCCCTTATAAAAATTTCGTCCGTGAAATTTAAGACATGCCTAGGAACTCAATATCATCTATTCCTTACATAAACTCTTAGGATCACTATACCGAATCCGTTCTAGTTTTCACATCGAACCAAGGGCACCCATACACCCCATCCCCGAGCTCTACTCGTAGACTCATAATCTGGCTCCATTAGCCTCAAACCATCATATACTATCACCACTATAATCTATAATAACATATTAAATATATAAAAGTTTGAAAATTCCCAATGGTTGAACTCTCCTCAATCCTTGACCCTAGCTACCTTCGTGCGGGGGAGGTCTCGTAAGCAAAATCCAAACAAGGAACCCTCCCAATACACTACTGTGTAGCTAGGTCGGGGATTGAGATAAGTGTAACCAAGGTTATGGTTTTTTTAAAAAAAATTCATATATTTAGATATTTCCCAAAGGCCTATATAATAATATAATATAAATAAATTCCGCATCTCCCAACACGCCAAACAAACACCTTGTGTTTAGGACACAAGGCCTCAACAATTACAATACTCTAACCAGTACCTAATTCTCAAAACTAGAACGTCTATGGGCTAAATTCTCCGTTCAACATAAATCTACCAAACTTTGAACCTCTCAATTACACCATTCCTATACATCACACCAACACCTTTATATAAACTAAGTTCGTCCCTCATTAGGGCACTACAATTACATACCCTAACCTATCAATAAGACAATAGTCTCATAACCACTACCCAACAAACCTCGACATTCCTCACCTCTGGAATTTAAAATAATAACTTCTGACTACATCCTCATGAGACAATTTATTTTCTCAAAAGATGCCCTACAAAGGCCATACTTGCTCAGTCCTTCCTCTAAGAAAATTCTGTATACCCTAACGGTGTAGTGGCTATTCCTCATCATGCCTTACGCGTGACATTCTCAATACCGCACAAAGCATGACCCAAACCCAAAGAAAGGTATTCTACCTTATACCTCCATAATCCAATGACTTAAGCTCGTCCTTGAATCTCAACTCAGGGTCCACTACTCCTTCCAGGACCATCATTATCCCTAAAACTATTTCTCCACAAGAGAAACATCTTCCCCAAAATCCTTCCTATCCATTTTAAAGGACAAAACGAAATTGCAGCTAACGAAAACTCCCACAGTCCTACGCAACGAAACTGAATCTCCAAATTCTTTTTCCCTCATCCTAGAAGGCGATAATCCTGATATTGGGACAACTCCACACACCTCACGTCGGGAAAAGTCACCAACACTAGGTTTCCTAGCAAAGGTTAACGATTTCCTCAACCTAAACCTCCCAAGGACTACACTATATACCTCTCCTCAGACTTAGATTACAAAGTCCAAGATTCGCCATTCGAGTAAGTTTCCCTTCCTTTATCAACCACCGATCGAACACCCTGAACCACTGCTAGAGTTCTCTTTCTTATATCTCCGCCGGAATCAGGAGAAACAAATATCCCCGATCAAAGCGTACATAAAATCGGTTACGGGTATTATATCTCTAATCTTGTCCTTACCTAGACGACATAATCTAGGTGACGTCTGAAATGAAAGAAATTGTTATCAGAACGTCGATCAAGTGAATACACTTCACAGAAGAAGATATGCACAGTGAACACAACAGTCCTAATAGTAGGGATTTATATCAAGAACGTTAACGGAAGAACGCAAATAACTCGCACAGATCCTAAAGACTCTAGAACCTGTTTCTCTGATACTATCTATAACATCCCACTTAAAATAATAACGGGTGGCCAACCCTATACAACATTAAATAAGGAGTTTCATATGGTCCAGTCTCAACATCAACTGTCGGTACTACATAATATAGGACTAACTACCCGATATCACATAAGCGAGATGTTAAAATTAAATAAAATAAGCAATAGACAACAAAAAACACTACGAATAAAGGAAAGAAAGATGCATGAAAGAACTATGATAAAAGAAACGCAGAATTAAAATGAAATAAATAACTACAACTGAATATACTACAAAGAAGTAAACCCGAATAAGTTGTCGGGTCACAGCTAATACAATAACTGAAATGGAATAAATATAAACATGTTTATAAATATCACTTGGGTACAAACCCGATATACAACATGGATCCTACCTAGATTTTTAAAAAAGTAGAAAGCGACTATAAGATACATCCCACAACAGTCCGCACCTGCACGGCTCCCAAGACTCTGGATAGAAGGTCATCCGGCATCCATGCTGTAGGACACCTGTAATAGTGTGTATATATATATATATATATATAGGTTGGAGAGAAAAGTAAATGGGTCAGATCCCGAGTGTGAAAAATATTTAGCAAGTGTGTTAACCGTGCATAATAAATATCGGTGCACTTATTTCATAATTAAAGTTGAATCGCACTCTCATGAAACCCCAACTCACCTCTCATCTAACAGCGCGCACCTATTCGCGTCCTCAAGTTTTAGTTAAATTACCCCAATTTTAAGGACAACCTAACTTATTAAAGGCCTAGCCTATACCCACGAGATTTGCCTTCCTATCTTAACCCGAGAATCCATCCCTTTTCTAATCCTACTTGATTATGTTTAGAAGCGATTATGCCAAAATGGGCTTAATGGATTCTAATTTATAATTTATTTAATTAGAATTCTTAATACGTTACTCATTTATATTTGGGTTGAAACATATGATTTAATTTCGAATTAACATGCATACAAAATTATTATTGACAAAACTTCTCCCCAATTTCAACGTTGCGCTGCGTTTTGTGCGTGGGGTGTCTCGCAAAGCGAAATCCGAACAAGGAACCACCCCGTTACACTACTCCTTGTCAACGTCGATCCTGGAGATCCATTATACCACGCATAAATATTGACAAAACTTCTCTCTAATCTCAACAATGCTCTACGTTTCGTGCGTGGGGTGTCTCGCAAAGCGAAATCCAAACAAGGAACCACTCCGTTACACTACTCCTTGATAATGTCGATCCTAGAGATCCATAATGCGATACAAACAATATAATACTACTACTAAATTATATACTACAATATAAAAACAACTACAATCTCCAATAATATCCTTGGGATGATGTAACCGAAATATTCCATTAGCGTGATGCATCAATCCCCCAATCATCTAGTACACCATAATCATCCAAGATGTACCCCATAAAACTCCATATCCTTTCATCTATAGGACATATATAAATATAGATATACATTAGCTATTTTATTCTAACCATATATATATATATATATATATATATACAATCATCCATTCCCATGGCCAAGTGTACATACCAAATATGACGTACAATGGCCATCCACATAATATACTCGATTATATATATCGCCGATAAAACTGCATCATGCTATCATCTTCCCAGTGCTAGGCTCACATAGAAATACTAGGGCCACCATGGTGGGACTAAACGACACCCATCTCGTGGTAAACTCACGCACACGACGTCCCGGGAAGCGGTCATAGCTCCAAACCGACAATGAGACGAAACATACCCACCACGTCTCATCCCAAAATATAAATCATATCATAATAACACACGGGACGACTATGACCTGGGGAATATCCACACCTTGCTTTTCAAGCCAGGATGATCACCCTCTACGCACGCAACTTCCCAATGACAGCATAAGCGGGGTATGCTTAACCACGTAAGTATATATATCATTCACATCCACAATATATATACATCCATATAATCCAATCATATAAATAAACCATGACATAAGGTTTAAATATCCATACCATGTATGTCCACACATAAATATATCTATATATTCATATGCATATAGATATATATACATATATTCACATATCCATATACCTATATATATACGAACTAATACTCGTTCATATGTATAAGATATATTCTCTCGGATATAAGTATAAAAATTCTAAAAATACCAGCCGTCACCACAAACACATTTAATTTACCTCGATATATGAATGCCATTCCTCACTTCAAACATATTCATTCATTTTCCCTATGATGAATTATCTCCCAAACAACATCCGGATGTATATATTTATATCCAACATTAGGGTTATCACCCAAAGTTCAGTGTCGAAAACCATCACTACACATACCATCTATATCAGAGAGCACATTAAAGAATCTAGTAATGATTTCAACTACTAGTATACACATAACTAATAGTCTATAAACCTCAACTTATCCCAACTTTATTTCAAGTGTTGGAATCCCAATGGTTACTTCCACTCGATTAAGTATACCATCCAAACTAGACTTTGTGCAATCGCATATTCTAGTTGATAGTACAATCCAAGTTGCTCATTAATTTAAACATTCTAAGGATACGTAAGCCCTCTCTCTCGATAGTACCCAATTTTAACTTAATAGAATCCTATCGCTATAAAGATCTAACATAAATATCGGCCTATAACTTCCCAACATCCCCTCACAACTTTCTCTAATAGTTCTTAACCTCCTATCATATATATACTTACTTCTAAGTCCATAGTTAGGATTGTTAACTCCAATGAGGTTTCCCAAAATCTCTATACATAACTCCAATGCATACATGCGTACATTCTCCCAAATTTTCGAGGAATCCTCATAATTATATCATGTGAGAAACCCTTTTTATAAGTCTCCAAAACATATCTCTTATACCATAAGAGAAGGCCCCAAATCAATAAACCCAACCAAAAAGCTTTAGAAATCACTATAGAGAAAATAAATACAAATCCCCTGTTTCCGAATCGATTCGGTCCTATTCCGAATCGATTCGTCCCAGCGAATCGATTCGGCCCAGAGAATCGATTCAGACTCCTTAGCGAATCGATTCGGGTCCAAAGACCTGGGCTTCTATCACAAGTCAAATCGATTCGGCTTGGGTCCGAATCGATTCGGGTCTGCAGATTTTGAAGGGTTCATCTTCTTCATCAAAACCCACGAATTCTAAACCCTAAAATTTCTATGCTAACCCCCAAAAATTCATCAAATCATGATTTTAAACCAATAAATCAACCCAAAGTTGATCCCAACCATTTCTACATCATTAAACCCATATAAAAACATTGATTTCAAGATTTAAACCCAAAAATCTAGGTTTTGATATTTATACCCAAAATCCATTTCTTTAACCCACAAATTATGAAATGAAATACACAAATAACTATTTAGCAAGATTAAACACTTGCCTGAGATTTGTAGAGGTTGGATCGTCCTCGATGTCGCGGTTTGGCCAGAGTTCCCAAGCTTTTTCTCCACTCTCTCATCCATTCTTCTTCTTTTCTCTCTTCTTTCTATTTCTCTCTTTTTCTCAAATGAGAAGGCTTCATCCGTAAGCCTTTAAATCCCTTAAAACAATAAACCCGATTTTAAATGTTAATACACAATTTAAATGACTCGTTTACTCCAATTCGAGTCAAACTGACATAAAAATATTCCGGAGCCGAAATAAAAACCCAATGACAGTCATTTTGACTATCTCGACCATTCCGGGATCAATGGTACCCTCAAAATCATCATCCGGAATACTTTGAAATCTTCTCTATTTTTGGACCTCAATTCCAAATTTTAGAATTCTCCAATTTAATTATATTTTATTTTCCCAAAAATTTAATTTCTCAGTCTCAAAATCATGGGGTGTTACAATCTTCCACCCTTAAAAAAATTTCATCCGCGAAATTTAAGACATGCCTAGGAAATCAATATCATCTATTCCTTACATCAACTCTTAGGATCACTATACCGAATCCATTCTAGTTTTCACATCGAACCAAGGGCGCCCATACACCCCGTACCCGAGCACTACTCGTAGACTCATAATCTGGCTCCATTAGCATCAAACCATCATATACTATCACCACTATAATCTATATTAACATATTAAATATATAAAAGTTTGAAAATTCCCAATGGTTGAACTCTCCTCAATCCTTGACGCTAGCTACCTTCGTGCGGGGGAGGTCTCGCAAGCAAAATCCAAACAAGGAACCCTCGCAATACACTACTGTGTAGCTAGGTCGGGGATTGAGATTAGTGGAACCAGGGTTATGTTTTTATAAAAAAAAATCATATATTTAGATATTGCCCAAAGGCCTATATAATAATATAATATAAATAAATTCCGCGTCTCCCAACACGCCAAACAAACACCTTATGTTTAGGACACAAGGCCTCAACAATTACAATACTCTAACTAGTACCTAATTCTCAAAACTAGCACGTCTATGGGCTAAATTATTCGTTCACAATAAATCTACCAAACTTTGAACCTCTCAGTTACACCATTCCTATACATCACACCAACACCTTTCTATAAACTAAGTTCGTCCCTCATTAAGGCATTACAATTACATACCCTAACCTATCCATAAGACAATAGTCTCATAACCACTACCCAACAAACCTTGACATTCCTCACCTCCGGAATTCAATATAATAACTCTCGACTGTATCCTCACGAGAAGATTTATTTTCTCAAAATATTCCCTACAAAGGCCATACTTGCTCACTCCTTCCTCTAAGGAAATTCTGTATACCCTAACGGTGTAGCGGCTATTCCTCATCATGCCTTACGCGTGACATTCTCAATACCGCACAAAGCATGACCCAAACCCAAAGAAATGTATTCTACCTTATACCTCCATAATCCAATGACTTGACCTCATCCTTGAATCTCAACTCAGGGTCCACTACTCCTTCCAGGACCATCATTATCCCTAAACCTATTTCTCCACAAGAGAAACATCTTCCCCAAAATCCTTCCTATCCATTTTAAAGGACAAAATTAAATTGCAGCTACTGAAAACTCCCTCAGTCCTACGCAACGAAACTGAATCTTCAAATTCTTTCTCCCTCATCCCAGAAAGCGATAATCCTGATATTGGGACAACTCCAAACACCTCACGTTGGGAAAAGTCACCAACACCAGGTTTCCTAACAAAGGTTAACGATTTCCTCAACCTAAACCTCCCAAGGACTACACTATATACCCCTCCACAGACTTAGGTTACTAAGTCCAAGATTTGTCATTCTAGTAAGTTTTCCTTCCTTGCTCAACCACCGATCGAAAACCCTGAACCACTGCTAGAGTTCTCTTTCTTATATCTCCGCCGGAATGAGGAGAAATAAATATCCCCGATCAAAGCGTACCCAAAATCGGTTACGGGTATTATATCTCTAGTCTTGTCCTTACCTAGACGACATAATCTAGGTGACGTCTGAAACGAAAGAAACTATTATCAGAACGTCGATCAAGTGAATACACTTCACAGAAGACGATAGGCACAATGAACACAACAGTCCTAATAGTAGGGCTTTATATCAAGAACGTTAACGAAAGAATGCAAATAACTCGCACAGATCCTAAAGACTCTAGAACCTGATGCTCTGATACTATCTGTAACACCCAGCTTAAAATAATAATGGGTGGCCAGCCCTATACTACATTAAATCAGGAGTTTTAGATGGTACAGTCTCAACATCAACTGTCGGTACTACATAATATAGGACTAACTACCCGATATCATATAAGCAAGATGTTAAAATTAAATAAAATATGCAACAGACAACAAACAACACTACGAATAAAGGAAATAAAGATGCATGAAATAACTATGATAAAAGAAACTATGAATTAAAATGAAATAAATAACTACAACTGAATATACTACAAAGAAGTAAACCCGAATAAGTTGTCGGGTCACAGCCAATACAATAACTGAAATGGAATAAATATAAACATGTATAGAAATATCCCTTGGGTACAAACCCGATATACAACATGGATCCTACCTAGATTTTTAAAGAAGTAGAAAGAGACTACAAGATACATCCCGCAACAGTCCGCACCTGTCACGGCTCCCAAGACTCTGGATAGAAGGCCATCCGGCATCCATGCGGTAGGACACCTGTAATAGTATATATATATATATATATATATACAGGCAGGATAGAAAAGTAAATGGGTCAGATCTCGAGTGTGAAAAATATTTAGCAAGTGTGTTAACCATGCATAATAAATATCGGTGCACTTATTTCATAATTAAAGTGGAATCGCACTCTCGTGAAACCCCAACTCACCTCTCATCTAATGGCGCGCACCTATTCGCGTCCTAAAGTTTGAGTTAAATTACACCAAATTTAAGGACAACCTAACTTATTAAAGGCCTAGCCTATACCCACGAGATTTGCCTTCCAATCTTAACCCGAGAATCCACCCCTTTTCTAATCCTACTCGATTATGTTTAGAAGCGATTATGCCAAAATGGGCTTAATGGATTCCGGTTTATAATTTATTTAATTAGAATTCTTAATACGTTACCCATTTATATTTGGGTTGAAACATATGATTTAATTTCGAATTAACATGCATACAAAATTATTATTGACAAAACTTCTCCCCAATTTCAACGCTGCGCTGCGTTTCGTGCGTGGGGTGTCTCGCAAAGCAAAATCCAAACAAGGAACCACCACGTTACACTAATCCTTGTCAACGTCGATCATGGAGATCCATTATACCACGCATAAATATTGACAAAACTTCTCTCCAATCTCAACAATGCACTACATTTCGTGCGTGGGGTGTCTCGCAAAGCGAAATCCAAACAAGGAACCACCCCGTTACACTACTCCTTGACAATGTCGATCCTAGAGATCCATAATGCCATAAAAACAATATAATACTACTACTAAATTTTAGACTACAATATGAAAACAACTACAATCTCCAAAATATCCTTGGGATGATGTAACCAAAATATTCCTTAAGCGCGTTACATCAATCCCCCAATCATCTAGTACACCATAATCATCTAAGATGTACTCCATAAAAGTCCATATCCTTTCATCTATAGGATATATATAAATATATATATATAGCTATTTTATTCTAACCACATATATATATACAATCATCCATTCCCATGGCCAAGTGCACATACCACATATGATGTACAATGGCCATCCACATAATATACCCAGCTATATATATCGCTGATAAAACTACATCATGCTATCATCTTCCCAGTGCCCGACTCAGGTAGCAATACTGGGGCCACCATGGTGGGACTAAACGACACCCATCTCGTGGTAAACTCATGCACACGACGTCTCGGAAAGTGGTCATAGCTCCAAACTGACAATGAGACGAAACATACCCACCACCTCTCATCCCAAAAATATAAATCATATTATAATAACATGCGAGACGACTCTGACCTGGAGAATATCCACACCCTGCTTTTTTAGCCAGGATGCTCACCCTCTACGCACGCAACTTCCCAATGACAGCATAAGCGGGGTATGTTTAACCACGTAGGTATATATATCATTCACATCCACAATATATATACATCCATATGATCCAATCATTTAAATAAACCATCACATAAGGTATAAATATCCATACCATGTATGTCCACACTTGAATATATCTATTTATTCATATGCATAAATATATATATACATATATTCACATATACATATACATATATATATATATATACGAACTAATCCTCGTTCAGATGTATAAGATATATTCTCTCGGCTATAAGTATAAAAATCCTCAAAATACTAGCGGTCACCACAAACTCATTTAATTTACCTCAATATGTGAATACCATTCCTCACTTCAAACATATTCATTCATTTTTCCCTATGGTGAATTGTCTCACAAACAACATACGAATGCATATATTTATATCCAACATTAGGGTTATCACCAAAAGTTCAGTGTAGGAAACCATCACTACACATACCATCTATATCAGAGAGCACATTAAAGAATCTAGTAATGATTTCAACTACTAGTATACACATAACTAATAGTCTATAAACCTCAACTTATCCCAACTTTATTTCAAGTGTTGGAATCCCAATGGTTACTTCCACTCAATTAAGTATACCATCCTAACTAGACTTTGTGCAATCGCATATTCTAGTTGATAGTACAATCCAAGTTGTTCATTAATTTAAACATTCTAAGGATACGTAATCCCTCTCTCTCGATAGTCCCCAATTTTAACTTAATAGAATCCTATCGCTATAAATATCTAACATAAATATCGGCCTATAACTTCCCAACATCCCCTCACAACTTTCTCTAATAGTTCTTAACCTCCTATCATATCTATACTTACTTTTAAGTCCATAGTTAGGATTGTTAACTCCAATGAGGTTTCCCAAAATCTGTATACATAACTCCAATGCATATATACGTACATTCTCCCCAATTTCCGAGGAATCCCCATAATTATATCATGTGAGAAACCCTTTTTATAAGTCTCCAAAACATATCTATTATACCATAAGAAAAGGCCCCAAATCAACAAACCCAACCAAAAAGGGTTAGAAATCACTATGTAGAAAATCACTCCAAATCCCCTTTTTCCGAATCGATTCGGCCCTATTCCGAATCGATTCGGCCCAGCGAATCAATTCAGCCTCCCTGGCGAATCCATTCGGGTCCAAAGACCTGGGCTTCTGTCACAAGCCAAATCGATTCGGCTTGGGTCCGAATCAATTCGGTCAATGCAGACCTGCCAATTTGCCTAGGCTGAATCGATTCTCTTAAGAGGCGAATCGATTCGGGTCTGCAGATTTTGAAGGGTTCATCTTCTTCATCAAAACCCACAAATTCTAAACCCTAAAATTTCTATGCTAACCCCCAAAACTTCATCGAATCGTGATTTTAACCCAATAAATCAACCCAAAGTTGATTCCAACCATTTCTACATCATTAAACCCATATATAAACATTGATTTCAGGATTTAAACCCAAAAATCTAGGTTTTGATATTTATACCCAAAATCCATTTCTTTAACCCACAAATTATGAAATGAAATACACAAATAACTATTTAGCAAGATTAAACACTTGCCTCAGATTTGTAGAGGTTGGATCGTCCTCGATGTCGCGGTTTGGCCAGTGTTCCCAAGCTTTTTCTCCTCTCTCTCTTCCTTTCTTATTCTTTTCTCTCTTCTTTCTATTTCTCTCTTTTTATCAAATGAGAAGGCTTCATCCATAAGCCTTTAAATCCCTTAAAACAATAAACCCAATTTTAAATGTTAATACACAATTTAAATGACTCGTTTATTCCAATTCGAGTCAAACTGACATAAAAATATTTCGGAGCCGAAATAAAACCCAATGACAGTCATTTTGACTATCTCGACCATTCCGGGATCGATGATATCCTCAAAATCATCATCCGTAATACTTTGAAATGTTCTCTATATTTGGACCTCAATTCCAAATTTTAGAATTCTACAATTTAATTAAATTTTATTTTCCCAAAAATTTAATTTCTCAGTCTCAAAATCATGGGGTGTTACAATCGGTAGGCCCCCATTTGTCTTATTCATACTCTATAGGACATCACAAATTATGTAAAGTCTGACATTAGTAATCGTTATTTAGATTAACCACTAACAAAAGAATAACGCAATTACTATCATGAGTACAATAATTTTATACGGTGTTCTTAATATTGATCACAGTGTACATCAAACAATTATGAATATTGAAACAATATTCAGCAAGGGATTCTAACTCAAGACGAAAAATTAGTGAACTAAGTAGGATATTATAATATAGGGTAATAAAACAATGAGTAAAAATGAAAAGTGGGTGCATTTGTTTTTTCTTTCTAGCATTAAAGTCTCAAACCTAAACTCTATAAAATCTAAATCTGAAAATGGAATCATGTATCAAATAAAATTGCCTATACAAAATTGTATGTTTTTATCAGATCGAAATACATCGATGTTATATAAAGCTCGTATGTTTCACTTATTTTTGTTGAATCAAATGCTTATATGCGTTTTCTGTTTTCACCTCTTGAGATTTTTATTTAGTTTTTGTTCATGCTTCTTAATGATAACAGAGAGGAGAGTCATCTGCTTTAATACAAAATATGTCCACCTTCTTATTTAGCACACTATCACTATTTCATTATTCGACATCAATAAGCGGGACAAAATTGAGTCTACAACCTGTAACAATGTAGGGGTGTAGCTTTAAACTATTGATCCAGTACTTAGAATAAACTTCTAGCTTGTGTCAAGGCTGCTATTACATCCCTTCTATCCCTTCTATGCAACTCGTGTCTATTCTCATATTACTATTATTGCATCCTTTCTAGCTTCCATCAGGGATGTTAATGACACTCTAATTTTGTCCATAACAGTATTATATCTTGCATCAGGGGTACTCTTATTTCTAACAAGCGGTTTAGCACTTAGTATGTAATTTGGAAGGTGGTTTCACAATTAATGTAAAGCTGTAGAATGCTTGCTTATAGTGCTATTTTTTGGGACAATCTATTGAGTATTGGGTTTGACTATTAACTATATTATTATTAGTGTTATTCTATATGAGGTTATCTTGCCATTTTTTTTCTTCGTATTTCCTCATAAGAGAAATTATTCACTCTATCATCACGACTTCATTTATATTTTCACTAAACATACACCTGGAATTTTTAGTTAATATTTCCTTTTATTCATGACAACTTGCATTTTATTGATCTGCAAAATTGGCTTAGTTTATATTGTTTTTAATGGGTTACCTTTTAAATCTTTATTCATGTATCACAATATAACTGCATGTTATCTCACTTGGTTGTGAGTAGGTGTGCTTTGAGATCACAGTCTATTTGCGAAGGATAGATCTTGGATTTACATGAGTAGATTATCAAATGAATAAGAAAAAGGGATTAAGGATTTTTTTAGAGTTGATGAAGCACATGGAAAAGGGTGTAATCCCATCCAATGCCCATCCTCTAAATGTGGGAATGGATGTAAGTTGAATTTAAAAGTGGCTAAAAATCATTTATATGCGAATGGTTTTGATAAAACTTAGCATACATGGATATGGCACGGAGAAGTTGATAAAAGTGCTACCCCACCTAATGATGACACATGTGATCCAAAACTTCAATATTACGTGATGGAGACTCCAAAGGATCTTGAAAACAACGTGGAAATGGTTCAAGCTAGACATGAGGATTTTATGGGAGATCTTGAAAGCTTTGTAAAGTTGCTTGACGATGCTCAGAAGCCTTTATATAGGGGTTGTAAAAAGTTTACTAAATTATCATCATTGGTGAATATTTTCAACTTGAAAGTAAGGAGTGGGTGGACCGAAACAATTTTTTCAAAATTATTGGAATTATTAGGAAAAATGCTTCCAAAAGATAATGAATTGACTATAACTACGAAAAAGGCTGTTAAAACATTATCGATTTTTGGAATGGGATATGAAAAATTACATGCATGTCCTAACGATTGCATACTTTACAAGAAAGAGTAAGTCGATGCTACTATATCGCCTACATGCGGAACTTCAAGCTATAAGTTAAGGAAGAATACAACTGAGCCTAAGGTGGGTGTGCCTACAAAAGCGTTGTGGTATTTTTCACCTATTCCACAATTTAAACAATGGTACCAATTTACTCAAACATCAAAATATTTGACACGGCATGCAGATGAAAGAGAAATTAATGGTAAACTGCGTCACTCGATAGATTCTCCAACATGGAAGTTGGTAGACGAGAAATGGCCAGAGTTTGGGAAGGAAGCAAGCAACCTTTGGTTAGCACTTTCAGCTCATGGGATCAACCCACATAGTTCTCTTAGCAGTAGGAATAGTTATTGGCCAGTTATGTTGAGGATCTAAAATTTTCATCCTTCGTAGAGCGCAAATAGAAATTTTTTGATGTTGAGAATGTTGGGACTTGGTCCACCCAACCAAGCAATGATGTTGATGTTTACTTGGCACCATTAATTCAATATTTACAAGTTTTATGGCATGAAGGTGTTCGGATTATGATGCTTACCGACAAGAATCTTTTAGGTTAAAGGATATACTTTTGTGGACTATTAATGATTTTCCTTCATATGGGAATATGTGTAGTCGTGTTGTAAAGTGATATTATGCATGTCCAATTTGTGAGGAAGAAACCGATTCTATTAGATTAAAAAAATTCTAATAAGAATATGTATATATCGCATAGAAGATTTCTTCCATATGAAAATCCATTTCAAAATCAAAAAAATGATTTCAATGGTCAGCAGGAGTTTCGAGTACAATCTGAATCGTTGAGTGGTGAACAAGTATTAAAGAAATTGATAGGGTTAGGGCATCTTGGGGAAAGAATGTGCGTTTGAAAAAAATTATAAAATCAAAGAGAAAACATAATGAATACCATGTTAAAGGTAGTGTTTTCTCCAAAGATGATATTACTGATTTCATATGTTGGAAGAAAAAATCCATATTCTTTGAGCTTGCATATTGGCAACATTTTCTTATTCGACAAAACTTAGACGTTATGCACATCGAGAAGAATATTTACGGCAGTATCATTGGGACCCTACTTAACATTCCTGGAAAAACAAAAGATAAAGTTAAGAGTCATCTTGATCTTGTAGACATGGGAATTCATGATGAATTGGCACCACAATATAATGGTAAAGTCACTTATTTGCCACCAGCTTGTTATACATTATTGAGGGCAGAGAAAATAAGGGTTTGTGAAACTTTACGATGACTTAAGGTCCCTGATGGGTACTCTTCGAATTTTATAAATCTTGTTTCCATGGAAGAATTGAAACGGTTTGGTCTTAAGTCCCATGATTGTCACATACTAATTCAACAAATACTTCCCATTGCAATACAATATGTGTTACCAAAGCATGTGAGATATGCGATTATTAGAATTTTCTTCCTCTTTAATGCTTTTTATGAAAATGTAGTTGACGTGCCAAAATTAAGAGAAATTCATAACGATATTGTGATAACTCTGTGTTTGATGGAAAAATACTTCCCTCCCACATTCTTTGACATCATGGTGCATTTAATGGTATATCTTGTTAGATAGGTTGAACTTTAGGGTCGAGTTTTTTCACGATGGATGTACCTTTTTAAAAGGTAAGATCGCGCTTACAATTATGAAATTAATCAATAACATGTCAAATAGTTGATACTATTTAAATTTTTAAACACTGATGTAGGAATATGAAAGTGATAAAGGGTCAAGTGCTATAATAAAAATCATCGAGAAGGTTGTATTGCAAACCATTATATTGTAGAAGAGTCAGTTGAATTTTATACCCAGTTCTTACACGAACTCGATGCAGTTGGACTCCCAATTAGTAGAAATATGAGGGCTAGTGATGATGATGATGCAATACAAAATGGAAAACCAATTGGTTGTGGTAATGTCATTGAAGTGGATGAGTCATTATGAGAACAGGCACATCGACATGTGATGGAAAAATACAAATGACACCCAACCTTATATTTAGTAAATACTATATATTTCATTTTAATAAGAATTAATTTCTTATCTAAACATAAGAACTTGATGGATGACTGTATATTTTATTTTAATAACTAGGGAGCACATAGAGAGATTGAGGTAGAAATATCCTCAAAAGCACAAAAACCAAAAATGGTTACAAGATGAGCACAACAAGACTTTTATTCTTTGGTTACATCAAAGGGTATGATCAATTTATCAAAAGTAAGACTCTAAATAACTCTAAAATATTTTAACTAACGTTCTCAAAATTTAGGTTGACAAAATTCAAAAAGTGGGCAACAACGTTTCAGATACCTTAAAATGGGTATCTCGAGGACCATATCGAGACATAATAAAATTTCCTAGTTATGTTATTAATGGATGTCGTTATAATAAAAGAGAATGTGATACTGATCGAGTTCAACCAAAATAGTGGAGTGAGCATTGTTTGCACAACGATGCAGGTTTCTAGTGCTAAAGATAAGAATCTAGTGGTTTCAAATCTATACTATTACGACGTCATTACTGAAATTTGGATGCATGATTACATAACATTTAAGATTCTGGTTTACAAGTGCGATTGGTGTGACAGCAACAACGGTGTCAAGATTGATGAACTTGGTTTCAAATTGGTTGAACTTGGTAGGGTTGGCCCTCAGAATGAGTAATTTATATTAGCTTCTCATGCTAAACAAGTTTTTTATGTACCCAACCAACTCGATCCTAAATGCTCAATTTCTTTAGCAACTCCTCAAAAAGTATATAATATTGATGATAACGATGAAGACTACATTGCTTGTTGCATTGAAGATAATGGATCAAGTAGATCATTGCCAAATATTGATGAAATGGACAACTCGTCATCCACATATGCGAGAAAGATTGTGAGGGGATTGGGTAGGCAATTAGATCAAAATGTAGTTATTTTAGGGATGTGTTTGATTAACTGATTGACATTATTTTCAAGGAATGCACTTTACATTTTGACTTTTTGCTAAAAAGATCCTTTAGGACCTAAAATATGGAAATATATATGCTTTATAAGTTGTGTTTCTCTATTAATTATACTCATAGTTTTGGTAGTCTATATATGATAGAATCTAGTTTTGTTCAGTGAACAAAAAAAATATTTGTTAACATTTAAACAAACACAAAATTTATATTCCTTACATGGTGCAACTGTTTACATTTATTTATTTCATTGTAAGGCATAGATGCATCCACACAAATCATGGTTGTTTACATCATATTTGAACAACATTATTTCTCCTTCTTATAGTCTGCTGGTCAAAAATTAAATAGTGATGAAATTACTTATTAAGGTCATTCCAAAACTTTCATTAATGTCACAACTTTCTAATATTTTTCTTAGAGTGCCATATGATTCAACTAGTTTAGGAGTCCTTCTCATATCTGATGGGATTTAATTTTGACAGAAATAACATGTCTACTATGATCCTGAGCAAACTTGTCCCATTTTCCATTATAGTGCTTCAAATTCCTTGAACATGGTTTCTAGCATTTAGTTCACAGTTTCATCATATCATTTACTACATTTAAGGGGATGAGTTATAGCTATGGCATTAGAGCTTTGATAAACATCATGGATGATGCTTATGGAAAAGAGTCTAATGTCTTCTTAAATGGCCTTGTTCCTATGTTTTCGTATCTCCCAAATGATTTTTGTATCTAAATTTGGTTTACATCTTAAGGATTATCTATATTAGTAAGTGTTTGTAAAAAAAATATAGTGTAAGTAGGCTAAGACTGAGGTTTAATACAACATAGAAGGAAATGTAATTTGAAGTCTTCAGCTATAGACTGGTAAGACTTATTTCATGACTGGTTTTAGTTTATACATAAAGGAAATGAAGTTTTTCAGTTATACAAGTGAATGTACAGATAAGTATCTATTTATTGGGTTGTGATCTATTTCAAGGTAGATGTAAAGCTTTATACTTTGATCATCTTGTTCAATATATATCTTCTAAGATTCTTTCTTGGAAATTTAAATTCTTAACCATGGGAGGTAGAGTTACTCAGTTCTTTCAGCTATGCCTTTATGCACTTTGATGGTGTTAAATACTCCTAAACTAGTTTTGAAATCTATTAATAAATTTCTTAGTTCCATTTTTTGGGGAGTTAACAAAGGTTATGGGAAAAAAATTCATTAACTAAATTGGGAATCTATACGTTTACCTAAACAAGAAGGAGATAATTATATAAGCAACTTGGAATCAGTAATGACAGCAACTAGTATTAAGTTAGCTTGGAATTTTAAGAGTGGAAGAAGTCTTTAGGCTTAGTTTATTCAGGCTAAGTATTCAAACCTAGAAGGTGTTTATGCATCTAAGTGTTTCAAAAGGATTAAATCCTCTCGGGTTTTTAATGAGAAGATATGGAAACCTACCGTTGATGGTAGGTTCTCTTTTCATTTAGCATATGATTTGATTAGAAATTAAAAATTATCTTCTTTTTCTTTTAATTCCACTTGGCTCCCTAAAATTCCTCCTAGCATCTCAGTTTTTGTTTGTAAAGTTCTAAATTGATGTGTTCCAATTGAAGAAAGAGTTCAATCAGTGGGAACAAGGTTGGCATCATGGTGTACATGTTGTCCAAAATCTGCAGAATATTTAATCCATTTATTCAAAACGGGTCATTTGGCTTCTGTTATGGGGAAATATGGGTATTAATCAGTGTCCCTCATCTCTTCACAATTATGTTATCAAATTATGTTTGTAGTAAAATAACTCTGAGTTCTCTAAATGTTTCTTTAGAATTATTCATCTTTCTATATTCTGGGAAATTTGGTTAAGTATAAATAAGGTAACATTTGAATTTAAGCCAATGAAGCATTTTAATGCAATTGGGAATGTTATTTTCAGAGTATCAGATATTGGACAGGGAATGAATTGGAAAGCAGGCATCAAAGATTTCAATAAGCAAACTTTGAATATGTTTAAATTAAAGTTAAATATTGGCTAGTTTGGTGCAGGAGCTATAATAAGAGATGAGTTAGGAAGGTTTTTATAGGCTAAATCTTATTATAATGACCAAGGTGAAGGCATAGATGCTCTTATTAAAATCAACAAGGATAGTATCAGCTTTTGTATAGAGAAAAAATATCTTCAAGTTGAGGTTGAAACTGAGTCTAATATCATTTTCAATGGTCTATCTTCAAATCAAAGGAAAATCCCATGGAAATACAATCAAGATTTTTAGTAAATTGAAGAACTTTCTCATCCTCTTCTTTTGTCATTCAAGCTCTGTCCAAGTGAAGTAAATAAATTTACTTCTCTCTTTTTTTCTTATGGTTCCTCCCACAGAAGATCTTCAATTAACTCTAAGTTTGAAGATACTCATAGATTCATTGGTAAATATTTTTAAGATAGATGTGATTAATTCACAATATTCTAGATTTTGATGTGTAGATTCTAGTTTTTCTTATGCAAACCATCTAGAGAGGGATATTCTCTCTTTTCTCAATAAAATTTCTCTTTTATTCAAAGAAGAGTATCTATTAACAAAATTCGATTACCCTCTTTGAATACTGAGCTCTCCTTATATAGTTGGTGACACACCCCAACCCAGTTACTTATGCCTAAGTTTGAAAGTTAAAGTGAGTCAAATCATAATTACCTTAAGAACATAATGAACACGAGTATCCTTTCCAGTTATTAACATGAACCAATATAATTAAAACTTTTGATAACTTTAAGGTATTTATGCTTATTCAAACTTATGGAGGTTTGACCAAAATCATGATTTTATGCATCCACTGCTAACCACACCAACATCCTAAATTTGGCAGTGATATCACAATACCTGAAAAACATAAACATAGGAACCATGAGCAAAATATCTAAGCAAATGCATCACTACTACACTATTGCATAAAATTTAAATGCAATAAACCATATCCCCGTGATGATATATGCATACTTATCCGGTCCATTCATAAAGAATTTCCAATTATATACTTATTCGACTCATTCATAAAGAATGACCAATTAGATACTTATCCGACTCATTCATAAAGAATGGCCAACTTATCCGAATCATGATTCACATATCCTGTCTATAATAAACAATTCTCCCCCATTCCTAGTCGAGGAGTAACCACTTGTCTTTAATAGACAAATATCCCCCATTCCGGGTCAGGGAATAACCTCCCATTTCGATAAACCGAAATGAGCAAATTCATATTCAGTATTATTCTGATCATATCCGTAACCATGTATAATACATCTTACCAATAAGTGATATTTAGATCATATCCATAGCCAAGTATAACACATCTTACCAGTGAGTGATATTCATAGCATATCCATAACCATGTGTAATATATCTTACCCATGAATGATATTCAAATCATGTCCATAACCATGTGTAATACATCTCTTTCTAGTGAGTACACTCACCTTGGCCACTTCATATGTTTTTCCATTGCCTTTGTCTGGAACTTGTTCAATCGGTTCTTCTTATATAAATTCTTAAAATATTAGTATCATGATAAGTATATTAATAATACAAAGAATACCTTAAACATAACCCAATTCATAATCATCATATGATCTCATTCAGATCATTTATCATAGATGAAGTCTCATCCAATCTCATGTTAAAATATTTAACATATCCAATCCATAGCCCAAACATGCTTTAATTTCTTCTTGGAAATCCAATTCTTATCATATTAGGTTCCCAATATAAAAGACAACACATCATTTCAAGTTTTCTAGAGCAAGAGGTGTCCATTTCGTTATTACAAAGCAAATCTTTCCTATAGACTCTTTTATCATTCAGTAAACTTCCAGGATTTTTCATAACCTTTCTACATCATAACTTCCTGTGATATTTCACCCAATATCCATAAACATATTGAGAAATACAAAATTAAAGTTTCATAATTTTTAACACTCATTTTCTATGCCAAGAAAAACATCGAACACCTGGGATGCATACTTATACCTTTGGGGCATATTTTATACCTAAACTTCAAACTATCACCAAAGATTCATTTCTTGGTATTTTCATATCATTTTCGGATATGTTGTACATATATGAATATTTTTATATCTCCAACTTTAATTATTCAATTTTAATAAATATACATAAAGATATGGGAGTTTGAATACACAAGGTTTCCAATCGAAGCAATCTACATGATTTACACATTTACTTTGCTTAAACTCGCATATGTTCAAACATATAAACCAATCCCTGAAAGTTACATAAAAAATCTATGATTTATAAATTTTCAATGAGTCACACAAGAAAATTAACAAGATTTACATATCGAATTACCTTAAGAACTCTTCCGTAATTTTCCACGAATTTTTCTCCAATTTTTCTCCGCAATTCTTCTTCTTCGACTTCCCAATTCTCTTCCTCTCAAGAGAAACTCTTTAATTGATGAAATATACTGAAGTAAGATCTTATTTCAAGCCTTTAAAGTCGGCAAAAACCCACCTCCTTCCTTAACCAATCAAAATCTACCATTTGTTAGCCTAATAAGATAACAAATGGACAAATTTGCCCCTATTTTGTAATTACCAAATAACTTCTTGGTTGGACCTCTGTTTTACACACCATTTGTTTTTTTACAAACTTTAGTCATATATATACAACTATATAGTTTTCACCTCAAGTCAATTATTATATTATAGTGGCCAAAACTTGTCTCGAACGCGAACATTCCTAGCGAAGACTTCACAAATTTGTGTTTGTCACTAATTCAATATTTCATAAGTTATGAAGGTAGGATTAGACTAAACAAAATAACTTAACATTAAATATTCTAATAACACATTATCCCCATCCCATACGGTAAGCATAATTTAAACATGGTTTATCGTAATCATATTCGGGTCATCATAGTTGGGTAGCGATGGAATTGTCCATTCCCATGAGACTCGGCCATTAAAAAGAAGACTAACATTTAATTGTTCATTTTAATAGTAAACCTGTGTAGATTAAATATCCCGGTTCTTTAGTTATATCTTTTGATCCATATTTATTTCCGTTCGTCTTCGAAAATCAAAATCTTTTTTATGTTCAGATGGATTATAAGTTTTCAGATTCACTGATCGTCAAATTCCTAATTTTCGATTATGCAAGTTGGAATTAAAGATGCATTGTCCATTTTATTCCCTTGTTAAGGTTTTTGAACGTGATTGCTCACAGTATTTTATACTCTTATTTATATCTTAATAACAAAGAATGCAAAATTTTGTTTAGTGGTTTTTCATTCTTATTTTACGGCACCATCCTCACATAAATCTATTTTCAATACCTAATGTTTGCATAGGATATAGTATGCATTGTGACTGTTAAAGATATTGTATGGGTTTTTTGTACTAAGAATAGTAGATAGTATGCATTTTGATTTTTTTATAATGTTTATAGATGATTTGAAGTTAAAATTACCCTTTTTAGATGGAGTCCAAACTTTTTTACCTTCAATATCAGTAATGTACTGATCTATCTCATGTAAATGAGTTTTAAAAGAGTTATAAGGTATATAACCTTTTGCTTTTTTTCCATTATTATTCTTGATTGTCAACATTGAAACATAACTTCTTCCGTTTCCACCAATGATACTTGCCACCAAATTCCTTATGATATCCCCAGAAAAAATTACTGAACACACTTTCAATTATGTTAAGACTTTTTTTGGGAGGTTTGAGAGATACTAAAGTGTATAGAGGTATTGAGCTCAGCAGGATTTAATAAGCACAATTCTACTAGCTTGGCATATAAATCTTGTTTTCTAGCCTTGAATTTTAGATCTTATAACATTTATAAGACTTTCAAAATAAATATAATTCTTTCTTCCTTTACAAATGGGACACATCCAAGATACTTTATTGGATTGGGGAATTACCTTTATCAAGCCCAATTACATCATGAATTACGTTAGATATTTGAGTAGTTCCTTTGGTGTTAGTAATGAATTTACTTTTAGATTTACTGATAAGTTGACCTGATGAAGCCTAATAGTTAGTAACAAAATTTCACAAGGGATTTAAGGCTTTTCTCATTACCTAAGGTGAATATTATAATGTCATCAGCAAAGGCTAGATGACTAATTAGAGAACAGTTTTTAGGGTGAGAGTAAATGACTATTTTTTCTGATTGCATAAAATTGTTTAGACTGCTACTTAGAACCTCAGCACAAAGGAAAAAAATTACCTCTCTTTGTTTAATAATTATGCTAATATGCTTATTACTAACTGTTATCTCTCTGTTAAGTAATTATGCTGAGATATTTTATTGCAATGTTCTAAATGTATTCTACACTATGCACATTCTGGTTTTAGGCTCTCTGTCATTAGAGCAACATGGATGTAATGGAAGAACGCGACATAGATAACTTGGAGCCTTCAGAAGACAATTCTAATAACACAAGAAAAGGTAGAGGTATTGTTGTTTGTCGATGGGTAACCAAAATAGAAGATGGAAAAAGCATTCAACTCGATTACAACATATCCGGACAGCTGTATGGTAAAACAAGACTTGATTTTGCGAGTTATAGAGGATTCATATTTAAGATGATGATTCCAATACGTTATAGATATTGGAAGAGAGTGCCAATTCATTTGAAATAAATTTTATGGACATCTTTGCAAGTAAGTATTTGATTTCTCCGATGTGTCTTATTTAAAAGTGGGGACCAGACCACATTAGAGCATTATATATGTATACTAGCGGAATGCCCGTTCCAGAAGGCATGACGAAAAATTCCAAAATATGTAATCATGAAATGACAAAAATTTCCCAAGTATACAATTTCAAGTCGGAAAACATTTCGTTCCCCAACAAAACAAACTATCATTTTAATAAAATTGATCATAATATCCTATATTTATAGGACTATCCACCCTTCTTAACAAGTAATAAATAGTCCAAAAATATTGAAATAGTCTAAATTCATCAAGAAAATTCACATATAACATGAAACATACAATATCCATCAACCAAATTCACATTGTGCCCCAAAATAAACAAAGTGTAATTTAATAAAAAAAATGAACATAGTCTCATTTGTTTACTGGACTATCCACCCTGCTTAAAGTATAACAATCAATTCAACGAAACAAACTTCTTAAGAAAATGACATATATAGAACAAACTCTAGCTACACAATACCCTTATCCTTGACATCATTTAACCCTCTCCATTTCTCAAATGCTTGCCCATTAGGTACCACATAAATTCCCTTCTGATGCAACTCTTTATAAAATAAACTCCACAAAATTTCTATCAACCGGTCCCCTATTTGACCCTTTGGTTTTCACATGTGGCGTGAGTGCCTTTAGGCCCCAATACTAATCAATCGCACCAGGACACCTTTGGCATGCAATGCAATGCCACTTTCTCTCCAATTCATTTATTTTCTCCGTGCTCAATCTTTCCAACTTTCAAAGAAGGTGATGAACCACCTGCACAACATATTGAAACATTACAAGTGAATATTAGTTCTATCTTTTGTAATAAATAAATATGGTTATTATAAATACTAAATAGAGTGATGAAATAATGAGTCCAAAATACATAATGTCTTATTAATAATTCAAATGTACACACCAATTTAAAATATCTCTTACAATAATGAGACAGTTGGGCCACAAATTAAGTATACTCCCAATAATCATTTGACATTATGTTAGACGTTTCCAAGTTTCGTGTCAATCCCCAAGTTAGGGTGACCTAGTTGCAAGAAACTTTTGGAAGTTAACCCAGGATCCGGATGCAGATACACTAATTATATTGCATATGATTAGAGGCATGTTACTACCACATGAATTTTCTAGACGTGTGAAACTATGCTACCAATCATTCCTACATAACCTGTGTACGACTAGATACTACATTTTGGGAGGGGTGACTCTCACAATGCTATGCCATGAGTTATGCAGAGCTCTCCAGAGAGGTAGTTGGACCGCAATAATTTTCATAGTGAGTTCAGGTCTATCTACTATGCGTACTGTAACTTCATGAAGTTTGTGAGATATGACATATGCATATTCGACGATATGCATAGGAGACCTGCATCATTGAATTAATTATTCACGTATTCTAATTCAGTAATTGTACCTTTCCAAATGGTGAAACAAGATGTTGAAGTGCCACAATCCGATCACCAGACTTATCTTTCATTCCTATAACTAGATATGCATACATATATTATAATACATTAAGATAAAAGTGAGTGTGTGTGTGACAAGACAATATCAAAATCATAACAAGCATCATCATCAAAGCAGTGAGATAAACAAGATCAATGAATTAAAAACTCCATATATGATGTACTATTATTCAATATGAATATGAGATAGATTAGTGACAATAATGACTAAATATTACAAATAAAGTTGATAATGCAGATCATACATATCTCAAAGATGCAATATTTTATTTTGAAACAGGTGGAAGTTGAAGTTAATTTAGAATCTTTCTCTCCCATCACTTGTTAATCGTCGATAATTTATAATTATACAGAGAAGATATGAAACAAAATAATGAATCTAGTCCATCACATTAAAGTTTTTCTTTTATGATCCAAACAAATGTAATAGATGCATCATCAAAATATTACACGTGAAAGGAAAATAAATACTCCAATAATAAAAATAAAAATATACATAAATAACAAGACAAAATCAAGATCAAAATTCTCATTCATTTATAGATACTCAAAATTAGAAGCAGATGACTAAGTATGAAAGTTAATATAGATCAATGAATTTGAATGGGGTGTACAAATTATGATAAGCATAAGCATTTCATGTATAAATAATCTTCTTCCATTTATAAAAAAATAAAAATCCATAGGCAAAACCTGTAAGAAAAATATGGGATGCGAAAGGTAATGGTATAATTGTGACACCCCGACTAATTAAATACCGGGTAGCTACTCCTTTATTAAATTAATTCAAAATGCCAAGTTGGCTCAGTTAATGGCATCACTGTCAAAAACATTTTTATTATTACTAACCACCTAGTATTTAAAAAGTAAGTGCCAAATTTTATTTAAAGTCTGATTAACATGCAACAAGTGTAATAAAGAATAATAACACCATTCACCATAATGAAGTAAATAGAATAACCATCACAAAACGTAGATAAAGTCTGGAAGAAAACTCCTCACTACAAATCCCACAACTGATAAGTAAACTGAATACTAAATCAATACATGCCAAAGTCTGAAAACTATAAAGGAAATGTAACTCTAATAGAAATGGGCAACATGCCCTACAACTGATAGATAATGAATCTGGAATCCAAGTGAATAGAGGCGTCTACAAGCAAATCCCTGTAGCTTCCACAAACAGCTACAACTCGTCACCTGAATGAATGTCCTATGCATGGTGTCCTTGTGGCTGGGCACCTAAAATGGTTTTACAAAGAAAAATAGATTTGAAAAGCAAACGGGTCAGAGCCCGAATGTGGAGTTATATTTTAAAAACCTGCAAGTGCTTTAAAAACATTTAAAACATTAAATGCAAAGTACATGTTAGGACGTGCACTCACATGATATTCTCACCTCTCGTCTAACTGTGCACTCCTAACGTAAGTACCCATCTACAGCGACACAAACCACTAGCTAAGTGACATTATATCTAGCTAGACTATCATAGGTCCTACCCTTATTACTCAGTTCTATTAACATAATAACGCTCGTAATTAAGTAGGGGTTTAACGTAAATTCAGATGCTCAATATGCAATATATATAACTATCAGTTAACTCGTTATATTTCTCGAAACAATACCGTAGTTATATTCACAACAATAACATGAAGGTTCCCATTAATTAAGTGTATATTATTCACATCATAAATATACAATACAAGCACCCCGAGAACTAAGCTGTGGTGCACACATACTCTGCTATCCATCCCGGTACATCACGTACATAAGGATTACATATTCTGAATCTTTCAGGAATAGTTCACAGATAACAACATCACAAATAATGGAGGCGAACACAGTCACATCACATGGGTCACGCACATACCTACGCTCCCACGATCAACGGACTTATTAATATCCCAATAAGTCTTTCTATGACCTATGTTCATCAAGGTAACCAGTCTAAATCCGATAAACACAAGGATTAGAGGGCCCTAAGCGAACGCAAACCTCCCGTGATAGCAAGTATGGTAGGTATGTCATACACACAATTCATATACTAATACTAAGTAAGCACACATCTTAGTAATCCCGTAGTTTAATCGTAGTACATATCCCTTTCTCATACTAACTTATAATTATCACAATTTATACTATTCCGGTTTATAATCATACGCGCCATAATTTACTTTCGTAGTAGTAGACACTCACTTCTCAACACAAACCGTCCATTTAATATAACTCTCGTATATAATTTCCTTCTCCTAAATACCCAAAAGTCCCAATTCTATCCTTATTTTATCATCGGAATGTTATCTATATCCTCGAACAAGTTTACGGGACTCCAAAAATCAAAACAGTCCAAAAAGGCCCAAACTGTCAACTCGTTAGAAGTCTCGTTCGAACGAGACTGTTCGAACGAGATTCCTCTGTCAACTCGTTAGAAGTCTCGTTCGAACGAGACTGTTCGAACGAGATTCCAGTTCGTTCGAACGAACTGTACCTTCTAACGATATCTCGTTCGAACGAGATATTGAACGAAATCCCTTCTCGTTAGCAGCGACTGGTCACCCGTTAGAAGCTCGTT
The DNA here is from genome assembly GCA_949130495.1 of Sambucus nigra. Classification (NCBI taxonomy): domain Eukaryota; kingdom Viridiplantae; phylum Streptophyta; class Magnoliopsida; order Dipsacales; family Adoxaceae; genus Sambucus; species Sambucus nigra. The sequence goes on from OX422212.1 coordinate 366,540,814, forward strand.
CGAACGACCTGGGCAGGGGCTTCTAACGACCTGCCAGTTTCGTCCCAGATTTGTCTAATCTCGTTTTTCACCATTTTTAACACCTCAAGTCTCAACCAAAATTCGTCCAATTAATATTTTAAGGTCCCCAATCATCCTAAAACATACTAGGGTCATATTCTAACACCTTTTAAGGAATTAATATATCCTAAACATCATTAGATTAAAAGATTCTACACTTTTCCCCAAATCTTTTCAAGAACACAAACCCTAGCATTTTAAATCATGAATTAACCCAATATAAATCCGTTTTAATTTCTTCCAATCACAAATATCATGAGAATAATCATCTACCTATCATTCTACATGCAATTCTCCTCAAGATTTTCAAGTTCTAAGATCCAACTACATGGGTTTTCATATTTCACCAAGAACAAACATAAAAATTGGAATTATCTAACATGGAAAGAACATTCTCTGAAATTAAATGGAATTAAGTCACTTGCCTTGATTCGATTTCTGATTTTGGTGTTGGTTTGGTGAAGATTTCTGCAGAATTCCCTCTCTCTCTCTTTCTCCAAGCTTCTTCTCCAAAGGTGGCTATGGTGGCTAGGGTTTTCTTTGGGAAAGTTGGAAACCTAAATGATAACCTCCGTAGCTTAATGGGTTAATATGGGTTGGTTAGTGGGTTTAGTGGGTTAAGTCCACATCAGATTTAGACTCCTAATTTTCGTCACTTTTAATTCCTCAAAATGTAAAATTACCAAAATACCCTTTAAGTTGCCGGTATGGCCTAAAATACCCCGGGACCCAAACTACACCCCCGGCTACTGTTTTCTGACTATCTCGACCCTTCCGGACGCGTTGGCGCACTCTAAATGACCATACAGATAATAGAAATAAAAATCACTTTTATAATTAATATAATATACCATGACGCGGCGGTCACACGCGTCTCAACAAAATTCCCAAATTGCCGTATATAAATCTCACGACCAATTTCAAAATTCCAAATTCATATATAATCATATATGCACATAATCAAATACCAACTCGCATCTCATTAGTATTTATAATCCGGATTAATTTCCAATTAATACACATCTAATTAATTAATCCCAAAAATAAATATAGCCAAAAATACGGGGTATTACAATAATTAGTAAATGTACAGTATTTGTCAAGGACATGAGCTACTGGATGAGAATATTTACAAGGGATACTCTCCTTTTAATTAAGCACCTAAGCAAACATTCTTGTTTCTCCTTAATTTCCTATATGCTCAACTATAATGATTCCATTGGCTTCAGTATATCATGCACTTGTGAAATCTATATGGCCATTTAAGGCATGCAAATCACCATCAATCTTCTCTAGTTCATGACATTATCTACTACTCCACACGCTACATATTTTGATTGAATCATTTGAGAAATAAAATACTAACTTATTACCTTGGGTTTATGAACGAATGACAAGATGTACTCAAGCTCTGAGAAACTAACTATTTTGACTTGACTTAGATGTGACACCCCACCTAATTAAATACTGGGTGATCAGTCCTTTATTAAATTAAATCGAAGTGACCAGTTGGTTCATTCTTAGCATCACCATCAAAAACAATTTTTCTTTATTTATCACCTAATAAATAATTAAGCTAAGTGTCAAAATATTAAATTTTAATTATACTCCAATAAGACATTAATAAATTTCCATTCTTTAAGATATAAGCTATTTACATTCCACATAAATATAATGAATATTGGACATGAATTATATACTGAAATAAATAAGACTGGATAAAAAATTCCACTTCAAAGTCTCAAACCAACCAACCATAAAATCCTCAAGTTCAATGGAAATAAAATACTAAAGTAAATTGAGTAGAATCTCTAACGAAACAACTGAGAATGGGCAAAACATGCCCTAAATGAAATGTCTGAATAGAATATAAGGAACTCATAGATCCATCTAAATGCAAGGACATGCAACTCCCACAATTGTTGTAGCTCGCTAAATGATCCACGCATCTAAGTCTGGTATTCCTGTTGCTAGGCACTTGATATAATACATATATATAGCAAAAGAGATGAGAATAGCAAGAAACGGGCCAGGTCCCTCGTTGTAAAAATATTTTTTTAGCAAGTATTTAAAACTTCAATAATGCAAGTATTTTGTGCATGTTAGTTTCGAACTCTCACATGAGATTCTCACCTCTCCACTATTGTGCACGCCTAATGTACATCTATCCCAACCTAGCTATCTATAATGCTCCCAACTAGGTCCTAGACTTTAACCTCAAATTATATTTCGTAGGGGTATACTGTATTGCCCATACAATACGTTATTATAATAATCTATCCCAAATAACCACATTTCATATTTACTACTGCTAGTAAATCTTTTACCCACTGAGATTACTTTAATTATTAACATTATTATATCTACTAATTTCACATAGTAGAATTATCCACAAGCGCACAAACACACACACACACACACACATATATATATATATATATATACTGCACCCTTAGGTTAAGACCACTTGGCGCAATGCATACTCAACTATCAAGTCCCGGTGCATCAATCACTGCATAAAGGACAACTGGTTCAATCTCTCACGAACCATAAATTCAAAACACAGATATTGGAGGAGAGTATACTCCCCAGCCAAATGGGTCACACATATACCTATGCTCCCATTCAGCCGTCGAATATATCCTACATCTCAGATAGCACGTAACCAAGTTCATATACTCTGCGTACAAGTCAAATATCCTCCCATTGGGTCACCCAGGATAAGACTGCCCACTACGTGAAGACCTCCTCCCGATAGAAAGCAGCGTAGGTATTATATACACACAATAATAATATTCAAATAATAGGCATTCCCGCCTCCTATTAAAATTCAAGGTATTCATCCAACCCTTACATGTATTTTTCCATACGTAGTATTCTTCTCATTACCACTTATTATGTAATTAACTCGATTATTCACTCTCAAAATTTCCAAGGTTATTTCACCTATCCAAATATTAAAGTGTTATCCTAAGAATATTTCCCAATCAATTTTTCACTGGACTACAAATCCTCAATCGGCAGTTCTCCCTCACTCAAAATAATCGCGTAACTGAAGCTGAATTAAACTGGGAATTGTCCAGATTTGTGACTGTCGTTCGAAACTAACCTTATGTCGTTTGAACGACATCGCGCGAGACCATGTCTCGTTCGAACCAGACTCAATCTCGTTCAAATGAGATTGAGCATTTATCCGGTTTGCCCAGGCCTGTTACGTTTTCCTGCTACTACTTTGTCTACCTCAGAATTTCAATCCTAAAACCTCTAATTTTTTCAACCCAAACACCCAAACAGCAATCCTAATTGATGATCTAATATGTATAAATGATTTCCCCTAACTTAGAAGCATTAAATCAGCATAGTTCATCCATAAAATCCAAAAACACAAATTTAACTAATCAAAACCCTATTTTATAAATCTCCAACCCAAGAACAATAAATTTACAGATTAGTTCATCAATTAAACATAAAACAACATGGTTTTTCCTCTACATAAATGGATAAATCAATCTATACATACTTTTATATCACATTAAGAATTCATCCTTCCTAATTTCCTCAAAATTATGTATAAACGGGTTTTCTACCATTCTACACTAACATGAACATCAATGGTGCTGAAAGAAAGCTAGTAATAAACACTTGCCTCTAACTGATGTTCTGATCTGGTGTCGAAATTGATACGGGATTGCTCCTCGTCTCCCAATCTACACTTTGGTGAGGTTTTTGGTGTGAGTTCTTGAGTTATGCACCAAGAATACCTATGGCTCTCTCTTCCTTTCATTGTGTCTCTCTCTCTTTCTCTCTCGTGGGTTTGGAATTGACAGACATATTTTCCCCCCATGTTTACCCTATTTTATTTTCTTTAATTTTCGTACATAATATCTCCCCAAAAATTCAAAGTACATAAATACCCCTACGGGATGCCAGTTAGGCCTAAAAACATCCCGGAGTCCAAATAAAATACCCAGGTAGGGTTTTCTAGCTATCTCGACTCTTTCGAAATTAACGGGGCACTCAAAATTACCATACGAGATACTTAAAAATAATTTACCTCTTTAATCCATTAAATTAGTCCTGACACAACTCATACGCGCATCCTGACTTAGAAATACCAAATTGTCATATTTCTCAATCTGAAAATTTATAAAATTTCATAATTACATATTATATATCCACATAGTAATATTCAATAATTTTCATCAATAAGTATTAACCCGTGGCACACTAGTTAATAATTAATTTAATCCGGATCAATTAATCAACCAATTAATTTCTCACTTTTTTTAATCCAAGAATAATAATTAATCTCAAATTATTTAATATCATAAAAATACGGGGTTTTACATTATAGTTTTAGTAATGGCCTCGTGGTTGCAGATCGTATATAGATTCTACTCAAAGTAGGTGCAACCATCTTCTTTCTTGGGCAAAAGAAAGGTTAAGACAGAAATGCACAAGTCAATGATATTAAAAGATATGTGCAACACCTCTCTATCATGTGTTGTTGCATCAATAAAACAAAGAAGGTGCTCCATATAATTTTCATATGGGATTGGGGATTTTTAGAAGCAAGCATTTCGAAATCGATATTGGAAAAAATAGTGCTTTGGTGATTATCAGTGGCTCCATTTTGTGCATTCGGGCCATTGCCTTTCCATGATAGAGCAATGGGAAAGGGACAAATCTCATTAATCTTAATTTTCAAGCATGCTACTATCTTATTATAAGAAAACTAACAATCTAAGATCCTAAAATAAAAAATAGAATATATTAGCATGCTACTGAAGAGTTAAAACAAAGAAATGATAAATTATTTGTGAATAAAATACAAAATATTAAATTCACACACAAAAGATCATTAATTTCATGAACAAATACAAATGGAACTTATTAAAAAAAATACAGAGGCATAGACATGACCCTTTTCACCAAAAATTAATGTGACAAAGTGATTATATCTTCACAGATAGGGAGAAGTCAAAATTGAAGAGACACAACCTGAACCCAAGTGTCTTATAAAGGGAAAAAGCTCCAAAATGCTTAAGGGATATTCTTATTCTCTATGGAAATAAATTCAACATCCATGAAAACAAATAATATTGTTGGAGATGATAAGAACATGATAATAAAACAAGGAAATAAAATATTAAGCACATTTGAGTACATTACACACATGGATCAGGGCAATTACACACTAAAATAGGGGAATAAAAAAGATACTAAAACAGGGTAATTACATAATTACATTGGCGCTAGGTTCTTGATGTTCAGGGTATGCCACTACTACACATGTAGTTCCATACTTATGCATGACCAAAGCTATTATGAAACACTTTCTCTTCTAGCATCTCTTTTTGATGACAGGCTGGTTTGTAGTGGCAACCTTCTTTTCTAGAATATTTACTCTTAACTTTGTTCACATTAGTGATTTTAGTTTCCCTAGCTTGAATCGCAACTTTCACCTTTTTGCACACTAAAGAGCAGGGGTTATTATTCAGGACGAAAAAACAAATCGAATTAAAAAAAAAAAAAAGTCTTAATAAGTTGAACCCGATGAATATGAAAAAAATCTACTAATAAAGGAAAAAAAAGATATTCTACAAAGACCTTTGCTAATCTTCTCTACCGAAAGTAACTAAGATCTTATACCGAACTCGATGAATATGAAAATTTCCTCTATAGAATTTCCACATCAAGGTAATCCCAAATATAAAAACTAAGGTTTATTAATGACTTGCTACAACTATCGCTTGGCATTTAGATAAGAGAAAGTTCTTCCCACCTATCTAACCACACAACATTCGGTTTTAGTAGGATATAACAAAGAGAAGGAAAATTTTCATCTCTTAAACTAGATGTTGGAGCTAGATCCTTTACCGGATCGGCTAGCTCACGGAGTGTAGCATCCATCCATGTGTAAATTTGAACCTCGTCTTTGGATTCCTTTCCTCTCACTTAAAAATATTCATCTGTGTAATGACCTCCAATTGTTGTAAAAATGCAAATCAACAATGGACAAGTCTTCTTGCGAGGGCCGAGCTTAGACTAAAGAGGCCCTGGAGGATCCCTAACCGAATGGGGAAGAGGTGTTCTATACTCACTATTTTTCTGTTGCTGAGATTTATACAGATCAAACTTATATTTGTGAACTAAAATACATTTTATTATGAGTCGATAGAGGGTAAACACAGTAATCATTTATCAACCTTGAAATCTTATCACTTTAAGATGTAACACATACCCTCAACTGAAAATGGACAATATATATGTTCAATACCTAATTCAAATAAACAATGTGTTAGCATGGAAAACCCCAAATAGCAGGCATGAGAGTTGGACAAAGGCCAAACCGATCTACTCAACATGTTTTTAGACATTTCGATAAAAAATACCTCAGTTGATCCGTTAAATGATTTGTTTACTACTAATGGCACAAATATAGTGTGTGACAATGTTGTGGAGAAAACAACTTTCTTATCAGATAAAACTATGGACATGCAATCTGACTTAGCTTTGGAAGTAGATAACCACGTGTGTGCTAATGCAGAAGTTGTCATTGTTGTTATCAATCACATCGAGTCCTCTAACATGTCAATCATTTTAATTAAATCAGTGGATTAAAAGTAAAGAGACGACATAAATAGAGATTACCTTTGCTGATCTACTATAGTGTTGGTAACTCAAATATAGTAGCAACTTATCATGGAAAATTTCCAGTTGTTCTTCAAATGACTATATACTCTTCTAGTTTAAGAAAAAGAACAATAATTAGTACTCAAATAAAAATAATGAAATATTTATAAAGTCTAAACATCCAAGACTTGCTCGATAATTGAAAGAGAACTTCTAAATTTCTCAATTTTAGTTATACTTGTACCAGGCCTGTTTAAAAATAAGCATAAGTATTTTGTGAAACCCATATTTATCTTATATTCCATATTTTATTTTCATTTTTAATTCACAGTCTAAATTTGATATGGATCCGAAGACAATATTGAATATGTCGGCTCAGTGGAAATTTTTTAAAGGAGATTTGACTAGGCTTTACATCAGACCATTTAGAGATGAACCTGATCAACTCAAGCATCAACTTGAGATGTGTAAAAAATATATTGAAAAGGAGGATTGAGAGGAATTCATAAAAGTGAGAATCTCAAAGGGGTTTAAGGTATATAAAAAATGGTTAAAATCATATATTTTTCTAAGTTATTTGTCTAAGTTGCTCAAGCTTATGTACTTATAAGGTGCTAAGCGTGGCACAAGATGAAAGACGGGGTAAGAATATATATAACCATCGAATGAGTAAGAAAGGTTATCCTGGACTTATCGAAGACCTTGTATGTACTTGTTTTTCTTAGTTAACAAACATTGAAATTTGTGATTAAACTGCACATTCTAAGATCACCTAATTTTTTTATCTAATATGTTAACAGAAAGAGGTAGGTGATGAGTTTGATGATGATGATAGGGATTATCTGTGGAAAAAGGGTCGCCAAGATAAAAATGGGCGATTTGGTGACGAGGCTATAAGGTAAGTAGCAGATAAAATTGTGAGTTTCTATTTGTAAGTTTGTTTGCATAAATATTCAACATCAAATACGTCTAATTGAATTATTTTTCATGTTATATATCTTCACTTGATTGATTTTTTTGCAGGATGTGCTAAACTGTCAGGTTAAAGCTAGGAGCTTGGTCACCGAAGGAACCTTAGATATCATAACTTTTGCATTAGGGACACCTGAGCACCCTAGTCGTGTTAGGGGTAAAGGGAATGGAGTCACCCTACAACCTTTTTTAACCTCACTAAGTGAGGATCAAAGAATAATATTAGTGTGTTGGATTATAAGATCCATGCGAAAAAAGAAATAGGAAAAGAAAAAAGATGAGCGAGTGCACAAAATAATTTCATCAAATGTAAGTGCATTATGTGATTCGCCGGTCAAGAAGACAAATAAGAAGAAAAATAGCAATGTAAGAAATTAATATTATATATTATTGTTGTTGACCTTTTGCAACAAGAATGTTTTATCGATTTGAGTTTTTATTTTAATTTCTTACGTATAAATATTTGAAAGATGATAGAAAGAGATCCTCTCACATGACAACTCCGAATCCCAAACTTCATAATGGCATGGGCAAACCATGTAAATTGGTATTAAATTCACATACCAATATTCTCGCTAAGGATAGTGTTTTTGAGAGGGTTGGGTCAGACGATAAAGTGCACCATAAACATTTGGGAGAAAATTACGTGCGAGTGTCTGTGGATACTTTCTACACTTTGGACGCCCCCCCCCCCCCCCCCCCTCCTTCCTATACCTTGTGGTGATGGGTTAGTAACAGTTATGAATGCGCATAATTCACATGTTACATGGCCTAAAGAATTTTTTATAGTAGAAATAGAGGTAAAGTTGTGAGAAATTTTCTTTTATATTACAGATACTATTGTTAATATTTTTGAATGCCTTCTCTTTTCACTCTAAAAAAGTTTGTTTTTAAATTAAATATTTTATATCCAATGTAAATTAGGAAGAAGATAGAGAAAATTATGTAAAAAGAGTGGGACTTATGGTATTTGCAAGCATGCTAGATTCAATCATGAAAAATGATACCGTAAAAATCCTGATCAAGATGTTTGGAGATGAACTTCAATCAACCTACATTCCTAAACATGAGTTGGTGCATTTTTGTAAAATGGAGAAACTTGATGCCAGTTGTCTAATCGGATACATGAGGTGCGAGAATAAGTTGTTTTCATCTTAATTTTATTTGGCTACTCCTTTCTAATATATTTTTATTTTGTTTTTTATATTCTTGTACGAGAAGTTTCAAAATAATCGGGATTTTAGTGTATTTGTTATTCTCGGGGATCCTCAACAAGCTTATTTGAAGAACAAAATGAATATTTTTATTAGGAATGCAATGAAAGATGCTAAAGATAACCAAACATATTTTATGCCAATTAACATAGGGTAAGTGTATTTATTGTCTTAAGTTGTTATAATTATATCAAAACATGGTTGTAACATTTATGTCAACAACTCATTACATTGTAGGTTTCATTGGTCTTTAGTCGTTATCGATTTCTCTTTTAGAAATATATTCTATTTGGATTATTTACATAGGGCGCCAGAATGAGACTTGAAACTCTTTACAAACACATGAGTAATGCCTTATATATATATATATATATATATATATATATATATATATATATATATATATATATATATATATACCTTTAGTCATATTGTCTTTGTACTCATGTTTTTCATTTTAATCTTTATCTTGAAGTGAATTTAAAGTGTTGGTGGTATCTAAAGGAGGAAGAAGTTCAACTTCAAACTGGGAGAATGCTAAGGTACGATAATCTTAATGAATATACGTTACTGACTCATATCTTAAATCTTAATATAACCATTATCTTCAATATATCAGTCTATAGGGCCCTCTACAACTGGGGAATGCTGAATGTGGGCTTTACATATTGAAGTTCATGAGAGATCTAATTGGAGAATTAGTCTCAATCTACTAAACTAAAGGTAAAAAATATTTATTTTATAATATTTTGTTTCCTCGCTAATTACTTTTATAGGGAAAATTGAATACAACTTATGTTATTTGATTTGTAAGATGAAGGAGTTGGCTGAAAAAGCAACCCATGAAAATCATGAGATAGAAGATGTTCAGAAAAAGTTCATCAATTTCATTCAGGATTATTTTTAGCGAGCTACAGTTGTGGATAATTTTGGCATATCTTTTCAGGTACATTTTTTTTTCAATAAAATTAATTACTCTGTGTCGATGTTAATAATGTTTTATATGGAAAATCAAAATACTATATATGAAAATATAACAAAAAACGTAATTAATATTATCAAAACACTATAAAAATATGATGTTAAGAATAATGTTGTTGTAGTGAATGAACGGGGTGGGATTTATATTATTGTTATTATTGATGATGTTGAATACCCGGGGGTGGGATTTATATTGTGGATGGTGAATACCCGGGGTGGGCTTTATATTATTGATAGTGAATGCTCGGGTTGGGCCTTCTATTGTTGTTGTTGGTTAAACATGTCATGTTTAATTTTGGATTATTAAAAAAATAAAGGAAACTCAGTCGAAATTATTATAAAACCTTCCCCGTTTATCTCTTCCCTACCTTAATAAAGAATAAAGTAAAAATTAACTTTGAGATTATGCAAATGTTTAATTTTGATGCCCGTGGTGACCTTTATATTGTTATTGTTGATAGTGCATGCCTGTGGTGGGATTTATAATGTTGTTCTTGTTGTTCATGATGATATTGAATGCCCGAGGTGGGTTGTATATTATTGTGGTTGGTTAAACATGTCATGTTTAATTTTGGATTATTCAAAAAACAGATAAAACTCCACCGAAATTTTCTTAAAACCTTCCCCTTATATCTCTTCCATGCCTTAATAAAGAATGAAAGTAAAAATTAGCTTCAATATTATGCAAATGTTTATTTTTTGATGCTCAATATTATATTAGAATATCATTATTGTTTGAGTTATATTCTTTATATGGTTAATCTGCTTTAGTTGTTAACTTCTATTTGTTTCCTCATTTTATTCAGGTATCGATCCGGTTGTTACCTATTGTGTATCCGGTGTAGCTATTTCTAAATTGGGTTTCCATGCTACAAGAATAGAACTAATGTTGCAGTTTGATTTTCTAGTTTTTATGTCTAAAGTATAGGTCATGTTAGGTATCTTTTTATTTGTGATTTGTCCAGAAGTCAATTGGGAGACTGTTGGTGTATATTTATTTTCTTTAATTTCAAATATTAATGATAGTTTTTTATACTTATTGTTAAGTTATATTATTACTTGGAATTTGCTACTTAGAGTACGAAAATTTGTGCTTTGAATTGACAGATCGTAGTTTTATGCATAACATGTTTGGGATACTGTAATAGTATAATAGAATTATCGCAAAAAAAGAAAGGAAAAAATAGCTTTTATGACGGTTTACAGTTCACAGTAATTATAAAAATAGATATGTTTTATGATTATTTTATTTATGCTATCATTATAATGATTAAAGTAACCGTCATAATAGGTACTATTTATGACTATTTTATTAATATATGTCATTTTTCATAAGTTTATAATGACGGTTCAATGAACATGATATTATTGTTAATGAAAGCTTGTACAAAAAAACGTCGTAATAGGATCGTTTGTTATGGTTGTTTTGTCACACCCAATTTTATTATGACACACAACAATAATGTTAATGAAGATTTGTAACAAAAACTGTCGTAATAGGATGGTTGTTATGACAGTTTTATCAACACCAATTTTATTATGACACACAACATTATGACGGGTTTTAAAGCTTTGAAAACAGTCATAAATAACCTTTTATGACCCCTTTTCCCGTCATAAAAATGTCTATTTCTAGTAGTGAGAGAATGGATTAAAGGAATCTAAGAAGTTTGAAACTAGTATGGACGAACATGTCGGAGTTTATAATGATAAATTGATTAAAGATTTGAGAGCACGTGAAATACTCGTAGGTTTAAGTTCACTAACATTGAGGGGGAGCGAGATTACGTTCTAGGAATGATTAATAATTTGAAAAAAGATCCCTTAATGTTTGAAGAATCTAAATCTTTTCTTGAGTCTACATCATTAAAGTTAGAAGATAATTTAAGAGACTTAAGTGGATTTGGTACTGGCTTCAATAATACGAACACTTCCACTTCAAAATCTAAGACCAACATTTGTTTTAGAGTGTCAACCTCTACTAAGGATGTTAAACAAGGTCAACCCATTAGTTACATTCCTCGTGTTTACTCATGTTCACATTATGGTAGGGAAGGTCATCATAGGTCATTTTTTTACGGTCTTAAAAGAGTTCCTAGGAAGTCTCGATCTCGTGTCACCATGGTTCCCAAATTCCTGGGGATTAGGTATTCATCTACGTGGGTTAGGCAATCGTTTTTGAAGACATTGAATGATAGATTTTTGAGTCTCGCATGCTATCACATGATGCTTCCCATGCTATATCTTATGAGTGATTGTGGTTGCATGTTTTCATACACTAGAATTTGTGCTTCATGTTATATCTTATTGCTAGCCGTACGTTGTTTATCTTTTTAGTATTATTTTCCATTTTTATATCCTATTGATAAAAATACAAAAATATTTTGTTTATCTTTTGAGTTTGCTTCTCATTTCTTGTTATAAATCGTTTAAAACAAAAAAAGATTTTGTTTATGTGTAATTTGATTTTAAATATTTTGTGTCGCGTATAGGTATGTTTAAATCCATTTTATTCCATGTTTTCATGTGGCTAAGACATTTGATTATGATTTCCAATGCTTATATTGCTCTTAATCAAGATTTAATGGAGTTATTTGACTTTGATTTTGGTAATGGATTCACTTTGCACATGCCTCTTCACACCCATTCACTTTGCACATACCTACGCACCCATATGACCGTCATCACTATCGTTCTCACAAATAACTTGTACCTAGGTTCTATGGTTTAGTGGTACAAATCAAAATCCCACTCGAAGGCTCCTCAAGGCATGATTTTCCATAACGCGCAACCGCCGATCGATAGCAAGCGGCGTAGGTATGTCGTACACATAATAGATCAATCAGTAAGTATACACACAACTTATTATATTCATTAGGTATTGACGCAACCTAAGTTCTCGAATTTATATGTAGAATATTCTTCCTTAATACCCACAATACTTTAATGGTACGATTTACCTCTCTATCGTATATACTCCTTAAGGTTCTCTCATTCCAACCCGTTCCCTTAGTAGTTACACAATTCCTTTCACTATTAAATCATGGAAAGAGGCTACTCTAGAATAGCGTAGGTACTATTGTCTCACTTAAAGTAACCTAAAGGGTTTTTAACTCATTAGGGAAAATATTAGAGTTTCTAAAATCTCCTTAGAACGTGTGGATTCTCGTTCGAACGAGGTTGTTCGAATGAGTTTCTCACTTAGAATGAACTCTAAATTTCGTTGGTAATCTCATTGGAATTCTTGTTCGAACGAGAATTCAGGGTTTGTCCGTGTTCTCTCAAAAGTTACATTTCTCCAATTTGTTCAACACAAAATCACTTCAAAACTCATTCTAATCCAAATTCTAAAACTCAAAACCTTATCCCCTATTATTACAACACTTTCTGATCCATTTTTAACATCAAATCCCTAAGATCATAACATGAATTTCAATTAATTTCCCAAATCTTCAACAAGCCCTAATTTCACATAACCTCCATTAATAACCATTTAATCCCAGATTTAATTTCGTGGAATCAACATACCAAACCTAGATTTATCATTCCCAGAACCTGGTTATTCACTACTTGCATACCTATACTACCAATTAAAGATTACTACCCAATTTCTATCTCAAATTCATAATATCATAGTTATTCATCAACTACATTAACATGAATCATATATGCTCTAAAAAATTAGCAAGATAAACACTTTCCTTTTTGTTGACCTCTGACTCGCTGGATGAAATTGGTATAGGGTTGACCCTCTCATCACGATCTACGCGTTGGTGTAATTTATTTGGTGGGTGTGAGAGCTTGAGTCTTTACCCCTAGGCTCCTATGGAGTTCTTTTTCTTCCTCTTTGGTTTTCTCTCTCTCTCACGTAGTCTTGGAATCTAACAAATAGATTATTACCCACATACACATCCTTTTTAATTTGCTGTTTTTGTCCATTATAACTCCCCAAAATCTCAAAAGACTAAAATACCCCTTCGGGGTGTCGGTTTGGCCTAAATTTCCCCGAAACCCAAATGAAACACTTGAGTAGTGTTTTCTAACTATCTCGACCCTTTCGGATTCATCAGTGCACTCGAAATGGTCATACGATTTACTTAAAAATAAATTGTCTTTTTAACCCAGTAAGGTAATACTGGCACGACTCACATGCACGCCCCAACTAAGTATATTGTAACTGCCGTATTTTTTATTCTTGGCCATAATAATATTTTCTTAATTATATATTACTTTACTCGCTAAGTAATATTCAACATAATTATCATCAATTAATGCTAACTCTCGTAACGCTTGTAATTATTACATTTAAATCCGTATTAATTATAAATATATTTTCTCAATTTAATTTAATTAATCCTGATTACATAATTAAAATAAAATTCCTCAAAAATATGGGGTATTACATTTAACTTCACGTGTTATATTTGAGATAAGTGAGATGTTCTCCCATCATTGTTGTCATCTACATATCTTTTTACTGTGGTTGATTTGTGCACGTAAGAACCGTTGCTCGTGAGTATGTTGATTTTTATTGAATATATAAGGGTACAAAAGGGTTACGGAAGGAGTAAATCTCCTTTACAGGAAAGTCACCATTGGCAAGAGATTAAAAATGAGAGTAAAATAAAAGATTAAGGACAACATGTTTTTTTGTTGGATTTTCAAAAATGGCATCTTCAAAACAATTGACTGAAAATATAATATTCGTTTTAGCTTTTGAGGGTATTATAGTTGAAGATCAACAGATTTGCACAATGAATACTAATTACGCTTAACATGTCATGACACTAGTGATTTCTTGAGCCATCAAAATTCTAGGTTTGTGTTCATTGTTCGTTTTTATCCTTTGACATCACCTTATCTGTTACTTGAGGCTCAATCTTAATTTGATAAAGTTTTGTGGTCAAATAGAACTCCTTGGACATATTTTGACTGAGTGGGTTTCACGTCCCTTCACCCCATTTATCACATCTTTGTTTAGGCACATTTATGCCATACGAGTACGGAAATCTAGTGTGTTTTTTATTTTTTGTGGAGTTTGTCACTGGTATCTTTGGTTTTTGGTCTTTGAATTTGCAACCATGTTGCCATGTGCTTTATCTTAGAAGAAAATTGGCATGATATATGATCCTATTGGTATCTCTTGTTGCTTGTTTACATTTATATCTCATGCATCATATTTTATTGAAGTTGATATCATTTTTACGTCAAAATTAGTATTAATTGATAATTATTTTGGATTATTTGTGCGTGTGTTGCCGAGACATTTGTCGTTAATTGATGCACATTCTTTCCCCTCTAATTACAATTAGTACTACATGTTATCATAGTTTGGGGAATAAATGGCTTATGTGGGAGAGATTCTTTATTATGCATTCTTTCTTTGTCTATTCCAGAATAAAAAGCGAGAGAAATAATATCTTTCATTTTAGTTTTAGGAGGAGATCTTTATCTTAGGGGGATACGTCTTACCTAGGTGGGGATCATTAGATATACGGGGAGTTTACTCTTATGAAAATTTTATATATTATTACATTCTCTTTGCATTTTGAAGGTTTGTTTAAGTGTGGGCAGGTTTCAACATGAGACAAAGTTACAAGCGTGTAAATCTACTCACGTTTATGTGTCGATCAAGTTGTACTTTTTCCTTTTGGGGATAAGGATTGAGGCTTTTAGATGTGCTTTAAGTCCCATAGTTATTTTGTTTTATGTTTTCTCCTTGAATATCCAAAAGGGAAGATTTTAAAGGATAAAGTTTTGATAGAGTCAATTTATATGTATTGTCTTAATTGAAGACAAAAGGTTTTGAGTCATAGTTTAGGACTTGAGTGTGTTGACCCTTTCAAGCCTATGATATGTTGATTGAAGACCATGTCGTCCATGTTATAATGTCTACATTCTCATATCGTGTTTCATGCCACACTTAGTCTTCAATATCTAAGGTATCTAAAAAGGTATACATGATTTTTACTTAATTCCTGGATAGGTGTTTATTTCACATGTTTAAGGCTATTTTCGTAAAGGTTTTTTAAAAGAAATTTTTTGTTTTTGAAAAAATTCGTTCCGACGAGTTTTTAAAGTTATTCAAATGAATTCAAGTAGTTTGTTCAAATGAGATTTAATACTGGTTCTAACAAAATTGCTATTTTGTTGGAATGACATTCCAATGTGTTTTGAATGAGGAAGTTCAGTCAACGGTGAAAACTTTGTTCAAATATCATTCGAAGTACGTTCGAACACGAGAAGCATGTTTGTTTAAATGAGGTTCCATTTGATTCGAAATAGATTATGCACTTTTTTCGAAGGGACCTCTTTTTTCGTTCGAATGAGATTCCTTTGCCTCAAAAATCATGTTTTCTATATATAGGTGTGCTCAAAATTTTTTCAATTGAGAATTTGGATAAAATAACTTTCTAATCATAAACTAAAATCCTCTGAACCATAATTTTACCCAAACTGTTTGAGATCTATGTGACACCCGGCTTAACGAGTGGCTAGCCCTCTACTCAAATAAAATAGAAATCTCAGCTAGCTCATTCTTAGCATCACTGTCAAAAAATAAATTAAACTACTAATAGCCTATTAAGCGCGGTGTCAAAATTTTAAAACTTAATAAATTGCCATAGTAAAATCCCATTCACCACTAACCGTTTTAATTAAATTAACTACACATTCACCATGAATCAAGAATAATAACTGAATGATTCGATAAAGATAATAATGCATGCGACTGAATAAACACTTGGTACAAATCCAATACAATAATCCATTATAACTAAAATAAAATAAAGACTAAATACGTAGATGTCTGATACCGGGAGACACACGAATAACAACCGAATGTAATCCTATATAGAACTTAAAGATATATTCGACTAACAAGATACCTGCAAGCATCCACAACTACTGTTGCACCGTCTTACTGGAAGGAATAATCATGCCTCGCGTTCCTGTGGCTGGGCACCTAGAAGTTTTGAAAATATTTTTATGCAGGTTAGATCCAAAAACCTTTTGAAAATATTTTGTAAGTGTTTAAAATGCAATAATAAATATGCAATGCAATCTTTCATATTTAAACTGATGTCTTACTCACGTGATATAATCCTCACCCCTAATCTATAATGCTCACTTAATGCATGTGTTTTAAACACACTAGTTATTCTACCCCGCCTAACTAGTACCAACGTTTACCTTAGCACCATACGCTAACTTTCTAGACAAACCGTGTCACGGGCATTTATTCCTTGCTTTAATTCTTATTTAGCTACACATGCGCTAAATCATTTTAATTCTCATCATTAGCCGATTCAAATACCTTCATGCCAGTTATTAATTTCATATTCGCACATTTGTTTTATTCACTCGCATATATTTATCACACTTATATACATATATTCATATCACATCTCATACACACACACACACACACACACACACACACACACACACACACACACACATATATATATATATATATCGCTCGCTATCTACGTAATTGCAAATCCCAGAGCATTACCCCGTGGATGCATTCTCTAGTATGCTATCAGGCTCCAAAGACATCACGTACCACACCTGGGCCACCAGTTCAGAATCTCACCACCAAACCCAAATTGTAAATGTAAAATCGGAGACGGTCATAGTCATACATCTGTGGGTTATAACCATACAACATTACCCAACTAGACTCTAAACTGACATATAGTGGTCGTGCGATAGACCTACGACCTGGGGAATCAGTCCTACACCTGCTGGTCAATGCTTGGGTTGATCGCCCACTACTTGAAACCTCCACAGATAGCATTCCTAGAATAGGTATGTTTCATATATATGAATAACCCACATATATATATATATATATATATATATATATATATATATATATATATATATATATCAAAATTCCTGGAATTACCTACAAAACTTGTTTAAAATTTAGTATCGTTGCAAATTCGGGAATCGATCCAATTTCTAGCACTGAAGCTGTTATCGTGAAAACTTGCAATTCCAATTTTTATTAAAAATCTTTTTGTGTTTTTAAAAAAAAAATAATATTTTTTTTATTGTTATATTTGAAAACAATTTTCAAGGGAGGAAACGACAATTTATGCAACTAAAATGATTATGAAAATTTAGAAATTAATCTAGTTTAGAATTTTTGAGAAGAAACAAGAGGTGGGATTACACCGCGTAGTCAAATCAATTTATGTCCTAATTATTTAATTGAATAGTTCGAAGTAATATTGAATTTAAAATTTAACACTCATTACAATCCTAAATTCAATTTTATGTTTTTCAGCAATTAAATCTGGAATAATCACAACATAAAAAAATTAAGATTCACACTCATTTCAACAAAATATCCGCTAAGATTAATTTATTAAAATTTGTATGAATCTTTGAATTGCATACACATAATTAATATTTAAATTTAAGAATAATACTTATCTCTAAATGAAATCCAAAAATCAAATATTAATTCTCACCATTAATTTATTAACTCTCGTTAATGTGTGATTTTTCCCAATTTAATTAGCCTAGAACACATCAACGAACAATTATTCAAATAAAACAATTCAACAAACGCGTTTCATCCCACCCCTTGAATGTGGTGTTTAGCGTGACATGATTAAAATTTCAGCACATGCACAATTAACAAACAAGAAACTAAAGAGAAAGAGAAAGAAATACGATAAGCAATAATTTCCTGTGTCAACTGTGTGTATGAACACGCGTTCCAAGCTCATCATAAAATCTGACTGGATTACAAAACTAAAAGTAAAAAGTGAACCTACAAATTTTTCTGAAACCTAAAACTTTATTTTTTTCTTTTTTTTCTGACTATTTTTCTACCCTCTTTTTTTCGTTTTCTCTCTCTCACGTTCTCTCTCTGTGTACTCCATTTTTTTCTGATGAGAATCCTCTCCTTTATATGTGTTGCTCCTCCCTCTTTTAATACCCACGAAGTTGTCTTCAAAGATATGTTTGATTTTCCTTTTGGCTAGGGATTTACTATGATTTTTATGGAGATAAGGTTGAATTGGGTTTTGCTGGCAATGGTATGGCTGCGTGGCAAATGATGTGTTGGGTTGAAGTTATATGGGTAGCAAGTTCGGGTTTGGAGAAGAGTTTGGTTTCAGGTTTGGCCCGAATAGAGATCGGGTTATGGCATGGGTCCGGGGTTTGTTGGTTTTGTCAGCGGGTAAGGGGGCTGGGTATGGTGGTCGCAGTCTTGGATTGGGGCCAGTGGGTCAGGCCGCCAGTGCGAGTTAGGTCCGGCCTGAGGACTGTCGTCGGGTCCGGCGATCGGGGCGACGGAGTAGATGGGTTGTATTTTTGGTGATTTCGGGTAAGGTTCGATTTTTAGGATTTGTTGAAATCAGAATGGGATTGAAATGGTTTGCTGGATTTGGGTTGGTGGGAATTCAAGCAAGTGGGTTTTAATGTTTTGAGTTGGGTTTGGTTTTGTTGTTTGTGAGTGTTAATGGTGGGTAAGTGAATGGGTGGTACAGTTGGAGGTTGAAGATGAGTTTGGAGTTGATTATGTGTAAAGGGTGTATGATGTAGGTGTGTGTCTTAGGGGTTGTTTAGGATATGCGTTAGGTGTAGGCTTATGTGGGTGTGTGGGTGTTATGTGTGTTTAAGTTGGATCCTTAAAAAATGACACAATAAAAAAATATATATAAAACTAACAAAAATAAAACTCTAAAAATAAAATAAAGACTAAAAATGAAAGTAAAAAGAAATAACAATAAAAAAAAATCTATTAAACTAAAAACTAAAATCCTAAAAATGTAAAATCTAAAAAAAATAAAAAATAAATGATATCCTAAAAACTAATCCCAATAAAATGAAATAAAATAAAAACTAAAAACTAATAGAAATAAAAATAAAAATAAAAATACACTAATAAAAATAAAATATAAAAATATGCAAATAAATTCTAAAAATCCTAAATAAATCTAAAATAAATCCTAAAAATAAAACGACTCGAAAAAATCTAAAGCAATCTAAAAAGAGACAAACTCAACACACATCGGGCTCAGGGTATGGACTGGGTTCGATCTAGGCTAGGTTAAGGTTACGTGACTTGTTCGGGGCATCGGAACTCTTCGAGCAAGCTCAGAAATGAACTCCAGACTTCGCGGTCTCTTTGAATTTCTTCATTTAACGCTTTTGACCGCTATTGAGTCGCAATTAACTTGATATTGCATTATTTAACACTACGAATGTTGATTGACCTGCAATATAATACAATACGACATAAGGCCAATTTTAATAAAAAACGAGGGACTAAAATGCACATATTCGGGGTATAAATTATAAACTTTTGGGTGCTTATCAAATCAGGCCCAAACAGAACATTGCTAGTCCTCAAGTAAAAATTAGAGAGAAAATAGATATAAGTATCCAAAAGTGTGCCACTTTCGCAAGCATTGGCGATTGCACTTTGCATGTGCAACAAGCCGCTAAACCAATAGGTTGCCTTATAGGACGAGTGGTGTCTCATGAGGGTTTGTAGTGAATGTACCCACAAAATTCAAAACTTACTTAAATGCAGTTTTTGATTTGATGATGAAATGTTATACAATCCAACTTTAAAAGGACATCAAGGAACACCGTAGTCAACTATCAAAGTGAGGTATAAAAATAACTTAATACCAAAAGCGTAATCCTTCCTAAAACTCAGCATGGTGATAGTGTGAAACAATCATAAGTATCATTAGAGTGATTCCTAGATTGCCTTTTTAAGAATCACACATTGACTTAAATTCTCATTGGATATATCTGATGAAGCTGAAATTAGCACCACCAGATAAGGTGTTTTTAAGCCCAATCTAAGAACAACAATGGCAGCATAGTTATGTAAAAGGTAAGAGAATGAGATGAGGAGAAGAGGAGAGAGCACCAGGATATAAGTGGTTCAGCCTAAATTGGCCTACGTCCACTGTGTGTGTGTGAATAACCTCACTATAACAAGGCACTAACGGCCATGGATACAATCTCTCAAGCTTTCTCTCTCTACTGTGTATCTAGTTAAAGTTTCAGCTAGGGTTGAATATCTGGCCTCCTCCAGGTAGAGGAGGACCTCTCTATATATATAGCACTTAGGAGGTGTAGTGTACCCCCATGCATGTAATATGCACATGTGTGTTAGCCTCACCAATAGGGGGAAGCCACCTGTCACTGTTACATGTAAGGAATGATGATGAAATATTCTCCCCACGTGTGGAGAATAATCTTGTTACAACTGATTTGTTCCCATGTGTCCTTATCCAAATGTCAACAAATGCTCGGCCGCCATAATGGTGCATGTCCTCGGCCTGGGAGAGGCCGAGCTGTAAAGGCTTGATATTCGTTCAATTCGAGATGTGCCATATGGAGTCTCGGCCTGATATCAGCCGAGACAGTATTCTGGGGTTGGCCCCAGCCGAGGTTGGACTGATTCCATGTTGAAGATTACCAAGGCTTCTTGTCACCTAGGCTTACACTAGGCCGAGGTTGCCATACCCAGGTATATGAGAATGCTGTTGATGCCTGTGATTCGCATAGCGTCCATTGGAAATGTAGGTGATAGTGTCGGCTTGTGCCGACCTTACTAAGGCCGAGGGCTGATATCGTGGGCCCATGGCTTATCCAGGGTCGGTCAATATCCCGGCCATCACCTCGACCGAGGTTGGTGTCTCTAGGCCGAGGTCACACTTGGGGCATATCAATATCTCTCTGAATTGAACTCTCTGAGAATTGGGGAAGTGTATCTCTCTAGTGTGTGAGGAGGTGAGTAAATATAAGCAAATTCAAACGTCTCACACACTTTATTGAAAATGACGAATACATGAAAAAATCTGATATCATGAAGGAATGTTAACCACTATGTTGAGAATGTCGAGTTATTCCTCATAAGTCTTTTTCGTTTTCCTGAACACTTTACCAAGGGTGAAAATGGGGTTTATGAAAGGTATGAGGGGAAAATAAAGAAGACTAGTTGTAAACCCGTGCGATGCATGGGCGAGACGCTATATGTGGAACATAGAAAAGAAAAAATATCTCAAATTTTCTAACAAAATTCCTAATAAGAGCGGGTGAAGAAATTTCATCGAATAATGCAATGAAAATATCATATCTCGTTTTGGGAATAGATTATACAAAATATGACAGAATTAAACAAAAAAGTAAGAGTTAAAATAAAAATAATTTCGCTCGGATAAGGGAAACGAATGCTAACATTGCATAGAGTTTATATTCACATACGAAAACCCAATGAATTCAACTTCACATTTTATTTAAAAAAGTATCAATAGATAATCCATTTTCATAAAACATAATTCACATTTTCAATAAACAATTTGAAGTTAACTAATAAAAATTATCCATTACCATGACACGTGCATCAAGACTGAAAAGCAAAAAACAAAATCAAATTTCACCAAAAAAGAATAAAAATGGAGTCAACTTTTACACAAAATACAATAAGCAACAACTTGAAAAAAAAAAGAGTTATTAAACCAAACTACTACCTGTTGTTAAACGTCTTCAGCATATACACAAAAAAGACATAAACCCATTAGTAGAGAAATTCCCTTGATGAAAGACCCACCTAGTAATAAGTCAGCTACAAACTCTTCCTCTAGTCCTCCTCTTTACTTGCACAAATTCCCAGACCCACGAAACATATGAGAAACTCCAACCTGGTTCTCCTTCTCAAAAGAAGACCCATTACCATAAAACCCCCATCCACATTCTTATTGGCAAGGCAACAGACCTCTGTATTTCTCTCCAACTTCTCTGAAGATGAAAAAATCCTCATGCCACCATATTTAGGAAACCAACCTCTTTATTTCATGATCTTATCTTTCCTCGGTGGTGACATGTTCGTACTTTCGACCCGACCTAACAAAGATATCTGGAAAGAGTGGAAAACGAAGTTACATCCATTAGAAATACCAGAGGATTTCTTTTATTTTCTTTTTTTCAAATAAACGTTCTTTTTTCAATAAATGCGGAGACCCGAGAGGCCCTACAATGGCGCTTATTCATATAAACTTTGAAATCTATCGAAGACAACATAAATTTTATACAACACAACATGAAATTCATCTTAATTTGAACATTAAATAATGATAAAAGACATGTTCATCCATTTTTCAACTTGCATTATGCAATCATATTAAAAAAAATTGATAGTACTAAGTGCTACAAACTTAGATGCAAAAAATAAATAGTAAACTCCTAACACTCATCTGTAACGTAAACAACCTAATTTCAAACTGGACTTATTTTGTCAAGTAATCAGCTCCAATGGTTGCTTTGTACTAGTTACTAAATTTACGGTTCACATGACTAACACAATAATTAACAAACACCATCACATAAGCATATAAACATCGTTTTTTACTGAAATTTGAAGGGCATGGTTCAGGGCATACTGATTCATCATAGATGTCTTCCCAACCCTACCAAAATCAAACGAACCCAAGTTAGTACAAAACAACCAATGGAATTCAGAATCTCAATTTACAACATTGCAAGTAATTTCTATCATGTTTAAGAAAAAAATAAAAAAAGGAGTTTGACAAATAGGTCTTACGTAAAATGGTCCAATGAAAAGGAATTTCCTCCATAGGTCAACCTTTTTTCTAATGAGACACTAAAAATATTTTTAAATGGGATATAATGGGAAATAAAATAACATTTTCAATCTAACATACTAACCATTTATCATCAACAATAAGGTATTAATAAAATAAAAAAATAAAAGTGAGATGAGAACTATTGATGATAACTCATATGAACCCACCCACTTATGGGGGAAAAACTTTGAAAACTCTCCATTCTCACACGCATCACCACCAAAGTCTTCCCACCAACACCTCAACTTGCACACCAGCACCTCCACTTGCACAAAACCACTAAACCCAAATCATTAATTGAAGAAATTGTGAATAGATGCAAACAAATCAAAAATGAAAATAAATTGAATTAAGTGATTCTTATCAACAAAATAAAATATTGTGAACAATATCAACATTTTTTTGATATAATAAACCACTTTTAATATAACTGTTAACATTAAATTGATTGACAAACATGTAGATAACTGTGGGCAGTGGTGAAACAGTTTTAAAATATGAGTCTACCTCCAAAACAAAACAATAGAGCAGAATACAACATCAAAATACATGGAAACCCAAATGAAACAGTAAAAATAAGCTATTTGAAAAAAAATCACTATAAAAATAAGCTACTTGAAACAAAAATTACTGCCAATCATATAAAACCTCAAAGAAAATATTGAAGTAAATTAAATCTGGACAATTTACAATAGAAAACGATACCCAATTGAAAACTTTCAAAGCCAAAAAACTTACATATTCAGTAGTTCACGCTGTTAGACAACGGTTTGAGAAATTGATGGTGCCAGCAAGAATCCATTATCTGTTTCATGAAATCAATGGCGCCGACGAGAAATTGATGATGTGTTTATGAAATTGATGGCCCCGAAAAGTATCAATAATTGTCGTCGCTTGCTTAAGATATCCGATGTATTTCCCTGACTTAAAAAGATTTTGGGAAAAAAATGGGGGGCAAACCAAAAGGAAAAGTAAAAAAATCCTTCATTAGGTAGAAATGGGTAGGATGGGAAGCCAAAAAGTTGGGTTAGAGTGGAGAGAGAAACCGAGTAGGCAGGATCAGAAATTATCTCATTTTGGGGAAATGAAATGACCAAGTCGGTTGAAGTGAATGCAAAATAAAAGGGAGTATTTCCACATGGATAGGCTATGGGATCAGCAATAATAAATGGGTGTAGTCCATATTAAATTCTTTGTCTACGTGGATAGGCTAGTTGGAGAGGAGTCTTATTGCCTTGTTTTGCATTTTATAGTAGTAAGAGATGAATGATGGGGTATTTTGAGAAGAGTGTGACACACTTTGAATAACTACTGTCTTCATCTTTTGAATTTATGATCGCATGCTTTCTATTTTCTTTTTTTTTTTCTTGTTTTTTTTTTGCGATGCAGTTTTCTTTTCATAACACAAATGAAGACAATTTACATGAGAATTTTTCAAACACTCTTTTTCTTAAAAATTATGGTAGTGATGGGAAATGATATGTGGGATATATGGATAAGGGTAATATGGAAAATGATAATGGGTGAATGATAATGTGATATGGAAAAATGGTAAGTGTATGGCAAAATCGATTTAGTGCTCGGGACAAAATACAAGATACATGTTTCTTACAACTCGAAAGTAATGTCATTCTCAGTGATTAAGCCAAATTTGAAAAAACGATGAGACCATACAACGAATAAATGTGGTACCCAAACAAAGTTGAGTCAACTTATGACTCGGAGATAAGTAAAAACCCTCAAAAAGGTGAAAAGCTCAAATCTCACGGGTTTAAGTCGCCACTAGTGATCTTTTAAGGCTCTCTTGAGAATATTGTTACTCTTCAACTTTTGATTATAGACATGATCGTGCAAATTGCCGAGTTTAAGAATTCATAGTGCAAGTACGCTTTCAAAGGTATTAATTAATTTAAGGTTAAAAGCGTAAGTTCTGGGTCAAACACAATATTTTCAGATTTATAAAAGAGGGATGATAGACAACTCATGTCATAAAAATTAAATTTAACTTCACAAAAATTTTAAAATCACTTGTTTCTGAAAACTTCCAAAAGAGGTACAATTTTGATAAATTTCCCACCCCCAAACAAAAAAGAACATCGTCCTCGATGTTTTAAACCATATATAAAAATAAAAAGCACAAGGGAGGAAAGATAATACCATAATGAACCACTAGTGAAATGTACCACACTCTGGAGCATAGATGAAACCTGAAGAACAGATGTGATACAAAAATACGTGCAAGTATATAAAGTATTTGAAAATCATTGGGTGGTGTGAAACACCACCCCCAAACAGGGTAAGACTCATACTCAGAAACAATGAACGATGGGCTGCCTCCCGGTAGCGCTAAGTTTAACGTCTTCATCCAGATCGAACAACTCTCACCCTAAGGATAGGAACTATGAAAAGCACAGGGAGGCAAGGAAATGGGGTGTGGAGTATCACCCCCAAATAAGACTGAACAGTCAGTCCTCATAAATGGGGTCAACAAGGTCAATTTCTTCAATGTGATAGCGGTCGAGCTCTAAGGAAGGCTTCAATTGTTGACCGTTGACCTGAAATAGGCTACCATATTTAGGATTTTGAACTGTGATGGAACCATAGGGAGTAACATATTCAACAACAAAGGGTCCAGACCAATGGGTTTTTAACTTCCCGAGAAAAAAATGAAGACGGGAGTTATATAACAACACTTTCTGACCAGGGTGGAATTCTTTGCTGAGGATGCTTTGGTCATGGATCCACTTAATTTTGTCCTTGTACTTCTTGGAAAAATCATACGCATCATTTTGTATCTCCTCTAATTCATTAAGTTGGAGCTTTCGATGAATGCCAGCCTCGTCGATATCAAAATTAAGGGCTTTGACAACCCAATAAGCATGATGTTCAAGCTCGACAGGTAAGTGGCATGGTTTACCAAATACCAAGTGATAAGGAGACATGTCAATCGGAGTCTTAAAAGAAGTACGGTATGCCCAAAAAGCATCATTCAAGCGCAAGGACCAGTCTTTCCTATTAGGATTAATTATTTTTTCTAAGATTTGCTTGATTTCGTGGTTGGAAACTTCAACTTGACCAATAGTTTGAGGTTGGTAAGAGAGACCAACTTTGTGGGTAACACCATAGTTTTTGATGAGATGTTCTAAGACTCGATTACAAAAATGTTTACCCCCATCACTAATAATAACTTTGGGAGTTCCAAGACTCCTTAAGAAACTTGACCACAATGTGATGGCCATTAGTGCGGCAAGTTATGGCTTCAATGTATTTGGAAAAATAATCAACTACAACTAGTATATATCGAAAGCCATGAGATGAGGGAAAAATACCAATGAAATCAATGCCCCATACATCGAAGATTTCGACAATGAGAATGGGTGTGAGGAGCATCATATGACGACGAGAGATACGCCCAGATTGTTGGCATTTGGAACAAGCGTGGCAGTAGTGGTGTGCATCTCAAAAAAGAGTGGGCCAGTAGAAACCACTTTGTAAAATTTTGGTGGCTGTTTCCTTGGAGCTAAAATGGCCACCACAGGCACTATCATAATAATAGGAGAGTATACTTGATTGTTCATGGTCAGGAACATAGCGACGAATGACTTGAACAGAGAAATAGTTAAAAGGGAAGGGATCGTCCCAAGAGTAAAATTTCACCTGGGCCATGAACATAGAATGCTCTTGTTTTGACAATGATTGGGCAGTTGGTCGGTAACAAGGAAATTAATAATATTATCATACCAAGGAGAAGTGGAGATAGAAAAAAGTTGCTCATCGGGAAATATTTTAGAAATAGGGACAAGGTCAGATGTAGACGTAACAGTGAGGTGGGAGAGATGGTCTGCAGCTAAATTTTTGCACCCTTTCTTACCATGAATTTCGAGGTCAAACTCTTGAAGTAATAGAATCCACCGTATCAAACGTGGCTTAGAATCCTTCTTCTGAAGAAGGTGCCACTAGGCGGCGTGGTCAATGTAAACGATGATAGGTGAACCGATGAAATAAGATCTAAACTTATCGAGTGCGAATAAAACAGCTAGCAACTCCTTTTCGGTGGTCGTGTAATGAAGTTGAGCGTCATGTAGCGTTCTGCTAGCAAAATAAATGACGTGATGTCGCTTGTCAACCCGCTGACCAAGTACAACACCTAGAGAAAAATCAGATTCGTCACACATGAGCTCAAAGGGTAAAGACCAATTAGGAGGTTGAATGATAGGAGCAGAAGTGGCTCGTCTTTAAGGAGCTCAACAGAAGCAACACATGCGTCATCAACGACAAAATGGAACATCTTTGGATAAAAGGGTTATTAAAGGTCAAGCGATCATGAAAAGTCCTTGATTAAATGACAGTAGAAGCCCGCATGTCCCAAGAAGGAGCGAATGTCTTTAACAAACTTAGGAATGGGAAGTGAGGAAATTATGTCAATTTTTGCTTTATCTACTTCAATACCATCGTGAGAGACGACGTGACCTAAAACAATCCCCTTTTTTACCATGAAATGACATTTTTCCCAATTGAGGACCAATTCTTTTCTTGACAACGTTTGAGGACCATAGTGAGGTGAGAAAGGACTTTCTCGAAGGAAGAACCAAACACATATAAATCATCCATAAAGATTTTGAGAAAACATTCTACCATATCGCTAAAAATGCTAATCATATACCGTTCAAAAGTCGCAGGTGCATTGCAATGTCCAAAGCGCATGCGAGAGTTGGCAAAAGTGCCAAAGGGACAGGGGAAGGTAGTTTTCTCTTGGTCTTCAGGGGCAATTGGAATTTGGTTGTATCCTGAATAGCTGTCAAGGAAGCAGTAATACGCATGACCAGCTAAACATTCGAGCATTTGGTCTATATAGGGAAGAGGAAAATGGTCCTTACGAGTGACAGCATTTAGCTTTTGTTATTTAATGAAAATACGCTAACGTGTTTGCATACGGGTGGGAACAAGCTCATTGTCACTATTTTTTATGATGGTGACACCAGACTTTTTTGGTACCACATGAATGGGACTGACCCACTCACTGTCTGAGATAGGGTAGATAATACCAGCATCGAGCAATTTTAAAATCTCAGCACGCACGACTTCTTTCATAGCAGGGTTGACTAAACATTGGGGTTCACGAGAAGTCTTGGCATGCTCCTCTAAATGAATGCGATGACTAAAAACATTGGGGTACCGTGAATGTCTGAAATGTTCCATCCTATAATAGTGTTATGCTGAGTAAGGGTGTGGACTAATTTCTATTCTTGCACAGGGGTCAAATCGGAAGCAATGATGATAGGGTGATGGTTGTTGGGGCCTAATAAAGTATATTTCAACTCGAGAGTTAAGGTCTTAAGCTCCAAACTAGTAGGTGGCGCAGTAATGACATTGGATGCAGATTCAAAAATACAGTCCGGAGAGTTCTCTATGCATAAAGTGGAGGAATATGATGTCGTTGGGAATTCTGAAGGTGGAACAAGGTGATCAATAGAGTGAATAGTGTCAACATAGAGGGGCTCGAAGGGAGGATCCCTAGAGGAAGTGTCCATCAGTGGAGTGGAATCTAACAGGGCATTGAGTTCAAATATTGAGGAATCATGGTTAAAGTCATATCCAAAATGAGCCAAACATTGTTGGAGAGGATCGGCATGGTAAGTTTGGTCAGACATTTCATTAACTAAGGAGTCAATCACACACACCTCATCAATATAATCGACATCAGCCAGTGTTTGCATAAGGTGGAATATATTGACTTCTACAGTCATGTTGCCAAAAGAGAGATTCAAGGAACCATGAAAATTGATGATGGCATTGGTAGTGCCCAGAAAGGACGACCCCATATGATAGGAGTATTAGTTGGGTCAGGTGCAGGAGTGTCTAAGATGATGAAATCCACAGGATAGTAAAAGTCTGAAACTTTCACCAAAATGTCTTCAACGATACCTTTAGGTACTTTCACGGAACGATCAACAAGTTGAAGAGTAACTCGTGTAGGTTTCATGTTTTGTAAACCTAACTCAAGGTAGAGGAGTAAGGTAACAAATTAACACTAGAACCAAGATCAAGTAAAGCACTAGTAGTGAACTTGTCGCCTAACATGCAAGAGACAGTTGGACGAACAGTGTCTTTATACTTCACAACACTGTTATTATGGATAAGGGATATAGCTTGCTCAATGAGGAAGGAATCACGCGGAACATTTGTCCTACGCTTAACAGTGCACAAGTCCTTTAAAAATTTGGCATATGAGGGGACTTGTTAAATCGTGGTGAGGAAGGGAATGTTAATGTGAACATTATGAAAAACTTTCTTGATCTCATAAAATTGTTGGGCTTTTGTTAGTGGGAGCCAACCGATGAGGAAAGGGTGCTTTGGGCACATAAACAGAGGTGGGCTCGGGAGGATTGGACTCAGTGTGAGATGGGGATTTAGATGGTCGAGTAACCTAAGGGATAGGCGCTAAAGGTGGGATGGTCGGGTATAGGACATCAATGGGAGTTTGAACACCATTATCAACATGTTTTCCCGAGGAAAGAGTAGACACTACTTTCATATCCTCTTGGTAATTGGGTGGATTGGAAGTGGAACCAACCTCGTAGGCCGAGTCTTTGCCATTCCCCTTAGGGTTAGCAATGTGTTGACTGGGAAAATGACCTTTCTCTCGCTCAGACTCGAATTGGTTGAAACGTTGCTCAAGCCGTTGGAGGGCTTGAGTCTGAGTGGTCATAAACTGAGTGAGGATATTCTCGAGAAAAGAGGTGGAGGAATTGGGCGGAGGGGCATAAGATGGTTGGGGAACGAACTCGCGTTGAGAATTAAGTGGTTGTGAATAATCATATGAAGGAGAGGGAACAGGAACAAGCTGATTATTGTTGTTTGAATGTCCATCATGGGGGACAAAGGAATATGGAAAGTGTGATTGATGGTAAGAAGCAGACTGATGCGGGACAGGAGGACGGGGTTGCCTTTGTGGGTTATGTGGAAACCCAGGGGGACTACAACATCTTATTGTGGTTGGGAAGGAGAGGAATTTTGGTCGTACTTATAAGAGAAATAAGGGTGATTCCTATTGTTAGGGTTGTAAGTAAACGATCGGGGAATGGGTTTCCTATTGGTATCAAAGGCAAATGCTTGGGCCATGGTGGGTTCGGGATCATCTTACAGGAGGGGGCACAAATAAGATAAATGATCTTGACTTAAGCAGACACTGCAAGATGAAGGACTAGAATCGTTGACAGTCATTTCTTGTTTAGAAACTGTAACATTTTGTTGCATAGTACAACTGAGAGCGTCAACGGTTTTAGTCAAAGAGTGTAAGTTATGTAGAAAACTTTTAAAATTAAGATCATTTTTTACCTCAGAAGTGTTCCCTACATGTGGAGGATCGGATCTTGAAAACGCATTGGTACCCTCCCAATCTTGGGAGTCATTGTCAAATTCAAGTAGAAAATTATAGGCAGTAGTGGGAGTCAAATGCATGAAATTACCTTTATGCATGGATTCAATCGTGGTGCGAGAAGAAGGGAAAAGACCATTGTAAAAACTATGGACTAAGAAATTTCTCTCGAGACCGTGATGTGGGGAACTATTAATATAGTCTTGAAAATGGCCTCATGCTTCACAAAAGTGTTCGGTCAACTTTTGTCTAAAATCCTGAATTGCTTGGCGCATTTCATTTGTTTTGCTCACGGGATAGAATTTAGACATGAACTTCTTGACAAGTTGTTCCCAAGTTAGGATAGAATCCAGGGGCAAGGAATGGAGCTACATGAATTCAATATCATTAAGAGAAAAGGGAAACAACCGAAGACGGGCATTATCTTCGTCTATGTTTTGATTTTGAAAAGTAGTGCACACAGTGAGAAATTTCTGCAAGTGAGTATAAGGAGACTCGCGTTCAAGGACATGAAAACTGGGCAACATAGGAATAGTCAGGGGGCAAATTTCAAATTGCACAAACGGAGTGGGAGGAAGGACGATACATGAAGGCGGAGTGGTCGTGATCAGATCAAAGTAGTCCTTTGAAGCGCGTTCGTCGACAATGATGGGTGGGGTAACAGAACGGGGAACTGGGAGAACTAGGCATCTCCGATGAAGAAAAACACGGATCAGGAAAATGAGGAGGAAAGGCAATGAGAGGGACATGATCACCTAAGAGGGAATTTACAGATGGAGCACTAGGAGAACGTGTTAATCGATGATCAATGCATTGCCAATGTGGCATAAAAGCAAGGAAGAAATATTTTTGGGATTTTTGGTTGTTTGAAAAAGAAGAAAATCTTTTTGGATTTTTTTTGGAAAATAAGGAAGGAAAAATGAAAAAATATTTTTGGATATATTTTTTTGTGAGAAAAAATGAGGCGAAAAAAAGGAAAATATTTTTGTAGTTTTGGTGTTTGTTAAAAAATGCAGGAAAAATGGGAAAAAGGGGCGATGGACTGATGGTGCAAAAACTGGCAGTTGGAACAAAAATTGGACTACCTAAAGGAACAATTTAGACACGTACACAAAGGGAACAAGTTCGAAAGAGCACATAGCCAAATTATTATCTTCAAGTTAAGTGAGTGGGTAGTCAATTTTAAGTAATCCGGGGGTGAGAAAATAATGGAATCTTAGGCCTCGCCGGTAAAAATGTGATCCTACTTTCTTCCTGAGAGACAAAAGGCTTACTAGTTAAGGCTCACCACACTAGCTACTACAACACACAACTATCCGGTACCACGTTGGGGAAAGCACAAACCCGTTTTACTAGGAGGCCTCACTTAAAATCCATTTTCCCTAGACAAAAGTCTTCAGATAGTTGAATGAAGATTTGCAGGGGTGGAAAGGACTCACAAGAGTATCCTACGAGGGTCTCGTTCTGAAAGGGTCCTAATGAACAACGTTCCTACTTGGATTCCTAGTTTATTGATATTAATTTAAGTAAGAGCACGGGTAATAAGCAAATGGAGATGTGATTGAGTGGGTGATGAAATCCCAACTCGTTGCAATGACTGGGTATAGGTATTAGGGAATTTATTCATCAAACCATACAATTTAAATGCGATACAGAAATAAAAAGCATATAGGAGAAAGTATCACACAAAAATTGGCTCGCTTGCTGGAGATTCGCGAGTGATAAAGAGTTTACCTCCCACGGTTTTTACACGCGTGGGGTGAGGAAGGAATAACTACACTAAAAATAAAAAAATAAAAAATAAAAATGAAAATTACAAATCTTCACGGGCTTCAATCTTCAAGAAATCGGCAACGGCGCCATTTGATAACTCTTTATTTGTATTCCTTCGGATATGGATTTGGAATGTTGATGCCGCCAAACTTCGAGTATCAAAATTCCTGGAATTACCTACAAAACTTGTTAAAAATTTAGTATCATGACAAATCGGGGTATCAATCTAATTTCTAGCGTTGAAACTGTTGTCGTGAAAACTTGCAATTCCAATTTTTATTAAAAATCTTTTTGTGTTTTTAAAAAAAAAATGTTTTTTATTGTTATATTTTAAAACAATTTTCAAGGGAGGAAACAACAATTTATGCAACTAAAATGACTATGAAAATTTAGAAAGTAATCTAGTTAAGAATTTATGAGAAGAAATAAGATGTGGGATTACACCTCATAGTCAAATCAATTTAATGTCCTAATTATTCAATTGAATAGTTCGAAATAATATTGAATTTAAAATTTAACTCTCGTCACAATCCTAAATTCAATTTTATCTTTTTCATCAATTAAATCTGGAATAATCACAACATAAAAAAATTAAGATTCACAATCATTTGAACAAAATATCCACTAAGATTAATTTATTAACATTTGTACGAATCTTTGAATTGCGTACACATAATTAAAATTAAAATTTAAAAATAATACTTATCTCTAAGTGAAATCCAAAAATCAAATATTAATTTTCATCGTTAATTTATTAACTCTCATTATGTAAATTAATGTGTGATTTTTCCCAATTTAATTAGCCTAGAAACACATCAACGAATAATTATTCAAATCATATAATTCAACATACGCGTTTCATCCCACCCCTTCAATGGGGTGCTTAGCATGACATGATTAAAATTTTAGCACAAGCACAATTAACAAACAAGAAACTAAAGAGAAAGAGAAAGAGAAACGATACACAATAATTTCCTGTGTCAACTGTGTGCATGAACACGTGTTCCAAACTCATCACAAAATCTGACCGGATTACAAAACGAAAAGTAAAAAGTGGACCTACAGATTTTTCTAAACCTAAAACTATATTTTTTTCCTTTTTTTTTACTATTTTCTACCCTCTTTTTTCCCTTTTTAGTCTCTCACGTTGTCTCTCTGTATACTTCTTTTTATTTCTGATGAGAGTCCTCTCCTTTATATGTGTTGCTCCTCCCTTTTTTGATACCCACGAAGTTGACTTCAAAGATATGTGGGATTTTCCTTTTGGATTGGTATTTACTCCGATTTTTATGGAGATAAGGTTGAATTGGGTTTTGTTGGAAATAGGTATGGTTGCGAGGCTAATGACGTGTTGGATTGAAGTTATATGGGTTAGAAGGTTCGAGTTTGGAGCCGGGTTTTGTTTCGGGTTTGGCTCGGATCGCAGTCGGATTATGGCGTGGGTCCAGGGTTTGTTGGTTTTGACAGCGGGTAAGAGGGATGGGTACCGTGGTCGCGGTCTGGGATTGGGGCTGGTGAATCAGGCCACCGGCGAGAGTTAGGTTCGGCTTGAGGACTATTGTCGGGTCCAGAGACCGGGGCAACGGAGTAGATGGGTTTTATTTTTGGGGATTTCCGGTAAGGTCCGATTTTTGGGATTTGTTGAAATCGGTATGGGATTGAAATGGGTTTGATCGATTTGGGTTGGTGGGGATCCAAACAGGACCCTTAAAAAAGGACACAATAAAAAAAATATATAAAACAAACAAAAATAAAACCCTCAAAATAAAATACTACTCTAAAAATAAAATAAAGACTCAAAAAAATGAAACTAAAAAGAAATAAGAATAAAAATAAAAATCTATTAAACTAAAAACTAAAATCCTAAAAATGTAAAATCTAAAAAAAAAATAAAAAAAAATGAAATCCTAAAAACTAATCGCAATAAAATGAAATAAAATAAAAACTAAAAACTATTAAAAATAAAAATAAAAATAGAATACACTAATAAAAATAAAATATAAAAATATGCAAATAAATTCTAAAAATCCTAAATAAATCTAAAATAAATCCTAAAAATAAAACGACGCGACAAAATCTAAAACAATATAAAAAGGCACAAACTCATCACACACCGGGCTCGGGGTATGGACTAGGCTCGGTCTAGGCTAGGTTAAGGTTACGGGACTGGTTCGGGGCATCGAAACTTTTCGAGGAAGCTTCAGAAATGGACTTCAAACTTCACAGTCTCTTTGAATTTCTTCATTTAACACTTTAGACCGCTATTGAGGCGCAATTAAATTGATTTAGCATTATTTAACACCGTGACTACTGATTGATCTGCAATATAATAAAATACAAGATAAGGCCAATTTTAATTAAAATGAGGGACTAAAATGCACATATTCGGGGTATAAATTATACACTTTTGGGTGCTTATTAATATATATATTTATCTATATTGTCTCTATACCCATATATATACAATAAAAATGGCCTAACCATGCTTATGTCACTCGTAGCACGAGTCAATAATCCCTGAGTCTAAACCCGACTCCCGAATACATAAGTAGTCACTTACTTATTTTCCATTCTCAAATATCTTTATTATTCTGGGCACTAAGCCATCTCAATCCCACTTGTATCCCAATCCAATACGAATTTTCTAACTGAATCTATTAATATATTTTCGAGTGTCGTTCATCCTAAACACTCCTTATTCCGTAACCCAAGGCGAAATCATATCCCATAAAATTTCAAAAGTCCTAAACATCACCTAAGGACATTCTAAAAGAACATGGATACCAACCGATTATTCCAACCATTAAAATAACAAGCCTGGGCCAAACAGGTGGCCCGAACTGATTCGGCAACCGGTTCATCCCTGGGTTCTACCAAAGGCAGACCTGGTATGTTTTAGGTGGGGTCTTATCATCTTCCTTACCCCGTATGAGTTCCATTCTTAATCCATACCTAGAATATTATACCCATAGCATTTTTAATCATTAATATACATTTTTCCAAGCATCAATTTATCCAATA
This sequence comes from Sambucus nigra, assembly GCA_949130495.1. Classification (NCBI taxonomy): domain Eukaryota; kingdom Viridiplantae; phylum Streptophyta; class Magnoliopsida; order Dipsacales; family Adoxaceae; genus Sambucus; species Sambucus nigra. The sequence goes on from OX422212.1 coordinate 366,576,477, forward strand.
AGCATCTAATACATGGGATCCAACATCAATTTTTCCAAAATTAATTTACATCTAAATTCTTATAAAGTATCCAATTTTATCATTCAAGATCACATCTGTATAACATGATTCATTCTCGTATTTCTCCTTTTACATATGAATCAAACTCAGATTTCATTGGAGATAATAATTAATTTAAGTTTTATGGATTCATACCCAAAAATCGCATTTTGTCATGTGAATCACACCCAAAAATCGTATTTGTTTCCCCAATTATGATATGATCTGGAACATGCATAAATTATCAAAGAAATTCTAAAAACTTGCCTTACATTATCATAGACTCTGAATCCTTTCGTTGTAGATATTTTTGCATGAAATCCTAGTTTTAAATTGTCCCTCTTTACTTCCCGGGTTTATTTTCTTGATCTTTCTCGGATCTCCTATTCTTTTTTCTATTCTCTCTCACTTTTGGACTCTTGAAATGGTGATATGGCTTCTCCTACTATCCACCCTCCCATTAAGCACAAAAATTATACTGATATACGTCATTCTTAAAGTTTCACCTTGATGCCGAGACATAAAACACATCTTGAACCCACTAAAAATGCTCCAATAAGAGCCTATACCCTGGGTATACCATCTCAATATTGAGGAAATTCCCCACTTCCTTGGGTGACAACTTCCTTTCTTCCCAAACTACATAACTTCATTCATGGGAGACACCCGTAATAACACCTGAGCACTCATGTCAAATTTTAAAAACTTTGGTTCGCGGCGACGTAAATCTTATGATGTTTTTGAACTACGTGAAATTATTTTTGATAAACTCTTATTTTATAGAAGGATTCAGAATCACGTCCAACTCAAGGATCTTGTTATCCCCCACCTTTAACTAACTAGAGGGAGGACGACAAGTTTTCCCCTACAAAGCCTCAAAAGGCATCTCGCCAATAATAAGTTGGTATGAGTTATTACACGTAACTTTAGTAACTCTAATTACTCCTCCCAGTTACCCTAGAAATCCAGAATACACATCCCTCGCATATCTCCTAACATCTTTAGTCATCCCTCCGGTCTACCCATCGGTCTAGGGTGATATGCCTCACTCAAATGTAACTTTGTCCCCATCACTAGCTGATGATCCCTATCAGAGGTGGGACTTAAGGAACTCATTATGATCCACAACAATAGTAGATGGCACCACGTGCCAGATCATTCCCTTTCTTTAGTGAAATGTTAGGCACACTACTTGTGGACATCCCGAGATTGTGTCTTAAGGTCACTAGAGGTGGATCCCTCCTTCCTTACCCCTCTTTTTTTGGTGTGCTCACGAGACTGGATCCTTTATTAGGGCACTCAGTCATCATCGATACGGGGAGATATATAGAGATAGAGTCGTCAGCCTATTTTGCATAAAGCGGGTAAACAAAATGTTGCCTCCTTGAGAGAACGACATTAAGGACAATAATGTGTCTTGCGAAACCAAGTAGTTAAAAGGTCTGGGGACTAAGTTATGGAATGGTAAGGTGTTAGGTACCCATCCCTCCCTTTTGGTCTCTCATGGACATGTGTTAATCATCTCCCACGGAACTTCATGATATGTGTGCTTATGTCCATAATATAAATGGAGGGTGAAATCGCTCGACTCGCATCATGGTTAAAGGCGGACTGAGGTCATCCTTAGGAGTGTTCCCAAAATAATAATAAAAAAATGACTTAAGTGTTTGTTGATTCACAAATTGCTATGAAGGAATGATTGCGTATATCAGACGAGACACAAGCGAATACACATATACAATGTATATATCACGAATATATGATGAGAATAAAAAAATAAATATATAAGGGAGGACTGGAAGCGAGGGATTTACCCAAGACGCCTACGTAGTCCGGGGGCATCAAAGTCCACGTAGTTCGAAGATAATATGAGGTGAGGTTTAACCCATAAATCCAATCAGGAACTTTATTTACGTTTGTGTGTGTAGAAAAATATGTTTTAGTGTGAGAAAGTGTGATGAGAAATCCCCTTTTGGAATTTACAAGTGAACCCTGTTTTTCTTGTTTTTAGGTTTTTTTATGAAAATAAAGTATTTTCGAATAATAATAATAATATCTTGGAATTAAGATGGGTAATGTAATGAAGTAAAGTACTAAAGCAAAAATGAAGTAATTAATGTAAAATTAAGAGAATTTAAAGACAAGGAGGAAGGAGTGGACCTCCTTATGAAGGCTTGAAGTAGATCCTACTTGTAGATGCACTGATCTCAAGGTGAAGTGATGGTGGTTTAAGGAGGTGGGAGGCAATTTACTTAAAAGAGTATGAAAATGATGAATGGAATGTGAGATATGGACTTTTTAGGAAAGAACAGATTTTAATTCAAAGTAATTATGTCTGAATGCTGAGAGGAATGTTCAAGGGTGCCTCCCAAAGTGAGGTAATGGCCTGTACTTATAGGGCCAATGGTGGTGTCTATCGGCATGGTCCAAGACTTAACTATCGTCATAGAACCCTAGGCTCACTACCGATAGGCAGGGTCTTGGGATTTTGCCAATTGGTAGTAAGAAGCAGTTTTTCAAAACAATAGTCATAAAATGCAAACCGTAAGTCAAAATTACACACAAGGTAGATCATTGGAAAGGGTATTTAATCCCTTCAAGGATCCATTGAGACACACCTGGGTTCAAGATTTTACCGAGGTCAAACGGGGCCTAAACGTGCTCGTGGGCCACTAGATAGGAAATTTCGAACAAAAAATGGATCATACGTCTGAACTGTATGGTCAATTCATGTACAGTACAAACCGTTGAAAAGTAAATTCATGTGAGTGGCCTTCAAGTATTTTTTCATCTCCATTCAATTTGGAGAGTTAAACTTGGTTAAAAGGGGCCCGAAAGCTCCTTATGACACTTTGGAGTAAAATAAGTCATTCGTCCGTACTGTAAGGATGATTTATTCATGGGGTGGACCATTATAATGATACTCATAGACCTTAAAGGATTCATTTAGTCTCGTTCAATCTAAAGAGTTGGCAAGAGTCAAACGGAGCTCGAGAGAACTTGGTGGCCTTCAGATTTATTTTTGGGGTAAAATGGATTGTTCGTTCATATCATGAGGTAGATTTGTTCATAAGGAGACCATTAGAAAGGGTATTAAGAACCCTTAGAGGATCGATTGTGCTTTCACTCAGGAAAGGAAGTTAATTTAGGTCAAAATAGGGCCTAGAAGCACCTGATGGCCTCCAAATCAGTTTTTGATAGTACAACGGACCGCTCATCCAAACCGTAATGTTGATTCGTGCACGAGGTGAATCATTGGAAAGGAGATTCATAGACCTTCAAATATTTATGGATATTTCACTCAGACGTGAAAGTTGAACAGAGCCAAATGGCGCTGGACTTCACTCGGTGACCTCTAGATCGATACATAGAGTATAACCTAGGGTTTACAGTTGATGAGTGAGTGCTAAGGACCTAAAGAGGTGCTTTGGAGGGTCCTAGGATGGGGTTTCGATAAAGAGGCGGTCGACATGTGAGCTTAGAATAAGATAAGGATGTCGAATGATAGACACCACATAGATGTTGGGAAATAGGTTTTTAGGTCAATTCTAAGGACCTAAAGGATGAGGTTGACCAATTTAGCGGGTCGGGGTCGAAGAAGAGATGAGGAAGATCAATTCAGAAGGTCGAGGTATGTTCTAAGGATTCAAAAAGATGAGGATAACCAATTCAGTAGGTTAAAGATGTGTTAAGATTGGTTCTAAAGGGCTAGGTAGACCAATTCAGCGGGTTAAGGTTAATTCTAAAGTTGTGATGGGGATGACCAATTTTGAGGGTCGAGGTAAATTCTGGGGAACTAAAGCTTGTGAAGGCCAATTATGAGGATCAATGTCAATTCTAAGGACATAGAGTCCTAGTAACCAATTCTGAGGGCCGAGATCAATTCTGAGGACCTAAAGCTATAGCGACCAATTTTGAGGGCCCAGGTTAATTCTAAGGACCTAAGTTGCAACGACCAAATCTAAGGATCTAGGTCAATTCTGACGACCTTAAGTTGTGATGACCAATTCGGAGGGTCGAGGTCAATTCTCAGGACCTTAAGTTATGACGACCAATTCTGAGGGTTGAGGTCAATTCTGAGGACCTTAAGTTATTATGACCAATTCAGAGGGTCGAGGAAATTATAAGGACCTAAAGTTGTAGTGGCCAATTCTGAGGGCGAGGTAAACTATGAGGACCTTAAGTTGTGATGACCAATTCTAAGGGTCGAGGTCATTTCTAAGGACCTTAAGTTGTGACGACCAATTCTGAGGGTCGAGGTCAATTCTAAGGACCTAAAGTTATGACGATCAATTCTGAGGGTCGGAGTCCATTCTTAAGTCCTGAAGTTGTAGCGGCCAATTCTGAGGGATGAGGTCAAATATAAGGTCCTAAACTTGTAACAACCAATTCTGAGGGTCGAGGCCAATTCTGAAGACTTGAAGTTGTAACGTGGAGAGTTGCTCTCTTAGAGAGTTTTAAATTATCTTGGGGGTGAGGATGATCCTAAGGTTTCGTTGGGGGTTGTGTTTCTTGAGACTTCGCTAGGAATGGACTTATATTTGAGATATCTGACTCGAGATTATGTTGTCTTAAGACTCCACTAGGGGATGTTTAAACTGGTTGTTTGTAATAGACTTCGATATGGGCACATCATTGGTTCTGCTTATGGAATATGCAGAGGATAAATTTGCAAGGTTAATCCATTAGGGATTATACTGGTGATAAGATCATAAGATTAATCCTGTTATGGATTTTGAGACTCTTGTAAGGGGACTTAGTGCTCCAAAAGTAATTTTCTTGAGGAAATTTGAAGTTCTATTTTTTCGGATTTTTATGAATTTTTGTATAATATTTGGAGGGGGTGCCGATGGGCAGTCCTGGGGTGCCAATTGGCAAAGGAACGAACTCTTGGGCTTCCTTGGGAAAGGAAAAAGATGACTGCCGACCGACATGGTCAAGGGGACGACTGATCGAAAGCCCCTTAGCCTTCTATAAAAATGGGCGAATGCTCCCCATTTTTCACACGTTCAAGTGTTAGAATATCTTGCTTTAGCTCTATAAAAGATTGTTCCTAAGTCCTTATTGCATATATACTTCAAATGGGAAGTTCAAGTGATGTGTATGATAACGCATGGCTAGCTTTCGATGACTGGGCTAGATTTCGATGATAGTCTAGGGTGCCTCTTATCTTGGGCAATGAGAATATCTCTAATCTATTTGAGATTTTGACTGACAAGCGTACTCTCATATGTGAGATGGCATACCATCGCTCATCTGGGATGAGGAATCATAATGGCTATTTAAGTGTAGTGACCATTGCTATTCCATTTTATTTTTCTCTTTCTTCTTTGTGTTAGTGATGCATTTGTTCTTCTTCTTCTTCCTCTTCTTCTTATTATTCTTCTTCTTCTCTTACAAACTGACATTGATCATTCGTCTATTTGATCTCGAGGGATGACGGGGTTAAAGTAGGTTTAAGATAATATTTCTACTGTGGTACGCTTAATGGTCTCCTATGTGATTTTTAGTCACTTAGCAGAGGCTTTGGATGAGACACCATGTTCTACTACGATTTTGTGTTCTCTGGGAGAGAGGTGGTGGGACACTACCCACACTTTCCATCTTGTCTTTGTAGAGATAATAGTGACTCTGATTGATGTTCATCAGCAACAAGGGTTAAATACGAAGGGTTTCAAGTTATAGTGGACGGTCTGCTGAGGGTGACGCCAGAGGCGGTACAAGAGGCATTAGGGGATATGGGTCTGATCATTGCTCAAAATTCGATACGTATTATTTCTTTGAAGGATACTCTCTTGAAGAGGAGGGAGAATGTGACTGATGGGTAGAAGGTGAGGTAGACAACCCGTCGATTTATTTTGCTTCAGTTGTGTGTCTTTTTGATGTTGACGTATGGATATGTTGTTCATCTCTGGTTCTTATCGTATTTATAGATGATTTCTGAGGTTCACATGTATAATTGGGGGAGCCTGACCTTGGTGTACCTTTATTTTTCTTTGAATGCTTGCATCCGGTGATGATGGCAGACTTTTAGAGGGGCTACGTATCTGTTGGATGTAATCTTAAATTTATTTTCCTTTTTATGCATTTCCTAGCATTCTTCTTTAGTTTCTTTCTTTTTGTTGATTCCTATTTTTGTATACGTGGTTCTATGAGGTGATCATGTGTATTATAAGGTTGATATCCCTGGATAATGATAGCTTAGGGGGCTTCCACTAGTTGTTCCAATGGTGGAAGTCCAATCACAGGTCGAATCAGGCTTTGTCCATGGCCGACGTGCGATGGGCTAAGAATGCCTTAACGAGTGATTAGGTTATCTTTATATCTTATCTGAGTCTTTTGGAATATACATTTCCTGAGTAAATATTGTTTTTCTATTAGGACTTGTAGGTGACCTTCTACCCCTGGGGGGTGACTCCGCATGATACGAGGTTGATGGGCCTACAAGCACAAATGAGGAGGTTCATCGTGCATGAGTGTTAGTACACATGTTACCTAGGGGAAATAGTGGTTAGGAAGATCTTGAAGGAAGTGGCGGAGGTGCCACCATCGATTCCCCATATGTACATGAGGTAGGTGAGGGAGATATTGAAAGATGCCCAGGCAGCGGCGATGATTGGGGATCCCTATATGCATTATAAGGATACATCGACAAGCTATGATTATCTAGATTTTTTGATGATCTGGATGATGAGCTCTTGTATCTATGATGTGGAGAATAGTCCTCCACCTTCTATGGCTTCAAATAGGGTGACTAGTGCACCGGTGGGATTGGCCCACAGCGCAGGTGGTGGTACATAGGCGGCGATGGAGGTAGAGGAAGAGGAGGCTCCAATTATTCAGGTTACTCCCCCTTCCTTAAACTTCTGATTGAGTAGTAGGAAGCCACTGAGTGTGCCACATCACCCTCACGTGTTAGTGTCTAGATTGATAGGGCTTACGGATGATGCCCTTCGCACTGAGGTATATACATTTCTATCTTTTCTTCTTCTATTGAATTTCCTTTTCTTCTTGACTGATTGGTTTGCCTTTTATTGTTTCTTCTTCACTTTCAATATGTTCTAGTGTTGACCACTTAACTGAGAGACATCAAGGACTGGATGTCTTCTTTGTCGGAGTATATAAAGAGCTCGACTTCTTCATGCTTTGTGCTGCCTGCCACTTCTGATGAGGGATCGAGTTTTGGGAGTGGAGGATCCACCACACACCGTAGCAAAATGCGTGTCCGTCGTGTGGGTCGTGGGTTAGAGAGAGAGATCATGGGTTCAGGCTGAGTTCCATTATTTTTCTATTTTTCTTATCTGCAAAAATGTAACTTAGAGAATCAAAATATATAAACAAATATTCATTTTCTTTTTTGGCTTTTTTCTTGATTTAGTGACTTATCCTATATCCACTTTTGATTTTCTGTTGAGATTGTTTATTTTTATGCAAAGTTAGAGATAGATATGACAAAAAGGATTTATTAAAGGGAGTAAAATTGATTAAGGCAAAGAACTTTCTAAGTATGAATTTATTTTTAAGAGAAAATGTTTTTTCTTGAGAGAGAGAACTGAGTAAATAACCCCGGGGTAATTTTTGAAAATGAGGATTTTTCTGAAATTGATTTTTATAAAAGTGGAAAGATGAAACTTTCAAAAAATGGGGATTTCTGATTGTCATGCCCCTTGACCTGCCGATCGGCATAGGGGTAAAGTCAAATCATCAATAGGCTTTGATTGCACTTTCCTGCACTTTAGAGTAATATGATGGGGATGGATTCTGCTTGAGTTTGTAAGGATTTTATCTTCATCCAAAGATTTTAAGTGTAAAAGGTGGCGTGTGAGATGGCTTTCCACCAATACCCACATTATTCTTTATTTATTTATATTTCTCCCGTTCAAATGGATCTTCCCATAAATGAAGGATTTGGTTTGTATGTTGACAGTCTGGAGGCATGTGCTTGTATAATGTTGACTACGATGATTTAAACCTACGTCGAGTGTCTCTGTGGTGAAATTTTGCTATTGACTGGAACCTGTTAGATGTAGTAGTGCAATTTTTGTACCTTAAAGATCATGTTTTTCGTTTAGCCTTGACGAGGTATGTCCCATTTATGAGGAGTTATCGACCATGTTGGAGGTCGACCCCAGTGTAGCGACAGCTATGCCTGATTTCTCTCGTTATCCCTGGGTTTTCTTATCAGAGTTTCTTCATGTATTCAATGCGTCTTAGGGGTTTTGAGGATGACAAATTTGCTAGGATTTTTACCTTAGGCCTTTTTATAAGGCTTTTGTTAGTGAAAGGGGAATTAACACCATATCCCCAAGTTGCAGTAATAACAACCTAGATGTCTTACTTCCATAATCATTCGGTGGTAGTTCTAGTTGAGACCCTGAATGGCCTAGATTCTTTAATGGAGGTCCATTTTGACTTTCTGGGGGGAGTCCCATAATGCTGTTTAGGTAACTTGTGAAGAGGTTCCATCTGGCGGCCCCTTCTCAGTACCTTTTGGTGGTTGTACACAATTTCTTTGTCCGGCCTTTCTTCAGCTTTGGACCATCCGTGGAGAGTTAGGTAAACTGGCTTGTATAACATGGATCCAAGTTCCTTCGTTCGTTAGTTCCATGGTGGGGGACTTACTGCCTATCTTACATCTTGGACATTACTGATATGTGTGGATAATGGGCCTTCGATAAACCTTTTTCTATTTCCCCTGCTATCTCCTGAGCCAAGTCAGGTGGGAACAGGTCGTGCCCCCCCCCATATAACAAAGTTCTTTTTGGTGGAGAATTTGACAGAATCGCTGAGGATCATACTGGGCTCTTTATAGCAGCGTCGTCGGTCGTCTATCTGTTCATTATAGTCTGTGGGAGGGGATTGGCATGTATCTAGGTACTACCTGAAATTTCTATGGAAGTGGGTAGTAGAGAAGGTGTCACCGAAATAGAGTGGTTCATGGCTTTCAACACCAAAAAAGACGGTGATATGGCTCTGTCTAGGCTTGTAAGGGCACTGCTCCATGGAGCGTATACAAAATGCCAATAAAGAGTGGAAAACTTGGGGACCTCTAAGGGATGGCAATGATGATGAATAAGGTCCATCACATAGTTGAAGGCAGTGAATTTTTTGAAGCTTTTGATAATTTTTATGAAGCTATGGTGATTAGAATGTTTTTGTATTTGGATTTTGGGAATAATTTTGTGTAGTTAGGTTAGGGTAAGGTCTTTTTAGGATCAGTTTGGTTAGAGGAGAGGGGTGGTTGTCTTGACTCCCTTCGTTGATACTTCGTGTAACATCGCCATTATCCTTAATTAGAAGTAAAAGTTGATTTTGAACTTATTTTGTTGTGCCTCTTAATGAGTTTTACATTTGAATTATCAATACTAATCCCTAAGGCATACATAATTCTTTTATTCATGTAAATGATAAGATGAATCGTCATTTTCAAAGGTGACAGAAGAACATCATTTTGTGAAGGGAAGGGGAACGGACCCCTATATGGAGTATGGGATGCCTACATACCTCTAAGGATTTTGAAAATTCTCATGAGTTTCATTTTGAAAAGAAATTTTTTTTTAGAGGATTAGGTCCCACGTAGTTCTGGGTAGGGTAAATGAATATTTTTTTCAGAACAGAAGGGGGTCAAAAGAGTCATAATACGCCAAGATTTTGTCCTAAGGGTAAAACTTATTAAGACGGTCCAGGTTGACTGGGCGTGCCATCTCTTCTTCACTAAGGTTTGTGAGTGTAGCGACGCCTCCTGAGAGAATGTTTTTCGTGATGTATGGGTTGCTCCAATTTTGTTTAAATTTCCCTCTAGGATCCCAGACAGGTTCTATGATCTCTTTGAGGGCAAGGTCTCCTTCTTGGACACCACGATCCTTGAATTTCTTATTTAATGATCATGATATCCGACGATGGCATCACTTTATATGGTAAATAACCTTTAGTCTATTTTCATCCAAGATTTTTAATTCATCCAAGCAGCTCTAGTGCCTTTATTCTTCATCCATTTTGCTCTCGAGAAGGACGTAGAGGGAAGATATTTCCAGCTCAATGGGTAGGACTAATTCCATGTCCTATACTAGAGAATAAGAGGTTGCCTCAAATGGGTGTTATAATTGAACTGTGGTAGACCCGTTCGTCCCAATCCTTGCAACTATTAGTAATCTTACTTATTATGGTCTTTATACTTTCATTCGCAGCTTCGACGACACCATTGTTTTGGGGTCGGTAGGGAGAAGGTTTGTGTCTATGAATCCCTAACTCATCAACTAGTTATGTATCCTAAACTTTGAAGTTGAGTCCCTTATGTAATACTAAGCAGTGGGAAAATTTGTATCGATAGACGATGTTCTTCCTGATAAACTTGGCCATTTTTTTTGCATTCAGCACTGTGTACAACTCGACTTCGACCCATTTAGTGAAGTAATTAATGGCGACCAGGATGAAATCATAACCATTTGAAGCTTTAGGAGTAAATTCAAATATAATGTCAATTTCCTAGGTAGATAAGGCCCATGGAGAGGTCATATTATATAGATCACGAGGAGGAAATTGATAAATATTAACAAACTATTGACATTTAAGGTTTCTTTGGATGTAGGCACTGCATTCTTGAACCATGGTGATCCAATATTACCCTTAATGGATGATATTATTGGCAATCATGTGGTCATTCATTTGGGGCCCACATTCCCCACTACGGATCTTCTGTATCATTTTTTTAACATCATCCCCTGTAATGTAGTGAAAATGGTATCTATCAAAGTTTCTTTTGAACAGTTTCTTATCGCAGATGATATATTGGGAAACCCATTTGTTAAGGGTTGCACGATCTTTCTTATTGACTCCTTGGGGATACTTACCATGTTTAAGGAATCGCAAAATATCATAGTACCATAAACTTCCCATATCACGATCCTCTTTGGGAATTAGTTGAATGTGGTATCAATGGGTAGGCTTAGCTTAATTCTGGACTAGTAAAGGGGCCATTATTATTCCCTCGGGCATATCAACCATGGAGGTCAGGTTAGCAAGAGAATCATCTAGGTTGTTCCTTACACAGGGTAAGCAGTGGAAGGTGACATCATTAAACTGATAGTCCAATTCTTCTAGGTGGGCATTGAAAAGTAGGAATTTTTCATCTTTGACTTTTACATTTTGAAGATTTGGATGACGATAAGAGCAGAGTCTCCATGGGAGTCTAGGTGCCAGATTCCTTTTTAAAGGGAAATCTTGTGTCCTACCGTGAATGACACGTACTCGGTCATGTTATTGGTGAAAGATATGTCTGGTTTAATGGAAATTAGGGTTGAGAGTCATTAGGGATGATTAGGAGTATCCCAATGTCATATCCTTTCTTGTTGTTAGCTCCGTCAAAGAACATTTTCCATCAGAGGTCCTCCTAAGAGTTGCACAAAATATTTTTGTATGGGAACTCAGAGACCTACACATCGGCGTCTTCTATGGGGTAATCAGCAAGGTAGTCGGAGATAGCTCTCCATTTCATAGGTTTCTATGCAATGTATACAATATCGAACATGGCTAACAACATAAACCATCAAGCCATTTCACTAGACAGAGTAAGATTTTATAGCAAGTACTTGATAGGATCTATATGAGATACAAGTATGATAGGGAAGGCAAGCATGTAATGTCGTAACTTTTGCATGTCCCAGACTAGGTAAATGCATGCTTTCTCCAAAGCAGTGTACCTAATTCGTACCTAACTAATTTTCGAGTGGCAGAGTAAATGGATCTTTCCATATGGTATTCTTCAATGTATTGGGCTAGCAAAGGCCCTGCTATAGTATCTATCACGATCGAGTATTAGAAGAGGGGGATACCTAGCAATGGATGCATAAGAACCATAGGTTGAGTAAGTTGTCACTTGATTATGTCAGAGGCTTCTTGGCAGGCCAAATTCTAGACTTTAGTACAATCCTTTTAGAAAATATTGAAAATGTGTTCGCAGATAGAAGTCAGGTAGCTGATGAATCGATTAATGTACTGTAATTTTCCTAGGAATCCTTGGACATCTTTATCTTTCCATAGTGGTGGCATAAAATGTATGGCTTTCATCTTCGCAGGGTATGCTTCGATTCCCTTATCACTAACCATGAATGCTAAGAGTTCTCCTTTATATTGTTGAAAACACATTTATGTGGGTTCAACCATATTTGGCATTGTCGTAGTCGCTCAAAAAACTTCCAGAGGGCTTAAATATGACCTTTTAGATTATTAGATTTGATGATCATATCGTCCACATAGACCTAAACCTATTTGTGAATACGGTCATGCAGGATGTTTGTGACAGCCCTATGGTTGGCAGTCCCGATATTTTTTTAGTCCAAATGGCATGATAGTGTATCAAAAGGTTACCCATGGGGTGATGAAGGAGTTTTTCTCCTGATGGTCAAGGTGCATCTTGATCTGGTTGTATCTGGAAAATCCATCAACAAATAACTGGAGGTCATGGCTAGCTGTGTTATCCACGATCACGCCGATATTGGGTAATGAGTAATCCTCCTTTGGGGATGCTTTATTCAAATCCCGGTAGTCGACATAAATATGAACTTTCCCTCCTGATTTCAGCACAGGGACAATATTGGCGATCCATTTTGGATATTCAACTATGCGAATGAAACCTACATTCAGTTACTTGACCACTTCTTCTTTGACTTTTAGCGACCATTCTGTGTGGAGCATCCGTAGATTATGTTTGATCGGTTTGGATTCTGATAATGTTTGGATCTCGTGTTGAGATATTTTTGGGTCAATACTGGGCATCGTAGGACCATGAAAATATGCCCACCAATTCCTTCAGTAGCTCATACAAATGTGCACGTTCATGCTTGTAAAGGGTGGACCCTACCCTAGTCTAGTGCAGATGGTTACAAGAATCGAGACTAATAATAATAATTTCATTATCATTAATTTGAATGTGCTTATTTTGATTAAAATAAAGAGAATTAATCTAGGGACAACAAGATGCTCGAAATCTTCCTTTATTTCATTTTTGGGAAAAACAACATTGAGAACCTCGTCAAAAGATGTCTTAGTTACATTGATATAAAAAATGGGAATGACAACATCAGATTAAGTGATTTGGATAGGGTAGATATCAGGGTCAGCTTGAGTATGGGAAGGTTGGACAGGCATAACATTCTAGTTAAGGAGAGGCATGTCAGCAACACTGATTTGAGCATGAGTCTGATGGAACAACATCTGAATGGATCATGTAGAGACTTAACTCCAGTGTCTATAGAATGAGTCCTCAGAATCAATTTCCTCAAAATCCTTGATAAATATCATGACTTTCTCGATGAGGGGTTGAACTTCATTTTGGTAGTCTACGGCCTAAGGGTTGCTATCCTAACAGAATATTTTTAGCCCCGATTTCATCTTCTTATCAATGTGGTTATACCATCATTTGGGGAAGCCACAAAAGGGAAGTATTAACCCTCCTATATAAACCTTCCATTCAAAGAGTCTCGCAAAATAGTTCCTTTTTTTCCAATACTCTTGTCGATTATGGTAGCTGGAAGGCTTTGAGTTCTTCTGGTGAGGGTTGGTAGCCCTGTCCACATGGGGAAAAAGTCTCCTTCAAGACTATGGTCATAAGGATCCCTTATCTGTATCATTCTATCCCCATTCCGATCATGAAGTTAATGCTCTTGAACATCTGAATCATGTTTCCATTACCATCAGGGTTGTGTTCTAGATAGACTCGAGTTTTAAAACTATCTCCTGCTAGAAGGGGAAGTGGGTCAGCTCTGAAGCCACATAGGAGCATTTCATTCATCCAATAATGTATATCTAATACCATATTAATAGTACTAGCAGTGTCTAAACTATCATCATCCCCTAAGATGGTGATAACCTGGCCATTATGAAAGAATTTTAGTTTTCGGTGAATAGAAGATGATACCCCCATGAATACAGTAGAACAATGGACGAAAAAAAGAATGTTGGAATATATAGGTATGTCAATAGCCTAGAACTCAATGGCATTATTAATTTGTCCATCCCTTATTGTGAGTTATATCAAACCATTCCCTCTCTATGAGTATTGTCGTAAGCACGCACGACGATGAAATTAGGAGTGAGATCACTGACTTTAAAGCCCAAGAAATTAAAGGTTCGGAGAGGGAAAACGTTAAAGGTAGATATGTTATAAAAAAGTGAGAGTGTCATTCTATTTCCCAATACTTAAATGGAGATATTGAGGGCATAACTGTGGTCAGGGCCGATCTCTGGTATCTCTACTTCGAAAAAGGAGAGGAGTATGGAAGAGGTCAAAGACCCAACCATATTTACTACTTCTTCAGGAGTAGTGGAAGGAGAGACTATAGGTCTGGTGAGGAGTTTATCATAGCATTCCGATGTACCTTAGAGGACATGAAAATCCTCCATAAGGAGATGTTGTATTAGGCTTTTTTGGGCTGGTCAAGGACTTTTCTTTCTTCGATGGTCATTTCTGGCATGGGAAGTTCTTCGACAAATACCTTTCCCTTATCTGTCTTGGTTACATGAGGAATATATCTTTGTATTGTCTCCCTGATATGGTTATGTGATTTACCGAGGTGAGGAAGAATAATAACCCCGTGTATTCATCTATTTCTAGATAAATGGCAACCTTTCTCATTTCCCCAACAGATCTTCGAAGGATATCATTCCACACACTATGGATAATAAACTGGTGTCTTCCTAATTGGGCTCGTCATCTGAGCTATCAAAGTTATCTCCCCATCCGGTGGCAACTATATCCTCTTTCCAAGAGAAATAAATGCATTTAGCAACCTTGATAGCTTCATCGTATAGATATTCCCACTCATCGGGGAGGTACAGGAGTAAAGGGACCAACCATCCCTAAAGCTTTAAAGTGATGAATAGCTCACTAATACTACAAATTTCACTTGTCTATCGAAACCCATTGACCATAATCTATAATATGTCATCCAGACCCACTTCATCAACATGTACCACCTAAACATCTGACTTTCGAACCCATTTTCGAACTTCCATAAATAATTCACTAAATTTGCAACAATTGAAAGTCATCTATGCAGGCAATTTTAGTACAAACTTTAAGAGTGTGTACAATACATTAGATAACTCCATATCCTTCCCTCCGGAATGGGTACATATTATAACATAATCCCTTGTGAGGAGTGACAAAGCTTAGTCGAGGAAGTAGGTAGGGTATAGGAGAAAATATGGGCAAACTTTGAGCAGTTTGAGAGAGATTATTGGTATGATTAGTGATTTACCGTGCACAATTTAAGCAGGTGAATCAAATTTTGGGTCACTCTATAGAAATATGGCATTTATATGGATTGGAAGTGGGTTATGAGTGGTGTTAGGTTTAGGATTGGTTGGTGGGACGATGATACCCTGATCAATTAAACCTCGAATCACATTTCGAAGATGGAAGCACTAGTTGGAAGTATAGCCGACAGACTAGTGGAAATCACAATGTGAATCAACTTTGAAATTTTTATGGAGTGTATTTGTTATTGGACAAGGGTCCAAAGGTTTGATGAGGTTACGACTTAGAAGGGCCTGGTAGACTTTTTATAGGGGATCATGGAGACCAGTGTACTTTTTCTTGGTAAGTTTGGGGCGACTTTTCGATGCCCAAGAGATAGCAGGTTAGGAAATGTTGTTGATGGTTGAGACTATAGCACTAGCGGGCTTCTCATATTTTTGGGGAGTGAACTGTTCGATTACCTTTTTTGGCTTAGATTTGACTTTGGCAATGTCTTCCTCAATTTTCACACTAGCATCTCGAACGCCTCATAGGTGTAGATAATATTGTCCCCCCACAGATGCTCGGATATGTGGCAAGAAGTTATTTTTCATGATACTTACTAGTTCCTCCTCACACGGTCTGTTGTTCATGGTAGAAGCTTTCTCTTTCCACCTTCCTATGAATCTCCCCACAGTTTTACTTAAGAATCTTTATATCTCTGCGTGTAACCTCTAGCTCCTCATTATACTTGTACTGTGACATGAATTCTCGGGTGACATCTTCCCAACTATGAATTCTGGATTTCTCGGGGGACAGAAACTAATTAAGGGTGTTTTATTTCAAGGTCTGCTGGAACCTTTGGGCCATTATCTCTTCAAAAGCCCCAAGGAGGGTCATGGCTAAGTGATATCCTCAGAGGTGAAAAATTGGATGTCCATTTTCCCAAACATCTCGATATCTAGAATCTTGAACTTCTCTGGCAGTCATGCTTTGGGATAGGGATACATATAGGTGTAATCCATGTATTTCCCTGATATCTTGAATTGGTCAAACTTATTCGACAATAGCTTAAGGTATTCCTTGACCATGTTTAATTCCTCTTCCTTAGGAACCATGGTTACTAGCAAGTTATCCCCTGGTTGGGAAAGGTTCGAGATATGGAGCTAAACTGATGGTTGCTCATTAGCAGGCAGGGTGCGCAGAGCATACTGATACTCTTCTAGGAGCCCAACGGGATCGAGAGTGGGTGGACCTATGTCACGAGGAAAGAAAACCTTAGGTGGACCTATGATATATCTCATGGACCTCGATTTAAAGGTTATAAATCATGGAACTGAACTGGGCCAAGACGATCATCAGATTGGGCTACGCATTCGGTGCTTTGTCGTTGTTCTCTATAAAGAGATCATAGAGGTAAGCCCTAAACTTAGTTGAGGCAGTATAACAACCAACGGAGCTTCAGGGTGGTTTAACACAAGAAAGAACCCAGTAGGGATCCATGGTAAAATCAATTATGCAATCGACTTTAGAGGGAAAATGGTTCGAATTTATTTTCGAAAGAAAGAGGGATAGAATTTTGGGTATTTCGGAAAGAGAAGAAATGTTTTTTGTATTTTGGAAAAGGAGGAAAAAGAAGAGGAATCTCGGCATGATTATAATTAATGTTATTATTAAGTTCTCACTTGTATTAGGTTTGACTAAATGCTAAAAAAAGTATTGGACATGACCCGAGCTTGGGAAAATAAGGTCTGAAAATATATGTAAAACACGATTGGACTTGTTTCCAGGCTCACGAAAGGGGTCCTATTTTGAAAAAAAGCAAAATTACGAGAAATTTTGAGCGGTATGCCGACCTGAAATTTCGGTAGAGGTTCGCATGGTAATCGACAAGATAAATATGAGTGTCCTAATTTTGACACCTATATGAGATATATTTAATTGTTGGGTTAGTGAAAGGGTTCCCGCATTTTTTATGACTTCCACGATATACCTCTTTCCGATAAGGTCAATCATTCATCGGTACGTGTGGACAAGACATTTGATATACCTGAGTGTACGTGAACTGATTCATTATATACCTCGTGGAGACCACGTGTGAGAGAGAATTTGATAAATTCGATGTACGTGAATGAGTTCCCTGCTATATACCTCCCGTTGTGAGTTCGATCAAGCGGTACGATGCGGGGGAACCGATTGATATATGTCAAAGCTATGAGGTAAATGGAAGATGAGAGTCATATCGTTTAGGCTAACTGTGGCCCGCAGGTCTAGTGCCCATCAAAAAGTGACCCCCTAGTACAGGATAAAACTTTGGTCAATAGCCATGCTCTTGGTGATGTAGTGTGCAAAAATGCATGAGTCTTAATTAACATATTATGGAGAGAGAGTATTTTTTTCTTATCATTTTTATTATGATCAGTAAAGGAAAAACTACAGTAATGGGGAGAATACACAAGTATATCTAGCATGGAAATTATAATACGCATGGATATATGTGAGTGAGTATGTGTCATAGAAGTATATACAAGTGAGTGTGTGTGGTAGTGAACCTATACATGGATCAACTACAAGTGGTGTGTGACATGTGAGCATATATACAAGTGTAGAATGTGATTGTGTGTCAATGAAGCCTAAACATGGATATTTTAAGTGGTGTGTGAAGCATGCGAGGTAAAGTAAAGCTAAGTGCAAGTGTGTGAAGTGTACATAGAGATTATATACAAGTATGTGAAGTGTACAACTGAGTGTAGAGTGATATATACATGAGTGAGATATATACAAAAATGTAAAGAGAGAAGAAAAGGGAATATAACAGTTGGTGCATACGTACACATCCAGAAAATAATAACGCCCTTGCAAAAATAGAGTCTAGTCCTCTCATAAAAATCTCCAATGGAGTCTCCACTGTGGTCATCCCAAGGTCGGGTGGTCAGGGTCTCCGGAGGTTGATCCCTCCTTCCTTCCCCCTCTTTTTCCACCGTGCGCGCGGGATTATGTCCTTTATCGAGACGCTCATCCATCATCGATGTGGGGTTATATGTAGAGATAGAGTTGCCAACCTATTTTCCACAAAATAGGCAAAAGAAATGTTGCCACCTCGAGATAACGGCATCAATGATAATACTGATTCCTGTTAAACCAAGTAGTTCAAAGGTCCGGGGGGCTAAGTTATGAAATGGGAAGGTGTTAGGAACCAATCCCGCCCTTTCGATCTTTAATGATCATCTGTTAATCTTCTCCTATAAAACTTGGTGATGTGTGTGCTTATGTGCATAATGTAAATGGAGGGCGAAATCGCATAACTCATGTCATGGATAAAGGCGAAGCGAGGTCTTCCTTAGGAGTGTTTCCAAAATAATAATAGAAAATATGATGTAAGTGTTTGTCGATTCACAAATTTCTATGAAGGAACAATTGTGTCTATCAGACAAGATCCAAGCAAACAAGTATATAGGATGTATATATCACGAATATATGGTGAGAATAAAATAACAAATATATAAGGGAGGACTCGAGTCTAGGGATTTACCCAAAACGCCAACGTAGCTCGGGGGTATCAAAGTCCATGTAGTTCGAAGATGATATGAGGTGGGGTTTAACCCATAAATCCAATCGGGGACTTTATTTATGTGTGTGTGTGTGTGTAGAAAATTATGTTTATGTGTGAAAAAGTGTGATGAGAAATACCCTTTTGGAATTTACAAGTGAACCCTCTTTTTCTTGTTTTTGGGTTTTTCAATGAAAATAAAGTATGTGCGAATACAAATGATAAAAATCTTGCAATTAAGATGTGTGATGTAAGGAAGTAAGGTACCAAAGAGAAAATGAAGTAACTAACACAAAATTAAGAGAATTTAAAGACAAAGAGGAAGAAATGGGCCTTATTATGAAGTCTTGAAGTAGATCTTGCGTATCGATGCGATGATCTCAAGGTGAAGTGATGGTAGTTTTAAGAGGTGGGTGGGAATTTACTCAAAAGAGTATGAAAATGACGGAAGGAATGTGGGATATGGACTTTTTAGGAAAGAACAACTGTAAATTCGAGGGAATTATCACTGAATTAATGAGAGGGACGTTTCGGGGTGCCTCTCAAAGTGAGGTTATATCCTCTATTTATAGGTCCAAAGGGGGTGCCAATCGGCATGGTTATAGACCTGCCTATCCTCATAGAACCCTAAACACACTGCTGATAGGAAGAGTCCCGGGATTTCTAATTTGTAGTCTGAGGAGGGTGTTTTGGATAAATAGTCCTAAAATGCTAATCACGAGTCAGAATCGTGCATAGAGAGGACTGTTGGAAAAGGTATTCAGAGACCTTCGAGAATCGATTGAGCCAATCCCAGGTTCAGGAGATGACCGGTGTCAAACGGGGCCCAAAAGTGCCCGTTGGTCATAAAACAGGAAATTCCTAATGGAAAATGGATTATTCGGTCAAACTGTCAGGCCGATTTATGCACAGGATGGACCATTGGAAAGGTTATTCAAAGACATTTAAAGATTCATTCGGTTTGAAGAGTTTACCTTTGTTAAATGGGACCAAAAGCACCCAATGACCCTTCTAAGTAAAATGGGTCGTTTGTCCACATTGTAAGGTTGATTCATGCATAAGGTGGATCGTTGGAAAGGGTATTCAGAGACCATCGAGGATTAATTCAGTCTCGTTAAAGATAAGGAGTTGACAGGAGTCAAATGGAGCTCGAGAGCATCCAATGGTCTTTCAATCAGTTTTTGTGGTAAAATGGATCATTTGTCCAAACCATAAGGACGATTCGTGTATGGGGTTGACCATTAGAAAGGGGATTCAAAAACCTTCAAAGATCCATTGAGCTTTAACTAGTGAGAGGAAGTTGATTGGGGTCAAAGTGGGGCCTAAGAGCGCCCAATGGCATTCAAATCCATTTTCAATTATAAAATGAACTGTTTGTCCAAACTATAAGGCCGATTAACAAATGACGTCGAAGGTTAGAAACTGGATTCAGTTCCTTTCAAAGATTCATTTAGATTTCTCTCAGATGAGAGAGTTGAATAGAGTTAAATGGAGTTCGGGAGATCCTAGTGGTTTCTAGGCTGGTACTCGAAGTATGAACTAGGGTTTGTGATGGATGAGTGAGTGCTAGGGACCTAAGGAGGTGCTTAGGGTGGTCCTAGGATGGGGTGTGTAAATTTCCCGATAATGTAACTCACCCAAAATAGCAATAAATGTTCCATCTCAATCAATAAATTCCACGTACCCACAAGAAAATCTTGACCTTTCTGCGACGTTGGTAACCTAACAGTGAAGTCCATTAGTCTATTTTTCCATTCGGTCACTGGAACCACCAAGTTTTGAAAACTTTTGGTTGGCCACTTCGATCAACCTTTTTCCCTATAATGCGTGGTGCATCTGGAGACCACTTCACTATGTCTCGCTCCACACTGGTCCACTCACTCTATATCCCACATTATGTGGTACATCTTACTTCTCTTCCAGGGGCTATACCAAAACGGTGAACAATGCATCTGTTCAAAACTTACGCACTTCATGGGTCCTTCCCATCCTGTGAAATTAACATCCTATTTTTGTGCCGCCACCCTCAAAACATGAATGAGTATACCCCCGCTCTATTTCCCTAACATTTGGATCCTCACTTAGCGAGAGAGATCCCTTGACTATGTCTTCACAGCCTGTTAACTCGTCTCTGGTGTGATGGTTGTCTTTGTTGTATATATCCGGACTATCTTATTCCTCTAACGAGTTTCAATCCATCTTATTATTCTAACTCTGGTTCTATCTACCCTATAGGCATACGGTTTGACACATATATTTCCAGTCGAGTAATCTCGAACGATATTGAAAATCGAACTAAACAGGCCACCCATACACCCTATATCTTTTGCATATCAGAATAATTATAACAAATGTAGCACATTTGTATAAAAATTATTCCCGAATGCTCGGTGTGGCTATACTCCAAGGGAATACTCAATTACCCTACTAGTTATGATTTAATTATTTTAAGGATTGTCCCAACTATCAACAACTGATGCAAACATTCCCCAATTCTTGTACACGGTACTACCTACTTCCACTGCCCTTAAATCATAGAATGGCTCTCAGGTCAAAGTGTTATTTTCATACATGTGTAGTAACGAAAGTACTAAACCCATGCCTAGCGCCCAATGCATCTCCAACTCCCGACGCTCACTGGGGTTCATGCGTGGGACATCTCCCAATCGAAATCTAAATATGAAACCCCTTGATACACTATTACTTATCATTGTCGATCATCGAGATTCATGAGCCCAAAGCGCATTATCGAGACACTCAATATCCTGCCCCCATATATATAAGTCTTATCCTCAACTCCCACATATTTAAAGGAGCCATCAAATATTGCGCTCGCACTATCACTAAGTCCCCAACGCTAAATCAATAACGAACTCAATCTCTCGGCTTAGCATTAACCAGATATCCCCTGAATCACATTAGTAAATCAACTACACATCGAGATAAAATATAATAGGATAACTTTACTCTCTAAAGTCTCTTGTATAATAAAATATATTCGTGGGCTCAACCCTCTTTCAGGACGAGAGATTGCTAAAACAACACATCCTGTCCTGGAACAGGAAACACAATTGCCTTATTATAATAGGCCATCATCGCATATACCATCGCTAACCAGTTCATACATAGGATAACAACATACATGAATAATATATCTCTCTAAAAAGAGAAAATCCATAAGAAGATATCCTCTCGGTTTCCACACCTTCTCCCCTACATGTGGAACCAAAGAGAGCCCTAGTACCAAATGGTAAATATATATTCATTATAGTAACACTAATGGTACACCCACTAAACCTATCTCACGCTTTAATCTAGTACAAAAAAAATACTATGACACACCCGTGTCACACAAAACTTACCCCATTTGCTCAAGGATAAAATCATACCTATAATTGCTAATGACACTAGTTGTTCAACTAGTTCTTGGACGTAATACTCACATTTGAACTGTCACAAAAAGTTATACAAATGTTTCCCCTGCTAGGCACCCTGCTCTTATTCCCTAGCTCATTGCGAACAAGCTTGATTCATGTGGAGATACTCTCCACATACAAAACACCTCCCTAGTTAATCCCTTTGTCTCTCACCCTACAGGCCATGTTAGGGTTCCCCTAATCTCTGGTCTTAGTGTCCTCATCCCTAATGGCCACCCGCGTGGTTCCCTTAGCCCTAAGGAACATGATGATGGCCCTGAGGGCCTTGTCTGAACCCACTGTCACTCGACCAAAATCCCCCTGATCTAAATCTCT
The DNA here is from genome assembly GCA_949130495.1 of Sambucus nigra. Classification (NCBI taxonomy): domain Eukaryota; kingdom Viridiplantae; phylum Streptophyta; class Magnoliopsida; order Dipsacales; family Adoxaceae; genus Sambucus; species Sambucus nigra. Next base: position 366,599,053 of record OX422212.1, read on the forward strand.
TACACGGGTCCCTATATTGGGCATCCCCCTTGCAATGCCTCACTAGCACCAATGCATCAAGTCTTTCCCTATTGGCTAGACTCCATAAAATCTCGTGGCTCCTTTCACATGGAAACGATGATCTTGATAGTGTAAAAGGGTGACATTGATGATATCGACATATGCCATCAAAGTCGGATTTTACAATAAGTTCGAGTGAATTCTCTATGTTAGACTATCAACAAACTTAAGGTCCATTTTCTCCTCTGTATCCACCTCTCGGGCATGAAGTTCGCTAAATAAGTAAATTATTCCTCATAATTATCCACTATTGGCCCTCGTGTGATAAGTCTAAAAGCCTCCTTCGCATTTTTATCTGAACAGGGGATGGGAAGAACTTGCGATCGAACCTCTCTTCAAATTAACCAATAGTCAAAATGTCTCTCTCCTCTGACATTGTAACTAACTCCTACTACTGCAAGGCCACTCCTAAAATCTTAAAAGTTACGAAGATTTATTTTTGTGTGTCACTGCACTCAACCATACGTAAATTCCTCTGGATGTCCTTCTTCTATTTTCTAGCTAATAAAATGTCCACATTTACCTAAAACTCCAGCAGATGGCCCTTCTAAAAAGCCCCTTTAACTCTCTCCCATACGGACCGCACTGGGAGAGCCTGAATTTGAGCGACTATCTATTGTAACGATAATTGGGAAAATTCTATGCCATGGAGGTCCTCGCAACATTAACTTCCTCAGTAATAATAGTGTCAACCTCCACTGATGTCATCATCTCCCGAATAATCTACGACCCCATTGAGTCTGCCCTCCTATGGCCCTCCTTGCGGTTCGAGCAGGTCATCCTCTCCTATTCAGCATCTGAAACAAACCCGAACTCGTATAAGATCCTCTTCAATTATACACAGTAGCCCTGGGATGCAAATGCTCGTTATGAATCAACAGTTTTAAGCATGGGGATGTACATCAAAGAAAAGCGATGCTTAAAACGTACTAAGTTCGCACAAATCCAAAGAACACTAGAACCTGATGCTCGGATACCATCTGTGACACCCTGCTTATAAAAATAATGGGTGGTCAACCCTCTACTAAAATAAAGTAGCTAGCTCATTCTAGGCATCACTATCGATAATTAAATTAATTACTAATACCCTATTAAGCCCAGTGTCAAATTTTTAAAACTTAATAAATTTCCATAATAAAATATCATTTTCCACAAACCATTCTAATTACATTATCTACACATTCACCATGAACCACAAATAATAATTTAATGCTTTAATAAAGTTAATAATCCATATAACAGAATAAATACTCGGTATAAATCCAATACAATAATCCATTACAGCTTAAATAAAATAATGACATAATGAGTAAATGTCAGATACTTGTCGACATTCCCGAATCTATAACTCAAATATGGATATAGTTAATAAGATCCCTGATAGCATCCACACATGTTGTAACACCGTCTGACTGGAAGAAATAATCATGCTTGGCATCCTTGTGGCTAGGCACCTAAAAGTTTTGAAAATATTTTGATGTGGGTTAGAGCCCAAAACCTTTCGAAATTTTTTTTCTAGTGTTTAAAAGGCAATAGTAAATATGCAATGCAAGCTTCCATATTTAAAATGATGTCTTACTCCCATTAGATAATCCTCATTCTAATCTATAATGTTCACCTAATGCATGTATTTTATAGTAACCCAGAGATCAAGGGTTGGAATATTAAGAGATGTAATGCCTTTATAAATTTAAGCATTTACACCCATACATGATGAATGTGATGGTTGGTTGTGTAACCATGTGTAGTAGGAACCTTAATATGGTGACGCTCCATTGGTATTGATGGTTCGCATTCTTCATGTTGGTCGGAATTCCTACTGAGCTACTATCTGCTAACTAGGATTTTGGCCATGTAAGAAGGCAAGGGTTTACTTCTGATTGGTCTACGTAAGTGGATAATTTTTGGTATCAACAAAAGCCCCCAATACTTAATTCTTGATGCTTTTCTGAATGGATGGGGTATCTATTCTTCAGAGTTGGTTGGTATTTTTCGATTTGTGGGAGTTAAACAAATTTTCCATACTTTGATTTTGCAATGGAATATTTGTAAATAATTCGAAAATAAGCGAACTATCAAATGGTAAATGGGTATTTTACACCTTTTATACTATGAAGCCATCGGAATGTCAATCGTTGATACAAAGTAATCATTTCTTGCATGAGCTCCCAGGTAAGCTATAAAAAGTGAGGTTTTACTGGATTTTCTTTACCAAACCCTTTCAAACTTTCGAAGTATACTTCTTCCCCAAGCTCTCTATGTTTTAAGCTTCTCTTTATATCCTTCATTATCTTTAGACTTCATTTTTCTATAAGATTTCTTCTACCTTTTTTTCATTTTCCTTCTTTATTTAATATATCCATGGTTTACATCGTACGTGGGGATTACTTAGAGGAATTTAGGCGAGGAAGAAATATCCCTGATTGGGTTGATTTAGAGATACCCTTGCCACCTATGGATATGTTTTCACTACCTAAACATCACTGGATTCCCTCCCTTTTCATTGCGGAGTGTGGCTTTATATTTTCTCGTAATAGGTTTTGTTTAGAGTTTTTCTAGTATTTTGACGTTGTCCCAGCTAGGATAGCTCCCAATACCTAGAGGTTAGTAAATGGGATTCATAAACTAAATGAAATTTACGGGACCCATATTGGTATCCCTGAATTGATGTCCTATTACAAATGGATTACCAGTGATAGTACATATTATTTGAAGACTAGGTTTGTGAATAAGTCCTTAGTTGTTAATTTTTCGAAGTCTAATAAGGATTATTTTGACTATGGAGTCATTACAAAAAATTGGCAACATGCTCATTTACCAACTGAAGAAGTATATGATGGGCCGAGATGCCATGAAGTGGGTCATGGCATAGGTTGTCATGCTCTATAACTATATTCCTCTATTCATAATGTACCAACTATTTGATGATATGTTAATCAATAACTTCCTGTTTGTTTTTTGTTTTTTTCAGAGTTGAGAGCAAGAAGAAGTTTCCTAAAGAAGAGGACGTGAACATTCATGAGTTGGAATTCTTTTGGACACTTCACTAGCGAATTGGTGAGAAATATCCTAGAGCTGCCTCTTATTCGCTGAAGTAAAGGAGATCTATAACTTCTTTTGTTGCTCAAACCATAACTTCAACAGTTACTGATCCCATTAATGTTAAGGAATAACCAATTCTGACCTCTTCTGCTGAAGAATTTTCTTGTGTAGAAAAGTATTTGGGAGCCTCTCTATGTTTTGAGTCTTTGGACATTTATGCCATTCCTTCCTCTTCACTTGTTGCCATGGGAAAGAGGAATATTCTTGACTTGATCACTGGAGCCTTATCTCCTCCTTCTAAGAAAGTTATTATGATAAATAAGAAGCCAGCTAAAGTGTCCAAGGTTTTGAGAAAGAAAAAATTCCTCAAGTCATCATTTCTGGGGAAATAAATATCGATGCTCCTCAATTTAGGAGGTTGAAAAGAAGCTTGCCCTAGAAGCAAGTTGAAAAAAATTCTACTTCCGACCAGGAGTTGGTCGAGAAGATCTAGGAAGACTTAACACATGTTGAGTCATCTTCCATCTCTATCCATTCTGGTGTTGCCAGGAAACTTATTAAAACTAGAACTCGTACTGCTGAGAGAGCAACTCTTGCCCCTCTACCAAGATTAAAATTGGCAGTGATTGCTTGCCAAGGTTCGGTAATGGTAATTACTTTTTCTTTATTATACAACTCTTAATATCTCTTTATTTTTTATGATCCTTCTTATTTGATGTTGTTATTTATGCAATTTTTAGCAAATTTTAATTAAATGCTTGAGAAGGACGAGAAAATCCATTCTTCTGGTTGAGAGGTGGAAGAATCCCTTGAAGGGTTTGATGAAGTATGTTGAGGCTTCCAAATAACTACTGAACTCCAAGAAAAATTATTGGGATGAGTAGATGCAAAAGGCCATAAATAAAGCCACTCTTGATGAGGGAAAGTTGGTTACTGCAAAGACTAACTTAACAGTTGCTCAAGATAAATTGACTACGACTGAGGCCAATTTATCGTCTGTTGAGAATAAAGTTACATCGTCCCAAGAGAAATTAGTTGCAAGTGAAGGTCTCCAGAAAGATGCCGAGGAGAGAGCAACTCTCCCGTCTCCTGTGTTGGTCATTGAGAAGGCCAAAAATAAGAAGATAAAGGAGGACTCCTTCAATAAAGGCTGGGACAAAGAATTTTAAGACACTTAAAGAGGTGGACACCCCAATTGAGTCTGGGCTATTTTTAAGACATGATTCAGGTTCTCCTCCTAACTTAGAGGAAGAATTTGATGATAAAGAAGGATTTGGGGAATCTTCCCTTCTTCTTGTTGGATCTATATTAAAGAACATTGATAAAGCTACCCCTTCTACCGATCAACCTTCTAGAAGCAGTGTTCAGGTTGAGGAGAAGGTTTAACTCCTTTGTTCTTTTTCTTTTTCTATTTTTGTCTTTTTTGATACGTAATGGGATGGGACCATTAGTTTGTAACACCTTTTATTAATAAAATCATGTGCTCTTTCATGCTATCTGTGTCATATTTTTTCTCTTCTCGCTTGGTTGAATGAATTCCCATGTTGGTCTTGTAGTTTCTTAGTACTTATACTCGTGTACTTACACTTGTAGTTTTTAGTTTAATGCTAGGAAACAAACGATAGTTTCCACTAAATCCGACCAACTCAGTCCGAGTAGTGAGCTTTTGGAAGCTGGACACACTGATTTATCCAAAGAAGACTTCATCGGCATACTTGGTGCAGATGTGTTTGAGCAAGCTAAAGAAGCATATATTCATGTCTATGGCTTGCTGAGCAGGGTTGTGGAAAATAATGCTACTTATTACGAGATGATTGAAGACTTGCAGGCAGACCATAATGAAACTGAAGCTTTACTGCATATGACTATGAGTCCAAATACAAGGCATTGAGTGAAGGTTGGGGTTTTTTGAAGAAGCTGGAAAAATATGCTTCCTCGTACAGGAAAAAAGAGTTCTTACTTAATTGTAAGGTTGATGAAGCTATATAGATCGTCAAGATCTTGGAGGAAGAGAATAATAAACTCCATAATGAGTTGGAATGTTTGAAACAATCTTCTATCTGTGGTGTCGATGAAGGTTCCTCCATTTTAGAGAATGAGAATGCTAGGATGATGGAGGAACTTGAAACTTTGAAAAAATCCAAACTTGTTCAATCTTCCGGACAATAAATAATGAGCCGACCAACTGTTGAAGAAACTAGGACCAAGAAAACCCTATCTGGACAGGCTGCCCAGCTGAAAGCAAAGAGTCAAGCTATTATCGACCAGTCTACAAAGCTGGAACCTAAGGACAAAGCCATTGTCAACCAATTTGTATAGTTAAAGGTTAAGGATAATAAAGAAACATCAATAACAAGTTGAAAGGTTAACCTTTTAATTTCACAAATATCCCGTGGAGGTATGGATGGAAGGCTATAATGAAGTTTTAGGCCACGTAGATGATCACCTTACTCAAACCCATCATGAAGTCTATAAATGGGGTTGGATTAATTTATTGACTTTGCTAAAACAATATCGTAATGGCCAACTGTTTTATTGGAACGATCCTGGTCTGTTAGGTTGTGATAATCCCCCCTTTAAGTTGGATACCTCATGGATTCTTGTTCATGCTATTCCCCAATGCCTGATCACTAAATACTTCCGATACTATGGTTTACATGATGTTCATGAGATAGTTCGTCCTCACCTCATCAATGTACTGAAAAAAAGTAACAGAAGAATGTTGAGGGATTTCAACTTTATTAATTATCCCTATACTTTGGATGATCCTCCTGTTGGAATGGAAAGAGTGCAACTAGCTCAGCCGACCTCCAAAGCTCCAGGAAAACATCCTGTTGAATAATTTTATTATGTATTTTGTTATTCATTTAAATGTAATACAGTTTATATGAATGAAAATTCATATTTTTGTAATATTAACTTGTGATTATTTTAATCAATCAATCAACTTGTGATTGTAATGCCATAGATTATACTATGCACTTAGATATATTAATCCAAATTTAGCATTAGTTATCAGTGGTGACTAAGTGTATGAGAAATATATGTTTGTATTCCAATATTTAGGAATGCTTAAATGTCTTCCTACATTTAACTTAGTCGGGTAAAACTTGTTTGTAACTTTTTAAGTTGTATACGAAGTTATACAGTCTTCTTGTTCTTGACTTGTTAATGACAAAGTCATACATAAAGTAAATTATTCTTGAACTTAGTTGGATAATACTTCTTATTCGTGACTTGTTTATACAAAACCATACCTTGTATGTACAAAGTCATAAAGGTAGTTTGTATTTGAGTGAGAAAAATTGTGCCTCTAGCTGTTGGTACATCTATAATTTAATAAATTCAGCCTGATTAAGTACGTTTTTCTAATCACTAGCTAATCATCCAGTTCAACCTTATAATGTTCTATTGATCAACAACCAATTGTCCAATCATCTGATAAGTTTTAAGGGTTGATCACCAAGAGCTGAAGACCAAGATATATTCTTATTTGTTGTTTTGGGGGGATGTATATCGCCATACTCTGAAAAAAATAAAAAAATTGAAGGGATTGAAATCAATATTATAATGAAATTTGAATTATAGTCATGTAAAACATAGAGAAAAATAAATACAATATGAATAATCCCTTGAATGATTGATAATAATTTCGGAGGTGCTTGACATTCCAAGGGTTTTTAAATTCTTCTCCTTCTAAAGTCTCAATCCTATATGTTCATGGTCGGATGATAGTTGAAATGCGGTATGGGCCATTCAGTTAGATTCAAGATTCTTATTCTTTTGGATAACTTTCTTAAGGACATAATATCCTTCTTTAAGGTTGGTCATCTTGACCCTTTTATTATAGAAGCGAGAAATTCTGTGTTGGTATGTAGCATTTTCTCAAACTTCCTCCAACATATCTACATATAGTCATCGCATAAAGTCACTAGTGGGTTGGTAGGCCAATGTCAGTTGGTACCATGGCTTTAGTCCCAAATACAAGCATCTATGGTGTCTCCACAGTTGTTGTTCTCAACATTATTCTATAAGCCTAAATAATATAATGTAACTTATGAATCCAGTTACCCTTAGCTTCATCAAGTCTCTTCTTCAGTCTACTAAGAAAATTCCTATTTATTACTTTTATTTCACCATTACATTGAGGATGGCTTAGTGCAGAATGGATTTTTTGGATTTTAGACTAAATAAAATATGCTTCGAATTCATGGTTATCGAATTGAGTTGCATGGCCCATAATGAAGGCATACGACAGTCCATATCTGCATATGATATTCTTCCAAATGAATTGATACACCTTCTCATAATGCATGTCCACCAATGGTTCTTCCTCTACCCATTTGGTGAAGTAATCAATAGTAATGACCAAATATTTGAACCTAACTTTGGTGGTCGATAGTGGGACAACTATGTCAATTCCCGAAATAGTAAATGGCTAGGTGAAATTATTGGCTCTAGAGCAACACTAGGTGCTTTATGAATGGAAGATAACTTCTAGAACTTGTCACATTTTCTTGCAAATGATTTACAATCTGCCCTCATAGTCGACCAGTAATATCCTTGAATATCGATTCTCTGAAGCAATGACCTACCAACTGAGTGAGATCCACAATAACCTTTATGCACCCCTTTGATCAAATCTTCTACCTCTACTGGATGAACACATTGCAACAAGGAGATTGTTAATCCCCTCCTGTATAAAACCCCTTTGTCCAACACATATTTTGCTTCTTTATGTCGAAGCTTTTTATCCTCTTTGTGATTAAGTGGTAGGATTCCATCTCTAATATAGGCTTTGATTGGGTCCATCCAGGAAGGTCCCAAATCGATAACAATGAACTGAACCATTAAATCTTTATTAATTCTATGATTGGCTAGGATATTTATTGGGATGGTATGCCTAAGTTCAATTCTGGTTGCTGAAGCTAGCCAAGCAAGTGCATCTACTCCAGCGTTGGTTATTCTAGGAATCCTATTTATTTGTATAGGTGGAAACTTGGAAATAAATTTCATGGTTTTGGCAAAGTATTTGGTCATCAACTCTCCTTCGACTCCATATAAATGAAGCACTTAGGTGGCCACAAGTTGTGAATTGCTTGGTGCCACTACTTGCTCGGTGCCTAATGAAAGGGACAAATCTAGTCCAACTATCAAAGCTTCATATTCTCCCTCGTTGTTTGATGTGTTGAAGTGAAACCTAAGTGCATATTCAATATTAATATCATCAGGAGTATTGAGTATTATACCTGCTCTACTTCTAGTGGTACATGAAGAACCATCGACGTACGAATTCCACATAGGGATATCATTATTGAATCTTTCTTCAAACAAAACTCCATAATGTAATATTTCCTTACTCTCTTCAACATATTTCGAAGCCATTTCCTGAATTTGGGATGATTTAGGTTAATCGACAGTAATTTCAACTTGCTTTCGAGTTTATCTCTCTTTTTTAGGAGTCTGCTCTGCATGTAAGTTTTATTGGTCAGGAACCTCTAGATAGGTAAATTCAATAATAAAATCTGCCGAGTCTTGGACTTTCAATGAAGACCTTGGTTTGTAGATAATCTCATATTCTCTCAGCTCTATTGCCCAATACATCAATCATCCTGACTTCTCAGGCTTCTAGAGAGCTTGCTGAAAAGGTAGATCAGTATACACAACTATAGTTTGTTATTGAAAATAGGGTTTCATGCACCTAGAAGCTTCAATAAGTGCTAAAGCCAACTTTTCCAATCGTGGATACCTAATTTTGGCTCCTCTGAATGCTTTACCAGTATAGTAAACGGGTTTTTAGATCCCATTATCCTATCTAACCAAGGCTGAGATAAGTACAGATTTGAAAATAGCTAAGTATAAGTACAGTTTCTCTCCCAAAACTGGTCGGGATAATGAGGGAGGTGACCCTATATACTTATTTAACTCCTAGAACACTTATTCACATCCTACATTCCACTCAAAAGTTGTCACTCTACCAGTGAGCCTTTGTACATCTTTTATACAAATTGGCGACTACATATCTATGAAACCTTTGATTTTTGCTAGATTAGATTCAATTACCCTTTGATTGAGTATAAAACCTAGGAACATACCTTCATGTACTCCAAACACACACTTCGTCAAATTTGGCTTCATCTGATGCTTTTCTAGCTGATCGAAAGTTTGACCAAGGTCCCTGATATGATCTAAAGCCTTCTTACTTTTTGTCGGCATATCGTCCATGTAAACCTCCATGTTTTTGCCTATATATTTCTCAAATACCTTGTCACCAACCTCTGATAAGTTGCTCCAGCATTTTTTAACCCAAAGGGTATCACGTTATAGCAATATGCTCCTTTGTTGGTGATAAAAGTTGTGATTTACCTATATTTTGGTTTCATCTTAATCAAGTTGTACCCAGAGTAAGCACCCATGAATCTTAAGAGGTCATGTCTTAGCATCCAGTAATTGATCAATTATAGGTAAGTTAAAATGGTATTTTGGGCAAGATTTATATAAATCAGTGAAATCCACGCAAATCCTCCATTTATCATTCTACTTCTTGACCATTACAACGTTTGCCAACCAGGATGGATACTTCACATCTTTAATAAATTTGTCTTCTTAAAATTTCTCAACTTCTTCTTGGATAGCTTGATTCTTTTCGGGACTAAAAACCCTATATCTCTACTTGATTAGCTTTGCATCCTTATTGATGTTGAGGTCATGACATAGGAAATTGGGATCAATCCTAGGAATATCATAATGGCTCCAAGAAAATACATTTCTCTATTTCCTCGGGAACATAATTACTTCCTATTTAAGGTTTGGATCTAGTGTTGCCGATCTATATAATTCTCTCGAATTTGTCGTCATCAAGGATAATGCTTTCAGTAACTTCCAAAATTTGTCCCTTGACTAATTATGTCTCATCTCGTGTATCTAAAGTTTCAACTTCAGATTCACTATTAGGCTGAGTGGTATCCACCTGATAAGTGGTAGTCTTCTTCTTCAATTTAATCAAATCCTCTTGCTCGGTTGAGGAGTATTAACACTCTCTGGCCACCTTTTGGTCACCTTGCATAACACCTACCTCAAAATGAGTTGGAAACTTCAAGAATTATTGTACTTTTGATGGTACAACTTTAAACTTATTCAACCTTGTCGTTCTAAGGATCACAATATAGCCAGATTAAACTTTTTTATCCATCACGAAGAAGCGTGTTTTCTCAATACGATTTTTCATCCAGGTGTCGACTAATACTTTTAGCTTGACTGTTCTAAGAGGGTAAACTTTTTTACTAGAAAAACCTATTAATGGCACGTGGAAGGGTTATAATTGGCTGAGCTTCAAGTCTAAACTGTGAAAGCAAGCGTAAAACACAATATCTACCAATCTCCCATTATCAATAAAAACCATGGCTATGATAGCATCCTCGATCCTTAATTTGACGACAAATGAATCATCATGGGGATAAATATCCCAGAGAGGTGGTTCTTAGAAGATTCGATTACCAGTTTTTCTTTGTTAACCTTCTTGGGATGATTTTCTTCGTTCAGGTTAATTTTTTGGTATAAGAACAAGCCTTGGCCTAATTCAAGTAAGCTATTCTTTTGACAGTGTGATTGCCTCGTCCTGCATTGCCACCTATAATTACATGACAATCAAAATAATAAAAATTGATCATAAATACCTCACATTCTAACTGATTTGGCTTCATCGGCAGGTCATCATCATCCTTATAATCATCTTCGTGATTTCTTTTCATTTCATCTCTAGGCTTGCATAGAGAATTTGACCTTCCTCTTGCTTTTTTATCTTCTCATCGATCAATGAACTTATTTAGCTTTCCTGGATGAATGAGAGATTTTACCTCTATTTTAAGAGAAATGCAGTTATCTATTATATGGACATTATCCTTGTGGAATTCATAATATTTAGATTTGTTCCTCTTGTTATGGGTGCCTTCAACCTTTTTGGCCATCAAAAATTCCTTGAGGATATGGTGAATTCTAACACTCAACGGGGTATAGGTTCCATATTTTTTAATCCTGTCTTACTTTTTTGGCTTCTGTTCCTTCTTCTCCATCTGATCTTTCTTCTTAGTCTTTGTGGATGGATTCTAATTTGTGGCCATTACTTCCTCGATGCTCATTATTTTTCGTGCCTTAGCCATGAGCTCAGCCATGGTTTTAGGAGGATCTTTGGCCATAGTGTAGTATAGTTTCTTAGGAAGTAACCCACTCATGAGAAAAGTGATCGTTGTATTTTCTTCGTAATCTACCACTTCCAATTTCTCATTATTGAAACGAGTAATGTACTCCCTAGTTGTTTCTCATACTTGTTTCCATATGCTCAATAGATGGGATACTATCTTTACTGGCTTTGCCTCGAAATAGAAATTACTAATAAATAGCTCGACAGGCTGGTTGAAGTTGGTAATTTATTCTCGAGGAAAGTTATTGTACCAAATCTGAAGAGAACTCATAATAGTATTTGAGAATGCTCTACATCTCATCTCATCGGGGACCGAATAAATGTCAGTGACATCTTGATATTGCTCAATATGTAGAACAAGATCACTTTTTCCATCATATTTGGTGGTGAACACGAGAGCTTTAAACTTATACGGAATAGGGAAAACCACAATTTCCTGAATGAAAGGGGATCCTTTAACAAAACTTCGCTGCAAGGGATTATTTTCTTTTTCCATCTCTCCTATAAGATCTTGTAATCACTGGATTTATCCATTCCACGAAGAATTCCCTGCATCAGATTAATGCGAAGAGGCTCAGTCGTTCCGACCATGTAGCTTAACTGAACTCTCTTACAGAGAAGTATACTCGGCGCGTAAAGATTATCGTATGCTTGATCTTAATCTGATTGAAGCTTCACGCTGGTTGGCTAGATGTTGCTTGTTCTTGGATAATTCTCTAGTAGGGTTTTGTTTGCTCAGGGTCCAAATCGGTCGAAAGGAGAAGCTTAGACCAATCTTTCCAGTATTATTGGACTTTAGAGTTAGAAAGAATGGTCATCATATGACTCTGAGGCTCTGATCGAGGAACTAATTCGTAGGTGATAAGTCATATCATGTGATGATTTGGAATAACTAGGTCATCTATGCCTAGTAGGTGGAGGCGGCATTTCGCTCCTCAGTGATAGAATGACCTGCTACCTTGATAAGGCTGGATATCTGGCTTGTAGCAACTGAGTCAATTGTCTCATTGACTCTTGCGTGGAATCTTGTCCGCTGGAGATACTGGCAAGGATTCCATTTAGATCGGTCACTGTAGGCTGAGAAGATAAAATAGGCAGATTGCCATTATTTTTGGCACTAAGATCTGGATCATTCATTTTTCTTGGATAAGGATGTTTGAGATAGATAACGGTGATTAGACACGAGTTCCCACGGACGGTGCCAATCTATTGATGTCAAAAATGGACTTGGTCAAATTTTAGAATCACAAATAAAATATAGAGTTGCAATGAATTAATTAAATGAGTGACACAAGGTTTTAAAGTGGTTGGGCTACGTAAGAAAGCCTACGTCCACTGTTATGGTATTGATTTCAGAGACTATAGAAACTAGGTACTTTTGTAAATAATAATAACCTAGAATACGTTCAAACTTGCCTTCGATGGAACGAATATAATGTATTTATAGTGACTCATTATCAAGGGTTGGAATGTTAAGAGATGGATGCCTTTATACATTTAAAAGTTTACACCCATACATAATGAATGTGATGGTTTGTTGTGTAACCACGTGTGGTAGGAGCCTTAGTATGGTGACTCTCCATTAGTATTGATGGCATGCATTCTTCATGTTGGTCGGCATTCCTATCGAGCTACTATCTGCTGACTAGGATTTTGTCCATGTAGGAAGGCAAGTGTTTACTTCTAATTGGTCCACGTAGGTGGATAATTTTTGGTATCACACCAACATTAATTTTTCTAGAATTAATTTACATCTTGATTCTAATCAAGTCTCCGATTTTATCATTCAAGAACACATTATCCCGTGATTTAATCTCAGATATCTCTCGAGATTTCACCTTTTATATATGAATCAAACTCAGATTTCATAGGAGATAATAATCAATTTAAGTTATTTGTATTTATATCCAAAAATACCAATATTGCCATGTGAATCCCACCCAAAAATCACATTATTTTACGTAATTATGATATGAACTAAAACAACATAAAATATCATAGAAAGTTTAAATACTTGCCTTAGATTAGGATAGAGTCTGAATATGTTGTTTGTAGATCTTTTTGCATGAAATCCTAGTCTGAAACTGTCCTCCCTTTCCTTCCTGGATTGGTTTTCTTGATATTTCTTGGCTTTACTCTTCTCTTTTATCTTACCTCTAACTTTTGGACTATTAAAAGGATGATATTGTCCCCCCCCCCCCACCCCACACACACACACATCAACCTTCCCTTATATAATCTTAATCCCGAAATTAGGTTATGACTTATGTGTAAAATGATCCATATGCCCATATCTGGATCCTGACAAGTATAAAAAATCCCTGGGACCCGATTACCACCCCGGAGTACTTAATTTTGACTATTTGGACCCATTACAGATCATTAATGCACTCGAAATCATCATTTGACTCACCTAACATCAATTTCCCATCTCAATCCTACCGAGACCTCACACGCGCGTCCCAAATGAGACACCATCAACCTGTCGATTTAACCCACTTACGACGTAACGTAAAATAAGTCATTTTCATTTACTTATCACACAAGTAAATTTAATAACACATAATTATTAATAAAATATCAGTTAATTAGCATTATTCAATTCACTTTATTTCTCAAATTAATTAATTTACAAGCACCTGTGTAATTAATTTACATATGTATGGGTGTGACTCTTTTATCTGTCAGAACCAAGAGGGTTTATACTCTTCATCTTTATTGACTATTCATTTTATGTCATGGACTTCGTATTGTTTGATATTTACACACGATGGACTATGTATTTGTGGTGTTGTGGTGAACAATTGGTGTGTCCGCATTCTAGATTCGTAGATGGTAACTGAGTCTTATCGATAGATACCAAAGCGTTTATGGACTCACACATTGTGTCATTGAACGGATGGACTCCTGCATGTCCGTTGCGCGAAGGTTGAAAGAACGAAGAAAATTAAGTCTTAAGAGGGCGTCGAGTCTAATTTATTAGTCTACTGTTGTGTCTTTCGTAATTTCATATATATTTAATTTACGTGGCTTGACCACTTGAGGTTTTTCCCGTTCTGGTCTTTCCACGTACATCGGGGTGTTGTGTGATTGATCTTATTTTATCTTCCATCACCTAGATGCATGATTTAGTATAAAGATAAAATTAGTTAATCTCTTGTAACACAAAAATTGTTGCAAGGTTTAATTTGGGGTAATTCTGTTAATATTTAATTTGAAAAAAATTAAAAATTAGCTTTTGCTAAGACCATTTCTTATATCTGCATTTTCACATTTCTAGCGATGTTACTCAATCCCATTTTGATGAAAAATTATGTAGATGTACACTATCATATTTTTAAGATTCTACAGATATTGCATGTGATAACAATGTTCTTATTTCAAACAACTAAATCATGATAAAAAAATAAGACAAACATTTCAATGATTATATGTTTTGGATAATTACCATCATTTCATATTTGGCTAGCACCAACGGATAATAATTTAAATAATAAATAGCTTTAACAACCAACCAACGAATATGGACAAATTGAAACATTTTAAACCTTCATTATCATATGCTCACTACACCATATACCGAACATGGGCACGTACCTAGACCGTGACTAAGGAGACGGGTCAAGAACCAAGGCTAGGACCAAAAATAGTGGTCACGGATATCATTTGTTGCCCTAAATGAGGGTCACTCTCTCTCGTGGGATAATATTGGCTTGCTGGTCATGAACATAATCCGTGATTCCAAGGTTACGAACTTGGGTTGTGACTATGGATGTGTTTCAACCGGATCGGATCAGAAAATTATCATTTGAAAAAAAATTCGATTTTTTTGGAAATAAAATAATTATTCCAAATTTCGATCCAATTTTTTTGAAAAATTAAAAAATATTCTGAATTCAAAAAAATTGAAAAATTGAAAATTCAAAAAGTATACTAACAATCTAGAAAATTCCAAAATTTCAAAAAAATAAATATAGGATTTTCGATAACTCGAAATTCTCATTTTAAAGAAATCAAGAAAAAAGTTTAACCCAACATGTAAATACATAAGGATTTAACCATTTTTTCATTTGTGTAGAGTATAGAGGGATAATCTCCTTTTTATAGAGGACTTTTTTGGACCTCTCTTCCTCTCTTAGCCGATGTGATATATCTGAGAATGTTTAAAAAAATAAAAAAAAAATAGGAAAAATTGGAAATCTCAAAATATTTCGAAAAATATTGAAAATAATGCGAAAAAATTGGATCGGCATAGTTTTGGAAAAATCGGATCAGAAAAATCAAAAATTCATAATTATTTCCGATCCGATTTTTTTCGAAAAAATCATAAATCAAAAAATCCAAAATTGAAAAACTGTATATACATTTTAAAATTGAAAAATATTGGATTGGATATCGAAAAAATCAGAATGTTTGAAAAACAACACAGCCTTAGCCGTGACCATGGGTCAGACAATATTCAAATTGGGTCACGGCCCAAATCTGTGAACCCAATTAAATAAACAACTCATTAAATTGTTACGATCTGGGCGAGACCATATCCAGTTAATAAAAAAAATGTATTTTTAGGCAGCCCCTAAAAAACTTATATTTAGCAACCAATACATATCCAATTATGCAATATTGTAACCATGGAGTTGTGAATTGAGAGTAAAGGGCTGTACCATCCTAGTTATTTCAGAAATCATACTAAACATTCATAATTCAAACTAAAGAGCCAATATGAAGCCAATATCATAATACGATAAAATTTTGGGTACAAATAAGTTTGATAAGGGCCAATATAATACGAGCCACATTGGTCCCATGACTACGCGTTCAGTTCCTACAAGTTACATTGGTCCCATGCGAGCTATGTGTGTCTCTTATGGGGACGGTTGGGGGTTATTTTGGGTTTTTGCCTGTTAAACGTATGTTTTAAGCCTATGTTTTGACATTTTCAAATTATCATCAAATTTTAAAAATGAGAGTCTCGTGACTATGTGATCTGTTCCGATGAGTTACATTGGTCCCATACGAGTTATTTGTGACTTTTACGGGGGGTCACAAATTTGGGTCATGACCATATCCATTTAATAAAAAGAAGTTATTTTTAGGCAGCCCCTGAAAAAATATGTATTCAGCAACCAATTCATATACAATTAAGAAATATTGTAATCGTGGAGTTGATAATTCAAATTAAAGGACCATTGCATCGTAGTTAAATCATAAATCATACTAAACATTCATAATTGAATCGAAAAATTCGTAAATCAAACTAAAAATCCAATATCATAATAGGATAAAATTTGGATACAAATAGGATTTTCAGGGGTCAGTTCCAACGAGTTACCATGGTCCTGTGACTACACATTACGTTCTTACGAATTACATTGGTCCCGTGCGAGGGTTTTGTTTCTCTTATGGGTTAGTTTGGGAGCTATTTTGGGTTTTCACCTACGAAAAGCATATTTTTAATCCCAACTCTTGATATTTGGAAATTATCCTCATATTCTTAAATTGGGAGTCCCGTGGCTACGCGATCAGTTCAAACAAGTTACATTGGACCTACTCGACGTGTTCATGCTTCTTATGTGGCCGTTTGGGGACTATTTTGGTTTTTTTCCCTTCAATGGCATGTTTTTAAATCTAAGTTTAGATTTTTCCAAATTATCATTGTATTCTCAAATGGGGAGTCCCGTAACTACGCAGTCAGTTCATACGAGTTACATTAGTCTTGTGCAAGATGTTTACGTCTCTTATGGGGCCGTTTGGGGACTGTTTTATGGTTTCTCCCTCTAACGGATTATTTTTAAACCCATGTATAGATATTTTCAAATTATCGTCATATTCTCAAATTGGGAATCCAGTAACTACACCAACATTTTCTACGAGCTACATTCATTCCGTGCAAGGTGTTCATGTTTCTTACGGGGTTATTTTGGGGTTTTCTCCTATTAAAGGAATGTTTTTAAGACAAAACCCTGAGATTTAGAAATTATAATCATATTCTGAAACTAGGAGTCCCGTGACTTCACGGTTAGTTCCTATGAATTACATTGGTTTTGTCTGAGATGTTCATGCCCCTAACACGGCCATTTGAGGGTTATTTTGTATTTTTTCCCTTTAACGATATGTTTTTAAGCCTAAGTGTAGATATTTAAAAATTATTATCATATTCTCAAATCAGGAGTTCCGTGACTACGCGATCAATTCCTATGAGTTACATTGGTCCCATGCGAGGTGTTTGTGTTATAAGGGGCTATTTGGGGATTGTTTTATGTTTTTACCCTCTAACGACATGTTTTTAAACATAGTTCTAGATATTTCCAAATTATCATTACATTGGTCATTTGCGAGGTGTCCATGTTTCTTACATGGTTGTTTAGGGGTTGTTTTGTTTTTCCCATTAAAGTAATGTTTTTAATCTTATCTTGATATTTGAAAACTGTTTTCATATTTTAAAAATGAGAGTCTCGTGAATTTTCTATCAATTCTTACAAGTTACATTAGTCCGGGACGAGGTGTTCGCGTCTCTTATGGGGTCGTTTGGGGGCTACATTACATTTTCATCTATTAAAGGCATGTTTTTAAGCCTATGCCTTAAGATTTGAAAATTATCTTTATATTCCTAAATTGGGAGTCCTTTTACTATGTTGTAAATTCCTATGAGTTGCATTGCTCCCCGTACAAGGTGTTCGTGCCTCAGTTTGGGGGCTATTTTATTTTTTTCCCCCTTAACGACATATTTTTAAGACTAAGTTAAGATATTTCAAAATTATCGCCATATTCACAAATCGGGAGTCCCATAACTACATGGTTAGAGCCTACGAGTTTCATTGACCCTATACGAGGTGATCGTACCACTTATGGTTCCCGCTTGGCGATTATTTTTTTATTTCACCCTTGAACGACATAATTTGATGCCTAAGTCTTGATATTTGAAAATTATTATCATATTCCTAAACTGGGAGTCCTGTAACTACGTTGTCAGTTCTTACGAGTTACATTGGTCCTGTGTGAGGCGTTCATATCTCTTACGAGATGTTTGAGGGTTGTTTTGGATTTTCATCGTCTAACTGCATGTTTTTAATCCTACGTCTAGATATTTAAAAATTATCTGCATATTTTCAAATTGGGAGTCCCGTGACTATGCCATCAGTTCTTCAGAGTTAGATTTGTCCCATACGAGATGTTTGTGTATCTAACGGGATCATTTGGGGGCTGCTTTGGATTATATTCAGTAGCCAATTCATATACAATTAAGCAATGTTGTAACCATGGAGTTGACCATTGAAATTAAAGCACCATGTAACTAAACATTCATCATTCAAAATAAACATTCCTAAATCAAACTAAACATTCATAAACCAAACTAAAGTGCCAATATCATAAGATGATAGAAATCTTGATACAAATAGGATTGTTAAAGGCTAATATAATAGTAGGATATAAATAGGATTGCCATGGGTAAAAAATGTTTTGAAACTCAATCTTCCTCTAAATCAACTAAAAGATCCTTCAAAATAGGTTTGTCATCAACAACTGACTGACACTCTTCTGGAGCCTTTAATATGTCGGCTTGAGTATCCATACCCTTTGGTGCATGCACAATAATACAGCAACTGCCATCATTTATGAACTTTTAGTAGAATACCTTATTTGCGGTCTGAAAGGCACAAATAAAGGCTCGTCGACTATATGATCTTTACTCTTCATCTTAGATAAATCTATCATGATAAGTATAAAGTTAGGATTAACTTTACTAGCATTCATAGTGTCCTCCAACTTCATCCATCCACAATAGAATACAGTTTCTGTGAAATCTAAATAATTGAGTTTCAGGATTTCTAGGGCCATCCCATAATAGGTTAGCACCGTATAATTTGGATTTCTATCGCTTTTTCTACTGATATGAGTAGTCATGGCATAAATTTATATTCTACTTTTTTACGTCAAAATCTTTTCCCCACAGGGATATGAAACGAAACCAAAACCATTTGTGAGGAATGTCTTAAACTCTTTTGCACGAAATGTGGGACTTTTTTTAGGCGTGCAAGCCTCTAGGAGACATCACCTCTTTTTAGAAGTTGAAATTATTAATGAAGTTGTATTAGGGAATGTTTTACCACTTATAAATGAATAACTACACACATAGGACGTGGAAATTACCTTTTTGATATACATGCCCTAAATCATTCGCCATACAATTTCTCCTCCTAGTTTTGGTAATTTTGTTTTTGTACTTCCTAAGGGTAAATTGTAGAGTTTTAATCATAATATAGAGAATACATATAATCAAACAAGAATAGTTCAGTTAAATATGAAGCTACGTGTTGTATGCAACTCCATTTTTATTTTGTGATTCTAAGGCAAAATGAGTTGTTTGCTCGTATTGTAGATTAGTAAGTCTCACCTCTTTAGTTTTTCGAAAAGGAAATTCATCCTAAAGCTCTCCATGTTCCTAGATCACTCATTCACCACAAGTATTGAACCTCCTTAGCTCTTGTCCTGGCATAAGTTCCCGAGTTTATATCTCTAATTCCACAGTTATGAATTCTTCAGTAATTGACTCTCAAATATACCGTGTATTGTTAGCATAATATTTGAATGTTTTCATTAAGCGCTCAAAAGGATACATCCAACGATACCTAACGGGATCACACAATAAAACCTCATCGTATAAATACACAAGTAGGTGGATACTGATATTGAAGAACATAGAAATAAAATATTTTTCTAATACATAAATTTCGTCGGCTAAAGTTAATTTCGTAACTTTAATGTTCTATCTATTTACTACTTTTGCATAAATTAGGGTAAATGACAAACTTGTTTGCATAATTTCTCGGTGGAGATATTTGTGCTCAGAAAAGTTATTCCTAAACAATAGAGGGATTAATTAAATGATGACCTGCTAGTCGTGAGACATTCACTGTGTCAGGTCATTTGGTTGGTAGCGTAATACCCTATGAAAATTATCGAAATAACCAGTCAAAGTCTTCAAGTTGAACAACATGTCCGGGAGGATTTGTTTCTCACTAGTAGTCAAAGTGAAAGCAATCGGAATAATATTCTTCCTGTTGTAGGATCACTTTTAACCACAATTTCTTCTTTATATTCATCTTTTGTAGATCGTGGCATTGTTCTCTCCATCTTTTGAATGAGATCCACCCAGACATGTTCCAAATCAAATGTTACGCAACATTCTTCTCTATGTGCATCACATCAATTACACGCCTTACACGATTATCTTCTTAATATGGCAAATTAAAAAATATTAATTTTCTGGACCATGCCTTCATTTTACTAGTGTTGTGCGGATCCTCCCTAGCTTTATGCTTCAGGTTTACAAACTGAGGGTGTTTTGCCTACATACGTATTCCCCACAGTCACAGCCTTCACCTTCTCCTTCATCTTCTTACCAAAAAGTCGAACAGGTTTCATTCTAAACTCGTGATTGACATGTAAGAATTTATACTTGTCATTACTAAAAGGGTGACTGTTCATAAAAATACATAATGACCCATATAACTCATCTTACCACTATGATTTTGTTACGTTGTTTCAGTTTCCTCCCCACATATGGGACATCCATAATAACCATAAACATTACAAACGAATAAGGTCCTATAATTCGAAAGGTTCTGGATCACCCATAACACCATTACTTTAATTTTGAACTCTTCACCCTTATGAGAGTTAAACTACCTCATGCATTTATCCCATAACCTTTTAAGTTTTTGATTACCGGGACTAAAAAACATCAATATCGTCGCTAGATGCCTTTAGACGGAGTATTAATAATGACAATTATGTGAACTCCTTTGTCATGCACAATGTTGGTGGGAGAATTAAAGGCGCCATGAGAAGTGGCCAACAACTCTGATCAGTGCTTAAATTATCGAAAGGTTTAAACCCATCAGATGATAATGAGAAGTGGACATTGCTCGATTTCGTTGTAAATTTAGGGTGTTGTGCATTTAAAAGTATCCAGATGAGTGAATCAACCAGATAACACATGAGATTACCACCCACCATGCATCGAGCATGCCATCTCATGGCCTCTTCTATCCATTGTAGAGTGAAAAACCATTTTAACCGTGGATAGAGGGAAAAATACTTCAGAACTTTAGGTGGAACTTACGAGCACTTGTGATATTTTATAGTGTTGTCTATTTTATTCTCACAAGACACGTATCTATACTCTCTGCATGTATTACACTCATCCTTCTATTCGTTCTCATTTTGCTAGAATATGAAATCATACTTAAATGAATGAATAGATTTGCACTTTAAACCCAAACCTCGCAATCTCTTATTCATACTAGGATAATTATCTCGTAACATGTTTTGTTGGGGGAGAATGTCTTTAACGAGTCATCTTCATCGCAATCTTTATACGACGGTCTAGTCTCTTCGATTTTTAACATATGTATTCTTGATCTTCTAGTAATTCAAAATCAACTTGTTAATTGATATGATCATAATGCACATTACCTATATCCATAGGTTGGTGATTTTGATGGCGGTGGACTCCTTAATTATCATAATTTTGGTTGGTCAAAGGACGATGTGTTGGTGAATCATGTACCACTTCCACTTAGTGGGATACCTGTAGTTCTTTCGGAACATAAGGTACAATATTTTCACCATGGTATGTCCATATCTTATAGTGTTACAAAATTTCCCACTTTAGTAAATGCAACTTAATGTCTTCTAAAGAATTATATTTTTCGTTCATTGAATGGGTGCACGGACATAAAATCTTATTACTTTTAATATTTTTATATGCATATTTCATAAATTCTTGAACACCCTTTACATGATTATTAGATATTCGGTTAGTCTCCCCCATCCACTCTTTGTATTATGGGAAATCCATTAAATAATCTTCAAAATTCAATTTACATATATTAATAGGTTGAAACAAAGGTCATGTTGCATACAAGAACACACAATTGATAATTCATTCAAATTAGTCAACACGACTTAAACTTAAATTCACGTTACATACACTAAAATTGCCAAAACGATTACCCGCAAACTTAAAATAATGTACATAAACAAAATATTTCAACTTTTTCTTAGAGTGAACAATGTTCATTGCGAATTTAATAACAAAAAAACTGGCCAAGTGATAAAACAATTCTTATATTATTTTAGCAAGGGCCATTCTTCGTTATTCTTTGCTATTAACATTCACTTGCTCTTCTTTGCAATCGATGTATATGTTGTTAACCATTATTTGGGCCTCACCCATCTGCAAAAGGTGATTTTGAATATGAGTTTTAACATTCAAGGAAATGTGGGCATATGTTTTATAATAATCCTGGTATTGGCTAAGTACCTTACATAGTAATTCTAGCAATAGTCACCGTGGGTGGATGACGATGATCCATGGACCGTGGTAGAAGGTGTCATTTGGTAGGGAAAACCTTGAAACATAGGATAGGGGTAACCCTGAGGATGAGGGTAGGATTAATCTTGATGAGGCATTTGGGTTCGAAAATATTTACTAAATAAGCACACAAGGTCCTCAATTTCACCCCCCCCCCCCAACACTCCTTGTTTAATCCTAATCTCTTACACATACCCATTTGTCATGGACTGACTTGGATCTTGGATCGAGATGTGAACTACACCAACATAGGAGGATAGTCATGAATTTGGGCCATGACCAGGTCTCCAAGTCATTCGTTCGATTCGTGACTAAAAAATGCATGACCAAAATCGTTGGTCACAAACCTTATCCCTTGTCAAAAAGAGCAGCCATGAACCAAGGTGTGTGGTAGTATATGGAAGGTGGATCGCGAACAAGGGTCGTGACTAGGCAGTCACGGACTAAATCTATGACCCAGTGGTAACTAATGTTTCAACATGGCCACAATCAATAATCATAACCCACCTTTACTCATGCTTGATATGGTCACGGACTATAGTCGTGACCCAATTTTACACATCCTTCAATATAGGCATCGATAATAGTCGTGACCCATATTTACACATGCTTCACTTTGTCCACAGACTAAATTCGCGACCACAGATTTATCACAAAAT
Source organism: Sambucus nigra (assembly GCA_949130495.1). Classification (NCBI taxonomy): domain Eukaryota; kingdom Viridiplantae; phylum Streptophyta; class Magnoliopsida; order Dipsacales; family Adoxaceae; genus Sambucus; species Sambucus nigra. The sequence continues at coordinate 366,622,394 of OX422212.1, forward strand.
AAATATAAAACATGGTCACGGTTCAAGTTCGTGACCATCTTTAAATGAAATAAAATATGGGTTATTTTGGGTCCTATTCTCAAACTGGGAGTACCATGACTATGAGGTTAGTTGCTATAAGTTACATCCATCATGTGTGAGGTGTTTGTGCCCCTTGCGGGGCCATTTGACGGTTATTCAGGGTATTGGCACACTAACGACACATTTTAAGCCTAATTGTGCCTATTTTTAAATTTAGGCCCTATTCTCAAATCAGGAGTCCTGTGATAATGCGACGGTTATTACGAATTACGTTGGCCATGCAAGTTATAGTTTCTAAATTTTGAGGATATCAGTAATGCTTATTTTTTTTCCACATGGGATGTTAATTTTTCTTCATTTTATGAACATCATATCAATGAAACTAATCATCAAATGTATATGTACATGAACACATGGAAATTGAGTTGGGTCAATTTGGTCCAATAACAAACTCAGGAGATTCTATTCTAAAATCGAGCATCTCGTGAAAGGTTTTCGTGACCCTAAACATTCATAAATCAAATTAAACATTCATAAATCAAAATAAACATCCGTACAACAAACTAAACATACATAAATCATATTAAACATTTGTAAATTAAACTTAACATTCATACATCAAACTAAACACTTATAAATCGAAGTAAATCTCTAATATAGTGTCAATATAAAAATAGGATACAAATAAGATTTATAAGGATAAAATAGTATTTTGATACTCAATCTTCCTCTAAATGAACTCAAAGATCCTTCAAACTAGGGTTGTCATTTACTTGGTCATAACGTACATTATTTGTATACATAGGTTGGTGGTTTTAATGGTTGTGGACTCTGTAAACATCATCAATTAGGTCATTCAACGGATGATGTGTTGGTGAATCATGTACCACTTCCACTCGATGGGGTTCCGTTACGCGGTCGGGTATCGGGATTTCTTTCGGAACATAAGGTATATTTTTTTCACCATGGTATGTCCATATTTTATAGTCTTAATAAATTCTCCACTTTATTAAATGAAACTCAATGTCTTCTAATGACTTATATTTTTCGTTCATTCAACGGGTGGACGGACACGAAATCTTGTCACTTTTAAGATTATTATAAGCGTATTTAACAAATTCTTGAACGCCCTTTACATGATTATTTGTTATTCGGTTAGTCTCCCCCATCAGCTCTTTACATTATGGGAAATCCATTTAATAATCTTCAAATTTCAGTATTGTGTTAATAAGTTAAAAGAAATGTCACATTGCATACAAGAAATTAAACCAATTACGGAAATGTCACAACTTAAACTCAAATTAAACAAATTTTCCAAGTGATATTATTACAGCCGAAATAAAAAAAAAATTACAACTAAAATAAAACAAGTATTATTACAACTAAAACAAAAAAAAATATTATTAGAACTTGACCAGCAGGAAAACTAGCCAAGTGATAAGTGAATCTCCATAATGCCTCAACTATTTCCCTTCCTCACTATAAACGTACGTAGGTACATCTTAGAAATCATTGTATATTTCATCAACAATCCCTTGAGCCTCACCCTTCTAAAAAGGTCGTTAATGTACTTTAGTTTCGATGGATATGAAGATAAGTGTGCACACGTCAACAATCCTACTATAATCCATGTCCTTAAAATATAATTTCTTTCCATAGTCACTGTGATTAGTTGACGATGATGTAAGACATGTGACGGGCGAAGGATGTAGGAAAAGGAATATTAAAGTAGGTAGGATTTGTGATGGGAATCTTGAAAGAGGTTACATTTTTGGTGAGGGGAAACTAACAGAGATAGGAAAGGGGAAACCTTGAGAAGGAGGGTAAGGAAAACCTTGAGGTGGCATTGGGGGACAAAAACTTTGAGTAACAAGGGGCACGGGTTTCCTAATTTCACTAGTCAAGGCTCCCAGGTTAGTTTTAATCTCATGGACATCCCAATAAATCCTCGAATGATATTTCTCTTGAGTCGAAAAATGATTTTTGACAGTAGAAAGCTCGTCCACAAGACGTACGGTGTGTTTTAATTTTGTTTTTGGCATATATGATTCGACACCTATCATTCTCCCTTTTTTATCCTTTCCAAAGGTGTGGGTCAGGGCATCATTTTCGGTGTCATCATAAGGGAATGAACTTAAGTGACTGTTAATGGCCTCTATTGATTGCATAGTCTTAGCCAAGTGCGGCAAAAATTTATTATCTTTGTCCCGTGGGGTATGCATGTATAAGTTGGCCTAATTTGGTGGTTTACCATCATCTGGACCTTCCTTTATCCTACTCTATGATTCATTCTTTAAATCTTTATAAGATTTGGAGCCCATCTGATGGGCATCATTTTTTTGCCCTATTTTGTTTATTTTTCTCCCTTTGGAATAGCTTGTTATCCTTCACTTCATTCTTTAAAAACTCACATCACTGATCAATCGTTATTTCAACATTCAGAGGCACTCTGTCTTTTAGAGACAAAATGTCAGAGCTTGATGCCCCTTTTGGGAAATAACTTTTCCGAAGGTTTCCCTGGTATGTTCTAAACTTTTCAGTAACCCGGGAAAGAAGAATATTCTTTGAATGGTCGAAAATGAAAACAACATGTAGAGTTGATTATAGATGTCATCTTTGATGGCTTGATTAACCAGGTTCCAGTTGTCTACTTACCCGACTCCCATGTTTTTTAAGCGACAAACATTGGGCTTCAAATCTCAGCAGCCTATTTTTATCACCCGTGGGGTAATTTTCGAGAAGGGAGAACCTAATGGGATTCTTTTCATTTGATCGGGAGGTGTCAGGACCACTGAGTGGGGGTGTTGGAGCTATGGGGGTTTGTTACCTACTCGTACTTGGTGTCGTATTTAAATAGTGGACTGAATTAATGGTGGAGTTGTGAATTGCTTAGCAATTGGTGATAAAAATTCTTATTGTAGTTCACGAGATAAGGATCCTTGTCGGGGCGTCACCTCGTCACTTAGTACATTTTGTCCATTACTTCCTGAAATTATCAACAAAAATAAAAATTAATAAGGAGTTAAATAATTATAATAATACGAAATCGTAGCTAACAAATCAACTTTATGACTATATATATAAACTACCTTTTTAGAGTAAGACTTTAAAATATGGTCAATGTATCTGATCTCCATCCATTCGGTATTAGTTGTTAAAACCTATGGAGTTTTTCACGTGGTCAACAAGGAGGAAACGTATCTATGATTGATGTATAGATATCCATGATATGAACTTAGGATCCCATCTTCTTCAACTTATTGGCAAGATTCAATTTAATGTGCATATGTTGCGAGACATCACAGTCTATGTCAATGCTCTCTGTACATGGTTATATCCATAATGGATGATTTTTTTGCGCCTTCTTTTGCAGCGTAAGGAAGGTCATGGATACATAGGGATTATGTACTTGGAATATATTCCCTGTAGCATCATCCTAGATTTCTGATAGGGAAAATAGAATATAATCAAACAGATACTCATGCTGCAGGGTAGTTAAATTGGTCAATCTTCTTATTTCCCTACATATAAATTAGAGTACCTTCTAAATTTCCATAAATTCTTCTAAATTTTGTGAACGTAGTTTATTTTCATCAATTGGAGATTTCAACCATCAATCATCTTTTCTTTTCTTTTGAGAAACCATTTGAAGGATAAATAAATTTTCATACATAAGTCCCAATTGCCAATTTCTGATCCCTGTGGAGACGATCCAGACTTGTCGGATTACTACTAATGCGACAGGCTTGCACTTGAGCCTAGAAAGAACGCACTTTTGAGACAAATTCTTAGTCACGTCAAGTTTTTTGGCGCCGTTGTCGTGGATCGTCAATTGGTAATTTTTAGGAAAATGATTTTAATCCTAAAGTTATTTCAAAAAAAAAATCATCTCATCTCTTGTAAGATTACATGCAAAATCCACTTATCACCCAAGTCCACAAAAATCCTATTGCCGAAGCTAGTTCTGAAAATTCTCACACCACAAATTCTCCACACTTTTGGGTTCCACCTCCTTCACCGAATAATTCAATCACAAGTCGCACTTTGAGTCAAACATCGAGTGGAAGTTTCAAATCGTTTGGTAGCAATATGTCTGTGCACGAAAGTGTTGGTGTTGGTGCTGGAGAGGAAGAGATACCATATCTTCCCATGAAAGATCTTTTATTTCCGGAGCGAACTGTTACCCCTGGTTACATTTTACTCCCGTATATTCCCGGTTAGTTCCACTTTCGGAATTGGATGATCCAAATTCTTCCCATGTTTCATGGGATGGATTCTGAAAAATCATATCTCCATAATAGAGAGTTCGAGGAAGCATGTGAGACGTTTGGTGACCAAACTTGCCCACAAGATGTTATCCGGTTAAATCTTTTCCCTTTTTCCTTAAAGGATAAAGCTAAGACTTGGTTATGGCCACTACCTTTGAATTCTATTTTATCCTGGAGAGATATGAAAACTAAGTTCCTATCCAAGTTCTTTCCACAAAATAAAATCAATTCTATCAAAGCTCAAATACAAGATTTTTGGCAAAATGAGAATGAGTCTTTTGATAAGTATTGGGAAAGATTTCAAGAGTTAGTTAGTGCTTGCCCCCATCATGGATTCGAAAAACATCATCTTATTTCATTTTTTCATCAAGGGCTTACTTTAGCATCTAAACAACTTGTCCAAACAGTGTACAAAAGACCTTTTTGGGAGTTAGACTCGAACGATGTTGAGGCTCATCTGAAATACGTAGCGGGGAATACGCAAGCATGGGTTATTTTTTATCCCGATAGTCAAAATAGAAATAGACAAGTGTCCAACTTGTCTGCTGCGTCCGGTATTTGTCACTTGGACAAGGACACTTTGTTAGATAGTAAATTTGATCAATTGGAAAATAATTTCAGAGACATGCTTGAAGCTCGATTAAGAGAAGTAGCTGGACCCGTGTAAGAAGGAAAGGAGAAGGTGTGTTCCATTTGTACTTCTGGTCATTCTACCATATATGTCCTACCATCCCTGCATATAAGGTAATGTACACTGAGCCAGTAGAGGCGATAGGAGGGTTTCACGAAAATTTTAATGTACCGCAAGGGAATACATACAATCAATCTTGGAGGAATCATACTGGTTTAAACTATGGACAACCACAAGGTGGTATAGCTCCTAATCCACATGTGTCTTTGCCACCACCCCCTCCTCAATTTCAGTAAACAGCTCCTCCGATGCAACCTCCTATGCAGGTATCACCTCCTGGTCCTTATGTCACTCCACCTAGGAGATCTCTTGAGGATAATCTGAATCAATTCATCAAATCTCAGAAGGAGAGCAATGCTAAGTGTGATCGAATGTTCACAGAAATTCATACTAGCATCTCTAGGTTGCAATATGCATTGAATACTCAGGAGAAGGGTAAATTCCCAGCCCAAGGCCAAAGACCCCCTCTTTAAGGACAAACTATGATTAGCTCTACTTCATCGGATTTGCCAGAATAATGTCAAGCTGTCACTACTCTACGTAGTGGTCGCGTAATTGATCTAGCGCCACCATCTCCCAGGGGAGCTAAGGCAAAAGAAGCTTCATAATCTGAGGCAACCCCATTGCACATGGGAGATAAGGATGAAGGAGTTAAACCTGAAGTTGAAGTAAAACTACCCACTGCTGCTCCATTTCCTTAACGCTTGGCACCACCCAAAAAGGGGGCTTCGCGTACTGAAGTGTTTGATGTTCTGAAGCAAGGAAAGTTGAACTTGCCGTTTCTGGATGCTATCCAATAAATTCCAGTATATGAAAAAGTCATCAAAGATCTGTTGACTATCAAATGACGGCTTAAGGTGAAGAAAAATGTCTTTTTGGCACAAAATGTGAGCTCGGTCCTTCTTAATGATCTTCCACCAAAGTTCAAGGATCCTGGTGCACCTACAATTTCATATGTTATAGGTGAGAGTAGAGTTGAAAAATCTTTCCTTGATTTAGGTGCGAGTGTGAACATCCTTCCATGCTCTATCTATAAGAAGCTTGATTTATGTGATCTTAAACCTACCCGAATCACTCTACAGTTAGCAGATCGAACGGTGAAAGTTCCTCATGGGGTTGTGGAGGACGTGATAGTTCAAGTTCACACATTCTACTTCCTGATTGATTTTGTCATTTGGGACACGAAGCCTTCCCTCCATTCGAGTAATCATGTTCCCATAATTTTGGGCCGTCCATTTTTAGCTACTGCTAATGCTTTGATCAATACCCGAAATGGCCAAATGTAACTCACTTTTGGAAACATGACTCTCGAGACCAATATTTTTAATGTTTCTAACCAAATGCGTGATGAGGATGAAATTCATGAGGTTGACCTTATTGAAGAGGTGGTGGATGAGCACATCGAGAGGATCATAGGTGGAGATGCATTGGAAGTTTTTTTAGTGCAAGGTGTTGAGAATAAGAGTTCTTATACTGAGTTTGAGCATGAAGTGGAAGAGTTGGGAGCTTGGTTGCAAGAAGAAGTGAGTTTTGAGAAGTTGAGAGATGTTGACTGGATTTCTAGATTTAAGGAATTACCCTCGAGGGAGTCACTCATGATCCCCTCTGAAGAGATATTTCCTAGTCTTGAGTTAAAGAAACTACCCTCTTATGTAAAATATGCTTTTCTGGGAGAAGATGATACATTTCCTGTTGTTGTTTCTTTCAGTTTAAAAAAAGAGAAAGAGGGCATGTTGTTGAATGTGTTGAGGAAGCATAGGAGTGTGTTTGGTTGGACTATAGCATATTTGAAAGGTCTAAGTCCTTTGATTTGTACCCATAAAATCCATCTCGAGGAGGAGTTGAAGCCCTTGAAAGAGATGCAAAGGCGACTGAACCCAACCATGAAAGATGTAGTTCGAGCAGAAATCATCAAATTGTTAGATGCTAGGATTATCTATCCCATTTCCAATAGTAAATGGGTGAGCCCAATACAGGTCGTTCCAAAGAAGTCGGGTATGACTGTGGTTGAAAATGCTAAGGGAGAATTAATACCTCAACGCACCACCACCGGGTGGTGTGTTTGCATTAATTATCAAAAACTCAATGCCATAATAAGAAAAGACCATTTTCCCTTGTCATTTATCGACCAAGTGATTGAACGAGTAGCGGGACATCCTTAATATTGTTTCCTAGATGGGTATTATGGTTATAATCAGATTGAAGTGGATGTACTTGACCAAGAAAAGACGACTTTTACATCTCCGTTTGGTACGTTTACCTACAAACGTATGCCTTTGGGGTTATGTAATGCGCCAGCAACTTTTCAAAGGTTCATGTTGAGTCTCTTTAGCGACATGATAGAAAAAATTCTTGAGGTGTTCATGGATGATTTCAGCATCTTCGGTCCATCTTTCGAACAATGTTTAGCTAATCTTGAAAGAGTTTTATTCTGGTGTGTGGAAAAAGACTTAGTCCTCAATTGGGGAAAATGCCATTTTATGGTTAGTGAGGGCATAGTTCTAAGCCACATAGTCTTATCTAAGGGAATTGAGGTTGATCAAGAAAAAATAAAAGTAATAGTTGAGTTACCCTCGCTAAAATCACTCAAATATGTGAGGTCCTTTTTAGTCCATGCTGGATTTTACCGGAGATTTATCAAAGACTTTAGCGCCATTACTAGACCATTGAGTAATCTTCTCATGAAGGACACTCCGTTTGAATGGAATAACGCATGACAAGAAGCTTTCGATAAACTCAACAGCATGCTAATTTTTGCTCCTATCATGCAAGCTCCTGATTGGTCACTCCCATTTGAGCTTATGTGTGATGCAAGTGATTACGCGATTGGGGTTGTTCTCGGACAAAGAAAAGACAAGAAAGCTCATGTTATTTACTATGCTAGTAGGATATTGTCTGTCCCCCAGCTTAACTACTCCACTATGGAGAAAGAATTACTAGCAGTCCTTTTTGCTCTCGACAAATTCCGCTCCTATATTATTGGGTCGCCCATCATTTGCTTCACTAATCACTCAGCCCTTAAATATCTTCTGACCAAGAAAGATGCCAAACCGCGCCTAATCAGGTGGATCCTACTCCTACAACAGTTTAATCTCTCGATTCAAGATAATAAATGAGTAAAAAACGTTGTTGCTGACCATTTATCACGTCTCTCGTCCGACGTACCTGTTGATCCCATTCCCATAGACGAGTATTTTCTAGATGAAAATCTTTTTGCCATTTCTTCTCTTCCTTAGTTTGCAGATATAGTAAATTACCATGTCACTGGAGTCGTTCCCTCCAATTGGACTCCACAAGAGAGAAGAAAGTTCATTACCTGGTCACGCATGTTATTTTATGATGATCTATATTTGTTTAAGTATTGTGCTGATCAAATCATCCGAAGATGTGTACCTAATGAAGAAATTCAAGGGGTAATTCGATTTTGTCATACGGAAGCATGTGGAGGTCATTTTTCCAAAAATAAAACTTCTGCGAAAATCCTACGAAGAGGTCTGTATTGGCCCACAATCTTCCTGGATGTGAATACTTTTTGCAAATCATGTGATAGATGCCAAAGAATGGGAGCTATTACTTGCCGTGATAGGATGCCATTGACCCCCATACTTGTCTTAGAGATGGGGTATTGACTTTATGGGGCCTTTTCCACCCTCTTTTGGTATTCTATACATCCTCGTCGCAGTACACTACGTCTCAAAATGGGTAGAGGCCATAGCTACAAGGCCGAATGATAATAAGGTGGTGATAAAGTTCATTCAAGAACACATACTTTCTCGATTCGGAGTTCCTAAGGCTATCATTAGTGATAATGGTACTCATTTTTGCAATAGGACGATGGAAAAGCTCATGTGAAAGTATGGAGTCGTCCATAAGGTTGGAACGACTTATCACCCTCTATCGAATGGCCAAGCCGAGTTAGCCAATCGGGAAATCAAGCATATCTTGGAAAAGACAGTCGAACCTAACATGAAATATTGGCATATCAGATTTGAATGATGCGCTCTGGGCTTATCAAACTGCATACAAGAATCCCCTTGGGATTTCCCCATTTCGTTTTGTATATGGCAAACATTGTCATCTTCCTGTTGAAATTAAACACAAAGCGTATTGGGCTATCAAAAGAGTGAAATTTAGCATGGAAAAAGCCAGTGAAACACGTAAACTTCAGTTGAATGAGTTAGAAGAAATACGCAATGATGCATATGAAAGTGATAAAATCTCAAAAGACCGAATGAAACGAGCTCACAACAGAATCATCCGACGTAAGGAGTTTCATTCGGCCAAAAAGTACTTCTCTATAACTCGAGGTTGCACTTGTTTCCCGAAAAATTGCGGTCACGATGGTCCGGTCCATTCATTGTGAAGGAAGTATTTCCCCATGGAGCTGTTGAACTAGACGATCAAAAATGGGGAAACACATTCAAGGTTAACGGACACCGCCTCAAGCCGTATTTGGAAGCAGTTGTAATGGAAACTGACACGGTCTGGTTATCGAACCCCATTTATAGGTATTGACTGAGCAAGAAAGGTGAGGTCGTCGCACCCCCGACATGTATGGGGTGACTGTTGTGTATAGTAGTCATAGGATGTTAGGATAGTCATAGTTGTGTGTCACTCCCGGAAGTGGGAATCCAACACAGGTCTTGGGAGCATTTCGGGTTTCGATGTGAGTTTTGAAGTCTAATTGTATAGGAGGGAGTATTTAGTTAAAGAAATCAAGCTAAAAATGGCCACTCAAGTAAAGCAGGAAGAAGCAAGAATTTTAACAGATCGGATCGGTCCGGCCCTATAAAACAGAAACCGATCCGGCCTCAAAAAGAAATAAATAAAAAAGGAAATCGGACGGGTCCGGCCTAAAACGGGATCGATCCTGTAGTCTGCAGCCTGCGCAATTTCTTGAGGTTAGAACCTCATCAATCCTCACCTCATTCATCCCCCCCAATCCCTTCCTCTCCCCAAAAATTCGTTCCCCCCCTTATTTCTCCCCATTCTTCCCCCCTACCCACCATCCAACCTATAAATATCACCCTCCACTCTCCTAATTCCTTCACCCCCTCCATCACCATTTTCTTATCTCACTATCTGTACAGCTCTTAAGTTTCCATGGCAGCTCCCCAAAAGTATAATTCCGTTGAAGTCCTTCCCGATGGCAATGGTGAATATCGTTCACGCCATGAGGAAAATTGGTGCCGCTGTTTTTTCGATCCTCGACGTAAAATCCCCATTGAGCGCCAGGTGCTTTGGGATCAGCTGCCTAATTCTGTCACTGGGATGTTCATGTCCCGTGGCTTGTGCAGATTTTTCAACGAACCATACGAGGTTGTATGGGAGAATGAAGTTAGTCGATTTTACGGTTCGCTTGTCTGTACTGCATATTTTAAATCTCAAGCCTTTGTCGACTCGACACCGATTCCGTTCTTGTTGGAAATTCTGGCCCAGAAACTCGAGTCTAAAGGTGTGATTACTCCATCCAAATTTTCATATCCCAGTCATGATCCCGCTGTTTCCAAAGATGTTTGCATGTCTCGAATCGTGCCGGGTTCGATTTGGAATACCGAGACTTATACTATTGGTCGGTTACCCGACAAAGCACGTATCACCTTTCACATCGTTTGTGCCAATATTTTGCAAACTTCAAATGATTCGGCTAAGCGTCCGCGTCAAGATACTATGGTCTATCACCTGTTTGACCATGCTACAGTTATCAATTTAGCTCGCACGTTTTACAATGATAGCATTTGTGCGGCGCTGGACAAAAAGGGTACAACCCCTCTTCCTTATGGCCATCTCATTAATTCTTTTTTTAAGGATGTCAACATTATTACCCCACAAGATCTTATCGAACTGGATACAAGAATCCCCCACCCGAAGTGACAAGAAAATCCAGTTGATCCGTGCACGTCGCGATGATAGTGATACCTCGGGTGATGAGGCTGCTGCTGAGGAAGAGGATGTTCCTGATGAAGATGTGGAGATGGAAGAAGGTGAGGAAGAAGAGTATGATGAAACTGTTGATCCTGATTATGTTCCGATTAGTACGGGTCTCACCTAGCGCGTTGTTTCTCTTGAAACACATTTTGACGGGTTTATGTCATCTTACCAACGGGACACGAGTCTGATATTGCGTATGCAGGCTGATCTTTATCGTCTCCAGTTGGGTCCCGATGTCCCCTTCATGCGTATTTCTATGATACTTATGACCCTACTTCCCCCGGACCCTCCCACCACCCCCAGCCCCATAGGCAGCCCCGTTTATCTTGTTATACTATGTGTTGTTATGTTATGATTTCCTGTTTTTCTCTTTTGTTTCCACAACTATGTTGTACTACACAGTTTTATTATAATACTTTACTTGTTTTATTTATCGCACTCCTTATTTCGTCTTATTTAGCTTTCTCGTCCTTTTGATTGTGGACAATGCAAAAGACTAAGTTAGGTGGGATGATAAGTGCGTACTCATAAAACTTGGCATATATATATATATATATATATATAAGAAAAAAAGAAAAAAAAATTGAAAAATTTTGAAAAAAGCCAAAATATTTTTCTTCAAAATAAATAAAAATTGGAATTTAAAATTTTTAAAAATATCACCTTTATTCTATTTAAACTCTCAAATTGTAAAAATTAAAATGCACTAAGCCAAAATTGACCGAAGATGGAAATTGAAAGAAAATTGATGACTTAACAAATAAGTGTGGAGATTGATCAAACCCGGTGAGATTTCGAGCCTTTCAATTTTTTATGAGTTTTTAAATCAATCCGAGTTTATGATTAACTCAAAGTTCTTTTCAGCATTTTAATAATTCGTTGATGATCTCAATCTTTTGTTTTGATCGGTTATGGGAAATGTGTGAAATGTTGTCTCGAAATTCATGCTAAATATATCTCTAAACTTAATTAGTCTCGAGATGCATATGGTAATGTGATTAGAAATTTGGATAATGAAGTAGGCCCTCTTTTGTTTAACCCAAAAATATTATCCATAATAAATTTGTAAAAAAAATTATACCTTTGCAACCCAATTTGAACCTAATAAAATATTTCTCTTTCATTTGATAACCCGAAAATCCCAAATAGCCCGGAATTATGAAAATTGGGAAAATTCATCAAGTAAGTCCAAATTGTGCAATAACAAGGGGCAAGAGAAAAACAGAAAAAATGCTCAACAAAAAAAGAGAAAAAAAATAGAAAAAGAAAGAGAAAAATGAGCAAATGCCCGAAAAAGCACTAATGGACGTCATATGGACATTTTCCAATTTCGAACATTCCGTCCATTCCCATTTTTACCCTTTACACTTTTTAACCCGAAAATTCCTAACCGAGTCCGAATGGAGAAATTAATTACTGCATGGAGAGCTAAGACATGAAAAGATAATAAAGGGGATTAAAATGGTGTGATTAAAGAGATGATGTTTCCCGTTTCCTAATAACTGTATTCCGATGATGAGATCTTTTCACCACATATTTCCTTCTTTTCAATTTTGTATGCGTGAATTTGCATCCATTATATTTACTCTTTATATCATACATACCGAGAGAAAATAGCCACAATTCGAGTGATTCGTTTGTGAGGGCATCCATAAGAATTTGAATCAAAATGAATTTTCGGAAAGTAACGTAATGCTCAATCGGTGGAAATTTGAGGTTTAATTTCTGGCTTTGCACACACACACTATGGTTTGAGACATTTGAATATGAATTTATGGTGATTATTTTTCGAAAAGTTTAAATTTTACAATTTTTAAGTAGTTTGATATTTATTTGAGTCAATAAAGAATTTTGTGGGTGTATTCACTGCAAACCCTCACGAGACAAAACTCGTCATACTAGGGTGACCTAGGGGTTTAAAGGCTTGTTGCATACGCTCAATGAATCGCATGCCTGCGAAAGTGGAATTTCATCTTATTAAAAGAAATATCAAAAATAAAACTTTGGGTAGCTTCATTTACGTTGCCCGGGACGTTCAAAGTTCTAAGTTAGGGGTATTTGACCAAGCATAAATTCTTCTGAATTTAGGCCCTTAAGTTAGTGATTTTGATATCTCAAACAAAGTAAATGAATATTTTTTATCCCATATCATTGCCATTGACTATTTGTAATGAGTACCCCGAGTTTCGTGTATTTCTTATGGATTTTACGTGTATTTAGTATAAGAAAAGAAAGAAAGAAAGAAAGAAAGAAACAGGAAGAAAGGAAGAGAACAAAAGAAGACAAGTCAAAAGGGCAAAAGAATAAATTTAAACCCGTAGTTCTGATTCGAAGCCTTAAGGAAAGTTGAAGATCCTTATTTCACAAGAGCATCGGAAGAAACGACAGTCAAATCAGAACTCGAGATCAAAAGTTATGACCAGTCAAAGATGGAAAGGAAAAGTCAAATTTGAAGATAATCGGACCGATTCGGTTTATCTCGGACCGATCTGAAATTTCACCTTTCCAGTAGACCCTGAATTGATGCCGAACCGATGGCAAGAGAACCGATTCGAAAGCATCTGAACCAGTCCGGTGGAAATAAAAAAGAACCAATCCGGTGACTGAAAATCGAACCGATCCGATGGGATCCGGACCGGTCCGACTGTTAGAATTCCTGGTATTAATTATGGAGCTCAAGAGGTGAAAATCTTGGAATATCTTGCGCAGCCCATCTATTTTAGCTGTCAAATTCCTGCTAGTTGGTGCTATAAAAGGCCAAACCTACATCCTTCCAAGAGGAGTCGAATTTTAGAGAGAGAGAGAGAGAGAGTCAGATTTTAGAGAATTTATAGTAGACTAATTTCATATTCTTAGAAAATCCCTAATTTGTAAGATTGAGGAACAAGAAGTATTTCTGGATTCAATCATCTCTTTTACCTAGTGCAGATTTCAAGTTTCAAATTCCATTATCTTAGTTAGTCTCAATTCTGTTTTCAATTCAATTATCAATTGTTTTATAATTTTTGTTTTTACAATGTTTCTTAGATCCACAATTACATGAATTATTATGAATTTGTTTTCTCATAAAACCATGTCTAGATAAATTTTCAAGGTTTGTAGTACATGAACTCATTCCAAGGTAAATTACCTAAGTAGAAAATAGAGGGTAAATTAAATATTGACCAAATCGTGTATGAAAATTATACGAACATAACCTATCTTTTAATCTATCTTGCTCTATGTACTTGGGATGTTTAAGAAGACTATGCAAGTATAATTGTCTATTCACCGCTTTGTATTTACCTTTGATTTCATATGATGCGGGATAGTTCCCTCATATATGTAATGCTTAGATTTTATAAAGATTGGATTTAGTCAAGAGTTTCAATTTACAATTCTAGTATTCTATACGGTAATTTACTAAGGTTTGAGGGATTGTATTCCACCCTAATTTCTCTCATTTTCAAATCCAATTGTTTTTGTGGGCGTAGTTTATTTTCATCAATTGGATATTTCAACCATCAATCATCTTTTCTTTTCTTTTGAGATACCATTTGAAGGATAAATAACTTTTCATACAAAAGTCCCAATTGCCAATTTGTGATCCCTATGGAGACGATCCCGACTTGTCGGATTACTAGTAACGCAACAGGCTTGCAGTTGAGCCTAGAAAGAACGCACTTTTGAAACAAATTCTTAGTCGCGTCAACTACCCAACAACCAATAATTATTACATACTCCTTTGATCATCTACATAATAAAAACACGTACCAATAATCACAATATCTCACTAAAGTAGGGTCGTTTTTCATAATTAGGGTTTATGGAAAATTTTCCACTAATTAGGGCTTAAGAATTGAGAATTTTAAAAAGAGTTTAAGGATTGAAAATTAGGGTTTAAGAATTAAAATTTTCAAATAGAGTCTAAAATGGACAAATTTTCCACTATTTAGGGTTTAAAAATTTTAAATTTTAAATAGAGCTTAAGAATTAAACATTAAGGATTTTCACTAAATTAGGGTTTATGTCAAATTTTAATTAGGGTTAAAATAAACACAAATAAATATATACACACATACATACACACACACACACACACACACACACACACACACACATACATACATACAGTATAGATGCATACATATATAGATCGAGAGAATGTTACCTAAGAGAGTGAGATAAATGATGTTGGAGAGAGAGAGGAAGCCGAAGAGAGTGGGACAACAAAGGGTTTGGGAGAGAGAGAGAGAGAGAGTCTGCATGAAAATGGCTGAAAGGGTTTGGGGGTATATAGATAATGAGGCTGGTAATGGCTTTAGGGCGTGACCCCTTTTTTTCCATGTTATCATTCGTGACCATCCCATTATAATAGAACTGGTCACGACCCTAGACCGTAACCAAGTTTCGTGATCAATTTAAAATGGTCACATCCGTAATCCATGACCCCATTGGAGGGAATTTTGGCCATGTTCATGGATGTGGTCACCTCCATAATCCGTGACCACAGTTCGAGGAAACTTTGGTACAATTTTGTCGCCATAACGGTCACGCCTTGGTCGCGAATTATGGCCATGAACCACCATGGTCATGGATCACGAACTTGACCAGCTCTAGTTAAGGTCACAACAATATATGGTCATGGAAGTAGCCACGTATTTTTTTATTGTGGTCATGACTTTAGGCCGTGATCAGCTCGTCACGAACCAATATCGTGACTAGGTTGTCGTGACAATCTGCCTATTTTGGTGTAATGGTGATCCCTTATCGAAGAGAGCTCTTCCATGGAGGTGCATTGTGATTTAATTTTATTTTTGGCATATGTGATCCGATATCTCTCGTCCTCACTATTTTGTCATTTCTAAAGGTAAGGGTCAGGGCATCATCTTCAATGTCATCATAAGGGCTCGAAGCGAACTGATTGTTAATGGCTTCGATCGATTCCTCTAGCATGAAATTATATTTAGTCTTATGATTTTAACATTATTTTATATAACATGTATATCTATAAATAAATAACTGGTCATACTCGATAGAGTTTAATCTGTGTGGTGGAAATTTATTGTATTTCTCTCATCGGGCATGCATGTACAAGTTTCCCCAATTATATTTTTTACTGGCATTTGGATCGCCTTTTGTCCTTACTGGCATTTTTTTCTAGTAGTATTATTCATAAGAAGGGAGAACGCAATGGTCTTCTTCTCATTTGCTCAGGAGATGTCGCTAGCAGGGGTGTGGGGGGTGTATTAATATGCATTTGTTTCCTACTCCTAGATTGAGTGGTAGAGATAACCATTGACTAAGAAGAGTATTGTTTACCCATTGGTGATGATAATCCAAGTTGGGGTGTTGAAGATGAGAATCCAGGAGATTTCATGTCAACATTTGATACGTTATCTGAATTGTTGTTCGACAAAATCTACAATAAAAAAGCATAATCAACGAATTCATTATACTAACATGTTTACGACTAATTTATCATATATATATATATATATATATATATATATATATATATATATATATATATGCCCGTGCCCGAGGGCACGACAATAGATTTGCCCCCGTGATAAAAAAAATTGAAAAAATATATATATATATATATATATATATATATATATATATATATATATATATATATATATATATATATATATAATTATTAAAAAAAGAAAAAAATATTTAAAAAATTAATAAAAAATGGAAAAAAATATTTAATAAAAAAAATTAAATTTACACGTATTTAAAAAAATACATGTATTTATAATAGTATAATAATATTTATAATAGTATATATATATAACACAAAAAAATTAATAATAAAATAACTTTTAGCATGACATTCATGTATGGGCATGAAAGAAAAAAATGTCATGCATGCCAAAATGAAGATATTTTTGATAAAACCATGGTGGAATGTTATATGGATATATACCTTGTCATAATAAAACTTTTAAATATGTTCAATGTGTCTGATCTCCATCCATTCGGTAATACTTTTCAAAAATCTTTGGATTTTCGCATGTGGACAACTAATAGGGAGCATATCTATGATTGATGTATAGATGTTCGTGACATGAACTCAGAATACTTTTTTCTTTAAATTATTGGCAAGATTGAATTTAATGTGCATATATTGTGAGCCATCACAGTCTTGACCAATGCTCTCTTTTTGTAGTTGTATCCACAATGGGTGAATATTTTTTTGCCTTCTATGATAGTTTAAGTAATATCAAGGATATGTCGGGATTATATAGAAAAAATATATTTTCTATTGCCTCATCCTAACTTTCTAGTAGGGAAAATAGAGCACAATTGAACATGTACTCTTCCGAGAGATGAACTGCACAATTTTCAAGGTAGTTAAATTGTTCAATATTCTTATTCCCATAGTTGTAAATAGGATTTTCCTATATATGCCGCACACTAATAAAAGGTGTATAAGTATGGTCTAATTTCAACTTATCGTACATCTGTTGCCACCAATTATCACGGGATGAATATGAATCGTACAGCTAATGGCTCTAATTAATCATTAACTAGTTATTATTTTTTAACTCATCCAATTTAAGTTTCTCTTATTTTATTTAATCTTAATGTTATTATGCATCCTTCCACCTACTTGCATTCACCCTACCAACGATTTTATTGAAAAATCAAATTCCAAAACTAAAATTGGGGATTCAAAATCACACACAAAAGGGCCACATAACCATAAAATAAAATGTCTCAAATCCTAAACCCCAAATCAATCATCCTTAATCACTCATAAACTTTTGATTGTTAACAAAAAATGACCAGTGAGACACTCTAATTTCAACAATATACCAAATGAATAATTAAAAGTTGATGTGATAATTTTTTATTATTCAAATTCGATTGAAGGAAATTATTGAGTTTTTGTTAAGCCTGGTTTGAAAAGGCTAGGATGTCGCATGACTGGAAGGCTCTATGTTCTTTCGAGCCATGGAATATGTGGTGTAGGGAAGAATAAGGTTATATTTGATTTTAATAAACAAACAATAAATTTATGCAGTCGCATATGATCACGGTCCTGGATCGTGATCCCTGGGACTGTATAATTTTTTTCCACATCACCAACAAAAATGACTGAAATAAAGTTTACGCATGACCTCAAACATAAATTGACATATTAAGAAAATAATTAAGTAGGATTTATCCAACAAATGAAAACTAATTCAGCATATGGACTCATTAATTCAACAACAATAACAAACTCTTAATGGTTGTGCTACCTATTCCCCTGATGATAATGCATCCCCGTATGATTACACTCAATAAACTCTTAGTTATAAGTTTCAATATAAGGCGACACATGAACAAACTTATCTATATTTTTATATTAAATCCATTAATACATTGATGAAGTTCATGATAACCCAACTAATTTCTCATATTTACAAAGTGCAATTATTCTTTACTAATTGTAATTAAATATAAGAGAATTGTAGAGTATATGTAAGAAAAATTACAAGAACTCTCAAATTGTAATAAAAATAATGTATAATTATTAAACAAAGTATATATGTTTATAAAGAGTTGAATTTTAAAATGACGTTTGTATATACATGGCTGAATGTCTCAACTTTTAACCTTTTATTTATTTGCTGTAAGTTTCATGAAACGTCCAACATTTCTAAATAAAAAGAAACTTTCGGTACTCAATTTATATTAACAATACCTAATCAAGTTCAAACCCTAAATAACAACATTCAACCAAATTTTAATCCCTAAAAGCCAATAATCAATCAATATTTACAATGCCTATATAGTGTCAAGCTCTAAATAACAATACACAATAAAGTTCTAGCCCCAAATCAATACACCCAATCAATATTAACAATACCCAATTAATTTTTTAAAAAAAGCGACAAGTTAAGAAATAAAAAAAATATTATTGGCTGGAGTGGGGGAGAGAGAGAGAGAGACTATTTCTCTCTCTCTAAAGCATCAAAACCTAAATATAATATTAAAAATTTATAGTCACCTTCAACTAACCACAGCTGAAATAAGGACAGGGAGAGAGAGAGAGGGATACATATATATATATATATATATATATATATATGAGTGGTGCTATGGGTACCAAATAACTCCCCCAAATCTCCCCCAAATAGCATTGATGAGTTATGCCCTGGCGGGACCCATACCATAAGGTATAACACTTAAATCTATTTGGGGGATGATTTGGGAGAGTTATTTGGGACACATAGCATTTTCATATATATATATATATATATATATATATATATATATATATATATATATAGAGAGAGAGAGAGAGAGAGAGAGAGAGAGAGAGAGAGAGATTTTCATTGCTCGTCATGTGTTACGAATTTAAAAGAATGAATGAGTTATAAGAAGTTACCCTCCAAATTTTAAATATGTATTTCTCCCCAATCATTAGGTGGGTACTTGACATCCCAACAACACCTCATCTTCGATACTACCCTCAAGGTCGGCCCTGATAACACATCGCATCACTCAACTCGAATATTTAAGAATACCTTTTTAAACAATTTAAGGGATAAAGCACATACCTTATAGATGCATAAAAATGAGAGGACATGCAATAACCGATTTTGCTGAGCCCTTAAATTGAAAACATATGGCACGTCAACATTATTCTCAATTCAAGCACCAAAATGTATTTATAATATTCAACAAATCAACCCAACATTTGTGGATGCGGCTCCTCCGGTGCGGTGCACTTTGAAGCTATTGATCTTCATTAGGCTCATAAATTTATAATTCAAATGCATCCTAATGGCTCTAAAATGCACTGCACATGCAGTGACAATAGATGGTCTCAATTTAACATTCACACTAACACCTCAACATAAATTAGAGAATTTTAGGGTTGTATGGCAAATATATTTATTCTACCAAAGATTATTTTGTTCAAATTGGTTATATTTTATCCTAAGCAAGCCGTAGTGCAAAATTAAGCATATGAGGTTGAAAGTATTTTATAGTGATTTATATATATGGAAAATATATTATTCAACCAAAGGTTATTGTGTCCCAACTGGTTACATTGTACCATAAGCAAGCCTCAGTGCAACATTAAGCAAATGATGTTTGAGTGTATTTTACAATGATTATCTTATATCCGATAAACCGGCACCGCAAGTAAGTGCTTAGCTCTTGGCATTGATAAACCAAAATTTTCAGCCATATCCAAGTCACTATGTAACATGTCATTAGGTAGCACCCATTCAAAGCAGTGTACCAACTGTGCCACCACCAATTTAATATTAATTAAGCCCAAATGCATTCCAGGACAACCTCTACGACCCGATCCAAATGGTATAAGCTCAAAATCATGTCCTCTCAGGTCTATATTGCTACCAACAAACCTCTCAGGAAAAAAATCTTCAGCACTTTCTGACCAGACATTAGGATCTCGTCCTAACGCCCAAGAATTTACAATGATCCGAGATTTCCTTGTATGTAATATCCATCAATCACAATGTCCTCCATAGACTCACGAGGAATTAACAATGGCGCCACCGGGTGTAGCCTTTGACTTTCTTTTATCACCATATTTAAGTAATCTAACTTGGCCAAATCTCTCTCCTCCACCACTTCACTAACTCCTACAACTGTCTCCAGCTCTTTTTGGAGTCGTTTCATCACCTTTGGATGCCTTATGAGTTCTGACATAACCCACTCAATTGAAGTTTGTGACGTGTCAATAGCTCCCAAGATCATTTCTACTGCTATTGCCTTGATATTTGTTCGATCAATTGGGAATGACAAGCCGTCATGGCTAACCGTAGACTTGTTCTTCCATGATAGCATTACATCAATAAAATTTGTATCACGCTTTTCATGGCCACTATTAGCATCTTGTTCATGGTCATCAATAATAATCTCCAACATTTTGTCAAGAACCTTGCTATTGTCCTTCATTCGTTTCCTCAATCCCTAAAAGATTGAAATGTTTAAAAACATACAAGTAGAATTGTTGAATAATCTAAGATGAAAATCATATATTTGAATTTTTTATTATATTTAATAACTTGCTAGAGGCAAGACGGGCTCTAGGCATAGGCGGGTTAGGCCGCCGCCTAGGGCCCCCGATTAATTAGGGCCCCTTCCGGAAAAAAAATTAGGTTTAAAAAAAATTCGTTGTAAAAAAAGGCTCCCCAAAAAAAATTAGTTATGAAAAAAATTAGAGTTATCACTTAAAAAAAGGCCCTCAAAAATAAATGTGTTCTATTTAAAATAAACTCATACACTAAACCCAACAACAACATAATAACCCACCCACACACACTAAAAAATAAATCCACACAATAAATCCATCATCATAGCCCAACCCAACTCAAACACAACCCAACCCATTTACTTATTATAATTTACCCTAACTCTTCCATTTCTCTCACTCACTTTCTTCTCTCACTCTTCTTCTCTTCCTCTCTTCTTCTCTCTCTCTCACACTATTCTCTTTCTCTACTAACCAATGCAAGAATAAACCCTCTCTTACCCCCCCCCCACCCCCCAAAACCCTTAGCCCCACCCCAAAAAAGCAATTTTCGGCAACCCCCCACCCCCCAAAAAACGAGCACCCCCCCCCCCCCCTCCACCCCCCGGACCCCTTTTTTTTTTTTATTGAACTAACGTTATCAAAATAAGGGTTAAAAATCTAGGGTTTCAATCTCTTCAATTTCAAAAAGTTAGGACTTGATTGGAGATTGTTTAGAGCTTGTTTGTGTAAGTATATATTATTCATTACTTTGTTACATTCCCACTATATAAAATTGTTTGTTTTACTACTAATATTTGTGTTGTATTTTTTTTTTTTTTTGTAGATTCCAATTTGTTATTTGGGCATTTACAAATTAAAACTTGAGATTGATTTCAAATTGGTTACAAATCAGGTTCTATTGTTCCTCTTTAGCATTTTTCTTTAATATTGTTTGTCAATATTGTTGAGAATCTTGTGATTTTGTGATTAATTTTTATTTTTGCAAATTACACTTGTTGTTGTGTGAATATGTCTACTAGAAAATATCCCTCCAGTCACGAAAAAAGAAAAAGATAAAAACAAATTAAAGAAGAAACATCAAAACTAGCGGGTTCACTAAATAAATATTTTAATAAAAAAAATAGATGTTGAACATCAAAATATAGAAGATTTAGATAATGAAAATGTTGTTGAACATCAAAATTTAGAAGAATTAGATAATGAACATGTAGAAAATGAACATGTAGAAACTTTAAACATCAAAATTACTTCTTACATATAATCGATCAAGCGCTTATGTCAATTAGAACTAGATTTGAACAATTTAAAATATATGACGAGACTTTTGGGTTTTTGTTTGATTTGAACAAGTTAGAAACTTTAGATGATTACATTTTAAATAGTTATTGTATTAAACTTGAAAATTATTTAACACATGACAATAGTTGTGATATTGATGGAAATCAATTGTTTTGTGAATTGAAAATTTTAATGAGGCTTTTACCTAAAGAAATTAAAAAATCAATTGAGGTGTTAGAATATATTAAAAGAATGGATTGTATTTTTTCAAATGCTTGGATTGTCTATAGAATAATTTTGACAATACCCGTTACGGTTGCCTCCGCCGAGAGAAGTTTTTCAAAATTAAATTTAATAAAATCTTACCTTCGTTCTACCATGTCACAAGAAAGATTAAATGGATTAGTCATGTTATCAATTGAAGAAGATTTGTTAATAACAATAAATTTTGATGATTTAATTGATAGTTTTGCATCGAAAAAAACGAAAAAAACATATTTTCTTTATAAAAAAAATTAATATAAAGGACCCAAATTAATTGTTCCCCTAGGACTCCTAAAATTTCAGAGACAGCCCTGGCTAGAGGCTAGCAAAAAATAACGTCTAGCAATTTTGTAGATTAAAGGCGATAATATGTTATAATTGGGACTTGAAGAAAAATATTTTTAGCACCAATCTAGACAACTTCAAAACAATATGTACACACAAATTACTACACATTAAAACACACCTGAAGGTCAAGTGCCCCTAGTAATGGCACATAGTCCGCAAGATTGAAAGCTCCAGCCAAATAAGTGCCCTCTTTAATTATAGCTTTGAGATCAATGTTATTTTTATTACCATGCCCAAAAAGCATTCTATATGTCATGTCCTCAATAAACGCGGAGACTTTCTCAGTAACATCCACCACCTCATGTGCCATCGCTGCTTTTTTAAGTGAATCGACTAATAGGCCTAGCTCCGTCCTCCTCATTGCCGCCAATGACTCAATCATCTTGGTGCTGAGAAGCTCTAGCTTACAAAATTTTCTCACACTTCTCCAATATGGACCATACTCGGTGAAGGCCAAGCCCTTGGCACCATACGCCATGTACTTGGAGGCTTCAACTTTAGGCCGACTAGCAAAAACACTGTCGTGAGTCTTAAGGAAAAGCTCGGCAGCTTGGGGCGACGAGACTATTATAGTGAACACATTTCCTAGCCATAAAGACATTATAGGACCATACTTTTTGGCTAATTCATTGAGGTTGCGGTGGGGAAGGTTGCCCAACATGTGGAGGTTACCGATAATTGGTAACCCTCGAGGACCCGGTGGTAATTTCCTTCCATCTTTTTGGAAGTTTTGTGAGGAGGAGATGCTATGGGGAAGGGTGATGAACCACCAGAGACTTCCAAGGAGAAAAAAGAAAATACAATAAATTATCGGGGACATATTGGGGGTTGGACGTGAGGGCTTTGTTCGCTAGAAAGTTATGCATGAAAACTTTCACGTCCCTGGACTTATACAGCCAAAATGGATATTTAAAATTGTGGTTCACATTTCTCAAAAGAGAAAAAATAAACATGTTGTTCGCGTGCAGTGAACGTGTGGTTAGAAACTTTTGGTGCCGAATGAGTTAATTCGTTAGCTTCACTTTTCGTCGGTTATCTACATTATGCTTATAATCTGTTTGATTAACGATAGACTCCTCGAAAAGGAGTATACCGAATTTATCCCCCATTCCATAATCACTTTTGATTTCAACCGAAATAATTCTAGCCCATGATTTATTATTTTATAAAAATACATTATATACTTATTGTTGATGTAAAAAATTAGATAACTCTAATTATTCAATCACAGATAAATAAAATGAGACAAAGATTTTTAAAGTGGTTCAGCCTTATAAGAATGGCCTACGTCCACAGTTATGTTATTGCTGAGTGTTTGGGAATTCTCGATTACAAGTTCTGTCCAGAAATTCCGGTCCCCTTGAATGAGGCTGATACAAGGTATTTATAGCCTTGAGGCTGTACATGAAAGGATCGATACATTAAATGATATACACATGAAAGGGTAATACATTTAATGCAGCGTGTGTGTCAAGATTATAAACATTCAATGAATAGTTGAACTGTCGTCTATCTGGTAATTAATGATACGGCAGAGATGCAGCTCGGACCGCCTTAGTTGCTCGTTGATCAAGAGTTCCTCGGAGTGCTGGAGTTCCTTGGGGTATCTTCGCTGCTCGGAGGGAACATGAATTGGTCGGGGAAATGAACTTCCTCGTTACTATTGTGCCACGTATATTGACACGTGTCTTCGTATTATTCATCCACATCAGCGTATTAATTTTGGTATCAACAGAAGCCCCAATGTTTCGTATTTCGAACTTTGAGGAATATGGAACATTCTTTCTCGGTATATGGCAATATTGAATGATCTTCCTGGGTTTTAGGAGCATCGTATTTGAATTTATTTCCAAATTCACCGAATCCGCCTTTTTTCGAATTTTTAAGAGTGCTTCGATCTTTGTGTCCTTTTTGTCCTTTTAGCCGCCGGAAGATCAATAGTTTCTTTCGTGTAATCATTTCCTTCGCCGCTTCCCTAGGCAAAGTATTTAAACTTCTTAGGTAACCATACCGTCTTTTTTTTTTCCAATTTTCTGCATTCAAGCTTTCTATTCTCTCTTTCTTTCTTGTGCGTTCATCTTTTCCTTCGCTAGTTGTCAGCAGATCTCCTTCCTTCCTGTAAGATTTTCTTCCTTCTTCTTTTATTCATCATGGTTTACATTATTGAATCTCTTGAAAAATTCCGTTATCACTTTTCCATCCCATCTTGGGTAATTTTGGAGGAGCTTTCTGAACCCCAAACTTACTTTCGTTTGGCTGAGGGACATTGGTTCCCCAGTCTTTTTATTACTGAATCTGGTTTTTCCTTTCCACCAAACCCATTATGTCTTGAGTTTTGTCAGTATTTCGATCTTGTCCCTGCAAAAATAGCCCCCAATTCATGGAGAATAATTAATGGGGTGTATAAATTAAATCTAACTCATGGGGCTCGTATAGGGATCCCTGAAATTATGTACTGCTATAGATGGGCCGTTCTAGATAATATTTATTACTTAAAAACTAGGTTTTTGAATAGGGATCTTGTAGTTAACCTCCCTGATGCAAATAGAGATTATTTTGAACATGGGGTGGTTATTAAAAATTGGCAATATGCCCCTTTAGTTGGAGATGGAGTATACAACGGTCCCAGATGTCCTCCATATGGCAATGGGATAGGTTTATTTTTCATTTTATTTCTTTTCTGAATTTACGAATTCATTATGTTTGATAAAATGTATGACTGATATTTTAATACGTGTTTGCTTGCAGTTGAGAGTAAAAGAAAAACTCTAAAAGAATCACAGGTTAATATTAAGCATCTGAAACTTATCTGGGGTTTGCACAAGAACGTTGCAGACGAGCACATCAGGTCTGCATCATATTTGCTACAGTATAAGAGCTATACAACCTCTTATACTGCTCGTCCTGTTGAACCAGCTTCAACTCCAGAGGATTCTTCTTCAGATTCTCACATCCTTTTAAGTCAGAGAATGGGCAAGAAAAGAGCTCCTCCTGCTTTATTTGATGACATTTCATCTGCTGCTGAGGCCAAGAAAAATAAAATTGATGTCCCAGAGGGGACTAAGAAGGTGGATGTTGCGCCTTCAAAAGCTACCGAGAAGCCCCCAGTGGCTCCGAGCAAGAAAGTTGCTCCTGTGGAAGTGATTACTATCTCTCCGACCAAGAG
Source organism: Sambucus nigra (assembly GCA_949130495.1). Classification (NCBI taxonomy): domain Eukaryota; kingdom Viridiplantae; phylum Streptophyta; class Magnoliopsida; order Dipsacales; family Adoxaceae; genus Sambucus; species Sambucus nigra. The sequence goes on from OX422212.1 coordinate 366,648,358, forward strand.
TTCTTCCTTGGTCGAAATTGCTGAAGTCCCTTTGAGAAGATTGAGGAAATCATCCTCAGTCAATTTGGCTGAAACTGTCTCCTCTCTACCAGCTGGTGGTGTTGGTGTTCCAACCATCATTCCTCCGAGCTTTGCAATGAGCTCGGTAAAAACTTGGATCATACCCGAGGTCCAAGGAATTGATGAAAAAATTTCTAAGGATATGCTGACATCCCTAGCTACTCGTCATCTTGCTTCAGTAAATTTCTCACACTCTGAGTTTTCTTTCTTTCTCTGAATGCTTGCATTTTGTATTGACTTTTACTGTTTTTCTCATCTTTCAGCTGGTGAACTATTTCAATAATATCGTGAAGAAGGACGAGGCAATTAAAGCTTCCATCTCCTCGTCTGGTGTAGAGGATGCTCTGCTGGGTTTAACCCAATCTTTGAAGGATTCTCGTCAGCAGTATGACGAGGACAAAGCCGAATGGGAGAAAAAGTTATCTACAGTTGAGGCCGAGAAGGTGAAGATGGCTGAGATCTCCAAGAGTTTGGAGAATAAAGTGAAAAGTTTAGAGGTCGAGCATAAGAAATATGACGACAAGCTCAAGAATTTTGGAGAACTTGAGGATAAGCTGAGGAAGGCAGAGGAAGAATTGTCCGCCCTGCGAGATATCAAGGGCCAAAAAGAAGTATTGGATGCGAAGCTCTCCTCGGAGAAACTGAAAAGAAAACTCGCAGTTAAAAAATCCTTCAGCGCTGGCTGGGATAAAGGATGGGACAAGGGGATTGCTGCGATGACATCCCAAGTTCAATATGGGAAGTTGAAATACTTCCGAGATGGCTGGGTAGCTGCCCTGTAAGAATTGTAGATCAAAGAAGATTCTGGGCTATTCCAACTACACCTCCCTGGGCCTCCCCCACCAATTGTGGAGGAAGATGAAGATGAGCCTGTCTCTGATGAATCTTCCATGGCCATAGGTGATCAAGTCCCTGCTTCTCTTCCTTCTGCCAACGAGGACATTTCTTCCATGCCTCCTCCTCCTGAGAAAATTTCAACTGCTGATCAAGTCGTTGTGACCACCGAGCAACCAAGCTCCTCGTCCCAGCCTCCCGAGAAAGTCTTGGGAGACAAGGAAAAGGTGTGAAGTTGTTCGGTATCGTTTCTATCTTTCAGTATTTGTAATCAAACAATGTAATCCTTTTGTGATCTAATAAAATACATCTTTATTCATCTCTGTTGTTGATGACTTGTTTTTGTTGATTGTTGTCTTTTTCTCATCCTTAGTTTGTTGCTAGAATGGAACTGATATCTGCACATGATACAAAGCTGATGCAGCAATGTCGTGAGTATTATAAAGCTGGTCATACAAATTTGAGTGGATCAGAAATTGCTGACATCATTGGTCATGATGCCTCAGAACAAGCAATTGAGGCTTATCGGTATTTGAAAGATTTACTCGACCGAGCTGTGGCCAACAGCGTGGCCTATTATGACTTGATCGAGGAACTTCATTATACCTTAGAAGATCTACAATATCAACACAATGAATCAACTGCTTTTCTGCACAAGGAGTATGAAAATAGATATCAGTAGCTTTCTTCTGAAACAGGCCATAAAAAGATCCTTGCTGGATACGATGTTAGAGAAAGAATTTTAAAAGGTGAAATTGAGGCCTGCAGGCAGATTGCTGAGTTGCTGGAACAAGAGAACAATAATTTGCAGAAAAAGTTGGCACAGTATGAATCTGCAGCGTCATCTTCCACTGCTTTAGTACAAGTTACCGATGAAGGTTTCTCGTTCTTAGAGGTTGAGAATGCCAAATTAAGGCAAGAACTGGATAACTTAAGAAGATCTGTTATTCCTGTGACTGCTCGGGGACGAGGAAGAGGTTCTCGTGGGCGAGGAAGATCTGTTCAAAATGTTGCCGAGGAGCAAAGTTCTCCAGTCGCTGCTCGGAGTCGATCAAGAGTTCTTAGCCGTAATGTTGAAGAGGCTCGCACTCAATATACTTTGGAAACTCAAGCATACCAATTAAACGCCAAAGATCGGGCTTTATCTGAAATGTCCAAGAAAAATCTATCTTTGGAAGATCAACTTACTGCAATGAAGTCTGCTTTGAATGATAAAGATGTTTTTTCCAGGAGCCTTCACGAACAATTGGATAGATTAACCTTCCAATTCCATAAACAGCCCAGGGAATTTTGGATGGCAGGATACAATGAAGCCCTTGTTCACTTGGATGCTCGGATTGAACATGCCAATAATGAAGGTTATAAGCAAGGGTGGTTGAACGCCCTGGGTGTACTGAAATTGGAGCAAGGGCATTTTTTATGGGATTATCATGCTCCAGGGTTACTAGATTTGCCTGTGCCACCTTTCAAATTGGACATGGAATGGATCCCAGCTCGTTCCATTCCTCGGAGTTTAATTTCAAAATATCTCGGCGACTATAGTCTTCATTCTCAGACTCAATTATCTCGTCCAGAGCATCTCTTGGATACACCTTCTGTGATGAACGTCAGAATGTTCAGAGATATTAATTTCATCAATTCTCCTCTTTGCTTAGAAGATCCTCCTGCCGGTGAGGAACCTGTTTCAAAAGCTAAAGGAAAGAAACCAATAGAATAGGTTTTTCAATGTAATAATTAGCACATATGTATAGCTTGTAATACATTTTTATCTTAATGAAAGAATTTCATTTCCTGTTTGCAAATTTTTATTGCGATTGTCTTGTGTTTATCAAACATTTTTACATTTGTGTATATGTATCTGTTAAAAAGATAACAATATGATGTTGTTCATCAACCAACTTAGTAATCAAAATTACAAGTATCAATGCTGCTCAATCACTTAATAATAAAGTAATTAGTATAAAATGTTTAAACTGTTTCCAACCAACCAAGGTTGTTAAATTGTGCTTGTCGACCAACTACAGTTGATGGGTTTTTATCCCCGACCAACCATACTTGGTAATCTTTTTCCTAAAATGTATCCGACCAACCATGGTCAATAATTTATCCTCGTCGACCAAGTATAGTTGATCACCGACCAACTATACTTGGTAATCTTTTTCCTAAAATGTATCTGACCAACCATGGTCGATAATTTATCCTCGTCAACCAAGTATAGTTAATCACCGACCAACTATACTTGGTTCAGTTTGGAATTCTTTGTATTTTCTGGAATGATTTTACCTTCCGACCAACTTGTTGGCTTATTTTCAAATCAAATGATATTGTTCTTCCCTCAACCGTAGTTGATTATTGAATTATCAGGTTCTTTCGAACTATCTTTTCCACTAGTTATCTTACCAACCTTAGTTGGTCACGCTAGTGTACGCCTCCTAACCAAAGGAGTATATTTTTTAGTTCTTTCGAACTATTGGTCCACTAGTTATCTTACCAACCTTAGTTGGTCACGCTAGTGTACGCCTCCTAACCAAAGGAGTATATTTTTTTGTTCTTTCGAACTATTTGTCCACTAGTTATCTTACCAACCTTAGTTGGTCACGCTAGTGTACGCCTCCTAACCAAAGGAGTATATTTTTTGGTTCTTTCGAACTATCGTCTTCTTTTTGCTGTCAGCGTAGTGTACAACACTAGTATTCCCCGAAAAACTTTCAAACAAAGGAGAGGAAAATGGTGAAAACATCATCGTTTTATTCATACTGATAAACCCGTTGTACATTTTACATCATTGATAATACTTGCTAAGGTGTTCAGCATTCCAAGCATTCTTGAATTCTTCTCCTTCTAAAGTTGCTATTCGGTAAGTTCCTGGTCGAACAACTTCTGTAACTCGATAAGTCCCATGCCAGTTTGCCTCCAGTTTATTGTGTTTCTGAATTACCTTCTTTAGCACATAATCTCCTTCTTTTAAATCGCATTTCCTAACCCTTTTATTGTAGAAAAGAGCTGTTCATTGTTGATAAGTAGCATTCCTAATGGCTGCTTCTTCTCTGACCTCCTCGAGCATATTCAAATCCAGTCTTCTCATCAAGTTGCTGACTGGGGAATTGAAATTCAGCACTCTGTGTGTTGGGAGACCTAACTCGGTAGGTATTACAGCCTCACTTCCAAATGCCAGCATATATGGTGATTCTCCAGTCGCTGCTCGGGGAGTTGTTCGGTAAGCCCACAATACTGATTGTAGCTCGTTAATCCAGTTAGCTTTAGCTTCACTTAGCCTTTTCTTCAAACCATTTAGCAGTGTTCTATTAGTCACTTCAGTCTGTCCATTGCTTTGAGGATGGCCTGGTGCTGAATGGACCTTCAAAATGTTCGATTGATGACAATAAGCAGCAAATTCCTCGTTATCAAATTGGGTTCCATGGTCTGTGATGAAGGCATGAGGGAGACCATATCGACAGATGATATTCTTCCAAACGAATTGGTATACCTTCTCGTACGTCATGTCGATGAGGGGTTCAGCTTCTACCCATTTAGTAAAATAGTCTACTGCGACGACGAGGTACTTGAATCTTCCTCGGGTGGTCGGCAGTGGTCCCACCAAATCAATTCTCCACATGGCGAATGGCCAAGGGGAAGTTATGGGTGTCAACAATGCTTGTGGAGTTCGTCGGATAGAGGAAAAACGTTGGCACTTGTCACATTTCTTAGCATAGGCTATACAATCAGCCCTCATCGTCGGCCAATAGTATCCTTGAGTCATTACCCTTTGAAAAAGTGTTCGACCTGCTACATGAGCTCCACAAGACCCTTCATGGATTTCTTCAATCAATTCTTTCACCTCGGAGGGATGTACACATCTCTGCAAACCTGCCATAATTCCTCGTCTATATAAAATACCATTAGTTAATACATACCGAGTAGCTTTATACTTTAATTTTTTGGCAGCGAGCTTATCCTCTGGCAATCCTCCCTCTTCAATATATATCCTGATGGGATCCATCCAAGATGGCCCTAAATCAAGGGTAATAACATTCATCGTCAAGTTTTCATCTATGCTCCGACTTTCCAATACTTCAATTGGTATCGTTCTTCGCAGCTCGGTACGGGTAGCTGATGCTAGTCGGGCCAATGCGTCTTCTTGTACATTCTCCATCCTCGGTATTCTCACCAATTGAATGGCATCAAGTTCTATCAGTAACTCCATCACCTTTGCATGATACTTTGCCATTAAATCTCCTTTAACTGCATATGTTCCTGTCATCTGATTTATAATTAATTGAGAATCACTGAATACAATTACTTGTCGTGCTTCCATAACTTTTGCTAAGTTTAAACCTGCTATCATGGCCTCATACTCAGCTTCATTATTAGAGGCTTTGAATTGGAATCGTAAAGCATATTCCATGTCAATCTCGTCTGGGGTGCTCAAAACAATTCCTGCGCCGCAACCTGCTGTGCAAGATGAGCCATCTACATATAATCTCCACATGGGTAACCCGTCTTCAAATTCCTTATCTGACAGGGTTCCTCGGTGAAATATTTGTTGCCTCTTTTCGTCCTCCCTTGACACTTTTCGCTCCTCGTCGACCATCTTTTCTCGCTCTTTTACCAACCGGAGCTGGTCTGAGCTCGAAGTTGATGATCTGTCTTCATCCATAAGTCCTTTTACCATCCGAAGTTGGTCTAGGTTTATGTCTGTTGATCCTGTAACATCCATAGGTTGGTCAGCGAGCACTTTTTGCTCCTCGGGGGTATCAGGGTATGTAAACTCTGCTATAAAATCTGCTACAGCTTGCCCTTTTAATGATGATCTGGGTTCATACACAATATCATATTCACCGAGTTCTATTGCCCAGTACATCAGTCTTCCTGATTTTTCTGGCTTATGAAGGGCTTGCCTCAATGGCATGTCGGTATATACGACGATTGTATGGGCCTGGAAATATGGCCTCATTCTTCTACTTGCTTCAATTAATGCCAATGCCAATTTTTCTAGCTTTGGATATTTGATTTCTGCACCTCGAAAAGCCTTACTTGTGTAATAGATGGGTTTCTGAACTCCATTCTCCAATCTAATCAATGCTGAGCTAACTGCATTCTCTGATACCGCCAAATATAAGTACAACTTCTCTCCTGTTATTGGCCTGGACAACAATGGAGGTGCTCCCAAATACTTTTTCAAGTCTTGAAAGGCCTTTTAACATTCATCAGTCCACTCAAAAGTTTTTCGAAGTGTTTTGAAGAATGGGAGGGATTTGTCAGTTGCTCGGGATACAAATCTGTTGAGCACTGCAACTCGTCCTGTAAGACTCTGCACTTCTTTCTTTTTTGTTGGAGATCGCAACCTTAAAAGATCTTTGATCTTATCTGGATTTGCTTCAATGCCTCGCTGGTTGACAATGTATCCGAGAAACATTCCTTCTCGTACTCCAAATGTGCACTTCGTCGGGTTGAGTTTCATCTGGTATTTATCCAGTTGATCAAATGTCTGAGCTAAGTCAACTAAATGATTTGCAGCTTTCTTGCTTTTTGTCAGCATATCATCGACATAGACTTCCATGTTACAACTGATTTGTTCGGTAAAGACCTTGTTCATCAGCCGCTGGTATGTCGCTCCTGCATTTTTCAAACCAAAAGGCATAACATTATAGCAATAAGTTCCCCTAGGGGTAATAAAAGAAGTATTTTCCCTGTCTTCAGGTTTCATCTTGATCTGGTTGTAACCAGAATACGCATCCATGAAGTTGAGCAGCTCATGTCCTGAGGTAGCATCCACTAGTTGGTCAATTCTGGGCAATGGAAAATGATCTTTGGGGCATGCCTTGTTGAGATCAGTGAAATCAACACACATTCTCCATTTATTGTTCTTCTTCTTTACCATCACCACATTTTCCAGCCAGTCTGGATATTTCACATCTTCAATGAATTGGGCTTTCTGGAGCTTCTCGACCTCCTCTTGTATGGCTTGATTCTTCTCGGGTCTAAATACCCTTCTTCTCTGCTTTACAGGCTTGATCTCCTTATTCACATTGAGTTCGTGACATAAGAAGTTTGGATCTATTCCTGGCATGTCCTCATGACTCCATGCGAAAGTTTTCTTCCTGTTTCTCAAGAACATTATCAACTCTTGTTTTATTGAAGCATCCAATGACGAACCTATCTGGGTTACTCGTTCAGGGTGATCCTCGTCCAGAATAACATTTTTTGTAGATTCTACTACCTGTCCTTTTACAAGTTGGGATTCATCCCTGGGATCAAGAGTTTCAATTTCTGTACCTTCCTCTACCTGGTAGGTAATAGTCTTTTTCCTTGATTCCTCAAGCTCCTCTTGCTCGGCAGACGAATAATAGCATTCCCGAGCTATTTTTTGATCACCTTTTACAACTCCTACTCCGAAGTTTGTTTGGAATTTTAAGCATTGATGCACTGTAGATGGAACTGCTTCGAATTTCTTCAAACCAACTCTTCCCATGATGATGTTGTAGGTTGACTGCACATTCTTATCCATCACAAAGAAGCGTATTCTTTCTGTTCGACAAGTAGGCCAAGTTCTAATGAATATGTCCAACTTGATCGTCCCAAGTGGAAAAACTTTCTCGCCAGTAAAACCCAGAAGGGGTCTGTGATAAGGTTCCAATTGAGATAATTTCAAATTCAAGCTATCAAAACATGAATATTACATGATGTCTGCCGAACTACCATTGTCCACCAACACCCTTGAAATCACCACATCTTTCATCCTCATTTTGATCACCAAGGGATCGTCGTGAGGGTAAAGAACACCGGCCAAATCATTTTTTGAAAAACCAATAACTAGCTTCTCTTTATTTACCTTCCTCGGACGATCATCCTCGGCAAGATTTATTCGTTGAATATATGAGCAGGCTTGAGCCTCTCCGAGATAGGCCTTTCTTTCTGCAGTAAGGTCTCCCCCTCCAGCATCTCCTCCTGTAATAACATTACAATCAAATGACCCAAAACGTATGGAAAATACCTCTCGTTCAGGCTGTCTTGGCTTCTTTGGAAGATCGGGGTCTTCATCTGGATCATCTTCATGATCTCTTTTCTTTTTCTCCTCCGTCCGACGAGGAGATCTGGAACGATCTCTAGTTCTATCATCATTCTTCCTTTCACCTCTGCGATCTACATACTTGGACAACTTTCCTCTTCGAATGAGCGTTTCAATCTCGTTCGGAAGGGCTATACAATTTTTGGTCGTATGGCCATGATCTTTATGGAAATCGCAATATTTGGCCCTATTTCTCAGTTCAGGATTGGTCATCAGTTTATCTGGCCACTTGATTTCTTCGTTATTCTTGATTTCTTCTAAAACATGATTAATACCCATCTTCAATGGATTATAATTATCATAGTTCTTCAGGACTTCCCATGACGTCCTATTATTCTTGGAGTGCTTGTCACCACCATTACCTTTTTTCTCTTTCTTCTTAGATTTGTCAACCTCCACCTTGGTTTCTTTATCCATATTCTTCTTCGCAGCCATAGCCTCCTCGGCATTCATGATTTTGGCCGCTTTTGCCATCAACTCCGACATAGTTTTAGGTGGATCTTTGGCCAAAGTATAGTATAACTTGTTAGGCAACAATCCACTCATCAAAGCAGTGATCGCTGTCTTTTCTTCGTAATCTATGACTTCCAACTTCTCGTTATTGAAACGAGTTATGTAATCTCTAGTACTCTCACCTGATTTTTGTCTAACACTTAACAAGTGCGCTACTCTCTTTACCGGCTTTGCTCCAAAACAGAAATTACCAATGAACAACTCGGCTAACTGAATAAAAGTCGAAATCTTGCCCCGAGGAAGATTGTTGTACCATATCTGTGCAGATCCGGTAAGAGTTCCCGAAAACGCTCTACACCTCATCTCGTCGGGGACAGCATATATGTCGGCAGCAGCTTGGTATTGTTCTATATGAAGAACAGGATCTGTATTTCCATCATATTTAGGGGTCACTACAGGTGCTTTAAATTTCGATGGTGTAGGAAAATTCACAATGGCCTGCACAAAAGCTGTCCCTTGAACAAAAGTTCTCTGTAAGGGATTCCTTTCTTTAACCATTTCTCCAAGTCTATCCTCCAATCGCTGAATGGAACCCTTCCATGCTTCATTTCCTTCCTCGGGCTGCTTAGTCCGAGCAATTGATTTTTCTGACATAGCTTCCTGAGATCTATCTCGACGAGTAGCTGGTCTTGATTGTGCTGATCCTTCTCTCAAACCTGATGGTGGTCGAAAGCTTCTCGATGGGGCTCTAGGTGGACTCATATTTCTCCTTGGTCCTAACGACTGAAAGGAGATGCCCTGCTTAATCTTTCCAGTGCGCTAGTTCTCTCCGAAGAGAGGGTAATATGTTGATCTGTATCCGTAGCCCGTTTTGATGAAGTTCGCTCAGGTTGATAAGAAAAATCATTAGATTCTTCATTACGATATGACCTAGTACGCCTGGATCGCGATTGCCCATGATCACTCCTTTGCCTTGAATGGGTAGGTGCACCGCCGTGAAGAGTTTGAATGAGTTGCCTCATTGTTTCTTGCATGGCGGTTTGTTCTTCAGCCAGATTCGTCATAATTCCAGCCAGATCTGGAGGTGCAGATGGATTTGGAGGATTTCTAGTATTTCCAGCATTTCGATTACTAGATTCTGGATTATCTGCCATTGATGATAAATGATTTTTGGTGAAAAACGATAGCCACAGTCGTTTCCCACAGACGGCGCCAATCTGTTGATGTAAAAAATTAGATCACTCTAATTATTCAATCACAGATAAATAAAATGAGACAAAGATTTTTAAAGTGGTTCAGCCTTATAAGAATGGCCTACGTCCACTGTTATGTTATTGCTGAGTGTTTGGGAATTCTCGATTACATGTTCAGTCCAGAAATTCCGGTCCCCTTGAATGAGGATGATACAAGGTATTTATAGCCTTGAGGCTGTACATGAAAGGGTCGATACATTAAATTATATACACATGAAAGGGTAATACATTTAATGCAGCGTGTGTGTCAAGATTATAAACATTCAATGAATAGTTGAACTGTCGTCTATCTGGTAATTAATGATACGGCCGAGATGCAGCTCGGACCGCCTTAGTTGCTCATTGATCAAGAGTTCCTCGGAGTGCTTGAGTATCTCGGAGTGCTGGAGTTCCTCGGGGTATCTTCGCTACTCGGAGGGAACATGAATTGGTCGGGGAAATGAATTTCCTCGTTACTATTGTGCCACGTATATTGACACGTGTCTTCGTATTATTCATCCACATCAGCGTATTAATTTTGGTATCAACACCTATATTTGTTATTTATTTCAAACAAAAATGAAAAGATACTCTCTTATTTTTTTTAATTAATAAATTTGATTTATTTTAAAGATAAATTAATTTTACATTAAATTAAAATTTAATGATTAATTATCAAAAAGTTCTTCAAATATTTTTTTTATACGCATTTAGTCCAATCATTTTTATTGGGTATAGCTATTAACACTCCAAAAAATCTTCTCACACTCCTCTTTTTTTTTCAAATAAAAGTTAAAGACTCTTATACCCTTATGATTAATTCTTTTCATTTTTCTCACTCACAAAAAGATATAAACCTCTTTTTTACCCCAAAAATTATATACATAATTTTAAAAAATGAACTATAAAAAAACACAAGGGCTGTAAAAAATATTTTATAATTTTAAAAATTGAACTATTAAAAAAAAGAAAAAACCTCTTTTTTACCCTGAAATCATTTTTTTAACAGGCAAGAACACGGCTCAATTAAAAAGAGACACGACACATGACAAAAAAAATTTCTTCACCTAAAACGAGCACCACCCAAATAAAAACAATACGCCGCAAATTTTTTTTTTTTACCGAACACGAAAACGATCAACTAAAAATGCTGTCCGACATGAAATTTAATTTTTATTTGGCTAACACAAATGCAACACAAATAATAGTGATACAAAACAATACGACATGCCACAAACTTTAAAAAAAATAAGATACGAACACGACCTAGTTAAAACGCGGAATGCCATAAAATATTATTTTTTCACCTAACACGAGCATGACTCAAATTAAAAATATAAAAAAACTAAAAAAAACTTTAATAATTACATTGTGTTAAAAATGCACCATAAATTAAAAAATGGAACAAATAGTTCTTGAATTTTAAAACAAAAAAATGTTAATATTTTATTTTATCTAACACGAACACAGTCTAATTAAAATACAACATGATAAAAAATGGATTCTCATTTGTTTACCTAACACGACCCAAATAAATGTGACAATATATTAAATCTTATTTTTTAATCTAACATGAACATAATTTAATTTTTTTTTATCAAACAGTTTTTTATCAAGAAAAAAAATGTTTTTTTTAATAAAATTGTATTTTATTAAAACTGTTTGTAATAAAAATTTTTTTTATTAAAAATGCAAAACAGTTTTAAGATTGTTTAATAAAATACAGTTTTAAGACTATTTTACATTTTTAATAAAACATTTTTCTTAATGAAAGGCTGTTTTATTAATTAAAACTGCTTTTTATTAAAATTGTATTTTATTAAAACCGTTTTTTTAATAAAACACTGCTTTTTTTATATATTAAAACAGTATTTTATTAAAACTGTTTTATAATTATTAAAAAAACAGATTTGAGGGACTACATTGCCCAAAAGAGTTTTGAAATGTTTTTTTAAACAGTTATGAAAAGTTAAAAAAAAACAGTTTTTAATAAAAATTTTTTTTTTTTTATTAAAAAACAAATTTTTAGTTGCTTTTCAAATACATTTGTTTTAATTGGAGGCAAAAAAGTAGAAATTTAAAATTTGTAAATTTAAGGGTATAATTGACATTTGGTTAGGAAATGGAGTGTTAGAAGAATTCTTTGGAGTGCCAATAGCTACTCTCTTTTTATTTTGTTCCAAAAATACCTCAACACTAATTTAATCAATATTATCTTATTTTTAAAGGTCCGCGCCAGCGGCACATTTTGAGTGTTTTTATTTTGTTCCAAAAAGTCCTCAAACCAATTTAATCAATATTATCTTATTTTTAAAGGTTCGCGCCAGCGACACACTTTTAGTGTTTTTATTTTGTTCCAAAAAGTACTCAAACACTAATTTAACTAATATTCTTTTATTTTTAAAGATCCGTGCCAGCGATATACATTGAGTGTTTTCACGTGGTGAGTGACTTTTTGGAACATAATTTTTTATTTTTGTCGTGATGGACTTTTAAATAGTAAACATAGTTTTATAATTTAAAAAAAAAATTCTTTAATTTTAATTAAAAAAGACTGTTTAATTTAGTGGTTTAGATTCACGACTGATTAGTGCCGCTCGCGCGAACCTACATTTCCGGACCAACATCATTTATTAAATGTTGATCCGCGTCAGCGGCACTAATCAATCGTGAATCTAAGACATCAAATTAATAGGGTTTTTTTTATTAAAACTAATTTTATAAAAAAAAAACTCGTATCGTGCTTTATCTAACACAATTTAATTGACACTAGATAGGACACAAAACTTATTTTATCGACAAAAAAGCACTCAAAAAAAGTGTTAAAACTGATTTTAACAAAAAAATTATGTTCGTGTTATTTTAAGTTAGTCATGTTCCTGTTTTTTTTATATAAAATACAGATTTTTTTATAAAACAAATGTTTTTTAATTTAAAAACTAATTAAAAAAAGGTATAAAACTCATTTTAACCCCAAAAAAGAAAATTGGATAGACATTGGATATGAAATCGGTAGCTTTGGTTCGGTAAGTATAGCATGACTCAATCTGTTTTATGCATCTTGTTACCATTTAGTACACATCTTATTAGGAAAATGATGTATACACCGAAATTGTGCACCCAAAATTTACCGAATGTGCTTTAACATTATTGTACTATGATGTGGGTCCCACCAGGGTACAACCCCTTAAAGCACAATTTCGGTAATTTTGGGGTAATTTTGGGGTAAGTGTATCATGAGCCATCTTATTATTACTACCGTACTAGTTTTTCAACTCCACTGATTGCGCAAAAGTTGTTTGTTTTTTATTATAATGAAGGTTCCTTTAATATATTGTCGCTAAGACTTGTTAATTAGAGACATATTTTTTTGAAACGTTGATTTCCTTACTAGTGGTATTTAATTGTTGTTATTTTATAAGTTTCAATGTTATTTTAGCATCATTATTTTATACTTGGACTGTTATTTTAGTGATTTGCAATGTTATTAAAGGTCCTAAAAATTATTGAATAAAGTCATTACATATTTCAAACGTGTATTAGATGGGACAAAATTTCTTATCATATTTTTATAAAATATTCTTGAGTGTCTTGAAATTATTAAATGATGACATTAATATATTGACACTTGTTAAACTCTTCTTATAAGATCATTTTAGGGTTCTTACAAATTATTTAATTATGGCATTAATATATTGACATTTTTTATGTTCTCCATAAAAAATAGTATTTTATAGTTATTATATGTGATATTATTGACGAATTTTAAGAACGCAAAAAATATGAACATGTGATTGGATTTGAGCCTAATAAACTAGTGACCTTAAGGTGTTATTTGTCCCAACTTGTACAGAGTTTGCTAACGGTTCTAGGCAAATTACCTCAAAGATACAACAAATCCACAAGTTTATTCAAGTAGCCAACTTAAAGAATATCTCTAACACTCTATGAAATTTGGTAAGAAAAAATAATAGAGAGAGATAAATTTTCAAAATTAATTATGACAGGATTTGGCCTTCTATATATAGCCTCTTGTGGTGTCTGTTTATGAACAAACACCACATTCAAAGGTCATTTAATCACGCCCCTTGGATATAGAACTATATATTTGAACGTTCCAGATTTTTCCTAAAAGGTGTGACTATACGGATTAACAATTAATGAAGTGGCGCCAAAATCCGACGGTTCAGATTCACTCGCGTCATAGTTATGTGTCATTTATTGTGCATTTAATCTGGACCGTTTCATCATTTGACGTTATCAAAAATCAAAGGCTCCTACTACTCCTCCCAACGATCCGAAGTGCAAACTGCGCCTCCAAAGCGCCATAAACGCTCAATCCCACTTTCGCATACACGCGCGCGCATGCAGATGGGGTAAAGCACCATCCTTGGACCTAATGTGTACACTTGTAGCATACACTTCAATGCGCACAAGTAATCTCTTATGATATAAGAGCATTTATTAACCCACCAAATTTTTCACACTTTTATAATGTGGAAATTTTGGTTTCCCCACTTCCATTTGTCTTTTCTTATTCCAACTAATTAATGGGTTTAACCTTTCATTTTCTCTAACCATTAAGACCCATTGATAATATTAAAATCATCCAACAATCCCCCATTATATTTTAATATTGATGCATTTCTTCTTGTGATATGCTCGTGTATAGAACAATGTATCTTTCAATTTATACCTTCAGTTAGTGAAGATATATCAAAGTTCTAATAAGACAATGGTGTGCCACGCATTAAACCTTGTCTTATTATTTAGAACCGGATATATATCACCCATGAGATATCCCAATCTCTACGAGATGTTCCATATGTTTAGCACTATTATGACCATGTGCCCTATCTTGGCGTCATGAATATTTACAAGAGTAAACCTAAAATCTTACTAGAAGCGGCACCACTTCTTATATTCATATAAGTGAAGTTCTCTTGCATGTCCTTTCTACTTTAGACAATGAACTTTTAAGAGTTAAACTCATCCTTTCGACGTAGCAATATGCACTGAACATCCTAGAAGGGGCGTGAAATCGAATAAATTTTAGTGCAAAACTAATCACTTATGGTAATGCAATTACAAAGTGGGGTTACCATTACCGGTGATTATTAAAAAATGGTTTTAGTCCCATTACAAATATCTAGAGAGTCCTTTGGTAAGAGGGTTAGCTAGATTCTTATTTGTTCGAACATATATAATATTACTAACTCTATCAATTATTAATTGTTTGACATATTCACTTCTTAAAATTATGTGTCTAGATTTTCCAGTATATACTTTGTTATATGCTCTATACAATGTATCTTCACTATTACAATACAAAGAAAGAGATGACATTGGTTTTGGCCATAACTTTATGTCCAATAATAAATTTCTTAGCCATTATGCTTCTTTTTCGGCTGCTGCCAGTGCTATAAACTCATATTCCATTATTGAATGTGTAATGCAAGTTTGTTTGTTGGATGCCCAAGATACCGCCCCACCCGCTAAGGTGAATATGCATCCAGGTGTGGATTTATTATCACATGCATTAGTTATCCAAGTAGCATCAGAGTACCCTTCAAGAACTGCTAGAAAGCCATAATAAAATAGACCTGATTCTTTAGTCTTCTTGAGGTAACCAAAAATCCTCCCAATTCCTTTCCAAAGATCTACACTTTGATTATTAGTGTATCTTGATATTTTACCTACTGCAAACGCAATATCTAGCCTTGTACAATGCATCGCATATATTAAACTTCCAATTGAACTAGCATATTCAAGTTGTGCAACAAATCTGTCGAAATTTATAATAATTTTATACTATAATCATATGAGGTATTTGCTTCTTTTATTTTCAAGTGATTGAATTTGTGAATAACTTTGTCAATGTAATGAAATTGACATAATGCATAACCCCCGCTGTGTTTCTTAACAATAATACCTAAGATAGTATCCACTTCATTAAGATCGTTCATCTTAAATTGTGAACTAAGATACTTCTTAATTTAATATACACCTCTCATGTTTGTGCGAAAAATTAATAAGTCATCAACATATAGACAAATAATTACGCCATAATCGTTGGTGAATTTAGAATAAATGCACTTATCAGCGTTATAATGTCTGAAACGATCAGAAAGCATGATTGTATTCAAATTTTCATGCCACTGCTTTGGTGCTTGTTTCAACCCATAAAGTGACTAAATTAATTTACAAACTTTATGTTCATTTCCAGGCAAAACAACCCCTTCGGGTTGTTCCATATATACCTTTTCATTTAGGTCACCATTCAAAAATGCTGATTTAACATCCATTTGATGTACAAACATAGTATAAATACACGCAATTGCCATTAAAACACGTGTGGATGTAATTCTAGCAAGAGGTGCATAAGTATAGAAATAGTCAATCCCTTTTCTTTGTTTAAAACCTTTTGCTACCAATCTAGCCTTAAAGTTTTGAATAGAAGCATCGATATTGTATTTTCTTCTAGATACCCATTTACTACTAATAGGTTGTGATCCTTGTGGCAAGTCCACTAAAACCCATGTCTGATTAGATAGAAGTGAATCCATCTCATAGTTAATAGCTTCTTTCTAAAAAGATCTCTTAAAGTCAGCGCTTCATTAAAGGTTTAGGATCTTCTTATACGTTAAGTAAGATAGGCATTTTATTAAGAATATTATCTCTATTTCCTTCAACCAAAAAGTTTAGGCTTGAGATGAAATAAAATCAGGGCCAAAAGATTTTTCTTTTCTAGCACGCTGACTTCTTTTAGGTTCTATTTCTGTTCCGGTTGAAGGAACAATAGGCCCCCAATTTTAAAATCTCTTTAATAATAATTTCCCTTTTAGATAGATGCGGAAGCGTAAGATGATTCAACTTAAATTTTTTTTAATTTCTCAACAAATTAAAATTAAACCAAATGACATTAAACATAATTAATCCAAGTCCTAGAATTTGCCTAAGTCATATTTCTCAATTTTAACAAATTATGCCAAACTAAATTTTAACACATTAAATTAATGACTTGAATTAACTAACCATTACCCAATATTTAATTTAGCACCAAATTAAATTAAGTGTGATAATTAAAACCAATTTTATCTTGTATTATCCTAAGCATGCGTTCTAAGTTATTATGCAAGATAAGAGAAAAGCATACACACTACGCTGCGATGTACGAGGAAAAACCCACAACGGGAAACAACCTCGGACGGCCCTACCCTCAAATTCACTAAGTACGAAATTTAAATTTACAAGACAGATGGCTTATTTCCTCAACTCGAACCCTCTCAAGACTTTACACGTCTTCTTATAACCACCTCTTCCTAGCGGATAACCACGGAGCTCCACCGCGATCTCAGACTCACCGATCGGACAATAGGTACACCGTTAATCACACATGGTGCCTTTTACCATGTGAGAAAGCCGCAACTAAAAAATTCTTCTTCTTTGAGGGATTCAAAAGAAAACCCAATCGATCTCTTCAATTCGATGTAGAGATAAACCCGGAGCAAAAAACTCCAAGCAAGATGTATATATATGAACTTGGATAAACAAAACAATGGGTGAAAACTAAGTGTTTAAAGAATTTTTCTTTAAGAAAGAACACTCAAACTCATGAACTTTTTCTTAGAAGAATCAACTCTCAAAACTCTCTGTAGGAGTTAGTATGGTATGAAAAAGTTAAAAGAAAAAGTTGGTTTCCCGTTCATAGATATTCAGCAAAAAGTTAGTGGGTTAAACAAGTGGAAAACATGGCTAAAAACTGCCATAAAATTTTTCCGCCTAAAATCTCATTCGAACGACATTTTCGTTCGAATGAAATCTCGTTCGAACAAGGATTCTAACGAAGTTCCAGTGTGAACTCGTTAGAATCTCATTTGAAATCTCGTTCGAATATAAGGTTCGTTCGAACGACATATCGAACAACATTCCAGTGGCCTATTCTAGGAACTCGCTGGCAAACTCGTTCGAACGACATCTGGTTCGAACGAAAATCTCGTTCGAACGAAAATCTCGTTCGAACGAAAATCTCGTTCGAACGACATATCGAACGAACTTATAGAAAGTTTAGAAATTCTCATTTTTAGCCCAGAAAACTTTATAAACTTTATTTAAAGTTTTAATTCATTCTTTAGGAAAACAAAACACAGTTTTAATAAAACCTAACACCCATATAAACATGTTCCAAGCTCCTATATATATATTAATGCATTCATACCTTGGGATCATGGAACCACTATTGATGACGTAGAAACGAGGCACTTAAAACTCGACATTTTGATGAAGCTTTAGTTACTTGGCCGCTACTTCTTCAACAAACACGTCATAGGCTTGAAGGATGATCAATATACTCTATCCTATGACTCAAACGTTTTTGTCCGAAATTGAGCCAAAACTACAAAGGACTCAATTGGAAATTTGTGTCCTTACACGGGTTCCTTTTATCAATAATTGATGTTCTAGGAATCAAACTAGTGGATGTATCGGGATTGACATCTAATTCGGGACATGAATCTTTATAATTTTTTTTTTAATAAATTAAACACCCTTGATTCAATTACAACATTAGAATTTAAGTCCAACAACCAATATGCCTTAGAATTTATATGATATAGTGTATATATATACATATAGCACGAGTGTAGATATATTATATTTATTGCATGAATATTTATCTATAACAAGTGTATCGCTATAATATTGTTTATAAACGTATACCTAGAGAAGGTAGTTATACTTAGCTAATAGAGAGTATTAGAAGGATTGGTCTTAGATATCAGTTATATGTCCTAGTTAAACGGCGTAGTTTAAATAGGACATTGAATGAACACGTTTGGTGCACACTGTAGTTCAGGGGTGAGGTTTTATCTCATATGAGTGAGACCGATTAATTATGAACGTAATGCGCTAGAAGTTTTATCGATTTAAAATAATAATTACATGCTAAATATTTTTAACTTTTCAGCATTTGACCGACGGACAAATTATTTTTCTTGATTTCTTTTTAAAACCCCATGTGTGCAGCAACTGCACCCGGGACTGAAGAGATAGACTATTTCTTGATCTACAGTAGTTGTAGACGCTACAGGATTTGATATAGCTACCTCAATTATTTCTATCTAGTTATGATCTTTTACTTCTAGTATTTCCTTTTGGGCGTGTTTTCGGTAGTTGGTTAGGAGTTTATTTTATGTCAGAGAAATATTTCATGATTCAGTTTTTACTCAAATGCATTGTTACTATTTGGTGACTGATGGTTTATTCGATTCACTTTAATTATTTATTTTTTCATGGTGATTTACTTATTCATTTTAGTGTATGATTTCATTCATATAATTTTATATTGTTATTATGATAGTTTTACTGAGAATGAAACCATACTAAGATTCCAATTTTATTTTAGTAGACGATTGGACACCCAATATCAAAATAGGCGGCTTGTTACTTTTGGTATCAGAGCATCAGGTTCTAGTGTCCTTAGGATCTGTACGAACTTGCTATGTTGTCAGCATTGCATTTCTTTAATACGGAGCTCTATGCTTAGGAGTGTTATTTCATATTCTGCATTCACATTCTTTTGTTATTATATATATTTGAAGTGAATATCATAAAATTTCGATTTGGTTTCAGATGAGAAATACCAGGAGAGGTAGATCAACACGTGCTGCGAGAAGGGACATAGAGGAGGAGGCTCATCCGGAGACACGGGGCACTCAGGGGATTGTGACCGCAGTAGAGGTCACAGTTATAGTCTAACACATGGTTAATTTCTCTATGACCACCCTAGCACGACATTTTCCCCAGGCACATCTGTAGCTGCTGATGGCAACACTAATTCAGTCTCACCCAGTCCCGTCAGTTTGGGAGAAAGTCAGAGAGGCCTTCTATAAGGTCCATCCATCAGAGTTCCATGGGAGTGCAGATGTGGTTACAACTAGCCAATGGAAGAAGGATATCAATAAGTATTTATGTAAGGTTGAGTGCAATGACAGTCAAACGCGGGTAATAGCTATGTTCAAGCTAGTCGAGGACACTCTTTAGTGGTAGAAGTCGGTTAACACGTCGGAGGAGAGAGACACAATGACTATAAACGAGTTCTGGGTGTGGTTTGATCGCAAGTTTTTTCATCGATAGTTCAAACGGAGATGAGTAGGAGATATCTAGATCTCTCACGGGAGGGTCGAACTATGGCCAAGTAAGAGGGGGAGTTCACTAGCCTGGGAGAATTCGTGTTCAATGAGATGAACACTGAGGAGAAGATGGTCCTCAAATTTACAGATGGGCTTACTTGGAGAATTTTCCAGCGCTTATTAGGGAACCCGATGTCGAGGACTTACACTGAGGTCATTAACACCACATTGACCCACTACTAGGACCATCACTTCTATATACGGTGAGCGAAGATGAAAGGAGAGTCTAGCCAACAGGGCAAGATCAGGGGCAACAATGCCATTGGGGCACAACAACAGCAGATGAGACATCAAGAGAGAGGTTCCTAATAGGAAAACTCTACTAAGAGATTCAAGTCAAGTAATGACAATTTTAGGAAATGCCATTAGGGCTAGCAACATTCCCTTAAGGGCCAGCATGGATAGGGGAACCAGATCGGAGGTCAATAGGGTCAGGGTTATTAGGTCTAGCAAGGCCAGAGATAGGGGAAACCTTTCCAAGGCCATTGGGGTAAGAGGTCAATAAATTTCACAGGGAAATGTTTTGTATATGGGGAGTAGGGCCACATATGGTGTTCATGCTGAAATAGGGCTAGGGGTCAGCAGTAGGATGCCCAATAGAGGCAACAATTACAGTAGCTTCCAACCTTACCATCAGTTCCAGCATTACTACCTTCGCCAGGACAGATGCAGTTTGGACATATGTATAACATCTGTGGGTTGGTGTTGCCACTAGCGCAGCTAGACATCGAGGGTATATTTTCTATACATGGTCACATGGGTTATCTTTTATTTGACACGGGATCATCACACTCATTTACTAGCAATAGATTCATGCGTGCAATAGGTTTAGTGGATTTAGCATCAGCCATCATTATGAGTGATGATTCACCGTTGGGTGGAGGGACTTTAGAACAACTTCTTAAATTTGAGAAGTCTATGAAATTGGGTAAATTAGGAATCAATTTAAAGTTAAGCCTCATTTTAAAAACTATTTTGCACCGTTTTAGTTTCGAAAATGGCTATTCCGTCTGCGATGCCTTGTAGAAAGTCCTATTTTTTGCATTTTGTTTACTGATACGTTTTCTCCGGAAAGGGCTCCAAAATGCCTCCAAACTACATTTTATTCGTGGGGAAAATTTTAAGAAATGTTATTTTTAGTTTGTAGTTCCGTTGGAGGCTATCTCTATTGATTTATTGTGATTGTTGTTCAATACTTGGATGATGAACTACGAGGTTATTTTAAAAGGGTTTGAACCTCAAGAAGGTGTAAATTTTTCGAAGGAGATTGGTGTGTCATTTGAACGACCCTAGGTTTTAGGTCTTGGATATTGATCTTTTCTTTGTGAGCGCGTGGCCTCCAGTTCATATTTTAAACTAGTGATATTAAGTAAGGGGTAATTAGGACCCTTAAAGTAGTGAGAAATAATCGAAATGATGTGAAATGGAAGTTTAATTGAAAATTATGGTACATTGAATATATGAGTGAAATATATTCTACGTATAAGTTGATGAAATCAGGTTGTGTTTATACTTACTGAATAAAATTTAAATAGGCTATGTGAATACTTATAGATATGATTTGATTATGTGTGTGAACATACCTACACTGCCTGCTATCAGGAGGTTTACGCGCAGATGGCAATCCCACCTTGATGATTCCAGTGAGGTATGGATTAGTGCCTCAGAGCATGGAACTTAGGGAGGTACACTATGTGTCGTGTATTAGTAGGATTGGAAGGACATTTGGGTACGTTAGGTATGTGAGAATCCCAAAGGCTTAGAACCATGTTTGCCTTCACTATGATGTTGATTTATTTTGGTTTCGAGGAAACATGCCGAACCAACAGTCCTTTATTGAGGATGAGAGATACATGAACTTGATAGTAGAGTATGCCAGCATCACGAGGGACCATTACGGGGATTCTATATGTGTGTATATATTGTATATGTGATGAATATATATTCCCGTGTAATATACCTACTGATGTGAAACAACCGAATTGATAGATGATGAATATCTAACAAAGAAATTAAATGGTGAAATTTAAATAAGTGGCTCAATAATAAAATGAGAATAAATAAATTATTATTGAAACCGTAATACCTTAAATTATGGGGATATACATGAGAATTAGACTTATTGAGAGTAGTCAAATACCTTAGCTAGTTGGGCAGGGGATATTAGTTAGGTAAAATACGTTAGGCATGCACATTAGTTGAAAGGTGAGAATCTCAAGTGAGTGTATGTGAATAATACATGCGTAATAAATAACTGATTTAAATTGTGATTTAAATACTTGCTAAATATTTTAAAAATGTTTTACTTGGGCTCTGACCCGTGTCAAAATATTTTAAAAACATTTTAGGTGTCCAACCATAGGGATGCCCAACTTAGAGATCCTATCCAACAACATGTAGTTGCAGTAGTGTGGAGGCTTGAAGGATATTTTCTTAGACGCTTCGTCTTGTTCTTTCTAGATAGGATATTTCATTATCAGTTCATCTGGGCGTGTTGCCTTCAGACTATTTATTTATTTCAGTTATGCAGAAAACTGTATTTAGATTTTAATTACTTATTTCAGACTGTGGTTGGATTAATTTACTTAGAGAACCGATGGTTTATTCAGTCTCCTTTATTTAATTATTTATATATGTCATGAGATTGTTCAGATTATATTCATGTATGATTGGTTTAATTCATTTAAATTATTGTTGCATGTGTTAATAATAAAAGAAAAAAAATTGGCACCATCTGAATTTGACATAGGTGATTACTAAATAAAAAGTTTTTGACAATGATGCTAAGAATGAAAGCACTAATGATGCCAGTTTAATTTAATGATGGACTGATCACCCATGATTGAAATAGGCGGGGTGTCATAAAAGCTAACCGATAGAGGTCATCCCAAATAAACGACACCCCCTGCTAGTCAAATTCGTCAACGAACCCGCAATCTTTGAGAAGCTATTAATAAAGCGACGATAATATACGACCAATCCCAAAAAATTACAAACCTCGGTCAGTGCCATGGGCTATCCCCACTCCCTTACCACCAATACCTTAATCTGATCAATAACAATACCCCTATTGGGCATAATATATCCTATCAGCTGCACCTCCCAAAGATAAAATCCTCACTTCTTGAATTTTTAGTGCAATAGATGGTCCCGTAACATCTGCAGAACCATACACAGATGCTCTGCGTGCTCATCCTCATAATGAAAGTATACTATAAAATCAGCTATGAATACGATTAAAGACTAGTCAAGGAACTCTCAAAAATTTCGGTTCATAAGATCCATGAACCCTGCTGGCGCATTGGTTAGGCCGAACGACATCACCCTAAACTCGTATAATCCATACCGTTCATTGATCCAAGGAAAAGAATATTTATTCTGATCTCAGATCTATCTTGTAGAAATACACTACTCCTCTCAGCTGGTCGAGCAGGACATCGATCCATGACGAAGAATATTTATTCTGAATCGAAACCTTATACAACTTCATGTAATCAATACACAGACGAAGTGACCCATCATTCTTCTTGATTAACAACATCGAATAAAAGACTATCGCAAAACCTTCTAAATCTTCTCCTTCAACTATGGCATCTTTAAAGGATCCATACGATAATTCTCTCGGGAAATCATCCTCGTACTCGGTGCTAAGTCAATGACAAATTCAATCTATCGACTGGGCGATAGCTTGGGTATCTCCTAAAACACATCCTCAAACTTCTCACCACTTGAATTGAATCCAAAGAGACAACTACCTCCTGTGATGTCTCCTCCTCAATATAGTATAGGTGTGTACTCGACCATCCCTCGGGCAGAGGCATCGCCACAAGGAACATCTCTTATCCCGAAGTAAAATACATAATGGTCCTCTTGGAGCAGTCCACCATCGCCTTGTATCCTGCTAACCCGTTTATGCCCAATATGAAATCATAACCCTCCATATCTGATAATACAAGGTCTGCGGCTAAACATAATCTCCCAATTTCATTATCTAGATCCTTATAGATCGAGTGTATTAGTGACTCAATGCCCAAAGGTGACTCTCCACACATAAGGAGACTATCAACTGTCTCTAATAGACCGGCTGTGGGTGCAAATGTGGTAGCTATAAATGAGTGTGATAACCCCGTATCAAATAAAATCCTACCCTAAAGCCTATGAATAGGAAACATAACCTCTACTACTGGTGGCACTTGTGGTGCCTTGGGTAAGACTGCATCTCAGACATTATAGACACGTTCGTACTATAAAGGCCCTTACTGTGGTGGGGCTGGTGCTGAAGGGGGTAATTGCGCCTGTTGTCCCTACTAGGTACCCTGCTTTGGTGCTCAATCTTATTGTGGACAGTCTCTCCTCTTGTGACCCGTCTATCCATAAGTAAAATAAAGACCCAAAAAGTCTCTATGTCTTTTCCCCTGATGGCCCTGTCGAGGCTGACCCTAGTGCTGACCTTCGTGGCCTCGACCATTTTGGCCTCCCCCATTATTCCCTTATCCCTATAAGCCTTGAGGAATATGTTGCTGCTGAGGCTAAAGACCCTACTAGCCCTACCTAAATCCACTACCCTCTGGTTGGTAACCCCCAATCTGAATCTCTTAGCTAGATCCCCCTACCTGGATTCCCGCCCTGATGCCTTGTCATCTGCTAGCGTTGCCCCACTAGCACCGCTCCCACCTGCATTGTGTGACTGGCTAGTCTCACTCCCTCTCTTACTCACCTTTAGACGAAAGTGATGGTCCTAACA
This sequence comes from Sambucus nigra, assembly GCA_949130495.1. Lineage (NCBI taxonomy): Eukaryota > Viridiplantae > Streptophyta > Magnoliopsida > Dipsacales > Adoxaceae > Sambucus > Sambucus nigra. The sequence goes on from OX422212.1 coordinate 366,672,940, forward strand.
TTAAAGAACTGTTCCAATAACGATCTCAGTATAAATACTCAATACTGGGTTTCCAATCAAGTGTTGTCGGATCCTTTCGGCGAGTCCATCCATAAATTCCATCATTTTCCTCTCTTCGTTGTTCACTTCGTCGGGCAAGAAGTTATCGAAATAGGTGAAATCATCCTCATACTCAGCTATAGAATGTTCACCCTGAACTACCTCATTGTACTTCTTCTGCATATCCATCTCAATAGAAGGTGGGAAGTACTTTCGGTCAAACCGCACCCAGAACTCAGTAATAGGCATAGGATCTCTCTCATAAGAAGTAGTAATATAATTCCACCACTGCAAAGTTTCTCCCACAAGATGAAACATGGCCAACATTTTCTTTTGAACGTCTCTACACTCAACTATACGAAGATGGAGCTGAATGTCTTTCTTCCACTGACATGAAAGATCACATCAAAACTATCCTGATATTCAGTGGGTGGCCCTTCTAGAAATCCTCCCTCACCCTCTGCCAGATAGATGGACCCGAATGGTCCTGAATAATCGACGCCACTGGCTGTTGTGGATGGGCCTGAGGAAAATGAAGTGCCATGGCAGTTATAACAACATTAACTTCATGTGCCACAATAGCGGCCACCTATTCAGTTATCACCATCCCCTGCGATTACTGTGGCTGAGGTGCCTGTGGTTCCTACTGAGCCTCTCCCTCATTGGATCTCACCGCTGCCCTATCCAATCATCCTCTTTTGGTGGAATCTAAAATCATATCGAATTGTATGAGTTCATATTTAATACAAAAATAATAGCAGAAGAACGAAATCTTAAATACGTAAAAATGAACGCAACAGTCCAGATAACATGCCTTTATATCAACGGACGCTACACTGAAATCATAGTAATTCCCACATATCCTATGAACTCTAGAACTTGATGCTCTGATACCATATGTGACACCCCACCTATTTTAATCATGGGTGATTATCCCTTTACCAAAATACTTAGGAATCTCATCCAGTTCATTCTTAGCATCACTATTGAATTTTTTTAAATTACTAAGCACCTATGTTAAATTAAGTCAGTGCCAAATTTTATCTTTCATTCACATATAGCAACATGCAAAAATAAAATAATATCAACCATCCACACAATAATAGAAGTTTGAAACATCGCAAGATAATATAAATAAATAATAAATGTCGCATAAACCATCGATTCCAAAACCAACATCCAAATCATACGTCTAACTGAAATGCAAATGAATCTAAATACATAGTGTGATCAATAAATCTGAATAAATGTCCAAACTGAACGGGCAACATGCCCAACTAAAATAACTGCTCATGAATCCTAATCTAGGAATGAAATAACCAAAGTGTCTACTCAAGTCCCGCGTGACTCCACAAGTGTTATAGCTATGCATCCCTGAAAAAAATCATCAAGTATGGCGTCCCTGTGGCTGGATACCTAAAAGTTTTAGAAAATAGATTTGATACGGTTCAGATCCCAAAACATTTGAGAAACATTTAGTAAGTATTTAAATTGTAGTTAAAAGCAGTTATTAGATACACACGTTAGTTTTACGCACACTCCCTTGAGTTCCCCACCTCTCAACAATAGTGAACACCTTATGTATCCTATTAAAATCACCTAGTTATGCTATCCAGCCTAACTATACATAAATATATATATCTAACCACAATAAGTTTAGCTCACTCACACTGTCTATACGATATGCTACCATAAAAGAAATAATTAATATTAGCTGAATATTATTATTTAACTGTCAATTAAATTTTTCTTACTTAAATTTCTTTTATATATACACTATCTATCTTTTCTACCATCACACAAGAGTAGAATAATCACATTTGTGTATATATATTTATACACAACTACAGCATCCTCGTAATGGCCATTGCGATGCATGCATACTCTGCTATCAGTCCATATACCTCTCATACAAAATCAAGGGTTATTGGTTCAAAATGTCACCTCAAACCACAAATCAAATAACACACAATGGAGTTGAACGTAATTTTAAGCCTTTGGGCTACACACATACCTAGCATACCCAAATGACCTGTCGACCCCACTATTTCACTCTTAGAAAGTGAGCCACCTTAAATTCTATGTTCTCGGGCGCACATCCAGACCTCCCTAGCATCGCCAAGGTGGGATCACCCACTGTGCGAAACTGCTCGTGATAGCAGGCAGTATAGGTATGTTCACACTTGTAACAAAGCACATAATAGGTATACACATAACCCATAATACATCCAGTATGTAGTATATATATCTCGAATACTCAATGTACTAGTAATTCACGCTCAATAATATTTTCTTAAGTTCCAAGTATCACCCACTACCCGAAGGGTCCTCGTTATCCCTTAAATAATTTTAGTAGTTAGTACAACACTATCTTATTGGTATTAATCTTGGGTTATCGTTTACTCTTCCCGTAAACCAATTTGTAAATTCCCAAAACATAACACAATCTGATATACCCGTTTATATCCTCGGCTTGGATGAGGATTACCTCCAAAACGGACGACCATGCGAGGGGCCGACCCTTCACCAATCTCTTGACGACCCTTCGCCCAGGCTCCAGACGACAATATGAGGGGTCGACCCTCCACCAGGATTCAGACGACAGTACGAGGGGCCAACCCTCTACCAGGCTCCAGACGACAGTACGAGGGGCCGACAGTACGAGGCCAAAATTTGGCCAAGCTCACTACCAGAAGAAACTTTGCCCTCGGCCTCGGCTCATAGGCCGAGGGTGATATCATGACGGCGCGTGGTTTGGGAGACGCGTGGAACAGTGCGCGTCAGGCTCATATGACACGTGGCAGACCGTTATAACAAAATCACACCCTCACGTGAGGGAATATTATGTCATCATTTGGCATCTACAGGTGTCAACAGGGGATTGTCTAGATCATTATTCACATGCACCATGCATACTTGGGGGGTACACTACACCCCCCAAGACCTATATATACTTGTCACCTACAACCCTACAGGGGATCGATCAATTTACTGTAGCCCTAGCTAAAACTCTGCTTGTACACACAATAGAGAGAGAGAGGGTTATGTGCATTGTATCCAAGGCCATTAGTGCCCATACTTAGTGGATCACAAACTCACAGTGGATGTAGGCCAAATTGGCTGAACCACTATACACCATTGTCTTAGCACCTCTTATACTCATCCCCTTCTACATACTTATACACTTATACATCTCTATGGCTGCCATGGCTGCTACTGTTTGAGCTTACTATCACTTATCTGGTGGTGCTAAATCTCAGCATCATCAGTTTGGCGCCGTCTGTGGGAACGAGAAGACATCTCTTCCTTTGTGCATCTTGACCTCACTGGGCACTCTGGTGGTGAACTAACACTCCCCCTGAGAGGAGGTGTTTCACCATTGAAAGAGACCCACTAAGGTTCCTAAGCTCACCAGTACTTTCTTCTCATAGCTCAAGCGCATGGCACCTGAGATTCCACCACCACCACTCCCCCCGCCGGAGGAGGGGGGAAGACCCAGTTCCAGTCAGCCGCCTCAGTCTGAGATGGCTGATGTGGCGGCAGCCCTAAAGTCTCTGGCAGCAAGCCAGCGGATGATGCAAGATCAGTTCACAGCTCTAAGACAGAACATACTAAGAGCACCAGGGGTTTCACCTGAGATGGTTACTCCGGCAGCAGCTCCAGGGCAGCATGAGGCTAGGGGACCACCCCAGGCACCACGCAAAGACCTGCCACCCCCTCAGTGGGGTAGGGATGTTGCTGACCCCCGGTGTCTACGCCTGGGGAGGCAAGAAAACCCTTGCCCTGAGGATAGGTATGGAGATCTGGAGGGAGAGGAGGCTCCTATAGAGTGCAGGGAACCTTACGAGGTCTCCAACAACACTGTGCGAACCCTCCAGGACAGTAGGGGAAAGTGCGGGAGACCAAACCCTGATGATCGCCCAAGAGGCTCTACTTTTGATTGCTTGAGCAGGGGGTCGGCCTTTGAGAGGCTAGGCCCAATAAATGACCTGCGGGAACAGTTGTCCAGGCCAAGAAGTGCCGCGAGATCCAAGGGGGAGGCAGCATACGGCCGACCCCGAGGACGAGATGACTGCCAAAGGGAAGTGAACAGTCGACACAGGCCTGCTGCAGCAGAACCCTCCGTCCACCTCGGAGAGGCGGCAGGGGATAACATCGGCCAGGCCGACCCTGTGAGGCCCTGGAATGACTCAATCCAGCGGTTAGAGGATAAGATTGGTGATATATTGAAGAGCCGAGACCCTCTTCAGAGGGGATACACCATAGGCTCACCCTTCATGGAAAAGATAGTCAACTTCCCCACGCCATCAAAGTTCAAGCCACCTATGGTCACCCCAAGGTATGACAGGAGCACCAACCCCGTCCATCACGTGGAGATGTATCAGTCGGCGGCAAACATATACTCTATCTCAGATGAGATGAGGTGTCGTGCCTTCTCTGGTACCTTGACAGGGGCTGCGCATGTCTAGTACATGTCCCTTCCAAAAAATTCCATTGGAAGCTTTAAGCAGTTGGCAGACCTGTTCATCCATAATTTCTGCTTTGGGGTGAGGCCACATAAGAAGACCACCCACCTGCTCTATGTCAGGCAGGGGAAGAGTGAGAGTCTGAGGGACTATATAGCCAGATTCAATAAGGAGAAGCTGGAGGTGGAAGACTATGAGGAGAGCATAGCTATGACAGTCCTGATTGGAGGACTCCAAAAGGGGAAGCTGTTATAGAAGGTTGCCGAAGACCCTTCGAGGACGATGGCCGAACTGTTGTCGACAGCAGGAAAGGTGATGAACGCCGAAGAGGCGATGGCTGCAAAGTATGAGGACGAAAGGGGAGGTGCTAATGGGAGTAAATACCCTAAGAAGAACAAAGAGGGGAAGAAGAGATCCGCGGATGACAAGTTCGCTGGTTACACCCCTCTGACGGTCAGCTGTGAACAGATTCTCAATGAGATAAAGAGTGACCGGTCGCTGAAGTGGCCTGAGAAGCTGAGGGTAGCCCCCGCCAAGAGGAATAAGAACCTGTGGTGTGAATTTCACCAAGACCACGGCCACGTAACGGACAAATGCTTTGCTCTGAAAGACGAGATTGAGAAGATGCTGAAGGAAGGGAAGCTCAGAAAGTACGTCGATAAAGATGCCTTCAAGAGGGGACGACCCCAGAAAGAAGCGAGGCGATGCATGCAGAGAAGGCTCTCAAAAAAGAGGGGACGACCCTTCTGATGATGAGGACGACCCTGACCTCCCACCGAGAGACGACCACGACCCTGTCAAGAGGCTTAATATGATCTCGCTCAGAGTGGGAATGATCTCCGGGAGTCTTGCAGGAGTAGGGTCTGAGGTCGCCGACAGGAAGGCCCATGTGACTGAGGCCAAGGCAGTGACGAAGACGGTACACCCGACTTCCCTGAAGGTCAAGTCAGAAAAAAGGAAGAAGGTTGATATGGACACACTGATAGTGGGATTTTTAAGAATGGACTTCAAAGACCTCTTGGCCCCACACGATGACCCTCTCGTCATCACTACCAGGGTGCACGGATGCGAAGTGCCGAGGATCTTGGTAGATGGGGGTAGTTCTGCAGATCTGATGTTTTGGCCATGCTTCAAAGCGTTGGGTCTCAGCCATGCTAGACTCGTCCCTTACCATCATCCATTGATTGGGTTCAGTGGGGAAAAGGTTCATCCCCTTGGGGTATATGAGGACGATGTGAGGATGGGGGACGAGTGGCCGAGATGGCTCACTAAGAAGGTCAGTTTCTTTGTGATGGATGAGCAGGTGTTTTCGGCCTACAACATCATACTGGGGCGTGTGGCCCCTAAGGGGTTTGAAGCCTGGCCCTCTACGGTCCATCAGATGATCAAATTTTCAACCCCTTACGGAGTGGGGGAAGTTCAGGGAGACCAGACGGCAGCGAGGGAATGTTACTACAACTCCACTGAAGAAAGGGAGGCACACAAGAGGGCTACAGCCACTTACAACATTGATACCGTAGACCCCAGGGACGAGACGAAGCTCAAAAAAGGAGAGGCCACCGAAGAGGTAGAACCCATCATCCTCGATGAGGATGACCCGGGAAAAACCGTCCAAGTTGGCAAGTCTCTGAAGCCCAATATCAAGGAAGACCTCATCAAACTGTTAAGAAGAAGACGAAGCGTCTTCGCGTGGAGTCATGTAGATATGCCGGGGATCGACCCTGAAATCATGTGCCACAAGCTCAATGTGGTAGAGGGAGTGAAGCCGGTAAAGCAGAAAATGAGGATTTACTCTAGAGAGAAGTACGAGGTCATCAGGGATGAGGTCAAAAAATTAGAAGACACCGAATTTATCAGAGAGGTCATCTACCCTGATTGGTTGTCCAATGCAGTCATTGTCCCAAAGGCCAACGGGAAGTGGCGAATGTGTATGGACTTCACAGATCTCAATAAGAACTGCCCCAAAGACAGCTTCCCTCTCCCCCGCATTGACCAGATGGTAGACGCTGCTGCAGGCCATGAGCTGATGAGTTTTATGGATGCCTACTCAGGGTACAACCAGATCTTCATGAACCCTGAAGACTCGGAGAGGACTGCCTTCATCACTGATAAGGGGACATACTGCTATAGGGTCATGCCCTTTGGTCTAAAAAATGCGGGGGCAACGTACCAGCGCCTCGTAAACAAAATGTTCGAAGACTAAATTGGGAAGTCCATGGAGGTATACGTGGATGACATGCTGACCAAGAGTTTGAAGGCAGAGGATCATGTGGCAGACCTGGAGAGGACCTTTAATACGATGGACAAATACCAGATGAAGCTTAACCCGGCCAAATTTGTCTTCGGGGTCGGGGCAGGGAAGTTCCTGGGGTTCATTATCAATCAAAGAGGCATCGAGGCCAATCCTGAAAAGATAAAGGCCCTTATTGAGATGAAGACCCCCAAATCCATTAAAGACGTTCAGAGGCTTACAGGGAGAGTGGCTGCCCTGAACAGATTTGTATCAAGGGCCACAGACAGGTGTTTACCATTCTTCAAGATCCTCAGGAAGGCCTTTGAATGGAGTGAAGAGTGTGATGAGGTTTTCAAAGAGCTAAATTCATACTTAGGGTCTCCCTTGCTGCTGTCACGACCCGTGCAGGGTGAACGACTTTACGTGTACCTTGCCGTCTCAGAGTCGGCCATCAGCGCAGCCATTGTGAGAGACGAAGACGGAATACAGAAGCCTGTGTATTTTAACAGCAAGGCACTCCAGGGGGCAGAGCAAAGATACCCGAGGATGGAGAAGTTGGCCTACGCCTTGATCCATGCCTCGAGGAAGATGAAGCCGTACTTCCAGTCCCATACAATGGTCATCCTCACCGACTCTCCTCTTAGGCAGGTCCTACACAAGCCAGAAAAATCAGGTAGGTTGATGGCCTGGGCTATAGAGTTGGGGGAGTTTGACATTATGTATCAAACTAGGACTGCCATTAAGGGGTAGGCATTGGCAGACTTCGTGGCTGAGTTCACGTGGGAAGATGATGAGGTCGAAGGTGAGACCCTTGGGATGACAGATACAGAAGACAGACCCGCCGACACACCCGCAGATAGGGCCGAGACAGGCACTGCTAGAAAGAAAGCGACTGAAAACGAAGAGGGAAAATACATCTTTAGACAAAGGTCCCCCTCTGAGGGAAATTTTTTAGAGGGAAAGACTCTGTGGAGCCTCTTCGTTGACGGGTCCTCCTATGACAGTGGAAGTGGGGCTGGACTGATACTGTCAGCACCCGATGGCACAGACGTCGAATACACCCTGAGGTTCAACTTCAAAGCCTCCAACAACGAGGCTGAATATGAGGCCTTAGTAGCAGGCCTCTCCTTGGCCAAGTCTCTTAGTGTCGGCCAGATTCTGGTCCTTAGTGATTCAAGGCTAGTGGTGAATCAGATACTAGGGGCCTACGAGGCTAAGGACGAGAGAATGGCTAGATACCTTAGAAGGTGAGGTCACTACTGAAAGGCTTCAGAGATGTAAAATTAAAGAGGATACCTAGGCTAGACAACGGCCGTGCTGATGCCCTTGTGAGATTGGCCTCGGCGACTAGGACAGACATCAGGAAGACGGTCCCAGTGGAAATTTTACTTCAGCCAACTATTGAGGACGCCAAGGGAACACTCGGTAATTGCCTAAATGTTTCTCAAAAAACTTCGTGGATGGACCCCCTGATCAGATACATTAAAGAGGGTGAGATGCCAGAAGCAAGGCAGGAAAGGAAGAAGCTGAGGTACAGGGCTGCAAAATTCACTGTCATCGGAGACACCTTGTACAAAAAGGGGTTTTTGCTCCCCTTGCTTAGGTGTGTGCATCCCTCAGAAGTCCCTTCCATTTTGCAAGATGTGCAGGAAGGATCGTGCTCAAGCCATATCGGGGGCAGATCCTTAGCGAAGAGGGTGATCACCCAAGGCTACTGGTGGCCGACCTTGGGGAAAGACGCGCCAGCATATTTAAAAAAGTGTGATAAATGCCAAAGATTTGCTACCATCCCTCATCAACCCCATCAGCCTCTTACCTCCATTACATCTCCGTGGCCATTCGCAGTGTGGGGGATTGACCTGGTAGGGCCCTTACCAAGAGCAGTCAATAACTATCGGTTCCTCATTGTAGCGATTGACTACTTCTCAAAGTGGGTAGAGGCCGAAGCGATGGTCACAATTACAGAGAAGAAGACCTTCCAGTTCATCTGGAAAAATGTGATATGCAGATATGGTCTGCCCAACACCCTCATTTTAGATAACGGGACGCAGTTCAATAATGCCTCTCTGTAGAAGTACTGTGAGAGGGTAAATATCAAACAATTTTTCTCCACCCCAGGCCGACCTCAGGCCAATGGGAAAACCGAAGTAACAAACAGGACAATCCTAGATGGAATCAAGAAGAGGCTTGAGGAGGCAAAAGGAAGATGGGCCGAGGAGTTATATGCCGTACTGTGGGCATACAGGACGACACTGAGGACTTCTACTGGGGAGACCCCATTCATGTTAGCTTATGGATCAGAAGCCGTCATCCCCACCGAAGTCGAGTTTCCTACTCATAGGGTCCAAATGTACGACCCCCAGGGAAACGCGGAAGAAAGGAGACTTGACTTGGACCTGGTTGAGGAAAGGAGGGAGGACGCTGAGATAAGGCAGGCTTCCTACCAGCAGAGGACCGCAAGGTTTTACAATCAGAGGGTGAAACAGAGGCCTATCGGAGTGGGGGACTTGGTCCTCAAGAAGACTTGGCAAAAGCCCAACAAGCTCCATCCTAATTGGCATGGCCCATATAGGGTCATCGATGAAGTTGTCCCAGGGACCTATAGACTAGAAAACCTAGAAGGGGAACCTTTTTCCAACCCCTGGAATGCAGATCACTTGAAGAAATACTATCAGTAGTGTTGTAAGGTCTTGATAGACCATAATTGTAATGAGAGTTGCTCCAATAGAACACTTTGGAAAATTAATGAGAAATATCAGTGTTTCCCTCATCCCGTGGTTGTCAGTTCTAGCACGCATGGAAACATCTACAGAGAACCACCCTCGGCTATAATGAGGGCCAGCAGAGGGGACAACCCCACCACTGTCCTCAAGAAAGACGAGGGTAGACATTGTTAAAAACCATTAATTTGGTAAGTTGAACCCTCGGCTATAATGAGGGCCAGTGGAGGGGACGACCCCACCACTGTCCTCAAGAAATACAAGGGTAGACATTGTTAAAAACCATTAATTTGGTAAGTTGAACCCTCGGCTATAATGAGGGCCAGTGGAGGGGACGACCCCACCACTGTCCTCAAGAAAGACGAGGGTAGAATTTGTTAAAAATCATTAATTTGGTAAGTTGAACCCTCGGCTATAATGAGGGCCAGTGGAGGGGACGACCCCACCACTGTCCTCAAGAAAGACGAGGGTAGACTTTGTTAAAAACCATTAATTTGGTAAGTTGAACCCTCGGCTATAATGAGGGCCAGTGGAGGGGAGGACCCCACCATTGTCCTCAAGAAAGACGAGGGTAGACTTTGTTAAAAACCATTAATTTGGTAAGTTGAACCCTCGGCTATAATGAGGGCCAGTGGAGGGGACGACCCCACCGCTGTCCTCAAGAAAGACGAGGGTAGACTTTGTTAAAAACCATTAATTTGGTAAGTTGAAACCTCGGCTATAATGAGGGCCAGTGGAGGGGACAACCCCACCACTGTCCTCAAGAAAGACGAGGGTAGACATTGTTAAAAACCATTAATTTGGTAAGTTGAACCCTCGGCTATAATGAGGGACAGTGGAGGGGACGACCCCACCACTGTCCTCAAGAAAGACGAGGGTAGAATTTGTTAAAACAATGTTTGGTTATTATGACCCTCGGCTATGATGAGGCCACGTGGGGGGACGACCCCACATTGGTCCTCAAAAAAGACGAGGGAGGGGCTAGTAGCATTAACGAAGACAACAAACCATAAATGAATTAAATATGGAAGACAGTAATTATGGAAGACAGTAGAAGAAGAGACGATGGTATTGATAAAAGAGAGAATATTCAAGTGTTTTACAATACAGAGCACAAAAATAGTAAATACATTATGAGGGTATGGGCTACAGACAGCCACCCTAAGGGATAACATCGGCAGTCAGAGATTCGACATCTACCAAAGAAGTCTCTTCCACAATCACGATCGGCTGATCCTCAGATGTACCGACCCCCTCAGCCTGTACTTGAGATTCAACATAAGTCAGGGCCTCAGCAATTATTGGGTCGTCTAGACTGACTGCTTCAATAGAGGGATGGACTGAGGAGACGACGTCGCCAAATCGGAGGACGATCCATCGACAGGCCATCCTGATCCCCCTCTCCAGGTACTCAAGGCCGAAACCCTGAAACTCATCAGAAGCTTTGTAAGCCTCAACAGCATTGGCCTCGGCTTTCGTAATGGCTGCTTCAAGGTCAGCTTTGTACTTGACCTCCATGTTGGTCAAGGCCTCGTCCTTTTCCTTGAGAAGAAAGTCCCTGGCCTTAATGTCCTCATCCCTGGCCTTAATGTCCTCGTCGTGCTGCCTCGTCAGCTCGTCCAGGATCCTTGCATGATCAGTCCTGGAACTTTCCAACTCGACCCTTGCAGTGTCAAGCTCAGACTGAAGATCAGCCTAATGCTGAATAACCCTTTCAGCCTCATGGAACTTCACCTGATTCTCGGCCATCCACTTGGTGGCTGAGGTGAGGGCACAAACAGACTGCACGAAAAATGAACAGATATCAAGAGGGGCCGAGGGAACAGTTAGTGAAATAATGAAATTAAAGAGGTGGGTCAAGACCAATACCTGTGTAAGGTAGTGCAGACCATAGTCGTACACTTTAGCAGGAGGCATCTTTGCTAAGAACTCATAGTCAGAGGCGAAAAGAGCAGAGAACATTGAGGCCTTGGCTGCCCTTAAGTTGGTGATCAGTGACGAGGGGTCGGCCCTCAAGTGTGCCAGGTTTTGAGACCAAAAGGCTCCCACGCTGGACGAAGAGGCCGTCCCCTCAGAGGCTTCGACCCTGACCCTCGTCCGAGAATCAGGCCGAGGCTCAACAGGGGCCTCAGGCTCCTTCCTTTTATTGCTGTCAGTGGTCGGCTCCACCACCGTCAGCCCAGCGACCTTTGTCTTCCTCAGAGCCTGCTGAGGCTCCTTCCCCTTCTTCTTGGCCAGTCCAGATAACTAGCTGGGAGCCGTCATTTCCCAAAGATAGTCTGGTGTATCTGCATGACGATCTGATAAGAGGACGATACGTTAGAAAAGTGCAGATCTAAAGAGGAAACACTTGGAAAAAAGCAAAGAACAGGAAATGTTCAGTGTAACTCACATAGTTCAGTTAGAGGGCCGACCCTCAGACCAGCTTCTTTGAGGGAACGAGGGGTCATCAAGTCTTCAAATTTTGCAAGCTCACCCTCTCGCCCTCATCCTCTAAGATAATCAACGATGTCCTTCTCCTCCAGGCTAAGTCCAGGGTCTGATCGGGCCTTCATGGAGGGGTTGGACCACTTCCTGGGGACCCTCGGACTATCGGCCACGGGCTCCCACTCCCCGGAGATAAAGAAAAACCTCTTTTTCCAATCATGGTTGGAAGTTTGTGACACATGGAGGAGTTTCTTCTCAGACCTCCTTGCCCCCAGATGATAATATCCAGGCTGTTTGGATGAGGAGGTGATGTTGTAGCAGCCCAAAAATAGGTCAGCCGAGGGCTCGTCGGTGAAGGCATTCTTCCACAGGGAAACATAGCCAAGGATCGTCCTCCAAGAGTTGGGGGGAAGTTGAGAGGGGGAAACGCCGAGGGCAAACAAAATATCTGCAATGGCAGGGTGCAGAGGGAGCCTGACTCCAACCTTGAACATTTGTTCGTAGACTGCAACCTCTCCCTCTTGACAATAAAAAACCCTCTCAGTCTCAGAGGGAACCCTCATAGTTACCCCGGAGGGCACTCCATAAATATGCCTCCATATCAGGAGGTCTCGATCCATAACAGAGGAGATAAAGGACGAGGCGTGGGAGGTATCAACCTCATCATCTGTATCATCGTCCTCTTCCTCAGCTCTCTCCCCCTCGTCACCTGCAGGAGGACCCTGGGGAAAAGCCACTTGGAAGGCATGGGGAGACAGGGTTGTCACAGGTATAGCCTCAGAGGGGGCCGTACCCTCGGCCTCTCGACCTGGGCTACGGTCAGATGTGTCCCTTCTACCAGAAGTTCCAGCACCAGTTGGTGAGGATGCTCTCTCGTCCATCTCACTTGGGTTGGGAGTCTCGGCAGGACGAGGTGACGACCCACAAGACTCAGAAGGTTCAGATGGTCTTATGGTGGCAAGAGGAATGGGAAAGATGGGTCGTACCCAATTAGGGTCGGCCCCTCGTCTCCTCTCTTCCTCTTCCTCTATTCGTCTGATCTCGTTAAAGGGCTTCTCTCTCAAGGACGGGAACTCAGATACTAAGCTATAAAGCCTCCTAAGCATTAAAGGGAAGACTCTACACTTAGCTATTACACCAAACTCAGCTAAACTCTACACTTAGCTATTACACCAAACTCAGCTAACTTAGCTACAAACAAGTGAGAAATTGACCAGGTTTAACTTTTAGATTAAACAAAGGAACTCAATGGTTTTGTCAAGAACACCCAAGAACCAGTTACCGGAGAAGACGCCGGAAAAGGTTATGGCACAACCTAAAGAGAATGCAGCCTCACAACCCTAAAAAACAAATAGAAATGAAGGCAGAAGAAAGCGGTGGGTGAAAGAGAGTACCTGATAAAGAGAGCAAAAAATGTTGCTAAGACTTGGAAGAATCGAAGGCTGCAAATGGCGATGGAAGCTGATAAGTTTCTAGAGAAAGAATGCTTAGGCGCGAAGAAGAAGAAGAAGGGGAGAGAGAGTTTGAAAATCTCTTAAATACTTTGGTAATGAGTGGACCCGTTTACCAACAAAGGTATAATTAGGGCACAAGGCCCTAAGTGCACTGCGCAGCCACCATGACCTTGGAAACTGAAACAACAATGAGTATCTGCCCAGGTGTCACTCACCTAACTGATCATACATGCATCTCATTTAAAACACTATCCCTCAGCCATCTCAACAGCACCTATGGCTAAGGGCTGGGGGTGATTGATATACCCATTTATATCCTCGGCTTGGATGAGGATTACCTCCAAAACGGACGACCATGCGAGGGGCCGACCCTTCACCAATCTCTTGACGACCCTTCGCCCAGGCTCCAGACGACAGTACGAGGGGCCGACCCTCCACCAGGATTCAGATGATAGTACGAGGGGCCGAACCTCTACCAGGCTCCAGACGACAGTACGAGGGGCCAACAGTACGAGGCCAGAATTTGGCCAGGCTCACTACCGGAAGAAACTTTGCCCTCGGCCTCAGGTCATAGGCCGAGGGTGATATCATGACGGCGCGTGGTTTGGGAGACGCGTGGAACAGTGCGCGTCAGGCTCATATGACACGTGGCAGACCGTTATAACAAAATCACACCCTCACGTGAGGGAATATTATGTCATCATTTGGCATCTATAGGTGTCAACAGGGGATTGGCTAGATCATTATTCACATGCACCATGCATACTTGGGGGGTACACTACACCCCCCAAGACCTATATATACTTGTCACCTACAACCCTACAGGGGATCGATCAATTTACTGTAGCCCTAGCTAAAACTCTGCTTGTACACACAGTAGAGAGAGAGAGAGGGTTATGTGCATTGTATCCAAGGCCATTAGTGCCCATACTTAGTGGATCACACACTCACAGTGGATGTAGGCCAAATTGGCTGAACCACTATTCACCATTGTCTTAGCACCTCTTATACTCATCCCCTTCTACATACTTATACACTTATACATCTCTATGGCTGCCATGGCTGCTACTGTTTGTGCTTACTATCACTTATCCGGTGGTGCTAAATTTCAGCATCATCACAATCGTTTAACTCTCTTAGGTCCGAATCCCAAATCCCCCATATTTGTAACACCCCGTAATTTTGAGGATTTAATATTTAATTATTTTTGGGAGTTATAAAAATATTTAAATTTGGAGAAAATTAAATTCATGAGTTGGAGAGTTTAATTGAGTGAGCCGAATTATTTATAATTGGCGACTTTTAAGTTTAATGGTTCAAAATCTCGTGTGTCACATTTTGAGGTCGAAATTTGGAAATTTTGAAAAATATTTTGAATGGCAATTCCGGGTGTCCGGTTGCGTCCGGATGGGTCGAGATAGTCAGAAAAGAGTACCCGGAGGTAGTAATTGGGTCTTGGGGTATTTTTAGGCATAGCCGGGCCCACACGGGGTGAGTTGGGCCTTTTTAATTAGGCACACATGTCCAAAAATGGGATTGGATGTTTTTAACCTAATTGAGAGATTAGGGAACGACAGTCAACTCAACTGTAAGCCTAGGGCTTGAGAGCAAAAATGGGGGAAAGAAAATCAAGAGCCAATTTGGGGATGTTAGAGCCAAATTAAGGGACTACACCAACGGATCAGACACTACGAACAATTCCAGGTAAGTGGTTAACTGTTGTGATTTCTAAATTGATGATAATCAATTCATATCATAGTGATGTGTAAATCAAAATTCATTTTGGGTGTGTAACTAAAAATTAAAATTGGGTTTTTGGAAATTGATATACCTTAATGGGATTTAGGGTGAGATTTGTTGTGTTTATGATTCCAGAATGTAGAGGAATGAATCGTATGTTAAAACCAGCGAGAAAAAATGGTTAATTGCTAATAATATGAATGAAATTCATATTGGGGATTTGAAACCCGGATAATACCCAAATCGGGAAAACCTTGGAATTAATGGATATTGATGATTAATTAAGGTCTGTGGGATGTTTAGACCCTTCTCTTATATGGCGGATATGTTAATTGTATTTGGGTAAGGATTAAGATTGAGAATCAAAGATTTAGGTTTCGTCTATGGCTGACAGAGGGCTCGAGAAGACGGATACTGGAACGATCGATCGATTGACCCAGGGGGTTCGATCGATCGATGCTGTAGGAATTCTGGTAGTGCCGCCAGTTTTTACTACATGGAAATAGTTATTGGGAAAAAGATTTTTGGGCTGATTTTATATGTTGAAAATAGACCAAGTGAATAAGTCCGGGTATGATGATAATTATAGGTAAATATAATTGGGAAATTTGATGGATATGCATGTGTGACACATTGTGGGCGAAAATGTGAGAATGAAATTCTGAGATGTAAAAATGGACTAAGCGAGCGAGTCCGGGTATGTTGGTAATTGTAGGTAAATATAAATAGGAAATTAAGGAGATGAATGTGCGACACATTGTGGGCGAATATGTGGGAATGAAATTATTGGATGTAAAATTGACCAAGTGAGCTAGTCCGGATATGTTGGTTAAGTGGCACCAAAGTATTAAATTAATAATTGAGAGAGAGTAATTAATTTGGAGTCGGAACATAGACTCGAGAAATATTAAGTTACGGGCCAAGTAAGTGAGTCCGGGGATAATAGTTGTGTGACACCAAGTTATTAAATTAATGGATGCGATAATTAATGAAGGTAGAGTCGGAGGGTAGACTCGAAAAAGTATTAAATTAATTGATGTTGTAATTAACTAGTTTAGGGTCGGGTTGTAGACCCGGGATTTGGTATAAATTAATTAATGTGTAAATTAATTATATTAGGGTCGGACCACAGACTCAGTTTGGTATGAAGTAAATAATGTGTAAATTAATTATAATAGAGTCGGACCACAGACTCGGATTTGTGTTTCTTAATTAATATGTAAATTAATTTAATTAGGGTCGTATTGTAGACTCGGGTAGATATTAAATTAATAGGTGTGTTAATAAATTAAATTAGAGTCGGACGATAGACTCAGGGAGGTATTAAATTAATAATTGTGCTAATTAATTTAATTACAGTCGGATTGTAAACTCGGGTAGATATTAAAATAATAAGTGTGGTAATTAATTTAATTAGAGTCGGATTGTAGACTCGAGTAGATATTAAATTAATAAGTGTGTTAATTAATTTAATTAGAATCGGACGATAGATTCAGGGAAGTATTAAATTAATAAGTGTGTTAATTAATTTAATTAGAGTCGGACGATAGACTCGGGACGGTATTAAATTAATAAGCGTGTTAATTAATTTAATTAGAGTCGGACGATAGACTCGGGGAGAAATTAAATTAATGGGTGTGTTAATTAATTTAATTAGAGTCAGACCATAGACTCGGGGAAAGTATTATATTAATTGAGGCATAAATTAATTATATTAGAGTAGGACCATAGACTCGGGAGTATGATAAATTATTAAGTGAGAAAATTAATTGTGTTGAGTCGGTCAACAGACTCAGGAAATTACAGGCAGTGTATGGGATTTTGAGTACACGGTAAAGTCGGAATTTATATTATATATATACGGTGTAGTGATAGTATATATATATATATATATGCGTGTATATATTGTGTGTGATATTAAATATCAGTGACTAGATATTTATTCAATTTATATACGCTAATGCTATCAAGGGAGGTTGCGTGATGTGGGTGAATCCCCTAGCTTGAGGAGTAGGGCGAGTATATCCCCAGGTCATAGCGTCCGGTATATATGGGTGAGGGATTTTTCTCACTTTCAGGGAAGGAATATGACCGCCTCCACTACGTTTATATTTTGGGCCAAGTTGGTGAGCGATTCCAACTTGGGGAAACTAGGTTTTGTGAGCACAGCTAGTGAGATAACATTTTAGAGGGAATCATCCGGCGAGGGTATACTCGAAGGGATGGATATACGTATGTTATATGTGTTGATGTTGTGGTAAAGGTACATATATAATGGTAGTAAATATTATATACGGGTAATAATACAGTGTGCGATGTATTTAATTTATATAACTTGTGACACGGTTATATGCTACTATTTAAGAGGAATTAATTAAGTTCATTGTGAGATAACTTATAATTCAAGAAATTATTATACTTGGTTTAGAGTAGTATGGCAAGGGAAGGTTATACCAGGACTAGTTGGATGGGGTAGTACAACTAGGTGGGGTTAAGGTAACTGATAGGTGTGCATAGTAGTGGAGGGGTGAAAATGTCCACAAGGGAGTGTGACACTAACTTAAATATGAAGCGCATTCACGCATTTTAAATTACTGTAGTTAATTCACTTGTTAAATATTTTCAAAATGTTTTGGGTTCTCACCCTTGCTATAAAACTATTTTCAAAACCTTTTAGGTGTCCATCCACAGGGACGCCAGGATTGATATTCTATTCCAGGGACACGGAGTTCCAGTATATGTGGATGCTAGCAGTAGTTTGGATTAGACACATCGTTCATTTATTCCTAGAGTAGGAATCATGTATCAGTTTCAGTTTTATTTAGGGCATGGCGCCCAAACTTTGAGTTCAGTTTTTTCAGATTTGTTTTATTCCGGTGTTGTATATTTGTATTGAATTATTTCACTTTGGTGGCCGATGGTTTATTCCTCAAATTATTTAATTAATTATTCAGTTGAGTTTTATTCAGTTATGTGAATGATTTATATTTAATTCCGCATGTAACGTTTTGTTTAATCAAAAAGTTAAAATTGGCACCAGCTTTTGGAATACTAGGTGGTTAGTAAGTTTTAAAAAGTTTTTGATAGTGATGCTAAGGATGATCCAACTGGGATTCCTGTTTTAATTTGATATAGGACTGATCACCCGGTATTTTATTAGGTGGGGTGTCACAATATTAAGCTTAAGTAGGGCCTTTACTACATGTCTACTGATATTTTTTAAATCCTTTTATAGTTAATACAACATTACCAGCGTCCCCCACAATTGTCGACAAGGAAAACTATACAAAGAAACAAAGAATCCCTTTTCAGCTTTTCTAGATCGATCGACAAAACTGATCAATCAATCGATCCATCTACCGATCGACATCCCTCGATCGATCAATCGATACCTGTTTGACAACTTCATCCCAGTTACGTTTTTCACCATTTTAATCCATCAAACCTTTAAGAAAATGTCCCAAAGTCCTAACCAAATCAACTAAACCTCACATGGGAATATTCTAACACTTTATAACAAAAATAACACATTAAATCTGTAAGAAATCTAACCATAACTAGATTTAATCTCCATAAATTATAAAACCCTATTTTTAATGTTGTTCGTGCATGTTCATCAAAATTTCCAGATTTTTTTAAAGTTTATCACCATTTAGTATAAGATTTTGTAATATCAATGTAAAGGGATTATTTCTAACATAAATACTACCCCATATCATGAATTACAACCAATATAAATCCCAAGAATTCACCCAATCATGCAATTTCAACCCCACACTATCGTGGGTATTATAACATGCTCAAAAATTTGCAAGATAAACACTTTCCTTATATTTGTATGTCCGATTTTCATTATTTCGTGATGAAGTTGTTCATCCCTTGCTCTGATCTTGATTCCGGTAACGTCGGTGGTTGGAAAAGGTGTAAAATGGCATAATGATCCTCTCTTCTTCCTCATCTATGGACTCTCTTCTCTTCCAAGTGTTGTATAACCCTAGACTCTCTTACAAAGTGACTAATATAACACTATAAAATTCGGAGTTCTTTCAACCCTAGACTCCCAAATGACCAAAACACCCTTACGTGGTGTTGGGTTGGTTTAAAAATGCCCTAGGACCCAATCAATACACCCAGGTACTCTATTTTGCCTATTTCGGCCCATTCAGAATCAACCGTGACCTAAAAATTGTGATCTAAGTCACTTTTCATAAATTTCCTATCTCAAACTCATTATATCCTACAAGCGACTCCCGATGGAGATATAACGTAGTCCCGTCGATATAACCCGCTACGTTGTGTAATAATTACCACAAGTTATTTACTATAAACTTAGTAATTTATTCCCTATCTATTAATCATAATGTCTCCCGGTCAATATTTAATAAACACAATATTTAATTCAATCAAATAACGGCACACGTGTAATTTGAAAAATAACTGAATTAATTAAATTCTTAATACTCAGAAATACGAGGTGTTACAGAGAAGCATTTAGAGGCGTTTCTTGGGGCACTTTCATCCATCCATTCTTCATTCATCAAAATCCTCTTCAATCTTGAGAATGAAGAGATGAGTTTGAAATTAAATGAGAGAAAAAATAGAGAGAGAAAGTGACGCTTTGTAGCATTTGTGACGTCCCCTAGGCTATGAAATTTGAAATGATTAAATGTACCACCATTTTGGGTTTCTACGGTGTCTCATTTACCCATAAAAAAATGACTAGTGTACCCTTTGACGATTCGCTATTTTTGCTATTATTTAGAAAATTGCCACTACTATAAAGTGATAGTCAGAGATTTACAAGCCATAGCGATCGACAGCCGACCAGATGTTTCAAGATAAATGAGCAACTCCTGACAGATTATACTCCATCCTTTCAATCATTTAACCATTCAGTCAAGAATGAAGGCTTGGGGGATTTTGTTGTGACCTAAAATAATATGGCCAAGTGTAGCAATAGAAAGGTGACACGTGTCATCATACTCAGTGGCCCCAGAAACAACAAACAAATGTGGTCGACACCATTATCCATTATTCCTGAGAACATATGTAGGATAAGTTATGTTCATTTCCCCAAAGTGTATTTTGTTGATAGCATATTTCGAAAATAGACTCTTAAGTTCATTCATACACATAATAACACAATTTTCAAGAATCCATACCCATGCTAAGTTTAATTCATATATATCATGGTTTAAGGTAATTTCATGGGATACACCCGTGTTAGTTGGTTGTCTTAGTCTAGTGATGTATAATTTAATCTAATATACTTTACTCTATATTCGTAATTAATAATTCCTTATCCACGTTTTTGTAAAAATTAAGGATGCGCCAAATCAATTATCATGATTAACACTTTTTTAGTGTCGTGAAATATGGTTCAATAATTATGTCCAAAAAATTAAAGTCGACTCTTAACTTATGACAACCAAAAAGATAATAGAATCTTAATTTAGGATGGAGGGAGTACTTGTTTTTCACATGACATATTATTTATCTTGTTTACCAAATATTTTTTTCTTCACTATCTCCATTTGTCACACATAGTATAATATTTTTCTTAATTTTTCCATTGCAACGTTCTTTGGGTTGGTTATATTTTTATTGTTATATTTGGTTTGCATACTATACACTAGATTTTTTATCAACAGGCCCTACCGTTCATCATGTTTATATATATCAAAAAATTACTTGACAAAAGCGTCAAGACTAAATAAAAATATGAATAACAACAAATTTATCAAAACATTCAGGTTTAAACGCTAGTTTTCATTGATTAATGATGGTTGATACCCGATTTGAATTATGTTTGTATTATTATTAATATTCCTATTAAGCATGTACAATTATATGAAGTTATGTGCCTAGTTTTCGATAAAATTTAATTATTCTTATTATTCACCTTATGATCTAAATAACATTGTCTTATATATAAATAATTTCTACTTAATTCATAATACACATTTGTTTTTCATCTTGCCAAATATATCCCCGTAATGTATGCTCTGAAATTTTTTTTTACACTGTCATTATAGTTAATCAAATTAATAATAATGTCTATATATTCAGATCTTGCAAGTCCAAGGATTTATTTAGTATCTTAATACTTCAATTTGGTATGATTTAAGTGAATTTAATCGGTTTGATTCGTTTAATTTAGTCTTGGGTATTAAAATTTTGGGAATTACATGAATATTTTAGTTCAACATTAATTATTTCTTTATTATCACATCTACTCCCAATAGTATTATAAATATACTCTCCTTCAACTATTCAAAACATTTTTAATAAGGGTAGACGGACATGATTATGTACACCTCCCATAAATTTCTTAAGATGTGCTATTCCCACACATTTTCATAAATGACACACACACACACACACACACACACACACACACACACATATATATATATATATATATATATATATATATATATATATATATATATATATATATATATATATATATATATATATATATATATATATATATATATATATATAAATAAGTTACAAAACTTATGTATGTCATAAGATTAAACTATGACATCACAATATGAATTATTTTTGCCCTTCCTATTTTACCCTTGAAAATTTTGTTTTCCCCCTCTTTTGACACACTCTAATTTGTTTCCCCTTTTTATTCAAAATTCAAATTGAGGGGTACAATGGTATTTCCACACTTAGAGTGAGGATTGTGCCACCCACGCTTAATCTAATGGATGAAGTTCCCTTTTCGCCACACTCTCTCCTACTCCCTTTGTACATTTCTGAAACAAACAACATCAAACCATTCGTACTCACTCTCTCTCATATAAAGCACATACAAGGCTCCATCTCATTCTCGACTACCACACAACCATTAAACGACCACCGAGGTGCATTCATCCTCTTTTCCTATTTTTTCTTGACTTTCTTCGTCGATTGGTTAGGGTATTGGTTTAATTTTTTGCATTTTCTATTTATTCTAATATATATATTTTCGATTTTATGGAGTTCGGATTAGGGGTTTGTGTGGATTTTGTAGGCTTACCATTTAATCGATTAGATTTATGTGACAACCCGCTCACCAAAATAAGGGGTGGCTAGCCCAATAGTCCAATATAACGGAATCATAGATGGAATCATACTCAGCATCTCAATAAAAATATAGAGTATCCAGGTCAACCACCCACTATTCCAGAAAACGGGTTGCCAAAATTTTTGTTTTAAAGTAAATAAAAGAAAACAAACAACCCATTTCCTGAAAAGATAGGGGAAACCACAAGG
The DNA here is from genome assembly GCA_949130495.1 of Sambucus nigra. Taxonomy (NCBI): domain Eukaryota; kingdom Viridiplantae; phylum Streptophyta; class Magnoliopsida; order Dipsacales; family Adoxaceae; genus Sambucus; species Sambucus nigra. The sequence goes on from OX422212.1 coordinate 366,695,291, forward strand.
ATGTATATATAATACTATAACAACCGATAACAAATAAGAGGACCAAATATGTTATCGGTCCGCTGAAATATACAACATTGTTAAACAATTTCAATAAATTTATATATTACATTACATTAATCAATTACAAAAGCTTGGGCCTCGCCCCGAGTAAAGGAGACCCGATCTTAGCTAGAATACAAAAAAATGAAAACGTTTATACCAATTGTATCCCGTAATACCCGCAATGCATCACGACTCATCGAAGACATTGGAATAGGAATTCAAGTCAGGCATCCTTTCGGCGGAGTACCTGAGCGGAAACAAGATTCATATGCAACAAGAAATGTAAACGGGTCAGGTCCCGGTTCTATATGATTACCAGATGAATAAAGAGTATGACAGTTATGAATATAATCATGCTAGAGAGAATAAAAATCAATCTACACAGTTCTAAAACATAACTAAAACAAAAAAGAAAAACATGGGTAACATAAATTTAAAACTTCCATTTCATTATTATGCTCCTTATCAGGAACTCATAATTACAACATTTATGCTTTTTACTAGCATTTCATTCCTTAACAGGAAAATATAATTAAAATTTTAAGCTCTTTATGGCTTTTATTTCAATTACATGCACATCCTGGCATAACCATTCCTTAGCAGGAATATCATCAACATTAAATGCTCTTTGTGGCATTGTACTGTGCTCTTTGTGGCACTTCTTCATGCTCTTTATGGCATATAATCCATCAAGTCCCACTTGATAATGAATAGTTATATTTATATACATATAACGATTATAAGACCGCCCCTCCGAGTTTCCCCACTGGGCGCGCCCCTAAATGACTATTATCTTCCAGGGCCTATCTATACAAGACAACCTGGGCACCTACAACGCAATACGTCGAGAAGCGGCCATATGCATGCGGGAGAGTCAAGACCACACCCAGAATCTCCTCACCAGCGCAGAAAACATAACATATCACTCATATGGCCTATGAACTATATCCACCCTACGTTCACTAGACAGGGGGCATCACCAAGCGCGCGAACTTCCCTTATGATGTCATTTAGAGAGGTGTGTATCCAGTAAATTAACATTTACCAAATTCATGATTAAGTAAATTATCATTTACCATCATCATTACCGTTTCCATTTCATTTCCATGTATATGTTTCATTTTATCCGAAACCATTTCCATTTACTTTTTGTAAACAATCTTACTGATTATCCGGAGCCATACGATAAATTATATCGTTGCTACAACCTCAAAGGACTAAGTAAACTCTTAATTAACTCCAAATATTTTAGGGTGTTATTATAATCCATCAATATTAATGTAGCTCTATTGAGCTCCAAAAGTATCCCAAACATAACTCTAGGAATCCTAGTTCCATAATAATTTTCTAGAAAAAGAGTGCCCTAACATCAATTGGCAAAACCCCGGAAAAGTCCCCACATACCCCATTCCTAGTGTAGGGAAAGTACTAACTCAATTTCAACTCTAGGACACCTAGTTTACTTCATTAAAGAAGGTTCCTAGTCCCTATTAAAGAAAATAAATCTAGGAAACAAAATAAGATTTTAGGATGAAAAACAGGGGACCAGTCGACCGATCCTGGAACCGCGGTCGACCGCGTCTCCAGATTTTACCTACAAAGAAAAACAGAAAGCTCAGAATGGAGGGGACGGTCGACCGGTCAAGGAACCGCGATCGATCTTGCTCAAAATTTATGCCTTTGTAGGAAAGCAGTAAGCCCTCCCACAAAGGCCCAGTCGACCGGTCCTGAGACCGCGGTCGACCGGTCATAGCAGACCTAGGGTTCTTCCTTCTTCCAAAATTAAATCCAAGTGAAAATTTCACTTTTTCCAGATCCAAAATCTCTTTTATTTTGAACCCAACCAAAAACCTTTATCTACCCAAAGATTATTCTACATGATTTATAACCATTACAATTCACAATTTTATCATCAAAACCAAATCTAGGTTTAAATACCAAAATTTCCATTTTTGATCTCCAAATATATATACATGAATATCACAAAATTTATTAATCTTAAAACATATATTTGCAAGTAGAAAACTTGCCTTAGGGTTGATATCTCAGATTTCTTTGAGTAGGAGCATCAATCCAACTTCAATCTTCATTTTTCTCTTCTTTCTCCTCTTTTCTCTTCTTCTTTCTTTCTCTCTTTTCTCTCTATATGTTCAAGACATAAAATGGGAAAAATTAGGGGTTTAGGAAAGATAAAATCGTGGCTCAAGTTAAAACTCCCAACTTAAGTAGTTAACACCACATTGAAATGACTCCCAAATACGTATTTCCGTTAAAACCCGGTAAAAGTGCCTGAAATACAAAAATGCAATATGGAACTTATTTTGACTGTCTCTCACCTTCCGAGACTAACTACACCCTCTAAACTGGCATCCGAAAATTTTATAAATTATTTCGAGTTCCAATTTCATTTAAATCAAAATGTCATTTTTTTTACATGACACTATAAACACGCAACCTGATGATATTTACTTTCACGTACTGTAAATATGCATCAGTCTAGTAAATATTAACTTTCAATTCATTCAATTAATATTTACTCCAGTCCCCATATTTTATATAATTACCTTATGCGGTAAAATTAATATAAAATAAGCCTCCCATAATCGAGGGTTGTTACAATTTACAGATGGTATTCATATGTTTTATGTTTGGTTAAAATAGAGTAGATTTACTGAAATTTTGGACTTCGTATGCTTGATTATCGTACTCACATTCCTGTAGCCTTTGTAGTATGGACAAGGACCCTGAAATTCAACCAGATTCTTAAGGTAATCTGTATGATATTTAAAAACCTTTTGTTTTAATTTGCGTTCTGGAGAAGCTAAATAAGGGTTGTTGTAATATGGGTTGCCAAAAGTTCTGGCAGATAGAAAGAAGATGAATGCCCTAAAGAAGAGGTTAAAAAGATTGTAAATTTTATGGGGTGGCTAAAATGCAGTTCTTTGTTTGCTCTGCTCTCATGGTTAATTTTGTGGCAAACTTTTTGTTAGTTTATTTTATAGGATGGTAAAAAGTAGAATCATGCATAAATTGGGGGTTATGCTATTTATTATGTCACTTATTCAATGGACCTCTGTCCCATGGGGTGAGCAGTTGCTCTGGCTGATAGGGTGGTGGAATTTGCATCAGTGTTCTAGTGGTGTTTATTGGCCATGGTATGTAAATTTGTGTAATAGCCCGTTTTTTTTAAATGAGATTTTTTAAACTAATTTTGGAAATCGAAGAAAAATAAAATTTTGGATTTTGTAAATTTTATAATTTAAAATGTTAGTTTTTAAATTTCAAAAATAAATTGTCAAACGGAATTGGAATCGGAATTAAAATGGAGTTTTAATTGAATTTTTATTATATAAAAGAGTCCTCAAAACATAAAACTCTCTCGAAAAAACTATTTAAAAATATTGGACCATCCGATCAAGCTGGAATGTTTTATACAATTTCCTCTCATCTTAAGCTAATTCATCCCCAATTTTCATCTAGTTCTAACGGTCCGATTGTTTAGAATAATTTTTTTAGTGTTTATATCTGATTAAAACTCTTTTCTTAATCAAACTCTTAATCCTTTATATATAAACAAATTCGTGGCTTGGCTTTTCAAATCACTTTTTCTCAAACTTTTCAACCAGAAGACCTCTCCAAAATACACCCTTTCATCTACAAACCATATCCTCAAACTTATTCAAGATTTCAACCTTAGATTAGAAGGCTTATTTTGTGTTTTCTCGAGTTTGGGCTAGAACGAGATTTGATTATTTTCGTGAGAGGAACATGATGGTTCGACGAGATTTTGAGGCTAAAATTATGTGATGATTAATGGGATGATTTTGAGGTACGGGACTTACACAATATGCTCCTAAACTCTCTCGAGAGTATTCCATTTTGATTTTGTGTCGATTGCACTCATATTGAATTGTGATATTCTTTGAAATCTGAAATAATTGTTGGAATCTAGATTTGATTCATTATGATATATTATCTTGTGATTTGAGCATCGTGTCATGAGATTTTAATATGGCACGGAGAATGGGAACCCGCCAATAGTCCAAAATCCGGATATGCTTGAGAATGCATAGGCGCGGTGAGGTGAGGCCTGGTGACTCATTGATGTGTTGTTGAGAAATTAATATTGATATAATGCTTGATTATTGCATTTGATTTGTATACGCGGATTCCTATTGTTGCAATATATTCATAGTGCAAATTATTTTTGAGCATATATTCATGTCATATTGTGTACTTACCCGTATATTCATGTCATAGACGTGGATTCGGACGCTATGGACTATTTTGGAGAATTATTTTAGAGCTTGGATTTGAAGATTTATTTTTGATGTAATAATTTGTTGTGTAATTATTAGTTGGAGAATTTTATAGTCGAGAGAAAATTATTGTAATATTTTTGTGGGAATAGAAATTGTGGATTTATTTCATTTATATTATGTACATTTAGATACTCCATACTTGTTGATTGATGGATTTATTTTAGTTTTATCGTAGTAGCACGTCGCGTTGTCTTTTTAGGGGCGCAGTGTGTTAGAATTTGACGAGAACATGTGAATTATTTAATAACACACAATACTATTTCTTTAAATTGAGGTTCTTTTTAGCAGATCCGCGTATGTCGTCTAGAGGTACTAGGGCATGTCGTCAAAGGTGTTTCAGGCTTATGATTTAGGACTCATAGTATTTATTTTTATTGATTTTTTATTTGTGTTGTGTAACAACTCGAATTTTTAATTGGGTATTTTTAAATAAAAGTGAACGTTTTATTAAGATTATAAATAATTTGACCATATTTATTGGATGCCAAAAATAGGACTAAGAGTGCCATGGGGTCAGAAGTCAAAAAATGAATAAATAAATAAAATATTATTATTTTATTCAAGAAAATAAAAGTGCCCAGAAAATTTTGAAAATAACCATACCGACTCAAAATTTAATTTTGAGCAACTTTCCCTTCTTTGACATTTCCAAAAAATATCATTTAGACCCAATTTAGGCCATTATTTAGTTCGGCTAAAAATCGTGTTTGAGAAGTTTTATTTGAAAATCAATCATTTTTTCCATATTCAAAGGGATGGTGGGCAACCCTATTTTACCATTTTGAAGAATCTTTTGGCACATATTTTGGCAGACAACTAATTTTATTTCCTCTCCTTTTATATATACACCTTAGCCACTTTTAATTTATGCATTAAACCTTAGTTTTTGGAGGTGTTCTTAGGGCTCTTTTGGCTTTAGATCTTGGAAGAGTTTTGATGATTCTTGGGGGATAATTTTGATGGTGAAATCTGAATTTTTGGACAAATTTATGATAGTTCTTTTGATGGTTTAAGGTATGGGGTTTTACACAATTTGCTCCTTAATCTCGCGAGTGTTTTTCCCTTTGAATTCATGTGATTATTGAACTCATATTTGAATTGTTAAATTCATTTGGAAATCTGAAAATAATTGTTGAATTATTTTGATTCATGTGGTATCATTACGTTTTTGTTGAGCACGTTGTCATGAGATTTTATTATGGCACGGATGTTGGGCACCCGCCAATATTCCTGTTCCGGCTAGTTGATAAAGTATGGCATGGTATGGTGAGGTCTGGTGACCTGGTTAATGTGTTGTTGAAAAATTATATTGATAAAATGCTTTTGAGATTCACATTTGATTTGAATACTCGTACTCGTGTTGTTACATTTTAATCACCGCTAATATTTGTTGAACATCTTTCTTGTCGTATTGTGTACTTCCCTATATTTTTTTTAGTTGGTATGTTAGCGTGGATCTGAGCGCTATGGACCAAATGGGATGATTTAAGCGTGGTTATTTTTTGGAAGAAGATTGGAGAATACTAGATGAGAAAATTTGAATTTATTTTGATGTATATAGCATTGGCGATTTATATTCTTTCGAGATAGATAGTTGTATTATTTCGAGAGACTTTTGGTTGTATTTAATTTGAATTAACTGATATTAGTGGTTTCTTTTTTATTGTGGGATTTTTAGATGCTCTATACCTTGTTGCTTATGGATTTGGATTTATTTTATCCATAGTAGCGCTCCTCTCCGCTCTCCTCGAGCGGGCGGGGTGTTACAAATGGTATCAGAGATTAGGTTTACGACCACCCTCGGGTCTTGGATTTTGGATCTGTTTCATTTTTGTACCGCATATTTGGAGATAGAAATTTTAGATGATCGCATTCGTGTTAGGTTGCGAGATTAGATGTGAGGAATTTATTTTTGGAGAGGAGATTTTTTTGGAGATTGTTGGCCTGATTTTTTTTTTAAGAGTTAGGCCTTTGTCAAATTTTGAGGACGAAATTGCATAGTTAGTGGGGAAGTATGTAACAACCCGAATTTTTAAATGCGTATTTTTAAATAAAAGTGGACGTTTTATTGGGGTTATAAATAACTTGACCATATTTATTGGATGCTAAAAATAGGTCTAAGAGTGCCATGGGATCCAAAGTCAAAAAATGAATAAATAAATAAAGTATTATTATTTTATTGAAAAAAAAGTGCTCAGAAAATTCTGAAAATCACCATACCGACTCAAAATTTAATTTTTGGAAACTTTCCCTTCTTCGATATTTCCCAAAAATGTGATTTAAACCCGATTTAGTCCATTTTTTGGTTCGTCCAGAAATCGTGTTTGAGAAGTTTTGTTTAAATATCAATCATTTTTGCCTTATTTAAAGGGATGGTGGGCAACCCTTTCTGACCATTTTGAAGCATCTTTCGGCCCATATTTTGGCAGCCAACATATTTTATTTTCTCTCCTTTTATATATACATCTTAGTCACTTTTAATTTATGCATTAAACCTTAGTTTTTGGAGGTGTTCTTGGGGTTGTTTGGGTCTTGGATCTTAGAAGAGTTTTGATGCTTCTTGGGAGATGATTTTGATGGTGAAATCTGAATTTCTGGGCAGATTTATTATGGTTCTTTTGATGGTTTAAGGTATGGGGTTTTACACAGTATGCTCCTTAATCTCGCGAGTGTTATTCCCTTTGAATTCATGTGATTATTGAACTCATATTTGAATTGTTAAATTCATCTGGAAATTTGAAAATAATTGTTGAATTATTTTTATTTATGTGGTATCATTATGTTGTTGTTGAGAACATTCTCATGAGATTTTAATATGGCATAGATGTTGGGCACCCGGCAAGATTCCTGTTCCGTCTACTTGATAAAGTATGGCGCGGTATGGTGTGGTCTAGTGACCCGGTTAATGTGTTGTTAAGAAATTATACTGATAAAATGCTTATGAGATTTGCATTTGATTTGAATATCCGTACTCGTGTTGTTATATTTTATTCACCGCTAATATTTATTGAGCATCTTTCTTGTTGTATTGTGTACTTCCCCATATTTTATTTTAGTTGGCAGGTTAGCGTGGATGTGAGAGATATGGACCAAATGGGATGATTTAAGCGTGGTTATTTTTGGGATGAATATTGGAGAATACTAGCTTTGAAAATTTGTATTTATTTTGATGTATAGAACATTGGCGATTTATATTCTTTCGAGATAGATAGTTGTGTTATTTCGAGAGACTTTTGGTTGTATTTAATTTGAAAAAATTGAGATTAGTGATTTCTCTTATATTGTGGGATTTTTAGATGCTCTATACCTTGTTGTTTGTGGATTTTGATTTATTTTATCGATAGTAGCGCTCCGCTCCGCTCTCCCCTGATGGGCGGGGTGTTACATGTTGTTTGTATGTTTCCGTGTTAGTCATCTTATGTTGCTTTTATAGAGTAGAATAACTGTGTGTGTATTATGTTCACGATTAGATAACGAAAACCCCTTTCTTTTTATTTCCATGTGTGTTTTTTAATCATAATTAAAGACCCTTCTTTTCATAAAATATGTTTGTATTTTGTTGAATCCTTCTACGCACTTGGAGGGTAGGTGTGTTAGCGATGTCATATGCGTTTGGAAATCGGATGCTAGAATAATGTTGTGGAAAAATATTGGATTCAAGTAATCCTTGAAACTAATACCTAATTTTTCCTATCGCTCTGAACCCAATCACATTCTTATGCCTCGCTTGAGTACTTTTTTTTACTATTTGTTGGAGTATATGTCCGTAGTTATCTATGTCCTTATTTTCTATTTGAAAAAGATCTTTATTATTATTTTTTTAGTTTTTAGTGTATGTTGAGTTTATATTAGTTTTGGGCCAGTTTATTGGTCAACATGTTAGTTTCTCTCAAATTCAATTTCTTTGAAACATGGTATTATTGTCTTTAATGGCGATGACGAATGATAATGCCTTCCTTATCTCTTTATCTATTTTCTCTGTAGTTGCATTTCATTTGAGTTTTTGATTTATTTCAAACTTCATCTATTGCTGCCTTTTTTCATTTTTTATTTTTTTTGCAATTTTTCAGTTTGTTCTGCAATGCTTTTGTTCCTCATCCCAGGTTGAAGCTTCAACATTGACTCTGTTTTGGGTGGAGACCAAAATGTGTTGTTATAGCTGGTTCTGAAAACACTCACTAGGATGAATGGTCTACTTTGGAGGAGTACTCAACTTCTTTGTCTGAAGTGACTTATGCTCTACTCAACTACTTACTCCGGCTTCCAATTGGTGCATATGTTCGACCATAGTAAGCATGCATGCCGCATTTGTTCAACTAAATGAACTATTATTGTCACAGTGTGCATATAATAATGTGTGTATTGCCTATATCATCTAACCTAATTATATCTGTATGATTTTTAGGTTCTAAAATTCGTGAGAAATAATACAGGTTTTGCCCTTTTCATATTAATGGATGAAAGGCGTTGAACAATGGATGCATGCAAATGGATTGTGAGACACCAAAGTTTGTATTAATAAGATTACCACACCCTTTGTTTTTTATTAACTACCTTTGCATATTATTTTCATCAAACATTTCAATTGAAATGTGGTGTTTTCACTAGATCTGAAAACATCGTTCTTGGAAAGCATTCTAATTTCGTCTTTGTAATTAGTTCATTTCATTCATGATTCTTTTCATCATTTCAATGTGACAGCATATAATATTTTTGTATATCATTTCAGCAATCATAAGTGGCTCTGTACAGTTAACCTTATTTCAGACAAAAATAATATGGCTTTGTATAGTTAACCTTAGCTGCTGCTACCCTGCTCTCCCCCCAGTCCATCGCTTCCTTACAAAGAACCCCTCAATCTGGTGGAATGCTTCTATTCGGATCTCCATTAAATGCTTTTCATCATTGACATAACCCCTCCCTTCCCCCAATGTTGTTCGTGTTCGGATCTCCCTCTCTCTTCTGGTATACCCGTTGTTCTCTTACTGCCTTCCTCCCCCTGTCTCTATTTCTCTCTATGTAGTCTTACTTACCCTAATTCACATTGAGTGTTCATAATATAATTAATGAATATGTAATTATTTATAAATGTAGGTAGCAAATTTTATTTTTTCCATTCAGGGTTCATAAGTTAAGATTTGTCAAAAATACTATCTGACAAGCACTATACTTTTCTGCTTAGTTTTGTTTTATTTCTACTAACCACTTTGGATTTGATGTTTTTTTTGGTCCTTATTTTGTTACTTATAACCTATTTGTTTTTTAAATTATTCGGGGGAGAAATTTAGGTGTAGATTGTGATAGGTAGGTATCAGTTCATTACGATTAGTTATATAATTAGATATCATAATTTAAGCTTTGTTCTAATCATGAACACTAATAATGTTTTTTTTCACAAATATAACATATTTTGGTGTTATTATTTACATTGGTGTTGTTGCTGTTAGTGCTTTGATTAGTTTTGTGGTCCCGTTGTTATATCTCTATTTCTATTGTTGTTAGTAATTTGATTACTATTTACGTTGGTGTTGCTGCATTCTTTCTTAAACAATTCATATTCATTAACCCCATAATATCAACTAATATAAGTTGTATAGTTTCTATTATTCAATAACTATAGTTTATAGTATTCAATAACAATACAACTAATATTATTAAAGTTTTGATAAACATATTATGAAGGTGATGCTGGAATACTATAGATGCTCCTAGATGAACGACATAGAGGTGAACGAGAACGAGCATTGGATACACAATCATGTAAGTTGTTTGATTAATAGTAATTGGATACACAATCACGTAATAGTAACTAAATGTGATACTTACAAGATACTAAATTATTTGATTAGAAATTTCGTTTATTATAGTATTAGTTAGTATATGTGTTTTTTGAGTTGGATTGAGTATTGAAAGATTCTATTGATCGTGTTCACACCACGAATTTGATATCTATAAGTTTTATTTTTTTCACTTGATGTAATTGTTCTTAAGAGTAGAAATTATGAAATTTTGTAACATACAACGGCAATGCCTACATTTATTAAGCAAAAAAAAACTCAGGCAGGAAGCATAGTAAAACTAGATGCATAAGACCTTTTAATGCATACTATATATAACAGAAAGATCAGATTTAATTACCTGAAGAATTCTGGGAAAGATCTGGTCATAGATGAACTATTGTGAGGATTCCAATAGATCTTTTTCATAAGACCTGGTCACAGATGTACGTTTAACACTGTGCTAAAATGCATTGATACTTGAATATTTTTCGTTAAAAATATGAACACATTGATGCTCGAATGCGACCTAATTCATTTTTGTTTTGTGATTTGTTTTGCAGATTTAACAAATATGGTTTTCCTTGCTATTTTCATTATTAAGGCGCATATGTTTGGGCATGCCACAATCACATTACCTGAGAGAAATGTGGGACTAGGCAGCTAAAAAAGAACATCAAACGACATCTAGGAACTCATGATGCAGATGTGGCTACATTCGAGAGGATAAAATGCATCTATAAGGGATGTCTCCACATATTTTCATCCAGATCAAAATCTTTATCAGCACATGAAAGCTATGCACTTCAAACAAAAATCATTTGCTTTTCGCATTTCTGTGTGGCATGAGATATGTGTTCAGGCATATGAGAGATAATCATGAGCAATCTGGATTCCATATTTACACTCCCGATGATTTTGAGGAGTTCGATGAACAATTTCATTCGAGGCCAAGGGGTGGCCGAAAAAGGAAATACCCAACCATTATAGAGACTTTTGTGCGGAGAAACGTTACGCATATTCCACTAAGTGAATTAGATTCTATTTTGGACAAAGGGCTTGATGCTAAACTGAATAAGTAGTTAAGTTAGTTATTATTAGTGCTTAAAACATAGATTAAGAAATGTATAAGTCATGTTTGTGTTGATTTGTTCATATATTGTCACAAATGCTCTGTATACAGGTAGATTAAAATGTTGTATTGGGTTTGTTTAAACATTTTGAATGTTTTACAATTGGTTGTTACCCCTTAACCAGGGTGGGTAGTCCAATATATGAAGGAGACTATGCCTTTTTTTTTTTAGAATTGACGCATTGTTAATTTGAGGCACAATGTGAATTTAAGTGATCAATTTAGACTATTTGAACGTTGTTGGACTATTTTTTATTTGTTAAGACTATTTGAACATTCTTGACAAACGAATTCGGGGGTGGAAAATAGATTTAGACTATTTGAATTCGATGGTGGAAAATGTTGAACGTTCTTGCAAACGAATTCGAGGGTGGAAAACGTTGTTGGACAATGTGAATTCGAGGATGGCAAACGAATTTAGACTATTTGAACGTTCTTGGCAAACAAAATTTTTTCTTTCTTGCTATTACGTACTTTAAATTTTTTTGCCATTTTGGGATTATTAGCGTGCCTTTAGGCACGGGCATATATATATATATACACACACACACACATAACCAACATAATTTTTCCTTAAAAATCTGCATATATTTTATTATTTATATTATAAACTACGGTTACAAAATTCATGCCGCAACTATCACTACAAAAAAAACTGCTTTTTACTACGGTGCTCCAACCGTCTCAAAAAGTCCTCTGGCCGTCTCAAAAGCCTTTTGTGATGCCTTTTGAGACGGCAATTGGGCGTAGTATTAGACCCCGTTTTAAAAGCGTTTTGAGATGGCAGAAGCTGTCTCAAAAAGTTTTTTTGAGATGGGAAATACGTCGTCTCAAAAGGTCACTACTTATAGGACCCTTTTAAGACGGCGAGAAAACTGTCTTTTAAAGTTATTTTTAGAGGCGCCAATAAACGTCCCAAAAGAGTTTTTGAGACGATAACTTAGCCATCTAAAAAATTCCTCATTTATGGAATCCTTTTGAGACGGCAAATAAGCCGTCTTTAATAATTTTGCGCCAAAATTAAAATTTCATCCATTCCATATTATACTCAATATACTTTTAAGAGAAAACTCTTAAAAATAATACATAACATATTTGACATCCTATTTCAACAAATATAACACATAATCTTCCATTCAACTTAAATTATAGTCCATACAAAGATAAAATGGACAATTTCAACATTGTGACCATCACACTAAATATCTATACTAAACTTCACTTGTCTCATTAGAACAAATACATAAAAACCAACGTATTCCTAACATAAACTAATGCAAGTAAACTTTCAATCATGAAGCAAACGATCTACATCAAAACGTGTCTTGCCTTGTCCACAAAATATTTTGATCTGCAATAAAATTTATTCAGTGCCAGTTACCGTAAACAAAGAAGTAATCTTTTTTAATAATTCCTATTAATGACAATCTGTAAAAACCTTATCAAGTTTGTATACCTTCGTTTTTTTACTTTTAAACACTTAATATTTTAAAAAAAAAATCGGCAGAGTCTCCTTTGTTTATTCATGAAAACCAATTTGTTTAAACATAAAAATGAACTAAAAAAAAACTATAGAAATAGCCACAACTACGGGCAGAATAGCCACAACATATATCCTACCTAACACTACTCCACATACATATATAAAAATAAAATAAAGATGTGTTATTACCTCGGCGTTATGGGCCATTGAAGCAATGGAAGCATGATGAGGGATAATACTCTGAAACTAACTCCGCATTTCACTTCGCATTTCAGTTTTTATCTGTAGTAGTGCTTCTTGGTGACGAATCTATAATTCTTCGAGCTCATGTCGATATTGAGTGTCTCGATCTTCAGCGTCTTATCGATGTTGAGCCTCTCGATCTTCTTCGTCTTTCTATACCCACACCATTCTTGTCATATATGTGATAGGTTAGTGTGTAACAATCGATTATCTGCAATTTTCCAAAGAGATTTATGCATACATTATATTGGCATACATAAGTGAAGTCATATATAAGATATGTAAGTTTGGTTTGGTACTCACATTGTTTAAAATTGGTGGTTCACACAGTAGGTTTATATTGGCGCTTAATGATATCTAGCCATGAAATTGGTTTTTGCCACATCATCCCCTCCACGAAAGAGAAAAATGTTATTCATGAACTAGCTACAACTCGTAATTTAAAAAAATATTCATCAGTTATAATATTTTTGGAAAATATTGGAAATATAATTTTTGAGAAGGATATTTGTAAAATAAAACACTCCACATTAGTGTTATAAATCATAATGGAATACCATAATGAAGTAACAACCAAAGAAATGGAAGAAATTAAAGTTTACAACAATTGGAACAAACATTCGTGTAGTTATACATCAAAATGGATAGCGAAGTAGTGTTATACATCAAATTTAACATTCAATTGCCATTCTCTAAAAACATAGGTTACTAGTTTTATAGCACAATGCACTGCACTATCTACTCGTGGGCCAAATAATCCGATGTTATGGCCAGTGTCTACTCGCACCAGTAATTACTCTAGCAAGCACACTCTATTTTGCGTTAAGTGAAAACAACATTGTTTAAAAACATGTAACAAGTATTTTCGATCAATTATCCCATTAGTCTATTGAATTTTTCATGTGTAACAGGTGTCTTCCACCTAAAAGATACTAAATTATCTTACATAACTCCCAATTACAGAAAATGAATTGTTATATAAAAAAACATATTATAGCTGTTATATATGTTTTAACATATATAACAACTGTTATAACATATAACAGTTATATCTATTATAACATATATAACATACTAGTGTATGCTCGTGCCTGAAGGCACAGCAAAAATTTCCAATGTACGTAATCGCAAAACGACGAAAATTTCCAAAAGTACGTAGTTGCGAAACGAAAATATTTCCTTTCTCCAACAAAACAAAATGTAATTTTAAAAAAAATGGTCATAATTCCCGAAGTTGTGCGCGTCATGACTTCAACTCGCATGCTTATAACACTTCTTGCATCGTGTATAATGCAATTAATAAATGTTTTAGATATTATAAGTGTAAACAATTTATAAAATTTAGACAGTTTTGTCCCAATAATAGTCCACGATATAAAACTTGAAGTATCAAAATAATAAAATTACAATAACAAAGATTGCAGCACACAAACGTTTCCCATTCATGTACGCCTAAAATCACATATAGCATATAAAGGCATCTCAAATGTTAACTTTTCTTTCCAAAAGAAATGTTATTATATAAAGACATTAGATATAAATATATATAGTGAAATAGAACAAAAAATTAAGAAAACAAAAGAAAAATTGAAATAGATAAAGAGAGGCAGAGAATCAGGTAGAGAAAATAGGGCATACCTGCTTGTTTTTGCAAGCCAAGACCTGCTCCTCCCCTCTTTTGTATAGCCAAGACCTACTTGTGTTATTGTAACCTGCAACACAAATGATCACATCACCTATGTTGAACAATGAATTAGAAAATAACAGGATGTTAATATCAAAAATGAAAAGAATATAATGAAAAATTCCTTGTTAATAAATTTTAAAAACAAAAACTGGTATAGTGGGTGATTTTACGTGTGTGTGTGAGTGTGTGCATGCACGACACAGAGATAGAGGGATACCTTTTGTGCCTGTAGTTCCAAATATGACATCGCAAGAGTCGGCGCCTATAGCAAAATGAAAATTACCCATAAGCTCAAAACTAACACAGAACCACCACCGCCTTCATTCCATTAGTTTGGATCTCCTTGAGGATTACTTTTGTTTGCAGGACTAAGCCCCTAGGAAAGCCGAATGCTCTGTCCACCCAACTGAGTTTTGTTTAACACTCGTAAAGCTCTATCCACCCATCATTTGCCTACAGGTATTTTCACATGAACTAAACTTCAAAGATGAATCAGAATTGAACTTCAAAGAATTTAACTTCAAACATTAATAAAAGAGTTTTGCCTTTTGGTTCTTTAGTTCTCATTATAGTAGATTTATTTTTCAAAACTTTTGATCACCTCACTCTCATTTCCTTCCTCTCATCTCTTCTCATTAGGTGCATTTCCCCGAGAGTAATCCTATGATCTCTTTTATGAATAATCTAAAAATTTAAGAAGTGTTATGAAAAAATGGAGTTGTGAATCATTTGAAAATATCTTAAAGAAGGTTCAAGAGGCTGAAGATGGGATTCTCAAAAATGAATATTATTTTCATTGCCACCATCTCTAGAAAATAAACTTAATCATGAGAATAAATGACAATGCCTCATTGTTGCCTGCTTTAGACACAGTGGTGAGCTTTCAGAAACAAAAAGTTAATCTTAAATGGTCCTCTGAAGGTGATGCTAATACTAAGTATTTCCATAACTATGTTAAATTGAGAAGAAAAAAAAAATGAGATTATGAGAATTAAAGATGACTATGGATCTTGGTTAGATTCTATTGAGGATATTAAAAGATAAAGCATTCAGTATTTCACTAATATATTTCTTGATCAGTCTACTAGTGATATGCATCATAGCATGCTAAATAATATCCCTTATCTCATCACTAATGAGCAAAACTCTGCTCTTTCCTCTATTCCCAAATTAGAAGAAGTTAAGGCTGCAGTTTTCATTACTAATGAGCAGAACTATGCTCTTTCCTCTGTTCCTAAATGAGAAGATGTTAAGGCTGCAGTTTTCAACATTAGTAAAGATAGTTCTCCACATGTTGATTGATTAACATGGGGATTTTTTTAGATCTATATGGAATATCATTGTAATGGATATTCTAAAAATGGTAGAATGCTTCTTCTTAGGGTTTGATATTCCCCGGTCAATCACTTCAATTACTTTAATCCGTATTCCTCAAAAGGATACTCCCAATACCTTTTCTGACTATAGAACTGTCATTTTTAACGGTGACATTCACGACTTCTTCCTTCATACTAATGGTATTAGACGAGGGGATCTTATTTCCCCAAGTCTATTTATTATATTTGTAGAGGTTCTTTCCAAGATCCTGGACCTATGTGCTCGTGACCCTTCTTTTACTCCATATAAAAACCCCGTCTCCTTTCCTTTTGTATCTCACCTTGCATATGCAGATGATCTATTGTTGTTCTTATCTAGTTAGATCAAATCACTAAAAAAAATTAAATCCATTATCATCAATTATGATGCTTGTTCTGGTCAGATTATAAATATATACAAAAGTTTCATATATGGATCCAAATGTATCTCCACTACACGGAAGAATTCCATATCAAGTTGTTTGGAGATTTCTTTTAGGAATGCCTAATCAACATGTTTTAAACTCTATTCCTTTATACACTTTGCCATCTCTTAACCCTCCTAGAAAGTCTTGAGTTGTATTGTCTCTCTTCTCTCAAATTTCTTCTATGGTTACAATAAATGCAAAAATAAATTTCACCGGAAGAATTGGTTTGACATCTGCTTACCAAAAAGTGAAGATGGTTTCGGTATTATATTTATTTAGGATTTTAACATATGTTTTGGCATGAAACTTTGGTGGAACTTCAGAACAAAAAATTCATTATGGAGTACTTTCATGTTCAAAAAATACTGTAGGAAACATCATTTAATGTCTACTTCCTTTTATGAAGATTCAAACACTTGGAGAAGGATGGTTAGAAGTAGGTCATATGTTGAGAATAATCTATTTTGCCTCAAGGCTGAACAACCCTTCATTTTTCTCCCTATATTTATTCACCCTCAAATCTAGAACACCTATCTATCCATCTCTCATAAATCATTAATGGATTTATATTCCATCCTTTCAATTTCAACTCCCTTTTGCTCATATATTTCTTCTATTCAGTTTCAATTTCAATCTCAATCTCAATCTTACCCCTCCAAATATTTTCAGCCTTGTACTCAAATTTGTACCTCCTTTTTACGACTCTACCCTCCACTTCTCACCAATGGGAAAACGTAATTCCCAATGTAAGAGTGCTGTAATGTTGGATAGCGATGACACGAATAGTGTAAGCTCATCATCAACTGTTCCGTCCGAGCATATGTTTTTGTCGAGTGTTGAGGAAGTAAATCTTGATAGGGAGAGTGTACTTGATCAATGTTTAGATGCTTTATATGAGAAAAGGGGGTCCACAAGAGAGAAGGCTTTGGGGTTAATTATTGACACTTTTAATAGCATTTTACAACACGAGTTTGTGGAAAAAAAGTTTGCTACATTATTACATCAATGTCTGAGTTCCATCAAGCGAGGTTCTGCCAAAGAGATAGATTTATCATCCCATGCGACTGGGTTGTTGACCCTTACTACTAGTCATGGAGAGAGAGCACAAGAAATATTAGAAGAATCAGTCTCTCCTATTTCAGAGGGTCTCAAATCTCGATCCGAAACATCCAAGATATTAGCGCTATTGGAGTGTTTGGCTATTGTCACTTTTGTTGGTGGAGAAGGACCAGAGGAAATGGAGAAATCAATGCAAATAATGTGGCAAGTGGTTCATCCAAAATTGGGTTCCAATGTAGTTTCCACTAAACCTTGACCTACATTAATAACAGCAGTAGTGTCTACTTGATCATTTCTTTTTACAACTATGGATTCACGGACACTTAATTATAAAAGTTGTCATGAGTGGATTTTCTATTTTTCTACTCAACTAGACAAAGATGATAGATCTGTATGCATTGCAGCTGGGGAAGCACTTGCGTTAATTTTTGAGATGGGAAATGTGGAGAACTTATCTAGTGTATCTAAAAGCTCAATTGACAGTTCTACTGATGAAGCAAACAAATCTCGTGATGTTACACATATATAGGGATTGAGGGATAAAATTCTAGGTCAAGTGAGAAGCCTCTCTGTGGAGGCAGGTGGTAAGGGATCAACTAATAAGAAAGATCTTAATAGTCAGCGAAATATATTTCGGGATATTTTGGAATTTCTTGAGGATGGTTACAGTCCGGAGACCTCAATAAAGATAGGTGGAGAATCACTAAACACTACTACGTGGTCTAAACTAATACATTTGAACTTTTTAAAACGTTTTCTTGGTGGAGGTTTCGTTAAGCACATGCAGGAAAACGAATTGCTTCACGATGTCTTTGGCTTCACTCCAAAGAAGAAACTAATTTCAGGAATATAACGTATATCTGCAGCAGAAAAGAGGTTGTACAAGTCACCAAAATCAGTGCATAATAAGGCGAGGACTCAGCTGCTGAATAAGCAACGCAGGTTATCCTGGGATCGGAATGCTGGCCATTATGCAGCTGATTTCAATGAGGAGGATTAGAGTCGCTAGTGATTTATTTGCAGGTGTCAAAGTGACCCCCATTCCTCAAACTTTAATATTATTTTGATGAAATCATTCAAAACTGTATTGATTTAGTTAATGACAGATGGATTAGTGATGATCACAATACAATACTCAATCAGATAATTTTGTATTAACTAAAAAATAAAATATATTTTGTCTTGTTGTTGGTTGGAATAACTGGTTGAACTCAGGGCTTCTTCATGATTTGGGATTCCAATCCAAATTAAAGGTTAAATCCCCCTTCAATTCTTATGGTGTTTGGGATTCATCTTTAATATTTCACTTATTTCCTCATCAAATCTCTAACTTTATTATTAATACTCCTATCGTTCACAACTCTCATAATATTCCTCTGTGGGAAGCTAAAAAATCTTGATATTTCTCTATATCTTCTTCCTGGAATATTATTCGAACTCACAAACCTTCTTCTTCGACTAATAATTTCATTTGGCGCAAATCCATTCCTCTCAAAATCTATGTTCTTCTTTGGAAAATTCTTAGGGATATTGTTACAATTGACTCTACTATTAAAAGAATGGGCATCGAAGGTCCTTCTAAATGATTGTGTTCTATTTATTTTAAAGAAGAAGATATTGATCACTTTTTTTCTATTGGAGCAAAGATGCAGGAACTCTTCCCCTTGAATATAATGTAGTTTTTGTTTCTCCAAATGACTTCAAAGATGAGCATAGAGGAGGCAAGTCAGATATTGAAGAGTTGTGGGCTTAATTTCATGGAGCAAATGATATTCCAAAGTTAGGGGATCGATAAATCCCTGCTCAGATGTATTTTAAACATCTCAAAATGCCAACTTTCTTTCTCTTATACGATCTGTTTTATATAATTTCCACTTACAAAGGTTTATTGTATCTAATATTATCTAATAAATTCCAGATTTACCCAAAAAAAGACACACACACACACACACACACACACACACACACACACACACACACACACACACACACACACACACACACACATATATATATATATATATATATATATATATATATATATATATATATATATATATATATATATATATATATATATATATATATATATAATTTTATACAAACACAAGGGGGAGAATGGAGGGCTGATGTCCTTTCATCATAGTAATTGCGTTAACATAATATCCTTGTTTCCCCCATTTTAATAAGCACCATGACTTGTTAGCGTATTTTATGTAATATTGATGGTGAGTTAGTCACTGACCATATTTTGCTCCAATATCCGCACTAAATTTCTGTGGTATAAGGTCATTCATGTGCTTGGGATTATGGCTCAAGAAAACGGCGAAGTGTGTGTGAATATACAGCTCAATAGCCTAAGTTGATTCCTTTGACTTGGCTTGGCTGCTATATCACAACGCTCAAGAAAAAGGCTGTTGTATCACAAGTCAGAGTTAGTCGTGGAGTTGAGCTTGTTATTAGGTAAAGTTGATTCCTTGTTTTATGGTAGTTAGTTTACTTGTAGGCTATTTAAGATTATTATTGTTGTGAATAAAATTGTCTCTTCTCCAATTCTTTTCTTCTCTCTTAATACATACCATATCAAATAATATATGGCTTTTTAGTAGATTTGGGTTAGCATTGAACATTATTATAGATGAAGAACAACTCATCTCCTTCTCTAATAATCACCCTATGTTGCAAGGATTGGTAATGACTACTATGGCTTATGCAAAATGCTCCAAAGATAAAAGGCTAGACCTTTGGGACTCCTTGGATCAAATCTCTTAAGGTAATGAATCTCTGCCTCACCTATCATAGGATACTTGAACATTATTTCAAATGGAGAAGAAATTTTTTTAAAGTTCAAACAATGTGGTGTAACCACATAGGTTTATGGGATGTGATTAAAACTAAGAAAATAACATTGGATTATATGATCTAGCCATTCCTTATCCTCACAAGTTTTTCAATGATCAAGGTATGAGCCTCGGGTATTGCGATTGCATTGTGTTATGTTTCCTTAAGCTAATTTGACACTATACATTCTGCCCCTTTGGGAAAGAGGTGTGTTTTTAATTTAATAGTACAATCATTACTTGATCTTGCTTTAGGACTTCTACATAATGAATTCTTTCGTACGACCAAATATTTACTAGAATTATCATCAAAAATCATATTAGTTCCTTATCCAGTGGTTTAGTCTATAGATGCGAAGCTTTCTTGCAGAGGACATGAATTAATTAACACAAACAACATATCAATAATTCTTACTAAAATTCACACAAACTAGTAAACAAACATTCTCGTAGCTTAATCTAAACGCTATACTACAGCAACCAATTGACAATCCGGGTTTTCAATTAGATCACCTCAACCTCCTATCACCACTACAAATCAATCCGGTACAAAAATGAATGAAATATGTAACATCATTAAATGTTAAATTCATGAAAAAGACTGCAGACATACGACATGCAATACTACACTCATCATTGCTGGCGCTAGCTTGATTAGCACTGTACTTTATACCTAATTCAAATAAAACACATTAATTCCCCTACAACCAAAACACAAAATTAAAGTAACAAAGAATAATTATAATTATAAACACTCACGAAGATCCATAATATGATTCTTAAAAATAGCACAGTTGTCCACAACGATATGTGTATCAGACAATCAAACTTTAATAATTCAATTAACTACAAACATATGATCTAAGTATCCTAATAAACAACTAATTACATCATCAAGACATCAAATTACTTTTATATTACATTTCCTTTCATTTTAATAGCAACCAAACAAGGAAATTTACTTACTTTCATTTTAATAGCAACCAAGCAAGGAAATTTACAATCAATATATAAAATTTACTTTCATTTTAATACCAATTAAACAAGAAAATTTACTTACTTTCATTTAGGGCCAGTTAGTGAATAGTCCCTACTATAAATATATATTTTTTAAAAAGGACATATATTTTTAGTTTACCCCATTTATTCCCTCAAGCACTCAATATTCTTTTATTTTTAGAGGTCCGCGCCAGCGGCACTCCTTCTCCAAAATATGTGGCAAAGGACTTTTTGAAGCAAAATAAAAAAGCTTTGACTAAATGAGTATTAAAAAATGTTCGAGGGACTATTTGGTATATGTCCCATCATTTTAATAGCAACCAAACAAAGATTTACAATCAATATATATCAAAACTAATTTGATGTCTTCAACCATAAAATCTCACTTTAATAATATCCAATTACACGTAACCCCAATTTTTTAAACCCTAAGTAGCTAATATAGCACAATGACTCGCATGGTATTCAACATTGCAAATAACAGCCAATTCAGGGATAGATATGAGAGGAAGAACATTTCCCACCATAAGATTGACCTTCTTCTGACAGAAAACAAATCCCTCAATCCCAGTCGTAAAAACATAGCCAAAAGAAGAACTCTTAGAAACCCAATTTCATGGAAATTCATCTCATGTTGTAATCAATGTCATTCGAAAATCAAATATCTCAATCTAAGTCGTAAAAAGACTTGATTAGTTGACTTGATACAATCATTTTCAATCTCATTGAAGAACTTAGTCACGTGATCACTAATAAAGAACATTAGCCTTTTTCTAGACGAAAACAAATTTAGTCACGTGATCACTAATGGAGAACATTAGCCTTTTTCTAGACGAAAACAAATCCCGTATAATGGAAGGGGAAACAATGAGAGTAATGTATGAACCATGGTTTGTCAAGTACAAAGTTGATCTTTATGTTTTAGGGTCATGTTCATGCATATGAATGACTGGTATGTGTTTCAAACATTTCTTACAACATTGTAAATGGAATATGTGCTCCAGTGATTGACTAGTCACATAATCATTGGCGACGATGAAAATATCGATGGTAAAACAAAGGTCTACTAGTCAATTTCGGACAACCGAGAGCCCCGATGAGGACACAGACACTTCATATAAGTTATGTTTTAACCTCTCGAGGAGTTTGTGCCTGCCTCTCTCACGAAAACTCGGTTGCTATTTTCAGCTTTTGCCCCTTAAATCATATTCTTAACATCAAAACAAGAAGAAGTAATCAATTTTGAAAACTGAATCCGATGAGGTCACAATGACTTCTCTTAGATTACCTTGGTACCTTTTGGAGTATTTGTCTCTACTAGCACTACTTCATTGTTGTTTTCAATTTTCACCCCCAAACAGCCCAGTTTAAACACCAAAACAAACGTTTACTAGTCAATTTCAAAAATCAAGAGTCAAATGAGGACACATATACTTCCTACAAATTATTTTTTACGTCTGTGGATGTTCATACCTCTATTTGGGACATTTATTTTCTATTTTGAGTTTTCACCGCTAAATCCCAATTTTATGCCCAAAATGACAGTATACTAATCAATTTTCAATTTCAAGAGTCTCATTTGGACACAATTACTTCCTTTAAATTACTTTCGCATCGAATAGTAAACTCACACAAAAAAATATAGACAATAAATAATTCTAACTTGAATGGCATGAACTGCTTGCAAAGGAAATGAATTAATTAACATAAACAAACATATCAATAATTCTAATAAAAATTCACACAAACAAGTGTTCAAATATTCTCATAAATTAATCTTAAAACTATACAACTACAACCAATTGACAATCCGGATTTTCAATTGGCTCGCCCTCGACCTTCTATCACGACTACAAATCAGTACAAAAACTAATAATATAAATTAATAACCAAGAATTTAAATTACCTTTTATCTGTATCATGTAGACGATCCTATAACTTGAATCACCTTGGCTAGATAAAATAATTTAATGCCAATGAACCCTGTCAAATACCCATCGATGAAAAACAAATGATTTCCATTGAATATCCAAAACAGATAAATGCCATTGAATATCCAAAACATAATTTCATGATTATATGCGCTACAAATAAAATCCATACAAGAGAAATAACGTGTACTTAAAAATAAAAAAAATAAAAATAAATTTAGTTTTGAATGTTAAAAATTTACCTGGTGAAATCGAGACAAGAGATTTAGGGCAGTGGATGGATTTGTAAACAACGAGCAACGAGCAGACAACGAGCAATGAAGACAATAGATTTAGGGATGCGGGGCGGCTGAGGGGAGCTGGAGGAAGAGGGTGGCGCGAGAGGGAGAGGGAGAGGGAGAGATGCGGCTGAAGTAGGAAGATATAGAGGGAGAGGCGAAGAGAGATCCAGAAGCGAGAGGCGTGTGTTTCTTGTGATTAGGTAGAATTCTCAGCGCACAACAGTGAATTTTTTTTAAGAGGGAACCGAAATTTTTCTTAGCCGTCTCATAAGGTTTTCCTTTTGAGACTGCTATTAATTTACCGTCTTAAAATATATACCTTTTGAGATGGTCAAATTTAGTTCTCTTAAACATTAATACTTTTTACGACAGTAATTTTTTACCGTCTCAAAAAATGAGTTTTAGAGACTCAAATTTTAACTGTCTCAAAAGGTTCCGTAGTAAAAAGTACTTTTTTTGTAGTGTATATGTTCGATCTAATATTCTTATCGGGGCCATTGATCTTACAATTAAAAATTATCATAAATATATCATAAAAATAATTAATATCAACATGACACACAAATTCCATTCACATTACTTCAAATTTCTTGTAATACCCCGTACTTTTGACTATAATTATTTTTGGGATTAATTAATTAAATTGCGTATTAATTGGAAATTAATCCGGGTTATAAATACTAATGAGATGCGAATTGGTATTTGATTATGTGCATATATGATTATATATGTATTTGGTATTATAAAATTTGTCGTGAGATTTATATACGGCATTTTAGAAATTTTGTTGAGACGCGTGGGACCGCCGCGTCACGGTATATTATTTTGTTAATAAAAGTGAATTTAAAATCGACAATCCGTATGGTCGTTTTGAGTGCGCCAACGCGTCCGGAAGGGTCGAGATAGTCAGAAAACACTAGCCGGGGGTATAGTTTGGGTCCCGGGGTATTTTTAGGCTATACCGGTAACTTAAAGGGTATTTTAGTAATTTGGTATTTTTGGGTAATTAAAAGTGACGAAAATTGAGAGTTGTAATCTGATAAGGAATTGACCCCAACCAACCCTTATTAACCCAACAAGCTACGGAGGTTTATTAAATTAGGTTTTCATAAGTTTCCCCAAAGCAAACCCTAGCCACCATAGCTTTTTGGAGAAGAAAGCTTGGAGAAGGAGAGAGAGAGAGGAATTCTGCAGAAATTCTACACCGAATCCACACCAAATTCAAAAATCAAACCAAGGCAAGTGTTTTAATCATATTTAAATTCTTAGAATGTTTCCTCCATGTTAGAAAATTGATAAATTACAACTGTTCTTGAAAGATAATGAAAACCCATGTAGTTTGAAGTTTAGATCTTGAAAATTATGAAGAGGATTGCATGTAGTATGATAGGTAGATGATTTCCCTTATATTAATTGTGATTTGAAGGAATTAAAACGAATTAAATTCTGGATTTGATGTTGATATATATCTAGGGTTCATGTTCTTGATGATATTGGGGAAATAGTATAAAATCTTGGGATTTAATGATGTTTAGGATGCCTTATTGCCTTAAAAGACGTTAGTTTATAACCCAAGCATGTTTTAGTATGATTAGAGGACTTAAATCATGGTTAGGACGAACTTTGGAGAAGGATTGAAGTGATAAAAATGGTGAAAAACGATTTTTGGAAAAATCTGGGTCGAAACTGGCAATTCGTTAGAAGCAGCCCCCAGGTCGTTCGAACGAACTCGTTCGAACGAGCTTCTAACGAGTTGACCAGTCGTTATTAACGAGTAGGGATTTTCGTTCGATATCTCGTTCGAACGAGATATCGTTAGAAGGGTCAGTTCGTTCGAACGAACTGGGATCTCGTTCGAACAGCCTCGTTCGAACGAGACTTCTAACTACCTGACAGTCCAAACTCGTTCGAAGTCTCGTTCGAACGAGACTTCTAACGAGTTGACAGTTTTGTCCTTTTTGGACTGTTTTGATTTTTGGAGTCCCGGAAACTGGTTCGAGGGTAGAGTTAACATTCTTTGATGATGCAAGGATAGATTTGGGACTTTTGGGTTATTGAGAGGAGTAAATTATATACGAGAGTTATATCCAATAAACCATTTGGGTTGAGACGTGAGTGTCTACTGTGATGTGAGGATGAATTATAGCACGTATAATTACAAACCAGATTACTACGAATTGTGATAATTATAGTTAGTACGAGAGTGCAATATGTACTACGATTAAAATATGGTATTACTAAGACATGTGTTTACTTAGTATTGGTATATGGATTGTGTGTATGACATACCTACCATACTTGCTATCACGGGAGGTTGCGTTCGCTTAGGACCCTCTATTCCTTGTGTGCCTACGGGGGGATATAGACTGGTACCTTGATGAACATAGGTCATAGAAAGACTTATTGTGATATTAATAAGTCCGCTGACCATGGGAGCGTAGGTATGTGCGTGACCCATGTGATGGTGACTGTGTTCGCCTCCACTGTTTGTGATTTGTGTTATCTGAACTATTCCTGAGAGATTCGGAATATGTAATCCTTATGTACGTGATGTACCGGGATGGATAGCAGAGTATGTGTGCACCATATCTTAGATTGCGGGGTGCTTGTATCGTATATTTATGATGTGAATAATATACCTTAAATTATGGAAATCCTCATGTTAATGTTGTAAAAATATTACGGTATTGTTTCTAGATATATAATGAGTTAACTGATAGTTATATCATTGGCATATTTAGTAACTGAGTTTACGTTAAACCTCTATTTAATTACGAGCGTTGTTATGTTAAATGGAACCGAGTAATATGGGAAGAACCTTTGGCAGTCTAGCTAGTTATGTTGTCAGTTAGCTAGTAGTATGGGTCGATATAGATGGGTACTTACGTTAGGAGTGCACAGTTAGACGAGAGGTGAGAATATCATGCGAGTGTACGTCCTAACATGTACTTTGCATTTAATGTTTTAAATGTTTTTAAAGCACTTGCAGGTTTTTAAAATATAACTCCACATTCGGGCTCTGACCCGTTTGCTTTTCAAATCTCTTTTTCTTTGTAAAACCATTTTAGGTGCCCAGCCACAAGGACACCAAGCATAGGTACTCATTCAGGTAACGAGCTGTAGCTGTTTGTGGAAGCTACAGGGATTTGCTCATAGACGCTTCTATCTTTTGGATTCCAGAGTCACGATCTATCTATCAGTTATAGGGCATGTTGCCCATTCCTATTTAGAGCATCTTTTACATTTCAGTTTTCAGACTTTAGCATGTAAATATTTCAGTTTCAGTTATTTATTTCAGTATGGGATTGTAGTGAGGGGTTTCCTCCAGACTTTATTTACTCTATTGGGATAGTTATTCGTTTTACTTCAGTATGGTGAATGGTGTTATTTATTTCTTCATTACAATTATTGCATGTTAATCAGACTTAAATTTAAAATTTGGCAACTTGATTTTTAAATACTAGGTGGTTAGTAATAATAAATGTTTCGACAGTGATGCTATTAACTGAGCCAACTTGGCATTTTGAGTTAATTTTATAAAGGAGTAGCTACCCGGTATTTAATTAGTCGGGGTGTCACATTTCTTTACTAAACACATATAATTACCTCCTTGCTTAAATTCAAAAATTCATAAAAATGTTCTTAACACTCTATATTTTTAATGGGTTATTACACCCACCGCCCTTAACTTTATCCCCATTTTGCTTCACCAACCAAACTTTTTTTACTTAATCTCCTATGTTTACAAAATGACTTCAACTAACAACCTAACACTAACACCATTAATTTTTCTAAAAGTATTTATATTACGCAAAGTGACCATAGGATTCTCTTGCCTTATTCTATTAATTAAAACCCACTTTGTGTCTATAGTCTAAGAGTTCGGTCCGAAAAGCTTCAAGTCAAAACATATTCACTAGAATTCATTAACTTCACTCCGACATCATTTAATTCCAAATCCATGAGAATGCCACTTTAAGGAAAGGTAAAGGTGTTATATTACTTAGTACACACATGGTTTAACATAACTCAAATTGGATTTTCTTAAATTGAAAAATGTGTTTAACTTGTGTATGTGAGTGCTTTTGAGAATTTTGGAAATTTCCTTTATATATATGTCTTATACCTTCGCTAATATAAACATATTTTAAATGGGTATTACATATTTTTAGTTTAAAATGTAAATAACTTTTTTATGTTTTCCTACCGTGCAAAAAAGAGTAAATTTTCTGTTTGGTTCATTGGATTTTCCTTGTAGTTGGCTTTGTTGTTGGCATTGCTACATCACAGAATATTCTCGCTGCAGTGAAGATTTTCCTTACTGCGATGACAGTTGCTATCAAAACTCTAAAATTCTCAAGAAAATTTTCCCGACCTGGATTTTCACCCAGGTTCGCTTTAAAAAGGAATTTCTTCACTGGAACGAGGCTTCAACGATAGTACCAAATATGTTTAAAAGATTTCTTTATAAAACATGTAGATTCTCGTTTAGTGTCATATATTTTGGTGTGTTGGGGAAGAAAATTATTTGTGTGGACAATAATAGATTAGATCCTTTAAGACTTATGGATACATGTTTGAAATGGCTATTTACCTCTTATGCTTCTTGTAAACAAGTTAAGGTTTTTGAAATATTTTTTCCTCAAGGTTTTATCATAATATTTTCTATAGAGAAAAATTGTCTTTGTATTTTAAGGATATTGATATTTTTCAACTTTAATCTAAAATATTTTTGAGTTTTCATTAATTCATCATTAAATTTTCTTACTAAATTGTTCTTGTTCAATTTTAGATTTGTGATATCTCAATAATACTTTGTGAGTTTATTTTGAATTGCCAAACACTTGTATACATTTCCCTAAACCTTTAGGAATCTTTTTTTTCTAAGAAATAGATATACACATTGGTGGTTTCTCAGTTATTTCATTGGAACACGAAGTTTTCTTTAAAATTTAAAATAAGAAATTTACTAGGATATGTTATCATGGCTGTTGATGCAAAAAACCAGACTAAGCCTAATTAATTGATCACAGATAAATTAAGTAAAACAAATAAGACACAAGAAAACTTTTTAAGGTGGTTCGGCTCAATGGAATAGCCGACGTCCACTGTTATGTATTGATTGCCTTCAGTTATTTTTTGATCCCCTGCAATGAGGGTGATACAATGTATTTTATAGCCCAAATGGGGGTCTTGATAGTTGTCATGTGATAAGATGGAATTTCTTTATTAATTGGGCATTCACATCAATATATAATAAGGATTAATGATGTGAACGTTGTCGCTTCATAGCCAATATGGGCTATAAGGGTGTTGGAGCTTGGTTGGCTGTACACAATGACTTTTCAACTATTGTTTGGGCCTCCCAGTTGGTTTGGTAACTATGTTGGTCGGGATTCCTCGTTGGTCGGGGAATTATGTTGGTCGGGCTCCTATCAGACTGACTTGGACTTCTGTTATATATGACGACACATGTTGGTTTGTAATTGGTCCACATAAGATGGTAACTGTTGGTATCAATAGAAGACCCCAATGTTTCATACTTGAAGTTTATGTTAAAGTGTGGAATATTATGCTTTGGCAGTAGCTCAGGCTCTTTAGTTGGCTACAGAGCTTCCAGACTTGTGAAATTTATTCTCTTGACAATTTTTGAGCGCGAATGGCAATTTTGTAAATATTTCAAATTTTAGCAAATACTTTTTGGTTATCTTTGTCTTTCGTCCGTTCAGCCGTCGTAAATCCAATCGTCGTTCGCTTTAATTATTACTTGGCCCAGTTTCCAATGCGTCTTATAAAAAGGGCGATAAGAACTTCAATTATTTTTCACTTTTTACTTCTGATTCTGCTGCTGTGTTCTTTGCTTTCGTGCGATCGTTTTCTCTCTTGTCTTTAATTCTTGCCGAATCCTTAAATCTTTGTAAGAATTTTTCTTCTCTTCTTCTTTTTTTTATTTATCATGGTTTACTTTATCGAGTGACTTGATAAGTTTAGAGTTGATTTTAATATTCTGTCTTGGGTGGTATTAGAAAATCCCACTTTTCTTTCTGATTTTTTCTCTCTTGCTGATGGTCATTGGTTCCCTTCTATCTTTGTTGTTGAATGTGGCTTAACGTTTCTTCCCAATCCCTTGTGTTTAGAGTTTTGTCAACATTTTGACATTGTACCTGCAAGAGTGGCTCCTAACATATGGAGAGTTGTTAATGGAGTTTATAAGTTAAATCAAGTTCATGGAACCCATCTAGGGATTTCAGAAATCATGTTTTGTTATAAGTGGGTAACTAGGGATTCCACATTTTATTTGAAAACTAGGATTGTTAGTAAATCTTTAGTAGTTAAGCTCCTTGACTCTAATAGGAATTATTTTGATCATGGGTTCGGTGTGAAAAATTAGCAACATGCCCCTTTAGTTGGAGGTGCTAAATACCAAGGACCTAGATGTCCACTTTTTGGCAATGGAATAGGTTATTTTATGTTTTAGTAAATTTGCCATGTTTATATTTGATAAAATGTCATACTGACTGTTGTTTCTGTAAAATGTTTTTGAATTGAGCAAAAAAGAAAGTGACCCAAAGAGAGCGAAGTAAATTTGAAGAAGTTGAAGTTTATCTGGAATCTTCATAAGGTAGTTGCTGAGGAGCACGTGAGGTCTGCTTCTTATATGCTCCAGTACAAGAATATTATTTCCTATTTTATTGCCAGACCAGTTACCTCTCCTTCTCCGGTGATTGATCATAACGCAGAGTCTGCTATTGATTCTGATGCCCATTTATCTGAAGTTATGAAAAGAGTAAGTTTCTTGATCTTTATAGTGGTATTCCACCTGGCTCCTAATCATCTACTGAAGGAGCTAAGAATAGAACTGAGAGGTTATGAAGCCCCCAGCTCCCAAGAGTCCAATACCCAAAGATCCAGGTCCCAAAGACTTGGTTCCTAAGGAGGTACCACCCAAAGAGGTTAAGGTTACTCTGAGGAGACTTAGTAGAGGGCTTGTAGGGAAGACAACCGATCAAGTACGTGACCAACAGTCCTTTGTCGATTTTCCCTCATCTGATGTTGTTCTTCCAACAACTATTACTCCTAGTTTGGCTAGGAAGTTGATTGTGACACCCTGCCTAATTAATTATCGGGTGATCAGCCC
The DNA here is from genome assembly GCA_949130495.1 of Sambucus nigra. NCBI lineage: Eukaryota > Viridiplantae > Streptophyta > Magnoliopsida > Dipsacales > Adoxaceae > Sambucus > Sambucus nigra. The sequence goes on from OX422212.1 coordinate 366,726,011, forward strand.
TTAATTAATTAATTTTAGAATATCAAGTTGGCTCAGATAATGCATCACTGTTGAAAACTCAAATTTTAATTTAATAAAAACTAACCACCTAATATTTAAAAAGGTTGGTGTCAAAACTTTATCTGGTCATCAACCATCAACAACAAATGGAAAATATCTAATAACATAAGGAACTGGAGTAAAGACATCCAGTCAAAACTCCATACAATAATCCAATAACATGAAATCAAAGATTAATGATATTAAAAAACAACTCTAAATCTCTGAATGTAAAATAGGAGGGACGACATGTCCAACTGAAATAAATGACTGATAGATAAGGAGAAATAGACTCAGATGCGTCTACTAGCAATATCCCGTAGCTTCCACAGCAGCTACATCTTGGCAAATAAATGGGATCTCCTAAGTTTGGTGTCCCTGTGGCTGAGCACCTAAAATAATAGAACAAGAAAAGAAATTTGCAAAAAAACGGGTCAGAGCCCGAGTATAAAACAATTTAAATATAGCAAGTGCTTAAATTGATTTAATTAGTACACATATTATCCATGTTAACATAGAGTACTCACTTAAGATTCTCACCTCTCATCTAAAGTGCACACCTAGCGAGTCCAACTACCCATACTAGTCTCGATACTCTACCTTACTATAAGTAGGATAACCACTATGTCGGATACAATATCTAAATAACCCGAAACCAATATATTACTATTATTTAGGAATAGGTTTAAGGATGTTATAACTTATTATCATGGCATTCTTTATTCCCATCTGGTGACCCAATAAGTCTATACTGTAATAAAGTAGCCAACAAGAAACACAGAATAGGAACTCAGTATACATATATAAAATCTCACTATGTATACATACAAATATATCAATACAGCACCCATGGTTAAGAAACCTTTGGTGCTAGGCATACTCGGCAATCTAGTCCCATTGCAATGCTCTCGCATAATGGACAACATGTTTAATCTCTCAAGAACTAATAAAACATATACACATATTGGAGGCGAACATAGTCCCAAGCTGATGGTCTACGCACATACCTACGCACACATACGATCGTCATCACTATCATTCTTACACATAACTCATACCTTTATTCCATGCTCTAGTGGTACGACTCAAAATCCCCCAAAGGCACACAAGATATGATCATCCACAATGCGTTAACCCCCGTTCGATAACCAGTAGCTAGGTATGACATACACATGATATTCTAAGTAATAATCATGCACACAACTTATATACATTAATAGGTATTCATATAACCCGAACGCTATAATTCGTAAGTAATATTTACGCCATTACTCTCCATGATATTCGTATATATATAGCCTCTCTAGGACTTACATTCTCTCCTAGGTTTTCACACAAATTCAATACCCCAAGGCCCATTTCACCCTTAATTCCCTAACACTTTGGAATTTAAGCCACCCGTTACTCACGTAGGTTAATACACTCGCTTGGATAACCCTAGGATGGTTTTTAACTCGAACAGACCCTAAAAAGCCATTCTGGAATCTCGTTAAAAGTTCCAGGATTCTCATTCGAACGAGGTTGTTCGAACGAATTTCCCACTTCGAACGAACTCAGAAACTCGTTAAAAAGGTCGTTGGAAATATTGTTAGAAGGTTCGTTCGAACGACCTGGGCAGGTCTTCTAACGAAAATTTTGAACAGGCCCGGTTCTTCCCCAAATTCGATTCTCTCAAATTTTAATACTTCAATCTCATTCCAAACTCATCCCAATCTTAATGTAATGTTCCTACACTATTCCAAATCATACCAGGATACTTTCTAATACGAATTAAAGGTCAAATCCTTATATACCCAATAAGAATTCAACAATCTCTTCAATTTCAAATAAGTCTCTTAAATATGAACCCATAATTTTATTTGTTCAAAACTCTTAATATAATTTGTGATTAAGACATAAATTCCTAGATTTTAATAGTCCAACAAAGGGCCGAACCTCTACATGCATACCCATCTCCAATTCATAAGGTTTCTTCATAATTCAGTGTAATTAAACCTAAGTTTTCATTTCATCAAGTTTATATCATCAAACCTAAATTAACACGAACAATATATGATAAAAGAGAAGAAAGATAAACACTTGCCTCAGAATGAACTTCTAATTCTTGGACTAAAATTGGTACGGGAACAATCCTCTTGACACGATCTACGCGCTGGTGTAATTTTTTACTGTGAATGCTTGAGTTCTTGGCTAAGGGCGCCAAAGGAGTCTTCTTCTTTCTTGGTTCACTCTCTCTTTTTCTCTCTTTCTCACGTAAGTTGAAACTGATAGACCACTAACCCTCAATGCCTTTAGTTAAACCCAATTTTCATCCATTTAATTATTAAAAAATCCAAAAAGACCAAAATACCCCTTCAGGATGTCATTTTGGGCTAAAATGCCCCGGACTCCAAATAAAACATCCGAGTAGTGTTTTCGGACTATTTTGACCATTTAGGACACTCTGGCGCACTCAAAATAGTCATTCGAGTTATATAAAAATAATTTACATTTTTAACCCCCAAATACATACCAGTGACGCGACTCATACGCGCGTCCCAAATAATAATGTCACGACTGCCGTGTATCTATTCCCAGCCATACTATTATTTTCGATAACTATTAACTCTCATCATGCTAGTAATTTTTACCATTAAGTTGAATTAATTACAAATTAAATTTTCAACCTTTAAATGAATTAATCCCCATTTCCCATAATTTCATGATAAAATAAATACGCGTAAAAATACGAGCTATTACATACTTCCCCCCTAATAACAGAATTTCGTCCCAAAATTTGGGAATGAATATATACCTGGCAATAATAACTTTGGATAAAGTTCACGCATGTCATCCTCGCACTCCCAGGTTGATTACTCAACATTATGGTGCCGTCACTGAACACGGACTAGTGGTACTATCTTCGACCTCAACTTCCTCTCGCTACGGTCTAGGATAACAACTAGCCCCTCCTCGTAGGAGCTATCAGGCTATAAGTCGATCTTCTCCAATGAAATGTGAGTATGGGACCAATCATCCCGAATAAATGTCCTTAGCGAAGAGATATGGAACACGTTATGGACCCTATGCAACTGCTCCGGTAACTCAAGTCTATAAGCAACTGGCCCAATCCTCTCGATAATGGGGAATGGCCCTACATAACTAGGAGCCAACTTTCCCGTCTTCCCAAAATGCATAACTCCCTTCATAGGAGACACTCGAAGTAATACCTGATCCCCAATGTTGAACTCCCAAAAATATCGCTTGGCATCAGCATAGCTTTTTTGTCGATCCTGAACAATTCGAATACGGCTCCGTATCAACTCTATCCTCCCTGAAGTATCCTGAATCACCTTCAGACCAAGTAGCTTGTTGTCTATCACCTCGAACCAACATGCTGGGGAATGACAAGGTCTGTCGTATAGTGCCTCGAATGGAGCCATACCGATAGTAAACTGATAGGAGTTATTATAGGCAAACTCCACCAGCGGAAGGTACTACTCCCAGCTTATGCCAAAATCAATTATGCACATACGCAACATATTCTCTAACATTTGATTTATTCACTAAGTTTGACCATCCTTCTGCGGGTGATAGGCTGTGCTCAGTCGCAACTCCGTACCCATCGCCTCCTGAAAGCTCTCCTAAAATCGAGGCACAAACCCCTTATCTCTGTCAGAAATGATATTGAGAGGCACTCCGTAGAGTCTGACTATCTATGCTATGAATATCTGGGCGTACTATCCCATGGTGTAATCTTTCCTGGCTGGAAAAAAGTGGGCTATATTGGTCAACCGATCCACTATCACCCATATCGAATCGTGACCCCTATGCGATGTAGGTAATCCTGTGATGAAGTCCATGGAAATGCTCTCACATTTCCACATAGGAACCTATAATGCCTGTAGAAGTCCCGTCGGTCTCTGATGGTACATCTTTACCAACTGACAAGTGGAACATTTTGAGATAAACTCGATAATATCCTTCTTCATCCCGCTCCACCAGTACTGTCTACGCATATCCTGATACATCTTATCCCCATCAAGATGTACATCAAATTGTGAACCGTGCGACTTTGTCATCACCTCGTGTCGTAAGTCTTCACCCTTAGGAACAACTAATCTTCCAGTTAAACGTAGACCCCCGTATGAACCCACGGTATAAGTCTCGACCCCCTATGCTAGAAGATGCACTATCTGACTTTGGCAAAATGAATTAGCTGCTTGAGCCTTTACTACTCTCGTAATAATCTAGGGTGTAACCATCATCATAGACATGAACGATCGATCCACCGCATCCTAGTGCCCTAACTCCTTCCATTTTGCTTTCCACACTTTGGGCCACCTCCCCTATCGGCTTATGACTCAACGCATCTGCCACCACACTAGACTTTCCCGGGTGGTATGGGATATCAAAATGATAATCCTTCACAAACTCAAGCCACCGGCGCTGATGTATATTCATCTCCTTCTGTGTGAAGAGATACTGTAATGACTTGTGATCTATGAACAAGAAAAATTTCTCCCCTAGGAAGTAATGTCTCAAAATACGAAGTGCAAACACCACCGCCGCCAAATCTAAATCGTGGGTGGGGTAATTCCTCTCGTGAGGCTTAAGCTTACGGGAAGCATAAGCTATAGCTTGATCCTCCTACTAAAGTACACCTTCAAGTCCTAATAAGGATGCATCAGTGTAGACTAGATACTCCACTCCCGACCTAGGTAATGATAACACTGGTGCTGAGGTTAACTTATCTTTTAACTGATAAAAGGCTAACTAGAGGTGTCACTCCAGATAAATGGCACCCCTTTGCGAGTCAGGTTTGTCAACGACCCGCTATCTTCGAAAACCCTCGAATGAACCTCTTGTATAATCCGACTAAGCCTAAGAAACTGCATATCTCGGTCGGTGTCATGGGCTATCCCCGCTCCCTCACCACTGACACCTTCCTCGGATCCACTGATATCCCTCTATCAGAGATGATATTCCCCAAAAACTGGACATCCTTCATCCAAAACCCACATTTCTCATATTTTGCATACAACTCATGCTGATGCAGTGTTTGCAAAACCTGCCTCAAGTTCTCGGTATGATCTTCCTCGATCTACGAATAAACTAGAATGTCATCTATAAAGACGACGATGAACTGGTCCAGGAACTCTCTGAACACCCTGTTCATCAAATCCATAAATATAGCTGGGGCATTGCTTAGCCCGAAAGGCATAACTCCGAATTCATAGAAACTATATATCGTCAAGAAGGCAGTCTTCAACACATCCTTCTCCCTGATACGCAACTGATGGTATCCTGATCTCAAGTCAATATTCGAGAAGAAGGTCGTTCCTCTCAACTGGTTGAGTAAGTCATCGATTTGAGGAAACGAATATTTGTTCTGTATCGTGACTTTATTTAACTCTCGATAATCAACACATAACCTCAACAATTCATCCCTCTTCTAAAGGAATAGTACGAGGGCAACCCACGACGAATTACTCCTACAAATAAATCCCTGCCCCAATAACTGCTCAATCTGGTCATGTAGCTCCCTCATCTCTACTTGAGTTATACGATAAGGTATGCGAGCTATCGGTCGAGTGCTCGACGTTAAATTAATGACGAAGTCTATCTATCTACTCAGTGCTAACCTTGAAATCTCATGAAACACATCGACAAACTCTCGAACAACAAGAATAGTGTCAAGCGGTACCACCACCTCCGTAGAGGTCTCCTCCTCTATATAGTATAAATGAGTGGACGATCCTCCCTCAGAGTGAGGCATCTCCACCAGGAACATCTCCTGACCGAGTATTGCAAAAATAATAATCTTACTAAAACAATCAATCATTGCACTATACCTGACAAGCCAATCCATACCTATAATCGCGTCATACTCGGACATATCCAATACGAGCATGTCAGCGGGTAAGATAAACCTCCCAATCTCTATAACCACTCCCTAATAAATAAAAGAAATAACGGAACCTCTACTCAATGATGAATCAACACAAGTGACCGTACTCTCTGCTGTATCAAATAATCCCATACTATGTGCAAACCCTGTGGCAATAAAATAGTGTGTGGCCCCCGTTTTAAATAAAATGCGCCCCAAAGTACCCTGGATAAAAAACATACCCTTAATCGTGGGTTGGTCTTATGGGATTGTGACTTCGTGAAGATTATATAACTATCCATACTGAAGTTTCCCTTACTGAACTGGGGCTGCTGGAATGGGTGGCAGTGCTGGCATCTGTGGAGGTGCTGGGAGAGCTGTAGGAAATAACGATCTCTGGGGCTCCTGAGGAGCACCGTACTGTTGCTGCTAGTGGCCTCTACCCTTCTGAGGGCAGTCCTGACATTTTTGTCCAATGTTGGCACATGTGAAACATCTCCCTGAGAAGTCCTCCCCTTTGTCCCTGCTGTCCCCAGCCCTGATAGCCGTTACCACCCCTCCCTTGGCCATTCTGGCCCTACTGGACCTGCTGCTGTCCCTGATGGCCTTGATGGTCGTGCTGACCCTACTGGCCATGTCGAAAGCCTCCCTGCCCATGTCTAAAACCTCCTGACCTAAACCTCTTAGGATCCCCCTACTGGGAACCCTAGTCACTGTGTCTATGCTAAACCTAAACTGTGTGTGCCCCACTGGCACCATTTCCTCCCGTCCTGCCCTACTGGATGGACTCTCTTACTCATTTAACTTCGGTTAGATGAAAATGGTGGTCCTGGCAGTGGAGTAGTGTTGCATTAACCTTATCTGAATAGGTGTCCAAAGAGAGATTGCCTATAAAGTGCTGATGATTCCTCCATGTCAACCCATCCATGAAATGACGAATCTTCTTCTCCTCAGTTGGGATCTCATCTGGTACAATGTTCAGAAGGTTGATAAATTTTTCCTCATATTCCTCCACGGTCTTTCCCTCCTGTTTCAAGTTCACCAATTTTCATCTTATCTCTGTCTGAACGAACGAGGGAAAATATTTGCGGTCGAACCGCACCCTAAAGTATCGAATAGTGAGTGTGTCTCTCTCCTCAATGGTGACAATAGACTCTCACCACTACAGTGCTTCTCCCACTAACTTAAACGTGGTTAGTATCTGACTCTGCACCTCCGTGCACTCATGCATCCTCAAGTGCCTATGGGTATCCTTCTTCTATTGGGTCACTACCACCATATCGGAGCTCCCTATAAACTCCGGAGGATACGACTTTTGGAAGGCATCCCTAACACATTCCCATGCAGACGGGAAGGCCTGGGACTGAACTGGAGCCACCATCGGTGCCTGAGGTGGTGCCTGTTGCACATATGCCAATGTAGAATTTACCGCCTGAGCTACAATATTGGCAACTTCAGTGGCATTCATCATACCCTGAGTTAGTGCAGGCCGAAGCTCAGGCTGGGCATCCCTGTGAACTCTTTGGGCACGCCTAAGAGGCATCTGAAAGGAGAGAAAAGTTTCATAAGTATACAGTTATTATCTCAAAGTAGTTGAAGAACGCCAAATGCATAAAGAGTACAACAATCCTAAAATATAGGGCTCTATATCAAAGGACGCTACGTGGAAACATAACAAGCCATACAAATCCTAAGGACACTAGAACCTGATGCTCTTACACCACCTGTGACACCCCGTCTAATTAATTATCGGGTGATCATTCCTTAATTAATTAATTTCAGAATATCAAGTTGGTTCAAATAATGAATCACTGTCAAAAACTCAAATTTTAATTTAATAAAAACTAACCACCTAATATTTAAAAAGGTTGGTGTGAAAATTTTATCTGGTCATCAACCATTAACAATAAAGGGAAAATATCTAATCAGCACCTTACATCGCAAAAGCATAAGGAGAGAACTAATTGAAGTAACATAAGGAAATGGAGTAAACACATCAAGCCAAAATTCTATACAATAATCCAATAACATGAAATCAAAGACTAATGATAGTATAAAACAATTCTAAATCTTTGAATGTAAAATAGGAGGGACGAAATGTCCAACTGAAATAAATGATTGATAGATAAGGAGAAATAGGCTCAGATGCGTCTACTAGTTATATCCCATAGCTTCCATAGCAGCTACATCTCGGAAAATGAATGGGATATCCTAATTTTGGTGTCCCTGTGGATGAGCACTTAAAATAATAGAACAAGAAAAGAAATTTGCAGAAAAATGGGTCAGGGCCCGAGTAGAAAATAGTTTAAATATATCAAGTGCTTAAATTGATTTAATTAGCACATACATTATCCATGTTAACTTAGCGTACTCACCTGAGATGCTCACCTCTCATCTAATGTGCACACCTAGCGAGTCCAACTACCCATACTAGTCTTGATACTCTACCTGACTATAAGTAGGATAGCCACTATGCCGGATACAATATCTAAATAACCTGAAACCAATATATTGCTATTATTTAGTAATAGGTTTAAGGATGTTATAACTCATTCTCATGGTATTCTTTATTCCCAACTGGTGACCCAATAAGTATATAATTTAATAAATTAGCCAATAATAAACACAAAATAGGAACTTAGTAGACATATATAAAATCTCACTATGTATACATATAAATATATCAATACAGCACCCATGGTTAAGAAACCCCTGGTGCTAGGCGTACTCGTCTATATTGTCCCATTGCAATGCTCACGCATAAAGGACAACATGTTCAATCTCTCAAGAACCAATAAAACATATACACATATTGGAGACGAACATAGTCCCAAGCCGATGGGATACGCACATACCTACGCACCCATATGACCATCATCACTATCATTATTAGAGATAGCTCGTACCTAGGTTCCATGCTATAGTGGTACGACTCGAAATCCCCCGAAGGCACACAAGATATGGTCGTCCACAATGCATTAACCCCCATTCGATAGCCAGTGGCTAGGTATGTCACACATATGATATTCCGAGTAATAAGTATGCACAAAACTTATATACATTAATAGGTATTCACATAACCCAAATACTATAATCCATAAGTAATATTTACGCCATTACTCTCCACGATATTCGTATATATATAGCCTCTCTAGGACTTACATTCTCTTCTAGGTTTTCACATAAATTAAGTACCCCGAGGACCATTATAACCGTAATTCCTTAAAACTTTGGAATTTAATCCACTTGTTACTCACGTAGATTAATTCATTCGCTTGGAAAACCCTAGGATGGTTTTTAACTCGAACGGACCCTAAAAACCCATTCTGGAATCTCGATAGAAGTTCCAGGATTCTCGTTCGAATGAGGTCGTTTGAACGAGTTCGTTCAAACAAATTTCCCACTTTGAATGAAATCATCAACTCATTAGAAAGGTCATTGGAAATCTCGTTAGAAGGTTCATTCGAATGAGGTCGTTTGAATGACTTGGACAGGTCTTCTAACGAAAATTCCGAATAAGCCCAGTTCATCTCCAAATTTCATTTTCTCAAATTTTCATACTCAATCTCATTCCAAACTCATCCCAATCTTAATGTAATTTTCCTACAGTATTCCAAATCACCCTAAGATACTTTTTAATACGAATTAAAGGTCAAATCCTTATATACTCAATTGGAATTCAACAATCACTTCAATTTCAAATAAGTCTCTTAAATATGAACCCATAATTTTATTTGTCCAAAAATCTTATTATAATTCGTGATTAAGACATAAAATTCCCCGATTTTAATAGTCCAACAAAGGGCAAAACCTCTACATTCATACCCATCTCCAATCCATAAGGTTTTTTCACAATTCAGTCTAATTAAACCTAAGTTTTCATTTCATCAAGTTTATATCATCAAACCTAAATTAATAGGAACAATATATGCTAAAAGAGGAGAAAGATAAACATTTGCCTCATAATGAACTTCTGATTCTTGGACTAAAATTGGTATGGGAGCGATCTTCTTGACACGGTTTACGCTTTGGTGTAATTTTTTAATGTGAAAGCTTGAGTTCTTGGCTTAGGGCTCCAATGGAGTCTTCTTCTTCCTTGGTTCTCTCTCTCTCTTTTTCTCTCTTTCTCACATAAGTTGAAACTTACAGACCACTAACCCTCAATGCTTTTAATTAAACCCAATTTTCATCCATTTATTTATCCAAAAATCCCAAAAGACCAAAATACCCCTCCGGGGTGTCATTTTGGGCTAAAATGCCCCGGACTCCAAATAAAACACCCGAGTAGTGTTTTATGAATATTTTGATCCTTCCGGACACTCTGGCGCACTCAAAATAGTCATTCGAGTTATATAAAAATAATTTACCTTTTAACCCCCAAATACATACCAGTGACGCGACTCATACGCACATCCCAAATAATTATATCATAACTGCTGTGTATCTCATCCCATCCATACTATTATTTTTTATAGCTACTAACTTTCGTCATGCTAGTAATTATTACCATTAAATATGATTAATTACAAATTCAATTTTCTCCTTTTAAATTAATTAATCCTCATTTTCCTTAATTTCATCATAAAATAAATATGCGTAAAAATATGGGGTGTTACATTGATCAAGTGTAGTAATCTTACAGACCACAGTGGGGTGGATGCCAAGCTCCCTAGAACAAAGGTCTCTGAATTGGCTGCTGAGAACCTTGCATCAATAAGTAATTTCCATTATCTTGGTTTGGTTGTTATTTACATTCTTCATGTGCTCACTTTAATCTTCATTTTTTTATAGTTCCTGGTACACTTCAATAATATGTTGGACAAGGATGATGCAATCGAGGCTTCTTCTTCGAATGAGGTGGAGGAAGCTTTGTCTGGTTTGAAGAAGTCTCTGCTCGAGTCTCAGTAAGCCTTAGAGACAAAGAGGAGCATTTGGGTAGAAAAATTAAAGACAACTAAATTGGCTCATCAAACCTCTGATACAAATGCCCTTGAAGCTGAGCGTAGGTCTAATGAGGTTGGGCTCTAAAAGGATGAAGCTATGCATGAGAAAGAGTAAGTTAAGTGCCAGAAAGAGGAAGCTAAGCGCATGGCTACAACTATTGAAGATCTTGTGTCCTCTGCCCGAGCTAAAAGAAAATCTGCTGTGAAGGCTTCCTTCAACACTGGTTGGGATAAGGGCTGGAACAAGGCCATTTTTGCTACTTCTACTCAGATTGAGTATGTGAAGAAAAAATGTTTTAGAGATGGTTGGGTTACTTCTCTTCAGGAGTTGAACACAAATAGAGACTCTAAACTTTTTCAGAGGTATATTCATGGTTCTTCTCCAGCCATAGAGGATTAGGTTGAAGATGAAGCTGCTTCTGATAAGTCTTCATCTATGGTTGAGTCTTCTGCCAAAAAATCTGAAGTCCATGAGTCCTTTATTCCTCCAACTGAGAAAACCGAGCAACCTCAGCCAGCAGACCCTTCTTATGAGAAGAGCAAGAAGGTTTAAAATGATAGGGATAAGGTGTAATGTTGTTCATCATTTTTCTCTTTTATTTTTGTTGTTCTTTTTTCCTTTGTTCTGATTATACTTGAACTCTTTCCCATCAATAAAATAACCTTTTTTCTCTCCTTTATCTTGTTGATTATACTTGTTCTCCATTCTTGTTATTGATCGGTGATTATTTCTTTTTACTAGTTTGATGAAAATATGGAATAATTGTCTTCCCATAATACAGAGCTACTGAGGAAATGCCATGTTTTTTTCAAAGCAGGACACATGGACTTGTCCAATGAGGGAGTTACTCAGTTGCTCGGTGATGATGCTTCAGAGCAAGACAGGGAATCCTATAAATATTTGAAGTACTTACTTGATAGGGCGGTAGCAAATAATGTTGCCTATTATGAAATGATAGACGGACTTCAAGAATATTATAAGGAATCCACTGGACTAGTGCATAAGAGCTATGAGTAGAAGTATCAAAGTTTGAGGGAAGGTCGGGGATTTGATAAGTTTGTCTCCATTTATAATAAGAAGGAAGCTTTACTTTAACTAGAAAATGAAGAAACTAGGACCGTTGCAAAACTCCTGAAAGAGGAGAATAGTAATTTAAGGAATGAGTTGAATCTTTTAATGTCTTCCTCTAGAGGTATTGTTGCTACCACCGATGAAGGTCATTCCTTTTTAGAGGCTAAAAACACCACATTGAGAGATGAATTGGAAGCCTTGAAAAACATAAAGTTCGCATCCTATTCCTGAGCAAGAAATATGACTGGCTGAGGAACTACAGAGGAACTTATGACCTAACATGCCCTTGCCAACCAAGATGCACAGTTAAAAGTAAAAGACCGAGCTATTGCTAAAATGTCTCAAAAGCTGCAAACTTTATCTGAGCAACTATCTACCCAATCTTCTCAATTAGAGGCTAAGGATGGGGTACTGAAGAAACTATAATCGCAAGTTGATAGATTAACTTTCCAATTCCATAAGCAACCCAAAGAATCTTGTATAGGTGGTTATAATGAAGCTTTGGGACATTATGATGACAGACTCCAAGAGGCCCAAAACGAGTCCAACAAATGGGGTTGGATTAACACTTTAACTATACTGAAGGTGGATGGGAATCATACTATCTGGTATTGGCATTATCCAGGCTTGATATAGCTTGATAATCCTCCATTTAAGTTGGATGTCATTGGGTATCTGTCCATCGTGTTCCCCAATGTTCAATTTCCAAATACTTGGGGGATTGCGAATTGCATGATTAGTTTGAGATCGTTCATCCTCCTCATTTTCTTGATCGTCCTGGTAGCAGTAATACCACGATGCTTCGAGATATTAATTTCATTAAATCTCCTTTTACTTTGGATAATCCTCCAGCTGGCATTGATCCTATTTCTAAAGCTGAAGAAAAGCGTCCTGTAGAATAAATTTTTATATTTTGTTTCTCCATATTTGAGCAACAATATGTAATCATTTAAGTTTAATGAAAAGCTTATTTAGTGAATGGATAAACTTTTAGTTAATATTTGAATGTTTGTGAATGTTTTTTCTAGTCTTTGACTATAAATGGATTAACTATTTTAGTTAATCTCTATTTTTTCACCAGATCTATTTATATTCTTAGTATTATCCTAAATTTTATACCAATTACCGATGTTTCACCATGGTTCTACTAGTGTACCTTAATTTTATGGTAATAACACTAGTTACCTTGGTTCCCAGGTGTAAGCGGAACATTTGTCTATCTTTTAACCCAGTTTAGATGAACATTTTTCATCAAGGTCTTCATTAACCAAGCAGTTGGGACTTACGATTTTGCCTTGCATGATTTTATTCACGCCGACCAACTTTGTTGGTGGCCTTGTTGGTTTTACTGGTGTCAACCAACTTTGTTAGTGGCCTTGATGGATACTGACAAACTTTGTTCGCAGTATTTATTTATTGATGTCGACCAACTTTGTTGGTGGTCTTGGTGGATATTGAACAACTTTATTGGAAGTATTTATTTAATGATGTCGACCAACTTTGTTGGTGGCTTTGTTGATGCCGACCAACTTTGTTGATGGCCTTGGTGGATACTGACCAACTTTGTTGGGAGTATTTGTTAATGAAGACCAACTTTATTGGTGTTGTTGTTTTCATAATTCAACTACTATCATGGTGCTACTAGTGCATAGTAGTACTACTCCAAAAAACAAAAACAAATAACAATTTCCCAGAAAGTCACGTTCTCATTAATATTGAAATTAATTGAATACAACACATCTACATTTACTAATAGTACTTATTCAAGTGATCTGCATTCCATAGGTTATTGAACTCGTATCCTTATAACGTCTCAATCCTATATGTGCTTGGTCAGATAACTGTAGTAACACGATAAGGCCCATGCCAATTGGCTTCCAGATTATTATTCTTCCGAATAACCTTCTTCAAAACATAATCTCCATCCTTTAAGTTGCGCAACATGACCCTCTTCTTGTACAAATGTGCAGTCCTTGGTTGATAGGCTGCATTCCTTAAAGTTGCATCTTCTTGGACTTTTTCTAGCATGTCTAAATCCAACCTTTTCATCAAATCGCTAACTGGGGTATTGAAGTTAAGGACTCTATGCATAGGTAAACCTAGTTAAACTAGGATTATGGCTTCAGTGCCAAATGCCAATAGATAGGTAGTTTCTCTAGTAGTTGTTCTGGAAGTTGTTCGGTAAGCCCACAAGACTGAATGGAGTTCATTAATCAAATTTCCTTTTACATCTTCCAATATTTTCTTCAGCCCGTTTATCAAGGTTTTATTAGTTACTTCTATTTGGCCATTGCTTTGAGGATGGCCAGGAGCAGAATGGATTTTTTTAACATTAGATTGGGCGCAATAAGTAGCAAATTATTCATTGCCAAACTTTTTACCATGATCAGTTATAAAGGCATAAGGTAAGGCATACCTGCATATAATGCTTTTCCAGATGAACTGGTAAACCCTTTTATAAGACATATCAATCAATGGTTTAGCTTCCACCTATTTCGTAAAACAATCAACAACTATAACAAGGTACTTGGACCTTCCTCAGGTGGTTGGCAGGGGCCCGACCATGTCAATTCCCCATAGGGAAAAAGGTCAGGGTAAAGTGATTGGTGTTAAAAGGGATTATGGAGCCTTGCGTATACTGTCAAACCTCTAACACTTGTCATATTTATTAGCAATGTCTGCATAATATGCTTGCACGGTTGGCCAGTAGTATCTTTCCATATGTATTCTTTGTAGCAACATTTTTCCTGCTACGTGGGTCCCAGAGGATCCTTCATGGACTTCTTTAATTAAATCCTTTACTTCAGTTGGATGCACACACCGTTATAGACTAGAAACTAATCCTCTCCTGTATAACACGTAACCGTCTAGTAAATATCTTGTAGCTTTGTATTTCAGCCTCTTAGCTTCAAGTAGATCAGCTGGAAGAATTCCATCTTCAATATATACTCTTATGGGGTCCATCCAAGATGGCCCTAAATCCACTGCAATAAAGTTGATCATCAAATCCTCATCAATGCTCCTATTAACAAGTAGCTCAATAGGAATAGTTCTTCGTATTTCCGTTCTGATTGTTGAGGCTAATCGAGAAAGTGCATCTGCTCGAGCATTCTTCAATCTTGGAATCCTGATCATTTGAACGGCTAACAAAGTGGCAATTATTTCTAATGTTTTAACCAAATATCTAGTCATCAGTTCTCCTTTTGCTACATATAAGCTCATCACTAACTACAAATCAATATACATCATAACTTGCTCGGTGTTTAATGATTTAGATAGATTTAGACAAACAGTCATGGCTTCATATTCTGCTTCATTATTGGAGGCTTGAAATTGGAAACGTAGAGCGTACTCTATGTTTAGCTTGTCAGGAGTATTGAGAATTATTCCATCTCCACATCCAGTTGCGCAAGATAACCCGTCAATGTATAAACTCCATACGGGGATATTACTGTCAAATACTTGGTTTGTTAGAGTCCCCTGATGGAAGATTTTAATTCTTGCCTCCTTATATTTCTTTTTCATCTCCTATACTCCACTGGTCGGTTCTAGTTGATCTTTCTCTACAGTTTCCCTTATTTGGAGTTAGTCGGGTGTATTGCTAATTGATCTACTGACTCCTGTATGTTGCTCGTCTAGAGTCCCTTGCTGCTTGGGAACCTCTGGATAAGTGAATTATGCAATAAAATTAGCCACATCTTGGCCTTTCAAAGCAGTCCTTGGTTCATACACAAAGTCATATTCCCCCAGTTCCACAACCCAATACATCAGTCTTCCAGATTTTTTTGGCTTATACAAAGTCTGCCTTAATCGAATATCAGTGTAAATTACTATGGTCTGGGCTTGAAAGTATTATTTCATTCGTCCATTAGCTTTAATTAAAGTTAGTGCCAATTTCTCCAGTCTGGGATATCTTACTTCAGCTCCTCGAAAAGCTTTGTTGGTGTAATAAACTGGCTTTTGAACTCATTTTTCTTCCCTGATCAAAACAGAGCTAACTGTAGACTCGGATACTACCAGATCTAGATACAACTTTTCTCCTATTATTAGTCGAGAAAGTAGTGGTGGTGCTTCTAGGTACTTTTCTAACTCCAAGAATGCCTTTTCACATTCATCGTTCCATTCAAAGGTTTTTCTAAGTACCTTGAAGAATGATAAACATTTGTCTGTTGCTCTTAACACAAACCTGTTGAGTGCGTTTACACGTCCAGTTAGCCTTTGGATTGGCTCTAATTCCCCTTTAATTCACTATATACCCAAGGAACATTCCCGCTTGCACTTCGAAGGCGCATTTGGTGGGGTTTAATTTCATTTGGTGCTTTTCCAGTTGATCAAACGTCTCACTGAGGTCAACAATATGATCGGTAGCTTTTTTCCTTTTAGTGAGCATATCATCAATATACACTTCCATATTCTTGTCTATCTGCTTCTCAAATACTTTTTTCACCAGTCTCTAATTAGTAGCACCGGCATTTTTTAAACGAAACGGCATAACATTATAGCAATAAGTTCTTCACGAGGTGATAAAGGAAGTACTTTCTTTGTCTTCTAGCTTCATTTTGATCTGGTTATAACCAAAATATGCATCCATGAAACTCAACAATTCATGCCCTGAAGTAACATTTACTAGTTGATCAATTTGTGGCAAAGGAAAATTATCCTTCAGGCACGCTTTGTTCAAATCAATGAAATCCACACCCATCCTCCACTTGTTGTTCTTCTTCTTGGACATTACTACATTGGCCAGCCAATCAGGGTACTTCACATCTTCAATAAAGAAATATTTTTGAAGCTTCTCCGCTTCTTCCAATATAGCATGGTTCTTCTCAGGGCTGAAATCTCTTATTGGCTGCTTCACATGTTTGACTTCTCTATTTTCATTACGTTCATGACACATAAAGTTTTGATATATGCCTAGAATATCTTCATGACTCCAAGCGAATACCTATTTTCTTTGCCTCAAGAAAGATTTCAACTCCTGCTTAAGAACTGGTTCTTACAATGCTCCTATTTTAGTTGTTCATTCTGGTTTATCATCATCGAGAACAATGCTTTATGTTACCTCCATGACTTGACCTTTCACAAGCTTAGATTCATCTCTTGGATCTAAGGTTTCAACCTCAGACTTGCTATTCAGCTCAGTTGTATCCACTTGATAAGTGGTTATTTTCTGCTTGACCTCCCCCATATCTTCTTCCTCGAAAGAGGAATAGTAAAATTCCCGAGCTACTTTATAGTCTCCTTTCACTATTCCTACTCCAAAGTTTGTCGATAATTTCAAGCATTGATGAACGATTGAGGGTACAGCTTCGAACGTTTTTAGACCAACCCTCCCCATGATCATATTATAAGCATAATGAACATTTTTGTCCATTAAAAAGAATCATAATTTCTTTGTTTTCTCGCTGGACAAGTCCCGATCAATACATCCATCTTGATAGTTCCCAGTGGAAACACCTTTTCTCCTGAGAGTCCAATGAGTGACCTGTAATAAGGCTCCAGTTGATTGAGTTTTAAACCTAAACTATCAAAACAGGGATAGAACATGATGTATGCCAAAATTCCATTATCCACCAATGTTCTTGCTATCAATACTTCTTTCATCCTGACTCTGATCAGCAAAGGATCATCACAAGGATACAAAACTCCTGATAAATCATTTTTAGAAAAGCCAATTATGAGCTTATCCTTGTTAACTTTTCTTAGTCGGTCCTCCTCGATGAGTTTGATACACTAGATATAGGAACAAGCTTGAGACTTATTGAGGCAAGCCTTCCTTTTAACTGAATGATCTCCTCCTCCGGTATCTCCACCTGTAATTATGTAACAATCAAAAGATCCAAAACTGAGTGTGAATACCTCATGTTCTGATTGTCTAGGTTTCTTAGGGAGGTCAGGATCATCTTTTGAATCATCATCGTGGTTCCTCTTCTTGTCTTCCCTAGGCTTGACTGGCGATTTAGATCTTTACTGACCTCTTCCTCCATTTCTTTTGGCATTCTTTCGATCAACAAATCTACCTAGATTTCCTCTTCGTATGAGTCCTTCTATCTCATTCTGGAGGGCAATGCATCAGTTGGTAGTTTGATCATAATCTTTATGAAACTCACAATACTTGGACTTATCCCTTGTATTAGCAGGTGACCTCAACTTTTCAAGTCAACTCAAATCATTATTGTTCTTGATTTCCTCTAACATGTGACGTATATCAACTGTTAAAGGAGTGTAATTAGTGAATTTCTTGAGCTGATCTAGGCCTTCCTTTCCCTTCGAACTCTTGCGCTCATTATGATTCTTATGCTCCTTCTTATCTGACTTCTCTTCTTCTTTTTATTCCACCTTTGCATCTGAATTCTTTTTAGCAGACATAGCTTCCTCAACATTCATAATCTTCACTGCTTTGTCCATTAATTATATCATTGTCTTTGGAGGATCCTTTGCTAGAATATAGTATAATTTATCGGGGAGTAAACCACTCATGAGATAAGTGATTGCTATCTTTTGTTCATATTCAATTACTTCTAGTTTCTCGTTGTTGAAATGAGGGATGTAATCTTTGATACTTTCTGCTTCTTTCAGTCTCACGCTAAGAAAATGAGCTACTCATTTCACTATTTTTGCCCCAAAGTAAAAATAACCACTGAATAGCTCGGCTAGTTGTTGAAAGCAAGAAATATGCCCCCAAGGAAGGCTATTGTACCAAATATGGGCAGATCCAGTCATTATTCCTGGGAATGCCCTACATCTCATCTCATCTCATCAGGAACAACATAGATATCAACTGCTGCTTGGTACTGCGCTATATGGAGAACTTGATAAGTTTTCCCATCGTATTTAGGAGTGACTACTGGAGCTTTAAACTTGGTTGGCATAGGGAAATCCATTATGGTTACGCAAAGGGGGATCCCTTAATAAAACTTCTTTGAAGGGGATTCTTGGTTTTGGACATTTCACTTAATCTGTCTTCCAAACGTTGAATGGAACCCTTCCAAGCATTACTGTTAGTGCCCTGGATGGCAGCTCTTTTATGCTGACCTCCAGATCTGGTAAAACTTTCTTCCTGTGAACCTTCTCTCGTACTAGACCTTTTAGTACGTCAGGTATTTAATCTAGACTGGGCTAAACCTTCCCTTAGATTACTTGGTCGTCGAGTATTTCTCGACGTAACCAACTGGGATTTCCTTGGGGTCCCAAATGATAGAAAGGAGAGGCCCTACTTAGCCTTTCTAACGCACTCAGTCTTTCTGGGATGAGAGATTGTTCATAAGTGGAATTAGTGAGCCCAATAGAAGAGGTTGCTCCAGGTAGATATGAAGGATCCCTAGCAGTTCTAGAACGACTATGCCCAAAACTCTTGGTTGGGGATAGTGGCATATTCCTGTGATTAGATTGTGCAGGCACTCCAATTTGTAGAGTTTGGGCCAACTGTCGTATAGTATCTTGCATGGCCTCTTGACCCTTGGCCAAGGTAGCCAAAATTCCTGTCAAATCATTATTGTTAAGAGGGGCAGAGGGATTAGGCTCATTACCCTCATTTCTAATGCTTAATTTTGGAATGTCATCCATAGGTGATGAATGATGAATGAATGAAAATGTTTAGCAACACGTTCCCACAGATGGCACCAATCTGTTAATACAAAAAACTAGACTAAGCCTAATTAATTGATCACAGATAAATTAAGTAAAACAAATAAAACACAAGAAAACTTTTTCAAGTGGTTCGGTTCAATCAAATAGCTTATTTCCATTATTATGTATTGATTGCCTTGATTTGTTTTTTAATCCCTTGCAATGAGGGTGATACAATGTATTTATAGCCCAAAGGGGGGTATTGATAGTTGGCATGTGAAAGGATGGAATGCCTTTATTTGTTAGGTATTCACATGAATACATAAAGAGGATTAATTAGATAAACGTTGTTGCTCCATAGGAAATACAGGATGTAAGACTACTGGCGCTTGGTTGGATGTACATAATGACTTTTTGTCTATTGGTCGGGTAACTATGCTGGTCAGGCTTCCTAGTTGTTAAAGAAATTATGTTAGCCGATCTCCTACCAGGCCGACTTGGACTTATGCCATATAGGATGACACATGTTGGGTTGTAATTGGTCCACGTAGGATGGTAAATTTTTTGTATCAACAATGACATTGGTCACATACGAAAATCGGTGGTTATTGTGTGGCGTTCTTTAGTTGTCAGTACTCCCCGTAGAGGAGATGGTGGGCAAGAGTTTCTAGTCGGTCATTGTGTTAACATGTGTGTTCTTTAGCCATTAAATCGAGGTTTTTTTACCTTTGTGGACATCTTCTCATACGCATTGGTGTTGTGCTATATTATTGGCCAGTTCCATAGTTAGATTAAATCACTTAATATTAAAGATAAAATTTGATGTAATATATTTGGTAAATAATTTGTCACGTACACATTGGTGTTGTTTTACTCGTAATAATAAATCAAAGGAAAAACTTATCTCTTATTAGCAAGATAATTTTAATTGGGTACTCTCCATCCATCTTGGTTTCGAGCACACGCACTCTCAACTGGTGTTAGTGCTAGACCTCACTTTTGTTGATTTAATCACTTTGATCTAGATTGCGTGTGTGTGAAAATGGAGTTTATCATGTGCTATAGTATTAATGATTTAATTAGTGCACCTAATTTCCATACTTTACTAGACTTGTGACCCAGTCCGATTTTTTGAATCACTATATTTTTAACATTGAATATGTTTATATTAGTAGCAGTGATAGTGAAGAAGATGATCTCCAAAATTCTTACAACAAGATTTACATAGAATTCAAACGATTATTAAACTCTCCTTGTTGAGAAAAGATAACCTCCCCATAATGTCGAAGCGAGGTCATGGAGGTTCCGCAGGGAATAAATTTTGAATGTCCCTGAATCTACCAGTGGTCACTACTGCAAATTGCACCAAAAACACCGACGCTAAGAATATGTACATCATTTCAGTTAAGTGAATCAAGGGTAGGGTTAATCGTTTCCCTTAGCTGCTGTTGGAAATCTGTTGATGGCCATTGTTAAGAAATGAAAGCCAAATATCAGTAAAAGCGGTCGTGCTAGCTATCATAGTCTGCGATTGCAAGCCTTGGCACCGAAAGGAAGGTGCGTTCATTTACTTTGATAATGTTGGCATCATTATGAATCCAAAGGAATAAATGAAATAATATGCCATAACTAGGCTAGACGGTAAAAAAATGTGATGATATGTGTCCAAGGATAGTTAGTGTTACCAACGATATTTTTTAGGAGTACACATTCCAAAGTCATCTAGTGTCTCTGTTTTGGTTTGTTTATTCAAGTGGGGTTATTTTTTAGACATTTTTATTGGCTACAAGTTTTTGTTAAGAATGAAGAGTTCCATATTTTTGTTCAAGATGCTGAATATGACACTTAAGATTCGAACTTGAATACTTTAGTAGGAAGGACCATTTATAACCCTAAAAAATTATTAAAAAAAATGTGATTCTATCTTCTAAGTTAAAAATATTTAAATAAGAAAAGACCATTAAGATGAGGGAAGATGAATCCTCTTCTCGGTTGTCCAGTGAAAAGGATATTTTATTAAAAAAATCAAAATCCTTTAAAATGAGAAAATCAAAATTTCAAATGAGCTTTGTTTTGTAAAAGAAGTAAATGAATTTTTTCCATATTTTAGAAACTCATGGTCATGCGCTCTTTTTTAAAATCAAAGCCCTTGATGTTAACTTTAGTGACCTCCTAGGTTTACTTGATGAGTTAAAAGACCCAAAGGAGGTTACTAAAGAATAAGATGATTATTTATCCACTTTGATAAAAGAAAAGGATTATTTGACCATATCATTGGACATTTTGACCAATAAGTTTTCAATGTGATCATTATCACAAAATTGGTCATTTCAGGGAGTTTTGATTTTTACTCAAATCGGCCTTACCTTTGCATCATGGTCAAAATGGTAAGATTTTTATGAGTAACAACAACGGTCAAAACATTTTTTATTTAAAGAAATTTGCTTATAAGCCTGTTAAAAGATAAATATGAGTTACGATAAGTCAAAATGTTTTTGAGAAAAAAGGACCATTGTAAAAGAGGAAAAAATGAATAAAAATGTGCCACAAGTCTCACCTAATATCAAAGGTCCTTGTGTAAATTGTGTGTGGATTAGAAACGACATTTCGGAAAAAATTAAAATTGAGAATAAGAAGATTCCAAAACTCGTCCCCTGCAACTCTAAATGCTAGTGTTATTTTATTTAATTCTTAACCTTGGAATCTCATTTCATATATCCTATGCTCAACTATGTACTTTTGCTCTGTATATGTGTTTATATATCACTTTGATCATATTTGATAACTTATATGTGATTTCTTTGTCTTTTTGATTTGTTTATGATGTATATCTTAAATAATTCAAAAGGGTTTTATTTTTTAGAATGTTTTGTTTTGGTTTTATAAAAACTATATTTAATATTGCCACATCTAGTTGCTCGTTTATTTCATGCATGGATGTTAAATTCTTAAGCATATTAAAAGTGTTTTCATTTTTACCTTGGATATATATTCTCTTTTATGATTATTATCCTTGGTTTGCCTATATTTCTTCTTAGGATTCTTGTGCTCTTTTAGTCCTAACCCTTGTGATTTATCTAGATTGATCATCTTATGACTTCATTGGTTATTTTTAATGATTAAATGAGTTTGTAGGGACATGTTTAAGATTACGTGCTTCACGTATATCTTGTAATCACGTATCATGGTCTTTAGTGGTTGTACATGTTTTTCATCGAACATATAAAAAATAGTTTTGGTACAATCATGTTTTTGCCTTATAGATGATACACTCCATGATATATTTTTTTATATTAAAATGGATTATTTAATCAATCTTCCATTATTTAGGATTTTGACATGTGCTTCATGCGATGAAGTTGATTCTCTTTTAAGTTGTACAAACTTTGAGGAAATATATTCTAGAGAATATAATATTGTATCTTGTTGCACTTTACACCGCACTACACATTCTATAGATGCCACTTTATGGAGAATAACAAAGTTGTATTATATTTTCCAAATGATTCAAAGCTTCAAATATTAGTGAGAGAGATTCCTTTAACTTTAAATGTCTATGTGTGAGATTTATTCGTAGTTTGAAGAAGTTAAAAAGATAGATGCTAAATAAAAAAATCATGAGAGATGATGTGGTTAGTACTATAACTTTTATTGGATGATGTTACCTGTCATTTTAATACACACTCGTATCTTGATATGTTTGTTAAATGTCTTATAGGAAATGGGTTCAAGAGTTCCAGATGTTTGTGAAGTCTCTTTTGATTCATTCGAGTGTGTCTTTCTATATTTTCATGCCTTTGGTCGGGCGAATCGTATCATAGGTGATATATTTAATTAATTTGTTTGTAACATTTATTTTTGTATGCTTTATCTCGGAATAGACAAAGGGGGAGATTGTAAGAGTATGCATAATACTCAAAGTGTACTATCGGATTAGGTTATTTTATTCCGTTGATCAAATCCCACTTTGTATCTGTACTCCAAGATATCGTTCTGGAAAGCTTCATGTCAAAACGTCTTCATCAACTTCATCCTAACATTATTCAATACACATCCATGAGAATTACACTTTAGGGAAAGGTAAATGACTTAGATTATTAGTACACCTATGGTTTCATATAACTCAAATTGGATTTTTTTAAATTGGAAAATGTGTTAAACTTGTGTGTGTGCTTTTGGGGATTTTGAAAATTTTCTCTATACATATGCCATATGCCTTCACTAATATAAACATATTTTAAAGTGGCAATTATGTATTTTTAGAAGAAATTTTAAAATTTAAATAATTCCTTTTATATTTTTCATCCGTGCGAAATGAGTAAATTTTCTATTTAGTCCAATGAATTTTCTATTTTTGCAGAATTGAATATTCTCCTTGCTGTAATGACATATGCTGTTAAAACTCCAAAATTCTTTGGAACTTCCCACGACATGGATTATCGTCGCAGATTCGCTCCACCAAGGAATTTTCGTGTTGCAATGAAGCTCCATCGATAGTATCATATCTGGGGTAAAAAGAAGATTTAAAAGATTGTTTTATAAAATCTATAGATTCTCTTTTGTTTCCATAATGTTGGGTGTGTTGGGAAATGACTTATTTATATGGAGAAAAATATCTTAGATCCTTTTAGACTCGTGTCCACGTGTTTGAAATGTCTATCTAGCTCTTCATCTTCACAAATAAGTTAAGGCTTTGGAAGATTTTTGCCTCAAGGTTTTATGATAATATTATCTAAAGAGAAAATTTTTCTTTGTATTTTTGAGTTATTAAAGTTTTTCATCTTTAATATAAAATCTTTCTGAGGTTTCATTACTTCATCATTATATCTTTAACAATTCTCTTTATAATTTGTTTTTGTGTAATTTTATAATTTTAATATCTAAAAAAAATTGAGTTTATATTGAGTTTTCAAACACCTTTATACACACCCCTCAACCTTTAGGAATTTTACATCTTAAGAAGTAGATATACACATTGGTGGCTTCTCACTTGGTCCATTGAAACACAAAGTTTCCTTCAAACTTTAAAAGAATAAATTTATTGGTGTCTCATTTGATGACATTGGTATCAGGCCAAAATCGTTCGTGGTTATGTAGCATTCTTCACCTATCGACGCTCTCCTCTGAGGGTATGTTAGGATAGAGTTTCTAGTTAGTTATAGCATCGTGTGGTTGTAAGTATTTATCTTATAGTTTATGTACTCTACCATGATACATATGTCGTCCTACCAGCCAGATTTTTTTCCATTGTGAAAATTTTCTCGTACACCTTAGTGTTGTGCTATATTGTTTACCTCTTTCGCACTTAGATTAAATCAGTCAATATTGTGGATAAAATTTTATGTAAACTATTTGGAAAATAATTTGTCCATAGACCTTAGGTGTTATTTTTATGCGTAACAAGGAATTAAATGAAAATATTGTCCCTTATTGACAAGACATTTTAATTGGGTATTCTCCGTCCATCTCGATTTCATACATACAAAAACTGTCAATTGTTTCGATGAAAATGAGTTATGTGCATGATAATTTTTTTAAAAAGTTATAGAAAAACATTTAAAAATTAGAAAAATACTAAAAAAACTATTTAAAAAATCTGGAAAATATAGATTTTTTAAATATGGATATTACGAAAAAAATGTTTAAAACATTTGGCAACGAAAAAACTATATTTAAAAATTCTAATTATTATTGAAATATAATTTAAAATATGAAAAGTATTAAAAATATATAAAACATTGAAGAAAATAATAAAAAAAATCCTAATTTGACAAAATACTTATATCATTTGACAGAAATTATATTTAAAAATATTGTATTTTATAGGAAAAACAATTCAAAATAATGAATACCATAAAAAAATCTCAGAAAACTGAAAAACTTAAAAACTAGATTAGGCACCTAGTTAACAGACATTAGGGGAAAACACTAAAAATCAACCTCAATAAAATTTTAAAAATTATAGAATATTTTCAGAAATTTCCCCCTAATTTTCTAGACGAACTTTTCAAAAATATTGAATTTTTTTCCCTCTAAAATTTGGAAATAATACAATTAGATTTAAAAAGTTTGAATAAAACATAAAATTTTAAAAACAATCTGAAATAATAAGAAAAACATTTGAAAATTTTGAATAAATAAATTTGAGAAAAATTAAAATTTCATAAAAAGAAAAGAAACAATCTGAAATTTTGATAGAAATAAATCAAAATACGTGAATTCACCAATAGCTTCTCCGAAATTGTAAAAAAACAAAAAGATTACGCTCTCCAATACCCTTTTCTTTAAACCCCGATTCCAAACAATCATTTAAAAAATATAGATTAGACACCATTTTCATTCTAGCAAACCCATAAAAAAATTTAAGAGTGATAAAGTCAATGCAAATTTTAACAAAAAATACCGAAATTCAAGCACCCATTTCAGAAATTCCTGAATATAAATACCAATTTTCCAGAATGCCCCCCAAAAAACAATGTATACACACACGCGCACGCGTGTGTGTGCAGATCTATGTTCATATGTGCGTGTGTAGATTTGTGTTTGTGCATGTGTTCGTGTGTGCAAGTTTAGATCTGGTGTATGTGCATTTTTAATCCATGTTTATGTGTATATGTGCGTTTGTATGTGTGTGTGTGTGTGTGTGTGTATGTGCATTTACGCGTGCGCACGCGTGTGTGTGTGTGTGAGTGAGTGAGAGAGAGAGAGAGAGAGAGAGATGAAAAGAGATTGGAGAGTGAGGTGGGCAGCCATGGTTGCCATAACTTCCTAGTGAGTGTGGTAGAGTGAGAAGGAAAGAAACAAAGAAAAAGAATAGGAGAAATTTAGGGTCTTGTTAAAAAAAGTAATAATACCCCTTGCAAAATATCACTCGGGAGGCACGTATACTTTTTATCATCCAAAAAATTAACGTAGTTGGTGTTAGGAGGTTATTTCGAACGAGATATACATCTCGTTCGAATGAGGTCGAAATGAGATATAAATATCGTTCGAATGAAGTTTAAGTTCGTTGGAAGGAATGGTTGATTTTGTTAAAACAGAATTCAAACGATATTTAAACGAAAGGGGATATCTTTATCAGATACACTCTCATTGGAAGGATGTTCAAACGACATAAGCCTTTAAACAAAATTTAAACAAAAGGGGCTCTGTCACCTCGAAATTCATTTTTTTTTAAAAACCTTTAATGATAAATTTTTTTAAGAACTTTTGGCAAAAATCAATTCCTCATCTGTTTACCGAAGTTAAAAAACTCTAGTGTCACCCTTTGTGTTTAAAGACCCAAGTTGTTCATATGCATATGCTTTGCGATCTTTTTTTTAAGCACCAAGGTTTGTTTCTCTACATTATGAGAGAATGTTTTTCATGCGATGAACTCCTTACTTGTTGTTTACACATGGTGGATTCCGTGGTTATGGTGTTGCGGTGAAGAAGTGTTGGATTATGTATTCCAATTCATAGACGGTTATTAAGCCTCACCGATGGATATCGAGGCATTCATGAACTCGTTAGTTGTGGCAACTAGCGGGAGTGGACTCCTGTGTTGCACTGTGGAGGAGAGGTTGAAGACATAATAGTGTTAATGCTTGAGAGGGAGACGGGTCATTTAGTAAATCCATTTCCTAGTCTTTGTAAAATCTTATCATAGTGAACTATTTGGCTGGGTCATTCGAGTTTTTTCCCTTTGTGGTTTTCCTCATAAATCGGAATTTGTTTCATTTTCATTTTTTCATTGGTTTCAGAGCGGGTCTCACTAAAATATCATGTGATCCTCATATTTTACATTTTCTTAGATGCCAATTTTTCAAATTTGTGTCAGAGCCTGTGTGATCTTTAAATTGGACATATATGGATAATTTGTTTAATATGGTTCCTATTTTTGATGGGTTAAATTATGGATATTAAAAAGCTCGAATGAGGTCGCCTTTGAAAGTGATTGACGAGCATGTCTAACTTTTGGGTGAAAGAGGGTGGACACGACCCTCTATGACTAATGGCAATGTCATAAGTCCTAAAATAATCACCTCTTGGACGGATGGTGAATTTAAATCAAGTGATTTTAACTCACGCGGTTTAAGTGCAATTTTTGGAGTCGTCACTTATGACGAGCTCCACCGCATCATGACACGCACCACGTCTTAGGAAACAAGGTATATCCTCCAACTCACTCATGAGGGTACTAACATTGTGAAAGATTCTAATCCTAAAAATCATACCACAAAGTTTGAGACCATTACTATTCTAGAGATTGAGAGTTTTGATAATTTTTATGAATGATTATCTGATATCGTTAACTCTAGTTTTAATTTGGGTGAGAGAATTACGGAGTCGTGCGTTGTGAAAAAGATTTTAAGATCCTTGCCGTCTCATTTTATCCCTAAAGTCATTGTCCTAAATTCTTTAGAAATTTTAGATACTCTAAGGTTAGAAGAACTCGTAGGAGATCTTCAAACTTACGAAATCGATATATTCCCTAAAACTAAAAAGAAAGAGGAAATATGGAATGCTTTGAAAGATTAGTCTTCTAAGAAAAAGGAAAAGGTTTTTGATTCCTATTCGTAATTTAATTTTGAGCTTTATGATCATGCCTCGTTTGCAAAAAAATTATCAGATTTAACAAGGAAAATTGTCCAAAAGAAAGAAAAAGTTTTGAGAAAACAAAAATGGCAATGATGACTAAAATTCTTGTGAGAAAGAAGAGGTGAGATGTTATGAGTGAGGGGAAAATGTTAAAGCCCATGAGTGTGAAACTAGGCTAAAAAGACAAGTCAACGACAAAACTGCATACAAAGCCATTCTTAGAGATAGTGATATCGAGTTAGTGAATTTTGGGTATGAATCATCGCATGACCTAATTTAATTATGTTAAAGGAAATTCATGTTAGTACTTATAGTTTGTTCCACGTCGATGAGGAAATTTCTAAACGGGATAGCTTCGACACTTTATTGAACCATTCTCGAGAGAGTGAGAGTGACGAGGATAGTTTGAGTGAGGGAAAAGGTGGACTTCAACAAGCCTATCACGAACTTTACAATGAGTCTTTGAGAAACAAAAAGAAAAATAGAAGTTTGACTCTTAGGTTGTTTTATTTATAAAAAAAAAGGTGAAAGTTTTGAGACATTGTGAGGCATTGGTGATTTAATTGGAGAAGTTAAAAGTTTCTTTATGTGAGCAATAGATTATGGTTGTTAAGGAGAAGAATTATTTGATCAACACCATGGCTAGTCTTACGAGAGATCTTTAAGCTTCATAAGAGACTCATGAGAAACTTGAAGCCTGTGTATTCCAACTCGAGAAAGATATCAAATGTGCCCGAGAGGTCAAGGTCACTTTAAAGGATGCATTTAAAAAGGTGGCGAAGATGCACCCTACACCCGCATTAGGTTTTAAAAAGAGGCAAGGAATAAGTTATAATGAGGCATCCACTTATTATATCACATACGAGATGGTTTTCGAGTGTAGACACCCCATTTTGTTACCCCCTAACTCTCCTTAGGTCCCTAGTACCTCCCTTCATCACTACAAACCCAGGTCATGTCCTGAGTACTTACCTAGAAGCCATCGGCACTCCCAGGCTCTGTTTAACCAAAAGTCAAACTCTTCTTCTCGATCGAGGCTGAATGAATCTTCAAAGGGCACTCAAATCCCTTTCTAATGGTCCATCCCGTGTGCGATTCCAACTTACCATGCGAACGAATGATCCGTTTGTGTCCAAAACTTGATCTAGAGGCCACCGGGCACTCCCGGGCTTTGTTTAACCTAAGTTAAATCTTTAGATCGATCGGGGCTGAATGAATCTTTAAAGTACATTTAAATCGCTTTTCAACGGTCCATCCCATGTGCGATTCTGACTTACCATGCGGACGAACGATCCGTTTGACTCCAAGAGGTCACCGAATGCTTCCAGGGCTGATTGACCAAAGTCAACTTCCCAAACGGGGGTAAACTCTTTGGAATGTCGAAGTACATCTCCTAACATTTCCAATGGTCTGCCTCGTGCATAATTCAGACTTACCATGCGGACGAACGATTCGTTTGCGTCCGAATGATTCCCCGTCCAATGGACCGACAAACGCTTCCGAGCCATATTTGACCCAAAGTCAACTCCTAAACCTGGGAGCGGTCCAAAGGACTTTCAAAGGTATCTGAATTACCTTTCGAACGGTCTGCCCGTGCATGATTCTGACCAATGGTTATTGCCCTCGATAGCCAATTTTCTGAAAAGGCCTGAAACACACTGCCAAATGGCAAATTCCAGACCCTGCCTATCGGCAGGTGCCGATAGGCAGGACTAGGTCTATGTCGATCGGTAGTGACCTGGGCCTGTAAAAGGAGGCCTTCACCTCATTTGCAAAGGGATCCCAAATCTGATAACAATCACTCTCAGCGAATCCCAAAAATTTCTTTCGAAGGCAGCGCGATTTCAACATCCAAATCCCTTTCTAACTTCCCTTTTTTATCAAGCTTGGTGAATTAGCCACTCTCCATCATCATCCAAGTGCAAGGGATGCTCTCCAACATTCAAGATCAAGCTCAAGATCTTCAAGAAGGTCCAACTTTCTCAACTTTCTCTTCAAATTCTCTTAAATTCGCAATAACTTGTTTTATTACGTAGCACTTTTATTATCTCATCTCACACACCCTAATATACTTTATATTTAGTGTTATTGCACATCTCTTATTTTCATATAAATAAAACCCAAAAAAACAAGAAAAAGAGGGTTTGCTCATAAATTCCAAATAGGGATTCTCACACTTTTCTCACAACTAAAACAATTTTTCTACACACACACACGCACTCACAAATAAGATATCCCCCATTTGGACTTATGGGATAAACCCCACCCCTCATTTTGTATGCGAACTATGTGGACTTTGATGCCTTTATAAGCTACTTAGGCATCTCGGGGTAAAACTAGAGACTCGAGTCCTATTCTCACTTTCTACCTCATGTTCTATCTTCTCTAAATCCAATTTTCTTATATTCTATATACTTGTTCTTAGTGAGGTATTACTCCATATGCGTTATCGTTCCATTATAATAATCAACGTAGGGGTAATCGCGTAAATCTTATTTTCTAATATTATTTTTATACCTTCCTATGGATGACTCTCTTTATCGCTTCCATGATACAAGTTGAGGATTCCTATCTCCACTATATATATATACACATGCACACATATCACGGGGAAAATAAAGGAAAATTGCAAATATCCATGAGAGATCGAAAGGGTGGAATGGGTGCCTAACACCTTCCCATTTCGTAACTTAGCCTCTGAACCCTTCTCGAATCATTTTGGTTTCGTATGCATCAGTATGTCTTTGGATGCCATCCTTCGAGATGGATTCCACTTTTTCTTTTGTGTGTTTTGAGTAAAATAGACTGGCGACTCTAAATATCTCTACATTTTTACACCTCATCTCAAACGACGCCGGCCGAAGTGCTCCCAAGAGGGATGCGTGGGACCCGAGGATCCTTTCCCTCATGCAACCGCTCGCATGTGAGGATCGAGGATGGCCACAGTGGCGACTCAGCTAGGGAATTTTATATTTTGAGGGCTTGACTCAATTTACATGGATGTTATAATTTGTTTATATTTCCCCTATATCTACATGTTCCACTTTTCCATGTGTATCCCATGCTTATGCTTTTATTCATACATTTGTAGAAAATTCTCCATGTACACTTCACACCACGTGCACCTAGGATCACATATATTAACATGTTGCATACATCACTCATCCATACTTGGTGTACCTTTGGTACTTGTAGTTTTCTTCCTGTTTGTCATAATCAAGAAAAGAATTCTCATCATAAGATACTAATAAGATAATCATGCTTGATTCACACGACATCACCAAAGAGCATCGTTATTGACCAAATTTTACCAGTAACTGGAGGGTCACTTTGTGATGGGTGGTGATCTGGCAGGTCACAATTAGCCTAAGCGATATGACTCTCACCTTCCATTGACCAAGTACCTTCGGCGTATATCGAACGATTCCCCCACATAGTACTACTTGACCGAAGTCATGACGGGAGGTATATCGCAGGGAATTCGTTCACGTACGCCTAGTATATCGAATTTTCTCTTACACGTACCGTCCCCATGAGGTATATAGTGAGGTAATTCACGTACACTCAGGTATATCAAATGGATTGTCCACACGTACCGATTGCCCGCAAGAGTATGACGTATATCATGGAAATCACGTCAAAGGGGGGAACCCATTCCAATTCACCCAACCAACTGCATACCCTCATATAGGTGTCAAACCTAGGACACGCACTTTAGATTGCCGGTTTCAACTCGAAACTCTACTGAAATTCCGAATCGGCCTACCGCCCAAATTTTCACGCATTTTTAAAACATGATCCTATCGGTGAGCCTAGTTACAAGTCCAGTCGTAGCTTTGCATATATTAAAAACCCCACTTTTCCAGGCTCGAGTCCCGTCCAGCATTACATTTAGGAGAATTAAATACAAATGAGAACATAATAATCATAATAATCATGCTGAGTTTCGTCTCCAAAAACATTTCTCCCTTCTTTATAAAAAATCCAAAAATAGTTTCTCCCCTTTTTTCTAAAAAATAAATCCCATTCTACGCCTTCTCAGGTCAATCGCAATCCCTTGGCCTAGATCCCTATTGGCTTCGGTCTTCAGTCAAATCACCCCAGAATTTCGTCCGTTCCTCTACTACTTCTTTCGAGCCCAGAATCTATCCACTTTCCATGGAGAATACAGATCAAGTACCAGTCATACATCCGAATCTGACGGAAGTCCTAGCTCAGCTCGTGTTCAAGATTGATAACCTCCAAACTGAGGTTCGAGATATGCAACGAAATCAGGTTCCTATTCCTCAAGAGCCCGATGCCCTATTCCCTCGTGCTATGGGTCCACCCAAGCCTATTTGGGTTCTTGATGACTATCAGCACGCTCCATGTACCCCTCCTGTCAATGGGTTACCGCCCGCCTAACTTCCTATGTCAAACATTGCCCAGCCTGTGGCTAACCTGCCTAGGGTCATTGATCCAAACAAGGAGGAGTTGAATAAAGTCAACGAGGATCTCAAGATGCTCACCAAGAAGTTTTACCAAGTAAGAATCTCTGGGAATTACATAGACTACACTCACATGTCTCCCTATCCTAAAGCGAGGTTACCCGAGAAGTTCAAGATGCCAAATATCGAGAAGTTCGGAGGGAATGGACCCCCAATTGTTCATATTCGCAGTTATCATCATTCCATGACTATGCTAGGGGCTTCTGAAGAGGTGATGGACCAATTGTTTCATCAAACTTTGAAGGATAGTGCCCTCCGATTGTTTTTATCTCTCGAGGAATCCAGAATCCGTAGCTGGGAGTATGTAGCCTAAGAATTCATATCGTAGTGCAAATACAATGAAGAGATTGTGGTCACCCATCATGATTTAGAGCTTCTCAAATAGAACCCTGGGGAATCAGTCAGTAACTTCATAACTCGATGGAGGGAGCAGGGAGCTACCATCACCAATCGGCCATCTGAGGATTAACAGGTCAACATAGTGAAGAAGAACTTCTTGCCCCATGTTTGAGAAACGATGGGAGGATAATACTATCCCCACTTTCGAGATCTCAGAGAAGCAGGAGTAAAAATCAAGGAAAGCCTTGTTAATACAGAGGTTGAACTAAAAAAGGTGTTCGGATAGTTCACCCCTAGAAAGTATGACAAGCCTGCGAGTGCTACAGTCTCAACTATCAACAACCATTGAGCTCCATGTTGAGATCCATGATCCCAGTTTTGGGCACCAGAAAGATGCCCTGCCCCCATTCGAAGGGAATAAAATGAGCTCTATGCTCCCCTATCCAAAGTTTACCAAGCCCTGTTAAGCCAAAACCTCATTAAACCCTTGGATCCTCGTCCATTGCCAAATATACTCCCAAATCATACCAATGCCATCTTCTTAGAAGAAAACTCAGATTTTGATCCCTCAACTCTAATCACACCCATACAATCTCCTAAATTTATTCAAACTTGCCCATATTTTCTCCTACACCCTACTAGCCTCGCTGATCAGGCACTGTCACTCCTTACCAGAACATGCATCACTGTCCGTACCCGTTATGAAAATGGAAATATGGAATTATCAGAGGTGTTAAACCAACTCCTAGAGTTCGGGCTGAAATTTCCCTCACAGATAGTCATCGATAGCCAAAAGTTTAGTACACTATTCTTGGAAGCACAAAAATGGGCTCGAGATTCAGAAAAGTAGGTAGTACCAACCGATGAAGTCAACCTAGATGATGTTGTCCAAATTATGGCCGAATTATTCGGGCAAACCAACAACATTTGTAATATCACCGGGTTACTTGACACTTTGAAGCTACAAGGGTGCTTGGTACCTTCAACCATACATATCCCCACAGAATGGGAAGACCTGTATGAAGAAGCCGTTGAAGTTGTGGAATGCATTGACTTTACATGGAAAGACAGGATTGTTGCCATCGGATGGGGGGAAGAATTCGAAGATTCGAGTGAAGAACAAGCTTAAGAAAGAACTGGCCCAGTAGCTGACATATATGGGATGATATCATTTGAATAATTACTCGGAGATATAAACAAGGTGACAAAACAATCTGAGATTGACGAGGAAACGGGATTCATGTTCTTCCCTTCTTCAGTAAATGGCATGACCAGATCAGGAAGACATTACCAGGTTACAAGATCACTACTAGAAAATGACAAAGGGAAGGGTGTTTAAAACCTTCCTATGCCAGAGATGACAATTGAGGAGAGCAAGATCCTCGATCAACTGAAGAAAACTTAAGATAACATCACTCTATGGGGGCTTTTCATGTCTTCCCAGCTGCACAAAAATGCTTTAATCAAGTTGCTCACTAGACCCACAGTTCCTCCCTCTACCACACCAGAAGAAGCGATAAATCTGGTTGGATCCTTGACCTCTACCCCAATGATATCATTTTTTGAAGAAGAAATCCCTAGAATTGGGCCGAATCACAATCATGCACTCAACATCTCCGTCGAAGTTATAGGGAAGGTCGTGCCACTATTTCTTATTGATAACGGATCTGCCTGGAATGTCTGCCCACTGAGAACCTTCAAGTGTTTAGGACTGAAAGAAAGCGACCTCGCTCCAACGTCTGCCGTTGTACGTGCCTACGATAATACTCATGAGGAGGTAATGAGATCCATAAAACTTATAATAGGGGCTAGCCCTATAAACCCTATCGTTGAATTCTAAGTTATAGACATCCCAACTTATTTCAACCTGTTGCTCGGATGACCCTGGCTCCATAATATCAAGGGTGTGTCTTCCTCACTCCATCATAAATTGAAGTTTTTCGCTGACGGGCGAGCCATCACCATTTTGGACGATGATGAAAATATCGAGGGTGCAAGCACCAGCAGTAGAATCCTTGAGATACAACACGGGTCAAATGATATGCTCCTATCAGGATTCCGAGTTAAGCCACTTCTACTCCCGGCAGGGCACGGGTTCAAAGAAAGGGTTTTTCCAGAATATGACCCTTATGGCAATGTTAATGTGATTCAGATATTTAGAAACATGCACTTCATGTCCGGACTAGGGCTAGGGCAAAGGCAGTAAGGGATACTTGAGCCCATCGAACTGAAGAAAGCTTTCCCTCCTTGTGGCTTGGGGTATCAACCATTAGAACAAGAGCTCAGAATGATCCATCAGTCTCGACCAAAGAGAATATTAGACTGCATCCTAACTATCACAGGAGATTCCTTGAATGGACGACTCATCAAAAAAGGTTAAGACTTACCCTTTTGCGGTTTTCCAGAACCATGGTATGACCACACAGACAAGAAGATGAAGCCTGGAATGGAGATCTTTTTCTAAGATTGTTGCTCATGGGCCAAAATTTTCCAACACCGAGTACAACTGCTCATCAAAGATACCGAAAAGAGTGAGGAAAGTGATTTCGAAGATTCCTTTAACTTACAGACACTGGGGCTGTCACTCTACATGGTTCATTCCGGCACTACATCAATGGATCCATCCCATATGATTAAAGCTGCTGATACACCCCTCCTCAACTGGCAAGTTGCGCCAGTTCTACCTGCTGAAATCTCCCCTAATCCCAATGTTTACCCCATTTCTTCTTCTGTTGTCTATCCTTGTTCAAATGTAATCGATACATCTTTTGATAAGGTTCTCAATGCTATTTTTCCTATCAATGAAATAAACTAAGATTTTGAGTATCTTGCTATGCCTTAGATTAATTTCTTGGATTCTAATCAAACTTTTGATGATGATAATTTTGCAAATGAAAAATTCTTAACTGATCTAAATAAGGTTAATAATAAACAACATAGCCACGTTCAAGTTAATAAAGAAGAGACTGTTGCTATTAATCTCGATTCTAGTAGCCAACTGCACGAGATTAGGATAGGGGCCACCCTTGACGAGCATGAGCACGCACAACTCGAAGGATTGCTAAAGGAATTTGTGGACGTCTTCGCATGGTCCTATGATGATATGCTGTCATTGATCCTGAAATAGCTCAGCACGAGATCCCCACTCTCCCAGATTACAAGTCGGTTAAACAAAAATTGAGGAAGATATGCACCGAATGGTCGCTCAAAGTCAAAGAAGAGGTGGTCAAACAGTTAAACGTGGGCTTCATTCGTGTAATCGAATATCCCACATGGATAGCCAACATAGTACTTGTGCCAAAATCAGGAGGGCAGGTTCGAATGTGTGTAGACTACCGAGATTTAAATAAAGCTTCTCCAAAGGATGATTATCCACTACCCAATATCGACATGATCATGGACAACATAGCCAGTCATGCTCTCAAGACATTCATCGACGGGTTTGTCAGATACAACCAAATTAAGATGCACCCAGACCACCAAGAAAAAACCGCATTCATCACCCCATGGGGAACCTTTTGCTACACCATCATGCCATTTGGTCTCAAGAATGCTGGGGCTACCTACCAAAGGGCTGCCACAACCATCCTGCACGATTTGATTCATAAAGAAGTCGAGGTTTATGTTGATGATATGATTATCAAGTCCAAAACTAGAGAAGGTCATGTTCCCGCTCTCCGGAAGTTCTTCAAACGACTGCGATAATATCAGATGAGACTCAATCCATAGAAATGTGTCTTCGGTATTACAAAGGGAAAACCCTTTGGATTCATGGTCAGTGAGAACGGGATAGAAGCAGATCCTGTAAAGCTGAAGGCCATACTTGAGATGCCACCACCCCAAACAGAGAAAGAAGTTCGAGGTTTTCTCAGGAAATTGTAATATATCAGCCGGTTCATTAGCCAACTAACCTCCATCTGTGAACCGATCTTCAAGCTCCACTTAAAGGATTCACCCAAGGTTTGGAACGAGGCCTGCCAAGAATCTTTTGACCAAATCAAACAATATTTGACCCAACCTCTAGTGCTCATGCCACCACAGCCTGGTCTCCCTTTGCTCTTAGACCTAACAATAACCAACACTGCAGTTGGGGCTTTGCTAGCCAATACCTTGAAGACTCCCACAAAGAAAGACCCATCTATTACGCCAGT
The DNA here is from genome assembly GCA_949130495.1 of Sambucus nigra. Classification (NCBI taxonomy): domain Eukaryota; kingdom Viridiplantae; phylum Streptophyta; class Magnoliopsida; order Dipsacales; family Adoxaceae; genus Sambucus; species Sambucus nigra. The sequence goes on from OX422212.1 coordinate 366,763,060, forward strand.
CGTAAATTGGTCGAGTACGAGGTCAACTACACTGTTTTGGAAAAGGCGTGTGTCACACTTGTCTGGGTCACCCAAAAGTTGCGACACTACATGCTCGCCTTCCCCATCAAACTTGTATCCTGAATGGATACTATCAAATACCTTCTTGAGAAACCCGCCTTATCTAGTCGAATGGCCTGATGGTTGATACTCCTAATCGAGTTCGATATCATGTACGTTACACAGAAAGCCATTAAAGGAAGAACCATCTTTGACTACCTCGCTGATTACCCCGTAGAAGAAGCACATGTCTGGATCTCCGAATTCCTAGATGAAAATATCCTCTGCACCACTCAAGACAACCTTCAATGGTAAATGTTCTTTGACGGCGCTGCCAACAAAAAGGGATATGGCGGTGGGATACTTTTGATCACCCCAGATGACTCCCACACTCCCATCGCCATCAAATTTGATTTCCCTTGCACCACCAACATGACGGAATATGAGCCATGCATAGTAGGCCTCAAAGTTGCTCTCAAGAAAGGTATTCAATACCTTGATGTCTACGGGGATTCTTCCCTTATCATCGATCAAGTTCTCATAAAGTGGAAAGTAAGGGACGAAAAGCTCCAACCCTTCCATACCCACTTAGAAGAGTTAGCCTCCCGATTCCGAGATATCACCTTCCATTACCTAATATACTTTTTTTTAGTATTATTGCACATCTCTTATTTTCATATAAATAAAACCTAAAAAAACAGGAAAAAGAGGGTTTGCTCATAAATTCCAAATAGGGATTCTCACACTTTTCACACAACTAAAACACTTTTTCTACACACACACACACACACTCATAAATAAGAGATCCCTCATTTGAACTTATGGGATAAACCTCACCCCTCATTTTGTATGCGAACTATGTGGACTTTGATGCCTTTATAGGCTATGTAGGCGTCTCGGGGTAAAACCCGAGACTCCAGTCCTATTCTCACTTTCTCCCTCATTTTCTATCTTCTCTAAATCCAATTTTCTTATATTATATATACTTGTTCTTAGTGACGTATTACTCCACATGTGTTATCGTTCCATTATAACGATCAACGTAGGGGTAATCACGTAAATCTTATTTTTTAATATTATTTTTATACCTTCCTACGGATGACTCATTTTATCTCTTCCGTGATACAAGTTGAGGATTTCTATCTCCACTATATATATACACATGCACACATATCACGGGGAAAAAAAGGAAAATAGTAAATATCCATGAGAGACCGAAAGGGAGGAAGGCGTGCCTAACACCTTCCCATTTCGTAACATAGCCTCCGAATCCTTATTGAATCATTTTGGTTTCGTATGCACCAGTATGTCCTTGGATCCCATCGTTCGGGATGTCTTCCCCTTTTTCTTTTGCCTATTTTGAGTAAAATAGACTGGAGACTCTAAATCTCTCTACATTTTTTACCTCATCTCAAACGATGCCAGCCAAGCGCTCTCCAGAGGGATGTGCGGGACCCGAGGATCCTTTCCCTCACGCTCCCGCCCACAAGCGAGGATCGGGGATGGTCACATCGAGTTCATAATGGATCCTTATGGCCCTCGTCCTAACCAACCTATGAGACCGAACCCACTGAGGAGAGTGTTCCCTAAGCATTCCGATCAAGGTAAACCCAAGTAGATTTATGTTTGTTCCCATTAAAAACAAAGAGGTCACCTTAGGGAGTTTTGTTTTAATCTTGGGAGAGTTTCTTACCTGTGTGTTATTCAATGGTCTCCTACATGAGGTTCACGCACATGTTATCGTATACACTCCCACACATGTCCCTACTCATGCTCCACACACTATTATATAGTATTTTAGAGTCTTCGAGAGCAAGTTGAGTTTTTGGTCAAAACTTTGCAAAGTTTGATGGAGAAATTTCAAAGGATGCCTATTCCTATTGAGAACACCTCATGTACCAAATATTGAGTTTAGGCACTTTATCTAGTATAAGATGCTTATCATGTTCATATCTTTGATCCCTGTTGCTAGATTGTATTTCTATTTTTTTCTTTTCGATAAATTTTGGAAAATCTAAAAATATTTTTAGCTTTTAAAAAAAGTGTGAAAAATTCCAAAAAGATTTTATTTTAGATAAAAATTATGAAAAAGACAAAAAGATTTAATTTTGATAAATTGTTTTGTAAAAGACAATTTATTTTTTTGTATTTTCACTTTTCACCAGATATGCATGTGCATTTTAGATACTCAGATCACCCCTACATTCCATCCATTTATCTAACTTTGTCATGGTGTTCTGAGACATAACCTTATTTCTTTAGTGTGCTTAATATTATGTGGATAGCACTTAGTTATTCATTAATGATTACTTTTTCATGATAGACACTTTATCACCTTTATTGCACTTGTGCATGGACTTTGTGAACATTGTGCTTGCTTGTCATATGTCAAACGAACCAAATGTACTAGAGATAAATTGTGCTTGTAAGAACTGTTTTCCAAATTTTGTTTTTGGAAAAAATTATTTCATGTTAAGCAACGTAAAGGGGATATGAAAGAGCAAATTTTCCTTTGCGTTAAAAGCCACCATTTATAAAAAAAAAGAGTCTAAAAAGTTATCGACACACAAAAACAGAAGTGGCAAGGCTAATTTTATTTCATTGATGCTTCGCTACATATGTGCATTATAATATCATCAGCATTTGAGATTGAATTATTATACATGAGAGATCTTTAGGTTGTTATAAAGTAGAAGATCAATGGGTTTTCACAATAGGCTCTCTTGAAAAGCATTAAATACTTTCACATTTTTTATGGCATATTACACAAGTCGAGTAAATTTCATTTAACTTCAACATTTTTTACACCTAAGGTTGAAATTGAGTTCTTACTTTAGAAGTATCTCAGTGAGTTCAGGTGCCTATGTTGATTTGCCTATAGAAAATATTCACACAATTACATTCCACTTTCATGATTCGAATATTTTCGTGTTATTCCATGGTGCTATTTATTTTGTAGTTATATGTACCTTTTACACTTTTATACTTGAAAAAATTTGAAAAATTTAAAATTTTCCAAAAAGGCTACAAACTTTGGGTTTCCACTCTTTTCCATTCCAGTTTTAGAAATCTCATCGCATGTGCTTAATTGATTATTTTTGTAATGTTATTTCTTTTGAATTCTTGTAATTCTTAATATTCATTCTTAATTTCTTACCCTTTGTCTATTACGAACAAAAAAGGGGAGAATGAATTGAGGGCGAGTCTATTTTTTCTTTAAAACTCATATGCATAACGGTATTCTTTTTTTTCATGTGTGTAGTTATCTTCCGCTTTGATGATGATCTCATGGACTACATAAGATTAAGAATTTTAATTAAAGACAAAGTCTCTAATGTCATTCTGTTTTGAGTTGGGGAGGACACTAGGATAAATTACGTAAGGGTTTTATTGTAATTTGGGTTTAAATTTTTGTTTTATAGCAGAGTAGATAAAGGGAGAGATTTGTAATTGAAAGATTTTATAATTTCTCATAGCCTAGTTATTTTGGCGTTAATCGTCAAAAGCCAGAGTTACAAATCGAACACTACATACACATTTGCCTCCATGATCATTTGACCGAGCATCATGATAGAGATTCAAGCCGTTGGAATCGTCATGAACATGTTATTGAGGTATACAAACTTGTGGTCTTTATTTTACTTGGTCAAATTATTCTGATTGTTTTATTTTTTAACTCGAGGCATTTTTTAAAAGGACTTTGAAAATAATTTTATTTTTATTTTTTTGTTCAGTTCGTTGTTCACATTCGAATGAGGTTTAAGGTTTTTTGAACGAATGGCTGATTTTGTTAGAACAGATTTCAAACAAACTTCAAATGAAAGGGGCTCTGTTTATCAGACAGACTCTTGTCGGAAGCTCATTAGAAGGACATTCGAATGACATAAGCATTTCGTTCGAATGAGATTGGATCTCATTAGAACGAAACCAGTTTTTTCATTCGAAGGAGGTTGTATTTTCGATCAAAAATATCGTTGCCTTGAAATTCATTTTTTATATAAAAATACTTTTGTGAAATTTTTTTCTCAAGAATTTTGGTTAAAATGAAATCCACGTACCTGTTCCAAAAGCGTTCATCTTTTTATTTCTTTAAAACAAGGTTTTATTTTCCAAATCACTCATCCCTTAGAACGATTTGTTAAGTTTCAAACCCTAGTTTCCATACGTTACATCAAACCCTTGTAGAGGTTGTTCAACTGCTGATTGTGGAGTTGCGACTCTATGGCTGAAGAAGAAAAGATTCCATAATTCGGAGGTTGATAAGTGGATACCGTGGGAAGAGTTGCTTCCTACGGACGGTGATGGACTATGCCGTATTCGTTAAAGATTTGAAGACATGCGTGTTATATTTAGTGAAGCTCTAAGTAGTCTATAAGTTGTTTGGTGTCAGTCAAACTCCTTTACAGTAGTGAAATCTAGGTTTTCCCCGAAAGGATTTTTCCTCATATTCTTCTGTTGTGTGTTTGGTTTGATTCTGCTATTGGATATTTAATTTGGACTTAATTTTTCATGCATACCTAATTATCAATAAAGATAAATTTTGGTTTAAAATTGGGTATTTGTGTGTGTATGCTAAGTTATAAATAATTCCATATAGCCATGTTGTGTTTGTGTTTTCAATTTCTAATAATTACATCCAGCGAAATATTCATATCTAATCTTTATTGGTATGATTTCCACACTTATATTCATACATTAGTCACAAGTGCAATGCACATGTGAACCAACTAGTAGGGATAGACACATGAAAGTGGATTAGTATCATTCATGTGAACCTAGAGATTTAAATGAGCTAAAATATGTTGGCTCACCTTTAAAGTAAGTCATGGTGATCTATCACTGCATTGGATGAAACATTAAAATGATAAATAAGTATTTATTATGTGTCCTACAAACTTTAATGTCTCAAACAATGCAATGATCAGGTTACCATGACCCACTTATAAATTGGGTCGACAAATTTGAACTCAGACTTGATATGCAATGTGTGTTGGCATGGCATTACTAAATCTGTCTCTCTTATACTTTTGATTGTGATTTGATGGTTTAACTTCTTTCTTATAAAACAGTTTAATTCACTTTCTTTATCATAAACTTCCTCAAATTTTGAATTTACAACCTCTCATCCGTCAAGTGTACACTAATCAATGACCTCGTGCGACTTGATGTTTAGATTCAGATTCAGATAAGAAAGGCACCTTGTTGAATATTATAATTGTTTTCCTAAATTAAGCTTCATCCAATTCTCATTTGATTGTCGGTTCTTAAGAGTCGAATTTAGTTGTGCATTTCTAAATTTGATTTTAATGTGATTTTTTTTATAAAATGTCTTTAAAAAAGAGTGATGCTATGGAAACATTTCACACATAATTTGGAGATGTTGGAATACGTGTTCAAATGTCATTGTAAGACCTTTAGTGGGACACATTCACTTAAGGTGTCCACTAATGAGGCATGGACACGTGGTCATTATTCCCAAAGTGTGTCTCCCTAGTATTTTATATCAACGGATAAATAAAGAACACATAATTATTTATGTATTTATCTTTAGTAATCATATATAGAAATAATTTCCTGAATCGGTTAATAATACGACTTTTTAGGCATAAATGACATATTGAACCAACTGGGTCATCCTCTCGATGTTATATATCCATTTTCTATTACATTTTCACACATTAAATATCTATAACATATTATTTGGACAAATTTTATTTTTGGTGACAACCCTAAAGTTTCGATTTTATTTTATGACTTGATTATATGTTTTTTTATCGTTTATATACCGTCCCTTAAAAATGATTTGGGAATGACTAAAGTGTAACAACCCTCGCTTTTGAGAACCTATTTTATATTGATTTCCTAGGAATAGTAATTAGATATAAAATGTTGGAATGCGGAGTGAGTATCGATTTAAAGAAGAAAAGTTAATATTTACTAAAATGTTGCATATTTACCTAATGTGTGGGTGAATATCACCATGATGTGTTTTATTGTGTCATAAGATTTAAAATGAAATTTTGGCTTAAAATGAAACCGGAACTTAAAATGAGTTATAAAATTTCCAAATGATAATTTGGAGGGCGTAGTTAGTTCCGGAAGGTGCGAGATAGCCAATTTATGTGCCATATTGCATTTTGCGGTTTCGGGCACTTTCGACTGGTTTTAGCTTAAATGTGTAGTTGCATATTATTTTATCACGGTATTGATCACTTAAGTTTGAATTTTGTACTTAGGTCACGATTCAGTCTCCCTAAGTCTTCTATTTTTTCCCTAATTGTATTCATAAACCTAGAGAGAAGAAGAGAGCTTGTGGAGAAGTCAGAGATTGGAGATTTATCTTGCCTACACCTTCATCAAATCTGAATTTGCAAGCTTGAGGAAAGTTTTCTACTTTCTATTATATGATTTAAGTTGAATAATTAGTGTTGATAGTTGTGGTTTAGTTATGGTTTAAGAAAGTTAGGGTTTTTTATTGGATTTATGGGATTTGAATCTTTGGAGATTGATTTGATTGGATATTGGTAAAAATTACGGTTTTTTGATGCATTTATAATCAGTTGGTGGTAATAAATGATAAGGGTTTTGGTTGGTTGAAGTTGGGAAAGATTAGGAGTCCAAGACTCCCTATCCAAACTTGGCAAATCTGCAGAACCGAATCGATTCGGCCTGGACGAATCGATTCGCCTTGAGATAGTTTCCAGGTCTGAGTCGATCGAATCGATTCGGCTAGTCTGAATCGATTCGGTATTTATGCAGAAAGTTATTTTTCTTGACCGAATCAATTTGTCTAGTCCGAATCGATTCTCTTTTCTGAACCCAAATCGATTAAGCTAGTCTGAATCGATTCGGAAATCCTGCATTTTTTTCTTTTGTTTTTCTTTTCAAATTTTAACCCTTTTCTTTAGGCTTAGGACCTAGGAACCTTCTTGTATGAATTAAACTTAGAGTCCTAGAGTTTTAGTTTGACTTTGGTCGTTACCCTAAAGTTGAATGGGTTCACTTGGGGTTCATTCCATGGGTACAAAAAGTGATGTTTAGGCATTACTTTTCATTTCACAAATTATTAGGAATTAAGAGTCATAAGCCCATACTTGGAGATGTTAAGGGTCCTATTGAGGTATATAACACCTTAGGACTCGTAAGATGTTGGTGATCACTTGGAGAATAGTTCGGTACTTAAAATAGGATGAATATTAATGAGAATATTCAAGGATTATGGTTTCAAATAAAAATGAAACATACACGGGATTAATGAATATGATAATGGGATCAAATTGGTAAATGTTAATTTACTTAAACACACCTCTCTAAATGCTATCATAAGGGAAGTTCGCTCATGAGGTTATGTCCCCTGACTAGTGAATGCAGGGAGACTATAGGCCTCTGCCGTATGCGGGATTTTTATATGTTTCTTCTGTGCTAGTGAGGTAATTCCGGGTGTGATTATGAGTTATTCACAGGTATACAGTCACTTCTTGACCTGCGTTAGGTGCCCAGGTTGGTTTGTATAGATAGGCCCTGGAAGATGATAGTCATTAGGGGCGTGACCAGTGGGTAAACTCGGAGGGGCGGTCTTAGAATCGTTATATGTATAAGAATATAACCTTTCTAAATCAAGTGGGACTTGATATATGTGAATTGCCATAAGAAAATATAATGGTAATTATATTCCTGTTAAGTAATGGAAAATGAAAAGATATGAGGAATAATGATGTTAAATTTTATTCTCTTGCTTAAGTAATAACTGTTAGAATCATTTAAATTACCTTATTATACTTGGTGATTAGGTTGTTAAATTCTCATCTACATCATTCATGATTAACTGTCCATATATATCATGCTTCTTGTTCATCTGGTAATTATATATAAACCGGGCCCTGACCCGTTCATTTTCCATGTTGTGCATGTTATTGTATCCGCTCAGGTTCTCCTCCGCAAGGGCGCCCGATGTGATATTCCTATTCCAATACTTTTGAGGAGCTGTGAGAATTGCGGATAATACAGGATGCTTTTCTAGACGCTTTCATTTTTAAATTCTAGATATGATCGGGTCTTTCATTCGGGCGTGTGGCCCAAATTTTTGTAATTGTTTAATGAATGTATTATGTCAACTATTGAACTGTTGTAATATGTTGGATGTAACTGTTGACCGACAGCTTATTCGGTCCTTTTATTGTATTTTGTTCTTGTAGTAATATAAGTTTCTTTGAAATTCCACTTTCTCAACAGATTGGGTTGTTTAAATTTATTTCCTTAACTTTTAATCAAGCTAAAATTTTGGCAACCCGTTTTATGAATTATTGGGTGGTTTTCCCGTATACTTACTTTGTTGTTATGATGATGAGAATTATTTTCATCCATGAGTCCGTTATGTTGAGGTATCGGGATGGCCACCCCTTATCTCGGATCACGGGTTGTTACATAAAGTATCATTTCCATTGCAAATGTTTCAGATATTTACTGTTAAAGGGCTTACAATATACTCATACTGCACAAAAAATATGATTTATCAGTTTAAAAGGTTCAAATTAATATATTTCCACGTTGAAAAACTAGACGAACTGAGCTTGCTAAAACCAATACTGACTAGATACAGTTACCTAAGGAAAGTTTGGTCTCATCCTGATTTTCTAGTAAATGGATATTATTAGTATGGTAAAAAAATATAAAATCCACCTTGGCCGAATCATAAATACTCGTACTTTTAAATCTGGTTGTGCTTTAATGTTTGCTTGGGGTGATCATTAGTTCATTGTTATTTGGATTGCTTCACCCAATTATTACACCCATTTGAAAAATAATCCCTTTTCACACCCCCAAAAATATTAGTCTCAATTCCGCCAATATAAATGTCTTCCATCTAGTGTCTCATTTGATCTTTATTTATGAGATAAGTTACTAAACTATCCTTAGGAATTCAATAAAGAAAAAGTAAAAACAAAAACACCCCGTCCATAATGTTCTTTGTTTATCTATATCTATTTTTATATATCTTCAAGTTTTGAGTAGGCCTATAAATTGTTTCGAGCAAGTCCGAAGCATTCCCGTTCGAAATGATTAATATGGACCGATTTTTAAGTCAGCCTGATTTGGACTGAGCTTCAGTCAAACTTTAAATCCCGATTGTAATTCGAGTTGAGCTTCAGTTACATGTGAGTAAGCCCAAATTCGACCTAGACCTATATAAGAATATATGTACACAAAATTATAAAAACATGTTTAGCTTGCAAATAGAGTCATTACATACGATTACGTGCTAATGTACTATAATATTCATTTTAATAAAATTAACATGATATTAATTATTATAATGACAACACAATAATACAAGTATAAAGAACACTAAAAAAATAATCGGTTTGAGTTCACATTTTAGAAGAATCCTCTAATCTCGACTTGATTTACGAATAAATATATTTTTTTTTACTTTAGGTATTGTCTATAAGATGTCTATCCTAAATCTATCATTGGGAAACAAATTACAAAAAGAAAAAAATATTTGGGTATGCCAGAATAAGATCCCGAAGACCGTTCTCAAGTGTGAGTCAAGTTTGAGCCTATATCCTCCAAATCGAAACTCAAATAGTTCGGTGCCCGAAGCCCAAAATAACCACGAGCCGAGCTTGAGCATATCTAAGCCCGACTAACCCATACCGATTGAGAGACACATATGTATACATATATAAACACATGCATACGTATATATACATAGAATTTTGATAGGAGATGAATTTTTTGTGTAATATTTTCTTATTGTTTATCAAAATTCTAATATTTTCTTTTCTTGTGATTTTCACAAGCTTTACCTTTTATCACAAGGAGGGGGGGGGGGGTGAGAGACGATTATTGAGAGTATTGGAGGAGAGAATATGGTTTAATCCTTATAATAAAGTGGGAGTTTTAGCAAGGAGTAAATTCCTTATAGAAGATAGGCTTTAGTTTCGAAATAACTTTACCAATGAAATAATTTCATTGTAAAATTCTTTGCACTAGCCCACTTATTATAGATCTTTTGCCACAAAATTTTGCAATCGTTGCAATGCATTTTTTCTGCTGGAACTCAAGATAATTTGGTTGTAAAAAAGGTTCCATTTCTTTAACACTAAATCTTTTACAACGAATATTTTGTTGAAAACTATATTAATATTTTACTGTAAAACAATTGTGAGATGACTAAAATCCCTTGCTGAAAGTTTGATTTTTGCTTAATTAGGTTGTGTAATGATTTGGTTGAGGCCATTCAATGAATTTTTTCATGATGTATATAATCCTTTGTTAAATTTTGTTTTTTGGCAATTAATTATTGAATAAAGTGTTGATTCATATATACATAAATAAATAAAAATGTTGCTATTAATAGTAAATTCATTGCGAAAGGTTTTTTTAGATGAAATGATTTCCTTGCTAAAATTTCATTTTTGGTTGCAATAATTACAAAAGAAAACATTTGCAATGTTTTTGCCTGATTAATTGCAAAATTAGTTATTCTTGCTATATGATTTTTTTTTTTAAGTTTTAGTCTTTAATAATAAATTTTGATGAACATTACCTAATAAATAAATTAAAATAAGTATGCGTTATTTAAAACCAAGTTGGTATATCAAAAGCATATGTGTGGGTTGTGGTTCCCAACACTCTTATTGAAGTTCAAACACCATTAAAAAATCATGAATTCATAAGAATGAAAATGAGTTTATGTAGTTTTTCTCATATTTAAAATAAAACGATAGAGCAACACATATTTTTATTGTGGTGGATTTGAGGGCTTCAATTTGATCCTTCAACTGTTGTATCCCCCTCTTATTGTAAGGTCTTCTTCAAGATAGCCCCTTCAAATAAGGATATCGGACAAGGTTCTTCAACACTATGATATCCATTTTCATCTTTTTCTTATCCATACAAAGTTTATATACACAAAATATTTTTTCAAGTCGGGGGATAAAACCAAGATCCGTTACATACCCCGATCACCTTCCCTGTACTTTTCATATATCAAAGCCTCATTTATATCATATAATATTTGTTTATATTCAAGCGTCTCATTTTACAAGAAAAAAAGAACACGTGTGATAATTAAAATTGATATGCTGAAAAAAAAAGAATTAACCTAAAAACAACTTCTTGTGTTTTTTTAAACAACACAAACACGCCCCACTAAAAACACGTCAAAAATCATGAAACATGAGTTGTAATTTCTGATCCAATTAGAACGGTCACAATTTGACACGTAAAACAAGATTTAAATTTGTACACCCAATTGAACCCAACACGTTGCGAATAACCCCGCTAAAATGTCATTTTTTCATAACAAGTGTATAAACATTTCAATCAATTATAAATGTTCGTCTAAATTTAATAAAACTACATAGTAAGTGATATAATTATATATTGAGACTCAACTTCTTTTTATAATCCACTATTTCTCCTCCGGCCAATATGTGTAATGAAATATTTCAATCTAGCCCTTTGTCTCACATTCCTGTTTGTTAATGTCCTATTATCATATAAAAATAAAGTTAAAAAGTTCATGTATCCACTGAAGATAAAGACACGTGACAAAGATGATGCATAGGTAGAAATTAATTCCATGATAAAACAAAATAGTTCTTTTTTTTATTTCATCAAAATCTTTTATCTTGATTTAATTAATCTCAAATAGTGATATTTATAATGAAATTTCTATTTCGATATTAATTGCGCCCAAACACTACATATTTTTAGTTTCGTAATTTGGATGTGGAAGTAAACCATAAATATCATGTGTATTCCATGAAAAATAACTCTATTAAGGTTTAAATACTCTTTATTTCCATAACTAAAATTTAATAACTCTTGTATTATTCTTATTATTTTTTTTCTTTGGGCCTTTTTAGCCTTTGGACTCAATTTCTTTTGTCTCTTATAACTTCGTGTGCCAAGGATTTACATAATATAACTCTAGTTCATTTTGATTTTGTGTAACATTGTTGTGAAATAAAAGTTCCACAAAAGGGATAAAAAATGTCACAATAACTGAAATTTTGCTCAAAACGATAAGATGTTAGATATTTTGTAACACCCATATTTTCCATGTATTGGATGGCCAAGCCTCAACATAAAATATAAGGGTGTCAAACAATTTATACTATTCTCAGCATCAATGATAAAATAAATAAAACTAAACCATCCAAATTAAATAAATAAATGATGTTAATAAGACGAGATAACAAATATGAGTCTCCAAAATTGAATTAGTCTCTACAATACCGAATGTCTCAAAATGAATAACTAAACTACTTTGGAACCCCGCATGGGTCCATAAATAGAGTCTCTGAATGAATCAATAATTGAAAAGTCTAAATAAAAATTAAATATTAAAAGGAAATAAATGTCCTTCTCAAAGGATATATAGTTTAATGATATTCTAAATGCAAGTTTGGCTACTCAACCTTACGACTTTAGCTTCAGAAGACCTAAAATGTTTTTTTATAAAAATAATGTGAGACCCCACATTAAGAAGTAACTCACTTTAATGATCAATATTAAGTGCAAATCATTTACGTCTCATGTCATCCCGCCAGCATCCACATCCAAAATACCTCATCCCACATGTACTATCGTATGTCTTAGCTAGATGTACAACTAAACTAGACGAATGTACAAAGTATGAATCTGAGTCCCAAGACTAACAATTAATATACATGATATAACTCTAAGTCTACAATATAGAAACATAACTATAACCATGTACTAAGAGTTATAATTTACTTAGTATCCATATTCTACCTTGTAATCCAATTAGTAATTACATCATAATATAAATAGTAGAAGAATTTAAATCGCCATATTAACATGTTCATTATTGGACTAGCTACATATATATAAATTTCACACAAAGGCTCTAACCTTTAGGGAACTCGTATTCCTCTATCGTCTTAATCCATGGAGGTCCCATTCATAACGGATTGCAAAACATACATGGATAAAAAAGGGGGAAATCACTATGCCATCACATCATTGTGTAATCACATAAAAAGACTACTCGGTGGATCAAGCATCTTATATCACCCGCTCATGAGATGGTTTACAAAATGCATGTATGATCAAATATGCAGTCTACATCATCATCCAAAGGCATAGTTTTTGGTCCCATAGAACCATGTCATCAAATACCTACAAATATATTTTCCACAAATACACACACATATGCGCATACACATGGGATCTCCACAAATAGCGCACAAAGAATATATTCACCAATATGTATAGCGAATAAAATATACCATCCTTACCTTACCCATCAGACCATACGTTATCTTGAATCAATCCTTATTCTTACACACATAACCTCCACAAATATGTATAGGATTATAAACTTGATAACCCAACTAAAACATCATAAAATCCCCTAGGTCCAAACCTAATCCCCCATATTAAAAATCCGTAAAAAAGAAAAAATTCCACTCTTCCACATAAGTCGCACATGCGACCAAAAAGGGCACAACCACGGACCTCGATGGTTCTACTCAGACCCTCCTTCCATGCCTGCGGGTTCCATCACAAAACGATATCGTTAAATAAAATTTTGTCGAGAATTTAATAAAATAAAATTTATTCACACTGAATAAAAGTTGAGGTTTCTTCAAGACTATAATATTTCCATAAAAATCACAAATAGTATTTCTAAGGGTTCTTAATCATGTTTGTAATGTTATATAGTAATTATCTAGATTGAATCCATGAAAATAAGGGTTAAATAGTCAATTTCACCACGTGTAAGGGTTCATCTTAATCATGGGTTTAATCAATTAGAAAAGATATGAATTGTGATAATATCACTATAAACCTGTGAATGAACATACTTTATCAATCCTATAATAAATCTAAACAATTATAAACATCTAACAACATTAAAACTGATGTATTCCATGATTTTGCATGAGATCTCAACCTAACTTGTGACTAACCCGAATTTAAAGCAAAATAGCAATCAATCATACAAAGGTTACATATACTACGTAGTGAAACAAGTTATTCCTTTCCTAAAATTGGAAGATTGATCTCTTGTTAAGTTCTTATTTTTTATTTCTCGCTCTCCCAAAATCTGCTCTACCAGGATAGGGTTTATCTTGTATTTTAAATGAGTTATTAATGAGGGTTAAATATCCATTTAACCTCTTAATCTTGAACGTCTCCTATGGGACTAATTTAAGACCTCTAAATTAAGCTCAAAACACTACTCAGATGCTCCCATCATTTAGAACAAAAGGTAACCAACCTTTGGGTTCTAATGTGACATACTAAAAAAACCACTATGGGCCTCTATATCACTTAGAGCTTGATCCAATGGTACAAACTCAAAATATGTACAAAAATAAATCACGATGTTATTATTTAATTATTATTTATTCGTATATAATTTAATTTTCTTAAATTAAATTAATTACAACACACAAGTTAAAGGTCATAATAATTTACACAATTAATATGCACAAACAACTACCCTGCACACGAGCACCATAATCAATATAAGATATATATAGAAAAACATGAGGTACAACATACTTCCCCGTAATAATGGATTTATGTCCTTCTCTCGCATGTCACTCTCTTTCTTCCATGTAAACTCTACCTCATTGTGGTTCTCCCACCGAACAAGCTAATGGTATGACTTGGGAACACAAAATTTACTCCCTGCTATCTAGAATAATCATGGTATCTCCTCGTAACTCGTATCGATATAGCTATGTCACCCAGATCAATGTGTTAGTACACCACATTATATTTAAGGAATAAGAGATGTGGAACACATTATGTACCTTCTGGAGGGGACCGAATAAGGCTAAACGATAAGCAACCAATCCCACTTTGTCTCTGATTGTAAAAGGCCCACATTTTGGGGCACTAACATCCATTTCCTCCCAAATTGGGTTACTCCCTTTATGGGAGAAACCTTTAGCAATACCTTATTCCTAACTGAAAACTCAAGGCATATCTTCCCCCTATTTACCAAACAATTATACCTACTTTAAGTTGTACTGTTCTTATCCCTACTCAGATCCACCTTCTCTAAGGTGTCCAGAATATACTTTGGCCAAAGTAGTTTGTTCTCTCCCACCTTCATCCAATCAACTGGAAAGCGATAAGGCCTCCCATACAATTCTAATAATAACTATTATTGCAATAAAAATCCACCGAAGGTAAGTGTTTCTCCCAACTACCCTTAAAGTCTGATACACACACCCAAATTGTATCCTCCAAAACTTGGTTTGCTCTGTTTATTTGATAGTCAGACTACGGGTGATACACGAAACTCAACAAAAACTTAGGTCACATTCCCTACTAAAAATTTCACCAAAACTGGGACACAAAATTTTTGTACCAAGTGCTACTCCATTTAGCCTCATAATCTTTTCTATGAAAATCCTGGCATAATTCTATCCTATGAAGTCTTTCTCAACAGAACGGAAATGGGCTACCTTACTAAATTTTTCCATGATAATCTGGATGGAATCATGTCCTTGTTATGATGTAGGAAACCCAGTAATGAAGTGTGTGTTTATTCTCTCAAACTTTCACACTGGAACCTTAAGAGGTTCTAGAATATTTGACAGTCTCTATTGAGGTACCTTCACCATCTGACGCATATCAGACATGGAAATAAACAACGTTATGTCCCTCTACATGCCTTCCCACTAATATTGGTGCCTCAATACTTAATACATCTTATCCCTATCGAGATGTAATATAAATCGATACCCATGTGCCAGTATCAAAACTGCTCATCACAAATCCTCATCTCCCGATATAACTAACCTGTCGTGAAACCATTAAGCCCCATCAAACCCAATTAAATATAATGTTTCCCACTCGATGAACATATTTTAAATGGTCTACATTTTTAGAATTTAAAACTCGAGCAATGATCTCAGGTGTGATGGTAAGGACTTCTATGAATGCATCTACCAACTCGTTTATTTTCGAAAGTGAATCCCAGTATTATTTGTATCTTATAAATAAAGTTTCTATCGATCTCCATCTCAAGGAGTCTGCTAACATATTTTCCTTTCTTGGATGATACTAGATGTCAATCTAATAGTCCTTTATAATCTCGAACCAACGTCGTTGTCTCATTTTCAACTTCCGTTAAGTGAACAAGCATTATAGGATTTTGTGGTTCCTGAACAAATGGAATCTCTTTAGCAACAGATAGTGATTCAATATTCGAAAGGAAATTACCAATGCTTCCAACTCTAAATCAAGAGTGTGTAGTTCCCATTATAAATCTTAAGCTTCAGGGAAGCGTAAACTATATGCCTCTTCTCCTACATCAATACATCCCAATGTCTATGTAGCGAGGCATCATTGTACACCATGTAGGTAACCCCACCATGAGGTAAATCAAGAAGTGGAGTTTAAGTAAATTTAGCCTTTAACTCATCAAAAGCCTTCCTGAAAAACTCATCCCGAAAAATGGTACCCCCTTCTTCACTAGGTTAGTTAATGGCCATACAATCTTTTAACAAACCCTTAATAAATAGATGATAGAACCCTGCCAATCTTAAGAAGTTGTTCTCTTCCATATGTATCATGGGTTTTACCCTCCAACAATACAAACAGCTTACTTGCATCGAATAAATCCCCATATCCATCATAATATGACCTAAAAATCAAACCTCTCTTAATTAGAATCCACACTTCTCAAACTTAGCATAGAGTTGGTGGTCTCGTAGGGTTTGTAAGACTACCCTCAAAGTGATGTGCATATATTCCACGTCCGAAAATACATCCCCATATTACTAATAAACAAGACAAAAACTGACGTAAGAACTCCCAAAACACCAAGTTCATTAAGTCTATGAAAATTATTAGAGCATTGGTTAGGCCGAACGACATAACCATGAACTCATATGACCCACAACATGCTAAGACGTTTGTTTTTAATACATTCTTCTAATCAATCCTCAACTAGTGATATCGAGATCTCTAATCAATCATTGAGACGTAAGAATAACCTCTCAACTAGTTAAGTAAGTCATAAATATGGAGTAATGTATACAAGTTCTATATAGTGAATTTGTTCAACTCCCTATACTCCACATACAATTTGAATGATCCATTTCTTATACTAGAAATATACCCAAGAGGGGGGTGAATTGGGTATTATAAATTAAATTGTCATTTAAAATTTCTCGAGATTCCCTCTTAAACATATACAATAAGATGATCCAATTAGTAACTAAGCAATTAATGAATAAAGAATCAGTAAGTCTAGATAGCTAATAGCAACATTAAAGATAGAGTTAAGAGAGATATTGCAAACCAAGATTTCAATAGGTCAAAAAACTGACAGTTTTTACCCTTTAAAATTGTCAGGTATTTTACCTATTTTTTGAAAATAATAAAACACATTATTTTGAGATGAATATTTTTACAAGGGCACAATGAAATATCAAGATCTCATATAAAAAATATCAACTCAAAATGATTTTCTTTACTATTTAAAGAAAATAGGTTTGTTCATAAGTATGTTTAATGAGGTATGTTAGAGAGCTTGACTCTCTCTCTCTCTCTCTCTCTCTCTCTCTCTTTATATATATATATATATATAATTAATTAACTTCATAACAAAGAAAGAGATTTTAATCAAAAAGGAGTTTTATAATAAAATAGTTTTTTAAATGAGATACATTAAACATTATTTTCTAAAAGTTAAAATGATAAAAAGTTGTTTAAAAAAATTATTTTGTACAAAACAACATTTAAAAGCATTTTTTTATAAGTAAAAATATTTAAAACAATTTTTTAAACAATTTTTTCTATAAAACACATTAAATATTACTTTGTATATGTTTAAAATTATTTTCTTAGTTAAAAAAGGTATAAAAACTATTTTTATATATAAAAAATTGTTTTGTACAAAATATGTTAAAAAATCTTATCTAAAAATATCTTTGACTTTCTTATGAGGTGCCTTAACAATTTTACCTACTTGACAGGAACTACAGATAAGATTGGGTATAAGTTTGATTTTAGGAACTCCTCTAACTATTTCTTGAGAGGTCAGTCTACTAAGATTATCGTAATTTATATGACCCATTCTGTTATGCCATATCTCATTGTCATCCATTCTGTCAACATTACAGATTTCAGAATTAATAGTGTAGAAATTGTCAGGAGTTCTGAATCCAGTAATTATGCATTCACCTTTTTCATTTAAAATTTTGCAGTTTTTCTTTAAAAAGGTAACAGTATGATCTGAGTCACAAAATTGCGATATGCTAAGTAGATTTGACTTAAGACCTTTGACTAGAAGAACATCTTGAAGAATAGGAAGCCCATATTCTTGGAGAGTTCCTTTGCCTATGATTTGAGATGAAAATCCATCACCAAAAATGACTTTACCCCCAGCAAATCTGGTTTTGTTAAAAAGTTTAGTTTCATCACCAGTCATATGCTTAGAACATCCAGAGTCTAAATACCAACCAGATGATGTGTGTCCATCTTTTAAAGCAGTAACAACAACATTACACTTCATCTGAGGTAATAAATCATCTTTTCTAACCCAAATTGCCTTAGTTTTCATCTTGCGCTTATTAGCTCTTAATTGATAAAATTTGCGAGCTTTGGATTTTTGTTGAAAAACATTTTGCGCATGATTTTGAAATTTTTGAAAGACTTGGACATTTGGTTTAGGAAAGTGCTTAAGATTCCTTCTAGTAAATGTTCTTTTAGGTTTGGTCTTTCTCTTTCTATAATTAGAATTTCTATCTGACTGTCTAGGAAGTACATAATTGTTACGGCTCCTCCTAGAATAGCTAAAGTTTTGATAGATATAAGGATTATAGGTAGGTTTAACCAGTCTCCTAGCATAACAATCATCAAAAGAGTGACCATATATGTCGCAGTAGGAGGAATAAAGATTGCTCAGAATTGGGGTATCCTTATGAAAGTCTCTAAACAAAGGTTTTATAGAGTTTTGAGCCTGAACTCTATTCCTAGGTGTGACAGTCTTGAATGCAGACTCACTCTTCCTAATAGACGGACAGACGTATTTATCCTTAGGTGAACTTTCATGTTTAGAGCAACTTGATTCCCCAATGTTAAAACTTTGATTTTTTGAATCAAACTCAGTTTTTAGAGAATGAAAGTCTGGGCATGTTTCAATAGGTCTTTTGCCTCCTGACACAAACTTGATAGTTTCAAAAGATTTTGTTTGTGTTTTCAAATTGGGGCAAAACCCTATTCCAGTTCTATCATCAGAATTGGTTTTTGATTCAGCAACAAATTCATCAAAACATTTTGAATTATTTTCAAATTTTGTAAATTTTTTGAAAACAATTGTTGTCTTTTCTTTAGTTTGCTCCAATTCTAACAATGTCCCTTTGTATTTTTTCTCCAGAGTTTTATTTGTTTCTTTTAAATTTTTGAGTTTTTCATCAAACATTTTGATTTCGCTTTTATGAGTCAAACATTGGGTAGTATACTCTTTACCATTTAGTTTTACCATTAGGCTTAGATCTTCTAACTTCTTAGTGAGATCTTTCACAATCTTTTCTAGTCTAGTGCTTTTCTTGAGAGTTTTAGCATAAAGTGTGTGAATGTCAGTAAGGTCTTCGTTGTCCGAGTCACTAAGTGTGGTGTGTGGATTGACCCCTAAAGATTCATTTGTTAAACTCACACACCCATTGACATCGTCATTATCGCTATCCCTTTGACTCACACATCCCGAGGTAGAACATGCAACATTCTCAGTAATCAAAGCATCTAAACCAGTATAAACATGATTCTCAATAGCAGGAGTAGAGTTACTAGAAGCATTCTCATACACAGGCATAAGTGCATCATCATTATATATGATCATAGCAAAAAAGGACATGCAAGGATCAAAAGCATCAAATGACTCAGGTTCCTCCTTTTCAGAGTCACTTGAATCATCCCATGTTTTGCAAATGTTGGCTCTAGTGTTTTTGTTTTGAGTGTTCCAATTAACTCTAGAGTCTTGTGCAATGTGCCCCAGTTTACCACATCTATAGCATTCAGTCTTCTTAAGGTCTCTATTAGGTCTAGTGTAAGAGTCCTTATGATTTTTGTCATGGTTTTTCTCATGAGGCCTGTGATTAGAGGAAGTTGGATAATTTGAATTGCCTTGTTTCTTTGCCACTTTGTTTCTAAACTTAATAATTTTCTTAAACTGTTTACTAATTAAGGCCATTTGATTGTCCAAACTCTCTATATTGCATTCCTCATCAGAATCATAAGTGGGGAATATAAGTTCAGGCTTAGTTATCTTAAAAGAGAAGCTAGGATTGGAATTAGTCTGTTTCCTATTGGTTTGAGTCAATTGTTTCCTAAATTCTTGTTCCATTTCCACAGTTCTTAGTTTACTACTGAGTAATTCAGGAGTGAGATTTTGATCACACATTTCCTCAATAGCATATCTTTTCTTATCAAATTTCTGTGGTAATGATCTTAGAATTTTAGATACAATTTCATGTCTATCATAAGTCACCCCATTAGCATGCAGTTTGGTCACAATATCAGTCAAGTTCATATAGAAGTCATCAAATGACTCAGTCTCAGACATAATTAAGGAGTTATATTGCTGAATAAGCATTTGGGTTTTAGCAACCTTAATTCTAGTGTCTCCTTCATGAGCAGTGACTAAGGTGTCCCAAGCTTCCTTAGAAGTGGTACAGGATGAGATTATTTTGAACTCGTGTTCATTTATAGACATAAATATGACATTCTTTCCTTTATTATTATTTCGAGAAACTTGTTTCTCTTCTTAAGTGAACTCACTTAAAGCTTTCTTAACCCTCTCATTACTTCCTTCGTTGGCTAGTTTAGTAGGAAAAATATAACCATTTTCAACAATGTCCCAGACATCATCTCCCAAAGTTCCTTAAATGAAAGCAATCATCCTTACTTTCCAGTAAGCAAAATTGGTTCCATCAAAGATTGGAGGTTAGGTCAAGTTACCAAATGTTTCATTTTTCTTGTCCATAATTGATTTTCATAAAACAATTTCAGAAACATAGGATCTCTATTGAAAGCAGTTTACAAAGCTCTTATACCAATTGAAAAATGTTACTAAAGCCGTTTATTAAAAATAAACTATTTAAGTAACTCCGATCTGTTTTTTTAAGAAACTATTTTCGTAAAAACCAAACTATTTGAACACAAGATGTGTTTAATAAATCAGTATGTACGAGATCTATTCAAGAATTGAATAACAGGTTTATAAAGTAGTTTAAAAATATTAAACTCATCACAACCAAGAGTGAGATGAGGAGATGTAGAAAGATTATGTTCACGATGTTTTTTACGTGGTAAAACCTCACCAATTGAGGAAACATCCACGACTCCCTCTACGGAGTAAAATAAAAAATCCACTAAAACGAATATATGAGTTACAAACTATATAACTAACATGCAAACAACTCAGTCCTATATAAGTTTAGGAATGTACCCTTTGGTGTCCTTAAACTTCTCTGCAGTTCTGATTGTAGATGTAGTTCTCCCAGTTTGTTAACTTCTGATTGGTTCCAGCACTTTACGTCGACTCTTTATTCTCAAGATCTTATTACCAACACTTTTCGTGTTGTAAGGTGAAAGTGTTTGTGAAGGTGCTTTCTAACACATGCATGCACACACACACACACTTATTAAGTACAAACAGTCCTAACAAATTACAATAGCACTATATGCTGTGATCTTTTCTTTTTCTTTCTTCTTACAAAACTTTTCACCTTATTTGACCTTTAAATCATTCCCAGAATCCACGGATACCTTGCTAGGAAGACAGACAAGGTCTTAATCAATCTCAGAATTTAGACAAACTTTTCGAGATTGAAAACCTCCAAGTGAAATTCCAAACTAGGTCAAAGGTTTAGTTTTACAAGAACTAGAAATATAAAGCATTTATTGTTGATTTCAAAGTAAGCAAACGTTTTAAAGAAAATAATCAACATTATATTTCTCAAGATGAGAAATAAAATGAAACTAAGTGTAATGTAACATGAATAACTCAGATCTGAAATATCTATGAAATCAGAAAGTAGATCTGAGTAAAAAGTTTAAGTTGAAAACAAGATCAAGTGAACACGAGGTTACAGCAACAAAAACAAACTCAACTCAAACTCTCAAACTCTCAAGAACACTCAGAGAAGTGTTTTGGATATGGAGGTATTTGAATAAGTGTTTGAGTTTGGATGGAAGAGGTTTGACGAACAGGGTTAGGGTTTCTAACTCTCTCTCTTCTCTCTCAATTTCTCAAAGTAAATGAAAATGGCAAAAGTCTTCGAAGTCTGAGAGAAGGGTCCCTTTTATAGGGTAAGGAGAAGGTTCGAGAGGTTGGCTCAAAACCAAGGGCTTGGATTAAGTCAAGCCAAATTGACTTAGATCTAAGGGTTCTAATAAGGCGGTGATTAAACGAATTCTGATTGGTCTAAAGAGTTGTACTGGGATTCACCAAGACAACATGCAGAGCATTGATAGCTAATGATCCAAGGGCTAGGAACAAACGCTGTTTTAACTCAGTAAAGAAACACAACTTCAGCCAATCAGACGAGGACAGGTGTTGGTCAATAACAGGATAACAAATGCGCGTCCAAAGTTAATTAAAACCACACCCTCAAGTTTACTCTGCTTTCGGATTCTACCCACGGTAACATTAAGCCAAAATAATCAACAAATTATATTTACAAATTAACCCCAGAAACTTTTAAACTAAGTTTTAATTAAGAAAACCTAATTTAAAAAATGTTTAAAAAATCCCAAAAAAATTATTAAAATTCAAATTTAGGGATTTAAACACACTCAACATATGTACACACATTATTATGCAATATGATATGCAAAAAATGAATTCTACTGTGTGTGTGTGAGTTGGCAATAGGTTCTTGATCACTACAAGATAGAGAGATGAAGTAGCAAACCAACTTCTAAGGTTCTTTGGATTCTAGGGAGGAAACAATTTTGTCACAAATTCCAAACTAGATGAGCACTTATACAATATAGACTCAAGTGAGTCAAAAGTATAAGGGCTTCAGAGCCAACTGGCGGTTTCTATTAGTTTTAGACCCCACCCATCTAATAAAAAAATTAATGGACCCAAATCATAAATAATGAGAACTACTGGAACCCAAACAGTAAATGACCATAAATTTAACATATAATCCACCCACCTAATGTATTAAAGTGTTCGAAATTAATATTTATTAAAGAAATAAACTTTCCAAAACTTATAATTTTACCCTAAAGCTTCCCAATCAACATATTTTACAAATTTATCCCCTCATATTCAATTCATTCACCATTTATATGAAAACCCCAAGCCTCACAACATTTTATCTTATTTCAAACACCCCTGGTTCAAATCCACTTCCCAAAGTTCGATAGAAATCACAGCCAAAAACTAAAAGTATGTTATTTTACTTCATTATTATTTCTAGAAAGTGGGTTATTCTACTTCACTATTATTTCTTCAATGTAGGCCATTATAAGACCCTGAACTTTTGTTCTCATTCTATTAACTCTTTTGTGTAGTTCAAAATCCGTGGAATTTTGATTTAATATTTATGAGAAACCTAATAACCATATGTTGTTTTTAAAATCGATGATTTCATTTGACCTATGATTTCATTAATCCATAGTATCACAGATTATAATTAGGGAATAGACTACCATTCTACCTATGAAGGTGCTATTTGGCCTTAGGACTCGTGGTATTGAGTGCCTAGTTTTGCTAACCATATGGATGCCTCTCTTCGAAGTTAGTGGTCAAAAGTGTTACTTCATCTCCAACTATGTTGGATTGATTTTAATCCAAGTGTCCTTGGATTGGTTATTATGAATCTATTGCTCCGTTTTTTATGCCTCTATAACCGCTAATATGGGTTAGCTTGTTATAGAAAAGTCTGAACCCTTATTATTTATTATTTGATGTCACATGTGTTATACCATTAATATGGTGTGATTCCTAAACCAGTCAGAAAAGGTCACCTGGACCCATTACTTATATGAATAAGATCGGCTCATGTAATAATGAGATCGTCTCCGATACTATCATGGTTGTCCTAGGCAATCTGATCGGCCTAATTATTTGAATTATCACACTTAACTCCGTTAGTTGATGTTTAGGCTAATTCTATCAAATGGCATCGTCATAGTAGGTATGACCAAGATAGTGGGGTGATGTCGATAACGCACCCACATGATGGAAACAAATAAACATTCCTTTCCTCCATTATCATGTATAGTGGGTACTTATTTAATCTTCAAAGACAAGACAATTTACATACCAGTGGTTTGGCCATAATAATTCATAAACTGATATATCAACACAAATATTTAAGGGGGGGGGGGAGGAACCAAGAAAAGTAAACTGAACTAAAATTACGAACACTCATTCTACTAAATAAATACTACCTATACTTACATATGTGGACATATGAACCACCTTGGCCTGAACTACATAAATATGGATTCATTATGTTTCTCACACTTCTGTCTCTCTATCGAGTCTAAGATAAGTATTACATTAATTTTCATCTCTTTATGTATTATGATTTATACTTACATGCTCTAGCAAAGATAAAATCATCATACTGATTTTACACAATAACAGATTGACGTTTACTATTGAAATGCAACATCCATTCATTGCTTTATACCATTATTAATTATTCTTAAACTCAAGGATACCCATTTCCAAGTAAACTAGTGAATCACATTCCAATTTATCTTGGTTTTGAAGGGTTATAGTTATTTTCAAACAATTATTACTCATTATTATTTTAAAACTTAAATTCACCACTGGATTTATCCTTTCCCGCTTCAAACCTCACTTCCCACAAGTTTTGGCACTAGATATCGTTAGATGTTGTTTTAGGCATTAAGGCACTCTATTTTTGGATATACTATGAACATGGCAGAATACCTAGAAAGTAGTCGAGCTGCTAAAGTAATTCTTCCCTAAACACCCATAAGTATGGGCGATCGGTAAGGAATTCTATTAGCGTGGCTAGAGTCCAGGAGGACATGCAAAAAAATGTAATGAAACTGACCCAAAGTTTTCTAAATGGGTAAAGAAAGCCTGAATCAAACCCGATTATCCCAATAGGGGGTGAGAACTATGATAGACAATGAAAAATGTCACCCCCACACCCATACAAGGATAGGAGGCAGGCTCATTACGATAGAGTGGCCAAAAATCCAAGGAGATTATATTTGGACTGACTATGTGGATATAGAAGATCAAAGTACTATGAATTAGGCTGGGATTGAAACTTCTACTATCTAGGGGCAAACTCCATCATCAGACCAGGGGGATATGATGACAAACATATTTATTCCTTAGAACACCCAAGTGTTTTGGGAAGACTAAGTAGGAACTCAACATTTGATAGGTTAGGACCAAGAGAAGCAAGACAACACAAATCAAGAGACCTTAGAGAATGTACAGAGGATTCAAGAAGGTCTGAGATGAGAAGGGTCATGTACACATCCAGGTTAGTACTAAGGGTTTGAGGGTCGATAATGAGATTCCTCTTGTGATCTTAGTGAATAATTTCTATAATTAAGTGTCCGACACACAACAACCCAAAATTTATCTTTATTACCCCGAACAAGAAAATAGGTGATAAAGCATATAAAATTATGCGTGCAAACACAATCAAGGAAAATTGAGGAAAAATCCATTTCGAGTAAAATCTTCTATCAGCTCTATAGAGAGTTTTTACACGACGCAACTTACAAAAACTTCTACATAATACATCTCAGTCTAGAGTCATCCACATGTGATGGTCTACCCTCGGTATCCACCGATCAACCTTGGTCTTCCTTTCAACAATGATCCCTTCGATAACCACAACGAGACAGTAGTAAAGAGAATCTCCCCATAAGAACAACTTAGATATAGAAATTTAAAGTTTTAAACTGATTCACAAAATATATTGGAGTGATGATAGTGAATAAAAATAGGTTTTTGACATAAAGAAAGTGAGTACTTTTGAAGCAGATTTGCAGAATTCATTTTCGTAAAAAGGCTCAGTAATATTCTGTACGAAACAGGTATATATAAGGCATAATGTTTTTTTAATGAGGTTAAGGTCGTTGGAACAAAACTATAGCTTTGTTTGAACGATAATTGACTCTCCTTTGAACATCAGTGGAGTTATTTGAATGATAACCTCATCTCATTTGAACGAGCTTCAAACATGACAAAAAAGTTATCCCTCATTACATGTTATATTGAAGAAACCTTAGAACAACAACATCAAACGAGTAGCAACTTCATTAGAATAAGATGTTCATCTCATATAGCGATTTGCACGCTTTTTGAAAGATTTTAAACCCGAGAAAAATGCCTCAATTTTAATAAAAAAAACTCCCAGATATAAACGCGAATAAATTTAAATCCTAAATTATTTACACCTTTGTTTTATGCATAACTTCTTGAATTTGGAGATGATGAAAATCGGTTATTCGTGATGGATTGAAGCAATCGGAAGAGGGATATTCCAAAAACTAAATATAGCATAAGCTATGAGCAAGTGTTCAAAATCACGCTCTCACAAATCTCCGCCCTTTTGGCTATTCCGGTACAAACATAAAACCAAAATCCAAATTATAAAATTATCCCCTAAAACGAATACAATATCCTAATACCCTCCCTAAGCCCAAAATAGATAGGTACAAGATAGAGCTGTCTTCAAAACAAAGTCTTCAAATCTCCACATTTCTTGAACTTCTCCTGGGAACTTTGCCTTTATCGAGTGTAAATCAAATATGATCTTCCAAACACCTACACACATGAAACAAAGAATATACCTTGTGATGCATCTAGATTGAAATATACCAAATAAATGCATAAAGATTTGAAATCTTAGAGATATGAATATTCTCCCCCATAAATCAAACTCCCCCGTCATTTGTTCTCCCCCTTTTATTTTGTTCAAAATAGACAAGGAGTAAAAACTAATTATGAAGCATATAGGGATAACTAAGCATAGGAAGATATCATAACAATAAGAGATGAATGAATCATCATGGAGTGATAATATCAAAAATACCTCAAAAAAAATTCAAAATTTTAAAAAATAATAATTTTTTAACAACTACACACCATGGAGAAATCCAAAAATAACCGAATCATGAAAAAGGAATGTAGGGGTGTGAACATAATTTATAGGTTAATCATCATAGGCAAAAAAACATATATGCACGAAGGAATGAAACACCACTAACGCAAGATCGCAAAGTCTAACTTAGGTGTAAAAATGGTGAGCTCAAGTGAAATCAACTTAACATATTCAACTAATCAAGATCGTGAGTGATTTTCACACCAAAATCCCCAAAACTCTACATTGCTTTTACGAGAAATTTTCAGGACATGAAAACCCATTGATCTTCGACTAAACTCCCTCAAAACTCACATATTGAATTTTCTCTCTCAACTCTTTTGTTTTGAAGAAACCAATGCTCATATGTAGCGAAGCATCAATGTTCTTTGAAATTGGATTTTCACTTTATATTTTTCTTGTTTATGTGCCTTTAATCTTGTATGTGCTTTTATTTTTGCAAATGGTGGCTATTCACGCAAAGTCAACCTATCTTTTGCAGCCCTATTCCATTGCATTAAATATAACACATTTATCGTAGATATGATTTTCAATTATTCCAATCCGGGCAATGGTTCTTATAAGCACTACTTTCATTATCTTGTTTTATCATATTTGGTTAGTTTTAAAAGTAGGATTGAGATGAAAATACTACAATCGACACGTGAAAGTTGAGTGCAATACTCAAATAAGTCTTAGTCGTGTGCATTAAAGCTGACAAAGAGTAAAACATGTAGTAATTAGTCATCATATCACATGTTAATGACTCCACACATTATAAAGAACAAATAATGTAATGTTATCACGTCTCAAAACACTACAAAATAGCCACGTGGATGTGGAATGAATGGGTGACTTTGATATCTGTAATGTTCATCCACATATGGTGTAAAAAATAAAAAACTCTTTTTAGATTTTTTAAAAAATTTATCTGAAATAAAATCTTTTTGGTTGTTCTTACTTTTTCTAAAAAGGAAGAGAATATCTTTTTTGTATTTTTCCAAAAATTTTCAAGAAAAAAAATCATTGGATTTTTCGAAAAATATGTCAAAATTGAAAAAGATAAATACAATAATAATACAATGGTAGTACAATCTAGTAATAAGAATATATATGAATAAGCATGAAATGCATCATATACTAGATAATATATCTAATCTCAATCAATGGTGCAGATTCCTAAAGATTTCCTAAGATCCTCGAATCGAAGTGCATCTAAAGGTTTGATGAAGGTATCAACTAATTAATGATCGGTGCTCACAAAGCTTAAGGACACGTCCTTCTCCTTAACTAGGTCTCGAATAAAGTTCTTGCATATCCTAATGTGGTTTGTGCACAAATGCTAGACTGGATTACGTGAAATGTGAATAACACTCGTATTATCATAAGATATAGTCATCGTGCTCTATGAAATTCTGTAATCCTCCAACATTTGATTCATCCACAAGAGTTGTGTGCAAATCTCCCGGTGGCTATATACTTAGCCTCCACTGTGGAAAAATATGTTGATTTTTACTTCTTGCTCATCCATGCGACAAGAGCACTCCCAAAGTAAAAACACTAACCTGAAGTGCTCCTACATCCATCAACATCCACAGCCCAATCAAAATTCAAATAGGCAGACAAGAGGTCATCGATATCAAAGGATTACCAAATACCATATGATAGAGTTGCACTCATGTATTTGATAATACGTTTTAGAGCGTTCAAGTGTAACTCTTTTGGGGGCACCTGCTACCATGCACAGACTCACTAAAGGTAATATCTGGTCAACTAGCGATCGGGTAAAGAAGACTACCTATCACGCTAAGATATAAAGTTTACTCTACATCCTCGCCTAAAGAGTCTTTGCTAAGCTTTGTCAATAAACTCATAGGAGTACGTGCGTGCTTAGCAGAGTTTAGACCGAACTTCTTCATTAGGTATCTAACATATTTGGATTGAGATATGAATATCCCATACACAAGATGAACAGCCTGAAGACCTAGGAAGAATGTAAGCTTACCGATCATGCTCATCTCAAACTCACTCTTCATCTCCTCCTTAAAGGTGTGCGCATGGTGGGAGAGAGTGGACCTAAAGACTATGTCGTCCTCATAGACCTGGGCAACCAAAATAGTACCACTCTCTCCTCACAAACATTATCTTATCTACTCCCCCTCTGTTTAAGCTGTGAGCCAAGAGATAGTAGGTAAACCTCTCGTACCAAGCATGGACTGATTCAATCAAACCATACAGGGCTTTCCTAAGATAGTATATATGTCCTGGGTGCTTAAGGTATTCAAACCCTTTCGAATGCTCCACATAAACCTCATCCCATAGAATGTCAATTAGAAAGTCACTCTTGAGATCCATCTGATATAACTTGAAGCACAAATGACATGCTATGGTGAGTAGTCAACGGACGGACTCAAGCCAAACAACAGGAGAGAATGTCTCTCCAAAGTCTACACCCTTGATCTGTGTGAACCATGAGCGACCAACCTAGCCTAATTGCGAAGTATGGTACCATTTTCATCCATCTTATTCTAGAAAATCCAATTAGTTACTATCACCTTAGTATCATTCGGTCGGGGGACTAACTCCTAAATATCATTCTTTCTAAACTGAATTAACTCTTATTCCATAACCGATATTCAATGCCCATCTTTGAGTGATTCTTTCACGTTCTCGGCTCGACTACGGATGTGTAGCACAGACAGGTAACAACATTTTTGAGTTGAGCATGAGTCTTGATATCTAGTAGAGGATCAACAAGTATAGAAAAACGGTCATGACTCTTTTGAACCCAAGATGGTGTCCCCCCTAAAGTAGGAACGAGATCCACCATAGTAGCATGAGTAAGGATGGGATCAACACTAGGGGGTGCATCATCCTCACAGTATGCTCTAGGAGCAACAAATGTCGATGCCTCGTCATGTCTAATCGTGATGTTTATTGACTCCATAACCTTTTATCAAGACATATTATAAACTCGGTCGCTCTACTCGTCGATGAATATCCTCAAAATATTCCCTGGTCACTCCGGGAGTTGAACTTTCCTAAGGGCTTTCTATATCTCAAGATGTATCAAATACTCCTAAAAGCACGAAAATATGATAGGTTGGACTTCTTCCCTGTCCAAAACTCATAAGGCGTGTGAATTTTGTGCAGATGAATATATATAATATTCACCATATGGTATGAGGTACTCACTTCCTCTGCCAAAAAATGTTTAGGCACAATTCTCCTAAAAAATATGTATTTAGACATCACTTGTATCATCTGCTTCTTCCTTTCAACAATCCCATTTTTCTAAAGAGTACTAATGGCCAAAAATTCATGCTTTATGCCCAATTCATCTCAATAGCTATCCACTCTTACCTAATTAAATTCAGTGTTGTTGTCAATATGCATATGCTTTATAGTGACACCATTTTATTTTTTTAGGACACGAAAGTTGGATGTAAAGAACTCCATCGCATCAGACTTTTATCGAAGGAATCCTACAATCAAGTATCTAGAAAATTCATCAACCCTCATGAGAATTCATCTCTTACAACATAAGCTCTCTGTGCGAGTAGGACCCATAAGATCCATGTGAATCAATTCCAAAACATGGGGGATAGTAATGGTATTCAACTTTCGATGGGAAGATCAAATTTGTTTACCTTGTAGGTAAGGTCCACAAACCGAGGAAGTTGGTTCCCCAAGTGATGGTAATCCATGAACTATGTCTTTCTTAACTAACCTCTCAAGATATCTAAAGTTCATGTGACCTGGTCATTGATGCCAAAGGTCCATATTGGAGACTATGGCACTATTGCACACAAAGGACGACTTGGGTGGCATAATCCCGTAGCAATTATCTTCCGTCCTCACGTCTAGTAGTAATAGTTTACTGGATTGATTATAAACATTGCATTCAGACTAGTCAAACTTTACCATAAAGTTGACGTCGCATAGTTGGCTCATTCTAATCAAGTTCTCTTTCAACCCCTTCACGAACAATAAATCATTTAGCTTGGGAAATATGGGTATCTCAACACTGCCACATCCTAAAATTCTAGATATACTCCCATCTCCAGAGGTGACTTTACCTTCCTTATGATCCTCAACATTAGTAAAAAAAATGGGACGTCACCTATCATGTTCCTAGAACACCCACCAATAAAATGCCATTGGGAATTATTTTGATCCTTAAGAATAATGTGAAAAATGAGGGCTTTATCATCTCTCTTTGGTACCCAAGTGGCGGTAACCTTTAGTTTGTCATTGTCATTGTTGACTCTAGTCTGAATGTTGGAAGCGTTTTCAACGAAAAAGACATTCATTGAAATTATTCCATAAAACTATAGGAAGTCGCAACTAGAAATTCAACTTTCTCCCTAAGACTAAAAAATTCTCTAAAGTGGCATAGGGAGTATGTGTACGACTAGTCCTACCTACTTTATAGAAAAACTCTCGAAGGCGACCTCTCTTTTGGCAATAGGTGCAAATATAGATAGGTTTGGGTCTATCTCGGTTTTCTTTTCTAGATGGAATTATTCTAGGTGGATTAGGCATCCTAGGTGTATTCGGTCGAGGTCCATAAGGATTTGTCATAAACTTGGGAACTAGCTCGGGTACGATGTGGTAAGTGAAGCACCATCGTAGCCTATTCCTTTCCTCTTGATGTTAACTAAAGTGGGGTCAAGGATCATCCTACTAACCTTATTCGATGTGTCCTTAATAATTACCTTGATGTCTCGGGCACTTTAGAGATCCTTCTCGAGTTGGGATAAAAGGGTTTCAAGTTTCTCACGAGTCTCCATACATTCTTGGGGATCTCTCGTAAGACTAGGTAACTTTATGGCAAAGTCCCCATTCTCTTTCTTAACTAAACAAAATATCTCTTACAAATCTTCTCTCATGGAGAATTCACTTTCTCTTGCCTCACACAAATCTTTCTCTAGCGCTAAAACTCTTATCGCTAAACCTTTATATTGTTTATTCATTTTATAGGACTCCATGTAAAGTTCGACGTAGGCGCGCTGAGGTCACTCTCTCTCTTAGTCAAAGCATTCTCTCCATGACTCTCCTAAGAATGACTGGACTCACTATCAAGGTGTTCATGTTTAGTAGCTTCCTCATCATCGTGAGGTGAACTCGATGTACTAACATGACTAGCCACAAATGCGATGAAGTTTCATCCATGTAGTGATTCTGCTCCCAAACTAATCGAATCAATCTCGATATCACTAAGCATGACGTTTAAGGCAACTTTGACATTCCCTTGACATTTTAACCTATTCGGACACTCGTAACATATATCCTCGTCTTTCTTTGGGAAATATTTCTTTTATTTTTCAAAATTTTTTCGTCCCATTATAAATTTTTTATCTTTCTCAAAACTCTTCTTATTTTTCGAAGAATTTTTCTTTTTAAGTTTGAGAAATTTCATGAAATTTTTAGCAAGAAAGGCAAAATCATCGACATTTCAGATGAATATTCCTCTCTATTTTTAGACACTTACTCTTTCCTCCTACATTGGTCTTGAAGCGCTACCCCCTTATCCTTAGGCTTAACTATTTTCGAGAATATATCTATCTTGTATGTGTGAAGATCTCCTACAAGTTCTTCTAACCTAAGAGTATATAAGATCCCTAGCGAATTAGAAACTGTAACCTTAGGAGTAAAGAGGGCGGGAAGCGATCTTAAGATTTTCTTAATTAGACGCATCTTAGGTATCCTCCCACCTAAATCGAAACCTGAGTTAACTATGTCTGAAAGTCGAGCATAAAACTCGTCAAACAATTGAAATTCAAGCGTTGTTATCATTTTAAATTGTTTGACGAGGTCATGTAGTATAGAAGCTTTCTCAACATTTCTTACCCTCCTAAGAGATCTGGAGGGTATCCCGATCTTCTTTAGACGTGGTTCACGTTATAATGCGACAAAACTTGTCAGGGGTGACAGCTCATGACATGGAACTCAAACTGCGAGAATTAAAGTTTCTCCACTTGAAATTGTCCTTTGTCCACTGTGAGACAAGTTTAGGGCCGACAATATTATCAACTGTGATAGTGGGAGGTGTCAAACCTCTTTCACAAACAATCTAGATGCGTTCATCTATGGACTTTAAAGAAGATCTCGTCCTAGCCTTCCAGAATAGTACCATCATAGATGGGCTCTCGATTGTACAAATTCTCCATTAAAATCAATTCTTTTTAAGGATCAACGATTTAAAAAAAATTGATATCAAGAGAAAAATATTTTGCAAAAAACATCATACAGTAAATTTGTGCAACATACTCTGATACCAATTTGAGAGTTCTCTTGTGATCTTAATGGAATATTTCTATAATTAAGTTTTTAGAAAACAATAACCCAAATTTTATCTTTATTACTGATGATGCTGGAAACAGCACCACCCTTCAAGGTGTTAATGAGATCAATTCAATGTTAACAATGGTAGCATAGGGTATATACACACATAATAGAAGGAGACGATGAGAAGAGGATTTACACCGAAATATAAGTGGTTCAGCAAATTAGGCCTACGTCCACTGTGCAAGTGTATGATGTGTATCAATATGTGAGGGCACTAATGGCCATAGATACAATCTCTAAAGCTTTATCTCTTTACTTTGTATTTGAACAGAGTTTTAGCTAGGGTTGCTAATTTTGGGGGGATCCCTTATAAGGTAGAGGATGACCTCTATATATAGTACCTGGGGGGTGTAATGTACCCCCCATGCATGCAATGAGCATGTGTGTGTGTTGGTCTAGCCAATATGAAGAATACATCTGTCACTGTCACATGTAGAGAATGATGATGAAATATTCTCCCCACGTGTAGGGAATGATTTGTTATAACTGACTTGTGTCCACGTGTCCTTATCCAAATGTTAATAGGTTCTCGGCCATCGTTCTTGGTCATGACCTCGGCCTAGGAGAAGCCGAGGTTGATAAAGTCAATTTGCTCGTTCAATCCGAGATGGACCATGAAGGTCTCGGCTTAAGTTAAGCCGAGACAAGGGATTGGGGTCGGCCAGAGCCGAGGTTAAGCTGGCATGTGCTTAGAACATCGACTGATTTCTTGATGAAGCTAACCTTGGTAGAAGTATGGATTCTTGCTACCTCAGCCAACTCTAGGACGAGGTTGTCATCCCCAGGAAAACTGAAGTGTCACTGACCCTTATGATACATGTAGTGACACCCATGATGTGGCTGGTGGTAGTGTCGGCCTGGGCCGACCCTTTTATGGCAGAGAGTTGTTATCACGGTCCCAGAGCATTTCCCACCTCGGTAATGTCTTGGCCGAGGCTTTAGTTTCTGGGCTGAGGTGACACTTGGGGCATATCAATCACCCCCCAGCCCTTAGTTACATGCGAGAGCGGATGACTGGGGGATCTCTACACCTCCGAGGTCTTTCTCCCATGTGCCAATGCTCATTTGACACTTGTCCATTGCTGAAGTGTGGCTTACCTGGCAAGCACGTGTTCTTAGCCGTCCTTTGGGGCTCCCAAGGCAATTATGGGCCTTGGGAGATGTTCCCCCATATTTAAGGGTTTAAACCCCTCCTTTTCTCTTTCTTCTCCACTTCTCTCATTTCTTGTAATGATTCATTTCTACAGCTCTCTCTCTTGAAACCTTTGGTTTGAGGCATTTTGGTTGGTGATCCCTTACAGTTTCTTCATTCCCTCCTCCTACTTCTTCCTCAGGCATCCTCTGCCATCCTTTTTCCTTCATTTTTCCTACAAGCATTCTTACCTTTGCATTTTCTGGGGAGTTTAGGAGTTTTTCGGCGAGAACTCCATACTTTCAGGCGAACAGTATTTGCCTTAGGTTTTATAGTTTGATCCTTAAATTTCATTACTTAATTAGCCAATCTTGTTTGTCGTTTAGAAGCTCCTTAAGTGTAATGTCTGCCTTTGATGCTCAGACCCCTCTACCAACTTCTTGAGGAGTTCCCTTCTCTCAGAGAGAAGACTTTATAAAAAATTAGGCAAATAGAGAGAGCACAGGAGGAGGCTCGTAGGTTAAAAGAATCCCCTCTTAGACCCATCTTTCCACCACCCCTGAGGGTGATATACCCTGATCCATTGGAACCATTTAACCAAACAGAGGCCCCTGCCGAACCAGTACCGATGTCTGAGTCTGAGTCTTCCACCTCAGATCCTATGTCTGTGGATTCCTTCCAAGAGGCCATGAACTTCACAACTCGGCCTAATCAGGCCCCTGATCAGGCCGAGGTATCTATCCGGTCCTCGTCCCATAATAATTCAAGCACCTGATCCTATTCGTCATAGGTTGAGGCTGTTCAGCCGAGTGTGGCTATTCCACCCATTTTTGACGCCATACCTCTGTCGGCTGTCATCGGGGCTGAGTTTTCTCAGAGGTTCCCGAGTAATCCATCAACGTCTGCTCCGACCAACATTGAGCAAGATAATTATGATGATGATGATGATGATGATGATGATAATGATGCTGAAAGTGATGTCGACGTCTCTGAGGCAACCGAGATCAAGAGTATCGTTACTGAGTTAGACCTTCTTTGCTTCAGATATCTGTACTCCATCAGCCCCTCCATAAGCTTAGAAGACCTCTGAGGGAAGAGAGGGCTTACCATGGACGAGATCGTGATATCTGCCTGTACGAGCAGATGTTCAAGTTAGGGTTTCGTTTGCCCCTTCATCCCATTATCAGGTCCATCCTTGCCTACATCAATTTGGCCCCCTCCCAATTGTCCCCTAATGCTTAGAGGGTCATAATAGGGGCCATAGTCTTATGGAGGGTTGTCCACCACTCAGACCTTCCAATTCAGGTCTTTGTTGGTTGCTAGGTCCCATCCTCAGCCAAAAACCATCCGAGATACTATCATTTTGTAGCTCAAAAGCCTGAAAAAAGATGTTGCAGATAACTCAAACTTCCAACCACAACTGAAAGCCTCGATACTTTTTTACTTCAGGGCCATGGGAATTTGGTCCATGTGTTCCCCCATCCTTACTAGAGCCGAGCATGCCCCTAAAATGGGGTAAGGTCACAATGTCTGCAAAGGCCGACCCTGGTCTGAGCCTGCAGAATCATCAGAAGGTGAAAGACCTTCAAGATCAGGGGATGCATGGTCTGCTCATTAAATTTGAACACTTGATGACCCCCCACTACGTCTCTGAGACAGGTCTAGGTGGAAGTCACCTTGCCGAGCTTGGTAAGCATTTTTTTATTCCAAGTTGAACCTCTGAGTTTATTCATGTCTGATCTTCTAAATCAGACCTTTCAATTTTCCAGAGCATCCGAAGGATATCTCATACGAGCTTTAGGAAATGGAAGCCCCGAGTTTAACAAGGCTGGCGAAGAAGGCAGGACTTAATGCTCCTCCTCCATCACCTTCAACCTTGAAGCCTCAAGGCACCAAGAAGAGGGATTCTATCGAACATGCCCCTGAGGATCAGAGGCAGAAGAAAAAGGGGGGCGATTATGCCATCCCCATCTCTTCTGCAGACGCGCTGACCGCTCGTTTAGAGCAATTAAAGATTACCGATAGCATCGTAGGCCACAGTCTGTAGGCCATAGATGCCTTCAGCTCTACCATGACCGAGGCCAATAAGCGTTTCTTCCGGTCACTGGATACACCCTTGCTGGTTGAGTTCGTCATCCACAGGTCCATTCAGGTATGACCTCATATTTCTTTATAATTTCCAAGTATAACCTCTGATCCGGTCTCTAACTTATACTTGATCACATAATCTGCAGGGCTTGGCAGCTATGCACTGCCTCTCCAACTAGACTCTGAGGAAGTTGCCCCTCATCTAGAAGGGTCAAGAGGTCGAGAAGGTGCAAAGCACTTTGAATGGAGAGATTGAACGCCTGAAGTCTAAGCTGGGTGAGTCTGAGAAGAAGGTGAAGGGGTTAGAGAAATATATCTCTACTCTTAAGAGGGACCATGCTGCGGCTCTGAAGGCCAAGGACGATGTTTTACAGTAGAAGGTCAACTTGGCAGTGAAGGCAGCCCTTGATGATGCCTCTGAGGGGATATTGGCTGAATACAAAACCTCTAATGAATTTATGAGCTTTGGCTTTGAGTATCTTAAAAGGGGTATCAAAGCTACTACCAAGTGGGCAGCTGCCAAGGAGAAGGAGGCTGGCAGTTTGAAAGCCTCTGATTTCATAGGCCTCGACTTTGCTAATCCTTAGCTTGCCCAGGCCCTTCAGGAGGTTGAGGAGGAGGTTGATGTGCCTGCAAAGACTGCAACGCTGGACGGCACATAGGTTGGAGGGGCTGACCATAGGGAAGATATTACCAAGGTGACCAATGTTGTCCAGCAGGACCAGGCCGAAGACACCAGCATTCCCCCCTTAAACCCTTAAATTCAATTATGAAGCTTTACTTTGTAACCCCTGAATATTTGTAATCTCTAAACATTTGTAATCTCTGAATTTTTGTAATCTCTTAATGAACATGGTTGAATCTTATTTTTTGAATCTTGACTGTATGGCGATCTCTGAGGAGGATCATTTACTTCATTTTGTTAAATGTTTATCATGTGATGTTTTAGGTCTGAAGCTTGTGTAATGGTGTATGCATGCACTAAATTAGTAGTCTTACCTTAGACCTTATCAAAACAGTGCTATTATAGGGGTCTGAGGTTATCACCTACGATGTTATCCTCATTAATTAATCTCACCAAATTAATGATGTTAAGGGTCTGAGGTCATCCATGTATGGTGTCAGAGCTCAGACTCGTCACCACTGAATGGTGTTATAAGGGTCTGAGGTCATCACCTAAGATGTTATCCTCATAATTAATCTCACCAAATTAATGATGTTAAGGGTCTGAGGTCATCCAAGTATGGTGTCTGAGCTCAGACCTTGTCACCACTGAATGGTGTTATAAGGGTCTGAGGTCATCACCTAAGATGTTATCCTCATAATTAATTCCACCAAATTAATGATGTTAAGGGTCTGAGATCATCCAAGTATGGTGTCTGACCTCAAACCACGTCACCACTTAATGGTGTTATAAGGGTCTGAGGTCATCACCTAAGATGTTATCCTCATAATTAATCTCACCAAATTAATGATGTTAAGGGTCTGAGGTCATCTAAGTATGGTGTTTGAGCTCAGACCTCGTCACCACTGAATGGTGTTATAAGGGTCTGTGGTCATCACCTAAGATGTTATCCTCATAATTTCTGACATAAGTGCACAATGAAGCAAGAACCGTCATGGGAACTGATCTTTTATTAATAACCTCTTCATAATAAGATGGTACATTTACATAAACTCTTTGCAACATCATATGTAATACTTCTTTAGGTGATCAGCATTCCATGGGTTAGCGAAAGGTTCCCCTTCTAGGTTTTCTAGTCTGTAGGTGCCGACCACAACCTCTTCTGTCACTTTGTAGTGTCCGTGCTAGTTTGGGTGGAGCTTGTTTATTTTCTGTAAGGTCTTCTTCAGCACTAAGTCTCCAACTACGATGGGTCTTAACTTCACCCTATGGTTGTAGAATTTCACTGCTCTCTGCTGGTAAGCTGCTTGTCTGATCTTTGTGTCTTCTCTTCTTTCTTCAAGTAGATCTAGGTCTAGCCTCCTCTCTTCCTCATTTTTATCAGGGTCATAGGTCTAAACCCTATGAGTTAGGACTCCCACTTATGTTGGTATGACGGCCTCTGAGTCCTGTGCTAGCATGAACGGGGTTTCTCCTGTTGGTGTCCTTGCCGTGGTTCTGTAGGCCCACAGCACAGCGTAAACCTCTTCAGTCCATCTTCCCTTCGCTTCTTCTAACCTTTTCTTGATTCCATTGAGGATTGTTCAATTCGTCACCTCGGTATGACCGTTTGCTTGAGGTCGGCCAGGTGATGAGAAGAATTGCCTTATCCCAACTCTTACACAATACTTCTCCAAAGAGGAGTTCATGAACTGGGTCCCATTGTCTGAGATAAAAATGTTTGGGAGGCTGTGTCTGCATATGATGTTCCTCCAAATAAATTGGAAGGTCTTCTGCTATGTAATCGTTATCATCGGCTCTGCCTCCACCCACTTTGAGAAGTAGTCAATGGAAACTATCAGGAACCAATAACTATTGGTAGCTCTCGGTAGAGGTCCCACTAAGTCAATCCCCCACACTGAAAATGGCCATGGAGAGGTAATTGACGTCATAGGTTAATGAGGTTGATGAGGAATAGTGGCAAATCTTTGACATTTATCACACCTCTTCACGTAGGCTATAACGTCTTTGGACAAGGTTGGCCACCAGTACCCATGTGTGATGATTCTCTTGGCCAAGGGTCTCCCCCCTATGTAGCTAGAGCAAGAACCCTCATGAACTTCCTATAAGACCCGGGGAACTTCCGTGGGATGCACACATCTGAGGAGAGGCGACAGAAATCCCTTTTTGTACAAGACGTCTCCTATCATCGAGAACTTAGCAGCCCTATATCTCAATTTCCTCCTCTCTAGCTTGGACTCAAGTAGCTCTCCCTCTCTGATATATCTGACGAGGGGGTCCATCCACGAGTCTCCTAGGTTCAAATTATGACAAGGGTTAAATACCTCTTCTTCCTTGATGGTCGCCTTCCCTAAGACCTCGACCGGAACTGTCCTTCTGACGTCTGTCTTCGTCGCTGAGGCCAACCTTGCCAATGCGTCTGCGTGGCTGTTACTTTGTCAAGGTACTCTCTTCAGTTTTGTCTCTTCAAAACATTCTAACATCGTTCTCACCCTCTTCAGATACTTGGCCATTCTTTCATCTTTTGCCTCATCAACTCCCAATACTTGATTGACAACTAACCTTGAGTCGCTGTGGAGTAGGAGTCGCCTCACACCCAGAGTCTCTGCCAATGAGAGGTCGGCTATCATGGCTTCATATTTCAACTCGTTGTTAGATGCCTTAAAGTTAAATCTCAAAGCGTACTCGATGTTATCACCATCTGGGGCTGAAAGTATCAACCCTGCACCGCTTCCACTGTCGCACGAGGAACCATCAACGGAGAGGTCCCAAATGTCGGTATCCGATGAGAAAGCCCCCTTTGACATGACTCCCTGCCTGAAGAGTTACCGGTCCTTCTAGTTCTTCGCTACTCTGTTCCTGATCTTTTTAGATGCCACCTCTTCCTGATCTCGGGAGACATTGGGTGTCATCTCTTCCTGGTCTAGGAAGACACTGTTATTTGACCCTTTAGCACCCTCTTGGTTATTCTTGACCTCGGCCTCTTCCCAAGTGAATTCAGTCACAAAGTTCGTGAGGGCCTGCCCCTTGATGGCTGTCCTAGGTTGGTAGGTAAGGTCATACTCCCCCAACTCAATGGCCTAAGTCATCAACCTTCTAGATTTCTCAGGTTTATGCAGGACATGTCTTAGTGGTGAGTCGATAAGGACAACCATGAAGTGGGCATGGAAGTAAGGCTTCATCTTCCTTGAAGAATGTATCAGGGTGTAAGCTAACTTTTCCATACTAGGGTAATTTTGTTAAGACCCTTTAAGGGCCTTACTGTTGAAATACACATGCCTTTGGATCCCGGTGTCTTCCCGTACTATGGCTACGCTGATGGCCGATTCGGAGACTGCCAGATACACATACAATTTCTCTCCTATTATGGGCGAGACACTAGCAAGGGAGACTCAAGGTAAGACTTAAGTTGGTTGAATGCTTCTTTTCACTCTTAATCCCACTAGAAGGCCTTTCTAAGAACTTTAAATAATGAAAGACACTTGTCCGTTGCCCTGGAAACAAATCTGTTAAGTACGTCCACTCTCCCCGTGAGTCTTTGGACATCTTTGATACTCCTCGATGTCTTCATATCAAGCAGAGCCTTGATTTTCTCAGGGTTTTCTTCAATTCCTCTTTGATTGACAATGAATCCCAGGAACTTACTAGCTCATACCCCGAAGACAAACTTCGCGGGGTTGAGTTTCATCCTGTATGAGTCCATAATATCTAAGGTCTTTTCGAGGTCAGCCACATGAGTGCAAGCTTTTAAGATGTTCGTTAGCATATCGTCTACATACACCTCCATAGTCTTACCTATTTCCTCTTTGAACATCTTATTTACAAGACGTTGGTATGTTGCCCCTGCATTTTTTAGGCCGAAGGGCATCACTTTGTAACAGTACGTCCCTTTGTCGGTAATGAAGGCTGTCTTCTCTGCATCTTTCGCATCCATGAAGATCTGGTTATAGCCTGAATACGTGTCCATGAAGCTCATGAGCTCATGTCCTGCAGTAGCATCCACCATCTGATCTATTTGAGGTAAGGGATAGTTATCTTTTGGATAAGACTTGTTCAGGTCAGTGAAATCAACACACATTCTCCATTTCCCATTGGCCTTGGGTACGATGACCGCATTCGATAAGCACTCCGGATATATGACTTCTCTTATAAACTCAGCCTCTTCTAATTTTTTGACCTCTTCCCGGATGATGTCTTACTTCTCCCTGGAGTAGACTCTTTGTCTCTGTTTGATAGGCCTGGCATCTTTGGTCACGTTGAGCTTGTGACTCATGACCTCAGGGTTAATGGCAGGCATGTCTGCGTGACTCCAAGCGAAGACACTCTGCCTCGTCCTAAGGAAGTTTATCATCTCTTCCTTGATTTCTGACTTCAGGGTTTTCCCGACCTGGATGGTTTTTTCCGGATCGTCCTCATTGAGGACGATGGATTATACCTCTTCCGCGGCCTCTCCATTCTTCAACTTTGTCTCATCTCTTGGGTCAAGTGTATCAATTATATAAGTGGTGGTTGCCCTCTTATGGGCCTCTCTCTCTTCGGTCGAGTTGAAGTAACATTCTCGCGCTATGGTCTGGTCACCTTTCACTTCCCCTACCCCATAGGGGGTCGAGAATTTTAGCATCTGGTGGACCGTTGACGGCACATCTTCAAACTCTTTAAGGAACACTCTTCCTATGATGAGGTTATAGGGCGAGAAGACGTTCTCGTCCATTACGAAAAAATTTATCTTCCTGGTCAACCTCTTAGGCTACTCATCACCCATTCGTACGTCCATCTCATACATGCCCAATGAGTGGTTCTTTTCGCCACTGAACCCCATCAAGGGGTGATGATAGGGTACCATCCTTGCTCTACTAAGACCTAGGCTCTTGAAGCAAGGCAAAAACATCACGTCTGCTAAGCTCCCCCCGTCTACGAGGATCCTCTGCACCTCGCACCCATGCACCCTTGTTATTATTACCAAAGGGTTATCATGGGGGGCTAAGATACCTTTGAAGTCGAGTCTAGATAACCCAACTACAAGGGCATCCATGTCCACCTTCTTCCTCTTCTGCACTGTATAGGAAGACGTTATATTTACAACTTCAAGCTTGGCCACTGACTTAGCCTCTGCCACGTGAGCCTTCCTGTCAGCTACTTCAGAGTCACCTCCTATAAGTCCTCTGCATATGGTATCAACACCAAAGGAGATCATACTAACCCTTTTCACCGGGGTGTTGTCATCTTTCGGCAGAAGGTCTGGATCGTCTTCATCATCACCTTGTGAATCATTGTCTCTTTTGGCTGGGGCATTGTCACGACATTTTTTATTTCTCCTTTTCTTAGGGTCATCTCTTCCCCCTTTAGGAGCCTTACCGTCCACATACTTCCTCAACCTTTCGGACTTTAACATTTTTTCAATATCATCCTTCAAGGTGAAGCATCTGTCTGTAACGTGGCCATGGTCCTGGTGGAACTCACACCACAAGTTTTTGTTCCTCTTATGTGGTGGGGCCTTCAGTCTCTCTGGAGATCTTAGAGTCTTGTCATTCTTGATCTCGTTGAGGATGTGCTCACAGCTCATAGTTAGAGGAGTATAGTGAGCGAACTTGTCATCACCTGACCTCTTCTTTCCATC
Organism: Sambucus nigra; assembly: GCA_949130495.1. Lineage (NCBI taxonomy): Eukaryota > Viridiplantae > Streptophyta > Magnoliopsida > Dipsacales > Adoxaceae > Sambucus > Sambucus nigra. Next base: position 366,806,019 of record OX422212.1, read on the forward strand.
TTTCTTTCTTTGGGACTTCCCACTACTACCGCGATTCTCATCCTCATACTTGGCGGTCATTGCCTCTTCTGCATTCATGACTTTTCCCACAGTCGCCAGTAGCTCCGCCATAGACCTGGGAGGGTCTTCCGCAAGTTTCCACAATAACTTTCCTTTCTGAAGACCTCCTATGAGGGCGATCATGGCTATATTTTCTTCGTAGTCTTCAACCTCAAGTTTCTCTTTGTTAAATCTGGCGATTTAGTCTCTTAGGCTCTCGTTCTTACCTTGCTTGACATATAGTAGGTGAGTGGTCTTCTTTTGAGGTCTTACCCCAAAGCAGAAGTTGTGGATGAATCGTTTGGCTAAGCCCTTGAAGTTCTCAATTGAGTTCTTCGGAAGAGAAGTAAACCAGCTGTGCGCTGCTCCTGTCAAGGTCCCACAGAAGGCCCTACACTTCATCTCATCAGGTATTGAGTAGATGTAGGTCGTTTACTGATACATCTTAATATGGGGTACAGGGTTTGTGCTACCGTCATACTTAGGAGATACCACGGGTGGTTTGAACTTAGCAGGGGTCGGGAAGCTCACTATCTTAGCCACAAATGGAGAGCGTTCTGACTAACCCCTTTGCAAGGGGTCCCTACTTTTGATGAGGTCTCCTATTTTCTCCTCAAGATGTTGGATAGAGTCGTTCCATGGTCTCCTGCCATCGTCCTGGCCGAGGTTGTCCCCATCCACCTTCAAGGGATGGAATGAGGGTTCCCCTACCATAGCACAACGTCGGCTGTTTACCGCTTCCTGGTCTCTCCCCCTTCTTTCACGGGGTCGGCCTTAGTCAGGCCGACCTAGTCTGTCTCCTCTCTGCGAGCCGGCAGCACTTCTCGACCTAGATAACCTCTGTCTTAGGTCATTCACCGGTCCCAACCTCTCAAAGGCTAACCCTCTGCTCAATCGATCAAAAGATGATCCTTGTTGCTAGGCCTCTTCACCTCCTAAGTCGACACACCCTCGGCTCTGCTGAAGAGGACGTATCATATTATTCGATACCTCATACGGCTCCCAGCAATCTTTCGAAACCTCTTCCGCCTCTAGATCGTCATACTTGTCCTCCGGGCAAGGGTTTCCTTGCCTCCACAGGCATAAGTGCATAGGGTCAGCAACATCCCTTCTTCGCTGGGGTGCAGGCTGGTCCTTCATTGGTGCCTGGGGTGGTCCCCTGGTGTCAGGATGAGGCTGGACAGCCACCGGAGTGATCATATCCGGTGAGACTCCAGGTGGCCTCATCATAGTTTGGTTGAGTTGTGAAAATTTTTCCTGCATAGCTTGTTGTGTTGCAGCCAAAGACCTCAAGGCTGCAGCTACCTCTGCCATTTCGGACTGAGGCGGTGCCTGGATGGAACTAGGCGCCCCCCACCAGGCGGCGGTAATTCTGGTTCCATGTGTTGCTTAGTAAAGATCTTAAGTATAAGGTGAGCTTAATACCTTAAAGGACCTCTTTCAATGGTGAAACAACTCCACGCAAGGGGTGGTGCCTGGTTCACCACCAGAGTCTCCGGTGAGGTTAAGCTGAAGAAGAGGAAGATACAGCTTCTCGTTCCCACAGACGACGCCAAAATGATGATATTGGAAACAACACCACCCTTCAAGGTGTTAATGAGCTCAATTCAATGTTAACAATGGCAGCATAGGGTATATACACACATAGTAGAAGGAGACGAGGAGAAGAGGATTTACACCGAAATATAAGTGGTTCAGCCAATTAGGCCTACGTCCACTGTGAAAGTGTATGATGTGTATCAATATTTGAGGGCATTAATGGCCATAGATACAATCTCTCAAGCTTTCTCTCTCTACTGTGTATTTGAATAGAGTTTCAGCTAGGGTTGCTAATTTCGGGGGGATCCCTTGCAAGGTAGAGGATGACCTCTATATATAGTACCTGGGGGGTGTAATGTACCCCCCATGCATGCAATGAGCATGTGTGTGTGTTGGTATAGCCAATATGAAGAAGACATCAGTCACTGTCACATGCAGATAATGATGATCAAATATTCTCCCCACATGTGGGGAATCATTGGTTATAACTGACTTGTGTCCATGTGTCCTTATCCAATTGTCAATAGGTGCTCGGCCATCGTGCTTGTTCATGACCTCGGCCTGGGAGAAGCCGAGGTTGATAAAGTCTAGTTTCTCGTTCAATCCGAGATGGACCATGAAGGTCTCGACTTAAGTTAAGCCGAGGCAAGGGATTGAGGTTGTCCAGAGACGAGGTTAAGCTGGCATGTGCTTAGAACATCGACTGATTTCTTTATGAGGCTGACCTTGGTAGAAGTATGGCTTCCTGCTACCTCGGCCAACTCTAGGCCGAGGTTGTCATCCCCAGGCGAAATTAAGTGCCACCCATGACGTGGTTGGTGGTAGTGTCGGCCTGGGACGACCCTTCTATGGCCGAGAGCTGCTATCACGGTCCCAGAGCAATTCCCACCTCGAAAATGTCTTGGTCGAGGCTTTAGTTTATGGGCCGAGGTGACACCTTGGGCATTTCAATTACCATAAATAAGCAACTAGGTGATAAAGAAGATAAAATTATGCATGCAAATAAAATGAAGGCGAATTGAGGAAAAACCCCTTTCTGGTAAAATCTTTTATCAACACTATATAGAGTTTTAATAAGAGGTAACTTATAAAAACTTCTACAGAATACAACTCAGTCCAGAGTCGTTCATAGGTGGCATTCCACCCTCGGTATCCACCGATCAACCTTGGTTTTCCTTTCAGCAGTAGAACCACAATGAGTCAGTAGTGAAGAGAATCTCCCCACAAGAATAACTTAGATATGTAAATATAGGGTTTTAAATTTATTCCCATAAATACATGCGAGTGGTGATAGTGAATGAAAATATGTTTTTACCTAAAGAAAATGAGTACTTTTGTAGTAGATTTTCCGAATTCGTTTTCGCAAAAGTCTTATTAATTTTTTGTATGAAACATATATTCATAAGGCGACATAAATTTTGAGGCGATTGAGGTCATTTAAATGAAAATATGGCTTTGTTTGAATGAGAATAGACTTTCATTTGAACGACACTAAAGTTGTTTGAATAACAACCTAATCTCATTTTAGCGAGCTTCAAACATGACAATACAATAAGCCCTTGTTACGTGTTCAGTTGAAGAAACCTACTAACGACCACAACGAATGAAGAAGCAACTTCCTTAGAATAAGATGTTCATCTAATTAGAATGATTTTCAGGCTTTTTGAAAAATTTTAAACCCTAAAAAATGTGTAGAAAAATGCCTCGATTTTAATATAAAAATCTCCCAGATATAAACGGGAATAAATTTAAGTCCTAAATTATTTATACCTTTGTTTTGGGAAGATATTCTTGAATTTGGAGATGATGAAAACTAGTTCTTCGTGACGGATTGAAACAATCGGTAACGGGATATGCCAAAAACTAAATATAGCCTAAGCTATGAGTAAGTGATCAAAATCATGCTCTTACGAATCTCCTCCCTTTTGGCTATTCCTATACAAACATAAAACTAAAATCCAAATTACAAAATTATCCCCTAAAATGAATATAATATCCTAATACCCTCCAAAACCTAAAATGGATAGGTACAAGATAGAGTTTCCTTTAAAACAAAGTCTTCAAACCTCCATTTTTTTTTTACTTCTCTTGGGCATTTTGTCTTCATTGAGTGTAACCCAAATATGATCTTACAAAAACCTACCCACATGAAATAAAGCATATACCCCGTGATGCATAGAGTTTGAAATATATCTAATAAGTGCATAAAGATTTGAAAATTTTAATGATATGAATATTCTCCACCGTAAATCAAACTCCCCCGTAATTTATTCTCACCCTTTTATTTTGTCCGAAATAGACAAGGAGTAAAAAATTATCATAAAACATATAGGGAACATAACCAAGCATAGAGAGATATCATCGTAACAAGAGATGATTGAATCATCATGCAATGAAAATCTTAAGAAGATCTCACAATTTTTTTTTTTAATTTTCTTAATTTTTCAATAAAAATAATTATACAACAACTACACATCATGGAGAAACACAAAAATAACCGAATCATGGAAACGAAATGTAGCAGTGTGAACACATTCTATAGGTTAATCGACATAGGCAAACATAACATATGTGCACGAAGGGATGAGACACCACTAATGCAAGATCTCAAAGTCTACCTTGTGAGTAAAAATGGTGAACTCAAGTGAAATCAACTTAACCTATTTAACTAATCAAGATCGTGAGTGATTTTTACACCAATAATGCCCAAAACTATTAAATGCATTTAGGAGAATTTTTCAGGAACTGAAAACCCATTGATCTTTGACTAAACTTCCTAAAAACACATATATTGAACGTATTCTCTCAACGTTTGTTTTGAAGAAATCAATGCTCATATGTAGCTAAGTATCAACGTTATTTGAAATTGGCCTGGCACTTTATATTTTTCCTTTTTATGTGCCTTTAATCTTTTAGGCTCTTTTATTTTTTCAAAAGGTGTCTATTCATGCAACGTCAACCTTTCTTTCACAGCCCAATTCCATTGCACTAAATATAACACATTTATCAGATATATGATTTTCAATTGTTCCAATCCGTTAAATGGTTCTTGCAAGAACTACTTCCATTATCTCATTTTCTCGCATTTGGTTCGTTTTAAAAGCAGGGTTGAGATGAAAACGCTACAATCGACACATGAAAGTTAAGTGCAAGACTCAAATAAGTCTTAGTCATGTGTATTAAAGGTCACAAGTAATCAAACATATAGTAAGTGGTCACCATATCACATCTTGATGACCCCACACATTATAAAGAACAAAAAAGGAAATGTTATCACATCTTAAAACACTAGAAAACATCCATGTGGATATGGAATTAATGAGTGACTCGAACATTTCGAATGGTTATCCATAGTTGGTGTAAAAAAAATACAAGACTCTTTTTGGATTTTTGAAAATTTTTATCGAAAATAAAATATTTTCGGCTTTTTCACTTTTTCTAAAAAAGAACCAAAAATCTTTTTGGATTTTTCCAAAATTTTCAGGAAAAAAAATCTTTTTGGATTTTTCGAAAAATATATCAAAATGGAAAAAGATAAATAAAATAATAATACAATCTAGTAATAGGAATAAATATGAATAAGCATGAAATGAATCTTATACTAGATAATATATTCAATCTCAGTCAATGGTGAAAATGCATAAAAACTTCCTAAGATCCTCTAATCGAACTGCATCTAAAGGATTAATGAAAATACCGACTAAGTGACGATATGTACTCACAAAGCTCAAGGACACAACCTTCTCCTTAACTAAGTCTTGAATATAGTGCTCGCGTATCCTAATGTGCTTTATGCAGTGTTGGACTGGATTATGTGAAATGTAAATGAAACTCGTATTATCATAGGAAAGTAGTCATCGTGACGTATTAAATGCCATAATCCTTCGATATTTACTTCATCCACAAGAGTTGCGTGCAAAAACTCCCGGTGGCTATATACTCAGTCTCCGCCATGGAAAAAGATATGGAGATTTACTTCTTGATCATCCACGAGACAAGAGAACTCCAAAAGTGTAAACACCCACCTGAAGTTCTCCTACACCCATCAACATCCCAAACCCAATCAACATTCTAATAAGTGGACAAGTATTTATCGGTATCAAATGAATACAAGGTACCGTATGACAGATTCCCACTATCATATTTGATAATACGCTTAAGATGGTGCAAGTGTGAATCTTTTGGGGGCCCCTGGTATCTCCCACAGACCCCACAACCAAAGGGAATATCTGGTCGAGTAGCGGTAAAGTAAAGAAAACTACCCATCATGCTATGATATAAAGTCTTCTCTACATCATTTCTTAAAGCATCTTTATTAAGATTTATTGATGAACTCATAGGGGTTCGTACGTTCTTAGCGGAATCTCTAGACCAAAATTTGGATTGAAATATGAATATCCCATCCTCAGTCTGACGAACCTAAAGACCTAGGAAAAATGTAAGCTCACCTGCCATGATCATCTCAAGCTCACTCTTCATCTCCTCCTTAAAGTATGATCATGGCGAGAGCACGTGGATTGTTCACATAGACCTGCGTAACTAAAATAGAACCACTCTCTATCCTCAACAATATAGTCGCATATACTCCCCTTCTCTTGAAGCCTTGAGCTAAGAGATAGGAAATAAGCCTCTCGTACTAAGCACGAGGTCTTCAAACCCTTTCGATGTTCCACGTATACCTCCTCCTGTTGAATGTTAAGAAAGTCACTTTTGACATCCATCTAATCTAACTCAAAGCGCAAATGACATGCTATGGTGAGTAATAAATGGACGGACTCAAGATTAGTAACATGAGTGAATGTCTCTTCAAAGTCTACACCCTCGATCCGTGGGTAAAATTAAGCGACCAACCTATCCTTATTTCAAACTATGGTACCATTTCCGTCCATCTTATTATTGAAAACCCACTTGGTACCTATCATGTTAGTATCCCTAGGTAGGGGGACCATCTCCCATACATCATTCTTTCTAAAGTAAAGAAACTCTTCGTACATGGATGATATCCAATGCTCATCCTTGAGTGATTTTTTCACGTTCTTAGGCTCGACTAGGGATGTGTAGCACAGACAGCTAAAAATATTTTCGAGTTGAGCGCGAGTCATGACACCTTGTATAGGATCACCAGGTATAGCAAAACGGTCATGACTCTTTTAAACCCAAAATTATGTCTCCCCCAAAGTAAGAATTGGGTCCACTATGGTAGCATGAGTAAGGATGGGATCATCACCAGGGGTGCATCATCGTCACACTGCGGGCTAGGAAAAGTAAACGTCAGTCACTCGTCAACTCTAATCATGACGTTTATTAACTCCATAACCTTAGATCTAGAAGATTATAAATCTGGTAAGCCCAAGTCGTCGATGAATATCCTACAAAATCTTCTCGTCGCTTCAGGAGTCAAACTTTCCAAAGGGCTGTCCATCTCGCAAGATGTAGCACGTACTTTCAAAGACACAAAAATATGATAGGTTGGGCTTCTTCCTATCCATAACTCATATGGCGGGTGAAGTGTGCGGACGAAGATATACCCTATTCATTGTATAGCATGAGGTACTCATCGCCTCTTCCCAAAACACGTCTAGGCACATTTCTCCCAAGAAGCATCAATCTAGACATCACTTATATCGTCTGGTTCTTCCTCTCAACAATCCCATTTTGACGAGGAGTACGAAATGGCCAAAAACTCATGCTTTATGCCCATTTCAATAGCTATCCAATCTTGCTTCTTTAAATTCAGTGCCATTGTCACTGCACAACCAATTTATAGTGACACCATTTTGGTTTTATTGGACACGACACTTGGTTGTAAGGAACTTAATCACATTGGACTTTTCCTAAAGAAATCCTATAATTGAGTATCTAGAAAAGTCTTCAACCATCACGAGAATGTATCTCTTACCACCTAAGCTCTCCGTGAGAGTAGGACCCATAAGATCCATGTGACTCAACTCTAAAACATGGAGGATAGTAATGGTATTCAAATTTCATCGGGGACTTCGAATTTGTTTACATTGTTGGCAAGGTCCACAAACAAAGGAAGTTGGCTTACTAAGTGATGGTAAGCCACGAACTAAGTCTATCTTAACTAACCTCTCAATATCTCTAAAGTTCATGTGACCTAGTCGTTGATGTTGAAAGTCCATAGTGGAGACCGCGACACTGTTGCACACAAAGGATGACTTGGGCACAATCCCAAAACAATTATCTTCCATCCTCACACCTTGTAGTAATAGTTTATCGGATTGATCATAAACATTACATTCTGATTGGTCAAATTTTACCGCAAAGTTTGCATCGCACGATTGGCTTTTGCCAATCAAGTTTGCTTTCAACCACTTCATGTACAACACATTATCTAGCTTAGGAAATCATGGTATCTCAACATTATCATGACCTAAAATTATAGATCTACTCTGATCTCCAAAAGTGACTTTACCTTACGATCCTCAAGGTTGGTAAAAAAAATGAGACGTCACAAGTCATGTGCCTAGACACCCACTATTAAAGTACCATTGGGATGTATTTTGAGCCTTGAGAGAAACGTGAACAATAAGGTGTAACACCCCACTCAATTAAATATCAGGTGATCAGTCCCATACCCAATTAAAATAAAATTTACAGTTGGTTCATTCTTAGCATTACTGTCAAAAAACATTAAACACCTAATATCCAACTAAGCAGGTGTTAATCTTTTAAAATTTTAATTTAATAAAATTCCATTTTTAATCATTACGAACAATTTCATAATAGTCCGATCCACAAAATAAATAAATCACAACAGAATTTAAATACAACTAGATTAATTCTTTCCAACAAAACATCTCAATACATAAATCCCAATAATAACAAATGTATCATAGCGACATGAGCATAAAATCCTGACTCAAGTAAAAGGGAAATACTATAATCCTCTTGGGCGACATGCCCTAAATAAGGCGTCTAAACAAAGCTCCAAACTGCATAGTGTCCATAACTCGTCAACATCATAATCCTCTAAGGTTGGTGTCCCTATAGCTGGACACCTAATATAGAAGATACAAGAGAGAGAAGAGAATATGTAGGGAAACGGGTCAAAGCCCGATGTAAAAATAGTTTTTAAAACGACAAGTGAATAATTACAATATTTATCACTTATAATATACATGTTAGATTGTCGGATTCTCTTTTGAGATTCTCACCTCTCATCTAGAGTTCACATCTAACGTACCTCTAAGAAATCCTAGTTACAGTTCCCATGTTAACTAGTTTAAACCACTGTATCCACTAATAATAGTCCAATTCATTCCGACGTATAAATCTCATAATGCATGTACTAATGCTATAAACATATATATCCATTTAGATTCAACATGGATAGGCCCCTTATTAATTCAATTCAACTAAGTGTTCTCATACCTAATTAATTCCATATATCATTAACATTCAATTCTACTTTAGTCACATAGCAGATATCATAATATGTATATATTTTCATTCACTATATTATATATATATATATATATATATATATATATATATATATATATATATATATATATATATATATATATATATATATATATATATATATATATATACTATACTGCAACCCGAGACACAACTGCGGTGCCGCATTACTCTGCTATCATGTCCCAATACATCTCGTCGTTGTATAGGGGACTATAGGTTCGGTAAAGATCCCTCGAACAAAAATATTAAATCACAAATAATGGGGGCGAACGTAGTCCTAAGCCTTTGGGCTACGCACATACCTATGCACTCAAATGACCATTCTATACCATTTTTCTCACTACTGGTAATCGACCTAAGTCTTATGTTCTCGAGTGACAAGTCAAAATTCCCATAGATTCATCAGGAAATGACTACCCTCATGCGTAAACCTCCCATCGATAGCAAGTAAGCTAGCTATGTCATTGTTGATGTAAAAAATTAGATTACTCTAATAATTCAATCACAGATAAATAAATGAGACAAAATATTTTAAAGTGGTTCAGCCTTATATGAATGGCTTACGTCCACTGTTATGTTATTGCTGAGTGTTTGGGAATTCTCGATTACAAGTACTACCAAGAAATTCCCCCCTCTTGAATGAGGGTGACACAAGGTATTTAGAGCCCTTAGGTTGTACATGAAAGGGTGATACATTAAATGATATACATATGAAAGGGTAATTCATTTAATGCTCTTCAAGCGTGTGCGTCCAGATGATAAGCATTCAATGAATAGTCGAACTGTTGATTATCTGGCAATCAATACTGTGGTCGAGATGCACCTCGAACCGCCTTAGTTGCTCGTCGTTCAAAAGTTCCTCGAAGCGCTGGAGTTCCTCGGAGTGAACATGATTTGGTCAGGGAAATGAACTTCCTCGTTGCTATTGTGCCACGTAGATTGACACGTGTCTTCTTATTATTCGTCCATATCAGCATACTAATTTTGGTATCAACAGAAGCCCCCGATGTTTTATATTTCAAACTTTGAGGAGTATGGAACATTTTTTCTCGGTATATGGCAATATTAAATGATCTTCCTGGTTTTTAGGAACATTTCTCCGTATTTGAATTTCCTTCCAAATTCGCAGAATCCGCCTTTTTGCATTTTTATAAGCGCTTCGATCTTCGTGCACTTTTTGTCCTTTTAGCCGCCGTTAGCATAATAGCTTCCTTTTTGTAATCATTTCTTTCGCCGTTTCCCAAGACAAAGTATTTAAACTTCATAGACAATATCACCGTCTTCTACCTTTTTCCAATTTCTGCTTTCGAGTTTTCCATAGTCTTTCTTTCTCTTGTGCGTTCATCCTTGTCTTCGTTCGTTGTCAACAGATCTCCCTTTTTCCTGTAAGATCTTCTTCCTTCTTCTTTTATTCACAATGGTTTATGTTATTGAATCTCTTGAAAAATTCTGTTCGGATTTTTCCATTCCATCTTGGGTAACTTTGGAGGATCTTTCTGAACCTTCAAATTATTTTCGTTTGGCTGAGGGACATTGGTTCCCCATCCTCTTTATTGCTGAATGTGGATTTTCTTTTCCACCAAACCCTTTATGCTTAGAGTTCTGTCATCATTTCGATGTTGTTCCTGCAAAAATAGCCCCCAACACATGGAGAATAGTTAATAGGGTGCATTGGTTAAATCAAACTCATGGAACTCGTATAGGAATTCCTGATATTATGTACTGTTATATATGGGTTGTTCTAGACAATGTTTATTATTTAAAAACTAGATTTTTGAATAGGAACCTCTCTGATGCTAACAGGGATTATTTTGAACATGGGGTAGTTATCAAAAATTGCCAACATGCTCCTTTGGTTGGAGACGAAGTATATGAAGGTCCCAAATGCCCTCCATATGGCAATGGGATAGTTTATTTTCATTTTATTTTATTTCTAAAATTATGAATTCATTATGTTTGATAAAATGTGTGATTGATATTTCACTATGTATTTGTTTGCAGTTGACAGTAAGAGAAAAACTCCAAAAGAAACTGAAGTTAATATCAAGCATTTGAAACATATCTGGAGTTTGCATCAGAAAATTGCAGACGAGCACATCAGATCTGCTTCATATTTGTTGCAATATAGGAGTTATACAACATCCTTTACTGCTCGTACTGTGGTCAGCACCAATGAACCAGCGTCAGTTCCTGTGGATACTTCTCCAGAATCTCACGTTCCTCTTAGTTAGAAAATGGGCAAACGAAGAGTTCCTACTCTCTTTGAGGAGACTACTTTTGCTGGAGTTGGGAAAAGGAACAAGACTAATGTCCCAAAGGGGACAAAGAAAGTAGATGGTGTCCCTTCTGTTGCTCCTCAGAAGGCTACCGAGAAGCCCCTAGTGGCTCCGAGCAAGAAAAATGCTCCTGTTGAAGTGATAACCATCTCCCCCACCAAAAGTTCTTTGGTTGAAACTGCTGAAATTCCACCGAGGAGATTGAAGAAATCCTCCTCGGTCAATTTGGCTGAAAACATTTCCCAGCTCCATGTTAGTGGAGCTGGTGTTTCAAATATCATTCCCCCGAGCTCTGCAATGAGCTCGGTAAAAACTTGGACCATTCCTGAGGTTCAAGGAATTGAGGAGAGTATTTCTAGGGATGTGCTTACATCTTTGGCTACTCGTCACCTTGCTTTAGTAAGTTTATCATACTTTGAATTTTCTTTCCTTCTATCAATACGTATATCTCTGTACTGAATTATTAATATCTCCTTTTTTTTAGCTGGTGAGTTTCTTCAACACCATTGTGAAGAAAGATGAAGTGATCAAGGCTTCTAGCTCCTCGTATGGAGTGGAGGATGCTTTGTTGGGTTTAACAAAATCTTTGAATGAGTCCTGTCAAAAGTATGACGAGGATAGGGCTGAATGGGAGAAGAAGTTGGCTGCAATTGAGGCAGAAAAAGTGCAATTGGGAAATAAAGTAAAAGACTTGGAGGGAGAGAAAAATAAATCTGATGAGAAGCTTAAGAGCTTTGGGGAGCTTGAAGACAAGCTGAGAGTGGAAGAAGAAGAGTTGTCCCTTCTGCGAGAAGTGAACCATCAGAAAGTAGAGGTGGAGGCTAGGTTGAAGACCACCGAGGATCTTTTGTCCGAGAAGCTCTCCTCGGAGAAAATGAAAAGAAAACTGGTGGTGAAGAAATCTTTCCGCACCGGTTGGGATAAAGGATGGGACAGGGGGTAGCAGCAATGATGACTCAAGTGCAGTATTGAAGTTTGAAGTACTTCCGAGATGGTTGGGTTGCTGCCCTTTAAGAGTTTAAAGTTAATGAGGACTCAAAGCTATTTCAACAACATCTCCCTGGCCCTCCCCTAGCTATCGAAGATGAAAAAGAGGACGAAGCTGCCTCCGAAGAATCTTCAATGGTAGTGGGTGATCTCATCCTTACCCGGCCTGCTGACGAGGAGCTTTCATCTATGCCTGCTCCTCCTGAACAAGTTCCAACTCCAGCCGACCAACTCACTGTTGCCACCGAGCAACCGAGCTCCTCATCCCAGCCTCCCGAGAAAGTCTTGGGAGACAAGGAAAAGGTGTGACGTTGTTCGGTATTATCTTTCCATTTTTCTTCTTTTTCAAGTGTAACCAAGATCTTTGTAACTCTGCACTATGATCTAATAAAATTTGAGTTCTTTTCTTCCATATGATTGTCTCTTTTCTCTTCTGTACTCTGTCTTGATCTTCTTTTTGATGATTACTTTTTCTTTCTCTGCTAGTTTCTGGCCAGGATGGAATTGTTGTCTGCCCATGATATAACTTTGCTTCATCAATGTAATGCATATTTTAAAGCTGGCTACACTGACTTAGACAAATCCCAAATTGTCGATATTCTTGGTCAAGATGCTTCTGACCAAGCAGTGGAGGCATATCAGTACCTGAAATGTCTTCTTGATCATGCTGTAGCCAACAATGTGGCTTATTACGAAATGATTCAAGACTTACAAGGTACTCTCGATGAACTTCAGCAGCAATATAAAAAGTCTTCAGCGCTTTTGCACGAAGATTATGAGAAGAAAATCAAACAACTTAGTGCTGAGAAAGGCTATGACAAGATGTTTGTTGGCTATGAAGTGAGAGAGAGAACGTTGAAGACAGAGGTTGAGGCACATCGGCAAATAGCTGAGATACTGGAACAAGAGAATAATAATCTTCAGAAAGAATTAGCTCAGTTGAGGTCTACAGCTTCATCTTCCTCTGCTTTAGTACCTGTCACCGACGAGGGATTCTCATTTTTAGAAGTGGAAAATGCCAAGTTGCGAGATGAATTAGAGACTTTGAGAAGAGATGGGCCTTCTACTGCTACTCGGGGACGAGGAAGCGGTTCTCGTGGACGAGGAAGAGTTGCTCAGAATATTGACGAGGAATAAAGTACTCAGCCTGCTCGGGGATGACCAAGAAGTCTTCATCATACTGTTGAAGAAGCTCGTACTCAATCTGCGTTGGAAAACCAAGCATTCCAATTAATGTCTAAGAACCAAGCCTTGTCTGAGCTGTCCAAGAAAGTTAGAGAACTGCAGCAGCAACTCTCTTCAAAGAAATCAGTATTGGAGACTAATGAACTTTTCATCCAGAGTCTTCACGAGCAGATTGCAAGGTTGACATTTCAATTTCAGAAACAGCCCAGGGAATTCTGGATGGCTGGATACAACGAAGCATTATTCCATTTGGATGATCGTATCCAGAATGCCAATAATGAGGGGTAAAAGCAAGGTTAGCTGAATGCCTTGTGCGTACTGAAGCTCGAACAAGGACACTACCCGTGGGACTATTATGATCCTGGGGTACTTGACTTGCCTGTGCCACCGTATAACTTGGACATGGAATGGATCCTAGCTCGTGCCATTCCTCAAAGCTTAATTGCAAAATACCTTGGTGACTACAATCTTCATTCTCAGATCGAGGTATCTCATCCCGAGCATCTTTTAGACCGTCCTTCTGTGATGAACGTTAGAATGCTGAAGGATGTGAATTTCATTAATTCTCCCCTTTGCCTAGAAGATCCTCCAGCTGGCGAGGAGCCTATTTCAAAAGCTGAAGGGAAAAAACTAGTAGAATAGGAAATTCTGATGTAATAGTTAGTACACAATTTATTATCAATGTAATAACTTTGTATAATTTATTTGGAATTTAATGAAAGAATTTCATTTTTGTTTGCAAATCTATATTGCTATTATCTTGTACTTGTCAAACACATTATTGTGTTGTTCATCGACCAATTTAGTAATAAAAAAGTTAGAAGTATTAGTAATGTTGCTCGATCACTTAATAATAAAGTAATGAGTATAGAAATGTTTAAAAATTTTCCAACCAACCAAGGTTGTTAAATTATGCTTGTCGACCAACTATATTTAGTGAGAGTTTATCCCCGACTAACCATACTTGGTAAATTTTTGTCTTTTTCATAAAATGTATCCGACCAACCAAGGTCGATAAATTCTCCTCGTCGACCAACTATAGTTAGTGGGTTTTTATCCCCGACCAACCATACTTGGTTCAGTTTGGAATATTTTGTTCTTCGAGGAACTATTGTTTTTTCTGTAATAATCTTACCTTCCTACCAACATAAGTTGGCATTTGAGAGCTTATCTGGTTTCTTGACCAACCGAGATTGGCATTGTTGTTCTCGCTCTTTTACCAACCGGATAGCTTATCTGGTTTCTTGACCAACCGAGATTGGCATTGTTATTCTCGCTCTTTTACCAACCGGAGTTGGTCTGAGTTCGAACTATCATGCACACTTGCCCTTTTACCAAAATTGGTCTGAGCCAGTGTCAGCCTCCTAACCAAAGGAGTATGGTTTGTTCTCGCACTTTTACCAACCGGAGTTGGTCTGAGTTCGAACTATCGTGTTCTCACTCTTTTACCAACCGGAGTTGGTCTGAGTTCAAACTATCATGTCCACTAACTCTTTTACCAACCGGAGTTGGTCTGAGCTAATGTACGCCTCCTAACCAAAGGAGTATGGGGTGTCCTCGCCCTTTTACCAACCGGAGTTGGTCTGGGTTCGAACTATCATGTCCACTAACTCTTTTACCAACCGGAGTTGGTCTGAGCTAATGTACGCCTCCTAACCAAAGGAGTATAGTTTGTTCTCGCCCTTTTACCAACCGGAGTTGATCTGGGTTTGAACTATCGGTATGGCTTTTATTGCTGAACAGCGTAGTGTTGCACACTAGTATTCCCGAAAAAACTTTCAATAAAAGGAAGAAAATGGCGAAACATCATCGTTTTATTCATATTGATGGAACTGCTTTACATTTTACATCACTGATAATACTTGCGTAGGTGTTCAGTATTCCATGCATTCTTAAATTCCTCTCCTTCTAGAGTTGCTATGTGGTAAGTTCCTGGTCGAACAAATTCTGTAACTCGGTAAGGTCCATGCCAGTTTGCTTCCAACTTATTTTTCTTCTGAATGATTTTCTTTAGCACGTAATCTCCTTCTTTTAAATCGCACTTCTTCACCCTCTTATTGTAGAACAGAGTTGTTTGTTGTTGGTAAGCAGCATTCCTAATGGCTGCCTCTTCTCTAACCTCCTCGAGCATGTCCAAATCTAATCTTCTCATTATGTCACTGACTAGAGAATTGAAATTCAGTACTCTGTGTGTTGGAAGACCCAACTCGGCAGGTATCACAACCTCACTTCCAAACGCTAGCATATATGGTGATTCTCCAGTTGCAGCTCGGGGAGTTGTTCGGTAAGCCCATAATACTGACTGTAGATCATTAATCCAATTAGCTTTAGCCTCACTTAGCCTCTTCTTCAAACCATTTAGTAATGTTCTGTTCATCACTTCAGTCTGTCCATTGCTTTGAGGATGGCCTGGCACTGAATGAACCTTCAAAATGTTCGACTGATGATAATAGGCGGCAAACTCCTCGTTATTAAATTGTGTTCCATGGTCTGTGATGAAGGCATAAGGGAGACCATATCGACAGATGATGTTCTTCCAAACTAATTGGTACACCTTCTCATATGTCATATCAATCAGAGGCTCAGCTTCTACCCACTTAGTAAAATAATCCACTGCGACGACGAGGTACTTGAATCTTCCTCGGGTCGTTGGCAGTGGTCCAACCAAATCAATTCCCCACATGGAAAATGGCCAAGGGGAAGTTATAGGTGTCAACAATGCTTGTGGAGTTCGTCGGATGGAGGAGAAACGTTGGCATTTATCATATCTCTTAGCATAGGCTATACAATCAGCCCTCATCGTCGGCCAGTAATATCCCTGCGTCATCACCCTTTGCAAAAGTGTCCGACCTGCTACATGTGCTCCACAGGACCCTTCATGAATCTCTTCAATCAATTCTTTCACCTCGGAGGGATGTACACATCTTTGCAAACCTTCCATAATTCCTCTTCTATACAAAACACCATTAGTTAGTACATACCGAGAAGCTTTATACTTCAATTTCTTGGCAGCGAGCTTATCATCCGGTAATCCTCCCTCCTCAATGTATGCCCTGATGGGATCCATCCAAGATGGTCCTAAATCAAGGGTAATAATATTCACCGTCAGGTCTTCATCTATGCTCCGATTTTCTAATACTTCAATTGGTATCGTCCTTCACAGCTCGGTACGAGTAGCTGATGCTAGTCGGGCCAGTGCGTCTGCTCGTGCATTCTCCATTCTTGGTATTATCATCAATTAAATGGCATCAAATTCTGCCATTAACTTCATCACCTTTGCATGATACTTAACCATTAATTCTCCTTTAACTGCATATGTTCCCATCATCTGATTCACAATTAATTGAGAATCACTGAATACCATCACTTGTCGTGCTTCCATAATCTTTGCTCAATTAAGACCTGCTATCATGGCCTCATACTCAGCCTCATTATTGGAAGCTTTGAATTGGAATCGTAGGGCATACTCCATGTCGATCTCGTCTGGGGTGTTCAAAACAATCCCCGCTCCACATCCTGTTGTGCAAGATGACCCATATACATATAATCTCCATGTAGGTAACTCATCTTCAAATTTCTTATCTGACAGAGTTCCTCGATGAAATATTTGCTGTTTCCTTTCATCCTCCCCTGGTGTTTTTTGCTCTTCCTCGACCATCTCTTCTCACTCTTTTACCAACCGGAGTTGGTCTGAGTTCAAATTTGATGATTCTTCAACATCCACAAGCCCTTTTACCAACCGGAGTTGGTCTGGACTTATGTCTGTTGATCCTGTAACATCCACAGGTTGGTCAGCGAGTAACTTTTGTTCCTCGGGGGTATCAGGATATGTAAACTCTGCTATAAAGTCTGCTACAGCCTGCCCTTTTAATGATGATCTAGGTTCATACATAATATCATATTCTCCAATCTCTATTGCCTAGTACATCAGTCTCCCTGATTTTTCTGGCTTATGAAGGGCTTGTCTTAATGGCATGTCGGTATACACGACGATGGTATGGGACTGGAAATATGGCCTCATTCTTCTACTTGCTTCAATTAATGCCAATGCCAATTTTTCCAGCTTTGGGTACCTGACCTTTGCACCTCGGAAAGCCTTACTTGTGTAGTAAATTGGTTTCTGGACTCCATTCTCCAATCTGATTAATGTCGAGCTGACTAAATTCTCTGATACTGTCAGGTATAAGTACAACTTTTCTCCCATTACTGGCCTGAACAACAGTGGAGGTGCTCCCAAATATTTCTTCAACTCTTGAAAGGATTTTCCACATTCATCATTCCACTCGAAAGTTTTTCGAAGTGTTTTGAAGTATGGGAGGCATCTATCAGTTGCTCGGGATACAAATCTGTTGAGCGCTGTAACTCGTCCTGTAAGACTCTACACCTCTTTCTTCGTCGTTGGAGATCGCAACCCTAACAGAGCTTTGATCTTTTCTGGATTCGCCTCAATGCCTCGCTGGTTGACGATGTATCCGAGGAACATTCCTTCTCGTACTCCAAAGGTGCACTTCGTCGGGTTAAGCTTCATTTGGTATTTATCCAGTTGATCAAAGGTCTGACCTAAGTCAACTAGATGATCAGCAGCTCTCTTGCTCTTTGTCAGCATATCATCGACATAGACTTCCATGTTACAACTGATTTGTTCGGCAAAAACCTTGTTCATCAGCCGCTGGTATGTTGCACCTGCATTTTTTAAAACAAAAGGCATAACATTATAACAATAAGTTCCCCTTGGGGTAATAAAAGAAGTATTTTCCCTGTCCTCATGTTTCATTTTAATCTGGTTGTAGCCAGAGTAAGCATCCATAAAGCTGAGTAGTTCGTGCCCCGAGGTTGCATCTACAAGTTGGTCAATTCTGGGCAATGGAAAGTGATCTTTTGGGCATGCCTGGTTGAGATCAGTGAAATCAACACACATTCTCCATTTATTGTTCTTCTTCTTTACCATTACCACATTTGCTAACCAGTCAGGATATTTCACATCTTCAATGAATTGGGCTTTCTGGAGCTTCTCGACCTCCTCTTGTATAGCTTGATTCTTCTCGGGACTAAATACTCTTCTTCTCTGCTTTACAGGCTTGACTTCCTTATTCACATTGAGCTCATGACATAAGAAGTTTGGGTTTATTCCTGGCATGTCCTCATGACTCCATGCAAAAGTTTTCTTCCTGTTTCTCAAGAAAGTTATCAACTCCTGTTTTATTGAAACATCCAACGATGAACCTATATGGGTTACTCGTTCAGGGTGCTCGTCGTCCAGAATAACATTTTCTGTAGATTCCACCACCTGTCCTTTTACAAGTTGGGATTCATCTCGGGGATCAAATGTTTCAATTTCTATACCTTCCTCCACCTAGTAGGTAGTAGTCTTTTTCCTTGACTCTTCAAGCTCCTCTTGCTCGGCAGATGAATAATAGAATTCCCGAGCTACTTTTTGATCACATTTCACAACTCCTACTCTGAAATTTGTTGGGAATTTTAAGCACTGATGTACTGTAGATGGGACTGCTTCGAACTTCTTCAAACCAACTCTTCCCATGATGATGTTGTAAGCTGACTGCACATTCTTATCCATCACAAAGAAGCGTATTCTCTCTGTTCGACAAGCAGGCCAAGTTCCAATGAAGATATCCAACTTGATCGTCCCAAGTGGAAAAACTTACTCGCCAGTTAAACCCAGTAGAGGTCTATGATAAGGTTCCAATTGAGATAATTTCAAATTTAAACTGTCAAAGCATGAGTAGTACATGATGTCCGCCGAACTACCATTATCTACCAAAACCCTTGAAATCACTACTTCTTTCATCCTCATTTTGATCACCAAAGGGTCGTCGTGAGGGTAAATAACACCTGCCAGGTCATTTTTTGAAAAGCCAATGACCAGCTTCTCTTTGTTTATCTTCCTCGGGCGATCCTCCTCAGCCAAATTTATTCGCTGAATATATGAACAAGCTTGAGCCTCTCCAAGGTAAGCCTTTCTTTCTGCAGTAAGGTCTCCTCCTCCTACATCTCCTCCTATAATGACATTACAATCAAATGACCCAAAACGTATGGAAAATACCTCTCGTTCTGGCTGCCTTGGTATCTTGGGAAGATCGGGGTCACCATCGGGATCATCTTCATGGTTTCTCTTCTTTTTCTCCTCTGCTCGATGAGGAGATCTAGACCTCTCTCTAGTTCGGTCATTATTTCTTCTTTCAGCTCCCCGATCAACATACTTTGCTAGCTTTCCTCTTTAGATGAGTGTTTCAATCTCGTTCTGAAGAGCTATGTAATTTTTGGTCATATGACCATGATCCTTATGGAACTCGCAATATTTCTCCCTATTCCTCGTATCAGGGTCTGACCTCAGTTTCTTCGGCCACTTTACCTCCTTGCTATTCTTGATTTCTTCCAAGACATGATTAATACCCATTTTCAAAGGAGTATAATTATCGAATTTTTTCAGGACTTCCCATGATGACCTACTATTCTTGGAATGCTTATCACCGCCATTGCCCGTATGCTCTTTCTTCTTAGATTTGTCGACTTCCACCTTGGTTTCTCTATCCATATTCTTCTTCGCAGCCATAGCCTCCTCGACATTCATGATTTTGACCATTTTTGCCATCAACTCTGACATAGTTGTGGGTGGATCTTTGGCCAAAGTGTAATACAACTTGTTAGGCAACAATCCACTCATCAGGGCGGTGATTGCTGTCTTTTCTTCATAATCTATGACTTCCAGTTTCTCATTATTGAAATGAGTTATGTAATCTCTAGTACTTTCACCAGATTTTTGTCTAACACTTAACAAGTGTGCTACTCTTTTTACTGGCTTTGCTCCAAAACAGAAATTGCTAATGAACAACTCATCCAACTGAAAGAAAGTTGAAATCTTACCTCTAGGAAGATTGTTATACCATATCTGGGCAGATCTAGTAAGAGTTCCTGAGAATGCTCTACATCTCATCTCGTCGGGGACAACATAGATGTCGGCAGCAGCTTGATATTGCTCTATGTGAAGAACAGGATCTGTCTTTCCATCATATTTGGGAGTCACCACGGGTGCTTTAAATTTTGACGGTGTAGAAAAATCCACAATGGCCTTTACGAAAGGTGTCCCTTGAAAAAAGTTCGTTGTAGGGGGTTCCTTGCCTTAGCCATTTCTCCCAATCTATCCTCCAACCGCTGAATGGAACCTTTCCATGCATCATTTCCATCCTCGGGCCTATTAGTTAGGGCAATTGATTGTTCTGAAGTGGCCTCCTGAGATCTATCTTGACGAGCAGCTGGTCGCGATTGTGCTAATCCTTCTCTTAGATCTGATGGTTATCGAAAATTCCTCGAAATGGCTTTAGATGGACTCTTATTCCTCCTAGGGCCTAATCGACTGAAAGGAGACACCCTGCTCAGTCTTTCCAAGGCACTGGTCCTCTCTGGAGAGAGAGTAATACGTTGCTCAGTATCTGTGGCCCGTATCGATGAAGTTTTCCTAGGTTGATAAGAGAAATCATCAGATTCCTCATTATGATACGTCTCTGTACGCCTGGATCGTGAAGAAAGTAAATTGGTTTGCCTCTGACCACTTCGATGACCCGCATGTGCAGGTTCCATGCCATGAAGGGTTTGTATGAGTTGTCGCATTGTTTCTTGCATGGCGATTTGTCCTTGAGCCAGATTCGTCATAATTCTAGCCAGATCTGGAGGTGCATCAGGATTTGGAAGATTTCCAGCATTTCCAGCGTTTCGATTGCTGGATTCCGAATTATCTGCCATTAATAATGAATGATTTTTGGTGAAAAATGATAACAACAGTCGTTTCCCACAGACGGCGCCAATCTGTTGATGTAAAAAATTATATTACTCTAATAATTCAATCACAGATAAATAAATAAGACAAAATATTTTAAAGTGGTTCAGCCTTATATGAATGGCCTACGTCCACTGTTATGTTATTGCTGAGTGTTTGGGAATTCTCGATTACAAGTACTACTAAGAAATTCCCCCCCCCCCCTCTTGAATGAGGGTGACACAAGGTATTTATAGCCCTTAGGCTGTACATGAAAGGGTGATACATTAAATGATATACATATGAAAGGGTAATTCATTTACTTCTCTTCAAGCGTGTGCGTCAAGATGATAAGCATTCAATGAATAGTTGAACTGTTGATTATATGGCAATCAATACTGTGGTCGAGATGCAGCTCGAACCGCCTTAGTTGCTCGTCATTCAAAAGTTCCTCGGAGCGCTGGAGCTCCTCGCAGTGAACATGATTTGGTCGGGGAAATGAACTTCCTCGTTGCTATTGTGCCACGTAGATTGACACGTGTCTTCTTATTATTCGTCCATATCAGCATACTAATTTTGGTATCAACAGTCATACACATAAATTATTAATCAATAGGCATTATCATCTACCTATATAAAATTAGGTATTCACTCTACCTAATGTATAATACTAGGAATTTATCCTATCCCCAAGTACCCGTTGTATTTATCAATTCCACCCGTGCTTGTTAAATATAATTATTTTCTTTGTCACATTATTACTATGTAGTTATCACTCACATAATTTCCTTCTCACTTTAATAAAAATTCCAACATTAACCTAAGTCTTTCGTTCCTCGTTAATGTACCAAAATTTATCCAAACTTAATACATCGAATATTATTATGTGGATACCACTTACATAATATTATCCTCGATTAAATATAATTTTCCAACACTCACCCAAGTCCTTCACCTTTTTTTATGTACATATTTATTCGAATATTATTACTATCGAAATTTATATAATTAATTCCTCCTTTAATCATTCCCCTATTCAACCCCACACAAAATACATTTTTCGGGTCTCAAGTATATCATACGGTCCTCCCACAAGTCCCATCATATTCAAATAATCATCAATAAAGATTTCTCACAATTCAGGAAAGTCGATCGATCGATGGTCTTGGGTCGATCGATCGATCGACATTCTTGGGTCGATCGATCGATCGATCAGATATCATCCCAGTTTCTGCATATTATAACCTACGGGTTTGACACTTCTTTCACATCAAAACCAATATAAATCAATCCAAAACTTCTCCTACTTAATCTCAATTGACATAATAAGGTGTATGATCAATTTCTAACAATGACATAATAAGGTGTATGATCAATTTCTAACAATGAAACGACCTAAATTCATCAATTAATTTGGATTAAATCATATCATTCCCAGAATTCTCATATTTTAATATTTCTCCTAGAAAATTATATGAACCCGGATTTCTTCCATCAATTGAAACTAAATTTCGTGGATTAAAACCTTTGTACAAAAAGAGATTTATTCTATCTAATTCTCATGTCCAGAACTACACTAAAACTCTGAAGTTTATCATTGAAACATGCAAATTCTAAGATACTATTTATCCTATCTAGCATGGATATTTTAAACATCAAAATAAAGCAAGAATTGAACTTGCCTTAGTTATGTAGGTCTGAACCTTTAGTGATGATGGTGTAGGATTTCTTCCTCATTTTTCGGCGACTTTTTGGTGGTGGTGCTAGTGGCAGAAGATGGTTAATCCCATTTGGTTTTCCCCAAAAGACTCTTCCCTTTTCTAAGTAACCTCTTATTCTCCCAAGGAACCTTTCACTCTCTCTCACACTAAGACCTCTAAAATACTTTGTGATGAAATGGAATGAACCTATGTTCCTTTAACCTAAAACCTTTATAATAAGGCAAAATCCAAAATTACTATTCACCTCCCAAGTAAAATGACTAAAATGCCCCTTCAGGGTGTCCTTTCATCTCTCGCTTGACCCGAGACGCAAATCCAACACCCGAATAGACTTTTCTGACTATTTCGACCCTTCCAAATGCAACGGTGCACTCGAAATGACCATAAGGTTGACATAAAATAATGTTTCCTTTTCATTCAATTAAATTGGTCCCGACATGTCCAATACCATGTCATGACTTAATTCCATTATTACCGTATTGGTAACTCACGATAATATAAATAACATCATTTTCATATATTACTTATGTATCACCAAGTAATCTTCAGAATCAAACATAACTATAATCTCTAGTAATATTAAATCTTAATTAATCCGAATTAATTATTTCCTAATTAATTCCAATTAATCCTCATTAACTTTTAATTTATCGAATAATAAAAGTTATTAAAAATTACGGGGTATTACGCAAGGGATTTATTATCTCGCTTAGGTACCCAAGTGAAGGTAACCTTTTGTTTGCGCTTGTCGTTGTTGACTCTAGTCGGAATGTTGAAAGCGTTATCAAACGAAAAAAGTCATTCGTTGAAATTCTTCCATCAAACTATGAGAAGTCGTGACTAGAAATTCAACTTGATCCTTAACACTAGAAAAGTCGCTAAAGTGGTGTAAGGGAGTATGTTTACGACTAGTCCTACCTAAGTTATAGTAAAACTATCGAAGGTGTCCTTTCTTTTTGCAATAAGTGCACATATAGATAGGTTTAGGTCTACCTCGATTTTATTTTATAGGTGGAAGTCTTCTAAGTGGATTAGGCCTCCTAGGTGGATTCGGTCGAGGGCCATAAAGATCCATCATAAACTCTGGAATCGTCTTGAGTACAATGTGGGAAGTGGATGCACCATTGTAGACTATTCCTTGCCTCTCAACGTTTCCTAAATTGGGGTCAATGAGCATCTTACCAATCTTCTTTGATGTGTCCTCAAGAACTACCTTGACCTCGCGATCACGTTCGAGATCTTTATCGAGTTGGGATATAAGGGATTCAAGTTACTCCCGAGTCTTCATGAATGCTTGGAGATCTCGTGTAAGACTATCCAACTTGTTGGTCAAGCTCCCATTCTCTTTCTCAATTAAATAAACTATCTCTCCCAAAGATTCTCTCATGGAGTATTCACTCTCCCTTGCCTCACACAAATCTTTCTCTAGCACTAAAACTCTAATCTGTAAATCTTTATTTTGTTTCTTCATTTTAAAGGAATCAGCATAAAGTATGGCGTAGGTGCACTAAAGGTCATTCTCTCCCTCACTCAAAGCATTATCTCCCTCACTCTCCTCGGAATGACTAGACTCACTGTCGAGGTGTTCAAGTTTAGTATTTTCCTCATCGTTATGAGGTGCACTCGATATACTAACATGACTAAATAAAAATGCGATGAAGTTACATTCATGCGGTGATTCTTCTCCCGAACTCATCGACTCGACCTCACTATCACTAAGCGTGACGTTTAAAGAATGTTTGCCTTTCACTTGACACTTCAACCTAGTCAAACACTCATGAGCTTTGTGACCCTTTCCCTCACACTCGTAACATTTATCCTCATATTTCTTTGCGAATTTTTTTTTTCTTTTTCAAAATTTTTCTTGCCCTTTTTAAATTTTTTATCTTTCTTAATACTCTTTTTTATGTTTGGAAGTATTTTTCTTTTTAAGTTTGAGAAATTTCTTGAAATTGTTAGCAAAAAGGGCCAAATCATCTTTATCATAATCAAACTCAAAATCGGATAACTCTTCCGCTCTGTTTTTAGACATTTCCTCTCTCTTCCTAGATTGGGATTTAAGTGTTACCCCATTATCCTTAGGCCTAACTATTTTGGGTAACATATCAATATCGTATATCTGAAGATCTCCTTCAAGTTCTTCTAACCTAAGAGTATTTAAGATCCCTAACGAATTAAGAACCATAACCTTAGGAATAAAGCGGACAAGAAGCGATCTTAAGATTTTCTTAATTAGATACGTCTCAGTTATCCTCTGACCTAAATTGAAACTCGAGTTAACTATGTCGAAAAGTCGTGCACAAAACTCGTTGAACGATTCATATTCAAGCATTGTTATTCAAGCATTGTTAACTCGTTGTTATCACTTCACAATATTCAAGCATTGTTATCATTTCAAATGATAACACACTTCACATTGTTATCATTTCAAAGCTTAGGGCGCCACGAAAGGTTAGGATACCTTCCAATATGAAGTGCGCCACAAAAAGTGTGCACAAAACTCGTTGAATGATAAGTTTTGTCGTACTATGGGAAGTAAAGTTGCTCCACTTAAAATCTTCCTCTGTCCACTGTGAGACAGGTTTAGGGCCGACGATATTATCAACTGTGATAGTGGGAGGTGTCAAACCTATTTCACAGAGAATCCAGACATAATCATATATCGCCTTTAAAGCAGACCTCATCCTATCCTTTCAGTATGCGTAATTAGTACCATCGAATATGAGCACTCTATCATACAAATCCTCCATTAAAATCAAAATTTTCAAAGATCAACAATTATTAAAAAAAACTGCTATTAAGAGAAAAATATTTTTGCAGAAAAGATCACACTATAAATTTGTGCAACGGCGCTTACTCCAATTTGAGAGTGTTCTTGCGATCTTAGTGGATAATTTCTATAACTAAGTGTTCGATACACAACAGCCCAAATTTTATCTTTATTACCCTAAATAAGAAACTAGGTGATAAAGTAGATAAAATTATGCATGAAAAAACAATCAAGGCATAATGAGGAAAAACCCCTTTCGGGTAAAACCTTTTACCGGCACTATAGAGATTTTTTACAAGACGCGACATACAAAAACATCTACAAAAATACAACTCAGTCCAAAGTCGTCCAGAGGTGGTGGTCCACCCTTGGTATCCACCGATCAACCTTAGTCTTCCATTCAGTAGTGATTTTGCTCGAGGGCCACAACGGGTCAGTAGTGAAGAGAATATCCCCACAAGAATAACTCAGATAAAGATATCTAGGGTTTTAAACTAATTCTCATAAACATATGGGAGTGATGATGTTGAATAAAAATAGGTTTTTGACCTAAAGAAAGTGAGTACTTTATAATTCATTTTCGCAAAAGTCTCAGCAATATTCGGTACGAAATAGGTATTTATAAGGCAACCCAAATTTTTAGGCGATTAAGGTTGTTCGAACAAAAATATTGCTTCGTTTGAATAAGAATAAACTCTCATTTGAACGACACTTAAGTCGTTTGAACGACAACCTAATCTCATTTGATCGAGCTTCAAACGATCTTTAAACATGACAAAAAGTAAACCCTCGTTACATGTTCGATTAAAGAGACCTTCTTACGAAGTTATCGAATGACGTAGCAACTTACGGCGAGTTGCATCTCGTTAGAATGATTTGCATGCTTTTCGAAAAATTTTAAACCCCAGAAAAATGCCTTGATTTTAATAAAAGAAACTCCTAGATATAAAAAAGAATAAATTTAAATCCTAAATTATTTATACCTTAGTTTTGTGAAGATCTTCTTGAATTTGGAGATGATGAAAATTGATTCTTTATGACAGCTCAAAACAATTGGTAGAGGGATATGCCAAAAACTAAATGTAGCCTAAGATATGAGCAAGTGATCAAAATCATGATTTTATAGACAAAGATCGAGCAAACTTCCTAGGAAGTGAGCTCAACCGAAACTTGAGGCCGAAGAGAAGAGAAAATCTAGAAAGGGTCTATTAAGCTCTTGGAAGATCAATTCGGTGAAATCATTAGAACAAAAAACCCTTTGCAGAGGGGTTTGATCCAAGGATCACCATTCACAGCTGCAGTAGTGGGTTATTAAACCCCCGCTAGATTCAAACCACCGGTTATCACTCACAAATATGATAGGAAGTTAGATCCGATGTTGCATGTGGAGCAATACCAAGCTGCCTCACATATTTATTTTATCTCAAATGAGATGTGCTCCAGCACAATCACTGGTTCATCTCTAGTTTGGTATAACAACTTGCCAAGAGGGAAAATCTCGACTTTTAGAAGTTGGCGGACCTCTCACTACACCAAAACTGGCGAATGGTCACTGCCAAAATCCCTGACCATGACTATGGGTCGCGGACTTGGGTCGTGACCATTTCGGGCGCGACTAATTTCGTTGCTCGCGGCCCAAGTCCGTGACCAATCGGGGGGTCATGGCCCTGAGGAGTCACGACAGATGGTCGTGGACTTGGGTTATGACCCACACCGTGACGGGGTAAAAAATAGTCGGGGCCAAAGTCCGTAACCCACACCGCGATGAAAAAAAAGAAAAAAATGGTCGAGGCCAAAGTCCGTGACAAAAAATGGTGGCAGCCAAAGTCCAAGACCAATGCCGCAACCATTTTTTAAATTTTTTTCGTCGCGGTTGGAGGTCATGCACTTTGGCAGCGACCATTTTTATTGCACGACGGAAAAAATAAAAATGGTCATGGACTTTGTCTGTGACCATATTTCACTATAATTAAAAAACATGGTTTTTTGTCCAATCTTAAAATTAGGGGTCCCCTGACTGCGCGATCGATTGCTACGTGTTACGTTGAATGCGCACGAGGTGTTGAAAATATTTATTATAGGCAAAATAATAAAAAAATCACAAATTGTGAATCAGGAACGTTGTTAATGATAACTTTGCTTTTTGTATGTAGTTGTTGAAAGCCAAGTTAGTCAAAAACCTTCAATTACCTACAAAATATAACAATCTAAAGTGTAGAGGTAAGTAAGGGTATCAATCCACTTCCTAGGGGGTAAGCTAGAGACAAATTCAATTGTAATTCACTTTTTATTTTCTTTTTGGGCTTTTTACTTTTCTACTTTTTTTTAGCTTTTTCAAATATTAAATTAAATGGGTGAGGTGAGATTTAAACTAACTAAACTAAAGTGTGAGATGATAACAACTAACTAGAAAGTTACTAAAAGTGAAAAATAAAGTCTAAACTAAAAATAAGAGATAGAGTGAGGCAAATAATTGTGAGAACAATCAAGGAGTGGGATTACACCACAAATTTTAGTTATTCTAATTAAATAATTTAATTAATTGAATTCTGCCAAATTAATATCAAAATTACAAACCAACTCTCATTGCAAGTGTAATTATAATAGTAATCCTTTAGAAAATTAAGTTTAACACCCCACAACTCTAGAAAAATAGATCTACACTCCTTTTAATCAATCACCCGATAGGATCGATCGATTAAAATTCATGTAAATCTTAGAAAATAAATTTAGAGTTGAAATTCAAGTTATAATACCCCACTTAAGAAACCTCTATCTCTAGTTCGAATCTAAAATGGGTATTATAACTAGAATTTCGATTTTCTCTCGAAAATCATTTACCCTCTCTCGAGGCGTAAATTTAAGGGTGAGGGGTCAAAATTAACATTCAAAGGGATTTTTCAAGTAATTAAACTAATTAAAATAAAATAACATCAAATAAGGGTTTTACCCCACCCCTTGAAAAGGGGATTTAGCCTAACATGGTATCAAACATAACAAACAAATATTCAATAGGCATTAATATAATAAAAGAGTAGAGAAAGAGAACAAATATTCACAAGTCTCATTGAAATTGAAGCATACAACCCTCCAAGTGAGTGATCAACAAAGATATAAATGAAAATTTTACTCAACTTTAATCTCACACAATTATCACTCACAAATATCTAAAAAAATAAAAATAAACTATTTACAAATATTTATACCTAATTTATTCTAACCTAACTCTCTACTTTTCTCTAGACTTTTTCTCTCTCTATTTGATGATAAGTCTCCTTGAAATTGGGTCTTGAGCCTTCTTTTATAGTAGATGCATGGCACACATGGGGCTAAGGGGTATTTTTCGAAAGGTTAAATGTGCATGGAGATGGGGTGTGTGCACATGAGGTGTGAGGTCATGTGGTAGAGGGAATAAAAAAAATCTGATTTGTTTATGGGTATTTTGGGGTTTTGGGGTAAAAGAGTAGTTGGGGGTATTTTGGGAAAGGGGTTAAATGGGATAAGTGGGTTTAAAGGGTGTTATTGGCACATGGGGTAATTTGGTTTTGGTCTTTGGTTTAGTCTTGGCAGGTGACCCGATTTGGCATTAGGGAGAAAATGTGGAATGGATGAAATGGGCATGGTTGGAAAAATGGGTTTAGACATGAGTCTTGAGGTTCGATTGGGTGTCGGGTTCATGGGTAGCTGGGTGAGCTCACCGCCGGATGGGGCTGGAGGGCAGCGCCAGAATCAGAATTAAGGTTGAATGGAAGGTGGAGGTCTCTGCTGTCTCTGGTGGCTTTTGGTTCAGGCGTTGGGTCACCTGATTCGGGCAGTGTCGGATTGGGGTTGAAGGCGGGTCAGAGCTCGGCTTGGTTTCGGAATGGTGGCGGGACAGGTGGGTATAAGGGTGGTGGGACGGGTATCAAGTCATCGCCGGTGAGGAGGTTTGGAGGGCGAGGGTTGCGATCGAGGGTTCAGGAGGTAGGTTGGAGACGGGTTATGGTGAAGGGGTTGTGGGTTTTGTGGATGAGAGAGGTGAGTTTTGTGGGAGTTTGGTTATGGTGGAAACAGGAGAGAGAGTGGGTGTATGGTTGAATATGAGTGTAGGGGTGATAAGGTGTGTGGGGTATAGGGTAGTATGGTGTGGAAGATGATGGAGTGGAATGTTTGAGTGTATGAGAGGTGTATGGCATTAGGGTGTGTGAGTGTGTATAATTTGAACACCTAAAAAATAAAACTAAAAATAAAATTATAAAATAAAATAAAAACCTATAAAAAATCCAATTCTAAAATAAAACAAAGACTCAAATAAAATTGAAACTAAAAAGAGAAATAATAAAATTAAAATATAATAAAACTAAAACTAAAATTCTAATTAAATGTAAAATCAAATAAAATTAATAAATGAAATTGTAAAAAAAAATCTAATCCTAATAAAAATAAAGATGAAATAAAATGTACTAATAAAAATAAAATAGTAAATAAAATCTAGAAAATATTAAATAAATCTAAAATAAATCCTAAAAATAAAAATGACTCAAACTAAAAATCTAAAAAATAATAAAAAAGTACAAAATCAACACACACAAGGGTCGGGGAAGGCTAAGGCTAGGATGGGCTAGGTTAGGGTCAGAGAATTGGGTATTTAGCTCCATTTTAACTATAAATTGCTTGGAAATATAGCTTTTTACACCGCAACTGCAATTAAGCCTGCATATTGAACAATTAAGCGCATAAGACCCATATTGTCGAGAATTATCATTTAAAGCACATCTATTTGGGGTATAAATTGTACAATCATGGGTGCTTATCACACCACCCCCAAACAGAGCGTTACTTGTCCTTGAGCAATAAGATAGAGAGAAAGTGAAAGTTAAGTAACCAAAAGTGTACCACTTTCGTGGGCACTTACAATTGCACTTAGCATGTGCAACAAGCCTTTAAACCTATATGTTGCCCTACAGGACGAGTTGTGTCTCGTGAGGATTTATTGAAAGGCGGTCAATCTCTTATTAGACATAGAATAATCGCACAATCCATCACATGAGAAATATTTTCAGAAATACAAGCTAGAAGTGTAAAAAGTTTAGCTACATAAATACCCAAGACATATCCTTCCTAGAACTCAATGTGTGTAGTGTGAATCAGTCAAAACGGGTCGAGTATCATAAGAGTAATTCCTAGATCGCCCTTTTGGAATCAACGCTTCAACTTCAAATCTCACTAGATATAACTCTCTCAAATGAACTCTCGAGATTAGGGTTAGTGTATCGCTCTTGTGTGTGAGGAGGTGAGTAAATGTAAGCAAGTTCAAACATCTCACACACACATAAGAAAGAACGTATAATTAGAAAGAAAATTGATCTCATGAGAGAATGCTAATCACTATATCGAGAACTTCGAGTTATTCACCACGTCGACTTTCATTTTCCCTAACACCTAGGGGAAGATATGGATGATATATGGGTGAGGGGAAAATGAAATGGGAAGGATGGTATAAGGTGTGTTATGATGGATGTGTGATGTATGGATGTGGTATGTAGGATATAATGGTGATATGAATGATAAAGGATGATGGATGAATGTATATGATAGAAGAGTGTTCTATACTTTAGGCACAAATGTCTTTGTTTCAAAACCAACTACTAACTACAAACTCTTTTTCTTTTCTTTTCTCTATTTTTTTTTGTTTTTTTTTTCGATTTTTCTTTTCCCTTTCTCGATTTTTCTTTTCTTTTTGCTATTTTTATGTTTCTCTTTTTTTTCTTTTTGTTTTTCTCTCACTTTTCAACACAACAATGAAGACATTTAACATTTTGAATCAACACTCTTTTATTTGAAAATGAAAGATGAATGATATATGAATGGAGTGGGGAATGTATATGGATTGTGAGGGGAATAGATGTGAATATGGAATAATATGGGAATGTAATGGGTGAGTGAATGGAAATGTGATATGGAAAAGTGGTAAGTGTATGGATGAAAATCTAGTATTCGTGACAAATTTCAAGACACGCATTTCTAACAACTCGAAAAAGATGTTATTCTCAATGATTAAGCCAAAAATGAAGAATAATTAGATCATACAACAATTTAGAGTGCGGACCCAAAAGAAGTTGAATCAACTTGTGACTCGGAGATTGCGTAAAACACTCAAAAAGGGTGAAAGGCACAAATCTCACGGGCTAAACTCTCTACTAGTGATCCTTAAGGTTCTCTTTAGAATTGTAGTACTCCTCAACTCTAAATCGTATTGACGTGATAAGTGCGCAAATTTTGTTGAGTTTAGAACTTCATGGTGCAACATGCCTTGTGATGTATTAAATAAGCTATTAGAAAAATATTCTCTTGCTTAATTCCTAGACTTAAAAGACGGATGATTAAAAATTCACATCAATGATTGAGATGAAAGAAACTGCGCGAAATTGTAAAAATTCAAAATTTTTCAAAAGAGGTACGATTTTGATAAAATTCCCCACCCCCAAACAAAAAGGAACATCGTCTTCGATGTGAGGTAAAATAATTTTTAAAATTGAGAGCATAAGGTAGGAAAGAGACTACCAGAATGAACCGCTAATGAAATGGACCATCCATAACCAAGAATAAACCTGAATAAGTGATAAGAAAAAAAATGTGTACGAGTCTATAACATGGAAAGCATTGGGTGATGTAAAATACCACCCCCAAAGAGGATGAGACTAGTACAAGAAACGCGAGCTGCCTCCCGGTAGCACTAAGTTTAACGTCTTCAGCCAGACAGATCCATTCCTCACCCTAAAGATAAGATCTATGAAAGCGCGAGGTGGCAGAAAAATCGGGTGATGAGAATCACCCCCAAATAAGACTGAAGCGTCAGTCTTGTTGTATAAAGGCTAAAGGGGTCAATGCACTTGTATGGCAAAGTGCATCACGCGATTCAAAGCATCGGTGGACCATGGGCGGGTGGGTAGTAGGGTAAGGTGAGGGTGAATAGTTATCGGTCTAGGGCCTTGTTGATCTTAAAGGTGAGGGAAACTAGGGCCTTATAAGAATGGTGCTCAAATTCGATGGGAAGGCAAAAGGGTTTGGTAAGTGGAATGGGATGGGCCTCATAAAAATCACACGATCGTTCTATAAATGGGAGATGATAATGGTCGTGCCGTGACACGCCAGGGAGATGTTGAGAAGAAAAATCAGCACCACAAGAGAGTGGTGTGCATAGGGTAACAAGTTCGATGTCACGGTGGAGAGTAGCACCATAAAAACTCTCATGGGTGGACGATGGTTTTAGGTGAGGATCTAAAAATGTAGATGGAAACATGAGCTGTGTAAAATCACAATCCAAACCAGGTGGTGGGGTAAAAAGGATAATGGGTGGGTTGGGTGGGATAAATGGTGGATCGGGTGGGAGAAATGGTGGAGGGAGACGATCCGACTCACGAGTGGGAGACACACACTCCTCATGAGGCGCGAAGTGATCCATAAGGGAACTCGTAGGAGGAAGTGTGGAATTAAACGAGTGAGTGATCAACTTATACACCATTATGTCGCTATCCGATGTGGTGAAAGGGTCTAACGAGGCATTAAGATCCGAGATAGATGAACCAACATCACTATTCGGCTCCAGGGGAGCCAAATATGACAGGGTAGAATCCATATCAAGATAGGTGGGAACCATCTCTGACGCTATCTCGGTACAATGGTGAGCACTCATAGCCGGAGCTAACCTAGGATAAATTGGTTCCTCGGGAACATAAGGGTGAAGCTCGATAGGTATAGACTCGGGCATTTTTCGGATTTATCGGGAAAGGAAATGGGAACCGGAAGGTGAGGTTCATATGGACATGGTGGGATATTATCAGGCTCACTATCAAAAGGTAAGTCAACACAATTGTCGACTTAGGACTCGAACCATGGGATGGTCTCAACTTCGAGATTTTCTAGGTGGTAGGGTTGGTTACACTCATAATCCGTGTCACAAGAGGGCACATCATCGTCACACTCGGTGACAATGATGGGTGGGAACATGGGAATATCCGACTCTCACGCAAACTCCAATTCATTTAACCTTTGTTCAAGCCTTTGGAGAGCTTGAGTTTGAATTTCTTTCTCTTGCTCAAGTATGAACTTTTGCAAGAGGGTTTCGAGAGTGGAGGTGGATGATAGTGGTGGTGGAGTGGCGGGTGGTGGCGGTGGGTGAGGTGGACACAACTCTCTATAATCGGGACTATATGGAGAATACTCATATGAAGTGTGTGGGGTGGGGCCAAGTTCATCATACACGAAAGGATTGCTTTCGTGATGGACAAATGGTTGGTACTCATGGGGTGTGTAGTGAGGGAACTGATCGTGAAAAGGTGCACAAGGTTTTCATGATGACTGTTGGAACGTGTGAGGATACACAACATAGGGTTGGGATTTTATTGTATGGAAGGGTGATTAGGCCTCCACGAATAGCTCGGGTACTCACACAACTCGAGATTGGGTGTATCGGGGTCATAGGCCGAGGTGGGCTCCGGAACAGTGTCATATGGATACACATGTTCTATGGTTGGTTCGAATGGATATGTAATGTAAGGGCTCTCATGGGACATGTGATCGGCATAATAATAGTGGGTGAACAACAAAGGAGGAGGCACGTTGACACTTGACACCGAGGGCGATGGAATATAAGGTGCGTGCATGGATGGGTCAAGAGTATCAACGGGACTCGTGAGAGAGGTGAAACCATTAAGGATATCATAAAGAGACGGCTCACGATCACTCGCGCACGTGTCTTGTGACAATGGAAAATGACCAAAGTAGTCCCGCAAAGGACGTTCTTCGGCCATGAGGGGAAAAATATTTTTTTGGAATTTTTAATTTTTTTCAAAAGGAAAGAAAATATTTTTGGATTTTTCTAAAAATGAGAAAAAGAAAATATTTTTGGATTTTTTTTCTAAAAAGGAAAGAAAGAAAATATTTTTTGATTTTTTTATAAAAATAATAGAAGAAAATATTTTTGGATTTTTTTGGAAGAAAAGGTGGGGAAAGTAGATGGACTTAGAATTTTGGACGAACTAACTAAAATCGACCACCGAAAAATTAAATTGGACACACACACAAGTTAAGAAAATTTCCTAACTAGCACATAGCCAATTTTTATCTTTATATTTAGGTGAAAGGGTAGTCAAATTTTAATTAAGTCCGCGGGCGAAAAAAAAAATCACGAAAATCTTTGTGATCTCCTTTGTAAAATGTTATCCTAGTGGGCTACCTAGTTGATTAAGTTTAAATTTAGTGATGGCTAGGGTAGCACACAATGGTAAGCGAGTGAGACGGGTGATGAAATCACTTCTCATGAGTGACCAGGTGTAGGTCGTAGTAATTTAATTCATCACACCATTCAAAAAAATAAATGCGAGAATAAAATCATAGAAGAGCACACAAGAGCATACAAAAGAATTGACTCACTAACAGGAGAGGCGCGAGGGTGTAAGAAATGTACCTCCCACGGTTTTTAAATCGTGGGGTGTCGAAAATGTTGAGTCGACCGGGGGGAGAATACGCCTATCTCAGTCGTCCCCAGGAGTCCTATCGACCCAAGGTAGAGAGGTTTCTAAATCCTCGCCTTTGGACGCCTTCTCTCTACCTTGTCCGGTTTCCCTATCACGCTTGTCTTCAATTATTATAATTTTTAAAATAAAAAATAAAATAAAGGTGTCTTTATGCACCGCAATACAAACCAAGATGATAAAGTTCTAATACAAGCCTTCTAAAAAAAAATAGAAAGTGCAATAAAAATGAATCACAAATTTGTAATTCTCACAAGTGCTTCAAGCTCCAAAGACCGGCAACGGCGCCATTTGATAAATAGAACTTTTGTATGTCTTTGTTGAAACCCAAGTTAGTCAAAAACCTTGAATTACCTACAAAATATAACAATCTAAAGTGTAGAGGGAAGTAAGGGTATCAATCCACTTCCTAGGGAGTAAGCTAGAGACAAATTCAATTGTAATTCACTTTTTATTTTCTTTTTGGGCTTTTAACTTTTCTACTTTTTTTTAGCTTTTTCAAATATTAAAACAAATGGGTGAGGTGAGATTTAAACTAACTAAACTAAAGTGTGCGATGATAACAACTGACTAGAAAGTTACTAAAAGTGAAAAATAAAGTCTAAACTAAAAATAAGAGATAAAGTGAGGCAAACAATTGTGAGAACAATCAAGGAGTGGTATTACACCACAAATTTTAGTTATTCTAATTAATTAATTTAATTAACTGAATTCTCCCAAATTAATATCAAAATTAAAAACCAACTCTCGTTTCAAGTGTAATTATAATAGTAATCTTTTAGAAAATTAAGTTTAACACCCCACAACTCTAGAAAAATAAATCTACACTCCTTTTAATTAATCACCCGCTAGGATCGATCGATTAAAATTTATGTAAATCTAAGAAAATAAATTTAGAGTTGAAATTCAAGTTATAATACCCCACTTAAGAAACCTCTATCTCTAGTTCAAATCTAAAATGGGTATTATAACTAGAATTTCGATTTTCTCTCGAAAATCATTTACCCTCTCTCGAGGCTTAAATTTAAGGGTGAGGGATCAAAATTAACATTCAAATGGATTTTTTAAGTAATTAAACTAATCAAAATAAAATAACATCAAATAAGGGTTTTACCCCACCCCTTGAAAAGGGGATTTAGCCTAACATGGTATCAAACATAACAAACAAATATTCAATAGGCATTAATATAATAAAAGAGTAGAGAAAGAGAACAAATCTTCACAAGTCTCCTTGAAATTGGCAATTTGAACTCTATCCATGAAATTGAAGCATATAACCCTCCAAGTGAGTGATCAACAAAGATATAAATGAAAAATTTACTCAACTTGAATCTCACACAATTATCACTCACAGATATCTAAAAAAACTGAAAATAAACTATTTACAAATATTTCTACCTAATTTATTCTAACCTAACTCTCTACTTTTCTCTAAACTTTTTCTCTCTCTATTTGATGATAAGTCTCCTTGAAATGGGGTCTTGAGTCTTGTTTTATAGTAGATGCATGGCACACATGGAGATAAGGGGTATTTTTTGGAAGGTTAAATGTGCATGGAAATGGGGTGTGTGCACATGAGGTGTGAGGTCAAGTGGTAGAGGGAATAAAAAAAATCTGATTTTTTATGGGTATTTTGGGGTTTGGGGATAAAAGTGTAGTTGGGGGTATTTTGGGAAAGGGGTTAAAAGGGATAAGTGGGTTTAAAGGGTGTTATTGGCACATGGGGTAATTTGGTTTTGTTCTTTGGTTTAGTCTTGGAAGGTGACACGATTTGGCATTAGGGAGAAAATGGAGAATGGATGAAATGGGTTTGGTTGGAAAAATGGGTTTAGACATGAGTCTTGAGGTTTGATTGGGTGTCGGGTTAATGGGTTCATGGGTAGCTGGGTGAGCTCGCCGCCGAAAGGGGCTGGAGGGCAGTGTCGGAATCAGAATTAAGGTTGAACGGAAGGCGGAGGTCTCTGCTGTCGCCGGAAGCTTTTGGTTCAGGCGTCAGGTCGCCTGATTCGGGCAATGTCGGATTGGGGTTGAAGGCGGGTCAGAGCTCGGGTTGGTTTCGGAATGGTGGCGGGACAGGTGGGTATAAGGGTGGTGGGTTGGGTATCAAGTCATCGCCGGTGAGGAGGTTTGGAGGGGCAAGGGCTGCGATCGAGGGTTCAGGAGGTAGGCCGAAAACGGGTTATGGTGGAGGGGTTGTGGGTTTTGTGGATGAGATAGGTGAGTTATGTGGGAGTTTGGTTATGGTGGAAAGAGGAGAGAGAGTGGGTGTAAGGTTGAAGATTAGTGTAGGGGTGATAAGGTGTGTGGGGTATAGGGTAGTATGGTGTGGAAGATGAAGGAGTGGAATGTTAGAGTGTATGAGAGGTGTATGGCATTAGGGTGTGTGAGTGTGTATAATTTGAACACCTAAAAAATAAAAATAAAACTAACTAATAAAAATAAAATTATAAAATAAAATAAAAACCTATAAAAAATCCAATTCTAAAATAAAATAAAGACTCAAATAAAATTGAAACTAAAAATAGAAATAATAAAAATAAAATCTAATAAAACTAAAACTAAAATTCTAATTAAATGTAAAATCAAATAAAACTAATAAATGAAATCCTAAAAATATAATCCTAATAAAAATAAAACTAATAACTAGTAAAAATAAAGATGAAATAAAAATATACTAATTAAAATAAAATAGTAAATAAAATCTAGAAAATACTAAATAAATCTAAAATAAATCCTAAAAATAAAAATAACACAAACTAAAAATCTAAAAAATAATAAAAAAGTACAAAATCAACACACACATGGGTCGGGGAAGGCTAAGGCTAGGATGGGCTAGGTTAGGGTCAGAGAATTGAGTATTTAGCTCCATTTTAACAATAAATTGCTTGGAAATATAGCTTTTGATACCGCCGCTTCAATTAAGCCTGCATATTGAATAATTAGGCGCATAAGACCCATATTAACGAGAATTAGCAACTAAAGCACGTCTATTTGGGGTATAAATTGTACAGTTTTGGGTGCTTATCAGTTAATAAACAAATGTACATACAAACTTCAAAATATTACAAGTCCTAATAGTTCACAGACAAAAAATAATTGGGCAGAGTTCCCTCTATTTTCTGGACATTCTAAACCCTGTTAATATAAAACCTGCTTAATATGAAGCCCACATTACCATAAAATTTAACAAACAAATTATAAAAGCCCGTACGGCCATAAAACTAAATAATAAAACTACAAAAGCCCGCACGACCATAACACATAAAAAACATAATCCTAAATGTCAACAACATTATATAAGCAATCTTCTTGTTGTAAAACACTATCTTCTTCATGTGTTCCACGTGGATAAAATCAAATAATACAATGTTATCCTAAAAAAATAGCATAAAAAAAACAAACGATATCAATAACCAAGTAGTTTTACAAAATTCGTCTTCAAGATGGAAAACTGCATATACAATTTATAACGATCATCATATCAGTTCCTACGAGTTACATTAGTTCCGTGCGAGGTGTTGGTCCCACGCATGGAGCCGTTCGGGGGGTTTTGTCGGGTTTTGGTTTTCGAATGCCATGTTTTTAAGCCCATGTCTAGAAATATACAAATTATCGTCGTATTGTCAAACTCGGAGTCGTGTGATCGTGCAGTCAGTTCCTAAGAGTTATGTTGGTCCCGTACGAGGTGTTGATGCCTCTCAAGGGGCCGTTTGGGGGTTCTTACATGTTTTCGCCCTCTAACGCCATTTTTTAGCCTAAGTCTGGATATGTTCAAATTATCCTTATATTATCAAATTGGGAGTCCCGTGATCGTATAGTTAGTTCCTACGGGGTTATATTGATCACGTGCGAGGTGTTGGTGACTCTCACGGGGCTATTCAATGGTTGTTTCGGGTTTTTTCCCTCAAACACCATTTTTAAGCCTAAGTCTAGAAATTTTCAAATTATACTTTTATTCTCAAATCGAGAGTCTTGTGATCGTGCGGTCAGTTCCTATGGGTTACATTGGTCCCGTGCGAGGTGCTGGTGCCTCTCACATGGCCATTCGGGGATTGTCTCAAGTTTTTGCCCTCTAACACCATGTTTTTAAGCCAAAGTATAGAAATTTGCAAATTATCATCGTATTCTAAAACTAGGAGTCTTGTGATCACACACTAAGTTCCTACGAGTTACATTGGTCCCGTACGAGGTGTTGGTGCCTCTCATTGAGCCGTTCAGCCTTTTGCCTTCAAACAACATGTTTTTAAGACTAAGTCTAGAAATATGAAAATTATCATCGTATTCTCAAACCGGGAGTCCCGTGATCGCGCGGTCAGTTCCTACGGAGTTACATTATTCTCGTATGAAGTGTTGGTGCCACTCATGGGGTTGTTCGAAAACTGTTTTGAGCTTTCACCCACTAACTCCCTATTTTGCCTAAGTCCTGATATTTTTAAATTATCATCGTATTCTTAAATCGAGAGTCCCGTGATCACATAGTCAGTTCCTATGAGTTATATTGGTTCCGTCCAAGGTGTTGGTGCAACTCACGGTGCCGTTTGGGGGCTGTTTCGGATTTTCACCCACTAACGCCATGTTTTGCCTGAGTCCTCATATTTTTAAATTAGTGTCGTATTCTAAAATCGGGTATCCCATGATTGTGCGGTGAGTTCCTATGAGTAACGTTGGTCCCGTGCGAGGAGTTGGTGCCACTCACAGAGCCGTTTGGGGTTTTTGTTGGGCTCTTTCCTTCAAACTCCATGTTTTTAAACCTAAGTCTAGAAATATACAAATTATCATCATATTCTCAAACCGAGAGTCTCCTGATTGCGTGGTCAATTCGTATGAGTTACATTGGTCCCGTGTGAGGTGTTGGTGCCTCTTACGGGGCCGTCCGGGGCTTATTTCGAGTTTTTTCCCTCTAACGCCATTTTTTTAAGCCTATGTATTGATATTTTCAAATTATCATTGCATTCTCAAATCGGGAGACCCGTGATCACGTGGTCAGTTCCTACAGGTTACATTGGTCCCGTGCGAGGTGTTAGTGCATCTCACGGGGCCCTTGGGGGCCTATCTCATGTTTTCACCCTCTAACGCCGTATTTTTAAGCCATCTTATTCTCAAATTGAGAGTCCCGTGATCTCGCAGTAAGTTCCTACGAGTTTTGTTAGTCCCGTGCGAGGTGTTGGTGCCACTTACGGGACCGTTTGGGGGCTATGTCGGATTTTTCCCTTCTAACGGCATGTTTTTAAGCCTATCTATAAAAATATGCAAATTATCGCCATATTGTCAAACTAGGAGTCCCGTGATCATGCGGTCCATTCCTGCAGACTTACATTGTCCCCGTACGAGGTGTTGGTGCCACTGACAGGGCCGTTCGGGGGATGTTTCCAGTTTTCACCCACTAACGTCATATTTTGCTTAAGTTCTCATATTTTTAAATTATCATCGTATTCTCAAACCAGGAGTCCCGTGATTGCGTTGTCAGTTCCTATGAGTTATATTGGTCCCATACGAGGTATTGGTGCCACTCACAGAGCCGTTCGTGGGTTTTGTCGGGCTCTTGCCTCCTAACGCCACATTTATAAGCCCAAGTCCATAAATATGCAAATTATCATCATATTATAAAACCCGAAGTCCCATGATAGCACAGTTAGTTCGTACCAGTTACATTAATCCTGTGTCAGGTGTCGGTGCCTCTCACGGGGCCGTTCAGTGGTTGTTTCGGGGTTTTCGCCCTCTAACGCTATTTTTTAAAGCCTAAGTCAAGATATTTTCAAATTGTCCTTGTATTATCAAACCTAGAGTCTTGTGGTCATGCGATCAATTCCTACGAATTATATTGGTTCCATGCAAGGTGTTGGTGCCTCTCATAGGGCCGTTCGGTGGTTGTCTCGAGTTTTCACTCTCTAACCCCATGTTTTTAAGCCTAAGTCTAGAAATTTGAAAATTATCATCATATTCTCAAACTTGGAGTCCCGTGATCGCGCGGTAAGTTCCAACGAGTTATGTTGGTCCCGTGCGAGGTGTTGGTGCAACTTACGGGGCCATTTGGGGGTTGTGTCGGGTTTTTTCCTTCAAACGCCATGTTTTCTAGCCTAATTCCTAATATTTTCTAATTATCATCATATTCTCAAATCGAGAGTCCCGTGATCATGTGGTTAGTTCCTACGAGTTATATTTGTCCCGTACGAGGTGTTAGTGCCTCTCACGGGGCCGTTCGGTGGCGGCTTTGTGTTTTCGCCCTCTAATGCCATATTTTTAAGCCTAAGTTTTGATATTTTAGAATTTTCATCATATTCTGAAATCGAGAGTCCCGTGATCGAGTGATCAGTTCCTATGAGTTACACTATCCCGTACGAGGTGTTGGTGTCTCTCACGGAACGGTTCGGAGTCGGGTTTTTTCCTTTTAATTCCATGGTTTTAAGATTATGTCTATAAATTTGCAAATTATCATTGTATTCTCAAATCG
The DNA here is from genome assembly GCA_949130495.1 of Sambucus nigra. NCBI lineage: Eukaryota > Viridiplantae > Streptophyta > Magnoliopsida > Dipsacales > Adoxaceae > Sambucus > Sambucus nigra. The sequence goes on from OX422212.1 coordinate 366,847,722, forward strand.
AGAGTCCCGTGATCAAGCGGTCAGTTTTTACGGGTTACATTGGTCCCGTGCGAGGTGTAGGTGCCTCTCACGGGGTCGTTTAGGGGTTGTTTTGGATTTTCGCCCTCTAACGCCATGTTTTAAGCTTAAGTACTAATATTTTTAAATCCACATATTCTCAAATCGAGAGTCCCTTTATTGCATAATAAATTCTTACGAGTTACATTGGTCCTGTACGAGGTGTTGGTGCCTCTCACGGGGTCGTTCAGGAGTTGTGTTGGGTTTTTACCTTCTAATGCCATATTTTAAAGCCTAAATCCTAATATTTTCAAATAATTATCGTATTATCAAATTGGGAGTCCCGTGATCGTGCGGTCACTTGCTACGAGTTACATTGGTCCCACACGAGGTGTTGGTGCCACTTAGAGGGTCGTTCGGTGGCGGCTTCTAGTCTTCGCCCTCTAACACCGTGTATTCAAGCTTAAGTCCTAATATTTCTGAATTTTCATCGTATTCTCAAACTGGGAGTCCCGTGATCACGCCGTCAATTCCTACGAGTTACATTTATCTCGTGCAAGGTGTTAGTGCCTCTTATAGGGCCGTTCAAGGGATGTGTCGAATTTTTGTCTTCTAACGCCATCTTTTTAAGCATAGTTCCTGATATTATGAAATTATCACCATTTTCTCAATCCGGGAGTATCGTGGTCACGCAGTAAGTTCCTAAGAGTTACATTGGTCCTGTATGAGGTGTTGGTTCCTCTCATGGGACCGTTCGGGGGTTGTGTCAGTTTTTTGCCTTCTAACGCCATGTTTTAAGCCTAATTCCTAATATTTTCAAATTATCATCGTATTCTTAAACTAGAAGTCCCATGATTGCGCGGTCAGTTTCTACGAGTTACATTGATCCCGCACGAGGTGTTGGGGCCTCTCACGGGGCCGTTCAGTGGCGGCATCGAGTTTTCGCCCTCTAAGGCCATGTTTTTAAGCCTAAGTCCTAATATTTTCAAATTTTCATTATATTCTCAAACTAAGAGACCCTTGATCGCGGGCCAGTTCTTATGAGTTACATTGGTCCCGTGCGAGGTGTTGTTGCCTCTCACGGGGCCGCTCGGGGGTTGTGTCGGGTTGTTACCTTCTAGCGCCATGTTTTTAAGCCTAATTAATGATATTTTCAAATTATCATCGTATTCTCAAACTGGGAGTCCCGTGATCATGCAGTCAGTTCCTATGAGTTATATTGGTCCTGCACGAGGTGTTGGTGCCTCTCACGGGGCCGTTCGGTGGTGACTTCTAGTTTTTGCCCTCTAACTCCATATTTTTAAGCCTAAGTTTTGATATTTTTGAATTTTCATCATATTCTCAAACTGGGAGTCCCTTGATCGAGCGATCAGTTCCTATGAGTTACATTATCCCGTATGAGGTGTTGGTGTCTCTTACGGAACCGTTTGGGGGTTGTGTCGGGTTTTTTCCTTTTAACGCCATTTTTTAGGCTTATATCTAGAAATTTGAAAATTATCATTGTATTCTCAAGTCGGGAGTCCCGTGATCGTGCGGTCAATTTTTACGAGTTAGAATGATCCCGTGCAAGGTGTAGGTGACTCTCACGGGGCCGTTCGGGGGATGTTTCAGGCTTTCACCCTCTAACGCCATTTTTTAATCCAAAGTCCTAATATTTTTAAAATATCCATGTATTCTCGAACCAGGAGTCCCGTGATTGCACAATAAATTCCTATGAGTTACATAGGTCCTGTTCGAGGTGTGGGTGCCTCTCACGGGGCCGTTCGGGGGTTGTGTCGGGTTTTTGCCTTTTAACGCCATGTTAAGCCTAATTCCTAATGTTTTTAAATAATTATCATATTCTCAAATCGGGAGTTCCATGATCGAGCAGTCAGTTCATACTAGTTATATTGGTCCCGCATGAGGTATTGGTGCCTCTTATAGGGCCGTTCTGTGGCGGCTTGAGTTTTCGCCCAATAATACCATGTTTTTATTCCTAAGTCCTAATATTTTTAAACTTTCATTGTATTCTCAAACTGGGAGAGCCGTGATCACGTAGTCAATTCCTACGAGTTACATTGGTCCCGTGCGAGGTGTTGGTGCCTCTCACGGGGGCATTCGGGGGTTATGTCAGGTATTTGTCTTCTAACGTGATGTTTTTAAGCGTAATTCCTGATATTATCAAATTAGTGTTTTATTCTAAATTTGGGAGTCCCGTGACCACGCGGTTAGTTCTTATGAGTTACATTGGTCCTGCACAAGTGGAGGTGAATCTCATGGGCCGTTCGGTAGTGGCTTCGAGTTTTCTCCCTCTAACACCATGTTTTTAAGCCTAAATCCTGATATTTTTAAATTTTTACCGTGTTATCAAACTGGAAGTCCCGTCATCACGCGGTCAGTTCCAACGAGTTACATTGGTCTCATGCGAGGTGATAGTGCCTCTTACGGGGCCGTTCGAGGGTTGTGTCGAGTTTTTTCCACCTAACGCTATCTTTTTATGCCTATTTCCTGATATTATTAAATTAGCATCATATTCTCAATTTGTGAGCACCGCGATCATGCAGTAAGTTTCTACGAGTTGCATTCATCCTGTGTGAGGTGTTGGTGCCTCTCACGGGGCCGTTCGGGGGTTGTGTTATGTTTTTCCTTCTAATGCCATGTTTTTAAGCCTAATTCCTAATATTTTCAAATTATCATCGTATTCTCAAACTGGTAATCCTGTGATCATGCAGTCAGTTCCTACGAGTTACATTGGTCCCGCATGAGGTGTTGGTGCCTCTCACGTGGCCATTCGGTGGCGGCTTCAAGTTTTCGCCCTCTAACGCCATTTTTTAAGCCTATGTCCTTATATTTTCAAATTTTCTTTGTATTCCCAAATTGGGAGTCCCGTGATCACGCGGTAAGTTCTTATGAATTACATTGGTCATGTGCGAGGTGTTGCTGCCTCTCATGAGGCCGTTCAGGGGTTGTGTCGGGTTGTTGCCTTCTAACGCCATGTTTTTAAGCCTAATCCTGATATTATCAAATTATTCACGTATTCTTAATTCGGGACCCCATGATCACGCGGTTAGTTCTTATGAGTTACATTGGTCCCATGCGAGGTGTTGGTGCCTTTTACAGGACCGTTCGGAGGATGCTTCTGGTTTTCTCCCTCTAACGCCATGTTTTTAATCCTAAGTTTTGATATTTTCAATTTTTCATCATATTCTAAAATCAGGAGTCCCGTGATCGAGCGATCAGTTCCTACGAGTTACACTGTCTCGTACGAGGTGTTAGTTTTCCTTACGGGGCCATTTGGGGGATGATTCGGGCTTTTTCCTTCTAAGGACATGTTATTAAGCTTATGTCTAAAAAATTTCAAATTATCATTTTATTCTCAAATAGTGAGTCCCGTGATCAGGTGGTCAGTTTTTGTGAGTTACATTGGCCCCGTGCGAGGTGTATGTGCCTTCCAGGGGGCTGTTCAGGGGTTGTTTCGTGTTTTTGCCCTCTAACACCATATTTTTAAGTAGAAGTCCTAATATTTTTAAATTATCCATGTATTTTGAAATTGGGAGTCCCGTGATCACACAGTAAATTCCTACGAGTTACATTTGTCCTGTGTGAGGTGTTGGTGCCTCTCATGGGGCCGTTCACGGATTGTGTCGAGTTTTTGCCTTCTAACACCATGTTGTAAAGCCTAATTCCTAATATTTTCAAATAATTATCATATTCTCAAATCAGGAGTCCGGTGATCAGACGATCACTTCCTACGAGTTACATTGGTCCCGCACGAGGTGTTGGTGCCTCTTATAGGGCCCTTCGGTGGCGGCTTCGAGATTTCGCCCTCTAACACCATGTTTTTAAGTCTAAGTCCTAATATTTTTAAATTTTGATCATATTCTCAAACTGGGAGTCCCGTGATCACGCGGTCAATTCCTACGAGTTACATTGGTCCCGTGCGAGGTGTTGGTGCCTATCATAGGGCCGTTCGGGGGTTGTGTCGGGTTTTTGCCTTCTAACACCATGTTTTTAAGCCTAATCACTAATATTATCAAATTAATGTTGTATTCTAAATCCAAGAGTCCTGTGACCAAGAGGTAAGTTCCCACGAGTTACATTGGTCCCGCACGAGGTGTTGATGCTCTAACGGGGCCATTCGGAGGGGGCTTCGAGTTTTCTCCCTCTAACGTCATGTTTTTAAGCATAATTCCTAATATTTTGAAATTTTCATCGTATTATCAAAAAGGGAGTCCCGTGATTGTTCGATCAGTTCCAACAAGTTACATTGGTCTCGTGTGAGGTGTTGGTGCCTCTTATGGGGCCGTTCGGGGGTTATGTCGAGTTTTTCCCTTTTAACGCCATCTTTTTAAGCCTAATTCCTGATATTTTCAAATTATTATCGTATTCTCAATTCGGGAGAATCATGATCACGCATTAAGTCTTAACGAGTTACATTGGTCCTGTGCGAGGTGTTTGTGCCTCTCACGGGGCCGTTCGGGGGTTGTGTCCGGTTTTTTCCTTCTAACGCCATGTTTTTAAGCTTAATTCCTAATATTTTCAAATTATCATCGTATTCTTAAATTGGGAGTCCCATTATCACGCGGTCTGGTCCTATGAGTTACATTGGTCCCGAATGAGGTGTTGGTGCCTCTCACGGGGTCATTTGGTGGCGGCTTCGACTTTTTGCCCTATAACACCACGTTTTCAAGCCTAAGTCCTTATATTTTCAAATTTTCATCATATTCTCAAATTAGGAGTCCCGTGATCGCAAGTTAGTTAATACGAGTTACATTGGCCCCGTGCGAGGTGTTTTTGCCTCTCACGGGGCCGATCGAGGGTTGTTTTGGGTTGTTGCCTTCTAATGCCATGTTTTTAAGCCTAATACCTGATATTATCAAATTATTATCATATTCTCAATCTGGGAGTCCCGTGATCACGCGGTCAATTCTTACGAGTTACATTGGTCCCATGCGAGGTGTTAGTGCCTTTCACGGGGCCGTTCTGAGGCTGCTTTGGTTTTTTTCCCTCTTAGGCCATGTTTTTAATTCTAAGTTTTGATATTTTTGAAATTTCATCATATTCTCAAGTTGGGAGTCCCGTGATCGAGCGATCAATTCCTATGAGTTACATTATCCCGTACGAGGCGTTGGTGTCTCTTACGGGGCTGTGTCAGGTTTTTGCCTTCTAACCCCATATTTTTAAGCTTATATCTAGAAATTTACAAATTATCCTTGTATTCTCGAATCGCAAGTCTCGTGATCACGCGGTCTATTTTTACAAGTTACATTGGTCCCGTACGAGGTGTAGGTACCTTTCACGGGGTCGTTCGGGGGATGTTTTGGGTTTTTGCCCTCTAACGCCATTGGTTTTAAGCCTAAGTCCTAATATTTTCAAATTATCCAAAATTTCCCAAATCGAGAGTCTCGTGATCGCTCAGTAAATTCCTAAGAGTAACATTGGTCCTATACGAGGTGTTGGTGCCTCTTACGGGGCCGTTCGGGTGTTGTGTCGGGTTTTTGCCTTCTAACGTCATGTTTTAAATCCTAATTCCTAATATTTTCAAATAATTGTCGTATTCTCAAACCGATAGTCCTGTAATCACACGGTCAGTTCCTACGAGTTACATTGGTCCTGCACGAGGTGTTGGTGCCTCTTATAGGGCCACTCGCTGTCGGCTTCGAGATTTCGCCCTCTAACACCATGTTTTTAAGTCTAAGTCCTAATATTTTTAAATTTTTATCGTATTCTCAAATTGGAAGTCCTATGATCATACGGTCAATTCCTATGAGTCACATTGGTCCCGTACGAGGTGTTGGTGCGTCTCACAGGGCCGTTCGGGGGTTGTGTCGAGTTTTTTCCTTCTAATGCCATGTTTTTAAGCCTAATTCTTGATATTATTAAATTAATGATGTATTCTAAATCTAAGAGTCCCATGAGCAAGCGGTCAGTTCCCACGAGTTACATGGGTCCCGCACGAGGTGTTGGTGCCTCTCACGAGGCCGTTCGGTGGCAACATCGAGTTTTCTCCCTCTAATGCCATGTTTAAAGCCTAAGACCTCATATTTTCAAATTTTCATTGTATTATCAAACTGGGAGTCCCGTGATCATCCATCAGTTCTTATGAGTTACATTGGTCCCGTGCTAGATGTTGTTGCCTCTCACGGGACCGCTTGGCGGTTGTGTTGGGTTTTTGCCTTCTAACGCCATGTTTTTAAGCCTAATTCTTGATATTTTCAAATTATCGTCGTATTCTCAAACTGGGAGTCTCGTGATCATTCAGTCAGTTCCTACAAGTTACATTGGTCCCACACGAGGTGTAGGTGCCTCTCACAGGGACGTTCGGTGGCGTCTTCTAGTTTTCACCCTTTAACGCCATATTTTTAAGCCTAAGTTTTGATATTTTCGAATTTTCATCATATTCTCAAACCACGAGTCCCGTGATCGAGCGATCAGTTCCTACGAGTTACATTGTTCCGTAAGAGGGGTTGGTGTCTCTTACGCAACCGTTTGGGGGTTGTGTCGGGTTTTTTCCTTCTAACGCCATTTTTTAAGATTATGTCTAGAACTTTGTAAATTATCATTGTATTATCAAGTCGGGAGTCCCGTGATTGTGCGATCAGTTTTTATGAGTTACATTGGTCCCGCGCGAGGTGTAGGTGCCACTCACGATGCCGTTCGGGGGCTGTTTTGGGTTTTCTCCCTCTAACACCATATTTTTAAGCCTAAGTCCTAATATTTTTAAATTATCCATGTATTCTCAAACCAGGAGTCCCGTGATTGCGCAATAAATTCCTACGAGTTACATTGGTCCTGTGCGAGGTGTTGAAGCCTCTCACGGGGCCGTTCGGGGGTTGTGTCAGGTTTTTTCCTTCTAACGCCATGTTTTAAAGCCTAATTCCTAATATTTTCATTTTTTGTTGTATTATCAAACTGGGAGTCCCATGATCGCATAGTCAGTTTCAATGAGTTACATTAGTTTCGTGCGAGGTGTTGGTGCCTCTTACGGGGCCATTCGGGGGTTGTGTCATGTTTTTGCCTCCTAACACCATCTTTGTATGCCTAATTCTTCATATTCTCAAATTATCATCGTATTCTGAATCCGGGAGTACCGTGATCATGCAGTAAGTTCCTACCAGTTGCATTCGTCCAATGCGAGGTATTGGTGCCTCTCACGGGGCCGTTCGGGGGTTGTGTTAGGTTTTTGCCTTTTAAAGCCATGTTTTTAAGACTAATTCCTAATATTTTCAAATTATCATTGTATTCTCAAACTGGGAGACCGATGATCGCATGGTCACTTCCTACGAGTTACATTGGTCTCACACGAGGTATTGGTGCCTCTCACGTGGCTCTTTGGTGGCGGCTTCTAGTTTTTGCCCTCTAACACCATGTTTTTAAGCCTAGGTCCTTATATTTTCAAATTTTCTTTGTATTCCCAAACTGAGAGTCCCGTGATCATGCGGTTAGTTCTTACGAATTACATTTGTCTCGTGGGAGGTGTTACTGCCTCTCATGGGGTCGTTCGGGCGTTGTGTCGGGTAATTGCCTTCTAACATCATGTTTTTAAGCCTAATTCCTGATATTATCAACTTATCCTCGTATTCTCAATTCGGGAGTCTCGAGATCACATGGTTAGTTCTTATTAGTTACATTTGTCCCACGCGTGGTGTTGGTGCCTCTCATGAGGCTTTTTGGAGTTTGCTTCTGGTTTTCACCCTCTAACGCCATGTTTTTAATCCTAAGTTTTGTTATTTTCAAATTTTCATCATATTCTCAAATTGGGAGTCCCGTGATTAGGCGATCAGTTCCTACGAGTTACATTTATCCCGTGCGAGGTGTTGGTGCCTCTCACGGGGCCGTTCGGGGGTTGTGTTGGGTTTTTGCCTTCTAACTCCGTGTTTTTAAGCCTAATTCTTAATATTATCAAATTAACAGCATATTCTCAATCCAGGAGTCCAGTGATAATGCGGTCAGTTCCTACGAGTTACATTTGTCCCGCATGAGGTGTTAGTGCCTCTCAGTGGGCCGTTCGGTGATGGCTTCAAGTTTTATCCCTGTAACGTCATGTTTTTAAGCCTAAGTCCTGATATTTTCAAATTCATTATATTCTCAAACTGGGAGTCCCATGATCGCACGATCAGTTCCTACGAGTTACATTTGTCCCATGCGAGGTGTTGTACCTCTCACGGTATCATTCGGGGGGTTGTGTCTGGTTTTTGCCTTCAAATGTCATGTTTTTAAGCCTAATTCATGATATTATCAAATTATCATTGTATTCTCAATCCGAGAGTCCCGTGATCGCTCAGTAAGTTGCTACGAGTTACATTGGTCTTTTAAGGTGTTGGTGCCTCTCACGGGGCCATTCGGGGGTTGTATCGGATTTTTGCCTTCTAATGCCATGTTTTTAAGCCTAATTCCTCATATTTTCAAATTATCATCGTATTATCAAACTCGGAGTCCCATGATCGCGCGGTCAGTTCCTATGAGTTACATTGGTCCCATACGAGGTGTTGGTGCCTCTCATGGGGTCGTTCGGTGGCGGCTTTAATTTTTCACCATTTAACGCCATGTTTTTAAGCCTAAGTCCTTATATTTTCAAGTTTTTGTCATATTCTCAAACTGGGAGTCCCATGATCGCGCGGTCAGTTCCTACGAGTTACATTGGTCCCGTGCGAGGTGTTAGTGCCTCTCAAAGGGCCGTTCGGGGGTTGTGTCGGGTTATTTCCTTCTTACACCATATTTTTAAGCGTAATTCCTGGTATTATCAAATTATCATCGTATTCTCAAATCGAGCGTCCCGTGATTGCACGGTCAGTTCCTACGTGTTACATTGGTCCTGTGCGAGGTGTTAGTTCCTCTCATGGAGTCTAACACAAAGTTTTTAATCCTAAGTCCTGGTGTTTTCAAATTATCATTGTATTCTCAAACCGAGAGTCTTGTGATAGCACAATTAGTTCCTATGAGTTACATTGCCCCGTGCGAGATGTTGGTGCCTCTCACGGGGCCGTTCGGGGGCTATTTCAGAATCTTGCCCTCTAACGTAATGTTTTTAAGGGTAAGTCCTCATATTTTGAAATTATCAACATATTCTCAAATCGGGAGTCTCGTGATCATACAGTTAGTTCTTATGAGTTAGATTGGTCCTGTATGAGGTGTTGGTGCCTCTCACATGGCCGTTAGAGAGCTATTTCGGGGTTTCACCCTCTAACACCATATTTTTAAGCCTAAGTCTTGATATTTGCAAATTATCCTTGTATTCTCAAATCGAGAGTTTCGTGGTCTTGTGGTGAGTTCCTACGAGTTTCATGGGTCTCGTGCAAGGTGTTGGTACCTCTTACATGGCTGTTTAGGGGCTATTTTGGGGTTTCCCCATCTAACATCATGTTTTTAAGCCAAAGTATAGATATTTTCAAATTATCATTGTATTCTTAAATCGGCAGTCTCGTTACAACGCAGTTAGTTCTTACGAGTTACATTGGTCCCGTGTGAGGTGTTGGTACCTATTACGTGGCCATTTGTGGGATGTTTTGGTGTTTCCCCCTTTAACGGCATGTTTTCAAGACTAAGTCAATAAATTTTCAAATTGTCATTGTATTCTTGAATCGGGTGTCTCGTGATCATGCGGCTTGTTCCTACGAATTATGTTGGTCCCGTGCGAGGTGTTGGTGCCTCTCACGGGACGATTTGGGGGTTGTTTAAGTTTTTTCCCCTATAACGACGTGTTTTTAAGCCTAAGTTAAGAAATTTTGAAATTATCATTGTATTCTCAAATTTGGATTCTCATGATCGCACGATCAGTTCCTATGAGTTACATTGGTCCCGTGCGAGGTGTCGGTGCCTCTCATGGGGCCGTTCAAGGGTTCTGTCGGGTTATTGCCTTCTAACGCCTTATTTTTAATCCTAATTTCTGATATTATCAAATTATCATCGTATTCTCAATCCGAGAGTCCCATGATCATGCAGTCAGTTCTTACGAGTTACATTGGTCCCGCACGAGGTGTTGGTGCCTCTCACAGGGTCATTCGGAGGATGCTTCAGATTTTTGCCTCTAACGCCATGTTTTTAAGCCTAAGTTCTAATATTTTCATATTTTTGTTATATTCTTAAACTGGGTGTCCTGTGATCGCACGGTCAGTTCCTAAGAGTTACATTGCTATCGTGCGAGGTGTTGGTACCTCTCATAGGGCCGTTCGGGGGATGTTTCAAATTTTCTCCCTCTAACGCAAAGTTTTAAATACTAAGTCCTGATATTTTCAAATTATTATCATATTCTCAAACCGAGAGTCCTGTGATCACAAGGTTAGTTCCTAAAAGTTACATTGGTCCCGTGCGAGGTGTTAGTGCCTCTCAAGGGGCTATTCGGAGGTTGTTTTAGAATTTTAACCTCTAACGCAATGTTTTTAAGCCTAAGTTCTCATATTTTCAAATTATCGTCGTATTCTCAATCTAGGAGTTCCGTGATCACACGATCAGTTCCTATGAGTTACATTGTTCCTGTGCGAGGTGTTGGTGCCTCTCACGGGGACGTTGGGGAGCTAGCTATTTCGGGGTTTTGCCCTATAACACAATGTTTTTAAGCCTATGTCTTGATATTTGCAAATTATCCTCGTATTCTCAAATCAAGAGTTCCATGATCATGTGGTCAGTTCCTATTAGTAACATTGGTCTCGTTCGAGGTGTTGGTGCCTCTTTCATGGTCGTTTGGGGGTTGTTTTGGGATTTTCCCCTCTAACACCATATTTTTAAGCCTAAGTATAGATATTTTCAAATTATCATCGTATTTTCAAATCAGTAGTCAAGTGGCTACGCGGTCAGTTCCTACGAGTTACATTGATCACGTGCGAGGTGTTAGTACCTCTTATGGGGCTGTTTAAGGGATGTTTTGGGGTTTCCCCCTTTAACACCATGTTTTAATCGTAAGTCAAGAAATTTTCAAATTGTCATTGTATTCTTGAACTGAGAGTCCCATGATCGCGCGGTCTATTCTTACGAATTATGTTGGTCCCGTGTGAGGTGCCGGTGCCTCTAACAGGATGATTTGGGGGACGTTTCACGTTTTTCCCCTCTAATGCTGAGTTTTTAAGCCTAAGTCAAGGAATTTTAAAATTATCATCGTATTCTAAAATCGAGATTCTCATGATCGTGTGGTCAATTCCTACGAGTTACATTGGTCCCGTACGAGGTGTTGGTGCCTCTTAGGTGGCCCTGTGGGGGTTGTGTCGGTTTATTGCCTTCTTACACCATATTTTTAAGCCTAATTCCTCATTTATCAAATTATCATCGTATTCTCAAACCGGGAGTTCCGTGATTGCACGGTCAGTTCCTACGAGTTACATTGGTCCTGTGCGAGATGTTCTTTCCTCTCATGGGGCCGTTCGGGGGTTGTTTCGATTTTTCTCCCTCTAACGCAGAGTTTTTAATCCTAAGTCCTGATATTTTCAAATCATCATTATATTCTCAAACCGAGAGTCCCGTGATCGCACGATCAGTTCCTACGAGTTACATTGGTCCCGTGCGAGGTATTGGTGCCTCTCACGGGGCCATTTGGGAGCTATTTCTGAATTTTTCCCTCTAACGCAATGTTTTTAAGCCTAAGTCATCATATCTTCAAATTATCATCGTATTCTCAAACCGAGAGTCCCGTAATCACACGATCAGTTCCTATGTGTTACATTATTCCCGTGCGAGGTATTGGTGCCTCTCACGGGGCCGTTAGGGGGCTATTTCGAGGTTTCATCCTCTAACACCATATTTTTAATCCTAAGTCTTAAAATTTGCAAATTACCCTCATATTCTCAAAACCACAGTTCCATGGTCATTTGGTCAGTTCCTACAAGTTACATTGGTCTCGTGCGAGGTGTTGGTGTCTCTTACATGGCCATTTGGGGGTTATTTTGTGGTTTTCCCCTCTAACGCCATATTTTTAAGCCTAAGTATAAATATTTTCAAATTATATATTCTCAAATCGGAAGTCCCGTGATGACGCGGTCAGTTCCTGCGAGCTACATTGGTCCCGTGCGAGGGTTGGTATCTCTTACAGGGTTATTTATGGGATATTTTGGGGTTTCCCCTTTAACGCCATGTTTTTAAGCCTAAGTCAAGAAATTTTCAAATTTTAATCGTATTCTTGAATCAGAAGTTCCGTGATCGCGCGGTCTGTTCCTACAAATTACGTTGGTCTCTTGTGAGGTGCCTGTGCATCTCACAGGATGATTTGGGGGTTGTCTAAGGTTTTTTTCCTTCTAACGCTGTGTTTTTAAGACTAAGTCAATAAATTTTAAAATTATTTTCATACTCTCAAACCGGTATTCTCGTGATCGTGCAATCAGTTCCTACGAGTTACATTGGTCCCATGCGAGGTGTTGGTGCCTTTCACTGGGATGTTGGGGGGTTGTTTCGAGTTTCCCTCTCTAACGCCATGTGAGGCACTTATTTTTGAATCTAGGACCAAATCATATAATTAATAGAATACAAATTAGTTTTGAAACTAAGCATGTTATAGAAACCTCTGAAGCATGACAAATTGCTAGACAATGAACGAATACATGATTAATGGTCTCTACATTATAAAAAAAATAGTATCTACAAGCTAATTCAATTTCCTAATTTAGAATGTTAACAGCAAGAGAAATAGCTAAATATAAAGTTCCCAAAAAGAAGAAAGAATTTTTGAAAGGAATGAAATTGAAATATATCAATTTATATATAGCACATCACGCCTATAGCAGTTATATATGACTGCAGCTTTATATAGCAGTTGCTATATATAGTAGCTACTTTATAAAATAGCTACTATATATAGTATCAGTTATATATAGCTACTGCTATATAAAGCAACTACTATATATAGTTGTTGATATATATAACAACTATATATATAGAGCAGCTCTAATGTGTAAAGGAACCTAATATCTAGAATTAATCTCTCTCGTGATTGCAATGATGAATATTAAATTCATAAGAAACCATGAGTTATGAACATTAAGGAAATTGAGAGGAATGAGCAGGTCTGCGAAGGATTACTTGGATCATGTAGAGACAGACAAAATATCCATGGTTGATGTCCAAGAATTAGGACCTGACTTGCTTCACTCCCCAAGAACATTGAATTTCTACTTGTTAGAATCGATAAGGAGCTTAGCACAGATAAAAGTCACCTGTCAATACACTTCTAAAATAAATTCAAACATACCAATGTCCTAAGCACATTGGCTATTGATTGAAGACCGCATCGTCTACTGTTGGAAGACTCCCCTATCCATTAATTTGTTGGATATCTCAGTTTTAAACTGCTACATTGATACCCCCCGTAACATGAATATCACGAGGCTTCTGTGATACTTGTGTTCGAAATTTTCCCAATGTGTGTTTGAAAAGAATGTTGAAAGTATTCATGTGGCACAAATCAGTAGACAAAGTTAGTGTTATAAAAAAATAGAATTGTATGTATGGAGAGAAGAAAGTTTTAAGATACTACATTGTTAATAGTAAATGTCATTTTTAATATTAGTAAAAAAGGAAAGGATAAAAAAATATAGGTAGCAGACAGATTAAAAAGGATAAATTGAATCAATATGCTACAACTTCCACATTTAAGGTAAAATGGATCAATATGATAAAATGAATCAATACGCCTTATGGGCGAACGTGATCTGGTACTGTTACGCTTGCGGTAACGGTCCTTATTCCCATCTCTTCCATTTTTGAAATTATTGTACCTTGAATCTTACCCTTTTCCCCAATCGTGATTTCCTATACTACCATTTCTATCACGGGACCTTTCACAATATCGGTCCCGATCTTGGTACCAGTCACGCTCACGATTGAGATTTATGTCCCTGTCAGAAGAATCACCTCTTCTATGTCGACTCTCGTGTTCTTTCTCATTTTTGTTTCCAGTTTTCTCTTGAAGCACAGATAACTTCTTATCTTTTTCACCTTGGATTGGATTAGGAGAGGGGATATCAACCTCATGATCAAGGCATTCTCGCTCACGCCTAAGCCTTCTATCCAAGTCAATTATCAACTTCTCATAGAAATGCGCTTATTCTTCTTCAAATCTTGGCACATATGAATCATCCCTTGAAGACTTATCAAAACTTTCTTCAACTTCGGATCATGAATTCTTGGGCATGTGCCTAGATCATCATACGTTCGTTTCAATCAAGATCATAGGTCAACTCAACCAAATCAAATTCTGCGAATAAAAGTACGTGCAAGAAGAAGATCAATCATTACTTACACATATAAATCCAAAATAACAACCAAGCCCCTCTTGATATATCAGTCAATACTTACACATATTCAGACTTGCTCGATTAGACCTGTTCAATTCAGAAAAAAAGAGATCCAATATGTTTTGTGTCCAAGACAAAAAAAAGGAAATAAATGGGACCTTCTTGATCTAGACATGTTCAATTCATAACAATATCGATTTCTCTTCTTGATCGAGAAGGAAATATAAACTGATTCATGTAAACTATAAGTTTATGTAATAGGTAATGGTAGTTGGAGATCAAATAGTTTCTTATGGCTGATGTTGGATACTATTTAGTAACAATATAAGAATATAAACTACAAAACATTCCGCATAACTCATCAAAGACGGATCATGTGGTTGATACTGGTCATCTGTCTTCTTGATAGGTTGTTCATCACCAAAGATATCTATGACATGCCTCATGTCATGACATATGAATACATCTAAATATTTAGTCATTTAAAAAAAATCAAAATTATGATAAATAAGGCACTTATGAATATGCTAAATAAAAAATTTAAGTGGAAAAAATATCCAATTTATAGTCATCTAAATATTTAATCATATTTAGGGTGGACGTGAAAAAAATTGACACAAAGTTATGAATATGGTAAATAAAAAGATCCAATTTAGAGTGTATACATGATCAAAGTACTCACATAATTAGGTCTTCATCTAGAAAAGAAAAAATAAACAAAAAAACACAAAGAAAAAAAATAGATCCCAAAACATAAACATAAATAGATCTTAAAGAAAATGAACAAAACCTAAATTACAAATCCCAAGAACATATAAATCATAAATAAACACCAAGAACATATAAATCAATTGTGGCGTGGGACTAACATATTTAGTGTGTAAAAATTACAACACCCAATGTGTACCTATCAAAGATCAAAGATCACACAAAACTACTGGCATATGTGAATTTCTCTATCAGAGATCATACAAAATTACCCTAAATGTGTACCTAATTTGAATGAAACAAACAGAATATTTAAACCCTTAGAACCATATCAAATTCAACCAACTTCCAATTGCATAATGCTAAAAATTGATAGAATGTCAATACATCTAAATATTATAGAGCTGAAAAAATAAGAGCAATCTCTTGACAGCAACACAGCCAATCTATATTAAAGGGAAACAAAAGGGATGTTACAACCAACTTACAATTGGTTCCGTGCGAGGTGTTGGTACCTCTCACGGGGCTGTTCGGGGGCTATCTCTGATTTTCCCTCTTTGACACCATATTTTTAAGCCTAAGTCTAGATATTTTAAAATTCTCCTCGTATTCTCAAATCGGGAGTCCCGAGATCCCGCGGTCAGTTTGTGAGAGTTACATTGGTCCCGTGTGAGGTGTTGGTGCCTCTCACGGGGCCAATTGGGGCTTATTTTGGGTTTTTCCCCTCTAACGCCATGTTTTTAAGCCTAAGTCTATATAATTGTAAATTATCATTGTATTCTCAAATCGAGAGTCCCGTAATCACATAGTCAATTCCTACGAGTTACATTGGTCCCATGCGAGGTATTGGTGCCTCTCACAGGACTGTTCGGGGGTTTTCTCAGGTTTTTGCAGTCTAACACCATGTTTTTAAACCTAATTCTAGATATTTTAAAATTATCTTCGTATGTTCAAAATTAATAAGGGAAAGTCGAGGGCCAGAATTAATGCCCATAGCAGCAAATCCCTATTTTCCAACAACATCCTATAATTTTTTCTTTGCAAACATGTAGAAATAATCGGTTTTATTTATTAAAATAACCAAACTAAATCTTTCACGGTAAAACACAAAACCTATCATAATCAGTTTAACTAATTCCTTTTACAACATTAATGAACTCTATAAATATAAAGATGAAGTGTCGAACCTATCACACTACCTTAAATCTTACGCTAGAGATGCCAACTACCTGATTTTGATCCGAGCATTCGTGAACTCTACTCTATGATTTATTTTCTGAACAGTTAGTGTACACCTCCTTTATGACAAAAAATAGAATAAGAATCATACATGATAAGTTAGTTTTGTTTAGAGTTCAAACTATTTTGATCCAGTTTACCTCAATTCCATCAAACAATATGTTGTATTAAATTAATGTTTCAAAAGGAAAACTCTATAGAGAAATCGATACAGAATATTGGATCCAATGAATGTGTAAATCAATAGCATATGCACCACCTTAATAAACACCTTCAAATAACTAAATCAAATGACTACTATATTACCACAAAACTACATACTTTTCGCAAAATTAGTGTATCAGATGTCAAACAGTTACCTGAAATGACTCGATCAACGATGGAATATGAGATTTCCTCATTCATCCAAACCAAAGTGCATAAAAAATTTAACCTACAAACCACTAATACCAAAAATAATTTGAAGAAAAATATTTTATCAGGTGTGAGAGTGCATAATCAATGATCATAATGTTAGAAATATAGAAAATAAATCACACCTAATTGACAACAGTAAAAAAGTAAAAATTTCAAAACAAATACCTTAAAATATAAATCTAAAAGTAGAGAGAAAGTGTATACCTGATATATATAGAAACCTCTTATAAACAGGTCTTGATCTAAAAAGGAAAAAATAAACAATAAAAAAATAATTAGATCCCCAAATATAAACATAAACATGAATATAAATAGATCTTAAACCAAAACAGTTACAAAATTCATTTTGTTAAAAAAAAGGATATGAAAAAACCGTATGAGTTTGAGGAAACTAACCTGAGTTCCTCAGATTTATCGTTCGACCTAGATCCGTGAATCAAATCTTCACACCAACTTCTGGAAATGAACTCAACATTACTCCTAAAACAAATTTTGTAAAGCACCCTAAACTAACCATATGAGATTGAGCAAAAGATATTTTTGTCAAAAAAAATAAAATGTGTAGGGTTTTGAATAATATTTTGTCAAAAAATAACCCAATACAATTTCTAGGGTATATTGACATAAAATACAATTTGTTCACAGTTACACACATATACACACATATAAACATAAATTTATACATACACAAACATACACACACATATAAACATAAATTTATACGTACACACAAATAGAAATCTATACATACACACATAGATTCCACAAATTGAAATGCACACACACATATACACACATACCTTTCACAAATCTTAGATACAATAGAATGGAAGAATGGAAGAATCAAAAAACCTAAACCGGCCAAACCCTTGCCAGAATCGTGAATCGAAGAATTAATTACAAGTCGAAATTTGTGTGCCTTTTTTTCATGGTTGAATCTGGGAATGGCCTAGAGCCATGACCCAATACCCGCGACCAATTAGTTCTCCACATCTGTGAACAACCTACTACTCCATTGATGACTGGTCATAGTCTAGAGCCATGACCCACCATGCGCACTAAGAGTTGCTCTTCGAATGAGGGATGGTCATGGACAACAGTCGTGACCCACACCACGAAATGGTCACGGACCCAAGTCGTGCCCTCAGTGTGAGTGTGTATTGTGCTTAGTCATGCCAATGGTCATGGTCCAAGTTCGTGACCCATCCGCGACCAAGATGGTCACGACCTGGTCACGGCCCAAGTCCACGACCCATAGTGTTTAGGGACTTGGGTCGTTACCACTTCTTGACCATCCATGACTCAGTGTGGTAATGAATATGTTCACGCCAAAAATTAAGATGGTAACAGCCCAGGTCCGCGACCATCTGGTCGTGGACTTGGGTCGTGACCAACTGGGCGTGACCATTCGTAGGATTTGGTGTAGTGTCTTTGTCAATAATTTTTTCTTTTGTACAAAGCGGGGGAAAAGAGTGAAAAACATTTTAAGTGTCCACCAAAGGGAAGATTAGACAATAAGGGAGTTCAACATGTGATTCAACACAAATAAGCTAGAAGGGATTGGTTACAATGAAAAAATTACCATCATCACTATCATGAACGATCTCTTACCCAGGAAATTATATTGGAAGGTATCTAAAGAGCCACCAAAAATTATGGTAGAACTCTTGGCTAAGGCAAGAAAAATTATAAATGCGAAAAGGCTATGGGAGAAAAGGAATCCATCTATGCCCTATTTGAGGCAATTAAGATCTCAATTAAGAAGTAAAATCCTCGAGGAAAACAAATCTAAGAAGCTGAGGAGATTCGATGAATACACCCCGCTCACTTTAGGCGTACACCACATCCTTAGAGAGATTCGAGGAAGTAATGAACTGAAATGGACGGGTAATTTAAAGGTTTCACCAAATAAGAGAGATACGGATAAGTACTATGAGTTTCTCAAATATCACAACCATAATACTGACAATTGCTTAGCCTTGAAAAATTAGATAGAAGCTTTGGTCATACGTGGAAAGTTGACAAAATAAATAGACAAAGATGGTCATATAGATATGAGGGATGAGCATAAGCCCAAGCGAAGATCGAAATCCCCTTACAAAAATGTAGACGAAAAGAAACATGGCCAATACGGGGATCCGAATGATGAACGAGATCAGGACTTTACCAAAAAGTCCAAATAGACAATATATGACGTCACCATGATTTCTTTATGTTATGACGTCATAGCTGGAGAAGATGTTGGTGGCATATGTAGTCCTGCCGATAGTAAATCCTACCTCAACGAGTTAAAGGCCTATGCCCATATCAAAGAGATCGACTTGGCTGCCACTAGGGAGACTTGTCCTCAAAAGGTAAATAAGGATAGTCTCATTGTTGGGTCTTCAAAAGATGATTTGTCAGAAATTCTCTATCATAAGTGGATTATTTTATCTATATTTTATACCTAAATTTATACTTCGTTAATCCCATTATATTTTATTTAATAAGGTCTTAGGACTATTTTGCTAAATAAAGGAAAAATGCAAAAAAAAATGATCATATTCTAAATGATAATTTAAGTAAAAAATCGGCATTTCAATAATATATATTTTTCTTATGCTAATTTGTGAAAAAAAAAATGCCCAGTGAATTTTGTAGGTAATGATGGAATTTGTTGGAACTTGACGGTCAACTCAAAAAATAATGGAAAAACTGATTTTTATGGTCGTTCAAAAAGAGCTATTTTTATATTTGTACAATAGAAAAAAATGGATACTATTTATTCTCCGAATTGGAAAAAAATCAGTATGCATGTTCGGAAAGAAAAAATAAGAGTCCCCGAGTGTGGAGAAATTTAGTACCTTATTCTGATCCAAAGACTAAAGAAGGTGGAGTGTTCGGTTCTAACATTATTCGACCAATTAAAGAGATTTTAACCTCAACCTAACACCTCACCTCATGGCCTATAAAAAGGACCCCTGGGGTCACATTTTTACACATAATTTCGGGAAGCAATTTTTGAGCGATTGTATTTAATTTTAGGGACAAGTTTTTATCATTTTAAGGGGATTGAAAATTATTGTTATGGAACTTATTGTAAGTTTGATTTATTAATGAAAATTTCTACTCATTCTTGCAATTTATTTTTGTCTTTCACTATGGTAGTCTAATTTTTCTATAAGGATTAGGGTGAAGTTTATCATAGTTATCTAATATTACCCCGTTGATTTAATTATCATTTATTCCGTGTAATTTTAATTATTATCAAAAATTCGATACTCGCTTAAAAGGACACGAGAGTGTGTTTTAAAACCTTCAAAATTATTTTATCAAATCAAGTTTGAGATTTAAAAATAGTAGTTTTTGATGGATTATACCTGCACTTTAATTGTTTTAATACTTCAAATACATTTACGAACTTTATAACTTGCATTTTCTAAGGGAATAGGGATGTTAAAAATTTTAGTTATAAAAAGGGATTGACAACACTAAATTAGTGTGAAATATTAGTTATGTGATAAACGAACCCCAAATCCTAATTATTTTCATATTATTTACGACTCTCGTGTGTTGCTCTCATTATTCGTAGTTACTTTTATTTCATTTAGTGCATACTTATTCTCTAGCCCATTTAGTCTAGTTGGACAGTGGCGATTAGCTTAAACATTATAATTAATATTTTTTTGTGGACTCGACCCGTACTTATACTCGTTATTCTATAATAGCCCGTGTATTTGCGGTAATTTTTAATTTGATAACATGTTTTTGGCGTTGTTGCCGGGGATTTTTTGGATTTTTTTAAAAGAAAATTTGACTTTCAGACTAGTTTTTTTATCTTTTGCATTTTTATTTGTGAAAGTTTCATAAAAAAATAGGAAATACGAAAATAAAAAAAAATAAAATCAATAGATAATTTTTTCTATTTTTTTAGTTAGTTAAAAAAATAGATTGAAGTTTTCTTTCTTTAGTCAATAGTATTTTTAGCACTAGTTTATCGCAAAGGTAAATAAAATTTTTTAAAAATTAGAAAAAACTATCCTTTTTTGGAAATTTCCAGAATCATTTTTTTAGTAAGTAGTCTCTAAAAAAATTTAAACAAATTCGAAAAAAATAATCTTTATATCTAGTAGTATTTTTGCTATTTTCATAATATAAAAAGAAATTAAAAATTTGTTTCATAAATGTGTGTTTTTTTTTTTGTGTTAAATACACCACTAGTGCATTCGTCATGTTATAATTTTTGTTATTTTTTTTGTGTCGTATGTTATGCTTGGTGTATTATTTTATGCTATTTCTTAGTAATACATTAAAAAATACAAAAAGAAGAAAAAAAAGAATAAGAAAAGGAGGCAAAGTGAAGAAAAATTCTTAAAAAGTGCGCAACGGTGACCGAACGTGAAGAACATTTGTCCAATCTTGCAACGAGCACAAGGAACTCTCGAGCATAACTGAAACGTATGTGACATTTTTCACCATTCGATGTCAATTTAACCTTTGACCTTGTGTAAATAAGTGACAGTAAAAAGTCCATGCCGGAGCTACGTTTTTGTGTGCCTCGCGTAATGTAGTGGAAGGGAAACCTTGATAATCCTCATGATGTTTTGTTTTCTTGAGAGCCATAAATTTTCCACTAGCTTTCTCTCTTTCTTTGTATACTTTTTCGTAGATTCCCTCTCCTACTTTCTCTAGCTTCTTAAATGCATCCATAGTTGATACATTTAATATCTCTATTTGTCCTCTCTTTATGAAACTTCTTTGGTTAGTCACGACTTGCACAAATCTTCCAGAAAGGATAATTTAGTTGTGTTCTATAGAAAAGTCAATCACCAACATCCTTATATAAACAATCAAACTACATTGGACAAACAACAACCAACTGTTTTAAACGACCAACACTCATTTATAAACAAATAAACTACAACTGATATTACGATACAATTCAATACAAGATACTTCTACAATGAATTTGAATACTCTGTAATTGTTTTGACAATATATTTAACCAATGAATTTCTATGAATTTCAATACAAACTACAGAGGCACTGAAAGTAAATCTTATGCACCGTTGTGTGTTCCTCTCTCATAGAATTTGGCAACCAATGCGTACCTCAAATATTTTCTTGGGCCTCGTGCAAGAATACTTTTAAGGACATGATTTTATAAATGTTCGAGTTAGAATATAGGAATTTTCAGTTTATCCTAGATCATAGTTAGTATGTCTGATACCTCTACATTCGACACGTCAATGCGGTCATCCACGATAGCCTTGATCTAAATCCACGCATCCATCATCTTCATACTTGCATCATGAAACATGCAACATACTCTTCAAATCGTTACCACTAATCCACTCATGATTATGGTAAAACAATTTATTTGGAGTGTTTATTATTTACAAAAATATTTGGAAAATTTTTATAAAATATTTTTAAGGGGTTGGAACGTTTTTACTTCTCAATAAGAAAATTTTCTAAGTGTATAAGCGAAGAGAAAAAATCTCCCTGACGTCGTTCGAGCGAGATTGGTGCATCTTTCACGCGACTTAGCCATCTTGCGCGAAGTCGTTCGAGGGATGTGGCCTGACATTCGACCATGCTCGAACGACACCTGTACTTCCTTCGAGCGACGCGCCGCCTCGGTTTGTGTATTTAAAGGAGTGCACATTCTACACGTTTTTCAAATCTTTTGGCACTCATGTTTCTGCAATTATTCTGTCCAAAAACATACTTCGTTTTTTTAAGGTTTAATGGTTTTTTTATTCACAAATATTTCCCAAACATTTGTGTGAATCTTTAAACCCTAAATACAATTGTTCTACTCATCTTGGAGTAATCTTATGGAGAAGAATGGTCTTTATCCATTACTGAAATTGGAGTTCTTATAGGACCTCTTGCTGATAAACACCGGCGACGAAGAACCGACGCATGCGGGTATTCGTTCGTCGAAATTGTATTTTGTTATGATTGTAAGTCGTTACATATTATAGTGAAATAAATGGTTTTGCCCCTTTGGGGGATTTTTCCATATATTATGAATGACCTTGCATGCTTAGTTTGATTTATTTAGTCACAATTTGGTTGCAAGAGTTAGGATTTTTGGGATTAAAAAATTAAAATTTAATGAAACAAGTTAATCATTGATTGCTGGCACACTCTCAAATTAGTAATAGAGCCATTTACACAATTAGACCGTGTAATGTTTTCCGTAAAATTTTTCTAGATATTAATTTCGGTTTAAAAAATAATTTTTGAAAAAGCGCAATTTCAATGGAACACTTGTATAATCTAGTGCCATTTTTTACGGGGTCAAATTACGCATATTGGAAAGCTTGTATGAGATCTCGCTTAAAGCCATTGATGAACGCGTTTGGGTTGTGTGTGAAAGAGGGTGGATGCCTCCCACGGTCACTGTAGATAACGTAACTACTCTAAATTTTGTCACTGCATGGACTGGGGAAGAATTTAAATGGAGCACATATAACTCATGTGGGCTTAGTGAAATTTCCGAAAACATCACCCCCGACGAGTTTCGACGCATCATTATGTGTACCACGTCTAAAGAAGCATGGTATGTTCTTCAACTTACCCAGAAAGGCACTAGTGCAGTTAAAGAATCAAAATTGCAAAATTAAACTACACAATTTGAGACAATCACCATCCTTGAATCTGAGTGTTTGGATGAATTATATGCACGCTTATCTGAAATTATTAACACTAGCTTCAATTTGGGTGAACATGTTCCTGATGCTAGAGTAGTTAAAAAGATTTTGAGATCACTGTCTAAGCGTTTTATCTGTAAAGTCACTGTGCTGAATTCATTAGGGAATTTGAGTAGTATGAAATTAGAAGAATTGGTAGGAGACCTCCAGACTTATGAAATTGACATGTTTCTCAATACTATAAAATCAAAAGATAAAGGGGTAGCACTTAAAGCCTAGGCTAGGAAAAGTGAGGGGTTAACAAGAAAGAGAGGTGAGTCATCTAGAATAAGAGAGGAAGAGTTGTCTAATTCTGAGTTTGATTTTTGACTTAGACGATATGGCCTTGTTTGAAAAAAAATCAAGAAATTTCTCAAATTAAAGAAATAAGGCAATTTCAAAAATAAAAAGAATTTTGAGAAAAATAAGCTTTAAAAGAAAAATTAAAAGGACAAAAAGGACGCGCCTAAGAAAGACGAGGAGAGATGTTATGAGTGTGATGGTAGAGGTTGTAAGGCATTTGAGTGTCTTACTCAGTTGCGACGTCAAGGCAAAGGCAAAGCTGCTCTTAATGCCTCCCTTAATGATGATAGTGAGGTCGAGTCGGTGGATTCTGGATACGAGTCACCGCATGAATGTAACTTCACTGCATTCATGGATATTCATGTGAGTACTGACAGTACACCTCATGAAGATAAGGATGCTGCTTCACACGGACACCTCGACAGTGGAAGCAATGTGAATGAGGTGAAGGATATTGCAAGTGAGAGAGAGAGAGTGATTTACGACGCGCGTACGCTGATTTATATATTGATTCGTTTAAAAATAAAAGGTGTAACAAAGCGTTAGAACTTAGGATAGTTGCCTTAGAGAAAGATTTAGGAGCGACGAGGGAGAGAGTCATCCATTACCACTGCCTTGAGAGAGAAGGAGAGGGAGACTATTTGTGTTGAGAGCGAGAGAGGGTTTGTGTAGAGATAGAGAATAAATTTGGTGAGAGAGAGAGAGATGTTTAGAGAAAGAGAAAGGGGACTTGACCAATCAAGTAGATAGTCTTACGAGTGAGCTCCAAACCTCCATGGACACTCGAAAGAAACTTGAAGCCCTTGTAGCCTAGCCTACTCATGACATTGAGATAGCTAGGGAGGTCAAGGTAAAGATAGAGGACAAATCTGGAAAGATGGGAAAGATGCTCCTCGCCCCTACTTTAGGTTTTGGTAAAAGGCATGGAATTAGTTTTGATGGTACCTCCACATCCCATGTGACACCGAAATTGTTTATTCAGTTTACCACGAATCCATATGTCCATCACCAAAAACCCCAAAATAGAGTTCAGCCAAGAAAAGCAAACCAAGATGAGCCAAAGCCTGTGTACTTCTTTACCTACTACAAAAGAAAGGGCCACCTTAGGGAGTTTTGCTATAGTTTGGGTCAAACACTTCGTACATTTGTTCAATCTCGTGCCACTAGCAATTTTTCGAGTCTTAGAGAGAAGGTTGAGTTTATAGTCACCACTTCTCAGAGTCTAATGGAACAGTTCCAACGAATTTCTATGCCATCAGCGGACATTTCTAATATCCCGAATACAGACAACAATGACAAGGGCAAATAGAAGGTTACCTCATCTTGGGTGCCTAAACTCGACACAAAATCCCTTGTTATTCATGTTGCTCTTAAAGCACATAACACTTCTCAGTGGTACTTCGATAGTGGGTGATCTAGGCACATGACAGGTGATGTCTCAATTTTTACCTACCTAGAGGATCGTAAGGAAGGTAAAGTCACCTTTGGAGATGGGAGCAAATCTAGCATATTAGGATGAGGTACTAAAGATACCAGGAATTCCTTAGCTAGAGGATGTTTTGTACGTTAAAGGTTTTAAATGAAATCTTCTCAGTATAACCTAGTTGTGCGACACTAACTTTGCAGTAAAGTTTGACCGGAATGAGTACAATATTTATGATCAAGCCAGTAAACTCCTATTGCAAGGGGTGAGGACTGAAGATAATTGTTATGGGATTGTTCTCAAGTCCTAATTTATCTGCAACAGCGCCATGATCACTCCTATGGATCTATGGCATCAACGTTTAGGTCGTGTGAATTTTAGAGATTTAGAGAAATTAGCTAAAAAGGACCTAGTACGTGGTTTGCCATCACTTGGAAAGACGACTTCCATGATTTATGGACCCTGTTAGTTGGGAAAGCAAGTCTGTAGCCCCCATAGGAAGTTGAATTACATTACCACTTCACGAGTGCTTGAGTTAAAACACATGGATCTTATGGGTCCTACTGGTACTGAGAGTTTGGGTGGTAATAGGTATATCCTCGTGATGGTAGATGATTTCTCTCGTTACTCGATTATAGGTTTTCTGAGAGAGAAATTTGATGCCATGGAATTTCTTACGACCAAGTGCCATGTCCTGCAAAATCAACATGGAGTTAATATCAATATAATACGTAGTGATAACGGCACTGAGTTTAAGGAAGCTAAAGTAGATATTTATTTTAATAGCGTCGGGATCAAAAATTAATTTTCGACCGTGAAGACTCCTCAGAAAAATTGGATTATTGAGAGGAAGAATCAGACGATTCGGGAGTTAGCTAGATCTATGCTTCTAGGTCGTAGAGTTTCTAGGAAATTTTGGGCAGAGGAGGTTCCTACTGAATGTCACAGGATGAATAGGGTTTACCTTCCTCCACACACACTTAAGATGCCCTATGAATTATGGACTGGAAACAAGCCTAATGTTTCATATTTTTGTGTCTTTGGGAGTAAATGCTACATCCTACGGGATTGAGAAACTAGGAAAGTTCGACTCCCAGAGCGATGAGGGAATATTGTTAGGATATTCATGGACTAGTAGAGCATATTGGGTTTTTAACCTAAGTAGCTCTAAGGTTATGGAGTCAATAAACGTCACTGTGCAAGATGATGAACCGTCGACGTTTGTTGATTATAACCTTTTGTGTGAGGAAGACGCACATTCTACTGATGATCCCATTGTGCCTCCCATACCGATAGTGGACCATATTCCTGAGTTAGGTGACACTCCTACTTGGTTTCGCAAGAGTCATAATCCTACTAATATTTTAGGATATCCTACCCTAGGGGTCAAGAGTCATTATCATCTAGAGAACGTTGTTATCTATATTTGCTACACATCCAAAGTTAAGCCTAAGAATTATAAGCAAGCACTCAAAGATGAATAGTGGATATGTTCTATGAAGGATGAGTTTCTTCAGTTTATAAATAATGATTTCTGGGAACTGGTCCCCCAACCTAGTGAGACATGTGTGATAGGTAGCAAGTGGATCTTCAAGAATAAGATGTATGAGTCTGGTACTATTATCCGAAATAACGCTAGGTTGGTCACTCAAGGCTACACACAGATTGCAAGTATATATTTTGATGAGACATTTTCTCCTGTTATGAGACTTGAGTTCGTCCACTTATGACTTGCCATTGCATGTCATCTGCAATTCAAGTTATATCAGATGGATGTCAAGAGTGCCATTCTGAATGGCATTCTACAGGAGGATGTTTACGTGGAACAACGAAGTGGGTTTGAAGACCCTAAACACCCTGATCATGTCTACTATATAAGGAAAGCCTTGTATGGTTTAAATCAAACACCCCGTACTTGGTACGAGAGGCTTACGTATTATCTCTTAGCTTATAGCTGCAAGAGAGGAGGAGTTGATATGACGTTGTTCATCAGTAGAGATGATAGTGCTATTTTGGTTGCCCAGGCCTATATGGACGACATAGTCTTTCGATCCACATGATCCCATCATGCTCACCACTTTGAGGAGGAGATGAAGAGT
The DNA here is from genome assembly GCA_949130495.1 of Sambucus nigra. NCBI lineage: Eukaryota > Viridiplantae > Streptophyta > Magnoliopsida > Dipsacales > Adoxaceae > Sambucus > Sambucus nigra. The sequence continues at coordinate 366,874,783 of OX422212.1, forward strand.
GAGTTTGAGATGAGCATGGTAAGTGAGCTTACTTTCTTCATTGGTCTCCATGTCCGTCAGCTAAAGAATGGGATGTTCATCTCCTAATCCAAGTATGCTAGAGACCTTGTGAAGAAATTTGGTTTAAACTCCACTAAGGACACATGTACACCAATGGGTGCCTCAAAAAAGCTTAGAAAGGACACTTCAGGCAAGGACATAGAGCAAACCTCGTATCATAGTATGATAGGTAGTTTTCTTTACTTGACTACCAGTCATCCCGACGTAGCATTTAGTGTTGGAATTTGTGCACGATATCAGGCATATCCAAAAGATTCACACCTACTCTCTCTTAAACGTATTATCTGATACATGAGTGGGACTTTTTCCCTCGGCATTTGGTATTCCTTTGATATCGATTACCATTTATCAGCCTATTCGGATGTCGATTGGGCCAGGGATGCGATGAATGTAGGAGAACTTATGGCTTGTGTTTTTTCTTTGGTTTTTCTCTTATCTCTTGGTTGAGCAAGAAGCAAAACTCCATCTCTTTGACCACTGTGGAGGGTGAGTACATAGCCGCCGGAGTTATTGCATGCAACTTTTTTGGATGAAGTAGATGTTGGAGGATTATGGGATATCACAGGACACCGTGACTATTTCCTATGATAACACGAGCGCGATACACATATCCCGTAATCTAGTCCAACATTCACACATAAAGAACATTAGGATATGCGAGAACTTTATTCGTGAGCTTGTAGAAAAGGTTGTATCCTTGAGTTTTGTATGTACCGACCTTCATATAGCCAATATTTTCACGAAGCCTTTAGATGCCCTTAAATTCGAGAGTCTTAGGAAGTCTTTAGGAATTTTCACAGTTGACTGAGGGGTGGTCACCAAGTCTAGAGTAGGATGCATTTTTCATGTTCATATCATATGATTCCTCTCTCTAGATTGTATCATTTGAATCATTATTTTTTTTTAACAATTGAAAAATCCAAAAAGATTTTATTTTTGTTTAAATTTTAGAAAAAGTTAGATTTTCTTTTAATAATTTTTTTCCAAAAACACAAAAAGAGTTTTGTATTTTGTTTACACCGTTTATTGATGAACATTTAAGATAGCCATAGTCACAACTTCATTCCATATTCCACATGTCTGTTTGATAGTGATTTGAGATGCTACATCATTTCATCCACATGCTTTACATTGTTTGGAGTCTTTGAGATATGCTTATTGATATCTTCTATATGTTTGTCTCCTTATCTCCTTTATTGCATACATGTATGATATTATTTTAGTATTGTACTTGTCTATCACATATTGGCTTGAGTAGTTCTATCTCAATTATGTCTATACAAGGACCAAAATGCGATAAAACTTTACAAGATAGTAGTTCATGTAAAAATTGTTTACCATGAGGATTTAATTGCAATAATATGATGAGTGAATCACATGAAAGGTCTGTGAGAGTTAAAAATTAACTCGGCGTGAAAGCCACCGTTTGAAAAGAGCCCCTAAAAATTAAATGGCAATAAAAAGAAAAATATGGCATATCAAATGGGCCAATAGGTTTTAGTTTCATCACCTCAAAAGAAAAATATAATGTATAATTATTTATGAGGGAGTTTAGATGGAAAGAAATGAAAAACGGGTTTGTACGTCCTTGGAAGTCATGAAAAAGCGTTACAACGTTTTGGACGTTAGCGGTATGGAAATCACTTTGAGCTTTAATTTGTTAATTTTATTGAGTCGATTTCTTTTAATTCCACAATTTTTACACCTAAGGAAGATGTTAAGTTCATTCGTTAGGAATATCCAACATTCATCGTGCACTTATGTTATGGTTGAATATATTGATTTTCTTGTCGAATTGTTCACATCCCTTATCACCGACTTGGTTTTTTTGGTGTTCTTTCTTGATGAGATTCTTTGTTGTATATTTTATGAGAAAAATATTGAAAATTTCAAAAGGGGAAAGATTGATTACCTTGTGAAATTCTCCATTTGCTTTTTTTTTATGTTCTTCATATTCGTCTATTTGGGAACATCGTAAAAAGGGGGAGAACGAATTATGGGGGAGAATTTGATTGATTTTATAGTGATTTTCTTGACCAAAAATTGATACTTACTTTTGCTTATGATTATATTTCCAACTGTTGCGCGTCACGGGTATTGTTTCTTATCTCATGTGTGTAGGTACTTAATTAAGGATAAAGCACACCATGATGATGAAAAGGAAATATTGAAGATTTGGAGATTTGAAGATGTTGAAATTTGTTTGAAGACATGTCATTTAGTATTTCCAGTTTTTAGGTTTAATGGGGATATTAAATTGTATGTCATTAGGTTATTATTTGGGTAGCATAATTCGGATTTTTTATGTATGTACTAGCATAAACATAGGGGAGATTTGTAAGTATGTGATTTTATAAATGTTCGAGTTAGAATCTAGGAATTTTTTGTTTATCCTAAATCAGAATTAGTACGTCTGATACCGCTACATTCAGCACGTCAACATGATCATCCACAACGGCCTTGATCCGAATCCACGCATCCGTCATCTTGATACGTGCATCATGCATCATGTAACGTACTCTTAAAACTGTTCCCACTACTACACTCACTATTATGGTAAAATAATTTATTTGGAGAGTTTATTATTTACATAAATATTTGGGAAATTTTTATAAAATATTTCAAATGGGCTGGAACATTTTTACCTAACGTCATCTGAGCGAGATTTGCGCGTCGTTCGCACGACATAGACATCTCGCGCTAAGTCGTTAGCGACTTGGCTTGACGTTCAAGCGACACCTGTACTTCGTTTGAGCAACACACTGCCTCAATTTGTGTATTTAAAGCAGTGCCAATTCTACACATTTTTCAAGTATTTTTGCATTGACATTTTTGCAATTATTCTGCCCGAAAACAGACTTAGTTTTCTCAAGGTTTAATGCCTTTTTTATTCACAAATGTTTCCCAAACATTTGTGTTAATCTTTAAACCCTAAATACAATTGTTCTACTCATCTTGGAGTAATCTTGTGGAGAAGAAGGGTCTTTATCCAAAGCTAAAATTGGATAAACACCGACGTCGAGGAACCGATGCCTACGGGTATTCGTGCGTCAAAATTGTATTTTACCGTGATTGTAAGTCATTACATATTATAGTGAAATAAATGATTTTGACCCTTTGGGGGACTTTTCCACTTATTGTAATTGACCTTGCATGCTTGGTTTGATTTATTTAGTCTGTCACAATTTGGTTACGAGAGTTACGATTTTTGGTATTAAAAAATTAGAATTTAATTAAACAAGTTAATCATTGATTGCTAGCGCACTCTCAATACTATTTAACTTAGATTAAGTATGTGGAATCGTGTTTATAAAGGAATCGGTTGTCATGTTTCACAAGTCAACTCACGTGTCGCATTATAGGCCCTAAACCCTCTTTATTAATTTTTTAATAAGTCGATCATTACTTGCATAATCTAAATTAATTTCTCGTGGACTTCAAACATTTAATTTTTGTCTTATAATTCTCAAATTTCGAATCAATTCTAGAAACAATTATTTTTCTTATACATATATGGGTCTTAATGTTGCAATTAATATGCTTCAATGCTATTTTTTATATTCTTGATTTCTGATATGATTTATTTTATGTGGTACCCAATGCTTCAATGTGATTTATCTTGTCCCTATGTTCTCAAAGCACATAGACATGTAAGAGCATGACATTAGACACTACTTAGAAAATTTTCTAATTAACTTGATTTTTATTGTCTTTTTTCATTCAGGTCTGAATATCTACCAAGCCTGAGAGTTGTGGGAAGTGGTTAAAAATAAAAAAATTGCCAAGGATAAAAGGGATACTTCTATGAGCAAAACAATGCCTGACAAGAACGCTAACAACTTGGGAGATTAACACTCAAAAACTTCTAATTTGGAAACTCAGCTAGAGGCCCAAACTAAAGAACTATGATCTCTAAAAGACAATCTTAAGAATCACTGACAACAATAGAGTTGCGAGCGATGCTTGTGTAACACCCCGTATTTTTTTAGCATTTTTTAAATTACACGTGTGCATGTAATTTAATTATATTATGAAATAAGTGACTTAAATAAATATTAATTGGCAAACTAAATAATTACTAATTATGGGTAGTTATATTTACTTGTGTGAGACGTAAATTAAAACATGTTAAATTGTATTACGTCATGAGTGAGAAAAATCGATGGGATTAACGATCTCTCATTCGGGACGTGCAGATAGATTTGTGTTCAGAATGAGATGGAAATTAATGTTAGATAACTCGTATGATGATTTTAATTGCACCAAAGGTCCAAAATGGGTCGAGATAGTAAAAAATAGGTACCCGGATGTTATAATTGGGTTCTTAGGGTGTTTTAGGCTAAACGGGAGCCATAAAAAGGTATTCGGGTCATTTTACATATCAGGCTGACTTAATTTTGGGATTTGGAATGTTTAGGTCTATATGTAAGTAAGTGGATGGAAGGGGAAACTATCCAACCATCCAAGAGGCTAGAATTTGAGAGAGGAGAGAAAAGAGAAGGAGAAAAGAGAAGAAGAAAAGAGAGAAACATGAAGAAAAAAGGATCCGCATTGGAGATCAAGTTCATTTCCAAGAGAGTAACTCAAGAAGGAAATATCATAAATTCATATATCTCAAGGAATGTATTTAAATTTATTTAATGTTGATTGTAGTTCCAAATATTCTTGCAAAATTGGTGTAGAAAAACACACAATTTTTGAGGTGGGAGCACCATACAAAACTAGTTTTTGAATAAAGTATCGATTGAAGATGAATTTAATGATGATAATATGGTAAATTTGATGTGATTATAATGAAAAAGATAAGTTATTGATTGATTTAAAATAGAAAGGGGTGAATCTTGAAACTAGGGTTTCTATTGAATGATGTATTGATTTAATATATGAATCTGACAAAAAATTTGGCAGCATTTAAAATGCATGACATTTTTTTACTTTGAATTAGACTATGGAACATAGATGTAAAGAAAGATACGGAGATTAGATTTCTAATGAACAATAAATCAAGTCATTTGGACTTTTGTGGGCGGAGTAATAGCCATTTTAGTAAAAGGTGTTTAATCTGTCAGAATATCTAATTTTGCAAATTTTAACGTCACTTCAAATGCATGCCATTTTAGAATTACTTTGAATTAGACTATGAGACATAGATGTAAAGAAAGTTATGGATCGTATATTTACAATGAGCTTTGAATCAGGTCATTTTGACTTCTTTGGAGAGAGTAATACCTTTTTAGTAAAGGCGTTTAATCTATCAAAATATTAAATATGTGCGAATTTGTGATTTTTAAAAGTTTTAATGGAATAGAGACTCTTATATTTTTACCTATTTACATGGAGCTCATGGGAGGACTTTTTATAACTCATATTAATATATTCCCAAGATTAGGAATTTCCTTAGGCTAATTGGGGATGAATTCCTGGTAAAAAATTACGTGTATAATAGGGTGAAAGTATTCGGCTGAAAATTATGAAATTGAGTTAGGAATTGAGATCAGTTAGGATAGGTGCTTAGGTAGAATAACATGTTGGCCAGAAATATGAAGTTAGAGAGTTAATAATAAGTAATTTAATACTTGATGAAAATTAGAAAAGTCGGGATAGACTCGGGGTTTTGTGAGCTAGTGATATGAGAGATTATGCACATTAGCCGATTATATATATATATATATATATATATATATATATATATATATATATATATATATATATATATATATATATATATATATATATATATATTGATATGCCCCAAGTGTAACCTCGGCCTAGAGACACCAATCTCGGCCGATATTATGGCCGACATTGGGCATGTCTTGGACATGCAATATCACCCCTCGGCCAGACCAAGGTCGGCCCAGGCCGACACTACCATGAGCCTCTCCAAGGGACCTCATAAGGATCAACAGCACTCGCATATAACTTGAAATGGCAACCTCGGCCATACGTAAGCCGAGCCTGCAGGATGCCACCAGATCAACCTCATAACAGGCATATCCTACCCATTGTCTCGGCTAGGATCAGGCCGAGACCTCCATGGAGCACTTGAACTGAACAGATATCAAGACGCACCAACCTCGGCCTCAACAAGGCTGAGGTCATATACCAGGCGCGATGGCCGAGCACCTGCTGGCATCCAGATAAGGATACGTTGACACAAATCAGTTGTAACAAGATTATTCCCCACACGTGGGGAGAATATTGCATCATCATTCTCTACATGTGACAGTGACAGATGGCACTCCCACATTGGTGAGGTTACCACACACATGCTCATTACATGCATGGGGGGTACATTACACCCCCTAGGTACTATATATAGGGGTCATCCCCTACCTTGCAAAAGGATCCCAGACATTCAACCCTAGCTGAAACTCTGTCTAGATACACAGTAGAGAGAGAAAGCTTGAGAGATTGTATCCATGGCCATTAGTACCTTCATTCAGTGATATTACTCACACACACTCACAGTGGATGTAGGCCAGATTGGCTGAACCACTTATATACGGGTGCCCTCTCCTCTTATCCTCATCTCATTCTCTTACCTCTTTATATAGCTGTGCTGCCATTGTTATTCTTATATTGAGCTTGAAAACACCTTATCTGGTGGTGCTGATTATGGCATCATCATTTTGGCACCGTTTGTGGGAACGAGAAGCTATCTCTTCCTCTTTTTCTGCTTAACCTCACCGGAGACTCTGATGGTGAACCAGGCCTCCCCCTAACACGGAGTTGTTTCACCATTGAAAGAGGTCCTGTGAGGTACTAAGCTCACATACTACTCAAGCTCTATAGTGTTAACATATGGCACCAGATTTACCACCGCCTCTTCCGTCGTCCGGGGGTGGAGGGCCTAATTCCAGTCAGGCACCCCCCCAGTCCGAAATGGCGGAGGTAGCAGCAGCCTTGAGATCTTTAGCTGCTACACAACAAGCCATGTAGGAGCAATTTGCTCAGCTCAGTCAAACTATGATGAGGCCACCTGGAGTCTCACCGGACATGATCACTCCGGCGGTAGTTCAGCCTCATCCTGACGCCAGGCGACCACCCCAGGAGCCGATGAAGGACCAGCCTGCACCCCAGCGGAGAAGGGACGTTGCTGACCCTAGGCGCTTGCGCCTGGGGAGGCACGGAAACCCTTGCCCAGAGGACAGGTATGATGACCTAGAAGCTGAAGAAGCCCCAGAAGACTGCTGGGAGCCGTATGAGGTGTCAAATAACACTGTACAGCCTCTTAGGCAAAGTCAAGGATGTGTCGGCCGAAGAGGTGAAGAGGCCCAACAAAGAGGGTCGGCCTTTGATAGGTTGAGCAGAGGGTCGGCCTTCGAGAGACTGGGCTCGGTGAATGACCTAAGACAGAGGCTGTTGAGGTCAAGGAGCGCAGCAGGCTCTCAGAGAGAGAACAGGCAGGGTCGGCCAGACCAAGGCCTGAAGCACCTTATACCTTTGACTTACTTAAGTCTATATTGTATAAGTGCTCAACTAATTTGGAAATTGTGACAAAATTGGTTGTCTAACCTAGAATCCATAGAACCTCAGAAATATTCTCTCTAATCCTCTTCAATGATCCAAAAAAGTTATAATTGAATCACACTACACACATTAGAAGTGCATACATGTGTATATATTGATCATATTGATTGTGTGATTAAATTCCCCTTAAAATGTTGTTTTAATATTTTTTTTTGGGGAATTTTTAAACATTTTTAAAATAATGTTTTCATTAATAAAAGTTTGATTATAAACTTTGTGGGGGTTAATATGCTATTTTGAAATTTTCATTTTTCATTGGAATGTTTGATTGGGTAGAATGTAAATGCGCTAGAGACTCTAGGGAACAGCCTGTAATTTCTTTTGACGCGCGTTTGCAAGCCAATTAAGTGCCAACACATGTCATGCTCCTGTTAACTCATTTTTGTTTGTTATGTGAGAGGGTTTCCTGGTGGTTTGCTGATCGTTAGATCAAACCTAATCTATGGCCTGCATATGTTTTAAACTTATCCATGTGATATCACTGTGGACCAATCAACTTCGACTTAACCACCGCTATATTATCACCCTTGGATCAAGTCAATATTAGGAAGACCTAATCTCAGCCCTTGATTACCTTCGACAATCCAGAACCTTCCTCCACTCCTATATAAGCCCTCTAATTCTCAACCTTTTAGGACTTTTGGCAGTCGTCATTTTTGAGAGAAAAAAAAATAGAGAGAAGAGAGAAGTGAGAGAGAAGAGAGAGAAAGGGAAACTGTGTTAGCCAAATCATAACCCTAACCCTAAACACTTCAAATCTGATTCAAACCTTCGTATATTCACAACCCCAATCACAATCTTGAGTGTTTGAGAGAGAGTGGTGTTACTGGTTTGTTCATTTGAAGCTGTAACCTCTTGATCTGTGATCTTATTACCAACTTAAACATTTTTGTGAAGATCTGTATTTATTCTTCATAGAAATTGTAGATCTACACTTTGCATGTTATATTTCACTAGATCTGCATATTTCTTTCTCGTTTTGTGAAAATATTTACTGATTTAGATCTGTAAATATTTTATGGTTTATGTTCTTATGAAACTTAACCTTGACCTATTTGGATTCTCACTTAGAGATTTTCAATCTTAAAAATATTTTTAAAACAGAGATTGATTAAGGTCTTGACCGATTTTGAAGCAAGATTTCCGTGGAATCTGGGATATATTAAAGGTTAAAAAGGTTTCAAGTTCTGTAAGAAAGAAAGAAAAGAAAATCACAGCATATAGTCTTTATATGTAATTTTCTAGGACTGTCTGTAAAAACTAAGTGTGTGTGAGTTCATGCATGTTGATAGGAATCACATCACAAACACTTAACACAATACCACACTGGAAGTGTTGTGAATAAGATCAAAGATTATTAAGTCGACGCAAGGAAGCTAAAGCAAAGGGGAAGTTATCAAACTGGAAGAACATCATAAACAATCAGATCTAAGAGAAGTTAGAAGGACACCAAGTGGGGTATATTCCTAAACTTAGAATAGGCTGAGTTGTGTGCATGTATGTTGTATTGTTTGTAACTGCTATTTGTTTTTAGTGGATTTTTTACTTTCGTGACTTAGAAGTCACCGTGGATGTTTCCTCTATTGGGAGAGGTTTTACCACGTTAAAAACTGTGTGTTCTGGTTATCTTCATCTACTCATCTCATTCTATAGTGTGCTGAATTTTTGAAACTATCTTAGTTTTAAAATTGATTACAAAGTCTTGAATATTCTCATACATAAGTTTTTGTAAACACATCTTGTTGTTTATCATTTTTATTTTCAAAAGAAAAGGGTTTCTTCAACAAACATCTCAGAGTTGCTTATACAGTTTAATCTTGTATTAAACGGCATTAGCAACGTTTTTCAATTGGTATCAGAGCCCTGTAAACTTTAATTTCAAAAAGATCTTGTGTTTCTGAAATCGTTTTCTGAAAAATCCTAACTATGGACGAGAAGAATGAAAGGTTTGGTAATCTGTCCAGACCTCCACTCTTTGATGGAAACAACTTTTCTTACTAGAAAGTAAGAATGGTTGCATTCATCCAAGGGACTTTAGGAGATGATGTCTGGGACATTATTGAAAACGGATATACTTATCCTACTAAACCAGCCACTGAAGGAAGTGATGAGAGGGTAAAGAAAATCTTAAGTGAGTTTACCCAAGAAGAGAAAACTATTTCTCGTAATAACAATAAAGGCAAGAATGCCATTTTTATGTCTATTAATGACTATGAGTTCAAGAGAATCTCATCTTGTGCCACTTCCAAGGAAGCTTGGGACACATTAATCACTGCCCATGAAGGAGACTCAAGAGTTAAAGCTGCTAAAACTCAAATGCTTACCCAGCAGTAAAACTCTTTGATTATGTCTGACTCTGAGTCTTTTGACGACTTTTACATGAACTTAATTGATATAGTTACTAAGTTGCATGCTAATGGTATTACATATGATAGGAATGAGATTGTTTCTAAAATTCTAAGATCATTACCACAAAAGTTTGACAGCAAAAGGTATGCTATTAAGGAGATGAGTGATCAAAACCTCACCCCTGAGTTACTCAGTAGCAAACTTAGGACTGTGGAAATGGAATTAGACTTTAAGAAACAATTAAATCAGTCTCAAAGAAAACATCCCAACTCTAACTTGAGTTTTTCCTCTAAGATATCTAAACATGAGACTAATTTGACAAACTGTGACTCTGATGAGGAGTGTGATATATACAAACTAGATAATCAGATTGCCTTAATGTCAAAACAATTTAAGAAAATTGTTAAATTTAGAAACAAACAGGCATCTAAACAAGGCAAGCCTAATTATCCAACTGTGTCTAATCCCAAACCTCATGAGAGAGGTCTTGACAAACCTCCTAAGGACAACAACTTCAGATCTAACAGAGACCTTAAAAAGATTGAATGTTTTAGATGTGGGAAACTAGGTCACATTGCTCACGATTGCAGAGTTAATCTGAATAAAGCCAACACACACAATAGAGCCAATGTCTGTAAAACTTGGGATGATTCAAGTGACTCTGATGAAGAGGAACTTGAGTCATCAAATGTACTTTACCCTTGCATCTCCTTTTTTGCTAAGATCATTTACAATGATGATATGCCTGTGTGTGATAATGATACCTCTACTCCTGCTTCTGTGAATACTGCTTTGACTGACCTAGATGCCTTATTATCTGAAAATGTTGCTAGCTCTTGTTTTTCGGGGAATACTAGTGTGTTTAACACTACGCTGCTCGGTACGCAACGCTGCTCGGCAATAAAAAGAACATGATAGTTCAAAACCACGACCAACTCCGGTTGGTAAAAGGGCGAGAACAAACTATACTCCTTTGGTTAGGAGGCGTACACTAGTGTGACCAACTCAGGTTGGTAAAAGATCTAGTGGACACGATAGTTCAAACCCACGACCAACTCCGGTTGGTAAAAGGGCGAGAACAAACTATACTCCTTTGGTTAGGAGGCGTCCACTAGTGTGACCAACTCAGGTTGGTAAAAGAGCTAGTGGACACGATAGTTCAAACCCACGACCAACTCCGGTTGGTAAAAGGGCGAGAACAAACTATACTCCTTTGGTTAGGAGGCGTACACTAGTGTGACCAACTCAAGTTGGTAAAAAAGCTAGTGGACATGATAGTTCGAACTCAGACCAACTCCGGTTGGTAAAAGATCAAGAACACAAGATGATCGACGAAAGGCCAATCTCGGTTGGTTAGGAAACAAAATATGCTCTCAAATGCCAACTTATGTTGGTCGAGAAGTAAGATATTATCTCAAATGCAAAGTTATGTTGGTCGGATAGTAAGTTTATTACATAAAAGTTCCTCGAAGAACAAATATTCCAAATTTAACCAAGTACAGTTGGTCGGGGGTAAAAACCCACTAATTGTAGTTGGTCGACGAGGAAAAATCATCGACCTTGGTTGGTCGGGCACATTTTATGAAAAAGAAAAAAAATTACCAAGTATAGCTGGTCGGGGATAAAAACTCTCACTAACTATAATTGGTCGATGAACACAATTTAACAACCTTGGTTGGTTGGAAGAATTTTTAACATTTTTATACTCATTACTTTATTATTAAGTGATCGAGCAATATTACTAATACTTGTAATTTTTTATTACTAAGTTGGTCGAGGAACCATACAATATTGTTATGCAAGCACAAATATAGAATGTCTGATAATCACAAGACAATAGAAATACAGGTTTGCAAACAGAAAATGAAAGCCTTTCATTACAATTCAAAACGAATTACAAGTTACATATGTGTACTAACTATTACATTGAGCTCCCTACTCTATTGGTTTCTTTCCCTCTGCTTTTGAAATAGGTTCCTCGCCAGCAGGCGGATCATTTAAAGTCTGAGGAGAGTTAATAAAATTCAAGTCCTTCAGCATCCTAACGTTCATCACAGAAGGTGTGTCCAGCAGATGCTCGGGACGAGATACCTCAATCTGAGAATGAAGATTGTAGTCACCAAGGTATTTTGAAATTAATCTCCGAGGAATGGCGCGAGCTGGGATCCATTCCATGTCCAATTTATAAGGTGGCACAGGCAAGTCTAGTATCCCAGGAGCATGATAATCCCATAAATAATGGCCCTGCTCTAGTTTTAATACACCCAGGGCGTTCAACCATCCTTGTTTATAACCTTCATTATTGGCATTTTCAAGGCGAGCATCCAAGTGATAAAGGGCCTCATTGTAGCCTGCCATCCAGAACTCACGAGGTTGTTTGTGGAATTGGAAAGTTATTCTCTCTAGCTGCTCATGAAGGTTCCTAGCAAAAACATCCTTATTCTTCAGAGCAGACTTTGTCGAAGCAAGTTGATCCTCCAGAGTTTGGATTTTCTTAGACATTTCAGACAAAGCCCGATCTTTTGCATTCAATTGGAACGCCTGAGTTTCCAACGTTGATAGAGTACGAGCTTCTTCAACATTACGACTAAGAGCTCTTCATCCTCCCCGAGCAGGTCGGGAACTGGGTTCCTCGACGACATTCTGAGCACCTCTTCCTCGACCACGAGAAACTCTTCCTCGTCCCCGAGTAGCAGCAAAAGTACCAGATCTTCTCAAGGTATCCAACTCTTACCTTAATTTGGCATTCTCAACCTTTAGAAAGGAAAATCCCTCGTTAGTCATTTGGATTATAGCTGTTGAAGAAGATGTTGCAGACTTATACTATGCCAGCTCTTTCTGCAAATTGTTATTTTCTTGCTCTAGCAGCTCGGCAATCTGTCTACAAGCTTCAACTTCACCCTTTAGGGTTCTCTCCCTGACATCGTACCCAGCAAGGATCTTTTTGTGGCCTGTCTCTGCAGAAAGCTGTTGATACCTCTTTTCATACCCCTCGTGCAGAAGGGCAGTTGATTCTTTGTACTGAGTCTGAAGATCTTTAAGAGTATATTGAAGCTCCTCGATCATGTCATAGTAAGCCACGTTATTGGCCACAGCTCGATCAAGTAAGCCCTTCAGGTATTGATAAGCTTCTACTGCCTGCTCTGAAGCATCATGACCGAGGATGTCAACGACTTCTAATACACTCAATTCTGTGTGACCAGCCTTATAATATTCATGGCATTGCTGCATCAACTTTGTATCATTGGTAAATAATAATTCCATTCTAGCCACAAACTAGTAAAGAAGAGAAGGCAAGAGTTAATAAAAAGCAGACAGAACATCAACAATGTAGAGGAACAAAAAGGGGTGATTTTATTACATCATCAAAAAGAGTACATCGTTCAGAATACACAGTACAAGTAAAAGAAAAACAGAAAGAGAATACCGAACAACTTCACACCTTTTACTTGTCTCCCAAAACTTTCTCGGGAGGCTGGGACGAGGAGCTTGGTTGCTCGGTGGGAACAATGATTTGATTGGCAGAAGCTGGGATTTGTTCAGGAGGAGCAGGCAAGGACTAAATATCCTCGGTGATTGTCTGGTTGGGTTGTAGAGCAAGGACTTGATCACCCACTATCATTCAAGACTCTTCAGATGCAGCTTCGTCTTCATCCTCATCTTCAATTATAGGAGGAGGGCCAGGAAGATGTTGTTGAAATAATTCAGAGTCCTCGCTCACTTTCAATTCTTGCAAGGCAGCAACCCAACCATCTCGGATGTATTTCAAACTCCCATACTTGACCTGGGTCATCATTGCTGCTACCCCCTGTCCCATCCTTTATCCCATCCGGTACGAAAAGATTTTTTACAACCATTTTCCTTTTCATTTTCTTCGAGGAGAGCTTCTCGGATAAAAGATCCTCGGTGGCTTTCAACTTAGCCTCCACCTCCTCCTTCTGGCGATTTACTTCTCGCAGAAGGGTCAGCTCTTCCTCAGCTGATTTCAACTTATTCTCAAGCTCCACAAAACTTGTGAGCTTCTCGGCATATTTTTTATTCTCTCTCTCCAAGTCCTTCACCTTATTTCCCAACTGTATCTTCTCTGCCTCAGACGCAGCCATTTTCTTCTCCCATTCACCCCTATCCTCGTCATATTTTTGACGAGAATCCTTCAAAGATTGGGCCAAGCCCTGGAAAGCATCCTCTACTCCAGACGAGGAGATGAAAGCCTTGATTGCTTCATCTTTCTTCACTATGGTGTTAAAGCAACTCACTAGCTGAAAAAGAAAATAATGATAAGTTAGTGCTGAGATACATATATTGACTGAAAGAAAGAAAAATTCAGGATAAGAGAAACTTACTGAAGCAATGTGACGAGTAGTTAGGGATGTCAGCATATCCCTAGACATGTTTTCTTCAATTCCTTGGACTTCAGGAATAGTCCAAGTCTTTATCGAGCTCATTGCAGAATTCGGGGGAATAATGGTTGGGACACAAGCTCCACTAGCTTGGAGCTGGGGAATGGTTTCAGTCAAAGTGACCAAGGAGGATTTCTTCAATCTCCTCAATGGCACTTCAGCAGTTTCAACCGAAGAACTTTTGTTTGGGACCACTTCCACAGGTGCACTTTTCTTGCTCGGAGCCACTGGGGGCTTCTCGGCAGCCTTCTGAGGAGCAACAGAAGGGGCAGCATCTACTTTCTTTGTCCCCTTTGGGACATCATTCTTGCTTCTCTTTCCATCTCCAGTAAAGGAAGTCTCCTCGAAGATAGCAGGAACTCTTCTTTTGCCCATCTTCTGACTTAGAGGAATGTGAGATTCTGGTGAAGATTCCTCAGAAGCTGGCAATGCCTCACTAATGCTGACCACAGGACGAGCAGTAAAGGATGATGTGTAGCTCCTGTACTGCAACAAATAGGAAGCAGGCCTGATGTGCTCGTCTGCAACTCTTCGATGCAAATTCCAGATATGTTTCAAATGCTTTATATAAACTTCTGATTCTTTGGGAGTTTTTCTCTTGCTGTCGACTGCAAACAAAAACATATTGAAATGTCAATCATGCATTTATTCAAACATAATGAAATCATAATTTCAGAAATAAAATAAAATGAAAACAACCTATCCCATTTCCATATGGAGGGCATTTGGGACCCTCATATACTGCATCGCCAACCAAAGGGGCATGTTGCCAATTTTTTATAACTATCCCATGTTCAAAATAATCCCTGTTTGCATCAGTGAGGTTGACTACTAAGGATCTATTCAAAAACCTAGTTTTTAAATAAAAAACATTGTCTAAAACAGCCCATCTATAACAGTACATAATCTCAGGAATTCCTATACGAGTTCCATGAGTTTGATTTAACCTATACACCCCATTAACTATTCTCCATGTGTTGGGGGCTATTTTTGCAGGGACAACATCAAAATACTGACAGAACTCTAAACACAAAGGGTTTGGTGGAAAAGAAAATCCACATTCAGCAATAAAGAGGCTAGGGAACCAATGTCCCTTAGCCAAATTAAATAAGTTGAAGGTTCAGAAAGACTCTCTAAAGTTACCCAAGAAGGAATAGAAAAGTCAGAACGGAATTTCTCAAGAGATTCGATAATATAAACCATGGTGAATAAAAAGAAATGAAGAAGAAGGAAGAAAATCTTACAGGAAAAAGGAGATCTGTTGACAAACAAACGAAGAAAGGGATGAACGCACAGAAGAGAGAAAAGCTATAGAAAACTCGATAGCAGAAATTGAAAAGGTAGAAGACGATGGGATTGCCTCTGAAGCTTAAATACTTTGCCTTGGGAAACGACGAAAGAAATGATTACAAAAAGGAAACTATTACGCTACCGGCGGCTAAAAGAACAAAAAGTGCACGAAGATCGAAGCGCTTATAAAAATGCAAAAAGGCGGATTCTGCGAATTTGGAAGGAAATTCAAATACGAAGAAAAGGCTCCTAAAACCCAGGAAGGTCATTTAATATTGCCATATACCGAGAAAGAATGTTCCATACTCCTCAAAGTTCGAAATATGAAACATTGGGGGCTTCTGTTGATACCAAAATTAGTATGCTGATGTGGACGAATAATAAGAAGACACGTGTTAATCTACGTGGCACAATAGCAACGAGGAAGATCATTCCCCCGACCAACATACTCACTCCGAGCAACAGGTGTACTCCGAGGAACACCAACCCTCTGAGGAACTCTTATCCTCCGAGGAACTCTTGGACAATGAGCAACTAAGGCAGTTCGAGCTGCATCTCGACCACAGCATTGATTGCCAGATAATCAACAGTTCAACTATTCATTGAATGCTTATCATCTTGACGCACACGCTTAAAGAGCATTAAATGAGTTACCCTTTCATATGTATATCATTTAATGTATCACCCTTTCATGTACAGCCTAAGGGCTATAAATACCTTGTATCACCCTCATTCAAAGGGACCGGAATTTCTTGATAGAACTTGTAATCGAGAATTCCCAAAACACTCAGCAATAACATAACAGTGGACGTAGGCCATTCTTATAAGGCTGAACCACTTAAAAATTCTTTGTCTTATTTATTTATCTGTGATTGAAAAATTAGAGTAATCTAATTTTTTACATCAACAAATATTAATCGTGTTTACCTTAGGAAAAACACTAAACAAACCCCTTATGAGTTGTGGTACGGTAAGAAGCCTAATCTGAAATATCTAAGAACTTTCGGAAGTCAGTGTTATGTCAGTAAAGACAGGGAACATTTGTCTACATTCGAGATGCGTGGTGATAAAGCCATCTTTTTAGGTTACTCTCTAAACAGTCATGCTTATCGTATATACAATCTGCGTACTAAGACCCTTATGGAATCGATAAATGTAATTGTAAGCGACACTATTGTCGAAAATAAGATATCTGAATCACCTATTGTGGTTGAATCTGAAAATGATTTCAAAACTGATTCACCAGAAATAGATGACTCATTACCTATTGAGAGTCCAGAAGTACCTGGCTGGGTCTCTAAAGATCATCCCATTGACAACGTGGTCGGTAATCCTAATAAGCCAGTCCGTACTAGATCCCAGTTAAGAGATTATGCTAATTATGCATGTTTCGTCTCCCTTGTGGAACTGAAAAATATTAATGAAGCATTGAATGACACACACTGGATTTCGGCGATGCAGGAAGAACTTTTACAATTTGTCATTCACGATGTCTGGTATCTTGTACCACGGCCTCAAAACAAAAATGTTATTGGCACACGTTGGATCTTTAAGAACAAATCTGATGAAAATGGGGTAATCCTTAGAAACAAAGCTAGACTAGTTGCTCAAGGTTACTCACAAATAGAAGGAATAGATTTTAGCGAGACTTTTGCCCCTGTCACTCGTCTTGAATCTGTTCGACTTCTTTTCGCCATAGCGTGTCACTTAAAATTTACACTTTATCAAATGGATGTCAAGTCTGCCTTCCTCAATGGAATTTTGTCTGAAGAAACGTATGTAGAACAACCCAAAGGGTTCACTGACCCAAAATACCCAGACCATGTCTTTCGTCTAAAAAAGGCTTTGTATGGCTTAAAACAAGCTCCTGGAGCTTGGTATGAACGACTTTCCAACTTTTTGTTGGATAAGGGTTTTAAGAGAGGAGGAAATGACCAGACCCTCTTTGTCAAACATTTTGACAAAAACATTATTTTAGCCCAAGTTTATGTAGACGACATCATCTTTGGGTCTACTTCAACATCTGAAGTTAAATCTTTTTCTGCTATTATGCATAAGGAGTTTCACATGTCCCTTATGGGGGAGCTACAACTTTTCTTAGGATTTCAAGTGAAACAGAATTCTGACGGATTATTTGTCTCTCAAACTAAGTATGCCTTAGATCTTGTTAAGAAATTTGGTTTAGATAATGCTAAAGTTGCCAAAACGCCTATGAGTACTACTGTTAAATTATGTAATGATGAAAATGGAAAGTCAATTGATTCCACACTTTATCGTAGTATGATTGGTAGTCTACTCTATCTAACTGCCTCACGACCAGATATAATGTATGTTGTATGTTTGTGTGCTCGTTACCAGAATAATCCTAAAGAGAGCCATTTATCTTGTGTAAAACGTATAATAAAGTACATAAAAGGCACTCTTAATCTTGGACTTAGGTACACTAATGATACCTGCAGCACCATCATAGGGTATACAGATGCTGATTGGGCCGGTTGTACTGATGACAGTAAAAGTACATCAGGTGCCTGTTATTATGTCGGCAATAATTTAGTAGGTTGGAGTAGCAAAAAATAGAATTGCACATCTTTATCTACTGCTGAGTCCGAATATATAGCAGCTGGAAGTTGCTGTGCTCAATTGTTATGGATAAAACAAATGTTAAGCGATTATGGGATTAAAGAAGATCAGTTACAATTGTATTGTGACAATCAAAGAACCATTAACATATCTAAAAACTCGGTTCAACACTCGCGAGCTAAACATATTAAAATAAGACATCACTTTATACGCGAACTTGTTGAGACTAAGGAGTTAGAAATCCATTACCTACCTACTGATCTGCAACTTGCAGACATGTTCACTAAACCTCGGGACTATAACAGATTTCTGTATTTGCGTAATTCTATAGGTATGGTATGTGCTGATTAAACTCTTAAGACCGTAATTTTTACCCTTTGTCCATTTGAGACAAAATGGGGGAGAAATTTGAGTCTTACCGGTTCAATGTTTTGTTCACATTTCATCTAAACTGCTTGATCTTAGTGTGCATATTTGCAGGAACCTCTTCTACTGATTTTGCTACCTTTTCTAGTGTACAAATTTATAAATAGTTGAGTTATGTATTTTTTTTTACTTTCTAGGAAATGGGTAGATAGTATCTTTTGTATAGGACTAGGTTTTATTTTTTTGTTCCCTAAGAGTTTAAGTTAACTCAAAGGAGATTTTGTCTCATATTTCCAAAGGGGGAGATTGAAGCACCTTATACCTTTGACTTACTTAAGTCTATATTGTATAAGTGCTCAACTAATTTGGAAATTGTGACAAAATTGGTTGTCTAACCTAGAATCCAAAGAACCTCAGAAATATTCTCTCTAATCCTCTTAAATGATCCAAACAAGTTATAATTGAATCACACTACACACATTAGAAGTGCATACATGTGTATATATTGATCATATTGATTGTGTGATTAAATTCCCTTTAAAATGATGTTTTAATATTTTTTTTTGGAAATTTTTAAACATTTTTAAAATAATGTTTTCATTAATAAAAGTTTGATTATAAACTTTGTGGGGTTAATATGCTATTTTGAAAAATTCATTTTTCATTGGAATGTTTGATTGGGTAGAATGTAAATGCGCTAGAGACTCTAGGGAACAGCCTGTAATTTCTTTTAACGCGCGTTTGCAAGCCAATTAAGTGCCAACACATGTCATGCTCCTGTTAACTCATTTGTGTTTGTTATGTGAGAGGGCTGCCTCGTGGTTTGCTGATCGTTAGATCAAACCTTATCTATGGCCTGCATGTATTTTAAACTTATCCATGTGCTATCACTGTGGACCAATCAACTTCGACTTAACCACCGCTATATTATCACCCTTGGATCAAGTCAATATTAGGAAGACCTAATCTCAGCCCTTGATTACCTTCGACAATCCAGAACCTTCCTCCACTCTTATATAAGCCCTCTAATTCCCAACCTTTTAGGACTTTTGGCAGTCGTCATTTTTGAGAGAAAAAAAAATAGAGAGAAGAGAGAAGTGAGAGAGAAGAGAGAAAAGAAAAGAGAGAAGAGAGAGAAAGGGAAACTGTGTTAGCCAAACCCTAACCCTAACCCTAAACACTTCAAATCTGATTCAAACCTTCGTATATTCACAACACCCAACTCAATCTTGAGTGTTTGAGAGAGAGTGGTGTTACTGGTTTGTTCATTTGAAGTTGTAACCTCTTGATCTGTGATCTTATTACCAACTTAAACATTTTTGTGAAGATCTGTATTTCTTCTTCATAGAAATTGTAGATCTACACTTTGCATGTTATATTTTACTAGATCTTCATATTTCTTTCTCGTTTTGTGAAAATCTTTACTGATTTAGATCTATAAATATTTTATGGTTTCTGTTCTTATGAAACTTAACCTTGACCTAGTTGGATTCTCACTTGGAGATTTTCAATCTCAAAAATATTTTAAAAACGGAGATTGATTAAGGTCTTGACCGATTTTGAATCAAGATTTCCGTGGAATCTGGGATATATTAAAGGTTAAAAAGGTTTCAAGTTCTGTAAGAAAGAAAGAAAAGAAAATCACAGCATATAGTCTTTATATGTAATTTTCTAGGACTGTCTGTAAAAACTAAGTGTGTGTGAGTTCATGTATGTTAATAGGAATCACATCACAAACACTTAACACACTACCACACTGGAAGTGTTGTGAATAAGATCAAAGATTATTGAGTCAACGCAAGGAAGCTAAAGCAAAGGGGAAGTTATCAAATTGGAAGAACATCATCAACAATCAGATCTAAGAGAAGTTAGAAGGACACCAAGTGGGGTATATTCCTAAACTTAGAATAGGCTGAGTTGTGTGCATGTATGTTGTATTGTTTGTAACTGCTATTTATTTTTAGTGGATTTTTTACTTTCGTGACTTAGAAGTCACCGTGGATGTTTCCTCTATTGGGAGAGGTTTTACCACGTTAAAAACTGTGTGTTCTGATTATCTTCATCTACTCATCTCATTCTATAGTGTGCTGAATTTTTGAAACTATCTTAGTTTTAAAACTGATTACAAAGTCTTGATTATTCTCGTACATAAGTTTTTGTAAACACATCTTGTTGTTTATCATTTTTATTTTCAAAAGAAAAGGGTTTCTTCAACAAACATCTCGGAGTTGCTTATACAGTTTAATCTTGTATTAAACGGCATTAGCAACGTTTTTCAAGGCCGACCCTGTGAAAGAAGAGGCAGGGAACAAGAAGAGGTCAACAACCAACGTGTCGTGGCAGGAGAACCCTCTGTCCATCGCAGGGAGGTGGCAGGGGATAACCTCGGCCAAGATGATGACAGAAAACCCTAGAATGATTCTATTCAACGCCTTGAGGAGAAGATATGAGACATCATTAAAAGCAGAGACCCATTACAAAGGGGTTACTCAGAAGGCTCCCCATTTGTGGCTAGGATAGTGGGGTTCCCAACCCCAGCTAAGTTCAAGCCTCCTACAGTGTCTCCCAAGTATGATGGCAGCACTAACCCTGTACATCATATTGAGATGTACCAGTCAGCAGCAGACATTTACTCGATACCCGATGAGATGAAGTGTAGGGCCTTCTCGGGGACCTTGACAGGAGCAGCGCATAGTTGGTTCACCTCCCTTCCGAAGAACTCAATTGATAACTTCAAAGGCTTGGCTGAGCAGTTCATCCATAACTTCTGCTTCGGGGTAAGACCTCAAAAGAAGACTACCCACCTGCTGTATGTCAAGCAGGCCAAGGGTGAGAGCCTAAGAGACTACATAGCAAGATTCAACAAAGAGAAATTGGAGGTAGAAGATTATGAAGAGAGCATAGCCATGACTGCCCTTATAGGAAACCTCCGGAAGGGGAAGCTATTGTGGAAACTGGCGGAGCTGCTGGCAATCACAGGAAAAGTAATGAATGCGGAAGAGGCAATGGCTGCCAAGTATGAGGAGGAGAACCGCGATGGCACTGGGAGGTCCCAAATCAAGAAAGAGGGGAAAAAGAGGTCAGGTGATGACAAGTTCGCTCATTACACTCCTCTGACTGTGAGCTGTAAGCACATACTCAATGAGATTAAGACTGACTGGACTCTGAGGTGGCCAGAGAAACTGAAGGCCCCACCACATAAGAGGAACAAAAACCTATGGTGCGAGTTCCATCAGGATCATGGCCATGTCACAGATAGGTGCTTCGCTTTAAAAGATGAGATTGAGAAGATGCTGAAATCTGGAAAGCTGAGGAAGTATGTGGATGGTAAGGCTCCAAAGGGTGGAAGAGATGACCCTAAGAAAAGAAGAAATGACAGATACCGGGAGAATGTCCCGGCCAGAAGAGACAATGATTCGGAAGGAGATGACGAAGACGACCCGAATCTTCCGCCAAAAGATGACAACACCCCGGTGAAGAGGGTCGGTACGATCTCCTTTGGTGTTAGCACCATATGTGGAGTATTTGCAGGAGGTGGCTCTGAAGTAGCTGACGGGAAGGCTCATGTTGAAGAGGCCAGGTCAGTGGACAAACTTTAAGTTGTGAATCTTACGTCTTTCGATACAATGCAGAAGAGGAAGAAGGTAGACATGGACACCATCGTAGTGGGGTTCTCCAGACTCGACTTCAAGGGTATCTTAGACCCCCACGATGACCCTTTGGTCATAACAACAAGGGTGCATGGGTACGAGGTACGGAGGATCCTCATAGATGGGGGGAGCTCAGCAGATGTGATGTTCTGGCCTTGCTTCAAGAGCCTGGGTCTTAGCAGGGCAAGGCTGGTGCCCTATCATCACCCATTAATAGGCTTCAGTGGAGAAAAGGTCCACCCCTTGGGCATGTATGAGATGGATGTACAGATGGGAGATGAATAGCCTAAGAGGCTGACCAAGAAGATAAACTTTTTTGTTATGGATGAGAACGTCTTCTCGACCTACAACCTCATCATAGGAAGGGTGGCCCTTAAAGAGTTTGAAGTTGTACCATCGACGGTCCATCAGATGCTAAAATTCCTGACTCCTTATGGAGTAGGGGATGTGCAAGGGGACCAAACCACGGCGCGCGAGTTTTACTTCAACTCAGCCGAAGAGAGGGAAACCCATAAGAGGGCAACCACTACATATAGCATTGACACTCTTGACCCAAGAGATGAAACAAAGTTGAAGAAGGGAGAGGCCGCAGAAGAGGTAGAATCCATCGTCCTCAATGAGGACGACTAGGAAAAAATCGTCGAGGTTGGCAAGGACCTAGAGCCAGGAATCAAGGAAGATTTGATAAACTTCCTCAGGAGGAGATAGAGTGTCTTCGTATGGAGTCACGCAGACATGCCTGGCATCGACCCTAAGGTCATGATCCACAAGCTCAACGTGGCCAAAGATGTTAAGCCAATAAAGCAAAGACGAAGAATCTACTCCAGGGAGAAGTACGACGTCATCCGAGAAGAGGTCAAAAAATTGGAAGAGGCCGAGTTCATAAGAGAGGCAACCTATCCGGAGTGGCTCTCAAATGCAGTCATCGTGCCTAAGCCCAATGGGAAGTGGCGAATGTGTGTGGACTTCACTGACCTGAACAGGTCTTTCCCAAAAGACAGCTATCCGTTACCTCGGATAGACCATATGGTGGACGCGACGGCAGGGCACGAGCTCATGAGCTTCATGGACGCTTATTCAGGCTATAACCAAATCTTCATGGACGCTGAAGACTCTGAGAAGACAGCCTTCATTACTGACAAAGGGATGTACTTCTATAAAGTGATGCCCTTCAGTCTGAAAAATGCAGGGGCAACGTATCAACGTCTTGTTAATAATATGTTCGAAGAGAAAATAGGTAAGACCATGGAGGTATATGTAACGATATGCTAACGAAGAGCCTGAAACCTTGCACCCACATAGCGGACCTTGAGAAGACCTTCGATGTCATGGACTCGTACAGAATGAAAATCAACCCAGGAAAGTGTGTCTTCGGAGTAGGAGCTGGGAAGTTCCTGGGGTTCATCATTAACCAGAGGGGAATTGAAGCGAACCCTGAGAAAATCAAGGCATTACTCGACATGAAGACTCCTAGGAGTATCAAGGATGTCCAAAGACCTACGGGAAGAGTGTTTGCCCTTAACATTTTTGTTTCTAAGGCAACAGACAAGTGTCTTCCATTCTTTAAAGTTCTAAGAAAGGCCTTCCAATGGGACGAAGAGTGTGAAAAATCCTTCAACCAGCTCAAGTCCTACTTAGGGTCTTCCTTACTGCTATCTCGGCCCGTCGCAGGATAAAGGTTGTTTGTGTATCTGGCAGTCTCTGAATAAGCCATCAGCGCAGCCATCATACGGGAATAGGATGGGATCCAAAGTCCTGTGTACTTCAACAGTAAGGCCCTTCAAGGGTCTGAACAAAATTATCCCCGTATGGAGAAGTTGGCCTATGCCCTGATACATGCCTCAAGAAAAATGAAGCCTTACTTCCAAGCTCACTCCATGGTAGTCCTCACTGACTCCCCACTAAGGCAGGTTCTGTACAAACCTGAGAAGTCCGGGAGATTGATGACCTGGGCCATCGAACTAGGAGAATATGATCTTACCTACCAGCCTAGGACAGCCATAAAGGGGCAGGCCCTTGCGGACTTTGTCGCAGAGTTCACATGGGAAGAGGCCGATAGAAGTTCGGAAGAGACCGAGATAGAGAAAGGCATAGATGAAGGCGAAGAGACAAACAGTAGTGTCTTCCAAAATTCGGAAGAGACGGCACCAAACGTCTTCCGAGATCGGGAAGAGGTCGTCTCAGGCAAAACTCGGAGCAGAATAGAAGAAAACGAAGAGGATCGATACCTCTTCAAGAAAGGGGTTATAACTTAGGGGGTCTTCTCATCAGATACAGACGTCTGGATCCTCTTCATTGATGGCTCTTCCTATGATAGTGGAAGAGGTGCGGGGCTAATACTCTCGGCTCCAGATGGCCCCAACATTGAATACGCCTTGAGATTCAACTTCCAGGCCTAAAACAACGAGTCCAAGTATAAGGCCATGATAACAGGTCTCTCATTGGCAACAACTCTTCGAGTAAAGCGACTCCTAATCCATAGCGACTCAAGTTTGGTTTTCAATCAAGTACTAGGGGTATACGAGGCCAAAGACGAAAGTATGGTCAAATACTTAAGGAGGGTAAGAAGGTTGTTAGAATATTTTGAAGAAGCAAAACTGAAGAGAGTGCCTCGACTAAGCAATAATCATGCTGATACATTGGTAAGGTTGGCCTCGGCAATGAAGACAGATATGGGAAGGACCATTCCAATCGAGATCTTAGGGAAGGAAACCATCGAGGAAGAAGAGGTATGTAACCCTTGTCATAATGTGAACCTAGGAGGCTCATGGATCGACCTGCTCGTCCGATACCTAAGAGAGGGAAAGCTACCCGAGTCCAAGCTAGAAAGGAGAAAGTTGAGATACAGGGCTGCCAAGTTCTCAATGGTAGGAGACGTCTTGTATAAGAAGGGATTTCTATTGCCTCTCCTCAGATGTGTGCATCCCATGGAAGTTCCCCGGGTCTTACATGAGGTTCATGAGGGATCTTGATCTAGCCATATAGGGGGAATGCCCTTAGCCAAGAGGATCATCACTCAGGGATACTGGTGGCCTACCTTGTCTAAGGACGCTGCAGACTATGTGAAGAGGTGCGATAAATGTCAAAGGTTCTCCACTATCCCTCATCAACCCCATCAGCCTATGACGTCAATCTCTTCTCCATGGCCATTTGCGGAATGGGGAATTGACTTGGTAGGACCTTTGCCAAGAGCTATCAACAACTATAGATTCTTAATAGTTGCCATTGACCACTTTTCAAAGTGGGTGGAGGCAGAACCGATGATAACAATCACAGAGCAGAAGACCTTCCAGATCATTTGGAAGAACATCATATGCAGATATGGCCTCCCAAACACTCTCATCTCGGATAATGGGACCCAATTCAAGAACTCCTCCTTAGAAAAGTATTGCCTAAGAGTGGGGATTAAACAGTTTTTCTCAACTCCTGGTCGACCTCAGGCAAATGGTCAGACCGAGGTCATAAACAGAACTATCTTGGACGGAATCAAGAAGAGGTTAGAAGATGCGAAGGGGAGATGGACAGAAGAGGTCTACACTATGTTATGGGCCTACAAAACCACGGCAAGGACACCAACAGGAGAAACCCCATTCATGCTGGCACATGGCTCAGAGGCCGTCATACCAATGGAAGTAGGACGCCCAACTCATCGGATTCAGACCTACGACCCTGACAACAATGGGGAAGAGAGGAGGCTATACCTGGATCTTATCGAAGAAAGAAGAGAAGACGCAGAGGTCAGAAAAATAGCCTACCAGCAGAGGGCAGCGAAATTCTACGACCAGAAGGTAAAGTCAAGACCCATTGTAGTGGGAGACCTAGTGCTAAAGAAGACCCTACAGAAAGAAAATAAGCTACACCCAAACCATGGCCCCTACAAAGTAACAGAAGAGGTTGTGCCTGACACTTATAGGCTAGAAAATCTAGAAGGAGAACCTTTCACTAACCCATGGAATGCTGACCACCTAAAGAGATATTACATATGATGTTGCATAGAATTTTATGTAAATGTGCCATCTTATTGAGAAGCGGTTATTAATAAAGATCAGATTCTATGATAGTGCTTGCTTCATTCTTAGATCATAAATTTATTATGAGGCTAACATCTTAGGTGATGACCTTAGACCCTCATAACACCATTCAGTGGTGACGAGGTCTGATCTCAAACACCATAATGAGATGACCTCAGACCCTTAACATCATTAATTTGGTGAAATTTATTATGAGGCTAACATCTTAGGTGATGACCTCAGACCCTCATAACACCATTCAGTGGTGACGAGGTCTGAGCTCAGACACCATAATGAGATGACCTCAGACCTTTAACATCATTAATTTGGTGAAATTTATTATGAGGCTAACACCTTAGGTGATGACCTCAGACCCTCATAACACCATTCAGTGGTGACGAGGTCTGAGCTCAGACACCATAATGAGATGACCTCAGACCCTTAACATCATTAATTTGGTGAAATTTATTATGAGGCTAACACCTTAGGTGAGGCTAACACCTTAGGTGATGACCTCAGACCCTCATAACACCATTCAGTGGTGACGAGGTCTGAGCTCAGACACCATAATGAGATGACCTCAGACCTTTAACATCATTAATTTGGTGAAATTTATTATGAGGCTAACATCTTAGGTGATGACCTCAGACCCTCATAACACCATTCAGTGGTGACGAGGTCTGAGCTCAGAGACCATAATGATATGACCTCATACCCTTAACATCATTAATTTGGTGAAATTTATTATGAGGCTAACATCTTAGGTGATGACCTCAGACCCTCATAACACCATTCGGTGGTGACGAGGTCTGAGCTCAGACACCATAATGAGATGACCTCAGACCCTTAACATCATTAATTTGGTGAAATTTATTATGAGGCTAACATCTTAGGTGATGACCTCAGACCCTCATAACACCATTCAGTGGTGACGAGGTCTGAGCTCAAACACCATAATGAGATGACCTCAGACCCTTAACATCATCAATTTGGTGAAATTTATTATGAAGCTAACCTCTTAGTTAGTGACCTCAGACCTGCATAACATCATGCGTTGGTGACAAGGTCTGAGATCAGGACCATTGGTCGAGTTTAAACAAGACCATTGCAAAGACAAGCTTATAAAGAGGGCTTCAGAGTTTGAAGCTCTTCGCAAATTTATTTCTAGCAGACACCATAACAATGGAACTAAGAATGAAAAGCATCACATGGCAGTCAATGAAAAGAAAGTGAAGAGGTTCCTCATCAGAGGTTGATGTATATATTCAGAAATTTGATGTTCAATTATTACAGACAAAAGTTCCATAATACAGATAAATTACAAACAGAAATCAAAAATATCCTAAGAGTCTGAGGGGGAACGCTGACACCCTCGGCTTGGTTAGAGACCTCGGCTGCATCATCACAAGGGTCCGCCCCTCCAACCTCGGTGACCTCCAGAGTAGCAGTCTCAGCAGGAGCAACAGCCTCCTCCTCAACCTCTTGAAGAGCTTGGGCAAATTGTGGATCAACAAAGCCGAGACCCACGAAGTCCGAGGCCTTCAGAGTGTCGGCCTCTCTCTCTCTGATGTCAGCCCATTTAGCAATGGCTTTGATACCTCTTTCAAGGTATTCAAAGCCAAACCCCATGAACTCATCAGAGGATTTGTAGTCAGCAATGATCTTCTCAAAGGCATCCTCAATAGCGGCCCTGACAGCCGAGTTGACCTTTTGTTGAAGAATGTCATCTTTAGCCTTCAGTGCAGCAGCATGGTCCTTGCCGAGATGAGAGATGTCCCTCTCCAACCCATTCACCTTTTCCTCAGAGCCCTTTAGCTCAGACTTGAGGCGCTCTATCTCTGCATTCAGAGCACCCTGGACTTTCTCGTCCTCTTGCCCCTTTTGGATGAGAGGCAACTTCCTCAGAGCCTAGTTTGATAGATGGTGCATAGCGGTCAAGCCCTACATATTTAGTAAACATGAGTAAAGTTAAATAAGAGTCAGATGTTACACTTTGAAGAATTTGTATTAAAGGACCAAATTATACCTGAACGGCTCTGTGAAGGCCGAACTCAACCAGCAGGGGGGTGTCCATAGCCCTGTATAAGCTCTTGTCAGCCTCGATCATTACAGAGCCGATGGCATCCACAGCCTGCATGCTGTGGCCAACTATGCTGTCAGTCAACTTCAATTGATCCAGACGGGCCGACAGGATATCGGCCGAAGAGATAGGGATAGCAGCCTCAGTGGTCTTCTTCTTCGGCCTCTGATCCTCAGGGGCATGTTCTGCAGGAGCCCTCTTCTTTTTGGTCGGGGGCTTAGAGGCCGAGGGAGCTAGGGGAGGAGCGTTCAGGCCTGCCTTTTTGGCAAGTCTTGTTAATCTCGGTCCATCCATCTCCCAAAGCTCGTCTGGGATATCTCTTGGTCTCTCTGCAAAAAATTAATAGACCTGAGTTAGATAAATCAGATATGAATAAACTCAGAGGTTAAACTTAATAAAAATGCTTACCCATCTCAGCAAGTGGACTTCCACCCAGACCTGTCCCAGAGAGGAAGTAGGGAGTCATCAAATGTTCAAACCTGACAAATAGGCCATTTGCCCCTTGATCCTGAAGGGCTTTCACCTTCTGGAGGTCTTGAAGACTTAGGCCAGGGTCAGCCCTGGCAGACATGGTGACCTTACCCCACCTAAGGGGCATCCTCTGCTCCAGATGAGACGAGGGAACACATGGGCCAAACTCCCATGGCCCTGATGCAAAGAAGTACCGAGGCTTCCAGTTATGGTTGGAAGTCTGGGTCACTTGAAGCAATTTCTTCTCGAGCCTCCGAGCTACAAAATGGTAATAGCTCGGATGATTTTTGGCCGAGGAGGGGACGTAACAACCCACGAATACTTGAACTGGAAGGTCTGAATGGTGGACGGCCTTCCATAACACTATGGCCCCTATTAGGATTCTCCATGCATTCGGAGAGAGCTGGGAGGGGGCTAAATTAATGTAAGAGAGGACGGATCTAATGATGGGGTAAATGGGCAAACGAAAACCCAACTTGAACATCTGCTCGTACAAGCAGATCTCCCCGTCTCGGCCGTGATAAGCCCTCTCTTCCCTCAGAGGTCTCCTAAGTTTTATTGAGGGGCTGATAGAATACAAGTATCTGAAGTAGAGAGTGTCTACCTCAGTAATAGTACTCTCATGCTCTGCCGCCTCAGAGACGTCGACATCAGACTCAACCTCATCATCATCCAGCTCAACGTCGGTCGGAGCAGATGTTGATGGGTTACCAGGAAACCTCTGAGCAAATTCTACCCCGGTAAGATGGCGTCAATTGGTGTTGGTATGGACACACTCGGCTCAAGAATATCAACCTCTGAGGAAGACCCTGAGGTGCTTGAGTTGTTATGGGACAAGGCTCGGCTGGAGACCTCGTCCTGATCAGGGGCCTGATCAGGCCTAGGTGTGAAGTCCATGGCCTCTTGAAAGGAGTCCACGGACATGGGGTCTGAGGAAGAAGATTCAGACTCAGACATAGGTATGGAATCAACAGGAACCCCTGTCTGATAGAATTTCTCCGGGGAGTCGGGATATATCACCCTCAGAGGTGGTGGAAACAAGGGTCTAATGGGAAATTCTTGTGACCTACGAGCCTCCTCCTGAGCTCTCTCTATTTGCCCAATCTTTTCTAAAGTCTTCTCTCTAAGAGAAGGGAACTCCTCAAGAAGCTGATATAAAGGTCTGAGCATCAGAGGACGACACTACACTTGGGGATTTCCCAAAACTCCAAAAGCTACAAACAAGACTGGCTAATAAGCAAAGGAATTTAAAGATCAAACTACTTAAACTTGGCAAGAAAAACTCGCCTGAAACTATGGTGGTGACGCCGAAAAACTAATAAGGTCGCCGAAAAGTACAAAAATAAGGGTGCTTGCAGGTAAAATGAAGGAAAAAGTATAGAAAGCCTTACCCGAGGAGGAAATGGTAAGGAAATGAGGAGGAAACGCGAGAGATCACCACCCAAAAGCCTTGAATCAAAATCTTTCTAGAGAGAGAGAATTGCAGAAACGCTGGCGAAAGAAATGGAAGAAATGGAGAAGAAAGAGAGAAAGAAGGGTTCAAAACCCTTATATACTCAGGCACGACTCCCAAGTCCCATCATTGCCTTGGGAGCCCCAAAGGACGGCTAACAGCACACGCCTACCAAGTAAGCATGTTCTAGCATTAGGCAGGTGTCATGCAGGTATTGGCTTGGAACAGACATGCCTCGGAGGTGTAGTAATCCCCTAGCCACTTGCTCTCACATATGACTAAGGGATGGGGGTGATTGATATGCCCCAAGTGTAACCTCGACTAAGAGACACCAACCTCGGCCTAGAGACACCAACCTCGGCCGATATTATGGCCGACATTGGGCATGTCTTGGACATGCGATATCACCCCTCGGCCAAACCAAGGTCGGCCCAGGCCGACACTACCATGAGCCTCTCCAAGGGACCTCATAAGGATCAACAGCACTCGCATATAACTTAAAATGGCAACCTCGGCCATACATAAGCCGAGCCTGCAGGATGCCACCAGATCAACCTCATATCAGGCATATCATGGCCATTGTCTCGGCTAGGATCAGGCCGAGACCTCCATGGAGAACTCGGACTGAACAGGTATCAAGACTCACCAACCTTGGCCTCAACAAGGCCGAGGTCATATACCAGGCGCGATGGCCGAGCACCTGCTGGCATCCAGATAAGGACACGTTGATACAAATCAGTTGTAACAAAATTATTCCCCACACGTGGGGAGAATATTGCATCATCATTCTCTACATGTGACAGTGACAGATGGCACTCCCACATTGGTGAGGTTACCACACACATGCTCATTACATGCATGGGTGGTACATTACACCCCCTAGGTACTATATATAGGGGTCATCCCCTACCTTGCAAAAAGATCCCAGACATTCAACCCTAGCTGAAACTCTGTCTAGATACACAGTAGAGAGAGAAAGCTTGAGAGATTTTATCCATGGCCATTAGTGCCTTCATTCAGTGATATTACTCACACACACTCACAGTGGACGTAGGCCAGATTGGCTGAACCACTTATATACCGGTGCCCTCTCCTCTTATCCTCATCTCATTCTCTTACCTCTTTATATAGCTGTGCTGCTATTGTTATTCTTATATTGAGCTTGAAAACACCTTATCTGGTGGTGCTGATTATGGCATCATATATATATATATATATATATATACTAGGTGGTACCCGTGCCGATGTCACGGTGTTAAATTTTCTCCCGTATATTTGTAGTTTTAGCACACTCATACCTTGCTCCTGAGTATTTGTTCTTATAAAATACTCACTCCCATATATAATATTATTCGTTTGACACCCTGATCCCGAATATTTGTGCAATGTGCTCGTGCCAATGTGACGGCAAAAATAATAATTTCACTTAAATATATTTAAATGTATGTGATTTGAAATGCCAAAATAAATGTAATATAAGTCATGTAGGAATTTACAACAAAAAAGAGGCCAATCCGTTACAAAACTGATGTCAAATCAAATTTTAAATAAACAAATTGTTGGTAGTAAAGATTGTGTAGGACATGAAATATCAGGTAAAACTGGGTTTACTTCATGCCCATATGGCTCTCAAGTCAATGAATCAAATCAGCCTCACATCAGTAAGCCTTTAGCCGCCGAGATGGAACATTTATCAAGTCTAAATAGGTATGTCGCAATAGGCTCCATTCCAGCAGGTCTGCATACGATGGCAGTGCCTGCAATTAATTCAGGTACCGAAATTCAGGTGGCCGGTGAACCAAATATGAAAAAATACATATAAAACCCTCATTCAAAAAACTTTCAAAGTGGTACAGAGATACAAATACCTCACCTAATTATTTCGAAGTGTACATAAATGTAATGGTGAACTAGCCCTTCTGTAATATACTGAACGTAAGTCTTTTTAAAATACAATCCTATACTTGTTTTCATTAGTTTAGTTAACAAATTAGGTACTATTAAAAGGTTTCTTCCAAGACAAATTATCATGGACACCTATCATTGTTGATTACCACCTGCAACAATGCAATATATCAGAATATTGGTTAATGTTAGTACATCATAAAGATAATGAAATTGCACATTGATTAAAACCAATAAAATGTTAGTTAATATTATCGGTTGAGACTAAATAGTGGTTTTTAGTTAAATAACTTATCTTCAAATAATAATCAAGTCATTTGATCTGCAAAACACCACAATATATTAGTTTTGGAAGATAAATAACATTTCATAGAAAAAAGTGACCCATAGATACACGGTGGGTCGATAGTTCCAAAAAAGTGACACGTCATGCTTCACTATATAGATAGTTCATTGTTGAAACAATTGAAATAGACGCAAAAACTAATTCCCTCTAAAGATAGTATCCACCAACATTAATATACAACACAACTGTAGAGGTTTTCCAGATTAATCCACCAGCAAGATTAACATGAAACTACCTACTAAATACAAAAACTAATGGTAAAATGTAATAACCATAAAATCTTCCTCGAAAAAAAAAGATGAATTAAACCAAATCAATGAGAATAAAGAATGAATTAAATGAAAAAATGCACTCCATAACCCATTAGAAAATGTGGAGAATATATGCAACTTTCGTTTTTATACTCGGATCTTTTATCTTTTCTCAACTTCGGCATTAGTTTTTCCAAGAACATGTTTGAGAGAGTGCAAACGTTTACTGTCAGAAAACAATCAAACAAAAAAATATCATTTTCTTTCACCAAACTATTTATAGGATCGTGAGATCTTCACCAAAACATATTAGAGAAAGGAAAATATAGTGCACAAATTTTTTTCACTCACTATTTGCAACTACCTAATATAGTGCAAAAGCACTAAAAATATCCATATAACCACTGAACTTTCCCTCCAGATCCTTCATGATGGTTGTGCTTGTTAAATTTCAAAGGTCTTTAATAAACACAATTAACAAGAAAATAATTTTTTTGAACCGAAAAATTGATTATAGACAAAATTATTACTACATGTAAGTGCATCTGTAAAATTACCTCAAGCAACTCAAATGGTCAAAATCTGGCCATATTAGCATTGAAATTAATTGCAGAAACCCCCAAAATTTTCTCTAGAACCCAAAATTTAAAAAAAAAAATCCCGAATGGTGTTCGTATTTAAGGAGCCCGTATGGGATCCTTTCTCTGAGTATGAGAGTGACAATTTTATGCATGGATCTAGAAAGTTAGGATAAAAGATCAGCGTATGCCATTTGCAAAACCCACATACCTCAAATCTTGGACCTCTCTACCCCACAGTACCATACGTGATGTTCCAAGTAAGGAATCTATACGGATCCTCATGTCCAACAATGGTAAAATAGAGAAAACAAGGAGAGAGAGAGAGAGAGCAGTTAAACAAAAGACATGGTGGAGAGGTGGATTAACTCAAACTCACTTAACTACCCACTGAAATATTAAAACCCAAATGCAGAGTTGGAAAGGTGGATTGAGAGAAATAGAGAGAGTTCTTACCAAAATACATGGCCAACAGTAGAACTCCAGTCACCAAAATAATGAAGAGAAATCCATAGAATATACACCATAAAACACATAAAAATTATAATGGAATTAAAACTCACTTTTTTCTTTAACCATTCCAAAACCTCCTTCCAACTGCAAACCCGCCTCACAACTGCAAACCAACAGGTCCCCTACCCGCACTAAACTCCAACCAATTTTAGTTGGAAAAGGGGGTAACTTAAAATAGACCTAAATCATTGAGTTTATGCCTGAAAAAAAACTCAAAATTCTAGCCTTGTGACTTTAATTTGAGTTTATGCCTAAAAAACACCAATCTAAAAATGGTTCATAACTCATAGAGTGAGAGAGAGTGTAGAGAGAATGATTGGAGTTTAAAGAAATGAGATAAGATGATGAAGATTGTGAAAATGAAAACTTAAGTATAGTTGTCGCGTGCCCACAAATAGAAAGAGAGAGAGGGGGGGGGGGGGGGGGGGAGGCTCGAGGTATGGTCTCGAGGTAGAGAAGGTGTAACCGAGCTCACACGTGTTCGAATATTTAGCCATTAGATACAAACCGTAAGATATAATCTCAGCCACAGTTGATAAAGACCAAACTCACCAAATTTAATCTCATCTTAGCCATTAGTCGGGAGTGATAAAAAAAACCTCCTCCTTTATTATATATATACATATCTTATGAGGCAGGCTCTGATGCACACCGAGTTTGCACACTGATTTTTTACCTATTTTTTTTAAAATAGCAAAAAAAATCATTTTGAGTTGAATATTTTTATATGGAATTTAATCATTTCAATGGAACTATATGAAAAAT
This sequence comes from Sambucus nigra, assembly GCA_949130495.1. Classification (NCBI taxonomy): domain Eukaryota; kingdom Viridiplantae; phylum Streptophyta; class Magnoliopsida; order Dipsacales; family Adoxaceae; genus Sambucus; species Sambucus nigra. Next base: position 366,909,383 of record OX422212.1, read on the forward strand.
CAGCTCAAAATAACTTTTCTTACTATTTTAAAAAAATGGGTCAAACTTTCACACCTTTTAAAAAGGTGCGAAAGTTTGTTCGATTTTTTTAAAAATAGCAAAAAATATAATTTGAGTTGATTTTTTTTATATGTGCCCCTTGAAATGTTTAAATACCATATAAAAAAATTCAAGTCAAAATTATTTTATTTACTATTCAAAAAAATCAGTGTACAAACTTAGTGTGAGCCTACCTCCATATATAGTCGAGTTGGTGAGAAGCTTTAAAACACTAAATACTGTTTTATCATATTTTTAGATTTGTTTATTTAAAAAATATCCATGTATCACTAACAAAATTACACATGTCAGCACAAAGATGAGGCCAGGATTTTTTTTTTTGGAATAATGAGACGACGATCAAAGATGTTGCCACAATATTTTTTTCTTTGGAACAATGAGGCCATGATATTGGGTGGTTTATCTTGGTTAGTTTATCATTATATCAACAACTTTTAATATCCGATCGCATGGGTCTTGCAAAAGTTCTTACCCACATCTCCTCAATGGTTTTCTTCTTCGTCCAAATTCTCTCCCTTTATTTAAACCCGACCATCACACTCTTCAACCTCTCACACCCTTCCATCACCGAGCAACTCTCATTCAACTTCCATTAATAACCTGTTGGAAAATTGGACTATTTAGAAAGCTATCCAGAAATTTCTGGACAAATTTTTGAACAACTTTGAGCTCAAATTTAGGTGGGATCCACACTACGAAAATCGTGGGACCATATACGAACGCGTTCTCCTCCGCAAGGAGATTAACGTAGTATATTCATATGTCCGATTTCAATAAGTTATGAATGATAAATATGTCCCCAAAATGATTCACAAAGCAATGAAAGTTAATGAATTGGGTATGTTTAACTGTTGTCTCACATTGAAAGAGTAGTGAAAAAATGATGAGTTAATAAAACCCAAATGATGGACTAAGGCTTGGATGCCTTGAGGGTATCCCAACTCTTTGAAGGGGAGATGACCTAAGCTATGCACGAGTTGACTTTCGGTCAAAGGTCCACGCGCGCGCGTCCGGCCGGCTCGGGCTTATAAAAATCTCCTACATTTTTTGGCCGAATTAATTTTAACTTTTTGTGCTTTAATTATTAATTAATTACGAAATTAATTAATTAATTAATAAACTGTTGGCAGTTATTGCCAACAGTCAACAGTTAATTTCGTTTAACTATTTTTGATAATTATTGTTACTTTGCTATAAATACAGATTTCTCCTTCCGTTTAAAAAAAAATGAAAAATTTCCCTCCTCCAGTTCCTTCCATTTCCATACCAAAAAAGTGTTGTCATTTATGTTTCAGAAAATTCTTTTTCTGCATAGCATCTGTTGCATTGTTGTTGAGTATGAGATACAGAATTTGAGTTCGTTGTAATTAATTATTGTCGTGCTACATAATTAATTGGAAAATTCGTTCTATCTTGGGAGACAATATTCATCAACCTCGGAGCACATTGGAGGGAATAAATTCTCTTAAGGAGGCTGTTCTTAACAGCGCTCGAATTATTTCTTTTATTCTTATATTATTTCTTAACAGGACTCGAATTATTTCTTTTATTCTTATATTATTTCTACAAATTCAAATAAATGTTTTATTTATGTAATTCTGTTTTAATTCTATAATTATATTAATAATTCATAACTCTTTACCATTGTTATTTATAAATAGTAGACATGACATAACTAACTCGTATCATTGACCATATCACATAACCACCAATTCTCAGCTCAGTCCTGACCAAGAACAATTTCAGGTCCAACCAAGAAGAACTCAACCGACTATATTTTGCCAAAAGGGACAATATCACATCACCGACCATATTTCCAAGCGGGAATAAGAAGACAGTTATTTTGCTTGAAATCAAACCTTATTTGAAATATTTTTTATTATCTTATGAGAGCCAGTTTTATTTTTTGGTTATGTCCGGGCAACAGTTAGTTCATATGTTTGAGAAAGCAGGGGATGCTATTGAGACATGCATTCGGGAAGACAAAATCAATATTAACAATAGGCAAGCTATCGTTGGTTTTAAAAACTTTTCTTTAGAAAGATGTCTTTATTTTGCAGCCCGAATATTATTGGAGTGACGAAAAGTGGTTTCGAAGTCTCATGGATGCAAATTGTTGAAGTCCCGATGAGAGAGCCGCCAATGTAGATGGGAGGAATTCACCAAAGGATCTTGGCATGTCACGCTAGTCATTGTCAGGTTGTAGATGGCCTTGAAAATCACATGAGTTTGGTGCTCAAATCGCACCTGAGTTTGGTGCATTCGTTTCTCTTCAGTTGCCAAAAAGGGTTTTTGAGTTTTTTTTTTATTAATTTCAGATACAAAAAGGATGCGATTTTTCATATCTTTAATTTTTAGGGATTTTATGTTTTTTTTTTTGTTTAAAATTTGACTATATTTATGGGTATCTTTGATTTTGTTTTAAGGTCAACTAAATACCAGATCTAGGTGTTGTGAAAATAACCCATGTTCTGTTTTGTTGGTGTTTTGTTTATATCTCTCTGTTTGATTTGGGTATTGGGGTTCAAAATACGGTTTCACGGCTTTAATTTCTCTTACCGTCTCCCCCTCTTCTGGCCTTATTTGAAATGGTCTTTACGGCGATGGTAAGCCATGGTCAATTTTTTTTTGGATTTTCCAGAAATGTTAGAAGTATGGGCAAAAGTGAGGGAGCTAGTAGCTTCTTGGGTTTGAGGTGGTTTGTACTTTTAATATTTTGATTTTACATATTTAATATATGGTGTTATAGATGACTGATCGGCTGGAATGATTTTGTAGGATTGATATTGGGTTTCAAAATGGACATTTTACTTAATAAAATTTTTATGCGTTTTTCCCATTTGTTTATTTTTTTGTTTACAGGTTAAGATAACCAAGCTCAAAGGGTATTTTGTTATGAATTTCTACAATCAGCATCACCCGGACCTTATGCTTGTGATGGACACTCGGCTGGATGTTCCTAATTCTCAACGTCAAATTCGGAGGTTTCCTTTGGCAAGCAATCATATTGTGCCGGCTGTTGGTCTCTCTGGGGGTATGTGGGTCTTATGGAATCCTAACAATATGCACATTACGGTGGTTTTTCAAGCTGACACAGCAGTGCACTTGCTCGTAGAGATGGCCCCACCTTTGCCTCCCCTGATGTTGACGTCGGTATATAATTATGCTCAATCTAATCGCAGAGGGCAGGTATGGGATATTCTTCGTTCGCTTTCTACTAATATTAGTATGCCTTGGCTAGTTTTAGGAGATTTTAACTCTATTTTATTGCCCTGTGAAAAAATAGGTGGGTTGCCTTTTAAATTATACAATGTTAAACCTTTTAGTTCTTGCCTGGAAGATTGTGGTTTAGGGGATTTGGGGTTTAATGGTCCTACTCATACCTGGTCTAATAAACATGGAACCCATAGTCATATAAGAGAGCGACTGGATAGATGTCTCTCAAATGATAAGTGGAATATTGCCTTCCCTTGGACCAAAGTCTCCCACTTATCTAATTCCACTTCTGATCATTGCCCTCTTCTCTTGGATTCTAATCCTACTACTAAATTTAAAACTTATCGGCATATTTACGACCATGCTTGGTCTAGAGATTTGTCTTATAAATCCCTCATCAAGGACTGTTGGAATCCTTACGTGCAAGGTTCGGTTGCATACCAATTTGTTCAAAAGTCTAAATATCTTATGTTTAGGACTAAAATTTGGAAAAAAAATACTTTTGGCAATTCGAAAACTTTGATTTCCCAGACTCAAGCGCACTTAGCTTATGTAAGAAACGCATTAGATCATACCATCACGCCTGAATTAATTCATTCTGAATTATGTCTTCAAAAAAAATTAGGGGATTTACTTTGGCGGGAAGACCTTTATTGGAAGCAACGTGCTAAACACAATTGGCTAAAAGATGGAGATTCTAATACTAAATATTTTCATTCGGCGGTGAATCATCGAAAGGTTAGGAATCGTATTTCGGCTATTTGTACTGACAATAACATTTGGCTTACTTCCCAATCGGATATTGAAATGGAATTTCTTTCATTTTATAAAAATCTGTTTACCTCTACCAACCCATGTATGGAGAATATTACTTATGATCATTGTCCTCCTCAGTTAACTAGCGAGGACTTAAATTTTCTTAATAAATCGATCACACCTTTAGAAATTAAAAATATTGTGTGGAACATGGCCCATCACAAGTCTCCGGGACGGGATGGCCTCACCGATGAATTTTACAAAGACCATTGGGACGTGGTGGGTTCTTCTATTACTAAGGTTGTCCAATCCTTTTTTCACTCGAGTTTTTTGCTCAAAGAACTTAACCAAACTTTTCTAGTTTTTATACCGAAATGTGACAACCCTTCCAAAACATCACAATTTAGACCTATTAGCCTTTGTAATGTGAGCTATAAAATTATTTCTACTATTTTAATTAACAGAATTCGACCTTTCTTGTCAAAAATTGTGACACCATTTCAAAATGCTTTTGTTCCGGGGCGACATATTCAGGATAATATTTTAATTACGCATGAAATGCTTCACACTATGAGAGGTTCAAAATCTAAGAGTGGTAGTTTCGCTCTTAAACTTGATCTTTCTAAAGCGTATGATAAATTAGAATGACCTTTCATTAAATGGGTTTTACAGCAACACGGTTTCCCCGAATTTCGGATTACTCGAATTATGTCATGTAGTACCACTCCTACTTTTTCCACAATTATCAACGGCCAATCAGGTGATTTTTTTAAACCTTCTAGGGGTTTAAGACAATGGGATCCTTTATCCCCATATCTATTCATTATGGCCTTGGATGTATTTATACGTTCATTAACAAAAGCGAATAGTGATAAAATTATATCTGCATCAAAAGCATCTAGGTTTGGCCCCCCTATTCCTATTTTGGCCTTTGCTGACGATTGCATTATTTTCTTACAAGGTTCTATTCGAAATGTGGATAACTTCAAACTGATCCTTAATAAATTTTGTTGCCTTTCTGGTCAAAGTTTGAACTCTGATAAATCTTCCATTTTATTCTCTACTAATATGGCTTCCACTAATAAAAGTAGGATTAAGGATGCCCTTACTATTCCTCTTTTTCGCTCTAATGAGAAATATTTGGGGGTGCCGATGATTAATGGTAGAGTGACTAAAGCTATTTTTCAAGACATTATTATTAAACTAGATAAACGAATTAATCTATGGTATAACCAATACTTATCCTACGCTAGTAGGATACTCCTCATCAATTCGGTTACTGATTCGCTGCCTATTTACAGTATGTCTTCTTTTCAACTGCCTAAAACTCTCCTTGACGAATTTTTGGGTAAGATTAGGGCCACTCCCAACTCTAAGAAAAAAGCTACTATCCAATGGAGTGCGATGACTAGGTCGAAAATCTTGGGTGGGTTAGGAATAAAAAATTTGCATACGCTCAATCAAACCTTTATATTAAAATTAGGATGGGATTTGCTTAATAATCCTAATTCCTTATGGGCAACTATTATGCATCACAAATATTACCATCATACTACATTCCTTAACTTTAAACTTAAAAATCGCAATTCTTGGGTCTGGCTAAATATTTCTAAAGGAATTTTACTTCTGACTAAGGGAATTCAATGGTCCTTACATGAGGGAAAGGTTAAATTTTGGACTCATAACTGGTTATCCAATAATTCCTTACAACAAATTCTTCAAAAATCTAGTTATGATTACTCTATTCGAGTATCGCAATTCCGGCACAATGGTACTGACAATTGGAATATTACGGAATTACTGAGGTATATTCCATTACACCTTGTTTCTCATATTATTAGTATTCCTTGGCATGATAACAATTCACCGTATATTGCCTTTTGGAGTCCTAATAAAAAAGGGTTATTTAATGTCAAAACCACCTATAACTGGATTACTAATACAGACGTGAGAATTAGTAGGCCTTTACTCCCTTGGCTCCGGTTATGGAAGTTACCTTGTACTAATAAAATTAAAATTTTCTTATGGTTTTTGTCTCACAATGGCTTACCTACTGGCGATGTTTTAAGGGCAAAACATATATACCATTCGGATAAATGCTCTTTATGTCAACAAAATGATTCCAATAGTCATTTCCTAACCAACTGTACCGCTTTTCAAAATATTTTAGATAACGTTGGATTGCAATTTCCTACGGATATTCACTTCTTACTTGCTATTGATACAAGAAATAGAACTGGGAATCATTCAAACATTTTAACCACTACAAAAAACCTTTTTACATATTGGCGAATATGGAATTCCCGAAATAACGCACTGTTTAACAATTGTCCTATCCAATTAAATCTAATTAGGCATCAAGTTAGTGAGGATATCTATAATTACAATTCGATTCATATCTCAGAAACACCGCCTCAACTTAGGCATGTTAAGATAAATATCGCTTGGCATCCTTCAGATAAAACTATTTATAAACTCAATACTGACGGATCATGCAATACTACAAATCTATCTGCGGGCATTGGAGGTGTCCTCAGAGACGATAAGGGCATTTTTATTTGGGGTTTTGCTAAAAATATTGGTTACAATTCCAATGCTATAGCTGAAATGTGGGCAATAAAAGATGGCTTAAAATTTGCTATTAATCGAGGTATTCGTAATATACATGTGGAAACGGATTCTTTGTCTACTTACCAACTGTTTTGTAGGGTCCCATGTTCGAGCCACCATATCTAAGAACTACTCCGGGACTGCAGTAAGGAGATTCAGAAGTTTGATACAGTGTGGATATCTTTTTGCTATAGAGAGGCCAACTCGGTAGCTGACGTCTTGGCCAAGATCGGAAATAGTTGTCATTATATGAATAGTTTTTTTGATATAGCACCTAGATTTATCTACAAACCGCTTTTGGCAGATAGTACTAGTACTATAGTTAGTAGGTTTGTGGATAAACCTAACTGTTGTAATACGGTTATGATATAATATTCTGTTTGAGTTTGTTAAAAAAAAACAAAGGGTATTTTGTTCTAGTTTCCAGCCATAAAGGTTTTTTTTTCTCTCTCACCTATATATGTTCCAAACAGTATTTTTTTCTATTTTTTTCTATGTCAAGACTTACATGAGGTTTCTTTAATTTCATTTTAAACTCTTTCAAGACAACACAGAAAGAGAAGAAAACTGCCCATGCCTTTGATAAAGGAAATTGATAGCTAGATTAACACATTATTTTTTTGTATTGACTATGCCTTCGATAGAGAAAATTGATTATACTTTTCAATGTGTTATATGTTGGATGATTTTAATATTTATGGGTATTAATTGTTAGAGAAAATGAAAGGTTAAAACCATTAATTAATTGGAATAAGAAAAGACAAAGGGAAGTGGGAAAACTAAAGTCCCACATTGGAAAAGTGTGAAAAAGTTAGTGGGTTAATAAATGCTTTTGTGTCATAAGAGATTACTTGTGTGCATTGAAATGTATGGTACTAGTGTACACCTTAGGTCCAAGGATGGTGCTTTGCACCATCCGCACACGCACACGCACACGCGCGCGTGCGCGCGTGTGCGAAAGTGCGATTGGGCGTTTAGGGCGCTTTAGAGGCGCACTTTGCACGTACGCTGGCGCCACTTCGTTAAGTATTAACCCTTAGAGTCGCACCTTTTTAGTTCAAATCTGGAACGTTCAAAATATAGTTATATATCCAAGGGTCATGATTAAATGACCTTTGGATGTGGTGTCTCTTCATGAAAAGACACCACAAAAGGCTATATATAGAAGGCAAAATCCTGTCATAATGAATTCCGAAAATTCTCTTTCTCTCTATTATTTCTTCTTACCAATTTCATAGAGTGTTCTGGGTTATTATTCAAGTTTGCTACTTGAATAAACCCGTGGATTTGTTGTATCTTGGAGGTAATTTGCCTAGACCCGTTAGCAAACTCTGTACGAGTGGGGGAAAATAACACCTTAAGGACAGTAGTTTATCACGCCTCAAATCCAATCATCTGTTCATATTTTCTGCATAATTAAAAATTCCTCAACAATCTTAAGGTGTTATTTATGGAGGCAGAAAAGAATATGAATATGTTTCTGAATCCCAATGTGCATTTGGATCGCTTTGATGGAACAAATTTCACTCGCTGGAAAGGAAAATTATTCTTCCTTCTCACAGTTTTGAAAATTGCATATGTTCTGGATCCTAAACTAGAAGCAATTCCGGAACCAAAAGAAGACGATAATGAAACTGTCAAAGAACAAAGGAAGAAACGTGAAGAAGACGAATTGGTGTGTCGTGGGCATATTCTGAATACACTGTCTGATCGATTATATGATCTTTACAACTCTATGCAGTCTCCGCGGGAAATCTGGAATGCTCTTGAATATAAATACAAAACAGAGAAAGAAGGTACGGATAAATTCTTAATTCGGAAATAGTTCGAATTCAAAATAAGTGATAACCAAACTGTTTTAGACCAAGAACATGAGTTGCAAATCCTTGTCACAAAGCTTCGTGAATTAAAGGTGGAAATTTATGAATCGTTTCAAGTTGGTGCAATTATTGCAAAATTACCACCAAGTTGGAATGATTGTCGTATGAAACTCCTACATAGGAAAGATGATATAAGTTTGGAGGAATTACAAAAACATTTAAGAATTGCAGAAGAAACCAGATCCCGTGATCAAACAAATGTTTCTCATAATTCCACCAAAGTAAACTTTGTTGAAGGAAAGAAATATCATACGAACTTCAAACCTAATGGTAAGAAGTTCAAGAAAAATAATTCCAATAAGAAACAGTCCAATGGGGCTTGTTTCAATTGTGGCAAAAATGGCCACTATGCCCGTGATTGCAGAAACAAGAAACGAAAGATAGATGCTACTGAATCAAATAATACAAACAATGCAAATATGGTGGGAAATAAGATCGAGGATCTTATAGCAATGGTATCGGACATGCAAATTGGTATGATTACTGAACTAAACATGGCGGCAATAACGAAGTCTTCTGACTGGTGGCTCGATTCTGGGGCTACCATACATGTCTTCAATGATAAATCATTGTACTCCGCATATGAAAAAGCAGAGGACGATCAAGAGGTTCTAATGGGGAATCATAATTCTGCCAAAGTTATGGGAAAACGAAACGTTGAACTACAATTCACATCTGGAAAGAAGTTGACGTTGACAAATGTTCTGCACGTACCAGAAATTCGAAAAAATCTAGTGTCTGCAAGTTTGATTTGTAAAAGCGGCATTAAAGCCGTCTTTAAGTCTGATAAGTTAATTCTGTCTAAGAATGGGGCATTTGTTGGGAAAGGGTATGCTTGTGATGGAATGTTCAAACTCAGTATTTTGATTAATAATATGAATAATTCTGCTTATATTGTTGAGTCTTTTGATGTTTGGCATGCTAGATTAGCGCATTTAAATTTTAGATCATTGAAGTACATGTCTAAACATAAATTAATAACTTGTGATAATACTTCTCATGAAAAATGTCAAATCTGTATCCAAGCAAAATTAACAAAAAGACCTTTTCCTAAAGTCGAACGAGGTGCTGAATTATTAGAATTAGTTCATTCTGATATATGTGAATGTAATGGTGTTTTAACTAGAGGCGGAAAAAGATACTTTATTACATTCATTGATGATTGTTCAAAATTCACATATGTATATTTGATAAGACATAAGGATGAAGCTTTTTCAATGTTTAAACATTATAAAGCAGAAGTGGAAAATCAAAAGGAAAAGAAAGTTAAAATTCTTCGTAGTGATAGAGGGGGAGAGTATTTTCCAAATGAATTTGACTCATTTTGTGAAGAACATGGAATAATACATCAAAGAACTGCCCCTTATACTCACCAACAAAATGGTTTAGCTGAAAGAAAGAATAGGACTCTTACTAATATGATCAATTCTATGTTGATTAATTCAAACTTACCAAACAATTTGTGGGGAGAAGCTTTACTCACCGCTTGTCATTTACACAACAGAATTCCATCAATGAAAACACATGTTTCTCCATACGAGGTATGGAAGAATCGAAAACCAAATCTGGACTACCTAAGGGTCTGGGGTTGTTTGGCTTTCTATAGAATTCATGACCCGAAAAGTTCAAAGTTGGGTGTAAGAGGAATTAAAAGTGTTTTCATAGGATACGCGGAAAATTCTAAGGCATATAGGTTATTGGACTTAAATTCTAATGTTGTAATTGAATCAAGGGATGTTGAATTTATTGAAAATAAATTTTATAACGATTCATGTGTCGAATTAGATGCCAATCCTAATACATCCACTAGGTTGATTCCTAGACCATCAATTAATAATAAAAGGAATGAACCCGAAATAGAAATAGAACCTAGAAGAAGTCAGCGTGCTAGAAAAGAAAAATCTTTTGGCTCTGATTTTATTTCATCTCAAGCCTTAGCCTTTTTGGTTGAAGGAGATAGAGATAATATTCTTAATAAAAAGCCTATTTTACTTAACGTAGAAGAAGATCCTAAAACCTTTAACGAAGCAATGACTTCAAGAGATGCTTCTTTTTAAAAAGAAGCTATTAATGATGAGATGGATTCAATTCTATCAAATCAGACATGGGTTTTAGTGGACTTGCCACAAGGATCACAACCTATTAGTAGTAAATGGGTATTTAGAAGAAAATACAATACCGATGGTTCTATTCAAACCTTTAAGGCTAGATTGGTAGCAAAAGGTTTTAAACAAAGAAAAGGGATTGACTATTTCGATACTTATGCACCTGTTGCTCCATACGTGTTTTAATGGCAATTGCATCAATTTATAATCTGTTTGTGCATCAAATGGATGTTAAAACAACATTTTTGAATGGTGACCTAGATGAAGAGGTATATATGGAACAACCCGAAGGGTTTGTTTTGCCCGAAAATGAACATAAAGTTTGTAAATTAATTAAGTCACTTTATGGGTTGAAACAAGCACCAAAGCAGTGGCATGAAAAGTTTGATACAATCATTCTTTCTAATGGTTTCAAACATAACAACGCTGATAAGTGCATTTATTCTAAATTCACCGATGACTATGGTGTAATTATTTGTCTATATGTTGATGACTTATTAATTTTTGGTACAAAAATGAGAGGTATATATGAAACTAAGCAGTATCTTAGTTCACAATTTAAGATGAAAGATCTTAATGAAGTGGATACCATCTTGGGTATTAAAGTTAAGAAACATAGTGGAGGTTATGCATTATGCCAATCTCATTACATTGACAAAGTTATTCACAAATTTAATCACTTGAAAATAAAAGAAGCAAATACCCCATATGATTCTAGTATAAAATTATTAGAAAATTCTGGCAGAGCAGTTGCACAACTTGAATATGCTAGTGCAATTGGAAGTTTAATGTATGCGATGCATTGTACAAGGCCAGATATTGCATTTGCAGTAGGTAAAATGTCAAGATACACTAATAATCCAAGTGTGGATCATTGGAAAGCAATTGGGAGGATTTTTGGTTACCTCAAGAAGACCAAAGAATTAGGTCTATTTTATTATGACTTTCCTGCAGTTCTTGAAGGATACTCTGATGCTAGTTGGATAACTAGTGAAAGTGATAATAAATCCACATCTGGATGGATATTCACCTTAGCAGGTGGGGCGGTATCTTGGGCATCCAAGAAACAAACTTGCATTACACATTCAACAATGGAATCTGAGTTTATAGCACTGGCAGCAGCCGGAAAAGAAGCAGAGTGGCTAAGAAATTTATTATTAGACATAAAGTTATGGCCAAAACCAATGCCATCTCTTTCTTTATATTATGATAGTGAAGCTACATTGTCTAGAGCGTATAACAAAGTATATAATGGAAAATCTAGACACATAAGTTTAAGACATGAATATGTCAAACAATTAATAACTTATGGAGTTATTAATATTATATATGTTCGAACAAATAAGAATCTAGCGGACCCTCTTACCAAAGGACTTTCTAGAGATTTGGTAAAGGACACATCTAGTGGAATGGGACTAAAACCATTTTTTTTCAATAGTCACCGGTAATGGTAACCCAACTTTGTAATAGCATTACCACTATTCCAAAGTTTAATGGGTAATAACAAGTTACTGATAAGTAATTAGTTTTGCACTGAAATTTATTCAATTTCATGTCCCTTCTAGGATGTTCAGTGCATATTGCTACGTCAAGAGGATGAGTTTAACTCTTAATGAAGTTCGTTGTCTAAAGTAGCAAGGACATGCAAGAGAACTTCACCTATATGAATATAGGAAGTGGTGCCGCTTCTAGCAAGATTTTGGATTTATTCTTGTAAATATTCATGAAGCCAAGATAGTGCACATGGCCATAATAGTGCTAAAAAAATATTGAACATCTCGTAGAGATTGGGATATCTCATGTGTGATATATATCTGGTTCTAAATAATAAGACGAGGTTTAATGCATGGCACACCATTGTCTTATTAGAACTTTGATATATATCCACTAACTAAAGGTTTAAATCGAAAGATACCTCCTTGTATGCATGAGCATATTACAAGAAGAAATTGCATTAATATTAAAATATAGTGGGGGATTGTTGGATGATTTTAATATTTATGGGTATTAATTGTTAGAGAAAATGAAAGGTTAAAACCATTAATTAATTGGAATAAGAAAAGACAAAGGGAAGTGGGAAAACTAAAGTCCCACATTGGAAAAGTGTGAAAAAGTTAGTGGGTTAATAAATTCTTTTGTGTCATAAGAGATTACTTGTGTGGATTGAAGTGTATGCTACTAGTGTACACCTTAGGTCCAAGGATGGTGCTTTGCACCATCCGCACACGCACACGCACACGCGCGCGCGCGCGCGTGTGAGAAAGTACGATTGGGCGTTTAGGGCGCTTTGGGCGCTTTAGAGGCGCACTTTGCACTTCGCACGTACGCATCGTTGCGAGGAGAAGTAGGAGCCTTTGATTGTTGACAACGTCTAAAGATCAAACAGTCCAGATTAAATCCATAATAAATGACACATAATTATGGCGCGAGTGGATCTGAACTGCCGGATTTTTGCGCCACTTCGTTAAGTATTAACCCTTACAGTCGCACCTTTTTAGTTCAAATCTGGAACGTTCAAAATATAGTTATATATCCAAGGGCCGTGATTAAATGGCCTTTGGATGTGGTGTCTCTTCATGAACAGACACCACAAAAGGCTATATATAGAAGGCAAAATCTTGTCATAATGAATTCCGAAAACTCTCTTTCTCTCTATTATTTCTTCTTACCAATTTCATAGAGTGTTCTGGGTTATTATTCAAGTTTGCTACTTGAATAAACCCGTGGATTTGTTGTATCTTGGAGGTAATTTGCCTAGACCCGTTAGCAAACTCTGTACGAGTGGGGGCAAATAACACCTTAAGGACAGTAGTTTATCACGCCTCAAATCCAGTCATCTGTTCATATTTTCTGCATAATTAAAAATTCCTCAACATTATATAGTCTATTTTCTTATTTTACATTCATTAGCTATGCCCACACTTCTGAATTTAACAACATAATTTTTTTGTAGGTTTCCCCAAAAACTCTAAATCATGATCACTATTTTTTATCTTTCTATATCTTATTACTCTTCATAATAGTTAAGATTTAATATTTTTGTGTTCTTTCAACATGATTTTAGTTGTTTATTTTGGGCTTAATTTGATTAATTAAACTGAAATACAAATAAAATATAAGGGTTTTGATTGAGAACGAAAATGCTGGAGGAATTTACATTGGTGAGTCCATCGGTGTGGATGATAGTTATTGTATAACAAGAGGTTAAACTACTTCACATTGATGTCATTGATAATTTTCTTCCTACTTCTATTCTATATTGAATGCTTATTCCATTTCTTTTATTACTTTGTCGGTTCGATTTTAAATGCCAAATTTCATTATATGAATATTTTAGCTTCGGTACAAACTATTTACTTTTCTCTCCATCCAAATTTTCGAGCGAAATTAATAGGAGGGAGATACCAATGGGTGTTTCAACCAAGAGCTTGACTAGGACTTTAGGTGTGATGATCATTCTGTCTTGTAACTATTAATCTTAGAGTATTTTATTTTGTATCCCAATTAGAAACCATGATTCAACTAAGTGTTTTTCTTTTAATTTTTTTGAATCATGAAAAAATTACTTAATTTTAATATATGCAAGCTCAGTGGCGGATCCAAGATTTTTTGTCAACGGGGGCGCATGTTTCGAGTGTTGCCGGGGGTTCGGGGGCAGGAGCTCCCAAGGCGATTTTTTGGATTATTTCGAGTTTTATATAAATTAAAGCTTTTTAATGCTCAAACAACTACATATTATAGCTTTATTTTGAGTTTTATACAAATTATAGTTCATCCAAATTGACCCCAATATTAGGTAAGTGTTGGGATTATGTGGTTTGTGCCACAATTTGGGATTGAACTTCTTGATGGAGAAGATTATCAGACTCCGCATTGGGAGATGATTGAACCTCAACTTCGGATACAGTTTGTGTGTTGTCTCCTCTTTTACGTTTAAAAAGTTTCTCCACGACTTCTAGTTTAAAAAAACACATATTTCAGACTATATATTTCACTATGACTTTCCTTTCAATTTTTTTCCAGATATAAACCCACATATTTAAAAAAAAATTATAGATGAGATATAAAAAATTACATATGAGATATAAACAAATTCCATGACCTATATACACATATTTAAAAAAAATATATTTGGAATTTCAGACTACAAAAAATATACAATATATACATATACCTGATTACATATAAAAAAATTTATTACACATAAAAAAAATAAACCTTATTTTAGTCTTTGAAGTCTTTGAAGTGAGATAAGGAGAGGAGCATCAAGCAGGGAAGGGAGGAAGGGGTCTGTCCGGGTCTAGCAGTAAGCAGGTGTGGGTGTCCGTCCACAGCAAGCAGCATCACTCAGGGGAGGAATAGATGGGTCTCGGAAGGCGGCTTTGCTAGTGGAGGCAGAGCAGGGAAGTGATGCGGGAGAGATAAAGAGAAAGAGGAAATATGTTTAGACCTGTGAGACAAAATATAAATAGGTTTAGACGTTGGAGTTTTTACCAAAAGCCCCTATTGTTTTCATAAATTGAACTGGCGCAGTCTCCCCCTGGGGCCCTATGTCCGTTCGCCCCTGTAAAAGATTGAACTTTTATATGGGTGAAATGCAATTATTTTAATCTATTGCAAAAATTTAATGTTCTCTTTTGATTTTTCTCTATAAGGGATATGAATGAGGGTAAGGATCTGGAGGGTGCAATGGTCTTTTCTGTTGGAATAACACTAAAACTCAAAAAAGGGGAAGGGGCGTTTTTGTGACTTCATTTTTATACTTTATCTTATATTACTAACATACTTCCGACATGAAAGAAGATTGTAACATTTTATTTCTTTCAACAAATAAAACAACGTACCCATGTGCATGGGAATCTTTCATGGTTTGGAGAGTGTGCAAAGTCAAGGAGAACAAATAATAGATTGAGAGGATAATGAAGAGCACAAAGTTTGAGTTTCAAGAAGAACTATTTGTTTTCCTACTTTCATTTTCTTCATTGTTTTTCCATTTTAATTGAGCAATTTGATGGATGTGAGGGGGTAATGTAGAAATATCTTACTACTATAAATGCAAGACAAGGCATTTATTAGTCTTTGCCGTTAACCTATCCACGTGTCACATCTCTCTTAATTTCGATAGACGACATTTAATAGTGCACCCATCAATTGAATATGCTCATAAACACAAGGCTCAAGAAAATATGCTAGGAAACACACGCTTATCTAGCCTCGAGGCATGTGCTTTTTTACTAAACTTATCCTTTCTATCTCTACTAACGCCTCCAAATGAATGAAGAGCGAGAGGAAATTTTTGGCGATTCAATCATTTCATTTATTTCATGTGGCGGATTTGTATTACTCCTCCAAAAAATTACATGTATTACTCCTCCCAATAAACGATGCACCACTCAACATCTCGGAGCTAGATTTATAACATAAATATGGGTTTATCTCACTCCTACCATTTTCATTAATGTGGTGGAGGTATTTACTCTATTTGGTTGTTTGGAATTTTAGGGCTTATGATCATTTAGGATTCTGAATTTTATTGTTTTTGGCCTCAGTTTGGATTATGATCTCTTAACGGTATAGAATGTTGGAATTTCACGGCTTCTGTTTCAGGAATTGCCAATAACATTTTAGGTTTTTGAGGTAATATCTTCTCTGTCTCTCTCTCTCTCTCTCTCATTTTTGCCTTTAAATGTGGTATCTCTATCTTTACATATTTGTGTATGATGTTTGATTTTTGGGGTTGAGAAGAAGTTTTAACTTTGTTTACAGTAATTTCTTTAAATAGAATATTTAGTTAGATTTTTGATACCTTGGTAACCTTGGTTCAATAAGCTTTATTGAATAGGAGTTCACAAAATAACTAGTTTTAAGTATATTTTATTTGGCAATTCCATGCTTACTCAAAGGTCCCGTATCTTTCTTGATGATGATATAAATAACTAAATTCTTACGAAATGAAATTTTAGAAACATTTATATTTGGATGTGGATAAGAACTAAAAAATTGGTATGTTCATGATATGTTTAGTACTATTATTATTTATATATTGTGAGTAAGGTATTTGGGGTTATACATAGTTGTTGTAAGAATTGATTCAATGTCATTTGAATGTGGGTTCAAACAGTTTCATTCAGTGTGGGTTCGGGAACAATGTTAATTTTTTGAATGAGGTAATAGGTATACGAGGTAGTTGTGAACCAATTTTATGAGTAAGGTATTTGGGGTTGTACACAGTTGTTGCAAGATTTAATTCAATGTCGTTTCCTTTTAAAACTAAATGATCTCGCTAAATAAAATTCTCGATTTCCCATTACCACTCTACAATACCACGCTTAAGGTTCATCGTTTGTTCTGTACGAAACTATTTTCATTCGTATTATTGGATTTAATTCGTTGACCCAATTATTCTTATTATATTTTCTACTTCTCCCTGCCTCTTTTGTTTTGATTCGAAAATGATTGTGACTTTGCAAATTTTTATCACTACTTCTTTTCTTTCTTTCTTTAATTTTCCATTTATTTCTTGAGGCAAAATAATATTTCACATATTTATGTGCTTAAGTTCTTCAACAATGGTAGACCCCCAAAGAACTTTTTACTTTATTTTGATTGGATAACTTAGAAACTAGACCTGTTTTATAATCATCAAATATTATGATTGTTTTGTTAGTTTATCATATATCTCTCTTAAGCACATAAGGACACTGGTTCACTTTATTTGGAAAAGATGAGATAACCCACCTACTTTTATTTCAGAATCTGGAGTGGGTTGAAGATGTATTTGGTAGAGTTCAAAGTAGGTGATATAGTGTGCATGCAGCTAGCTCTGCTTTTCTTGGGCTTATGGCCTGCTATTTTGACGAAAGATGCATTGATATTCCTCAACATACCGAGTGAGGGTTGATTAATAGCATTTTTGTTTGATTAAACGAGTTGAGAGATAACAACAATGAGTGTTGTTTGATATCTACCTGACTATATGATAAAAAGTGACAGTACATTTCTTTTAATTAGATGTTATTTTTTCCCTATTATGTATAATAGTTTTATTATATATTTTTTTAGGTATTGGATATATAAATGTTTTTCCTACTATACTTATACTTATATATATATATATATATATATATATATATCGGTGGTATGAATTTGCTGATAAATGTAAAAAGCAACTGCTCTTTTATTTATCTGTTATTTTCTCCCCACTTATGTGTAATAGTTTTATCATATATTTATCAATTGGGGGGGGGGGGGATACTAGATATATAAATGTTTTTCCTACACTTATATTTCTACAAATAATTAAATGACATGTGTGATACATATTGATGATACAAATTTACATAATCTACAATAGGTAATAAAAAATTACTCAACATCTAGATATAAATGACGGTGAAGGGTGGGATGAGGTCACTGAATGTAGGATTTATCTTTTGTTTAGTCACATTAATGACAACAAATGTTATAATGTGTCATTTTTTTGGAAATTACAATATTTGATAATGTTACACGTATAAATGACATAAAGTAAACACTTTACGTATGAAATGACTATCACAATCGGCTAGCTCGCGCATCGCGTGGGTATACACCTAGTGCTAATGTAAAGCTTCTACAGCTCGACTACTGGATTTCTCTTGGTCCAACCAATTTTCATGGGATTCATAAATTTAAAGGACTTTTTTTCTTTCTCCCTTTTACATTAGGGGAATTAATAAATTTTAATTGGGATTAGTTATTTACATTCTACTAATTGTGTTGCATTCTTTCATTTTTAATTTTTTACATTCTTTTATTTATTTTTTTCTTTTATTTTTAGGGTCGTAACATACTTAAAACAAACTTGGGGAAATGTATGATTAGGTTGCATTATGATTTTAAATGACTTAGAATTAATGATGGATCCCGTTTTCATCTTATTGGATCTCTTTATGTTTTTATGTAAGTTAAATTTATTAAAGAGTTAAACTCAATATAAAATTTAACTACATAATAAATTGACTAATGAAATTCATGAAATCTTCTACTACAAGTAATTGAATAACTAATTTCTATGATAAACGAGTTGATTTTTACTTTTTCGTGGTTTATTTTTTTACTCATATCACATAAGCAACAATATAACAAATGTTAAATATAGTGAAACTAAAATAACTAAACATATAATTTATCATAATTTAATAAAACTAAGAAAAATATAATAATAGAGTTACTAATCATTACTATATTTTAAAATAATTAAATACCTGTAGGACTTGCTGAGGTTTCTCCAAACTTGGAATCTAATTTTCTCACAATTTCTAAATATTTTTATGTGATGAAATTACAGGTGTCTCCCATCCACGATATACATAAATATTGTATCATTTTTAATATATGACGAAGAAGATATATATGTTACATATAGTTACATTATCTTTTTGCATTGTGCTAATTTTGTAAAAAAAATAATCTTTAGACTTCCTCATATTCATTTTAAGTTGTATTATTTATTCACTACATTACTTACACTTACATGTTCATGGTTATGGATACAATTTTTTTTAAATACTGATAACAATTATCTTTTAATTTATATATTTAAATAAAATATTTCAAAATGCGTTATGCCCGACCATGCCATAACATGTTTGTACTGTTACTCTTACAATTTGATGGCTACGATAATTTTTTTAAACAATGATACTAATTGCATAATATATTATATATTAAAATAATATATTTCAAAATGTGGTACATCCAACCGTGCAACACACAGGTTACCACTAGTATATATATATTGAGTGTAATAGTATATATATACATCTATGTGTGAATGATTTATATGTGAACATACCTACTCTAGAGATGCTATCATTGGAGGTTGCATGTAGTGGACAGTCCACCCTAGCATGACCAGTAGGTATTGGGTTGTTTCCCCAGGTCATACGATTGTTGTATGACCACTGTAGGTGAGTTTCGAGTCCGATTGGGGTAATATGGTATGGTTATGACCCACTAATGTATGTCTATGACGACCTCCAGTTTGTGTGTTTACAATTTGGGATTGATGGTGAGATTTCAACCAGGTGGTCCAGGAGTGGCATGTCTCGTACCTGGAGCCTGATAGGATACTAGGGAATGCATATGATAGAACAGCTCGAGGATTCCACATATATATATATATATATATATATATATATATATATGTGAACTTTATGAATGTGTGAACATTAAATTATAACTAGTATATAGTTATGTTGATTATCTAATGGCATGAGTCTAATTGAGAATTACTATGACATAGCTTACGTCACAGCTGAGTGACAAACAAAGTGAAGTGAAATACGAGTAGAACATATGGGGTTAGAGTTAGCATATTGGACTATATGAAGAATGAAGTTGTAAGTTTATATGAACTAAGGTTATTTCGTAGAATACACACACACAACCCAATTAAAATTTGCCAAATAGAGATATTTTCCAATATTAAATTCCTTTTGCAAATTTACAAGTTAGCATGAACAATTTCCAGTTAATGCGATGGGGTTGATAATTTGATCAAGTGAAATAAAATTATCCAATTTTATCCATTTTATCCCAGGCATGCATCTATGTGATTTAATAAAGTAAGTTGCAAAAATCACAACCACAACGCAGTAATGTATGAGGAAAACCCAAATGGGAAAAACCTCGGATGGCTGGGCCTAGACAAAATCCACTACAAAATAGGTTTTACAAGAGACTCAAAAGGCTTACAGACATTGACTCACTCAAGACATGCTTATGCCGTCCTCTACCTCTGAAGTTGTAGTACGCGAAGCTCCAACGCATTGCTCGACACTACTCATGTCGCGGTATCAACTGAAGCCCTAAAACACTGTCTCCAATAAGCTTGAGTGCAGAGATCCACACTACACCAAAATGTTAATTTTGTGACTGCCTTTTTGTGACTGCCAATTGGGGTGACAAACTAGTCACTCCCTGGAGCAGTCACAAAATTATTTGTGACTGCCATTAGGAGTGATAAAATTAATTGGTTAAAAAAAATTTGAGTCAATTAGTTTGTTACCGCTAATGGGAGTCACAAATGTTACCATATAATTAATTTATGACTCCTATAAGCAGTCACGAAATTATAACTGCTATGAGGAGTCACAAATTTTAGTCTTAGATTTAATTTATGACCGCTATTATCGGTCACAAATTTGTAACTGCTATTGGCGATCATAAATTTTGGTCTAAGACTTAATTTGTAACTGCTATTGGCAATCATAAATTTGTAACTGCTCCCAGCAGTAACAAATTTTGATCTTAGACTCAATTTGTGACTGCTATTAGCGGTCACAAATTTGTGACTGCTGTGACACCCCGCCTAATTAAATACCGGGCGATCACTCCTTTATTAAATTAAATCAAGGTTTACAGTTGGTTCATTCTCAGCATCACTGTCGATAAAAATAAATTTTCCAATTTAACACCCTAAATAATTAAGCTAAGTGTCAAAACATTTTTCATACAAACTTCCAAATTTTAATTAAAGAAAAAGATTTATTTATAAAACAACATTTCTACAATTAAAAATCACACCACGATAAACCAAATAATATAATACATTCGTCAATCGAATACCAACATATGAAAACTAAAATCACAAGTCCATACTGAATAAATCCCAAAGAACAATACTGGAATGAGTGAAATATAAATGTCCCGATAACAAATAAATAATGAAAAGGGCGACACATGCCCAATAAATGAGAGTGCTAGAAGTGGAGTCAATAAAAGAAGCCGTCTACTCAAGTGACCTGCAACTCCCACCTAAGCTGCAGCACGTTCCTCTCAAGGGATCCTAAGCAAGACGCCCCTGTGGATGGGCACCTAAAAATATACAATATATACAAGAGAGAGAGAGAGAGAAAAAGAAACGGGTCAGATCCCGAAAGTGTGTTTGATTTTGAAATACGTTTAGCAAGTATTTAAATTGATACAGGCCAATGCAATAACATATTAGTGCATCGCTCTCTTGAGAAATACTCACCTCTCTTCTAATGTGCACACCTATCGCACTAACCTTCCCATTGGTTTGTACTTATCAATATTAACATACTAATCTCCTCAATAATTTAGCGTATCTTAACTTATTCATAAGACTTCAAAACCGAACAATATTTTGTTTAAAAAGAATATTTCCAGATTAACAACACAACTCTCGTTTTAGCTTTTATTAATATAAAAAGTTTCTCAGTAACATATTATATTATTTCAAAACAAGTCTTTATTATCTGAATCATAAACCATATCCTACTTATCAAATCACAGTAGGCAGTTTCAAATTTCCAAATCTCATATATATATTAACTACTCGTATAATATATATAAAATAACAGCACCCCACATAAAACAACGGTGCATGCATACTCTACTATCCAAAGCCCCATATCACTCATATTAAGGGGAATACACTCAGAATCACTCTCGAATTGTATTAACATAAATACACAAACAATATTGAGGCGAAGCATAGATTCCAAGTCTCTAAGAGGATGGCACATACTGGCGTCTCTTAGGACCGTCTGAACTATCACATCGATAGCCTGTACCAAGGGCATCTATCTTCTAGGGTACAAGTTAATATCCCCCATAAAGGTCCCATCGAGATAAGATTTGTCCCAGCGCGGAAACCTCAGGGATAGCAAGTAGCGTGGGTATGATTTTTCACATGCATATAATATATGTACACACAATTATATAAATATACCACTTCCTCAAATTAATATAGGTTCTTCTCATCACCCGTAATTATACAATTTATCCTTAATTTCACATTTAGAGAATTACGCATAAGGTTTCATTCCTAACCTTAACTCGAAGGGTTTCCTCACTTATTACCTAACACTCGTGGGCTACATCCTCACAAATCTGAATTTCAGTAAGTGTCTTTATTAGGTTCCAACGTAACTCTCTTACGCACCTCACCCTTTAAATTCATAAATCCACTAACCTAAAGTAAATATCCCATAAATACCATTTTCGTTAAAGACTAAAGGTTCCAACATTTATTCATATACCCTACTGGTCCTCAATGTCTCCCAAATCAATTTATCAAGAGTGCCCAAGAATTATATCACGACAATTTGAATTTAACGCATTTAAAGAGGGAATTAGGAGTCTGCCAGGAGGGGTCTATCGATCGAAGCTTGGGGCTCGATCGATCGAAGCTCTAGGCTCGATCGATCGATCAAGCAGGTCTGGGCAAAATTCTGCAGAATGCAGTTACGGGTTTCATCCAACTTCTTCATCTAAAATGATGTTTTTCCATTCTAGTCGCCCCAAAAATCCTACTATCATCATTGTAACATTATACCAGGTGTTTATAATGTAAAGCATGCGTGTAACTATCATTAAACATGGATTTTCAACCTAAAATCATGTCCAATTATCAAGAACCCTAAAATTTTCTTAAACAGATTTCTAATGAATCTTTCTCCAATATTTCTTTATTATGATCACCAAATTTCGTGGTTTATTACCTCTACATGGCAAGGGTTTCCAGAATCAACATGTACATCAATACTACATGGGTTTTTCCTATCAAAGATTGGGTTTTCTTCCATAATTTTCATCACAATTCAATCCTAAACTAATACGAAGATTGCATTAACGAAAATACGCAAGTTAAACAATTGCCTGGGATTTTTGGTATGCAGATTCCCGGATGATTTTGGTATGGTTGCGTTCCTTGTCTCGTGATCTACGCGGTGGTGGTGGTGGCGGTGAAATCCGGTGGCTTTTTGGCCTTGATTTGCCTTGGATCTCTTTCCCCTCTTCTCCAATGGCCGTCACTTGATTTGTGAAGGTTCTAACCCTAAGAGGCTAACCTAATGGCTGATATAGGTTGGCTGAAATTCGTGGGTTTAATTACCCAATTATGTAAAATGACTAAAGTGCCCTCCCGGGGTACTAATTAGGCCTAAAAACTCCCCGAGACCCAAACTAAACTCCCGGGTATACTTTTCTGACTATCTCGACCCTTCCGAACGCGTTGGCGCGCTCAAAACGACCATACGAACAACTTATAAAATATTTACTTTTTATTTAACAAAATTAGTCTCGACGTGACACGGGCACGTTCCGACTTAAATTTTCGAAATAGTCATTTAATTCACTTATGACATTCAATATAACCAATATAATATATTACTATACTCATTAGTAATATTCAACAAGTTTCCCATAATTACTAACTCTCGTCACGTTAATAATTATTACATAATTAATTTTTGGATTTTTATTAAATAAACCAACACATTAAATTTAATAAATCCCCAAATTAATATAGCATAAAAATACGGGGTATTACATACTTCCCCCCTAATTTCCGAATTTCATCCCGAAATTCGGAAAATAAGGCATACCTGGTAAAAACAACTCTTGATATCTCTCGCGCATATCTGCCTCACGCTCCCAAGTGGATTCCTCCACATTATGATGCTCCCACTGGACTCGCACAAGTGGAACTATTTTTGACCTCAATCTCCTCTCACTATAGTCTAGAATAGCCACTGGTCTCTCTATGTAAGAGCTATCAGACTGCAAGTCAATCTCATCTATCGCAATGTGAGTATGGGCCATATCATCCCGAAGATATCGTCTCAACGACGAGATGTGGAATACATCGTGGATGCGATGTAAATGTTCTGGAAATCCCAACCTGTATGCTACCGTCCCAATCCTCTCGATGATTGGAAATGGTCCCACGTACCTCGGGGCCAACTTCCCCTTCTTCCCGAACCTCATCACACCCTTCATAGGAGATACACGCAATAACACTTGATCTCCCACATTAAAATCCCGGAAGAACCGTTTCGCATCGGCATAGCTCTTCTGCCTATCCTGGGCTACCCGAATACGACTCCTGATTATCTCAATCCTCGCGGAGGTCTCCTGAATCACTTATGGCCCTAGCAACTTGTTATCCCCCGCCTCAAGCCAACAAGTTGGAGAACAACAAGGCCTGCCATATAAAGCCTCAAATGGAGCCATACCAATCGTAAACTGATAAGAGTTATTATAAGCAAACTCTACTAGTGGAAGATGTGTCTCCCATCCTCCTCCAAAATCGAGAATACACATACGTAGCATATCCTCCAACATCTGATTAGTACGCTCTGTCTGTCCATCTGTCTGTGGGTGGTAAGCTGAACTCAACTTCAACTCAGTACCCATAGCCTCCTGAAAGCTTTCCCAGAAACGTGACACAAAAATCTTGTCTCTATCTGACACAATATTCAGGGGCACCCCATGTAATCTGACAATCTCAGCGATGAACAACTGAGCATACTGACCCGTGGTATAATCTGTCCTCACTGGCAGAAAATGAGCCACCTTGGTCAAACGGTCTACAATCACCCAGATAGAATCGTGGCCCCGCTATGATGTAGGCAACCCTATAATGAAATCCATGGAAATACTCTCCCACTTCCACGCGGGTACTTCCAACGGCTGAAGCAATCCTGACGGTTTCTGGTGGTCCACCTTCACCAGCTGACAGGTAGAACACTTGGACACAAACTCGGCGATGTCCTTCTTCATCCCACTCCACCAGTATTGACGCCTCATGTCCTGGTACATTTTATCACCTCCCGGATGTACTGAAAATCGGGACCCGTGAGAATGAGTCATCACTTCATGACGTAACTCCGCGCCTTCTGGAACCACCAATCTCCCATTAAATCGCAAACCTCCATCAGAACTAACAGAATAGGACTCAGCACCCTCGGGTAGAAGTCGCACAATCTGCTCCTGGCAAAACGGGTATGTAGTCTATGCATGTATCACCCTTGTAACAATCTCGGGCGTGACCGACATTACGGATATGAATGATCGTGCCACTGCGTCTTGGTGACCCAATTCCTTCCATTTCGCTTTCCAGACGTCCGCTACATCGTCTACTGATCTACAGCTCAACGCATCAGCAACTACGTTGGCCTTCCCCGGATGATACTGTATATCGAACTGGTAGTCCTTCACAAACTCTAGCCATCTGCGCTGACGCATATTCAGCTCTCGCTGAGTGAACAGGTACTGCAGTGACTTATGGTCTGTGAACAAACGAAATTTCTCGCCCAATAAGTAGTGCCTCCAAATTCTCAATGCAAAGACGACCGCTGCTAACTCCAGGTCGTGGGTGGGGTAATTCTTCTCATGCGACTTAAGCTTGCAGGAAGCAAAAGCTATAGCCTTCTCTTCCTGCTGAAGTACTCCCCCAAGTCCCCGTAAGGACGCATCGGTATAAACCAGGTACTCCACACCCGGTTTCGGTAAGGCAAGGACTGGTGCTGAAGTAAGCTTGTCTTTCAGCTCGTCGAAAGCCAACTGACAAGCGTCATCCCAAACATATGGTACCCCTTTGCAAGTCAGATTCGTCAATGGACCCGCTATTTTGGAGAATCCCCGAATGAATCTCCTGTAGTATCCGGCTAATCCCAAGAAACTACGCACTTCTGTTGGTGTCGTGGGCTGTCCCCACTCCCTCACCGCTGACACTTTGCTCGGGTCAACTGCAATCCCTTGCTCAGAAACAACATGGCCCAAGAATTGTACCTCTCATAACCAGAATCCACACTTCTCGTACTTAGCATACAACTGATGCTCTCGTAGAGTCTGAAGAACTTGCCTCAAGTGCTCGGCATGCTCCTCCTCGGAGTGTGAATATATCAAGATATCATCTATGAAGATGATGACGAACTGATCTAAGAACTCTCTGAATACTCGGTTCATCAAGTCCATGAAAACGATTGGGGCATTTGTGAGTCCGAACGGCATCACCCTGAACTCATAGGACCTATATCTCGACAAGAAGGCAGTCTTTGAAACATCCTGCTCTCTAATACGTAACTGATGGTACCCCGACCTCAGATCTATCTTCGAAAAGAAAGTTGCTCCCCTTAACTGGTCGAACAGATCATCGATTCGAGGCAACGGATACTTATTCCGTATCGTGACCTTGTTCAATTCACGGTAGTCCACACACAATCTCAGTGAACCATCTCTTTTCTTCACAAACAAGACTGGAGCGCCCCAAGGTGAGGTACTCCTACGAATGAAGCCCTGACCTAACAGCTGCTCTATCTGATCTCGTAGCTCTCGCATCTCTGCTGGAGCCATACGGTACGGTGCGCGTGCTATAGGTCTCGTATCTGGCAATAAATCTATAACAAAGTCTATCTCACGACTGGGCGGTAGGACTGGTATCTCCTGAAACACATCGGAATACTCCCTGACGACAGGGATCGAATCTAAGGGAATTACAACCTCCTTAGAGGTATCCTCCTCTATGTAATAAAAATGAGCGGTCGAACCTCCCTCTGGGCGAGGCATCGCCACTACAAGCATCTCTTGCCCCGGAATGGCAAAAACAATGCTCCCACCGAAGCAATCGATCATGGCTCTATAATATGCGAGCCAATCCATACCAATAATCACATCATGTTCGTGCATGTCTAAGACTAACATGTCTGCGGGTAATACCAAGCTACCAATCTCTACCCCCACTCCCCGGCATATAAAGAAAATAAGTGACCCACTCCCCAGTGGTGAGTCGACACACGTTACGGTGCTCTCTGCTGTGGCTAGCAACCCTAAGGACTTTGCAAAATGTGTAGCTATAAAACAATGTGTTGCCCCCGTATCAAACAAAACTCGACCCATAGTACCATGGATAGGAAACATACCCTCAATTGCGGGTGGTGCCTGTGGAGCTGCTGCCTGGTGGACGTTATAGACACGTCCATACTGCAATTGCCCCTGCTGCACGGGAGCTGCTGGGATGGCTGGTAGGGCTGGCACCTGGGCTGGAGCT
Source organism: Sambucus nigra (assembly GCA_949130495.1). NCBI lineage: Eukaryota > Viridiplantae > Streptophyta > Magnoliopsida > Dipsacales > Adoxaceae > Sambucus > Sambucus nigra. Next base: position 366,936,853 of record OX422212.1, read on the forward strand.
GGGAGGGCAGGTGGAAAGAGTGGTCTATGCGGCTCATTACGGGCTCCCTGATGCTGTGGGGCCCTATCGCCCTCTGGGAAATCCTAGCGCCTATGGCCATATTTACCGCACCCAAAGCATCTGCCTTTGAAGTTACCGCCCCTCTGACCCTGCTGTCCACGGCCCTACTGGCCGTTACCTCCAAGCCACTGGCCCTGTTGGCCCTGATGTGCACGCTGTTGGCCTTGCTAGCCCTGCTGCTGTCCCTGCGGTCGGTGTTGGCCCTGCTAATTAGGCTGGCCCTGATGGCCCTGCCTGAAACCCCCGAATCCCTGCCTAGAATCACCTGAACGAAATATCTTAGCAGGGTCCCCCTGATGGGAACTCTGCTCGTGCTGACGAGTCTGTCCATGAGTTGGTGCCCCACTGGTACTATTACCCCCGGTCCTGCCCTGCTGGCTGGACTCCCCTGATCTCTTGCTTCCCTGAAGATGGAAGAGGTGATCCTGGCAATGTAGTAACGCTGCATTGAGTACATCAGTGAAAGTACTCAGGGATAGATTTCCAATAAGGTGCTGACGGATCCTCCAAGCTAACCCGTCGACAAACAGCAAAATCTTCTTGCTCTCAGTGGGTGCCTCATCCGGCACAATAGTGAGAAGTCTCGTGATCTGCTCCTCATACTCAGCTACAGTAAGGTTCTCCTGCTTCAGATTTAGTAATTTCCGCCTCATCTCAGTCTGCACTGCGGGTGGAAAATACTTGCTGTCAAACCGCTCCCAGAACAACTGAATAGGGATCGTGTCCCTCTCCTCCAAAGTAGTAGTGGACTCCCACCACTGTAATGCGGCTCCCACCAGCTTAAAGGAAGCCAACAACTGCTTTTGCACGTCAGTGCACTTATACATACGGAGGTGCCGCTGGATGTCTTTCTTCCATTGGCTGACTGTAACAATATCGGAGCTACCAGAAAACTCAGGGGGATGCGCTTTCTGAAAAGCATCCCGAACCCTCTCCCATGCGGATGGAAGTTGTGCTGGTACTGGCGCCACTGCCTGAACCTGGGGTGGAGCCTGCTGAATCACCGCTATTGCGGCATTCACCGCCTGAGCAACAATGTCGGCTACTTCGTTCGCATTCATTGTGCCTGGTGCCGGAGCTGCTGGCTGCTCGGCTTGGGCACGCCTATCTTTCGGAGCACGTCTCAGAGGCATATGAAACGTGAACAAGTCTATTAGTCTACAGTTATCTTCAAATCTCAAATAGCTGAAGACTTAAACGTAAAAGCAAGAATACAATAATCCTAAAAATAGGGCTCTATAATAATAACATTAAGCTGAAAGCGAAATAAGCCGTACAGATCATATGGACACTAGAACCTGATGCTCTGATACCACCTATGACACCCTGCCTAATTAAATACCGGGCGATCACTCCTTTATTAAATTAAATTAAGGTTTACAGTTGGTTCATTCTCAGCATCACTGTCGATAAAAATAAATTTTCCAATTTAACACCCTAAATAATAAAGCTAAGTGTCAAAACATTTTTCATACAAACTTCCAAATTTTAATTAAAGAAAAAGATTTATTTATAAAACAACATTTCTACAATTAAGAATCACACCACGATAAACCAAATAATATAATACATTCGTCAATCGAATGCCAACATATGAAAACTAAAATCACAAGTCCATACTGAATAAATCCTAAAGAACAATACTGGAATGACTGAAATATAAATGTCCCGATAAAAAATAAATAATGGAAAGGGCGACATGTGCCCAATAAATGAGAGTGCTAGAAGTGGAGTCAATAAAAGAAGCCGTCTACTTAAGTGACCTGCAACTCCCACCTAAGCTGCAGCACGTTCCACTCAAGGGATCCTAAGCAAGACGCCCCTGTGGTTGGGCACCTGAAAATATACATATATATACAAGAGAGAGATAGAGAAAAAGAAATGGGTCAGAGCCCGAAAGTGTGTTTGATTTTGAAATACGTTTAGCAAGTATTTAAATTGATACAGGCCAATGCAATAACATATTGGTGCGTCGCTCTCTTGAGAAATACTCACCTCTCTTCTAATGTGCACACCTATCGCACTAACCTTACCATTGGTTTGTACTTATCAATATTAACATACTAATCTCCTCAATAATTTAGCGTATCTTAACTTACTCATAAGACTTCAAAACCGAACAATATTTTGTTTAAAAAGAATATTTCCAGATTAACAGCGCAACTCTCATTTTAGCTTTTATTAATATAAAAAGTTTCTCAGTAACATATTATATTATTTCAAAACAAGTCTTTATTATCTGAATCATAAACCATATCCTACTTATCAAATCACAGTAGGTAGTTTCAAATTTCCAAATCTCATATATATATTAACTACTTGTATAATATATATAAAATAACAGCACCCCACATAAAACAACGGTGCGTGCATACTCTACTATCCAAAGCCCCATATCACTCATATTAAGGGGAATACATTCGGAATCACTCTCGAATTGTATTAACATAAATACACAAACAATATTGAGGCGAAGCATAGATTCCAAGTCTCTAAGAGGATGGCACATACCGGCGTCTCTTAGGACCGTCTGAACTATCACATCGATAGCCTGTACCAAGGACATCTATCTTCTAGGGTACAAGTCAATATCCCCCATAAAGGTCCCATCGAGATAAGACTTGTCCCAGCGCGGAAACCTCAGGGATAGCAAGTAGCGTGGGTATGATTTTTCACATGCATATAATATATGTACACATAATTATATAAATATACCACTTACTCAAATTAATATAGGTTCTTCTCATCACCCATAATTATACCATTTATCCTTAATTTCACATTTAGATAATTACGCATAAGGTTTCATTCCTAACCTTAACTCAAAGGGTTTCCTCACTTATTACCTAACACTCATGGGCTACATCCACACAAATCTGAATTTCAGTAACTGTCTTTATTAGGTTCCAACGTAACTCTCTTACGCACCTCACCTTTTAAATTCATAAATCCACTAACCTAAAGTAGATATCCCATAAATACCATTTTCGTTAAAGACTAAAGGTTCCAACATTTATTCATATACCCTACTGGTCCTCAATGTCTCCTAAATCAATTTATCAAGAGTGCCCAAGAATTATATCACGACAATTTGAATTTAATGCATTTAAATAGGGAATTAGGAGTCTGCCAGGAGGGGTCGATCGATCGAAGCTTGGGGCTCGATCGATCGAACCTTCGATCGATCGATCAAGCAGGTCTGGGCAAAATTCTGCAGAATGCAGTTACGGGTTTCATCCAACTTCTTCATCTAAAACGATGTTTTTCCATTCTAATCGCCCCAAAAATCCTACTATCATCATTATAACATTATACCAGGTGTTTATAATGTAAAGCATGCGTGTAACTATCATTAAACATGGATTTTCAACCTAAAATCATGTCCAATTATCAAGAACCCTAAAATTTTCTTAAACAGATTTCTAATGAATCTTTCTCCAATATTTCTTTATTATGATCACCAAATTCGTGGTTTATTACCTCTACATGGCAAGGGTTTCTAGAATCAACATGTACATCAATACTACATGGGTTTTTCCTATCAAAGATTAGGTTTTCTTCCATAATTTTCATCACAATTCAATCCTAAACTAATATGAAGATTGCATTAACGAAAATACGCAAGTTAAACACTTGCCTGGGATTTTTGGTATGCAGATTCCCAGATGATTTTGGTATGGCTGCGTTCCTTGTCTCGTGATCTACGCGGTGGTGGTGGTGGCGGTGAAATCCGGTGGCTTTTTGGCCTTGATTTGCCTTGGAGCTCTTTCCCCTCTTCTCCAATGGCCGTCACTTGATTTGTGAAGTTTCTAACCCTAAGAGGCTAACCTAATGGCTGATATAGGTTGGCTGAAATTCGTGGGTTTAATTACCCAATTATGTAAAATGACTAAACTGCCCTCCCGGGGTACTAATTAGGCCTAAAAATGCCCCGAGACTCAAACTAAACCCCCGAGTATACTTTTCTGACTATCTCGACCCTTCCGGACGCGTTGGCGCGCTCAAAACGACCATATGAACAACTTATAAAATATTTACTTTTTATTTAACAAATTAGTCCCGACGTGACACAGGCACGTCCCGACTTAAATTTCCGAAATAGTCATTTAATTCACTTATGACATTCAATATAACCAATATAATATATTACTATACTCATTAGCAATATTCAACAAGTTTCCCATAATTACTAACTCTCGTCACGTTAATAATTATTACATAATTAATTTCCGAATTTTTATTAAATAAACCAACACATTAAATTTAATAAATCCCCAAATTAATATAGCATAAAAATACGGGGTATTACAACTGCTATTAGCAGTCATAAAATTTTTCACCTATTTTAGTTTCCCTCTATCATACGTGAAGAGCTCCCGTTTTAATTTCCCTCTCTCTTTCATTTGCCAAAACCTCAAAGCCTAATTTCGTTTGTTATTTTATTTTGGTTATGTGAAGAAGCCATTGATGTGTATAGATTTTTCTTAGCTGTGAAGAAGACGTTGATGTGAAGAAGCATTTGCGATTCTAAAACCCTAATTTATGTGAATCAAACAGGTATATTTTTGGGTATTTTTGTTGTATAATTTCTGTCTAAAGCCTAATTTCGATTCTTATTATGTGTGGGTATGTGTGTATATTTGTGTGTATGTAGAGATTTCTGTTTATATGTGTGTGTATGTATAAATTTATGTTTACATGTGTGTGTATGTATGTGTATGTATATATTTATGTTTATATGTGTATTTATGAGTGTATCTATATACAAATTATATTTTATGTTAATAAGCCCTAGAAATTGTATTGAGGTTATTTTTTTGACAAAATATTATTCAAAAACTCTAGACATTATATTTTTTTGACCAAATATAATCAAATGGATTTTTAATATTACGAGTTTTGCCCGAGTTTTGTGGTCAACGTTCTCTAGACAAAATATAATCAAATCTGATTGTTTTGTTGTGAGTATATCTACACATCATTTAACCTCTTTCATTTTTTTGAATATTATGTTGTTTGGGAATATGTTAGATTTTTTTCAATAATCATTTTATACTATTCATATTTATTTTATCTAAAAATTAATTAAATAACCATTATTTTGTGCTCGTTCAAGTTTTGACGTTTTGTGCTTGGTTGGGTTTTCCTGTGAGTTTTAATGCAATGATAGTATTAATGCAATGACAAGTCAGAGATTATGTTCTAAATATTATCTCAAAATTCACTTAGTTTTATAATTTACTGAGTTTCTATTTGTTTGTATTGTAGAATTAATGGGGTTTCCACAATATAAAGAGTGGATGGGTGAAACTTGTAGAGTGGGGCAAGTATACGTTAATGGGGTTAAAGACTTTGTGAATTATGCAATGAAGAATCTCAAAACTGATATTATCCCATGCCCGTGCAATCGTTGTAAAAATGGGAAACGCTTGAAAGGGGTAGATGTAAAAGTACATTTGTTTCATTGGGGTATGCAAGCTGACTACACGTTTTGGCATTTCCATGGGGAGAGGGAATTTAAGTATATTCCAGAAGAAATACTTGTCAATGAAACCGTTCACACAAATGGTGACCCGTTAGTACATGCTAGGTTAAACGATCTCATAAATGATACGTATGAAGTGCACGCAGCACAAGAAAAGCAAGATAGTAGAGGGAATGCTTTAGGATGTGAGGATCATGTTGGCAACGATACGTACCAAGTTAAGGATTATATACGGTTAAAAGTAGCAGCCGCAACACCATTATACCATAACTCCAACCCCGACCACACAAAGTTATATGCCATGGTTGGGTTCCACAACTTAAAGAGCAAATTTGGCTTGTCGGGAAAAAGTGTGACGGCAATACTCCTCTGGGCGAAAGATTTGCTCCCCAAAGAAAATACACTGCCAGTCAATTATCCGATCATGAAGGATAATTTAAAAGGTTTGGGTATGAAATACAAATCAATTCATTGCTGCAAGTATGACTGCATTTTATACTATAAGGAGCATAAGGACAAACGGGCTTGTCATGTATGTAAGGAACCTAGATATGAACAAAAGATGATAGTACATAATAAACATTTATTGAAAGTAGATACGTAAATACCTAAGAAGGTGTTAAAGTATTTCCATTTAGGTCCTCGATTGAAGAGACTTTACACTATACATTGGATAGCAGAGGCAATGACTTGGCATGGTCGAGCGGAGGTGGGTGAGAATCTCATGCGACATCCGATTGATTCATCTGTGTGGAAATATGTAAATCAGCGATACCCGGACTTTGCTACAGAAATACGCAACATTCACCTCGAAATATCAACCGATGGGTTTAAACCGTTTTTCAAATTGAGCACAGATAAGAGTATATGGCATGTGTTTACGACGCCTTTAAATTTTCCCCCGTCGTTGTGCATGAGAAAGGAGTTTTCAATTTTGTCGTTGTTGATACCAGGTCCAAAAGCACCGGGTAGTGACATTGATGTTTTCTTAGCGCCACTAATAGATGAATTGAATGAGTCATGGGTTGAAGGTGTGAGAGCATTCGACTCATACAAAAAGGAGGAATTCATTTTGAGAGCTATGTTGATATGGGTAATTCATGATTTTCCTGCTTATGGGACCTTATCTGGGTGCAATGTACATGGTTACCTAGGTTGTCCTATATGTGTAGAGGATACTGAAGCCAGCTGGCTTAAGAAAAGTGGTAAACTTTTTTATCATAGTCATCGAAGATTTCTGCCCCAAAGTCACAAATTCAGGTCAATACGAAGCAATTTTCTCCCAGAAGGCAACGAGACGCGACCACCTCCACCAAGACTTTCTAGTTTGGAAATTGAAGAAAGGTCATTAAAGGCTGATCAAAAGTTGAGGGGGAAACACCCCATAACTTTGGCCCAAAAGCGTAAAAGAAAGGATGTTGATGTGAAAATGGCGTGGTCCAGGAGATCAATAATGTTTGATTTGCCATACTGGAAGGAACATCCTGTGCGACATGTGATAGACATAATGCACGCTGAGAAAAATATCATTGAGCATCTCGTAAGCACATGCATTGGTGGTTCTCATTCCAAGGATGGAGAAAAATCCCGTGAAGATCTTCGTGATTTGAAGATTAAAAGATCATTATGGTTGAAAGAAGATACAAACACTGGAAAAAAGCATATGCCAGTTGCATCTTATACTTTGAGCATTGAAGGAAGAAATATGTTCTTAGAAACATTAAAGGGCTTGAAGGTCCCTTCTAATTTCTCATCCAACTTACGCAGGATTGTCTGCGATGCAACAAAAGATTTGAAAAAGTGCAAGTCCCACGATTGGTATGTGATAATGCAACTTATCCCTCTGTTGTTCAGACACTGTTTTCGGAACACAAGGATCTTCGAAGGGCCATTCTACAAATTAGCTTATGTTTCTCCCTATTGTGTGAGAAAGTTGTCAACAGGACGCACATAATGGCAGCGAAAGAAACTTTGGTCGAGGCTATATGTGTTTTAGAGAAGCACTTTACTCCCTCATTCTTTGACATAAGCATCCACCTTTTAGTGCATTTGTGCGATGAAGCACTTTTATGTGGACTAGTAAGGTACCGATGGATGTATCCGTTCGAACGATTAATGAAAACTTTTAAAGATTACGTTAAGAATACACGGTATGTTGAGGGGTCCATTGCTGAGGAGTACATTATGGAAGAGGCTTCCTTGTATGAAAAGGAATCTATGCCTAACCCAAACGTTGGAGGTCGTGAACGCTTTATTGATGAATTAGAAGAGTTTGCTGATGAGGAGGCCCTGGGGAAAGGTAAGGTAGTGAAGCTAACAAGTACACAATATAACCAGGTGGCTCGATATGTATTCGAGTAGCATGAAGACATAGATAATTGGAAAATGTGAGTTTATTTAAAGTGTTTTGTAAAATAATGTAATATGTTCGATGTTATATTAATTAGAAATTAATATTTTTAGTGTTTTAACCTAGGCAATATAATGAGTGCGGGCATGCCAAGAGGAGGAAGGGAGGCGCGAGCGCAGACAATGACTTTAGGCATTGGGTAGCTTCCTATGTGACTACAGTAATACCTCACTTTTATTTACTATCTTTGCAACATATTCACAATGCAAATACTTTCTTGGTTTCAGTTATTGAAAGCTAGTGAAGTATCGACGAGGCTTGCACGTCTAGCAAATGGGCCTAGTTTTGTAGCCAAGGAGTTTGGACAATATCGTGTCAATGGTTTTGTGTTCTCTTCAAGCACACACGAGTTAAAACTCATTGGAAAACAAAACAGCGGCATTTCATATAAAGCATTAACTCATTTCAGGGCAAGCGCGAAAGATAAAAACATGATAGAAGCTGAGATGACGTATTATGCGATTATAAAACAAATTATCCTATTAGATTATATATCTTTCAGTATACCTGTATTTTACTGTGATTGGGTGAGAGTGGAGGACAAGAATGCATGTATGGTCGACCCTGACACCCACATGGTGAAGGTTGATTTGGCCAAGTTGAAGAGTAAAGACAATGTTAACGATGAGCCATTCTTTTGTGCATTACAAAACTTAAAGCAAGTGTTTTATGCAAAGAGCCCCAACAATGATCCATGGTCTGTTGTTTTACATTCTCCTCAGCACTTGACTACATCGGTAGACGATATAGAGGCACCTATCGAGATTCAGTCAATTCTGGATGACAACCCAGAATTAAAGAAATTATTAAACGCATTAGAGGAGTAGATGTTTAATTGTGGCATGTTATGTTGGTTTCAGTTATCAAAACTTTTAGAATATGTTGAAAAGGTATAACTTATATTATATTTTTTATATTATTTCCTTACTCCTGTATTAACATATGAACTAATGCATAAATATAAAAATGCAGAAAATGGCGTCCGAGAATACAATTCCATCATCCAGGCCAGAAAGTTCAAGTCATGATGAACATTCTGCCATTGATTCTCTTGCTAACGTTTCCCTTAACCTATTTGGTTTGCCAATAGGTGGCAAGAATCCTTTTAAAGCTCGAGCCTTGTCTTTGTTAAAATCTTGTATTGGCTTAAAATATAAGAGTTGGGATACGGTTGAGCAAGTAAAAAAGGATGACTTGTGGGATACGCTCATGAAAGAGTTCAATCTTTCGGCCGACCAGAAGGAGGGGTCCATGAAAGCCATTGGTATTCAATTGAAGACTTTTAGAAGTAACCTCCGCTTGACTTATTTTAAGGGATTGGACAGTGATGGGATAAAGGCCCTGAAGGATCAAGTACCGGAGAAAGAGCATATCCCTGTTCGTGAGTGGAATGAATTCATCTCGTGCGAAGCATCTGAGGCAAAATTAAAACAACGACACCAAGGCCGGGTGAACAAGGCTAAAAAGACTGACGTCCATTGTCTTGGTCGGATGTCGTATGCTGAGAAAACAGAGGAGATGGTATAAACCCTTTCTTATTTTAATGTGTATATATATTATATGTCTTGCTCAAATAGTTAATGGAAGATTAATTTATAGGTGCTTAACAATAAACGACCTGTTGATCGTTCGGAAGTGTATCTCGAAAGTCGTAGGCAAAAAACTAGGGAGTTTCACCCAAAGGTAGCTGATGATATGGTGAGTTTTGTAATCTCAGTTGTAATAATTAAATTCCTTCAAGTTTCGTCGTTCAATGGTTTTAATCGATTCATAAATAATTTTTTAGCAAAAATTGAGTGAGCTGAGAAGTAGTCAAGGTTCTTCAAGCCAAAACAGTATTGATATAGATGCATTGACTTCCTTTAGAGGAAAAGATACTAGGGGGCAACTCATGGTGTTGGACCCGTGCCCAAAAGTAAACTTAAGGCAATTGCTCCTATAGTATCACAGTTGACTAGAGCAAAGACACGAGAAGAAAAACATGATGAGGATATGGCATTTCTCAAATCATCCGTTACCATGCTTTTAAGTGCTTTTGAATCGAATGGATTGAAAATACCAAATCCAAGTCCTCGCAATTATAATCCTATCCCACATCCAAGTCCTCGTAATTACACTCCAGTTCCTCATTCAAGTTCCCATGATTACACTCCAGTTCCGCATTCAAGTCCCCATGATTACATTCCTACCCCCCGTCAACTGAGCCAAACTTTGAAGATTCAACTGAGCCAAACTTTGGAGATTTAACTGATCCTCCACATGATCCATATGTCGATTTATTAGATTTTTCAAATCAGAGAAAGATTGCAAGTGGACAAGTTGTTGCTTCAGCTGCTACTGGAACGGTGGTGCATGGCCATCAATTACTGATATTTGAACGTAAGGTTTACGTTAGTAGTGTTGAGCCAGGAGAAGAGAATCATCCTTTGTATTGTCGAAGTCATGGGGCGGACACTATTTAGGATGTCGAGAAATCTTAGGTGGTTTGGTCGTTGCTTTGTCTTATCCTTAAGTGATCCAGAGTAATTTGTCTTGAGAAATTTGAACAAATTGTCAAAGTGAACAATTAGTATTGTTTGAACTCTATTTAAAATATTAGTAATCTGTTTTGAATCAATTAGTAATTTGTTTTGAATGTCTTCTGATCTAGAACCCGACATAATTGTTAAGTGTGTGAACTTTAGTTGGAACGAAGTCGGAAGAATGGGAAGAATAGGTGTTCACATTGTGAATTACGTCCTAATTATATCTGCGGATTTACAATCGGACATCGCACGCAGCAGCCCCGTTAGCAGGGGTGATTGGGTTCGATAAATTCTCAATTTTGGTGCCGAGCATCCCCCGGCATGTGTGGGTTTGCATTTTTTGGTTCCGGACCTGTTACATACATTAGATATACCCTATGGGTCCAAGAAATCCAGTTGAAGGTGGCCCAATGATCAAATTTCATGAGATTTAGGAAATCAGCAAAGCAGAAAGTTGGATCCCAGCATCCGAATCGATTCGGGTTACTTCCGAATCGATTCGACAAACCAAAAGTGTCAGGTCTCTACATCCGAATCGATTCGGTTTATCACTGAATCGATTCGCCCTTAGACAGTGTTGAATTTGAGAGTTTCGAATCGATTCGGTTTAACTACCGAATCGATTCGGTTCACCTGGTCACTTAAAATTCCCTCATTTGTTTAAATTAACTTCTCATTCTCTCTTCTCCCTTAGCCGAAGACCTCCTCCTCTCCCATATCATTTCCTTTATTTTATTCATTTTCACCCTCATGGCTTCCTCATCCAGGGCATCCTCATCTAAGGTTACTAATTCAACCCTCTTAAATTGTTTTCAAATCTTATTTAGTGTTCTTTGTATAAAAGTAGGGTTAAATGCATTCTTGTAAAATTTACATTTTCTGCAGGAAAATTCATATTTTCTCATTATTTGTGATGTGAATCCAACAAATACAACTTGTTTATGTTTCTTTGATGATTAAGTTGTATTTGTTGAGGTTGTTTCACTTTGAAAATGCCATTTTCACCCTACTTTCTATACATTGCATGCTATATGTTCGATAAAATGCCTCTGTGAAGGTTTTGTGCGCTAAAGCTCCATCTTCGCACCTTTTATCACACATTCTTGTTGAATCATCCTTGTTTGAGTGTGGTGTGCGTCGGGTACGTCTACTCGACCAATTTTTCCCAACGCGCACCCTCCGAACCTAGTTTCCCCAAATTTCACGATTACTTTGATTTTATGCATCGCACTTATGGTGTGTGTACTGAATTAATGTTTTGTAGGTTCCTTCGATCACCAAGCCATCATCTAATGCGGCTACTATATGGGGAGGCGCTGGTTTTGAATCTTTTCATTCCAAGGATGAGATGGAGTGGTATCGGGCCATGTTCAAAACCAGTCGCCCGATTGCTATTGAGAAGGAGGTGATTTTAGATGACATGCCGGCTTATGTAAGACGTTATTTAGCCAAATTAAATTGGGAGGCCCATCTGTCCATGAGAGGGGAGGTCAACGAGGACAACGTGCGCCATTTTTATGCTTCTCTAGTATCTACGCGCGGCAGCACGTATGAAGCGTATGTGAGAGGGAGGCGGATTACTATTTCTAAGCCCATCTTGGCTGCGCACCTTAGTGGGGCTTCTAACCCCGAGCTCTATCATTAACCGATCCTCGCAGATGCGCCTCAGCTTCCACAAGAGGTCCTTATTGCGCGTCTTGCACCCGACAAGATTTGGGTGGGGGAGACTTTCCCCACTTTGGGCATGCCCGATGTACATCGTATCCTCCATCTCATCGCCGTTAATTCCATCATTCCAACTCAGACCAAGGCTTTCCTCCGTTACAAGTAGGCCCTCTTCTTATACAGTCTTTTAGGGGATGACATGGTCATCAGTCTTCTCGCCCTCATGTTGCATCAAATAGTGAACGCTGCCTATAGCGAGAAGGGAACCACAACTCTTCCTTTTGCACGACTGATTTCCCGGATTTGCAGGGATGCCGGATGTGAGGTCTTGGGCAGCGACAAGATACCTAGGCTGACCAAGGTGTTTAATGATAAGACCATTTCTAAAAGCTTGGGTCAAGATTATTGGGAGATGAGGAAAAAGCGTATGTTGGATGCTCCTGATGCCCCTGATGCTCTTATGCCGGATATTCCGAAAGTGCCTCATCCAGTCCCACCTCCTGTGCCTCCTACTGTTGACCCCATTACATATCTCGGGGTGTGGATGGATGAGTTATAGGCTAATTTTACTGAGTTTCGGGGCACCTATATGGCAAACTTCGCATCGTTGCAGGGTGATTTGACCGAGTTTTGGGACACTTATATGACGAACTTCGCATCCTTACGGGCTGACTATCAGCGAGATACTTCCATGATTGCCCGGGCATAGATGGACATGTTTGCTCATATTCGTGGGGGCGAGGCTTCTGTGCCTCCTTACCTTTCTGATCCCTATGCCCCTCGTGACCCCACCGCGCCCGAGTCCTCGAGCCGCCATCCGGACCATATGTAAGGCATTATCATCCCGCTTTCTCTGCTGCTAACTTTTGTGGTTCTTTATTTTGATTTTTGGGTTTGTAACTTTGTAGTTGTGTAGTTGTGTGGGGAAGTAAGAGTACATTTAGTCTATTTTCTAATTTTGGTTTTTGTGCCCCATGTACACAACATGTGATTATTAATGAAATTACTCATTTACTTCTTCTCTACTTGTTCTACTAGCTTTAATTTGCATTTAATTCCATCTCTTGTATTGGTTTGTGTTTAAACTAGATAACTAACTTAATTATGTTGTTAACTAGCATGTGTAGTGTAGTTTCAATTATGAGTAGCTAGACTTATGATTAGGGATCATAATTCCACCTTGGATGCTTGAACTTCATATTTAGGGTTTGGTTTATAATTATTCTAATGGTTTATAATCCCACCTTAGATTTGCACTTGAATCACAAGATTTATTTAGAGTGCACCAATGCGTCATGTATGAAACCTGTATTATTTCTTAAATATGTACTACCCTGCCGAGGTCTACTAATCAGCAAACCATCATGTTCACAACTTTGTAGTCGTTTGGTACCAGTAACTGTTTATTTCTATGCTGCTAAACTCTCAAAGACAACATCTCTATTAATTATATGACAGGCATGTGAATTACTATTTCATAAGGTTTATTTGATTGTTGTATTAATATTCTGGGGACTTGATTGAAAATATTCAATAATGGTTTTTATGTACCTATAAATTGTCACATATGCATAGAATGCTTCTGTTTTACAATGATTTTTGTATTCAAGTAAAATGGATGGTTTTTGGTTCAAGTTGTGCTATCATTTTTAATTATCAATTCACATGTCTCATTTCAGGTGAAGGAGTAGGTAAGATATAAGTGAAGCTATCATTTAACGACGAGAAAAGGTAAGATGATGGTAATGAAATTCATATATGTTTACCCAACTTTGGGGAAGTTGTTTGTTTGTATCATTCCTATCATATCCACCACCACCCCTTATATAGATTACTTTGTAGTTATTTGTAGATTCAAAGTTTTGGAATTACTATTTAGTTGAACGGTGATGCATGCGGTTCTTGACGTTGATGCGCGCGGTTCTTGACTTAACATCCTATTCAATAGTTGTCAATATTATTGTTAAATTGATGAAGTGGTTGAAATGAGGTCCAATATGGACCTCGAGTATTGTAGTATTTCTGTTGTTGAGTCTTTTTATTTTTTTAAACAGGGTGGATAGTCCTATAAATAAAGGGAACTCTGCCCAAATTTTTTAAAATTAGAACAGAAATATTGTACATTTATTTCACTTTATTGTCGGGTAACGATTTTTTTTTGCAATTTTCGTCGTGCCTTCAGGCACGGGCATACACTAGTATATATATATATATATATATATATATATATATATATATATCACATTTTATTATTTGCAGGCATACACATGGCATATCCGGCATACGTAGTATTGAAAGGCCTAAATCCGTGTGTTTACACTTCGTGGCAAGCAACACAAGCAGAAGTTAATAGATACCGAGGCGCCGTATTCAAAAAATTTGAGTCCATTTAACTTGCTCAACAGGCATACTCTGAGTACACGAGGGAGGATGTCACCGCATCAATACCCCCCACGGCTGATATACCTAGACTTCACGAATCGTATCCACTGCGTGGTGACTCCTGGTCTAGATTTAGAATGATTTGTTACATGTTCATGGCATTCCATGTCATCGAAGTGTTATGTCGTTACTTTTTTTAGTTTATGTTTTATTCTATGTTCATTTTGTATTTGGCGCCCACTTAGGGGTTGTTTGATGTTAAATTAAGTTTAACAAGTTTTATGTGTACTGGATATTTGGAATATGAGAAATATAAATGAAATGTTGTCAAAATTTTTAAACTTGTTATCATGATATTTATTTTACTTTCATTATTTCATCATTTTGTGAAAATATAAAGATATTTGTAATAGCTTTTTACAATATTTAACAAATTTAATTTTGTAACTCCTAATAGCAGTCACAAATTTGTCACTACTATCAATTTTGTAACTGCTAACAATAGTCACAAATATATGATTCGTAACTGCTGCCACCAGTTACGAATAGCAGTTAAAAATTGGGGTCACCAGTCATAACTCCATAGGGGTTATAAAAAATTCTGACTGCTGTTAGGAGTTATAAATTTTCTTTTGTCACCCCCTCAATTATGGTGCTAAATAGCAGTTATAAAGGTCATTTGTGAGTGCTAACAACACTCACAAATCTCCCATTTTGGTGTAGTGCCACCACAAACGTGCTTGTTGAATGTCAAATTGATTGCATGGGGTTTTGATTCAAGGGTTAAAGTAGTGTTGGAGATTGATTTTACCAAAAGAGGGAAGTTGTGAATTTTTTCTCTCAAGAGAATATAAAATTTCCTCATGAAAAATAACCAATTTTCATCCATATATTGAAACTGTAAAAGTAGCGGACCAAAACAGTTTTTGTAAAATAACTGCCCGAAAATAAGTTACAATTTTCAAATCTGGAAGATCTCGTTCGAATGAGGTCGTTCGAGCGACATGTCGTTCGAACGAGTTATCTAACGATGTTCCAGTGTAGAATTAGATAGGTCGTCAAAAATCTCGTTCGAACGAGGTCGTTCGAACGACATTTGGTAACATCCCGCCTAATTAAATACCGGGTGTCCAGTCCCATACCAAATTAAAATAGAATATACAGTTGGCTCATTCTTAGCATCACTGTCGAAAACATTTACAACTCACCCAATACGCAATTAAGTTGGTGTTAAAAAAACTTTCCAAATTTAAAATTTCAACAAAAACCATTTTTAGTTTAAGAATAACACTACACATTTTATTCTACAACACCGATAACACAATAAATAACTCAAAAGAATTTAAATGCAATTGGAATAAACATTACCAAATAATATAAATCCTTTACAATAATCCCAACAATGTTAAATGTATTAAAAAGTCCCGAATACAATAGTATTTTACCTCGATAGAAAAGACAACTGAATCCTTTGGGCGACACGCCCTAACTAAGAATACTGTGAATCAAAAGATGGAAGGCGTCTAAGCAAAAACTCCATAGCTCCATAGTTCAACATCATCCGCTAAGGTTGGCGTCCCTATTGCCGGACACCTGATGTAGAGATACAATAAAAGAGAAAATATGCAAGGAAATGGGTCAGAGCCCGAATGTGTAGATGATTTTTAAAACATCAAGTATTTAACAAGTGCAATAAAGCATTTATTATGTACATGTTAGATCCAACTCTCACTTGCTATTCTCACCTCTCAACTAGAGTGCACACTTAACGTTTCCTATTAACCTCCTAGTTAATGGTTCCTCTTTTCCAGTCTCCATATTATAATTCCATTCCCATATCATAATCCCCGTATGTCCCATACCATACGTCACATTATTATTCATTTACATTTCTCCTTTATATGATTAGTTTCTCATTAACATGAATCATTATTCATCAATATGAATCGTTTCTCATTAACATGAATCATTACTCATTAATATGAATCGTTTCTCATTAACATGAATCATTACTCATTAATATGAATCGTTTCTCATTAACACGAGTCATTACTCATTAATATGAATCTTTTCTCATTAACATGAGTTAATATTTTCAATTCTATAATCATAAATATTCATTAACTTAATCCCATTATCTTTCTCTATTCACAGTTATCTATAATTATCACCGTAGATAGAAATAACCATAATAAATATATCCATTCAATCATTTAATCCATTATATATATATATATATTCATATATAATACAGCACCCCCAGTCACAGCTGCGGTGCAATGCATTACTCTGCTATCATGTCCCATCATCGCAGGTCGCCGAATAAGGGACTAAAGGTTCGGTAAGATTCCACGAACCACAAACAACAACACAATCATTGGAGGCGAACATAGTTCTCATACCCATGGGTCACGTACATACCTACGTACCCATAGTCAGGGGACTTATCAACTCCCCGATAAGTCTTTCGTAGACATATGTTCTCGAGCGACATATCAAAGATCCCATGGATTCATCAGGATATGACTGCCCTCACGTGCAAACCTCCCACCGATAGCAAATAAGCTAGGTATGTCACACACATAAATCATCAATCAATCAAATAGGTATTATCATACCAATAATATAATATCAATAAGATAATTATCACTACCCTAAGATATTTCCCATACGTAGCATTATATCTCTTTTAAATTCCACGTATTAAAATATCATATCTTTACTTCATAATTTAATTATCCTCGCATCCTATAACATCTCTCCACTCCCGACGTCATTAAGGTTCATGTGCGGAGCGTCTCGCAAAGCGAAATCCAAACAAGGAACCCCTCCAATGCACTACTACTTAACTTTGTCGATCGAGGAGGTCGGACAACTTCTACTATGCGATCGGGATAACATCATACCTCTTTCAACCAAATATGTTCTAAACTCCATCTCTATCCAGGAGTCATACCACTACGCTCTTGTACTACACTCAGTCCTTGCCTAATCAATAATGAGTTTAAACTCAGTCCTTGATCTTCAAATTGTAACCCTAAGGCTACCCTCACTCAATACACAAGATTCAAATAGGTTTTTCCTCAACATATATTCAGTAAGAATTCACTAATATCCTACTGGTCCATAACATTATTTCTCCCGAATTACTACTCGTTTAGTTCACCTTTTAATTGAGGTTAAAATCGATAGTTTCAAATCTCTTATAAACACATCTTCTTTCACTTAGGATTAAACCCTCTTGTAAACTTAAGGATACCCAGGTGTTATATTAAATCACCCCTACTCATCCTATCTTTAATCCTCATACATCCCCATTTGGAATTTAATAAATGAATCTAGCAATCGAAATTCCATTCAATATAATTTTCATCATTTAAATCACTTGAATCCAAATCAAATTAATTCAAATCTTATCAAGGGTTTACTGATATTTTCTAAGTCTCTTAATATCCAAATAATAATCACCAAAGATCCAAAAAAGGTTTGGGATAAGAATCAACATTTAAAAAGAAACAACTTTACATATTCTGGGGAGGTCGATCGATCGAAGGCAGGGGTCGATCAATCGATCCCTCAGGTCCAAGCCTGATTTTCTGCAACTACGGGTTTCACCATTTTTACTCATTCAAACTTTCATATTAACCTCCAAAATGAGTTATAATTATTTCTACATGATATATCAACATATATGAACGATTTACACTACTCTAAACATCCTAGAATCATCAAGGGATTGGATTAAAAGCATGTTTCTCTCCTTATTTCCAGAAAATCATCAACATATTAACTTCAAGAACACTACAATGGTTTTTCAGATTTTTCTTCAACATATTCATGATCATTTCATGGATTAATATCATCCTACAATATAAGTTTACTTCCCATATTATTTCAGTTTCTATAAATCCATATAACAACTCCATTATGTCTTCCAAACAAGAAAAATCATCTCTTTTCATAATTTTCTAACATGGACAGTATACGAACTTAAGTTGCAATTATCAAACTCTTGCCTTTACTGAAGGTATGATCCTTTGGTGTAGTATACCTCAGTTGGTTGTCCCTTCTCCGGTCAAACTCCGGTGGTGGTTGGTGGTGAACCTTGGTTCTTGTTCTTCTCCTTCCCAAGTAGGCTTTTCCCTTCCCAAGTACCCTTACACTCTCTCTAGGAAGATGGCTTCTCTAATTTGTGAAGAGGAGATGAATAACCCCCATACACTTAATCTACCAATACTTATAATAGTACCAAATCCGAAATCACTAGTCATCCCCCTTAGAAAAATGACCAAAATGCCCTTTCGGGTTGTTTATTCATTTCCAAATGACCCGAGACTCAAAATTAACATCCAAATAGACTTTTCTGACTATTTCGAACCTTTCGGACGCAACAGCGCAGTCGAAATGACTATTAGATCGATGGAAAATAAATTTTCTTTTTAATTTAATAAACTAGTCCCGACACGTCCCATACCGCATCTGACTAAAAATCCAAATTACCGAAATTATATCACACCGTCATATCAATGACATCACATTCATATATTACCTAAATATCTTTAAGTAATATTTAGAATCATCCATTTTAATATCCACAGTTCGGATAAAACCCGAATGAATTAATTAATCATAAAACCCAATTAATCCATTAATTTAAAATATAACCCATTTTAAAAGTCATTTAAAATTACGGGGTATTACATACCTCCCTCCTTATAACAGAATTTCGTCCCGAAATTTAGGAATGTAAGTCATACCGGTAAGGTCAACTCCGAGTATAAATCTCACATCGCAAGAAATCCAAGATGTACCGCCCATACAGTAATTAACAAAATCCCTATCGATGTTATACGCCAAGCCTCACCATATAGTTTCAACTGAATTAAATTTAGACTTTACCTAATCTTCCCTATACCGTCCTCGTGACAAACTTTGGGAAAAATGTTCCTCTCGTAGTGAACAAATAAATCCTGAAGTCTCAATTACTTACCTTTTTCACAATTATGAAAAAGACTACAATTCAATCATCCAGGGCGCCCATACACCCTCTCGTACCGCTTTCAATATTAAAAGTTTTCACAAAGGTTATAAACTCGTTTCCCAAAGACCTAACTTATTTTGACTCCCAACGGTTATTAGTTTCATGCGTGGGGTGTCTCGCAAGCGAAATCCAAACAAGGAACCACCCCGATACACTACTTCCTAAAGTAGTCGGTCATCGAAACTCCTAAGGTCCTGAGTCAATAATATAAAAATTTGGTTTATAAAAAAAAATATCAGGTTTATCGATTTAAAACAAAATTTTGTTTTTTTTTTAATTTCAAATAGAGTCTACAGATCTACTCTCTTATAGAAGACAAGATGCAGACATATGCTCTCATATACCACAAGTCAATGCATGTCGATAGTCACATCACGCTCGGACATGCCCAAGGTAAGTAATCCCATAAAACTCAAACCCACGTGATAACAAGTAATATATATAGGTGTCCCACACCCCTCAGTGAGTCTACGTAAATAACGATGCCATAGGCTAAGTTTAACAACTCTTTTGCCCACACAATATCAATCACTACAAAAATCAATACGCCTCATACTTCCTTAGATAGGAAACATACCCTCATTTGCGGGTGATGGATGTTGAATCCCAATATTATAACTTTGCTCCAATGAGTCAAGAAAAATTTTACCCTAAATTTTCAGTTCTAGTTAACCACACTCCACTATATACCCAAGCCTTTCAATATATTGTCTTCGTTAGGGAACATACACAATTCACACATTTCAAGAACTTCTACTGATGACTCTCCTCAATTTTTTTTCCATAATAGGCTTGACCTCGACTACGGTCATCATACTCGAACATACTTCATAACCTCCTAAGTACGATCTCCGCTATTCGTCCAATGGCCCTCATCTGCCATATGTACGTAATGAAAGATTCCCCAATAAATGTTGTCGAATTTTTTTAGTTCAACCCATGAGTGAATATTAGGACTCTCCTCTCCTCAGTAGGTTCTTCAGCTGGTACCAAATTAGTTAATCTTGTAAACTCTTCCTCATATTCCGCCACAGTTTTCTCTCCCTGTTTCAAATCAAGTAGCTTCCGCCTCACCTCTGTCTGGATGGCGGAAGGAAAATACTTCCCATCAAACCGTATCCAAAAGTCTTAGATAGCCATTGTGTCCCTCTCCTCCATAGTGGTCATAACTTCCCACCATTGTAAATCTTCGCCTACTAGCTTGAATGTGGCTAGTATTTGATGTTGAACCTCAGTACATTCAATCATTCTCAAGTGCCGTTGGATATCTTTCTTCCATTGGCTAGCAGTAACAACATCTGATCCTCCCTGAAACTCACGTGGGTGCACTTTCTGAAAGGTATCCCTCGCTCGTTCCCATGCAGTAGGAAACACTTGCCCTTGCGCGGGTGGCACAACCGGTGCCAGTGCTATTGCCTTCTGAACAGTAGCTAAAGCCACATTGACTGCCTGAGCGACAATTGCAGCAACTTCGGCCACAATCATCGTACCTTTGTAGGCGTAAATAGAAAAGCAATAATCCTACTCATAGGGCTCTACATCAAAGAACGCTAAGCTGAAAACACAGTAAGCTGTACAGATCCTAAAGGACACTAGAACCTGATGCTCTGATACCACCTGTAACACCCCGCCTAATTAAATACCGGGTGGCCAGTCCCATACCAAATTAAAACAGAATATACAGTTGGCTCATTCTTAGCATCACTGTCGAAAACATTTACAACTCACCCAATACCCAATTAAGCTGGTGTTAAAAAAACTTTCCAAATTTAAAATTTCAACAAAAAACATTTTTAGTTTAAGAATAACACTACAGATTTTATTCTACAACACTGATAACACAATAAATAACTCAAAAGAATTTAAATGCAAATCTAATAAACATTCCCAAATAATATAAATCCTTTACAATAATCCCAACAATGTTAAATGTATTAAAAAGTCCCGAATACAATAGTATTTGACCTCGATAGAAAAGATAACTGAATCCTTTGGGCGACACGTCCTAACTAAGAATACTGTGAATCAAAAGATGGAAGGCGTCTAAGCAAAAATTCCATATCTCCATAGTTCAACATCATCCGCTAAGGTTGGCGTCCCTGTTGCAGGACACCTGATGTAGAGATACAATAGAAGAGAAAATATGCAAGGAAACGGGTCAGAGCCCGAATGTGTAGATGATTTTTAAAACAGCAAGTATTTAACAAGTGCAATAAAACATTTATTATGTACATGTTAGATCCAACTCTCACTTGCTATTCACACCTCACAACTAGAGTGCACACTTAACGTTTTCTATTAACCTCCTAGTTAATGGTTCCTCTTTTCTAGTCTCCATATTAGAATTCCATTCCCATATCATAATCCCCGTATGTCCCATACCATACGTCACATTATTATTCATTTCCATTTCTCCTTTATATGATTAGTTTCTCATTAACATGAATCATTACTCATTAATATGAATCGTTTCTCATTAACATGAATCATTACTCATTAATATGAATCGTTTCTCATTAACATGAGTCATTACTCATTAATATGAATCTTTTCTCATTAACATGAGTTAAGCTTTTCAATTCTATAAGCATAAACATTCATTAACTTAATCCCATTATCTTTCTATATTCACAGTTATCTACAATTATCACCGTAGATAGATATAACCATAATAAATATATCCATTCAATCATTTAATCCATTATATATATATTCATATATAATACGGCACCCCGAGTCACAGCTGCGGTGCAATGCATTACTCTGCTATCATGTCCCATCATCGCAGGTCGCCGAATAAGGGACTAAAGGTTCGGTAAGATTCCACGAACCACAAAAAACAACACAATCATTGGAGGTGAACATAGTTCTCATACCCATGGGTCACGCACATACCTACGTACCCATAGTCAGCGGACTTATCAACTCCCTGATAAGTCTTTCATAGACCTATGTTCTCGAGTGACAAATCAAATATCCCATGGATTCATTAGGATATGACTGCCCTCACACGCAAACCTCCCACCTTTAGCAAGTAAGCTAGGTATGTCATACACATAAATCATCAATCAATCAAATAGGTATTATCATACCTATAATATAATATCAATAAGGTAATTATCACTACCCTAAGATATTTCCCATACGTAGCATTATATCTCTTTTAAATTCCACGTATTAAAATATCATATCTTTACTTCATAATTTAATTATCCTCCCATCCTATAACATCTCTCCACTCCCGACGTCGTTAAGGTTCATGCGCGGAGCGTGTCGCAAAGAGAAATCCAAACAAGGAACCCCTCCAATACACTACTACTTAACTTTGTCGATCGAGGAGGTCCAACAACTTCTACTATGCGATCGGGATAACCTCATACCTCTTTCAACCAAATATGTTCTAAACTACATCTCTATCCAGGAGTCATACCACTACGCTCTTGTACTACACTCAGTCCTTGCCTAATCAATAATGAGTTTAAACTCAGTCCTTGATCTTCAAATTGTAACCCTAAGGCTACCCTCACTCAATACACAAGATTCAAATAGGTTTTTCCTCAACATATATTCAGTAAGAATTCACTAATATCCTACTGGTCCATAACATTATTTCTCCCGAATTACTACTCGTTTAGTTCACCTTTTAATTGAGGTTAAAATCGATAGTTTCAAATCTCTTATAAACACATCTTCTTTCACTTAGGATTAAACCCTCTTGTAAACTTAAGGATACCCAGGTGTTATATTAAATCACCCCTACTCATCCTATCTTTAATCCTCATACATCCCCATTTGGAATTTAATAAATGAATCTAGCAATCGAAATTCCATTCAATATAATTTTCATCATTTAAATCACTTGAATCCAAATCAAATTAATTCAAATCTTATCAAGGGTTTACTGATATTTTCTAAGTCTCTTAATATCCAAATAATAATCACCAAAGATCCAAAAAAGGTTTGGGATAAGAATCAACATTTAAAAAGAAACAACTTTACATATTCTGGGGAGGTCGATCGATCGAAGGCAGGGGTCGATCAATCGATCCCTCAGGTCCAAGCCTGATTTTCTGCAACTACGGGTTTCACCATTTTTACTCATTCAAACTTTTATATTAACCTCCAAAATGAGTTATAATTATTTCTACATGATATATCAACATATATGAACGATTTCCACTACTCTAAACATCCTAGAATCATCAAGGGATTGGATTAAAAGCATGTTTCTCTCCTTATTTCCAGAAAATCATCAACATATTAACTTCAAGAACACTACAATGGTTTTTCAGATTTTTCTTCAACATATTCATGATCATTTCATGGATTAATATCATCCTACAATATAAGTTTACTTCCCATATTATTTAAGTTTCTATAAATCCATATAACAACTCCATTATGTCTTCCAAACAAGAAAAATCATCCCTTTTCATAATTTTCTAACATGGACAGTATACGAACTTAAGTTGCAATTATCAAACTCTTGCCTTTACTGAAGGTATGATCCTTTGGTGTAGTATACCTCAGTTGGTTGTCCCTTCTCCGGTCAAACTCCGGTGGTGGTTGGTGGTGAACCTTGGTTCTTGTTCTTCTCCTTCCCAAGTAGGCTTTTCCCTTCCCAAGTACCCTTACACTCTCTCTAGGAAGATGGCTTCTCTAATTTGTGAAGAGGAGATGAATAACCCCCATACACTTAATCTACCAATACTTATAATAGTACCAAATCCGAAATCACTAGTCATCCCCCTTAGAAAAATGACCAAAATGCCCTTTCGGGTTGTTTATTCATTTCCAAATGACCCGAGACTCAAAATTAACATCCAAATAGACTTTTCTGACTATTTCGAACCTTCCGGACGCAACAGCGCAGTCGAAATGACTATTAGATCGATGGAAAATAAATTTTCTTTTTAATTTAATAAACTAGTCCCGACACGTCCCATACCGCATCTGACTAAAAATCCAAATTACCGAAATTATATCACACCGTCATATCAATGACATCACATTCATATATTACCTAAATATCTTTAAGTAATATTTAGAATCATCCATTTTAATATCCACAGTTCGGATAAAACCCGAATGAATTAATTAATCATAAAACCCAATTAATCCATTAATTTAAAATATAACCCATTTTAAAAGTCATTTAAAATTACGGGGTATTACATACCTCCCTCCTTATAACAGAATTTCGTCCCGAAATTCAGGAATGTAAGTCATACCGGTAAGGTCAACTCCGAGTATAAATCTCACATCGCAAGAAATCCAAGATGTACCGCCCATACAGTAATTAACAAAATCCCTATCGATGTTATACGCCAAGCCTCACCATATAGTTTCAACTGAATTAAATTTAGACTTTACCTAATCTTCCCTATACCGTCCTCGTGACAAACTTTGGGAAAAATGTTCCTCTCGTAGTGAACAAATAAATCCTGAAGTCTCAATTACTTACCTTTTTCACAATTATGAAAAAGACTACAATTCAATCATCCAGGGCGCCCATACACCCTCTCGTACCGCTTTCAATATTAAAAGTTTTCACAAAGGTTATAAACTCGTTTCCCAAAGACCTAACTTATTTTGACTCCCAACGGTTATTAGTTTCATGCGTGGGGTGTCTCGCAAGCGAAATCCAAACAAGGAACCACCCCGATACACTACTTCCTAAAGTAGTCGGTCATCGAAACTCCTAAGGTCCTGAGTCAATAATATAAAAATTTGGTTTATAAAAAAAAATATCAGGTTTATCGATTTAAAACAAAATTTTGTTTTTTTTTTAATTTCAAATAGAGTCTACAGATCTACTCTCTTATAGAAGACAAGATGCAGACATATGCTCTCATATACCACAAGTCAATGCATGTCGATAGTCACATCACGCTCGGACATGCCCAAGGTAAG
Source organism: Sambucus nigra (assembly GCA_949130495.1). Classification (NCBI taxonomy): domain Eukaryota; kingdom Viridiplantae; phylum Streptophyta; class Magnoliopsida; order Dipsacales; family Adoxaceae; genus Sambucus; species Sambucus nigra. Next base: position 366,962,334 of record OX422212.1, read on the forward strand.
TAATCCCATAAAAATCAAACCCACGTGATAACAAGTAATATATATAGGTGTCCCACACCCCTCAGTGAGTCTACGTAAATAACAATGCCATAGGCTAAGTTTAACAACTCTTTTGCCCACACAATATCAATCACTACAAAAATCAATACGCCTCATACTTCCTTAGATAGGAAACATACCCTCATTTGCGGGTGATGGATGTTGAATCCCAATATTATAACTTTGCTCCAATGAGTCAAGAAAAATTTTACCCTAAATTTTCAGTTCTAGTTAACCACACTCCACTATATACCCAAGACTTTCAATATATTGTCTTCGTTAGGGAACATACACAATTCACACATTTCAAGAACTTCTACTGATGACTCTCCTCAATTTTTTTTCCATAATAGGCTTGACCTCGACTACGGTCATCATACTCGAACATACTTCATAACCTCCTAAGTACGATCTCCGCTATTCGTCCAATGGCCCACATCTGCCATATGTACGTAATGAAAGATTCCCCAATAAATGTTGTCGAATTTTTTTAGTTCAACCCATCAGTGAACATTAGGACTCTCCTCTCCTCAGTAGGTTCTTCAGCTGGTACCAAATTAGTTAATCTCGTAAACGCTTCCTCATATTCCGCCACAGTTTTCTCTCCCTGTTTCAAATCAAGTAGCTTCCGCCTCACCTCTGTCTGGATGGCGGAAGGAAAATACTTCCCATCAAACCGTATCCAAAAGTCTTAGATAGCCATTGTGTCCCTCTCCTCCATAGTGGTCATAACTTCCCACCATTGTAAAGCTTCCCCTACTAGCTTGAATGTGGCTAGTATTTGATGTTGAACCTCAGTACATTCAATCATTCTCAAGTGCCGTTGGATATCTTTCATCCATTGGCTAGCAGTAACAACATCTGATCCTCCCTGAAACTCACGTGGGTGCACTTTCTGAAAGGTATCCCTCGCTCGTTCCCATGCAGTAGGAAACACTTGCCCTTGCGCGGGTGGCACAACCGGTGCCAGTGCTATTGCCTTCTGAACAGTAGCTAAAGCCACATTGACTGCCTGAGCGACAATTGCAGCAACTTCGGCCACAATCATCGTACCTTTGTAGGCGTAAATAGAAAAGCAATAATCCTACTCATAGGGCTCTACATCAAAGAACGCTAAGCTAAAAACACAGTAAGCTGTACAGATCCTAAAGGACACTAGAACCTGATGCTCTGATACCACCTGTAACACCCCGCCTAATTAAATACCGGGTGGCCAGTCCCATACCAAATTAAAACAGAATATACAGTTGGCTCATTCTTAGCATCACTGTCGAAAACATTTACAACTCACCCAATACCCAATTAAGCTGGTGTTAAAAAAACTTTCCAAATTTAAAATTTCAACAAAAACCATTTTTAGTTTAAGAATAACACTACAGATTTTATTCTACAACACTGATAACACAATAAATAACTCAAAAGAATTTAAATGCAAATCTAATAAACATTCCCAAATAATATAAATCCTTTGGGCGACACGTCCTAACTAAGAATACTGTGAATCAAAAGATGGAAGGCGTCTAAGCAAAAACTCCATATCTCCATAGTTCAACATCATCCGCTAAGGTTGGCGTCCCTGTTGCAGGACACCTGATGTAGAGATACAATAGAAGAGAAAATATGCAAGGAAACGGGTCAGAGCCCGAATGTGTAGATGATTTTTAAAACAGCAAGTATTTAACAAGTGCAATAAAACATTTATTATGTACATGTTAGATCCAACTCTCACTTGCTATTCACACCTCACAACTAGAGTGCACACTTAACGTTTTCTATTAACCTCCTAGTTAATGGTTCCTCTTTTCTAGTCTCCATATTAGAATTCCATTCCCATATCATAATCCCCGTATGTCCCATACCATACGTCACATTATTATTCATTTACATTTCTCCTTTATATGATTAGTTTCTCATTAACATGAATCATTACTCATTAATATGAATCGTTTCTCATTAACATGAATCATTACTCATTAATATGAATCGTTTCTCATTAACATGAATCATTACTCATTAATATGATTCGTTTCTCATTAACATGAGTCACTACTCATTAATATGAATCTTTTCTCATTAACATGAGTTAAGCTTTTCAATTCTATAAGCATAAACATTCATTAACTTAATCCCATTATCTTTCTATATTCACAGTTATCTACAATTATCACCGTAGATAGATATAACCATAATAAATATATCCATTCAATCATTTAATCCATTATATATATATTCATATATAATACGGCACCCCGAGTCACAGCTGCGGTGCAATGCATTACTCTGCTATCATGTCCCATCATCGCAGGTCGCCGAATAAGGGACTAAAGGTTCGGTAAGATTCCACGAACCACAAAAAACAACACAATCATTGGAGGTGAACATAGTTCTCATACCCATGGGTCACGCACATACCTACGTACCCATAGTCAGCGGACTTATCAACTCCCTGATAAGTCTTTCATAGACCTATGTTCTCGAGTGACAAATCAAATATCCCATGGATTCATTAGGATATGACTGCCCTCACACGCAAACCTCCCACCTTTAGCAAGTAAGCTAGGTATGTCATACACATAAATCATCAATCAATCAAATAGGTATTATCATACCTATAATATAATATCAATAAGGTAATTATCACTACCCTAAGATATTTCCCATACGTAGCATTATATCTCTTTTAAATTCCACGTATTAAAATATCATATCTTTACTTCATAATTTAATTATCCTCCCATCCTATAACATCTCTCCACTCCCGACGTCGTTAAGGTTCATGCGCGGAGCGTGTCGCAAAGAGAAATCCAAACAAGGAACCCCTCCAATACACTACTACTTAACTTTGTCGATCGAGGAGGTCCAACAACTTCTACTATGCGATCGGGATAACCTCATACCTCTTTCAACCAAATATGTTCTAAACTACATCTCTATCCAGGAGTCATACCACTACGCTCTTGTACTACACTCAGTCCTTGCCTAATCAATAATGAGTTTAAACTCAGTCCTTGATCTTCAAATTGTAACCCTAAGGCTACCCTCACTCAATACACAAGATTCAAATAGGTTTTTCCTCAACATATATTCAGTAAGAATTCACTAATATCCTACTGGTCCATAACATTATTTCTCCCGAATTACTACTCGTTTAGTTCACCTTTTAATTGAGGTTAAAATCGATAGTTTCAAATCTCTTATAAACACATCTTCTTTCACTTAGGATTAAACCCTCTTGTAAACTTAAGGATACCCAGGTGTTATATTAAATCACCCCTACTCATCCTATCTTTAATCCTCATACATCCCCATTTGGAATTTAATAAATGAATCTAGCAATCGAAATTCCATTCAATATAATTTTCATCATTTAAATCACTTGAATCCAAATCAAATTAATTCAAATCTTATCAAGGGTTTACTGATATTTTCTAAGTCTCTTAATATCCAAATAATAATCACCAAAGATCCAAAAAAGGTTTGGGATAAGAATCAACATTTAAAAAGAAACAACTTTACATATTCTGGGGAGGTCGATCGATCGAAGGCAGGGGTCGATCAATCGATCCCTCAGGTCCAAGCCTGATTTTCTGCAACTACGGGTTTCACCATTTTTACTCATTCAAACTTTCATATTAACCTCCAAAATGAGTTATAATTATTTCTACATGATATATCAACATATATGAACGATTTCCACTACTCTAAACATCCTAGAATCATCAAGGGATTGGATTAAAAGCATGTTTCTCTCCTTATTTCCAGAAAATCATCAACATATTAACTTCAAGAACACTACAATGGTTTTTCAGATTTTTCTTCAACATATTCATGATCATTTCATGGATTAATATCATCCTACAATATAAGTTTACTTCCCATATTATTTCAGTTTCTATAAATCCATATAACAACTCTATTTTGTCTTCCAAACAAGAAAAAATATCTCTTTTCATAATTTTCTAACATGGATAATATACGAACTTAAGTTGCAATTATCAAACACTTGCCTTTACTGAAGGTCTGATCCTTTGGTGTAGTATACCTCAGTTGGTTGTCCCTTCTCCGGTCAAAATTCGGTGGTGGTTGGTGGTGAACCTTGGTTCTTGTTCTTCTCCTTCCCAAGTAGGCTTTTCCCTTCCCAAGTACCCTTACACTCTCTCTAGGAAGATGTCTTCTCTAATTTTTGAAGAGGAGATGAATAACCCCCATACACTTAATCTACCAATACTTATAATAGTACCAAATCCGAAATCACTAGTCATCCCCCTTAGAAAAATGACCAAAATGCCCTTTCGGGTTGTTTATTCATTTCCAAATGACCCGAGACTCAAAATTAACATCCAAATAGTCTTTTCTGACTATTTTGAATCTTCCGGACGCAACGGCGCATTCGAAATGACTATTAGATCGATAGAAAATAAATTTCCTTTTTAATTTAATAAACTAGTCCCGACACGTCCCATACTGTGTCTGACTAAAAATCCAAATTATCGAAATTATATCACACCGTCATATCAATGACATCACATTCATATATTACCCAAGTATCTTTAAGTAATATTCAGAATCATCCATTTTAATATCCACAGTCCGGATAAAACCCGAATGAATTAATTAATCATAAAATCCAATTAATCCATTAATTTAAAATATAACCCATTTTAAAAGTCATTTAAAATTACGGGGTATTACACATTTCTAACGATCTTCTAACGAGTTTCTAGTGTGGCCTGGGGAATGTCGTTAGATCCAGGTCGTTCAAACAACCTGGAGAAATTTCGAACGAGATGTCAGATTTTTCATAGAGAAGGTTAAAATAAATTTCAAAAATAATTATTTATGGAAATTGAATTTTTGTGAACTTTTCTCTATGTGAAAATTTCTCGTTTATAAAAAATACTCCAACACTTAAAATGATTTTAGTCGCATACCTTTTAGAAGAATGAATATGACGTGCATATTAATGTCGCATGAACATTGGATGCATTGCTCGAATATTCACGGTTGAATGATGCTTGATGAGGAATAACCCAAAATTGTTTTGTACAATGGAATGTAGCCAATATTACAAATGACTCGGTTGGAAATTTGTCCTTACAAATCTCCCCCTTTGGTTATTTCGGGACAAAACAGAATAATAAAAAAGAAATAAAAAGACTGAGTTTGCTAAGCCAACCGTCAAGCCGATGCTAAAGCCCGTCCTAAAAACTGAAATAAAAAGACAAACTAAGTAACACGACTGACGATGCTGCACAAGAGTAGGTGATGTATCCTACACACATGAAACAACAAATTCATAAACACGTGGATAATTAGAGAATGGAAAACATATAAACATATAAAACATTGCGTTATGAACTCCCCCTAAAATATGCACATGTTGACTATTAAGAAATTAACTTCCCTAAATTATGAATTCCCCCTATCAATGTTTCTCCCCCTTTTTGTCCGAAAAAGACAAAGGGATGAGTAGCTTGCATGTTAAAAGATAATCGAGAGAATAATAGGTAATAAAACCAATAAGAATAACTGACAAAGGGAATAACATGATAATTCATTAACTAATAAGGGAAATGCCAAATATCAAATGTGGATACACGTCATAAGAAAAAAATCCAAACCAAATAAAAGGGTATAAGAAAGAAAATATTCCACTCAGCCTCATAATTACAACGATAAATTAGACTAAAAACAAAGTAAATCAAGGGGCGGGAGCATCATGAGGAGAATCATCGGGAAGGGAGCCGGAGCCGGAACCGGATGAGCCTGCACCTCGACGCATCTCCATGCGACGAATGAAATCAAGGTGCTCTAACAGAAGAGAATCTCGACATGCCTGTGCTTCATCTCTGTGCGCTTGATCCTCCTCCCAGCGAGCTTGTGCCTCCCTTTCCTGCTGCATGAAAACCAAAATCTCCTGAAAAATCACCATGTCTTGACGCCTATCTTCCTGAACAAACAAATAACATATCCTCCGACGCTAGGGGTGTGGGAGAAACACTGAAGATGGTCTATGTAAAGTACGAGAGGGTGAGGGACGACTAGGTGCATGTGTGTAGGAGGTGGCGCATTGAAAGGAGGCGGAGGGAGAGGGAGTGAGTTGAGGGGTATCGGGTGGTAAATGACCACGAGACCGACTGGCCCATGACATGTCAATGGTTTGGTAGCGGGTGATGGGGACATCGATGGATAGGTGGGGGCAACCGATGGCAAGACAAAACCTGGTAATAATAACGGTAAAAGGTAATGCTTGGCGAGCGGGACTGGAAGGGAGGATCCTAATCGTTCGAATGACGAGAAAAAGGAAGGCGGGGAGATCTATGGCAGCCCGAATGCTAATGGCAAACATGAGATCGACGTGCATTTTGATGATTTGTGTTGAGTTTGCACGGGGAATAAGGCACGCACACACGATCCAATTAAGGACCATAAAATATGGATGTAAGTGTTTGTGAAAGATAGTGGCAGTGCCTGGAGGGTTAAGCCGACACATGGTGCGCATAACGAGTGAAGGGTCAAGGCGAGCATCGGGAGCCCAAAGGTAGGGGGATTGTTATTTCTTGGTAAGGAGAGGAGATGAGCAATGGATTCGGGAGAGACAATAATCTCCCTAACGCGCACTCGAGAGGTAATATGATTCTCCCTCTCATGCATCCCAAAATAAAATTCCCGAATGAGATCGGGAAATATAGTGTCCGTGAGGGGTCCCACCCTAAATCAGAAATCCAAGAATGGACAGTGGTACCATTGAGGGATTGGAGATTGACAATTTTCTCACGTACAATAGAGCGAGTGGAGAAACCTTGAGTATGATATTGGGTGTGTGCAGTGAGTGATCCCCAACGAAGCCTAAGGTCTAGGATAAATGCATTTTCATTGGACTCCTCATCGGAGGAAGAGGAGCATTCCTCGGGGGAGTTAATAATACGACGTAGGCGACGATTACGAGCCATACTAAACTAGGGAAAAAATAAGAACCTACCCTAACATAATGCCAACCAAACCGCCAAACACACCGATCAGCCAACAAACCAAACAACCAATCAATGAGAATCCCATCCTCCAAAAAAAATTAGAATAAAATTATTTAAGAGAAATTCCATGAAATGAAAATAAATTTTAGTTAAGGAAAAACTGAGTATAATCATGGAATTTAACTTAAAAAGGGGAAACATAAACAATAATAGTAGTAAATAAAGTGGCCCCAAAGTACATTGTAGAGATATACACATATTTATATATGAAATTTGGGTAATAAAAGAAGAAATCGTTTTGGTTTAAAATTTTGACCCAATAGCATATATATATATGTGTGTGTGTGTATATATATATATATATATATATGGATAGTTAGATAGACAGATAGATAGATAGATAGATAGATAGATAGATAGATAGATAGATAGATAGATAGATAGATAGATATAGAGAACAAAAAAAATATATAGATAGAAAGAATGGAGGGAGGAAATACCTCGAGAGAAGAGGTGATAAACTGTAGTCACTGAGTTCTACAAAAGAATGAGGTGACGAAATGGGGTTTAATAGAGGAGGAGAAATGGGGTTTAATCGTGGTGAAATAAGTAAGGGAGAGAGAGGGATAATGGGTAATGGGGTAAAGGGTAAGGGGTAGTGGAAGAGGGAGTGGAAAAGTGTTTTGGGAAATGAGGGAAATGGGGAAATGGGAAAACGTAGGCAGGTGGAGTGAGGCAGCATAATCTGGGAAAGGTAAATCGCAGATTTAAAACCCAGGTCGTTCGAACAAGTGATGTCGTTAGAACAAGAGATTTCATTCGAACGATGTCTTCCAAACGATGTTCCAGAACCATATTGGGTAAAATCGTTAGATATTTCGTTATAATTTCGTTCAAACTAACTTTTCATTCGAATGACATTACGAACGAAGTTCCAGAGAGGAGGTCAGAAATTTCATTAGAAAACTCGTTTGAACGAGAATTTCTGACGAAATTCAATCTTTTTAAACATGAAAAAAAAATAGTTTTAAAAATATCATAAGATAAGGAATTGGGAAGGCCAAAAAGATGCCAAAATGAGGATTTTAATAGCCATAGCTTGTGAAGACATATCCAAACCATGGGAGCGGGAATGTAGGGGTGTGAACAATGCGAGTGAGAGTTTTTACCCAAGACAACGTACAAGTGCGGAATGCCAGGAAATATATAAACGCAATATTCACTCACATTAGCCTTGTGTCAATAAAGAAATACGATTGTACACTCAAACATAAATGCATCATTCATACAAGATAGATGATTCTCTCGCCAATGTTGTCACAATAAGAAAACAATGAATCGATTAAATGTTCATACCCATTGATCTTCAACTTATAGCTGCCATTAGCAACAATAGATTGAGACTATTATTTTAGAAGAATCAATCAAGCTAAATACTTTTGGCCTTGGCATTATATATCATTTTCAATGCTTCTATTTTAGGCACATAGTCTAAAATACAAGTGGAGGCTATTCACGCAAAAACTTTATGTTTTTCGCAGCCCGAGTTCATTGATTGAAAGGGTAACCAACTGGATGAATATAATTACTTTTTGTTTCAATTCGGGCAATGGATGATCATGAACAATTCCGGTTGCTTATAAGAAATGTGACAAGATTGAGAAGACAACACCAAATCTCACTTTACAAGTATAATGTGAACAAAATATCCACAATATTTCATGAAAGGTGTGCAAAAAGGAAAATATGTGAGGTAATAACAGAAATACATATCATAAAAGAGAATCTTTGTGCACAAGATAAATGAGGTCCGACTTGACTACTCATCGAAAGCCACGTGGACATGAAATAGGATAGTGATCCGAACACATCGAACACAAACCCATATGGACAAAAAGTTTGTGAAAGATTTTCTAACCATTCCTGTGTTCCTTGAAAATAAGAAAGACGGAAATATTTTTGAGATTTTTAATAAAATATATACAAAAGTAATCTAGTTCATAGGTATAAAAATATACAAGAGAAACAACCTAAACTAGATAGACGACTTCGATCTCAATCAATTGAGCAAACCCCAATTGATTTCCTAAGGTTTTAAAACCAAAGGGCATCGAGAGGTTTAGTAAAGATATCGGCCAATTATTGATCGGTAGAAACGAAGCTTAAAGAAACGATTTTCTCTTCAACCAAGTCACGAATAAAATGTTCACGGATCCTAATATTCTTGGTTCTAGAGTGTTGGACGGGATTACGAAAAATGTGAATGGCACTAGTATTGTCGTAATAGATAGTCATAGTGCCTTGAGAAATACCGTAATCTTCCAAAATTTGTTTCATCCAAATGAGTTGAGTGAAACAACTCCCGACGGCTATGTATTCGGCCTCCGCCGTGGACAAAGAAATAGAATTTTGTTTCTTTCTCATCTATGGGACAAGTGCACTTCCAAAATAAAAATAACTGCCAGATGTACTTTTGCATCCATCAACATCTCCTGCCCAATCGTCGTCTGAATATGCTGATATATAATCATTTGTATCGAAGGAATACCAAATTACAAAAGATAGGGTCCCACTAACATATTTAATAATACGTTTAATGAAAAGTAAATGAGACTCTTTTGGGGCGGCTTGATAGCGTGCACAAACTCCTACACTAAAGGAAATATCCAGACGACTAGCAGTTAGGTAAAGTAAACTACCTATCATAATTCTAAAAAGTGTGTGCTCTACATCCTTTCATTCGGTATCCTTACTAAGTTTAATCGATGAACTCATAGGAGTCCGTGCATGTTTAGCGGATTCAAGTTTAAATTTCTTCACAAGGTCTTTAGCATACTTAGTTTGGGACAAAAATATCCCACTTTCGAGTTGACGAACTTGAAGACCTAGAAAGAAAGTAAGTTCACCTACCATACTCATCTCAAATTTATCATGCATTTCTTTTGAAAAAAATTGAGTATGTTTATCACACTTAGACCCAAACACTATGTCGTCGACATACACTTGAGCAACTAGGATAGCTTTTTCATCACGACGAAAGAAAAGTGTCATATCTACTCCCTCTCTCAAAAAGCCACAAGAAAGGAGATAATAAGTGAGTCTTTTATACCAAGAACGGGGTGCTTGTTTTAAATCATATAGCGCTTTCTTTAGGAAGAATACATGATTAGGATGCTTTGGGTCCTCAAACCTTTTAGGTTGTTCAACATAGACTTCTTCTTGAAGAATACCATTTAAAAAGGCACTTTTTACATCCATTTGATATAATTTAAATTTAAGATGACATGTTACGGCGAGTAAAAGGCGAACCGATTCTAACTTAGCCATAGGAGAAAAAGTTTCTTCAAAGTCAACACCTTCTATTTGGGTGTATCCTTGTGCAACCAATCTAGATTTATTATGAACAATGACACCATTTTCATCCATTTTATTTTTGAAAATCCATTTGGTGCCAATGACATTTGTATTATAAGGCCTAGGGACTAATTCCCAAACATCATTTTTCTTAAATTGAAACAGTTCTTCTTGCATAGCATTAATCCAATGTTCCTCTTTAATGCTTCTTTAAAGTTTTCAGGTTTAATTTTAGAAGTATAGCATAAATAGGTAACTTCATTTTCTAATTGCGCCCTAGTCTTGACACCTACCTCGCGATATCCTATAATTTTTGAAGTGTCATGACTTTTACGCACCCAAGGAGTAGGATCCTTTTTCTCAGTAGTGGGAACAACCAAGTCATTTTGAGACTCACTGTTTTCAACATTAGACACAACACCACACTCACATGACAAATCTTCCTCATTTTCAATTGATGTGGCCGGAGCATCGTCTTTTATGACAACATTAATTGATTCCATGACTTTAAAACTACTTAAGTTGAACACTCTAAAATCTCTACTATTTTGAGAATATCCTAGGAAAATACCTTCATCACTCCTTGAGTCAAATTTACCTAGAAGTTCTCTATCTCGAAGTATATAACAAGGACTACCAAAAACTCTAAAATAGGCCAAATTGGGCTTCTTACCCCTCCACAATTCATATGGCATATTGTTAGTATTAGGACGCAAATAAACCCAATTTATGATGTGACATGAGGGGTTAACCACTTCGGCCCAAAATCTACGGGGCACATTTCTTCCTAGGATCATAGATCTTGCCATTTCTTGGATCGTTCAATTTTTTCTTTCAACTATACCATTTTGTTGTGGAGTTCGAACAACCGAGAATTCATGGTTAATTCATATTTCATCACAAAAGGCATTTCACTGAATTCCTTGAATTCGGTTCCATTATCACTCCTAAAGCGGTTTATGCAAACACCGTGTTAATTTTAAAGAATCCTACACTTAATAGTGAGAAAATCAACTGTCTCAGATTTTTCTCTTAGAAAACCTACAATAGAGTACCTAGAAAAATCATCTACCATTACTAAGATATATATTTTTCTCCTATGCTCTCGGTACGAGTGGGACCCATAAGGTCCATGTGTATCAATTATAAGACACGAGAGGTAGTTATTGAGTTTAACTTTTTATGAGTATTCTTAATTTTCTTTCCTAATTGACACGGACTGCAAATAGTGGAGGTTAGGTTTCCTAGAGATGGTAAACCTCGAACTAGCTCTTTTTTCACTAATCGGTCAAGATCTCTAAAATTAACATGGCCTAACCTTTGATGCCAAAGATTGACAGACGAGGTTTTTTCACTATTGCAAACTAAAGATTGTTTAGGAACTATTCCATAGCAATTGTCACTAGTTCTAACACCTTGTAAAATAAATTCACCCGATTGATCATATACGGTGCACTCCGATTGACTAAACTTAACCTCAATATTTTCATCACATAATTGGCTAATACTTATCAAATTAGCCTTGAGACCATCAACATAAAGGACATTTTCAAGTTTAGGAAACCCGGAGATTTCAATAGATCATCTACCCATGATTCGAGATTTTCTTCCATCCCCAAAAGTGACTTTACCATCTTTATAGTTTTCAAGAGTGGTAAATAGAGATTTATCACCAGTCATATGTCTCGAATAACCACTATCAAAATACCATTGTGAGGTATTTTGAACCTTAAGTGCAACATGAGCAACAAAAGCTTTATTGGTTTGATTTTTCTTAACCCAAGCTTGAGTTGTTTTCTTTCCTTATTGGCTCTAGTTTTATAATTTAAATTATTTCCTTGGACTTTAGAAAACCTAAGAAACTCTTCCATTAGACCTTTAGAAGTATTGACTAGATACTCAACTTGGCTCTTAAGACTAGCTAAGGAGCTATAGTGTTGTTTAGAAGATGTGAAATGAGAGTTCTTTCCAAGCTTGTAGCAAAAATCTTTAAGATGGCCCCTTTTGTGATAATAAGTGCACACACAGGGTTGTTTTGGACTAGATTTTGAAGGTTGGTTAGTAGGACTTATTTTAGGAACATTAGGTTTGGTAAAAAACTTAGCTACTGGTTGGGGTTTTACTTTGGATGAATCTCCTTCTTCATATCCTATACCCTTTCTTTCTTGATAACCTTTCTCCTTATATCCTAAAACAGGACCTAGAAATAATTTTCCCATTCTTCCTGAATTATCCTCGAGTGTGACATTAACTTCACGAGAGGATATGGGATCTTTTTCAAGTTGGGCAATTTTAGCTTCAAGAGATTTTCTAATCTCTAAAGACTCATTAAGATCTTTGTTGACACCTTCCAAGGAGATAAGTAAGTCACATTTTTCTTTTCTTATCAAGATAAGCTTGTTAGAAAGAGATATCCTAATTGCCTCGAGTTGGCTAACTAAATCCTCCTTCTCCTTCAGGCCTTTCAACTCTTTTTCTAAGGTTAATACTTTAAAGGTTAATCTTTTGTTAACTTTTTGAATACGGAGAGACTCAGTGTATATTTCAGTATAGGTGGATTGCAGCTCACTCTCATCTATTTCACTTTCACTTCCTTTTTCATCACTACTAGTAGAGTGAGTGGAAGAAACCTCAAGATTTTTCTCGAAATTGTCAACATTAGGGTGTTACTTACTTGAATTACTAGCATGGATTTTTATAAAAGTAGTGAAATTAGTTCTGGATGAGATAGAGTAATTAGAGTCTTCAGACTTATTATCAGTGTCGCTTAGAGTGGCGTTCTAAACTGCCTTTTCTTTACCTTGCCTCTTAAGTTTAGTAGGGCATTCAAATGCTCTATGACCACGTCCCTCACACTCAAATCATCTCTCTGAATCATCCTTTTTAAATTTGTCTTTGTTGAACTTCTTAGGATCCTGAGAATTGAATTTTTTATTTCCTTTGTTTTTGTTGTTCTCAAATTTTGGTTTTTCAAACTTAGAGTTTTTCTTTTTGAACTTGAGAATTTTTTTAAATTTTTGAGCAAATAGGGCTATATCATCAGGATCTATATCAGACTCATCAGAATCATACACTTCTACTTTCTTGACTTTTAAGGCAACACCTGTATCTTTACTTTTGTTATCTTTAGGAAACATATCTAATTAATAAGTTTGAAGATCACCAACAAGCTCTTCAAGTTTCAAAGTATTTAGATTTCCTAATGAATTAAAAACAATGACTTTAGTAATGAACTGCTTAGGAATACATCTAAGTATTTTCTTAATAACACGATCTTCAGGTATTTTTTCACCTAAGTTAAAGCAAGAGTTAACAATATCAGATATATGAGCATAAAACTCATCAAATGTTTCAGTTTCTTTCATGGTGATCGTTACAAATTGAGTTGTTAATTTTTAAAGTTTTGAAGCTCTAACTACACTAGTTCCCTCATAAGTAACTTGGAGAATATTCCAATCTTCCTTTGATGTATCGTACGTCATTATACGACAAAATTAATCGGGGGTCACCGCACCAAACAAGTCATTTAAACCTTTAGAGTTAAAGTTACACCATTTTAGTTCTTCCTCACCCCACTGTTCTACAGGTGTTAAAATAATTTCATCATTAACAACCATAGTAGGAGGGGACCATCCTCTTTTAACAGTAACCCAAACACGTTCATCAATAGATTTAACGAAAGATTTCATACGTGCTTTCCAATAGGTGTAATTGGTTCCATCAAATAAAGGTAGTCTATTCGACGAAAAACTTTGCATACAACCTCCAAGATTCATCTAAATAACTTTTAGAGACTAGCGCTAATACCAATTTGAAGTTGTAAGGTTATATGAACTAAGGTTATTTCGTAGAATACACACACAACCCAATTAAAATTTGCCAAATAGAGATATATTCCAATATTAAATTCCTTTTGCAACTTTACATGTTAGCATGAACAATTTCTTGTTAATGCGATGGGATTGATAATTTGATTAAGTGAAATAAAATTATCCAATTTTATCCATTTTATCCTAGGCAAGCATCTATGTGATTTAATAAAATAAGGTGCGAAAATCACAACCACAACGCAGTAATGTACGAGGAAAACCCAATCGGGAAAAACCTCGGACGGCTGGGCCTAGACAAAATCCACTTCAAAATAGGTTTTACAAGAGACTCAAAAGACTTACAGACATTGACTCACTTAAGACATGCTTACGTTTTCCTCTATCTCTGAATTTGTAGTACGCGAAGCTCCAATGCGTTGCTCGACACTAATCGTGTCGCGATATCCACCGAAGCCCTAAAACACCGTCTCCAATAAGCTTGAGTGCAGAGATCCACCACAAACGTGCTTGTTGAATGTCAAATTGATTGCATGGGGTTTTGATTCAAGGGTCAAAGTAGTGTTGGAGATTGATTTTTCCAAAAGAGGAAAGTTGTGAATTTTTGCTCTCAAGAGAATATAAAACTTCCTCATGAAAAATAACTAATTTTTGTCCATATATCGAAACTGTAAAAGTAGTGGACCAAAACAGTTTTTGTAAAATAACTACCCGAAAATAAGTTAAAAATTTCAAATTTGGAAAATCTCGTTCAAACGAGGTGATTCGAACGAGGTCGTTCGAACGAGTTATCTAACGATGTTCCAGTGTAGAATTATATAGGACGTCAAAAATCTCATTCGAATGAGGTCGTTCGAATGACATTTCTAACGAGCTTCTAACGAGTTTCCAGTGTGGTCTGGGGAATGTTGTTATATCCAGGTTGTTCAAACGACCTGGAGAAATTTCGAATGAGATGTCAGATTTTTCATAGAGAAGGTTAAAAAACACTCAAAAATAATTCTTTATGGAAATTGAATTTTTCCTGAACTTTTCTCTATGTGAAAATTTCTCGTTTATAAAAAGTACTCCAACACTTAAAATGATTTTGGTCATATACCTTTTATAAGAGTGAACATGATGTGCATATTGATGTCGCTTGAACTTTGGATGCAATGCTCGAATCTTCACGGTTGAATGATGCTTGATGAGGAATGACCCAAAATTGTTATGTCCAACGGAATGTAGCCAATATTACAAATTACTCGATTGGAAATTTTTCCTTACAAAGAATATCCAGACTAGTTAGGTGGGGTAACATAACTAAGAAGTTAAAATACATGCGATAGGTGCGTATTATAAATGAGGGGTAAGGATAATCTCATGTGAGTGCGACAACAGGTGAACATGAATAATTATGATGCATATTCATTATTGCATTTTGAATACTTGCAAAAAAAATTTAAAATGTTTTGGGTGTCTACCCGTGTCAAATATATTTTCAAAACCTTTTAGGTGCCCAACCACAGGGACGATAGGGTTAGCATGTAGGATTTACGTAGATGCCTTTTTCCATTCTATCTAGTTATGATGAATATTCTGGTACTTCTTTTGGGCATGTTGCCCACAGTCGAACAATTTTTATTATCATCAGACTTTGTTTATATTATTTTATTTGTCATTTGGATTATTGTACTTAGGATTTTATCTAGAGTTTATTTCATTATTTGTTTAATTATGTTGTCACTACTCATTATTTTCTATTGTGGAGAATATTTATTTATATGTTTGCATTTTTTAATAAAGCATGTTAAATAGTTTTTAAAATTTGACACTGAGTTTGATATGTTGTTAGTAATTAAATGGTTTTCTAAAGTGATGCTAAGGATGAACCATACTAGATTCTTGATTTATTTTAGTAGAGGATTGGCCATCCGTTATTAATATAGGCGTGGTGTCACAACTTGATGGCAATATTCAGGATTCAACAGGATCATAACTTGACCTACGAGACCACTAGTATGCTCTTTCATATGCAAGGATATAAAGGAAACTCTATTTCATATATATTAATATTTTACGGAGGGAAAATTCTCCCTTTTTAAGTCACTTATTTACTGTGTGGCTATTGTTGTAGTGGTTTTTAAGTTAATTTTTATGTTTAAATAAGTTAGTTTTCATGAATAAACAAAGGAGACTCTGTCGATTTTAAAAAAATATATTAAGTTTTTTAAATGTAATTAATATGAAGATATACAAATTTGATAATTCTTTTAAAGATTGTAATTTATAGGAAATATTAGAAAAGATTTATTATTTGTTTAAGGCAGTTGGTACTAAATAAATCTTATTGCAGATGAATTTTTTTTGTGGACAAGCCAAGTCATTGAAGTCATTTCGTTGGAGATCGTATGCTTCAAGATCGTGGGTTTACTTTTCTTACATAATTTTATGTTAAGAGTAGATGAGTTTTTATATATTTTTGAAATGAGACGAGTGACATTTTGTAGACAAATTTAGGTTAGTGGACATGATGTAGGAATTATTGATTGTGTAGAGAGATTTTACTTGTATAAACTCTGATTATAGTTGAATGCGAAATTGTATGTAACATATGTTGAAATGAGATGCCAAATATGTCATATATTATTTTTAAGAGGTTTTGTTTGTAATTATATAGAATATATTCTGGAATAGATGAAATTATAATTTTAGTGCCAAATTATTATATGCTTCTTAGGCGTTTCAAAAGAATCCCATAATTTTTTTTGGGATTGTTGTTGCCGTCTCAAAAAAATAGTTTAAAAGATGGGTTTTTAGCTGTCTTAAAAGGATCCTATAAATGATGACCTTTTGAGACATATTAGTTACCATCTAAAAAAAACCTTTTGGGGAGGATGTTGCCGTCTCGAAAAACATTTTTAAAAAATAGCTTTTTTTGTTGGCTCAAAAGGGTCTTATAAACGATGCCTTTTGAGATGGATTATTTTCCATCTTAAAAAACCCTTTTGAGACATTTATTGTCGTCTCAAAAGTCTTTTAAAATGGGGGCATAATATGACCCCCTTAGCCGTCCCAAATGGCATCCCAAACATCTTTTGAGACGTCCAGAGTACCTTTTGAGACGAATGGATAATCACCTCAACAAGCAGTTTTTTTGTAGTGGTCCCCTCCAATTCTAGCATTAGACTCAATGTGTCCTCCAATCCATTAGACAGAGCTTGCAGGTGAACAAAAAATCCATAGCCAAACTCGAGGTTCAAGTGAGCCAACTAACAAACACATTGAATGAGAGGAACAAGGGAACATTCCTGAGTCAACCTGAGCCTAATCCTAAAGGGAATATTTCTAAAGGTTAATATTTTTTTTAAGAAAACATCGATTCATAACAAACCCAAGACGATATCAAAGCCATCATTACTCTTAGGTCCGGTAAGGAAGTAAAAAATAACGTCTCACCATCCACTCATAATGAATTTGAGAAGCATAAAGAGAAGAAAGATCCACCCATGGATCTAACTTCATCTCCACCATCGTCTTATGATCCACCTATAGATAATTATGTTCCAAAATCTCCGTTTCCCCAACGTTTGGTGCCACAAAATAAGAAGGCGCAAGTTGATAAGATGTTGGAAGTGCTGACGCAAGTACAAATAAATATTCCACTACTTGACGCTATATAATAAGTCCTGTCATATGCCAAATTTTTTATGGACCTTTGTACCTTTAATAGGACCACCAACATTCCAAAGAAAGAATTTATTTCTGACCAAGCTATCTCAATTATTGCATAAAAAACCCCATAAAGTATAAGGATCTCGGCACTTCGATGATCTCTATCAAGATAGGGGAACATCACTTCGGGAAAGCTCTCTTAGACTTAGCAGCAAGTGTGAACCTTGTTTCTTACACTTTGTGTGAGAAACTAGGTTTTAAGGAGCTAAATCCCACTAATATGACCTTATCTTAGCTGATCGATCCATTAAGGTACCTAGAGGTGTTGTAGAGCATGTGCTGATTAAAATAGGTGAGTTTGTCTTTCTGGTAGAATTTGTGATCTTAGACACGCAACATGTACTAAACTCATCCACATGAATCCCGATCATCATCGGTTGACCCTTTTTGGCTACTTTTGACACTATTATTTGATGTCGAAGTGGGAAAGTGAGCTTGTCATTTGCGAACATGACCATGGGTTTGACTGTGTTTAATTTATGGAGGACTTCATCTGATAAGGGAGAAAATAAGGTCAAGTACATTCAAGAAGTGAATGATGTCACTACCCCATGAGATAGTGACATATCTAATCTACGTGCTTGTCCACCTTATTTGTATATTGATACGAGTCTTAAAGATTTTGAGAAAGAATTCATCCTGGTTTATAAGGATTTCACTGTTGAAGTCCAATTATTATTGGATTCATTTTGTCACTTAATTGAGAGCGACTGGAATGATAGGATATATCAATTCCTTCTATGTGAATGTGAACTCGATTCTTTTGAGAGTATGCTATCTCATGGGGTTTTACCTATCAGTGACGAGATGGAGGAAAAATGATTCGATTGTTTCCACCCGGTGATGCATGTTTTGTCATACCGCATTTTTATTTTTTCCCACATCCATCATCTTGGTCATTCGAGTGTTTTAATTCTACCTAAGATATAATTAGTATCATCCAACTTAGAGACTGATTTATTCATTCTCAATTTTATGGGAGACATGGGCGTAAAACATTATTCAAGATTCCATTGTGAGAGTGTGTCCGATTCTGACCATTTAAGCTATAATATGACTATCCACCACTATACTTTCACTCATTTCATTCATTATGTGCCTCCATGTGAGAACGTAAGTGCCTATATGGATTAACCTGTATATTATGTTACTCACCCAAAGATTCATTTTTTACCAAATTTTATCTTGATTTATGTGGCCATCCCCGATCCTCGCCGCGTGGGCGGGCGCGTGTAGGAAAGGATCCTTCGGGTCCCGCGCATCCCTCTCGGGAGCGCTTTGGCCGGCGTCGTTTGAGATGTGGTATAGAAATGTAGAGAGATTCAAAGTCGCCAGTCTATTTTACTAAAAACAGACAAAAGAAAAATGGGAAGCCACCGCGAAGGATGTCATCCAAAGACATACTGGTGTGTGCGAAACCAAAATGATTCGAGAAGGGTTCGGAGGCTTAGTTACAAAATGGGAAGTGTTAGGCACCCATTCCGCCCTTTCGATCTCTCATGAATATTTGTTATTTTCCTTCATATTTCCCCCATGATATGTGTGCAGGTGTATATATAGAATGGAGGTAGGAATCCTCGACTTGTATCATGGAAAAGATAAAGCGAGTCATCCGTAGGAAGGTATAAGACTAATATTAGAAAAATAAGATTTACGCGATTACCCCTACGTTGATCGTTATAATGGAACGATAAGGCATATGGAGTAAAACGTCACTAAGAGCAAGTATATAGAATATAAGGAAAGTGGATTTAGAGAAGATAGAAAATGAGAGAAAAAGGACTCGCGTCTCGGGTTTTACCCCGAGACGCCTACGTAGCCTATAAAGGCATCAAAGTCCACGTAGTTCGCATACAAAATGAGGGGTGGGGTTTATCCCATAAATCCAAATGGGGAATCTCTTATTTGTGAGTATGTGTGTGTGTGTGTGTGTAGAAAAAGTGTTTTATTGGTGAGAAGAGTGTGGAAAAAGTGTGAGAATACCTATTTGGAATTTATGAACAAACCCTTTTTTTCTTGTTTTTTGGGTTTTATTTATATGAGAATAAGAGATGTGCAATAATAATAATAAATAAAAGGTATATTAGGATGTGTGAAATGAGGTAATAAAAGTGCTAAGTAATAAAACAAGTTATTGCAAATTTAAGAGAATTTGAAGAGAAAGGTGAGAAAGATGGACCTTCTTGAAGATATTGAGCTTGATCTTGACTGCTGAAGAGCAACCCTTGCACTTGGATGATGATGGAGAGTGGTGAATTCACCAAGTTTGGTGAAAAGGATGATGAAAAGTGGAAGTAAAAAAGGGATTTAGGAGTTGAAATCACGCTGCCATCGAGAGAGGTTTCTGGGATTCGCTGAGAGAGATTTCTATCAGATCTGGGCTCCTCTTGAAAATGAGGTGAAGGCCTACTTTTATAGGCCCAGGTAACTGCCGATCGGCATTGGCATGCCACTGCCTATCGACAGGTGCTGATAGGCAGGATCTGGAACCTGCCATTTGGTAGTGCACTTTAGGCTTTTTCGGAAAATCGATCGCCGAGGGAAAAGTGTTGGTTAGAATCGCGCACGGGGCATACCGTTGGAAAGGTGATTCAGAGAACTTTGAAAGTACTTTGGAACGCTCCCGGGTTCGGGAGTTGACTTTGGATCAAATATGGCTCGGAAGCATTTGTCAGTCCATTGGACGGGGAATCGTGCGGACACAAACGAATCGTTCATCCGTATGGTAAGTTCGAATCGTGCACGGGGTGGACCGTTGGAAAGGTTAGGAGATTTACTTCGACATTCCAAAGAGTTTGACCCAGTTTAGAGAGTTGACTTTGGTCAACCGGGCCCGAGAAGCATTCGGTGACCTCTCGGAGTCAAAAATTCGTTGTGCAAACCCATTGATCTTAAAATAAATACTCTCAAGAGATAAACATATATAATTTTTTTCCATTTTTTTAAAACTATCACTTTTGAAAGATCAATCAAACTAAAATCGTTGGCGTTTGGCAATTTTTTCAGGTTTTATTTCCTTTAATCTTTTCATTAGGCTCTTACCAATGGTGGCATTCCTGCAAAGGAGATATGCTCCTTTAGTATCCATTTCCCATCAAACCTCATATATTTTTCAATACAATTATAATATTCTCATGGGTAACAATTCTTATATGGACAAATCCCCCATAGTCATAAAATATATAGATGACATGATTGATCGGAGAACACCTCACATGGATCAAATATACATGTGAAGTTATAATCCAAAGATCTCGTGCATGTGTGTGTGGAGGCATATACAAAGTTAAATTCATAAAGAAAATCAAGTTCTAAACAACTCCATTCAAACACGATTAAGAACAATCTAAGAGTTTACAATCATAACCAAATGTCCTAGTCATATGAAAGGCACATAATGAATTGGATTCAAACAGTATATGCCACACCAAATGTGTAAAACTAAAATACATAAAAGCAGAAAATATTGCCAAGTTTTTCAAATTTTTTCTTAGAAAATACCAATTTTTGAAAATAAAAATTAACTTGAAAGAAAAAAAAATCTTTTTGTATTTTTCAATATGAGTCGATAAAAGAAAAATAAAAACACAAAAGATACAAAAAACATACAACTAACAACCATAAATATTATAAAGCAAAAACTAGTACAATCAACCATTAAATATAGCATATGAAGTATCATTTGCAAGCACATCAGAATCAGTAATTTTAATATGTAAAGCCTCCAAATATAATTTCCTAACCCATGTAGGTATAACGTGATGCTCTCAAGTTTTGAGAATGTTGGTGACTTTATTCTTAGACTTTTTAGGACTGTTATTAAGATCATAGCAAAACCTTCAATGGTGACCTTTCCTACCGCAATGAGTGCAAGTGTAAACACGGTGTTGGATATTTCCTAAGGGTGAACTGTTCCTAACATTCCTAGTTGACTTTCTTAAACGTGTGGTCTTGTCTTTGGTAGCGGAAGAATTATGATCATCGTGTACAATTCCACACGTGTTATCTACGATTTGGACGGTGCTTAACAATTTATCCAACTTTTTTGACCTAGATTCCAAATCAATTTTAATCCGACTCGAATCTCTCAATCTCTCCTCTAGCTTAACTATCCCCAACTCGAGTAAATGTGTAGACTCTTTAATATACATAAGTGTGACCTCATCCTGGGCGAGACTCCAGTCGACTTCAGGACCCCTGCTCAGTGTCAATCAGACGCATCTACATATGGGCCCACAGATCGAAGGCCCATGTTAACCAGTCTTGGCCTCTGAGAACTCACCCAAAAATAGTTATAACCACATGTGAAGGTTTGTTCCATGATCTCAGTTGATCCATTTCTCAGCTTCCACACGTATCGATCTCTGAAAACACTGATAGGTCGAGACCTACATACATTCCCGTGACACTATCCGATAACATCTTCATCATGTGTCGATCTTAGATGGAAAGGAAAGGTCGAGACCTTCTTGCACTTCCTGGATGAGTCCCATAGTCTCGGAGTTATTCACTAAGAAGACCACTCCCACAGTATCAGCCTAGATGAAACTAATGAAGTCGAATTCAGTACCTCACAAATAATATATGACTTATGCATCACCCAGACACGTGGACCATACCATTGTAGGGGATCAACAACTCACGTGAGGGGATATTTCATCATCATGCTACATATTTAAAGAAGACATGTGGCGCTTTAAAATTGTACACCCCATCTCGTGCACACAGAGCATGCTTAGGGGTGGCACTACGCACCCCAAAGCCAATAAAATACCCCTTATTATTCATTAAGGGATGGAACAATTCACCATCCTACTGAAACTCTGCCTAGTTGTAACCTAGAGAGATAAAGCTTGGAGTGTATGTAACAATGGCCTTCTGTTCCTTATAGTAATACAAAGCACCATCACCTTGCACAGTGGAGTGGGATATGGATGAACCACTTACATCTCTATGTCCTCTATTTCTCTCTCATCTACTTTTTTGCATATTTCTTACTGTGAATTCCCCCATTATTGATATAGCTAGACATAGAGACGTGCACATGATTGATATAGTGATTCCTATCATCGTCATTTTGGCACCGTTTGTGGGAAGAAACTTTTCTTCCTTTTCATTTTCTTAGCTTAGACCCTCTCTTTTTGCCTCTGGTGGTAATCCAGATGAACCATTGTTGGGCCTAAATCACAATTAAAAGAACTTGGGTGAGTTTTCTTTAAGCTTCTTCTTCCTCACACCTCTTTTTTACCTTTCGTTACTTATTTTCTCTACTTGGGTGTGAATCTCATTAGAGATGGTATCTGATTTGCCTCCCAATGCTGGCACAAGATCTATTCAACCACCACATTAGTCAAGAATGGTTGATGTGGTGGCAACGCGGATATCCTTGGTGGCCACCCAATAAAAAATACAAGAGCAATTTGTGGGGTTTAGACAAAGTGTTCTGGGGAGATCTCCGGGAGACCCAACAACGTAGATGATTACTCCGACCGCCAAAGAAGCGGAAAATACAACAACAGGGGGAACACCACGTAGCCCCACTCAAAGAGGTGAAACAGCAGCACAGGTGGAGATATGACACTAATCCTAGTCGTCTCCGCCTGGGAAAGAAGATTTAGGGATACCCAAGTGAGCAATATTGCGATGAATAGGAGTATTGGGATCTATATGAAATTTCTGGTGATATTGTCCACCCCAGAGGGACACTAGCCTAAGTTACTAAGGAAAAAGCATTCAGCACACTCCTGAAAGCTAACAAAGAGCTTTGGCATTTGATAGATTAAGTAGAGGGTTGAACTTTGACCATCTCGAATTCAGGGGGAGAGGGTGGACGAGACAGGCCCTTTCAATCTCACAGCGCAGGTGGATCTAGAGGAAATGGAAGACATTGTGAGGAAACACCAAGGAAGATCCATAACATAGGTGACCAAAGTTAGGTAAACAGTCGACAAAGGACTGCTAGCCGAGAGCCAGCACCAGTGGTAGTGCCTAAAGAAGGTGGAGGCGACAACAGAGTGGTCGAAGATAAGTCGTGGAATAGTTCAATATAAAGGCTGGAAGATAAAATAGGTAACTTAATCAAGAGTTGAGACCTAAGCCTCCAAGGTTACATGGAAGGATCTCCTTTTATACCAAGGATTGTAAGTTATACTACCCTTACAAAGTTCAAGCCCCCAACTGTAATGTCGAGTTATGATGGTAGTTCAAATCCAGATCACCCTATAGAAATATATCAGTCAACCACTGGCATACACTCGACGTCCGATGAGATAAGATGCCAAGACTTTTCTATCACGCTCACAGGCATGGCTCATATGTGGTACACCACCTTGACGAGGGGTTCCATAGAGAATTTTCAACATCTCGCCATGAAGTTAATTCATGACTTATATTTTAGAATGAAGCCATTGAAAAGGCAACTCATATCTTCAATGTCAAGTAAGTAAATAATGAAACTCTGAGGAATTACATCTCTCATTTTATCAAGGAAAAGTTGGAGGTAGAGGATAATGACGAAAGCATAGCGGTGACAATGCTCATTAGTGGTCTACAAAAGGGAAACCTCCTTTGGAAACCCTTTGAAGATCCTCCAAAGACCATAACAGAACTCCTATCCATGATCGGGAGAATGATGAATGCGGAGGAGGCCATAGTGGCCAAGGAGGGAGACACAAAGGAGGTTGGTGGCAGTAAATCCGATCAGAACCAATACAGAGAAAGAAATAAGAGAACCAATGAGGATAAATTTTCCAAATACACTCTGTTGATAGTAAGCCCTGACTTGATTTTAAATGTGATCAAGGAAAATAAAACACTTAGATGGTAGGAGAAACTCAAGTCTCCTCCTCAGAACAGAGACAAGAGTAAGTGGTGTGAATTTCACCAAGATTATGGGCACATGACGGATAAGTGTTGCACCCTAAAGGATGATATCGAGAAGTTACTAAAACAGGGTAACCTTTGAAAGTATGTAGGCAGGAGTGGCGATAAAGACAAGTCCAAATTAAAGAGAAGTGGGGGAAAATGATAAGACGAGATGAGAGGTCCAAGTTAATAAGAATGGCGATGAGTCAGATAGTTGGGGATTCGATCCCGGCCTCCAAATAAAGATCCCTGATGCAAAGGGACATTTGTATATGATCTTTTTTTATGTGAAGATGATCTATGGTGGCCTGGTAGGAGGCGGTATAGAACCGACCGATAAAAAAGTACATGTAGTAGATGTAAAAACAACCCCAAAGAGGTTAGAGGTGAATACATTTGAGACCGAGGCAAAATCGGGGAAATGAAATAAGGTTGATATGGACATTACGGTGGTTAAATTTTCTAGAGTGGACTTTAAAGGAATCCTAGCTCCACACAATGACCCTTTGGTCATCAGTATGATAGTCCACGAATATACTGTTTCCCATATTCTCATTGATGGGGGAAGTTTGACAGATGTGATGTTTTAGGAATGTTTCAAAGTATTGAAATTAAGCAAGGATAGACTTATACCTTATCACCAGTCGCTAATTGGCTCCAGTTGGGAGAAAGTCCACCTGTTAGGGGTATTTGAGATGGACATTTGCATGGGCACCTGGTCGAGATGCCTAACCAAGAAGGTTATCTTTGTTATCATGTACGATCACGTATAATCGGCCTATAATGTAATTTTGGGAAGGGTAGCGCTTAAGGAGTTTAAGGTTGTGCCTTCCACGATTCACCAGATGGTGAAATTCCCAACTACCTATGGAGTAAGGGAAGTGTAGGATGAATAGGTGGAGGCTCACTAATGCTACATTGATTTAATCGAGGAGAAAGATGCCCATAAAAGAGCAACCACCTCATACAATGTGATAATCTCGACCCGAGAGATGAGAAAAATTTGAAAAGGGTGACCTTACAGAGGAGGTAGAATCCATCATCCTTAATGAGGACGAGCCAAAAAAATCATCCAAGTCGGTTCATCCCTGAAAGATGATGTTAAAAAAGCGTTAGTGAAGCTGTTGAGAAGAAGGAAAAATATTTTTGCCTCGAGCTATGGAGACATACCGGGGATTGACCCTGATATTATCTATATCGGTTGAATATTGATGACAAAGTGAAGCCCATTAAATAAAGATGCAGAACATATGTAAGAGACAAATACGAGGTCATCCAAGACGGGGTTAAAAATATCTAGATAATTAGGTTAATTCGAGAAGTTCAATATCCAGACTAGCTGTCCAATGTTGTTATTGAGCTAAAGGCCAATGGAAAGTGGAGGATGCATCGTTGACCTGAATAAATCATGTCCTAAAGATATATTTTACCTGCACCGTGTTGATCATATGGTTGATACTACGATCGAGTATGAACTGATAAGTTTTATGGATGCATGTTCGGTTTATTATCATATTTTTATGCATGAAGCTAATGCCGAGAAGACTTCCTTTATAATGGATAAAGGAACCTAATGATATAATGTAATGCCATTCGTCTTAAAAAATATAGGGGCAACCTATTATAGGTTGGTCAATAAGATGTTTGAGGACCAGATCGGGAAGACAATGGAGATCTACATAGACGACATGTTAGTAAGATCTTGAAGACTTAGGATTGCGTAGCCGGTATTGAGTGAAATTTTAACATAATGGATAAATACAAGATCAAACTGAACCCAAAAAACTACATGTTCGGTGTCAGCGCTGGAAAGTTTCTCGGCTTCATTGTGAATCAAAGGGGGATAGATTCCAACCCCGCAAAAATCAAAGCACTAATTGATAGGCAAACATCGAAAATAATCAAAGATGTTTAGAAGCTTACTGGATGAGTTGCAACCCTCAACGTTTCATCTTTCGAGCAATAAATAAGTTTTTTCCATTCTCTAAAATACTTTAAAAAACCTTCGTCTGGGACGAAGAGTGTGAGAAAGATTTCAAATAACTAAAAACCTATATGGGGTCTCCTATGCTGTTATCTCGTCCAGTTCAATGGGAGAAATTGTTTTTGTATCTAACAATTTTAGAACTGGCAATCAACGCGACAATCGTTTGAGGAAGTGAAGGTGTTAAAAAACTAGTGTATTTTAATAGCAAGGCTTTATAGGGGTACGAGCTCAAGTATCCAAAGATGGAGAAGCTGGCATGTTCGTTGATTCATGCCTTTAAGAAAATAAAGACGTATTTTTAAGAACATATGATGGTGGTGCTCATTGACACTCCTCTAAGGCAGATCATTTATAAACTCAAGAAGTCTGGTAGTTTAATGGCTAAGGCAGTCTCACTATGTGTGTTTGACATCATCTACCAGTCCAAGAATGTAATCAAAGGGTAGGATTTATCAAAAATTTTAGCCGAGTTTACAACCCTCAACCATTTCATCTCTCGGGTAACAGATAAGTGCCTTCCATTCTTTAAAATACTGAGAAAAGCCTTTGTTTAAGAAGAAGAGTGTGAAAAAGATTTTAAAGAACTAAAAACCTATTTAGGGTCCCCTATTTTTTTATCTGAACGAGCTCAAGGGGATAAATTCTTTTTGTATCTAGCTTTTTCAAAATTGACAATTAGAGAGATAATCGTCCGAGGAAATGAAGGGGTTCAAAAACTAGTATATATTAATATCAAGGCTTTACAGGGGCGAGCTCAAGTAACCGAAGATGGAGAAGATGCCATGTGCGTTGATTCATACCTCCATGAAAATGAAGTCGTATTTTCAAGAACATATAATGGTGGTGTTCACCGACACTCCTCTGAGGTGGGTCATTCACAAACTCGAGAAATTGGGTAGGTTAATAGCTTGGACAGTCGAGCTAGGTGAGTTTGACATCATCTACCAGGATAGGAATGTAATCAAAAGGAAGGCTTTAACAAACTTTTTAGCCGAGTTTACATGGTCCAAGACCGATAATTTTATTGAAGAGGTAGAGATGCCAACAACAATACTGAAGGAAGTTATGACGGACTGTACCAACCGATATTGTGAAAGTTGATGTTGTCGAAAGATATTTCTTATTCAAAAATGGAGTTTGGGGTGAAGGTACTTTCTAAAAAATTAAGATTATATGGAGTTTGTTTGTAGATGGAACATCTTGTGAGAACGGTTTCGACGTAAGATTAATACTATCGGGCCCCGATGGAACAAATATTAAGTATGCCCCGAGATTCAACTTCAAGGCATCGAATAATGAGTCATAGCACGAGGCCTTGCTGGCGGGTATTTATCTTACCAAAGAACCGAGTGTCGATCAAGTGATTGCCCATAGTGATTTAGAGCTTGTAGTCAATCAGATTTTGGGTGTTTATGAAGCTAAAGACGAGAAGATGGCTAGATATTTGGCCAAAGTAAAAAAGATGATGATAAAATTTCGAGAAGTCAAGGTCAGTAGGATCCCTAGACTTAAAAATATTCGAGAAAATACTTTGGATAGATCGACATCGGATACTAGGACAGAGATCAGACGATTAATCCCTATAGAGATCTCGCATAAGCCTGCTATTGATGAAGTAGATAACAGCCTAGTGTAATTTCTTAATCTAAATTTGGGACAGTCTTAGATGTATCCATTGATTAAGTACATCCGAGATGGTGAGCTACTAGAATCTAAAGCTTAGAGGAAGAAGCTTAAATATCATGCAATGAATTTCAGCATCATTAGTGATATGCTATAAAAGAGAGGATTTTTACTCCAATTGCTTAGATTTGAACACCTCACTGAGATAGACTATGTCCTCCGAGACGTCCGTGAAGGTTCTTGTGAAATTCACGTTGGTGGTTGGTCTCTGGATAAGAGAATCACCACTTAGGGTTATTTTTGGCCTACATGTGCCAAGGGCGCGACCGAGTATGTGAAATTTTTTTATAAGTGCTAGAGATTTACGGGTATCCCTCATCAGTCTCATCAACCCCTCTCGCCCATCATAGCTCCCTAAAAATTTGCAGTTTGGAGGATGGATTTGGTCAGCCATCTTCGAAAGTCATCATGGAATTACCAATATATAATAGTAGCAATTTATTATTTCTCAAAATTGGTGGAAGCTGAAGCTATGATATCCATTACAGAAGTCAAGACGTTCAAGTTTATTTGGAGGAACATCATCTGCTGATATGGATTGCCCCATACACTGATATCGAATAATGGTAAATAGTTCAAAAATTATTTACTCGAAGCCTATTACACAAAGGTTGGTATAAAGAAATTTTTCTCTGATTCTGGCCGACCCCATGCTAACGGTTAGACAGAGGTTACTAACACGGTGATACTGGATGAGATTAAAAAGAAATTGGAAGGTTCCATGAGCACGTGGATTGAATAATTACATGGGGTCCTATGGGATTATAAGATGACTCAGAGGATGTCGACAGGTGAGACACCATTTGTGTTGGTATATGGGTCTGAGGCCATTATCCCTACTGAGAATGCACTTCCCAGCCATAAAGTCAAGACCTATGACCCAGAAACTAATGAGAAAGAGAAGATTGGACCTTGTTCTGAATGAAGAAAGAGTAGAGGATGCACTAGAATGTTAAAACATAAAGAATTTGTCATATCTCATTTAAGTTAGGTCAGCCTCTTTCTGGGATTCCTTACTTTAGGAATTTATGTTCATAATGATGTCATTATTGCCTTTGGTACTCTGGAGAAAGAAATCTTGATTGAACCTATATTTTCTCAATGGATAGAATCACCTCATGGTAAAACTTCATATGGGTTCGATGTACTTTTGTCTTCAACGAATGGCCCTGCATTCAATTCAGGTAAAAAAATATGGTTGGCGGGTTGGTTAAAATGCTATTAATGTCAAAAAATTATCTTATTAGTAGAGAACCACAAGGTTCAATAATAAGAGAGTTAAGGCTAGGCCGATAGCCATTGGTGATTTGGTCTTGAAGTAGGTCTGGCAAAAGCCTAAAAAACTTCATCCCAATTGGCACGAACCATATAGAGTGACAAAAGAGGTTGTGTCAGCAACTTTTAGGCTGTAAAACTTAGAGGGCCAGCCATTCATCAAAACCCTGAAATGCCAACCATTTGAAGAGATACTATTAGTAGTTATTTATGTACAAAAGTGTAGCTTCATAAATTAGTGTATTTATATTTCAGTTTCATTTGTACGATACTATCATCAATTGTCACATGGTTTGAATTATGTTAAACTAAGAAACGTTGTTTTTATGGTGAATTCGTTATAGCTTACTCTTGATGATACGAGAGTGTATGGGGATTCTAGTCTCCTCCATGCCCTCCCAGTAACGCTGAGAGGGAGGGGGGGGCAGAGTTATGACATCACTAATGTGGTGAAAAACAAAAAATAAAAATAATTTTATATGGTTGCATAAACACCTACTTATGGTTAATTAAGGATCATAACATCTCTCTCGGTGATAAGAGAGTTTATAAGGAGTCTCGTCTCCTTTATACACTCCTAATAACACTGAGAGGGGGAATCAATGTGGTTACATCACTTAGGTGGTGAAAAATAAATTAAAAATAATTTCATATGGTTGCATAAACCCCAGCTTATGGTTAATTAAAGATCGTAATAGCTCTCTCAATGACACAAGAGTGTATGAGGAGTCTCATCTCCTTCATACACTCCCAATAACACCGAGAGGGGGGATCAATATGGTAACATCACTTAGGTGGTAAATTAAAAGTTATAAATAATTTCATATGATTGCGTAAACACGAGCTTATGGTGAATTTAATATTAAAATAGCTCTCTCAGCGATACAAGAGTGTGTGAGGAGTCTCATCTCCTTCATACACTCCCAATAACACCGAGAGAGGGGATCAATGTTGTAGCGTCACTTAGGTGGTGAAAAAACAAAGAAAAATAATTTTATATGGTTGTTTAAACATCATCATATAGTGAATTAAAATCTAAGTGTAGTCACAAACATTTTATTTAGAACATCATTCAGTGGTGAAATGATAAGACTAATTATACCATCAGAAGATAAAAAATATCAAGTGTTACAGCACTTCTAAAAATAAGATAAGTATGAAAAAAGATTGTTCAGCATATAGATACATAAAAAGGGTGTAAGGCCAAAGCTGGCGACCCGATAAAAAATGAGATCATGTTTCTTTTGTCCACTCGGATTTGGCTGAGACGTCAACGATTACAGGATTGATGGGAGACTTTGTATGAGCTTCCTCTTCATGTTTGTCACCATCAGTTGCAGCGGTGTCATCTTGGTCAACTATCGTTGTCTTGGCCACTAATGCCTGACCTGTATCCTCTGTTTCAACCTCACTGAGAGCAATGGTATCCATCAAGTCAAAGAGATCAAAGGTCTTCAAGTCGTCTACTAGATGGGGATCGGTCTTATCGACGTCATGATATTTTTTCAGGTCCCATCGGCAAGACATTTTTGCCCCCCTCTCCAAATACTGGAGGTCATAGATAATAAACTCTGTTGACCCCATAAAGGACGCAATATCCTTCCTGACGACTTCTTCTGTGTTGGCCTTATGCTTTATCTGAAGATCAGCAATCTCTTCCTGATGGTCAATATTCTGGGTCTCTAAGTCCAATGTCTGCTTCTTATTCAGCTCATTTATATCCCTCTTACGTTTCAGTTCGGCATCCTTCACGTCTTTCTTCAACAACTTGTTGACCATGATGGCATCGTTCGCTTGTTGAACTACAAGAATGTTCTCCTAAACCTAGTGGTTTAGTTAGTGAAGGTCCATCACAGACTGCAAAATAAAGAAAGTAGGGTTATTAAAAGAGAGAAAACATCTCGATGAAAATGAAGAATAGTTGGAATAACTTAAAAATATAACTAGAGTGGCTTTGTGGAGAGTGAACTCTCCAAGCCGAGACGAGTCCATAGCATTGAAAAACATTTTATCTAACTCGGGCATAATGGATCCAACATCACCCTTGGCCCTATTCTTTCCACCTAGAAGAGAATCATTTGAGACCATCACGTGGACTAACCAAGAAGCAAGCGCGATGTTACTTGAAGTTGGAATATCTTGGTTGGTGGATACTTTGAACATTACATCCTTCTTGTTTTTCTTAGTTAGAGGAGGGACCTCCTTAGGCACGTCCTTTCTTTTTTTTAGCCCTTTCCCTGGCCTAGTCCCTGTTGTCATCATTTTTGTTGGGGTCAATAGCGAAGTCTTCATTATCATCTTGGAAAGCATGTTGGCTAGGTTTAGGTCATCTATTCTCCAAATGTATTTAGAAATATAAATTCAGTTAGGTGACCTCTAAAAAAGATGATGATCAATATTGATAATTGAATGAAAGATGGCAGTACAATAGACAAATTTCTAACTTACACATCTCGGTGAGGGGGTCAACCCCCATACCAGTCTCAACCCAAAGTTCAGGGGATATTAACTGTTCAAACATAACTAGGCCTCCTTTCTTGTCATAAGACCTTAAGTGGTCAATCTTTTCTCGGACGTCTTTGCTTAGGCTGGGATGAAGTCTTACCAATATTAACACATTGCCCCATTTTTTTAGGT
Source organism: Sambucus nigra (assembly GCA_949130495.1). Lineage (NCBI taxonomy): Eukaryota > Viridiplantae > Streptophyta > Magnoliopsida > Dipsacales > Adoxaceae > Sambucus > Sambucus nigra. The sequence goes on from OX422212.1 coordinate 366,994,688, forward strand.
AACCTTGGTTCATTTGCATTGCATCGAGCATAGATGTCAAATTCCCAGGCCCCTGAGGCAAAGAAGTTTCGGGGTTTCCAATCATGATTTAACGTCTGATTTACGATCAAAATCTTTTTGTCAGATTTCCTTTCTATGAGATGAAAGTAGCAGAGTTGAAACTTCGGCATTGACAAAATATACCAAGCTCTTAAAATACTTATATTAGAATGTTAATTTCAAAGGAAAGTATCCATATCTAAATGAAGTCGAGAACAATTCTCTAAGCGTTACGAGAAAGTTGACCTGAAGAAAGTCCCATGCTAGCAAGGATGGTTATTACCTTAGGATGAATCTACAATTTGAAGACAATCTTAAATATTTGTTCATAAACAGCTACTACGCCCTCGCTTTTCTTAAAGCCTATCTCGTCCTCACACGGGACTCTCATGTTTGTAGAAGACTTTATTCCATAGAGATGCCTCCACATGATCAGATTTGTCTCTCGGGCAGTACTGGGAAAGGTTATAGTAAAATATGTGTCAAGAGGCCCTTCCTCATCATAGGTATCATCCTCAACATCGACTACGATTACACCATTAGGGAACCTTATGGAGAACTCGGTACCAATTATGGCCAATCATCCGATTACTACAGGGATGACCCTAATCTGGAATATGAACCATAAAAGAAAATACCTATTAAACCGATCACAAGAATACCAGCTACAGTACTTATTATCCAAAGGGGAATAGCCATTGGAGGTTTCTTAAAAGACACCTCTACTCTCGGGTCGTCATTATCCGTGATCTCCTAGGCTTTGGATGTCTTTGGGTTTACCCTAGTGCTATACTCGGTAGCATCATGGTAATCTAGACGATACCTTGGGACATGAATTTTGTATTCGAATGAGTTGTCCTTCTCAAACTCCTTCGATAAGGAGGGATTATAGCCCTAAGACGAGGCTACTGATTGATACCCTCTAAAAGAGATGTCTGACATGGTGTCACTACTTATTATAATAACACTTGGATAGGCTAAGTATTGGTATGGAAGAAGTAGGGGAGGATGTATTGCAGATAAAGGGGTTGGAGTTTAACACAGGATGCAAAGAAACACGGAGATCGCTTGAAACGGAGGGATTTAGAGAGAGAGAGAGAGAGAGAGAGAGAGAGAGAGAGAGAGAGAATGGAGGTTTAACTAGTTTGCAGAAAGCGGGTGAATGTAAATTTTTAGAGAAGAAAGAGAATAGGGATGAATTTTTGTTATTTAAGAATGGAAATGATTACGCGCTATTTTTAAGACACGCATTATTAGGGCACGACCCAAAAAGAATGCACGATGCCACCACTTTTTGGCAAACACGTCGAGCCATATGTTTGCTGATATGTGTATAGTCAAGGAAACTTGAACGCTATGACCGACTGGGATACAAAAGGGACGTTCTAGATATCTGCATGACCCATATACATCTTCTAAGTAGCCTCTGACATTGATGGTCAAGTCATCATAGGGGATCGAAAGACTATACCCCTCAGCCTTCCATTGACATTGAAGACTATGATCTAGGGATGATTGATATACATAAGTGTGACCTCGTCCTAGACGATAATCCTCTCGACTTCATGAGCCTACCCAATGTCAATCAGACCCATCTACCTATGGGCCCATAACACAGAGGCCCATGCCAGGCAGTCACGGCTTTCGAGACCTCACCCACAAAACAATTTTAACAACATGTGAATATTTTCTCTAAGATCTTATTTGATCCTTGTCTCTACTTCCACAGGTGTAGAGATTAGAATACACTGATAGAAAGAGACCAACATATAGTCCCATGACGTTTCCCAATCACGACTTTGTTATGTGTCGGACTCAGACGCAACTGACAGGCTGAGACCCTCTGGCAGTTCGTGGATGAATCCCATAGTCATAGAGTTATTCACCTTGAAGATAACTCTGATAGTTTCGGTATGGAAAAGGCTAACAAAGACGACTCCAATACCTTACAGGGAATATATGACTTATGCATCACCTAGCCACACGGACCATACTGTTGCAGGCGATCAACAACTCACCTGAGGGAATATTTCGTCATCATGATACACATTTAAAGAAGACATGTGGTGCTCTAACATTAGACTTCCCAGCTCGTGTACATAATGCATGCGTGGGAGTGGCACTACGCACCCCCAAGCCTATATAATACCCCTTATTCTTCTTCATTAGGGGATGAAACAATTCACAGTCCCACTCAAACTCTCCACAATTGTAACCTAGAGAGAGTGAAAGCTTGGAGTGTATGTAACAATGGACCTCAGTGCCTTATAATAATACAAAAGCTCTATCAACTTTCATAATGGAGTAGGTTTAGTTCGAACCACTTACATTTATATGTCCTCTATCTCTCTCTCATCTTTTTCTTTACATATTTGTTACTGTGATTTCCCCTATTGTTGATATCTTTAGACCTAAAGTTGTGCACATTATTGATATGGTGATTCCTAGCATCATTACTCCTCAAACTCAAGAATTTGTTTCTTCATAGCCTCCATCAAGCCTCTAATAGTATATATCTCACCCTTAACACACTCTAGATTTTCTTAAAGAGTCCTCTCACGTGCCGTAAGATTCTCAATCAAAACACTATCATTATTCTCTATGGAAAGTTCCCTTAACATAGCTTCCAACTTCAACCTATCCTTCTTCACTTTTAATATTTCTGCATATAACTAACATAAGGGAACTTGGAGTTCACTCTCATTCTCCTATTTTATATCATCCTCACTTTTGTCTCCACTCTCTCGATGGTCATTCACTTGGGATCCACAAACTATGACCTCAGAAGTTTCATGTAATATCTTCATGGGAATATTTTTCAACAAAGCTCACATGACTGTCCATGAAGTCAGTAAAGTTGAGCTCAATTAGAGAATTGGTTACCTCTTTCGGATCACTATTACTAAGGGTAGAATTACATGTTATCGATTTCTTTCCCTCTTTCCATAATTTAGTGGGGCACTCGGCTACCCTATGGCCATAAACCTCTCAACCATAATATCTCTCCAACTCATCCCTCTTGAAATTATCATTCCAATTCTTACGTAAGTGATCGAACGTGTTGTCCTTATTTTTCTCGAACCTTTTTCGCATCTTTCGATTGCTTATGGAATTTGAGAAATTTCTTTAATTTATTTTTCCATCATAACCATTTTCTCGGACTCGATGTCCAATTCATCATCTGAAATAGGTGTTTCCTCCTTTCGGGATTTCAAAGCAATGCCCTTTTATTTCTTTTTTACATTCGTGGGGGTAAACATGTAAAGCTAATAAGTTTATAAGTCACCAACAAGCTCTCCAAGTTTCAAAAATTCTAGATTTCCTAAAGAAATCAAAACGGACACTTTTAGATTAAATCTTTCGGGCAACGACCTTATGAATTTCTTGATTACTTGATTTTTTGGGTATTTTCTCTTGAAAGTTAAAAGACGAGTTAACGATGTTGGATAGTCTAGCGTAAAAATCATTAAAGGTCTCACTCTCCAAGATCTTAAACTTTTCAAACTGAGTGGTGAGGTTTTGGAGTTCGGAAGCTTTCACAACACTAGTTCCTTTATGGGTGAGTTAGAGTATGTCCGAAGCCTCTTTTGAATTCTCACAAGTCCGAATACGGTGGAACTCCTCCTGGGTGACATAAGAAAACATAGCATTTAAACTTAGGGAATTAAAATTTTCTAAACAAGGCTCAGACTTAGTCTATGACTCTACGGAATTTGAATGAATCTCTTAACTTTCTCTAGTGATAGATGGATAACACCCTTTAACAATTATTAACCAAATTCTTTCATCTATAGCCTTAAGTGTTTATTTCATTAGAATTTTTTCGTATGCGTATTTCGACCCATCAACCATTGGGGTTCTAAAACCATAAACAACCCAAATTCATGCCTAAGAACACAGGATCAAAACGTAATACTTTAGTCCAACCCTCTCTGATAACAATTTAAGAATGCTAGGCAGGGATGATATTCCAAACAAAAATTTTATTTTTCTATTTTCAATTTCTAATGTCAAAACTTTAAATAAAAAAAGTTAAACCCAATAAAACATAGCATCAATTTTAAGCCTTTGTTGTGAAAAAACTATTTATCCAACTTTATCTTTTTAACCAAAAACATGCATCTAGGTGATACGTAGATAAAATAAATAAATCCAACACAACACGCCGATGTACGAGGAAAATCACAAAGGAAAAAGCCTCGGACGCCCCAACCAAACAGTTCACTATGATACGGGATTACAAAAGTTGACAGTAGACTTACTCAACGACTCGATCCACAAGTCTTGATGCTCTTCGATCGTCAACCGTTCCTTCATAGTGCAATGCAGGTGCCCTCCCATGCAAGCTTCCATAACGTATGAATCCATTCACCCCTCAGTATCCACCGATGAGGATCATACTCTATCTCCGAATCAAAAAACAGAATCTGTCGCTTCTTTACCATAACACCACTAACTTGGAGTCCACCGCATGTAAACAGTAAGCATGAAATCCACCGCACGAAACACGTTCTCTTTAGATGTAGGGAATCGAATCTTTGTGTCCAAACTAAATATCTCAAAACATATGAAAACGAAGAACTTGGATCTTTAAACTCAAAGGGTGAAACTAGGTTCTTGGAACTTTGGTAAACAGGTAAGGAATTTATTTTCACCAAAAGTTCTTAAAACAACTGATTCCAATATGCCTATAAATGCTAAAACACAAATTTTAAGGCAATGAACTCGTTTGGACAAAAATGCATAGTTTATTCGAAAGAGATAGAGTTTTCATTCTAATGAGAACACAATTTGTTCGAACGAGAGCCCTTTTTCTTTCTAACGAACTTCAAACGACCTTCCAACGAGATGTGCACTACTTGAGAAAGACCCCCTCATTTGATGTTCGTTAGATGCACTTTCCAACAACTTTCCAACGCCATTCTAAAGAGTTCAAATTTTGTTCTAATGAAATTGATATTTCACTTTTAATGAGATTCAATTCTCGTTCTAATACTATCATAACTAAAAAAATGTTTTTCTTCAAAAAATAGTTTAAAAATTATTCCAAACAATATTTTTCAAAAATAAACACCAATAAAAAATATCCAAGGACTATTGCTGATGTAAAAAATTAGATCACTCTAATAATTCAATCACTGATAAAGAAATGAGACAAAGAATTTTAAAGTGGTTCAGCCTTATAAGAATGTCCTACGTCCACTGTTTTGGTATTGCTGTTTGTATGGGAATTCTCGATTACAAGTTATCTCAAGAAATTCCGATCCGGGGGGTCTTTTTACAATGAGGATTGTACAATGTATTTATAGCCCTGTGGCTGTAATGTGAAAGGGTAATACATTAAATGATGTACATATGAAAGGGTAATACATTTAATGCCCTCTTTGCATGCGCGTCCAAATGATAAGCATTTAATGAGCAGTTAAACTGTTGGTATCCTGCTTCGAGGTGCAGCTCGGACCGCCATGAGTAGCTTGGACCGCCTAAGCTTCTCGGTATTTAAGAGTTCCTCGGAGAGGCTTTGTTCCTCGGAGCTTGTGAGTTCCTCGGGGAACTTAGTCTTCCTCGTTGTAGTCTTGTTCCTCAGAGCGAGTGACCATCTCGAAAGTGCTTGTTGTTGCCATGTAGATAGCCACGTGTCTTCATATGATTGGCCCAAGTCAGCAGATTAAATTTGGTATCAACAGAATCCCCCAATGTTTCATAGTTAGAAATTTGAGGAGTATGGAACATTCTTTCTCGGAATATGGTAGCTTTAAATAGTCTTCCTGATTTTTAGGAGCATTTCCCTCATATTTATTTCTCCTTCCTAATTCGTAGAATCACGCTTTTTTGGACTTTTTTGAATGCTTCGATTCCCGCATTACTTTTCATCTTCTTAACCGCTGTTGTCTGCTTCGATTCTCGTGCCACTTTTCCTCTTTTTAGCCGCTGTTGTCCATTTTGATTCCCGCGCTACTTTTCATCTTTTTAGCCGCCGGTAACGTAATCATCCTTTTTTATAATCATTACTTCACCATTTCCCAAGGCAAGGTATTTAAACTTCATAGACGCTCCCATCGTCTTCTACCTTTCAAATTTTTATCTTCGAGTTTTACGTCGTCTCTTCCTACTCTCTTGTGCGTTCATCTTTTCCGTCGTTCGTTGTCAACAACTCTACTCTTTTTCTGTAAGATCTTCTTCTTTCTTCTTCATTTCTTTTATTCATCATCATGGTTTACTCTATTGAGTCTCTTGAAAAGTTTCGCTCTAATTTTTCCATTCCCTCTTGGGTTGTCTTGGAAGAGCTTTCTGAGCCTTCTGATTATTTCAATTTGGCTGAGGGACATTGGTTCCCCAGCCTTTTTATTGCTGAGTGCGGATTTTCTTTTCCACCCAATCCCTTGTGACTGGAGTTCTGTCATTATTTTGACGTTGTTCCTGCACGAATAGCCCCCAACACATGGAGAATAGTTAATGGGGTGCATAGATTAAATCAAGTGCATGGAACTCGTATAGGAATCCCAGAGATCATGTTCTGCTATAGATGGGAAGTTAATGACAATATTTTTTATTTAAAAACTAGATTTTTAAATAGAGCCTTAGTGGTCAATCTCCCTGGTGCCAATAGGGATTATTTTGAGCATGGGGTTGTCATAAAAAAATGACAACACCCTTCATTAGCTGGAGATGAGGTTTACCAAGGTCCTAGATGCCCTCCTTATGGCAATGGGATAGGTTATTTTCATTTTATTTTATTTATTTTGAAATCATGTTTCTTTTGTGTTTGATAAAATGTGCCACTGATAACAATGTTTATTTATTTGCAGTCGATAGCAAGAGAAGGTGCCCAAAAGAAGCAGATATCAATATAAGGCATTTGAAACTTATCTGGAGTCTGCATCAAAGTGTTGCCGACGAGCACATTAGATCAGCTTCTTATCTGCTCCAGTTCAAGAGCTACACCACTTCTTTCACTGCTCGTTCAGTGATAAGTGAATCAGAGCCGGTACCAGCTTCCACAAGCTCATCGCCTGAATCCCATATTCCTTTAAGTGAAAGGATGAAGAAGAGAAGACCTCCTGCCCAGTTTGAGAAAGCTGCCTCCAGTTTTGGGGAGGTAAAGAGGAGTAGGATTGATGTCCCAAGGGAGGGGACGAAGAAGAATGATGCAGCTCCTCCAGCTGCTCTTGTTAAAGTTACCGAGAAGCCCGCAGTGGCTCCGAGCAGGTCTGCTGCTCCTGGAGAGGTGATTGTGATATCACCGACCAATGATTCTTCCTTGGTTGAATCTATACCTGTTCCCCCCGAGGAGGCTGAAGAAGAGCTCCTCGGTCAATTTGGCTGACACCATTATTCAACCCCCGGCTGCTGGGACTGGAGTTCCCACTTTTATTCCCCCGAGCTCTGACATGAGCTTGGTAAAGTCCTTGATTATTCCCAAAGTTCAAGGTACTGAAGAAAACCTTACTCGGGATATGGTTACCTCACTAGCTGCTCGTCACCTTGCTTCTGTAAGTCTCTTTACTTAGAGTTTCTCATATTTCCTTTGTCATTTATGTTTCTAACTTTCTTTCTTTTTCTGTTCACAGTTGACGAGCTGCTTTAATATAATACTGAAGAAGGATGAAGCGATTAAGGCTTCTTGCTCCTCGTCTAGTGTGGAGGGAGCTTTGTAAGAAGCTACCAAGTCTCTGGAAGATTCTCGCCCGAAATATGCTGATGACAAAGCTGTTTGGGAGAAGAAACTTGCCTCCTCCGAGCAAGAAAAAGCTCGAGCTGTTGAAGCCTCCAAGGAGTTGGAGAAGAAAAAGAATGCCTTGGAGAAGGCAAATAAAGAGCTGGAAGAGAAGCTCAAAGCTGCAGGAGAGTTGGAAAATAAACTCAAGGCTGCCGAGGAGAGGTTGGGCCAGCTTCAAGAAGTAGGTCGGCAGAAGGACGAGGCAGAAAATAAATTGAAGGTTGGTGAGAAATTGTTGTCCGAGAAGCTTGCCTTAGATAAGGCCAAGAGGAAAGCTGATGTGAAGAAGTATTTCAGCTCTGGCTGGGACAAGGGGTGGGATAAGGGGTTGGCTGCCATGGTATCTCAAGTGGACTATGGTAGTGTAAAGTATTTTAGGGATGGATGGGTTGCTGCCCTTCAGGAAATGAAGGTCGATGAGTCATTTGATCTCTTCCAGAGACATATCCCTGGTCCCCCTCCAACTCAAGAAGAATTAGAAGAGGACTAAGCTACCTCTGAAGAGTCTTCGATGGTGATAGGAGATCATGTCCTAGCCATTCAGCCTACTACCGAGGAAGATCAGCAAATCATTTCTTCCTCCGAGCAACTACCTACTCTCCCCGAGCAACTATCCCTTCCTTCCGAGTAACCTACCTCTTCATCCCAGCCTCCCGAGAAGGTTTTGGGAGATAAGGAAAAGGTTTAGTGTTCACTACACAAAATCTGCCCATTTGCCAAGGTCATTGACCTTGACAAATCCACCTTGTCAAGGTCAATGACCGTGACATTTCGAGGCGAGACAACTTTTTTTGTCACGGTCGTGTCATGGTCATTGACCTTGACACAAAACTCGCATTTTGTGTCACGGTCATGTGAAGGTCAATGACCGTGACACGTTTGTCACGGTTTATAACCGTGACAAAGCCGTGACCCTTTGTAAAAAAATTGTCACGTCCATTGACCGTGATAAGTCTGTGACAAAATTGTCACTGACGTGTCACGGTCAATTCTGGGCAGAATTTAAAAAAATCTGTTGGGTAGTATGGCCACTGCCACTTCCCAGCAGTATATTTGTACCTGTTATAGCAATGTTGTACCTGTTCAAAACATCATATATCCGAACAAACTAAAGATAATGCAAATATATATTCAAATAAGAAACTATTTAAAAAGAAACAACATCACCATCATTTTATCTCAAATCTACAAACTATTTACATGGAAAAGAGATTTTGTACCGCGACGCTCGGGAACACCTCCTTATCCTTCCCTTGTCGTCCGAATAGCCACATAAGTATAGAGCATATGTGGCCTACCCTTAGGGCCACTCTCTGTCCCCTGAATTGAAATAAAGTAAAATTAGTATCCGCCCCTCAAATATAGATAAATATAAATCGTAATTGAAATCGAAATCGAAATTGACATATAAATATAAATACATTACCTGTAGTGTCACTCAAACAGCTAACTTGAGCTCATATGGCACCTCCTTCCAACTAATGTACCCCGGGCAATCGTGTCAATTATAATTCTCTTCATATCTAAACACTAAGAAATACCATAATCCTATGGAGTTATGCGTTGCAAATTCCTTCCAACCGTTGTGTAGCCAAAAATCAGCAGTTGAAGTTGTCAATTCCACCTTTCAATGGTCTCCCATGTTTTGCTAGAAGTTCCAAGTGGTGGGGTATGGAAAGTGGAATTGACAACTTCAACTGGTGATGTTTGGCTACATAACGGTTGGGAGGAATTTGCAGAGCATCGCTCCATAAGATTATGGCATTTCTTAGTGTTCGGATAGACGAAGAGATTCAATCTCCTCTCCACAAATAGGACACCCCAAATAACTATGTACTAATCACCTATTAAAGGTAAGAAGCGTATATTCATGGATTAGTATAAACAAAACTTAGATGTAATTGGAATATTTATGTATTAATCTCCTCTCCACACACGCACACTACACAAGAGTGAAAATGATAAAGTGAGATCAAGTAAAAGCATTAAAAATGGATGTTTCGGTACAAATTGAAATATTTATTACAAATTGAAAAATTATTTCAAATTCGGGTTATCATAAAAAATGGATTGATATTCGGTAGGAGCAGCCAAGTCATCCACACTACTATTTAGACGCCTTGGCGCGTGTTGGACAATTGACCACGGCTCATTGTTGATATACTCCGAGTAAAACACTTGCTTAACCTTTTGAAATTCACAAACAAATGGCTCATCGCTCACGTGGTCGTTGCTCTTCAACTTGGACAAGTCAACCATGATCAAATTGGTGACAGGATCAACTTTACAAGCATTTTTATCCTCAACTCTTACCCATTCACAGTAAAATACAACCTCTTTGAAGCTTATATAATCCAATTCAAATATATTTTGGATTACACCATAGTAAGTCAATTTAAATATAATCCAACTCGCTCGAAAGAAAGTAAGAGCCTTGTATGAAATTCCCGAGTTCTGTACATTTGTACTTTCCTAGTACACTTTAGCGTCGAAAATGTAACCATTCAATCGATACTTTTTGTACTCTTGTGCCACGAACAAGGGTACAGTGGCTAGACGAGCAAGCCTTGATGTCGCATCACCCATTTTTAGGAGCTGAGAATATAGATAAATTAATTATATTAGTGGTAAAATTTGAGTGTAATGTAACGTTATATAATGACTGTTTTCATTATAATTACCTCTTGTGTCAACCATAGCCTAAATTCGCTGTCTGATTGTACCATTGTTTTTCGTCTTTTATTGTTCTCACAGGCTTCATATTTACTGCATATTACAAAATTAATCATGTATAAAATAATCTAAAATAATGTTAAACATTATAATATTCGAAACTTACTTTTTCCATTCTTCGACATCTTCATGTGTGTCAAATAGATAACGAGCTACTTGTTCATGTTGCAAACTCGTTAATTTCACTCCTTTTTCCATCACATTACCACCATCATCGAGTAATTCATCAGTGTCATCAACGCTGGTCAAGTGAGGCATATATTCCCGAGTATATATTGATGACTCCACGGTGAAGTATTCCTCTGCAATTGATCCTGCAATATATCGCGTATTCTTGACGTAATCTTTAAAAACTTTCATCAATCTTTCAAACGGATACATCCACCGATATCTAACTGGACCACAAAGAAGTGCCTCGTAGCATAGGTGTACCAACAAGTGAACACTTATGTCAAAGAATGCTGGGGGAAAGTACTTCTCCAATACACAAATCGCTTCATTCACAACCAATTTTGCGGCCACTATGTGTTATCGATTCACTACCTTCTCACACAAGAGGGAGAAGGTAATACTAATTTGCATAATAGCCCTACGCAAATCCTTGTGCTTGGAGAAACAGTGCTTAAACAATAGAGGAACCAATTGCATGATCACATGCCAATCGTGGGACTTACACTTATGTAAATCACGAGTAACATAATTCACAATCCTTTGCAAGTTGGACGAAAAAGTAGATGGGCCCTTCAAATTATATATTGTGTCTAGAAGCACCTTCCTTTCCTCACTCGTCAAAGTAAACGCACCAGGGGGAATTATTGTCCTTCCCCTACTATCTTCTTTCAACCATAGTTGTGGTTTAAGTTTTAACGTTTTAAGGTCTTTTCGTGCATTTTCTCCATCCTTTGAATGACTCCCCCCAAGGCAAGTACCCACAATATGTTCAGCGAAGTTCTTCTCTGCATGCATCACATCCAATACATGGCGCACCGAGTTTTTCTTCCAATAAGGCAACTCAAATAAAATTGACCTCCGAGACCATGCCTTTCTTATCTCAGTTTCATTCCCAGTTGAGGCACTTTTGAGCTTGTGCCTTCCTTACTAGTAGATTGGACATATCTAGGTTCATCGCATACCGAACAATGATCGAGATTTTCATACTCCTTTCGGTATAGTATGCACTCATACACACAAGCATGAATAGATTTATACTTCATTCCCAAACCTTTCAAACTGTTCTTCATAACAGGATAGCTATTTGGAAGTGTATTCACCTTGGGTAATAAGCCCTTCACCCATTTCAGCATTCCCGTCACGCTATTGCCAGACAAACCGTACTGCGTCTTTAAACTATGCAAACCAACCATGGCATGTAAAGTTGTTTGATCTTTCTCACAGCTAGAGTATAACGGTTGGGTCGCTTTAAATTTTAAACTTTGGTAGTCATCGTCAAGTTTTATCGTGTTATCTTCACGAGCACTTGAATCTTCTACATCATCAGTAACCTCATTCTCCTCAGCTTCATAAACTCCGTACGCATCATCAACTAAATCCTGTAACACATTATGATCTACGTCGTCCCTTTCTTCATCTATTCTACTTGTTAAAGGTTGTTGTGAAGGTTGGTCGGGGTCAAAAGGAACTTTCAATTCACCGTGAAAACTCCAAAATTGATAACTATCTTGCATACCCGATCTTAACAAATGTAGTTCAACTGTTTTCCACTCAAACACCTTACCATTCTTACACCTAGCACACGGACACGGAAACTCTTCATCATTACGACATCTCTTTGCATATTTCACAAATTCGTTAGCACCTCTGCGAAACACATCCCCCATTCTATTAGTCTCACCTATCCACTCTTTGTATTTCGGATATCCCATCACAGCTACCACAACTAAACACTTATTAAAGGTAAACAAAACTTAGATTTATAGTATGTTTTATTTAATTATCACATCATTTAATTATCCTATTAAAGGGTAAGTCGTCCTATCCCATTCAAGAATGCATTTTTCTGTAATATACTTAACAGCTCATGCACATTGTTACGATTTGAAAAAAATTCGACAGCATATCCCCTTAGTTCTCCAAGTACACGACGTAGATTGGCAGGTGTGAGTGTTATTTCAATTGGTCAATTAAAATAACAGTCACACTTGTCAATCTAGTATGTACCCAGAGAACATTAAGATACGATTGCAGAACTTCCTCCGAAAGTAACAACTTTAAGCCAATAAGAATATTATACAGAAATTATACAGTCTCAAACTGTCCAAACGGGACAATTCGAGAGATCTCATTACAGGGGTAATGACTCTCGAACGGGTCTAAGGGTTATTGAATGCGTACGCATAAGAACTAGAATGCTAGTATCTATGCGCACTATATTTAATTTCAAGTATGTTTCATATAATGGGTTAATTCAAATACAATAATAAATTCATGGGTTAATTCAAATACAAAAATAAATTCATGTATTGACCACATACACACACACACACACACACACTATCTAAGCTGTTCTATAGGAATAAAAACAACATTTTTAAAATATGAAGGGCTCACCACACATGCACACACACGCACATATACACACATACACACATATATATACACACAAACATATATATAAATTATTATCAATTGAATTAATTTCATGAATAAAATTATTATCAATTTAAATGAAAATATCAATTATTATCCAATATATTTGAATGAAATATTTATTTTGAATGAAAATATCAACTATTATCCAACTATTATCAATTATTTATTTTGAATGTATATAATATCCAAAAATATAAATGTAAATAATATTCAAAACCCCACCCACCCCCACCCCCACCCCCACCCCCACCCCCTCCCGATGTTTATTATCCAATTATTATCCAATTATTATCAATTATTTATAAAATTAATGTCTACTTTTAGTGTTGTGTATATATGTTAGTTGATGCCATTATATGTTTAGCCTAATTAGATTCTAAGGTTATCTCAATTTATATTTTTCTTTTTCTATCTAATAATTTTCAACGTAAGAGCACAGTACATAACGTATGTGTAAGTTCCGTCAATACCATTTCGTTTCAATTTTGTAATATTATGTTTTTTCCAAATATTTAAAGAGTTATTAAATGGGTGCCCCACCCCCACCCCCATCACCACCCCCTGCCCCCCTCCCCCCGCCACACACACCCCCCTCCCGATGTTTATTATCCAATTATTATCCAACTATTATCAATTATTTATAAAATTGATGTCTACTTTTAGTGTTGTGTATATATGTTAGTTGATGACATTATATTTTTAGCCTAATTAGATTCTAAGGTTATCTCAATTTATATTTTTCTTTTTCTATCTAATAATTTTCAACGTAAGAGCACAGTACATAACGTATGTGTAAGTTCCGTCAATACCATTTCGTTTCAATTTTGTAATATTATGTTTTTTCCAAATATTTAAAGAGTTATTAAATGGGTGCCCCACCCCCACCCCCACCCCCACCTCCTGCCCCCTCCACACACACATGCACACCTATGCACCTACGCGCGCGCACAAACACACACACACACACACCCCACCCCACTCCACCCCCTGCCCCCTCCACCACCACCTCCCTCAGCACACACCAACACACACACACACACACCACCCCACCCCACCCCTGCCCCCTCCACCACCCCACCCACCCACACACACACCCCCCACCCCACCCCCTGCCCCCTCCACCACCTCCTCCCCCACCACACACACACACCCCACCCCACCCCCACCCCCACCCCCTCCCCCCTCCACCACTCCCTCCCCCACCACACACCACCACACACATATATACACACACATACACACACATATACACATACATACACATACACATACATATACACACGCACACACATATACATATACACATACATACACATACACATATATATAAATGGAAGAGATAGATAGAGAGAGAGAGAGAGAGAGAGAGAGAGAAAATCGACCTGAAAGTAGAGAGAGAGAGAGAGAAGCGTTGAGAGAGAGGGAGGGAACGGCGGGAGGGAAAAAAGAAGGGGGAAAGGGTTTTTCCTGCGAACATTGTCACGGTCGTGTCACGGTCATTGACCTTGACAATTATTTAAAGAATTGTCACGGTCAATGACCGTGACACGTCCGTGACAAGTAAATTTGTCACGGCCTTGTCACGGTCATTGATCGTGACAATTAGTTGTCACGATCATGTCAAGGTCAATGACCGTGACATAAAACGCGTATTTTTTGTCACGGTCAATGACCTTGACAAGGCTGACCGGCTGAAAGGTGACAATTTTCCCATTTTGGTGTAGTGGTTGTACGGGTTTCTATTTATTTTGTTTCTCTTTATCAAATGTAACTCAGAAGATGTAACTCTGAATTATGATCTAATAAAATTTGAACTTTTTGCATACTGTTGTCTATCTTTCATTCATACTCTGCTTATTCTTCTTATTAAAGATTGCTTTTCCTTCTCTGTTAGTTTCTGTCCAGGATGGATCTGCTATCTGCCCATGATACAAAGTTGCTGCAACAGTGCAATGAGTACTTTAAGGCTGGTCACACAGACTTGAGTGCTGCACAAGTTGTCGACATCCTTGGTCATGATGCTTCAGAACAAGCAATTGAAGCATATCAGTACCTGAAGTGTCTACTTGACCGAGCAGTGGCCAATAATGTGGCCTACTATGAAATGATCGAGGATCTCCAGTGCAACCTCGAAGACCTTCAGAATCAATACAAGGAATCAACTGCTCTATTGCATGAGGGTTACGAGAAGAAATACAAAATAATCATGGCTGACAAGGGCTACGAGAATCTTTTTGCTGGATATGATCTGAGGGAGAGAACTTTAAAGGGTGAGGTCGAGGAATGTAGACAGATTGCCAAGTTCCTAGAGCAAGAGAACAACAACTTGCGAAAAGAGCTATCACAATTGAAGTCTGCAGCCTCCACTTCCAGTGCCCTGATCCCAGTGACCGACGAGGGATTCTCGTTCCTAGAGGTTGAGAATGCCAAGTTGAGGGACGAGTTGGAGACTTTAAAGAGTTCATGAACCTCTACATCTTCTCGTGGTCGAGCAAGGGCTCCTCGGGGACGAGGAAGAGCTGCTCGGGTTCTTGTCGAAGAACAGAGAACTCAGTCTGTGTTAGAGAACCAATCTTTCCAATTAATGGCGAAGAACCAGGCTTTGTCTGACATGTCAAAGAAGATTAGGGACTTGGAAAAATAGCTCTCTGCGCAGAAGTCCATCTTGGAGAATAAGGATCTTTTCATCAAGAATCTCCACGAGCAGATAAAAAGGCTAACCTATCAATTCCACAAACAACCCAGGGAGTTCTGGATGGCTGGATACAAGGAAGCACTATTCCACTTGGACGATCGTATCCAGAATACCAACAATGAGGGCTACAAGCAAGGCTGGCTGAATGCCTTAGGTGTGTTGAAGCTCGAACAAGGTCATTATCTGTGGGACTACCATGATACCGGGTTGCTCGACTTGCCTGTGCCACCATACAATTTGGAGATGGATTGGATCCCTGCTCAGGCCATTCCTCGGAGCTTAATTTCAAAGTATCTCGGTGACTACAATTTACATTCACAAATAGAGGTATCTCGTCCCGAGCATCTCTTAGACCGACCATCCGTGATGAATGTCAGGATGTTGAAGGACCTTAACTTCATCAATTCTCCTCTGTCTTTCAATGATCCGCCTGCTGGCGAGGAACCTGTGTCAAAAGCGGAGGGGAAGAGACCAGTAGAATAGGAATTTTCGATGTAATAGTTAGTATACATGTCAATGTAACTGTAATTTCATTATCAATGTAATTTATTTTGATTTCAAATAAATACTTTCATTTTGTTTGCAAATTTTGATTGCTATTGTCTTATAGTTATCAAACACTTTACATTTATGCATATCCGTTAAAAAGATAACAATATTGTGTTGTTTGTCGACCAACTCATTATCAATTAAAAAATTATAAGTATCAATACTGTTGCTTGATCACTTAATAATAAAGTAATGAGTATACAAATGTTGTTTAAAATGTTTCCAACCAACCAAAGTTGTTAGATTCTCCATGTCGACCAACTACAGTTAGTGGGTTTTTATCCCCGACCAGCTATAGTTAGTCTTTTTGAAATAATTTTACCTATAAAATGTTTTCGACCAACCAAGATCGATAAATTTTGATTGTCGACTAACTACAGGGTGGGTTTTTATCTCCGACCAGCCATAGTTAGTAGCCTTTTCTCTTAAATGTTTTCGACCAACCAAGGTCGGTAAATTTTCTTTGTCGACCAACTACAGTTGGTGGGTTTTTATCCCCAACCAGCCATAGTTAGCAACTTTTGCACTTTCTGGAATAATCTTACCTCCCGACCAACATAGGTTGGCATTTTTAGGAATATTTCGTTTCCTAGCCAAGGAATATTTCGTTTCCTAGCCAAACAGGTTGGGATTTTTAGGAATATTTTGTTTCCTAACCAACCGAAGTTGGCATTTTTAGGAATATTTTATTTCCTAACCAACCGAAGTTGGCATTTTTAGGAATATTTTGTTTCCTAACCAGCCGAAGCTGGAATTTTTAGGAATATTTTGCTGCTGAGCAGCCTGAGTTTTGTCGAGTTTTGCCGAGTAGTGTGTAGAACTATTATTCCCTGAAAAATTCTCAATAAAAGGAGAGACTTTAGCTGAACATCTTCATTTTATTCATACTGATGAAACTGTGTTACATGTACATCACTGATAATACTTGCGTAGGTGCTCTGCGTTCCATGCATTCTTGAACTCATCCCCCTCTAGAGTTGCTATTCGATAAGTTCCTGGTCGAACAACTTCTGTAACTCGCTATGGTCCATGCCAGTTTGCTTCAAGCTTATTGTTCTTGTGAATTACTTTCTTCAGCACATAGTCTCCTTCTTTCAGGTCGCACGTCTTCACACTTTTGTTGTAAAACAAAGTTGTTCGCTGCTGGTAAGCAGCATTTCTAATGGCTGCTTCTTCTCTGACTTCCTCGAGCATGTCTAAATCCAGTCTTCTCATTAAGTCGCTGACAGGGGAATTGAAATTCAGTACCCTGTGTGTTGGAAGACCCAACTCGACAGGTATGACAGCTTCACCTCGGTAATCCCAAAGTACTGATTGTAACTCGTTGATCCAGTTCGCTTTTGCATCATCCAATCTTTTCTTCAAGCCATTTAGCAGCGTCCTATTTGTCACTTCGGTTTATCCATTGCTTTGAGGATGGCCTGGTGCTGAATGGACCTTCAAAATATTTGATTGATGACAATATGTGATAAACTCCTCGTTATCAAATTGTGTTCCATGATCTATGATGAAGGCATGAGGTAGACCATATCGATAAATGATGTTCTTCCAAATAAATTGGTACACCTTTTCGTACTTCATGTTAATGAGTGGCTCAGTTCTACCCATTTAGTAAAATAATCCACTGCGATGACGAGGTACTTGAACCTTCCTCGGGTCGTTGGCAGTGGCCCAACCAAGTCAATTCCCCACATGGAAAATGGCGAAGGGGAAGTTATGGGTGTCAACAATGCTTGTGGAGTTCTTCGGATGGAGGAAAAACGCTGGCACTTGTCACATTTCTTGGCGTAGGCTATGCAATCAGCCCTCATCGTTGGCCAGTAGTATACTTGCGTCATCACCCTTTTTAAAAGCGTTTGACCTGCTACATGTGCTCCACAAGACCCTTCGTGGATCTCTTTAATTAATTCTTTCACCTCGGAGGGATGTACACATCTCTGCAAACCTGCCATAATTCCTCGTTTATATAAAACACCATTAGTTAGTACATACCGAGCATCTTTAAACTTCAACTTCTTTGCTGCGAGTTTGTCAATTGGCAATTCTCCCTCCTCAATATATGCCCTGATGGAATCCATCCAAGATGGTCCTAAATCAAGGGTGATAAAGTTCATCGTCAGATCTTCATCTATGCTCCAACCAGCTAACACTTCAATTGGGATTGTTCATCGTAGCTCGGTGCGAGTAGCTGATGCTAGTCGAGCTAGGGCGTCTGCTCTCGCATTCTCCATTCTTGGTATTCTGACCAGCTGAACAGCAGAAAATTCTGACACCAGCTCCTTTGCCTTTGCATGATATCTGATCATTAATTCTCCTCTAACTGTATATACTCCCATCATTTGGTTTATGATCAATTGAGAATCACTGAAAACAATGACCTGATGTGCCTCTATAATTTTTGCTAAACCAAGTCCTGCAATCATGGCCTTATATTCAGCCTCATTGTTGGAAGCTTTGAATTGGAAACGCAAGGCGTATTCCATATCGACCTCATCCGAAGTGCACAAAATTATCCCCGCGCCGCATCCTGCAGTGCAAGATGAGCCATCTACATATAGTCTCCATATAGGTAACTCGTCTTCAAATTTCTGATCAGTTAGAGTTCCTCGGTGAAATATTTGTTCCTTCCTTTCCTCCTCGGGTTTTTCTTGCTCTTCGTCGATCATTTCTCCTTGCCCTTTTACCAACCGTAGTTGGTCTGAGCCCGAAGTCAATGATCTTGTAACATCCACTCGCCCTTTTACCAACCGGAGTTAGTCTGAGCTAGTGTTTGTTGATCCTATAACATCCATAGGTTGATCAGCGAGCAACTTTTGTTCCTCGGAGCTATCAAGATAGGTGAACTCTGCTATAAAATCTGCTACAGCTTTCCCTTTAAGCGATGATTTGGGTTCATAGACTATATCATATTCACCGAGTTCTATTGCCCAATACATCAATCTTCCTGATTTTTCTAGCTTATGCAGGGCTTGCCTCAATGGAATATCAGTATATACTACTATGGTATGAGCCTGGAAATATGGCTTCATTCTACTACTCGCCTCAATCAGCGCCAGTGCCAATTTCTCCAGCCTTGGATATCTGATCTCTGCTCCTCGAAAGGCCTTACTTGTGTAGTAAATTGGATTTTGTACTCCATTCTCCACTCTGATCAACGCCGAGATAACTGCATTCTCGTACACTGCAAGGTACAAGTACAATTTTTCTCCCATCACTGGCCTGGACAACAGTGGAGGTGTTCCCAGGTATCTCTTCAAGTCTTGAAAAGCCTTCTCACATTCATCATTCCACTCAAAAGTCTTTCTGAGTGTCTTGAATAATGGGAGATATCTATCAGTTACTCGTGACACAAATCTGTTGAGTGCCGCTACTCGTCCTGTGAGACTCTGTACTTCCTTCTTCGTCGTTGGAGATCGCAGCCCTAACAGAGCTTTGATCTTTTCAGGATTTGCTTCAATGCCTCGTTGATTGACAATGTACCCGAGAAACATGCCTTCTCGTACTCCAAAGATGCACTTCGTCGGGTTCAGTTTCATTTGATATTTATCTAGTTGATCAAAAGTCTGGCTTAAGTCAACTAGATGATCGGCAGCTTTCTTGCTTTTTGTCAGCATATCGTCAACATAGACTTCCATGTTGTCACTGATTTGTTCAGCAAAGACCTTGTTCATCAGCCTCTGATATGTCGCACCTGCATTTTTCAAACCAAAAGGCATAACATTATAACAATAAGTTCCCCTAGGGGTAATAAAAGAAGTACTCTCCCTGTCTTCAGGTTTCATTTTAATTTGATTGTAGCCAGAATAAGCATCCATGAAGCTCAGCAACTCGTGTCCCGAGGTAGCATCCACCAGTTGATCAATTCGGGGCAGTGGAAAGTGATCCTTTGGGCATGCTTTGTTGAGGTCGGTGAAGTCTACACACATCCTCCATTTGTTGTTTTTCTTCTTTACCATCACCACATTAGCTAACCAATCTAGATATTTAACATCTTCAATGAAACAAGCTTTCTGGAGCTTCTCGACTTCCTCCTGTATAGCTTGATTCTTCTCGGGACTGAATGCACTTCTTCTCTGCTTCACAGGCTTGATCTCCTTATTCACATTGAGCTCGTGACATAAGAAGTTTGGGTCTATCCCAAGCATATCTTCATGACTCCATGCAAAAGTTTGTCATCTGCTTCTAAGGAAAGTTATCAATTCTTATTTTAATGAGGCCTCCAACGATGAACCTATTTGAGTAGTTCGCTCAGGGTGCTCATCGTCCAGAATGATATTTTTGTAGCTTCCACCACTTGACCCTTTATGAGTTGCGACTCATCTCGGGGATCCAATGTTTCAATTTCTGCACCTTCATCCACTTGATAAGTAGTGGTCTTTTTCTTTGATTCTTCCAGTTCTTCTTGCTCAGCGGATGCATAATAGCATTCCCGAGCTACTTTCTGATCACCTTTCACAACTCCTACTCCAAAATTTGTTGGAAGTTTTAGGCACTGATGTACTGTAGATGGCACAACCTTGAACTTCTTCAATCCTACTCTCCCCATAATGATATTGTACGATGATTGGACATTTTTATCCATCACGAAGAAACGTATTCTTTCTGTCCGACAAGCAGGCCACGTACCAATGAATATATCCAACTTGATCGTCCCAAGTGGAAATACTTTCTCGCCAGCAAAACCGATGAGGGGTCTATGGTAAGGCTCCAGTTGAGATAGCTTTAGATTTAAACTATCGAAACACGAGTAGAACATGATGTCTGCCGAGCTACCATTATCGACCAGCACTCTTGAAATAATGACCTCCTTCGTTCTCATTTTTATCACCAGCGGGTCATCATGAGGATATAAAACACCTGCAAGGTCATTTTTTGAAAAACCGATAACCAATTTCTCCTTGTTTACCTTTCTCGGGCGATCTTCCTCAGCTACATTTATTCGCTGAATGTACGAGCAAGCTTGAGCCTCACCGAGGTAAGCTTTTCTTTCTGCAGTAAGGTCTCCTCCTCCTGCATCTCCTCCTATAATAACATTACAATCAAATGACCCAAAGAATATTAAAAATACCTCTCATTCTGGCTGCCTTGGTTTCTTGGGAAGATCGGGGTTATCTTCTGGATCAACTTCATGGTTTCTCTTCTTGTTCTCCTCTGCTCGACGAGGGGATCTTGACCTCTCTCTATTTTGGTTGTTATTTCTTCTTTCACCTCCCCGATCGACATATTTTGCTAGCTTTCCTCGTCGGATGAGTGTTTCAATCTCATTTTGAAGAGCTATGCAATTTTTGGTCATATGGCCATGATCTTTGTGGAACTCGTAATATTTTTCCCTATTCCTCGTGTCAGGGTATGCCTTCATTTTCTTTGGCCAGTTTAACTCCTCGCTATTCTTAATTTCTTCCAGGACGTGGTTGATATTTACCTTCAAAGGTGTGTAATTATCAAATTTCCTTAAGACCTCCCATGACGACCTATTTTTGGATTATTTGTCACCACCATTGTTCTTATGTTCTTTCTTCTTCGCTTTATCACCTTCCAGCTTGGTTTCTTTGGCGTCCATATTCTTCTTCGCAGACATAGCCTCCTCGACATTCATAATCTTGGACGCTTTTCCCATCAGGTCTGCCATGGTTCGAGGTGGATCTTTGGCCAAAGTGTAGTACAACTTGTTTGGAAGTAGTCAACTCATCAAAGCAGTAATCGCTGTCTTCTCTTCGTAATCAATGACTTCGAGTTTCTCATTATTAAAACGAGTTATTTAATCTCTGGTACTCTCACCAGCTTTTTGTCTAACACTTAACAAATGTGCTACTCGTTTAACTGGCTTTGCCCCAAAGTAGAAACTCCCAATGAATAGCTCGGACAGTTGAAGAAAAGTTGAAATCTTACCCCGAGGAAGGCTATTATACCATATTTGAGCAGATCCGGTAAGTGTTCCCGAGAATGATCTGCATCTCATCTCATCTGGGACAATATAGATGTCGGCTGCAGCTTGGTATTGTTCTATATGAAGGACAGGTTCAGTCTTTCCATCATACTTGGGAGTCACAACAGGTGATTTGAACTTTGATGGTGTTGAAAAATCAACAATGTCCTGGACAAAAGGTGTTCCTCGAACAAAGGTTCGTTGTAGAGGATTTTTGGCCTTAGCCATTTCCCCTAATCTATCCTCCAGCGTTTGAATAGATCCTTTCCATTCATCATTTCCTTCCTCGGGCCTATTGGTTCGAGCAACTGATCGCGTTGAAGTAGCTTCCTGGGATTTGTCTTGACGAGCAACTGGTCGGTCTGTTGATGTAAAAAATTAGATCACTCTAATAATTCAATCACATATAAATAAATGAGACAAAGAATTTTAAAGTGGTTCAGCCTTATAAGAATGGCCTACGTCCACTGTTTTGGTATTGCTGTTTGTATGGGAATTCTCGATTACAAGTTATCTCAAGAAATTTCGGTCCGGGGGGTCTTTTTACAATGAGGATTGTACAATTTATTTATAGCCCTGAGGCTGTAATGTGAAAGGGTAATACATTAAATGATGTACATATGAAAGGGTAATACATTTAATGCCCTCTTTGCGTGCGCGTCCAAATGATAAGAATTTAATGAGCAGTTAAACTGTTGGTATCCTACTTCGAGGTGCAGCTCGGACCGCCATGAGTAGCTCGGACTGCCTAAGCTTCTTGGTATTTAAGAGTTCCTCGGAGAGGCTTTGTTCCTCGTAGCTTGTGAGTTCCTCGGGGAACTTAGTCTTCCTCATTGTAGTCTTGTTCCTCGGAGCGAGTGACCATCTCGGAAGTGCTTGTTGTTGCCATGCAGATAGCCACGTGTCTTCATATGATTGGCCCAAGTCAGCAGATTAAATTTGGTATCAACAACTATATTCAAAATGCATTCATACATGTGAGATCCTCGGTATATGTGAAGATAAACATGGCACGATAAACATGTCATAATGTATCCAACTTTGAACCTTGGTCGCTACGTGTTCATCAAACACATCATAGGATGGCGAGATTAACCTCACAAAAACTCAGAGGATTGCCAAATCAACAAGATAAAAAATAACCTATGAATCAAATGGTTTTTTCGAAATTAAGCTAATTATAAATAAATGGATTCTATAGAAAATTTTCCCTTACAGAATTGGACCTTTGGGTTGACCTTTTTAACACCTTGGGATGTGGTCAATCCTCTAAAAACAAACAATGGTCTTGGGTTTGGAATAATTAGAGTAATCAAAGCAACTGACAACACTACTAACACTACTTGAGTCTCTCAAATCCTTTTTTAGCCTCCAAATCCAAGACTCTTCAAGCATTAGGGGATCCTTCTTCGAATTTTCAATCGTTCCTAGAAGGTTATATCACTTCCTCTCAATGCAAGTGAATGTATCCCTAAGTTTATTCTCACATGACCTCTAATCATTAATCTATATGTCATTATCCTCAATGGCACGCTCATAAACCCTAGAAAATTTAGATTCTTTTAATTCTTTCTTTAAAATTCGGACTCTATCCTCACTCCCTTTCTTGGATACTTATAATTTTTTAAAAATGTGGTCCATGTCCAAAATCTTCTCACGTAGGATATCTCCTTGATTTTGAATATGTTGCAAACATTCAATTTTAGCTTTACAACGAGAATTTTCTTTTTTAAGAATTTTATTTCTTTTTGCAAACTTCAAATTCATAATACTTAATGTTTCAACATGGTTATGAAGCTTATTAAACTCGTGTTGAATATGAAAGTCATCATCATCTCTAAAGAATCAAAAAAATTATTATTATGATGATTCATCGAAAGAAAAAAACCCAAATCAAACACGAGTGTGAGCACGCGCGCGCGCGAGAGAGAGAGAGAGAGAGAGAGAGAGAGAGCGAGACTAAAAAAATAATCCGACCACCCTAAATTCATCCACACAAAAAATAAGGATCACATATGTTGATACCGAAATTAGTATGCTAATGTGGACGAATAATAAGAAGACACGTGTCAATCTACGTGGCACAATAGCAACGAGGAAGATCATTCCCCCAACCAACATACTCACTCCGAGCAACAGGTGTGCTCCGAGGAACACCAGCCCTCCGAGGAAATCTTATCCTCCGAGGAACTCCAGTGCTCCGAGGAACTCTTGGACGATGAGAAACTAAGGCGGTTGGAGCTGCATCTCGACCACATCATTGATTGCCAGATAATCAACAGTTCAACTATTCATTGAATGCTTATCATCTTGACGCACACGCTTGAAGAGCATCAAATGAGTTACCCTTTCATATGTATATCATTTAATGTATCACCCTTTCATGTACAGCCTAAGGGCTATAAATACCTTGTATCACCCTCATTCAAAGGGACGGAAATTTCTTGATAGCACTTGTAATCGGGAATTCCCAAACACTAAGCAATAACATAACAGTGGATGTAGGCCATTCAAATAAGGCTGAACCACTTTAAAATCTTTTGTCTCATTTATTTATCTGTGATTGAATAATTAGAGTAATCTAATTTTTTACATCAACAGATTGGCGCCATCTGTGGGAACGATTGTTATTATCGTTTTTCACAGAAAATCATTCATCATCAATGGCAGATAACCCGTAATCCAGCAATCGAAACGCTGGAAATGCTGGAAATCCTCGAAATCCCTCTGCACCTCCAGATCTGGATGGGATTATGACGAATCTGGCTCAAGGACAAACCGCCATGCAGGAAACAATGAGGCAAATCATACAGACCCTTCATGGCGGTGCACCTGCACGTTCAGGACAGCAAAGTGGTCAGAGGAAAACTTATTTACTTCCTTCACGATCCAGGCGTACAGAGTCATATCGTAATGAGGAATCTGATGATTTTTCTTATCAACCTGGGCGAACTTCGTCAATAAGGGCTACAGATACTGATCAATGTATCACTCTCTCTCCAAAAAGACACAGTGCCTTTGAAAGACTAAGTAGGGTGTCTCCTTTCAGTCGATTAGGCCCTAGGAGGAATAGGAGTCCATCTAAGACCATGTCGAGGAGTTTTCGACGACCATCAGATCTAAGAGAAGGATCAGCACAATCACGACCAGTTGCTCGTCAAGATAGATCTCAAGAAGCCACATCAGAACAATCAATTGCTCGAACTAATAAGCCCGAGGAAGGAAACGATGCGTGGAAGGGTTCCATTCAGCGCTTGGAGGATAGATTGGGAGAAATGGCTAAGGCGAAGAATCCCTTACAACGAACTTTTGTTCAAGGGAGACCTTTTGCTAGGCTATTGTGGGTTTTCCTACTCCGTCAAAGTTTAAAGCACCAGTGGTGACCCCCAAATATGATGGAAAGACAGATCTTGTTCTACACATAGAGCAATATCAAGCTGCTGCCGACATCTATGTTGTCCCCGATGAGATGAGATGCAGAGCATTCTCGGGAACTCTTACTGGATCTGCCCAGATATGGTACAACAATCTTCCTCGGGGTAAGATTTCAACTTTCTTTCAGTAGGCCGAGTTGTTCATCGGCAATTTCTGTTTTGGGGCAAAGCCAGTAAAAAGAGTAGCACACTTGTTAAGTGTTAGACAAAAATCTGGTGAGAGTACTAGAGATTACATAACTCGTTTCAATAACGAGAAACTGGAAGTCATAGATTATGAAGAAAAGACAGCAATCACCGCCTTGATGAGTGGGCTGTTGCCTAACAAGTTGTATTACACTTTGGCCAAAGATCCACCTACAACTATGTCAGAGTTGATGGCGAAAGCGGCCAAAATCATGAATGTCGAGGAGGCAATGGCTGCGAAGAAGAATATGGATAAAGAAACCAAGGTGGAAGACGACAAATCCAAGAAGAAAGAGCATAAGGGCAATGGCGGTGACAAGAATTCCAAGAATAATAAATCGTCATGGGAAGTCCTGAAGAATTCGATAATTATACTCCTTTGAAAATGGGTATTAATCATGTCTTGGAAGAAATCAAGAATAACGAGGAAGTAAAGTGGCCAAAGAAACTGAGGTCAGACCCTGACCAGAGGAATAGGGAGAAATATTATGAGTTCCATAAGGATCACGACCATATGACCAAAAATTGCATAGCTCTTCAGAACGAGATTGAAACACTCATCCGAAGAGGGAAGCTAACGAAGTATGTTGATCGGGGAGACGAAAGAAGGAATAATGACCGAACTAGAAAAGGCCTAGATCTCCTCGTCGAGCAGAGGAGAAAAAGAAAAGGGATCATGAAGATGATACAGAAGATGACCCCGATCTTCCCAAGAAACTAAGACAGCCAGAACGAGAGGTATTTTCAATACACTTTGGGTCATTTGATTGTAATGTCATTACAGGAGGAGATGCAGGAGGAGGAGACCTTACTGCAGAAAGAAAAGCTTACCTCGGTGAGGATCAGGCTTGCTCATACATTCAACGAATAAATTTGGCTGAAGAGGATCGCCCGAGGAAAGTAAACAAAGAAAAGCTGGTCATCGGTTTTTCAAAAAACGACCTTGCAGGTGTTCTTTACCCTCACGACGACCCTTTGGTGATCAAAATGAGGATGAAAGAAGTAGTGATTTCAAGAGTGCTGGTAGATAATGGTAGTTCGGCAGACATCATGTACTATTCATGCTTTGACAGTTTAAATTTGAAATTATCTCAATTAGAACCTTATCACAGACCTCTATTGGGTTTTGTTGGCGAGAAAGTCTTTCCACTTGGGACGATCAAGTTGGATATATTCATTCGAACTTGGCCTGCTTGTCGAACAGAAAAAATACGCTTCTTTGTGATGGATAAGAATGTGCAGTCAGCTTACAACATCATCATGGGAAGAGTTGGTTTGAAGAAGTTCGAAGCAGTCCCATCTACCGTACATAAGTGCTTAAAATTCCCTACAAATTTTGGAGTAGGAGTTGTGAAAGGTGATCAAAAAGTAGCTCGGGAATGCTATTATTCGTCTGCCGAGCAAGAGGAGCTTGAAGAATCAAGGAAAAAGACTACTACCTACCAGGTGGATGAAGGTACAAAAATCGAAACACTCGATCCTAGAGATGAATCCCAACTTGTAAAAGGACAGGTGGTGGAATCTACAGAAAATGTTATTCTGGACGATAAGCATCCTGAACGAGTAACCCAGATAGGTTCGTCGTTAGATGCTTCAATAAAATAGGAGTTGATAACTTTCTTGAGAAACAGGAAGAAAACTTTTGCGTGGAGTCATGAAGACATGCCAAGAATAGATCCAAACTTCTTATGTCACGAGCTCAATGTGAATAAGGAGATCAAGCCTGTAAAGAAAAGAAGAAGCGTATTTAGTCCCGAGAAGAATCAAGCTATACAAGAGGAGGTCGAGAAGCTCCAGAAAGCCCAATTCATTGAAGATGTGAAGTATCCAGACTGGTTGGCAAATGTGGTGATGATGAAGAAGAAAAACAATAAATGGAGAATGTGTGTTGATTTCACTGATCTCAACAAGGCATGCCCAAAGGATCATTTTCCATTGCCCAGTATTAATCAACTAGTGGATTCTACCTCGGGTCACGAGCTACTCAGCTTCATGTATGCTTACTCTGGTGACAACCAGATCAAAATGAAACTTGAAGACAGGGAAAGCACTTCTTTCATTACCCCTAGAGGAACTTATTGTCATAATGTTATGCCTTTTGGGTTGAAAAATGCAGGAGCGACATACCAGCGGCTGATGAACAAGGTTTTTGATGAACAAATCAGTTGCAATATGGAGGTCTATGTCGACGATATGCTGACAAAGAGCAAGAAAGCTGCGGATCATCTAGTTGACTTAGGTCAGACCTTTGATCAACTGGATAAATACCAGATGAAGCTCAACCCGACGAAGTGAACCTTTGGAGTACGAAAAGGAATGTTCCTCGGGTACATCGTCAACCAGCTAGGCATTGAGGCAAATCCAGCAAAGATCAAAGCTCTTTTAGGGTTGTGATCTCCAATGACGAAGAAAGAGGTGCAGAGTCTTATAGGACGAGTTGCAGCGCTCAACAGATTTGTATCCCGAGCAACTGATAGATGCCTCCCATTCTTCAAAACACTTCGAAAAACTTTCGAGTGGAATGATGAATGTGAAAAAGCCTTTCAAGACTTGAAGAAATATCTGGGAGCACCTCCACTATTGTCCAGTCCAGTAATGGGAGAAAAGTTGTACTTGTACCTGGCAGTATCAGAGAATGCAGTCAGCTCGGCATTGATCAGAATGGAGAATGGAATCCAGAAGCCAATTTATTACACAAGTAAGGCTTTCTGAGGTGCAGAGATCAGGTACCCGAAGCTGGAAAAATTGGCATTGGCATTAATTGAAGCAAGTAGAAGAATGAGGCCTTATTTCCAGGCCCATACCATCGTCGTATATACCGACATGCCATTGAGACAAGCCCTTCATAAGCCATAAAAATTAGGAAGACTGATGTATTGGGCAATAGAGATCGGTGAATATGATATTGTGTATGAACCCAGATCATCATTAAAAGGGCAGGCTGTAGCAGACTTTATAGCAGAATTTACATATCCTGATGCCCCCGAGGAGCAAAAGTTGTTCGCTGACCAACCTGTGGATGTTACAGGATCAACAGACATAAGTCCAGATCAAATCCGGTTGGTAAAAGGGCTTGTGGATGTAGAAAGATCATCAAATTCAAACCCAGACCAACTCCGGTTGGTAAAAGGGCGAGAAGAGATGGTCGACGAAGAACGAAAAATACTAGGGGATGAAAGGAAACAACAGATATTTCACCGAGGAACTCTGTCAGATAAGAAATTTGAAGATGAGTTACCTACATGGAGATTATATGTAGATGGGTCATCTTGCACAACAGGTTGTGGGGCAGGGATTGTTTTGAACACCCCAGACGAGATTGACGTGGAATATGCCTTACAATTCCAATTCAAAGCTCTCAATAATGAGGCTGAGTATAAAGCCTTGATAGAAGGTCTTAATTTAGCAAATATTATGGAAGCGCAACAAGTGATGGTATTCAGTAATTCTCAATTAATTGTGAATCAGATGCTGGGAACGTATGCAGTTAAAGGAGAATTAATGGTCAAGTATCATGCAAAGGCGATGGAGTTGTTGGCAGAATTTGATGCCATTCAGTTGATCAGAATACCAAGAATGGAGAATGCACAAGCAGACGCACTGGCCCGACTAGCATCAGCTACTCGTACCGAGTTGCGAAGAACGATACCAATTGAGGTGTTAGAAAGTCGAAGCATAGATGAAGACCTGACGATGAATATTATTACTCTTGATTTAGGACCATCTTGGATGGATCCCATCAGGGCATATGTCGAGGAAGGAGAATTACCAGAGGATAAGATCGCTGCCAAGAAATTGAAGTTTAAAGTTGCTCGGTATGTACTAATTAATGGTGTTTTGTATAGACGAGGAATTATGGCAGCTTTGCAAAGATGTGTGCATCCCTCCGAGGTGAAGGAATTGATTGAAGAGATCCATGAAGGATCTTGTGGAGCACATATCGCAGGTCGGACACTTTTACAAAGAGTGATGACGCAGGGGTACTACTGGCCAACGATGAGGGCTGATTGTATAACCTATGCCAAAAGATGTGTTAAATGCCAACATTTTTCCTCCATTCGACGAACTCCACAAGCATTGTTGACACCCATAACTTCCCCTTGGCCATTTTCCATGTGGGGAATTGATTTGGTTGGACCACTGCCAATGACCCGAGGAAGATTCAAGTACCTCGTCGTCACAGTGGGTTATTTTACTAAGTGGGTAGAAGCTGAGCCACTTATTGATATGACGTACGAGAAGGTATACCAATTCGTTTGGAAGAACATCATCTGCCGATATGTTCTCCCTCGTGCCTTCATCACAGACCATGGAACACAATTTGATAACGAGGAGTTTGCCACCTATTGTCATCAGTCAAACATTTTGAAAGTTCATTCAGCACCAGGCCATCCTCAAAGCAATGGGCAGACTGAAGTGACGAACAGAACATTACTAAATGGTTTGAAGAAGAGGCTAAGTGAGGCTAAATCTAATTGGATTAATGAGCTACAGTCAGTATTGTGGGATTACCGAACAACTCCCCGAGCAGCAACTGGAGAATCACCATATATGCTGGCATTTGGAAGTGAGGCTGTAATACCTGCCGAGTTGGGTCTTCCAAAACACAGAGTGCTAAATTTCAATTCCCCAGTCAGCGACTTGATGAGGATATTAGATTTGGACATGCTCGAGGAAGTTAGAGAAGAGGCAACCATTAGGAATGCTGCTTATCAACAGCGAAAAGCCCTGTTCTACAACAAGAGGGTGAAAAAATGCGACTTAAAAGAAGGAGATTATGTGCTAAAGAAGGTCATTCAGAAGCACAATAAGTTGGAAGCAAACTGGCATGGACCTTACCGAGTTACTGTAGTTGTCCGACCAGGAACTTACCGAATAGCAACTCTATAAGGAGAGGAATTTAAGAATGCATGGAATGCTGAACACCTACGCAAGTATTATCAGTGATGTAAAATGTAAAGCAGTTCCATCAATATGAATAAAATGATGATATTTAACAATCTTCTCTCCTTTTATTGAAAGTTTTTCGGGGAATACTAGTGTGTTTAACACTACGCTGCTCGGTACGCAACGCTGCTCGGCAATAAAAAGAACATGATAGTTCAAACCCACGACCAACTCCGGTTGGTAAAAGGGCGAGAACAAACTATACTCCTTTGGTTAGGAGGCGTACACTAGTGTGACCAACTCAGGTTGGTAAAAGAGCTAGTGGACACGATAGTTCAAACCCACGACCTACTCCGGTTGGTAAAAGGGCGAGAAAAAACTATACTCCTTTGGTTAGGAGGCGTACACTAGTGTGACCAACTCAGGTTGGTAAAAGAGCTAGTGGACACGATAGTTCAAACCCACGACCAACTTCGGTTGGTAAAAAGGTGAGAACAAACTATACTCCTTTGGTTAGGAGGTGTACATTAGCGTGACCAACTCAGGTTGGTAAAAGAGCTAGTGGACATGATAGTTCAAACCCACGACCAACTTCGGTTGGTAAAAGGGCGAGAACAAACTATAATCCTTTAGTTAGGAGGCGTACACTAGCGTGACCAACTCAGGTTGGTAAAAGAGCTAGTGGACATGATAGTTCGAACTCAGACCAACTCCGGTTGGTAAAAGAGAAAGAACACAAGATGGTCGACGAAAGGCCAATCTCGGTTGGTTAGGAAACAAAATATGCTCTCAAATGCCAACTTATGTTGGTCGAGAAGTAAGATATTATCTCAAATGCCAACTTATGTTGGTCGGGAAGTAAGTTTATTACATAAAAGTTCCTCGAAGAACAAATATTCCAAACTGAACCAAGTATAGTTGGTCGGGGGTAAAAACCCACTAACTGTAGTTGGTCGACGAGGAAAAATCATCGACTTTGGTTGGTCGGGCACATTTTATGAAAAAGACAAAAATTTACCAAGTATAGCTGGTCGGGGATAAAAACTCTCACTAACAATAATTGGTCGACGAGCACAATTTAACAACCTTTGTTGGTTGGAAGAATTTTTAGCATTTTTATACTCATTACTTTATTATTAAGTGATCGAGCAACATTACTAATACTTGTAATTTTTTATTACTAAGTTGGTTGAGGAACCATACAATATTGTTATGCAAGCACAAATATAGAGTGTCTGATAATCACAAGACAATAGCAATACAGATTTGCAAACAGAAAATGAAAGCCTTTCATTAGAATTTAAAACGAATTACAGGTTACATATGTGTACTAACTATTACATTGAGATCCCTACTCTATTGGTTTCTTTCCCTCTGCTTTTGAAATAGGTTCCTCGCCAGCATGCGGATCATTTAAAGTCTGAGGAGAGTTAATAAAGTTCAAGTCCTTCAGCATCCTAACGTTCATCACAGAAGGTGTGTCCAGTAGATGCTCGGGACGAGATACCTCGATCTGAGAATGAAGATTGTAGTCACCAAGGTATTTTGAAATTAAGCTCCGAGGAATGGCACGAGCTCGGATCCATTCCATGTCCAATTTATAAGGTGGCATAGGCAAGTCTAGTAGCCCAGGAGCATGATAATCCCATAAATAATGGCCCTGCTCTAGTTTTAATACACCCAGGGCATTCAACCATCCCTGTTTATAACCTTCATTATTGGCATTTTCAAGGAGAGCATCCAAGTGATAAAGGGCCTCATTGTAGCCTGCCATCCAGAACTCACGAGGTTGTTTGTGGAATTGGAAAGTTATTCTCTCTAACTGTTCATGAAGGTTCCTAGCAAAAACATCCTTATTATTCAGAGCAGACTTTGTCGAAGCAAGTTGATCCTCCAGAGTTTGGATTTTCTTAGACATTTCAGACAAAGCCCGATTTTTTGCATTCAATTGGAACGCTTGAGTTTCCAATGTTGATCGAGTACGAGCTTCTTCAACATTACGACTAAGAGCTCTTGATCCTCCCCGAGCAGGTCGAGAACTTGGTTCCTCAATGACATTCTGAGCAGCTCTTCCTCGACCACGAGAACCTCTTCCTCGTCCCCGAGTAGCAGCAGAAGTACCAGATCTTCTCAAGGTATCCAACTCTTGCCTTAATTTGGAATTCTCAACCTCTAGAAAGGAAAATCCCTCGTCAGTCACTGGGATTACAACTGTTGAAGAAGATGCTGCAGACTTATACTGTTCCAGCTCTTTCTGCAAATTGTTATTTTCTTGCTCTAGCAGCTCGGCAATCTTTTTACAAGCTTCAACTTCACCCTTTAGGGTTCTCTCCCTGACATCGTACCCAGCAAGGATCTTTTTGTGGCCTGTCTGGGCAGAAAGCTGTTGATACCTCTTTTCATACCCCTCGTGCAAAAGGGTAGTTGATTCTTTGTACTGAGTCTGAAGATCTTATAAAGTATATTGAAGCTCCTCGATCATGTCATAGTAAGCCACGTTATTGGCCAAAGCTCGATCAAGTAAGCCCTTCAGGTATTGATAAGCTTCTACTGCCTGCTCTGAAGCATCATGACCGAGGATGTCAGCAACTTCTGATACACTCAATTCTGTGTGACCAGCCTTATAATATTCATGGCATTGCTGCATCAACTTTGTATCATTGGCAGATAATAATTCCATTCTAGCCACAAACTAGTAAAGAAGAGAAGGCAAGAGTTAATAAAAGAAGAAGACAGAACATCAACAACGCAGAGGAACAAAAAAAAGTAATTTTGTTACATCATCAAAAGGAGTACAACGTTCTGAATACAGAGTACAAATAAAAGAAAAACAGAAAGAGAATAGTGAACTACTTCACACCTTTTCCTTGTCTCCCAAGACTTTATCGGGAGGCTGGGACGAGGAGCTTGGTTGCTCGGTGGGAACAATGAGTTGATTGGCAGAAGTTGAGACTTGTTCAGGAGGAGCAGGCAAAGACGAGATCTCCTCGGTGGTTGTCTGATTGGGTTGTGGAGCAAGGACTTGATCACCTACTATCATTGAAGACTCCTCATAAGAAGCTTCGTCTTCTTCCTCATCTTCAATCACAGGAGGGGGGCCAGGAAGATGTTGCTGGAATAGTTCAGAGTCCTCGCTAACCTTCAGTTCCTGAAGGGCAGCAACCTAACCATCTCGGAAGTATTTCAAACTCCCATACTTGACCTGGGTCATCATTTTTGCTACCCCCTATCCCATCCTTTATCCCAACCGGCGCGGAAAGATTTTTTCACAGCGACCTTTCTTTTCATTTTCTCCGAGGAGAGCTTCTCGGATAGAAGATCCTCAGAGGCTTTCAACTTGGCCTCCACCTCCTCCTTCTGGCGATTTACTTCTCGCAGAAGGGTCAGCTCTTCCTCGGCCGATTTCAACTTATTTTCAAGCTCCCCAACGCTTGTGAGCTTCTCAGCATATTTTTTATTCTCCCTCTCTAAGTCTCTCACCTTATTTCCCAATTGTACTTTCTCTGCTTCAGACGCTGCCAACTTCTTCTCCCATTCACCCCTATCCTCATCGTATTTTTGACGGGATTCCTTAAAAGATTGGACCAAGCCCTGGAAAGTATCCTCTACTCCAAACGAGGAGCTGGAAGCCTTGATTGCTTCATCTTTCTTCACTATGGTGTTAAAGAAACTCACCAGCTGAAAAAGAAAATAATGATAAGTCAGTGCCGAGATACATATATTGACTAGAATAAAGAAAAATTCAGGATAAGAGAAACGTACTAAAGCAATGTGAGGAGTAGCTAGGGATGTCAGCATATCCCTAGACATGTTTTCTTCAATTCCTTGGACTTCAGGAATAGTCCAAGTATTTACCGAGCTCATTGCAGAACTCGGGGGAATAATGGTTGGGACACCAGCTCCACTAGCTTGGAGCTGGGGAATGGTTTCAGTCAAAGTGACCGAGGAGGATTTCTTCAATCTCCTCAGTGGAACTTCAACAGTTTCAACCAAAGAACTTTTGGTGGTAGAGATGGTGACCACTTCCACAGGTGCATTTTTCTTGCTCGGAGCCACTGGGGGCTTCTCGGCAACCTTCTGAGGAGCAACAGAAGAGGCGCCATCTACTTTCTTTGTCCCTTTTGGGACTTCAGCCTTGTTTCTTTTTCCATCTCCAGTAAAGGAAGTCTCCTTGAAGATAGCAGGAACTCTTCTCTTGCCCATCTTCTGACTTAGAGGAATGTGAGATTCTGGTGAAGATTCCTCAGAAGCTGGCAATGGCTCACTAATGCTAACCACAGGACGAGCAGTAAAGGATGATGTGTAGCTTCTGTACTGCAACAAATATGAAGTAGACCTGATGTGCTCGTCTGCAACTCTTCGATGCAAATTCCAGATATGTTTCAAATGTTTAATATTTACTTCTGATTCTTTTGGAGTTTTTCTCTTACTGTCAACTGCAAACAAATACATTGTGAAATATCAGTCATACATTTTGTCAAACACAATGAAATCGTAATTTCAAAAATAAAATAAGATGAAAATAACCTATCCCATTGCCATATGGGGGGCATCTGGGACCGTCATATACTTCATCTCCAACCAAAGGGGTATGTTGCCAATTTTTGATAACTACCCCGTGTTCAAAATAATCCCTGTTTGCATTAGGGAGGTTGACTACTAAGGCCCTATTCAAAAACCTAGTTTTTAAATAAAAAACATTGTCTAAAACAGCCCTTCTATAACAATACATAATCTCAAGAATTCCTATACGAGTTCCATGAGTTTGATTTAACCTATACACCCCATTAACTATCCTCCATGTGTTGGGGGCTATTTTTGCAGGGACAACATCGAAATACTGACAGAACTCTAAACACAAAGGGTTTGGTGGAAAAGAAAATCCACATTCAACAATAAAAAGGCTAGGTAATCAATGTCCCTTAGCCAAATTAAAATAATTTGAAGTCTCAGAAAGACTCTCCAAAGTTACCCAAGAAGGAATAGAAAAGTCAGAACAGAATTTCTCAAAAGATTCGATAATATAAACCATGGCGAATAAAAAGAAATGAAGAAGAAGGAAGAAAATCTTACAGGAAAAAGGAGATCTGTTGACAAACAAACGAAGAAAGGGATGAACGCACAGGAGAGAGAAAAGCTATAGAAAACTCGAAAGCAGAAATTGAAAAGGTAGAAGACGATGGGATTGCCTCTGAAGCTTAAATACTTTGTCTTGGGAAACGGCGAAAGAAATGATTATAAAAAGGAAACTATTACGCTACCGGCGGCTAAAAGGACAAAAAGTGCACGAAGATCGAAGCGCTTATAAAAATGCAAAAAGGCGGATTCTGCGAATTTGGAAGGAAATTCAAATACGAAGAAAAGGCTCCTAAAACCTAGGAAGGTCATTTAATATTGCCATATACCGAGAAAGAATGTTCCATACTTCTCAAAGTTTGAAATATGAAACATTGGGGGCTACTATTGATACCAAAATTAGTATGCTGATGTGGACGAATAATAAGAAGACACTTGTGAATCTACGTGGCACAATAGCAACGAGGAAGATCATTCCCCCAACCAACATACTCACTCCGAGCAAAAGGTTTACTCCGAGGAACACCAGTCTTCCGAGGAACACCAGCCCTCCGAGGAACTCTTGTCCTCCGAGGAACTCTAGTGCTCCGAGGAACTCTTTGACGATGAGCAACTAAGGCGGTTCGAGCTGCATCTCGACCACAGCATTGATTGCCAGATAACCAACAGTTCAACTATTCATTGAATGTTTATCATCTTGACGCACATCCTTGAAGAGCATTAAATGAGTTACCCTTTCATATGTATATCATTTAATGTATCACCCTTTCATGTACAGCCTAAGGGATATAAATACCTTGTATCACCCTCAATTAAAGGGACGGGAATTTCTTGATAGCACTTGTAATCGAGAATTCCCAAACACTCGGCAATAACATAACAGTGGATGTAGGCCATTCAAATAAGGCTGAACCACTTTAGAATCTTTTGTCTCATTTATTTATCTGTGATTGAATAATTAGAGTAATCTAATTTTTTACATCAACAACATAATAAATTACTGCAACCCACTCTGATAAAAATTTAAGAATGTTATAGGTTATATGGATTAACTTGTATCTTAAGTTACTCATCCAAAGGTTCAATTTTTACCAAATTTTACCTTGATTTAATTGAAAGTGAACATGCAACGATGATGTGAAGCCAAAATCCAAACCAAATCAGAAAGAAGAAGAAATAGAGAAAAAAAATCTCTTTCAGGTAAAAACCTTTAATTCAACACTATTAGAGATAAGATTGGCACAAAATGACTTACAAAAAACTTAAAGATCCACTAAGTATACTACAAAAGAGTGTCCGAATCTTCAACAAAAAATGATACAGTCTAGTACCGCCCACAACAAGAAGCTCTTACCTTAGTATCCATCAATCGACCTCAGGAATCGCAAATTCTCTCTTCTTCTGTCGTAGATCCTCGACTCCACAAATTAGTAGTTGATAATTTCTGCCTAAGGGTTTATAACTTTTGTATTTGTTCTTATTGGTTTATAAAAGTCATCTTAAAAGATCTAAGGGGTTTGGATGAAAGAATATATATTTTGATCACAACAAGAACTCTAAAACGACTTGTGGAAAAGTTTAATCTCGTATCTCTATTTATAGGAATTTTTTTTGCAAAGAGATAGGGATTAAAGATTTTGAAAGTGTTTGTCTAAAAATACAAATACACGCGTACTCGTTCGAAAAAAATACCACCACGTTCGAATGATGTACCTGATCTCATTCGAACGACTTTTAATGATACTTCGAATGACATTCTAGAGATGAACAAAAAGGCGATGCTTCGGATCTTGTTTAAATGTGGGAACCTCATTCTAACGACCAGTTGAATATCGTTCGAATGACATATCAATTCGTTCTAGTGAGCCAACGAGTTTTCTCAAAAATCTTTAAAAATTCTCTAAAAAATATTTTGAAAACTTTTAATTGCAAAATCTTTTAAAACAACCTTTGAAATTTTAAAGTTTTTCTCAACCACCTCATAACACTTATCGGATAAAGATATGATGACGATCTTCAATCTTTGCAAATGCCACCCACTATTCATCTCTTTAAAGACTTTAAAAAACGGTCATGAAGGTGTAGTGGGGTGTAACACGATAAGACAAATAAAATGAGCAATTATAAATTTTGCTCTTACACCATGTGTATACTTTTTCTATTGAGTTGACTTCCAATTGTTCAGACTTTTGTTTTATGATGCAATGCACGTGAGGTAGATTAGAATTTGGTAACAAGTGGAATGTACCGGTAACATCGTCCTTTTATTTATGTATTTTATTTTTTTTTTACATTTTTATTTTGAACTTACATTGAGGACAATTTAAAACTTAGGTTAGCAAGTAAGGATGGTAAATTTGAAAAACAAAATCAGAATATTTTGAAAAATCGAAAAAAATATTCAATATAATCAAGTTTTGAAACAATTTATTAATATAGAATAAACTCATGGATCTCTCAACTAATGAAAGTTTTATACATTAGACAAACAATATGATAAAAAATGTATATTGAGGCAAAATCGGAAGAACTTATCGAATTAGTGTGGAGATTTTAACCCGGTGAGATTTTGTGCAATTCATCATTTATGAGATATTTAAATCAATCTTGAGTTAAAATAACTCAAACTTTCTTCAGTGATAAATTCATTCATGATCTCGAATTCTTTGTTTTGTTCCATTACTGAAGAAAAAGTACAAATGTGAATCTTTGGCACCATAAGTCTTTGTAAGATGTTTTGAGACATAAGTCCACTTAACAGAAATTGAGAAATGAGATTAGGCCATTGTTTGAAAGGCCAATATAGAGACTAAGCCTTTTCACATTATTTTCTTCCAAACCCATTTGAGTCAAAAATAAAATAAGACTTTTGTTCAAAACCCATTATCCTACCCAACTCCAACTGGGAATTAAAATCTCATAAAAAGAAACCATAACTATTTTTCTCTTAATAGTAGGGTAAAATTACGATTGGAAAAAGTCCAAAAAAAGAAGGGAACGTTTGCAAGAATAATGTGTGAAATGAAAATAAGAAATAAAGAAAGAAAGAATGAAGGAAAAAATTGAAAATGTGAGTTTGAAAAGAAAAGAAGAATGGAGGTTCGAAAAAGTGCCTAAAAGTCGAAATACCAAAAAACCTCTATATTCTCAGAAACGTTTGAACTCCAAAAATCGTTCTTCATATCCAAAAACCAAGGCTTCAATACAACTAAAAAAGTCCTAATCAATCTAAGGTTAAGTTAGTTTTAGTGTGGAGAGAATATGAATAAGATTCATGGTGTGATTCAATGTTTTAAAAAAGTAATCGATTTTTCATTCATGAGATCATATTCATCAATTATTAAATAAGTTCGTTTTTCGATTATGTATATGTAAAATTGGCTCACCTAAATTTTCTCTTTTATTTACATATACCAAGAGAAAATAACCAACTTTTGAGTGTTCTATTGTGAGTGCATCCTGTGAGATTTTTAAATCAAAACAAACTTTTGAGTCAATTTTGAAATGGATGGTTATAATGGCTACGCACACATGCATGATAAGTTGAGATTGAGAAATGAAGTTCTACTATATTTATGATGTTTGCTTTCAGGCCTGGTTATATTACTTTTGTGTCTTTTGTATTGAGTCATGTTTTTGAATTTCTTAGGTATATTCACTGCGAACCCTTAAGAGACAAAACTCGTCCACTAGGGTGACCTTAGGGTTCAACG
Source organism: Sambucus nigra (assembly GCA_949130495.1). Taxonomy (NCBI): domain Eukaryota; kingdom Viridiplantae; phylum Streptophyta; class Magnoliopsida; order Dipsacales; family Adoxaceae; genus Sambucus; species Sambucus nigra. The sequence continues at coordinate 367,034,256 of OX422212.1, forward strand.
TCTTGTTAGACATGCTAAGTGTAATTGTGATTCATCCGAAAGTGAGTTAGAATTTAAAAGTTTAGCTTTGCTCAAGGAAAAACAAAGCATAGGTTTGGGGGTATTTAATGAGTGTATTATTTTGCATATTTTATACCCAAATTTATACTTTGTTAATCCCATTTTGTTTTATTAATAAGTTCTTAGGACCATTTTGTTAAATAAAGGAAATAATACCAAAAAAAAATGTTGAATTCATATTTAAAATGGTAAATTTTAGTAAAAAAATGGGGGGTACTTCGATAATCTATAATAGCTAGTGCATTTGCGGTAATTTTAATTTAACAATACTCTATCCCCATGAGGACCCTCTAGTGGTCACTATGATGGCACAAGATATAAGTGTAGTACCAATTTTGGTCGATAATGGTAGCTTCATGGATGTAATGTTCCACTATTGCTTCAAGAGGCTGAGGTTGAAAAACCAAACACTAGAGGTGTACCAAAACCTTTTATCATTTTTTAGGGGAGAAAGTGTATCTCTTGCAAACAATCGAACTGAGGTTATCATCGGCAGATTGAATACCAAATGAATATAAATGATACACTTCTTTATCCTTAATGAGAACTTCCACTCAACCTATGACATCATCTTTGTCAGGGTTGGACTGAAAAAATTCAAGACCGTACCTTCCACCCTTCACCAATGCCTAAAGTTTCTAATAAACTACGGGGTTGGTGTAGCGAAAGGAAGCTTGGGAATGATATTTCACATCATCCAAACAAGTAGAACAAGAGAAATTCATTGGAATATATCAAATTGTGATGGATCCTTGAGATGAAGATAAGTTGGTCACTAGTGAGGTGGTAGAGAAAATTGAACCAGTGATTTTAGATGATGAGAATCTTGAGATGACATCACAAGTCAGATCATCACTAGACCCAACCTTTAAGAAAGAGCTAGAAAACTTTTTGAGACATACAAATAGTGTATTCACCTGGAGTCACGAGTCGTGGTCAGGTATGGATCCATTATTTCTTTGGTATGAGCTTAGTATCATAAAACACACAAAGCCCGTTAGATAAAAATGACGAGTGTTTAGCCTAGAGAAGAATTTAGCTTCAGAGGAGGTGGAAAAATTAGTAAAGGAAGATTCCATTAAGGATGTCAGGCACCCAGAGTGTCTCTCGAACGTAGTCATAGTAAATAAGACTGACAATTAGCGCATGTGTATCGATTATATAGACCTCAATAAGTCTTATCCTAAGGATCATTATCCTCTGCACAGAATTGATCAAATGGTCGATGCCACTGCTGGGCATGAGCTACTCAGCTTCATGGATGGTTACTCAAGGCATAATTAGATTAGATAAAGTTAAAAGATAAGGATAAGACTTCATTCATCATTAGTCGATGAACATATTTCTACAACATGATGCCCTTCGGACTAAAAAATGCTTGATCAACTTAACAATGGCTGGTGAACAAAGTCTTTGGGGAGAAGATTGGCAAAACTTTGGATGTATATGTGGAAGACATGCAAACAAAAAGTAAGAAGGAATTCGATCACATAAACGACCTTGGAATAACAATTTACCATCTAAAGAAGTATCAGATGAAGCAAAATCAAGTAGAGTGTGTGTCTTTGGAGTCGGGGAAGGAAACTTCCTTCGCTTCATAGTCAACTAGAGAGGTATGGAGTCCAACCTCGACAAGATTCAAGCATTGATTAACATGAAGCCAACTACGAGGAAAAGATAAATACAAAGACTCAAAGGATGAGTAGCCATACTGAATAAGTTTGTGTCAAGAGACACCGACGAATATCTTCCATTTTTCAAAATACTCTGAAAAACCTTTGAGTGGACCAAAGAATGTTCAATAGATTTTCTTCAACTAAAAAAATATCTTCCATCAACGCCTTTATTATTAAGACTAATCTTAAGAAATACCTAGGTTCATCATGTGCCATCGATAGTAGAGTATGTTTGATCATCAATACACTTGGTGGATCAAGTGTCAAATATGACCTCAGACTCAACTTTGAGGCCTCTGACAATGAGGTAGAATATGAAGCACTCATAGTGGGATTGGGATTGTCATCATCACTAGGAGCCGAGGAGTTATTCGAGCATAATGATTCTCAGCTAGTCTTACATCAAATCCTCAGAGTTTAAGAGGATATATAGAGAATAATCAATGGTGAAATACTTAGAAAATGTTAAAGAATTGCTATCAAGGTTCTCGGCTATACAGATGGTAAAAATACCAAGGACTAAAAATACCCGAGTAGACGCTCTTGCTCGTTTTGCATCATCAACAAGAGTCAAACTCAGGAGAACACTACCAGTAGGAATTTTTTCATTATGCATCACATAAGAAGAATATATCCTTAGTATAGACATAAATGAGGGACTATCTTGGATGGAACCCATCCATGCATACTTCGAGAACAATACCGTAATAGCATATCCAAAGGAAGTAAGGAGGCTTCGCTACAAAGCATCAAAGTATGTTCTTGAAGGAGAAATTTTTTTCAATAGAGGATTTGTTATATTGCAACTCAGATACATTCATCCTACGGAGGCCAATAATCTGATAAAATAAGTACACGAGGGATCATGCAGAGATCATTCGATAAGAAGATCGTTGGTAAAAATGGTTCTCCACCTAAGGATATTGCTGGCCCGGTATGAAGGAGGATTTTGCTTATTATATGAGAAAATGTGATAAATTCCATAGGTACGTAGTGATCATAAGAGACCTAGAGCTGTGCTAGCACCAATTATTTCCCCTTGTCCTTTTATAATTTAGGGAATTGATCTTATCGTCCCACTACCGACGACAAAAGGCAATTTAAATACCTCGTCGTAAAAGTTGATTATTTCACCAAATGAGTAGAAAGTGAGCCATTGGTCAAAATTACATACGGGAAGGTCTTCCACTTCATTTAAAAATGACGAATTTGAAGATTATTATATTGTACCAGAGATCTAGAAGGTACATTGATCACCAATTCACCCTCATTGCAATGGGAAAACATAAATGACAAACAGAACCCCGTTAGACAAAATGAAAAGAATATTGGACAATACTAAAGAAAATTGTATCAATGAGTTGCACAACGTACTTTGGTCTATAGAATAACACCGAGAATTACTATAATCAAAAGTCATTCTATGTTAGCATTCAACACGGAGGCGGTAGTACCTACTGAGGTTGATTTACCCACCCACGTGGTATAGAACTTTGACTCCCCAAAGAGCAACTAAATGAGAAGACTCTATTTAGACTTAGTTGAGTAAGTTAGGGAACGCGCAACACTTTAGGTCGTAGCCTATCAATAGAAGGCTACTCACATTTTATAATAAAAGGGTAAAATTGATTACTTTAAAGGAAAAAAATTACGTGTTTAAAAGTCCATCCAAAAAAGGAATAAGTTTGAACTATACTAGCATGGCTTATACAAAATATCTACAATCGTTCGACTTAAAACTTACAAAATTGAGACCTTAGAAGGTGAAAAATTTAAGAACCCGTGGAAATTAGAACATATATGAAAATACTATCAGTGGTGATTATAAGCCCAGAAGAGCATAAATTTTATCATGTAAAGGCATTTTCATCCATTTTGTAATCAATTTCCAACAACCTAATGAGAATCTGAGACTCTTCCTCTACATACGATGTCATTTCAAGTTTTCTTCATGGTTCATTTCTTAGCTCGTCGGCAGAAGAAATGTGCAAGAAGCTCAAGCCAAAGACATCTCAAAATCGAATACGTCAAAATAACTTATCAAGAAACATTTCATGAATGTCCTCATCTTAGATAAGTCATGATTAAGAAGTTTATCTAGATACTAAAAATCTAGTGCAATCACATAGATGATTAACGCAAGGGTAGATCCTTGTACATTTAACCAAATTTGGGAACTACTGTGCGGTAATATGGATGATAATATCCGACCATAACTAACTAATGAAAGGATAGATCCAAGTACAATTGGTCAACTCTCATAACCAATACTGACACATGGTCAGGAAGGCATGATCCATCAAAATAACCAATAAGTTTTCACAAACATTGGTATATCCTAATTCATGACAACTCGGGTTCATCCAAAATGGGAAGCTAGTAAGGCAGCTCAGCTCGACAAGATCCGACCACATGATCATAAGACTAAACAACTGTCACGCATATCTTAACATCAAATAGCTAGTAAGTCAACGTGGTAGGTGGAAACGATCCCCTTATGAGACCATAAGAATAGAAATATCTGTGAGGTCAAAGAGATTCAACCTCTTTTCGCACAAACACGTAACTAAAATTGGTGGCTTAAAGTGCATCAGAGCAAGATAACTTGGTAAGAGATATGAGCATCATGCATGAAAGAAAAATAGATCAAATAGTTTTTCAAAGAGAAAAATGAGCAGTTATAATCGAGCTTCGCAAAGGAAAAGAAATTAATACACTGGAGTGTTTCCAGTCTCTGGGGTGACTTGAGGAACACTAAGGACATCAACGTCGGCCATATCAGTGTCGCGAATAGCGTCATCAGTTGGATCAATTTCCTCACCCTTGGTAACGAGTTGGCCCACCACCATCAACATTTCAATGTCCATGGTTATAGCCTCCCCATCACCACCCTCCCACTTGTCAACCACCTTTGTTATTTCAGGATAATGCTTCATGCTCCTCTTTTTCATCTCATCATGACCTTCAAGAAAAAATGTCATGATCTCGAGGTTATAGTCTCTAGGTGATTTAAATTTTTTAATAGCATTCTACTTTACTTGAGTAAGAGCCTCATTGGCTTTGGAAAGAGATTCATTAGACTTTTTCAGATCCTCCTCATGACTTTGCTGCTTCACAGGATCAATGAAAACTTGATCATTTAATTGCGTGATCAGCTCTTAGGTCGAGCTCAACACCTTTGTCTTTTCAACGGGGCGATTATCCCTCTTCTCCAGCTCATTACATTTATTCTTTTAGTCATCCAAGTCTCCCAAATGTACCTCATCAGCATCCATCTTTTCTTCGTAAGAAACATCTCTTGTGAAGAATAGTGTTGACCATGGTACTCTGGAAGATGAAACAGTGAGGATGGCAGAATCAAAAGGCAAATAAAAGTACAACATTCAAGGAACTTACCACATAATCCTTTTGCTAAAGGATCCCACATAGGGTATCTGTATCCAAATCTATGACGAACTCAAAGTCTGGTTTGTGCCCATAATATCTGAGCACGTCCATAAAATCACCCACATTTTATTAGATCCTTATAACACTGATTATGATCGCCAATCATAGGGGTCTGTGGATTAAATTCATATTCTTCTACCATGGGGTAATGACTAAAAGTCTACACCTTTTTATACAACCTCTAAGTAGGTCGACCCTTAATGTCCATGCATTCAAAAGGATTTTTTTCACCAACGGGAGGACAACCATCCATGGCAACCACCTTTTCTTTACCTTTAGCATTAATAACAACATCAACTTTCTTTTGAGCTTCAGCCTTATCTCCTTTTTGGGCCTCACTATCATCTCTATTTTTTATTTGGATCACAACCTCGATCTACCAATTGGCCTCATCATTAAATTTTCTCTTAGCCTCTGTATAAATTTTTTTCCCTCTGAGCAGTGGTGAGAAAAGCCCAATCGACGGGCAATGAAGCCATACCCCAGGAAGCCTCAGCACAGACATCGAAAGAATTAGGAGTAAAAACTGCGCCAGAACACATTAATTAGAAAGATAAAAATAATAAACTAAAGACAAGCCAATATAAGCAAAAAGACCTTACACCTTCTTCAACCAACTGCTCAGCTTGTCCTCCCTTCTCAGTTGGCCCTACTTAATTAGTGGAAATATTCCCCTTAACGACCAAGGTGTCATATTCTGCTCGATGATGAACTCCACTGGAGGAAGATAATACCTAAGATCTATAAATATTTTTAATAAGAAAAACTTCTCAAATTCAATCATATTTGGTGTGTATTTATCCAACATCAACTGTATCTGAGAAGTTGTTAGATTGGGAGCTCTATTCTCTGTATAAAGGTTAAACATGAACAAACTATTAACACATAATAAGCTGAGAAAGTCATAAAATACAATGGCTGGAAATGTATAACTATACGATCTGGTCCACATCAATTGAAAGGAAAACTATAAGATCGATTCTTCTCATTCAAATGAATCTCCTAGTCACTCGACTGGTACACATATTGATTCCTCCGACCATGGTTGCTTGTCTGAATAACTTGCACCATTTTTAGGTTGGACTTTATGGGGCAAAGTAGTAATACCCGTTGGTTATATCAATGTCTTTCATGCCATACAAAAATCTGAAGACATCCCTAGAAAGCTCAAAACTAGTTTGGGCTTGCCAATAAACCATGGACCCTAAATTGGACCTATAAGCATTTGGTGGAAGATGGGTCAGAGACACACCATAACCCCTTAAGATAGACCTTATCATGGGGTGGACAGGCTGACGAACTCCAACTTGGAGAGACCAAATGGGGAATCATATCTCATCGGCATTAGGCCGATCGTAGACTCTCTCATCAGAATCAAAAAACCTCAATGAAATACTAATGGGAATATTATATTTATCCCTCAACTCCTATAATTCATCCTTAGTGGTGTCGCAAGTATGAATTTAAGCATCGACATTGGTTGCATCCTAGGAATTAAATCTTCCTAAGGTACTATCCTCGGTAAGGGGTAAAACCACAGGAGAAGTAAAAGCCCTAGGACTTTCAGACATATTTCTCTCATGTCAGGCATTTAATCAAATGACTCTGACACTCTGTTTGGAAATTTTCCATAGCCCGTGGGGTGGTTCGCCTCAGCAGTGCCTACAATTCTTGTGACATCGAGGAATTATGCTCCATAGCTGGGGGAAATGGTGCAGAACTAGTAGAAGAGTCCCCTTTGGGGGTAAACCTAGGATGACGAGGCCCGTTCTCAGGTCGAATAACTTGGAGAGGATCAGGAAACCTAGTAATAATTCCATGACAAGATTTTCTAATTCAATCAAATGATGTAAAAACCTCTGAACCCAAGTTTTGCAAATTCTTAAGAAATAAAACTCTGACACTAATCTATTGGGGAACAATGAAAATATGGGGGCTGATAAAGAAAACCCTAACAATGGAAAACCCTAGGCTAGGTAACTAAATGGTCACCTAAATATGCACAATTCTCCAATCAAATGCCAACAACGCTCGAATCTAGCAACAAACAGGGAAAAGAAGACAAAATCCCAAAGAAATTGCAGAAAAAACTTAGAAGAAAACCCCAAGAAATCTGGAGAATGAAAAGTGACGTACCTAGAGTAATAAATCACGAAAAATAACTCTGAACTCTCAATAATATGGCACACCCCTCTAAAAATATTTTTGTGATTGGAGTTGACCATAAATGATGAAAATATGAAGAGTTTTGGCTGGAAAGGGAAGGTTTTTATAACGGGATAGAGTTTATCTCACTAGAATGCAATCATGCAAAGGAAATATGTTTGAAAATCTTGAAATGTTTTGTAAACTAAGATTTTATATTTTTAGGCATTAATAATTACCCCTATTAAAGTAACACCGATGTCACGCCTGGAAAAAGCAGGCGGGCATTTGGGAACAAAGCACACACTTACCCAAACACATGTGTAATTATGAGATTGATGCTACTAAAGACGATTGCCATATGACAATCCCCAACCAAAGATAAAAAAAATTAATGTTATTTACCTCGTCTGAGGCCGATCTAATGCTTTTTCCCAGCCACGGAGAGTCTCACGGTCCGATCAAAACACGAGTCGATGAAATGTCTATTAAACACTTCACTCACTCAATTTGTGGAAACCTTTACTCGTGAGCAATGTTTTGGGATCTTTTTTTATACCATTAATATGGTTTGATTCCTAAACCAGTCAAAAGAGGATACCTAGACCCATTACTTATCAAAATGAGATCGACTCATGTAACAATGAGATCAACTCAGATACTAGCTTAATCGGCCTAGGCAATCCGATCATCTTAATTATTTACGATAGCGCACTTAACTCCATCAGTTGATGTTCATGCTAAGTTTTTTAAATGGCACCGTCATAAGAGGCATCAGTCGGATAATTGGATGATGTCAGTAACGCACCCACATAATTGTAACAAGCAAACATTCCCTCACTTCATGTTTGCCCATATAAACTTTATAATTTTTCCTCAACTATCATGTAAAGTCGGTACTTGTTTAATCTATAAAGAAAAGACCACTGGCACACTATAGTGGGTTGGATGGAATATTAACAAACAAATACACCAACGCCCATATTTAAGGGGAGGGGAGGAAATAAGAAAATGATACAAAATTGAGATTATATATTGTCATTCTACTAAATCACTACTATCTACACTTGCACCTAGGGACATAGGCACCATCTTGGGCCGAAACACATAAATTTGGATTCATTATATTTCTTTTACTTCTATCTCAATATCCAGTCTTGGATAAGTATGACATTGCCTTTTTATTTCTTTATCCATTATCGGTTATACTTATATGCTCTAGCTAAGATAAAATCATCACCAGTTTTAAGTGATAACAACATGTACCTAGTTATACTCACCATACTCTTTTTGTTATATCAATTAGTTCTTTTATTGTCTATTACAGTTGACATCTAATTTATAATAAATTTCATTTGTATTAACTACAAATCATCATACTCAGTCATTCAGCATCTTATACCGCCTCTTTAAGTATCTCTAACCTTAAATTGCTATAGAATTAAAATTATCTACTTGGAAAAGTTTTGGTTAATCTTTCCCCTTCCATATGGAAAGTGAGCTAGAGGAAGGCTAAATTCCCCCCGACCCTGTAGTTTTTCTATTCCCTTTACATGAGAAGTTATTTCTCTTACGTACGCATGGGAATTTCTAAACAAAGAAGTCGACACAATGTGGAACATATTTACTACTACATATCACCTTATGTAGTTAAAATTTAAGTTTTTCTCTTTTATTTTTGTAGTATGAGGCAATAAAATAATGTAATAAATAAGATGTGTTTTTTATCATGGTTTGAATAAAGTTACGGATTCCGACATAAACTTTATTGTTTGTTTATTACTATCTCGTACCATGCATAGAATATCAGGTGTGACATTAGCCTTGTTGGCCTTGACCCTGATATTGGTGAGTATACTATCATTGGGCCTGATGGACCTAACGATGACAATCATCAAACCCCTTTTGTCTCTTATGGGTTTGATCTCCACGTTGTGTCCCCTTAAAATATTAGGCATCCTGTGTACGGGAAGACTCGCATGCACTACCTACTATCTTGTCTACCTGGATAGATGTGTCCCTACTATAGCGCTTCCCCCTTCACCTTTTGAATCACGTGGTGGCCCTGGAAATGCATTAAGGAAACATTCACAACTTCAGTGTACGTGGTGTAAGTCAGGTTCCCCATTAGCACCTTTGGGATCCTCTAAGTGATTCCCCTTATGAAGAACATTATTTGCTTTTCCTCGGTGTCTAACACCTTTAGAGTAAAGAAAGAGAGGCTAATGAAATCTATAATCAACAAATTTTCTGCCACCCTACTCTAACAGCAAAAAATCTATCTTTGTTGTCTCCTGCACTAGGGAAGTGTTGTTGGGGTTATATTATTAAAACTATAAATCACAGTTACTTAAGTAAAGGTGTTTCATTTAATTTTAAAATAAGAATCATGATTTTGATAACGTCTTATATTTGGTTTAAATATATCTAAGACATGTCGATTAATAGTGCTCAGTAAGAATTTCGGTGAGTCGATTATCAAAATTTTGATTCTAGCACTATTAAAACGTTCACAACCTAAATAAAGAATTGACATCCTATCGAAATGATTTTGATACAATCGTAGTAGTTCATCTCAAACAATAGGGAACAAGTGTGATGGTTCGGGAACTTGTGTGATAGTTCAATAGAGGATTGTGATCGGTACATATGTACATATATGTATATACATACATCATTTAATGTAGTTCGTTATACTAATTATCATTGTATAGTTCTTCAGTTTAATCTGGAGTGAGGTCTTTGACACAAACAAACAAATAAAGTCATTTCCATCCATTTTTAACTTTCTTTCCCTACCATCATGGGTGCACAGGGGTTATTGCTTTTTAAAATAAAATGTATATCGAAATAATTCGCAATTAGAATTATTTTTTTATGACTTACTAACTGCTGGATAGTCATATTTTACTCCATTAACTGTTGGCTAATTGTTGATAGCTTGAAACCCCTTTAATTTTATGGTTCCAAAGTGTTCGTTGATGATATTTATCTCTGGCTGAAGCTCATCCAATTTTGACCAAGGGATACTTCTCAGTTTTCCTAAGACAATATTTATAAATTTCTGATATAATAAGAACTCCGTAAAAAAATCCGTCTGAATGGACTGAAAAAATAGATTTTAAATTGAAACCATACCTCATAAATATCTTCAAAAAATTCAAAGTGACTGCCCATTCTTCCTGAAGTTTCTTGTGATGAGAACGTGGTCGCATGAACTGTTGGAAAAGTAATAGGTCGTTATTATGAGAAAGAAACCAATAAAATCTAGATGCTTATCAACTAAATAATGATTCACAGTTTAATTAGGATGAGAAAATAAATTGGAATACCAATTATGCAAGGCTATAAGGTAACAAAATTGTAATTTTAAAACTTTATTACGACTTAATCTTCAAAAAACTACCCAAAATCAGTTGCTTAGCCTTAAATACTGGAGTTTGTTTTATTCCAAAATAAAGAAAAATGAGTTTCATTCCACGGTTTAATGGAGACATGTCATGAGCGTTCAACTTCTTCAAGCACTATCATCTCTGCTCCTTTTATTTGTCGTTTCTACTTTTTGTAATATGACGCTTTCCCAATTTTTCCAATAGAAAGATAAAGATAACAAGTCCACATAAAAGTTTATGAAGACGATACAAATTTGTCAAGATTTAAGAGTTAAATGATCAATATGTTTTAATTATCTTAGTACACCACATTTTACTAAGAACAAAGTTCTTATTTAATAACAACATCACCAAAAAAAGCATACAGAACTTATAGTTCACTTGCTCTCTTCCTTTTTTTTACAAATAAGTTACTTTAGTTATTTTCTTCAATTTCATATTTTTATAATCATAAAAATGTTGGTACAATTAACTTTCTACATGCTCAATAAATAGTCACAAGTTCTTGTGATTGAATGGCTGCAAAAAGTCTAATTTTTGAAAACCAGTGATAAGGCCAAAGAGAAAAATATTCTTTGACGGAGTTTTGATATAATGTATAAAACTTTTGTCATGCTCATTAAAAGATATATTTCCTTTAGATTATACCTTGGGATCTCGTTGGATTTTTGCAGAAGTGGTTCTTTATCAAATTTAATGAGCAATACAAAAAAGTAAATAAGGAGATCAGAGGAATAATTTCCCAAGTTTCATCATCGGCGATATCTTCACGACTGGGCACATACTTTCTAAGGCTTTTGTGATCTGATAATCACGACGAAAGAGGATAAATCTTATGCATGTGACTAGTAGGGGAAAATGGGTGTTTATGAACGGGTCAAAAATGGATATGGATAAATTTGGGCGGGTTTGGTCGGGTTAAATCCGAGTCCGGTCGGGTCAAACCCCGGATCAGGTCGGGTTGACCCACTTTTTAATTTTTTTGAAAAAATAATTATTATACCATATACAAATAAATATGGTATAATAATTTTGAAAAAAAATACACAAGTAAATACTTGAATAAAAAAAATCGTTTAACTCTTTAGTAATTTGAGTTTTATTTTTGTGAGGGTCCAAAACCATTTTGACTCGCTAATGACCCGACAACAAACCATCTTATTGGATCGTTCAAACCATTTTGACCCACAAACACAATTAATGGGACCCAAACACATTATTTTGGGTGGATTATGGGCGGTTTCATCCTTAAGAGCACATATTGTCAGCCCTATATGTGACTAACGCATCATGCGAACCATCAATTTTCCAACGTTTGACTCGCGTTGAACTTCCAACTTTGTGAAAATGTTAAAATTTGATGAAAATCCAAGTTTTCCTTAATCGGTGACCGGTAATCGTGGATTTGACCGATCGGCGGCACTCCCAGTTCTCAACAAATGTCATACTGACTGGGAATATAAAGACCATGTAATCCATCAAGTGGGATCATGTCCAAATGTCATAGTAGTTTTCTTTCTATTTTCTTCTTATCGACGATGGAGAGCCACAAACTCAAAATATTGAATTAGTTTGCATATTATCATTCCAAGAGGTCATTAATTTCAGACCAATCACTCGATACCGGGGAAACTCCAAGCGTTTACACTCCTATGAGAACCCTGTTGGAAAATTGGACTTAAGTTGGACATAGAAAGCTATCCAGAATTTTCTGAACAGAATTTTGAGTAACTTTGAGCTCAAATTTAAGTGGGACCCACACTACGAAAATTATGGAACCATATACGAATGCGTTCTCCTCCGCAAGGAGATTAACTTAGTATATTCACATGTCCAATTTCAATAAGGTATGAATGATAAATATATCCCCAAAATGACTCACAAAGCAATGAAAGCTAATGAATTGGGTATGTTTAAACTCTTATCCCATATTGGAAGAGTAGTGGAAAGTTGATGAGTTAATAACACCCTAAGTATGGACTAAGGTTTGGATGCCTTGGGGTATCCCAACTCTTTGAAGGGGAGATGGCCTACACTATGCATGTCTTGGGCTTGGGCCAAAAGCCCGCGCGCGCCGTTTGGCTCCGTTCGGGCTCGGGCTTTTATTAATTAATTAACTGTTTTTTACAGTTAATTTCGATTTTGACTGTTCCAACAGTCAACACAAAAGCTATAAATACAAACCTTTCCCTTCTGTTTTATTTGCTGAAAATATAACCCTCCAGAAAATTTTTGAAAATGTTCTTTCATCCAGAAAAATATTTTCTTCATATCTCGATATCATATCACTGTTTTGGTTGAGTATTAACATAGATTTGTGTTCGTTGGGATTAATTATTGTTGTGCTACATAATTAATTCGAGAAATTCGTTCTATCTTGGGAGACAATTATTCAATAACCTTTGAGCACATTGGAGGGAATAAATTTGCCGTAAGGAGACTGTTCTTCGGGGCTTGGATTTATCTTTAATTCTGTTATTATTTCTGCAAATTCAAGTAAGTGTTAATTTCTGTAATTTTATTTTATTTCTGTAAATATATTAATAATTCGTAATTCTGTACAATTGTTATTAATAAATAGTAGACTTAACAATCTTAAGGAAAATTTATTTTTTGTTCTACTGTTTTGTAGTGTACATAAATTTTTATTACAAAAATTTATTTGCTGAAAATAATCTGTTTTGACCGAAAAAATTGAATTAAATTATTGTTTTATTGCAGAAATTAATAAAACTGTTTTGGTACAGATATTATTTTCTATACTGTTTGAATATTCTGTTTTAGAAAATAAAATTTTATTTGTAACTTTTTGTTAAAATCTGTTTATGTAAAAAAAGTTAATCTTAAAATTATAATTATGTTTGGTACGGAATTTCTTTTATTATTAAAAATTGGTGTGACACAGATTTTATTGTGTATAAACTTTTGTTTATATTATACTTTAATTTTGAATATTAGTTGGAATTCTTTTAGAATTCATTTATTGTGAATTATATTTGGAGGAAATTGGTGCACATAATTTTGTATTCCGTTTTGATTAATTCATTTATATATGAATTTTATCATTGATAAAAATTCTGTTTTTGTAACAGAAATGGAATCACAAAGTACAAACACTATTCCTCCTAATGTGACTGCACTCGTATCTATGCCACACGGGGAGAAATTGAAAAGTTCAATGGGGATGACTTCAAACATTAGCAAGGACAAATGTATTTCTATCTCACTACCTACCAACTGGGTAGGTTTGTATATGAAGATTGTCCCTCTATTCAAGAGGGAGATGACTGTGTAAAGGTTGCTATTGTTGATGCTTCGAAGCATTCGGACTACCTATGCCGGAATTATATTCTGTCCTACTTGGACAAGACATTGTACCATGTCTACTGCATGATCAAGACATCCAAGGAATTGTGGGATTCTTTGGAAAAGAAGTACAAAACTGAAGATGCTGGGATGAAGAAATTTATCGTCGGGTGTTTTCTGGACTTCAAAGTGGTTGATTCTAAATCAGTAATCTCGCAAGTGAAAGAACTCCAAGTGATCCTCCACGACATTCATGCTGAAGGAATGTCACTTAGTGAAACTTTCCAAGTTGCTGCAATTGTTGAAAAGTTGCTACCATCTTGGACTTTATTCAAAAATTATCTCAAGCACAAGCGAAGGAGATGAATGTGGAGGAGTTGGTGATCAGGCTGAGAATCGAAGAAGATAACTGTGAGTCTCAAAAGAAAATTGGTAAGAATCCAATGTAAATGAAGATCCATGATGTTGAAGGTACTAAGAAGAACAAATGAAAGTATGACGGGGAAGGGTCTTCCAAACAGAACAAGAAGAAGTTCAAAGGAAAATGCTACAACTGCGGTAAACCTAGACACCGCTCAAGCGAGTGTCGTAAGCCTAAGAAGCAAAATCAAAATAATCCTCAAGCAAATGTAACTGAGGGTGAAAATATATCCAATGACTTGACGAATATGAATCTTCCTACTGTGGTCTCTGAATGTAACTTTGTTGGAAATACCAAGGAATGGTGGGTGGACACTGGGGCTACACAACACATTTGTGCAAACAAATGGATGTTCTCCGCCTATAAGCCTTTGGAAAATGAAGAGAAACTCTTTATGGGAAATTCTTCCACTTCTAAGGTGGTGGGACAAGGAAAGATTGCTCTAAAAATGACTTCTGGAAAGGAACTTACTCTCAACAATGTTCTTCACGTGCCTGATATCCGAAAGAATCTGATTTCAGGAGCTCTCCTGACTAAAAAAGGTTTCAAGCTTGTGTTTGTGTCTGATCACTTTGTGTTGTCTAAGAATGACATGTATGTAGGAAAGGACTACCTAAATGAGGGGCTCTTTAAAATCAATGTTCTTACTGTAACCCCAAAAACATCTGTTTCAATGAATGAAATTGCTAGTTCTTCTTACTTGATTGAATCATCTAATATTTGGCATGCTAGATTAGGACATGTTAATTTTGATACATTGCGTAGATTAATTAACTTGGAATTTTTGCCAAAATTTAATATTAATAAAAATCATAAATGTGAAATTTGCGTGGAATCTAAATTAGCTAGATTACCTTTCCATTCTGTTGAAAGGATAATTGAACCTTTAGATTTAATTCACACTGATATTTGTGATTTAAAATTTGTTCAAACTAGAGGTGAAAAAAAGTATTTTATTACTTTTATTGACGATTGCACAAAATATTGCTATGTATATTTGTTTCATAGTAAAGATGAGGCTATTAATGCATTTAAACAATATAAGAATGAAGTTGAGAATCAATTAAGAAAAGTGATAAAGGCTATTAGGAGTGATAGAGGAGGTGAATATGAATATCCATTTGAGGAATTTTGTTCTGAAAATGGAATTATTCATCAAACTACCGCTCCTTATTCTCCTCAATCGAATGGTGTTACCGAATGCAAAAACTGTACTTTGAAGATATGATGAACACAATGTTATTAAGTTCAGGAGCTCAACAAAATTTTTGGGGGAAAGCCTTACTTTCTGCTAATTACATTCTCAATAAAGTACCTCATAAGAAGACTCACAAGACACCTTATGAATTATGGAAAGGTCGAAGACCTTACCATAAATATTTACGAGTGTGGGGGTGCTTAGACAAAGTGACGGTTCCTAAACCTAAAAAGGTAAGAATAGGGCAAAAAACCGTGGATTGTGTATTCACCGGTTATGCTACTAATAACAGTGCATATTGATTTCTAGTTTGTAAATCTGAGATTTCGGATATTCATGTAAATACGGTTATTGAATCGAGGGACACTTATTTTTTTGAAAATGAATTCCCATATAACATGACCCGAGAAGTGGTCCTTCTAAAATGGACAAATCAAGCTACTACAAGTGGTACTCATTAACCTATTGAACCAATAGAGGATGAACCAAGACGTAGTAAAACAACAAAAACCTTGACTTCTTTTGGTCCGAATTTTCTAACATATTTGCTAGAAAATGAACCTCAATCGTATAAAGAAGCCATATCCTTACCCGATGCTTCCAATTGGAAAGAAGAAATTAATAGTGAAATTGAATCCATATTACAAAATCATACATGGGAACTAGTGTATCTTCCACCAGGTTCAAAACCGTTAGGTTATAAATGGATCTTCAAAAAGAAGTTGAAGGTCGATGGATCAATTGATAAATATAAATCTAGACTTGTAGCTAAAGGCTATAGGCAAAAGGAAGGGTTGGATTACTTCGACACATATTTACCGGTAATAAGAATAACATCAATTTAGATGTTAATAGTAATAGCTGCTATTAATGGACTTGAAATACATCAAATGGATGTAAAAAACAAATTCTTAAATAGTGAACTAGACGAGGAAATTTATATGGAACAACCTGAAGGGTTCAAGGCTCCCGGACAAGAAGGAAAAGTATGTAAGCTTGTTAAATCACTTTACGGATTAAAACAAGCACCTAAGCAATGGAATGAAATATTTGATAATGCAATGTTATCAAATGGTTTCAAAATTAATGAATGCGATAAATGTGTTTACTTTAAATACATTCAAAATGGATATGTCATTGTATGCCTCTATGTTGATGATATGCTTATCATGGGTAGTAACTTGGAAATTGTCAAAACTACAAAACAAATGTTGAGTAGTAGATTTGGCATAAAAGATTTGGGATCGCCGATGTTGTATTAGGAATTAAAATTTCTAGAACATCAGATGGACTTATATTATCTCAATCTCATTACATAGGGAAAGTACTTGAAAAATTCAAGAAGTATGATATTTTTCCTACCAAGACACCTGTATATGTCAATTTACATCTGGCAAGAAATAATGGTGAAAGCATATCTCAACTAGAATATTCCCATATTATCGCCAGTTTAATATATATCATGATCTCTACATGACCGGACATAGCATACTCAATACGTAAGATAAGTCGATTCACGAGTAATCCGGGAAGAGATCACTGGAAACCAATATTGAGAGTTTTGGGTTATTTAAAATATACTCAAAACTATGGACTACACTACTCAAAATAACCAATTGTTCTTGAAGGACATTGCGATGCAAATTGGATATCCGATATAAAATACTCTAAGTCTATGAGTGGGCATGTGTTTACCCTTGGAGGTGCAGCCGTATCTTGGAAATCCTCAAAACAAACGTGCATTGCTAGATCGATAATGGAATATGAATTCATTGCACTAGACAAAGCTGGAGAAGAAGCTGAATGGCTTCAAAATTTCTTAGAGGATGTTCTAAATTGTTCTAAACCTATGCCCGCAATATGTATACATTGCGATAGCCAATAAGCGATTGGAAGGGCACAAAATCACATGTATAACGAAAAGTCACGACATATTCGTCATCGACACAATACCGTTAGATAACTTCTCTCAAATGGAATTATCTCAATTGACTATGTAAAGTCAAAAGATAATATATCGGATCCACTAACGAAAGGTTTAAACCGAGAGCAAGTTGAAAGATCATCGAGAGGAATGGGCCTAAAGCTTATAAATAAATAAATAAGAATCAATATAGTGGTAACCTAACTTAGCTGACTGGAGATTCCAAGATCTAGGTTCAATGGGAAAATCGAACTACGTTGTATTCAATAACCACTGGAGGATTTTTAATCCTATCCATTCCAAAGATGAGACAGTGAATATCTGCCGCGAAATTAGGATAAGTTATGATTTTAATGACATATATATCTTAGTACGTTTAAGTGGGGTATTGCAGGATACTCTTTATAGAAGTCACCTACGTGAGTAAGAAGGGGGCCACTTCTATGAGAATAATGAAAGGCATATTCTCTAAAATACTCACGGAACCAAGTGGTGTTTATGGCCAAAATGAACACAAACGTGAGAACTAACTGTGTTGAAGAATTATTGTGTGAATACTGTTGTCTAGGTTTACATAATTGGTTGACGGTTCAAGGACGTGAAGTCTAATGATTAACCAAGTAAATTCAATAGTATATCACTAAGGAAAGTTCAAGGCCACTAGACTACTTCTCCCGATGCAATAAGTCTTCAGTTTTACTCAACCTGTGTCTGCATCTGTATTATCATCTATTCTGTTTTAGTTATAATGATATATCATTCATGTGGGGGATTGTTGGAAAATTGGACTTAAGTTGGACTTAGAAAGCAGTCCAGAATTTTTTGGACAGAATTTTGAGCAACTTTGAGCTCAGATTTAGGTGGGACCCACACTACGAAAATTGTGAGACTATATACGAATGCGTTCTCCTCCGCAAGGAGATTAACGTAGTATATTCATATGTCCAATTTCAATAAGTTATTAATGATAAATATGTCCCCAAAATGACTCACAAAGCAATGAAAGTTAATGAATTGGGTATGTTTTAACTCTTGTCCCACATTGGAAGAGTAGTGGAAAGTTGATGAGTTAATAACACCCCAAGTATGGACTAAGGCTTGGATGCTTTAGGGTATCTCAACTCTTTGAAGGGGAGATGGGTTACACTATGCATGTGTTGGGCTTGAGTCAAAAGACCACACTCACGCGAGCGCACCGTCCGGCCGATCGGCCAGCCGGGCTCGGGCTTATAAAATTCTCCTACATTTTTGGGCCGAATTAACTAAACTTTCTGGGCTTTTATTATTTAATTACGGAATTAATTAATAATTAATTAACTGTTTGACAGTTAATGCCAAAGGTCAACAGTTAAACAAATTAACTATTTTTGACAGTTAATTTCGGTTTTGACTGTTCCAACAGTCAACACAAAAGCTATAAATACAAACCTTTCTCTCCTATTTTATTTTCTGAAAATATAACCCTCGAGAAAAATTCCGAAAATGTTCTTTCATCCATAATTTTTTTTCTTCATTTCTGCATATCATATCACTATTTTGGTTGAGTATTAACACATATTTGTGTTCGTTGGGATTAATTATTATTGTGCTACATAATTAATTCGAGAAATGTGTTCTATCTTGGGAGGCAATTATATAATAACCTTTGAGCATGTTGGAGGTAATAAATTTGCCTTAAGGAGACTGTTCTTCAGGGCTCGGATTTATCTTTAATTCTGTTATTATTTCTGTAAATTCAAGTAAGTGTTAAATTCTATAATTCCATTTTAATTCTGTAAATATATTAATAATTCATAATTCTATACAATTGTTATTAATAAATAGTATACTTAACAAACCCTAGATCCAAATTCATGGAATATATTAGGTTCACCATGAATTTCTCGCTCCCGGACATAAGATTCCTAAGTTTGTTCCATTCAATTAATTGGAAATTAGACTTTCCAATGCCTCACTAGGTTGTCCACATGTATCGGTAGCTACAGAGACAATTATACATAAATTCAATTGAGGGATTACCTTCTATAGTGACAAAAAATCCGTTGCAATTCTGGTTATGACAAATAAGGTTTAACTTTGTACCCACAATAACATTGTGATCAGAGTTGACATCATCAACTATAGATGCAAGAACTGGTGTTACCGACCTCCCAATAACTCAATTAACTAAAAAAAGTTCCAACATTAAGAATAGTCGGCCTTTAAGAAGAAAAACTGTTATTTTCTATCACATACATATATTCAATAATAATATTGATATTATCCTAAAATACATAGCCCTCCATTTCCAGTACAGTCAGCAAGTGACTCTTCATCTCACATAAGCACTTATAAATTATATTAAGCACATGTAAACAGAGAGAGAATCAAGATTTTCAATGTATGAGTTCCAAACCTCTTGATACTCATATCAGAATATATATGACATCCAAAATAGGATTTCTTACCCTAACCGATGGCACGATCTTAATTTTGTTCTCATATCAGAATATATATGATATCCAAAATAGGATTTCTTACCCTAACCGATGGCATGGTCTTAATTTTGTTCGTGTATCTAATCACAAAGCAAAAATGTATACATATATACATCGTTGGTTGACATGACAAATAATCTTTGGTTGACATAGACTAATAAAGTCGGTTGACATGAAAATATTTTCTGGTGTAAATGAAAAGAAATGGAAATTGAACATCATTTCTATTAAAAATAGAAACTCGCCCACTTCATACCTATACAGATTCACAGCAAAACGAATTATGAATTATCAATTAAAAAAAGCAAGAATTTATAATAGATGAAATCTTCAAACCTGAGTAATTATTGATGAAGCAATAAAGTAATCATTCGTTGGTAGTTAAATTGATATTCAAATTAGGTCATTTCCTGGCATACATAATAAAATCAATGTAAACGAATGAAACAATCCAAATAAGTTAGATATTGAATGTAAAGAAACGATTCCAACAAAATCAAACATCTTCAAAAACTTTAAGCAAACATAAACTAAACTCAATGAAAAGGTCTTAAAAATGAATTTGAGAAGTATATTGTATTAAAGAGTAACTTTGAAAGCGCTCGAGAGAGCTACCAAAGCATAAGGGGACACTACAAGAAAAAGTATCATTTATGTCAGTTTGAAAATTGACGTTATGTCAGATAAATGTAAAATGACATAAATGATAAAAATTTATGTCAGTTTAGCTTTGAAGGTTAATTTTTATTTCAATTTAAAAAAAATTGAGATAAAAGGATAAATAATTTATCTCATCTTTATATATAAATGACATAAATTAGTTTTAGTTATTTTAGGCTTTAGTTAAAAACTGAGATAATTAAGAAAGAAAAGCGGGATGTTATTTATTCATTCTCGCGCCATAGAATTGTCTATCTGAAATTCATTCTCCTAAAATGAAAGGGGCGGCTCACATCTCTCTTTCATGACCTGTAGCAGTGGCTATACATCTCTCTCGTTCTCTTCCCTCGTCTCTGTTCCTCTCTAGGCATCGGCGCCGGCGAGGCTCCATATCCACTGTAGGTACAAAGAGCAACTCTCAAGATTTGTCCTTTAGATTAATTTCCAGGGTTTCCAAAATTTGTTCAGTGATTCGTTCATACTGTTCAGAATCTACACGATTTGTTCAGTGAATAGATTTCTTCGGTGAATCAAAATGTGTATTATGTGATTATCCCTTCTCTTTGGTCATTTATTTTCATTTCAGAAATCGTCTAGGGTTTTTATGTTAACGGATAACAACCATGGTTGAAAAGCTCTAAAGGTCTGTTCTTTCATATGACTTCATTTTAATTTATCGTGAATTTAAGAAATATGGGGTTTTGAAACCTAAATGTTTAAATCACTCTCTTCACTATTTTTCCCTTTATTTTCTTTAGTACTTTGGTGTTGTTTCTTAAGGTCTTAGCATGTATGGTTCTTGACCCATTACTATCTCTCATATTACTCTATTTGATTCAATGGTTTTATGATAAATATAATTACAAAAAGTTCTCAAGGTCTATACTTTTTTGTTTTGTAAATGTTATCAATTTGGGTAATATATCTATTTTCATATATGATGATTGTTCAAATGTCTGAGTTGAAACTATTATGCTTCTATTTTTGTTTTTTAGCTTCATTTGATTTTGAAAGTTAACAATAGAAGAAACGGGGTTGTTGTTTATCAGTTGCTTTTAGTTGGATCATTTGTTTGGGATTGTTGTTGCTCTTTAGAATTGGTGGGTAAAGTATAATGTCATCTTAATAGGTTCTAAAGACAAAGATAGATTGGATTTTTTAATGAGAGGTAATATCGCATAAACTTTTATGGTGGTTGGAGGGATACATAATGTATTTTGTAACAGTGTAACATAAATTTGTATTGAGTTGTTGTTAGTGTTATGTTTTTTCTTCCTTTAATTAGTGACGCCTAATTTTTTCTCCTGTTATGTTTTTCAGATGCAGCTAGATACAGTTCGTTGCTCCAGCTTAGTTAGTAAGTATGAACATGTACACATGTATTCGCATCTAACTTTCCACTTATAATTTCTATGATTTTTTTTGGTTTGTTTGTTATCTTTTATTGATTAACAGTGCAATTTCATCCCTGTTATTTTTTTCTTATCATTTATTGACTAACAGAGCAATTTGCATCCCTGTTATTATTTGGTTTTTTCTTATCTTTTATTAACTTTCCACATATGTATGCACATGTATTTACATCGAAAAAGTATTTTGTTTTTAAAAGTGGTAGTTAGTGAAGTACCCAAAATCACCCATATTTTTCTAATTTACTTTATAAAGTTATTTGTTTCTCTGCTACATGATTCATCTGACACAAAAACGATTCAAAATTTTGTGTATGTACAAAACATACACATATGTTTTGTACATTGAAACCAATATAACATCTTCTTCAACAACTGAGGGTGCATGAAGAGTTGATATAATTCAACATGTATATTTTTCATTGAGTTCTAAAAGGAATTATATGTTTTCCATGGTGTTAAAGTCTGTTTCACATTTTTTCGAGTGAGTGCTGATTATAAATTTGGTTTATGTTTTATTGTAATAGGAAGCTACATGTTGTATTCATAGACTTCCTCTCTTAATACTCCGTCGATGCCTTTGATTTGGCCGCCTTTCTTTTAGATTTGTGTAACCAGACAACTTTACCTTTACTTGCCTCCGAATTCTCCATTGGCCCAATTATCTGAGTTGCTGTTGGTGCGACAACATTAGAGGCAGGGGAACCAGTAGTGTTGTTTAATTTTTCAAGGTCATTTGATTCTTTAGTTTGGGGTCAATATGTGGACATTTCCAAGGAAGATTATAATCATCTTAGATTGTTTAGATATTCATGGCATTTCAATTTGCATTGTGTATTCAAGCAAGACAAACTATTATACACCATTGGAATCGTTAAAAAAATTATCGTACTAGAATTACAAATATCGGTGGTAACTTTAAGCAAGTGTTATTCCTTATGAAAGGTTTGAATTTTAATTTCCAACATGTATTGAAGTTATGAGGTATTAGGTGTTTTGAATTTTAATGATTATATGTTGGATAGGGCAGTAGAAATTTTCAAGTTTCATCTTGAAAATGGAACAACATAATATACTTTTGTCATTTTTCATTGAGAAAGTTTGTGAAAATGAAAATTCATTTAAGTTATTGTTCTATTTTGTGACTCTTTCATATGCATTAATTAATAGTTTTGAAGTGTACACGCATATTTACCCTCCGTATGGGCAATTTTGAAACTATTTATTTGTAGTTTGGCTATTGTACCTTGGATCAACAAAGTTACATAATTTGGAAATTTTCATTTGGTTTGAATTTTAGTTATTTTTTGAATTATGGATGAAACTTATTGAAGGTTTTTTTGGAAACCAAGCCATTTTGAGAAGCTTTATTCTCATAAAAGTTATAAATCTGGTTTAAACCAACCATGCATTTGTTTTTATGTTCATTAACTAATATTTATATACCTCGGTACCTAATATGATGAGTTTTGTTTTGTTAGTTGGCTCATTTGATGATGGGAGCATATGTACTCTATTTTCACATTTGCATAGCCCACCCCCAATAAGGTGTAGTTGGGTAAAAAACTTTGAGAGTTGATTAGAGCTGAGTAGACATAGAAATGGTTGTGTTTTTAGAGATTGTATCTACTTCCCTATTACTTGCTCTATTTTCAGGGCATTCAATCTCAGTATTTGTGTCGACTGAGCCAATGGCCTGCAATTCAGCTTGAGCTGAGTCCAATTGAGATTGGGCATTGATCAATTTAGATATCTGGTGAGATACCAATAAGGACTGTTGTGTTGACCTTTGTTCAGTAGCAACTTTAGATGTCCCAACTTTTTCTTGAGAATTGATCAAGTCAACTTGAAGAGTACGATTTCCCAACTTTTTCTCTCATTTTGGATACTAATTTTGTGTTTTATTTTTGTGCATGTGTTACAGCCTGTGTGTATGGATATATTATATTGATTTTTTCAACATTTACAAATGTTTAGGTACCACAAATATAAATGTATATTTGGTGATGCTCAACTTTTCTCTCTTGGATTGTGACTTACACAATAAGATTTTTCACTTTGGCTTCATATGGTGATATATCTCTGGTAAAAGTGGAGCAAAACAATGTGTGTGGTGAATGATATGCACAATATAAGTAAGTCTTTTAGATTTGTTAATAGATTTTTTGAACATCTTTTGTATACTATTTCTTTTTGACATATTAAGTTTCTCACTACTTTTGTTTTTTAATGTTTCAAAAGGGTGCTGAGTAGGGATGTGAAAAAAAACCAACCGCCCTGAAAACCAAAGCGAATCGGCCCGAACCGAATCGAAACTAGTGTTTTTTTAGCCCGATTCGGCTTACAATTTATGAATATAAAAAATCGACCATGTGGGTTCAGTTGACAGTTTATACATGGGAAAAACTGATTCAAACTGACCCGACCCGAAACTAATATATATATTAAAAAAACTAAATAACATATATTTTTATATCCAAAAACCATTAACCACCTTCAAAAATTGACCCAAACCGAAAACCGGCCCAAATAGGAAACCACCGAAAACTGCCCCGGAACCAAACCAAACCGAAACTGATGTGAATCGAAACCGACGGTTTTTTTCATAGTCGGTTCGGTTTCGGTCTAACCTTTTCCAAAACCGAACCAATCAGTTCGGTTTGAATTAGGGTAAAAAATCGACCCGAACCGACCCGTGAACACCCCTAGTGCTGAGGTCGATCTTCCTTCTTGGACCTTATGGTTTGACTCATATGGACAATGCAATCTAAATAAGCCTACCCCCATCAATTAGCACCGATATGATTTGCATTCTAGGTGACATTACTTTGAAAGATGTTGGAGCAAAACCTTTTTTGATTTTGAGAGGAATTGGTTTTCTATTCTCCATTAAGTAATTTTTCTATTCTATTCGTTTCCATTTATTCTTGCAGCATTTCTTGTAACTACTTTATTTTCTCTCCTCTCTTTAAATATCTTTTCTTGAGAGAGTAACTCTGATAATTTGATGACAGGTGAATGGTTGGACAATGTTGATGTTTTCGCATTTGGTACTCTGATTGTGATCTAAATATCAAAGGTGTGTGGAATATTGGCCTTATGATCGCGCAACCATGAATTAGGTTGTCAGGTATCTGCCAAAATTTCATCTAATTCGGCGTTATCCCGACCTTCTAGGCAGCCACCGAGTGCTTTGAATAATTGATGATTGCCAAAGGAAGACCATCGTTTAGCTACTAACTCTTATCTGTTGGATTGATGCTCATTATTACATGGCTCTCCACTTGTGTCGCTTCCACTTTAAGATTACTGTGATGTGTTACAAAGTGAGTTAAATTCATTTTAAAGTCAGTTGAGATATGCAGTGTGCTCTTCTCAACGTTTTTTTAGGACCTTAATCTAAAAGTGTTCACTGGATGTCATGATGGTACAACAGTCTCCATTAGAATTCCTTTTTATGATTATAATTGGAGGTATTTATAATTCATTTGCATTATACTATCACAAGAGGAAGTAATGAGTGGTTAAGAAGTAAAATCTCATGACATCCAGTTAATTATTATGACATCATTGTACCTTCTAGATATTTTTCTCTCTTGTTATACAGAAGATATAATATAAGGATGTTGTAATGTGACTAATATTTTTCCTCCCGTTTCAGGTGTCTTATGTGGAAAAAGAGCTTGGCACAAGCTACGCTGGATTCATGAATGATCGGTCACAATGGATCATTAATATCACTGACATTAAACTCGTTAGTAAGAAAATGACTATATCCTTCTTATTTTTCACTTTGTACTGGTCAGGTGGTGTGGACACCTAAAAATTATTATTTACTATTTTAGGTTCATAGAAATTGCTTGCCAACATACTAGTGATGATAAAAAATATACAATTTCATAAGTTTAAATTCAAATCCTCCCCAATCCCCTTCCCTCCTACCCCAAACACCCCTGCAGTAAATTAGCACTAGACTTTCTTTTCATCTACTAGTTTTCTCAAGGATAGTGTGTAATTATTCTGGATAAACAATGATTGTTTCCTTATTTTTGATATCTGATGGCGCGTTTGTATTTTAATCTTAATCAGAAGTCTTTAATCTAAATATGAAATAAGGAACCTTTTCCTTTTTCTTTATGCTCTATTGATGACTCACTACAACATATAATTTGAGCCTTGCTGATGTAATTGTTCTCAGGAGAACCCTAGACTTTTTTTAACTGTGTGTCCACAAATAACAGACCTAGATGGATTGCCTATGGAGAGTTGTGTTCATTTTATTTATTTTGCTTGGATTGGTTTATATTGCGATGTCTACAAGCATGATTTTTGTTGTTACTGTAGTCTTACGCTTGGTTTGATTTATACGCACGTTTTATTATTTTGTTGGGAGCTACTGATTGGATAATCTATCGGTGATTGATTTTACGAGTTTTAGGTCTAGCCACTTTGGTGGGCTTTGTTTTACTTCCATGTTTGGGATTTTTATTTTGTATTGTTTTGTTGGACTAGTCACATCTGTATATTAACAATCCCCCCCTACACACACCACACACACATACACAACCCAACACATTTTCCTTCTTAATATATATCAGATATTAGTTCAAATTAGTGTATTATCTAAAACTATTTCTCCCCTTTGATTTCTTGAATTGTAGGATACACAGATCTTTGTTTGATTCAAAATGATTCAGGTTTTATGCATTGCCATTTACTAATAATAACATGTGTAGTTATTGTATTCTTTCTCTGTTATATCTCAATTTCCTTCTGATATGTAATTACGCATTATTTTTGTTCGTCTAGCAATAATTAATGTATGTATTTCAGTGAAAAATTCAGTGAAGCATAGGACTTTACATATTACTTCTTAAACCTTTATAAGTACAAGACCACTTCATTCGCGAGGAAATATCCAATCATATTCCCAATAGCACAACAATAAAATCACTTAAAATTAATTGAGTAAGTTTCGCTAGCCTTCAGCTAAATGGTGATGCCACTGGCTAACCAATTTTTTATGAATTAAAGGAAATGTGAGTGGTTTTTTATTTTTGATGATACTTTTATTATGAAGGATTTTTTATTGAGACGTTGAAGTAATTTTAAATTTGATTTACTAAATTTTTACTGCAACTTCATATTTGGATTCCAGGTTGTTATTCATCGACAAGAAATCCAATGCTTCAACTACCTAGTTGCTATTATCAAGAGTGTTTTTACGGTATGGTAGTTACGAGGTGTTTGCAGTATTGAAAGCTAAGAAAAACATACTGCTTATGTGCATACATTTATTATCCATCCCATTGTTTACTATACTTTTCCACTAGACAATTGTGATTTAGATGTGGGTACTACTTATTTTGTACAGAGTACTTTGTTTTCGATATGTTTTTATAGGTTTTCTTTCATAATTGATGTTATTTATCTTTTTTTACTTTGGATTAGTTTGAATCCTCACCTGATTATAGGAGCCAACACTTTTTTTGTCAGAAGTTACACGAGTTGAATATTTACTCAACTAAATTCCTATTTTTTATCTAATGGAAGTATGTTGATTATGTAATCAATACACGAGAACTTTATTCCTACACGATTCGTATGCTTAATCCCTCCATTGCGTTCAAAACAAAAAACAAAGGTCAATTTTTTTGCTGGCTAACAGTTTGTGCTTTGGTTCAATGTTCTCATGTGCAATAATGACTGTTATTTGTCGACTTTTAATGTTGGCAGATTTTTTTTCATTTGTTGTCTATAAGCTTCTGCTGTAGGACTTTCTCATTCAGAAAACACATGGTTAAAAATGCATTGCCTTTACGGATCTATTTTTTATTTTGAAATTCCTTAGTGGTACTTAATTTTTAATCTATTCCCTGCATTTTACTGAGGTCATTCAGAATAAGTCAGACCAAGAAGGTAACTTATTTGGATTCAAACTAATGGTTTTTACTTTTTGTGGTCTAGGATCTGTCAGGGAGGAAAGAAAATAGGGTGTGGTTCAATATGATTTTTGCCTTAGGATGCGGTCCTCACTTTTGAGTAAAGTAAATGTGAAACAGTTATATTGCATAATATAACCATTACATAGTCTCATATTGACTTACATTCATTTTTATATAACAAGGACGAGGGACCGCACACCAAATCACGAAAATCTTGGACCACATCCTATTTTGTTTTGCGCTCAGAGGACCAAACCCTAAACCTGTATCTTACTTCTGACATGATATCCAATTTTGAAGATGCCATCTTATCTGGGTCATGTTTTGTCTGCAATGAACATTGTTAATAGATTCAGTCATCGTTCAATTCAAAATTTGCTGCCCAAATATAGAAGAAGAAACATCAGTAAATCTCTTTTCCCCAGATTAACTGCTAACATTTTTCTGTACATATGATCTCTTTGTAGTAGCTAGGCTTTATTGAGTTCACAATTGCTTTTGTGCTTCAGATTTATGTGATTGGCAGCCCTTTAAAGCTGGGGCGGTGGAAGGTTCAGGATGGACTTAAACTTAATTATGCCGGTGAATCGATTTGGCAAGCAGATTGTCTAGTTCCAAAGGAGGATTTTCCTATAAAATATCCTTTTGTGTGCCTTTATGTCGCATAATTCTGTAGTTTCCTTATGATAACTAGTTATTCTGTATATGGTTACTCTCTCTCTCGCTTCCTTAACAGATGCTTCACGTATAAGTACAGTAAGTACGGTAAGGTAGGGAACTTTTCTTTAGAGTATGGTTCTAATCGGGAGCTCTTTGTTGACTTTTTGACTACTCAACCAAAATACATTCTCCTTTCAGATGGCATGATGCGAGTAAGCCGTTGAACTTAAATTAATTCTGGGTTCACTCTCTCTTAGGCGAAGCCCTTTTGGTGCGGGGTGAAATATTTTCACTTGGGTGAAAAGTATTTTTGCCTATTTGAATTTAAGTTTTTTTTGTTCAATAAATTTAAATAAGTTTACACGCTGTAATATGTGATTTTGGACAATATAGTGAACAAAATTTAACTCCAAATATGTGAAATACTTTTCACCGAGGTGAAAATTATTTTACCTTAACCCAATTATGGCCTTAAAAAAAAAGTAACTATAAATATTTTTTCCTTTCTGTTATTTTATTTTGTTAAGGAAATGCCTTGGCGAGGTGCTGGTGTTGCAATCCCCATGTTCTCCATTAGATCGGTGGATGATCTAGGAGTCGGAGAGTTTCTTGATCTGAAGTTACTCGTTGACTGGGCTGTTGTCTCAGGCTTCCATTTAGTTCAGGTTTTACCAATTAATGATACTTCAGTGAACAAGATGTGGTGGGATTCATATCCATATAGGTAATATGCCACTGTTGATAGAAAATTGCTGAGATAATCATTTGAATTAAATTGTTCACCTATGAAGGTATTGGTTAAAAACTACTGGGAATGTGCGAAAAGGCCTCCTGGATTTTTTTGATTAAAAATAGTTTAGGCTGTTCCTTGTGAAACATGCTTAGTTTTTTTTTTCTTTCTGCGCTTTACCCTAAAAATAGTATTACATTTTTACCTATTTTTTATTTGTTCGATTGTTACCAACGCAAGATCAACTCGATAATAAATGGGGAAAATGGACTACCAGCCCAATGACTGAAATCGGACCAGCGGCATGAAAACCCAGCACTTCCATAATGTAGCACTAAATTTTATTTGTGTTAAATAGTTAAATGTACTTATGTTTATTGAGCATGTGACGTTGAGTCATTATTTTGTCGAGCTTGGTATTTGTCCCTTTCTTTCTATAAGGTCCTTACCATATCTTCCAATACTGATTCCATTTTTAATGTTGTAAATGTAGCTATGAAGAAAGGGTGAGGCGGACTAAAGATAAGAGTGCAAAGCATAAATGTAAAGCATCAATGTGGAAATTTGGAAAAATAAGTCACGGGATCCGGGATTCAATGTGTAGCTGATCCCACAATCACTTCAATAAGGATACGACACAAAAGTTCAGTTTCAATCGGTAAGGTTTTAATTATACAGAAGTGGTTACATCACATTACATTTCCTCAATCCGTACTCTATTTTGAAACTAGATTCTTTGACATGTATTATACGCATATTGGATTCCTTGTTATGAGCAGGTTAGTTTGATTCAGTATTATGGTTTCTCTTCTATATACAATTTTGTTATAAATTTATGGAGAGAGATGATATGGATAGAAATGACATGGAGAGAAAGCAATGATATGAGGTTAAAGAGGAAATGCTAGGAAATTGGAATGATACGGAGAGAGAACATATTTTTAATTTTTTTCAAAAAACATTATATATGAATTATGAGAACCCAACAATTTTTATTTGATTTTGATTTTGATTGATAAATTGTGACTCTTGGAATATTGTTCTTGGGTTATTTTTTATTTCTTAAATAGGGTGGTTAGTCCTATAAATAGAGGAAACTCTGTCCAATTTTTTTAAATTGTTTACAATTATTTATGTTATATAATAAATATTTTCAACTTAAGTATTTGTGTTATTCTCATGAATTGGCTTCAATTGATGATTTTGTTTATACGATGTTTAGGACGGATTATTAGTATTACTGTTCGAGTATTTTTTTTTCTTTCTTAAATAGAGGGGTAGTCTCCAAGTTTTTTCAATTGTGCAACACTATATGTATTATATATAAAACTTTATAACTTACATTATATACGATTTAACACTTTGTTTTGTTGGGGGAATGATATTTTTTATGTTTTGCAATTGCATACATTGAAATTTTTTGTCGTTTTGCGATTACGCACTTTCGAAAATTTCAGTGTGACTTCAGGCACGAGCATTCCGCTAGTGTGTGCGTATATATATATATATATATAAAACGGAGTCTTCTTCTTATTGGGATGGATCATCACAACCATCCTTTTCTATTATTTTTATACCTTTGCCTTTTTAACAAATGGGTCCAATCTAGGAACTGAATAAAAATTGACTTCTCCATTAATTTTGATGAGAGAAGATGTGTAAATTTCAAATGTAGACACCATTTGAGATATACTCTCTACTTCAGGGAAAAGTGTTTGGGCCTTTATAACATTATTCTTTCCAGTTGCAAAAAGCTTTTTAGCATTATCCTTATATTTAAGAGCCCCCTCAATCAGTTGAAGTCTGAATTTTAAGGCCACAGTGTTTGCATTATCCTTATATTTAGTGCATATTTGATTGCACCACTTTACAACTACCTAGGGATATTTGATTTCATATTTGAGGCATATATCCACCTTCATTCTAAGTAGAGGTTCATAGAGGCTTTGAATGAGGTAAACACTGTGTAGCCTTCATTCTATTTGAGGCATACAATGTGTAGCCTTTATTCTAATATTAATGGTTCACCAGCTGATTACACATTGTACACAATGTATGCTCTTTCCAATAACACATTTTATGCTCTTTCTAATTACAAAGTGTATTCTCTGTTAATTAAACGATACATGTTCAAGGTTAAACTTTTAATTACACAGCTTATGGATAATGCTTTCATCAACACCATCATGTATACTCTGAGTTACCATCTTTTACTTTTAAATACATAGTTTATGTATTCATCTTCTAATGCTTACTTATATGTTTGATTTTTTTCTCAGGTAAGGATTCTGTAGTTTGTGTATTCCATTTTTATCCATTTTTTATTTGTTTAATTTTTACCTACTCAAGATCAACTTGGTTACAAATGGGGCATGGACAAGATAACAAATGGGGCAGAACGAACCAGCAACCCAATGACTGAAATTAGACTAGCAGCAACAAAACCAAGCACTACCAAGTGAAACCAAACGGACCAAGAACTGCGAAGCGAAAATTGACCTAGCACTGGAAAGTGAAAAGGGACCAAGCACTGCAAGTGTTGATTTAAAGATGGCCGCAACTACCTTTTGTAGGAGAATTCTTAAAAGGTTGCCTTGTATTTCAATTTGACATTTTGTTGAATTAGTTGTTACCCCTTGGGTGGATAGTCCAATAAACGAAGGAGATTTGTCCATTTTTTTTAAAATTGACACTTAGTTTATTTGAGGCACAATGTAATTTTCTTTGATGAATATTGTATTTTTCAAGTTATATGTGAATTTGTTTGATGAAATCTAGACTATTTGAATGTTGTTAGACTATTTATTATCTATTTACAAGGGTTGATTTAACTTCAAATAGTAGTTGTCTATTGATGGAATAATGATTTTTTTTAATTTTTATATCAGCATTTATGTCAGTTTTAATAAAACTCTCGTAAAAATTATTAAAACTGACATAAATTTGATCTTATTTATGTCAGTTTTTCGTGAAAATGTGATTAAAAACATGGTGAATACCGTAGTTTTTATGTGTGTTCTTAAAAATTGAGATAAATGTAATCTTATTTATGTCAGTTTTACGAACATTTATGTCAGTTTTGAAAAATTCTAAAACTGACATAAATGGTCATTTATGTCAGTTTTTGCCTGACATAAATGATCATTTTTCTTGTAGTGGGAAATCAATAAACTTTTAAAATACAGAAAAATTTAGCACAAACCCACATGTTCATAAGACTAAAATTCAATTACTCAATTAGTCTCATATGGTTCAATTTCCAGCACGTAACTAAACTAAAGAAATTTCAAGTTTTCCTTTGGAATTTCTGTGAACTCATATGCTTCATCATAAATCTCCCACCCAATAGCCTAGTCTCATATGGTTCACTTGGCCTCGCCTTGAATAATGGTTCGCCCAAAGTAATGGGGACGATTTACCATGGAAAATGTGAAGAACATAAATGAAAGTGCAGGAACTTCTAGTTCATGATTGTACTCAATGTTGTATTATTATTGGTGTCATCTACCATGGTAGTACGATTGGTCCCACTAAGCGCCAGATATAAAAATAGATCTTAGGATATAATTGTTTTCAAGATTTAAGGATTTTATTATAATAAATATAGAGAATAACCCTCTTTAGTGTGACAACCCGATATCCGAAATAAAGGGTGGCCAGCCCTATACCCCGATTAAATAGGAAATCATGGATAATATCATCCTCAGCATCACAACAATATACAAAGTATAAGGAATAACCACTCTATATTCCAGAAAACGGGTTATCAAAAACTTTGATTTGAAATTTAAAGGAAAACATTTTCAACAACCCATCATAGAAATAGAGGGTGGAAACCCCCACAAGCGCATCTAAGAAAACCCGAAAGATACAAAGGACCGGATAAAACTTCGGTCAGTACCATCCATACAACATACATATAGTACCAAGTGTTACATAATAAATTCATTATACATTTACAACAGTTTGGGCAACAAGCCCGAATGAACCGAACATAACTAGAAACATAAACAGAGGCGTCTACACAAAATCCCGTGAAACCCGCACAATGTCACGGCTCCTCAAAGACATGTGGAAGGAAAGGTCATTACGGGCGACCGTGCGACGGAACACCTGAACGGATAATATAGATATACATACACAATGAGAAAAGGAAAACCGGTCAGGGCCGGGTATATGTGATCAATAGATAAATGACAAGTATGATAATGATGCATAATGAAGCATGGATGATAGTCTAGCATGTTAACGGCATATAAGGAACTGAAATTGGTGAAGGACTACATAGAGTGAGATTCAAAATAAAACAGAATTAAAAGTGCTTATAAGCCTTTATCATCATTAATCAGATTTCAATTCAAGTATACATTTTCCATTCCTTATCAGGAATATAATTGACATCATGTGCTCTATAGGGCACTAATCTCAATAACATGCTCTTTGCGGCATAATTTTGCTCTTTATGGCATTAATGTTCCATCGAGTCCAACTCGATAATTAGAATAGTCATAATTATAAATATAACGATTCTAAGACCGCCCGTCCGGGTTTCCCCACTGAGCGCGTCCCTAAATAACCATCATCTTCCAGGGCCTAACATAAGACAACCTGGGATCCTATCGAAAGCGTCGGGAAGCGGCCATATGCCTGCGGGGTAGTCAAGACCACACCAAAAAGCTCCTACCCATCGCAAAAAAAATAGAACAAGCGCTCATATGGCCTAGGACTATATCCACCCTGCATTCATTAGCCAGGGGGCTTCACCTATCGCACGGACTTCCCTTAAGATGGTATTTAGAGAGGTGTGTAACCTTCATTTCATTAATTCCCATGCCATGGTTAAGTAAAATTATCATTTACCTTAACAATTTGCCATTTTAAATAAATGCGTAAGTTAAATCGGGACTATGTATAATTCGTACCGACATAGCATCCTCAAAAAGAATTCAGACTCCAAGGTTATCCCTAAGGCCTCTTTTAGGCTTTAATATAAACCCTCAAATCAAAATGTAACCAAATTTGAATTCCAAAGTCTCCAAAATTGACCTTAACATCTTTTAGTCCGATATAAAACTATACGACAAAAGTGACGCCTAAACATCACCTTAAATTCCCCCTTGAAAGAATCCTAGATGAACCCTTTCGAGTCTAGGATGTCGACCCAACTCAACTAGAACTCTAAACCCTATGTTTACTTCATTTAAGAAGGTCCCTAATCAATAATCCTAAAGAAAAGGGGTCAAAATGAAAAAGAAAAAAATTTGGAAAATGCAGGGCTACCGAATCGATTCGCCCGCTTGGCCGAATCGATTCGGCCAGAAAAATTGAGGTTCTGCATAATTGCCGAATCGATTCGGTTGGGAGACCGAATCGATTCGGTCAGAAAATTTTGGTTTCTGCATAACTGCCGAATCGATTCGGATAAGTTCCGAATCGATTCGGTCAACAAGACCTGAGCACTGCCCCTAGCCGAATCGATTCGCCCTAGGGGCCGAATCGATTCGGGCCTGCGATTTTGCCAAGAATTGGCTATGGAGTCTTGGACTCCATTTGCTACCCAAACTCAAGCTTCTCCAAACCAAACTCATATACCAACACTATAAGACACCAATGGTGCTATCTAACATCTTAAAACCTCATGAATCATCTTGGGAATAAATCAAAACCCAAAACACATAATAAAACCCTAAGTTTGCTACACTAGGATTAATACACCATTATCACAACAATCATCTATCTCAAGACAAAAATTTGCAAGTAAAAACTTGCCTTGATTCAACAAATATGCAGATTTCTTGGTGTAGTTGCAATCTCTCTCAATCTCCAAAGCTTTCCCTCTACTCTTCTCTTTTCTCCCTTAGGTTTAGGAAGGGATTTTGGGGAAATTAGAAGACTTAGTAGGCATAAATCGTGACTTAAGTTAAATGCTCCACTTAATAAATCAAAAGTGCGATAAAATAATACGCGATAGCATAATTAAAGCACAACCAGTCAAAAATGCCCAAAACTACAAAATACAATATGGTACATTATTTGACTATTTCGCACGTTCCGGAATCAACTGCAACCTCCAAATTATCATTTGGACATTTTAAAATTCAATTTAGGTTCAGGTCTCATAATTAAGCCAAATATCATTTTATTTTCAGATGATACTAATAAGCATGACATAGCAATATATTCCCATAATTATGATATGTATGCAACCTCATAATAAATATCAACTTTCTACATTGAATTCATCATTCAAATCATAACCCAACACTAGGTTCCAATTACTATACTAAGTTATTAATATAAAATACGGTCTCATAAGCGAGGGTTATTACATACTCCCCCCCTTATGAGGGAATTTTGCCCCCAAAATTCAGGCGTACCTCATGAGAAAAGATGTGGATATTTCTCCCGCATCACATCCTCGCGTTCCCAAGTCGATTCACTTGCATGATGATGACTCCACTGGACTCTCACTAGAGGCACCACACGAGATCTTAACTTTCGCTCCCCACACTCAAGGATAGCAACCGGTTGTTCTTCATAAGAAACATCGGGCTGCAACTCGATATCTTCGAAAGGGATGTGCCAAAGGGCACCTTCACACCTTCTGTACTTCTTCAAGGAGGAGACATGAAATACATAATGGATTTGTTGTAAAGGTTCTGGTAAGGCAAGTTGGTATGCTACGGGACCAACCTTTGTAATTACCGGGAAAGGTCCAACAAAGCGCGGTGCAAGCTTTCCCTTCTTCCCAAAACGTTTGATGCCCTTCATCGGGGACACCCGCACCAACACTTGGTCTCCAACCTCCAACTCCATGTGTCTCCTACCCGCATCGGCATAGCTCTTTTGCCGATCTTGGGCTACACGTATACGATTTCGAATAAGCTCGATCTTCGAAGAAGTGTCTTGGATTATTTCAGGTCCAAGAAACTTATTATCACCCACTTCCAACCAACAAGCGGGCGACCTACAAGGCCTGCCATACATGGCTTCATAAGGTGCCATACCAATCGTAAATTGGTATGAGTTGTTGTAAGCAAACTCAACCAACGGAAGATATTGTTCCCAACTACCTTTAAAGTCGAGTATGCACATACGAAGCATATCCTCCAACATCTGGTTTACCCTCTCGGTCTGACCGTCTGTTTGAGGATGATAGGAAGAGCTTAACTTCAACTCGGTCCCCATAGCTCCCTGGAAACTCTGCCAAAAGTGGGACACAAAAATTTTATCTCGGTCGGAGATAATATTCAAAGGTACCCCGTGGAGTCTAACGATCTCCTCAATGAACATCTGGGCATAACGAGCGGTATCATAATCGGTGCGCACGGGCAAGAAGTGTGCCGACTTAGTCAAACGGTCGACAATCACCCAAATTGAGTCATGACCCTTCTGCGATCTAGGCAAGCCCGTAACAAAGTCCATCGAAATACTCTCCCATTTCCATACGGGAATCTCGAGCGGCTGTAACAAACCTGTCAGTCGCTGGTGATCAATCTTAACCAACTGACAAGTAGTACATTGGGACACAA
This sequence comes from Sambucus nigra, assembly GCA_949130495.1. Classification (NCBI taxonomy): domain Eukaryota; kingdom Viridiplantae; phylum Streptophyta; class Magnoliopsida; order Dipsacales; family Adoxaceae; genus Sambucus; species Sambucus nigra. The sequence goes on from OX422212.1 coordinate 367,071,238, forward strand.
ACTCGGAGATATCCCTCTTCATGCCCGCCCACCAGTACAAACGACGCATATCTTGGTACATCTTGTCCCCGCCGGGATGTACCGTGAACTTCGACCCGTGGGATTCTGCCATCACTGCACGTCTCAAATCCCCATCATTGGGAACCACAAGTCTTCCATGGAAGCGTAGTCCACCCTCAGAGCCTATCGAGTACGACTCCGCTCCCTTAGACAACAACTGGCGTGTATGGTCTTGACAAACTTTATCTCTCTTCTGAGCTTCCACAATCTTTGCTATAATCGTGGGAGTAACCGTCATCACTGAAAGGAATGCCCTCGCTCCGGCATCCTCCAGGCTGAGTTCTTTCCACTTAGCCTTCCACACCTTAGCTAAGTCCCCATCAGGCTTTCTACTCAAGGCATCTGCTACCACATTCGCCTTCCCGGGGTGGTAATGAATATCAAATTGGTAGTCTTTCACAAACTCCAACCAACGGCGTTGGCGCATGTTCAAATCCTTTTGGGAGAATAAGTACTGCAGCGATTTGTGGTCGGTGAAAAGACTAAACTTTTCCCCCAAGAGGTAATGCCTCCATATCTTCAAGGCAAATACAACAGCGGCGAATTCCAAATCATGTACCGGATAGTTCCTCTCGTGAGGCTTCAACTTACGAGAAGCGTACGCAATGGGTTGCCTATCTTGTTGAAGAACACCTCCTAACCCCAGAAGAGATGCATCGGTAAAGATGAGATATTCCAATCCCGGCCTGGGCAATGCTAGGACTGGAGCTGAAGTCAGTCTGTCCTTGAGCTCATCGAAAGCCGCTTGACATGAACTGTCCCAAACAAATCTTACTCCTTTCCGGGTCAAGTTTGTCAATGGGCTAGCAACCTTAGAAAAGCCCTTAATGAATCGACGGTAATAACCCGCCAAGCCCAGAAAACTACGAACTTCAGTGGGCGTCGTGGGCTGACCCCACTCCTTCACTGCGACCACCTTACTCGGATCCACAGACACGCCTTGGGATGACACCACATGTCCCAAAAATTGAATTTACTTCAACCAGAAGCCACACTTCTCAAACTTTGCATACAATTGATGATCCCTCAATCTCTGCAAGACCAACCGCAAGTGAGCAACGTGATCCGGCTCCGTCTGAGAATAGATTAGGATGTCATCAATAAATACAATGACAAACTGGTCAAGGAAATCCCGAAACACCCTATTCATAAGATCCATAAACACCGCAGGGGCATTGGTTAGCCCGAAGGGCATAACCAAGAACTCATAAGATCCGTAACGGGTCAGAAAAGCCGTCTTGGACACATCTTGCTCCCGTATCCTCAATTGGTGATACCCTGTCCGCAAGTCGATCTTGGAGAAATATGAAGCTCCCCTAAGTTGATCAAACAAGTCGTCGATGCGAGGTAAAGGATATTTATTCCGGATGGTGACTTTATTCAACTCTCTATAGTCCACGTATAACCGGAGAGAACCGTCTCTCTTCTTCACAAACAATACTGGAGCGCCCCACGGTGAGGTACTACGCCTAATGAAGCCCTGCTCCAGTAACTTCTGAATCTGATCCCTCAGCTCCCTCATCTCTACAGGAGCCATACGATAAGGAGCTTTGGCGATCGGTCGAGTTCCCGGCATTAAGTCAATCACAAACTCGATCTCCCGACTTGGGGGTAATCCCGGTATCTCCCGAAAGACATCTTCAAAATCTCTAACGATCGGAAGAGAATCTAAGGGAACCATGACATCTCTAGATGCATCTTCGGCAATACAATATAGATAAGCACTCGTTCTCCCCTCCATACAAGGCATAACTACCAGGAACATCTCATGTCCCGGAACCGCAAAAACTATACTCTTCCCGTAACAATTCACTATAGCACGGTACCTCGCTAGCCAATCCATCCCCAAAATTACGTCATACCCGACCATATCAAGGACGAGTAAGTCAGCCTCAAAACACAAGTCACCAAGGTTAATTCCTACGTTTTTACATACGAAGAAAATCAATGAGCCATCGCCCATAGAGGATTCGACGCTAGTGAAGGTACTTTCAGCAGATTTTATCAAACCTGTAGTCTGAGCAAAACTTCTAGAAATAAAGGAGTGTGTAGCACCCGTATCAAATAGAATTCGACCCAAGTGACCCTGAATGATAAACTTACCCTCGATCGCTGGTGGGGCTGGAGGAGCTGGAGGAAGCAAAGCCTCCTGAAGATGGTAAACCCTTCCGTACTGCAATTGCCCCTGTTGAGGAGGAGCAACCGGATTAGGCGCTTGAGGCGGAAACTGTACATACGGTTGCTATGGGGCCCTAGGAAGATGCCCTCCAACCAACTGAGGACATGCCCTCTTAAAGTGGCCCAGCTCCCCACACTGAAAACATTTATTAGTCATGTTATCCTGATTCCTGCCTTGGTTATTCCGGAGTTGCCCCGCACCTCGGCCCTGTTGGCCCCTACCACCATTACCACCTCGACCTCCCTGAGGCTGCTGGCCGCCTTGACCTTGCCTGTTATTATTACCGCCATCATTAAACCCACCGAACCGTTGACGCTTGGACGAATCCCCTTGCTGAGGATCCCTCTCAACCAGCTTGTACTCCGAGGATTGGGACGAAGAAGATGTTCCCCCTCCGCTCCCAACACCTCCCTGCTTCCCCGCTTGTCCCACAGTAACAACCTTCTTCTTGTTTAGCAAAAACAATCTGTGCTCCTGACAATGAAGCAAAGCGGTATTCATCACATCACCAAAAGTCACTAGAGATGGATTTCCCAGCAAATGTTGCTTTATTCGCCAGTTCAAACCTCCCACAAACTTGGAGATCCTCTTCGACTCTGGAGTTACCTCATCCGGTACAAAACTAGCTAACCGGGTAAACTCTTCTTCATACTCAGCAACTGACCTCTCCCCTTGAACCAAATCCTGCAGCTTCCTCTGCATCTCCCTCTGAACCGCGGGAGGAAAATACTTCCCATCAAACAAGGCCCAAAAATTTGTGATGGACATAGTATCCCTCTGCTCGGGCGTCGTCATGGACTCCCACCAATGTAAAGCCGGTCCTACCAACTTGAAAGTAACGAGAATCTGCTTCTTCTCCTCACTACATTCCACCATCCTAAGATGGCGCTGCATATCTCTCTTCCACTGGTTCGCCTTGATAACATCTGAACCTCCCTCAAACTCCGGGGGATGCCCTTTCAGGAAAGATTCTCTCACCCGTTCCCACTGAGAAGGTCCCGTGGGAGCTTGTGCTTCTTGTCCCCTAACTTGGGCTTGCGGCATTTGTTGGGCCACGGCAGTCATCGCGGCGTTGACAGCTTGGGCAACAATATTTGCCACTTCAGCGGCACTGATACTCCCCTGCTGCTGTGGAGGACCAAACTCGTCCTCAACGACCCTATTACGTCTAGCGGGACGCCCTCTCTTCGGCGGCATCTGAGATAAAGACGAGAGAGAGTTAAAACATAATGTAAGACAATCTATTTAACAGAAGATCGTATACATAGGCAGCAAAACAATCCTAATATTAAGTTCTATATCAAAGAACGCTACGGTATAACGTGACAAGTCCGCATAGATCCTAAAGACTCTAGAACCTGATGCTCTGATACCATCTGTGACAACCCGATATCCGAAATAAAGGGTGGCCAGCCCTATACCCCGATTAAATAGGAAATCATGGATAATATCATCCTCAGCATCACAACAATATACAAAGTATAAGGAATAACCACTCTATATTCCAGAAAACGGGTTATCAAAAACTTTGATTTGAAATTTAAAGGAAAACATTTTCAACAACCCATCATAGAAATAGAGGGTGGAAACCCCCACAAGCGCATCTAAGAAAACCCGAAAGATACAAAGGACCGGATAAAACTTCGGTCAGTACCATCCATACAACATACATATAGTACCAAGTGTTACATAATAAATTCATTATACATTTACAACAGTTTGGGCAACAAGCCCGAATGAACCGAACATAACTAGAAACATAAACAGAGGCGTCTACACAAAATCCCGTGAAACCCGCACAATGTCACGGCTCCTCAAAGACATGTGGAAGGAAAGGTCATTACGGGCGACCGTGCGGCGGAACACCTGAACGGATAATATAGATATACATACACAACGAGAAAAGGAAAACCGGTCAGGGCCGGGTATATGTGATCAATAGATAAATGACAAGTATGATAATGATGCACAATGAAGCATGGATGATAGTCTAGCATGTTAACGGCATATAAGGAACTGAAATTGGTGAAGGACTACATAGAGTGAGATTCAAAATAAAACAGAATTAAAAGTGCTTATAAGCCTTTATCATCATTAATCAGATTTCAATTCAAGTATACATTTTCCATTCCTTATCAGGAATATAATTGACATCATGTGCTCTATAGGGCACTAATCTCAATAACATGCTCTTTGCGGCATAATTTTGCTCTTTATGGCATTAATGTTCCATCGAGTCCAACTCGATAATTAGAATAGTCATAATTATAAATATAACGATTCTAAGACCGCCCGTCCGGGTTTCCCCACTGAGCACGTCCCTAAATAACCATCATCTTCCAGGGCCTAACATAAGACAACCTGGGATCCTATCGAAAGCGTCGGGAAGCGGCCATATGCCTGTGGGGTAGTCAAGACCACACCAAAAATCTCCTACCCATCGCAGAAAAAATAGAACAAGCGCTCATATGGCCTAGGACTATATCCACCCTGCATTCATTAGCCAGGGGGCTTCACCTATCGCACGGACTTCCCTTAAGATGGTATTTAGAGAGGTGTGCAACCTTCATTTCATTAATTCCCATGCCATGGTTAAGTAAAATTATCATTTACCTTAACAATTTCCCATTTTAAATAAATGCGTAAGTTAAATCGGGACTATGTATAATTCGTACCGACATAGCATCCTCAAAAAGAATTCAGACTCCAAGGTTATCCCTAAGGCCTCTTTTAGGCTTTAATATAAACCCTCAAATCAAAATGTAACCAAATTTGAATTCCAAAGTCTCCAAAATTGACCTTAACATCTTTTAGTCCGATATAAAACTATACGACAAAAGTGACGCCTAAACATCACCTTAAATTCCCCCTTGAAAGAATCCTAGATGAACCCTTTCGAGTCTAGGACGTCGACCCAACTCAACTAGAACTCTAAACCCTATGTTTACTTCATTTAAGAAGGTCCCTAATCAATAATCCTAAAGAAAAGGGGTTAAAATGAAAAAGAAAGTTTTTTTGGAAAATGCAGGGCTACCGAATCGATTCGCCCGCTTGGCCGAATCGATTCGGCCAGAAAAATTGAGGTTCTGCATAATTGCCGAATCGATTCGGATGGGAGACCGAATCGATTCGGTCAGAAAATTTTGGTTTCTGCATAACTTCCGAATCGATTCGGATAAGTTCCGAATCGATTCGGTCAACAAGACCTGAGCACTGCCCCTAGCCGAATCGATTCGCCTTAGGGGCCGAATCGATTCGGGCCTGCGATTTTGCCAAGAATTGGCTATGGAGTCTTGGACTCCATTTGCTACCCAAACTGAAGCTTCTCCAAACCAAACTCATATACCAACACTATAAGACACCAATGGTGCTATCTAACATCTTAAAACCTCATGAATCATCTTGGGAATAAATCAAAACCCAAAACACATAATAAAACCCTAAGTTTGCTACACTAGGATTAATACACCATTATCACAACAATCATCTATCTCAAGACAACAATTTGCAAGTAAAAACTTGCCTTGATTCAACAAATATGCAGATTTCTTGGTGTAGTTGCAATCTCTCTCAATCTCCAAAGCTTTCCCTCTACTCTTCTCTTTTCTCTCTTAGGTTTAGGAAGGGATTTTGGGGAAATTAGAAGACTTAGTAGGCATAAATCGTGACTTAAGGTAAATGCTCCACTTAATAAATCAAAAGTGCGATAAAATAATACGCGATAGCATAATTAAAGCACAACCAGTCAAAAATGCCCAAAACTACAAAATACAATATGGTACATTATTTGACTATTTCGCACGTTCCGAAATCAACTGCAACCTCCAAATTATCATTTGGACATTTTAAAATTCAATTTAGGTTCAGGTCTCATAATTAAGCCAAATATCATTTTATTTTCAGATGATACTAATAAGCATGACATAGCAATATATTCCCATAATTATGATATGTATGCAACCTCATAATAAATATCAACTTTCTACATTGAATTCATCATTCAAATCATAACCCAACACTAGGTTCCAATTACTATACTAAGTAATTAATATAAAATACGGTCTCATAAGCGAGGGTTATTACATTTAGGTGGGTCACAAGAGAGAAATTCATTTTTGAATTACAACTCGCTTCGAGAGGACTGCTATATAGTTAACTTATCTACAGTATTGGTTGAATTAAACATGAATAATTTGACAAAATTTTCTGATATCTCTAATTGTTCTTATTATCATCCATGGAATGACCTTATTTTGATTGGTTGAGCACTCAAAGATGAGATTAGAGATTATATACACATTAATTTTATCATAACCACTTTCTAGACAATAAGTAAGACCAATATTAAGGGCTAAAGACTCTGCTAAATTGATTGTTCCACCCGAAATAAAGTTTGAAAGAGCTCATATCATTCTTACATTTTCATCTCTAAGAACAACCCCTAATCCCATATTTCCATTTTCACCATTACAATCATCTAAGTTTAAATTCAATATCCCTTATTAAATATTCTTCCAGCTCGCCAACTTATAAATTTTCATTTTATGCTGAGGCTTACTGATTTTGAAAATTTTATGAGCTTAAAGATAGTCTTCTAGAAAACCATCTTTAAATCTTATATGTTGAGATAGGTTTCATATTCTAGAGATCACTTTATTAGTAATGAAATATGAGTTCATATTTTTGGCTTCATAGACTGACTTATTCGTACTCAACCAAATTTCCCAAAGGATGGTCATTTATATGACTTTATACAACCATTTTGATTGGTCTGATTTACTCGAGTGTAACCATCACCGAACGAGGGAACCATGAATAGAATTTGAACTTTGGAAAACTACCATTAAATCTTTGAACATATTCTAAAATATTTTAGAAACAAGACCTAAAACAAATAAATGATTAAGGGTTTTATAGAATCTTTGCAATAATGGCATCTAGAAGCTAATCTAACTCCAACATTTTAGACAGTCTCTTCTAGAGGGACACAATTTGAAAGGAGTTTCTAGGAGAAGACTGAGATGTTAGGAGGTATATGAGGATCCCATATTATTTTATAAGACAAGGATGGAATATTGCATTTTCTATTTTGAACATAAGCTGATGCAAAAGTGAAGTTACCACGTTAGGATATCCTTACTTGACGTGTTTACATGAAAATTTTGTTGATAATTTCATCATTTACATTTCAGTGATTTATTTTAACATGTGTCACATCGGTGAGATTTATAATTTTGGGATCACTATATAATAGTTGATGTATTACCACAAGTTCCAAAGTTCAAGTTTTCTTCTTGTATTTATCTTATAAGTACAAGATAACCCATGGTTTGGAGACATGTTTTAAGGACACAAGTGTTTTTAAATTTGTTTTAGGATGCAAGATGACAGATAATAATCACATAAATATCCAAATGAATTCATGTAAGCAAGCAAACCCACAAGATATAAACATGTTTTAATATGATCGTGGAGCACTAAAGTTAGAGGTTGTTTTTGTCTCGATTTCTGGTCAGTGGATTCAAGGGGAAATGGCTGACGACGAGTAGTGGAAGAAAACAGATCATCACCTGCTAAACCAACAACAAACCATTTATGTGGTGACTCTTAGGAATATGCAATTTTCCCATCCTGCAGTGGCTTATATTAATTAGATCAAAATGATTATTCCATATAGCTCCTATAAATCTCCATTACTCTACTATCATTCCATAAATTTCATGCCTGAAAATTTATCATCACATTAAATTTAAATGTTACCCATTGTTCTCACTAATCTAGGAAAGAAACTTAATCAAGAAGGAGAATAGTTCCACTTAAATATAAAATAAAGTTTGGTCGTTTAGATGAACAAAAGTTCTGCAAACCACTTATAATTTCTAGAAGTAAAATCCCAAAGCTATAAACATCGGTTTTTATGAAAAATAGACCTTCCATTGCGTACTCGGGAGACATATATCAACCGCATTATAGGTACAAACAGAGGGGGAAAACTAATTATATGATTATGAATTTGTGTAGCATTTCATAAACACATATTCATATCATACTTTGACCCACTTATCGATGCAAATAAGGACCCTTGGGCTATTTCGTTTGTCCACCGGATGGCCAAGATGACTTTTAGGTGCCTTTATTTTCACAGTGATATGAGGACCTTAATGCTGGAGTGACAATTGAATTATAATTAATTATACTTAATAAATGTTCCAGCGCTTTCGATTGCGAGAGCCGTGGGATCCTTGGAACCACTTATCCCACCCACAACCCGTTGGGTCGTTAGTCCTATAATATTATAATACTTCAATAACCTCACACATAATATCATACCCCAACCCTCTGTTAGAATAATCACAACCCAAAAATTAAAACCTATGTTATAAGCTACCCTACCCCCCTTAATGTGGCATTCGCACATAACTTTATAGGATCCTTTAGTCTCCCAAATCTCCAAATCTTGCTTCCAACTTTTTTTAAGAGAAGTTGAGAATAATAATGAAAAACAAGAAAAAAACATATATTATGAAGTTCTCTCCCTTTGGTCAATCCCAAGAAGATATATGAAAAAACTAGTACTCCAATACTAGGTGTAATATTTTAATAAATAAAAATTAGTAGATTTCATTTGGGTGGACTCTTTATATAAACACACAATTTATATGGTTAAAAAATGATCCAAATAACAGTCTAAGTGAAGCACAAGATGAAATTTTATCTCAATTAAGCATACCCCAACACACCGAGTATCAAGTACAATAGTGTACTAGGGATCTGTATCCTTACCACATTCCAATACTATCCACATTCCAAGTAACATTGGATTTTACACAGCAGGTAAGATGAGAAGTAGGTGGATGATAAAAGAGTGAGTTAAGGGTGAGATTCATTATAGGACCATTATGAAGAAATGATGTTTTAACAAAACTCATATCATGCTAAATGATCAATATAAAGATACATATAGTAAATAATAGTTTAACATAGGTAAAATCAAACTCAGTAGATTTACTACAAAATGATAATCAATAACATTAAATTTAAGTAGTCAAAATAAGACAATCGAAATCACAAGTCCCCGTGAATCGATCCAGTGGTCTCGACATCGCTCCTATCACCAAAATTGAGACGAGAAACTCTCAAAGCTTGATTATCAACCAAACACAACTGAAAAATCAAATACTTACATTATACAAAAAACATTAATTAAGGTGAAATTAAACTCAAAATTTTAACCATAATTTGGAGTTATGAGGGAAACTATAGTAGCTTGAAACATGACAAATCACAAGGTTGAGTTGATGGAAAAACAAGTCTTCCTAGATTAAAGCTGATTAAACGAAATAACTAGTCCATTCCTAATATTCTTAATGTTTACATACGAAATTTTCTCATATAAAAGGTGATTTTGCTAAAAAGACTTTGAGTATTGCTAACCTTTATTTTCATATACTTTTCACCCTATCCAATATTAATTATATATATACACACACATACACATAATAGATCAAATCTATTTTTTTTTGAATGATTTAATCTCACACTAATAATTTCTTCAGCGTATATTGGTTTGTAAAACCATAAACAAAAATGACTAGGTACAACTAAAATTGGAGAGAAAAAATAAAACTAAAACAAAACAAACGAGAAAAAAACATGACTATGTAATATGTATTTGTCACCTTACTTTCTTCTCAAGATCTTTTAAACCATCTTGAGAGAGAGGGAGAGAGAGAGAGAGAGAGAGAGAGAGAGAGATCATTATAACTGTTTGTGATTGAACCTTATTTGTGGTTTTTGCAGATTGAAAAAAAAATTATAACCAGAAAACACATAAAATTCAAAGACCAAACATTGCGATATGGAAAATAGACCTAGGACATAATAGAGCCCAAGGTCAGCGACGAATCCACCAACATTGGGATATTGGTTTGCAATTAGAAAATCAAAACATCTATGTGACAACCCGCATTCTGAAATAAGGGGTGGCCAGCCTGATACTCCAATAAATACGGAAATCATGGATGGGAACCATTCTCAACATCACAAATATAACACGAGTATACGGGAAAACCACCCAATAATTCAGAAAACGGGTTGCCAAAACATTTAATTTGATTAAAAGATTAAGTTAAGAAAATAATTTAAGCAACCCATTCTAAAAGATAGTGGAATTTCCAAGATAACATACATATATATCAACCTCCCATAATAAATGTACAAGAAGAGGACCAAATAAGTTGTCGGTCCACAGCTACACAAAATGAATCACAACAGTTAAATATGATACATATTACATCCATTAAACAAGTACAAAGTTGGGCCACACGCCCGAATGACAGACCCGATCATATCTAGAATTACAAAAATGAGGGCGTCTAACAAAACATCCTGTAATATCCACAAATCTTACAGCTCCTCGAAAACATAAGGGTGGAAATATCAACACGGGCATCCTTACGGAGGATCACCTGGGCGGATACAATAACATGCACAACATAGAAGAAATGAACGGGTCAGGGCCCAGTGTTTATATAGTTCCCAGATGAATAAGAAGCATAATAGATATGAACAGTTAATCATGAATGATGAAGACGAAATATCTAACACCCTAATCATGAATCATAATTGGGACAGTTAAAATGACATGCCTACAATTAAATTATGTAAGAGAATTAAATTATGCATGATTAAGTTAAAAGCTTCCATCTTTCATAGCCACTTTAATCCAATTTCCATTCCTTAACAGGAATATAATATCATTATTACTCTCATTTCTTTTCAATTCTTATTCTTTAGCAGGAATATCATTATCATCATACATTCGGTGGTAATAAACATATCTCAAGTCCCACTTGAATATAGAAAAGTTATATTCTTATACATATAACGATTCTAAGACCTCCCCTCCGATTTTCCCCACCGGGCGCCTCCCTAAATGACTATCATCTTCCAGGGGCCTATCAAACAAGGCAGCCTGGGCACCTAACGCACATCGGGAAATGGCTATATGCCTGCGAGTGAGTCATAACCACACCCGAAATTACCTCACTAGCGCAGAAAAACATATAATAAACCCGCATATGGCCGAAGACTATAGTCTCCCTGCATTCACTAGTCAGGGGACATCACCTCATGTGCGAGCTTCCCTTATGATAGAATTTAGAGAGGTGTGTTTAAGTAAATTAGCATTTACTAAAAAAGAAAAAATCTCATTTTTCATTTCCATTAACATATGTGTGTTTCATTTTATCTGAAACCGAAATCATAAAATATTTCATTAATATCCATCATAGGGTATGCCTCGAATAATTCTCTAAGGGATCATAATTGTTCCGGAATCTTAAGGTCTTATATACCTCAATTTAAGCCCCTAAAGTCTCCAAGCATGGGCCTACAACCCCTATCCACCTATTAAGGTGTAAAAAGAGAAGTGATGCCTAAACATCACTTATAAACATCCCTGGACTTAACCCCAATTGAACCCACTCAACACTGGGGTGGCAACCAAACTCAACTAGGACTCTAAAAGCCAAGGTCTACTTCATTCAAGAAGGTTCCTAAGTCCCAATGAAAAGAAGAGATTTAAAGAAATGAAAATTAGATTTTAGGAAGAAAACAGGGGACCGGTCGACCGGTCCCAAGACCGCGGTCGACCGCGTCTCAAGTTTTTGCCTAAGAAGAAAAGCAGAAAGCTCACTTTGGCAGGGACGGTCGACCGATAAGGGGACCGCGGTCGATCGCGCCTCAAATTTTATGCCTTTGAAAGAAAGCAGTGTGCCCTCTCCCGAAGGCCCGGTCGACCGGTCTGAGGACCGCGATCGATCGGTCATTGCAGACCTGACCAATCTTTCCTATTTTCAAGCTAAGCCCAAAGCCAACTTCAACCAAACCAAACCAACCTCATTTACTGATACTAAATGATCATAAATGCTTCCAACTACATTATTCTACATCAATCCATAATCAAATCTCTTCCAAAGACATCAAAACTCATAAATCCCAACAAAACCATAACTACATTAAACCAAAACTATCACATATCTACCAACACTAATTATCCACCTTAAACCATATAATATCAAGTAGAAAACTTGGCTTGGGGCTTCAAATCTTAGATTTTAATGAAGAAGAATGCAAGATAACTCCACAAATCTTCAATCTCTCACCTTCTCCATAAGCTCCCTTTCTCTCTCTCTCACTTTAGGGCTAGAAATGTTCTTAAAGGAAATAAGAGAAATGAAAGGCTTAACAAGCCTAAAACGTGGCCTTCAGCAAAAATCTCCAACTTTAAATGGTTAATACCACAATAAAATGATTTCTAATACGCAATATATCAAAACCAGTCAAAAGTGCCCAAAACCTCAAAATACAATATGGCACACATTTTGACTATTTCACACCTCTTGGAACTAACTGTACCCTCCAAATTATCATTTGGAAATTTTATAATATATTTTAAGTTCCGGTTCCATTTTAAGCCAAATTGTCATTTTAATTCTCATGACACAATAAAACACCATATGGAAACATTTACTTACACACATGGTAATTATACAACTTTCTAGTAAATATTAATGAATCTCATCAAATTAATACTTAATCCACATTCCAACATTTTATATATAATTACCCCATATGGTAAATAAGTATAAAATAGGCTCTCAAAAGTGAGGGTTGTTACAATCTAGACATCAAACATAATTTAGATTAAACTCATTTTCAAAATCATATTGAGATAACAAGACAATTATAGCTACAAAAAGGATTTAAAACCACCATTGCACATCAAAACAAGAGTATCAGAGAACAATATAAGAAATAGAGAAACAATATCGAAGAAGATAAAACTCCATACCATATAATCCTTAAATCGAAAGTCTACAAAGAAGATTTTGGTGTAGTTTCGATAGATGATGGAGGGAAAATTTTGGAGGCGGGGGAAGCAACTTGTGAGGAGGGAAATAACGTGGGAGGTAAATTGTCTCTTTACAGTTTTGGATAGAATATTTAACACTTCTAGGCTTTTGCCTAATAAAATCACAAATTTTATAACAGTTTTGAACATTTGCAACGTTTGTAAGTGTTCAAAACTGTTGTAAATTTTGTAAGTGTTATAAATACTTACAAATTAAATAATCTATTAGTTGCATAATAGCCATTTTGGTGTAGTGAACTAAATCGTGCGGTACATCAGTAAAATCAGTTTTTTACAGGAATATTGATTTTTCGAAAAATACGGTAGATTTCAATAAATTTCTCTATAGGGTAAATTTTGTATTACTCAGTATGTAGTGGTAATGTTTTGTACCACTTACCTAAACCTAATCGTGCTACAAATTGTGTTGTGAATGATCCAAGGGCTGTAAAATCTTGTGTTGATTCAAGGGATACTAAAAGAATGACCACTTAAATAAATAAAAAAACTATAAAATAAGTGTGGTTGTGTTTGGCTTTAGCCATTGGGTATTCTTGTTTGATTTAATTTGGTATTTTCAATTTGGTAAGTTCGATAATATCATTTTAGTATTTTTGGTACATTGATTTTGGTATTTTATTGCAATATGGCAGAGTCGGTAAATCGATTTTTAAAATGTTAAAACCAAAACCAACTGCAAAAAAAAATCGGTAATTTCGGTTTCGATAGTTTTGGTCTCGATAAGTAAAAAATGTAAACCATTACCACTAATTTTTGGTACAAAACGATATAGTATAAATTTTTACCGAACCGCGAACGCCCCTACACCTGCCTAACTTTGGGGAGGACCATAAATTAGAAGACTCGAGCTTTAAAGGGGGTTAAAAAAAGTTTTTGGAGACCTTGAATGGGAAGCAATATCATCGTCATCATCAAACAATTTCTCCTCATACGAATCACAACAAAATTAACTATGGTATGAATTCTTAAAACCCTAGGTTTAATATTTAAACCTCTTATTTTTTTTCTTTTTAATGCATGGCCATAGTGCTAAAAAAATCGCGTTTAAATGTCAGTGCCATATTATTCTTTTCAATAATTAATATCAGAGAGTTCCAGTTGAGATTGATCATGTATTGACAAGGCCCATATTGTCTACCATGAAACCCTAATTTTGTATGTTGGTGAATGTATACATGATTGTATGTATTCGACACTAACTTGTTTTTGTATGGTTTGATAAATTTAATTCTTTCATCATAATCCAATGTATGTTTACATTTGTGATTGTATCTTATAGTGTTTTATTCGTAATTACTTTTTTATTAGATTCCATATGATTGTAATAATTAGGGTTCCTCAATTATTGTATAAAGCTTGATGTATTGGGAAAAATTGTAAGGAAATGTAATTTTAATTTGTTCAAATACGTATTTTGTTTTGTTGGGGTTTTGGTTTTGATTCCGTGGATTCTTGGGTGCAAAACGTTTTTGTTGTAGCAACAATTTAAATAATTAAATGCGGAATTAAAATCAGGAACGAAATTACCCAATTTTTGGAGCAAATAAATCTTGGCAGAAAAGTATAAGAATTCCGGAACTGGACAGTCAAGAACACGGCTGAGTCGCGGACTAGGTCACTCTCTTTAAGGTGTTTCGCGGCTCTGCCTCCAATTTGTGCCGACAGTGTACAGCCCCGTCACCCCCAGGATAAAACAGCCTCCAAAATTAAATTACGGATTGTTAAAGCACAAGTATGAATCCGGTCTGAATACACCCAATCTGTATTAATTGCTCGATTATATAATTAATCTGTACACGAATGAGATTAATTATTCTGGAAAAAGTATTCTGGGAGAAGGAAATTTTTTCAGAACTGTAGAGAAAAATTCTGTGTTGAAAGTAGATAACTGTGTATCAAAAACGGAGGCTACCACCTCTTTTATGGGGCAAAAAGAAAAGAGACGTTGGTAAACAACGTGGAGAAAAATCTGGAAATAGTGGGCAACTCGGTTGAAGAAATCAACACGGAGTAAACCACGTTTTAATTTTTCGGAATTAATAACCGTTAAAAAATAATTTTTAAAGCCCAAAAAACTGTTATGTATTTATCCAAAAAATTAATTCTTAATGAGCCCAAGCCTAAGACCCAGGACCCGGACCCGGACACGAGCACGGGCCGGGCCGAAAGGACGGCTGCGGCGCGCGCGCGCGCGTGTGACTTGGCCCATTGGGTCTGCCCCACATACCCACAAAAACTTGAATGCCCAAAGGGCTGAACCTTTGTTCCCAAAAAATTGTATATTAACACAACACAATAGAACTCTCCCACCGATGTGGGACACGGAGAGAACCAAACCTGTTTTGCAACTTAAAATAACTGCTGTCTTTGACAGCTATTTTCCAACAATCCTCCACTTGCAAAACTTGAAAACATTTTATCGAGCATTAATCTATAGAATTGTGCTTAAGCAAAGGTGTCTTTCGACTTGAACCTTTACGTAGTAAAGATGATTCAGAATATACTAGAGTAACCGTAGTTTTGAACTCTATCTCTGACAACATCCCACACATAACCCTACTTGGGTGTAAGTCTAATAGCTAGCACGTTATGGCCATGTGCTCCTATCCCAGTATAGTGAACGCTTTAGGAATTTGCCCAGAATATCCATAGGAAGCGGCCACACTTCCACATTCACATAGGTGAGTCTATCAAGAATACTCCTGTAGCTAAGTACCCCACTCAAAATAGAGCTATACATCTCATTAAGAGTTATCATAACTCATCCTTAACTCTCTTCAGGATATCATGCTCCTTAGGGATGGACTCAGAGTAAAACCCCGTTCTATTTTAATTAATAATCGCATGATTCAACCCATATCACATGTGACTTGTTATTACCCTTTGAACATATTTCTTGGGATCTCCAGTCTATATGTTGGGTTACCATCACAAATGACTCATTTATCCAAGGGCTTTAGTCCCATCCCTTTCGTGGTGTTCCACACCTTCTCCCTAGCTAGTCCTTTCGTCAAAGGATCAGCTAAGTTCTGTTCAGACCGTATATGATCCACCGTCACAGCACCCGTAGAGATAAATTCTCTAACAGTACTGTGCTTACGACGTATTTGTCATTTCTTACCATTATAATAACGGTTCTCAACTTTGCAATAGCCGCGGTACTATCACAATGAATCAAAATGGCTGGAATCGATCTTTCCCATAATGGGATATCTGACAGGAGGTTTCTTAACCAATCTGCCTCTTCACTAGCAGCAGCTAGCGCTATCATCTCAGACTCCATAGTGGATTGAGCCAAAATAGTTTGTTTCTTAGATTTCCAAGAAACTGCACCACCAGCGATGCTAAATATATATCCACTAGTAGCCTTAGAATCATCAGATAGGGTGTTCCAATTTGCATCACTAAATCCTTCAAGGACAGCGGGATGCTTATTATAGTGTAATCCGAGGTTCATCGTCCATTTAAGGTACCGCATGACCCTCTCAATAGCATGCCAATGCTCCATACTAGGTCTACTAGTAAATCTACATAGTACTCCCACAGCATAAGCTCTGTCAGGTCTAGTGCAATCTGTAGCATAACGTAAGTTACCAATAATGCTTGCATAAGCATTTTGGTTTACACTGTCGCCAGTGTTCTTAAATAACTTTACACTACGGACAAATGGAGTACTAGCAGGTTTACAGTCAAAGTAATTATATTTCTTTAGAACTTTCTCAATGTAGTGAGATTGATCCAAAGAAAGTCCCTTTTCTGACCTAGTAATATTAATTCCTAATATTACACTAGCTTCACCCAAATCCTTCATATCAAAGTTGGCACATAATAATGATTTAACATTTTCTACGGCATGAATATTAGAACCAAATATAAGCAAGTCATCAACATAAAGACATATAATAGTGCAAATGTTCTCAACATATTTATAATAAATGCATTTGTCACTTTCATTAATTTTAAACCCATTAGAGATGACTAAGCTATCAAATTTATCATGCCATTATTTAGGTGCCTGTTTGAGTCCATAAAGAGATTTATCTAATTTACATACTTTATTTTCTTGACCGTGTACAATAAAACCTTCAGGTTGATCCATATAAATCTCTTCTTCTAATTCTCCATTTAAAAATGCAGTTTTAACATCCATTTGGTGTACAATTAAATCATTTAAGGCAGCTATAGCAAATAGTATAAGTATAGACGTTATTCTAGTCACGGGTGAAAATGTGTCAAAAAAGTCTACATTTTCTCTTTGTCTAAAATCTTTAGCAACAAGACGTGCCTTATATTTTTCAACAGTGCCATCAGGTTTTAATTTCTTTTTAAGAATCCATTTACACCCAATAGTTTTACATCCAGGAGGAAGGTCCACTAAATGCCAAGTTTTATTTGTTTCCAAAGAATCCATTTCATCATAAATAGCCTCTTGCCATAAATCGGCATCTAAAGAAGATAAGGCTTCTTGAATAGTGTTAGGATCCTCCTTTAAGGTGTAAGCATAAAAGTCGGGACCAAAATCTTTTTCTACACGATCCCTTTTACTTTTTCGAATTTCTAAAATGGATTCATTATTTTCTTTATTTTTATTTAAAGAAATATTAGTGGATGACTCGCCCCCAGTATTCCTCAATTTAAAAGGAAATTTATCTTCATAAAAATCGGCGTCATTTGATTCAATAATTACTTGATTTTTCAAGTCATAAAATCGGTATGCTTTGCTATTAATAGCATAGCCTATAAAAACGCACTCATATGCTCTACTTGCCAATTTAGACCTTTTAGGGTCTGGTACACGTACATAGGCTAAGCACCCCCACGTTCTAAAGTATGACACGTTGGGCTTAATATTTTAGTCTTAGGAATTCTATTAAGCACGTGACACACAGTAAAAATAATTTCACCCCACCAATGTGAGGCAGCCCCGGAATTTAATAAAATAGCAACAACTAATTCAGTTAATGTCCTATTTTTTCTTTCGGCTTTACGGTTCATTTCGAGCGAATAAGGGGCAGTTTTTTCGTGAATAATACCGTGGGTTCTATAAAATTCAATAAATGGTCCGGAATCATATTCGGTGCCTCTATCACTACGTAACCTTTTTATTTTTCGATTAAATTGAGTTTCAATTTCATTAAGGAAAATTTTAAACATGTCAAACGCTTCACTTTTATTTTTCATTAAATACACAAATGAATAATCGGAACAATCATCAATAAAAGTTATAAAGTAGCGTTTGCCATTTCTAGTTGTGACACCATCCAATTCACAAATATCCGAATGAATTAAATCAAGAGGTTCAGATTCTCTAAAAACAGATTTATGTGGTGTCTTAGTGATTTTTGCTTGACTACACCATTCACATTTTTCAAAATCATTTAATGATAATTCGGGAATTAATCCTAAAGTGCTCATATTTTTAACAAGTCGTTTATTAACATAACAAAGCCTAGCATGCCAAATATTAAATGAACAAGCAATATAAGCAGAAGGAGAAGTTTTATTCATTGCATCAACATTCAATTTAAACATCCCATCAGTGGCACCTTGCCTACAAAAATTCCATTTTTGGTCAAAGTAAATAAATCAGCACCAATAGTTTGAGTAAAGCCAGCTTTGTTGAGAAGATAGCCCGAAACCAAATTTTTCCTTATCTCGGGAGTGTGAAGAACATCTTTGAGGATAACAGTCTTTCCCGAAGTAAATTTCAATTCCACATTTCTAGTACCAGCAACCTCAGTGGAGTGAGAATCACCCAACAACACCTTCTTATCTGCAGTCTCAGAATAAGTCTTAAGCAGACTACGGTCATAACAGATATGGCGGGAAGCGCCAGTATCCAACCACCACCCTTCGGCACCGCTAACCATGTTGATTTCTGAAATCATAGCACATAGGTCCTCTTCGGTCAAATTCGCTTGTGCTTGTGGCACATTGCGACATTTGCGAGCCATATGGCCAGACTTGCCACACTTGAAACAGAGAAATTGTCCCGAGTTGCTAGACTGTCCATTTCCAGGGTTCTTATACTTATTCTGAGTCTGAGTCTGATTTTTAAAATTCTGGTTGTGGCTCTTTTTCTGATTTTTCATATTTTTTTCGTTTTCCTTTAAAACAACTCGAGTGTGGTTCTTTTTCTGATTTTTGTTGTTAGACACAACAAGAATTTCATCTTTATAGTCCTGTTTTCGGGATTCCTCCTCAATTCTCAATTTAGTAATTAATGACTCTAGTGAGAATTCTTTAGACTTATGCCTCAAAATATTTTTAAACTCTTTGAACAGTGGAGGCAATTTATCAATAATCACAGCCACCTGAAATTGCTCATCTAAAGCCATGCCCTCAGAAATAATTTCATGGGCAGTCATTTGCAAATCATGGGTTTGAGCAACAACAGATTTGTCATCCGTCATTTGAAATTTCAAATAACGGCTGACGGCATATTTTTTAGCACCCGCCTCCTCCGTGTCATATTTTTTTAAAAGTGCGTCCCAAACATCTTTCGCAGTTTTATAATTGGCATAATAGTCATAAAGTTCGTCACTTAGAGCATTCAGAATATAGTTCTTGCACAAAAAATCATTTTCCTCCCAAGTTCTAATTGTTTTGCTTTCCTCAACAGTAGGTGGATTATTTACTACGGGTTTGTCAAATTGAACACATGATGCGACTTTTTTTGTAGTTAAATAAAATAGCAATTTTTTGCTCCAACGTTTAAAATGGGTGCCTTCATATTTGAAAGGCTTATTTAGGTTACTGGAGTTAATTTCGTCCATGGCAGAATATAGAACACATTAAAATTGTTGTAGCAGCAATTTAAATAATTAAATGCAGAATTAAAATCAGGAACGAAATTACCCAATTTTTGGAGCAAATAAATCTGGGCAGAAAAGTATAAGAATTCCGGAACTGGACAGTCAAGAACACGGCTGAGTCGCGGACTAGGTCGCTCTCTTTAAGGTGTTTCGCGGCTCTGCCTCCAATTTGTGCCGACAGTGTACAGCCCCGTCACCCCCAGGATAAAACAGCCTCCAAAATTAAATTACGGATTGATAAAGCAGAAGTATGAATCCGATCTGAATACACCCAATCTGTATTAATTGCTCGATTATATAATTAATCTGTACACGAATGAGATTAATTATTCTGGAAAAAGTATTCTGGGAGAAGGAAATTTTTTCAGAACTGTAGAGAAAAATTCTGTGTTGAAAGTAGATAACTGT
Source organism: Sambucus nigra (assembly GCA_949130495.1). NCBI lineage: Eukaryota > Viridiplantae > Streptophyta > Magnoliopsida > Dipsacales > Adoxaceae > Sambucus > Sambucus nigra. The sequence goes on from OX422212.1 coordinate 367,091,636, forward strand.
GTATCAAAAACGGAGGCTACCACATCTTTTATGGGGAAAAAGAAAAGAGACGTTGGTAAACAACGTGGAGAAAAATCTGGAAATAGTGGGCAACTCGGTTGAAGAAATCAACACGGAGTAAACCACGTTTTAATTTTTCGGAATTAATAACCGTTAAAAAATAATTTTTAAAGCCCAAAAAACAGTTATGTATTTGTCCAAAAAATTAATTCTTAATGAGTCCAAGCCCAAGCCCAAGCCCAGGACCCGGACACGGGCCGGGCCGGATGGCGGCGGCGCGCGCGTGTGACTTGGCCCATTGGGTCTGCTCCACATACCCACAAAAACTTGAATTTCCAAAGGGCTGAACCTTTGTTCCCAAAAAATTGTATATTAACACAACACAATAGAACTCTCCCACCGATGTGGGACATGGAAAGAACCTAACCTGTTTTGCAACTTAAAATAACTGCTGTCTTTGACAGCTATTTTCCAACAGTTTTTCATGGAGTTTCGGTTGTTCATGAGAATGTTTGGTTCGTGCGAGTGGTAGTTGTCTGCAAAAGAAGAATTATTGAAGCTTATTTTTCTCATGTGTTTATTAGGGTGTTTGATGGGAAAGAAACTCTGAATGAATTTTGGCCAAACAAGTGGTGGACAATTCACATAGATTAGGTTTGCACTGCATGTTGCATGTTGCATGTTGCATGTTACATGTTGATGGCAAGTTTTGCGTGCCAGTATAGAAGGCAGAGGTTGTCGGTCGTTATACTTATAATGGTGCAAGTAGGCTGATTCCTTACGGCATTTGATGGGTTTTGATATTTACGTAAAAAAAAAACTTATCTAAAAAAAATTAACAATAAAATGATGTGCATCTTCATTTTATACTCTTTTTTATATATTCTTTATTAAAATTTTATATCTTATTGTTATGAATTTTACTAGGGCATAAAATTTAATTTTTTATTACCTTGGTTTATTAAAGGGTATAAAATGAGGTACATGTAGTGTTACTCAAAAATTAAATATAAATTTTACTAACTACATCCAAAAGATTTATGTCTTTTTTTTTTAAATGCCTAATATACTCCAAATTAAACAAAATATTACACAATCTAAATCAAACACCACACAATCTCAAAACTCTTCAACTCCCACCAAAAGTTAAACATTAAATGTTCTCTTGAAGATTTTGAGCTATTAAAACATATATACTAAGTATATAATGTCTAAAACTATTTGAAAAACGAAAATATGATTGAAAAAAAATGGGATTACTGTACTTACGGCGTCTCGTCACCGTAAGTGACGAGTAGTTTCGGTTGGAAGTAGCCGTTAAAATAGTTGTGACGGTGGCAAGTGGTCGTGATAAGTGGATAACGATAAGATACCACCGAAATGAATCCACATACGATTAACATCAGCCATAAAAACATTTGTTACGGTGGTAAGTCGTCGTGAATTCTGGGTTCGCAGTTTTTTTTTTGTATATTTTAAAACCCTAGTTTGTCTATTTTCTTTTTTTATGTAATATGTTAACAATGTTCATATTATGGTTGATAAATGGATTTATGCAATATATTTTCATTTGAGAGAGGTTTGGGAGGAAAGTTATACAGAGATGAAATAAAAAAAAAGAGGTTGAAACTTTTTAGATTTTAAACCTGGGATTACTGTACTTACGCTCTCCGGTCACCATAAGTGACTAGTAGTTTTGGTGGATTATAACCATATTCTATTTATTCACGGTTAGAAGTGGTCGTGAAAATATTTATTACGGTGGGAAGTGGCTGTGGGTTTCAAGTTCGCAATTTTTTATTTTCATTTTAAAACCCTAGTTGTTTATTTCCTTTTTTATCTAATATATTACCATTGTTCATATTAAGGTTGTTAAATGGGTTTATGCAATATATTTTCATTTGAGAGAGAGGTTTTAGAGGGAAGTTAGAGAGAGAGAGAGAGAGAGAGAGTAGAAAACGTGAGGTGCAAATTTTTTTAAGTTTTTCTATATGACAACACTTATGTGGTGTTGTGTTTGTTTGATGTATTATATAAATATTATGTACTTATTGGTATTTTGAAAAAAAATGGTGTAATTATTAGGACCCATTTGTGACTCTGAAAGATGATTTTGTTCGCAATAAAGGAAATCTGTGGGACCGGCTTGGGAGTCTTGTTCCAACAAGTGGCTCTTGTTTTGAAGCATTGGCCTGCATAGCGGGGACCGCTGGTATTTGGACAAATAATAAAGGCGCATATATTAAATAGTCTTTCGAATATTTTTTAATATACGTTTAGTTTTGTATCAAAAAGTCCCTTGTAAAGTATGGTGAATGATTTTTTGGTGCAAAAAAAAAAAAAAAACTTGGACTAAATGTATATTAAAAAATGTTTGAGAAACTTTTTGATATTTTTTTTTTGACTCATAAATTGCATTACGCATTATATTTCAAACACCTTAAGAAATAACAACCTCAAATCCAGTACAATTTGACATTAACTTCAAGGAGACATTTCTCAAGAGATACTGGTAAAGATAGTTAGACCAATTGGAAATAGATTGCGTAATGTTAAACTATAAACTAAAATTTTGGAGATTTAATTTTATATAAAATGTTAACTTGTCTTCTCACATCTGTGAAGGATTTGGGAAAATATCAGTTGTGAATTTATGGGTCGCGCTCAGACTGCCCTTGACCTTCATCGCACCCCTCATGAAAGAAAATTGGGGATTCATCTTTCCTGTAGCCACTTTAAAAAAGTCTCCATCCGTGAAGGAAAAAGTGGCATCAGGTTTCCCACCTTCATACGCTCCTACATCCCACAAGATAAGATATGAAAAAATTAAGGCCTGTTTGGTAGCATCAGATAATCGAATAACTAAATGCAAGTCCGTTTATGTATATGAACTTTTTGGTATTTGATCCAATAATAAAAGCCTATTTTTTTTTTTAGTTCCATCTCATGGATTTAGAAATGTTTGCACTAAGGGTTCATTTGATAGGTCATATTTATCATGATAAATGTAGCGACTGATAGTAAATGAAGACTTTGATATATTATTTTGTGTGTTTGATAATCTTTATTTTTCATGAAAATCATGTTCACGTTTGCGATTATTTTGACAAATTTTGCTTATTTTTACGGGATGGCAAAGTTTTTTTTCTAAAAGTGTATCATTCCTATCATTTTTTCTAAACTTGTTTTTCTTGGTTAAAACTCTTTTTTATTTTGTTAAAAACTATTTTCTTATTTCTCATTATGACTGTTTTTTTTGGACCCCCCCCCCCCCCCCTGATTTTCACTAAAAACTATTTTTTGTGGTAAAAACTAATTTTCCCAACAAATAGTTTTCTCACTAAAAAATATTTTCTTGTTAAAAAACTGTTTTATTTTTGTCCAAAATGTGTTTTATTGTTAAAATTTGTTTTTCATTAAAAACTGTTTATTTAAATATTTTTCTATTTTTTTATAACTTTTTTTTGGGTTAAAAACTATTTTTCACTAAAAACTGTTGTGTTAAAGCTGTTTTCCTAAAAAAAATAGTTTTTCACTACAAACTGTTTTTCGTTAAAAAATTGTTTTATTTTTTTCAAAACTATTTATTCATTGTTAAAATGTGTTTGTCATTAAAAAAACGCTTTTTGTTAAATTGTTTTTACCATAAAATTGTTTCACTTTTTGGCCAGAATTTTTTTTTATGTTAAAATTGTATTCTTTTTAAAACTATTTTTTTGGTCTTATAATTAATTCATAGTTTGCCTGAATTTTTTTTTTAAATGTTTTTAGTTACAAACTATTTTTTTCTTGTTATAAACTGTTTTTTATTGTTCAAAACTAGTTTTTAAGAACTGTTTTTTTCATTATAAGTTGTTTTTTATTAAAAAAAAATTGGATTAAAAACTAATTTTTTGTATATTAGTTTGTTTATAATTATCAATTTTACCATTAATTATATCAAATATTTTACTTTTATGACCTAAAAATATAATATTATAAAATAATCCTAATCTTTTTATTACAAGATTTTTCATGAAAATTTTAGTCTGTTATAAAAAAATTTAGCATCTAGATCATTTGTCCACTTTAAAATCAAACGATCCTAAAATAACGTTGGAGGTTTTCCATTTCACCGTATGTAGCAGCTTGCGGATTTCTTCTGACTATTGGCTTTGTATGGGACCACGGTTAAGATTCAAGAACTGTATCACTTGCGTGGATAAGGGTCTCCACCAGTTGTATTTTTTGATGTGTTTTTGCATCTTTAATGGGACCGTTGATTAGGCATAAATTCTTCCTAATTTATCCCTTGATTTAGTTACTTATAGCACCTCGAACAACGTAATTGTGTTGAATTTATCTCATAATCATGCTACTGACTGATCCTAATGAGTACACCGAGTTTCGGGTATTTTTTTTAGTGATTTTACAGATATTTGATATCAAGAAACGAAAGAAAGAAACCGGAAGAATCAAGAAAGAAAGAAGGAAAAGTCAAAAGGGCAAAAGTGAAATTTTCACCTGGAATTCATATGAGGTACCTGAAGAGATGTTGAAGACATCTCATTCACGAGCACATAGTAAGAAACATCACCTCTATCGGAATCCCGAAACAAAAGTTATGAGCAATCAAAATTGAGCCAAAAAGTCACATAGCTGGACCGGTCTGCCCCAACCCCGGACCGGTCCGCCTTGCCAAACTCTAGAAGACCCCAGACCACAAGAAAACCGAAGAAGGCAAAAATAAAAGGAATTGGTCCGCCCCAAAATAAAAAAAACCGATCCGCCTTGGCGGAAGACCGGTCCGCCTAAGGCCCGGACCGGTCCGGGCTTCGAGATTTGCAAATACTATCTCTTCCTAAAAAGACTCCTAGTGCAGTTGAACTCCGAAATTGTTGTAGGATATAAAAACCCAATTTATTATTTTTATTGAAACGGAGAATTAGTAGGATTTTTCCTCTCTTTTTCCAGAAACCCTAGTTTAGCTAACAATTGCAGTTTTAATTCAAAGATTGAAGATTTATTCAGTGATTTTTGTGAGTATCAGTTTCATTCATTGTTTCACTTATTGCTTGGGTAATTTTAGTGTATATTTCTTATTTCTAATTCTTTTCTACATCTAATTACCATTTTCCTTAGAATAATTATGAATTCCTGCACGTCAATCATTGTTTTCATTAAATTCAACATGTTAGGCTAGATTTTCCAAGGCCGGGGTACATGAACCCAGCCTGATGTGTTAGTGTGTGTATAAAATTAATCCGATGAATTTAGTGATTGATTATGATCGTATTGTGTAGTTACACAATAATTGTAGATCTTTATATCTCGTTTGCCTCTGGGTACTCGTGATGATTTAGAGTGCAATTTGAGTGTCACTATCGCGGTATTGATTTACTCATCCTTAGATTAGGTATGACGCGGCTTGAACCTCGTATACATAATGCTTGGGAGTACTAAATTCTGGGTCAGATCAATCAGATAAATTTATGATTAATATTATCACTGCACTATACTAGGGTTGGGGGATTGTATTCCCGTCCTATTCTTCTCATCATTTAAAACAAAAAGTTTCAAATCATCATTCATTCTTAATTTCGGTAGATTAGTATAGTTGCATCTTTTCTTATTTTAATTATCGCATTTAGCTGTAATCAATCTCAAAACCAAATCAATTTTTCCTTTTCTTTTTAGAGTCAAAGTTAGGGTCTCTCCATCTCTTCCCGTCATCACAACTCTGTTGTCCTTCTTCCCTGAGGATCGATACCCGACTTACTGGGATTATTACTTGAGCAACAGGCTTGCACTTGAGCCTAGAGTGAACGCATTCCTGAGACACATTTTCAGTCGCGTCAACCGTTTGCAAGGATAACCAAGGAAATTCTCTTTCAACTAAAACGTGCATCCACCCAGTCCCAAAACTAGAAATTCAGTTCCAAAGTACTAAGTCATGATGGAAGGGATTTATATAGCTTTTGTTTTATAATTGTATGTGTTTTATTTTAATTAGAATTATTGTGTTTTTATTATTATAATGTATACTTTGACGTGTCAATTAGATTAATTAGGAACACTCGTTTTACAAACAAAATGAATTTAATTTTGAAACCGGCTTAGATCACATTTTCATAAAAGATTGATTTTTTTAGTTTTTATCTAAATTGAATTAGATCAGGGTAAATAAATTTTAAGGTGCGAATCAAAATGAAATCTCCGAATTTTTTTTTAAAATTAAATTAATATTTTTATTTTAAGAAAAATTAAAATGTGAGATCAAGATATTTATTTCACACAAGTAAATTTGAAAATCACAAAAAAAAATTGTTTGGACTTTTAGAATTGAATGGTTTGTTTTCAAAACCCTCAAGTTTTAAAATACTGAGTCGGAGAAGGGTTTCAACAAAAACCCCATGGTCTCCATCGACATTTTAAAATTGTGATGCTATTAATTCCTCATATTCGCTTGATTTGATCCCCCATTGGATGGTTTTAATCACGATATCACGAAAATTTTAAAATTCTTAAGTGGTAGTTTATTGAAATTAAATGTGAGTGAGTTCGGTCCTCCTATCAGGGAAGTTGTATACGAGCGGATTTGATTTCAATAAATGAATGGATAGTTTACACTTAGACATAACTTTTGATATCTTTCCCATCAGAGTCATCACTATTAGGAGTGGATAAAAAGTCATCGACTATTCATTATGTTGGACAAAAGTTTCCTGAACTGTCCGAATAACTTAATGAAAAATGAAATATGTCTAGTTGAAGGTGGTATGATTTAAGCTCACATCGAGAAATCTCACATAAAAGAGAACTAGGATGTCGGACGAGATTAAGTTTAATAATTAGCAATTTAGGGATGACACTTTAAAATATAATCGAATCGATTCTCATTGGTAACTGGAAATTAATTTTCCCAATTGGATGATTATGTGATTTTGAAAATGAATTCAACTTTTTCTCACTGGTATTAGTCTTAATGTTAACTGGAATGAGTTTCAAGGTATGAAAATATAAATCAACATTGGTCTCTTCAACTCCCATTTAATTAGAGTGGTAGAAAGCTCATTACAGGGCATGTTCAGATTTAGGGGTTCCCAAAATTCGTGCTATGGAAGGAACTAAGGAAGTTAAAATTAAGGACAAAGGTATGTCTCTTTGATGGTTATCCCCAAATTTACAAAGCTTATAATATTCCTAAGTACAAGAAAGACATTGATTGCATCAATGATCAGTTTATGAAAGAGGATTATGTAATAAACCACGGGTCCTAGTGTAAGTTGGACTTATAAGATAAAAAGAAACATTATATTACTAATGTTTCAAGGCCACCCGTATTGGGTGGAATACAAAAGAAACATTGATAATACACTACCTCATTATAGTAGGAGCATTGCTGATGACCAGGGTACATGTGTCACTTATATTGGATAGCAAGTGGTGCCCCGTCGTAGTTGGAGCTTCAGGAGTCACCATAAGTGGTTAGTGTTTTGCGTGATCGTTTCATGAGATCCCAAGTAAACACGAATCGGGTCTCTGCAACTACAATGAGGCATTCTAATTTTTCTTTGACTAATGACTATAAATACCAAAAGGATTCTATGAATTCGAACGAAGTTTTGGGGCTTGTAGATTTATTGATGGTGTAAAACTCATTGGACACAAGTGGACCTCAAAAAAGTTAAAAGATAGAGGGATGAAAATGTGCAAACCTTCAAGGCAATGCTTGCGAAAGGGTTTACTCAGAAAGATAGGGATTGACTATGATAAAACCTTCTCGTGATAGTCATGCTAAACTTTATCAAGATTCATCTAATGCCATCACTGCATTCCTGAATGATTGTTGTAATACCCCGCATTTTTATCGATATTTATTAACGGGATTAATTAAATTAAATGTGAATTAATTGAGAATTAATCCGGATAAAATACTAACGAGATGTGAGTTGGTATTTGATTATAATGTGTATATATGGCAATATATGAATATTTGAAATATTGAATTAGTCGTAAGATTCATATACGGCAATTTGGGAAATTTTGTTGAGACACGTGTGACAGCCGCGTCAGGAAAGTAATTATTTAATTAAAAAGTGAATTTTATTTCTATTAACCGTATGGTCATTTTGAGGGCGCCAACGTATCCGGAAGGGTCGAAATAGTCAGAAACACTAGTCGGGGGTTAAGTTTGGGTCCCGGGGCATTATTGGGCCATACCGGTAACTTAAAATGGCATTTTGGTAATTTCAGAAATTTGGGAATTAAAACCCACGAAAATTAGAAATAAAATCTGACTTATTCTTTATCCACTAAACCCACTAACTACAGTAAATGACTTAATGGGCTACGGGAGTTATTGGAAGAAATAGAAAAGAAGTTCCTAAGACAACCTCTAAAAAAAAACCTTCATTGTCATCATCTTTAGAGAAGAACTTGTAGAGAAAGAGAGAAAAGAGAATTCTGCAGAGAGAGAGAGAGAGAACAATTCAACCTTCAAGATTAAACATCAAATTGAGAGAAAGATTATAGGCAAGTGATTTAATTACAATTGATTCAATGTTATGCTTTTCCATGTTTAGGGAAATTATCGAATTTATCTTGGAAGATTGATATACATCCATGAATTTGAAGATTAAAACTATGAACTATGTTAGGTATTGCATGTATAAACAATATGGACGAATTATGAATTCAAATATAACCCTTGATGATCTAAAAAAGGATTTAAGAAGAGGTTTATTAATGTTCTTGAAAGAAATAGAAAAATAGAGTTCTTGATGAAATTTTGATCCAAATAAAGCCCTTAGTTGTTGAATTATTGGTTTTAACACGTTAACAATGTTATAGGACGGTTGTATGATGATATTATAACGTTATATTAGAGTTTCATGCTTATTAATGGAGTTTTGGGACATTTTGAGGACTGCAAAACGAAGCAGTCCATAGCCTACCTGGTGTGATTGATCGATCGACATTCATCAGTCGATCGATCGACCACCATCGATCGATCGAGGTTCAAGGTCGATCGATCGACCTTCCCAGAATGAGTAAAATTTCCCCTAGTTAAATTTTAATGATGTTAACCATTGGAAAATATTATTGGAGACTTTATGAATATCTTTAGACTTAAGGAAGACCAGTAGGTATGGTTATAAAGTTTGGACCTTAATTAGAATTCAATTTGAGGAATTATTCTAAAATCTAATTAAACTCGATGAGTGAGATAATATTAGGGTTAAAAGAGTAAATTTGAATAAATTGATGAAATGAGGTTTGGGGAAGAAGTAAGGACCTTAAGGATAATGATGTTATATGTGGGAAAAATAAGAAACTTAATAATCCCTTTGAGATAGGTTTTAAGTACAAGAAACTACGACGTGAGATGTGTCGACAGTCTACATTTTATATTATCGGAAGACTTATAATGTATAAAAATGGAATAATGGTATAAGAATGTAGAATGTACCTTTATTAACATTGAGACATCTAAGATGTGTGAATGCTTAGTATATGATTTTATGTGTATGACATACCTACCATACTTGCTATCACGGGAGGTTTACGTTCGCTTAGGGCCATCTAATCCTTGTGTGCCCGGATTTAGTTTGGTACCTAGAGGACATAGTTCAAGGGAATGACTTAATTGTGAGTTATTAAGCCAACTGACTCTGGAGCGTAGATATGTACGTGACCATGGATATGTTGAATTATGTTCGCCTCCATTTTTGTGTGTTGTGCTTATTCTAATAATTCCTGAGAGATTCGAAATTTGTAATCCTTATGTACGTGATGTATCGGGATGGATAGCAGAGTATGTGTGCACCGCAGCTTAGCCTCGGGGTGCTCATATTGTATATTTATGATGTGAATAATATACGGTTAAATGAAAAGGAATTGTTATGTTTAATTATGAGAATAATTTATAGTAACTCCTTGAGAAGATAAATAAGGGGATAACCTCCAGTAAATAGTAATGCTAATAACTGATAATCCGAGTTCAAGTAAAGCTATCTATTTAAGTGATAACATCGGGAATTCATATTGTGAATCGAGTAGTTGGGTTAGAACTTATGACGGTCTAGGTAGAGATAAATAACACATGAATGGGTACATGAACGTTAGGAGTGCACAGTTAGACGAGAGGTGAGTATTTCATGTGAGAGCACGTCCTAACATGTATCTTGCATTCATTGTTTTAAATGTTATTAAAGCACTTGGTGTTTTTAAAAATACTCTCCACATTCGGGCTCTGACCCGTTTGCTTTCAAATCTATCCTTTTGTAAAAACCATTTTTAGGTGCCCAGCCACATGGACATCATGCATAGGATCTCTATTCATGTGACGAGCTGTAGCTGATGTCGAAGTTACAGGGCTTTGATATTAGACGCCTCATTTTCCAGTCTTGACTCTATATTAAGATTTCATCAGTTGTAGGGCATGTCGTCCATTTCTTTTAGAGACATTTCATTTCTTTCAGTTATTCAGACTTTTGTTTTGTAATTAATTCAGGATGCAGACTTGTTTTATTTCTTTTCATATTGGGATTGTTGTGAGGAGTATTTCCTCTAGACTCATCTTTATTTGTTGATTCACTATAGTTGGACTTTATCGTGAATGGTTGTGTTACATTTCTATATTTCATTTATTGAATGTTAATCAGATTTAATTTAAAATTTGACAACTCACTTTTTAAATACTAGGTGGTTAGTAATCATTAAAAAATGTTTTCGACAGTGATGCTATTAACTGTACCAACTTGGAAGTTTGTATTGATTTAATAAAGGAGTAGCTACCCGGTATTTAATTAGTCGGGGTGTCACAGGTGTATGATGATATTATAACGTTATATTAGAGTTTCATGCTTATTAATGGAGTTTGGGGACATTTTGAGGACTGCAAAACAAAGCAGTCTGTAGCCTACCTGGTGTGATTGATCGATCGACATTCATCAGTCGATCGATCGACCACCATCGATCGATCGAGGTTCAAGGTCGATCGATCGACCTTCCCAGAATGAGTAAAATTTCCCCTAGTTAAATCTTAATGATGTTAACCCTTGGAAAATATTATTGGAGACTTTATCAATATCCTTAGACTTAAGGAAGACCAGTAGGTATGGTTATAAAGTTTGGACCTTAATTAGAATTCAATTTGAGGAATTATTCTAAAAGCTAATGAAACTCGATGAGTGAGATAATATTAGGGTTAAAAGAGTAAATTTGAATAAATTGATGAAATGAGGTTTGGGGCAGAAGTAAGGACCTTAAGGATAATGATGTTATATGTGGGAAAAATAAGAAACTTAATAATCCCTTTGAGATAGGTTTTAAGTACAAGAAACTACGACGTGAGATGTGTCGACAGTCTACATTTTATATTATCGGAAGACTTATAATGTATAAAAATGGAATAATGGTATAAGAATGTAGAATGTACCTTTATTAACATTGAGACATCTAAGATGTGTGAATGCTTAGTATATGATTTTATGTGTATGACATACCTACCATACTTGCTATCACGGGAGGTTTACGTTCGCTTAGGGCCATCTAATCCTTGTGTGCCCGGATTTAGTTTGGTACCTAGAGGACATAGTTCAAGGGAATGACTTAATTGTGAGTTATTAAGCCAACTGACTCTGGAGCGTAGATATGTACGTGACCATGGATATGTTGAATTATGTTCGCCTCCATTTTTGTGTGTTGTGCTTATTCTAATAATTCCTGAGAGATTCGAAATTTGTAATCCTTATGTACGTGATGTATCGGGATGGATAGCAGAGTATGTGTGCACCGCAGCTTAGCCTCGGGGTGCTCATATTGTATATTTATGATGTGAATAATATACGGTTAAATGAAAAGGAATTGTTATGTTTAATTATGAGAATAATTTATAGTAACTCCTTGAGAAGATAAATAAGGGGATAACCTCCAGTAAATAGTAATGCAAATAACTGATAATCCGAGTTCAAGTAAAGCTATCTACTTAAGTGATAACATCGGGAATTCATATTGTGAATCGAGTAGTTGGGTTAGAACTTATGACAGTCTAGTTAGAGATAAATAACACATGAATGGGTACATGAACGTTAGGAGTGCACAGTTAGACGAGAGGTGAGTATTTCATGTGAGAGCACGTCCTAACATTTATCTTGCATTCATTGTTTTTAATGTTATTAAAGCACTTGCTGTTTTTAAAAATACTCTCCACATTCGGGCTCTGACCCGTTTGCTTTCAAATCTATCCTTTTGTAAAAACCATTTTTAGGTGCCCAGCCACATGGACATCATGCATAGGATCTCTATTCATGTGACGAGCTTTAGATGTTGTGGAAGTTACGGGGCTTTGATATTAGACGCCTGATTTTCCAGTCTTGACTCTATATTCAGATTTCATCAGTTATAGGGCATGTCGCCCATTTCTTTTCGAGACATTTCATTTCTTTTAATTATTCAGACTTTTGTTTTGTAATTAATTCAGGATGCAGACTTGTTTTATTTCTTTTCATATTGGGATTGTTGTGAGGAGTATTTCCTCTAGACTCATCTTTATTTGTTGATTCACTATAGTTGGACTTTATCGTGAATGGTTGTGTTACATTTCTATATTTCATTTATTGAATGTTAATCAGATTTAATTTAAAATTTGACAACTCACTTCTTAAATACTAGGTGGTTAGTAATCATTAAAAAATGTTTTCGACAGTGATGCTATTAACTGGACCAACTTGGCATTTTGTATTGATTTAATAAAGGAGTAGCTACCCGATATTTAATTAGTCGGGGTGTCACAGGTGGTATCAGAGCATCAGGTTCTAGTGTCCTTAAGGATCTGTACGGCTTATTATGTTTCCGCTGAGCTTTCTTTGATGTAGAGCCCTATATTTTAGGACTGTTGTATTCCTTTATGTATGCTTCGCTCTTCAGCTATTTTAAGTTTATAACTACGAACTTATAAAATTTACTCTTATTTCAGATGCCTCCACGACGTGCACCACGGGTTCCTAGGAATGCACAGCCCGAACCACAGCCAGCTCCAGTGCAGGGCACCATGAATGCCGCCGAGGTTGCAACCATTGTAGCCCAAGCGGTAAATGCCGCTCTTGCCGTTGTACAGCAGACACCACCCCAGGTGCTAGTAGCCGCGCCAGTTTAGGTACATGCATTCCCGTCTGCTTGGGAACGTGTTCGAGATGCTTTTCAGAAAGCACACCCTCTGGAGTTCGCAAGTAGCTCCAATGTTGTGGTATCTAGTCAGTGGAGGAAGGATATTCAGAGGCAACTGAGGATGTATGAGTGCACCGATGTTCAGAAGCAGATACTAACTACTTTCAAGCTAGTAGGTTCTGCATTGCAGTGGTGGGAGTCTATTACCACCGCAGAGGAGAGAGATACTCTCTCTATACAGGAGTTTTGGGTGCGGTTCGACCGCAAATATTTTTCGTCAGCGGTTCACACGGAAATGAGGAGGAAGTTGATGAGCCTTAGACAGGAGGTTAAGGCTGTGGCCGAATATGAGGCCGAATTCACTAACTTACTGAACATTGTACCGGATGAGATACCGCCAGAAGAGAAAAAGATTCAGAAGTTTACAGACGGGTTGACTTGGAGGATCCGTCAGCACTTATTGGGGAATCTATCGTTGGCCACTTATTCTGATGTGGTTAACGCTGCACTGCTCCATTGTCAGGACCACCGCTTTCACTTGACAGAGGGGAAGCGATCAGGAGAGTCCAGCCATCAGGGCAGGACAGTGGGAAATGGTGCCGACGGGGCACAATCAGCTCAGGGTCAGTATTGGCAGGGTGATCAGGGTTCCTAGCAGGGGGATTCCAAGAGATTGCGATCAGGGGGTTTCAGACACGGACAGGGAGGTTTTAGGCAGGGCCATCAGGGTCCGAATGGCCATCAGGGCCAGTAGGGTCAAAATGGTCAACAACAGCAGTTTCACCAGGGCCAGCAAGGCTAGGGCAGAAATGGTAACGGTCACCAGGGCTGTGGTCAGCAGGGACAGCGAGGGGGAAACTTCCAGGGGAAGTGTTTCATTTGTGGTAAGATTGGCCACAAACGTCAGGAGTGTCTTGATAAGGGCAAGGACCCACAGCAGCAGCAGCAGGGTGCTCGACACGAGCCACAGAGGCCTATGTTTCCCGCCGCCCTCCCAACACCACAGATGGAAGCATTACCACCCATTCCAGCAGTCCCAGTTCAGCAGGGACAACTTCAGTATGGGAGAGTGTATCAGCTTCAACAGGCCGCAGCCCCACAGAATCTGCCAGCTATTGAGGGTATGTTCTCTATTTAGGGGACTCTGGGGCGCATCTTATTTGACATGGGGACTACACACTATTTTATTGCTATGAGATTTGCACGCACTATTGGGTTATTAGACACCGCAGAGAGCACCGCTACTTATGTAGACTCACCGTTGAGTAGGGGTTCCATGATTTCGCTTATGTGTAGAGGTGTGGGTATAGAGATTGGGAGGTTTACTTTATCCGCTGACATGTTAGTGTTAGAGATGAATGAGTATGACGCCATTATTGGTATGGATTGGCTAGTTGCGTACCGAGCCATGATTTACTGTTTTAGTAGGAGTATTATCTTTGCCATTCCTGGGCAGGAGATGTTTTTAGTGGCGATGCCTCTCCCTGAGGGAGGATCGTCCACTCATTTGTACTACATAGAGGAGGATACCTCTAAGGAAGTGGTGATACCACTTGATTCGATACCCATTGTTAGTGAGTTCGCTGATGTATTTCAGGATATACCTGGACTACCTCCGAGTAAGGAGATAGATTTTGTGATTGATTTGACGCCGGTCACTCGACTTATTGCCCGCGCACCTTACCGTATGGCTCCAGCTGAAATGAGAGAGTTACGGGATCAGATTGAGCAGTTATTGGGTCAGGGGTTTATTCGGAGGAGTACTTCGCCGTGGGGTGCCCCTGTGTTGTTCGTAAAGAAGAGGGATGGATCGTTGAGGTTGTGTGTGGATTACCGGGAGTTGAATAAGGTCACGATATGGAATAAGTATCCGTTGCCCCGAATCGATGACTTATTCGACCAGTTGAGAGGAGCTTCTTTCTTCTCGAAGATTGATTTGCGATCTGGTTACCATCAGTTGTGTATCAGGGAGGAGGACTTCTCGAAGACTGCTTTCTTAACGAGATATGGTTCCTACGAGTTTCGGGTTATGCCTTTCGGTTTGACCAACCCTCCAGCCATGTTTATGGACTTGATGAATAGGGTGTTCAGAGAGTTCCTGGACCAGTTTGTCATTGTCTTCATTGATGACATTCTGGTTTACTCCCAGACAGAGGAGGAGCACGCCGAGCATTTGAGGCAGGTTTTACAGACGCTACGTCAGAATGAGCTATATGCAAAGTATGAGAAGTGCGGGTTTTGGCTGAAGGAGGTTCAGTTTTTAGGGCATATTATTTCCGACCGGGGGATATCTGTTGATCCGGGAAAGGTATCCGCGATGAGGGAGTGGGGACAGCCCACGACACCGACTGAGATCCGTAGTTTCTTGGGCTTAGCAGGATACTACAGGAGGTTTATTTAGGGTTTCTCCAAGATAGCGGGTCCCATGACACATCTGACTCGTAAAGGTGTTCCGTTCATTTGGAGTGATGCCTGTCAGTTGGCATTCGATGAGTTGAAGGACAAGTTAACCTCAGCACCTGTGTTAGCATTGCCGAGACCGGGAGTTGAGTATCTTGTTTACACCGATGTGTCCTTTTAAGGACTTGGAGGTGTACTGCAGTAGGAGAGTCAGGCCATAGCTTATGCTTCCCGTAAGCTTAAGACTCACGAGAAGAATTACCCTACTCATGATTTGGACTTAGCGGCAGTTGTATTTGCCCTTCGGATTTGAAGACATTACCTTTTGGGGGAGAAGTTTCGATTGTTCACGGACCACAAGTCCCTACAGTACCTGTTCACGCAGAAGGAGCTGAATATGCGACAACGGAGGTTGCTTGAGTTTGTGAAGGATTATCAGTTCGATATCCAATATCACCTGGGGAAGGCTAACGTGGTAGCAGACGCGTTGAGCCGTAGGCCAGTGGATGAGGTGGCAGGGGTGTGGAAGGCAAAGTGGAAAGATTTGGGACACCAGGATGTAGTGGCCCGATCGTTCATGTTTGTGATGACTGTTACACCGCAGATTGTCACGAGAGTGGTGAAAGCACAGGTAAATGACTCATTCTGTCAGGATCAGATAGTTCGATTACTAGCAGAGGGAGCCGAGTCCTATACCGTTAGCTCAGACGGAGGATTACGCTTCAATGGCAGACTGGTAGTCCCGGAAGGGGAGGAACTTCGACACGGGGTGATGGCAGAGTCACACGGCTCACGGTTCGCGGTACATCCTGGTGGGGACAAAATGTACCAAGATATGAGACGTCAGTATTGGTGGAGCGGGATGAAGAGAGATATTGCCGTGTTTGTTTCTAAATGCGCCACTTGTCAGCTGGTAAAAGTGGACCATCAGAGACCGGCAGGACTTCTACAGCCATTAGAGGTCCCGATGTGGATGTGGGAGAGCATCTCCATGGACTTTATCACGGGGTTGCCTACGTCACAGAGAGGTCACGACTCCATTTGGGTAATTGTGGACAGGTTTACCAAAGTCGCTCATTTTCTACCCGTAAGGACCGACTACACTACGGGACAGTATGCCCAGCTCTTTATCGCAGAAATAGTGAGACTTCACGGTGTGCCCCTAAATATCATGTCTGACCGAGACAAGATATTTGTTTCACGGTTTTGGGAGAGTTTTCAGGAGGCCATGAGCACGGAATTGCGGTTGAGTACGGCTTATCATCCGCAGACCGACGGGCAAACCGAGCGTACAAATCAGATGTTCGAAGACATGTTGCGGATGTGCATCATTGACTTCGGGGGTGGATGGGAGCAGTATCTTCCACTGGTGGAGTTTGCTTACAACAACTCCTACCAGTTCACCATTGGTATGGATCCATTTTAGGCGTTGTACGGTAGATCTTATCGTTCCCCAGCATGTTAGTTGGAGGTGGGGGACAACAAACTACTTGGGCCGGAAGTGATTCAGGATACTTCGGCGAGGATAGAATTGATACGGAGTCACATTCGGGTAGCTCAGGATCGGCAAAAGAGCTATGCTGATGCGAAGAGGTTCTTCAGGGAGTTCTAAGTGGGGGACCAGGTTTTACTCAGAGTATCTCCTATGAAGGGGATTATGCGATTTGGGAAGAAGGGGAAGTTGGCACCGAGATATGTGGGACCATTTCCTATCATCGAGCGGATTGGGTCTGTTGTGTATAGACTTGGGTTACTAGAGCATTTGCATAGGATTCATGATGTGTTTCATATTTCCTCGCTAAGGAAATATCTTATAGATTATTTGGCTCATTCTCACATTGCTTTGGAGGACATCGATCTCCATCACGATAGCTCCTACGAGGAGGGGCCGATTGCTATTTTGGACCGAAGTGAGCGGAAACTGCGGTCAAAGATAGTTCCGTTAGTGCGTGTTTAGTGGCGACATCATAATGTCGAGGAGTCCACATGGGAGCGCGAGGATGAAATGCGTGGACGTTATCCAGAGTTATTTTTACCAGGTACTTTTTAGTTCCGAATTTCGGGACGAAATTCTGTTATTAGGGGGGGAGTATGTAATACCCCGCATTTTTATCGATATTTATTTATGGGATTAATTAAATTAAATGTGAATTAATTGAGAATTAATTCGGATAAAATACTAATGAGATGTGAGTTGGTATTTGATTATAATGTGTATATATGGCAATATATGAATATTGGAAATATTGAATTAGTCGTAAGATTGATATACGACAATTTGGGAAATTTTGTAGAGACGCGTGTGACAGCCGTGTCAGAAAAGTAATTATTTAATTAAAAAGTGAATTTTATTTCTATTAACCGTATGGTCATTTTGAGTGCGCCAACGTGTCCGGAAGGGTCGAAATAGTCAGAAAACACTAGCCGGGGGTTAAGTTTGGGTCCCGGGGGATTATTGGGCCATACCGGTAACTTAAAAGGGCATTTTGGTAATTTCGGAAATTTGGGAATTAAAACCCACGAAAATTAGAAATAAAATATGACTTATTCATTATCCACTAAACCCACTGACTACACTAAATGACTTAATGGGCTACGGGAGTTATTGGAAGAAATAGAAAAGAAGTTCCTAAGACAACCTCTAAAAAAAACCTCCATTGTCATCATCTTTAGAGAAGAACTTGTAGAGAGAGAGAGAAAAGAGAATTCTGCAGAGAGAGAGAGAGAGAGAACAATTCAACCTTCAAGATTAAACATCAAATTCAGAGAAAGATTAAAGGCAAGTGATTTAATTACAATTGATTCAATGTTATGCTTTTCCATGTTTAGGGAAATTATTGAATTTATCTTGGAAGATTGATATAAACCCATGAATTTGAAGATTAAAACTATGAACTATGTTAGGTATTGCATGTAGAAACATTCTGGACGAATTATGAATTCAAAATATAACCCTTCATGATCTAAAAACGGATTTAAGAAGAGGTTTATTAATGTTCTTGAAAGAAATAGAAAAATAGAGTTTTTGATGAAATTTTGATCCAAATAAAGCCCTTAGTTGTTGAATTATTGGTTTTAGAATGTTAACAATGTTGTAGGATGGTTGTATGATGATATTATAACGTTATATTAGAGTTTCATGCTTATTAATGGAGTTTTGGGACGTTTCGAGGACTGCAAAACGAAGCAGTCCGTAGCCTACCTGGTGTGATCGATCGATCGACATTCATCAGTCGATCGATCGACCACCATCGATCGATCGAGGTTCAAGGTCGATCGTTCGACCTTCCCAGAATGAGTAAAATTTCCCCTAGTTAAATTTTAATGATGTTAACCCTTGGAAAATATTATTGGAGACTTTATGAATATCCTTAGACTTAAGGAATACCAGTAGGTATGGTTATAAAGTTTGGACCTTAATTAGAATTCAATTTGAGGAATTATTCTAAAAGCTAATGAAACTCGATGAGTGAGATAATATTAGGGTTAAAAGAGTAAATTTGAATAAATTGATGAAATGAGGTTTAAGGCAGAAGTAAGGACCTTAAGGATAATGATGTTATATGTGGGAAAAATAGGAAACTTAATAATCCCTTTGAGATAGGTTTTAAGTACAAGAAACTACGACGTGAGATGTGTCGACAGTCTACATTTTATATTATCGGAAGACTTATAATGTATAAAAATGGAATAATGGTATAAGGATGTAGAATGTACCTTTATTAACATTGAGACATCTAAGATGTGTGAATGCTTAGTATATGATTTTATGTGTATGACATACCTACCATACTTGCTATCACGGGAGGTTTACGTTTCTCTTAGGGCCATCTAATCCTTGTGTGCCCGGATTTAGTTTGGTACCTAGAGGACATATTTCAATGGAATGACTTAATTGTGAGTTATTAAGCCAGCTGACTATGGAGCGTAGGTATGTACGTGACCATGGATATGTTGAATTATGTTCGCCTCCATTTTTGTGTGTTGTGCTTATTCTAACAATTCCTGAGAGATTCGGAATTTGTAATCCTTATGTATGTGATGTACCGGGATGGATAGCAGAGTATGTGTGCACCGCAGTTTAGCCTCGGGGTGCTCATATTGTATATTTATGATGTGAATAATATACGGTTAAATGAAAAGGAATTGTTATGTTTAATTATGAGAATAATTTATAGTAACTCCTTGAGAAGATAAATAAGGGGATAACCTCCAGTAAATGGTAATGCTAATAACTGAGAATCCGAGTTCAAGTAAAGCTATCTATTTAAGTGATAACATCGGGAATTTATATTGTCAGAATAAGATGCATGACAAAGGTGTGTTGGTATTCCTATGTACGATTTGTGGATAATATTTGCCTAATCGGAATATTGTCTTACATAGTAGTGTAGTTGTTTGGATTTTTGAGATAAAGTAGTTAGGATAAGACATGGACATCTTTATGATCAAATTTTTTCTAGATCGATTACCAAAGGACGTTGGGATTATCCCAGTTCAATTATATCAATGTTGCATATACAAGATTAGCATCGAGATTCCAAGAAAGGAGATTATTTTCGAGTAAGGAATCATTCTATCTAGAAATCAATGTCTTACTACATTTGATTAAGTCTAATACCCTCTGTGTGTGTGTATGTGTATATATATATAATTGGATATTTAAATTATGCGGGTGACACATAATTAAATGTAATCAAGAAATAATGAGAAAATAGACAAATATTAATTTAGAGTGAAATGGACCAATATTTATGTGACTATGTATTTGCTAAAGATGTATCTACTAGTGTGTTACAATAAATCAAATTTAATTAAGTCATATGTGAGCAAATGTGACAAAATGTAATAATATCTCAACTGGAATATGTTTGATAAAATTATAATAGGTTGACATGAGAATATATTGATAAGTGACTCGGGTGACGATTTCGACCAGTCGGGGGTTGTACATGGGTCTAGGAGATTTTTTAGACCAGTCGGAATTAGTTTAAGGGTCTTTTAGTCTTCTTAATGGGATATGAAAGGGAAAAAATGAGATTTACATTATTTAATGAAGGGTTTTGGTGAAAGGAATGTCATTTTCACAAATCCAAAGGTTTAGTTGAGTTGGACAAAGAGTTAGAGAGGAAGTAAAAAGGAATTGAAGGAGAAATTCAAGAGTGCAAGAGGAAAGTAAAGAGTAAACTAAAGAACTCAAGAGGAGGAATTGGTAAGAGATTCTGGGAGTTTTAGTCATCATCTTCACCAAATTCAGACACTACGAACCTTAAGGCAAGTAATTATCTTGTTATTTAATTGTGTGTTCACTTGCAGTCTTATTATAGCTGGGAAAAATCAATTTTGGTTGGATTTCATATAAAACTATTGCATTTTCGGTTAATGATTCATACAAGTGATGATACAAATCTTTCTTAATAAATTATGGGTTTAAATAATTGATATTGATAAAAATAATGGAATATTAGAAGGATTATTTGATTTGATTATAAAATGGAGAAATTCTGAGTTGTGATTGTGAATTCAATGAATTTGATGATGAAAATGTGAATTAGGGTATAAAGTGATTAGTAACATATGTAGGATTGTAATAATGGTTATTAAAGAATTTAAATTGGCTTATGTATTGAGAAAATTTATGAAATTTGATGAAAATCCGTTTGCTGTTTAAAACTAAGTTACTGCCAAGAATCGAATCAAATCGATTCGATCCTCCTAGCCGAATCGATTTGGTAGACCTACTGAAAAGATGAAATGGGATCATATTTTTATTTGGAGACAAAATCAGATATTTTGTGATATTAGAAAACCCAAAATTTGATATTATGAATTAATCGAAATTTTATCAATTGTTGTTAGGACCTTGGGTTGAACGAGTCTTTACTCGGGGGTGCAAATTGGTGTATTTGGGAAGCATACTTGCATATGAGTAATTGTGGTGAAAATTTGAAAATTGGGAGACGGCTGAGTGATGATAGTTACGTGTCCAGAAATTATGTTCTGGGAATCAATTAATTAATTTTGTGAGTAATTAACTAATTGAGAATGTAAATGACATTCGAAAAATATTGTGTTTATGCCAAGAGTGATATATATATATATATATATATATATATATATATATATATATATATATATATATATATATATATATATATATATATATATATATGTATGTATATGTGTGTGTGTGTGTGTGTGTGTGAGAGAGAGAGAGAGATAAAATTATATGAATATATGGACATACCCCTCTAGTGCTATCATCAGAGGTTTCGCAATATGGGTGATCTTCCTTGCCAAAAAATAGTATAGTCTCCAGGTCATAGCACCACGCATGTTCCCTTGACGTGTTGAAGTTTGAAGTGAGGTAATTTTGGTTATGGTTATGAGTCACTATCGAGGAACCTATGACCACCTCTAACATTATGGTTTCTAGCATAGTTCGGTGTGAGATTCCGACATGGTAGCCATGATGATGTGAGTATTCCCTGGGATATGATAGCACTGTACAGACCCGCATCCAAGGGATGGCGGTTATACATATATAGTGTGTGATATATATGTATGCTTAATGTGATATTAAATTACGTATATATATGTGCAGAAAATATATAGGGGCATGATGTATGAAAAATGGTGAATATTAAGTTAATAACTAGTGAAATTTATTATAAATGAAACGAAAAATTATAATTGGGAATTATAATGGCTATTGAATGTGAAAGCAAATTATATCAAATACGCAAGGTGGGATAGCGTATATAATTAAGGATACTTTGGGACTAGTTAGGCGGGTAACATACCTAGGTGATAAGAATTCATATGTTAGGTGTGCACTTTAGATGAGAGGTGAGTAATGTATCATGAGAGAGAGTGTGGTACCAATTTAAATATGAAAGAATAAATACATATTTATTTATGCAATTTAATTACATACAAAATATTTTCAAAAGAATTTGGTCTCTGAACCGTATCAAATTATTTTTAAAACTTTTAAGTGTCGAGCCAGAGGGACGCCCAGCGTGATTAACCTTCCAAGTATCGGAGCTGGGACAAACGTGGGCTATTGTAGAATTTTGTTTAGTCTATTATGTTCCTATATTCTAGTTAGGATTTTTTTCATATTCGGGAATGTCGCCTATGTCAAATAGTATATTTCATTTTATTTAATTCTTGGTATTATTGTATGAATATTTTACCGATGGTTTATTCGGTACAATTTGACTAGTAATACGATTATAATTTTGGAATTGTTATGTAGTGGTAGATTTTATTTAATTATTTCAATAAATTGTGTTTTGAGTAGTGTGGTATTATCATATTAATGAAGATCAAAATTGACACACGACTTAATTTAATAATAGGTGGTTAGTAATTGATTAGTCTTGATAATGATGCTAAGAATGCTCCTGAAAAAAGGAGGCTAAAAACAATAACGAAAAGATAAAGAAACACCTAAGAAGTTTTTTTCAGACAAAAAATATTCCAACCCTCATTTCTTAAATTCAGAAACCCAAGAAATTAAACCTAATGATAGAGGAAGAAACTTTTGGAAAAAATGGATTTAGAACTTTATGAACAAGAAGAAACAAGTAATTATGAGATGAAAACTAACATCCATTTTCTATTCCCTAAAGGTCATTAAATGGCATTAATCTTGTTTAAAAAAAAATTTGTCTTTTATCTTCAGAAAGCATAAAAAATACCCAAAAAATCAAAATATAATACCAAAAGAAACTTTTATATATTAAAATTTAGACATCACCATTGTACATAGACATAGATAATCTAAGGTAAAAGGTATACCTAGGTTTTGATAGAGCTGAATCTGAGAGAAAATAAAAGAACATTAACAACAAAACTTATAAGTATAATATATAACCAAAATCCCTGAATCCATTTGTAGAGGGGTCCCAAAACTTCTTATTACAAATTAAAATTTATATAAATTATGAATTTATTTTAGTTTTCATGGTAGTTTATATTGAAGGTTACCAAAAAGGGTACTTGTGTCTACTCAGTGGTTCAAGTTAGGAGGGCTCGAAGGTGGTAGGAGCCCACGAAAGTAGCAAGTGGGATCTTTGAGGGTATTGGCTTGGAGGCTGGAGAGTAAGGTTCAGTGAGTGAGGTAAAATGCACAACCTTTATAATATAAGAGAAAAAAGCACCAAAAGTCTCGAGTAACTCACAGCTACTCGAGAAATTCACACTACCCTCGTGAGACCTTACGGTCATTCGAGAGGTCATTTATATTATAGTTAGTCAAGGGGGCTCAAGGCCCCTCGACAAGCCATTTTAATAAATAGTTACTCGGGGAGGCTTCACGCCCCTCATACAGTATATTTTATTCATTATCATTCGAGAGGGTTCATATCCTTCAAGAAGTCATAATTAAATTAACAATCAGTCGAGCATGCCCACCGCATAAATTTCACGCAATCTAGAAATATATCATTTTAAATGATTGTTTAATATTTACTTAATTATTTTAGTCCCACATGAAAAGGGACTTGAAACGTGTATATTTTATAAAATAAATATTTTGGGTCAAGCATAAAGTTTGTCCTTAGCTACATCATTTTCATGTCCCACAAGTCTCATAATATTATTTAAAGGATAAAGACAAGTTCAATTATATTATTTTAATGAGGACACATGTCACATTTTGGTGAAACCCTAATTCACCCACACGTATTATCAATAGAAGGGATATCCCTCACTAGAAAAGACAATGTAAAAAAGGAAACAAGACCATTTTGCATAAATGGAGACTCTTAGTCTGAAGAAAAGATTCATTTAAGCTTGAAATTATAGCTTCCAAGTCATAGTATTTTACACCAGACGTATATCATCAATGGTAGAGTTCATAACATTCATTTTACACACACAGTTGGTGCTTTTACACCCTGCTACCCTCTCTCTCTTATTTTAGAGTGCTTATTATTTCACCTTCTCCTCCAAAGCTTTCAACGGTTCTTTCTTGAAGATTAAATATATGATATTATTATTGTTGAATGCTACACCATAGAAGATGTACACCAGATTACTCATTTAATATCCATTGAAGGCAATTCACGCCTCACCACATACAATTATTCATAGATCCCGATTACACTACCCACCTACATTTGGCGACTCTACTGGGGAGGTATTCTTATTGAATATGGATGTTGGAGGAGAACAAATATGGTTGATTTTATCTCCAGAAATCTCGTATGGCATCTTACCAGGAAAGTTACTCTTCTTAATTCTGTATCTTGTTTGAATATGTTTATTCTACTAGTTTTTGCTCTCGTAGAAGTAACAGATAGGATTGCAGCTTGATATTTTTTTAAAAGATATCTTTTCATTAATGATAACTTCTACCCATGTAATAGTAGATGTGACAAGACAATAATGCTTATGAAGCTGTAGAAATTTTCTTTACTCAACTTTCTCATAGGTGATGGCCTAAGTGTGACCTCGGCCTAGAGACACCAACCTCGGCCGAGGTGATGGCCGAGACATTGACCGACCCTAGATAAGCCATGGGCCCATGATATCATCCCTCAACCTTAGTAAGGTGGGCCCAGGACAACACTTCTACCTACATTTGCAATGGACACTATGCGCATCACAGGAATCAACAACATTCTCATATACCTGGGTGTGGAAACCTCGGTCGAGTGTAGGCCGAGATGACTAGAAGCCTTGGTAACCTTTAACATGGAACCAGTCCCACCTCGGCTTGGGCCGAGTTGACAAGAAGCCTTGGTAAGCTTCATGGAATCAGTCCAACCTCGGCTGGGGCTGACCCCAGCATAATGTCTCAGCTGAGATCAGGCCAAGACTCCCTTTGGCATCTCTCGGAAGACGTTTATCGAGCCTTTATAGCTCGGCCTCTCCCAGGCCGAGGTTATGCACCAATATGACAGCCGAGCATCTGTTGACATTTGGATAAGGACACGTAGGCACAAATTCAGTTGTAATAAGATTATTCTCCACACGTGGGGAGGATATTTCATCATCATTCCTTACATGTGACAGTGACAGATGGCACTCCCACATTGGTGAGGCTACCACACACATGCTCATTACATGCATGGGGGGTACATTACACCCCCTAGGTACTCTATATAGGGGTCATCCCCTACCTTGCAAAAGGATCCCAGATATTCAACCATAGCTAAAACTCTGTCTAAATATACAGTAGAGAGAGAAAGCTTGAGAGGTTGTATCCATGGCCATTAGTGCCTTCATTCAGTGATATTACTCACACACACTCACAATGGACATAGGCCAATTTAGGCTGAACCACTTATATATCGGTTCCCTCTCCTCTTATCCTCATCTCATTCTCTTATATCTTTATATAACTGTGCTACCATTGTTATTCTTATATTGAGCTTGAAAACACCTTACACGGTGGTGCTGATTCTTAGCATCATCATTTTGGCGCCGTCTGTGGGAAACGAGAAGCTGTCTCTTCCTCTTCTCCAGCTTAACCTCACCGGAGACTCTGGTGGTGAACCAGGAACCACCCCTTGTGTGGAACTATTTCACCATTGAAAGAGGTCCTTTAAGGTATTAAGCTCACTTGCTGCTCAAGCTCTTTATTGTTAACACATGGCACCAGAGTTACCACCGCCTCTTCCGCCGCCCGGAGGTGGAGGGTCTAGCTCCAGTTAGGCGCCCCCCAGTCTGAAATGGCGGAGGTAGTAGCGGCCTTGAAATCTTTGGCTGCAACACAACAAGGCATAAAGGAGCAATTTTCTCAGCTCAGTCAAACTATGATGAGGCCACCCGGAGTCTCATCGGACATGATCACTTCGGCGATAGTTCAGCCTCATCCTGATGCCAGGGGACCACCCCAGGTGCCAATGAAGGGCCAGCCTGCACCTCGGCGGAGAAGGGACGTTGCTGACCCTAGGCGCTTGCGCCTGGGGAGGCAGGGAAACCCTTGCCCAGAGGACAGGTATGATGACCTAGAAGCTGAAGAAGCCCCAGAAGACTGCTGGGAGCCGTATGAGGTGTCAAATGACACTATACGACCTCTTAGGCAGAGTCAAGGATGTGTCGGCCGAAGAAGAGAAGAGGCCCAATAAAGAGGGTCGGCCTTTGATAGGTTGAGCAGAGGGTCGGCCTTCGAGAGGCTGGGCCCGGTGAATGACCTAAGACAGAGACTATCGAGGTCGAGGAGCGCAGTAGGATCTCAGAGAGGGGGTAGGCAGGGTCGGCCAGGCCTGGGCCGACCCTATGAAAGAAGAGGCCGAGAACAGGAAGAGGTCAATAGCCGACGTTTCGCGGCTGAGGAACCCTCTGTCCATCCCAGGGAAGTGGCAGGGGATAACCTCGGCCAAGTTGATGACCGAAGATCCTGGCATGATTCCATCCAATGCCTCGAGGAGAAGATAGGAGACCTCATTAAAAGCAGGGACCCATTACATAGGGGTTACTCAGAGGGCTCCCCATTTGTGGCTAAGATAGTGAGGTTCCCAACCCCAGACAAGTTCAAGCCTCCTACAATGACTCCCAAGTATAATGGCAGCACTAACCCTGTACACCATATCGAGATGTATCAGTCAGTAGAAAACATTTACTCGATACCCGATGAGATGAAGTGTAGGGCCTTCTCAGGGACCTTGACAGGGGCAGCTCATAGTTGGTTCACCTCCCTTCCGAAGAACTCAATTGAGAACTTCAAAGGCTTGGCTGAGCAGTTCATCCACAACTTCTGCTTTGGGGTAAGACCTCAAAAGAAGACTACCCACCTGCTGTATGTCAAACAGGTCAAGGGTGAGAGCCTAAGAGATTACATAGCAAGATTCAACAAAGAGAAATTGGAGGTGGAAGATTATGAAGAGAGCATAGCCATGACTGCCCTTATAGGAGGCCTCCAGAAGGGGAAGCTATTGTGGAAACTAGCGAAAGACACCCCTAGGTCCATGGCGGAGCTGCTGGCAACCGCAGGGAAAGCGATGAATGCGAAAGAGGCAATGGCCGCCAAGTATGAGGAGGAGAACCGCAGTAGCTCGGGAAAGTCCCAAGGCAAGAAAGAGGGTAAGAAAAAGTCAGGAGATGATAAGTTCTCTCATTACACTCCTCTGACTGTGAGCTGTGAGCACATCCTCAATGAGATTAAGACTGATCGGACTCTGAGGTGGCCAGAGAAACTGAAGTCCTCGCCACATAAGAGGAACAAAAGCCTATGGTGCGAGTTCCATCAGGATCATGGCCATGTCACAGATAGATGCTTTGCTTTAAAGGATGATATTGAGAAGATGTTGAAATCTGGAAAGCTGAGGAAGTATGTGGATGGTAAGGCTCCTAAGGGTGGAAGAAATGACCCTAAGAAAATAAGAGATGACAGATGTCGTGGCAATGTCCCGGACATAAGGAACGATGATTCAAAGGGAGATGATGAAGACGACCCGGATCTTCCGCCAAAGGATGACAACACCCCGGTGAAGAGGGTCGATATGATCTCCTTTGGTGTTAGCACCATATGTGGGGGATTTGCAGGAGGTGGCTCCGAGGTAGCCAATAGGAAGGCTCATGTAGCAGAGGCCAGGTCATTGGCCAAGATCGAAGTTGTGAATCTAACGTCTTCTGATGCAGTGCAGAAGAGGAAGAAGGTAGATATGGACACCCTCGTAGTGGGGTTCTCCAGACTCGACTTCAAGGGTATCTTAGCCCCCCATGATGACCCTTTGGTCATAACAACAAGGGTTCATGGGTGCGAGGTACGGAGGATCCTCATAGGCAGGGGAAGCTCAGCAGACGTGATGTTCTGGCCTTACTTCAAGAGCCTGGGTCTTAGCAGGGCAAGGCTGGTGCCCTATCATCACCCATTGATAGGCTTCAGTGGCGAAAAGGTCCACCCATTGGGCATGTATAAGATGGATGTACGGATGGGGGATGAGTGGCCTAGGAGGCTGACCAAGAAGATAAACTTTTTCGTTATGGGCGAAAATGTCTTCTCGGCCTACAACCTCATCATAGGAAGGGTGGCCCTTAAAGAGTTTGAAGCCGTGCCATCGACGGTCCATCAGATGCTAAAATTCCCGACTCCTTATGGAGTAAGGGAAGTGCAAGGGGACCAGACCACGGCGCGAGAGTGTTACTTCAACTCGGCCGAAGAGAGAGAAGCCCATAAGAGAGCAACCACCACCTACAGCATTGACACTCTTGACCCAAGAGACGAAATAAAATTGAAGAAGGGTGAGGCCGCGGAAGAGGTAGAATCCATCGACCTCAATGAGGACGAGCCAGAAAAAATCGTCCAGGTCGGTAAGGCCGTAGAACCAGGAATCAAGAAAGAGCTGGTAAACTGCCTCAGGAGGAAACCGAGTGTCTTCTCATGGAGTCACGCAGACATGCCTGGCATGGACCTTGAGGTCATGAGCCACAAGCTCAACGTGGACAGAGATGCCAAGCCAATCAAGTAGAGACGAAGAGTCTACTCCAGGGAGAAGTGCGACATCATCCGGGATGAGGTAAAAAAGTTGGAAGAGGCCGAGTTCATAAGAGAGGTTACCTACCCGGAGTGGCTCTCAAATGCAGTCATCGTGCCTAAGGCCAATGGGAAGTGGCGAATGTGTGTAGATTTCACTAACCTGAACAGGTCTTGCCCGAAAGACAACTATCCCTTACCTAGGATAGACCAGATGGTGGACGCAATGGTAGGGCATGAGCTCATGAGCTTCATGGATGCTTATTCAGGCTACAACCAAATCTTCATGGATGCTGAAGACTCTGAAAAGACAGCCTTCATTACTGACAAGGGGACGTACTGCTGCAAGGTGATGCCTTTCTGCCTGAAAAATACGGGGGCAACATATCAACGTCTTATCAATAAGATGTTCAAAGAGCAAATAGGTAAGAACATGGAGGTATATGTAGACGATATGCTAACGAAGAGCCTGAAAGCATGTACTCACGTAGCATACCTTGAGAGGACCTTCGATGTCATGGACTCATACAGAATGAAACTCAACCCAGCAAAGTGTGTCTTCGGAGTAGGATCTGGGAAGTTCCTGGGATTCATTGTTAATCAGAGGGGGATTGAAGCGAACCCTGAGAAAATTAAGGCACTGCTTGACATGAAGAGTCCTAGGAGTATCAAGGATGTCCAGAGACTCACGGGAAGAGTGGCTGCCCTTAACAGGTTTGTTTCTAGGGCAACGGACAAGTGTCTTCCATTCTTTAAAGTTCTAAGAAAGGCCTTCCAATGGGACGAAGAGTGTGAAAAATCCTTCAACCAACTCAAGTCCTACTTGGGGTCTCCCTTGTTGCTTTCATGGCCCGTCACGGGGGAAAGGTTATTTGTGTATCTGGCAGTCTCTGAATCAGCCATTAGCGCGGCCATCATACGGGAAAAGGATGGGGTCCAGAGGCCTGTGTACTTCAACAGTAAGTCCCTTCAAGGGTCTGAACAAAATTATCCCCGAATGGAGAAGTTGGCTTATGCCCTCATACATGCCTCAAGGAAGATGAAGCCTTACTTCCAAGCTCACTCCATGGCAGTCCTCACTGACTCCCCACTAAGACAGGTTCTGCACAAACCTGAGAAGTTCGGAAGATTGATGGCATGGGCCATCGAGCTAGGAGAATATGATCTTAACTACCAGCCTAGGACAGCCATCAAGGGGCAGGCCCTCGCAGACTCTGTCACAAAGTTCACCTAGGAAGAGGTCGATAGAAGTTTAGAAGAGGTCGAGACAGTGAAAGGCTTAGATGACAGCGAAGAGATGAACCCTAGTGTCTTCTGAGATTCGAAAGAGACGAACCGTAGTGTCTTCCAAAATTTGGAAGAGACGACACCAAACGTCTTCCGAGATCGGGAAGAGGTCATCTCAGGCAAAACTCGGAGCGAAATAGAAGAGAACGAAGAGGACCGATACCTCTTTAAGAAGTGGGTTATAAGAGAAGGGGTCTTCTCATCGGATACAGACGTATGGAGCCTCTTCGATGATGGCTCTTCCTGTGACAGTGGAAGTGGGGAGGGACTAATACTCTCGGCCCCAGATGGAGACAACATTGAATAAGCCTTGAGATTCAACTTCCAGGACTCAAACAACGAGTCCGAGTATGAGGCCATGATAGCAGGCCTCTTATTGGCAACAACCCTTCGAGTAAAGAGACTCCTACTCCATAGCGACTCAAGGTTGGTTTTCAATCAAGTATTGGGCATATATGAGGCCAAAGACGAAAGGATGTCTAAGTACTTGAAGAAGGTAAGAACGTTGTTGGGATATTTTGAAGAGGCAAAACTGAAGAGAGTGCCTTGACTGAGCAACAATCACGCTGATGCGTTGGCAAGACTAGCCTCAGCAGTGAAGACAGATATGGGAAGGACCATTCCAATCGAGGTCTTAGGAAAGGCAACCATCGAGGAGGATGAGGTATGTATCCCTTGTCACAACGTAAACCTAGGAGACTTATGGATGGACCCGCTCGTCAGATACCTAAGAGAGGGAGAGCTGCCTGAGTCCAAGCTAGAAAGGAGAAAGTTAAGATACAGGGCTGCCAAGTTCTCAATGATAAGAGATGTCTTGTACAAAAAGGTGTTTCTATTACCCCTTCTCAGATGTGTGCATCCCATAGAAGTACCCCGGGTCTTACAGGAGGTTCATGAGGGTTCTTGCTCTAGCCACATAGGGGGAAGGCCCTTAGCCAAGAGGATCATCACTCAAGGATACTGGTGGCCTGCCTTGTCTAAGGACACTGCAGACTATGTGAAGATGTGCGACAAATGTTAAAGGTTCGCCACTATCCCTCATCAACCCCATCAGCCTATGACGTTAATCTCTTCTCTATGGCCATTTGCGGTATGGGGAATTGACTTGGTAGGACCTTTGCCAAGATCTGTCAACAACTATAGATTCTTGATAGTTACCATTGACTACTTTTCAAAGTGGGTAGAGGTAGAACCGATGATAACAATTACAGAGGAGAAGACCTTCCAGTTCATTTGGAGGAATATCATATGCAGATATGGCCTCCCAAACACTCTTATCTCGGATAATGGGACCCAGTTCAAGAACTCCTCCTTAGAAAAGTATTGCCTAAGAGTGGAGATTAAACAGTTCTTCTCATCTCCTGGTCGACCTCAGGTAAATGTCTAGACCGAGGTCACAAACATAACCATCTTGGACGGAATCAAGAAGAGGTTAGAAGATGCGAAGGGGAGATGGATAGAAGAGGTCTACGCTGTGTTATGGGCCTACGGAACCACGGCAAGGACACCAACAGGAGAAACCCCATTCATGCTGGCACATGGCTCAGAGGTCGTCATACCAACGGAAGTAGGACTACCAACTCATCGGATTCAGACCTATGACCCAGACAACAACGGGGAAGAGAGGAGGCTAGAACTGGATCTTATCGAAGAAATAAGAGAAGACGCAGAGGTCAGAAAAGCAGCCTACCAACAGCGGGCAGCGAAATTCTACAACCAAAGGGTGAAGTCAAAACCCATTGCAGTAGGAGACCTAGTGCTAAAGAAGACCCTACAAAAGCCAAATAAGCTACACCCGAACTGGCATGGTCCCTACAAAGTAACAGAAGAGGTTGTGCCTGGCACTTACAGGCTAGAAAACCTAGAAGGAGAACCTTTCACTAACCCATGGAACGCTGATCACTTAAAGAGATATTACATATGATGTTGCGTAGAATTTTATGTAAATGTACTATCTTACTGAGAAGAGGTTATCAATAAAGATCAGTTTCCATATCAGTTCTTGTTTCGTTCTTTAGACCAGAGATATATTATGGGGATAACATCTTAAGTGATGACCTCAAACCCTCATAACATCACTCGGTGGTGACGAGGTCTGAGATCAGACACCTTAATAGATGACCTCAGACTCTTAACATCATTAACTTGGTGAAATTAATTATGGGGATAACATCTTAGGTGATGACCTCAGACCCTCATAACATCACTCGGTGGTGACGAGGTCTGAGCTCAGACACCTTAACAGATGACCTCAGAATCTTAACATCATTAACTTGGTGAAATTAATTATGGGGATAACATCTTAGGTGATAACCTCAGACCCTCATAACATCACTTAGTGGTGACGAGGTCTGAGATCAGACACCCTAGTTAGGTGACCTCAGACTCTTAACATCATTAACTTGGTGAAATTAATTATGGGGATAACATCTTAGGTGATGACCTCAGACCCTCATAACATCACTCGGTGGTGACGAGGTCTGAGCTCAGACACCTTAACAGATGACCTCAGACTCTTAACATCATTAACTTGGTGAAATTAATTATGGGGATAACATCTTAGGTGATGACCTCAGACTCTCAAAACATCACTCGGTGGTGATGAGGTCTGAGCTCAGACACCCTAGTTAGATGACCACAGACTCTTAGCATCATTAACTTGGTGAAATTAATTATGGGGATAACATCTTAGGTGATGACCTCAGACCCTCATAACATCACTCGGTGGTGACGAGGTCTGAGCTCAGACACCTTAACAGATGACCTCATACTCTTAACATCATTAACTTGGTGAAATTAATTATGGGATAACATCTTAGGTGATGACCTCAGACCCTCATGACATCACTCGGTAGTGACAAGGTCTGAGCACAGACACCTTAACAGATGACCTTAGACTCTTAACATCATTAACTTAGTGAAATTAATTATGGGGATAACATCTTAGGTGATGACCTCAGACCCTCATAACATCACTCGGTGGTGACGAGGTCTGAGATAAGACACCCTAGTTAGGTGACCTCAGACTCTTAACATCATTAACATGGTGAAATTAATTATGGGGATAACATCTTAGGTGATGACCTCAGACCCTCATAACATCACTCGGTGGTGACGAGGTCTGAGCTCAGACACCTTAACAGATGACCTCAGACTCTTAACATCATTAACTTGGTGAAATTAATTATGGGGATAACATCTTAGGTGATGACCTCAGACCCTCATAACATCACTCAGTGGTGATGAGGTCTGAGCTCAGACACCCTAGTTAGGTGACCTCAGACTCTTAACATCATTAACTTGGTGAAATTAATTATGGGGATAACATCTTAGGTGATGACCTTAGACCCTCATAACATCACTCGGTGGTGACGAGGTCTGAGCTCAGACACCTTAATAGATGACCTCATACTCTTAACATCATTAACTTGGTGAAATTAATTATGGGGATAACATCTTAGGTGATGACCTCAGACCCTCATGACATCACTCGGTGGTGACAAGGTCTGAGCACAGACACCTTAACAGATGACCTCAGACTCTTAACATCATTAACTTGGTGAAATTAATTATGGGGATAACATCTTAGGTGATGACCTCAGACCCTCATAACATCACTCGGTGGTGACGAGGTCTGAGCTCAGACACCCTAGTTAGGTGACCTCAGACTCTTAACATCATTAACTTGGTAAAATTAATTATGGGGATAACATCTTAGGTGATGACCTCAGACCCTCATAACATCACTCGGTGGTGACGAGGTCTGAGCTCAGACACCTTAACAGATGACCTCATACTCTTAACATCTTTAACTTGGTGAAATTAATTATGCGGATAACATCTTAGGTGATGACTTCAGACCCTCATGACATCACTCGGTGGTGACGAGGTCTGAGCACAGACACCTTAACATATGACCTCAGACTCTTAACATTATTAACTTGGTGAAATTAATTATGGGGATAACATCTTAGGTGATGACCTTAGACCCTCATAATATCACTCGGTGGTGACGAGGTCTGAGCTCAGACACCCTAGTTAGGTGACCTCAGACTCTTAACATCATTAACTTGGTGAAATTAATTATGGGGATAACATCTTAGGTGATGACCTCAGACCCTCATAACATCACTCGATGGTGACGAGGTCTGAGCTCAGACACCTTAACACATGACCTCATAATCTTAACATCATTAACTTGGGTAAATTAATTATGGGGATAACATCTTAGGTGATGACCTCAGACCCTCATAACATCACTCGGTGGTGACGAGGTCTGAGCTCATACACCTTAACAGATGACCTCAGACTCTTAACATCATTAACTTGGTGAAATCAATTATGGGGATAACATCTTAGGTGATGACCTCAGACCCTCATAACATCACTCAGTGGTGACGAGGTCTGAGCTCAGACACCCTAGTTAGGTGACCTCAGACTCTTGACATCATTAACTTGGTGAAATTAATTGTGAGGAAAACGTCTTAGGTGACGACCTCAGAGCCTAATTACAACCCAGCGGTGAAGAGACCTGAGGTCAGAATTATCGACTGAGTATAAACAAGACATCACTACAACAAAATAAGGGAAGAGATCATATAGCATTCAGAGGCATTGTTACAAATATTCCTTGAATACAAAATACCACGGTGTTACAAGTTATGAGTTACAAATTACAAATTATTTATTACAAGTTACAAAATCCTAAAGATTTGAGGGGGAACATTAACAGCCTCGGCCTCATTGGCTTGATCAACATTAGTCACCTCGATCGCGTCATCAGCATGGTCTGCCCCTTTGACCTCGGTCCCTCCTAGAGTCGCAGTCTCAGCTGGAGCAGCAGCCTCCTCCTCTTGAAGCGCCTGAGCAAATTGGGGGTCAGCAAAGCCGAGACCTATAAAGTTAGAGGCCTTTAAAGCACCGATCTCCTTCTCTCTGACTTCAGCCCATTTGGTAGTAGCCTTGATACCTCTTTCGAGATATTCAAAACCAAAACCCAGGAACTCGTCAGAGGCTTTGTAGTCAGAAATTATTTGGGCCGAGGCATCTTCAAGAGCAGCCTTGACAGCCGAGCTGACCTTCTGCTGCAAAACGTCATCTTTTGCCTTCAGGGCTTTGGCGTGATCTTTGACAAGTAGAGAAATGTCTTTCTCCAACCCCTTAACCTTATTTTCAGAGTTCTGCAACTCTGATTTCAGACGGTCGACCTCAGCATTTAGGGCCCCCTAAACCTTCTCGGCCTCTTGCCCCTTCTGGATGAGGGGCAACTTTCTCAGAGCCCAGTTTGATAAGTGGTGCATAGCAGTCACTCCTTGCACATTTAATGAAGAGGTTAAGCTAGAGAAAAGTCAGATATTGCACTTATAAAACTTTGACAAGGGGACAAGTCATACCTGGATAGCTCTGTGAAGGCCGAACTCAACCAGCAGGGGGTGTCCAGAGCCCTGTAAAAGCACTTTTTAGCCTCGGTCATTATAGAGCCGATGGCATCCACGACCTGCATGCTGTGGCCGACCACACTATCGGTTAACTTCAGCTGATTCAGACGTGCCGTCAGGATGTCGACCGAGGAGATTGGAATGGCAGCATCAGAGGCCTTCTTCTGCCTCAAGGTTGGCCTCTGATCCTCAGAGGCATGGGCTTCTGGGGCCCTCTTCTTTGAGGCCTGAGATTTAGATGTAGAGGGAGCTGGGGGAGGAGCGTTCAGACCAGCTTTTTTGGCGAGTCTCGCTAAGCTCGGCGCAGCCATCTCCCATAGTTCGTCTGTAATGCCTGGAGGTCGCTCTGTATAAGTTAAAAGATATGGGTTAGAGATCAGATATGAATGAGTTCAGAGGTTAAACTTAAAAGAAAAATCCTTACCAAAGTCAACAAGGGGACTTCCACCTAGGCCCGTCCCCGAGAGATAATGTGGGGGTCAGTAAATGTGCGAACTTAACAAAAAGACCATGTTCCTCTTGGTGTTGCAGGGCCTTCAACTTCTGGATATTCTGAAGACTTAGACTAGGGTCGGCCTCGGCAGACATGGAGACCTTACCCCATCTGAGGGGTATCCTTGGATTAAGTGTGGAAGAGGGAACGCATGGGCCAAATTACCATGGTCCAGAGGCAAAAAAATAGCGGGGCTTACAATTATGGTTCGAGGTCTGAGTCACCCGGACCATTTTCTTCTCAGGCCTCCGAGCCACAAAATGATAGTAGCTCGGATGGTTTTGGACGAGGTTGGGACATAACAACCAGTAAAGACCTGAACCGAGGGGTCAGAGTGGTGGACAACCCTCCATAAAATAATGGCCCCTATGATAACTCTCCAGGCATTGGGAGATAGCTGTGAGGGGGCCAAGTTGATATAAGAGAGAATGGATCTGATGATGGGGTGAATGGGTAGGCGAAACCCTAACTTAAACATCTTCTCGTACAGGCAGATTTCTCCATCTCGGCCGTGATAGGCCCTCTCCTCCCTTAGAGGTCTCCTTGATTTTATGGAGGGACTAATGGAGTATAAATATCTGAAGCACAAAAGATCCACCTCAGTTACCGTGCTCTCGAATTCGGCTGCCTTAGAGACGTCCACATAGCTTTCAACATCTTCATCATCATCAAGCTCAACGTCGGCCGGAGCAGATGTAGATGGGTTACTAGCAAATCTCTGAACGAACTCTGACCCTATGGTGACCGACAGGAGGATGGCATCAAGAATATGTGGCACAGCCACACTCGGCTCAAGAATCTCAACCTCTGAAGAAGAGGCTGAGGTGCTTGCACCACTATGGGATGAAGCTCGGCTGGATACCTCGTCCTGATCAGGGGCATGACTGGGCCGAGGTGTGAGGTCCATGGCTTCCTGAAAAGAGTCCACAGACATGGGGTCTGAGGTAGATGACTCAAACTCAGACATAGGTGTTGGATCAGCAGTAACCCCTGTCTGATAGAAGTTCTCCGGGGGGTCAGGATATATCACTCTCAGAGGTGGTGGAAACAAGGGTCTAATGGGAAACTCTTGAGACCTACGAGCTTCTTCCTGAGCTCTCTCTATTTGCCAAATATTTTCTAGGGTCTTCTCTCTGAGAGAGGGGAAATCCTCAAGAAGCTGGTATAAAGGCCTGAGCATCAGAGGACGACCCTAAACTTAAGGAATAACTCCTAAAACTACAAACAGGATTGACTTGTAAAATAAAGGGGTCTAAAGATCAAAAAAAGAAGTTTAAAGAGAATATCGTTCGCCTGAAAATATGGTGCTCGCCGGAAAATGATGAAACTCTCCGGAAAATGCAAACCAAATACCATAAACAAAGGAAATGGAAAGGAAAAAGTACCTGGAAATGAATCGAGGAATGAAATGAAGAAAACTCGCAAGAAAACCAATAAAGGCCTCGGCAGAAGAGCGTTGAGTAGAGAAAGCTTTAGAGAGAGAGAAATCGCAAGAGCAAAGTGTGCATAGGAATGAAGTGATGAAGAAGGAGAGAAAAGGATTTTGAAACCCTTAAATATGTGGGCACATTTCCCAAGACACATCATTGCCTTGGGAGCCCCAAAGGACAGCTGACGGCACACGCCTACCAGGTAAGCACGTTCTAGCGTTGGACAGGTGTAAGGCTGGTATTGGCTTGGAACAAACAGGCCTCGGAGGTGTAGTAATCCCCTAGCCACTTGCTCTCACATATGACTAAGGTCTGGGGGGTGATTGATATGCCCTAAGTGTGACCTCGGCCTAGAGACACCAAACTCTACCGAGGTGATGGCCGAGACATTGACCGACCTTGGATAAGCCATGAGCCCACGATATCAGCCCTCGACCTTCATAAGGTCGGCCCAGGCCGACACTTCTACCTACATTTCCAATGGACACTACGCGCATCACAGGCATCAACATAATTCTCATATACCTGGGTGTGGAAGCCTCGACCGAGTGTAGGCCGAGATTCCTAGAAGCCTTGGTAACCTTCAACATGGAACCAGTCCCACCTCGGCTTGGGCCGAGGTGACAAGAAGCCTTGGTAACCTTCATGGAATCAGTCCAACCTCGGCTGGGGCCGACCCCAGAATAATGTCTCGGCTGAGATCAGGCCGAGACTCCCTTTGGCATCTCTCGAAAGACGTTTATCAAGCCTTTACAGCTCGGCCTCTCCTAGGCCGAGGTTATGCACCAATATGGCAGCCGAGCATCTGTTGACATTTGGATAAGGACACGTAGGCACAAATCAGTTGTAACAAGATTATTCTCCACACATGGGGAGGATATTTCATCATCATTCCTTACATGTGACAGTGACATATGGCACTCCCACATTGGTGAGGCTACCACACACATGCTCATTACATGCATGGGGGGTACATTACACCCCCTAGGTACTATATATAGGGGTCATACCCTACCTTGCAAAAGGATCCCAGATATTCAACCCTAGCTAAAACTCTGTCTAAATATACAGTAGAGAGAGAAAGCTTGAGAGGTTGTATCCATGGCCATTAGTGCCTTTATTCAGTGATATTACTCACACACACTCACAGTGGACGTAGTCCAATTTAGGCTGAACCACTTATATATCAGTGCCCTCTCCTCTTATCCTCATCTCATTCTCTTATATCTTTATATAACTGTGCTACCATTGTTATTCTTATATTGAGCTTGAAAACACCTTACACGGTGGTGCTGATTCTTAGCATCATTAATAACTTCTACCCATGTAATAGTAGATGTGACAAGACAATAATGCTTATGAAGCCGTAGAAATTTTCTTTACTCAACTTTCTCATAGGTAAGCAAATATGACGTACAATTTGGCTATAAGCAAATATATTGAAAATAGAAAAATATATTTAAAGAAATTATTAAAACCATCGTACTTGTCATGAGTGGATGGAGACACAAAAAATGCCCATGAAGTAGTTGTAGAATAATAGAGAGTATGGAAGGCAAAAAGTTGTGTAAGAAAGACCCAAGAAAATCTTGAATCTTTTGAAGATCTTTGAATGTGAAATGAAATGAAATCACTGAAGAAACTAATATGTGATTTACAATTCTGAGCTAATAAGTATGTTGCTTTTCTAAGAAGCAAGCGAGTGGCCCATCCCATTACATTTCCTTTTGATCAACAAAAATTGGACATTCAATGTACTAGAAGTATCACTAATATAATGGTTGATGGCTTCAATATCCCAAGGTGGGGCAGATTTTTGGGACATAACAGTCCACAATATGAGAGTTGTCAATATCAATATTTACCCATCAATTTTATTTATTCTTGTTTCAGCAAAAGTTTAGCAAGATAGAAACCTATTATGTTATAGGACCATTGTAGACACCACATTCTAGGACCCCCTAAGTCTCTCCTTAGACCCCTATCACTTCCCCTTTCCACCACAAACTTAGGTCACACCCCGAATACCAATCAGGAGGCCATCGGGCGCCCTTAGGCCCCATTTGACTCCGATAAAATCTATGGTGAGATAAAAATCTCTTTGAATATTTGAAGGGCACTAAAACTCATTTCCAACGGTCCACCCCGTGAGCGAAACAGCATAACCGTTTGGATGAACGATCAGTTTTCCCCCAAAAATTGATCCGGAGGCCACCGGGAGCTCTCGGACTCCATTTGACCAAAATCAACTCTTCAGCTCGAATGAGGATGAATGAATCTATGAAGGTCACTGAATACCCGTTCTAATAATCCACCCCATGCGCAATTCTGACCTACGGTACGGACGAACGATACATTTTACTCCAAGAGGCCACCGAGCACTTCCGTGCCCCCGTTAACGAAGGTCAACTTTTCAAACCTAGCGAAACTCAATGGAATGTCGAAGTACATCTCCTAATATTTCCAACGGCCCACACTGTACGTGATTCTGACTTATCATACGAATGAACAATCCATTTTCATCCGAAGATCTTCCGTCCAAAAGACCGACGTGCGCTTCCGAGCCACATTTGACCCAAAGTCAACTCCCGAACCCCAGAGCGGTCCAAAGGACTCTTGAAGGTCTCTAAAATACCTTTCTTATGGTATTCCCCATGCGTGATTCGGATCAATTGTTTGTGCACTATAATTATTTTTCCAAAAAAGTCTGCACGAGACTACTAATTGGCAAGTCCGGAACCCTGCCTATTTGCACAGTGTCAAGGGTTACCTGCCGATAGGCATGCCCTGGGGTAGGACGATCGGTACACCCCCTTTTCCCTATAAAAATAGGTCGCGACTTCACTCCAGGAGAGGAGAAAAATCCCTCAGTATCAGTGATCTCAGCATCATTCTCTCGAAATCAGTGAAGTTCCATATGAGAAGTTCCATTCAAGCCTAAATACCCATCCTTTTCATACCCAATTTGGAAAATATATTTCTCTATCATAAACATTCAAAGGAGTTCATGCAATATCCAAGCTCAAGCTCCAAGGAAGGTCCAACTCCTTCTCCCTCTCTTTTAAATCCCTTGCTTTTGCATAAGTTACATTAGATTCATAATTTAGTTTCACTATAATTCATACATATTAACATCGACGCTTTTATTATTATATTGTACATACTTTATTTTCCATTAAAAAAAACCAAAAGCAAATAAAAGAGGTTTACACTCGTAAATTCCAAATGGAATTATCTATCACACTTTTTCTAAATCCAAAAACACATTTTCTACATGTATAGACTTAATAAAATCCCGTTAGAATCTATGGGATAAAATGAACCCCTATTCTACATTTGAACTACGTGGACTTTGATGCCTTTATAGGCTATGTAGGCATCCCGGGTTAAAATTCGAGACTCGAGTCCAATTTTCTAATTTTCCAATTTCTCTTTTTTTCCAAACTTACTAAAATCCCTCATTTTCACAATTATCACACACACACACACACACACACACACACACACACACACACACACATATATATATATATATATATATATATATATATATATATATATATATATATATATATATATATATATCGTGCTTATTTGCATTTCATCCAACACATATTATTATTTCCCAATAACGATCAATATCGTGATGAACGCCCATATTCTATCTTCTACATTTATTATTATTTTGGGAATATTCATGTGGATGACCTCACACTATCTTCTCCATGGTATGGTTCAAACGATTCCAATCTCCATTATATAAACACATACACGCACTTCACGGGGAAAAAGGAATGTATTAACATTTTCCCATGAGAGACCAAAAGGACAGGGTGGGTGCCTAACACCTTCCCATTCCGTAACATAACCCCCGATCCTCCGATCTATTGGTTTTGTATGCATCAGTTTGTCCTTGACATCTTTCTCTCGAAGTGGTAACATGTTCTTTTGCCTATTTTGTGTAAAATAGGCTGGCGAATCCATCTCTTTGAATTCACCCCACATCGAAGACGGTCGAAGCACCTTTCGAAGAGAAGTGTGTGAGATCGCGGCCCAGTTATTTCTCGAGGGATCCTCCTCCTTCCCCCCTAACGAATGCCGTGCCCCGGGATAGCCACAGTGGTAACTCCAATGGGTACTATTTTTGAGAGGGCTAGACTCTGTTTACATGGGTGTTTTATTTTCTTTTATATCCCCCTATTTGCATGTGTCCTTTTATTATGTATCTCATGCTTATACTACTATTCACACACT
The DNA here is from genome assembly GCA_949130495.1 of Sambucus nigra. NCBI lineage: Eukaryota > Viridiplantae > Streptophyta > Magnoliopsida > Dipsacales > Adoxaceae > Sambucus > Sambucus nigra. The sequence continues at coordinate 367,133,522 of OX422212.1, forward strand.
TGTAGACTCTCTATGTACACTTCACACCATGTGAACATAGCATCACGCATATCCACATGTTGCACACATCGCTTAGAAATCCAAGCTTATGTGTCACTAGCACACACCTCCACTTGTATATATCCATGCTCACTTATCACACACTCAGTTGTAGATAATTACACATCACTCACACATCACTTATCCATACTTCGTATAGCTTTACTACTTGTACTTGTACCTTGCTCCCTATTTGGCATGATAAAAAAAATATACTCTCTCCATAAGATACTAATAAAAGGACCATGTATGATTCACACGGCATCACCAATGGGCATTGCTACGAACCAAATTTTGTCCCATAATTTGGGAGTCACTTCATGATGGGCGTTGGTCCGGAAGGTCGCCGTTAGCCTAAACGATATGACTCTCACCTTCCATTGGCCAAGTACTTTCGACGTATATCGAACGATTCCTGCGGCATCATACCACTTGACTGAAGTTATGAGGGGAGGTATATCGAAGGGAACTCGTTCACGTATGTCGAGTATATCGAATTATCTCTCACACGTACCGTCCCCATGAGGTATATAGTGAGGCAATTCACGTACACTCAGGTATGTCAAATGGCTTTTTCACAAGTACCGATTGCCCTCAAAAGCAAGGCATATATCATGGAAGTCACGGTAAAGGGGGGAAACCCTTCCAATTAACCCAACTAATTGCATACCCGCATATACGTGTCAAGCCTAGGACACACATGTTAGATTGTCGGTTTCGATTTGAAACTCTGCTGAAATTCCAGGTCGGCCATCCGCCCAAATTTTTACGCAATTTTTAAAAAGGTACCCCTCCCGTGAGCTTGGTTATAGGTCCAACCACAGCTTTACATGTGTTTAAAGCCCAATTTTTCCAGGCTCGGGTCCCGTACGACATTTCATTTTTCATTTAGGTGAACTTAATACAAGTTAGAACCTAATAAACATAATAATCATGCTGAGACCCGTCTCTCGTCTTTTCCTCTCTTTTTCCAAAAGGTGTCTAAAAAACATCTTTCCCTTTTTATTAAAAATATTTTCCCTCATTTTCCCTAGAAAAGATAAAAAATTTCCATCCTCATGTTTTCCAAAAATGTTAAAAATATTTTCCTCCTTTTCTAAAAATAAAAAAATTGTCTTTTCCTTTCCCGAAAATAAATTCTAATTTTTCTCCTTCTCAGGTCGATGGCATAACCGTGGCCTGGCTCCCTACTGTCTTCGATCTTCAGTCAAACCGCCCTGAAGTTATGTCAGTACCCTTACTTCCTCCGAGTCCAAGACTCACACGCCTTCCATGGAGAACACAGATCAAGTGGAAAATGTACAACTGAATTTGTTGACGGTTCTGGCTCAGCTCACTGCAAAAATTGACAACCTTCAAAATGAGGTTCACGAGATGCACAGAAAATAGGTCCCTATCCCAGAAGATCCTAAGGTCATTTTCCCTCGCGACATGGGTCTACCTGCACCCAAGCCTATTTGGGTTCTTGAAGAATACCATCATGCTCAACGTGATCCTCCTACTAATGGGCCTCCACCAGACCAACTTCCTATGCCAAACCTTGCTCAGGTCGGGGCTAATTTACCTGTAACTATTGATCCGAAAGAGGAAGAACCGAATAAGGTCAAGGAAGACCTAAAGATGTTGACCAAGAAATTCGACCAAGTCAGAATCTCTGGGAACTACATGGACTACACACATATGTCTCCCCATCCTAAAGCCAGGTTACCAGAAAAATTTAAGATTCCCACTATCGAGATGTTTAGAGGCAGTGGACCCCCAATCGTTCATCTCCGTAGCTATCACCGTGCCATGAATCTCCTCGGGGATTCCAAAAAAATAATAGCTGAGATGTTTCAATATACTTTGAAAGATAGCGCCCTCCGTTGGTTTATATCCCTTGAGGAATCCAGAATCCACAGTTGGGAAGATGTTGCCTATGAGTTCATGTCACAATACAAGTACAACGAGGAGCTAGAGGTTAGATGCCGTGACTTAGATCTTCTTATATAGAACCATGGGTAATCAATCATCAACTTCATAGCAAGATGGAGAGAAAAAGTAGCTACCAAGACCAATCGGCCTTTCGAAGAAGAACAAGTCAGAATTATGAAGAAGATCTTCCTACCCTATGTCCATGAAACAATAGGAGGACAGTATTACCCTCACTTCTGAGCCCTATGAGAAGCAAGAGTTGAATTCAAAGAAGGTCTTTCCAAGATAGAAGCTGAACCGAAGAAAATCTCTGGACATCTTGCTCCTAGAATATTTGAAAAGTCTGCTATTACCACAGTTTCTTCTATCAACAACATCTCTCAGCCCGTCGCTTCGTGGGCACCAGAAAGTCACCCAAACCCACTCTGGAAGGAATATATTGAGCTTCACTCTCCTCTACCTGGAGTCTACCAGGATCTCTTGAACTGAAACCTGATCAACCCTTTGGACCCTGTTCCATTACCGAATCCACTTTTGAAAAACTTCAAACCTAATGCCCATTGTGACTTTCGCCAAAATTCTAGACATACCACATACCAATGTTTCCATCTTCGAAACACAATCCAAAGCCTGGTTGAACAGGGTATTATCTCCCCACCATCTAATCTTAAACCAAACACTACCTCTAATCCAATCCTGGATTATGCAAATTTTGTCTGCCTAAAAGAAAACTCGGAACTCCACCCATCCACCCAAATCATGCCAAGTAAATCACCAGTCATACCTATATACTCTCCTAAAACTCTTCAAACATGCACATATTTCCTATTACACCCTACGAGCCTTGTCGATCAAACCTTATCACTCTTCATGAGAGCATGCATCACTGCCCGTGCCCCATCTGGAGGTAAAGATATGGAATTATAAGAAGTACTGAACCAACTCCTAGAGTTTATGCTAAAATTTCCCTCCCAGATGACCATTGACTATCAGATATTTAGTGGGTTATGTTTAGAAGCTCAAAAATGGGCCTGAGAGTCAGATAACTGTGTAGTGCCAGCCAACGAAGTCAGTATAGATGACATGGTCTAGATCATGACATATTTATTTCGATAAATTGGTGATATTTGTATCATATCCGAGTTTCTAGAAGCTAAAAAATTATAAGGGCACCTGGTCCCTTCAGTTATGCATGTCCCTGCTAAATGGAAAGAATTATATGAAAAGGCTATAGAAGTTGTAGAGTGTATTGACTTTGCATGGGAAGATAATATCGTTGCCACCGAATGGGGGGATGATTCCGAAGATTCAGATGAGGAGCAAGATTCAGGAAAGACCAGTATGATATCTAACCTATGTGGAGTGATATCATTTGTGGAGCTTCTAGAAGAGATCAACTAGGCAACTGAGCAACCCGATATTGATGAATAAATTAGTCCTCAATTTTTCTCCTCTTATGTGAACCACATAACCAGGTCGGGGAGATATTACCAGAACCCAAACTTACAACCATTAGCAAGCGATAAAGGGAAAGGTGTTGAGAATATCCCTATGCCAGAAATGACTCTTGAAGAAAGTAAGGTCCGTGATCAATTGAGGAAATCCAAAGCTAACATCACTCTATGGGGACTTTTCATGTCTTCCCAACTACACCGAAATGCCCTAATCAAGCTACTCCCAAGACCCATAGTTCCTCCCTTAACCACACCAAAAGAAGTAGTGAACCTAGTTGGATCCTTGACATCTAATCGAATGCTCTCTTTTTCTGAAGATGAAATACCTAAAACAGGTCCCAACCACAATCATGCTCTTAATATCTCTATTGAAGTTATGGGAAAAACTATCCCCCTTTCTCTCATCGATAATAGATCAACTCTGAATGTTTACATGTTAAGAATCCTCAATTGTCTAGGATTGAAAGTGAGCGACCTTGCTCTAACCTCTGCTACCATTCGTACCCACAATAACACCCATTGCAAAATAATGGTATCTATAAAGCTTGTAATAGGGGCTATCCCTATAAATCGTGTGGTGAAATTCCAATTCATCGAAATACCATCCTCTTTCAATCTTCTTCTCGGACGATCGTGGCTCCACAACATCAAAGGGGTGTCTTTTTCCCTTCATTAGAAATTGAAATTCTTTGCTAACAGACAAGTTATCACCATCTTGGGAGACAGTGATAACACCGAGAATGCAAGCACCAATAATTCGATACTTGAGATACAACACGGGGTGAACGATATGCTACTATCAGGCTTCCAAGTCGTACCACTCCTACTCCCATGACTTCAAAGATAGGGTTTGTCCAGAATATGATCCCTATGGAAATGTCAATGTAATCTAAATGTTAAAGAACATGCACTTTATGCCCATAATGGGGCTAGGGAAAAGATAACAAGGGATAACTGAACCTATTATGTTGAAAGAGGCATTTCCTCCCCGTGGCTTAGGCTATCAACCATTAGAAGAAAAGCTCATATTGATCTGTCAGCCTCGACTGAAGAGAATGTTAATTATGTCAGAACTATCCCCGGAAATTACCTAAATGGAAGATTCATCAGAGAGGGTGAATATTTACCCTTCTGCAGCTTCCCTTAACCTTGGTATGACCCTTTAGACAAGAGGAGGAAACTAGGAATGGAGATCTTTTTTCAAGACAACTACTCATGGGCTAAAAATTCCCAGCACTATGTATAACCACTCACTGAAGAGACCATAACTGATATCAGGGATTCTGAGGGCAGTGCTCTGAGGATTCTTTTAACTTGTAGATACTAGGGATGTCACTCTACATGATCAACTCAGGGACTACATCATCCAATCCATCGTACCTCATTAAAGATACTGATGCACATCTTCTCAACTGGAATGATGCACTTATGTCACCTGCTGATATTCAAACTAACACTGATGTTCATCCCCTTTACCCTTTAGTTATTTCCTCTCATACTGATGTAATTGAGACCTCCTTTGATGATGTTCTCAATGTTATTTTTCCTATTAATGAAATAAATGAAGATTTTGAGTATCTTGCTATGCCTTACATTAATTATCTTGATTCTAATCAAACTCTTGATGATGATGATTTTGCAAATGAAAAATTCTTAACTAATCTAAATAACGTTAATAATAAACAACATAATCATGTTCAAGTTAATGAAGATGAAACTGTTGTTATTAATCTCGATTCTAGTTGCCAAATGAACGAGATTAAGATAGGGGCTACCCTTGATGATAAAGAGAGCACGTAACTCAAAGAAATACTAAAGAAATCCATGGATGTTTTCACATGGTCCTATGATGATATGCCCGACATTGATCTTGAGATAGCATCGCATGGGATTCCTACTTTCCTAGAATATAAACTAGTTAAACAGAAGTTGCGAAAGATCCACACCGAATGGTCACTCGAAGTAAAAGAAGAAGTATTCAGGCAATTGAATGTGGGCTTCATTAGAGTAATTGAATATCCCATATGACTATTTAATATCGTACCCATGCCAAAATTAGTAGGGAAGGTCCGCATGTGTATCGACTACCGAGACTTGAACAAGGCCTCTTCGAAGGGTGATTACCCACTACCCAACATCGATATAATTATGGACAATACAACCAATCACGATCTCAAGTCATTCATTGATGGGTCTATCAGATATAACCAAATCAAGATGCACCCTGATTATCAACAGAAAATCGCATTGTCACCCCTTAGGGCACCTTTTGCTACATTATCATGCCATTTGGTCTAAAAAATGTAGGGGATACCTACCAAAGGGATGACCCAACCATTCTGCATGATCTGATACACAAGGAAATTGAGTTTTATGTATATGACATGATTATCAAGTCCAAGACTAGAGAAGGTCATGTTCCCTCTCTTCGAAAATTCTTTGAACGATTGCGACAGTACCAAATGCGGCTTAACCCACATAAATGTGTCTTCAGCGTTACCAAAGGAAAACTCTTGGGATTCATGGTCAGTGAGAAAGTGATATAATCAGATCCTACTAAGCTGAAAGCCATACTTGAGATGACACATCCCCGAATGGATAAAGTAGTCCAAGGATTCCTTGGGAAATTACTGTCCATCAGTTGATTCATCAACCAATTGACTTCCATCTATGAACCCATCTTCAAACTCCTCTGAAATGATTCAACTAGGGTCTGGAATGAAGCTTATCAAGAAGCCTTCAACCGAATTAAACAAAACCTAACCCGACCTCCGATCCTTATGCCACTGCAACCTGGTCTTACCTTACTCCTATACCTAATCATGATCGATACTGCACTCGGGACTTTGCTATCCCAATACCTTGAAAAAATATGTAAGGAGAAATCTATCTACTATGCCAGTCAAAAATTGGCCAGTTACGAAGTTAACTACACCGCCTTAGAAAAAGCATATGTCCCTCTTGTCTATGTTACCTAAACGTTACGACACTACATGCTTGCCTTACCCCGTCAAACTCGTATCCCGAATGGATCCCATTAAATACCTACTCAAGAAGCCCTCTCTATCTAACCGAATGACCCATTGGTTGATGATTCTAGCTGAGTTTGATATCACATATGTCACATAGAAAGCCATGAAATGAAGAGCCATCTTTGACTTCCTTACTGACTACCCTATAGAAGAAGCCGATGTCTGGATTTTTAAATTACCAGACAAGAATATCTTTTGGGCCTCTTAAGAACACCTTCAATGGAAAATATTCTTTGACGATGCTGGCAACAAAAAAATATATGGAATTGGAATCCTCCTAATTTCCCCTGATGACTCCTACACTCCAATTGCCATTAAATTGGATTTACCCTGCACTAACAACATGACTAAATATGAAGCATTTACGGTAGGCCTCAAAGTTTCCCTCAAGAAAGGAATTCGGTACCTCGATGTCTATGGGGACTTATCCCTCATCATTGGTCAAGTACTCAGGAAATGGAAAGTCAAGGATGAGAAACTCTTACCCTTCCATGCCCACTTTGAAGAACTAGCTTCCCAATTCCAAGAAATCACCTTCCACTACCTGCCCTGAGCAAAGAACAACCTAGTTGAGGCACCTGCCACCTTAGCCTCCATGATTGACATGCCTGAAGGAATAACTATGTCCCATTTCCTTATCCAAAAATAAGACAAACCAACCCACTGCTGCCACATCGAGATCATCACGGAGGAAGAACCCGTAATAATCAATTGCTGGTATTATAATATTTGGCGCCTCCTCAAACATGGTATGTATCCCTAAGGATCTAATAAGAAATATCGAATAACTCTCCGCCGACTGGAAGCCTAGTACACTGTCTATGATAAAGCACTATTTAAGCAAAATTTTGATGGATCACATTTACACTGCATCGCAGGGGTTGACATTGAAGAAATGATGCAGATAATCCATAACAGGGAATGCGGACCCCACATGAACGACCATATGCTCGCCAAAAAGATCATTCTACATGGTTATTACTAAACAACCATGGTTCAGGACTTCACAGCCTACGTTTGAAGATTTCCCAAATGCTTGCAGTTTTACAACCTACAACATTTTCCTCTGCGAGAATTATACAACATGACCTCTTCCTGGCCGTTTTCCATATGGGGCATCGAAATCATAGGGAAATTTACATCGAAAGCATCCAATGAGCATGAGTTCATCCTAGTCACTATTGACTACTTCACCAAATAGGTCGAAGCCGAGTCATACGCAGGTCTGAATGCTAAGAAAGTGGCCAAATTCATTAAGAAGAACATCATCTGTCGATATAGGGTCCCACTGGAGCTGGTATCAGACAATGGGCTACACTTTGAAGTGGAAGTTACGGAATTGGTCTACGAGTATGGAATTCAAAGACAAAAATCATCTCCATACTAACCTTAAACCAACGGGGTGATCGAGGCAGCCAATAAGAATCTAAAATCTATCATCAGTAAGATAACCGACTGTTGTCGACATTGGGATGGAAGGATCCCTCACGCCCTCTGGGGCTACCGTACTTCAATTCGAACCTCTACTGGGGCTACCCCTTACTCTCTAATATATAACATGGAAAGCAATCCATCTTGATGATCCGTCCCTCTTTCACAAAGGGAGACTGAAACTCTATATCACATACAAGGGTACTATCACCATTTAGTGCGATCCTTTAACAAGAAAGTCAAGGACCGCGATGTCCAAGAAGGGGACTTAACCCTCAAAGAAATAGTAGAGCCCATATGGGACCCCAAAGAGAAATTCAAGCCCAACTATAGTGGCCCCTACATTATGAAAAAGATCATATCGGGCGGCATCGCTGTGCTCACCGACCTCGACGGAGAAGCAATGGAACATCCAATCAACCTATACCATCTTAAGAAATTCTACCCCTAGTTCGAAATCTCGGTGCACTAGGACTCTTCTCATCTCCCTTCTATTCTTATATAAAAAATATCTTTATCTCCTCTACTAGAACTACGTGGGCCTGATCCTCTAAAAACATTTTCAGAAATGAATTTCAAATATTTTCAAAACCCTCAGAGATACGTAGGCAGCTCATCACTTCATATAAGCGCGTCTCCCTTATTTCACTAAATACTATCCTTTTCTTATCCTCCGAGAATGACGGTTTATTTGAATATATACGTGAACAAAAGGATTATGTATGCCTTAGTGATGAATATAGATGGTTCAAAATGCAAAAAAGTCATTAAGAGGCACAACTAGATTATTAAAAACTTATTTATTTCATTATTTGAAATTTTGGTACAATTACATCGGCATAAGGAGTCAAATGACTTCCTTTGCCATCCAACACCTACTTTCCTAAAAATAAACCCCCACTACTCCTAAACACCTAAAATAACCACAAAAAAATACCAAGCACCATACAAAAAGCTTAACAAAGTCTACCCACAGCTTCCAGAAGAACTGCCTCCATCTACCACATCTTGGGGTCCCCAAACCTCCCCTTACTGGAGGGAATGCCACTGATGCTCAATTGAGTGATAATCTCGGCCTAGCCTTGGAAAACCCACAATACCTCCCTTCAAAAGAATCAAAGTAAAGCCACCTTTGACTGGTCTCCATAACCAATATCTTGGATACGACTCTCCCCTATAACCATTTCATATAGTCCTCTTAGACATGCCAAACTTGCCCAACAAATTCAGAGGGACGAGTCGACGTACGTCGTAACTACCACAAAGGGACCAACCACATGCGCATGCGTATATGCTCCATCAGGTCCTCCACGGGAAATAAATCCAGTGTCCACGGTGTCACAATTTTCTCCCAACCATATTGGTACAGAAGTCGCCAAGGAAAATAAAAAGAGGCCTTCCTGAGGCCAACCACTGGGATGTACTGATATTCTCCAAGCTCCAGAATAGGAAACAGTTCTCCCCACCATGGCACATACTAGTGCAGTCCTAAAGGTCGATGCTCTACAAACCAGTTCTCCCAGCTCTCAATGTCCAGTCCTACGCTAATTAAATAGAGTGAGAAGAAGTTTGGATTCACCGGAAAGGGATATTCAAGTGGCACCACCATGTGGAATATCTCAGACAACTACATGAATAACATCAAGGGGCTCCCGCTCAGAAAATCAGAACAACCCTCCCGCCAGGCATCCAGACCATTCAAGGTCTCCTCCAGTATCACCAGCACAAGATTGCCACAGTATGACATCTAAGAAATAATAGCAACCAGTTGGGGGTCCACAAGAATCTCCCCAGTCACCAAGAGAACTTTTGAAACAAGATCTAGGATGACGGCCCCAACATACCCAGCATCACCCACGTCCTGCGAATGAAAGTATTGCAACACCGGTGGAAGGGAAATCATTGCCCCCTAAACTAATGACTTGGCTGTCAAAGTCGAAATATGAAGAAGTTTAGCTAGCAATTCCCCGGGATAACGGGAAAACTCAGGAAGAGCCGCAACAATGCTAGGATTTGTCCCTAGCATGGAAAAAAATTTCTCGTAGGTAGGACAAATTGTAATACCCCGTATTTTCGAAGATTTAAATAATTATGTGATTAATTATTATTGTGGGATTAATTAAATTAAATATGAGAATTAATTATCAATCCAGATTAAATTTGAAAATTTAATAGCATGACAAGAAGTTAGTAATTATTAATATTACTGAGAGAATAAGTAATATGGAATGACGATTTTATATAACTTGTCGTGAGAGAGAAATACGACAGTTTGATATATTAAGTAGGGACGCGTGTGTGAGTCGTGTCGGGACCAATTTAAAGAAATAAAAATATTTAATTATTTTTTAGTAACTCTTATGGTCATTTTGAGTGCGCCGTTGAGTCCGGAAGGGTCAAGATAGTCAAAATAGTATATCCGGGTATTTAGTTTGGGTCCTAGGGTAATTTTAGGCCTAACCGGCGCCCCGAGAGGCCATTATGGTAAATTGTATTTTTGGGTTTAATTAATGGATGAAAATTAGGAGTTATTTTATCAGTCAAAAGAAGCCCATTAGGGTTGAGTGATACCAAAAGTAAAGAACGTCCATAGATGGTGTGAGGGAGAACAATTTTCCAAGAGGAAAGGCTCAATTAGCACCACCACCATCGTGTAGATCAGGATAAGGGGAACGCATCCATACCAACAAAACTAACGGGTCAGACCTTCGAGATCAAGGCAAGTGTTTGTTACTTTCTTTCTTTTAGCAATAATCATACTCATGTTAGAGTAGGTGAAATTAATCATGATTTACATGTTAATTGGGTGAAAATTAGAGGTTAAATGATGATTAAAGGTTGGGTTAATTGGTTGTTGATATTCCTTCATGTATGTAGACGATTAATCACGAAATTGAAGCATACATTGACGAACGAATCTGGGTTGATTAGGTTCTTTAATTGAAAGTTTGGAAACTAGGGTTCATGTGAATTAATTTGGGGATTTTATATAGTATGATGATTGATGGCGAATTAATAATCCTAGGATGTTAGGAATGTTATATAATCTGCTATGGATTGATTGGGATTAATGATGAGGTGTTGGGTGATGAATCTTAGAGGTTTCTAGGATAAAAAATGGTGGAAAATGCATAGATTCTAGGTATAAAGACAAGACAGTGCGCATCCCGTGAAGTTACGCGTAGCCTCGTTCGAGTGAGAATTGGATATCGCGAGAAGTCGTTCGATTGACGGGATTTCATTCAAGCGACACTACATCTCGTGTGAAGTCGCTCAAGCGACATGTGGGAGTCGTTCGAGAAATTTTCTGGAAATTTTGGAAATTTTTTGAGGATTCAGTGTTAGAATTTTTCGGTTTAATGGAGTGAGAGAAACTGCCATTTGATGAGTTTAATATGGGATAGAATTACAGGAAAGTATGTGAAGGAAATACTTTAATATTCGGAAATGAGAATTTGCCTTGAAGGTTACGAGAGAGAGATAATCGTAAATGTAAATGCATCGAGAGTATTAAGTGATAAATACTTACGATATTAGTTCTAACGATATGGAACTTATAAGAATAAAAATTAGTGGTTGCTTATGGGACTTCTTATGATTATGTATTAAGGATTTTGGGTGACATATTATCCTTATATATATTACGAGAGAGGGAATATCATAATTTAAAATACGTCGATAGTATTTAGTGATGGTAATACTACGTATGGAATATGACATTTGGTTGTGTGTATACCATTTGATTTGATGGGTTGTGTGTATACATATATTTGATATATTATGTGTATGACATACCTACCATACTTTCATTCACGGGAGGTCGGCTTTCGGAACAGGGCCATCTAATCCTTGTGTGCCTACCGAGGGGATTTAGATTGGTACCTTAAGGACATAGGACTATGAATGGCTTATTTGTGAGTTAATAAGTCAGCTGACCATGGGAGCATAGGTATGTGCGTGAACCATGCATATGTGAACTATGTTCGCCTCCAATATGTGTGATTTTTCTTATTGTAACGGTTCCTGAGAGATTCAGAACACGTAATCCTCATGTATGTGATATACCGAGATTTGATAGCAGAGTATGTGTTAACCACAATTTAGCCTTGGGGTGCCTATTTGTATATTTATGATGAAACTAATATACCTACGTTGATAACGAACTCTTTGGTAAAGTAATTAAGTAAATTATTGGGACATTTTGAACGGGATTTGATAATGAGAATTGTCCTATCGTAACTGTTATACATTAATCTGGTTAATAAAAAAGTGAGATACACGCAGGAGATATTAGAATGTCATGAGTAAGTTCCCATATTATAATGTGAGAATAGGAAGGTAGACATACTAGTTAGTTAACGGCATAACTAGGTGTATTAGATGTACGTTAGGCGTGGACACTAGTCGAGAGGTGAGAATCTCATGTGAGAGTTCGAACTAACATGCATATGATACTTGTTTTAATGCAGTTTAAATACTTGCTAATAAATATTTTTAAAACATCGGGCTCTTACCCATCTCTTGCATTTCTTCTCTCTTTTTCTCTCTCTATATATGTATTAGTACAACTGCCCAGCCACAGGGACACCGGTTCTAGAAAGTTGGACGATTTATCGAGCTGCAACTGTTGTGGGAGTTGCGAGCCATTTGAGATTTGACGATTCTCTCATTTCATTCAGTTTCTGGTTCAGAGATTTAAGTTCGGGCATGTGTTTCCCATTCTCATTAGCGGAGTTGTACTCAGTTTACTTTGTAGTTCTTTTCAATTGGATTGAGTATTTATTATGGTTTGGTTTGTGGCTTTGAGCTGGAAGATTTTATCCAGTCTTAATTATTCAGTAATTGATTCAGCCAGCATTCAATTCTTGTGTATGGTTTATAATTACATGTTCAGAAATTTATTGAATTAATTGGGTTCAAGTTTAATTGGAAAATGTTTTGACACTAGCTTAATTAAATGTTAGGTAATTAATTAGATTTAGGTTTTCGACAGTGATGCTAAGAATGAACCAACCAAACATTCTGTTATAAATTTTATAAAGGACTGATCACTCGATATTTAATTGGGCGGGGTGTCACAGGTGGTATCAGAGCATCAGGTTCTAGAGTCCTTTATGACCTGTACGTCTTATTGTGTTTCATCTTAGCATTATTTGATGTAGAGCCTTTTTCTAGGATTGTTGTATTCCATTGCGTATGCGATTTACGCTCTCATGCGATTTAGTTTAGTGAATCCAACTCATATGCGAGAGTGATTGGACTTCGTACATCGAACAATATGGGATGACCAGCGAAGACCGTTAATAGGCTTACAGGAGGAGGGAGACAATTGAAAGTTATGGAGCATTCGGGGAACGGTGATCGTAATAGAAGTCACCAACAGTAATATCTAAGTGTGATGGGCTAATGGAGGGAGCTAATCCAAAGTCAATAATGTAAAGTAGAGTGCCGTAACACTCAGAATTTTAAATTTAGAAGAAATTTTTGTAGCTCAGAGAAACGATAAAGAATAACAATAGAAAATCAAATCGAGATATTGGGTGCAGGTTGACCGTTTAATATTCAACCAGTTGTTCGGGTAAGGACCGACCGTAAAGGATGAGTTAACTTGGTAAGCGAACTTTATAACCAAAGTAGGAATCACGAAAGATAAAAAGCGTCCATAAGTTGAAATGGACTCATATGTGGAATGCCCTAGGGTGAATGGGAGGTGAGACTAAGGTGACTAGTGTTAATGCCGTCAAAGTATATGTTTATTAGAATATGTCAACGCCCTAGAAGAAAGGAAGCTAGTAGATTTGTGATACCTAGCTGAAGGGCAAGGTTGAATTCAATAGTGTTAGTAGAATATCACAAGAACGTATACCTAGTGGGGGAAACCTATTTAAATGATAGGATGAAATATTAATGAAATGGTGATGGATTCAGTCAAGACTAGCGGGTCAACCATGTGTTCCATATGCCCTGTAGAGCGCAAGGAACAACGGAAATAACAACTAGGAGTTAAGACTGCCAGGTCCGAGATAAGGACATCTCAACAAGTCCAGGAGGACCAGTGAAAGGGAAATTACCCTATATGTAGAGATAAGGGTTACCAATATTGAATGTTATCACTTGAGAAGTGAAATTGATAGTATCGGGAGTAATAAACCATCCCTGTAAGGCATACCAGTTGGACAAGTAAAATGTCCAATGTAGGAATCGGATCAAGAGAATTGGGCCCGACTGGGTCTAGTCAGGACCAATGTAGTCCTCAGTAATTGTAGCATACCGTATTTTTGGTTTGACGGGGCCAGGAAATTAGGGGCAGGCCAGTAAGGCCATAATTGAGGCCTAGAGATATGTGGCCAATGTATCGATGTCGGGCAGGTGAGCCGTAAAATAGAATAATTTACCCACCAGAAAGGAAGGGAAAATCTAATGAATGGAATCCAAAAGTTATAATGATTATAGATAGTTATGGGTCACAAAACGTCCGTACGGGGACCCTACGATCAGGATAAACTGATGGAGCTTTGTTTCATCCTTGTGAATAAATGATGAGTTTAAGTGACGTGGGTGTGTCACAACATATGTGAATAGTTAAAACTAAGGATTTGAGTGTGCATTCGCTTTATTTAGTACTCTGGTGATAGCAGCCTTATTATGTAAATGACTACCATTTGGGTAGCGAGACTTTTTGTACCACCTGCGGGGAGGAGAAAGTGTGGACACTAAGAATTTGTTTTATATGGTATTATGTAACGATTCATGCTCCGTTGAGAGTTATGACAGTAGAGCATATTATTATTATAATGTACGGTTACTGGTTACCGACGATTTGAATGGTAGTGAATTATGTGATAAGACTATCGTACAAAAAATTTCAAATTTTCAATATATGGTTTTAGCGAGGCATTGCCTGAAAGACGGTTGAGCCTGTATATCTGTTGTATTGTATTGTATTGTATTGTATTGTAGATTTTAGTGAGTATGTAGTCTTACTATGTTGATCTTGGTGAGCAAGGATGTTTTACTGATGTGATTCATGCTATATTGACTTATTGTAGAGGGGAGAGATATAGCTTGATAATTATATAGCGCTAGTGACTTTTGATAGTGAGATTATTGCGTTGTATGCTGTCTTTAGTGACGTGAGAGTGGACGAGTAAACTTTTTATGTTCATAAATGGGAATTCAGGGATGTATGTTATGAATTAAGGACTTAACAGATCTCGACGACCAGTAGTGTTACGTAGTAGTGTATCGGGGGAGTTCCTTATTTGGATTTCGCTTTGCGAGACATCCCAATCATGAAACTTAGCGAAAGTTGGAAGTTGGAAGAAGTTGCCTTTAGTACATGGATTTAGTATCGTAGTGGTTGCACGTATACTTAGTTATAACAGTGAGAGAAGGGTTATATTCCGGATGTAGGCTGATAGAGCCATGTAATATTAATATGTGATAATGTACCAATCGTTGACACCATGAGCGGATTGGTGGTGCTTCAATGCACAAAACATAGGGTGAATGGGAGACCTAGATAGTTAAATTATAGTATTTTCCATAATTGACAATTGTGACACAATGCGTATTGCAAGAGGTAACTAAATGTAGAAGAGTGTGACTTTAGAACATAGTTGTTTGATGGTTTAGGTCAGTTAGGACCGCTAATTCTCAATTTTTCCACGAGGATGGTATAGGAAGAATTCGATAAAGTTTAACTCGGGGAAGGTTGAAACTTATTTGGTCATGGAGAGACCATGTTTCACAAGAATCTGAAATTTAAAGAGAGGGGGAAAGGACTTGCGACACGCAGTGATGACACTGTCGCCTGAGCCATAGATGTGGATATGGCTATAAGAAAGGTAAAATGCATAATGGTATAAAGCCGTAGTAGTGATGGCATAAGCAAAGCAAGACATTACAGACCTCCAATTAGAAGTGGGCCATCAAGATATAATTGAGTTCCTTCATCATTAGGGTTTCCTTGGTAGTAATGGGAGAGTGAATACCTGAACCATTACAGAGTTAATTACTTTGCAATGGGATCATGACCCTATGTGGGTAAAAGTGGGTCGGCTAATTAAAGTAGCTCACGTTATGCCAAGTACGACAAATCATAACATGAGATAGTACACCCCAACCATTATTCGTGGGATAGTAAGGTTATATGGGGTGCAATTAGAGTTTTTGTCCGAAAGAGTCAATAAAGTTATGACTCGATTTTTGGAAAGAGGTTATGGGAGGCCATGAATATCGAGATGCGAACGTATTCGGCCTAACACAATCACAGGCAAAAAAGAAAACTGAGAGTTCTAGTTACACTTTGCGAGATATATTGTATTTCCAATTACGGGAAGTTTTAGTGTAATATCTTCCACTGGTGGAGTTAGTGTAAGACTGCTCCCCTCAGCTCGTTATCGATAGGATTCCATTTGAGGCGTTATATATTAATCCTTGTCATCGTTGTGCTTATTGGATAGAGGGGAGGAAAATAATCTACTAGGTCCAGAGGAAATATAGGGCCCATTAGCTAGGATGGAAATGATTGGGAGTCACATTATTGCATGTTGGAATGAGGAAATTGGTACCGAGTAACGTGGGATCTTTTCCTATTATTGTTAAGTTTGAGCCAGTAGCATACATGCTTTGATTCCATAGTCCCTTACGGAGGCAGTATGGCGACAATGTGTTAACATTTATAGTATATATTGTGTGTAAAGTATATATCGTACAAGAAAGTATAAACTAATGATGGAACATAGTAGTAAGACAAATTCGTATGCACCTAAATATCGATTAATCTACTAGTGAAAGTAGTAGGAGGATAGATAGTAATTATCTGAAATTTAAGTGGTGAAACTTAAATGGTAAGGCTTGGAAAGTAAATTATAACATTAGTGAAGTGTTCATTATCAAGGGTATTCAATAATGTACGATATGGGTAGTACTACGTAGATTACATGTGATGTGAGGTAAATACCCGGAGTTGTCCTTACCAGAAATGCTTTGTTTTCTGAATTTCGGGATGAAATTCCTTTATTAGGGAGGGAGTATGTAATACCCCGTACTTTTGAAGATTTAAATAATTATGTGATTTATTATTCTTCTGGGATTAATTAAATTAAAATGTGAGAATTAATTATTAATCCGGATTAAATTTGAATATTTAATAGCGTGACGAGAAGTTAGTAATTATTAATATTACTGTGAAAATAAGTAATATGGAATGACGATTTTATATAACTTGTTGTGAGAGAGAAATATGAAAGTTTGGTATATTAAGTAGGGACTCGCGTGTGAGTCGTGTCGGGACCAATTTAAAGAAATAAAAATATTAAATTATTTTTAGTAACTCGTATGGTCATTTCGAGTGCGCCGTTGAGTCCGTAAGGGTCGAGATAGTCAAAATAGTATACCCTGGTGTTTAGTTTGGGTCCCGGGGAAATTTTTGGCCAAACTGACGCCCCGAGAGGGCATTATGGGAAATTGTATTTTTGGGTTTAATTAATGGACGAAAATTAGGAGTTATTTTATCAGCTAAAAGAATACCATTAGGGTTGAGTGATACAGAAACTAAAGAATATCCATATAATGTGTGAGGGAGAACCAATTTCCAATAGGCAAGGCTCAATTAGCACCACCTTGCACAACCACCACCACCATTGTGTAGATCGAGATAAGGGGAACGCATCCATACTAACAACACTAACGGGTCAGACCTCGAAATCAAGGCAAGTGTTTGTTACTTGCTTTCTTTTAGCAATAATCATACTCATGTTAGAGTAGGTGAAATGAATCATGATTTACATGTTAATTGGGTGAAAATTAGAGGTTAAATGATGATTAAAGGTTGGGTTAATTAGTTCTTGATATTCCTTCATGTATGTAGAGGATTAATCAGTAAATTGAATCATATATTGATGAACGAATCTGGGTTGATTAGGTTCTTTAATTGAAATTTTGGAAACTAGGGTTAATGAGAATTAATTTGGGGATTTTATATAATTATGATGAGTGATGACGAATTAATGATCCTAGGATGTTAGGAATGTTATATAATCTTCTATATCTTGATTGGGATTAATAATGAGGTGTTGGGTGTTGAATCTTAGAGGTTTCTAGCATAAAAAATGGTGGAAAACGCATATATTTTGGGCAAGAAGACAAGACAGTGCGCGTCGTACGAAGTCACGCGTAGCCTCGTTTGAGAGAGAATTGGATCTCGCGAGAAGTCGTTCGAGCGACAGGATTTTATTCAAGGGAGATTGAATCTCGCACGAAGTCGCTCAAGCAACATGTGGCAGTCGTTCGAGCGACAAGCCACCTGGTTCGAGCGATAGGTTAAATTCTGGAAATTTTCTGAGGATTCAGCTTTGGGATTTTTCTGTTTAATGGAGTGAGAGAAACTTCCATTTGATGAATTTAATATGGGACAGAATTACGGGAAAGTATGTTAGGGAAATACTTTAATATTCGGAAATGAGAATTTTCCTTAAAGGTTATGAGAGAGAGATAATCGTAATTGTAAATGCGTTGAGAGTATTAAGGGATAAATACTTACGATATGGAACTTATAAGAATAAAAATTAGTGGTTACTTGTGGGACATCTTATGATTACGTATTAAGGATTTTCGAGTGACATATTATCCTTATATATATTACGAGAGAGGGAATATCATAATTTAAAATACGTTGATAGTATTTAGTGATGGTAATACTACATATGGAATATGACATTTGGTTGTGTGTATGCCGTTTGAGTTGATGGGTTGTGTGTATACCTATATTTGATATATTATGTGTATGACATACCTACCATACTTGCTATCACTGGAGGTCGGCTTTCGGAACAGGGCCATCTAATCCTTGTGTGCCTACGGGGGGGATTTAGATCGGTACCTTAAGGACATAGGACTGTGAATGGCTTATTTGTGAGTTAATAAGTCAGCTGACCATGGGAGCATAGGTATGTGCGTGAACCATGCATATGTGAACTATGTTCGCCTCCAATATGTGTGATTTTTCTTATTGTAACGGTTCCTGAGAGATTCAGAACACGTAATCCTCATGTATGTGATATACCGAGATTTGATAGCAGAGTATGTGTTAACCACAATTTAGCCTTGGGGTGCCTATTTGTATATTTATGATGAAACTAATATATTTATGAAGTGTAGGTATGTGCGTGACCCATGGGTATGTGAACTATGTTCGCCTCCAATATGTGTGACTTTGCTTATTGTAATGGTTCCTGAGAGATTTGGAACACGTAGTCCTCATGTACGTGATGTACCGGGATTTGATAGCAGAGCATGTGTGCACCGTAGCTTAGCCTAGGGGTGCCCTATTTGTATATTTGTGCAGAGAATAATATGTGTGCATTGATAACGAACTCTTTGGTAAAGTACGTAAGTAAATTATTGGGACATTTTGAACGGGATTTAATAATGAGAATTGTCCTATCGTAACTGTTATACATTAATCTTGTTAATAAAAAGGTGAGATACACGCAGGAGATATTAGAATGTCATGAGTAAGTTCCCGTATTGTAATGTGGGAATAGGAAGGTATACAGACTTGTTAGTTAACGACATAACTAGGTTGGATTAGATGTACGTTAGGCGAGCACACTAGTCGAGAGGTGAGAATCTCATGTGAGAGTTCGAACTAACATGCATATGATACTTGCTTTAATGCAGTTTTAAATACTTGCTAATAAATCTTTTTAAAACATCTGGCTCTTACCCGTCTCTTTCATTTCTTATCTCTTTTTCTATATATATATATATATATATATTAGTACAGGTGCCCAGCCACAAGGACACCGGTTCTAGATACTTGGATGGTTTGCCGAGCTGCTGCTGTTGTGGAAGTTACGGGTCATTTGAGATTTGACGCTTCTCTCATTTCATTCAGTTCCTGGTTCAGATATTTCAGTTTGTCCATGTGTCTCCCATTCTCATTTGCGGAGTTGTACTCAGTTTACTTTGTAGTTCTTTTCAGTAGGATTGAGTATTTATTACGGTTTGGTTTGTGGCTTTGAACTGGAAGATTTTATCCAGTCTTAATTATTAAGTAATTGATTCAGTCAGAATTCAATTCTTGTGTATGGTTTCTAATTACATGTTCAGAAATTTATTGAATTAATTGGGTTCAAGTTTAATTGGAAAATGTTCTGACACTATCTTAATTAAATGTTAGGTAATTAATTGGATTTAAGTTTTCGACAGTGATGCTAAGAATGAACCAACCAAACATTCTGTTATAAATTTTATAAAGGACAGATCACCCGATATTTAATTGGGTGGGGTGTCACACAAATCTCATTCAAACCGAAGCAAAAGACATGGTCCTCGGGATACCAAAACTCGATGGCCACCATCAACATGTTCCACTCAGTGGGCCGGCTGCGCCACAAAGAGACTCGCCGCAAGTGGAAGGCGTCATAATTGAAATTGTAAGAATACATTGCTTTCAAGGCTTCGAGGTAGTTGGTGAACTCAATGTTAGCAGCGAGAGCCATCTTGCAAAAAGATATTAAGCAACTAAGAATGTGAAAAAGAAAGAAAATGAAAGTGTGAGGAGGAAAGCCCCATTCACACCCCTATTTATACTTGGAAACTCTCAAGCAAGGAAAAGAAACCTTGCAGAAATCGGAGTAAAACATACCGCACCAAGTACCAAGAAATTGAAGAAAGGGCAATCAAAGCCTTGGGTTGATTGGACTGCACTGATGTGCCGATAGGTAGGACTGGGGTCATGCCGATTGCCAACCCCCTATTTTGGGAAAATTCCCTTTTTCCTCTTTTGTCAAAATAAAAAAAGTCAACAAAAATAATTTTTATCTTACGAAAATTCCGGATTTTCTTTACACTTATGTTTTTACTAATCCAATTTTAAATAAAATCCTTTTCAAATAAATTTCCAAATTCTTTTTACAGTCTCAGAAGCAAAGTAAAGAGAAGATGTGCATTAATCACTAAATAAAGAAACTAAAAAAAACTTCATTCTTCATTGGCATATTTTTTAATGTATTACATTGATATTTTGTAGGGAAAGAAAAAAGAAGAAAATCAACGGGACACAGCTCGAAATCAATTTTCATTTTCTTTCTCTCTCTCCCTCTCTCTTTCTCTCTCTCTTACTTCAATCTCTTATCTCTTATCTCTATCTCTATCTCTCTCTAGGATCCGCCATCCCTGCAGTGCGCCCTTTCCCCCCTGCGGTAAGACGACATGCCCCTACTTTTAGAGATCGACCCTTCCCTGAACAAGGAAGAAGGCACTAAGAAAGAAGGGATCAAAAGCGCCTCTTGAATATGAGCAGTCGCCGAAGATATACAGTTCCTCATGTCCTTCATCCAAGTGGTCAAAACTCTAATAGGTTTCGGGGAAGAATGGAAAAGATCAAATCAGTCAAGCATGAAAAAGAAAGAAATCAAGGAAATCAAAGAAAGCATACCATAGGCTGAAGGACCTCCTCTGTCAGGCGTTACTTCTTCGGGCCTATCACACCACGCAAAATCCAACAGACGGGGTGTCTAGCCACCGCCGTCGAACTATGCCGGGCGTGAACTAAATAAATACCATTCTTAGCATGAGATATATATGAGACATAAATAATTAGTCCATAAGAAAAATAATTAAATCAATCTCAGATAATCATAAATAACTAAGCAATAAAAGATCCATCACATGCTAACTTCGAATAAATCCAATCTCCAAAAATGATTAAATAAAACCTGAATAATAAAGATCTGAATAATCCAACATAAATCCTCTAAACAACTTTGGAACCAAATGGCCCAATAAAACTCCAATGAAGTCTCATAATTAAATACGACTGGAAAAGAAAATCTAACTAAACTATGTCATAAAATGAATAACTCCAGCTACACCTCCAAATGATAACTCTGATAAACTTATGCAGCTTCTCCAAATCTAATCGTGAAAAAAATTAGTCAATGCATGGGTCAGAGCCAAAGCCCCGAGCAAGAATACACCCTACTCCCCTCAAATAGGATCCTTGAATCCAAACAGTAGCATTATACACAATAAATATCACAATAGTGTATTTTAATATATACGAGATAATTAAACAAGACAAATATAAAGCACTAACTACCCGCAAAAATCCCCATTTATAAAGGCACACCAATATGATTTTAAATTCCTAAGTACCACGATGTTAATTTAATTAAATTAACCAACTTTATTGTTCTCACTTTTTATTAAAGTGTCACACTTCCCCTTGTCAATCGTCCTCTGACCCGTTTAAACTATCAACCCCGACACATGACAAGGTTCTACACACGACATGACATAAATTGTCCGCTGACCCGTTTAAACTGTCGGCCCCGATACATTATATCACCACGAATTTTAATACCCGTTTTTATCTTAGGCATTAATTCTCAATTTCTCAATTTCACAATTTATAAATTACCCCACCCTTTTAATTGATGTGAGATCCTCAAAATACCCCTTAGTCCCAAACCTAAGGGTCCCCAGGTTATCAATACGTCCTAACCTATGAATAGGAAGATTTTCTAACATAAATCTCAACTTTGTATCATAAATAGACTAGCGTAACGACGATAAAGTAATAAAAATCAGCCCACCCCCGACATGATAAAACCGTGATAATTTTATCCTCACTAGTCCCATACCTAGAAGGCATAAATCATCAAAAGGCCTACCCACTAGTCCCATACCTAGAAGGCATCCTAAAATATAGGGAGAGCAAAAATTACCCAACAACCCGTCATCACAAAGGCAATATAATAATACCAACAAGTCATATAAAACAGCATAATTAATCAACGTATAAAAATACGCATGATAGTCCAATTCAATTAAATCTCAATTTAATTATCACCTCGTGATAAACATCCAATTAATCTCATTTAATTATTTAGATATAATATACCGCTATTTCATCATTTAAAGCATCAAAATTCTAATTCCATTGTTTCAACACAAATTACATGAGTTCTATGCCCCCAAATTCATTTATTTTAAAAATAGTGTTTTTCTACATGCAACCTACACAATTAAAACCCAAAATCACTTATGAATCTTATGTACCCAAAGGGTTATGAATATTATTCAGATTAAAAGATTTAATAAAAATAGCTCCATAATTAGTTTTCACTTTTCATAATTAAGTCACTACTTTATTTTAAGAAAACATGTAATTAAATGTTTACGTGAAACTTAAAATGCATAATACTAAAGAAAAAGAATAGAGTATTCATGCCTGTGATTTCAGAGTCAAATATCTGGGTTGACGATTGGATTCCTTGCGAAAAATTAGCAAAAGAGTGTTCTTGAACAAACTTGATTAAGCCCCAATTAAGTCTCCCAAAACTTGTGGCAAAAGCTTGATTATGAAGAAGGTTAATGATTATGAGTGAGAGGAAAAATATTTGAAAGTGTTTTCTGGTGAAAAACTAAAGAAAAAGTGATTATGAGAAGTCCCTCTAGGGATTAACAAGGTTATATAGTGATTAGAAGCCCTAATCCTACACAAATTCTAATAAAATCTGACTGAATCGTACAAAACTGGGCATGGTCAATCGATCTACCAAAAGGGTCGATCGATCGACTCTATAGAAAATCTGATAGTTTCCCCAAAAAATGCCTATAAGGCAAAGTATGAAAATTTCCACTAAAAATCCGATTTCAATTCCGCTTGAAGTTTTATTCTCCTAAAATCATAACCAACATATTTAGCCAATAAAAATTAATAAATTAATAAATTTATTTTTTCTGAATATTCCAATTAATTAATTAAAATAATAAATAAAAACATGGGGCGTTACATACTTCCCCACTAGCAAATAATTTCGTCCTCGAAATGAGACGAAGCATACTCATCAATGCATAAATCTCGCAAAAGAAAATATGGCTCACATATGCCTACCCGTAGAATGCCATAATTGGGCACCTATACACCCAATCCTACGCGCACCTACCCCACGAACAATAAAATAACATATATTGCCTATATTCATACGCATAACTATGAAAATAATGGCGTACCACACGCTCTCACAAATCCCCCACTCGATCCTATATTCGAAAATAATCAAAATCCTAACGTCCTCAAATTAAATCTCAACATCAAAAATCCATACATACGATACCTAACATCTGTACCAAAATCTCGAAAATAATTATCGTCTCCAAAATCCATTTTAAGGATCCTCACATGAAGTTTAGTAATTCTAAACTCAATGCCTACAACGTCCTTAACTCAAAACTTTACATCTCCAAGAAACACATCTAACACGTATGCTAGACCCTCTACCTTAAGGAGTACGAATCAACCAAAGAAAATCAAAGATCGGCAATGCGGAAGCTAAACGGACTCATAACCTACGAGACTTAAGACCATGCTCTGATACCATCTATCACACCCTACAAAATCCGATAGAGGGGGTGGCCAGCCACCACCGCCCCGAGCTATGCCGGGCGTGAACTAAATAAATACCATTCTTAGCATGAGATAGATATGAGACATAAATAATCAGTCCATAAGATAAATATTTAAATCAATCTCAAATGACCATATACAACTAAGCAATAAATGATCCATCACATGCTAACTCCGAATAAATCCAATCTCCAAAAATGATTAAATAAAACCTGAATAATAAAGATCTGAATAATCCAACATAAATCCTCTAAATAACTTTGGAACCGAATGACCCAATAAAACTCCAATGAAGTCTCATAATTAAATACGACTGGAAAATAAAATCTAACTAAACTATGCCATAAAATGAATAACTCCAGTTGCACCTCCAAATGATAACTCTGATAAACTTATGCAGCTTCTCCAAATCTAATCCTGTAAAAAATTAGTCAATGCATGGGTCAGAGCCAAAGCCCCGAGCAAGAATAAACACTACTCCCCTCAAATAGGATCCTAGAATCCAAATAGTAGCATTATATGCAATAAATATCACAATAGAGTATTTTAAAATAGACGAGATAATTAAACACGATAAATATAAAGCACTAACTACCCGCAAAAATCCCCATTTATAAAGGCACACAAATATGATTTTAAATTCCCAAGTACCATGACGTTAATTTAATTAAATTAACCAACTTTATTGTTCTCACTTTTTATTAAAGTGTCACACTTCCCCTTATCAATCGTCCTCTGACCCGTTTAGACTATCGACCCCGACAGATGACAAGGTTCCACACACGACATGACATAAATCGTCCTCCGACCCATTTAAACTGTCGTTCCCGATAGATTATGTCGCCACAAATTTTAATACCCATTCTTATCTTAGGCATTAATTCTCAATTTCTCAATTTCTCAATTTATAAATTACCCCACCCTTTTGAATCGATGTGAGATCCTCAAAATACCCCTTAGTCCCAAACCTAAGGGTCCCCAAGTTATCAATACGTCCTAACCTATGTATAGGAGGATTTTCTAACATAAATCTCAACTTTGTATTATAAATAGACTAGCGTAACGACGATAAAGTAATAAAAATCAGCCCACCCCCGACATGATAAAACCGTGATAACTTTATCCTCACAAGTCCCATACTTAGAAAGCATAAATCATCAAAAGGCCTACCCACTAGTCCCATAACTAGAAGGCATACTAAAATATAGGGAGAGCAAAAATTACCCAACAACCCGTCATCACAAAGGAAATATAATAATACCAACAAGTCATATAAACAAGCATAATTAATCAACATATAAAACTACGCATGATAGTCCAATTCAATTAAATCTTAATTTAATTATCACCTCGTCATAAACAGCCAATTAATCTCATTTAATTATTGAGATAAAATATACCGCTATTTCATCATTTAAAGCATCAAATTCTAATTCCATTGTTTCAACACGAATTACATGAGTTCTACACCCCAAATTCATTTATTTTAAAACTAGTGTTTTTCTACATGAAATCTACACAATTAAAACCCAAAATCACTTATGAATCCTACGTACCCAAAGGGTTATGAATATTATTCAGATTAAAAGATTTAATAAAATAGCTCCATAATTAGTTTCCACTTTTCCTAATTAAGTCACTACTTTATTTTAAGAAAACATGTAATTAAATGTATACGTGAAACTTAAAACGCATAATACTAAAGGAAAAGAATAGAGTATTCATGCATGTGATTTCATAATCAAATATCTGGGTTGATGATTGGATTCCTTGCGAAAAATTAGCAAAAGAGTGTTCTTGAACAAACTTGATTAAACCCCAATTAAGCCTCCCAAAACTTGTGACAAAAGCTTGATTGTGAAGAAGGTTAATGATTATGAGTGAGAGGAAACATATTTGGAAGTGTTTTCTGGTGAGAAACTGAAGAAAAAGTGATTATGAGAAGGTCCCCTACGGATTAACAAGGTTATATAGTGATTGGAAGCGCTAATCCTACACAAATTCTAATAAAATCTGACTGAATTGCGCAAAACTGGGCATGCTCGATCGATCTACCAAAAGGGTCGATCGATCGACTCTATAGAAAATCTGATAGTTTCCCCAAAAAATGCCTATAAGGCAAAATATGAAAAATTCCACTTAAAATCCAATTTCAATTCCGATTTCAATCCCGCTTGAAATTTTATTCTTCTAAAATCATAACCAACATATTTAGCTAATAAAAATTAATAAATTAATAAATTTATTTTTCCCGAATATTCAATTAATTAATTAATTAAAATAATAAATAAAAACATGGGGCGTTATAGGGCCCATTACATGAGCATGATGCTGTAAATGGCCCGACCCCCCATTAGCCCATCGAAGGTTCTGACTAGGGGAATGCAACCGTATAAAAGAAGACCAGGATATTATCGCTGCAGTCACTGAAGTGGAGGCCCCACCTGCACTATGAGAGGACCCCACCTGCCGACTCGAGCCCTCCCTAAGGAGAGTCATCACATCATATATACTAGGGGCAACAACCAACACAAGATGAAGTCTAGATAGTTATACATCACCTCTATATCAGTGTACAGAGAGTATGGCTATACCATCATTGCAGCACCTAGGCATCATTAGACATCTCCTGAACGCGTCTCATGAACATGGGGGTCTTCTTCGGTGGTACCGCAACATCGTCCTCCATGATCTTCCACCCTACCCTCTAACCAAAATACCACGAGTAGCCGAAATCATGCGCCAGCAGGCGCCGCATTTATGCATGTCCCCCAGTCACCCCGGTGTGCTGAATGGACGTCCCCTAAGGATAAAAGGTCACGTGTAAATCCCCAGCAAAAATGAAGGGTCAGTATCAATAAAATATCATCAAAGGAAAAGAACAATCTCAAAGACAAAAGAATGCTAACCCGCTCACTCGTCAGGCCATTCAGGACCTGGCGCACAATCTCTAGAGAAAGGTTCTTCTTCGATTTTCAATTTTCGATTTTCGATTAGACCTCCGCCACCAGAACATCCAATATAAGTCCCCTACAGAGTCATCCTTCAAATAAATTAGCTGGGTGTTCAAACCAATCACCCCGTAGAACCACGTCTGCGAAGGACAAGGATCAAAAATCAAGAAATTAAAAAGAAGTGCATGGATGGAAAATGCGAATGCCTAAAGGCAAATGCGCAAAATAAAGAATACCTCCAGAAGATACGTGGCCCCAGTAAAAGTAGTCCGGAAGCACATGCCGAATGCATCCAAAGAATAATAAAGGGTCGCCACAGTCAGTCTCCCCCTGTCATAAAAGCGAATGTTTAAAAACACCCTCAGAAATGGAAAAAATGACAAATGGACTACGTCGCCACCAGAAAACCTCCCAATGCTAGCAAGATAAACAAGCGGGCCATCTGATGCACCTGTTTCCCATCATTCTCATCAACCCTCCTCCTCAGTAAAAGCTCCCTAAAAGAAGACAAGCAGATAGATTCTCCAGAAACCACCCTCTCCACATCACGCAAAGTCGCCATCACTGCCTCCGGCGTCACCCTCAGCATCCTGTCCACCTAAATCTAGAAACCCTCACAATTCAGTCGACATCAATAGGAGTCACCTTCATCTTTCTAAAGCCAAAATGTAAGGTGTGGGTAGTATCCCACCACCTCTCTCCTAAAGCACGTAGAACCGCAATAGAGCAGGGTGTCTCATTTAAAGAAGACACTAGCCTCCTAAAACCAGCAGAGGACACTATCTAGCGTACCATAGAAGGAAGGTTCTCCTAAACGTCCGTAATCCCTATCGTATTGAGGGAATGGATAGTCGACATGGAGACGTCAGAATGGCAAGAAATGAAGAAAATCCCTGTCAGAGTCAATAAATAAAGCAATCTCGTCCAGAAAAGAAGAAAGGAATACCAAGATCCATGCAATACTTATATAGCCACTAGGATTCACCACCCTAGAAGATAGATGACGTGAATGCTCACACAGAAGAGTCTAATCATTCACCACTAACTCCAACGAGTTATGAGAGTTCTAGCTACCCATTATGAGGGGCACCCTAGATCCCCACTCCAACCATGCCCAGTCGTCGGCATTAAGCCATGCCATATGGGTTTCACTGCTTCAGAAGTCAGCCATTTCAAATGTTAGGATGACTTGCAAAAGTGTATAACAGAAGAAAAGAAGTCAGAAAGCTATGCAAAATGAGGAGAACCCGCCTCCTTTTTATAGGAGGCTAAGGGTCATGACGATCGGTAGTACCCTTTCACCTGCTCGAGGTAGCCCAAAAGACCGTGCCAATGCCGATTTCCACACCTCCATCTATGACGATCGACACACCCTTTAAAATTTTGTACAAAAAGTTCAAAAAAAATACCAGAAAATCCCAAATAATTCCCGAAAAATTCCTAAAATTTTCGAATCCATCCTAGCACCTTATTCACTAAGGAAACCATTTTTTTTACACCCCAACGAAAATCTAGAGAATCATTCTCCCCAACAACGTCTCCAAAAGATGCTCTAAATTTTCCCCAGCTATAAATCCTCGGCTTATTCACTCTTTCCTAATATCCAATGAGAACAAATCATCCCGAGTGGAGTCTCCAAATTTCCCAATGGAAAAGTACACCTTTTTAGGTCAGAATTGACCTGGGTCTTGGATTATCACCTCAGCTAGGTCATAATTGACCTTGGCCCTCGGTCGTCACCTCTTTTAGGCCATAATTGACCTCGGTCCTGGATCGTCACCTCAGTTAGGTCAGAATTGACCTCAGTCCTCTGCCATCATGTCAGTTAGGTCAGAATTGACCTCAGTCTTGGATCGTTACCCTAGTTAGGTCAAAATTGACCTCATTCCTCTATTGCCACCTCTTTTAGGCTAGAATTAACCTCGGTTCAATATCGTCACCTCAGTTAGATTAGAATTGACCTCGGTCCTCGGTCGTCACCTCTTTCAGGTCAGAATGGACCTCGGTCGTGGATCGTCACCTTAGTTAGGTTAGAATTAACCTCAGTACTTGGTCATCACCTCCTTTAGGTAAGAATTGACCTTAGTCTTAGATCGTCACCTCAGCTAGGCTAGAATTGACCTCGGTCCTCAATCGTCACCTACATTAGATCAGTATTTACCCTTGTCCTTAATCGTTACCTAAGTTAGGTCATAATTTACCTTGGTCCTCAGTTGTCACCTCTTCTAGGTTAGAATTGACCTCAGTCCTCGATCCTTAATCATCACCTCTTTTATCTCAGAATTGATCTCGATCTTCGATTCTCACCTTAATTAGGTTAAAATTGACCTCGATCCTCGGTCTTCACCTCCTTTAGGTAAGAATTAACCTCGATCCTAGATCATCACCTTAGTTAGGTCAAAATTAACCTCAGTCATCGGTCGTCAGCTCTTTTAGGTCAGAATTTACCTCAATCTTGGATTGTGACCTCAGTTAGGTCAAAATTGACCTCGATCCTTGATCATCACCATTTTAGGTTAAAATTAACCTCAGTCCTTGATCATCACCTCAGTTAGGTCTAAAGTGACCTCGATCGTCACCTCTTTTAGGCTAGAGTTAACCTTGGTCCTAGATCGTCACCTCAATTAGGTCAATCAGAATTGACCGCGGTCCTCGGTCGTCACCTCTTTTAGGTCCAAATTGACCTCAATTCTGGATCGTCACCTCAGTTAGGTTAGAATTGACCACGATCCTCGGTCCTCATTCATCACCTCTTTTAGGTCAGAATTGACCTTGGTCATAGATCATCACCTCAGTTAGGTCACAATTGACCTCGATCCTCGGTCGTCACCTCTTTTATGTCATAATTGACCTTGGTCTTGGATTGTCACCTTAGTTATATCAGAATTGACCTCATTCCTCGATATTCACCTCTTTTAGATCAAAATTAACCTCAGTCTCGGATCGTTACATCAGTTAGGTCAGAATTGACCTCGGTCCTCGATTGTCAGCTCTTTTAGGTCACAATTGACCTCAGTCCTAGATTGCCACATCACTTACGTTAGAATTGACCTTGTTCCTAGATCGTCACCTCTTTTAGGTCAGAATTGACCTTAACCCTCTGAATTGATCATCCACATCCCTTAGGTCAACATAACTGACCTCCCTCCATCATGTGGTGTCTATTCAATGCCCATCACTTATTCCAAGCTCAACCATCAAAGGGCTTTATAAATACCACATTCTGGGACCCCCTAAGTCTCTCCTTATACCCCTAGCACTTTCCCTTTTCACCACAAACCTAGTTCGCACCCCGAGTACCGATTTAGAGGCCCTCAGGTGCCCCTAGGTCCGATTTGACTCCAG
The DNA here is from genome assembly GCA_949130495.1 of Sambucus nigra. Lineage (NCBI taxonomy): Eukaryota > Viridiplantae > Streptophyta > Magnoliopsida > Dipsacales > Adoxaceae > Sambucus > Sambucus nigra. Next base: position 367,164,114 of record OX422212.1, read on the forward strand.
TCAACTCTACAGTCAGAGAAAAATATCTTTTAATATTATAAGGGTACTAAAACCCCTTTCCAACGGTCCACCACATTCCCAAAATAGCGTAATCGTTCAGACGAACGATCCGTTTTCCCCCAAAATTGATTCGGAGGCCACTGAGCGCTTCTGGGCTCCGTTTGACTAAAGTCAACTCTTCAACTTAAATGAGGATGAATGAATATCTGAAGGGAACTAAATAACCTTTCTAACAATCTTCCCTGTGCATGATTCTAGCCTACGCTACGGACGAACGATCTATTTTACTCCAAGAGGCCACCGGGCGCTTTCGGGACCCGATTGACCAAGGTTAAGTTTTCAAATCGAGTGAAACTCTTTAGAATGTCTAATTACATCTCCTAAACTTTCCAATGGTCCACCCCACGCGCGATATGACTTACCATATGGATGAACGATCTGTTTCCATCCGATAATCTCTCGTCCAAAAGATCGATGTGCATTTTCGAGCCACATTTGACCTAAAGTCAACTCCCAAACCTGGGAATAGTCCAAAGGCTCTCGAAGGTATCTAAAATACCTTTATAATAGTATTCCCTGTGCATGATTCGGATCAATGTCTTGTGCGCTATGATTGTTTTTACGAGACTGCCAATTGGTAACACAGTGCTGAGGGTTACCTGCCGATAGTCACACCCTGGGTAGGACGATCGACACCCCCATTTTTCCCTATTGAAAGAGGCCATGAACTCACTCCAAAAGACGAAAAAAATCCATCAGCATTAGTGATGTCATAAAAATTCTCTTGAAATCAACGAAGTTCCACATGAGAAGTTCCATTCAAGCCTAAATACCCATCCTTTTCACACCCAATTCGGAAAATATCTTTCTCTCTCATCAACATTCATCAACATTCAAAGGAGTTCATCCAAGATCCAAGATCAAGCTCCAAGGAAGGTCCAATTCCTTCTCCATCTCTTTTAAATCTCTTGTTTTTGCATAACATACATTAGATTCATAATTTAGTTTCACTTTAATTCATACATATTAACTTCTACACTTTTTGTTAGTATATTTCATATACTTTATTTTCCATTAAAAAAACTCAAAAACAAATAAAAGAGGGTTACACTCGTAAATTCCGAACGAAATTATCCATCACACTTTTTCTAAAACCCAAAACACATTTCTACATGTATACACATAATAAAATTCTGTTCGAATCCATGGGATAAACCCCACCCCTATTCTACATTCGAACTAAGTGAACTTTGATGCCTTTATAGGCTATGTAGGCATCTCAGGTTAAAATCCGAGACTCGAGTCTAATTTTCTAATTTCTCTTGTTTTCCAAATTTCCTAAAATCCCTCATTTTCATAATTATCACACTTATATATATATATATATATCATGCTTATTTGCATTTCATCCGACACATTTTATCATTTCCCAATAATGATCAATATCGCGATGAATACCCATATTCTATCTTCTACATTTATTATTATTTTGGGAATATTTCTGTGGATGACCTCACCCTATCTTCTCCATGGTATGGATCAAACGATTTAAATCTCCATTATATAAACACATACACACAGTTCACGGGGAGACACAGTTCACGGGGATAAAGGAAAATATTAATATTTTCCCATGAGAGACTGAAAGGGCGGGGTGGGTGACTAACACCTTCCCATTCCGTAACTTAGCCCCCGGACCTCCGATCTATTGGTTTCAATTGCATCAGTTTGTCCTTGATGTCGCTCTCTCGAAGTGGCAACATATTCTTTTTCATGTTTTGTGCAAAATATGATGCGGACTCCATCTTTTTGCATTCTCCCCACTCCAACGATAATCGAAGCACCTTTCGAAGAGAAGTGTGTGAGATCGTGGCCCTGTTCTTTCTCGAGGGATCCTCGTCCTTCCCCCCCCCCCTCCCAACGAATGCCATGCCCCGGGATGGCCACAATCGTATATCTCATAATATAATAAAATATGTATGATTCTCCTTTGTTAATGAATCATGTGAATCTGCATATAACCTAATGATTTAGGTACAACAGATTCTTTTCATAGCTTCTCTCCCTAAATAATTGTTGGGATAGAGATCATTTAATAGAAAGGGAGATATAAATGCTTCGCAGCTGCATTAAACATTTAAAACAACTTTTGTTTTCTATGATATAATATTATATTTTGACATGATATGATATGATGTGACCATACATGATAACACATAACCCTTCATGTTATCTAAATAGTCATGCGTAAGATAAAATAACAATCACAAGAGAATTCTTCATCGCTACTTCACTCTATTAGTGAAGAGGCTTAAAATTATATAGCATTGTATGTGATTGTACTTGTTTACTTTTAGAAGTAGTGGGCAATCTTATTGTTTACACCTAGACATAATAGTAGTAGGTCTATGGATCACCACCCCACTCGCACTTCTTTTGTTATGATAGCCCACTTAATAAATAACGAGTGGCCAATCCTATGCCAAGATAAAATAGGAATCTCAAGTAAATCATTATAAGCATCATTGTCTCATAGAAAAAAATCTAACTACCCACCCAATAACAACAGAAGAGGATGCCAAAAAAATTGAAAACATACAAGAAACTACAACACAACATGCAATATGACTAAAAACATGATGATATAAACACGAGTACAACAAAAGAGATACCCAAATAAGTTGTCGGGTCACAGACAATACAACAAATAAATAAATAAAATAGTAAATGACCTACATATGAAATCCCTAGATACACATAACCGAAATATAAAATGGATCCTTATCTAGATTTACAAGAACAATAAGTGGCTACACCAAAATCCTGTAACATTCCGTAACTGCTACAGCTGCAGGGACTCTAAATAGAATAGGCATCACTGACAACCTTGCGGAGGGACACCTAAAATAATAAAATATATGTATAACAAGAGAAAAGATATAAATGGGTTAGAGCCTGAGGTTTGAAAATAGTTTTAGCAAGTTAATTAAAATGCATAATAATTATGCATCCACAAAATCATAATTATAGTGGTGTCTCTCTCTCTTGGGATTCAACCTCATCCCTCATCTATAGTGCACACCTAAAATATGCATATGAACCTAAGATAGGTTACCCGACACATTATAGGGGTAAATCCCCTTAAATCTACACATAAACCTCATTCAAGCAACTCACTATCTCTAACATAACCATCCATCTACTTCTTCTATCATCTCCTAAGTTTAGGTCCAAACTTATAAAATAATATAACTCAATTATAATCTCTCAGTTTTCTAATTATTTACTTCACAAGTTCTTAGCATAAGATATCTTACGTTATCATTAATGCTAATAATATAACCCCCACTATTTCACCTATAACAAAGAACTAAGGACCAAACATATCCCCACACCCAACGTTAAGCTAAGCTTCGTGCATGGGATGTCTTGCAAAGCAAAATCCAAATAATCGCTCTGATACACTAACACCTATCATTGTTGATTGTGGGAATACATTAGGACCTCGGTCCAAATTACACCCCCAAATTTCTTCCCGTCCATAGGCGTAAGAGTATACTCATCCACTCTCGTGCAACAAAGGACAAAACATCTTACACATCTTTAAAACCTTCTCTAGTTATAATATTAAGATATCACACAATATCTATAAAGCTTTTATAGTTTTACACACACATATTATACATGATTCATCATTCTCAATAAGTACACATACATTCACACATAATATGTATACTAATAATCTCTAAATGCTATCAACTTCAAAGGAATCGCTCACATGTCCCTGGGTTACCAATGGTCGGAATAGCTCACACCGAACTTGGTAAAAACCTAAATCACAATGTGTGGGAAGCGTCCATAGTTCCTCCCCGAAAATGAGAACGAATCATACCCACTACTTCTCACCCCTAATAAGAATCACGCAATATAAATAATGGATGCTATGACATGGGGACTATACTCTCCCTGCACCTCAAGCCAGGGAGATTCACCTATATCGTGCAACTTCCCTTGATAGCATCAGAGGGGTATGAATCACATAATATATATCATACACAATATAAATTAAATACACCACTGATCACATCATAATACAAACCATCACCAATGTATATACATTCACACCATATATATGTATAACTATGCACATACTATCCCTCATCTATATGTGTAAAAGTAATGGATTCAGCTATATGTATACAACTCTGATAATACTAACCAATACACTCTTGCATACATTCCCAATTCATTTTATTATTTAATCCCTCACTTGAAGTTTACTAGTCTGTCATCTCTCACCTAGTCAATATTCGACATGTGGTAAATTCCTACTACTCGAAGAGTTTACGAAAGAATTTGATATATTAAACACCCAAATATACCTCCAAAATAACCCTTAACCATCCTCAAAAGAATCCATATTCCTTAAGGGACTTTCGAAAAGAAATCAACACAATTTACTCTTATAAATATCTCCATAATAACCCCCAAAGTGTCCCCTCTATAATATCCTAATATTAATCCTCAAAATATCTCACGAACATGTTTACTACACTATAATGGAGGGTCCCTAAGTGATAAAACTAATTAGAGATGGGTAAAACATGAGTTAGCCAAAAGTAGTGATCGGACCGGACCGGGGGCCCTAAAAAATGAACTGATCCGGGTTCTAAAATTTTATAGAAGACCTTTAATGACTGGATCGATTTGATTTTCTTAAAAACGAGCCGATCTGATTTCCTAAAAAACGAACCGTTCTGGCTTCCCTACCCAGACCGGTCCGGCTACGGCTTTCGAAGTTAACACCCTGTAATACCCCGTAATTTTATGGCTTTTAATTATGAGATTATGGCTTTTAATTATGAGATTAATTCAATGAAATTGCTTTTAATTGTGGGATTAATTAAATTAATTTGGGATAATTAATTAAAAATTAATTCGGATTTAAATAACGAGCGAGACGAGAGTTAATATTTAAATATGATGATAATGTTGAATATTACTGAGTGATGATGGTCATATGTGATTATTGAATTTATTAAAATTGTCGCGAGTTAAAAATACGATAGTTTCGGTAATTAAGTTGGGACACACATATCAGTCGTGTCAGGACCAAATTTAATGGATTTACAAGTATTTTATTTTTATGTCATCCGTATGATCATTTGAGTACGCCAATGTGTTCGAAAGAGTCGATATAGTCAGAAAACACTAGCTGGGGGTTTAGTTTGGGTCCCGGGGCATGTTTAGGCCAAACCGGCAACCCGGGAGGGTATTTTAGTAATTCCTATTTTTGGTGAATAGTGATCCCCAAAAATTAGGAGATATTTATCATCCAACACTTATGGTTATTATGGCCATTATTTGTTAAACACAAGAGAGTAACGTGAGAAGAAAGAAAAGGGTTTAAGGAGAATTCCAAGGCTTTCCAAGGCAAAACAACCACCAGCATCGTCGGATTGTAACCGGAAATGTAACCAACCAATACTATCACCAACAGATCAAAACTTCTAACCAGAGGCAAGTGATTTATCTTGCAAACATTCAAAGCATATATTTTATATGATAGTTTAGATTTGATGATTTATCGTAAATAAACGAAATAATTGTGAAATTAGAAAATTAAACATTGAAAATGGGTAGGCTTCGTGAAGATAAACTTCTGGGTATATACTTGTTATGAAACCATGATCCATGCGTTGAAAATTGTGAATTTATGTCCAGTTTTATGAAGATATTGAAGAAAATAGAAGAGATAGGATTTTTATGAAATTTGGGTGTTTTGATCCAAGAAAATGATGATCCATGATGATTAAATGATTGTAATATGTTAAAGTTTATACTAATATGTTAATAGGATGATTAGGGAACTTTCTTGGGACTTTAGGACGTTGTAATGAGGAATTTGAGGTGTAAAAAGGAAGAAACCCGTAACTGTTTAAGAAATCTGGGCAAAACCCTACTTGATCGATCGATCGATCCAAGAACGTCGATCGTTCGATGATCGATCGATCGATCCTTTTTATCGATAATTCGACCCCTCCTGATTTTTGGCAAATAATTTTCCTTTAAGGTTAATGAAAATCCCAAGGCCGATGATGATTCTTAGGGTGATTAATTTGATATTGTGGAACTTAGTTAAGGTCAGTAGGGTGTTAGTTGATGCCCGAAAAAATGGTTTATCTTATGGATTTGAATGATATTGCTTACGAGGGTTACTGAGTGAGGTACGGTTAGAAATCGTTCGAAATAAAACTACAATGGGAATTAATGATGATGTAAGGATAAGAATAGTAACAGAAGGACTTTAAGTTACTGAGATAACATTAGAAATTAATAGGAGACCTAGTAACCTTTTAGGATAGGTTTAAGTGCTCCAACTGATACGACAAGAGAGTTATTAAGATAAATATATATTACGTATGATGTTAGGGTAACCTTGCTATGTACGAGACTTACTACATGGAATGTGTGAATAACTATATTGAAACATGATTACTTAGGATGTGTGAATGCTTGGTGTATGGATTTCTTATGTGTATGACATACCTACCATACTTGCTATCATGGGAGGTTGTTTTTCGGAAAAAGGCCCATCTTATCTTTGTGTGCCTTCAGGGGGGATTTAGATTGGTACCTTAAGGACATAGAACCGTGAATCACTTATTTGTGAGTTGATAAGTCAACTAACCATGGGATCGTAGGTATGTGCATGACCCATGGGTATGTGAACTATGTTCGCCTCCAATCTGTGTGATTTTTATTGAGACGGTTCTTAAGTGATTCGAAACACGTGATTCTTACGTACGTGATGTACATGGATTTGATATCAGAGTATGCGTGCACCGCATCTTAGCCTAGGGGTTCCTTATATGTATATATGTACTGAGAGTGATTTATATATGTATTTGTGACTGGTTCACTGTTGATTAGTAGATGTGAATAACTAAGATATTTGAATGGGCTAAGAATGTGAGAAGTTAGTTAACACTTGAGACAAGTAATTTAGTGAATGTGAATATGAGTTATGAATATGACTTGTTTGGGTGTTACGAGTAGATACCCTATGCTACAATGCGAAAGAAGGAATGGTACAGACTAGTTAGTTAATTGCATAACTATGATGGGTTAAGGGTATACGTTAGGCGTGCACAATAGCTCAGAGGTGATAAACTCGTGTGAGAGTACGCAACTAACGTGTTCATAATATGTGTTGTTTAATTGTAATTTAAACACTTGCTAAAATTTTAAAATGTTTCACCTCTTACTTTGACCCGTTTTCCTCCAAGTCTATTTTTTTTGTAAAAACATTTTAGGTGCCCAGCCAGAGGGATGCCAAGCGTAGGAGTTCCATTCTGATGACGTGTTATAATTGCTATGGAAGCTACAAGATCTCAGTATTAGACGTACCATATTTATTCTTGATTCCTTCAGGGTCATTCATATCAGTTAGGGCATGGTGCCCAATTATTATCTAGATATTATAGATGCAGACTTTCATTATTTCAGATGTTGGTTTAATCAAACTCTCGTATCGGGATTTTATTTACTCTAGCATTACTACTATTGGAGTGTTTACTCCAGACTCAGTTTATTTCTTTTCATTGATTATTCTTGAGATTGTTTATGCAATTGAGGGTTGTTGATTGAATTACTTGGTTGTTCTAAATTTAATTAATAAAGTTTGGCATCTTTTTTTTTTAATATTAGGTGGCTAGTAATAAATTAAATATTTTTGACAGTGATGCTAAGACTGAACGAACTTCATATTCTGTATTAGTTTCATAAATGAGTAACTACCCTATATTTAATTAGTCGGGGAGTCACAGGTGGTATCAGAGCATCAGGTTCTAGTGTCCTTTAGGATCTGTGCGGCTTATTATGCTTCCAGCGTACCTTTCTTTGATGTAAATCCCTATGTTTAGGATTGTTTATTTCTTTAATGAGATTTCGTTCTCCTGCTATAATGTATATGATAGTGAATCTTATTTGCATTCGGGTGTGTTCGTGGAACGAATAATACAGTATATCGTGCGAGTTGGGCGGACAATAGGAGGCAAGGCTCAGTTGAGGTGATAAGGTATATTCAAGAATGATGATCGTAGTTGAGGTCACCCTTATTTCAACACGAAAATCCAGGACAATAAAGGTGGCTTGGACACAACATATGACATTATAGTACTGCTATAGTAGAAAGTGGAGTCAAATTAGACTCACCGAGTAAGGTTGGATTGGGGGAGAGTCAGACAAAACATTGAAGAGATCTAGTAATGGAAGTTCTAGAAATGCGGAAATGGCGTGTGTTAGCCAACGAAGGTAAAATACCCAAAGGCTTGGGCATATTTCGGAGTACGTCAAATTGGGAGTGAAAATTTGGGGTAAAATTTTTCTTGGCTCGTAAGAGCAAAGTTACAATGGTGAGAGGTAGCCACCACACTTAGAAGTGGAATGTTTTGTCAAAATAAGGCACATACGTATGGTTTGATCATAAGTTCCTTCATCGGATATTCAGGATAAGATGGGATGTTGTTCTCAACTCACACAAGAGGGTCGGACAGAGGTCACTTTGTGAAAAGAAATTTAATTAATTAGCTAACCTTACACATGATGGAATAGGTGCGATGGAGAAGAGGACATTGAACATGAAAATTAATTTACAAGAATAATTGTTTGCACTTCTGGGGAATTCTGCTTGGACGGTTAATGAAGATGGTAACAATGTCACATTTTGTTAATATGGAGGTAAACTCTTCCTTATGTGCGCAGTAATAAGGATCGAAAAATTTAGACAATTTAAGCCTAGGGGAAACGGTGCTGGTGAAGCACCACAAGGGGGAGACCTATTAGGGGACCCATTTAAATGATTTGGATAGAAAAAATTTACCGAGCAATGGTGATTTCAGTAAGAGTTATTGAAGCCATTAACGTGTTCCTTAGGTCCATCAAAGCTAAGGGAACAGTGGAAGTAGTCATCAGAATCGAGACTACGGACGTCCGAGAGAAGGACAACCCAAACATGGTCAGTGTGACCAGAGACAAGTGGAGTATGTGTAGAGGTATTTTGTGGGGAGTGAAACCCGTGCGTTAAAATGTTTCCCGAAGAAAGTATAGTGATAAGGGTATGGTGCCTAGCAAGGGCAATAGTTATTGATATTTTCGATTTGGTACGGACAGGTGTGTTAAGTCCCAGAACCATTTGATCAGTCAGGGTGATTGGAAGGGTAGAAGTATGAGTTATATCCTCAGATGATGATGTGTGTTGTATGTGTCACGAATGAGTTACTACATTTTTATTATTGCTATATTCGCATGAGAGACAAGTATAGTGCGTATATAGGCAATGTTATTATTTATGTGAATATTATCCCTGGTATAGTGGGGTTACCTTTAGTGTTATCCGCGGAGGATGAATGGGCGTATTGATAGTGGTATATAGTTTATTAAAATTACTCGTTTTAGTGTTGTGTTATACTAGTATGATATTATTTTAATTATGGTTTTATTATAATGATTAAACCGATAGTGTGTGGTTATTACAAGTCTATCGGGGTTACGACCTTGGTGTAGAATTTTTTGTTCTGGCGAGACCCCATCTACCAGAGGGTCGGGCTCCCATTTATATATTTGTGTGTGTGTATATATATATATATATATTTATATATAAATATTTTTAAGACTTCAAAAAGTATAATGGTCTCGGATATTTGTTCTCGATATGTATAGGGACTTTATTGATATAAATTAGAGTGTATTTGGTTTACTGTTCAGCGAAAAGATTTAGTTGGTTATTATAATTAACGCTCAGGATGTGGTAATAAGAAGAGTGCATTGTTATATCACCCTTTAGAGATGTGGAAGTTAATACTCATAGTTGTATGTATGGGGATTGTATTATGAGAGCCCTGATTATATTTTCTTGATGTTTATGGAATACGATTACCATGAATGTAAAGAGACAATGTCTTTCGGAAGAAGTTCTTTGTTTAAATCTAATTGCGGAAGGAGGTGTAACTTTGTTGTCAAGAGACGGGAATCTAGGGGTACATGTTATGGACTAAGGGTCTAACGGATTTTGATGACCGACAATGCTTGGTAGTAGTGTATCGCGGGTGTTCCTTTTTTCGATTTCGCTTTGCGAGACATCCCACGCATGAAACTTAGCGTAAGGTTAGTAGTAAGGAGATGTTTGGCCATTCGTCCATGTTTTGGGTAACTCGATCGTTATGGAAGTATGTAGTTATAACTAGAAGTTATAGGGTAAATTACGATATAAGGCCAGTAGAGCCAATTGCTAGTGAGGAAGTACAGATAATTTTATTTCATTTTGGCATGTTGAGGGATGAAATGATGTTTAGGAGGATTTAGAATTTCAAATTCGGGGGTGATTGAGAACACCCAAGTGGTATAGCCACGTTGCAAATGCAGGGATAATAAGGAGTTTGGAGTACTTATGAAGCGTATGTGATGTTTAAACCTGTATGCATGGGTTATAAGGGGTGTAGACACCCTGGTTTGCTGATGTGATAATCTCCGAAAGAAGAGACATAAAGATGAGTGAATTTTATACATGTGAGACTCATATTACAAAATAGTAGAGGTAGATTGGATTAAGAATCGTAAGAGAAGGTTGATAATTAGTATACTCATGTGCGATCGGAGTAGCACATCCGAAATTGGTTGAAGGGAAGTGGGACGTCATTTAAAAAGGGTCTATTCCTTGAGAAGACAAATATTTAACTATTATGGACAATTTGGAGCAGAGCTCCACCCAATCGAATGTTGAGGGTGGCTTACGCATAAATAGAGTGAGGATGTCAATAAGGTATAAAGAGTCCAGATGTGCACAACGTGTTGAAATGTGTATGGGTCAAAAATTTTGGTATACATCAAGGAAAGTATAGGGTTATTAAGTACCACTTAATGGGAGGAGTTATAAGTGGAAGTCGGTGTTGAGAGAGACATGTTTAGTAGCCCCACGTTCACCACTTATCGATAGAAATCGGTTGCAGTAAGGGTATCAACCAGAAACGTGGTGTCGAGCCGACGATTCCAGTAGTAGAAGAGTCAAGTTGGTAAATTTCTTTGATGGGTTGAAATCATAAAGATAAGTAACGAGTTCCTTTGAATATGTGGAACGGGTTGTCAAGAAGGAAATAAATTGTTATATCCTTGGGTGATTTACATTATTATATAGTGATCGCGACGGTATGTGGTCCTACCTAGTATTATTCTGAACTAAGATGAGATCCTTGAAACCCACCTTCAATATGGGGTATAATGAAGTAGTGGGAATAGTTTCTTTTTGAGAAAGTTGTATCACCTATAGCCCGAGGAATAAGCACAAGGTGATTGACGGTGGAACTGTATGAAAGTAAATTTTTGAATCATTGCGATCATTTGATTTCCACATCGGGTATAGATCATAAGTGACGTATGGTAGGGTAAAAAGGAGATGATATTACCAAATAGTGAATTTGTGTGAAAGATCCCGTACCGATTTATAGTGGACAAGGTTCTTACAGATGTTTTGTGTAAATGAACCTTACTATCCTCCCTCTGGATGTTTAGAGGTGCGAGTTATTAGAGTTTTGGGATCCTTCAGAAGTTAGAATCCGATGACTATAATGGGATAACCACCAATCGTCTGAGATCCGTTAGAAGTTAGAATCCGATGACTATAATGGAATAACCACCAACCGTCTGAAGTGGATTTCCCTTATGTAAAAGTCAGAACACCGGGAACATAGATTCTAAGAACGAACAAGAGTAGTCACATGTTTTATGGTTTCTCATAGGATGGGAGTTTTATGTTTAAATAAATGCGGGAGTTTATACGAAGTGAGGTACGAACTCACAATAATATTGAGTTAATGCGGCCAATGATGTATAGGCTATTCTTATTCGAATGTTGTTTAGTAAGAGCACAATGTGAGGTGAATTTATTGAAGTGTAACCCTATAATTGATAAAGTTTCAAGAGTGTTCAACAAACTTGTTGTGAAGCAAGGGTTGTAGTGATTGAGCCTTTCTTTGTTTTTTGTTTTGAGTACTGGAGGATACCTAATTTTTCCAGGTATGCCTACTTTTCTGAATTTCGGGATGAAATTCCGTTATTAGGGGGGAAGTATGTAATACCCTGTAATTTATGGCTTTAATTATGAGATTAATTAAATGAAATTTCTTTTACTTGTGGTTTTAATTAAATAAATTTGGGATAATTAATTGGAAATTAATTCAGATTTAAATACGAGAGTTAGTATTTAAATATGATGATAATTGTTGATTTAAAAAAATAGATTTGATCTAATTAATTAATCACTGAGAAATATGAAATAAGAAATAAGACAAAGGATTTTTAAAGTGGTTCAGCCTTAATGAAAACGGACTGCGTCCACTATCTTGTATTGCTGGGTATTTTTGCCTTATGTTTGCTAATAAAAGCTTGCCCCGCTGTGGGGGTATTACAATGTATTTAAATCCCTTGATCTATCAATGTGAATAGACAATACGTCGTTTATTAAATGGACATATACATCTATACAAGATAAGAATGTTCATTGAATCTGTCTTCATCGTTTCATCTTCTTGACCATGTGCTTGGTATATTGAGTCGCTCGGTACGATGAGTAGCTCGGTGCTTTAAGTTTCACGGTAATTATATTCAGGCCATGTAGGATAGCACTTGTATTCATATAATAGGTCCACGTCGGTTGACCAATTTTGGTATCAACAGAATCCCCTAATGTTTCACAATTGAGGATGAATATGAGTATGTGGAATATTATGTCCAAACAGTAGCTCGGGCATGTTTTTCCCAGTTTTGTTAGACTACATATCCTCAATACTTGTGAATTTTTCTTCTCAGCATATTAATTTTGAGCGCGAAATGGTAAACTTGTAAATATTTTGAATTTTTAGGAACGCTTGGGAACTTGTTCCTTTCAGCCGCCAATAACGCAATCATCTTTTCTAGTAATCATTTCTTTTCTCTCTTCCCAATGTAAGGCATTTAAAAGAGATAGAATCAAATCATCTTCTACTTTTTACTTCCAGACTTCTAAACTCTTTGTCTTCTTGGTCTGTCCTTGTACTTTCATTTTTTCTGTCACCCGCCTTAGAAGATTTCTTAGTTTTCTATAAGAACTTCTTCTTTCTTCTTTCTCTGCTTTAGCCACCATGGTTTATCTTATTGAATTTCGATAAGTTCCGAGATGATTTTTAGATTCCCTCTTAGGTTATTATAGAAGTACCTCCTTGCCCCTCTGATTTATTTTCTTTGGCTGAGGGACACTGGTTTCCCTCCCTTTTTATAGCAGAATGTGTCTTTTCTTTTCCGCCTAATCCCTGGTGTTTAGAGTTTTGCCAATATTTTGATATTATTTCTGCGAGAGTAGCTCCAAATACATGGAGTGTAGTTAATGGCGTACATAGGTTAAACCAAATTCATGGGACTAATTTAGGGATCCCTAAGATTATGTTTTGTTATAAATGGGTTACCAGCGATACTACTTTTTATTTAAAAACTAGGTTTTCAAATAGGGCTTTAGTAGTAAATCTCCCTGATACTAATAGGGATTATTTTGATCGTGGGGTTGTGATGAAAAATTGGTAACACCCTCCTAAACAAGGGAGTGACGTGTACCAAGGTCCCAGATGCCCACTTTATGGCAATGGGATAGGTTGTTCTGTTTTTCAATTTAGCTTTTTTTATGTTTGATGAAATGCGTCACTGATATTTATTTTACTTTTTGCAGTTGATAACTAAAGAAATCCCCCTAAAGAGAGTGACATTAATATAAAAGATTTGAAACTCATCTTGGGATTGCATCAATTAGTTAATGGGGAACACGTTAGAGATGCTTATTATTTGCTGAGATACAAAAACACTACTTCCTCTTTTATTGCTCGACCTCTTGCCGCTCATGTGATAAGTGATCTTGATTAAATTCCATTATCTCGAGCTAGTGTAGAAGAATCTTCTTCCGATTTGGGTACCTTTATGGATGATTTGATGATGAGGAAGAGGAGAATGCCTAAATTCTTTGCCAAAGATGCTCCTGGCACTGATGGGGAAAAGAAGAGCAAAGAGAATGTCCCAGCTAAAGGGACGAAGAAAATGGATATTGCTCTGTCTAAGGGAATAATTTTAACCGTCAATGAGGTCGATAAGAAGCCACCTATTGTCCCAAAAGAGGTAGCACCTTTGATTGAAGGTGTTGCTATTACACAAGGAGAGGCAACACCTTTAATTGAAGGTGGTCCTTTAAGGAGATTGAGGAGAGGTCTTGCAGAATGACCTATAAAAACTGCCGCTCAACTTCTGATGTTGAGGATCCTTCTTTGAGAAATAATACTCTAGCTCTCAGTGATCTGAGCTCGACTAAAGGTTTGATCAAGTCTTGGACCATTATCGAATATCGATCTACTAAGGGTTCCCTTTCTCGGGAGAAGGTCATTGACTTAGCGGCCCAACATATCGCGTCAGCAAGTATCATCATCCTTACTACTTCACCTCCATAAACCGTATTCATATTCTGATCTGGGCTTGTTTTCTTTTTCAGTTTATGACGTGTTTTAATAGTATCTTCGAGAAAGATGAGGCTGTTAAGGCTTTAACTTCCTCCAATGGGGTTGAAGAAGATTTTACTAGGTTATCACAATCTTTGAAGGAATACTGGCAGAAGTACGAGGAAGATAAAACTACTTGGGAGAAGAAACTTCTATTTGAGAGACAACTCATCAACAAGATGATACAGATCAACACCAAGCTGCAGATGCCTCCATAGAGTTAGAGGAAAAATTGAAAGTCGTCATTTCCAGCAAGGAAAAAGATGATGGCAAGCTTGAAGAGGCTGAACGACATAAGAAAGATCTAGAGGAGAAGGTGAAGCTTGCTGAGGGATATGCTTTTTCTTAGAAGGTGAAGAGAAAAGTTGCTGTGAAGAAGTCCTTTAGCTCTGTTTGGGATAAAGGATGGAATAAAGCCTTAACTGCTATTACTTTCTAGATGGAGTATGCAAGTTTGAACTACTTCAGAGACGGATGGGTCACAACATTGAAAGAGTTGAGTGTTGCAGATGATTCTGAATTATTTCAGAAACACACTTATGGCCCTCCTCCTACTATTGACGAAGAAGAAGAGGATAAAGCTACATCTGATGAGTCTTCTATGGTGATAGTAGAATAATTACCTGTTGTTATCATCCCTCAACCCTCCAAAAAAGTACAGTAGACAACAAATTCTACTGGGCAATGCCAACTTCCCTCCGAGTAACCAAATCCTTCGTCCAAACCGACTGATGATATTATCGGAAATAAGGAGAAGGTGTAAAGTTGTTTGTCTCTTTAATTATGTTGTTCTTCTACTTTTCCCTTTTTGTTGTAACTTTGGCTGTACTTGCTTCTCTCGTTGATCAATAAAAAATATTTTTATTTGTTCTGAATTTCCTCTTTTACCTGCTCATCATATTTATACTATTGTAGATTCGTCTACATTTTTTCTTGCTAGTTTATTTCTAGGATGGAACTCTTATCAGTTCACGATACAGAGTTGATGAAGAAATGTAATGATTACTTCAAAGTTGGTCATACAGACTTTACTGAAGAACAAATAGTTAATATTCTTAGATCTGATGCCTCAGAATGAGCAATTGATGCTTATCAATACTTAAAATGTCTGCAGCTGTAGCGAACAACGTGGTGTACTATGAAATGATGGAGGATCGTCAAGGAGTAATTGAGTAACTTCAAATTCAGCACAAAGAAACCACTACTCTTCTTCATGAAGGTTATGAGCAAAAATATCAACAATTGAGTGCTGATCAGGGCTACGAAAAATTTCTCTCAGCCCATAAGAGGAGAGAAAGTTTATTGAAACTTTAAGTCAAAGAACACATGATCATTGCCAAGTTGCTTGAGGAGGAAAATATTTCTTTGAGAGAAGAATTGAAACAACTAAAGTCTGCCACTTCCTCTGGAGCTCTGATCCCAATTAATGATGAGGGTTTTTCATTTTTGGAAACTGAAAATGCCTCCTTGAGAGAAGAATTGGAGGCTTTGAAATGAGCCAAAATTACATCATCCACTCATGGCAGAGCAAGGACTTCTATCCATGGGCGAGCAAGAGCTGGTCGAATTAATATTGAAGAGATGAGGACCCAACTGCCTTTAAAAAATCAAGTCATTAAACTGAAGGAAAAAAATCAAGCCTTGACTGAGATGTCCAGAAAAATCTAAAGTCTTACCGAGCAACTTTCCAAGCAAAGTTCTGCCTTGGAGAGTAAAGATAATTTTCTGAAGAAGCTCCATCAAAATGTTAAGAGATTGACATATCAATTCCAAAAACATCCATGAGAATTCTAGATGGAAGGATATAATGAAGCCTTATGCCACCTTGACGCCAGGTTGAAGCAGTCAAACAATGAGGGGTATAAGCAAGGGTGGTTGGATGGTCTTGGTGTGATGCGTCTTGAGAAAGGAAATTCCTTGTGCGATTGATACAAACCCCGGTTTCTTGATATACCAGTTCCTCTTTTCAACTTAGATGTTAGTTGGATTCTAGCTCGTGCCATACCTCAATGTTTGATCTCCAAGTACCTTGGTGATTACAGTCTTCATGAAGATTATGAGATATCCCGACCTTCTCATCTTCTTGAGCGACCAAGTTCGAGCAACACTAGAATACTGCAAAATTTGAATTTCATTGACTCTCCTTTTTCTTTGGATGATCCTCCAACTGGAATTGACCTTGTATCAAAATCAGAAGGAAAAAAGCTAGTAGAGTAGGAAATTTGTATTCAATGTGTAAGAGAGTAGTCTAATTTGGGGAAATATTGGATTTTAGCACATGCTTGACTTGAGCAACTTTGGTTGTGCCTACGTATTCGTTATGCTCAGAATCAAAGTCAGCGTAGTTCATGAGTTCATACTATTCGCCGAAAAACTCATTGTGGTGGTTTTTCGGAGAGATGGGAGGTGTTGAAACTCTTCTCCAAAACTCTTTTCTAAAACTCTCACTAAAAACTCATAAGACAATAAAATCACCCTTCTCTTCTAAGAATATCTCTCTAAAATTTATGGGGTGAGGCTTATTTATAGCAAAACCAACCCAAGTGGGTCGCCACATGTCAAATAACCCGTGGTGACACATGTCTTATTTTATGTGGCTTGTGCCCCATAACATATGTGAAAACTCTCAATACTAGAATATTGTCAAGTTAATACGTAAATAATACACAAATACGTGTGATATGTTCGACACGCATAATAATACCTCAGTCGCATAAACACATGGACTTTTGTCAATATTTAATCATCTCTAATCTCATTTAATAATTTAATGAGAGGCTTATCGTTAAGCCCCTCCTACATTGTAACACCCCGTATTTTTGTGCATTTAATATTTAATTAATTCGGGGACTTTAAATTACTTGTGTGTTGTATTTTAATTGAATTAATTATGATAATATATTTATTTAAATATTAATCGGGGAGTTAATGGTTAATGTTTAGGAAAATTTATTTACTAAGTGAATAGTAATAATTTAATTACGTCATTTCGAGTTTAATGACGAGGTATACACTTATCTCAGTCGGGAGTCGGTATAGACTAAAGGGGGTGTGAGATAAGAATTTTTATAAATTAATTCGGATGTCAATTCTGACTACGCCTCGAGATAGTCAGAAAAGAGTACCCGGGTGTAGTAATTGGGTCTCGGGATATTTTTGGGCATAGCCGGGCCCACACGGGGTGAGTTGGGCCACTTTAATTAAGCCCATTAGGTGAAAAACGGGATTAAGGGTTTTTAACCTAATGGGAGATTAGAAAATCAGCAGCCAACACAACTCCAAACCTAGGGTTTGAGAGGGGATTTGGGGGAAAGCAAATCAAGAACAAATTGGGAACTTTTGGAGCGAAATTGAGGGACTCCGCCAACGGAATCAGACACTACGAACACTTTCAGGCAAGTGGTTAACTGTTTTGATTTTTAAAGCATGATAATCAATTAATATCATGGTGATGTGGGTATGAAAATCCGTTTTTGGGTGTAAATGGGTACAAATGGGGTTTTTGGTTTTTGAAACACTTAAATGAGATTCAAAGTAAGATTTAGATGGGTGATTGATATCTGAATATGTATATATGATTTGAAAGAGAATTTTAGAACATAAAAGAGTGGAAATCAAATCTGGAATTTGGGATTTAAAACAGATAATTGAATTTTGTGGAGAAAGACCCATTTCGAAAATTTGTGAGATAATTAAAGAAGTTGATTATCTTAATGATTTCTATGATGAATAGGATGTGGATTAACCATGTGTAGATGATGGGATGATGTAATTAGAGGTTTAAATTATGGTTTAAAAAGCTTGAAGTTCGTTAATGGTGGAAATCAGGGGGAAGGAGATCTGTCACGAAGGGGTCGATCGATCGATCGGGGGGCATCGATCGATCGACGATGGAAAAATCTGGGCAGTTCAGCCTATTGTCATATAAAGGGGGAAATTAATTAAAGGTTTAATTCCCTTACATTTATGAGTGATATAAAATGATGATACACATATTCCTAGTAATTATGGGGAAAAGTAATAGGGACTAGGGGCAATTTATGTGGGGAAACTTTATGGATGAATTTGAGAGATTTTATTTCAAAATAGTGAGGAACGGATCAAGTGAGTGAATCCGGGTATATTGGTAAAGTAACCCATGGTAGTGAATTAAGTTTTGAGATAAACTAAGTAATTTAGAGACGGGGTATAGACTCGGGAAATATTTAATTTCGGGCCAAGTGAATCGAGTCCGGGTATGTTATTAATTATAAGCAAATATAATTGGGAAAATTCTAGAAATAAAAGTGTGACACATTGTAGTAAAAAATGTGGGTATTATATTATGAGATGTAAATTGAACCAAGTGAGTGAGTCCGGGTGTATTTGGTAAAGTGATATCAAGGTGTTAAATTAATTGTAGAGAGGAAGTAATTAGTTTGGAGTCGGAACATTGACTCGGAAATGTGGAGGTAAGGGCCAAGTGAGAGAGTCCGGGGATAATGGTTGGGTGACACCAAGTTATTAAATTAATATGTGTGTTAATTAATTTAATTAGAGTCGGTTTGTAGACTCGGGTAGAATTAAATTAATATGTGTGTTAATTAATTTAATTAGAGTCGGGCGATAGACTCGGGGAAGTATTAAATTAAAAGGTGTGTTAATTAATTTAAGGAAAGTATATTATTAATTAAAGTGTGAATTAATTATATTAGGGTCGGACCATAGACTCGGGAAGAGGAAAAGTTATTAAGTGAGAAAATTAATTACATTGAGTCGGGCCATAGACTCAGGAAATTTCAGGCAGTGTATGGAATATTGAATACATGGTAAAGCCAGGGTTACTAAAATATATATATACATACGGTGTACTGATAGTATATATATATACGTGTATATATTGTGTGTGATATTAAATTACAGGAAGTGTACGGGATCTTGAGTACACGGTAAAGCCGGGTTTATATTATATATATATATGGTGTCGTGATAGTATATATATATGTGTGTATTTATTGTGCGTGATACTAAATATCAGTGATTAGATATTTATTAAAATTATATACTCTAATGCTATCAAGGGAGGTTGCGCGATGTGGGTGAATCCCCTAGCTTGAGGAGTAGGGCGAGTATATCCCCAGGTCATAGCGTCCGGTATATATGGGTGAGGGACTTATCTCACTTTCAGGGAAGGAATATAACCGCCTCCACTACGTTTATATTTTGGGCCAAGTTGGTAAGCGATTCCAACTTGGGGAACTAGGTTTTGTGAGCACACCTAGTGAGATAGCATTTTAGAGGGAATCATCCGGTGAGGATATACTCGGAAGGATGGATATACGTATGATATATGTGTGGTTGTTAGTAAAGGTACGTATAATATGGTAGCATATATTATATGTAGGAGATAATACAGTGTGTGATGTATTTACTTTATATAACTCGGGTTACAGTTATATGCTGTTAATTAATGAGAAATTAATTAAGTTAATCATTTGTGGGGATAATACAGTGTGTGATGTTTTTACTTTATATAACTTGTGAGACCGTTATATTCTACTATTTAAGAGGAATTAATTAAGTTAATTGTGAAATTACTTATAATTCAAGGATCATTATACTCGGGTTGGAGTAGTATGGCAAGGGAAGGTTATACCAGGACTAGTTGGACGGGGTAGTACAACTAGGTGGGGTTAAGGAAATCGATAGGTGTGCACAATAGTGGAGGGGTGAGAATGTCCACAAGGGAGTGCGATACTAACTTAAATATGAAGCGCATTCATGCATTTTAAATTTACTGCAGTTAATTCACTTGCTAAATATTTTCAAAATGTTTTGTGTTCTAACCCTTTCTATAAAACTATTTTCAAAACCTTTTAGGTGTCCAGCAACTGGGTCGCTAGGATTGATATTCTATTCCAGGAACACGGAGCTGCGACATATGTGGATGCTAGCAGGAGTTTGGATTAGACGCATCATTCGTTCATTCCTAGAGTAGGAATCTTGTATCAGTCTAAGTTTTATTTAGGGCTTGTAGCCCAGACTTCTCGGTACAGTTTTCAGGTGTTGTATATTTGTATTTGGATTATTTCTTTGGTGGCCGGTGATTTATTCGGCATGTTGTGTAATTATGATTCAGTTTATTTTCATTCAGTTGTGTGAATGGTTTATATGTTATTTCCGCATGTACTGTTTCGGTTTAATTAAAAAAAAAAGTTAAAATTGACACCAGTTTTTGGAATACTAGGTGGTTAGTAAGTTTTAAAAAGTTTTTGACAGTGATGCTAAGAATGATCCAACTGGGATTCCTGTTTTAATTTGGTATAGGACTGATCACTCGGTATTTTATTAGGCGGGGTGTCACAGATGGTATCAGAGCATCAGGTTCTAGTGTCCTTAGGATCTGTGCGGCTTTTCAGGTTTCGGCTTAGCAATCTTTGATATAGAGCCCTATCATAGGATTGTTGTATTCTCATACGTGTGCGCATATACGTTCTTCTACGAAGTTTATATTTGAGAGTGAACTCATACCAATTCGGTTCTCATTCCAGATGACGCCAGGAGAGAGCAGCTAGGGCAGCAGGGGGAGATGAGACGAGGGAGGCTCGTTAAGGGCAAGAGCTACCACAGTAACAGCCAGAGATGATTTTGGCAGCATAGGTCATTGAAATAATGGCACAGGAAGTTGGAGCAACGGTGGTCACAACGGCAGGGTACTTTCCACGGGATCAGCCACAAGTGTTAGTGGCGCCGGGTGTTCAGACTCACGCGGAGTCGTCAGGGTGGAAGCAAGAAAGAGAGGTTATTTTAGCAGGAACCCACCAGAGTTGCGAGGGGGTTCAGGTGTAGTACTAGCGTGTCAAGGAAGGGAGGTATCCAGCATCACCTACGCATGGGAGATTGCGATGGGGTACGAAAGTAAATGCTAACCACTTTTAGTTAGTGGGAGCGGTGCTACAGTGGTGGGAGTCGATCACCACAGTTGAGGAAAGGGACACACTAGCTACTGCAGAGTTTTGGGTGCAGTTCAACCGCAAGTATTTTTTTTCCTTCAACGGTCGAGATCGAAATAAGGAGAAAATTTTGTGAGGAGACTCAAAGGGAGACCGTTAAGTGGCCGATTGCGAGGAAGAATTCACTCGTTGGCAAAATTTTATACCGGATGAGGTAGGCAAGGATAAGAGAAAGAAAGCAAAGTTTATGGATGGGTTAGTCTGGAGAATCAGACAACATTTAATTGATAATTACGCATTAGTAGATTATATTGATGTCATTAATGCAACACTCCGGCACTGTTGGGAATATCGCTTCCACCCAAAAGGAAGTGGGAGGGGAGTGGGGATTAGCCAGTCGGATGAGGCAGAAAGGAACACTACCAGTGGGGTATCCCAGTAGCAGACTGGGGGAGATCAGGGGCCGAATTTCCGGTAGGGAAATCATGCCAAACGATCTAGAACTGGAGGCTATCGGCGGGATGGCTAGGAATTCCAACAAGGTTGGCATGGTAGGGATCAGTGACAGGGTGAACATGTTAGAAAGTGTTTCGTTTGTGGGAAAAGCGAGACACATGAAGAGATATTACCTTGAGCGAGGCAGGGGTCAACTACAGGATGAGGTCCTGGATGTACAACCACTACAGCAAGACGCGGGTGCATTCGAGCAGGGAGAAACTGCTCCGGAAATCGAGAACCAGCCGATGCAGCTGGAGTATAGAAGTAATTATTTTACCCTAGGGGCGTGGGGTATATTGTTGAATGACAAAGAGGATGTCACAGTATAAGACTTATTTTTCACTAGAGTTCGTAGGCGAGTCGAACTTAGTGGGTGCGTTGGCGGTAGCAGCCATAGCATGTGGGTAAACTTTTCGTAGGGTAGCGGAGTTCCTTAGTGTTCTTCATGGGAGAGTGGAGGCATACACTGAGTGATTTGTTGAATTATGCGAGGAATGACTACTTTCGTGAATTATGGGAGTAGGGTTGATTATACTTTTTAAACATCGGCCGGATAACGATGGAATATAATTATTGTAAATAGTGGAGTTAAATTTTGGTGTTCACGACACCAGGGTAGGGTTGGTACTAGGTATCACCGGAGAGGGCGTATAGCCTATATATATGTGGATGTATATATGTTGTATTACGTGGTGTTATAGCACATATTGAGGTTTTGTGTTCTCACATTTTATCCCGGTAAGTGGGTATGTTTAATGAAGTGAATCCGGGTGGTTGATTTGATTTTCGAGCAAAGAGAGATAGCTCGGGGCTTATTTGGCGCAAGAACTAGTGGTAGTAAGGGCGCGGTATCATGTTGTCTTTGGTAACATAAGGGTAAGCGTATATTCTTTTGTGTTGAGAGATAAGTATTTGTGGGGAGATAGTTGGATGTAGCATGGGTTGAGTACCCGGGCAGTAATTATATAAGTAAATATATGTATATGTGATATGACTACGAGTTTGAAGTTATATTACGGGTTACGACTAGCACAGTCGGGTAACTTTCCTGCGGTAGAGCGCGGGGATAGTGTGTATGGGCACCCGGGTTAATTAAGGCAAAATTTTGTGCAGTTAAGCGCGGGTATTGGGTGTATGGGCGCCCTGGTAAAGTTAAATGCATACTTGTGTAACGTATGGTTGGAATCGGATGGGATAGAAATAGCGGGCTTGGAGGCACCTGACTAGTGAGTAGTATGTGAATACTGGAACACTAGGTTAATCTTAATTTCGAGGACGAAATTCCTTTGTAAGGGGGGAAGTATGTAACACCCCGTGTTTTTGTGCATTTAATATTTAATTAATTCGGGGACTTTAAATTACTTGTGTGTTGTATTTTAATTGAATTAATTATGATAATATATTTATTTAAATATTAATCGGGGAGTGAATGGTTAATGTTTAGGAAAATTTATTTACTAAGTGAATAGTAATAATTTAATTACGCCATTTCGAGTATTAATGACGAGGTATACACTTATCTCAGTCGGGAGTCGGTATAGACTAAAGGGGGTGTGAGATAAGAATTTTTATAAATTAATTCGGATGTCAATTCTTACTGCGCGATTGAGTCCGGATGGGTCGAGATAGTCAGAAAAGAGTACCCGGGTGTAGTAATTGGGCCTCGGGATATTTTTGGGCATAGCCGGGCCCACACGGGGTGAGTTGGGCCACTTTAATTAAGCCCATTAGGTGAAAAACGGGATTAAGGGTTTTTAACCTAATGGGAGATTAGAAAATCAGCAGCCAACACAACTCCAAACCTAGGGTTTGAGAGGGGATTTGGGGGAAAGCAAATCAAGAACAAATTGGGAACTTTTGGAGCCAAATTGAGGGACTCCGCCAACGGAATCAGACACTACGAACACTTTCAGGCAAGCGGTTAACTGTTTTGATTCTTAAAGCATGATAATCAATTCATATCATGGTGATGTGGGTATGAAAATCCATTTTTGGGTGTAAATGGGTACAAATGGGGTTTTTGGTTTTTGAAACACTTAAATGAGATTCAAAGTAAGATTTAGATGGGTGATTGATATCTGAATATGTATATATGATTTGACCGAGAATTTCAGAACATAAAAGAGTGGAAATCGAATCTGGAATTTGGGATTTTAAACAGATAATTGAATTTTGTGGAGAAAGACCCATTTCGAAAATTTGTGAGATAATTAGAGAAGTTGA
This sequence comes from Sambucus nigra, assembly GCA_949130495.1. Lineage (NCBI taxonomy): Eukaryota > Viridiplantae > Streptophyta > Magnoliopsida > Dipsacales > Adoxaceae > Sambucus > Sambucus nigra. The sequence goes on from OX422212.1 coordinate 367,188,334, forward strand.
TTATCTTAATGATTTCTATGATGAATAGGATGTGGATTAACCATGTGTAGATGATGGGATGATGTAATTAGAGGTTTAAATTATGGTTTAAAAAGATTGAAGTTCGTTAATGGTGGAAATCAGGGGGAAGTAGATCTGTCACGAAGGGGTCGATCGATCGATCGGGGGGCATCGATCGATCGACGATGGAAAAATCTGGGCAGTTCGGCCTATTGTCATATAAAGGGGGAAATTAATTAAAGGTTTAATTCCCTTACATTTATGAGTGATATAAAATGATGATACACATATTCCTAGTAATTATGGGGAAAAGTAATTGGGACTAGGGGCAATTTATGTGGGGAAACTTTATTGATGAATTTGAGAGATTTTATTTCAAAATAGTGAGGAACGGATCAAGTGAGTGAATCCGGGTATATTGGTAAAGTAACCCATGGTAGTGAATTAAGTTTTGAGATAAACTAAGTAATTTAGAGTCGGGGTATAGACTCGGGAAATATTTAATTTCGGGCCAAGTGAATCGAGTCCGGGTATGTTATTAATTATAAGCAAATATAATTGGGAAAATTCTAGAAATAAAAGTGTGACACATTGTAGTAAAAAAATGTGGGTATTATATTATGAGATGTAAATTTGACCAAGTGAGTGAGCCCGGGTGTATTTGGTAAAGTGATATCAAGGTGTTAAATTAATTATAGAGAGGAAGTAATTAGTTTGGAGTCGGAACATTGACTCGGAAATGTGGAGGTAAGGGCCAAGTGAGAGAGTCCGGGGATAATGGTTGGGTGACACCAAGTTATTAAATTAATATGTGTGTTAATTAATTTAATTAGAGTCGGTTTGTAGACTCGGGTAGAATTAAATTAATATGTGTGTTAATTAATTTAATTAGAGTCGGGCGATAGACTCGGGGAAGTATTAAATTAAAAGGTGTGTTAATTAATTTAAGGAAAGTATATTATTAATTAAAGTGTGAATTAATTATATTAGGGTCGGACCATAGACTCGGGAAGAGGAAAAGTTATTAAGTGAGAATATTAATTACATTAAGTCGGGCCACAGACTCAGGAAATTTCAGGTAGTGTATGGAATATTGAATACATGGTAAAGTCGGGGTTATTAAAATATATATATATATACATACGGTGTAGTGATAGTATATATATATACGTGTATATATTGTGTGTGATATTAAATTACAGGCAGTGTACGGGATCTTGAGTACACGGTAAAGCCGGGTTTATATTATATATATATACGGTGTCGTGATAGTATATATATATATGTGTATTTATTGTGCGTGATACTAAATATCAGTGATTAGATATTTATTAAAATTATATACTCTAATGCTATCAAGGGAGGTTGCGCGATGTGGGTGAATCCCCTAGCTTGAGGAGTAGGGCGAGTATATCCCCAAGTCATAGCGTCCGGTATATATGGGTGAGGGACTTATCTCACTTTCAGGGAAGGAATATGACCGCCTCCACTACGTTTATATTTTTGGCCAAGTTGGTAAGCGATTCCAACTTGGGGAACTAGGTTTTGTGAGCACACCTAGTGAGATAGCATTTTAGAGGGAATCATCCAGTGAGGATATACTCGGAAGGATGGATATACGTATGATATATGTGTGGTTGTTAGTAAAGGTACGTATAATATGGTAGCAGATATTATATGTAGGAGATAATACAGTGTGTGATGTATTTACTTTATATAACTCGGGTTACAATTATATGCTGTTAATTAATGAGAAATTAATTAAGTTAATCATTTGTGGGGATAATACAGTGTGTGATGTTTTTACTTTATATAACTTGTGAGACGGTTATATGCTACTATTTAAGAGGAATTAATTAAGTTAATTGTGAAATAACTTATAATTCAAGGATCATTATACTCGGGTTAGAGTAGTATGGAAAGGGAAGGTTATACCAGGACTAGTTGGACGGGGTAGTACAACTAGGTGGGGTTAAGGAAATCGATAGGTGTGCACAATAGTGGAGGGGTGAGAATGTCCACAAGGGAGTGCGACACTAACTTAAATATGAAGCGCATTCATGCATTTTAAATTTACTGCAGTTAATTCACTTGCTAAATATTTTCAAAATGTTTTGGGTTCTAACCCTTGCTATAAAACTATTTTCAAAACCTTTTAGGTGTCCAGCCACTGGGTCGCCAGGATTGATATTCTATTCCAGGGACACGGAGCTGTGGCATATGTGGATGCTAGCAGAAGTTTGGATTAGACGCATCATTCGTTCAATCCTAGAGTAGGAATCTTGTATTAGTCTCAGTTTTATTTAGGGCTTGTAGCCCAGACTTCTCGGTACAGTTTTCAGGTGTTGTATATTTGTATTTGGATTATTTCTTTGGTGGTCGGTGATTTATTCGGCATGTTTTGTAATTATGATTCAGTTTATTTTCATTCAGTTGTGTGAATGGTTTATATGCTATTTCCGCATGTACAGTTTTGGTTTAATTAAAAAAAAAGTTAAAATTGACACCAGTTTTTGGAATACTAGGTGGTTAGTAAGTTTTAAAAAGTTTTCGACAGTGATGCTAAGGATGATCCAACTGGGATTCCTGTTTTAATTTGGTATAGGACTGATCACCCGATATTTTATTAGGCGGGGTGTCACATACATTTGCCCCCTCGTACATATAGTTGATATATTGATACATGTCTGAAATATATGGACTGTATGTACGAAACAACTTTAGTCAGTTTTCATATATTCGATAGACCCGTGAATCGTGGGTCATAATCTCGTACCTCATTTAATCTTGATGATGTAATTTTACCTCATATCTCACATTTTATGATATACTACAGTCTCATATTTCATATCTCAGTTATAGATATACATCAATCTCATATCACATATCTTAAATCTCAATTATTTTTAGGCTTTGATCTCATAGGTTATTCTGAAGGACCTCGTTTATCATTCTTTTCATATTAATTATATACTATGAGTGTTTTCCCCATTCCTATTTAAATGAACATGCACCCACGATTTTACTGTGGTTGTTCGTAACTCTGCTTTTGGTAAAAAGTATTATCATGGACACATAATAACTATTTCAGCATTCTCTTCTATCATTCTCAACCAAGCTTGGTGGAAGTATTATTATGGTTTACATAATAACTACTTCGTCATTACCAAGTTTGGTGGAAGTATTATTATGGTTTACATAATAACTACTTCATCGTTCATTTTTATCATTCTCGGCTAAGCTTGTTGAAAGTATTATTACGGTTTACATAATAACTACTTCATCGTCCTCGATTAATCTTTTAGTTCATGCCCATGTTTTTTGACTTGTTTTTATCACAATGAGGTTTCTTGTGCATGTATGTATTATTGGATCGATCAAATTACCACTTTTAAATGTTTTTCGCAAACTCACTCCTACGAGGTGACATAATGATGAACGCACACTTGTCAGGATTTTTCGTAAACTCCTCCGTTAGAGGTGACTTAATAATAAAAACACGCTTGTTAAGTTTTTTTGTGAACTCCACCTTTAAAGGTGACTTAACAATAAAAACACGCTTGTTAAGGTTTTTCGCAAACTCCACCGTTAGAGGTGTTTTAACAATAAAAACAAACTTGTTAAGATTTTTGTAAACTCCACCGTTAGAGGTGACTTAACAATGAAAACACACTTGTTAAGATTTTTCGTAAACTTCACCTATAATGGTGACTTAACAATGAAAAGACTTGTTAAGGTTTTTGTAAAACTCCACCAATAACGGTGACACCCATAACGGTGACTTAACAAATGAAAACACTTGTTAAGATTTTTTTCGTAACTCCACATATAACGGTGACTTAACAATGAAAACACTTGTTAAGATTTTTCGTAAACTCCACCTATAACGGTGACTTAACGATGAAAAAACTTGTTAAGAGTTTTTTAAAACTCCACCAATAACGGTGACACCCATAATGGTGACTTAACAATGAAAACACTTGTTAAGATTTTTCATAAATTCCACCTATAACGATGACTTAACAATGAAAACACTTGTTAAGATTTTTGTAAAACTCCACCAATAACGGTGACACCCATAACGGTGACTTAACAATGAAAACACTTGTTAAGATTTTTTTTAACTCCACCTTTAACGGTGACTTAATAATGAAAACACTTGTTAAGATTTTTCATAAACTCCACCTATAACGGTGACTTAATAATGAAAACACTTGTTAAGATTTTTGTAAAACTCCACCAATAATGGTGACACCCATAACGGTGACTGAACAATGAAAACACTTGTTAAGATTTTTCGTAAACTCCACCTATAACGGTGAGTTAACAATGAAAACACTTGTTAAGATTTTTCGTAAATTCCACCTATAACGATGACTTAACAATGAAAACACTTGTTAAAATTTTTCGTAAACTCCACCTATAACGGTGACTTAACAATGAAAACACTTGTTAAGATTTTTTGTAAATTCATTCTTATGTATCACTTTTTCAGGACGGGATCCCATACCTGCCGAATGGAAAACTGAGCGTGGTCCTTCGTATGTTTCCATTAATGACCAACTTCTCTGGATGAGCCAAGTCACAACGACCGTGGTTCAGCCACTTACCAATTTAATTGGGTTTGTTTTTTTGAATATAATACACTTCTGAAGAAGACTTACCATAATACTCGCAAACTTCTTGTAATATGATGTCATATCTCGAGGATGACTACAACTTTGTCAATCTCTGAGTGATAACTATTTAATTCGTCTAAAACTATTTGTGAAAGAAGTTGAAGAAGCTTTTGTAATGCTCTACTTGGACGCTACTATACTCTGAAGGCTCATCAATCTAACCTTGGCGTGGATGATGTCGAAGAATCTTTAGACTACAAGATACGTTACGTCATAATATCCATTTACCCCCTTTATTTTGTTTTATCTCAAGATAAAATAAAATAAAATAAATTACATTTATCATTTACAATTTCTACCCGAGGAAAAAAAATGAAAGCAACCTAATTATTACATTTCATGGGGTATATCTCAAACTAGCATATCTTTGAACAATGGCTTGATGTCAGCCTCGGTTCATATCTGCTCATTCAAAAGCCTCTACAAAATAATATCTTTCTAACACAATAATAAAATCTTGCAAATGGTTAGTAAAACCCAGTAAATATCCAAGCACAATTCTCATTATGCCCCATTTATTTTATTTTAGTTGATGTAATAAAATAAAAGTTAAATAAAGTCTGGGGAAATTTTTGTAATGAGTCATAACCACCCATACTTGTAGGTGTATCGTGCGGAATTTAATGTCATTTGAGCACATATCATAATAAATCTGAAGGTGTATATAATCTCAAGGTATATCTTAAATTCTAAAACATATTCAAATATTTTGTAAATGAATCATAATATATGAATATGGTGTATAAACATAGGATGATGTTTACAAGTGCCATAAAATACTCAAATGAAACTTCATTGTGCTTCCTCTATCTAAAAAATCTATATTCCAGATTTAATGATTTTAAAGCTTCTTAAATCATCAGCATAACTCATGAATTTAGCATATCAATTTGGGTAGTACCATATGGCAATGGTATATATAAAAAATAAATACTTTCTTCTTATGAAAGAAAAGCAGGTGTGCCCGCATTTTTATTATTATTATTATTATTATTATTTTTCTTTGTTTGAATCAAAAAAATGTCCCAAGAAAGTATATATCTCATTAATCTCATAAGCACATATAGCTAATCGACATATATATCTCTAGTATATATATGTATAGGTGGAGTGTACCAAATCTCTAGTCACAAGCGAAATTCCTTTTAAAGAAAAAGGAAAAAGAAAATATTATCTCTGGTATCTTTTTTTAAGGCAAATTGAGTGTACCAAATCTAGTTGGACCCACAATGAAAAATCCTCAATTCTTTAAGTTTTAATATAAAAATGGGTCATTAGTACGAACGCACGAGATCATTGCCATCAATAGATGCAGCTGACATAACATACTGCTTTTCAAATCTCAAAATATCATTTCTTTTAACACAATATCAAACTAGGAGATATGTGAGAAACCATCATTTATATGTATCGTACTTCATACCGTGCAACCTATATTAGATATGGAGATTTTTATTTTTTTATTTTTTATTACCAGACCAAGTTTGTTGGAGTTCAATCCTAAGATGCTTTGGTTGATCAGAATCTCATAGTGGATCGGTGAAATCTAAGAAGGGTAGGGGTAATCCGTGATAAACCTTGATGGTCTGAGATCCATCGGGTCGTGGTTTTCCAGGGCGATCATCGCCGATTTTCTAGCTAGTCAGTCAGCTCCCTCGCCAGACCAAGGTACAAAAGTTGAGATACCACCTGCTCAGTTCATCATTTTTTAATGGGGGGAATAACGAGTTCGACAATGGTATGTTTTTTTCAAGAATCCTAAAGACTACCATGGATGGATTTTTTTGAATATCAAATTCTGTTGTTGATCTCGAAATAACAACAAGCTATTTCGTGGAAGCACCGAAGTAAAGCGAAAAACAGTCCTGGGTTTTGATCATCATTTTTTTTTCAAATTTGTATAAATTAGCTGTTATTGATCTAGCTGAGATCATCAGTTTGTACAAACCTCTTGCATTTTTTTTCAAATCTTTTCATACATATGAAAATCTCATCTCTCAATGTAAATTCCTTGGGTCCTGCGCCTATGTACAGACATATGGTTTGAGCCGTGCAAGTCTGTACACCTCTTATTAAATGATTTGGTTTGTAAAGGGTGATACCCATCTATAGCCACGCACTTTAGTCAATTTGATGGACTTATAAAAGATTTAAAACAACTCTTTTTCTCAGTGTGTACTATTCTCTATTCAGATGTTTATGTTTGCTCGGTAAAAAAAAATTTGTGTATATCTCTTAGTCAAATATTCGTACATAGGGATGTTCTTTCAATAAATCCATATATAATAACGTCGCAGTAGTGACGACTATGTCTGCCTGGGTAACCTATATTGATTTTGGATTTGGAGGAGAAAATGCATTATTTTGTAAATGCATTTTCTGAACTTTTGATACCAATACATAGTAAATGATAGTATCTCTGATAAAAAAAATCTCTGATCAAAAGTAGCACGCATGATAATGCTGACACGCATGGATTTATGGGATTCGTAGTCTGTAAAGAAAAAGTTTTGAAATAGTAAAGGGATTGATGTCTTTTGTCAAACACAAACTGTACGACACATAAATATTTATGTTGGGCCATACTCCTAACACTTTAATAAATATATCTTGACAAAACAGTACAATTCGATTTATGTTTACTCAGTAAATTGTTTACTGACCAAACATATTGAGCCAGTTTAGTTGCCAACCTACCAGGTTTTACTCAAACACAAACAAATATCTAGGCTTTAATCTCAAATAAAAGAACCAAGGTTTTTCGTATCTAACTATGTAACTCGTAATGATTTTTGTCCTCTTTTAAATATGAAAGATTCTACGAATAAAATTTATGCCATCACAGAACATATATCCTCTTCTTTTAAAGATATCAATGTCAGTCTATTATTATGGATATATTTCAAATAATTTTTTATTCGGAGATAAACATCTTACTTAGTGTTTTTCTTGAAAGTACACCATATGATTTTGATGGAAGGTAGGAGAGATTTACTAGCAGAAATACTTATCTGGAATGAAGTTGCATATTTTTTTCACATAAATGTTGTAGTGCAAAGTTTCTTTGCCAACCCCTTTTCCTCCATCTCCGGCCACTTTTCCGAGCACGAATGAGGCGTTACACGATAAAAAAACGGGAATACCTCCCCAGCAGAGTCGCCAAATGTAAAAGAGTAGTCTAATTTGGGAAACTATTGGATTTTAGCACGTGTTTAACTTGAGCAAGTTCGGTTGCGCCTACGTATCCGTTATGCTCGGAATCAAAGTCAGCGTAGTTCATGAGTTCATACTATTCGTCAGAAAACTCATTGTGGTGGTTTTTCGAAGAGATGAGAGGTGTTGAAACTCTTCTCCAAATCTCTTTTCTAAAACTCTCTCTAAAAACAAATAAGACAAGAAAATCACCCTTATCTTCCAATAAGATCCCTTTAAAATGTATGGGGGTGAGTCTTATTTATAGCAAAACCAACCCAAGTGGGTCGCCACATGTCAAATAACCCGTGGTGACCCATGTCTTATTTTAAGTGACTTGTGTCCCATAACATATGTCAAAACTCTCAATACTAGAATATTGTCTAGTTAATACGTAAATAATACACAAATACGTGTGATATGTCCGACGCGCACAATAATACCTCAGTCGCATAAACACATGGACTTTTGTCAATATTTTATCATCTCTAATCTCATTTTAATAATTTAATGAGAGGCTTATCATTAAGCTCCTCCTACAAAATGAATATTAGTTCATTTTTTTGTAATGTTTTTTATCATTGAATGAAGAAAAATTCATTTGTTATTTTGTACTTTCCTTGGAAATTGATTGATTTATTATGTCGGTCTTTATGAGATCAACATCAATAATGCTATTCTTTGCTGATATTTATGTAAAAAGACAATTTTTCCTTTGTTTAATTTGATTGCCTAGACAATGGAGCTTTGCCCCATATCTTTTCCTAGTTGTAGTGACGTATCACTCGTAAATGCCTAAGCAATAGAATAATATTTATCCCATGCTCCTCCTTAGTCGTAACAATCTTATCTAGATTGCCTTCGTGCCTATACAGTAGATGCCCCTTAAGGTCACCCATCTCCTTGCCTAGTTTTGGGTGCTCCTTGAGGTCACCCATTATCAAACAGGCTTTGCCTTGTATGATTTTTATGCCAACATTGTTGATTATCGACCAACCTTAGTTGGTGGTTGTTGACTGCCGACCAACCTTAGTTGGAGGTTATTGATCGCCGACTAACCGTATTTGGTGTTTTTTATAGTGTGTAGCACTTGTACTCCAAAAAAATAACACAAAATAAGATTGGTTCATTGTCATTTTCATTCATATTGAAATAATAGGGTACATGTGTATGTGTAGTTACATTACTAATAATATTTTCACAGGTGCTCTGCATTCCAAGAATTTTTTAACTCTTCCCATTCTAAAGTTTCTATTATGTAGGTACCAGGTCGAACAATAGTAATAATACGATATGGACCATGCCAATTAGTTTCCAACATGTTGTGTTTTTGAATCACTTTCTTGAGAACATAATCTCCCTCCTTGAGAGCACACTTTTTGACCCTTTTATTGTAGAACATAACAGTTCTTTGCTGGTAAGATGCATTGCGAATTGTTGTATCTTCTCTAACTTCTTCGGGCATATCTAGGTCCAGACGTCTCATCAGATCACTTATCGGGGAATTGAAAATAAGAATCCTATTACTAGGTAATCATAATTCAGCTGGTATGATTGCTTCACTCCCAAAGGCCAGCATATAGGGAGATTCTCCAATTGCTGTGCCGGGAGTTGTTCAGTATTCCCACAATACAGAATGCAATTCATTGATCCAATTTCCTTTGGCATCATATAACCTTTTCTTCAATCCGTTCACAGAGTTCTGTTCATCACTTTTGTTTGCCCGTTGCTTTGTGGATGTCCTGGAGAAGAATGAATTTTTTTAAACATTAGACTATTGATAGTATGCAGAGAACTCCTCATTATCAAATTGGGTACCATGATCAGTGATGAAAGCATGTGGAAGACCATATCTACAAACAACAGTGACCACCAAGTATTTAAATCATCCTTTGGTTACTAGCAAAGACCCCACTAGGTCATTTCCCCACATGGAAAATGGCCAAGGTGAAGTGATTGGTGTCAATAATACCTTGGGAGTTCTTCGTATGGTGGAAAATCTCTGACACTTATCACATTTCTTTGCATAAGCCGAACAATCAGCACACATCATTGGCTAATAGTACCCCTGGGTAGTTATTCTCTATAAAAGGGTCCGACCTGCTATATGGGCTCCATAAGAACCTTCGTGAGCCTCTTCTATAAGATCTTTGACTTCTGATGGATGAACACATCTTTGCAAACCTACTATTATTCCTCTTCTGTACATAATGACGTTATTTAAAACATATCTGGCAGCTTTAAACTTTAACCTTTTAGTCGTAAGTGGGTTAGCCGGTAGTATACCTTCTTTGATGTAAGCTCTAATGGGATCCATCCAAGAAGGTCCCATATCCAAAGTGATGAACCTCGCCGTTAAATCTTCATCAATGCTTCGGTCTGCAAGTATCTCAATAGGAATTATTCTTCACAGCTCGGTACGTGTGGATGAGGCTAACCGAGTAAGTGCATCAGCTTGCACGTTCTCCAACCTCAGTATTCTGATCATCTGAATAGCTGCTAAACTAGCTATAACATCCATAACTTTAGCTAAATACCTCGTCATGAGCTCTCCTTTCGCTGCATAAAGACCATTCACTTGATGCACTACGAGTTGGGAATCGTTGAACACCATGACTTGTTCTGCATTTAATGATTTGGCTAAACTAAGGCCTACAATTACAGCCTCATATTCAGCTTCATTATTGGAAGCTTTAAACTTGAAACGTAGAGCATATTCTATATCTAACCCATCTGGGCTATGGAGAATTATTCCATCTCCGCTGCCTGTGGGACACGAAGAACCATCAACATACAAATTCCAGATTGGGAGATTATCGTCAAAACCTTGGTCAGATAAAACTCCTTTGTGGAATATTCTATGCTTCGTTTCATCCTCCTTCCATTCTATCTCCTTAACAGTAGATTCTGGTTGATTGCCTATCAATTTTTCTTACAACTCTGCTACTAGGAGTTGCTCGGGGGATATTTCAGTTGACCCTCTTATATTCTTGAGTTGTTCTGTGTTACCCCTATTGTTCGGAAGGATATGGACAAGTGAATTCTGTAATGAAATCTGCTACTGCTTTCCCTTTAAGGGAGGATATTGGTTCGTAAACGAGATCATACTCCCCTAATTCCACTGACCAATACATCAGTCTTCCAGATTTCTCAGGCTTATGTAAAGTCTGTCTAAGTGGCATGTCAATGTACACCACTATAGTATGAGCTTGGAAATATGGTTTCATCCTTCTACTCACCTTAATCAATTCCAATACCAATTGCTCTAACTTTGGGTACCTAATTTCTGCTCCTCGAAATGCCTTACTCGTGTAATACATTGGTCTTTGTATTCCACCTTCTTCTCTACTTAAATCTTAGCTAACTGCACTTTCAGAAACAACTAAGTGCAGGCATAATTTTTCTTCTACCACCGTCTTGGGAAGCAGAGATGGTGTCCCCAAGTATTTCTTCAAAGTAAGAAATGCCTTCTCGCACTCGTCATTACACTCAAAAGTCTTTCTAAGCACCTTGAAGAATGGGAGGCATTTATCCGTCGCTCTGGAGACAAACCTGTTTAGAGCTGCAACACACGTCATAAGGCTTTGTATTTCCTTCTTAGTAGTTAGATATTTCAGTTCTAACAAAGACTTGATCTTATTAGGATTTTCTTTAATACCCCGTTGATTTATTATGTACCCGAGGAACATGCCTTCTCATATGCCAAAAGTACACTTAGTCGAGTTTAGCTTCATCTGATATTTCTCCATATGATCAAAAGTTTGGCTCAGATCATCTATATGGTCAGTAGCTTTCTTGCTCTTCGTCAGCATATCATCCACATAAACTTTCATGTTGTTGCCGATTTGTTCTGCAAACACATTGTTCATCAATCGATGGTACGTTGCACCTGTATTTTTAAGACCAAATGGAATAACATTGTAGCAATATGTACCCCTTGGGGTAATAAAAGAAGTACTCTCCCGATCTTCTGGTTTCATATTAATCTGGTTGTAGTCGAAATAAGCGTCTATAAAGCTTAGTAATTCATTCCTCGAGGTCGCATCTACCAGCTGGTCTATTCGGGGCAATGGGAAGTGATATTTTGGGCAGGCTTTGTTGAGATCGGTGAAATCTACGCACATCCTCCATTTGTTATTCTTTTGTTTTACCATCACCACATTAGCGAACCAATCAGGATATTTGGCATCCTCAATAAAAGAGGCCTTTTGCAGTTTCTCGTCTTCCTCCTGGATAGCTGGGTTCTTCTCTGGGCTAAATGCCCTTCTTTGTTATTTCACCAGTCTGACCTTCTTATTAACATTGAGTTCGTGGCACAAGAAGGATGGGTCTATCCCAGGCATATCTTCATGACTCCATGCAAAACCTTATTTTTGTTTCCTTAAAAATGCCACTAACTCCTTCTTTATTGAAGGATCCAGTAAAGAGCCAATTTTAGTTGTTCGTTCTGGTCATTCATCGTCCAGAATAACGTTCTCTGTGGCTTCCATAACCTGACTCTTCATGAGTTTTGATTCATCTCTTAGGTCCAATGTCTTAATTTTTGCATCTTCAGACTCATCCACTTGGTAGGTGGTGGTCTTCTTCCTGTCTTTATCCATCTCTTCCTATTCGGCAGATGAATAATAGCATTCTCAGGCCACTTTCTGGCTGCCCTTCATAATTCTAACTCCAAAATTGGTCAGAAACTTCATACATTGACGTACGGTTGATGGCACTGCTTTGAACTTTTTTAGGTCTACCCTCCTATAATTATGTTGTAGGCTAATTGGACATTTTTATCCATTACAAAAAAGCATACTTTGCTATTCTGCAAGAAGACCGGGTAACAAAAATCATATCCAACTTGATCGTCCCAAGTGGGAAGACCTTCTCGCCAGTGAACCCGAGGAGGGGCCTGTGGTATGGCTCCAATTAGGATAGCTTTTGATTTAAACTGTCAAAGCACAGGTAGAACATGATGTTTGTAGATCTACCATTGTCTACCACCACTCTTGAGATCACCACATCCTTCATCCTTACCTTGATCACCGAGGGGTCATTGTGAGGATACAAGACACCTTCCAGATCATTTTTGGAAACATCGATGACCAATTTATCCTTGTTCATCTTCCTTGGGAAATCCTCTTACGCTAAATTTATTCGTTGTATATAGGAACAAGCTTGGGCCTCGTTGAGGTAAGCTTTCCTTTTAACAGTATGATCCCCACCTCATGCATATCCACTTGTAATCACATTACATTCGAATGAGCTAAAATGGATTGAAAATACCTCGCATTCAGATTGCCTTGGCTTTTGGGGGAGGTCGAGGTCATCCTTCGAATCATCTTCATGGTCCCTTTTCTTATCGTCTCTTGTTTGTCGAGGAGATTTGGACCTTTGTCTTGCTCTGTCATTGGTCCTCCTATTATTTTTGATATCAACAAACGTGCTCAATTTTTCTCATCAATTGAGTGCCTCGATTTCATTCTGGAGAGCTATGCACCTCTTAGTCGTGTGGCCATGGTCTTTGTGGAACTCACAATACTTGAACTTATCCCTCTTTTCAGGGGCTGACCTCAATTTCTCCTGCCAACTCAGTTTTTCATTATTCTTTATCTCCTCTAGAATATGGTTTATATCCACCTTTAAGGGAGTATAATTCCCATATGTCCTCAAACGCTCTATTATCTCTTTTCCTTTCGATTGCTTATTGCTCCCATTATTCTTTTGATGTTTCTTTTTCGATTTGCCTTCAGCTTTAATCTCTGCTTTTCTCTCATCGCTCTTCTTTGCATCCATAACTTCTTCGACGTTCATAATTTTGGCTTCCTTAGCCTTTAATTCTGCCATGGATTTGGGGGGATGTTTTGCCAAAGTATAATACAACTTGTTTGGTAAAAGACCACTCATCAAAGTTGTGATTGATGTTTTCCCTTCATAGTTAATGACCTCAAGTTTCTTGATATTAAAATGAGTGATGTAGTCCCTAGGGCTCTCTCTTTCTTTCTGCCTCACACTCAACAAATGTGCTACTCTCTTGATTGGTTTCACGTCCAAACAGAAGTTTCCTATGAAGAGCTTTGCCAGTTGATGGAAGGTTGTAATCTACCTCTGAGGAGGATTATTGTACCATATTTGAGTTAATCCAGTAATGGTTTCTAAGAATGCCCTGCATCTCATCTCATCAGGAACTGCATAGATATCGACAGCAGCTTGGTACTGCTCTATGTGGAGGACATGATCAGTTTTTTCGGCATACTTCGGCGTAACTACAGGAGCTTTAAACTTTGATGGTTAGGAAACTCCATAATTGTCTGGACAAAGGGCGATCCCTTGATAAAAGTTCTTTGGAAAGGGTACCTGGCCTTAGCCATTTCCCCTAACCTATCCTCCAACCTTTGGATAGAGCCTTTCCAAGCGTCATTTCCAGATTCTGATCTATTTTCCCGAGCAACCGATCACGCAGAATCTCCTCGTAGGATCTCTCTGTTCGAGCAGCGAGGCGTGATTGGGTAGAACCTTCCCTTAGATCATTTGGTCATTGATAATTTCTCGACATAATCCTAGGGGGATTTCTATTCCTCCTAGGGCCCAAATGGTCAAAGGGGGAGACTCTACTTAATCTCTTTAGAGTGTTGGTTCATTTTGGAGTTAAAGTGACATTGGCTTGAGAGTCTATAACCCTTATGGGAGATGTCTGACCGAGCTTATATGAGGGATCATTAGACCTCTTAGTATCATGCAATTTCGCGTGTCTGGACTGAGAAATATTTGGGAATAGAGTATGCTCGATTCGTGAAGCTGGAAAGTGAGTATTTCTCTGAATGCTTCGTTGACCTGACTAGGCAGGCATTGCATTTTGAACAGTTTGAATGAGTTGTCGCAGGGTAACTTGTGTAGTTATTTGTCCCCTAGATAAATTGGCCACTATTCTAGTGAGTTCATTGATAGTTGGAGGAACGAACGGATTAGGAGGGACTCCGTCATTGTTCCTATTGCTAGATTCTGGGAGTTTAGCCATGTTTGATGAATGTTTTAGGGAAAAATGCTACGTATAGTCGTTCCCACGGACAACGTCAATCTGTTGATGTAAAAAAATAGATTTGATCTAATTAATTAATCATATATAAATATGACATAAGAAATAAGACAAAGGATTTTTAAAGTGTCTCAGCCTTAATGAAAACAGCCTACGTCCACTATCTTGTACTGCTGGGTATTTTTGCCTTATGTTCGTTAATAAAATCTTGCCCCGCTTTTGGGGTATTACAATGTATTTATAGCCCTTGGGCTGTCAATGTGAATAGATAACACGCCGTTTATTAAATGGACGTATGCATCTGTACATGGTAAGAATGTTCATTGAATCTATCTTTATCGTTTGATCTTCTTGACCAAGTTATCGATATATTGAGTAGCTCGGTACGCTGAGTAGCTCGGTGCTTTAAGTTTCTCGTTAATTATATTCAGGCCATGTAGGATAACACATGTCTTCATATAATAGGTCCACTTTAACTGACTAATTTTTGTATCAACAGAAGCCCCCAATGTTTCACAATTGAAGTTGAATATGAGAATGTGGAATATTATGTCCAAAAAGTATCTCGGACATGTTTTCCCAGTTATGTTAGACTACAAATCTTTAACACTTGTGAATTTTTCTTCCCAGCATATTAATTTTGAGCGCGAAATGGTAAACTTGTAAATATTTTGAATTTTTGGGAATGCTTGGGAACTTTTTCCTTTTAGCCGTCGGTAATGCAATAGTCTTTTCTAGTAATCATTTATTTTCTCTCTTCCCAATGAAAGCCATTTAAAAGCGATAGAATAATATAATCTTTTACTTTTTACTTCCAGACTTCTAAAATCTTTGTCTTCTCGCTCTTCCCTTGTACTGTCATTTTTTCTATCATCCGCCTTAACAGATTTCTTAGTTTTCTGTAAGAACTTCTTCTTTCTTCTTTCTTTGCTTTAGCCACCATGGTTTATCTTATTGAATTGTTGGATAAGTTCCGAGATGATTTTGTGATTCCCTCTTGGGTTATTCTGGAAGAAACTCCTTTCCCCTTTGATTTATTTTCATTGACTAAGGGACACTGGTTTTCGTCCCTTTTTGTAGCAGAATGTGTCTTTCAGTGTGAATGGAAATAAGTGGAGTATGTGTAGAGGTATTTTGTGGGGAGTGAAACTCGTACGTTAAAATATTTCTTGAATCAAGTATAGGGATAAGGGTATGGTGCCTAGCAAGGGCAATAGTTATTGAAATTTTCGGTTTGGTACAGACAGGTGTGTTAAGTCCAGGAACCATTTGAGCAGCCAGGGCAATTGGCAAGGTAGAAGTATGAGTTATATCCTCAGATGATGATGCGTGTTGTATGTTTCAGGAACGAGTTACTACATTTTTATTATTGCTATATTCATATGAGAGATGAGTTTAGTGCGTATATAGGCAATGTTATTATTTATGCGAATATTTTCCCTAGTGTAGTGGGGTTACCTTTAGTATTATTCGCGGAGGATGAATGGGTGTATTGATAGTGGTATATAGTTTATTAAAATTACTCGTTTTAGTACTGTGTTATACGAGTATGAGAGTATTCTAATTATGGTTTTATAATGATGATTAAACCGAACGTGTGCGGTTATTGCAAGTCTATCGGGGTTACGACCTTGGTGTAGAATGTTTTGTCCTCGCGAGACCCCATATGCGAGAGGGTCGGGCTTGCGTTTATATATATATATATATATACTGTTGAGACTTATAAAAGTATAATGGTATCGGATATTTGTTCCCGGTATGTGTAGGGACTTTATTGATATAAATTGAAGTGTATTTTGTTAACTGTTCAGCGAAAAGATTTAGCTAATTATTATAATTAATGCTCAGGATGTGGTAATAAGAAGAGTGCATTGTTATATCACCCTTTAGAGATGTAGAAGTTAATACTCATAGTTGTATGTCTGGGGATGGGATTTTGAGAGCCCCGATTATATTTGCATGATGTTTATGGAATGTGATTACCATCATTGTTAAGAGACAGTGTCTTTCAGAAGAAGTTCCTTGCTTAAATGTAATTGCGAAAGGAGATGTAAATTTGTTGTCAAGAGACGGGAATCTAGGGGTATATGTTATGGACTAAGGGCCTAATGGATTCCGATGACCAACAATGCTAGGTAGCAGTGTATCGGGGGGGGGGGGTCATTCTTTGGATTTCGCTTTGAGAGACATCCCACGCATGAAACTTAGTGTAAGGTTGGTAGTAAGGAGATGTTTGGCCATTCACCCATGATTTGGGTACCTTGATCGTTATGGAAGTATGTAGTTATAACTAGAAGTTATAGGGTAAATTACGATATAAGACCAGTAGAGCCAGTTGCTAGTGAGGAAGTCTGGATAATTTTATTTATTTTGGCTGGTTCAAGGATGAAATGATGTCTAGGAGAATTTAGAATTTCAAATTCAGGGGTGATTGAGAACAACCAAGTGGTATAGCCAGGTTGCAAATGCAGGGACAATAAAGAGTTTGGAGTACTTATGAAGCGTATGTGATGTTTAAACCCGTATGTACGGGTTATAAGGGGTGTAGACACCCTGGTTTGCTGATGGGATAATCTCTAGAAGAAAAGACATAGAGATGAGTGAGATTTATACATGTGAGACTGATATTACAAAATAGTAGAGGTAGAATGGATTAAGCGTCGTAAGAGAAGGATGATAATCAGTATACTCATGTGCGATCAGAGTAGCGCGTTCAAAATTGGTCGAAGGGCAGTGGGAAGTCATTTAAAAGGGGTATCCCTTGAGAAGACAAATATTTAACTATTACGGACAATTTGGAGCGGAGTTCCACCCAATCGAATGTTGAGGGTGGCTTACGCATAAATAGAGTGAGGATGCCAATAAGGTATAAAGAGTCTAGATGTGCACAATGTGGTAAAACGTGTACGGGTAATTTTTTTTTTGTATACACCAAGGAAAGTAGAGGGTTATTAAGTACCACTTAATGGGAGGAGTTATAAGTGAAAGTCGATGTTGATCGGGACATGTTTAGTAGCCCCACGTGCACCACTTATCAATAGAAATCGGTTGGAGTAAGGGTATCAACCAGAAACTTGGTGTCGAGCCGACGATTCCCATAGCAGATGAGTTAAGTTTGTTAATTTCTTTGATGGGTTGCAATCATAAAGATAAGTAATGAGTTCCTTCGAATTTGTGGAACGGGTTGTCAAGAAGGAAAGAAATTGTTATATCCTTGGGTGATTTACACTATTATATAGTGACCGCACCGGTATGTGGTCCTACCCAGTATTATTCTGAACTGGGATGAGATCCTTGAAACCCACCTTCAATATGGGGTATAAGGAAGTAGTGGGAATAGTTTCGTTTTGAGAAAGTCATATCACCTATAGACCGAGGAATAGGCACAAGGTGATTGATGACTAGTGGAACTGGATGAAAGTTAAAAAGGAGAAGGACCCCCAAATTTTAAAATCTTAAAGTAATTAAAATAATTTCTTTTTGAAAAGATATGCAGAAGCCAAGATGATGGTTCAATTAAAACAATTTAACAAAATTTTAATTTCTTTCCAAATTAATATTAAACAAAGTGAAATAAAGTCAAAACAAACACTTATGTTAATTTCACTTAAACCAATTCAATTAACCCAAGTCCTTGAAATTTTGGCTAAGCCATATTTTTCTTTTTTAACAAATTAGGCCAAGCCAATTTAATCAAATTAAATCAACGACTTGAATTAACTACACATTACCCAATATTTATTTAGCACCAAATTAAACATAAGTAGTGATTAAACCAAATTTTATCTTTTTACCTAAGCATGCGTTCTAGGTGATATAGCAAGATAAAATTAAATAATGAATTACTACATCGCGATGTACGAGAAAAAACCCACAACGGGAAAAAACCTCGGACGGCCCAAGCCTCAAAGCCACTAAGTATGGTTTTATAAATACAAGATAGTAAGACTTACAACACTCGACTCGATCCCTCTCAAGCCCCGAGGCTTCTTATTGTAACCACCTCTGCCTAGAGAATAACCACGGGGCTCCACCGCGATCTCGAAATCTACCAATTAGACTTTATATGGTCATCGTCACCCGAACTAGGAGCCTTTCTCCAAGTGGGTAAATTAATGCAAACATCTTCTTCTTTATGGGATTTAGAAGCAAACCCAAACAATCTCTTCTTCAATATGTACAGATAAACCGATGCCAAACTCCAAGCAAAGTATATATATATATATATAGATGAACTCGGATAAACAAACTTTGCGTGTAAAACAAGTGTTTAAAACATTTTTCTTGGAGAACAACAACACTTAAACAAAGAACTTTTTCTACTTTGAATTTCTCTCTCAAACACTCTCTTAGAGGTTGTAGGATATGAAAAGGTTAAACCAAAAAGGTTGGTTCCCACACTATTAAGTTCTATCAAAAGTTAGTGGGGTAAAGAAGTGGGAAACATGAAAAAAACTGCTCAAAACTGCCAAATACATGTTCCCTCCAAATCTCGTTCGAACGCGATTTTCGTTCGAACGAAGTCTCGTTCCAACGAGCCTTCTAACAAAGTTCCAGTATGAACTCGTTCAAAATCTCATTAGAAATATCGCTCGAATATCCATCTCGTTCGAACGACATTTCGAACGAAGTTCCAGTGACCAATATGGGAACTCGTTGGCAAACTCGTTCGAACGACATTGTGACTCGAATGACAAACTCATTCGAACGACACTTCGAATGAACTTACATAAAGTTGAAAAATTCAATTTTTATGGGGGGGGGGGGAATGGTATCTAATCCTATTATAATCGTATCTCGTATCTTAGTTTGGTAGATTTATCTTAGGGGGAGACGTCTTTCTAAGTTAATCATAGTTGATAAAGGGGAGAATTAATTTAGGGGGAGTATTTATTTAATTGCATTTTAATATTTTGATATTCCGTATGACTTTAATGTGTTTGCTTAAGTGTGCAGGAATTATATTCTAAGTGGCAAGCAACTTTCACCGACAAAGATTTTAATCCTTGGGTTGTTTGAGTCAAGCATTGTACTTTTATTTTGGGCGGGACTTTTGTCAGTCTAGTAGAGCTTGACGGCCCTTTAGGATTTTTGTTGGTTTTTGTCTTGGAATAGCCAAAGGGGGAGATTTGTAAGGACACAAATTTCCAATTGAGTCCTTTGTAGTTTTTTCTCAATTCCGGAAAAAAACATTTGAGTCATAGGATAGATTTATTGATCATCCTTCAAGCCTATGAGGTACTAAAGTTGAAGACATAGTGGCCAATTTTAAAGCTTCATCAAAATGTCGAGTTCGAAGTGCCGCATTTCTACGTCATCAACAATGTTCCGTTTACTCCTAAGGTATGAATGCATTTTAATATATATAGGAACTTGGAACATTTGATATTGGTTGTACGTTTATTCAAAACTGTTGGTTAATTTAAGAAAAATTCTATTTTTAGCCCATAAACTTTATATATTTGATATTAAAGTTTTAATTCATAAAGTGTCAAGGGTGTTCAACAAGCTTGTTGTGAAGCGAGGGTTGTAGTGATTGAGCCTTTCTTTCTATTTTGTTTTGAAAACTGAAGGATACCTAATTTTTCTAAGTATGCCTACTTTTCCGAATTTCAGGATGAAAATCCGTTATTAGGGGGGAAGTATGTAATACCCCATAATTTTATGGCTTTTAATTATGAGATTAATTAAATGAAATTTCCTTTAATTGTAGGATTAATTAAATTAATTTGGGATAATTAATTGGAAATTAATTCGGATTTAAATGACTAGCGAGACGAGAGTTAATATTTAAATATGATGATATTGTTGAATATTACTGAGTGATTATCGTAATATGTGACTACTGAATTTATTAAAATTCTCGTAAGTTAAAAATACGACAGTTTCGGTAATTAAGTTGGGACGCGCGTGTCAGTCATGTCAGGACCAAATTTAATGGATTTAAAAGTATTTTATTTTTATGTCATCTGTATGATCATTTTGAGTGCGCCAACATGTCTGTAAGGGTCGAGATAGTCAGAAAACACTAATCGGGGGTTAAGTTTGGGTTCTGGGGCTTTTTTAGGCCTAACTTGCAACCCGGGAGGGTATTTTAGTCTTTCCTATTTTTGGTGAATAGTAACCTATGAAAATTAGGAGATATTTATCAGCCAAAACTTATGGTTATTAGGGACATTATTTGTTAAACACAAGAGAGATTACCATGAGAAGAAAGAAAAGGGTTTCAGGAGAATTCCAAGGGTTTCCAAGGCAAAACAACCACCACCATTGTCGAATTTGTGACCGCAAAGAGAGGGAGAACCAACCAATACTGTCACCAACGGATCATAACTTCTAATCAGAGGCAAGTGATTTATCTTGCAAATATTCAAAGCCTATATTTTACATGATAGTTCTATTTGATGATTTATCATAAATAAGTGAATTAATTTTGAAATTGGAGAATTAAATATTGAATATGGGTAGGCTTCATGTAGATAAACTTCTATGTATATACTAGTTATGAAACCATAACCGTTTTATGTATATACTAGTTATGAATTTATGTCCAGTTTTATGAAGATCTTGAAGGAAATAGAAGAAATAGGTTTTTTATGAAATTTGGGTGTTTTGATCCAAGAAACTGATGATCCATGATGATTAAATGATTCTAATACGTTAAAGTTTATACTAATATGCTAATAGGATGATTAGTGAACTTTTTTAGGATTTTGGGACGTTGTAATGAGGAATTTGAGGTGTAAAAAGGAAGAAACCCATAACCGTTTAGAAATTTGGGCAAAAACCTGCTTGATCGATCGATCCAAGAATGTCGATCGTTCGATGATCGATCGATCGATCCTTTTTATCGATCGATCGCCCCCTCCTTATTTTTGGCAAATTATATTCCCTTAAGGTTTAATGAAAATCCCAAGGCCGGTGATGATTTTTAGGGTGATTAATATGATATTGTGGGACTTAGTTAAGGTCAGTAGGGTCTTAGTTGATGCCCGAAAAAATGGTTTATCTTATGGATTTGAATGCTATTTCTTACGTGGGTTACCGAGTGAGGTACGGTTAAAAATCGTTCGAATTGAAACTATAATTCTAATTAATGATGATGTAGGGATAAAAATGCTAACTGAGGGACTTTAAGTTACTTAGATGACATTAGAAATTAATAGGAGACCTAGTTACCTTTTGGGATAGGTTTAAGTACTCCAATTGATACGACAAGAGAGTTATTAAGATAAAAATATATTATGTATGATGTTCGAGATAACCTTTCTATGTACGAGACATACTAGATGGAATGTCTGAATAACTATATTGAAATATGATTACGTAGGTTGTGTGAATTCCTGGTGTACGGATTTCTTATGTGTACGACATACCTACCATACTTGCTATCACAGGAGGTTATTTTTCGGGAAAGGCCCATCTTATCTTTGTGTGCCTTTGGGGGGGATTTAGATTGGTACCTTAAGGACATAGGACTGTGAATGACTTATTTGTGAGTTGATAAGTCAACTGACCATGGGAGCATAGGTATGTGCGTAACCCATGGGTATGTGAACTATGTTCGCCTCCGATATGTGTGATTTGTATTGAGACGGCTCCTGAGTGATTTGGAACGTGTGGTACTTATGTACATGATGTACTTGAATTTGATAGCAGAGTATGCGTGCACCGTAGCTTAACCTAGGGGTGCCTTATATGTATATATGTACTGAGAGTGATTTATATATGTACTTGTGACTGGTTCAGTGTTGCTTAGTAGATGTGAATAACTAATATATTTGAATGGGCTAAGAATGTGAGAAGTTAGTTAACACTTGAGACAAGTAAGTTAATGAATGTGAGTATGAGTTATGAATATGACTAGTTTGGGTGTTACGAGTAGATACTCTATGGTAGAATGCGAAAGAAAGAATGATAGATACTAGTTAGTTAATGGCATAACTAGGATGGGTTAAGGGTATACGTTAGGCGTGCACAATAGTTCAGAGGTGAGAAACTCATGTGAGAGTACGCAACTAACGTGTTTATAATATATGTTGCTTAATTATAATTTAAACACTTGCTAAATTTTTAAACTGTTTTCACCTCGGGCTCTGACCCGTTTTCCTCCAAATCTATTTTGTTTTGTAAAAACATTTTAGGTGCCCAACCACTGGGACGCCAAGCGTAGGAGTTTCATTCTGATGATGTGTTTTAGTTGTTATGGAAGCTACAGGATCTCGGTATTAGACGCCCCACATTTTTCTTGATTCCTTCAGGGTCATTCATGTTAGTTAGGGCATGGTGCCCAATTATTATTTAGAGATTATAGATGCATACTTTCATTATTTCA
This sequence comes from Sambucus nigra, assembly GCA_949130495.1. Classification (NCBI taxonomy): domain Eukaryota; kingdom Viridiplantae; phylum Streptophyta; class Magnoliopsida; order Dipsacales; family Adoxaceae; genus Sambucus; species Sambucus nigra. Next base: position 367,211,561 of record OX422212.1, read on the forward strand.
GATGTTGGATTAATCAAACTCTTGTATCGGGATTTTATTTACTCTGGCATTAATATTATTGGACTGTTTACTCCAGACTCAGTTTATTTCTTTTCGTTGATTATTCTTGAAATTGTTTATGCGATTTAAGTTTGTTGATTTAATTACTTGGTTGTTGTAAATTTAATTAATAAAATTCGTCATCTTATTTTTAAAATATTAGGTGGCTAGTAATAAATTAAATATTTTTGACAGTGATGCTAAGACTGAACCAACTTGATATTCTCTATTAATTTCATAAAGGATTATCTATCTGGTATTTAATTGGTCGAGGTGTCAAACATCCCAAATATACTCTACAACTCTTAAACCCAAATCTTACTACACTCCAATAATAATTTATCATTATAAAAGATCCCATCCATTTTTGTACCATTAAACCCCTATATACTCATTAAATGTAAGATTAAACACAAAAAGTAGGGTTTTCTCATAAATATACAATCATAAACTAATTTGTCAACAAATTATGAAATAAATCACACACATTAATATTTAGCAAGTTGAATCACCTGCCTCAAAGTTGTAGAGGTTGAATATTCCTTGACTCCGTGTGTTTGAGCCGAAAATCTCCAAGGCTCCAAGGCTCCAAGCTTTTTCTCTTCTTTTCTTTCTCTTCTTTTCTTTTCTTTCTAGGGTTTTCTCTTTTCTCACAAATGACATTATCTAACTCATGAGCCTCTTAATTCTTTAAATCCATATATTCAAACATTAAATGATAATACACACTTAAAATGACTCATTTTCTCCAATCCGAGTCAAACTAGGTCCAAAATACACCGAAACCCAAATAAAACTTCCATACAGTCCTTTTTACTATCTAGGACCTTCTCGGATCAACTGTGCACTCCGATTTATCATTTGAAACTCCAAAAAATAAAATCAAATTTCTCTTAATTAAATAATTCTATTTCTCCCAAAATAATTAAATTCCCAAGTCCTCGAACACACTGGGTGTTACAATCTCCCCTCCTTATAAAAATTTTGTCCTCAAAATTTTGGATAGATACATACGTTCAAAGCTCATATCTTATACCCAAGATAACTACTCTTATCTCTTCACTTCCCAATAGTTAATTCATAGTAACAATATACAACCAGGGCACCCATACACCATATAACCGTGCTCAATTGCACAATCATTACCCAACTTCAATAGCCTTAAATTGTAATATATGTTTCACTCACCATTACAATTATTTGCCTAAAATCATTAAGGCACCAACCCAAGAACAAATCTCAATCCCTCACGCTACAGGGATACACTAATTCTCAACAAATAATCCAATAAATCAAACATGCAAAAAATAATAATTTTATTTTGAAAAAAGTCTAAAGATATAAGCCTTCTCAATTCCTGACATTAGCTACTTTCATGTGGGGGAGGCCTCACAAGCGAAATCCAAACAAGGAATCCTCCCAATACACTACTGTGCAGCTTTGTCGGGGATGGAGATCGGTCAAATCATGAATAAAATTTTAAAAAGATTTTTAAATCAATTTATATGGCTCCAAAAGACAAAATATACATATAGAATTTTTTTATGAATTCGGATATACAAAAATTAAATATTGTGCCCAAGACAGAAATAGACAATCTATATGATGCTCTCACCAACATTACCTTCACAACGCGCACACAACTACGATCTACCACTCTTCGATCAAGAATGAACCAACTAAATTCTAAATCCACCTCAACATAAACCTGTTCACAACTTGGATATAGTAATATCGTGCATCTAGCCAAACAGCAAAATGATAGTTTTACCGTTACCACACAACACGGCTTAACAATTGCACTTGGAAAAAACCATAAATCTACTAGTACATCTCAAAACAATCTATTCTTCCAAAAGATACCATCTAAGTTCAACCCTTACCCTCCTCAAGGTAATTATATATATAACCTGATTATAATGCAAACCGCACACTAAATTCGATATGCTCGCGAATTCTAGAGATAACAATCTTGCACGCGATACTCCCAAAGACAATCAAAGCATCCCCCATACACATAAGAAAAATAATTCATATATTACCTCCATAATCTAACTGCCTTGCCTCATCAATGGGTCCCTGATAAAAGTTCTCTTGTCCGAACCCTCCCATGAATTGCCGTAGGGGTTGTGCATCCAAAACCTCTTCAAAATGTTGCCCTCTGCCTCTCCCAAGACAATCCCTCTTCCTATGTACTATCTCCACATAGAATAAACATCTTCCAGAAAATACTTACTGACCACCCTGAGGAACAAAATGCTACTGCAGCCCTTGATAATCCTGACTAAAGCCACTACCACGAAATACAAAACCTCTTGAAAGTTTCCTCTTACTCGAAGCCCCTAAATGCATATCCTATTCCCTCTCCCTATTCCTCGACTGTTGTGATGACTGTGCCCCACTAACATCAAATTCTCCCAACTTACTTAACAAGTTCGAGTCCCCAGACTCCTTCTTCCCTTTTAAATGAAAACGATGGTCCTGATAATGTAACAATGTCGCATTTATCACATCAAGGAAAGTAAGTAATGTCGAGTTCCCCAACAAATGCTAATGAGATTTGCCAATATTAACCTACGCAAAACTTTGTTATACATTTTTCCTCCGTATTTACCTTGTGGGGTACAAAGTTCTCCAACCGAGTAAATTCCTCTTCATACTCTTCCACTGTCCTATCCCCTGTTTCACCTCTAACAATCTTCTTCTCATTTTCATCTGAATTGACGAAGGGAAATACTTATGATCAAATCGAACCCAAAAATCTGATATAGACATCGTATCCCTCTACTCTGACGGTAATTGACTCCCACTACTTAAGAGCCACACAATCAAACTTAAAGGTGGCATGTACTTATTTATGAACATCACTACATTCCACCATGCGAAGGTGACGTTGAATATCTTTCTTTCACTGATTTTATATGACCACATCGGATACCCCTTGAAACTCTGGAGGATGATATTTTTGAAAAGCTTCTCTAGCTCTTTCCCACGCAGACAACCCCATGTAAGATTGAGCTACTGGTGCTATAGGCTGTTGCTGAGCCTGCAGAAATTATTATGCCATGGCATTCATGGTTGCATTGACTGGTTGAGCCATAGTATTGGAAACCTCCGCCGCAGTCATAGTCTCCTGAAGCACTTGGGGCTCCACATTCTCTTCCCTCCTATTAGCTTTAGCCAGGTGACCTCTCTTCGGCAGTGTCTGAAATAAGAGCGAACTGTATCAGCACACAGTTTAAACTCTCTTGTATCACACGAGATCTTAAACGCAATAGGAACACAACAATCCTAATAGTAGGGCTCTATGATAAGAAAGCTTAGAGAAGAACATAGAAAACCCGCACAGATCCTAAAACTCTAGAACTTAATGCTTTGATACCACCTGTTACACCCCGCTTAAATTAATAACGGGTGGCCAGCCCTATACCAAGAAAAAACAGGAATGTCAAGTGGATCATTCACACCATCATTGCCGTATAGATAAAAATCTAACTGCCCACCCAATAACAACATAAGCGGATGCCAAAAAAAATTCAAAGCATATAAGAAACAACAACCTAACATGCAATATGACTACAAAACATGATAATATAAATAAGAGTACAATAAAAGATATACCTGAATAAGCTATTGGGTCATAGAAAATACAATAAATAAATAAATAAAATCATAAAAGAGATACATATGAAATCCCTAGATACACGTAACCGAAAAACAAAATAGATCCTTGTCTAGGTTTACAAGTACAAAAAATGGCTACAGCAAAATCGTGTAACATTCCGCATCTCCTACAACTCCGAGGACTCTGAATAGAATAGACATCACTGACGTCTTTACGGAGGGACACCTAAAATAATACAATATATGTATAGCAAGAGAAAAGATATAAACGGGTCAGAGCCCAAGGTTTGGAAATAGTTTTACCAAGTGAAATAAAATGCATAATAATTATGAATACACGAAATCATAATTATAGTGGTGTCTCACTCTCTTAGGATTCAACCTCACCCCCCATCTATAACGTGCACCTAACATATGCATATGAACCTAAGATAAGTTACCTGACACATTCTAGGGCTAACTCCTCTTAAATGTACACATAAACCTCTTTCACGCAAGTCACTATCTCTAACATAACCATCCATCTACTTCTTCTGTCATTCACTAAATTTACGTCCAAACTTATATAATAATATAACTCAATTATAATCTCTCGGTTTTCTAATTATTTACTTCACAAGTTATTAGCATAATATATCCCACATTATCATTAATGCTAGTAACATAACCCCCACTATTTCACCTATACCAAAGAACTAAGGACCAAACATCTCACCACACCTAATGTTAAGATAAGCTTCATGCGTGGGATGTCTCGCTAAGAAAAATCCGAACAAGGAACCCCCCCCCCCCCCCCCGACACACTACCACCTAACATTGTCGGTTGTGGGAATTCGTTAGGCCTTGGGTCCAAAGTACACCCCAAAATTTCTTCCCGTCCATACGCATAAGGGTATACTCATCCACTCTCATTGTTCCAAGGACAAAATATCTTACACATCTTTAAAACTTTAATTAGTTATAGTATTAAGATATCACACACTATCTATAAAGTGTGTATAATATTACACACATGTATTATACATGATTCATCATTCTCAATAAGTACACATAAATTCACACATAATATGTATACTAATAATCTCTAAATGCTATCAACTTCCAAGGAATAACTCACATGTCCCTAGGTTACCAATGGTCGGAATAGCTCACACCGAACTTGGTAAAAACCTATTTCATAACGTATGAGAAGCGTCCATAGTTCCTCCCTGGAAATGAGAACGAAGCATACCCACTACGCCTCACCCCTAATAAGAATCACAAAATATAAATTATGGATGCTATGACTTGGGGACTATACTCTCCTTGCTCCTCAATCCAGGGAGATTCACCCACATCGTGAAACTTCCCTTGATAGCATTAGAGGGGTATGAAGAACATGATATATATCATACACACCATATATATATATATATATATATATATATACAATCAATCACATCATAATACAAACCATCACACAAGGTATATACATTCACACCACATATATATAGCTACACACATCGTATCCCATGTCCGTATGTGTAAAAGTAATGCATCCGGCTATATGTATACAACTCTCATAATAATGCCTTCCACTTTCATTTTATTATTTAATCCCTCACTTCAAATTTACTAGCTCATCACAACTAAGATATGAATAATCGCCCAATTTAATCAACACTAAGGACACACGGTATTTCTCTCTCACCTAGTCCATATTCGGCATTTGGTAAATTCCTACTACTTGGAGAATTTAAGAAAGAATTCGATATATTAAAATCCCAAATGTACCACCAAAATAACAAGCAACCATCCTCAAAAGAATCCTCGTTCCTTAGGGGATTTTCTAAAAGAAAACAACACAATTTACTCTTATAAATATATCCATAATAACCCCCAAAGTGGCCCCTATATAATATGTTTACTACACTATAATGGAGGGTCCATACGTGATAAAAGAAATTGGAGAGGGGCAAAACAGGAGCCGTCCAAAAGCAGTGACCCGACCGGACCGGGGGTCCTAAAAAATGAATCGGTCTGGGTTCTAAAATTCGACAGAAGATCTTTAATGACCTGACCGATCCGAATTCCTTAAAAATGAACCGATCTGATTTCCTTAAAAATGAACTGATCTGGCTTCCCTACCCAAACCGGTTCGGCTACGGCTTTCGAAGTTAACACCCCAAATATACTCTACAGCTCTTAAACACATATCTTACTACACTCAAAAAATAATTTATCATTATATAAGATCCTAATCATTTTTATACCATTAAACCCCTATATTCTCATCAAATGCAGGATTTAACACCAAAAGTAGGGTTTTCTCATAAATATACAATCATCAACTAATTTGTCCACAATTTATTAAATAAATCACACACATAAATATTTAGCAAGTTTAATCACTTGCCTCAAAGTTGTAGAGGTTGAATCTTCCTTGAGTTCGTGTGTTTGTTCCAAAAATCTCCAAAGCTCCAAGATTTTTCTCTTGTTTTTTTTCTCTTCTTCTTCTCCTTCTCTTTCTCTCTCTCTTTTTCTAGGGTTTTCTCTTTTTTTCACAAATGAGATGTCATGCACCGCAAAATTCGACAGACGGGGTGGCCAACCACCGCTGCCGAACTATGTCGGGCGTGAACTAAATAACTACCATTCTTAGCATGAGACATATATGAGACAAAAATAAATCAATCTACAAGATAAATAATTGAATCAATCCCTACATATAATAACAAATGAATGATAAAGATCCATCACATGCTAACACTCCAAATAAATCCAATCTCCAATAATTGATTAAATAAAATCTGAATAATAAAGATCTGAAATAATCCAACTGAAATCCTTTCAATAACTTTGGAACCGAATGGCCAAATAAAACTCAAATGAAGTCTCATAATTAAATACGACTGAAAAGAGAGTATCTAAATAAAGAAATAACAAATAACTCCAGCTGCACCTCCAAGCGATAACTCCAATGATCCTGTGCATCTTTTTTAAAAACTTATCCTGAAAAAGTTAGTCCACGAACGAGGTCAGAGCCCTGAGCATGAATACACACTACTCCCATCAAATAGAATCCTTGAATCCATATAGTAGCATTATACGCAATAAATATCACAATATAATATTTTAAATTAAACGAGATAATTAAATGTGGTAAATATAAATCCCTAACTACCCGCGGAGATCCCCATTTAAAAGGCACACTAATATGATTTTAAATTCCCAAGTCCTGCGATGTTAATTTAATTTAATTAACCAACTTTATATTATATCCTTTATTTACTATGGTGGTCCTCCCGCCTCGGATGATTTCTCCACCAAAATACATATCCCCTCGTCAAAACGTCAGCTCGCTCATTTAAACTATTAGGCATCGCTGATTATGTCGCCAATATATTTTAATACCTGTCTTATTGTCTTAGGTATTAATTCTTAATTTCACAAATTATAAATTACCCCACCCATTAATCGAAGTGAGATCCTCAAAATACCCCTTAGTTCTATCCCTAAGGGTCCCCAAGTTGTCAATACGTTCTACCTTATGTATAGGATACAATTCTAACATAAACCTCGACCTATTCTCATTTCTAGGCTAGCGTAACGACGATAAAGTACCAAAAATCGGCACACCCACGACATAATCAAGTCGTAATAATCTACCATCACTAGTCCCATACCTAGAAGGCGTAAATCATCAATATGCCTACCCACTAGCCCCATACCTAGAAGGAATCTTAAACTATAGGGAGAGAAAAAATATCCAACAACGCGTCTTCACAATGAAAATTTAATAAAACCAACAAGTCACATAAATAAGCACAATTAATCAATGTACTAAATTAAGCATGATAGTCCAATTCAATTAAATCTTAATTTAATTATCACATCATCAAAAACACCCAATTAATCTGATGTAGTTATTTTAAATTACATACACCGAGATTACATTATTTATACGTCATATTTCCAATTTTGCTAGCTTAACACGAATCACGTGAGTTATACGCCCCCAAATCAAGTAATTCAAGACTAGAGTTTTTCTACATGCAACCTACACCAATAAAACCCAAAATTAACTCATGAATCCTATGTACCCAAGGGTTATGAATATTAATCATATTAAAGGATTTCATTAAAACAGACCCAAGTTATATGTGTCCACTTTCTGTAATTAGATTTGCTAATTGATTTTTAAAAAATGTGTAATTTAGGTTTAGGCCACACTTAAAACGCATAATACTATAGGAAAGTAATAGAGTATTCATGACTTAAATTAGTTGGACAGAAATATAAATAGAAGGTTGGAATCCTCTTGATAAAACACCAATAGAGTCTTCAAGACTTGATACAGTAGGGGCTGAAGATGAGAGAAATATGTTTTGGAAAAGCTTTCTAGATAAAGTTTGAGAGAAAAGTGATTTTTGAACTCCCAGCCCCGTATCAATTTAGTATATAAAGGGTTTAAGAGTTAAAACACAATTAGGAGACTCCCATCCATCAATCGCCTCTGTCGTTCGAATGACGTACAGTGTCGTTCAAACGAGAAGCTTATGTCGTTCGAACGACATACGATGTCGTTTGAACGACCCTAGTATTAAAATACAAATCTTTTAAAATCTGACTTACGAATCTGATTAATATTCTTAAAAATATACCTACAAGTTAAATGATAAAAACTTTATAGCATTTTTATAAAAGTCCCAAATTAATTCTTGATTGAAAATTAACTAACAAAACCAACTTACATACTCAAAGACCATTAAATCCAAAATTTTATTTTACTCCAAATTAATTAAAGTCAATTAATTAAAACACAGGGTGTTACATTCTTCCTAACTAGAAAAGAATTTCGGCATCAAAATTAGACAAAGCATACACATCAACGTGCATATCTCGCACAAGAAAATAAGGCTCATATATGCCTACCCCTAAAGTATCATAATTCGTCACCCATACACCTAATCTACCAAAACGTAAACCTTAAAAAAATACAATATATATAATGCCTATGTATATAAGTATCGAGGAAAGTATTATGTACCACGATACTCTACTATCCATGTAATCTATCCTGCTCTTCCTGAAGCTGAGGAGGCACATAGCACCTCCCATAACTGAGATTGGTTGGTGCGATGACCACTCCCTACGCACCTGACGCTATCGGTGCTACTTGCACTTCCTAAATGCTAACTGCTGCGAGAACTGGAGGCTTCAGTCCTTGCTGCCCCGAAACTCCTTTCCCTTGTGTAACATGGCCTTGGTGACCTAGATTTGTTCTCTACATCTTCCAAGCTTGGTCATTGCGACCCTTATTTTCACTTCTTTGTCCATTAGACTCTTGTATCTTGCCCAACTTATTTTGTAATTGGCCTTCTCTTGCCATAGCAACATTGTGACATCCACCACCTGAGCATAAATAGTGTAAGCCGGATTCCCCAACACCATTTACCTAATCGACCAAGACAATCCCTTAATGAAACACTCCATCTTCTTCATCTCAGTGATAACATACTTTGGTATAAACATAGATAAATTTGTGAACTCCTATTCATACTCGACAATCGACTTTGATCCTTGCTCCAAGTCCATAAATTCCCTCTTCTTTCCATTCCTAATTGCATACGGAAAGTACTTGTTGTTGAACTTTATTAGAAACTCTTCATAACCCAATTTATCTTTCTCCTATGATGTGGTGGCACTATCCCACCACTGCAAGGCATCCCCTGTCAGCTTAAAAGTTGCTAAAATTTGCTTATGCACATCCGTGCAGTCCACCATCCTCAAATGTCTCTCCATGTCTCTCCCCCATTGATGAGAAAACATTGCGTCAGATCCCCCTCCAAAGGTGGGAGGATGTCCCTTAATAAAATTGGTCATCAACCTATCCCAGGCCAAAGAGTGTGCACACTGCTCCTGCCCCTGCAAAGTAAACCCTCTATGCCTTCCCATCTCCAAAACGGTCGCTGTGGCCTCACGAATGATATCCATTAACTCCTCGTCCTCTGAAACAATTTGACGTCGCCTCTCCTGAGTCGCGGGACCAAAAATGGACTCCTCTCTCCTATTCTTAGCTCTCCTTATGTTCGCCATCTGAAAAGGTAGGAACAAAACAACATCAGACTCGAGATGACTAAGAGTACAAATCATAAAGGGAATCAAATATAAGAAACGCGGAAGCTAAAACGAACTCATAACCTACGATACTTAAAACAATGCTCTAATACCATTTTTCACACCCCGTAAAATTTGACTGACGCAATAAATATCACAATAGAGTATTTTAAATTAAGCGAGTTTTATTGGGCATAGTTCGACGGTTAGTCGGATTTTGCCGGATGTGACATGAAATTGGCTAACTCACGAGCCTCTTAAGCCTTTAAATCCATAAATTCCAATTTAAATGATAATACACGCTTAAAATGACTTGTTTTGTCCAATCCGAGTCAAACAAGGTCCAAAATACACCAGCACCCAAATAAAACTTCCATACAGTCATTTTGACAATCTCGGCCCTTCCTGTATCAACCGTGCACTTCAATTTATCATTCAAGACTCCAAAAAATAAAAATAAAATATCTCTCTGTTAAATAGTTCTATTTCTCCCAAAATAATTAAATTCCTAAGTCCTTGAACACACGGGGTGTTACATTTGTCTTATTGGAAAAAACAATATGATCGTTTGATAGAAATGGTATGGGATAAATAAGTGTAGTGATGTTTTTTGGTATATTATATTTTCTTAGAATAAACAAGAAGAAATTTAGCCCTATTTACATGTGCGTACGAGAAAATAGACTTATAAAAATACTAATCTTCCACCAAGTCATGTGAACTTGTCCTGAAACTGTTGATAGAAGTGATATGTGGGGAGTTTTATGGGATTTTAAATACCCTTATTTTACTTTTGATTTTGCCCTATCATATGAAATTGTCTTACCTTTTCAGGAGACCTTTTATTTGAAAGGGTATTGTTAGCTAATTATTTATTATCCAACATTTAGTAGAGGGTTGAGTTACCGTCTTAGTTCGTATGTTCATTTCACGAATACCAAATCCCTCTATATATGAAATTTAATTGGGAGAGCCGATATGATATTTATTATCACAAAAACGTACATAAATAAGTGTGCCCACAATTTTCATCTATTCAGAGAGGCTTTATGACCCTAAGCATGCGTATACTTTTTAGAGTTCCTTACTCGATATAAAAAAAAGGGAAGAGCTATTCCCACTCCAATAATTTCCTAAAGCACTCCAAAATTATGTAAAATGACAAAACAACCCTTTGATACTTATAGACTCCTATTAACATGTTAAAAGTAAAACATAATTAATAAATGTTCATGAAAAAATAGTTTTGAACTATTTTTTTAGGTTGAATAATTACTCTACTTTTTCAATAAAATTTAAAACCGTTGAAATGTATGCCAAATAATAATAAAAAAACTGAGTTCTCTTTTAAAATAAAATCTGAGTTTTTTTAATTAAAAAAAGGGACAAAAAAAGTGCCTTTTTTGTCAAATTTTATAACACTTATTTGATTGTTTTTAATTAATAAAATATAAGTAGAATCTAAAAAAATTCGAGAATAATTCTATTTTGTTGTTTTTTCTTTACTTAAGAGTTTGAGATACAAATATTTATTCTCATATTTTGAGATACAAATATTTATTCTCGGATTTTTTTAAATTCTTTATTTAAGAGTTTGAATTCTTAAATAATTATTCTCGGATAATTATTTTAAATTCTTCTTTCATTTACTTTGTTATAAAACAATCAAACGAGTTTTATAAAATTTGACAAAAAATACAGTTTTTTTTGTCCCCTTTTTAATAAAAAAAAGTGAGAGTTTTTTAAAAGAGGACTCAGTTTTTTAATGTAGGCTCTCGTTTATGTTTTTGTCGTTAAAAAGTATGTTTTCTATATGCTCTTTTTTTACATATGTTTTTTTTAAATTTGATGTCTTAGAGATGTGATTGGTTAGTGCCGCTAAAGCGGACCCACATCCATTAAATGATGTGGGTCCGCTCCAGCGGCATTGACCAATCGCGTCTCTAAGATATGCAAAAATTCAAAAAAAAATAACCGTGTCTCTAAGAAATCAAATTTTCAAAAAAAAAATATATGTAAAAAAAAAGCACATAGCAAACATTTTTTTAACAAAAGTGATAAAAACGAGAGCCTACATTAAATATAATAAAATTCATAACTTTTAAAATAGTTCAAAAATCTTTTAAAAGTTTAGAAAAACTTTTTTTTTTCTAAAAAAAACTGTTTTTCATAAAGATTTATTAATTATGTTTTACTTTTAGCATGTTAATAGGAGTGTGTAAGTATTAAAGGATTGTTTTGTCATTTTATAAAATCTATTTTAGTAAAGAAAAAACGACAAAAAATAATTATTCTCGGATTTTTTTAGATTCTTCTTTTATTTTATTTATTAACAACAATCAAATGGGTGTTATAAAATTGGACAAAAAAGACACTTTTCCCCCTTTTTATGAAAAAAACTCAGATTTTATTTTAAAAGAGAACTCAGTTTTTATTATTATTTGGCATAAATTTCAAGGGTTTTAATTTTTATTTAAAAAATAGAGTAATTATTCAACTTAAAAAAATAGTTCAAAACTGTCTTTTCATGAAGATTTAGATTTATTAACTATGTTTTACTATTAAGATGTTAATAGGAGTGTTTAAGTATCAAAGGGTTATTTTGTCATTTTACATAATTTTGGAATGCCTTAAGAATTAATTGGAGTGGGAATAGCTCTACCCTAAAAATATATATAATGCATATCTGTTTTCAGAAATAATTTCAAACCCTCTTTAAGGGTATAATAGAGTAGAGGCGACTAGACACTGTAGGTAGTTATTATCCTACTACCGTACTCTCAAAATAGACCCCGCAAAATAAATTTCTCGAGTAAAGAACTTCCTTTTGGTTGCTAAAAAATAACACTATTTGAGACTGTTGGACCCAAATATTAAAAAAATTTCTTGTTTTAAAAGCTTTATTCCCAAATCCCAACATGATTTAAGAGTTGATTCAGAACCCCCAAAACCCTCTTTCACGGTATATGTAATAGGTAAGAAACCAAGTATGTAGGTATTTTTAACCCGAGTTAAAACTGATTTCAAGCAGGTTATCTACGAAATCAAGGAAAGTGAAAAAAATTCAAAGATATGCACAAAAGAAAATCGAAAATATGACCCAAAGCGCTACCTTCTCGAGAATCCATTCCCAAAGAAAAAAATAGCTGGATTTTTGCTCGTTTGTTCTCCTTCCCTTTTGTCTCAATTACAAATAATTTTGTGATAGATATATCGCAATAATAAAGAGACGAGATTAAAATATTTCAAGAAATCTTCTCTCACGTGTCTGATGTGGAAGAAAGGGCAAGAGAGTTACTCGGAAGGAGCCCAGTGAAAAAGAAAGAAGGAGAAATATTGAGTGGTTGGATTTTAAATATGCACCTAGTTTCTTTAAAAGTTAGCGATAGAAAGACAATTTAGGGTGTGTGTATTTCTCAACCATCAGTACTTAAAAATAAATTCGAGGAGTACAATATATATTATCATTTTCTTTAGAACATTAATATTCCTTAAAGTAATTTTCTCGCCAATTTATTTTTTTGAGTGCCACATCTTTTTTATATCGATTCCAGCAATACAATCTGTAGAGGCACTCACTCGAAAGTAAAAATTCTATCGGATCAAATAGTGATACAAGTGAGATTTGAGGTATTTCTCATTTAGAAGAAGGTAATTTTATCCTTGAGCATGGTAGGATATTATAATATTGTGGACAAGCTTACTGATTATTTCATATAAGTCAGAATATCTAATGCTTTAAATTGGATCCTCGAAAAGAACTATAACAATACTTACTCGAGTAACTATTGAGACCATTTGTTTTGTTCGAATTCACACAATTTAAGAAATATAGGGTATTACATTGCTAGCATATGTACAAGTATCTTACATTTGTGAAAACATTTGTATTTCAAGACAAAGCATATTACTAAAATACAAAAGAGATCAGTTGACATAAAAGTGTAAATTACCTTCTTGTAGAATTGATACTTTTGAAATTTTCCAACTCGTTCGTTTTGTGTGATTAACTTCACACGTCATAATTTTATTTCAATTGATTACAGGACATAAAATAAAATTTGTCCAAGTTTATACTCCATACTTTTCTAGTATAAAATTCCTCGAAGAACCAAAGTTTTCTTTTAAAAGAAAGTATCTTAAACATAAGAAATGGTTGCTTGAATTTATAACTCGAGCATTTTTATCACCAAGGTTTGATCGAATTTACAAGAAAAGTTTGTATGAATAATGTTACCAAAGTTTATAACTCGCATGTTTGTATGTTTTAATGAAGTTCTTTCAGGAATACCCAAGTAAACTTGTAAGGACACAAATTTCCAATTGAGTACTTTGTATTTTTGGCTCAATTCCGGACAAAAACATTTGAGTCATAGGATAGAGTTCAAGTTTATCCATTCAAGCCTATGACGTGTTTGTTGAAGACGTAGCGGACGAGATATTAAAGCTTCATCAAATGTCGTGTGTATTGTGCCCCGTTTCTACGTCATCAACATGGTTCTATTGCTCCTAAGGTATTCATGCATTTTAATATATATATATATATATATGAGCTTGGACCATTATTTATTGGGTGTATTTTAGAAATTTACTTTGGGTGTTAGTATTTTTTTGAATTCATAGTTCTAAATACTTTGTTCTCGGACACCTTTAAGTAGAAAAATCATATCAAATCCAAAAAAAATACGAAAAATCCGAAACTGGCGGCCACACGTTCGTATCGAAATTATATAGAACCATGGCCTGAGAACTTGTTAGATAGGTCGTTCGAATGAGAAGTCGTTCGAACCAGTTTTCAAACGAGATTTTTTTTCGTTCTGTCTTTTCGATAGAAGTCTCGTTCGAACGAGATTTGTAATGAAAAAATAGCCGGAACAGTTTTAAGCCATTTTTTCCCACTTTTTCACTACTTTGCCCCACTTCCTTTTTGACATACTTCTTAAGTGCGGGACCTAACTTTTTATAGACAACTTTTTCAAATTTTAAGAGTCTTTTGAGAGCAAAACTTTTAAGAAAAATTTCCATATTTTGTGTTTGATTTTTATGGATTAAATTCATCAAAAAACACATACACACCCATTTGTTTAGTTTATTCCAAGTACCTATTGATATATCATTGCTTGGAGAGTTTTGGCACCTTGTTTTCTCTACACCAACAAGAAGAGAGTTTGGGTTTTTCTCTACTCCAAAAAGGAGAAAAGTTTATTGCGGTGTTCTCACTCGAAAAAAGGCTTCACATGTGGGTTGACGGTGACCATAGCCCCATCGGTGGAGTCCGAGACTGTGGAGGAGTCCACGGTTATACACTAGGTGGAGGTTGAACGCCAAGGAGCGCGTCAAGGCTTGGACGGACACAAGTCAGTATGTGTAAGTCCTCTTGTGTCGAGTCTTTGTAAAAACTACCATACTTAGTGAATTCGTGGCTAGGATCGTTCGAGGTTTTTCCCATTTGGGTTTTCCTCGTACATCGGCGCGTCGTGTGATATTGTTTAATTTTATCTTGCTTAAATCACTTAGATGCGTGCATAGGTAATTCAAGATAAAATTTGATTTAATTATCACACTTATGTTCTTTGGTGTTAAAATATATTTGGGTGAAATTGAAATTAATTCAATTCAAAGATAATTTATTTTGGTAAAATTTGGTTTGGCCTAATTTGCAAAATGGATTATTCTTGTTAGGAAAATTTCTAGGACTTGAATTGAAATATTTGGTTTAAGTGAAAAATCAACTTGTGTGGATTTAATCTTATTTCACTTGGTTTAATTTTAATTTGAAAAGAAATTAAAGTTTATGAATTTGTTTTTTTAATTGAACCATCATCTTCACTTATGCATATTTAAAAAGGAAATTATTACTTTTTAGAGTATAATTAAGTTAAAATTTGGGGGCCTATCGCACTTGCAAATCGGTATCAGAGCCAAAATGATAAATTACTTCATTAAGAGTCTTTAATTGTTTTTGGCTAAAATGGAATTTTCCCCATTTTCTAAATTTCCTATTTTCGATGGTTCTTACTACGCGTATTGGAAAGCACGTGAGAAATCGGCACATAAATCTATCGATGAGAGGGTTTGGTTATCAATAGTTAACAGGTGGTCTCCATCAACTCATTTAGTAGATAATGCACGTGTTCCCAAACCGATCGATCGATGGAGTGAGAATGAATTTAAATTATCAAATTTTAATTCCCGTGGTTTAAGCGCCTTATTTAGCGCTATCACACCGGATGAATTCCGATGCATTATGACATGTGAGACCGCTAAAGAAGCGTGGGATATTTTACAACTCACTCATGAAGGTACAAGTGTCGTAAAAGCTTCAAAATTCCAATACCTCACCAATCAAATTGAAACCATCAAAAGGAACGATAAAGAAACTTTTGATGAATTTTATGGTAGACTTTCTGATATTGTTAATACATCTTTTAATTTGGGAGAGAAAATATCCAAAAACGGAGTAGTAAAGAAAATTTTAAGGTCCCTACCCGATAGATTTTTTCCAAAAGTGACCATTTTAAATTCTTTACCAACTTTAGCCTGCACAAAATTAGAAGAGCTCGTAGGTAATTTACAAACCTATGAACTGGACATATTTTCCTCTAAAATCGAAAAGAAAATTGAAAAGGGCATTGCTTTAAAAGCCCGAAAAGAGGAAAAACAAGTAGTAGAGAGCGAGAGTGATAGTGACTCGGCAAATATGGCATTGTTTGCCAAAAAGTATTAAAAATTTCTTAAATTGAACAAAGATAAATTTAAAAATGATATTAAGAAATTTGAAAAATCTACGCATGACAAATCCGAGAAGATCCCTAAATCTATTAATGAAAATTTAAATAGGGACGAGTCAAATAGGTGTTTTGGTTGTGAAGGGTATGTCCATAGGGCTTTTGAGTGCCCCACTGAACTAAGGAGAGAGGGTAAGCAACCAAAGTCTTTTAATGCAACCCTTAGTGGTAGTGATAATGAAGAGGGACCCGATTCCTCCTCTAAGCCCAAAATTGTGGCTTTTATGGCTAGTCATGTTAGTGATAGTGAGCATTCTTCTATTGATGAAATTTTAACACATGACACTTTCAAGGTTAAAGTTTATAATTCCCTTGTCTTTGATAGTAGTGAGAGTGGAGAAGAAAAAAAAAGTGAAAATGAAGAGGAGGTTGATGTGAGTGAACTTCAAAATGCTTTTTAAGAACTTTATAAAGAATCTATTAAATTAAAAAGAGTTAATTTGAAGTTAGAAGCAAGTCTAAGAGAGCGTGTCAAGGTCGTTGATGATAGTGCGTTAGTGGAAGACCTTAGGACATGAGAGAGAACTCTTCGAGAGAAGCTTGAATATGTTGAAGGTGAAAGAGATAGCGTTAGAGGTTTGATGGAGTCAATGAAAAAGGATCTTGTCGAGTTTGAAGAGAGAAATGTTTTATTAGAGTCTAACATTTTAGAATTAGAAAATAAATTAAAAGACTGTAGGAAAGTCAAATTTGATTTGGAGTGTCGTTCGGAGAAACTAGTTAAAATTTTTGGAACGGTCCAAATTAAAAATGACACTTGTGGTTTAGGCTTCGATAGTTGTAATGAATCTTCTCATAAATCCAAAACCAATGTTTTAAGAGAATCACCTAGGAAAACCTTTAGAGATCAATCCTTAGGTAATAATTTTCGACGTGTTTTTAGTTGTGCACATTGTGGTCGAAAAGGTCATCTTAGAAAATTTTGTTTTGATCTTAAACGAGGTCCTAGAAAAACCCAACGTAAAGAAACCGAGGTAGCTAAGATTCCAATGCCCCGACATATTCATTCGTCATTAGTTTGGGTTAGGATATCCGACTTGGTAGCTTTAGAAGATAGGGTATTTTATTCTAATTTACTTTCACATGCTTCCTCCCTTGCAAAATCTAAACGTTGAATGTGTTAGTTTTATTTGCATACTTTAGCTTTGTGCTTCATGTTATAGAACCCATGCTAATTGTATGCTTTTTTAGTCATTTTCTAGTCATTACTTTATTTCATATCTCATGCTAGAAATCATGACTTGTTTATCTTTTTTTTTATTATATTTCCTTAATGTTTGTTTGCTTTAAATGAATGTTTTACCTTTTAGTAATTTAGGCCTAATGAAAAATATAAATGATTTTTTTTTGTCTTTTGAGTATATATTTTTATTTTTGGTCAAAAATTTGAAAAACTCAAAAAGATTTTATTTTGTGTGTATTTTAGTTTGACACACTTTATGTGGCATACACTTGTGTTAGAATCCCATCTATTTTGCTCCCACCTGGCGAGAACTTTTGGTTTATATTGTCAATCCTTATTATGTTCTTTACCATGCCTACATGGAGTAGTTGGATGTTGTGTTGCTTAAATGGATTCTATTTTTATATGCCTCAATTCACACATGCACGAGCTCATTTAAAATTTGAACTTCATATGTATATTTGAGCTTTGTGAGATGTTCTCTTACTAATCTTGTCATCTACATATTTGTGACCTAGGAGGACTAGTGGATGTCAAAATCCGTTGCACGTGAGATTTGTGTGAAAAATAAAAAATGATAAATATAAATGTGCACGGGGAAGGGCTCCGAAAGGATTTATTACCCTTTGCAAATAGTACGCCACCGTTTGTTTGGACCTAAAAGAAATACGTGGTTCAAAGGCCTAAAAATAAAATTATGGTATTAAAAATAAAATATTTTCCAAGGCCTATGTTTGATTGATATATTCATTCAAAAATAATATATGCTTATTGAGGGAGATTGGATGGTATATCAACGGTTTGCACAATGTCCATTTATCCTAATTGCACTTTCAATGTCATGACTCTATTGGTTTGTAGAATCATCAACATGCTATGCTTGTATGCATTATGTATGTTTGTTCATTGAATTCAATTTATATTGTCGCATGAGGTTATATTCAAATGTGATGAAGTTTTCGATCAATTGAGAACTCCATGAACATGTTTTAAGTGATTGGGTCTAAATTTAATTGTTTCTAACTCACACCCCAGCACTTCCGTTTCCATATGACATATTTTTGTCATACGAGTGTGAAAAACTTATTGTGTTTTGTGTCATTTTGGTGTTTATATCTATATGTGTGTACTTATGCTTAGTTTGAATATATTATGTATACATATATATGATATTGTGTTTGTTTGGGTCTTTGCCTTGCTTTTCTAGTCCATCTATGCTTTAATATATAATTGATATCCATCTTGCTGCATTCTTTATTGATATCACATGCTTAATACTTTATATATCATATTGGTATCATTTTATTACATCCTAGTTGGTATCCGATGTTAATTGTTGGATTAGTTGAATTTTAGTTGTCTATGTGCTTTAATGTTCTCATCACTTTATGCACTAATACATGTTTAGCTTGTTATCCCATTTTATTTATCCCTTGTTTAGTTTAATGGGTGTATATGCTTTAATAGGGGGAGATAAGTTAAGTTTTGATTCTGTAGCCTTTGTCTATTCCTGAACAAAAAGGGGGAGAATGATGGGGGAGAAATGGTATCTAAACCTATCGTATCTTAGTTTGGGGAGATTCATCTTAGGGGGAGACGTCTTTATAAGTAGGTCATTTGTTTGATAAAAGGGGAGAACTCATTTAGGGGGAGTATTTATTTTTGCATTTAATATATTGATATTCCCTATGCGTTTGATAGGTTGCTTAAGTGTGCATGAATTATTCTAAATGGCAACGTTCATCATTGGGAAAATATATTGATCCTTGGGTTGCTTGAGTCAAGCATTGTATTTTTATGTTGGGTGGGATATTTTTTAGTTTAGTAGAGCTTGATGGACCTTTAGGATTTTTGTTTGGTTTTTATCCCGGAATAGCCAAAGGGGGAGATTTGTAAGGACACAAATTTCCAATTGAGTCATTTGTACTTTTGGCTCAATTCCAGACAAAAATATTTGAGTTATAGGATAGAGTTCATGCTTATCCATTCAAGTCTATGACGTGTTTGTTGAAGACGTAGCGACCAAGATATTAAAGCTTCATCAAATGTTGTGTGTGTTGTGCCTCGTTTCTATGACATCAACATGGTTCCATTGCTCCTAAGGTATGAATGAATTTCAATATATATATATATATATATATATAGAAACTTGTAACATTATTTATTGGGTGTATTTTAGAAATTTATTTTGGGTGTTAGTATTTTTTTGTTATTTTTTTTTGAATTCATAGTTCTAAATACTTTGTTCTCGGACACCTTTAAGTAGAAAAATCATATCAAATCCAAAAAAAATACGAAAAATACGAAACTTGCGGCCACGCGTTCGTATCGAAATTATCTAGAACCATGGCATGAGAACTCATTAGATAGGTTGTTCGAATGAGAAGTCGTTCGAACCAGTTTTCAAACGAGATTTTTTTTTCATTCTGTCTCTTCGTTAGAAGTCTCGTTCAAACGAGATTTCTAATGAAAAAACAACGGGAACAGTTTTAAGCCATTTTTTTCCACTTTTCCACTACTTTTCCCCACTTCGTTTTTGACATACTTCTTAAGTGCGGGAATTAACTTTTTATAGACAACTTTTTCACATTTTAAGAATCTTTTGAGAGCAAAACTTTTAAGAAAAATTTCCATATTTTGTGTTTGATTTTTATGGATTAAATTCATCAAAAATCACATACACACCCATTTGTTTATTTTATTCCAAGTACCTATTGATATATTATTGCTTGGAGAGTTTTGGCACCTGGTTTTCTCTACACCAACAAGAAGAGAGTTTGGTTTCTTCTCTACCCCCCAAAGGAGAAAAGTTTATTGCGGTGTTCTCACTCAAAGAAAGGCTTCGCGTGTGGGTTGATGGTGACCACAGCCCCATCGGTGGAGTCCGAGACTGTGGAGGAGTCCATGGTTATTAACTAGGCGTAGGTTGAAGACCAAGGAGCGCGTCAAGGCTTGGATTGACTCAAGTCAGTTTGTGTAAGTCCTCTTGTGTCGAGTCTTTGTAAAAACTACCATACTTAGTGAATTCGTGGCTAGGGCCGTCCGAGGTTTTTTCCATTTGGGGTTTCCTCGCACATCGGCACGTCGTGTGATATTGTTTAATTTTATCTTTCTTAAATCACGTAGATGCATGCTTAGGTAATTCAAGATAAAATTTTATTTAATTATCACACTTATGTTCTTTGGTGTTAAAATATATTTGGGTGAAATTGAAATTAATTCAATTCAAAGATAATTTATTTTGGTAAAATTTGGTTTGGCCTAATTTGCAAAATGGATTATTCTAGTTAAGCAAAAAATCTAGGACTTGAATTGAAATATTTGGTTTAAGTGAAAAATCAACTTGTGTGGATTTAATCTTATTTCACTTGGTTTAATTTTAATTTGAAAAGAAATTAAAGTTTGTGAATTTATTTTTTTTAATTGAACCATCATCTTCGTTTACGCATATCTAAAAAGGAAATTATTACCTTTTGGAGTATAAAAAGGTTTTAAATTAAAATTTGGGGGCCTATCGCACTTGCAAAACCAATCGATAATCTTAAAATGCTCAGAATTGTTTACTCGAAATAGTTCATATTATTAACTTCATATTTCATTTGACGTTATATATTTTGAACCAGACTAAATCATTATATGAGGAGAGAGAATATCTCTTAATCCTTCACTCACACATGCTTTGCCCATTCGTTAAAAGTATAAATGTCTTCGAAAGATATTCATTACTATACCACGGGCATTATTTTTTTCCTATTAATTTTTTGAAAATATTCACTTTATTGATATGCATTTCAAAAATTTATGTTGTGCAGCTAAAATATTATGGTCTCTTTAATGGAAACTTTATTCTCTTGCATGCTTGGATTTGAGCAGTGGGGCTAGCAAGCAGATATATGAGTCTTTGATAAAAAAAATGTTCAAATTTCAGATTGACTTTATTGAAGTATGCTCGACTCCAACATGCTTCATGAACATTCTTATTCAGATTGAAAGACAAAATCTAGGAAAAAAAATTATGAAGTATCAACTATACTTTCTTAGTGTGATTAATGATTTTGAACTGTCAATTTCTTTTGTATAGGTCTTGGTGCCTCCTAGTGTATTTTTACGTTCTAGTATTTCGCCACCTAATAAAATAGGCCAATAGGTGCGAGAACAAAAAGTATTTGCAAAAGTATAAATTAAAGTACTTAAACGGTAAGATAGTCTAGTAGCTGAGGCTGCAAGGGCACTGGATCACTCATAGTATTAACCTTAAAATAAAGAAACATGTTAATTAGATGAGAAAATACCAAGAATAAATAAAAAAGCTACGATAGTTTAGTGCCTCGGGCTTCGAGAGCATTGGAGCACACACAGTATCAACCAGAAAATCAAGGATTAGGCTGCGTAAATGAGAAAATGCCAAGTATAAAAAAAAGGTATGACAGTTTAGTACTTCGGGCTCCAATGGAAAAAGAGCTCTCATATTACCAACCTGAAAGTAAAGAATCAGTTTGCCCAAATGAGAAAGTTCTAAGTATAAATAAAATGTACAACCGTTTAGTACCTCAGGCTCCAAGGGCATAGGAGCGCTCACAATATTAACCTGAAAATAAATAATCAAATTGCGCAAATGAGCAAGTGCCAAGTATAAATAAAATGTACGACATTTTAGTACCTCGGGCTCAAGGGGCATAGGAGTGCTAATAGTAGTAACCTCAAAATAAAGAATAATGTTGCGCAAACGAGCAAGTGTCAAGTATAAATAAAAGCTAGGACATTTTAGTACCTCAAGCTCCAAGGGCATAGGAGCGCTCACGGGTTCAAGGGCATAAAAGCACTCATAGTATTAACCTGAAAATAAAGAATCCAGTTGCGCAAATGATCAAGTTCCAAGTATAAATAAAAGGTACGATATTTTAGTACCTCAGGCTCCAAGGGCATAGGAGCGCTCACCGTATTAACCTGAAAACAAAGAAACATGTTAAATAGACGAGAAAAGCCAAGAATGAGTAAAAAGGTACGATAGTTTAGTACCTGAGATTCTGAGGGCACCTGAACGCCCGCAATATTAACCAAAAAATAAAGTAATAGGTTATGCAAATGAGGAAGTGCCAAGTATAAATATTGAAGTATAAAAATGTTCAAAAGTCTAGTACTTAAGGCTCCACGGATGCAGGAACCCTCATGGTGCTCACTTGAAAATAAATAAATAGCTTGATAAGCAGAGCAAGTATTTACCAAGTATAAGAAGAAGAACAAAGGGATACAACAATCTAGTGCTTGAGGCTCCACGCAAGTATAAGCACTCAAATGTAATATATTGGTAAAGGGAAAATGAATAAACCAGTTGATCACATAAACAAAAATTTAAAAAATATGTGTGCAACATGCAGTATCAGTACAAGTAAATATTGTACCGGGGATTCCAAAGACAAACAAGTACCCACGATAAAAGTTTTAGCATTCACTTCAATATGAAACGAAGGAAACGGGTTGAGAAATGTGACCAAATTAAAATCCTAAAGTACGAGTGTTAGTATGTGATGTACCCATGACTCAACAAGAGCGTTAGTACTGAGGATATAAACTTTAGCATTATTTTTCACATGATACAAAGGTTGAGTAATTCAAGGTAGTATTAAAATTCAAAACACAAGTAACACTTTCAGTCAATATTGTACTTGGGACTCCATGAATATTCGAGTTCCCAAGACATAAGCCTCAAGCAAATTTATTTTGTTTTCTCATTAAATTTTGCGGGACATACTTTAAGGTCAATGGCCAAACATCAAAATACAGCGACCAAGGAATATTTAAAACTTCCAAAGCATGAAAGGAAATTCATTTTCTTTACTTATTAAGTTGATCTACACTCACAATATTTATAGGGTATATAGTTGCATAGTTATAATCTTTTTACTCAAAAACGAAACATAACGAGCATTGAAACTTGTTCCCACAGTACAAGAGAAAATATATCATATTATTCATACCCACTTGCAATATATGTTATTTACAAAACACAATGTCCTACGAATTGATAAATCCCACAGTATAATGAAAAAACAACAAGAGTGCATCAACAATTAATCGCAAAATATTTTGTGAGCAGATAGTCCCACAGTATACGGGATAATCAATAGTATAATATTTACTCGACAAGATTTGACTTACAAAAGTTTGGCGAGCAGATAGTCTCGCAGCCTACAAGAAAAGTAAATAAAAAATATATATCAGTATTTACTCGCAAAATGCTTTTGTACAAAGTTTCGCGAGCAGATAGACCCATGGTATATGGGACAAGCAAAAAAAAGGGGGGGGGGGGGAATAATGTTATAAACAAAAGGGGTAGTGCTCACACCTGAAGGACTATTACCTACTAACTTTTAAATTGATTCGTGCACGGGTATTTTACATAAGGGGCTAATGTTGAGAAGTCCTCAAGCAAATGAACAAAGAGTATAATTTTGATTATGATAATGATAAAATAGTTAATATTTCGTGCGCAAGCCTCTCGACACTACAAGACACTTCTGCACGAGGGGGCTAATGTAGAGGAGTCCCCAAACAACAAAATACAAGTTGTGAGTCTGTCCATAAAGCAACATATGGCACATGTGGGAACCTAGCGTAAAGGAAAAAGTGCAAGCATGTTGAGGTTGTTATTCCTAACAAGACAAAATGGTAAGAAAACTTTGATGATGATTAAATTGTGCATACAAACCTCTCACACAAAACAAGAGACTTTGGTACGAGGGGGCTAATGTAGAGCGGTCCAAGAGCTTCTTAGTACTAATTACAATTTATATTAATTATGCATTTATTTTTGTACCAATGGTAATTTATATTACAGGTTACCAAGAAGGGTACTTTGGTACAATCAGTGGTTTGAGTTAGCAGGGCTTGAGGGGTCTAAGAGCCCACCAAATTAGCCAGTGGGATCTTTCAGGATTTTGTCTTGGAGGATGGAGAGTATGGTTTGTTGAGTGAGGTAAATTTCTCAACCATTCTAATATAAGAGAGAAAAGAACTAAAAGTCTCGAGTAACTCACTACTACTCAAGAAAGAAACACTACCCTCGTGGGACCTTAAGGTCACTCGAGAGGTCATTTATAGTTAGTCGAGGGGACTCAAGGTCCCTCGACAGGTCTTTTTAATAAATATTCACTCGGGGAGGTTCACGCCCCTTAAAAAGTATATTTTATTTATAGTCATTCGAGAGAATTCATATGTTTCAAGAAGTCATAATTAAATTAACATTCAGTTAAGAATGTCAACTGCATAAATGCCCCGCAATCGAAGAAATCTCGTTTTTAAATGATTGTTTAATATTTACTTATTTATTTTAGTCCTACTGAAAAAGGGGCTCAACACGCATATATTTTATAAAATAAGTATTTTTGGTCATGCATAGAGTTTTTCCTTGGCTACATCATTTTCGTGTCCCACAAGTCTCATTATATTATTTAAATGATAAAAAGAAGTTCATTTATATCATTCTATTGAGGACACATGTCACAGTTTGGTGAAAACCTAATTCAACCTCACATATTATAAATCTAAGGCTTATCCCTCACTTGAAAAGATAATGTAAAAAAGGAGGGAAGACTACTCTCTATAAATGGAGGCTCTTAGTCTTAAGAAAAGATTCATTTAAGCTTGATGTTCTAGCTTCATACTCATAGTATTTTACACCACACTTATATCATTAATGGTATAGTTCATAACATTCATTTTACACACACTCTTGGTGAATTTACACCCTGCTACCCCTCTCTCTCTCTCTCTCTCTCTCTCTCTCTCTCTCTCTCTCTCTCTCTCTCTCTCTCTCTCTCTCTCTCTCTTATTTTAGAGTGATTATTCTCTCACCTCTAATCCAAATCTTTCAAAGGTTATTTCATGGAGATTGACTATCGGCTATTATTATTGTTGAATGTTGCACCATATTACTCCTTTAATATCCATCGAAGGCAAGTTACACCTCACCAGATCCAGTTATTCATAGACCCCGGTTACACTACCCTCCCACACCATTTAAGTAACAATAATAAATTAAGCATAAAATATCACCATTTTACACTAATGCACGTATAATGTTTTCTTGAAATCCAACACCCCCATTTTGAAAACCCAAATTTCTTATTTTAAAATATAACTCCCCAATTTTGAAAACCCAAAAGCCCAATTTTAAAATTTAACCACCCTATTATAAAAACCCAATATTTCTATTTTAAAATCTAAAAGTGAAATAGAATACCCTATTTTCATATGAACAAAATAAGAATGCCCTAATTTTGAACTCAATTCATCAAAAAAGCGAGATCATATAATGGTGGTATCTAAAAATAATTGTTTGAATCCAAAAATAATAACAAAAAAGTTCTTTAACGAGAGAGATGAGATACCCTATTAAACCGTATGCCATAGAGAAAACTAGAAAAGAAAAATAGAATTAAGGAGTAATAGGTATAGATCTAAACCATATGCAAATCGATATTCATATATCAGGAAAAAAAAACATTGATATATGAAACGATAAGGCTAATTTGAAAATAAATAAAAGAAAATATATATTTTAAACTCCAAATAGTTTTCTCAAACCCAAATCATAGAGCTAAAAAAATAATCTGGACACACAAATTCAAAATCCCAAATTTTTTTCTAAAACCCAAATAGTAAAAACATGTGTTTGAAACCTAACTAAGAAATGGAAAATAAAAATGGGGGAGAGATTACCTATCAAATGTAGGTGGTCGATGAGGAATGTAGCATGTAAACAACGTTGGAGATGAAGTTAATGAGAGAGGTTTTGGGGTTTGATGGTTGTTTACATTGTTGTTCTTAAGTGTTTATGTCTTAAATTTGGGTTTGCTCAAGATGTGGATTTAGTATGGTAACAAATTTTTCATCGGTAAGAGGGGAGTTGGGTACTTTATAGTAGAGAAAAAGAAAGTTTCTAATTTAACCTTGGTTTTTAATTAAAATAAGAGTGTAAAATCAAATAGTGGTGAGGTAAGAGAGGGGGAAATTAAAAAATAAAAAGGGTAAAGAGTAAAATGTAACAAAATAGTCAGCTTTCTATTTTTAGTCTTGTTATCAGCACCCTCACCCCTAATTAACTTACCATCTTATGGAATAGTGTTTAAACTTATAATCCTTATATATATATATATATATATATATATATATATATATATATATATATATATATAAAAGTATAGTATAGCGCATTCTCTCAAGCCTACGTGAATCATCACAATCCCCAATGCCAGATTCTCTATTAAATATAGGGTTTATTAACTCTCAAACCTTATTAAAATCTTAATCCTATTTTATTGCACTTTAAACTATGACTACTATTATTGCAAAAATATGATTCTTATGTAACATAATAAATTTGTAGTGTTCAAAGAAAAAGGAGGTGAGAGAGAAATAAAAACAATGTATATACGTGGTTCGACCAGATTTGACCCGCGTCCACAGGAATGGGGGGAGTTATTTTTCTCAATTGGAAATTAATACAGGGTTGCGTAGTAGACTCTCACTCTTCCTTGTAACAATATGGGTCGTGCTAGCCGTTGAGAGCACACACTTTGATAAACTCATTGAAGATTTAAATCCACAACAACTATGAATGGACCTATTTATAAACCCAAAGAATCCTTCGACTGTTAACAGATCATTGATATGGTCCTAGTGATTTTAACTTAGAGGTCTGATCGAGGTGGTCTGTTCATCCATCTATTCAGAGGTATGGATACTTCGGTAACTATTGGGAATCATTATCCATATCGAAGTCATCTTCCCTCATCTAATCAGTTCATGACAACATTTTGCTTTTGTCGATCTAAACCAAAGAGTCTTGTTGATAGGCATCGACTGGCATCATCCCAAGGTGGTTGCGCTAATGCCCAATCATGATTTCTTTGACGACGGAATGATCATGAACTACTTTCATAAGAAAAATGTCATTTGAGCAAGAGCTCAATCATCATCGCTTGGCTATGTGCATAGTTTTTTGGAACTAGATGGGTATGCTTATCCATCGCATGTTCCCCCTGTGTGTGGGCTTTACTCGGTGCTTGTGGATTACCTTTTTTTTATCAAGATTTGCCCATTTAATTTGATTGTTTTCTTTACTCACAATAAAAAAAGGGTCAATTATTAAATAGTCCCTACTATAAATATATATTTTTTAAAAAGGACACATATTTTTAGTTTAACCCATTTAGTCCCTCAAGCACTCAATATCCTCTTATTTTTAGAGGTCCGCGCCAGCGGCACTCCCTCTCCAAAATATGTGGCAAAGGACTTTTTGAGGCAAAATAAAAAAGTTTGGACTAAATGGGTATTAAAAAATGTCTGAGGGACTATTTGGTATATGTCCCATAAAAAAACTATTTTTAGTTTGGTTGATTTCATTTTCTACAACTTATCAGCCAAAGTTTCCCATTTCTCCATTTTTCCTCCTTCTTAAGAATTTTTTTTATGAAAATCCTTGTTCTCAACTGGTACGCTTTTCTTCTTATTCTATTTCTTTTCATTTATTATCCAGGATTATCTTGGTTTTGTTTCATTTTCCACTTCACTAGAAGTAGTAAATTTTTCTTCCAATTTCTAGAGGGTAATCCCCATTTCTCTGATTTTGTGCCTTCTCACTCACCACTCTTCCATTACTTGGAGTGGGTTTAGCCATTCGACATTCCTTATATAGGGCTTTATAAATACGAATTTAGCGTCAGAGGGATCTGGAAAGTATAATTGAAATTATGGAGGCCTTTGGGCCTGAGTATAATGAGCGAAGGGCCACTACCCGAGGAGATTTTTCTTCACATTATCCCGAGTCCAATCAGTCCTTTAGGTCTCTTAACCCTCCCCCTCACAAAGCTCCTAGTGTTGCCACAATTGGTCCTTCCTCGGTCGTTATTATAAGGAGTAATCCCTTGGGTCCCTATGAAGTCGTTAGCTACTTATATAAGGAAACTGATAACGAATGTATGGGAATACTAGCTCTTTCGAGATCTTTAGTTGTTCATGTTACCGATGAGATTGATCAAGCAACAATCACTCACGAGGTAGAAGTCTATTTTTATGATAATTGTACCCAATCCAAACTCAGTATTCCCTTCATAAGGCCCGTTTAGGAGGTCCTTACCCCATCCTAACATATCTCGAATGCTTAGAGAATCCTAATGGGCTCCATGGTCCATTTTTATGACTTGTTTGGGGTTGATCACAGTTTGACATTTGATGAATTGCTAACCGTCCCTGAGAGCTAGTATACCTTTGCCTATACTTGCAAAGGTGAGGGTTTTGTTACTTCCCTCCCCTTATCTAACCACGATTGGAGACATTTCTTTCATTACATCCGAGGCAAGGGGTGGGAGTATGATGAGTAGAATGGCCTTATAGGGTATTTGTTCATGACCCCTAACATGTATCAAGCCATACCTAAGTGAGCTTTTGATTCTCTTAGAAAATTAACAAATTTATTTTCTTTTGTACAATGACTTATTTTTCTTTATTAATTGGTAAGGATCTTCAATGAGCTTCCAGATAGTTTTGTCCATCGAAAAAGGACAGTGGAGGATGATATAAGCAAAGCTTGCCATTTCAAAGAGCTTTATGATTTGAGGTTGCTGAAGGACTTGGGTTTTATTGCTAGATGGGAGGAGGTGCGCGACCATGACATCTTCGACTTCAGGAAGATACTGAGGAAGCTCACCTTATGCTCATTCGATTTTAGCGTGCATATTTCCCCCATTCCTCAGGTAGACTTTTATTATGGCGATCAACTTATTCTTTGGTTCAACTTTTTAATATTGAAATCACCGTTCCACTTTTTTTTCTTATATCTTCTAACGCCATGGCTCTTTAGGGATATGAAGATTCACTCCAATGTATGGCCCCAAAGCGGCTCGTTATTCTATCCGTTCCATTATAACTGGTTCCTTCGTCAACTAAAGTTAGTACCCTAGATAATGACGGTAGAGTTGGTGAGTCTACCATCCTTCTTAATATATTTGAAGAGGAATCTTCCTCTGTTCAGTTGATGAAGGAAGGAGTCTTGTAGAGAAGATGAGAAATGAGTCATCTGAAAGGAGGTAATAGCCCCACCTCCGCTCATTGGAGGGTCATTATTGATTAAGAGGATGATGATACCAAGGAAGAGAGGATTTACTAGGAAAATAGGAGAACTTGAGCCCCTCATTTACGGTATTACAACCTGTAATACCCCGTAATTTTGACTATATTTATTTTTGGGATTTATTTAATTAAATGTGAATTAATTGAGAATTAATCCGGATAAAATACTAGCGAGATGTGAGTTGGTATTTGACTATATTGAGCATATATGATGTTATATGAATATTGAATTATGAAATTTGTCATGAGATTGATATACGGCAATCTGGTCATTTTATTGGGACGCGTGTGACAGTCGCGTCGGGATATAATTATTTTAATTATAAAAGTGATTTTAAATTCTATTAACTGTATGGTCGTTTTGAGTGTGCCAACGCGTCCGGAAGGGTCGAGATAGTCAGAAAACACTAGCCGGGGGTGTAGTTTGGGTCCCGGGGTATTTTTAGGCCATACCGGCAACATAAAGGGTATTTTGGTAATTTTGTATTTTTGGTGAATTAAAAGTGACGAAAATTGGGAGTTTTAATCTGATATGGATTTGACCCACTAAGCCACTAACCAACCCTTAATGACCCAATAAGCTACGGAGGTTATCAAATTAGGTTTCCAACTTTCCCAAAGAAAAACCCTAGCCACCATAGCCACCTTTGGAGAAGAAAGCTTGTAGAGAGGAAATTCTGCAGAGAGAGAGAGGTAGCTTCAGCAAATCAACATCAAAATCAGAAATAAACTCAAGGCAAGTGGTTTAATATCATTTAAATTTAGAGAATGCTCTTTCCATGTATAGGAATTTAATAAAATTGATTTGTTCTTGGTGTAATATGAAAACCCATGTATTTTGGAACTTAGAACTTGAAATCTTGAGGAGAATTGCATGTAGAATGATAGGTAGATGATTATACTGAGGATATTAGTGATTGGGTGAAATTAAAACGGATTTTTATTGGGTTAATTCATGAATTAAAATTTTAGGGTTTGTGTTCTTGAATAATTGGGGGAAAGTGATGAGACTTGATGATTTAATGATGATTTGGATGAATTAACTCAGTAAAATATGTTGGTTTATAACCTTGTTATGTTTAGGAGTGATTAGAGACCTTTAAACATTGTTGGGATGAAGTTTAGAGGAGATTTGAGGAGTAAAAATTGATGAAAAACGTAACTAAGAAATTCTGGGCCGAAACTGGTCCCTCGTTAGAAGACCTTCCCAGGTCGTTCGAACGAGCTCGTTCGAACGAGCTTCTAACGAGTTGACTAGTCGCTTCTAACGAGGGGAGACTTCGTTCAATACCTTCGTTCGAACAAACTGTATTTCGTTCGATACATTCGTTCGAACGAGATGTCGTTAGAAGGTACAGTTCGTTCGAACGAACTGGAATCTCGTTCGAACTGGAATCTCGTTCGAACAGCCTCGTTCGAACGAGACTTCTAACGAGCTGGCAATTTAGGCCTTTTTGGCCTGTTTTGATTTTGGGAGTCCCGTAATCTTGTTCGAGGATATAGATAACCTTCCTTTGATGATGTATTGATAGATTTGGGACATTTGGGTTATTTTGAGGAGTAAATTATTTACGAACGATTTAAATTAAAGGGATAAGTGGGTTGAGACGTGAGTGTCTACTACGATGTGAGAATAGATTATGGCGCGTATGATTATAAACCGGAATCGTATAAAGTGTGTAAATTATATTGGTACTAGAATGAGAATAGTACTAAAATTAAACTACGGGATTACTAAGATGCGTGTTTACTTAGTATTGGTATATGAATTGTGTGTATGACATACCTACCATACTTGCTATCACGGGAGGTTTGCGTTCGCTTAGGGCCCTCTAATCCTTGTGTTACCCGGATTTAGACTGGTTACCTCGATGAACATAGGTCAGAGAAAGACTTATTGGGATGTTAATAAGTCCGCTGATCGTGGGAGCGCAGGTATGTGCGTGACCCATGTGATGTGATTGTGTTCGCCTCCACTATTTGTGATTTGTGTTATCTGAACTATTCCTGAGAGATTCGGAATATGTGATCCTTATGTACGTGATGTACCGGGATGGATAGCAGAGTATGTGTGCACCGCAGCCTAGTCTCGGGGTGCTTATATTATATATTTATGTTGTGGAAAATATACGCTTAATAAACTGGAACTTTCATATGGTATTGTGTGTAACTATGGAATAAAATAGAGGGATAATCTATAACGAGTTGTATTACTTTTGTATGAGAACCTGAAGTTACGTTAAGCCCTATTTAATTGAGATCGTTATAGTGTTAATGAGAACCGAGTAATAAGGGTAGAACCTATGGTAGTCTAGCTAGATATGATCTCACTTAGCTAGTAGTTGTGTCATTTTAGATGGGTACTTACGTTAGGAATGCACAGTTAGACGAGAGGTGAGAATTTCATGTGAGTGCACGTCCTAACATGTACTTTGCATTTAATGTTTTAAATTTTTTTAAAGCACTTGTAGGTTTTTAAAATATCTCCACATTCGGGCTCTGACCCGTTTGCTTTCAAATCTATTTTTCTTGTAAAACCATTTTAGGTGCCAAGCCACAAGGACACCATGCATAGGATACTCATTCAGGTGACGAGCTGTAGCTATTTGTGGAAGCTACAGGAATTTGCTTGTAGACGCTTCTATCATTTAGATTTCAGATTCGTTATCTATCAGTTGTAGGGCATGTTGCCCATTTCTATTAGAGACATCTTTCCATTACAGTTTTTCAGACTTTAGCATGTATTGTTTCAGTATCCAGTTTAGTTATTTCAATTGTGGTTTTGTAGTGAGGAGTTTTCCTCCAGACTTTACTTACATTATGTGATGGTTATTCTATTTACTTCTTTATTGTGAATGGTGTTATTATTCTTCATTACACTTGTTGCATGTTAATCAGACTTAAATTAAAATTTGGCAACTTACTTTTTAAATACTAGGTGGTTAGTAATCATTAAAATGTTTTCGACAGTGATGCTATTAACTGGACCAACTTGGCATTTTGAATTAATTTAATAAAGGAGTAGCTACCCGGTATTTAATTAGTCGGGGTGTCACACAACCCTTATGAGAGATACTTGGTTTTAAATATTTCCTACCTTCCTAAATACCTTAATCGATTGGGTAGATGGACGATCAGTGGCACTAAGGAGTTGATTCAGCTGGCAACCAAGGTAAGAGTTTGTCTTGATTTTCCTAAAAATAATGTTGATTTATTAGATATTCTGACTTAAACATTGTTACCTTTTGTGTAGGTGAGATACTTAGGGGTTTATATATCCAAGAAGTGGAAAACCCAAGTGAAAGAGGCCAGGGCGATCTGAGGATTGAGGGAAGATTTGGAGGCTTTGAAAAAGGCCAAAGTTAACATAGATATTGCTCTAGTGACTAATTTTAAAGAAGGAGATGATGTAAAGGTTGCTAAGTTGGATGGTCAATAGGAGATGACTATATTGAAGACTCAGTCGATGATCAGGATTCTGATATGAGAAGGCTCTTGGAGATTCAGAGTAAAGAGAATGATAAAATTGTCAAGGCTAAAAGGGCTCTGGCTCCACTGATTAGGTTTAGGTACTGGAAGTTCTTCTTTTTTTCAGACTATTACAGCGTGATCATGTATCAATCCTTCATTAATGGCTATACTGAGCTAATGAGCCAAGTGAAGACTTCTCAACCTGAATTGCACCTCTTGGCCTTTAATTTGTATAATGTGGAGACTCAGGAGTAATTGATTCCTTATTCCTTTTTCTTGGATGAGGTCGGCTACATTCAGTACTGTGAACTGCTAACTACCCTATGACATTTGGCAGGCTTCGAGGGTAGGGACCTTGTGATCTCCATACGTGAGGATATGAGTCTAATCCTTACCAATGTGCCTCCTCTTGACCCCCTCCCCATTATTGTTCCTCTCTCCATTTATCTATAATATTAGTTTCAGCATGAGAACGCATTTTTATTAGCTTTGACCCATGAACAAGTATTTGTATTATCCTCTACCCTTTTCTTATATGCACTTCTTTATATTTGATTTCTGTTTTGCTTTATTGCGTATGCTTTTGAAACACTTATTTGTAGATGATGACTGAAGATAGCATTTCTCTACATATTTGTTGGTACATTTGATTATACACGACGAACTGCCTATGTTATTTGTTCTCAGTTATTTGCGATGGGGTTAACGTGGATACACAATTAGGGTCTTCAGCATGGTAACCTGCTATATTCGTCCGTCGAACCGAATGAAAATGACTGGGTTATCAATACTCGGTTGATGAACCGAGTTGTTCTTGTCAGAAGATAAGATTATGGAAAACCATTTGTTTATACACGGTTGATGAACTATATTATGCCTAAAAATTAAGTTATTTTACATTATTTCGTTTATTCACAACTGAAGACCCGTGTTGTTCATACTTCGAAGGTCAATGGGTGAAAGGTCGTACGAACGACCATTTACGTTCCAATCACTAGTTTTTTTAAATAAAAAGTTAAATAAGAACTTTCACCGTATAGTAGCGCTCTGGCCTTTCCTCTATATTCAAAACCCAAGTATATCCCCCCTTTTATTTGTAAATTAACTGCATCATTGGTGAAACCCCTTCTCAACTTAGATTTAACCCTATTACACTCGAACGACCTCACTTTGTAGATTGGATCGGATGTAGGGGTTCATAAGTTAACTTTGGGATCTACTAATTTATTTTTTCCCGAGATTCTGAGCTTACAAACAACATATCATAATTAGTCTAGTGTTAGCCGTCTTCCTCCTAATGTTTGGATCATAATTTGGTACGAACCGAGCACTTAGGTAGGTAGGAGAAGCATGATTCGTTAGAGATTTGAAGACATGGAGAAATAACCCTTCAAGAAGATCTTTATTTATTGATAATGCTATAATTAAAATCTCCATTCGAGACAACATAAGAAAAATAAAGAGACGCATAATGCAGTCTACTATGAACAACAATTGGAATTTGAAAGAAATAAGGAATAAAATATACATCTCAGCTGCAGGGTGGTCAACATCTTAACCCTTTAATCATCCTCTATTGATAATACCTCTTCAAATTCTCTACGTTCCAAGGGAATTGAAGGTCTCAACCTTCATGATCTCTAAGCCTGTGGGTTCATATCCTAAGGATGTGAGCCACTATGTATGGCCCTTCCCATTTGTTTTCCAACTTTCCATGATTGGGGATCCTGGTCGAATGTATTGTTTTTTGCGAACCAAGTCACCGACTTCGAAGATCTTGTTCTTAAACCTTGAGTTGTAGTACTGTGTTGTTTTCTTTTGTGTTGTTGTAACCCTTAATGTTGTCTCCTCTATTCGTTCTTTCAAAAGTTCCATATTCATCCGAAGCCGTTCTTTGGTTTGCTCTTCTGGAAACACTGTGACCTCAGATCTGGGACTTGTATCTCTATAAGGACGATGGCCTCTAAAGAGTGCCCAATATGTGTGTTTCAAATCAAACCAATTTTTCTCCAAAAAAATATCTAACTTTTAATTATGCACCAAACCAAGTTGTGAAAACCCAATTCTTTAAACTAATTTTATCTTGATTAATCCTAAACATGCATCTAGTGATTAAAGAAAGTAAAATAAAGTAAAGAATACTCACAATGCCCGATGTACGAGGAAAAAAACCAAAACAGGAAACAACCTCGGACAGCCCAAGCCAGACAATCACTATGAATAATGGTTTTACAAAGATCGATTAGCCTTACTCAATGACTCGATCCACATGGGTTTGGACGCTCCTTCTGATCTTCTACCATTCTTCAATAGTGACCACGCAGAAATTATGTCTTCCACGATACCTTTCCATAACACAAATGTCTACGTATGTCTCAGTGTCCACCGGATGGCTTTGATTCGTCTACGATGTCGAACAAGAAGTCCTTCTCTTTTCTTCACCGCAAAACCCTTTGATATTCAATGTGTAGAACAAACTTCTTTGGTGCAGCAAGATCACGTAATCATATAAGAATGATATCTCGGATCTTTGCAAACTTCTAAGGATGTGTTTATTCTTTGTAAACCTTAGAAAACATGTGCAAACAAGTTTCTGGTTCGAATGCTATTTTCCAAAATGCACACCTATGAAACTCTGATAGAAACACACTTTGAATAACAATTTAGTGCCGCCTTGAAAAACATGTCGTTCAAACGACAATGCCATGTCATTCGCACGACATAGGCATCTCGTTCGAACGAGATTCCTAAGTCGTTTGAAGGAGCTAACATGGCAGTTTGACTTTTTGACTTTTTGTTCAAAATTTATCTTTTAAAAGAGATTCAAAATAGTCATACTCTATTTCAAGTATATCAGAATAAAACGTAGTGTAAACCTTTAAAACACTCTTAAAAACATTTTAAAATGTCTTTCTTTATAAAAAGACATCCTTATCTTTTATAAAAACAATTTCGAGCACCATTAATTATATGCATTCATACCTGAGTGATCTCGGAATTCAGTTAACTTTGAAGACGCGTAAACTTGCACCAATTAAACATCGGCGTGATAAATTCTTTGAAGTTTTACCACAACGTCTTCAATTTTCTTCAATATGTCATAGACCGAGTGGGATCGTGACACAGATAAAAATCTCTCTATGACATATTATAAATAAGTTTTGTTCATGGAATAAAGTCAAAACAATACAAGGACTCAATTGGAAATTTCTGTCCTTACGAATCTCCACCTTTGACTATTTCGGGACAAAACTAAACCACTGAAATGCCTAATCGGGCCGTCCAGCCGTATGACGCCAAAATCCCATCCCGTAAACCCAAAATCAAAAATAAAGGACACGGATTAGTATATGTAGAACCGACAAGCATGCACTGTCTGAATGTGATGTAGACTCAAAATCTTGAATCGCTGAAGCATACCTACACAGATGAAACAGACAAAACAAATACCCAGTGAAGTATGGAGGAACAAATGAAACCAATATATTTATTCAAATGATACCAAACAATAATAGATACCAATATGAATAATCTGTGAAAATAATCTTTGTTAAACAATTTGAGCAACGGATAATAACAACAAAATGATACCAATGTGTACTACCAATTTGAGATACCAATTTGTAAATGTAAAATCTTAAACCCCGGATTGTGATTTTCTCAATTAAAATAAAGTTGTAATTTCCTTTTAAACTAAATCGATGCGGAAGCGTAAGGATGATGGTTCAATAAAATTAAACAATTTATATATTCACTTAAACCAATAAATTAATCCAAGTCCTAGAATTTGCCTAAGTCATATTTATCAATATTAGCAAATTAGGCGAAACCAAATTTTAGCAAATGACTTGAATTAAATAAACTTTACCCAATATTTAATTTAGTCCCAAATTAAATTGAGTGTGATGATTTAAACCGAATTTTATCTTGAATTATTCTAAGCATGCATTCTACGTTATTATGCAAGATAAAATAAACCAATCACACTACGCCACGATGTACGAGAAAAAAACCCAAGACGGGAAACAACCTCGGACGGCCCTAGCCACAAATCCACTAGATATGGAATTACAATTACAAGACAGATAGACTTACAACGCACGACTCGATCCCTCTCAAGCCCCGACGCTTCTTCTTGTAGAAACCTCTTCCTAGAGAATAACCTTGGAACACCACCACGGTCTCGGAATCCACCGATAGGACTTTATATGGTCACCGTCACCCGAGCATGGATCCTTTCTCCGTGTGGGTAAATTAACATAGAAAATACTTCTTCTTTCTTTGTGGGTGGTGGAAGCAAAACCCCAAACTTCTCTTCAATTCGGTGTAGAGAAAACCGGTGCCAAACTCCAAGCAGTTTATAAGTATATAAGAACTTGGAATAAACTCATATGGGTGTAAACACTAGAGTGATGGAATTTTTTTTCTAAAAATCTCACTCAAAACATGAACATTTTCCTAAAATAATTTTTGCTCTCAAACTCTCTCTAAGAGATAAACTAGGATGGAAAAGTTAGATTGGAAAATGTTATTCCCGCACATAATAAAGTCTGAAAAAGTTGGTTAAAAACCAAGTGGGGAAGTGGGTGCAAAACTTCCAAAAACTGTTCCCGCCTTGCATCTCGTTCGAACGACATTTCGTTCGAACGAAATCTCGTTCGAACGAGACTTCTAACGACGTTCCAGATTGAACTCGTTATAATCTCGTTGGATATCTCGTTCGAACGACATATCAAACGACATGTCAGTGGCCTATACTGGAATCTCGTTGGCAAACTCGTTCGAACGACATCTGGTTCGAACGAAAAACTCGTTCGAACGACATATCTAACGAACCACCAGAAAGTTCGAAAAATTCATTTTTAGCCCAGAAAACTTTATAAACATTTATTTTAAAGGTTTAATTAATTCTTTCTTAAAACAAAACGCAGTTTTTATAAACCTAACACCCAATAAACTTGTTCCAAGCTCCTATATATATATAATTGCATTCATACCTTGGGAGCATGGAACTATGGTTGATGACGTAGAAACGAGGCACGCAAACCGGCACATTTGATGAAGCTTTATACTCTTTGCCGCTACGTCTTCAACAAACACTTCATAGGCCTGAGAGTATTGCAATTACATACTATCCTATGAATAAATGTTTTTGTCCGGAATTGAGCCAAAACTATATATGGACTCAATTGGAAATTTGTGTCCTTACAAATCTCCCCCTTTGGCTATTCCGGGACAAAAACCAAACAAAAATCCTAAAGGGACGTCAAGCTCTACTAGACTCAAAACATAACCCACCCAAACTTGACTTAACCCAAGGATCAAACGCTTTGCCGTTTAAACAATGCCGCTTTAGAAGAAATCCCGCACACTTAAGCAAACTCATCAAATGCATAGGGAATATCAAAGTATTAAATGCAATTAAGATAAATCTCCCCCAAACTAAGATACGATAATAATAGAATTAGATACCATTTCTCCCCCTATCATCATTCTCCACCTTTTTGTTCAGGAATAGGCAAAGGATAAAGAACTAATAAACATAAAAGCATGTTGAAGCTTAAAGTGTTAAGTCATTAAAGCATATGGGAAATAAAAGCAAGGCAAAGACAAACAAATATATATATATATATATATACACCAATAAGTACTTGCAGATATATATAGATATAAACACACACATAACACAAAATACAATAAGTTTGCACACTCGTATGGTAAAAATTTGTGATATGGAAACGTAAGTGTTGGGGTGTGAACTAGCAACAATTAAATTTAGACCCAAACACTTAATAAACATTCATGGAGTTCTCATTTGATTGCAAACTTCATCACAGTTAAATATAACCTCATGTGACAATATAGATTGAACTCAATGAACAAACATACACAATGCATACAAGCCTAGCATAATGATGATTCTTCAAACCAAATAGAGTCATGACATTAAAGACAACTAGGATAAATGGACATTGTGCAAACCATTGATATACCATCCAATTCTCCCTCAATAAGCATATATATTCTTTTGCTTTTGAATGAATATATCAAACAAATATAGGCCTTGGCAATTGTTTTCTTTTTAATGGCATATTTTCTATTTTTAGGCCTTTGGATCACGTATTTCTTTTAGATCCAATAAACGGTGGCTTACTATCGCAAAGGATCACTTAGTCCTTTCGGAGCCCTTCCTCGTGCACATTATATTTATCATGTTTTCATTTTTCACACAAATCTCACATGCAACGGATTTTGACATGCACTAGTCCTCCTAGGTCATAGATATGTAGATGACTAGATTGGTAGGAGAATACCTAAAAAAGCTCAAATATAACATGTGACATTAAGATTTCAAAAGAGCTCGTGCATGTGTGAATAGAGGCAGATAAATATAGAATCCATTTAAACAACACAAAATCCAACTACTCCACAAAATATGGTAAAGAACAGAATAAGGATTGAAAATCTAAACCAAAAGTTCTAGTCACGTGGGAGCGTTAAAGGAGGGATTCAAACACAAGTATATGCCACTTAAAGTGTGTCAAACTAAAATACACACAAAAAAATCTTTTTGAGTTTTTGACATTTTTAACCAAAAATAAAGATATATACTCAAAAGAATAAACAAAAATCATTTGTGTTTTTCATTAAGTTTAAATG
Organism: Sambucus nigra; assembly: GCA_949130495.1. Taxonomy (NCBI): domain Eukaryota; kingdom Viridiplantae; phylum Streptophyta; class Magnoliopsida; order Dipsacales; family Adoxaceae; genus Sambucus; species Sambucus nigra. Next base: position 367,251,557 of record OX422212.1, read on the forward strand.
AAATAAATAAAACACAAATGATAAACAAAAATCTTTTTATATTTTTCGATTAATTCAGACACAAAATATAATACAAAAAGATAAACAAGTCATAATTTCTAGCATGTGATATGAAATAAGGCAATTACTAGAAAATGACTAAACAAGCATACATTTAGCATGTGAATATAGCATGAAGTACAAACTCTAAAGTATGCAAAAGACGAACACATTCATCCTTTAGATTTAGCAAGGGAGGAAGCATGTGAAAGTAAATGAGAATCAAAAACCCTATTTTGTAAGGCAACCAAGTCGGATTTCCTAACCCAAATTAATGAAGAATGACTATCTTGGGGTGTTGGAACGTTAACTACCGTGGTGACTTTACAATGGGATTTTCTAGGAATTCGTTTAAGATCAAAACAAAATTTCCTAAGATGACCTTTTCGACCACAATGTGTACAAGCAAAAACATGTCGAAAAGATTTACCTAAGGAGTGATCTTTAAATGTAGTCCTAGTAGATTCTCCTACAACATTGGTCTTGGCTTTATGAGTAGATTCATTACAAGTATTGAAGCCTAAACCACAAGTGTCATTTTTAATTTGGACCGTTCCTAACATTTTATCTAGTTTTTCCGAACGACACTCCAAATCAAATTTGACAATACTAGAGTCTTTTAATTTATTTTGCAATTCTAAAATGTTAGACTCTAATAAAAAGTCTCTCTCTTCAAATGCAAGAAGCTCCTTTTTCAAAGATTCCATTAAACCCCTAAGGCTATCTCTTTCGCCTTCTACATAGTCTAGCTTCTCTTGAAGAGTTCTCTCACGTGTCATAAGGTTTTCTATTATAGCATTTTCATCAACGACCTTGACATTTTCTCTGACAACTAGCTTCTAACTTCGAATAAGCCTTTTTCAATTTAATAGATTCTTTATAAAGCTCTTGAAAAGCATTTTGAAGTTCACTCACATTAACCTCTTCTTCATTTTCACTCTCTCTTTCTTCTCCACTCTCACTATCATCATAAACAAGAGAATCATAAACAATGACCTTGGAAGTGTCATGAGTTAAAGTTTCATCAATCGATGAGTTCTCACTATCACTCACAAGACTAGCCATAATCCCACAAAATTTTTCTTAGTGGAGGAATCGGGCTTCTCTTCCTTATCACTATCACTAAGGGTCGCATTATAAAAAATGGGTCGCTTACCCTCTTTCCTTAGTTTAGTGGGGCACTCAAACGCCCTATGGCCATAACCTTCACAACCAAAACACTTATTAGACTCGTCCTTATCTAAATTTTCATTACTAGTTTTAGGGATATTTTCGGCTATAGGTATCTTCTCCGCTTTAGAAATCTTCTCGTTCTTGTCATTCTTAGAAGATTCAAATTTCTTAAAATCATTTTAAATTTATCTTTGTTAATTTTGAGAAATTTTCTAAATTTGCGAGCAAATAAAGCCATGTCTTCCGAGTCACTATCACTATCGCTCTCTACTACTTGTTTGACCTCTTTTCGGGCTTTTAAAGCAACGCCCTTCTCGATTTTCTTTTCAGTTTTAGAGGGAAACATATCCAGTTCATAGGTTTATAAATCACCTACAAGCTCTTCTAATTTCGTAGAGGCTAAAGTGGGTAAAGAATTTAAAACGGTCACCTTTGGAATAAATCTATCGGGTAGGGACCTTAAAATGTTCTTTACAACACGGTCATCAGGTATTTTCTCTCCCAAGTTAAACGATGAATTAATAATATCGGAAAGCCTATCATAAAATTCATCAAAAGTTTCTTTTTCATTCATTTTGATAGTTTCAAATTGAGTGGTGAGGTTTTGGAGTTTTGAAGCTTTAACGACACTAGTTCCTTCATGAGTTAATTGTAAAATATGCTAAGCTTCTTTAGCGGTTTCACACATCATAATACGTCGGAAATCATCCGGTGTGACAGCGGTAAATAAGGCATTTAAACCACGAGAATTGAAATTAGCAAGTTTAAACTCATTTTCAGTCCATCTATCGGCGGGTTTGATAACACGTTCATTTTCAACTAAATAAGTTGGTGGGGACCACCCGTTAACAACAGACATCCAAACTCTTTCGTCGATAGATTTTAGTGCCGATCTCATACGCGCTTTCCAATACGCGTAGTTTGAACCATCGAAAATAAGAAATTTTGAAAATGGGGAAAAATCCATTTTAGCCAAAAATTTAAAGGATCTTACCGAAATAATATATCGTTTTTGGCTCTGATACCAATTTGTAAAATCTTAAACCCCGGATTGTGATTTTCTCAATTAAAATAAAGTTGTAATTTCCTTTTAAACTAAATCGATGCGGAAGCGTAAGGATGATGGTTCAATAAAATTAAACAATTTATATATTCACTTAAACCAATAAATTAATCCAAGTCCTAAAATTTGCCTAAGTCATATTTATCAATATTAGCAAATTAGGCGAAACCAAATTTTAGCAAATGACTTGAATTAAATAAACTTTACCCAATATTTAATTTAGTCCCAAATTAAATTGAGTGTGATGATGTAAACCGAATTTTATCTTGAATTATTCTAAGCATGCGTTCTATGTTATTATGCAAGATAAAATAAACCAATCACACTACGGCGCGATGTACGAGGAAAAAACCCAAAACGTGAAACAACCTCAGACGGCCCTAGCCATAAATCCACTAGATATGGAATTACAATTACAAGACAGATAGACTTACAACGCACGACTCGATCCCTCTCAAGCCTCGACGCTTCTTCTTGTAGAAACCTCTTCCTAGCGAATAACCTTGGAACACCACCGCGGTCTCGGAATCCACCGATAGGACTTTATATGGTCACCGTCACCCCAACATGGAGCCTTTCTCCGTGTGGGTAAATTAACATAGAAAACACTTCTTCTTTATTTGTGGGTGGTGGAAGCAAAACCCAAAACTTCTCTTTAATTCGGTGTAGAGAAAACCGGTGCCAAACTCCAAGGAGTTGATAAGTATATAAGAACTTGGAATAAACTCACATGGGTGTAAACACTAGAGTGATGGAAATTTTTTTCTAAAAATCTCACTCAAAACATGAAAATTTTCCTAAAACAATTTTTTCTCTCAAACTCTCTCTAAGAGATAAACTAGGATGGAAAAGTTAGATTGCAAAATGTTATTCCTGCACATAATAAAGTCTGAAAAAGTTGGTTAAAAATCAAGTGGGGAAGTGGGTGCAAAACTGCCAAAAAACTGCCAAAAACTGTTCCCGCCTAGCATCTCGTTCGAACGACATTTCGTTCGAACGAAATCTCGTTCGAACGAGACTTCTAACGACGTTCCAGATTGAACTCGTTGGAATCTCGTTGGATATCTTGTTCGAACGACAATCTCGTTCGAACGACATATCAAATGACATGTCAGTGGCCTATACTGGAATCTCGTTGGCAAACTCGTTCGAACGACATCTGGTTCGAACAAAAAACTCGTTCGAACGACATATCTAACGAACCACCATAAAGTTCGAAAAATTCATTTTTAGCCCAGAAAACTTTATAAACATTTATTTTAAAGTTTTAATTAATTCTTTCTTGAAACAAAACGTAGTTTTTATAAACCTAACACCCAATAAACTTGTTCCAAGCTCCTATATATATATATAATTGCATTCATACCTTGGGAGCATGGAACTATGGTTGATGACGTAGAAACGAGGCACGCAAACCGGCACATTTGATGAAGCTTTATACTCTTTGCCACTACGTCTTCAACAAACACTTCATAGGCTTGAGAGTATTGCAATTACATACTATCCTATGAATAAATGTTTTTGTCCGGAATTGAGCCAAAACTATATATGGACTCAATTGGAAATTTATGTCCTTACAGTAAACATATGTAAACCAAAACATGCTCAAATCTCCCCCTACATCTCTCCCCCTTTTTGTCTCGAATAGACAATCGGGTGAACAGATAAACCAATTTTGAAATGTATAGCATGAGAATATAAACCAATATTAATCTCTAAACAACCAACTAAATATGATCATGTAATGAAAAATCAGTAGCTAGTAAACCAATGAATCACACAAGGAATATAGCAATGTAAACAAGTGTGATAAACGGACTATATGCAAAATACCAATTTTAAGACAATAAAACCTGCATATAAACCAATCAGTCCAAAAAAAACTTCAACCAGTACCAAAAATATTCCAATTTAACTCAAAGGACTGCAAACCAATCAGAAGCAAGAGATCAACCTGTCGTTCGAACGAGTCAAGGACATCGCTCAAACGAGTTGAGGATGTCACTCGAACGAAGTACAGCTATCGTTCGTACGAGATTGATATGTCACTTGAACGACTTCGCGTGACCTGCCAAAATTTCTCAGATTCCTAAATATATTATATAATATTGCCCAGTGAAAAAATTTCCACAAAAAAATTCCAGGAAGGGCCGGACATAAGCAAAACAGTGTTAAAATAGTAGGCTTTTAACACAAAACATAAAAACTCATAAAAACTAAAAATGTGAGTTACATGCAAACATATACCGATGTGCTCAAATATGGACATGGGATGAATAGGCATGAAACTACAACAAATGAGTTACAATTCCAACACATCGAACGATCAAGAAGCTATAATTGATAGGGATAAATAATCAAACTTTATCATAAACATATGACAATTAAAGTGTGAACTTAATGAACTAAACATACTACATGCACACAATTCCAGAATTTTGACGATTCTATAAACAATAACGTCAAATTTCAATGCTCCAACATTAGGATTAGTTGTGCAAACCCGTTTAAATTTTTAATCCATGAAAACTCCCTCAATAATATCATATTTTCTTTGGAATGAACTAAAAAAATTTGGCCCTTTTCTCAGCATATTGCATTTTCTTTTGGGCTCTTTCAAACGGTGGCTTTCACGACGAGTTAATTTTGAACTCTCGCAGTCCTTTCCCGTGAATCACTCATCATTTTTTCAATTCAAAACCTCACGGTAAACGGTTCTTACATGAACACTTCTCCTTAAGTCTACTTACGCATGGATGACAAGATTGAGATAGGAACGCCTCACAAATTCAAATATTCAATAGAAGTCAAACATCCATATAAACTTGTGCATGTGTGCAATGTTGGCATATATACAAAGTCGAATCAAAATGCATATCAACTTCGAAACAACCCCATATAAACAATGGTTAGGATCATTCTAAGCAGCAACAATAACAACCAAATGTCCTAGACACATGGATAATGAAACGATGGGGGGGGGGGGGGGTTCTAAGCGCACCAATATGCCACATCAAACATGTAAACTCAAAAACAAAAACCTAAAATATTTTTGGCTTTTCAAAAGTTTTCTCAAAAATAAAATCTTTTTTTATTTTTCAAATAAGACTCAAACAAGTGAAAAATAAAATACGAAGAGATAAACATGTCATAACACTAGCAAATTATAAACATGATGCAAAGGCTAGTGTATGACAAAACATGCAAGCTACTATGCATAAGAAATAACAAGAGGTGAATCATGTGCATGCATGTGAGAATCAACCAACGAAGCATTTAGCATCTCCAGAACGGATTTCCTAACCTAAAAAAGTGTATACCTAACAGAACGAATTTTGGGAACCAATGGGACACTACGTTTAATCTTTTTAGGGTCTTTTCTAAGATCAAAACAAAAACTCCTAAGGTGAACTTTCCAACCTCAATGCGAACATGTGAAAACATGACGAGGAGTGGGACCTTTAGGTTGATCTTTTCTAACACCCTCGGATGTGGTTGACACTCTAAAACAAACTATGGTTTTGGCTTTTATAATCGAACCACTAGAACAAGATAATCCACTACCAACACTACTCGAGTCATTTAAATTATTTTTCAACTTCAAAACTTTCAACTCAAGCAAACGATTAGACTCCTCAAACTTTAGGGACTCCTTCTTTAAATTTTCAATTACCCCTAGAAGGTTATATCGCTCCCCCTCAATGTGAGCAAACTTATCCCTAAGATCCTTTTCTCATGCCACAAAATCATTAATCGAATTATTTTCCTCAACAGCACAAACTTTAGAATTTTTTAAATCCTCCAACTCTTTTTCTAAAACGAGGACTCTATCATCACTATCCTGTTTGCCCAATTTTAATAGATTAAAATCTTTAAACAAGGAACTAAAGTGCCCATGACAAATATCTCTTTGAATTTGAAATTTTTTCAAATATTCAATCCTATTTTTGAAACCATTACTTTCTTTCTCCAAAATTTCAATACGTTTTGCAAACTTTGAATTCAAACGATGTAAATCATCAAATCTTAGAGAGTCCATCGAGAGAACACAAACTCAAGAGAGATAAACAAACACACGTGGATCACAAAACAAATAAATTATGTTTTCAAGATCTGATACCAATTTGAAGAGTGCCCAATATGTGTGTTTCAAATCAAACCAAATTTTCTCCAAAAATTATCCAACTTTTAAATATGCACCAAACCAAGTTGTGAAAACCCAATTCTTACTTTAAACCAATTTTATCTTGATTAATCCTCAACATGCGTCTAGTCATTAAAGCAAGTAAAATAAAGTAAAGAATACTCACAATGCCGGACGTACGAGTAAAAAACCAAAAATGAGAAAACAACCTCGAATTTCCTAAGCCATACAATCACTATGAACAATGGTTTTATAAAGACATATTAGACTTACTCAATGAATCGATCCCCACAGGTCTTGACACTCCTTCTGATCTTCTATCGTTCTTCAATAGTGCCCATGCAAAAATTCCGTCTTCCACGAAGCCTGTCCACAACACACGCGTTCATGTATGTCTCGGTGTCCACCAAATGGCTTTGATTCGTCTACGATGTTGAACAATAAGTCCTTCTCTTTTCTTCATCGCAAAACGCTTTGATGCTCAATGTGTAGAACAAACTTCTTTGGTGTAGCAAGATCACGTAAGCATATAAGAATGATATCTTGGATCTTTGCAAACTTCTAAAGACGTGTTTAAGCTTTGTAAACCACAAAAAACATGTGCAAACAAGTTTCTGGTTCGAATACTGTTTTCCATAATCCACAACTACAAAACTATGATATAAACACACCTTAAATAACAATTTAGAGCCACCTCAAAAAATGTGTCATTCGAATGACAATGCCATGTTGTTCGCGCGACATAGGCCTGTCGTTCGAACGATATGTGACACCCCGCCCAATTAAATAAAGGGTGATCAGTCCTGTACCAATTTAAAACAGAATGTTCGGTTGGTTCATTCTTAGCATCACTGTCGAATTTTTTTTTAACATATTTAATCACCTAATATAAAATTAATCTAGGTGTCAAAACATTTCCAATTTAGTAAAACCAAGGAAATCCATTTTCATTCAGTCTTAAAATATAAATCATTCACCCCACATAGGAATATAATAAATACTGAACATGAATCAAGTACTGAAATAAATAAGACTAAATAAAACCTCCCACTTCAAAACTCCAAACCATAAAATAAACTGAATACAATATCTCTGATGAAGTACTAGAAGTGGGAAACACATGCCCTAGATAAGAAATCTAGATGAAACTGAATCGAAAGGATAGATGCATCTACTGTAAGGACCTACAGTTTCCACAATAGCTACAGCATGTCAAGCAATCGAAATCTCTAAATCTGGTACCCCTGTGGTTGAGCACCTGATATATATATATATATATATATATATATATATATATATATATATATATATATATATATATATATATAGCAAAAGAGAGAGGAGATACAGAAATGGGTCAGATCCCAAGGTGTTAAAAGGATTTAGCAAGTATTTAAAACAGGTTCTTAAAACAAGTCTTATACGCATGCTAGTTGTCGAACTCTCACATGAGTTTCTCACCTCTCATCTATTGTGCACGCATAACGTACATCTAATCTCCCCCTAATTATACCACCCAGTCTAACTAGTTAGAAACCATACTAATACTAACTATGATCACTAGTAATATTCATGTATCGCCCATACAATATGCTATTCAAATAGTTTATCTCACATACTAAGTTTCATTATTAACCCTTCGAATGGTTAATCTTTTATCCACTAAGATTATTTTATTTCTCATTTCCACTTTATCTACTAGTTTCACAAAGTATAAAGTTACCCAAGTACACTCATACATATATATAGTCTCATTATCCCTATATATATACACTAATCCTGCACCCTTAGGTTAAGACCACTTGGTGCAATGTAATAATTATTATGATTACCAAGTCTACTAATTTCACACAGTAGAAATATTTATAACTTCATATATATATATATATATATATATATATATATATATATATATATATATACTAATCCTGCACCCCCGGGCTAAGACCCATTAGTGCACCAATCAAAAAAATCCAGTAGCACCCATTAATGCACCTATCAATAATAATCGAACACCCCTGGGTTATCACCCATTAGTGCGCCTATCAAGAGAATCCTACATCTCTGGGTTGTCACCCATTAGTACACTTAACAAAGGAGTTTCTGCACCCCCGAGTTATCAGTCATTAGTACGCTTAACTATAAGATTCTTACACCCACGGGTTATCATACATTAGTGCTCTTAGCAATAATATCACATAATCCTATTAAAATTTATAGGTATTTCCCCAACCTACATATATACTTCTCATACGTATTTTATTCTCAACACTACGTAGAGTATAAATATTTAGATTATTATCTCCCTCGTAATCTCCAGGGTACACTCTCCCTATACCGAAATAAGTAAATTATAAATTCTCACATACCTTCCTAGAATTTTTCCTTGTTTATGTTTACTATCGGGCAGTTTCTCTCACTCCAATAAACCGAAAAACTCAAAACTAGACTCTAAGAAAATTCCCAGAAATTCACTCGGTCGCTCGAACCAAAATTACCTGTTGCTCAGACCAAAATGACCTATCGCTCGAACTAGAATGGCATGTCGCTCGAACGACTTCCACGTGTCATTTGAACAACTTCGCGCGAGATCCCCATCTCGTTTGAACCACTTCACGCTACTTCGCGCGAGACCTACTGTTTTGTCTTCTTCACTAAATTTCCGCATTTTTTACCATTTTGGACCTAACAACCTCTAAGATTCAACACCCAATGCCTCATCATCAATACCCATCAACACATAAGAGGTAATAAATCATTCCTAACATACTAGGATCATTGATTCGTCATTAATCATCATAATTATTTAAAATCCCCAAATTAATTCATATGAACCCTAGTTTCCAAATTTTCAATTAAAGAACCTAATCAACCTGGATTCGTTCATCAATATATAATTCAATTCCGTGATTAATTAGCTACATACATGAAGGACTTTAAACTACTAATTAAACCAAATACTTAATCATAATTTAAAACTCTAATTTTCACCCAATTCATATGTAAATCATGATTAATTTTATCTACACTAACATGAGCATGATTATTGTTAAAAGAAAGCAAGTAATAAACACTTGCCTTGAATAGGATGGTCTGATCAGTTGGTGATGTTGGTATAGATGCGTTCCTCGTCTTCCGATCTATACGATGGTGGTAAGGGTTGTGCAAGTTGTTGCTAAGTGGTTCCCTTCCTTGGGACTCTGCTCTCCCTCACCCTCTGTGGCTCTACCTTGATTTTTGTATATCTTAACCCTAATGGAACTCCCGTAGATGATATAATTATTCCCTAATTTTCGTCCATTTAATCTCCCGAAACATTCAAATTACAAAACTACCCCTACGGGGTGTCGGTTTGGCCTTAAATCTATAGGAGTCCAAATAGAATACCCGGGTAGATTTTTTTAACTATCTCAACCCTCTAGGACTCAACGACGCACTCTAAATGACCATACGAGTGAATGAAAATAAATTATCTTTTTATCCCAATCAATTAGTCCCGACACGACTCACACGTGCGTCATACTTAAATTATCAAATTGTCGTATTTCCCACTTTCGACAATTTATCAAATATTATAATTCCATATTAAATATCACATAGTAATATTTAATAGTTCACAACAATAAGTATTAACCCTTGGCACGCTAGTTAATAATTATTTTAATCCGGATTAATAACAAATTAATTTCTTGCATTTTAATCTAATTAATCCAACGACAATAATTAATCGCATACTTATTCCCATAATAATAATAATTAATCACATAATTATTTAAATCATCAAAAATACGGGGTGTTACATACTTCCCCCCTTACAACGGAATTTCGTCCCGAAATTTGGAAAAAGTATACCAGGTACAGACAACAGTGTACAAACATTGCGCATCGCATCCTTGCGCTCCCAAGTAAGCTACTCCGTACCACCCATATATTACTCTATCGAATACCCTTAATAATGAATACTTCACATGTGTTTGTTTTAAATTCCAGGTTACCCTGTCATATAGGCTCTTGCCCAAGCCTTTCCGCTTAAGTTTCACAACTTAAACTTTCACCATTTAGCCTTCTACTATTTGCACCTTAGTATATTTATCCTCTTTTCATATACATATGACTACGTCTCGTGTTGTTGATACAAGTTAATTTGCTGTGCAATATATATTTCACACACAATATATATTATAATATCAATTCTTCTCCGACATTTGTAATCATAATGGTCCCCCGCCTTTAACTATCAAGTAGGACAACAACAAAGTTGACCGTGCCATACTTTTATTGGCACTTTGCCCGAACATGAACTTATAGGAGTTATTTGGACACAAACTCCACTAGTGGAAGGTACTTCTCCTGTCCTCCCTAAGATCTCAGGGTGCACATAAAATTTTATCTCCCGCATCCGATCAGACCGTTTGCCCTGCCCATCCCTCCGTTGGTATTAGGCCATACTCAATCATATTTTAGTACCTATAATCTCACCATCTCAGCTACATGAGAAGATCCTTGGGGATACTCTCCCATTTTCTACTGGAAGAAGCCCCTACTGGTTTCGAATTGTCCACCCTTTTTCAACAGTCAGGTGACCCACTTCAAGACTATCCTTGCAATATTACCCTACATCATAACCCATCACCACTGTTATTTGTATCTTGATACATTTTGTATTTTCGGAATAAATTTCAGTTTATCTTGAAACGTAAGTCTCTGAAAAATCCTAGTGAATAGGTTTCGGCTTACCTGACTACATGTTATCGAATTCACATGCTAACCAAAATCCACTGCCTGACCCAATTACCTAGGGCGCCCATACACCGTATGCCTTGCGTATCATAATACAAATGACATGTAATTTTCCTACTTCAATTCTTGCACACTGGGTATGTTGATATAGTAGGGGTGCACTCAACCACCCCACTAGTCATAACTTATTCAATCCTTCAATGGCATCATTGCATTATTCCAAATGATTCTAAGGCTAGGTGACTTTATTTGCCTTAAGTTGTAAAAGGATTTTCAACTCTCAATTATATTCTTTTATAGGTACAATAAACAACGTACAAAACTTACGACTATCGACCAAACTTCTCTCCACTCCCGACGTTAGCTAGTTTCATACGTGGGATGTCTCATAAAGAGAAACCCAAACAAGGGACTCCCCGATACACTACTACCTAACCTAGTCGGTTGTCGAGACCCGTAAGGCCCTCAATCCATACTATGTACCTCTCTACAATCTCCGTATGTTGACATAAGAGTTTACTCATCCAATCTCATGTCTCTAAACATAACCTGAAGCATGGCGCTCTCACTATGTCACGTACTCAAAGCTATATATATGTAATAAAATCTATCTCTCTGCTCGAAGAAGAACACAATGCATCCTGAGTCTCCTCAGTAAAATAAATTCCTACGCTCCGGAATCACATATAACTAGACAACATACTCGTTGAGGTCTATAATACCATGAAAATTTTCATATATTCATATATCTGGGCCTAACCCCATTTCAGGTGGCGCCGCACAAAATAAAGATTTCTCCTCTCGGAGTATCCGACACGATAGTCATATCACTACATTTTTACTGTCGTTTAACCATAGAGTAATTAATCACTACACATTACCATAATAAACTCTACTAAGGCTGACTCAATGCAGTAGTAAATTATAACAACAAAATATATTCTTAGGTCCCACTCGGTTCACTCATGGGCAACATCAAAATGCCCTGCTAACAATGGGAAATATGTTTGTAACAAGACTGTTAACAATAAAGTTCCCCACTCAACTTGACTCGCACATGAATTTTAGGGTCTCCAATTTGCATATCAATTGTGACACACCCATGTCACTAGAATTAATCCTTTACTCACAAGGAATAAGCAAAACCTCACCAGTCTCGCCAAATCACAGGGTCTCAGCACGTGGCTGCCATCACAACCCATGAACATCTCCAATCGTTATAAATCCTAGGATTCCATCCAATTGTTTTCCCCTCAGATCGTGGATAAATTATTCAATCTTGTGGATTTTTCACTCATTATTGAAACGTTGGTCCAAAATATCTAGGCCCTAATTATGGCTTTACTAAACTCCCGTTTACATCCCGTGCCCCATCGACACTGACATATTGTATGCTATTATTAACGAGGAATCATCTTGAACCCATCACTCTCGGGTTGTAAATTTCTTGGTCCTAATTCTCTTGACCCAAATTCCTTTACTAGAAGTCTCACTCCTCCAGTTGTTATGCCTAACTGTCATAATTTACCATTTCTAATATTTTCGATCTCACTTCTCAATTATGGACACATTCAACCCTTGTAGTTCTACTTTCTTCACATAGGGAAACTTCACGAGCCATTTCCAAATCACTGGTCCCAATGACCCTTTTGAAATGTCTTTCCCTCGGACCGGAAGTCTCAGCTCACTATTGTTCTTCCATTGTCCCTTTGGCTATGCTAGCTATTCGGAACTATGGTTAGCCTCTACAGCCCTGATTGACTTCATCTTCCTCTTGAAATTAATCACTTAAAATCATCTAATCGAGTTTCGTTAAATTCAGTGGGGTTTCACTAACACCTTTAAATTTAACAGTGTTAATCACTTTCATGTGGGGTTTCACTAACACCGTTAAATTCAGTTTCTGCTCTTCAGCAGATTCGTTAACCCTCTTTACTCCCTTATCTTAGAACCGTTAACATTATCATACTAATGCATGATCTTGACGACTTCGGTACTAGTCATCCTAGATGTATTTCCCATTTATACTGGTATTCTACTCACGGGTCCTTTATTAACTATAAACCCTTTGAATAATTTATACCCCTTTGCTAGGTACGAAGTTCGATATGCAATTCAACCTTTCTTTCGTGATCGATTTGTATCTTACCCATTGTGATAAACATAAAAATTTCCCTCACATTTTGTTACCACATAGGATGAAAGACCTCACGGTCAAATCGTACCCACATTTCTCTCTAAATTTCAAACACACTTCTTCATATGTGGTGATTGCATCTAATCACTACATCATGCTCCTAAGAGATATATCTTTTTACTCCAAATTTAATTTTGAGTGTCGTCACACGCCACTCTACATAATTTCCTTCGAATTTTCTACCTCCGCTGGTTTGTTACACTTTCTTGTTTACTTCTCCGTATATTCATCGATGGGTTTTCAAAAGAATTCCTCTGATTTCCCCCTTATCGACTATGCTAGGTGGTCCTGAAATCACTCCACCATTAACTACGACTGTGTCTTGGGATCCCACTGTTCCCTAGTGATGATTTCTCTATCACTTGCTCAAGTAATTCTCATGGTGATTTTTTGTCACGATCACTCTTTCCCGATTACTCTATGTCTTCTATTGGGCTTCTTCTTCTCCTGCAGCCCTTCTTACGGCCCTCGTTGGTTGTCCTAAAATGTTCAGTGTTTGAATCACACATAATTTTGTATAATGCATCACATCCATTATAATTCTTAGCAGGAGAACGTAAGTCATATACGTAAGGGAACATAACAATCCTATCATAGGGATCTACATCAAAGAACGATACGCTGAAATGTAATAAGCCACACAGATCCTAAGGACACTAGAACCTGATGCTCTGATAACACTTGTTACACCCCGCCCAATTAAATAAAGGGTGATCAGTCCTATACCAATTTAAAATATAATGTTCGGTTGGTTCATTCTTAGCATCATTGTCGAAAAACTTTTTCACATATTTAATCACCTAATATAATAAATACAAAGTAATAATAAATACTTTGTTGATTTGGTTTGGAATCACTTGATTTGGTTTGGCATGAATTGCAAAAAAGTAATAATAAATACTTTGTTTATCAAGAAACTTTCTAAGTTACAAAATCGATTATGAAATGATAGCATTTCAGACTTCTAAGAATATAAAAATTATAGAGTTTTGAATAATCTTTAACATGCAAAGCAACACGCATCATTCCAACATCTAAGTCAAAAGTTATGATCAAAATAATAAACCTCATATAAAAGCTAGTATGAATTTTTTTATTGTATGAGATCCCCGTACGAAGATCGTATCAAGCATGAACAAAGTGTTGTTTCCTACAGATTTGAAATTTTATGGAAGAAACCCTCCTACGAATTTTTCTTTCGTACAAGAAAATATTGGTTCAAATGTGTGTAAATTTTTGGGAAATGTGTTTTATAACTTAGTAGTATTTAATAACTATAAATATGTCATTAGTTCTGATCCGTAACCGTCCTTCTATACTACAACTTTTTAAAACTCTAGAGAGAGTGATTTTTTATGTTTTTATTTGTGTTCATAAGATCTTTCCAAACCAATGATTTTATAAATACAAAAAACATATAAAAGTCATAAAAATCTGATTTTGTTATAGTTTGAGGCTTTGGTGGATTCCAAGTTTGAGTTACTTGTGTGCTATGGAGTTAGAGTCGCCGTTTTGATTCAGACATACAATATTCATCTAAATATCTCAACAGGAGTGATCCTATGGTGTGAGTAACTTGATAGATCATGTAGGACAGGTTACGAATCGATATATGAAGAAACAATTCATCCCCAAAACACTGATAAATCATTAAAAAGAAAGTAAAACAAAAACTAGGTTTGAAGCATAAATTTAATGTTTTGAGTCACAAAACTTAAGCGGATCTTTTTAGTTATCTGAATTAGTAGAAACATGCTTTGAAGAAGATGAAGGATCTTCGCTTTTTTTTCCTCCAAAGATTTTCTAGAACACGCCCAAAGCATCATATCTTCTAATATAGAAACCTCCGAGAGCAGACTATATGTGTGAGCACTCTTGGAGATATATACCTGAGGCTTTGAGTGAGATATGGACCTCTCTCTCTAAGACTCTTCACAAAAATATAAACATTATTTTTTTCCTCCCTCTTTAACCCTCAATAATCAAAATGTAGCTAAAAACCCTAGCTTACACTCATATATTTGGGTAAAAATCATGGGCTTGGGCTAAACTTGGCTTTTAAAGAGTCTGGGCCTCCTACATGTATATACAAACTATGTTGGGGACATAAAACTAATTAATTAAATTGTCTTGCAAATAAATACTCGTAAATACCAAATTATATCCTCTTAATTTATTTCCTTCTTTATATAATAACAATAAATTCCACTAAATAATTACAACTTTACTTCAATTTAATTATCTCAAAATCACTACGAGTAATGGGGCCTTGTTGGCAAAGTTATTGTGGTATATAATATGATTCCCCGCATTAAGCATACAATAAACGATTGATCAAATCATATTGTTGCTAATCGATTTTAGCAAACTTCATATTTATTCCTTATTTCTCATATTTAACTTATTTGTTGTTTCGTGTGATTACAAAATAATCCCATCATCAGATTTAATAGTGGAAACAAAACTTAAAAGTCTACAAGGGGGTATCACAATCCAAGATATTTCCTGAATGTGTATTCCTCTGAATTATGATCTCAGACCTTCTTACACAATGATTGTCCAACTAAAGGAAAAATATAATTTCAATCTAAAATTAACTCCCACTAAAAAAAGAAAGAAAAAATTGTGCAAGGATTCCAATACTCATTGTTCGGGATTGATATACGTGGAATTTAATTTTAGACCTTGCATAATTGATTAATCAAATAATAAAAAGAGGTATATCCAAAACTAAATTTGAAGAACAACCCTAGGGTTTAGTATACAAAACCTTCGCGAATCCGATTACAATCTAATAGGGAGAAGAGTATTTTTTTTTTATAGTGAAGTGCTGCCTTCTTTTGGATCTCCAAAATCTTTATTAACCTTTGATAAAGATTGGATCTTCTAGTGTATGATCTGCTCCAAAGTTAAGTAGGTGTGTGGATATCCCTTGAGGTGAAAACCTTTGCTCTTAATTGAGATATGGTGATCTCTCTTTATGCCTCTTCACAAAAAAATGAATAGTGTTTTCTCGCACCCCTCTCAAAACCTTATAATTAATCATAATAAATAAAAACCCCTTCCTGCACCTTTTTATACAAGTAAAAAAGGTGGGCTTGACACAAAATGAGTTATTTGATATTTGGGTATATGGACTATAGTAGGGAACCAAGACAAATAATTAGCTTCCAAATAAATACTTAAAAACCCCAAATTACATTTACTGTAATTTATTTTATTTCTTCATTTAATCATAACTAACTCCTCTAATAATTGTGGTTGCACTTCAATTTAATTATATAAAAAATCACTCGAATATAATCAGGTATTCTTTGCAAAGTTGATAATGATACATAATATGATTCCCCGCATCAATATTTCAATAACCGCTTTGTAAAATCAATTTTCCATCAATTAAATTTAACCAACATCTAATCAATTCCTTGATTCTCTATATTATAAGTATATCAACGGGGTATTGTAGTCCAAAGTATTCCCGAATGTTAATTCCTCCAAACTAAGATCTTAGACCTACTTACATAACTGTCACCCAATATGCGGGGATCATTTGATTCACCTTAAGATCGAATCTCACACATAGAATTAAAATAAACAATCATATAAGCATTCCAATCCTCATAATTCCGAAGATTATAAATTTATTCACCTTTTGCAAATGGTGAGAGATTTTCTGAATCTAATCAAGATAGACCTTAAACTCAAATCTCATGAGTGGACATGTTTATAACATTTTTTGATGTAACGATCACAATCCTCTACTAAACTATTGTACAAGTTCTCAAACCATCATACAGGTTCCTGTATTTTGAGATAAACTATTTGGATTGCATCGCAATTATTTTGATAGGATGTGTACTCCATATCTAGATTGTGAACTGGTCAATGATGCTAGAACCATGATTTCAATCAACTTATGATCAACCCAAATCCAACTCACTAGAATTCTTACTAAGATCCATTGACCAACATTTATATTAAATGAAATATAAGGAATTATAAAAAACTTGATTCTCATTTACAAATGAAGAAATAAATCCTTTATTAATAAATGATAAAAATGTTTTACACATGACATTATGCATAAACCACCACACACGACGACCCTTAGGATCAAGAACTTTTGTACCTTCTGCAAACCTGACAGATTATTCAAGTCTAATCTAGTCAGCACCGATACTTGAATCTTATCCGTGCTTTTGTTAAATACATTCCTAAATATACCGGTCAAAATCCTCTTTGGATACCAAATAATTCCCAAATATCACACAAGTTATCATAGTTTGAGATAAACTATAAGGATTACAACCATAACTTTATCAGTAGGATATAAATTCCCTATCTAGGTTATGAATTGTTCAATTGTACTAGAACCAAAATTCTGATCTCCTATGACCAGGTCAAACCCAATTCACTGAAATTACCACTAAGTCCAATTGATTAACTTATCATACATCATAGTTAAAGAAAAAATATAAGTCAGTCTCATAAACATGATTCTCATTTCAAATGAACCCGACACACTTTTATTGAAAAAATAAACATCATGCATGGTTTTGAGAGTAAAACCCCAACAAGAAGATCATGTTCTCAATTGAGATCAGTGAATATCTAGACATAAATGTTGTTCCATTTTCTATTAACTAGAGAACTATTTTCTCTACAAGCATATGCATCAGATAATAATGCCTGAAGAAGACATCATCAATGAAATTCACTCTTATGTAAGTCGGGTCTTCCTTGTATAAGTTATGTAATTATTCATTAGTATTAGTGAACTTATTGGGTTCGAGATAAATATTGAAATTTTCCCTAGGGTTTCCACTCTATATCTAGTGTTTATTTGTGTGGTTTCATGCAATTTATTTTTACAAAATTTAATGCATCGCCAACATGTAAATTAAATATAATTAATATAATATTGTAAAATTATAATTATATTTCAATATCATTAGGCATAGATTTAAGGATTATTGAATTAATTAAGATTAATCAATTACATTTAAACAATTGTAGGACTTTTCCAATCTTTTATTAGAGCGGGTTTTCTGATTTTTCGAATATGTATCCCTAGGCTTATCTACAAAGGGTCAGTCTATTTTATGTCCACTTTTATTTAATGGTTTTGATGATGTTACACATTTTAAGAAAGTTTATAAATAACCGTGTCACTAGGGTATAAAATAATTTATGGAGATGCTATGAATGTTAATTTATTGGTCACAAGTTATTCAATTTTCCTATTAAACTAAGGTATGATGGCATGTTAAATAAGAAATTGAATGTCACCTTTAATGATAGTGACTTAACCTTTGAGAATGAATCTTTTGTTGAATGAATTTCATTTCATTCTCTACCATCCAGGATAATGGCATGGAGTCCCATTGCAAGATCTCCAAAAATTAAGAGTAGGAGTTTATTTAAGATAGAGAGGGGTAGGTTGACATTGAAAATGCTTTCTCTGAGATTATTTTGATGCCCTTTAGTATGGAAAATGGAAAATGGCAAACCTCAGTCTTGATGCTAATATTAAGAACAATGAAGAAAATATTTGTGACATGAAGAAGGTTGAGGATTTTTTGAGAAAAATTAAGGATCATGAATATAGTCTTATTAGAAAGCTTAAGGATGGGAATTTAGGGCGAAATTTTGCATTAAAATGTAGTTACCCTAAAGATGACACTTCTTGAGTTTTCCTAGGCTTGAAGATTGTTAGAGGATGATAATTCTAGGACAAAAATGACCTTAAAGAGTTTAAGAAGTTGAAGTTTGACCTTAACGATAGATTCAAGAGGATAAAAAAATGCACCTAGAACCATCCCAGTGCTTGAAGGAGACCACTATAATTGTATATGACCATTAAAAAGAATATAAACCTGAATTCGAGTTCTTATTTGTGAAAAGTTCAAATAAGACTCCAAATCCTCCCCAATCTATGAACATTCCTGAGTCATAGAAGGTGAACAACCCATAACATTATGTTTTCACCTACTATCGTAGGAAGAGTCACCATAGAGATTTTTATTTTGATCTTAGGGGATGGTCTATTATGCCTAAATCAAACTGTGTCACTAGATGAAGTTCTAAGTAGAGTATTATAAGTAGAAGGATTAGGAACCTCCCTTAAAATTTCAATGATGTGACTAATGGTCTAAGTCCCATGGTTAAGGTAACTTTTAGCGATAAAATCCACCTAATAACTAAACCCAACATACCCATTTTCAGATATGCTTAGATTAGAAAATATAATTTGGTTTCTCCATCGGTTAGTAGGCATGGTATGCCTCACCTTGTTCCTTTATATACTCATAGTTCCGAATGTCGAGTAAGTTGAGATTTTTTTTATCAAGGATGAGTAGTTCGTATCATTCCATAGACTAGTTGTGCTTATATTTAATTTTTTCCTATTTTTTGTGCCAGTTTTATTATAATCTTGGATAGTTTTTAATGAATGATGGTTTATATTATTCATTATATGTGTTTCATATTGTTTTTAAGAGACAATGGGAAAACACGGGAACATTTTTGTTTATATTTTTTGATATTTTTTTGTTTTTACATGAAAAATACAAAAGGATTTTGTTGATCCATGTTAAAAAAAAAATAAGAGTATGGTTTTGGAAGTTTTTCAGAAAAATGGAAAAAAGATTCTTATACATATGATTTGTTTTTATATCTAGTGTTAAGATAATTAAAAATCTATTGAACGCATTTCTATCCATTTCCTCATTCTTGGATGAGAAAATTAGGAAGGTAGTGCGAACCTATGAATGCTTTAATTGATTATTTCTATGGAGTTATCCGAAATCATCTCATGTTGAATATATGGCAACCTTTATCATATCGCACACATGCACATAAGTTTAATTAACGTTATCTTTGATTTCGTTCCAAAAACTATACTTGCACTTGTTTTCACCCAATCAGATCATATTTTCTTCACCATAATTTTGCAATGTGAATGTAAGAATCGCTATGACTGAGTTTAAATAAAGGTGATGAAAATTTGATGGCAAGAGCTACCGAAAGAGGTGATAGAGCCACTGGAAAGAAACTTATATTTAATGTCCTAATGAGATAGAAATAAAAATAAATTATCTTTGAAAATGGGTACTCTCAAAGAATAAAGATGAAAATTTTAAAAATCACACTTTTTAGAATAATATTAGCTATATCTAGTATCCAATTAAATCTAACAAGGTCTTGAATCCAAAGTTCTCAAGGTTTAAGTAGTTAAACAATCAAGATCTTTAACTTCCCATTGATCAGCACACATTTTTGGTCAATATTTATGGTTCAAGCTAACAAGAACAGCCAATTATGTGTTCTTGTTCCCTACCCTTAACTAGTTGTAATCGCATGATTTCTTAAGTCTCAATTATCAATTAAATAGTCTAGTCAATGTAGATACCCATCAACTGACGTGGCCAAAAACATTGATTGTCAAAAAATTCAGATCAAATCCAATTTGTTGGAAAGACATCAATTTTTGTTAGAAAATAAAGATAATCATCAACATAATAAGAAAAGTCTAACTTAAACTAATTACATATGAATTATATATTTTCTTTACACCATTTTTAATCACATTGCATTTACCATCAAAATTAACAGTAAAGAATCCCGTTTTAACATATTATTAAATAAATATTTTGTCTTCTAATGGAAATATTCACATTATTTTGATTTGAACACTGATATTACTTTCACAAAATAGTGACACACATTACATCTAAAATGACATTGGCATGTTAGCAGTGTTGATGACCTTGTCAACTAAATAGTTATATATAATATGCCATAATTTTAATGGCTTTTAATATGAGATTAATTAAAAGTTAATGGGCTAAATAAATGAGGATTAATTGGAATTAATTATGAGAAATTAATTGGGATTAAATAGGATTAAATATTACTAGAGATTAAAGTAATATATATTTTGGAAGATATTATTTTGAATATTACTTAGTGATATAAAAGTAATATGTGAAAATAATAATTATCATTAGGAGCTCCAAATACGACAATAATGGAAATTAAGTCGAGACGCGCTTATAAGTCGTGTCGGGACTAAAGTCGGGAAATAAAATTAGATTTATTTTAACTCATTTGGATGATTATTTCGATTGCACTGTTGAGTCCGAAAGGGTCGAAATAGGCAGAAAAGTCTACCCGATGATTTGTTTTGGGTATCGGGTCAATTAAAAGATGAAAAGACACCCCGAAGGGGTATTTTTGTCATTTTTCTTGGGAGATTAATAGTACCTACATTTTTTTTATCTTTTAGATAACCCTGGAGACTTATTATTATGTGAGTTTAGATGTACGTAAGATTCATTTCATCAAAACACAAAGTGAGGTCTTTTGAGAGAGTGAAAAGCCTTAGAGAGAAAGTGAAAGGTTGTACATCCTTTTTATTTTTCGGTGACAATCCGGTGGTGGTTCAACGTGTAGAAATGGTGGTTGTACCCTTAGTTTGCCCTATGTGAATCTTTCTTTCCAAGCAACTCTTCCAAGAAAGATTCACATAGGGCAAACTAAGGTTACAACCACCATTTCTACACGTTGAACCACCACCAGATTGTCACCAAAAAATAAAAAGGATGTGGCAAACACTTTACTTCACCAAAGGTTCAGACCTACACATAAGGCAAGTGTAATTCTTGCTTTATTTTGGTGCTTATATTATCCATGTTAGAATATGATTTCTTTTTGGATTGATGAACTTATGAATTTGGGATTTAAAATGATTGATAAATCTAGTTTAATGGATAGGTAAATTCATGTAGTTGTATATTTATACATGTAGAGACTATGAACATGAAAATGGATATACATGTAGAGGTTATGGACATGGCAATGGATAGGTTTTGCATGGAGAGGATTTATTTGTTTTGATGATATGAAAATGATGTTAGGTATTGCATGTAGATGAATTCTACTCATGTTGAATATGGAAATTTGATGACTTGGTTATGAAATGATAAATCTAAATTCTGGGTTTTTAAGAGGTACAAAAATGGAGGATTTAGATAAATTGGGATTTTAAGGTTTTAATGGGTTTGATGATAATACACTTATGAACCTATGAATTTGATGTTATTATTATGTGAAAATCACCCTTGAACAAGTTATAACACTGTTAGCAAATCTGGATTTTGGGTAAAAGATAATCCAAAAGGGTTGGGTGTAAGAAAATGAAGAAAAATGCCAAAAACTAAGGTTAAAGATGAACTATAATGACGTTGATCTATTTCGAACGAGGAGCCATCTCATTTGAATGAGATTTCTGGGTTTCTAACGAGATTCTAGAAATTCAATTTTAGCCCAGAATAGTTTGGAGAATTATATTTTTAGCCCACGGTAGGTTCTGAATAATTTTGGTACATTAACAAGAAGTTAGGGACTTAGGTTAATGTTGGAAAATTATATGAAATTGAGAAATAAAATTATGTGAGAGATATCTACATAATAATAATACAATTAATAGATGAATAATCATCATGGTCAATTACGGGTTAATATTGGTGATACATATATACGAGTACTGGGGATTATGTGACTGATTACTACATAATAGATATATGATGGTAATCATGAATAAAAAGTACGGGTGGTATTCGAGAAATACGACAGGTACTTGGGGTAGGATGAAATTCTAATATGATATTGGTCGAGTGCGTAACTCATTCTATATAGGTTAATGTGTATACCTATTTCTTGTTTAATTTATGTGTATGACATACCTAGCCTAGTTGCTATCGACGGGAGGTTTACGTGTAAAGGGCCGTAATATCCTGATGAGCCTTAAAGGGGATCTTTGACTTGTTGCCCCAGAGCATAGGACTAAGGTTGGATTTCTATTAGTGAGAACAATGGTATTGAACGGTCTTTTGGGTGTGTAGGTATGTGTGTAGCCTAAAAGCTTATAACTATGTTCGCCTCCATTGTTTGTGATTTGTTAATTATGGTTCGTGGGACATACCGAATCTATGGTCCTTTATACAATGACTAGATGTACTCGGACATGATAGCAGAGTACGCATGCACCGCAGCTGAGCCTCGGGGTGAAGTTTAGTATAGATATCATAGAGTGAATGTGTATATATACTTGTGATAGTGTTCACTATGTGAATTAAGTATACATGAGAGATAATGAAATCCTCAATGAATTAAGTAGCGGAATACTTAATTATAATGAATAAACAAAGGGGGCTTATCCATGCTATAATGAATTTTGGATATATATGTATTGCCTATAATGCGAGAGAAATATGTGGGATAGATATGGAATTTGGCTAGTTAGCATTGATAATAAGCACCCAAAACTGTACATTTTATACCCCGAATAGACGTACTTTAGTTTCTAATTCTCGACAATTTGGGTCTTATGCGCTTTATTATCTATTTTGTAGGTTGAACGCACGTTACAGTGTTTAAATGCATATTTCAAGGCAATTGTGTAAAAAATCGAGCTAATTCCCTTGTCCCGTAACCTCACCCGAGCCTAAACCTAGCCTAAATCTACCCCAAGCCCCGTGTGTGTAGGTTTGTTCCCTTTTATTTTATTTTATTTTATTTTAATTTTTTTAGATTTTTATTTGGAGTTGTTTTATTTTTAGATTTTATTTAATATTTATTTAGAAATTTTAAGGTTTTATTTTCCATTTTTCTATTTTATTTTTATTGTACTTTTATTTTATCTTTATTCTATTAGTTATTAGTTTTATTTTATTAGAATTAGTTTTTTTAGGATTTTATTTATTTTTAGATTTATTAGATTTTACCTTTTTAGAATTTCAGTTTTTAGTTTAATATTTTTCTATTTTTATTTTTAGAGTTATCTTTTTATTTTGTGTCTTCATTTTATAGGATTTTATATTTTTAGTAGATATTAATTAATTTTTTTTATTAGTTTTAGTTTTATTTTATTTTATTTTTTAGGTGTACAAATGACACACACACACACACACACAAATCCTATAAACCTCAACTACACCCAAATACTTCACTCACCCTCACCAACTATCACTTACAACTCACCCACACACAACGCCTCCCTTATCATCTTCTTCCCTAAGCCACAAACCTTTTATCTCTCCTCACCCAACCTCCATTAACACTACACCCATTTTTCTCTCTCTCTAAAACAAATAACAAAACCAAACCCATCCCACTTCTCTCTCATCTTCCACAATCACAACCCCATACCCGATCCCAACCGAACCTGTTTGCCCAGCAGCCCCGTGGACCCCAGCCCGCCATCTCCGGCGGAGCCCTCAAACTCGACCCCCGAAGCTACCTTCCTCCGCCCAACCCGATCGCAACCCCGTCATCGACGACTCGTCCATGCCCGAAACTCGACGATCCAAACCCATGTCCAACCCATTTCTACCCAAACTCATTTGTCTCTGAGCCTCTTACACGATTTTTGTCGCATGCTTTCATGCCAAGACCAAAAGCAAAATCATTTTACCCAAATATCCTCAAATCCCCTTTTAACCCACTTTTCTAAAACACCCTTGTACCAAATCAAATTTGTTACCTCACTTCCCAAATGACCTCACACAACCCATGCACATGTGTGCATAATTCCCTAGATACCCTCACCCAAATATCTTCCATATCCCATACACCCTTATCTTCTCATTTTTACCCCCATGCTCCATACCTACTATTTAAGGATGATGAAGACCATTTTGAGAGAGATTTCAAATTTAGTTTTTCACACTTTGTGTGATAAAATTCTCTTCATCCCCCTATGTTGAGTATTTGCATTTTTAGCAAATATTTCAATATACAGGTGTGTAGTGAAATTTATCTATAGGATGAATTCCACCACACCCATCTATTATGAATTTTTGCATTTTTAGTAATTATTTCAAAATCGATTGATGTAGTTGAATTTATCCCTTATGGGAGGTAAATTCTAATCCATTCATTTATGTTGAGATTTTGCATTTTTAGCAATTATGTCAATATAAATTAACGATATAGAATTTATTTCTTTGGATGAGTTCTAATGTACAATTTTATAATGTTAGGATTTGCATTTTTAGAAAATCTCATTTATTATTTAATTGTCCATTATGAATTCATCCACTATCCTTTTAATTTTTTTTGTAGTTTTTATTTTAGATTCAATAAATACATGAGTGAGGGATTGTAATTCAGAGATTGTTGGTGTAATTGAAGTTTCCATTTCAATTCAAGGCTTAAATGGTTTTGATATATTCATCTCTTATTACTTTTATTTTAATCATCGCATGCTTCATTTGTTTATCTTATATTTTTTGGATGATGATTATTGAGGGCCAATCTCCCATTTATGGGATGAAATTTTGAAGCCCTCATGAGTCCAATTTAGTTAGTTTGCTTTTTAGCACAATTTTGTTTACGTCATTTTTCTTATTAGGTTTTACATCTTATTTAGTAGTTACAAAAATTAGTATATAGTTAGTTAATTAATAATCCCTTGAAAAATCCATAAAAAAAATAGGAAAATCAAAAATAGAAAAATAATAATAAAATGCAAATGAATCTATATATGTCCTCTCCACTTTTGTGTTTCATCCTTAGATATGGATTGATACCTCACTTACCGCTATATTCTAGTTTTGTTCTACTTTTATTAGTTTGTGAAGAATTTTGATGGATAAAGGAATTGCACGACGACAAGTACAATAGAGACACAAATTTCTTTGTTTATCAATTGATACGAACTAGTTAGCTTGGAAATAGTAACTAGTATGGATTTAAGGTTCGTTAGGTGTGCATTCTAGATGAGAGGTGAGGATCTCAAGAGAGTCCAATAATCTAACATGTATATAATAATTATTGAATATAACATTTATTCACTTGCTATTTTCTAAAGTATTTTACAATCAGGCTCTGACTCGTTTTCTTGCATATTCTCGTCTCTCTTGTATCTCCTATATCAGGTGTCCAGCCGCAGGGAAGCCAACCATAGAGGATTGAGATTTTTGACGAGCTATGGATGCTATGGAGTTTTGGACTTTTTTAAGATGATTTCATATTCATTGACTCATACTCTGTAGTTAATATTGCATTTAGGGCATGTCGCCCAAGAGGATTCTAGTTACTTCTTCTCTATCTTAGACAAATTAAATTCTTATGCAGGTTTTGTTACATTTTATTTTGATGGGATTATTGTATTGAGATATTTAAACTGGAGATTTTATTCCAGTTGCATTTAATTCAGTTTTGATATTACTGAGTAGTTATTTATTGTGTGAATGGATTGTGTTAAATGGTTTATGTTTTAAAGGTGAAAATTTTATTTATATTTTATATTTGAATAGTTTTAACACCTGCTTATTTAGATATTCGGTGATTAAAAAAAATGTTTTTAGACAGTGACGCTAAGAACGAACCAATTGTAAATTCTGTTTTAATTGGGTATAGGACTGATCACCCGATATTTAATTGAGCGGGATGTTACATTATACAATAATATTTTGCTACATTTATTGAAAGTTCATTAACAAATGTCATCATGACAATCGTAGTTTACCGATGGATATAATGTGGCAGTGAGTAGTGTGAGATAATAACCATCCAATAATTTGTAGTGATGCTAAATCAAAGTGCTCAATTTTATTTCAAATGTATTTTTAGTGGCGCTTTAATTTTTCCACAGTAAAATTTTTTATAATCAAAGTGCTAATACCTTGCAAAAGATAACATTTACATTTTAAATATTTTAAAACGTAACATTCCATTTTTGTGCACAAAAGGGTCATATGATCTTATGTTGTGTAAGGGGGTGGGAGCTTGAAGATAATAGCGGGACTATAAATAATCCTCCCCAGCCAATACAACAGACTTAAGGGAATAAGGCAGCGTGGAAACGCATGTGACGCCCCGCCTAATAAAATACCGGGTGATCAGTCCTATACAAAATTAAAACAGGAATCTCAGTTGGATCATCCTTAGTATCACCGTCGAAAACTTTTTATAACTTACTAACCACCTAGTATCCCAAAAGTTGGTGCCAATTTTAACTTTTTAATTACACAAAACATTACATAAGAAAATAAATATAAACCATTCACACAACAGAATAACACTCAACTGAATAATTAATTACACAACTTGCCGAATAAACCACCAGCCACGAAATAAATAATCCAATACAAATATTCAACACCGGAATAAAACAAATCTGAAAACTGAACTGAAAGTCTGGGTGACATGCCCTAAATAAAACTGATACAAATACATGATTCATACTCTAGGAATAAATGAATGATGCGTCTAATCCAAACTCCTGCTAGCATCCACATATGCAGCAGTTCCGTGTCCCTGGAATAGAATATCAATCCTGGCGTCCCTGTGACTGGACACCTAAAAGGTTTGGAAAATAGTTTTACATCAAGGGTTAGAACCCAAAACATTTTGAAAATATTTAGCAAGTGAATTAACTGCAATAATTTAAAATGCATGAATGCGCTTCATATTTAATTTAGTGTCTCACTCCCTTGTGGACATTCTCAGCCCTCCATTATTTGCACACCTACCGGTTACCTTAACCCCACCTAGTTGTACTATCCCGTCCAACTAGTCCTGGTATAACCTTCCCTTGCCATACTACTCTAACCCGAGTATAATAATTTCTTGAATTACAAGTTATCTCACAATTAACTTAATTAATTCCTCTTAAATAGTAGCATATAACCGTATCACAAGTTATATAAATTAAATACATCACACACTGTATTATTACCCATATATAATATTTACTACCATTATATACGTACCTTTACCACAACATCCACACATATAACATACGTATATCCATCCCTTCGAGTATACCCTCGCTGGATGATTCCCTCAAAAATGCTATCTCACTAGGTGTGCTCACAAAACCTTGCTTTCCCAAGTTGGAATCGCTCACCAACTTTGCCCAAAATACAAACGTAGTGGAGGCGGTCATATTCCTTCCCTGGAAGTGAGATAAATCCCTCACCCATATATACCTTACACTATGACATGGGGATATACTCGCCCTACTCCTCAAGCTAGGGGATTCACCCACATCGTGCAACCTCCATTAATAGCATTAGAGTATATACATTGAATAAATATGTAGTCACTGATATTTAATATCATACACAATATATACATGTATATATATACTATCACTACACCATATATATCTAATATAAACCCCGACTTTATCGTGTACTCAAAATCCCGTACACTGCCTGTAATTTCCTGAGTCTGTGGCCCGACTCAACAGAATTAATTTTCTCACTTAATAATTTATCATCTTCCCGAGTCTATGGTCCGACTCTAATATAATTAATTCTCGCCTCAATTAATATAATACTTACCCCGAGTCTATGGTCCGACTCTAATTAAATTAATTAACACACCCATTAATTTAATACCTCCCCGAGTCTAGTGTCCGACTCTAATTAAATTAATTAACGCACTTATTAATTTAATACCTCCCCGAGTCTGCAATCCAAATCTAATTAAATTAATTAACACACTAATTAATCAACACAAATTCGAGTATGTAGTCCGACTCTAATATAATTAATTTACACATTAGTTAATCAACACAAATCCGAGTCTGTGGTCCGACTCTAATTATAATTAATTTACACATTAATTAATCAACACAAATCCGAGTCTGTGGTCCGACTCTAATTATAATTAATTTACACATTAATTAATTCATACCAAACTGAGTCCGTGGTCCGACTCCCAGTTAATTAAGTCACACATTAATTAATTTATACAAAATCCCGAGTCTACAACCTGACCCTAAACTAATTAATTACAACAACAATTAATTTAATACTTTTCTGAGTCTACCCTCCGACTCTACCTTAATTAATTATCACATCCATTAATTTAATAACTTCGTGTCACCCAGCCATTATCCCCGGACTCACTTACTTGGCCCGTAACTTAATATTTCCCGAGTCTATATTCCGACTCCAAATTAATTACTCACTCTCAATAATTAATTTAACACTTTGGTGTCACTTAACCAACATACCCGGACTCTCTCACTCGGTCCATTTTACATCTCATAATTTCATTCCCACATTTTTGCCCACAATGTGTCACACATTCATCTCCATAATTTCCCCAATTATATTTACCTATAATTATCAGCATACCCGGACTTGCCCACTTGGTCCATAATTAAATATTTCACCTCAATTCCTTTATTAATGTAGCATCACTCAACTACAATACCCGAATATTATTCCTCGGCCCAATATCACTACTTATGAATTATTTCCCCAAATTCGTTCATCTCATGTCATATCGTTCACACCCTCCTAAACCCAATTATATCACCCTATAATTGTTAAGGAAATATGTGTCCATGTGAATTTATCACTAAATAAAATTAAGGGACTAAATTTTAAATAAAATCCACTTCATAAACAAACTGGCCGAACCGTCAAGTTCTTGGGCCCGTCGATCGATGGATCTCCCTGGTCGATCGATCGATCGAGTAGGTGATCGTCTTCCCCAGCTTGATGTTGCATCCATTAATGAATCCTTAAACTTTTGGTTTCTCCCAAACCCTTACCCATTTCACAACCAACATATCCTCCACACTAGAAAAGGTTCTAAACACCCTAGAGACCTTAATCCATCAATAAATTTATACAAAACCCTAAGTATATCCGAAATGGGTTTTCCACCCGGGTCTGTTCTACAAAATCCGACCCTACCATATTCAGTCCATGTAATCACTATAAATATTTCAATCCACTCTACAATTTAATCTTAACAGATCCAAATCATAACTTAACATCCATTGAGTAATTAATTATGCCCATCACTCTAAATTCATGAAAACCCAATTTTAATCTTGGTTACACATCCAAAATGAATTTTCATATACACACACTATGATATGAATTGATTATCATCACTTTAGGAATCACAACAGTTAACCACTTGCCTGGAATTGTTCGTAGTGTCGGATCCGTTGGTGTAGTCCCTTAATTTGGCTCCAACATCCCCAAATTGGCTCTTGATTTTCTTTTCCCTAAATTTCCTCTCAATCCCTAGGCTTAGAGTTGAGTTGACTGTCGTTCCCTAATCTCTCGATTAGGTTAAAAACATCCAATCCTATTTTTGTCCATGTGGGTCTAATTGAAAAGGCCCAACTCACCCTGTGTGGGCCCGACTATGCCCAAAAATACCCGAGATCCAATTACTGCCCCGGGTGCTCTTTTCTAACTATCTCGACCCATCCGGACGCAACCGGGCACTCGAAATTTCCATCCAAAATACTTTTCAAAAATTCCAAATTTCGACCTCAAAATGTGACACACGAGATTTTGAACCATTAAACTTAAAAGTCGCCAATTATAAATAATTCGGCTCACTCAATTAAATTCTCCAACTCATGAATTTTAGTTTCTCCAAATTTAAATATTCTTATAACTCCCAAAGATAATTAAATATTTAATCATCAAAATTACACGGTGTTACAACGCAGCGAGGCAACTCAACGTGGCAGCTCAGTGAGCTAGCTAAGTGTGACATCATAAGGACATCTCCTGGGGAAGTGGTTGGCCGAGATAGCTCACCCTTTATTCACTTTGTCTTACCTAGTTATGTTGTAATTTAACACATAATTTAATAATGTAACGATGGTAGTGATATTTAGACTGATGTGACGTGAGAGACCAGACCTGCAGGGCATAGGAGAGCTTTCATCCTCTATCGAATGACCTCGCCTTGGGAACTTTAGAGGGACTTGGTTTGGAGGACTGAGAAGTGAAATAGCATTGGGACTTGCCCTCACCATCTTAGATACACCTGGTAAAACATCAAGAGACCTTTCACCATGGAAGCTTGAGGGGAGAAGCCTTGAGTTCCATCGTTCATTGAGTTTTTGAACCAAACATCCCTAAACCTAATGCCACATCTACTTTAGGTACTGTCACTAGTCAGCTAAACACAGTCCAATCCGTACTTGAGTAAACCATCATGGTATTTATGGATATCAGACAATTTGTGAGCCACCTCTTTGGTGACAGTCCTATGATGCACAGTGGTTAGGCAAAAGGAATGTCTTGACATTTAATGTTTATAATGTAGAAATAGCTAGCCCGTTATGCATTTAATCTTTGTGACATAAAGTATGAGGGGATGTCTTTCACAGCTATGAAGGACTGACGCATCTTGGCAGTGGTGTGGGGGCTTTTCATTAGCCTTAACCACTTCTGAGAGAAGGGTTCTTTCCTAGAGAGTAATTGACTAGAGACAAAAAATATCAGAGATAAGTTATTGTAAACCAGGACTCTTACTCACCCACCATTGTCATTTATTGTGAAGCTTTTAATGGCTAAGCGAAGAAAATTCAGAGGTTGGTGGTGTATTTGTCTACCTGTCGAGGTGTATCTAGGATGCTTACTCCTCTATCCCTTTAACTGAGTTACTTCTGAGTTTCCTTCATTATTTTTTGAGTTATAAACGAGTGTAATGTGAGTCCAATCTGAGTGTTGATCAAATACAATTTTGTGTGTTTGTTTGTGTTCATTAAAGAGTTTTTAGGTTATCATTTATGACCATAACCATAGGGGTTACACCTCAACTATTATTACCATAATCCCAGGCTAAAAGGGGACTACCCTCTTACAATTGGCGACACCACTGGGGAGGTATTATTCTAGACGTATATCTCAGGATAATGTTAACGGTGCTATAAATTTTGAAGCCACCCAACTGTGAGACCCCGCTTATTAAAATAAGAGGTGGCCAGCCCGCTACTCCAATAATAACAGGAATCATAAATGGTTCATTCTTAGCATCAGTGTCGCATAAATAATAGTATGAGACAACCACCAATTATTTTGAAAAATGGGTGTCAATTAATTTTGCAAGTTTAATAAAAATAATTTAGACAATCCAATTTATAAAAGAAGGTGGATATATATACACAAAGACATGTAACAGTTTAATAACCATTCTTACAAAACATAA
This sequence comes from Sambucus nigra, assembly GCA_949130495.1. Taxonomy (NCBI): domain Eukaryota; kingdom Viridiplantae; phylum Streptophyta; class Magnoliopsida; order Dipsacales; family Adoxaceae; genus Sambucus; species Sambucus nigra. The sequence continues at coordinate 367,283,903 of OX422212.1, forward strand.
CCGAATAAGCTGTCGGTTAACAGACTGATACAAAAGGTCACATAAAGCATTACAACAAGTATGAATAATAACTTGGGCAACACGACGGATCATAGATAGAGTGTTAAAAGAAAATGACACGTCTACTACAAAGCTCCTACAACAATCGCAAAATCCAGTAGCTCCTTGACACTAGGAAGGAAAGATCAAATCGAGTGTCCTTGCGGCAGACCACCTGAGCATAAATAAGAACCACACAAAAAGGAGAAATATAAATGGGTAAGGGGCCCAGTTTGATATGATATACGTGTGAATGAAATGCATAACAATTATGAATGCTAACATAATAAACAGGTTATATTCGCTCTTCATTATATGAATTAATCTCACCTCTTATCTAAGTGTACATCCTAGCACAATACCATATCATTAAGTTAAACTACCCATACATTTAAGAGAAACAGCTAAATTACATTTTAACATGCTTAATTTCCCAATTTATAAAGTATAACTTTACATGTCTATTTATCATTGGGAAATCATATCCCATACCATTGATTTATAAATGCATTACTCATTTATGAAATACCACATTCGTGACAATAGTTTCAATCATAATATAATGATTCTAAGACCATCCTTCTGGGAACCACCCCACTGGATGCGCCCCTAAATGCTATCATCTTCCAGGGCCTATAACCAAGACCACCTGGGCACCCTATATTGCGTCGCGTGGGAAGTGACCATATACCCTCGACAGTGAGTCAGAACCATACCCGGAATTACCTCACTTCGAATAAAACAACCACATAATGTAAACATCGGTCCAATGGCCAAGGGCTATATTCTCCTTACATTCACTAGCCTGGGGAATTACCTCATCCGCATAACTTCCCTTATGATAGAATTTAGAGAGGTATGTATATCCATGCCATAATGACAAGATATGCCAATTTAGATGTACATTTATTATATTCGGAATGATACGTGCCTAACGACATAAGCCACAAAGTTTAATTGCCCCCATTGATGATGCTGGAAATAGCACCGCCCTTTAAGGTGTTGGTAAGCTCAATTCAATGTTAACAATGGCAACATAAAGGCATATAGTAGAAGGAGGTGAGGAGAAGAGGAAGTTCACCAGAATATAAGTGGCTCAGCCAATCTGGCCTACGTCCATTGTGCAAGTGTATGGTGTGTATCACTATATGAGGGCTATAATGGCCATGGATACAATCTCTCAAGATTTTTCTCTCTACAGTATATTTGAACAGAGTTTCAGCTAGGGTTACTAATTTCGGGGTCCCTTTCTAAGAAGGAGAAGACAAGTATTTATAGTGACTGGGGGGTGTAGTGTACCCCCCATGCATGTAAAGAGTATGTGTGTGTTGATCTAGACAATATGATGAAGACATCTGTCCCTATCACATGTAGATAATGATGATGAAATATTCCCCCCACGTGGGGGGAATGATTTGTTATAACTGATATGTGTCCACCCGTCCTTGTCTACACATATGTCAATTAAGTGCTCGACCTCCATGCTTGGTCATAACCTAGGCCTGGAAGAGTTTGAGGTTGGTAAGGTCTAGTTTCCTATCCAATCCGAGAATATCCATCATTGTCTCGGCTTAAGTGAAGCTGAGGATAGGTATTAGGATCGGCCTGGGACGAGGTTAAGATGGAATATGCCCGAAACATCGGTTGATTCACTGATGGGGTTGGCCTTAGTATAAGTATGGATCCTTGTAACCTCGGCCTACACCCGGCGGAGATTGTCATTCCTGGGTGACCTGATAAACAGTCTATCCCCTGATCCATGCAGTCTCCCCTTAAGAGGTTGGTAGTGGTGTAGGCCAGGGCCGACCTTGATATGACCGAGGCTGCTGGTCACTGATCCAAGGCCTTTCTAATTTCGTCCATGTCCTCTGCCGTGGTTGATATTTCTAAGCCGTGGTGACACATTTGGGGCATATCAATCACCCCCAGCCCTTAGTTACATATGAGAGCAGGTGATTGTGGGGTCTCTACTTCTCTGCGGTCTCTCTTGTGCCAATGTCCATTTGACACTTGTCCATTGCTGAAGTGTGAGGCATGCCTGGAAAGCCTGTGATGTCAACTGTCCTTTGGGGCTCCCAAGGCAATGATGGGCCTCGAGAAACTTGCATTCATATTAAGTGTTTAAACCCTATTTTCCCTATTTCCTCTTCATTTCTCTCTTTTCTGGCTCGACTTGTTTCTGCAGCTTTCTCTCTCTAGAAAGGCTTTGGCTTGAAGCTTTTGGTGGGGATTTCTCACATTTTCTTCCTTCCCCCTTACCATTTTACCTTCAGGTATCCTCTACCATTCTTTCTTATTCATTTTTCCTGTCTTCTTCTTACTTTTGCATTTTTCGGTGAGTTTTTGGAGATTTTCGGTGAGGTCTCCATTTTTTCTGGTGAACTGTTCTTGTGTGTTCTTCGTAGTAATTGCTTAAATTTTGATAGTTTGATCCTTAAATTGCTTCATTCCATTAGCCAGTCCTATTTGTTGTTTAGGAGAGTTGTAAGTGTAGGGTATGCCTCTTATGCTCAGACCCCTTTACCAACTCCTAGAGGAGTTCCCTTCTCTCAGAGAGAAGACTTTAGAGAAAATTAGTCAAATATAAAGATCACAAGAGGAAGCTCGTAGGCCAGAGAATTCCCCCTTAGACCTATCTTTCCACCACCTCTGAAGGTTGTATACCCTGAACCATCAGAACCAGCTAGCCAAGTCGAGGTCCCTGCTGAAGCCTCATCGATGTCTGAGTCTGAGTCTGAGTCTTGCACATCAGACCCTATGTCTGTGGATTCTTTCCAGGAGGACATTGACTTATAAAATCAACAAGACCAGGTCCCTAATCAAGAAGAGGTTTCCAGTCGGGACTCATCTCATAAAAATTCAAGCACATCATCCTCTTCCTCATAGGTTGAGATTATTGGACCAAGCGTGGCTATTCCACCAATCCTCGATGCCATTCCCCTGTCAGCCATCACAGGGGCTGAGTTCGCTCAGAGGTTTCCAAGTAATCCTCCAACGTCTGCTCAGGCCGACGTTGACCTAGATAATGACGATGATGATGATACTGAGAGTGATGTCAACGTTTTTGAGGCGGCTGAGATTGAGAGTACAGTTAGTGAGGCCGACCTTCTTTGCTTCAGATAATTATACTCCATCATACCCTCCACAAAGCTCAGGAGACCTCTGAGGGAAGATAGGGCTTACCACGGTCGAGATAATGAGATCTGCTTGTACGAGCAGATGTTCAAGCTGGGGTTTCGTTTGCCCATCCATCCCATCATTAGGTCTATACTAGCCTACATTAACTGGGCCCATTTCTAGTTGTCACCCAATGCTTGGAGGGTAATAATTGGGGCCATCATCTTTTGGAGGGCTATTCATCACTCAGACCTTCCAGTCCAGGTCTTTGTAGGTTGCTATGTCCCTTCATCTGCAAAAAACCATCCGAGCTATTATCATTTTATAGCTCGGAAGCCTGATAAGAAGATGCTCCAGATAACTCAAACTTCTAATCATAACTGGAAGCCTCGCTATTTCGTTGCCTCGGGGCCATGGGAATTTGGTCCATGTGCCCCCTCTTCCCCCCTAGAGCTGCGAATGCCTATAAGATGGGGAAAGTTACAATGTCTGCCCAGGCTGACCCTGGTATAAGCCTGTAAAATCTTCAAAAGGTCAAAGACCTTTAGGATCAGGGGATGCATGGTCTGCTCATAAAGTTTGAACACCTAATGACCCCCTACTAGCTCTCTGAGACTGGTTTAGGGGGGGAGTCCTCTTACAGAGTTTGGTAAGTCTTTTATTTCAACATGTTATACCTCTGATTACATATGCATCTGATTCTCTAACTCAGACCCTCCTATTTTGTAGAGCATTCGAAGGGTATATCCAACGAGCTTTGGGAAATGGCAGCACCAATTTTGACAAAGCTTGCCAAAAAGGTAGGTCTAAATGCTCCCCCTCCCCCTCCCTCTACCTCTAAGGATCAGGCCACAAAGAAGAGAAGTGCTACCGACCCCGCCCCTGAGGATCAGAGGCAGAAGAAGAAAGGTGTGGATACTTCCATTCCTATATCCTCTACAGATGCATTGGCTGCTCGTATAGAGCAACTAAATATTAATGATAGCATTATAGGCCACCTTGTACAGGCACTAGATGCCATCGGCTCTGCCATGACCGATGCTGAGAAATGTTTTTGTCGGTCAATGGACACACCTCTGCTAGTTGAGTTTGGCCTCCACGGGTCTATTCAAGTATGACTTTAGATTTCAGTATAGCTTCAAAGTATAACCTCTGATTTGAATTTCAACTCATATACACGACCACATGACTTGCAGGGCCTAGCTTCTATGCATCATCTCGCCAATTAGACTCTGAGGAAGTTACCCTTCATCAAGAAGGGTCAATAGGCCGAGAAGGTGAAAAGTTCTCTTAATGCCGAGGTAGACCACCTGAAGTCTGAATTTGATGAGTCTTAGAATAAGGTTAAGGGGCTGGAGAAAGAGAACTCAAAGCTTAAAAAAGACCATGCTATTGATCTGAAGGCCAAGGACGACGTCCTTCAGTGAAAGGTCGACTCTGTAGTGAAGACAGCCCTTGAGGATGTTTCTGAGGGGATATTGGATGATTATAAAGTCTCCGATGAATTCATGAGCTTCAGCTTTGAGTACCTCGAAAGAGGTATTAAGGCTACTATCAAATCGGCGACTTCTAAGGAGAAGGAGGCAGGGAGTTTGAAGGCCTCTGACTTCATAGGTATGGGTATTGCTAACCCTCAGCTTGCCCAAGCCCTTCAAGAGGTTGAAGAGAAGGTCGCTGCCCCTGCAGAGACTACGCCACTGGACGATACGAAGATAGAGGGAGCTAACCTCAGGGAAGATGGGGACGAGGTGACCAACGTCGTCCAAGAGAATCAGGCCGAGGATACCAGCACTCTCCCATCGAATCCTTAGGCTATTTTGTGAAACTTTTTGTACTTTTTTGTAACTCATTAGTTTTAATCTCTGAAGAACATTGTCAGCTTATATTTTTGAATTTCACAATTGGATGATAACCTCTGAGGAGGGTTTTTATTTCTTCGTTTGTTGATCTCCTTGTTGAATTCTTGTTATGCGATGTTTAGCTATGAATTCTTGTTGCAATGATGTCTGTTTAAACTGAATTAATAGTCTTACCTCAGACCTTGTCACCAAATAATGATGCTATAGGGTCTGAGGTCATCAACTAAGATGTCATCCTCATAATTAATCTCACCAAATTAATGATGTATGACCTCAGACCTTGTTACCACAATGATGTTATAAGGTCTGCGGTCATCACTAACATGTTATCCCCATAATTAATATCACTAAATTAATGATGTTAAGGGTCTGAGGTCATCCAAGTATGATGTCTGACTTCAGACCTTGTCACCACATAATGATGTTATTAGGTCTGAGGTCATCCAATTAGGATGGTATCCCCATAATTAATATCACCAAATTAATGATGTTAAGGGTTTGAGGTCATCCAAGTATGATGTCTGACCTCAGACCTTGTCACCATAATGATGTTATAAGGTCTGAGGTCATCACTAAGATGTTATCCCCATAATTAATATCACCAAATTAATGATGTTAAGGGTCTGAGGTCATCCAAGTATAATGTTTGACCTCAGACCTTGTCACCACAATGATGTTATAAGGTCTGAGGTCATTACTAAGATGTTATCCCCATAATTAATCTCACCAAATTAATGATGTTAAGGTTCTGAGGTCATCCAAGTATGATGTCTGACCTCAGACCTTGTCACCACAATGATGTTATAAGGTCTGAGGTCATCCAATTAGGATGTTATCCCCATAATCAATTTCACCAAATTAGTGATGTTAAGGGTCTGAGGTGATCCAAGTATGATGTCTAACCTCAGACCTTGTCACCACAATGATGTTATAAGGTCTGAGGTCATCACTAAGATGTTATCCCCATAATTAATATCACTAAATTAATGATGTTAAGGGTCAGAAGTGATCCAAGTATGATGTCTGACCTCAGACCTTGTCACCACAATGATGTTATAAGGTCTGAGGTCATTGTAATACCCCGTATTTTTGGCGATATTTATTTTGGGGATTAATTAATTAAATGAGAATTAATTGGGAATTAATCCGGATAAAATACTAGCGAGAGGTGAGTTGGTATTTGACTATATTGAGTATATATGATGATATATGAATATTGAATTATGAAATTTGTCGTGAGATTGATATACGGCAATTTGGACATTTTATTGGGACACGTGAGACAGTCGCGTCAAGAGATAATTATTTAAATTGTAAAAGTGAAATTGAAATTCTATTAACCGTATGGTCATTTTGAGTGCGCCAACAAGTCTGTAAGGGTCGAGATGGTTAGAAAACACTAGCCGGGGGTTTAGTTTGGGTCCCGGGGTATTTTTAGGCCATACCGGCAACATAAAGGGTATTTTGGTAATTTTGTATTTTTGGGAATTAAAAGTGACGAAAATTAGTAAATTATATCTGATGTGGATTTGACCCACTAAACCACTAACCAACCCATGTTAACCCAATAGGCTACGTAGGTTATTAGAATTAGGTTTCTAATTCCTTTCCCAAAAACAAACCATAGCCACCATAGCCATTGGAGAAAAAAGCTTGGAGAGAGAGAGATAGAAGGGAATTCTGCAGAAAGAGAGAGGGAACTCCTTCAAATCGTCATCAAAATCTGAGATTGAATCAAGGCAAGTGGTTTAATTTACATTTTATGCATTAAATGTTTCTTCCATGTTAGAAATCTTGATAATCATTCTTGTTTGGGGGATAAAGGAAAACCCATGAAATTGGAGTTGTTAGTTTAATTTTGGATGTAGGTTTTCACGTAGAAACGTTATTGGAAGATTGAATTAAGAGAATTACAAATTTATGTGTTATATAAACGGATTAAATTCTGGGAATTGATGATGATAAATTCTAGGGTTTATGTTCTTGAAAAATTTGGGGAAAAGAGTATAGACTTGTGATTTGATGATGTTTAGGAAGAATTAATCCTTTAAAATACGTTAGTATGTGACTTTAACATGTTTAGGGATGATTAGAGACCTTAAACAATTGTTAGATTGAGGTTTGGATGAGATTTGAGGTGTAGAGAAATTGGAAAAACGAGATAGGATTTCTGGGCTTGAATCTGGTCACTCGTTAGAAGACCTACCCAGGTCGTTCGAACGAGCTTGTTCGAAAGAGCTTCTAGCGAGTTGACCGTTTGGGGTTCTAAAGAGAGGGATGTTTGTTCGATAATATCGTTCGAACGAGATCTCTTTAGATAGCCCAGTTCATTCGAACGAAATCTCGTTCGAACAGCCTCGTTCGAAAGAGACTTCTAACGAGCTGGCAGTTTAGGCCTGTTTGGCCGGTTTTGATTTTGGACGTCCCGTAAACTTGTTCGAGGATAGAGATAACATTCCTTTGATGATGTATTGGTATACTTGGGACAATTGGGACATAATGAGGAGTAAATTATATAATTATAGAACGAATCAAATAGACACTTCGAGTTGAGACGTGAGTGCCTACTACGACGTGAGAATAAATTATGGCATGTATGATTATGAACCTGGAGTATATAAATTGTTTAAATTATAAGATGGTACGAGAATGCGATAAGTACTAAAATTAAACTACGGTGATTACTAAGATGCGTGTTTACTTAGTATTGATATATGATTTGTGTGTATGACATACCTACCATACTTGCTATCACGGGAGGTTTGCGTTCGCTTAGGGCCCTCTAATCCTTGTGTTGCCCGGATTTAGACTGGTTACCTCGATGAACATAGGTCAGAGAAGGACTTATTGGGATGTTAATAAGTCTGCTGATCGTGGGAGCGTAGGTATGTGCATGACCCATGTGATGTGACTGTGTTCGCCTCCACTGTGTGTGTGATTTGTGTTATCTGAACTATTCCTGAGAGATTCGGAATACGTGATTCCTTATGTACGTGATGTACCGGGATGGATAGCAGAGTATGTGTGCACTGCAGCTTAGTCTCGGGGTGCTTATATTGTATATTTATGTTGTGGAAAGTATACACTTAATAAACTGGGAACTTTCATATGGTGTTGTGTGTATAACTATGGAATAGCAAAAGGGATGATCTATAATGAGTTGTGTTACTTTTATGTGAGAACCTGAATTTACGTTAAGCCCCCTATTTAATTGCGAGCGTTATAATGTTAATGGGAACCGAGTAATAAGGGTAGAACCTATGACAGTCTAGCTAGATATGATGTCACTTAGCTAGTGGTTTGTGTCATTTCAGATGGGTACTTACGTTAGGAGTGCATAGTTAGACGAGAGGTGAGAATTTCATGTGAGTGCACGTCCTAACATGTACTTTGCATTTAACGTTTTAAATGTTTTTTAAAGAACTTGCAGGTTTTTAAAATATCTCCACATTCGGGCTCTGACCCGTTTGCTTTCAAATCTATTTTTGTAAAACCATTTTAGGTGCCCAGCCACAAGGACACCATGCATAGGATACTCATTCAGGTGACGAGCTGTAGCTGTTTGTAGAAGCTACATGGATTTGCTTTTAGACGCTTCTACCATTTGGATTCCATATTCAGTATTCTTCAGTTGTAGGGCATGTTGCCCAAATTCTATTAGAGACTTTTTCCATTTCAATTTTTCAGACTTTGGCATGTATTGATTCAATATTCAGTATTTAGTTATTCATTTCAGTTGTGGGATTTGTTGTGAGGAGTTTTTCCTCCGGATTTATTTAAATCATGTGATGGTTATTCTATTATTTTGTTATGGTGAATGGTGATGTTATTCTTGCTTGGAAGTATGTAATACCCCGTATTTTTGGCGATATTTATTTTTGGGATTAATTAATTAAATGAGAATTAATTGGGAATTAATCCGGATAAAATACTAGCGAGATGTGAGTTGGTATTTGACTATATTGAGTATATATGATGGTATATGAATATTTAATTATGAAATTTGTCGTGAGATTGACATACCGCAATTTGGACATTTTATTGGGACGCGTGAGACAGTCGCGTCAGGAGATAATTATTTAAATTGTAAAAGTGAAATTTAAATTCTATTAACCGTATGGTCATTTTGAGTGCGCCAACGCGTCCGGAAGGGTCGAGATAGTCAGAAAACAGTAGCCGAGGGTTTAGTTTGGGTCCCAGGGTATTTTTAGGCCATACCGACAACATAAAGGGTATTTTGGAAATTTTGTATTTTTGGGAATTAAAAGTGACGAAAATTAGTAAATTATATCTGATGTGGATTTGTCCCACTAAACCACTAACCAACCCATGTTAACCCAATAGGCTACGTAGGTTATTAGAATTAGGTTTCTAATTCCTTTCCCAAAAACAAACCCTAGCCACCATAGCCATTAGAGAAGAAAGCTTGGAGAGAGAGAGATAGAAGGGAATTCTGCAGAAAGAGAGAGGGAACTCCTTCAAATGATCATCAAAATCTGAGATTGAATCAAGGCAAGTGGTTTAATTTACATTTTATGCAGTAAATATTTCTTCCATGTTCGAAATCTTGATAATCATTCTTGTTTGGGAGATAAAGGAAACCCCATGAAATTGGAGTTAGTTTAATTTTGGATGTAGGTTTGCATGTAGAAACGTTATTGGAAGATTGAATTAAGAGAATTACAAATTTATGTGTTATATAAACGGATTAAATTCTGGGAATTGATGATGATAAATTCTAGGGTTTATGTTCTTGAAAAATTTGGGGAAAAGAGTAGAGACTTGTGATTTGATGATGTTTAGGAAGAATTAATCCATTAAAATATGTTAGTATGTGACTTTAACATGTTTAGGGACGATTAGAGACCTTAAACAATTGTTAGATTGAGGTTTGGATGAGATTTGAGGTGTAGAGAAATTGGAAACACGAGATAGGATTTCTGGGCTTGAATCTGGTCATTCGTTAGAAGACCTACCCAGGTCGTTCGAACGAGCTCGTTCGAACGAGCTTCTAACGAGTTGACAGTTTGGGGTTCCAACGAGAGGGATGTTCGTTCGATAATCTCGTTCGAACGAGATCTCGTTAGATAGCCCAGTTTGTTCGAACGAAATCTCATTCGAACAGCCTCGTTCGAACGAGACTTCTAACGAGCTGGCAGTTTAGTCCTTTTTGCCCTGTTTTGATTTTGGGAGTCCCGTAAACTTGTTCGAGGATAGAGATAACATTCCTTTGATGATGTATTAGTATACTTGGGACAATTGGGACATAATGAGGACTAAATTATATAATTGTGGAACGAATCAAATAGACACTTCGAGTTGAGACGTGAGTGCCTACTACGACGTGAAAATAAATTATGGCGTGTATGATTATGAACCGGGAGTATATAAATTGTATAAATTATAAGATGGTACGAGAATGCGATAAGTACTACAATTAAACTACGGTGATTACTAAGATGCGTGTTTACTTAGTATTGATATATGATTTGTGTGTATGACATACCTACCATACTTGTTATCACGGGAGGTTTGTGTTCGCTTAGGGCCGTCTAATCCTTGTGTTGCCCGGATTTCGACTGGTTACCTTTATGATCATAGGTCAGAGAAGGACTTATTGGGATGTTAATAAGTCTGCTGATCGTGGGAGCATAGGTATGTGCGTGACCCATGTGATGTGACTGTGTTCGCCTCCACTGTGTGTGTGATTTGTGTTATCTGAATTATTCCTGAGAGATTCGAAATACGTGATTCCTTATGTACGTGATGTACCGGGATGGATAGCAGAGTATGTGTGCACCGCAGCTTAGTCTCGGGGTGCTTATATTGTATATTTATGTTGTGGAAAATATAAACTTAATAAACTGGGAACTTTCATATGGTGTTGTGTGTATAACTATGGAATAACAAAAGGGATGATCTATAATGAGTTGTATTACTTTTATGTGAGAACCTGAATTTACGCTAAGCCCCCTATTTAATTGCGAGCGTTATAATGTTAATGGGAATAGAGTAATAAGGGTAGAACCTATGACAGTCTAGCTAGATATGATGTCACTTAGCTAGTGGTTTGTGTCATTTCAGATGGGTACTTACGTTAGGAGTGCACAGTTAGACGAGAGGTGAGAATTTCATGTGAGTGCACGTCCTAACATATACTTTGCATTTAACGTTTTAAATGTTTTTTAAAGCACTTGCAGGTTTTTAAAATATTTCCACATTCGGGCTCAGACCCGTTTGCTTTCAAATCTATTTTTGTAAAACCATTTTAGGTGCCCAGCCACAAGGACACCATGCATAGGATACTCATTCAGGTGACGAGCTGTAGCTGTTTGTGGAAGCTACAAGGATTTTCTTTTAGACGCTTGTACCATTTGGATTCCATATTCAGTATTCTTCAGTTGTAGGGCATGTTGCCCAAATTCTATTAGAGACTTTTTCCATTTCAGTTTTTCAGACTTTGGCATGTATTGATTCAGTATTCAGTATTTAGTTATTCATTTCAGTTGTGGGATTTGTTGTGAGGAGTTTTTCCTCTGGATTTATTTAAATCATGTGATGGTTATTCTATTATTTTGGTATGGTGAATGGTGATGTTATTCTTGCTTAAAATCTTTTACTGCATGTTAATCAGACTTTAATTAAAATTTGACAACTTACTTTTAAATACTAGGTGGTTAGTAATAATAAAATGTTTTCGACAGTGATGCTATTAACTGAGCCAACTTGGCATTTTGATTTAATTTAATAAAGGAGTAGATACCCGGTATTTAATTAGTCGGGGTGTCACAGGTGGTATCAGAGCATCAGGTTCTAGTGTCCTTTAGGATTTGTATGGCGATTATGTTTCCGCTAAGTTTTCTTTGATATAGAGCCCTATATTTTAGGACTGTTGTACTCTTTTTGTGTATACTTCGTTCTTCAGCTATTTTAAGTTTATAAACTGAGAAATTATAAACTTTATTCTTATTCCAGATGCCTCCACGACGTGCACGACGAATTCCCAGGGATGCAATGCCAGAACCCAGCCCGCTCCAGTTCAGGGCATGATGAACGCCGCTGAGGTTGCAGCCATTGTAGCCCAAGCGGTAAATGCCGCAATTACCGTAGTTCAGCAGGCACCACCTCAGGGGCCGGTTGCCGTGCCAGTACAGGCAAATGCATTCCCGTCTGCTTGGGAACGTGTACGTGACGCTTTTCAGAAAGCGCATCCGCCAGAGTTTGCAGGTAGCTCAGATGTGGTAGTCTCGAGCCAGTGGAGGAAGGATATACAGAGGCACTTGAGGATGTATGAGTGCATGGATGTTCAGAAGCAGGTGCTAGCTACTTTCAAGCTAGTTGGATCTGCACTGCAGTGGTGGTAGTCTATTACCACCGTGGAGGAGAGGGATACTCTCACTATTCAGGACATTTGGGTGCGGTTCGACCGCAAGTATTTTTCGTCAGATGTTCACACGGAAATGAGGAGGAAACTGATGAATCTGAAGGAAGAGGGTAAGACCGTGGCCGAGTATGAGGCCGAGTTCACGAATATGTTGAATATCGTTCCAGATGAGATACCGACAGAAAAGAAGAAGATTGAGAAATTCACCGACGGGTTGACATGGAGGATCCGTCAGTATCTGTTAGGGAACCTTTCGTTGGCCACTTATTCTGATGTGGCTAACGCTGCTTTGCTACACTGCCGGGATCACCGCTTTTATATGGCTGAGGGCAAGAGATAGGGAGAGTCTAGCCATCAGAGCAGGACTGGAGGACATGGTTCCGGTGGGGCACAATCTGTTCAGGGGCAGAGACAGGGTGAGCAGGGTTCCCAGTAAGGGGATCAGAAGAGGTTCAGATCAGGGAATTACAGGCACGGACAGGGAGGTTTTCGTCAGGTCCATCAGGGTCCCAACGGCCATCAGGGCCAACAGGGGCAGAATGGGCAGCAGTTTCAGCAGGGCCAAGGGAGGAACTGTAACGGCCACCAGGGCCGGGGATAGCAGGGGCAGAGAGGATGGAACTTCCGAGGTAAGTGTTATGTTTGTGGCAAGACTGGCCATAAACGACGGGATTGTCCTGATAGGGGCAGGGCCCCACAGCAGCAGCAGCAGGGTGCTCGCCAGGAGCCGCAGAGGCCTATGTTTCCCGCCGCTCTCCCCGCACCGCCACAGATGGCAGCATTGCCACCCATTCCAGCAGTCCCAACTCAGCAGGGGCAGCTACAGTATGGACGTGTCCATAACGTCCACCAGGCAGCAGTACCACTGGTACCGCCCGCGATTGAGGGTACGTTTCCTATCCATGGAACTATGGGTCGGGTATTGTTTGATACGGGGGCTACACATTGTTTTATAGCTACACATTTCGCGAAGGCTTTAGGGTTGTTAGTCACAGCAGAGAGCACAGTGATGTGTGTCGACTCACCATTGGGGAATGGGTCACTTTTATTCTTTATATGCCGGGGAGTGGGGGTAGAGATTGGTAGTCTGGTATTACCTGCAGACATGTTGGTATTAGATATGCATGTTCACGATGTGATTATTGGTATGGATTGGATCGCTGATTATAGAGCCATGATTGATTGCGTCGGTGGGAGCATTGTTTTTGCCATTCCGGGGCAAGAGATGTTTGTAGTGGCGATGCCTCGCCCAGAGGGAGGATCGACCGCTGATTTGTATTACCTAGAGGAGGATACCTCTAAGGAGGTTGTGATTCCTTTAGATTCGATCCCAGTTGTCAGGGAGTATTCGGATGTGTTTCAGGAGATACCAGGCCTACCCCCCAGTCGAGAGATAGACTTTGTTATAAACCTATTGCCCGATACGAGACCTATAGCACGCGCACCGTACCGTATGGCTCCGGCAGAGATTCGAGAGCTACGAGATCAGATGGAGCAGCTGTTAGGTCAGGGCTTTATTCGCAGGAGTAACTCACCTTGGGGCACTCCAGTTTTGTTTGTGAAGAAGAAGGACGGTTCACTGAGATTGTGTGTGGACTACCGAGAGTTGAATAAGGTCACGATACGGAATAAGTATCCGTTGCCTCAAATCGATGACTTATTCGACCAGTTGAGAGGAGCTTCTTTCTTCTCGAAGATTGATTTGAGATCGGGATACCATCAGTTGCGTATCAGGGAGGAGGATGTCTCGAAGACTGCGTTCTTATCGAGATATGGTTCTTATGAGTTTCTGGTTATGCCTTTTGGTTTGACCAGCGCTCCATCGGTGTTTATGGACTTGATGAACAGAGTGTTCAGGGATTTCCTAGATCAGTTTGTCATTATCTTCATCGATGATATTCTGGTTTACTCCCAGACAGAGGAGGAGCACGCCGAACATTTGAGGCAAGTTTTGCAGACACTACGTCAGAACGAGTTGTATGCAAAGTATGAGAAATGCGGGTTTTGGCTGAAGGAGGTCCAGTTTTTGGGACACATTATTTCTGACCGGGGGATAACTGTTGATCCGGGGAAGGTATCCGCGGTGAGGGAGTGGGGACAGCCCACGACCCCAACGGAGATTCGTAGTTTCTTGGGCCTAGCAGGATACTACAGGAGGTTCATTCGGGGATTTTCGAAGATAGCGGGTCCTTTGACACATCTGACTCGTAAAGGTGTGCCGTTTATTTGGAGTGATGCCTGTCAGTTGGCATTTGATGAGTTAAAGGAAAAGTTAACCTCAGCACCTGTGTTAGCATTGCCGAGACCGGGAGTTGAGTATTTGGTTTACACCGATGCATCCTTGCAAGGACTTGGAGGTGTATTGCAGCAGGAGAGACAGGACATAGCTTATGCTACCCGTAAGCTTAATCCTCATGAGAAGAATTACCCCACGCATGATTTGGAGTTGGCGGCAGTGATATTTTCCTTACGGATTTGGAGGCACTGTCTTTTGGGGGAGGAGTTCCAATTGTTCACGGACCAAAAGTCCCTACAGTACCTGTTCACACAGAAGGAGTTGAACATGCGGCAAAGGAGGTGGCTTGAGTTTATGAAGGACTAGCAGTTTGATATCCAGTATCACCCGGGTAAGGCTAACGTGGTAGCAGACGCGTTGAGCCGTAGGCCAGCAGTTGAGGTGGAAGGGGTGTGGAAGGCAAAGTGGAAGGATTTGGGACACCAGGATGCAGTGGCCCGATCTTTCATGTCTGTGATGACCGTTACACCGCAAATTGTCACGAAGGTAGTACGGGCACAGGCTAATGACTCGTTCTATCAGGAGCAGATAGTTCGATTACTAGCAGAGGGAGCCGAGTCCTATACCGTTAGCTCAGACGGGGGATTACACTTAAATGGGAGATTGGTGGTTCCGGAAGGGGAGGAATTGCGACACGAGGTGATGGCAGAGTCGCACGGCTCACAGTTCGCGGTACATCCTGGAGGGGACAAAATGTACCAAGACATGAGACGGCAGTATTGGTGGAGCGGTATGAAGAGAGATATTGCTGAGTTTGTTTCGAAATGCGCCACTTGCAAGCTAGTAAAAGTGGATCACCAGAAACCGACAGGACTTCTACAGCCGTTGGAGGTCCCGGTGTGGATGTGGGAGAGCATATCCATGGATTTTATCACGGGGTTGCCTACGTCGCAGAGGGATCACGACTCCGTTTGGGTAATTGTGGACAGGTTGTCCAAAGTCGCTCATTTTCTACCCGTAAGGACTGACTACACTACGGGGCAGTATGCCCAACTCTTCATTTCAGAGATTGTGAGACTTCACGGTGTGCCCCTAAATATCGTGTCTGACAGAGACAAGATATTTGTTTCGCGGTTTTGGGAGAGTTTCCTGGAGGCCATGGGCACGGAATTACGGTTGAGTATGGCTTATCATCCGCAGACCGATGGGCAGACCGAGCGCACCAATCAGATGTTAGAGGACATACTACGCATGTGCATTATTGACTTTGGAGGTGGATGGGAGCAATACCTTCCACTGGTAGAGTTTGCTTATAATAACTCCTACCAGTTCACTATTGGCATGGCTCCGTGTGAGGCATTGTACGGTAGGCCTTATCGTTCCCCATCATGTTGGTTAGAGGTGGGGGATAACAAACTACTTGGGCCGGAAGTGATTCAGGATACTTCGGCAAGGATTGAGTTGATTTGGAGTCGCATTCGGGTAGCTCAAGACCGGCAGAAGAGTTATGCTGATGCGAAGAGATCTTTCAGGGAGTTCCAAATGGGGGACTAGGTTTTTCTCAGAGTATCTCCTATGAAGGGGATTATGCATTTCGGGAAGAAGGGGAAGTTGGCACCGAGGTATGTGGGGCCGTTTCCTGTTATTGAGAGGATTGGACCAGTTGCGTATAGACTCGGGTTACCGGAGCATTTACACCGGATTCACGATGTGTTTCATATTTCCTCGCTAAGGAAATATCTCAGGGACGATTTGTCTCATTCTCACATCTCTTTGGAGGAGATTGATTTAATGCCTGATAGCACCTACGAGGAGGGGCCGATTGCTATTTTGGACCGAAGGTCAAAGATAGTTCCGTTAGTGCGTGTTCAGTGGCGACATCACAATGTCGAGGAGTCCACATGGGAACACAAGGATGAGATGCGCGAATGTTATCCAGAGTTTTTTTTATCAGGTACTTTTTAGTTCCGAATTTCGGGACGAAATTCTGTTATTAGGGGGGAAGTATGTAATACCCCGTATTTTTGGCGATATTTATTTTTGGGATTAATTAATTAAATGAGAATTAATTGGGAATTAATCCAGATAAAATACTAGCGAGATGTGAGTTGGTATTTGACTATATTGAGTATATATGATGATATATGAATATTGAATTATGAAATTTGTCGTGAGATTGATATACGACAATTTGGACATTTTATTGGGACGCGTGAGACAATCGCGTCAGGAGATAATTATTTAAATTATAAAAGTGAAATTTAAATTCTATTAACTGTATGGTCGTTTTGAGTGCGTCAACGCGTCCGGAAGGGTCGAGATAGTCAGAAAACACTAGCCGGGAGTTTAGTTTGGGTCCCGGGGTATTTTTAGGCCATACCGGCAACATAAAGGGTATTTTGGTAATTTTTTATTTTTGGGAATTAAAAGTGACGAAAATTAGTAAATTATATCTGATGTGGATTGGACCCACTAAACCACTAACCAACCCATGTTAACCCAATAGGCTACGTAGGTTATTAGAATTAGGTTTCTAATTCCTTTCCCAAAAACAAACCCTAGCCACCATAGCCATTGGAGAAGAAAGCTTGGAGAGAGAGAGATAGAAGGGAATTCTGCAGAAAGAGAGAGGGAACTCCTTCAAATCGTCATCAAAATCTGAGATTGAATCAAGGCAAGTGGTTTAATTTACATTTTATTGAGTAAATGTTTCTTCCATGTTAGAAATCTTGATAATCATTCTTGTTTGGGAGATAAAGGAAAACCCATGAAATTGGAGTTGTTAGTTTAATTTTGGATGTATGTTTGCATGTAGAAACGTTATTGGAAGATTGAATTAAGAGAATTACAAATTTATGTGTTATATAAACGAATTAAATTCTGGGAATTGATGATGATAAATTCTAGGGTTTATGTTCTTGAAAAATTTGGGGAAAAGAGTAGAGACTTGTGATTTGATGATGTTTAGGAAGAATTAATCCTTTAAAATACGTTAGTATGTGACTTTAACATGTTTAGGGACGATTAGAGACCTTAAACAATTGTTAGATTGAGGTTTGGATGAGATTTGAGATGTAGAGAAATTGGAAAAACGAGATAGGACTTCTGGGCTTGAATCTGGTCACTCGTTAGAAGACCTACCCAGGTCGTTCGAACGAGCTCGTTCGAACGAGCTTCTAACGACTTGCCAGTTTGGGGTTCTAACGAGAGGGATGTTCGTTCGATAATCTCGTTCGAACGAGATCTCGTTAGATAGCCCAGTTTGTTCGAACGAAATCTCGTTCGAACAACCTCGTTAGAACGAGACTTCTAACGAGCTGGCAGTTTAGGCCTTTTTGGCCTGTTTTTATTTTGGGAGTCCCGTAAACTTGTTCGAGGATAGAGATAACATTCCTTTGATGATATATTTGTATACTTGGGACAATTGGGACATAATGAGGAGTAAATTATATAATTGTGGAACGAATCAAATAGACACTTCGAGTTGAGACGTGAGTGCCTACTACGACGTGAAAATAAATTATGGCGTGTATGATTATGAACCAGGAGTATATAAATTGTATAAATTATAAGATGGTACGAGAATACGATAAGTACTACAATTAAACTACGGTGATTACTAAGATGCGTGTTTACTTAGTATTGATATATGATTTTTGTGTATGACATACCTACCATACTTGCTATCACGGGAGGTTTGCGTTCGCTTAGGGCCCTCTAATCCTTGTGTTGCCCGGATTTAGACTGGTTACCTCGATGAACATAGGTCAGAGAAGGACTAATTTGGATGTCAATAAGTCTGCTGATCGTTGGAGCGTAGGTATGTGCGTGACCCATGTGATGTGACTGTGTTCGCCTCCACTGTGTGTGTGATTTGTGTTATCTGAAATATTCCTGAGAGATTCAGAATACATTATTCCTTATGTACGTGATGTACCGGGATGGATAGCAGAGTACGTGTGCACCGCAGCTTAGTCTCGGGGTGCTTATATTGTATATTTATGTTGTGGAAAATATAAACTTAATAAACTGGGAACTTTCATATGGTGTTGTGTGTATAACTATGGAATAACAAAAGGGATGATCTATAATGAGTTGTATTACTTTTATGCGAGAACCTGAATTTACGTTAAGCCCCCTATTTAATTGCGAGCGTTATAATGTTAATGGGAACCGAGTAATAAGGGTAGAACCTATGACAGTCTAGCTAGATATGATGTCACTTAGCTAGTGGTTTGTGTCATTTCAGATGGGTACTTACGTTAGGAGTGCACAGTTAGACGAGAGGTGAGAATTTCATGTGAGTGCACGTCCTAACATGTACTTTGCATTTAACGTTTTAAATGTTTTTTAAAGCACTTGCAGGTTTTTAAAATATCTCCACATTCGGGCTCTGACCCATTTGCTTTCAAATCTATTTTTGTAAAACCATTTTAGGTGCCCAGCCACAAGGACACCATGCATAGGATACTCATTCAGGTGACGAGCTGTAGCTGTTTGTGGAAGCTTTAGGGATTTGCTTTTAGACCCTTCTACCATTTGGATTCCATATTCAGTATTCTTCAGTTGTAGGGCATGTTGCCCAAATTCTATTAGAGACTTTTTCCATTTCAGTTTTTCATACTTTGGCATGTATTCATTCAGTATTCAGTATTTAGTTATTCATTTCAGTTGTGGGATTTTTTGTGAGGAGTTTTTCCTCCGGATTTATTTAAATCATGTAATGGTTATTCTATTATTTTTTTATGGTGAATGGTGATGTTATTCTTGCTTGGAAGTATGTAATACCCCGTATTTTTGGGGATATTTATTTTTGGGATTAATTAATTAAATGAGAATTAATTGGGAATTAATCCGGATAAAATACTAGCGAGATGTGAGTTGGTATTTGACTATATTGAGTATATATGATGATATATTAATATTGAATTATGAAATTTGTCGTGAGATTGATATACGGCAATTTGGACATTTTATTGGG
Source organism: Sambucus nigra (assembly GCA_949130495.1). Taxonomy (NCBI): domain Eukaryota; kingdom Viridiplantae; phylum Streptophyta; class Magnoliopsida; order Dipsacales; family Adoxaceae; genus Sambucus; species Sambucus nigra. The sequence continues at coordinate 367,303,519 of OX422212.1, forward strand.
ACGCGTGAGACAGTCGCGTCAGGAGATAATTATTTAAATTGTAAAAGTGAAATTTAAATTCTATTAACCGTATGGTCATTTTGAGTGCGCTAACGCGTCCGGAAGGGTCGAGATAGTCAGAAAACAGTAGCCGGGGGTTTAGTTTGGGTCCCGGGATATTTTTAGGCCATACCGGCAACATAAAGGGTATTTTGGAAATTTTGTATTTTTGGGAATTAAAAGTGACGAAAATTAGTAAATTATATCTGATGTGGATTTGTCCCACTAAACCACTAACCAACCCATGGTAACCCAATAGGCTACGTAGGTTATTAGAATTAGGTTTCTAATTCCTTTCCCAAAAACAAACCCTAGCCACCATAGCCATTAGAGAAGAAAGCTTGGAGAGAGAGAGATAGAAGGGAATTCTGCAGAAAGAGAGAGGGAACTCCTTCAAATCATCATCAAAATCTGAGATTGAATCAAGGCAAGTGGTTTAATTTACATTTTATGCAGTAAATGTTTCTTCCATGTTAGAAATCTTGATAATCATTCTTGTTTGGGAGATAAAGGAAAACCCATGAAATTGGAGTTGTTAGTTAAATTTTGGATGTAGGTTTGCATGTATAAACGTTATTGGAAGATTGAATTAAGAGAATTACAAATTTATGTGTTATATAAACGGATTAAATTCTGGGAATTGATGATGATAAATTCTAGGGTTTATGTTCTGGAAAAATTTGGGGAAAAGAGTAGGGACTTGTGATTTGATGATGTTTAGGAAGAATTAATCCTTTAAAATACGTTAGTATGTGACTTTAACATGTTTAGGGATGATTAGAGACCTTAATTAATTGTTAGATTGAGGTTTGGATGAGATTTTAGGTGTAGAGGAATTGGAAAAATGAGATAGGATTTCTGGGCTTGAATCTGGTCACTCGTTAGAAGACCTACCCAGGTCGTTCGAACGAGCTTCTAACGACTTGACAGTTTGGGGTTCTAACAAGAGGGATGTTCGTTCGGTAATCTCGTTCAAACGAGATCTCGTTAGATAGCCCAGTTCGTTCGAACGAAATCTCGTTCGAACAGCCTCGTTCGAACGAGACTTCTAACGAGCTGGCAGTTTAGTCCTTTTTGACCTGTTTTGATTTTGGGAGTCCCGTAAACTTGTTCGAGGATAGAGATAACATTCCTTTGATGATGTATTGGTATACTTCGGACAATTGGGACATAATGAGGAGTAAATTATATAATTATGGAACGAATCAAATAGACACATCGAGTTGAGACGTGAGTGCCTACTACGACGTGAAAATAAATTATGGCGTGTATGATTATGAACCGGGAGTATATAAATTGTATAAATTATAAGATGGTACGAGAATGCGATAAGTACTACAATTAAACTACGGTGATTACTAAGATGCGTGTTTACTTAGTATTGATATATGATTTGTGTGCATGACATACCTACCATACTTGCTATCACGGGAGGTTTGCGTTCGCTTAGGGCCCTCTAATCCTTGTGTTGCCCGGATTTAGACTGGTTACCTCGATGAACATAGGTCAGAGAAGGACTTATTGGGATGTTAATAAGTCTGCTGATCGTGGGAGCGTAAGTATGTGCATGACCCATGTGATGTGACTGTGTTCGCCTCCACTGTGTGTGTGATTTGTGTTATCTGAACTATTCCTGAGAGATTCGGAATACGTGATTCCTTATGTACGTGATGTACCGGGATGGATAGCAGAGTATGTGTGCACTGCAGCTTAGTCTCGGGGTGCTTATATTGTATATTTATGTTGTGGAAAGTATACACTTAATAAACTGGGAACTTTCATATGGTGTTGTGTGTATAACTATGGAATAACAAAAGGGATGATCTATAATGAGTTGTGTTACTTTTATGTGAGAACCTGAATTTACGTTAAGCCCCCTATTTAATTGCGAGCGTTATAATGTTAATGGGAACCGAGTAATAAGGGTAGAACCTATGACAGTCTAGCTAGATATGATGTCACTTAGCTAGTGGTTTGTGTCATTTCAGATGGGTACTTACGTTAGGAGTGCACAGTTAGACGAGAGGTGAGAATTTCATGTGAGTGCACGTCCTAACATGTACTTTGCATTTAACGTTTTAAATGTTTTTAAAGCACTTGCAGGTTTTTAAAATATCTCCACATTCGGACTCTGACCCGTTTGCTTTCAAATCTATTTTTGTAAAACCATTTTAGGTGCCCATCCACAAGGACACCATGCATAGGATACTCATTCAGGTGACGAGCTGTAGCTGTTTGTGGAAGCTACAAGGATTTTCTTTTAGACGCTTTTACCATTTGGATTCCATATTCAGTATTCTTCAGTTGTCGGGCATGTTGCCCAAATTCTATTAGAGACTTTTTCCATTTCAGTTTTTCAGACTTTGTCATGTATTGATTCAGTATTCAGTATTTAGTTATTCATTTAAGTTGTGGGATTTGTTGTGAGGAGTTTTTCCTCCGGATTTATTTAAATCATGTGATGGTTATTCTATTATTTTGTTATGGTGAATGGTGATGTTATTCTTGCTTTAAATCTTTTACTGCATGTTAATCAGACTTTAATTAAAATTTGACAACTTACTTTTAAATACTAGGTGGTTAGTAATAATAAAATGTTTTCGACAGTGATGCAATTAACTGAGCCAACTTGGCATTTTGATTTAATTTAATAAAGGAGTAGCTACCCGGTATTTAATTAGTCGGGGTGTCACAGTCATCACTAAGATGTTATACCCATAATTAATCTCACAAAATTAATGATGTTAAGGGTCTGAGGTCATCCTAGTATGATGTTTGACCTCATACCTTGTCACCACAATGATATTATAAGGTATGAGGTCATCACTAAGATATTATCCCCATAATTAATATCACCACATTAATGATGTTAAGGGTCTGAGCTCATCCAAGTATGATGTCTGACCTCAGACCTTGTCACCATATAATGATGTTATCAGGTCTGAGGTCATCCAATTAGGATGTTATCCCCATAATTAATTTCACCAAATTAATGATTTTAAGGGTTTGAGGTCATCCAAGTATGATGTTTGACCTCGGACCTTGTCACCACATAATGATGTTATCAGGTCTGAGGTCATCACTAAGATGTTACCCTCATACTTTCTACCATTAGAGAACAATGAAGCAGGAATTGACATGGAATCTGATCTGTTATTAATAACCTCTTCGTAAGATGGTACATTTACGTAACTTTTTGTAACATCATATGTAATACTTATTTAGGTGATCAGCATTCCAGGGGTTATCGAAAGGTTCCCATTCTAGGTTTTCTAGCCTGTAGGTCCCGGGCACAACCTCTTCTGTCACTTTATAGGGACCATGCCAGTTTGGGTGGAGTTTGTTCATTTTTTATAAGGTCTTCTTTAGTAATGGTCTCCCACGGCAATGGGTCTTGATTTCACCCTCTGGTTGTAGAATTTTTCTTCTCTTTACTGGTAAGCTGCTTGTCTGATTATTGCGTCTTCCCTTCTCTCGTTAATCAAATCTAGGTCCAGTCTTATCTCTTCCCTATTTTTATCAGGGTCATATGTCTGAACCCTATGGGTAGGGAGCCCCACTTCCGTTGGTATGACAGCCTCTGAGCCATGTGTTATCATGAACGGGGTTTCTCCTGTTGGTGTTCTTACCATTATCCTGTAGGCCCACAACACAGCATAAACCTCTTCAGTCCATCTCCCCTTCGCTTCTTCTAACCTCTTCTTGATTCCATCAAGGATTATTCTATTTGTGACTTCGTTATGACCGTTTTCCTGAGGTCGGCCAGGAGATGAGAAGAACTGCTTTATCCCAACTCTTTCGCAATACTTTTCAAAATAGGGGTTCTTGAACTAGGTTCCATTATTTGAGATGAGAGTGTTTAGGAGGCCATGTCTGTATACGATGTTCCTCCAAATAAATTAGAACGTCTTCTATTCTGTGATCGTTATCATCGGCTCTGCCTCTACCCACTATGAGAAGTAGTCAATATCAACTATTAGAAACTGGTAATTATTGGCAGCTCTTGGTAGGGGTCCTACTAAGTCAATTCCCCAAACTGCGAATGGCCATGGGGAAGTGATTGACGTCATAGGTTGATGAGGTCGGTGAGGAATAGTGGAGAATCTCGGACATTTTTCGCACCTCTTCACGTAAGCTACAACATCTTTAGCTGAGGTTGGCCACCAGTATCCCTGTGTAATGATTCTCTTGGCCAGGGGTCTTCCTCCTATGGGACTGGAGCAAGAACCCTCATGAACTTCCTGTATGATGCGGGGAACTTCGGTGGGATGCACACATCTGAGGAGAGGCAACATAAATCCCTTCTTATATAGGATATCTCCTACTATGGAGAACTTGGAAGCCCTATATCTTAACTTCCTCCTTTCTAGCTTGGATTCTGGTAGCTCTCCCTCTTTGATATATCTGATGAGGGGATCCATCCATGAGTCTCCTATGTTAAAATTGAGACAAGGGTTGCAAACCTCTTCTTCCGTAATGGTCGCTTTTGCTAAGACCTCGACCGAAACTGTCCTTCTGATGTCTGTCTTCATCGCCGAGGCCAACCTAGCCAATGCATCTGTGTGGCTGTTATTTTATCTAGGTACTCTCTTCAATTTTATATCTTCGAAATATTCTAACATCATTATCACCCTCTTTAGATACTTAGCCATCCTTTCATATTTGGCTTTATAGACTCCCAATACTTGATTAACAACTAGCCTTGAGTCGCTATAAAGTAGGAGTCGTCTTAATCCTAGAGTCTTTGCCAATGAGAGACCTGCTATCCTGGCTTCATATTCTGACTCATTGTTAGAGGCCTTGAAGTTAAAACTCAAAGCGTATTCAATGTTGCCACCATCTAGAGATGAAAGTATCAACCATGCACCGCTTCCACTGTCACAGGAAGAACCATCAACGAAGAGATTCCAAATGTTTGTATCCGACGAGAAGGCCCCTTCTGACATGACTCCCTGCCTGAAGAGGTACCGATCCTCCTCGTTCTTCGCTACTCCGCTCCTGATCTTCGTGAATACGACCTCTTCCTGGCTTTGGAAGACGTTTGGTTCAACCTCTTCCTGTTCTCGGAAGACATTTGGTGCAACCTTTTCCTATTCTTAAAAGACGTTCGGTGCAACCTCTTCCTGTTCTCAGAAGATGTTCAGTGCAACCTCTTCCCGTTCTCAGAAGACATTGTTGTTTGATCCTTCAGTACCCACTGGGTCATTCTCTTCCTTGGCCTCTTCCCATGTGAACTCAACAACAAACTCTATGAGGGCCTGCCCCTTAATGGCTGCCCTAGGTTGGTAGGTAAGGTTATACTCCCCCAATTCAATGGCCCAGGTCATCAATCTTCCAGACTTCTCAGGTTTATGTAGAACCTGTCTTAGTGCGGAATCGGTGAGGAAGATCATGAAATGGGCTTGGAAGTAGGGCTTCATATTCCTTGAAGCATGTATCAGGGCGTAAGATAACTTTTCCATTCGAGGATAATTTTATTCAGACCCTTGAAGGGATTTACTGTTGAAATACGCAGGCCTTTGGATTCCAACGTCCTCCCGTACTATAGCTGCACTGATAGCTGATTCAGAGACTGCTAGATACACATACAATTTCTCTCCTACTATGGGCTGGGATAACAACAGGGGAGACCCAAGGTAGGACTTGAGTTGGTTAAAAGCCTCTTCGCACTCTTCGTCCCACTAGAAGGCCTTTCTAAGAACTTTAACGAAAGGAAGACACTTGTCCGCTTCTTCGGAAACAAACCTGTTGAGTGCGACCACTCTCCCCGAGAGCCTTTGGACGTCCTTAATACTCCTTGGTGTCTTCATGTTAAGAAAATCCTTGAATTTCTTAGGGTTTTCTTCGATTCCTCTTTGATTGATGATAAACCCAAGAAACTTCCAGCTCCTACCCCGAAGACACACTTCGTTGGGTTGAGTTTCATCCTGTACAGGTATTGCCTATTTGATCTTTGAACATCTTATTCACAAGACGTTGGTATGTTGCTCCCGCATTTTTCAGACCGATGGGTGTCACTTTGTAGCAATACGTACCTTTGTCAGTGATGAAGGTTGTCTTCTCTGAGTCTTCCGCATTCATGAAGATCTGATTGTAGCCTGAATACTCGTCCATGAAGCTCATAAGCTCATAACCTGCAGTAGCATCTACCATCTGATCTATCCGAGGTAAGGGAAAGCTGTCTTTTAGGCAAGAATTGTTCAGGTCGGTGAAATCGACACACATTATCCACTTTCCATTGGCTTTGGGCACGATGACTGCGTTCGATAACCACTTCGGATATATGACTTCTCTAATAAACTCAGCCTCTTCTAATTTTTTAACCTCTTCCTGGATGACGTCGTACTTCTCCCTGGAGTAAACTTTTCGTCTTTATTTGATAGGCCTGGCATCTTTGGTCATGTTAAGCTTGTGACACATAACCTCGGGGTTGATTCCAGGCATGTCTGCATAACTCCAAGCGAAGACACTCTGCCTCTTCCTCAAGAAGTTTATTAGCTCTTCCTTGATTTCTGTTTTTAAGGCTTTACCGACCTGAATGGTTTTTCCCGGTTCATCCTCATTGAGGATGATGGATTCTACCTCTTTTGCGGCCGCTCCCTTCTTTAATTTTATTTCATCTCTTAGGTCAAGTGTATCAATGCTATAAGTGGTGGTTGCCCTCTTATGGGCCTCTCTCTCTTCGACCGAGTTGAAGTAACATTCTCGTGCTATGGTCTGGTCACCTTGCACTTCCCCTACCCCATAGGGGGGCTGGAATTTTAGCATCTCGTGGACCGTTGACGGCATGGCCTTAAACTTCTTAAGGGCTACTCTTCCTCTGATGAGGTTATAGGTCGAGAAGATGTTTTCGTCCATAACGAAAAAGTTAATCTTCCGTGTCAACCACTTAGGACACTCATCGTCCATTCGTACGTCCATCTCATACATGCCCAATGGGTGGCCCTTTTCACCGCTGAATCCCATTAAAGGATGATGATAGGGTACCAGTCTAACTCTGCTAAGACTTAGGCTCTTGAAACAGGGCCAAAACATCACGTCTGCTGAACTCCCCCCATCTACGAGAATTCTCTGCACCTCGTATCCATGTGCTCTTATTGTTATTACCAAGGGGTCATCATGTGGGGCTAAGATACCTTTGAAGTCGAGACGAGAGAACCCAGCTATAAGAGTGTCCATGTCCACCTTCTTTCTCTTCTGCACTGTATCAGAAGACGTTAGATTTACAACTTTAAGTTTGGCCACTGACTTGGCCTCTGTTATATGAGCTTTTATGTCAGCCACTTTCGAGCCACCCCCTGCAAGTCCTCCGCATATGGTGTCAACACCAAAAGAGATCATGCCAACCCTCTTCACTGGGGTGTTGTCATCTTTTGGCGAAAGGTCCGGATCGTCTTCATCATCACCCTCTGAATGATTGTCTCTTCTAGTTGGTGCATCGTCACGACATCTATCATTTCTCCTCTTCTTAGGGTCATCTCTTTCGACTTTAGGAGCCTTGCCATCAACATACTTCCTCAACTTTCCGGACTTTAACATCTTTTCAATCTCATCCTTCAAGGCGAAGCATCTGTCTGTAACATGGCCATGGTCCAGGTGGAACTCGCACCACAAGTTTCTATTCCTCTTATGTGGAGGGGCATTTAGTTTCTCCGACCATCTTAGAGTCCTGTCATTCTTGATCTCGTTGAGGATATGCTCACAACTCACAGTTAGAGGAGTATAGTGAGAGAACTTGTCATCGGTTGTCCTCTTCTTTCCGTCTCTCTTTCTTTGGGAATTCCCTCTACTACCGCGATTCTCATCCTCATACTTGGCAGCCATTGCCTCTTCAACATTTATGACCTTTCCTGCAGTGGCCACTAGCTCTGCCATAGACCTGGGAGGGTCTTTCGTGAGTTTCCACAACAATTTACCTTTTTGAAGACCTCCTATTAGGGCGGTCATGGCTATATTCTCTTCGTAATATTGAACCTGAAGTTTTTCTGTGTTGAACTTGGCGATGTAGTCTCTTAGGATCTCATCATTGCCTTTCTTGACGTACAGTAGATGAGTGGTCTTCTTTTGAGGTCTTACTCCAAACAAGAAGTTGTGAATGAATCGTTCAGCCAAGGCCTTGAAGTTCTCGATTGAATTCTTTGAAAGAGAAGTAAACCAGCTGTGTGTTGCTCCTGTCAAAGCCCCAGAGAAGTCCCTACACTTCATCTCATAAGGTATTGAGTAGATGCCCGCCGTTGACTGGTACATCTCGTTGTGATGTACAGGGTTAGCCCTACCACCATAATTGGGAAACACCACTGGTGGTTTGAACTTAGCAGGGGTTGGGAAGCTCACTATCCTTACCACAAAGGGGGAGCCCTCTGAGAAACCTCTTTGCAATGGGTCTCGGCTCTTAATGAGGTCTCCTATCTTCTTATCGAGATGTTGGATAGAGTCATTCCATGGTCTCCTACCATCGTCCTAGCCGAGGTTGTCCCCAGCCACCTCCAAGGGGTGGACTGAGGGCTCCCCAGCCACATCGCAATGTTGGCTATTAACCTCTTCCTGGTCTCTACCTCTTCTTTCATGAGGTCGGCCTTGGTGAGGCCGATGTTAGCCATCTCCTCTCTGCGAGCCGGCTCCACTCTTTGACCTTGATAATTTCTATCTTAGGTCATTTAATGGGCCCAACCTCTCAAAGGCTAACCCTCTACTCAATCGATCAAAAGTTGATCCTCGTTGTTGGGCCTCTTCACCTCTTCGGCCGCCACAACCTCGGCTCTGTTGAAGAGGACATACAGTATTATTTGAAACCTCATACAGCTCCCAACATTCTTTCGGGACCTCTTCCGCCTCTAGATGGTTATACCTGTCCTCCAAGCAAGGGTTTCCTTACCTCCCCAGGCATAAGCGCCTAGGGTCAGCAACGTTTCTCCTCCATTGGGGGCAGGTTGGTCCTTCATTGGTGCCTGGGGTGGTCCCCTGGCGTCAGGATGAGGCTGGACAGCCATCGGAGTGATCATTTTCGGTGAAACTCCAGGTGGCCTCATCATAGTTTGGTTGAGCTATGCAAACTTCTCCTGCATAGCTTGTTGCATTGCATCCAAAGACCTCAAGGCTGTAACTACCTCCGCCATTTCGGACTGAGGCGGTGTCTGGCTGGAACTAGGTCCTCCCGCTCCAGGTGGCGAAAGAGGCGGTGGTACCTCTGACGCCATATGTTAACACTAAAGAGGTTGAGTAGCAGATGAGCTTAATATCTTAAAGGACCTCTTTCAATGGTTAAACAGCTCCACGCAAGGGGTGGTGCCTGGTTCACCGTCAGAGTCTCCGGTGAGGTTAAGCTGAAGAGCAAGAAGAGACAACTTCTTATTCCCACAGACGATGCCAAAATGATGATGCTGTAAATATCACCACCCTTCAAGGTGTCAGTATGCTCAATTCAATGTTAACAATGTCAGCATAAAGGCATATAGTAGAAGGAGGTCAGAAGAAGAGGAAGATCACTAGAATATAAGTGGTTCATCCAATCTGGCCTATGTCCACTGTGCAAGTGTATGGTGTGTATCACTATATGAGGGCTCTACAGTGTATTTGAACAGAGTTTCAGATAGGGTTACTAATTTTGGGGTCCCTTTGTAAGAAGGAGAAGATAAGTATTTATAGTGCCTGGGGGTGTAGTGTACCCCCTATGCATGTAAAGAGCATGTGTGTGTTGATCTAGCCAATATGATGAAGACATCTGTCCCTGTCACATGTAGAAAATGATGATGAAATATTCCCCCACGTGGGGGGAATGATTTGTTATAACTAATTTGTGTCCATGCGTCCTTGTCTACGCATATGTCAATTAAGTGCTCGACATCCGTTCTTGGTCATAACCTCGGCCTGAAAGAGTCTGAGGTTGGTAAGGTCTAGTTGCCTATCCAATCCAAGATGAGCCATCATGGTCTCGGCTTAAGTGAAGACGAGGATAGGTATTAGGGTTAGCCTGGGACGAGGTTAAGCTGGAATATGCCCGGAACATCGACTGATTCACTGATGGGGTTGGCCTTGGTAGAAGTACGGCTCCTTGTAACCTCGACCTACACCCGGTCGAGATTGTCATTCCTGGGTGACCTGATGAACGGCTGTTCCCCTGATCCATGCAGTCTCCCCTTAAGAGGTTGGTAGTGGTGTCGGTCAGTGCGGACCTTGCTATGGCCGAGGCTGCTGGTCACTGATCCAAGGCCCTTCCAATGTCGGCCATGTCCTCGGCTGAGGTTGATATCTCTGAGCCGTGGTGACACATTTGGGTCATATCACCCATACTAGCCTCCGAGAGTTCACAACAACAATATAGTCTACCGACTTTACTTACCTCATACTAGTCTCTAAAAGTCCAACACAATACGACCCCACTCTCCCTTAGTCCTAGGCTAGCTTACTAGATGAAAAAGACACTATGTTCTATTAAATATCCCCCGAGATAATCCTAATTACCCCTTACTAATCTCCGGTTTTAATACCCCTAATATAAGACTCTAACACTCTTTATTACTTCATGAGAGAAGGTTCCTAGGCCCTAAATATAAAAGAAAAGGACTAGAAACCAAGCTTGAAAATTCATCTAAAATAGCAGGATTTCTGAATCGATTCGCATAGGGCCGAATCGATTCACTCAAAAAGAGAATCGATTCAACTGAGAAAACTAACCTTCTATCTCAGCCTGAATCGATTCGACCTTAACCCTAATCAATTTAGTTCCTCAGACCTGTAGCCACCCTTTTTAGCGAATCGATTCGTCGAGGATTCTCCCTAGTCGGATTGCCCAGTGGGGGCTACGGGATGACATGAACCCTAAATCACCCAAATCCATTTCTTCCATCTAATCCAATATCATCAACTAATAATTTCACCAAATCATTTCTACCCAATAACTAACTAATATTTTAAACTCAAATCATATCTAAATCAAAGTTTAAGGGTCTAAACAACAAAAATCATCTTTAACCATTTTTGGTTCAAACTTGAGAGCACAAACTATAAATACAAATTATTCACACTCAATCATACATATATGCAAGTTAGAAATTTACCTCAAGATTGTAACCTTGGATTCCCTTCTCGTAGCAATGATTTCAAGCCCCAAATCTTCAATTCTCTCTCTTTTCTCTTTTTTCTCCCAAGCTCTCTCTCTCTCTCTCTCTCTCTCTCTCTCTCTCTGTCTGTCTCTCTAGGTTTAGAAACATAAATGAGATATAAAATGATCTTGAAAGACTAAATACACAAATACATGAAGTATAGCATTTAAATGCTACTACATAATTAAAATGACTCGTAACATCATAATTAAGTTATAACTAGTCAAAAGTACCCCGAAACTCAAAAACATTGGTACTTGTTTTGACTATTTCTACCATTTCCGGACTAACCGTGCCCTCTAAACTGGCATCCGAAATATCATAAATTATTTAATGTTCTAATGTCATATTAAATCATTAATAATAATCCGATTGGAATATAAGCCATAACCATCGCTTAAGGCATCACGACGCAACAAAACATAATGTTATGTTATTTACATTCACTTAACAGTAAATATGCAAAACTTAGTAAATATTATGTCTTAAATCACTTAAAGTAATATTTACTTCAACTTCCTTTATTTTATATAGTTAACTCACAAGGCAATTTAATGTAAAATAGTTACTCATAAATAAGGGGTATTACATACTCCCTCCCTTACAAGGGAATTTTGCCCTCAAAATTTAGGTGTACCTTGCAAAAAGAGGTGTGGGTACTTCTATCGAATATCGTCCTCTCGCTCCCAAGTTGATTCCTCGGCATTGTGGTGTCCCCACTGGACTTGGACCAAGGGCACCACCTTTGACCTTAGTCTCCTCTCTCCATGGTCTAAATAAGCAACCGATTATTCCTCATATGAAATATAGGGTTGTAACTCGATATCGTCCAATGGAATATGCAAATGAGATCCCTCGCATATTTTATACTTCTTCAAAGATTAAACATGGAACACATCATGAATTTGTTATAGGGGTTCCGGTAAAGCAAGTTGATATGCTATTGGGCCTATCTTTGAAATAGCGGGAAAAGGGCCTACCTAGCGCGGCGCAAGCTTGCCTTTCTTCCCGAATTGCATCACACCCTTCATCGGGGATACCCGCACTAAAAATTGGTCCCACACTTCCAATTTAATATGCCTCCGATTCGCGTCGGCATAGCTCTTCTGACGATCTTGTGCAATTCGTATGCGGTTTCGAATGAGTTCAATATTCAAAGAGGTATCTTGGATCATTTCAGGTACAAGAAGCTTATTATCTCCTACTTCCAACCAACAAGTAGATTATCTACACGGTCGGCCATACAATGCCTCATACGATGCCATACCTATCATGAATTGGTACGAATTATTGTATGAAAATTTTACCAATGGAAGGTATTGTTCCTGTGGGTACCCGAAATTAGAACTATGGGCCTGGACAAGTAGCCCAGTCTAGGCGGCCCAAAGTCCAGCCCCTCATCTCTTATATTGATCCGGTCTCCCCCCACGTCCTCATGAAGGAAAGTTATAGGGGAGATGGAAAACGTGGAGGAACCCATCACCTCCACTTACCTACATATACATGTATATATTAAACCCTAGGTCTGGGCCAAATGGACAAGTTGTATTCTCTGTAATTACTCTCCGGAGTATAGAGAAATAATATCGACTGCACCACCGTGGACGTAGGCACATCTTTGCTGAACCACATACATCCTTTGTTATGTGATTGTCATTTTATATTCCTTGTTCTCACTTGGTGAACGGTTTCTTCTTATTTATTTGCGTTGCACAATAATTGTCACCATAATTGGCGCCGTCTGTGGGAAATGTTCATCTTTCCCTAAGAAGAGCCCACACCAAGAAAGGAGTTTAAGATGTCTTGTCACAGCAACAGTGCCCCTCAGGCAGGAGATATTAAAGAGGCACTTGCTCCTTGCAGGATTAGGTCTGAAGTTCGACGTTTAAATCAGAGAGCTCGCCTGGAAAGGCAAGCCTCAAAAGAAAGTCAGGGACTAGCGAGGTCCACACAGATATCCAGATTGATTGATGCGTACGAGGCAAGGCTCCACGAGAAGAGGGAGTCTTCCCGCAGATAGGAGGCTGAGAATGCTCGCTTGAGAAGAAGGCCGGAAAGACTGGAGAGGGAGATTCATCCCGATAATAGGAGACGCCCATACCGCACTCCTAGCCCTCAGGAGAGAAAGTCTCACAGTCGAGGAAGGATCCCTAGGCAAAAATCTCAAATGGTCGAGGGAGGCGAGTCAGACGATGACCTCATCGAACAGCTGCGAAGAGCTCCCCATAACCAGATTCCTGCTCGCAGGGACGAGAACGTACGAAATCTAGTCCGCAGAGAGATGGACCAACATCCTGCTCACCACGGAACAAGATCAACCAGAGAACTCGCAAGGCGAGCTCTCAAAACCCAGATGAAGTCACCCTTCACGAGGGAAATCAAAGAATAAGAAGCCCCAAGAAATTTACCCTTCCAAGGTTTAAGATTTACGATGGAAAGACTGATCCCATCGATCACGTCAGGCAATACCGACAGGCTATGACCCTCTGGAATCACCGACATGCCCTGATGTGCCACTTTTTCCCCTCGAGCCTGCATGATGTAGTGCAGAAGTGGTTCGAAAGGCTCCCCCACCGGTCGATCAGGAATTTCAAATCCCTAGCCGAACTTGTTATAGCCCGATTCATTACCAGTAGCTCCCATCCCAAAAGGATGGATGCTTTGCTAACAATGAAGAAAATTCCTCAAGAGACCCTTTGAGACTACGCGAAGAGGTACTTGGAGTTATTCAATGAGATCGAGGACTGCCCAAAGGAAGTGGCAGTGGCCTCCTTCAAAATTGGGCTCCCTAGTTCTTCCCTCCTATACCAGTCCCTGACGAAGAAGGAAGCTATGACTATTGATGACCTAATGGCCCGAATCGGGAAATACGCAAAGGTGGAAGATGTCGCCCGCCCTAATACAGGAGAAAACGGTCGAGCTAAACTCACTACCAAGGGAAGTGAGAAAACTGAGAACCAGAAGAAAGGAGGAAAGAATGGAGGCAAAAATGGCTTCGAGAATGGAGGAAACCATGACGCATCGAAAGGATTCCAGGCGGTCAATATCGTCTTCAAAGAACCAAATTACAAAATTCTCCCGAAGATCAAAGATGAGCCATTCATCAAGTGGCCCAGGAAAATGGGAGGAGATCCCTCGAAGAGGAACAATGCGTTAAGATGCACTTTTCACAAAGAGGGAGGACATAAGACCAAGCACTGCAAATCTCTTAAGTCTCACCTCGAGGAGTTGGCCCAGTCCGGGCATTTGAACGACTTGTGGAAAAGAGGGCAGAGAAAGTGGCTGCCAATAGAGAGGCAAGGCCCGACAACGTGCTGGAAGATGATGCTGGACATGAGTTCGTAGTAATCCACAAAGTATCTGACGTCAAGCAGATACAAGGGAACTCAGCTCGAATGGATATGAAAACACTTACAACAGTAATGCAGGCTTTTCAAATTGATCCAGCAAAGTCACAGTCAGGAAAGCATCGATGAGCAGAGGATGTCAACTATAACAACAATATTATTTTCAAGGATGAAGATTTGGTGGGAGTAAGGACCCCACATCATGATGCCCTTGTCATTACACTCAGGATAGCTAACTTTGACATCGACAAGCTGCTCGTCGATCAAGGAAGCTCATCCGAAGTAATGTACCTCGACCTATTTAGGAAATTAAAGTTGAGCGTCGCCGACCTAAAGGAAGCTACTGTTCCTTTGGTCGGCTTCGCTGGAAAAATGACCATGCCCTTGGGTAAGATAGTACTGCCAGTGCATGCTAGAAACGTCTCCAAGATGATCGAGTTTTTGGTAGTTGACATCGACTCACCGTACCAGGCCATCCTCGACAGGGGATGGCTTCATGCAATGAAGGCAGTCTCCTCGACCTACCATCAGAAGCTCAAATATGTAACCGAGCGAGGAGTAATGGAGATCCACAGCGACCAAGCGATGGGGAGGAAGTTCTTCATAGCAGCCATCCGACTAAAGCCAAAGAAGAAGGTCGGTCAACCCAGCGAGAAAGTCGAAGAAGGTGTGATGCCTTCCAAGTAGCAATTAAAGTATGGAGGACCTGGAGTAGAGGAGACCAGGCTCCTCCCCTCCGAGCGTGTCGTCGAGGACCTGGTAGAAGTTATGGCTAAAGTTGGTGACAGTAGCAGAGTCTTCTTGATTGGAGCATCTCTCACCGACCAAGAACAGAAGGAGTTGACGACCTTGTTGAGACACAACGTAGAAATTTTCGCATGGGAACCATACGAGCTGCCTGTAATCGATCCTAGTATGGTATGTCATCAACTTCACGTCGACCCCACATTCAAGCCAATCATGCAGAAGGTACGGAGAACTGCACCCGAGAAGGCTAAAGCGGTCGAAAAAGACGTCAAAAAACTGTTGGATGCAGGATCCATACGGTAAGTGCAATTCCCCAAGTGGTTGTCCAACCCAGTAGTAGTTCCAAAGAATAATGGGAAGTGGAGAGTTTGCATCGACTTCACTGACATCAACAAAGCATGCCCTAAGGATAGTTTCCCCCTCCCAAAGATAGACCAACTAGTAGACGCCACTACAGCTCACGAGCGAATGAGTTTTCTGGATGCATACTCAGGATATCACCAGATCCCCTTGTATGCCCCAGACCAGGACAAAACGACGTTCGTCACGACAGTTGGGTTATATTGCTACAAGGTCATGCCCCTTGATCTCAAGAATGCAGGTGCAACTTATCAACGGCTGGTCACTAAAATGTTCAAGGATCAAATGGGGAACACAATGGAGGTCTACATCGATGACATGCTTGTTAAGAGCAAGAAGAAGGAAAATGACCTCTCGGACCTGTCAAAGACCTTCAAAATCCTCAGGAAGTACCGTATGGAACTTAATGCGAGCAAGTGTTCCTTCGATGTCCAGTTAGGAAAATTTCTTAGGTACTTGGTCAGTAAGAGAGGCATAGAAGCTAATCCAGACCAGATCGATGCAATCAATAGTGTGCAACCCCCTCGAACAATCCGGGACATGCAGAAGCTCACTGGAATGCTCGCCGCCTTAAATCGCTTCATCTCCAAATCCTCCGAGAAGTACAAGCCTTTTTTCCAACTTCTAAAGGGGAGTAAACCGATAGAATGGATCCCAGACTGCTCATGAGCTTTGTACGAGCTCAAGTCCTACTTAAGCTCCCCACCGCTGCTTGTCATACCACAGTAAATGGATTCTTTGTACCTATACCTCTCCGTATCCAATCACACTGTCATCTCTACGTTAATATGCGAGGTTGCAGTAATCCAACACCCCGTTTACTATGCGAGCAAGACCTTATTAGACGCCGAGCAAAGGTACCTGCCATTGGAGAAGCTCGCCTTTGCACTTGTAATAGCCTCGAGGAAGCTGAAGCATTATTTCAAACCTCATACTATCATCGTCCTTACATCTCATCACCTTAAGGCGGTCCTAAGGAAAGCAGACTTGTCGGGCAGACTGTCTAAGTGGTCAGTCGAGATCAATCGGTTTGACATCCAATTTCAACCAAGGACCGCTATCAAGGGTCATATCCTTGCTAATCTCATAGCCGAATTCATGGGCGAAGAGCTCCCCGGCCAACCTCAACCAACAAGGCAAGAGAAGAACCAAGCAACAGAGAGAACCTGGAGACTCTTCGTTGATGGAGCCTCCAACTCAAAGGGGGAAGGGGTAGGCATTGTCCTCATCACTCCAGAAAACACAATCCTCGAACAAGGTATCAGGCTTGGATTTGTAGCCTCCAACAACGAAGCAGAGTATGAAGCCCTAATAGCTGGTCTCCAAAAGGCACAAACTCTAGGAGCAAAACGTTTACCGGTGTTCGATAACTCTCAACTAGTCTCCAATCAGATAAGTGGAGATTACAATGCAAAGGATGAAAGAATGGCACCCTACCTCGCCTTAGTGAGAGAATTAATGTCGAGCTTTGAAGAGATCAACATCCAGCAGTTTCCCAGGGGCAAAACAGTCATGCTGATGCCTTAGCAGCCTTAAGTTCGGCAGTTGACTCTGACCTTAAAAGGGTCATCCCCATCGATTTCCTCATTTGTTCGAGCATTAACCACAACAGCAAGTTACCAAACGTGGAAAAAATACTCCAGGTGGGATCAGACCCCAGCTGGATAGACCCCTTAAAGGACTATTTAAAGGATGGCATGCTCCCAGATGACAAGAAAAATGCCCACCAGATAAGAGTCAAAGCTGCTCGCTTTTACTTATCCACAGGAGGTAACTTATATAAGAAATCCTTCTCCGGTCCCTACCTTAGATGCGTCCACCCAGGTGATGTCGAGCAAGTTCTACACGAGCTTCATGAAGGAATCTGTGGAAGTCATATCGGAGGAAGCTCTCTAGCCTTTCGAGCGATAAACGAAGGCTACTGGTGGCCATATATGCAAAAGGACTTCGCAGTATATGTCTGCAAATGCCTGAAATGCCAATTCCATGTTCCTATGGACCACCAACCCACCAGCGACCTGAAGTCCCTGTCCAGCCCATGGCCCTTCGCCCAATGGGGAATGAACATCGTGGGACCGCTGCCTACCGCCGTTGGCAATCGCAAATACCTGTTGGTTACGACTGACTACTTCACCAAATGGATCGAGGCTGAACCCCTGGTGAACATCCGAGATGCTGATATGATAAGGTTCATATGAAGGAATATAATCACTCGGTTTGGAATCCTCATAAAAATCATCACCGATAATGGAACGCAGTTCAAAAGTGGCCCCTTTCAGAATTTCTGTAACGAACACGGGACCAGACACCACTTCAGTTCGGTGTCCTACCCTTAGAGAAATGTCCAAGCTGAAGCTTCCAACAAAACTGTGATCGATGGATTAAAGAAGCGATTAGAGAGAGCCAAAGGCGCATGGGTAACAGAGCTACCCCATATTCTATGGGGTATCGAACCACTCCTCGACGAGCAATAGGAGAAACCCCATTTTCACTCAAATATGGCATGGAAGCAGTCATCCCACTAGAAGAAGGTTTGCCAACAATGAGATCCAACCTTGTCGACCAAGGCCTGAATGATGAAGCGTTGCTCGCCGAACTCAACCTAGCCGACGAGCACAGAGAGCTAGCCCTGGTGAAGCTAGCGAACTATTAGCAACAGCTCGCGAAGCATTACAACAAAAGGGTTAACCCGAGGACGTTCCAAATTGGGGACTATGTTCTAAGGAAAGTCCTGGGCTGCATAGTGAAGTCGTCATACGGCAAGCTAGGCCCAAACTGGGAAGGACCCTTTAAAGTAACTAAAGACGATCTGCAAGGTGCCTATCACTTGGAAATGATGGAGGGTAGAGAAATACCACGAGCATGGAACGCAGCTAATCTCAAGAAATTCTATTTTTAGATCTTTTTCTTGTATTATTTTGTTATGAAAATAGATGTTCATTTTCCTTGTTACTAATGAAAGTTACTTAATTGGTTACACTCTGATTGGTGACAGCTGCATTCATCGTACATCTTTTCCAAATAACAAGCACATTGATCACTATAGCAGGGGATTACCCCTCCTCAGGTCATCGTCATAAAACACGAGAGGCCTCTTAGGATTGCCCCTGGCAATATATAAAGCCCTATAGAGGATTCTTAGGCAATACGACAAAATATTATACTGGTCATCAAACCTACTTCGGTTGAACAAAATCCTGATCGGATGAAGACATCCAACACCATGTGTGTCCTCACCAATTTCCCTACTTAGGCCTAAGGTAGTGTGACGACACAACCTAAAAGGTAAAGTGGGGCACAATGGTACTTTGGTATTACACTGGACTGGGGGGACACTTGCATGACAAAACAGAAAAGATCATAAAGCAGCAAGGATATGAAAAGTAGGATATACACGTTTAGTTGGCAAAATTGCCCAAAACACAAACTTTTCATTAATCCATCTTACTTACAACAATGATAATACATGTTTAGTCGGCGAGCTCGCCCAAAGCATTTACATTATCAAAAATAAAAAAAATGGCAACTGGAAAAATCTCAAGGGGGTGGAAGCCTCCGAGCAAGATAATCAGCCACTCGAGCACTTCATTCGTTATCAGGAGCAGGAGCAAACTCTTCCACAACCTCATTCGCATTTGACTCCAATAATTTCTGAGGGATAACATCGATGGGGATCCATCGATCATCCCTCCTAAATGGGTTGGGCATCAGAGTGGAGGAAGACATCTCATGATGATACCATAACACCGAATTCCTCGGGACCTGCAGCTCCTTCAAGGAACTTAGCCATCCCCTGATGAAAGAAAGCTCCTCGAACTCAGATAGCCTTGTTGGAGCATCCGACCAGCCTTGATCATAACCGTCAGCCCACGCTTGCCGAGGACCTTTCTTGAATAAGTGCCGCAACCGGGCGACGTCCCTTTGAAGCCCAGCAGCAATTACATATGCTCATTGAACATCACCACGGAGTTCCTCCATTTCCTTATCACGAAGATCTTCCACTTCCCTATTTCTGCCCTTGGTGCTCCTACCAGCTCGCGGAAGGGGAGGGCGAGTGGTACCTCGCGGCATAGGAGGAGTAACATTATGACCAGATCTAGATCGTGACGACGAGGAGCCTTGCAGAATTGCTGGAACAGTGCTCGGCGAATGCTCCCTAAGTCATAAGACTTCTCTCCTCAGGTCTTCATTCTCCTGCTGAAGAACCTCCCCTACTTGGTTGATCTCGGAGGCCTCTAATAGTTTTGTCCTCAGCACATTGACCTCCCTTGCACTGAAGCACCAATGTCCTCCATCTCCTGGAGCCTCTCCTTCAGCTTGGCCACGAGCTCAGATTGGTCCTTATACTTCTGATTTCTATACCTAAGGGACTTGAAAAGCTTAACGAAGGCCTAGAAAACTTTGGGACTCGCATTTGGACCAAGGGTCTTACCCAAATGGGAAGTAGCAGGAATGTAATCATCCACGTCAACTAACTACAAACGAGAGAAAGGGACAAATCACTACAAGCAGAAATGAAGACTTTTCATTAATGAAGATTGAAATTACATCGAGCAGTAAAAAGAAAGTTTACAGACTAAAAAAGAAAGCAAAATACAAAGTAGTCCTAGCAGCTAACTAGTTAGCCACCTCAGGTTACTCCGAGGTCGATAGCCCTTTCCCCTTGTCAGCATCAGCACGAGTACTGCCCTCGGCAGGAGTAATCTATGTTGCCACGATGAGGGAAGAATCAGTAGGGGACACCTGAGAGATAGGGTCAACACCTTCAACAGCTGGGGCAGGATCCTCATCTACAACTGGCCTTAGCCCTAGATCGTGCTCGTCAAACAGGGGAGATGAAACATCCACTCAGGCAGCTATGCGGGCCTTGTTCCAGCCCTTCTTAAAGTTCAGATGACTAATATAGCCTATATGAACCTCAACATCCTCATAGGCTGTAGTCCAACCAGAATTGTACGAGTCTTCCTTGACATAAACCGCCTTAGACTCCTTCTTCTTCACTTCCTCAGTAAGGATTCTATTCTTCTCCACCACAGCAAGTTTTCTCAAGCAAACCAGGTCGTACGCCTATCACGGCTCTTTCTGATCCTTGACTGCCACATCCTTCTCCTTGTTGGTAGTAGCAAGAGCCAGATCGGATAAAATCTGAGCAGCATCAACAGATTTAAAGTTAGCCCCGAGATCCTTACTCTTTAGCTTCAAGGCAGAGTTCTCTTGCTCCATCTCACTATTCTTCTTGACCAGTTCATCGCGTGAACGATACAGCATGGCGAAGTCAGTAACAAACTACAGAAAAAAGAAGGCATTGGAAGTGGAAAATGGAGGAAGTCAGAAAAGAATAAGAGAAAAAGGGAAAAACATTACCAGAGCAAGACTCTGACTAGCCTGAAGGGACAAGTGCTCTGACCCTACTGCCCTTTGGCTATCAGCAGGGAGGACAACTCTCTCGAGAAAAGACGGGGCCAGTTGAGGAGAAAATGCCACGGAGGCCCCCTCGAGTAGAGCAGACACCAGGACTAAGGCCTGCCCGGCCTTCGTCCTCGCTTCAGCCATCCTCTTCTCCTCTATTTTCTTCCTATTTCTCTCTTGATCTTGAGCAGAGGACCGGGAACTAGTAGCCACAGCCCCAAGAGTAGATTTTTGCTTTTTTGACCTCTGTGCAAGAAGTACGTGGTCCTCATTATCATCTTCCCTAATCAAGTTATTCCTTGGAGGAACCATCTCATCACTTGAACTGCTAGAAGTGCTCGACGATCCTCGAGCTTCAGAAACCTCCTCACGATCAAAATAACTGCTACTATCAGAGCTCCCTCCACCCAAATTACTCACGGCTCCTACAAGGTCACTTTCAGAGTTGGTCTCCTCCTCGTCCAACTGGATAGGATCTGCAGCAGCCTCTTCTAAGAAGTCAAACTCTGGGACACTGTTCACAGGCCTTGCTATGAATCTGGAACAAACGTTCTTGTACTCGAGCCGAAAGGCAGCAGACCTGGGATGCTCACCGTCACCCAAAGGCTCCCTGATATTCCAAGCCTTAACCAACTCCGAGATACGAACCTCGCTGAGAGAAGGTTCCAAGTTCTTCGACCTCGCTGCAGAAGAAAAAGAAAGGAAGAGTTGACAAGATCACAAATCAACAAAAGTCGAAACAACAGTACAATGTCTACCTATGTATTCCCCCCCCCCCCCCCCATAACAGGGAACAGAGAACCTCTCAGACCTCGACCCTTAAAATTGGGGAGAAAACTACCAATTTCTAACAAGGAAACCTTCTTGCCAGTAGTCCTTATGGGAATCAGGTAGATTTACTACCAATACCCTGTCAGGACTCCTAGCTTTGAGGTAAAGGACACCAGAACTAGTCCGAGAAAAGGAGTAGCAAAAATAAATTTCGGCGAGCCCTAACCTAGTTTCATACAATTAATTTATCCTATGTACCCCATTTACTATTTTCCACACATTGGGCGAGCATTGTGCAGGAACAATATTGAAATAGCCAAAGAAATGCAGGAACAAATCATTGGGAGGAAAAGTGAGTCCTCCCTAGGAAAGCAACAAGACATGGATCAAGTGGGCATCATCTATATCCCTAATATTCCTGGGAGGGGAGGCACAACACTCAATATCTACCCACTCAGGGATGTTGTAAAGCTTCCTAAATTCAGAGATTGACCTATTTCCAATCTTCACCATTGGAAGACCCAAGAAAAGCTACAAACCAAAGAGAAAGTACAAAGAAAGGGCACAGGAAACTTATAAAATAAAAGATCGGTTCAAGTGATGAAGAAGCACGAGCTCAAACAACTAAGAAGCAATGGGAATGGAAATTGAGAGAAGAAGGTACGAGGCGCTAGAGCTCTCAGAAGATAGAAGAATACTGGAAACTCTGAAGCGACAGGAGAAAAGTGGCTATTCCAACAAGCCTTCAAATTCTAATCATAGTGCACAGTAAGCGAAGCGGGTGCCGCCAAAATCAACTCCACAGCTTTCGAGGAATCACAAAATAGCCTTTATGGCTAATCATTTAAATCTGTTGAGCCCATAAATATGGCCCAACAAATTTAGGGGCAATTGTGGGTACCCGAAATTAGAACTATGGGCCTGGACTAGTAGCCCAGTCCCGGCGGCCCAAAGTCCAGGCCCCTCATCTCTTATATTTTTCTGGTCTCCCCCCACGTCCTCATGAAGGAAAGTTATAGGGGATAGGGAAAATGTGGAGGAACCCATCACCTCCACTTACCTACAAGTACATGTATATATTAAACCCTAGATCCGGGCTAAAAGGACAAGTTGTATTCTCTGTACTTACTCTCCGGAGTATATAGAAATAATATCGACTGCACCACCGTGGACGTAGGCACATCTTTGCTGAACCACGTACATATTTTGTTGTGTGAATGTCATTTTATATTCCTTGTTCTCACTTGGTGAATGCTTTCTTCTTATTTATTTGTGTTGCACAATAATTGTGACCACAGTTCCCATCCTCCTCTAAAGTCAAATACGCACATTCGAAGCATATCCTCCAACATTTGATTGACTCTCTCCGTTTCCCCATCAGTTTGTGGATGGTATGATCTACTCAACCGTAATTCAGCCCCCATCACCTCTTGGAAACTTTGCCAGTAATTGGATACAAAAATCTTGTCTCGATCCGAGACTTTATTGATAGGCACCCCATGGAGTTTAACAATTTCTGCAATAAAGATATAGGCATAATGTGTTGTATTATAATCCATCCATACCAGTAGGAAGTGTGCTGATTTGGTCAAACGATCAACTATAACCCAAATATAATCATGAACGCCTTGCAACCTTGGCAACCCCGTGATAAAATCCATCATATTACTTTCCCATTTACACACTGGTATTTCTAACGGTTGCAACAATTGAATCAGTTGCTGGTGGTTCACCTTCACTAATTGACAAGGGGCGCACTAGGAAAAAAATTCAAAAATTTCCCTTTTCATCGCAGCCCACCAGCACTGATGGCGCATATATTGGTACATTTTGTCCCCACCTGGGTGTACTGCAAATCTTGAACTATGATAGCACCTCTCAAGTCTTCCGTGGAAACGTAACCTACCCTCAGAACTACTAGAGTAGGAATCCGCTCCCTTGATTAACAATTTGCGTACCCAGTTTTGGCAATCCTTATCCCCTCCTTGTGCTTTTATGACTCGCATCACAATAGCAGGCTTAATGATCAACACCGACATGCAAGTTATTGCCACAGCATCATCCTGGCTAAGTTCTTTCTATTTAGCCTTCCACACCTTCACTAGTTCCTCCACAGGTCTACAACCCAGAACGTCAGCTACTACATTTACTCTGCCTAGGTGATAATGAATATCGAATTGATAGTCCTTTACGAACTCCAACCACTGATGTTGCCTCATATTTAGATCTTTCGGAGAGAACAAATATTATAACGACTTGTGGTTCGTGAAAAGACTAAATTTTTCACCCAGGAGGTAATGCCTCCATATCTTTAAGGCGAACACTACCGTGGCAAGCTCCAAATCATGTACGGGATAATTCTTCTCATGGGGATTAATCTTTCGAGATGCCTAAGCAGTGGCCCTATGCTCCTGTTGTAACACGCCTCCCAATCCTTGTAGAGACGCGTCCATAAAGACCAAACAGTCACTCCCAATCTTGGTAACGTGAGCACAGGAACATAAGTAAGCTTATCCTTCAGCTCATCAAAATCTAGCTGACAGGAATCATCCCAAATAAATCATACTCCCTTTCGGGTTAAGTTCGTTAAAGGGCCAACAATTTTGGAAAAACCCTTCATGAAATGGTAATAATAACCCGCCAAACCCAGAAACCTATGGATCTCAGTTGGCATCGTGGACTGATCCCATTCCCTCACTGTTGCAACTTTACTTGGGTCTACAGAAATACCCTCAGCCGTCACAATGTGCCCCAAAAACTGCACTTCCTACAACCAAAAGCCACATTTCTCAAACTTGGCATAAAGTTAATGATCCCGTACTTTTTGCAGAACTAATCGCAAGTGTTGGGAATGATCACCCTCAGGCTGAGAATAGACTAGAATGTCGTCAATGAACACTATGATAAATTGGTCTAGGAAATCCTGAAATACTCTATTCATAAGGTCCATAAATATGGCAGGAGAGTTGGTTAGCCCAAAAGGTATGACAAAAAACTCATAAGATCCATACTTGGTCAAGAATGCAGTTTTCGACATGTCCTGCTCTTGAATTCATAGTGGATGATATCTAGTCCTAAAATATATTTTTGAGAAGTACAATGCTCCCCTTAATTGATCAAATAAATCGTAGATTCGAGGTAATGGGTATTTATTCCTGATGGTTACCTTATTCAATTCATGGCAATCAATGCACAATCGAAGGGAACCATCACTCTTCCTCATAAATAACATACGAGCACCCCATGGCGACGTGCTACACCGAATGAAAACTTTCTCTGATAATTTCTAAATTTGATCCCTTAACTCCCTCATTTCTAAAGGATCTATATGGTATGGAGCTCTCGTAATTGATCGAGTTACCGGTGCTAAATCAATTACAAACTCAATCTCACGACTTGGAGCTAAGCTCGGAATCTCCTAAAATATATCCACAAATTCTCCAACAAAAGTAATTGAATCTAAGGAAACAACTATCTCTCATAAAGTCTCCTCCTCAATACAATACAAGTGTGTGCTCGAACCTCCCTCCGAGAGAGGCATAGCCACTAAAAACATTTCTTACCCCGGAATGGTGAAGACTATACTCCTCCCATAACAATTTTCCATGGCTCGGTATTTTACTAACCAGTCCATGCCCAAAATAACATCATACCCAACCATATCCAGGACGAGTAAATTGACCTCAAAACATAAATTACCAAGGTATATTCCTACCCCTTTACAAACAAGAATTATAAGTGAACCATCACCTATGAAAGACTCTACACTAGTAAAAGTACTCTCAACAGACTTAATCTGCCCCGTCGAATGAGAAAAATTCCTAGGGATAAATGAGTGCATTGCACTCGCATTGAATAACACTCGACCCTCATACCTGTGAATGGGAAACTTACCCTCAATAGTTGGCGGTGCAGGCGGTGATGGAGGAAACAAAGCATCCTAAATATTATACACACTCCCATGCTGAAGTTGCCCATGTTGTAGAGGGACGACTGGAATAGGTGTTGGAGGATGTGGATGTGCCATCTAATTCTGAGGAACTCTAGGAAATTGTCCCCCGTTTAACTATGGACAAGCTCTCCTCATGTGACCCTATTCGCCGGAATGGAAATAATGGCCTGTAAAATTTTCCAGATGTCGGCGCCGATTATTGTTCCGAAGCTTCTCTGCACCTTGGCCCTGATGGCCTAGACCTCCATTATTCCCTCTGCCTGCTTGGCCCTTTTGGCCTTACTGCTACTGCTACTGAACACCCTTATCGTTCCTAAAACCACCCCCGCCAAAGTTTAAACCCCTAAAATGTTGTTTCTTAGACGAGTCCCCTTGATGGAGATCCCACTCTTTCAATTTATTCCCATACTGTTGTAATAGTGGTTGGGATCCACCGGAACCATTTCCTCCTTGCTTACTGGATTGACCTGAATCTCTAATCTTCTTACTCCTTTTCAAGTGAAGGCGATGATCCTAGCAATGGAGTAAAGATGCATTCATCACATCGCCAAAAGTTTACAAAGCCGGGTTCCCCCAAAGCTCCAATTCAAACCCCCGATGAATTTTGAAATCATGTTTTCTTCTGGAATTACTTCATCCGGCATAAAGTTCACTAGACGTGTAAATTCCTCTTCATATTCTGCCACAGATCGCTCACCTTGAACAACATCCTGAAGCTTCCTCCTTATCTCCTTCTGGATTGCTGGAGGAAATTACTTTCGATCAAACAGAACCAAGAATTCCAATCTATTCATGGTATCCCCTTATTTCGGAGTTTCCACCAACTCCCACCATTGTAGGGTTGCTCCTACGAGTTTAGAAGTGGGAAGAATCTACTTCCGTTCCCCGCTACATTCCACCATTCGAAAATGGCGCTGCGTATCTTTCTTCCACTAGTTTGCCACAATCATCTCAGTGCCACCCTGAAATTCAGTAGGGTGACCTTTCAGGAAGGATTCTCTAACTCTTTCCCACGCGGAGGGTCCAGCATGGGCTTCAGTCACTGATGCCACCGGTTGTTGGGCTTGTGGAAGCTGTTTTGCCATAGCGGTCATTGCAGCGTTGACTGCCTGGGCAACAATATTATCCACCTCTGTTGCATTCATCGCTCCCTGCAATGGTGGGGTACCTAAATCATCTGCAACTCGAATCACCCTTGCTGGGCGACCTCGTCTAGGCGGAATCTGAGATGAAAAGCATCTAAATTAGAATACACCTAAAACAATTTATCCTTGTAGAAGATCAAAAACATGCACAAATGAAACAATCTTAAAAATAGGGCTCTATATCAAAGAACGCTATATTAGAACGTGATAAATCCACATAGATCCTAAGTACTCTAGAACTTGATGCTCTCATACCATCTGTGACACCCCGCTTATTAAAATAAGAGGTGGAGATCCCACTACTCCAATAATAATAGTAATCATAAATGGTCCATTCTTAGCATCACTATCGCATAAATAATAGTATGAGATAACCACCAATTATTTTGAAAAATGGATGTCCATTAATTTTGCAAGTTTAATAAAAACAATTTAAATAATCCAATTTATAAAAGAAGGTAGATATATATACACAAAGACATATAACAGTTTACTAACAATTCTTACTAAACATAACCGAATAAGTTGTCGGTGAACAGACTCATACAAAAGATCACATAAAGCATTACAGCAAGTATGAACAATAACTGGGCAACAAGCCTGGATATACAGACGGATCATAGCTAGAGTGTAAAAAGAAAATGATCCATCTAGTAAAAAGATCCTAAAACATCCACAAAATGCCGTAGCTCCTTGACACTGGGAAGGAAAGATCAAATCGGGCTTCCTTGCGACAGAGAACCTGAGCATAAATAAGAACCACACAAGAGGGAGAAATGTAAACGGGTCAGGGACTGATTCGATATGATATATGTGTGAATAAAATGCACAAAAAGTTATGAATTCTAACATCATCAACTGGTTATTTTCTCTCTTCATTATTTGAATTATCCTCACCTCTCATCTAAGTGCACATCCTAGCGCAATATCATTTCATTAAGTTAAACTACCCATCAATTTAAGAGAAATAGCTAAATTCCATTTTAACATGCTTAATTTGTCAATTTATAAAGTATAACTACACATGTCTATTTATCATTGGAAAATCTTATGCCATACAGTTGATTTATAAATGCATTACTCATTTATGAAATGTCACATTCGTGAGAATAGTTTCAATCATAATATAACGATTATAAGACCATCCTTCTGAGAGTCACCCCACTAGATGCGCCCCTAAATGCTATCATCTTCCAGGGCCTATAACCAAGACCACCTGGGCACCCTAAATCGCGTCGCGTGGGAAGAGGCCATATACCCTCGACGGTGAGTCACAACCATACCCGATATTACCTCGCTACGATTAAAATAACGACACAATGTAACCACTAGTCCTATGGCTGAGGACTATATTCTCCTTGCATTCACTAGCCAGGGGATTTACCTCATTCGCGTAACTTCCCTTATGGTATCATTTAGAGAGGTATGTATATGCATGCCATAATCTCAAGATATGCCAATTTAGATGTACATTTATTTTATCCAAAACGATATGTGCCTAACAACATAAGCCACAAAATTTAATTGCCCCATACTAGCCTCCGAGAGTTCACAAAAACACTATAGGCTACTGACTGTACTTACCTCATACTAGTTTCTAAAAGTCCAACACAATACCACCCCACTCTCCCTTAGTCCTAGGCTAGCTTACTATCTGAAAAAGACACCATGTTCTATTAAATAGCCCCGAGATAAGCCCAATTAACCCTTACTAATCTACGGTATTAATACCCCTAATATAAGACTCTAATTCTCTTTATTACTTCATAAGAGAAGGTTCCTAATCCCTAAATATAAAAGAAAAGGACTAGAAACCAAGCTAGAAAATTCATCTAAAATAACAGGATTTTCGAATCGATTCGCCCCTGACAACGAATCGATTTGACTGAGAAAACCAACATTCTATCTGAGCCTGAATCGATCCTGTCTTAACTCGAATCGATTCAATTCCTCAGACCTGTAGCCACCCTTTTTAGTAAATCGATTCGCTGAGGAGGGCAAATCGATTCGCCCTAGTCGGATTGCCCAATTGGGTCTACGGGATGACATGAACCCTAAATCCCCCAAATCCATTTCTTCCATCGAATCCCAACATCATCAACTAATAATTTCACCAAATCATATCTACCCAATAACCAACTAATATCTTCAACTCAAATCATATCGAAACCAAAGTTTAAGGGTCTAAACACCAAAAATCATCTATAACCATTTTTGGTTCAAACTCAATAATGCAAACCATAAATACAAATTATTCACACTCAATCATACATATATGCAAGTTAGAAACTTGCCTAAATATTGTAACCTCGGATTCTCTTCTCGTAGCAACTATTTGAAGCCCTAAATCTTCAATTCTCTCTCTTTTCTCCTCTTTCTCCCAAGCTCTCTCTCTCTCTCTCCCTCTCTAGGTTTAGAAACATAAATGAGAAATAAAATGATTCTGCAAGACTAAATACCCAAATATATTAAGTCTAGCATTTCAATGATACTACAAAATTAAAATTACTCGTAACAACATAATTAAGTTATAACTAGTCAAAAGTAGCTCTGAACTCAAAAACACAATTGGTTGAAATAGTCCGGACTAACCGTGCCCTCTAAACTAGTATTCGGAATATCATAAATTATTTTATGTTTCAATGTAATATTAACTCTTGAATAATAATCCGATTGGAATACAAGACATAACTGTTTCTTAAAGCATCACGATGCAACAAAACATAATGTTATGCTATTTACATTCACTTAACAGTAAAGATGCAAAACATAGTAAATATTATCACTTAAATCACTTAAAATAATATTTACTTCAACTTCTTTTATTTTATATAGCTAACTCATAAGGAAATTTAATATAAAATAATTACTCATAAATATGGGGTATTACATCAACATTAGGAAGAGCAAGCTACAAAGGAGCTTGAGGAAGTTAGAGATGGGCTCCCTCGGGTGGATGTGCCTCTAGTTCAAACAGCGATGGACATCCTAGGGATAATGCAAGATTCCACAAGCACTGGGATAGGGCAAGCACAAGTGGCCCTCCTCGTGAGTAAGTTTTTCAAGTTTTCACAAACACACGTTGCTACAACGGTGTTGGGGTGATTTGATGCCAGTTCTTTTGTGATGCCAATGGTGGCTCCGATAGCCCCAACAGACATAGATCAAATAGGAACTGCCCCCTCGAACACAGTACCCAATCCTATTCCAACGATGGGTGCCCCATATCTGAAAGGATTTCCACCCATTGGGGTTAATCCAGGTGCAACGAGTGTTCCACCAGTGGTCCTTATGGATATTCCCCAATGATCGAGAAAACATTAGCATTTGCTTTGCAAGAGATGAGACAAAATATGCAAAAATAAATGCTGAAGATAATAACAACTTCCTCGCAATTAGTTGGCGAGGTGGCATCGGTGTATGATGATTTCCATACAACCTATCCCAAGGAATACAATGATGAGCCCTCCTCGAAGGACTGAATTCCTCCCACCTTTAAAAAATACACTAGGAATGGGAAACCCAAAGGAGCATATTAAACGCTTCATCAAATACTTGGGGGCTCATTGTAACAATATGGAGCTCAAGTTGAGGGAGTTTTCCAAATCCTTAACCTATAAATACTATACCTGGTACTCCCATTTGGAACCAAAAAGTGTTTCAATGTGGGAAGAGATGCACATGCTATTTATCCATAAGTTCTTTCTAAAAGAAGATGACTTTACATTGACTTAGTTAGGTTGGGAAAAGTAATGACTAGGGGAAGATGTGGTGGCATATGTTCAAAGATTCAGGGAGAGGTCCCTCGATGTGAGGTAGAAGGCCAAATAGTCCAAACTATTACAGCTTTGTTCCAGAATATATCTGTCACCTTATTAATGAAACATGCGAAGGAACTTTCACACCATTTCTGAAAGAAATAAGAAATATATCATTGGTGGTTCGGCCAAGCCCCGTTATAGTATCAGTGGTTTTCAGGCAGCCGATATAACCCGTTATAGCATGTGGCTAACCCCCATGGGTAGGATACGCCGATGGAGGTGAAGGGGATAAGCACCCAAAGAAAGATAACAAGAGAAAGTTTGGAAGGGATAGAGAATACCCACCAGCACTGCGTTGCACAATTGAAGAGGCTGTTAGTTGCTATAACACCATGGTCTAAGGGGGAATGACATATAAACCTAAAGGCATTTTGTCCGTGGATCCAGATGCAGCAACGAGAGATGATCCCAAATACTTCCAGATCCATCGAAAGGTGGGTCACCCAACAGAGACTTACTTCACTCTTAAGAAAATCACCAGCAACTATATGATTATGGGGACTTTGCATATCCCTTAAGAGAATGTAACGTTATCCCCCTCCCACCACATGGGGAAAATTTGGTGGTTCCCTATGATAAGGAAGTCGAACGAGAAGCAAAGGAACTAAAGTTCTAATAGGAAGACTTTGAGGATGCTTTGGAAGATTGTACTAGGGGCATGACCAATGTGGTTATAACCTATGATGAAGCAAGTGCGGGGGATGTGGAGGATGTATACAACCTGGAAGGGGAAAAGTGGACCAAAGGTTAAAGCACCAAGCTGTTTTGTAGTGGATCAAGTTCTTGTAGTTCTACCACCAAATGGGGATGCTAATGTAAAGTCGTTTGTAGATAACACAAGCAATTTTAAACATCATGACGAAAAATGCAGTACAATCATTGAGATGGAAAAGGCCCATCGACAGGCTAGTGAGAAAGTTCTTGTTTGAAGTAACTTTTAGTGATGTTGACATGGCATTGAGATTATAACACAATAGGCCCATGTACATAACGATAAACACTAACGGGGTAATATTTGAAAGGGAATTAATGGATGGGGGATCATCAATAAATATCATGCCTATCAGTTCCTTCTCGATAGCCAATATTCCAACGAAAAGATTAATACCAATGCCTTTAATGATTTCTGGATATGATAATCAATTGTCCAAGTTCCATGTGATTAAAAGTGCCACTTTGTACCACCTTCTGATAGGGAGGGTATGGATGCACAACCATGGTCTAGTCCTTTTGACGTATCACTAATGCGCAAAGGAAAATATTAAAGGGACTGAGATTATTATACGTGCTATGAAGAAGCCTTTCGCCATTGAAGAAGCTCATTTAGTTGACTCATCTTTCTACACGAAGCTGGAGGAAGATTCTAGGGTGCTGAGAAAAAGGATGGAATTAGAAAGAGTTCCCTCTATTAGAGAAAGGATGGGGTGTGTGAATGGACAAAGCAGCAAAGGGACAAAAGGAAAAGCAAAAGCCAGAGAAGTTTACTTTGTTGATCCCAAGAAGCAGAACCTCTCAAAAGAGCTAAGGGATAGAATGAGTCCCATGATGGACCTGATGGAATATCAGGTCCAACAGCAGAGCGTGCTGAGAATATATTCTAGAGATAAACTAGAAGAAGCTTAGCTAGAAATGAAGAGAAAATCAGTTGTAATGACGAGAAGGCAGTGTAAAAAGAAGATCACAGAGGATGGAAGAGTGATTTACCTCTTCTAAGGGTGTGAGCGGGCAGTTGAAAGAATTGATCTAGGGGATGATGAAAAGGCTGACCCGATATATGAATGTTTCCTGGTGGACTAGCAAGGGTAATGCATGGCCATTAATAACTCAAATGTACAAGAGTTTATGGAAGCCGTAGCTAAAAAACCAGACTAAATAATGGATCGCCCAAAGCCCCAGGTACAAGAATTAGAATAGTTAAACCTGGCTGAAGAAGGAGAAGATGTAAGGCCCATTTTTATTTTGAAGGACCTAAGCACAGGGAAAATAGGGGAATTGATAGAGTTAATTCTGGAATTTAGAGATATCTTCACATGGAAATACACAGAGATGAATGGGCTAGAGGAAGAGGTGAGTTTCCATAAGCTGAACATTATGCCTTCAACCATACCGGTGAAGCGGCCCACAAGAACCTACACACTAAAGATGGATTTTAAGATTAAGGAGGAGGTCCAAAGGTTTCTAGCAGCAACATTCATTGAGCTGATGCAACACCCACTTTGGCTATCAAGCATCGTACTAGTAGGGAAGGAGGACAAGAACCAGATAAGGATTTGTGTGGACTTGAGAGATCTTAATAGAGCCTTCCCGAAAGATGAGTTCCCTCAAACCTCCATTAATAGCCTTATTGATGAAATGGTGGGTCATAATATGTATAGTTTCATGGATGGGTATGTGGGATAAAACCAGATCAAGATTGATCGAGCTGATGCAAAGAAGATAACATTTAGGACCTCGTTGGGAAACTTCATGTACAAAGTAATGCCCTCTAGGTTAAAGAATGTCATGGCATCATATCAAAGTACAATGATAGCCATTTTCCATAATTTCTTTCACAAGTTTTTTGAATTCTACGTGGATGATTTGGTTATCAAGTTAAAGAAGGGAGAGTCTCGTCTAAATGACCTATGCATGTGTTAATTAGCTGTAGAAAATACAAGTTGAAGATGAACCCACTAAAGTTTGCTTTGGGGGTCATAAGTGGGAAGTTCTTAGGGTTCATGGCGGATCGGCAGGGAGTATAGATGGACCAAGGCAAGCAATGGGAAATCCTAGCAATGCCATGTCCAAGGATGACGAAGGAGCTCAAAAGTTTCCTCGATGAGAATTGTAGACTAGCCAAAATAACTCACCCATTGATGCAGCTACTGTGAAAGGGAACGAAGTTCAAATGGGAGGAAGCTAACTAGGAGTATTTGACCAAGATGAAGAAGCTACTGACCTCCCCACAAACGATGATCCCTCCAAAAATAGGAGTACCGTTGTAGCTCTACCTCACGTCTACCACCAACTCCATTAGAGAAATCTTAGCGCAGGAAGTCAATGGGAGAGAAAGTCCAGTCTACTACCTAAACAGAATCATACATGGACCAGAGGCAAGGTATAGTAGTGTAGAAAGGAACTGTTTAGCCTTAGTTTTTGTAGCACAAAAACTTAGACATTACATGTTATCTTTCGCAATTTACACTACACCAAAATGCTAATTTTGTGACTCCTAAAGAGGGTGACAAATTTATCACTCCCGGGAGCACTCATAAAATTATTTGTAACTCCCATTAGGGGTGATAAAATCAATGGGTAATAAAAAATTGAGTCAGTTAATTTGTCGCCGCTAATGAGAGACGCAAATGCTACCACATAATTCATTTGTGACTCCTATAAGTAGTCACATATTTATAACTGTCACAAGCATTCACAAGTTTATAAGTAGACTTAAGTTATGACTCTTATGAACAGTCACAAAATTATAACTACTTATAGCAGTCATAAATTTTTGCCTAGAGCTTAATTTGTAACTGTTATTGGCAGTCATAAAAATTTACTTAGGTTGAAAAGGTAACCGTTTTATTCTTAAGGTTATCGTGCTAAAATGGAAAAAATTTATTAAATAAAAATGTTCTAAAAGGTGTTATACCAAATGGTCCTAAATGAACATGGCTTTTTGGATAAAATAAATGCTAAAGTAAAAAGGATAAGAAATGATGATTTTCAAATATTTGATTTTGGCTTTGGCTTGTAAAGGAAAAGTGGAATAATGTGGAAGATTGTAAAATCTTTAAACACATTAACATGGACTCGTATGACATTGGGATAATTAAGGAGGTCCCAGAGACCTAGGGTGAAAGACTTTGAGAAAAATATAACGAAAATGGAACATGTCAAGAAATCGATTGTGTGGTGAATATATGAAAATACAACCGGACTTCGAATGAATTAATAAATGTTCCGATAAAGGCTAAAGTGGACAATAAATGTGAAAATTGATTAATGTCCATAAGGTAAAGGCATATAAAGTGAAGGGATTAAATGGGTAGTTAAGAAACCCTAAGACTTTTAAACCACAATTAACACAAGAGTGTGTTTATAAAGGATTTTCAAATAAAAATAAGTATTTTCTAACACGAGTCGTGCGTGTGTTGAAATGTGATTTTCAATGAAAATACCAATGTGAGTTTGTATGATTATGGGGGAAATTTTTTGGGGGATAAATACTTTTGCTTAAAAAAGGGTATTGTTTAAAGTATTTAACCGTGTGTTTTAAATCAAGAAATAAATGTCAATTCAAGTAAAAGGAAAATTATTTTACAAGATTAAGGTGAATTAATCGAGGTAAGTAACGTTTTTGGAATAAAACGATTAAGGTGAATTAATCGGGGTTGGACCTGGTTGACCAGGGGTAACCCATAAATCTATTCCAGGGCGTTATAAATGGTATTAGATGTTTAAGTTTAAGGTTCCTTTTGGGAGTGATGTGGTGAGGTCGGTAGTGGATCTTTTGATGTCGGTATTAGTTTTGGGCCGGCCATGCTACAAGGATGATGATTTCAGTTCGTGTTGTTAACAGTGGAGTCAAAGAGAGTGCCACGATGGGTAATTAATTGCCAAGTGGCGTGAGACAATTGTCATTAATAGCTTCCCCGCTTCTGATTTAGATATGCTAGTAATTTGCAGGTGTCCGCGCGAGCCAATAGTTATGACACTGCAGTTTTTAGTGCGAGGTGTTTTCACGTCAACCCTTGACTTTGTGAAAGGTCTATTAAGATGTTATATGGGTGAATGATGTCCATAAAATTAGAAATATTAATTGTGTGTAGTCAACCGTGGAGATTAGATTATTAGAGTGTCACGCGTGAGAAATGTTGCAAACTTCCCAATTGTGTCAATTTGTATGTTTTGGCATTATTCAGGATAAACACCACTTTGAGTCATAGGATAGTCTTTATGTGTCGTGATTACATTAAATCTATGCCATTGTGATGAAGACATAGCGGCCAAGCTTCAAAGATAGATCATGCTGCATTTTAGGTGCACGTTTCAGTCTTCAGACGATTTATGAGATTCTCTCAGGTATGAATGCATAATGGTTTATGGTTCTTTGAAATTTTTACAAGAATGTTATCTTTTAAAACTATCTTTAAAATTATTTTTTTAAATATTTTATGAGTTAAATCGAGTGTAGATTTGTATGAATAAAGGATTATTTTTTCATTGTTCAAATGAATTTAAACATCGTTCAAACGAGTTTGTCCTCTTGTTCAAAAAATAATTATTTTTCATTCTCACAAGATATTTATTTCATTCGAATGACATGGGTTTCTCGTTCGAATGATGCGCATCCTCAAAAATGTGTTTTTATTATTTTAGGCATCTTTAACTCAGAAAAAGGTGGGCAGAACAGTAAAGAAAGATATACGTTTTATGTAATTTATTTCAAAGGTTTTCCAAAGCTAAAAAATAAACACCCTCCTATTTCAAGATCCGAATTTACATAATCCTAATGTCACAGAGATCTTGGTTCACACCACTAGTTTGATTCTTCCATCATTAGAAGAACAATTTTCATATGGTGGACTCCATGCCTGCTGATTACAGTAAAGAAATAGTGGACTCCATATTCTTAATTATAGATGGTTGGTGAGGCTGTAGCAGTGGATACCGGGTTACACGTAAACTCATGTGCTATGGACTGACATAGGTGGACTCTTTTATTGCACTATGGAGGATTAGTAGAAGAGAAGAAATGACGTAAAGGATTATGGAGTCGAGTCACTGTGTAAGACTAAATTCCTTGTTTGTAATTTCTGTATTACAGAGATTGTCAGGCCTGGGTTGTTCAAGGTTTTTTCCCTTAGTGGTTTCCTCATACATCAACATTGTTAACTTTATTTACTGTATATTCTTAATCTCACTGGATGCATGTTCAGGATTAAGAAGCTAAAATTGTCTTAATTAATTTGGTTAACATATTTGGTGCATAATGAAATTGAGAAAATGTTAAAAAGTTTGCATTTGCCTAGAGAGAAGTGTTTAGGGGGCTTCTCAGGTGTTGATTCTGATAAGAATGTGTTAAGTTCCTTAGTTAGGTATTTAACATTAGTTAATGCTGACAATGAGATTAGGAGAACTTGATCCTTGGGATAGTGTCACGTCATAAGCAATTGGTAACTCACTTGGCATGTAGGGCCATATTGGTCTCCACTCGAGGATGTGTACTTAATCGTAGTTAATAGGATACTATCATTATAGGTAATTGCCTTGGTAATTATCGACTAGAAGATTTTCTAAGAAAGGTATGATGATGAGTTATGAGAAAACTTGGGTAAGTATGTTACGTATGCAATAATCATGGTAAGGAGACTTAGGAGTGAACTCTAGATTATCTTCCATGTCTGGGTTTTAGGAGTTATGATGTGATTTTGAGGAATAAGATCCCTAGTGATGTCAGTGATGTAAATCTAGAGGCTTATAGGTTGTATACGATGTCCCATATCTTTTCAGAATCCTTATTAGTGTCAATCCATTGTTTGGTACGTGGATTATGGCCACAACCATTTAGAAGGGAGATACGATTATTATCTAAGGGCCAGGGCCCGTTTTAGTAGTAATGGATAGATGAGAGGTAATCCCACTGTGAGTGTGGTTTAACGGCATCTTGGATTGTCCATAGGACTAATTGTGTGTGGAATCATTAGAAATAGAAATCTACTTGTTCTGATTTCTTAAGGTATTGAAGGTTATGGTGTGGCATATGTAGAGGATCAGAGACTAGTCTCTTTGTGAGCACATAGTAATCACAATGTGGGTATTGAGAAATTTGTAGAGCGTACATACTATAAGAAATTCATGGATGATGAAATCCTATCATTTTTTGAGGACTTTTATGGGAGTATGTCTAGTGTCCTTAGGAAACAAGTTAAGTCCGATACAAAGAGGTGATAGTTCCCTAGTGATGATCGTATTGAATGTCAGATAATGGTCTTTAGTTGTTGGTCAAGATTTAAATAAGTCAAATAGTGTACGTGTCAGGTACTATCATCTGAATTGTCATAGATGGGTGATGTGACCTTTTAAAAAAATGGAAGCTTGTGTCGCAAATGGGCGTGATGCTCGAATGTAATGGAATGACGAGTGTAGGAAGTGTGACACTTGATTTTGAGGAGTACCAAGAAATTCATTCGGGACTTAAATTGATGATACTTATATTAGAGAATTGAAAATGACACCTAAGGGGGGGATATCGAAGCATGATTAGGGTGTCATCATGTACCGACCGCATAAGTTAGAATTGCCCTAGTAAGGTAGGGACAAGTTATTAGCATGTATTTCCAAATTTTTATAAATTAAAATATGTAGACCTTTGTGGTACTTATTACCCTTAGAATGCTAATGGCAACAGGTGTGGCAGGCACATAAGTTTATCTTGAGTCAAACTTGGAGATAAGATCGGTGATGACCTAGTGTAGGTAAATGTTACTATAAGGTGAATGTTGTTCGTAATAGGTTACTTCATAAGGAGATATTAGGAAAACAATCATGGTATGATAATATCAAAAATGACTTAGGTTTATTAGGTTGGTCATGATGTCATTAGAAAGACAAATAAAGTCAACATAGACAAAAACACAGGCATTCGTCGATCGGAGTGGCTCACATTTTCCATGGATGAAAGGAGGTAGCCTTACCCTTAAGGAGAGAAGTACAATGTTTGACTTCCTAAAAGACAATATGTTAGTATGTTGCTTTCTTATGGTAAGGATGAATGGTTGTGATCTGATTCGTTACGGGTGGCGATTGGAGCTAGGATGTGGCTAGGTTAGAAATAAGTAAGATTGTCTGGGAGGAATTATACTTAAGTACATTTTTTCATAATCCATTTTCCGTTGCGTACTGATGGTATTTTCTCAGAACATTTGTTTATTCCTTCTGATTCTTGTGTGTTCCCTTTGGTTCCAATAATTGAGGATTGGTATTCCCATGTCTGTGGTAGCTTGAACTTATACCATGTAATGGTACGATGTGGTTTGACCTAGTAGAGTGTAGGTGGACCTAGCATGGTCAATGAATCTTGGTAACTGTGTGTGCCCCTGTCTAAAGTATCCTTGCTATTGCACATCATTTTATTTATGGGTCGTTGCGCTTTCGACCACATAGTTTACTCAAAGTATTTATTCGCCATGGAATTAGTGACCTTATGATTAGCTTGCATAGAATTTAATGGCTCTGGTTATAAAGAGAGAGATGACGACTTAAGTACATCGTATAGTGTTAGAACTTAAGGAAACATAACACTTAGTGTCATTTTACCACAATTAGTGGATTGCTGTAATACTCAGATGTGTGTTCCACAATAGACGCCTAAAGTGATCCTAGGTTTATGGAAGGATCTTATGGAAGGTGTTATTTAGGTGAAAAAATTATGGCTCATTAGGCTTAACAAAGTGACACTTGCGATATAAAGACAATATCACTCTTGATGGAGATTGCGTGGTCATGATAACTAGAGAATTTGAGTAAACTCGGGATGTGTAGTCCTGAGATTATAGATGATTCTTGGTGATAACTCGAAGTGGGTGTTAGTCGTAAACCGTTATGCCCTTGGGTGGTGTTAATCACTAGAGAGTGTTACCTGATGGTGAGTGTTAGAGCTTGTTACATGCTGAACTTTTGGTGACAATCCTTGTGAAAGAGTGTATGATGTGATCTTAGCTATTAAGAACTTAGATGGTCTAGGCTTGGAGGATTAATGTGACAGAGTAATAATTGCTAAATCCCGTGAACTTGAGGAATTGGCAGATCGATAATTTTGAGGACGAAATTTTTAAGGAGGTAAGAATGTAATAACCGTGCCTAGTATTTTATTATTTTTCCCATGCAAATTGTAATAATAAGAAATGTTGACAATAAGATCATTACTATGGGATTTCCATCTATATTTGATTTACTCTTGTGGCCTTGATGGTAATCATTGGAAGTTTAGGTTTGAAATTGGTGATTTAAGGAATTTGGCAAGATCGAACAAACTTAAAAGTCGTTCCAACGATATTCTTGTTTCATTTGAATGAGGTTATTGGTGCTTAAAATGAAAACCCCAGTTCGTTCGAAGTTGACATCAAATGAAGACCGAATGAACCTCATCTGCATAAGATTCTAACCTCATTAGAAGGTCGCTCGATGGGATATTGAACAAGATTGAGATCTCGTTGGAATGAGTCCCATTATCCTTTAAACAACTTGCCTATAAAACTTTGAAATCAAATTTCCCTTGTGTTCTATCTAATTTTAAACCCTTGAATTGATGAGGTGCTGAGTTTATAAGGTTCCATGCGGTCAAAACGGGCTAAGGGTGATGCCCTTGGTCTTTAAAACCATTTTTGGGCTCATTTGGGGTGTTATGGGAGAGAGAAATGGTGGGTTCTCTCTACCATTTTCATAATAGCATTTACCTCTCTCTCTAAGTTAAAGAATGATTCACCTTCCCCAAACCCTTCAAATACTGCTACACCATGTCACCACTATCCCTCCACCTAGTCCTCCATATATTAACCTTATACACCCATTTCCACCATGGTTGAATAAAGCTACGAAATTTGGAGTTATTTTTGGGGGTCTTGAGAAAGTAGAATACAAGATTTATGGAGTTTGAAGGGGGGGGGGGGGGGGGGTTCTTGGAACTTTTATGGAGGCAATCTTTGTGGATCTAGACAATCTCCTTGAGGCCACCTTAAGAGGTGGGGGTTACCATCACCTTATTCTTCATCCAATAATTTTTAGAGCTCCATTTGAGGAGGGAAAACTCTACTCTTAGTTTAAGACTCTATTTTGCACATTAGTAGCCTTGTAGCTAGAATTGTTAGAGTATAATGCACATACGAGTTAACAAGATGACTTCTTACGGTTGTGTGTAAATGGTTTATAAATTATTTCAAAGGTTTTGAGAAAATCACTATGATTCAAGAATGTTGAATAAATGGTGTATTTTAAGAACTTGGGTATTAAATTTTTACGGAATTAAATGTTTTGAAAATCATAACTATCTTGCAAAAGATATTTTGGGTAAACCATGTTTTAAAGTTTATTGCAAAAATAAAGATTATATAAAGTTGGACATTTGTTTTAGTTTTGAAGAATCAAAATGTCATATAGTCTTGAAAAGTGTATTTTTGCAAGGATTATGGGATTTCTTGAATAAATCATGTGTTAAGCTCGTTTTCTTGGATTTTTATACTTTAAATCCTTCTTCCCATGTATTTAAACTTGTAGTATTTTGATGACAAGAACAAAAAGAAGTTTAATGCAGTTTTTAATTAGTCATAATTTGGAGTAAAGAAAATAGAAACTCCAGCACTTAAGGTATGTGAAACAGGTGTTGAAAAATAGAAAAGTGTATGGTTTCAAGACTACATGTATTAATAAGGAAAGTGCTATTTTTCATACAAAGTAGTCTTAGATGTTCAATGATTTCATGGAAAAAAAAGTTATGAAATAAAGAAATTTTTAACTTGACACATGTGTTACTCCAAAGTGTTAAATAAGTTTTAATGAGCTAAATAGACATTTAAGAACTTAGTGTGGTTAACTTAATGGTGTTTGGGGATATAAAACTTGTGAAAATGGAGAAAAATGACAAGTTTGAAAATAAATGGGTAAAATGGTAATTTTGAGTAAAGTGGAACATTTTTATGAAATGAAAATGTTGGAAAAGTTGTTACACAAAATAGTCCTAAATGAACATGACTTTTTGGATAAAATCAATGCTAAAGTAAAAAGGATAAGAAATGATGATTTTAAAACCTTTAATTTTGGCTTCGGCTTGAAATGGAAAAGTGGAATAATGTGGATGATTGTAAAATATTTAAACACATTAATATTGACTCAGATGACACGAGGATAAGTAAGGAGGTCTCGGAACCCTTGGGTGAAAGACCCAAAATCACTAGCCAGAGCATACGGTAGCATAGCTGGCGATGTGGATCCCGTTAAAGTATGCGGATATTGGATGATTCTGAGAAAAAGATAATGAAAATGGAACATGTCAAGAAATGGGTTGTGTGGTGAATATGTGAAAAGAAAACCTAACTTCAATCAATTAATAAAATTTCTTGTAAAGGATAAAGTGGAAAATAAATGTGAAAATTGATTAATATCCATAAGGTAAAGGTATTTAAAGTGAAGGGATTAAAAATAAGTACTTTGTAACACGGTTCTTGTGTGTGTTGAAAGTTGATTTTGAATTAGTATGATTGTGGGGATATTTTGGTGACACTATTGCTTTTCTTAAAAAAAGAGTATTGTTTAAAGTATTTAATGGGGTGTGTTAAATCAAGAAATAAATGTCAAGTAACGTAAAAGCGAAATTATTTTACAAGATTATGGTGAATTAATCGGGATAAGAAATGTTTTTGGAATAAAAATGATTTCATGTATTTAAGTATATATATAAGGAAGTTGCATGTGCGTGTAGATATAACGTGTTAGAGTCTCCTTTATACCGTTCGATTCTATATTGCATTGTTGTAAATTTCCCACTAGGCATTCGGCTCATTCCCACATTTTTGTTACTGAAGGGTGGGTGCGGTTTCGTATTTTAAGAGCGTTGTACATGTAAGTGTTCCCTTTTATTTTTACGTTAGTAGATCTGTATGATTGGATTTCGGGGATTCTTCTCATGGGTCATTCACGTAGTTTGATTTAAAATGGAAATCGCATGCTAAAAAGGTGAAGTTTTAATTAAATAAAACTAAACTAGCAACATTATGTAGGTTGTTTCATTGCACTTCACGCCAAACGCTCATGTCGGACTAGATTGACCATGGGTTACCCATAAATTCAGGCCGGGGTGCGTTACAAATGATATCAGATCTCTAGATTCAAGGTTTCTTTCGGGAGTAACATGGTGAGGTTGGTAGTGGATCTTTTGATGTCAGTATAAGTTTTGGGTAAGGGTTATGGTTTCAGTTCGTGTTCTCGACGATGGAGTCAAAGTTATTAGCACGACGGGTAATTCATTGCGAAGTGGCATGCGACCAAGTTAGTTATCATTAATTTTTTTCGCACTTATGATTTAGATATGTTAGTAATTTGTGAGTGTCTATGCGAGCCAATAATGGAAACATCACAGTTTTTAGTGTGAGGTGCTTTCACGTCAACCCTTGAATATGTGAGAAGTCTATAAAGATGTTATGCAAGTGAATAGTTTCAATCGAATTAGAGACATGAATTGTGTAAATTCAACCGTGGAGATTAGGTGATTAGAGTGCCATGCCTGAACGGTGTTGATTCTGATAAGAATGCGTTAAGTCCTTCGTTACATTCTTATGGGTAATTGATGCTGATGATGTGATTAGGCGAACTTTAACCTTAGGGTAGTGTCACATCATAAGTAATTGGTAATTCAGTAGGCATGTTGGACGATATTGGTTACCGATCGAGGATGTGTACTCAATCGTAGTTTGCAGGATACTATCATTATAGGTAAGTGACTTGGTAATTGTTGATGGAAAGTTGTACCTCTTAAGGTATGATGATTAGTTACAGGAAAATTACAGTAAGTATGTTACATATGCAATAATGATGGTAAGGAGACTTAGGAGTAAACTCTAGATAGTCTTCCATGTCACAGTTTTAGGAGTTATGATGAAATTTTAAGGAATAGGATCCTAGTGATGTCAGTGAATTAAACCTAAAGGATTATAGGCTATAAGTGATATCCTGTCGGAATCCTTATTGGTGTCAGTCTGTGGTTTGGTTTGTGTCATAGGGCCACAACCATTTGGAAGGAGATAAGATTATTATCTACGAGTCATGGCCCATTTTAGAGGGCTAAGTAATAGATAGATGCGATGTAATCCCAGTGTAAGCATGGTTTAAAAGAATCTTGGAGCGTTCGTAATACAAATTTTGTATGGCATAATTGGAAATAGAAATCGGCTTGTTGTGACTCCTTAAGGTGTTCAATGGTTAAGTTGTTCCATGTGTAGTGGCTCGTAGACTAGTGTATTTGCGAGCACCTAGTAAACATAATGTGGGTATTTAGAAGTTTGTAGAGCGTACCTACGATGAGAAAGTAATGGATGATGAAATCTTGTCGAGTTTTGAGGACTTTTACTTGAAGTATGATTAGTACCCTTAGGAAACCAGTTATTGAGAACACAATATATGGTTGACTTACTTGATTCTGTACATCCTATAAGTTCCAACTAGTTTGGATATGAAGACAAAATAGGATAGATTTATTTATGAGCACCTTCTCCATGGTATTGCAAAGCTTCACCAACAATTGATCATGTCTAAGACATCCTCACTTCCATAAATGGAAGTAGTATGTTGCACGGAACATACTTTAGGACACAATTCATGCATATTATAGTGTGGGTGTGTGTATATTTGTTAAAATAATTTTATGAATTTTTTTAAACATTTTTAAAGAGAAGTTTATAAAACTAGTTTGTGTATAAATAAAGTGTTTGAAACATTTGATCGAATTTTTGAAAGATTCTCTGTAAATCTAAAATGTTCATTTTAAAAACAGAAGTTTGATTTTCTTAAAAATTGAAACTCTGCATTTCACATAGAAATTTGTAATTCATTAGGACTGTCTTTGTAAATAACTTGAGAGACGTGAGTAGCATATTGCATTTGTTATTTCACTTCACAGTCACCAACACTCTCATATGAACACCTAGTAAAACTGTGGTTCCTTATAGGGGTTTTGTGTTGACTGAGTTCATCAAATCAAGGATCAAGGAGTTAGAGCAAAAAACAGCCAGGGAGATAAAATCCAGAATCAGAATATTGTGAAGGAGATTTTCTCTCAATAGGTATATTTATATTATTTAGCCTAGGGTCTTGTATTACATGTTTATTTTATTGTAACTCTTTTACAAATTGTTTATAGTCGATTTTTTTGGTTGTGGCGTATAGGTCACCGTGGATGTTTCCTCGAATTGAGATTTTATCACGTTAAAAATCATTGTGTCAACTTACTGCTTTAGTTCTTAATATCTTGCATGGTTTGGTTTCAATACAAATAATTAGTATAGGTTTTTGATTTAAAACCTAAGGTAATTAGGATACCAAGTCTAACATCCAACTAAATCAATTTTATACACATCTTGTG
The DNA here is from genome assembly GCA_949130495.1 of Sambucus nigra. Taxonomy (NCBI): domain Eukaryota; kingdom Viridiplantae; phylum Streptophyta; class Magnoliopsida; order Dipsacales; family Adoxaceae; genus Sambucus; species Sambucus nigra. The sequence goes on from OX422212.1 coordinate 367,348,325, forward strand.
TTTTAAGATTTTAAAAGGAGTTTCCTCAAAGAGTTTGTTTTCGGAGTTTACATAAGATTTTAACTTTGGATTAAAAACCTTAGTAATCATCTTTTCAAGTGGTATGAGAGCGGGTTTGTCAAAATATTTTTGATCTGAAACTCCAGAAATTTCTCTCTGAAATCTTTTTTTAAAAATCGATGAGAGATTTGAGAAGCTAGGTAACCTGTCCCATCCACCCCTCTTTGATGGACATAATTTTCCTTACATGAAAGTAATGATGATTTCATTCATCCAAGGGACTTTGAGTGATGGCGTGTGGGACATGATTGAAAATGTATATCAAAACCCAATTATGCCTTTGTCTAAAACCAACACTGAAAGAGTTAAGAAAAATATCAGTGAGTTTACCAAAAAAGAGAAAAAGATGTCATTAGACAATAATAAGGGAAATAAAAGTATTTTTATGTCCATAAATGAGCACGGATTTAAATGCATATCTTATTGCTCAACTTCCATGGAAGCCTGGGACACTCTCGTCGTCGCCCTTGAGGGTGCTGAACATGTAAAAGATGGAAAAACCCAAATGTTAGTCTAGTAATACAATACTCTTATTATGGACAAAATTGAGTCATTTGAAGATTTTTATATAAAATTAACAGATATTGTCACAAAGTTGCATGCTAATGTAATAACCAGTGATAGAAAGGAAATTATACTTAAAATCCTAAGATCATTGCCTGCTAAATTTGACAATAAATGTTATGCCATAAAAGAGATAGATGACCCAAACCTGGCTCTTGAATTACTTATTAGTAAATTAAGAACTGTAGAAATGGAGTTAGAATATAAAAATAAAATGAACCCATTGGACCTTAACCTTGACCTTAGTGAGGATTATGATTTGGATAATTTGGATAACTAGATTGCTCTTATGAGCAAACAATTTAAGAAAATCATTAAGTTTAAAAACTCTTTGGCTTCCAAACAAGGCAGACTTGGTTATCAAAATCATCAAAATAAATGACCTCATGACAAAAATGATGACAAATAAACCTATGATAATAATAGGTCTAAGAATGATAATCGCCACATAAAATGTCATCATTGTTGGAAAATGGGACATTATGCCACTAAATGTAGAGCTAGTTTGAACAAAAACAATGTTTGGGATAATGTGTGCAAAAAATAAGATGACCCAATTGATTTTGATGAAGATGAAAGTGAGTCAACCAACATTGATGAATCATGCATGTCCCATTATTCTAAGATCATATATTCACATAATAATGCATGTTTATCCGCTAATGATTTGATTATGCCTATTAATGTTGATGTCATGCCTGCTAGTTATATTCTCGTGTCTACTCATGTTGAAAACAAAGTAGATAATTCTATCTTATGGGTGAGTCCAAGTGAAAACATGATTGACAAATTGAATGGGTGTGTGAGTTCCACTACACAAAATGAATCGATAGGGGACACTACACATAATTCACTTAGCGAGTCCGATGATGACCTACCTGACATTCAAGAGTTGTAAACCAAAACTCTTAAAAAAGGAGTGACAAACTAGATAAGATGGTTAAGAAATTGATTGAACATGTTGAACAACTTAGTAAAACTATTAGGAAGAACATAGAAGATTACACTGCACACTGCATTGCTAATGATACAGAGACAAAAGAGTTTTCTTTAAAATTAAAAGATTTGTTTGAGAAAAATGAATCCTGGAGGAAAGGTATAAGGTTTCTTTAATTGAATTGGGAGAATCCAAACATACAGTTTCAAATGTTTTTAAAACATTTTTACATTTTGAAAGAAAAGCTAAAACCAATGAAGAAATTGTTGTTGGAAGTAAAATGGATTTTGGAGACAAATCTAGTCTAGGTTTTGGAGAAAAAATTTTTACCAACAAAATTGTGATACCCAACCTACTAAAATACCGGGTGGCCAGCCCGTGATCAAAATCAAATGTTGGTCTCTTATGGCTCATTCTTAGGATCACTGTCGATAAACTTTTTAAAATTACTAACCACCGAGTAATTTAAAAAATACTGGTGCCAAATTTTATCTTTCATTAATTAACCACATGCCAAAATAAATAATAATAATAATAATAATAATAATAATAAAACCATCCACACAACCTGGTAACGGAACCCCACACAAGTGAATAATATAAATAAAGATGACCGAATCAACTATCGGTTCAACAATACAATACAGCGATCAACAGAAATAATAAGTTGGATACACAAGCTCAAATAAATAAACTGAATACAAGTCCTAAGGGAGACATGACCAAATGAATACTGAAGTAAATCCCTACACTAGGAATGAATGAATGAAGTGTCTATAGCAAAGTCCCGTAACTTCCACATGAGCTGCAGTTGCACATCCCTGGATAGAATCCTTAAACTAGCGTCCTTGTGGTTGGACAAATAAAATGTTTTGGAAAATATTTTGACACGGGTCAGAGCCTAATTAAAACATTTGGAAAATATTTAGAAAGCAGTTAAATTTCAATAATTAAATATGAATGCACAGTCTTTATATTTAAGATAGTGTCTCACTCACTTGAGGTATAACTCACCACTCTTCTAATGTACACACCTAACGCTTGCCTTCTAGCCTTCCTAGTTAAGCTACCCCACATAACTAGCCATATCACCCCTCTTTCTGCCCCACTACTCTAACCCAAGTATTCTTACTTTGATTATTAAGTTATATTCTCATTGAATTATTAATTGGTTCAACTCTTTTAAATCATATAGCGTTACCACGAGTTATATAGGAAACCCCTTTTTAATCATATAACTTTCACACTATTTATATAAGAAATACATTTAGAGTTATGCATTAATCCTGTATATAATCATCTACTCATATTATATACATATTAGTATACTACAACATTCACATACATGTCAATTATATATCCATCCTCCCGATTATGGACTCACCTGATGTTTCTCTAAAATGTTATCACCCCAGGTATACTAATCCACCTGAACACACCGATACAGTTAGCTCCCTGAATACAAAAATAAACTTAGCAGAGGCAGACATAGTTCCCCGACTGTGAGACCGAATCATACCCAAAGCGTCTCACCCCAAAAAGAAATCACAGCATATAAATATTGGATGCCTATGACCTGGGGGTTATACTCGCCCTGCATTAACAAACCAGGGGATTCACCCACATTGAGCAATCTCCTGTGATAGCACTAGAGGGGTATGTATTCTTATAAATAACATTCACATCGATATCTATAAAGTGCGCGCGCGCACACACACACACACACACACACACACACACACACACATATATATATATATATATTATCACTACCGTATACATATATTTAATAATGGTCCATCTAACCTGTGCCTAACTTCCATAGCACTAGCCCAAGAATACCCAAGTCTATATACCGACCTGTAACTTAATTAATCACATATTAAATAATTTGTCATTTAAGTTGTGTCACCCAACTACAATACCCGACTCACTCATTCGGTACGTATCTTCACCCTTTAGAATTTATTCCACAAAAATTCAAATATTAATATTAACACCTCTCATCATTTTTAATATTCGATACTTTTATTTTATATCTCTATAATAAATTAACTCGATTAACCCAGATTCGAATACTTATTTAAATCCCAGATGCGAATACTTATTTAAATCCCAGATTCGAGTTTTCTCCCCACTTTCATACTAGTTATATAAGAAATATATTTAGACTTATGTATTAATCCCATATATAATTAGCTACTCATATTATATACATACTAGTATACTACAACATTCACATACATTTCAAATATATATCCATCCTCCCAAGTAAGGACTCATCGAATGTTTTTCTAAAATGCAATCACCCCGGGTATACTTATCCACCCGAACACCCCGATATGGTTGGATCCCCGAATTAGTGAAACAAAAATAAACGTAACGAAGGTGTCCATAGTTCCCCGGTTGTGAGACCGAATCATACCAAAGTGTCTCACCCCAAAAGGAAATCACAACATATAAATACTGGACGCCTATGACTTGGGGATTATTGTCGCCCTGCATTCACTAACCATGGGATTCACGCAACCTCCTGTGATAGAACTAGAGGGGTATGTATTCCTATAAATATCATTCACACCTATATATATATATATAAAATAAAGGTTCGTCTAACTCGTGCCTAACTCCCGTAGCACTAGCCTAACAATACCCAAGTCTATATCCTGACTTTTAACTTAATTAATCACACATTAATTAATTTGTCATTTAAGTTGTGTCACCCAACTACAATACCCCGACTCACTCATTTGGTATGTATCTTCACCCATTAGAATTTATTCCACAAAAATTCCACTATTAAGAATAACACATCTCATCATGTTTAATATTCGATACTTTTCTTTTATATCTCTATACTAAATTAACCTGTCTAACCCTAGACTAAATCCCATATCACTCATCCTAAAAATATCTTAGTCAAATCCCCGACCCCGAATCTAATTAATTTTTCACCTCAATTAATTTTATCTAAGTGGTGTCACTTAACCATAATTTTCGGACTCCTTACTCGGTCCGTATTTAAACCTTTATGAATTTATTTCACTCAATTCATTATTCAAGTTACTCTTTTTTTCTCACCTTTCTAGGATCATATACATCCACCAATAATCCCTAGGTAAAATAATCCTGGGCATCCATACCTAGATTTGCTTTCTGACTAAAGATTTCGATCTCGGACACCCTTCTGTAGAAAATGCATAACTAATTAAAAAAAAATACGAAACTGGCATCCACGCGTTCGTAATGAAAATATCTATCTCCATGTCCAAACGTAGGGTCGTTTGAATGAGGTACAAATCTCATTCGAACGAGATACTAATATCGCTCGAACGACTTGCAACATCGGTCGAATGTCTTGCCAAGTCGTTTGACGCATCGCTGATCACTTTTTCTTCTTCTTGTTCTTGTTCTTCTTCTTGTTCTTCTTCTTCTTCTTCTACTTTCTTCCATTAACTAATTTCTTCCATCTTAAATCTTCTGCCCAGACTTGTATTTACAGTTTTAATAAGATCCTCCCTTTAATAACCATTCCTTTATGGATTTAGTCATTACACAACACCGATTTCTCATCATGATTCCTTTAAATCCCAGATTCGAGTTTTCTCCTAACTTCGTTAATTTATTCTACAAAAACTAACATCAAAATTTAAGTAAACCTATTTCGCATCCAGGTTTATTCATAGTTTAATTTCAAATGATTTTGACATATCTCGTATCATCAATATAACCTTTCAACCCACGTCACGTATACAAATTTTTCAAAACCGATTTTAATGAAATAACCCACCCAAAAATGAATATGATTTATACCCACCATGATATAAATCGTAATACCGTAATTTAAATGAAAGAAAGTTTAACTACTTGCCTCAACAAATTTGTAGGGGCCGATTTCCTTTGTTGTAGACAATATTTGGCGAAGAACACATCAATCTCTTCTTGGTTTAGCTCCCAAGAGATCTCCCACTTGATCCCTCTTTTCTCCTCTGCAACTAGGGTTTTCTTATTCGAGTTGTGACGTTGAAAAACTCTCTAACTTAGGTTTTATTAGGTGAATCTCGAATTTAAGTTTGTGGGCTAAATTAAAATGGCCCAAATACCCCCATGTGGGTTCGATTATGCCTAAAAAAGTCTCGATACCCAATTACTACCACTGGGTACTCTTTTTCGACTATATCGACCTATTCGGAAATAACAGTGCACTCAAAATTGCCATTCGAGTTGCTTTAACCAAATCTACAACCTCAGCCTCAAACTATGACACGTGTTATTTAAAAAAAATATAATCCTAATTAAATAATTCTTAATTCACTCATTTAATTAAATCCTGCATCAGCAAATTAATTAAATTCTACATCTTTAAAAATACGTGCTGTTACAAAAATAACTGTCTCCCCTAAAAATGTTATTTTTGTAAAAGAAAGCTAGAGTGTTGGAAAACCTCAAAAGGAAAGTTTCCATGCTATTGTCTCTAAATCAATGCAGAATGAGTGCAATCAATAGCCAAATGCTAATGGAAAAGGTAAGTTTGTCTTTCCACCTACAAGAGACCTCGGACAAAACTCTAAGACTTGGGGTAATTGGAGTAGTGTGTATTATAAGACCAAACATATCTTTGAGGACTTAAGTGATAGGGTCAAGCCAAATTCGTGTTAGTATTGTTCCTATTGTGATGTTTAAGGGCACCCCATTACCGAATGTTTTAAAAAAAATTGTGTACACATACTTATCAAAACTTTAATTATTCAAGAAAAAGTAGGAATACTTATATCCCCCAAAGCATACCACACAGAACTCTAACTACAAGAGAAAGGGAGGACATAAAACTAAGAATAAAGTATTTAAAAAGGCCCATCAGGCCTTTTCTAATTCAAAGGCCAAGATTTTTTTTTAAAAACCAGGCCTACTTGGATTAGAAAGGACGACTTGTTACCCCAGCTAAAGTGCAATGTGATGATAACTGCTTTTAAGTCCCAATGCACCTCAGCTGGTTGGTACATGGATTTCGGGTGCTCCAAACATATGATCAGGGACAAAACAAAATTGAATAACAAGACAGACTTCCTTAGAGGTAGTGTCCTATTTTGAGATGGTGTTTCATCTCAGATCATAAGTAAGGGAACACTCTGCAAAGAAGGGCCCCCTACTTTAAATGATGTCCTCTTAGGTATTAAGGCTAATCTACTAAGTATATCTCAATTTTGTGATTCCAATCACACCGTTACCTTTTTAAAAACTAATTGCAACATTTTGAATGAAAAGGATAAATGTATCCTTTCAGGAAATAAAACTGCGAATAAGTATTACACACTGATTCCAAAGTCTGAATCTTTCAAGGTTTATAGATTAGATGATTATGATTTATGGCACAATAGATTGGGACACACAAATTTTGATAACCTTCATAGTCTAAGCTCCTAAGAAATAGTTAGAGGCCTACCCAAAGTAAAAAAATAATTTTAACTCTGTTTGTGGTCCCTACCAAGAGGGGAAGATACGTAAATTTGCTTATAAGAAAATTAAAGATATTTTAACCTCGAAACCTTTTGAACTAATTCACATGGACCTTATGGGTTCCTCTAGAACTGTCAGACTATGTGGTAAAAGTTATATTTTAGTAATGGTGGATTATTTCACATGATTTATGACACACCCCAACCCAGTTACTTATAATTAAGTTTGAAAGTCAAAGTGAGTCAAACTATGGTTAATTTAACCAAACCATAAATATTATCCTAACATAATTATGTAACTTTCCATGACTATACATCAGCAATATAATTCCAATTAAGTCACATTTCATAAAACATAGGTAAAGGCAAAACAATGATATACATGTTGATAAAGTTACAGACATTCAACCGTAGGAAATACCTTATAATTAATTTATAACCAAAGTCAAGTAAACATGAAATTATACTTCTCAATGTATATATACATGAAACATGTGCCCAAAATACTCTTCGAAAAGAGGAGCTAACCATATTCTTTCATGGGATATCCGGTACGGCCTCAAATTACTGCCCTTTATAATCAACCATCCTATATTCCCAAATCGTGTAAATACAGGGGTCCAACCTTATCAATATGAAAACATATATGAATATATTTTTTGGTACAAGTGACGGTGTAATTTTTCAAGCTTCCTAGAGCAAGTTATGTCCATTTCTTTACAACATGAAATCTGCCCTACAAGATCCTCTACTGTTCCTTCAACTTCCAAGAATTTTCATAATTTCTAACCAGTATAAATTTTCCATGATTTTCAACCCATTTTTAGTACACATACTGAATAGTACGTAATTAAAGTTTCATAATTGTTTGACTTCATTTGCTATCTCAAAAGCTTGACTAAACTCAGGGCATACCGAAATGAAGTATAAAAACAGAAGCCATGTACCAACTTGAAATCATCATTACGGCCTACCCACAGGGAGATAAATTCAAATTTTCAGATATAATATGAATATATGAGTCTAATTTCATATCCAATTAGAATTTCTCAATTACAGTAAGCACACAAAGGGATATTCAAGTTTGAATGCAAGGGGTTTCACTACAAAGCAATTTTTTAGGGTTTATGCATTCAACTTAACTTAAACTTGCATATATTCATACATATGCACCCAAACATGAAAGGTCAATAAACAAATCAAGTATTTATATCATATAAATCATAAATATATGAAAAATAACAAGATTTGCAATTAGGATTACCTTCGGGACGTTTACGTAATTTTTACGGATTTTTCTACACTTTTTCTCCTCACTTTTCTTCCTAAACTTCTACCTTCTCTTCCCTCAAGCTAACAACACTCTTCAAACTGAAACTAGGGTTTGTTTTGCTAAAGAAATATGTTAGAGGGAGAGTTTTAAGTCAGACAAGGCTTCCTCCCAAGCCAACCAATCAAATTAAACCATTTGGTTTAATAAAAGACAATTTACTACTTAGAGGGAATTGACAGATGTGCCCCTTGTTAATAATTTTGGCCTAACTTCTTACTCGCACATCTGTTTGATGCGTCGTTTATTTTGTTAAAACCCTAAATCACATGCCTACAACTATCTAGTTTTTACCTCAAGTCAAATGTAATGTGATAAGGGTCAAAACTAGTCTCTGACAGGGACATTTCTACCGAAAACAACAAAATTTTGTGTTCGTAAATAATTCGACCTTTCATGATTTATGAAAGTATGATTATAATAAACATAATCAATTAACATTAGATATACTAATAACACATTATTCATATTACATAAGATAAGCATGATTTAAATATAATTTATCATAATTATATTCGTGTTGTCACAACTTCCTCCCCCCCCCCCCTTAGAAAATTTCGTCTGCTAAATTTAATATAAAGGTCACTTACCAAACAAATGGGGATACTGTTTCCTCATGCTATCCCCCGTTTCCCAAGTTTCTTCTTTAACTCCGTGGCTCATCCACATAACATTAACTAAGGGAATAACTTTATTTCTCAATACTTTCTCCTTACGATCAATAATTTCCATTGGTTCCTCGATGGATGACAAGTCTTCCTTCAGTTAAATTGGTTGAGTTTTCAACTGATGAGATGGATCCGCCAAATACTTACGAAGCATCGATACATGAAACAAATCATGTAAATGAGACAACTCTGAAGGCAAAGCTAATCTATATGCCAGGGTCCCAATTCTTTCCAACACCTCATATGGTCCAATGTATCTTGGACTTAGTTTCCCCTTTCTCCCAAATCTCATAACACCTTTTCATGGTGAAATACGCAGGAATACAAACTCTCCCTTTTGAAATTCCAATGGATGCTTCCTCTTATCTGCATAAAATTTCTGCCTGCTTTGCGCTATCTTTATCCGTTCCCGAATCATTTTGATCTTTTCAGTCATCACATATATTAATTCAGGACTCCATATTTTCCTTTCACCCACTTCATATCAACACCAAGGCATTCTACATCTCCTCCTATATAAAGCTTCATAAGGAGACATACCAATAGTCGACTGATAACTATTATTATATGAAAATTCCATTAATGGAAAATGATCATCCCAACTACCTTTGAAGTCAAATACACAGGCTCGTAACATGTCTTCTAATATTTGAATCGTCCTTTCTGATTGCCCATCAGTTTGTGGATGAAACGCAGTGCTAAACGTCAAACTTGTGCCCATGGCATTCTGGAGATGAGGCCAAAACTTAGAAGTGAATGTTGGATCTCTATCTGATACTATTGACACTGGTGCCCCATGTAAATGAATAATCTCATCAACGTACATACGTGCATACTTGTCAACATTATAGGTGGTCTTAACTGGGAGAAAATGAGCTGACTTTGTCAGTCGGTCTACAATCACCCAAATAGAATCATGCCCCTTTGGTGACTGGGGTAATCCTATAACAAAGTCCATCGTTATATGCTCCCACTTCTATTTCGGAATAGGCAATGACTGTAATAATCCTGTCGGCTTCTAATGCTCCGCCTTTACTTGTTGTCACACTAAACATTTAGCTACGAACTCTGTAATCTCACGTTTCATATTATTCCACCAGTAATACTCTTTCAAATCTCTATAGATTTTGGTACCTGCCATATGCATAGAGTAAATTGAACTATGTGGATCATTAGTTACACAAATCCTATTTTTATAACACAACGATTCATCATTCTTAATTTCAAAGTCACTCACTTTACCATCCAGGACATCTTGTTTCTTCTTCTCAAGGAATGGATCACTGGTCTACAAATTTCGTATGCACTCGGCCAATAAAGGTCTCACTGTGACATGTTCTAATAATCCTCCACTTTTTGAAAACTTCAATTCAATCCCCATCGATGCCAAGTCAATAATATTTCCAACACGGGCACACCGTATGCAACCGAGGATCCCTGATGATTTTCTACTCAAAGCATCTGCTACTACATTAACCTTCCCAGGATGATGATGAATGGTACAGTCATAGTCTTTAATTAGCTCTATCCAACGCCTCTGTCTCAAATTCAGTTCTTTCTGTGTAAACAAGTATTTTAAACTTTGATAATCCGTAAATATCTCACAAGTTTCTCCAAACAAGTAATGTCTCCACAACTTTAAAGCAAAAACAATGGTTGCTAGCTCCACATCGTGTGTAGGGTAGTTTCATTCATGCGTCTTTAGTTTTGTGGAAGCATATGCTATTACCTTCCCATTCTGCATAAGAACACATCCTAACCCCTGAAATGAAGCGTTTGTATAGATCACAAAAGACTCATTTCCACATGGAATAGCAAGTATAGGGGCTGAAACCAACCGCTTTTTTAATTATTTAAAACTCCTTTCGCATTCTTCATCCCACACAAACTTCACTTCTTTACGGGTCAACTTTGTCAATGGTAATGCTATTGCTAAAAATCCTTTAATGAATCTGCGATAGTAACCTGCCAACCCTAGGAAACTCCTAATTTCTGTCACATTCTTATGACTTTCCCATTCGACGATTGCTTCCACCTTCTTTGGATCAACATATATCCCATTTCCCGAGACAACATGCCCTAAAAACACAATTTCATTCAACCAAAATTCACACTTGCTAAATTTAGCAAATAATTTCTTCTCTCTCAAAATCTGCAATACAAGTCTCAAATGTTTCTCATGTTCCTCCATTCTACGCGAGTAAATCAATACATCGTCTATGAATACAATAAAAAATGAATCAATGAAAGGGTGGAATACCCGGTTCATCAAATCCATAAAAACTGTCAGAGTATTAGTCAATCCAAATGGCATCACCAAAAACTCATAGTGCCCATATCGAGTCCGAAAATCTATTTTGCAAATATCACTATCCTTCACTTTCAGTTGGTGGTAACCCGATCTCAAATCAATCTTCGAAAATACTGTGGCCCCTTGTAATTGGTCAAACAAGTCATCAAAACGAGGTAGAGGGTACTTATTTCTAATGGTCACTTTATTTAACTGCCGATAATCAATACATAATCGCATTGTCCCATCTCTCTTTTTCACAAATAACACTGGGGCTCCCCATGGAGAAACACTAGGCCGAATGAACCCTCTGCTTATCAGATCTTATAATTGCACTTTCAATTCCTTCAACTCTGTTGGTGCCATTCTATAAGGAGAAAGGGAAATCGGACCAGTACCTGAAATTAATTCAATAGAAAACTCTACTTCCCTATCGGGTGGCAATCCTGGAAATTCTTTTGGGAAGACATTAGAAAACTCTCTAACCACTGGTATATCTTCAACTTTAAGTGATTCCTTACTAACATCAACCACATACGCTAAATACCCTGTACAACCCTTACTCAATAACTTTCTGCTCTTTATTGCTGAGATGAGACAATTATGGATAACATTCCTTTCCCCTGTAAACTGGAACTCAAGTTCACCAGGAAGATGAAATGTAACTTCTTTTCGAAAACAATCAATGGAATCATGATACGATGATAACCAATCCATCCCCAATATAATATCAAAATCCCTAATTTCTAACAGTATCAAATCAACATAGAAATCCCGCTCATCCATTCGTAAGACACAATCTTTATAAACATGCTCAACCAGAATTACTCTTTCCGTTGGGGTAGAAATATATAAGGCACAATTAAGAAATGAACATGGTCTACCCAAATGTGAAACAATATGCAATGCTATGAATGAATGTGTAGATCCAGGATCAATGAGTGCATATAGATCTTTATTTGCAATATAAAGTTTACCTGTAACCACCTCTGGTGTAGCATGGGCATCTTGCAATGTCATCGCAAAGACTCTTCCTCCCGCCTTCGATCCACTTGCTTGTCCTGTATCTCTTCCCTTGGTGGCACTGCCTGGAGAGTATCCTTTATGAGGCCCCACACTACTAACTAAAATCGCTCTTGATAACATCGAACAATTATTTCTTAAATGGCCTTTCTGATGACAGTTGAAACATTCTATATTCAGTATCTTTGGGCAATTTCTCTTTACATGACTCGATGTCCCACAAAAGAAATAAACATTTGGATCTCCTTGCAATGAAACTCTTGAACCTCTTCCACCACTTGCTTTACCCCTTTGAAAACTACTTCCCATGACTCTACCAGGCTGTAATTTCTTGTCTCGAATATTCTGTATCACTACCCTTATGATAACTTGGATTGAATCTGCTTCTCTTTACACCTCGTTCTCGATTCCCACTAGCTTCATTCACGTCCCTTTCTACTAACATGGCTTTGTTCACCAAGGCTGAATAATTAACACTCTCTAAAGCCGATAGCCTTGATTTAATAACTAACTCTAGTCCATCGAGAAATCGGCTGCACATATCTTCCTCATTCTGTATAAACCTCGAAGCAAAACGAGATAAGGATGTAAGTTTGGATTCATATTCTCTAATAGTCATGCTTCCCTGATTCAACATGAAATATTCCTTCTCCTTTTGTTTTTGATACATTGGGAGAAAATACTTATCATACAAGGCTTTAACAAAAGCATCCCATGAGATCACATTCCCGCCTCTGGAGTAATCAACAAATGTTTCGTGGCATCCCACCAGTACTTAGCTTCTCCTTTTAGCATATACACCGCCATGATTACATGTTGATTTTCAGGCATCCTCATTACCCCAAAAATAAGTTCAATTTCTTTAGCCCATACTTCTTCCTCTGCTGGATCAACTGCTCCTTCAAATGAGGGTGGGTTCATCTTAATAAATTTCTCATGTGAAGTACTTTTTTCTTCCCGGTGGATCACCTCCTCAGCCCTAGCCAATGCTTGTGCCTCCAGTTGCATGGTCTGTTGTTCTTCCATCTGTGCCATAAATCTAGCTTGCTGCTCTGCCATTAGAGTCATAGAACGTGCCATTTTTTGCATATCTGCCAGTTGTTCTGGCTCAGGTTCCACATTTATTTGAACAGGTTGCTAAACCTCCGCGTATGCTGGAATATTTGAAGCCTCATCCTCCATTATCACATTTACATTCCCTCGTTCCATTCTCTTATATCTGAAATGAATCAAAGATATAACAACATGCAGATATACATATCTTTCCTTACATAATCGTTAGTATCAAATAAAATATATTTCTAACACTCACTGCCAAATCTAAATACTTATCACTCCAAAACCTTTAAAACCTAGGCTCTGATACCAAAAGCTGACACACCCCAATCCAGTTACTTATATTAAGTTTGAAAGTCAAAGTGAGTCAAACCATGATTAATTTAACCAAACTATAAACAAGAGTTTTAATTTCAGAGTCATCGTTGTAAATCAATATAACTGAAAACCTTTTTACAACATCAGAGTAGTCATACTTATAGAAACTTGTTTGAAGGATAATTTAACTTAATTACAACCTTTACATTTAAACAAAATATTTGTTTCTCCCATTCCTGGATAACCCATCCCGACTTCCTAGATTTGGCAGTGCCATCGCGTTACCTGAAAAATTATGAACATAGGAACCGTGAGAAAAATAGCCCAGTGAATGCATCACTACTATACTAATGCATGAATTTAAATGCAATAAATCATGTCCGTGTACTTATGTATTAACTTATCCTGCTCATTCATAATGAATGACCAACTTTTCTAAATCATGATTCAGATATCCTGTCTAAATAGACAATTCTCCCCCATTCCTGGTCGAGGAGTAACCCCTTGTCATTTATAGACAAATCTCCCCCATTCCTGGTCGAGGAGTAACCCCTCATTTCAATAAACCGAAATGAACAATTTCATATTCATTATATAATGATCATATCAATGACACGATACAAATACCTCTTTTCAGTGAGTACACTCACCTTGGTTGACAACTATGTATTCACATTTCCTTCTGGTGGAGCTGAACTGGGTTGATTAGACCTTACACCTGTCAATCCAACTAAATCAGTACTGAACCTCAATCACAAATATTATCCTAACATAATTATGTAACTTTCCACGACTATACATCAGCAATATAATTCCAATTAAGTCACATTTTATAAAACATAGGTAAAGGCAAAACAATGATATACATGTTGATAAAGTTACAGACATTCAACCGTAGGAAATACCTTATAATTATATTATAACCAAAGTCAAGTAAACATGAAATTATACTTCTCAATGTATATATACATGAAACATGTGCCCAAAATACTCTTCGAAAAGAGGAGCTAACCATATTCTTTCATGGAATATCCGGTATGGCCTCAAATTACCGCCCTCTATAATCAACCATCCTATATTCCCAAATCGTGTAAATACAGGGGTCCAACCTTATCAATATGAAAACATATATGAATATACTTTTCGGTACAAGTGACGGTGTAATTTTTCAAGCTTCCTAGAGCAAGTTATGGCCATTTCTTTACAACACAAGAAATCTACCCTACAAGCTCCTCTATTGTTCCTTCAACTTCCAAGAATTTTAATAATTTTTATCCAGCATAACTTTCCATGATTTTCAATACATTTTCATTACACGTACTTAATAGTACGTAATTAAAGTTTCATAATTTTTTGACTTCATTTGCTATCTCAAAAGCTTGACTAAACTCAGGGAATACCGAAATGAAGTTTAAAAATAGAAACCATGTACCAACTTGAAATCATCATTACCGCCTAACCACAAGGAGATAAATTCTAATTTACAGATATGATATGACTATATGAGTCTACTTTCATATCCAATTTGAATTTCTCAATTACAGCAAGCAAACAAAGGGATATGCAAGTTTGAATACAAGGGGTTTCAATACAAAGCAATTTTTTAGGGTTTATGCATTCAACTTAACTTAAACTTGCATATATTCATACATATGCACCCAAGCATGAAAGGTCAATAAACAAATAAAGGATTTATATCATAAAAATCATAAATATATGAAAAATAACAAGATTTGCAATTAGGATTACCTTCGGGACGTTTACGTAATTTCTACGGATTTTTCTACACTTTTTCTCCTCACATTTCTTCCCAAACTTCTACCTTCTCTTTCCTCAAGCTAACAACACTCTTCAAACTGAACCTAGGGTTTGTTTTTCTGAAGAAACATGTTAGAGGGAGTTTTAATTGAACTTTTATTATATAGAAGAGTCATCAAAACATAAAACTCTCTACAAAAAACAATATTTCAAAATATTGGACCATCTGATCGAGATGAATCTTTCTGCAGCTTCCTCTCGTCTTTAGCTAATTCTTCGCCAAATTTCATCCAATTCCAACGGTCTGATCATCCGGAATAATTTTTTTATAGTGTTTGTATCTTATTATAACTCCTTTCTTAATCAAACTCTTAATCCTTTATATATCAACAAATTCGTGGCTTGGTTGTTCAAATCCCTTTTTCTCAAACTTTTCAACCAAAAGACCTCTTCAAAATTACTCCCTTTCATCTACAAACCATAGCCCCAAACTTATTTAAGTTTTCAACCTTAGATTAAAAGGATTATTTGGTGTTTTCTCGAGTTTTGGCTAGAACGAGATTTGATTATTTTTTAGAGAGGAACATGATGGTGCGATCATATTTTGAGGCTGAAATCATGTGTTAAATTTGAGGTATGGGTCTCACACAATATTCTCCTAACCTTTAACCCACGTCACGTATACAAATTTCTCAAAACCCATTTTAATGAAATAATCCACCCAAATGTGAATATGGTTTATACCCACCATGATATAAATCGTAATACCATAATTTAAATGAAAGCAAGTTTAACTACTTGCCTTAATAAATTTGTAGGGGCCGATTTCCTTTGTTGTAGACAAGATTTGGCGAAGAACACATCAATCTCTTCTTGGTTTTGCTCCAAAAAGATCTCCCACTTTATCCCTCTTTTCTCCTCTGCAACTAGGGTTTTCTTATTTGAGTTGTGACGTTCACAAACTCTCTAACTTAGGTTTTATTAGGTGAATCCCGAATTTAAGCTTGTGGGCTAAATTAAAATGGCCCAAATACCCCCATGTGGGTTCGATTATGCCTTAAAATGTCTCGATACATAATTACTACCTCTGGGTACTCTTTTTCGACTATATCGACCAATTTGGAAATAACAGTGCACTCAAAATTGCCATCCGAGTCGCTTTAATCAAATCTACGATCTCAGCCTCAAACTATGGCAC
This sequence comes from Sambucus nigra, assembly GCA_949130495.1. Taxonomy (NCBI): domain Eukaryota; kingdom Viridiplantae; phylum Streptophyta; class Magnoliopsida; order Dipsacales; family Adoxaceae; genus Sambucus; species Sambucus nigra. The sequence continues at coordinate 367,364,983 of OX422212.1, forward strand.
GTGTAATTTATAAAAAATATAATCCTAATTAAATAATTCTTAATTCACTTATTTAATTAAATCCTGCATCAGCAAATTAATTAAATTCTACATCTTTAAAAATACGTGGTGTTACAAAAATAATTGTCTCCCCTAAAAATTTTGTTTTTGTAAAAGAATGCTAGAGTGTTGGAAAACCTCAAAAGGAAAGTTTCCATGTTAATGTCTCTAAATCAATGCAGACTGAGCGCAATCAATAGCCAAAAGCTAATGGAAAAGCTAAGCTTGTCTTTCCACCTACAAGAGACCTCGGACAAAACTCTAAGACTTGGGGTAATTGGACTAGTGTGTCTTATAAGACCAAACATATCTTTAAGGACTTAAGTGATAGGGACAAGACTAATTCGTGTCAATATGGTTCCTATTGTGATGTTTAAGGGCACCTCGTTACCGAATATTTTAAAAAAAAATTGTGTACACATACTTATCAAAACTTTAATTATTCAAGAAAAAGTAGGAATACTTATATTCTCCCAAAGCATACCACACAGAACTCTAACTATAAGAGAAAGGGATGACATAAAACTAAGAAAAAACCATTAGAAAAATCAAAAAGACCCATCAGGCCTTTTCTAAGTCAAATGCCAAGATTTTTTTTAAAAACCAGACCTATTTGGTTTAGAAAGGACGACTTGTTACCCCAGCTCAAGTGCAATGTGATGCTAACTGCTTTTAAGTCCTAATGCACCTTAGCTGGTTGGTACTTGGATTTCGAGTGCTCCAACCATATGATCAGGGAGGAAATAAAATTGAAGAACAAGACAGAATTCCTTAGAGGTAGTGTCCTATTTGGAGATGGTGTTTCATCTCAGATCATAAGTAAGGGAACACTCTGCAAAGAAGGGCCCCCTACTTTAAATGATGTCCTCTTAGGTCTTAAGGCTAATCTACTAAGTATATCTCAATTTTGTGATTCCAATCACACCGTTACCTTTTGAAAAACTAATTGCAAGATTTAGAATGAAAAGGATAACTGTATCCTTTCAGGAAATAAAACTGCGAATAAGTATTACACACTGATTCCAAAGTCTGAATCTTCCAAGGTTTATAGATTAGATGATTATGATTTATGGCATAATAGATTGGGACACACAAATTTTGATAACCTTCGTAGTCGAAGCTCCTAAGAAATAGTTGGATGCCTACCCAAAGTAAAAAATACTTTTAACTCTGTTTGTGGTCCCTACCAAGAGGGGAAGATAAGTAAATTTGCTTATAAGAAAATTAAAGATATTTTAACCTCGAAACCTTTTGAACTAATTCACATGGACCTTATGGGTTCCTCTAGAACTGTGAGACTATGTGGTAAAAGTTATATTTTAGTAATGGTGGATTATTTCACATGATTTACATGCGTCGCTTTTATGAAAAATAAACCTGACACCTTCTGTGAGTTCTTAATAATCCTTTTAAAAATTACGAACGAGAAAGATTCCCAAGTATGTCCCATAAGAAGTGAAAGAACTGGAGAGTTCAAAGACTCAGGTGTTATACATTATTTTTTAGGTAGTGTATATAAATATGAGTATATTGCACCTAATACACCTCAGTAAAATGATATTGCTGACCGTCAAAATATGACCATATTCGGGGCAGTTATAACCTGAAGGTCAAAGAAAATACTTAGTATGAAAGATAAATAAAGCAAAAGAGAGGTAAATATTAATCCAGATTAGTACCTATAGAGGTCTAAAAGAAAATGGAACAACGTCTAGAGGAACCATGGGAAAGGTAGATAGCCCAAAAAATCCAAAAGAGATACCTCTAGCTGGGAAGAAGCTCTAACGATTTTTGCAGAAGTGTCAACCCTCCTGGCAGCCTCCTCTACATGCCTAGAGGTAGAACAATGAGAATATTCCAACCCGTACATAGGATAACGGGGAGGATATGCATTGGTTGAGACGCTATTGAAGTTCCCTCTCAAAAAGGAACTCACAGCAGGACTTGTCCTTCCTTCTTCAATCTCCTATAAAAAGTTTGTAAGTGTTAGAAAATACACTACTTCACATCATACTGAAGTTGGTTTAGTGTGGAAATAAAAAAAATAAACAAACCTCTTGCTCAGTGGAACAATGGGATGTTATGACCATTAGCAAAGAAGGTGGCGAAAGAGCTGGCGAAGCCCTATCGGTTTGACCCTTCTCAGCACCACGATTGTCATCCAGAGTGATGGCCTCAGTTGTAACTGGAGAGCGACGGGCCTCATTGGGAGAAGCAAAAATAGTAGGTTGCACCTACTAGTCCTTTTTCCTCCGGGTCTTTACACCCAGAGTCTTTTTTTGGATGCTAGAGTCACCAATAGTAAAGGGGACTCTGGAACTCTTTCTATGTTTTGATGCCACCTGCGTTGGATCTACGATAATAGTAGGGAAAGTAGCAGAAGGAGTAACGAGGGGTAGATTTTTGAAATGCCCATTTCACCCTCTACAGTTAAGTCTGACATTTGTATCTTATCTCCCCACTTAGTTCTGCAGTCATGCTAGGTGGAACGGAGGCAATTGGAAATACGTCTAAAGGATTTTGGGACTTAGGCTGGGACTTAGAACTTAAGGAAGCCCCACTCTTGGAAGGTTTGGATTTCTTGGAGGGAGATTTTAAAACCCCTCGCCAAAAAGACCTTCCGAGTCAGTGGGTGGTTTGGGCGTAAAAGATTTTTTTACTTTGGGTGTGGAAGTATGGATCATGGGGAAATGAGGAGGCAACTCACTAGGGGGATCTTTTGGGGTGATACTTAAAGGGAACTTCACCCCAAGAACAGAATTGCCTTTAAGGTCCAATTCAGAAGCAGAGAATGAGAGAATTGTGGAATATATCGAAGGACCTTAAACAAAATTAGAAATCTTGGCGAGCTGCATCGACCAGTACTTTATTGCAAATAATGAAGTCACATCCCCATGTCTTGTAATAATAGGGATGGTGACTCGCCCATCCATTGTTGAGCTGACCTCCCAAGCATTATTAGAAGTATAGAAGGAGAAGGACTAACTAAAGGTGACTTTGGGGTGGGATAACTGAAAAATTGGGCGAGGGGCCCCCTAGTTTAAATACGAATTAGCGGTTTCACCGATTGGGGTTGTAAGGCTCAGAGGTATACCCTCACTCAGTCTAAGAAGGTAAGTATCCAAGGGAGAATAGAAGAACCACGAGGAGTGAAGGGTTTTAACCGATGAGGTCTGCAGTAATTGGTTCGACCACCTTTGCCCCGTATTGAAAAAAATCCCAAGTGTGGAGGAAAACTTCTTTATTGTATGGCCTCATAATAAAACTTTTGGGTTTATCAAAAAAGGACCGTATCTCCTTAAGACTCTATTTCTTATGGTAACAATAGAAGCCGCCTGATGGATTCACCAGAGGGAGGACGAATGGAGTTGGCCGATATGGTAGGGAAACGGGTATAGAGGAAGCCCGTGAGAAGTTTGGTGTTAGAAAAGTTGGCCAAATTATAATGACCAAGGGACCTTTTCATGTCCGGGTGGTTCCTGTATAGCAAAGTGTAGAGGGGCCCTATGGCCATGGCTGCTAGGGAAATCTTGACCCTAGCCAAACTAACGAATATGTTTATAAGGTCCCTCATGGGCTGGTCATTCAGTTTCCCTGACATCACAAAATGGGAAAGAATGACAAGAATGTAAGAGGAAAATTCTAAAGATGTACCTTTCCCCTTACCAGCAGCAGAAGAACCATATTTCTCAAAGGGATCTTAGAAGAAGTAATTGATGGGAGGAGTGAAATAGGCTTTATTGGATGACCCACTGCAACTTCGACAAATTTAATCAAACTCTGATTGATCAGTAGCTTCTTCGGCATCTAGTGCCTCATCAGAATAAGGCATGGAAGTTGTGGGCTCAAGCCCCAATAGATCACAAATGTCCTCCAACGTGATGGTGAACTAACCCTAGGAAATAATGAATGTATGGGTCGTAATATTCCATCAAGAGAATAAAACTTAGAATGCAACGTTGTGTTTGGAGACCGTGAAATTACCAAACCACTTTGCTCGATGGAGCCCAATCTTGGTAAGAGGATCGACATAAGTGTTGTACATGTGGGAGTTCCAAATAACAAAGTTGGTCGGGGAACCTCCTGACCCCAAATCATAGGGGAAGTCACCACGGTCCAAACGAAAATGTATAGTCCCCTCTGGGGGGAAGAAACCCCAATATTCTGATTTATCATCTTCATCGCCAAGTGTCAAGGCGTCACACTTATCATCGAGGACAACCTCCTTGCACATGGTGTAACAACCCAGATTTTTTAATTATGAATTTTTAAATTAATTTTGAAAAGTAGACAAAAATGAAATTTTGGATTTTATAAATTTTATAATTCAATTGTTTGTTCTATATTTCAAAAATAAATTTTCAAACGGAATTGGAATTGGAATTAAAATAGAGTTTTAATTGAACTTTTATTATATAAAAGAGTCCTCAAAACATAAAACTCTCTACAAAAAACAATATTTCAAAATATTGGACCATCTGATCGAGCTGAATTTTTGTGCAGCTTCCTCTCGTCTTCAGCTAATTCTTCACCAAATTTCATCCAATTCCAACGGTCTGATCATCCGGAATAAATTTTTTAGTGTTTGTATCTTATTAGAACTCCTTTCTTAATCAAACTCTTAATCCTTTATATATCAACAAATTCGTGGCTTGGCTGTTCAAATCACTTTTTCTCAAACTTTTCAACTAGAAGACCTATCCAAAATAACTCACTTTCATCTACAAACCATAGCCCCAAACTTATTCAAGATTTCAACCTTAGATTAAAAGGCTTATTTGGTGTTTTCTCGAATTTGGGCTAGAACGAGATTTGATGATTTTTTAGAGATTAACATGATGGTACGATCATATTTTGAGGCTGAATTCATGTGATGATCCATGTGATGATTTTGAGGTATGGGTCTTACACAATATTCTCCTAAATTATCTCGAGAGTATTCCATTTGATTTTTTTGTCGATTGCACTCTTATTGAATTGTGATATTCTTTGAAACCTGAAAATTGTTGGAATCTAATTTGATTCATTATGATATATATTATATTTTGATTTGAGCATAGTGCCGTAAGATTTTAATATGGGACGGAGAATGAGCACCTGCCAAAAGTCCAAAATACGGATATGCTTAAGAATGCATAGGCGCAGTGAGATAAGGGATGGTGACTCATTGATGTGTTATTGAGAAATTAATATTGATATAAATCTTGAGTATTACATTTGATTTGTATACGTGGATTCGTATTGTTGTAATTTATTCATCGTGCTATTATTTTTTAGCATCTATTCCTGTCATAATGTGTACTTCACCATATTTTTTTTAGTTAACAGGTTAGCATGGGCTGGGATGCTATGGACTATTTTAGAGATTATTGTAGAGCCTGGATTGGAAGATGTATTTTGATATAATTGTTAGTGGTGTAAATTTTAGTTGGAGAATTTTATATTCGAGAGACTTTATTGTAATCATTATTGTGGAAATAGAAATTATGGATTTTTTGTATTTAAATTGTGGACATTTAGATGCTCTATACTTGTTGATTGATGGATTTAGTTTAGTTTTATCATAGTAGTACGTCGCGTGTCTTTTCGGGCGTGCGGGGTGTACACATGGAGGATTAATCATCATCCTCACTGAAAAAAGGAGAACGGTGGTAAGAACGCAGTTGATCCTGGCGAGCAACCACCAAGGAGGTAGCATCTATAGGGGCACCAGCAGCAGTAGTGGTGGTGGAAGGCGGAGCTCCAGTAGCAGGAGAAACTGGAGATCTTGAAGAAGCCATGGCAGACGATTGAGTTTGTAAAGATGAAACAAAGAGTTAAAAATTGTGAAGTCACAAAGATTGAGAGGAGCATGTATGAAAGGGGAAGAAGAAGAAGATGAATACATTTGGTAGCAATAATGGAGGATGGAAATTTTCTCTCTCTAAAAATCTCTGTAAGTGCCAAGGCAAGAAAAGAGACGAGGATGAAAAAGTGACTAAATGTTGAGAATTAGTCGTTTGAAATCAAGTGGAGGTTTGAGTTTAAAAAAAACACTTGCCATGCCGTTAAAATGATTGCAAGTGGACACGTGGCACTTCAAGGCACACTCTAATAGTTATAAACACAGGCTGACGTCATTAATGAGGTGACGTTTGGGAAAATGTGAGTTTATTTCAAGAGAAGTTAATTTTTGGAGCCATAATTTTTTCAATCAAATAGAGCCCCCCACGCTGAAAGCCCAAACTGAGATAAAACAGGTTGAAAAGGCATCGTGGAGAATTTCAACATTACCGAACAGTCTCCACACAACGCATTTCAAAAAAGTTCACGATGTCCCCTAGTCACAAGACCATTTGGAGATACTTGTGGCTCAGGTACATCGGGGAGAATTTTACTATTTGAAAAAGATAAAACGAGGAAGCATAACAGTTTCTCATGACAAAAATTGGGGAGAATTTAGGGTTCAATCATTACTTTGGGAGAAGTGCAGGTAGGGGAGAATTCAACTTTTGAACATCTAGAATGAGTCAACACTTTCCTCAGATGATTTGGGAGAATGCCAATCGCATGTGAAGAAGGTAGAACGAACGCGATGTAACGACACAAAAAAGTAACGATGTCCCTTCACCATAGGCCGAGAATCTACAGAGTTATGGATTAGGTACATTGAGAAGAATTTTATTTTTTTCTGGCTGAGAAAATGGAAAAAGTCGCAAAGAAGATAGAGAGGAAAGAATTTTCTCCCCAAAAGTTTAAGGTTCATCGTATTGAGAAGTTTTAGTGCAGGCATTTCTTGTTGGCACAATAAATCTCTACATGAAGGGGAAAATGTAGGGGGTGATATTTCATCTTTTGTGTATATGTCGTTGTGGGGTAAAAGATGGTCAATCAAAAATCCCTTTTGGTACCTACAAACACACTTAAAATTGTATATTGGCAATTAAAGGATCAATCCGCGCTCCTTAATGTGGACAAGAGCAAAGTGAAGACAATGTATGACTTTTAAAACAATTATGAAGGGATATTTATACTACTAATTATGAACTAAAACTTAAAACTGCACAAATAATGAAAAAAAATGATAAATTGAGCTAAATATGAGGAGAAAATAATTATGAGATAATTCAAGGAATTAAACTTCACCACTTAACCTATTTATTTTCATTAATTAGTTTGTCTATTTGAAATACCCCAAAACATATATAAATTCACAAATGAACTCTCATTGCAAATGTAAATTTACATATAGCCTTTTTAGAATATTAATATTTAAATTTCACATACTCTCAAAAATTAGATTTAAACATTTTAGAGTAGATAAATTTGAACTATAATATTATTTAAAAATTCTCTATCTCTTGTTTAATTAATAAATGAATATTATAATCTGAATTTCAGATATTCTCTCGAAAATAACTCACCCTCTCTCGAGGCGTAAATATAAATTGTAAAATTTTAATATTAATATTCAAAGGGGCATAATAAATAAACAAACCAAAAAATAAAAATAATTAAGTTAAGGGTTCCATCTCACCCCTTGAATGGGGTATTTAGCCTCTCATTATGGTATTCTTACATATAAAGTATAATAATGACATAATATGTGGTATACAAAATAAAATAGAATGAGAAAGAAAATAAATAAACCAAGTCTCATTGAGTTTGCTATTATCTTCCCAAATATGAACAATTAATTTCATCCACAAATCTGAGTTTTACAATACATAAAAATATCTAAAAATATCACTCAACTCACAATTTGTTTCTCAATATTTTTTGCCTTGCACTGAAGTCACTATAAAAAAATTATCATAGAAGAAAACTAAAAATTTGTACAATACTACACCAAAAATGAGCTCAAAAAATGGAGCTCCAAAATAAACTATCCTCTCCTTACTGTGTATGTCTTGTGTCTCCATTTGTAATTGGCACAAATGAGAGAATGGGTAAAATCGGAACATACACATGAGGATAGATTTGGAAAAAGCGAAAAGTCTAAGATGTGACTTTTTATTTTGAGAATGGTCTTGAAGCTTGTGGTCTGCAGGTGTTTAAGAGCTGGAATTGAGAAACGGAGGTTAAAAGTGGAGAAAAGTGGAGAATTGAGATGACAGGGTGATGGATTTGTGAATTTGATTACGGTTTATTGGTGTTGTACACAAGGTAAAATTGAGTTAGGGGATGACAGGTTTGGGACTAAAAAAACAGAGGCTAAGATAGAAGTTGATGGGACTCGTTGGTCTTTTTTATTTTTATTTTTTCTTATTCTTGGTTTTTTGAAATGAACAAAGGCAGATAGTGATGATTGTTTTTGACTTGGGTTAAAAATGGGTTGGCTTGGATGAAATGGGTTGTCGGGTAGCTCAAGTTACTAGGTGTGGGGCGGTTTGGTTCTCCGGGTCTATAGGCTTAAGGGGCGGCGGGTTGAGATTCTGGATTTGGGGTTCGGATATGGTGGAGGATGGGATAGGGTGGTCTCAGGTTGTTGTCACCGGAGGTTGGTAATTGAAGAAGCTCGGTCCGATCGCAGTGGGTTCGGATTAGGTTAAGGGGTGTTGGTGTTGGGTGCTGTATCTTGGAGGTTGAAGGTTTGGGGTAATGGAGGTTGGTTGTTTGTATGGAGATGGTGATGATAAGTGGGAGTGAGATGGTTGATGTTGGTGGGTTTTTTGGTTGGTGGGTAATGGAGGAGGATTTGAGGTTTGTATGGTAATGGTGGGAAAGGAGAGAGAAAATTAGGTGAGGGATGTAAGGAAGAAAATGAATAAAAGGCGGGTTAAGGGTGTGTTCGGGTGTTGTGAGGGTGTAGGGAATATGGTGGGGATGGGGGATTTTGTTTGTGTGTATGTTAGGTGTAGGATGAGTGTATAGGTTTTAAGGTATGTGTGTTCAATTCGGACCCCTAAAACATAAAATATCACTAAAAACATTAAATTAATAAAAATAAAATCTAACTAAAAAATAAAAATAAAAATTATTAAACTAAAAACTAAAGTTCTAAAAATGTAAAATCTAATAAAACTAAAAAAAATTCCTAAAAACTAATCCTAATAAAAATAAAATAAAATTAAGATTAAAAATTAAAAATTAATGAAAATCAAAAGAAAGAAATAGAAAAATAGAAAATAAATCAAAGAAAATTCTAAAAAAATCTAAAATAAAACTAAAAATAAAACGACTCAAACTAAAAATCTAAAAAAAATACAAACTAAACACACATGGGGTTCGAGGTAGATTTAGGCTTGATTTGGGGTAGGCTAAGGTTACACGATAGGGTATCAGCTCCATTTGATGCACATTTGCCTTGATTTGAGCATTTAAATACTGCAACATGCATTTGACCTACAAAATAAACATTTAAGCGCATAAGACCCATATTGCTGAGAAGTAGCAACTAAAAATCATCTATTTGGGGTATAAAATATACACTTTTGGGTTCTTATCAGTGGGCTTGAAGATAGTAACTGGATTAGAGATAAGCCTCCCCAATAAATAGAAGAGACTTTAAGGGAAGGAAGCAACATGAAAACATCGAGATAGCTCAGCGTGGCAACCCAGCGAGGAGATTGGCTGATACATCCCACCCTTTACTTGTTATTTATGATTTAGTTAAATTATTAACGTTAATTGGAATGATGTAATAATTGTAATATTTAGCATGAGGTCAAACGGTACTCGCGAATGACCGAGCCTGGTAGGGCCTAGGAGAGCTTACATGCTCTACCGAATGACCTCATCGTGGGAACTTTAGAGGGACTTGGTTTGGAGGATTGAGAAGTGAGGCATCGTAAGAGCTTCGCCTAACCATCTTAGATACACATTATAAAATATCTAGAGTCCTTTCATCGTGGAAGCTTATGCAGAGTAGCCTTGAGTTCCATCGTATGTTGAGTTTTCGAACAAAACAACCCTCTACCTAACATCACATTTACTTTAGGTGATGTCACTAGCTAGATAAATATTGTCCAATCCGTACTTGAGTAAACCGCCCTAGTATTTTGTGTTATCATATAGTTGGTGAGCCATCTCTGTGGAGATAGTCCTTTAACGCATAGTGGTTAGGCAAAAGGCATGTCTTGGCATTTAATATTTATGACGTAGGGTTGAGTGGCCCATCATACATTTAATGTTTGTGACATAAAGTATGAGGGGATGTCTTTCACAATTGTTAAGGACTGAGGCATCTCGAGAAAGGTGTGGGGGCTATTTATTGTCCTCAACCACTTCCGAGAGAGGGAGTTCTTTCTAGAGATTATCGCTAGATAAAGAATAGATATCATAAAGAAGTTATTGCAAACTAGAGTTCTTGCTCACCCACCATTGTCATTTATTGTGAAGCTTTTAATAGCTAACTAGAGATCTTTTCAGAGGTTAGTGGTGTGTTTGTTGTCTTTCGAGGCGTATCTAGGGTGCTTACTTCTCTCTCCCTTTGATTGAGTTACTTTTGAGTTCCTTTTATTATTGTTTGAATTATACATGAGTATCTTGTGAGTTCAATCTGAGTGTTGATCATATATAATGTTGTGGGTTTACTTGTGCTTTTTGACGAGTTTCTGGATTATGATTTATCAATATACCTATAGGGGTTTCACCTCAACTAGTATTACCATACTCTCAGCCTACAAGGAGACTACCCTTTTATAACTTGATATCGAATACGTTAACACTTAAAAATAATTGTCTGAGTTGTTTACAAAACCTTTAGATAATATTAGATTTGAATCACTTAGAAAATCCATAGGGATGATTTTCATTACTTAATATATTCGGCTGAATTGTCATAACCTCAGTAGTTTCATGCTAATAATTTCTTTATGAGGGTTTGGGGTACATACATTTTGCATATGACGAAAGACGCCTCCTTAATCTATTTAATCTAGGATACCTATGATTCCGCCATTTTTTTCGCCATTGTTTATGACATTATTTGTGTAGCATAATTATTTATATATCCTTGTTTTTATAAATATCTCTTTTACCCCGTTGTTTATTTGAGAAAAAATAGGGGAGGAGAGCTTGAGTAACTGGCTTTAGATTTAATATCTTCTTCTATCTTGACTTAACTAATATGCCCGTTGAGTGTTTTTACTTTAGTCATTCTCTTTACAGATCAGTTGTACATCTTTCCCTAATTAGGGTAATGGTTTGTATAATAATTGAGTAATGTATTTTTTTTCCTCTTATTTTCGATTCTAGGATGGAAAATGGTAGAGTAGCTTCTTTGTATAAGAAATTTAGGGTTTCTATTTTTTACCCACAAGTACAAGTTACTCAAGGAAAATTGGTCTCCAATACTCAAAGGGGGATATTGATAACACACTATATGGCTGACTTACTTGAGTCTATACCATATAGGAGTTACAACTAGTTTGGATACGAAGATAAAATATGATAGATTTCTTTTTTAGCATCTACTCCGTGGTATTGCAAAGCTTCACCAATAATTGATCCTGTCCAAGACATCCTCATTCCATAAAGGGAAGTAATATGTTGAACTGAATACACTTTAGGACATAATTCATGCATATTATATTGTGGGTGTGTGTCTATGTGTTAAAATAATTTTAAATTTTTTTAAACATATAAAATGATTTCTTAAATATTTCAAATCAAACTCTTAAAATGTTGTGAGTAAAATAAATTATTTTTTATTCCTAAAAACATCTCAGGGTAGAATATAAAATCGATAGAGACTTTTAGGGTAGAAAGTTGAATTATTTAGAATTCTAAAACATACAACGTTTGATATTGCCCCACATATTGTTCTCTGGTTGGTCCCTTTTGTGTTTGTTGCCTCTCAAATTTCTGAGGTCGTTTGGTAGCCGTTAGATCAAAATTAATATACAAACTGCATGTAGTTTGAGTGGATCCTTATGAGGCCGGTATTCACTAATAAGAGGAAGTGTTTGGGTGGTTCATTAGACACCATTAGATTAGAATTCAAAAGGATGTTTTAATCTCAGCCGTCAAAATTCATTCGATCGTCCAGAGTGTTCCATACTTAGTATCTAAGATCCCATGGTTAGTCATTTGAAAACTTTTGGAGAGGTCGTCATTTTGAGAGAGAGAGAGAAAATAAGAGAGAAGAACATGTTGAGAGAGAAAAGAGAAAGGTTAGAGGGAGACAAGAAACGAGAGTTTTATGTTATCAAATCCATACATTTTCTCCCAAATACTTTTAGAGATAAATCAAACCAGAAAACCTTCATTGAGTGTTAGATTAGTTAGGTTTTTCTTGAGGGTCTGGCTGTTTGTAAGTTTGATGATCACTTTTCAAACTTTTTCTCTCGTAATAACCCAATCTCGTTGTGGATCTAAATTTTCTTCCTAGAAATTGTGAGATATACGATGAGATATATTTTTCACATATATTTAGGGTTTATTTACCTTCTCTTATTTGGATCTGGTTTTGTTTGTGTATATTGTTTTACATCCATTCTCATTTTTAATTTTCTTGAAAAAAAGACTTCAAAAACAGTCCATATTTTAGATTTTAAGTTTTGTTTCTAAAAACTAAGTTTTACAATTTGTGAAACTAGTTTGTGTATAAATAAAGGGTTTGAAACATTTGATCGAATTTTTGAAAGATTCTCTCCAAATATGAAATGTTCATTTTAAAAATAGAAGTCTGATTTTTTTTAAACTAAAACTCTCCATTTCATATAGAAATGTTTAATTCATTAGGATTGTCTGTATAAATAACTTGAGAGATGTGAGTATCATATTGCATGTATTTTGTCACTTCATAGTCACCAACACTCTCACATGAACACATAGTAAAAGTGTGGTTCCTTAGAGAGGTTTTATATTGACTGAGTCCATCAAAGCGAGGACCAACGAGTTAGAGCAAAGAAACATCCAGGGAGATCAAAGACATAATCAGAATACTGTGGAGGAGATTTTTTCTCATTAGGTATATTTTTATTCTTTATCCTAGGACTTGCATGTTTATATGCTTATAACTCTTGTAAAAATTGTTTATAATGGATTTTTTTTTTGTTGTGGCGTAGAGGTCACCGTGGATGTTTTCTCAAATTGAGGTTTCACCGCGTTAAAAATCACCATGTCAACTTGCTGCTTTAGTTCTTTATATCTTGCATGGATTGGTTTCAATAAAATTAACTAGTATAGTTTTTTTATTTGAAACCTAAGGTAATCAGGCTACTAAGTCTAACATACAATTAAATCAGTTTTATACACATCTTATGTTTTTATATTTTAAAAGGAGTTTCCTCAACGAGTTTGTTTTCGGAGTTTACTTAACATTTTCACTTTGTGTTAATAACCTTAGTAAACATATTTTCAATTAATTATGGTATGATATTTCGTTGTTGGTAAAGGTTTAAAAGAGTCGAATAGTGTGTGTGTGTTGGGTACTATCATCCTAATTGGCACAGATGGGGGATGTAACCTTCTAAGAGAAATTGGGAGCTTATGTAGTGAGTGGTTGTGATGATCAGGTGTCATGGAATGACTAGTGTAGGCGGTGTGACACTTGATTTTGAGAAATAATAGGAAATGAATTCGAGACTTTGATTAATGATGCCATATTAGAGACTTGAAAATAGCACCCAAAGGGGGGATATCGAAGGATGACTAGGGTGTCGGCATGTGTCAACAACATAAGTTAGAATTTCCCTAGTAAGGTAGGTACTATTTCTTAGAAAATACTGCCAAACCATTACAAATTAGAAGATGTAGACCTTTGTGGTACTTATTACCTTCAGAATGCCAATGGTGATCGGTGTGGCAGTCACATAAATTCAGTATAAGCTTGGTGACTACCTAGTTAATAGTTACTATAAGGTGAATCTTTCATTTAATTGGGTAATTCGTAAGGATACATTTGGGATAGGATCATTGTATGATAATATCAAAAATGGCATAGGTGTATTAGGTTGGTCACAACATCGCTAGAAAGATGGGCAAAGTTGACATGGACAAAGGTGTTGACATTTGTCACCCGGAGTGGCTCAGATTCGCTAATGATGAAAAGAGGAAGCATTACCCTTAAGGAGGGAAGTTTAGTGTTCTATTTCCCAAAACACAATTAGTTAATATTTTTCTTTTGTCTGGTAAGGATAAATGGTTGTGATTCGATTCATCACGGTTGGTGATTCTATCCAGGATGTAGCTAGGTTAGTATCTAGTGAGAACGTTTGGGAGGAATTGTATTTAAGTTCTCTTTTTTCGTACGCCATAGTTCACTGAGAACGGATGGAACTTTTTCAGAACAGTTGTCTGTTCCTTTCGATTCTTATTTATTGCCTTTGGTTATGGTAATCGAGGATTGGTATACTCACGACTGTGATGGCTCGAATTCGTACCATATCATGGTATGACACGGTTTAGCCTAGTAGAGTGTGGGTGCACCTAACATTGTCAATGTATCTCAGTAACTGGGTGCGCCCATGTCTAAAGTATCCTTTCTATTGCACAAAGTTTTGTATAGGAGTAGTTGCACTTTTGGCAACACAGTTTTCTCAAAGTATCTATTCGCCTAAGAATTAGGGACCTTATGATTGGCCGGTCTAGCACTCAGGGATCTGGTTATGAAGATAAAGGAGATGACTTGAGTACATCACATAGTGTTAGAAGTCGAGAAAACTTATTACATAGTGTCATTTTTCCACGGTGAGGGGATTGTCATAATACTTAGGTGTGTGTTCCACAGTGCATGCCTAGAGTGATATTAGGTTCATGGAAGGATCTTGTGGAAGGTGTCAGTTGGTCGAACGAATTGGGGCTTGGTATGTGTGTTTCTCCATGGAGTGAGAGACTTGTGATATGAGGAAAATATCAAGCTTGAATGATATTTCTTTGTCATGATGACCCGAGAATTTAAGGAAACTCGGGATGTGTAGTCTTAAAATTGGATATGATTTTTTTGTAATGAATCAGACAGGGTGTTAGTCATATGCTATTTTGCCCTTGGGTGAGTATTAATCACTAGAGAGTGTTACCCATTAGGGGCACTAGTGTTCTTGGGTATTAGAAATTTAAGCCAAGGACTTGATTTCATGTGATCATCAAGTGAGTAGAAACTCGAGGATGGTTATGTGATGTAGCATGACGGTGAGTGTTGGAGCATGTTGCAACACTCGAGGATTTCTATGACTTAGAGTAAGAATTGGTAAATCCCGTGAGCTTGAGGAATTAAAGGATAGATAATTTTTTAGATGAAATTTCCTAAGGAGGGAAGAATGTAAAACGCGTGCCCAATATTTTATTATGTTTTTATACAAACTGTAATAATATGAAATCTCGAGAATTGCATAATTAGTATGGGTTTTCCCTCTATATTTTATTTACTCTTATGACCTTGATGGTGATCGTAAGTTGATGGGTGAAATTAAAGATTTAAGAAAGCTAGTTAGATCGAACGAACTTAAAAGTTGTTCGAACGATATTCTCATTCCGTTCCAATGAGGTTACTTGTGATTCGAACAAAAAGCTCAGTTCATTCGAATTGGACATCTAACGATGATCGAACGACCCTTATCTGTATAAGATTCCAACCTAGTTAGAAGGTCATTAGATGGGAGATCGAATAAGATTGAAATCTCATTCAAACGAGGTCCTATTGTCATTCAAACGAGTTGTCTAGAATACTTTAATCGGATTTCCCATGTGTTATGTTATACTTTGGACCCTTTGATTGACGAGGTGTCTAGTTTAGAAGGTTCCAGATGGTTAAAACAGGTTAATGGTGTTACCCTTGTTGTTTAAAACCATTTTTGGGATCATTTGGGATGTTATGGTAGAAATAAATGATGGGTTCTATGCGCCATTTTCAGATCGGCATTTACTTTTCTCTCTCTAAGTTCAAGAATTATTCATCTTCCGTAAGCCCATCCCACCATTGCTAAACCATGACACACCATCCCTCCACCTCGTGCCACCATATGTCACAGGTATTCCACCATATATGAACCTTATACATCCAATTTCACCATGGTTGAACAAAGATACAAAATTTGGAGTTATTATAGTGGGTTTGAAAGAAGAAAAGTAAAAGATTTATGGAGTTTGAAGGGGGGTTTTCTTGGAGCTTTTATGGAGGCAAGCTTTGTGGAGATAGACAACGTCCTTGAGGCCACCTTAGGAGGTGGGGGTGGCCATCATCTTTTTCTTCATCCAACTATATTTGAAGCTCCATTTGAGGTGGCAAAATTCTACCATTACTTTAAAACTCTCTTTCGCACATTAGTGGTCTTGTAGCTATAATTGTTGCAGTAGAATGCATACATGAGTTAAGAAAATGACTTCTTAAGGTTTTGTATAAATGGTTTATAGATATTTTCAAAGGTTTTGATAAAAATAATATGATTGAATAATGTTGAATAAATGTTGTATTTTAAGAAGTTGGGTATTAAACATTTTATGAAATAAAATGTTTTAAAGATAATAATTATATTAATAAAGATATTTTGGGTGAACCTTGTTTTAATGTTCCTTGCAAAAATGAAGATTTTATAAAATTGGAAATTTGTTTATGTATTGAAGAATGAAAATTTCATTTAGTCTTAAAAGTGTATTTTTGCAAATATTATGGGATTTCTTAAATAAATAATGCATTAAGCTCATGTTTCTGGATTTTTAGACTTAAAATCCTTCTTTGTATGTTTGTAAACTTGTAGTATTTATATAATAAGCACATAAACAAGTTTAATGGGGTTTTTAATGAGTCATAATTTAAAATAAAGAAATATACAAACTTAGGCTCTTAAGGTGTGTGAAAAGGGTGTTGAAAATGTGAAAAGTGTAAGGTTTCAATACTACATGCATTAATAAAGAAAATGGTATTTTCTTATAAAGTAGTATTAGATGTTCAAGAATTTCAGAGAAAAGAAAGTAATGAAATAAAGTTATTTCCAACTTGAGAGATTTCCAGCTTGAGATGTCTACTATTCCAAAAGTGTTAAATAAGTTTTCATGAGCTAAAAACACTTAAGAGGTTAATGTGGGTAACTTAATGGTGTTTTGGAAAATAACACTTGTGAAAATGGAGAAAAAGGAAAAATTTGGATATAAATAGGTAAAATGGTAATTTTACGTAAAGTGGAACATTTTTATGAAATAAAAATGCTGGAAGAGGAGTTATACAAAATGGTCCTAAATGAACATGACTTTGAAGATAAAATCAATGCTAGAGTAAACTGGACAAGAACGGATGATTTTACAGTGTAACATAGTTCAGGTGAAACCCCGGGTTTAGGCTTCTTTCAGTTAAGGAAAACTGACATTTTGAAAATGATAAAGCACATTAATATGGACTCGGATGACATCGGAATAATTAAGTATGGCCGGAGCCCTAGGATGAAAAACCCAAAATCACCAGCATAAATAAAGGTGTGGATCCCATTAAAGTATGCAAATATTGGAAGATTTTAAGAAAAAGACAACGAAAGTGAAACATGTCAAGAAATGGGTTTTGTGGTGAATACGTGAAAACACAACCTAACTTGAATTAATTAATAAATGTTCAGCCAAAGGATAAAGTAAATAAGAAATATCAAAATTGATTAATGTCCATAAGGTAAAGGAACCGTAAAGTGAACGGATCAAATGTGTAGTTAAGCAACCCTAAGAGGTTTAATATGGAATTAACACAAGCGTATGTTTATGGAAGATTTTCAAAGAAAAATAAGTATTTTCTAATAAGGTGCTGGCGTGTGTTGAAAGTTGATTTTCAATTAAAATACTAATGTGAATTGGTATGATTAAGGGGAAAATTTCGGCGACAGAAATGTTTTTTCCTAAACAAAGGCTCTCGTTTAAAGTATTTAATCGGGGTTATTAAATCAAGAAATAAATGTCAAGTCAAGTAAAAGGAAAATTCTTTTACAAGTTCAAGGTGAATTAATCAGGGTAAGTAATGTTTTTGGAATAAAAATGGTTTCATGCATTTAAGTATATATATGTATATATAAGGAACTTTCACGTGAATATAGATATAACGTATTTGAGTCTCCTTTCTATAATTTTATTCTTTATTGCATTATTATAATTTCCTATTGGGCATTCGTCTCATTACCTCATCTTTGTTACGACAGGTTGGGTGAGATTTCGTATTGTGAGAGCATTCTATAAGTAAGTGTTCTCTTTTATTTTACGTTTGTAGATCTGTATGCTTTGATATCGAGGACACTTCCCTAGGGTCCTTCACGTAGTTTGATTTACTATGGAAATCGCATACTAAGCAAGTGAAATGTTAATTAATTAAAACTTAACTAGCAACATTACATAGGTTGTTTCATTGTACTTCACACCTAACGCTCGGTCCGAACCTATTTAATTAGGGATAACCCATAAATCTCAGTCGGGGCATTACATGTTGAGAGGAAGAACCAAATAATAGAATAAATGTCTAGATCCATGCTTCTTAGGAGAAAAGTGCCTAGACAGTTTTTGGCATTGGCGGTGAGTACCACATGCCATATGGTGAATAGGGTTTATCTTCATCCGCACACTTCACACGCCTTATGAGTTTTGGATAATGAATAAGACTAACCTATCATATTTCTATGACTTTGGGAGTAGTTTCTACACCTTGAAAGATAGGGATAACTTAGGAAAGTTCGACTTTCGGAGCAACGGTGGGATATTTTAGGATATTCATTGACGAGCAAGACTTTCGGGTTTAAAACTTTGTTAGCTCTAAGGTTATGGAGTAAATAAATGTCACAATTAGGGATGACGATCCACTAACATTTATTTATCCTATCCCCCAGTGTGAGGATGATGCCCCTTTTGGTGATGATCCCATCCTTTCTCATGGCTACCATGATAGACCCCATTCCTGATCTAGGGGAGACACCGTCTTAGGTTGAAAAGAATCATGACCCTTTCGGTATACTTGTTGATCCTATACTAGGTGTCAACACTCATGCTCAACTCGAAAATATGGTTGGCTATCTATGCTACACATCCCTAGTCAATCCCAAGAATGTAAAAAAAACACTGAAGGATGAGCATTGAATATTTTTCATGTAAGATGGGTTACTTTAGTTTTGTAAGAACGATACCTAGTGGGAATTAGTCCCCTAAGCTAGTGATTTTAATTTGATAGGTATTAGGTGGGTTTACAAGAATAAGATGGATTAAAATGGTACCATAGTTCACAATAAGGATAGGTTGGTCTCTAAAGACTACAAATAGATCGAGGATGTAGACTTTGATGAGACATTTACTCTTGTTTCTAGGCTTGAGTTCATCCGCTTAATACTCACCACAGCATCTCATCTGCACTTCAAGTTATATCAGAAGGATGTAAAGAGTTCCTTTCTAAATGGCATTGTACAGGACGAGGTTTACGTGGAATAACCAAAAGGTTTCTAATACCCTAAGAAAACTAGGAACCATTTATTATATTAAGAAGGCCTTGTATGGTCTGAAGCAAGAACCTCATGCTTGTTACGAGAGGATCACTTCCTATCTCTTAGCTCGTGGATTCTAGAGAGGGGGAGTGGATAAGACATTATTTTTTAGGAGAGAGACTGGTGTTATTTTGGTTGTGTAAGTCTATGTGGATGACATAGTGTTTGCAAACATGTTCTCCCACCACGCTCACAGCTTTAAGGAGGAGATGAAGAATGCGTTTGAGATGATCTTGATAGCTGAGCTTACATTCTTCCTAGGTCTCCACGTTCTTCATCTTGAAGATGGGATCTTCACATCTCAATCAAAATATGCAAGAAACCTTGTGAAGAAGTTTGGTCTAGATTTTGCTAAGCACTCATGCACCCCAATGCGTTCCTCGAGAAAGATTAGTAAAGACGCTTTAGGCAAGGATGTAGAGAAAACCCTTATCATAGTATGATAGGTAGTCTCTTCTACTTAACGACTAGTCTTCCCGATATTTCCTTTAGTATCGGAGTCTTTGCGCCATACCAAGCATCCCCAAAAGAGTCACACTTACACGAACTTAAACTTATAATCAAATATGTGAGTGGAACTCTTTCATTCGATATTTGGTATTCCTTTGATAACGATGAACGCTTGTCCATTTATTCGAAAGATGATTGGCCTGGGGATGTAGACGGTTATAGGAGCACTTCAGGTGGGTGTTTCTAATTTGGGAGTGCTCTTATCTCTTAGTTAATCAAGAAGCAATACACCATATCTTTGTGAACGGAGGAGGCTGAGTATATTTTTGCCGAGATTTGTTGCATGCAACTCTTATGGATGAATAAAATGTTGGAGTTTTATGGTATTTCACAAGGCACGATGGTTATTTTTTGTGATAATACTAATGCTATTCTTATTGCCCCCGTAAACCTATCCAACATTAGCGCACGAAGCATAGTGGGAACACGAGCACTTTATACGTGATCTAGTTAAGGAGAAGTTCGTGTCCTTAAGCTGTGTGAGCACTGATCATTAGTTAGCTGATATATTCACGAAACATTTAGATGCATTTCGATTTCAGGATCTTAAAAAATATTTTGGTTTTTTTACTGTTGAGTGAGTTCGGATATTTTATCTAGTGTAGGATCATTTTCATGTTTATATCTCTTGCTCCTATTGCTAGATTGAATTATAAATGCGATATCATTGTATCTATACTTTTTAGTTTGATATTTTTAGAAAAATCCAAAAAGAGGTCTGTTTTTCTAGAAATTTTTTTGAAAAATACAAAAAGATTTTCAATTTTTTGAAAAAAAAGTGAAAAGGCAAAAATATTTTTTGATCAAAATTTGTATACCTAAGGTAGACTTTGAGCTCTTTTGTTAGAAGTGTCTCAAAACTTAGTGCACATATCATATGACTGTATATGTGGATTTACGTATGAAGAATGTTCACACCCTAATATTTTGCATTCCGCATTCACCATTCGAATATTTTAGGGTTATTCCATGGTGTGTTATATTTGTATATTTTATCATTTATCTTTAAAAGAAAAATGAAAATTTTCAAAAATAGTTGGTTGATACATTGCCTTTGAGATTATCATCAGCTATGCTTACTTGTTTATACTTGTGTTGATATTTTACTTCTTCGAGTGATGCCGATATTTCATGATTAGTTTCGACTCCGTTATCTATTACGAGCAAAAAAGGGTGGGCGAAAAAATTGAGGGTGAGTTTTTTTTTTCTACTTACAAATCTATGCATAATGTTATCTTTGCTTGTCTCATGTGTGTTAGACGTTTCGCTTGGATGATGATCGTTTGGACCCACATAGGATGAAGATAATATTTTCCAAAGAAAATATCCAATTTCATGATTAAAGACTTTCACATATTCTACGTTCCATTTTCATTTATATTTTGGGAGGGTAGATTGTTTTATGAAGTCATACCATTCAATTTGCCTTAGGATGGTGTTTTGTACTGGAATACCCAAATGGGGAGATTTGTAAGAGAAAATTTCTGATTGCTCATATCTTTATTTATTTTTATTTGGCATATTCCGTTACACATACACGATACCCAAACATGTCATCGTCACTACTTCTCGGTACTTGAAGACTATGTTGAATACCGTCAAAGAATGCAAGATTTGTTCATCTCAACAATCATGGTCGAAGTATGCGTTTGGAGTGGTAAAAAGGTTTTGACTATTTTCTGGGGATTGATTCTTGTTTATGATCTTTAAAAATGAGCTCAAAATTTTTTAAGATTTTTTTTTCAAAATAGACGGATCATTCAAACGAGGGTTATGATCATTGAAATGAGTTTTAACAAGGTACCAAAGTGTTTAATACTATAATTGTGTTAGAAGCTATACTTCAATGTCGTTTGAACGAAATAAGGTTATTGTTCGAATGATGTGCCTTTTCGTTCGAACTACCGGACGCATTTTTTTTTTTATGAATATCTTCCGAATATCTTTTACGTTTATTCTTTTACTCTTCCCTTTTTATAAAAAGGCTGAATGGAATCAGAAATTCCAATAACTCTTTTTTAAAAAGAAAAACACCTTTTGATTTTTCTTTTGTGATCAAAACTCCATATAATCATAATCCTCACCCCCGAGATATATTCAAGATCACTTTTACCAATATCAGGAAGGTATTTTGTGATACATTCTCGTGGAGACTTTTATATAGGGCTGATTTTTTGAAACAAGGTTTCACTGCTGAAGAAGGAAGAAGGTTGAATCGGTGGTTTCGATGGTAGACCACTACTCGTGGATGGCTCTAGAGTTGAGTCGTATTTGTTGAAGTTTTGAAGACTCTACGCATCTAACATAATTTAGCTAAGTTGTTTATCAGTCTATTGTATTCAAAACTCTAAATAATGCTGATATAAAAAGGTTTTGCCCTTTTTAAGGATTTTTTCTCATCTCGTGTGTTTTTGTATGTTTGGTCTGAAAATTGCAAATCCATATTTGAACAGAATTTGCATGCACATCATAATTAATTAAAGATAAAAATTTGATTAAAATTAGGATTTGTATGTTGGTGTATTTAATTAAATAAATTGATCCATTAGTTTATGTGCTCTCGCGATACGTTAAAAATATCCTTTCTCATTCATTCACAAGACATCATTCGCTTTCCCTGGTAACACCCGAATCACTCTAACACAGGACTCATAATCTTGTTATGGTAGACCATTCACTATGGTACTTGAAGTGGAACTGTCATCCATTTCTCCCTCTATAACTTGTACTCCTCCACGTGTGTCATGGATAGAGAATCTATTCCCAATTGGATCAAATGTCATCATGATGATGGGGTTGAGGGTAGAGTATAAGTCGTAAAGAGATTACGAGTCAGCAATAGGGGGATGGAGTAGGGATCTACTCACCAACCTTCTCCTTGCCCTTTCCTTTATCCTTCGTCTTCCTTTTCCCTTTATCCTTGCTCCCATATTCGAGATCCCATTTGACCCATTCGAACATATGATTCACTGTGTGTTGGGGATTATCCAACGTCTAGTTCATTTCTAGCATGTACATGTTAACCTTTGAAGATAAGGTGCTTTAGCCGCAAGTGACTCCCATCATCCTTGACTTTTTTATCCACGAGATGACATCCTAGTACGACCTTTTTTATACCATCCAACACTTGGATCAGTGCGCCTGTACTCACAGACGCCTTGTTATGATCACGTTGCTTGTTGTGCACCCCCTTCATCCACTTTTAAAATAGAAGATTTTGCACTTCATTAACCTTGAAAATTAATATTAATAAATATTTAAAATTGACATATAATTTAAATTCTAACATAATAGAGTCTTAGCTACCTCAAACTAGCACTGGTGTCTTTCTTAAGTTGAATATATACATAGGCGTCGATCCTATGTGGCTTTCCCCCAGGAGAATACCAGACTCCTGCACATGTTAAATTATTCATTAAATTTTATTTTGAACATTAAAGAAAATATGACCAATTTACTTACCATGATAGGCTCCACCTTTGCGTAAGATGTCCTCCTGGAGTAGTGAATGCCCGCTTTCTTTTCCCGCTTTGTCCTCGTGGACACTTGGGTGTCCAACTGATACTAAATGCCTCAAATTCGATAAAATTATACCAGTTGGCCAACATCACATGATTCTTACTCAGTAATTGTTCTCTTCAATTCAGCACAATCTCATGGTACTTCCCCGAGATAGCGGATGAGTAGACTTTTTTCCACATCTTCCACTACTCTCGTATTATGACCATGGCATTGTCTAATTTCTGGAAGGTCAAAACGAATTGTTTTATCAAAAAACATATAATATAAGAAGGATAGAAAAATAAAATTCAATAAACATATAATAAAATATGAAATGAAAGTCATATATTTAATATAAATTTTGAGATTTTAATACATATAGCACTGCCAAATGTCCATCTTTAGCTCATCGGGCATGTTCCTCTAGTTCTCGTGATTGGTTCCAATTATTTCTTTAATTAACTCTTACGATCTCATCATTAAAGAATTATTATTTTAATGGACGCATCCTGTGGCACTGAAAGAAACGTGTTTTTTATTTGATGAATCCTCCCTACCCACCCCTAACCCCCGCTTTAACTTGAGGTACGATGGCCACCTGCACCAGATGTAGATATATTATGCAAAAAAATAGTATCCAATAGCATATAATACATATCATAAATCACATGGAAATACTGATTTGTTATATAAAAATATTGAAAACACAAAGCAAGATTTGTGTGAGTACCAATGAAAATTTTCTTCTATATACAAACAGTCCAACTCATTCATGATTCCTACTTGCTTAAGTTATTTTCTACTTTAATGATAGAAATTGGGGAAAGTGATTATTTTGTTGACAAAATCGGTATTGATCAAGGCACTCACAAATTTAGTGTTAGTTTTGTATAAGTACGTTTGAAGTTTTTCAAAATTGTATGACCTATCCAACTCATTCTGGGTTCCTAGTTTCATAACAGGACTATGACAATCTTGTTAATCTTTAAATCCTTAATGAGTTTGAGAATTTGTAAATTGAAGAAAAACATCAAGGGTAATCCCACAAAACTAAAACTAAATTTTTGAGTACCCTTGATTAATACTAATTTTCTCAACAAAACAATCATATTCCCCAGTTTTTATTTTTGCTCCGTCAAAGTAGCAATTAACTTAAGCAAGCAAATATCAACACTAAAAATTATGAGAATAAAATCATAAAAGAACATAAATTGATGTATCAAGTTAGTTTAGTTCCATTTGATGTAATGGTGCCTCTTTTTGGCCAGTTTTGTGGTTAAACTACGTTTTCACCCCTTAATGCCCTATTATCAAACTTAAGCCTTAATGTTTTGAAACTTCTACCCAATTATCATAATGTGAGTGACATGACTCTATGGATTATTTTTATAAGTTAGTTTAGTCCCGTGTGATGTGATCATACCTATTTTTGAGAAGTTTTGTTGTTAAATTACATTTCATCCCCTAACACGCTATTTTCAAGATTAAGCCTTATATTTTTCAACTTTATACCCAATTTGACCCCGTGATTCACCGAACTACACATGTTTTTTCTACATCTTAGTTTAGTACCGCCTGACATGATCGTGACTTTTTTTGGAATCTTTTATTACTAAATTAAGTTTTCATCCCCTAACGCCTAATTTTCAATCTTAACCCTTGGATTTTTAAAATTTCTAACCAATTCTCACCGCATGAGTATAACAACTCATATTTGTTTTAATAAACTACAAATTATAATTTGGAATCCATATTACATCTAAAAAACTATATACTTAAAATTACCAATCGGAATCATCATCGTCCACCCAACTAAAATTATCGAACTAGATCCAGATTAAATTTAACAACCCAAATAAATTTATTCATCTACAGAATCTAGAAATTAATTTAAGTTTGGGTTGTCATCCAAAATGGATTGATAATCGGTAGGATCTTCCAGGTCATCCAAGCTGCTAGTGAGATGCTTTGGTGCATGTAAGATGATTGACCATGGTTGTTATTGATATTCACCGAGTTAAACGCTTGCTTGAGTTTTTCATATGCACAAAAAATGTCATTATTCATAAGCTCCTTGCTTTTCATCTTGGATAAGTCTACCATTATCCTATTGCTATCCAAAATTAACTTTAGAAGCATTATTGTCCTGAACTCTTATCCAAAAGTAAAACACAACCACTTTGAAATATATATAGTCTAATTTGAAAATGTTTTGAATTACACCATAGTTTGTGATTTTTTCTTCAATGAGGTTTTTGTCTCTGTCACTCAACCTGAAATATGAAAGAGCCTTATATAAATTTCCTTTGTTTTGAAATGAAGTATTTTCCTCTTATAACCTCGACGAGAATTCGTAAGCATTCAACCGATACTTCTTAAACTCGTGTGCTATGAAACTGGGTCCATTAGCGACAAAACAAAGCCTTGATGTGACATCACCCATCTTCAACAATTGAAAGTCTCGATTATATAAGTTAATTAAATACTTTTTAACTCTTTCAATCATTGATCAATTAATTAGGGACATTAGACATAATAATTATCAATTGTGACACCCAAAGTTTAAATTCATCATCTAAATGTGAAACCGCATTAAATGTTCAACATTAAATTGCAAAATTTATCAAGAAGGTTATCAATTATATTAGATAAGAACATGAAATAAAATTACAACATGAACTTACTCTGTCCATCCATCGACATCTTCGTGGGTTTCAAACATATAATGGGTGTAGACACCCCATTCTAATGCCCCCTAACCACTCCTAAGGTCCCTAGCACCTCCCTTCATCATTACAAACCCAAGTCATACCCAAGGTACTATCCTAAAGGACATCGGTCACTCCTGGGCTCTATTTGATCAAAAGTCAAACTCTTTAGCTCAATCAAGACTGAATGAATCTTCAAAGGTCATTGAATCACCTTTCCAACCGTCTGTCCCGTGCGCGATTCTGACTTACCATGCAGACGAACGAACCATATTCCCTCGAAATTCGATCAAGAGGTCACCGGACACTCCCACGCTCCATTTGACCAAAGTCAACTCTTTATCTCGACCAAGACTGAATCAATCTCCGAAGGGCACTAAAACCCCTTTCCAACGGTTTGTCCCATGCGCGATTCTGACTTACGGTACGAACGAACGATCTGTTTTACTTTGAAAGGTCACCAAAAGCTTCCAGGCCCCAGTTGACCAAAGTCAACTCCTCGAACAAAGTCAAAATCTTTAAAATGCTGAAGTACATCTCCTAACCTTTCTAACGGTCTACTCCGGCACGATTCTGACTTACCATGAGGATGAACAATCCGTTTGCGTCCGAAGTTTCCTCATCCAAAAGACCGACGAGCGCTTTCGAGCCACATTTGACCCATAGTCAAATCCGAAACCCGAGAGCAGTCCATAGGACTTTTGAAGATCTCTAAAATACATTTCTAATGGTTTACCCCGTGTGCAATTAGGATCAGCGGTTCGCACTCTACGACCGATTTACCAAAGGAACCTAAAAGACACTGCCAAACGGCAGGTTCCAAGCCCTACCTATCGGCAGTGTGCCTAAACACACCTTGCAAATGGCAGGACCAGTTCTATGTCGATCAGAAATTCTCTGGGCCTATAAAAAGGGGGGCCTAACCTCATTTTGAAAAAAGGAGGAAGATCATAGATCCATCACTCTCAGCAAGTTCAGAAAGCCCCTCTCGAAGTCAGCCTGATTTCCACATCCAAATCCCTTCTCAAACTTCACCTTTCATCCCCTTTTTCATCAAACTTTATGAATTAAGTACCCTCCATCATCATCCAAGTGCAAGGGATGCTCTCCAACATCCAATATCAAGCTCAAGATCTTCAAGAAGGTCCAACTTTCTCCACTTTCTCCATAAATTCGCCTAAATTCTGATTAGTTTATCTTATTACTTAGCACTTTTATTCTCTTATATCACATATCCTAATATACTTTTTATCTAGTAGTATTTCACATCTCTTATTTTCATATAAAAAACCCAAAAAAATAAGAAAAAGAGGATTTGCTCATAAATTCCAAACGAAAATTCTCACACTTTTCTCATAACTAAAACACTTTTTTACGCACACACCCATATAAGAGGAGTCCCAGATTGAATTTATGGGATAAATCCCACCCCTCGTTTTCATTACGAACTATGTGGACTTTGATGCCTCTAGATGCTACATAGGTGTCTCGGGGTAAAACCCGAGACTCGAGTCCTTTTTGTACTTTTTCCCTATTTTTCTATATTCTTTAAACTTAACTCTTTTAGATTCTATGTATTTACATATATGAATATTTGTTCTTAGTGGCGTATTATTCCACAAGTGTTGTCATTCCCTTATAATGATCGACGCTAGATAATCGCATAAATCCTATTTTCAAATATTACTTTTAGGAACATTCCTATGGATGAGTCTCTTTATCTCTTCCATGATACAAGTCTATGATTCCTATCTCCACTACGTATACACATGCACACATATCACAGGGAAATAAAGGAAAATCGCAACAACCCATGAGAGACCATAAGGGCGGAATGGGTTTCTAACACCTTCCCATTTCGTAACTTAGCCTCCAGATCCTTTTCGAATCATTTTGGTTTCGTATGTATCAGTATGTCTTTGGATGTTGTCCTTTGGGATGGCTCCCTTTTCTTTTGTCTGTTTTGAGTAAAATAGACAGACGACTCTATCTCTCTACATTTTTTCACCTCATTCATCAATGCTGGCCTAAGAGCTCTCGAGAGGGCCGCGCAGGACCTAGAGGGATCTTCTCTCGCTGCGAGCATATATCCCGGGGATGGCCATTATGGCGATTCTGCTGGGGATATTATTTTTGAGGGCTAGACTCTATTTACATGGGTATTTTAATTTCTTATATATCCCCCTGTTTTCCCTTTTACTATTTATGTGTACCTCATGCTTATGCTTCTATTCACACACTTGTAGAAAATTCTCCATGTACACTTCACACCACGTGCACCTAGGATCACATATATCCTCATGTTGCACGCATCACCCATACTTGGTATACCATTGGTACCCTTACTTTACTCCCTTTCAGTTATGATCAAGAAAGATACTCTCATCATAAGATACAAATAAGAGGATCATGCGTAATTCACACGATATCACCAAAGAACATTGTGATTGACCAAATTTTGTCCAGTAACTGGAGGGTCACTTTGTTATGGGCGCTGGTCTGGCAGGGCACAGTTAGCCTAAGTGATATGACTCTCACCTTCCATTGGATAATTACCTTCGATGTATATCAAACGGTTCCCCCGCATCGTACCGCTTGACCAAAGTCATGATGGGAGGTATATTGCAGGGAACTCCTTCACATACGCCGAGTATATCGAATTCGCTCTCACATGTACCGTCCCCACGAGGTATATAGTGAGGAAATTCATGTACACTTAGGTGTATCAAATGACTTTTCCACACGTACCGATTGCCCTATAAAAGTAAGACGTATATCGTGGAAGCCACGCCAAAGGGGGGAACCCTTTCTGATTCACCCAACAAACTGCATACCCGCATATAGGTGTCAAGCTTAGGACACACATATTAGATTGTCAGTTTCTACCCGAAATTCTAGGTCGGCCTGCCGCCCAAATTTTCTCATATTTTTAAAATGATACCTTTCCCGTGAGCCTGGTTTCAAGTCCAGCCATAACTTTGCATATATTACAAACCCAACTTTTCCAGTCTCGGAACACATCCAGCATTTCATTTTACAATTAGGAGAATTTAATACAAGTGTGAACATAATAATAATAATCATGCTGAGACCCGTCTACCAAAAACATTTCTCCTTTCTTTACAAAAAATCCAAAAAAAAATTCATCCTTTTTTTGTCAAAAATAAATCCCATTTTACGGCTTCTCAGGTCGATCGCACGCCTTCGGCGTGGCTCCTTATTAGCTTTGGTCTTCAGTCATGTCACCCCGGAGTTCCGTCCGTTCCCCTGCTACCTCTTTCGAGTCTGGTATCCATCAACTTTCCATGGAAAACATAGATCAAGTACTAGTTGTACAGCTAAACTTGACTGCAATTTTAGCTCAACTCATGTCCAAGATTGACAACCTTCAGACTGAGGCTAAGAGATATAACGAATCCAAATTCTTATTCCTCAAGAGCCCGAGGCCCTATTCCCTCGTACTATGGGCCCACCCGTGCTAATTTAGGTTCCCGAAGAATATAATCACGCTCCACGTGCCCCTCCTGTTAATGGGTCACTGTCGGCCCAGCTTCCTATGTCAAACCTTGCCCAGCCTGGGGATAACTTGCCTATGATCATTGATTCGAAAGAGGAAGAATTAAACAAGGTCAAAGAAGATCTCAAGATGCTAACTAAGAGGTTCGACCAAGTCAAAATCTCCACAAATTACATGGACTACACCCACATATATCCTTATCCTAAGGCAAGGTTGCCCGAGAAGTTCAAGATATCGAATATCGAGAAATTAAGAGGAAGTGGACCCCCGATTGTTCACCTTCGCAGTTATCACCGTTCCAAGACTCTCTTAGGGGCTTCTGAAGAAGTGATGGCCCAATTATTTCAGCAAACTCTGAAGGATAGTACTCTCAAATGGTTTTTGCCTCTCGAGGAGTCCAGAATATGTAGCTGGGAGGATGTAGGCCGTGAATTCATATCGCAGTACAAATATAACAAGAGCTTTAGGTCACTCGCCGTGATTTAAAGCTTCTCAAACCGAACACTAGGGAATCAGTCCGTGACTTCATAGCCCGATGGAGGGAAAAGGCAGCCACTATGACCAATCGGCCATCCGAGGAAGAACAAGTCAACATACTGAAGAGTAACTTCTTGCCCCATGTCCAAGCATCCATGGGAGGACAATACTATCCACACTTTTAAGCTCTCAGAGAAGTAGGATTAGAAATCGAGGAAGGTCTTACTGAAAAAGAGGTTGAACCAAAGAAAGTGTCCGGACAGTTGACCCCCAGAAAATATGACAAACCTGTCAATGATGTAGACTCAACCATCAACAACATCTCTCAACTGACCACTTAATTAGCACCAGAAAGACTCCATGTCCCAGTTCGAAAGTAATACACCGAGATCCATGCTCCCCTCTCCAAAGTTTATCAAGCCCTGTTAAGCCGAAACCATAACAAACCCTTGGACCCGCATCCATTGCCAAACCCACTTCCAAGAAACTTCAAGACAGATGCCCATTGTGCCTTTGAACAAACCATTAGTCATACCACCGACCAATGCTTTCACCTTCGAAACATAATCCAAGGTCTAATTGACCAGGGTACCATTGCCCCACCAGCCAATCCTAAGCCAAACACTAATCACAACCCACTTCAAAATCATACCAATACTATCTTCCTAGAAATGAACCCTGAATTTGATCCCTCAACTCAAATCACATTCGTACACTCTCCCAAACCTCTCCAAACTTGCGCATTTTCCTCCTACACCCTACTTGCCTCACCGATCAGGCATTGTCACTCCTTACTAGAGCATGCATCGCTGTCCGTACCCATTCTAAAAATTGAGGTATGGAATTATCATGTGTTAAACCAACCCCTAGATTCGGGCTGAAATTGCCCTCACAAATGATCATTGATTGCCAGAGGTTCAGTACACTGTTCTTGGAAGCACGGAAATGGGCCCGAGAGTTAGGTGGTACCCACCGATGAAGTTAACCTATATAATGTCATCCAGATCATGGCAAAATTATTCAGGAAAACAAATAACATTTGCAGTCTGACCGAGTTACTTGATACTCTGAAATTGCAAGGGCACCTGGTCCACTCACCCTTATATATCCCCAAATAATGGGAAGACCTATATAAAAGCCATTGAAGTTGTGGAATGCATTGACATTACATGGAAAGAAAAAATTGTTGCCACTAGATGGAGGTAAGAATTCGAAGATTCAAATGAAGAACAAGCTTTCGACAAAACTAGCCCGGTAGCCGACTTGTGTGGGATGATATCATTTGAGGATCTCCTCGGAGAAATAAACAACATGGCAGAACAACCCGAGATCGACGAAGAAATAGGGTTCATGTTCTTACCTTCTTTAGTAAATCACATGAACAAATCAGGGATGCATTACTAGATCCCAAGCTCACTACCAGCCAATGATAAGGGGAAGGGCATTAAAAACCTTCCTATACCATAAATGACCCTCGAGGAGAGGTAGATCCTCGATCAACTAAAGAGAACTCAAGCTAAAATCACTCTATGGTGGGTTTTTCATGTCTTCCCAGCTGTACTGAAATGCTTTGATCAAGTTGCTAATTGGACCTATAGTTCCTCCCTCTACTACACCAGAAGAAGTAGTAAATTTAGTCGGATCCTTGACCTCTACCCGAATGCTATCCTTCTCCGAAGAAGAAATCCCCAGAATTGAGCCAAACAACAATCATGCACTCAACATCTTCATCGAAGTTATGGATAAAATCGTAACACTCTCTCTTGTCGATAATGGATCCGCCTTGAATGTATGCCCATTAAGAACCTCCAAATGCTTAAGACTAAAGGAAAGTGACCTTACTCTAACCTCCGTTGCTGTACGTTCCTACGATAATATTCGTCAAGAAGTGATGGTATCCATAAAACTTGTAGTAGGGGATGGCCCTATAAACCCCGCCGTTGAATTCCAAGTTATTGACATTCCATCTTGTTTCAACCTATTGCTCGGACGACCTTGTCTCCACATTATCAAGGGTGTGTCTTCCTCACTCCATCAGAAATTGAAGTTCTTCGCCGATGAATGATTCATCACCATTTTGGGCGACGACAATAATGCCGAGGGTGCAAGTAGAAGCAATCCAATCCTTGAGATACAACACGGGACAAATGTTATGCTCCTATCAGGATTCCGAGTTGATCTACTCCTACTCCCGGCAGGGGATGATTTCAAAGAAATGGTATGTCAAGAATACGACCCTCATGGCAATGTCAATGTGATTCAGATGTTCAGAAACATGCACTTCATGCCCAGACTGGGGCTAGGACAAAGACAACAAGGGATACCTGATCACATTCAACTGAAGAAAGCATTCCCTCCTTTTGGTTTGGGGTATCAACCATTAAAACAAGAGCTCATAATGATCCACTAGTCTCGACCAAAGAGAAGATTAGACTGCCTCTAAACCATCTCAGGTGACTCCTTGAATGGACGATTCATCAAAGAGGGTGAGTACTCCCCCTTTTGCAGCTTTCCAAAACCATTGCATGACCATATAGACAAAACGATAAAACCCGAAATGGAGATCTTTTTCCAAGACACCTACCCATGGGTCAAAAGTTCCCAATGCCATGTACAACCGCTCATCAAAGATACCGAAGAGACTCAGGAAAGTGACTCTGAGGACTCGTTCAACTTACATACACTGGGGCTGACACTCTGCATGGTTCATTCAAGCACTACATCACTGGATCCATCCCACCTGATTAAAGCTACTGATACGCCTCCCCTCAACTGGCATGCTACGCCAGTTCTACCTGTTGAAATCCTACCTAACCCCAATGTTTACTACATTTCTTATTCTATTGTTTATTCTTGCTCAAATGTAATCGATACCTCCTTTGATGAGGTTCTCAATGCTGTTTTTCCAATTAATGAAATAAACGAAGATTTTCAGTATCTTGATGTGTCTTACATTAATTCTTTACATTCTAATCAAACTTTTGATGATGATGATTTTGCAAATGAACAATTCTTAACTTATGTAAATAAGGTGAATAACAAACAACATAACCTCATTCAAGTTAATGAAGAAGAGACTGTTATTATTAACCTTGGTTCTAGTAGCCAACTACGCGAGATTAGGATAGGGGCTACCCTTGACGAGCTTCAGCATGCACAACTCGAAGAATTATTAAAGGAATTCGTGGATGTCTTCACATGGTCCTATGATGATATGCCCAGTATTGATCCTGAAATATCTCAGCATGAGATCCCCACTCTTCCAGATTAGAAGCCGGTTAAACAAAAGCTCAGAAAGCTCTGCAACGAATGGTCGCTCAAAGTCAAAGAAGAGGCGGTCAAACAGCTGAATGTGGGTTTCATTCGTGTGATCGAATATCCCACATGGATAGCCAACATAGTGCTTGTGCCGAAATCAGGACGAAAAGTTCGAATGTGCGCAGACTACCGGGACTTGAATAAAGCCTCTCCAAAAGATGATTACCCGCTACCCAGCATGGACATGATCATGGACAACACGGCCAATCATGCTCTTAAGTCATTCTTCATCGGGTTTGACGGATACAACCAAATCAAAATGCACCCAGATCATCAAGAAAAAAAAACGCGTTTATCCCCCCATGGGGATTCTTTTGCTACACTATTATGCCATTTGGTCTCAAGAATAACGAGGCTACCTACCAGAGGGCTGCCACGACCATCCTACATGATCTGATTCATAATGAAGTTGAGGTCTATGTGGATGATATGATTATCAAATCCAAAACTAGAGAAGGTCATGTTCTTGATCTCCGAATGTTCTTCGAACGACTGCAACGATATCAAATGAGATTCAGTCCACATAAATGTGTCTTCGGTATTACAAAGGGAAAACTCTTAGGATTCATGGTCAGTGAAAAAAGGATAGAAGCAGATCCTGCAAAGATAAAAGCCATACTTGAGATGCCACCTTCCCAAATGGAGAAAGAGGTCGAAGGTTTCCTTGGGAAATTGCAATACATCAGCTAACTCACATCCATCTACGAACTAATTTTTAAACTCCTCTGAAAGGATTCAACAAAAGTTTGGAACGAGGTCTGCCATGAAGCCTTCGATCGAATTAAACAATACCTGACTCAACCTCTGGTACTCATGCCACCACACCTTGGTCTCCCCTTGCTCTTATACCTAACCATAACGGACACTACAACTGGGTCTTTTCTAGCTCAGTACCTTAAAGATTCCAGTAATAAAAGAGCCATCTATTACGCCAATCGCAAACTGGTCGATTACGAAGTCAACTACACCACTTTGGAAAAAGCATGCGTCGTGCTTTTTTGGGTCACCCAAAAGTTACGACACTATATGCTCGCCTTCCCCATTAAACTTGTATCCCCAATGGACCTCATCAAGTACCTGCTTGAGAAACCCTCATTATCCAGCCGAAAGGCTCGATAGTTGATGCTCTTAGCCAAGTTTGATATCGTATACGTCACACAGAAATCTATGAAGTGAAGAGCCATCTCTGACTACCTCGCTAACTACCCCATGGAAGAGGCTGATGGCTGGATCTCCGAATTCCCAGATGAAAACATCTTTTATGATGGTCAAGATGACCTGTGACGTCAAATGTCTTTGATGGCCTAGCCAACAAAAAGGGATATGGAATTGGGATACTTTTGATCACCCTAGATGACTTCAACACTCCCATCGCCATCAAATTGGATTTCCCCTGCACCAATAACATGACTGAATACAAGGCATGTACGATAGGCCTCAAAGTTGACCTCAAGAAAGGAATTCAATGTTTAGATGTTTAGGGGGATTCTACCCCTCATTATTGGTCAAGTGCTCAGATAATGGAAAGTCAAGGACGAGAAACTTAAACCGTTCCATGCCCACTTAGAAAAACTAGCCTCCCAATTCTAAGACATCACCTTCCACTACCTACCTCGAGCAAAGAATAACCTAGACGATGCCCTTTCTACCTTAGCCTCCATAGTCGATATACCAAAAGGAATAACAATGGCCCCCTTCCTGGTCTAAAAGTAAGATAAACCAACCCACTTCTACCATATTGAGCTCATCACCAAAGAATACCATGAGCTAGCCAAATACTGGTATTATGATATCTAGCACTTCCTCAAGCACGGTAAGTATCCCGAGGGTTCCAAAAAGAATGATCGGGCAACCCTGCGAATACTGGCCACCTAGTACATCATCTGTCACAAAGCACTATTTAAGAGAAACTTTGATGGAACCCATCTACACTCTATTATAGGGGCTGGCGTTGAAGAGGTGATGCAAAGAATCAACAATTGGGAATACGGATGCCACATGAACGGTCACATGCTTGCCAAGAAGATCATTCGACAAGGCTACTACTGGAGCACTATGATCCAGGATTGCACCGCCTATGTGTGAAAATGTCTCAAATTCCAACAGTTCTCCAACCTTTAACACTTGCCTCAGCTAGAATTATACAACATGACTTCTCCCTGGTCGTTATCCACCTGGGGCATCAACATTATAGGGAAGGTTACACCCAAGGCCTCTAACGGGCATGAGTTCATACTAGTTACCATTTATTACTTCACCAAATGGGTCGAAGCTGAGTTATATGCAGTTCTGAACGCCAAGAAAGTGGCCAAATTCATTAAGAAAAACATCCTCTGCTGATATGGGGTCCCGCACGAGCTAGTGTCAGATAACGGGTTGCATTTCAAGGTAGAAGTCACAGAAGTGGTCAACGAGTATGTGATTCAGAGACACAAATCTTCTCCCTACCAACCTCAAAACATTGGTGGAGTCGAAGCCGCTAATAAAAAACTCAAAGCCATCATCAGTAAGATGACCAAAAGTTGTCGATATTCGGTCGATCGAATCCCATACATCCTGTGGGGATACCGAACCTCAATCTTAACCTCTACTGGGGCTACCCCTTACTCTCTAGTCAATGTCATGGAAGAAGTCCTACCCATGGATCTAGAAATACCCTCGTTATGCTTCATTCTTGACATCAAGGTCAGTGAGTAAGACGAGCATCAATGCCGCCTCCATGAGATGTCGCCCCTGGACGAAAGGAGATTAAAAGTATTGTATCACATACAAGGGTACCATCTCCGAATAGCGCATTCATTTAATAAGAGAGTCAAGGATCACAACATCCAAGAAGGGGATTTAGACCTCAAAGAAATAGTAGATCCCATTTGGGACCCCAGGGGGAAATTCAAGCCCAATTAGAGCGGCCCGTACATTGTGAAAAATATCTTATCCGGCGGTGCAGCCATGCTGACCGAATTAGATAGAGAAGAGATGGCTTGTAAAGTCAACCTGGACCATATCAAGAAATTTTACCCCTAGTCCGAAATCTCGGTGCGCTACGACTCTTCTCATCTCCCTTATATTCTAAAAAAAATCTCTTCATTTCCCTCCACCTAGAACTACATGGGCCTGATCCTCTGCAAAAATCATTCTCATAAAAAATAAAAAAAATTCAAAAACCCCCACAGGTACGTGGGCATCTCATACGTCTTACATGAGCACGACTCCTTCTTTTTCATAAAAAAACTATTCTTTTCTTATCTCCGAGAACGATAGTCCATTCTAAAACATATTTGAACAAAAGGATTATGCATGCCTTAGCGATCAGTATAGATAATTAAAAATAAAGAATTCATCAAAAGGCACAGCTAGATGATCAAAAACTTATTTATTTCAATAATAAGAAATTACAGTGCAATTACATAAGAAAAGAAACGGACGACTCCCTCCCCCCTACCTTCCTAAAAAGATAAATAAATTCCCAAGTCTATTCCCAATTACAAAACAAACTCTCCAAGAATCCTACCCACAGCTACCAGAGGATCTCTCTTCATTGTCATCATCTACATCATGGGGTCCCTAAGCTTCCCCTTCCTAAAGGGAGTGTCACATATGCACCAAGGAGCGATAAGCTCGAACCAACCTAGGAAAAACTACCACACCTCCTTCCATGGTATCAGATAGGGAAAGCCATTTTTATCTATTCTCCACTTCCAACATCTTTCCAACTAATGTCCTCCATAACCACTTCATATAATCATCTAGGATATTCCAAACTCTCCCAGCAGACTGAGAGGGATGGGTTGACGGACGTCGACTCTCCCACAAAGAGCCAAGCCGTATGCGCAGATGATCTGTCAAATCTTCTACCGAAAAAAAGTCTAGTGTCTGAGGTGGCATGATCTACTCCCAATCAAATTAGCACATAAGCTGCTAAGGGAAATAAAAAGAGGTCTGCCTGAGACCAACCAGTGAGACATATGGGTATTCTCCCAGTTCCAGAATAGGCAGTAGCTGTCCCCACTAAGGTACTGACCAGTACATATTTAGAGCCCCATGCTCCACGAACCAGTTCTCCCAGCTCTCAATATCCAGGATAACACTAATGAAATCGCGTGAAAAGAAATTAGGTATAGTCGATAAAGGGTATTCCGGAGGAGTCACCAGGTGAAATCTTTCAGACAACCATATGAATAGCATCACAGGGCTACCTTTCTGAAAGTTAGAATGACCTTCTAGCCAGGCATCCAAGTCATTTAGACTCTTCGCCAGTATCACCGCCATAGGATTGCGACAGTAGGACATCCATGAGGTAATAGCTTAAAGTTATCAGTCCACCATCAGCTACCCAGTCTCCAGCATCAATTTTGAAACCAAGCCTTGAATGACATCTCCGACAGATCCAGCATCACCAACCTCCTATAAATGCATGGACTGCGATACCGCCGGAAGAGAAATCATACCTCCAGCCACCAGTAATCTATCTGCTGAGGACAAAATACAAATAAGCCCAAACAATAACTCCCAGGGAGAATGGAAAAACTCAGGCAGAGCCAAAGCAACGTCGAGATTTATCCCCAATATAGCAGAAAATTCCTCATAAGTCGAACAAACTTCTTCCAAGCCAAAGAGGAATACATGGTCTTTAGGGTACCAGAATTATACCGTCTCCATCATCATGTTCCACTCTATGGGACGATAACACCATAAAGAAACTCGACACATGTTGTAAGCATCGTAGTCGATGTTATAAGAGCAAATCACCTCCAAATTCGTAGTTGGAATACTCAACTCTACCAGGGAGGGTCATCTCACAGAATAAGAAAGTAGGAATGCGAGGGTGTGAGGAAAACACTCCACTCTTACCCCTCTTTTATACTTAAACCCCCCCCCCCCCCCCCCCACAAAAGACATAGCCCCTGCAGAAATCAGAGGAAATCCTTCCCCATAAGGTACCGAAGGCTGACGAGGGTACTAATCAAAGCTTTGAATTGATGGTGCTGGACTAACTTGCCGATAGGCAGGAAAAGCTGCTTGACGATCGGTAACCCCTACTTTTGGAAATTTTCCTTTTGCCTCTTTTATCAAAATTCAAAAATGTCAAAATAAGTTGATATTCTAAACAGAATTTCAAAAATCCCCTTTTTATCTTTATATAAATTCTCATAAAACTTCCTTTCAAAATCCCAAAAATATTTATTTTTACGGTCTCAGCAGCAAAGTAAAAAGCGCATGTGCATTCATTCATTCATCATTAACAGAAGATAATAAAAAAACACCATTGCATTGCATATACATTTTTCTGTGTTAAATCATTTTTGCACGAAAATAAAGAAAAGCAAAAAACAAACGGGACTCAGCCTGAACCCACATTATCTCACTCTCTCACACCTAACCTTCCCCTCTACCTCCTAAGATCTTTCACCCCTGTGACA
Source organism: Sambucus nigra (assembly GCA_949130495.1). Classification (NCBI taxonomy): domain Eukaryota; kingdom Viridiplantae; phylum Streptophyta; class Magnoliopsida; order Dipsacales; family Adoxaceae; genus Sambucus; species Sambucus nigra. Next base: position 367,403,834 of record OX422212.1, read on the forward strand.
CGCTCTCTTTCCCTGATGGCGATATGATGCACCACCGCTGCTTGAACCAAACTCCTCCCCGGATGAGGTAGATGGCACCAAGCAAGCAGGAACAAGAATCGCATCCCGAATATGGGCAGTCGCTGAAGATATCTAGTCCTTAATATCCCTCAGCCAGGTGGTGGACCCCCAGACGTGCTTCAAGAAAAGGCAGAATCAATATTAAAGTAGAAAAGATCAAAAGAAACCAAAGGAGAAGAAGAGAAAGATATACCTTAGGATGAAGAACCTCCTCTGTCAGTACTAACTCCTCCAGGTCCATCGCATGAGGATGATGAAGCATAGGAACCATCCCTTCATCAGCCCATCGAATATTGTATGAAGGAGTATACATCCACACAAAGGGAACCTTAGAAGTCACTGTTATAGCAGATGTCAAAGGACCGCCACCATTGTGCGAGTACCCCACTAGTCAACTCAAACCAGCAAGAGGGAAGGGCAGTTCATCATATATGTTGGGCACCATCAGCTAGCTTATCACAAAGTCCATATAATCATACGGCACATACATATCGGTGAACAAAAGGTAGGAATCACCAATCATTATCGCGAACCTCGCAACCTCTGGCAACAGTCGCTCCCGCCTCATAGACATAAGGGGCCTCGTAGGTGGCACCACCACCTCTCCCTCAGCAATCTATTGGACCACCGTCTCCCCAAGATACCAAGTATGGACAAACTCATGCACTGGAAAATGCCTCATCTGTGCATTTACTCCAGTCAACCCCGTGTCCTGAATGGTTATCCCCCAAGGGTAAAAGGTCACCTGAAAAATCCCCAGCAAAGTATAAGGAAATATGGTATCAGAGCACCCAAATATCTTAGACTGGAGAAGAAAAAGTCTTACCCTATCACTAGTCAGTCCATTCAAGAATTGACGCACCACCTCTAGAGAGAGAGACCTCTTCGACTGCCGATTGGCCTTACGCCATCGATGCAATCGACAAAAATCCCCAATGGTCTTATCCTTCAAAGTGATCAGTTGGGTATTACACCTAATCGCCTCATAGAACCATGGCTGCTAAAGATAAAAAATTTCGCAATTAAAAAGAGATGCATAAGGGAAATTCTAATGCATAAAAGAAAATGCACAAAATTAAAATAATACCTCAAGAAGATACAGGCCTCCAGTGAAAGACTGTCGGCAACACCGGCTGGATGCATCCAAGGAAAAATAAAGAGTCTCCAACGTCAGGCTCCCCCAATGATAAAGAGGGATGTTCGAAAACATCCTCGGGTATGGTAAAAACCATAAGTGGACAACGTCGCCGCTCGACGCCACTAGAAATCCCCCCAACACCAAAAAAATGAACAACCGGGCCATCTGCCTCACTTGCATCCCATCCTTCACATCAATCACTCTGCCGAATAAAAAACCCTTTCGCGGCGATAATGGATGGAGTCCCCAGACACTATCCTCCCCACATCACCAAGCGCCGCGTGCACCGCCTCCGGCCTCACCCACAAAGAGCGATCCACCTTTATTTGATCTCCATCACAATATAGCCCCTGTAGCTGCGACACATCTATGGGAGTCATAGTCATCTCCCCAAAGCTAAAATGAAAGGTGTGGTTAGTTTCCCATCACCTCTCCCCCAGAGCACATAAGACTGCTGTCGAATGAGGTATCTCATCTAGCATATATGCCAACCTCCCATAGCCTACTGAGGATACCACCAAGCGCACCACAGGTGGAAGATGCTCCCAGACATCCTTAAGCCCCGTTGTCTCGCGAGCACGGATATTCGTCAGAGAAACATCAGACTGCCAAAAGAGAAAAACCATGTCAGAATTCAAGAAAAAAGGAAAACCACAAAAAAAATGCCAGAAGTCATTTTACTTACATAACTGCCAGGTTTCACCACCCTCGAAGACCGATGATGCGACGGCTCCCGTAATAAGGTTCGCTCATCCGCAACCGGCTCGATTGCGTCAAAAGAGTTCTCGTTCCCCAAAGAAAGAGGTGCCCTGGCCCTCCACTCCATATTTACCAAGTCATCAACAGCCAACCATTCCCGGTGTAATATAGTGCTCACTAAAGCGGCCATTTTTTAGATATCAGAATGCTAGAACGATTCTCAGAAGAAAATCGCAGAAAGAGTGAAGGAAAGAAGCCATGAAAAATGAGGGGAATTCGCTCGCTTTATATAGGATGACAAGGGTCATGTTGATCGGCATTGACCCCCAACCTACCAATTGGCACTGACCATTTTCCTTCTTGAGGCAGCCCAAAAGTCTAATACCACTGGCGTATGGAACCCTCCACACCATGCCGACCGGTACCTCCCTTAAATTTTCGTACAGAAATTCCCAAAAAATAATAAAAAACCCCAAAAAATCCTCAAAAAATTTCTGTAAATCCTAGAAACGATTTAGAGCATTTTCATCAAGAAAATTCCGCACTTCCTCAAGAGGAACCCCTATTTACCCAGCGAAACTCTCAAAAGACAAGCGGAACTCTCCCTGGCCATGTCCCTAGAGGACCTCCAAAATATCCAAAACTTCAGGATCATCTCTTATTTCCCAAAGGTCTCAAATCTCTCCAAGAAATACGTCTAAACCCTAGACCACCTAATCACTACCCCAGCATCAGATTGGTTGTTCCCCAGCTAAAGTCTCCAAAATACACAAGGATTTCCCCAGAAATTGTCTCCCCAGCTCAAATCAAAATCACAAGGTAATTTTTCTGGCAGAGTTCCCCAAGAACTTCTCACCTTAAGCCCATAGAATTGGCTTTGACCCGCAGAATCGGTCACCCTCATCTTCAACCCCACAGAATTGGCTTCGACCTGCATAGTTGGTCATCTCATCCTTAAGCCCTCAGAATTGGCTTCGACTCGTCGAATTGGTCATCTCATCCTTAAGCCCACAGAATTGGCTTTGACCCACAGAATTGGTCATCTCATCCTTAATCCTGCAGAATTGGCTTCGACTCGTAGAATTGGTCATCTCATCCTTAATCCAGTAGAATTGACTTCGACCCGAAGAATTGGTCATCTTATCCTTAAGCTCGTAGAATTGGCTTCGACCCGCAGAATTGGTCATCTCACCTAAAGCCCACAGGATTGGCTTCGACTCATAGAATTGGTCATCTCATCCTTCATCCCGCAGAATTGGCTTCAACCCGCAGAATTGGTCATTTCACCTTAAGCCCGTAGAATTTGCTTCGACCCCTAGAATTGGTCATCTCACCTAAAGCTCGTAGAATTGGCTTCGAGCTGCAAAATTGGTCACCTCAACTTAATCTCTTAGAATTGTCTTCGACCCACAGAATTGGTCCTCTCACCTTAAGCCCGCTGAATAGGCTTCAACCCGTAGAATTGGTCATCTCACCTTAAGCCCATAGAATTAGTTTTGACCTGCAGAATTGGTCATTTCACCTTCAGCCCGCAGAATTGGTCACCTCAACTTAATCCCGCAGAATTGGCTTCGACCCGCAGACTTGGTCATCTCACCTTAATCCCAATAGAATTGGCTTCGACCTGCAAAATTGGTAATCTCACCTTAAGCCCATAGAATTAGCTTCAAACAGCAAAATTGGTCATCTCACCTTATGCCCGCAGAATTGGCTTCGTCCCACAGAATCAGTCATCACAACTTAAGCCCTCAAAATTATCTTCGACCCTCAGAATTAGTCACCCCCATCATTACTTAGGTCCTCGAAATTGACCTAAATCTTTGGTCATCACATCCTTTAAGTCCATCCCTATCATGCCCCTTTAAGCCCTCAAAATTGTCTTCAACCCACAGAATTGGTCACCCTCATCTTCAAGCCCTCAGAGCTGACTTTGACCCATAAAATTTATCATCCTCATCCTTAGGTCCTTAGAATCGACTTCGACCCATCCTCTTTCAATGGCATCACGTGGTGTCTATTCGACGGCTATCTCCTGTTCCAAACTCACTCGTCAAGGGGATCTATATACACCCCATTTTAATACCCCCTAACATGTCCTAAGGTCCCTAGCACCTCCCTTCATCATTTCAGACCCAAGTCATACCCTAGGTATTGACCTAAAGGCCATCGAGCACTCCTCGACCTCGTTTGACCAAAATTCAAACTCTTTAGCTCGATCAAGACTGAATGAATCTTTGAAGGGAACTAAAACCCCTTTCCAACGGCCCATCATGCACACAATTCTGACTTACGATGCGAACGATCGACCCACTTTCCCCCGAATTTTGATCAGGAGGTCACCTGACGCTCACAGGCTCCATTTGACCAAATTTAACTCTTTATCTTGATTGATACTGAATGAAACTTCGAAGGGCCCTAAAATCCCTTTCCAACGGTCTACCCCGTGCGTAATTCTGACTTACGGTATGAACGAACGATCCTTTTTACTCCGAAAGGTTACCAAATGCTTCCAGGCCCCGATTGACCAAAGTCAACTCCCCAAACCAGTTCATACTCTTTGGAATGTCGAATTACATCTCCTAAACTTTCTAATGGTCCACCCTGTGCGTGATTTTGACTTACCATGAGGACGAACGATACGTTTGCATCCGAAGTTTCCTCGTCTAAAGGACCGACGAGCGCTCCGAGCCACATTTGACCCAAAGTCAACTCCAAAACCCGGGAGCAGTCCAAAGGAATTTCAAAGGTCTCTGAAATAACTTTCCAACGGTTCACCCCGTGTGCGATTTGGATCAACGGTTCACACTCTACGATCAATTTTTCGAAGGAACCTAAAAGACATTGCCAAACGGTAGGTTCCAAGTCCTGCCTATCGGTAGTGTGCCTAAACACACCTGCCGAATGGTAGGACTAGGTCTATGATGATCATAAATTCCCTAGAACTATAAAAATGAGGGCCTAATGTCATTTCAAAAAAAGGAGGAAGATCAGAGATCGATCACTCTCAGCAAGCTCAGAAAACCCCTCTTGAAGTCAGCGTGATTTCCACATCCAAATCCCTTTTCAACCTTCACCTTTCATCACCTTTTTCTTCAAACTTGGTGAATTAAGTACCTTCCATCATCATTCAAGTTCAAGGGATGGTCTCCAATATCCAAGATCAAGCTCAAGGTCTTTAAGAAGGTCCAACTTTCCTTAAATTCGTGTAAATTCTAATTAGTTTGTCTTCTTACTTAGTAATTTTATTCCCTTATCTCACATATCCTAATATACTTTTTATCTAGTATTATTGCCCATATCTTATTTTCATATAAACAAAGTCCAAAAAAAACAAGAAAAATAGGATTTGCTCATAAATTCCCAACGGGAATTCTCACAGTTTTCTCACAACTAAAACACTTTTTTACACACACACCCATATAAGAGAAGTCCTCGATTGGATTTATGGGATAAATCCCACCTCTTGTTTTTCATACGAACTACGTGGACTTTGATTCCTCTATAGGCTACGTAGGCGTCTCGGGGTAGAACCCGGGACTCGAGTCCTTTTTCTAGTTTTTTCCTATTTTTCTATATTCTTTAAACTTAACTCTCTTAGATTCTATATATTTACATATATGAATATTTGTTCTTGGTGGCGTATTATTTAACATGCGTTATCATTCCCTTATAATGATCGACGCTAGGATAATCGCATAAATCCTATTTTCTAATATTACTTTTAGGAACATTCCTATGGATGACTCGCTTTATCTCTTACATGATACAAGTCGATGATTCATATCTTCACTACATATACACATGCACACATATCATGGGGAAATAAAGGAAAATAGAAACAGCCCATGAGAGACCGTAAGGGAGGAATGATTGCCTAACACCTTCCCATTTCGTAACTTAGCCTCCGGACCCTTTTCAAATCATTTTGGTTTCGTATGTATCAGTATGTATTTGGATGCTGTCCTTCGGGATGGCTCCCTTTTCTTTTGTCTGTTTTGAGTAAAATAGACTGGCGACTCTATCTCTCTATATTTTTTCACCTCATTCATCGACACCGGCCGAAGCGCTCCTGAGAGGGATGCACGGGACCTAGAGGGATACTCTCCCACCGCGAGGATATATCCTGAGGATGGCCATAATGGGCGCTTGATCATATTGTAAATTTTCTAGTTGAACTCATTTTCCCATGCCTTAGATCTCCTCATCGGCCAACTCATCTTCATCATATACAAATCGCTCGTGATTTGACTTAGAGCTTCCAATATTACGGTCGGACATAAATTCTCTAGAGAATAAATACACCTCTACAGTAATGTATTCCTCCATGATGGATCCTTAAATGTACCTCTTATTTATTCCTCGAAGATGGATCCTTCAGTGTACCTCTTATTCTTAACATACTATTGGAAAAATTTCACCAGCCTATATAATAAAGTAATTAAAACTCAGCAAACCCTAAATTAAAGTAATTAAAGTAAAATAAATTTTCATCAACTTATATTAGCACGTATACATTTCATATAAGTACATTCATCGATGTCTTACTGGGATGTAAAGAATCACTTCATCACGTAAGTGCACCGATAAATAAATAGTAATGTCAGAGAATTCCATGGGTAAGTACTTATCCAATACATAAGTTTCATCACATATAGTTTCTTTTTTAGACACAATGTGCTTTTGGTTGACTACTTTTACAAATAATGGTGTGAAACAAATGTTAATTTGTGTAATGGCCCTCTAAAAATCTTTATGTTTAAATAAACAATGCTTAAATAATAAAATGGCCATTTGCATGATCACATGCCGATTTTGAGACTTCCACTTTTCTAGATTATGTGTGGCGTAGCTCGTAATCCTCTAAAATATTGATAAAAATTATAGGGAACATTTAAATTTTGCAGTTTATCTAAAAGAACCTTTATTTCTTCGCTCGTCAAAGTATATGCCCCAGGGGGTATTATATTCCTCCCACTACTATCTTCTTTTAACCATGATTATGTTTTAGTTTTAATCATTGAAGATCGTGACGTGCCATTTCTCCATCCTTAGAATGACCTCCACTTAGGCATGTGATGAAAAGATGTTGGATGATGTTCTTCTCAGTATGCATGATATCTAATACATGACGCATGGGGTTACCCTTATAGTATGGAAACTTAAATAATATTAACCTCCGACACCATGCCTTACTTTTCTCCGCTTTATTCTCAAAAGGGATCTTTTTATGTTTGACATTATTGAATTTAGGATTCTTCCCTAGAACATTAACTCCACATTTTGAAGGCCTACTTTGAATTTTTCAACCTAAAATGTTTCTCAACGGTAGCCTATGTTAGACCCCGCCCAGAAATAAGTTAGCATTTTTATCAAATCTAAACTTATGATCAGTGGGCAAGAATATCCTATATAAGAGCATGTTTTCTATCATTTCTCATAGCTTAGGCTTACATTTAGTTTGTCATACTCCGTTACATTTCGACTCCAGCCGTCAAGAAGAAGAGAATCTCCAACATCTCCAAGTTTAATGGTAATCCACTCTATGAAGGTATAAAACTTTTAGGAATTTAAATTTATTTATTAAATTTATTTTGGAATGTTTTATTTTTACGAAAATTAAAACATGATTTTTTAAGTTTAATATTGAGGTGTTTTTTATGCCTAATTTTTTTGGAAAATCGCTGACCTCATTCAAACGAGAAGGCTTTCTCATTAGAACGAGATGTCAAACTCGTTATAAGGTTCAATCAATCATTTTACCTAACGTGCATTTAACTCGGGATACAGTTTTGAAACATTTTAAGCTTGTTCAAATGAAATAGCTATGTCATTTGAATGAACTTTATTTTATTAAAACAAGATGCTATTCTCATTCTAACGAGTGATGCTGCCTCGAATTTTGAGCCAACATATAAGTACCTATTTTGTAAAGTTTTTGAGAGACACTTTTGTTAAAGCAAATTTGGCATACCTGTTACAAAAGTCCTCATCTCTTTTGGGCCTAAGATCCTTTTGATTCACAAAATCATCATTCAAACTATATATGTGAATCTATTTCAAACCCTACATAGTTTCATATTGGATATAATATTTTGGAGAAATCATGTTCACTGCTAACCTTGTGAACCTTGGAGGGGATCACTACTGAAGGAAGACAAAGTGTGATCGATGGACACTGAGTGTGGACCACCACTTATGGATTGATTTGGAGTTGAGTAGTATTTTTATATATGTTTTGTAAGTAATCCATCTTGTAAAACTGTCTAAAGTGCCGAAAAATGTTTTGCCATTTTTAAGGATTTTCCTCATATTTGTTTGCTCTTGCATGCGAAGTCTATTTTTTATGTTTGGAATTATCATCACATGCAAACCTAAGTTAATGTGATCAAAAGTTTTTAATACTTTGAGTTTGTGTTTGGTGGACAATTAATTATAGAAGTTATTCCATTAAGATCCCAAGCACACTCTTAAATTGGCATCAGAGAAGGTTTCACTAATTTATCGTGTGATTTTGATTTTTCAAAGAGTTTTTTAGTGATACCAATTCTCTTAAATTAGTATCAGAACTTATTTCCGCATTTACAAAGTGGTATCATACCATTCCACTACAACAAGTGGTTGTTATTTTGATAACTTGGCTTTATATGCAAAAAAAAATTTAAAAATTCTCAATGCCACTTAGTCATAATGCCATGTATCCAACTCCCAACCCATATGCACATAAGTTTGTCTCTTATCCGTAGAGTATTAGCCGAGTGTTATCCGATATAAACTTGGTCATAAATTTCTCACCCACTTCGTTTGATCTCTCTAACTAGGTGAAACCTACGCTCAATGTGCTTAACCTTTTTATTCATTATAGGTTCTCTCGAATTTGCAATCATGTCGCTACAAACACTATAAGTGTAATAGCCAATTGCACTTGCAAGAACCTCACCCAAGTTACTTAAGAAGTAACCAAGCCATATAACCTCTTTTGTTATCATCGAAGTGTCAAATACTTTGGCCACTCTCATGGAGTCAAGAATCTAAGATTACTTCACACTCATCTAACTTATAGCTCAACCTCCTTAGATAAACATATATACTGAGGTAGTAAACTTTTAATCCTTATCTCACTTAAAACCATAGTCTATGTGCCTAGAAGGTACAAGACTATTAGACTTAAATCTATTGACACTGCCGAGGGCATAATAAATTTTGGTCTAGTACAAAATATAGCATACTTGAGGTTTCCCACCACTGAATCATTAGGTATATTCCTTATTTCTTCGATCTTAATGAACACTCCACTTATTTAAATAACTGGGAGCCAACCCTCCACTAAAATAAAATAGCTATATCATTCGCTCATTCTTAGCATCACTGTCGATATTAATCAATTATTAACCACCTGTTATTAAATTAAGTCGTGTGTAAATTTTAATCTTCATTTACATGACAATACTACACTACTAAAACCAAAATTTATTGAAATAATTAAATACAATCCACTAGTACATAACAATTCTGAATTTAGAATCCTATTACATGCCAAACTGTACTGAATAAACCATCGATAAAATCTCCATACAACAATACAAAGAATGAAAAAATGAAATGAAATATATTGTCTGACATAGGAAACATGCCCGAATATGAAAAGATCCCTAACTATAATATATAGAAACATAAGCGACCAATACAAGAAAAAACCCTTTTTATGACATTTTAAAGTGTCATAAAAGGAATTTTATGACGCTTTATTTTTTAATAAAAAGCGTCATAAGTTTGAGTGTCATAATTGATACCCATAAAAAGTTTCATATTAGATAACGGTTATATATGACTTTTTTTTCAAAATTGCCTAGCTGCTATAAAAAAAAGGTCATAATATACTCTGTAAGATGTCATATTCGATTTTAAAAGCGTCATGATGAACATTTTTTAAAATTTTAAAAAGTTCATAAAAAATTTCATAACTTGAGGGTTTAATATGAACGGTCATAAATTAAACATATAATCAAAAATATTAATAATCAATATTCAGGTCATAGTTGATAAATAAATCTAAACACAACCAAAAATTCATAGAATCATTATTTCCACATTCAATGTTACAATTTATATATTATAAATTATATCATTTAGCCAATAAATAGAGCAACACTCCCACCAACATATTTTTATTGTCTCACATCAAATTGAGAAAACACATAAACCAAATTAAATTTATCTATCAAAATTAAGTGTTCCTCTGTAGTAATAACCACTTCATAATTTTAGGTAACAATGCGTCGAGGTCCTGTTCCATCTTGCATTCATTGTCATGTTGTCTGATAGCAAATAAACCTTTCACATTCCTCTAAGTAGATGTTCATGCATAAGTTCAAAACATCATATATAAATCTCTAGTGCAATGTAAAACACAACAAATGAATTCCAAGTTTTCGATATTATTAAGTCGTGTATAATTTAAGTCGAAAATATTTTTTATATAACACAAACAATTGTAAAAAAATTTAAAAAATTGTGCAGAAAATGTGTGTCTATTCGCTTTCTGGTATGTTTATTAGTTGTTTTACTTTTTTATCCACCAACAACCAATTTCAAATGTGTCTCTATTCGAATTAATCAATTTAGAACCCTTATTAATTTCAAAAAAATTTAGCAGAGTTTCCTTTGTTTATTCGTGAAATCCAACCTGTTTTAACATTATAATAAACTCAACAACAAAAGTCCCAACTAAACCATCAATAAATTCCTTCCATGGATTCAACATATATAATATAAAAAAAATTAAGTCCATTAACATAAAATTCTCAACTGACTCATATCCGAGTTTAAAAAAATATAATAATAATAATCTCACACGAGCGGTATTGCCTAATAATAATCTTACATTAGTCCCTTTGTGAGGTGTGCGTCCCTCTTTTCGAACCTTTATGTTCTTATCTTTCATTTCCACACTCTAACTCTAACTCTAAAGTTTTATACTTAGAAATTTGAAATTTACAATGACATTCGAATCCATGACTCTCGTGACTTCAAGGGTTGTTTGTACAAGTTACTATAATTGTGTATTAGGTGTGTTTGCCTCTTTTCATAATGTTTGATTGTTGTTTTTAATTTTCATCCACAAAACTCCAATTTGTGTCACCGCCTCCATCAAATTTCGGAAAGGTATCACCCACAAAATTGTGCACTTCATTTTATAGATTAGTTTAGCTTCTTACTACTTCATGCTGGAATAAGCGATCATATTTTTATTATTTGTTGAATCATATGATATAAATTAGTGGTAGAGGTTTGAGTTATTTTTTGTCAATTTATTTTTAGATTTGTTTTTCATTGATTCAATGTTGTGATTGATGAGTTTAATGTATCTTCATTAGCTTAAGATGATTTTGAGACTCGATGCTAGTCGTTCGATATTTTACTATGTAAATGAGAAATCCTAATGTTGTGATAATACTTAATGCTAATATGTGCATATAAATTGTACTTGTAGGATTTTTTGAATGTGCAGCCATTTTATGTCGTTTATTAAACCATTTGATGTAAACTAGTGGTAGAGGTGTTTGTTGTATTCATCTATATATTATTTGTCATTGATTTGGTATTTTGTTGTGACTGTTGAGTTTAAAATATCTACTTTGTGTTATTATCAGGTTGAGAGTCGATGCAAAGTCAAGATATAAACGTTGTTCTCTATAAATCAGGAATAGTAATGTTGTGATATGCTTGTATTTACATGTAGATGTATTTATCGACTCTCTGAATTTGTGATCGATTTATGTTGTATGTTAATCCCATGATGTAAACTTTTAGTAGATAGGTCGGTGTTGGGCTATGTGATCGTGGTTTTCTTTGTGTTTCATTTTAAGTGATTAGGTTGTGTACACTTCACTCAACATTCCTTCTCAACTAACTGGTGGGAAATCGATCCATGGCGATCCTTGTGTCGAGTATTGGAATGGAATTACATGTATGGGTTCTACTATGGTTTCCATATAACTTTATTTAATAAGACTCTTATTTTACCTTCGCAGTACCAATTATAGTTTTAACGAATCGGCATTTAGCACAAGTGTTAGAATGGTTAGTGATCATCATAGTCGACTTAGTCTGGGAGCGGTGCTTTAGAGGCTTTATGCACAATTATGCACAAGTCTATTTTTTTTAATGACAATGTTAATACATGTTGTTTATCTTTTTTTGTTTTTGTACTAAGAAGGTATTTGTTTGTTTATATGTGTATTATATTTTTGTAGATAAAGAATACACCACCGACTCGAGGCCTATGATTTGTTATGAAGAGTTTGAGCCATTAATTTTGAGCATAATTGCAGTCTTCCCAGATTTATCAAAGTTGTAAACACTGTAGGAGGGTAGTTTAGATAAGATGGAGGCGTAACCCCTTTTAAGTATGGTGATGGCAAGGTTAGTTAGAGAAACGCTAGTGATTTAGCCACAAGACACAGAGCGGTTTGGAAGGTATGGAACCCATCTTATACTCACAAATCTCGTGTATAGCTCTCAATATAATAAAGAATTTTAGAAATAACTTGGCTAGAGGGAGAAAGAAGTAAGCACCCTAGATACACCTTGGTAGGCAGGCAACACACCCTAAAACAACTCTCAAGGGTCTCTGTTATGTATTAAAAGCTTCGTAATAAATGACAATGGTGAGTGAATAAGCTCTCTAGTTTGCAATAATTCTCTCTCTGGTGTATCTCTAGTAATAACTTTTTGAACTCTCAAAGGATCATTCTCTCCTCAAAGGTGGTTGGGGTCCTTAAATAGCCCCCCACACCACCCCCGAGGCAACTCAGTCATTAAAGACTATGAAAGACATCCCTCATACTTTATGTCACAACATTAAATGCCTGATGCACTAGTTATCTCCTACGTCATAAACATTAAATGCCAAGACATGCCTTTTTCCTAACCACTGTATGTCAGGGGGTTGTTGTCGCAGAGGTGGCTTACCAACTATCTGACAGCCCCAAATACCACGGTGGTTTACTCAAGTGCATGTCTGACATTGTTTAGAAGGCTAGTGACATCACCCACAGTAGATGTGACATTCAAGTAGAGGGTTGTTTGGTTCATAACTCAATGCCCGATGGAACTCCAAGCTGCTCCGCTTGAGGTTCCACGGTCAGGGTCCTTCGGTGTTTTACCAGGTGTATCTAAGATGGTCAGGACAAGCCCCAACGGTGCCCCACTTCTCAATCCTCCAAACCAAATCCTTCTAAAGTTCCCACTGTGAGGTTGTTCGATAGAGCATGAAAGCTCTCCCAGGCCCTGCCAAGCCTGGTCTCTCGTGAGTACCGTTCGACCTCACGCCCATTCATTATTCTCGTTACAACATTACAGTCATTACAACTCGTGGTAAATATAAACAAAGCTATAGTATGGCAAAGTAACAATATGCTAAAGTACGAGTTGCCACGCCAAGCTGCCTCACCAAGATGCCACGCTTGAGTTGCCACGCTGAGCTGTCTCACCAAGCTGCCACGCTTGAGTTGCCATGCTGAGCTGTCTCACCAAGCTGCCACGCTTGAGTTGCCACGCTGAGCTGTCTCACCAAGCTGCCACGCTTGAGTTGCCACACTGAGCTTATCCTCAGAACACTGTTGCTAATTGGTGGATTATCCCTAATCCCAGGATTACCTTCAGGCCCCCTCTACATTTGCCCCTTCGTGGAGGGATTTGTTGTGGGAACAAGAAGTGCCTCCACGAAAACTTCTTAATCCGATGAACCTTCTCTGTCTGGCCTACAGTTTTTTTTCTAATTCTGAGCCTCAACCGTTCCAGCTTGAATATCTGAAATTCTCCCGAAGGACCTGCTAATATTCTCGCAGTCATGTTCGAAAAAGCGAAAAATTATCCCCGATGTAACTGAGTCATAACTAAACAACGTTTGAGCTTCTGTCGTGGGGACATCGTGGCTTTTTGAACCGTTGGGACACCTTCTTCGTTGGGGGGGGGGGGGGGTTTATTGTATATGTCAGAGAAAAACTTGGCGCCCAAAACTGAATCTTGCTTAGGAAGGTAACGGTGGCTGTTCCCTAGGTGTCACTTCATTAATTGATGGCAGTTCCCCAGGTGTCACGTCATTGAATGACGTAGCGTTGTCTTTTCCATGTCAGAACACTTCCCGAAGTGCCATGTGTACATTTGAAATGATTGCAGGCGGCCACACACGTGCAATGGTGGGAAACTTAAACGACGAACTTTAAAAATTAAACGGCCAAATCACTTAAAACCATTCTTTTTCTTGCTTTCCCACTACTTGCTTCAAATTTCCTTCATTTTTTAGAGAGAGAGAGAAAAAGCTTCCATTGTTGATCGTCTGAAACCTCTATTGCTGTTGGACCTTGTGCCGTCCTGTTCTTGCTCTCATCTTCTTCGCCACCTCCTGTGGTTGTTCTTCCGCCATTGTCGTGCTCAGGCTCCTCTGACTCCAGGTTGTTTTTTGTTTGCACTAACACTCTGCCATGGCGTCTCAAAGTTACCCCACCATCTCTTCAACCAGTGCGCCGCCTGCTACTGCTGTTGCCACCACTACTGCTGTTGCCACCACTACTGGTGCCTCTGCCTTGGACGCTGTCCGTCGTGAGCAGTTAAGGTTTTATCATCGCTCTCCCATTTTTGGCAAAGATGATTGCTTTGCTGCTGCTTGCAAGACTATCAATTTTGAATGCAAGTTTGAGTCCTTAGTGCTGGGTGACGAGGACGAAGAACCCGCGAAGTGGGGCTTTCTTCCTCCAGAGGGGACTCTCCGTTTTCGTCTGGAGCGAGGGGACTTCCAATGGTCCCAAATTGACTTCGAAGCACCAGGTGGTTCTCCTGCCCATTTTGCTGCTTGGAACTCTCACATGGTGAGTTCCTATGGTGATATTTTGAGTAAGGTTGGCCTTCAACGGGCCAAATGGTTTGGTGAGTTTACTCTCTCCAAAAATAATGCTGCTCTCCCCATTCTTGTTTCTCGTTGGAACGTGACGACTCACACATTTATTGGTGCGTGGGGCAAGTTCACGATAACCCTAGAAGATGTCTGCGAGCTTCTGGGGCTCGAAGCAACAGGTCATGAGCCTTATACCGATGAGCCTCTTGATGCCGAAGAGACTGCTGACCGTTTGGCGTTGGACCGAATATGCCGAAGTTGCATCGGTTCTTCAAATAAAGCTACCTTCACTCTGCTGATTAATTATTTCTTCAAGGGTTCTAGTGAAGGTAGTTCTTCAATTTCAACGGATGCCCCTGGTCAAGGTACTTCGTTAGAGCTCCCTGCTTACATCCTTGTGATTCTGTCCCGTTTTCTTTTGACGGGAAAACCAAACGATCAGCCCCGAAGGGACCTTATCAACATATCCCTTCGTTTGGCCCGGGGCATCAAACTTCCTTTGGCTGCAATTGCCCTAGGGTCCCTCTACATCTGGCTTGACAGAACGTTGTTCGATATGGAACGATCCCTTGGCCGTTATAACCTGGCCAATTTTGCTAACAGCATCCTTCTAACCAGCTTTCTTTATGTGCGCTTTCCTATTGTGGCGGCCAAGGCCAACCGTCCTCCTTCTGGGGAAACCATTCTGCCCCCCCGTTCTTATATTTATCACAAGAGGCAGAGCCGAAAAGAGCTGATCGCCTCAATTGATCGTTTTGAGGACTTTGTTATGAGGCCTTACGGAGAGGACGCCTTTGTTCATACTTGTGATTTCTTTCAGCACGAATCCAGGGTGGTACAGGTGGGGGTAGACATTGAAGATCCCTAGTTAGCCGTGGTGCTTCTCCTTTCTCCGGGGTATCTGCCTTCCTACACCGAGTGGGGATATTCCAGTGAACATTACAACCCCAATCGGTGTAGTCGTCAATTTGGGTTTGATCAGGGGGCTCCTCGCTCAGTTTTCCAATCCTCAAACCCGAAGGTTAGCTTTAGTGAGGCATGTTCCTTATTTTCCTCCACTGCTGCGTGGGGGATAAGTGAATCAATGGCTGGGAGAGTCACCATTCCCTCCAACAAGAGGCAAGGGAATGTGACCAGTCTATTTGCCACGAAGTTCTGGCCGAGACAACTGGCTAAAATTTCTGAATTCATAGATGGCGAGCCTGTGTACCCTCCAGTTCTTTCATTTTCTGCGATGGAGCTGGGACTCAAAGGCAACTCCGTTCTGGGGATTGAGTTCCCTCTAAGCAAAACCCCTAAGGGGCCTTCCGAAGAGCTACCTCCGTTATGCCCCATGACTCCCACTGCCATATCCAAAGCGAAAGGTGCTGGGGTATCCAAGAAGACTGCTCCTTCGACTGGAGCTGCTGCTGATGAAGGGTCTTCGCAGCCGTCGACCAAGAAGGCCAAGAGTGGGGTGGCCTCCATGAAAAAGGCAAAGTCTAAATCCCAGATTCCTGTGGCAGCCCTTCCCATAGCCTCCGTTCCTCCTCCCATATCTCCTGAAAGGGATGAGAGGTTAAGGAGGGAGGCGCAGGCCGAGGTAGATCGGGTGAATACAGAGTTTCAACGGCGCGCTGTCGTCGTTCCTCCCTCGGTTGCCTTCCCCACGATCGTCGTCGATCCCACTGAGCCAGCTGCAAAGAGGAGAAAAAGGTCGAAGGTTCCTCAAGCCACTGGCAGTGCCATGACAAGGCTGAGGAGGAAGACTTTGGGCACCAAGTCCCAGCGGAAGCAAGCTTCCCCGGTGCAAGCTTCTCATTCTTCTTCCCATTCTGAGGTATGTACACTTATCTTGTTCTCTTTTCTTCTTTGGTTAGAGCAAGCCGGATTTGCTTATACATATTGTTCTTAACTACTTTGGTGCAGGGACTTAAAGAAACGGGGCCTCGTTCTCCTAGCCCCCCAAGTCCCCCCATTAGCCGTTTCGTGGGCGGTCGCTGTGGGGCCATCTCATCCGATACGACCCCACCCCGTTCGCCAATGACCGGGCTTACTTACGCCCATCGTTCAATCTCAAGACGGGCGGGGGAGGCAGTTGGGGAGGGTGAGGTTATAGAGCCCGTGGGTGTCTCTTCGCCACCAGAGACAACACAATCTGAGATGCCTAGTCCAGTCTCCTATGGCTCACTGGCTTCCTCTGAGGCTGTTCTCCCCCTCGTTCTGGTTGCTGCAGGTGATCCTGAGGTAATTATTTCATAATTAAATTTGTCTGATCTGGCATTCCTTCTCTTTCACCCCGTTCTGTGTGCTGAATTTAGGATGTTGGTTGCCCTAGGTCGAAGTATCCTCGCTGCTAGCAAACATTCTCCGTCCAACGGTGCTGGCGAGACCTCTGGCCACAGTGCCCCTTTTCAACGTTCTGACTGAGGTAAGTTATTCTTGGATACATTTCGACCTTTTTTCTGTATTTGTTCCTCTTTACTAACATTGGCTTTTTATATTGCAGCTTTCTCCTGATCTTTCACCACCCTCATCTATTCCCGATGAACCCCTTGCTCTTGCTTTGGTACCTTATGTGGGCGAGGGAACTATGCCGATGGTTGAGGTTTCTGGGGCCAGAGACCCCGTTGAGGCCGATGAGGTAACAAGTCCCCTCCCAACGATTCCTGCCACTTTAACCTCCGTGATAGCTCCCACTCCTGCCCCTGTTATGATTCAGGTACTTTCTTAATTCTTTGCTTAAACTCCTTCTTATAATGGTGACTTAACAACGAAAACGTTTGTTAAGATTTTTATATAATCTCCACCTTATAACGGTGACTTAACAACGAAAACGTTTGTTAAGATTTTTATATAATCTCCACCTTATAACGGTGACTTAACAACGAAAACGCTTGTTAAGATTTTTATATAATCTCCACCTTATAACGGTGACTTAACAACGAAAACGCTTGTTAAGAATTTTATATAATCTCCACCTTATAACGGTGACTTAACAACGAAAACGCTTGTTAAGATTTTTATATAATCTCCACCTTATAACGGTGACTTAACAACGAAAACGCTTGTTAAGAATTTTATATAATCTCCACCTTATAACGGTGACTTAACAACGAAAACGCTTGTTAAGATTTTTCATATAATCTCCACCTTATAACGGTGACTTAACAACGAAAACGCTTGTTAAGATTTTTCATATAATCTCCACCTTATAACGGTGACTTAACAACGAAAACGCTTGTTAAGATTTTTATATAATCTCCACCTTATAACGGTGACTTAACAACGAAAACGCTTGTTAAGAATTTTATATAATCTCCACCTTATAACGGTGACTTAACAACGAAAACGCTTGTTAAGATTTTTCATATCCTTATTTGGTCTTTTCTTTTCAGGTTGCTCGGGAAGATTCGCCCCCAGTCCTCTCACCTGTAGGCTCGCCCTTTCGAGAACCTGATGCTTCGGAAAATTCAATTCATGATGATCAAGGTTCTACGACTGGTGCTGCAGTCGAGAGCGAATCTGGGTGTGAGGTCCCTCTTCCCAACCTAGCTCCTCACTCGTTCTGCCTCATGGTGCTTCGGCAATCTCCTCAAATGCCCGTCAACCATCGGCTGGTGATTGAACAATTGGTGGATCGCCATCCTGAGACCTTCACACCGGATTGCCTGCGCTCAAACATTCATGTGATGAGTCACAGGCTGCAAGGCATGGCGATCGTTGTTGCTGAAATTGCTAGTACCCCCACTGCCAGTGTTACCAGATCCCTTCTCAACCAATTTCTAGGTTTTCTGAAGGAGTTGGGGCGTGATGGTTTCCGTTTTGACTGGCTTATAACGCATCTGAAGACTTTGAAGAACCAATAACTGATCGGCCAGAGGGAAGTGCTGATAAAGCACCAGGAGGACCAACGGGCTGAGGAGGTTAAGTTAGCTGAGCTGGTACCTCTTTTGGAATCGGCGGATGAAGAAGTAACGAATGCCGAAGAAGCTCTGCGTTTGGCCAAGCTAAAACGGGAAAGGCTCCTTATTGAACGCGCCCAGGTGAAAACCAGGCTAGAGGTTGCTGTCAACGCTCAAAATTCCTTTGCATCAGCTTCTTCGGACCTTCCCGGGGATTTTTTCTCTTCCCCGGATCTGTGGTTTCTCTTAGGGTAGTAAAACTCCTGTACATATTTTCTTTCTTTCATTCATGTAATTCTTGGGCAATAGTTCCCCATTTTGCTTGTAATGCTCTCTTCTTTAATGAATGAAAGAATGTACATTTTTCAATTTATCTCTGAGTTATGCCTGCTTTTATATATCAGTCTATACTTCACATCATCAGTAAAACTTGTATATTCATAATAAAAAGACCCAATACATCGATGGTACAAACTAACTGTCTACACATGATATACTTTCAACCATTTATTGTTAATTTTGAATGGCCTATCTTCCTCCAACTTAGAAATTAGGCAATAACCTGAATCATGAGCTTCGTTCACGATGAAAGGTCCCTCCCAATTGGCTGCGAACTTTGGCAGAGGAAGTCCCCTAATGTGTTTCACTGCTGCCTTCAAAACGAGATCTCCCTCCACGAACCTCCTTGGTCTTACCATGTTGTCATATGCCCTAGAGAGCTGCTTTGTATACATTTGAAAATGTTGCATCGCGTTGTCTCTGTGTTCATCTAATGCGTCCAACTGCACATGCCTGTTCTGAGGGAGCATGCTACTTCGCAAGGCGTATCGAGCCGAGGGAACTTCCAACTCCACTGGAATAATTGCCTCAGCCCCATAGACAAGGGATAACGGAGTGTACCCTGTGGGCTTCCTCTTCGTCATTCGATAGGCCCACAACACTGTTGGTATCTTGTCATCCCACGATCCTGGAAAGTCCTCCATCATTTTAGCCAAGATATTAACCAGAGTTTTGTTAGTTGCTTCAGCCTGACCATTCCCCTTCGGGTATGCCACCGTTGAAGTGTGATGAACAATGGAGTACTTGTCTGTGAGCATCGTTACTTCTGAGTTGACGAAGGGAGTCCCATTATCTGAGAGAATAACCTTTGGGATCCCAAAACGGCAAATGATATACTCTCTGATGAAGCTACTCACTACCCCAGTCGTTGCTCTTCTAAGTGGTATTGCTTCAGCCCATTTTGTAAAGCACTCCGTTGCTACCAGTATCCATATCTTGCCCCTCGATGAAGGATTTATCGCCCCCACGAGGTCGAACGCCCAAGTGTGGAAAGGATAAGGTGTTGCCAGAGTGTGTAAGTCCGCCGATGGGGCATGGATCATATTTCCATGAAGCTGGCAAGCCTTGCATTTTCGGATAAATTCGGCGGAGTCTTTCTCCATCGTTGGCCAATAATACCCCAACGTCATCAGCTGATCATATAACTTGGCCCCTCCCATGTGAGCTGGGTCATGGGCTTGTTTGAGGACATCAGTTTCTTCTTCTTTTGTAATGCAACGCAATGGCCTGTTGAAGTACCCCCTTCGATAAAGCTGCCCCTCTTGGATATAGAACCTTGGGGCCCTTCGCTTCAGTCCCGTCGCATCCACTTTCTCCGTTGGGACAGTTCTGTCTTGAATAAAGTCGATATAGGGATGCCTCCAGTCTGTTTGGGCTTCTATGAAATGGCACTCAGCTGCTTCGAAAAATAGCTGACACTTATCACAATTCCGTTGTAGTTCTGCCGCATCCTGTTTCATTCTAGGCCAAAAATATCCCCCTCTTTGAATTCTTCTATAGAGAGGTATCTCGGTTGTTTCACAATGCTCCTCGTGTGTTCTCTTCAACCTCCGCTCTGCTTCCTCTGGCCCAATGCATCTTGATAACCATCCCCCTGCATTTCTGTAGTAAAGATTTCCCTGGTTTGTAAAGTATTGGGCTAACTCTCTTAGTCCCATAGCTCCTTCGCCAGACTCCAGTTGCTTCCTGACCTCTCCTCTCCAATCCGCGTCTCCCTCCATCGGTAGTATTGAATGTACCACCGAAGGAGCTGTTCTTCATTGGATTTTAACAATAGTCGTATCGCACCTCATGACCATCTTTTGAGCAATAGTGGCATAAGCGTCTGGATGACGGTTCATCGTTCTGGGATGTCTTCTAATTTTGGTCCGATGGAACTGGCTGAGGAACCTTTGAATGATCGTTCTGTACGGTGCCAAACTCATGTGCTTCAACGCATATTCTCTGTTAACATGCTGAATCACTAAGTTCGAGTCACCCTTGATGCGGAGTGAACGAATTCCCCTTCGAAGAGCCTCCAGCAACCCTAGTACCAACGCTTCGTATTCTGCTTCGTTATTGGAGCAAGGGAAATCCAGTTTGTAGGAAAGACAAATCTCCTCCGTTCCTTTTGAAAGGATGACCCCTGCCCCTCCTTTTTTCTCTGCCGAAGACCCATCGAATTGCATCGTCCATTCCTCATCGGTTGCATCGAGATAGTTGGCCTGTAAGTCGTCTCCCGGAATGTCTTCTTTAGGTGGTTCAAACGTTCCTGATTGAAAGATTGCCAACAGATCAGCATACGCCTGGCTCTTGATAGCACGAGGAACCACACACTTTAAATCATATTCGGAGAGAATAAGGAACCACCTAGCTGCCCTGCCAATCAAGATAGTTCTAGCCAACAAATACTTAATAGGATCACATCTAGTTACAATATGAATTGTAAAAGACAGCATATAATGTCTAAGTTTTTGTGCTACAAAGACTAAGGCCAAACAATGCCTTTCTAGGCTGCTATATCTAATCTCTGGCCCATGTATGATCCTACTGAGCTAATACACTGGCCGTTCTTGCCCGTCGATCTCCTGTGCCAGCAAAGCTCCAACGGACCTTGTAGTGGAGGTGAGGTATAGCTGCAACGGTGCTCCTGCCTGTGGAGGAACCATGATTTGCGGTGAAACGAGCAGTTTCTTCAACTCATCGAGGGACTCCTGGTGATCCTTTTCCCACCTGAACTTTGTGTTCTTTCGCAGCAGTTGCATCAACGGGTGTGTTACCTCGGCCAATCCTGGTAAAAATCTTCTGAGGTAGGAGACTTTTCCGAGGAAGCTTTTTAGATCCTTCGCCGTTCTTGGGCACGACATTTCTAAAATCGCGCGTTGTTTATCCTAGTCCATCTGCACCCCTTGTCGATCAACCACAAAGCCTAGAAACTTCCCACGTGTTACTCCGAAGACGCACTTCAATGGGATCATCTTTAATTTATACTTCCTACATCGAGTAAACACCCTCTTTAAGTCGTTTAGGTGGGACTCCTCCTTCTTCGATTTGATGACCAAATCGTCCACATAGAATTCTACAAATTTGTGGAAGAAATCGTGAAAAATGCCCATCATTGTTCTTTGATAAGTAGCTCCCGCGTTCTTAAGTCCAAACGGCATTACTTTGTACATGAAATTGCCCAACGGGGTTCTGAACGCTGTTTTCTCTTCGTCCGCGGGGTCCATCTTGATTTGGTTGTACCCTACGTACCCATCTATGAAGCTATACATCTCATGCCCAGCCGTGGCATCTATCAGGCTATCAATGGAGGGTAGAGGGAACTCATCTTTGGGGCAAGCCCTGTTCAGATCTCTAAAATCCACACAGATCCTTATTTGGCTTTTGTCCTTCTTCCCTACTGGCACAATGCTAGATAGCCACAGGGGATGCTGTATTGGTTTGATGAATCCTGCTGCCAATAAACGCTAAACCTCTTCCTTGATCTTCAAGTCCAACTCAGGTTTATAAGTTCTTGTTGCCTGTTTTACCGGGATGGCTGAAGGTGTCACGTTTAGCTTGTGGCAACTCACTTCCTCATTTAGCCCTTCCATTTCGGTTTATTTCCACGCAAAGACATCTATGAACTCCCGGATTAGCCCAACCAGGGCTTCTCGCTTCGCCTTACTGAGATCCTTCACGATGAAGATGGGCCTTGGGTCTTCCCCTTCTCCTGCCAGGTTCAACTGCTCCAACTCTTGTGCCTGGGGCTTCGGTTGATTTGCCATGTAGTCTGGTTCTTCGGCGACCTCCTCCCCGAACTCATGTATGTTGGAGTTGTCTATCACCATACACTGTCCCTGTTGATCTATCAAGAAACACTCATATAACGGGTCAGCCCCATCCTCGGTCTCTTCGGCCGCCCGCTCACATCGTTATAAACAGTATACTACCTTCCCCTCCTCAGTGACCACCTTCTTGCATTGCCTGTTGGTAGCTGTTGCCAAGGCCTTCCTCTTCTTTTCTCTCGAAGCCTCAGCGATCCTTCCTCCCGAAAAGCGACTCAGCACGCTTTGCCGTTGGACCTCATGCTCCATAGGGTCCACTCTAAGCCTTGCTTTGTTTTTGAGCTGCCTTGTGGTATTTTGAGGTCGAGGGATCACCTGACGGGTTTCTTCGGTCCCTACCCCCTCGTTACTCGTGGCCTCTTTACTTTGCTCGTTCAGAGGCCCCATTCTATCTTTGATCGAGGGAACCCATGCCCCCTCCATTCTCCTCGTTAGGACTCGAGCGTCCTCTTCCAACTCCGTATAAAAGGCCGCATCTACAAAGTGAGCTTCCTCGATAGCAAAAGGCCTTTTTGTATCCCTAATGGTCACTTCTGTTCCTTTGACATTCGCCTTGGCGCATTGATGATATGTTGAAGGAACTAAACCTTGATTGTGCATCCATACTCTTCCTATTAGTAAATGATTGGAAGTTGCACTTTCTATTACATGGAACTTGATGTGGAAACTCAGATTTCCCATTACAATTCCCACATTCACATACCCAATGGATTTGGAAGATTGGTTATCATATCCTGAGATCACCAGAGGCATGGGGACCATCCTTTCTTCTGGTATATTAGCCGCGTGGAAGGAGTTGATCGGCATAATATTGATAGACGCGCCCCCATCCATAAGCGTCCTCGCAAAACTAACCCCGTTGACACTGGCCGTCACATACAAGGGCCTGTTATGAGGGAACCTTACAGCTCTATCTGCATCGCTGAAGGTCACCTCTGAGAGGAACTTCTTCACCAGCCTCGCCATGGGTCCCCGCCATTTCAGCGAGGGAACCGCGTCCTTTCTCGCGATGTCTAGGATCGCCCGAGTTATTTCCAGTCTGCTCTCCTTTGGTATCCCCACTTGATCGAAGAACCAAGCGAATTTTGGGGATTTTGAAACTGCGCTGTACTCAACGACTGCCTCTATTTCCTCGCCTTCAAAGTTGTATACGTCTTCCACGTCTTTAGCGCTTGCTTCGTCGTAGGCTAAAATTACGTTAGCCATTCCTGTGGTGCAACGTTCCAGAGTTTCTTCGAATTCCCTTTGTCTCATTGTTGACCTTCCTTCTCTTCTTTCCGCCTCATCGTCGTAGGCCGTCACCAAGTTGTCCCCATGTGTTGGAAGCGGGTTGTTGTTAACGTTTTGTGGGGGGATCTGCAGCGTCCCTGCCTTCATGTACTTTTCAATGATTCTTCTTAGTGTAAAGCAGCTCTCTGTCGGGTGCTGGATCTTTCGATGAACCTGACAATACCTAGGATCCGCCTTCGTTGCGTCATCGGGTTCCTCCGAAGGAACGCCTTTTGGCAAGTAAACCGTTCCACCCTGGACCATGGCGTTATAACAACTCACCGCCTCTTCTATCGTGCATGGTAACGGTGGTGGGTCTTCTCTATCCCTTCCAAACTTCCTTTTGTTGTCCTTCTTCGCCGCCTTACCCCCATCTGTTCTTTCGGTGTATCCCACCCGTGGGGGTTGAGGCCTTCCTCCCCCAGGTTGTATCGGCTGTCTGAATATCATAGTCACCACCACCGGGTTTGGTCGTACGACCAATGAGATGTTCCTTGCAGATTTTAAGAATGCCGAAAAAGTTCCCTCGCGCGTCTCATTGATAAGATGGCAGATGTACTCCGGGAGTAGTCCTTCGGCACAGATTTGTAATAGTTTGGATTCCTTGGCCTCCTCTCTCACGTCCAGAGACCTTTCCCTGAACCTCCGAACGTACGCCACCACGTCTTCTCCTGGTCATTGCTTCTCTCTCCCTAGTTGGGTCAGAGTGAATTCATCCTCTGCTAGAAAGAACTTTTGGACAAACAGCAGATGCATCTCTTCCCACGTGGAAACACTTTTAGGGGCCAAATGAGAATACCACGTGTATGCTTTATCGGTTAGAGATTTGGAAAACTCCCTCAACCTGAGTTTCTTGTGGTTGCAATGCGCCCCTAGGTGCTCAATAAAACGTTTAATGTGCTCTTTCGGATTCCCACCCTTCCCTGTGTATTTTTCAAAGATGGGGGGAATATAATCCCTCGGGTAAGGCTCATCGTTGTATTCCTGAGGATAAGGTGTCCTAAAGTCATCATAGACTGAAGCTACCTCACCTATAGACTGTGAGGAAGCCTGCACAAACTTTAACATCTCCTTTTGCATTTCTCTCCTCATTTCCTCCATGGGCGATGGGGCAACCACCAATGGGGGTGTTGGCTGAATGACCATAACAGTTGGAGCCATCGTTACGGCTGCCGCCGTTGATACTCCAGATTCCCATTGTCGGATTCACGACGGAGGGCATGCTTGCCGGGGCTGCTCCCGTTGTACCTGCGCCCGGTGGAAGCGTTGGAACTGCCCCTGGTGTTATGAAGGAATTGGCGTCAAGTCCTCCCAGCACCGTTGAAGTTGCAGGAGTTTGCAAAAACTCATAGAACTTGCTCATGAGGAGGGTCATCTGGGCAGGTCCCAGCCCAGCGCTCGTGGAAGCCTGCGTCACTCCTTGAGCGCCCGTTGTTGTCTGAACTGGGGGTACTTCTATTCGAGGAGCTCCGCTCCTTAAGGCCTCCAACTCCACCGCTGCTTGCTCTTCACTGTGTTGGATATCATCAAAGTTGAGCCTTCGATTAACGTTATCTTGCGCCATACTTCTTCCTTAGAAGAATGCCTCCCCAGCAGAGTCGCCAAATGTAGGAGGGTAGTTTAGATAAGATGGAGGCGTAACCCCTTTTATGTATGGTGATGGCAAGGTTAGTTAGAGAAACGCTAGTGATTTAGCCACAAGACACAGAGCGGTTTGGAAGGTATGGAACCCATCTTATACTCACAAATCTCGTGTATAGCTCTCAATATAATAAAGAATTTTAGAAATAACTTGGCTAGAGGGAGAAAGAAGTAAGCACCCTAGATACACCTTGGTAGACCGGCAACACACCCTAAAACAACTCTCAAGGGTCTCTGTTATGTATTAAAAGCTTCGTAATAAATGACAATGGTGAGTGAATAAGCTCTCTAGTTTGCAATAATTCTCTCTCTGGTGTATCTCTAGTAATAACTTTTTGAACTCTCAAAGGATCATTCTCTCCTCAAAGGTGGTTGGGGTCCTTAAATAGCCCCCCACACCACCCCCGAGGCAACTCAGTCATTAAAGACTATGAAAGACATCCCTCATACTTTATGTCACAACATTAAATGCCTGATGCACTAGTTGTCTCCTACGTCATAAACATTAAATGCCATGACATGCCTTTTGCCTAACCACTGTATGTCCGGGGGTTGTTGTCGCAGAGGTGGCTTACCAACTATCTGACAGCCCCAAATACCACGGTGGTTTACTCAAGTGCATGTCTGACATTGTTTAGAAGGCTAGTGACATCACCCACAGTAGATGTGACATTCAAGTAGAGGGTTGTTTGGTTCATAACTCAATGCCCGATGGAACTCCAAGCTGCTCCGCTTGAGGTTCCACGGTCAGGGTCCTTCGGTGTTTTACCAGGTGTATCTAAGATGGTCAGGACAAGCCCCAACGGTGCCCCACTTCTCAATCCTCCAAACCAAATCCCTCTAAAGTTCCCACGGTGAGGTTGTTCGATAGAGCATGAAAGCTCTCCCAGGCCCTGCCAAGCCTGGTCTCTCGTGAGTACCGTTCGACCTCACGCCCATTCATTATTCTAGTTACAACATTACAGTCATTACAACTCGTGGTAAATATAAACAAAGCTATAGTATGGAAAAGTAACAATAAGCTAAAGTACGAGTTGCCACGCCAAGCTGCCTCACCAAGATGCCACGCTTGAGTTGCCACGCTGAGCTGTCTCACCAAGCTGCCACGCTTGAGTTACCACGCTGAGCTGTCTCACCAAGCTGCCACGCTTGAGTTGCCACGCTGAGCTGTCTCACCAAGCTGCCACGCTTGAGTTGCCACGCTGAGCTGTCTCACCAAGCTGCCACGCTTGAGTTGCCACGCTGAGCTTATCCTCAGAACACTGTTGCTAATTGGTGTATTATCCCTAATCCCAGGATTACCTTCAGGCCCCCTCTACAAACACCACCAAGCATCTTAAATGGGACGATGTGGTGCATTTCTTCGGCTACGAATTTTGAGCCAGATTTGTAAAATGCGTCTAATTGGGCTTCTGGGTCTTCTCAAAATGTGGGTTTCTTTGCTATTCATCCTACCCATCTTCTTTTTAGCTAGATAGTCTAGTGTCACATGCATCTTATGCCTTCAATAGCTATTACCACCAAAATGAAGCTACTGACATTGCCTGCAACTTTAAAGGAGTGGGGGTTAAAACCAATAAGATTCCAAGTATGTATGATCCAACCACTTTACAGTTAACATAAGATTTTCTTAGTTTGTTTTACCTCTCAAATTACTAACTATATTTATGTGATGTAGTATGTTATTAAGTAAATTCTGCACTTTATCTTGTTTTATGCCAAGGGATTTCCTAATGAATCAACAATTATATAAAACTTGAAATATAATTAATATGAAAATATATGCACCACAAAACCTTCCATAATGTAGTCAGCATAATTTACCTCGAATGTTTGAGTGATGGGAAATGCCTCAGATTAACCAAAATTTATGAAGTGAAATTTCCATTGAAGAATATCAATGAAATAACATAATTTAAACAGAGGTACATTGATAATTCTCGTTTTCGAAACAGGATAATTCTCAAGTTCATCTTTAGTATTATAAAATATTATTCTATAATCAATCAAATGAAGCAAGAATTATGAACCTTAATAGAGGATAATTGAGGTCCAATCACTCATCTACATTGTCCACAACAATACTTGTCAATTCAGCAGAGTAACCATTGTTCACATAAAAGTATCTCAGCATCTCAGCGGAGTAATACTCGACTACTGTCGTACTCATGTATTTCAAAGGACTTCATGGAAAAATTACACTCCTAAATCATATTTTTGAACAATCAAATTGAAGACAAGCAACAAGTAGTTGTTTATACACATACTGCAATAATGGGTGTAGAAAATAAATGTGCAAGAATAAGAATTGTGATATAATGACTTTATGGGTAATCATTAAATTAACATTGAGTTTCAAGAGACACTTCAAAGATGAAAAGTAAGCATATTGAATAATTGGAATAATATGAAAACTTATAAAGGACAAATTATATTTATTTTATGAATAGGATTTATACATTATGCCATGTATAGATGTGAAGTTATGGGGCAGTTTCTAACAATTAAAGAATCTTTATCATCTATGTGTATCACATAATTGAGCATAAGAAGTAACCTTTAGTTTGCAACACGTTGCATTGTAGTTAAAAATATTGGTTCTTTTATCTATGACATTGTCCCATTTATCATTTTCATGGTGCTACACATCCAAATTATCGATCAAAGTCTTCAAATCCAAATCAGATATGATCCAAGAAATCCTGCAGGAAGAAATAGAACATTTTATATGAGCAAAACAACCTCACGAACATTTTATATGATAGGCGGAAGATCAATAGTGTAACTCTCAAATATAGCATGTATAAAGCGACTAAATTTATAATATTAATGATGAGTCTTATGGTGGGGATAGAAATAATATATAATGAAGAGATATCCAATGAGATAAATAGGTAACATGTCACACTACTGGAAAATACCATCGGTTTATAAAATCTTTCTACAAGATAAGAACGTAAAAGACGATCGTGAGAGATACCTTTCTCGGGGTGAAGATAAAACTTTAACCAATAAACATGCTCTAAGTTTAGATTGGCATCAATCATCTCTTTAGTCAGAAAAATCTCTTGACAATGAACAAAGGATGCTAAGGGACATGGATCCTCTGTTTTAATGATAATGTTTGAGTAGAATTAATGATTAAGCGCATCATTTACCACACTAAATGGTGAAAGAAGTAAAGATGACAAATGACATTAAGTGCAATCAGTTCATAAGACATCCTTTATAGTCCTCTATAGGTGAGATACATCTATGGTACTCTCGTTATGCAATAGAGCCATGATTAGTAATTGGTTACTCTACCACTGAATTGTCAGGAATGTATCATTGCATGGAAGAACGCTGACATGTTAAACGTCGGGCGACAGTAGTGGAAGGCTTACCTACACCACTAATTCTAGATTTAACAACGGTAAACTTATTTTATAGAGACACATAGGTAAAAGCAAGCACGAGAAATAGGCAGGCAAAGGTATAATCGAAGAAAATTATCAAAGCACTATTCATACATCCTAACGTATGTAATATGAGTCAATCACATAATAATATTGAATAGACAACGGAAATACTCGCAAACAAAAGTAATAGAATAGTGCAAAGTACCCTAAGAATGGGATCCTGATGGGCGGATGATACCTATTGCTTTCTCTAAATCTACAACATTAGGTTCTATTCACTTTGCATCAAAGCCTCCATCATTGGAAGCACAACTACTTCTTGTTGATCTGTTAGAGATAAAAACCTTGATTTGCTGCCGAGGCAATGAGAAGATAGCATGGGATGCTTTCGTAGAGCATTTAGCCT
Source organism: Sambucus nigra (assembly GCA_949130495.1). NCBI lineage: Eukaryota > Viridiplantae > Streptophyta > Magnoliopsida > Dipsacales > Adoxaceae > Sambucus > Sambucus nigra. The sequence continues at coordinate 367,433,375 of OX422212.1, forward strand.
TATCCTACAAAGATGGGGATGAATTATACAAGTGTCTAATTGCCACATATGATGTTAGAAGGACACCCCTTATTTATGCAACATTAATTGGGTTCATTAGGGGTCCGGGACAAAATCCAAAACCATTATCATTTTCATTTCATGACAATTTTAAATAGAGACCATTGCTTTTAGTATGTTGGAGCAGTGGATTTTACTGCACCTATACTCTTTTATTTGGCTAGCAAAATCTACAATGTCCAAAGGAATGTTAAGCAAAGTGCTCAGATATTAATTTCAGAAGAAACATAAGGGCATTGATTTAGATAAAGTAATCTGATTATATCAACTTTGTGCAAATAACACATTATGATATTTCTCGATAACAATTATCTACACCGACCAACAAAAATAGATCAGTTTCCTAATTTGGAACATTCAATGAATTGTTAAAAACAATGCGATTAGAAGATTGAAAAGTTTAAAAATAATTCACAATTTGTCTATTATGGCTTTCCTTGAACCAAAAGTAGACTCATCTATGATTGGTGAGTATAGAAAGAAAGGCGGAGGGGCAGGGCATAACCTTCCCATGGTTATATATATATATTTTTGTGTGTGTGTGTGTGTGTGTGTTTTGTGTTTATGGCCAATGATCTAGGGCCTAGGAAAGGCGGAGGGGCATGACATATCGCTTAGGTGGACCTAGGCATGGATTTTTAATGGCCGACGATTGATCGGCATAAACTAACTTGTTTGGTGGACCTTGAATCCAATATTCCGGTGGGAATATAGATTCTTTTGCCAATAATAGCGTACAACCCGAATCATATGAACAAGAATCTTCATATGGTTGATAACCATTAAAGTAAAATGTTATTTGAATGTAATGAGACGTTATTTCTTTGATAATTTTGACGGTTTCAGTGTCTTCATTATCTGATTTGATAAATAAATCATTACTAATTATGATATTTGTTTTATCTTGATTTGGTGTGTTCTTAGCAACTTCAAGATTATCATTGATGAGATAGTCATCTTTATCTTGACTACTTGTGATTTCATCAACTTTAAGATTGTCTTTGATAATTTCAGGTGAAGGGTCATCTTCATCACTAAAATCTTCTTTAGTTTCACACTCTTTAATGAGGCTATCGAATATTGGTAAGAATCATTACCGAAAATTGAATCGGTACCATCGTCATTGGAATGATAGATATATCTTTTTGAAAATGTACTGATGATGTCATCTTTTGAGTCGTAGAACTCATTTTGATTTAAATCATCTTGGCTGATAACTTGTTCGATTAAATTTGTTTAAAATTCTTTTTGGTAAATTTCATCAAAAAATTCACCTGGTTGAAGACAAGCATAATTCACCTTTTCTCTTGGTGTACTTTTCTTCTGTTTAGATTGTAATTCAGTTAATTGAATTGGAAATTATAAAACTTTTATCTTTTGTTTTAGAACTTCTTCTTTCGAAGTACTAACAACCTTTGTTGTTACTTGAATTGTTATAGGATGATTTATAACTTTGAAATGACACATTTCTCTCGCATGATTGAGAGTTTCTTGAGGATTTAAGGTTTTGATCCAATCAATCCAAACATTCTTGGCAATTTTAATCCTTTTAATTGATCGAACTTATTTAATAAAATTATATATGTTCTTGAGGGTCATCCGAATATCTAATTCGAGAATTCATTCTTAGATAAATCGGACTCATCATATGAAGAACAATATTCTTCATTTGATGAACTATAATGATCTAACTCGTAGATACTATAGTCACTCTCGTTGTTTGATAAAATAATTTAAATCTTCAATTGATTTTATTTCATCTTTTTTTTTTTTTTTGTTAGGACATTTATTTGCATAATGCCCAACTTGTTGACATCCAAAACATTTGACCGAATTTGTTGGTCTTTTTGGAAAATACTTTCATTTTTTCTTTCTAGTAAATCTAGTTTTATTTGATTGTAGAGTATTTTTCTTCCATATTCTAAATTTTGGTTTAATTCTTCATCGAAGTTTTTTAAACCTTTTGTAATAAGGATTTTTTTTCTCCTTCAATTGATCTGATTTTTGCTTGTTGAGCAGTCAAACTGTAAGGTTGGTAATTGAAATTTACTGCAAATTTCTTTATTTCTTGATTTTATTCATTATTTTAATTTATAATCAAGACAATGCATTTCCAGTTCTTCATGCACATATTGATTCCTATGGCCAATTGTGTCTGGGAAAGCAATTTCTTAGTAATTATTAGTTAATTCTTCACCCCAAGGATTTGGTAATTTAGTTAAGTATAATCTTAATAATTATCTATTTGTGGGGTCACCGTAGTTCCAAACTAGTCTACTGTATGCCGCACTGTATTCTTCTAGTTTTTCTATTCAATAAATCTCAAGTTTCTATAACATTTGCCAAGCTTCGCATTTTTTTTCTTGATCTTCGCTATTAGGATCAGGAATCCCACAAATTTTATGCTTGAGGACGCTGCCAACTAGAGGTATTTGCCATTCGAATGCATCCCCAAATTCTTTATAATTAGGAATGTTATATCCACTTGCAAATATTTTGAAAGTCCTTTATATTCATTGTACCATAATGTGCCCCCCATCAATTGACATGCGAATTGGGACATAAATTCTATATAGGCTATTACAACAATATGAGCCATCAATTGTATAAGCAACTGATTCTAGGACAATTCCAGATTCAGTTATGCAGGTTGTAGGGTCCTCTATTTCAGAACAGGGGGACTCTATTTCAGCTCATTTACAGTCAATATTTGATTACTTTAGTCTAAATAAGGCTAATTCGTCTATGTTGAATGATAATTTAGGTCAAACCCATTTACGCAATTGGGTTTGGCCTTTTATATCCAGGTTTGGATCCGTGTTCGGGCATAATTTGGGTATGTTGATCTTCAACTTCTACATTCAACAAATGTAGAAGTTATTGTAATCAACATTCTAAAAAGAGCCTTGGGAAGTCGAACGATGGGAGGCTGCCTAGTGCATAGGGGTGACTTTTATTATTGGATACAATATTATAAAAATATCAACTATTAGCATGTAATAATTCAACAAAATGTCTAAGAAGCTAAATCAATTTAATAATATTCGATGTTTAATAAAAGCTAAAAGTGTCCTCGAGGCATTTCCCCCCACAAGAGTCGAAGCTATAACCTCGATTTGGGGAAGCCCCCAAAATGATGTTAATAAATAATATATCATCACAAAAAGATCCATATTCAAAGTCACTACATAAATTATTTATCCTCCCAAAAGTAAAATCTCCGCCCACCTCCCCACCCCACCCCACCCCCCACGAAAAAAAAGATCCCTCCTCAAGGGCCGAGTTGAGATATTGTGTTATTTTTATTGTGAATCTGATGTGTGAAAACGTTTGAGTTATTAGAATAGGTTTATGTTGAAAACATAGCACCATTACATTTCATTTTCTACTTATAATTTCTACTTTATTAATTATGCTACTATGTTCTATATATGGACAATCAAAATGATTTTGGTTGATCTTTTAGGTGCTTCACTTGATCATTGATAATAAAATCAAGCTATTGAATGTGGTATGGATAATGAATTCAAAATGTGGCATGGAATTTATAAAAAAGAAGTTACCTCAACACACGATAACACAAACTCTTTAGGCTAAGCAACATGTGAATTGTGTGCGTCTTTAACAACATACATGTCCACGTCAGGTACCGGTACTGGTACAGGAAGATATGCTTCAGGAGAGTGAACGTCAGTTATTGATACACGTATATAATTATCCCCCAATCGAACGTTGTGGATGGTGTCATTAGGTGAAATACGATCAAAAAACACTCGAGACGCAACAATATTCGCACATGAATTCAATGCCAATCTACATTGTTTTCCCTATATAGAAAAACAAAATGAATAATGAATGACATATATATACTATTACAATAATAAACATCACTAATATAAGTAAAGTTGTTACAAACCTTCCCAATAATAGATTTAGGATCCGACAGTGAAAATACACATTGTCTATTCACATTGCTTTGGGCCTATATACGCATGAAATATTCAAAATAACTATAGTAAAGTATGAGACATAAATGTAACGAAGTTTTACCAATTACATGATTACCTTTTCTTTTTTCCTCTTGGGTGGAGAATCACATGATTCACTCACATAATTGGAATGCTTCTCATATTTTTTATTATCAATTTTCTAAATATTTGAGGAAATCTTCTCAATGAAGGACGGTGCAAGTGATCTACTTTGATACTTCCTCAATTCTTCCATTTCTTCCTAAAGTTGTCGATCTTTTTCTTTAGTCTTCTCCTCTTCTTGACGAAGTCTAGACTGTAATTCTTTAACATGTTGTTTCGATCCCCGTCCAGGGATTTGAAAGTAAGTTGTAGGAGTGACTCCTTTTCCTATCCCCCTTACTTGACCACTATACTCTCAAGTACCAAGTGCCAAGGTTAAGACGTCTAAAGTACCTTGAGTTACGAATCTCCTATCATGGACTTACTTCTTCAAAGTGATTGTTATAAAATCGTGAGATATAGAGAGAAAGAGACGCGTGAAACACTTATCCACGTGAGATATAACACTCATTATGACGTACCACAATCAATATAAATTGATTAATTAATTAATCTAAACTAAACGGATTAATATGACGTAACACAGCGTGAGACATAACACAATCAATCTAAATAGATTTATTAATCTAAACTAAACTGATTAATTAATCTAAGATGATTAATCTAAACTAAACTAATTAATATGATGTAACAAAGATGAGACATAACACAATCAATTTAAACTAAATTTTGAAGACATAACACAATCAATCTAAACTAAATTAATTATATTTAAACAGGTGACGTACACAATATTATTTTATTATTGAAGATTTGTATTATTTGGGTGATGCATTATAACATTTACGGATATACAGAATATTTTCTTTGAAACTCAGTGAGAAAATTGTAACTTTTAAACCATACTAGCATGATAAAAAAACAATACCCCTAATATCTTTATCTCTTAGGAATATTAAGGCGACCTAATAAATGTATGGGACACCCAATATGTGTTATATAGTGCTGTGATACAATTAATCATACTTGACATACTCCAAAATCCTTGTGATTTAATCCTAAGTTATGATAAATTACCATTATATAACAAGGTGTGCCTAGGGGGGGGGGGGGGGCAATGAGAATGAAAAATATCAAGAATTGGACCCATTCAAAAATGATCATTCAAGATGGAAGCGTTGAATGGGTTATATAACTGATCTATCAAATACCCATTTGTAATAACATAATTTTCCAAATGAACCGTAATTGGCCAAGCAGAACACAATACTAGTAACAAAAAAATTGCAATGTTTCATTAAAAATACACTATGGCTTAGTAATTAAATCGACAATTCTTTTGGACGAATTCCAAATTTAATACGACATCATTTAACTTTCCTCCTACATCATGAGATGACTTTTGAACCTTTCACTTATTAGAACCTAATCTACCCGTACTTGGCCAATTAGTAAAAAAAAAGCGACAACGTTTCAATTATAAGACACAACAACTCGTTAGTCAAAATGACAGTGTTGCATCCATTTTATCGTATCCATATGCCAAACTTAATACAACAGGTGTAAATCTATTGAAACGTTGTCACAACAGGTACCTAATCTACAAAAACTTAATTAAATATGATTTTATGTAGTGAAATCAATCAAAAAAGTTAAACCTATTCAAAATGATAACTTTTAAACACAATAGATGATGACATATGAAAAGGACGATGCAGCTAGAACTGGAAAATGGACGGTTACGAGCAGATGTAGGCAGTTCAAAAATGGTTCGGGTCATGTTTGGACGGTATTAAAATGGATCGTCATGTGTGTTGGGTCGGATTCGATTCGAGCTAAACCGCAAGGGTTTCGTGTCAAACCTTCCCTTCTCCAACCCACTCTTCTCCTCGACAAGTTTGATAAACCTAGAAGCTAAAATCTGTTTGGAAAAAACCAAAAGTTCTAAGCCCAGAAGCTATAAAACCGCCCACATCTTAGAGATACAAACCATTCTTCACCCCAATCCCCCTCTTCTCCTTCGGATTCGCCCTTTCAACCCTTATTTTACCCGCGACTAAGCCGCTTCAAACTGGCTTAATGGTATACTAAAACCCATTTTGACCCACTACTTTAATTAATGGATCGTTCCATTGTAATTTTTGGGCAAAAGTGGGCAGTGTCATCTTCACTAACCCATTTTGCCAGCTTTAGATGCAGCACAACAGGTGTGAATCTATGGAAAGCTTGATAGAAATTTTAGACACAATCATTTACAATGTGAGAGATAAAACTAAAGTACTAGCATACGAAAATGATAACACAATCAATGAACGATAATTTACATGAAACAGGGTATGAATCGTAAAAAACCACAATCAGTCACAATGTACCGAGTTGGAAAATGTTCCTGCATGAGAGCGTGAGGGTGAGGGCGCGAGGAAGAGGAGAGCGTGAGGGAGGAAAACATAGGGGAGAGGAGAGCGCCGAGGAAGACGTGAAGGAGAGGGAGTCTCGGCATTTAGCTGACTTTGGGAGGCAGCTAGTATTGTGAAAGTGGAAACAAAATTTAAGGGGGAAAAAACTCTGCTTCTAAATTTTGGAAGAGAAAAAAAGGGTCATAATAGGTACACCTATCTAAGAAACACTTAACAAAGGTCATAATATCTATAATCAAATATGATTTTTATATTTAAAATGTCATAAAAAATAATACTAATATGTATAAAATGATATTTTATATTAGAAATGTCACATTAATAATAACATTAACCTTTAAATGGTATTTTTATAATAAATGTCTTTAAATTGTTTTTCCGAGAGTCATAAAAATGTGTTTTTCTTGTAGTGAACTATACAAAATCATGCAACATCCCACATCTTTCGCAACTCCGGTACCTAGAAGGATAATCTCGATGGGCGTCACTATGGCTGGACACCTAAAAATTTTTAAACTAATTTGATACGGGTTAGAGCCCAATTCATTTAAAAAATATTTTGCAAGTAATTAAATTTCATAAATAAATATGTAATCATTCTTTCATATTTAAATTGGTGTTTCACTCTCTCTCCTGAGATATTTAGTGCGAACCTAACATGTGCATTTTAATCCCCTAGTTATGTTACCTGCCTAACTAGTCCCAAAGTATCCTTAATTTTGTATTTTATCCCGCCTTGCGTATTTTATAGAATTATCTTTCACATTCGATAACCATTATAATTATCAATCATAATTTATTGTTTCATTTCCAATAACTTTCAGTAGTTTTTAATTTAATATTCACCCATTTCATATATCATGCTCGTATATATTTTCTTCACATATATACGTAATTTAATATCACATTAAGCATACATATATATATCACTCATTATTTATGTATAGCCACGAACCTTTGGATGCAGGTATCTACAATGCTATAATATCCTAGGGAATATTGAAATCATCTTGGCTACCGTATTGGAATCTAACACCAAACTAGAATAGAAACCATAACATTGGAGGCGGTCATAGGTTCCCCGATAGTGAGTAATAACCGTACCAAAAATTACTTGACTTCGAACTTCAACTCCTGAAGGGCACATCCATGGCGCTATGACCTGGAGACTATACTTACCCTGCTATTTTTCAACAAGGAAGATCAGCAACAAGGAAGATCACCCACATTGCAAAACCTCTGATGATAGCACTAGAGGGGTATGTCCATATATTCATATAATTTTATCTTACGCACCGATATATATATATATATACAGTCTCTACACATGTATATATTTTCTCAATAATTCCAATTACTTATGCTTATCACTTGTGGCACAAACACAATATTTTTTAATATCATTTACATTCTCAATTAGTTAATTACTCACTTAATTAATTAACTGATTCCCAAAATATAATTTCTGGACACGTAAGTATCATCACTCATCCTATTTCCCAATATCCAATTTTTCATCACGACTATTAATATGCACGTATAATTCCCAAAATGCCCCAATTTGCACCCCCGAATAAAGACCCATTCAACCTAAGGTCCTAACAGTAATTTATAAAATTTCAAGTAATTTATAACATCAAATTTTAGGTTTTCTAATATCAAAAAATGTCCGATTTTCGTTTCCGAATAAAAATATAATACCATTTCATCCTTCTAGCAGATGTGGAACAATTCGACATCCTGGCCCGAATCGATTCGGCTAGGAGAACCGAACCGAATCGATTCGACTTGGGGAAGTAACCCATTTTTAAATAGAAAAATGGATTTTCATCAAATTTCATAAATTTTCTAAACACATAAACCAATTTTAATTCTTTAATAACCATTGTTAACATTCCTACACATGGTTATAATCATTTTTAAACTCTAATTCACATTTTCATCATCAAAGTCATGGAATTCAAAATCACAACTTAGATTTTCTTCATTTTATAATCAAATCACATAATCCTTCTATTATCCCATTTTTTCAATCAATATCAATTCTTAAAACCCAGAATTTATACGAAAAGATTTCTATTATCACATATATAAATCATTTCCCAAAAATTCCATAGTTTTCATATGAAATCCACCCAAAATTGATTTTTTCCAACTATAATATGACAAAAAGTGAACACACAATTAAATAGAAATATAATTACTTTCCTTAAGGTTCGTAATGTCTGAGTTTGGTTAAGATGATGACTATAACTCCCATAATCTCTTCCCAATTCTGCAATCCTCTTGATTTCTTAAGTTTACTCCTCACTTTCCTCTTGAACACTTGAATTTCTCCTCAAATTCCTTTTTGCTTTTTCTCTAACTCTTTATCTAACTCAACTAAACCTTTGGAATTGGGAAAATGATTTTCCTTTGACCTAAACCCTTAATTATATAATGTAAATCCCCTTCTTGAATTTTCATATCCCAACAATAAGACCAAAATTCCCATAAACTAGTCTCGATTAGTCTAAAAACCTCTGAAACCAAAACACAACCTCAGGGTACTTAAGCTTGACTATTTTGATCCATTAGGGATGAACCGTACACTCGAAATTATCGCCCAAGTCATTTATAATTACATTCCCATCTCAACCGATTATAATTTAATCAAACATATTCCGGTTGAGATATTATTAAATTTTTTTCGCATTTACTCACTTACAACTTAATTCAATTTTATTTACTATAACACACTAGTACCACATAGTCACATAAATATTAATTCATTTCACTCTAAATTAATATTCATTTATTTTCTCATTGTTTCTTCAATATACATTAAATTATGTGTCACCCGCATAATCTAAATATCCAATTATATATATATATATATACGAGGTATTACATACTCCCCCTTGAAAAGGAATTTCGTCCTCAAAATTCAGGTATACCTGAGATAAGGAGCTCTGGTTACTTCTCATGTATATCCTCCTCTCGTTCCCACGTTAGTTCGTCGGCGTTGTGATGTCCCCACTAAACATGAACCAACAATCGGTCTCTCCTCATATGATATACTAGGCTATAAATTAATCTCCTATGATGGAATATGCCAATAAGCCATCTCGCTCTGCTTATACTTCTTCAATGATGATACATAGAATACGTCGTGAATATTTCATAGAAGTTATGGCAAGGTGAGTCTATATACTATTGGCCTTACCTTCTCAATAATAAAAAAAAATGTCCCACATATCTGGGTACGATCCTTCCCTTCTTTTCGAACCGTATTATCCCTTTCATAGGATACACCTGTAGCAATACCTGATCACCTACTTCCAACTCTACATGTCTGTTGTCTGCGTTAGTGTAACTCTTTTATCTATCTTGATCTATTCGTATGCATCCCTGAATCAACTCAATCTTAGCAGATGTATCCTAGATCATCTCGGGTACAAGGAGCTTGTTGTCCCCCAATTCTGACTAGTAGGAGGGCGAACGATAAGGTTGGTCGTATAGTGCTTCATACACTGCCATCCCAGTAGTAAACTAGTAAGAATTGTCATACGCAAATTTCACTAATGGAAGATACTACTCCGAACCTCCTCGAAAATCAAGTATACACATTCTTAGCATATATTCTAACATTTTATTCACTCTCTCACTCATGCCATTAGTCTATGGGTGATATGCCATATTCATCCGAAATTCAATTCCCAATGCCTCCTGAAAACTTTGCCAAAAATAGGACACAAAAATCTTGTCCATGTCGGACATAATGTTAATCATTACCCCATTTAACCTCATAATTTCGGCTATGAAAAGATGGGAATACTGCATTGTCATAAAATTTATCTGTACTATAAAAAAGTGAGACATCTTGGTCAACCGATCCACTCTCACCCATATGGAATCATGACCCCTTTATGATGTCGGTAGCACTGTAATAAAATTTATTGATATGTTTTCCCACTTCCACACCAAAATTTCTAATAGCTATAACAGCCCGGATCATCTCTGTTGGTATATCCTTAATAACTAACATGTTTCACACTGCGAGACGAACTCAGTTATATCCCGATTCATGCCTGCCCACCAATACTATCTGCACATATCCTAATACATCTTGTCCCCGCCTGGATGTGCCACAAATCTCTACCCATGGGATTCTGCCATAATAGTATTTCTCAAATACCTGTCATCTGGGACCACGAGTCTCCCATTAAAGCTTCAACCTCCCTCAGAACTGATGGAGTAATATTTCTCTCCTTATGCCAATAAATGTTTCATCATATCCTGGAAAAACTTATCCAATCCTTGTGCTTTCACAACCCTTATTACAATCTCAGGTGTGATAATCAACAATGACATGCACGCCCTGGCAACCGAATGATCTTGACAAAGTTCACCCCACTTAGTTTTCCACACTATTGCCAACTCCGTAGCTGGTCTCCAGCTTAACGCATATGCCACAACACTATCCTTGCATGGTTGATACTTAATATCAAACTAATAGTCTTTCACAAATTCCAACCACCTACACTGTCGCATATTAAGATCCTTTCGCGTGAATAGATACTATAGTGACTTATGATCCATGAATAGACTAAATTTATCCCCAGGAGATAATGCCTCCAAATCCATGAGGCAAAAATAGAAGCCAACTCCAAATAATGAGTAGGATAGTTTCTCTAATGATACTTAACCTTGGGAGAAGCATATTGAAAGAGCGATGATTGTTCCAGAAAAATTAGAGTTCTTAATTTCTTTCAAATTAATTTTTTATTCTAAAACAAAACTTCAATTCAAGTTCAAATTTATATAAATAAAACTAAACATGAGTTTTTCCAATTTAAACTTTTTCTTAAACTAGCAGAACCTAAATTAATTAAGCACAAATTACACCATTTTGGGGATTAAACAAATTTTTATCTTGTTAAACCTAAGCATTCATCTAGGTGAATTTGAAAGATAAAAATACACAACCATAATGCCATAATTTATAAGGAAAACCCATAATGAGAAAAACCTCGAATGGCCCAGCCATCAGTCCACAAAGTACGAATTTAATACAAGGACGCCGACAGAATACTTACACAATGATTTGATGTTCTCCCAAGACTTGATGATTTTCCTTCCTTTAACCTTTACCCAGTGACAACATAGGATTTCACCTACGTCTTGGAGTCCACCGATGGGGCAATACTACCATCACGCATATGAAGTGCACTGTATGTACCCCAATGAACACGAGATCCTCCGTATGAAATAATCTCAATGATGTAGGGAATGATAAACCGGGTACGAAAACTTGATCTCAAACATTTATCATGTATAAACTTGAATCAAAAAAATAATTGGGTGTAAACTTGTCTTTTATTTAAAGGATTAAACCACGAATCTTAGACAAAAATTTCTTGTACTTGTCTAAGGATTTCTCTCTTTTAAAAGATGGAACAGTCTATGTACAAACTAAACTTCCCCACTACATAAATGGTTGGCAAAAAGTAATGGTAGGTTATTGTAATACCCCGTATTTTTATGCTTTCTAAATTTGGGGATTTATTAAATTTAATGTGAGTTATTAATTTAATATAAATCTGAAAATTAAATATTTTTAGTTAATAATGTGACGAGAGTTAGTAATCATTAGAAACTTGTTGAATATTAATAATGAGTAAAGTAATATAATATTGGTACTATTAAATGTCATGAGTGAATAAAAAGACAATTTTGGAAATTTGAGTCGGGACGCGCCCGTGTCGCGTTGGGACTAAATATTGATTAATAAAAGTGAATAAATTATAAGCCTCTCATATGTTCGTTTTGAGTGCGCCAAAGTGTCCGGAAGGGTCGAGATAGTCAAAAAAGTGTACCCGAGCATTTAGTTTGGGTCTCGGGGCGTTTTTAGGCCTATTTAGCACCCCGGGAAGGCATTTTGGACATTTTGCATTAATTAAACCCACGAAATTTATTAGTTTATATCAGCCATTTGGAATAGTCCCTTAGGGTTAGCAGACTCAAAACCTTAGAACGGCCATTACAGAGGAAGGTAGAAAGCTTTCCAATCAATCCAAGGCCAAAAAGTCATCCGATTGCACCGCCACCGCCACCACCACATAGATCGCGCGACGTGGAACGCAACCACACCAAATTTGTCCACCAATAAGAACTCTGAAATTCCCAGGCAAGTATTTATCTTGCTTAATTTCGTTAATGCATCACTCATGTTAGTATAGGGATGATTAGGATGAGTTCGAAAGAAGAAAACCCATGTTGGAGATAGGAAAATTGCATGTAGTAATGATATGAATGATAATCTGGAAATCCCCTTCATATGTAGAGGTTTAACCATGGATTTATGATGGATTAGAAGTATAAATTCTGGAAAAAGACTGATTTGAACAAAGTTAAATAAATTTCTAGGGTTCTTGAGATTGATATAAGTTTTGGCCTATTAATCCATGGATATTGATGAAAATTCGCATGCTTTACGTAGAAGATGTTTAATTTGGGTTTATAACGTTTGTAGTACAAATTTTCGAGATTTTAGGTGTGAAAAATCTGGATTTGGTTGATGTTGGATTATAGAACCAGTAACTGTTAATCTGCAGAATTCGCCATACCTGTTTGATCGATCGATCGAACCAGGAGTGTCGATCGATCGACGCATCGATCGATCGAGCCCCTGCCATCGATCGATCGACCCCTCCTGGAAGACTCTTATTTTCCCCTCTAAATAGTTGATTTCAATTTAAATGAGAAATACTCTTTGGACACCCTTAATAAAATATTTTGGGGAGGTGTAGAAGACCAGTAGGACTTAATAAAAATATGAAACCTTTAATGTAGAATGAGATTCACATTTTTGGAGATGTTTACGCATAAGGGACGATTGAATTATGTATTAAAGGGGGGAGATGAGTAAGTTAGTACGTTGGAAAATAAATGAGTACCTACTGAAATTACACTTGGGAGGATAGGAATCCACGAGTGTCACTTAATAAGTTGGGATAATTCCACAAATTAAAGTAAGAGGCGAACCGTTATAAGTGATAATTAAATAACGAGAAATAAGGATATATATCATAATTATGGGTTATGAGATGTACCAAAATTTCATGTGGTAATAGTAGTATATTAATATATCTGTGTTTATGCATATACTATATACGTTTGAAAACCATGCCCGCACTACTTGCTATCCCTGAGGTTACCATTCTGGGACAATCTTATCTCGATGGGACCTTTATGGGGGATATTGACTCATACCCTAGAAGATAGATATCCTTTGGTACAGGCTAATCGAAATCGATAGCCAGACGGACTAAGAGACGTGGGGGCATGTGCTGACCTCTTAGAGACCGAGACTCTATGCTTCGCCTCAATATTGTTATATTTATGTTAATACGGTTCGAGAGAGATTCCGAACTTGTATTTCTCTTAGTACGAGTGATACAGGGAATGGATAGCAGAGTATGCCCGCACCATAATTTTTATGTGGGGTGTTGTTAGAATATATATATATTATATGAGTATTTAATATATATTAAATTCTGAAATTTGGGAACTTCTTACTGTGTTTATGGTAAGTAAGAAATGAATAATGATTTCAATTGAGGAATACGTGTTTTGAATGTATAGTATATTACTGGGAGACTTTATTAAGAAATAAAGTTAAAATGAGAGCTTTGTTATTAAATGAAATTTACTTCTTAAACAGTTGAATTGTTCAGTTTAAATCTTATGAGTAACCTAGGATAAGATAAGTTAAACCATTGGGAAGGTTAGTGAGATAGGTGTGCACATTAGAAGAGGGGTGAGAATTTCTCAAGAGAGTGGCGCACTAATATATTGTTGCATTGGCCTGTAAATATTTTAAATACTTGCTAAACAAATTTTAAATCATTTTTACAATCGGGCTCTGACCCGTTTCCATTTTATCTTCTCTCTTGTATATATATGTATATATTATAGGTGCCCAGCCACAGGGGCGTCTTGCATATGATCCTTTGGAAGGAACGCGCTACAGCTTAGGTGGGAGTTGCAGGCCTCTTGCTTAGACAACCTCATTTCTTGATTCCACTTCTAGCACTATTTATTCAGTTGGGCATGTGTCACCCTTTCCATTATTCAGTTATTTAGCGGACATTGTGATTCATTTATTTCCAGTATTTTACTCCTTGGGATTTATTAGTGTCAGGATGTTTTCATTTAAGTATTAAATGTTGGATACAATTAGTTGAATGTTTGATTATTTGGATTGTATGTTCCAGGATGGTTGTTGTGTGACTATTTAATTGTGAATTATGCAAGTTTTAAATCTTGGTTTATAAAATAAAATTTGGATAGTATTGTCTAAAATGGTTTTGACACTTAGCTTAATTATTTAGGGTGTTTAAATTGGAAAAGTTATTTTTCGATAGTGATGATAAGAATGAACCAACTGTTTACCTTGATTTAATTTAATAAAGGAGTGATCGCCCGATATTTAATTAGGCGGGGTGTCACAGGTGGTATCAGAGCATAAGGTTCTAGTGTCCTTAGGATCTGTACAGCTTATCTCATTTCCATCTTAGCGTCTTTGATTTAGAGCCCTAACATTAGGATTGTTGAATTCATCTTTATGTGTTGGAAATTCGTGCTTCTGCGATTTGTCGATTTGAATGTTGAACTTATTCAGGTTAAATTTTTTCTTATTTTCAGATGTCCCGTCAAGATGAACGAGCTAAGTCCATTGGGGAAGTTAATGAACAAGGGAAACTCGCACCTCAGGTATCTCCGAAAAGGGTACCAATCGCCGAGTTTGCGGGCATTGTGGCACAAGCGGTTACCACTGCAGTCTTACAGTACCACGAACGCAGCATGCATCTTAGAGGAGGCAAAAGACCTAGAGAGGTTGATCAAATTCATATGACTAAAGTTGACAATTGTGCGAAGGAACCGAAATTTCGGCAACAAACCACTCAAGACAGAGACAGTTCCAGAAATAACAAAATTTATGTAAAGGGCCAAAAGTGTGAGGGCCAACAAGGTTGGGATCAAACTAAAGTCACAAAGCGGTGTTTCAAATGTGGAAGGAATGGTCATAAATGTTAATCTTATCCGAATCAGACTAGGGAGAAACTAAAACTTGACCTGTAAGGAATTTCGGAACTCTGCTATAAATGTGTACAACAGGATCATAAGTGGAGGGATTGTCCTCAACCTGACATCGTTTTTCCGCAAATTTCTTATCAATGCCAGCTAAACCAAAAAGAAAGCGAGGCTAGACAACAACGTAGTAAAGTGAGACAGTTTCGAAGGAGGTGCTTCCGATGTGGAAGGAATGGCCATAAGTGTCAGGATTGCCCAGAGAGGAATAAAGCCCCAAGACAACAAGGCACCAGTAATAAACCACAGAAGCCAGCTCCACCAGCCATTCAAGTAGCCTCAGTGCAGTAGAGACAATTACAGTATGTACATGTCTATAACGTCCACCAAATAGCAGCACCTCAGGCCCCAATCGAGATAAATGGTACGTCCTCTATACGCAGTGCTATGGGTTGAGTTTTATTTGATACGGGGGCGACGCACTGTTTTATAGCTACCCATTTTGCGAAGGCCTTAGGGTTATTAGCCACAGCAGAGAGCACTGTGATGTGTGTAGACTCACCACTGGGAAATGGTTCGCTTATTTTCTTTATATGCCGTGGAGTGGGGGTAGAGATTGGTAGCTTGGTATTACCAGCATACATGTTAGTCTTAGATATGCATGAGCACGACATTATTATCGGTATGGACTAGCTCGCAGCTTACAAAGCCATGATAGATTGTTTTGGGGGAGTATTGTCTTTGCCATTTTGGGGCAAGAGATGTTTGTAGTGGTGATGCCTCGCCCGGAAGGAGGCTCGACCGCTCATTTGTATTATATAGAGGAGGATACCTTTAAGGAGGTTCTGATTCCCTTATACTCGATCCCAGTTGTTCGTGAGTATTTCGATGTATTTCAGGAGATACCAGGCCTACCCCCCAGTCGAGAGATAGACTTTGTCATAGATTTATTACCGGATACTAGACCTATATCACGCGCTCCATACCGTATGGCTCTCGCGGAGGTGAGAGAGTTACGAGATCAGATAGAGCAGCTGTTAGGTCAGGGCTTCATTCCCAGGAGTACCTCACCTTTGGGCGCTCTAGTTTTATTTGTGAAAAAGAAAGACGGTTCACTAAGGCTATGTGTGGATTATCGGGAACTTAACAAGGTCACGATACGGAACAGCTATCCATTGCCTCGAATCGATGATCTGTTCGACCAGCTGAAGGGAGCAACATTCTTTTCGAAGATAGATCTGAGGTCTGGGTACCATCATCTATGTATTAGGGAGCAGGATGTTTCAAAGACTGCTTTCTTTACGAGATATGGGTCCTATGAGTTCAGAGTGATGCTATTTGGCCTCACAAATGCTCTAGCCATATTCATGGACTTGATGAACCGAGTGTTCAGAGAGTTCTTGGATTAGTTTGTCATCATCTTCATAGATGACATTTTGATATATTCACACTCTGAGGAGGAACATGCCGAGCACTTGAGGCAGGATCTTCAGACTCTACGAGAGAATCAGCTATATGCTAAGTACAAGAAGTGCGAGTTCTGGTTGCGGGAAGTACAGTTCTTGGGGCGTATTATTTCTGAACAGGGGATAACAGTTGACCCGAGTAAAGTGTCAGCGGTGAGGGAGTGGGGATAAACCACAACACCGATGGAAGTGCGTAGTTTCTTGGGATTAGCTTCATACTACAGGATATTCATTCGAGGTTTCTCCAAGATAGCGGGTCCATTGAAGAACCTGACTCGCAAGGGGGTACAATATGTTTGGGACGATGCTTGTCAGTTGGCTTTCGACGAGCTGAAAGATAAGCTTACTTCAGCACTGATCCTTGCTTTACCTAAACCGGGCGTGGAATACCTGGTTTACACCGATGCCTCTTTACGGGGACTTGGGGGAGTACTTCAGCAGAAGGAGAAGGCTATATCTTTTGCCTCCCGCAATCTTAAGCCGCATGAGAAGAATTTACCCCACCCACGACCTAGAGTTAGAAGTGATTGTATTTGCATTAAGGATATGGAGGCACTATTTATTGGGGGAGAAATTCCGCTTGTTCACAGACCAAAAGTCACTACAGTACCTGTTCACTCAACGAGAGCTGAATATGCGTCAGCGCAGGTGCTTAGAGTTTGTAAAGGATTATCAGTTCGACATACAGTACCATCCGGGGAAGGCCAATGTAGTTGCTGATGCGTTGAGCCGTAGACCAGTAGACGATGTAGCGAACATCTGGAAAGCAAAGTGGAAAGAGTTGGGTCACCAGGACGCAGTAGCCCATTCCTTCATATCTGTCATGACAGTGACACCCAAGATTGTTACGAGGGTAATACAGGCACAGACCGCAGACCCATTTTCCCAGGAGCAGATTGTACGACTTTTAGCTGAGGGTGCTGAGTCCTATTCTGTTAGTTCTGATGGGGATTTGAGGTTTAATGGGAGATTGATGGTCCCAGAAGGAGAAGAAATACGTCATGCAGTGATGACCCGGTCACACGGGTCCCGATTTGTAGTACATCATGGAGGAGATAAGATGTATCAGGATATGAGGCGGCAATACAAGTGGAGTGGGATGAAAAAGGATATTGCTGAGTTCATGTCCAAGTGTTCTACCTGCCAGCTGGTAAAGGTGGACCATCAGAAACCATCAGGATTGCTTCAGCCATTGGAAATACCCGCGTGGAAGTGGGAGAGTATTTCCATGGATTTTATTACAGGGTTGCCTACATCACAACGGGGCCACGACTCCATTTGGGTAATTGTGGACCGATTTACCAAGGTGGCCCATTTTCTTCCGGTGCGGAAACACTACACCACGGGCCAGTATGCTCAGTTTTTCATTGCTGAGATTGTCCGATTACATGGGGTGCCCCTAAATATTGTGTCAGATAGAGATAAGATTTTCGTGTCCAGTTTCTGGGAGAGCTTTCAGGAGGCTATGGGTACTGAGTTAAGGTTGAGTTCAGCTTATCACCCATAGATAGATGGACATATAGAGCGTACTAATCAGATGTTGGAAGATATGCTACGCATGTGTGTCCTTGATTTTGGAGGAGGTTGGGAGCCACATCTTCCACTGGTAGAGTTCGCTTATAATAACTCTTATCAGTTCACGATTGTCATGGCTCCATTCGAGGCTTTGTATGGCAGGCCTTGTTGTAAGGACATTTTTGTCCATTATCAATTTGTTATGTCGTATGCCGTTACACCATTGAAGAAATTCAAGATTCATACAGTCATCAACGGATCCGAATATCAAAAGAAGAAGAGGAATCAAAGTCTGACAGGCCGGACCGGTCGGCCTTGGAAAAAGAACCGATCCGCCTGTGAAACGATCCACCTCAAACCCGGACCGGTTCGCTTGTTGAAAGACAATATACCCCAAATCAATTAAGAACCAAAAATGCCAAATAAAAAATGAATCGATCCCCCCCCCCGCACCAATAGGCCTCAGACCCGGACCGGTCCGCCTGGGATAATCTTTAGCAGATCGTGGTCAAATTTTCTGGGCTAAACGTTTCCTTTAAAAACCCACTACGGGAAGTGGTTTTTTAAGACTTCTATACACGATTTTCAGAGTACAAAAAAAAACTCTAAGTCTTCACCTATTGAATACCAAGACTCTAGGTTTTTGATTCACACAAATTTCCAAACACTTGTGAATCACTTTGCAACCCAGGAACGCACTTTTGTTATTCATACCCTTGTAGAGAAGCCGTCTTTCTTCTTCATTGCTTCCCTCCTGGAAAGGGAAAATTCTAGTCGACAAACTTGTGGAGAAGCCGTTTCTCTTCTTCATTGCAGCCCTCCTATAAAGGGATATTTCCATCCGCCGACTACAGAATCTGACACCTGAGGGTAATTCTTAGTCACTTGTATTTTCATTGTAATCCGAATTGTATAGTTACAATATTATAATGAAAATAAATGGTTCTGCCCCTTAGGGGGATTTTTCCTCAGTTGTGTGTGTTTGATTAATCTTCATGATCTACTTTTTGATTAAATCACACCTAGTTGCATGTTTAGGGTTTGTTTGGGTTAAAATGAATTTAATATATAATTTTCTCATTTGAACGCACGCGCAAACTCTCTCACTTGTCGTTCCTCAACTTGTTGGCTCGAGGTGGGGGATAAAAAGTTTCTAGGAGCAGAGGTGATTAAATAAACCTCCACAAGTATTGAGATGATCAGGAGTCGTATTTGAGTAGCCCAGGACAGGAAGAAAAGCTATGCCGATGCGAAACGGTTCTTCCGAGAGTTTAATGTGGGGGGCCAAGTATTACTACGTGTATCTCCTATGTGTGACACCCCGCCTAATTAAATACCGGGAGATCACTCCTTTATTAAATTAAAATCAAGGTGAACAGTTGGATCATTCTTAGCATCACTGTCGTGAAAATAAATTTCCAATTTAAACACCCTAATTAATTAAGCTAAGTGTCAAAACCATTTTTAACATTCCTTTCAAGTTTTATTTTTTTTAAAGACAATTTATTTATTTATTTATTAACAACATTTTCAATAAGTAAGAAGCATAGCACAAATATCCTGGAACATAATCCAATTAATTTAAACATTCAACATTCAAAATCCCAACATTTAAAACTTAAAGTAAAACATTCATGCTGAATAAATCCCAAAGTAACAGTACTAGAAATAACTGAAATGCAAATGTCCCAATAAAACAGATAAATGGTGGAAAGGGTGACACATGCCCCAATAACTGAGAATGATAGAAGTGGAATAGAGTAAATGAAATCGTCTAAGCAAGTGGCTTGCAACTCCCACCTAAGATGTAGCATGTTCCTTCCAAGGGATCCTAAGAAAGACGCCCCTGTGCCTGGGCACCTGTAATATATACAAGAGGGAAAGAGAAATAGAAACGGGTCAGAGCCCGATAGTGTATATGATTTAAAATTCGTTTAGCAAGTATTTAAATTGATTACAGGCTAATGCAACAACATATTAGTGCGACACTCTCTTGAGAAATTCTCACCTCTCTTCTAATGTGCACACCTATCGCACTAACCATCCCAATGGTCTATCTCGTCATATATCACACTATCTTTCCCCAATGATTTAACTTATCTTAGGTTATTCGCATGATTTAAAATTGAACGATACAATTGTTTGAAAATGATATTTCAATTAGTATCCAAAATTCTCGTTTTAACTTTATTAATTTATAAAGTTTTCCAGTGTCATATTATACTTTCTCAAAACAAGTATTTACAATATGAGTCATCAACCATGTCCTACTTACCATATCACAGTAGGCAGTTCCAAGTTCCAGAATTTCATATATATATTAATTACTCGTATAATATATATATATATTATAAAAGCACCCCAAATAAAAACTATGGTGCTGGCATACTCTACTATCCAATCCCCGTATCAATCGTACTAAGGGGAATACAAATTCGGAATCACTCTCGAATTGTATTAACACATATACAAACAATATTGAGGTGAAGCATAGATTCCAAGTCTCTAAGAGGATGGAACATACCCGCGTCTCTTAGGACCGTCTGAACTATCAATTCGATAGCCTGTACCAAAGATATTTATCTCCTAGGGTACGAGTCAATATCCCCCATAAGGCACACGAGATAAGATCATCTGAGCGCGGAAACCTCAGGGATAGCAAGTAGCGTTGGCATGTTTTTCACACATAGATAGTATATGCATACACAATCTTAAACTATACTAATATTACCATATCCATATTAGGTATATCCCCAATCCCATAGTTATGACATTTATCCTCATATCTCATTATTAGTTATCACATTTAACGATTCGCCTTTAACTTTAATTCGAGGTATTATCCCAACTTACTACATAACACTCCTGGAATCTATTCTCCCAAGTATAAATTCAGTAGGAATTCATCTATTTTCCGTCGTAATCATTTTTACCTAATCACTCCCTTTAATACAAGATTTCATCGTTCCTTATGTAATTATCCCAAAAATACAATTCTCGTCTCACATTAAAGGCCCCAACATTATTCATATGTCCTACTGGTCTTCCACATCTCCCAAAACATTTTATTAAGGATGTCTAAAAATTATTTCACATTAACTTGAATTTAACTAATTTAAAAACGGAAATAGGAGTCTTCCAGGAAGGGTCGATCGATCGATGTCTGGGGATCGATCGATCGAAGCTCTAGGCTCGATCGATCGGTCAAGCAGGTCTGTGAAATCTGCAGATTTGCAGTTATGGGTTTCATCTTCTAACCTTCACCAAATCCATATTTTTCATACCCAATCGTCCCAAAATATATACTGCTGACATTATATCATCATACAATGAAATTTCAACATAAAGCATGTAGATTTCTATTATTAAGCATGGATTAACAAGCTCCAAATTCATATAAAACCTCAAAAACCCTAAAATGTCATTAATATGTTCCAATCCATCTTTTCCAGAATTTTCTTCATCTACACCCTCATAAATTCATGGTTCAATCCTCTACACATTAAGGGGTTTCCAGAATAACAATTAATCCATCCCTACATGCAATTTCCTATCTCATCCTTTAGGTTTCTTCCATAAAAACTCATTTTAATTACTCCTAAAGTAATATGAAAGATGCATCAATGAAATAAGCAAGATAAAAACTTTCTTGGGATTTTTAGAAGTTTGGTTTGGTGCCGAAATTGGTGTGGTTTCGTTCCTCGTCTCGCGATCTACGCGTTGGCGGTGGCGGCGATGCAAACGGCTGAGTTTTGAGCCTTGGATTGCCTTGAGAGCTCTCTCCTCTCTTCTCCAATGTCCGTTATAGACTTTTGAGTTTTCTAACCCTAAATGATAACCTAGACATTTGATATTACCCCTTTAATTTTCGTGGGTTTAATTACCCAAAAATGTGAAATGTCCAAAATGCCCTCCCGGGGTACTAATTAGGCCTAAAAACGCCCCGAGACTCAAACTAAACCCCGGACACATTTTTCTGACTATCTCGACCCTTTCGGACGCGCTGGCGCACTCAAAATGACCATATGAATAGCTTATAAAATATTCACTTTTATTTATCAATATTTAGTCCCGACGCGAAACGGGCGCGTCCCGACTCAAATTTCCAAAATTGTCATTTTATTCACTCAGGACATTCAATATAACCAATATTATATATTACTTTGCTCATTAGTAATATTAGATAAATTTCCCATAATTACTAACTCTCGTCACGTTAATAATTATCACATAATTAATTTCTAGATTTTTATTAAATATTTAATTCACATTAAATTTAATAAATTCCAAAATTAATATAGCATAAAAATACGGGGTATTACATACTTCCCCCCTAATAACGGAATTTCGTCCCGAAATTCGGAAAATAAGGCATACCAGGTAAGAACAGATCTGGATATCTCTCGTGCATATCGGCCTCGCGCTCCCAAAAGGATTCCTCCACATTATGATGCTCCCACTGGACCCGTACAAGTGGAACTATCTTCGACCTCAATCTCCTCTCACTATAGTCTAGGCTAGCCACCGGTCTCTCCTCGTAAGAGTTGTCAAGCTGTATGTCTATCTCATCTATCGCGATGTGAGTATGGGTCATATCATCCCGAAGATACCGTCTCAACGACGAGATGTGGAATACATCATGAATGCGATGTAAATGCTCTGGTAGTCCCAATCTGTATGATACCGGCCCAATCCTCTCGATAATGGAAAATGGTCCCACGTACATCAGGGCCAATTTCCCTTTCCTCTCGAACCTCATCACTCCCTTCATAGGAGATACACGCAGTAACAGTTGGTCCCCCACATTAAACTCCCGGAAGAACCGTTTCGCATCAGCGTAGCTCTTCTGTGTGTCCTGGGCCACTCGGATGCGAATCCTGATCATCTCAATCCTCGCAGAGGTTTCCTGAATTACATCTGGTCCTAGCAACTTGTTATCCCCCACCTCGAGCCAACAAGTTGGAGAACGATAAGGCCTGCCATACAAAGCTTCAAATGGAGCCATACCAATCGTGAGCTGATAAGAGTTATTATAAGCAAACTCTACCAGTGGAAGATGTGGATCCCAACCTCCTTCAAAATCAATAACCCACATGCGTAGCATATCCTCTAACATCTGATTAGTATGCTCTGTCTGTCCATCTGTCTGTGGGTGACAGGCTGAACTCAACCTCAACTCAGTACCCATAGACTCCTAAAAGCTTTCCCAAAAACGCGACACGAAAATCTTGTCTCTATCTGACACAATATTCAAGGGCACCCCATGTAATCTGACAATCTCAGCAATGAACAACTGAGAATACTGACCTGCGGTATAATCTTTCTGCACCGGAAGAAAATGAGCCACCTTGGTCAAACGATCTACAATCACCCAGATAGAGTCGTGGCCCCGCTGTGATGTAGGCAACCCTGTAATAAAATCCATGGAAATACTCTCCCACTTCCACGCGGGTACTTCTAATGGCTGAAGCAATCCTGACGGTTTTTGATGGTAGACCTTCACCAGCTGGAAGGTAGAACACTTGGACACGAACTCAGCAATCTCCTTCTTCATTCCACTCCACCAACATTGCCTCCTCATATCATGGTACATCATATCTCCTCCAGGATGTACCGCAAATCGGGACCCGTGAGATTGGGTCATCACTACATGATGCAATTCTGCCCCTTCTGGAACCACTAACCTCCCATTAAACCTCAAACCCCCATCAGAACTAACAGAATAGGACACAACACCCTTGGCTAAAAGTCGTACAATCTTCTCCTGGCAAAACGGGTCTGTGGTTTGGGCCTCTATTACCCTCGTAACAATCTCGAGTGTGACTATCATAATAGATATGAAGGAACGGGCTACTGCGTCCTGGTGACCACACTCCTTCCACTTCGCTTTCCAGACGTTCGCTACCTCATTTACCGGTCTATGGCTCAACACATCAGCAACTACGTTGTCTTTCCCCGGATGATACTGTATGTCGAACTAATAGTCCTTCACAAACTCTAACCATCTGCGCTGACGCATATTCAGCTCTCGCTGAGTGAAGAGGTACTGCAGTGATTTGTGGTCTGTGAACAAACGAAACTTCTCCCCCAATAAATAGTTTCTCTATATCCTCAATGCAAAGATGACCGCTGCTAACTCCAGGTCGTGGGTGGGGTAATTCTTCTCATGTGGCTTAAGCTTGCGGGAGGCAAAAGCTATAGCCTTCTCTTCCTGCTGAAGTACTCCCCCAAGTCCCCGTAAAGAGGCATCGGTGTAAACCAGGTACTCCATACCCGGCTTCAGTAAAGCAAGGACTGGTGCTGAAGTAAGCTTGTCTTTCTGCTCGTCGAAAGCCAATTGACAAGAATCATCCCAAACATATGGCACCCCTTTGCGAGTCAGGTTCATCAATGGACCCGCTATTTTGGAGAATCCCTGAATGAATCTACTGTAGTATCTGGCTAACCCCAAGAAACTACGCACTTTCGTCGGTGTCGTGGGCTGTCCCCACTCCCTCACCGCTGACACTTTACTCGGGTCAACTGCTATCGCCTGTTCAGAAACAACATGCCCCAAGAACTTTACCTCTCGCAACCAGAATCCACACTTCTCGTACTTAGCGTACAACTGATGCTCTCGTAGAGCCTGAAGAACCTTCCTCAAGTGCTCAGCATGTTCCTCCTCGGATTGTGAATATATCAAAATGTCATCTATGAAGACGATGACAAACTGATCCAAGAACTCTTTGAATACTCGGTTCATTAAGTCCATGAATACGGTTGGAGCATTTGTGAGACCAAATGGAATCACTCTGAACTCGTAAGACCCATATCTCGTCAAGAAGGCAGTCTTTGAAACATCCCGCTCTCTAATACATAGCTGATGGTACCCCGACCTCAGATCTATCTTCGAAAAGAAAGTTTCTCCCCTCAGCTGGTCGATCAAATCATCGATTCGAGGCAACGGATACTTATTCCGTATTGTGACCTTGTTCAAATCCCGGTAGTCCACACATAACCTCAGTGAACCATCTCTCTTCTTCACAAACAAGACTGGAGCGCCCCAAGTTGAGGTACTCCTGCGAATGAAGCCCTGACCTAACAGCTGCTTTATCTGATCTCGTAACTCTCGCATCTCCGCCGGATCCATACGGTATGGAGCGCGTGCTATCAGTCTAGTATCTGGTAATAAGTCTATGACAAAGTCTATCTCTAGACTAAGGGGTAGGCCAGGTATCTCCTGAAACACATCGGAATACTCATCAACAACTGGAATCGAGTCTAACGGAATCACAACCTCCTTAGAGGTATCCTCCTCTATATAATACAAATGAGCGATCGAGCCTCCCTCTGGGCGAGGCATCGCCACTACAAACATCTCTTGCCCTGGAATGGCAAAAATAATGCTCCCACCGAAGCAATCAATCATGGCTCTATAAGCTGCGAGCCAATCCATACCGATAATAACATCATGCTCATGCATATCTAAGACTAACATGTCTGCAGGTAATACCAAACTACCAATATCTACCCCCACTCCCCGACATATATAGAAGATAAGCCACCCACTCCTTAGTGGTGAGTCTACACACGTCACTGTGTTCTCTGCTGTGGCTAACAACCCTAAGGCCTTCGCAAAATGCATAGCTATAAAACAATGCGTCGCCCCAGTATCAAACAAAACCCGACCCATAGTACCATGGATAGAAAACATACCCTCAATCGCGGGTGGTGTCTGTTGAGCTGCTGCCTGGTGGATGTTATTAACACATCCGTACTGTAACTGCCCCTGCTGCACTAGAGCTGCTGGAATGGATGGTAGTGCTGGCACCTGGGCTGGAGCTGGGGGCAGGTGGAAAAAGTGGTCTCTGTAGCTCATTACGGGCACCCTGCTATTTTGGGGCCCTATCTCCCTCCGGAAAATCCTGGCGCCTATGGCCGTGCTTACCACACCTAAAAAATCGGCCTTTGAAGTTGCCTCCCCTCTGACCCTGTTGACCACTGCCCTGCTGGCCGTTACCACTACGCCACTGGCCCTGTTGGCCCTGATGAACATGTTATTGGCCCTGCTGCTGACCCTCCTGTTGGTGTTGGCCTTGCTGGCCCCGTTGACCCTGCCTATAACCCCCAAATCTTTGCCTGGAATCACCTGAACGGAATCGCTTAGCAGGGTCCCCCTGATGGTAACTCTGCTCATGCTGACGAGTCTGTCCATGAGATGGTGCCCCACTAGCACTACTACCCCCGGTCCTGCCCTGCTGGCTGGACTCTCCTTCTCTCTTGCTTCCTTGCAGATGGAAGCGATGATCCTGGAAATGTAGTAACGCAGCATTGAGTACATCAGTGAAAGTACTCAGAGATAGATTCCCTATAAGATGCTGACGGATCCTCCAAGCTAACCCGTCCATAAACAATAATATCTTCTTACTCTCAGTAGGTGCTTCATCTGGCACTATGGTGAGAAGTCTCATAAACTCCTCCTCATACTCAGCAACGATAGAGTTCTCCTGTTTCAAATTCAGTAATTTCCACCTCATCTCAGTCTGCACAGCGGGTGGAAAGTACTTGCGGTCAAACCGCTCCCAGAACGACTGAATAGGGATCATGTCCCTCTCCTCCAAGGTGGTAGTGGACTCCCACCACTGCAAAGCGGCCCCCACCAGCTTAAAGGAAGCCAATAACTTCCTTTGCACGTCGGTGCACTCATACATAGGAAGATGCCGCCGGATGTCTTTCTTCCATTGGATGACTGTGACGATATCTGAGCTACCCGAGAACTCGGGGGGATGCGCCTTCTAAAAAGCATCCCTAACCCTCTCCCATACAGATGGAAGCTGTGTTGGTAGTGGCGCCACTGCCTGAATCTGGGGTGGAGCCTGCTGAACCACCGCTAGTGCAGCATTCACCGCCTGGGCAACAATGGCGGCTACTTTATTAGCATTCATAGTGCCTTCTGCTGGAGCTGCTGGCTGCTCGGCCTGGGCACCCCTATCATTCGGTGCACGTCTCAGAGGCATCTGAAACGTGAAGAAGTTTATTAGTCTACAGTCATTATCAAATCACAAATAGCTGAAGACGTAACGTAAAAGCATAAATACAACAATCCTAAAAATAGGGCTCTATAGCAAAAACGTTAAGCTGAAAGCAAAAATAAGCCGTACAGATCCTATGGACACTAGAACCTGATGCTCTGATACCACATGTGACACCCCGCCTAATTAAATACCGGGCGATCACTCCTTTATTAAATTAAAATCAAGGTGAACAGTTGGATCATTCTTAGCATCACTGTCATGAAAATAAATTTCCAATTTAAACACCCTAATTAATTAAGCTAAGTGTCAAAACCATTTTTAACATTCCTTTCAAGTTTTACTTTTTTTAAAGACAAATTATTTATTTATTTATTAACAACATTTTCAATAAGTAAGAATCATACCACAAATATCCTGGAACATAATCCAATTAATTTAAACATTCAACATTCAAAATCCCAACATTTAAAACTTAAAGTAAAACATTCATGCTGAATAAATCCCAAAGTAACAGTACTAGAAATAACTGAAATACAAATGTGCCAATAAAACAGATAAATAGTGGAAAGGGCGACACATGCCCCAATAACTGAGAATGATAGAAGTGGAATCAAGTAAATGAAATCGTCTAAGCAAGTGGCCTGCAACTCCCACCTAAGCTGGAGCACATTCCTTCCAAGGGATCTTAAGCAAGACGCCCATGTGGCTGGGCACCTGTAATATACACATATATATACAAGAGAGAAAGAGAAATAGAAACGGGTCAGAGCCCAATAATGTATATGATTTAAAATTCGTTTAACAAGTATTTAAATTGATTACAGGTAATGCAACAACATATTAGTGCGACACTCTCTTGAGAAATTCTCACCTCTCTTCTAATGTGCACACCTATCGCACTAACCTTCCCAATGGTCTATCTCGTCATATATCACACTATCTTTCCCCAATGATTTAACTTATCTTAGGTTATTCACATGATTTAAAATTGAACGATACAATTATTTGAAAAGAATATTTCAATTAGTATCCAAAATTCTCGTTTTAACTTTATTAGTTTATAAAGTTTTCCAGTGTCATATTATACTTTCTCAAAATAAGTATTTACAATATGAGTCATCAACCATGTCCTACTTACCATATCACAGTAGGCAGTTCCAAATTCCAGAATTTCATATATATATATATATATATATATATATATATATATATATATATTATAAAAGCACCCCAAATAAAAACTATGGTGCTAGCATACTCTACTATCCAATCCCCGTATCAATCGTACTAAGGGGAATACAAATTCGAAATCACTCTCGAATTGTATTAACACATACACAAACAATATTGAGGTGAATCATAGATTCCAAGTCTCTAAGAGGATGGCACATACCCGCATCTCTTAGGACCGTCTGAACTATCAATTGGATAGCTTGTACCAAGGATATCTATCTCCTAGGGTACGAGTTAATATCCCCCATAAGGCATACGAGATAAGATCGTCCCAGCGCAGAAACCTCAGGGATAGCAAGTAGCGTGGGTATGTTTTTCACACATAGATAGTATATGCATAGACAATCATAAACTATACTAATATTACCATATCCATATTAGCTATATCTCAAATCCCATAGTTATGACATTTATCCTCATATCTCATTATTACTTATCACGTTTAACGATTCGTCTTTAACTTTAATTCGAGGTATTATCCCAACTTACTACGTAACACTCGTGGAATCTATTCTCCCAAGTATAAATTCAGTAGGAATTCATCTATTTTCCGTCGTAATCATTTTTACGTAATCTCTCCCTTTAATACAAGATTTCATCGTTCCTTATGTAATTATCCCAAAAATACAATTCTCGTCTCACATTAAAGGCCCCAACATTATTCATATGTCCTACTGGTCTTCCACATCTCCCAAAACATTTTATTAAGGATGTCTAAGAATTTTTTCACATTAACTTGAATTTAACTAATTTAAAAAGGGAAATAGGAGTCTGCCAGGAGGGGTCGATCGATCGAGGTCGGGGGATCGATTGATCGAACCTTCGATCGATCGAAGCTCTGGGCTCGATCGATCGATCAAGCAGGTCTGCGAAATCTGCAGATTTGCAGTTACGGGTTTCATCTTCTAACCTTCACCAAATCCATATTTTTCATACCCAATCGACCCAAAATTTATACTTCTGACATTATATCATCATACTATGAAATTTCAACGTAAATCATGTAGATTTCTATTATTAAGAATGGATCAACAAGCCCCAAATTCATATAAAACCTCAAGAACCCTAAAATGTCATTAATATGTTTCAATCTATCTTTTCCAAAATATTATTCATCTACAACCTCATAAATTTGTGGTTCAATCCTCTACATGTTAAGGGGTTTCCAGAATAACAATTAATCCATCCCTACATGCAATTTCCTATCTCATCTTTTAGGTTTCTTCCATAAAACCTCATTCTAATTACTCCTAAACTAATATGAAAGATGAATCAATGAAATAAGAAAGATAAACACTTTCCTGGGATTTTCAGAAGTCTGGTTTGGTGCTGAAATTGATGTGGTTGCATTCCCCGTCTCGCGATCTACGCGTTGGCGGTGGCGGCGGTGCAAACGGCTGAGTTTTGAGCCTTGGATTACCTTGAGAGCTCTCTCCTCTCTTCTCCAATGCCCGTTCTAGACTTTTGAGTTTTCTAACCCTAAATGATAACCTAGACATCTGATATAACCCCTTTAATTTTCGTGGGTTTAATTACCCAAAAATGTGAAATGTCCAAAATGCCCTCCCGGGGTACTAATTATGCCTAAAAACGCCCCGAGACTCAAACTAAACCCCCGGGCACACTTTTCTGACTATCTAGACCCTTCCAGATGCATTAGCTCAATCAAAATGACCATACGAACAACTTATAAAATATTCACTTTTATTTATCAATATTTTGTCCCGACGCGACACGGGCGCGTCCCGACTCAAATTTCCAAAATTGTCATTTTATTCACTCGTGACATTCAATATAACCAATATTATATATTACTTTGCTCATTAGTAATATTCGACAAATTTCCCATAATTACTAACTCTCGTCACGTTAATAATTATAACATAATTAATTTTCGGATTTTTATTAAATAATTAATTCACATTAAATTTAATAAATCCCCAAATTAATATAGCATAAAAATACGAGGTATTACATACTCCCCCCCTAATAACGGAATTTCGTCCGAAATTCGGAAAATAAGGCATACCTGGTAAGAACAAATCTGGATATCTCTCGCGCATATCAGCCTCGCGCTCCCAAGTGGATTCCTCCACGTTATGATGCTCCCACTGGACCCGTACAAGTGGAACTATCTTAGACCTCAATCTCCTCTCACTATAGTCTAGGATAGCCACCGTTCTCTCCTCGTAAGAGCTGTCAGGCTGCAAGTCTATCTCATCTATCGCGATGTGAGAATGGGCCATATCATCCCGAAGATACTGTCTCAACGACGAGATGTGGAATACATCGTGAATGCGATGTAAATGCTCTGGTAGTCCCAATCTGTATGCTACCAGACCAATCCTCTCGATAATGGGAAATGGTCCCACGTACCTCGGGGCCAATTTCCCTTTCCTCCTGAACCTCATCAGTCCCTTCATAGGAGATACACGCAGTAACACTTGGTCCCCCACATTAAACTCCTGGAAGAATCGTTTCGCATCGGCGTAGCTCTTCTGCCTATCATGGGCTACTCGAATGCGACTCCTGATCATCTCAATCCTCGCGGAGGTTTCCTAAATTACCTCTGGTCCTAGGAACTTGCTATCCCCCACCTCGAGCCAACAACTTGGAGAATGACAAGGCCTGCCATACAAAGCTTCAAATGGAGCCATACCGATCGTGAACTGATAAGAGTTATTATAAGCAAAATCTACCAGTGGAAGATGTGGCTCCCAACCTCCTCCAAAATCAAGAACACACATGCGTAGCATATCCCCTAACATCTGATTAGAACGCTCTGTCTGTCCATCTGTCTGTGGGTGATAGGCTGAACTCATTCTCAACTCAGTACCTATAGCCTCCTGAAAGCTTTCCCAAAAATGCGACACGAAAATCTTGTCTCTATCTGACACAATATTCAGGGGCACCCCATGTAATCTGACAATCTCAGCAATGAACAACTGAGCATACTGACGTGTGGTATAATCTATCCGCACCGGTAGAAAATGAGCCACCTTGGTCAAACGGTCTACAATCACCTAGATAGAGTCATGGCCCCGCTGTGATGTAGGCAACCCTTTAATAAAATCCATGGAAATACTCTCCCACTTCCACGCGGGTAATTCCAATGGCTGAAGCAATCCTGACGATTTCTGATGGTCCACCTTCACCAGCTGGTAGGTAGAACACTTGGACACGAACTCAGCAATGTCCTTCTTCATCCCACTCCACCAGTATTGCCTCCTCATATCCTGGTACATCTTATCTCCTCCAGGATGTACCGCAAATCGGGACCCGTGAGATTGGGTCATCACTGCATGACGCAATTTTGCCCCCATCAGAACTAACAGAATAGAACTCAGCACCCTCGGCTAAAAGTCGTACAATCTGCTCCTCGAAAAACGGGTCTGTGGTTTGGTCCTGTATTACCCTCTGAACAATCTCGAGTGTGACTGTCATAACAGATATGAAGGAATGGGCTACTGCATCCTGGTGACCCAACTCCTTCCACTTCTCTTTCCAGATGTCTGTTACCTCATTTACCGGTCTACGGCTCAACACATCAGCAACTACGTTGGCTTTCCCCGGATGATACAGTATGTCGAACTGATAGTCCTTCACAAACTCTAGCCATCTGCGCTGATGCATATTCAGCTCTCGCTGAGTGAACAGGTACTGCAGTGATTTGTGGTCTGGGAACAAACGAAACTTCTCCCCCAATAAATAGTGTCTCCATATCCTCAATGCAAAGACGACCGCTGCTAACTCCAGGTCGTGGGTGGGGTAATTCTTCTCATGCGGCTTAAGCTTGCGGGAGGCAAATGCTATAGCCTTCTCTTCCTGCTGAAGTACTCCCCCAAGTCCCCGTAAAGAGGCATCGGTGTAAACCAGGTACTCCATACCTGGCTTCGGTATAATAAGGACTGGTGCTAAAGTAAGCTTGTCTTTCAGCTCGTCGAAAGCCAATTGACAAGCATCATCCCAAACATATGGTACCCCTTTGCGAGTCAGGTTCGTCAATAGATGAGATAGACTTACAGCCTGACAGCTCTTACGAGGAGAGACCAGTGGCTATCCTAGACCATAGCGAGAGAAGATTGAGGTCGAAGGTAGTTCCACTTGTACGGGTCCAGTGGGAGCATCATAATGTGGAGGATTCCACCTGGGAGCGCGAGGCAGATATGCGTGAGAGATACCCAGATTTATTCTTACCAGGTATGCCTTATTTTTCAAATTTCGGGACAAAATTATGTTATTATGGGGGGAGTATGTAATACCCCGTATTTTTATGCTTTCTAAATTTGGGGATTTATTAAATTTAATATGAGTTATTAATTTAATATAAATCCGGAAATTAAATATTTTTAATTTCTAACATAACGAGAGTTAGTAATCATTGGAAACTTTTTGAATATTACTAATGAGTAAAGTAATATAATATTGGTAGTATTAAATGTCACGAGTGAATAAATGACAATTTTGGAAATTTGAGTCGGGACGCGCCCAGAGAGGAATAAAGCCCCAAGACAGCAGGGCACCAGTAATAAACAACAAAAGCCAGCTCCACCAGCCATTCCAGTAGCCTCAGTGCAGTAGAGACAATTACAGTATGGACATGTCTATAATGTCCACCAAATAGCAGCACCTCAGGCCCCAACCGAGATAAAAGGTACATCCTCTATACCCAGTGCTATGGGTTGAGTTTTATTTGATACGGGGGCGATGCACTGTTTTATAGCTACCCATTTTGCGAAGGCCTTAGGGTTATTAGCCACAGCAGAGAGCACTGTGATGCGTGTAGACTCACCACTGGGAAATGGTTCTCTTATTTTCTTTATATGCCGAGGTGTGGGGGTAGAGATTGGTAGCTTGGTATTATCAGCAGACATGTTAGTCTTAGATATGCATGAGTACGACATTATTATCGGTATGGACTGGATCGCAGCTTACATAGCCATGATAGATTATTTTGGAGGGAGTATTGTCTTTGCCATTTCGGGGCACGAGATGTTTATAGTGGTGATGCCTCGCCCGAAAGGAGGCTCGACCGCTCATTTGTATTATATAGAGGAGGATACCTATAAGGAGGTTATGATTCCCTTATACTCGATCCCAGTTGTTTGTGAGTATTTCGATGTATTTCAGGAGATACTAGGCCTACCCCCCAGTCGAGAGATAGGCTTTGTCATAGATTTATTACCGGATACTAGACCTATAGCACGCGCTCCATACCGTATGGCTCCGGCGGAAGTGCGAGAGTTACGGGATCAGATAGAGCAGCTGTTAGGTCAGGACTTCATTCGCAGGAGTACCTCACCTTTGGGCACTCCAGTTTTATTTGTGAAAAATAGAGACGGTTCACTAGGGATATGTGTGGATTACTGGGAACTTAACAAGGTCACGATACGGGACAGCTATCCATTGCCTCGAATCGATGATCTGTTCGACCAGCTGAGGGGAGCAACTTTCTTTTTGAAGATAGATCTGAGCTTTGGGTACCATCAGCTACGTATTAGGGAGCAGGATGTTTCAAAGACTGATTTCTTGACGAGATATGGGTCCTATGAGTTCAGAGTGATGCTATTTGGCCTCATAAATGCTCCAGCCATATTCATGGACTTGATGAACCGAGTGTTCAGAGAGTTCTTGGATCAGTTTGTCATCATCTTCATAGATGACATTTTGATATATTCACACTCCGAGGAGGAACATGCCGAGCACTTGAGGCAGGTTCTTCAGACTCTACGAGAGCATCAGCTATATGCTAAGTACGAGAAGTGCGGGTTCTGGTTACGGTAAGTACAGTTCTTGGGGCATATTATTTCTGAATAGGGGATAGAAGTTGACCCGAGTAAAGTGTCAGCGGTGAGGGAGTGGGGACAGCCCACGACACCGACGGAAGTGCGTAGTTTCTTGGGATTATCTTAATACTACAGGATATTCATTCGAGGTTTCTCCAAGATAGCGGGTCCATTGACGAACTTGACTCGCAAGGGGGTACCATATGTTTGGGACTATGCTTGTCAGTTGGCTTTCGGCGAGCTGAAAGACAAGCTTACTTCAGCACTGGTCCTTGCTTTACCTAAATCGGGCGTGGAATACCTGGTTTACACCGATGCCTCTTTACGGGAACTTAGGGGAGTACTTCAGCAGAAGGAGAAGGCCATTTATTTTGCCTCCCACAAAATTAAGCCGCATGAAAAGAATTTACCCCACCCACGACTTAGAGTTAGCAGTGATTGTATTTGCATTGAGGATATGGAGGCACTATTTATTGGGGGAGAAATTCCGCTTGTTCACAGACCACAAGTCACTGAAGTACCTGTTCACTCAACGAGAGCTGAATATGCGTCAGCGCAGGTGCTTAGAGTTTGTAAAGGATTATCAGTTCGACATACACTACCATCCGGGGAAGGCCAATGTAGTTCCTTATGCGTTGAGCCGTAGATCGGTAGACGATGTAGCGGACATCAGGAAAGTAAAGTGGAAAGAGTTGGGTCACCAGGACGCAGTAGCCCGTTCCTTCATATCTGTCATGACAGTGACACCCAAGATTGTTACGAGGGTAATACAGGCACACACCGCAGACCCATTTTCCCAGGAGAAGATTGTACGACTTTTAGCTGAGGGTTCTGAGTCCTATTCTGTTAGTTCTGATGGGGGTTTGAGGTTTAATGGGAGATTAGTGGTCCCAGAAGGTGCAGAAATACGTCATGCAGTGATGACCCAGTCTCACGGGTCCCGATTTGTGGTACATCCTAGAGGAGATAAGATGTATCAGGATATGAGGCGGCAATACTAGTGGAGTGGGATGAAAAAGGATATTGCTGAGTTCGTGTCAAAGTGTTCTACCTGCCAGCTGGTAAAGGTGGACCATCAGAAACTGTCAGGATTGCTTCAGCTATTGGCAATTTCCACGTGGAAGTGGGAGAGTATTTCCATGGATTTTATTACAGTGTTGCCTACATCACAACGAGGCCACGACTCCATCTGGGTGATTGTGGACCGATTTACCAAGGTGGCTCATTTTCTGCCGGTGCGGATAGACTATACCACGGAACAGTATGCTCAGTTGTTCATTGCTGAGATTGTCAGATTACATGGGGTGCCCCTAAATATTGTGTCAGATGGAGACGAGATTTTCGTGTCCCATTTCTAGGACAGCTTTCACGAGGCTATGGTTACTGAGTTAAGGTTGAGTTCAGCTTATCACCCACAGACATATGGACAGACAGAGCGTACTAATCAGATGTTGGAAGATATGCTACGCATGTGTGTCCTTGATTTTGGAGGAGGTTGGGAGCCATATCTTCCACTGGTAGAGTTCGCTTATAATAACTCTTATCAGTTCACAATTGGCATGGATCCATTCGAGGCTTTGTATGGCAAGCCTTATTGTAAGGACATTTTTGTCCATTATCAATTTGTTATGTCGTATGCCGTTACACCGTTGAAGAAATTCAAGATTCATACAATCATCAACAGATCCGAATATCAAAAGAAGAAGAGGAATCAAAGTCTGACAGGCCGGACCGGTCCGCCCTGGAAAAAGAATCGATCCGCCTGCGAATCGATCTGCCTCAGACCTGGACCGGTCCGCTTGTTGAAAGCCAGTTTACCCCAAATCGATAGAGAACCAAAAATGCCAAATAAAAAATGAACCGATCCGCCCCCTCGGACTGATCCGCCCCAGACCCGGACCTGTCCGCCTAGGATAATCTTCAGCAGATCATGGTCAGATTTTCTAGGCTAAACGTTTCCTTTATAAACCCACTACGGGAAGTGGTTTTCTAAGACTTCTATACACGATTTTCAGAGTACAAAAAAAAACTCTAAGTCTTCGCGTATTGAGTACCAAGACTCTAGGTTTTTTATTCACACAAATTTCCAAACACTTGTGAATCACTTTGCAACCCAGGAACATGTAATACCCCGTATTTTTATAGCTTTTAAATTATGGTATTTATTAAATTTAATTGAGATAAATTAATTTAATTTTAATCCGGAATGTTGTTTTAAATATTTACTAGCGTGACGAGAGTTAGTAATTATTGGAAATTTGTTATTTGTTGAATGTTACTGGATGAGTATAGTAATATATGATATTTACTTTTATAATATTGTCAAGTGTGAATAAAATGACAATTATGAAAATTTAAGTCGGGACGAGCCTGTGTCGCGTCGGGAATAAATGTTGATTAATAAAAGTGAAATATTTTTAGTTATCCGTATGGTCGTTTTGAGTGCCCCAACGTGTCCGTAAGGGTCGAGATAGTCAGAAAAGTGTACCCGGGGGTTTAGTTTGAGTCTCGGGGCTATTTTAGGCTTATTTAGTACCCGGGGAGGGCATTTTGGTCATTTTATATTTTTGGGTAATTAAACCAACGAAATTTCAAGAGTTATATCAGATGTCTAAGGTTTCCTTCTAGGCTTAGAACAACCAAAGACAAGTGACGGCCATAGGAGAGGGAATGAGAGAGCTTCCAAAGCAATCCAAGGCCCGAAATCCATCCGTTTGCACCGCCTTCACCACCAACGCGTAGATCACGAGACGGGGAACGCAACCACACCAAATTCGGCACCAAACCAGAACGTCAAAAATCCCAGGCAAGTGTTTATCTTACTTATTTTCATTGATGCATCAGTCATATTAGTTTAGGAATGATTAGGATGAGTTGTATGGAAGAAAAACCCCATTTGAGATAGAAAATTGCATGTAGGGATGATTTAAATGATATTCTGGAAACCCTTTTTCCATGTAGAGGATTAAACCACGAATTTATGATGTTTTATAAGAAGGAAATTCTGGAAAAGATGTGTTAGAACCATGTTTAAGAGATTTCTAGGGTTCTTGATATTTACATGAATTTTGGGTTGTTAACCCATGTTTAGTGACGGAAACTTACATGCTTTACGTAGAAAATACATAATATGATGATATAATGTTATTAGTATAAATTCTGGGACTATTAGGAATGAAAAATATGGAATTTGTTGAGGTTAGAGGATGAAACCCGTAACTGCAAAACTGCAGGATTCGCAATACCTGCTTGATCGATCAATCGAGCCTTGAGCTTCGATCGATCGAAGGTTCGATCGATTGAGCCCCAGACCTCGATCGATCGACCACTCCTGGAAGACTCATGTTTTCCCTTCCTAATTAGTTGAAATTCACTTTAATGAGGAATAATTCATGGACACCCTTATAAATATGATTTGAGAGATAAAGAGGACCAGTAGGGTATATGAATAAGTTTTGGGACCTTTAAGGTTAGACGAGAGTTGTATCCTTGGGAGATTTCATATATAAGTAACGATAAAACTACGTATTTAAAGTGAGAAGATTTCATAAAATAGTTACGAAAGAGAATAGATGAATACCTACTGAATTTTTATAGGTGGGAGGATAAAACCATGAGAGTTATGTGGTAAGTTGGAATAATACCGAATCAAGGTTAGAAATGAACTGTTACATGTGATAACAAATAATGAGATATGAGAAATAATGTCGTAAGTATGGGATTTGAGAATATACCCAATATTGCTATGGTAATATTAGTATAGTTATATGATTGTGTATGCATATGGTATCTATGTGTGAAAAACATGCCCGTGCTACTTGTTATCCCTGAGGTTACCGCGCTGGGACGATCTTATCTCGTGTGCCATATGGGGGATATTGGCTGGTACCCTAGAAGATAGAAATCCTAGGTACGGGCTATCGGATCGATAGTCGGACATTCCTAAGAGATGTGAGGGTATGTACTGACCTCTTGGACTTGGAAACTATGCTTCGCCTCAATATTGTTGTGTATGTATTAATACAGTTCGAGAGTGATTCCGAACTTGTATTTCCCTTAGTACGAGTGATACGGGGATTGGATAGCAGAGTATGCCTGCACCATAATTTTTATGTGGGGTGCTGTTAGAATATATATATTATACGAGTATTTAATATATATATGAACTTCTAAAATTTGGGAAACTGCCTACTGTGTTATGGTAAGTAAGACATGTGTAATGACTCAAATTGGAAATACTTGTTTTGAAAAGTATAATATGATATTGAAAAAATTTATGAATCAATAAAGTTAAAATGAGCGTTTTGTACTAAATGAAATTATCCTTTTAAACCATGATGTTGTTAAATCTTAAATCTTGAGAGTCACCTAAGATATGTTAAATCCTTGGGGAAAGATAGTGTGATATATGATGAGATAAACCATTGGGAAGGTTAGTGCGATAGGAGTTCACATTAGAAGAGAGGTGAGAATTTCTCAAGAGAGTGTTGCACTGATATGTTGTTTCATTGGCCTGTAATCAATTTAAATACTTGCTAAACGAATTTTTAAATCATATACACTATCGGGCTCTCACCCGTTTCCATTTCTCTTTCTCTCTTGTATATATTAGTATGAACTACAGGTGCCCAGCCACAGGGGCGTCTTGCATAGGATCCTTTGGATGGAACGCGCTGTAGCTTTTGTGGGAGTTGCAGGCCATTGTTTAGACGACCTCATTATTGACTCTGCTTCTAGTTCAGCTTTATCCAGTGGGGGCATGTGTCGCCCTTTTTCCATTATTTAGTTGATATTGTCAGAGATTGTAATTCTTTTAATTTCAGTATTTATTTCGGGATTGTTACTATTAGGATGTTTTTCCTTAGTATTTAAATGTTGGGATTTATTATTGTTGGGTAAACTCTTGAATGTTCATTTTATTCTTTTACTTAATGTGTAACTCTTTAGATGTTAATGGTTTAAGGTTTTATAACCGGATTTATTAAAATGAGAATAAAAGGTATAAATGGTTTTGACACTTAGCTTAATTAATTAGGGTGTTTAAATTGGAAAAGTTTTTCATTTGCAATAGTGACGCTAAGAATGAACCAACTGTTCACCTTGATTTTAATTTAATAAAGGAGTGATCGCCCGGTATTTAATTAGGCGGGGTGTCATAGAATACACTTTTTCTGTTCATACCCTTGTGGAGAAGCCGTCTTTCTTCTTCATTGCTGCCCTCCTGGAAAGGGAAAATTCCCGCCTACAAACTTGTGGAGAAGACGTTTCTCTTCTTCATTGCATCCCTCCTGGAAAGGGATATTTCCAGCCGCCGACTACAGAATCCGCCACCTGAGGGTAATTCTTAGTCACTTGTATTTTCATTGTAATCCGAATTGTACAGTTACAATATTATAATGAAAATAAATGGTTTTCCCCCTTAGGGGGATTTTTCCTCAATTGTGTGTGTTTGATTAATCTTCATGATCTACTTCTTGATTAAATCACACCTAGTTGCATGTTTAGGGTTTGTTTGGGTTAAACTGAATTTAATATATAATTTTCTCATTTGAACGCACGCGCATACTCTCTCAAATTGGTATTAGAGCTGGTTACGCTAATTTATCGCGTGACCCTGATTTTTCAAGGACTTATACTTTCTGATACAATTTGTCTTCTCACGTCTCAAATTGGTATCAGAGCAGGTTATGCTAATTTATTGCGTATTCCTATTTTTCGCAAAAATTGTGTGATATTGATTTTTTTTGAAAAAAATATTTTTTGTGAAAAAATCGCAATTTTTTCAATGGTACGCCCGTTTAATGAGGAGCCTATTTTTGAAAAAGTTCACGACCGTGATGAAAAATTAAAAAGTTTAAATTACAAACTTCGCAAAAGAATTAAAGTTTTGGAAAAAGAAAATTGTCTCTTGAACTTTAACAGGTCTTCAACAAGTTTCGTCGGTCATTTTAACAGTTCTTCAACTTTATTTTATTATTTGCAATATGCATATAATCTATTTATAAATATGTTAATTGTCTATAATGTTTTTTTTTAACTTGGAACCAAAACATCAAAACATTTCCTCTACTGGTTTATTGTGTGCATAATTTAATCAATTTTTAGTCGTTATCATTGATTTGGTATAACTAATTTCTTTCTCAACTTAATGGAAATAATCTTAGTGCCGATACATAGGTTTCAATTTGGACCTAATAATCTCAGTGTCATTTCCACACTTGAGAAGCATGCTCCTGAATACATTTCCACAACAGCTAACCTATGATACTTACGACATTTGAATAACTTTCAAATTACTGAGGTTTGAGGGGATTGTGTGTATAGGATGTGGGGGGGGGGGGGGAGGGGGGGAGGGTATCGGGGCTTGGCAAGGTTGGCGTCCGAGATTAATAAGCTTAAGATAAGTGTGGATTTGGAGGGGGGTAGAGACGAGGGAGATAGAGGTGTATTTGTAGGATATTTTGGCATTGACGCGGTTGAGGAGGGATTACACGGAGTAGATAGAGTCAAAAAAATGAGGGAAGTGTTTTTGAGGGTTTTCAATGGCAAAAAATGTGTGGAAGGCGATTACGATTGATGGGTATTGATATAATGTGAGTCACATTTTTGTTATTTTGGAATCTGAAGTTCAACATATCTATGTTGTATAATGAGAATTTTCACTCTCTTACGTATTGATATAATGTGTAACGTGATTACATTATGACACTATTTATCATTCGTTTTGACTCTTTTTTTGTAGTTGTCAAAGCCAAAGATGAAAGGAAGCATGATGTCGCCCCCTAGAAGGTAATCAACAATTTTCTTTTCAAATTTAAAAGGTTCATAAAATCTTGTTAATTATCGATGTGGTTTCGCATCCATGATCCTTCTTCCATGTTTGTGTTAGATTTGTTCAAGAGTTACTTTAATGGAAAACATGCAACATTTTTAGATTTATTATGTGAATGTAGTTGTAGAAACATACGTTGGTTTCCCACTTTTTTTCCTTTTTACAGTTCCCATACAACTAAGTAGTGCTTATAATTTATTATGGTCTACTGGTTTTGAAGCAGTGACATTATGGTTCTCTATATTTTTGAACTTTGAACTTCATTATGTTTTTATATTTGAAGCATAGGGTATATATGAATGTGAACGTAAACTTTTTTTGTATATAGTTTTGGTTCAATTCATTCTGAGGTTTCGTTGCTCATTTTTCTCACCATTTTGTGACCCAATTTCTGAGTGCAGTTGATTAGTGGTATATAACATACATTTGCCAATGTATGATAATTTTGTTTGCTTATGATGGTCTGAGAAGTATGAGACTGATTCAATTTTCGTGTAAATTATTTTTTTACTTATTTTGGGGGGCTATTGGATTTTGTCACATGCGTATCATATTTTATATAATTTTGAGTGGAAATGGACTTAACGTTTCAAAAATTAATTTCATGTGTTACATATTATGGTTGATAGTTTTACTTCTAAGCTAATGGGTGACATTATGTATGTATAACTCCCTTTGTTCTATGTGAAACCCATTTTTATTATACACGGGACAATGGATCGTGTCTAATAGAGTAACCAATAATTTAGATAAGCACACCATTTAGGACTTTCACGAATAAAGTGATGGTGAGTTCTATTTTTTTGTTTATTTCTAAAATAAGGGGGTAGAAAGGGCAGTGATTCCAACCTATTTGTGTGTATAGGTGGAGTTTTTTTACCCATGATGGATGGAATAATAGACCAGAGGGCCCCCAATTTAGAATGTAGATTTTAGAGAATATAATCGAGATTATGAGAGTAAGTGGAGTTAGCAAGATTCTCTTTAGGGTATGATTCATATATTCCATGTCGTTCGAAAGTTATATACTCCATTATTTTTTTATTCTTTGCACACTCTGATACTAGAAAAGTGTACTTTTTTAGACAATGCAGACCCTTATCTGTGGTTTCACCCTCATTTTGAAGTTAATTACTTTGCATCCTAACTTTTTCTATTATGTTGTTTGGCGGGGAAACCATATTGTGATCTTTATTCATTATTAAATAGTGATTGTAATATTTACAAGCGTGTTGTAGAGAAACACATGTATTGAAACTACTGGGAACCCAACTTGATTATGTAACTTGACCAATATTTTAATGTTTATATTTAAGTGAAGCTTCTCTCATGAGTATTTTAAGCATACACATGTCTATCAAACATACAAATTATGTTATCGATTATTTGAGTGTTTGTTTGTTTTGTGCATTGTCACAGTTGTGGTAGGAGTTGTAATACTTGATGTTGTCTCGCAGAAAAAACTCCCTTGGACCCTTGGAAGAAATTGTTGATCACAAATTTAGTGTATATTTAACTAGATGTTCATTTGATATTTTTTTCCATAATGGTATAGTATGATAGTATTGTTTTTCTTGGATTATTTTTTATTTTTTAAGCGGGCGGATTGCCCTATAAATAAAGGAAATTATGTCCAATTGATTTTAAAATATTTACACTTTTTTGTTGTAAACAAATGTTTTATATTGTTTACACTTATTTATTTTGTAAAAAACATTTATGATGTAAATTGTTTACGGATTCAACACTTTGGAAAATATTTTATGTTAGTTGGTGTGTTCGTGGTTCTTGGCTATAGCGTCATATCGCAAGTCCAAGTACTAGTGTTCGAGGGTAAATTTAGACTCTTTGAATGTTGTTGGACTAATTGTTATTGGTTAACTAGCGTGGATAGTCCTATAAACAAAGAATGTTAAGGTTAGTTTTTAAAAATCATTATTTTGTTGGGGTATAAAAAAATTGTCCTTTTGAGATTACGAACTTTGGAAATTTTCCTTGTTTTGCGATTATGTACTTTGGAAATTTTTGTCATGCCTTCAGACACGGGCGTTTTGCTTGTGTGTGTGTATTTTTTATTTAAGTGAACATACCATTTGCACTCAAGGGGAATCTATCGGTCGAGTTTTTGACGAGATTGGTTATGATTGTGTACCGCACTCTAAGCTAATGACGCAAGACTTTAAGGAGGTTGATTTGTTTTATCACAAGTCGAGCCAGTCATCGTTTCTAGATATGAGAAGCGAGCGACCTGATCCATCGAGCAATTTTTGTTATAAATGATGGTGTATGATTTCTTGGTGATATGTTTATATCATAAGTTCAGTCGGTCTACGCCTAGTGACATGAGATGCGGATGGCCTGATCCATCAGATGATTTTTGGAATTGGACTACTCGATGGTGTGGTTGTGTAGTTATCCGTTATTATTATGTGTGTGAATGTTTCCAAATCCATTAGGTGAGGGATTTGAATGTATTTTGAGGATGTGTATTTTCAAAGGAAGTGTTCCACTATAATAAACCTTGAAAAGGGTGATTATGTTTGAACAGAATTATGCCCATTTTTTTGCCAATTTCAATCTTATAAAATCTCGCACATGTATGAACTGGGTGAAATGATGTTTGGCATGTGGATTAATAGAATTAAGTATAAAAAACAAATCTAGGTCAAATATACTTGATTCATTAAACCTAATTTCTAATTTATGGATTATGTTAGATTTGTATGTGATCTAAATGTAGTGTGTGATGTAAGTGAAAAATACAACATACAGAACATTTAAACAAACTGTAAGTGAGGTTTTATGAGGAAAGCCCACACACTAAGGGGTAAAAAACCTCAATGCACTCAAATCTCTTATTCAACTTGAAAATGTTTTATACAATCCAAGAAATTACTTCTCTCTCGTGCACTCACAAAAGTTACATATGAACATCTAAATTTCCCCCATTAATGATAAAATATACATCGTAAGTTCCGTAAGATGAACGAGTATGTACATGTTCCTTCTTCAAGTCGTCCTATGCCATGAAATCTTCAATACCCAGAGACACCTCCCTTTTTAGATCTAAGAGTGTTGATCACCAGTTAGGACTTATAATGGTTTGTAATGAACTTTGGCTCAGTAGATCTGATTCAAA
Source organism: Sambucus nigra (assembly GCA_949130495.1). Taxonomy (NCBI): domain Eukaryota; kingdom Viridiplantae; phylum Streptophyta; class Magnoliopsida; order Dipsacales; family Adoxaceae; genus Sambucus; species Sambucus nigra. The sequence continues at coordinate 367,477,943 of OX422212.1, forward strand.
TCACATTTAATTTCCTCTCAATCCATGGATCAAGTATAGATCTAGGTTTTCCACTCAAAGAGGGAATGAGTGAATTTAAAAATAAAGAGATAATACAAAAGAGCTTAACCTAAAAAATAGTCTCTATGATGTAGAGAAGTAACGGGGAATTCAAATATTTTAAAAGTGGAGGGAAAAATACCTATTTATGAAGACATTTTGAAAATCTGCTCCGTCATGTGCATAGGTGTAAATTCCCACCGTGCGCATGGTTTTGTGCAGTGTTTAAATAACATGCATAATTTTTTTTGTCGCGTACACGGGTTCAGTTTGGGGATACGCACACGCTTTTAAGAAGTGTTCCAAATATGCCAAAAATCATAAAGGAAGTGCACAAGGTTTCAATATGGGACCGTGAAAACTGTTTAAGGTAGTTTTTAAAAACAACTTAAACAAAAGCACTTTAGAAATTGTTTTTTATTTCCCTAAGGTATACCCAACACATCCCAAATTAAAAAACACGTGTTTAGTCCCTACAAACATATTTTGTCGAAAAAAAATGTTTATTTTCATAGCCAACAACATTTGATAATACCTTATTTTACACTTGGTGTTTAAAGGCTCTGAAGACCCTAGAATAGCCTTGGGCAAGAGAAGACGTCCCAAGACTGACCTCTGACCTCAAAAAGATCATAATTTCTCCTCCAAGGCCTCCATTCCACTCAAGAAAAGGTCACGGTATTGTATCACATTCACTTCTTATTTTTCTTAATATGGTCAGTTGTTCCAACATGTCTCCTCAGTCAAGCTCATAGGCCATAACATCAGGATTCCTCAAAGTATGGTGCCTAGACCATACCTTAATCTAAAGGTTAAGAACCCCCAAAGTTCTCCTAGCCCTCAATATTATGTTGTATTGTTGCATAACACCATTAAGTGTAATTATTAAGCTCCTAGACCTTCGTAAGAGAACATGCGACCAGTCTATCAGTAGGTGGAAAGCTGAACACTATTCAACTTACTACCACTTCCTAGTTCCACTTTTATTAAAAGATACCATCGGCATTTGATTATAACAACAACCATTTTACTCCACCTGAAAATCCTTTGGCTAACACTCCAACACCTTACTGACACCGTTAGACCACAGAGGCCCCTAACCATGTTGTGATAGTCAACATATTTTCTTTCCAGAGTTTTCATATAAATACACTACACCAAATCCTATGAATGGTCACCCCTAGCTGGTCACGGCCCAAGTCCGCGACCAGCTGGTCGCGGACATGGCCCGTGACTATCTTAATTTTTGGCATAACCATACTCATTACCACACTGAGTCAGTGGTCATGGCCTAAATCCCTGACCACTGTGGGTCATGGCCCAAATCCGTGACCAGGGAGTGACCATCTTGGAACCAAATTTGTGCCAAAATTCCCTCCAAGTTTGGCCGCGGATGGGTCATGGACTTGGACTGTGACCATAGGCATGACGAAGCACAAAACTCACAGATTTGGGGTCGCAGCTGTGGGCTGTGACCATTTATTGGCATGGGTCACGGCTATGGGCCATGACCATTCCCAAATTAATGGACTGGTTGGTTTCACTAATTGGTTTCGCTGATGGGTCACGGCTCTGTCCGTGACTATGTTCCTTTTGTAAAAAAAAAACTCTTCTTCATTTCTCTTATATACGACCAATTTCATTCATTTCCCTCATCTGCACACGTCTATGCTCTTCTCCTCCGCACACATCTAGGCCAAAGTCCGCGACCATTTTTTTCTTTTTTTTCATCGCGGTGTGGGTCACGAACTTTGGCCGCGACCAATTTTTGTCGCGATTGTGGGTCACGAATTTGGGCCGTGACCATTTTCCCCTTTTTTTGTCACAGTTATGGGCCGCGGACAATGTTCGCGACCAATTTGTCACGATTGTGGGTCACGGACGAGGGCCGCAACCATTTTTTTTATCACGGTTGTGGGTCGCGGCCAAAGTTCGCGGCCAATTTGTCACGGTTGTGGATCACGGACCATTTTTTTCCCGTCACGGCATGGGTCACAGACCAAGTTCGTGACCATTTTTTGGTCACGGACTTAGGTCGCGACCCACAAAATTGGTCATGCACGAAATGGTCACAACCCAAGTCTGCAACCCATAGTCTTGGTCAGGGATTTTGGCCGTGACCAATCGCCAGTTTTGGTGTAGTGATAGGAGATCATTGAAGGATGAAGACATGTTTAATCAATCATAGTTAGATAAAACTAAGTATTTTATAATTTCATAAACATTACTCCTGGTTCCACACTCTCAACCCACTTTTGAGATCATATAATTTAAACTTAGGACATTTATAGTTATTAAACACCTTGTCTACCTTGTTGAGCACTAAATTAATACTCAAGAACCCTTATCTAAGTCAATCAGTTACTTCCTAAGGTCCTTTGAATCACTAACAAAGGACAAGACCATAGACTTTCTTGACCTAAACTCAAGAGGTCTCTTAGACTATAATAAATCATTCATGATCTAATAAACAAGTACAACACCTTTCATAGTGGAAGCAAGACCCCCTCCTATGGTCCGAACCACTTTAAATCATTGTCTCACACTTTGATGCTCCTCACTTCTTACATGTCAAAGGTCCAGAGGGGAGCACTTATGGTTCTTAAGTTACTTATGATTTTCACACCCATCAATTTGACACTTTATGTGGGAATGACAAGTTCCATCTCTTTAAAATAATCATATTAATATTTTTAAGATGGTAACTAATATTGTTTTGGCCCATTATTTCAAAGCGATGAAGGATTAAAAGAAGAAACTTAAAGAGAAACTAGATACCATCCTTAGTTGGCTTCCTTTACCCCTAGTGGTAGAGTATTATAGTACTCAAGAAAACCACGAGCCCTAGTTTGAGGAATAAAATAATCCAGAGGGTATTCCTAGGGCCTTTCAATGATTAGGAACCTGTATTCCTATCAAATACAATATATCAATTCCCAGAGATGAATATCAAGGTGGTCTAAGCCTTGGGATAATGAAATTAAGAAGACGCAAGGCCAGTTGGGAAATTTCCTCAACTAATGCAATATACAAAATCCAAACACCATAGATTTGGCTCTCCAGAAGACTCTCTCTCCATTCTATAATGGTGTCCAATATTATGATCTTCCCCCAAAGTGGAGTATGCCTACTGTTGGACCATTCTATGGATATAAAGATCTCATTGATCATTTGGATACCTAAAAATCACTAATTGTTCTTTAAGACACCCTAGGCGAGGTCCTACGTAGGGTTTTTCTCGCTAACATAAGGGGAACTATGGCACTAGTTTTTTGAAATCAAGCCACGAACCATCATAAGCTTCACTAATATGGAAAGGTACTTAGCAACCACTTCATTGGGGAATAGAAATAAGGAATCCCATCGCATATATCCTCCACTTTAGGAAGAAGACCAACGAGTCTTAGTGGGATTATACTAACACGTTTAACCCAAAATCCCTTTAGTTTTATGATATGAATGAAACTATTTGTGTGGCGGCTTTATCTCAAGCCTCACCTCTGAGGACCTGATGAGATCCTTTAGTAAGAAGAATCCAAAATTAGTAACTAAGCTTCTCGAGAGAGCACAACAATATATTTTTGCCAAGGATGCTATCTCAGCAAGGCATACCATCATCTATCCCCTGCAGGGGAATAGGAAATTTTTCTTCTCCCATTTTAGGGAGATGTCAAAAGTAGCAGTGTACAAAAAGAAGAAAGGTGAAGTTAAGAATAATGGGACTCCAGGGTCTAACACTTCACTCCACTCACAACCACCATAGAGGAGGTATTCACATTAGTTGAAGCTCAGGACCCCTTGCCTCATCTAAAGACCAAGAGAACTACGGATGACAAGTGGGACAAGTCCAAGTAATACAAATTCCAAAAAGACCATGGACATAACACCAATGACTACTTGTGTCTTAAGTAATTCATTGAAAGAGTCATCAAAATGGGATAACTCAAAGAATTTTTGGCTAAAATGGTCGGTTGAGGTTCGCACAACAATAATAACAACAAAAATAAGGATGATGTCCCTTTAATAGACGTCAACTACATCTTTGGGTGAGTTATCGAGGGTGGAGTGTCTACCACCTCCAAAAAATCCCACCTCAGGAGTATCTAACAAGAAGGGGTGAAAATCAACTAAGTCTTCTTTCCTCATCGAGCTCCTAAAGTAGCCCCAATGATAATCCTCCTAGAAGCATACCTCACGAGGGTCTGGTTGCCTCGTGGTGACCCCTTCATCATCACAGTCATCATTGGAAATGATAAAATAATGAGGATTCTAATTCAAATATGGAGATGTTTAGATATCCTATTTTATATGCCTTTGAGGCTAAGGTACTTAGTGCAAAAGCAATCAGTCACCACCCGCTAATTGGATTCAATGGAGAGTTGCCATATTCCTTGGGGTATGTCACTTTCCCCGTCACCCTTGGTTTTAAAGATTTTAATAATACTGTAAGGAATAAGTTCATTGTGGTGGACCTGCCGTCTGCCTACAACGTGATAATGGGAAGACCATCACTCGATCACTTACACGATATTATCTTAACATGAAGGCTAGTTATGAGTTTCCCAACCCCAAGAGGTAGGAGAGGTATTGGTAAATCATAGTAAAGCCCGTGAGTGGTACATTGCCTCCATAAAAGACAAGAAGAGGTTGCTTAATGCACCCCAGGTTCTGATAGAGGTCTCAATAAAGCTTGAAAATCTCCCCGAAGTCTCGACAGAGGTCTTACCACCATCTCCACCAACGTTTGATCTCCCTTGAGAAGGTCAGGGCATAGAATGGATGAGTTTACACACCTCATCTCCACAAGATGAGGGTAATCTCCCTCGCAACTAGAGTCCAAAATGGAGGAACAAATTCAAGGAAGTAGAGTCCCATGGATATATGGCATCCCACAAAAATGACTATAAACAATGTAATATACTACTTGAATTAAATGAGAAAGAAAATTTACAATACCAATGATGTATTTAATATAATTATTCTTAAGAGTTACATGTAATTCATCCTTGACTCTAAGACTTAAGGTTAGAGGACCCACCAACCGAGCTGCAAGGACTTTAACCTTGGATCAAAACTTAAACCAAGGTCTAAAGACCTAAAGCAAAAGGTTGCAAGAACTCCAGCCTTAGCACTAAGTTTATGCAAAGGTCTACGGGTCCAATGATAAAGGTTCAAGGACTCCATCTTTGACTTAAAATAATAGTCAAAGGTCTAAATGACCCCAAAAAGACTATAGTCAAAGGTATAGAGGACCTGAAAAACCACACTCAAAGGTCAAGGAACAAAAAATAATATTGAAGGATACTGAGATCTTCATCCTTAGTCACGCTAAAATTGACTAAGGTCTAAGGACCCATGAGAATCAAAGTAAAATGACCCTTTTTTAACTAAAAAAATGTTTTCAACATCACATAATTATACAGAAATGCAGAAAAAACTCAGCAAAATATTCTTTTTAGCCCCATATTTTAAAAACAAATGACTTTGAAATATCAAAAGTTCTCTTTAGGCCTATGGCTAAAAGTCTTTGACTTAAAAGAACTTCCATTTCTATTTTTTGTTTATTGGGTGGTTAAGTGTTTGAATGCAAAAAATTATTCAAAATTCCAGTGCAAGGTCCCATAGTTTGTAAACACAAAAGATCATAGGTCTTAGGATCCACTGGGGGATTAAGGTTGCAAATTTTCTAAATTCGGAGGTCTTATGACCCTTAAAAGGATTCCAAGATTTCAATATATTCCAAGTTCAGTGGTCCTATGACACTTTAGGAGACTTTAGATCCAAAATACCTAGGTTCATAGGTCTTATAACCTTTCATGGGAGTTCATCATTAAAATTTTATTAGGTCTAAAGGTCTTATGACCCATTTATTGGCCCCTTAATTATAAACTCTAAGTTCAGAGGGCTTAGAGACCCTTGTGGTACTTCAACATTCCAAACACCTAAGCTCAAATGTCTTAGGAGCCATTGGTGGGGGGGAGGTGGGATTTAAGGTGATATAGATTTATAAGTTCTAAGTTCTAAGGTCCCAGGACCCCTGCCAGAGATATAATTTTTTTTATCTAAGAATTAAAAATGTTTTGGAGGCTTGGGGCCCATTACGGAACAAATTTCAAGCCAAAACTTCAAATATGAGGTCTTATGAGCTTTCATAGGTTTACTCTTTGGCCTTCGGTCCCAAAAAAAATTAAGGGGGTAAGTGTTGGGACAACAATGTTGGGTTTTCAGTCCTAAAAAGTAAAAATGGTAGATATTTTTCTGTTATAAGGTCTATTAGCCCACTACAAAACCTCAGTCATGACTTCAACAATTGAACAAGTATAGGGCAAATGTCTTAGGAACCTCAAATCTACTCTAAAAATTTCACTACTCAAGTTACTTTTCTTTGCTATGAAATCTTGGGGGCTAAGGGAATACTACATATCATCACACCTCATAGAGACTTTAGATAGTTCAAAAGCTTCCTTAGCAAAGTAAAAAAGTAAAAGCAAATATGAAGAAGATAATGGAGAAAAACAGAGATGTACAAAAAAATGTCCCATAATTCGAAAAACTATTTTTCATTGAAGGTAGGAGATAGAGATTATGAAGAATGTCCCACAACTAACAGAAAGTTTAAAAAAACAAAAAATTACATAAGAAATCCACTTAGGTCTTGGGGTTGTTAGAATGCATAACAGCTTCACTTTTGGAGGATCTTGATGATGGCAGATAGGCAATAATTTTTTCTTGGGTTTCTCTTCTTGGGACTTGGGAGCAGAGGCTTCGACAGAGTCGTCATCAACACTACCTTCTTCATTTGAGCTTTCTTCATCTGAATCAGGAGCCTCGCTAAAAAAATAGAGATATCCACATCAAGAAATAGTGTCTGGATATTGGATTTAAAAGCTTCAAAACTAGAGTTGGTGTTCTGGAATAGATACTTGTTAAAGGTTACATACTCCATATTGGTATGCAACTTCTTTTTCATTATAGTGTGGATCATCCCCTGAATCATTTTATGCTCCTCTAAGACCTCATTATAAGTCTTATGTAGCTCTTAGCCCTTGGCGATTAGTTATTCCTTCTCAGCATTTAGGTATTTGACCTACTTATTCAAAAGATCCACCTTAACATCAACTTAAAAAAGTCTCTATTTCAAGCTATAAAGCTCAAGATTTCGACCGTGAAGATCATATAATGCTAAATTGAGCTCAGCCTAATCAAGTTAATGTATCTCCTTAACTAAGGACCAACAATCATGAGTGGTAACCAACAAAGATGTATCGTCCCTGAGAGTCTTTTCATTCAAGAGCTTCTCGTGCTCTAAGGAGTTGACGTGCTCAAAAGAGTTGACCTGCTCCTTTAATGGTGTCCACTTGTAACCTTTGGATGTTAATCATTTATTCTATGTGCATCTAAGTAAGGTCCCATTTGCCCTCCATCTCGATAGCCTTCATCCATGCTTTGCTTCCATCAAGAGCATCAACCAACAAGGCCTTTATCAAATACTGAGCCTATAAAAAAAGGATATGAGATTAAAAAAAAAATAAAGAGTTAAGGAAATTTTTAAAGAAGTATGTGGGTACCTTTCTCATCAGATGAACCAACTCCTCAGCTTTGGTTGGATTTTACCTTCTCCTCGTCATTGCGACCACATTATAGATTTTATTGCTAATAAGTGAAGGACATCCACGACTTAGTCATAAGAATCCATCCCCTTAGCTGAAGGAGGCCTGGAATGGATTTCCACTATAGTGGACAAAATGTTCTTCCCCTAAGCAATAGTTGACCCCTTTAACGTACTAGAAGCCTCACATGCGTTATCCAAACCCCTCTTCCTAAGGAGGAACCACCTTCTCTAAAGCTCATTTTTGTGAGACGAAGGGCTGGAAGTCCTTTAGAATAATAGGACCACTTTGGGTTGGCCTAGAGGTCTCACCTTCCACTCAATCTATTTCTAGCAAGGACATGGCTATTGTATGCTCCAACACTGAGCCCTCAATAAGGCTAGACCCTAATATCGCCTCTCTACTAATTGAACCCTAGGAATAAGAATATTCACTAAACTAATGAACTTTAGGCAATTAGTGGTTTGAGTTATATTTTTCATGTTGACCAGAGCCTTGCCATGAATCTCTTGGATAAGCCTCTGGGAAATCCCCCACTCTTTTCATTGATATACTAGACCAGTACCAAGTCAAAGTTATCTCTCAAATGGTTGTAAATAAAGAAAATAGTAGGAGAGTCAAAAGACTAAGCCACTTACAGGGTGAACAATCATATTCAAGAAAAATAGGCTCATGGGCAGAGGTAGAGAATCCTTCAATCCATATAGGATCAACATGACCTCTAGAAAGGTTGTCTTCAGACTCTTAGGCCTTAGAAACCTCAATGGGAACCTTGATGGTGGCATTCCTTTTCACAGGAATCACGACATAGGGTTCATAACCCAATGCATTTTGCACCATAATTCTAGGGACTTTAAGGGATCCTCCAAACACTAGAGTCTTGGATTTAGGACCCATCTCATAGTTGAAGATATGCCTAGATGTAACCAAGATCTCAAAGGGTGTAGAGGCCAACTTCTAGGACTCAATAGTCTTGTTCAATTCTGACATAGTGGGTTCAGCCACTGCTGTAAATGATAAACAAAGTTTTAAGTCCAAAAATAAAGATCAACCCAAGTATCAAATGAAAATAAAAACTTCAAATCACCTACTGTCAGAGGGGTGCATCGGGGGGTACGGAAGCTAGTGGGGTAAGTAAGTTATGGGTGGCTCAAGCCCCCCCAATAAAGAAGATTTTTTCCTTCCAATTTTTTGGAACATCATGCATGTTCTTTACAAAGGCCACCAAGTTGGGGGTGGGGGATAAATACTTTATACCCTTATCATGTGCCTTGTTTTGCTCACAAACCATGTATAATTTAAAAAACTGGGTCGGGTAAATGTCACACATGCCTCTACTGGAGTCCTCAAAAGTCAAAACTATGGCCATCACAAGTCTCCATGAGTTGGATGCTAATTGGTAAGGGGATATCCCAATAGGTTTTAGAAGCCTCACCACTTGCAAGGGAAATGGGGAATCTAGCGTCAGACTGAAGGAAACACTCTTTTATGTGCACATCCCAGGACACCATTGAACATGACCTCTCTTCAAGCCTTGAATCCCTTAGAATGATAGAGTTCAAAATCTTATAGTTCTTCCTAATCTCCACCAAGTCCTACTCCATAAGGTGGGAGGCGATATGAGCCCCACCTGAAAATTCAAGGTTTAAAAACCCCTTATAGCTAATCACCCTTGTGCCTTGGGGAATATACTAAATGGTGGGACAATCATAAGTCTAAACTGTTATTTCTATGATGGGTGGCAGAGAAATGTGAGGCCCAATAAAGGATAGGGGATTGAGGTTTAAGACATTTAAAGGGGAGATATTGTTAGCAGACATAGTTCTTAGAAATGATCCTTGTTCATAGATATTATGGAGAGAGAATATGGAATGATGGAATGGTGAAGTATAAACCCATCCCAAGGGGCCCTTTAATATCCCCTGATTACTACATCTTTAATCCACTACAAACTTTAAAATCATACGCATCAATACCCTCAATCACACCAATGTCCTCAGCCCTTAACACTTGTCCATGCCCACATGAAGTGACTTCTAAATGCAATCTAATCATGATGATAATCTTAGTGTCTAGTTATGACCTTTTCCCCAACTTACACAAAAGATAAGTGTTTACCCTTGTAACCTTTACAAGAAGAAAGAATGGGAAACTGATAATACCCTATTTTACATTTCATGTTTAAAAGGATATGGAAATCTTGAATATCCTTGGGATTTAGAAGAATTCTCGGGGCTGACCAATGACCTCAGACAGATCGTTATTTGTCCCCCAATACCTAGGTTGCACTCAAGAAAAGTCCATAGTACTGCAGCAGGCTTTAGTCAGTTCTCCATCTTCTTGATATGGCTAATTGTTCCAACATATCTCCTTAATCAAGATCATAGACCACATCATCAGGGTTCCACCAAGTATGACTCTCAAAACAGACCTCAGTCCAAAGATAAATAACGTCATAAGGTCACCTAAAGTTTATAACTAAATTGTATAATTTTATAACACCTTAATGAGTAACTACCTAGATCCTATAGCCATTATCAAATTTTCAGACCTCTGATAGAGCGCCTGCAATAAGTCTCACAAGTAGGTAAGAAATCATAATACTATTCCACCTACCTCCACTACTCAGTTGCACTTGCATTTAAATCTCCCATTAACATTTAATTCTAACAATAGCCACCACACAGTACCTATAAATCCTTTAGCCAACACTTCACCCATTCCTAACACCGTCAGACCTTAAAGGATCCCCAGCCATACTATGACAATCCACTCATTCTCTTTCGTTGAGTTTGTATATAAATAGAGGTCTCATTGAAGGATCAATACAATTTCAACTAATCATACTTAGGGATAAACAAGAGTTTTAGCATTTCCCAATCATTAATCCTTGTTCCACACTCTTAACCCATTGTTGAGAGCATATACTTGTAAATTGGGTCATTTATAGTTATAAAACAATTTTTATATCTTGTTAAGCCCTAAAAAATACCCAGGAACCCTTAGACAAGTCTATCAATTAATTCTTAAGATCCTTTGAATCGCTGACAAAGGATGTATGATCTCATTCTCTCTTAACCAAAGGTTAAGAGGTCTCTTAGACTTTAATAGCTCATTTACTATATAATAAACAAGTGTAACACCTTTGACAGTTGATGTAAGACCCCCCTCCTGAGATCATAAACACTTTAAATCATTGTTTTGCACTTTGACACTCCTCTTCTTTACCTATTTGAGGTCTATAGGGGAGAACATGTGGGCTTGAAGTCACTTACAATTTTCATACCCGTCAATGTTTAATCATAAAACTCTAAAAGAATATAGTCTTCAAATTCAATAACGAAAATTCTTGTGAAGTAAAGATGCCTTATAGATATTCAAAGTTCAAGTGTTAATGAAGTCTAAATAAACGAGCGTCACTATCTACTCAAATGTCTTACTATGAATCAAGACTCAATTCTTTGCCATTAAATTTAGCCAACTTATATAAAATAACAAATGACTACATTTTTTGGTTTACCCATAGAATCATGAGAAGCTCCCCTGGAGGTACATATCTTCTTATCGTTGTTATGAGATTTATATATGCGGTTGATATTAGTCCGGTGATGGACATTTTATCAAAAAGTGACTATATCACATTATGTGTTTTGATATGAGATTGTGTATATTAGTTTATGGTTGATATGAGTGGGGGTTTTTATGGGATCATATTGTGTACATATGATATAAACCAGTGATGGAAACATTTAATTAAAAGATGTTTAAGACTAGAGAAAATGTTGAATTATTAGATCATGTGTATTTTAATGAGTAAAAGATGGATATTGAGTTGTCTTATGTATATGTGTAGTTACTTCAACTTTATGGTAGTATTTTGTTATGTTATATTAGTTATCAGTCTAGTGATAAAGACCTAAGTATTAAATATATCTTAGGATAGGACACTCGTGTAGTACTTTACTTTTGATGAGGGGTGAGGTATATCTTGTATGTGAGTGTTTATGGGTTGGACTGTTTATCATAAATGAGTCTCACAACTATTACTATTTCGATACTGTAAGATATTTCTTGAAACTTTAGGATGATGATCCAAATCTATAAGCCTTTTTCCCTTAGGCATTATTATTGTTGTATATAAGAATCGTAGAGTTTGGCACTCAGACTTCTAGTGGTTGGAGATTCAACTTATCATCCTTGGAGTAGGAGTTATTATTTCATTTAAGTAGTCACTTGTATTAAGGAGTTTTGATTATAGATGGTACAATTTTATTTATATTTCAATTGGGACTTTTGTATAAAGGGCATTTAATATAGAGGATATAATTTTATTTGAGATTCATTTTGTCTCATTGAGTTATTCTTCTTTTCATCCTTTATAATTATTATGTTAGGGTTGGTTTTGTTTTACAACTATTTTTATTTACAGTGATACTGAGAATGATATAAATTTTTTTATGCTCCCTTATCTTCGATGCATTAGCCTGGTCAACTGTGCATAAAAAATAGGGGGTGTTATAATTGGTATTATAGAATCCGAATTCTAGAGTATTTAGGATATTTGTTGCATCTGTTTTGTTTTATCTTAAACGTTATTTGATTTGCTTAGATATTCTCATAGGTTTTTTTGCTCTGGTGTAAGGATGATGCACTGCTAGGCATCGTTCGTTACTACTTCAATGTTGATGAGACTCAAGGAACAATGGATAATAAAAAAAAGTGTGATAATGAACACCTTTGTGAGTAAGTGGTCAAGGATAGAGTGAGTGGTTTGACAAAGTCATTCCCCGCAACTGTGAAGATAATTATATGAGTTATTGCGATTAGAGTAAGGTCTATAACTTCGATATTTTCACAGGAACAAGTGGTGTATGTGTTTCATGTTGAGCCTATTTTGAGACATAAAAGAGTTGAGTTTTTAATGAGACTATTAAAGCTTTGGTTTCTACCTATGTTAATGTGGATTACAATGCAAATTTTAGGATGTGTTTATTCAATAAAAAGTGTTGAACTGTAAATAAGCATAGAGGGGGCGAATAGGTTTAAATCCAATTTTGTCCAAATTTTTGACAATTTCTGATTTATATCTAATTTTAAGCAACCTAGCACATGTATCAACTAGGTGAATTCATATTAGGAATTAAAAAATCAGTTGAATTATTACTAAGATGTCAAGGTAATTAACTAAATAAACAAATTACAATTCAATTTTATGGATTTAACTATATATATGTGAGATGTAGTTGTATTTTGTCATGCAAGTGAACAAAATAGTAAGCATAACATACAAACAATCCGCACTGCATATTTGATGCGAAAACCCCACCAACGGGTTAAAAAACCTCGACAAACTGTAATATCTTATTCAAGTTGAAAAAGTTTTATATAATGTAATAAGATACCTCTCACTCATGTACTCATGAGTAGTTTTCTATGAACATTGGAAGTCCTCCAATTAATGATTAGAGATCCACCTTAATATCCATAAGGCGAATGACGAAGGACACTTTCCTGTTTAGAATAACATCATGCCTCGATGTATCCAACTGAACAAGACCCCTCTCTTTGTAGATCTAGGGGTATTGATCATCCAATTGAAATGAAGAATAATTTCAATTGACCTTTGTCTAGTGTGGATTTGAATCAAATCACTCTCAATTTATTTGCAAGCTATAGATCAATTATAAATGTAAATCTTTCTCTCTTTATTTACATGGAACAAGTGAATTTTAAAAAAGAGAAAATAAAGAAAATCTTTTAACCTCGAAAATACTCTTTGAGATGTATGCGAGTAATGATGATTTTAGATTTTTTGATAAAAGAGGGAAGAATACTTATTTATAGCATTTTTTAAAACGTTTTCTCTATCGTGTGCATGATATACTTTTGCCATGCACATGACTTTAGTCAGTATTCAACCAAAGTTAAAATGGTGCATGGTAGTGTGCACGGGACACAATATGATCGTGTGAATTGTGTCGTGCGCACGGGTCGAAATGGGATTGTGTGAACAATTTGAAGTCAAATGATAAAACTTTAAACAAAATAATATTTAACTATTGGTCTTTTCCTAAAGGTATACACAACACATCTCATTCATCAAAATCACTTTTTCATCCTTTTAAAAGCACATTTTATAAAAATGTGCAAGTATGCGAATAGCCTACGACATTTAATCACAAAACTATCAAAACGATATATCTTCAACACGGCAATGGAAGTCTTATGGAGTAGAGAAGATTTTTAGATCTTCCAAGTACAAAATTTCCACGTAGACTTAATGAACGAGCCTCACTTTACTCAAATGCATCACCATGATTCAAGCCTATGTAGCTTGAATTACTCACGACTTAATGCTTTGACACGGAATGTAACCAACTTTTATACAACTACAAATGTTTATATTTTTAATCTCCCCCTTTGGATATTCTGTGGAAAACACCAAAAACCAAAAAATATCTTGATTACTCCTATTAATCTCACTCCACATTATCCATATAACGAGAGAGTAGGAAGTAATGCACATAGAGTCTGAAAGACCAACAGCACATCAAAGTAGAGTGTGAAATATTCATATAAACCAGATAGACTTGTATATACCTAAAACATATGAAATAAAAACACAAATATCATGCGGGTAATAGGATGCTCAAAGATTAATTCCCCCTAATTTGGTAATCCTCCAAAAAATCAATGATATAAATAGATAATATAAACAATAAAATCATGTGAAAAGTGATATGATCATCCAATATCAAGTAGTAAAACTAGTAATAGCCCCTACATGAAACATCTCACCGAGACATTTTTCTCCCCTAAAGAAAGAAACATGAAATATCCCCGCTATCTTACATTTCTACCCCTTTTTTACACGAAAGTCAAAGAGAAGTAAAAAGACATAGATAACGGGTATACCATGGTAATATAGCAACACTCACAATGAATGGGAAAAAAATAGTGAAGAAATTTCTAGATAATCATATGAAATAATCAATGCTCTAAAAAGGGTATACTCAATGGAAAACATCATGACTATGAGAAAAAAACATATGTAACATAATATGAATCTCAAGTAAAAAACTAGTAGACATAATATATATCAAAATAATGTAACATAATGTGTAACATAATGTGAAGCAGGAAATGTGATATAAAACAATCTAACTAGAATTAAATTATATAAAGCATGGGCATAATAATGATAAGAATCAAAATATGATTAAAAACAAGTTAAATACATATCAACCATACAAAAGTACTCAAAGACCAACAAAGGATTAAAAGGTAAAAATATCCATAAAACTGAATACATAACAAAATACCACAGAAAATATATTATAATATCTCAACAAAAGAAACAATATAATAGATATAAATAAAGGAATCTATAATTCTTATCATCCTCATCATCATCATCATCATCATCATCATCATCATCATCATTAAAGTCCTGAACGGGAGATGGTGTGGGTGGTGATGGAGAAGTAAATGTTGGAATGTTTGGAAAAAGTTGATCTCATAGGGAAAGTCCCAAGGAAAAATTTTGCTCACGCTACAAAGGAAAAAAATATGTAGAAACCTTGGGTCAATATAATAAGTACATATTCAACGTATAAATATACATATCTTCATGAAACAACTTATTTTGAACCCCGTCAACGGACCATGTATGCATTTTATAATGTTTATATCTTAAAGCCTGTTTTTTCACCAGCATATATGTTTGTTGAGATAAATAACTTAGTCATATGCTAAATAATGATAATCAAAACCGGTAAAACTGAGTATGTCATGAGAACATACTTTTCAAAATCGTTCTCAAGAAAGTTCCCATGTGAACACTCCCACCTTAATGGCAGCACCCACGAATCTTTGTTTTCTTTAAATACTTAACAAACACCTATATTTGATTACGTATTGGTAACATATAAATATAAGACACTGAATTTAAAAAAAATGATATACAAATGACTAGGCTCCATAAATAGCATACCTTTTTTTATCGTTTATACCCAATATCTCATAGCCTACATCAGTAAGTATGCCCCCTAAGTTAGACCTACGTTGGATTTGATCTCAAAACATCCTAGGTCACTACACCAAAAACAGGAATCTAGCACAGTTTAAAACTGTGCCAGATCAAATCTGGCACGGTTTTGACCTGTGCCAGAATTAGGTGTTCCAAAATGGCCATTTTTTTCTAGCACGGCTCAAAAGTGTGCCAGATTTGACCAAACCGGAACACTTCTGGCACTTTTAAACCGTGCCAGAATTTGATATTTCTGGCACACTTTTCGTACAGTTTTTAACTATGCTAGATTGAGCACAGTTTGAAAACCTTTTGGCACAGTTCAAAACCGTGCCAAAATATGATACACTTTTGCCACGATTTTGAACTGTGCCAATTTTTTTATAAAAATAAAAGAAAATCAATTATTTGAAACCACGAAAATTCACAAATTGAAAAATAAAATAATGTAAATACAAAC
The DNA here is from genome assembly GCA_949130495.1 of Sambucus nigra. NCBI lineage: Eukaryota > Viridiplantae > Streptophyta > Magnoliopsida > Dipsacales > Adoxaceae > Sambucus > Sambucus nigra. Next base: position 367,494,081 of record OX422212.1, read on the forward strand.
TTCAAAATATTAGAAGTCTTTAATGGTTCACAGGTAAAAAACAATTGGACAGAGTTTCCTTTATTTTCTGGACATTCCAAAACCTGCTAATACAAAACCTGCCTAACATAAAGCCCACATGAACACAAAATATAACAATTAACTTACAAAATCCCGCATGGCCATAAAAGTTAACAACATAACTACAAAAGCCAGCACTGCCATAACACAAAAAAATAGAATCATGAATAAAACCCTTGTTGTAAATAATTGAGTTCTTTGTGTGTTCCACGTGAATAAATGACAATGATAAAATGTTATCCTGCAAAAAAATACGATACAAAAAGAGACGATATTAGTAACCCAGTAATTTCCAAAAAAAAATTACTCAAACTAAAAAATTACATATAGGAGTGGAAATTATCGTCATATTGTCAAACTGGAAGACCCGGGACTACGCGGTCAGTTCGTACAAGTTACATTGGTCTCGTGCGAGGTGTTCGAGCCTCTTACGGGGCCATTTGGGGGCTGGTTTTGGTTTTCACCGTTTAACGGCCTGTTTTTAAGTCTAAGTGTTATTTTTGCAAATTATCGTCATATTCTCAAACGGGGGGACCCGTGAATACGCGATCAGTTCCTACAAGTTACATTTGTCCCGTGAGAGGTGTTCGTGCTTCTTACGGGTACGTTCGGGGGTTGGTTTAGGTTTTCATCCTTTAACGGCCTACGCGTTCAGTTCATACAAGTTACATTGGTCCCATGCGAGGTGTTCGTGCCTCTTACGGGATCATTTGGGGGCTAGTTTAGATTTTCACCCTTTAACGGCTTGTTTTTAAGTCTATGTGTTGATTTTTGCAAATTATCATCATATTCTTAAACCAGGAGACCCGAGACTACGCGATCATTCCCTAAAAGTTACATTGGTCCCGTGCGAGGTGTTCGTGCCTCCTACGGGGACGTTTGGTGGCTGGTTTAGATTTTCACCCTTTAGCGGCCTGTTTTTAAGTCTAAGTGTTATTTTTGCAAATTATCTTCATATTCTTAAAGCGAGAGACCTGTGACTACACGGTCAGTTCCTACAAGTTACATTGGTCCTGTGCGAGGTGTTTGGGCCTCTTACGGGGTCGTTTGGGGGCTGGTTTGGGTTTTCACCCTTTAACGGCTTGTTTTTAAGTCCATGTGTTGATTTTTGCAAATTATCGTCATATTCTCGAACCAGGAGACCCGGGACTACGCGATCACTCCCTACAAGTTACATTGGTCCCGTGCGAGGTGTCCGTGCCACCTACTGGGACGTTTGGTGGCTTGTTTAGGTTTTCACCCCTTAGCGGCCTATTTTTAAGTCTAAGAGTTATTTGTGAAAATTATCTTCATATTCTCAAATCGAGAGACCCGTGACTACGCGGTCAGTTCCTACAACTTACATTGGTCCCGTGCGAGGTGTTCGTGCCTCTTACGGGTCGGTTTGGGGGTTGGTTTAGGTTTTCACCCTTTAACGGCATGTTTTTAAGTTTAAGTGTTAATTTATGCAAATTATCATCATATTCTAAAACCGGGAAGCCCGTGACTACACGGTCAGTTGGTACAAGTTACATTGGTCCCGTGCGAGGTGTTTGGGCCTCTTCCGGGGTCGTTTGGGGGCTGGTTTGGGTTTTCACCCTTTAACGACTTGTTTTTAAGTCTAAGTATTGATTTTTCCAAATTATCATCATATTCTCAAACAAAGAGACCCGGGACTACGCGATCAGTTCCTACAAGTTACATTGGTCTCGTGCGAGGTGTTCGTGCCTGCTACGGGGACGTTTGGTGGCTGGTTTAGGTTTCACCCTTTAATGGCCTATTTTTAAGTTTAAGTGTTATTTTTGTAAATTATCGTCATATTCTCAAATCGAAAGACCTGTGACTACGTGGTCAGTTCCTACAAGCTACATTGGTCCCGTGCGAGGTGTTTGTGCCTCTCACAGGTTCGTTTGGGGGCTAGTATTTGTTTTCACCCTTTAACGGCTTATTTTTAAGTCTAAGTGTTGATTTTTGAAAATTATCATCATATTCTCAAACTGGGAGACCCGTGACTACGCGGTCAGTTCGTATAAGTTACATTGGTCCCGTGCGAGGTGTTCATGCCTCTTATGGGGTCGTTTGGGGGCTGGTTTGGGTTTTTACCCTTTAACGGCTTATGTTTAAGTCAAAGAGTTGATTTTTTCAAATTATTATCATATTCTCAAATTGAAAGACCCGGGACTACGCGGTCATTTCCCAGAAGTTACATTGGTCCCGTGCGAGGTGTTTGTGCCTCCAACGGGGATGTTTTGTGGTTGGTTTAGGTTTTCACCCTTTAACGGCTTATTTTTATGTCTAAGTGTTGATTTTTGCAAATTATCATCATATTCTCAAATCGGGAAACCCGTGACTACGCGATTAGTTCGTACAAGTTACATTGGTCCTATGTGAGGTGTTCGTGCCTCTTACGGTCCGTTTGGGGGTTGGTTTAGGTTTTCACCCTTTAACGACATGTTTTTATTTGGTAGGGTTGATTTATGCAAATTATCATCATATTATCAAACTGGGAGACCCGTGACTACGCGGTCAGTTCGTACAAGTTACATTGGTCCCCTGCGAGGTGTTTGGGCCTCTTACGGGGTCGTTTGGGGGCTGGTTTGGGTTTTCACCCTTTAACGGCTCATTTTTAAGTCTAAGTGTTGATTTTTCCAAATTGTCATCATATTCTCAAACTAAGAGACCCAGGACTACGTGGTTAGTTCCTACAAGTTAAATTGGTCCCGTGCGAGGTGTTCGTGCCTCCTACGGGGACGTTTGGTGGATGGTTTAGGTTTTCACCCTTTAACGGCCTAGTTTTAAGTTTTAGTGTTATTTTTGTAAATTATCGTCATATTCTAAAATCGGGAGACCCGTGACTACGCGGTCATTTCCTACAAGCTACGTTGGTCCCGTGCGAGGTGTTTGTGCCTCTTACGAGTCCGTTTGGGGGCTGGTTTCGGTTTTCACCCTTTAACGGCTTGGTTTTAAGTCTAAGTGTTGATTTTTACAAACTATCATCAAATTCTCAAACCAAGAGACCCGTGACTACGCGTTCAGTTAGTACAATTTACATTGGTCCCGTAAGAGGTGTTCATGCCTCTTATGGGGTCGTTTGGGGGCAGGTTTGGGTTTTTACCCTTTAACGACTTATTTTTAAGTCAAAGTGTTGATTTTTTCAAATTATTGTCATATTCTCAAATCAGAAGACCCGGGACTACGCGGTCAGTTCCCAGAAGTTACATTGGTCCCGTGTGAGGTGTTCGTGCGTCCAACGGGGACGTTTGGTGGTTGGTTTAGGTTTTCACCCTTTAACGGCTTGTTTTTATGTCTAAGTGTTGATTTTTGCAAATTATCATCATATTCTCAAACCAAAAGACCCGTGACTACGCGGTTAGTTTGTACAAGTTACATTGGCCCCGTGTGAGGTGTCCGTGCTTCTTACGGGGTCTTTTGGGTGTTGGTTTAGGTTTTCACACTTTAACTCCTTGTTTTTAAGTCTAAGTGTTGATTTTTGTAAATTATAGTCATATTCTCAAACGAGGAGACCCGTGACTACGCGATCAGTTCGTACAAGTTACATTGGTCATGTGCGAGGTGTTTGTGCCTCTTACAGGGCCGTTTTGGGGCTGGTTTGGATTTTCACCCTTTAAGGGTTATTTTTATGTTTAAGTGTTATTTTTGAAATTTATCGTCATATTCTCAAACCGAGAGACCCGTGACTACACAGTCAGTTCCTACAAGCTATATTGGCCCCATGCGAGGTGTTCGTGCCTCTTACGAGTCCGTTTGGGGGCTGATTTAGGTTTTCACTCTTTAACGGCTTATTTTTAAGTCTAAGTGTTGATTTTTGCAAATTATCGTCATATTCTCAAACCGGGAGACCCGTGACTGTGCGGTCAGTTTGTACAAGTTACATTGGTCCCGTGCGAGGTGTTCGTGCCTCTTACGGGATTATTTGGGGGCTGGTTTGAGTTTTCACCCTTTAACGACTTATTTTTAAGTCAAAGTGTTGATTTTTTCAAATTATCAGCACATTTGGGCCTCTAGAGGTGATAACATTACAAACAATACAATAAATGTAAGAAAAATGGCGGTGACTATTATAACTAAAATTTGATTAGGAAAAAGGACACATCAAAAGACACCGCTTCATCAAATAAAGATTTCTAAATTGAGGTCATATTATAGTTAAACTTTAACAAAATTACTTAGTGCGAACAATGTCCTTTACACTACATTTGAAACATAGATACAAATTAGTTAGGTGCATTTAAATTAAGGTTGACAACTATAAAAAGAGCAGAAGCTTGGGTGCTTCAAAGAAAAATCAGAAACAACACCAACATGTTCTGGGTCAGAGTACAAGACAAACCCAAGGGCTAGAATAATAGTCCTCCGGACATCATGGCTCACATCTGATACAACAAAGTACAACAGTTGGCGGATGGCCTTGTTGTTTGTTGTCCCATTGTAGGCCAATGTCAATGCATAAATGCCACCATAACGTAGAATGGAGTATTTATCCCGAGTCATCTGTTCAATTAAGGTGCCTACCTCTTCTCTTCCATATACGGTGAGGGATTTCCCCAATGCCAATCCCTTATATTCCAAAATGGCATTCACATTGATAGAGATATTCACAAAAATACTTTTACAATTACCAATCAAACCCCTTTTATGTTTTAGGTGAATATTAACTCATGGTGTTTTTTAATCTCAAGATTTCGCTAATCTTGACGAAATGAATTTTTATCCTCCATTCTATGACTCTATAGTCTCTTCATCGACACTACATGCAAGAAAAAGAAAAAATAGCAAACTTATAACTTCATATCGATCTGCAGCTGGACATATCAAAACATTACCACAAACCACCCAGTTAAAATGGGAGTATGAGTAGGTGGTTATAATTAGTAACTTTAACTCACATATTAAAATTCAAGAACAATAAAATTTTGACGAAAGAACAAAATTAACTTGGAATAAAGAAATGAATATGAATAGTTGTTTCTCGAGACACAAAAACGGGTGCTGCTACACAAAAAAAGGAGGAAACATAACTAAAAGTTTTGAGTACAATGCAATCACGTGATGCACTTACCCAATTAGAAATCATCTTTAAACATTTAAATGAGAGATTCTAACATCAGAGGAAAAAAAGATCCAGGAAATTAAAACAATAGAAATAGGAGGCCTCTAATGAGAGTGGAAGAGTGACCATAAATCAATATAAGAAGAAAATTGATGCTAAATCAGTTAATCCATTCTTAAAAAGAGTAACAAGGTTGGGAAATAAGATCATCAACAGCTCGAACTTATCAGTTCTAAATTAATATTTACTTCATTATTCTTCTCCTAGGTTGATCATTATGATTTCAATATAGTGATGGACAGTTCTAAGAAGTTAGGAGGGAACTCTATAATGATGCATATATGAAACAAATAGAATGAAACATGTTAAGAAGATGACTCCCCATCTATACCTAAATTATGGAGGCGCATATCTACATGAATTGGTTTTTGTTTCTTTGTTGGGATAACCATTAAAGTTTCCATTTTTAAAAGCTAAGGATTTTTCTTTCCATGTGGATGGAAGGGATTGGAAATTAGAATCAATTACATTAAGACATTTAATGCAATATGTTAAATAAAAAACATGTACAGATTTATCGAGTGTCACTAAATAACTAAATAAATAAATAAATAAATAAATAACAGTCTCTATCGAGTGTCACTAGATTGATACACACAACGAGAATCTTCTTCGATATTATATGAGGCATTCATGTCAGAGACTAAAACTGAAACTAGCACCATATTGAAAATTGTTTGGTATCTAGGACAACGATAAGAGTATCGTAAGGTTCTCTAATAGCCAGCACTAGCAGGAAATGGATTCTCTCAAATAGGTTTACCATTTAGGGCAACTTCATCTTTGAGCCACATGTAAATGGTAACCAAGACATAATATGTTCCGGCCATCGTACCCAAAATGAAGCGCATAAAGAATACAACCAGATTTACTGGTTCTTCCACATCCTCTGCCTGTGCCCCAAGATGCAAAGAAGAATCCCCTGACGCATATTTAACACCACTAAAAGAACATCCCATGATCAGCCCATGCCGACAGACCCCGCGATACCATTTTGGCCCGATCCTTTTTAGTTGAAGATCCATGAATCCAGCATTTGTAAACCACTCGATATACTCTTCCTCCTTGGGTAAAATCATCCATACGTCTACAAAAAAAATGAGACAGATAAAAAGTGGGGTACACAGGACCAATTAAACATGGATTCCCTCCTTGCTTCAGAACCCTATATGCCTCCTTGATTCCAAGTTGAGGGTCCGCCCAGTACTCAATACTCCCAGCTAAAATTCAACTTGTGGGAATCAGTGGCAGCGTAAATTCTGTGGGAATCAGTGGCAGCGTAAATTCAATTGGACGTCAGGATTGCACAAACATTCAATTAAATTCAATAATGGTTATTTTTCTGAATTGAAAATCAAAGGAAAATGGCCATTCTGAAAAGAACGAAACTACACTTGTGTCCACTCATTTTGGAACGTTAATTAACAAAAAAAATAGGTGAATCAAAAGGTGGTAGGGGTACTCACCCTGACTCATGAGGTGAATCAAAACTGACTGTGTTGATTGTTAAAATCTTAATCAGTTGATTAAGATGTTAACAATCAACACAATAAGTTGCTAACAATCACTGGTTTGTGTTTATTCTTAACAATCAAATTATAATGATCAGTTCTTAGACAACATACGTTTAGGTTTCACTGATCAAGGACTTGTGTAATATGGCACTGCTTGTCAACTATAATTGATCAGTTACTAGGACTGATCAGTTACTAGAACTAAATTCTTTGCAAGGGAAAAACCAAAATATCCATATCAAAATGATCAACATATGTATTCATTTAAACATAGTATGTATTCTGCAGAGACAACTATCAAAAACTTCAAATGAGTAACACTATCAGAGAGGCTCGATTCAAACAAAAGGCGATCAAATATTTTTTAGATCACATGAATCCTGACATTTTTCCCATGTTTAATGTTCACATGAATCCCGACACTTTTTCTGGATTGGGATGATTTATTGAAATGGTTTTTGTCTATAAAAAAACCACTATTGTGAAGTGTGTTGAGTTAGTTGGAACAAAGGTCATGGGCGATGCTAAACTTTGGTGGAATGAGGCGGAACGAACATCAAGTGACCCTTAATTTTCCACCTATTTATAGATGACTCAAAATGTAGGAACAATCATGGTAACTTTTTCAAGTGGCAACATTGCGTTTTGAACTCCACATGACGATAAATAAGGAAATTGGTAGTTTAAATAACCTTACAGATAATGGGATATGCACTAAGACACAAGGCGACAAGGTAAGCTTCAAACAAAAGGACGATAATAGAATTAACCCTATGAATAAGAAACAAAACATTGCATTTTTCTTGTATCAAAGTAACTATGTAGCAAGACAATATAATACTCCATGATTCACATATCCGATAACCATGCAACAAATTGAATGTAGCAACGAAATAATAGGCATAACTAGCAGTGGTACAGAAGTCAATAATCTGGATAAATTAATGAAGCAGCCTATGTGTAAAATTATAGAAATAACCAAGCATTTGATAGGTTAATTTATAAAATTTTAAACAAGAAGAAATTACCAAGAAATCAAAGAATACTCAGATAAATGACTAAGCTTCCCAGAATCAATCACGCTAGTGGGTAAAGAGATACAACCACGAATATCCACGATGTTACTTTCCTCCTTAAAGCTTTTTGAACCCTCAAAACTGCAAATTTTTTGAAAGATGTTGATATGATACTCATAACAATTTGAAAAGTTTATTTTACAAGATTACCATCTAAAGGGATGTTAAGCTCCATCTTGTTTTGGGTACTAACTATAAGAAGAGGTTGATCCTCACCACGATCAATTTCCTCATCATAATGATCATGCATCTGTAAAATAGGATTTTGTTAGGAAGAGAGGAGGCAAGCCCTTGTCTTAATACAGTAAAATGTCAGTGACTCATAAATTGCACATAAATTACAAACAAATACATTATTATGAGACTAACCCTTTTATGAAGGATGAATCTTTGAATCTTCAAACTGTATTCTCAATTCAAAACCAAATAAAATTTCAAGTAAGATAGTTAAAAGAAAACATCTAAAATAATAAAACATTGAACTAAGTTAAATTTCTATAGATATCAAGTTGTTGCTTACATTCAACTGATCAGAAATATCATGTTGAAATTGATCTTCTACAAACATTTCTTGGTTGAAGGTTCACCTTTTGACTGCTCTAGTGGTTTATTTAGCAGGAGCGTTTATGTATAGCATTAACCCCCATAATGGCCAATGTTTGAAACAAATATCCCAAACAACATCCACCGCCAATGGCAATGACAACGTCCACCACCAATATAACTGAACTGAATTCGAATGTCCACCACCAAATTTATAGTTAACTGATATGGTCTAACAAAGAATAGTTAATATGTTATCAGTTAATTGATATGGTCTAACATAGATTAGCTAATATACTGCAAACTTATTAAGTGATATGGTCAAACATATAAATTAACTGATACGTTGCAAACAACTATCCTATTTGTACAAGTTCACATGGTTTAACAAAGAATAGCTGATATGTTGAAAACATATTAACTGATATGGTCCAACAATGGCTATCAACATTTGGCTTGGCTTGGCTTGGCTTTCTTCCACATTATAGTTTCATATTCACATGGTTTGGTGTCATTGACACTTGCACACCAATATACAATGTCTAATAGAGAACAAATGGACCCACACTAACTTAACCACAACCAAAATTTGAATAAATAAGATCTTATTACAAGAAAGAAAAACTCTCTACCACTACTATAATCCACCCCCTGATCCAACCCAAATATTCCCCAAATAAAATTGCCCTCCCTGACACTATCCCTTAGAATTTTAATCGCAGGTGGTTTCTCAAGGATCATATGTAAAACAAATAGGTGTCTGAATATTGCTTTTAACATCACACTAAAAATGGACTCTTCAATTTATTCAAAATTTCAACCTAGTAGCTGGTTTGAATAGTTGGATCATATGTAGTAGAAATAGTCGCATCATATGTAACACAAACTGATATCAAGATTAATTTAATAGCTTCCAACTCAAACAAATTGACAATGAATTTGATACTACTTATTTTCCTTGAGAAAAAATTAAATAGGAATAGATACAACTCAAGCATTTGGAAGAATTTTACCCACAAAAACAAAACAAATAGAACGTATACTACAAAATAACTAAATGAATGAAATCTTGGGTGTTAAATGGGTGCTTATCCAGGGTGAGATTCTTGCCTAAATAAAATTTATCTCTCAACACGTACCATTGGCCATCAGAATTACGAATAACAGTAATCTGACGTTTCCACTCTAGAGCCAAGTTCGTAGATCTATCTACGACTTCCTCAACAATCTCATTCTTCAACTCCTTCAACAAAAGCACACAACACCTCCTTAAAAGAATGATCCGTGCTTTCTTATCCAAGATTGAGTTTTTTTAGGAGATGGGGAATTAGGGTTTGTAAAGAAGGCTTAGTGAGAGAGAGAGAGAGAGAGAGAGAAAGAAAGAAAGAGAGGGAGACTCGATTGCGAAAGAGGAGAGAGGGAGGGAGTCAAAAAAATGTGAGGACTAATTTTTTTTTATATTTTACCAAGTGTACCTAATTTTAATACACTTTTAAAGAGTGCCAAATTTTGGCACTGTTTTAAAGTGTGCCAGATTATCATTAAACCGTGCCAGAATTTGGCACAGTTTTAAACTTTGCTAGATTTTTAATATCAGAATGTGCCAAATTGTTGTTTTTGGTGTAGTGGGTATTGATGATACGATAAATCCTCCATATGTCATTCTCGTACCAACAAATCAAGTATAAAGTGCATAATAATCAAATAGAGCAAGTAAGAGAGATAAAAGATAAGATATATATTGGTTCAGCCTCTAAAATAGGCATACATCCACTTAAGTGCCGCACTCATTATATATGTTATTTGGTACATAGTAATTAGGCGTAAAGAGGCGTACAAGCATGAGAATATAAGAGAATACATGAATATGATGATTCTGGGTTTTCAGAGCTATGGCTGAGAAGCTTTGAGTGAAAGCCCCCGCGAGGCAGAGAGAGATCAACTCTGAGCTACGTATCAGTGTATGAAATGAACTCGAATCTCAAATGAGGAATCATCAATCCCCTTATCTCGAGGTGTGAACCTCTATATATAGGTGTAGATGTTTTATTGCTACTGGATGAAAGGGGGTGCAGACAGTTGATATGATAAGACTGGGGCTACACCCTGTAGCAAGTAGGGCCACGCCCTACAGAAAGTAGGGTCACCCCTATAGCATAAAGGTGTCGCACCCGGTGTATGAGAGGCCGCGACAGTTGATAGTGAGGCAGATATGGATAAGACCAGCCTCTAAATTATAGGCTACGATAGCAAGTCTTAGGCACTTGCCCATTGTATATGTTCCTCAATAAGATACTATATCTGTCATATCAATAAGCCCTTATGTTGTAGTGCCAAGAGGTTGTGATTGGAGCTGAGGCTGAGTGGTCATCTTTTCAAGCTGTCGCGGTATTTCAAAGGTGACGCTTCATCTTCCCGCACCCTCTTATATAAATAGAAGCAGTCATGGACTTCATTACGTTTTTCAAACCCTTGAGAGAATATCGAAAGAAAATCTCTATTCATACCAGTGTGTGGTAGTATTGAGGCATTTTGAGGCTGAGCAATCGGATTTCACCCATTTCTAGGTAATTTTTTGACCAAAAACTTCCTGTGGTTCAACTTTTTGTTGTTTGGTTTCAAATTATTCTTGTTAGATGGTCTATTCAAACTTATATCTTACAAAATAATTATTTCAATAACATTTAACCCTCATCTGAATCTGTGACGGCTTGGGTTTTAGTGGATGACTGATTTGAAATTGAATCAATCTTGAGTTACTAAAATAATCCTTCATTAATAAGATATGCTACTAACATCTCCGTTAAGCCAATGAATGAAGTCTTTTAATCTTCCACTGTTGGTCTTTAGGATTTTCAAATTCCCAGTTCATAGAGACAAAATATAAAGAGACCATTGAAATGTACAGATGTTCTTGATGTTCTTGAACAAACCCTTCACATCCTAGGTTTTCAATCTTCAAATTTGTCAACATTAAATACTAACATAATTTAGTATATAGCCGTGGCATAAGGAGTTCATGTACGACATAATAAAATCCCTTTAGCACTTTAGGGTTGTGTTGGGTCAATGTCTGCACCCTTCAAATATTGAGTAATTTAAGAATTGTCTGCAGCATGTGCATATATGGCTTCACCATGTACATATCTAGCTATGGCCTATAACACTCCCTTTTTTATGTTAGCTCTAAAATAATAGGCTACGACATGAGTCATCTTCAAGAATTATTTTGATTGATACAAACTCATGTCTTTGCAACATAACTGTGACTTCTCCAAGAATTAAACTCATATCTATAAATCTCTCTATGAATTGAGATTGCTCCAATGATTACTCATTTAAACTTCAATTGCAAAATCACTGTTGCAAAATTGCTCTTAAATACGATTGTAGACTTTTAGGTTTTTGCCTCTATTTTTGATGTTCTTGAGAGAGACGTTTCACATTCTAGAGACTTTGATCTTTGAATTTACCCAGATTAAGTATTAACCTATTTGAGTGAGTGTCTACGGCATGATAAAATATCCCTTTAGGAAATTAATGCCATCCTGAATCAATACAGCCTTCAATTGGTTTAATAAACTTCTGCGGACTGTCGTAAGTAAAGTTTTCGTCATGTAGGACACTAAAGGCTGGGGCATGTAAATATTTGGCTACGACCTGTAGTAACTCTTATTTGATAAAATATTCCTTTTTCCTTAGGTTCTTAGACTAGAGTCCGCGGCATTTAGCCCATAGTTTAATGACAACGACATGAAAAAAGATAATGTACCTCCTTCACCTAAAATAATATGTCACGGTGACAATTAACTTCTAGGGATTTAGAACCCAACACTTGTTATACTTAGCCAATTTTGCTAATCATTTCTATTTAGTCTTTAAATGAGATATATCATTATTCCTTTCGCGGCTTCTGAGAGGCCTCTTATGACCACATTGGCTGAGACATCTAACTGCGGACTCTCTATTTTTTAGGTAATGCTTCAGCCATACGAACTTTAACCCAGACAAATTTCTGAGAGGCTTTTGGAACAAACATTTTGGAACCTCTCCTCTTGAACTTCCTTTTGTGCGCCCTTTGAAATCAATTGGAACTTTCCAATTGAGAAATTTCCCCAATTGTGTGGTACTAGATTTAGACTTAGACTCTGCAGACATGGAGGAAGAGGCTAGTTCTAGTAACCAACCCATGCACATAGATGAGAATGTTGTGGCATGTGGTCCCTTAGAGGTTAGGGATATACCTGCTAGCACCTCTAGGAGAGCTAATATACCTCTTGTTTTACTTGGTATTCACAGCACTATGACCTAAGAGTGGGTTGATCAAGTGGCTGAAGACATTAAATTTCTTGAGAACTTGATGTGCTCAACACCTGCCATGGAAAAAAGGCCATGCACTTCACTTGCTGACGATGGGGTATTCTTCCCCCTCCACCCTTTCATTTATGGGATGTGGTTGCCTGTCCCTGTTCCCATTAGAAGAATTTTCCAAGCAATGAGGTTTGCTCCAACCCAATTATATCCCAATGGATGAAGGGCCATTCTTGCAGCTATGGTACTATGGAAGAAGAAATTGAAGAGAGACATTACTCCTGCGGAGTTTTTCCACTTCTACTGCCCAAAGGAAAACTCTGTAAAGTTTGGAGGGTACTATTATTTTTCTGTCCACAGCAGAGACGAGACCCTTTATTCTGGGAGGCCTACCAGTGTAAAGAACTGGAAAGACAAATTTTTTTCATTTCTGGAGAGGGGTGGGAGATCCACCCTGAAGCGACTGAAAGGGAGAAAACCTTTAGGATGCCACGACAATGGGGGTGTCCCTCCAAACTTGGTACTTTTTCAATTATAGTCGCGCCCCCTCTTTGTAGTTGCATATTATTCTCATAATTTTGCTTTCGTACTAACCTTTGCATTTTTCTGCAGTTCTTGACAATTTACAGCTGGGTCAGCGGCAAGAGAAGAGAGCTGGTAAGGCCACGACAGTTCCTGCTGAGAAGAAGTTCAACACTCTTGTAACCTCTGTCTCCATTTTTGAAGGGGGCTACTTTACAAACAAATCTATTCCTAAAGAGATGGCCGCAGAAGGTAATAATCCTTTCTCTTATTAATATCGTGGCAATTATTTTTAAACTTCTAATTTTTACTGTTGCATTTCTTCTTTCAAGTGAGGAAGTTGATAGGGAGCTTCTGGTTGCCCAACTGGTAGAAATGGATGAGGACACAACAATCGTCAATAACATAGCGAGGCAAAGTAAGAGGAGGAGGAAAAAGTCCAAAGCTCTTGCCGCGCCCACTATGCAATCTGCGGACCAAAATAATCTTGTCATTCCCTCCAACCATCCTGAGGGTCAAACAACATATGTTGCACCTATCACTCAGGTTGAGGAATTAACTCCTCAAAACAGGCCTGAGGGGAATTTTAACGATGACATTGAAGCTAGCTTGGCCACGATAGGTCTAATGTAATCCTTATCTAACCAAGGTGGCCGCGACACTTCACCTTTCCATAAGATACATTCTCATGTACCATCAATAATTATTGTCAATGCAAATATGGCACCTCCACAAAGCACGCATCCGCGACCACAGCTGCGCAGGACAGATCCTCAGTCTTCATAGGACACAACTGTCCGTGCTGTCCACAGGATAAAGAAGGCGATTGATGGAGCTGACCTAGATAGGTTGGTGGATGAGGACCACGAGGACATGGAGTCTTATGCCCTCCACAATCTACTAAGAATAAGTGATTCCAGCTTTTAATATTTATTTTTTGTATCCTCAATTTTATTTTCTAATTTTCAATACATTTACAGGTTGTCGAAGCTATGGTGACCAAGAAACTCAAGTATGAGGGTCTATATAGGCTAAAGGAGGCCACTGATGGAGTTCATAATGCTGATTTGGCCAAGGCAACAACTGAATCTTTTGAAGCTGGAAAGAAATTATCTGCTGTAGCCCTGGAAGTATATAAGATGGATGCCGAAGCTAAGGTTGAGGCTTCAAAAAAGGCTAAAAATGATGCTGAGCAGAACTTCAACCAGGCCATGGAAGCTCTCAAGACTTCCCAAGCTCAGACTACGGCTGCTGCCCAAGATACTGAATTTTCTAATACCAAGCTTGGACTTCTTCAAAAGAAGTATGAGTAGTTATAGACCAAGGATGCTAACGATGTTGAATCCCATGCCTCGACAATTAAGAAAATGGAGGAAGACCCTGCCGCAACCCTTTAATTTGCCATCGGTAGCACTGTGGAGTCATTCAAAGGCTCTAAGGACTTCTACCTCATCAATAATAGAGCCTATGAGTGCGGTTACCAAGAGCTCAGGCATATAGTCATAAAAAATGTCCCCGAATCTAAAGAGATAGTTCTTGACTTGAGCCTTGGTGACGCTGAGCATCAGTAGTCCATGGCTGAGATGAAGGTCATCGCTGAAGAGAAGGAAAGGCTAAGGGCTGAGGCAGAGGATGCGACAACTGATGAAGAGACCATGACAACCGCTGAAGGAGAAGAAGGTGAAGAAGATGATAACGCTGCCTCTTAGAATTTCTAACTCTATGAACATGGTCTACGTCCCTTAATTTCACACTAATTTTTGTTGACATATACATAGGGTTGTGGCTCTTTAAACATTTAACTTCATTATCAAGATCGCGGCCTCTTGTCTGTATAACTTCCATACTTCAATTTTTTGCTAAGGCTTTAGCCTTTCGTCTTTCTATTTGTCTTAACTTCATCTTTACACTTTTTCATTGTCTGCTTTGATACTTGAATTAATGCTTTAACATTTGAATTTATTTCTTTAATGCACTTGAAAAAACATTTCAATGATGCACTTACTCAAAATAAGCCGCGGCTTGCTCATTTTTCCTTTGAGATTTACTGTGGTTCCCTTCTCTAACTGGAGAATAGGAATAAGGTTGAATGCATTTGTACTCTTGCTAGTCATAGTGAATATTGGGGAGCAAGTCCCTTACCGCAGACCATTAATTATTTTCTTTGATGTTTGATTGAATGAGGTTGAAAATCTTCAACATGAACTGCATTAGACATAAGGTCGCAGTAGAACTATATAAATTCTTTATCCAAACTCGCTGCGGCCGATTGTTCTTTGCCTTGGAAGACTTCAAATTTTTCCAGTGTCTATGTCTATCTTACCTCGAGCCGCGATGCCAAATAAATATTGCTTTGGGGTTACGGCTCCTTTCAAGCCTTTTTATTTTTGAAATGGACCTCTGTACATACATAAATGGGATCATATCAAGCCTCCCGAGGCTGGGTTATATTATTAAGCCACCCACATCTCATATAGGGGATACTATAAATCCTCCCCAGGCTGGGTTATGTTATTAAGCCACCCACAGCTAATATGCGGGTACTATCAAGCCTCCCGAGGCTCAGCTATATTAATAAGCCACCCACAATGAATATACGGGATACTATCAAGCCTCCCCAGGCTAGGTTATGTTATTAAGCCACCCACAACTATCATACGAGATACTATCAAGCCTCCCCAGGCTACATTATGTTATTAAGCCACCCATAACTAATATACAGGATACTATCAATCCTCCACAAGCTGGGTTATGTTATTAAGCCACCCATAGATGTTGATATATATATATACAGAGAGAGAGAGAGAAATTTTTGGCTAGATATTATGAGCCTCCCATCTTAATGATGCATCTCGAAAGCTAAGAACGGGCATTGTAAGCCCCCGTGACTAATGACGCATCCCAAAAGCTAAGAACGGGCATTCTAAGCCCCCGTGGCTAATAAGGATTTCTGATAAATTCTTTCAAAAATTTAGCCATAATATGCTAGAATATAGTCTCTATGAGTTATGTTGCAACAGTTCCTTTCACAATTTTCAATTATCACTTGCTTTCAGACAATCAGGTGTTATGACGGGCGTTGTGGGCCCGTTTAGATATAAATTTTCTCAATATAATATGTTGTCTTCGTTTAGGATCTATTTAAGACAAATAGTATTTTATAAGATAACCTTTAATGGAAATGAGAATCAAAACATGGGACTATCAAGTGAACTTGATTTCATATATATATTCTTATAATCATGACTTTGCTAGGACAATACAAAGTTAACATGGAACTATTCAAAAGAGTTCACTCAGAACAAAAATAGATGAAACATGATTATGGGCATAAAAAGAGGAATGTGGAATGTCAGACTAGGTTTGTCCTTTAGGCATCCTTGAGGAAGCGATGTAGCACCCCCTGCCTTATCAGCCTCTTAATTTCATCTTTCAGAGCATAACAATACTCAGTGTCATGGTCGTGATCCTGGTGGAATTTGCACCACATGGATTTGTCCCTTTTGTGGGGTGGAGCCCTCAGCTTCTCTGGCCATCTGAGCATCTTATCCTCCATTATGAAATCCAAGATGCCCTCAATTTGGAAGGCCAATGGGGTGTAGGCCTTAGAGCTCCCCTCTGCTTTCTCTGATTTCCTTCTTTGGCTCTTGTTGGCTGCTTCCGCAGCTGGAACTTCTAGGGCCACGACATTAATGATCCTGGGTGCCGCAGCCACATTGGATGAGGCTGCAGCCTCAAGAATGAGGACACTCTGAGTCAAATAGTTGACTTGGGTTTGGAGTGAAGCATGACTGTCATAAAGACAATTGAGGTGATTGTACAATTGCACAATCTCATATTTGACTTTTGTGTTCTTGCTGGAGCCTCCTTCCATTTTCTTCTTTGTTAGTCTTTACAAACTATATATAATCTGAGGCAAAACTAATACAAGTGAGTAATCACAGAAATATTGGATTAACCAAGTAGGAAGTTAGGATGCAACGTTTGCACTACTGCATAATATTACTGCTTAGGTCGCGGCCAGTAAAGCACACAAGTGTAATGCCGTGGAGTTTTAATGATACTCAACAAGGTTGAGATGAAGACCACCTGAGTTCATTCCCCGATGATTTGAGGATGTTGTAATTCAATCGCACTATTAGAGGCCGTGGAAAGTAAGGTAGTTGAACTACCAGGCCACATCCCCTTCTAAGCAGTGAAGGGAACAATCCCAAGATTGCAACTCGGAAACTGATTTTCTCTCCCGAAACACGTGGGGGGAATACCTACTAGGGTATATCCATGAGAGAATAACCTATCGGCGCACAAAACATCACAATTCTAATGATAAACCCTATATTATAGGCAAAGAACAACAAGAAGGGAGTACATATAATTCCTCCCTAATCACCCACCTTTACAGGGCTAAAGCCCATCAATCTTTTCAGCTTTATCTAGCTGAGGTGATATCATAGGGGTATGTAAAATAGATCTAAGGTCATAAAATGGAGACCAAAGAGCAGATCTGAATATACGAAATACCCATTTATGGGCTCAATAACCAAAATTTACTCATGAGATGATGATCCAAAGGATCCCCGTGAATAAAATAAGGTGTTTAAGAACTCCAAATATAAAGAAATAAGATTGAAATATCTTTATTCCCATAGACGTCGCCAAATTAATGATACAAGAAATCATCCACATGTCGTTCTCGTACCAGCAAATCAAGTATAAAGTGCATAATAAGAAAATAGATCAAGTAAGAGAGACAAAAGACAAGATATAGAGTGGTTCAGCCTCTAAAATAGGCCTACGTCCACTTTGGTGCCACACTCCCATTATATATGGTATTTGGTACATAGTAATTAGGCCTAAAGAGGCGTACAGACATGATAATATAAGAGAATACATGAATATGATGATTCCGGGTTACCGGAGCTATGGCTGAGAAGCTTTGAGTGAAAGCCCCGCGTGAGGTAGAGAGAGATCATCTCTGAGGTACTTATCAATGTAAGAAAAGGACCGAGATCTCAAATGAGGAATCATAAATCCCCCTATCTCGAGGTGTGGACATCTATTTATAGGTGTAGTTGTTGTATTGTTGTTGGATGAAAGGGGGTGCGTCCAGTTAATTAATATGATAAGACTGGGGCCTCACCCTATAGCAAGTAGGGTGACACCCTACAACCAGTAGGACCACGCCCTATAGCATGAAGGTGTCGCACCCTATGTATGAGAGGTTGCGACAGTTGATAGTGAGGGAGATATGGATAAGGCCGCAACCTGTAAATTCTAGTATATGGCAGCGAGTCTTCGGCACTTGTCCATTGTATACGTTCCGCATCACGGTACTAAATCTATCATATCAGGTATGTAGGAGCAATACCGAGTTAAACTTGTGAGTTCAAGCCTCATAATTCTGCTCTCGGCGTATTATCTTTAAGCATGCCTCTATCTCTAGTTGAAACCCCCTCTCTCATATATAGTGATCATCTCAATCACTTTGGATTAGCTCAAGGGCCTATGACAGCTTTGCGATTTTAGCCATGTTGATAAGATATACACAGATCCTTATCAATGAATTCTAATCCACTCCAATACTAAGGTGTCATGTTAAAGTCATCCTTTTGGATATAGAACATGACATCCTTAATGCAACCCACACCCCTCTAGCCCTATTAGATAGTGAAGGATGTATGAAAAATTACATCCTTAATATTTTCAAACCATCCGAAAAGTTAAACAACACCTTCGAGTTAGCGATCATCGATAGATATGAATTGTTTAGTAGGTGACTTCGGGTCCACTCCCATTCTGAACCCATATTAGAGTCATCCTATTAGATCCTAAACATCGTCCCCCTCTTAAGCTAAGTCCCTACATTTTTTACAGATCACATTAGAACCTTTCCATGTGGCTCATCACAGAAACCGAACAACATAGGCTTTGATTTAGTGGAAACATGGGTATATAGGCTCGAGTCCTCCTGGTGAGCACAAGACTTAATAATATGTATGTTCATATATTATCCTCACATAGATGCACTCCTATCTCATATCAAATATTTTCATTCTTTTATACCTTAAATGAGATATACTGAAATATCCTAATCTATGCCTTTTTGTGTGCGCTAATATACAGTAACCGACACCTGTTAGCTAAATACGTATTCACATATAAGCACTCTTTTGTACCCACATCGATTCAGTGGCATTCTTACACCTCTCGCTAAAGTAATTTGTATACCTAACCATCTATCTATGTTTTAAGGGAATATTGAATTAAGGTCTCTCAACATGCAAAAAAATATAATAAAACTAATTGTGAGTGTAAAATATGATAATAAGTATATAGATAAGGAGTCATAAAGAGTAAGTGGGGTGCCTAATACCTTCCCCACTCGTAACCCCATTCTCGAACCCATTCCAAGAATGTCTAGATCATTTGCATTCTTCAATTTTCCTTAGGGAAATTTCGAGATGGATAACTCGACCCATTTTGTTTGTTTTTATATAAAATAAACTGGTAGCTCTGAGCAACCAACATCCCTCGCACAAAGAATTAGGTTAAGTCACAAAGAGGGGTGTGCAAACCATACTCGATATGGTGTCGAACCTCTTCCAAGGGCACAATCACATGTAATACCACGTATTTTTATGCTTTATTAATTTGGGGATTTATTAAATTTAATGTGAGTTAATTATTTAATATAAATTCAGAAATTAATTATTTTATAATTATTAACGTGATGTGAGTTAGTAATTATGGGAAACTTGTTGCTGAATATTACTAATTACTAAAGTAATATAATATTGGTTCTATGAAATGTCACGAGTGAATAAAATGACAATTTTGGAAATTTAAGTCGGGACGCGCCTGTGTCGCATCGGGAATAAATGTTGATTAATAAAAGTGAATATATTATAAGTTTCTCGTATGGTCGTTTTGAGTGCGCCAAAGTCTACGGAAGGGTCGAGATAGTCAGAAAAGTATACCCGGGAGCTTAGTTTGGGTCTCGGGGCATTTTTAGGCCTATTTAGCACCCGGGAGGGCATTTTGGACATTTTACATTTTTGGGTAATTAAACCCACGAAATTTCAAGGGTTATATCATATGTCTAAGGTTTCCTTCTAGGGTTAAAGCAACCAAAGACAAGTGATGGCCATAGGAGAGGGAGGGAGAGAGCTTTCAAAGCAATCCAAGGCCCAAAATCCATCCGTTTGCACCGCCACCACCACCAACGCGTAGATCGCGCGACGGGGAATGCAACCACACCAAATTCATCATCAAATCAGAACTCTTAAAATCCCAGGCAAGTGTTTATCTTTATTATTTTCATTAATGCATCACTCATGTTAGTCTAGGGATGATTACGATGAGTTTCATGGAAGAAAACCCAAGTTGGAGATAGGAAATCGCATGTAGTAATGATTTGAATGATAATCTGGAAACCCCTTCACATGCAGAGGATTAAACCATGAATTTATGATGTTTTAGAAGAAGAAAATTCTGGAAAAGATTGATTAGAACCATGTTAAAGAAATTCTAGGGTTCTTGAGTTTTTATGAAGTTTTTGCCTATAAATCCATGGTTATTGACGTAAAATTACATGCTTTACATAGAAGATGAATAATATGGGTGTATACTGATTATAGTACGAATTATAGGAAGTTTGGGTGTGAAAAATCTGGATTTGGATGAGGTTGTGTGATAGAACCCATAACTGGTTTCCTGCAGAAATTGCCATACCTGCTTGATCGATCGATCGAGCCAAGAGCTTCGATCGATCGAAGGTTCGATCGATCGAGCCCTAGACCTCGATCGATCGACCCCTTCTGGCAGACTCATATTTCCCCTTTTTAAATTAGTTGAATTCGATTTAATGAGAAATAATCCTTGGACACCCTTATAAAAATGTTTTGGGAGATAAAGAAGACCAGTAGGACTTATAAATAATTATGTGACCTTTAATGTAAGATGAGAGTTGTATTTTTTGGATATTTACATATAAGGGACGATGAAATTATGTATTAAAGTTAGAGACGAACTATTATATGTGATAACAAATAATGGGAAAATAAGGATAAATGTCATGATTATGGGTTATGTGATGAACCTAGATTGATATGATAAAAGTAGTATATTTATATGACTGTGTGTATGCATATATTATATACATGTGAAAATCATGTTCACGCTACTTGCTATCCCTGAGGTTACCGCGCTGCGACAGTCTTATCTCGATGGGACCTTTATGGGGGATATTGACTCGTACCCTAGAAGATAGATATCCTTGGTATAGGCTATCTGACCGATGGCCGGACGGTCCTAAGAGATGTGAGGGTATGTACTGACCTCTTTGAGACTTGGAATCTATTCTTCACCTCAATATTATTTGTGTATGTGTTAATACAGTTCAAGAGTGATTCCGAAGATGTATTTCCCTTAGTACGAGAGATACGGGGATTGGATAGCAAAGTATGCCCGCACCATAATTTTTATGTGGGGTGCTGTTAGGATTTATATATTATACGAGTATTTAATATATATATATGAAATTATGAAATTTGGAACTGCCTACTGTGTTATGGTAAGTAAGAAATGAGTAATGACTTCAAATTTGAAATACATGTTTTGAAAAGTATAATATGACATTGGGAAACTTTATTAATAAATAAAGTTAAAATGAGAGCTTTGTTACTAAATGAAATTTTCCTTTTAAACAATTATATTATTCAGTCTTAAATCTTATGAGTAACCTAAGATTAGTTAAACCATTGTGCAGTTTAGTGCGATATAAGATAAGATAATTTGTTGGGAAGATTAGTGCGATAGGCTTGCACATTAGAAGAGAGGTGAGAATTTCTCAAGAGAGTGTCGCACTAATATGTTGTTGCATTGGCCTGTAAACATTTTAAATACTTGCTAAACAAATTTTAAATCATCTACACTATCGGGCTCTGACCCGTTTCTATTTCTCTTTCTCTCTTGTATATATATGTATATATTACAGGTGCCCAGCCACAGGGGTGTCTTGCGTAGGATCCTTTGGAAGGAACGCGCCGCAGCTTAGGTGGGAGTTGCAGGCCTCTTGCTTAGACGACTTCATTTATTTGATTCCACTCCTAGCATATTCATTTAGTGGGGCATGTGTCGCCCTTTCCATTATTCAGTTGTTTTATTGGACATTGTGATCCAGTTATTTCTAGTATTTTCACTTTGGGATTTATTACTGTCTGGATGTTTCACTTTAAGTTTTAATGTTGGGATTTAGTTGTTGAATGTTTAAATTATTTGGATTTTATGTTCCAGGATAATGGTGGTGTGATTCTTTAATATTGAATTATTGTAAATATTTAAATCTTAGGTTTTAAAATAAAATTTGGAAAGTAATGTCTAAATGGTTTTGACACTTAGCTTAATTAATTAGGGTGTTTAAATTGGAAAAGTTATTTTTAAGACAGTGATGCTAATGATGAACCAACTATTCACCTTGATTTTAATTTAATAAAGGAGTGATCGCCTGGTATTTAATTAGGCGGGGTGTCACATCACAACAAACCCGACCTCAGGGGAAACGGAGGACCCAATGACAAGCACTCTCGCACTGCCACATCGATCGAGCTAACACCCACACGTGGACCAACATACCACGCCTCCCTATGCACAAAGATAATTAGATCAAATCTCACTCCCCCACCCATCCGAGGCCTATAACACAACAATGGTGACTCTACTAGGGATACATCAAGCGAGGTGAACTATCATTATGCGTCATTTCTATATACTTAATATCGCAATCTTTCTTGAATCCTTTACGCACATTTTTAGAAGTGTTTAAAGGCCTTAGTTTTAGAGTCTCTCGAAATATATATATGTTCATAGTTTACCGTGTGCATCATCATACATTTACCCAGACATATAGGGAACAAGAAGGACCTCATGACCAAACAAACCTGAAAGTGTGTAAAAATAACGATTACCTATTTGCATCACGCACTACATAGTCTTGATTTTCATATTGTTTAAGCCTTATACCCACGACCCCAAAAGTGGTCAAATAAAAGTCTAATCGACAATGACTATCCTCACTCTTTTGTCCCACCCATCTAGAATATCGGGTAGCTCCTCTCTTGATCCCAAAGTCTCAATGATATGGAATGTTTGGAGCTTGTCCAGTACTAGGGTATATCGAATCGGCTCCTATAGCTATTCAGTACTAGGTTAAATTTATTTAACACAAACTTCAAAGGTTTTTCAGTCCAAGAAGTCCGGTATATCACGATCCGTGGAAATGAAAATTTATCCATTGATAACTAAATTGCATCGCCTTTTTTATTATAGGTAAAAGATCTAGGTACACACCTTATGGAAATAAAAAGAACAAATACTTATGGGCCACCCGTTTTGATAAAAAAATTCTAAATTCTTAAATAGCTAAAGGTTTGTCGGAACCCTTCATATTCCAGGATGATTGTCTTTCCTTTTCATATGAAAGATAAAACACTATGAATTCCCAAGTTATCGCCAAGGAAGAATTTTCTTACATTGTATTATCCCACCCACATTTTTATTTTTGATAAAAAATGGTCCTCCTTATGTTACTTCATCTCTCTGCACATGCAAGACAAGAGCTCGCCAATTCATTCGAATCCAACGGGGATCTACTCAATTCTAATCCTCAAAAGATATTACCATCTAAAAAAAGAGAAAAAATTTCCCACGTATTGTTAAAAACAGATAAAAGAATTTCATCAAAGAAATTATACATATGTGAGTCCTTATCTATTATGTAACATCCTTCTCTTAGTCCTTTTTGTTTACAATAATCCTAAACAAATGTGCCCCACCCTATTCTATAGCTATTATTACCCGTAGAAATCCATGAAAAGAAGTTACCCTGGAATCTCGCATTTTCACTCCGTGTTTTCAGTTAGTCTTCACCAATTAACTTCCCACCCATGACTTCCAAGTATGTTCTACGATACGTTCTATGTTTACAGAAGAAGATCAGGCTCGATCCTTAATGTATCATCTTTCGAGCAAGTTACAAAATAGCTACCACCTCTCAATAATCCATGCGCTAAAAAATCTGGGCACTAAGATAAGCACAGGTTTGTCTCTAGGAAGCTACTGCTACACTTTTTACTAGAGAGAACACACCCCATCACCCTCTCCCTAACACTTCTATCACGCGTACTACAACTTAAATGGTATTGAAAAACCCCTCAGGACCCACTAGCACCATTTCTATCACTAGTTCCCCCAGTTAACATCGGAGCCTCCCACTTCCAGAAGCAATTTTATCCTCCGGATTACTTCGAACCATACCATCAATACCTTGATTATCCACACCCTAGTTATCAAGGCCCCATATGAGCTGAATCACTAGCCCCACCACCGGTTGATGAGGTTATTCCTCATCCACCCCCAAATTAGGTTATAACTGTAGTCCAAAATCAACTGCGTCTTCTTCAAGAACCCCTTGAAAATATGTAGACCTCGGATGAGTTAACCAACATTAAAATGATGGACCTTTATCTTGGATCCCTACTTCGTAAAGAAATAAAAATGCCTCTCTTTAAGATGTACAACGGACTAGGCTCCCCTTTTGCACATCTAACCAACACTTACCCATAAAATTAGATTCCAAAACATATACTGAGGGATGCTAGAGAGAATGTTCTCCTCCACTATATCTGAAGGGGCCCTTACTTAGTATATGAGTTTGAAGTGTGAGGGAACTAACAAAACTTAGTATGATGTGCGTTGTTCTTTCCTCGAATAATATATATATAATAATGAGATTGATGTCACCAGTAAGGACCTAGAAATGTCGATATAAGAAAAAAAAAGAGGGAATTGGTACATTCTTCATTCGCTGGAGAGAAAAGGACAGTCAAATGGTGAACCATCCTCACCAAAATGATCAAATGAAGATCTTGATAAAAAATCTATAAAAAGAATTATAGAGAGAACTTGGTTTCTTATGGATCCCTGACTTTAAAGCCCTCATCCCCATAGGGTGAAAAATTAAGGAAAGTTTGGATACCAAAGGAATCAAGTCGACCGACTAACAAATTAGTTCTATATTAGAAAGATATTTTATAGAGATTCTATATCCCACATGACCACCACGATAGTAAGTCATCAACCCGAATCAAACCCAAACCCAATACCTCTAAGTCTATGGTCGCCACTTCTACACCTTACAAGTGAGGGCTCCCCTAAAACCTACCAAGTCGTTACCCCTCCCAAAGAGGAACGATTCCGACAGAGACACCTCATGAACCTACATGACCTTATCATTCGGTTCTTCACTTCTTTGAAATTTTATTATCACCGCAAGCCACTCAATCCTAGGCCACCACCTTCTCGCCTACACAAACATAGATAAGCCAACTCACACAGCAAGTTCATTAATGGGATGACCAAGTCACTGATAATTTTTAGGCGCTGAGGTATTCATCTTAGAACCTCATAGACACCGGGAGCCTGATCCCACTAAAGCCTAATGTGATAAAAAAAAACTTCCCTTTTACCCCAACCCACGTACTAATGCCATATAATAAAACTTTCCTCCCAAATGCTAACTCGTGCAGCATGATAATCCATATCTATTAGAAATCGAGTATGAGGACACCCCCTTCCAAATAGAGAACCCTTTGGGCACCCCATCATCATTGAGACTAAACCCACCATCGACCATATGACCTTCTTCACTATACCTATACACTTCCTACAGATCGATCACTATAACCCAAAATTGATCCTTATTACAGAGTTCATGATCTCTAAAGAACAAAAACCACTAACTCCTATAACTCAGTTTAAGGGGAGGAAATGTGTGATGAAGATTTCTAGGCAACGGACCATATCACCTTTACAGTACTGATCCAATCCACCAGATCTAATGGATCAACCCCCGTGGTGCATTTAATTTTCCGCATGTACTCTTATGAAACTGGCATCGACTACTTTTCCACTACCTTAGACACATTCCCAATCATATATGTAAGTCGTTAGATAGAAGAGACCATAGTTCAATCTCCCTCATATCAAATCCCTCTATCCAAATAAATAAATAAGACAGACAATACATGGCAGATGACTACATTACTTAGAGTTTTTTCCCTCATCACCAGCTAGTGTACGAGGAAGAGGAAAGAGTTAGAGATCGTTCCACCCATCAGGATGTTTCCTGGGAGGCTTAACTGGTTGATAACCCCATCCCAATAGCATATTATCCTCACCCAAGTCTCCCAAAATAAAGGTGGAATTGACTCTGAGAATGTCAATGAGTCATGATAGATCAAATGGTATTCCACACCACTTATGACAGATGATATAAGACTCCCACTCAGATTCTTCCCCAAAATGTAGAGCCACGACCCCTTCACCCCATCATTCATATGATCCAAGAAAATGCCGATAGTAGCATCAGTACTTACTAAATGATTGGCACGTAGTCCAAATAATGGCCCACTAGGGTCAACACCTCCTCCGGTGACCCCAAACCAATTTTAAAATTCCAACCTTCGAACCTGGACTAGTCAACTATACTCGTCTCCCAGATCAAGGCATTATAAATTTCTCCTATTAGCTACTAATCACCCAGGGAAACACACCTCCAGACCCGGTGTCGAGTCTCCCCATAATCCCTAAATTTAGGAAATTATGACATAATGGAAGCACTTCCTTGATAAATGATTAAGCCTTCATAATTTAAGGCCTAATTTCTTTGAATCTTCCAGCACTAGATATTACAAATTTTGACTAGGATACAAAGCCATCATGGAAGAGTTTGATTTCCCTAAACATCGTGAACATTGGACTGACCAACTTAAATGACAAGGCTGCACTATATATTGTTCACAACTAAGTCTCTCGTATGAAGGTACACCCATATAGTTCTTCAATAGCGAGGAGAAAATTCGACATCACAGTATTAATATATTCCACAACATTCGACCCACCGCATGGGGTGATTTTCCTGTACAAATATAGGACACCATATGCAGATCTATTGAAGTGGTTCCTAATCTATCTGAAATCATCCCATCCTAGAGAGAGATCCCCACGATGGGCTATACCTACTCATTCTATAGTTAACACTCGGTCTCTTCATACTCTGTATATCACCATGGGTACATCACTGCACCAATGTAGGACATAGTTATGGAAACACGTATTTGAATACATCCCACATTGTTAGTAGAATATAACTCCAAGATGAAAAGACCTTCTAGATCCATCTCTCGCCAGAAGGTCCATTCCCCCATCTATACACAACTATACATAGGGGAAGTTTGACAGCCTTCAGTATGTGGTTTTTACATTGTCCATTACTAGGTTTGTCAAGGCTCTTTCACCCTAGGGACCGGAGTATGCAAATTATTAGTACTACTATATGAACATATACTATGAGAATGTGAGCTTAGTAAGAGAGATAAACTCGAAAAGATCTAAAACCTATTAAAATAATGAAGACCTCCAAGATACCATCCCGAATAAGGATATTTTATCGGGATCTTGAACATTAATAGAGTCACATTTGACTCTCTGAACTAGAAGAACAAATAATTCCTCTCCATGATAGCAAAAATACTTACTCCCACCCCTAAAGATGACATGGAAGTATATTAGCTAGATGGCACTGCATATCGAAACCTCTATACATAACTATTCATAAAGGAAGTTTGACAGCCTTCAGTACATTGCTTTTACATTGGCCACTACTAGGTTTGTCAATGGACTCTCACCCTTCGGACATAAGTATATGAATTATTAGCACTACTACGTGAACATCTACTATGAGCAAGTGAGCATAGTAATAAAGATAAACTCCAAAAGATCTGAAACCTCTTATAATAATGAGGACCTCCAAAATACCACCTCGGACAATGACATTGGGTTGAGATCTCCAACATTAATAGGGTCACCTTCTAACACTCTAAACTAGAAGGCCTAATAAGTCCTCTCCACGATAGGCAAAATCCTTACACCCACCCCTGAACATGACATGGATTTAAATTATCAAGATGACACTACATATTGGAACCTCCCCTAAACCCTGAACAAAGATCATAGCAACCAAAACATACCTCAATCCTTGATTGGACCGAAGTGAAGGTCCCAGATCTACCACCACCTATCCCCAATCCCATATCCTTATAAGAACTCTTACTTCTCCTAGAGAAAGTTGAACAGAAAGCACGGGCATAACCAATACTCTCACCAAAAAAATAAGTCGACTACCTCATTCGATCTGGATGACAGTTCACTCATCCAAATCCCGCCAACAAAGAGAGAGGTACTGCCAAAAGAGTTGTTATTTCCTTTCTGAAGGAGAACTATAAGATCTAGGAATAGCTCCATCAGACTTCAGCTAATATCACCATTTGGAAATTACTAGTTACATCCCGAGAATATAGAGTTGCCCTCTTCCACCTATTGTTTCAAGAATTTGTGCTTGAGACCTAACATTGGAAAAAATATATGAAACTGTCGTGTTTATTACCATGCAATACTAAATTAGTTTCTCTAATGGATATCTACCCATATAGGGTAGAAACCACCAGTTTTTACTACACATCACTAATAAATCATGTGAATGAATTGTACCCCTAGTATTGATAGACAACGGGTCCACCTTCCACGTATGCCCTTAGTATCACCATCGATCTGGGATACACTCTCTCCATGTTTATGCCATCTTCAACAACCATTAAGGACTATAATAATACCTATTGAGATGTCTTGGGAGACATAACTCTCACACACACATAACAGGGCCCATCAAATACGATGTAAAGTTTCAAGTACTCAATATCCTAAAAAACTTCAACCTCCTATTTGGAAGAGCTTGGATACATCCTATAAGGGCATTACCCTCATCCTTGCATATAAAAGTCTGGTTCCCATTCAACATGGAGGTTCTTATGATCAAATGGGATAAAAGTTGGGACATAGTCGCCATTTCAGTATTACCCCACTCTTGGATAGCCACCACGATAGTAACGACATATGCCTTAGTAGATTTTGGACCATCCCAATCTCTCATATGATAGAGGAAATGTTGATTATTCATAATCTAGACACCCGAATCATTCACAATATAGGTTACATGTCTTGATTCAAAGCGGATGAGAATTATCAAGGAACCCTACATGGCGTTAAGACCACAAAACACAAGGGAAACATCAGTCTTGGTTACATTCCCAATGGAATGACCAAAAACCCTATCCTAAAGACCCCTATTACGGACTGAACAGACACTTCTATCTCCAAGGACCAAACTTTCCCTATCACGGCGTCCCATAACCTTGGTGGTAATAAGTAAAGAAATCCTTACAACCTGAGAAGGAAATTTTCTATGAGGAAGGACTATACGTGGATTATATAACATCCATGAGGTCAGCTACAATGAACTAGATATGTCATGGGTCATAAAGGAGGATTAAAATATCCAAGATAGAGCCCGAATAAGTACTACCCGCCTTGCTCCTTGAGGAAACTACCTTGATCACCATTTAAGGATCCTCAGACTCAAGCCCAACAGAATTCTTTTGTGATTAATACACCTTTTCTATTCCTCAACCTAACATAATGGAAATATGACGATTATTTAACTTCCATTATCTCAATCTCTACCTTCTCATACCAGTTTCGATAGACCGACTATTTAAGGCATTGCCTTCAGTCAAGTTTTGCTATACAACCTCTCAACTTCCATTAAATAATTAGTGAAACACGGACAACCACTAGAACTGGTTATATGCCCTACCTTGTAAAACTCTATGATTAACCCAACTGAGAATTTAGTTAAATAACTTGAGGAAAAGATAACTCAGCTCATAGAACACTGTCTACCAAAGACTGCAGTCTATAGCAAGATTCTCGAGTACCCAAAGACTATTCCAAGTGTCCACTAGTAAAATCCTAAAAACTCATCACCAACATCACGAAAGAAGAAATACTGAATAACTGGACCTTAATCATATGTATACTAAGGTTGTCCTTTAGATATCTTTTGAGTTTTTCATGTTAAAAACTAAATTCCCTTCATCCCCTCTCCTGATATGTCCTTATATAAAGCAAACTTTCCTGAGTTTATCAATCTTGTCCTTCCACCCTTCGATGGCATAATATGTTGTGATTTTAAGTATATTCCTACATGTGTTGGATGTGATGATTATGCATCTGACATTGGATTAAAGCTCACCTAATAATAATGAATGAAAGTATCTAAAATACTTGGAACACTTAAAACAACTTGACCAAACCCAAAATAGATGCATGACTCGCAATGAGGATGACACAATAACTATAAACTATAATACTACGTAGTTTTACCTCATTTGTTTTACAAGAAAGAAATAAACAAGAATTAATAATTACTAGGGATATTAAGTAATTTATATTGCGTATAATTATGTGAATTATTTGTACCGCGAGCTTTGCTTATTTAAATGATAATTAAGTGTGCATGTTATATAAATTGTTTGTACCACAGGTTATTATAATTAATAAGTGTAATTAATGAGATAGGCTATAGGTAGATAATGCGTAAAATAACTAAGTGTGTCTTTTTATTTTACGTCAAGAGGTTTTACTATTCGATTTACACTATATCTATTTAGAATGGACTCTAAGGTGATATAAAGGTCCGTTTATATGTTCTAAACATCGTAAGTTGCACTAAGGAGGAAGGTATACTCTTAGGGGGATTTTGGACTATTTTGGATAGCATTTTGGGTTATTTTAAGGGCTCGAAATTAGGCCTCACTAAGAGATGCGAGAATAGGGCTTTTAAAGGGGCTCAAACTCTTTCAGTAAAGTTACATTACCAAATAAACAAAACCCTAGCATCCATAAGCGCATGTGAGAATTAGAGGAAGATTGGAGAGAAGAAATCAATAGGATTCAAGAAGGGATCTTCAATCTTCAAACCTATGGAAAAAAAATCTTTCAATATCATTAAATAATATGTAACTAATTTAGAGTCATCTTTTTCCAATGTTGATTTTAGGTTTTGGACATATATTTGGATATTTAATTCGTATTATTTGAATTATGTTATTGTTGGGCCTAATTAGGATTATTTATTAATTAATCTTAGGTTGAAAGTTCATATTTTGGTGATTAAACCTGAAATCAATATAGTATAATAATTGAAAACCATGTTCTAGGATCCATTCACATTTCTGAATCGAATCCATGTATTAACTTGAAGGTTTATTCAGAAATTGAAAGAGAATTATAAACCATTGATGATTTTAGGCAAAGGGGTGACCTTTAATGATTAACCCATGAAATTGATGAATAAATATGTATGTGATGATTAGGAATCAATGGAAACTTGTTCCCATATTTAAATTTAATTCTATTACTATTGATTTAAGGTTTAGGATCTTAGAACTCGTTAATGGAAGTTAGGAAAGAAAACCATTTGTCTTTAGGCAAATATGGGGTCCATGCCCTACACTAATCGATCGGCCCTTGGGAAAATTGATTCGGCCCCTGATTCGGATCAGGTCAAGTTTTGGAAATGAATTTTCGAGTTATTTCATGTTGATTTGAGTGTATGAGATGTTATTCATTTGAGGAATGATTGATATGATTCATACGTGGGAATTTGTAGCATGAACCTAAAGGCATAAATTATTATAATTATAATAGAAAGTTAATAATTGAGGATATTAACTAATAACACAATCCTAATGTTATAGGAATTGGTTTTTATTGGAGGGATGCATGAAATTTGAAATATCCTATGGGATAGTTACATATATTATGTTTTTTATATATGTGTATTCAATAATTAGTGAAGATACATTTACTCGTGGTCAATCTATCGGTTGGGGGTTTGCATTCAACATCAGTAATGTGTACCACAAGCTGACTAAGATGTGATGGACGTAGTGGTGGTCATTATTTTAGATCATACGATCAGCAATCACCACTTCGTGATGAGAGAATCGGGATGACTAGATCCATCGACATATTCTAGGTATGGGTCACTAGCAGTGTTAATGCATAGTGATCTCATCATTGATTATTTATGTGTATTTGTTGAAGCTCATAGGTGATGGAATCCTACAGACTTACCCATAGAGTCCTAAGATGAACAACAGAGGTAGTGGCCTTTGTGCGAAGTAATAACTATTAAGAAAGAACTAATATAGTCTAAATATAGACAATTGATAATAAACTTGATGTTATGTGAAATACATCATGTGTTTTATCTGTATCTTTTGGGGTGATATTGAGGGGGCTAATATTGGGGTTATATTCGTACATGTATGCATAGTTACATACATGTTATGTGATAGTTAGTTGAATTTATTTAGGATAGTATAGAGACTAGTTATCATAATATGACTTGGGTTGGGTAATGTGCGTATTATTGTGCATATATGAGGGATGAGATACTTATTACATGTGAGAGTCAATGGATGGCATGTAATTTAAATCAACTACGTGATTATTTATTGACACTGAAGTCATTTCTTGAAACTTTAGGTCTCTCACCCAAAATTATAAAAAAAAATTATAGGTTAACTTCGGTAGGATTAGCAAGGATGATGAAATATCAACATGCATCTCCACTTTGCATAACAGATTTCAAAATTTTCATTATAGCGTAGGTTGCTATTTATTTCAGTTTTAGTTGATTCCATTTTAGATAATTGTGTGGGAATAAGATCGGATTTATTATTCAGTCTTTTTTTATTTAGAGTCGTGAAATGTAGATATTTGATATATCAGTTGGGTTAAGACTTATTTATTTATGTCATTATGTCGTTTTAATTCGATTTCTAATGATTGGATGGTTTAATTATAGATTTTACTTTTTGGTTTTCTTGTGAGAATGATATAGATTGTTCAATAAGCCCCATCTTTGGTGTATTAGTCTAGTAAACGTTTACATGGAAAATGAGAGTTGTCACAGTTGGTATTAGATCATCCAGTTTCTAGTGTCCTTAAGATTGTGCCCGTTAAATTATGCTTTGTGTTCTTTGATATGTAGATCCTTATGTTTAGGAATCATTGCACTCTTTGTGATTGGTTACTAATAAGAACCTTAATTGCATTTACATAGGAAAAAATTGACTCGATAGACCACTACTCATGACCAATGAGGTTGGAGAGGGTAGGTCTCAAGAAGAGCCTCAACCTCCACGAGTAGCTCCTATAGCTACGGTAGTAGACATAGCTTCCATAGTTAATAAAAAAGTCTCTACATCGATGATTTCCATGGTACATAACTTCTAGCCATATGAGTTGCCTCCGCCGCCACCACATCAGGTGGTGTTACTAATTTAACCACAAGTTTCCTTTTAAGAGAGAATGAGGGAGGCCTTCGCCAAGGGCCATCTGCCCGATTTTATTGGGAGCATTGACATTACTGTAGTGTGCTAATGGAGGAATATTTTTTGGAGTCGTCTGATAATGGTGGAGTTCACATAAGTGAACAAAAAAATGGTATCTTCCTTCAGATTATTTAGAGAAACCTTACAGTGGTGGGAGTAAGTTACCACACTGGAGGAGCGGGATAGGATGACTATTGCTAAGCTCTAGGTAAAGTATGATGGAAAGTACTTTCCACCCACAATGAAGACACGGGTGGAGAGGTGATTTATGGATTTCAAGCAGGAGAATCATACCGTAGAAGAATATGAGGAGGAGTTTGTTGCACTATTCTAATTTTCCTTTGATGAGGAAGATATCTAGGAGAAAAAAATCGAGAGGTTTACTATAGGGTCATCATAACACATCAGGAAGGACCTTTTAGGGAATTAGGCTTCTTCCACTTATACATATATGATGAATACCTCCTTACTATATTGTCAAGATCCCATGTCATTTCAGAAAAGTTATGTTAAGAAGAGGTCTAATACAAACACCTCGATCCACTAGGGCAAGACAAATGGGAGTAGTATCTCGGGGGAATCAATTTAATGGTTCCCAATAAGGAGATAATTTTAAGAGGTATATGTGTTTCTATGATCCAAATAAGTAGTTCCATTAGGTCCAAGGTCAGCAGTTCCAGCACGACCATCACGGCCCAGGAAAATAAATGAGAGACCATTCGGACCAATATCACCAGGGACAACATGGGAAGCAATAGGGTAAGCATTAGTTTCATGGTAGTTGTTACACCTGTAGAGAGGCTGAACACAAAGCGAAAAGGTGCCCTCGGGGAAATTATGGGGCTTAGGATCAAGGGGGTCAGAATGGGTGTTAGACACCCCACGGGAGCGCTATCAGTTGCCAGCCCCACCAGTTATTTTAGTGGCAGCACCACTCACTCCACCTTAGGGGAAACAATGACAGTTGTAGTATGGGCGTCTGTATCCTGTCATACCAAGATAAGCTCCAATGATAATGCAGACAATAAAGGGTATGTTTCCTTTTTTAGGCATGTATGATGCATTTTATTCGACATTGGTGCATCACATAGTACTATCTTTGCTCGGTCATTGGTGATGGCATACTTCGTGCCAGACGTAATACTTGACATAGACTGACCCATGGGTATAGGGGAACTACTATGCTTTGTGTATAGAGACATAAGGGTAGACATTAGGAGACTTAGGTTTGCTGTGGACCTACTAGGTTTTGACATGTCAGAGTATGACATTATCTTTGGGATGGATTGGTAAGACACTCATAGATCTTGTATAGATTACTTTTTGAGGTACATTGTCTTTTCCATTCTAAGGAAAGAGATGGACTTAGTTGAGATGCCACTCCCTAAGGGAGGGTTGAGTAAGAATTTAGGCAATACTAAGGAATATACTTCAGAGGCAGTCATCTTTTCATTAGACTATATTCCGATTGTTAGGGAATTATTATATGTGATTCAGGAGATTTTGGGGTTACCATTGAGTAGAAAGATTGAGTTTATGACAGATTTATTTTTGGGTATGAAACGTATTACCCGTGCCCCATATTATATGGCTCCTTTAGAAATAAGGGATCTTGGCGATCAAATTCATTAGCCGATAGGTTAGGGATTTTTTCGTAGGAGTACCTTGCCTTAGGGTGCTCCATTTTTATTTGTGAATAAGAAGGACAGATCATTGATGCTGTGTATTCATTACTAGGAGTTGAACAATATCATCATACAAAACGAGTATCCATTACCCCGTATCAAAGACCTGTTCGACCAGTTGTGGGGAACTTTTTACTTTTTGAAGATTGATTTAATATTGGGGTACCATTAGCTTAGAATTCGAGATCAGGATGTTCCAAAAAATAGACTTTTTGACTATATATGGGTCATACGAGTTCATGATTATGCCTTTTGATCTAACCAATGCACCAACAATTATTATGAATCTGATGAATAGGGTGTTCAGGGACATATTGGATTAGTTTGTCATAGTGTTCATAGATGACATATTGATTTTTTCTCAGACTGAAGATGAGCAAACTAAGCACTTGAAGACGGTTTTATACACATTATGAGACCATCAGCTCTATGACATGTTCAACAAGTGTGGATCTTAGTTGAGGGAGGTTCAATTCTAGGGCCACATCGTGTTCAAGACGAGGATATCAGTGGATTCAGGAAAGGTTTTAATGGTGATGGATTAAGGACAGCGCACCACACCAATTAAGGTACATAGTTTTTTTATGTTTGTACATGTACTATTGTTGATCAATGTTGGGGTTTTGAAAGATAACTTGGCCTCTGATGAATTTGACACAGAAAGGCGTACCATTTTTTGAGGATGAATTTTTTTAACGATCATAAGGTTAAGTTGACTTCAACTTTGGTAAGACTTTACCTCTTGGGGGGATAGACTATATGGTTTATACTGATGTTTCCTTGTGAGGACTTAGGGGAATACTAATATAGGAGGAGAGGTTGATTGATTATGGTTCCATAAAGCTTAAGCCTTGCAAAGGTAATTACTCCACACATGATCTGGAATTGGCAGCCATAGTTTTTGCACTACATATTTGGAGACATTATTTTTCCGGAGATAAATTCCAATTGTTTACGACCATAAGAGTTTGCAACACTTGTTCACGCAGAGGGACTTGAACATGAGACAACATAGATTGATTAATTTTATGAATGATTATCAATTTATACTTAGTATCATCTGAGAAAGGCAAATATAGTGGCAGATGAAGCACCTTATACTCTTGACTCACTTGAGTCAACATTGTATAAGTGGTCATCTAGTTTGGAAATAGACACAAAATTGAGTCCCTTCCCTAAAATTCCAAAGAGCCTCAAACACTAC
This sequence comes from Sambucus nigra, assembly GCA_949130495.1. NCBI lineage: Eukaryota > Viridiplantae > Streptophyta > Magnoliopsida > Dipsacales > Adoxaceae > Sambucus > Sambucus nigra. The sequence continues at coordinate 367,530,463 of OX422212.1, forward strand.
AAAATAATGCATTCCTCTTGATTGACTGATCAAAGGTATATTCACAAACACTCACAAACATTAGGACTGCATACATGGGTCATATATTGCATAAATTTTTTGTGTATGTTGTGTGTGTTAACTTCCCTTAAAACATTTTATAATAATTCTTTTGGGAAATTTTAATCAGTTTTAAAACTATTTTTTCATAATTAAAATTGGAATTATAAGGTTTTGGGGTCATTCTCTAATTTCTGGTTGTTGGTTTTATTCCTGTAAAGTTCACTTGGGTAGAAACCAAAAGCTCTAGAGACTTTTAGGGTGTCTGTGTAATTAGCTTTGACGCGCGTTTGTGGTTCAATATTTTCCTTACACCTATTGCCCTTCCATTGTTTGGAGTTGTGTTTCTTTTAAGAGACAAAACCGGTGGTCATTAACAACCCTTTGATTGAACTTATCAACGCTCTGCATGTGTTCATTTCCAATCCATGTGAATCCCTTATCCTCCAACCAAAAGCCTTTTAACAACCCGCTTATCTTAAACCGTTGGATGGAAGTCAAATGGCCAAGACTTAATCTCAGCCTTCAAATTCACCTTAGCATTCTCGATCCTTCTCAGCCCTGTATAAAAGGTGGCTAACCCTCAGCCTGTAGAAGACTTTTGCCACTTCGTCTAATTAGAGTGAGAAGATAGAGAGAAAAAAAAGAGAAACAACAGAGTTATAAACCCTAACCCTAAATCGTTTCAAACCATCTTTCAAACCCTAACCCTCCATTCAAAAACTAGTTTAGACCAAACAACAACCCTAAGTGTTTGAAAGTTTTTGAGTGTTGGTTTGAAAGTTGTTTCATGTTGTAACCTCCTCGTTTTAAGATCTTGTGTCCAACTTAAACATTAGGTTAGATCTATGTTTCTGTTTCATAGAAATAATAGATCTAGTCATTTTATGTTATATTACACCTAGATCTGCATTCTTAGTTTCTCGTCTTGAGAAATCTTTTGTTGATTATTTTCTATAAATGTTTTCATCTTCAAAATCAACAAAATCATTTTATGTTTCCAGTTCTTTTGAAACAACACCTTTGACCTAGTTGGAATCACACTTCGTGGTTTTGAATTTCAAAAACATTTTTAAAATCCTGAAATTGATTAAGATCTTGAAACATCTTCTGACCAAGATAGTCGTGGATTATGGGTTCTTTTTAAAAGTCAAATAAGGTTTAAGTTTCCTAAGAAGAGAGAAACTGAAAATCACTGCATAGAGATCTAGTTTGTAATTTTCTAGGACTGTTTGTAAAAATAAGCGTGAGTGTGTGCATGCATGTGTTAGAGAACCATCACAAACACTTTCACTCTAAAACACTAAAAGTGTTGGTAATAAGATCTTGAAACAAGAGTTGACGTAAAGATAAGAAGAAAGTGGAAGTTAGCAAACTGGGAGAGCCATATCAACAATCAGATCGACAGAAAAGTTAGAAGGACACCAGTGGGTACATTCCTAAACTTATATAGGACTTATTTGTATGCATGTGTGTTATATTATTTGTAAGGGATATATCTTGTTTTAGTGGATTTTTTTTCCTTTTACTTCGTAAAGGGAGTCGTGGATGTTTCCTCAGTTGGGTGAGGTTTTACCACGTTAAAAATTTCTTGTCATTAATCTTTCTACATCTCCTCATCTCATTCTTACTGGTGTACTGATTTAAACTGTTTCTGTTTTGTTTTTCAAAACTTTTTAACGAATCTTTATCTGATCTCGTGCATGTTTTTTAAACACATCTTATGATTAACTTGATTTGATTTAAAGAAAAGAGTTTCTTCAAAAAACAGTTCGGAGTTACTTAAATAGTTTAATCTTATATTAAATGGCTTTAGTAACAATTTTTCATTTGGTATCAGAGCTTTGGAAATCTTTTTCAAAGATCTTGTGTTTCTGAAATTGTTTTCTTAAAATCAAAACAGTGGATGAGAAAAATGAAAGATTTGGCAACTCGATCAAACCCCCACTCTGTGATGGAAACAACTTTGCTTACTGGAAGGTAACAATGGTTTCTTTCATACAAGGAACATTGGGAGATGATGTCTGGGATATTGTTGAAAATGGATACACTTATCCTACTAAACCATACACTTAAGTACGTGATGAGAGGATTAAGAAAGCATTAAGTGAATCACACAAGAAGAGAAGCAAACTTCTCGAAACAATAACAAAGGAAAGAATTCCATCTTTATGTCCATAAATGAACATGAGTTCAAAAGGATCCCATACTGTTCCACTTCTAAGGAAGCTTGGGATACACTAATCACTGCACATGAAGGTGACACTAGAGTTAAGGATGCTAAAACTCAAATGCTTGTCCAATAGTATAACTCCGTAATTATGTCAGATTCTGAATCCTTTGATGACTTTTACATGAAATTAACTGACATTGTGACCAAATTGCATGCTAATGGGATAACATATGACAAACATGAAATTGTATCTAAAATTCTAAGATCATCACCACAGATATTTGATAACAAAATGTATTCTATTGAGGAAATGTGTGACCAAAATCTCACTCCTGAATTACTCAGTAGTAAACTAAGAACTGGGGAAATGGAATTAGAATTTAAGAAACAAATGACCCAGTCCCATAGGAAACAGACTAGTTCCAACTTAAGTTTTTTCTCTAAGCTGATGAAACCAGAGTTTACTATTCCTACTAATGATTCTGATGAAGAATGTGATATAGACAATTTGGATAATTCAATTGCCTTAATGTCAAAATAGTTTAAGAAAATTGTCAAATTTAGAAATAAATTGGCAAACAAAAAAGGCAAGCCAAGTTATACAACTCAGTCTAACTACAAACCTCATGAGAAAGGTCATGACAAACATCACAAGGACATGAGACCCCACAAAAACTTCAAGATTATTGAATGTTTTAGATGTGGAAAACTAGGACACATAGCACAAGACTGTGGGGTGAAACTTAACACTACCAATAAACATACTAGGGCCAACATTTGCAAAACATGGGATGATTCAAGTGATTCTGAAAATGAGGAACCTGAATCTACTAATGTTTTTTATCCTTGCATGTCTTTCTTTGCTAATATAATCTATAATAATGATATGCATGTTCCTATGTATGAGAATGATGTTAGTAATTCTACTTCTGATGTTATGAATTATGCTGCTACTCGTTTAGATACTTTAATTTATGAGAATATTGCTAGTTCTACTACGGGGTGTGTGAGTCAAAGGGAAAGTGATAATGACGATGTCAATAGGTGTGAGTTCAAGAATTGAATCCTTAGGGGTCACTTCACACACTACACATAGTGACTCGAACAATGAAGACCTCCCTGATATTCACACACTTTATGCGAAAACCCTCAAAAAAGTACTAGAATATAGAAGATAGTGAAAGATATCACTAAGAACTTAGAAGACTTAAGTCTGATGGTTCAACTTAACGATGAAGAGTATAATACCCAAAGTCTAACTCATGAAAAATGAAGTCAAAATGTTTTATCAAAAATTTGAGAATTTGATTAAAGAAAATGACAGTCTAGAGAAAAAATATAATGGGAAAGTATTAGAATTCGAACAATCTACAGAGAAGACAAGAACATATTTCAAAAAAATTGCAAAATTTGAAAATAATTCAAACTGTTTTGATGGTTTTGTTGCTGATTCAAAAACCAATTTTGATGATCGAATTGGAATAGGGTATTGCCCCCATTTGAATACTCAAACTAAAAACTTTGAACCAATTAAGTTTGTGTCTGGAGGCAAAAGGCTTATAGAAACTTGTCCAGATTTTCATTCTCTGAAAAATGAGTTTGTTGAAAAACAATCAAAGTTTGATATTGGGGAATCAAGTTTCTCTAAGTGTGAAATTCCACCTAAGGTTAAATATGTATGCCCCCTGATTAGGAAGAGTGATTCTTCCTTTCAAACTGTACTCTCTAAGAATAAGGTTCAACCCTAAAATTCCATGAAGCCTATGTTTAGAGACTTTCCTAAGGAGATACCCTCTTCGAGCAATTTGTTTTTCTCTTACTGTGACTTATATGGTCATTCCTTTGAATGATGCTACTCTAGACGTGTAGTCAACCCTGTATATAACACTCTTGTGTAGCAAAACATTAACTATTCTAGGAGAAGCCGTAATAATTATGTTCTTCCTAGACAACTAGACACAAACTCTAACTATAGAAAGCGAAAGACCAAAACTAAAAGATCATTTCCAAGAAGGGTTCCTAGACACGTTTCTAAACCAAATGGTCATACATTCCATAAAATTCAAACTCAAGCGCAAAACAATATTCAACAGAAATCTAATGATCGCAAATTTTATCAAATAAGAGCAAATAAGCGCAAAATGAAAAAAAGAGTTGTTTGGTTTAGAAAAGATGAACTATTACCCCAGATGAAGTGTAATATTGTGATTACTGCTTTAAAAGCTTAACACACTCCCTCTGATTGGTGTTTAGACTCTAGATGTTCACAGCACATAACTGGGGATGATACCAAACTTTTAAACGAAACCATCTTTACTAGCGGAAAATTTATTTTTGGTGATGGTGTATCATCTCAAATCATTGGTAAAGGAACACTCCAAGAAGAATGATTACCTTTACTTGAAAATGTTCTTCTTGTAAAAGGTCTTAAAGCTAATCTACTTAGTATCTCGTAATTTTGTGACTCAAATCATACTGTCACCTTTTCAAAGAATAATTGCAAACTTTTAAATGAAAAAAGTGAGTGCACAATTATAGGACTTAGGACTCCGAACAATTGTTATACTGTCCAGAATAGTGCTGAGGTATGTAACATTGCCAGAATGGATGACAATGAGATATGGAATAATCGAATGGGTCACATAAATTACAAAAATCTTAGTAGCTTGTCTTCACAAGAAATAGTTAGAGGTATCCCTAAGATCAAACCTATTTCTAATATTGTTTGTGGCTCATGTCAGGAAGGAAAAATTGTTAAAGCTCCTCATAAGAAAGTCAAAGATATCCTTACCTCTAAACCCTTGGAACTCATCCATATGGACCTAATGGGACCTTCTAGAACTGTTAGTCTCTATGCACACAATTACATTCTTGTTATGGTTGATGACTTCACCAGATTTACCTGAGTAGCTTTCTTAAAACAAAAGTCTGATACTTTCCAAACCTTTTTGAAGATTTTACTTCGAATTGAAAATGAGAAAGATACTCAAGTAAATAGAATTCATAGTGATAAAGGTGGAGAATTCATAGATACAGGTGTTATAGAGTACTAGGACTATAATGGTTACAAACATGAATTTAGTGCTCCTAAGACTCATCAACAAAATGGTATTGCTGAAATAAAGAATCGTTCCCTTAAAGAGATGTCACGTGTTATGATTCATGCCAAAACTTTACCTAAGTATTTTTAGGTAGAATCTATTCATACTGCATGTCACATTATTAATAGGGTCTATCTTAGAAAGAATTCTAAACAAACTCCTTACAAACTATGGTATGGGAAGAAGCCCAATCTTAAGTACCTTAGAACCTTTGGTAGTACGTGTTATGTCTGCAAGTACAGAGAACACTTATCCAAATTTGAGACTCATGGAGATAAAGATATATTTCTAGGATATTCTCGTAAGAGTAGAGCATACCGTGTCTATAATCTTTGCACTAAGACCTTAATGGAATCCATAAATGTTATTGTAAGTGACACTACTATAGAGAGTAAGAATGGAGAACCAACTATTGTGGAAGTGTCTGAAAATGTTTTAAAAAATGACTCTCCAAAAATAGATGATTCTTTACCAATTGAGATACCTGAAGTACCTAATTAGGTTTCTAAATACCATCCCATAAATAACGTTGTTGGTAACCCTAGTGAACCTGTGCGTACAAGATCTCAACTAAGAAACTATGCTCATTATACACGTTTTGTTTCCCTTGTGGAACTCAAGAATGTAAATGATGCATTGAATGACCCTCATTGGATTTCAGAAATGCAGGAAGAACTTCTTTAATTTCTCATTCATGATATTTGGTATCTTGTACCTAGGCCTGATCACAAAAAGGTTCTTGGCACACTTTGGATATTTAAAAATAAATCAGATGAAAGTGGGACTATCATTAGAAATAAAGCCAGATTAGTTTCTCAAGGATACTCTCAAATTGAAGGAATAGATTTTAACGAGACTTTTGCTCCTGTTACTCGATTAAAATATGTCCGTCTTCTCTTTACCATAACTTGCTACTTACATTTTACGCTTTACCAAATGGATGTCAAATCTTCCTTCCATAATGGAATATTGACTGAGGATACCTATGTAGAACAACGAAAAAGGTTCATTGACCCTAATTATCCAAATCATGTCTTTCATCTTAAACAGGCTTGTATGGCCTAAAACAAGCGCCAAGATCCTGGTATGAGCGCCATTCCAATTTTTTCTTAGACAAAGGTTTTAAGAGAGGTGGAAATGATCAAACCCATTTTGTCAAACATTTTGATAAACATGTCATTATAGCTCAAGTTTATGTTGACGATATCATCTTCGAATCAACTTCCCCCTCGGAAGTTAAATCTTTTTATGAAATTATACACAAAGAATTCTAAATGTCTCTTATGGGGGAGTTAAAAATTTTCTTGGGTCTTCAAGTCAAACGAAATTCATGAGGATTATTTGTGTCGCAATCAAAATACACTTTAGAGATTGTTAAAAAATTCGGCCTTGAGAGTGCAAAAGATTCTAAAACTCCCATGAGTACTACGGTCAAACTATCTAAGGATGAAACTGGGAAATCCATAGATCCAACCTTATATCGTAGTATGATAGGAACCTTACTATATCTTACCGCCTCGCGTCTTGATATTATGTACGCTTTTTGCATGTGCGCCCGTTATCAAAACAATCCTAAAGAGAGCCATTTAACTTGTGTTAAAAGAATTATAAAATACATTAAAGTCACTCTAAATTTAGGACTTTGGTACACCAATGATACTCCTAGCACTATAATAGGATACACTGATGTCGATTGGTCAGGGTGTACTGATGATAGTAAGAGAACATCAAGAGCATGTTACTATATTGGTTATAATTTGGTAGGTTGGAGTAGTAAGAAACAAAGATGCACTTATTTATCGAGTGTTGAATCGAAATACATAGCTGCTGGAAGCTGCTGTTCTCAATTACTTTGACTTAAGCAAATGCTAAGTGATTATGGTATTAAAGATGAACAATTACATCACTATTTTGATAATCAAAGCGCGATCAATATCTCTAAAAATCCTGTTCAACACTCGCGAACAAAACACATAAAAATAAGACATCACTTTATACCCGAATTAGTTGAGACTAAGGAATCATAAATCAATTATCTTCCTACAAATTTGCAACTCGGAGATATGTTTACCAAACCTTTGGATTACAATAGATTTATTTCTTTAGGTAAATCGATAGGAATGGTTTGTTCTGAATAAACTCAATGGAATGCATACTTTTTCCCTTTGTCCATTTGAGACAAAATGGGGGAGAAATTTTGAGTCTTGTGAGTTCATTTATTTTGTACATATTCTAATAAGCTTGATCTTACTTATTATTTGCAGGATTCTGTACAGTTATTCTCAACAGTTGTTATAGGGTATTGAATTGTAATTAGTTGAGTTATGTAATTTTCTTTTCTAGGAAATGGCTAGATAGAATTTCTGTATAGGAATAAATTTTTCCTTTTATTTTTGTTGCTCTACGAGTCCAAGATGACTCAAAGGTGATTTTGTCTCATATTTCCAAAGGGGGAGATTGAAGCACTTTAAACTCTTGACTCACTTGAGTCTGCATTGTATAAGTTCTCATCTAGTTTGTAAATAGAGACAAAATTGAGTCCCTTACCTAGAATTCCAAAGAGCCCCAAACACTACAATACAATTCATTCCTCTTGATTGACTGATCAAAGGTATATTCACAAACACTCACACACATTACGACTGCATACATGGGTCATATATTGCATAAATTGTTTGTCTGTATGTTGTGTGTGTTAATTTCCCTTAAAATATTTTTTAATAATGTTTTTGGGAATTTTTAATCAGTTTTAAAACTATTTTTTCATAACAAAAATTGGAATTAAAAGGTTTTGGGGTCACTCTCTAATTTCTGGTTGTTGGTTTTATTCCTATAAAGTTCTCTTGGGTAGAAACCAAAAGCTCTTGAGACTCTAAGGGTGTCTTTGTAATTATCTTTGACACGCGTTTGTGGTTCAATATTTTCCTTACACATGTCGCCCTTCTATTGGTTGGAGTTGTGTTTCTTTTAAGAGACAAAATCGGTGTTCATTAACAACCCTTAGATTGAACTTATCAACGCTCTGTATGCGCTCATTTCCAATCCATGTGAATCCCTTATCCTACAATCAAAATCGTTTTAAACAATCTCTTATCTTAAACCGTTGGATGGAAGTCAAAAGGCCAATACTTAATCTCAACCTTTGGATTCACTTCAACCTTCTCGATCCTTCTCATCCCTGTATAAAAGAAGGCTAACCCTCAGCCTGTAGAAGACTTTTACCACTTCGTCTAATTCGAATGAGAAGAGAGAAAAAAAAGAAGAAAAACCACAGAGTTAGAAACCCTAACCCTAAATAGTTTCAAATAGTTTTTCAATCCCTAACCCTCTTTTCAAAAACCAGTTTACACCAAACACTGACCCTGAGTGTTTGAGAGTTGGTTCGAAAGTTGTTTCATGCTGTAACCTCTTCGTTTTAAGATCTTGTGTCCAACTTAAACATTAGGTTAGATATGTATTTATGTTTCATAGAAATCATAGATCTAGTCACTTTATTTTATATTACACCTAGATCTGCATTCTTAGTCTCTCGTATTGAGAAATCTTTTGTTGATTATTTTCTATAAATGTTTTCATCTTCAAAATCAACAAAATCATTTTCTGTTTCTAGTTCTTTTGAAACAAGACCTTTGAACTAGTTGGAATCACACTTGGTTGTTTTCAATTTCAAAAAGAAATTTAAAACCCTGAAATTGATTAAGATCTTGAAACGTCTTCTGAGCAAGAAAGTCGTGGATTCTGGGTTCTTTTTAAAGATCAAATAAGGTTTAAGTTTCCTAAGAAGAGAGAAACTGAAAATCATTGCATATAGATCTGGTTTATAATTTGCTAGGATTATTTCTAAAAATAAGCGTAAGTGTGTGCATGCATCTGTTAGAGCACCATCACAAACACTTACACTCTACAATGCTGAAAGTTTTAGTAATAAGATCTTGAAACAAGAGTCGACGTAAAGACTGGAACAAAGTGGAAGTTAGCAAATTGGGAGAGCCACATCAACAATCAAACCTGCAGAAAAGTTAGAAGGACACCAGTGGGTACATTCCTAAACTTGTATAGGACTAATTTGTATGCATGTGTGTTATATAGTTTGTAACTGATATATTTTGTTTTAGTGGATTTTTTTTCTTTTACTCCATAGAGGGAGTCATGGATGTTTCCTCAGTTGGGTGAGGTTTTACCATGTTAAAAATCTCTTGTCATTAATCTTTCTACATCTCCTCATCTCATTCTTGCTGGTGTGATGATTTTAATTGTTTCTGTTTTGTTTTTCAAAACTTGTTAACAAATCTTGAACTAATCCCGTGAATGTTTTTAAACACATCTTGTGATTAACCTCATTTGATTTAAAGAAAAGAGTTTCTTCAAAAAATAGTTTGGAGTTACTTAAATAGTTTAATCTTGTATTAAACAGCTTTAGTAATAGTTTTTCAGCAGACCCCTTGAGCCGTAAATTGACAATTGAGATAACAGCGATGTGGAAGGCGAAATGGAGTTCACTTCGCACAGGTGACGAGTTATATACGCATTTATAGTACTTCTTACCATCATAACTAAGATTATCATTCAGGTTTTAAAAGCGCAGGCAGAGGATTTTTTTCAGGAGAAGGACAGACAGTTATTAATAGTGGGAGCAGAGAATTACTAGATTGGTTTAGAGGGAGGATTATGGTTCCACAATAGGTTAGAAATTCCTGAGGATGAGGAGTACAATGGGAAGTTATTATTGAGGCACATGGGTTGCATTTTTTGATAAATCTCAATGGGGATAAGATGTACCAAAATATGAGACACCTGTATTAGTAGGCAGGCATGTAGAAGGACATCACAATTTTGTGTTCTAGTGTGCCACGTTCCAAATAGTAAAGGTAAACCATTAGAGACCATTAGTTTTTTTACAACCTCTCAGGATCCCAATGTGGAAATAAGAGAGCCTTTCCATGGATTTCATTATAGGGTTACCTATGTCACAATGGGGACACGATGCCATCTGGGTAATCGTAGATCGCTTGACAAAGGTGTCTCACTTAGTTCAGATGCATTATATTTTAGAGAAGTATGCCAAGCTCTTCCTTTCCGAGTTTGTGAAGTTTAATAGTGTACCACTTAATATTATGTTGGATAGGTACAAGTCGTTGTGTCCTACTTTTGGAGGAGTTTCCAGCAGGCATTAGGGGCAGAGTTGAGGTTGAGTACCTCATATCACCTATAGATAGATGGTCAGATAGAGCGGGGGAATTAGATGTTGGAGGATATATTTCGGATGTGTATCTTGGACTTCAAATGTAGTTGGGAGAAGTGCATACCATAGGTAGAGTTCGCGTACAACAATAGTTACCAGTTCACTATTATCATAACTTTATTCGAGGCATTATACGGGAGACCATGTCATTCTCCCTTATGTTGGTTAAAGGTGGGGATAGTAAGATTCTCAAACCGAAATTCATCCAAGACACTGGAAGAAGGTGGAAATGATCAGGGGTAGGATTTGAATTGCCCAAGATTAGCATAAAAGTTATGCGGATGTTGAAATGAGGAATTTAGATTTTAAGTTTGGTAATAAGGTGCCACTTAGGGTGTCTCCCATGATGGGAGTGATGCAATTTGGAAATAAGGTGAAGTTGTCTCACTACTATGTGGAACCATTCCCTATTAGTAAGAGGGTTGGACCAATAACATATCGATTAGCCTTGCTAGATCACTTGCAGAGGGTCTATGACGTTTTCCATGTTTCGATGTTACGGAGATTACTAAGAGAGGAGGTATCTTATTAGCGCATATATATTGATGAGAAAGAACTTTAGCTCGATGTGATTTATAAGGAGAAGGTTGTCACTATTTTGGCTCGTATGTTCCAAGGTAGTTCCTTTAGTGCATGTACATTAGGGGCACCATAACAAAAGATGAGTCCATGTGGGAAGGAGGATAACATATGAGAGAAATATCTAGATCTATTCTAGTCAAGTACTTGTGGAATTCTGAGGATAGAATTCCTTTATTGAGGGGAAGAACATAATACTCTGTACTTTTATATAATTTATTTTAGTAGAAAATAATAAACAAGAATTAATAATTACTTGGGATATTGGGTAATTTACATTGTGCATGATTGTGTGAATTCTTTGTACCGAATGCTTTGTATATTTGGATGATAATTATGTGTGCATGTTATATGAATTGTTTGACCGTAGGTTATTATAATTAATAAGTGTAAGTAATGACATAGACTATAGGCTATTAAAATGTAAAATAACTAAATGTTTCATTTTATTTTACACTGAGTGGTTTTATCGTGTGATTTGAGGTATATATGTTTTTAGTTGTCTTCTAGGTGATATATAGGCTAATCTATATGTTTAAACATCTTATGTTGGGTACCCTCAAGGGGATTTTGGGCTATTTCGGGTAGCATTATGGGCTTTTTAAGGGCACAAAATTAGGTCTCATTAAGAGATATGAAAATAATAGTTTTTAAAGGGATTAGACTCTTTCATTAATTTTATATTGCCAAATAAACAAAACTCTAGAAGTCATAATCACCTGGGAGAATTAGACAAAGAATGGAGAGAAGAAATCAATAGAATTAAAGAAAGGTTTCTTCAATCTTCAAACCTAAGGGAAGAAATTTCTTTTAGCATCATTAAATAATATGTACTTAATTTAGAAACATGTTTTTGTTACGTCTATTTTAGGTTTTGAACTTATGTTTGGAGAATAAGTTCATATTATCAAAATTATGTTATTATTAGGACTAATTAGGACTAGTTATCAATTAATCTTTTAGCATAATAATCTTATGTTGATATTTTGGTGCTAAAACATGAAATCGATATAGCATAATAATTGGAAACCATATTAGAATCTATATTCTAGGATCCATTCATGTTTGTGAATCGAATCCATGGATTAATTTGAAGATTTATTCAGAAATTGAAAGAGAATGGTAAACCATTGACGTTCTAGGCAAAGGGGTGACCTTTATTGATTAACCCTTAAAATTGATGAATAAATTTGTCTATGATAATTAAGAATAAATGGAATCTTGTTCTCATAGATAGGTTTAATTCCAATATGGTTAATTTGAGGTTTTTGATCTTCACAACTTATCAATGGAAGTTGGGGAAGAAAAAAATCGTTTTTAAGAAAATTTGTGCTTAATACCCAAGAAAAGCGATTCCTCCTTACGGGCGAATCAATTTGGCCCCTGAGTCGGACGAGTTATGTTTGGGAAATAGATTGTGGAGTTATTCCACATTGATTCGAGTATATGAGAGGTTCTCAATTTAAGGAATGATTACTATAATGCATAAGTAGGGATTTTTAGCTTGAACATAAAGACATAAATTATTATAACTATAGTATAAAGTCAATAATTGAGGATATTAACTTAAATCCCAATCCGGCTTGTGGGAATTGGATTTGACCCTAAGGGCATGTCACAGGTGCGATATTCAATCGAATAGATACATATATCGTGTATTGTATATATGTGTATTCTATAATTATTTAAACATACATTTGATCATGGTGATTCTATCGATTGTGGATTTGCATTCGGCCTTAGGGCCACGTACTACGCAACGGCTAAGATGTGATGGATGTAGTGGAGGTTATGATTTTAAATCATATGGTCAATGATCACCGCTTTGTGATGAGAGTAGCAAGATGACTTGATCGATTGGCATGGTTTAGGTATGGGCCGTTGGTGGTATTACTGCGTAGTGATCACCCCATTATTTATTTGTGTGGTCTTTTCTAAATCCCATTAGGTAATGGACTCCTAAGTACTTACCGATAGAGGCATGATATGGACACCGAAGGTAGTGGCCTTTGTGTGAAATAATAACTATTGAGAAAGAATTGATATAGTCTAAATCTAGAATATTGATAATAAACTCGATGTTACGTAAAATACACTATGTGCTTTATTTGTATCTATTGGAGTGATATTATGGGGGTTAGTGCTGGGGTTGTATTGGTACATGCGCAAGTAGTTATGTCCCTATTATGTGAGAGTTATTTGTCATTAATTTCTTTATGATCATATAGATACTAGTTATAATTATATGAGTTGATTCGGGTAATGTGCGTACTATTGCACTAAGATGAAGGGTGATACTTAATGCATGTGAGAGCCTATGGGTGGCATATTTTGAAAATCAACCGCACTATTGTTTATTAATAAATATGATAATTCTTTCAACTTTAGGGCTCTAACCCAACATCATAAAAATATTTTCTAGGTTTACTTAGGCAGGATCAGCAGGGTTGAGGAAAGATCATACTTGGAGTTCCACTTTGCTTAGCAGATTATAGTTTTTTTACCCTAGCATATGTTTCTATATATATTAATTTCATTCGATTCCATTTCAGAGTTTGGTATGGGAGGCTTAAGCCCAGATTTATTATTCAATTAGTTTTTATTCAGAGTCGTGATGAGTATATATTTCATATGTCAGTTGGGTTAAGACTTATTTATTTATGTGATTCCTTCATTTTAATTATGTTTCCCATGCGTGGATGGTTTAATTCCAAATTTTACTTTATAATTTGATGTTGATCATGATATAAATTGTTTGATATTCCCCACATTCAGCCTAATAACCTCGCCGACTATTAGTTGGAAAATGGGGCTAGTCACATAAACTTGGTCACTCCCCAAAATCACATGCTACTTCAAATAGGTTCCTCCCTTAGTGAGATATAGAAAAAGGAGTTCGTCGATCTCCTTGCCAATTGCGTCAATGTGTTATTTTAGTATTACGTTTACATGCCCATGATTGACCGAAATATTGTTATACACAAAATTCGGAAGCAAAACATATCAAATAGGGTATCCTTTACTTGATACATGAATGTTCCTTGAAGGTTAAAGAAGAAATGGAGAAACAACTGTGTGTCAAATTCATTTGAGTGGTGGAATACCTGACTTAGTTAGCCAACATTTTGTTCGTAACTAAAACTAATGAAAAGGTCAAAATGTGGGTGGATTACAGACATATCGATTGATGATGTTCTTATACCACATGTAGACTTCTTAGTAAACAACACGATCATAAACGCACTCAAATCTTTTGTGGACTAATTTGATGGATACAATACCAAATAAAAAGGCATCCTGACCACCAAGAAAATATCAGATTCATTACCTATGGGGGGCATTATGTTACACGATTATTTCCTTGAGTCTCAAGAATGATAAGGCAACTTACCAAAGGTAAGCAATAGTCATCCTTCATGACCTCATACACGAGGAAATGGAATTATAGGCGGATGACATGATCATCAAATCCAAGGATCGCGAGGGACACATTATGGAACTTCCAAAATTCTTTCAAAGGCTCGACATTTTTAAAATGAGATTAAATCCTCATAAATGTGTCTTCAGGTTTACCAAGGGTAAAGTGCTCAGATTTATTGTTAGAAAGATGGAATAAAATTTGACCCTACCAAGGTCAAAGTGATATGGGATATGCCACTCCCACAAAAGAGAAAGAAGATTCCCAGTCCATATCAAATTCATAAATCGATACATCAACCATCATACTACTACATGTGGACCCATTTTTCCAACTACCTAAGAAGGACTCAACCAAGGAGTGGAACGCTCAATTCTAGGAGGCATTCAAGAAAGTAGACGGATACCTCACTCATATATCGATATTAGTACCTCCCCAACCAGGACAAGCTTTACAACTCTACATGACCATAACTGACACAATTGTCAAAACCATGTTGGTTCAATACATGGAAAGTTACCAAAAGTAATATCCCATATGCTATGTCAATAATAAGTTAGTATCCTACGAGATCAAATAGATCGTCTTGGAAAAGGCTTATGTATCTCTAGTGTAGATCACTCGTAAACTTCACCCTTACATCTCTAGGATGAATACCTCGAAATGCCTGTTCAAGAAACCCGTTCTCTAGCTAGATGGCCAATAATGTTATCTAAATTCGAGATCACATATATCACATAAAAAATCACGAAAGTACGAGCCATCTCTAACCAACTCGCAAGATAATCCTTATCAAATGAGGAAGAATAAAACATAGAAAAAATATTGGATGAGGACCTCTTCACCTTAGGGGAAGAGAAACATGGGAACACTACTTCAACGGAGATTAAAATAAAAGAATATTCGACATAGGAATGCTCTCTATATCCCCTGATTCATGTCCAATCCCCACGATTACCAAACTAACATACGAATGCACAAAACACAAGGTTGAATACAAAGCTTTCTTCATAATCCTCGAAGTTGCCTTGGAAATGGGAATCACTGAACTAAAAGACCATGAAGACTCGATGCAGGTATTACGAAAATTGAGGATCCAAGATGACAAACTACAACCTTACCCTGCTTACCTAGAAGAGGTGGCCTCACGATTTGGTCATCTGGAGTTCGACTTTCTCCTCAGGGATGGAAATAACTTTGCGGATGCACTAGCCATCCTAGCCTCAGTGATAGATATGCCTAATGGAATCATGGAGATAACCTTCATCGTAACTAGACGAAGTACCCCCTCATACTTCTTTAAGATCAATGTTATTGAGGAAATGATAGTGGAACCCACAATATGGTACTTAGACATATGGAAGTTTTTAAACACGAACCATTACTCACTAGACTACACCTTAGCCAATCGATTTGACCTGAGGCAATTGGGATACCAATTCATCACTTATGGGTTCCAAATCTATAAAAGAGGGATCGAAAGAGTACGCTTGAGATGTGTCACACAAGGCCAAACCCTTGACATCATGGACAAAATCAATAGCAGCAAATGTGGCCCACACATAAGCAGACATTTCCTTTCTATATAAGTACTCCAAAAATCATATTACTGGACTACCATGAAAAAAGACTGCATGGGTTATGTCGAAACGTGCATCAAGTGCTAACTTTACACCCCGTGGAAAAAACTACCTCCCCGAGTGCTCTATCACTACCTCAACATGGCCCTTCTCCATATGGGGGATATATATTATAGGGAAGGTGACACATAAGACCTAGACCGGTCATCAATTAATCTTGGTCTCCATCGACTAATTTATCAAATGGGTCAAATCCAAATCTTATACGATTCTCAATTCTAAAAATGTTGTCAAGTTTATACGCCAAAATATTATTTAATTCTTTAGCATACCCCATGAGATGGTATACAATAATAGTTCAAAATTTAATATGGTGGTCTTTAATCTATTATACAAATACATGATCACTTTACATAAGTCTTCTTTATGCATACCTCTAACCAACGAAGCAGTCGAAACTGTTAACAAAAATATAAAAAACATCATCATCAAATTGATAGAGACCTAAATCAACTAGTGAGACAAACTCTAGTATGCCCTTTAGGGTTATTTCACTACGAAAAGGAATTAAATAGGGGCAGCCTCCTACCCATGGGTTTATGGCATGGAAGCAGTCCTACCCATAAAATTTGAGATACCGTCATTAAGGGTCATGCTTGAAAGACAAGTAACAAAAAATTACAATGTACAAGACCTCTATGATTAACTAGATCTCCTCGATGATAAGAGATAAAATGTCACAATCAGGCTACTAACAAAGGATGGCCCGTTCATTTAATAAGAGGGTCAAAAAGGGAAACTTAGATGAAGGGGACCTAGACGTATAGGAAAATATCAACCTCCCGGGGCTCCTAGAGAAAAATTTTCACCTAACTTAGGAGGACCTTACCTCATCACCAAAATAAACTCTGGAGGAGAATCTACCATAGCTGGTCTTGATGGAGTCACATTTTCCTAACCTTTCAATCTCGACCGACTCAATAATTTTGTTCCTTGAGCCTGCCTGTGAAAAAAGGGAAAGAAATTGATTCAGAGTAAAAAAAAATCGGTTGTAATAGGAAGGGAAAACCACATGGACCCAAACACACTCCTAGACCTATATTAAAACGACCAATTGAATCACCAACCACTCAATTGAAATCAATTAAAAACTCCAGGTCCCTAATTTTTTTCATTCGATAGAACTATATAAACCTATATGTTATAAAATTATCACAGATGTTCAAATATAGACACACCATTATATTTGAATCGAAGATACATAGGCAACTTGGAATATCACTTCCATCCCGATCTAAACAAACTCTAAAAACCCATCATATGGTAAAATCCTATTTATATTTATTGTGCCCTCACTCTTAAAGAGTCAGCATGATCTAAATAAACTAACCGATAAGAAATAAGGCAGTACCCTAAGGCATTTTGGAAGTCTATAGAGTTATCCTTATTTCCCACAGATTGATGCTTCGAGAGAAATGATCAAGAGAGGCCTAGCGAGAAAGACACCACACCACACCACACATCTTTTTTTAATAAATCCAAAAATACCATCCTCCAAACACCCCACATCTTTGGACAAAAATCATCAATAAGTAAAGGATAATAGTCGAACTCCAAGGAAACATAAAAAAACTACCATTATATTATAAGCAACAAAAGGAGTTCCCGTTGTCCCCTCTAGATGCCGGCAAAATAACAACACACCACCAAAACATAAATACACCTCGCTCCAAATGAAAAGTATAAAAAATACAGGGCGTTTTTATGTGTATATAGCCCTTTTTTTTACATAAATATGTGTATATTTCTACACCATTTTTGAATAAAAGAGCTTAGTCGCACTCCCTTTGTATGCATATTTAAAGAAAATGTTATTTACCTTATAAATTAGGTAGCACCAAACAAACTATTTAGATTCATAATCACTAATACTCTTTCCCACGAGAGGTGTAAAAACGCATGTACATGAGTAAAAGCATAATAAATAAAAATATCAAGAAAATACATTACGATAACCCTATTTCAAATAAAAAAAACATCATAGTAGAAAAAAACACATTTTATTTAGAAACACACGGTGATATATGAAAATCCTCAAACAAAAAAATATATGGAGGATCCCTCGTGTTCCTTTTGGAGGAACATACTATTAAAATAACAACGTTTACCTCTGAATATCTAAGAAAATATACAAACTTGCTTTTTAGGGAAGTACATCAAATTCACCCCAAAAATCCACCCAAAAATATCATTCCACTACCCCCAGATATGAGGACACTTTCTCGTGCGACCATCTACATGGGCCCCATCATAAGTCCTCGGGACTATCATCCTTGGATGTGCACTACACGCACAAGAACCCGTTGGATAGGAAGAGGCAACCACGACTTTGCTCAGGCCCGAAGACTAGACCACGTAATTTGAACAAGTCAAAACCTCCCTACATTGAGATGCATTGACCTCCACTTGCTAAAAATTAGATAATGAAAAATTATCATTCTAAATGCAAGTCAATATTTAAAGAATGCACCAAAAAGGTGAATTATCCAAGAACTCACGCTAATCCCGAAAAGAGCCAAGTCAAGGGATGACACCACTATGTCCAACGTATTCCCTTATTAACGGATATGAACAACTTGGTCTTCTCCATGTAGAACAATAGTAAACACATATGGGAGCACGAGAACGAAACATCGGTCGATGTGAATGGATGGTAGGGAGGGCATAGAGATCATATGAATAACGATGTCACTTTACCCACATTTATTGAAACCAAGGGTCCATAGCATATGCTTGACTGCCCATGGGAAGATCTCCTACTATAGAAAGGATGAAAAGAGCATCGGACATGAGGAAACTAGCACATCTTTGGGTGACAATTTTCCGAGAAAAAATTAAATACCATAAAAATCAAGACTTGAGTGTCAAACAAAAGAAAGCATCACTAAAAGTTTTTAAGAAACTTCCTTCCAAATTTGAAAATTGTTGACTTTTATAGGTCATATCCCTCAGTAGGATCAATCGCTTGGTTGAAGCTGCAACGATCGTATGGTTGTTCCTACCGGAACTCATCTTTCAAGGCAAATGCACGGTTGATGTGCCAAATATACAAAAATCAAAAATCACAACTTCCCCGTATATATATATTTGTATTCCCAAAAACTAATTATCATATATATGGGAGTCCCATATCAACAAAATTTTGACGAAGGGTATCCATAAGTGCACAATCTATGTTGACCACGTATGTGGACACTCGTTCTGTAATCGAGGCTTACCTTTTTCCATTCATAAACACCCCAAACCCCCATTGGGATAAAAATACAAATATCCTAACTATGGGGTCATGCTAACGTACATGTACATATATAATAATATGGGTAACAATGAAAATATCTAAAAATATTGACCCATAGGCAAAAACCACAAAAGTCAATTGCATAAACCACGCGATTGAAAACCCCAAGGTAATATATATTATATCTAACCATCAAATATGGTTGACTCTTGAACCAAATAGTTGACAAACATAAAATGGTTGTACCCCATAGTTCATCCATCACTACACGTGTCCTACTAGAACCCAACAACAATGACACCTGTCCCTGAGAAGCAACTGCATCATTGACCGGGGCTTCAATTGAATAATTGATGTCCCCTATCCGAAAACTATAAATAAGGTTTCCATTCCATTGAAAAGTAACCCCCAAAAAAATATTGATTCGGTTTTCTAGCATTCCTCAACTCCGAGTATTTAATAATCTTGATTTTTGTCCAAAATACTGAGAGAAGTTATGACTTTCCTAAAAGTCTCTTCTTCTAACAAGAATAGGCTAATCTAAAAAAAAGCCCTACAAAATGAAACGGTGGCACCTTATAGGGGACACGCCCGTGGGGAAAACTTGGATCACGCTGCAAGGGTAAGAACTCTAAAGAAAACATGGTGAGTAATATTAATACATATTGCGATATTAAAATGTACATATCTGCTTAAATTAAATTATTTTAACCCCCAGTCAGGGGAAAAGTATAAATTTTACAAGATTTTTATTTTAAAGATTGAAAATCACCAGCATCTCTGTTTGTTGAGATTATAACATACTCATATGTTAAATAATGTTAATAAAAAATGATACATCTAAGTACGACACAAAAATATACTTTCAAAATAGTTCAAAAGAATGTTCCAGTGGATCGAGATATTCCGAGCCTTTTCTTAAACCAAAGCCTAAAGTTGGAATAATCTATACAAATTCTCTCAGCAAATACTCATGTCTCAATAGCAACACCCACAATTTTTTTTCCTTAAATGATTATAAAAAATTTATATTTGATTATGAATTTTAAAAATAAGAATATAACACTACGACTCATAACGAAAATGCTATACAATGTACTAGGCTCCATAAATACCATAATGGTGTACAGTTTGTACCCCGTTTTCCGTAGCCTACACCCATAAACATGCGCGATTTATTTTAATTATGTTGACTTTGAGCTTGGAATCTTCTAGGTACATAGGCACAGTACTAAGATACACTCATGAGCCATGGCCTCATAATACGTCTCTCGGCATATTATCTTTAAGGATGTCTCTATCTCTAGTACAAATCTCTACTCATAAAAAATGATCATCTTAATCACTTAAGATCAACCCAAGTCCCTGCTACACCTCTAGGAATTTATCTATATCAATAAAATACATAAATCTCCATTGGTGACTTTTGGTCAACTCCAATCCCATGGTGTCATGTTAAAGTAAAACTTTCATCTCTAGCACATGACATCCTTAATGAAACCCCCTTTCCTTCTAGAAATCTGACCGCTAGAAGTGAATGATGTCTAAAACATTACATCCTTAATATTTCAAAACCAACCCCAAGATTCAACAACACCTTTGAGTTAGTAATCACTCGACATATATGAATGTCTTTATCGACGGCTTCGGTTCCACTCCCTTTCTGAACCCATATTGGAGTCAGTCTACTATATCCTAAGCATCCCCCCTCTAAAGCAAGTCCTTGCACTTGCACACACATCGTGTTAGAAATGTTTCATGTAGCTTACTATTAAAACTGAACTATGCAGGATTTAATCTTATGGATACACAGTACATAGGTGCAATATTGAGTACTCCTCATAAGCACAAGCCTAAAAAATATGTCTTTTAATATATTGTCACCATAGAGATGCACTCATCTCTTATATCACATCATATCCTTCTTTGATACCTCAAATGAGATATGAAACTATCTCATTCACATTAATGACCACCCATTAATCGAATACATAATCGCATACAAGCACTCTTCTGTACCTACATTGATTTAACGATTTTTTACACCTCTCACTAACACGTTATTTATACCTAAGTGTCTATATATGTTTTAAGGGATTCTAAAATTAAGGTCTCTCATCACATTCAAAAATAAACTAAAAGTATTTATGTGTGTAAAATACGATAACAAGTATGTAGATAAGGAAGCATAGAGAACAACAAGGGTGCCTAATACCTTTCTTACTCGTAATTAATTTATGAAACCCATCCCAAGATTCTATATATCATTCTTAGGCCCTAACCTACCTTACGGTAAACCCGAATGGACTAATTCGACCCTTGTTATTTGTATTTATATAAATTAAACAAGCGATTCAGAACAATCGATAAGCCCTCGCACGAAGAATTAGTCTTAGGCCTAAAAAGGGCCATGCAAACCAAACTGGATATGGCATCCAACATCTTCCCTGAAGTAAAATCACAGGAAACCCAACCTTAGGGGAAATAGAGGACCAAGAGACAAACACTCTCATATCCCCGTAGGGATCATGATGACACTCCACAAATAGCGGGGAACCACAACACAAATACAGTGCCCTGGCATCTCGCTCACCCTCCAGTCTGGGACCTATAACACTAAAACTTGTCTAGAAATCTAACCTCTCCTTATAAATAAGGCCTTTGGATTTCATTTGTAAACACAACTTGACTTTTATAAAAGAATAATTATGGTGAGTTTCAATTATTTTATCATTGTCATTGTTGTGTAGTATAATTTATCATTTCCTTTACCCACCACACATTAAATTGGTATCAGAGCAATGTTCACTCTTAATGTATTCGTGTATAAGTTGTGTACAAAATCCAGTCCAAGTTATGACTTCAAATGAGAATAATCGTTCATCCAGAAGGGTGATTTGGATGACAAAGGTTCCCTTAGCAACTAGATTTATAATCGAAACCCAAAAATTGATCAACTATCCAATGAAAGATTTTTTTTAGAATAATGGACCTTGACCTAAGGGTGAGGATGATCCACTATGGAGGAGAATCACTTCGAGTCACACCCCCCTTGTCCCCTAATTTTCCTGCCACCACACAACCATCTCCACCACACCTTCAATACCCTATATCTATAACTCCCTCCCCAAACCAAGGTTTGGATGGGATATTATCGGAAACTCGCATTCTCCCCAAAATAACCCCAACCTAATCGTTGCAGTACACATCCGACCTCACCCCACCCATTTTACCCCCTCTGACAGAACCTAACCCTAACCAGCACCCACCATTGTAGTTTCTGGTTTCCACTTTACCTCATGATTTCCCTCCGACTAAGACCAAGGCACACTACCATGGTTGTGAACTAGTTCAATCCTAAAAACCTCTCGTCCTATGGTTGTGAACAACTCCGATCAACAATTTTGACATTCGTCCTATGTTTCTGACCTTTTATTATGACCTGTAGTCACAAAAGGTGACAAACTAACCTCTAGAAACTTGTAAGGTGGTCAAGTTGAGTGGAACGGCTACTATGGTTTGTCCAGAAAAAAGGGAAAGGAATGATTTTGGGTTAGAGTTTTATTTTGTTTCAAAGAAGGCAAAGTTTCTTTAATTTATGAAAAATTTGTTATTCCTATTATTCCCTCCCCCATATTCCAAAATTGCCCCATTATCCCCAATTATTTTCAAATAATCGACTTGAGTTTTTAGATCATTGGAAAATATTTTATTTGGGTCACAAAATTTCAAAGAAAATTATTTGTTCCTCCCAACAAAGTATTAAAAACATATTTTCCAAGTATTCGTTTTAGTGAAATAGGCGTTTGCAATTTTCCCCTCACCCTTGAGAATAAGATTTTTTTGGGGGGAGTTATGTATATGCATGACATGTGGGGCAAGGAAGCAAGTTAAAAAGAAATGCTAATTTTCAATTGCATTTTATTTTAAATTTTATTAGTAAAATAAATTAATATTACCTTAAAATATTTTAGGTTAAGGTGTTTTTGTACTTAAGTCATTCTGATGTTTTTACTTGGTCTCAAAGTATAGCTATGTAAGGACATTATTTTATTGTCTAGTTTACACTAGTATATGTCGTATACCACTGCAAACTGTCGAAGAGAAAGTTCAAGTTTGAAGATACATCAAGACGGACCCAAATATCAAAGTTCTTTAACATTCTAGCCTTCGGGAGATTAATTTTGGTAAGGTTGTGTTTTGGTTACTTTAGGCTCACTTAGAGTTTTGGGGTAATTTTTCAAAAATATTTTTTAAATGTTGAGGAAGAGTTTTTTGTCAAAATATTTTTATAACTGTTGAGGCGGATTTAAAAAAAAAAGAAAAAAAAATTCTCTGGTCGTTCGATCGACTAGTGCCTGTCGTTCAAGCGACAAGGGCATGTCGCGAGCAGTGTCGTTCAACCGACACTGACATTTCATTAGAGTGACTTTGTATCTCATTAGATTCACACGCAACCTTTAGTTTTTTTATATAAAGCGTGTTAAACCACTCTGTTTTCGTTAAAAAGTCATGACGTTTTTCTTTCTTCAAAAACTGCTAATGGCAGATTACCTTTGTCTTCTTTATTTAGGGTTCAAATCCTTTTTTTTTAATTCACAAATCCCAATAGTTTTTATTGAATTATTTTAGAACCCAATATACGATTTTCCTGGAGATTCTCTTTTAGGGAGAAAAACCTACTACTGATCTAGGTGCCACTTGAGGGAGGTGTTGGGATGACGTGAGTGGGTGTCAAAAGGATTAGTTGTGAGTGTTCCTTGGCTGACTAAACTACGGTTCTTGTGGGGTTATTGTGAAATTCCATTGTTCATCTAGTTTGCGGCCTATGAGAGTTTGGTACGGAAAATTCTTTGCAGATTTTGCTTGTAATCATTGTGAATAGTATTACTGAAATAAAAGGTTTTTCCTTTCAGGAATTTTTCATGAAATCTGTGAGTCAGCAATTCATATTTGTTTGTGTTGGCATGATCGACTACACCTAAATGCATTTGGGGCTGAATTAAATTTGATTAAAAATTAACACCGATTAAATGAGGTTAACTTAGAAATTTGCAAATTCGGTATAATCAGTATCACAAATTGGTATTATAGCTTATTTAAGAGATCACCACTTTTACAAATTGGTATCAAAACTGGTTTCTCTAATTTATCAAGTTATTCTTGTTTTCATAAATATTGTGGGATATTGATTTTTTTATAAATATGTTTTGTTAAGAATTTCAATTTTTTGATGGAGCACTTATGTAATCGGATGCCCCCTCTGTTGGCATGAGTTAGAGTTTTAATGATTTAAATAGTTTGAATTTGACATTTGCTAAAAGAATTGATATTTTGGAAAAAGAAAATTACCTTGTTAAATACGCTATGGATCTTCTGCAAACGGTTCAAAATCAAAGAGATTTTTATCTTGAGAAATTTGTTTCTTTTGACCATAACTTTAAAGCTTTAGAATTTTCCAAAAAGGAGAATGCTGATAGAGTCCTTATTTTAGAAAAAGGATTGGGTGAATTTAAAAACTCTAAGATTTTTGTTTGTGCTAAAGAGGATAAAAATATTTTAATCGATGAGTTTGTGGCATGTGAAGAGACTCTTAGGGATAGGTGTGCGTATTTTAAGGGAGAACGTGATAACCTTCTAGGAATAATTCAAAAGTTAGAGAAGGAGTATCTAAAATTAGAAGAGTCTAATTCTTTACTTGAGTCAAAAGTTTTGTAATTGAAAAATGATTTAACAGACTCGAGTAGTGTTGGTATCAATGGTAGTTGCTCGTTGTGTTCTGATGTTTCGAGTGCTAAAGCCAAGACCATTATTTGTTTTAGATGGTCAATAAATCCCAAGGATGCAAGAAAAGGTCAAACCCATAGATGTCGTTCCACCCGTTGGAACATGTTCACATTGTGTTAGGAAAGGTCAACTTAAGCATTTTTGTTTTGATCTTTTAAGAAGTCCTAAGAAGTTGATGTCTAGTGTTCCCTTGGTTCCCAAATCCCCCATGCGTCGTTGCACACCTATTTGGGTTATGAAATCACTTTTAGAGGTACTAGATGTTAGACTAGTTGATTATCAGTTGCTTGCACATGATTCTTCACTTGCTATATCGTATATATGATTGTTCTTACATGGTTTCTTTGTCATACGCTAGTTGTGCTTCATTTTATATTCTTACTAGTATTATGACACATGTACTTTTTGTATTAGATTTTTGTTTTTGATAAAACTTTTAAAAAATACAAAAAGATTTTATTTTGATAAAATGTTTGGAAATAGACAAAAATATTTTTGTAGTTTGTTTTGTACCGTATATTATTGGAGATTTAGGATGACCGAGTCAAAATTTCATTCCATATCCATGTGACTATTTGATAGTGTTTTGATACACATCATTATTTCATTTTTATGTTTTGCAATATTTGGAGTCATTGAGATGTGATTTGTTGTTACTACCTACATGTTTGACTTAAGGGTTCCTTTATTGAACACTTTCACGGATTTATTTGAATACTGTTCTTGTCTATCACATGTTGGTCGATGTGTTTTCTTCTCAATTCTGTCTTTAAAACGAACCAAATGCGATAAAACATAACAATGAAAGTAGTGCATGTAAGAACCATTGTAGTGAGTTTGTGTGATGTTTATGAAAAACAGGGAAGGGTTACGAAATGTACTCATTTATTCTCTGTGATTAAGACACCATATAAATCAAACCTAGAAAATGTATCGCACAAAAATAGAAGGCATGTTCCAATGAGATTGAAAAGATCCCGAATGAATTTAAAGGAAATGAAAAGAAAAATATCCCAAAAGTGGAACAATTTATATTGTTTCATCACCTCAAAATAAAAATAAAAAGCATTATTATTTATGAGGGATTTTGGATGGAATATAAAACAAGTTTGCACATCGTGAAAAAGTCATGAAAAAGGATTACATAGTTTTAGACGTTTTCGGTGTGAAAATCGTGTCTGACTTTGATTTGTCAATTAGAGTAAGACGATGTCATCTAAATTCAAATTTTCTACACATAAGGACGATTATGAGTACATATATTAATCGTTCACATATGTCATGCATCATTGCACTAATTTTCCTATCGAATTTTTCACACCCATTCATTCCGTTTCCATAATTTGGCTGTCTTAGTGTAATTTCATGGCGTGTGATTTTTGTAAAATTCTTTTTTTTTTTGAAAAATTGACAAATAAAAAATAGTTTGTGGTTGCCTTTGAGGATTCCTTTCCTTAAGCGTAACTTGATCTATGTTTACTATGCATATTTGTCGTGACACTCCATGTTTTATTTATTCTTTTCCTTGTTTATTTTGGATAAATAGAAAGGGAAAGAAAGAATTATGGAAGAGTTTTACATTATAGGGGAGATTTGAGATTTGATATTTATTTTGTTGTTATGTTTATCTCATTTCGAACTCCATACATCATAAAGGTATTTTCTTTGTCTCATATGTGTAGGTAAAAAATTGAAGATCATATGTTGCACACCCTTATGAGAAAAGCTCAAAGATTTGAAGATTTGATGTTGAAGATTTTTGAATAAAAGTTTTAGACTTACATTTTTTTTTACCTTTTCATTTTTGGGTTCATGGGAGGGTATTAGATTTGTATAGGCAGTTTGATTTGATAATTCAGATGCCTTTATTTTATATTGGCATCGACATAGGCAGAGATTTGTAAGGACATTATTTTATTATCTAGTTTACATTAGTGTATGTCGTATACCGATACAAACTATCGAAGAAAAAGTTCAAGTTTGATAATACATCAAGACGGACCCGAGTATCAAAGTTCTTCAAGATTCAAGCCTTCGTGAGATGAATTTTAAAAAGGTCGTGTTTTGGTTACTTTACGGTTCACTTAGAGTGTTGGAATAATTTTTCTAAAATATTTTCTAACTATTGAGGCGGTGTTTTTCGCCAAAACATTTTTCTAAGTGCTGAGATGGATTTTTGAAATAAAAAGATCTAGAATTTTTTTGCGTTGGTCATTCGAGCAATCACTGCCTCTCATTCAAGTGACAAGGGCATGTCGCGAGATGTGTCATTCGAGCGACTTCTCATCTCATTCGAGCGATGCGCTGCCTTAAGTTTTTTATATAAAGTGTGTTAAACCACTCTATTTTCGTTAAGAAGACCTAATGTTTTTCATTCTGCAAAAACTGCTAATAGGAGATTAGCTTTGCCTTCTTCATTTAGGGTTCAAATCCTTTTGTTTTCAATTAAAAAATCCCAATAGTTTTTCATGAATTTTTTTAGAACCTATGATACGGTTTTGCTACAGTTTCTCTTGTAGGGGTGATAACCTGCTGCTGATCTAGGTGCTACTTGAGGGAGGTAATGGGATGACGTGACTGCATGTCGAAGGGAGTACTCGTAAATGTTCATAGGCTAACTGAACTGCGGTTCTTGTGGAGTTGCTACGGAATTCCATTGCTGATTTAGGTTGCGGCCTATGAGAGTTTGCTGCGGTAAATTCTTTGCAGATTTTGCTTGTAATCATTGTGAGTACTATTAGTGAAATAAAATATTTTTCCCTTACAGGATTTTTCCTTAAATCAGTGAGTCAGTAATTCGTATTTGTTTGTGTTGGCTTGATCCACTACACCTAGATGCATGTTGCGATAAGTCCATGCCACGAGAAGTGTCGTTCGAGGGACACTGACATTTTATTCGAGCGAGACGTGCCCCCTTAAATTTTTCTATAGAAAATGTGTTCAACCACTCTGTTTTCATTAAGAAGACCTGGCGTTTTACATTCTGCAAAAACTTCTAACAGCAGATTACCTTTGTCTTTTTATTTAGGGTTCAAATCCTTTTGTTTTCAATTCACAAATCCAAATAGTTTTTAGTAAGTCGGTATGGAACCCAAGATGTGGTTTTGCTAGAGTTTATCTTGTAGGGAGGATAACTTACTGCTGATCTAGGTGGCAGTTGAGGGATGTGCTGGGCTGACGTGTTTGCTTGTCAAAGGGCATACTTGTGGGTGTTCTCGGGCTTACCGAACTACAATTTTTGTGGAGTTGCTATGGAATTTCATTGCCAATTTAGGTTACGGACTATGAGAGTTTTTTACAGTAAATTCTTTGAAGATTTCACTTGTAATTATTGTGAGTATTATTGGTAAAATAAAAGGTTATTCTCTTAGGAAATTTTTCTTGAAATCTGTGAGTCGGCAATTCATATTTATGTATGTTGGCATGATCCACTACACCTAGATGCATGTTTTATGGATGAATTAAATTTGATTAGAAATTGACTCCGATTAAATATCGTTTACTCAAAAATTTCCGTATTTGGTTTAATCAGTATCACACATACATTTAAAAATTGGTATCAGGGATTATTTAAGCAATCCCCACTTTTACAAGCTACAAGTTATTTTTTTTTCTTTTGTTTATTTTTCCCTTTTTAGTCTTTAAACTTTTAGGGTTAGCTTGTCTCGAAAGCTAATATCACCCTATATATAAGGCCCTTAGCCTCCATTTGTGAACACAACTTGACTTTTATAAATAAAGAATTAGAGTGAGAGTTTTGTCTATTTTATCATTGTTGTTGTTGTTGTTGTTATTGTTCTGTAGTGTAATTAATCGCTTCCGCTACCCACTACACATTTATATGTGTTAAAATGTTTGAATTTTTAAGAGTTATAATGTGCTCCCAAATAATCTCAAGTGTGTAGTCAACATGTGTGAGATATGATCAAGAATAACAATAATCATACTAGACCAAGGAAGACACATTTTCATATGAAAATGAGTGCGAATGGCCTTTTGACAACAACACTTTTTTAAAGACATTTCCACCAAAGTCATTTTCCAAAATCGACTCTCAATTTTAAAGACTTTTTTTTTTGACAACGGGAACATTATTTTTTAAACACTTTTTCAAAGAACTTTCTCATTCTTGGTTTTCACATCAACCTTTCAATACATTTTTAAACAACATCCATTGTTCCAAAAATATAAACAAATGTCAATTTTCAAAAATCCCCTCTTTTGGATATGATCTTTAAACCATAAATATACTGTTTCAAAATAAGTATTTACAAGCTAGGCTCGGATACAAATTATTGGCCTAGAAATTATCGCAAGTGGGGGGTGAATTGGGATAATTACATTCATTTACCTTTTTCTAAATTAATATTCTTTCTTTATTTTCACAAATCTTTTTATATTCTTTCCAAATTTGTTAAAATATCTTTTTAGTACGTTGATAAAATCTTTTCCCTTTCGTTGTTGTCTTGCATCCACACACATTCACATTCAAGCAATAAAAGTATTAATAATATTAAAGTAAAGCATGATGGCAAATAGAGTAATGTGAGAGAAAGGATTTAAAGTAAATTTTCAAACCGAGGTTTTAATGTAGTTTGGCCTTGCCTACGTCCACACATGAGTCGGTACTCGAGAAAATTTTCTTTCGCTGATTCACTAAGGCGGAAACAAAATCCTCATAAGAAATTATAAAGCCTTGCAAACCAAAATCATCAAAGGAAATATATCCATCCTTAGCCAAGCAGTAGACATAAGAGCCCATAGTCTTATTATAGCTTAAATCCCCTCAATAACCTCACTACCAACTGGGAAGATACAATGAAGTTCATCATAAGTAACAACAATGATATTCGTAAAGAAAAGTTATTTTACTAAGAAAAAATATGTAAAGGGTTTACTTTATCTCTCCATAAATGTAAATAAACAAATAGTTACAAGTATTTTGCTCAAGTGGATATTTGGGTTTGGATATTTGTCTTAGGAGATTGGGTTTTTAATCTCTAAGAACCAATGATATTTTGGCTATCTTATTTCACTTGATATTTTGGGTTGAAATCACTTTAAATCTCAAATGTTTTTCGACGCTTGCAACTTTGCACCATACCAAATGGGTTTTGATTTTTCTTTATAGAAATCTTAATGGTTTGATATTGAGTTTTGTTTCTTATAATAAATGGTATTTGTTTGTGATTATTTATCTCAAGTGGGTATTGATTTTGTAACTTGGCTAAAGAGACTATGGACCTTAAGGATTTTGTTCACATGTGTTTTAGGTTTGAAACTTTGCTTCAATGGATTATTCGCTTTAATGAAGATTTAGGTTTTAATCTGACACATGTGGAAAGGGGTTTTTAAAATTTAGTTTTTCTCTCCAAAAATCTCAAGTAGTATGGCATAAGCTTCATATTAGCTTTTTGGTTTGTAATGAAGCATTGAGGACTATTTGTAGGCTTAAGAAGAAACTAGTTGTTGGAGGGTAGTATGGCAATTTTTGGGTCTTGTGGAACTCAAAATTTGAAAACTATTCAGTGGTAATTTTGAATTGTACACACTTAGATTCAACTATGTTATTAGAGTCTATTTAAACTCCTCTCTGTAATGGCCCATTAGAGTTGACTCTAACTCAAAGTAGAGTCGACTTAAGGTCCTCTTAGAGTTGACTCTATGTCAGCTCTAACTCCTAGTTTGGTTGTTCATGTTCTTTTGTCAAGGTTCAAGATTTTAGGCATGTTTAGGTAGGTTTTATTGATTACATACAAGGTCATACAATTTCGTTTACAGTTTATTAAACATTCCTAACGTTCTTTAAGGTTGTGGGTAGGTCTTCCAAAGTTTGATATTTTCTCTTGTTTGCTTGGAATGTATGATATTACTTGTGTATGATGAGGAGGAAGTTTGCTTATATGATTCATTTTGATAAAATAACTTGATTCTTGATTGTTCTTTGCTTGTATGATTGGTCATGATAGACTTATCTTGATTCTTGATTAATGACCTGGGTTAATATTTTCCATGGGTTAAGTGTGAGTTTTTTCATAGGTTGAGTGTGCTCCATAGTTGAACTTATGGTGCTTGTGATTGTATGGATCTCGCTTGGGATGATCTCAGTTCTTGTGTAATGATGATTATCAAGACTTTGTTCTTCTTGGTTCATGCATTCTTGAGTATATAGTTGACTTGTTAGATATTTGTTTGAGGTGGAATATGATTTCTTGCATGAATGCATTCTTATGTGAACATGTCTTGGCTTGATGGCTTGATGTCTTATGTCTCCAATGAGGTTTTGGCTGCAAGGATGATATGATTCTTATAGTTTATTGAGTGCTTATTTTTATCTAAAATACATTAGAGAGAAGACAGTGAGGTATGATCATATATATATTTTGTTGTTGAAATAAAAAATAATTTTTACTTGAAATTCTTTATATTTCACAAATCCACTTCCCATGACTTCAGCTTCCTCAAAAGAAACTTTGGAATGAGATCGAGATGGTCGTTCGGTGGATGTTTCTACGCCATCCAAGGAATCAAAACCACCTACTGATCCTCAGGGGTAAGTACATCATTTTTTTTATTTAAATGTTTATAATATTGAACTCTTTTTGGTTTTGATCTGATGTTGTTATTTCTTATTAGGATGATACTCCCCGGTCTATTGAGGTTATGCATATTCCTGATGATACTCCACTTAGGGAAGGTCCTTCTGATCAAGTTACTAAAGAGGTGAAACTAGTGGGAGCTCACGTCAAGAAATAAAAATCCTAAGTCCCATTGCTCCCTCTTTGGTGTTACTTTTGTAATTTTGTTGAAAAATCAAATCCAATAACATTTAAATATTAAGGTTAATTATTAAAAATCACATGTTTAGGGGGAATTTATAATATTCCTAATTTTGGGGATGTTTCAGAATATTTAAAAGTCCAGGGGTTATTTTTTACATCTTTAAAGTTCACGAGTTATTTTATGAATAACCAAAGTTTGGGGGTTATTTTGTAAACATTTCCCAAAATTTCACGTCGTTGGTCACGTTTTATATGTATGTGGTCTAAATTTTAATTACATGAAAGTTTGTGGTCAAACACCCTTATTACAATGTTTTATAGGTAAGAACACAATTTAGGCACTCTTGGATCCCAAAAAATAATTTTCCAAAGGTAAAAGGTTCAAATAATATTTTAAGAGTTTTATTTTAACTCATAATATTTAAGCCATGATATTATTTTTAATAAATTTTAATATTCAAGTAGGCAAATGTACAGAAATAATCAACATTCACATATATATGTCTACAATCCATACATATATTATTTTACTTGTGCAACATTGGCTAAAACTTTATCAACACCCATAAATGTATTCATACACATAATGTAATTTTAATCATGTTTGAATGTTGAAAATAACTGTACACCCCTACCTATTTGGAGACCAATTATGAAGAAATAATTGGTGAGGAAACGCAATCCCTATGTCCAAAGGTGGCCTCAAAGGGGCTACCAAACATCCAAACATTGAAAATGCACTGATATATATATATATATATATATATATATATATATATATCCCTTGCATTTCTACTACAAAACTCCACCAAACTATCACCATATACACCCTAAAACTCACCCACTATGATTTATTTTCTCTCCATAAAATACCAGCAGGATGGGGCTTGGTGTTTTTCACTCCAAAATTTGGTTGAACGCTCAAGTTAGAGCTTAAACTTCTTATTTAAACAAATGAGAGAGATTATCAAATGGGTTGTGTCCTTTCTTGGACACATTTAGAACTCTCAATGGATTCAATTTGCCACATTTTCTGATGATGTTGATAATCACCACCTCAAATGTATATGCTGCGCAAGCTGAAGATAAATCAACAATGAATACAATTATAGAGATATATGTATATAACGAAGGGGGTGGGAGAGTTATAAAATAAAAAGATGTAATTGGTTCGTCATGAGCCTACTCCACTGCGAAAAAGGATGAAAGTGTTACACTATTAGGCACTGAAGGCCGTGTTTTACAATCACTCAAGCTTTCTCGCTCTGGGATTAAAAATGGACAGAGTTTTTTCTACGTTTACCACTGCTCCGTCTTTCATGAGGAAGATGAAGTGTGTATATATATTCTTGGGGGTACGTAGTGTGCCACTAAGCATGCACTCGGTGTGCACGAGATGAGCCATCCACTAGAAGAGTGCCACATATCCTCTACACAATTATGTCATGATGATGAAATATTCCCTCGCGTTGGTTGGAAATCTATTGTAACAGTATGGTCCATGTGGACTAATGATGAACAAGTCACATGTTCCACATGAGGTATTGAAGTCCACTTCATTTTTTTCGACCAAGCCGAGACTGTGGAGGTGTCCTTCTAGGTAGATAACTCCAAGACTATACAGACCATCTTAGGAAACTCATAAAGGTCCTGGCCTACCAGTGCGGTACGAGGCTGAGACATAAAGGCATCTTGGATCGCAGAGTAAACCTTTATGAATGATTATGACTGTTTTGAGGATAAGGTATTGGAGGCCGAGAATGGTTGATGTGGGCATCTATGATATGGGCCCATATACAGATGAGTCTAATATATACTAAGAAGGGGTTATTAAGATGGGTTGGGTTTCGTCTAGGATGATACCACACTTATGTATATCAATCACCCCCAGATCTTTGTCTTTAATGTGAATGGAAGACTCGGAAGTATAGTTGTTTGATGCCCACTAGTATTGGACCCCCCAATGTCAGAAGATTCTTTGGATACATGAACCGATCATGCATAGGTCGTGACTATCCTTTCTGTGTCCCACACATATATGACCTTAAAATGTCCTTGATTTGACACATGTCAGTTATTGTGTGTCTTGGTGGATTGGCCAAGGAATGGCGACTACAGTCCTTCCTGGGGGTTTATGCCGTAATGATGCCTGACTTCATAACCGCATGTGATCATTGTCCCATTTAAGTACGTAAATCTAAAACCATTTTCTCTTTCTTCTTCAAACTTTCACCTGCTCATAAGTTATTTTTGCATCAAACCTTCGACCTTCGTTCTCTCTTTAAACCAACCCTCTCTAGGCAGGCCCAAAGCTCAATTTATTTTCCAAAGTCTTCCCCTTCGATCAGGTAACCACTTTCTTTGATTTTGTTTTGTTCGATAATCGTTCGACTATTAATTTTATTTTTGATTTTTTTGGTCGAACCTTGAGTTTTTTGGCGACCTTCTGTGGTTGTTTAAGGGGTTTTTAGTGGATTTAAAAGGGATTTTTAGGTCGTAAAGGGTTAGGAGGAATACGTTTTAGAGACATATTGTTTTTCCATCGATAGTTTGGTTTTCTGGTGGCCCTCTGGTCATCTTCGCCAATGACCTTCATACTAGTTCTTGACTATTTCACCTTTTGAAAATGATAAGAGTTTGACTTTGATCATTTAGTCAACCTAAGTCAAAGCTATTCTTGTCTAAATGTACATAATATTGTACGAGTTCGATGAATTATAAGGACATAAATTTCCAATTGAGTCATTGAATTATCTTGACTTAATTCCGTGAATAAAACTATGTTTGTAATATGTCATAGGGAGATTTTTATTTTGTCACGATCCCACTTGGTCTATGACGTATTGAAGAAAATTGAAGTCATTGCAGCAAAGCTTAAAAGTATTAATCATGCCGAAGTTTAATTGGTGAAAGTTTACTCGTCTTCAAAGTTAATTGCATTCCGTGATCACTCAGGTATGAATGCGTATAATTAATGGTGCTCAAAATTGTTTTTATAAAAGATAAGGATGTATTTTTATAAAGAAATATATTTTAAAATGTTTTTAAAAGTGTTTTAAAAGGTTTACACTACGTTTTTATTCTGATGAGTTCGAATAGGAGTTTGACTTATTTGGATCTCTCATGGAAGAGATGTTTTGAACAAAAAGTGGAAAATCCAACTCTGTTGCTCGAACGAAATCAGATCTCATTCGAACGAAACGCTGATGTTGCGCGAATGACTTGCTTTGTTGTTCGAATGACACGTAAATTGAGGTAGCATTTTTAATCCTATTTAAATAGTGTTTGCTTCAAAATTTCGTAAGAGTGCATTTTGGCAAACAGTATATGAACTAGAAACTTATTTGCACATGTCTTCTAAGGTTTACAAAGCATAAACACATCATTAGAGTTTGCAAAGATTCGACTTATCATTCTTATATGCTTACGTGATCTTGTTGCACCAAAGAAGTTTGTTCTATCATTGAACACACAGGATTATGCGGTGAAGAAAAGAGAAGGACTTCTTGTTCGACATCGTAGACGAATCAAAGCCATTCGGTGGACACCGAGACATACGTGGACCCGTGTGTTGTGGACAGGTATCGTGGTAGATGGAATTTTTACATGGGCACTATTAAATAAAGGTAAAAGATCAGAAGGAGCGTCAAGACCCATGGGGATTAAGTCTTAGTGAAAGACTAACATGTCTTTGTAAAACCATTGTTCATAGTGATTGTCTGGTTTGGGTCGCCCGAGGTTGTTTTCCTGTTTTGGGTTTTTTTCTCGTACATCTAGCATTGTGAGTATTCTTTACTTTATTTTACTTGCTTTAATCACTAGATGCATGATGATGCTGAGATTCAGCACCACCAAATAAGTGATGATAAGCTCAAACATTAGTAACTATGGCAGCCATAGAGATGCAATTGTATATGTATAAGTGTGTAGGTGTGTAGAAGGAGATGAGTATAAGAGGAATAAGATAATGATGTATAGTGGTTCAGCCAATTAGGCCTATATCCACTGTGAGTGTGTGATCCACTAAGTATGGGCACTAATAGGCTTGGATACAATGCACATAAGCTCACTTTCTCTCTCTACTGTGTGTATAAGTAGAGTTTTTACTAGGGTTATGATTATCGATCTGTCCATCCCCTTGTAGGGTTGTAGGTGATAAGTATATATAGGTCTTGGGGGTGTAGTATACCCCATAAGTATGCATGGTGCATGTGAATGATGATTTAGCCAATCTCCTGCTGACACCTGTAGATGCCAAATGATGACATAATATTCCCTCACGTGAGGGGGTGATTCGGTTGCAACGGTCTTCCATGTGTCCTGTAAGCCTCACGCGCACTGTTCCACACGTCTCCCAAACCACGCGCTGTGATGATGTCACCCTCGGCCTATAACACGAGGCCGAGGGAAAAGTTCCTTCTAATAGTGATTCAGGCCCAATTTAGGCCTCGTACTGTCGGCCCCTCGGAGGGTCTTCTGGAGCCTGATGAAGGGTCGGCCCCTCGAAGGGTCAGCCCCTTGGAGGTTTGTCCGGGCCTGATGAAAGGTCGGCCCCTTGAAGGGTCGTGTGGAGCCTGATGACGGGTCGGCCCCTCGAAGGGTCATCTGCAGCCTGATGAAGGGTCGGCCCCTTGAAGGGTCGTCCGGGCCTGATGAAGGGTCGGCCCCTTGAAGGGTCGTCTGGAGCCTGATGAAGGGTCGGCCCCTCGAAGGGTCATTTGGATCCTGATGAAGGGTCGGCCCCTTGAAGGGTCGTCCAGGCCTGATGAAGGGTCATCCCCTCGAAGGGTCGTCTGGAGCCTGATGAAGGGTCGGCCCCTTGAAGGGTCGGCCCCTGAGGGGTCGTCTGGAGCCTGATGATAAGGTCACCCTGACCCCATCTAGGTACAGGGTGTCCTCGTCCTGGTCGTGTGTATATATGGGTGTATCAATCACCCCCCAACACTTAGCCATAGATGTTGTTGAGATGGCTTAGGGATAGTGCTGTAATTGAGATACGTGTATAATCAGTTAGGTGAGTGACACCTGTTAAGCTAATATGACACCTAGGCAGGTACTCATTGTTGTTCCAGTTTCCAAGGCGTGGCGGCTGCACACTGCCTAGGTCTTTGTTCCCTAATGATGCCTTCCTCGTGGGTTGTGCTCTACATTGGTGAGTGGGCTCACTCATTGGCAAGGTACTTAAAGAATTTTTTGAAGTTTCTCTTTCTTCTTCTTCTTCGCGCCTGAATTCTCTCTCTCTAGCTTCCAGCTTTCTTGCCATTTTTGCAGATTCGAATCTTCAAGCTTGGAAGCTTTGCTATTTCTCCTCCGGTAACACCTCGACCCTAGTACCCTACTTATCTTCATTTCTATTTGTTTTCCTGTTTTAAGTTCATAGGGTTAGATTTTCTTAGGCTGTTCCATATCTTTTCCGGTGTGACCTCTAGTTAGCTGTTCTTGAATTGTTCTTGATAGAAAACCCTTCAATTCCTTGGTTTTGATCGAAAAGTCCACCCAGTCAATTATGAGATTTGTTTGTAGTTAGGTTACCCAAATTCTTCCAAGTGTAGGGTCTCCCCCTTAATGCTTAGGAGGCTTTACAGCTTAGCTGAGGAATTCCCTTCCCTGAGAGAGTTGAGATCAAACGGGTAGAGGAAGAGGAGGAGAGGAGACGAGGGGCCGACCCTAATTGGGTACGACCCATTTTCCCCATTCCTCTTGCCACAATAAAGCCATTTGAGCCATCTGAGTCTTGTGGGTCATCGTATCATCCAGCCTAGAGTTATTCTGGAGAGATGGATAAGAGAGCGTCGTCGCCAATTGGCACTGGACCTTCTGGGAGAGTAGAGGCATCTGACCTAAGCCCAGGCCGATAGGCTGAGGGTATGGTTACTTCCGAGGCTGTCCCAGTGACAACCCTATCCCCACAAGCTTTTCAGATGGATTTTCCCCAGGGGTCTCTGACAGGTGATGAGGTTGAGGGAGAGGGGATTGAGGACGAGGGTGAGGACTCAGATGTTTACCCAGTTGACACCTCCTATGACTCATCTTATATCTCCTCGGTCAGGGATCGTGACCTATTACTATGGAGGCATGCCTATGGAGTGTCCCCAATATAACTACGAGGGTTCCCTCTGAATCTGAGAGGGTTTTAGAGGGTGAAGAGGGAGAGCTTGCAGTATATGAACAAATGTTTAAGGTTGGTTTCAGATTCCCTCTGCATCCTGTTGTCGTAGATATTTTGTCAGCCCTCGGCATTCCCTCTCCCAGCTTCCTCCCAACTCCCGGAGGACAATCCTTGGCTACATCTCCCTGTGGAAGAATTCTTTCAGTGATGAGCCCTCGATCGATGTATTTTTGGCCTCTTACAATATCACCTCCTCGTCCAAATAGCCTGGGTACTATCACCTAGGGGCGAGGAGGTCTGACAAAAAACTTCTCCACGTGGCACAAACCTCCAACCACGATTGGAAGAAGAGATTCTTCTTTGTCTCTAGAGAGTGGGAATTCTCCGCCAAGGCACAACCTATAGCCGATGGTCCGAGGGTCCCCAAAAGATGGCTAACCCTTCAATGAAGGCCAGGTCAGGCCCCGGGCTTAGTCTAGAAGAGAAAAACATAGCTGAATATCTGGGAGGATGAGGGAGAGGGAGTGAACTTCTAAAGTTTGAAGATATGATGACCCTTCGGTTCCTCAAGGAAGCTGGTCAAAGGGTCGGCCCCCTGACAGAACTATGTGAGTTACATTTATTTTTTCCCATTCTTTACTTTTTTCAAGTGTTTCATCTTTGCCTCTGCATTTTTCTGACGTGTCGTCCTCCTTTCAGGTCGTCCTTCTGGTATATCAGATCAACTTTTGGAAATGACTATTCCCAGTTTTCTATCAGGTCTAGGCAAGAAGAAAGGCAAGGAGCCTCCGCAAGCTCTGAGGAAGACGAGGGCCGTGGGGCCGACGCTTATTGAGCCGACCACTAACAGTCATAAAAGAAAAGAGATTGAAGCTCCTATTAACCCTCGGTCGGATTCAAGGACGAGGGAGAGGGTAGAGTCGTCTGAGGGGACTGGCTCCTTTTCCAGCATGGGGGGATTCTGGTCCCAGAACTTGGCCCTTATGAAGGCCGAGCAATCTTCCCTT
The DNA here is from genome assembly GCA_949130495.1 of Sambucus nigra. Classification (NCBI taxonomy): domain Eukaryota; kingdom Viridiplantae; phylum Streptophyta; class Magnoliopsida; order Dipsacales; family Adoxaceae; genus Sambucus; species Sambucus nigra. The sequence continues at coordinate 367,569,578 of OX422212.1, forward strand.
ATTGTGAACCTGAGGGCAGCCAAGGCGTCCATGTTTTCTGCCACCTCGGCTGCTGATTATGAATTTCTATCAAAGATGCCTCCAACAAAAGTGTATGCCTATGGTATGGACGCCCTAGCTCAGGTATTTGTTCTCCCTTCATTCCCTTAGTTGCATTCTTTCACTAACTATTTTCTCGGCCTCTTGACAACTATTTATTATTTCTGTGCGGTCTGTATGCGCCTTTACCTCGACCACTAAGTGGATGGCTGAGAACCAATAAAAATTCCATGAAGCAGAGAGAGCCATCCAGCATGAGCCTGATTTGCAGATGGAGCTGGAGACTGCAAGGGCTGAGCTATAGAGTGGCAGAATTGAACATGCAAGGGTTTTGGACGAGCTGACGAGGCAGCATGATGCAGACATGTTGGCCAAGGACTTTCTTATAAAGGAGAGGGACGAGGCCTTAACCAACATGGGGGCTCAGCACAAGACTGAGCTATCTGAGGCAATGAAGAAGGCAGAGGCCGATGTTGTGGAGGCCTACAAACTCTCAGACGAGTTCTAAGGCTTCGGTCTTGAGTAATTAGAAAGGGGGATTAGGACGTTTTGTCGGTGGGTCGTCCTTAAGTTTGCTGACGCAGTATCATCCGTCCGCCCCTCTCTTGAGGCAGTTCAACTGGACGATCCACTTATTGCTGAAGCCCTAGCCCAAGTGGAATCTCAGCATGTAGAATGCACAGGCACATCTGAGGCTCGGTCTATCATAGTTATAGAAGAATCTCCAAAATATGTTGAGGCCTTGCCCTCTGACATTGCTCAATAGGGTGGCTGTCTGTAGCCCATACCCTCTTCGTGTAATTAATATTTTTGTACTCTTTTATCAGACGAACATTTTCATTTTGTAATGTAATATAATGCCTCTCTTCCTCTTCTGTATTTGTCTCTTGTGTGATTTGTATTGTGAATCTTTATGTTAATATCACTAACCCCTCCCTCGTCTTTCTTAAGGGTGAACGAGGGGTCGTCCCCTGCGTTGTCCCTCATTATAGCAGAGGGTTTTTAACCAATTTTAATTGATGCTCAAGTCTTCCCTTGTCTTTCTTGAGGACAACGGTGGGTTCGTCCCCTCCATTGACCCACATTATAGCCGAGGGTTATAATTACCAAATTAATGGTTTTAAAGTCTTCCCTCGTCTTTCTTGAGGACATTGGTGGGGTCGTCCCCTCCATTGACCCTCATTATAGCCGAGGGTTGTAATTACCAAATTAATGTTTTTAAAGTCGTCCATCGTCTTTCTTGAGGACAATGGCGGGGTCGTCCCCTCCATTGACCCTCATTATAGCCGAGGGTTCTAATTACCAAATTAATGGTTTTAAAGTCTTCCCTCGTCTTTCTTGAGGACAATGGTGTGGTCGTCCCCTCCATTGCCCTCATTATAGCCGAGGGTTGTAATTACCAATTTAATGGTTTTAAAGTCTTCCCTCGTCTTTCTTGAGGACAATGGTGGGGTCGTCCCCTCCATTGACCCTCATTATAGCCGAGGGTTGTAATTACCAATTTAATGGTTTTAAACCCTGTGACACCCCGACTAATTAAATATCGGGTAGCTACTCCTTTATTAAATTAATTCAAAATGCCAAGTTGGCTCAGTTAATAGCATCACTGTCGAAAACATTTTTTTATTATTACTAACCACCTAGTATTTAAAAAGTAAGTGCCAAATTTTAATTAAAGTATGATTAACATGCAACAAGTGTAATAAAGAATAATAACACCATTCACCATACTGAAGTAAAAAGAATAACCATCACATACTGTAAATAAAGTCTGGAGTAAAAACTCCTCACTAAAAATCCCACAACTGAAATAAATAAACCGAATACTAAAACAATACATGCCAAAGTCTGAAAACTGTAATGGAAATGTAACTCTAATAGAAATGGGCAACATGCCCTACAACTGATAGATAATGAATATGGAATCCAAGTGATAGAGGCGCTACAAGTAAATCCCTGTAGCTTCCACAAACAGCTACAGCTCGTCACCTGAATGAGTATCCTATGCATGGTGTCCTTGTGGCTGGGCACCTAAAATGGTTTTACAAGAAAAGTAGATTTGAAAGCAAACGGGTCAGAGCCCGAATGTGGAGTTATATTTTAAAAACCTGCAAGTGCGTTAAAAACATTTAAAACATTAAATGCAAAGTTCATGTTAGGACGTGCACTCACATGATATTCTCACCTCTTGTCTAACTGTGCACTCCTAACGTAAGTACCCATCTATAACGACACAAACCACTAGCTAAGTGCCATCATATCTAGCTAGACAGTCATAGGTCCTACCCTTATTACTCGGTATCATTAACATTATAATGCTCGTAATTAAGTAGGGGTTTAATGTAAACTCAGATGCTCAATATGCAATATATATCACTATCAGTTAACTCGTTATATTTCTCGAATCAATGCCGTAATTATATTCACAACATCAACATGAAGGTTCCCATTAATTAAGTGTATATTATTCACATCATAAATATACAATACAAGCACCCCGAGAACTAAGCTGTGGTGCACAGATACTCTGCTATCCATCCCGGTACATCACGTACATAAGGATTACATATTCCGAATCTCTCAGGAATAGTTCACAGATAACAACATCACAAATAATGGAGGCGAACACAGTCACATCACATGGGTCACGCACATACCTACGCTCCCACGATCAGCGGACTTATTAATATCCCAATAAGTCTTTCTATGACCTATGTTCATCAAGGTAACCAGTCTAAATCTAGGCAACACAAGGATTAAAGGGCCCTAAGCGAACGCAAACCTCCCGTGATAGCAAGTATGGTAGGTATGTCATACACACAATTCATATACCAATACTAAGTAAACACACGTCTTAGTAATCTCGTAGTTTAATTGTAGTACTACTAGTACCAATATATAATTCACACACTTTATACGATTCCGATTAATAATCATACGCGCTATAATCTATTCTCACGTCGTAGTAGACACTCACGTCTCAAACCAAACGGTTCATTGATTTAAATCACTCGTATATAATTTACTCCCCATAATAACCCAAAAGTCCCAAATCTATCCATACATCATCAAAGGAAGGTTATCTATATCCTCGAACAAGTTTACGGGACTCCAAAAATTGAAACAATCCAAAAAGGCTCAAACTGTCAACTCGTTAGAAGTCTCGTTCGAACGAGACTGTTCGAACGAGATTCCTCTGTCGGCTCGTTAGAAGTCTCGTTCGAACGAGTTCCAGTTCGTTCCAACGAACTGTACCTTCTAACGAGATCTCGTTCGAATGAAGTTATCGAACGAGGTTCCCTTTCGTTAGAAGCGACTGGTCAATTCGTTAGAAGCTCGTTCTAACAAGTTCGTTCGAACGACCTGGGCAGGGGCTTCTAACGACCTACCAGTTTCGTCCCAGATTTTTCTAAATCTCGTTTTTCACCATTTATACTCCTCAAATCTCTTCTAAACTAAGTCCCAACAATACTTTAAGGTCTCTAATCAATTCTAAACATATCAAGGTTATAAACTAATGTAATTTACGGAGTTAATTCTTCCCAATCATCATTAAACCATCAAATCTCATCACTTTCCCCCAATATTTCAAGAACACAAACCCTAAAATTTTAAATCATGAATTTGCCCAATTTAAATCCGTTTTAAATTTCATCCAATCGTAAATATCATCAGTATGAACATCTACCTATCATTCTACATGCAAATCCTCCTCAAGATTTCAAGTTCTAAGTTTCAAAATACATGGGTTTTCATTATCTTTCAAGAACAATTGATATTCTTCAATTTTCTAACATGGAAGGAACATTCTACGAATTTAAATATAATTAAAACACTTGCCTTGATTGTCTCTGAATTTGGTGTTGATTTCTGTAAAGGTTTCTGCAGAATTCCTTCTCTTTCTTTCCCTCTCCAAGCTTCCTTCTCCAAAGGTGGCTATGGTGGCTAGGGTTTTCTTTGGGAAAGTTGGAAACCTAAATGATAACCTCTGTAGCTTAATGGGTTAATATGGGTTGGTTAGTGTCTTAGTGGGTCAATTCCCAATCAGATTAAAACTCCCAATTTTCGTCACTTTTAATTCCTCAAAATATAAAATTACCAAAATACCCTTTATGATGCCGGTATGGCCTAAAAATACCCCGGAATCCAAACTACACCCCCGGCTAGTGTTTTCTGACTATCTCGACCCTTCCGGACGCGTTGGCGCACTCAAAACGACCATACGGATAATAGAAATAAAAATAACTTTTATAATTAAAATAATATACCATGACGCGGCGGTCACACGCGTCTCAACAAAATTCCCAAATTGCCGTATATAAATCTCACGACAAATTTCATAATTCCAAATTCATATAACATCATATATGCACATAATCAAATACCAACTCGCATCTCGTTAGTATTTATAACCCGGATTAATTTCCAATTAATACGCATTTAATTAATTAATCCCAAAAATAAATATAGCCAAAAGTACGGGGTATTACATACTCCCCCCCCCCTAATAACTGAATTTCGTCCCGAAATTCGAAACTAGAAAGTACCTGCTAAAAACAACTCTGGATAACGTTTGCGCATCTCATCCTCGTGCTCCCATGTGGACTCCTCGACATTGTGATGTCGCCACTGAACACGCACTAACGGAACTATCTTTGACCGCAGTTTCCTCTCGCTTCGGTCCAAAATGGCAATCGGCCCCTCCTCGTAGGAGCTATCCGGCTGGAGATAGATGTCCTCCACACCAATGTGAGAATGAGCCAAATTATCTCTAAGGTATTTCCTCAGCGAGGAAATATGGAACACATCGTGAATCCGATGCAAATGCTCCGGTAACCCAAGTCTATACGCAACCGGTCCGATCCGCTCAATAATAGGAAACGGCCCCACATACCTTGGTGCCAACTTCCCCTTCTTCCCGAAATGCATAATCCCCTTCATAGGAGACACTCTGAGCAAAACCTGGTCCCCCACTTGGAACTCTCTGAAAAATCTCTTCGCATCAGCATAACTCTTCTGCCTGTCTTGAGCTACCCGAATGCGACTCCGAATCAACTGAATCCTTGCCGAAGTATCCTGAATCACTTTCAGCCCAAGTAGTTTGTTGTCCCCCACCTCTAACCAACATGCTGGGGAACGACAAGGCCTACCGTACAATGCCTCAAACGGATCCATGCCAATAGTGAACTGATAGGAGTTGTTGTAAGCAAACTCCACCAGTGGAAGGTACTGCTCCCATCCACCCCCGAAGTCAATAATGCACATGCGTAGCATGTCCTCCAACATCTGATTGGTGCGCTCGGTCTGCCCATCAGTCTGCGGATGATAAGCAGTACTCAACCGCAATTCCGTGCCCATGGCCTCCTGGAAACTCTCCCAAAACCTCGAAACAAATATCTTGTCTCTGTCAGACACGATATTTAGGGGCACACCGTGAAGTCTCACAATCTCTGAAATAAAGAGCTGGGCATACTGTCCCGTAGTGTAGTCAGTCCTTACGGGTAAAAAGTGAGCGACTTTGGACAACCTGTCCACAATTACCCAAACGGAGTCATGACCTCTCTGCGACGTAGGCAACCCCGTGATAAAGTCCATGGATATGCTCTCCCACATCCACACCGGGACCTCCAACGGCTGTAGCAGTCCTGCTGGTCTATGATGATCCACTTTTACAAGATGACAAGTGGCGCATTTCAAAACAAACTCAGCGATATCTTTCTTCATACCGCTCCACCAATACTGTCATCTCATGTCTTGGTACATTTTGTCCCCTCCGGGATGTACCGCGAACCGTGAGCCTTGCGACTCTGCCATCACATCGTGTCGCAATTCCTCCCCTTCCGAAACTACCAATCTCCCATTGAAGCGTAATCCCCCGTCTGAGCTGACGGTATAGGACTCGTCTCCCTCTGCTAGTAATCGAACTATCTGCTCCTGACAGAACGAGTCATTAGCCTGTGCCCGTACTACCTTCGTGACAATCAGCGGTGTAACGGTCATCACAAACATGAAAGATCGGGCCACTGCATCCTGGTGTCCCAATTCCTTCCACTTAGCCTTCCACACCTCTGCCACATCATCTGTTGGCCTACGGCTCAACGCGTCTGCTACCATGTTAGCCTTACCCAGGTGGTACTGGATGTCGAACTGGTAGTCTTTCACAAATTCAAGCCACCTACGATGCCGCATATTCAACTCTTTCTGCGTGAACAGGTACTGTAGGGACTTGTGGTCCGTGAACAGTTGGAACTTCTCCCCCAAAAGATAGTTCCTCCAAATCTGTATGGCAAATACCACTGCCGCCAACTCCAAATCATGCGTGGGGTAATTCTTATCATGAGGCTTAAGCTTACGGGAAGCATAAGCTATGGCCTGTCTCTCCTTCTGTAATACACCTCCCAGTCCTTGCAAAGACGCATCGGTGTAAACTAAATACTCAACTCCCGGTCTCGGCAATGCTAACACAGGTGCTGAGGTCAATTTGTCCTTCAATTCATCAAATGCCAACTGACAGGCATCACTCCAGATGTATGGCACACCCTTACGTGTCAGATGTGTCAAAGGACCTGTTATCTCTGAGAAGCCCCGAATAAACCTCCTGTAGTATCCTGCTAGACCCAAGAAACTACGAATCTCAGTCGATGTCGTGGGCTGTCTCCACTCCCTCACTGCTGATACTTTCCCCAGATCGACAGATATTCCCAGGTCGGAAATGATATGTCCCAAAAACTGGACTTCCTTCAGCCAAAACCCGCACTTCTCATATTTTGCATACAACTCGTTCTGACGAAGTGTCTGCAAAACCTGCCTCAAATGCTCGGCGTGCTCCTCCTCTGTCTGGGAGTAAAACTGTATATCATCAATAAAGACAATGACAAACTGATCTAGGAAATCCCTGAACACTCTGTTCATCAAGTCCATAAACACAGCTGGAGCGTTGGTCAAACCGAAAGGCATAACCCGAAACTCGTAAGAACCATATCTCGACAAGAACGCAGTCTTCGAGACATCTTCCTCCCTGATACGCAACTGATGGTATCCCGATCTCAAATCAATCTTTGAGAAGAAAGAAGCTCCTCTCAACTGGTCGAATAAGTAATCGATTCGAGGCAACGGATACTTATTCCGTATCGTGACCTTATTCAACTCTCGGTAGTCCACACACAATCTCAGTGAACCGTCCCTCTTCTTCACAAACAAAAATGGAGCGCCCCAAGGTGAGGTACTCCTGCGAATAAAGCCCTGACCTAACAGCTGCTCTATCTGATCCCGTAACTCCCTCATCTCAGCTGGAGCCATACGGTGTGGTGCGCATGCTATAGGTCTCGTACCCGGTAGCAAATCAATAACAAAGTCTATCTCTCGACTGGAGGGTAAGCCTGGTATCTCCTGAAACACATCCGAATACTCCCTGACTTCTGGGATAGAATCTAAAGGAATCACTACCTCCTTAGAGGTATCCTCCTCAATGTAATACAAATGAGCGGTCGATCCTCCCTCTAGGCGAGGCATCGCCACTATAAACATCTCTTGCCCCGGAATGGTAAAAACAATGATCCCGCTGAAGCAATCAATCATGGACCTATAAGCTACGAGCCAATCCATAACGATAATCACATCGTGAACATGCATATCTAATACTAACATGTATGCAGGTAATACTAAACCACCAATCTCTACCCCCACTCCCCGACATATAAAGAAAATAAGTGACCCACTCCCCAATGGTGAGTCGACACACGTCACTGTGCTCTCTGCCGTAGCTAACAATCCTAAAGCTTTCGTGAAGTGTGTAGCTATAAAACAATGTGTAGCCCCCGTATCAAATAATATCCGACCCATAGTGCCATGGATAGAAAATGTACCCTCAATCGCGGGCGGTGCCTGTGGAACTGTAGCCTGGTAGACGTTGTAGACACATCCATACTGTAGCCGCCCCTGCTGAACTGGGACTGCTGGAATGGGTGGCAATGCTGCCATCTGTGGCGGTGCAGGGAGAGCGACGGGAAACATAGGCCTCTGTGGCTCCTGGCGAGCACCCTGCTGCTGCTGCTGTGGGGCCCTGCCCCTATCAGGACAATCCTGTCGCTTATGCCCAGTCTTTCCACAAACAAAGCACTTCCCTGGGAAGTTCCCTCCTCTCTGCCCCTGCTGTCCCCGGCCCTGGTGGCCGTTACCGTTCCTCCCTTGGCCCTGCTGGCCCTGGTGAAACTGCTGCCCATTCTGCCCCTGTTGGCCCTGATGGCCGTTTGGACCCTGATGGCCCTGACGGAAACCTCCTTGTCCCTGTCTGTAGTTCCCTGACCGGAACGTCTTATTATCCCCCTGCTGGGAGCCCTGCTCATTCTGTCTCTGCCCCTGACCAGATTGTGCCCCGCTGGCACCTTGTCCTCCAGTCCTGCCCTGATGGCTGGACTCCCCCGACTTCTTGCCCTCGGCCATATGAAAACGGTGGTCCTGGCAGTGTAACAAAGCAACGTTAACCACATCGGAATACGTGGCCAACGAAAGGTTCCCTAACAGATGCTGACGGATCCTCCAAGTCAACCCGTCCGTGAACTTCTCAATCTTCTTCTTCTCTGTTGGTATCTCATCTGGAACAATATTCAATAGATTTGTGAACTCGGCCTCATACTCGGCCACAGTCTTACCTTCCTGATTCAGACTCATTAATTTCCTCCTCATTTTCGTGTGAACAGCCGACGGAAAGTACTTGCGGTCAAACCGCACCCAGAAGTCCTGAATAGTGAGAGTATCCCTCTCCTCCATGGTGGTAATAGACTCCCACCACTGTAGCGCAGATCCAACTAGCTTGAAAGTAGCTAGCACCTGCTTCTGGACATCCGTGCACTCATACATCCTTAAGTTCCTCTGCATATCCTTCCTCCACTGGCTCGAGACTACCACATCTAAGCTACGTGCAAACTCTGGCGGATGCGCTTTCTGAAAAGCGTCACGTACACGCTCCCAAGCAAACGGGAATGCATTTGCCTGAACTGGCGCGGCAACCGGCGCCTGCGGTGGTGCCTGCTGAACAACAGCAATTGTGACATTTACCGCTTGGGCTACTATAGCTGCAACCTCAGCGGCGTTCATCATGCCCTGAACTGGAGCGAGCTGGGGTTCGGGCGTTGCATCCCTGGGAACTCGTCGTGCACGTCGTGGAGGCATCTAAAATAAGAATGAAGTTTATAAGTTCGTAGTTATAAACTTAATATAGCTGAAGAATGAAGCATACACAAAAAGAGTACAACAGTCCTAAAATATAGGGCTTTATATCAAAGAAACTTAGCGGAAACATAATAAGCCGTCAGATCCTAAAGGACACTAGAACCTGATGCTCTGAAACCACCTGTGACACCCCGACTAATTAAATACCGGGTAGCTACTCCTTTATTAAATTAATTCAAAATGCCAAGTTGGCTCAGTTAATAGCATCACTGTCGAAAACATTTTTTTACTATTACTAACCACCTAGTATTTAAAAAGTAAGTGCCAAATTTTAATTAAAGTCTGATTAACATGAAACAAGTGTAATAAAGAATAATAACACCATTCACCATACTGAAGTAAAAAGAATAACCATCACATACTGTAAATAAAGTCTGGTGGAAAAACTCCTCACTACAAATCCCACAACTGAAATAAATAAATCGAATACTAAAACAATACATGCCAAAGTCTGAAAACTGTAATGGAAATGTAACTCTAATAGAAATGGGCAACATGCCCTACAACTGATAGATAATGATTATGGAATCCAAGTGATAGAGGCGTCTACAAGAAAAACCTTGTAGCTTCCACAAACAGCTACAGCTCGTCACCTGAATGAGTATCCTATGCATGGTGTCCTTGTGGCTGGGCACCTAAAATGGTTTTACAAGAAAAGTAGATTTGAAAGCAAACGAGTCAGAGCCCGAATGTGGAGTTATATTTTAAAAACCCGCAAGTGCTTTAAAAACATTTAAAACATTAAATGCAAAGTACATGTTAGGACGTGCACTCACATGATATTCTCACCTCTCGTCTAACTGTGCACTCCTAACGTAAGTACCCATCTATAACGACACAAACCACTAGCTAAGTGCCATCATATCTAGCTAGACTGTCATAGGTCCTACCCTGATTACTCGGTTCTATTAACATTATAACGCTCGTAATTATGTAGGGGTTCAACGTAAACTCAGATGCTCAATATGCAATATATATCACTATTAGTTAACTCGTTATATTTCTCGAATCAATACCGTAATTATATTCACAACATCAACATGAAGGTTCCCATTAATTAAGTGTATATTATTCACATCATAAATATACAATATAAGCACCCCAAGAACTAAGCTGTGGTGCACACATACTCTGCTATCCATCCCGGTACATCACGTACATAAGGATTACATATTCCGAATCTCTCAGGAATAGTTCACAGATAACAACATCACAAATAATGGAGGCGAACACAGTCACATCACATGGGTCACGCACATACCTACGCTCCCACGATCAGCGGACTTATTAATATCCCAATAAGTATTTCTATGACCTATGTTCATCAAGGTAACCAGTCTAAATCCGGGCAACACAAGGATTAGAGGGCCCTAAGCGAACGCAAACCTCCCGTGATAGCAAGTATGGTAGGTATGTCATACACACAATTCATATACCAATACTAAGTAAACAAACGTCTTAGTAATCTCGTAGTTTAATTGTAGTACTACTAGTACCAATATATAATTCACACACTTTATACGATTCCAATTAATAATCATACGTGCTATAATCTATTCTCACGTCGTAGTAGACACTCACGTCTCAACCCAAACGGTTCATTGATTTAAATCACTCGTATATAATTTACTCCTCATAATAACCCAAATGTCCCAAATCTATCCATACATCATCAAAGGAAGGTTATATATATCCTCGAACAAGTTTACGGGACTCCAAAAATCGAAACAGTCCAAAAAGGCCCAAACTGTCAACTCGTTAGAAGTCTCGTTCGAACGAGACTGTTCGAACGAGATTCCTCTGTCGGCTCGTTAGAAGTTTCGTTCGAACGAGACTGTTCGAACGAGTTCCAGATCGTTCGAACGCACTGTACCTTCTAACGAGATCTCATTTGAACGAATTTATCGAACGAGGTTCCCTTTCGTTAGAAGCGACTAGTCAATTCGTTAGAAAGCTTGTTCGAAGGACCTGGGCAGGGGCTTCTAACGACCTACCAGTTTCGTCCCAGATTTTTCTAAATCTCGTTTTTCACCATTTATACTCCTCAAATCTCTTCTAAACTAAGTCCCAACAATACTTTAAGGTCTCTAATCAATTCTAAACATATCAAGGTTATAAACTAATGTAATTTACGGAGTTAATTCTTCCCAATCATCATTAAACCATCAAATCTCATCACTTTCCCCCAATATTTCAAGAACACAAACCCTAAAATTTTAAATCATGAATTTGCCCAATTTAAATCCGTTTTAAATTTCATCCAATCGTAAATATCATCAGTATGAACATCTACCTATCATTCTACATGCAAATCCTCCTCAAGATTTCAAGTTCTAAGTTTCAAAATACATGGGTTTTCATTATCTTTCAAGAACAATTGATATTCTTCAATTTTCTAACATGGAAGGAACATTCTACGAATTTAAATATAATTAAAACACTTGCCTTGATTGTCTCTGAATTTGGTGTTGATTTCTGTAAAGGTTTCTGCAGAATTCCTTCTCTTTCTTTCCCTCTCCAAGCTTCCTTCTCCAAAGGTGGCTATGGTGGCTAGGGTTTTCTTTGGGAAAGTTGGAAACCTAAATGATAACCTCCGTAGCTTAATGGGTTAATATGGGTTGGTTAGTGTCTTAGTGGGTCAATTCCCAATCAGATTAAAACTCCCAATTTTCGTCACTTTTAATTCCTCAAAATATAAAATTACCAAAATACCCTTTATGATGCCGGTATGGCCTAAAAATACCCCGGAATCCAAACTACACCCCCGGCTAGTGTTTTCTGACTATCTCGACCCTTCCGGACGCGTTGGCGCACTCAAAACGACCATACGGAAAATAGAAATAAAAATAACTTTTATAATTAAAATAATATACCATGACGCGGCGGTCACACGCGTCTCAACAAAATTCCCAAATTGCCGTATATAAATCTCACGACAAATTTCATAATTCCAAATTCATATAACATCATATATGCACATAATCAAATACCAACTCCCATCTCGTTAGTATTTATAACCCGGATTAATTTCCAATTAATACGCATTTAATTAATTAATCCCAAAAATAAATATAGCCAAAAGTACGGGGTATTACAAAAATCTTCCCTCATCTTTCTTGAGGACAATGGTGGGGTCATCCCCTCCATTGACCCTCATTATAGTCGAGGGTTATAATTACCAAATTAATGGTTTTAAAGTCTTCCTTCGTATTTCTTGAGGACAATGGTGGGGTCGTCCCCTCCATTGACCCTCATTATAGCCGAGGGTTGTAATTACTAAATTAATGGTTTTAAAGTTTTCCCTCGTCTTTCTTGAGGACATTGGTGGGGTCGTCCCCTCCATTGACCCTCATTATAGCCGAGGGCTGTAATTACCAATTTAATGGTTTTAAAGTCTTCACTCGTCTTTCTTGAGGACAATGGTGGGGTCGTCCCCTCCATTGACCCTCACTATAGCTGAGGGTTGTAATTACCAAATTAATGGTTTTAAAGTCTTCCCTCGTTTTTCTTGAGGACAATGGCAGGGTCGTCCCCTCCATTGACCCTCATTATAGCCGAGGGTTATAATTACCAAATTAATGGTTTTAAAGTCTTCCCTCGTATTTCTTGAGGACAATGGTGGGGTCATCCCCTCAATTTACCCTCATTATAGCCGAGGGTTGTAATTACCAATTTAATGGTTTTAAAGTCTTCCCTCGTATTTCTTGAGGACAATGGTGGGGTCTTCCCCTCCATTGACCCTCATTATAGTTGAGGGTTGTAATTACCAATTTAATGGTTTTAATGTCTTCCCTCGTCTTTCTTGAGGACAATGGTGGGGTCGTCCCCTACATTGACCCTCATTATAGCCGAGGGTTGTAATTACCAATTTAATGGTTTTGAATCTTCCCTCGTCTTTTTTTAGGACAATGGTTGGGTCGTCCCCTCCATTGACACTCTTTATAGGCCGAGGGCTATAATTACCAATTTAATGGTTTTAAACAAAGTTTTCCCTCGTCTTTCTTGAGGACAATGGCGGGGTCGTCCCCTCCATTGACCCTCATTATAGGGAAAGAGTCATCCTCTGAAGATGTTTCCATGCATCCTAGAACTGACATACAAGATGAGAAGAAACACTGATATTTCTCATTAATTTTTCAAGTTTTCTATCGGAGCAACACCTCTTACAACTATCGTTCGATAGGACTTTACAAAACTACTGATAGTATTTCTTCAAATGATCTGCATTCCAGGGGTTGGAAAAGGGTTCCCCCTCTAGGTTTTCTAGTCTATAGGTCCCAGGGACGACTTTGTCGATGACCCTACATGGGCCATGCCAATTAGGATGGAGCTTTTTGGTATTTTGCCAAGTCTTTTTGAGGCCCCATCGCAATTGGTCTCTATTTCACCCTCTGATTGTAAAACCTTGCAGTCCTCTGCTGGTAGGCGACCTGCCTTATCTCGACATCTTCCCTCCTTTCCTCAATCAGGTCTAAGTCGAGTCTCCTCTCTTCTGTATTTCTCCGAGGGTCATACATTTGGACCCTATGAGTAGGAAACCGAATCTTGGTGGGGATGACGTCTTTCGAGCCATAAGCTAGCATGAATGGGGTCTCTCCGGTAGAGGTCTTCGCTGTCGTCCTGTAGGCCCACAGCACGGCATATAATTCTTCATTCGATCTTCCTTTTTCCTCCTCAAGTCTCTTCTCGATCCCATCTAGGATCGTCCTGTTTGTGCCTTCCGTTTTCCCATTAGCCTGAGGTCGGCCTGGGGTAGAGAAGAATTATTTTATACTCACCCTTTCACAGTACTTCTATAGAGATGTATTCTTGAACTGAGTCCCGTTATCCGAGATGAGGGTGTTGGAGAGACCATATCTGCATATAACATTTTTCTAGATGAACTGGAAGGTCTTCTTCTCTGTAATCATGACCATCGGTTCGGCCTCCACCCATTTTGAGAAATAGTCAATCGCTACGATGAGGAACCGATAGTTATTGACTGCTCTTGGTAAGGGTCCTACGAGGTCGATCCCCCACACTGCAAATGGCCATGGGGATGTAATGTAGGCAAGAGGCTGATGGGGTTGGTGAGAGATGGTGGAAAATCTATGGCATTTATCGCACTTTTTTACATATGTCGCGGTGTCTTTCCCCAAGGTCGTCCACCAGTACCCTTGGGTGATCACCCTCTTCAGTAAGGATCTGCCCCCAACGTGGCTTGAGCACGATCCTTCGTGCACATCTTGCAAAATGGATGGGACTTCAGATGGGTGCACACACCTAAGTAAGGGGAGTAAAAACCCCTTTTTGTTCAAGGTGTCCCCAATGACAGTGAACTTTGCAGCCCTGTATCTCAACTTCTTCCTTTCTTGCCTTGCTTCGGGCATCTCCCCCTCTTTAATGTATTTGATCAGAGGGTCCATCCACGAAGCTTCTTGAGAAACATTTAGGCAATTTCTAAGTGTTCCCTCATCGTCTTCAATAGTTGTCCGAAGCAAAATTTCCACTGGGACCGTCCTCCTGATGTCTGTCCTAGTTGCCGAGGCCAACCTAGAATGGGCGTCAGCTCAACCATTATCGAGCCTAGGTATCCTCTTTAACCTTACTTATCTGAATCCCTTCAGTAACGACCTCACCTTCTCAAGGTACCTAGCCATCCTCTCATCCTTGGCCTCGTAGGCCCCTAGGATCTGATTCACTACTAGCCTCGAATCACTATGAACCAAAATCTGGTCGACACTAAGAGATCTGGCCAAGGAGAGGCCGGCTATCAAGGCCTCATATTCGGCCTTGTTATTGGTGGCCTTAAAGTTGAACCTCAGGATGTACTCAATGTCTGTGCCATCGGGTGCTGATACCATTAATCCATCTCCACCCTCGCTTTTGCAAGAGGACCCATCGACGAAGAGACTCCACACGGTATGTTCTTCTGAGAAACTTCCCTTGGTGAGTGGCCCCTGTCTAAAGAGATATCTTCCCTCTTCATTTTCAACCACTTTGCTTCTAGCGGTGTTTGTCTCAGCCTTATCTGCAGGTGTGACGGTGAGCTCACCTTGTCGGGTATCTATCTTCCCGAGGCTCTCACCCTCGGCTTCATCATCTTCCCAAGTAAACACGACCACGAAGTCTGCCAATGATTGCCCCTTAATGGCCATCCTAGGCTGATACACTATGTCAAACTCCCCCAGCTCTATAGCCCAGGCCATTAAACTCCCTGATTTTTCAAGCTTGTGCAAAACCTACCTAAGGGGAGAGTCAGTAAGGATGACCATTGTATGAGACTGGAAGTATGGCTTCACCTTTCTCGATGCATGGATCAAGGCATAGGCCAAATTTTCCATCCTTGGATGTCTTTGCTCTGCCCCCTGGAGTGCCTTGCTGTTAAAATACACAGGCTTATGTACTCCGTCTTCGTCTCTCACAATGGCTGCACTGATGGCTGACTCTGAGATTATGAGGTATACATAAAGTCGTTCACCCTGCATGGGCCGTGACAACAGCAAGGGAGACCCCATGTATTATTTTAACTCCTCGAAAGCCTCATCACACTCTTCACTCCATTCGAAGGCTTTCTTGGGAATTTTAAAGAATGGTAGACACCTGTCTGTGGCCCTAGACACGAACATGTTTAAGGCAACAACTCTCCCTGTGAGTTTTTGAACGTCTTTAATGCACTTGGGGGTCTTCATCTCAACAAGGGCCTTTATCTTTTCAGGATTGGCCTCGATGCCTCTTTGGTTGACAATGAACCCCAAGAACTTCCCTGCTCCGACCTCGAAGACACACTTGGCCGGGTTAAGCTTCATCTAGTATTTGTCCATCGTATTAAAGGTCCTCTCCAGGTCTGCCACATGATCCTCTGCCTTCAAACTCTTAGTCAACATGTCATCTACATAGACCTCCATAGACTTCCCAATTTTGTCTTTGAACATTTTATTTACGAGGCGCTGGTACGTTGCCCCCGCATTTTTTAGGCCAAAGGGTATGACCCTATAATAGTATGCCCCCTTGTCAGTAATGAATGTTGTCTTCTCCGAGTCCTCAGGGTTCATGAAGATCTAGTTGTACCCTGAATAGGCATCAATAAAGCTCATGAGCTCATGGACTGCGGTAGCGTCTACCATCTGTTCAATGCAAGGGAGAGGGAAGTTGTCTTTGGGACAGTGCTTGTTGAGGTCGGTGAAGTCCACACACATTCTCCACTTCCCGTTGGCCTTTGGGACAATGACTGCATTGGACAGCCATTCAGGGTAGATGACCTCTCTGATAAACTCAGCATCTTCCAGCTTCTTGACTTCATCCCTAATGACCTCATACTTTTCTCGAGAATAAATTCTCCTCTTCTGCTTTATCGGCTTTGCTCCCTCTACCACATTGAGCTTATGGCACATAATTTCAGGGTCGATCCCCAGCATATCTACATAACTCCACGCAAAGATGCTTCGTCTTTTCCTCAACAGTTTAATGAGGTCTTCCTTGATATTGGGCTTCAGAGACTTGCCGACTTGGACGGTTTTTTTTGGGTCATCCTCATCGAGGATGATGGATTCTACCTCTTCCACGGCCTTTCCTTTCTTTAGCTTTGTCTCATCCCTGGGGTCTAGGGTATCAATATTATAAGTGGTTGTAGCCCTCTTGTGTGCCTCTCTTTCTTCAGCGGAGTTGTAGTAACATTCTCGCGCTGTCGTCTAGTCTCCCTGAACTTCCCCCACCCCGTAAGGGGTAGGAAATTTAATCATCTGATGGACCGTAGATGACACAGCTTCAAATCCCTTGAGGGACACATGCCCAAGTATGATGTTGTAGGCCGAAAACACATGCTCATCCATCACAAAGAAACCGACCTTCTTGGTAAGCCATCTCGGCCACTCATCCCCCATCCTGACATCGGCCTCATACACTCCAAGGGGATGAACCTTTTCCCCACTGAACCCAATCAATGGATGATGGTATGGGACGAGTCTAGCACGGTTGAGACCTAAGGCTTTGAAGCACGGCCAAAACATTACATCTGCATAACTGCCCCCGTCGACCAATATCCTCGGCACTTCACACCCGTACACCCTAGTTGTGACGACGAGTGGGTCGTTGTGTGGGGCAAGGAGGCCTTTAAAGTCCATTCTCGAGAACCCCACTATCAGAGTGTCCATAGCTCCATTCTTCCTATTTTCTTACTTGACCTCCAGAGAGGTTGAGTGTACCGTCTTCGTCACTGCCTTGGCCTCAGCCACATGGGCCTTCCTGTCAGCGACCTCAGTGCCTCCTCCTGCTAGACCCCCGGAGATCATTCCCACTCCAAGAGAGATTATATTAAGCCTCTTGAAAGGATCTTGGTCATATCTCGGAGGGAGGTTATGGTCGTCCTCATCATCAGAAGGGTAGTCCCCTCTTTTTTGAGGACCTTCTCTACATGGATCACCTCGCTTTTTCCTGGAGTCATCCCCTCAGCCCCTCTTGAAGGCACCTCTGTCGATGTACTTTCTGAGCTTCCCTTCTTTCAGCATCTTCTTAATCTCATCTTTCAGAGCGAAACATTTGTCTGTCACGTGGCCATGGTCTTGGTGAAATTCACACCATAGGTTCTTATTCCTCTTGTTGGGGGTTACCCTCAACTTCTCAGGCCACTTCAGAGGCCGGTCACTCTTTATCTCATTGAGAATATGTTCACAGCTGACCATTAGAGGGGTGTAACCAACGAACTTGTCGTTCGTAGACCTCTTCTTCCCCTCTTTGTTCTTCTTAGGGTATTTACCCCCACTAGCGCCTCCTTTTTCGTCTTCGTATTTTATGGCCATCGCCTCTTCGGTGTTCATCACCTTTCCTGCTGTTGACAGTAATTCAACCATCGTCCTCGGAGGGTCTTCAGCAAGCTTCCATAACAACTTCCCCTTTTGGAGTCCTCCGATCAGGGCTGTCATAGCTATGCTCTCCTCATAGTCTTCCACCTCCAACTTTTCTTTGTTAAATCTGGCTATGTAGTCTCTTAGACTCTCATTCTCCCCCTGCTTAACATAGAGCAGGTGGGTGGTCTTCTTCTGTGGCCTCATCCCAAAGTAAAAGTTGTGGATGAACCGGTCTGCCAACTGCTTAAAGTTTTCAATGGAGTTTTTTGGGAGAGACGTGTACCAGACATGTGCAGCCCCAGTCAGGGTACCAGAGAAGGCACGACACCTTATCTCCTCTGAGATAGAGTATATATCTTCTGCTGATTAATACATCTCAACATGGTGGATAGGGTTGGTGCTCCCGCCATCTTGGGGTGACCACAGGTGGCTTGAACTTTGATGGCGTAGGGAAGTTGACTATCTTCGCCACAAAGGGTGAGCCTATGGTGTATCCCTTCTGAAGAGAGTCACAGCTTTTCAGTATATCACCAATCTTATCCTCCAGTCACTGGATCGAGTCATTCCAAGGCCTCGTAGGGTCGGCTTGGACAATGTTATCCCCTGCCACTTCTTTGAGATGGACTGAGGGTTCTGCCGCGGCTGGCCTGTGTGGGCTGTTTATCTCCCCCTAACCGTCATCCCGTCCTTGGGGTCAGCCCCCATGGGGTCGGCCATCAGCCGCCTTCCTTCTAGACCTCGCAGCACTCCTTGATCTAGAAAATTTTTCCCTCAGGTCATTCACTGGGCCCAGCCTCTCAAAGGCCGACCCCCTACTCAAGCGATCGAAAGCAAAGCCTCTTGGGAGATCTTCAGGATTTTTCCTTCCACACTTCCCTCTGCTCTCCTCGAGAGGTCGTACAGTATTGTTGGAGACCTCATACGGTTCTCAGCATTCTATGGGGGCCTCCTCCCCCAACAGATCATCATACCTGTCCTCAGTGCAAGGGTTTCCTTGCTTCCCTAGGCGTAGACGTCGGGGTTCAGCAATATCCCTACTCCGCTGAGGGGGTGGCAGGTCTTTGCGTGGTGCCTGGGGTGGTCCCCTGGCCTCTTGTTGTCCGGGGGCTTCTGCCGGAGTAATCATCTCAGGCGAGACCCCTGGTGGTATTAGTATGTTCTGGCTCAGAGTTGTGAACTGCTCCTGCATGATCCGCTGGCTCGCTGCTAGAGACTTCAAGACTGCCACCATATCAGCCATCTCAGACTGAAGTAGTGGCTGACTGGAACTGGGTCCTTCTCCATCATCCGGTGGGGGAAGTGGTGGTGGTGGAATCTCTAGTGCCATGTGTTTGAGCTATAAAGGGCTGCACTGAAGAAGGTTTGTAAGCTTGAGAACCTTAATGGGTCTCTTTTAATGGTGAAATATCTCCACACAGGGGGAGGACTGGCTCACCACCAGAGTGCCCAGTGAGGTCAAGTTGTATTAAAGGAAGAGACGTCTTCTTGTTCCCACAGACGGTGCCAAACTGATGATGCTGAAATTTAGCACCACCAGATAAGTGATGATGAGCTCAAACAATAGTAACCATGGCAGCCATAGAGATGCAAGTGTATATGTATAAGTGTGTAAGTGTGTAGAAGGAGATAAGTATAAGAGGAATAAGATAATTATGTATAGTGGTTCAGCCAATTAGTCCTACATCCACTGTGAGTGTGTGATCCACTAAGTATGGGCACTAATGGCCTTGGATACAATGCACATAAGCTCACTTTCTCTCTCTACTGTGTGTATAAGCAGAGTTTTTCCTAGGGTTATGATTATCGATCATTCGATCCCCTTGTAGGATTGTAGGTGACAAGTATATATAGGTCTTGGTAGTGTAGTATACCCCCCAAGTATGCATGGTGCATCTGAATGATGATTTATCCAATGTCCTGCTGACACCTGTAGATGCCAAATGATGACATAATATTCCCTCACGTGAGGGGGTGATTCGGTTGTAACGGTCTTCCACGTGTCCTGTGAGCCTCACGCGCACTGTTCCATGCGTCCCCCAAACCACGCGCTGTGATGACGTCACCCTCGGCCTGTAACACGAGGCCGAGGGCAAAGTTCCTTCTCATAGTGAGTCAGTACCAATTTAGGCCTCGTACTGTCGGCCCCTTGGAGGGTCGTCTGGATCCTGATGAAGGGTCGTCCCCTCAAAGGGTCGTCTGGAGCCTGATGAAGGGTCAGCCCCTTGGAGGGTCGTCCAGGCCTGATGGAGGGTCGTCTGGAGCCTGATGAAGGGTCGTCCCCTCAAAGGGTCGTCAGGAGCCTGATGAAGGGTCGGACCCTTGAAGGGTCGGCCCTTTGAAGGGTCATCTGGAGCATGATGAAGGGTCGGCCTCTCGAAGGGTCGTCTGGAGCCTGATGATGGGTCGGCCCCTTGAAGGGTCATCCGGGCCTGATGAAGGGTCGACCCCTTGGAGGGTTGTCCGGGCCTAATGAAGGGTCGGTCCCTCGAAGGGTCGTTTGGAGATTGATGAAGGGTCAGCCCCTTGTAAGGTCATCCGGGCCTGATGAAGGGTCGGCCCCTGAGGGGTCGTCTGGAGCCTGATGATGAGGTCACCCTGACCCCATCAAGGTAAAGGGTGTCCTTGGCCTGGCCATGTGTATATATGGGTATATCAATGCATGTTTAGGATTAATCAAGATAAAATTGGTTTAAAGGAAGACTTGGGTTTTTCACAACTTGGTTTGGTGCTTAATTAAAAGTTGAATAATTTTTGGAGAAAAATTGGTTTTCTTTAAAACACACATATCATGCCACACTTTCAAAATGGTATCAGAGCTAAAAAACATATTTTATTTGTTTTGTGATCCCGTGTGTTTTCAAAGATGAATTCTGAATATAATGAATTTTCTCGAACTCCTATTTTGTATGGCACTAATTACACTTATTGGAAGATGAGAATGAGATGTGCATTAAAATCTATTGATGAGTGTGTTTGGCTTGCAGTCGAGAAAGGTTGGACACCCCCTGTCACTATTGTAGGTGAGGTCACTAGTTTATAGCATGTTGAGTCGTGGACCGAAACTGAACAAAGACTTGCACAATATAATTCTAAGGGTCTGCACGTTATTTTTTCACATGTCACACAAGAAGAATATAATAGAATTATGACTTGTGAAGCATCAAAAGAGGATTGGGATATTTTGTCACTCACTCACGAGGGCACTAGCACGGTTAGGTCGTCAAAGCTTCAAAATCTCACTACACAGTTTGAGACCATTAGGATGTTAGAGAGTGAGACTTTTGATGAGTTTTATGATAGGTTGTCCAATATTTTCAACTCTTCGTTTAACCTAGGTGAGAAAATTCTCGACAACCGTGTCATTAAGAAAATCCTTAGGTCGTTGCCAAGTAGGTTTGAAGCAAAAGTGACTATTTAAAACTCCTTGGGTAGGTTAGAGTCGATGAAACTAGAAGAGATTGTAGGTGACTTACAAACCTATGAAATCGACATGATTACCTCCAAGAAAGTTCCTAAGAAAGAAAAGGGTATTACTTTGAAAACCCGAAAGGAGGAAATTAAAGTTTCGGATTCCGATTCCGATTCCTATTTTGAGGATGTTGCTTTATTGGCAAAGAAATTTAAAAAATTTATTATGTTTCAAAAGCAATCAAAATATGCCAAGAAATTTAAAAACTTCAAGAACAACAAAGTAGATCCCACCTCTAAGGATAAGTTTGAGAACCCTACGAGAGATGAGTCGGATAAGTTTTTTGGGTGTGAGGGGTACGGTCACAAAGTTAGGGAGTGTCCCACTAGACTTAAGAAAGAGGGCAAGCAACCCGTTGTCTATAATGCCACCTTAAGTGATAGTGATCCAGAAGAGGGAGACAGTGCCCCCATTGAGCGTAGCTTTGTTGATTTTATAGCATATCATGTAAGCGACGACGATTCTCATGTGCATGACACTTCTGAGGAGGTTTTGAGTGTATCCCATGTTAGTGAGGGTGAAGAGAGTGACAAGTAGGAGGTAGATGTGAAAAAGTTGCAAAATACGTTTAATGAGTTGTATGCCGAAACGGTGAAGGAGAAAAAGGCTAACTCAAAATTGAAAGCTAAGTTTAATGAGTGTGCCATAGAAAATAATGGTACTTTGATTGAGGATCTTAGGGCACGAGAGAACAAGTTTAAGGAGAAACTAGAGTTTGTGGAGAAAGAGAGAGATAATCTCCGTGGTTTAATGGAGTCCTTGAAAAAGGAAATTTTAGAGTTTGAGGAGTCTATGCATTTTCTAGAGTCTATGATTCACGAGTTGGAGGAGAGTTTGAGGGACTCGTCTAGAGTAAAGTTTGATTTGAAGGCTAGGTCGGAGAAGTTAGAAAAGATCCTAGGCACCCTCCAAATTAATGGAGATAGAGGAGGTATAGGTTTTGATGTGAGAGTTGTTCCCATTCCCCCCGCACGTGCGAGAAACACTAGGAAGGTTAGAAAAGGTCCACATATAGGTAATCATTCCCACCACCGCTACGCTTGCTCATTTTGTGGTAGGAAAGGTCACCCTAGGCATTATTGTTACGACCTTAGACAAGCTCTTAGGAAGTTTAGGAATAAAGTTTCCCCGGTTCCCAAACCCCCATGCATCATTTTACACCTACTTGGGTTCGAAAATTGGATTGAGTGGCTTTTGGAATTAAACTTCATGATTCTCGTTTCAGTGCACTTGATTCTTCCCATGCTAAATCTAAACGATGATAGTGTTGCAATGTTTGTCATATGCTAGTTTTCTTCATGATTTATTCATTGCTGGTATTATGACATGTGTATAATTTTGTATTATAGTTTTCAATTGTTTGAGTCCTATTGAAAAATTCGAAAAGATTTTTCTTTTTAGAAAATTTTGAAAAAACTAAAAGATTTTGATTTTTAGAAAATTTTGAAAAAACAAAAAGATTTTGCTTTTATTTGAGTCAAAATATGAAAAGCCAAAACGATTTTCGGTTTTTGCTTTTGAGTTTACATGTTTGATGTGGTATATTGGTGTGCTTGGAACCCAACCCCCCATCATTTCATTATCCATGTGGCTAGGATATTTGGTCATTATTATCGATGATTAGAATGATCTTAACCATTGTTTATTTGGGGTTGTGTACAAGTTGATATGCATTTTGATTCGACTTTTTATATATGCCAACATTGCACACATGCACGAGTTTATATGGATGTTTGACTTCTCTTGCATATTTGAATTTGGTGAGGTGTTCTTATCTTAATCTTGTCATCTATGCGTAAGTAGACTTTAGGAGAAGTGTGCATGTAATAACCATTTACCGTGAGGATTTGACTTGGTAAAAATGATGAGTGATTCACGGGAAAGGACTGCGAGGGTTCAAAATTAACTCGTCGTAAAAGCCACCGTTTAAAAGATCCCAAAAGAAAATGCAATATTCTATGAAAAGGGCCAAATTTGTTTAATTCATTCCAAAGAATATATTATATTATTGAGGGATTTTGGATGGATTAAAAATTTAACGGGTTTGCACAACTTATCCTAATGTTGAAACATTGCAATTTGACGCTATTGTTTGTAGAATCGTCAAACTTCTGGATTTGTTTGCATGTAGTATGTTTAGTTCATTAAGCTCACTCTTTTATTGTCATGTGGCTATAATAAAGTTTAACGATTTATCGCTATCAATTAGAGCTTCTTGATCGTTTCGATGTGTTGGAATTGTGACTCATTCGTTGTAGTTTCACGCCATTCATTCCATGTCCATGTTTGAGCACGTCGGTACTATGTTTGTATGTAACTCACATTTTTAGTTTTTATGAGTTTTTGCATTTTGTATTATAAGCCTACTATTTTAACACTGTTTTCCTCTTATTAAGCCCTTCCTGGAATTTTTTTGTGGAAATTTTTTCACTGGACAAAAATAAAACACATTTCTGGGAAAATGTGCAATTTTGGCATGTCGTGAGAATTTGTTCAAACGACATCCCATGTCGCGCGAAAGACCTCTGTTTTTCATTCGAGCGACTTCGCTTCTCATTTGACCGAAGTCCCGTCTCGTTTGAATGACAGGTTGAATTGTGCCTTCTGATTGGTTTGCAGTTCTCTGGGTTAAATTGGTATATTTTTGGTACTGCTAAAATTTTTTCCGGAGTGACCTGGTTTATATGTAGGATTTATTGGTTCAAATTGGTTTTTTGCTTATAGTCCATTTATCACACCTGTTTAGATTGATATACTCTTTGTGTGATTCATTGGTTTACGAGCTACTGATTTATCATTTCTTGATCATATTTAGCTGCTCGTTCCATGACTATCTAGCAGTTTCGATTTTCAAATTGGTATCAAATTGATTCAAATTGATATATTATCATGCTAGATACTTTGATTGGTTAATCTTTTCACCGGATTATCTTTTAGAGACAAAAGTGGGGAGATATTTATGTGATGTAGGGGGAGAGATTTGAGCATGTTTTGGTTTACATATTGTTTGACTATATTTGTTTCAAATTGATATTAAATAATTGCTCACATGTTTCAAATGATTTGTTCTTCTTAGAAATATGAATTGGTATCATTTGTTCCTCCATAATTCACTGGGTATTTGTTTGTCTATTTCATGTGTGTGGGTATGCTTTAGAGCGATTCGAGATTACAAATCTACATCACATTCAGAGAATTCATGCTTGTCGGTGCTACATATACTAGTCTGTGTCCTGTATTTTTCTTTTTGGGTTTATGGGATGGGATTTAGGCGTCATACGGCTTGATGGCCCGGTTAGGCATTTCAGTGGTTTAGTTTGGTCCCGGAATAGTCAAAGGGGGAGATTTGTAAAGATATAAATTTCAAATTGAGTCCTTGTATTGTTTTGACTTAATTCTGTGAACAAAACTGTGTTTGTAATATGTCATAGGGAGATTTTTATTTTGTCACGATCCCACTTGGTCTATGATGTATTGAAGAAAATTGAAGACGTTGCGAGAAAGATTCAAAGACTTAGTCATGTCAAAGTTTAATTAGTGCAAGTTTACTCGTCTCCAAAGGTAATTGCATGCCGAGATTACTCAGGTATGAATGCGTATAATTAATGGTGCTCGGAATTGTTTTTATAAAAGATAAAGATGTATTTTTATAAAGAAAAATATTTTAAATGTTTTTAAAAGTGTTTTAAAAGGTTTACACTGAGTTTTTATTCAGATAACTTCGAATATGAGTTTGACTTATTTGGATCTCTCATGGAAGAGACGTTTTGAACAAAAAGACAAAAAGTCAACTATGTCACTCGAACGACATCAGATCTCATTTGAACGAGATACTGATGTCGCGCGAACGACTTGTTTTGTCATTCGGATGACAGAAAATCGAGGCGGCATTTTTAATCCTATTTAAACAGTGTTTGCATCAAAATTTCTTAAGAGTGCATTCTGTAAAATAGTATACGAACCAGAAACTTGTTTGCACATGTTTTCTAAGGTTTACAAAACATAAACACATCATTAGAGTTTGCAAAGATCCGAGTTATTATTCTTATATTCTTACGTGATCTTGCTGCACCAAAGAAGTTTGTTCTATCATTGAACACAAAGGGTTTTGTGGTGAAGAAAAGAGTACTTCTTGTTCCGCACCGTAGATGAATCAAAGCCATTCGGTGGACACCGAGACATACGTGGACGCGTGTGTTGCGGACATGTATCGTGGAAGACAAAATTTCTACGTGGGTACAATTGAAGAACGTTAGAAGATGAGAAGGAACATCAAGACCCATGGGGATTGAGTCTTAGTGTAAGGCTAATCTGTCTTTGTAAAACCATTATTCATAGTGATTGTCTGGCTTGGGTCGTCCGAGGCTGTTTTCCTATTTTGGGTTTTTTCCTCGTACATCTTGCGTTCTGAGTATTCTTTACTTTATTTTACTTTCTTTAATCACTAGATTCATGCTAAGGATTAATAGAGATAAAATTTGTTTAAAGGAAGAATTGGGTTTTTCACAACTTGGTTTGGTGCTTAATTAAAAGTTGGATAATTTTCGAAGAAAAATTGGTTTTGTTTAAAACAAACATATCGGGCCACACTTTCATGAACAATACCCAAATTTTAAGGAGGTGATACCTAGGGATATTCGCAAAGCTGAGGCCGAGAATAAATGTAGAGCTGAGGCCAATTCTAGATTTCCAATATAACCAACCCCTTGTTTGTATTACATCCTCCCTCCACTTCTTAAATATCTATCTCTAATCGAGACTAGTGTTATTAGTATTAGCAGTGACTTAATATCTAATGCCTCTTCACACGAGTCAAAGTCTGTGTCTTCATCTAAGGGTTACAGCACAGCTACATCAAAGTAGTCTGAGAAGGTCGACTCATTCGATGAGGCTATGTGTGTCCCAATGCCTCGACTAGATGATATTTATACAGTCGAGTCCAAAAACTGAGAAAATCCTCAAGGATCCACGAATAAAGACAAGACGAGAGTTGAGGTTGCTTACACACAACTCCCAATAGTTGTTCCCTTTTCGACCATGAATGGAGTCTAGTTCTCCACAAGATTCCCAAGTCGTGTTCCGACCATTGATGTTGAGGCCAGGATGATGATGAGGATGAGGAACTGCTTGACACATCCCATACTGCAACCCTTCATATTACTGTTCGAGAGACAGATCTACTTTTGTGGAATCATATCTACGGGATAAAATACTCTATTCACATGAGAGTCCTATCTAAGGATGAGAGAGCATGTGATAACTAAGGGAGAAAATAAGATATCTATGAACAAATGTTTAGGGTCGACTTCAAATTATCGATTCACCTTAATATTAGAACCATCCTTGCTATCATGGGACTTACCCAACTCAACTTTCACCTAATGCCTGGAAAATCATTATCGGCTTTATTCATCTAAGGAGACTACTTTTTGAAACCAAACTTCCAGTTAGCACTTTTTTAGCTTCCTACACTGTGTCCACCCCTAAGTCTTGGCTTTCCTACTTCCACCTCAAAGTAAGGAAGTATGAAAAGAAGGTATAGATTGTAAATTATACATCGAACCATCATTGGAAGCCCCGATACTTCTTTATGTCGGGGTCCTGAGAGTTCCATACTGACGCTCTATGCGGTGCTAATGAAATAAGGGTTCCCCATAAGTGGGGTAACACACTGATGTCGGCCAGGCTTAACTCGAGCTTAAGTACAAATGGATGAGAAATGAAAGATCATTTTTGAACTCAAGGAAAAGAGGGCGGCCTGATCGATTTTGAACAGTTAATGACCTTTTCTTTTTTAGAAAAGTAGGTATGGGGATTGACCCCCTCATTGAGATCTGTAAGTTCTAAATTTTCATAAATGTATTGTCATTGTTTATTTAAATGTTGATACTAGTCATCATCTTTTTTATAGGTCGTTCAACTATCAACCATGAGGATATTTGGAAGATGGCCTCGTTAAACCTAGGCAACATGCTTGCCAAAATGATAATAAAGAAGACCGTTCTATCGTCCACTAGGAAAAAGCCGAAGACGGGCCAGGTCAGAAAGAGGGATCAAAAAAGTGAAAAGACCTTCCTGAGGATGTCCCTCCTCCAATAACTAAGAAGATAAATAAGGATGTCCCGTCCAAGACTGCTGCTAATCGGCTATCCCAATATTAAGTAATGCTACACTCGCATCCTGAAAGCCTCAGCTAACAATCTCCATTAACTCTCGGATCGGTGACAAGAATAGAGCTATAGGGTCCATCCTAGCCGAATCTAATAGAATATCACACCAAGATATGGACTCGTCTCGGCTTGGAGACTTTACTCTTCATAATGTCACCTAGGTAATATTATTTCAAGTTGCTCTTCATTATGTTTGAGTGTTTTCTTGTCTTTTGGTAACTTTTTCTTTCTTTATGCTGGAGTCTCCACTTTCCCTTCACTAAGTGAAAAATGGGTTCAGGACAACCTTCTTATGGTCCATTAGGCGAATGAGTCCCATAAGGCTAAACTGAAGAAACAGTTGAAAGACGTTGAGTTAAATTATAAAAACGCAATGGACGAGCTAAATGAGAAGTAGACATTGAACTTGGAGACTCAAAAGGCTGTCCATCAGGAGAAGATTTCTAGTCTCTAGAAATAAAATTAGGGAGACACTAAAGAAGTCATCAATAAGGATATTGAGGCCTTCAAGGGGTCAAGGGATTTTATTGTCTATTCCCTCTAGTATTTGTAGAGGGGTGTAAAGATGGCCTTTCGATGGTCCTTGAACAAATATCTTGGCCTCAGCAATATTGAGTCCCAACTACGAGAGTGCTTGAAGACCTTTGAACTTACTAACTCGAAAACTATTATTTCTCTCAGTGAAGTGGTGACTGATCCTTCTCTTGAGACCAATGTGGCCGAGACCATAGTTCAAGATGACACTGAGGCAGTAGACGTCGACAATGTTTAAGGGGAAAATAAAAAAAAAGTCTCTTACAGTTGTTGTCATCAAGGATGAGGACGAGAAGAAAAAAGAATCTTGAACTTTATCTTTTATCGAGTAGCCATCTGCGTCTTGTCAGATGTAATCATATTGCTTAAAAAATGTCATATACTTCTAATATTTTTTAATGTTTGTAACACTTAACAAATTTTTATCTTCTTTTGATGATCATTTGATGATATAAGCAGTCTTGTGTTGGGTATAATCAATGTGTTAAATTAAGTGTAGCTTTTGCTTTCTTATCCTTTCACCATTGAATGGTTTTATGAACATAATTCTTGTGATTACACTATACCTTCAATACACTATATTTACTATAATAAGCTGCAATTCAATAAACATTATAAAATGATTTTTAAATTTTATTTTTCACCAGATGAGTGATGTTATAACATTGATACCCCTATCGGTGTTGTTTGGAAGGTATATATGAGATGAGGCTCCTGAAAAACTCTCATATTTTCAAGGGAGTTTTCATGATCTTTAATTCACCATAAGCTGATATCTAAATAACCATATATAATTATTTTTAAATTTTGTTTTTCACCACATAAGTGATGTCATAACACTGATCCCCCCTCTCGGCATTGTTAGGAGGTTATGGAGGAGACAAGACTCCTCATACACTCTCATATTGTCGAGAGAGTTATTATCATCTTTAATTCACCATAATTTGATCTTTAACCAACAATATAAAATGATTTTTAAATTTTGTTTTCACCACATGAGTGATGTTATAACACTGATCACCCCTCTGGGCATTATGGAGAGGGTATGGAGGGGACAATACTCCTTATACACTCTCGTATCGTGAAGTGTAAGTTGTAAACTAATTCACCATATAAATGATGTTCCTTAGTTTAATTTTATTCAAACCATGTATTAATTGACGATAATAAGTAGGATAAATATGAGCCAACGCTTTGATTTTTCATTAATTACACTACCGTACAAATGAAACTAATACTAAAAATACATTTATTTAAGAGGCTAAATTTTCCACAATTGTTTTAAAATTATAACTATTCATAATATCTTTTCAAGTGGTCGGCATTCCAAGTTTGGAAAAGGGCTCGCCCTCCAAGTTTTCTAGCCTAAAAGTTCCCAACACGACCTATTCAGTCACCCTGTATGGTCTGTGTCATTTGGGATGGTGCTTGTTCATATTTTTCCAAACCTTCTCATAAAATAGGTCACACAATACTATCGTCCTAGCCTCGAACCTTTTGTTATAAAATCTGACAGCTCTAAATCGGTACGTCGACTATCGAACTGTTGCATACTCTCCTCTTTCTTTAACTAAGTTCAGATCTAGGCTTTTTTCTTCTATATTAGCCTCCGACTAATAAGTTTGATTTCTTTGTCTAGGAATTCCAAGATCTATAGGGATGATTGTCTGGAACCCGTATGTAAGCATGAACGGTGTTTCACCAGTCGGCATCCTCTCAGTCGTCTTATACGCCCACAGGATCCCATGGAACTCTTCTATCCATAGACCTATGGAATCTTCTATATTTTTTATCCCCTCAAGTATTGTCTGATTAGTGACTTCAGTTTGTCCATTGTATTGTGGTCGTCCCACAGCATAGAAAACTATTTTATGAAAACCTTCTTGTAGTAGGCTTCTAGTGACCGGTTCTTAAATTGTTTAACATTATCTAATATTAATGTGTGCGAAAATTCGTATCGATAAATGATGTTCTTTTAAATAAACTTAAACATTTTGACTTATGTGATAGATACCATAGCCTCGTCTTCCACCAATTTTGACAGATAATCAATCGATACTAATAGATACTGGTAATTGCATGCTTCATTTAGGAGAGTACCAACCAAGTTGATGACCTAAACTATAAATGGATAGGGCGTTGTGATAGATGAAAGAGTTTGATGAGGAATGGTTGTGAACCTCTTAAACTTATCACATTTCTTCACATACTCAATTGCATCCTTGGAAGGTGTCAGTAAAAAATAACCTTAGATGATGATCCTTTTGTCAAGATACCAACAGCCGATATGAATTGCGCAAGGACCTTCATGGATATCTCATAGGACGTAATCTACCTCAGTAGGGTGAAACACCTGAGTAATGGTAGTAAAAACGCTCTCTTGTAAAGTATGTCACCGATGATGGTGAACTTTGCAACTCAGTATCGGAGTTTCTTCCTCTCGGCCTTAGACTTTGGGAGTTAGCCATCCCAAATTTATTTGATCCACAGATCCATATACGATTCCACCAAATTTTAGATTTAAGAATAACACAAGTCCATTTTTATCTTCTTCAATGCTCAGCCTATGTAGGATATCAACAGGGATGGATCATCTCATTATGGTCGTCGTAGCCGACTCTAGTTTAGTAAAGCGTAAGCTCAGCTATTTTCAAGTTTTGTAATCCTCTTGATCTTAACTTCCTTGATGTTTACCATCATCTTTTTTATGTTAAAAAGTACTTGGCCATCTTCTCATCTTCGGTCCCATAAATTCCCAATACATAGTTGACAACCAACTATGAATCACTATGAACAATCATTTGGACGATGTTTAATGCCTTGGCGAGGGAGAGACCGGTAAAGATCGCCTCTTACTCTGACTAATTATTTTATGCCTTGAAGTTGAACCTTAAGCATACTCTATGTATGTTCCATCTGGGGCCAAGAGTATCAATCCTGCGCAGTAGCCTTTTTCACAAGCCAACATGTCTACAAATAGACTCCCGGTAGGTCCTTCCCTCGAGAGAGGGCCCTCACATAAAATTCCATCTCTGAACAAGAAATATTTCTATGTAGTGCTGATTTTCACAACATCGATCGGTGTGGGGTCTACCACAACTTTCTTTAGCACTGATGCTGGTGTCTATACTTCTTCAATAACTTCTTTACTAGCATCGACCCATGTGAACTCGGCCACAAAGTCTACTAAAGTCATCCCTTTGATTGCATTCCTAGGCTAGTAGATTATGTCAAACTCACCTAGTTGAATTAACCAGGCCATTAACCTACCCGATTTCTCATGTTTGTGATTGACCTGCCTTAAAGGAGTGTCAATAAGCACCACTATTATATGGGATTAAAAGTATGTCTTTATCTTCTTGGAAGTATGTATAAGCACATAGGCCAATTTTTCCATCTTCGAATATTAGAGTTCACCCCTGCAAGACCTTGCTATTAAAGTATATTGGCTTTTATACCTAACAGTGTCAGAATCGGTTAACAGTTTATGAAAAGCTCTCTCACATTCTTCATCCCAGATAAAGGCTTTTTCTTAGTATATTGAAAAATAGAAGACACTTATCCGTTGCCCGAGAGATTAAATGGTTAAGGTTCGTGACCCATCCTATTAGTCTCTGAATGTCATTGATGGTTTTTGGTGTCTACATCTCAATACGTGCTTTAATTTTTGTGGGGTTGGCCTCTATCCCCCTTTGATTCATAATGGAGCCGAGAAACTTTCCTGCTTCAATACCGAATATGCGCTTGTCTAGATTCAGTTTTATCTTGTATTTATCTATTGTGTCGAAAGTGCGCCCAAGACCGACTATATGATCCTCGACCTTCAAACTTTTGGTTAACATATAATCCCTATAGACCTCCATTGTCTTCCCTGTATGGACTTTAAAAACATCTTATTGACCAACCTCTAATAGGTTTCCCTTGCCTTATTTAAGATAAATAGCATTACCTTATAGCAATAGGTTCCTTTATCAGTGATAAAGGATTCTTGGTGTCGGCCTCGTGCATAAAGATCTGATTATAACTTGAATATGTATCCATAAAACTCGTTCGTTCATGCCCAGTTGTATGATCAACCATTTTATCAATACGAGGTAGTAGAAAGTTGTCTTTGGGGAAAGATTTATTCAAGTCAGTGAATTTCATCCACATCTTCCATTTCCCATTTGACTTGGGCACTATGATGACGTTGGAGATCCAATTTGAATATTGGACCTCTCGGACAAACTCGATCGTCTGAAACCTCTTCATCTCTTTTTGAATCCAAATAGTAGACCTCTTGGATACCTCGTATCCGTCTATCACAAAGGTCTTTCATCTTTATTTGACGGGCTTAAATTTTTCATCAAGATTCGGTTGATGACAGATAGTATCGAGGTCTATCCTCGACATATCTCCATGGATGCCATAAAAGAAACGCTACCTTCTTCTTAATAACTTCATTATTTTCTCCATGATCTCATCTTTTAGGGATTAACCGATTTGGATGGGTTTTTTTACTCATCCTCATTGAGGACGATGGATTCTACCTCCTCAGTCAGCTCCCCCATTTTTAGCATTTTCACGTCTCTCAGGTGGAGTGTGTCAATGTTGTACTAAGTGGTTTCTCTCTTACGAGCCTCGATCTCCTCCCCTGAAGCGAAATAGCATTTTCTATCCTCCAATTGGTGACTATGTACTCCCCCTACTATATATGGATTTGGGAATTTCATTATCTGGTGAATCTTGGAAGGTACATACTTGAACTCCTTGAGGGCTTCCATTCCCAAAATTATATTATAGGTCAAGAACATGTGGCCGTCCACGATAAAAAAAAACTAATCTTCTTGGTGAGACACCTCGGTCAGGTGCCCATGAACATGTCCATCTCAAATACTTCCAACGAGTGCCTTTCTCCCCACTGGAGTCGATCAATAGTTACTAATAATGTATCGGTCTCTTTTCCCATCGACCAGGATACGAGAAATAATGTACTCATGAAATATTGTATTGATGGACAATGGATCATCATATGGAGCCAGGATTCCCTCAAAGTCATGTTTTGAAAATTCGATAACTAGAGTGTCCACATCCACATTCTTTAGTTTCCCTAGTTTTCCTTAGTCTTAACTAAATCAAATCCATACACTTTGGCACTATTTTAGCTTCTACCACATATGTTTTTCGATCGGCTGGCTCTATGTTGTCACCTTCCAATCCTCCGAAGTTTATCTTCATATCAAATGAGATCATATGCAACTGACCTTTTAGATCAGGGATTTTTACTTGAAGGCAGTTGCCATCATTAGCTTGGACTTCTCATCTCGAATTATCATCCTTCCTTCTGTTGTGATTTTTTGGGAGTTATCCTTATCACCACTCATGTCTACATATTTTCATAGTTTACCCTAGTTCAGTAATTTTTCTATCTCATCCTTCAGGTAAAATCACTTGTAGGTTATATTCCTATGGTCCAGGTTAAACTTGTGCCATTTGATCATGTCCCTCTTGTGAGGAGGGGACTTGACATTTTTTATCCATCGAATTGCTCTGTCAAAGGAGTGTATTTGGCAAAGTTGTCTTCAACCGTCCTCTTCTTTCCTTTATTATCCTTTTACTGATAGGACTTTCTTCCACCGGACCCCTTTGTGTCTCTCCTCTTAGCCTCTATGGCCTCCTTCGAATTCATGATCCTCTCGACTAAAGCCAGGAGTTCAGCCATGATTTTTAGAGGATCTTCGGAGAGTTTCTGGGGGAGTTTTCCAAGATGGAGCCCATTGATAAAGGATACCATAGAGATATTCTTATCATAATCCTCCACTTCTAGTTTTTCTTTGTTTTATCAGGAGTTGAGTGATATCGATCATTGAATGGTACATCTCTATGTGATGTACTGGGTTTGAACTCCCATCATAGTTAAAACTTACAATAGGTGTGCTAAACTTTGCAGAAGTAGAATAACTTACAATCTTTGGCACAAACAGAGGACCTTCCAAGTAACCTCGACAGCTAAGGTCTCAACTCTTGATCAAGTTATCTTGTATTCAATCCTTTGTACAAAACTATTCCACGTCTTATATTCTGACAATGCATCATTGTCTCCACCTTATATGGGTACTATCACTGGTGATGGCTCCCATCCAGCAGTCCTTTATAAGCTTTTGATCTCCCTCTTGTCATCTCTGTCTCGACTTTTCCTGGGATGATTGTCACAATGTTTGACATTTCCTCTAGATGGCAATGTTGTTAGAGCGAGAATGTTGGTTTTCCTCATCTCCTCTAGGGACAATATGGTCAAAGGCCGAACTCCTACTGAGTCAATAAAAAACTTAGGTCCTTTGTCAGCCATTAGGGGTTAGTGGAGCACTTTTTCCATTGTAGGTCAGGCCTAGGAAAATTGTGTCGTTGAAAGCCTCATATGGCCCTTAGTACTACTTTTCATCGTAGACTTGGTCGTCTGGATATTCTTGGATTTTTTTTCCTAGGTAGAGAAGCCTAGTATCAGAAACATCTCTCTACTGCTAATGGTATTATAGTTCCGTCAATGAGTCCGGGGGTGGTCCCCCTGTCATCGGATCCACCATCTCTCATGAGGCCGGAGTAATGATCTTGAAGCCCTTATATGACACACCCCAACCCAGTTACTTATAATTAAGTTTGAAAGTCAAAGTGAGTCAAACCATAATTAATCTAACCAAACCATAATCACGAGTTTTGATTTCAGAGTCATCATTGTAAATCCATATAACTAAAATCCTTTTTACAACATCAGAGTAATCATGTCCATAAAAACTTTCTTAAAGGATAAATTAACTTAATTACATCATTTACATTTACACAAAATCGTAGTTTCTCCCATTCCTGGCTAACCCAACCTGACCTCCTAGATTTGGCAGTGACATCGCGTTACCTGAAAAAATGTGAACATAGGAACCATGAGAAAAATAGCTCAGTGAATGCATCACTACTATACTACTGCATAAATTTACATGAAATATATCATGTCCATATAATTATGAATTAACTTATCCGGCTCATTCATAATGAATGACCAACTTTTCCGAATCATGATTCACATATCCTGTCTAAATAGACAATTCTCCCCCATTCCTGGTCGAGGAGTAACCCCTTGTCATTAATAGACAAATCTCCCCCATTCCTGGTCGAGGAGTAACCCCTCATTTCGGGAAACCGAAATGAACAGTTTCATATTCATTATATTATGATCATATCAATAACACGATACAAATATCTCTTTCCAGTGAGTACACTCACCTATATATTCACGTTTTCTTCTGGTGGACATGAATTGGGTTGATTAGACCTTACACCTGTCAATCCAACTGAATCAGTACTGAACCTCAATCATAAATATTATCCACACATAATTATGTAACTTTCCATGACTATACATCAACAATATAATTCCAATTAAGTCACATTCCATAAAACATAGGTAAAGGCAAAACAATGATATACATGTTGATAAAGTTACGGACATTCAACCGTAGGAAATACGTTACAAGTAATTTATAACCAAAGTCAAGTAAACATGAAATTATACTTGTCAATTTATATACACATGAACACATGTACTCAAAGTACCCTTTGTAAGGAAGAAATACAAACATTCATTCAAGGGGTATCCAGTATGGCCTGAAATTATTGTCCTACATACCTGACCATTTTATATTCCTAAATTGTTCAAATACAGGGGTCCAACCTCATCAATATGAAAACATATATGAATATACTATCCAGTACAAGTGACGGTGTAATTTTTCAAGCTTCCTAGGGCAAGTTATGACCATTTCTCTACAACACAAGAAATCTTCCCTACAAGTTCCTCTATTGTTCCTTCAACTTGGAAGAATTTTCATAATTTTCTACAGCATAAATTTCCATGATTTTCAAACCATTTCTAGTACATATACTTAATAGTAGATAATTAAAGTTTCATAATTTTTTGACTTCATTTGCTATCTCAAAATCTTGACTAAACTTAGGGCATACCGAAATCAAGTATACAAACGGCAACCATGTACCAACTTGAAATCATCATTACGGCCTAACCACAAGGAGATAAAT
Source organism: Sambucus nigra (assembly GCA_949130495.1). Lineage (NCBI taxonomy): Eukaryota > Viridiplantae > Streptophyta > Magnoliopsida > Dipsacales > Adoxaceae > Sambucus > Sambucus nigra. The sequence goes on from OX422212.1 coordinate 367,605,913, forward strand.
TCTCATTTTCGGGTATGATATGACTATATGAGTCTACTTTCATATCCAAATCGAATATCTCAATTCGAGTAAGCACACAAAGATATATGCAAGTTTGAATGCAAGGGGTTTCAATACAATCAATTTTAAGGGTTTCTACATTCAACTTAACATAAAATTGCATCTAACCATACATACGTATAAAGGTCTGAAACTTTCGTAAACCTATGATTATTTATATCATATAAATCATTAATATAAGATAAATAATTGGAATTTCAATTAGGATTACCTTCAGGGCTTTTACGTAATTTCCACGAATTTTTCTACACTTTTTCTCCTCACTTTTTCTTCCTAAACATCAACTTTCTATTTCCTCAAGCTAACAGCACTTGAAACTGAACCTAGGGTTTGTTTTGCTGAAGAAATATGTTAGAGGGAGGGTTTTAAGTCGGCCAAGGCTGCCTCCCAAGCCAACCAATCAATTTAAAACATTTGGTTTAATAAAAGACAATTTACCACTTAAACGGAATGGACAGCTTTGCCCTTTGTTCATAAATTCCGTATAACTCTTTACTCGGGCATCCATTTGATGATCCGTTTATTGTTTTTTAACCCTAGCTCACATGTCTACAACTATATAGTTTTCACCTCAAGTCATTTATAATGTTATAAAGGTCAAAACTAGTCTCTAACAGGAACATTTCTACCGAAAATAACGAAATTTGTGTTTGTAAATAATTCGACCTTTCATGATTTATGAAAGTAAGATTATAATAAACATAATCACTTAACATTAGATATACTAATATCAAATTATTCATATCACATAAGATAAGCATGATTTAAATTTAATTCATCATAATTGTATTCGGGTTGTCATAACTTCCCCCCCTTAGAAAATTTCGTCCCCGAAATTTAATATAAAGGTCACTTACCAAACAAATGGGGATACTTTTTCCTCATGCTATCCTCCATTTCCCAAGTTGCTTTTTTAACTCCATGGCTCATCCACATAACCTTAACTAAGGGAATAACTTTATTTCTCAATACTTGGTCCTTACGATCAATAATTTCCATTGGTTCCTCGATTTACGATAAGTCTTCCTTCAGTTCAATTGGTTGAGTTTTCAACTGATGAGATGGATCTTCCAAATACTTACGAATCATCGATACGTGAAACACATCATGTACGGGATAAATCTGGAGGTAAAGCTAATCTATAAGATAGGGGCCCAATTCTTTTCAACACTTCAAATGGTCCAATGTATCTTGAACTTAGTTTCCCCTTTTTCCCAAATATCATAACACCTTCCCATGGTGAAATACGCAGGAATACAAAATCTCCCTTCTGAAATTCCAATGGATGCTTCCTCTTATCTGCATAAAATTTCTGCCTGCTTTGCGCTATCTTTATCCGTTCCCGAATCATTTTGATCTTTTCAGTTGTCATATCTATCAATTCAGGACCCAAAATTTTCCTTTCACCCACTTCATCCCAACACAAAGGCATTCTACATCTCCTACCATATAAAGCTTAATAAGGAGCCATACCAATAGTCGATTGATAACTATTATTATATGAAAATTCCATCAATGGAATATGATCATCCCAACTACCTTTGAAGTCAAATACACAAGCTCGTAACATGTCTTCAAATATTTTAATCATCCTTTCTGATTGCCCATCAGTTTGTGGATGAAACGCAGTGCTGAAGTTCAAACTTGTGCCCATGGCATTGTGGAGACGAGGCCAAAACTTAGAAGTGAATGTTGGATCTCTATCGGATACAATTGACACCGGTGCCCCATGCAAACGGATAATCTCGGCAACGTACATACGTGCATACTTGTCAACAGTGTAGGTGGTATTAACTGGGAGAAAATGAGCTGACTTCGTCAATCGGTCTACAATCACCCAAATAGAATCATGCCCCTTTGGTGACCGGGGTAATCCTATAACAAAGTCCATCGTTATATGCTCCCACTTCCATTCCGAAATAGGCAAAGACTGCAATAATCCTGCCGGCTTCTGATGCTCTGCTTTCACTTGCTGGCATACTAAACATTTAGCTATGAACTCTGCAATCTCACGTTTCATATTGTTCCACCAGTAATATTCTTTCAAATCTCTGTACATTTTGGTACCTCCCGGATGCATAGAGTAAATGGAACTATGTGCCTCTTCTAATATATCTTTCTTTAAGGGTGGATCATTTGGTACACAGATCCTATTTTTATAACACAACGATTCATCATTCTTAATCTCAAAATCACTCTCTCTACCATCCCGAACTTCTTGTTTCTTCTTTTCAAGCAATGGATCACTGATCTGCAAACTTTGTATGTGTTCTTCCAATAAAGGTCTCACTGTGACATGTGCTAATAATCCTCCACTTTTTGAAAACTTCAATTCAATCCCCATCGATACCAAGTCAAGAATATTTCCAACACGGGCACACCGTATGCAACCAAGCATCCCTGATGATTTTCGACTCAAAGCATCTTCTACCACATTGGCCTTCCCAGGATGATGATGAATGGTACAGTCATAGTCTTTAATCAGATCTATCCAACGCATCTGTCTCAAATTCAGTTCCTTCTGTGTAAACAAGTATTTCAAACTTTGATGATCTGTAAATATCTCACAAGTTTCTCCATACAAGTAATGTCTCCATGACTTTAAATCAAAGACAATGGCTGCTAACTCCAAATCATGTGTAGGGTAATTTCGTTCATGCGTCTTCAATTGTCTGGAAGCATATGCTATTACCTTCCCATTCTGCATAAGAACACATCCTAAACCCTGAAATAAAGCATCTGTATAGATCACAAAAGACTCATTACCACATAGAATAGTAAGTACAGGGGGTGAAACCAACCGATTCTTTAATTCTTTAAAACTCCTCTCACATTCTTCATCCCATACAAACTTCACTTATTTACGAGTCAATTTTGTCAATGGTAATGCTATTGGTGAAAATCCCTTAATGAATCTGCAATAGTAACCTACCAATCCTAATTTCTGTCACATTCTTAGGACTTTCCCATTCAACAATTGCTTCCACTTTCTTTGGATCAACATAAATCCCATTTCCCGAGACCACTTGCCCTAAAAACAAAATTTCATTCAACCAAAACTCACACGTGCTGAATTTAGCAAACAATTTCTTCTCTCTCAAAATCTGCAATACAAGTCTCAAATGTTTCTCATGTTCCTCCATGCTAGGCGAATAAATCAACACATCGTCTATGAATACAATCACGAATGAATCAATGAAAGGGTGGAATACCCGGTTCATCAAATCCATAAAAACTGCCGGAGCATTAGTCAATCCAAATGGCATCACCAAAAACTCATAGTGCCCATATCGAGATCGAAAAGCTGTTCTGGAAATATCACTATCCTTCTCTTTCAGTTGGTGGTAACCCGATCACAAATCAATCTTAGAAAATACTGTGGCCCCCTGTAATTGGTCAAACAAGTCATCGATACGAGGTAGAGGGTACTTATTTTTAATGGTCACCTTATTAAACTGCTGATAATGAATACATAATCGCATTGTCCCATCTTTCTTTTTCACAAATAACACTGGTGCTCCCCATGGCGAAACACTAGGCCGAATGAAACCTCTGCTTATCAGATCTTGTAATTGCACTTTTAATTCTTTCAACTCTACTGGTACCATTCTATATGGAGCAAGAGAAATTCGAACAGTACCTAGAATTAATTTAATAGAAAACTCTACTTCCCTATCGGGTGGCAATCCTGGCAATTCCTCTGGGAAGACATCAGAAATTTCTCTAACAACTGGTATATCTTCAACTTTAAGTTCTTCCTTACTAACATCAACCACATACGCTAAATACCCCGTACAACCCTTACTCAATAACTTTCTGCTCTTTATTGCTGAGATAAGACAATTAGGGAAAACATTCCTTTCCCCTGTAAATTGGAACTCGGGTTCACCAGGAAGATGAAATGTAACTTCCTTTTGAAAAAAATCAATGAAAGCATGATACGATGATAACCAGTCCATCCCCAATATAATATCAAAATCCCGAATGGCCAACGGTATCAAATCAACATAGAAATCTCGTTCACCCATTCGTAAGACACAATCTTTATAAACATGCTCAACTAGAATTACACTTTCCATTGGGGTAGAAATATATAAGGCACAATTGAGGAATGAACATGGTTTACCCAAATATGAAACAATATGTAATGCCACAAATGAATGCGTAGATCCCGGATCAATGAGTGCATATACATCGTTGTTTGCAATAAAAAGTTTACCTGTAACCACTTCAGGTGTAGCATGCGCATCTTGCAATGTCATCGCAAAGATTCTTCCTCCCCCCTTCGATCCACTTGCTTGTCCTGTAACTCTTCCCCTGGTGGCACTGCCTGGAGAAGATCCTTTATGAGGCCCCACACTACTGACTGAAATCGCTCTTGATAACATCGGACAATTCTTTCTCAGATGGCCCTTCTGATGACAGTTGAAACATTCTATATTCAGTAGCTTTGGGCAATTTCTCTTTACATGACCCGATGTCCCACAAAAGAAATAAACATTTGGATCTCCTTGCGATGAAACTCTTGAACCTCTTCCACCACATGCTTCACCCCTTTGAAAACTACTTCCCATGCCTCTACCATTCTGGAATTTCTGCCCTCCAAGTCTCGAATATTCTGTATCACCACCCTTTTGATAACTTGGATCGAATCTTCTTCTCTTTACACCTCGTTCTCGATTCCTTCTAGCTTCATTCAAGTCCCTTTATACTAACATGGCTTTGTTCACCAAGGCTGAATAATTAACAGTCTCTAAATTCGATAGCCTTGATTTAATATCTAACTCTAGTCCATCGAGAAATCGACTCCACATATCTTCCTCATTCCGTATAAATCTCGATGCAAACCGAGATAAGGCTGTCAGTTTAGCTTCGTATTCTCTAACTGTTATACTCCCCTGATTCAACATGAAATATTCCTTCTCCTTTTGTTTTTGATACATTGGGGGAAAATACTTATCATATAAAGCTTTGACAAAATAATCCCATGAGATCACATTCCCACCTTCTGGAGTAATCAACAAATGTTTTGTGGCATCCCACCAATATTTAGCTTCTCCTTTCAGCATATACGTCACCAAGGTCACTCGTTGATTTTTAGGCATCCTCATCACCCCAAAGATAAGTTCAATCTCTTTAACCCAGACTTCTGCCTCTGCGGGATCAACTGCTCCTTTGAATGATGGTGGGTTCATCTTAATAAATTTCTCATGTGAAGTACTTCTTTCTTCCCGGTGTATCACCTCCTCAGCCCTAGCTAAGGCTTGTGCCTCCAGTTGCCTGGTCTGTTGTTCTTCCATCTGAGCCATAAATCTAGCTTGTTGCTCTGCCATTAGCTTCATAGCACGTGCCATTTTTTGCATGTATGTCAATTGTTCCAGCTCGGGTTCTACATTTCCATGAACAGGATGCTCAACCTCCGCTTCTGCTGCCATATTTGAAGCCTCTTCTTCTAATCTCACATTTACATTCCCTCGTTCCATTATCTTATGTCTGAAATGAATCAAAGATATAACAACATGCAGATATACATATCTTTCCTAACACAATCGTTAGTATCAAATAAAATATGTTTCTAACATTCACTGCCAAATCTAGACTCTTCTCACTCCAGAACCTCTAAAACCTAGTCTCTCGTATCAAAAGTTGACACACCCCAACCCAGTTACTTATAATTAAGTTTGAAAGTCAAAGTGGGTCAAACCATAATTAATCTAACCAAACCATAATCACGAGTTTTGATTTCAGAGTCATCATTGTAAATCCATATAACTGAAATCCTTTTTACAACATCAGAGTAATCATGTCCATAAAAACTTTCTTGAAGGATAAATTAACTTAATTACATCATTTACATTTACACAAAATCATAGTTTCTTCCATTCCTGGCTAACCCAACCTGACCTCCTAGATTTGGCAGTGACATCGTGTTACCTGAAAAAATGTGAACATAGGAACCATGAGCAAAATAGCCCAGTGAATGCATCACTACTATACTGCTGCATAAATTTACATGAAATATATCATGTCCATATAATTAAGAATTAACTTATCCGGCTCATTCATAATGAATGACCAACTTTTCCAAATCATGATTCACATATCCTGTCTAAATAGACAATTCTCCCCCATTCCTGGTCGAGGAGTAACCCCTTGTCATTAATAGACAAATCTCCCCCATTCCTGGTTGAGGAGTAACCCCTCATTTCGGGAAACCGAAATGAACAGTTTCATATTCATTATATTATGATCATATCAATAACACGATACAAATATCTCTTTCCAGTGAGTACACTCACCTTGGTTGACAACTATGTATTCACGTTTTCTTCTGGTGGAGATGAATTGGGTTGATTAGACCTTACACCTGTCAATCCAACTAAATCAGTACTGAACCTCAATCATAAATATTATCCAAACATAATTATGTAACTTTCCATGACTATACATCAACAATATAATTCTAATTAAGTCACATTCCATAAAACATAGGTAAAGGCAAAACAATGATATACATGTTGATAAAGTTACGGACATTCAACCGTAGGAAATACGTTACAAGTAATTTATAACCAAAGTCAAGTAAATATGAAATTATACTTGTCAATTTATATACACATGAACACATGTACTCAAAGTACCCTTTGTAAGGAAGAAATACAAACATCCATTCAAGGGGTATCCAGTATGGCCTGAAATTATTGTCCTACATACCTGACCATTTTATATTCCTAAATTGTTCAAATACAGGGGTCCAACCTCATCAATATGAAAACATATATGAATATACTATCCAGTAAAAGTGACGGTGTAATTTTTCAAGCTTCCTAGGGCAAGTTATTACTATTTCTCTACAACACAAGAAATCTTCCCTATAAGTTCCTCTATTGTTCCTTCAACTTACAAGAATTTTCATAACTTTTCTACATCATAACTTTCAATGATTTTCGAACCATTTCTAGTGTACATAATTAATAGTACAGAATTAAAGTTTCATAATTTTTTGACTTCATTTGCTATCTCAAAAGCTTGACTAAACTTATGCCATACCGAAATCAAGTATACAAACAGCAACCATGTACCAACTTGAAATCATCATAACGGCCTAACCACAAGGAGATAAATTTTTATTTTTGGGTGTGATATGACTATATGAGTCTAATTTCATATCCAATTTGAATTTCTCAATTCCAGTAAGCACAGAAAGAGATATACAAGTTTGAATGCAAGGGGTTTCAATACAAGCAATTTTAAGGGTTTCTACATTCAACTTAACATAAACTTGCATCTAACCATACATACATATAAAGGTCTGAAACTTTCGTAAACCTATGATTATTTATATCATATAAATCAGTAATATAATATAAATAACTATAATTTGAATTAGGATTACCTTCAGGGCTTTTACGTAATTTCCACGGATTTTTCTACACTTTTTCTCCTCACTTTTTCTTCCTAAACATCAACTTTATATGTCCTCAAGCTAACAACACTTGAAACTGAACCTAGGGATTGTTTTTCTGAAAAAATATGTTAGAGGGAGGGTTTTAAGTCGGCCAAGGCTGCCTCGCAAGCCAACCAATCAATTTAAAACATTTGGTTTAATAAAAGACAATTTACCACTTAAACGGAATGGACAGCTTTGCCCTTTGTTCATAAATTCGGTATAACTCTTTACTCGGGCATCCATTTAATGATCCGTTTGTTATGTTACAACCCTATATCACATGTCTACAACTATCTAGTTTTCACCTCAAGTCATTTATAATGTTATAAAGGTCAAAAGTAGTCTCTAACAGGAACATTTCTACCGAAAATAACAAAATTTGTGTTTGTAAATAATTCGACCTTTCATGATTTATGAAAGTAGTATTATAATAAACATAATCACTTAACATTAGATATACTAATATCACATTATTCATATCACATAATATAAGAATGGTTTAAATATAATTCATCATAATTATATTCGGGTTGCCACATTATACCTTAGACTCACTTGAGTCTATATTGTATAAGTGCTCATACAGTTTTGAAATTGTGACAAAATTATGTCCATCCTAGAAACCAAAGAGCCTCATAAGTTGGATTTCCTATTCATGTCTCTTACTTGTAGTGATCAAGAGACTATTGCCAACACTCACACACTTAAAATTCAATTCATGCGTGTCATATTGCATTATAATGTGAGTACATGTGTTGAGTGTGTTTAAATCCCTAAGTTTGATTTTTAATAATTTTTTGGGATTTTTTAAACATTTTTTAAACAACGTTTTAATAATTAAAACTTGATTTAAAAGTTTTGGGGTCAATCTCTTAATATTATTTGTTGTGTTTTATGGCCTACTGTTACCTTGGGTAGAATCCAAAAGCGGCAGAGACTTCAGGGTATACTTTGTAATTACTTTCGACGCGTGATTTATATTCCTTAACTGGTCAACACATGTTGCCCTCTGATTGGTTAAGAGTGTGTTTCTTTACTAAGACAATAAACGCGTGTGTTATCAGCCCTTGGATCAATTCTTATCAATGGTCTGCATGTTGCCTTGATGAATCCCCGTGTAACTTTTTGAGCCAATCAGCATTCGTTTAAGCACCGCCTTGTGTGAGCCCTTAGATTCAAGTCAATTTAAATTGACTCGATCTCAGCCCTTGGTTTTGATTAGTTATCTCGAACCTTCTCCTCCCACTATAAAACGGACCCTTCCCTCAGACTTCGAAGACTTTTGCCATTTCATTTCCTTTGAGAAATTGAGAAAGAAGAGAGAGAAGAGAGAAAAACAGAGAGAGAAGATAGAAACCAGAGAGAGAAAGAAATTTAGAAACCCTAACTTCATTCATCTAAATCCTCTTCAAACCTAACCCAAACACCATATACAAAAACACTACCTTGAGTGTTCTTGAGTGTTTGAGAGCTTGAGTTGAGTTATTTTTGTTGCTGTAACCTTGTGTTCGTGAGATCTTGTTTCCAACTTAGACTTTTACTTAGATCTAGTTTCTGATTTCATAGAAATCTCAGATCTGAGTTATTCATGTTACATTACACTTAGTTTATTCTTTATTTCTCGTCTTGAGAAATATATTGTTGATTATTTCGTCTAAAACGTTTTCTTACTTTAAAATCAACAATAAATGCTTTCTGTTTCGTGTTCTTGTAAAACTAAACCTTTGACCTAGTTTGGAATCTCACTTGGAGGTTTTCAATCTCGAAAGTTTCTCTAAATTTTGAGATTGATTAAGACCTGGTCTGTCTTCCTAGCAAGGTATCCGTGGATTCTGGGATTAATTGAAAGGTCAAATAAGTTCCAAGTTTTGTAAGAAGAAAGAAAAGAAAATATCACAGCATATAGTGTAACTGTAATTTGTTAGGATTGTTTGTACTTAATAAGTGTGTGTGTGTGCATGCTTGTGTTAGAAAGCACCTCCACAAACACTTACACCCTACAACACGAAAAGTGTTGGTAATAAGATCTTGTGATCATAAGTCGACGTAAAGTGCTGGAACAAATGAGAAGTTGACAAACTGAGAGAACTACATCTACAATCAGAATTGTAGAGAAGTTATAAGGACACCAGAGGGTAAATTCGTAAACTTATATAGGTCTGAGTTGTTTGCATGTTATTTATATAGTTTGTAACTCATAAATTTGTTTTAGTGGATTTTTCATTTTTCTCCGTAGAGGGAGTCGTGGATGTTTCCTCAATTGGTGAGGTTTTACCACGTAAAAAATTGTGAACAGAATCTTTCTACATTTTCTCATCTCACTCTTGGTTGTGATTTGTTTAAAACTTGTTTAAACTATCTTTTAAATTTCTTACCAAAATCTTGAAAAAGATCTCGTACATACTGTTTTATTAAACACTTCTTTTGGTTAATCCTTTTTTATTTAAGAAAAGAGTTTCTTCAAAAAACAACTCGGAGTTACTTAAATAGTTTATTTTCAATAAACGGCTTTAGTAACGCTTTTTTTTCAATTGGTATTAGAGCTTGGTAAAACTGCTTTTAAAGAGATCTTGTGTTTCTGAAATTGTTTTCTGAAAATCAAATATGGACGAGAAAAATGAAAGATTTGGTAACTTGACCAGACCTCCAATCTTTGATGGAACCAATTTTGCTAACTGGCAAGTAAGGATGATTGCTTTCATTCAATGAACTTTGGGAGATGATGTCTGGGACATTGTTGAAAATGGTTATAATTTTCCTACTAAACCAGCCAACGAAGGAAGTAATGAGAGAGTTAAGAAAGCTTTAAGTGAGTTCACTCAAGAAGAGAAACAAGTTTCTCGAAATAATAACAAAGGAAATAATGCCATATTTATGTCTATAAATGAACATGAGTTCAAAAGAATCTCATCCTGTACCACTTCTAAGGAAGCTTGGGACACCTTAGTCACTGCTCATGAAGGAGACACTAGAGTTAAGGCTGCGAAAACCCAAATTCTTATCCAGCAGTATAACTCTTTAATTATGTTTGAGACTAAATCATTTGATGACTTCTATATGAACCTGACTAATATTGTGAACAAACTGCATGCTAATGGGATAACCTATCATAGACAAGAAATTGTATATAAAATTCTGAGATCATTACCACAGAAGTTTGATAACAAAAGATATGCTATTGAGGAAATGTGTGATATAAATCTCACTCCTGAATTACTCAGTAGTAAATTTAGAACTGTGGAAATGGAACTGGAATTTAAGAAATAATTAATCCAATCACGTAGGAAACAGACTAGTTCCAATCTAAGCTTATCTTCTAAATTGATTAAGCCTGAGTTTAATACTTCCAATGATGAATTTGATGAGGACTGCGATATAGAGAGTTTTGACAATCAGATTGCCTTAATGACAAAATAGTTCAAGAAAATAATTAAGTTTAGAAACAAAGTGGCAAATAAACAAGGCAAGTCAAATTATCCAACTCCCTCTAGTCACAGACCTCATGTGAAAATCAATGACAAAAATCACAAGGACTCTCATATCAAACCTAATAGAGACCTTAAGAAGACTGAATGCTATAGATGTGGTAAGCTGGGGCACATTGCACAAGGCTGTAGAGTTAATTTGAACACTCAAAACAAACACACTAGAGCTAACATTTGTAAAACATGGGATGATACAAGGGACTCTGAAAATGAGGAACCTGAGTCATCAGATGTTTTTGATCCTTGCATGTATTTCTTTGCCAAGATTATTTATAATGATGACATGCCTATGTTTGTTAATGAGAATGAACCAAATAATTCTATGACTGATACTTCAAATGTGATTATTATTTGTTTAGATGCTTTGATTACTGAGAATGTTGCATGTTCTACCTCGGGGTGTGTGAGTCAAAGGGAATGCGATAATGACGATGTTAATGGGTGTGTGAGTTCTAAGAATGAAGCCTTAGGGGTCACTTCACACACCACACTTAGTGACTCGGACAATGAAGACCTCCCAGACATTTACACACTTTACACTAAAACTCTCAAGAAAAGCGCTAGACTAGAAAAAAACTGTTAAAGATCTTACCAAGAAATTGGAAGATCTAAGCCTGATGGTTAAACTGAATGCTGAAGAGTACACTACCCAATGTTTAACTCATGAAAGTGAATTTAAAGTTTTTGATGAAAAACTGAAAAATTTGACTGAAACAAATGAAATTGTGGAGAAAAAAATACAAAGGGACATTGTTAGAATTGGAACAAACCAAAGAAAAGAGAGCAACTATTTTCAAAAAATTTACAAAATTTGAAAATAATTCTAACTGTTTTGATGAATTTGTTGCTGAATCTAAAAACAATTCTGATGATCGAACTGGAATAGGATTTTGTCCCAATTTAAAAACATAGACAAAACCTTTTGAACCTATCAACTTTTTGTCAGGAGGCAAAAGACCTATTGAAACATGCCCAGATTTTCATTCCCAAAAAACTGAGTTTGATTTAAAACATCAAAACTTCAACATTGGGGAATCAAGTTGCTCTAAGCATAAAAGTTCACCTAAGGATAAATACATCTACCCTTTTATCAGAAAGAGTGAACCTACTTTCAATCCTGTACTACCTAGGAATAAAGTTCAGACTGGAAACTTTTCAAAACCTCTGTTTAGAGACTTTCCTAAGGAGACCCCCATCCTGAGCAATCTTTATTGCTCCTACTGTGACATATATGATCACTCTTTCGATGGTTGCTATGCTAGGAGACTTGTCCAACCTATCTATAATCCTCGTACTTACCAGAACTTTAACTATTCTAGGAGGAGTCGAAACAATTATATACTTCCTAGACAGCCAGATAAAAACTCTAACTATAGAAAGAGAAACACCAAACCTAAAAGAACATTTCCTAGAAGGAATCCTAAGCACTTTCCTAAACCAAATGCTCAAATCTTTCACAAAATTTAAAATCATGCGCAAAACATTTTTCAGCAAAAATCTAATGCTCATAAATTTCATCAGTTGAGAGCTAATAAGGGCAAGATGAAAACTAGAGCAATTTGGATTAGAAAAGATGATCTATTACCTCAGATGAAGTGTAATATTGTTGTTACTGCTTTAAAAGCCGAACACACATCATCTGGTTAGTATTTAGACTCTGGATGTTCTAAGCACATGACTGGAGATGAATCTAAACTTTTAAACAAAACCAGATTTGCTGGTGGTAAAGTCATTTTTGGTGATGGAGTTTCATCTCAAATCATAGGCAAAGGAACTCTCCAAGAAGATGGGCTTCCTATTCTTAAAAATGTTCTTCTAGTTAAAGGTCTAAAGGACAACTTACTTAGTATTTCGTAATTTTGTGACTCAGACCATACTGTTACCTTTTCAAAGAACAATTGCAAAATTTTAAATGAAAAAGGTGAATGCATAATTACTGGATTCAGAACTCCTGATAATTGCTACACTGTCAAGAACAATTCTGAAATTTATAATGTTGCCAGAATGGATGACAACGAGATATGGCATAACAGAATGGGTCACATAAATTATGATAATCTTAGTAAATTGTCTACTCACGACATAGTAAGAGGAATTCCAAAAATTAAACCCATTCATAATATTGTTTATGGTTCTTGTCAAGAAGGTAAAATTGTTAAGGCCCCTCATAAGAAAGTCAAAGAGATTCTCACCTCTAATACCCTAGAACTCATCCATATGGACCTAATGGGTCCCTCCCAAACTGTCAGCCTTTGTGGACACAGTTATATCTTAGTTATGGTTGATGACTTCACCAGATTTACTTGGGTATCTTTTTTAAAACAAAAGTCTGACACTTTTCAAACCTTCCTAAAAATTCTTCTTAGGATTGAAAATGAAAACGACACTCAAGTAAATAGAATCCGTAGTGATAGAGGTGGTGATTTCAAAGACACTGGTATTATAGAATACTGTGACTATAATGGTTACAAACACGAGTTCAGTGCTCCTAAGACTCCTCAACAAAATGGAATCGCCGAGAGAAAGAATCATACCTTGCAAGAGATGGCACGTGTCATGTTACATGCCAAGAATTTACCTAAATATTTTTGGGTAGAATCTATTCGTACTGCGTGTCACATCATTAATAGGTTCTATCTTAGAAAGAATTCCAAACAAACTCCTTATGAACTTTGGTACAATAAAAATCCTAATCTCAAATATCTTAGAACCTTTGGCAGTACTTGTTATGTATGCAAAGATAGGGAACACTTATCTAAATTTGAGGACCGGGGAGATAAAGCCATATTTCTATGATACTCGCCTAACAGTAGAGCCTATCGAGTGTATAATCTTCACATTAAAACCATGATGGAATCCATAAATGTAATTGTTAGTGACACTACTGTAGAAAGCAAGACTGGTGAATTACCTATTGAAGAAGAGTCTTCAAATATTTTAGAAAATGACCCTTCTGAAATAGATAATTCATTACATATTGAGACACTTGAAGTACCTAACTGGGTTTCTAAAGATCATCCCATAAACAACATAGTTGGCAACCCTAGTGAGACAGTGCGTACAAGATCCCAACTTAGAAATTATGCACATTTATGCATGTTTTGTTTCCCTTGTGGAACCAAAGAATGTAAATGAGGCATTGCATGACTCTCACTGGATTTCTGCTATACAGGATGAACTTTTACAATTTGTCATTCATGATGTATGGTATCTTGTTCCACATCCAGATCACAAAAAGGTTGTTGGTACTCGTTGGATTTTCAAAAATAAAACTGATGAAAATGGGATAATAATTAGAAATAAAGATAGATTAGTTGCTCAAGGATACTCCAAAATAGAAGGAATTTATTTTAACAAGACCTTTGCCCCTGTTACTCATTTAGAATCAGTTCGTCTGCTTTTCGCTATAGCTTGTCACATGCGTTTTACATTATATCAAATGGATGTCAAATTTGCGTTCCTTAATGGAATACTGGCTGAGGAAACCTATGTACAACAACCTAAAGGGTTCATTGACCCTAAATATCCAAATCATGTATTTCGTCTGAAAAAGGCTTTATATGGTCTTAAACAAGTTCCTAGAGCTTCGTATGAGCATCTTTCCAGTTTTTTTTTGGATAAAGGTTTCAAAAGAGGTGGAAATGACCAAACTCTATTTGTCAAACATTTTGACAAACACATTACTATTGCTCAAGTATATGTAGATGATATTATATTTGGATCAACTTCTACCTCAGAAGTAAATTCCTTTTCTGAAATTATGTGCAAGGAATTTCAGATGTCCCTTATGGGGGAGTTGCAGTTCTTCCAAGGTCTCCAAGTCAAACAAAATCCAGAAGGATTATTTGTTTCGCAATGTAAGTACGCTTTAGAGATCGTTAAGAAATTCGGCCTCGAGAGTGCTAAAGATGCTAACACACCTATGAGTACTATGGTAAAATTATCAAAGGATGAAAATGGAAAATCTATAGATCCTACTCTATATCGTAGTATGATTGGCACACTACTCTATCTTACTGCCTCGCGTCCTGATATCATGTATGCTGTGTGTGTATGTGCTCGTTATCAAAACAACCCTAAAGAGAGCCATTTGAATTCTGTTAAAGGCATAATTAAATATGTTAAAGGCACTCTGAATTTAGGACTTTGGTACACTAATGACACACCAAGCACTATTATTGGGTACACTGAGGCTGACTGGGCCGGATGTACTGATGATAGTAAAAGCACTTCAGGAGCATGCTATTATATTGGTAATAACTTGGTAGGTTGGAGTAGTAAAAAATAAAACTGCACATCACTCTCGACTGCTGAATCTGAATACATAGCCGCTGGTAGCTGTTGTGCTCAATTATTGTGGCTTAAACAAATGCTAAGTGATTATGGTATTCAGGAAAACCAATTGCATCTCTATTGTGATAATCAAAGTGCGATTAATATTTCTAAAAACCCTGTTCAATACTCACGAACAAAGCATATAAAAATAAGACATCATTTTATACGCGAATTAGTTGAATCTAAGGAATTAGAAATCAATTATCTTCCTACTGATCTACAACTCGCATATATGTTTACCAAACCTCTAGATTATAATAGATTCATTTCATTACGAAAATCTATTGGTATGGTTTGTGCTGAGTAATACCTTTGCTGCTTGTCTAAATTTTTCCCTTTGTCCATTTGAGACAAAATGGGGGAGAAATTTGAGTCTACTAATCTTTTACATATACTAAACAGCTTGATCTTAATGATTCATTGCAGGTATTCCTTTTTGTACAGTCATTCTCAACAGTTGTATTAGGGTATTAAATTGTAAATAGTTGAGTTATGTACTTTTTGATTTCTAGGATTTGGGTAGATAGAATTTTGATAGGTCTAAGTTTTTCTTATTTTTGTTGCCCTACGAGTCCTAGTTGACTCAAAGGAGATTTTGTCTCATATTTCCAAAAGGGGGAGATTGAAGCCCTTATACCTTTTACTCACTTGAGTCCATATTGTATAAGTGCTCATCTAGTTTGGAAATTGTGACAAAATTATGTCCATCATAGAAACCAAAGAGCCTCAGAAGTTGGATTGCCTATTAATCTCTCTTACTTGTAGTGATCAAGAGACTATTGCCAACACTCACACACTTAGAATTCAATTCATGCATGTCATATTGCATTATAATGTGAGTACATGTGTTGAGTGTGTTTAAATCCCTAAGTTTGATTTTTAATAATTTTTTGGGATTTTTTAAACATTTTTTAAACAATGTTTTAATAATTAAAACTTGATTTAAAAGTTTTGGGGTCAATCTCTTAATATTATTTGTTGTGTTTTATGGCCTAATGTTACCTTGGGTAGAATCCAAAAGCGGGAGAGACTTCAGGGTATACTTTGTAATTAGTTTTGACGCGCGTTTTATATCCCTTAACTGGACAACACAGGTTGCCCTCTGATTGGTTAAGAGTGTGTTTCTTTACTGAGACAATAGACGCGTGTGTTATCAGCCCTTGGATCATTTCTTATCAATGGTCTGCATGTTTCCTTGATGAATCCCCGTGTAACTTTTTTAGCCAATCAACGTTCGTTTAAGCACCGCCTTGTGTGATCCCTTAGATTCAAGTCAATTTAAATTGACTCGATCTCAGCCCTTGGTTTTGATCAGTTATCTCGAACCTTCTCCTCCCACTATAAAAAGGACCCTTCCCTCATACTTCGAAGACTTTTGCCATTTCATTTCCTTTGAGAAATTGAGAGAGAAGAGAGAAAAACAGAGAGAGAAGAGAGAGAAGAGAGAAACCAGCGAGAGAAAGAAAGTTAGAAACCCTAACTTCATTCGTCTAAATCCTTTTCAAACCTAACCCAAACACCATATCCAAAAACACCACCTTGAGTGTTGTGTTTGAGAGCTTGAGTTGAGTTATTTTTGTTGCTGTAACCTTGTGTTCGTGAGATCTTGTTTCCAACAGAAACTTTTACTTAGATCTAGTTTTGATTTCATAGAAATCTCAGATCTGAGTTATTCATGTTACATTACACTTAGTTTATTCTTTATTTCTCATCTTGAGAAATATATTGTTGATTATTTCCTCTAAAATGTTTTCTTACTTTGAAATCAACAATAAATGCTTTCTGTTTCTTGTTCTTGTAAAACTAAACCTTTAACCTAGTTTGGAATCTCACTTGGAGGTTTTCAATATCGAAACGTTTCTCTAAATTTTGAGATTGATTAAGACCTTGTCTGTCTTCCTAGCAAGGTATCCGTGGATTCTGGGATTAATTGAAAGGTCAAATAAGTTCCAAGTTTTGTAAGAAGAAAGAAAAGAAAAGATCACATCATATAGTGTAACTGTAATTTGTTAGGATTGTTTGTACTTAATAAGTGTGTGTGTGTGCATGCATGTGTTAGAAAGCACCTCCACAAACACTTACACCCTACAACACGAAAAGTGTTCGTAATAAGATCTTGTGATCATAAGTCGACGTAAAGTGCTGGAACAAATCAGAAGTTGACAAACTGAGAGAACTACATCTACAATCAGAACTGCAAAGATGTTATAAGGACACCAGAGGGTACATTCCTAAACTTATATAGGTCTGAGTTGTTTGCATGTTAGTTATATAGTTTGTAACTCATAAATTTATTTTAGTGGATTTTTCATTTTACTCCGTAGAGGGAGTCATGGATGTTTCCTCAATTGGTGAGGTTTTACCACATTAAAAAATTGTGAACAGAATCTTTCTACATTTTCTCATCTCACTCTTGGTTGTGGTGTGTTTAAAACATGTTTAAACTATCTTTTAAACTTGTTACCCAAATCTTGAAAAAGATCTCGTACATACTATTTTATTAAACACTTCTTGTGGTTAGTCCTTTTTGATTTAAGAAAAGAATTTCTTCAAAAAACAACTCGGAGTTACTTAAATAGTTTATTTTCAATAAACGGCTTTTGTAACGCTTTTTTTTTCAAATCTTCGTTGCTGGATCGTCGGAAGATCTTTAGAAAACTCTTTGGTTGAATGCCATGAACTTCTCCCACATCTTCTATTAGATATCCACCAAAGATCACAACATTGTCGCCACTTCATCTATTTCAGACTGAGGTGGTGGTTGGCTGGAACTTGGGATGGTGCCTAGAGGCAAGTCAAATGCCATGTCTCCGGTCAAATCTACTCACAGGTGGAGAGATAAAAAGTAACAAGGGCTAAAAATAAGTTGTTAGCAAAAGTAAGCTTGAAGAACACCCCACTTAAGCTCTTTCACTTGTGATATATGTCCAACAATGGTGGATCTGGATCACCACTAGAGGCAAAAAGTGAGGTATAAGCTAAGAAAATGAAGAGGATGAAGAAATCTCTTCGTACAGATGGCACCAAAATGATGGGGTTCATAATCACCACCTCAAATGTATATATATCTCAAGGTCTATCTAATTTAACAATGGAGACAATCGCATGGATATATGTATATAAAGAAGGGGGTGAGCGTGATACAAAACACAGAGATATAAATGGTACGGCCTGAGCCTAGTCCACTATAAAAGAGGATGAGAGTGTTATACTACTATTGGATACTGAAGGGAATGTTTTATAGTCACTCAATCTTTCTTTCTCTTGGATTACAAATGGACAGAGTTTCTTGTAGGTTAAAAATTTCTCCATCCTTGATGAGGAAGATGAAGTGTGTACATATAGGCTTGGGTGTGCGCAGTATGCCCCCAAGAATGCACCTGGGGTGCACGAGACGATCCATCCACTTAAAGAGTTCCACATGTCCTTTAACAAAGTATGTCATGATGATGAAATATTCCCTCACGTGGGTTACAAATATGTTATAACGGTATGGTTCATATGTCCTGATGATGCACAAGTCGCGTGTTCCATAGGAGATACTGAAGTTTTCTTTGTTAGTCTTGGCTAAGATGAGATTGTGGAGGTGGTCTTCCAGGTATATAACTCTGAGACTGTAGAGTAAACCCTCGTGTATGATTGAAACTATTACGAGGATGAGGTCATGGAGTCCAAAATTTGTTTATGTGGGCCTCTGATCTGTGGGCCCATATGTTGATGAATCTAATTGATATTGAGCAGGGGTTATTAAGCTGGCCTGGGTATCGTCCAAGACGATACTGCACTTATTTATATCATTTCACTTCTCTAGTATATTGATTAGATTTTGAGCCTAAAGTCATAGTTACGGTCCTGAAAAAGCGATCATGGCTGAGTCTGCAAGCCTCTCTTCCTCAGATGCCTGATGATGATGATGATGATGATGGTGTTGCTGTTGTGCTGCTGATCATGATGATGGTGATGAACTTGTTGCTGCTGCTGCTACTGCTGCTGATGCTGCTGCTGATGATGATGATGATAATGATGATGATGATGATGATGATGATAATAATAATCATAATAATAATAATAATAATAATAATAATAATAATAATAATAATAATAATAATAATAATAATAATAATAATAATAATAATAATAATAATAATAATAGTGATTTCTATGCTAATCCAGTACAAGTATTCCAATCGAAATTATACGAATCTAATATTTAATTCCTTAATCACCTAAACTAATTTGATAACTACTAAATTACCCGAACTAATTGTTTATCAATGCATAATAAATTCACAAAGTGTATGTGACTTCAAAAAAGTAAAATACTGATAAAGTTTCTAAACAATTCGGATTATTACATTATATAAACCAACTATACCTTGAAATTTAATTTACTAACAATTACTTAGAACATAACTAAAATTTCTTTAAATTCTCATATGTGATTAAAAGATAATTTCAATGAAAGTTCATTACGATACATAAAATAATAATAAACTAATGAATCACAACAGTTCATAAGTATCATAATATATCCAAATGGATTTACACGTGAACATTGATAACAATGCTTTAAGGCCTTACACTTTTAACATTACCAATATTTCTTTGAAGTCCCATACAAAAAAAAATTATTAACATGAAGAAAAAATTTAGAAATATTCCACATAAAAAAAAAAAATTATTTTAGATATAAAATTGAGTAACATTTGAAAATATTACACGAAAATGATGCTATAGTGATTCTATATAAACATACAAACATTCTTGAATATTTTATATATATATATATATATATATATATATATATTTGTGTGTGTGTGTGTGCATATATATGTATGAAATAGTAGTATTATGTACTTTATATTTATATATGTGTTGTATTATTTGTTTTTGAAATTGAACTTAATATACAAAAATTCATTAATTAAATAATCAGAATTGGCGTAGTATTATGGGTGACTATAGAATGGTCAGGGATTTGATATCGAGGGTTTTCTTGTTCTGATTATCCCCTCGGTGTCTAGTTCCCTCAATCATGAAGTAGTTTCTTATAATGTCGTGTCAGGTTTAATTAGTAAATAATTAATTAATTGAGATTTGTACTCTTCTTGGATAAAATTAGTTTGTTTAGTATCGTATTTCACGTGGACCTTTAGGAAAACTGTAATATTTGGTTTTGAATGAAAATAGTGGGTTTTAGGTCTATTTAGTATATGAGTTGGGGAGAGTTGGGGACCATTTGGAAGGTTATTTAGGTTTCTTAGTTTGGGGTCTAAGTGAGGCCCAAGCCCAATTTCGTAGGAAGTTTAGTTTTTAGGTTAAATAGTAATACCTAAGACACAATTGAAATATTACAGAAACCCTATAAGGCTAAGGAAGATAGAGGCACTCAAAGGGAAGAAGATTTGGGGGTTTTATCCTTGAATTCTTACATTTGGCCTAAGGCAAGTTGGCATCGTTTAAGAATTTAATTGTACTTGTGTATTTATAGTAGCAATCCACTAGATTCTAAAATTTATCAATGAATATGATTATTAATCATATAATAATCAATTTTTGGAACTAGACTAATTATATTTCAACCTCATGTTCGTGAACTACTATAAATGGTTATTAAAACAGTTAAATTGGCTCATGAAGTCATATGTTCAGTACATAAAAATGTTAGATATGTGATCTAATGATATTAATTAGAAAAATCGAAACTTTTAAGTCTCCCTTATAGATCATTTACAAGTTAATTTAGGGAATTGTGTTTTTAGACTAAATCTAGTGTTTGATGATTCAAATATGGGTTTAAACTTTTGGGTTGTTAATCATCAAAACCATTTAGATATAGGTTTATATTGATTATATGTTGGGTAGAATTAAAGGAGAAGTGTTAATTTAATGGTTTAGAGGCTTTAGGTTTGGGTTGGAAATGGCTATAGTTGTCAAACATTCAGTGGGGAAGAAGGTTATCTGGACCCATCAGATTGATCCGATCTAGTCAGGTCAGCCAAATTATGTATTTTTTGAGGTTGGCCTAGAGTTTTCGATGGGGTTCGATTTGGTAATTTATTAATTGGTTAAGAAATATTATATAACCAATAGGGAACCCTTTAATTAGAAACCATAAGTTTATGGTTGGAGTTTGAGTACCTTAAGTATAAGGCTAAGGGTTGAGATGTTTTACGGGAATGTTAAATGTTTAGGGGATTTTGTAAATCTCTAATTATTTTAGAATGCTTCATACCATTCTACCTAGACAGGAGTGTATCGAAGGAGTACTTATTTGGATTTCGCTTGCGAAATGTCCTAGGCATGGAGTCTAGGGAAAGTCGGGAGCTTTTTGTAATTATGTATTATAAATTGTTAATTACAATGCGTTTGTGGCCCATTGAGTATGGAGGTTATATTATCAAGTTAATACTTGTATAATTTCAACATGAGATGATGTCTAGATTTGGAGAGCCTCAGATATTCGGGCTAGTGTCATACATAATCAATTTTAATTAATGTTAATATTACTTAATAATAGTAAGAAACTGTATGTGTGACCCAATTGAGTATGGTTTTATACTTGTTTGTTTTTCCCACTTGCATAGGTCCAACTTGTTTACTAACTTTAAGTGTAGAAGCCTACCATATTGCGTGAGTGCTCGTGGGTGACTACTTGTAGCACCCCATAACGGATTTATGCGTTACCTATAGTCAACCCGGTCTGACCCGAGCATTAGGTGTGAAGTGAAATGAAACAACCTATATGATGTTTATAATCCAGCTTTTGGCGCAGAAGTGGGCATCATGAGGCAATAGGGTGGTAGCTCGCTCGGGGGATCCTTAGGAGTGCTTCTTAGAGGGAACTCCACACCAATAACAGAATTGAATTTGAGGCCCAAGTCTAAAGTGGGGAAAGAAAGAACTGGGGGATACACTACTAGGCTTTGAATAAACTCAGCAATTTTGGCCAGTTGCTTCGGCCAGTACTTGGTAACATACAGATAAGTCACATCCCCGCTCTTGTGCTACTAGGGATGGTGATTCACTCGACGATTGTTGAGCTAATTGACCAAGTGACAAAATAGGTATAAAAAGAACAAGCCACAGTAAAGGTGGCCTTACGATGAGACATCTAGTAGACTGGGTGAGGAGCCCCTTGATCAATACCAAATTAACAGTTACACTGATTGGGGTTATAGTGCTGATTCGTCACTTTTATTGTATTTTATACCCCGTTAATTTGTACATTCTAGCATTCCCGTGCATGTATTTCCCGGTTCTTATACTCATTTATTGACTAACCCCTAAATTCATCATATATACTTTGTATGTGTCTTTATTGAGCTTTTATAGGTCTCGGGAATGCATTTTGGGAAGTTTGGTTTTGATCCGGAAAGTTCCGTTGACACTTGCACAGTCGGGGGCATTTTAGTAATTTCAGCACTCGGGCTTTGTTCCCGATTTCTTCACGGAAGTTGTAGACCTTCTTCTCCTCTTCGCGTGGCCTCCGACGGTGCGTGAATTGGATCTCGAACGCAAAAGTTACGGAAGTTTCGGTGAAGCATGGAACAATTAATGCCTATATAGGCAACTCTTCTTTTTGCAGAAGGCCCGAACCGATTCTCCATTACCACCGAATCGATTCGGTCACTTGCAGGGGATTTTCTCTACACTACCGAATCGATTCGGATTTGGCACCGAATCGATTCGGCCCTGCATTTTCAGCTTTCTTCTTATTACTAGTTTGCCATTTTGGTGGAATTTTGGGGATTTATCCCTTGTTTTTCCTCTTTGGTAGGGAGATTACTTTTGTTGGATATTTAGTAAGATAGAAAAACACTCTCTTCTCTCTCCTAGGTCAAGCTCATTTATGTCTTTCACCAACTTGTAAGGCTTTGATTGCTTGTTGAATAGTTGTGATTAATGCAAGATAAGTTCAATTACTCCATCTCTTCTTGTTCCACTAGCTTTAAATTGCATTGAATTCCATCCTTTGTATTGATTTGAGTTTTGACTAGATAACTAATTCAAGTATGTTGTTAACTAGCATGTGTAGTTTAGTTTTAATTATGAGTAGCTAGACTTGTGATTGGTGATCAATATCCCACCTTGGATGCTTGAACTTAATATCTAGGGTTTGGTTTTTAATTGTTCTAATGGAACTTCATGTGTTGGTTTTGGAGTATCATAATTTCTTAACTTCCCTTGTCATGCAAGGGCTAGTGTTTGAAGCTTTACTACAAACTCAACCCATCTAGCAATAATTAATTAAACCATAATCCTCCATTGTTGAGTTCATTCTCTACATGGTTGATGTTCGGACTTAATTAGTTATGCTCGATTATAATTAATTTAATCAAGCCCTATAATCCCCTTCTTTGTGAATCCGAGGTGGGAGAATGATCCTCAATCCCCTTAATTTCTTGAACTCTAGCTTACCTTAGTTCTTTTCATAGTTCAGTAATTAGTATTTAATCCTCTGATCATATCATTAATAGTATGTTAGTTTAGAGGTTACATCTCAATCACCTTTCCAAACCACAAATCATCTTTTACACTTTAACATTTTGTGACGTTTAGAGAATCTCTTTGCCCCAATCTAGTTCTCTTAGGAGCGTTCAATCCCTGTGGATCACGATTCCGTACTTACCGGATTCTACTTGTTGCGATTAGATTTGCACTTGAATCACAAGCCATATTTTGGGCGCACCAAGTTTTTGGCGCCGTTGCCGGGGATTGGCAACTAACTTAGGGTTTAGAAATTCTCTTTACACTAATCGTTCCCTGTGGTCACCGTGACAACACGGTTTCCAGAATAATCAATCCAAAAGCACTTGTAAATGCAAGACGAGCGTAGTAGCAATTTAAATCCTGTTTGCGAACCCTCGTCTAGTGAGCCCTCGGACTATTGGAGACCTTTACCATCGGTTTCTCGTTCTAGTTTGATCTCATCTTCTTCGTACACTTGGGCTCACTCTGAACCCACAACAATGGCCGATAATGTAAGTGAACATGGTAGTCAGGGGATTGCACCCGAACCCCCTTATAGGACTATGCGTGATTACTTACAACCGGAGAGGACCACCTCTCCGTCTTGCATCATCTTTCCATACAATGCCGCGAAATTCCATTTCCGTAATGGAATGATCCAATTACTTCCAACTTTCCACGGCATGGAAAGTGAACAACCTTATCTTCACGTGAGAGAGTTTGAGGAGGTGTGCGCTACTTTTAGCGACCAAAATTGCCCTCTAGATGTCACCCGACTCAAACTCTTCCCATTTTCCTTAAAGGACAAAGACAAAACTTGGCTTTGGTCCTTGGCTCCTAATTCCATTGGGAGTTGGCGCGAAATGCAAGCGCAATTTTTGAAGAAATTCTTTCCTACTCATCGCACCAACTCCCTAAAGGGTCAAATCCAAACCTTCGCCCAAGCCAAAGGCGAATCATTTGAGAGATGTTGGGAGAGGTTTAACGAGGTGCTTCATAAGTGCCCACATCATGGGTTCGAAAAGTGGAGATTAATCTCCTTTTTCCACAATGGCCTCACCCTCAATGCAAAACAAATGGTGGAGACTATGTGCTCCGGCGAGTTTTTCGGTTTGGATCCGGATGATGCGTGGGCACATTTTAAATATTGTGCCGAGACCACCCAAGCTTGGGACACTTCGGACCCTAGCAAAACCAATGCCCGGTCATCCAATCCACCTTCATCTAGCCATGGCATATATCACCTTGCCGAAGGAGATGATATGTCATTAAGAGTAGCCCAACTTTCCAAGCGTATCGAGGCAATGGATGCCAAATCTCGGGAACCTTCCCATCCTTCTCCCTCACATGTAGAGGAGTCTTGTGCCATTTGCGACGTTGACGATCACTCAACGAGGGATTGTCCAACAATCCCGGCATATAAAGTGATGCTTCACGATCAAGCCAACGCAATGTCCACTTACAAGAAACAGTACATGACTCCTTTAGGTGAGGGCTATAATCCTTCGTGGAGAAACCATCCGGGTTTCTCTTATGGGCAGCCCCAACATTCTCAAAATCCACCTCCCCCGAATTATCAAAATCATCCCCCACCTCATAATTTTCAGCAACCATATAATCAAGCTCCTCCACCCCAAGCTCAAAATGCAAGGTCCCCCTCAGGGACCACCTCCTCCGGTTATACCATTATATTCTCACCCGAACAAGATGAGCCTCGAAGAGACTCTTCAATCTTTCATAACCTCTCAACAAGACACGAATTCTAGGCTTGAAAAGGAAATCTCCAAGTTGACCTCGGCTTTAAGTATCCAAGAGAAAGGAAAATTCCCTTCTCAACCTCAAAAGGCATTGGGGCAAAATAGTGTCAATGACACTTCGAATCCCCCTCCCGATAGTGCTAAGGACGTGACAGTTCTTAGGAGAGGGAAAGTGGTTGATAAGCCCACCCCTCCTAGTGTCCCAACCGTCGTTAAGGAGGTTTCGCCCGACCCATTAGAGGTCGAAGATGCCTCCTTGAGACGGAGAGAGGGGAAAGCCCCGGTAGAGTCGGATGTGGTTTCAAAACTTCCTAGTCCCATGCCTTACCCTCAAAGGCTCTTGTCGAAAAAGGGGAATGTTAGTAATTCTGACATACTAGAGATGTTCAAACAGGTAAAAATTAACATCCCTCTTTTAGATGCAATCAAGCAAGTCCCCGCTTATGCTAAGTTCTTAAAGGACTTACTAACTGTTAAGCGGAAATTGTATGTAAGGAATAAAGCTTTCTTGGCCGAAAATATTAGCTCAATAATTCAATCTGAATTACCACCTAAATATAAAGATCCCGGGTGTCCCACCATTTCATGTGTGATAGGGGACTTTAAAATTGAGCAGGCTTTGCTAGACCTAGGAGCGAGTGTAAATTTGTTACCTTATCACGTCTATGAACAACTCGGTCTAGGGGACCTCAAGCCCACAAAGATTACCCTCCAATTAGTGGATCGCTCCGTTAAGGTTCCGAGGGGTGTAGTGGAAGATGTCATCATACAGGTTGACAAATTCTACTTTCCTGTGGACTTTGTGGTGCTTGATACCCATCCTACTTCTACTAGCGGTAGAACTACCCCCATTATCCTCGGTCGTCCATTCCTTGCCACGTCCAATGCATTGATTAATACTAGGAATGGCCAAATGAACCTGACATTTGGGAATATGACCTTGGAAATGAACATCTTTAATGTTTCGAACCAAGTGGGAGATTGTGATGATGAAGTCCATGAGGTGGACTTTCTAGAAGAGGTGGTGCAAGAGCATTTTGATTCTACCTATTTATCGGACTCCTTGGAGGGATGTCTTGTGAACCCGATTTACTCGGAGAATAGCTATTCTCCCTATGATGAAGAGGTCAAGTTCATGAGCTTGTTGTTAGATGAGGACGAGAGTGTAGATGATATTAATTGGTGTAGTGTTTTTGAGGACTTACCCCCTCGTGATTCGTATGAGGTTCCCTCGGATGTGCGATTCCCCAAACTTGAATTAAAGCAATTGCCTTCCGAGTTGAAATACACTTATTTAGGCGAAAATGAGACATATCCCGTTGTTGTCTCATCAAGCCTCGAGGCGGGGGATGAACAAAGGCTAATAGAATTGTTAAGAAAATACAAGGGTGCGTTCGGGTGGACAATTGCAGATTTGAAGGGAATTAGTCCCTTGATTTGCACTCACAAAATTAACCTGGAAGAGGATGCAAAACCCTCTCGTGAAATGCAACGGAGATTGAATCCGTTGATGAAGGAAGTTGTGAGAGCAGAAGTAATTAAGCTTTTAGATGCGGATATCATATATCCGATATCCGATAGCAAATGGGTCAGTCCAATCCATGTTGTTCCTAAGAAATCAGGAGTTACCGTTGTGGAAAACATAAAAGGGGAATTGATCACTAAACGCACCACCATTGGGTGGCGTGTATGCATCGATTATAGAAAACTTAATGCAATGACATTAAAGGATCATTTTCCCCTTCCATTCATTGACCAAATGTTGGAACGCGTATTCGGTCATCCGTACTATTGTTTTCTCGACGGGTACTCGGGTTATAACCAAATCGAACTTGATCTCAAGGATCAAGACAAAACTACTTTCACATGCCCTTTTGGGACATTTGCTTACAAAAGAATGTCTTTCGGGTTGTGTAATGCGCCTGCTACGTTCCAAAGGTGCATGTTGAGCATGTTTAGTGATATGGTAGAGCGTGGTCTAGAGGTGTTCATGGACGACTTCAGCGTCTTTGGCAACTCCTATGACCATTGTCTTTCTATGTTAGAAAAGGTTTTGTCTAGGTGTGTAGAGAAAAAGCTCGTGTTAAACTGGGAGAAGTGCCATTTTATGGTCACTAAGGGTATTGTTTTAGGCCACATCGTCTCCTCTGATGGTATTGAGGTAGATAAGGCAAAGGTTGAAGTCATTGCCAACTTACCCGCTCCTAAGTCTCTGAAAGATGTAAGGTCTTTCCTTGGGCATGCAGGATTCTATCGCCGTTTCATCAAGGACTTTAGCTCGATTGCTAGGCCCTTGTGTAATCTCCTCTCCAAGGAAACTCCTTTCGAATGGAGCGATGAGTGTCAAGCAGCTTTTGAGACTTTGAAAAGTATGCTTACCATTGCTCCTATAATCCAAGCCCCGGACTGGACCCTCCCCTTTGAATTGATGTGTGACGCTAGCGACTTCGCTGTTGGGGCGGTTTTAGGTCAGAGAAGTGACAAGAAGCCCCATGTCATTTACTATGCGAGTAGAACTCTTAACGGTGCTCAATTGAACTATTCTACCACCGAGAAAGAGTTATTAGCGGTCGTCTATGCGTTAGATAAGTTCCGGGCATACCTCGTGGGATCGCCCATAGTTTGTTTTACAGATCATGCGGCGCTCAAATACCTTCTATCTAAGAAGGACGCCAAACCGCGTTGGATTAGGTGGGTGCTCTTACTCCAAGAGTTTAATTTGACTACTAAAGATAAAAAGGGAGTAGAGAATGTTGTCGCGGATCACTTGTCGCGTTTAACATTTGAGGCACCCAAAGACCAACTCCCCATCGCTGAATTCTTTCCGGATGAACAGCTGTTCTCCACTTCCTCTCTGCCGTGGTTCGCTGATATCGTGAACTACCTCGCGACGGGTTCGATTCCATCTCATTGGACCCCTCAAGAGAAGAGAAAATTCTTTATTTGGGTGAGGAGATTCTTTTTCGATGATCCGTATCTATTCAAATATTGTCCCGACCAGCTCATCCGGAGATGTGTTCCGGATGATGAGTATGAGAGCGTGATTCGTTTCTCCCACACGGAGGCGTGCGGTGGCCACTTTTCTTCCAAGAAAACCGCCGCAAAAATCTTACAATGCGGACTTTACTGGCCCACACTTTTTAAGGATGCACACGAATTCTGCGTTTCGTGCAATCGTTGCCAAAGATTAGGTGCTATAACACGTCGCAACATGATGCCAATGTCCCCCATTCTAGAACTTGAAGTCTTTGACTGTTGGGGAATTGACTTCATGGGCCCATTCCCACCGTCTTTTGGTAACCTTTACATCCTAGTGGCCGTAGATTATGTTTCAAAGTGGATCGAGGCCATTGCGTGCAAAACCAATGACCATCGGGTGGTGTTGAAGTTCCTAAAGGAACACATGCTTTCGTGTTTCGGAACTCCGAAGGCGATTATAAGCGATAACGGGACGGATTTCTGTAATTCCCCGTTTGCTACTCTTATGCGAAAGTATGGTGTAACACACAAAGTTGCAACTACCTACCACCCACAAACCAATGGCCAAGCTGAATTGGCCAATCGAGAGATCAAGCATATCCTAGAGAAGACGGTCAATCCCGATCGCAAGGATTGGTCTCTTCGACTTCCGGACGCTTTATGGGCATATCGTACGGCCTACAAGACCTCTTTGGGAATGTCGCCCTTTAGACTTGTGTACGGCAAGCCATGCCACTTACCGGTAGAAATCGAGCACAAGGCCTATTGGGCGATCAAGAAATTCAATTTCGATCTAGACAAGGCCGGAAAGAAGCGAATGCTCCAACTCAATGAGTTGGATGAGCTCCGGAGTGATTCGTACGAGAGTGCGAGAATCTATACGCAAAGGGTGAAAGAGAGGCACGTTAAGCGCATATCCCGTAAAACATTTCACCCTAGCCAAAAGGTTCTCTTATACGACTCTAGGTTGCATTTATTCCCGGGTAAGCTAAGGTCTCGATGGAGGGGTCCGTTTGTCGTTAAGATCGTCCATCATCACGGTGCAATTGAGATTGAAAACCCGTCGGATGGGAAGTTATTCAAGGTCAATGGTCAGCGCCTCAAGCCTTTCCTAGAACCATTTGACCCGAGTTCGGACACGATTCCATTGTCCGACCCCGTTTACGGGGCTCCATAGGACGTCGGAATTGTGTATTTTTGTGCCGAGCATCCCCCGGCATGTGCGGGGTGCAAACTTTTTGTCCCCGACCCTTTGTACGTATGTAATATTAATATTGGGGTCCAAAAATACCTCCTTATGCAGCCCAATCCAACCAGGATTCAGCAAAGCAGAAACTGATTTCCAGAAGCTGAATCGATTCGGCTTTCCAACCGAATCGATTCGCCCCACTCCAGTAGCCAAGTTTGATTTTGCGAATCGATTCGCAATCCCACCGAATCGATTCGGTTATTTGAAAGTAGCAGGTCCCTCATTAGCGAATCGATTCGGACTTCCCACCGAATCGATTCGGTCACTTCCGGTGTTCAAGTTCGAGAATCGCGAATCGATTCGGACTTCCCATCGAATCGATTCGGGTCACCTAACACTTAAAATCCCATATTCTGTTTTATCCCACATCTTATTCTTTCTCCTCTCTTGCCTGCGAACCTACCCTCTACCAAATCAAATCCTCTCTTCCATTCTCAATCTTCCCAATGGCTTCATCATCAAAGGCAACTTCATCCAAGGTATTAACTCAACCTTATTGATTCATTTCATTCCTGAATTAGTGTATATGTTATGGAAAATAGGGTAAACTGGATTGTCACCATTTTCACATGTTTTATGCATAATGCTCATTCTTTTTCCTCTGATTGTGATAAGAAACCAACACATACTACTTGACTATGTTGCTGTGATGTCTAAGTAGTATTTGTTGGGGGTTTTCAACATGTAAATGTCAATTTCACCCTATTTTCCATACACTGCACACTAGGTGCTCGATGAAATGCCTCTGTGGAGAAAATGTGCCATAATACTTCATTTTCGCACATTTTCTCGCGCAATGGTGTTGAATTACCCTTGTATGAGTGCGGTGTGCATCGGTAACGTTAATTCGACCAATTTTTCCCGATGCACACCCACCGATTCCTTTTCGACCCTATTTCACGCCAAATTGATTTTATGCGTTACACTAATTGTGTATGTATCAAATTAATTTTCTTGTAGGTTCCTTCGGTCACCAAGCCCTCCTCCAACTTAATTGCGGGTCGGGGAGGTTTCGAGTTCTTCCGCTCCAAACAAGAAAAGGACTGGTTCATTGCGAAATTCCCTTCGGGTCGCCCTATTGCAATTGAGCGGCCTGTCCATCTTGAGGACTTTCCTGCCTTGGTACGTCTCTACTTTCAGAAATTCAACTGGGAGGCACACCTTGCCGGGCGGGGGAGGTGAATGATGAGCACGTTCGTCGGTTTTATGCATCGCTCGTCCCAACTGGGGACCACACTTTCGAGGCTTACGTACGGGGTAAGCGAATTCCTCTCTCTAAGCCTCTCTTGGCATCGCACCTCACTGGGGCCGATAACCCCGAGGATTTCGATAACCCGTGCGCCGACGAGGGGAGACTGACCAACGAAACCCTGATTGCGCGTCTGGCGCCAGGGCATATTTGGGCTGGGGAAACTTTCCCCACATCTGCTATGCCCGATAACCACCGCCTAATCCACATGGTAGCCGTTAATTCCATCACGCCTACCCAAACAAAGGCGGTCCTTCGCTCTTCGCAAGCCCACTTCCTCTACCATCTACTGGATGCGAATTCAATTATAAACCTTCCCGCGTTGGTGCTACAGCGGATGCTCAAGGCCGCATACTGTGAAAAGGGGACCACTACCCTTCCTTACGCGCGGTTGGTTTCCCGCATATGTAGGGATGCTCACTGTGAGGTAGCGGGTACGGACTATTTTCCTCGCCTTCCCAAGTTGCTTGACGAAAAGGCAATTGAAAAGAGTCTTGGGAAGGATCATTGGGAGAGGAGAAAGAAGAGGATGTTAGATGCTCCTGCGGATGCTCCTGCGGATGCTCCTGCTGTTCCTGTTGCCCCGGATGCTCCTATGCCGGACATGCCTCAGCCTGTGCCTCATCCAGTCCCACCGCCTGCCCCATCTACTGTAGACCCCATTGCATATCTAGGGGTGCGGATGGATGAGCTTCAGGCTGACTTCTCCGAGTTTCGGGGCACCTACATATCGGACTTTGCATCATTCCGGGCCGACTTTTCTGCCTATCGGGGAGCGTACGAGCGCGATATATCTATGATCGCTCGGGCGCAGATGGATTTGTTCTCACACTTGCGAGGGGGCGAGGCTTCTGTGCCTCAGTACCTCTTTGACCCATAAGCCCCTCGCGATCCTCCCGCGCCCGAGTCCCCGCGCCGCCATCCGGACGACATGTAGGTTGTTGTGATCCTGTTTTTGCTGATTATTTTTGGGTGGTTCTTTATTTAGATTGATGGGTTTGTACTTAGGTAGTTGTGTTAGTATGGGGAGGAGAGAGTGCAATTTCTTGTATTTTCTAATTTTGGTTTCATTGTTCCCCATGTACACAACTCTTATATATTAATGAAATGACTCAGTTTCGGTTTCATTTTTCTTCTTGTATATATCTATGTTGTGTATATTATTGTTTATGGTACTAACTTGTAACAGGCATGCCGTTGCGCGGTTCTCGAGTTACTCCTTACGGGGTGACTATTTTCATACCCTTTTTCCCTTTTTATCCCTACTAACATTGGGGACAATGTTTCATTCAAGTTAGGGGGTATGGTATACCATTGTGATGCCGGTTATCATATTAGTATTTATTTATTTATTTATTTAAAAAAAAATTTAAAAAAAAATTAAAAATTAAAAAAATTAAAAAAATTAAAAATTTTAACATTTTTTTCTTTTTCTTTCTCATATCTACTATGATTACTTATATCATCGGCATATCCTGTTGTATAGCTATGAAGCATGCTTTGAGTCATTGATTTATTATCCTTTAGCCCGTTATTGTTTGCATTGTGAATAGCATCATAAAATTAAACTGTGAAGCTTTGAGCATATACACAAATAATTATTTATGATTTGGTTTAAAAGCGTTTCAAATTCGTTATTCTAAGGCGCATGCTATATCCTTACAAAAGTGAAAATTGAGACTTATCATCATTTGTGAGCGTATACACCTACTCTATCTCTTTCTTGTCAATGAACTCGTTGACGATCTCATTTTCTTTTCATTTGATTGCATACTAACTGATTTATCACTTGAGCATGATTTTCAATGGTGTTGAGTCCCGCGAATCACATGAAACCATAGGAAATGATTATAGGCCCTTGTTGTTAAACCCACATGACCTTGACCTTTCCCTTAAATGTTTCCCCTAGTCAACCCCCTTGAGCCTTATTATTCCTTTCGTTTGAACCCCAAATCCCTTGTCCAACTCCACATTGGAGTCCTAAACCCTTATTTACTCCCCCCCGTACCTTGATTAGGGATTGTTCCCGGGATTGAATGTTGTTGTTTATATGGATTGCAATCAAGCAAGAAAAGAGAAAATCAAAGAAAAAGCAAGAAAATAGAAAATCAAAGAAAAAACAAGAAAAGAGAAAATCAAAGAAAAAGAAAAAGAAAGGATAAATATCGAATAAAATGGGACCTTGTTGTTTCCCATTTCCCCTTGTGCATGAATATCTAAGTCTCATTCTCATGAATACATTGCTTGTGGAATTTGATTTCGATTCCTAAGTTGCCCATTAAATCCATTATCCCGTGCGATATTCCCGAATCTCCTTTGATCCTACACACATCCCGTTCTTTTCCAAACCCTAACCTAGCCTAAATTCTATACCCCTAAAAAGTCCTATTTGATCTTAGGGTGATGTGATTCAAAGGTCGAACATTAGCGATAATCTGTTTAAATGCTCTTCTCTTGGTTAATATGCGATATCCTTTCATGAGATTGTATTTTTCACTTTTATATTGCGTTCTTCATTGATGACATGTGTGTGGCCTAGTTTCCCTTTACAATTACTCTTAATGCCCGCATGTCCCGTGTGTGTTACATCCCATTTCTAAGTGTTTCATTTGTTGAGTGTAACAACCGGAGAGAACTTGAGTATGCATGCCTTAGCTTATTTATGGATTTTGAAAGTTTTGCCAAATCTAAATTACCACATGTGTCCGCTTATTTCGCTTTCCCATGGTTTCGATTTTTAGTTGAAGTTATTTGTTTAATGCCGATAATTGACGTCTTTTGTGTGAGCTTCGTTCACTTTGTTGATAAATTGTGTTTCTTTGATATTTGTTGAGATACGCATTGGATTTTGCAGTATCATAGTATGAGTTGATTTGATGTTTGTGGGTGTCATCCCTGGAAACCCTCACGAGACCTCGCTCGTCCCCTAGGGCCACCTAGGGGTTTAACGGCTTATTGCATACGCTAAATGCAATCGTTCGCCTACGAAAGTGGCATTTTTCCTTCGTTGTACATATTTCTTATATTTTGGTTGCGGTGTTGGACCTTGTTTCTTCATACTTCATTGCTCGGGACTAGCAATGTATAAGTTAGGGGGTGTGATTCGTCACCTTTATTGTATTTTATACCCCGTTAATTTGTACATTCTAGCATTCCCGTGCATGTATTTCCCGGTTCTTATACTCATTTATTGACTAACCCCTAAATTCATCATATATACTTTGTCTGTGTCTTTATTGAGCTTTTATAGGTCTCGGGAATGCATTTTGGGAAGTTTGGTTTTGATCCGGAAAGTTCCGTTGACACTTGCACAGTCGGGGGCATTTTAGTAATTTCAGCACTCGGGCTTTGTTCCCTATTTCTTCACGGAAGTTGTAGACCTTCTTCTCCTCTTCGCGTGGCCTCTGACGGTGTGTGAATCCGATCTCCAACGCAAAAGTTACGGAAGTTTCGGTGAAGCATGGAACAATTAATGTCTATATAGGCAACACTTCTTTTTGCAGAAGGCCCGAATCGATTCGCCATTACCACCGAATCGATTCGGTCACTTGCAGGGGATTTTCTCTACACTACCGAATCGATTCGGATTTGGCACCGAATCGATTCGGCCCTGCATTTTTAGCTTTCTTCTTATTACTAGTTTGCCATTTTGGTGGAATTTTGGGGATTTATCCCTTGTTTTTCCTCTTTGGTAGGGAGATTACTTTTGTTGGATATTTAGTAAGATAGAAAAACACTCTCTTCTCTCTCCTAGGTCAAGCTCATTTATGTCTTTCACCAACTTGTAAGGCTTTGATTGCTTGTTGAATAGTTGTGATTAATGCAAGATAAGTTCAATTACTCCATCTCTTCTTGTTCCACTAGCTTTAAATTGCATTGAATTCCATCCTTTGTATTGATTTGAGTTTTGACTAGATAACTAATTCAAGTATGTTGTTAACTAGCATGTGTAGTTTAGTTTTAATTATGAGTAGCTATACTTGTGATTGGGGATCAATATCCCACCTTGGATGCTTGAACTTAATATCTAGGGTTTGGTTTTTAATTGTTCTAATGGAACTTCATGTGTTGGTTTTGGAGTATCATAGTTTCTTAACTTCCCTTGTCATGCAAGGGCTAGTGTTTGAAGCTTTATTACAAACTCAACCCATCTAGCAATAATTAATTAAACCCTAATCCTCCATTGTTGAGTTCATTCTCTACATGGTTGATGTTCGGACTTAATTAGTTATGCTCGATTAGAATTAATTTAATCAAGCCCTATAATCCCCTTCTTTGTGAATCCGAGGTGGGAGAATGATCCTCAATCCCCTTAATTTCTTGAACTCTAGCTTACCTTAGTTCTTTTCATAGTTCAGTAATTAGTATTTAATCCTCTGATCATATCATTAATAGTATGTTAGTTTAGAGGTTACATCTCAATCACCTTTCCAAACCACAAATCATCCTTTACACTTTAACATTTTGTGACGTTTAGAGAATCTCTTTGCCCCAATCTAGTTCTCTTAGGAGCGTTCAATCCCTGTGGATCATGATTCCGTACTTACCGGATTCTACTTGTTGCGATTAGATTTGCACTTGAATCACAGGCCATATTTTGGGCGCACCAAGTGCTCTAATGTATATCCCCACTAATAAGGTAAATACCCTGGAGAGAACAGAAGCGACAATGAAGGATCTTTAAAAATAAGGTCCACAGTGGTGGGTTGGACCGCTCTTGCTACATATTGCAAAAAAATCCCAAGTGTGGACACAAATTTCTACACAATAAGGCCTCATGACAAAACTACCAAGCTTGTAAAAAATTGGAAGTATGTCCTTACAACTTTATTTTTTGTGGTGATGGTATAAACGAGGGGGCTTGATGGATTCCCCGGTGGGAAGAGGGATGGAGTTAGCTACTATCGTAGGGAAATGGGTATAGAGTAATCTCGTTAGGAGTATAGTGTTGGCAAAGTTGGCTAGGTTATAACGGCCAAGGGATCATCCCATGTCCAGATGGGTCTTGTCCAACCAGTTTTAGAGATAACCCAAGCACTTGGCTGCTAGAGGATTCTTGAAATCTTTGTCCAAATGGATGGAAATGTTGATTAAGGTCCCTTCAGGTCTAGTCATTTGATTTCCCAGACATCACATAATGGGAAAGAATGACAAGTATGTTAGCTATCCGCTCCAGAGATGTACCATGTCCCTTACCAGCAGCAGAAGAACCATCATTCTCGGAGGGATCTCTAAAGTAGTAGATGATAAAGGGAGTAAAGGTGGCCTTATTAGAGGTACTCGTGCAGCTTCAGAAAAATCGATCCAACTCTGATCGGTCAGTAACTTCTTCGATGTCTACAGCCTCATTGGAATAAGGAAAGGCACCTATGGTCTCAATCCCAAGAAGTTCACAAGCATCTTCCAGAGTTATGGTAAACTCACCCCACGCAGCCATAAAAGTGTGGGTGGTAATGTTTAAACGAGAGACCAATACTTGGAGCACAGAGTTTTGTTTAGAAAGCGTGAATTCACCAAACTCTTTTTCCCAATGGAGCCCAACCTTGGTGAGGGAATCAACATAAGTTTTTCGCATATACGTGTTCCAGGAACCAAAGTTGGTCGGGGAACCTCCTGGTCCTTCAAAATCTATCTAAGAACAAGGGAAGTTGCCACGATCAATATGGAACCTCATAGTACCCTCTGGGGTGGGGGGAAGAAACCCAAACGTTAGCATCGTCATCTTCATTACCAAGTTTCAAGGGGTTACACTTATTATTGAGAACGATAGTTCGGCACATAGATGAGTAATCATCGCCCTTACCAGAAATAGGGGAGAGGTAGTAGAAACACATTTGCTCCTAACAAGCATCCATAAAGGCGGTGGCATTCAATGCAGGGGCAAGAGTGCGGGTGGTGGCAGGCGGAGCAGTGGTAGTGGGAACAAATAGTACGCCTGATGCACTGGAAGAAGACACCGTGGGATAAGTGTAGGGCAAAAATCTTGAAGGAAGAGAGAGTGGATTAGAAATAATGGAGTAATAAAGGTTGAAGATGACAAAGGAGGAAAGAAATAGAAGAAAAGCTTGACCAATAATGGCGGGTATCACTTTCACTCTCTAAAAACACTGTAAGTATGGAGGCAAAATAAAGAGAAGAAGGATAAAAATGACTAAGTGTTGAGCGTAGGGCATTTAAAAATCAAGTGGACATTTGACTTTCCCACAGAGGCATGAGCCAAGCTGTCAAAATGATTACAAATGGACACATAGCGCTTCGAGGTGTGGTCTGACAGTTGAAAAGTTAACATCACGTCAATAATCAGGTGATGCTTGGGAGAGAGAGGGTTGATTTCAAGAGAAGTAATGATTTTTGGCGCTAGAATTTTTGAAATGGGTATTTAAAGCCAAAATGGTTTATTAAAGCAAGACCCCACGTTGCAAGATCGAAATATGTCATAACGAGTTGAAGATGCATTGGGGAGAATTTATTAACACCCAAGAAAAAGAGTTTGCTCGCTTCACAGTTCTAAAAGAAATGATGTCACCTCATCATAAGTCTAAACTGATATAACTTTGACTCAGGTACATTGGGGGGAATTTTTCTTTTCGAACAAGTGGAAAATAGGGACAGACACAATGAAAATCGAATGTGGATAATTTTTCAAGTCCTGACGCTAGGAATTTTCCGTTAGGGATAAAGGGAAGAATTTATGCTACTAGGGACAGTTCTAATGAAAATTCCCACTCACTCCAAGCTCGCTACATGGTGGAATGGAACAACGTAGAGTAGGGATAATCTAATTTATTTTTAACAGTCAGAATGGGTGATGGATGGCTTCCTCAGGTACTTATGGAGAATTAAAACAAGCGATTAAGATGACATAATGGCTAGGATATAACAACGTAAAAAAGTTACGATATCCCCTTTCCATACGCAAAGAATTTGCAGAGCTTTGGTTCAGTTATATCAGGCAGAATTTGACTTTTGCCTAACAAAGATAACTGTAAAAGTTGCAATGAAGATAAAGATGGAAGAATTTTTTCTCACAACTAGATGGTTCATCGGATTGAGATGTTTTTTTGTGCAGACATTTCTTGTCATCAAAACAAATTTCTACACGAAGTGGCAAATGTAGGGGGCCTGAAGATAATATATGAATTATAGAAATCCTCCTCATCTAATAGAAGAGACTCAAGGGAAGGAATCAACACAAAGACAGCGAGGCAACTCAACGAGGAAGCCTAATATTACATCCCAATAAGGAAACTGGTCGAAATAGCTCCTCTTTATCTTCGTTTATTACTTTGTCAAAATTGTATCATTTAAATACATTGACTGTAAAGTTGTCACAATTGAAATACTAAGTGTGAGGTCAAAAGGTACTCGTAAGACACCAGTCCTGGTAGGGCCTAGGAGAGCTTACATGCTCTATCGAACGACCTCACTGTGGGAACTTCATAGGGACTAGGTTTTGAGAATTAAGAAGTGGGGCCATGTTAGGTCTTGTCCTAACCATCTTAGATACACCTGGTAAAACACCGAGGGATCTTTTCATCATGGAATATTACGTAGAGTAACTTTGAGTTCCATTGCATATTGAGCTTTGATCCAAATAGTCAATTAACAAATGTCACATCTAATTTAGGTGATGTCATCATCCAGCTAAACATTGTCCAATCTGAACTTGAGAAAACCATTGTGGTATTGGGGTTGTCAGATGGTTTCATGAGCCACCTCTGTGACAGCAGTCCTCTTATGCATAGTGATTAGGCAAAAGGCATGTCTTTGCATTTAATGTTTATAACATAGGACAAGATGGCCCATTATGCATTTAATATTTGTGATGCAAAGTGTGATAGGGAGGTCTTTCACATTAAAGAAGATTGAGACGTATCAAGAAGTGATGTGGGGCTATTTATGGGCCTCAACAACTTATGAGATGAGAGAGTTCTTTCTAGAGATTTATTTATAGAGAGAGAAGTTATTACAAAAGCAGAAAGTTTAATCACCCAGCATTGTAATTTATTATGATTTTTTTAATACCTAACCATAGATCCTTCCTTGGTTGTTGGTGTTTTGGTTGTCTGCTAAGGTGTATGTAGGGTGCTTACTTTTCTCTCCCTTTAAATGAGTTATTTATGAGTTTCCTTTATTATTATTTGAGTTATACATGAGAGACTTCTGTGTTCAATCTGAGTGTTGATTATATTAAATATTGTTTATTAACTTGTGTTTATTAAAGAGTTCTTAGGTTAACATTCATCTCCATACCTATAGGGGTTATTCCTCGAATGGTATTACTATACTCCCAGACTTCAAGGGGACTACCCTCTTATATAATTCAAAGATGAAATAGAAAAGATGCTGAAGCAAGGGAAACTTAGTACATAGATATGATGGGTGGCTAATATGACACCTGAAGAGAAGAGACAGTAGGTGTAAATCAGATGAACCAATGAAAAAGGATGATGATGCCTCAGATGATTATGATGTCAACCTTAACCTCCCACTGAAGAACATTGACCCTAAGGTTCGAGTGCATTGTATTTTTCACGGTGTGAAAATTATATGCAGAGGTTTGGCTAGTGGTGGTAAAGAGATAGCCAATTGCAAAGCCCAAGATATAGAGGCTAAAGCCCTGCCCAAGACGGAAGTGGTAAATTTATTGAAAGTCGGGTGAAGGAAAGAAAGTATATGTGAACACCTCGGTCATCAACTTCTCAAACTTGGACTTCAAGGAGATTTTATCCCCACATGATGACCCATTGTAATCACTACGAGAGTACATGGGTATGATGGTGTCAGTTTGGTTGATGTAATGTTATAGGAGTATTTAAAAGGCTTGGGATTATGCAAGAAGAGGCTCGTCCCATATCATCAACCCTTAATTGGATTCAGTGGATAAAAGTTCCATCCTCTTAGTATTTATGAAATGGATTTAAGTATGGGGGAAACTTGGTTGAGGTATCTTACAAAGAAGATTAATTTCTTAGTGATGGATGAGAACGTTTATTCAAAGTACATCATCATTATGAAATGAGTAGCCCTCAAAGAATTTGAGGCAGTGCCCTTAAGTCTTCACCAAACGATATAATTCCTAACTCCTTATGGAGTAGGGGAAGTTCAAGGTGACCATGTTACGGTGCGTGAATGCTACTTTAATTCGACTGAAGAAAGAAAAACACATAAGAGGGACACTACCACTTACAATATCGACAAAGTCGACCCTAGGGATGGGACAAAGCTAAAGAAGGTAAAGGACACCAAGGAGGTAGAATCCATCATCCTCAATAAGGACAAGCTGAAAAAGCCCATCCAGATCGGCAAATTCCTGAAAGAAGACATCAAGGAAGAGTTGGACAAATTTCTGAGGAAGAGACGAAGTATTTTTTTTCATGAAGTCATACAGACATGTCGGGGATAGATTTAGAAGGACTCTACCATAAATTCAATGTGGATGAAGGAGCTAATCCGGTCAGGCGAATTCAAAGGATCTACTCAGGGAGAAATATGAAGTCATAAGAGATGAGGTGAAGAAGTTGGAAAAAGAAGAGTTTATAAGGGAGGTCATCTGTCCAGAATGGTTGGAAAATGTAATTATTGTGCCTAAGCCCAATGGAAAGTGGAGAATGTGTGTTGAATTCATTAATTTAAGTAAGGCATTCCCAAAAGATAGCTTCGTCCGGCCAGGAATAGATCAAATGGTTGATGCCATGGTTGGGCATGAACTGATGATATTTATGGATGCCTCTTGAGGATACAATTAGATATTCATGAGCCCATCCGATGCCTAAAAGACCTCGTTCATCATGGATAAGGGTGCATACTACTACAAGATCATTCCCTTCGACCTCAAGAATGTCGGGGCTACATACCAGAGGTTAGTAAATAAGAAGTTTGAGGATTAAATAGGCAAGACCATGAAGGTATATATTCATGACATGATAACTAAGATCCTCAAGGATAAGACACATGTGGCCAACCTCGAGCATACTTTTAACATGATGGACCAGTATATAATGAAGCTAAACCTTTCTAAGTGTGTATTCGGGGTCGGAGCTAGCAAGTGTTTAAGGTTCATTGTCAATCATAGGGGGATAGAGGGTAATCCAAAAAAAATTAAAGCTTTGGTGGAGATGAAGACTCCAAAAACCATAAAATATGTCCATAGGTTGACTAGACAAATTGCAGCATTGAAAAGGTTTGTGTCCACGGCTACAAATAAGTGTCGACCCTTCTTCAAGGTGTTGAGAAAAGTCTTCGAGTGGAATGAGAAGTGTGAGAGATACTTTCAAGATTTTAAGGCTTACCTTGGCTCCCCACTTTTGTTATCTTGGCAAGTTGAGGGAGAAACGCTATATTTGTACCTAGACGAGTCTGAGTCGACAATTAGTGCAACTATTGTACAAGATGATGAAGGAGTGCAAAAACTAGTTTATTTCAATAGAAAGGACCTTTAAGAGGCTGATCTGAGGTATCCAAAGATGGAAAATTTGTCTTACACCTTAATTCACGCATCAACAAAAATGAAACCTTACTTTTAAGACCATACTGTGGTCACTATAATAGGCTCTCCTCTCAGACAGGTCATTCATAAATTTGAGAAATCATTTTGGCTGATGGCCTGATCGATAGAGTTGGGGGAATTTGACATCGTCTATTAGCCAAAAATAACCATCAAGGGGAAGATTTAGCTTATTTTGTAGCTCAGTACACATAGGATCAGGCTGAGATGAGTGATATCCCGACTAAGGTTAAGACGAGTGCATCTAGAATAATGGTGGACAAGAATGAGGAAGAGAGATTCATGTTCAAGAATGGAGTGTTGGATAAGGGCATTTTTCCAAAGAAAATAATGTTTGGAGCCTATGTGTGGACGCCTCTTCTTACGATAATGGAAGTGGTGTCAGCTTGATATTGACTTCCCTAGATGGGATCGACGTTGAATATGCTCTAAGATTCAGTTTTAAGGTATCCAATGACGAGTAATAGTATGAGGGTCTTCTAGCAGTATTTTACCTCAACAGAGCATTGAATGTCGGCCAATTGTTGGTTTATAGTGATTCTAAACTGGTGGTGAATCAGACCTTAGGGGTGTACAAGGCAAAAGATAATAGAATGGACAAGTACATAGACAGTGAAGTGAAGATAAAAAGGATCCCTTGAATATATAATAGTTGAGTCGATGCCTTAGCCAGATTAAAGTCTGCAACTAGGACATAAACTAGAAGGTCGGTGCCCGTGGACATCCTACATCGACCGACCATTGAAGAGTAAAATAGTATAATGGAATTATGTGTGGTCCTGGGCCTAGGTGCATCCTGAATGGACCGTATCATCAGATACATCATAGATGGTGAACTACCAGAATCAGAGTTGGAGAGAAAGATGTTAAGGTACAAGGAAACTAAGTTCTTAATCATTGGGGATGTTTTATATAACAAAGGGTTCGTACTCCCTCCTCTTCGATGAGTCCATACGACATAGGTGGAATACATTATAAAAGATGTACATGAGAGTTTCCAGTCATATAGGAGGGAGATCGTTGGTAAAAAGAATAGTCACTCAAAAGTATTCGTGGTTCACATTGGCCAAAGATAAATCTAGGTATGTGAAGAGATGTGACAAATGCCAAAGATATGCTAGCATTACTCATCAACCCCATCAACCTTTAACATCTATTACTTCTCCCTGGCCATTTTCAGTTTTGGGGATTAAGTTGGTATGACCCTTACATAGGGAAATCGGTAACTACATGTATCTTATTGTGGTAATCGACTGTTTATATAATTGGGTTGAGGCTGAGGCCATTATAACCATCATCGAGATGATGACCTTCAAATTCATTTGGAGGAACATTATTTTTAGGTATGGTCTACCCCACACCCTCATCTCGGATAATGGAAAACATTTCAAGAGATCATTTCTGGAGGCCTATTATATAAGGGTCGGCATCAGGCAGTTCTTCTCAGCTACAGGCCGACGTCAGGCAAACGGCCAAACTGAGGTGAAAAAGAGAACTATTTTAAAAGGGAATAAAAAGAAACTGGAAGATTCCCAAGGTATTTGTACTAAATAGGTACATGCGGTCATGTGGGAATACAAGATGACGAAGAGAACGCCAATAGGAAAAACCCCATTCAAGATTACCTATGGTTCAGAGGCAGTGATGCCTATGAAGATTGGCCTACCAAGTCACAAAGTTTAGACATATGACCAGAAGAAAATGTTAAAGACTAAAGTTCAGATAAAGACCTCATTGAAGAGAGAAGAAAGGATGCAAAGATCAGGCAGGCTACTTATCAGTAGCGGACTGTAAGATTCTACAACAAAAGAGTGAAGGCTAGGCCACTAGCCGTTGGAGACTTGGTTTTGAATCAAGCTTGGCAAATGTCGAATAATCTCCTTGAAAATTGGGATCATCCCTATAGAGTTATAGAAGAAGTTGTTCCAGGAACTTACCGTCTTGAAAACTTGGAGGGAAATCCGTTGTTCAACCCCTGGAATGTTGACCATCTAAAGGGATATTATAAATAGGATTTTGTAAACTAGTTTTGTTTAATCATTGTATGAGAGCTGTAAAAAAGTCAATAGTGATAAATGAAAGATGACAAGTGTTCCCTCCTATTTTTGTTATATGAAGTGATCAAATTATATGTTCCGAAATTTCATTTATGGCAATGGAATTAACTCATTCTTGGTGACACGAGAGTTCATACGGGGGTCACCGCGTCCATGAGTTATCAATAACACCGAGAGGGGGGAACAATGTGATAACATCGTCTTTGATGGTGAAAAACACAAAGAAAATTAACCATCATTAATTTGGTGGAATAAAAGTCAAAACTCTCTCGGCCGAGACGATAGTGTAGGACGAGATGATGCTCATCCATACACTCTCAAAATGATGAGAGGGGACTTTTGTGATTTAAAACCATAATTTAGTGCATTCAAATTCAAAATCATTTAATTAAGATTCATTTAAACACCATTAATTTGGTACAATTAGGGTCAAAACTCTCTCGGTCGAGATGATAGTGTAGGACGAGACGATTCTCGTCCATATACTCCCAGAATGATGAGAAGGGACTTGTGTGATTAGACACCATAATTTGATACATTCAAAATCAAAATCATTTAATTATCGTTTA
Source organism: Sambucus nigra (assembly GCA_949130495.1). Classification (NCBI taxonomy): domain Eukaryota; kingdom Viridiplantae; phylum Streptophyta; class Magnoliopsida; order Dipsacales; family Adoxaceae; genus Sambucus; species Sambucus nigra. Next base: position 367,650,082 of record OX422212.1, read on the forward strand.
TATCAACATCATTAACATGGTGAAAAACTCTGTTAGCCGAGACGAGAGGGGACTTTTTATGGTTCATTTTAAAACAATCATAAAGTTGGTTGAGCTACTTATCAGCTAAGGACTAGAGTACATTGATAAAATTATATAAAAGACATGTTCATTCATGGCATTGCAAATAAATAGGATTACAAAAGTCAAATATTATCAAGACGTCAAAGATGAGAGTACTTATGTCGAGATTATGGACATTAAAAATTAATTTTTCATAGAAGGGCATCGGGATAGAGGCGACCACCCTGACCAAAGAAAAGAGAAATCAACATGCTAGGTATCCCTTGGACTCCATGCGAGCTGACTCATCTATGGCATCATCTTTCTCTACCACCACATTCTTCTCACCAAGGGTGGTCTCAACCTCATCATCACTAGGCTCATTGACACCTTCATTGTTACCAATATAAACCATCGGCTCAGGTTGGGTCAATCCCTCAATCTCGGATAGAGCAATCATAGCCAAATAATCAAAGAAGTTGAATGCCTCAAGTTCCCGCGTCAGGTGAGAGATATTTGGGAACTTGAAGGTCATCTAGAAACATGTTTTCGTAGCTCCTCTCTCTAAATATTACATGTTGTATCCCAGAAACACCTCTAACGACTTCAAGTCTCACACTACCTTCTTTTTTTAATCCTCTAGGGTCTGGTCAACATCAGTTTTGACCTTCTCTTGAATATCAGAGGCATGTTTTTCAGTTTGGTCCTTGATGGCAGGAGTATGGTCTGAGTTTAGCTTGTCAATAGCCTTTGTGTGCTGAGTCTTCAGGTTCTCTAGGTCCATCTTGTGGTTATCCTCCAAATATAGGAGCTTCTACTTCATCTTATTATTAGACTTTATAGCTTATTGGATGGACCAAGTTTGGGGGCCTTTTCTTTGACCAATTAGTGGATCTTCTGTAAGCATATGACAGACTGCATAAATAGGGAAACATTTGTACGAGACAACGCTACAGATTAAAATAGGAGTTAAAAGAAGGCTTAAAAGTTCACTTGAATAATTCTGTGCAAACATAAATCGTTTAAGAGGGAGACGTTGGTGGATTCCAAGAAATGAACAATAACTTATGGGTTTATTAAAGACAGATCCTCAAAATATTTCTTTTTATTCCCCATCAGGGAATCTAAGTTGATCTTGAGATTTTCCAAATGAGCCGCCACGGTATTTTAAGAGGATATTAGGATGGCCTATGTCGGCATCGTTTTGGACGAGGCTTCCTTGCCTTTCTTATGTTGGTGGGTGACGTGAACATCCTCAGGAAATCCCTTCCTCTTTTTGTGGACCTCAGCCTGGGTGGGCTTGAAAATTGTGGCTTTATAGTTCTGAGGTTTGGGGTAATTTTCTTCTGATCCTGCATCATCAAACTAGCAAGGCTTAGAGCAGCCATCTTTCACACAACTTTAGGGGTGTTAGGAGGACGATCTACAAGAATAAGGACGAGATCAATAACAATTACAAAGAAACTAAGACACAATAGTTATAAGCAAAATACTTACATAATTCAGTTAGGGGGTCCACCCCTAGGCCTATCCACCCCATAAAATGCTCAAATTGTACAAGACCACCCTATTTGCCCTGTTTCCTAACCTTTTTTACATCTTTAGTGGCCTCCATGCTCAGACTCGGATCTAATTTGGACAGTTTCGGAGCCTTTGCCCATCGTTAAGGAACCATGGTCTCATAATCACTACAAGAAATGTCGGGGGTGAACTCCCAGGCTCCAAATATAAAGAAATAATGAGGCTTCCAGTTATGGCTGGAAGTCTGGTTCACGAGAAGGACTTTATTCTTTGGTTTCCTGGCTACGAGATGATAGTAGCCAGGTTGAGTTTTGGGAGACGAGATAGTATAACATCCCCAAAATAAACTAACTGGAAGGTTCTTACGATGAGATAACTTCTAAAGAGACACAAACATGAGATTAATCCTCTAGGTATTGGGGAAAAGACGAGCAGGGCCGAGACCTAAACTTGTTACAATAGCTTATACAGTTGGGTGTACATGTAGCCTAGAGTCGATCTTAAACATTTTCTCATAGACATAAATCTCATCCTCTCATCTATTAAATGCTCTATCATCCTCTAAAGGCACCCTCATGTTGACAGGGGGTGTCCTATACTATAAAGATGTCTCCAAGTTAATAGATCCATATTCGTGACTTTGCTGACAAAAGATTCTACGTAGGAAGTGTCAAGTGTATCATTGGTTGTACCATCATCGTTGTCGTGGTTTTCAGTCAAAAGATTACCTGGAACACTTTAAGAAACTTTTTCCCCTGAACGACCGATAATCGGACTACCATGACAGGGGGTGGTAATGCAACCTCCACCCACGGCTCATTTGTATATGAGATGACTTGCAAATAGGAGTTCGACTGATTAGAAAACTTAAAATGTTAAGAGGACAAGGCTATAGAAGTGTCCTCGGTGTCTTTAGACTCATTAAAAGGAAGTCTTATAGCCTCATCATAAGAATCCACACTCTTGGTGGTGTGAGAGACAAATGGATTGTCGTTAGCGGAGGCAAATGACTTAGACATTGAGTCACTAAGTTCTATAATGGGGGGGCATATGATTGCTAGAGGAACATGATTGATTGGATGAAGAGGGGAGTCCTGGGATTTATGCTTAGTGGCATCCTCGGCTTCTATCCTTCGTATCTCACTAAAGCACCTCTCTCTAAGGGTTGGAAATTCCTCGAATAATTTATATAATGTTCTTAACATCCAATATAGGTTTTTGGGTTTACTAAGTTGGATACAAGATCAAGAGAGGGAACTTAATCGTATTCAAATAAGTTCCTCAAGAACATTATAAGAACAAGGGAAGAAATGGGGACAACTCCACAGGAGATGGTGGTCGGAGACTTACCGAAATGTATAAACTCAAATGATTGAGACCCAAAACACGTAACCCTAGGCCAAATAACACCTCATGTTCCAAAAAAAATCCTAAAAAAACTATAGTCTTGGCCCAAAGCCACCAAAATCACTGCTAAAAAATGTCGAAATCGCTGAAATTTGAAAATACAATAGAAATAACGATAATAAAATGACAAACCACAAGAAATGATGGAAATGGTTACCAGGTTAAGGAAGAACACTTAAAAGCAAAAAATTTCTCAAAAAATGTGAGGAAGAGTAAGGATCGATGGAAGGTCAAAGGACATTATTGGTGGTTCTTTTAGAGTAAGATCACAAGTAAAAAATAAAGGTTTTGGCAAAGAAGAAAGAGAAAAGGGTAAAAATAATTATTCATCCTTTAAAAATCGTTCACAACACTCCCTTGTGCTAAATATGGGTTAATCCTCTTAGGTTGCCTAACCACCCATTTACTCACTTACTTTACCTTTTATTCACATCATGGATATTAATCAAATTTCACATTTACTTGTCCATTTTACCTTTTATGGAAGTTTTATTAATTCATTCAAGTTAGGTTGTCTTAACACATTTTCACCACATAACTCATTTCTTGACATGTTACTTATTCCTTTATCTTTTATCTCGAAATCTTTCAATAACCATGTACTTTAACAGAAACAATATCGTCGACGACATCACCATATTCTTTGGCCACTGTTTTTAGTCTTTCACCCCAGAGATCCAGGACCTCCTTCATTTTCCCAATGTCATCCAAGTTTCTTTTTAATGTGTTTTAACTTTTTGCAAATGTCCACATTATTCCACTTTTTTCTTTTTACCCAGCCGAAACCAAAACTCGAGGTTTCACCCCAACTTGTGTTACACTTTGAAAATCATCATTTCATATCCTTTATACTATAGCCTTGATTTTATTCAAAAAGTCATGTTCATTAGGACTATCATGTCTAACATCCTTTTCGACATTTTTATTTCATAAATATGTTTTGCTTTACGTAAAATTACTATTTTACTCATTTATTTCCAAACTCACCTTTTACTCCATTTTCATAAGTGTTAATTTTCCTAACACCATTAAGTTACCCATACTAACTTCTTAAGTGATTTAACACCTTAACACTTTTTTAACCTTTTAGAGTAATATTTTCTTAATTGGAAACATATTTATTTCAATACTTTCATCTCCAATAATTATTAAACATATAATACTACTTTATAAGAAAAACACCATTTTCATTTATTAACACATGTAGTCTTACAACCTCACACTTGTCACCTATAATCCCTTTTTCACGCACTTTGAAGACGAAAATTTCCACATTTCTCTTTTCATGTTTAAACCCAACAAAATCTCCTTTAACTTTTTTATACATTCATTTCCAAAATACTAAAATTTTATATGCATGAGATGATGGATTTCAAATCCTAAAATCCTATTAATGGGTTAAACATACATTTCATCTTAGAAATTAATAATAATCGCAAAAATATACTTTCAAGTCATAAAAGACATTTTATTTGTTCAAACTCTACAAATATCCATTTTTCATAAAATCTTCATTTATGCAAGAAAATTTGTAACATTATTTTAGAAAAATCAACATCATTTCCAAACATTTTATTTCATAAAATGTTTAACATCAAAATTCTGGAAAGTTCACCATTTTCATAAAAATCCCAATCTTTATTTCAAAACACTTTGAAATGTGTATACTTCATTTAATCTAAATAAAATGACATTTTCCCAACATTTTTATTTTATAAAAATATTTATTTATAATTTTACTAGACAATCCATCCCATGTTCATAAGCATTATACTCTTAACATTTTACAACAAGACTACAAATGCACAAAAATGGGGTCTTAAACTAAGACTATGTTTTCCCACCTCAATGAAGCACCATCAATGGAAGGCGAGGAAGATATAAGAAGATGAAAACCTCCCACCTCCTAAGGTGGCCTCAAGGAGGTTTCCCAACTCCAAAAGCAAGCTTCCTAGCAAGAACCCCTTTCAAACTCCATTAATCTTCCATTTCCATCTTCAAGAACCTCCAACAATAACTCCATAAATTTGTATCTCTCCTCATCCATGGTGAAAATGGATATGTATGATTCAAATATAGTGGAATATATAACAAATATAGGAATGTAAAGTGGAGTGGTGGTGGCACGGTGGTTTGTGGTGGCTCAAGGTGGAATGACACACAATGGTAGAAGACCCACCCCTCTGTCTCTCTCATCTTCCAACGAAAATGATACAAATAAGCCCAAACACCCATTATAAAAACCCATTAAACACCAAAATCGCATTTTCACCCAAACTGGCTTCATCAGAGCTCAACATCTCATCAATCCAATCGCCTAAAACAAGACAACGCACAAGGTTAGTCTGACTTGAAAATTTCGATTGACCTCGTTCAAATGAGATTTATCTCTCGTTCAAACGAGAAGTGCATCTCGTTTGATCCTTCACTTATAACAACCTTTAAACGACCCTATCAGTTTTGCAGTGGGATCTCGTTTGAAGCTCGTTTGATCCCTTGATTCCAATGATCGTTGACTCTCGTTAGAACAATCCTTATTATGTTTCCTAAATTTTTCTCCAATTTTAACCCAAAATTTCCACTAATTATCATCAAGCCTCCAAGAATAGCCAAATCAAAATATAATCCCAGTTGTGATTATCCAAATCCTAAAGTTTTCATTTTAGTTCAACTTATGCAAAAAATAATTAAAGTATTAGGGCGGGTATTATAGACTTCCCTTTTTTGGGAATTTCATCCCCAAAATTCTCGATCCATCCATTATTCAAATTCATGGGGTTTAGAAATTCTAATTCTAAGTCTTAGAGAACCTCCAAGAAAAAACATCGATGAACTCAATAACTAATATCATCTCGCGTGCCCTTACATGGGGCTTGTCACCAAAGGCTCCACATACAACATGCTTTGATGCTCACCATTTCGCCAAACAAGAATGTCACATAACCGACCCAGAGTCTCCACACACTTGATGATCATGCTCAATTGATTGATAAGAAGACCTTTGATATTTCCTAAAGTGTAATAACTCTCTAGTGATCGACACTTACCCAAGAGTGAACCATAATATATCCAACCATCAAATTTGTCATCAAGAATCATTACTAGTCTTAGGATTACATATCTTGCATCCATATAAATTTTCAAGTCATCCTGATTACAAAAAATTTCTTGAGCTTGACATTAACCTCGTAGTGTTCATCACTCAATCTAAGGAGTAATACATTGACCAAATCATCACCGTGTATTAGACTAACACCTTATGCTGCATTTCTCAGATGAGAGTACCACTTTGGGCATCTCACCTTCGTGCACTCACTTGATCCCCACACCAAGACACTCACCATGGAAAAATAAACATTGTGTGCAAATTTTTTCTTTATTACTAACACTACACAATATCCTCAAGTCATCAGTACTCTCCCCATAACCAGAGCCACTGACTGCCATGTCGGCCAGTCAAAAGGTCATTAATCCTAATGAAAGAAAATACTATGAGCAGACCATGTGACTGGGAGAGCTGCCACTTGCACACTAAACTTAGTACAATAGTAAGAATAACTTAGATAGGGCATACCTAATTACCGATCTACACTGACCATACCATGTCCACCCCACTCTACCAGGCCCAATCGCATCGTACCATGACACAATACCAATCTAAGATACCACATACGTCTTAGTATCGAACCACGATTATCAAAACCGAAAAGGACACACAAGATCTAGAAGAAACACATAACCATTCTGCAAAAATCCCGTCCATAGAGAAACTATGTTATATCCTTGAAGTCTTAACACTTATCCCTAGACGTTCTCACTAGGTACTAATGTATCGTCATACCCTGGCTTGGGTCACTAATCATGAAGATTCCAATCTCAATAATTCATTCTCGCCAGACGAAAGCAATGTACAAACCAATCGTTCTCCAGAAAGTCAATGCCCGACTTATCTCCTTGGGAGTATGGCCCTTACCTTCACATCCTTGGCACACATGAACCATTCTGATTAGTGTATGCCTCACACCTTTGTCAATACTGAGATTATCCCCTTACCGGTTATGACTTCACCAACCTACTACATCTAGGTTATTATCTGCCTTATCATATCATGATCGCAACCCCAAACCCCATTAGGTATTACTCCGTTCGAGAGAGATATTCACTTTATTGTATCCTTTGACTACATGAAATTTTCACTAACCTTACTTCCAGGTTTTACCCAAATTGAACTCATATGACGTCCACACCGATTCCCATTGGCATTCTGAGGGTAGTAAGTATCACACATGGCTACATCTTCTAAGGCTACACTAGTATATACCATCCACACATGCCAACATTCTAATCATGCTTCGATATTACCCCACCTTAGTTACCATTTTCAAGACTCTGCATAATATCATCACCCTAAACCTCGAATACATTTCCTAATACTCCTCAAGATCAAGTGCCATACCTCCACTACTAGTCATTTGGTGACACTCGAGCATCGTGCCCCATAACGACACGAGATTTTGATACCTCCTTGGAGGATACACCACCAATCTATGCCTATTCGGGAAACTTCACGCATCACGTACGTTATTTGACTCTTCAAAACCTTGACCAACAACATGAGATCATCACTTGGCCTTTAACCCAATCACTACTAGGATGCTAATGATTCTTCATACTAGACTTAACTAGTCTCCTAAGGACACCAAACAAAATCTATATACAAGTCCCCAAGAACCGACAAGATTTCATCATTCATACCTCTATCATTGTAGGTGCGCTCTACAAACCTTTCAATGCCCATATCGTGATTACTAGGTGCTCTAAGAACACTAGTCTATGAGCTTCTACATATGGATAACCTTAACCATTGAATACCTTTAGACGTCACGATATGTCGAGTACTATTCCTAATGATGCCAAACACAATTTGCCACGTGGTTACTACAAGATTCCCTTAAATCACACTCACACTAGGATTAACTCGCATCTAGCCATTACTTCAAGGGTTAAAACTGTAACTCCCCGACCCGAATTTATGGGTTACGGGATGTTAACCCATTTTGACCCGAGCATTAGGTGTGAAGTGCAATGAAACAACCTATATAATGTTACAAGTCCAATTGTATTTTAATTAATATTTAACTTCGTATTATGGGTTTAACATTTAGGTTGTTTAATCACCCATTTACCCACTTACTTTACCCTTTTTCTCTCACATTATGGACATTAATTAGTTTCTCAATTACTTGTCCATTTTAATATTTAGCGAAACAATTATTAATTCCTTCAAGTTAGGTTGTATTAACACATTTTACCACACAATCATTTACCTTTTCTCGGAATCTTCCAATACCGCATACTTTAACGGGCTCCACACCACCACCTATGTGCACCATATGCTCTGGCCAGTGGTTTTGGACTTTTCACCCCAAGGCTCCGGGATCTTCTTGCCTATCCCGGTGTCATCCGAGTTCCTTTTAATGTGTTTTAACATTTTAAAAATATCCACATTACTCCACTATTCCTTTTACCCGGCTGAAGCCAAAACCCGAGGTTACACCCCAACTTGTGTTACACTTTGAAATTATAGTATTTCATGTCCTTTCACTTTAACCTTGATTTTATTCCAAAAATATTGATTTAGGACCAATTTGGGTAACACCGTTTCCAATATTTTTATTTCATAAAAATGTTCCACTTTAATTAAAATTACCATTTTACCCACTTGTTTCCAAAATCACCCCTTACTCCATTTCCACGAGTACTAATTTCTCACAAAATACTATTATTTTACCCATCCTAACTTCTTAAGTATCATAACACTTAACACCCTTTTAAACCTCAGAGTAATATTCTTCTGAATCGAAAACACCTTTAACTCATTAATCCCCTTTCAATTTCATAAGTATTCACTTTTTTCAACATTACTAAGTTACACACACTAACTTTTCCATGTTCACCCATTAACACTTATTCAATACCTTTATTAACCATTTACCAAACCACGCATTTATTTACTTTCTTCATTCAAGAACTCCATTTACACTTAGGACTACTTTTATAAGAAAATAACATATGCTTTATTTTACATGTAGTCTTATAATTTTATGCTTATCACATTTTTAACCCTTGTTTCACATACTTGAAAGCTAAAATTTCCACTTTTTATGATTTCATGTTTAAACCCAACTAATTATTCCTTAAACTTGTTTATCCACTTAGTGATAACTCATTACAAGTTTATATGTATGAGGAGATCAATTTTAAACCTGAAAATCCTACTATTTGGTTTAAACATATTTTTTATTTTAGAAATTCATCAGAGTTGCAAAAGAATACTTTTTAAAGCATAAAGGACATTTATTTTAATCATGTCACAAAATGTATTTTTTTTATAAAATCTTCATTTTTGTAAGAAACATTATTTCACCAATGTTTACTGTAATAAATCATTATTTCCAAATATTTTATTTCATAAAATGTTTAACACCAAACTTTAAAGAAAATACACTATTTTCATAAAATACCAACTTTTAATATTCCAAAACCTTGAAATATTTAATCATTCTTTATTTTCAACAAAATAACATTTTTTTCAACTTTTTTATTTCATAAAAATGTGTATTGATTCTACATTTCAATTTTATCATTCATTCACATGCACCCTAGTCATGTAATCTAATTACAATACTACAAATATGCAAAAATAGAGTCTTCTTCGAAGATTAAAGGTTTTTTTACACCTCTAATGGCTTCAATGGTTGTAGAAATGTTGTTGTAGGAGGAGCAACCCCAACCTCCAAAGGTGGCTTAAGGGGTTATCAAATGCATCCTCCAAAATGCTCCAAACTTTTCTCCTTCTAAGCTTCCAAAAAGACCCACTTCAAACTCCGTCAAAGCCCTCATCATATTCTACAAAAATCCCCCAATAATCCTCCAAAATTCGTAGCTCTTCCTCAATAATGGTGGAAATGGGTATTGTAGGCTTGAACATGGTGGAATATCATGTAAGATGGTAGTGGAATTGTGGTGGAAGACATCTCCACTTTCTCTCTCCCTCTTTCAATTTCTCCCAATTTTAAAAAACCCCAAATAAACCACAAAATCCCTTATAAAACCCTTCCAATGGCCAAAAATCCCATTTTGCCCCTTCTGGGCTGATCTGAGCTTGACAGCTCAAATATCCAATGACTATAATTATGACAGCGCGCAAGGGAAAACTGGGCAAAATTTTTTATTTAAGACGTCCGAACGATAATCCTAAGTCATTCAAATTACTTCTCCATGTCGTTCGATGTTTAGATCACAGAGCCTTCCACTATAAAGTAGTGGAATGTCGTTTGATTCCCTATTTCTCACGGCCTGCATCTCGTTTCTAATGACGTTATGATGTCGTTCGAATGATCTCTCACAGTCATTGGAATGACCCTTAATACTTTCCATTATTTGTTATTCTTCAAATTTTCAATCCACAATTTCCCCATAATTTTCATCAATCCTTATTCCAGCATTATTTATACAAATTTTAATTTAATTATAGGGATATGGTATTAAAAAATTCCATCCATGGGGAATTTCATCCTCGAAATTCTAGATCCATCAATCCTCAAGCTTATGGGTCCACTGATTCCTATTCTAATTCCTAGAAATCCTCCAAGACAAATCATCGAAGTCCTCAACACTAAGGTTACTAAATACTCGATATGCGTCATGCTCTAACACTAATTATTTCATAAACCATGACATTACCCATTTGACTCTGAGTCTCCACTTACCTTATAATCAAGTACAAACCATTTCTAGCACCACCTATGCAAATACTTAAGGCGTACCGGTGACTCTAAGTGAAGACCTTTTTCTAGCGGTCGACACTCACCCAATGTGATTAATAATACAACCAACCATCATATTTATCATCAAAACCAAATTTAACTTAAGATCGTACATCCGGTGTTCCACAAATTCTTAGGTTATTCTAATACCCAACTCTCATGATCCTGCTAATAACCATCAGGTGTTATTCTATCACTCCAAGGAGTAATGTTCTTATCAAGTAATTACTGCATGCCCAATTTACACCTTTTGTTGCATCACTCTCGCTAGAGTGTCACTCCAACCCACTCACAGTAGCAAAAAAACATTATGTTCATGGTTTCCTCAATTTTAAACACTATATTGTATCCTAAAGTCATCGTCTTGCTCTTCACAATCGGAGCCACTGACGATTGGGGCAGCCAGTCAAAAGTCCACCAGTCATAAGAGAGATCGATACCACGAGCAAACTGTGTGGCCGAAAACATAGCCACTAGTGCACAAAATTTTATACAAGATGGGTGCACCAGGTTATCGAGTTGCATTGACTAACCTTGTCCACCATGCTCTCCCGATCCTAACTGCTCTTTACCATGACATGGAACCAATCTGAGTCACCTCATAGGTGAAAATACCAAGTTCCGATTACTGAAATCGAAAGGAACACACTAGAATCTGATGGAACAAGCAATTGTATGGAGAAATTTTTCCCATACACGTTCGACTATGATTTATGAAAGTGAACCCACATCTCAAACTTAAAGTCATGCCAATAATTCCTAGAATTCTCACCGAGCACAAATCCTAGCCACACACCCTGACTTGAGTCACTAGCTGTGGCGAATCGAATTCGAATCCTTCATTCTCACAACACGAATGCAATTTAAGAATCGGTAGTCCTTTAGGAAGTCAATGCCCGACTTCCCTCCTTGGGAGCAAGTCCATACTTTTCATATCATTGGCGCGAATGAACCATCCCAATTGGAGGACACCTCACTCTTTAGTCGACATTGACCTTGTCCAATCGCTAGTGACGACATCACCAATGTACTATACATAGGTTATTACTTTCCTCATCATATAGTGATAAAAATCCCAAACTTCCATAGATATTACTTAGTTCAAGTGATTCGTTTACCTTGTCATGTCCTTTTAACACACGAGATTGCCAAAAAACTCACCTCTAGTTTCTACCCACACAAAATTTTCGTGACGATCACACCTTCCGCCGTTGGCCTTCTAAAGGTAGTAAATACCACACTAGGCTACATCTTATAATTCGTACTAGCTTGTCACGACATGCTAACAACTAATCCTTACATTGCTAAGGCTACACTAGCGTATAATGTTGACACGTTGACATAATAATCATGTTTCGATGTTATCCCACCTCGATTGCCATTTTCAACTCTTTGCATGGAGTTATCACTCTAAGTTGCAAATACATTTCGTAGGACATCCCTAAATCGAGTATCACCACATCCGTACAAGTCATTCCATGACATCAGAGCATCCTTCCTATAACGACACAATTATCACCTACCTTAGGGATCATACCACCAATCTATGCCGATTAGGGAATCCACAGCCGACTCGTACACTACACGACCAGTAATCTGGGATCATCACCTGAACCTCAACACAATCGTTACTGGAATTATACTGCCTCCTTCACCGGACTTAATTGGTCTCCTAAGAACACTGACACATCTCATGAAAAGTTCCCAAACCTTACAATATTTCATCATCCATACCTCTATCATTATAGGTGAGCTCTAATAACTGTAACAACCCCTCCTTTTGGAGACAATTAAAATCCATAATTGGATATAAATTCGAGATTTGAGAATTTCTCAAAATAGTGATTTCTGGGATTTTTGAGGATTTAATGATTTTCGATGGGTGTCGTAATTATTTTTAGGACAGAATAGGTCGAAGTATTTCAATTATATGTTGCTGTGGAGTAAAGCGATAAAAAGGTAAGATTTTGACTAGAAAACTCGCATAAAGTTATTATGGGTTAGAATTGTGATTTGCGTCCAAGTACCTCGGATGGGAATTTCGACTACGCCGTGAGTCTCGGAATGTCCGAGATAGCGGAAAAGAGTGTCCGGCTGTCGAAATTGAGTTTCGAGTAATTTTCAAGGTAAAAGAAACTGATAATTTAGTAAACGGGTCATTTTTGGGTTTTAAGGGGTATAACCCTTTTTCTCGCTTTATAAAGAGGGGGAAAGGGAGAAAAGAAGAAATAAAGAAAGAAAAGAAAGAGAGAGAGGAGGAGAAAGCAGGAGAAAAAGGAAGATTCAGGCCAAACTCTGCCGGATTCGGCTTGAGGTTGTCGGATTATATCCACGAGGCAAGTGTTTACTTGCTTTATTTAATTTTTTCATAAATATCTCATACCGTAGTTTGGTATAAATAAACCCTAAAGATTTTGGGTTGGGTATTCGTGGATAAAACGGGTTTTCGGGAGTAAAATCAATAAACCCCTAAAATTTATTAATTGGAGAAACTTAGGTTTTAACCTAAATTATTGGGTGATTTCGGGTTCTATGGTGTTTAGAACCCGTATTATAAGTGTATTTGTTGTTGGTTGGAGTTGTAGGTCTTTGGGTGAGGAGATGGAATCTTGGGGGAAGCTTCCATGGCTGAAATAGCTTCTCAGTGAAGAAGCTGCCCACCATGATCGATCGATCGATCATGAGGGTTCGATCGATCGAAGCCATCGATCGATCGATATCCATGGGTTGATCGATCAACCCTTACTGAAAGATGGAAATTTTTCTAGGATGTTTTGGATGGGATAGATTCCAAATCATATTTCTTTGAGGTTAATTATGTGATAACATAAGGGACCTTTTAGGACTATATGGTCCATTAATTAAGGGAATTTAGGAGGGTAAAGTGAGGGTTTTAAATGTATAACCCTTAAACTATATTTTCGAGGAAAATGGAATAATTATAGAATTTGATGGTTTTGGGTTCCTTAATTTATTTTGGGGACTTTTAAGTGATTATATGGACAAGATGTAGTCTTTGGGTTCATGGATATGAAATCCATGGCCCACTAAATTTAAGGTTGTACGGGAAAGATAAATCCCTAAGTTATTATTTTGGGCTTTTAGGCCTATATATATAGGAAAGTATAATTATATTGGTTACGGTTGGGTGAATCCTATGAGTGGATTAGAATAAATTTGGGGAGTATAGTTATATATTTTCTAAATGAGAAATGGTATAATTGGAGATATCCAATAAATCCTTAGATGGGATTAAAGTATGTATTACTTATTAAAGTAAGGAAATACTTTGGGTTTAGTATCATGCACATATGAATGCTTGATTATGATTCTTCGAGAGAATCTTTGGGATTACTGGTCATCGTTAGATGGTTTGGCAAATATGGCCATTTGTATATATTTGAGGAGGAATATATGGTATATGTATACTATGTGATTCAAGTATATATATAATTTGAGATAAATGATTTTGAAAATAAAATATGAATGTTTTCAAAATGGAAAAGAAATGATTTTTCATAACTAATAAATTATGGTTACACACCTCCCTAAATTTCTATCATAAGGGAAGTTGCGTGCGTATGGTGATGCCCCCTGGCTAATGAATGCAGGGTGGATATAGTCCTATAGGCCATATGGGCGATTATTGTTACTGCGCTGGTTAGCAGATTCTGGTTGTGGTCTTTACTTTCCCGCAAGCACATGGATGCTTCCCGATGTTGGTAGGTTCCCAGGTTGTCCTGTTTGATTGGCCCTGGAAGTTGATAGCCATTTAGGGGCGCGTCCAGTGGGGAAACCCGGAGGGGCATTCTTAGATTTGTTAAAGTATTTTATGATAATAAAATGCCTTTAAATACATTTCCTGGATGGAAGAAGGGGAATGGGATAAATGTTTTGGCTTCGGTAACACCTCCCGGATGGAAGAAGGGATGTGGAAGCATATGATATGATCAAAGAATTTTTATGATAAGAAAAATGGCTTTGAATACATTTCCAGGATATGAGAAGGGAAATGGGATGTTATAAAACGGAAAAGCATTTTTATGACAATAAAATTGGCTTTTAAAAAGTTATATGTTATGTTAAGGCAATTCATGATAATGAATTGGCTTTTATGTACATTTCCTGGATATAAGAAAGGAAATGGAAAGTTTTGAGAAATATGAAAGTATTGATAAACGCTTGATATATGAATCCTAAGTCCGGGAGATATATCCGGATGTTTATGGTAATATGTATATATATATGCATAAATCGAGTACTGAGGGTCTAATGGATCCCGACGATCAACCTTTCCACGTAGTAGTGTATCGAGGGGGTTCCTTATTTGGATTTCGCTTTGCGAGACACCCCACGCACGAATATGGCATTATGTTGAGACTGGGGAGGAGTTTAATCCATAGCGCTCTAATATAAATATTTCTTATCGTATATATATATATATATATATATATATATATATATATATGTACTGAGGGACTGGCGGATCTCGACGATCGACCTTGCCGCGTAGTAGTGTATCGTGGGTTTCTTATTTGGATTTTGCTCTGCGAGACACCCCACTATGGCATAGCGTTGAGACTGGGGTGAAGTTTAGCCCTTAGTACTTGCACTATCTAGGGTTGATAGTGGTTGGATGATAGAATAGTTTAGCAGGGTAGCTTGACTAGGATGTTTAGAGGGATGCGCTAGGAGTGCACTGTTAGAAGAGAGGTGAGGGGTATCTCATGGCAGTCTGATACCAAACTTAAATATGAGATAAAACCTTTTCTAAGAAAAAAATAAGGCATTTATGCACTTGCTAAATATTTTCAAAACTCGGGCTCTGACCCATTTATCTACTTTTCCCTTCTTTCTATATTATATATATATGTAGGTGTCCAGACACAGGGATGCCTGGATGACATTTCTTTCAAGTCAGACGTCTGCTGCAGCAGCTATGGATGCTTGCGGGCTCTTGCTAGACGCTTCTATCCTTGTATTCTAGATAGGAGGTACTATATACACATTCGGTCCAATGGTCCAATTGCATTTATTTATTCTTTTAGTACAGCATTCGATATGGTTGTATATTTTGACTGAGTGTTCGGTTATTTTATTTCATTTCAGTTTCATTTCCGCAAAATCTGTGTGGATGTTTTAATTCTGAAGTTGTTAAAAAGAGTAGTTATGTAAAATTTTCGCACCGGCCTAATAGTTTATTAGTAATAAAATGGATTTTCGACAGTGATGTTAAGAATGATCCACCTGAGACTCCTGTTTTAATTTGATATAGGAGTGATCGCTCGGTATTTTATTAGGAGCGGTGTCACAGATGGTATCAGAGCATCAGGTTCTAGTGTCCTTAGGAATCTGTGCGAATATACTACGCTTTCAGCGTTGCTCTCGATTTGTTATAGATCCTTAGTATTAGGATTGTTGATTTCTCTTGTGAGATTTCGTTCTCCTGCCATGTTATAAAATTATAGTAATCTTTTGCGCACTCATCTGAGATTCGTGTGAGAAGTTTGGATGGCAGTAGGAGGTGGGGCTTAGATGGAGCAGCTGGTAGAAGTTGGGGACGAGGACCTTAGTAGAGGTCACTCTCCTTGTGGCAATGACTAAAGATTTTTGTGGCTACTACTAAAGTATAGTAGGTATGAGTATTGTAGTACCGCTATAGAAGAGATTGGTATTAAAGTTGAATTTTCAGTAAAGTTAAGGATTTGAAAGGGATATTACGGATAGTTTAAACCGTAAGTCCCCGTGATTCAGCAAGAATGAGAAGAATGTTGTTTTGGATTATTCACATAAGGATCGGCCAGAGATCGACAGTGAATAAAGAGTATTATGGAGAACTGAGACTTGTACCGAGATGAGGTAGGTACAAGGAATAATGAGTCCTTTCGAGGAATGATAGGCTCATTAGAGAATGGGTATGTTCGAGGACCCCATTGGTGGACATCCACCCGGGATATTTGTTAAAGAAAACTTATTGTTATGGGTTTTACCTCAATGAAGGAAGAGGTATATTTGGTGTGGCTAGATAAAGTCGCAGTATTTCGTTAGCCCTGGACTCGTGTGTGTATTTTGAGTTTGTGTCGGTATCGATAACGTTATATCTTGTATGCCTGTGTGTTTCCCGCGATAGCGGAGTTTTATTTTCCTTCATTCGCCATAGAGGCGGGTGTTGATATATTGGACATATATATATATATGGTTTGGGATACTCGTTTTATATGTCTATACGAGTATGGTGATATGGTGAGTATATATGTATTGGTATGTTCGGAGCGATAGCAGGCTAATGATGGCAAGACTATCGTGTCCGCAGTTCTGGGGTGGAATGAGTCGTTGTTACGGTGTCTCACCTGGATACAGGTTGAGTTCACCTTTATTGTTATGGATTAATGGAACTTCGATGAGTAGAGGTTTCCTTATCGTGATTCGAGCATATGGCGACCTTATATATATGATTTAAGGCCGCAGGATTTTGGTTGAGCTGTAATATTAAGATTATTATTGATTGCGCAAGGACTTAAAATTAGTGCGAGTGATGGGTGGGGTGACTCTTAGTTGGAGATAGGAGTTCCGACCACCTTTTTGTTGGAATTGGGGATAGGGTTATCCCGGTTACATGTTGAAATAACGAACCTCCATGACCGACAAAGTTAAATAGGAGTGTGTGGAGGGGTTCCTTTTTTGGATTTCGCTTTGCGAGATGCTGGACACATGAATCTTAGCGGCGTCGAGAGTGGAGAGATGTTATAGGATGTAAGGATGTTGGGTTTGTGAAAAAGTGTTATAGTGTGGATGAACCACTATAACTATGAGCCATGTGATGATGATATGTTTATGGAATTGTGCTATGGAAAAGCACTAAAGTGGTCCTCTCACCACAAGTGGGTGGGTGAACTAGGACTTAGAGAAATTGATTTGAAGATTTTAGTCAGGCCTTAATGAAAAGGAAAACTTTGAGGAAATATGTTTCAGTAATGATGTATGTAGTGCTCCTACAGAGAGTGGGCACTTCGATTGGTTAGGTTTCCTTCCGTATGGGCGGAAGGATAAGATAGTAGAAATGCATTCGTAGGTTAGCGTAGGTAGGATTTAGGACGTCCCATTGGTGTGCCTTTGGTCATTATATCTCAATGACCAACAACGCGTAGGTAGGACATCGCATAGACCTTAGTATTATTAGGATGTAAGTTCGATAGAGTTAGTGACACCGAGGTTAGGAGATTTGAATTTCGCGGGATGGGAGGACCCATAGGTAAGTATTACATCGAGGAAAGGAGACACCTATTGGGAGAGAGTGTTACGTGTCCGACGTTCACTATGGATGTGCAGATGTGCACAGGTTAAAAAGGTGTATGGGCACCTTAGTAAGTTGGTTTATATACCGCCTAAAATAGAAGGGGCGTAGTATATAAAGTTAAAATTTATTCCGGGAGGCACTAGTAATGATGATTGCTCTGTGACGCTATTGAAGTCACTTTACGATCGTGGTAGTCATATAGTATATGGTTAGGAACCATTGGGTTAGTGTCGTTCCCTTTGAGGTATTAGGATTTGGAGTGATCCTGGGATTTGTGGTATAGGTTGTATCAGAATTTTAAGGACGAAATTCCGTTGTAAGGGGGGGAGTATGTAACAACCCGTCCTTTGGGAGACAATTAAAATCCATAATTGGATATAAATTGGAGATTTGATAATTTCTCGAAATAGTGATTTCTGGGATTTTCGAGGATTTAATGATTTTAGATGGGTGTCGTAATTATTTTTAGGACTGAATAGGTCGAAGTATTTCAATTATATATCGCCGTAGAGTAAAGTGACAAAAATGAAAGATTTTGACTAGAAAACCCGCATAAAGTGATTATGGGTTAGAATAGTGATTTGCGGTCAAATACCTCAGATGATAATTTCGACTGCGCCACGACTCTCGGAATGTTCGACATAGTCAGAAAAGAGTGTCCGGATGTTGAAATTGAGTTTCGAGTAATTTTCGAGGTAAAAGTAACTCGTAATTTAGTAAACGAGTCGTTTTTGGGTTTTAAGGGCTATAACCCTTTTCTCGCTTTACAAAGAGGGGGATAGGGAGAAAAGAAGAAAGAAAAAAAGAAAGAAAGAAAAGAGAGAGATGAGAGAGAGAGGAGGAGAAAGGAGGAGAAAAAGGAAGATTCGGGCCAAACTCCGCCGGATTCGGCTCGAGGTCGTCGGATTATATCCACGAGGCAAGTGTTTACTTGCTTTATTTAATTTTTGCATAAATATCTCACACCGTAGTTTGGTATAAATAAACCCTAAAGATTTTGGGTTGGGTATTCGTGGATAAAACGGATTTTCAGGAGTTAAAATTAATAAACCCCTAAAATTTAATAATTGGAGAAACTTAGGTTTTAACCTAAATTATTGGGTGATTTCGGGTTCTAGGATGTTTAGAATCCGTATTATAAGTGTATTTGTTGTTGGTTGGAGTTGTAGGCCGTTGGGTGAGGATATGGAAGCTTGGGGGAAGCTTCCATGGCTGAAACAGCTTCTCGGAGAAGAAGCTGCCCGCCATGATCGATCGATCAATCATGGGGGTTCGATCGATCGAAGCCATCTATCGATCGACTGCCATGGGTCGATCGATCAACCCTTGCTGAAAGATGGTATTTTTCTAGGATGTTTTGGATGGTATAAATTCCAATTCATATTTCTTTGGGGTTAATTATGTGATAACATAAGGGACCTTTTAGGACTATATGGTCCATGAATTAAGGGAATTTAGGAGAGTAAAGTGAGGGTTTTAAATGTATAACCCTTAAACTATATTTTCGAGCAAAATAGAATAATTGTATAATTTGATGGTTTTGGGTTCCTAAATTATGTTTGGGACTTTTAAGTGATTATATGGACAAGATGTAGTCCTTGGGTTCATGGAAATGAAATCCATGGACCACTAAATTTAAGGTTGTACGAGAAAGATAAATCCCTAAGTTATTATTTTGGGCTTTTAGGCCTATATATATAGAAAAGTATAATTATGTTGGTTATGGTTGGGTGAATCCTATGAGTGGATTAGAATAAATTTGGGGGGTATAGTTATATATTTGCTAAATGAGAAATGGTATAATTGGAGATATCCAATAAATCCTTAGATGGGATTAAAGTATGTATTACTTATTAAAGTAAGGAAATACTTTGGGTTTAGTATCATGCATATATGAATGCTTGATTATGATTCTTCGAGAGAATCTTTGGGATTACTGGTCATCGTTAGATTTTTGGCAAATATGCCCATTTGTATATATTCGAGGAGGAATATATGGTATATGTATACTATGTGATTCAAGTATATATATAATTTAAGATAAATTATTTTGAAAATAAAATATGAATGTTTTCAAAATGGAAAAGAAATGATTTTTCATAATTAATAAATTATGGTTACACCCCCCCCCCCCCTAAATCGCTATCATAAGGGAAGTTGCGTGCGTATGGTGATGCCCCCTGACTAATGAATGCAGGGTGAATATAGTCCTATAGGCCATATGGACGATTATTGTTATTGTGCTGGTTAGGAGATTTCGGGTGTGGTCTTGACTTTCCCGCAGGCATATGGCCGCTTCCCGACCTTGGTAGGTTCCCAGGTTGTCTTATTTGATAGGCCCTGGAAGATGATAGCCATTTAGGGGCGCGCCGAGTGGGGAAACCCGGAGAGGCGGTCTTAGATTTGTTAAAGCATTTTATGATAATAAAATAGCTTTATATACATTTCCTGGATGGAAGAAGGGGAATGGGATAATGTTTTGGCTTCGGTAACACCTCCCGGATGGAATAAGGGATGTGGAAGCAAAGCATATGATCAAAGCATTATTATAATCAAGAAAGTGGCTTTGAATACATTTCCTGGATATGAGAAGGGAAATGGGATGTTATAAAACGAAAAAACATTTTTATGATAATAAAATTGTCTTTTAAAAAGTTATATGTTATGTTAAAGCAATTAATGATAATGAATTGGCTTTTATGTACATTTCGTGGATATAAGAAAGGAAATGGAAAGTTTTGAGAAAAATGAAAGTATTGATAAATACTTGATATATGAATCCTCAACCAGGGAGATAGATCTGAATGTTTATGGTAATATGTATATATATATATATGGATAAATCGAGTATCGAGGGTCTAATGGATCCCGATGATCGACCTTGCCACGTAGTAGTGTATCGAGGGGGTTCCTTATTTGGATTTCGCTTTGCGAGACACCCCACGCACGAATATGGCATTGTGTTGAGACTCGGGAGAAGTTTAATCCTTAGTTCTCTAATATAAATATTTCTTATGGTATACATATATTGATATATATATATATATATATATATATTCTATACTGAGGGACTAGCGGATCTCGACGATTGACCTTGCCGTGTAGTAGTGTATCGGTGGGGTTCCTTGTTTGGATTTCTCTCTGCAAGACACCCCACGCACGAACATGGCATAGCGTTGAGACTGGGGTGAATTGTATCCTTTAGTACTTGTAGTATCTAGGGTTGATAGTGGTTGGGTGATAGACTAGTTTAGCAGGGTAGCTTGACTAGGATGTTTAGAGGGATGCGCTAGGAGTGCACTGTTAGAAGAGAGGTGAGGGGTATCTCATGGTAGTGCGATACCAAACTTAAATATGAGATAAAACCTTTATCTAAGAAAAAAATAAGGCATTTATGCACTTGATAAATATTTTCAAAACTCGGGCTCTGACCCGTTTATCTACTTTTCCTTTCTTTCTATATATATATTATATATATATATATATATATATAGGTGTCCAGACACAGGGACGCCTGGATGACATTTCTTTCGGGTCAGACGTCTACTACAACAGTTGTGGATGCTTGCGGGCTCTTGGTAGAATCTAGGGGTGTAAGCGGTATGGTTTCGTCGATAAATAGTAGATACCAATACCAAAACCAAACTCTGGATGGTAAAACCAAACCGTACCAGTTTACCACCCCGTACACCAAAATCAATACCAAAACCAAACCGTCTGGTATTTCGGTTTTTTCGGTTTTTTCTGGTTTCGGTAAATTATCTTTTGGTTTTTTCTGGTTTCGGTAAATTGTGGTTTTCTCTGGTTTCTGGTTTCGATTTTTTTTGTTTCGATAAACAGCACTAAAAGCCCTAAAAAACCAAAAATAAAACCAACCAACTTTTTTAAATATTAAAACCAAAACCAAAACCAAAATCAACTTTTTCCTAGTTTCGATAAATTCGATACAATAATTTTGGTAATTTCGGTATGGTACGATAATTTCGATACGGTTTTTTCTGGTTTCGATAAATTCGGTACGGTAATTTTGGTACGGTTTTTTCTAGTTTCGATAAATTCAGTATGGTAATTTCGGTAAATCGGTTTTTTAAATATTAAAACCAAAACCAAAACCAAAACCAACCAACTTTTTTTCGGTAATTTCGGTTTCGGTAAGACCGGTTTCTGGTATTTTAATATATGAAACCAAAACCATTTTTTTTCGGACCAAAACGGTACGGTACGGTAAAAACCCATACCGCTTCCACCCCTAGTAGAATCTTTTATCCTTGTATTCTATATAGGAGGTACTGTATACACATTTGAGCCAATGGTCCAATTGCATTTATTTATTCTTTTAGTACAACATTCGATATGGTTGTATATTTTGACTGAGTGTTTGGTTATTTTATTTCATTTTAGTTTCATTTCCGCAAAATCTGTGTGGATGTTTTAATTTTGAAGTTGTTAAAAAGAGTAGTTAAGTAAAATTTTTACACCGGCCTAATAGTTTATTAGTAATTAAATGGATTTTCGACAATGATGCTAAGAATGATCCATATGAAACTCCTGTTTTAATTTGATATAGGAGTGATCGCCCGGTATTTTATTAGGCGGAGTGTCACAGTAACCTTTCAATACACACATTAAAATTACTCAGTGATCGCAAAAACACTAGTGTATGAGCATCTATATATAGTGCACCCTAACCTTTAGAAACCTCAAGGCATCACAACGTTCGATCTTTATCCTCAATGATGCCATGCAAAATTTATCTTATGGGCACCTCAAATGCTATTAACTACTCTCATATTAGTATTATCTCTCACATAGCTATTGCCTCGGTGGCTAAAACGTGTCTCAACACTTGGATACTAATCTTATCTTTATTCCAAGCGACTATAACTAGAAGCCACGTACAGATTACAAGTAATTCTACTAAGGGTTTTTACAGGATATAGGATGTTGCCTACAACCTATATACCTCAAGGCCTACCTCACCTAATCCTCAACAAATTTTCAACTATTAAAACTAAATTGACTCACTAAGAAACATCACACCATGTGTTAACCTACAACATAACTATACAGATCTCGGTAGGATATGGGACATTAGATATTGCCAATAAATACCAAGGTCCATACCTCACACGCCATATAAGATCTCATTCCTTAGTACCACATTATAATCAATGTACACCCAACCTAAGTCCTCAACCAAGGGAACTTATACATTTTCACCACAGAATTAATACTTATGAATATTACTCAGTCATCTAACTTCCATACATGAAATACGCACCTTTCACGACTAGGTTGCAATGAACATTACCCATTGTTGCCACTACCAAGGCTAATCTAATCATCGAAGTTATCATAGGATACCTCTCACACAAAAGATCATGAAATTTTTGCTATTAGCTTACACAACTTCATGTGTTCCCCTGACTACCATCAATTGCTATGTCACCTCAAGGATCGAATTTACCTAATCACATCACCGGCGTTAACTACTCGTAAGCGTTGTACCTAAAGGATATATATCCGTTAATCACCAATTATTAGTCCCTAGTTATGACATCATAACCATCAACCTCTATCGCTGACTATATGCAACTATTTCCACTTGCCCGATGGGCGTCATCTCACTCTATCGACACCTCAAATGATTATATGCCATCATGAATTTAACACAAGAACCTCACACTCACAATAACGCATCACCACTATTAGTTTTCACAGACACCCGTAAATTACTTGTAATTCTGATCAGAAAAGCGAAAGTGATTAATAACTATCAACTTGATAGTGTGTCACTTGGCACTAACTCACTAATCGTGCTAACCTCTTTGACCTTAACTTTGAGGACACGAACTAAACCATCACCAAACTAGCATGACTGTACCAAAACATATCGATGCTGAAAGATCCAATACCGACCTTACCGCATCACTCCCGAAAGGAACATCGAACCTAGAGCTCTGATACCATTTGAAATGCCTTAACCCAAATTTATGGGCTACCCGTAGTCAACCCCATCCGACCCGAGCGTTAGGTGTGATGTGAAATGAAACAACCTATATAATATTGCTAGTCTAGTTTTATTTTAATTAACATATCACTTGTTTAGCATGCGATTCCAGTTTCAAAATAAACTACATGAGGGACCAATGGGGAGCACCCTGTAGTCCAAGTATACAGAACTACTATCGTAAAATAAATAAAGTGTTTACCTGTATAACATTCTCAAAATATGAAACTAATCCCAACCTCCTTAATGATTGTTATATAATGGGTTGACATAAGTTTTAAAATGCGGAGAAGTTTTCTTTTATTCTAAAACTTTTTAAGAGAGAGAATTTATTTTTTGATAACTACTTGTGCAATTTGGTTTTCTTCTCCAATAGTTTAAGGGTTCAAAGTTTATTTATAACTCATAGTCCCAATTACTTTTATGTGAGTTATTTTGTGGAACCCAAGACGTATTTTGTTTGGAATTTTATGTTGCTGATGTAGGTGACTTTTATGGTACTAGGTTGTTGATTGCTTGTCATTGAGGATCACTTGAGGGTGTTCCTTTGCTGAACATTCGACTGCGGTTCATGTGGGTTCTTTGTGTACAATCCATTGCTAAATCTAGGCTGAGTGTCTATGTAGGTTTGATGAGGTAAACTTACTATAAATTTCATTGGAATTATAAATTGCGATTTAATTCATAGTGAAATAAAAGGTTTTGCCCTTCGGGAATTTTTCCTGAAATCTGTGAGTGAGAATATTTGTGTTTATGATGGTTTGACACACGCACACAAAGAGTTGTATTTTTAGGAGATAAATTAAGATGGCTTAAATATTAACTCTAATTAAATAAGTTTCAGGTTGGAATTCACCCATTTATTTAAATCAGTATCGCACACGACATGACCCATTTTACAAATTGGTATCAGAGTTGGTTACACTAATTTATTGTGTATTCCAATTTTTCCACAAGATTTGTGTGATATTGATTTGTTTTAAAAATCTGATTTTTAAAAATTGTCATAATGTTTTTGAATGAAAACTTATATAATCGGCTGCCAATTTTGTACAGGTCTAATTTTTCTTATTGGAAAGCCCGCATAACATCGCATTTAAAAGCAATTAATGAAAGAGTTTGGGTAATTTGTGAAAGAGATTGGACTCCTCCCACTCTCACCGTAAATAATGTCATGGATTTAAAACATGTGTCATACTGAACTGAGGATGAGTTTAGGCGAAGCACTTTAAATTCACGTGGGCTTAGTGCACTTTTTGGCCAAGTCACCCCCGACGAGTTTCGACGTATTATGATGTTCACCACGTCTAAATAAGCATGGGATGTTTTAAAACTCACCCACGAAAGTACTAACACGGTCAAAGAGTCCAAAATTCAAAATTTTACCACTCAATTTGTGACTATCACTATGCTTGAGACTAAGTGTTTTGATGAATTTTATGCACATTTATCTGATATTATTAATACTAGTTTTAATCTTGGTGAGCCCATACTTGATGCACGAGTGGTTAAAAATATTTTAAGATCACTAACAAAATATTTTATCCATAAAGTGACTATTTTGAATACCTTAGGTAATTTGAATCATCTGAAATTAGAAGACCTGGTAGGAGACCTCCAGACATATGAAATTGACATGTTTCCTATCATTGTCAAGCCTAAGGATAGAGGGATAGCACTTAAAGCCCAGTCTAAAAAGAAAAAGAAAGTGAGTTTTTGTGAGTTCGAGTCTGAGGACGAGTCTAATTTTGATATGTCCATGCTTGCAAAGAATTTTAAAAAGTTTCTCAAGTTTTCAAATAAAAATTCTTCCAATAAAAAGTTTTTTCAGAAAAAGAAAGGTAAGGCCAAAGAAATCATGGATAAATAGAAAGAAGGTGAGGGAGATTTATGAAAGGTAACATGTTTTAAGTGCGAGGGCAAAGTGAATAAGTCATTTGAGTGTCCCACTAAACTTAGGAGAGAGGGAAAGAAAGTTGCTATGCCAGTCACCCTTAGTGATAGTGAGGATGAGGTGAAAGATATCGGGGATGAGTCGTCACATGGGAAGTTTGCTGCTTTTTCTTCTAGTCAAATGAGAACACCTAGTTTGTCCCAGAACAATGAGGATACTTGTTCACGTGAAACCCCCGAGGATGATTTGAGTGTTTCTAGCGAGTGCGCTAGAAAGGGTGATAGTGAGCTTCAGATCACATTTATAGATTTTAACACGAAGACCTTAAAGACTATGAAATTTAAAAAGGAGTTAAGTCTTAGGGTGAGAGATTTGGAGAGAGACTTAGAGGTTTTGAGAGAATTTGAGGGAAAAGTGAGTGAACTCAATAAGGTGAAGGTTTCCTTGAGTGAATAGTTGATAGCTTTAGGCCGAAAAAAGAGTGAACTTATAACCCGCATGTCACAATTAGAAAGAGATCTTAATCACACCCTGGAGGTTAAATTAACTTTAGAGAACACATATAAGAAGGAAGGAAAGATGGTTCTCAATACCATTATGGGTAGTGGTGAGATTATAGGAATAAGTCATGATGGTGCGTCCACTTCACATGTTGCACCCAAGCCGGTTCCCGAGTTAGTGATTGATCTATATGGCCCTCAACCCAACCCACCTAGGCGTCCCGTACCTATTAGGAGAGCGCATAGAAGACGTTTTAAAATAGGTGTACTGATCGAGTGGCAAAACACAGCGTCCGTTTAATACGCTAGTCGTTGTTATCGGCTTCTAACATGAATACAAAAAACCTAAACTTGTAACTACACTCTTAAGGAGTATAGTGGCGAATCTGAGTATCGAATCCATAGGGAATGGTTGATAGAATTTAAGTGACTTATTACTTCTAAAATAAAAGTGAAAAAGATTATGATGGTTTAGAAGGGAAAAAAAATAAGTAAATAAAGAAGTTAACTACGCATGCATGACCATCTAATTAAGATGAATGAGAAAGTAGGTTGGAATACAATCCCATAACCCTAGTAATTTATCGTGTAGAATACTAGAATTGTAAATTATAAATTTGAATGAATCTAGCCTTTATAGATCCTAAGCATTACGTATATGAGGTTCAAGCTCGCCCATATGAAATCAAAGGTAAATATAAAGCGGTGATAGATAATTATACGCACATCGTATTCTTAAACATCCCAAGTACCTAGGGTAAGAGAGATTAAAAGATCTACAATGGTTGTAAAATTATCTTGCGCGACTCTTTCAAATTTTTAATTTAAATTATATTTTCTACATAAGTAATTTACATTGGGATGGGTTCATGCATCCCAACCCTTAAAAACTTAGCTAGGCATGATTTTATTAAAGGAAAACAAAATTCTAGATGTGCAGGAAGTCATAGGTCTATTGTGCATTGAAAAGGAACTTGAATGGAGAAACAAAATTAAACTACAAGAGTAATTTAAACATACAATATGAAAGAAATTGAAAGTAGAATTTAGCAATACTTTAATGGAAGAATGAGATCTAAACTTGAAACTTGAATCTTGAATAACTCTTGTTCAACTTACAAACTAGGGTTTCTAAATCCTAAGGAAAGAAAATTATGAAATTATATGCCAAAAGGAACTCTCTCTCTTCCTCCCTTTTATTACTCTCGGGCTTGGCTTTTTATATACCCAAGTATGACTTTTTCCATGCCTCTTCACGTTTTACAACTAATAAAAAGGAATTATGCAAGAAATTTCAAGAGTTGAAACTCTTCCGCTTCTAGAATTAATTTCAAGTTTGGCTTTCTATCTCCAACTTCAAATGGGCATAACTTCTTCACCGTAACTCGGATTGGGGTGCCGTTTTCTCCAATGTTCTTTTAATTTAGATATCTTCAACTTTCTAGTCCACCTACGGAATATGGCTCTAAAATTACAAAAATTCCCTTTGACTTGTCTTCCTTTGTTCTCTTCCATTCTTCCAGTTTCTTTCTTTCTTTTCTTCCACTAAATACCTGTAAAATCAATAAGAAATACACAAAACTCGAGGTACTTGTTAGAATAAGTCATTATAAATGATATGGTATAAAAGAAAATCAATTACGTTGTTCGAGATATTAAAATTGCTAAATTAAGCGGGTAAATTCAGAAGAATTTATGCTTAGTCAAATCCCCCTAACTTAGAACTTTGCACGTCCCGGGCAATGTAAATGAAGCTAAGAAAAGTTCCACTCTTAATAATTCCTTTATTAAAATAAAATTCCACTTTTTTCGGCAAGCGATTGCATTGAATATATGCAATAAGCCTTTAAACCCCTAGGTTATCCTAGTAGGACGAGTTTTGTCTCATGAGGGTTTGCAGTGAATACACCCACAAAATTATTTATTGACTCAAATAAATATCAAAATACTTAAAAATTGTACAATTTAAACTTTTCTAAAAATAATCACCATAAATTTATATTCAAATGTCTCAAACCATAGTATGTGTGTGCAAAGCCAGAAATTAAACCTCAAATTTCCACCGATTGAGCATTACGTTACTTTTCGAAAATTCGTTTTGATTCAAATTGTTACAGATGCACTCACAAACGAATCACTCGGATTGTGGTTGTTTTCTCTCGGTATGCATGATATAAAGAGTAAATATAATGGACACAAATTCACGCATACAAAATTGAAAAGAAGGAAATATATGGTTAAAAGATCTCATCATCGGAATACAGTTATTAGGAAATGGGAAACATCATCTCTTTTTCACGCCATGTAATCTCTTTTATTATCTTTTCATATCTTAGCTCTCCTTGAAGTAATTCATTTCTCCATTTGGTCTCGGTTAGGACTTTCGGGTTAAAAAGTGTAAAGGGTAAAAATGGGAATGTTCGAAATTGGAAAATGTCCTTATGACATCCATTAGTGCTTTTCGGGCATTTGCTCATTTTTCTCTTTCTTTTTCTATTTTCATTTTTATTCTTCTTTTTTCTTTCTATTTTTATTTTCTTGCACTTTTTTTTATTACACACTTTGGACTTACTTGATGAATTTCCAATTTTTTACAATTTCGGGCTATTTGGGTTTTTCGGGTTATCAAACGAAAGGGAAATATTTTATTAGGCTCAAAGTGAGTGGCAAAGGGATATTTTTTTTATAACTTTATTATAGCTAATATTTTTGGGTTAAACAAAAGAGGGCCTACTTCATTGTCCAAATTGTTAATCACATTACCATATGCATCTCGAGATTAATTAAGTTTAGAGATATATTTAGCACAAACTTCGAGACGACATTTCACATATTTCCCATAACCTATCAAAACAAAGGATTGAGATCATAAATGACTTATTAAAATGCTCAAAAGGACTTTGAGTTAATCATAAACTCAAATTGATTTAAAAACTCATAAAAAATTGAAAGGCTCGAAATCTCACCGGGTTTGATCAATCTCCACACTTATTCGTTAAGTCGTCAATTTTCTTTCAGTTTTCATCTTCGGTCAATTTTGGCTTAGTGCATTTAATTTTTACCATTTGATACTTTAAATATAATAAAGGTGACATTTTTGATAAATTTAAATTCCAATTTTTATTTATTTTGAAGAAAAATATTTTTGGCTTTTTTTTAAAAAAAATCATTTTTTTTAAATTTTCTAAAAAAACATACTTGGAAAGAATATGTGATCGAACCAATGAATCTAAAAAATAAACAAGAAGAATATCCCACACCCCCAACTTAAATGTTTCATTGTCCTCAATGTGAATCAAGAACACAACATAAAGAGAGAGAAAAAAGAAGATATTACCCAAATGGAGCGATCCCCGATGACTGCAAGTCTATTGAATATACAAAACATGTTAGAACCAAGCATAGAAAAAAGAATAACTAAAACTCTACCATAGAAACTAGACTATAATAAAATAGAAAAACTAATAATAAAAAAAAACTAATTATTTACAACCTAAAATTTGAACGCTAATAAATCATACACTAAAAGTCAAAAAATTTGAGGGTCCACCCAAAATACAATTTGACTTTGAGGGATTAATGGTTTACCCCCACTAGAAAGCATGTCGTCCGAAAAATAAGAATTCCGTTTGAATAACATAAGGTAAGTGCAAAGCGAAAGAAATGAACCATCACCAATTAAAAAATTTAGGGGGATAATGAAGGATTTGAGTGCACATGGGGGACAAGTACCATTGGGATCAAAGTAAAAAAGAATCACATTCCAAAGATTTTTCAAGAAGTATGGGAAGTGGATAAGACAAACAAAAAGATTCCATATTGGAAAACAATTCAAGCATTGAGTCCTTGTCCTCAAATTCTTCTCCCCCAATATTTTCAGTTAGATATGGTGGAGTGACACATCTAAGTGTATGGCCCGTAAGAATTGGTTCAACGTCATCAAGACTTTCATCTGACTCTTGTGATAACTCTAATTGTTCGATAACAGTGAATGAGAATGGTGAGGTCATAAATTCAATCTCAAGTTATTCTTCATTGGATTCCTCATATGGTTGAAAAAATTCTTTAGTCTCAAAAATATCGAAAGAAAAATCATTATTGGATTCGAATAATGCATCCAACTCTTGCTCCCAAAACTGAATTTTTTCCATATATTCTTTTTCACGCCTTTCATTTTGATAAATTTGGATGGCCTTAGCATTGGGCTTGTATTTATGAGACTCATCTTTACTGATATTGATCCAATGTTCATAAATCGTGAGTTCATTCTCCTCTTCACTATTAGAATAACAATTAAAGCCACCAAAAGAGTTAAAATAAGACATTTCAAAGTGGGCAATTCAAAAACGTGACAGACATATATTTTTTTGTGTGTGTATTTTTTTTCGAAATAGTAAGTCAGTTATATTCTATAACAAACATTCCCCGACAACGGTGCCATTTTGATCCAGTGGAAAAGAGAGCATCCATGTAATACACTAGTCATTGTTATCGGCTTCCAAATCAATACAAAAAAACTAAACTTGTAACTACACTCTTAAGCAGTATAGTGGTGAGTCTGAGTATCGAATCCACAGGGAATGGTTGATAGAATTTAATTGATTTATTACTTCTAAAATAAAAGTGCAAAAGATGATGATGGTTGAAAATGGAAAAAAAATAAGTAAATAAAGAAGTTAACTACGCATGCATGAGCAACTAATTAAGATGAATGAGAAAGTAGGTTGGAATACAATCACCTAACCCTAGTAATTTACCGTGTACAATACTAGGATTGTAAATTATAAATTTGAATGAATCTAGTCTTTATAGATCCTAAGCATTACGTATATGAGGTTCAAGACCATACCATACGAAATCAAAGGTAAATATAAAGCGGTGCTAGATAATTATACGCACATAGTATTCTTATACATCCCAAGTACATAGGGAAACAGAGATTAAAAGATCTAAAATGGTTGTAAAATTATCTTGCACGACTCTTTCAAATTTTTAATTTAAATTCTATTTTCTACATAAGTAATTTACATTGGAATGGGTTCATGCCTCCCAACCCTTAAAAACTTAGCTAGGCATGATTTTATTAGATGAAAAGAAAATTCTAGATGTGCAGGAAGTCATTGGTCTATTTTGCATTGAAAAGGAACTTGAATTGATAAACAAAATTAAACTACAAGAGTAATTTAAACTTATAATATGAAAGAAATTGAAAGTAGAACTTAGCAATACTTGAATCGAAGAATGAGATCTGACCATGAAACTTGAATCTTGAATAACTCTTGTTCAAATTACAAACAAGGGTTTCTAAATCCTAAGGAAAGAAAAATATGAAATTATATGCAAACGGAACTCTCTCTCTTCCTTCCTTTTATTACTCTAGGGATTGGCTTTTTATATACCCAAATATGACTTTTCCCATGCCTCTCCAAGTTTTACAACTAATAAAAAGGAATTATACAAGAAATTTCAAGAGTTGAAATCTTCAGCTTCCATAATTAATTTCAACTTTGTCTTTGTGTCTCCAACTTCAAATGGACATAACTTCTTCACCGTAGCTCGGATTGGGGTGTCGTTTTTTTCAATGTTCTTGTAATTTAGATATATTGATTTTTCTAGTCTTCCCCACCTCTGGAATATGGTTGTAATATTACGAAAATTCCCTTTGACTTGCCTTTCTTTGTTCTCTTCCTTTATTTCGGTTTCTTTTTTTCTTTCTTTTCTTGCACTAAATACCTGTAAAATCAATAAGAAATACACGAAACTAGGGGTACTTGTTAGAAGAAGTCATTAGAAATTCTATGGGATAAAAAAATCCATTACGTTGTTCGAGATATTAAAATTTCTAAATTAAGGGGCTAAATTTAAAAGAATTTATGCTTAGTCATGTACCTATGCCTATTTATGTTTGTACACACTGCCAGAAGAGAGGACACCTTAGAGAGTTTTTTTTTAAGTTGGGACATTTGTCACATTTTTATACTACACGTGTTCCACCCACGCACCCACACCCGAGGCTCCGGATGAATACACGAGAGAGTTTTCACATATTATGGAGTAGGTAAATTTTTTAGTCAAGACTTCACATGATTTGATGGAGGTTTTTCATAGGATGTCACCACCTTTGGAAAACTGCACCGCACCTAACGGTTGAGGTTTAGACTTGTTTGCTAGCATAGGTTGATTTTCATGATGATTTCGTTTGCTTATTGCTAGTGTGTATTTTTTGTATTAGATTTTTTGTTTTTGAAAATTTTGAAAAATACAAAAAGATTTTATTTTGATAATTTTTTTAAAAGTCAAAAAGGGTTTTGTATTTTATTTTTACACCATATATGAATGGATATTTGGGATGAACGAGTCACAATTTCATTCCATATCCACGTGCCGATTTGATTGTATTTTAATATACTTCATCATTTCATTTTTTGCTTTACAATCTTTGAAGTCATTGAGATGTGATTAGTTGTTACTACCTATATGTTTGACTCATAAGTTCCTATAATGCACACTTGCACGAATTTTTTTGATTATTGTATTTGTTTATCACATATTGGTCGGAGTGTTATCATCTCAATTATGACTTTAAAATGAACCATATGCAATAAAACATGACAATGGAAGTAGTGCATGTAAAAACCATTTACCATGCGGAATTTCATTGCAACAAAATCTGATGAGTGAAATACAGGAAAGGGCTGCGAGAGTATAAAATTAAATCTCCATGAAAGCCACCATTTAAAAGAGCCCGAAAAAGTTTAAAGGCAATAAAATGATAAATATACCAAAAAGGGGGCCACCTCTAAAGAAAAAATATAATGATTATTATTTATGAGGGAATTTGGATGGAAAGAAATGAAAAACGGGTTTGCAGGTCCTGACAGCATCTTGAAAGTCATTCATATTTTTAGAAATTATTGGTGTGGGAATCATTATTGACTTTGGTGTGTTGATTGGTCGAGTCGATGTCATTAAAATTCAACACTTTAAACACTCAAGGACAATTTTTAAGATTCATTCGATAGGACTACACGTATGCATCGTGCACATACGTTATATTTGATTGCGTTGACTTGCCTATTGAATATGTTCACATCCATTCATTTCGTTTCCATGATTTGGTTGTCTTAGTGTAAATTCATGGTGTGTAATTTTTGTAAAATTATTTTTTCATTTTGTATGAAAAATTGAAAATTCAAAAATACTTTATGGAACTTTTTGAGTTATACCTTTGCATGATCGATGTTTGTTTGCCTTATCTACCATGACAACTCCATGTTTATTTTGTTTATTCATTTTCTTGTCAATTTCGATCAAATAAAAAGGGAGAGAATGAATTATGGGGGATTTTTTCCATTATGCGAGAGATTTCATTATATTGATTGATTTATTCTTATATCATTTCAAACTCAATGTGTCACAAAGATATTTTCTTTGCCTCATGTGTGTAGCTACGAAATTGAAGGTTATGTTGCACACCCTGATGAGAAAATCTTGAAGATTTTATTGTTGAAGAAAAGTTTGAAGACTTCACATTTTATCTTTCCACTTTAGTTTATGGGAGGGTAGACTTGTATATGTCATTTTTCATATTGATAATTCGGATATTTTTAATTTGTACCGGCATAGACATAGGGGGGAGAGTTTTAAGGACATGGTTTTAATCCGTTACAATTAAGTATGTCATATACCGCTACAAGTCGTCGAAGAATTGAGAAAGTTTACATATACAAAAGAAGGATCCAAATCTCAAGTGGTCTTCAACATTTAAACACCGACGAGATGATTTTGGTGAAAATATGGTTAAGTTCCATTTGTATTTCATATTAAAATTGTTAGGATATTTTTTTTAAAGGTTAAAATATTTTTCTAATTACAATAAATGGTTTCGGAAAGTTTTATAAATGGTATTTATAAAGTTAGTTTTTCAAATAATATTTTTATAAAGGTTTTTGTGTTAGAAACCTTTACTGATCTCGAAGTATTAAAGGTTTAATGTTTTTTCAATTTTTTTTTAAGTCTGATGGTGTGGCCATCCCCTATCCTTGCAGCGGGCGGGTGCATGAGGGAGGATCCTAGGTCCCGCGTGTCCCTCTCGGGAGCGCTTCGGTCAACGTCATTTGGGTGAGGTGAAAGATGTAGAGAGATTAGAGTCGCCAGTCTATTTTACTCAAAATAGACAAAAGAAAAGGGGAATCCATCCTGAAGGACAACATCCAAAGACATACTGATGCATAAGAAACCAAAATGATTCGAGAAGGGTCCGGACGCTAAGTTACGAAATGGGAAGGTGTTAGGCACCCAATCCTGCATTTTAGTCTCTCATGGGTTTTTGTTATTTTCCTTTTATTTTCCACGTGATGTGTGTGCATGTGTATATATAGTGGAGATAGGAATCATCAACTTGTATCATGGAAGAGGTAAATCGAGTCATCCGTAAGAAGGTATAAAAATATTTGAAAATAGGATTTACGCGATTATCCTTACGTTGACCATTATGATGGAACGATAACGCATGTGGAATAATACTCCACTAAGAACAAATATATGTATATATATAATATAAGAGAGTGGAGTTTAGAGAAGATAGAAAATGAGAGAAAAAGTAAAAATAGGACTCGAGTCTCGGGTTTCACCCCCAAGATGCCTACGTAGCCTATAGAGGCATCAAAGTCCACGTAGTTTGCATGAAAAATGAGGGGTGGGGTTTATCCCATAAATCCAACCGGGGGATTCTCTTATTTGTGTGTGTATAGAAAAAGTGTTTTAGTTATGAGGAAAGTATAAGAAAAGTATCAGAATTTTCGTTTGAAATTTATGAGCAAACCCTCTTTTTCTTGTTTTAGGTTTTTTATTTATATGAAAATAAGAGATGTGCAATAATACTAAATAAAAATTATATTAGGATGTGTGAGATGAGATAATAAAAGTGCTAAGTAATAAAACAAGTTATTGCGAATTTATGAGAATTTAAGGGGAGAGTTGAGAAAATTGGACCTTCTTGAAGATCTTGAGCTTGATGTTAAATGTTGGAGAGAAGCCCTCAGACTTGCATGATGATGGAGGGTAGGGAATTCACCAAGTTTGATGAAAAGGAGGATGAAAATTTAAGGTTGGAAAGTGATTTGGGTGTAGAAATCACGTTGAATTCGAGAGAGGTTTTTTGGATCTATTGAGAGTGATATCTATTAGATATGGGATACTTTTGTAAGTGATGTCAGGCCTACTTTTATAGGCCCAGGGCATTACCGATCGGCATATCCCTATTCCTGCCAATCGGCAGGTGCGTTTAGGCACACTGCCAATAGGCAAGGTCTGGGACCTGCCGTTTGGCAGGGTCTTTTAGGCCTTTTCAGAAAATAGGCCGCATAATGCAAACCGTTGATCAGAATCGTGAAAGGGGTGGACCGTTGGAAAGGTAATTCACAGACCTTTGAAAGTCCTTGGACTGATCACGGGTTAGGGAGTTTACTTTAGGTCAAATATGGCTCAGAAGCATTCGTCAATCCATTGGACGGGGAATCGTCGGACGCAAACGGATCGTTCGTCCGCATGGTAAGTCTTAATTGCGCATGGGGCAGACCGTTGGAAAGGTTAGGAGATGTAATTCGACATTCGAAAGAGTTTTATTTGGTTTGGGGAGTTGACTTCGGTTAACTGGGCCCTGGAAGCATTCGGTGACCTTTTGGAGTAAAACGGATCGTTCGTTCGTACCGTAAGTCAGAATCGTGCACGGGATGGACCGTTAGAATGGGGTTTCACTGCCCTTCAAATATTAATTTAGTCTCGGTCAAGTTGAAGACTTTGAATTTTGGTTAAATGGAGCCTGGGAGTGCTCGATGGCTTTTAGTTCAGTATTCGGGATATGACCTGGGTTTGTAGTGATCGAGGGAGGTGCTAGGGACCTACGGAGTGTTTAGGGGGTAACAGAATGGGGTGTCTACAGAGCCCCTCGACGGGTGAGTTTGGAATAAATGACAGCCATCGAATATACACTACATGATGCTTTTAAAGGAGGATGATCAATTCATAGGGTCAAGGCCGATTCTGAGGACCTAAGGGAGCGAGGATAACCAATTCAGAGGGTCGAGGTTAATTTTGAGGACCTACCGAGTGTGTTGGGGATAATCAATTCGGTGGGTAGAAGCCGATTCTAAGAGCTTAAGTAGGGGTGACCAATTATGTCGGTCGAAGATAATTCTACGGGCTTAAGGTGAGATGACCAAATCTGCGGGTCGAAACCAATTCTGCAGGCTTAAGGTGAGATGACCAATTCTGCAGATCAAAGCCAATTCTGCAGGCTTAAGGTGAGATGACCAATTATGTGGGTCGAAGCCAATTCTGTGGGTCGAAGCCAATTCTATGGGCATAAGGTGAGATGACCAACTCTGCGGGTCGAAGCCAATTCTGTGGGCTTAAGGTGAGATAAATAAATCTGTGGGCTTCAGTTGAGATGACCAATTATGTGGGTCAAAGCCAATTCTATGGGCTGAAGTTGATGATACAATACTGAGGTCAATTCTGACCTAAGAGAGGTGATGACCGAGGACCGAGGTCAATTCTGACCTAACTAAGGTGATGATCTAAGACTGAGGTCAATTCTGACCTAAGAGTGGTGACGACCGAGGATCGAGGTCAATTCTGACCTAACTGATGTGATAATCTAAGACAAGGTCAATTTTGACCTAAGAGAGGTGAAGATCGAGGACCGAGGTTAATTCTAATCTAACTGAGGTGACGATCCAAGATCGAGGTCAATTCAAACCTAAGAGTGGTGACGACTGAGGAGCGAGGTCAATTCTGACCTAACTAAGGTGATGATCCAAGATCGAGGTCAATTATGGCCTAAGAGTGGTGACGATCAAGGATCGAGGTTAATTCTAACCTAACTAAGGTGATGATCCAAGACCAAGGTCAATTCTGACCTAAGAGAGATAACGACCGAGGACCGAGGTGAATTCTAACCTAAGAGTGGTGACGACTGAGGATCGAGGTCAATTCTGACCTAACTAAGGTGACGATCTAAGACTGAGGTCAATTATGACCTAAGGGAGGTGACGATCGAGTACCGAGGTTCATTCTGACCTAACAAAGGTGACGATCCAAGACCGAGGTCAATTCTGAAATAAGAGAGGTGATGACCGAGGACCGAGGTCAATTCTGACCTAACTAAGGTGACGATCCAAGATCGAGATCAATTCTGACCTAAGAGAGGTGACGATCGAGGACCGAGATCAATTCTAACCTAACTGAGGTGATGATCTAAGATCGAGGTCAATTCTAACCTAAGAGTGGTGACGATCGAGGACCGAGGTCAATTCTGACCTAACTAAGGTGATGATCTAAGATCGAGGTCAATTTTGACCTAAGAGTGGTGAAGACTGAGGATCGAGGTCAATTGTGACCTAACTAAGGTGACGATCCAAGACCGAGGTCAATTGTTACCTAAGAGAGGTGACGACCAAGGACTGAGGTCAATTCTGACCTAACTGAGGTGACGATCCAAGACTGAGGTCAATTCTGACCTACACCTCCTTGAGGACAATCAGGGATTTTTTTGGGGGGTAAAGATTACACTCTGGATTCCATTGAGGAATAACAAATGAGCTAGAGAAAATTTAAAGTGTCCTTTGGAGACATGGGTGTGAAAAATGACTTTCTGGAGTTCCACTGGGGAAATCCTTGTGATTTTGTGACGTTGTTTTGAGTCGAGGAGCCGATTGCTGGGGAAATCCTTGTGATTTTGGGGATTTTCCTAAGGGAAGGAAAATTTGATGATGTAAACTCCACTAGGGAAGTGATTAGGTGGTCCAGGTATTGTACGTATTGCTCGAGGAGGTATGAGACCTTTGGGGTATAGGTGGTGATCCTTAGATATCCTTCGGGGATGTTATCGGGAGGATTTTTACTTGATTTTTGAGAGTTATGCTGGCGAAATGGGGGTTCCGCTTGAGGGAGTGTGAAATTTTCTTGGTGAGAATGTTCTGGGATTTTTAGGAATTTTCTGAGAATTTTTCAATGTTGTCTGTTGTTTTTTGGGAATTTTTGTACAAACTTTTAAGGGGGTGCCGGTCGGCATGGTGCAGAGGGTGACAGTAGGTAGTGGCATGGACTTTTGGACTGCCTTGGGAATGTAAGGGGACAGTGTCGATAAGTGGGTGGGTGGTCAATGTCGATCGGCATGACCCTTGGCATCCTATATAAAGGGGGTGAATTCCCCTCATTTTTTGCATCTTTTTGCCTTCTTTCTACTTGTAATTTTCCTCTACAAATCGTTCTAGCATTCTGATCTCTAAGAAATGTTTGCATTTGTGAGCACTGCAGCGCATATGGAATGGTTGACTATTGATGACTGGGCGAGCGTAGAGTGGAGGGCGAGGGTGCCTCTTACTTTAGGGAGTGAGAATTCCTTTGATGTAATCGAGTCGATTGCGGATGAGTGAAATTTGCTGTGGGAGTTGTCGCATCATTGGTCTTAGAAGGTGGTGAACCCCGATGGTTATGTAAGTAACCTAACTTTTAGCATTCTTCTCTTTTTAGTGATTTTTCTTTCCTTCTTAAATTTTGACAGGGTTTCCTCTTTTGAGAGTCTGATATCTCTTTGAAGAACATGCGTGCTCGTGGGATGACGGGACTTAAGGACGTCTGGGAGCATCTTCCACCTGTCGTGCATTGGGTGGTGTCATCAACGGGTTTTGGGAGGTTGGCATCTACACTGGATGAGATGCCTCGTTCGACAACGGTCTTGTGCGCTCTGGGGGAGAGATGGTGGGATACTAACCACACCTTCCATTTTGGTTTTGGTGATATGACCATGACTCCCATAGACGTATAGCAACTGTTGGGGCTGGATTGCGATGGGGAGCAGATAGAGGTGGATCTCTCTCTAAGGGTGATGTCGGAGGCGGTGAGGGCGGCGCTCAACGAAGTGGGGAGGATAGTCTCTGGGGATTCCATCCGGCTGTCTTTGCTGAAGGATGTTCTGCTGAGTAGGGTGGTTGATGTGGAGGACGGGTTACAGGTAAGGTAGATGGCCCGGTAGTTCATTTTACTGGTGCTCGGAGGTCTCATGGTGGCGTCGATCAGCAACGTCTTCCATTTGTGGTTCTTTCCATATTCGAGGATGTTTTCGAGCATCCCTCTCTGGGAGCCTGACTTTGGAAACCCTCTATTTTTCTTTTGATGCATTCAGCCGATGCTATTGGCAAACTTTTACTGGAGTCACGTATCTCCTTGAGGTATCATTTAATTTTGTGCATTTTCCTTTCATGCATTCGCATTTTCCTTATGCGACTCTTTTTTATTGTGAATTCCTATCTTTGGCAGATGTGGTTCTATGAGGTGATTGGGTGAAATACCCATCTAATCTCTCTAAAGGACAATACTGTTGGGGACTTTTGCCGATTGTATCTATGGCCGAAGGCTAATCAGCAGTCGAAGGGATCCCTCTCTCTGGAGGTGGTGCGTCAGGTCTTGAATGGCCTGACCAGTTGTAGGGTAAGACTCTTTCCTTTTCAGTCTTGGTTTTTGTCATATTCTGATTTTGTATTGACTTATGGCTACTGGGGATTTTTAGGTGAATTTTTACCCTTGGGGGACAACCATTCAGGATATGGGGGTGATCGGGGTGAATGCGCATATGAGGCATTTGCTAGTGCATGAGTTATACATTCCTAGTATCTTGAGGAGCGGGTGGTTTGGAAGATTACTGAGGAGGAGGTGGTGGTGCCACCTGCGCAGCCTTCTACGTCCATGAGGCAGGAGCGGGTGTTGCGGGAGGATGAGAGGATCGCGGTGATGATCAGCGAGTCCTACTTGTTGTACACTGATATGGCTATGCCGTATAACTATATGGACTTTATGACGAGTTGGTTGATGGCTCCTAACATATATGATGCCTTGCCTTTTCCTCTTGCGGGTTCCAGTCGGGCGATGTGGTCTTCCCATAGTGGTGGTGGTCCATCAGCATCTGCGGCGGCGGTGACTTTGGAGATTCCCTTCGTGCAATTTCACATTCCTTCATACAACATTCGACGGGCTGATAAAGGGATGGTTCCTATGTTTCATCATCCTCATGCGATGGATCCGGAGGAGTTGGGATTGACTGAGGAGGTTCTTCGTCCTGCGGTATACCTTCTTCATCTTTTTAGCTTCTTTTTTGTTTTGATCCCTTTTTTACATGGGGCATCGACAACATAGGGAAGGTTACATCGAAGGCTTCCAATGGGAACGAGTTTATCCTAGTTTCCATTGATTACTTCACTGAATGGGTCAAAGGAGAGTCATACACAGTGTTAAACGCTAAAAAAGTGGCAAAATTCGTCAAGAAAAATCTCATCTACCGGTATGGGGTCCCGTATGAGCTAGTATCAGATAACTGGTTGCATTTCATGGCAGAAGTCATAGAGGTGGTCAACGAGTATGAGATTCAGAGATATAAATCTTATCCCTACCGACCTCAGACCAATGGTGAAGTCGAAGCCGCTAATAAGAACCTCAAAGCGATCATTAGCAAGATAACCAAAAGTTGTTGAGATTGGGCCGACCGAATCATGTACGCCCTACGGGGCAACCGAACCTCAATTTGAACCTCTAATTGGGCTATCCCTTACTCTTTAGTTTATGGTATTGAAGCAGTCCTACCGTAGAGGTGGAAATACCCTCATTACACATCATGATTGAAAGCAAGGTCAGTGAAGAAGACTGGTGCCAAAGCCGTCTTGACGAGCTGACCCTCCTAGACGAAAGGAGATTAAAATCATTATACCACATACAAGGGTACCATCACCGAATATCGCATTCA
This sequence comes from Sambucus nigra, assembly GCA_949130495.1. Classification (NCBI taxonomy): domain Eukaryota; kingdom Viridiplantae; phylum Streptophyta; class Magnoliopsida; order Dipsacales; family Adoxaceae; genus Sambucus; species Sambucus nigra. The sequence goes on from OX422212.1 coordinate 367,691,382, forward strand.
TTCAATAAGAGAGTCAAGAACCGTGGTGTCCGAGCAGGGGACCTAGCCCTCAAAGAGATCATAGAAGCCATCTGGGACCCTAGAGGGAAATTCAAGCCCAATTGGAGCGGCCCCCACACTGTCAAGAAGATCTTGTCCGATGGTGCCGCCATGCTCACCTACTTAGATGGGGAAGAGATGGCTCGCCCACTTAACCTGGAACGTCTCAAGAAATTCTACCCCTTGTCCAAAATCTCGGCGCGGTACGACTCTTCTCATCTCCATTCTATTCCCCCCCAAAAAAAATCTTCATTTCTCCCTTTACCTAGAACTATGTGGGCCTGATCCTCTGCAAAAACCATTTTCAAACAAAATTAAAACTTTTCAGAAACCCCAGAGGTACATAGGCAGCTCATACACCTTACATGAGCAAGACCCTTTCTTTTTCACATAATACTATTCTTTTCTTACCTCCGAGAACGGCAATCCATTCTAACATATACTTGAACAAAAGGATTATGTATGCCTTAGCGATCGGTATAGATAATTGAAACAACACAAAACTCATCAAAAGGCACAGCTGGATGATTAGAAACTTGTTTATTTCACTAATAAGAAATTGCGGTACAGATTACATAAGAAAAGGAACAGATAACTCCCTTTCCCCCTACCTTCCTAAAATATCCAAAATAAAATCCCCCCCCCCCCATTACACAATAAACTCTCTAGGAGTCCTATCCATAGCTACCAGAGGAGCCCGCTCCGTCATCATCATATACATCCTGGGGTCCCCAAGTTTCCCCTTCCTAAATAGAGTGTCGCAAACACTCCATGGACCGATAGACTCGAACCAGCTTGTAAAAAACCACGACACCTCCTTCCATGGTGTTAAAAGAGACAAACCACTTTTGTCCAGTCTCCACTGCTAACATCTTGCTAACTACTATCCTCCATAACCACTTCATATAATCCCTAAGGATATGCCAAACACTCCTAACAGACAGAGAGGGATGGGTCGACAAATGCCGACTCTCCCACAGAGAGCCAAGCCGCAGGCGTAGACGTTCGCTCAAATCCTCTACCGAAAAGAAATTTAGTGTTCGAGGTGGAAGGACCTGTGCCCAGCCATATTGGCATAGAAGACGCCAAGGGAAATAAAAAGAGGTATGTCTAAGACCAACCAACCGCACATACGGGTATTCTCCAAGCTCCAGAACAGGCAGCAAGTGTCCCCACCAAGCCACTGACTAATAAAGATTTCTAGCCCCATGATCCACAAGCCAATTATCCCAGCTCTTAATATCCACGCCAAAGCTGAAGAAGTGATGTAAAAAGAAGTTGGGCACAACCGATAAAGGATATTCTGGAAGAGTCACCTGGGGGAGTCTTTCAGACAACCACATGAGCAACATCATGGGGCTACCGTGCAGGAGGTTAGAATGAACTTCTTGCTAGGCATCCAGATTGTTTAGGGTCTCCACCAGTATCACCGTCGCAGGATTGAGACGGTATGACATCCATGAAGTAATGGCTGCAAGTTGCGGATCCACCAGTAGTTCCCCAGTCACCAGCAGTAATTTTGAAACCAGGCCCAGAGCAATGGCTCCAACATAGCTAGCATCACCTGCCTCCTACAAATACATGGATTGCAACACCACTGGGAGGGAGATCATTCCTCCAGGAACCAGTGATCTAGTCACCGAAGGTGAAATACGAAGAAGCCTAACCAGTAAATCCCTAAGAGAATGGGAAAATTTGGGTATAACCGCAGCAACACTGGGATTTATCCCCAGAATGGTAGAAAATTCCTAGTAGATAGGACAAACTTCATCCAACCCAAAGCAGAATATATAGTCTTCGGGGTACAAAAATTGTACCGCCGCCTTCAGCGTGTTCCACTCAATGGGCCGATTGTGCCACAAAGAGACTCGGCGCATGTTGAAGGCATCGTAGTCGATGTTATAAGAGCACATCATTTCCAAGGCTTTGAGGTAGTTATAAAACTCAATGCTACTAGGGAGAGCCATCTTGCAAAACTAAGAAATAGTAGGCGAATAAGTAAGAATGTGAAGGTGTGATGGAAACACTCCACCCTTACCCCTTTTTATAGTTGAGAACCCTCACAAAAGACATAATCCCTACAAAAATCAGAGGGAATCCTACCCCACAAGGTACCAAAGGATGAATATGGCACTAATCAAAATTGATGGGATGGACTTAACTGCCGATAGGTAGGGCAAGGGTTTTGCCGATCGGTAACCCCCAGTTTTGGAAATTTTCCTTTTTCCTTTTTTATGAAAATTAGAAAAAACCCAATAAAAATAAAATTGATATTCTCAAACAGAATTTCAACAAAAAAATGCTCTTCCACCTCTATATAATTTCCCATTCCTAAAACTTTCCTTCAAAATCCGAAAATATCTCTTTTACGGTCTCAATAGCAAAGTAAAAGCACATGTGCATGCATTCACCATTAACAAAGATAATAAAAAAATACCATTGCATTGCATATATATATTCTTCTATGTTACATCAAATTTTGTAGGAATTAAAAGAAAAGCAAAAAAACAAACAAACAACGGGACTCAGCCCGAACCTGCATTCTCTCTCTCTCACCTACCCTTCACCCCTCTCTCTAAGAGCTTCCACCCTTCCGACGTGCTATCTTTCCCCTATAGAGAGATGACGCACCTCCACTATCCGAGCTAGAGTCCTCCACGGCTGAAGCCGACAGCACCAAATAAGAAGGAACCGTGATCGTATCCTGAATATGGGTATTCACCAAAGATATCCAGTCTCTGATGTCCGTCAGCCAAGTGGTCGACAGCCGAACTTGTTGTAAACAAAAGGTAAAACCATTGACTCGAAAGATCACATCGATAATGATGAAGCCTATATGGACTTCATGGGTAGCCCTTTCCAAATATGTTGTTGGTATTTTGCTACCATATTGAAGGGTTTGACAACAACTTTCGAGCATAAAGAGTACAAAACTCTAATATTCACAAGAAATGATTATAAGGAAGCACACACCAAACCACTCTTTCAAATACTCAATGAAGACAAACTCTTAAAATACTACACTCAAATTAAGACACAAATGCCAATTGCCTTATTTATTTTATATCTTCTTGGACGATAATACAAACATATGACATGGGGTATTTATAACATGACAAATGCATTGTAGACCACACATTAAAACAATTGAGGAAAAACTACAACCACTTATTTCTAGTAAGTGATTAACATCTTACACACACTAATTTATCATTAATGCAATAAAGGTAAGCAATGACATACTATAATTCAATGGGTTGTGATGTCAAAACTCAATACTCCCCTAAATATTGACTCCTATTCTTTCCACCTCATTCAATCGACAATGAAAATTTTCAAATTTGTTGGTACTCAAATCCTTTGTGATTAAGTCCACAATTTGATCATCAGTCTTTATCTATCTCATCTCAATCTCTTCTTACAGAACTTTCTCTCCTATAAAATGACAGTGTACTTACACATGTATAGTTCTTGCATGAAAGGCTAGATTCTCTACGAAATGAACTACCGATCGGTTATCACAGTATAACGGAATTGCATATTCTATCGATTGATATAAATTGTTCATTAATTGTATCAGCCACGTACTTTTTTAAGCGACCATTGTTGTTGCTCGATACTCTGCTTCCGTAATTGACATAGATACTGTTAGTTATCTCTTACTGCATCTAGAAATTACTACAGATCCAAACTTAAACACGTACCCAGTAGTTAATCGACGAGTGTCGTGATCTCCTGCATAGTCAACATCATAATAGCCAACGGACTTAAAATTTCCACCTTTCTTGTATAAAACACCATAGTCAGTTGCACTCTTCACTTATCTCAATATTCTTCGAACTGCTTCCAAATGAGACTCCTTTAGATTTTTCATGTACCGACTCATCACACCAACTTCATAAGAAATGTCAGGTCATGTCAAGGTTAGGCTGATTGTACTACTTACTAATTTTGATACATCATCGTATATTCCAAATATTTTCCTTCATGAGATCACATCTTGGCATTTGGTTCCATCGATGTTGATATTAGATTGCATTCGAGCATCTCAAACTTCTTTAACAAATCTTTGGAATATTTTTACCGACAGAGAAATATTTCTTCTTGTACATGATCAACCTATAAACTAAGAAAGTGCTTGACTTATCCTATTTCCTTCATCTAGAAACAAATTGATAAATTCTCCTTTCTTCAAAGATTTCTATCTCATCATCACTGGTTATGATTAAATCATCCACGTATACCAGTACGATAGTTAATTTTCTCCATTAGCTTTGACAAAAAATCTAGAATCTATAGGTGTTACTGAATAACCACCTTGAGTAAAAAATTTAACAATCTTGCCATATCACACCCTTGGTGCTTGTTTCAATCCATAGCGTACCTTTTGTAGCTTAAAAATATGCTAAGGATCATCTTGGTTATGAAAAACCATTATTCTAATCATGTAGATCTCTCGATCCAATTCCTCATGGAGAAATGCGTTCTTCACAACCATTTACCACAAGTTATAGTCTTTATTGGATCCAAGTGCAAGTTGGACACATAAAGTTGTAAGATTTTCCACTAAACTAAACAATTCTTCATAGTCTAGCCCTTATTGTTAAGATAATCCTCGAGCCACCAAATGATCGTTGCACCTCTCGATCAATCCATGAGGATGACACTTTATTTTATTAATCCATTTACAGGATATATCTTTCACATATCTTGGCTTCGACACGAGATCCCAAGTCTGATTTTTCTTTAGTGCACCGATTTCTTCTTCCACATCTTAATCGACTCAGAACTTTATGACGCTTCTTCAAACCTCTCAGGTTCTTTTGTAATTGCTTCTGTTATAGTTGCGTTGGCGTATTTGGGATTTATATTTCATATTCTTGCTGACCTTTTGTGTTGTGATTGTGGTGTTAATACTTTCATTTCACTCGGTCCACCTTATTCATATGGTTATTGACACACACCAGTTTGCCAAGGACTTCGAGTTACTTCTTTCTCGACATCATCATTATATTGATCTTCAGTTTCTTCTGAACTTGATAGTATTTGAGAATTTTTCTCCCCCATTTATTGTTGTAACTTCTCTTCAAATTCCTTCGAGTCTAATAACACCTCTTTTTTTTAGGTAAGAAGATGTTTCATTAAACACCACATCTTGTGATGTGTAACACCTTCAAATCATTGGATCGTAATATTTCCACCCTTTCTCTTACTGTCGTATCCCATAATGATACATCTAACTACTTTCTTGTAAAACTTGCTACGTAAGTGGTTAGGAACAAATACATAACATAAAAAGTTAAATACTCAAAAGTAACTAACTGTAGGTTTCATGTCCCATAATTTCTCAAAAGGTGAAACAAACTTGAACCTTAGTTGAGGAAGTTTGTTGATCACATGGGGTGCCGTTCTCATAGACTCAACCAAAAATCTTCTCGATACATTATTAACATGTATCATACTCTGACTGCAAGATGTCGATTCTTTCTCTATGCTACTCCATTCAATTGGGGTGTGTTAGCACATGAAAACTAATGAAGTGTCCTTCAACGGTGTCTCTAAACTCTTTAAACTTTGAGAATGTGTCAGATTTTTCTTTCTTAAAGAAAACCCACACAAACCTGAATAAGCCATCAATAAATGTCACAATATACCGCATCCTTCTAACTGATGGTTTCCTGATAAGTTGGAATACATTAGAGTGAACTAACTCTAAAGGTTCCTTTGCTCTAAACTTTGATTTCTCATACGATAATTGATGTGCTTTAAGATACTAGCATCCCACACAGACTGTGTCTGTTCTCATGTCAAACTGAGGAAGTTTCTTAATCATCGACTTATTTATCATCACACTTAGCTTAGAATAGCTAATGTGTCCAATCGCATGTGTCATTAATCCACTATCTCATTTTTTCTTATCTTGTCTACATATGCAGACTCTGTTAATATCACGTAGATCGAATCCAATCATCGTCCCTCCATTATCTTCATTCTTGATATCTTGAGATCTTGATATACCTTCACATCTTTTGGACTGAAGAAGATAAAGTGGCCTGATGATGTTAAATTGTGCCCAAAATAGATTTTTCTTCATACCTAAAATATGGTGCACATGTTTAAGTGACACCTAGTTAGAACTATATTGAAGTGCTACTAGAGTCTTATCGAAATGAGCTATTGGTACCCTTGAGTTAATGGTTGTTACCATAACTCAATTTCCTTTATATTCTGAATGGCTTTGTAACTTCTATATATAATTCGTCATGTGATTTGAGCAGCCTGAGTCAACGATCCAATCAATCTTATAGTCGATTCGCTCAACTATCGTTACTGTGAGAGCTAACTCCTCATTTTGCAGAGTAAAATATGCTTCAGCATCGTAATCATCTTCGCTTGTCTTCTTTGTATCAGAACTAACATTATTGCTCTCAGCGGGCCTTTTATTGGACTAGCAATCTTTTGCCATATGGACCTTCTTACCACAGTTGTAATATTTTCCCTCAAATTTTTTATTATAGCCATGATTTTTTGAAGCTCCCCTTGGATGAGAGCTTCCCTCTTCTTAACGACTTTTAACCTTGTCATCATCCTTTTTAGATCATTCTACGACGTGATGCTTGAAGTAACCTTTGCTTTTGTTGGTATAGAGCGCTTCATTCTCACCCTTTATCAAGACTCCTCCCATTTTCTTAGCCATAGATTCCTGATCAACAAGAAAATTTTCAAACTCAACAAGTGATGGTTGAATCGGCCATCCTTGTACAGTAGCAACAAAACTTCAGTATTCGAAATAAAAAATGATGTGTGACATCGATTGTTAATGGATTTGAAAATTTCCAATTAAAATCTTATTTAATTAGAAGTCAGTTTTTTATCCAAATTAATTATATCCTAAAAGATACATCTAGGTGTATAAATCATGCCATCACAAATAAACATAAATTGCTGACACACAGATTTCGGGGAAGAATCCCTCGCAAGGGCAAAACCTTTATTTTAATAAATGTAACAACACTTATAGAAATTTGCAATGAATATTCCTCAGAACACTCACATAGTCCCCAACATAGAATCAACAATGGATTAACCGCATCAAACCCACAAGAACCATAGTCTATCTTCAACAAGAAACACCCTTAAGCATTACCAAGTGACCACAGTCGTTGTCATCTTGCACCTCTCTCAAGAGCTACCAAGTCACTCGTAGAAATTTCGTGTCTACAATAAAAACTTCAATAAAGTTGTATCTTGGAATCCAAAAAAAAAATCACTAAAGTAATTGGGATGATTTGTAAATTGAAAAATAAATTTTAGAACCCCTAAATGAGAAGACATAAATTCTATAGATTGTAGTTTTCATGTATCAAAACTCTTAGCTCTTCTCCAATAAAATGGACTAAATAATCATCTATTTATAAAAAAAGGTAAGTCGGCGATCACGTTTGAAAGACAACTCAGTGTCGTTTGAATCACTTTACATGTCGCTTGAAGGGACTTCGTGCGACCTATTAAACGAGGTAAAATAACCAAAATAGTAGCATGTCGTGTGATGAAATTCTTCTCAAAATCTTTTTGCAAACTTCATGCGACGTTGCATGTCGCTTGAAGACTTTGCTCGAGAGACAACTCCTTGTCATTTGAATGACATAAAAAAGTCGTTTGAACGACCAAAGCGAAAAATATTTTTTTATTAAAACTCTGCCTACTGGATTTAGAAAAATAATTTTGACGGAAAATGACGCCTCAGATGTTTAAAAACATTTAGAAAAGTTATCCCTACACTTTAAATGAAACAGTAAGGGACTTAAACACAACCGTACCAAAATCTATCTTGCATAGGCTTGTTTGCTGAAGACTTTAAATATTCGGATCTGTCTTGATGAATAATTGAACTTGAACTTTCTTCGACGGTTGTAGCAGTATACGACATACTCTAACGTAAACCGGACTATGTAAAATGTGTCCTTAGAGGAACTTAAACCATGGATAATTCTTCTTCTTATCCTAGTTTCAGCAATATCAATTGTTGGATCTAAATCTAAAATTTAATGTCATATCGTCTTCACCTTTTGAAAGTAATTGATAATAGTCATGGTGCATTGTGCTATCGATGGCAGCTCGTTCTCGAAAATTTGTTATCTTGTGTAGTTCCTCTTTGAAAAAGGTATAGCAAAAGTGTCCCATGCTTCTTTCATTGTTTTGGCATCCTGGATGTGCTCTAACTTTTCTTCTTCAATTATGGTCCTTAAGGCAAACATCACTTTTCCCGCTTCAATCCTCCATTTCTGTAAGGTGTGTCTTCTGCCTCTATTTGTGTAACTTAATTACCACCAATGAACTCCCAAAATTCTTGTCCTTGCATATACGACATCATACACGTCTCCCACGTGGTGTAATTTTGATTGTTGAGCTTTTTGATTCCTCCAACTACTTGAAGATCACCATCGTGTCGATAAAATTTTGATATTACCGAACAAGCTTAATTTCAAGATACAAACTTGCAGAATATAAACTTCTCATGACTCAAGAAAACTCATTCAAAAATATCGATACGCGATCGTCCTGCTCTGATACCAATTATCGAGTATAAAGAGTACAAAACTCTAATATTCATAAGAAATGATTATAAGGAAGCAAACACTAAACCAATCTTTTAAAATACTCATAGAAAACACTCTTAAAATACTACACTCAAACGAAGATACAAATGCTAATTGTCTTATTTGTTTTATTTCTTTTTGGATGATAATACAAACATAGGAAATGGGGTATTTATATCATGGAAAATACATTTTAGACTAGACATTAACTAAGGAAGAATTATAACAATATCTTTCTATCAAGTGATTAACATCTTGTGCAGACTAATTCATCAGTAATGCAATATAAGTAAGCAATGACATAATATAATTCAACGCATTCTGATGTTGAAACTCAATAAAAACTTGGTATAATAGACTAGACATTAACTCCATGAATTTCTTTGGAGAGATTCTTCAAAAAAATTTAGAGGGAGTTATGTATTAAAGAAGATGAGTGACTACCTTTTCAACGTCCTACAATTAAAGGAGGAGTCACTGAGTGAGTTTGTCAAGCGTTTCAAAGAGTAACTACTAAAGATTTATCATATAGAGGAACGACTGGACATATCTTCCTTCCTTTGTGGGTTGTACATGAAGTGTACTATCTACTTTAAAAATATACTCCCACCAACATGATTGATCAGGTGAGGAATGAGTTACAGCATATTTATTCAGAGGGTATAATGAGTTTGCCAAACGCGAGACACCTCGACCAATGATACAAATTTTGAGGGTGATTGAAACAAGATGAATAATAATAATAATAATAATAATAATAATAATAATAATAATAATAATAATAATAATAATAATAATAATAATAATAATAATAATAACACCATGGTAGTTGTGATAAATAGAGTTACACTCCTAAATTCCTCGATAAGAAAAGTCAATGAAACCATGCCAGATACTCTACTATTGAAATGGTCGAGAAAATTGAAGACCTATTTTTCTTAGAGGAACTTAAATTAGTATTAGAGATTACACTAAGACCTTAGCCCCAATATGAACAATGACTTCCAACTGAAGAATAAAATGGAGTCACTAATTCGAAGGGCTACATTGGATCGTTTGTGGATAAGTCACATTAATGGAACACTAAATGTCACTATAATGAAAAAAGTCTACAGATAAGTAAAGAACGAAAGGGATTATCGTTAAGAATTGGATCCCGGGCTAGAATTTTTTTATAACAGTATATGTATACTAATGTGCCCAAAATTTTTTAGATTGTCTTATTTTGGTATAGTTTGAGTCTTTAGTCCTTGAGGTTATTTCGATAAAACTTCATATAAAAAAATATTCATAGTACTTCGTCAAACTTTATCCTGACATCATTAAGTTCACACCTTTGAGAGCACTAATTTTGGTCGAGCTAAAAGGACTTAGATGACTTAATCACACTTTTTTTATTAAAATTAACTTTTCATGATTGGAAATAATTTTTCGCTTGTGTGTCGATATGGTTCTTTTTGGTATTAGTGATATAAATATGCAAACATAAAAATTTATTCTAATATATATATATATATATATATATATATATATATATATATATATATCATTTTAACTTTTAGTTTAAGATCCAAAATTCATAGCCTTTTTTCCCTAACTTACAAGACCTGCTGTTGTTTTGCTTCTACGTAAAAATGCTTCCCTTCAGCAAATGGTTCCTTCACTAGTCGCGCACCATGTCATAACTTCTACTAAGACTTGCCACAATTGGCATATCTTTACCAGTGATTTTCTTCACTTCAACAAACTTTCTTCACTGATTGTGCATTTTTCAAAGAAAGAAATATCTTTTTATAGGGAGTTCATGCAAATCTAAGTTTGCATTTATATATTTTAGATTTGAATGACTTAAGTTTTGTTAAAGGGACTACTCTTAAAATCTTGAATATTCATTCAAGTAATATATTCATCATTATCAAAAAGAGAGGCTAATGGTCAAGAAATTTTTTACGAGAGTATTTTGTGCTAAAAACCCTAGAGAGGAAAACCTTTCTTGGCTTTTTATTTCATTAATCTATTTGTATTTTTGATATGTTTATTTTTTAAACTTCTTATTGATGTTTATAAGACTTCACTTTTATCCTTGAACAAATATTTTTAAATCATTGTTCTTTCGAGACTTTTGAATTGTGACATCTGAAAAATGCATTATGTGTTGTATTTTGAGCAAGATAAACATTTTAAACACTTTCAAAACCTTTAGGATAACTGTAACCCTAGAAAGTTGTACCTAGTTCATTGGTGTCTTCTCATTTGTTCCATTGAAACAAAATTTCATCTTCAACTACAAAATAAGATTTTTGTTGTTGTGGTGGTGATGAAAGACATTAATGGGGACTAAAACCGATGGAAGTTGTAGAATCCCACATATTTTACTATTGAGGGTGATCAAGACCCGATACCAAGACATACTGATCGTTATAATTAAATTACCATTCTTATCATGTGACAAACATATAAAACTGTAATAACCCATAAATTCCATGTAAAGATTGATCAGGTCCTATATAAAATTATGGGAATGAAAAAGTATTTGGTAACACTCTTAGCATATCGATAGACTAAAACTATATAACTAATACAAATGAGAGCTAATAAAGACTGAATAACATAAACTATCTCTAATACAAATCAATGAATGATATTAATAGACCAAATCTGAAATCAAAATGTATCTCAAATAATGATAGTAATCTATGATACAAGTACTCCATGTGCAACGATATAACTCGGGATAAATAAAAATAATTTCCAACTACTAATGAAATGAATTCAAGGGATAGATAAGAGACATTGTTCGACTTCTACATCCTAAGAAGTGATACAAAATATCACCAGAGATGCTCCTTCAATGATCAACCCAAGTCTAGGGACACAACATAGTTAAAGAAATGAAAAGTAAGAATATCAACGAGGTTAACAACAAGCCTATTAGGTGAAAGATTATAATAAAATTTGGGCTACCATACTACTACGCGTTTTCCTCTCTTTTTAAGTATATTTTAAGTTATTAGTTACCAAACCCAACAACTTAAAATATCATGCATCTCTACCCCCAAACCCATGTGATTAAAGACTAACTTATCAATCTTTAATCATTGTCTTTCTTGTGATTATATTAAACTCTTTCATTAATTATTATTACATTATAACAATATTCTCATACCTAGGCATATCTTATCAACTCACTAATGTATAACTAAAGTTTAAGAACCCATATCTCAAAACTATCGAAACATGATATCTTGCTCCATAAACAATACACAAATCCCGAGTCATAATAGTATATGTGTACACATCCCTATAAGAAACTATATTCACCTCTATTATAGCACATAAATCGATACATATATCCTTAGTACCATAACACATAATCACAGAAAGACAATCTCTCAGTATGATATCCACACATAGGTAAAACCCACGATATGTACAAGAAAATGGTCTACACTCACTCCCATAAAAAACGAAGGCCTATCCCGATCGCCTTCAGGGAACTCACAGAGGGTAAATCACAATGCTTTACCGTCATTCGTATAGGATACCATACCCTAGATTATATGATCACCACCAGTCAAATATCCAATAACTATACGATTGTAATCCTTGTATATTCCCCCTTAAGGTACGGGTACATAAGCAATAGTGTACGGGATAAAATGACCAAGGTAAAGCCAGTGTCATCGCCGCGGTACCAGTGCGGACCACGTCGCAAAATCCCATAAGGAATCACCCTAGTACATGACCCATGAGTACTCACGCATTGTATAAATTGCGCGTAAACACTCAAGGAAGTATAACCCTTACTAATGGGTAAGAGAAAATAGATCCAACTCTAACGAATCGCACATAAAACCATAATAATACATAAGGGTATTACACACATTAACCCTAATCGACCCTATATAATGTTAAACCTAATCGTCAAGACCTCTCAAGTTTATTACCATATTATCCCTTGCTAACGTGGATCATCCAAATCATATGCTACCCTCTACCACGAGTTACCGATCATACTTAAAGCCATCTAGGCATTCATAAATGTGTTCCTAGATATCCAACATATTTTGAGTCTAAACCAAAACACTAAGTCCCCCTATTTGGTATTCATTCTTCCTAACTCATGCACTAACGTACACATAATATATATATCCCTATTTCATGTAACACTAGCCCAATCTATCAAGGCTCCACTTTGACGTCTTATAATGTACTTAACTCACGTATGGATAATAAATATAAAACTACCCACATTCTAGGATTTACGGATAGTTACCAATCTCCTCGAAGGATATAAGTCCTACAATTAGTTTCACTAAGTCCTAACATCACTCGGACATCCAAAGTTAATTCTAAAACCTCTTAACCCTCTAGTTATCAATCCTTGACACTTGACTTAAAACCCAATTAACACACGATCCTTTAAACTCATTACGACCCACCCTTCATATAAATTGGTATATCATCACCCAAAAACCAAATATAAACCTTTTAATCTAAAAACACAAGATTAGAAAGGTAAATTTCCAACATTTACTCAAGGACCCTAGTTTTATCAATTTTAACCAAATTCTTCAATTCTAATCCAATTGAAGATATTTATAAGTGGATTTTATTTATTTATTTATTGTTAAATGTACTTCTAACAATATAAATTGATTATAACCTCAAATGATATGAATTTCATCTCAATTTCAATAATAGGCTTAATAGACATTTGACTTAAAACCCAATTAAGCTAATTAATCAAAATCAATTATTAGTTTAGATTTCAACGAATAGGAACATAGTAACACAAATACAATTATAACCCAACATTTAATAGAAATTTTTCTCTTGGTGGATTGAGACATGACACCTCAAAATCTCCAAGTCTCTTCTCTCCTCTTGTGCTTCCTTCTCTCTAGCCTTAAGTTGTCTCCCAAACTTTTGAAATGAGTTTAATGAAATCCCAGTGAGCCATATTATACTATCAATCCTAGAATAAGGCTTGGGCTCAAAATAAACCTCATCTAAATGAGCCCCAAACACCTCTAAATGACTTAAAATGCTCTTTAGGCCCTATACCAACCTAATAAACCAAAAACCCACTATTTTAAGTTGTAAACGGACATTCTATGCGTCCAAAATACCAACCCGAATTGTAATAACACTAAATAAATAAATTACCAACAATATAAATTATTTATTAATTTAGCGCAACCCGACATTATAAGAAACTACTTCACTATCATTAGATCCTGACACCAAGGGAATAATCCAAACAACCAATACCCTCGACACCAAATTACTTACTATTCCATAGTCTCCCATAATACCATGTCATATCCATATAATTAATTAATGAATTTTCGTGTATTAAGTTCACATTAAAAGACGAATCAAATATCACATGAACGTTTAAATGTTGATATCGCACGTCCCAACAAGCAGGAATAATGAATTTACACATTTAAATAATCCACAAAAAATGGGGTATTACAGAGACGTTTAAAAAAATTTCAACCAAGATATGCTAAGAGATGTCCAACAATAGATAAAGACATCCACCATAAATAGATCTACCACTATGCTAACACTCCAATAATATAAAACTCCAAATAAAAGAAGTCATCAACATAATCTCTCCAAATAAAAACCAAAACCAATATGGTCTAAGACTCATTAAATCCAAATATAACTATCTCATAAATAAACAAATGGAAATGAAAACTAAACTAAGCATAAAATAAATCTCCAGTTGTTATCCCACTAAACTCCAAACTATGCTGTTGAAAACAACCTAACATATCAACAACAATGTGTTATGGCCCATTGCAAGAATGCCAAAATAAGATTATCAATTAGTACTATACGAATCCAATCATAAGCATCAGATGAGAAAAATTTCTCAATACAACATTTTAATTAAAGATAAAAAATTAACAATGCAAGTAAAGTAAACTAATCCATTCACATACCATAGTGTTCCACCCATCTCATCTCATAAATAACCAATACATAACTATAGCCTAATGACCCATATTGTCACCCGCACATATCGTGATGTATCTCCACATAATATCTGTGACTATAGTCAGATTTTCCTTGATCTCGTATATACTATGATAGCCAGTCAATCCTAAACACCAGACATACCATGATGCATACATACAACCATTATGATATCCAATTCGCCTAGGTATCGCACGTATTATCATAATAAGCCAATACTATACCCTGTAGATATCGTAACACCATATAAATCCTGTTAAAATAGCCAAACTAGTTTAGGTTCCGCACATAGTGTAGCCAGTCTACGCACACCTACACATACAATGATGATATAAGTAAATTAATCTCTAATACCCATTATTATCTAAGGTATTGATTATATTCACATTTATTCCATTATATTCTCGTTATTTATCACGTTCCCCTAAAACACTCGGGCATCACAAACTATCCCAATGCAAGTACCATAACTAGGGATCACCAAAACTATAGGTATTTCCTAGTCCCATACCTAGAAAATTACAATTCCTTAGGTCATCACCTAGGATATAATCAAAATAACACATATTTCCTAGTCCCTTACCTAGGAATACCTGAAGCCATTTACGTTCCCTAGTCCTATACCTAAGAAACAACCAACACTAAAAGTGACCATTCTTTAGTCGCAGATATAAATAACATCAAGTACAAATAATATAAATCTAGGTACAAACTAAAGCATGTAACCTGATAATCCCTATGATGTTATTATTATTATTAACATATCTAGATTCTACAATTCTTACATTTTCTAGGCCGAAGTCGTATTCTTTCAATTCCAAATTTATATAAGTTTGATTACATGCAAATTAAATCAATTTCATCATATGATTTACAAGTTATACAAAATATGTCAATAAGTTGTCAAAATATAATATTCTAATTCGGGTGAGATTTAATCAAGTCAAAGCATAAAACATGTTAAATATGCGAGTCAACAATTTTAAACAACTTATTTTAATATTCTAAGAAATATTAATCATTTATTTTATTTCACACAGCATAACGTATTTTTTAGATTCATATACAATTTAACATGTAACACGATCCAATTTCCTATATCAACAAATCTTAAACATGCGAGGTTTCAAGTTTTGGACCGAATTTCATATGTTCTTAAAAATAGAATTTTAATTAGGTTATTGCTTAGCCTAATTAGATTCCTAATCATATTTTACAAAACATGCATAATTAGTGTTTAGGAAACATTTAAATAAAATAATACTTTAGGAGAAAAATATAGATATCCTTATTGTATGAAAGTATTCTATAAAATCTAAGTAACATAAGTAATTTTTTTGTCAAAAAGCTCCAAATATCTTCTTTGACTTTCTTCAGAATCTTAGTGCAAAACTTACAAATTAAGGATTAAAAGTATTTTAATTGAGTTTTGGGTTATAAATAAATAAGGATTTTATCCCTAAAATATCTTTCCCTCACCCTCTATAGTGGTACCTTATACCTGCTATAGGGGTAGGGGCCGCTATAGAGGCATTCTACCTCAAGACCACGGGTTTAAAAGCCCTGAGTGCAGCCAAATCACTCGCGATCATATGTCATGATGCATTCCAATTTCCCTCTTCGTTTATTCTTAGCTTTTAGTTAGGGTAAAATTTCTAAAAGTTCTACCAGTTTCAAAATCCAAACCATCTTGTACTTCAACTCGAAATTGACTTTTAAAAATTATTGTCTTAAAATTAGCTTGGAGGCCAAGCAAGTCATGAAAAATGTGCAGAGTGGTCTGGTTATATGGTCAACGGTATAATTCATCAATTTTAATCCAATTTTATCTTAATTAATTGGGTGAATCTAATAAGGAAAGATATTTAATCTAAATCGAACAAACAAATAATCCACGAGATATGAGGAAAAATATCTTTCAAGAAAACCTTTTTAGCACTATTTTAACTCAGGTATTACAGATGACACAGAAAAACTTACAAACTTAGACACTACTAAGTATTGCAGTTCGTTCTTTTTTCTTTTTGGTAACAGAAAGCAATGTAGATCCAACAATGTCCAACAATAATCTCCATTTGCCCCGATATCCACTTATCAACCTCAAGAAAATCCTTTCCTCTCTTCAGCAGTGAATAATGAACTCCACAAGGATTTGAACAAGTGATGTGATCTTACGGGTTTGATAAAGTGATCACAAATATCCAAGGAGTTTATATTTTAAAAAACCAAAGTGTTTGATCACAAAATCTGTTAAAAAAAGGCTTTTAACATTGTACAGGTTCATATCTCTTAAATAGATTGGAAAATCTAAAAATGATAAGCTTGAAAAGATTGTGTTTTAAACCAGCTTTAAAACAAAATTTGCGTTGGTTTGTTCGAATGAACTAGACCTCATTTGAAAAACCTTCACAAACTAGAACGAGAGATCGAATGACTTTGTAGAATTACGTGGAAAAATTCATGTTTGAAGCTTGTTCGAACGGCTATCCAACGAGTTTTATTAACTCATTCAAATGACACTCAATATCATTCTAACGAGATGTATAAAAATGTTTTTTATTTTATTTTTTTTGGATTTAAACATGTTTAAACATACCCCTGAACATAAGTTAACACTAAATCTATCTCATATACCTTCTTTGATGATTGTAGTGATGATATCAACTCTTCATTCTCCAATTGTTGCGTTTGGTCACTAATTTATCTTCGATTGAAGCTTTTTGAGTTTGTACATGATAGTGTAGCGGTGTAACAAAATATGCCAAACTATAAACATAATGAGAAAATCATAAATTGTTCTCTTACAAATCTCCTCCTTTGTCTATTCCAATAAAAACCCAAAATTGAATAAAATAACCCCCAAGACAAGTTCAACTAATATCCCTCTAAAAATCGAAAACGAAAAGACACTTGCAACTTTCCCTCTACATAAAGCTTCCTTGATATCTTCAATACGTAAAAATACCTACACACATGACGCAAAGAAAATACCGTTACACACGGAGTTTGAAGAAATAAATTAAACTTGTTAGCACAAAACTCCCCTTAATGTGTTCTCCCCCTTTTTGTCCATAACAGACAAAGTGTTAGAAGCTAAACTTGAAAAGTTAGAATCACGAGTATAAAAATTTGATATATCGTCACAAAGTATAAACAATTAAGCACATGCAATGAAACTTCAATAAACCAAAAAGATATTTTTAAAATTTTTGAGTTTGAAAATATACACATACAAATACAAATAAACACACCATGGATTAGCACGAACATACCCGAATAATGTAAAAGTAGTGTAGATGTGTGAACTTAATGCACATGAAAATCAACAGAGGCATACATAGCTATGGTGCACGAAGTTAAATTTACACTCTTAAAGAATGTACTCAATTCAACCTTTTGTGTAAAAAAATGTTGAACAAAGTGAAATTGACTCAACTCATATAAAATGCCTCGAATTTCAATGCTTCTCAAATCAATAGTGCCAAACTATTTATAATTTTTTATGGAATTTTATAGTTCCAACTCATTGATCTTAAACTTATAACACCCTAAAAATCTCACATTTTAAGTATAAACTCTCAACTTTTTTAAAGGAATCATATTGTTCATTTTTAATGAAGCATCAATGTTAGAAATTTGACCTTGTCACTTCTATTTTTATGTACCGATTTTATATTTTAGGCTCTTGTCAATGGTGAATTTTAATGCAAAGAAGATTGTTCTTTCATTGCCCTTTTCCATTGCTTAGACTTTTATCAATCAGTTTTTTAGTAAAAAAATTTGGGCAATGGTTTTTACATGCACAATTAGCTCATAGTACATTTGGTTCGTTATTAAGCGAAATTGAGATGAGAAAATCCTATTCAACATATGACAAGCAACTGCAATGTTCAAAATTTTGTGCAAAGTCTATGCAATCAAGGCAATATAATGAGCCTAACATGAAGGTAGTAATCAACAATGAACGACGCAATGCTAAACATGCATTATTAAGCACCAATTTTTTTACATAGCCAAGTCTAACAACACCATGGTTAAGTAACATGAATGGATGGAGTGAAAATGTGATTCAAACATATTAAATGCACATTCATATACGGTGTATAAAAATATAAAACTTTTAAAAATTTTGAATTTTTTATGAAAATAATTTTTCAACCCTTATCATTGTTGGCACTAGTAATTTTGTTGAAAATATTCTCATAAGGCGTAGACGTCCTTTGAAATTATTCCATTAAATATTTAGAAGTATTGAGTAGAAAATCAACTTGCTCTCTAAGACTAGATAGGTCGTTATAACAGAGTGTGGGAGCATGTGTGTAAGAGACTCTTCCTAGCTTGTAACAAAACTCCTTATGGTGACTTATTCATTTGAAATGGTTACAAACACAAATTTTTTTGGGTAGACCTTTATTAAAATGTCTAGGACTAGTTCTCATTGATGGGTTAAGTGGAGTCCCGTAAAGATCTAACAAAAACTTGGCAACCGATTCGGGTACGGTATTGAAAGTGGATGCTCCATCGTAACTCATGCATTGCCTCTCTTTTAAACCTAACGCAGGACCTAGGAAAATCTTTTCAACTTTATTAGATTTGTCTTCTAGAATTACTTTGACCTCCCAAGCATATTCAAGATCTTTCTCAAGTTGGGAAATTTCGGCATGAAATTTCTCATGAATCTCCAATGATGCTTTCCACTATATTCTTCAAGTCTGTCTTTTTCCTAACCACCAAAACAAGTTGCTCAATCAAAGAGATTCTTATTTTCTCGACATAAAGGCCTCACTCTCTCTCAAAAACTTTCAACTTCTTCTCTAAAGATAACACCCTAAAAGTCAAATTTTTGTTTTTATTTTTATTTTTTTATGACTCGGTGTAAATTTCAAAGTATGCGGATTAGAGATCATATTATTTCTCACTCAAATTATAACCATTATCTTCAAACTCTCCCAAATGATTCGACTCATTGTCGAGGTTAACACGTTTAGAATGTGTCTTTATATGTGTGAGACGTACTTGATGTGCTAACATGACTGGCCATGAACATGGTGAAGTTATGTCCATGCCCAGAATCTACCGACTCAACATCACTATCTCTTATAGTGGAATTATTAACGAATTTGCCTTTGGCTTGTATCTTAATCCAAGTGGGACACTCATTAGATTTGTGAACTTTCCTCTCACACTCATAGCACCTCTTTGATTCATATTTGTTAGGATTTTCACCTCTAGCATTCTTTTGATCGTTTTCATCAAAATTCTTAATCTCTTTATAATTTGGTCTTTCTAATTTTTTTTTATTTTTCGATTCAGATGAGCTTTAATTATTGAAATTGGAAAACTTTAAAATTAATTAGCAAGAAAGGCAAAATCAACTTGATAAATTTCAGAATCGGAGTAAGAAACCTCTTCCTTTTATATTTATCTTTTAAAGCTATTCCTTTTTCTTTTTTCTTTTGGTTATCGGTAAAATGTCTAATGCAATGCTCCACAGCAAGCTCTACTTGCGTCGGTATCCATCGATCAAACTGAGGAAACTTCTTTACTCTCATCAGCAGTGAATAATGAACTCCATAAGGATTTGAAAAAGTGATGTGTTCTTCTAAGTTTGATAAAGTGATCACAAATATCCAAGGATTTTAGTTATTGAATAACCAAAATGTTTGATCACAAAATAGGTTAAAAAATGGCTTTTGACATTGTGCATATTCATATCTCTTAAATAGGTTGGAAAATATAAAAGAGATAACTTGAAAAGACTTTGTTTGAAACCAACTAAAAAACAAGATCTGCACTGGCTCGTGAACTTGTCCTCATTTAAATGACCTTCACAACCTAATTCGAACGACTATCGAATGAGAGATCAAACGACTTTCTAGAATGATGAGGAAAAAGGCACGTTAATCTAGTTTGAATGGCTATCCAATGAGTTATATTAACTCGTTCTAACGATCCTCAATCTCATTCTAATTCGATGCATACAAATTATTTTTTGTCTTAAAAAATCTTTTGTAAAAATATATTGGATTAAAACATGTTTAAAAATACCCATGAACCTAAGTTAACACTAAATCTACCTCATATACATTCTCTTATGATTATAGTGACAATTTCAACTCTTTGTTCTTCGATTTATTTGTTCAATCACTAAGTTGGCTTCAATTAAAGATTTTTGAGAATGTACATGATAGTGTAACGATGTAACAGAATATGCCAATCTATAAAAATAATGAGCAAATAATAAATTTTAAACTCAAATGCCCCTAAGGTCTTTACCAAAAACACAAAAATCCAAGTAATTAATTAAAAGCTCAAATTATTCATTTAATTATCCAAAAACCACCACATTCTTTTCAATTAGGTATTTTATTATTTGATTGAAAGTCCACTTCCTCCATTCATTTTAACTAATTAATCCATTTAATTCAGTTCTAAAAAATATGGAGTATTACAGTTTTGAAGCGTTCTACAACTATTAGCGCTTTCCTATCACCGACGATATAGTGCAAATACTGCTATTAATTTTTTTACGGAAGGAGCGTTAATCATAATTTTGCTTTCTGTAAGAAGATAGTTCTCCTTATTGTCCAAATTCAAAATCCAATGCATATTTTAAGTTCGTGTTATTTTTATTAAAGACCATTTACATGACCAGTTTCACATCATGGACGTAACGACATTAGCGCGACCCGAATGATTCATCACACCAAAGTTTAAAGACACATAATCAGGTATACATGTCGTAGAAAGTATTTTTTTAAACATAAAAATCAATTTTACTTATGTAATTTTTTTTATAAATATTTTCAAAATTTTCTAAGGAATTATTTTTACATTTTGTGCTAAAGTATTTTTAGTGACAACCTTTTTGTGGCACATAAAACGTCCCTTTTATTTTTACAAATTACAAGGTTCAAAAATTTTATTTCACAAAAACAATAAAAACTTCCAGTGGATCACTCTGTTTGACCGCGACTTGACAAAATTTTCAATAGGCCCGTGACTACGGCAATGGTTCGTATCTATAGCGGCCTCT
The DNA here is from genome assembly GCA_949130495.1 of Sambucus nigra. Classification (NCBI taxonomy): domain Eukaryota; kingdom Viridiplantae; phylum Streptophyta; class Magnoliopsida; order Dipsacales; family Adoxaceae; genus Sambucus; species Sambucus nigra. The sequence continues at coordinate 367,713,051 of OX422212.1, forward strand.
CCCTACCGCTATAATGTCTATGACTTTGGCTATAACGACTGATTTCATTTTGGTTTACAAATGGTGGTCTTGGTTTCAGGTGCGCAATTTTTTGTGTTTTATTTATTTGTTTGATTTTTCTTATTATTTTAAGATTGCTGGTCAACTCGCTTGGTTTTTTAGTCAACAAGCAAAACAAGATGGTTTCCCTTTGCTACCTAATTTCTTTTAAAACCTTTTTGATTTGAGGACTCTTTTCTCAATTGCTTCTTTTTATAAAAGGAGAGTTTCATAAGTTAAAATTAGATAGCCCCTAATTTTTCTTTATAGAGAACCCTTTGGAATCTTTAACCCCCAAAATCTCCCAAATACAGTATTTGGTCTTGGTTCTTTAAAAACTATTTTTTCTCATTAAATCACTGTATCTCCAAGCCTCCATTATGAGACTTGTGAGCTATGAATCAAAGTTGGGATGGAGATTCGAGTAGATGCATCTATTTCATTGTATCGGTGGATATCGAGACCCGAGAGTTGTTATTGTCAAGTCAAAGTTGCGGTGGAGATTGACAAAGCTAGTATTGTGTAGGTTTAAAGTGAGAAACGAGATGATTTATGGTTATGGTCAAATCAAGAGTTATAAGTCATGTTTGCCTTTTTTAATCCGTGAAATTTTTGCACTAGTGAAATTCTGTGTGGGGTGAGTGCATGTTTTTTCGACAAGGGTTTCATGCTAAATAATCGTGCTTCTATTTGTTTGATTGCATTTATTTTACGCCTTTGTTAATTTCTATCACCTCTTACGAATTTGGACCTAATTAATCGATTGGTAAATTATAAAATTGACTTAATTAATTTACTTATAAACAAAATAAAATATTTTGTTTAATTTGCACCATAATTACAGTATATAAATTAATTCAATTTTTAATTAATATTTTCACCGTAGATAAATACTTAATCTAGATTAAAATTGGAAAAAAATTGAAATCAATTTATTTTATCGACTCCGTAGAAATCCATCGTTTTCAATTTGTAATTATCAACAATAGTTAGTTTGTCATTTTGTTCAATCCAAGATTTTTTCCATTGTGGGGTTTTCCTTTATACATCTTTATGTTGTGTCATTACTTTACTATTTATGCATCCAGATGCATCACCGAATATTTGAAGGTAATATTTGGTGTAATCTATTGGTAAACATATTGCCTCATAGTGGTTTTCCAGTAAAATTATGATGTTGTTATATAACAATTTTAGTTTTGATTTTTTTACTATGAAATCACCATAAAATTAAATTTAATTAATGGAATTGGGTTTAATTAGAAAATAGATTAATTTCCATTGAATTAACGAAAATAAGAAATTGTTAAAATTAAACAAATTGAATTAATGTTTACAATTAACAAAGTTAATATTGTTAAAGTTGAAATATATTTTTTAAATTTGTCTCAGATCGTGTAGGGATATCAAACCCTCATTAAATGTAACATTATAATTTTCCCAATGATTATGAATATAGTAAAAATTTAAGACATAGTATGTACGTGGTTTGGCAGATCATCCCTCTTAAGTCTACAGGGAAGGGATGGAGAGCTATTTACTTCTTAGAAGAACAAAGGATCATTGGAGTGCTAGGGTTTCTAGAGAGAGTCCAAGTCATCATTAGCAAGGTACAAATCAATACCCTCAAATTGGATGAGATCACCCTTATTTACAAGTACAAGGTTCCTATGAATTTATATCTCTCTACTTTGAGCTTATCCTTGGGGAATATAGTCGTGTTACAACTAATCGCCTGCGATGCATGGTGATTTCCCTAGATTCTAACTTATCTCCTCCTTAGTATTCGGTGGACTACATCTCTTGACCTATGGGTCCACGTGTCAATCCATGTGGCATAATCGACTACATTTACCTTTAATTTCTCCAGATGCTATAGTGATCAACCTTATCCGTCTGATGGACCCGCTCTTGCCTCTATTTGGATATGTGTCACCATTGGTTTCCTTAACCATCGCCACCTACCCTGGACGTTCCCATTCAAGTGAGTTGGTTACAATCATTAAAACTCTGATGTGAAAAATCCCCATGGTTAGGATTTCATGCGACATCATTTATATGCCCCAGGAAATGATTAAACATGAGCGCATTAATGATGCAACCATAGAGAAATGCTCCTTACCCCGTGCTAAAATTTCAATAGTAAGTTTTGTAATTTCTCAGATTATTTGGGCTTGGCATATTTCGATACATCTTCATCATCATGTACATTCTCAAGGGCTTTAAGTGAAGACAAGTTAATGACCAAATAAAACAATCGAAGCTTGAAAGAGTTGAGATCATCACTTTAATCATCGGATGTGGTATATTGTTTTGATTATTTGTAAATATTTTTATTTGAGGGTTATTTTTATAAAATGTTTGAGGCCTAGTTTTAAAATGATCTTTGAAGAAAAAATATTTTTATTTTTAATTCGTTTCAATGACTTTAAGTCTTCGTTTGAATGATTTTAGCAGTTCGTTTAAATGAACTTCAAGCGAATATCAGATGATATTTTTCTATTAGCAGAACTAATATTATCCAAATCTCGTTCGAAGATGGATCAAGTAAGATTGGTTGTTCGTTTCGAATGAGTTTTACTTTGGTTCAAATGAGTTAGCATTTTTATTTGCATAAAGTCCTATTTTCGTACGAACGAGATTTCTTAAAACTTTTGGCACCTTGAAAATCATGTTTTCTACATAAAGGGGTCTTGGATCAGTTTTACATTGAAATTTTGGCAAATAAACACTTTTCCACACATATCCAAAAGGTCTCCAAACCCTAGTTTGTTTTAAAAACTTTTGTTTTGCATTCCAAACCCCTTAGATGATTTGTTGAGCATTTTATCAAACCCTAGAAGAAAAAATCTATTGTTTGTACCCTTGTCAGTGGAGCTTGTTATGGAGTGTTGCTGAAGATATAAATACTATTTCTTAAGGCTGATCGATGGACACCAAGGTCAATGGAGCTTGTTATGGAGTGTTGCTAGATCTGCGTCATTGTCTGTTGATAACAATGATTGAAGACTCAGTTGCATCACTTAGTGGAGTCTAAGTTTTGTAAGTTTGTTTGTATCATTTCTAGAATACCTAATTTTAACAATGCTGAAATAGAGGTTTTTACCGATAGGGATTTTTCCTCATCTCTTATCTTCTTGGATTGTGGTTTGATTATTTTTAATTATTTTATATATATTGCATGTTTAGGTTCACCTAATTTATCAAGATAAAATTTAGACCAAATATAATTTACATTTTTGTGTGTATGACCTAATCTACGATTGTTTCATATAATCGAACAACTTTATGATTTTTTAAATTGGTGTCAGAACTTGTTTCTATAAGTTAATTGAATGAATCTTGGTGGTTATATGGATAACTCGTATAATCGGCCTCTTTTGTTTGATGGATCTAATTATACCTATTGGAGAGCTTGAATGAGGTCGTATTTGAAATCGATCGACGAGCGTGTATGGTTTTCTTTTGAAAAGGGGTGGACTCCTCCCACTATAACTAATAAAAATGTCATTAGTCTTAAACTAGCATAATTTGGACTAAGGATTATTTTAGATGGAGTAACTTTAACGCTCGGGGCTTAAATGAGATTTTTAGTGTTGTCACACCCGTCGAATTTCATCGTATCAAGATGTGTACCATGTCTAAGGAGGCTTAGGATATTCTCTGGATCACTCACGAGGGTACCAATATTGTCAAAGCTTTTAAAATTCAAAACCTCACCACACAATTTGAGACTATTGCCATGCTTGAATCAAAAACTTTTGATGAATTTTATGCACGTTTGTCTGATATTGTGAACTCTAGTTTGAATTTAGGTGAGTAAATTCCAGAAATGTGGGTAGTTAAGAAACTTCTATGGTCTTTCCCTGCCTCGTTTTATTATAAAAATCATCGTTCCTAACTCTTTGGGAATTCTTGACACGATTAGGCTAGAAGATCTCATAGGTGATCTTCAAAATTAATGAATAGACAAGTTCTTCGAAACCAAAAGAAAAAAGGAAGGAATATATTTAAAAGCTAAATCAAAAGAAAAGGTTTTGGACTCCGATTCCAAAATTGATCTAGATGATCTTGACATGTTTGCCAAATATGTTAAAAATTCGAAAATCAAGATTTTTCCAAATTAGAAAATAAAAATTTTGAGAAAAATAACAATTACAAAGTGGGTAAGAGCTTTTTTGAGGATGATCAAAAGAAATATAGAGGTGAGTATACTAATACAGATGAATCAGAGAGATGTTAGGAGTGCGAGGGGAAAGGTCATAAAGCCCAAAAATTTCCTACTAGGCTTAAGAGACCAGGCAATGGAAAAGCTGCATATAATGCCACTGTAAGCGTTAGTGATGATGAGTCGGTGGATTTCGAGGATGATTAACCACATGAACCTAATTTATGTGAATCATAACTAGTCATGTTAGCACTACTAGTATGTCTCACACTGATGATGACAATTCTAAACGTGATAGCCTCAACAATGTGTCGAACAATTCTAGAGAGAGTGTGGTTGATTATTTGTGCGTGGGTGATGATTGGAGTGAGGGAGAATGAGGTCTCTAATGTGCATACACAACAATTTACACTGAGTCCTTAAAAACCAAAAACCAAAATAAAAATTTGACTTTTATGTTGTCATTTTTAGATAAGGAGTTAAATTTTTTGAGAGAGAACGAGATCTCGAGGAGAATATCTTTGAGTGATGAACTTATGTTGGTGGGGAAAAGAAAGGCTTGACCAATAAAGAGGATAGCCTTAAGAGAGATCTTAAAGCATCATTGGAGACTCGTGAGAAACTTAATGACCATGTTTCCCAACTCGAAAAAGATCTCGAACATGTCCAGAAGGTCAAAGTAACTCCAGAGGACACATCTAAGAAGGATGGAAAGAGGTTTCTAGGTCCTGAATTAGGTTTTAAATAGAGGCAAGGCATAGGTTACGATGATGCATCCATTTCCAATACCGCACTAGAATCGGTTATTAAGTTTGTGATGGATCCTTATAAGCCTCGACTTAACCCAGGAAGAAGAACTCATCCTAGGCATTTTAACCTAGGTTGACCCAAACCAATTTAAAATTTTACCCATTACAAACAAAGAGGTCACCTTATAGAGTTTTGTTTTAAGCTAGTAATATTTTCTCACACACATGCTCCCACACACCACTATAAAATCCTTGATAGTCTTCTAGAGAAAGTGGAGTTTTTAGCCAATACTTCTCAATGTTTGATGGAGGAATTTAAAAGAATGTCTACCTTTTGAGAAAACCTCCCGGACTAATGATTGAGGTCAAGACTTGTTTCGAGTATAGGGTGTTTTTTATGTTGCTATCCTTTGTCCATATTACTATATTCTATTCTCATGTGTATGTATTATAAACCCTCAAAATATTTTTTCTCTTTTAGAAACGTATCAAAAAAATTTAAAAACGTTTTTTATAAGAACTTTAAAAAATTCAAAAATATTTTTGTATTTTGTTTGTCCCCATATGTGGATGCACATTTAAGTTTTTAGAATCATAATTACATTCCATCCATTCATGTGACTTACTCATGATATTGTGCGTTTGGGCTTCATTTCTTTTGTGTCCTTAGTTATGCATGTTTAGCATTGCATCATTCATTAATGATAACTTCCTTCATGCTAGACTCTTTATAGCGTATTTATTGAACACATGCACAAATGTTTGAACATTGTACTTGGTTATCGTATGTCAAATAGGATGTTCTCATCTCAATCATGCTTAATAATGAACCAAATGAACTAAGAGCTAATTGTGCATGTATGAACCATTTCCCGGAATGTTTTTACAGAAAAATTGAAAAATAAAAGTTTAAACAATGGAAACAGTCTATAAAATAAGCAACCTTATTTGGATTAAAAGATATCACTGGAAAAAGCCTAAAGGATGATTTCAGCACATAAAAACAGAAGTGGCAAAGCCAATTTTTTATTTCATTGATGCATCATTCACATGATCAATATTATTCTTAAACAAATTTGAGAGTTTACGGTAAAATGTGAGATTTTGAGGATGTTATAAATTGAAGACCAACGGATTACACAATAAACTTCCTTCAAAAACATAAATAGTTTGGCATCATTGATTTGAGAAGCATTAAAATTCATGACATTTTGTATGAGTTGAGTCAATTTCATTTCGTTCACCATTTTTACACCTAAGGTTAAATTGAGTTCTTTCTTTAGGAGTATCGCTTTGAATTCATGCACCTTCTCTACGTATGCCTATGTTGAATGTCCCATGTTTTGAGTTCACACACTTCCATTCCATTTTCATGATTCGAATATTTTCATACTACTCCATGGTGTGGCTATTTGTATTTGCACTTATATATATATATATATATATATTTAAAAAAAATCAAAAATAGTTTATTGGTTTGTTTAAGTTTTATTGCGTATGCTTAATTATTTATTCTTTGTGATCTTATTTCATATTTGGATTCACGTGATGCTAACTTTTTAGGTTTAGCTTGTAACTCTTAGTCTATTACTGAGAAAATGGGGAGAACATATTAAGGGGGAATTTTCTTTATTTGTTTTTTAAACTCCATGCGTTACCCTGTTTTTTCTTCTTCAAGTGTATAGGTGTTTTCATCGTTGATTATTTCATGGACTACACGATGAAGATTTTTAGTTGAAGACAATGTCACAAGTATCTTTTTCTTTTTGGATTTGGGAGGGACATAATTTGAACTCGTCTTAAGGATTATTTATTTTTGGTTTGTGTTTGGTACCGAAATATACAAAGGGAGATATTTGTAAGGGAAAGTTTTATCTTTTCTCAATCTATTTTCGTTTGGCATATTCTATTCCACCTTCATCATCATGCACATTCTCAAGAGCTTCAACTGAAGATAAGTTAGTGACCAAATGGAACAATCAAAGATCGAAAGAGTTAAGGTCATCACTTCAATCATCATAAATTGTATATGATTATGTGTAAACATTTTTATTCATGTTTTTTTTATAAAATATTAGAGGCTTATGTTTAAAATGATTTTCAAAGAATTTTTTTTTCTTATTTTTTAGGTTGTTCGGATGACTTTAAGTCTTCATTTAAATGAGTTTAACAGTTCGTTCAAATGAACTTCAAATGGACATCAAACGAGATTTTTCTGTAAGTAAAACTAATATCGTTCGAAGACTGTTCAAAGCTAGTTCAAACGAGACTGGGTGTTCGTTCAAACAAGTTTTAATTTAGTTCTAACGAGTTAGCATTTTCGTTCGAATGAATTCTTATTTTTGTTAAAATGAAATTTCACAAAATTTGTGTCACCTAAAAATTGTGTTTTTTGTATAATAGGGTCTTGAGATTAGGTTTACACAAAACTTTTGGCAAAAAAAAGTGTTTTATACATATCCCAAAGGTCTCCAAACCCTAGTTTGTTTTAAACACTTTTATTTTACAATCCAAGCCCCCTGGATTATTTGTTGAGCATTTTATATAACCTCAAAAGAATACATCTACTGTTCATACCCTTATGGAGTTGATTCTACACTGTTGAAGAAAGGAATATTATTTCTTGAGGATGATCGGTGGACACCGAGGCAAGTGGAGTTTGTTGTCGAGCATTGTTGGATGTCCATTGTTTTCTATTGACAACAATGAAGACACAATTGCATCACTTTGTGGAGTCTAAGTTTTGTAAGTCTGTGTGTTTCATTTTTGTAATACCTAGTTGTAACAGTGTTGAAATAACGGTTTTTTTTAAAGGGATTTTTTCTCATCTCTTATCTTCATACTTTGTGATTTGATAGTTTTCATTTAGTTTCAATATCTTGCATGTTTAGGTTCACCTAGTTTATCAAGATAAAATTTAGACCAAATAGAATTTGGTTAGTGTGTGTGTCTGAGTCATAATCTATGATTTTTACATACCACTTTATAAATTTTCAAAAATAACGATTCATATCTGACGACAAAAGGTTTATGTGACACCCCACTCAATAAAATAGAAGGTGATCAGTCCTATATCAAATTAAAATAGGAATCTCATTTGGTTCATTCTTAGCATCACTATTGAAAACGTTTTAAAATTTTACTATCACCTAGTATTCAAAAAGCTGGTGTCAAACTTTATCTTTCATTAGATAGATAAACATGAGAAATAGAAATAAACTTAAACCATACACAATCATTGAGTTTAGAATAATATTGAATTGATAAATAACCTACTGAGTAAACCATTAGCTAAAAATTCCAAAATAATATTCCAATAAATTAATACAGAATCCAAATATTGAGTCTAAAAGTAAATGTGCAACAATCCCTAAGTGAAACTGCAATCGAAATAAGATTCCTAATCTACGAATAAAGAGATAATGAGTCTAGCACAAATCATGTAGCCATCCACATATGTTGTAGCTGTGTAACCTGGAACAGATAAGTCAAGATTAGCATCCCTGTGGCTGGACACCTGAAAAGATTTTTGAGAAAAGACATATATTTTGCAAATGGGTCAGAGCCCAATTTATAAAAATGTTTAGCAAGATTTTATTGCAATAAATGAAATGCATAGTATATATTGTTCATAATTGATTTTACGGCCGCACTCCCTTGAAGACCATCTCACCTCTCTTCTATAGTGCACACCTATCGCATTCATTTATTTCCTCTCGATATTACTCAATCCAATTAGACCATAATATCTATCTTAACTAGCCCACAAATCATCCAGTCGTAAATTAAGTACATTATTTCGATTAATACAACATATGTAATTCTCATCTATATGAATATACTAAATGTCACACTAATACTGTCAATAAATAGTCACACATTATCTATAGATATATGCCCATATCACTCAATATACTAAATATCACATTGGTATTGTCAATATATAGTCACTAATTATCTATAAGTATATACACACATCACTCACTCTGCGTATATATATAGCATCTTCATAGCTTGGTCCTATAAGATGCATACCTCTTTCATGCTATCGGGTGCCAGGCACGTCTCGTGTCACTGCTGGTCACTGGTTCAGAATCTCACCACCCATCCATAATTGTAAACAAATAATGGAGGCGGATATAAATACATAGGGCCTAGGATATTTATACACCTTCCTCAAAGACCTGCGTGACATCCCCCTCTCATCTCTGTAAGAGATACTCGAGCACTATAACTCGGAGCACAATCGAGACCCCTTTGGAATCACCAGGCTGGGACCACCCACTATGCGCAACTTTGTAGATAGCATCGTCGAGTAACCAAGAAATACAAACAAATTTGCATTCTTCTCATATGCATACATCTATATATATAATTAACACACACACGCGCACACACACACACACACACACACACACACACACATATATATATATATATATATATTATATCAAGAACTTCTGAGCCCGTTCATATTACCTACGCTCCAATACTAAATAGCTACACCCCGCCATTTATTATTAATCATAGGATTATATATTTCACCTCCTATATACTCGGTTAGGTTCATATTAGTCTCACATAGGTTCTAATAAGTATGGTTTCAATTTGGTAATGTTTTGTCTCTCATTACGAATTCAAGGGTATTTTAGACCTTTCATAATTTTTCTAAATAAAAATACTCCTAGGATAACGTGCTACTCTCCACAAGTTACGGGTGACCACGAACGACATAAAATTCTGAGTTCGTATGCCAAATTTATGCCCCTTTAAAGTTACACCAAATATATAAAAAAATATAAAAAAATATATTTCCCCCAACTGCCATGCGTCCCAGGCTTAAACCGACTCCCGATCAATCGACCCTGGGACCCCGATCGACCGGTCCCCCTTCGGACCTGCTCAAAATCTGCTATTGCGTAGCTTTATTTTCTTCACAATTTCTAACTTCTCTTCTCTCCAATCATCTTCAATCATTACCTATTCTTTCCCCATGACTTTATCATCCATCCTCATTACAATTCTCAGGACATTACTTGACCCAAATAAATTTACACGTTTAATTATAAATCTCAAATCTTCATTAATAATTTCCAACAATTATAGTTATCACCAATTATAAATTCCTTTTTCATCTTCTAAACCTTAGAATCCAGAAATTTACAATATGGAAAGATATAACAAGGATCATCTAAACAAATGGGTCATCTTCAACCTCTAGAAAACCCAAAATTTCTACAAATCTCTACATGGAAATTTCTTAAATGTTTCATCTAGGCAATTGAGTTTTAATAATTCCTTCAACATCATTATTAGTAAAATTTATACACAAGTTTCTCAATTTTCCATATTTATTACCATAAACCAAAAAATTAACACTTAACTATAACTCAAATGAATCAAGGAAAGACTTGCCTCGATGGATTAAATTCGACGATCTCTTCTCAAAAAACTTGATCGAAATGGTCTTTTCTTCCTCTTTCCTTCTTATTATTTCTCCTTTCTCTCTTCTCTCAAACTCGGGGTTTAGAATTGTATTAGATACTTCCCAACTCTCTTAGACTTAGGTTTTAAAGTTCTAATCCCGTTTTTTTGGCTAATGGGCCAAGCCCAATTGACCTGAACAACCCCGTGTGGTCCCGATTATGCCTAAAAATGCCAAGAGACCCAATTACTACCCCCACGTACACTATTTTGACTATTTCGACCACTCCAGAGTCAATCGTGACCTCAATATTGCCATATGAGTCATTCTATAAAATTTTCCAATTTAAAAATCTAAATTCTCCACATTAAATAAATTCTCCAAATTTAAAAATTCTATTTCACCAAAAATAATGAAATTCCTATATCCTAAAAAATATGGGGTGTTACATACTTATCCCCTTGTAAATGAATTTTGTCCTCGAAATTCGGATAAATATGTTACTCCAAGTCTCAAATTTACCCCTATGATCGCTACACCTATCTCTACCACTTTTAATTGTGAATTATATTAAAATTACATTAGTTAACCAGGGCGCCCATACACCCTATACCCGTGATTATCCGCATAATTATTACTCGAATCTACTAGACTTGAATCGTAATAATAATTTTAACTCACAGTCATAACTACATACTTGTATAATAACCGAGGTACTAAACCCATGTACTAATGACCAAACATCTCCCCACTTCCAACATTACACTAAGTTTCATTCATGAGACGTCTCGCAAAGTGAAACTTAGCGCACTACTACCCATGTACTAATGACCAAACATCTCCCCACTACTACCTAACTTAGTGGGTGGTCGAGATCCATTAGGCCTTAAGTCTATAGCACGTACGCCTAAATCCCCGTCTCTTGATATAAAAGTATACTCGTCCACTTTCATGTTACAAAAGACAACACACATCATGGCGCTCTTATTATTTCAAGTTTCTTATCATGAATAAATTTATGAGTTATATCTCCCTACTCGATAATCAGTCCATCTATCATGAATCTCATCCGTAAACGTCCCAACTCACCGGGATAAAATAACAGTACACACATATTCTCATAAGTCCAATATGAAACACACTATAACATATATACACATATATAATCTAGATCCTATTTTAGGTGATTCCTAGAAAAAATAAATCATATCCTGGTATAGCGAACACACACTCGTACTATAACAGTCCACTCTATTCTCATAACTCTCAAAAGAAGTAAACTAACACGAAATGTACACATCCTCTTAGTGTACCCACCCGCTCTCTCCTAGGAGACACCAAAGATCCCTACTAGCCCACGATAATTAATTACATATATACACTTAATAATTATATTACGGCTAACCACCCACTAAATCCGACTCACTCACGAATTTTAGTGATAATAATATTATGTGTGATGCCCCCAATGTCACTCAAAGCATGCCCCATACTCTTAGGATAATATAAAGTTACCTCCATACTCTACTACTTTTCCTGGTGAAGGGGTCCCTGATCGAAGTCCTCTCATTTGAACTGGCCCATGAACTGTTGTAGTGGTTGTACATCCAAAACCTCGTCCTGTAGTTTTCCTCTGCCTCTGTTAGGACAATCTCTACTCCTATGGACTGTCTCCCCACAAATGAATCATTTTCCAGTAAATCTTCCCTGCCCCTGATCCTGACCTGGTTGGCCTCTCCTGCCATCCTGATGGCCCTGAGGAACAAAATACAGTTTCCGCTGCTGAGGGCCCTGCTGACCCTGTCTGAACGCAACACCCTCGGGTCGGTAACCCCCAGACCTAAATCGCTTGGCCTGGTTCCCTTGCTAAAGATCCCACTCTTGTTATTATTGCACCCCACTGGCACTATTACCAACTACCTTTCTAGTCCGACTAAACCCACCTGCTCTGTTACTATTCTTTATATGAACACACTGATCCTAAAAATGCATTAATGTTGCATTAACGACATCTGTGTACATCACCAATGCTGGGTTACCGATCAAATATTGTCTGATCTTCTAGGCTAACCCATATATGAACATTGATTTCTTTCTATCCTCATTGCTTACCTTTTTTGGTACAAAACTAACAAGACGGGTGAACTCCTCCTCAAACTCTACCTCAAAACGGTCGCCATGAGTCACCTCACTAAAAAAATTTCACATCTCGGTATCAACTGCTGGCGAAATACACTTGTGGTCGAATCGCACCCAGAACTCGGTGATAGTAATCAAATCCCTCTCCTCGACAGTGGTCACAGACTCCCACCACTGTAAGGATGCCTCGACTAATTTGAATGTGGCTAACATCTGCTTTTGTAGTTCGTTGCAGTCGACCATGCGTATGTGGCGCTGCAAATCTTTCCTCCATTAGCACGCTAATATCAGCTCTGAACTTCCCTAGAATTCTGGTGGGTGGACCTTCTGAAAGACCTCCCTATCTCTCTGCCAATCCGACGACCCCGGGTGGGATTGAATAACTGGAGCCACTGGTTGCTGTGGCTGGGGATATAGGAAATGAACAACCATAGCTGTAATAGATGCATTGACTGCCTAGGCCACTATCTCACCCACTTATGCAGTTGTCATCATCCCTACTATTGGCTCCTGACGAGCCTCTCTCTCCTCATCGCTCGTTTCTGCTCTAATTGTATATCCTCTCTTTGACGACATCTAAAAATTTAAAAATGAGTTGTATAAGTTCACAGTTCATACATCTATAATAGCGAAATAACGTAAATTCACGTACGTAAAATAACACAATAATCCTATCATAAGGCTCTACATCAAAGAATACCAAGTTGTAATGTGAAAAGTCGTACAGATCCTAAGGACACTAGAACCCAATGCTCTGATACTGTCTGTGACACCCCTCCCAATAAAATATCGGGTGATCAGTCCTATATCAAATTAAAATAGGAATCTCATTTTGTTCATTCTTAGCATCACTATCGAAAACGTATTAAAATTTTACTAACCACCTAGTATTCAAAAAGTCGGTGCCAAATTTTATTTTTCATTAGACAGATAAACATTCGAAATGGAAATAAACTTAAACCATACACAGTCATTGTGTCTAAAGCAATAGTGAATGAATAAATAACCCGCCAAATAAACCATTGGCTAAAAATCCCTAAATAATAATCCCACAAATGAATACAGAATCCAAATACTAAGTCTAAAAGTAAATGGGCAACACGCCCTAAGTGAAACTGCAACTAAAATAAGATTCCTAATCTAGGAATAAAGAAATAATTAGTCTAGCTCAAATCCTGCAACCATCCACACATGTTGCAGCTACGTAACCCTGGAATAGATAAGTCAAGTCTGGCGTACTTTTGGCTGGACACCTGAAAAGGTTTTTAAGAAAAGACATATATTTTGCAAATGGGTCAGAGCCCAATTTATAAAAGTGTTTAGCAAGCATTTTATTACAATAAATGAAATGCGTAATATATAATGTTCATAATTGATTCTACGTCCGCACTCCCTTGAAGACCATCTCACCTTTCTTATTTAGTGCACACCTATCTCATTAATTTATTTCCTCTCGATATTACTCAATCCAACTAGACCATAATAGCTATCTTAACAAGCCCTTTAATCATCCCGTCGTAAATTAAGTACATTATTTTGATTACTATAACAAATGTAATTCTCATCTATATGAAAATACTAAATGTCACATCGATATTATCAATAGAAAGTCTCACATTATCTATAAATATCTTCCCATATCTCTCAATATACTAAATATCTCATTGATATTGTAAATAGATAGTCACAAATTATTTATAGGTATATACATATATCACTCACTACGCCTATATATATATATCATCTTCATAGCTTCTTCCTATAAGATGAATCCCTCGTACATGCTATCATGTGCCAGACACATCTCGTGTCACCGAGTCGGAATCTCACAACCGATCCCAAATCGTAAACAAATAATGGAGGCAGTTATAATTAAATAGGCCCAAGGATTTTTATACACCTTCCTTAAAAACCTACGTGAAATACCCCTCTCATCACGGTAGGATCCACTTGAGCACTATAACCTGGATCACATTCTAGACCCTATTGGAATTTCCAGGGTGGGACCGCCCACTACGCGCAACCTCTTAGATAGCATCCTCGAGTAACCCATAAATACACACAAATTTGCATTTAACTCATATGCATACATCTATATATATAATTCACACATTTTTATATATATATATATATATATATATATATATATATATTGAGAACTTCTGAGCCCGTTCATATTAAATACACTCCAATACTAAATAGCTACACCCCGCCATTTATTATTGATCATATGATTATATATTTCACCTCCTATATACTCAGTTAGGTTCATATTAGTCTCACATAGGTTCCAAACAAGTCTAGTTTCAATTCGGGAATGTTTCATCACTCATTAGGATTTCAAGGGTATTTTAGACCCTTCACATTATTTCTAAATATAAATACTCCTAGGACATCGTGCTACTCTCCACAAGTTACGCGTGGCCCAAACGACACATAATTTCGATTTCGCATGCCAAAGTTATGCCCCTTTAAAATTTCACTTAATATATAAAAAAATATTAAAAAAATGATTTGCCCCTGCTGTCATGCGTTACAAGCTTCAACCAACCCCCGATCAATCAACCCTGGGACCCCTGTCGACCGGTTCCCTCCAAACCTGCTCAAAATCTTCTATTGCGTAGCTTTATTTTCTTCACAATTTTTAACTTCTCTTATCTCCAATCATCTCCAATCATTCGCTTTTCTTTCCCCATGACTTTATCATCCATCCTCATTACTATTCTCACGAGATTACTTGACCCAAATAAATTTACACGTTTCATTATTAATTTCAAATCTTAATTAATAATTTCCACCAATTATAAATATCACCAATTGTAAATTCCTTTCTCATCTTTTAAACCTTAGATCTCATAAATTTATAATTCTTTTGTATGGAAAGATATCACAAGGATCATTTAAACAAATGGGTCATCTTCAACCTCCAGAAAAGCCAGAATTTCTATCTATATCGAAATTTCTCAAATGTTTCATCTGGAAAATTGAGTTTTAATAATTCCTTAAACATCATTATTAGTACAATTTATACACAAGTCTAAATTTTCTAGATTTATTACCATAAACCCAAAAATTAGCACTATTAACTACAACTTAAAGGAAGCAAGAAAATACTTGCCTCGGTGGATTAAATCCGACGATCTCTTCTAGAAAAAGTTGTCCGGAATGGTCTTTTCTTCCTCTTTCCTTCTTCTTCTTTCTCCTTTCTCTCTTATCTCAAACTTAGGGTTTAGAATTATATTAGCTTCTACTCAACTCTCTTAGACTAAGGTTTTAAAGTTCTAATTCTATTTTTAGGCTAATGGGCCAAGCCCAATTGACTCGAACGCCCCTGTGTGAGCCCGGTTATGCCTAAAAATGTCCCGAGACCCCATTACTACCCCGTGTATACACTAGTTTAACTATTTCTACCACTCCGGACACAACTGTGACCACAAAATTGCTATCCGAGTCATTCTATAAAATTTTCCAATTTAAAAAATCTAAATTCTCTAAATTAAATCAATTCTCCAAATTTAAAAAATATATTTCATCAAAAGTAATTAAATCCCTAGATCCTAAAAAATACGCGTTGTTACAATATAAGGTCTTGAGGACTTATACCTTTTTTATTTTACAACATTGCAAGGTATACTCCGTTCCCATATATCTCTCTAGAATCTGGTCAAACCAGAGAGCATTTATTTCTTATTTTATTCATCTCTACTTTTTTCATACTCTCGCCATTTCCAAGAGTATATGGAAGTATGAAATTTCTGCAAATTTTTTTTGAGCAATTTCGTACCAAATACTTAATTCTGAACAATGTCTACATTAGAACTTTAATGAAAAATGAGGATGTATTCCGAGTTTCCCGTGAAGTTTATTTTATGATGATTTCCATAATTGGGGGGGGGGGGGGGGGGGGGAGGAGTTCACTTTCCCATCCACCCATTGATGGTGGAAGTAGTCCACTATTATGGAATACATCCAATCCAAGCAAATGCTAGTTTCTATCGGATTGTTACAGGAACAATCACCATAAACCAAATTTATAGGACCAATCTTATCTTAAGTGAAATTAGGTATTGTAAGGACCTGAGGGGTTCCCTTGGGTTTAATACATACCATTTCTAGTCTAAGGAGAAGTCTTGTAGCTTGGTTACACCTTTGTCTAGATCACAAAAGGACACTAAAAAAATGTGCTAGTATTTTCTAGGATTTTATATGGTGATAACTACAAAGATTTATGAGTATCTTCAATGATCGAGAAACCTAGTAGGTCATCCACCATTTTCATTGTTAAATTTTATCTTTTGTTCTTCTACTAATTGACTTCCCTCATGTGCAGATCGTCAATGCAATAGGAAACTTGAGGATTTTCAAATCTAGGGAGGATGTGATACCCCATATAATATAGTAATATATTGATCTCCTAACCAAACAATACAAGAGTTTATAGAATTGAGTACCGTGATAAATAATGAAAGGTGAAAAAGTAAATAACTAAACAATAATAAATGGAAAACACAACCATAGTTGTTTCATAAATCCCAACAATATAAAATAAAGCAACTACATAATCTGACTTGTCTGAAATGGAAATAAAGAAATGAGAATGTGAATGCAGTACAGACACCCACATCCTAGAATCAAAAGTAATGGATGAGATGCAAATCACAAGATCAAAGCTGAGGCCGCAATGGTGGACTAGGTTCTTAAATGTAAATTAAGCAACAAAATTAACAACAAGTTTAAGAATAATTAGATTATAACTGAATTTGGGATAAAGTATAATTATGCATCTTCCTCTATCATTTTAGTTGTTTTTATGTTTATCCTAACCCAAATAACCATAAATATTACATGCATCTAAAAGCCCAAGCCCAAGTGAACCCATGATTAAGTATTATTCTACACAATTGAATATAGCAAATGGATTCATAATAATACTACACTAAACATATCAAGTTTGATAAATAAGTAAGACACTCTCAAAGTCTAATATCCATATGAGTACGATTCTCGATATGTACACTATAAAAGGGCTAGCTCAAACCCAAAAATATCGAATGACTATCCCTATCACCTTTGGTGATCACATGTGCGTACTAGGTATCGCCTTTGGTTATCCCACCACTAAGACCTCATCACCAATAAAGAGACAAATATCTAAGCCTTGCCGTCAGTCGTATAGCCTACCATACCTAAGACTATACGACAACAACCCTCATGAAATCACCTCAGGATAATTCACGTGGAGGCAAATTCTGAAGGTTGGAGAATTATTGGCATTTGAGGCATCTCCGATCATAGGCGAAGCAATCCTGGGTTATGGTGGTCCAGTAGTAGCCCTGTCAAATGATCTTTTTGGCAAGCATGTGACCGTTCATGTGGGGTCCGCATTCCCCATTGTGGATCTTCCGTATTATCTTTTTAATGTCATCCCCTGTGATGCAGTGTAGATGGGTTCCATAAAAGTTCCTTTTGAGCAGTTCTTTGTGACAGATGATGTACTGGGCGGCGAGTCTTCGAAGGGTTGCTTGATCTTTCTTGTTGGAACCCATGGGATACCTTCCATACTTGAGGAGGTGCCAAATATCATAGTACCAGTAATTTACTAGCTCAGGACCTTCTGTGATGACGAGCTCAATGTGGTAGCAGTGGGTTGGTTTGTCTTGCTTTTGAACAAGGAATGGGGTCATTGTGATTCCTTCGGGCATGTCGACTATGGAGGCCAGGGTAGCAAGGGCATCGGCTAGGTTATTCTTTGCTCAAGCTAGGTAATGGAAGGTGATATCTTAAAATTGGGAGGCTAGTTCTTCTAAGTGTGCATGGAAGGGTTTGAGTTTCTCGTCCTTGCCTCTCCATTTTCTGAGCACTTGATCGATAATGAGGGAAGAATCCCCGTAAATGTCTAGGCATCAAATCCCTTTCTTGAGAGAAATTTTGAGGCCTACCGTGCATGCCTCGTATTCAGTCATGTTGTTAGTGCAAGGGAAATCTAACTTGATGGCGATGGAAGTGTGGGAGTCATCTGGGGCGATCAGAAGTTTCCCAATGCCATATCCCTTTTTGTTGGAAATGTCGTTAAAGAACATTTTCCATCGAAGGTTGTCTTGAGATGTGCAAAGGATGTTTTTATTTGGGAATTCAGAGACCTAGACATCGGCTTCATCCATAGGGTAATCAGCGAGGTAGTTAGAGATGGATCTTCCTTTCATGGCTTTCTGCATGATGTGCACTATATCAAACCTGGATAAGAGCATAAGCCATCGGGCCATTCGGCTAGACAAGGTGGGTTTCTCAAGCAGGTATTTGATGGGGTCCATTCGGGATACAAGTTTGACGGGGAAGGTGAGCATGTAGTGCTGTAACTTTTGGGTGAGCGAGAAAAGTGAGACACATGCCTTTTCCAAAGCAGTGTAGTTGACTTCGTATTCGGCCAATTTGTGACTAGCATAATAGATGGCTTTTTCTTTGTGTGAATCTTCAAGGTATTGGGATAGAAAAGCCCTAACTGTAGTGTCGATTATGGTTAGGTATAGGATCGAGGGGAGAACAGGCTGTGGTGGCATGAGTATCAGGGGTTGGGTTAGATATAATTTGATTCGGTCAAAAGCTTCTTGGCATGACTCGTTACAAACTTTGGTTGAATCCTTTTGGAGGAGTTTGAATACCGATTCGTAGATGGAGGTTAGTTGGCTGATGAACCGGCTGATGAATTATAGTTTTCCAAGGAAACCTCAGACTTCTTTCTCCGTTCGGGGAGGTGGCATCTCAAGTATGGCTTTCAGCTTGGCAGGATCTGCGTCTATCCCTTTCTCGCTGACCATGAATCCCAAGAGTTTTCCCTTTGTAACGTTGAAGATGCAATTCTATGAATTGAGTCTCATCTGATACTGTCGCAGTCGTTCAAAGAACTTTTGGAGAGAAGGAACATGACCTTCTCTAGTTTTGGACTAAATAATCATATCATCCATATAGACCTCAACTTCTTTATGAATCAGATCTTGCAGGATGGTTGTGGCATCCCTCTGGTAGGTAGCCCAAGTGTTCTTGAGACCAAATGGCATAACGGTGTAGGAAAAGGTTCCCTATGGGGTGATGAATGCATTTTTTTCTTGGTGGTCTGGGTGCATTTTGATTTGGTTGTATTCGACAAACTCGTCGATGAATGACTTGAGAGCATGACTGGCTGTGTTATCCACGATCATGTCGATATTGGGTAGCGCATAATCATCCTTTGGAGAGGCTTTGTTTAAATCCCAATAGTCTACACACACCCGAACTTTTCCTCCTTATTTCGACACGGGTACTATATTGGCTAGCCACGTGGGATATTCGATCACACGAATGAAGCCTACGTTCAACTATTTGACCACCTCTTCTTTGACCTTGAGCGACCATTCAATTCGGAGCTTTCTCAACTTTTGTTTGACCGGCTTGAAATCTGGGAGAATGGGAATCTCGTGCTGAGCTATTTCAAGATCAATGTAGGGTATATATGCGAAGACATCCACAAGTTCCTTTAGTAATTCTTCGAGTTGTGCACCCTCATGCTCGTCGAGGGTAGCCGTTATCCTAATCTCGCGCAGTTGGCTACTAGAACTGAGGTTAACAATAACAGTCTCTTCTTCATTAACTTGAACACAGTTATGTTGTTGATTGTTAACCTTATTTAGATCAGTTAAGAATTGGTCATTTGCAAAATCATCGTCATTAAAAGTTTGATTAGAATCTAAACAGTGAATGTAAGGCACAGTAAGATACTCAAAATCTTCATTTATTTCATTGATAGGAAAAACAACATTGAGAACCTCATCAAAAGAGGAATCGATTACATTTGAACGAGGATAGACAATAGAAGAAGAAATGGGGTAAACATTGGGAATAGGGGAGATTTCAGCCGGTAGAACTAGCATAGCATGCCAGTTGAGGAGAGGTGTATTAGAAACTTTAATCAGGTGGGATGGATCCAACGATGTAGTGCCTGAATGAACCATGCAAAGTGTCAGCCCCAGTGTCTGGAAGCTGAAGGAATCTTTAGAGTCACTTTCCTCAATCTCTTCGGTATCTTTGATGAGCGGTTGTACTTGGTGTTGGGACTCTTCGGCCCATGGGTAGCTGTCTTGGAAAAAGATCTCCATTCCAGGCTTCATCTTCTTATCTTTATGGTCATACCATGGTTCTGGAAATCCGTAAAAGGGGAAGTCCTCACCCTCTTTGATGAAGCATCCGTTCAAGGAGTCACCTGGGATAGTCTGGATGCGATCTAGTCTTCTCTTTGGTCGAGACTGGAGGATCATTATGAGCTCATGTTCTGACGGTTGATACCCCAAACCATAAGGAGGGAAATCTTTCTTTAATTCAATCGGCTCAAGTATACCTTGTTGTCTTTATCCTAGCCCCATTCCAGGCGTAAAGTGCATGTTTCTGAACATCTGATTCACATTGACATTTCCAAGAGGGTCGTATTCTAGACAAACCCTTTCTTTGAAGTTTCCCCTGCTGAGAGTAGAGGTGGTTCAACTCAGAATCCTGATAGGAGCATATCATTTGACCCGTGTTGTATCTCAAGGATTGGACTGCTGGTACTTGAACCTTCGGCATTATCGTCATCGCCTAAGATGGTAATGACCCATTCATCAGTGAAGAACTTTAATTTCTGATGGAGTGAGGAAGACACACCCTTGATACTGTAGAGCCAAGGTCGTCCTAGCAACAGATTGAAACAGGCTGGGATGTCAATAACTTGTAATTCGACGACAGGGTTTATAGGACCAACCCCTATTACAAGCTTTATGGATCACATCACCTCCCGATGGGTATTCTCATAGGCATGCACATCAATGGAGGTTGGACCGAGGTCTCTTTCTTTCTGGCCTAAACATTTGAAGGTTCACAGTGGGCAGACATTCAAGGCGGATCCATTATCGATAAGAGAGAGTGGTATAACCTTCCCTATAACTTGGACGGAGATATTGAGTGCATGATTGTGGTTTGGCCCAATCTTGGGGATTTCATCTTTAAAAAAGGATAGCATTCGGGTAGAGGTCAAGGATCCAACCAAATTTATCGCTTTTTCTGGTGTGGTAGGAGGAACTGTGGGTCCAGTGAGAAACTTGATCAAAGAATATATGTGTAGCTGAGAAGACATGAAAAGCCCCCATAGAGTGATGTTAGCTTCAGTTTTCTTTAGTTGACCTAGGATCTTGCTCTCCTCGATAGTCATCTCTGGCATAGGAAGGTTTTCAACACCTTTACCTTTATCATTGGTTGGTAGTGAGTTTGGGATCTGGTAATGCCTCCCTGATCTGATTATGTGATTTACTGAAGAAAGGAAAAACATGAATCTCGTTTCCTCGTCAATCTCATATTGTTTGGCCACCTTGTTTATCTCTCTGAGGAGTTACTCAAATGATATCATCCCACACATGTCGGCTACCGGGACAGTTTTCTCGAAAGCTTGTTCTTTATTCGAATCTCTGAATTCTTCCCCCCATCTGGTCGTAATAATTCTATGTTTCCATGTAAAGTCGATACATTCCACAACTTCAACGGCTTCTTCATACAAGTCTACTCAGTCGGTGGGGATCTGTAAGGGTGAGGGGACCAGGAACCCCTGTAGCTTCATAGAATAAAGTAACTTGGTCATACTACAAATATTGTTTATTTGTTTGAATAATTCTGCCATAATCTGGACAACATCATCCAGGCTGACTTCGTCGGTTGGTACTACCCAACTATCTAACCCTCGGACCCATTTTCGTGCTTCCAAGAATAGCATACTGAATCTCTGGCAATCAAGGATCATTTGTGAGGGCATTTTTAGCCCTAACTCTAGGAGTTTGTTTAACACTTATGACAATTCCATGCTTCCATTTTTAGAACGGGTATGGAGAGTGATGCATGCTCTGGTAAGGAGTGACAGTGCCTGATCAGCGAGGCTAGTAGGGTGTAGGAGGAAATATGGGCAAATTTGCAGAGGTTTAGGAAAGTATATGGGTGTGATTTGAATTGAGGGATCGAATTCTAGGTTCTCTTCAAGAAAGATAGCATTGACATGGTTCGAAAGTGGGTTGTGAGTAGTGTTTGGCTTAGGATTGGCTGGCGGGACGATGGTAACCCTGTCAATTAGACCTTGGATTATGTTTCGGAGGTCAAGGCATTAGTCGGTGGTATGGCCAGCAGTTTGGTGAAAGGAACAATGGGCATCTGCCTTGAAGTTTCTTAGGAGTGGATTTAGAAATGGACGGGGATCCAAAGGTTAGATAAGGTTTCGACTTAACAAGGCTTGATAAACTTTGGAGAGCGAAGCATGGTGGTGTATTCCTTTCGCACTGGGACAGGGCGGATTTTTGACGCCCGTGATGTGGTTGGTTAAGAGATGTTGTTGATGGTTGAGACTGTAGGACTGGAAGGTTTGCCATATTTTTTGGGGATAAACTGTCCAAACACTTTCTTTGGTTCGACTTTTGTTTTGGCAAGACCTTCCTCGATTCTACTCCTTATTCTTTGAGAGCTCGAAAGTGGGGATAGTATTATCCTCCCATCATTGCTCGAACATGGGATAAGAAGTTCTTCTTCACTATGTTGACTTTTTCTTCCTTGGAAGGCCGATTGGTCATGGTTGTTGCTTTCTCCCTCCATCGGGCGATGAGGTTACTAATTGATTCTCCAGGGTTCTGTTGGAGCATCTCTAAATCACGACGGGTGACCTCAAGCTCTTCATTGTATTTGTACTGTGACATGAACTCCCGGGCTACATGCTCCCATCTACGAATCCTAGACTCTTCAAGAGACAAAAACTATCGGAGGGCGCTATCCTTCAGAGTTTGTTGAAACAATTGGGCCATCACTTCTTCAAAAGACCCTAGTAGAGTCATGGAACGGTGATAACTTTGGAGATGAACAATCGGGGGTCCACTTCCTTCCAATTTCTTAATATTCGTCATCTTGAACTTCTCGGGTAACCTCGCTTTAGGATAAGGAGACATGTGGGTTTAGTCCACGTAATTTCCTGAGATTCTGACTTGGTCAAGCTTCTTGGTGAGCATCTTGAGGTCCTCTTTGACTTTGTTCAGCTCATCTTCCTTTGGATCAATGATCATAGGCAAGTTAGCCCTAGGCTGGGTAAGGTTCGGCATAGGAAGTTGGGCAGGCAGAGGCCCATTAACAGGAGGGACACGTGGAGCATGCTGATACTCTTTGGGAACGCATATGGGATCGGGTGGATCCATAGTGCGAGGTAATAGGGACTCGGGTTCTTGAGGAATGGGAACCTGGTTTCGTTGCATCTCTCGGACCTTAGTTTGGAGGTTGTCAATCTTGGACACTAACTGCGATAGGACTGTCGTCAGATCCGACTGCACAACGGGTACTTGATCTGTGTTCTCCATGAAAAGCGGATGGATTTCGAACTCGGAAGAAGTAATAAGGGAACGGACGGGAATCTAGGGTGACTTGACTGAAGACCAAAACCAATAAGGAGCCAGGCCAAGGGCTTGTGATCGACCTGAGAAGGCATAAAATGGGATTTATTTTTGAGAAAAAGGGATGAAAACTTTTTTTTTGACATTTTTGAGATGAAAAGACAAAATATTTATTAATTTTTTATAAAGAGAGGAGAAATGTTTTTGGATATTTTATAAGGAAAAGAAAAAAATGTTTTTGGATTTTGGATTAAAAAAAGAGAGAATTTTCTTTTTGGAGACGGTCTCATCATGATTATTATAATTATTATGTTTACACTTGTATTAATTCTCCTAAATGCAAAATGAAATGTCAGACGGGACCCGAGCCTGAAAAAATTGGGTTTGTAATATATGCAAAGTTATGGATGGACTTGTGACGAGGCTCACGGACAGGGTCCCATTTTAAAAATGCACGAAAATTCGAGAGGCAAGCCGACCCGAAATTTTGGTAGAGTTTTGGGTAGAAACCGACAATCTAACATGTGTGTCCTAGGCTCAACACCTATATGCGGGTATGCAGTTGATTGGGTGAATCGGAAAGGGTTCCCCCCTTTAGCGTGACTTCCACGATATACGTACTGCTCTTGCGGGCAATTGGTATGTGTGGACAAGTCATTTGATATACCTGAGTATACGTGAATTGCCTCACATTATACCTCATGGGGATGGTACGTGTGAGAGAGAATTCGATATACTCGACGTACGTGAAGGAGTTCCGTGCGATATACATCCCGTCATGACTTCGGTCAAGCGATACAATGCGGGGGGAACTGTTCGATATACGTCGGAGGTACTTGGCCAATGGAAGGTGAGAGTCATATCACTTAGGCTAACTGCGCCCTGCCGGAAGAGCGTCCATCACGAAGTGACCCTCCAGCTACTGGGTAAAATTTTGGTCAATAACAATGCTCTTTGGTGATTTCGTGTGAATCATGCATGATTCTCTTATTAGTATCTTATGAGAATGTCTTTTTCGATTATACCAAACAGGGAGAAAAGTAAAAGTACTAATGGTTCACCAAGTACGGATGGATGATGCGTGCAACATGTGGATATATGTGACCCTAGGTGAACGTGGTGCGGAAGTGTACATGGAGAATTTTCTTCAAGTATGTGAATAGAAGCATCAGTATGGGATATACATGAAAAAGGGGAACATGAAAATTTGGGAGAAAATATAAACCAACATAACATCCATGTAAATAGAGTCTAGCCCTCATGAATATAGTCCCCAGCAGAGTCGCCACTGTTGCCATCCCTCGATCCTCGCGGCGGGCAGACGCGTAAGGGAGGATCCTAGGTCCCACGCGTCCCTCTCGGGAGCGCTTCAGTCGGCTTTATTTGGGTGAGGTGAAAGATGTAGAGAGATTAGAGTCGCCAGTCTATTTTACTCAAAACAGACAAAAGAAAAGGGGAAGCCATTCCGAAGGACAGCATCCAAAGACATACTGATGCATACGAAACCAAGATGATTCTAAAAGGGTCCGGAGGCTAAGTTACAAAACCGGAAGGTGTTAGGCACCCATTCTGCCCTTTCGGTCTCTCATGGGTTTTTTCCATTTTCCTTTTATTTTCCCCGTGATGTGTGTGCATGTGTATATATAGTGGAGATAGAAATCATCGACTTGTATCATGGAAGAGGTAAAGCGAGTCATCCGTAGGAAGGTATAAAAATATTAGAAAGTAGGATTTACGCAATTATCCTTACGTTGACCGTTATGATGGAACGATAACGCATGTGGAATAATACGCCACTAAGAACAAATATATGCATATATAATATAATAGAGTGGAGTTTATAGAAGATAGAAAATGAGAGAAAGAGTAAAAATAGGACTCGAGTCTCGAGTTTTACCCCGAGACGCCTAGGTAGCCTATAGAGGCATCAAAGTCCACATAGTTCGCATGCAAAACGAGGGGTGGGGTTTATCTCATAAATCCAACCGGGGGATTCCCTTATTTGTGTGTGTTTAGAAAAAGTGTTTTAGTTGTGAGGAAAGTGTAAGAAAAGTATGATAATTCCCATTTGGAATTTATGAGTAAACCCTATTTTTCTTGTTTTTTGGGTTTTTATTTATATGAAAATAAGAGATGTGCAATAGTACTAAATAAAAATTATATTAGAATGTGTGAGATGAGATAATAAAAGTGTGAAGTAATAAAATAAGTTATTGTGAATTTATGAGAATTTAAGGAGAGAGTTGAGAAAATTAGACCTTCTTGAAGATCTTGAGCTTGATCTTGAATGTTGGAGAGCGACCCTTAGACTTGGATTATGATGGAGGGTAGTTAATTCACAAACTTTGATGAAAAGGAGGATGAAAAGTGAAGGTTTGAAAGGGATATAAGTGTGGAAATCGCACTGACTTCGAGAGAGATTTTCTGGTTCTGATGAGAGTGATATCTATCAGATCTGGCTCCTTTTGTAAGTAAGGTCAGGCCTCCTTTTTATAGGCCCAGTGAATTTCCGATCTACATAGCCTTGTTCCTACCAATCGGCAGGTGCATTTAGGCACACTACCGATAGGCAGGGTCTGGGACCTGCCGTTTGGCAGTGTCTTTCAAGCCTTTTCAGAAACTATGTTGCAAAATGCAAACTGTTGATCAGAATCGTGCACGGGGTGGACCGTTGGAAAGGTAATTCAGAGACCTTCGAAATTCCTTTGGACTGCTCCCTAGTTCAAGAGTTGACTTTAAGTCAAATATGGCTCGGAAGCATTCGTCAATCTATTGGACGGGGAATAATCGGACACAAACGGATCGTTCGTCCCCATGGTAAGTCCGAATCGCACACGGGGCAGACTATTGGAAAGGTTAGGATATGTACTTTGACATTCAAAAGAGTTTAATCCGGTTCGGGGATGCGATATGTGTGCACCATTAGAAGAGTGCAATACCACTTTAAATATGAGATAAAACATATTTTTCATAAATAAAGCATTTATGCACTTGCAAAAATATTTTCACGACTCGTGCTCTGACCCGTTTATCTATTTTCCTCTATTTGCTATATATATATATATATATATATTTATAGTTGTCCAGACACAAGGACACCTGGATGAACATTCCTTCGAGTCAGACGTCTGCTGCAACAGCTGTGGATGCATGCAGATTTTTTGTACACGCTTCTATCCTTGTAATATATATAGTAGTTACTGTACATATATCCGGGCTAATAACCCAACTATATTTATTTATTCTTTTACCGCCTTTTATGCGGAATTCGATTGGGTTGTATTTTGTTAAACCGAGTGTTCGGTTATTTTATTTCATTTTCAGTCTTATATATAAACTGTATGGATGTTTTATTTGAATAGTTTATTTAAAAAGATTAGTTAAATAAAATTTTGATGCCAGCCTAATAGGTTATTAGCAATTAATTTGGTTTTCGTCACTGATGTTAAGAATGAACCATATGAGACTGCTGTTTTAATTTGGTACGGGATTGATCGGACCGTATTTTATTAGGCGGGGTGTCACGGATATCTCACCAAACATAGCATAAATTAATAAACCAATTAAATATATTCACTCTCGAAGTTGTTTAACCTTTGGACAAGGATGACTTTTACTGAAGTGGGGTAAGTATCTTAGTGCCCTAATGTGGGTGCGGGAGCGGGAGCAGGTGCGAATGCGAGTACGTCAATGCGTCGATTTTCAAAATATCGAGTTTTGAGAGCGCCACCAGTGCGTCTATGTATTTAATATATAAATATATATTTATAATATATAATTATGATTTCTAATATATATAATTATGATTTCTAATATATATATATATATAATCATAATATATATTAAAATATGTAAATATGTAACAATTAAGTATTTATTAGTCATTAATCATGATATATATTTATTAGTCATTAATATAATTAGTTAAGTATTTATTAGTCATTAATATTTGTAAATATGTATATGGTAACAATTAAGTATTAGAAATTATAAGTATAAAATAAAATTTTATAAAGGATATTATCTAATACATGTCTAAATATCAATAAAAATATACTTAATGTAATAAATTTTATGGAGTTGAGTATATTATTTATACATTAATAATAAATTCAATTTTTATAGAAGTACAAAAAGTTATGGTACAATAATTTAATTTTATTAATTTTATTGGGCAAAGAAAAAATTATGGTTGCAAATCATTAACATAAGTTGCCAATGCTTTTGCTCTCCCACATAAATATGCTAGTGTTGAATATAGTATCAGTTCCACATCGGTTGAAAGAAAAAATAATCAAGATGGGGTGGTTTATAAAATGACCTTTTCATTGAATAAAGTAGAAGCCAACAACTAGGTCCTTGTTTAGGAGAATTGGTTCTCTATCTATGAGATGGGTCTTGTTGTTCTATTTGACCTAACAATACAGTTAAGATTTATTACTTTTTTAGTTTAGAAAAGGCATAGTTTGAAAATGCGGTTTTGAGAATTCAAATCCGCGGATTTGATTTCAGAAATTAGCAAATTTCCCCCATAATCGCAAAGGATTGATGAATTCACGATTTCGATGTGGGTGCATCAACCTACATTGATGGATTGGGTCACTATGGTTGGTAGTCCATTTACTCAGAAAAATTCTCTCTTTTTTTCGCTTCCTTATTTTTTACATATATTTTTTTCAATGCTTATGGTAATTTTCACACTATCCCTAATGGTATCGTTTTTCATGAGTCATAAAGTCTCAACTGGCTTGGATGATTACCAAGTGAAGAATTTAAGTCCATCTTAATTTTAAAAAAAAACTTCTAAGCATTTTATAGTTTTAGCGTATGGTTTACTCCATCTTTCATTCTCGAATAATTACCCCATTAAAAATTAAGTGCATATTAATAAAATAAAATAAAAAAAGAATATTGCTACACTTGTATTAGTCGCTCAAAAATCTCAAAAAATATGGTAATGAAAATTGAGTTTTAATTTCAATATCACAAATGTAAGTTAGTGTGCATTTGAAAACTAAAGTTCAATGGATGAATTTATCACTAACCAAAGAAAAATCAAAACAACGAAAATTAATTTTTTTCAAGTTTATCTAAGTGTTTTCAATTTAAATATTCCAATGATCCATACACATCAAAAACAATTATTAACATGACAGTAACTTAACATTTTATATTCTCAATGCCCTTGATCTATAAAAGGGAGCATCCATTTGTGTTTGAGACATAAGGAGTTAGAGAGTGAGAGATTGTTAGACTTTTAGAGAGAGTATGCTTATAGAGAGTAATATGTATATGAGTGAGTAAACCTCTCATAGTTAGGGGAGAGGGGAGAGTTGTATTTACTTATGCAATGCAATAAAAGTATTTTCTTTTCCAGAAATCTCTTATGTTAAGTTGTTATTATTTTCCAAATTGTCTCAAACTTTCTGTTCATAAAGGACTATTGTGTGGAACCTCTAGTGTAGAACACAATGTATTATACTGGTGAACCGTCATCAGGTGCCGATTAGCCGTGAGCCGTTAGCTAGGTGGGCGTTAGGCGTGAAGGCGTACAGGAAAGAAATGGGTCAACCACCAAAGTAGTGTATTGAGGTGCGACACATAAAGAGAGAGTTGTAGGAGGCCGAGATCGAAGAAGAATAGTGACAAAGCTGAAGAGACAAAGGGAAGAAGATAAAGATATTGCAGACCAGAAGGAAGGTATAAACTCGAACCAAACCCTTAAGTATTTTACATATTATTGTTTTAAGAAGAATCTTATATGAGCTTACAAATCACTAAAGACTTTTTAGAATTTGTTAGTCAAACAAGTTTAGACTTAACTAGAGAAATTCAAGACTGGACTCTTACAGATCCTAAAGATAAAGAACTTATAGAATCTACTTTAGTATATGCAGGTGGTACTTTTAAATACATAGACCAGATCATTGAGTGGTTAGGAAGAGAAGTACCTAGAATAGAAATAATTATAACAGGGATCCGAGATCTCTTTAGACAAAAATTAAGAACTGAAGATTTTGCAGAAGAACTATCAAGACCTGAAAAATATCAAGAATACACTAGGATACTCGAAGACAGTATAGGCGTATTAAAATTTGTTAGACGTAAACGGTTAGCTGAAATAAATACTACTTTAATTAGAGCCGGAGGAATCCGCCCTCTCCTTAAAAACGTAGAAACAACTGCCCCTAAAACATACCGTAGATTTTTGTCATCTTATGGTGATAATAATTTAGACGAATTTATAGATAACGATATAATTGATATTATTAATCAAATATATAAAGAAACTAGACAAATAAACCCACGATACCGTATAAGGTATTTAAGACTAGAATATTTTCCATCAAAACCTCTTCCAAATTTTAGACTTCCTGAAGAAATTATTTATATAGATAATCCTCGCTATTCAGAACTTCAATACGATAGTGACGGAAGAAGCTTGAGAAGTAGAAGTAGCCCTGAAACTTCCACACTTAGACTTCCAGATTAATTAAGCGCTAAAATAAGCTTAAAAGACCTTAGAAATCATTAGGGGTAAAAATTGATATTCCCTAAAAGTTAGAAGAAGTTAAAAGACATTGCGGTCCCGAAAGGTGGTACTAAATAGATAAAACGGTCCCTAGATAATTCTTGGACGGTAGCGGTCCGTAAACTAGGTCTGTATACGATCCAGCCTCTCTCGCTTTCTCTATATATATTTATGATCCTAACCCTCTATTTTCAAAATTACCTTATATTTAAAGGTTCGCGCTAGTGGCATCCAATCCTTACCACCATTGTTGGAGCTTCAACGACCTTCGCCAGAGCTCCGATTTGGGGTGAGTAAGGGTGGCATGTGGTGCCGATGGCGCGGACCTTTGAAAATAAGACACTTTTGAATAAATGGATTTTGGATCCACCGGAGTATCATGGGGTGCCGCTGGCGCGGGCGTTTGAAAATAAGATTGGATAAATGGGATCGGGATCCTCTGGAGCGCCGATTTGGGGTGAGTAGGGGTGGTATTAGGTGCCGGTAGCACAAAACTTTAAAAATAGGAATATATATATATATATATATATATATATATATTAGAGAAGTGTTGTAGATTATATATACGACGTGGTTATTGTATATATAATATGATAAGAATAAATATATCTGTGTGTGATTGGTATATTTGTACTTTAGAGACTGGTTCCACGGGCTTCCTCGGGCATAGGGTTGGACAGCCAGATTATATTTTCTCTAATGCGATCCAGGGAGGTTCCGCGATGTGGGTGAATCACCTGGCTTGAGGAGTAGGGAGAGTATATCCCTAGGTCATACCATCCCGTATACGAGTGTAGTGTTTGTATCCCACTTTCAGGAGGAAACATGATCGCCTCCACCGATGTGTATTTTTACCATGACCATGAGTGAGTTTAGCTTGGTACCGTGGTTGAGTGAGTAAACCCGAATTTGGATAGGCACTATGAGACTGCATCCTCGAGTTATAGCTCGGTGGAATGGTAATTATACTTGTTGTGTAAAGTATGTTGCTTGTATATGAAGACGAGATATCATATATCTTTAGCTGGTGTAAAGAGTAAAATCAATAAGGATTGATTCTCATTCCGGGAGATTATATCTGGATTTAAATTGTGATTCATATATTAAAGTGAGACTATATATATACATGGGATTTTATATACTAAAATAAAAATGGTATTTTAAACTAACGAAAGTTAAGGAAAATGAGTGGTATTACTATTATTATTATATATATATATATATAAACGAGAGCTATATATATCACATTGAGGACTATATTAAGCTAAGATTATGTAATAGCTTACCATATAACTTAGATTATATCACGATTGGGAAGTGACAGCTATGAGGATTTGGAAATGGGTGCAAGGGATTAGTTAGGCCGGGTAGATTAACTAGATGTCTAAAATGTATGTGATGGGTGTGCACTATTAGAAGAGGGGTGAGGTGTATCTCATGAGAGTGCGATACAAATTTAAATATGAGAAAATTTCATATTTTTAAATATGGCATTTATGCACTTGAAAATATTTTCAAACTCGGCCTCTGACCCATTTCTCCAGTTTCTCCTCTTTTGCTATATATATATATATATATATATAGGTGTCCAGACAGAGGGATGCCTAGATGATAATTCCTTCAAGTCAGACGCTTGCTGCAGCAGCTGTGGATGCATGCAGGTTTACTGTAAATACTTTTATCATTGTAATCTAGATAGGAGGTACTGTAGAAACACTCGGGCCGATAGCCCAATTTGTATTCATTTATTCTTTACCACTATTCTTAGTGCGGAGTTCTATTTTGTTGTATTATGTTAAACCGAGTGTTTGGTTATTTTATTTCATTTCATTTTTGTATATGTAGACTATGGGATTGTTTTACTTTGTTGGTTTGATTAAAAAGATTAGTTAAATAAAATTTTGATGCCAGCTTAATAGATTATTAGTAATTAAATTGGTTTTCAACAGTGATGCTGAGAATGAACCATATGAGACTCCTGTTTTAATTTGGTATAGGATTGATCACCTGGTATTTTATTAGGCGGGGTGTCACAGATTATATACGATCATCAGGTTCTAGTGTCCTTAGGAATCTGTACTACGCTTTCAGTGTTACTTTCGATTTGGTATAGAGCCTTATGATTAGGATTGTTGATTCCTCTTATGAGATTTCGTTCTCCTGTGATTATATAATACTATAGTAAATCTTTTCTGTGCTCATTCTAGATTCGCGTGGTGATCGATGAAGGACGAGTAGGGAAGGCCATTTCAAGGGCGACAAGAGGTGGAGCTTAGTTGGAGATGTAAGTTCAAGTTGGGAAAGGGTACCGCAGCAAAGGTCACTCCCTTTGTGCCATTGTCAAGGATTGCTATAACGACTACTAATGTATAGTAGTTATAATTATCCAGGTACCGCTATAGTAGAGAGTGGTGCTAAACTTGAATTACCTAGTGAAGTAAATTGGGAAAAAGTTTGAAAGGGTCTTTGATAAGGACCATATGTTGAAGTTGAGTTATGTGGAGGCAGTGTAGATTTATTCAGTGGAAGTATAGGGCTCAAAAGCCTTGGCTTAGAGCAGGGTATGGAAATATCCAGATGTGAAAAATTTGAGGAAATTTTTTCATTTGTGGGAGCAATGCCAAAATGGTGGGAGCGATGGTCACCAAGCTTGAGGGAGCAGGATGTTTTGCTCATAGAGGAATCTTACGGATGGTTTTAACCGTTAATTCCCTTGGTTTATCAGGAATGAAGAGAATGCAGTTCCTGAACTATTCACATAAGGATCGGTTAGAGGACGACAATGATTAAGAGTTACGTGGATAAGTGAACTTTGTACCGAATTAAGAAAGGCATAATGGAGAGAAAATTCTTCAATAAAATGATAGACTCACTAGTAAGTGTTGCTAATACTTATGGAGAAGTTGTGTTCGTGGAACCCCATTGGTGGACATCCACCTGGGGGAATTTTTGAAATAAGGCAATTAAGGACGGTAACAAGTTTCCTTGTAGTCGGAGGAGTTGAGGGAGCTACAAAGGTGATTATCAAGATCGCGGATATAGAGTCCAAGTTATCAATAACCTTAAAAGGGTCAGGAAGGCCTGAGATGGGGAATAGGGTGATGTGGAGTGTTGAACCACATGGTTAGTCATCTCCTAGTAGGACTTAAAGGACAAAATTAGGGTGCTCAGATGGAGCGTTGATTAAAGTAGTTTTGGTTCGGTTAAGATAAGTGTACTATGTCAGGGAACCAATCAGAGAAGTTAGGGAGATTGGTGAAGTCATTGTTACGAGTTTTGACTTGGATGAAGGAGGTATATTTTGCATGGATAGATAAAGTCATGGTATTTCTCTCACCCTAGATTCGTGTGTGTAATTCGAGCTTTGTGGCGGTATCGATAACATTATATAGTGTATGTCTATATTGTTTTTCGTGTTAGCGGGGTTCTATTTTGAATTTGTATTTTGTTTATACTACTCATTTTTTATGTGTTATACGAGTATTGTACTATTATAAGAGTAATGTTATTGTTTTAACGGAGCAATAGCAGGTTAATGATTATAGGACTATCGTATCCGCAGTTTCAGGGTGGAGCAGATTATTGTTGCGATATCTCACCTGGATATAGGTTGAGCTCGCCTTTAATATATGTTTAGATCGAACCTCGATGAGTAGATGTTTCATTTTCTCTATTTTAGTGTGTGTCGTCCTTATAGGTATGATTTAAGGTATGCATAATTCCTTATTAAGTTGTGAGTTTAAGCTCATTGCGGTTTTCGCAAAGGACTTAGTGTCAGTACAAGCGCCTTGTGGTATGGCTCCTAGGAAGAAATAGGAGTTCAGACCACATTTTGTTGAAAGAGGGGATAGCGTTATCTCAGTTGCATATTTGAAGCTAACGAACCTCCACAACTGACAAAGTTATGTAGTAGTGCATCGAAGCGGTTCCTTATTTGGATTTCTCTTACAAAACACTCCACGGATGAACCTTAACAACGTCGGGAGTGGAGAGATGTTATGGGATGCAAGGATGTTGGTTTTAACGGTAAGTAGCCTAGTGTGGATAAAACATTATAGACTGAGAGACGTGTTATGATCGAAGACTTATGAAAGTGGGAGTGCTGTGGAAAAGCACCGGAAATGTGTCTCTTACTGCAAGTATCTAGGTGAAGTAAGGTGAAGGAAATTGATCTGAGGCTTATGTCCAGGCCTTTTACCTAAGGAAAATTCATTGGAAATATGTTTTGAGTATGATGTTCGTAACACTTTTGCAGAGCATAGGCGCCCCGATTAGTTAAACTTTCTATTTCGCCAAGATGGAAGGACATAGTGGTAGAAGTACATTAGTAGTTTAGCGAGGTAGGATTTTATAACGTCCTGATGGTTTGCCTTAGGCCCCTTTATATTTCGAAGACCAACAATGTGAGGAAGTAGTGTAATGGGAGGGTTCCTTGTCTGGATTACACTTTACGAAATGTCTCACGCATGAAATCGAGCGAATGTCAGAAATTAAGATAGGTCTTAGGCACTAGGGATATAGTTAGGATAGTACTCATTTTTTTTCTCGTGTGTAGGAAACACATTGATCTTAGGACTAGTGGCGCTGATATAGAGTATTGTTGAGAGTTAACCACGAGAAGATTGGAGGGTTAACCTTGAGAAGGATTAGATTTCCATGTATAGGAAAAATTGAATCTTGAGGAGATTATTGAGAATAACCAGGTGTTAGCACTAGGCTAAGAAAGTAAGGCCCATTTTTTTTGAGAGAATATTATGTATGGGATGTTATAATAGTTGTCTAGAGAGGCACGGGTTGAAGGGTATATGGGCACCTTGGTAAGTTGGTTTTATATACCGTCAGAAATAGAATCGGCGTTGTATATAAAGCTGAAGGATATGCTTTGGAGCAGTTATGGGTTAGATTGAACATCGTAGGAGGCACGCGATAACCCAACGGTGTAGGTTCAATAAGAATTAGTAAACCTAAGAGAAGCGAGAAGGCTAATGGGAATAGTCAAGTGCTAGTATAGTTTCCTTTTGAGGGGAATTTGATGTCGTGAGGTAGACGAATGGATGATTAGAGTGTCGGCTTTTCGAGGGGATCGAGACGTTAGAGCTGCGCTTATAGGCTCATTTTCTTTATATACGGTTATAGAATCACTAGGTGCGATTTATAGTTATTAGATTTAACCTTATATCCAAGCTAGTGTTGTGGTATATAGAGATTTAGTTAAGCTTGGGGTTAAGCAAGTGCGTTAGATATAAGCCTTGAGATAGGTGATATGTGGTAGGGTACCATTAGGTTAGCACCATTCGACTTTAGTGCACTGGCATGTAGTGTGATTAGCGATCCTAGGTTGGTAGTAACGGTCATATCCGAATTTTGGCGACGAAATTTCGTTACAGGGGGGGGGGGGGGGAGAATGTAATACCTCTCACTTTTATGGATATTTAAATTTCATAAATGAGTGTAATTTGGAAATTTGAAGAATTTATGTGAATAATAATTTTTGGAGTTTATGAGTGTTGGAGGTTTTCTAATGTGTGTTACATTTACTTTTGGGACTAAGTAAGTGAATCGGATTATTTTAATCATATATCGCAGTTGGGTAAAGTGACAAAGGATAATATATTAATTGAAAAAACCCGTATTAAGATGTGTTGGGATTAATTAATGAATTATAGTTAAGAGACTCGGATGGAGATTTAGAGTGCAAGGTTGGTTTCAGAATAGCCGATATATTCACAATAGAGTATCCGGGAGTAGTGTTTAGGTTTCGGAGATTTTTAGACTAATAGGGACTCGCAATTGAGTAAACGAGTCATTTTTGGGTTTATAAGGGATAAACCCTTATTCTATCCTATAAAAGGCACGAGAAAGAGAGAAAAGAGAGAAAGAAAGAGGAGAAGAAAGAAAGGAAGAGAGGGAGAAGAAAAAGGGGATTCCTTCCAAACTGCACGGGATTCTACTTGAGGTTGTCAGATTATATCCACGAGGCAAATGTTTACTTGCTTTATACTTTTGAATGCGTATCTCATGTCATAGTTGGTAATAACAAACTATAAATATTTTGGGTTGGGTTTTGTGAATTAAAAAAGTTTTTTCGAAAGTTAACGGATACGTCCGGATAATATCCAATTTGAGAAACTTAGGAATTAATTTAAAATTCGTTATTGGTGATGGGTTCTAGGATGATTAGAACCCTTTTTATCTGTGTATATGTTGTTTATTGAGGTTGGAGGATGATATGAGAAGAGATAAAATCTTGAGGGAGCTTTACTGGCCGACATAGAGTCTCCGAGAAGAAGTTGTTATGTTCGATCGATCGATCGACGACTAGGGGTCGATCATTCGACCCTACATGAATTTTGACAATTTCGGCTTCTTTAGTTTAAATTGGATAAATTACCAAATTAATCAATTCTAGCCTATTTATTTGAGGAAATAAATATCCAACTAGGGGAAATCATTTCCTAGATAAATTAAGGGAATTTATTGGGACTACGAAGGTGCAAAATGATGTGGCACATAATGTGTAGTTTTGAGGAAAATAAATTGTGGAGTTAGACATTTGGGATTCTTAAAAATGGTTTGGGGACTTCATAGTTATTAATTGAGTAAAATGTATACCTTGGGTTGATTGAGAGTAAAACTCCATGACTTATTAATTTAGGGGTGTCCGAGATGAGTAACAC
This sequence comes from Sambucus nigra, assembly GCA_949130495.1. Lineage (NCBI taxonomy): Eukaryota > Viridiplantae > Streptophyta > Magnoliopsida > Dipsacales > Adoxaceae > Sambucus > Sambucus nigra. The sequence goes on from OX422212.1 coordinate 367,750,194, forward strand.
TCGGGGTAGTATTTTGGCGGACGATTATATCAATTATTATGCGCGTAGAAAATGTAGGCATATGCGAACTATATGCTTTATTAAATCCTAGGATGCGACTAGGATGGAATATAGGTATGAGGATTTGTAAGATGGTTGCAAGGGATAAGTTAGGCCTGGTAGCTTAACTAGGATGTCTAAAATGTATGCGATAGGTGTGCACTATTAGAAGAGGGGTGAGGTGTATGTCATGAGAGTGCGATGCCAATTTAAATTTGAGAAAATTTCATATTTTTAAATATGGCATTTATTCACTTGCAAATATTTTCAAACTCGGGCTCTGACCCGTTTCTCTATTTTCTCCTCTTTTGTTATATATGTAAATATATATAGGTGTCCAAACATAGGGACGTCTGGATGATAATTCCTTCGAGTCAGACGCTTGCTGCAGCAGCTGTGCGTGTACGCAGGTTTACTGTAGATGCTTCTATCATTGTAATCTAGATAGGAGGTACTGTAGAAACATTTGGGCCGATAGCGCAATTTGTATTCATTTATTCTTTACCTCTTTTCTTAGTGCGGAGTTCGATTTGGTTGTATTACGTTATACCGAGTGTTTGGTCATTTTATTTCATTTCAGTTTTGAATAAATAAAATGTGTGATTGTTTTACTTTGTTGGTTTGATTAAAAAGATTTGTTAAATAAAATTTTGATGCCAGCCTAATAGGTTATTAGTAATTAAATTGGTTTTCGACGGTGATGCTTAGAATGAACCATATGAGACTCATGTTCTAATTTGGTATAGGATTGATCACCCGGTAATTTTTTTGGCGGGGTGTCACATTGGGTTAGATTGTTTGAAGATTATACACAGTTGGAGAGTATAGTTGGGAAGGTAAAAGTTGATGTGCCACCTTGGACGTGAGACTTTCAGCCGTCCAAGGCCCTCAACCATGTTGCCATGTCAGTTTATTAGCCGTTAGGATTTTTTTATTTATTTAATATGGTGGACGGATGACATAAGCCCATCCCACAATCTGGGTGACTATTAGTCGCCTGTCTAGCTGTGGGACCCACGTTTACACATTGTTTAGGCACAATGTAAATTTAAACACCGGTTATGTTTTCTCTCTCCCCACTATGAACCTAAAAAATGTAAAAACAATTTATATTTAGAGATCGGCATCCCCCAGTTCAGATGGCCTAACTGTATAAAAAACTAAAACAGAAAAAAAAGCCCTTAGAATCATCAAACTTTATATCTCTTTTAGAAAATGTTGTGTACTATGTTTTTGTACCAAATTTTATGTATCATGTACAATTAAGTATTGTATGTACGGTATCTAATTTATTTGGTATATAAATTTGATATTTATAGCATCACTCATCTCTTTTCGCTCTGGAATAGTCTTGTCCTCAAATATTATGTTTGTTCTCTCTTCACTCCTGAATTCTCTTATTTTTTTTCTTCGAATGCATGTATTTTATAATCTGTTCTTGTAGAGTTTGGATTTACTTGGAACTCCTTTGAATGGAGTTGATTAGTCATCAAAATGTATGTTAATTGATAATTGAACCCCACATATTTAGGAATTCTACTTCTTCAAATTATGGGAGGTCAGAAAAAAAAAACACTTTAATTTATCTAACCCGGTCAACTCACACTTCAAATGGTGTTGTCTATTGTACGATAATTCTAGGCTGACTCATAAATTCGACTCATTTTGTTCGAATCACTAATGTATCCTGTCTACATTGGTTCATTATGAGGGTCCTATGGTGTGGGTCCCATCATGGCCCAAAAATGAACCAATATAGATACGACACGTCAGTGCGTCGTATAAAATGAGTCAGATTTGTGGGTCGCTATAAAATTACCCCTATTGTATTATTGCTCATCACTTTACCGGCCATTTTCCTTCATTTACCTTCTTAAACATGTTTTTTTTAAGTCAAACGGTTGGCCCATTGTCAATAAACTTTTATTTCAATCGTAACTTTGCTCATGAGCTGCCACAATTAGACCAAGGGAATATGCATCATATTTTTAAACATTAATTTGACTAGTGAATTACTATTTCATCACATTGATTTTCAATTCTCAAAACTTTAATATTTCACTTTTACCCATATTACAAAGTTGTGGTCTTTAAAATATTTTTTTAAATTATGGCACTACCCGAACGCACAATCGAGCAAATTTATAAAATTCTTTTAGTATAGATGTGTCGACAATATAGTGTCACAGCATATCATGATATAATTTGTATTTCAACTCTATATTAGGCCAAATTCTCGGCGCACCTATAAAATATAAGAAATTAAATTAAATCTAGTAAGCATATTTTAGGCATAGAAAAATATATTTTTTATCAAATTATAATTTTTCCCATTTTAACCCATTTTTGTGTAAACTTCCTATATTACACCTAATTTACTAAACTAACCTTATTAACCTAATAAATATATAGAAATGAATTTAAGGCCATCCACAATGGGTACCATAAACCCATTGTGGATCCTATACATTGGGTATCTTTGAGTCACAATGGGAATCAAATACCATAAAAAATCGAGGGGATCCCTTAAGCGTCCATGAATTGGATAGGAGGGATAGAGGATACTGTAGGGTGACTCAAATGCAGAACATTTATGTGACTGGCCAGCCAGACGTGGAATTTTTCTACATGTGAGCCAAATATACATCTGGCTGGTCACATGAAGAAATATTCTGCGTTTGGTCTCCTACAAATTCCCCACAAATTTGGACATTGGTCTCAGACGTGGGAATGTTTCCCGCCTGGTGGCCAAACGTGGAAAAGTCCCACCTTCCACCCCAAAAATACACCATCCCATTGCAGAACTCATCCCCTACATGCTCTAATAATCCCATAACTTTAGTGCATCCCATTGTGGATGGCCTAACAAAGTACAAATTTTAGAATTTAAATGTATAAAAAACTCACTCATCAAATAACCGTAAACCTAAAATTTTTCCATCCTTGAGCAAAAGTAAAATTAAAAATCCAACTCCCTTTTGTATGAATCACGGTTGCACTTGGTATGTGCAACAAGGCATTAAATCCTTAGATCACCCCAGTGGACGAGTGTTATCTCGTGAGGATTTTTAGTGGATCTACCAACAAAATTTTCATAGATTAATTAATTTCATCCTCACCCCATAAAATGTCTTGCATATGCATTATATAAACTATCAAATCATTATCAAACACATCAATAAGGTTACCGGATCATTAATTAAACTTTGGAATAAATCATAACCAAGCCAACTCAACTTACCATTTTTTTAGTAAAGCTTTCATGTAGCCAAAAGTTTTGTGCAAAAGTGGACCGCCTCAACACATTATTTGTTTTGATTTACTTCTAAATGTACAATCATTACGATAAAAGATTTTGTTGAATTTAAAATATCTCACCAAGTGTGGCATAAAAATTAATAAACCAAATAAGTAATTAACTCTCAAAGTTGTTCCAACTTTGGACAAGAACGACTTTACCTAAGTGGGGTAAGTAGTCATATTCTTGGCAATTAATTAGAAAAAAAATATCATTCTTTTTTTTTCACATTTTTTTCACATATTTTTTTTCAATGCTTATGATAACTTTCACACTATCTCCAATGGTAGCCTTTTCCACGAGTCACAAAGTCTCAACCGATTCGAATGATTACTAAGTGAAGAATTTGTCTTCATATTAGTAAAAAAATAAAAAATTATAAGTATTTTAATTTTTTAGCGTATAGTTTATTCGATCTTCCGTTCTAAAAAATTTACCACATTAATAATTAAGTCCATATTAAAAAAATAAAATAAAAAGAACATTTTTACATCCAAATTAATAAATTTAGTGACTCAAAAATCTAAAAAATATGGTATTGAAAATTGAGTTTCAGTTTGAACATCATAAATGTAAGTTCGGGTGCATATTAAAAGTGAGGTTTAATCAATGAATTTTTCACCAACCAAAGATAAGTAAGAACAACTAAAATTTAAATTTTCCAAGTTTATCATCACCCTAAATATATAATTGAAATAGTTGTGGGTCATTCCACTAAACAACCTTTGTAGCAATTAGCAAAAAAATATCATAAACTTGAGCATATGACTGCACAACACAAAATGGTGATCATCGATAGCAATAATTAAGAACTCTAACTCACATGAATCACATGTCGATATGTCACATGATGGTAATAAATAACAATTGGGCTCCATACAATTAGTATCTCTCTTTAAAATACTCAAGAAAAATCGGGAATGATTATTACAATTCTAATTGTAGGATTTTTTTCAAAAGCACGACAAGAAGTGGTATCAAGTGGGGATATCTTTCTTCATCAAAATGGGAGGATCGTCATAATCACTAAAAGTATGAATAAAATCAGGTGACGATTCCTCAAATATTTTTTTTCACATATAAGATGAAGTAGCATTTTCGCAAATTGTAAGAAAAATATTGACATAAATCAACATTCAAACCATGACAAGTATTACATGTGTTAACTTTGTCAATTTTCTCCTCACAAAATTTATTATCCCAATTTAATTCGTGACTTCTTTTAGAAATAATATCATTATAACGTGTATTTTTTTGGTGGGCATAAATTAATTATCCAGCTAAAACATGTTATTTTAATTAAAAGTTAAAATCTAAATATCCTAATTAAACTAACTACGAAAAAAGGGATAAAATTACTAAGGTTTTGAAATTCACCCTTTTATTTCACAATAATTCAAATAAAAAATCTAAATTTACTTCCCAATTTTTATAACTCAAAATTCATGGAATGTCTTCTCTTAAATTTTGAATGATAAATCTTTAAAACTTATTTTTTAAAATATTTTTTCTTCATTATTACAGGGCCAAACCTCTATTTCCTTAAATATACCAACTCAAAATATTTTATGTCAAATATAAGCACACATTAGCAAGCAATTTAATTTAAGCATAAGTCATTAAACGTAAACACATAAAATCATATATATTCATCATGTCAATTAATACTGAAGGTTACCTCACAATGTCACATAAATTTAGCGAATAACGAATTATTAAATCATTAAAACACACCTTCATGGAAAGAAAATAAATAACTTATACTAAAAATTAAAGTTGTAAAAAAAGGGTGACATCCCCAACCTTAATGTAAGGCCTATCCAACAACATTCAAACACTCAAATAAATATATTTAAAAAGGTCTTAAAAAGAGAAATTAAAAATTAAAGCCCTTTAAATCGTCAAACTTGATATCTCTTTTTTCTCTCGAATAGTTTTGGTCCTCAAATAGTGTAAGGCCTAATGTATTATTGCTAATTGATTTTCATGCAATTTTCCTTTATTTGCCATCTTAAATATTTTTTTAGTTTTTTCTTTTATAGTCAAACGATTGGCCTATGTCATCTAATCAACTTTTATTTCCATCATAACTTTGCTCATAACCATTATATTTTAAACCACTAATCAGACTAGTAAATTACAATTTCATCTCTATTCACTGCAGCCGTTTCAAATTGATTTTCGACCCTCAAAACCTCAATATTTTATTTTTACTCGTGCTACAAAGTTGTGGGTATTAAAAAGATATTTCCAAAATGTTATAGAGCAACCCCAAATGCACACTCAAGAAAATTTATAAATAAAAATTAGTGCAAGTTTGTTGAGCGTGTGGTGTCACGACATATCACAATATAATTTTCATTTTAACTTTATCTTCGACCAAATTCTCAAGGCACCTGCAAAATATAAAAATAAATCAATTAAGAATATTTTAGGTATTAAATATATATATATTTTTATTAAATTATAATTTTGCCTATTTTAGTACTAAATTTAACATTTTAATTCCTTTTTGTGTCAACTTCCTATATTACACCTAATTGACTAAACTAGCATAATCAACCTAATAAAAGTACAAAAATCAGTCTAACAAAGTATAAATTTGCGAATTAAAATGTATAAAAAATGTACTCATGCATCTGCATCATTAGACTGACCATATCCTAATTATTAGCACATGTCATCACCATGTGAATGCGTTAACAACCAATCCACATATATGAGTAACTCTGAGGTAAATCAATCATTCCCCATGTGGCCATACCGGGCGCGGCGTTCAGGGGGGAGGAGGAGGATCCCTTGAAGAAGAACTGTGTCGCGGTCTCACACCCCTCTTCGAAAGGTGCTTCGACCGTGGTCGGTGTGGGATGAATGTAAAGAGATGGAGTCACCAGTCTATTTTACACAAAACAGGCAAAAGAACATGTCGCCACTTCAAGAGAGTGGCATTAAGGACAAACTGATGCATACGAAACCAATATATCAAAGGTTTGAGGGCTAAGTTACGGAATGGGAAGGTGATCGGCACTCATCCCGCATTTTCGGTCTCCCATGGGAAAATGTTGAAATTTTCATTTATCCGCGTGAAGTGTGTGTATGTGTTTATATAATGGAGATTGGAATCACTCGACCCATACCATGGAAAAGGTAGGGTGAGGTCATCCATAGGAATATTCCCAAAATAATAATAAATGTAGAAGATAGAATATGAGCGTTCATCGCGATATTGATCGTTATTGGAAAATGATCATATGTGTGGGATGAAATGCAAACAAGCATATTATATGTATATGTATGATAATTATGAAAATGAGGGATTTGAGAAATTTGGAAAATAAGAGAAATTGAAAATTTTGGAAAACGGGATTCGAGTCTCGGATTTTAAACCGAGATGCCTACTTAGCTTATAAAGGCACCAAAGTCCACGTTGTTTGAATGTAGAATAGGAGTGAGGTTTATCCCATATATTCTGACGGAATTTTATTATGTGTCTACGTGTAGAAAATATGTTTTTTTTTTGTTTTGGAAAACGTGTGATGGATAATTCTGTTCGGAATTTACGAGTGTAACCCTCTTTTATTTGTTTTTGGGTAATTTATGGAAAATAAAGTATGTTCAATATAATCATAGAAGCGTAGATGTTAATATGTATGAACTTAGGTGAAATAGATTATGAATTCAATGTAACTTATGCGAAAATAAGAGATCTAAAAGAGAGGGGTCCTTCCTTAGAGCTTGAGCTTGGATGTTGGATGAACTCCTTTGAATGTTGGTGAATGTTGATGAGAGAGAAGTATATTTTCCAAATTGGGTGTGAAAAGTATGGGTAATTAGGCTTGAATGGAACTTCTCATATGGAACTTCGTTGATTTTGAGAGAATTTTGTTGAGATCACCGATGTTGATGGACTTCTTCTCTTTGGGAATGAGTTCATGGCCACTATTTATAGGGCCAAGGGGGTGCTGATCGAGCTACCCCAGGGGGTTTCGAACGGCAGGTAACCTTTGACACTATGCCGATAGGCAGGGTTCAGGACTTACCAATTGGGAGTCTCATGCAAACGTTTTAGGAAAAATGATCGTAGAGCACAAATCATTGACCCAAATTGGGTATAGGGCATACCATTACAAAGGTACTTCAGACACATTTTAGAGTCCTTTAGACTTCTCCCGAGTCCGGGAGTTGACTTTGGGTTAAATGTTGCTCGGAATCGTACGCCGGTCTTTTGGACAACAAATCGTCGGACGAAAATGGATCGTTCGTCTGTATGGTAAGTCAGAATCGCACACGAGGTGGACCATTGGAAAGGTTAGTAGATATACTTTGACATTATAAATAGTTTCACTTGGTTCTAGAAGTTGACCTTGGTCAACCGGGGCCTGAAAGCATACAGTGACCTCTTGAAGTAAAACGGATCGTTCGTCCGTACCATATGTCATAATCGTGCATGGGGTAGATTGTTAGAAAGGGTATTCAGCGCCCTTAAGAAATTCATTTAGTATATTTCAATATGAAGAGTTAACTTTGGTCAAACGAAGTTCGGGAGAACCCGGTGGCCTCCGAATAGATTGTCGAGCGAAAACTGATCGTTTGTCCGAATGGTTATGCTGTTTTGCGCACAGGGTGGACCATTGGAAAGGTGTTTTAATGACCTTAGAAGATTCAAAGAGCTTTCACACTGATGGTGAAATTTATTGGGGTCAACTCAGGGCTCGGGGGCTCCCGATGGCCTCTGAATCAATTTTCAAAAGTGAAATTATTTGTTCATCCAAACCTTTATGCTAATTCATGCATGGGGTAGATCATTGGAAAGGGTATTCGGAGCCCTTCAAAGATTCAAAGAGATTTTGCTCTGACTATAGAGTTGACCAAAGTCAAATGGGCCCGGGGGCGTTCGATGGCCTCTAGATCTGTACTCGGAGTGCGACCTAAGTTTGCGGTGGAAAGGGGAAATGCTAGGGGTCTAAGAAGAGACTTAGGGGGTCCTAGAATTTGGTGTCTACACCCACCATTGAATTTTGAAGTGCATCACATGTTAGTTCACACACAACATTAACTGGTATGTCATCTCAACATGCCATAGATGCTCACTTGACTAATGTATCCACAAATAATATCTCAAAAATGAAATACTCTAGTCCCATATATCCACAAAATAGATACACACATCAAGCTATATATAACAATATATATAATATACACTTTCATATCGACCTATGAAAAAGTAGGTGCCCATACCCACTTATCAGCATCGGGTTATGGATTCGCTACCAATCATATATAAAATATCCACCACATGTTCCTTTGTACAGTGTACGCTATCGGCTCCTCAGTTACCATTCGTCCTCCCATGATCCATGACCCATAAAACTATCATCACACTTATAAGTCGCGATGGTTTCTCTTTTCATTATCCTTTAAGAATGGATTATCAACCGACTCATGATCTTATCCTTCTTACGACTTAATGTATCATATAATTGGAGTTATATATTTTTATAGGGAATGTTCTACATTGAAAATATCACGTCTTTACAAGTGATAATGATTTTGGGTTATCATTACTCGATTTTAGTCTTAGTTGACCATAGGCTTGATGTTAAGTATTCGTGTGTTTAGATTATGTGGTGTTTCTTTTGACTTTTCTACCAATGAACAATTGTTATGTATGATTGATATTATTGTTTTTACATTTGGGGTAACATGCTTGGTTAAAAGCATACGCGAAACTATAACATGAATTTCACCATTTCTATTTAACCTTGTTGCAAAATAAAATTCCAAAATGAAATTACGAGGAGTCCAAGGCATACATAGTTTGTAGTGGTTCAAGAACACAAATCTCTGCTCCATGTCAATTTAAACAAAAACCTATGCAAAAGTGCTCCTCCCATAAAAAATTTTACCCTTCATTATTTTCTAACAAATATGTTGATAATGAGCATGCAATAGTTAAACATATCGCATAATTCATCCATAACTTTAATTATAGCAACAAACAATATGCTAAACTCGGATGGAAAAATACATAATGAATTTAGCATATATCTTTATTTAATGATTGGTTATATATAGAGAGTTTAAAAGGGGAAGAATGTAGAAGGACACGGTAATGGTTTTTTATACCTAGCATACCCGTTTGACTGTTGTAGATGTTCCACTAGTAGGCGAGAATGTGACGATGGGGAAAAACGGAACATTAACGGTTCAATAAATAATTTTGGGGGTTTCCAAGGGAACCACAAAACTTACTTCAAAATACCACAAATTATTTTTACTCCAACACGCCGCTTAATTTTAATAGTTACTTCAAAACACCACAAAAGGGCTACCACATATTTAATGTTTTAAAATTCATTTACACAGTTTTCCTCCATCTCTGTACACATTCAAAACTTCAAACCTGACATCTACAACTTCCAAACCTTTCATCTTTAAGTAAAGATTAATCTAAGAAGGTTGGTATATTAAACAAAACAAAAATTCATCTTTAAATCAATTATAGGAGTTTAACCTTTGCATGATACCTTACACTATATATATATATATATATATATATATATATATATATATATATATATATATATATATATATATATATATATATATTTACATCCTTTTGTTTTTATTTACCGAACTGTTGAAAGCACAAGGTTGGATCGAAATCACATGGTTATTGACCTGTTGGATCGAAATCAAAATATTCCAAACATCATAAGGTTCGAAATGGATTAATCCATTAACTATCGAAATCAAAATGAATTGTATGATGTTTCTTTTATTTTGAAATAAAAATGACTTTTACAAAATCAAAATAGCCTATCAAACTAGGGTTTTAATTAGGTGTAATCATAACGAATTCATTGCATTGATTTGTCGTGTTAATAACGAACAATGCATTCTAAATTAGGGTATTCATTCATTGTCATTATCACGAATTCTATGAATTAATTCGCTATGTTTTTGCTGAAATGGATTACCAAATTTTTCCATGTGTCATTCATCACCTTTACCCCAAATGAATTTAGATATTTCGTTATGTGTATGCCAAATGTAGGCAAAACCATTCGCCAACTTTGCCCCGAATGGATTCAATTATTTAGATATGTTTATGGATTATGATTATAATGAATGCCTATCAAATGATAAATGATTTCCTATCAACAGATACATAATTACCTATGAAATGATATTGTTTACTTATGAAATGATACATTATTACCTATGAAATTACTTATGTTTATAATGAATACATGATCGCTTATGAAATGATACATCATTACCTATGTAATGACTTATGTTTATATTCAATACATGATTACCTATGAAGTGATACATATTATGACTTATCCTTAAGGAATTATGTATAACACAATACGTTTGTTATGTTTACAACTTAAGTTTTAAACAATACATGGCTTGTGTTTTTAACTTCTATACATTACTTATTTTTATTACTTATGTTTGAACGAGACTTGATTTAATGCAGGTCTACCATGGATAACCTAGTATCCTACTTTCGCAAGAACCGAAAGCCATTGTCTCCCTCAGAGAGGAAGCGTCGAGAAGAGATCTATGCTCTGTCTACTACGACTAGTACTCCCTTTGAGGGCTTTGTCCCGGATGTGATGGAGGTGGATTACCATGTCGTGGAGATTCCTTAGGAGGTTGCAGTGCATGATGGGGAGGAGTATGAGATTGATGATCACATTGAGGTTGAGGTGGAGGATGACGTTGAGGGTGATAATGAGGTTGAGATTGAGGAGGAGGAGGATGGCATTGGGGTTACGATGGGGGGGGGGGGGTGATGTCGTGTAGGAGAATGAGATTGAGGGGGTTGCATTACCCGAATGACCTAAAAGTTTTTTTTTCCATTTTACACAAGATCGCTGCAGCGTATAGAAAGAAGAAAAAGGTGCCTGAATAAGGCACCTCTACCGCGGCTTATGGGGGCCCCGACGATCTCAGCCTATTAAAATATTTTAAGCATCGCATGGCCTACGGTATTTGGACCGGTTCAGTGGAATTACATTTCCCTACAATGTTAAATCATTAATGTACAAGGATTGGTTGCCTTTCTTGTGCTTCAATAACTGGACGAAGATTAGGGAGTAGAAATTCAGTGATATTTCTCTCTAAGTGTACAAAGGAGGGTCCAAAGGTCTAGGTTGGGAGGGCTTATAACATGTAGCCACTATTATATAGACTATTCCCTTGTATCTGCATTTATCGAGAGGTGGAATCCAGATACTAACACATTTCATATTCCATTTGGGGAGATGATAATTACCTCGATAACATATCAATGATCTTGGGCGTTCCTCTCCTCATATCACCTATATATAACCCGCGTCCCGTAGTTAAGGAGGAGGATGAGGATGTAATGGTCCCTTCGGTTGTGGACCTTATGGTGGAGTTATTAGGGGTGTGAAGGACGTTTCCCTGGATGAATGTGGTGAGCGTGCGATCATCCGATTGAACTAGCTCACTACGAATTTCAAGGAACGATCTTAGGAGCCAATGCCTTGAGTGAAGACAAACACTATTACACTAGGACCTATTTTCTCTACATTATCAGGTGCACAATTTTCCCCAACAAGTCAAAGAATAATATTTCCATTCTCTACCTTCATTTTCTTAGAGATATGAAGAAGGATGGGAAACTATCATGGTGTATGGGTATCCTGTCACTTCTGTATCGGTAGTTGGGCTTTGCTTCTCTCATAAGTCTGAGGCAAAGGAGTGGTTGCCTCTCTCTTATACAGGTACTCAGAGTACAACCTAGGTTTATGGTGGAAAGGGTAAGTGCTAAGTGTCTAAGGAGAGTCTTAGGGGGTCCTACAATGTGGTTTCTATAGATCCCCTTAGCGGGTGATCTTAGAACAAGCGATGGCCATCGAATAGACACCACATGATAGAGGGAGGTTAGTTCTATGGATGTAATGGATGTGGATAATCGATTCAGAGTGTCGAGGTCAATTATTAACTAAAAGAGGTGACGACCGAGGACCAAGGTCAATTCTAACCTAACTGAGGTGAGGATATAAGACCGAGGTAAATTCTAACCTAACGGAGGTGACAGTCGAAAACCAAGGTCAATTCTGACCTAACTGAGGTGAGGATCTAGGACTGAGGTCAATTCTGACCTAAAAGAGGTGACGACCGAGGATTGAGGTCAATTCTCACCTAACTGAGGTGACGATCCAAGATTGAGGTCAATTCTGACATAAAATAGGTGACGACCGAGGACCGAGGTCAATTCTGACCTATCTCAGATGAGGATCTAAGATCGAGGTTAATTCTGACCTAAAAGAGGTAACGACAGAGGACCGAGGTTAATTCTGACCTAACTAAGGTGACATTGGTCCGACTCTAATATAATTAATTAACACACTTACTAATTCAATACCTCCACGAGTCTACAATCCGTCTCTAATTAAATTAATTATCACACCTATTAATTTAATCCTACCCAAGTCTACAATCCGACTCTAATTAAATTAATTATCACACTTTTTAATTTAATAACTTGGTGTCACCCAACCATTATCCCCGGACTCTCTCAGTTGTCCCATACCTTAATTTTTCCCGAGTCTATATTCCAACTCCAAATTAATTACTCTCTCTCAATAATTAATTTAATACTTTGGTGTCACTTAACCAGTATACTCGGACTCGCTCACTTGGTCCATTTTACCTCTCATAATTTCATTTTCACATTTTCGCCCATAATGTGTCACACATGCATCTCTATAAATTTTTCCAATTACATTTACCTATAATTATCAATAGACCCCGAACTCGATCACTTCACCCGAAATTAAATATTTCTCGAGTCTATGTCCCGACTCTAAATTAATTAGTTGATCTCCAAACTTAATTCACTACCTTGGGGTCGCTTGACCAATATACCCGGATTCGCTCACTTGATCCGTATCTCACTATTTTGGAATAAAATTTCTCAATTCCATCCATTAAATGCCCCACATAAATTTATCCTCGTCCCAATTACCCTCTCCCATAATTGCTAGGAATATTTGTTTCATAATTATTTATCACTTATTAATGTATAAAACTTAACTTTCAACTAAATTCCCTTTTATACAACAAACTGGCCGAACTGCCCAAATTTAACCATCATCGATCGATCGAGCCCCCTGGGTCGATCGATCGATCGTTCCAGTATTCATCCTCTCCAGCCACTGTCATCCATGGACGAAACTTAAAGCTTTGATTCTCAATCTAAGCCCTTACCCCAACACAATTAACATATCCTCCATATGAAATAAGGGTCTAAACGACCCACAGGCCTTAATTAATCATCAATATCCATAAATTCCAAGGTTTTCCCGATTTGGGTATTATCCGGGTTTTGAATCCCCACTATGAATTTCATACATATTATCAGCAATTAACCATTTATTCTCACTGGTTTTAACGTACGATTCATTACTCTACATTCTAGAATCATAAACACATTAAATCTCAACCTTAATTTCATTAAGGTATATTAATTTTCAAAAACAATTTAAATTTTGGTCACGCACCCAAAACGAAATTTTGATTTACACGTCACTATAATATGAATTGATTATCATCAATTTAGAAATCACAACAGTTTCGTAGTGTCTGATCCATTGGTGTAGTCCCTTAATTTGGCTCCAACATTCCCAAATTGGCTCTTGAATTGCTTTCCCCCAATTTACGTCTCAATCCCTAGGCTTAGAGTTGAGTTGGCTGTCGTTCCCTAATCTCTCAATTAGGTTAAAAACATCAAATCCCGCTTTTGGCCATGTGGGCCCAACTCACCCCGTGTGGATCCGGCTATGCCCAAAAATACCTCGAGACCCAATTACTACTCCCGGGTACTCTTTTCTGACTATCTCGACCCATCCGGATGCAACCGCGCACTTGTAATTGCCATCCAAAATACTTTTCAAAATTTCCAAATTTCGACCTCAAAATGTGACACACGAGATTTTGAACCTTTAAACTTAAAAGTCGCCAATTATAAATAATTCGGCTCACTCAATTAAATTCTCTAACTCATGAGTTTAAGTTCCTCCAAATTTAAATATTTTTATAACTCCCAAAAATAATTAAATATTAAATCCTCAAAATTACGGGGTGTTATAACATGTTCCACAAACCTTCTTCGTTCTCTTGTTTAATTTCATCTCATTTGGATCCTTGATCTTATTCTTCTTGGGCCTACCTGGACCTCTAATTAGTAGAGGTTATTTGATCTCCACTTCAAGCTATGACAAGTCATTATATCATTTGTTTAACACAACAATGGCTTATGCATTTAATAACACAAGTGGAAAAACACTTACTTGTGGCCAAATCCCCTGGTCAGGCAGTAGGAAGACAAAGCCTTTATATCCATCCCTATATGTATTCAGTAATAAAAAAGGACTGTCGTACCTACAATGCAAAAATATACTAAATTAGGACATATATAATAAACTGACTTAAAGGTAAAAAAACTTGACTTCAACAAGTCTTTTCTCATTGGTATGAGCACTACAAATGCATATACATAATGAATCCCACATGTTTACCACTCACAACAATTGCATGTATACTCATCCAAATTCACAATCTAGCTATGACTAAATTTGTTTGTCACAACCCAAACCATCTCAGTGCTAGATATAGCTCTGAACTTGTTGTACTTCTTCTTGTGCTTATTCAGCTTTCCTCTAACCCTTGGTACCACCTCATTTTTATCCCAAGATGCCCCATCAACCCCCCTCTCGTATAGCAAAGTCATAATCATAAAATGTAACTGAACAACAAAGATTGTAATTGGATTCTCCCTAAATCTAATATCAACTTATTAAATGATTATTTGAAATTGTTGGTTAAATGCTAACATTTGGTAGTAAAGCTCTAGCCCCATTCTTTTTCGCCTCATCATCCAACCATTCTTTAGCTTTTGGGGCATCATTTTGCATCTGTTCCATGTAGGAAAGATGCTCAGGTATGGTGTATGACCTACCTGCTTCCCAACTCAGATTTTTTAAGTGTGGTCCCTTGTATCTTGAAATTCTTATACATATGCCTAAAATAATACCTAAGTTTTGTACCATCGAACAAATCTTGGACTACATCAATGAGGTCCTTAGATCTATCTGGAAAAAAAGTAAGTGTTGGTGGGTGTTGTTTCAAATGAGATACAAGAATTCTCAAAAACCATTTCCATGTATCATATTCTTCCCTATTTGTGATGCAAACAACTATTGGAAAAATCCCATTTGACCATCCATTGAGACATAACTAAGACAACCCCCTCCAAATTTGCCTTTTAAAAATGTTTCTTCAAGACCAATGATTGGTTTGCATCGATTCAAGAAACCATCCAAAGAAGCCACATGCATACTTAGAAGCCTTGAATTAACAGGTTTTTTTGTCCCACTCAGCTATTAAGTTTGGATTTAAAAGCTTAATTTGCCTACACAACTCAGGTATGAGCTTGTATCCCTCCTCAAAGCTACTAGGCATCTTCTCCAACACTAAATCATAGCTCTATAGGTTGTCCAATAGCTTATATTAACAACAAACATTTCCCATATCTCTACTTTTATATCTGAAGGCTTATACATCTTATGGTTCCTAATGTCCTGCTCAATTTCTCTGGCAACGCATTTAGCATTATTCATTAAATACTTTCCTTTTGGGTTAGACCTACAAATGTTTGTTGAATTAAACTTTTGCAATTTAAATGTATGCTCATTTGGGAGCTTTCATTTCACAAAGAAATCAACTCCAACCAACATTCTTGCAGATAACCTTAATACTCAACAGTTAATTCCATAATTGCTTGTATGGAAACTTCTTAAATATAGCATACCTCCTTATATACTCTTTAATGTGTTTAATGTTCGGGCTTATCATATTCTCATATAATTCCTTACCTTCACTAATGACTCCATGATTTGGAACATCCTTATGAGTGAAAACATTACTTGTTTCCTGAACATACTCCTTATATTTCACACCTTCATCCCCAATTTCAGCCTCAGTACTCTCTACACCACCTTCATCATCTTTATTTCCATCTCCAACTACAGCCTCATTACCCCTACACCACCTTCACCACCTTCACCATCTTTATTTCTAACATTAACTTCAACTTCAATACCCTCTACACGACCTTCACCATCTTCAAAGTATTCATCACAAAAGTTTGTAAAAAAATTTCCTCATCACTATCAGATTAAAAATCGTGATACTCTTCTTCAAGATCTATTGGACCGATATCAACAATAGAGGCATGTGTTTGGGGGCAATATTTATGTTAGACTCATTAGGAGTTGGGTTCTCAACATGTGTGGCTTTGTTCCCTCTCCCTTATTTAACCCCTGTGATGTATCAATATTAAACTCTGCAAAAATATGGTACTTTTTGTCTTTTTCTTGTTGTATTTTAACCCACATATCCTTAACCTCAACCTCACACCTGAATCACATTAACTTACCATCATGTAAATACTCAACTCTAACACCGTTAACCTCATGTCTATTGTAAATTCCCTTCACACACATAATCAAGTCTATGAAAGATAACTTGTCTACATCACATTATCCATAGGTTTTACGAGTCCACACACATAGTCTTTCAGTGTTAACCTATGCCCCCTTTCCTTCCCAAACTCATTGTAGTGCCAAATAAAGTCATGCAACCCTAGAAGACACATAATTATAAACCCTAAGAATAATTTCTTACCTTTGTTGCTAATCGTTCGAAAGACCTCTTCAAAGCTTTGCATGAACAAAGTTTCTTAGCTATACTGAAATTCTTTAAGAAACGTACAAGAACTAAACACATTTAATGGAGATGAAATTGGGGATAAGGGTTTTGTTGATGTCGGTGGGTTTGGGGAAATGAAATGGGTAATGTTTATTCAAGGGTAATTTTGGGTTATTGTAAAAAAATTGCATGTGACAGTCACATGCATAACGTCAAATGAACGGACCGTAAAAAAAGAGGGACAAAGTCTAAATGAAAGCAAAGTGTTAGGTAAAGTCTGATTATCAACAATTAATGGGTGGTAAAGTCAAAATACCCTTTAAAATTTGTATTATTTTTCTCATGAAGTGAAAATCTTCTTGTAAATTTACCAACGCCATGACAATACATCTTATTGATGCTAGAAATTGATATTATACCGAGTGTATACCAATTTACTAATTATCAAGCAATTAAGAGATAAATAAGCTATAAAATTAAGTGGAATGGAGAGAAAGAGAAAATGAGACAGCGAGAACCCAAATTTATGTGGTTCATCCCAAATCGGTGCCTACGTCCATAAGTGAAGCCAAATCGTACTATATCAGTAAATAATCTCTGTGAACCAGTCTTACAAACTTTCTCTCACTCTAACTCTAGTTTGACAACATAATAGTACAATCTCATATATCTCACGTCTATTTGGAGGTTAAAGGGTTACTATTTATAGGTGAGAGTGTGTGGTCCGTATGACAAATGTCTTATGTTTATAGAGTGAGGTGAGGTCACGCTTTACATGAAGGGAATGGAATAATTACAAGTTAATTATGGCACATGGGTGAGGATATCTCAGTATTTTTTCTCATGTTGCACGTTTACTTCACCTTGTTGTCACTTGGTCTTGTGTTACAACTGCTTGAACTAACAATGTTGCCATACAGTGCTAAACCCTTTAAGTTACAACATTGGCCTCAGCTAGGGCAAGTTTAAACTCCCCTAAGTTGATCTTAGTGTCCACTTGGTGTGAGGTTATACTCATTGGTGGTGAAGTCGGGTTAATCAATATGATATGTGGCATGCGACGTGTCTTCCACATGTCTAGTCAAATTTAGGATATAACAATTGCCCCAAAGCTTTATCTATGAGGATGACATTTTGGACTAGCCTCTTAAAGAGTAATTTCTTTATGAGAGTTGTACCATAACTTTTCTAGATGAATCTTTTTAAATTGTGTGATCGGCCCAACTTCCAACTCCCCGGATGAGCCAACCCTTTTACCTTCTCTTTTCTGCATAAAGATGCGGTCTTAGTTATGCCACGTATAAAAAAATTGGAGGTGTATCAGGTTGTCATTATGATGCGTGTTCCTTGATTAGAGCTCACACATTTTTCAATTTGCTTTTTAGTTTCCCAAGGCAACTCGAGCATTCAACTATCTTATCCTATGTAAATCGTCATTTACTTCCCTTCCCCTTTTACCCTATTCATTATTCGATCAAGCATAGAGAGAGAATTGTATTTTTCGTTTTAGCCATTAGGATTCGGTGCTAAAGCTTTCTTGACTGTCGTCTTGCTCTTCTCGCACATATCATGTTCGATCATGTACAAATTTCGATCATTTCTCCTTCATTCTTACTCTTTTCTTATGATTAGGGTTTTGCCTCGCGTTTCTTGGGCAAAGTTTGGGGCTTTCACATTTTTCTACAATTTCTACAACTTGTTATGTTGTGAATTTCAAATTTTTTTCTTCTTTTTATCGTTGTGTGGTTTTTGGAGGTTGGTTGGAGTTGTTGACTAGTTACAGTGCCATTAAGTTTTTGGCATCGCTTAGGATTAGGTTTTTATCAAGAGTTCTCTGATGACGGCACATGGTCCCTTGGACTGCTTGCCTTCGGTTCTTCCTCTATAACCCATGAGTGATTGAATTGACTGGGTATGGAAGAGATTTTGGGAAATTAATATGGGTATACCTCACATGTACCCTTCATCCTACTGCTCTAGCAGCAGTTCAACCGCCTTTTAGGGAAGGGACCTCCAAACAAGACATTAACCATTATAATCTAAGTTAATAAGTTTTGCTCCATTTCCTCTCTCAAATCTTCAATTTAGTGGCATTGAATTCATGGCTTCTGAGAGCACCGATTCTGACATGAGAGGCCATAGGAAAACATTAATCAAGACGACCTCTCCTAGATTAGGTTCTTCAACCAAAGCTGCTTGTTCTTGTCCGGTTTCTTCTTCTAGAACTTCTCCAGTTATTATACCTATTGAGTCGGGGAGTGAGAGTTCATCCTCGGCTAGGGCTTCCTATGACCCAACCAAGAGAGATGTTGTTAACTATCCATGTGATATTACTTCAGTCGAACTTCTGGAGTACATAAATATATACAATATCCCCTTAATCTTCCCCTGTAGACTTTCTGGATGAACAAAAAGAGCATATGATTTAATTTACGATGGGGAGATTTCGATTTCTCAGTCTGCTCTGGCAGAGGGATTTTGTCTGCCTCTACATTCCATTATAAGAGTCATCTTGAGGGGCTATGTAATTACCCCAACTCCTGTAGGATAATCTTGGGTGCGATGGTTTACTGGAAGGAGAGGTCAGGCCAAGACATCACATAAAGACAGGTTCGTCCATGGCGTGAACGACAATGCCAAAGTCCTAGGATATTACTATTTAATTACTCGTAAGCCACAATAAAAACTTATCATGGCACCCTCAATCTAGTAACTATTTCTAGAAAAACATTTTTTTGTTTATTGAAGGACGATGGCAATTTCTTCATCATGAGACTGACAAGAGCTCGAATGTTCAATGGGAATAGGGTAAACCATCACCCAATGGTATTGTGTTGTCCTTTTATTTGCATTTTGAGTCTTCACGTTGATATTTTGTATCTAACCCTTATTTTTTATTTATTTGAAGAGAAAGAAGATCCTAGACATACTCCAAACGAGAAGTTGGCGGAAAAACACCGTCGACCTGATCCCCATTTTTTTGAGGATATCTTTACTCTCGATAAGCTTTCATAGGGTATACTACTGCCTCAGTTTGGCCTTCAGGCGAAGCCGGTAAGGATGATCTACTTTCGCCTTTTCTTTTTTTAGTGTTTTCTCGGCTTATACTAACGTGTTTGTTATATGTGGCCTAAGACTGTCTAGGGGCTGTCCTCCTGAAGGAGGTTGGCCCAAATGAACTGGGGACATGATTCAAAGTTTTAACTGATTTGACTCGATATCGAGGGTCACCACTCTAATTTCGTGTCACGATTAAAAAAAATATGAATCAATAAAATATCGACAAATTCTTGGCGATCCCGAGATATTACCCGATATATCGATCGATGCAAAAATATCGGATGAGATATCGAGCAAGATTGTTTCTGTTTACAAAAAAGATGAAGGGACGATGCAATATAGTTGGTAAGCACAACAATAATGGAAAGCATAATATAAATAGTTTAAAATAAAAGAAGGGATTATGGAAAATAGTTTGGGAGCTTGGTATAAACCACGAAATTAACATACTCTCTTCTTCTTTTTTCTTAGTTGCTCGAGCGCGCTCTCTCTCTCTCTCTTCTCATTCTTAGTTAGCGTCGGACAGTGGCGGATTCAGGATTTTGTGTGGACTCGGGTGAAAGTTTCAATAGTTGCTGGGGGTTCGGGGGCGGGAGCCCCCGAGGCGATTTTTTTGGGGGTTATTTCGAGTTTTTTCGGGAATTTTTTGGGTTATTTCTACTTTTTTGGGCATAATATTCATTTTCAACACTAATTGGACTGGGAGATGATTGAACCTCAGCTTCGGATACGATTGGTGCATTGTATCCTCTTTTTCGTTTAAAATATTTCTCCATTGATTCCCTATATTTACAAATTTAATTTAATTTCACATATAAATTTAAATTCATATAAATTTACATAGAAACAACAAATAAATTAATATAAATTTACACATATAAATTTACATATAAATAACATATAAATTAACTTAAAAATTTATATAAATTTACACACATAAATAGATATACACAAAATAATGTTAATTTCATTTTAGTATAAATAATTTCATATAAATTTTAATAAACAGATATTAATTTACACACATAAACATATATTAATTTCATATTAATTGAAATATACCCGGAGGTGGAGAGAGCAGCAGGTGGTGTAGGCAGCAGCCAGGGCAGCAGCCGTTGGTGGTGGTGCAGTGGAGGAGGAGAGTAGGCTGCGCTGCAGCTTAGCAGGTAGGGGCGGCGCCCAGTGACGGAGTTGTAGGCAGGGGAGGGCGGAGCGTGGGAGGTGGAGAGAGAAGAGAGAGCGGCAGTGGAGTGGAATGGAGGACGAGAGAGAGAGAGAGCAAAGTATTTTTTTAGGTTTACCTTTTGTTTCTTTCTGAGAGATCGAGCAGTGGCCAAACTTAAGTTAGGTTTTTATTTTTTGTTTATTTCAAAGTTTTCCCTGAACTTTGAATATAATTACAAGAAACCTCCAGGTTTAATTCTTTACCAAAAAACCCTAATTTTTTTTAACAAACTGAACTGGGGCGGCCACCCTGCTTCGTCCTGGGGTGGATCCGCCCCTGGCGTCAGAGCTGCCTCTCTTTTCTTCCTAGCGGCAACAACCATATGAAACCCTAACTCTCTTCCTTAAACATCTTGGCTCTTTTCCCCCAATGGGTTGAGTCAATTCATTAAAAGAGTCTACAGTGTTTTAGACCTAAAAGAGTCTACAGTCCACAGTGTTCCAGACCTAAAAAACTCTACAGTCCATAGGTACTTGACAAATGTGATTGTGTTGTTTCCCTAATAAATGTACATAGGGTACCTAATATATATTTTAAAAGTTGTATCATTATTTACTTTTTATTATTATTTATTTAGAATCTAATATCTATTCAAATGTGTAATTATTTATATATTAAATTGTATCATTGTTTACTATCCTTAAGATGTATCATTGTTTACTCATTAAAAATACATGATTATTCACTTAAAATATATTATAAAAAATTGTATCATTATTTACTTTATTATTTGAAATGAATCATTATCTATATAAAATGTATCATTGCATTTAAACAATATCTTTATTTACTTGATATATATTAAAATATATTCATGAAAATAAATAAAATTTGTAACCATCGGGATTAGGGTACAGTTCATGTTTTAATCTATAATGAACTCATTAAAACGTATCAAAGGTATAAAAATACATTCTTTTCCTATTCAACCTTCATTATTTATGTATATAATATGTTAAAAATGCATGTTTTATTATATTGTTAATTTATTATAATGTACAAAATGTACAACTAAAATTTCAAAATATATTAACAGCACGTACTTATTTATTTAATTAGCTGTAATTATTTACTTAACACAATTTGGTAAAAAATGTAATCTCTAACGTATCATTAATTGATTAAAATGTACCAAAATTTTAAATGTATTGAAAACACTTAATTATTTAATGAATCTTTAATTTTTTAAGTAACATTATCTACTTAAAGTTCTAGCACTAAGTCTTATTATTACATTACTAAAAACTATCAGTCATATCTAATAATTATAATTCTATTCAATTAGAATCATTGGTGTTTTGTTGAATGCCTCCAAAACAAGATTTTTTGAATTACTTATTATTGAATTATTATGGAATACTACAACTCACAACTGCGACGCGCGTCAGTAAAATAAATTAGGCAATGTTATTCATAATAAATGATAGTATCATACATATTTAATTAATCCATAATGTTATTCTTATTTTTCTAAATTTACTATATTTTTTTCAACTTTTTTGGGGCTCTTCAAATAGCTTTTTTTGCATATCGCCTAACACCGCGACTGATATTGAGGCTGAGTTGAAAATTAGGAGGTCGAGTTAGATACCGATACCACGAATTTGAACCATGACTAGGAACGAAGCTGCTATTGGGGCTGAGATCGAAGTCCCAGCCTATATAATGGACCCCAATATACCAGTGTCCTTGGAGATGTTGAGGAAGGACAAGGAGTCTCTGTGGGTCAACGTTGGCTACAACCATCACTACAAGGTATCTTAGGGCCTTGCATACTTATACCTTGTGATTCTACTCGTAACATAGGGCTATGCAGGTATTTCTTATTTCTCAGAATTTTGAATTTTTGGTTTGTTTCCTTTCTGACCTCTTATTTCTTTGGTTTGTAGCAAGCAGTGGTGGTTACTGTGTTGAAGTAGGGGGCTTCAGTGGCTGAAAACAAGGAGTGATATGAGGATCACAAAAAAGGAAAATTTTGAGCTAAAGGACACGGTTGCCGAGTTAGAAAAGGACAAGGTTGAGGCTAAGGAGAAGGAGTCTGCTTTGAGGTATAAACGAAAGGATGATAATGCCCTCATTTTGAAGTTGAAGGTTGACATGAAGAAAGCCAACGAAGATGTCATTGCGAAATATAAAATCTTACATTGAGGTGAAAATGGTTGACTTCATTGATGGCTATGCTGAGTTGAAGAAGAGGTTCACCAAAGACTTATCGAAGATTGCTGCGCTCATTGAGACTTGGGAAGAGGATAATGAAGAGGCAATTTCTCTTTCTATAGAGAGGTAAAAATAGGTCGATCCCCATCCAATCAAAAGAAGGAAGATCCTTTGGCTAACAACACCTCGGTGGCCGAGTCGAACCGTATTCCTGCAGCCGAAAAAGCCGACCTAACAGTTACCCAAGCCCTTCAGACTTGTAGTGATTTTTCTTTTATCTTTTGATGTTTTTTGAACATTCACATTTCCTTGATGGGGTGATCTAATTTTGTAACCGTTTAATGGCATTTGTGCCCTCAATATTTTTATGGTAGCTTGACTATACGATATTTTCTACTTCTTTGCATGATTTTCCTTTTTAATTCGTATGCTCCTTTATTTTGTCTTTAAAATTTTATTGAGCTTTCAAAAATTTGCACATCGCCGTACTTAGAAGGTTATCACACTTCGCCAATTTTTTCTGAAAAATGTCTTCAGCTTTAACTTAGGATTGTTTTTTGCAAGCTATTCATGTCATTAGACATTTTCAAGGGCCTTCTTTGTGACATAGTTTGGGTAGCATTTTTCTCGGCTCAGTCTCATCCCAACCTTTTTTTACTGCACTAGTGTCTAATAGCTGAGGTTATATATGCCTTGATTTGCCTTTGGTCCCTGCTTAGGTGCTTTTTACTCAAAGTTGAATTCCACAATAAAGTCAGCCACAACCTCCCCTTTGATGCTTATTCTTTTCTCATACACAATATCAAACTCGCCCACCTCAACCGACCTGTCCATTAACCTTCCAGACTTCTCTAGTTTATGGATAGCTAGTCTCAGTGGCTAATATGTTCATATCATGATTGTGTAAGCCTGGAAGTATAGTTTCATTCTCCTCGAAACCTCAATTAATGCTAGCGCAAGCTTTTCAAGCCTCGGGTATCTGATCTCAACTCCTCTATATGCTTTATTAAGGTAATATATTAGCTTTTGGATCCCTTCTTCATTCCTTACCGGAGACGAATTGACTGCCAACACTGACACATCGAAGTGCATGTATATTTTTTCTTGTAAGATCATTCTTGATGCAATGGTGGGGAGTCGAGGTATCGCTTCAGTTCTCAGAAGGCCAACTTTCACTCCTCATTCCGTTTGAAGATTTTTCTCAGAACTTTCAAGAATGGAAGACATATGTTCGTCACTTTGAATACAAAACGGTTCAAAGCTGCCACCCGACCCGTGAACCTCTGCACCTCCTTTTTGTTCTTTTTTTTGGAAGTTTATATTCACCACCATTATCTGATTCATCATTGTCTAGTGTGCACTTTGCCCGCTGTCATCTCCTTTATGAGGGGACGAGGACCGATGCCTTTTTCTACCTTCCCTTCTCGACTCAATAGCTCAATCGGACTTGTGAACATACTTCCTCAGTCGACCATTTCGGATTAAGTCTTATATTTCATCTTTTAGGGGCATACATTTATTTGTGTTATGGCCGTGATCTTTGTGGAATTCATACCAATTCTTCTTGTTTCTTTTATCAGTAGGTGTTTTGAGCTTGGTCGACCACCTCAGGCCTTTCTTGTCATGAATCTCGCTTAGAATGTAATGCACAAGAGGGGTATATTCGTCAAACTTATTGTATTTATCTTGGGTATGCTTCTTGGGAATGTCCTTGTCAGATCGCCTCCTACTTTAACCTTGGCCTGACCTGTCTGCTTGGCTAACATGGCCTCTTTAACATTCATAATCTTTCCGGCTTTGACCAAGGCCATTGCGGTCGATGATTCTTTTGCCAAAACCTAGTAAAATTTCCCTGTTTGCAAACCACTCATTATGGCATTATAGCTATCGTGTCGTCGTAATATGCAACTTCCAGTTTCTCATTGTTGAACCGTGTAATATATTCTCTAGTTGTCTCATCCTCCTTTTTCTTCACATTTAGCAAGTGGGTTACTCACTTTGCCTTCTTTGTGCCGAAGAAATTTTTCTTTATACCCCATATACCACAAGTGAGTTGGTCCAGTCAGGGTGCTTAAGAATGCCTGACATCGCATTTCATTAATAATGGAGTAAATATATACTAAAACTTGGTAGTGTTCGATGTAATGCAAGAGATCTGTCTTCCCATCATAATTCGTAGAGATGACCGGTGGCTTGAACTTTACTGGAGTGGGTTAATACAAATAGCCAGAACAAAGGGAGATCCCTTTACACATCCCTTTTTCAAAGGATTTTTGTTTTTCATTACCCAACTTGTCTTCGAGCCTTTGTATTGATGGATATTAAGGTTGGTCAGCTCGGTCTCGGTTATCACCCGATCTTTTTTTCTACTTCAGCTCAGGTATGACTGACCCCTGAAGCTTTGCCTAGATCTTCTAGAGGAGGACTCCCCTTTAGTCACCGACCACATATATTCCTTTTGACACCTTGATGACGTCTCCCCTGATGGCCTCTTGAAACCTAGGGGTTAGGACCGAGACAGTCAAACACGCTACTTTTGCCAAGCATCTTTGTAAAAAACTTGTATTTTTCTTATATTTCATAGAAGAAGAATGGTACATATTTATAGTGTACAAACTAGACTAAAAAGGAATAACATAGATCTAAATAAGGGTCCTTAAAAATAGGATCCTTAAAACAATGATCCCTAAATCAATGAAGTAGGATCCTTAAAATAGTGATCCTTAGAACATGGACTTTTTCTGCAATCCCCCTCAAGTTGGTGAATATATATTTTCCATTCCCATGTTGGACACAATTGTTTGAAAACTCGCACTGCTTAGTCCTTTGGTGATCACTTCTACCAGTTGCCGGTCAGTATACACATAGGGTATGATTCTATATACTTTTTTTTATTATGTTGCACATGATTATGTGCAATGCTAATTACAAACTTATTATCACAATAAAGTCTCATTGAACCCTCCTACTGGATCTTTAAACCTTTTAGTATGATTTTCATCTATAAAAGTTCATAAACACCTTAAGCCAGTGCTTGAAACTCCGCTTCGTCACTTGATCTTTCCACCCAATTTTGTTTCTTACTTCTCCATGTTCCTAGGTTCCTACCAAGAAAGGTACAATACCCAGAGGTCGATCTCCAGTCAACCACAAATTTAGCATAATCTGCATCAATATATGCCTGAAGCACTAGTCTTCTGATTCTTTTGAACATAATTCCCTTCCCTAGAGTTCCTTTAAGATACTGTAATACTCGGTTTACAACTTGTAAATGAACCTACCTTGGATTGTGCATAAATGTACTAATCACACTAATAGCATAGGATATATCTGGCCTAGTGTGGGAGAGGTAAATGAGTCTGCCTACTAGACACTGATACATTTCCCTATCTACTGTAGCATCCTCCTCAGTTTCTCCGAGCTTGTGATTGGGGTTGGTGTGCTTGTTGGTTTACATGCTAATTTTCCTGTCTTTCTTAGAAGATATGTAACACAAATATGTTGAGAGATAAATACTCCCTTCCTGGAGTGTGCAACTTCAATTCCTAGGAAATAGTTCAATCTCCCTAATTCCTTGATTTCGAATTATCTGGCCCAGTGCTGCTTCAAATATTGTCTCTTCTTTCCATTATTTCTAGTCATATGATATCGTCAACATATACAAGAAGTGTTGTGACTCCCTCTGAATCTGAGTGCTTGGTGAATAACGTATGATCTCCCTGACTTTGTTTGTATCCCATATCTATCATCACCTTATCCAATCCTCCAAACCATGCCCTCGAAGACTACTTGATCCCATACAAGGCTTTCTTAACCTTACATACCAGATTATTAGCTAGACTGCTTCCAAATATAGGAGGGATTTCCATATAAATTCCTTCGTTAACGTCTCCATGCAGAAACACATTTTTAACATCGAACTTCTGCAAGACCCAGTCATAATTAGCCAAAAATTCTAACGGTATTCATCTTGGTAACAGGGGAGGATGTCTCTGGATAATCCACACCATATGCTTGAGTATACCCTTTAGCTACCAACCTCGCCCTGTATCTTTCTAATGATCCACCTTCTCGATATTTCATAGTATACACCCATTTGCAGCCCACGGTCTTTTTCCTTGTAGGTAAATTCACAATCTCCCATGTTTTGTTCTTTTCTAAGGCCTCCATCTCTACATTCATAGCTTGTTTCCAATTTTCCTCAGATAACACTACACCAAATCTGTCGGCTTGTCCCGGTCATTGACCGTGACAAGTCTAACTTGTCAAGGTCAATGATCGTGACAAGTCTGGGGGTGATAACTTTTGTTGTCATAGACTTGTCATGGTTGTTGACCGTGACAAGTTCATTAGACTTGTCACAGTCATGTCACGGTCAATGATCGTGACAAGATTAGTCACGGTTAATAATTGTGACAAACCCATGACATTTAATAAAAAATTGTTACGATCATTGACCGTGACAAGTTTTCTTTGTCACGGACTTATCACGGTCACTGGGCAGAATTGAAAAAAAATATACTGGGTAGTATGGCCACTGCCACTGCCCAGCAGTATATTTGTACCTGTTATAGCAACGTTGTACCTGTTCAAACATCATATATCCAAATAAAATAGAGATAATGAAAATATACATTCAAAATAATATGCATCATGATATAATCCAAATATAATTCAAATGTAGCAACTTAAAACAATTCAATTCAAATAATGTCACTACATGTCTAGGGTAGGTTTGAGGAGGTGAATAGGCCACACGATATACGAATCAATACACCCAGTAATGTGCATCGTGACGCATTGTTCGCGCATCCACAATGGGAAGTTCTCCTTCCCGGGTATCACATGCATGACAAGCACATTGGCCTCGATGTCTTGAAACAAACGTCCATGAACTGGCATACCCTGGACGGTATTCGGGTCCCTCAACCCCCAACCTATCCAATGGCCATCAAATATGTCCTGTATAAACAAGCTCGGCCAACCAAGTGTCGACATTGGTCAGTCGAAGGGAGCCAAATAGGGGACTGGATCATCAGAGTCCGCACGTGTCGGTGATGAAGGAGCGAGGTCCACATACTCGTCCTTCTGCACCTCCTCCTCCAACACCACCTTCTCCTTCCCTTTCGCCTCACGATTTTCTCCCAATGAACGCTTCATGAATGAGAACATATCTTGGACCGTCACCTCCAAACGGGATAGCTTTGCGTCATGCGAGTCCACCGTTCGAGCCAACCCGCTGTCGCTCGTCTCCAATCCGATGATCCTAGATTTGGCCACCCCTGAGCTCACCCCCTTGTCCTCCCCTTGCGATCAACGCCAAGCACTTGGCTGAGTGCGTCTGTGGACAAAGATGCCTTATCGGCATCAGACTGCGACTCATGCACTTCCTTAAGCTTTGCATGAAACTACAAAAAGCACATGATTAGTTAAATAAGTAAATAAAAAAATTATAACGTAATTAACAAAAAGTAAACTGTCGGATTACTTACAATCGTGGCCGCGACGCTAGGGGACACCTCCTTATCCTTCCCCTTCTTTGTCCGAATAGCCACATAAGTATCAAGCCTATGTGGCCTACCCCCAGGGCCACTCCCCGTCCCCTGAAATAAAATAATGCAAAATTAGTGTTGGCCCCGCAAAGTAAAATAATTCAGAATAATATATTTCTGTAATTATAGAAAAATTAA
This sequence comes from Sambucus nigra, assembly GCA_949130495.1. NCBI lineage: Eukaryota > Viridiplantae > Streptophyta > Magnoliopsida > Dipsacales > Adoxaceae > Sambucus > Sambucus nigra. The sequence continues at coordinate 367,779,418 of OX422212.1, forward strand.
ATCTTACCATCATCCTATGCTCCACCTCGGCGTAAGACGTCCGACCGGAGTAGTGCACGTCTGTCTTTTTTGTTCGATTTTCCCTCCCCGAATGGCGAGATGTCAACTGTCGCTCCCCGATCTCATTGTCAATAAACTTGTCATTGTGCCAATGAGATCAAATCCTTCGGCGGGACGGAGTCACGCATTCGGATAATGGACTCTCGGGTCTTTCTAAAGTACCAGGTCCACATATTTTTCTTTCACGTCTTATGTTGCTCCCTCAACTGCTCCAAGACGGAATCGCGTTGTTTTGGATCCAGGCTGAATTGTTTCTGTCCAACTAATACAATGTTAGTTGCGAATAAATATAAATATAAATATAAATATAAAATGAAATCGAAATCGAAATCAAAATCTAAATTGAAATTGACATATTCATGTAAATATAAATATAAATATAAATACATTACATGTAGTGCCGCCCAAATAGCTAACTTGAGCTCATTTGGCACATCCCTCCAACTAGTGTACCCCAGACCGATGATCGTCTTTACCAGCTCGAGGGATCTCGCTAATAGCCCTGTCTTGTTCTCGATGGCCATCCCCAATTTGCCATATTTGGGCAGCCTAGGGGTCGAGGAGCCCTCGTCGCCTCTGCTACCACCGAGCCTAGACGACATAATCATAATCAGTATCATCATTTTCGCCTTAATACCTGAAGGAGACATTTTTTGTAAAAAAAATGTTGTTATTAGTACAAATCAAAATGAATTAGAAGAAGACATGCAAATATGTACAATTACTATAAATCCACATGAATTATTATTGTTTAACACCTCAATTCTGAATTCCAAAACAATAACATCTAACTCATAATATGTACAATTACTAAAAATCCGAAACATCCCCACCCTCAGCCCTACTGCCCACACACACGCACACTACATAAGAGTGAGACAATTAAATTCATTAAAAATGGATTGATAAAGTAAAAATTGGAATATTTATTACAAATTGAAAAATTGTTTCAAATTCAGGTTATCATAGAAAATGGATTGATATTCGGTAGGAGCAGCCAAGTCATTCACACTACTATTTAGATGCTTTGGCGCATGTAGGACAATTGACCACGGCTCGTTGTTGATATACTCTGAGTAAAACACTTGGTTGACCTTTTGAAATGCACAAACAAACGGCTCATCGCTCACGTGGTCGTTGCTCTTCAACTTGGACAAGTCAACCATGATCAAATTGGTGTCAGGATCAACTTTACAAGAAGTTTTATCCTCAACACTTACCCAGTCACATTAAAATACAACCTCTTTGAATCTTATATAATTCAATTAAAATATATTTCGAATTACACCATAGTAAGTCATTCCAGCTTCAACGAGGTTTTTATCTTTTGTGCTTTCTCGAAAGAAAGTAAAAACCTTATATGAAATGCTCGAGTTTTGTACATTTGTACTTTCCTCGTTTACTTTTGTGCCGAATACGTAACCTTCCAAGCGTATTCTCCTTGGGTAACAAGCCTTTCACCCAATTCAGAATTCATGTCACGCTATTGCCAGACAAACCATACTACGTCTTCAAACTCATGTAAAGTTGTTTGATCTTTCTCGCAGCCAGAGTATAACGGTTGTGTCGCCTTAAATTTTAAACTTTGATAGTCATCGTTAAGGTTTATCGCGATATCTTCATGAGAACTTGAACCTTGTACATCATCAGTAACCTCATTCTCCTTCGCTTCATAAACTCCATACACATCATCAACTCAATCCTCTAACATATTATGATCTACATCGTCCCCTTCTACATCTATCCTACTTGTTTAAGGTTGTTGTGAAGGTTGTTCGAGGACAAAAGGAACTTTTAATTCATCGTGAAAACTCCAAAATCGATAAATATCTTGCATACCCCATCTTAACAAATGTAGTTCAATTGTTTTCCACTCAAACACCTAACCATTCTTACACCTAGCACACGGACACGGAAACTCTTCATCATTATGACATCTCTTTGCATATTTCACAAATTCATTAGCACCTCTACGAAACACATCCCCCATTCTATTTGTCTCACCCATCCACTCTTTGTATTTCGGATATCCCATCACAGCTACCAAAACTAATCACCTATTAAAGGTAAGAAGAGTATATTCATGGATTAGTGTAAACAAAACTTAGATTTATAGTTTGTTTCATTTAATTATGTCTTATTTATATTCAATTTTTAAATTTCAAATTCAAATTCAATTTATAATAGAAATTCCTATTTCCCCCATCTCCTCTGTAGGGTGAGTGGTCATATCCCATTCAAGACCACATATTTCTATAATATACTTAACAACTCATGCACATTGTTATGATTTGATAAAAATTCAACAACATATCCCTGTAGTTCTCCAAGTACACGACGTAGATTGGCACGTGTGAGTGTTATTTCAATTGATAAATTGAAATAACAGTCACACTTGTCAATCTAGTATGTACCCAGAGAACATTAGGATACGATTGCAGAACTTTCTCCAAAAGTAACAAGTTTAAGCCACTAAGAATATTATTATACAAAACTTATGCAGTACCAAACTGTCCAAACGGGACAATTCGAGAGACCTCATTAAAAGGGTAATGACTCTCGAACGGGTCTAAGGGCTATTGAATGTGTACGCATAAAAACTAGAAGGCTAGTATCTATGTGCACTATATGTAATTTCAAGCATGTTTCATTTAATTATCATACTATATATATATTTTTCGTGATACAAAGTAATTTTAAAAAAAAAGTTGAAAAATTCCACTCCCATGTGGACAATAATCCAGTGGTCATGCCACTTTTAAAATTAACCAACCGAACATCGATCCACTACAATTCAACCTCAACAACAAATGTGTATCCCGTACTCCTTCTAATTCAAGTACTCAATTAATTCTTTTCATCAATTAAACTAACAATTAAAGTATACAATTATTAATTTACTAATTTATAATGAGGGGCAATCCTACTTGCATATGAAATGGGCACTAATTATTAATTTACTAAAAAAATTAACAACTAATCAATATTTAGTCAATCAATTATTTTACAAGGCGCACTACAATATGAGGGGCAATATCTAATAAATCAATAAAAATTTAATTAAAAAAATACGCACATGCACATATACACACCCCCAGCCCCACACCCCCTACCCCACCCCACCCCCAACCCTGCCCCCTCCCCCTACTGCCACTGCCCACCACACGCACACGCACATGCACACACACACATATACACATACATGTCTACACACACACACACATATATACAAACACACAGTGCCCCCCTCCCCCCCACACATATATACACCACACACACACGCGCGCACACATTTACACACACACACACATATTCATAAATGGAGGATAAATAGAGAGATAAAACACACCAAAATTGTAGAAAGAGAGTGCAGTCGCTTTGAGAGAGAGAGAGAGAGAAATGGAGAAATAGAAATCGGTGAGAAAAAAGAAGAGGAATGGTCTTTTTATTGACAGAATTGTCACGGACGTATCACCGTGACAAGCACGTGACAATTTAGTTGTCACAGACTTGTCACGGTCAATGATCGTGAAAAGCCTTTGTCACGGTCTTGTCACGGTCATTGACCGTGACAAAAAATGAGTGTTTTTTTGTCACGATCAATGACCGTGATAATGTTGGTCGGTTGAAGGATGTCAATTTGACCATTTTGGTGTAGTGTAAAGCCCTAATTAGTTTGGTAGGAATGGAAACACTGTTAAAGTTTACAAGGAAACTCCCTTAAGATGTTAAGAAAATTTAAAATGACATAACATGTGACAGTGGGTACAATGGACGTTTGGTACACTCTCTAGTTTCTTTGCTAATGGAAATGGGAAGGTCATGATCTAGTTTGCTGCCCAAATGACCTTCAGATTCAGTTTGTATAAAAGAAGTAGGAAGTGTTACCTTATTTCCCGGGTCTGGGTTAGATTCTTCGTCTGCTGTAATTTCAAGAATTGACGCTTTATCTCTTAAGTACACTTTGGCAAACCACTGAGGCAATCGAGACACAGGTTCAACAGGGAGATGCTCAACAAATGACAGATTTAATAGAGAACACAAGTCTTAATGATGAAGAAAGATGAATGAGAAAGAAGTTCTTATCTTCAATGACTAGATTCTTCCCCTAAAGATAAGGAGTAGAAAAATAGGATTCCCTTTCTTGGAATGTGACATCAGTAGAGGTAAAACAACTTTTGGTGGGTGGATGATATCATTTATATCCCTTTTGGGTTGGATAATATCCTACAAAAAGCACTTTATTACTCTTAGATCTAACTTTCCCCTATTTGGACTATGAACATGAACAGATGACACACACCCAAAAATCTTAGGAATGAGATTAGTGGAAGTATGTAGGTTAAGAGAGAATTTAGAAAGCATTTCCATGGGACTCTTGAAATCCAAGACTCTATATGGTAACTAGTTTATGAGATATCCTTGAGAATGCCCCTATATAGTGGGTGCTTAGGCAGAAGGATGGTCCGGATAAACAAAAAGTCTATTTTTATATTTTTCAATTTTAAAGAATAAAACTTTAAATAGATATAAACCTAATAAAATTTGTTCACCAAATTAAACCGTTTTGTTGTGAAAAAATGATTAACCCAATTTTGTTTTTTTAACCTAAAACATGCAAGTAGATGATAAGTAGATAAAATAAATAAATCATACACAACAAGCCAATGTACGAGGAAAACCCTAAAGGGAAAAACCTAGGACTACCCAGCCAAACAGTTCACTATGATTATGTTTTACAAAGACTAAACAGTAGACTTACTCAACGACCGTCTCCCTCGCAAGCCTTGACGATCTTTTATCTTCAACCTCTCTTCGAAAGTGCAATGTAGGATTCCATACACGTAAGCTTCCACAACACACGAATCCATACGGACCCCGATATCCACCGATGAGGCTCACCAACCGTCTACGAAATCGGAACACGGAATCATCGCTTCTTCACCGAAAAATATCAAACCAAGTACGGAGTCATGTTCTCAATCCAAGATGATGAGAAACAAATTTTAATGCCCAAATGAAAGATTTCAAATAATGTGAATATGTAAAATTGGATCTTTAAACTCAAAGGGTGAAATTAGGGTTTTGGAACTTTGATAAATAGGTAGGGAATTGGTTTTCGCCAAAAGTCCTTAAAAAATCTGAATCCAGCACTCCTTAAATAGTGAAAACACGAATTTAAAGGTGGCAAACTCATTCTAACAAAAATGCATAGTTCGTTCGAACGAAAATCCCATTTAGTTCTAATAAATATTTAGGCTGTTCGAATGAAGAGGTCGTCTCATTCAAACGGATCCCCAACAACTTCTTTTTACAAGACATAGAGTGTTCGTTAGATGTTCATTAGTTGCATGTTCCAACGTGTTTCCAAGTTCGTTCAAACGAGGTTCCAAAGGCCGTTCTAACGAGTTTTAACTTTGTTCCAACGAGAATATCTTTTCGTTCAAACGAGGTGCAAATCTCATTCTAACGAATGCAGAAACAAAAAATAATTTTCTTCAAAAATCATTTTAAAAACAGTTCCAAATAATTTTGCTCAAAAACAAAACACCATTAAAAATATCTAAGGATCGTATTCAAAATGCATCCATAGATCCTCGATAAACGCGAAGACAAACTTCGCACGACAAATACGACACGATGAGTATCCAACTTTGAAGCTTGGACGTTTTGTCTTCATTAAACATGTAATAGGCTTACGAGTTCAATAATAAAAATCCTAACCTATGACTCAAATGTTTTGTCCAGAATTAAGCCAATAACAAACAAATTAACTCGATTGGAAATTTGTAGTTACAAATCTCCTCCTTTGGCTATTTCGGGACAAAACCAAAATAAAAACCGTATGGGTCATCAAGCTCTCTAAAAAGACGTCTGACATACATATACTATGAGTAGCTTTTTTTCTTGAAAACTTTGTCGCATGTTGTAAACTTGCACACTTAAACACACCTTCAAATGCAAAAAGAATATAACAAGTATAAAATATGCATAAGAATAAATTTCTAACAATGTCAAAAATAATCTCAACCTAGGTAAGATGTCTCCCCCTAAGATAAAGATACCCTAATCACGAAAGAAAAAAAAATACCATTCCTCCCCCTTTTTGTTGAGGAATAGACAAAGCAGGAAAGCATAAAACTATTTCTCCCTCATAAACTAAATCTTCCCCTAAATGTGTGGACATATGACACCAATAGGAGATAGGAGAGGAAATAATATCATGGAATGGTATAAAGTGCAACAAATCACAACATGACAACACAAGCACAAATAATCCACACAATGATCAAACAATATCAATATCGAGGCAAAAAGATACCACTATGAATAAGCGATGAAGTATGATACTAATTTGAAATTACCAATTTAAGATAAGGAATTCCATTGCACCCAATGAGAGATACCAAAATGATCACATAACATGCCAACTAAAATCCAAAGATAAAGCATATGGCAAACATGGACTAAATGTAAAACACAAAGACTAAAAAATGATACCGTATATATAAATATGCAAATTATACCAATGAAATACCGACACATATATATAGGTATAAACATCCACAAAAACTCGACACAAACACATAAGTTTTACACACTAGCCTAGTATCGATGTATCTAAACATGTGGGATGGAATGAATGGGCGTGAACTAGATACAAATGAATTATGATCCAAACACTCAAATATGTTCAAGGAGTTTTATTTGACTGCAAAACTTTATCAAACTAATATTTAGCCTCAAGTGACAAGATAAAGTCAACTCTATGAATAAACAAGCACAATGCGCACAAGCCTAGTACATTGATGATTCTACAAATTAATGATGTCACGAAAAATTAAGCATAACTATTATTCATTGTGCAAACCCGTTAATCTTTTACTATAACACCCTCAAAAGATAAAAATATGACATATTTTTTTTTAGTCAATTCTTTTGAAGGTATCATTTTTTAAAATCAAACAAACTAAACATGTTTGGCTTTGACAATTTTTCTATTTTTATTACCTTTAATATTTTTTGTTAGGCTCTTGCCAATAATGGCTTTCTCTTAAAGGAGATTTGCTCCTTTTGGAGATGATTCGACACAAATATTGTATTTATTCACAGTTTATTCTTATCCACTTGAGCCCCTTGGGTACCTTAATTCCAATATTTATGCTCGTTAACCAGACAACCTTCGTTTTATATGTTAGCATGCTATATGAGGTATAATTGAGCTTTTGTAGGTATTATGGTACTTAGTGTGAAGTTCGATAGCATTCCGGGAAAATTTTGTCAACAACCTCACGCTCAAGGGCATTTTAGTAATTTCATCATTTGGATATCTGGTCCAATGTCTTCATGAAAGTTGAAGCCCTCTCTGTCAAAAATGGTGCTCAAATCCGAATCCTAACGAAGAAGTTACGGCATTTTTCACAGAAGGAAACTAAAAGCAAACCAAAAAAAGGGGAAGGATCCAAATGTAGCAGGTCCGAATCAATTCGGCCCTCTATCGAATCGATTCGGTTGAAGACAGTGGCCAAGATTTCATTACCGAATCGATTCGGATATATGTCGAATCGATTCGGCCCTGCTTTCCTTATTTTCTTTATTCACAAGTTTGCCATTACGATTTTTGTATATATAGTTTCTCTCTTCATTTTGAAGAGATATCTTTCATTTTATTTTTCATTTTTGAAGTTAGATTAATTTAGGGTTTGGTTTGGTGGATAGCTCATCTCCCCCTCTCTCTTTAGGTGTGCCCATTTGGGTATTGTAAGTTGTACTATTCATCATCCCTATTATTAATATAGTTTTTATTTTTTATTTTCTTACTTTAATATTTATTTACATGCTTTGTTAATTAGTTGTAGTAGGTTATTAGTTGTTTCATTTAGTATTTAATTATGGTAATTACTTTATTCATGTCTAGTCCTTAGTTTAAGGGTTGGGGTCATGTTTTCGCCATTAATGGGTCTTGAGCTCGAAAAGTTTGGTTTTGTGTAAAATCGCATTTAATTGAAACCTTGTGTATTAGAGTTGGAATATTATGCGTTTAACTTTCTTTATCATGCAACGTTAGTGCTGAAAGCGATATTACGAATTTAATCCACGTGTGACCATTTTTTTATTAAATGTTTTATTTCCAATTTTTGGATTAATTTCCTTCATGGGTAGTGTTTATAATTAATTGAATATGCTCAGTTGAATGCTTTAGAATCAAAATTCTAATTACATGTTGTTTAGCCCTTGACGGGGATGTGACCCTAACTCTCGTTTTATTAATTCTTGTTTAGTTCTAACTTCTTATTTTTCCCTTTCCTTTATTTCCAACCCATCACCTTTTAAACTTTTTTTCTTGAATTAATAAATCGATTACAACCTGTCCAACATTCCCTGTGGATTTTTGATACCCGAACTTACCGCTATAGTCCATTTGAGTGTAGTTAGAGTTTTTGTTTTTTGCATCGCTTTGGGGCGCCGATAATAATGAACAGTGCCTATACACGAGCACACGATTTCCCTCGCATTAGTAGCCCTTTTCCATCATGGTTCAAAGTCTCGGTATCGGTATCAAAATCAGACACTCGATTTTCAACTCGGTTGTGGTATCGGGCGATATGAAAATATGCGCTATTTAGAGAGCGCAAAAAATTTGGAAAAAATATAGAATAATTTAAAAAAAATGGATTAACAATGTGGACTAATGAGATAAATTCAAACTCATCCTTCAATAAGCATTTCATTGTAGAATTGATTATATTGAAGCGCGACAGACTTGTCAGATTCAATATTCCATAATAAGCCAATATTAATATTGAAAAATAATCTAATGACACATAGAACTTGATAAAAAATTTACATTGAAGATAAATAGAAATGATTACAATGTTTCGTCACCTTCATGGTCAAAATTTACATTGACCAAGCTTGGGATGATTGGCTAGATGATCCATAATTTGGAAATTCTAGTTGACGATCTCCCGCCTAACCACCTTGATGATAATATTCAAAACCTCTATACTCAACACTACCTGTTGAAGATCCACCATAATGCGTTCCTTAATTATATCCACAATAACCACCACCATTTGTGTCGGTACTAGTAGATCCATAATGGTCTCTATGAAGAATATAGTAACCACCTGTACTAGTACTAGTATATCTTGGAAGTTGTGCAGGACTATAACTATCTGTGCCAGTCCCACCCTCAGAGATACTATGTCTACCACCGCGGTATGTGCGATCCGTCATTAAATCCATTGCCCGTAGTTTATTATCAAGACGTTGCAGATCATATCTGCTTGAATACTCATCACTACTAGGGAATCTCGTCAAGTTGTTTAAATATCTCTATTGTTCACTAATTCTCGGATGATACCCATGATCCTTGTCTTGTGTGGCATAGTAGTTTTCATCTCCTTATGCCCATGTCATACCACCACCGTGTTGTGTACCAGTGTTGTAAGAACCATCCCTTTCTTGGCTGCCACTAACTCCACTCCTTTGTCGGCTACCACCAGCAGCTCCCCTACTAACATCTCCCCAACCAACACCTTGGTCATCATCATCATCATCATCATCATTACAATAAGTACTCAGAATATCTTGTCAACCATCGTTACTATTACCACCTTGATCAGCATCAAAACTATAAGGAACACTAACTTGTACCGGTTGATTGTGATCCCCCCGTCCTCCTTCCGTTTCATTTTGTTGAATACCTTCATCTAACCAATCTAAGTTAACAGTAAATCCCTTCATCATTCTCTCGGGTCTAATCATCCAAGATGTCATTCTCTTCAAATATTGAATTCAAGTCTATCGGGTTGTAAAAATCTTCACTATCTTGCATGTACATCAAATTCCTAACTCTAAGTCGCAAATTGTAATGCACGTACACCAATTTATGCAAGTTTGTATCCGTCAATCGGTTGCAAATTTCTTATGGATGAGATACCATGTGCTCCAATTTTTTTAAACAACCCAAAGATGAGCATGTTTGACTCAAGACTTTGATAACAATGCGGCTTTCTCACCGTAATTGACCCACTACTCAGCCAGAAGAGAGGTTTTGATTGATTATTTGGTAACATCTGAGCCAAACTCCCCTCTTCCATCCGTAAAGAGTTTAAATTATAAAATAAATAAATCAATTTAGAAACAATACACATGAAATTAATATAATTCGATGTAAACAAATGTGATGCCTCATTTATTGCTAAGGCTTATTTTTGTATATCTAACTCTAATCTTTGGATGACCGCTTTCAGTCCGACTTTTACCTCAAGATGGTTTAAAAAATGAGTCGAATCTTGGAACACCGGATTTAAAAAATATCCTGAGGCATGCAGGTGTCGGTACAATTGTCTCTCCCATCTCCCATTAATCAGATGCCAATACTTCTTCCAATTTTCTACACATGCCTGAATTGTTAGTTTTTCTTTGTTCACCCCTCATTAAATGACCGAGAGTGTAGGTTTTTTATCTTGATCTATGATATTGTCATCTTCGGCAACCCATTTCCAAAATCGATATGCCAAAATTAAATCTGACAGTTTTGTGGCTACACTCTGTCAGGTCCTCTCACGGTTGAATTGATACCATTAATTTATAGTACACATTTGCTTCAAATCAGATTGATAGCAAGGAGACTCTCAAGGGAAATAAACTCTTGGCAAATCTCGTAATGCCTGGTCTTTGCAACTCCCTATCTTTGGTATACTCCTTAATTAAATTCATAACTTTTCGACTGTTGTATATGAACGAGGTGATTGATTTTGCATCGTTCAAAACAGACTTGATTGACTTCATTTCCCCAATTTAATCAAGCATCAAATCGAGACAATGTGATGTACAAGGTGACCAAAATAAGTGTCTCCTATTCACCATCAATAATGCGAAAAACCACCTTGAAATTAGGCTCGTTATCAGTGATGATATGTGCAACGTTGGCCTCGTCATTTTCTCCATAACTTTATCCATAAGAGGAAAAAGATGATCCGCCGTCTTGATATTGTTAGTTGTGTCAACAAAAGTTTGAGATCACAGTATACCATGAAGTTAATGATAAGCTTATTCGTCCTTGAACTCCACTCATCACACATGATTATGAAACTGTTCTGGGCCATTTCTCTTTTAGAGTTGCTATGTCGGCATCCACATCTTCTACCTCAGCATCCAAGTACACAACTCCAATCTGATAACCGCTAGGGCCTTAAATCCCCGACCCTCCGCAACAATTTTATCAATTATATGTTGATACGCGAAACCACTATCGAGAGCATAAAACGAGATGGCATTAAACTGATAGAACTTGCTAATGGACTTCTCGACCTTCTTGATGCTATATGAACATAATATAGATTTCACTTTTTTCTGACTAGTCTTCTTCGACGTATACATGGAAGGGTTAATTCCTTTAGTAGGCAATTTAACCCCCTGTTTCAATGACCATGATCATGACACGTGCAGTAGCTTACTTCCAGACGTGGATGGCCTTGCCCCAGAAACTGAATTTATATGTTGTTCTCCTGCCGTTCTTCGACTTTTTGTCATAGCCGCTTTCAATTGTGCTAATTCTAAACAGGTGATATCATTTTCTTTAACACCATCGTCATCACTATCATCACTGTCATCTTCATCATAGTATCAGATTCGCTCTTTCAAATTCTCTACCTGTTTCTCCTTCTTCCTCTTATCAAGAGCCCGTTGCTTCATACCATATGTAAGATTTTTTTTAATATTAGTTGCTATCTTTCTAGGAACATGACGACACGGTTCAACATTGCCTTGCACTCCCGTCAAGTGTTATTTTAGTCTGGTTACACCACCACTAACGATCTTGTGATAATAATTGCAAGTAATCTTCTTCTTATTTCCACCAATAGCAGTTCCATACTCCCACCCAATATCCAGTTTAGAAGCCATACTGCAAAATAAATAGGATACAAATTATATTTTTTAGAAGAGTTCTTTTTAGTAGAGTTCTTTCTTTTAAAAAGAATGCAAATGTTATTTTTTTAGTAAGAGTTATTTTTTTAAGAAGGTTAACTATCGTAAAAAAAATACAATTTAGAGTAATTTTTTTTTAAAAATGATGCAAATGTTTTTTTTTAAATATCGAGCTATAATTTTTAAAATAAATAACCTCATTTAAAAAAACCTTATATAAAATAAATAATGAATGTTAAAAAAATTTAACATAATAAACATTAAAAAGACACTTATTTAAAGAATCAATGTTAAATAAAACTTAACATAATAAACACACATGCACAAATAACATTAAAAAGACCACCGACCCCTTTTTAAACCTATTAAACATAGCTTATTCCTAACCACTAAAAAGACCACCGGCCCCTCTTAACTTAAACCTAAATAACACCACGCACAAATAACATCAATCATAACCTAAACAACGATAACAACAACACAAGAAAGGGAGAGGGAAAGAAATGTTGGACGAACCTCCGTATGCTTCTTTTTTCTTCTCAAGTGGCTGAACGATGCTTCTTCTTTCTTCTCAGTTGTTAACTAGGGTTTGGATTGTTTTATAGCTGGAGATTACACAACTTATATTCAACCCGTGACCTTCTTTTGTCTCCTTCTTTCAACTCAACTGCAAAAGGTTAGTCCTCCACATCTTTATGTGCATTATTGTAAGATTCTTTGTTTTTTACTTCATCTCGATTGTTTTTTACTTCATCTCGGCTATCTCAGATGGTAAAACTTTATCTCAGTTGATATTTCGACTATTTAAATTGGCCTAGACAATTTGTCGACGAGTTAAAGGTGATATCATGCGATTTATATTTTTTTTGAAATGTATCGTATCGTAGTCTGCCAAGTCCAAGTTAACCCGGACGATTCTTAGTTGACTTGGTCGGGACTTTAAACCAAGTTTCCCATGAAACCTTACATATTCAATAAAATCAAATAACTCTCACGGGCAACGGTTCTTACATGCACAAGTCCCCCATAGTCACAAATTATATGTATATGACAAGATTGATGGGAGAACATCTCACATAGGGCAAACATAACATGTGAAGTTAACATTTAAAGAGCTCGTGCATGTATTTGCAGAGGCATATACAATGCTAATTCATTAAGCGAATCAAGTTCGAAACAACTCCATGCAAGCATGATTAAGAGCAATCTAAGTATTGTCAATCATAACCAAATGTCTTAGTCACAAGGATAACACATAATGAATTGGTTTCGAACACACCAATATTCCATACAAAATATTTAAAGCTATAATACACAAAACCAAAAATCTTTTGGAGTTTTTCCAAAATTTTTAAAAAGAAAATACCAATTTGAAAATAAACTAACTCAAGAGACAAATAAAATCTTTTTGTATTTTTTAATATGACTAAATAAATGAAAAATCAAAATACAAAAGACTCAAACAACATACAACTAGCAAACATATATACCATGAAGTACAAAAGCTAGTGTATGTAAACATGTGAACACAATCGACCATTAGATTTAGCATGGGAAGTATCATGTATAAGCAAATGAGAATCAACAATTCTAATATGTAAAGCCTCCAAATTCGATTTTCTAACCCACATAGGTGTTACATGACACTTAAGTATTTAGGGAACCTTGGTGACTCTATTCTTAGACTTCATAGAACTATTTTTAATATCATAGAAAAAAAACCAAATGTGATCTTTCCTACATCAATGTGTGTAAGTGTAAACACGAAGATGGGGTGTTACCTAAGGGTTGAACTTTAATAACTTTCCTAACAACGATCGACTCTTTCAAACGCATGGTCTTGGCTTGTGTAGCAAAAAAAATTTCATCATTGAAGCCAATTCCACCTTTCTCATCTTGATTTGGATGGTGCCTAACATCTTATCCAAATTTTCCGATCCAGACTCCAAATCAAATTTGACTCTACTCGAATCTCTCAATCTCTCCTCTTACTCAACTATTCGAAACTCAAAAAAATGCGTAGACTCCTCAAACTCTGTAATCTCTTTCTTCATAACCTCTATCAAACCTCGAAGGCTATCTCTCTCACCCTTAACATACTCTATCTTGTCTTAAAGATTCCTCTCACATGTCTTAAGATCCTCAATCAAAACACTATCATTATTTCCTACGACACGTTCTTTCAACCTAGATTCCAACTTCAAGTTATCCTTCTTTACTTTTAATGTTTCCACATAAAAATCACGATAGGTAACTCGGAGTTCACTCTCCTCCTCCTCCTCCTCCTCCTCCTCCTCCTCATTCTCATCTCTACTCTCAAGACCATCATTCAATTGGGATTCACAAACCATGACCTCGGAGATGTCACGCTTAGAAATATCTTCATGGGAAGATTTCTCATCAAAGCTCACATGACTAACCATGAACGTGGTGTAGTTGTGTTCAATGGGGGAATCAGATCCCTTTTTCGGATCACTATCACTAAGGGTGGCATTATACACCTTCGATTTCTTTACCTCCTTCCTTAGTTTAGTGGGGCAATCTCCTACCCTATAGACATGACCCTAATAACCGTAACATCTTTACGACTCATCCCTCTTAAAGTTCTCACTAAAATTTCTAAGGAAGTGATCGACCTTGTTATACATGTTTTTCTCAAACTTTTTTTCATCTTTTGATTGATTTTGGATTTTAAGAAATTTCTTGAATTTCTTTTCTATCATGGCCATATCCTCTTACTCGATGTCAGACTCATCATCTAAAATAGATGTTTCCTATTTTCGGACTTTCAAAGGAATGCCCTTTTCTTCCTTCTTCTCAGTCTTAGAGGAAAATGTTTCAAGCTCATAAGTTTGTAAGTCACCTACAAGCTCTTCATGTTTCGTATAATCTATAGTACCAAAGAATTCAAAACAAACACTTTTGAATTAAATCTTTCAGGCAACGACTACTCGGTTATCGAGTATTTTCTCTCTCAAGTTAAAAGACGAGTTAACTATGTCGAACAATCTAGCGTAGAACTCATTAAATGTCTCACTCTCCAACATCTTAATGATTTTAGACTGAGTGGTGAGGTTTTGGAGTTTGGAAATCTTAACAGCCGTAGTTCCTTCATGGGTGAGTTGGAGCATGTCCCAAGCCTCTTTAAACATTTCGCAAGTTGTAATACAAAGGAACTCCTCTGGGTTGACAAAACAAAACACAACATTTAAACCTCGAGAATTATAATTTGCTAACCTATACTCACCCTCACTCCATGATTCTATAGGTTTGGTTAGCTTATTCTCTCCAACTAAAGTAGTAGGTGTAGACCAACGATTTAAAACCACTTGCCATACCCGATCATCTATTTCCTTAAGTGCTGATTTCATACACATTTTCCAATATGCATAGTTCGACTCATCAAACATCGGGGTTCTAATACCATCAAATTCAAAAAAAATCAGTCCTAACACCACGATGTCAAAACACAATAATTGAGTGTTCTAGCTTTGATACCAATTTGAGAAAATTGGTATCCAAAAAGAATCTGCACGTAAAAAAAGCATCACGCAATAATTTAGTGTAAGCTTCTATGATACCAATTTGAGAATGCCCCTATACGATGTGTACTTGGGCAGGGATGGTTCCAAATAACAAAAAGTTTATTTTTATATTTTTTAATTTTAAAGAATAAAACATTAAGCAGATTTAAACCCAATAAAACTTGTTCACCAAATTAAACCATTTATTGTGAAAAATCGATTTACCTAATTTTAACTTTTTAACCTAAAACATATATTTAGGTGATAAGCAGATAAAATAAATAAATCGTCCGCAACACGCCGATGTATGACGAAACCAGAAAGGGAAAAACCTCGGAAGACCCAGCCAAACAGTTCATTATGACAAGGTTTTACAAAGTCTAGACAATAGACTTACTTTACAACTCGTCTCCCTCGCAAGCCTTTACGCTCTTCTATCTTCAACATCTCTTCCACAGTACAACGTAAGAGTCCACCCATGCCAGATGTCACAGCACGTGAATCCACAAGCTCCTCGGTATCCACCGATGAGGCTCAGTAACTCTCTACAGAATCAGAACACGGATTCAGAACTTCTTCACCGTAACACAACAAACCAAGTACAAAGTCCACCGTATGAAACACGTTCTCAATCCAACATGACGATAAACAAACTTCGGTGCCCAAATGAAAGATCTCAAAGCATGTGAATATGTAAACTTGGATCTTTAAACTCGAATGGTGAAAATAGGGTTTGGGGATTTTAGCAAATAATTAGGGAATTGATGTTTGACGAAAGTCCTTAAAAAATCCGAGTCCAATATGCCTTAAATAGTGAAAACATGAATTTAGAGGTGACAGACTCGTTCGAATGAAAAATCATAGTTCATTCGAACGAAATGCCCATTTAGTTCTAAAGAATCTTTAGTTCGTTTGAACGAAGAGGCTATCTCGTTGAAACGGACTTCTAACGAGCTTCTTTTTACAAGGAAGTGAATGTTCATTAGATGCACATTCCAACAAGTTTCCAAGTTCGTTCTAACGTGGTTTTAAAGGTCATTCTAACAAGTTTCAACCTTATTAAAACGAGTATGGCTTTTGATTCAAATGAGGTGCAAAATTCGTTATAATGAACTCAGAAACCAAAAATATTTTTCTTTAAAAATCATTTTAAACACAGTTCCAAATGATTTTGCTCAAAAACAAAATGCCCTTAAAAATATCCAAGGACCATATTCAAAATGCACTTATACCCTTACGAGATCCTTGATAAACATGAAGACAAACTTGGCACGACAAACACGACAAATATATCAAATATATCTGACTTTAAAGCTTGACCTCTACGTCTTCATCAAATATATCATAGTCTTACGAGTTCGATGATACAAAGCCTAACCTATGACTCAAATATTTTGTCAATATTTAAGACAATAACAAAAAAATTGACTCGATTGGAAATATATCCTTACAATGATGCTGTTAGAACTGCTTCCCCTAATGAGACTTAGGCACATTATTTTGAAACAACAATGCTCGGGTTGTGTCATGGAGATGACCATTTTTTCTTTCAGTGACTCCATTCTGTTGTGGGGTATTAGACATGATGTCTCATGAATTATCCCTTCCTTTTGAAAGTATGGAGTTAAGACCTGTAAGAACAAATTTTTTATAGATTTAATTTTTTTATATTTGGCTTAATTCTGAACAAAATAAATTGAGTCTAGACTAGTAATTAATTCGAGATTAAAGAAGTTGCATATTAAATCCATGAAGAAGAAATCAAGTCAAGTTGCAGTTTCACATTTTGTTTGTTCTTATGTGATTTAGAATGTTGCTTGAATAGTGGATGATTTAAATATTTTTAATGTTTGGAATTAAAAATTAAAATTTTGAAAACGCATTTTAATTATATCTGAGCTAATTTGTTTTTATACAAGGATAATCAAGAAAAAATCAAAAAAGTTTACTGTCTTTCAAACGACATGTAAACTTGTTTGAACGACAACGCTAGTCATTCAAACGAAAGCTTTTGTCGCTCGAACGAGATGCCTCAATTTTTGTGTTTCATTTATTTTGGACTCTGGTTTGCTCAGGTATAAATATAACAATACATAGACATTTTAAAAGAGAGATGAACAGTTTGAAGAATTGCCATTCTGTTTAGTTTCATCCTTTGTTTATTCAAGATCCTATTATCATAATTCCAAAGGTTTGTGATCTTGAACAAATTCAGAAGAAGACCTTGTTCGACTCTTTGTAGAGAGGATAAGCCTACACCGTGCTGAGGTCAAATTAGAAATGCTGTGGTATTTCTTGCTGAAGTTTGGATTGCAGTTCTTGTGGGGATGAAGTAAGTGTTCCATTACTGACGACATCGATTGACACCTACGAGTATTCGTATGTCATATTATTTTGCTGTAATCCGAGTGTAAACCATTTATTTACAAATTATAGTAGAAATAAAAGGTTTTGCCCTCAGAGGGTTATTTCCTGAATTTGTTTCTTTTACCGCATGCTATATTCATTCAATGGTTTAAATTGATTAGATGCTTGTTTAGGGTTTAAGAAGATAAAATTGGAAATAATTGATTGAGTTGGTTTTTACCTAAAGCACTTATTAAAGGGCCACTACAAATTGGTATCAGAGCTTGTTGTATTATTTTTCTGTGTTTGATCCTTTGTCTTTTGGTATAAATTTTGATAATTTTGATGATTTTAGAACTCACGTGTTTGAATCTTCTAACTTGAAATCTCGCATGAAGTCTGCTCTTAAAAATTTTGTTAAAAAGGAGAACTATGAGAACTATGTTTCCACCCTTAGTGAGAGTGACCCTGAAGAAGAAATTTTTTATCGTACTAAGAGAGATATTCCCTCTCTTGTGGCTAATCATGTAGGTGATGACGACATACTTTTGCATGATTCTTCCGCAGTCACAGGTTGTGATACCCTAGAAAGTGAGTGTAAGGTGAGTATTGACGAGAGTGAGGATAAGAGAGACCTGCAAACTGCCTTTAATGAATTGTATGAAGAAACATTAAAAGCAAAGAAGGAAAATTTGAAGTTAGAAGTAAAATTGAAAGAACGTGGCATTGAAAATAATAACTCCAATACTCTAATTGAGGAACTTAGGGCGTGTGAGAAGAAAATTTGTGAGAAGCTAGAATATGTCGAGGGTGAGAGAGACAGTCTTCGAGGGTTAATGGAGGCTATGAAAAAAAAATTACTTGAGTTTGAGGATTCTACGTGTTTACTTGAGTCAAGGATAGATGAACTTGAGAAGAAATTGAGAGATTCGAGTAAGGTTAAATTTGATTTGGAATCTATGTCTTAGAAGTTAGATAAAGTTTTAGGAACCGTCCAAATCAAAGATAATAAGTGTGGTATTGGCTTCGATAAACATGTTCCCCCCATTCTCAAAGCTAATACTAGGATAGCCAGAGAGCCACCCAGGTTTGTTAGGAAGGAGCCACCGAGGAAGGTTAGATTTAATCGTCCCGTAGCAAACACTCCCCGTAGAATCTACACTTGCACTCATTGCAGGAGGAGAGGTCATCTTAGGCATTTTTGCTACGATCTTAAGCACGTTCCTAGAAAGTCAAAGTACCCGAACACTCCTGTCTCAAAATCCCCCACTCGTCGTTTCACACCCACCTGGGTTAGAAAATCAAATTTAGAGGCGTTAGGGAATAGACTTGGTGATATGCGTGTCATTTCACGTGGATCTCCGCATGTCTCATCTTTTGACTGAGCATGTTCATCGGTTTGTCATACTCTAGTTTGTCTTTGCGATGCATTCTTTCTCTAGAGTTATGATGTTTATCCAGATGTCATTTTTTTAGTCTATTTAAAAACACAAAAAGATTTTATTTCGAGTCAAATTTTTTAAAAGCACAAAAATATTTTTTTGAGTCTTGAATCTTCATGATTAATATGTCTTCTTGGTGTGCTTGGACCCCCATCACTTTATTATCCATGTGGATAGGGAATTTTGTCATATTTATTGATGCATTAAATGATCTTAACCATTGTCATAATGGAGCTGTCTTAAAATTGATATGCATATGGATTCATCTCTATATACATATGCCATTCTTGTACATATGCACGAGCATTTATGAATGTTTGATATCACATGCATATTTGAGTTTGGAGAGACGTTCTTATCTCAATTTTCTCATCTATGCATAAGTAGTCTTAGGAGGAGGTGTGCATGTAAGAAACGTTTACCGTAAGGAATTAAAATTGCAAAATATGATGAGTGCTTATGGGAAAGAGTTGCGAGAGTGTACAGTTGACTCGTCGTGATAGCCATCGTATAAAAAGAGCCCGAAAAATTAAAAAAAGGAAATAAAAATATAATTATGCCAAATATTGGGCCATTTAGTTTAGATCACCTTAAAAGAAAGAAAAATTAATATGTATTATTTATGATGGTGTTCGGATGTAAAATAAAAACGAGTTTGCACCACGAATCCTAGGAATGAAAATGTGCATCATGATGATATTGTTTGTAGAATCGTCAAAATTCTAGATTTGTGTGTATGATGATAGTTTTGTTCATGAATCTCATTTAATAATTATCACACATGTCTATATAATTGTTTGTTGACATATTGTTATCATCTAGATCATCTTGAACGTTTTGATGTATTGAAATTGTGACTCATTTGTTCTAGTACACGCCCATTCACTCCAAGTCCACGTTTGAGCACATTAATTGCATGTTAGCCTGAATTTCTTAAAAAACTTAAGTTTGGCCATTTTTTTTGCGTTTTCAGTCCAGTCTTGTTTGGTAAAATCTGTGTGTGTAATTTGGCATCTCGTTCAAACGAGGTGTCGTGTCACGAGAAGCGTCGTTCAAACAATAAATCTTCTAGTTCGAACGACACTTGTTTTCGTTCCAACGACATTGCTACAGATTTAAAAAGTCACATCTGTTCAGTTCGTTTATTCCTTATGTTTGAACCCTTGCTACAGCCCTTCGTCGTCTACCTTCAGCCGACCAAGTTTTTTACCCAAAACCCCCATTTTTAACTCAATTTTTTTTACCCAAATCACATACTTTGCACCGAATTTTCACCTCGCATTCCATTTCTGTGCTAGTTCATGGTTTGGACTCTCTATTGGAAGTAAGTTTTTTTCTCTGTTTCTTGGTTTAAGCTTTTTGGGTATTTGTTGTGGGTTTTTATGATGGTTTCAAAAGCAAAAAAATGGCCAAACTTCATTTTTTTGTTGGATGTTTTCAGTTTCCTACTACGATTGATGCATGGGTTCGTGTTATTTTTTTCAGTTTGAAATCAACATAAAAAATTGGTATGAAATGTTTTTTTTTGGAATAAATTTTTTTGCACCCATTAATTTTTTTGAGACATATTTTCTAAATGGGGTGTTCATAATTTATTTCAGAAAAATTCTAATTTTTTTTAAAAAAGTACCAAATGCTAGTCCTTTTGCCCACATTATTTGCTTATGATTATTCTGATTGGGATATTGCTGTGTGTTGGGCTATTGTTTTTTTTTTACCCCGGTGGTTCAGATGGATTTGTACATAGATAGGTTATAGGCGTCAGTTGTGTCTGTCTACCCTACTCATCATCACCCATGGTATTTAGTGTCTATTAATGCCACCTAGATGCAGGAGCTCTTCTTCTAGTAGGCAAGATAACCCTTCCCCCGCATCGTGGGCTCATAGGGCTAGGAGCTATAGACCATCTTACTCTCCTGTACGTTGGTATACCAGTTTGGACTACGATCATTACTGTCATTTGGGGTTACATATTCGCGCTATAGCTTTGAAGAAATTATTTTGTGTTGATCAATTTTCTGAGCTTTCTCTTCTTACATGGATGTCTGGCAGGGTATGGGATAGATTATTTGATGTCCATGGCATGGTTTACCCTGACATTGTTAGGGAGTTCTATTATAGGTCTCTTCTCACTCCTGGTGGTTTACAGATATCTGTTAGGGGTGTCTCGATTCTTGTCACTACAGATCTTATAGCGGAGACTCTTCAGTTACCCTGTGTCCCAGATGCTAGTTTTCCTAAGAGTCCCGAGGGTGGTCTTACTGGAGATGAGATTATTCATTTTTGATGTTGGGTGGTTCCGCCTGTTAGGACTACATTATTTCACTGACAGTTACACACACCCTTCCACATCCTTAATCGTTTTGTATCCTCATCTATCTACCCTCGAGTCAATCATACTCAGATTGGCTTCGATATAGTATATTTTATGTATGCTATATGTCAAGGGTGGGAAATTGATCTAACATCTCTTTTGTTTCGGATTATGTCCTCAGTTACCATTCTTGGTAGCTCTCCTGTACGCCCCGCTCTTCCCTACGGTCTCCTCGTATCCCTCATTTGCTTCTTGGCAGGAATACCTATTTTAGAGGATGATGTATGCCTTTCTACTCCATCCTTCATTGACCGCAATACTTTGACCCGATCTCAGGGTCATTTACCTTCTGAGGCGAGAGTGAGACCACCTCCTTCTGCCCCATCATTTTTTGGAGAACCATCTACTCCTGTTGAGCCGAGTTCTATACCTTCTAGGTATGATTCTTCTAGATCTATTCGACCCATAGTAGAGGAGTTTGATACCTTACAGGCACAGGTGGCATCGCAGTCATAGATGCACGATGCCATGATGGCTCGTTTTGATGCCGAGGTTGAGGCTAGGGCTCGGAGTGACTCACGGATGACTGCGTTTTTTGATGAGATGAGACGATAGGAGATAGGCATAGGAGTAGGTTCATTAGGATTGAGCAACATGGCTGCCACATATGCTGATGCTGATACTGATTCTAGGATACCAGTTGATATTTATGTTTTGAGACATTGTATTTGTGTCACTTGATGTATTTTGATATTTATCCTACTATGATGTACTCATGGTCTTATTTATACCGTAGTTATGATATTATTTACTGCCATCTTTCTCATATCCATTGCCACAGTTTATCATTTATGCCCATTTTCATATGCTTGTTTTATCTGTCTCGTGCTTTGTCTATTCCAGACAAAAAGGGGGAGAGATATGTTATGTAGGGGGAGTTTAATTAAAAGTTGTGTTCACAATTTATTAATATATCTTAAATATTTTATGTTCCTCCATTCTTCACTTGGATATATTTTTTTGTGTCTCATGTATGTTGGTATCTTTTTTTTAGATTCAGAGATTCACTGCTACATCGCATTCAGAGACAGTTCTAGACTCAATGCTGTTGCTTCATAGTTTATTTATGTCCTGTATTTTTTTAGATTCATATATCCAGAATAGGACATTTAATATTGCCAGCATATTTTTTTTATATTTGTCCCGGAATAGCCAAAGGGGGGGATTTGTAAGCACAAATTTCTTATATATTTAATTTGTTTATATTTGGCTTAATTTTGGACAAAATAAATTGAGTTTAGACTAGTAATTAATTCGAGATTGAAGAAGTTTCATATTAAAGCCATGAAGAAGAAATCAAGTCAAGTTGCAGTTTCACTTTTTGATTGTTCTAAGATAACACAAGTATGAATAATAAAAGGAATATGTGATTTAGAATGTTGTTTAAATAATGGATGATTTAAATATTTTTTAATGTTTGGGAATTAAAAATTAAAGATTTGAAAATGCATTTGAATTATATCTGAGCCAATTTGTTTTTATACAAGGATAATCATGAAAAAAATCGAAAAAGTTTACTATCGTTCAAACGACATGTAAACTCGTTCGAACGACAGCGCTAGTCATTCAAACGACAGTGTTTGTCGCTGGAACGAGATGCCTCGATTTCCATATTTCATTTATTTTGGACTCTGGTTTGCTCGGGTATAAATATAACACTGCGTAGACGTTTTAAAAGAGAAATGAACAGTTTAAAGAATTCCCATTCTGTTTAGTTTCATCCTTTGTTTATTCAAGATCCTATTATCATAATCCTAAAGGGTTGTGATCTTGAACACATTCATAAGAAAACCTTGTTTGACTCTCTGTAGAGAGGATAAACCTACACCAGACTGAGGTCAAATTGGAAGTTCTGCGGTATTTCTTGCTTCGAGCTGAAGTGAGTGTTCCATTGCTGACGACATCGACCGACACATGCGGGCATTCATATGTCATCTTATTTCGCTGTACTCCGAGTGTAAACCGTTTCTTTACAAATTATAGTGTATATAAAAGGTTTTGCCCTTCGTGAATTTTTTCCTAAATTTGTTTCTTTTACCGCATGCTTTATTCATTCAACTGGTTAAATTGATTAGATGCTTGTTTAGGGTTTAAGAAGATAAAATTGGAAATAATTGATTGAGTTGGTTTTTACCTAAAGCACTTATTAAAGGGACACTTCAAGACCTATTTGAAATAATCCCCAGCGTTGTCTGACCTAAACTGTTTGATTTTTACACCAAACTGATTTTGTACCATGACATGAAAATTAAGAAGAACAAGGCTCACATATGATTTGTTATTTAGTAGAAAAATCCAAGATACCCTAGTGCAATCATTAATTAATGATACAAACCATCATGCACTTGAAATATTAGAAACAATGGAGGGACCCCAAATGTCACTATGGATTAAAAAGAAAGTGACTGAACTTCTTTTATTTCTTATTAGAAAAGGTACAATTTATGTTTTGCAAATTCATACACATCACGGTGAAAATTTTCAACGTCTAACCCTTTACAAAGAGAAGGAAACATACCCTTAAGATTCTTAAATGATGGATGCCCAAGTCTACGATGATAAACCCAAATTTTTTCTTTATTGGATAAACAACTTATAGATAAAAAAGACAATGGTGATTAGCTCGGTGTGTTTGATGTTTGAAGATAATAGAGCCCATCCCGTTCCTTAGCACGTCCAATCATCTTCCTCAAATCTCGTTCCTAGACAACACAGTAAGTAGGGTGAAAAATGACATGGCAACACAAATCTTGAGTAAGTTTTTATGTGAACACAAGACTAGTGGACAACTTTGGAACGTGGAGAACTCTTTTTAGCATAAGTAAAGGACTAATTTGGATATATCCTATTCCTGCTACCGTGGTTAATGAACCATCTGTTGTGGAAATTTTCCTATTGCTTAGGCAAGGTGTAATGTGCAAAAAAAATTCAATGAGTGTGTCATGTGGTTGGTGGATCCTTAGTCCATGACCTAAGAGTTGATAAAGGTTTCATCTGAGACATTTAATCCAATATATATAGGATACCCACCTGAATGTGCCAATGAGCATGTACCTGAGGATTTTTTCTATGTTCCAAGCAATGCTCTCAACTTTTTAATTTCATCCAAATCTACTTGCTCCCGAGGCCTTGCTTCCCCCGATTGCACCATGGTTGTGTATTCCTGCCAATTATTTCTCTATTTTCCCCCTTTGTATCCTCACTCTTTGTTGGATCTAGAGGTTTTGTTATGTAGTTTCCAACACTTTTCTCGAGTGTCTTGACTTTTTATAGTAGGTACACCACAAATTTTCCTCGCTATCATGGCTCGGAGTTTTTGACAGATCCACCCTTCCATTTGCTGGATTTTTTGGCTATTCTACTTATATTTTTGGATCACTGCCTGCTACCATAGACGATCCTTCCAAGGCCTGGGGTTCAAGCATGACTCCTCTCGTGATTTCCTCTGCTCGGATTATAGAGATGTTTTCATTCAGAGATTTCCTCCTTATCGAGTATTTGAATTCTAACTTGATTGAATTCAACATTGAGACTAATAAGAAAGTCGTAGACTCGGTCCTTCTCAATGTAGTTCTTCAGTATTTTTGCATCATCAGGGCACTTTGTCTTAATACATCAATAATGATCCAGTTTTGGCCACATATGTTTTAGCATGTTAGCACATTCATTAATAGTTTTGTTTCACTGCTTTACTACACCAATTTTAGCTTTAATCTCCTACACTTGGACTGAATCTTTTGCCTTTGAATACGTTTGTTGGGAAGCCTCCCAAATATCCTTTACAGTGGTAAAAAACATGTAAGTATCGCCAATCTCAGGTGTCATGGAGTTCCACAACCACGCCATGATCATTGAATCTTCCTCATCTAGGCATTAAACTGAGGGTCCTTCGGTTGCGGTCCTGTTCCGAGAAGGTGGCTCACCTTTGGCTTTCCCTTTAGAAGTGTGCGAACAAGTTGGGACCATTTTAGGCAATTCTTTCCATTCAACCTTTACGCTACCTGAATCTGATGCAGTTCTCCCTTGTTTAACACCACTTCCTCTGGTTGGCTTATCTCTCCACTCTTCGTAATTTTGTTCTGGCAATGGAGGTAGATGGTTATAAAAAATTTAGCTATTAAGGTTGAACAATCAGCAATGAAGGTTGAAGAATAGTCAACAATGAAGGCTATGAAATAGGAAAGAAATCAGGAATGAAGGTTGAGAAAAAAAAGGCTTAGGGCTCTGATACCATGTGAAAAAGAATTGTATTTTTCTTTTATTTCTGAGAAGAAGAATGGTCAAGGTTCTAAAAAATGCGGGGTGTGATCGAGGCCTGGAGGCCAAGCTTAAAGCCTTAGGTAGATATTAGATGTAAAAAGGCGTGAAGACCTTTTTAAAAAAATATATATATTTTAATATTTTTTGAATATAACAAGGCTATTAAAAAATACTAAAATTGTACATGCCTTGAAAATATGTCTGAATATTTGCAATTGGAGACCCTTTACCATATGCATGCTCCATAAGTCCTCATCATATAATCACCCAATTACATGCAATTAAAATTCAAAGTAGTTAATAAAATAAATAAGATTAATCATTATACAACAATATACTCTGTTTTGGGTTTGACACAACAAAAAACAACCCTAAAATTATCAACAACAATAATTTATACACCTGCTAAAATTATCAACAGTAATAAACTTGAAAAATGAAATAAAAAATATACCAACCTAAAGTTATCAACAACAATATATACCTGTTAAAATTATCAATAACAATATACTTGAAAAATGGAATAAAAAATATACCAGCGCTAAAATTATCAACAATAATATATAGTATATATCCCTGTTAAAATTATCAACAACAATATACTTGAAAAATGAAATAAAAAATATAATAACTCTAAAATTATCAATATCAATGTATACCTGTTAAAATTATCAACATCAATATACTCGAAAAATGAAATAAAAAATATACCTATTAAAAAGTATGGTTTATACTTTATGTGCCTGTTAGGGCTTGATTGACCTGAAGAGGGACGACAAGGGATTACGTTAATAAGCTAATGAGGGGCGATTAGGTATGCTACACCTTGAGAACATGTATGTTAGGATTTTCTTTAACCTTTTTTTTTGTATTTCGATCCAGAGAGAGAACAAGTATGTTAGCTCTTTAGGTTCTTCTTTAGGCTTTTGTTTTTTGGGTTTGGTGTTCTAAATAAGTATGTTAGCTCCGTATTTTTAAAAAAAAGGGTATAACAAAGTGATGTAGTTTTGTTTTTAAAAAAAAAGTGTTTTATAATGCGCCTTAACTAAAACAAAACCGTTTTACATTTCTTACCCCCCAAAAATGTTGACCAACGTTGACCGCGCCTTAATACACACCTAGAGCCAAATTTTGGCATATTAAAATAGCCCCACACCTAGGTGAGCCTAGGTGCATTTTTCAGAACACTTAGAATGGTACATATTTATAGTGTACAGACTAGGCTAAAAAGGAATAACATAGATCCTTAAAATAAGGATTCTTAAAACTAAAATCCTTAAAATAATGATCCCTAAATCAAGAAAATAGGATCCCTAAAATAGTGATCCTTAAAACATGGACTTTCTCTACACTCTCAAAGGTGGTGATCTATGTTGGCTCAATCGTAGGACTGTCAGACTCTGTCATCCTGAGTGTAGAAAATCTTCTCGACATGTATGATCCATCATGTCGGTTCAATATATGCCTTTGTTCTTCTTATCCCCATTCCAAATGCCTTGGGTTTTCAATTGTCCGATACATGAGGGAGTATCTCTTATCCTTTTGTCAGTCCACTTTTGCTCCAATGTCTGGGGTAATTGGATCTAGATTTGGATCAATTTGGGCCACCAGAGCTTGCCCACTGATGAGGATTTATGTCAAATTCTTTATCGTTTCTTGCATTTTAGTTTGACTTTTGACCAAACTCTGCAAGACTCCCTTCAAATTAGCCATACCCACAGTAGAACCAATATGCCTTTTTGTTGCATTACAGGATTTTGGATCATTAGACATTTTGATAGAAAATCGTCGAGATGACCCTAATTGGGTTCACATCAGAAATAATTGTTGGAATGTATATGTTATTTATGTAATTGACCATAAAGGTAATTGTGACACCCCGCTTAAAATAATAACGGTTGGTCAGCCCTATACTAAAATAAATTAGGAATCTCAAGTGAATCATTCTCAGCATCTACTGTCGAGACTAAAAACATAGCTAACTACCCAATACTAAAATAAGCGGATGCTAAAAAAATTTAAAACATACAATAAACATCATCCAACCAACAACATAATAACTACTGAACATGATAACATATGCACACAACTATGATAAAAAGAAGTAATTCTATATTACATCATAAGTACACAAAAAGGAAATACCCGAATATGATGTCGGGTCACAGACAATACAACATCATGAGGAGAAAAATATAAAGGTACTACATAATACCCTTGGGTATAAACCCGATATACAAACTGAATCCTTAACTAGATTTACAAAAGATAGTAAGTGGCTATAAAAAAACCCACAACAGTCCGCATCTGCTACAGTTCTGAGAACACTGGATAGAAAAGCATCATTGGCATCCTTGCGGTGGGACACCTATAATTTATTACAATATATGTATAGCAAGAGAGAGACATAAATGGGTCAGAGCCCGAGGTTGAAAACATTTTAGCAAGTGCATTAAAATGCATAATAATTATAAATGCACAATTCTATGATTAAAGTGGAGTCGCATTCCCTTGGAACTCAAACTTACCCCTCGACTATAGCGCGCACCTAAATGTATGCAGATGAACCTCAATTAAGCTACCAGACACATTCTAGGGACAATTAAATCTTAATCTATGCATAATCTACACCCGCGTAACCCACTATCTAAATTATAACCTTTATCCTCTATTCTGACATATCCTAAGTTTTCACCCGAGCTTATGCCTTAATATATTAATAGAATTCATCAGTTTCGAATTATTAGCATCAGAATAGTCACACATCATCTTTTTATTCTCATAAAGCATTGATTCGCTATAGCACATAAATCTGAGTACAAAAGACTAAACTTCTCCCAACTTTCAACATTACACTTTGTTTCGTACGTGGGACGCCTCGCAAAGTGAAATCCAAATAAGGAACCCCTCCGATACACTACTCCTTGACAATGTTGATCGTCGAGATCCATTATGCCCTCGGTATACAACACATATAATATCAGCTACTTATTTTAAATACTACTCTAAGTACCGAAGTAAGATATCATACATCACCCTTAGGGTCTATATAACATTATCCTAGTTATAGAACATGATCATTCAACCCTAACAAGCACGTACACATAACACACTTAGCGTACATTTAAATATCCAGAACACAATCGCTTATAGGATATAAAAATACTTCACAATGCTATCATCTTCCAGGAATTACTCACTTTATCCCGGGTTACCAGCCACCGGACTATTATCACACCGCCCTGATTAGCAAACAAAACACAATGTATGGGAAACGGTCATAGTTCCAAACCTGAAAGTGAGAACGACTCACACCCAAGACTTCTCACCCAGAGTAAAAATCACGCAATAAATAATGGATGACTATGACCTGGGAACTATACGCTCCCTTCTCCTCAAGCCACGGGCCTCACCCACATCGCACAACTTTCCATGATAGCACTGGAGGGGTATGCTCACACAGTAAGTATATGTATATCATTCACACTAGATATATATGCAATCATGTCATATATACAAACCATCACACAAGGGATATACATGTAATACCCCGTAATCTTAATGACTTTTAAAAATGTGTTATATTTTAAATTAATGGATTAATTGGATTTTATTATAAATTAATTCATTTGGGTTTTATCCGACTTGTTGATATTAAAACGAATGATTGTGTATATTCTTAAATATATTTAGGTAATATATGATTATGATGTTATGGTTATTGCTGTGAGTTATTAATTCAGAAATTTGAATTTTTAGTCGGACGTGGTATGGGATGTGTCGAGACAAATTTGTTAAATCAAAAAAGGAAATTTATTTTTACATCAACCTTATATTCATTTCAAGTGCTTCGCTGCATCCGAAAGGGTAGAAATATTGAAAAAAGTCTATTTGAATGTTGGTTTTGGGTCTCGGGTCGTTCGGAAATGAAAAGACACCCAAAAAGGGCATTTTGGTCATTTTTACAAGGGCTGAATAGTGATTTTGGATTTTTTTCTTATTATAAATAATTGGAGATTAGTTTTACGTGGGTTCATTCATCTCTTCTATACAAAGTTGAGAGGTCACCTTTTGAGAGAAAGTGAAAGGTTGCTTGGGAGAAGATAAGCTTACTTAGAAAGGAGGAGAACCAAGGACCAAAGGTCGCCACCATCAACCACCATCGGAAGTTGACCGGAGAAGGGGAGAACCACCTGTGATACACCACCCTAAAGGATCAGACCTTCATTAGAGGCAAGTATTTGATAATTGCAATCTAGTTAGTATATTGTCCATGTTACGATAGATATTAAAAATGAGATTTTAAACATGTTTGGAAGATAAGGATAGAGTTGTTAATTGATTTCTGGAAAATGGAAACATATAGGAATCAAACTCATGTTGTAGGTAAATAGTAATCCACGAAATAATCATTAATTTGTTGAAGAAATTCTGAAAATCATTGGTGTGTTCTTAAAATATCATGTATATAATTTTTTGGAAAACGAGGATAAATATATGCTTTTAATTGAAACTCTTGATGATCCTAGGCGGTTAGGAATGATTTATAACCTGTTAGGGTTGATGGGTATTGATGATGAGGAATTGGGTGTTGATTCTTAGAGGTATCTAGGTTCATAAATGGTGGGAAAACGCAGAATTCTGGGAAAGGAGACGAACAGTGGCATCTCGTGCGATCTAGCGCGAAGTCGTTCGAGCGAGATGGCATCTCGCACGAAGTTGCTCGAACGACACGTGAAAGTCATTCAAATGACAACCCTTCTGGTTCGAGCGACAGAGAGAATTTTTGGTGATTTTCTCAAAGTACAGTTTTGAGTTTACCGGTTTATTGGAGTGAGAGAAACTACCAAATAGTAAATTCATATAGGAAAGCATTTTGGGAAAAGTATATGAGAATTTATCATTTAATTATTTGTGTATAGAGAGAATCTACCTTGGATATAATGGGACTTAGGGAAGATTAGTAACCCTATATAAGAACCGAATTAATGTGATTGGGATATAATTGATGAGAATTATGATAATTAAATTTAGAAAAAAAGTCATAATATTTTAATACATGGGATTTAAAGAGATATAATGCTACATATGGGAACTATGTTAGGGTAGTGTGAGTAGTTGGTTGATATTATATTTATATAGGTAGATGATAATGGCTATTTGATTGATTGATAAGTTATGTGTATGACATACCTAGATTACTTGCTATTGACGGGAGGTTTGCGCGTGAGCGCAGTCATATCCTGATGAATCCATGGAATTTTTTATTTGTCGCTCAAGAACATAGTCCTTGAAAGACTTATCGGGGAGTTGATAAGTCCACTGACTATGGGAACGAAGGTATGTGCGTGACCCGTGGGTATGTGAACTATGTTCGCCTCCAATTTATGTGTTGATATTTATGGTTCGAGGAATCCTTACCGAACCTTTAGTCCCCTATTTGGCGATCAGCAATACTAGGACGTGATAGCAGAGTAATGCATGCACCGCAACTGTGTCTCGGGGTGCCGTATTATATATGTATATATGTTATGAATTAAATGAATGTATATATAGTGGTTAGATCAATCTACTGTGTGATGATTGTAAATGACGATGAATAGAGAAAAAGAATTGAATTAAGTTAATAAATATTTATTCTTATAGATTTGAAAAGCTTAATTCATATTAATGAGAAACATATATGAATGATTATACTACGTATGGTATGGGACATACGGGGTTATGATATGGGATAGAATCATATTATGAAAACTTGTTAGGAGGAACCATTAACTAGGAGGTTAATAGGAAACGATAAGAGTGCACTCTAGATGAGAGGTGAGAATATTAAGTGAGAGTCTGGATACTAACATGTACATAATAAATGCTTTATTGCACTTGATAAATATTTGCTATTTTCAAAATTATTTTACATCAGGCTCTGACCCATTTTCTTGCATATTCTCTTTTCTATTGTACCTTCTATATCAGGTGTCCAGCATCAGGGACGCTAACCTTAGAGGATTATGACGAGCTATGGAGCTACGGAGTATTGCTTAGACGCCAATATTCATTTGATTCATAGTGATATTTTGTTTAGGGCACGTTGCCCAAAGGAATTCAGTTATCTCTTTTCTATCTGAGTCATGTAGTCTTGTACTCGTGTCATTTTAATACATTTATTATTGTTGGGATTACTGTATTGGATTATTATTTGGGAACGTTTATTCCAGTTACATTTAAACTCTTTTGAGCTATCTATTCAGTTATTATTGTGATAGAATAAAATGTGTAGTGTTATTCGAAAACTAAAAAAATGAATTTTGTTGAATTAAAATTTGGAAATTTATTAACACCTGCTTATTTGGGTATTGGGTGATTAGTTAATGTTTTCGACAGTGATGCTGAGAATGAGCAAACTGCATATTCTATTTTAATTTGGTATGGGACTGGCCGCCCGGTATTTAATTAAGAGGGGTGTTATAGGTGGTATCAGAGCATCAGATTCTAGTGTCCTTTAGGGTCTGTACGGATTATTGTGTTTTCAGCTTAGCGTTCTTTGATGTAGAGCCCTATGATTCGGATTATTGATTTTCTAGTTACGCTTACGTTCTTCAGCTATTCTGCAAGGCAAGACTAATGGGGGCAGTTCTAATGGGACTCAACCAGGTCAGAGTCATCAGCGTCAGGGTGAATAGGGTTCCCAGATAAGGGACTATGCTAAGCGTTTATGAACTGCAGATTCTCGATTTGAGGATAGAGGTAATGGGCAAGGATAGTAGGGCCATCAGGGCCAGAGACAGGCTCATCGGGACCAAGGGAAATGAGGTAATGGCCAGCAGGGTCGGGGTCAACAGGGACAAAATGGTGGAAAGTTTGCTGGAAAATGTTTCATGTGCGGCAAGTATAGCCACAAACGACAAAATTGTCCTGATAAAGACAAATTCCCTCAGCAACAAAATGCTCGACAGGAGCCACAGTTACTAGTGTTTCCACCAGCTGCTGTTCTAGCTCCAGCTCCGGTGCTAGCACTACCTCCAATTCCAGCAGCTCCCGTGCAACAGGGTCAGTATGGGCATGTATATAACGTCCATCAGGCAGTGATTCAACAACCACCACCCGCGAATGAGGGTGTGTTTTCTATCTAAGGAGTTATGAGGCGCATATTGATTTTTGTTATGATTAATTTTGTAGGGGCTAACGGGTTACTAAACATAGCCTTTAGCACTGTTATTTACGTAGACTCACTGAAGGGTTGTGGGACACCTATATTTTTACATGTCATCATGTGGGTATGATTTTATCACAGAATTATATACATTAGGCATGTTCGAACATGATGTGACTATCGGCGTGGATTGACTTATGGTATAGGAGAGAGTATGGACTATTATAGCCAGCGTCTTATATTTAACAAGAGGGTAGATGAGTAGACTTTATTTGAAATCAAAAAAACCTGTAGAGAGGTTATAAACTATTGACTAAGGACCTGAGGAGTTTCGATGACCGACTACTTTAGGTAGTAGTGTATCGGGGGGGTTCCTTGTTTGGATTTCACTTGCGAGACACCCCACGCATGGAACTAACAAACGTTGGGAGTCGAAATAAGTTAGGTCTTTAGGATATGAGTTTATAACCTTTGCGATAAATCAGAGTATTATGCGGGTAACCATCTCCATTTTATAATGGAAGTTATACGATAGGGTGTATGAGCGTCCTGGATGGTTGGATTGTAGTATTTTTCATAATTGTGAAACAGTAAGTATATATATTTTTAGGATAAGGAACGTAGAGGTTGTGACTTCAGGATTTATTTACTTAATGATTAAGGATCATTTTTTTTCAAACTTTGTCACGAGGATGGTATAGGGAAGATTGGGTAAAGTTAAAATTCGATTCAGTTGAAACTATATGGTGAGGCTTGGCATAAAACATCAATGGGAATTTTCATTAATGTACTGTATGGGAGGTATGGCATAGATTATTTGTGATGTGAGATTTATACTCAGAGTTGACCTTACCATTATGATTTATCTTTCTAAATTTCGGGACGAAATTCTATTATAAGGGGGGAGTATGTAATACCCCGTAATTTTAATGACTTTTAAAAATGTGTTATATTTTAAATTAATGGATTAATTGGATTTTATTATAAATTAATTCATTTGGGTTTTATCCGACTTGTGGATATTAAAACGAATGATTCTGTATATTACTTAAAGATATTTAGGTAATATATGATTATGATGTTATGGCTATTGTTGTAAGTTATTAATTCAGAAATTTGAATTTTTAGTCGTACGCGGTATGGGACATATCGGGACAAATTTGTTAAATCAAAAAAGGAAATTTATATTTACATCAACCTTATAGTCATTTCGAGTGCGTCGTTGCATTTGGAAGGGTAGAAATAGTCAGAAAAGTCTATTTGGATGTTGGTTTTGGGTCTCTTGTCTTTCGGAAATGAAAAGACACCCAAAAAGGGCATTTTGGTCATTTTTACAGTGGGGATGAATAGTGATTTTGGATTTTGTCTTATTATAAATAATTGGAGATTAGTTGTACGTGGGTTCATTCATCTCTTCTACACAAAGTTGAGAGGTCACCTTTTGAAAGAAAGTGAAAGGTTGCTTGGGAGAAGATAAGCTTACTTGGAAAGGAGGAGAACCAAGGACCAAAGGTCACAATCACCAACCACCACCGAAAGTTGACCAGAGAAGGGGAAAACCACCTGTGATACACCACCCCAAAGGATCAGACCTTCATTAGAGGCAAGTATTTGATAATTGCAATATAGTTAGTATATTTTCCATGTTAGGATAGATATTAAACACTACACAAAAAATGTCAATCTGGCACGCTTAGGCAAGGAGATTCTGGCACTGTTTAAAATCGTGCGAGATTCTGGCACGGTTTTATCATAATCTGGTATGGTTTGAAATAGTGCCAAAATTTGGCACGGTTTTTAACTGTGCCAAATATGGGTACGCTTTGTTAAAAAAATAACCCCCCAAAATTTGGAGCGGGGACCAAATTTTCAAGACATTCTGATCCCCCCTCTCTCTCTCTCTCCCTCCCGGCTTCCTCATCGTTTCTACTCCTCATCGCTTCTCCCCCTCATTGTTGCTCTGCGTCGCTGCTACTGCTCCCACGCTACCGGCCTCATCACCGTAAGGTATTACATCTATCTCTCTCTCTATATATATATATATATATATATCAGTTGCTATTTAGGGGTAACGATTTCGGGTTGCGATTTAGGGGTAGGGGTACCGATTTCGGGTACCTGATATATATATATATATATATATATATATATATATATGTATGTATGTATCAGTTGCAATTTCGGGTACCGATTTCATTGAAGCTTGAGGAAAAATCAAAATATCAAGGCTTATAGAGAAATCCATATTTAAAAATAATTGTCACACGCAGTGTGTGTGTGTTCGTATAGTTGTATATTTTCCTTTTTACAACCATGTGTCTCGTTGCTGAGTTGATTGTCTGTGTGTGTAGATTTGGAACTTGAAGGGTGGAATTTAAATAAAAATGGGATTATTTCACTAAAACTTTAGGAGAAAAAAATGAGAAATAAAGGTCTATGGAGAAATTTAGAATTAGAATTAGAATTAATTGCCAAAATATGTATGTGTGTGTGTGTGTGTGTGTGTGTGTGTGTTTGTGTGTGTGTATATTGTCATTTGAACACCTTAGTGTCTCATCAATGAATTGATTGTTTATGTATATATGTGTGCGTGGACATAGTGTGTGTACTTGAAGATGGAAGGGAAGAAGTGCACTAAAGATCAGCTTTTGATTGGTATGAATATGTATATTTACACATGTATGTATATACATGTAATTATACACTTTAAATTTATTAGCTCTGTGTTTGGTTGATGAAATAGTGCCAAACGTTTTTGCAAAACGTGGCCGAAATGTTGTTGTGAGCAATCACCGGGGGCTTGGGGGCATATCAATAACAGTAAGTAAGTATTCACTATGTGGAATTTTTCTTTATTTTTTCCATTCTTTATTTTTTTTCTTTTTATTGTCCAGTAAGAAACCATTCAATAAATTTCTGTAATTGAATTATATATAATGATGTAGTTAGCATCCATTTTGACTGTTCACTTGTGCTAAGGATTTAGTTAGCATGGATACAAAGGTAAGCTTATTGTTCATACCCTTTGGACCTGATTTCTTTCTAGTTTATTCTCTGGTTAATTTTGATCACATTAACGTATTGTAGGTCAGGATGTTAGCGGTGTATATGTAAAAGTAGCTTCAGAGCAAGGCCAAGGCCAAGGAATTACAAGTAATGTAACTTTCACATGCAGAATCCCACTAACTCGCTACTGGACAGGTAAAACTCTAGTATTATATTTTACTTCTAATAAGATATATAGTTTTATATATGTGTTGTAGTTTATATATGCATGTCCTTTAGTGTATATATGGGTATGGGGTTTAACACTTTTTTTTTTAAATTAGGTGTTTTCATATTTGAAGTTTTATTATGGAAGTAAAATTAAAGTTACGTGATCTTATGCTATTAATCTAGACGTAATTGGCTCAACTATGAGAAACTATATAAGATTATTTACTTATTACTAGAAGTCACAAAATAAAAAACTTTAGTTATGTGAGCATTCCCACATCACCAGCCTCCAAATGAGCCCATAGGAGGCACGAACACCTCGCACGGGACCAATGTAACTTGTAGGAACTGATCGCGTAGTCCCGGGTCTCCCGGATTGAGAGTATGACGATAATTTGCCAAAATAAACACTTAGACTTGAAAACAGACCGTTAAAGGGTGAAAACCCAAACCAGCCCCCAAACGAACACGTAGGAGACATGAACACCTCCCACGGGGCCAATGTAACTTATAGGAACTGACTGCGTAGCCCCGGGTCGCCCGATTTGAGAGTATGACGATAATTTGAAAAAATCAAAACTTGGACTTAAAAACAAGTCGTTAAAGGGTGAAAACCTAAACCAGCCCCCCAAATGGACCCGTAAGAGGCACGAACACCTCGCACAAGACCAATGGAGCTTGTAGAACCTGTCCGCGTAGTCCCGGTTTGAGAGTATGACGATAATTTTCAAAAAAAACACTTTGACTTGAAAAAGGCCGTTAAAGGGTGAAAACCCAAACCATCACCCAAACACCCCGTAGGAGGCACGAAGACCTCGCACGGGACCAATGTAACTTGT
Source organism: Sambucus nigra (assembly GCA_949130495.1). Taxonomy (NCBI): domain Eukaryota; kingdom Viridiplantae; phylum Streptophyta; class Magnoliopsida; order Dipsacales; family Adoxaceae; genus Sambucus; species Sambucus nigra. The sequence goes on from OX422212.1 coordinate 367,816,569, forward strand.
AGGAACTGACCGCGTAGTCCCGGGTCTCTCGGTTTGGAAGTATGATGATAATTTACACAAATAACCCTTAGAATTGCAAACAGGCCGTTAAAGGGTGAAATCCAAACCAACCCCCAAACGACCCCATAGGAGGCACGAACACCTCGCACGGGACTAATGTAACTTGTAAGAACTGATCGCGCAGTCCCGGGTCTCTCGATTTGAGAGTATGACGATAATTTGCAAAAATCAACACTTAGACATAAAAATAAGCCGTTAAAGAGTGAAAACCAAAACCAACCCCCAAACGGACCCGTAAGAGGCACGAACACCTCGCACGGGACCAATGTAACTTGTAGTAACTGACCGCGTAGTCCCGGGTCTACCGGTTTGAGAGTATGACAATAATTTAAAAACATCACACTTATACTTGAAAACAGGCCGTTAAAGGGTGAAAATCCAAACCAGTCCCCAAACGACCCCATAGGAGGCACGAACACCTCGTACAGGACCAATGTAACTTATAGGAACTGACTGCGTAGTCCCGGGTCTCCCGATTTGAGAGTATGACGATAATTTGCAAAAATCACACTTATACTTGAAAACAAGCTGTTAAAGGGAGAAAATCAAAACCATCCCCCAAACGACCCCGTAGGAGGGACGAACTCCTCGCACAGGACTAATGTAACTTGTAGGAACCGACCGCGTAGTCTCGAGTCTTCCAATTTGAGAGTACGACGATAAGTTGCAAAAATAATTCTCAGACGAAAACAGGCCGTTAAAGGGTGAAAACCTAAACCAGCCCCCAAACGGACCCGTAAGAGGCACGAACACCACGCACAAGACAAATGTAGCTTGTAGGAACTGATCGTGTAGTCCCGGGTCCCCCGGTTTGAGAGTATGACGACAATTTGCAAAAATCACACTTTGACGTGAAAATAGGCTGTTAATGGGAAAAATCCAAACCAGCCCCCAAACAACCCCGTAAGAGGCACGAACACCTCGTACGGGACCAATGTAACTTGTAGGAACTGACCGCATAGTCCCGGGTCTCCCAGTTTGGAAGTATGACGAAAATTTTCAAAAATAACTCTTAGACTTGAAAACAGGCCGTTAAGGGGTGAAAACCCAAACCAACCCCCAAACGACCCCGTAGGAGGCACGAACACCTCGCACGGGACCAATGTAACTTGTTGGAACTGACCGCGCAGTCTCGGGTCTCCTGATTTGAGAGTATGAGAATAACTTGTAAAAATTAACACTTAGATTAAAAATAAGTCGTTAAAGGGTGAAAACCTAAACCAGCCCCCAAACGGACCCATAAGAGGAACGAACACCTCGCACTGGACCAATGTAACTTGAGTAACTGACCGCGTAGTCCCGAGTCTCCCGGTTTGAGAGTATGACGATAATTTGCAAAAATCACACTAATACATGAAAACAGGCCGTTAAAGGGTGAAAACCCAAACAGCCCCCAAACGACCCCGTAGGAGGCACGAACACCTCGCACGGGACCAACATAACTTGTAGGAACTGACCGCTTTGTCTTGAGTCTTCCGATTTGAGAGTATGATGGTAATTTACAAAAATCACAATTGCATTTGAAAGCAGGCCGTTAAAGGGTGAAAACCCAAACCAACCCCCAAACGATCCCGTAGGAGGCACGAACACCTCGCACCGGAATAATGTAACTTGTAGGAACTGATTGCCTAGTCTTGGGTCTCCTAGTTTAAGAGTATGACCATAATTTGCAAAAATCACACTTGCACTTGAAAGCAGGCTGTTAAAGGGTGAAAACCTAAACCAGCCCCCGAACGACCCCGTAGGAGGCACGAACACCTCGCACGGGACCAGTGTAACTTGTAAGAACTGACCGCGTAGTCTCGGGTCCCCCGGTTTGAGAGTATGACGATAATTTACAAAACATGAACACTTAGACTTAAAAATAGGTCATTTAATGGTGAAAACCCACACCAGACTCCAAACGACCCCATAGGAGGTAAGAACACCTCACACGAGACCAATGTAACATGCAGGAACTAACCGCATAGTCTCGGGTCTCCCGATTTGAGAGTATGACGATAATTTGCAAAAATAACTCTTTGAGTTGAAAATAGGCCGTTAAAGGGAGAAAACCCAAACAAGCACCCAAATGACCCCGTAGGAGGCACGAACACCTCACACGGGACCAATGTAATTTGTAGGAACCGATCGCGTAGTCCCGGGTCTCCCGATTTCAGAGTATGACGATTATTTGCAAAAATCACACTTATACTTGAAAACAGGCCGTTAAAGGATGAAAAACCAAACCAACCCACAAACAACCCCGTAGGAGGCACGAACACCTCGCACGGGACCAACGTAACTTGTAGGAACTAACCGCATAGTCCCGAGTCTCCCAGTTTGAGAGTATGACGATAATTTGCAAAAATAACACTTGCACTTGAAAGCAGGTTGTTAAAGGGTTAAAATCGAAACCAGTTGCCAAACGACCCCGTAGGAGGCACAAACACCTCGCACGGGACCAATGTAACTTGTAGGAAGTGACCGCGTAGTCCCGGGTCTCCCGGTTTGAGAGTATGACGATAATTTGCCAAAATCAATACTTACTTGAAAATAAGACGTTAAAGGGTGAAAACTCAAACCAACCCACAAACGACCCCGTAGGAGGCATGGACACCTCGCACGGGACCAATGTAACTTTAGGAACTGACTGCGTAGCCCCGGGTCTCCCGGTTTGAGAGTATGACAATAATTTACAAAAATAACACTTTGACTTCAAAACAGGTCGTTAAAGGATGAAAACCCAAACCAGTCCCCAATCGACCCCATAGGAGGCACGAACACCTTGAACGGGACCAATGTAACTTGTCGAAACTGACCGCGTAGTCCCGGGTCTCCCGATTTGAGAGTATGACGATAATTTGCAAAAATAACTCTTTGACTTGAAAACCGACCGTTAAAGGGTGAAAACCCAAACCAGCACCCAAATGATCCCGTAGGAGGCACGAACACCTCACACGGGACCAATGTAATTTGTAGGAACCGATCGTGTAGTCCCGGGTCTCCCGATTTGAGTGTATGATGATTATTTGAAAAAATCACACTTATACTTGAAAACCGGACGTTAAAGGATGAAAAACCAAACCAGCCCCCAAACGACCCCGTAGGAGGCACGAACACCTCGTACGGGACCAACGTAACTTGTAGGAACTAACCGCGTAGTCCCGAGTCTCCCAGTTTGAGAGTATGACGATAATTTACAAAAATCACACTTGAACTTGAAAGCAGGTCGTTAAAGGGTGAAAATCGAAACCAGTTGCCAAACGACCCCGTAGGAGGCACAAACACCTCGTACGGGACCAATGTAACTTGTAGGAAGTGACCGCGTACTCCCGGGTCTCCCGGTTTGAGAGTATGACGATAATTTGCAAAAATCTATACTTACTTGAAAATAAGACGTTAAAGGGTGAAAACTCAAACCAACCCCCAAACGACCCCGTAGGAGGCATGAACACCTCGCACGGGACCAATGTAACTTGTAGGAACTGACTGCGTAGCCTCGGGTCTCCCGGTTTGAGAGTTTGACCATAATTTACAAAAATAACACTTAGACTTCAAAACAGGCCGTTAAAAGGTGAAAACCCAAACCCGCCCCCAATCGACCCCATAGGAGGCACGAACACCTTGAACGGGACTAATGTAACTTGTCGAAACTGAACGCGTAGTCCCGGGTCGCCCGATTTGAGAGTATGACGATAATTTAAAAAAATCAACACTTGGACTTAAAAATAAGCCGTTAAAGGGTGAAAACCTAAACCAGCCCCCAAACGGACTCGTAAGAGGCACGAACACCTCGCATAGAACCAGTGTAGCTTGTAGAACCTAGTTGCGTAGTCTCGGGTCTCTCGGTTTAAGAGTATGACGATAATTTGCAAAAATCACACTTTGACTTGAAAACAGGCCATTAAAGAGTGAAAACCCAAACCAACTCCCAAACGACCCCGTAGGAGGCACGAACACCTCGCACGGGACCAATGTAACTTGTAGGAACTGATCACGTAGTCCCGGGTCTGCCGATTTGAGAGTATGATGATGATTTTCAAGAATCACACTTATACTTGAAAACATGTCGTTAAAGGGTGAAAACCCAAACCAGCACCCAAACGACCTCGTAGGAGGCACGAAGACCTCGCACCGCACCAATGTAACTTGTAAGAACTGACCGCGTAGTCCCGGGTCTCCCGGTTGGGAAGTATGACGATAATTTACAAAAATAACTCTTAGACTTGAAAACAAGTCGTTAAAGGGTGAAACCCAAGCCATCCCCCAAACGACCCCGTAGGAGGCACGAACACCTCGCACGGGACCAATGTAACTTGTAGGAACTGATCGCGCAGTCCCGGGTCTCCCGATTTGAGAGTATAACGATATATTGCAACAATCAACACTTAGACTTAAAAACAAGTCGTTAAAGGATGAAAACATAAACCAGCCCCCAAACGGACCCGTAAGAGGCACGAACACCTCGCACGGGACCAATGTAACTTGTAGTAACTGACCGCGTAGTCCCGGGTCTCCCGGTTTGGAAGTATGATGATAATTTGAAAAAATGACTCTTAGACTTAAAAACAGGTCTTTAAAGGGTGAAAACCCAAACCAACCCCCAAACGACCTCGTAGGAGGCACAAACATCTCGCACGGGACCAATGTACCTTGTAAGAACTGACCGTGTGGTCCCGGGTCTCCCGATTTGAGAGTATGACAATATATTACTAAAATGAACACTTAGACTCAGAAACTAGCCGTTAAAGGGTGAAAACCTAAACTAGCCCCCAAACGGACCCGTAAGAGGCCCGAACACCTCATACGGGACCAATATAACTTGTAGTAACTGACCGCGTAGTCTCGGGTCTCTCGGTTTGAGAGTATGACGATAAGTTGCAAAAATCAACACTTGGACTTAAAAATAAGTCGTTAAAGGGTGAAAACCTAAACCAGCCCCCAAACGGACCCGTAAGAAGCACGAACACCTCGTACGGGACCATTGTAACTTGTAGTAACTGACCGCGTAGTCCCGGGTCTCCTGGTTTGGAAGTATGACGATAATTTGCAAAAATAAATCTTAGACTTGAAAACAGGCCGTTAAAGGGTGAAAACCCAAACCAACCCCCAAACGACCTCGTAGGCGGCACAAACACCTCGCACGGGACCAATGTAACTTGTAGGAACTGACCACGTGGTCCCGGGTCTCCCGATTTGAGAGTATGACGATAATTTACTAAAATGAACACTTAGACTCAGAAATAAGCCTTTAAAGGGTGAAAACCTAAACCAACCCCCAAACGGACCCGTAAGAGGCATGAACACCTCGCACGGGACCAATGTAACTTGTAGTAACTGACCGCGTAGTCTCGAGTCTCCCGGTTTGAGAGTATAATGATAAGTTGCAAAAATAACTCTTAGACAAAAAAAGGGCGTTAAAGGGTGAAAACCTAAACCAGCCCCCAAACGGACCCGTAAGAGGCATGGACACCACGCACAGGACCAATGTAGCTTGTAGGAACTGATCGCGTAGTCCCGGGTCTCCTGGTTTTTGAGTATGATGATAATTTACAAAAATCACACTTTGACTTGAAAACAGACCGTTAAAGGGTGAAAACCCAAACCAGCTCCCAAACGACCCCGTAAGAGGTACGAACACCTCGCACGGGACCAATGTAAGTTGTAGGAACTAACCGCGTAGTCCCGGGTCTCCCGGTTTGGAAGTATAACGATAATTTGTAAAAATAACTCTTAGACTTGAAAATAAGACGTTAAAGGGTGAAAACTCAAACCATCCCGCAAACGACTCCGTATGAGGCATGAACACCTCGCACGAGACCAATGTAACTTGTAGGAACTGACCGCGTAGCCCCGGGTCTCCTGATTTGAGAGTATGACAATAATTGGCAAAAATAACACTTATACTTCAAAACAGGCCGTTAAAGGGTGAAAACCTGAACCAGCCCCCAAACGACCCCATAGGAGGCATGAACACATTGAACGGGGCCAATGTACCTTATCGAAACTGACCGTGTAGTCCCAGGTTGCCCGGATTGAGAGTATGACCATAATTTGAAAAAATCAACACTTGGATTTAAAAACAAGTCGTTAAAGGGTGAAAACCCAAACCAGCCCCCGAACGGACTCGTAAGAGGCACGAACACCTCGCACAGAACCAGTGAAGCTTATAAAACCTCGCCGCGTAGTACCGGGTCTCCCAGTTTGAGAGTATGACGATAATGTGCAAAAATCACACTTTGACTTGAAAACAGGCCGTTAAAGGGTGAAAACCCAAACCAGCACCCAAACGACCCCGTAGGAGGCACGAAGACCTCGTACCGCACCAATGTAACTTGTAGGAACTGACCGCGTAGTCCTGGGTCTCCCGATTTGGAAGTATGATGATAATTTACAAAAATAATTCTTATACTTGAAAACAGGTCGTTAAAGGGTGAAACCCAAACCAGCCCCCAAACGACCCTGTAGGAGGCACGAACACCTCTCACGGGACCAATGTAACTTATAGGAACCGATCGCGCAGTCCCGGGTCTCCCAATTTGAGAGTATGACGATAATTTAAAAAAATCAACACTTAGACTTAAAAACAAGCCGTTAAAGGGTGAAAACCTAAACCAGCCCCCAAACGGACCCGTTAGAGGCACGAACACCTCGCACGGGACCAATGTAACTTGTAGTAACTGACCGCATAGTCCAGGGTCTCCCGGTTTGAGAGTATGACGATAATTTACAAAAATCACACTTATACTTGGAAACAGGTCGTTAAAGGGTGAAAATCCAAACCAGCCACCAAATGACCCCGTAGGAGGCACGAACACCTCGCACCGGACCAATGTAACTTGTAGGAACTAAGCGCGGAGTCCCGGGTCTCCCGGTTTGAGAGTATGACGATAATTAGCAAAAATCACACTTACACTTGAAAATAGGTCGTTAAAGGGTGAAAACCCAAACCATCCCATAAACGACCCAGTAGGAGGCACGAACACCTTGCACAGGACCAATGTAACTTGTAGGAACTGGCCGCCTAGTCTCGGGTCTCCAAGTTTGAGACTATGACCATAAGTTGCAAAAATAACCCTTAGATGAAAATAGGGTGTTAAAGGGTGAAAACCTAAACCAGCCCCCAAACGGACCCATAAGAGGCACGAACACCATGCACAGGACCAATGTAACTTGTAGGAACTGATCGCGTAGTCCCGAGTCTCCTGGTTTTTTAGTATGACGATAATTTGCAAAAATCACACTTTGACTTGAAAACAGGTCGTTAAAGGGTGAAAACCCAAACCAGCCCCCAATCGACCCCGTAAGAGGCACGAACACCTTGAACGGGACCAATGTAACTTGTAGGAACTGACCGCGTAGTCCCGAGTCTCCCAATTTGGAAGTTTGACGATAATTTGCAAAAATAACTCTTAGACTTGAAAACGGGTCGTAAAAGGGTGAAAACCCAAACCAACCCCTGTAGGAGGCACGAACACCTCGCACGGGACCAATGTAACTTATAGGAAGTTTACCGCGTAGTCCCGGGTCTCTCGATTTGAGAGTATGATGATAATTTACAAAACTGAACACTTAGACTCAAAAATAAGCCGTTAAAGGGTGAAAACCTAAACCAGCTCCCAAACGGACCCGTAAGAGGTACGAACACCTCGCACGGGACCAATGTAACTTGAGTAACCGACCGCGTAGTCCCGAGGCTCATGGTTTGAGAGTATGATGATAATTTGGAAAAATCACACTAATACTTGAAAACAGGCCGTTAAAGGGTGAAAACCCAAACCAACCCCCAAATGACCCCGTAAGAGGCACGAACACCTCGCACGGGACCAATGTAACATGTAGGAACTGACCGCATAGTCCCGAGCCTCCCGATTTGAGAGTATGACGATAATTTGCAAAAATCACACTTGCACTTGAAAGCAGGCCGTTAAAGGGTGAAACCCAAACCAACCCTCAAATGACCCTGTAGGAGGCACGAACACCTCTCACGGGACTAATGTAACTTGTAGGAACTGACCGCGTAGTCTCGGGTCTCCCAATTTTAGAGTATGACGATAATTTACAAAAATAACTCTTAGACTTGAAAACAGGTCGTTAAAGGGTGAAAACCAACACCAACCTCCAAACGACCCCGTAGGAGGCACGGACACCTCACACGAGACCAATGTAACTTGTAGGAATAGACCGCGTAGTCCCGGGACTCCCGGTTTGGGAGTATGACGATAATTTGCAAAAATCACACTTTGACTTGAAAACAGGCCCTTAAAGGGTGAAAACAAAGCCAGCCCCCAAACGACCCCATAGGAGGCACGAACACCTCGCACGGGACCAATGTAACTTGTAGGAACTAACTGCGTAGTCCCGGGTCTCCCAGTTTGGAAGTATGATGATAATTTGCAAAAATAACTCTTAGACTTGAAAACAGACAGTTAAAGGTTGAAAACCCAAACCAACCCCCAAACGACCCCGTAGGAGGCACATATACCTCGCACGGGACCAATGTAACTTGTAGCAACTAACCGCGTGGTCCCGGATCTGCCGATTTGAGAGTATGAATATAATTTACAAAAATGAACACTTAGACTCAAAAAGAAGTCGTTAAAGGGTGAAAACCTAAACCATCCCACAAACGGACCCGTAAGAGGCACGAACACCTCGCACGGTACCAATGTAACTTGTAGTAACTGACCGCGTAGTCTTGGGTCTCCCGGTTTGAGAGTATGATGAAAATTTGCAAAAATCACGCTTATACTTAAAAACAGGCCGTTAAAGGGTGAAAACCCAAACCAGCCCCCAAACGACCCTGTAGGAAGCATGAACACCTCCCACGGGGCCTATGTAACTTGTAGGAACTGACCGCGTAGTCCGGGGTCTCCCGATTTTTAGAGTTTGACGATAATTTGGAAAAATCACACTTGCACTTGAAAGCAGACCGTTAAAGGGTGAAAACCCAAAGCAGCCCCCAAACACCCCCGTAGGTGGCACGAACACCTCGCACAGGCCAATTGTAACTTGTAGGAACTAACCGCTTAGTCTCGGGTCTCCCGGTTTGAGATTATGATGATAAGTTGCAAAAATAACTCTTAGACGAAAATAGGCCATTAAAGGGTGAAAACCTAAACCGGCCCCCAAACGGACCCGTAAGAGGCACGAACACCACATATAGGACCAATGTAGCTTGTAGGAACTGATCGCGTAGTCCCCGGTCTCCCAGTTTGAGATATGATGATCATTTTCAAAAATCACACTTTGACTTGAAAACAGGCCATTAAAGGGTGAAAACCCAAACCAGCCCCCAAACGACCCCGTAAGAGGCACGAACACCTCCTACGGGACCAATGTAACTTGTAGGAATTGACCGTGTAGTCATGGGTCTCCCGGTTTGGAATTATGACGATAATTTGCAAAAATAAGTCTTAGACTTGAAAACAGGTCGTTAAAGGGTGAAAACCCAAACTAACCCCCGAACGACCCCGTAGGAGGCATGAACACCTCGCATGGGACCAATATAACTTGTACGAACTGACCGCATAGTCCAGGGTCTCTCGATTTGAGAGTATGATAAAACTTTGCAAAAATCACGCTTATACTTAAAAACAGGACGTTAAAGGGTGAAAACCTAAACCAGGTCCCAAACGAACCCGTAGATGGCATGGACACCTCACACGAGACCAATGTAACTTATATGAACTGACCGCGTAGTCACGGGTCTCCCAATTTGAATGTATGACCATAATTTGCAAAAACAAACTTGCACCTGAAAGCAGGCCATTAAAGGGTGAAAACCTAAACCAGCCCCCGAACGACCCCGTAGGAGGCTCGAACACCTCACACCGGACCAATGTAACTTGGAGGAACAGATCGTGTAGTCTCGGTTCTCCCGGTTTGAAAGTATGATGATAATTTCGAAAAATAACTCTTAGACTTAAAAACAGGCCCTTAAAAGATGAAAACCCACACCAACCTCCAAACGACCCCATAGGAGGCACGAACACCTCGCATGGGACCAGTGTAACTTGTAGGAACTGACCGCATAGTCCCGGGTCTCCCAAATTCAGATTATGAAGTTAATTAGCAAAAATAACTCTTAGACTTGAAAGGAGGCCGTTTAAGGGTGAAAACCCAAACCAGCCCCAAAACGACCCCGTAGGAGGCACGAACACCTCGCATGGGAACAATGTAACTTGTAGGAACTGATCGCGTAGTCCCGGGTGTCTCGATTTGAGAGTATGACGATAATTTTCAAAAATCACACTTATACTTGAAAACAGGCCGTTAAAGGGTGAAAACCTAAACCAGCCCCCAAACGACCCCGTTGGAGGCACGAACACCTCTCACGGGTCCAATGTAACTTGTAGGAACTGATCGCGTAGTTCCGGGGCTCCCTATTTGAGAGTATGACGATAATGTGAAAAAATCACACTTATACTTGAAAATAGGCCGTTAAAGGGTGGAAACCCAAACCATCCCCCAAACGACCCCGTAGGAGGCACGAACACCTCGCACAGGACCAATGTAACTTGTAGGAACTTACCGCGTAGTCTCGGGTCCCCCGATTTGAGCGTATGACGATAAGTTGCAAGAATAACTCTTAGACTTGAAAACATGTCGTTAAAGGGTGAAAACCCAAACCAACCCCCAAACGATCTCGTAGGAGGCACAAACACCTCGCACGAGACCAATGTAACTTGTAGGAAGTGACCGCGTGGTCCTGGGTCTCCCGATTTGAGAGTATGATGATAATTTACTAAAATGAACACTTAGACTCAGAAACAAGCCGTTCAAGGGTGAAAACCTAAACCAGCCCCCAAACGGACCCGTAAGATGCACGAACACCTCGTACGGGACCAATGTAACTTGTAGTAACTGACCGCGTAGTCTCGGGTCTCCCGGTTTGAGAGTATGACGATAAGTTGCAACAATCAACATTTAGACTTAAAATTAAGTCGTTAAAGGGTGAAAACCTAAATTAGCCCCCAAATGGAACCGTAAGAGGCACGAACACCTCGCACGGGACCAATATAACTTGTATTGACTGACCGCATAGTCCCGGGTCTCTCGATTTGAGATTATGACGATAATTTGCAAAAATTAACACTTAGACTCGAAACAAGTCGTTAAAGGGTGAAAACCCAAACCATCCCCCAAACGACCCCGTAAGAGGCACGAATACCTCGAACGGGACCAATGTAACTTGAGTAACAGACCGCGTAGTCTAGGGTCTCCCGGTTTGAGAGTATGACGATAATTTGCTAAAATCACACTTATACTTAAACACAGGCCATTAAAGGGTGAAAAACCAATCTAGCCCCCAAACGACCCCGTAGGAGACACGAACACCTCGCACGGGACCAACGTAACTTATAGGAACTGACCGCGAAGTCCCGAGTCTCCCGGTTTGAGAGTATGACGATAATTTGCGAAAATCACACTTGCACTTGAAAGCAGGCCGTTAAGGGGTGAAAACCCAAACCAGCCCCCAAACGACCCCGTAGGAGGCATGAACACCTCGCACGGGACCAATATAACTTGTAGGAACTGACCGCATAGTCTCGAGTCTCCCGATTTGAGAGTATGACGATAATTTGCAAAAATAACTCTTAGACTTGAAAACAGGCTGTTAAAGGGTGAAAACCCACACCAGCCTCCAAACGACCCCGTAGGAGGCACGAACACCTCACACGGGACTAATGTAACTTGAAGGAACTGACCGCGTAGTCCCGAGTCTCTCGGTTTGGGAGTATGACGATAATTTGCAAAAATCACACTTTGACTTGAAAACAGGCCGTTAAAGGGTGAAAACCCAAACCAGTCCCCGAACGACCCCATAGGAGGCACGAACACCTCGCACTGGACCAATGTAACTTGTAGGAACTAACTGCGTAGTCCCGGGTCTCCCGGTTTGGAAGTATGATGATAATTTGAAAAAATAACTCTTAAACTTGAAAACAGGCCGTTAAAGGGTGAAAACCCAAACCAACCCCCAAACGACCTCGTAGGAGGCACAAACACCTCGCACGGGACTAATGTAACTTGTAGGAACTGACCGCGTGGTCCCGGGTCTCCCGATTTGACAGTATGATGATAATTTACCAAAATGAACACTTAGACACAGAAACAAGTCTTAAAGGGTGAAAACCTAAACCAGTCCACAAACGGACCCGTTAGAGGAACGAACACCTCGCACGGGACCAATGTAACTTGTAGTAACTGACCACGTAGTCCCGGGTCTCCCGATTTGAGAGTATCATGAAAATTTGTTAAAATCACGCTTATACTTAAAAACACACCGTTAAAGGGTGAAAACCCAAACCAGCCCCCAAATGAGCTCGTAGGAGGCACGAACACCTCGCACGGAACCAATGTAACTTGTAGGAACTGATCGCGTAATCTCGGGTCTCCCGGTTTGAGAGTATGATGATAATTTGCAAAAATCACACTTTTACTTGAAAGCAGGTCGTTAAAGGGTGAAAACCTAAACCAGCCCCCGAACGACTCCATAGGAGGCACGAACACCTCGCACGGGACCAATGTAACTTGTAGGAACTGACCGCGTAGTCTCGGTTCTCACAGTTTGAGAGTATGATGATAATTTGCAAAAATGACTCTTAGACTTGAAAACAGGCCGTTAAATGGTGAAAACCCACACCAGCCTCCAAACGACCCCATAGGAGGCACGAACACCTCGCACGGGACAAATGTAACTTGTAGGAACTGACATCATAGTCCCGGGTCTCCCGATTTGAGAGTAAGATGATAATTTGAAAAAATAACTCTTAGACTTGAACACAGGCCATTAAAGGGAGAAAACAAAAACCATCCCCCAAATGACCCCGTAGCTTGCACGACCACCTCGCATGAGACCAATGTAACTTATAGGAACTGATCGCATAGTCCCGAGTCTCCCGATTTGAGAGTATGGTGATAATTTGCAAAAATCACACTTATACTTGAAAACAGGCCGTTAAAGGGTTAAAACCCAAACCAGCCCCCAAACGACCCTGTAGGAGGCACGAATACCTCGCAGGGGACCAACGTAACTTGTAGGAAATGACCGCGTAGTCCCGAGTCTCACGATTTGAGAGTATGATGAGAATTTTCAAAAATAACACTTGCACTTGAAAGTAGCCCGTTAAAGAGTGAAAACCCAAACCAGCCCCCAAACACCCCCGTAGAAGGCACGAACACCTCGCACGGGACCAATGTAACTTGTAGGAATTAACCGCGTAGTCCCGGGTCTCTCGGTTTGGAAGTATGATGATAATTTGAAAAAATAACTCTTAAACTTAAAAACAGGCCGTTTAAGGGTGAAAACTAAAACCAGTCCCCAAACGACCCCGTAGGAGTCACAAACACCTCGCACGGGACCAATGTAACATTAACGAACTGATCGCGCAGTCCTGGGTCTCTCGATTTGAGAGTATGAGGATAATTTATAAAAATTTACACTTAGACTTAAAAATAAGCCGTTAAAGAGTGAAAACCTAAACCAGCCCCCAAACGGACCCGTAAGAGGCACGGACACCTCGTATGGGACCAATGAACTTGTAGTAACTGACCGCGTAGTTACGGGTCTCCCGGTTTGGAAGTATGACGATTATTTGCAAAAATCATGCTTATACTTGAAAAGAGGCCATTAAAGGGTGAAAACCAAAACCAGCCCCCAAACGACCCCGTAGGAGGCACGAACACCTCGCACGGGACCAATGTAACTTGTAGGAAATGATCGCGTAGTCCCGGGTCTCCCGATTTGGAAGTATGATGATAATTTGAAAAAATAACTCTTAGACTTGAAAACAGGTCGTTAAAGGGTGAACACCCAAACCAACCCCCAAATGACCCCGTCGGAGGCACGAACACCTCGTACGGGACCAATGTAACTTGTAGGAACTGACCGTGTAGTCCCGGGTCTCCCGATTTGAGAGTATGACGATAATTTGTAAAAATTAACACTTAGACTCAAAAACAAGTCGTTAAAGGGTGAAAACCTATACCAGCCCCAAACGGACCCGTAAGAGGCACGAACACCTCGCACTGGACCAATGTAACTTGAGTAACTGACCGTGTAGTCCCGGGTCTCTCGATTTCAGAGTATGACGATAATTTGCAAAAATAACACTTATACTTGAAAAAAGGCCGTTAAAGGGTAAAAACCCAAACCAGCCCCCAAACAACCCCGTTGGAGGCACGAACACCTCGTACGGGACCATCGTAACTTGTAGGAACTGACCGCGTAGTCCCGAGTCTCCCGATTTGAGAGTATGACGATAATTTACAAAAATCACACTTGCACTTGAAAGCAGGCCATTAAAGGGTGAAAACCTAAACTAGTCCCAAAATGACCCCGTACGAGGCACGAACACCTCGCACGGGATCGATGTAACTTGTAGGAACTGACCGGGTAGTCTCGGGTCTCCCGATTTGAGAATATGAAGATAATTTGCAAAAATAACTCTTAGACTTGAAAATAGGCCGTTAAAGGGTGAAAACCCACACCAGCCTCTAAACGACCCCGTAGGAGGCACGAACACCTCACACGGGACCAATGTAACTTGTAGGAACTGACCGCATAGTCCTGGGTCTTCCGGTTAGAGAGTATAACGATAATTTGCAAAAATAACACTTTGACTTGAAAATAGGCCGTTAATGGGTGAAAACCAAAACCAACTCCCAAACGACCCCGTTGGAGGCACGAACACCTCGCACGGGACCAATGTAACTTGTAGGAACTAACTGCGTAGTCCCGGGTCTCTAGGTTTGGAAGTATGATTATAATTGTAAAAAATAACTCTTAGACTTGAAAACAGGCCGTTAAAGGGTGAAAACAAAAACCAACCCCCAAACGACCCCGTAGGAGGCAGAAACACCTCGCACGGGACCAATGTAACTTGTAGGAACTGACCGCGTAGTCCTGGGTCTCCCAGTTTTTAGAGTATGAATATAATTTACAAAAATCACACTTGCACTTGAAAGCAGGTCGTTAAAGGGTGAAAACATAAACCAGCCCCCGAACGACCCCGTAGGAGGCACGAACACCTCGCACGGAACCAATGTAACTTATAGGAATTGACCGCATAGTCTCGGTTCTCCCGATTTGACAGTATGACGATAATATGAAAAAATAACTCTTAGACTTGAAAACGGACCGTTAAATGGTGAAAACCCACACCAGCCTCCAAATGACCCCATAGGAGGCACGAACACCTCGTACGGGACCAATGTAACCTGTAGGAACTGACCGCATAGTCCCGGGTCTCCCAATTTTAGGGTACGACGATAATTTCCAAAAATAACTCTTAGACTTGAGAACAGGCCATTAAAGGGTGAAAACCCAAACCAGCCCCCAAACGACCCCGTAGAAGGCACGAACACCTCGCACAGGACCAATGTAACTTGTAGGAACTGATCGCGTAGTCCCGGGTCTCTCGATTTGAGAGTATGACGATAATTTGCAAAAATCACACTTATACTATAAAACAGGCCGTTAAATGGAGAAAACCCAAACTTTCCCCTAGATGACCCCGTAGGAGGCACGAACACCTCGCACGTGACTAACGTAACTTGTAGGAACTGACCGCGTAGTTCCGAGTCTCCGGTTTGAGAGTATGACGATAATTTGCAGAAATCACACTTGCAGTTGAAAGCAGCCCGTTAAAGGGTGAAAACCCAAACCATCCCCAAACGACCCCGTAGGAGGCACGAACACCTCGCACGAGACCAAAGTAACTTGTAGGAATTGACCGCGTAGTCCTGGGTCTCCCGGTTTGAGAGTATGACGATAATTTGCAAAAATCAACACTTACTTGAAAACAAGCCGTTAAAGAGTGGAAACTCAAACCAGCCCCCAAAAGACCCCGTAGGAGGCACGAACACCTCGCACGGGACCAATGTAACTTGTAGGAACCGATCGCGTAGCCCCGGGTCTCCCGGTTTGAGAGTATGACGATAATTTTAAAAAATCACACTTTGAATTAAAAATAAGCAGTTAAAGGGTGAAAACCCAAACCAGCCCCCAAACAACCCCGTAGAAGGCACAAATACCTCGCACGGGACCAGTGTAACAAGTAGGAACTGATCGCGTACTCCCGGGTCTCCCGATTTGAGAGTATGACAATAATTTGCAAAAATAGCACTTAAACTTTAAAACAGGCCGTTAAAGGGTGAAAACTCAAACCAGCCCTAAAAACGACCCCGTAGGAGGTACGAACACCTCGAACGGGACCAATGTAACTTGTACGAACTGACCGCGTAGTCTTGGGTCTCCCGATTTGAGAGTATGATGATAATTTGCAAAATTCAACACTTAGACTTGAAAATAGACCGTTAAGGGGTGAAAACGTAAACCAGCCCCCAAACGGACTCGTAAGAGGCACGAACACCTCGCACGGGACCAATGTAGCTTATAGGAACTGACTGTGTAGTCCCGGGTCTCCCGATTTGAGAGTATGATAATAATTTGCAAAAATAACTCTTAGACTTGAAAACAGGTCATTAAAGGGTGAAAACCCAAACCAGCCCCCAAACGACCCCGTAGGAGGCACGAAAACCTCGCATGGGACCAATGTAACTTATAGGAACTGATCGCGTAGTACCGGGTCTCCTGATTTAAGAGTATGACGATAATTTGCAAAAATCACACTTATAATTTAAAACAGGCCGTTAAACGGTGAAAACCCAAACCAGCCCCCAAACGACCCCGTAGGAGGCATGAACACCTCGTATGGGACCAACGTAACTTGTAGGAACTGACCGCGTATTCCCGAGTCTCCCGGTTTGAGAGTATGATGATAATTTGCAAAAATCACACTTGCACTGGAAAGTAGCCCGTTAAAGGGTGAAAACCCAAACCAGACCCCAAACACCCCCGTAGGAGGCACGAACAAATCGCACGAGACCAATGTAACTTGTAGGAATTGACCACGTAGTCCCGGGTCTCTCGGTTTGAGAGTATGACGATAATTTGCAAAAATAACAGTTACTTAAAAACAAGCAGTTTAAGGGTGAAAACTCAAACCAGCCCCCAAATGATCCCGTAGGAGTCACAAACACCTCGCACGGGACCAATGTAACATGTAGGAACTGATCGCGCAGTCCTGGGTCTCCCGATTTGAGAGTATGACGATAATTAATAAAAATTTACACTTAGACTTAAAAATAAGCCGTTAAAGGGTTAAAACTCAAACCAGCCCCCAAAAGACCCCGTATGAGGCACGAACACCTCGCACGGGACCAATGTAACTTGTAGGAACCGATCGCGTAGTCTCGGGTCTCCCGGTTTGAGAGTATGACGATAATTTTAAAAAATCACACTTTGACTTGAAAATAGGCCGTTAAAGGGTGAAAACCCAAACCAGGCCCCAAACGACCCCGTAGGAGGCACGAACACCTCGGACGGGACCAATGTAACTTGTAGGAACTGACCGCATAGTCCCAGGTCTCTTGATTTGGAAGTATGACAATAATTTGAAAAAATCACTCTTAGACTTGAAAACAGGTCGTTAAAGGGTGAAAACCCAAACCAACCCCTAAACGACCCCGTTGGAGGCACGAACACCTCGCACGGGACCAATGTAACTTGTAGGAACCGATCGCGTAGTCCCGGGTCTCCCGGTTTGAGTGTATGACGATAATTTTAAAAAATCACACTTTGACTTAAAAATAAGCCGTTAAAGGGTGAAAACCCAAACCAGCCCCCAAACGACCCCGTAGGAGGCACAAACACCTCGCACGGGACCAATGTAACATGTAGGAACTGATCGCGTAGTCCCGGGTCTCCCGATTTGAGAGTATGACGATAATTTGTAAAAATAAGACTTAGACTTCAAAACTGGCAGTTAAAGGGTGAAAACGCAAACCAGCCCCCAAACAACCCCGTAGGAGGTACTAACACCTCGAACGGGACCAATGTTACTTGTACGAACTGACCGCGTAGTCTTGGGTCTCCCGATTTAAGAGTATGATGATAATTTACAAAATTCAACACTTAGACTTGAAAACAGGCCGTTAAAGGGTGAAAACCTAAGCCAGCCCCAAAACGGACCCGTAAGAGGCACGAACACCTCGCACGGGACCAATGTAGCTTGTAGGAACTGATCGCGTAGTCCCCGGTCTACCGATTTGAGAGTAAGATGATAATTTGCAAAAATAACTCTTAGACTTGAAAACAGGCCATTAAAGGGTGAAAACCCAAACCAGCTCCCAAACGACCTCGTAGGAGGCACGAACACCTCGAATGGGACCAATGTAACTTATAGGAACTGATCGCGTAGTACCGAGTCTCCTGATTTGAGAGTATGACGATAATTTGCAAAAATCACACTTATACTTGAAAACAGGCCGTTAAAGGGTGAAAACCCAAACCAGCCCCCAAACGACCCCGTAGGAGGCACGAACACCTCGCACGGGACCAACGTAACTTATAGGAACTGATCGCGTAGTCCCGAGTCTCCCGGTTTGAGAGTATGACGATAATTTGCAAAAATCACACTTGCACTTGAAAGTAGCCCGTTAAAGGGTGAAAACCCAAACCATCCCCCAAACACCCCCGTAGGAGGCACGAACACCTCGCACGGGACCAATGTAACTTGTAGGAATTGACCGCGTAGACCCGGGTCTCTCGGTTTGAGAGTATGATGATAATTTGCAAAAATCAACAGTTACTTGAAAACAAGCCGTTTAAAGGTGAAAACTCAAAACATCCCCCAAACGACGCACGGGACCAATGTAACATGTAGGAACTGATCGTGCAGTCCCGGGTCTCCCGATTTGAGAGTATGACGATAATTTATAAAAATTAACACTTAGACTTCAAAATAAGACGTTAAAGGGTGAAAACCTAAACCAGCCCACAAACGGACCCGTAAGAGGTACGGACACCTCGCACGGGACCAATGTAACTTGTAGTAACTGACCACGTAGTCCTGGGTCTCCCGGTTTGGAAGTATGACGATAATTTTCAAAAATCACGCTTATACTTGAAAACAGGCCATTAAAGGGTCAAAACCCAAACCAGCCCCCAAACAACCCCGTAGGAGGCACGAACACCTCGAACGGGACCAATGTAACTTGTAGGAACTGATCACGTAGTCCCGGGTCTCCCGATTTGGAAGTATGATGATAATTTGAAAAAATAACTCTTAGACTTGAAAACAAGTCGTTAAAGGGTGAAAACCCAAACCAACCCCCAAACGACCCCGTCTGAGGCACGTATACCTCGTACGGGACCAATGTAACTTGTAGGAACTGACCTCGTAGTCCCGGGTCTCCCGATTTGAGAGTATGATGATAATTTGCAAAAATGAACACTTAGACTCAAAAATAAGTCGTTAAAGGGTGAAAACCTATACCAGCACCAAACGGACCCGTAAGAGGCACGAACACCTCGCACGGGACTAATGTAACTTTAGTAACTTAACGTGTAGTCCCGGGTCTCTCGATTTGAGAGTATGACGATAATTTGAAAAAATCACACTTATACTTGAAAACAAGTCGTTAATTGGTGAAAACCCAAACCAACCCCCAAACGACCCCGTTGGAGGTTCGAACACCTCGCACGGGACCATCGTAACTTGTAGGAACTGACCGCGTAGTCCCGAGTCTCCCGATTTGAGAGTATGACGATAATTTGCAAAAATCACACTTGCACTTGAAAGCAGACCATTAAAGGGTGCAAACCTAAACCAGCCCCCAAACGACCCCGTAGGAGGCACGAACACCTCACACGGGACCGATGTAACTTGTAGGAACTGACCGGGTAGTCTCGGGTCTCCCGATTTGAGAATATGACGATAATTTTCAAAAATAACTCTTATACATGAAAACAGGCCGTTAAAGGGTGAAAACCCACACTAGCCTCCAAACGACCCCGTAGGAGGCACGAACACCTCACACGGTACCAATGTTACTTGTAGGAACTGACCGCATAGTCCCGGGTCTTCCGGTTAGAGAGTATAACGATAATTTGAAAAAATAACACTTTGACTTGAAAACAGGCCGTTAATGGGTGAAAACCAAAACCAGCCCCCAAACGACCCCATAGGAAGCACGAACACCTCGCACGGGACCAATGTAACTTGTAGGAACTAACTGCGTAGTCCCGGGTCTCTCAGTTCAGAAGTATGATGATAATTTGCAAAAATAACTCTTAGACTTGAAAACAGGTCGTTAAAGGGTGAAAATCCAAACCAACCCCCAAACTACCCCGTAGGAGGCAGAAACACCTCGTACGGGACCAATGTAACTTGTAGGAACTGACCGCGTGGTCTCGGGTCTCTCGATTTGAGAGTATGATGATAATTTACAAAAATTAACACTTAGACTCAAAAATAAGCCGTTAATGGGTGAAAACCTAAACCAGCCCCCAAACGGACCCGAAAAAGGCACGAACACCTCGCACGGGACCAATGTAACTTGTATTAACTGACCGCATAGTCCTCGGTATTCGATTTTAGAGTATGACAAAAATTTGCTAAAATCACGGTTATACTTGAAAACAGACCGTTGAAGGGTGAAAACCCAAACCAGCTCCCAAACGACCCCGTAGGAGGCACGAACACCTCGCACGGGACCAATGTAACTTGTAGGAACTGACCGCGTAGTCCCGGGTCTCCCGGTTTTTAGAGTATGACGATAATTTGCAAAAATCACACTTGCACTTGAAAGAAAGCCGTTAAAGGGTGAAATCATAAACCATCCCCCGAACGACCCCGTAGGAGGCACGAACACCTCGCATGGGACCAATGTAACTTGTAGGAACTGACCGCATAGTCTCGGTTCTCTCGGTTTGAGAGTATGACGATAATTTAGAAAAATAACTCTTAGACTTGAAAATAGGCCGTTAAATGGTGAAAACCCACACCAGCCTCCAAACGACCCCATAGGAGGCACGAATACCTCACACGGGACCGATGTAACTTGTAGGAACTGACCGGGTAGTCTCGGGTCTCCCGATTTGAGAGTACGATGATAATTCGCCAAAATAACTCTTAGACTTGAGAATAGGCCGTTAAAGGGTGAAAACCCAAACCAGCCCCCAAACGACCCCGTAGAAGGCACGAACACCTCGCACGGGACCAATGTAACTTGTAGGAACTGATCGCGTAGTCCCAGGTCTCTCGATTTGAGAGTATAACGATAATTTGCAAAAATCACACTAATACTTGAAAACAGACCGTTGAAGGGTGAAACCCAAACCAACCCCCAAATGACCCCGTAGGAGGCACGAACACGTCACACGGGACCAACGTAACTTGTAGGAACTGACCGCGTAGTTTCGAGTCTCCCGATTGGAGAGTATGATGATAATTTGCAAAAATCACACTTAGACTTGAAAGCAGCCCGTTACGGGTGAAAACCCAAACCAGCCCCCAAAAGACCCCGTAGGAGGCGCGAACACCTCGCACGGGACTAATGTAACTTGTAGGATTTGACCACGTAGTCCCGGGTCTCCCGATTTGATAGTATGACGATAATTTGCAAAAATCAACACTTACTTGAAAATAAATCGTTAACGGGTGAAAACTCAAACCAGCCCCAAAAGACCCCGTAGGAGGCACGAACACCTCGCACGGAACCAATGTAACATGTAGGAACCGATTGCGTAGCCCCGGGTCTCCCAATTTGAGAGTATGACAATAATTTTAAAAAATCACACTTTGACTTAAAAATAAGTCGTTAAAGGGTGAAAACCCAAACCAGCCCCCAAACGACCCCGTAAGAGGCACAAACACCTCGTACGGGACCAATGTAAAATATAGGAACTGATCGCGTAGTCCCAGGTCTCCTGATTTGAGAGTATGACGATAATTTGCAAAAATAACACTTAGACTTCAAAACAGGTCGTTAAAGGGTGAAAACCCAAACCAGCCCCCAAACGACCCCGTAGGAGGCATGAACACCTCGAAGGGACCAATGAAACTTGTACGAACTGACCGCATAGTCTTGGGTCTCCCGATTTGAGAGTATGACGATAATTTGCAAAATTCAACACTTAGACTTAAAAATAAGCCGTTAAAGGGTGAAAACCTAAACCAGCCCCCAAACGCACCCGTAAGAGGCATGAACACCCCGCACGGGACAATTATAGCTTATAGGAACTGACCGCGTAGTCCCGGGTCTCCCGATTTGAGAGTATGATGATAATTTTCAAAAATAACTCTTAGACTTAAAATAAGGTCGTTAAAGGGTGAAAACCCAAACCAGCCCCCAAACGACCTCGTAGGAGGCACGAACACCTCGCACAGGACCAATGTAGCTTGCAGGAACTGACCGCGTAGTACCGTGTCTCCCGATTTGAGAGTATGACGATAATTTGCAAAAATCACACTTTGACTTGAAACACAAGCCATTAAAGGGTGAAAACCCAAACCAGCCCCAAAACGACCCCGTAGGGGGCACGAACACCTCGTACGGGACCAATGTAACTTGTAGGAACTAACCGCATAGTCCCGGGTCTCCCGATTTGAGAGTATGATGATAATTTACAAAAATGAACACTTAGACTAAAAAATAAGCCGTTAAAGGGTGAAAACCTAAACCAGCCCCCAAACGGACCCGTAAGAGGCACGAACACCTCGCACGGGACCAATGTAGCTTGGAGGAACTGATCGCGTAGTCCCGGGTCTCCCGATTTGAGGGTATGATGATAATTTTTGAAAATAACTCTTAGACTTGAAATAAGATCGTTAAAGGGTGAAAACCCAAACCAGCCCCCAAACGACCTCGTAGGAGGCACGAACACCTCGCAAGGGACCAATGTAACTTGTAGGAACTGACCGCGTAGTCCCGTGTCTCCCGATTTGAGAGTATGATGATAATTTGCAAAAATCACACTTTGACTTGAAAACAAGCCATTAAAGGGTGAAATTTCAAACCAACCCCCAAACGGACCTGTAAGAGGCACGAACACCTCGCACAGGACCAATGTAGCTTGTAGGAACTAACCACGTAGTCCCGGGTCTCCCGGATTGAGAGTATGATGATAATTTGCAAAAATCACACTTTGACTTAAAAACAGGTCGTTAAAGGGTGAAAACCCAAACCAACCCCCAAACGATCCCGTCGGAGGAACAAGCACCTCGTACGGGACCAATGTAACTTATTGGAACTGACCGCGTTGTCCCGGGTCTCCCAATTTGAGAGTATGATGATAATTTGCAAAAATCAACACTTAGACTTAAAAATAGGCCGTTAAAGGGTGAAAACCCAAACTAGTACGCAAACGGACCCGTAGGAGGCACGAACACCTCGTACGGGACCAACGTAGCTTGTAGGAACCAACCGCATAGTATCGGGTCACCAGGTTTGAGAGTATGATGATAATTTTTAAAAATCAAGACTTAGGCTTGAAAATAAGCCGTTAAAGGGTGAAAACCCAAACCAGCCCCTAAACGGAGCTGTAGGAGGCATGAACACCTCCCACGAGACCAATGCAGCTTGTAGGAACCTACCGCGTAGTCCCGGGTCTGGCAGTTTGAGAGTGTCATGATAATTTTTAAAAATCACACTTTGACTTGAAAATAAGCTATTAAAGGGTGAAAACCCAAACCAACCCCCAAACGACCCCGTAGGAGGCACGGACAGCTCGCACGGCACCGATGTAACTTGTAGGAACCGACCGCGTAGTCCCGGGTCTCCCGGTTTGAGAGTGTGATGATACTTTTTCAAAAATCACACTTTGATTTAAAAAGAAGCCGTTAAATGGTGAAAACCCAAACCAGCCCCCAAACGACCCCGTAAGAGGCACAAACACCTCGCACGGGACCAATGTAACATGTAGGAACTGATCGCGTAGTCCCAGGTCTCCTCATTTAAGAGTATGACGATAATTTGCAAAAATAACACTTAGACTTCAAAACAGGTCGTTAAAGGGTGAAACCCCAAACCAGCCCCCAAACGACACCGTAGGAGGCACGAACACCTCGAAGGGACCAATGTAACTTGTACGAACTGATCGCATAGTCTTGGGTCTCCCGATTTTAGAGTACGATGATAATTTGCAAAATTCAAGACTTAGACTTAAAAACAAGCCGTTAAAGGGTGAAAACCTAAACCAGCCCCCAAACAGACCCGTAAGAGACACGAACACCCCGCACGGGACAATTGTAGCTTGTAGGAACTGACCGCGGAGTCCCGGGTCTCCCGATTTGAAAGTATGATGATAATTTTCAAAAATAACTCTTAGACTTGAAATAAGGCCGTTAAAGGGTGAAAACCCAAACCAGCCCCTAAACGACCTCGTAGGAGGTACGAACACCTCGCAAGGGACCAATGTAACTTATAGGAACTAACCGCGTAGTCCCGTGTCTCCCGATTTGATAGTATGATGATAATTTGAAAAAATCACACTTTGACTTGAAAACAAGCCATTAAAGGGTGAAAACCCAAACCAGCCCCCAAACGGACCCGCAAGAGGCACGAACACCTCGCACAGAACCAATATAGCTTGTAGGAATTAACCACGTAGTCTCGGGTCTCCCGGTTTGAGAGTATGATGATAATTTGCAAAAATCACACTTTGACTTGAAAACAGGCCGTTAAAGGGTGAAAATGAAAACCAGCCCCCAAACGACCCTGTAGGAGGCACCAACACCTCGCACGGGACCAATGTAACTTGTAGGAACTGACCGCGTAGTCCCGGGTCTCCCGATTTGAGAGTATAACGATAATTTGCAAAAATGAACACTTAGACTCAAAAATAAGCCGTTAAAGGGTGAAAACCTAAACCATCCCCCAAACGGACCCGTAAGAGGCACGAATACCTCGCACGGGACCAATGTAGCTTGTAGGAACTGACCGCGTAGTCCCGGGTCTCCCGATTTGAGGGTATGATGATAATTTTTGAAAATAACTCTTAGACTTGAAATAAGGTCGTTAAAGGGTGAAAACCCAAACCAGCCCCCAAAGGACCTCGTAGGAGGCACGAACGCCTCGCAAGGGACCAATGTAACTTGTAGTAACTGACCGCGTAGTCCCGTGTCTCCCGATTTGAGAGTATGATGATAATTTGCAAAAATGACACTTTGACTGGAAAATAAGCCATTAAAGGGTGAAATTTCAAACCAACCCCCAAACGGACCCGTAAGAGGCACGAACACATCGCACGGGACCAATGTAGCTTGTAGGAACTAACCACATAGTCCCGGGTCTCCCGATTTGAGAGTATGATGATAATTTGTAAAAATCATACTTTGACTTGAAAACAGGACGTTAAAGGGTGAAAACCCAAACCAACCCCAAAACGACCCTGTCGGAGGCACAAGCACCTCGCACGGGACCAATGTAACTTATTGGAACTGACCGCGTTGTCCCGGGTCTCCCGATTTGAGAGTATGATGATAATTTGCAAAAGTCAACACTTAGACTTAAAATCAGGCCGTTAAAGGGTGAAAACCCAAACCAGCTCCCAAACGGACCCGTAGGAGGCACCAACACCTCGTACGGGAACAATGTAGCTTGTAGGAACCGACCGCGTTGTATCGGGTAGCCCGGTTTGACAGTATGATGATAATTTTTAAAAATCAAGACTTAGACTTGAAAACAAGTCGTTAAAGGGTGAAGACCTAAACCAGCCCCCAAACGGACCCATAGGAGGCATGAACACCTCCCACGAGACCAATGTAGCTTGTAGGAACCGACCGTGTAGTCCCGGGTCTCCCAGTTTGAGAGTGTGATGATAATTTTTAAAAATCACACTTTGACTTGAAAATAAGCCGTTAAAGGGTGAAAGCCCAAACCAGCCCCCAAACGACCCTGTAGGAGGCACGGACAGCTCGCATGGCACCGATGTAACTTGTAGTAACCGACCGCGTAGTCCCGGGTCTCCCGGTTTGAGAGTGTGATGATAATTTTTCAAAAATCACACTTTGACTTAAAAAGAAGTCGTTAAAGGGTGAAAACCCAAACCAGCCCCCAAATGACCCCATAAGGGGCACGAACACCTCGCACGGGACCGATGTAACTTGTAGGAACCGATCGCATAGTCCCGAGTCTCTCGGTTTAAGAGTATGACGATAAAGGATGTAAACCTAAACCAACCCCCAAACAGACACGTAAGAGGCATGAACACCTCGCACGGGACCAATGTAGCTTGTAGGAACTGACCGCGTAGTCACGGATCTCTCGGTTGAGAATATGATGATAATTTGCAAAAATAACACTTAAAAATAGGCCGTTTGAGGGTGAAAACCCAAACCAGCTCCCAAACAGTCCCGTAAGAGGCACGAACACCTCGCACGGGACCAATGTAACTTGTACGAACTAACCACATAGTCGTATATGCAATTTTTCTGCTTGAATACGATTTTTTTAAAAATGACTTGGTTACTAATATTGTATCTTTTTTGTGTCTTATTTTTTTTGTAGGATGACATTCAGTCGCTAGCTTTTATCCACTTGGAACGCACGAAGAAGTCAATGCTTTACAACAGGGGGACTATTTATTTAGTGTCGTTAATATTCAGGATTTTATTTTTTGTGTTATGGCCGAGCAGGCTTCAGTAGTTCTATGATTTATTTTTATGGCCGTGCTGGATGTAGTAGTTTTATTGTTGACTTTTATGGCCGTGCGGACATTATATGGGCAGATTATATGTTAGCAGGTTTGGAATACTCAAAAAATAGAGGAAACTCTGCCCAATTTTTTTTATATGGGAACTATTAACTCTTGTAATTTTTTGAAGTTATTTTCGACTTTTATGGTCATGTACGGCTTTATATTGGTATTAACTCTTGTAATTTTTTGAAGTTTGTATGCACATTAGTTTATCTACAACCTGCGATATTCATAATTTGTGAATTTTCTTAATTTTTTTTTGCAAATAATAAATATTTTTCCTACCGGATTTGGAATTTGCAGATTTTCCAGATTTGTTTCCTATTATTAATTTTTTTTTTATCAACCAAAACATCTGGCACAGTTTTAAACCATGCGAAAACCGTGCCAATGCATAAAAATGAGAATAATTATAAAATAATCTGTCACGCTTTATAACCGTGCCAAAAGCGTGCCAGAAAATAGACAATTTGGCACGGTTTCGGCGTGTGCCAAAAGCGTTCCAGATTTAACATCTAGCACGGTTTAAAAGCGTGCCAGATTTAAAAACTGGCACAGTTTAAAAGCATGCCAAAAGAGTGCCAATTTTGTAATTTTGGCACGATTTTAAACCGCGCCAGAAAATTTGACACGGTTTTGAACCGTGCCAGATTGCGTCTGGCATTGTTTTAAACCATGCCAGTTTCCTATTTTTGGTGTAGTGTAAAAAAGAGATGTTAAACATGTTTGGAAGATAAGGATAGAATTGTTAATTGATTTCTGGAAAATGGAAACATATAGGAATCAAACTCATGTTGTAGGTAGATAGTAATCAATGAAATAATCATTAAGTTGTTGAAGAAATTCTGAAAATCATTGGTGTGTTCTTAAACATATCATGTATATAATTTTCTGGAAAAAGAGGATAAATATATGCTTTTAATTCAAACTCTTGATGATCCTAGGCGGTTAGGAATGATTTATAACCTGTTAGGGTTTATGGGTATTGATGATGAGGCATTGGGTGTTGAATCTTAGAGGTTTTTAGGTTCATAAATGGTGGAAAAATGCAGAATTCTGGGAAGGGAGACGAACAGTGGCATCTCGCGCGATCTCGCACGAAGTCGTTCGAGCGAGATGGCATCTCACGCGAAGTGGCTCGAACGACACGTGGAAGTCATTCAAATGACAACCCTTCTTGTTCGAGCGACAGAGGAAATTTTTGGGGATTCTCTCAAAGTAGAGTTTTGAGTTTGCCGGTTTATTGGAATGAGAGAAACTACCAAATAGTACATTCATATAGGAAAACATTTTGAGAAAAGTATATGAGAATTCATACATTAATTATTTCGGTATAGAGATAATGTACCTTGGATATAATGGGACTTAGGGAAGATTAGTAAGCCCTAGATAAGAACCGAATTAATGTGTTTGGGATTTAATTTATGAGAATTATGATAATTAAATTTAAGATGAAAAGTCATAATATTTTAATACGTAGGATTTAAAGAGATATAATGCGACGTATGGGAACTATCTTAGGGTAGTGTGAGTACCTGGTTGATATTATATTTATATAGGTAGATGATAATGCCTATTTGATTGGTTGATAAGTTTTGTGTATGATATACCTAGCTTACTTGCTATCGACAGGAGGTTTGCATGTGAGGGCAATCATATCCTAATGAATCCATGGGATTTTTGATTTGTCGCTCGAGAACATAGGTCTATGAAAGACTTATCGGGGAGTTAATAAGTCCGCTGACTATGGAAACGTAGGTATGTGCGTGACCCATGGGTATGAGAACTATGTTCGCCTCCAATTTATGTGTTGATATTTATGGTTCGAGGAATCCTTACCGAACCTTTAGTCCCCTATTCGGCGACCGGCGATACGGGGACGTGATAGCAGAGTAATGCATGCACCGCATCTGTGTCTCGGGGTGTCTTATTATATATGTATATATGTTATGAATTAAATGAATGTATATATAGTGGTTATATCAATCTACTACATGATGATTGTAGATGACGGTGAATAGAGAAAAAGAATTGAATTAAGTTAATAAATATTTATTCTTATAGATTTGAAAAGCATAATTCATATTATTGAGAAACCTATATGAATGATTATACTATGTATGGTATGGGACATACGGGGTTATGATATGGGATAGAATCATATTATGGAAACTTGTTAGGAGGAACCATTAACTAGGAGGTTAATAGGAAACGATAAGCGTGCACTCTAGATGAGAGGTGAGAATATCAAGTGAGAGTCTGGATACTAGCACGTAAATAACAAATGTTATATTGCACTTGTTAATTATTTGTTATTTTCAAAATTATTTTACATCGGGCTCTGACCCGTTTCCTTGCATATTCTCTTTTCTATTGTTCCTTCTAGATCAGGTGTCCAGCATCATCATTGACGCCAACCTTGGAGGATTATGACGAGCCATGGAGCTATGGAGTATTTCTTAGATGCCTATATTCATTTGATTCACAGTGATCTTTTATTTAGGGCACTTTGCCCAAAGGAATTCAGTTATCTCTTTTCTATCTGAGTTATGTAGTCTTGTACTCGTGTCATTTTAATACATTTATTATTGTTGGGATTACTGTATTAGATTATTATTTGGGAATGTTTATTCCAGTTACATTTAAATTCTTTTGAGTTATCTATTTAGTTATTATTGTGATACAATAAAATGTGTAATGTTATTCGGAAACTAAAAAAAATGAATTTTGTTGAATTAAAATTTGGAAAGTTTTTAACACTAGCTTAATTGGGTATTGGGTGATTAGTTAATGTTTTCGACAATGATGCTGAGAATGAGCCAACTGTATATTCTATTTTAATTTGGTATGGGACTGGCCACCCGGTATTTAATTAAGAGGAGTGTTACAATACATTCACACCATATATACATACATATATATATATATATGATATCTCCCATCCGTATGTATAAAAGTAATGAATTCGGCTATAGGTATATAACTCTCATTATACTAACCGACGCTATAACGTATTCTTTCCCAATTCATTTCATAATCCCATCGCACATCGGAATATTTATCATTAATCTCACATAAATATATAATAACTATCCCGGCTATAAGTATAACACAAACTATCTTAGTCGGTGATATACTAAAACATTCCCAATTCAAATTACAGTTCAGTTGATCATACGACCCATTAACGTTATCTCATTTGTGATTTAATCCTAAAGTCCATCATCACTAAACGTACACTACCTCTCTCTTATTGTCCCATAATTATCTCCAAATATAAATCTCGATGCTAGTAGGATTCCCCACTAAGTTGATACAATAACTTCAATTTGTACTCTCTCGAGTAACTCGATACGAGCCCAATATTTCATCATATGTGAAACTCCCTAAAAATCTCCAAAACATACTTCTCATGTCATATTATAATGTTCCTAATCCATGAACCCAAACGGAACGGAGCGAAACTCACTCTAGAAAAACCTCGCAAAACAGCCCTATTTTCGAATCGATTCGGCCCAGTCCGAATCGATTCGGTCCTCAAAGAGAATCGATTCGCCCCTTAGGCGAATCGATTCATTCCAAAGGACCTGTAAGTCTGTCTTAGGTCGAATCAATTCAGCTTTGGGTCCGAATCGATTCAGTCACTCAGACCTGACACTTTACCTTAAGCCGAATCGATTCGCTTAAAGGGGCGATTAAGCGAATCGATTCGGGTCTACAGAACTCCAAAAATCCCAACTTCTGTACAAAACCCACGAATTATAAACCCTAAAATCA
The DNA here is from genome assembly GCA_949130495.1 of Sambucus nigra. Lineage (NCBI taxonomy): Eukaryota > Viridiplantae > Streptophyta > Magnoliopsida > Dipsacales > Adoxaceae > Sambucus > Sambucus nigra. The sequence goes on from OX422212.1 coordinate 367,846,939, forward strand.
TCAACTTTAACCATCAATCTTCAACCCAAGCCTGTTTCTAACATCAAAACCCAATATATATATCAACCCAACTAATTATACAACCTCAAATTCGTATATACACATCAAATTCAAGATTCAACCCCAAAATCTAGGTTTTAACATATTAACTCAAAATCCGTATTTTTATCCACAAATCATGAAATAAGTTATACACAGATTATTTAGCAAGTTTAATCACCTGCTTCAAAGTTGTAGAGCTTGAATCTTCCTCAAAATCGTGTATTTGGCCAGAATCTCCAAGTTTCTCATCTTTCTCTTCTCCCTCTCTCTTTCTCTCTCTAGGGCTTTCTCTTTCTCACAAATTAGATTGGCTTATTTGGTAAGCCTCAGACTTTAAATCCTAAATCCCAACTTTAAATGATAATACACACTTTAAATGATTCGTTTACTTCAATTCGAGTCAAACTAACTTAAAATATTCTGGAACTGAAATAAAATCCAAGTACGATCATTTTGACTATCTCGACCTATCCAGGATCAATCGTGCACTCAGAATCGTCATTTGAAATACTTTGTAACATTCTCAAATTTTGACCTTAATTGCCCAATTTAAGTAAATTTATTTCTCCCAAATTAATTAAATTCTAATCCCTCAAAATTATGGGGTGTTATAGTAATTTTTTCCACCAATGTATTTCCTCCTTAGTATTAATATATACCCCTAAACTTGTAGGATCCATAATTGAATTCTACCATTCTAGTTGGTATCAGAGCTAAAAAAAAGGCATGTTACCCCTTACCTTCCAACACCTCACCTTCCTCAACCCAACCACCACATCCAATCCCCCCACCTCCAGCCACCACTACCTGCTTTGCGAACCCTCGGCGACCGAACCCTAGGTTACATAATCCCTCTGTGGGCCACCCCTTCTGTGCGCCCTCTGCCCCTAGAGTTTGGGTTCCAACTTTAGGTTGCCTAGGGTTTAGATTTTTTGAGTGGTTTATTTTATTTTGGGAGATGATTTCTATTAATTAAATAGACTCTTATTATCAACATATGACATGGTAAATTATTGGTACGATTTTTCATTGTTTGGAGAAACACACTTTTATGGGCATTTGAAGTTCTTTCTTCATTGATTGAATGCAATCGAAGGTATACTTCATTCATTTTTCATCTCTTATGATTTAAAGATTTTTTTGTTGCTTCTCCGTTAATTTTTTAGTGGCCACGTGATTGTTTTTGTTAGTTGTTTTTTTGTGGATTTCTTTTAGTAATTGTTAGTACTTGTGAGTTCATAATTATTGGTGTTATTACTGATTTAGATAACAATGTCTGATTGGGGAATTATCGAAGTAAAGAACCCATCATTTGATTTGATGACCACTCACTATTCACCCTCACAGAAAGTCACGGTTCAGTTACTTAATGGCCGAAATATTTTGTCGGGGCTCAATCGTTCCATTTATTATGCGATACAAATGACAAAATTAATTGGCTTCTTAGGAAGATCCCAATACCGAGGTAATTTGATCCAACATTCAATCAATGGTTTGTTACAAATTGCACTATTTTGGGATGGATGTTCAACTCTATGGAATCGAGTATTTATGAGATTTTTAAGTTTTATGAGTCTGTTCCACTTATATGAAAGGCTACGACTGCTATGTACTTTCATTCACACAATGAGGTTCGGGTCTTTAAACTGTGTAAGGAGATATCGCATGCTTGTGAAGGCAATGATTCGATTTTGACATTTTATATCTATCTAACTCAGAAATGGGAGGAGAATGCTTCATATCGTACTTTAGTTGACATAGTGGATCTTATCGCGCAGGTTGCAGAATCATTTATATCTCAGGAAGAGAGGCAAAAGGTGTACCATCTCTTCATGGATCTTGGGCCTGCTTTTGAGCTTCCTTGGACATAGATTTTGAACACTTCACCCATTCCTCCACTAGGAGTAGTGTATGCAGTGTGTGAGAAGCATGAGAGGTGCCTCAAGAATACATCCTCATCTCCAATAATATTTTAGTTTCCTTCTACAGCTGATCAGATAACTTTTTTAGCCAATATAGAGAATATGTATTTATATCATTCTTCTGATCCATCTTGTGGTACACTTCCTAAAAAGAAAAAACTAGTTTGTAACCATTGTAGTATAGAGGGGTATCCAAAGATCACCTGATTCAAAGTGTGACATGAGTTGAGAAATAAGAAGGGTGGAACTCAAATAGCTGTCGTTGTTGAAGGTCCCACTGATTCTCATTTCTCTACTCCTAACGATCTGAATGCCAGGATTGAGAAATCCGTTAGTTCCAAGATGAATGGGATTCTTAATTTATTGGTTAATCGTCAAGCTCCTATAAGTAGGCCTATTGTTATGACGACATCATCCTCAGGTGCTCCTCGAGTATACCGTGTTCACACAATTGACACTACTTTTACTTGGGTTATGGATTCTAGTGCTAGTGATCATATGACGGGTGAGAATGAGATGTTTACTTCATCTACCCGAACCTTCCATAAACATATTCACCTTGCAGATGGGACTTTTACTCCCATTCTTAGCAAAGGCGATATATGTTTATCTATGGACATTACTTTACACTCAGTTTTACTTGTACCTAATCTTGTTATAAACTTGTTATCTACTAATCATTTATCAAGAAGTTTTAACTGTTTTGTTAAGTTCTTGTCTAATTAGTGTTATATTTAGGACCTGCATATGGAGAGGAATTTAAACAAGGGATATGAGCGCGACGGGCTCTACTACTTTGGGGATCCTCCACCAGTCCCACCTTACGCTTTCGTTTTTCATGTTAGTGTATTATCTGATTCAGGCCGTTATGTTTTTTCTTTTCAAACATTACAGTTGTGGCATGATTGTTTAGGACATATCAATTTTCAATCTCTTATATGTTGTTTCTTGACATAATTAAAGCTTGCAGTTCTTCAAAATTTTGATGTGTTGTCTACTCTTTATCTAAGTATACTAGAACTAATTATATCCCTCGCATGCATCGGACCCCTTGTGTTTTTAATCTAATACATTCTAATGTTTGGGGGCCCTCACCTGTTACAACTTTTTCTAGGCATTGATATTATGTCACTATTATTGATGACTACTTGAGGTGTACTTAGGTTTATTCACTTATTAAAAAATATGACGTGCTACCCCTTTTTAAACTGTTCTTACAACTTGTTAAAATGCAATTTAATATTGTTGTTAAAGGGATTTGGTCTAATAATACTAAAGAGTACATTTCCAATGAGGTTGTTTCTCGCCTTAACAAATAAGGTATTCTTAAGTAAATCACTTGCCCATATATCCTGAATAAAATGGGGTTGTTGAATGGAAAAACAGAAGTCTCACGAGGGTGGTATGTTGTCTATTATGGGCGATATAGGTTCCTTAATCTTATTGGCACTCAGATGTCTTAAAGGGCGCTTATATTTTGAATCATACTCTATATCAGATCATTCACTTGCTTTATTCATAATAAATCTCCTACTCGTACTAAGCTTGATGACAAATATATTTGTTGCATTTTTATAGGATTTATAATATATCCAAAGTGTATCGTTGTTATGATCCTGTCATTCATCATATGCATCACACTTTAAATGTCACCTTTCATGAAAATACGTCATTCTTTGGTGACTTTAATTTTGTGCATTTTTCTACTCCACCTCCCGAGGACTCATATATTGTTTACCCTGTACTTGTGCTTGATTATACTAACCATGTCTCTCCAGCTGATCAACTTTTCTAGGTGTATTCCCGTTGTCTTAACTCATACATCTCTCCTGTCATTATCCCCTCCTCACCAGAAAATACTTCTCATTCAATTGAATATATTATTGAGCCTATTGTTTAGACTACTAATGAGCTTGCATATGATAACCTTGTTGCTCCAGACCTTGAGTTACTGTACCCCCTCGCGAGTGTAGAGAACCCATTCAATATGGCCATGCTTGTTCTACAATTTTGTCCAACCTCAAAGTTTGTTTCTTATAAGGGTTTATTAGGTATTTATCATGATTTTATTATGGATAGTTCTTCCACTCGGATCTTGAGGACTATTTCTGAAGCTTTCCAGGCTTCACATTGGGTTGAAGCTATGTAGTGTGAGATGAATGATTTACAACATAATCATACTCGGTACATGGTTCCTTTACTTAAAGGGGATAAGATAATTGGCTGTAGATGGGTCTATACGCTCAAGTTATTAGCTAATGGGATAATGGATAGGTATAAGTCCCGCCTTGATGGAAGGGCTTTACTCAGATTTCAGGGAAAAAATTTAGTGCTAGCTTTACTCTAGTTGCAAAATTCAACACTATTCGCTTATTGATCACATTAGCAGCTTCGTCCTTTCAGCCTCTTCACCAGTTTGATGTCACTAATGCTTTTCTTCATGGCGACCTTGATAAGGTCATCCACATGGACCCTCCACCCGACTCTCATGGTGAGGGGGAGTATGTTGTGAAAGTATGTTGTCTCCAGAATTCTCTATATGGGCTGAAGTAGTCACCACTAGCCTAGTTGTTTAGATTAAGGGAGGCTATCATTAGATTCAGATTTCCCGAGTGGCATTCTGACCATACTTATTTCATCAGGCAAGATTAAGATGGGAAGTCTGTGATCTTGCTTATGTATATTGATGATATTATTATTACTGGATATGACTCTATAGGAAATACATAAGTTAAGGTTGATTTGGGAAAGGAGTTCAATGTGAAAGACCTCGGTCAACTTCGATATTTTTAGGTCACTGAAGTAGCCAGGCCTTGTCTTTGGATTTCTCTCTCAGAGAGAAAGCATGTTTTAGATCTTCTGGAGGATATATGGATAATTAGGTGCAAACTAGCATCATCCCCTATGATTGGTAATTTAAAGCTTGTGGATAACAGGGGTGAGTCTTTAGGAGATCCATCTATGTATCAACGTTTGGTGGGTCATTTAGTTTATTTAACTAATAGCAGTTCGAATATATCATTTGATGTGCGGAGAGTTAACCAGTTTATGCACAAATTGTGTTAGACTGACTTGGATGCAGTATATCACCTTTTGTAGTTGTTTAAGTCTTCTATCGGACTTGGGTTATTTTATACAACAGCCCTCAGCCTAGAGAATTACAGAGCTACATTGATTCAGATTATGCAGGAGCTTGTGATGGCCTCTCTACTACTGGTTTCTGTAACTTTGGTGGTAGTCATCTCATCTCCTGAAAAAGTAAAAAGTAATCTATCATTTCGCAATCCTCTGCAGAGGCAGAATATATGGCCATAGCCTTGGGCACATGTGAGATTATGTGGATTTACTCTATTATTAGAGAGTTAGGATTTCCTGAGAAGATTTATGTTGTTCTACATTGTGACAATAAGTCCTCTATTCAACCTACTTTTGATTCAATTATTCATGAGAGGACAAATCACAATAAGATATGCGTTTATTTTCTCAGAGAGAAGGTTCGTCATGAGATCTTCACTCCATCGTTTGTTTCTTCAGAAGAATAGGTTGCAAATATTCTTACCAAACATGTTAGTCCCTCTCTTCTTGGAACTTCTATTGGCAAGCTTGGCTTAGTCGATATCTACTCACCAGCTTGAGTGGTAGTGTTGGAATGTGTATGTTATTTATGTAATTTACCATAAGGGTAATTTTGTGCCCAATGTATTTCCTCCTTAGTATAAATATAAGCCCCTAAACTTGTAGGGGCAATAATTGAATTCCATCATTCCAGTATAAGCGAGTTTATGAACCAGAAATACAGTAGAATCCAAACAATGGCGAATTGAACTCATAAATTTTCAGGTGAATTCGAATGATAAATTAACTAATTAATGCTCTAACCCTTCATAACATTCAAGCATGAGATCGCTTAATTTATTGTTTCTAGAACTAGGGTATCCTCGAGGTTCATGAACGAAAATAGGGGAAAATCAGCATAGCTATGACATTTTCCACATACGAAGACAAATTGTTGATGATAGAGTTTGATATTACGCTTATTTCTAGTATATATTACCAATTTACTAATTATCAAGAAATTAAGAGATGATAAGCTATAGATTTAATTGGAATGAAGAGAGAGAAAATGAGACAGTGAGAACCAAAATTTATGTGGTTCATCCGAAATCGGTGCCTACGTCCATGAGCGAAGCTACATCATACTATATTAGTAAATAATCTATATGGGAATTGTCTTATAAGATTTCTCTCACCCCATCTCTAGTTTGACATCATACAAATCACACTCATATATCTAATGCCCATTTGGGGGCCAAATGGTTGCTATTTATAGGTAAGAGAGGTGAGAGAATGTGGTCCTTAGGATTTATCTCACCTTTATAGAGTGAGGTGAGATCATGATTTACATGAAGGGAATGAAATAATTACAAGTTAGTTAAGGCACATGGGTGATGATATCTCCATATATCTTTTCATGTTGCACGTTTGCTTCATATTAATGCTTCATACTATTGCCACCAGATCACGTGTTGCAGCTGTGTGAACTAACGATATTGCCAAATAGTGTTAAACCCTTTTAAGTCACAGTAGTGGCCTAGGCTAGGCCGAACTCCCTCAGCTGATTTCAGTGTCCACCTGGTGTGAGGTGTTAGACTCATTGGTGGGGAAGTCATGTCGGTCAATATGATATGAGGCAACTCGGATGCCTTCTACGTGTCCAGTCATATTTAGAATATAACATGTAGACATGGCCCGGTACATGTAAGAAACATGGTACTTAATAGTGGGACCAAATACAAAAAACATAAAATAACAACTCAAATAGCATTCTCAACACCGTATCATATATTTTAATAGTTAGAAAAAGAACCAAATTCACACACACACACACACACACACACACACACACACACACACACCACTAAATTCAAGCACAATCCCACACGCACACAAATAACTCGAATAGAACACCTTCCAGTAGTTGTCTGTTTTAAGTATTCATCACACATCTGTTGTAAAGCCCTAAAACATGATTAGGAATGTTAATTACATGTTTAAGTATAAGCTATGAATTATAAGTTGGTGATGGGTGTTAAATATGTTAATTTTCACGTTTGGGGGGAAGTGCATACTCATGTGATATATGTGTTGCTTACATTAATTGCTAATCGAGCTTATGATCGGGGATAACATGTTTAAATCATATGATTAGTTATGTGGTTAAATGTATCATGAAAATATGCATCTAAATGCATCATTATGTTTATAAAAGTAAACTAGGGTGTTGGTGCGAAAGTGGCGATGTTTGGTCGCCAAATGTGAAAGTTAAGAAATTTTGAGTAAATTATTACTCTTCTGTTCCAGCCCAAATATGGTGTACTAATTTTATGATTTTGGAAAAACAAAAAATATGAAATTTGTAGATATATGAATTAGGGTTGTAACGCAACAAACGGTTTGTTAAACGGAGGTCCGAACAAGAAGTTATATTGAAAGTACGAAACGAGGGAAAATTTGTCCATCCTTTAAGTGATATTTCGTCTTATTAGCACACCATGTGCCATTTTTTGATTGGTTAGAGGGCGGAGGATGGTTTGGCCGACTTAAACTTATTAAAACAACCCCCCTTCTTCAGCTAATTCAGCCATGAAAAATATTTTTGCCTAAGGAGAGAGAGATGGAGAAGTTAAGGAAGAAAATCCTTTGGAAAATTTCAATAAATCGAGGAATCCTCGTAAGGTAATTACTTCTTTATTAAAGTTGGTCACATGGATGAGTTCTACACATGGAATATTTTTATTTTTGATTTTTATAAGATGTGAATGATACCAATTTTTCCAATTTGAGTTAAGCCAAGGATGGCTTAAGAACATACGTGAGGACTTGTGCTAGGATCGTAAATGTTAACTTTAAAGTTCCAGATTTTAATTCCCTTCTCATGAAGTTTTTTTTTGATGTAGTAAATTCATTTATATAATGTTTATATATGCTAAAACATGTTTAGTATATGTTTTCCATGATTGATTCCCGAGGTGGAAAGTAGGTATGCTTAATCATGTTAAGTTATGCTTTGATGTTTAAATCCGACCTAGATGTGTTAAAAGTGGCATCAATCATTGAATACTTGTTCAAATCAAAATAATCCTGTTCGAAATGTTAAATGACATATATGAGTATAACATACTCTAAGATGAGAATAAAATACCTTATGTTTTGGCTCGGAGGTTTTGTTGATGTTTTGTTGTTGTTTTTCTGCAGAAACGAGTTGGAAAAGGTTCTAATAAAATGGGCATAACTTTGTCCAGAAAATTCATAATTTAGTTCCATAAATTATGTTAGAACCCTAATGAATATGGTTTTATAGAAATGTGAATTATCATGCTTAAATTTTTTTCAGTTATTTTAGATTGATGAGCTGATGTGATGTGTTACTGAGGTTAATGTTATTTGGTGTATTCAAATACTTATGTTATTAAATTGTTAAGTGGGCAAGAGACTAATACTACCCTACCAAGTAAATAGATTTGGTATTAATCTTAGTACCTACCTCAAGGTGAGTGACCTGTCCTATGAAATATATATATTTATATTTTCATATGGAATTGTGTAGTTAAATACATGAGTGGTGATGCTTATGAAGTGATGTGGTGTTATGAAACATATGCGTATGATTAAAAATGTTAAATAATGTCATCTAATGTTATGGACTGAGGTGGTACCTCTATCTAATGTTAATGACTGTGGTGGGTCCTACGGGATGCAGCGGCCCCATTAATCCAACTTAAAGGTTCGTTGTACTCGAGACTAACTATGGGATTTTGTGTTCCCCATTAACTGGGAGTTAATTGGACTGGCGCATCAAGGCTTGAGAGAGTTACACAATTCCTGTTGGGTTATATCATTAGAAAATAAAGATGATTATTTATATTGGTTATATGTGTTGTACATGGTCATTCACTAAGCTTGTGTTGCTTATACCCCTACAATGTTATGTTTCAGGTATGCCTATTATTTGGAGTTCACTCCCAAGTTAGGACCTTAAAATGGGGGACTGAAGAATGTCTAATATGGTTTGAATATCAAGAAGTTTTTTGAGTAAATGTTAAACAAAGAAATTATGTATGTAAAGTTGTTTAGTACTTGTAAGTTATATGTACATGTAGTTATGTTTTCACCTAAATATTCCTTTGAAAAGACAAAAAGATCTTGTACTATTTTATGAGAAAATTAAAGTAAAATATCGTTTAAGGGAATTTATCTCTAAATATAAAGGATCATTTTAACTTAATTAAGTCGGGGCGCGACATCTGTCAACGTCTCTCCTTGTCCATTATTTTTTATTAAAATAATTCTGTAAAATTTTCATATCTCATTAGTTACTAACTTTTTTATTGTTACAGGTGTTGACCAGATTATAATCAAGAGGGGGGGGGGGGATGAATTGAAATTTTGCAAACTTTTCGAATTAAATTAAAATTACTTATTTTTAATTCATCAAAAACTATCACATAATTTATCAAGTACATTTTGCAATTCCTCATAATTATTAATAATATCATCATCACTATCACTAGAGTTAGGGTTAGAGAGTACCTCCTCATTATCATTTGCGATGAGACAACTAGCATTGGTCTCTTCACTACTAGAATTATAATTATTAGCATATAGGCTAGGATTGAATTCTTCCTTTAAAACAAAGCTTGAAATGCAGGGTTGACTATGTGACCATTTTCTTCTCACATATTGAATAACTACAAGACATCAAATATTTTAGCATACAAACAATAAATATGTAGAGTGCAGCATTTAAAATAAATACAGAAAAATTTGCCACGATATTTAACTCTAAGATTGTTAAATAAAAAAAATAAGAAGAGCACTTTCTCTGATGCCAATTATTGCCCAGATTATACTTAAGAGGGGGAAGGGGATCTTGCAAACTTTTTTGATTAAATTAAAATTACAGAAAATATTGAATTGGTAACACTTAATTCAAATTTCAGATTTTACGATCTTAAATTAATAAACTAATGATCATTAAATAAATGTAACCAATGAATTTAAACAAGTTGAATCACAAATTATAACACGCAATAAATAAACTATTAATTTTTGTATTTAATATAAATTTATATTTTGGATTTAATATCAAATAATTTGAACAAGAACATCAAATCAATGCTACAAATTAATTAAACAAGTAATGTTTCAAGATTATATCACCCAATATATTTATAGACAATTTTCATAATTAACAAAAATTAATATTCTGGAAACAATTAATTATTATGAAAATAATTATTTTAATCTTAAAATAATTTTACCAAAGTTTCGAATTAAAATTATTTGCAAATATATGAATTCTAAAAGTATAAATGCTGAAAATAAATGACACCGTAATTTTTAATGTGGTTCGCTCAAATCCCGACCTACGTCCACGCACCTAGAGCAGCTTCCTTCTCATGCGCTTCATTATTTCTGATCCACTTGACGGTAGGGTCAAACCACCACTATACAACAAGTAGCAAAATCGGCTACTAGTACAACCGAAGCTTCAAAATAAATCTAGAGTTTTGAGTACAAAGTTTGGGTGTCGAAACTCTCTAAAATATAAATTTAATATGAGTTTCTTCTTAAGTGAGACTTCACAATGAATCTGATTTTTGGCACTAGTCTTCTTCTTGAAATCTTTGTAGCAGAAATAATGATTCTTGTGCTCTTGGATTTCTTTTTCAACAAATAGCTAAATAAAAGTTTGTTGCTATCTCAAATTTAAGTTCCTATCTCAAATTTAAGTATAGCTGAGAATTCTTCTTTTGTTGCTCTCTAGAATGTGTGTATGAGCTGAATGTAATTTTAAGTTGCTATCTTATTTGTGTATTGCAGTTTTTATTGTGTGTTCCCCACCCTTGAGCTTTGAGAATAAATATGTTTGGAAAATATGAATGTTGAAGAGCTCCTCCTTCAACTTGGAAAGAGTGACATGAGAGAGCATTAAATGCTCAATATCTTGAAAATGAAAATCGTATCTCATCCTTCATAATTATTTGCTATCTAAAATTATAGGCTAATATCTGCAAGGTAGATATTAGTAGAGAGAAGGAAAAAGGGTAATGTTACTCCCACTCCACCAAAATACTCTAACACTTCACTTTCTTTTCAAATAAATATTAAAGACCCTTATACCCTTATGATTAATCCCTTTCATTCTTTCTCTCTCACTCACAAAGTGAAATAAACTTGTTCCTTACCCCAAAAACTATACACATAATTTTAAAAAATGAACTATTAAAAAAAAGCAAGAACTATACATATGTATATATTCATTTTATATTAATAAATGTTTAATACATATAAATACAAAAATGACTTAATATACCATGACACAACATCACACAATATAAAATCTTATTTTTTTTATCTAATACGAACGTCGTCCAAATAAAAGAGACACGATACGATACGACACGATATTTTTATTATTTTTACTTAACACGAACACATCTTTATTAAGACACGACATAAAATCTTATTTTTTATATCTAACACGAACGAATGACCGAAATTAAAGCGACATGACACGAAACCAATTTTTTTAACCAAAGACAATCACAACTCAATTAAAAAGAGACAAGGCACATGGGACAAGACACAATACGACATTACACATAATATTTTAAAAAAATAAAATACAAACACAACCCAATTAAAACATTATACGCCATGAAATCTCATTTTTTACCTAACACGAACACGACTGAAATAAAATGTGATATGACACGATCCAATTAAATCACGACACGACACGACATGATAGAAAATTAAATATATGGTTCTTGAATTTTAGAACAAAAAAGTCCCAAAATTAATTTACATATATTTAATAATTATAAATTATATATATATATGCCTAAAACATACATAACTTTTTTTCCAAATTATGATGAAAATTATAATTTATGTTAACATTTTATACATAATAAGGGAATGATTAAAAATAAAAATAAAATATTAAAAGTAGTAGTTTAATTGACAGTTCTAAAGGGCTGATTAAAAATAAAAATAATTGCAAGTATGACAATAATTCGAAAAAAGAGTAATGCAAAAATAAAAAAGTACAACTTTGTGTCGTGTTGTGTCGTGTTTGTATCCAAAAAACTCTTGTATTGCCCAAGGTTCTAAAAAACGCAACATGACACGGCACGATACGAAATCTCATATTTTTTTTTACCTAACACCAACATGACCTAAAAAAATAAGCAACGCGACATGTACTAGCACACGAAACTTCACAAAACTTTATTTCAAACACTGAACAAAAGGTTAGTCATTTCATGTCGAGTTTTAAATGGTTCGTGTCGAATAAAAAAATACAAACTTGTGCCGTGTTGCGTTGGTGTCCAAAATAATTTTTTTAGGCCGGCACGATCTGACAATACAAGAGTTTTTTGGACATAAACGCAACATGACACGACACAAGTTTGTATTTTTTTTTTTTTTGCATTACTCTTTTTTTTTTAATTATTATCATACTTCCACTTTTTTAATTACCGTTAATCAAATAATTATTTTTATTTTAATCAGTCCTTAGTATTGTTAATTAAATTGCTACTTTTAATATTTTGTTTTTATTTTTAATCAGCCCCTTATTATGTATATACAAATTTATTGTTTGAAAAGTCAAATTAATTTTATTAAACTGCTACACACGTTTTTCCCTTGGGTTATGGCTTGAAAAGTTAAAATGTTTGTAAAGATGTTTAAGGATTTTTTGATCATGTTATGATAGTTTGGAGTCCCTTAGTAATAATTGGAGTGGAATTAGCCACACCCAAAAAAAATATACGATGAATTTGTAAGAAGTTGTGTGTAGTTGAGTACACACAAATAAATATCAAATAGTTTCTTATTGAATAAGTCAATATATAAGAGAGATTGTCATCATAAAAAATCGTCCAAGAGATGATAGATAGAACAAAAGGGTTACCAACTCTGCAACAACATCACTGAGAGTCAATCAATGGGGCCCACAGAAAATATTACAGACTACATGTGTGTAACACCCCGCTTAAAATAATAACGGGTGGCCAGCCCTATACTATATTAAATCAAGAATTTCAGATGGTCCAGTCTCAACATCAACTAACGGTACTATATAATATAGGACTAACTACCCGAAATCATATAAGCGAGATGTTATAAAAATTAAAACATTCAACATAACACGACCCAGCACTACAAAATTTCTAATAAATAAGAGAGATGCAAGAAAGAATTATAAGAAATGAAAGGAATCTCTATACATGAATATGCCATAAATAAATGAACCCGAATAAGCTGTCGGGTCACAGCAAATACAATAGCTGAAATGGAATAAATATAAACATGTATATAAATATCCCTATGATATAAACCCGATATACAACATGAACCCTACCTAGAATTTTAAAGAAGTAGGAAGCGGCTACATGAAACATCCCGCAACAGTCCTCACCTGTCACGGCTCCCAAGACTCTGGATAGAAATTCATCCGGCACCCATGCGGTAGGATACCTGTGGAAATATATATGTATATACAAGAAGGAGGGAGAAGTAAACGGGTCAGAGCCCCGAATGTGTAAAATATTTAGCAAGTGTGTTAACCGTGCATAATAAATACCGGTGTACTTAATTTCATAAATAAGTGAGACCGCACTCTCGTGGAACCCCAACTCACCTCTCATCTAAAGGCGCGCACCTATTCGCGTCCTCAAATTTTAGTTAAATTACCCCCATTGATTTTTAGGACAACCTAACTTATCAGGCCTAGCCTATAACCACGAGAGCTACCTTCCCGTCATAATCTAAGGATCCACCCATTTCTAATCCTATTAGATTATGATTACAACAATTATGCCATAAAAGGCTTAATGAATTCCGATTAATAATCTCATGAATTATAATTATCATAATTCCTAAAACATTACCCCTATACATATACATATACATATATATATATATACCTATATAGGCTCAAAACGTAAGAATTAATATACTTAATAATATGCACATGGAATATTGGCAAGACTTCTCTCTAATCCCGAAATTGTACTACGTTTCGTGCGTGGGGAGTCTCGCAAAGCGAAATCCAAACAAGGAACCGCCCCGTTACACTACTCCTGACAAGGTCAAGACCAGAGATCCGTGATGCCACCTATGGAATTACTTCTCTCAAATCTCCACATGGCACTGCGTTTCGTGCGTGAGGTGTCTCGCAAAGCGAAATCCAAACAAGGAACCACCTCGTTACACTACTCCTGGGCAATGTCGATCCTAGAGATCCATAATCCTCAACACACAAGTTAATACTACCATTACTACTAACTATAACTACTAAAGAAAGAAAAAGAAAAGAAAAGAAAGAAAACAAATAAGATAAAATAAAAGAACCTCCAATAATATCCTTGGGATGATGTAACCGAAATAATACCTTATGTGCGATACATCAACCCCCATCAATCTAGTACACCATAATCATCTAAGATGTACTTCATAAAAGTCCATATCCTTTCATCTATAGGATATATATATAAATATATATATATAAATATATATATATATATATATATATATAGGTATTTATTTCTAACCGTATATATATATCATCATCAATCCAATGGCCAAGTGTACATACTACATATGATGTACAAGGCCATGCACATAATATACCCGGCTATATATATCGTCGATAAACTGCATCAATGCTATCATCTTCCCAGTGCCCGGCTCACGTAGCAAAACTGGGGCCACCATGGTGGGACTAAACGACACCCATCTCGTGGTAAACTCACGCACACGACGTCCCGGGAAGCGGTCATAGCTCCAAACCGGCAATGAGACGAAACATACCCATCACGTCACATCCCAAAATAAATATATATATATCATATAATAACACACGGGACGACTATGACCTGGGGAATATCCACACCCTGCTTTTCTAGCCAGGATGCTCACCCACTACGCGCGCAACTTCCCAATGATAGCATGAGCGGGGTATGCTTAACCAATTAAGTATATATATATCATTTACATGCATATTATATATAATCCATATGATCCAATCATATGATCAAATAATAAACCATCATATACGGTTTAAATATCCATACCATGTATATCCACTACATAAAGATATCCATATATCTATATACATACAGATGTATATATATATAAACACATATTCACATATCCTTATCTATATATATAAACTAACTCTCGTTCATATGTATAAGATATATATACCTGGCTATAAGTATACATAGTCCTCAATATACAAGCCGTCACCACAATTCCTTTAATTTACCTCGATACGTGAATATAATCCCATACTTGAAACATATTCGATCATTTTCCTATGATGAATAGTCTCCCAAAACCATATGTATATATCTATACCTATATATATATATTCAACATTAGGGCTATCACCCAAGAGTTTGTGTAGGAATCCATCACTACACATATCATCTATATCTCCGAGTACATTAACGAATCTAGTAATCATTTGACTATCGGTATACATATAACTAATAGTCTATCAGCCTCAAGCTCATTCTTTCAATCATCTAATAATCTCATTTCCCTCGATTTCGACTATGGTTCGATCACTTTTGTGACTACCCTAATCTAAGATCTCTCTAAGAGTTCTTAGCCTCCCATCACATCTACACTTACTTTTAATCTACAATTAGGATTCCCAATCCCAAAGGGTTTTCCCCCCAAAATCTCTATACATACTCCAAATACATACATGGATACATTTCTCCCAAATTAACCTAAGGAGTCCCCAAAACTCTAATGTGTGAGAAACTCCTTATGTGTCTCCAAGAACATATCTCTTACATCATAAGAGAAGGCCCCAAATCAATAAACCCAACCAAAAAGGGTTTGAATTCACTATGGAGAAAAAAAAAACCTCAAAATGCCCTGTTTCCGAATCGATTCGGCCCTGTTCCGAATCGATTCGGACTAGCGAATCGATTCGGCCTCCAAGGCGAATCGATTCGGGTCCAAAGACCTGGGCTTCTGCAATAGGCCGAATCGATTCGGCTTGGGGTCCGAATCGATTCGGTCAATGCAGACCTGCTAATTTTACCAAACCGAATCGATTCGCTAGAAGGGGCGAATCGATTCGGACCTGCAATTTTTGAAGGTTTCCTCTGTTTCTTCAAAACCCACGAATTCTAAACCCTAAATTTCCATTTCTAACCATTAAACCTTCATCAATTTATGATTTTAAGCCCATTAATCAACCCAAAGTTGATCCCAACCACTTCTAATCCATTAAATCCCTATTTAACATTGATTTCAAGATTAAACCTAAAAATCTAGGTTTTGGTATTTATACCCAAAAATCCATTTCTTTACCCCACAAATTATGAAATGAAATACACAAATAGCTATTTAGCAAGATTAAACACTTGCCTCAGATTTGTAGAGGTTGAATCGTCCTCGATGTCGCGGTTGGGCCGGAAATCCCAACCTTTCTTCCTCTCTCTCTCTCTTTTCCTTCTTCTTTCTTTCTTCCTTTTTCTTTCTCTCTTCTCTATTTGAGAAGGCTTCATCCGTAAGCCTTAAATCCTTTAAAACAACAAACCCAGTTTTAAATGTTAATACACACTTTAAATGACTCGTTGACTCCAATTCAAGTCAAAACAACTTAAAAACATTCCGGAGCCGAAATAAGACCCAATGACAGTCATTTTGACTATCTCGACCCTTCCGGGATCGATGGTACCCTCAAAAATATCATCCGGAATACTTTAAAATATTTTCTATTTTTGGACCTCATTTCCCAAATTCTAAAATTCTCCAATTTAATTAAATTTTATTTCCCGAAAACTTAATTTCTCAGTCTCCAAAATCGAGGGTTGTTACATACTTCCCCCCTTACAGAAATTTCGTCCGCGAAATTTAAGATGAGCCTAGGACCTCAATATCATCTAGTCCTTATATCAATCCTCAAGATTACTATGCTGATCCTTTCTAGTTCTCATGCCTAACCATACAGTTATAAAGCAACTACTACCCAGGGCGCCCATACACCCCGTACCCGAGTCTCTACTCGTAGAATTTTAAATCAGGCTCCATTCGCCTCAAAATTGTAAGATAACCCTCGGTAATATAATCTATAAAAATATACTAAATATAAAAGTTTGAAAATTTCCACTGGTTGAACTCTCCTCAATTCCTGACGCTAGCCACCTTCGTGCGGGGGAGGTCTCGCAAGCGAAATCCAAACAAGGAACCCTCCCAATACACTACTGTGTAGCTAGGTCGGGGATTGAGATTAGTTGAACCAGGGTTAAGGTTTTATAAAAAGATTTTTCATATTTTAGATATTGCCCGAGTGCCTATACAATAATACAATATAAATATATTCCGCGTCTTTCGACACGCCAAACAAACACCTTATGTTTAGGACACAAGGCCCCAACCAATACAATACTCTAGCCAATATCTAGTTCTCAAAACTAGCACAACTAGGAGCTAAACTATCCGCTCCTCACGAATCTACCAAACTCTGAACCTCTCAGTTATGAAATTCCTATACATCATATTAACACCTTTATATAAAAATAAATCCTTCCCTCATTGGGATTCTAAAACTTCCCTACTATTTCGTTACGAAAAGGTGTATCATCTCCCAAGATGCCATACCAAGGCCACACTTGCTCACTTCCTTCTCTAGGAAAATTTCATACACCCTAGCGGTGTAGCGGATAACTACCCATCACGCCTTACACGCGACGTTCCCAATATCGCACAAAGCGTAACTTAAACCCAAAGAAAGGTATTCTACCTTAAAATTCCATAACCTAATGGTTTCCCCTCACCCTAGAATCTCAACTCAGGGTCCTCAACTCCTTCCAGGAAAATCATTATCCCTAAGCCTATTTCTTCACAAGATAAACATCTTCCTCAAAATCCTTCCTAACCATTTTGAAGGATAAACACGATGGCGACAACCAAAAACTCCCTCAGTCCTACACAACGAAACTGAGTCTCCAAATTTCTTACTCCCACTTCCCAGAAGGCAATACTCCCAATATTGGGACAACTCCACCTACCTCACATCGGTAAGAGTCACCAAAACCAGGTTTCCTAACTAAGGTTAACAGATTTCTCAACCTAAACCTCCCAAGGACTACACTAACCTCTCCTCAGACTTACTTTACTAAGTCCAAGGTCCACCATTCGAGTAAATTTTCCTTTCTTACTCAACCGTCGATAAATCACCTCGAACCACTGCTAGAAATATCCTCAATATTTCCTCCTAAATCGGGGAAAAACAAATACCCCCGATTAAAGTGTACCCAAAATATACTATGGGTTCCGTATTTCTAAACCTATTCTTTCCTAGACGACAAAAATCTAGGCGACGTCTGAAACGAAACAAGAGCAACTGTTATCAGAACGCCAATCAAGTGAATATACTTCACAGAAGAAAACAACGCGGTGAACACAACAGTCCTAATTATAGGGCTTTATGTCAAGAACGTTAACGGAAGAATGCAGAAACTCGCACAGATCCTAAGGACTCTAGAACCTGATGCTCTGATACCATCTGTAACACCCCGCTTAAAATAATAACGGCTGGCCAGCCCTATACTATATTAAATCAAGAATTTCAGATGGTCCAGTCTCAACATCAACTAACGGTACTATATAATATAGGACTAACTACCCGAAATCATATAAGCGAGATGTTATAAAAATTAAAACATTCAACATAACACGACCCAGCACTACAAAATTTCTAATAAATAAGAGAGATGCAAGAAAGAATTATAAGAAATGAAAGGAATCTCTATACATGAATATGCCATAAATAAATGAACCCGAATAAGCTGTCGGGTCACAGCAAATACAATAGCTGAAATGGAATAAATATAAACATGTATATAAATATCCCTATGATACAAACCCGATATACAACATGAACCCTACCTAGAATTTTAAAGAAGTAGGAAGCGGCTACATGAAACATCCCGCAACAGTCCGCACCTGTCACGGCTCCCAAGACTCTGGATAGAAATTCATCCGGCACCCATGCGGTAGGATACCTGTGGAAATATATATGTATATACAAGAAGGAGGGAGAAGTAAACGGGTCAGAGCCCCGAATGTGTAAAATATTTAGCAAGTGTGTTAACCGTGCATAATAAATACCGGTGTACTTAATTTCATAAATAAGTGAGACCGCACTCTCGTGGAACCCCAACTCACCTCTCATCTAAAGGCGCGCACCTATTCGCGTCCTCAAATTTTAGTTAAATTACCCCCATTGATTTTTAGGACAACCTAACTTATCAAGCCTAGCCTATAACCACAAGAGCTACCTTCCCGTCATAATCTAAGGATCCACCCATTTCTAATCCTATTAGATTATGATTATAACAATTATGCCATAAAAGGCTTAATGAATTCTGATTAATAATCTCATGAATTATAATTATCATAATTCCTAAAACATTACCCCTATACATATACATATATATATATATACCTATATAGGCTCAAAACGTAAGAATTAATATACTTAATAATATGCACATGGAATATTGGCAAGACTTCTCTCTAATCCCGAAATTGTACTACGTTTCGTGCGTGGGGAGTCTCGCAAAGCGAAATCCAAACAAGGAACCGCCCCGTTACACTACTCCTGACAAGGTCAAGACCAGAGATCCGTGATGCCACCTATGGAATTACTTCTCTCAAATCTCCACATGGCACTGCGTTTCGTGCGTGAGGTGTCTCGCAAAGCGAAATCCAAACAAGGAACCACCTCGTTACACTACTCCTGGGCAATGTCGATCCTAGAGATCCATAATCCTCAACACACAAGTTAATACTACCATTACTACTAACTATAACTACTAAAGAAAGAAAAAGAAAAGAAAAGAAAGAAAGCAAATAAGATAAAATAAAAGAACCTCCAATAATATCCTTGGGATGATGTAACCGAAATAATACCTTATGTGCGATACATCAACCCCCATCAATCTAGTACACCATAATCATCTAAGATGTACTTCATAAAAGTCCATATCCTTTCATATATAGGATATATATATAAATATATATATATATATATAGGTATTTATTTCTAACCGTATATATATATCATCATCAATCCAATGGCCAAGTGTACATACTACATATGATGTACAAGGCCATGCACATAATATACCCGGCTATATATATCGCCGATAAACTGCATCAATGCTATCATCTTCCTAGTGCCCGGCTCACGTAGCAAAACTGGGGCCACCATGGTGGGACTAAACGACACCCATCTCGTGGTAAACTCACGCACACGACGTCCCGGGAAGCGGTCATAGCTCCAAACCGGCAATGAGACGAAACATACCCATCACGTCACATCCCAAAATAAATATATATATATATCATATAATAACACACGGGACGACTATGACCTGGGGAATATCCACACCCTGCTTTTCTAGCCAGGATGCTCACCCACTACGCGCGCAACTTCCCAATGATAGCATGAGCGGGGTATGCTTAACCAATTAAGTATATATATATCATTTACATGCATATTATATATAATCCATATGATCCAATTATATGATCAAATAATAAACCATCATATACGGTTTAAATATCCATACCATGTATATCCACTACATAAAGATATCCATATATCTATATACATACAGATGTATATATATATAAACACATATTCACATATCCTTATCTATATATATAAACTAATTCTCGTTCATATGTATAAGATATATATACCTGGCTATAAGTATACATAGTCCTCAATATACAAGCCGTCACCACAATTCCTTTAATTTACCTCGATACGTGAATATAATCCCATACTTGAAACATATTCGATCATTTTCCTACGATGAATAGTCTCCCAAAACCATATGTATATATCTATACCTATATATATATATTCAACATTAGGGCTATCACCCAAGAGTTCGTGTAGGAATCCATCACTACACATATCATCTATATCTCCGAGTACATTAACGAATCTAGTAATCATTTGACTATCGGTATACATATAACTAATAGTCTATCAGCCTCAAGCTCATTCTTTCAATCATCTAATAATCTCATTTCCCTCGATTTCGACTATGGTTCGATCACTTTTGTGACTACCCTAATCTAAGATCTCTCTAAGAGTTCTTAGCCTCCCATCACATCTACACTTACTTTTAATCTACAATTAGGATTCCCAATCCCAAAGGGTTTTCCCCCCAAAATCTCTATACATACTCCAAATACATACATGGATACATTTCTCCCAAATTACCCTAAGGAGTCCCCAAAACTCTAATGTGTGAGAAACTCCTTATGTGTCTCCAAGAACATATCTCTTACATCATAAGAGAAGGCCCCAAATCAATAAACCCAACCAAAAAGGGTTTGAATTCACTATGGAGAAAAAAAAACCTCAAAATGCCCTGTTTCCGAATCGATTCGGCCCTGTTCCGAATCGATTCGGACTAGCGAATCGATTCGGCCTCCAAGGCGAATCGATTCGGGTCCAAAGACCTGGGCTTCTGCAATAGGCCGAATCGATTCGGCTTGGGGTCCGAATCGATTCGGTCAATGCAGACCTGCTAATTTTACCAAACCGAATCGATTCGCTAGAAGGGGCGAATCGATTCGGACCTGCAATTTTTGAAGGTTTCCTCTGTTTCTTCAAAACCCACGAATTCTAAACCCTAAATTTCCATTTCTAACCATTAAACCTTCATCAATTTATGATTTTAAGCCCATTAATCAACCCAAAGTTGATCCCAACCACTTCTAATCCATTAAATCCCTATTTAACATTGATTTCAAGATTAAACCTAAAAATCTAGGTTTTGGTATTTATACCCAAAAATCCATTTCTTTACCCCACAAATTATGAAATGAAATACACAAATAGCTATTTAGCAAGATTAAACACTTGCCTCAGATTTGTAGAGGTTGAATCGTCCTCGATGTCGCGGTTGGGCCGGAAATCCCAACCTTTCCTCCTCTCTCTCTCTCTTTTCCTTCTTCTTTCTTTCTTCCTTTTTCTTTCTCTCTTCTCTATTTGAGAAGGCTTCATCCGTAAGCCTTAAATCCTTTAAAACAACAAACCCAGTTTTAAATGTTAATACACACTTTAAATGACTCGTTGACTCCAATTCAAGTCAAAACAACTTAAAAACATTCCGGAGCCGAAATAAGACCCAATGACAGTCATTTTGACTATCTCGACCCTTCCGGGATCGATGGTACCCTCAAAAATATCATCCGGAATACTTTAAAATATTTTCTATTTTTGGACCTCATTTCCCAAATTCTAAAATTCTCCAATTTCATTAAATTTTATTTCCCGAAAACTTAATTTCTCAGTCTCCAAAATCGAGGGTTGTTACAATGTGGTCTTTGAAGGTTGAGCAAGCGTATAAAATAAACAAGCTTTAGAGCATCCGTAATGGTGTGAATCGGCGAAAGGTAGGTGTGAGGCGCATGTGTGTGATTTAGCTTTCGCCCAAATGGGCAGTGAGTAGTGGGGGAGTTCCTACGAACTTCTATAGTTCGTAGGAACTTCTTACTGACAAATGAAGTCCGTAGGAAGTTCTTACGAACTATAGAAGTTTGTAAGAACATAACGGTCACATTTAAACGGTAACATTCCTCCGTTTATATATTCAGAACCTTCATCATTCTTCTCCATTCTTCCTCATTCTTCTTCAGTCTTCTGCATCCGTTTATATTTATTCAGTTGATCTTCTTTCTTTCTTCATCTTCTTCTGCATCTCCATCTTCTCCATTTTCATACCAGTCTCATTTTAATCCAAACTTTTTATATATTTTTTCTAAATTTATTCATATACTCTCAAAAATCATTCCATTTATTCCCAAAAATAATTTCAAATCAGTCCTAATTTAGATATAGAAAATACTCTAAATCAGATCTTATCAACACGATGGAATTAGGTAGAAAATGGAAGAAATATATTAATATCGGGAAATCGAAAAAACACGAATCGACTACAACGACAATTCCCGATTCTTCCGCGTCGATTCAATCGTCGGATCCCATAATTGACAACCATAGCCGTATTTACGACGGAGTATCACACGCGTCGAACGGCGAAACTTCGATAAAAAACGAAAATAAATTCGATTTTCGGGGGAATTGGGGCGAAGCCAATGAAATTGTACAAATTGATTCAAGACAGAAAACCAGATATCAAAACAATTATCGACGGTGCCGGTTTTATGTCGAATTTCTTTTCTATGGTAATGCCCAATTCCGATCAATGTATCGTGACGGCGATGATCGAACGTTGGTGGGACACGACGCATACCTTCCAACTACCATATGTCGAGCTTGCGTTCACTCCGCTGGACTTCACAATGCTTTTCGGTAATAATTTGTGGCTTATTTCTTTCTATTTATATTCATAATTATTTCAAAATGTGAAAATAATATGTTGTACTTAAATTCATAATTAAGTGTTTGAAATATATTTTTAGGTAATTATATTCATAATTATTTCAATATATGAAAAAAATGAAAAATATACCCGTATTCCGATTGTGTCAATATATGAAAATAATTATTTATATTCACTTAATGTTTCAATATGTGAAAATAATTAATTGTACTTAAATTCATAATTGATTGTTTGAAATATATATTATGGTTATCATATTCATAATTATTTCAATATATGACAAAAAAATTGAAAAATATATCCACATTCCGATTGTGTCAATATATGAAAATAATTATTTATATTCACTTAATGTTTAAATATGTGAAAATAAATTGTTGTACTTAAATTCATAATTGATTGTTTGAAATATATATTATGGTTATCATATTCATAGTTATTTAAATATATGAATTTTTTTTAAAATATATGTATCAGCATCATAATTGTTTCAAAATGTGAAAATAATATGTTGTACTTAAATTCATAATTAATTGTTTGAAATATAGTTTTAGGTAATTATATTCATAATTATTTAAATATATGACAACAAAACTCGAAAAATGTTTCCCGCATTTCGATTGTGTCAATATATGAAAATAATTATTTATATTCACTTAATGTTTCAATATGTGAAAATAATTAGTTGTACTAAAATTCACAATTGATTGTTTGAAATATATTTTTAGGAAATTATATTCATAATTATTTCAATATACGAAAAAAAAATGAAAAATATACCCGCATTCCTATTGTGTCAATATATGAAAATAATTATTTATATTCACTTAATGTTTCAATGTGTGAAAATAATTAGTTGTACTTAAATTCATAATTGATTGTTTGAAATATATATTATGGTTATCATGTTCATAATTATTTTAATATATGACAAAAAAATTGAAAAATACACCCGCATTCCGATTGTGTCAATATATGAAAATAATTATTTATATTCACTTAATGTTTAAATATGTGAAAATAAATTGTTGTACTTAAATTCATAATTGATTGTTTGAAATATATATTATGGTTATCATATTCATAGTTATTTAAATATATGACAAAATTTTAAATATATGTACCGACATCATAATTGTTTCAAAATGTGAAAATAATATGTTGTACTTAAATTCATAATTAATTGTTTGAAATATATTTTTAGGTAATTATATTCATAATTATTTAAATATATGAAAACAAAACTCGAAAAATGTTTCCCGCATTCCGATTATGTCAATATATGAAAATAATTATTTATATTCACTTAATGTTTCAATATGTGAAAATAATTAGTTGTACTAAAATTCATAATTTATTGTTTGAAATATATTTTTAGGTAATTATATTCATAATTATTTCAATATATGAAAAAAAATGAAAAATATACCCGCATTTCGATTGTGTTAATATATGAAAATAATTATTTATATTCACTTAATGTTTCAATATGTGAAAATAATTAGTTGTACTTAAATTCATAATTGATTGTTCGAAATTAATATTATGGTTATCATATTCATAATTATTTCAATATATGACAAAAAAATTGAAAAATATACCCGCATTTCGATTGTGTCAATATATGAAAATAATTATTTATATTCACTAAATGTTTAAATATGTGAAAATAAATTGTTGTACTTAAATTCATAATTGATTGTTTGAAATATATATTATGGTTATTCATAGTTATTTAAATATATGAATTTTTTTTAAATATATGTACCGGCATCATAATTGTTTCAAAATGTGAAAATAATATGTTGTACTTAAATTCATAATTAATTGTTTGAATATATATTTTTAGGTAATTATATTCATAATTATTTAAATATATGACAACAAAACTTGAAAAATGTTTCCCGCATTCCGATTGTGTCAATATATGAAAATAATTATTTATATTCACTTAATGATTCAATATGTGAAAATAATTAGTTGTACTTAAATTCATAATTGATTGTTTGAAATACATTTTTAGGTAATTATATTCATAATTATTTCAATATATGACAAAAAAATTGGAAAATATACCCGCATTCCGATTGTGTCAATATATGAAAATAATTATTTATATTCATAATTGTTTCAATAGGTGAAAATAATTAGTTGTACTTAATTCATAGTTGATTTTTTGAAATGTATTTTATGGTATTTATATTCAAAATTATTTTAATATATGACAAAATTTTAAACCTTCGTGCAGGCATTCCAATTGGACAAGGACGACCCATTCAAAATCTACGAATTGAACAATATACAAATTTTGTTAATACCATAAATGAATTTTTCCCAGAAATTCATATACAGAGATTTACTGGTGCGGGAATTCCAGTTTCTGACCTAAAAAAATAAATAGAAAATTTTGTCAAGGTTGAACCTTTACGAGATTATATGTCCCCAATCATACCTCAGGCATTTTGGTTTTATGTATTGGGGAGTGTATATTTTCCAAATTCTTACTCCACTTCCGACCTCGGCTATTTACATTATCTGGAGGATATTCCAGCCATCGGCACATACGATTGGGGTTCGGCTATTTATGCCCATATTTTATGGTCTTTGGACAAAGCCAGTCCACGATCGTTGACTAGCGTTGAATGCATGTGGAAAATACTCGAGGTATATTTTCGTTTCATCTTATTTATTAAAATTTATGTTTCATTACAATATATGTCAACTTATTCTAATGAATTAAATTTATTGGCAAATTTTGCTGTATTTACATCACGAGTACATGGCCACGACATGTCCTATTCTCGTCGATCCGTCCATCGATGCGTGGCCCCACATATTTCATTGGTCGAGGGTGAACAGAAAGAAAGTAAAGGGAGCACAACGGTTTA
Organism: Sambucus nigra; assembly: GCA_949130495.1. Classification (NCBI taxonomy): domain Eukaryota; kingdom Viridiplantae; phylum Streptophyta; class Magnoliopsida; order Dipsacales; family Adoxaceae; genus Sambucus; species Sambucus nigra. The sequence goes on from OX422212.1 coordinate 367,873,264, forward strand.
ACATCTCAAGCAGTCAACATCATCTTGAGATGTGGTCACCCGAGTCCATTATATGGCAGCCATACGAGACTTCTTCCTACTGTGACTCTGATGTCATCTTATATGCTCGTGAGATATCGGGGTTACAGATGATTTTTTGGGATCCCTTATTTAAGGGTTTTTGGTACTTGGGTGGTCGGTCCATCCGACAATTAACTAGGCGGATATGTATAGCAGACAACCCACCATCAAGTTTCTGTTGTGCCTCAGAACACGATTTTCAAGCAGCTGCCGCCTAAAATTGGCTTATCGCAAATCAATACATAAGAGATGTGTCACAAGAAGAGTATAATGCATATTGGAAGGCAGTATCACTCGGGCCATTACTACCGTCGATTACCAGATATGTTAATGTAGATTTGATTGGAGTTAGTTCAGGGGCACCTATGACGTTGCGAACCCGCAAGCACCAGCACCGACAAATGATCCGCATGTGTATGAGACACAGTTCTCTGTGGGTGGTTCTATGCACATCCAACCACCGAGGCCTATCGGAGGGGGCTTCATATACTATAGATGTGCCGAGGCCTGAGTTTTCAACCAACGCACCTCCAGCCCAATCTTTGACGCAGTTAGAATGGCGTCAGTCCTACGTTGAGGCAACAGATAACATTCGAGGTCTACGTCATTTAATATTACACGAGACACGTCAGCGAGAGGATTAACTCAAAGCACGTGATGATCGCACTGATGAGTTGGAGCGTAGACTAGCACGTTTACTATGCCTAGTCGTGGGTTTGAGGGGGGTGGTACTAGTTCTAGTCGTTCGAGCGTTTACAGACCACACCTAGCCCCACCCTCTGACCCGGTCCCGATATATGAGGCGCAACAAGGTTGGGGTAATTTATTTGGGTCTGATCCTTACACGGGTTCACATGCAGATTTAGGTGCTGATTTTGAGTTCGGCCCGGGGCGCCAGTGATGTATAATGTACAATTGAAAAATGTTAAGAATAAATTTTGTATTGTTGTCTCAATTTAATTGTGATGATAAATGTTATGATGTATAATGTCTCATATTTATGAAAAATGTTATGATGTATAATGTCTCATATTTATTTTCATTTATTACACATAGAATGATGACAAACAATTATTACGATTGCTCTGATATCATTTATTATTAGTATAAAAATATTGACTTAAGTAGTAAAAACAATAATACATTATAAAAATGATTATTAGGAGTATGTGTTCAAACGCTTAGGTCGAACCTAGTAGAAGTACAACAATATGGTTTCCCATTGCGCACTAAACATTTAGGTAAATAAGATCGTTGCATATCGGAATCAACATATTCTTCGCTATAGTTTGATATATTTGGTTCGTACTCTTCCCCATCATTTTCATATTTGCATTCCGAAAAGTAATTATAACCGAAATTTGTGTAGTCGAAAATATCGTTATCTGATGCCAACGTATAGTCGTTATATATGTTAATTAATTGTTGTTGAATGTGATGACCTGATAGCATCGCGCGCTGTGCTTTGTGATAACGTTGTAGGTGCCTCTCCATCAGCCATATCTCTTCCTCCAATAAATCAAGACAAAACATATCCGCTTCTTCGGGATACGATATTGGCCAAAGTGCGGCAGCACGATTTTTTGGCACGGATATGTGATGGTAATGGCAAAGCCCCTCCAGGCCACACCTTTTATCATATTTATCTGGCCATGTGAGGTGTTACCAACGATACACAACTCCGTCTTCAGGTTCCGAATTGGGAGAGATTATGAATATATGACCGAAGTCATTCAGAAAACGTCGAGAAGTATCAATTGGATATGTTTGGAAAATTATTTTTTTCCCATACCAATCGTTACCAGTAATATCTGTGTAAGAGCCATTGTAAATGGATGAATAATAGGGAGATGAAGCCATTTTTGAAATATAAGACAATGGTAGATAAAAAATTATTGCAATCCTTCTAATTTATTTATAGGTAATTTTAAACCTTCGAAGATATAATTTTATTTTACAATGATATAAAATATTTATAATAATACAAAGGCACACATACCAATGTAAAAGATAAATTATAGAAAGGCACACATACCAAGGCACGCATAAAGATGAGAAATTATCACGTAGTAATTTTATAATTTTATAAATTACAAAAAGGCACATATAAAGGCAAAATAATAACATGCAGACGATTGAAGTTACCACATAGTAACTTTCTAAATTTTCCTGAAGAACCTGAACCCAAAATGAAGCACACTTATCAATAGCACTGATAATATCTGTAGCACACTTACCAAGATCATATAGTATATTTACATACGGAAAGGACACATATATTATTGATGCTGAATGAGCGCACTGATCTAGATAAATTTGTATTGCACACTTACCAATAGGACACAGAAGTTAATATTTTACCTATATTATCTGTAGCACAGTTACATGTAGCACACTTACCAATATAAGATTTTACCTATAATTATAAATACCTGTGTACCGTAAAACTATACAGGTAGAGTATAATATTTCATCTACATCTAAATTAATTTGTAACCATATTATATCATGGACTCCTCTAGTTCTAGCGATGAAGGACGAAATATTTTGCTCCAATATGCACAATTTAATGAAGGTGGATCATCCGATGATTCAGACGAGGAAATGATTATTATGATGGAGATTACTCGGTGGTGTGCTGAAAAAAATATAATTCGCGATGGGAAAGAACTCGAAACGAGACGTCGAGTGAATCGTAGGAGAGAAAGGGGACATGCAACACTATGGGAAGATTACTTTGGGGAAGATAAGGTATATAACGAGTATTTTTTCTGAAGGAGATTCAGGATGCGGTATAGTGTTTTCAATCGCATCCTTGAATCTGTTTGCCTTTATGATAACTACTTTGTTAAGAAGAATGATGCTTGTGGTCGTCAAGGTTTAAGCTCTCATCAGAAAGTGTTGGGGGAAATTCGACTGTTAGATAATGGGGGTTCCCATGACGTGTGGTCTGATCAGTACGCTATGAGTGAAACCACTCTATTAGAAACTGTTATTAGATTTACAGAGGCAATTGTACAAATTTTCGGTCCCCAGTACGCAGAAATCTGACACAAGGCAACGTTACAAGGTTACTCGAACAAAATGCAAATAGAGGTTTCCCAGGAATGCTAGGCAGCATAGATTGCATGCATTGGCATTGGAAAAATTATCCAACATCATGGCACGCTCAATATAGTGGTCGTAAAGAGTCACCAACTATAATCCTTGAAGCGGTTGCCTCCTACGATCTTTGGATTTGGAAATCATTCTTTGGGGTGCCTGGTTCTTGCAATGATTTGAATGTCTTGCACCGATATAATGTCTTTTAAGAATTGCGCAATGGGACGGTAGCTCCCGTTAATTACAATGTTAACGGAAATTCTTACGACATGGGCTACTACCTTGGAGATGGCATTTACTCTCCGTACGCTTCAATAGTAAAAATATTTAGGAACCAAAATGGTATTACACAAAAACATAAATTATTTTGCAAGTATCAAGAAGCGTGCAGAAAAGATGTTGAACGTGCATTTGGTGTATTACAAGCTCGATTCGCTTTTGTTCGTGAACCTTATAAATTATGGAATAGGGCGTCACTATCAACCATTATGAAATCCTGCATTATAATGCATAATATGATTATTGACGGTAAACGTAGAGATTGTCCATGGCAAAATGAGTACAAACACAATGATGAAACACCTGTAATTATGAGGGGGGGCCAAACTAATTTCTACGACTACCTCATATGGGATGCTAAGATAAGAGACGTAACTAAACATCAACAGTTACAGAATGATTTGGTAGAGCACATTTGGAACACCCACGGTGATGAAATGGTCGGTTGATGAATTTATTGTATTTTTTATTTTAACCGTGGTTAAATGTTTTGTTTGTTCCATTTTCAATTTGTATTTGTAGGATTATCGTAGTGATCATATACCTGTTATTCTATATAAAATAATGGTTTAACCGACAATATTATATAAGCGAAAAATTATTAAACAATACTCACATTTCATCTATTTAAGGGTGGAATTTCATTTATTAAGATGGATAGTGAATCACTCTCCATATACCGAAAAAAATGAAATACAATTATGAGGGTTCAATACATCATTTAAAAATACTACTAGTCATTAATTGAACCGCTTGGACCAGACGACCCGGTAAAGTTCGATTGCAACTCAGATATCGCAGCGTCGGTCGCAGCAACCATCGTTGTTAGGTCATTGAACCTTTTAAAATGAAACTGCTTTTGTATTTCATTCGTATGGGTCATATCCAGCTCCATGATGTACGATTGCTCTTGCCTAGGCGCACGAGATGGTCCTATTTTTTGGTGAGTTGATCAGCTCGCTTCATCTGAATGAACGCATCCATTTGAGAGTCAAATTTAAGGGAACGATTATTCTTCCACTCTTGCTTGCTTTTAAACATTGCATTGAAGTCTTTGCAATGTTTGAGTACTGTCATGTTACAATCCAATTTGTCAGAACGCGCTCGTTGACGTGCACGTTGTTTCTCACCCTTCCTGCCTGGGGGTCTATCCGGTACGCCTCGTACCCCCAGAGTATCATCTTCGCGTACAGGTGTAGGGCTGTCGTCGTTCCCCGCTAAATTTTCCAAGTCAAATTTTGGTAAATCTTTTAAAATTTGATAGAAGTTATCGAACGTAAAATGTTTGTTGGTTTCTGCGCGGTACGCGTCGCGTGCATTAGTAACAGCTTGGAATTCGTTCGTCCCGCTTCCCATATTCCTCATTTAGTGAGAAAGCTTTGCAATATATAGCATTATTTGATGAGATATATGATTATAACGTGTTGATAGCATGGAGCTCGTACGAGTAATTGTAATTCCATGCATGACGTTATACTCATCTTTCACAGTGTCCCAAAATGTGCCCGATGATATTGAGTTTCCTTCAATACTTCGAGCTGTATATTTTGCATAAATGGTACATAATACTTCATCCTCAAAAGGAGTCATATTAGGTTGTCGAGATGTACCGAAAATAATCGGTTGAGAGGAAGACATATTTTCTATAGAAATAAAATATATTTAGAATGAAAATAAGAAAATGGAAGAGAAGACTCTAAAAATTTATAAAGGGTGATAATAATAAATTGTGAGAAACTTGGCCCCTATTTATAAAGAAGAGTCCCTCAAACGGTGTTAGATTTTACAACAGTAAAAAAGGGTTTCATGCGAACTTCTTTTGTTCGTAGGGATTCTTACGAGCTTCTGAAGTTCGTAGGAACTTCCTACGAACAAAAGAAGTTCATAAGAACTTCTTACAGACAAATGAAGTTCGTAGGAAGTTCCTACAACCATCAGAAGTTCGTAAGAAGTTTTTACTGATTCACCATCCAACCGGTAACTTTACAAATCCCTTACCTTTCCTCTCTCCATTTTGCCAACTGCCTATCCCCATTGTACATCTACAAATTGGTAATTTTATCATTTTTTTGTCCAAACTCTCCACCATTGTGGATGCTCTTAGTTGTCATTAGCTTTGCTTCAGAAAATATATATTCGATTATGTATTATATCAATAGTAGGACTGATATATAAAAATATGCGTGGGGCCAAGAGCCGTAAGAGTGCAACATGTATGGCTTGTTCGACTGAAAATAAAGTTATAAATATTTATAAAACAACTTGCTTAAAATAAAATAATAGATAAAAAAGAATTAGACTGAATATCTCGTGATTAAAAAAAAAAGTGTGGCTATCCCCACACCCTTAAGTTCTTCCCCCACACTCTATCTATATATTTAATATACAAAGACCAAAACACTCTCTCCACCTTTAAAATATAATATGATTTTAAAACATTACATTATTTTAGATAAAATAAAATTTACACTTTAAGACAAAATATATTTTTTTTATTATTATTATTTTGATTTTTGACTTTAACACATTACTAATTTAAATTATATAATAGTACATTTTTATGAACCTTATTAGACTTTGCAACATTTTTCATCGTTAAATATGAGACTTTTTTCACGAAAAGTGATATTTGGTGACATTTAAACAGTATTTAACACGAAAATCTTATAATGAAAAAAAAATGCTTTTTAACAAACAAAAAAGAGTTTTTAAAAAAACAAAAGAGTTTTAACGAAAAAACTTTTTTTCAACAAAATAAAAAAAATTGTAACGAAAAACAATTTAAAAAAACTTTTAACACAACAAAATTATTTTTAACAAAAATAAAAACAATTTATTACAAATAAGCAATATCTTTAAAAAAATCAGCTTAAAAAGAATAAAAATATTTAAAAAAATGTTTTTTAGAAAAATAAAAACACTTTATTGAAATTTTTTTTTAACAAAAATTCAGTTTTAAAAGAAAAAATATTATTTTCCAAAAATATTTTTAAAAAGATAAATAAAAAATAGTATTAATACTAAAAACTTTTCGTGGATTATATATATATATATATATATATATATATATATATATATATATATATATATATATATATTTATATATATATATATATATATATATATAGAGAGAGAGAGAGAGAGAGACTACATATATAAATATATAGTATTAGATTATAAAAAATTAATATAGGCAGTAATTTTTTTTAATAGAAATGGGTATATAAAAAAATTGTATATATATAATAATATAAATATGGGCTTAAAATTTTTTTACATTTTTCATTGCTAAATATGAAAATTTATCCACGAAAAGTTTTTAGTGTTAATATTGTTTTTTATTTATTTATTTTTATATATTTTTGGAAAACAATTTTTATTCTTTTAAAACTGTTTTTTTCACTATACCGTTTTTTTTTTCTGAAAAATATTTTTTAAATATTTTTATTCTTTTTAAGTTGATTTTTTAAAGATACTGCTTCTTTGTATTTAATTGTTTTTATTTTTGTTAAAAATAGTTTTGTTGTGTTGGAAGTTTTTTTTTAAACTGTTTTTATTTAATAACAATTTTTATTTTGTTGAAACAAAGTTCTTTCGTTAAAACTGTTTTATTTTGTTAAAAACTATTTTTGGTTTGTTAAAAAGCAATTTTTTTCGTTATAAGATTTTTGTATTAAACACTTTTTAAATGTCACCAAATATCACTTTTCGTGAAAAAAGTCTCATATATAGCAACGAAAAATGTTACAAAGTCTAATAAATTCATAAAAATGTACTATTATATAATTTAAATTAGTAATGTGTTAAAGTCAAAAATCGAAATAATAATAATAATATAAATTATATTTTGTTCTAAAGTGTAAATTTTATTTTATCTAAAATAATGTTATGTTTTAAAATTATATTATATTTTAAAGGAGGAAAGAGTATTTTAATCTTTGTATGTTAAATATATAAATAAGATGTGGGGAAAAAAAGTTAAGAGCGTGGGGATAGCCTCGCCCTAAAAGTGTCCCTTTATCCATAATGTTATATGACTATATGCATTAAATGATTATACTTTATTATTTTGGGTCCCATCAAGACATTAAGTGCAACATATTATTACTTCATAAATTTTGTCTTATTATAAAAATAAAAAATAGGGTACAATTTGAGGGTCCATGTAATAGAGCTAAAAAAAATGTGCATAATCACAAATGTAAAGCGGTGGGACCAGCCACCCAACAAAATGTCACTGCATATAATCAGTCTAGTTGTGCTAAGAACAGATAGGACGTCGTGAGGCTTAAGCCAGATAATATAGATTGAACGGTTACTGCAGAAGGTCAGTCAATTGATGTGAAAACTGATCACTGTTCAAAGCATGGTGTTTGATACATTCTACCCAAATGAACTAAGGGTCCGTTTGATTCGCAGATTTGCTATGGCAAATGTCAAATAAGTGGGCAAATATGGCATTTGCCCACTTTTTGGTCTGTTTGATTCACAAATTTGCCTACAACTCATTTGCCTATGTACAACACCTCTAATGCATGAAAAGTGGACAAATTTTGCTTTGCTATTTGGAGAAGAATTATTTGCCAAACAATTTGCCAATTCTTACAAGTGTTTGTTTTATATTTTTATGCTAAAATATTTTAAAAATTATTTTACAAACTATTTTATAAAACTGTTTTAAATAAAAAACTATTTTATAAAAAATGTTTTTAAATTATTTAAAAAAAAATTTTGAAACTGTTAAAAAACTGTTTTAAAAACAATTTTAAAAAATATTTTTTAAAACTATTTTATTAAAATCTATTTTAAAACTGTTTAAAACACTATTTTAAAATGTTTAAAACTGTTTTGAATAATTAAGAAAAATGTTTCGAATATTGTAGAAATTGTTTTATAAAAATGTTGTTAAAAACTACTTTAAAAATTATTTTAAAAATTGTTTTAATAATGTTTTATAAAAACTGTTTTTGAAATGTTTAAAAAAAACTGTTATAAAAAAAATACTGTTTTATAAAAAATGTTACAAATTTTTTTTTAAAACTGTTTTAAAAACTATTTAAAAACGGTTTTAAAAAAATGTTTTATAAAATTGTTTTATTAAAAACTTGTTTTAAAACTATTAAAAACACTATTTTAAAAGGTTTAAAATTTGTTTTGGATAATTTAAAAACTGTTTCGAATATTATAAAAATTATTTTAAAAAACTGTTTTATCAAATTTAAAAAAAAAAAACTGTTTTAGAAATGCTTTAAAAATCGTTTAAAAACTTTTTATAAAATATTTAAATAAAAAACTAATTGGATTGACTTTAATTTCTCCTAATTGTTGTTTGATAGCTTCGTATGAAAAAACTAGGTAAAATTTGTCTAGGCAAACTTTACCATGGAAAATTTTGCTATCTTAACTTTTGCCCACTTTTGAATCAAACGGACCCTAAACTATATATAATAAAGGATAAAATCTGCTCAAGGCAGATGCAACTATAAGATTAATGCAGACTTGACAAATGTTTGAATCAAACGAGGGGCCTTAGATATATGTCTAAGTTCAGCTACATATATACGTATAAAAATTTATTATGTAATATATCTATCTATATATATATATATATATATATAAAACGTAACTACTATATTATAAATAAAAATATATATATATATATATAATAACATACATCTTAGCTGTTAACAAAAGTTTACAAAAAAAAATAACAAAAAAAAAAACGTTTAGAAATATATTATATAAAGAAGAATGTAAGAGTTCCACCCATTAACCTTCAAACATATCTATATATCACATAAATATAAAAGATTATACACCTTCAAATGGGTTTAAACCATTATACAAATGATAAAAATAAATTATATTAACTTCCAGAATCTCATAAACTAACATATTGATAACTCATGTATGCATGCACAAATTAGTTTACAATAAGTTTTATGACAGGTGGCTATACCAAGTTATCTAAGGTATATAAAATATAGGAATAATAGTTATATATGTGACATCTTGTCTAATAAAATATTGGGTGATCTGTCCTGTATCAAATTAAACAAGAATCTCAAATGGTTTCATTCTTAACATCACTGTCAAAAACAAATTAATTACTAATAACCTATTAGGCCCGACATCAAATTTAAACTTTCTAATCTTTTTTACCTAAATGCACAAGTAAGTACATCCATACAAAGATATGAACAATAAGTGAAATGAATAAATAATAACCGATAACTCTCGGTAAAACATTTTATACGACCATATCGAACGGGGATAAAATAAATATGTCGCAAATAAAATAAAAGACAAAAATTGGGCAATAAGCCCGGATATTACAACAATACCTCCTATCTAGATGACAAGGATATAAGCGTTTATACTATTTCCTGCCAACATCCATACTTGCGACATCAATGTCTGACTCGAAAGAATAGTCATCCAAGCATCCATCTGTCTGGACACCTAAAAAGTATACAAAGGAGGAGAGAAAAAGAAAAATAGATACGGTCAGAGCTTGGGTTTTGAATTTTTTTTAGCAAGTGCGTAATTTACTTTAATATTTAAAATATGATACTCTCCATATTTAAACTGGTGTCGCACTCACATGAGCTACCCCTCACTTCTCATCAAACAGTGCACACCTAACGCATGTATTTTAAAACACCCTAGTTAACTACCCATCCTAACTAGCACCTCGAAAATCTTCTTAAGTCGCCATACGCTAACACGTACCCCGCGCAATATAAATATTTTAAGCTATCGCCCGAGCTTATATATTATAATCTCTCACTTCTAACTAATCCGCTCATAATTTATAACTCTCACTAGTTATTTACACTATTATCATTTTAGTGTTATTAGCCTTGTATATAATATTGTCATCATTATATACGCATATCACATATTTTATTTCGGATTTTATACTTCTGGATGATCCATAATTTATCTCACATTCCATTCTTTATTTTGTTCGTATATATATGTTTCACACACATATATATATACACACACACACAAAAAAAAAAAAAAAATATATATATATATATATATATATATATATATATATATATATATATATATATATACTATGCACATCAAGTATATCATACTTATATATCACACACTACATAAGTATAATAACCATCCCTCAGAGCTATAACTCAATGGATGCAGTCTCTACAATGCTATAATCTTCTAGAAAATTACTCACATACCATCCTGGGTTACCAGCGATCGGACTCTAACACCGAATTGGTAAAAACCAAATCACAACGTATGGGAAGTGGTCATAGTTCTTCACCGGAAATAAGAATGAAACATACCCACAACGTCTCACCCCTGATAAAAATCACACAAAATAAAATGGATGCTATGACCTGGGGACTATACGCTCCCTGCACCTCAAGCAAGGGGTCTCACCCACATCGCGCAACTTCCCATGATAGTACTAGAGGGGTATGCTTCACATAAATATATCAATCACACATAGATATATTTATAATCATATCATATATATATATACTGTCTCTATACCCGTATATATATCACATTAAATCCATCTATTTATGCCTATCTCTCGTGGCATTAGCTTATAATCCCAACTATACCAATTCATATTAATCAATAAGTATACAGATAACTTATTTTCATCCTATAAGTATTCATTCACTTATGATACAATTCTCACATAGTTATATTCCTGAGTATTAGCTTATCACGTCTAGCTAGTATTCTTAAATCATCCTATTTGCACCATAGGATTTACTCATATATATATACATATATATATATATATATATATATATATATATATATATATATATATATTCTACACACATAAATATATATGTACGAACCCGCCGAATAATCTCCCGAGTGTTATTCATACAAAAACACTCCTTAAATTCACACCCCAGATCTTATTCACACTAACCCGAGATTTATACATCATTCACTTCATCCTTTAGGGGTCCTCACACTCAATATTGGATCCCTTACTATTTATCTCCAAAAGGAATTCGTTTCCAATCCTTTTTAGTCCAAGAAAACCTCTCAAAATTTTTGTGCCAAAATCGATCCGAGCCCATTACCCTAAAACGAACCGATCCGATGTCCCCAAAACAAACCAAACCGATGTCCAATAAAACGAAATGATCCGGTCATTATCAGTTTGGGAGTTCCTCTTCTCCTCCAACTCTGAAATTTATGGTTTTTACTCTCACCAACGAGTACTATAATCATCTACACTCTTAGATATACCCAACACACCAATTTATTCTTGAGATTCATCAATTAAACCAAGAAAATCAACCCTTATTCTTGTTTAAACCCTAAATTTCATTTCTTCTATTTTCTCTCAAAGATTTTACCATTAACATGGATTTCTAACTCAGATTTCATGTAGGATTATTATCACTTCAAAATCATATGAAATCACTTCCCAAAAACCCATTTTTATGCAAGAATCCCAACCCAAAATCTTATAGTTTTCATCACCAACTATAATATGAAAAATAAACACACTTAAATCATTAAAAAAATTTAAACACTTGCCTAGTTGGATAAATCCGACGACCTTGTGTCAAAATCCGTCGGAGCTTGGCCGAAAATCTCATATTTCTTCTCCCTTTCGTCCTTTTCTCTTCTTCTTTCTTCTCTTTCTGTTCTCTCTTTCCTTTCTCTCTTTATCTCGTGCCCTTATAAGAGAGAAATAAGGGTTATCCCTTATTAAACCCAAAATTGACTCATATACACAAATGCGAGTTCCTACTGATCCAAAAGCCCCCGGAATCCAAACACTATCCCCCGAGTACTCTCACTACACCAAATCTGTCGGATTGTAACAGTCATTGATCGTGAAAAGTCCAACTTATCAAGGTCAATGGTGTGACTACTCTGGGGGTGAAAACTCTTGTTGTCACAGACTTGTCACGATCATTTATCATGACAAGTTCATTAGACTTGTCACGGTCTTTGACCTTGACAAGTTGTCACGATTAAAGATCGTGACAAACCAATGAAACATCTTAAAAAATTATCACGATCATTGACCGTGACAAAACTGGGCATAATTTGAAAAAAATCTGCTGAGGAGTTTTGCCACTGCCACTGCCCAGCAGTATATTTGTACCAGTTATTGCAAAATTGTACCCATTCAAACAACATATGTCCAAATAAAATAGAAAGAGTGCATCAATTCATTGCATATATATTTCCATATCCAAATGTCCAAATAAAAAAAATTCAAATATAATCCAAGTGTCCAAATAAAAATAGATACAAATAATGTCACGACATAGTGTTTGGGGAAGGTTCGAGGAGGAAGGAAGGCCACACGATATACGCATTGAGACACCCTTCAATATGCATCACGCCACACTGTTCGTACAACCACAATGCGGAGTTCTCCTTTGTGAATATCACATGCGTGACGAGCAACTTGGTCTCGATGTTTTGAACGTTACGTCCATGTACCGACATACCCTCGACGGTATTCAGGTCCCTCAACCCCCTCGCTATCCCCTGGCCATCACATATGTCGGGTAAAAATACGCTTAACTAATCGATTGTTGACATAGGCTACTGGACGGGAGCCAAGTAGGGTACTTGATCATAAAGCGGTGAGTCCGCGCGTATCGACGATGAAGAAGCGATGTCCACGCCCTCGTCCTCCTCCCCCTCCACCACCTTATCCTTCCCTTTGACCTTGCCATTTCCGCCCAACTGATGCTTCATGAATGAGTACATATCTAGGACCGTTGCCTCTAACCTTGATAACTTTGCATCATGCGTGTCCACCTCACGAGCCAACCCGATATTTCTCATTTCCATTCCGATGATCCCAGATTTCCCCACCCGTGAGCTCACCCCTAGTCCCCCCCTTGCGATCAGTGCCAAGCACTTGGCTGACTGCTTCTGTGGACAAAGATGCCTTGTCGACATCAGACTGCGACTCATGCACTTTCTTAAGCTTTGCCTGAAACGACAAACAACACACGATTAGTTAGAAAAGTAAATAAAAAAATTATAATGTAATTCACAAAAATTAAACCATCGAATTAATTACAATTATGGCCACGACGCTCGGGGACACCTCTTTATCCTTGCCCTTCTTCGTCCAAATTTCCACATAGGCACCGAGCCTATGTGGCCTACCTCCAGGGCCACTCCCCGTCCACTGAAATAAAATAATGCAAAATTAGTAAGTAATGCAAAGTAAAATAATGCATAATAACATATTTCTATAATTATAGAAAAATAAAAACTTACCATCATGTGCTCCACCTCGGCGTAAGACGCCCGACCGGAGTAGTGCACGTCCGTCTGTTTCACCTGGTTTTCCCTATTCGATTGGCGAGATGCCAATTGTCGCTCCTCGATCTCATTGTCAATGAACGTTTGCCAATGTGCCAATGCGATCGACTCCTTCGGTGGGATGAACTCACTCATTCTGATAATGGACTCCCGGGTCTTCCCAAAGTATCAGAACGATAAATTCTTCTTTTATGTCTTATGTTGCTCCCTCCACTGCTCCAACAAAGAATTGCAGTATTCTGGGGGCAGGTTGAATTGTTCCTGTCAAATAAATATAAAATAAAAATAATGTAAGTTTTAGTCACGAATAAATATAAATATAAATAGAAAAATAAATATAACTAGAAAAAGAAATATAAATTGAAATTGAAATTGAAATTGAAATTGAAATTGAAATACATTACCTGTAGTGCTGCCCAAATAGCTAACTTTAAAGCATATGCGGATGGGGTGAGGCCTGGTAACCCATTGATGTGTTGTTGGGGAAATTATTGATAAATGATATTAAGATTCTCATTTTATTTGAATATTCGTACTCATGTTGTTACGCTTTATTCATCGCTAACATATATTTGTTGAGCATCTTTCCTGTCGTATTGTGGACTTCCCCATATTTTCTTTTAGTTGGCAGGTTAGCGCGGATTTGAGTGCTATGGACCAATTGGGATGATTTTATCGTGGATTATTTTTGGAAGATTTTTATTTATTTTTATTATATAGAGCATTTGGTGATTTATTTTTATTTCGAGATAGATAGTTGTATTATTTCGAGAGACAATTATTGTATTTAAATTTGAGTGTTGAGATTAGTGGATTTATATTATTGTGAAATTATTTTAGATGCTCTATACCTTGCTATTTGCGGATTTGGTTAGTTTTATCGATAGTGACGCTCTGCTCCGCTCTCCCCGAGCGGTCGGGATGTTACAGATGGTATCCGATAATTGGAATACTTATTACAAATTGAAAAATTGTTTCAAATTCGGGTTATCATAAAAAATGGATTGATATTCGGTAGGAGCGGCCAAGTCATCCACACTATTGTTTAGAAGCTTTGGTGCATGTAGCACGATTGACCACGGATCGTTGTTTATATAATCCGAGTAAAACACTTGCTTGACTTTTGAAATGCACAAACAAATGGCTCATCGCTCACGTGTCCGTTGCTCTTCAACTTGGACAAGTCAATCATGATCAAATTGGTGTCAGGATCAACTTTACAAGCATTTTTATCCTCAACTCTTACCCAATTACATTAAAATATAACCTTTTTGAAGCTTATATATTCCAATTCAAATATATTTTGAATTACACCATAGTAAGTCATTTCAGCTTCAACGAGGTTTTTATCTTTTGCGCTCGCTCGAAAGAAAGTAAGAGCCTTGTATGAAATGCCTGAGTTTTGTACATTTGTACTTTCCTCATATACCCTTGCACCAAATACATAACCGTTCAATAGATACTTTTTGTACTCTTGTGCCATGAACAAGGGTCCGGTGGCTAGACGAGCAAGCCTTGATGTCGCATCACCCGTCTTTAAGAGCTGAGAATATAGATAAATTAATTAGGTTAGTTGTAAAGTTTTATTGTAATGTAACGGTATATAACAACCATTTTCATTATAATTACCTCATGTTACAACGACAGCCTATATTCGTTGTCTGATTGCACCACTATTTTTCATCTTTTATTGTTCTCATAAGCTTCATAATTTCTGCATAAATTTAATGTGACGAGCGTATTACAAAATTAATCATATATAGAATAATCTAAAATAATGTAAAAATTATAATAATTTAAACTTACCTTTTCCATTCTTCGACATCTTTATGTGTGTCAAATAGATAAGAGCAACTTGTTCATGTTGCAAACTCGTTAATTTCACTCGTTTTTCCATCACATGACCATCCTCATCGATGAACTCATTAATGTCATCAACGCTGGTCGAGTCAGGCATATATTCCCGAGTATAGATTGGTGACTCAACGGTAATGTATTCCTCTGCAATTGATCCTGCATTGTATCGTGTATTCCTGACGTAATCTTTGAAAACTTTCATCAATCTTTCAAATGGATACATCCACCGATATCTAACTGGACTGCAAATAAGTGCCTCATCATATAGGTGTACCAACAAGTGAACACTTATGTCAAAGAATGATGGGGGAAAGTACTTCTCCAACACACAAATCTCTTCGGTCACCATCAATTTTGCGGCCACTATGTGTTCTCAATTGACTACCTTCTCACACAAAAGTGAGAAGCAGATACTAATTTGCATAATAGCCCTCCGCAAGTCCTTGTGTTTATAGAAACAATAGAGGAACCAATTGCACGATCGCATGCCAATCGTGGGACTTACACTTATGTATATCATGGGTAGCATAATTCACAATCCTTTGCAAGTTGGACGAAAAATTAGATGGAACCTTCAAATTATATATTGTGTCAAAAAGCACCTTCCTTTCTCCACTCGTCAAAGTAAATGTACCAGGGGGAATTATAGTCCTTCCCCTACTATCTTTTTTTAACCATAGTCGTGGCTTAAGTTTCAACGATTTAAGGTCTTTTCGTGCATTTTCTCCATCCTTCAAATGACTCCCCCCAAGGCATGTGCCCACAATATGTTCAACGATGTTCTTTTCTGCATGCATCACATCCAATACATGGCGCACCAGGTTATTCCTCCAATAAGGCAACTCAAATAAAATTGACCTCCTAGACCATGCCTTTCTTGTCTCAGTTTCATTTCCAGTTAGTGTTTTCTTATGCTTGACATTCTTAAATTTAGGATTCTTACCTGGAATATAAGGGTCACAATCAAAAGATTTACTTTCAATTTCTGAACCTGAAAGTTTTATCGGGGGATAGAAATCGATAAAAGTTTTCTCGGGGGGACACGATCGATAAAAGATTGGAACCTTTCTCAAATCTGAAACTATGAGCGGGGGATAAAAACATCCTATGGAAATGGTATACATTTTTTAGATAGCGGGAAGACGAAGAGATTCAGTCTCCTCTCCACATATAGGACACCCCAAATAATCATGTACTACACAACCGAATAATGTCCCATAAGTTAGAAAATCATGAATTCCCCACATCAACTTAGCTTTCAGCGTAAAATCTTCTTTTCTAAAAGAGTCAAATGCTTGCACACCCTCTTCCCATAACTCATTCAATTCGTTTACCAAAGGAGCCATGTAGATATCGATGTCATCACTCGGTGCCTTTGGCCCGGGTATCAACAAAGACATCATATAAAATTTAGGTCTCATACACTGTGAAGAGGGGAGGTTGAGTAGGGATAGGATCACTATCCATACACTCTGATTGGTGCTTAGATTTCCAAATGGATTGAAACCATCTGTTGATATAGCCAAACGAATGTTACGTTGTTCTCGAGCAAAATCGGGATACTCACAACTCATCCTCCTCCAAGCTGTAGAATTAATAGGATGACACATGAGATTATCCCCTACTCCTGCCCTAGAATGCAAAGTCATTGCCTCCACTATCGATGGTAACGTGAAAAAACCGCTTTAATCTAGGCCCAACGGGAAAATATTTTAACACTTTTTGAGGCACTTTTGAACTTGTGCCTTCCTTGCCAGTAGATTAGACATATCTAGGTTCATCTCATACCGGACACCGATTGATATTTTCATACTCCTTTTGGTATAGTATACAGTCATACACACAAGCATGAGTAGATTTATACTTCATTACCGAACCTTTCAAACTGTTCTTCATAACAGGATAGCTATTTGGAAGCATATTCTCCTTAGATAGCAAGCCCTTCACCCAATTTAGAATTCCTGTCATGCTATTGCTAGACAAACCGTATTGGGAATTCAAACTATGCAAACCAACCATGACATGTAAAGTTATTTGATCTTTCTCACAACCAGAGTATAACGGTTAGGTCACCTTAAATTTTAAACTTTGGTAGTCATCGTCAAGGTTTATCTTGATATCTTCATGAGCAGCTGAACCTTGTACATCGTCAGTGACCTCATTCTCTTCCACTTCATGAACGCCATACGCATTATCAACTAAATTCTCTAACATATTATGATCTACGTCATCCCCTTCTACATCTATCCTACTTGTTGCAGGTTGTTGTGAAGGTTGCTCGGAGATAAAAGGAACTTTCAATTCCCCGTGAAAACTCAAAAATATATAATTATCTTGCATAACCCATCTTAACAAATGTAGTTAAATTATTTTCCACTCAAACACCTTACCATTCTCACACATAGTACACGGACACAAAAACTCTTCATCATTATGACATCTCTTTGCGTATTTCACAAATTCATTAGCACCAATGAGAAACACATCCCCCATTCTATTTGTCTCACCCATCCACTCTTTGTATTTGGGATATCCCATCACGGATACTACAAACAATCACCTTATATTCATGGATTACTATAAACAAAACTTAGATTCATAGCATGTTTAATATAATTATGTCTTATTTATATTCGATTTTTAAATTTCAAATTCAAATTCAATTTATAATATTTAATTCCTATTTTCTCCATCTCCTCTAAAGGGTGAGTGGTCCTATCCCATTCAAGATCGCTTATTTATGTAATATACTTAACATCCCATTTACATTGTTACGATTTAAGAAAAAGTCGGCAGCATATCCCCATAGTTCTCCAAGTATACGACGTAGATTCGCAAGTGTGCGTGTTATTTCAATTTATCCATTGAAATAACACTCACACTTGCCAATCTAGTATGTACCTAGAGAACATTAGGATACGACTGCAGAACTTCCTCCAAAAGTAACAAGTCTAAGCCACTAAGAATATTATTATATAGAAATTATCTAGTCATAAACTGTCTAAACGGGACAATTCGAGAGATCTCATTACTAGGGTAATGACTCTCAAACGAGTCTAAGGGCTATTGAATGCGTATGCATAAGAACTAAAAGGCTAGTATCTATGCGCACTATATGTAATATCAAGTATGTTTCATTTAATTATCATAAATGAAACATACTATATATATGAATTAATAATATATTGTTCATGACACAAATTAATTTTTGAAAAAAGTTGACCCCCCCCCCCTCCCATTTGGACAATAATCCAGTGGTCATGCCACTTCCAAAATTAACCAACCCAACATTGGTCCTCTATAATCCAACAACAATAGCAGTAACAACAACAAACCAACAAATGTGTATCCCATACTCCTTTTAATTCATATACTAAATTAATTCATTTCATCACGTCTTACAAATATATCATCATTAAAGCTATACAATTAAAGTTACAATTAAAGCTATATTTTATTAATCAATTTGTTCGTTTCAACTGTCACGGTGTAATTTTAATGTTTAATAACTTAATTCTGAATTTCAAAACAACAACATCTAATATGTGCAATTACTAGAAATCCTAAACATCAATTCAAACTAACTACTTACTAATTCAAAACCAAAAATTAATAAAGGCTCCTAACTCATTTATATCCAATTAAAGTCATAATTAAATTAACAATAATAATTATAAATCCTAATTCCAATTCCTATTATGACTATTCTCTATGAAAAATCTCAACATATATTTGGGTATTTACATATTTGGGTATTTTCACATTAATCAACACACACACTCACCCCTCGCCCACCTAACCCCTCCCCCACCCCCACCCCCACCCTTACCCCACCACACACACACACACACACACACACATAACACACACACATTCACCCACTTACACACACACCCTCCCCCCTCCCAACCCCCACCACATACACATGCACACACACACACACACACACCCCTGTACACGCACACATACACCACCCACATATACACAGACACACACATGCATATACACACATACATATACACACACATATATATATATATATATATATACACACACACATACATACACACACATATATACAAAAGAAAGATAAAGAGAGGGGAAAACCTAAAAATTGCTTAGAGAGAGAGAGACAGCAGTCGCTTAGAGAGAGAAAGAGGGAGGGAAACCAAAACGGTGGGAAAAAAAGGAGGGGAACGATTTTTTTTATTGACAAATTAGTCACGGACGTGTCACTGTCTTTGACCGTGACAACTTTATAAGATTGTCATGACCGTTGATCGTGACAAGACCATGACAACTGTACTTGCCACGGTCATTGACCGTGACAAGGGTGTTCGGCTGAAGGGTGCCAATTTGACCTTTTTGGTGTAGTTTTATTCTGACTATCTCGGCACTTCCGAGACCAACCGTGCCCTCGAAATTCCCTTTCGAGTCACTTTAACAAAAATTCACATCTTAAACCCAACATATCTCCACACGTGTTTTCCGAATAAAATAACATCACATGTCGCTTTTATTCACATGAGACATGAAATATAATTTTTTTCATCTCATTTACTTTAAATTTTCAAGTTATTAAATTACACCCACTCATGTAATTTAAAAATCCATAAAAGTACAGGGTATTACATTATATAAAAAATATGCAGCACAATGTATATATAAAATATATATATATATATATATATAAGGTATATAAAATATATAAATAGAATATTAAAGATGTTTAAAGATTTATGTTTACCATAAAAACTGAACGGACACATGTATATATTAAGGACTGGTATTATACATATCAGTACAATATATCAAAGGTAAGAACTAACAGGTATATAAAAAAATTATTGGATGCAAAAGCAATAATATATATATATATATATATATATATATATATATATATATATAATAGAGTAAAAAAATTATATATATAAAAAATGTTTGTAAAAAGTATAAATATAAAACCTTTATACAAATGCAACTTTAATATAATGTAAATACAATAATAAATATATATTTTTAACTAAGTATAAAAATATATATAAATATTATATAGATACAAATATATAACTATATAACTAACTAAATATATATTTCACAATTAAATGACTATTATGACAAGTAATAAAATAAATATATAAATTGATAAGTATACAAAAAGTTGCATAACTATTAATAATAGTATATAAATAAAACAAAATTATATATATAACTGACACAAAAAAATATTTGATAACAACATGTATAAATGTATGAATATTGTATATAATTATATAAATAATTATGTTATTGATGCAAGAACATTACTATATAGTAATAATAATATGTATGATAAAAATATTTATATAAAGTATACCAAGTAAAATATAAATTGTAAATTAAGAAATATTTATATAATACTTAATATATGTTTGGAATCATCAAAATCAATATATTATAATAAACTAAAATGTACACTAATTACAATTAGAATAATTAAATTTAAATTAAGGTGTTAAATACATTTTCGTTTAACAACAGGTGCATATGGTCTTCCCTAAAAAAAGGTACTCTTCCTATCTTCTCAATTCCCTCAAATTATTATCCTCTTGTCGTAACTCGAACAAAATCATAGGTGTCACCTTATGTTTAGTTCAGTTCTTTATTGATTGTGCATGTGGGCGTTGTGCAAAAGCGGGGTTGTATGTGTGCTTCTAGACACACCACCTCTTATTATGAAGAAATTATTGGAATTATAAAAATAATACATTTAAATTCTAGTAAAAAAAATTCTAGTAGGAACTCTAATAATGTTGAATGTATTGAATACCCAAAAAATACTAATACATGCCTTGTTTAGTTGTGAAGTAACCCGTTTCTTTTCAGGACTTTTTTTTAAAACGAGAATACGGTAAACCCATTTAATTTTTTTTCTAATTTAGAAAACTGATTTCTGTTTGTTCTACTTTTTAATTTTATGGAGAATTGACAGCACAGAATAAAAAATTTGTATTATTTTTCTCGTAAAATGGAAATCTTCTTTTAAATTTACTACCGCCATGATAATACAGATGAGGTACTGAGCTTTTGTTTTAAAGAGAATACCATAACGCATTGTTTCATAGTTTGTTTGATATCACGTTCTAATGAGGCATTAGAATAATTCATGAGATGCTACTGAGAGAAGAGAACAGAGTTCGAGCCACCAGTTGTGAAATAGAAAACATAGTAATAACTCGGTCTAACTCGACCGCAAAAGCAGAGAACTTGGCATCAGTAACCACTTCCGCCTATGACCCGCTTGTTCTTTTTCTATGTTATATCCCCCTTTAAGTTATATAAGTTTTAATAACTAATGCGATCCCTAAAATATCTATTATGCGGATACTCACTCGATAGAGTGATTCATGCACGCCCAAAATCAAAGATAAAGAACAACACAAGATATAACAAGAGAGTACAATCTAAATACGAAGTAACGGGAAAGTAAATATAGAATAAACAAAACCAAGCACAAGACAAGATGTACATGGTTCACCAATATGGCTACATCCATGGATGATGGATTCCTTTCTTAGATTCAATCAACAAGGATTACAACTTTCAAGCTTACTAATCCTCTTAATGTCTATATAAGAGGAAAAAAAATCAATACTAATTAATGGCTGCTTAAAACTAAGGCTAAATGCTCCCAAAACATTCTATTTATAGGTGAAATACATTTGTGGTGAAAACCCAAAAATACCCCAAACTAAACAAACCCATTTTAGCAGATCTGGACCGGTTCACTGGTCGCGCCTCCCAAAACGGATCACACCAATAAGACCTAGAAAAAACTGCGTCTAGTGAAACCCCTTCGCTGCAGCGAACCTCATGCGGCGGGATTCTGATTGAAATTACACAAATCTCCACCTTGGCCAATAAAAATCGCATCCGTCATACATAAACTCAATCATATAGGAACATTAGTGTTAAATAACCCCGAAGGGCCTCAACAATGAAGAACATTGATAAAGTTTGAACGGTACTCAAACTTGGTCACCAGTACGAGCTTAGTCAACATGTCGATCGGATTATCTTTGGTGACACTTTTCTTCAAAATAATAATGCCCGCATCAATAACCTTCCGTATGAATTGAAATCGAACATCGATATACTTGGTACACCCATGAAGAACTTAGTTCATAGCTACGTGGATATTACTTTGTCTATCACAATGCACCTCCACATAATTTTATGTAATCCCCAAATCACCAATGAAACCTTGAACCCATAAGGCCTCCTTTATGGCTTCCGTTGCCACTATATACTCTGAATCCTTATTAGACAAAGCAACCGAGGCCTGCAACATGGACCTCTACCTCACCAGACAACTAACTAATATAAAAAATACCTTGTAGTCGACTGATGCTTGTTCAAATCACCTGTAATGCCCCGTAATTTTATTGATATTTATTTAAAGGATTAATTGAATTAAATGAATTAATTGGGAATTAATCCGGATATAAATACTAGCGAGATGTGAGTTGGTATTTTATTTTAATGTTAAAATTGAAAATTTCATGAGTATTAAAAATATTAAATTTGTCGCGAGACTGAAAAACGATAATGTGGAAACTTAAGTTGGGACGCGCGTGTTAGTCGCGTCAGAATGAAATTATTTGAATTAAAAAAAATTAATTTTATTTTTACCAACTGAATGGTCATTTTGAGTGCGCCAACATGTCTGGAAGGATCGAAATAGTCAGAAAACACTAGCCGGGGGTTTAGTTTGGGTTTCGGGGCATCTTTAGGCCATACCGGCAACCCAAAAGGGTAGTTTGGTAATTTTAAAAATATGAGAATTAAAACCCACGAATTTTAGAGGTTTATTTTATGTTATAAAGGAACCCAATAAGTTCAATATCAGCATTTAACAAGTAGTGGGCTACGGGAGTTAGAGGGAAATTCTTAAGAGGTTCCAAAAGAAACCCCTAGCCACCATCACCATCCTTGGGAGAAATTCTGCAGAAAGAAAGAGGAGAATCAACATTCGTTCACCAACATCAAATCAGAACATCTAAGGCAAGTGGTTTAATTACGTAATTTCAAGTGAATGTTTCCTCCATGCTTATAATTGAATATATGTCTTGTATTGGAAGTTTGATGAAAACCCATGAAATTGGAGATAGAACTCATAATCTTGTGTAGGAATTGCATGTAGAATGTTTATGGTTGAATTTCTTATCGAAAATATATATTTTGATGATTTAAAAACGGATTTATGTGGAGTAGTTGTAGACATTAAATTCCGTGTTCATGATTATAGGGTTTGGGACAAAATTTTGGGAATAATGATGATTACATGTTGATTTAGGAGGTATTGACCCCATGTATATGTTAAAGAGTGACCTAGGAGGACTTAGTGTAGTTGAAACATCTTAAAACTGAGTTTGGATGATCATACGAGGGATTTAGAAAAGAGAAAAAGGAAGAAAAACGGACTTTGCAGATTTTTGGGCGTATTATGCCATCTCGTTAGAAGGCCTGCCTAGGTCGTTCGAACGAGCTTCTAATGAGATGACAGTACTCCTTCTAATGAGTTGGTAGTTCGTTCGAACGAAACTCGTTCGAACGAGACTTCTAACGAGTTGACAGAATGACCTTTTCGGCCTGATTTTATTTTAAATGTTCCCGTAGACTTAATTAATGGAGTGATAACCTTCCCTTATTGACCAGTGAGTATAATTGAGAGATTAGAGTACGTGAGGAGTAAAACTTAGAATCTTGGAGTAAACCGGATGACATTGTGGATTAGTAAAACGAGTACCTAATTACGACGTGCGAAGAGTTGACAACTTTAATATACATAAATCGGGGACTTGTAAACGTATAACACTGTGATGGTATAAGAACGTGAAGTATACTTATATTAATAACTCGAGATAACTAAGATGTGCGAATGCTTAGTAAATGTGATTTTATGTGTATAACATACCTACCTTACTTGCTGTCATGGGAGGTCCACGTTCGATTAGGGCCATCTAATCTTTGTGTGCCTATGGGGGGATTTAGATTGATACCTCGAGGACATAGGTCAGAGAAGGACTTATTGAGAAGTTAATAAGTCTATTGATCGTGGGAGCGTAGGTATGTGCGTGACCCATGTGATGTGAACTATGTTCGCCTCCATTATTTATGATTGTTGTTATTTGAGAACGATTCCTGAGAGATTCGGAATGTGTGGTCCTTATGTACGTGATTTACCGGGATTGGATACCAGAGTATGTGTGCACTGTAGCTTAGTCTCGGGGTGCTTGTATTGTATATTTATGATGAGAATAATATACTGTTAAATGAAATGAACTGTCATGTATAAACGTGAGTATAAATAATAGCAGTGTTATGTAAAGATAAGATGGAAGACCTCTAGTAGTTAGTACTACTAATAGGGGAAACTGTTAAGAAAAGTAAAACTCTCTGTTTAAATGAAGATTCCGAAATTAAATCGTGAATCGTATAGTAACGTTAGATTTCATGTTGGATTAGTTAGATGTGGTACTAACTATAATGGGTACGGGTACGGTAGGAGTACACAAATAGTCGAGAGGTGAGTATTTCCTATGAGAGCGCGTCCTAACATGTATTTTGCATTCATTGTTTTACTGTCATTAAAACACTTGATATATTTTAAACTATTTTCACTATCGGGCTCTGACCCGTTTGCTTCCAAATATATTTTCTTGTAAAAACCTTTTAGGTGCCCAGCCACAAGGACACCAAGTATAGGAGTTCCATTCAGGTGACGTACTGTAACTGTTGTTGAAGTTACAGAACCTTGACAGTAGGCGCCTCCATTTTCGGTCTTGACTCCATATTATCATCTTTTCTCATCTATTGGGCATGTCTCCCTATTTCCTGTTTAGAGACACTCTATTTATTCAGTTATTTCAGATTTTGAGTTATAATTAATTTAGTGATGCAGACTTGGTATTTGTTGATTCCAGCATTCGAATTGTTGTGAGGAGTATTCCTCCAAATTTATTATTATTTTATGGTTACACTATTGTGACTCTATTGTGGTGGTTATGTTAGTATTTTAAGATTTACTTATTGCATGTTAATCATATTTAATTAAAATTGACAACTCACTTTTTAAATATTAGGTGGTTAGTAATTGTTAAAACATTTTTTGAGAGTGATGCTATGAACTGAACCAACTTGGCATTTTGTATTAATTTAATAAAGGAGTACTTACCCGGTATTTAATTAGTCGGGGTGTCATGGGTGGTATCAGAGCATCAGGTTCTATTGTCCTTTGGATCTGTACGGCTTGTTATGTTTCTGCTGAGCTTTCTTTGATGTAGAGCCCTACATTTTAGGACTGTTGTATTCTTGTGTGTATGTTTCGATCTTCAGTCATTTTGAGATAATAACGCGAACTTATAGATTTTTCTCTCATTTCAGATGACTCCACGACGTGCACAACGAGTTCCTAGGGATGCTCAGCTTGAGCCACAGCCTGCACCAATCCAGGGCACCATGAATGCCGTAGAGGTTGCAGCTATTGTAGCCCAAACAGTAAATGTCACCCTAGCAGTTGTACAACAGGCACCACCCTAGGCGCCGATAGTCGCGCCAGTTTAGGCTCATGCATTCCCGTCTACTTGGGAACGCGTTCGTGATGCTTTTCAGAAAGCACACCCTCCGGAGTTTGCAGGTAGCTCCCATGTTGTAGTATCCAGTCAGTGGAGGAAGGACATTCAGAGGCACTTAAGTATGTACGAGTGTACGGATATTCAGAAGTAGATACTGGCTACTTTTAAGCTAGTAGGATCAGCATTGTAGTGGTAGGAGTCCATTACCACCACGGAGGAGAGGGACGCCCTTTCTATTCAGGAGTTCTGGGTGCGGTTCGACCACAAGTATTTTCCGTCAGCTGTTCACACTGAGATGAGGAGGAAGTTGATGAACCTCAAGCGGGAGGGAAAGACCGTAGCCGAGTATGAGGTTGAGTTCACGAATCTTTTGAACATCATTCCCGATGAGATTCCAACTAAGGAGAAGAAGATTCAGAAGTTCATGGATGGATTGACTTGGAGGATCCGTCAGCACTTGTTGGGGAATCTCTCGTTGGCCACTTATTCTGATGTGGTTAACGAAGCACTGCTCCACTGCCAGGATTACCTCTTTCACATGTCTGAGAGTAAGAGATCAGGAGAGTCCAGCCATTAGGGCAGGACCGGGGGAAATAGTTCCAGCGGGGCACAATCTGCTCAAGGTCAGCACAGGCAGGGTGATCAGGGTTCCTAACAGGGGGATCCTAAAAGATTCAGATCTAGGGGTTTCAGGAATGGTCAGGGAGGTTTCAGACATGGCCATCAGGGTAAGAATGGCCATTAGGGCCAGAATGGTCAGCAACAGCAGTTTCAGCAGGGCCAGCATGGTCAGGGTAGGAATGGTAATGGCCATCAGGGCCGTGGGCAGCAGGGACAGCGAGGGGGAAACTTCCCGGGGAAGTGCTTCGTTTATGGCAAGATTGGCCACAAATGCCAGGATTGTCCTGATAGGGGCAGGGCCCAACAATATCAGCAGCAGGGTGCTCGACATGAGAGATAGAGGCCTATGTTTCCCGCCGCCCTACCAGCACCACCACAGATGGCAGCATTACCACCCATTCCAGTGGTCCCAGTCCAGCAAGGACAGCTTCAGTATGGGAGAGTGTATCATCTCCAGCATACCGCAGTCCCACAGGATCCACCTGCTATTGAGGGTATGTTCTCTATTCAGGGGACTATGGGGCGTATTTTATTTGATACAGAGGACACACATTGTTTCATTGCCATGGGATTTGCACGCACTTTGGGGTTGTTAGAAACTGCAGAGAGCACGATTATTTGTGTAGATTCACCGTTGAGTAGGGGTTCTGTGATTTCCCTTATTTGTAGAGGTGTGGGTATAGAGATCGTGATGTTTACTTTACCCGCTGATATGTTAGTATTACGGATGACTGAGTATGATGCGATTGTCGGTATGGATTGGCTAGTTGCGTACCGAGCCATGATTGATTATTTCAGTAGGAGTATTATCTTTTCCATTCCCGGACAGGACATGTTTTTAGTGGCGATGCCTTGCCCTGAGAGAGGATCGTCCACTCACTTGTATTATATAGAGGAGGAGACCTCTAAGGAAGTGGTGATGCCACTCGATTCTATTCCAGTCGTGAGGGAGTTTGATGATGTATTTTAGGATATACCTGGATTAACTCCTAGTAGAGAGATAGATTTTGTGATCGATTTGACGTCGGGCACTCGGCCAATTACCCGCACACCTTACCGTATGGCTCCAGCAGAGATGAGGGAGCTAAAGGATCAGATAGAACAGTTGTTGGTCCAGGGGTTTATCCGAAGGAGTACTTCGCCGTGGGGTGCCTCTGTGCTGTTCATAAAGAAGAGGGATGGATCGTTGAGATTGTGTGTAGATTACCAGGAGTTGAATAAAGTCATGATATGGAATAAATATCCATTGCCCCGAATTGATGACTTATTCGACCAACTGAGAGGAGCTTCCTTCTTATCAAAGATTGACTTGCGATCGGGATACCATCAATTGCGTATCAGGGAACAAGACGTCTCGAAGACTGCTTTCTTGACGAGATATGGTTCCTACGAATTTTGGGTTATGCCTTTTGTCTTGACCAACGCTCCAGCCGTGTTTATGGACATGATGAATAAGGTGTTCAGAGAGTTCCTAAACCAGTTCGTCATCATCTTTATTGATGACATTCTGGTTTACTCCCAGACAGAAGAGGAGCACGCTGAGCATTTGATATAGGTTTTGCAGACACTAAAGAACGATCTTTATGCAAAGTATGAGAAGTGTGGGTTTTGGCTGAAGGAGGTTCAGTTTTTGGGGCATATCATTTCAGACTGGGGGATATCTATTGATCCGGGGAAGGTATCCACGGTGAGGGAGTGGGGACAGCCCACGACATCGACTGAGATCTATAGTTTCTTGGGCCTAGCAGGATACTATAGGAGGTTTATTCAGGGTTTCTCAAAGATAGCGGGTCCTTTGACACATCTGACTCGCAAAGGTGTTCCATTCATCTGGAGCGATGCCTGTCAGTTGGCATTCGATGAGTTGAAGGACAAGTTGACATCAACACCTGTGTTAGCATTGCCCAGACCGGAAGTTGAGTATCTAGTCTACACAGGACTTGGAGGTGTGCTACAACAGGAGAGTCAGGCCATAGATTATGCTTCCCGCAAGCTTAAGCCTCACGAGAGGAATTACCCCACCCACGACTTGGAGTTAGCGACAGTCGTATTCGCTCTTCGGATTTGGAGACACTATCTCCTGGGGGAGAAATTTTGGTTGTTCACAGATCAAAAGTCTCTACAATACCTCTTCACGCAGAAAGAACTGAATATGCGTCAACGATGGTGGCTTGAGTTTGTGAAGGATTATCAGTTTGATATCCAATATCACCCGGGGAAGGCTAATGTGGTAGCAGATGCGTTGAGCCGTAGGCCAGTAGATGAGGTGGCCGGGGTGTGGAAAGCTAAGTGGAAGGAGTTGGGACACCAGGATGCAGTGGCCCGATCGTTCATGTCTGTAATGAATATTAAACCACAGATTGTTACGAGAGTGATAAAGGCCTAGGCAAATGACTCATTCTGTCAGGAGAATATAGTTCGATTACTAGCAGAGAAAGCCGAGTCCTACATCGTTAGCTCAGACGGGGGATTATGCTTTAATGGGAGACTAATCGTTCCGGAAGGGGAAGACTTATGACACAAGGTAATGGCAGAGTCGCACGGCTCATGCTTTGTGGTACACCCTGGTGGGGATAAAATGTACCAAGACATGAGACGCCAGTATTGGTGGAGCGGGATGAAGAGAGATATCGCCGTGTTTGTTTCAAAATGCGCCACTTGTCAGCTAGTAAAGGTGGATCATCAGAAATCGGCAGGACTCCTACAACCATTAGAGGTTCCAACGTGGATATGGGAGATCATATCCATGAACTTTATCATGGGATTACCTACGTCGCAGAGGGGTCACGACTCCATATGGGTAATTGTGGATAGGTTGACCAAACTGCTCATTTTCTACCCGTAAGGACAGACTACACTATGGGACAGTATGCCCAGATTTTCATTGCGGAAATAGTGAGACTTCACGGTGTGTCTCTAAATATCGTGTCTGACCGAGATAAGATATTTGTTTCACGATTTTGGGATAGTTTCCAGGAGGCCATGGGCATGGAGTTTCGGTTGAGTACATCTTATCACCAGCAGATCGATGGGCAAACCGAGCGGACAAATCAGATGTTGGAGGACATGTTGCGTATGTGCATCCTAGACTTTGGAGGTGGTTGGGAGCAGTACCTTCCACTGGTAGAGTTTGCTTATAACAACTCCTACCAATTCACCATTGGCATGGCACCATTTGAGGCCTTGTACGGTAGACCTTGTCATTCCCCATCATGTTGGTTAGAGGTGGGGGATATCAAACTCCTTGGGCCAGAAGTGATTCAGGATACTTCGACAAAGATTAAGATGATACGGAGTCGCATTCGGGTAGCTCAGGATCGGCAGAAGAGCTATGCTGATGCGAAGAGGTTCTTCAGAGAATTCAAAGTGGGGGACCGGGTGTTACTCAGAGTATCTCCTATGAAGGGGATTATGCATTTTGGGAAGAAGGGGAAACTGGCACCAAGGTATGTGGGACCATTTCCTATCATCGAGCGTATTGGGCCAGTTACGTATAGACTTGGGTTACCGGGGCACTTGGATAGGATTCATGATGTTTTCCATATTTCCTCGCCAAGGAAATATCTTAGGGATGACTTGGCCCATACCCAAATTACTATAGAGGACATCGATCTTCAACCAGATAGTTCCAACGAGAAGGGGCCGATTGCTATTTTGAACCAAAGCGAGCGAAAATTGAGGTCAAAGATAGTACCATTAGTGCGTGTTCAGTGGCGGCAAAACAATGCCGAAGAGTCCACATGGGAGCGCAAGGATGAGATGCGCGAGCGTTATCCAGAGCTATTTTTACCAGGTACTCTTTAGTTCTGAATTTCGGGACGAAATTCTGTTATTAGGGGGAAAGTATGTAATACCCCGTAATTTTATTGATATTTATTTAAAGGATTAATTGAATTAAATGAATTAATTGGGAATTAATTCGGATATAAATACTAGCAAATGTGAGTTGGTATTTGAATTTAATGTTAAAATTGAAAATTTCATGAGTATTGAAAATATTAAAGTTGTCGCGAGGCTGAAATACGACAATGTGGAAACTTAAGTTGGGACGCGCGTGTCAGGAATAAAATTATTTGAATTAAAAAAATGAATTTTATTTTTATCAATCGAATGGTCATTTTGAGTGCGCCAATAGTCAGAAAACACTAGCCGGGGGTTTAGTTTGGGTTACAGGGCATCTTTAGGCCATACCGGCAACCCAAAAGGGTAGTTTGATAATTTTAAAAATATGGGAATTAAAACCCACGAATTTTAGAGGTTTATTTTATATTAGAAAGGAACCCACTAAGTCCAATATTAGCATTTCACAAGTAGTGGGCTACGGGAGTTAGAGGGAAAGTCTTAAGAGGTTCCAAAAGAAACCCCTAGCCACCATCGCCATCCTTGGAAGATATTCTGTAGAAAGAAAGAGGAGAATCAACCTTCGTTCACCAACATCAAATTAGAACATCTAAGGCAAGTGGTTTAATTACGTAATTTCAAGCGAATGTTTCCTCCATGCTTAGAATTGAATATATGTCTTGTATTGGAAGTTTGATGAAAACCCATGAAATTGGAGATAGAACTCATAATATTGTGTAGGAATTGCATATAGAATGTTTATGGTTAAATTTCTTATCCAAAATATATATTTTGATGATTTAAAAACGGATTTATGTGGAGTAGTTGTAGACATTAAATTCTGTGTTCATGATTATAGGGTTTGGGACAAAATTTTGGGAGTAATGATGATTACATGTTGATTTAGGAGGTATTGACCCCATGTATATGTTAAAGAGTGACCTAGGAGGACTTAGTGTAGTTGAAACATCTTAAAACTGAGTTTGGATGATCATAGGAGGGATTTAGAACAGAGAAAAAGGAAGAAAAATGGACTTTGCAGATTTCTGGGCGTATTCTGCCGTCTCATTAGAAGACCTGCCCAGGTCGTTCGAACGACCTCGTTAGAACGACCTCGTTCGAATGAGCTTCTAACGAGATGACAATACTCCTTCTAACGACTTGGTAGTTCATTCGAATCCTTTCGTTCGAACGACTTCGTTCAAACGAGACTTCTAACGAGTTGACAGAATGGCCTTTTAGGCCTGATTTTATTTCAAATGTTCCCGTAGACTTAATTAATGGAGTGATAACCTTCCCTTATTGACCAGCGAGTATAATTGAGAGATTAGAGTATGTGAGGAGTAAAACTTAGAATCTTGGAGTAAACCGGATGACATTGTGGATTAGGAAAACGAGTACCTAATTACGACGTGCTAAGAGTTGACAACGCTAATATACATAAATCGGGGACTTATAAACGTATAACACTATGATGGTATAAGAACGTGAAGTATACTTATATTAATAACTCGAGATAACTAAGATGTGCGAATGCTTAATAAATGTGATTTTAGGTGTATAACATACCTACCTTACTTTCTATCATGGGAGGTCTACGTTCGGTTAGGGCCATCTAATCTTTGTGTGCCTACGGGGGCATTTAGATTGGTACCTCGAGGACATAGGTTAGAGAAGGACTTATTGAGAAGTTAATAAGTCTGTTGATCGTGGAAGCGTAGGTATGTGCGTGACCCATGTGATGTGAACTATGTTCGCCTCCATTATTTGTGATTGTTGTTATTTGAGAACGATTCCTGAGAGATTCGAAATGCGTGGTCCTTATGTACGTGATGTACCGGGATTGGATAGCAGAGTATGTGTGCACCGCAGCTTAGTCTTGGGGTGCTAGTATTGTATATTTATGATGAGAATAATATACTGTTAAATGAAATGAACTGTCATGTATAAACGTGAGTATAAATAATATTAGCATTATGTAAAGATAAGATGGAAGACCTCTAGTAGTTAGTACTACTAATAGGGGAAACTGTGAAGAAAAGTAAACGTCTCTGTTTAAATGAAGATGCCGGAATTAAATCGTGAATCGTATAGTAACGTTAGATTTCATGTTGGATTAGTTAGATGTGGTACTAACTAGAATGGGTACGGATACGTTAGGAGTGCACAAATAGTCGAGACGTGAGTATTTCAGGTGAGAGCGCGTCCTAACATGTATTTTGCATTCATTGTTTTACTGTCATTAAAACACTTGCTATATTTTTAACTGTTTTCACTATCGGGCTCTGACCTGTTTTCTTCCAAATATATTTTCTTGTAAAAACCTTTTAGGTTCACAGCCACAAGGACACCAAGTATAGGAGTTCCATTCAGGTGACGTACTGTAGCTGATGTGGAAGTTATAGAACCTTGACAATAGACGCCTCCATTTTCGGTCTTGACTCTATATTATTAGATTTTCTCATCTGTTGGTCATGTCGCCCTATTTCCTGTTTAGAGACACTCTATTTATTCAGTTATTTCAGATTTTGGGTTGTAATTAATTTAGTGATGCAGACTTGGTATTTGTTGATTCCAGCATTCGAATTGTTGTGAGGAGTATTCCTCCAGATTTATTATTATTTTATGGTTACACTATTGTGACTCTATTGTGGTGGTTATGTTAGTATTTCAAGATTTACTTATTGCATGTTAATCAGATTTAATTAAAATTGACAACTCACTTTTTAAATATTAGGTGGTTAGTAATTGTTAAAACGTTTTTTGAGAGTGATGCTATGAATTGAACCAACTTGGCATTTTGTTTTAATTTAATAAAGGAGTAGCTACCCGGTATTTAATTTTTCGGGGTGTAACATCACTATCATAATCTGAATCCACATACCCACACACATGTGAATTTTCTACCTGTTGGTACACGAGTCCCACATCAATTGATCCCCATAGATACCGTAAAATCCATTTCATCGCATTCCAGTGCTTCTTACTCGAATTTTCCATTACCTACTCACAATGTTTAATTCTTGAGCTATATCCGGTTGAGTACAAACCATAACATACATCAAGCTACCCACTGCACTAGCATACATAACTTGAGCTATGGTCCCCACCTCATCCTCAGTCCTTGGAGCCATCATAGCCGAAAGTCTAAAGTGTGCAACCTAGGGAGTATTCATAGGCTTTTCATCCCACGTCTCGAACCGTGCCAAAACCTTCTCTTGGTATTGCCTCTTTGTAAGGACGAACATTTCCTTTCTTCCTCTCTCTACGAATCTCCGTATCGAGAATCTTCTTGGCTTTATCAAAATTCTTCATCTCAAACTCTTAGTTCAATTGAGCCTTTATCTGGTCAATTTTCATCGTGATCCAACACGAAAGGAGCATGTCATCAACATACAAGAGTATATAGATGGAAGTACTTTCTTTGAGCTGTTTGAAATAGAAAAAATGATCAAAACCACTCTGAATGAATTTTTGGCCAACCATAAACATGTCAAATTTATTGTACCACTATCGAGGCGATTATGTTAACCCATACAAAGGGTTATACAATTTGCACACACGATCTTCCTTTTCAACAACCTTAAAACCCTCCGATTGAGACATATTGATCTCCTCCCCTAAATCCCCATGCAATAATGTCATTTTTATGTCAAGTTGTTCAAGATCTAATTCAAAATGTGCCACCATAGCCAATAGCACCCAAATGGAGGTGTGTCTCACCACCAGAGAGAACACTTCATTGTAATCTACACCTTCCCTTTGTGCAAACCCCTTGGCTACCAATATTACCTTGTACCGAACGTCAAAATCTGAAGCCTTATCACTCTTAGCATACACCCACTTGCACCCGATAGACTTCTTCCCCTTAGACAACTTCACAAGGTCACAAGTTTGGTTCTTATAAAGAAAATTAATCTCCTCAACCTTAACAACTTTTCACTCGTTACAATGAGTATCACTCATCGCCTCACAATATGTAGTTGCCTCATCATCATAAACCAATATGCATAAGAAATTGTGTCATCATCAAAGCCATATCTCCTAGTAGGTTTTCGAACCCTAGGTTCTCTTTCGCTAGTCAAAGATGGTTGTTCATCCCGTTGTTAGCAAGGTCCCTCTTTCGGAACCTCCACCTCTTCATTTGAAGAGTAAATATGAGTAATCACCTCCATTTTCACTAATTCTCTCTCATTATTCACCGAAAAATCATATTTATCTAAGCATCGATGCTTCGTCATAAGTTGCATCCCTACTTACCACCATTTTCTTGTCTTCTGGGAACCATAATTTGTATCCTTTAACCTCGCTACTTGAACCTATGAAAATTTCTTTTCGATCTATTGGATCAATTTTTCCCTCACTAACATGAAAATAAGCCAGGTACCCAAATACATGCACTGTCTCATAAGTAGGATGTGGATCTGATTAAGCCTCCATATGAATCTTATAGTCAATTGCGATAGATGGAAAACGATTGATAATGAAGGAACCATAAGATAAAGACTCCGCCTAAAATCACTTCGGCAAGCCCACATTGGACAATATACAACTCACCTTTTCAAGTAAGGTTCGGTTCATCCTCTCCGCCACTCCATTTTGTTGTGGCATTTTCCAGACCGTAAAATGATGAACAATACCCTCAATCCCACAATACACCAAATAATGATCATATCAGTACTCCTCATCGTCACCCAACATATTTTAATCTTCCTGCCAAGTTTAATTCTCCACCATCTTTTTCCATTTAAGAAGCATCCTAAAGATCTCATCCTTGTGTTTCATGGTGTAGACCCAAGTCGACCGAGAGTATTCCTCAATGAACATCACAAAGTAATGACTACCTCCCAAAAATGGTGCTTTTTAAGGATCCTAATCATCTATGTGAACATAATTAAGTATGCCCTCCATGCAATCCATCTTCGTGACAAACTTGACCCGTGTCTGTTTCCAATCACACAATGCTCACAAAATCCCAACTTGAAACTCTTCTCACCCTTTACTAACCCTTTCTTACACAACACTATCATGGCCTTCTCCCCGACATGTCCCAAACACATATGCCAAAGCCAGTGGAATTCAGTTTTGCTTATTATTTATCACTAACTATGGAGGCATGATATTCTACCATGCTTCATTAAAAAAAATAGAGGGTTCCCTCTTTTCCTCTCATCACTACCAAGTCACCCAAGACAACCTTTAGCATTCCACCCTTGAGTACAATTTTGCACCCGTTGGAATCTAAAGCACAAAAAAAATCAAATTCTTCTTCAACTCCGGGACATATTGGATATTTGCGAGATTCATAGTCACTCCATCATGCATCTGTAATCTAATTGTGCCAATACCCTTCCATCGAAAAACATGGTCATTACCCATATAGACTTTACCTACATTCACGTCCTTACAAGTATGAAATAAATCTCTACCTGGGAACATGTGGTAAGAGAATCTCGTGTCAAGAATCTACTAATATGAAGATCTTTACCATGAAGAAACTATCAATGTACTTCCAAATTCATCATCCTCTGAAGTGACAGAATTGGTGGACTCCGCCTCCGAATTCTTATCATCGCTTGCTTTTATCTTAGGGAAATTCTTCTTGAAACTCCCCTTATTTTTTCACTTGTAACACATGGCATTCACCAAGCCCTTGGTCCTAGACTTGGACCTTGAGCTTCCTCCACTTTGCCTTCTCTCCTCGGTCCTATCTCCCGCAACTAATGCATTGGAATGGAATCACTCTTCTCCTTCTTCCATTTTTCACTCCCCAACAATGCCGAAGAGACATCATCATACTTTACTTTGTACTTCTCATATAGTAATGTGGGGCTTAAATGATCATAAGCACCCGGAAGTGAATTTAGAAGTAACAAAGCTTTATCTTCTTTATCAATATAAACATTTGAGTCTAATGCATCAGGGAGAATTTTATTAAACTCATCAAGATGTTAGGACATTGACATACCATTAATATAATTAATATAGAATAAGCTATTCTTAAAATAGAGACGATTATCTATGATCTTCATCATGTATTTATATTCCAATTGTTTTATATTAACTCCGTTGATTATTCCTTCATTACATAGTATACCACATTTTGCATGAGATTTAACTGAATAGTGCTACACGCTTACAAGTCATATTCCTTTTAATCATCCTCCGACATATCCTCTGGTTTAGCTGAAATACCTCTCAAAGCCTTATGCAAACCTTGTTGAATTATCACATCTCTCATTTGACATTGCCATAATCTAAAAGTACTGGGTTTACCATCAAACTTCCCCAAATAAAACTTCACCCTTGATACCTTGCAACCTTAGATGTAGAAATTATCTAATCTCGAAAACGAGTTTTCAAGTAGAAACATTGGGCCAAGACCAAAATCCCACTTTGGAATTTGATCAAACACCTTAGATTCAAACAAAGAAAAACCCTATAAGCCAAAGCTTTTATACTAATTTATTTTGTGAATACTCACTCGATAGAGTGATTCATACACGTCTACGATCCAATATAAAGAACAACCCAAGAGATAACAAGAGAATGCAATCTAAATGCAAAGTAATGAGAAACTAAAGTGAAAACAAACACCAACAAGCACAAGAAAAGATTATGGCTTCCTTTCTTTGATCCAATCAACAATATGGTTACATCCACAGATGATGGATTCCTTTCTTCGATCCAATCAACAAGGGTTACAACTCTCAAGCTCACTAATCCTCTCAATGTGTATACAAGAGAAAACAATCAGTGCTAATCAATGGCTACTCAAAACTAGGGTTAAATGCCCTAAAATTTTCTATTTATAGATGAAATACATTTGTGTTGGAACCCATAAAATCCCCCAAACTAGACAAACCCATTTTCGTAGAGCTGGATCGTTAGATGCAGTAAACCAACTTGCTGGTCGCACCTCCCATGGTGGAACACGCCAATAAACCTTGGAAGAAATTTCATCCAACAAAACCCTTTTAGTGCAGCGAACTAACTACCCATTGGGATTCTGAGCCAAATTCCATAGTATCTGTAAAAATTAGAAAAAGAAAAATAACACCATACTTATGTTCTTATTCACATTAATGCTAATCTGTAGTATTTTTTGATTCTTCAGCCATTAGCTATCAAACAAGCTAGATAGCTACAACTAACTAACACTGTCCTTGTTTCACACATGGGGATGTCTGGTATAAGGGACCATTATGAGAGTTTGAAGGCAGGAGAAAATTCCTTTTTAGATATTTTATTTTTGAGGGGACTCTGGGAGTGTGTTATGGTAACTTTGAGAGGTCTTGATAAACCATAAATATTTATTTTCATTCTTTTAATTAGGAGACCTGAGATCTATAAATGAACCCTGGGATTTAGTCTTGGTGTGAGGTGGTAGGGTTGGGTTGGGGGTGGGGTAGAGAGAGAATTGGGTGAACTCAGATTATGGCTTATTTTACTCGTCTTACAACAAAGTATCGAGTATTATTTCAAATTCTCCTCCCCAAATAGAACCTCCGGTCTGGTTGGCAGGCCAATAGTCCACTTATAAGAAGCAACTGCAACTTGATCCCTCAATCAAGTTCAAAGGCATCTGTATAAGTTTCTTAGTGGCTGAGACTCAAAATAACATATAGAATACACTATCCCAAATGTCCCCCCACCAGTCGCATTCTTTTGACTCCCATTATTTTAAGAAAATGCTTTTCATTCTCTTCAAGGATTTGCATGAATTCTAGAAGGCAAATCAACTCGATGATTGAGATTTATTGTCATGGTTATACCGAGGACCATGCAAAGAAAATAATCTTTAGTATTCTACATTCTTAAATCTAGTACAAAGAAGTTGAAAGGATTTGTGTGCAATAATTAAATATTTAGCATATATCTTTGCGCATAACCCATGAGAAAATTTTCAAGATTTTTGAAATATCTTTTATATTATCAATAATTAGAGACAAATCGTGGGTTATTAAGTTGAATTGAATGGTCAGCAGCCGTATCTCTTCACTTTTCATCTTTTAGAAGCAATCCTGATGAGTGTTCAACAGGTCACATTTCCTCCCAACTCTGCATGCATTGTGGTCCACTTTTCTTATCATGGTGTTTATATGTCTTACTCACTCTAGCTATGACTTTCTAGTTTAAATTGAGAAATTCTCTTTTACTCTTAGCATTATCATTTTTTGAAAATTTGACTAATATCTATTTCCTCCTTTAGATCCGAGGGACCGTTTGATAGCATGCGATGCAAAAATTTCCATGACAAAAATTACAGGGAAAATATTGCCTCACCACCTACTAAATAAATTTTTTCCATCGCAAATCATCAAAATGCGCATTCGTGTGTGGTACTTGAGTGGAAGTTGGCAAGATTTTCCATGGCAAATTAAGTCTACTAAACATGACAAAAAGATGGCATATCCAAAAGATTCCCTATTTGCCATGAATTTTTTTTTCAAGCCATGCAATTGTGACACCCCGCCTAATTAAATACCGGGCGATCACTCCTTTATTAAATTAAATCAAGGTAAACAGTTGGTTCATTCTCAGCATCACTGTCGGTAAAAATAAATTTTCCAATTTAACACCCTAAATAATTAAGCTAAGTGTCAAAACCATTTTCATACATACTTTCCAAATTTTAATTAAAGAAAAAGATTTATTTATTTAAAAACAACATTTCTACAAATTAAGAATCACACCACAGTAAACCAAATAATATAATCCATTCGACAATCGAATGTCAACATATGAAAACTAAAGTCACAAATCCAAACTGAATAAATCCCATAGAACAATACTGGAAATAACTGAAATATAAATGTCCCAACAACAATGAAATAATGGAAAGGGCGACACATGCCCAATAAATGAGAATACTAGAAGTGGAGTCAATAAAAGAAGCCGTCTACGCAAGTGACCTGCAACTCCCACCTAAGCTGCAGCACGTTCCTCTCAAGGGATCCTAAGCAAGACGCCCCTGTGGCTGGGCACCTGAAATATATACATATATATACAAGAGAGAGAGAGAAAAAGAAATGGGTCAGAGCCCGAAAGTGTGTTTGATTTTTAAAATACATTTAGAAAGTATTTAAATTGATACAGGCCAATGCAACAACATATTAGTGCGTCACTCTCTTGAGAAATACTCACCTTTCTTCTAATGTGCACACCTATCGCACTAACCTTACCAACAGTTTCTTAACAATTTTATCATACTAACCTTCTCCAATAATTTAGCGTATCTTAACCTACTCATAAGATTTCGAAACCGAACAATATTTTGTTTAAAAATGTTACTTCCCGATTAGTAGCACAATTCTCGTTTTAGCTTTTATTAACTTATAAAGTTTCTCAGTAACATATTATACTTTCACGAAACAAGTATTCACTATCTGAGTCGTCAACCAAGTCCTACTTATCAAATCACAATAGGCAGTTTCAAATTTCAAACTCTCATATATATATTAACTACTCGTATAATATATATATAATAACAGCACCCCTCATAAAACTATGGTGCGTGCATACTCTACTATCCAGAACCCCATATCACTCATATTAAGGGGAATATAATCGGAATCACTCTCGAATTGTATTAACATAAATACACAAACAATATTGAGGCGAAGCATAGATTCCAAGTCTCTAAGAGGATGGCACATGCCTGCGTCTCTTAGGACCGTCTGAACTATCACATCGATAGCCTGTACCAAGGATATCTATCTTCTAGGGTACAAGTCAATATCCCCCATAAAGGTCCCATCGAGATAAGACTTGTCCCAGCGCGGTAACCTCAGGGATAGCAAGTAGCGTGGGCATGATTTTCACAAGTATATAATATATGTACACACAGTCATATAAATATACCACTTTATCATATTAATATAGGTTCTTCTCGTCACCCATAATTATACCATTTATTCTACATTTCACATTATTTGTATTACGTATAAGGTTTCATCTCTAACCTTAACTCGAAGAGGTTTCTCACTTAATACGTGACATTCGTTGACTCTATCCTTCCAAGTAGGAAAATTCAGTAGGTATACCTCTATTCACTATCGTAGTTATTCGCCGCATTCTCTCACTTGATATACGTAGTTTCATAGTTCAATATATAATTATCCCAAAAATAAGATTATCATCTTATAATAAAGTTCTCAACACTTATTCAAATGTCCTACTGGTCTTTCCTATCTCCCAAAACATTTCATTAAGGATACCCAAGAATTATTTCACGATAAATTCAATTCGACTAAGTAAATAAGGGAAATAAGAGTCTGCCAGGAGGGGTCAATCGATCGAGGTTTGGGTCTCGATCGATCGAACCTTCAATCGATCGAAGCTCTAGGCTCGATCGATGGATCAAGCAGGTCTGCGAAAAATTCTGCAGAAATGCAGTTACGGGTTCTACCAAATTTCTTCATCCAAAATCATGTTTTTCCATTCTAAACGTCCCAAAAATCTTACTACTAACATTATAACGTTATACCATATGTTTTCAACGTAAAGCATGTGTATATCTAACATTAAACATGGATAATTAACCCAAAATTCCATCTAATCATCAAGAACCCTAGAGTTTTTCTTAATCAAGGTTCTAATCTGTTTTTACCAAAATTTCCTTCTAATATATCATCAAAATTTCGTGGGTTATATTCCTCTACATGGCAAGGATTCCAGAATTTCATATAAATCATTTCTACATGCATTTTCCTAACACAAATTGGGTGTTCTTCCATATTTGTCATCTCTAATCCATCCTAAACCAATATGAAGATTGCATTAACGAAAATACGCAAGTTAAACACTTGCCTGGGATTTTTGATATTATGATTCACGGCTGAGTTTGGTATGGCTGCGTTCCTCGTCTCGCGATCTACGGGGTGGTGGCGGCGGCGGTGCAAACCCGTGACTTTTTGGCCTTGAATTGCCTTGGATCTCTCTTCTCTCTTCTCCAATGGCCGTCACT
Organism: Sambucus nigra; assembly: GCA_949130495.1. Lineage (NCBI taxonomy): Eukaryota > Viridiplantae > Streptophyta > Magnoliopsida > Dipsacales > Adoxaceae > Sambucus > Sambucus nigra. The sequence continues at coordinate 367,914,922 of OX422212.1, forward strand.
TGATTTCTGGATATTCTAACCCTAAAGGACTAACCTTGATGGCTGATATAGGTTGCTAAATTTCGTGGGTTTAATTACCCAAAAAGGTGAAATGACTAAATTGCCCTCCCGGGGTACCAATTAGGCCTAAAAACGCCCCGAGACCCAAACTAAACTCCCGGATACACTTTTCTGACTATCTCGACCCTATCGGACGCGTTGGCGCACTTAAAATGACCATATAGGCAACTTATAAAATATTCACTTTTTATTTAACAAAATTAGTCCCGAGGTAACACGAGCACGTTCCGACTTAAATTTCCATAATTATCATTTTATTCACACGTGACAATATTATAACAATAAATCTCATATATTACTATACTCATCCAGTAATATTCAACAGATAATAAATTTCCAATAATTACTAACTCTCGTCACGCTAGTAAATATTTAAAGCAACATTCCGGATTAAAATTAAATTAATTTATCTCAATTAAATTAAATAAATCCCATAATTTAAAAGCTATAAAAATACGGGGTATTACATACTTCCCCCCTAATAACTGAATTTCGTCCCGAAATTCGGAAAATAAGGCCTATCAGGTAGCACAATTCTGGATATCCTTTTCCATACACAAACTAACTACACATTATGGCGCTCAATCACTGTAGCCTTTTTTTCACAGTAACATCGTTTTGCATTCTTTTTGGAGACACTTCACATTGTGCTCCCAACCGACAACATTCTTATAGGTCACGCCTGTACATTATACATTTCATTATCTCACTATCATTAGGAGGCCGCACCTCACTACATGACAAATACTCGGATTTTTTTTATACAAAACTCCCATTCTGAGAAAATATTACGAACATTTGATCACTCTTGCTCGTCTAAAACAGTCGTGGAATTCTACCATAGTTATCGGATATTTTCTCGACCGATCCCAAAAAATCTGATTATCTACTCTCCTCTAAACATACGGAAGGATAATAGTCGAGGTTCTTCCATAAGAAAACCTTAATAAGTACCTCATACGCGACAAACAGGTACGAGTGCTTCTACAGAGAATTCATGAAATCATCGTACCAAGATTTCAAAATCTCCTTCACGTGGCTCCACTAATCTTTAATCACCATGCGCTTATTCCCTAGCTAAGGGTGATACATCCTACTTGAAACGAAATCTTATCTCCGTTGGTTCCTAAAATCCCATATCAAAGGTGGGATTCACCAATCTCATCCTGATTCAGAAATTTATACTGCGCCGGACCATGCACTAGCGCGATCCTTCCTTTCAAAGGAAGTCTGGGGCATACTAGTCAATATTGTAAGCCAGCCCAAAGGAATATCAATCACTTCCTTCTCAGCGACTTAATTCACATGTTCGGGATAAACCCTTGATCTTGTTTTGAGGATGGCAACCCATCCAAGAACTTTACCAATTTTACCAACCTCTTCCAATTTCAGGAATTTTCGATAAACAAAAAATTATTTGGTTGATTTTTCCTCTTTCAACCAAACCTTACCTATGGCCAGTGCATGTAGAGACTACTCACTACGTCTCGCTAAACATCGATTCTTCCCTTGAAATGTCTCACATTAAGTGACACGTAATACTCCCCTTCCTTCCTTATAGTATGCCGAAAGTTCCACCCGTGCTCTTCTCTCCACGAAGCGCACTTCTGGATCTCTTATACTATACTAACATCATTACTCTTTATATGTGTGAGTCGCTCTCACACTTGACTAATAACAACTCCACTCCGGGCGTGCTTTATAACAATTAAATTCTACTATATTCAAGGAATACTAATTATTGAATGGCTTCCCACAACCTTCCAATCAAGTTAGGGCGTGATATTCTAATTGCACACTTATGTGTGGATTATCGCCCCTCATGTGACGTTTAATCCACTCTATCACTTTCACTTCGTTATACTAGTCCCACAAACATATATTTCACACGTCTATTACCACGTCCCTTCGACTCAGACTATTTTAACTGTAGTTAACCAAGATGCCCACATTCTTGCAACACTCCGACCGCCCTGGGAGAGCGAATGGCGTGCTACTCATCTGTAGGACTAGCTAAATTCAACGGGATAGAAGAGATAGGGGATTCAAATCCCATGACAATAAAAGAGGAATAATAATTCTCAACCTTCCTTAGATAAGTACAACAATTTTCCCAAATAGGTACAACAACCAAAATAAATCACTAACGCTCTATTCATCAAAATAATTACAGGTCATCTCTTTTGTATAATATAAAGTTATTTCCAGATAATCCATGCTAACAATGATTCCAGCTCTTTATTCACCTTGTGTTCTGTACGCGGTTATGACATGTGGGTACTCTCAATCACCCTAGAAATGAAAATTCTTAAATTCTCCTTATCATCGTTCCACCCCTCAACTCGCGGGGATAACTTTTAATGCTTTCCTACCACAAAAATCCGGCTCCAATGACCTTAAAACAAAATTCAACTTCCAACTTTCATACATAATTACTTGATCCCATTTCGACCAGGGTACCGAATTCATGGAATAGTGACCAAACGTCTCTCTATTTCCAACCTTACGCTAAGTTTCATGCGTGGGATGTCTCGCAAAGCGAAATCCAAACAAGGAACCCCCCGATACACTACTACCTAGCATTGTCGGTTATCGAAACCCCTTGGGTCCTCCATCCATAGTGTATACCCCTTTATTCCGTCCCTTGACAGAAAAGTTACAATTTCTCCTGTAATTATGCTTAACAAAGAACGTTTCACCAAATTGCACAATTGTTCAGTATAGGTTGGTGGTAATAGAATTTCATAAACCTCGAATACATAAACTCAGAATTCTCGAAATTTCTTTCCCTAATAATAGAGGTATAAATCTTATCTCCCACCTCTCTAAAGGGTAAATATAACACTGTACTCTTCCTATCACTAAGTCCGGAGTGCTAAACATAATATTGGGTCAAATCTTTTCGCTCAATGGTAAATTCCGATACATACGGAATTATACTGACAAAGTCTATACATACATTGGCATCGAATATCTCGATCCCACTATCTTCTCCGAAGTCTCTTGGATAGGTAATATAAGTGCGAGTCCAACCTTCTCACAAGTAAAGCCTCGCCAAAACAAACATAAAACTTGTTGCACTAATGCAACCACTCCGATAGCCTTGCAATAAATGCTCACTATCGTACTAACCATTTCTGTAATGTTTTAAACAAGATAATATCATACTCGTGTATCGCATCACTACAACGAGTAACCTCAATAAAGTATAAAACACTGTTGATATACTCATTCATCCTCCGCGGATAGTACTAAAGAAAAATCCCGCTACACTAGGGAAAATATTCACATAATGGTAACATTTATAATTATATGCATTAAGCTCGTCTCACATGCTAATCTAGCAATGAACAGAATATAGTGACTCTTTCGTGTCACATAAACACGCCTCATCCTCTGAGGATACAACTTACACTTCTACCTTGTCAATCGTCTTGACTTCGCATATGGTTTTCGGACGTAACACGTCTGCCCAAACCATAACAAAATTATTTTAATCGTTGCCTTTTACTAGGCACCGTAATCTTGTCCCTTTTCTCACTTTGGAACATATTATCGCGAGCGATCTCACTCCGCACGAAATACCTCAGTACATAATCCACTTACCACCTATCCTACAAACTAGGTTAGGATTTGTCCTCCTCTCGGACTTTAGTAAACTCGATTCCTGTTAACCATCCCGATTGTTCTCTTAACTTTTCAGGCCATAAAGATCATGTTACTATCTATAATAGTACTTACTGAATTTACCATCACTTGGTAAGAATTTAACTATCTGAAGCATTTAAATGGTTTTCCTGATGTGTATCCACATCCTTTTGTGGTGTTATACCACCATCGTTGCATTCAGTCTCATTCTCGACTAAATTCTTTGATTTCTTTAACTTCCCCCACAAAGAAGCGTTATCATCTATTTTTACAAAATATGACAACGTCAACCTCTAAATCGGTCGTCCATTAGAATTTCCTCCTCGAGTATTATCAACTATTATTACAAGTTGGTCTCCCACTTGGAGTCATTTCCTCCACTAGTATCTACTTCTTCCGATACAAAATTTGCTAACGGTTAAGATTCATATTTACGAATGGGCCTCTGACATGCCCTCTCTCAATGAGTTCAGAACCACACTTGTTTCTAATCCTGAACAGTTAAGTAAGGAACATACGGTCAGCACTATACCTAAGGTTTTCCTATAGGCATAGCAATTCCACTTCTAAAATTGGTGATTGACTCCAACCATTATAATTTCGTCCCGAAAGCCAAGAAAATTTTCTCTAAATTTTCACTTTCAGTTTTCCACACTCCGTCCTATATCTAAGCCTTTGGATACTTTACCTCCTTTGTTAAATACATAAAATCTTCGCGTTTCTAAAATTTCCCACTAACGGTCTCTACACGTTTTTGTAATATGTTGGGTAAGTTTACCCTCGCACCTCATTTGACTATAACAGCATTTGAAAATTCATTGTTGCACCTTAGTCTCCTTTCTAGTCGTGGCTTCTCGTGCCATAATGGAGGTGACCTCGACTACGGTCGTCATCCTCGAACACATTTCCTAATATCAACTGAGCCCTGCCTCCTAATGTACGCTTAACTATCCTCTTCTGACATCCATCATCGCTCGGCACACGCACACATCCGAACGAAATTAGAATTCACTAGTGTATACACATTATAGCAGGAGAACGAAATCTCGTCAAGGGAATCAACAATCCTAAACATAGGGTTCTATAACAAACAAAGCAACGCTGAAAGCATAATAAGCCGTACAGATCCAAAGGACACTAGAACCTGATGCTCTGATACCACCGGTGACACCCCGCCTAATTAAATACCGGGCGATCACTCCTTTATTAAATTAAATCAAGGTAAACAGTTGGTTCATTCTCAGCATCACTGTCGGTAAAAATAAATTTTCCAATTTAACACCCTAAATAATTAAGCTAAGTGTCAAAACCATTTTCATACATACTTTCCAAATTTTAATTAAAGAAAAAGATTTATTTATTTAAAAACAACATTTCTACAAATTAAGAATCACACCACAGTAAACCAAATAATATAATCCATTCGACAATCGAATGTCAACATATGAAAACTAAAGTCACAAATCCAAACTGAATAAATCCCATAGAACAATACTGGAAATAACTGAAATATAAATGTCCCAACAACAATGAAATAATGGAAAGGGCGACACATGCCCAATAAATGAGAATACTAGAAGTGGAGTCAATAAAAGAAGCCGTCTACGCAAGTGACCTGCAACTCCCACCTAAGCTGCAGCACGTTCCTCTCAAGGGATCCTAAGCAAGACGCCCATGTGGTTGGGCACCTGAAATATATACATATATATACAAGAGAGAGAGAGAGAGAGAAAGAAACGGGTCAGAGCCCAAAAGTGTGTTTGATTTTTAAAATACGTTTAGCAAGTATTTAAATTGATACAGGCCAATGCAACAACATATTAGTGCGTCACTCTCTTGAGAAATACTCACCTTTCTTCTAATGTGCACACCTATCGCACTAACCTTACCAACAGTTTCTTAACAATTTTATCATACTAACCATCTCCAATAATTTAGCGTATCTTAACCTACTCATAAGATTTCGAAATCGAACAATATTTTGTTTAAAAAGGTTACTTCCCGATTAGTAGCACAATTCTCGTTTTATCTTTTATTAACTTATAAAGTTTCTCAGTAACATATTATACTTTCACGAAACAATTATTCACTATCTGAGTCATCAACCAAGTCCTACTTATCAAATCACAGTAGGCAGTTTCAAATTTCAAACTCTCATATATATATTAACTACCCGTATAATATATATAAAATAACAGCACCCCTCATAAAACTATGGTGCGTGCATACTCTACTATCCAGAACCCCATATCACTCATATTAAAGGGAATACAATCGGAATCACTCTCGAATTGTATTAACATAAATACACAAACAATATTGAGGCGAAGCATAGATTCCAAGTCTCTAAGAGGATGGCACATGCCTGCGTCTCTTAGGACCGTCTGAACTATCACATCGATAGCCTGTACCAAGGATATCTATCTTCTAGGGTACAAGTCAATATCCCCCATAAAGGTCCCATCGAGATAAGACTTGTCCCAGTGCGGTAACCTCAGGGTTAGCAAGTAGCGTGGGCATGATTTTCATATGTATATAATATATGTACACACAATCATATAAATATACCACTTTATCATATTAATATAGGTTCTTCTCGTCACCCATAATTATACCATTTATTCTACATTTCACATTATTAGTATTACGTATAAGGTTTCATCTCTAACCTTAACTCGAAGGGTTTTCTCACTTAATACGTGACATTCGTTGACTCTATCCTTCCAAGTAAGAAAATTCAGTAGGTATACCTCTATTCACTATCGTAGCTATTCGCCTCATTCTCTCACTTGATATACGTAGTTTCATAGTTCAATATATAATTATCCCAAAAATAAGATTCTCATCTTATAATAAAGTTCTCAACACTTATTCAAATGTCCTACTGGTCTTTCCTATCTCCCAAAACATTTCATTAAGGATACCCAAGAATTATTTCACGATAAATTCAATTCGACTAAGTAAACAAGGTAAATAAGTGTCTGCCAGGAGTGGTCGATCGATCGAGGTCTGGGGCTCGATCGATCGAACCTTCGATCGATCGAAGCTCTAGGCTCGATCGATGGATCTAGCAGGTCTGCGAAAAATTCTGCAGAAATGCAGTTACGGGTTCTACCAAATTTCTTCATCCAAAATCATGTTTTTCCATTCTAAATGTCCCAAAAATCTTACTACTAACATTATAACGTTATACCAGATGTTTTCAACGTAAAGCATGTGTATATCTAACATTAAACATGGATAATTAACCCAAAATTCCATCTAATCATCAAGAACCCTAGAGTTTTTCTTAATCAAGGTTCTAATCTATTTTTACCAAAATTTCCTTCTAATATATCATCAAAATTTCATGGGTTATATTCCTCTACATGGCAAGGATTCCAAAATTTCATATAAATCATTTCTACATGCATTTTCCTAACACAAATTGGGTGTTCTTCCATATTTATCATCTCTAATCCATCCTAAACCAATATGAAGATTGCATTAACGAAAATACGCAAGTTAAACACTTGCCTGGGATTTTTGGTATTCTGATTCACGGCTGATTTTGGTATGGCTACGTTCCTCGTCTCGCGATCTACGAGGTGGTGGTGGCGGCGGTGCAAACTGGTGACTTTTTGGCCTTGAATTGCCTTGGAGCTCTCTCCTCTCTTCTCCAATGGCCGTCACTTGATTTCTGGATATTCTAACTCTAAAGGACTAACCTAGATGGCTGATATAGGTTGCTAAATTTCGTGGGTTTAATTACCCAAAAAGGTGAAATGACTAAATTGTCCTCCCGGGGTACCAATTAGGCCTAAAAACGCCCCGAGACCCAAACTAAACCCCCGGGTACACTTTTCTGAATATCTCGACCCTATCGGACGTGTTGGAGCACTCAAAACGACCATACGAGTAACTTATGAAATATTCACTTTTTATTTAACAAAATTAGTCATGACGTGACACGAGCACGTTCCGACTTAAATTTCCATAATTGTCATTTTATTCACACGTGACAATATTATAACAATAAATCTCATATATTACTATACTCATCCAGTAATATTCAACAGATAACAAATTTCCAATAATTACTAACTCTCGTCACGCTAGTAAATATTTAAAGTAACATTCCGGATTAAAATTAAACTAATTTATCTCAATTAAATTAACTAAATCCCATAATTTAAAAGCTATAAAAATACGGGGTATTACAGCAATCAAACTTACCCTTGTTTCCATGTAAGAGAGGGTCTCAAGCTTGTTATTAAACCCATTATTGGAAAGCTCCTCGATTCTTAGCTCACTTTCCCCAATTCTGTTTTTTGAGGTTGTGATCATGTTGGGTTAGTCTAGGTAGGACTAGTGGGTTGGGTGGGGGAAGTGTTTCTTCAACATATCTGAGTTCTCTATTTATTTTTTGAATCAGGTTATTGGTTTTCCATGTAATCCTTATGAAACTAGGCTAATTTACTCACTTCAGCCTTTATCCATGGGCCAAATGCATCATCCACTCTTTTTTCAGTGGCTAAGATACATACACTTTTTATTAGAGGGCTTCGCGAGCCTTAATCACAAATCAATGAGTTGTAGAAGACAAAAATATGAAGGAATATTTTGACACGGTTACCTCACTCATGACATTATTTAGACTTTATATTTTTTCTTTTTTTCTTTCTTAAACTTAAGTAATTTTTCGTTCAAGAAATTTTAAGTTACATGTAGTTCCAAAAAGAAAATTTTCAATACTCATGCGAAATTTTGTGATGAAAATGGGGGTGAACCGATGTTACCTAGTACGCAGGTTGCTCTGGTACGTTGTACGGGAGCAGGAATAGGTATGGGGTACGCTGCTTTCGCTGGTCTGCGGTACGGTGGTGGTAGGATTATTTGTTTCACTAGACATGATTATTGTATTAAAAGAATATCAACAAGAGTCCAGTGAGAATGTATGTAGTGTATAATCTTTACATTCTACAATATGTTAATAATAAATATAAACCTGATGAAGGAGCGTAGGGATATGAGCATCCTTTTTATTATTCTTTCTTATTTAACCCTATTTAGCCTTTTTTTATCTTTAGTATGAATAGCCTCAAGAGGCTCCTCTTATAACACTTTTGACATTTTGATAATGAGAACATAGAGAGAGATTGAGAGATTTCATGAATTCTTGTTGTTGTTGTTGTTATTATTGTTGTGTAGATTAATTTTCACGCTATCACATCTTATTTTTACATTAAATTGGTATCAGATCCTCGTTTTGTTTTGAATTGAACATGTTCATCGATGATTGGGATTCAGGTTGGTCTTACTCGGATGAATTACCATATCCCCTAAAACACATCCACGAAACCCTAACCCTAGAACTACAAGAAACAAGAAAGCCTAATTTTCCAAATCCTTATATAACGTCACCACCACCCGTGGCCACCACGAAGACCCCCGAACTCAACCTAACCGTGGACGGACGTAAATCCATCGGCATAAACAACATAAGAATACAACTGGAACCCTATATTCCTTTCGGAGCTACCCCAAAATTGCTCGTTCAGTCCTTGTGGCAACCGCCCATATCACCCACCCTTGCGGACAAAACCGACGGGCCTTATTTTTCAGAAAACCCCCTGACCCAAATATAAATTCATTTTCAACTAGTTCTATTCCCAAAGAAACCCTAGTTTCTACTGTCATCCATAATCCTAATTCAAACCCTAATCCTCCTACACCTAATTTGATAAATAATTCCCAATCTTCCCCCGTTAATTTAATTTCTTACCATAAACCCATAATCCCTAAACCGATAACCATGGAACCAACCCTAAATCCAACCCTATTTACAAAGGGTGTTATTCATTAGGCATCCTTCCTATTCCATCCCATGCCCATTATCTATCGTTCAATCTATTTATCAGCGACGCGATTTATCTTTCCATACCCATGCGGAGCTTGCGGGAGTTTCTACTGCCTATATACATACCTTGATGATATCGACTTTAGTGGATCCACAATCACCCCCATCTAGTGATGATACATGGATCCACACACTACAAGAAAAATGAATATTAGGGATGGGAGTATTAGGGACGACCGTGTCATTTTGTCCCTAATACTATACCAAAAGGGACAATTTTAATTACCGTCCTTTTTTATAGTAACAAAAGGGATGGTTTTTTAAAAATCGTCCCTTTTGGTATTTCTCAAAAAGGATGGTAATTAAAACCGTCCCTCAAAACATATACGGATTTTTAGCGCTGATTTTTCCCGAGTTATTTTAAGGGACGGAATTTAAAACCGTCCCTTTTGCTATATCAAAAGGGACGGGTTTTACAATCTGTCCCAGTTAGTAAAAATTATATATATATATATTTTTTTCCAAATGAGTATTTGGGATGGATTGTTTAAACCATCCCTTTTAATATACCAAAAAAGACGGCTTTAAAATCCGTCCCTTTGGGTATAAATTATTTTTTATTTTTTCCAAATGAGCATTTGGGATGGATATCTGAAACCATCCCTTTTAGTATACCAAATAACACGGTTAAAAAATCCATCCCTGTTAATATAGCATAAGGGACGGTTACATCCGACCCTTTTAATGTTTTCCCTAATTTTCCCCCCACTTATTCCAAAAATTGGCCTAATTCTACGTTTTGGACTCCCACTCTCTCTGTGTGCTCTCGCGCTCCCTCTCGCTCGCTCCGCTCCTCTGCCCGCCGTCGCTGCTCCCTACGCCCTTGGACTCCGCGTTGTGCAGCCCTAGCCTCCGCTGCACAACCCTACCCCTCTGCCTCTCCCCCTGCTCAGATCCTGAGCGTCCACCTCTCCCCTACAGAGAAGTACCCCTCCGCCTCTCCCCTGCCCTACCCCCGCTCCACCCCTTCACCCCCTCCTCTCCCCCTTTGCCTCCGCCTCTCCCCTGCGCATAGGTATTAATCCCTTCTGCAATATATATATATATATATATATATATATATATATATATATATATATATATTATCTGTATTGATTTGTTTAGACATTTGTTAGGGATTTGCTTAGATTGTTATCATAGTAGTTTAGGCATTTTTTACAGTTTTGTTTAGTGATCTGTTTGCGTATTTTAACATACTAGTTAGGGAATTTTATGCATTTAACATCAATAAGTGTAAAGCAAATTTTTAATTATTTATAGAAAACCGGATTTAAAAAATAAAAAACAAAAATCAGATTGGATTACCAGATCGGACTACCGGATTGTTAACAAATTCGGATTCGGTTGATAATGTAGTGATCCGTGTCTGACTATCGGATCCCGTCGGGATCCAAAAATGTCAAACGGATTCTAGCTACAAAATTTATAGTTTTTATAATTTTCTAAATCCCATGTGCGAAATGAGAACGAAGGATTTCATTTTTTTCCAGTTTATTGTTGCTTTGTACTCCATCCATGTTTAATTAGGGATTCATGTTTATAACATTGATACGGACACTTTTGAACATTGACACGAACAAATGATATTCAAATGCAATTTTGTATATATTTATAAATCTTTTTTTCAATTTGTAATAGGGGTTCAATAAGATCAATATGGATAAGAGTTGGATCGGAGGATATAGGACCACAAAGGCGTACGCCGATGGAGTTCAGATCTTTATTGATTTTGCATATAGAAATAAGGATATTCTTACTTCTAGCATCAAATGCCCATGTAGTACTTGTGTTAATCGTGTCTACTATAAATCACAAACTGTGAGGAATCACATAGAGATGTATGGTTTTGAAAACAGTTACAAGAATTGGATTTATCATGGGGAAGCATTGGGTGATTTTAATATCAATGTAAATAGTTGGAGCGATGGTATGGTTGTTGATGATGTATTAAACAATTTGAACTCGAGGAAATCATGATTGCAATGGTTCAAGAAGGAAGGGGGATTCCATGTAGAGAGGAAAATATGGGCAATGATGAAGAACCTAACATCGAAGATCATGACGTGCCTGACGCAGACCTCCCAGAATATTTTAGACTTTTAAAAGAGGAACAAAGTGAGTTGTATGAGAATTCTCCTAAGGACATTACCGAGTTGTCATTTTTTGTTGAATTATTTCACTTGAAAGAACAAAATGGATGGACAAATCGTTCTTTTACGATGTTGATGTTATTCTTGCAGAAGGTGTTCCCGAAAGCCAAGTTTCCAAAATCCTTCTATCAAGCTAATAAATTGACAAAAGATTTAGGATTTAAGTATGAAACGTGGGATGCATGTCCTAAGAGTTGTATGTTGTTTCAAAATGAGAGGAGAATCTTGAGAAATGGAAAATTTGTGGGGAATCTAGGTTCAAAAATGAATTTGATAGTGGTCAGGGTACAAAAGTAACAGCAAAAAAGGTAAGGTATTTTCCTTTGAAACCGAGATTACAACGATTGTATTGGTCATCGCATACTGCTCCACTAATGAAATGGCATGATGATGAACGAATCGATGATGGCGTGTTGAGGCATTCTGCTGACTCCCTTGCATGGAAGACATTTAATGAGTGAAATCCATCTTTTGCGAGTGATTGTCCCAATGTTAGACTTGCACTAGCAACTGATGGATTCAATCCGTTTGGTAATATTATCATTGCTCACAGTACTTGGCCTATTGTGCTAATGATATTAAACTTGTCCCCATGGTTGTGTATGAAACAACCCCACTTAATTTTATCTGTTCTTATTGACAAACCAAAAGGGCCCAGCGATAAAATTGATGTATATTTACAACCACTAATTGATGAGTTGAAAGAGTTATGGGCTAATGGGGTACGTACTTATGATGAATCAGTGAAACAATTTTTTCAGTTACATGCGGCGTTGTTATAGACAATTAGCGATTTTCCTGGTTATGCCATGTTATCAGGATGGAGTACAAAAGGTGAATTTTCTTGTCCTTGTTGCAATAAGGACCATCAAGCTATACGATTGAATAACGGTCATAAGTACCGTTATTGGGGTCATCGTCGATTATTACCAATGCGATATAAATTTCGGAAAGAAAAAGTTACATTTAATGGAAAGGTTGATATGAGGCCACCACCATTGAAACTAACTGGCTCACAAGTTCTGCAACAATTAAATGTGCTTGACGTTGTAACTGAATATAAGAAAGAAGACGTGCTGAAAAGAATGATAAGAGACCAAAAGGAAATTGAGCTTGCAAAAAAAAACTAAAGGTAATATTCCGAAAAAAAGACTGAATTGGAGGAAGAAAATTATCTTTTTTGAATTGCAATATTGGGAGCATAATTTGATTCGCCACAATCTTGATGTCATGCATATTGAGAAGAATTGTTATGAAAATATTCTTTTTACATTGTTGGGCATCAAAGGGAAAACAAAGGATAATTTAAATGCTCGCAAAGACCTCAAGGAGATGAGTATTAGGTGCGTGCTAAATCAACGGTATGTGTCCCCAGCAGAGTTTACGATGAGCAACAAAGAGAAAGATATATTCTTGAAAGTGTTGCTGAATCTCAAAGTTCCAGATGGTTATTCTTCGAATATTTCACGATGTGTGCACCCTAAAGAGAGAAGCATTTGGGGACTTAAGAGTCATGACAAACACATTCTAATGCAACAACTACTCCCGATGGCTGTACGAAGGGTACTGCCAAAGCATGTTGTCAAAGCTTTAATTGAATTAAGTAATTACTTTACGATACTATGCTCAAGTGTAAATACTTTAGCTGACTTGGAGAAATTTGAAGACCGTATGGCTCTTACTTTATACAGTCTAGAGAAGATATTCCCTCCAGGATTTTTTGATGTGATGGAATATTTGCCCATGCATTTGACTGATGAAATATTAATTGCCAGGTCAGTTCTTTTATCATTGGATGTATCCAATGGAAACGTATCTACACACATTGAAACTCTATGTGCGAAATCGTGCTAATCCTGAGGCCTCAATTGCCAAGTCTGTCCTTTTAGAAGAGTGCATGACCTTTTGCTTGAGGTATTTGGGTGATAACGTGGAAACCAAGTCTAGTCGACCTATTAGAACAAATGACAAAGGTAATGACTCTAGTCACGCTGTTGGGAAAAACGTTTAAATTCAGCTTGATGAAGAACCGTTGGTTCAAGCTCATCGTTATGTGCTTCTCAACACTGATTCAGTGGCACTGTTCATCGAGTAAGTTAGGTTTTTGCTTTAACAACGTGCACAACTTTGTTACTTGTAGGTTTTAATACATTCATTACGAAATTGACACGTGTGCATTTTTATAGAAAACATCTTGTGGAACTTTCAAAAGAGTATCCTCAACTTTCACAGCACCATATTTAATGCCTTCATAACGAAAAATTCAGCACATGGTTTAAGAATCATGTAAGTCGGTTTATTCCTTGTTAATCTTAATAGTGCTCTAGTATATTTACTATATAAAATTTTGATTACCTTTTTTATTGGGCAAATATCATGTGTGTAGTTTGATAAATAACACCCAACTACCCAACGAAATTAGGAGTTTGTCTTTAGGCCCTCTAAAGTATGCTTTTAGGTTCCACTCTTATATTGTTCATGGTTTTTAATTTCGGACAAAGGCAGTTGATCAACGTAGAAAAACTCAAAATAGTGGGGTGGTTTGTAAAGATGCACATACGAGTTATTCTAGCCGTAGAGACAAAAATCCTCTTTTAGGGGATGTTACTTTCTATGGCAGGTTACAAACATCATTGAGATTCATTACCTTAACGGCATGAAATTTGTCTTATTCAAATGCGATTGGATCGATAACCGTATGGGTAAAAAATTAGATGAATTTAACTTTACGTTTGTTAACTTCAACTATTTGTTATACAAAGATAACCGACTTGGTGATGAACCTTTTATCCTAGCATCTCAAGTAGAACAAGTTTGGTATGTGGAAGACCCGTTAGAATCAGACTGGCATGTTGTTGTTTCGATGACACCAAGAGATAAATTTGACGGATGTTTAGCCAATGAAGACTTAGATGTCCATGAAGTTGAGCCATTTAGCATGCAACAACTAGATCAAGATCAAAATGTATCTTGGATGAGGCAAGGGATAGATGGCTCCATAATTGACACAACCGTTCTTGATGATGACGATGGCACTGAGGAAGAAAGGGATGAAGTCATTGAGGAATGAAGGGATGGTGGTTGAAATGCTTGAACTTTTTTACCTATGTATTACGTTAGTGAGAACATATCAGAATTACAAATTGATGATTGAAACGGATGTTTTATTAAATCTTTGTTCTCGTATTCACGTGTTGCCTTTCATTTTTTAATATTAACGGTTATGTTATAAATATTGTGCTTAAATGTTTTTTGATATTGTGACGAGAAACAATGCGGTCTTCTGTAAATTTTAATGATAATATTAAGAATGCATTAGAAGAATTTGAACATTCATCTTTTAAAGAGGGCACTCCAATTACTTTGTATGGATTCCGTAAAATTGAATTATGTCGTTACTTGCAAAAATGTGGGAAACAAATATCAGAACAATATTTGTTTGAGAAAATACTCCAAACGCTACCACCATGTTGGGATCAAGAAAAAGAAAAGATATTTTAAAAACATAATCCAACACGTGGAGAGAAATTAGTAGAGCTACTAGAGGAGGAAGAACGAGAGTTTCATCCTTTATGGATAGAATTTGAGCAACATAAAATGAGCCCAAATTTAAATGTGCGAGATATTATGCATAACAAAGAAAGAGTATACAACATTTTAAAAAGGAGAGGTTTTTGTCCTAACATAATTGTTCTAGTGCATGCGATTGTGAGTACGCTTCCACCCACGTGGCTAATTTCATGTATTATTAAAAGGGTAAAATGTGGTTGGCTCAATATGAGGGATTTGGCAGATTTTTTGGAAGAAATATAAAGGTATTGAAAATGCATACTATCAAAGGAAATACGATGTATTATTAGTTTTCATTTTGTGTTTCATGTATAACGTTTATTCATATTTATTTTAACATATATGTTTTTTATACAGATCTATTATGCCAACTAAAAGCCCTTATCATTCTGTGGGAGTAGGAGGGTCATCGGATTTTCAAGCAGAAATGACCCCCCATGTGCTCAGACGTCTATAGGATCACATCGGTCTCAACCAGAGTCATCTTAGTCAATGATATGCCAACTCTCAGATAATATGGGTGGAGGTATGTGTCTACCTATATAGTAGATAATTGTAAAATTCTGCAACAAATATTTTACTTTTATAATTATTCATGTCATATTTTCTTTTGAATTTTTATCAGGTAGTGCTGAGGGTTCACCATTACCAACTCAAAATGGTCCCGCTACTAGTGTGAAACGTGGAGGGTTTTTGAAACCATGGAAAGAATGGGATAGTGGTCAAAAGTTGATAATTGGGTGGAATAACGACTGCCAGACAATCGAACCCAACGGGAAGAAGCTTGCGAGTCAGTTGGGATATTTCGCTAGACAAGGATCGTTATTTCCTTTGGATGTGGACGATTGGAGAAGAGTATTGAAGAAAAATCTCAATATAGTTTGGGATAGTGTGAAGGTACTTATCTATCGTTGCGAATATAAATTTGAATATTTTAAAATGCTCAGGTAATACATCAATCAAATGATATTTATAATTTATTTATATTCTTTTGCTCGTAGCGCAATAAAAATGCCCCTGAAGGATTTAAGCCAATTTGTTTTCAAATGCTGGATAATGCTTGGAGGCGCTTTAAGTATCGTATAAAAAAGGACTATTATGAGGCGTATGACAATGACACGGATCGACATGAAAATGTACCTCTCCAAGTTGATCCCAATATATGGCCTAAATTAGTGTCTTATTAGGGTGAAAAAGAAACGGTGGTATGACATGATTTTTGTTGATTGTTTATATGTATCAAAAATGTAACATGATTTAACTCTTTATATAGCAAGTGGCGGCCAAAAACGCCGAAAATAGGGCAAACCTTTGTGCCCACCCTAGGATTGGGAGGATGTCAATTCCTCAAGTTGTAGAAAAGGTTAACATCATATTTTATGTTCCTTACATATTCTTTTATGCTTTTAGTTTGAGAACGATAATGTTGAATTTCATCATTACTATTATGAACGTAATATAATTTTTTTCTTATCTTACTTAAAAAATAATAGATGAAAAAATCCGACTTGCCTATCGACAAGCTTAGTGTGTATAGAGAGGCTCGAAGGTTGAAGGATAAGACATATAATATGGAGGATGGAGCGGCTGGTATAGAGGTTTTATATTTTAATGTCCATCCTTGTTACCTAATGTAAAAAATATTGCAATAAATGTTTTATGGTATTGCACACTGTTTAAAACTCTTTTCTTAATTTGTAGGAAAGTATACAAAGACAGTTGAATGCGATAGAAGAAGAACAACCGAATGACCCGAAAGTGAGAGATCAAATCTTTGAGGATGTCATTGGTCGTGACGGACATGGACGTGCATTATGTAGGGGAGTTGGTAATCGACCTCCATCTGTAAGGTCCACGCCTTCTCACTTTTACGAGAGCGAGATCGAAAGGTTGCAAAAGAGGATTGAGGAGGGAGAGACTCGTCATCATGAAGAGATTCAAGAGTTGAAAGAGCCCACCAACAAATTGTTTCGTATGATACAAAATGCTGGATTCCCAATACCACCAGATGATTCCCCGAGTACTTCCAATGTTCAGATGTAGGGAATAGGTATCCTCATTTCTCATCGTTATCCAATTATCAGAAAGAAATTGTTTTGGATAGGAATACTAAATTGTACAATTATGTCTCAGAAATCACAAAGCAAAGCAAGACCTGCTTATGTATTAAACAAAGACAGTTGCCACATTTGCTTCTTGTCACTTCATGTGTGTCTGTGGGGGGGGGGGGGCAGTACATAAGCATAAAGACATGCCATCGATGGGTGAATACGTAAAATAACCACAAAATGGTCCCGTGAGAGTAACGAACACCTCGCACGGGACCAATGTGACTCGTAGGAACCGGCCACGTAGTCACGGGGCTCCCGATTTTAGAATACGACGCAAATTTGCCAAAAGTTAGACTTAAACATAAAAACATGCCATCGAATGGTGAAAACATAAAACAGCAACAAAACGGTCCCGTAAAAGTCACGAACACTTCACACGGGACCAATGTGACTCGTAGGAACCGGCCGCGTAGTCACGAGGCTCCCGGTTTGAGTGCACGCCGTAACTTTGCAAAAAGTTAGACTTAAGAAAAAAAAACATGCCATCGATGGGTGAATACATAAAACGGCCACAAAACGGTCCCGTAAGAGTAACGGACACCTCGTACGGGACCAATGTGACTCGTAGGAACCGGCCGCATAGTCACGGGGCCCCCGGCTTGAGTGTTTGACGTAAATTTACAAAAAGTTAGACTTAAGCATAAAAACAAGCCATCGATGGGTGAATACATAAAACAGCCACAAAACGGTCCCGTAAGAGTAACGAACACTTCGCACAGGACCAATGTGACTCGTAGGAACCGACCGCGTAGTCACGGGGCTCTCGATTTTAGTGTATGGCGTAAATTTACAAAAAGTTAGACTCAAGCATAAAAATATGCCATCGATGGGTGAATACATAAAACAGCCACAAAACGGTCCCGTAAGAGTACGAACACCTCACACGGGACGAATGTGACTCATAGCAACCGGCCGCGTAGTCACGGGGTTCTCGGTTTTAGAGTACGGTGCAAATTTTCAAAAAGTTAGACTTAAGCATAAAAACATGCCATCGAAGGGTGAATACGTAAAACAACCACAAAACGGTCCCGTGAGAGTAATGAACACCTCGCACGAGACCTATGTGACTCGTAGGAATCGACCGCGTAGTCACGGGGCTCCCGATTTTAGTGTACGTCGCAAATTTGCAAAAAAAAGGCTTAAGCATAAAAACATGCCATCGAAGGGTGAATACGTAAAATATCCAACAAACGGTCCCGTAAGAGTCACAAAGACCTCGCACGGGACCAATGTGACTCAAAGGAACCGACCGCATAGTCACGGGGCTCCCGGTTTGAGTGTATGACGTAAATTTGCAAATAGTTAGACTTAAGCATAAAAACATGCCATCGATGGGTGAATACGTAAAACAACCAAAAAATGGTCCCGTAAGAGTAATAAACACCTCGCACGGGACCAATGTGATCCGTAGGAACTGGTCGCGTTATCACGGGGCTCCCGATTTGAGTGTTCGATGTAAATTTGCAAAAAGTTAGACTTAAGAATAAAACATGCCATCGATGGGTGAATACGTAAAACAGCCATAAAACGGTCCCGTAAGAGTAACAAGCACCTCGCACGGGACCAATGTGACTTGTAGGAACCGGTCGCGTAGTCACGGGGATCCCGATTTTAGTGTACGGTGCAAATTTGAAAAAAAAAGACTTAAGCATAAAAACATACCATCGAAGGGTGAATACATAAAACAGCCACAAGAAGGTCTCGTAAGAGTCACGAACACCTCGCACGGGACCAATGTGACTCGTAGGAACCGACCGCGTAGTCACGGGGTTCCTGGTTTGAGTGTACGATGTAAATTTGCAAAAAGTTAGACTTAAGCATAAAAACATGCCATCGATGGGTGAATACGTAAAACAGCCACAAAACGGTCCCCTAAAAGTCACAAACACCTCGCACGGGACCAATGTGACTCGTAGCAACCGGTCGCGTAATCACGGGCTCTCGGTTTTAGAGTACGGTGCAAATTTGCAAAAAGTTAGACTTAAGCATAAAAACATGCCATCGAAGGGTGAATACGTAAAACAGCCACAAAACGGTCCCGTAAGAGTAACGAACACCTCTCACGGGACCAATGTGACTCGTAGGAACCGACCGCGTAGTCACGGGGCTCCCGGTTTGAGTGTACACCGTAAATTTTCAAAAAGTTAGACATAAGCATAAAAACATGCTATCGATGGGTGAATACATAAAACAGCCACAAAACGGTCTCGTAAGAGTCACAAACACCTCGCACGGGACCAATGTGACTCGTAGGAACCGGTCGCGTAGTCACGGGGCTCCCGATTTTAGTGTACAGCGTAAATTCCTGGTAGTCATGGCGCTCCTTATTTTAGTATACGACGCAAATTTACAAAAAGTTGGACTTAAGCATAAAAACATGCCATCGAAGGGTGAAAACATAAAACAACCACAAGATGGTCCCGTAAGAGTCACGAACACCTCGCACGGGACTAATGTGACTCGTAGGAACCGGTCGCGTAGTGTATATGTATATATATATAATATATACTACTGTTATATATGTGTAATATATACTAATGTGAATACGCAAATTTGCCAAAAGTGTATATGTATGTATATATATGTAATATATACTACTGTTATACTCGTTATACATACATACATACATATATATATATATACACATATGCATATAAGTGTATATGTATGTATATACACAGGCGGATACAAGGGGGGGCAAGGGGGGGCCTTGGCCCCCCCAAACTTCAAAGAATTTCAAATTTTAACCCTATAGCTTTAAAATTTTATAAAAAATATATATTTTTATACTTTTGGCCCCTACAAAAGTAGATATTTATTGTTTGGCTCCTCTTACTCACATTTCTAGATCCGCCACTGTGTATATATATGTAATATATACTACTGTTATACTGTTTATACATGCATATATATATATATATATATATATATATATATATATATATATATATAGTATGTATACACTGTTATATACACATATGTATATGTGTATATAACAGTGAATGCTGTTATATACACATATACATATGTGTATATTACAGTCCCCTGTTATATACACACTATTATATATATATATGTGTATATGTGTATATAACAGTGTATGTTGTTATATACACATACATATGTGTATGTAACGGGTATATACGTGTTATATACACATATGTATATGTGTATATAACATCTGTTGCTGTTTTATACGTATATCTGTGTATATATAACAGGGGCCTGTTATATACACATATGTATATGTGTATATAACATCTGTTGCTATTTTATACACATATACATATGTGTATATAACAGGCCCCTGTTATATATACACAGATATACACATATACAATTTTTAGCGAAGCTATTTTTAGGCCGTTATGTCCGTTAAATGTCACGAACACCGTTAAAAATTCCATTTATTCTCACATGAGTATATTATGATGGAGAAGTACTTAAAAATCGGTAACGAATAAATTTACTTTATTATGATGCGTTTTTGTTATTTGTAATTGATTGTCTATTTATCTTGTTGTTAAAATATATATGAGTAATTATGATGTAACTCGTAGGTTTAAACATTATTTGATTGATGATATCTTTTTTTGTTTTGTTTCTTATCTTTTTTTGCAGGATAACATTTTAGGGCTATATTTTATTCGCGTGGAACACATGAACAAAGCAAGGGTTTGCGACAGGTAGATTGTTTATTTATTATTGTTGTTGATATGCGAGATTATTGTTTTAATTTTTTTTACTGGCCGTGTGGGCTTTTGTGTTAATTAAACAGGTTGGTTTTCATGTATAAACAAAGGAGACTCTGTCGATTTTTTTAAAAATTATAAAGAATTGTTGATATGCAAGATTCTTATAGTCGTGCGATTTTTGTATTGACTAAACAGGTTGTGTACAAAAAGTGGAAGATACATGAAGTTGAAGATACATGAAGTTGAAGATACATATTTTCCTAAGAGAAGTTTTCGAAGCGTGACAACCATATATATCATCTTAATTTAGGGCTGATATTTGTTTTTGACAATTGTATATCTTATTAATTAGTATGATGTTGTACTCATTTAAATATTTCGACTTGAATGTAGTTCAATGGAAGAAATTGTTATTTGATACATGCTTCAATGAATGTGGTTGATATATTGCGTTTTTTATCGGATGATTTGATTTATAATGTCAATTAGACATCAATTATTATTGCAACATAAAACATATAATAATATAACTATTTATGATAATTTTTTATTTATCAATTGGGACGGTTATAAACCGTTTCTAATACTTATTTGTATTATTTGAGAATACCTTTGGGACAGTTTTTACCGTCCCTAATACCCATTTCTGCATCTAAAGAAATTACCTTTAGGGATGATTTTACCGTCCCTAATTGGGCTGCCAGAATCTCAGTAGTATTAGGGACGGATAAACCGTCCATAATACTATTGGCGGGAGCGGGAATTTTTTCGCGGGAACACCATTTGGGACGAAAAAAATCCGTCCCTAATACAAATACAGAGTGTTCATGGGTTAACATTTAAGATGGTAAAATCCGTCCCTAAAATATTTAGGACGCCTAGTATAAGGGACGGATTTTCGCCGTTGCAAAAACCGTCCCTAATACTCTTTAGGGACAGTTTTGTTACTTTTAGGGACGATTTTTTACCGTCCCTAATACTCATTTTTCTTGTAGTGGCACGAGTATTTTCTTCACTTGTTGTATCGCTAAGGAAAGGCTATGTATGGTGATTTTTTACGGAGGATCTAGCGAAAATTTGGTGACATAAGAGATGGTGGATAAATTGAGACTACCCATGGAATCATTAACCACCCCGTGTAATATTGGGTGGTTGGGTAGTGGAGCCACACTAGCCCCTAGCATATAGTGTCGAGTAGCTTTTTCCATTAGGGATTACCATGATGAGATTCTGTGCGCTGTAGTTTATATGAGAGTGTGGCCACTTCTATTAGGGAGACGATGTCAGTTTGATCATCGTAGCATGCATAATGGTTAAGTCAAAACTTATTCATTCCTGCACGAAGGAAGGGATTTTCTTCTCCTCCCCATAAGATCGTTTTCGATGTCACGACCTTCCTCCATAGTAGTCTAGCCACAGAGACTATAGAGACAAGGTCATTTTATGATTTTATCAGTGCCATTACAACCCTGGAGGCTCCTATTTCCCCACACCTCCAGAGTTTGTTAGACTCTTATTCCGTTGTGTTTACTCCCCCAGGTGATTTTCCTCCTCTTAGGGATATACAATACTCCATTGATTTTGTCCCTAGGGTATAGGTTCCCTACCTATCCCATTATCGTATGTTTCTTACGAAGCACGCAAAGTTACATTTCTTGATCGGTTTTCACCCCCATATGGATGTCCAGAACAAGGTGGTCAATCGGAGTGTCGGTGACCTATTGTGATTCTTGTCTTCTGAGCACCCCCGATGGTGGGATGTAGTGATATCCCAGGTTGAGTTCGCCTTCAATAATGTCGTCAACCACTCTACCAGCCTCTCTTATTTCTAGATTGTAATAGGACAATCACTTACTATTCCTAGAGGCCTCACCAAGCTTCCTCCGATGGTGCCTATTTGTCCCCCAGCTGAGGAGTTTGCCTGCTGGCCTAACATCCATCCAGGCCAATGTTCGTTCTTTATTAGAGACCATTTATGTCTCTTATAAAGAGACCCCTGATGAGAACATGCGCACTGTCTCCTTTCACTGGATGATTTGGTAATGGTTTACCTCTAGAAGGTGTAGCGACAGGGTAAGGGCAACAAGTTTCTTATGCGTAGATTTGGACCGTTTCCTATTATCCGGGCTTGTGGTCTGAATTCCTATGAGGTTGAGCTCTCTGATGAGTTTCGCATGCACCACACATTTAACGTGGTGAATTTATCTCCTCTCTGAGGCCTACATGCCCCATCGATTTCCATTCCATTTGCCACAGCCCACCCAGTTCTCTCTCACATTTATCTCGTTGAGGGGATTCTAGACTCCAAGCCTATATCCTCATTTTCAGTTGATTATACCCGTTACTTGGTTCGTTGGGTTGGCCAACCAGAGGCCAAAGACTCATAGATTACAGGGGCCACCCCGTAGCACATAGACCCAAATTTCTACCGCTAATATACAAAGTATATGTAGCCTTCTCAAGGGAGGGAAAAATGATGCAGGAGCATAGGGACAACAGCGTCCTTTTTATTATTCTTTCTTATTTATCCTTTTTCTTGTCTTTAGTATAATCATCCTAAAGCGGTTGCTTTTGTAACTGATGCAAATTACACGTCAATAGTCAAAAAATGAATCAAACCCTAACTTTAGAGAGAGAAACTAAGAGTCTCTTATATTTCGAATCAAGTCTACCTCAAATGATGCTTACATGGGGGTATTTAAAATGGAGGAGTAGCTTAGGCTATAAGCTAATCTTCTAATTACAACAATGCCCTTACTAGCCTTTTATTACTCTTACCTCTAAATACTAAACAAAAAGGAATACAATGACAAAATAAAATAAAATAAAATAACAAAAATAAAATAAAATGCAATAAACCTTAAAAAGGGACCATTTCCCACACTCTCTCTGGCTTTAAAAATCTTATCCGCTAGCGTAGGAGATGAACAACAAAACCATCAAAGAGATCCTCGCAAGGAAGAAGGGTCATCCTAAAAAATAACCCTTGTACTGGCTTTCAAGAAGTCCATGGGAAATAGGAACACAATCCAAATATGGTCGACCAATAAAGTCTCAGCCTGAGATTCCCGTGATGAACCCCCTCAATGCTACATAGCAAAAAATTTCCTCCAAGCACATATCAATAGATACCACAAATGGGTCCACTTACCCACCACATATCACATCACCTCCAATATCCACCTCAAGCTTTAGGGAGATTACCACCGATTCAACCCCCATCAAAATTGTCATTCCCATGCCTAAAGATTGGGAAAAAATCACTCAAATCAAATGTTTGCGGCTCACAAAAGTGTGTTCAAGTCACCCAACCATCCTCGACAAAAATGCCAAAAAAAATCCCTAATGCACAACCCAATTTTGTCATTTCCATCTTTCTTGCAATCAACCGGCTTCGGAGGGGAATTTGTATTATTGATTTAACCTGATTGGGTGATTGAGGGAGGAAGAATGATTGGGTGGAGTAACCAATCTTGGACTAACCGTCGATAATATTGAATTGTGCCTCGGCAGTTAACTGGGGGAAAAACGTAGTTTTTTCATGTTTAGGGTTTTAAAATTGTGTGGTCGGTTAGAGGGTTCGGAATTGAGAGGTATTATGGTTTAAGTTGGGTTGGGGAAGGGGTTTGGCGATCAGTGGGTTAGGAAATGCGAGGAGGTGGGTCAGTTTGTAAAGGGAGGGGTCAGAAGGGGCTTGGGGGGGCTGGGGTAGGGTTTCGGGCCCTTGGGAGGGGGCAAGCAGGTAGAACTGAGTCAGTTAAGGGTTGGGGTGAGGTGTTTCTGGGTTGGGGTTAGTGTTGGTAGGGGTTGGAGTGGGATTTTGGATCGGGGCAACCGAGAGTTTTTTTTAGGGATAGAAGGGGTGGGAAAGGGGGAAGGTATGTTGGCTAGGGCAATGTGAGTTTATCGCAGCGGGTTGACATGGATGGGGTGTTTAGAGGAGGGGGCGGAGTAGAGGGTGGGTTAGAAGGTGCAGAGGGTAGGGCTTGGGCTAGGGTTAGAGTTAGGGTTTTGGAATTTGAGTTGAAAGAGGGCATTAATTTGTTGTTGTGATTATAACAACTCTTCCATTTGTTTTTGAATCTCCTCATATAGTTGTCTGAATATTCTTAGAGCCATTGGAGGTAGATTATGATATAATAAAAACACACAAATACCCCAAACCCCAATGTGGGAGAGACATCTCTCTCTGATACCAATTTGACGTAAACTTCACGACAATGGTCAAGAAAATAAATTAAAACCTAACTTTAGAGAGATAAACTAAGAGTCTCTTATATTCCAAATAAATTATACCTCAAATGATGCTTATATGGGAATATTTAATGGGGCGGAGTAGCTTAGGCTCTAAGATAATCTTATAATTACAACAATTCCCTTAATAGCCTTTTGCTACTCCTACCTCTAAATACTAAACAAAAGGTGTGACCATCCCGAGATCTTCCCTCCCGCATAGGGGTGGTATTGATGCTCTCATGTGTGCGCGCGGGGATAGAGGGATAAAAGGTTTCGTGCCCTTCCTCTGGTCACTTTAACCGTCATCAATTTTGGGGTGATGTGAATAGAGAAAGTTTCCACTTATTTTGCACAAAACAAGCAAAAGAAAATGTTTTCGCCCCAAGAGAATGACATAAAATACATATTGATGCTTGTTAAATCAATTATCTCAGAGGATCGAGGGCTAAGTTATGGAATGGGAAGGTGTTAGGCACCCATCCCGCGCTTTCGGTCTCTCATGGGATTACGTTATTATTCTCATTAACTTCTCCGTGAAGTGTGTATGCCTGTATATATAAGTGGAGATCAGAATCGTTCGAATCGCGTCATAAAAAAAGACGGAGTGAGGTCATCCATAGGAATGTTTCCAAATAGTAATTAAAAATTTGATATATACGCTTATCAAGATATTGATCATTATGATGAAACGATAATATGTGTTAGATAATATGCGCATATGAATCACAAGTATAATATAGATAAATGATGTATGGATAAAATAGGAAAAAGAGGAAAATAGCAAAAAACGACTTGAGTCTCGAGTTTTAGCCTGAGACGCCTACGTAACCTATCAAGGCATCAAAGTCCACATAGTTCTCATGCGACACGAGGATGGGGTTTATCCTATAGATTCAAATGGGATTTTTATTATATGTGTGTGTGTAAAAAAAGTGTTTTAGTTTTGAGAAAATGTAGTGAAGAATCCCGTTTGGAATTTATAGGTGTAACCCTCTTTTTCTTGTTTTGGGTTTTTAAATAAAATATATTATGTGCAATACTACTAATAAAGCATTTAATATTAATATGTGTTTGACCTAAAGTAAAAGATAAATTAAGAACTTATATAACTAATGCGAAAATAAAGACATTTAAAAAGTGAGAAGAATGTTTGGATCTCCTTTGGAGACTTGGAGATTGATCATGATTGTTGATGAGCTTCCTTTCAAGTGGGTGAGGAATGCAGTGGGATTTTTCTAAATTGGGTGTGAAAGTGGTGGAAATGAAAAGTGGAGTGAGGTTTCAAACAAGGAAACTTCATTGACTTTAGAAGAATATTGTTGAGATCACTGAAGTTGATGTTTCTGAGGTGCCTTTCAAAGTGAGCCCATTATATACTTATATAGGGTTAGGGTACTGTCGATTGACATTGTTCTTGTCCTGCCTATCGGCAGGTAACCCTAGACACACTACCGATAGGAAGGGAAATGTACCTGCCAATTGGCAGCCTCGTGCAGACTTTTTGAAAAATAGTCATAAAATGCAATTTGTATGTACAAATCGTGCATGGGGAATACCATTGGAAAGATTATCTACAGACCTTTTGGAATCCTTGGGTCGCTCCCAGGTCCGGGAGTTAACTTTGGGTTACATGGGGGTCGAAAGCGGCCATCAATCCTTTAGACAAGAGATCGTCGAACGACGATGGATCATTCATCCAAATCGTAAGTCCAAAACGTACACATGGCCAATCATTGGAAAGGTTATGTGAGGCACTTCTATGTTTCAAGGAGACTTTCTCAGCTCAAAGAGTTGACTTTAGTCAAATGGGTCCCGAAAGCGCCCGATGACCCTTCGAAGTAAAATGGGTCATTCTTCCGTACCATAAGGCTGATCGCGCACGGGGTGAGCTGCTGAAAATGGTACTTAGTGCCTTTTCAAGATTCATTTAGTCTCATTCGAGCTAAAGAGTTGACTTTGGTCAAACGAATATCGAGAGCATCCAGTGCCCTCTAGATCAATTTTTGGGGGAAAATCGTCGATTCATCCAAACTGTGATGCCATTTTGCGCACGAACAGAGCATTGGAAAAGGGATTTAGTTCCTTTTAAATATTCATCGAGTTTTAACTCTGACGATGAAGTTGATTGAGGTCAAATCAGGGCTCGAGAACGTCCGGTGGCCTCCAAATCGATTTTGATAGTAAAATGGTTCGTTCATCTGAATCGTTATGTCTATTCATGTACAAGGCAGACCGTTGGAAAGGTGATTCAGATCCCTTCGAAGATTAATTGAGCTTTCGCTCTGACGATGAAGTTGAACGGAGTTAAACGGTGTCCGAGAGCGCTTAATGGCCTCTGTATCGGTACTCGGAGTATGACTTAGGGTTTATGTTGAATGGGGAAGATATAGGGACCTAAGGAGAGACTTAGGGGGTCCTAGAATATGGCGTCTATGGATCCCCTCGATGGGTGATCTTGGAACAAGTGAAAGCCGTCGAAAAGACACCACATATATTTTTTAGGAAATAGGACAATTCTGCGAACCAAAGGGATGAGGATGATCGTTTCAGAGGGTCGAGGAAATTTCTGAGGACTTAAGGTTGAGGGGACCGTTCTGTGGGTCGAGGTCAATTCTGAAGACCTAACGTTGGGGTGACCAATTCTATGGGTCGAGTTCAATTCTAAAAACCTATTATTGGGGCAACCAATTATGCGAGTCGATGTCAATTCTGAAGACCTATTATTGGGGTGACAAATTATGTGGGTCGAGGTCAATTCTGAGGACCCAAAGTTGTGGCGACCAATTCTGTGGGTCGTGGTGAATTCTGAGGACCTAAAGTTGGGGCGACCAATTCTAAGGGTCAAGGTCAATTCTGAGGACATAACATTATGGAAACCAATTCTAAGGGTTGAGGTCAATTATGAGGACCTAAAGTTATGGCGACCTGTAGAATCAATTCTGAGCACCTGAAGTTGGGGTGACTAATTCTGCGGGTTGAGGTCAATTTTGAGGAACTAAAGTTGGGACGACCAATTCTGCGAACCAAAGTCAATTGTAAGGACCTAAATTTTTAGTGGGGGTTTTCTCTATGGGGAGTCTTTAATTTATCTTTGGTTATTTGGATGCACTTGTAGTTCCACTAGGGAGTGTGTTTATCTGAGGCGCCGCTGGTCAAAGATATCCGACTAGGGCTTATAGCTCCACTGGGGAAGTTGGAATTTGTTCGATAGAAAGTTTAATTTGTAAACTATGTTGGCGAAATGGGTAGGATATTATCTAGTCCTACTGGGGAAACATTTTATTTTTGAGGTTTTTGAGTTCCGCTGGGGATGACTTGAGGTTTTGAGATTTCGCTAGGGAATTGTAGTAGACATTGGGATGCAGACGCGCCATTTTAGGGTTTAAATTGGGAATAAGAATGTAGTTTTAATCCGATCAGGGATTTTTAGAGCTTGAAAAATGGTTTTCTCGGTGAAGAAATGTTCCAATATTTATTTGGCAATTTTAGAAATTTTCTATTGAATTTTTTGGGGTTTTCTGACATTTTTGGGGATTTTTTGTACGAAATTTTTGGGGGACTGTCGATCTATGGGTGGAAGAGGTTACCATTCGGAAGAGGTATGATCTTTTATCCTGCCTTGGTAATGGGAAAAGGTAGGTGTTGATCGGTGTGTGGCAGGGGACTGTCCATAGCCATGCCGCTTGGTGTCCTATAAAAATCGGCGAGTTATCCTCATTTTTCATTGTACCTAGCATTCAAATCTTCTGTCTTTTCGTGTAAAGATCCATTTCTAAGTTTCTTCCTCATCCAAGACCTAAAAATGGTGGATTTTTTTAGTAGCATGACCCACATAGCGTGGTTGGGTGTCGATGATTGTGCGAACCTAGAGTGGCAAGCTAAGGTGTCCCTGGCATTGGGATGCAAAAATTCCTTCGAGTTGTATGAACTAATTGTTGAGGATCACTTTCTGATGAGCGAGCCCTCATATCACCGGTCGTCTAGGGTGAGGAACCCTAATGGCTATGTAACTATTAATAACCTTTGGCATTCATTTTCTTCTTTTCTTCTTTTTATTTCCTTGAGTTGACAAAAGGTTTCTCTATTAATTTGTTTTGTTTTGGCAGACTGACATAACTTCTATGAGCTTTCGTTCCAGGGGGTTGACAGGGTTTAAGGATGTGTGGGAGCATTTTTTAGTGGTGGTGCACTGGGTAGTTTCCTCTGCAGGTTTCGATCTCCAGGAATCTTCTTTGGATGAGACACTACGCCTTACGACTGTTCTATGGATGCTAGGGGAGAGGTGGCGAGATACTACCCACACCATTCATTTGGGATTCAGGGACATGACAGTGACTCCCATCGATGTCCAGCAGCTGCTGAGGATTGACTGGAAGGGAATGAAGATTTAGGTGGATCGGTCTTTGAGGGTGACACCTGAGGCGGTAGAGGATGCGTTGGGAGAAGTGGGGAGGATAGTCTCGAGAGATTCAATCCACATTTATTCTCTTCGGGATCTACTGTTGAGCCAGAGGATCGATGAGACAGATGGGATGTAGGTACAACATATGGAACTTTTATTCACTCTTCTTTTATGGGTCCATCTATAATTTTTACCATTTTTAGGGTATTTTTGAATATTCCTCTTTATGACTATGGGAGCCTGACCTTGGTGACCCTTTATTCTTCTTTGGACACTTTTAGTCAGTGCTATCGACAAATCTTTACGGGGGCTACGTACATTCTGGAGGTAATTCTCGCATTTCCCTTTATGTATTTTCTATAGACGTGGTTTTATGAGGTGATCGGACTCAATGCCCATTTGATAGGCTTACCTGATAAGAAGGTGGGGGACTTCTATTGGATGTGCAGTTGGCGGAAGTCCAACCGATGATCAAAGTTGTTTATTTCTTCGTCGGCGGTGCATCTAGCCTTCAACACCCTGGCGAACAACCCGGTTATTCCCTTTTTCTTTTGAATCCTTTTTTGGAATTTTCTTTGTTTGTGTAAATATTGATCTTTATTGGAAACTGCAGGTGACTTTCTACCCTTGGGGGACGGCTGTCCAGTAAACCGGTTGAATTGGATGCATGCGCAGATGCACCGACTTTTGGTGCATGCGTTCGTATATTCTTGGTATTTGGTGGAGAGTGTGGTTCGACAGATTGTGGAGGATGAGGTGGTAGTCCTACCGGTGATGCCCCTGATGTAAATGAGGCGGTTGTGGGAGATGTCGGAGGAGACTAGGGCAGTGGCGATGATTGGCGAGCCTTATTCCCTCTATACAGATTCAGCGATGACCTATGACTACCTCAACTTTGCAACGAACTAGATGATTCCTTCTTGCATCTACGATGTGGTGAACATGCCTCCACCTCCAACGACTTCGATCAGGGGTACGATTAGGCTGGCAGGGTCTACCCACAACACAGGTGTTGAGTCATCATTGTCGGTGGAAGTGTAGGTTCCATTCGTTCATCTTTCTCCGCCTACCTATAATTTCCTATTAACTAAAGGGAGATTGCTACGTCTGTTGCACTGCCCTAATGTGGTGGTTCTGGGGATGACGGAGGATATCCTTCACCCATAGGTATATCTTTTCTCATTCTTTGTACTTGTTTGTCTTTTTCTTTGCTTTAGACTCACTGATTTGCCTTTTATTTCTATTGCTTTATTTGCAGCATGTTCGAGTGTAGACCACTTGTATTAAGGACATCTGGGACTGGATGGCCTCCGCGACTGTGTATTAGGGACTCGATTTTGGTTCCTTCTTATATGTTGACATCTGCATCCTCGGAGGGGGGATCGAGATTGGGGAGTGGAGGTTCCACAGCTCGCCGTTGGGGGAAACGTGCTCACCGTAGGGATGGGGGGGGGGGGGGTTCTTAGAGAGAGATATATTGAGACTGGGGTTTCGGGATGAGTCGCGCTATTCTTTCTACTGTTTTTCTTCTTTTCTTTTTCCTGAAAAAAAATTAACGATGTAAATGGCAATATAAAAAATGAATGATATTTTTGTTTATTTATCTTTGCTTAAATGACTTATTCTACATGCACTAAGGATGGGATGTTTTATTAAATAACCCGAGAGAAGATTTATTTTGAGAAATGATGTGTAAAATTGGATAATATAGGAAGAAATAACCCGACGGTTTTTTAAATAAGGATTTTTTTTAGATTTTTAATTTTGACGAAAAAGGAAAATTAGAATTTTCTAAAATAAGGGGATTGCCGATCGGCATACCCCTTGTCTTGATTGTCGGCATATGTGTCACGTCAAATCATTCCAAGGCTTTGATTTCACTTCTCTGCAGCTTTGAGTACTTGTTGGGGGCAGGTATTTATTCGATTTTCTCAAATTTCGTATTATTTAGCTAAGATTTCCATGTATAAAGGGTGGAGGGGGGGGGGGGAGTAAGGTGGAGTAGTTTTTCATCCATCCTCAATTCTTTCTCCATTTTGCTTCTTGTTTTCTTCTTCTATCACTTCCATATGGCCCTTATGATGAGTGTAGAATTCTTTTCTTACCTTGAGAGTTTGGAAGCCATGTTCTTGTACAATGTGGATTACGACGCTTTTAATTTGCGACGGGTCTCTTTAGGGTGTAATCGGCCCATCAATTGGAACATACTGGGAGCGACGACTTTAGGAATAAGTCAGCGGAAATAGGGGTGATTTTTTTGACTCTCTTTGATAATACTTCATGTAATAAACCGAACTCCCCTAATTGAAATAATGAAGATTTTGATCATCTAGTTATGACTCTTGATGATTTTTGCATTTAAATTATTTGAAGGTTCCTATATAGAGCACCCTTAGGGTTTGTGTTCACTGCTTTAGCTATATAGGACTTCGTCTAGTTGGACTTCGATTTTGACAAAATTATTCGTGTAATTAGGGTAAGTGTCATTACCTTCGCCAAGCTCTTACTACTATATACTTCATCTCGGCATTCAAATCAATCCTTCAATAATGCATAAGGTTGTTTCTCACACCCACTATGGCTCGTAGGATTTTTATAATGTCACATAGGACACTACACGACACATCATATCATTTTAATCATGTCTATTGATTGAACGGGTACGTTATTAAAAAGAAATTTTAAAAGAGGTTAAAAATTAATTTGAAATTTATTTAATGGAACATATATGTCAAAAATAAAATTTTCAGAATTATTTTCTAAAATGTTCAATACCCGTTTTAATTCATTTGTGATAACTATATTAATATATGCATGTCTTATATATTTTTGAGTCCAATAATATGTTTGCATTCGTAAGTGATCTATGCTATTTGAAATCATATGTGTGCATATATGCATGAGTTTTATATATATAAAGTTTTTATAGTATATTATTTTAGTATACATGTATGCGTGTTATGAAGCTCATATTTCAGTATATAATATATGTTAGCGGACATTAGCTAGTGTAGAAATTGTTCTCGTGTTAACATGATTGTCACCTTAGTAGGCCCATTACCCATACCATAGTTGTTACCTACAGCTACATTATAGCATTGTATTTGAAACATGAGATGAGTCAAAAACGTTTTCTTTAATAGCTGGCTTTTTGGTCTACTTAAAACGACACCGTGTGTCGTCAATTTTGTACGAACGCTAACAAACTTTATATGGGTTATAGCTGGATTCCACCAACTTTATACCATGTATTTTCGCCCACGGTTTTGTTCAAAACCAAAACTGGTTTTGCTTGGACTTAGTAGTTGGTTACAACTGTCAATACACGCGTCGGTTTTTAAGCTGGTTCATTTGTGTTTCTTTAAACACTGTCCGATCATTTTTAATCTAGGGCCAATATCGTTTATGCTTAATCCTTGTGAAAGATTTTTTACCAATCAGACCAGTACTTATTTGTCTATAAATAGAAGCCTTCAACCACATTTTAAAGGAACCGAGAAAAAATATTTTTTAAGCGTAAGCTCTGCTGAAATTTTGAGAGAGAGATTATACAACTTCTTCGAAAAGTTTTATCTTAAGAGTGTGTACTTTGAACCAAGGTTGTTCCTACTCAATATTTTTGAAATCTTGAGGAGTCAAGCTTGGAAGTTTTGTTTCAAAACATCATCTCTCATTTCTTGTTATTTTTATTTTGAAAAATCTGGTTGTGAGTATCTCTATTTGTTGTTCTTGTTTTATTTGTTCATTTAGATATGTTATCTATCATATCTACTTTCTTGTAGTGTATTTCTGAAATATATTTTATATATATAAACACTACACACACGAACAACATTCTGGTGGT
The DNA here is from genome assembly GCA_949130495.1 of Sambucus nigra. Classification (NCBI taxonomy): domain Eukaryota; kingdom Viridiplantae; phylum Streptophyta; class Magnoliopsida; order Dipsacales; family Adoxaceae; genus Sambucus; species Sambucus nigra. The sequence continues at coordinate 367,948,537 of OX422212.1, forward strand.
ATTAAGTCTGATTTTCCAAAACTATTGGTAATGTGTTTGATATATTTTTCTTTAATCTATTTCTGTGATAAGTCGTCTACACTAATCTGATCTGTTTAATAACTTTGATTATTTTGATATGTTCTAAATCAGGGCTTAATTAAAACATTTTATTTTAATTGATTTTGAAATCCTGGTTCATTATATTCGTTTTATTAGGTTTAGACATTTAAACCTATAGAGGAACAAACTGTAGAAATCTAAAATCTGATTTTATTCTTGCACCAACCATATACTTGATGATTTGAAAACATTGAACTGTTTAGACTAAATCAAGAATATCATATTACTGAACTGTTTGGATTGACCTTATATATATATATATATATATATATATATATATATATTTGAGATTAAAATCGATTTACTCTAAATATTCCTTCTGACAGTTGCATGGTATTTCAGCCTTGTGATTTGTGTATATGATTTCTTGGGTGTTTAAGTGATTTTCAGGAACTAATCTTCATTTTTCATATCACTTAGAAAATCACTCACTTACACCTATTCACGTAGACACATATTTTGGTGTGAATATTTGATCAAGTCTAGTGTTTAAGATTTAAAAGAAAAGAAAGTTTTTTAAAAATGTATTGAAAGTCAAGTAGGCTTGACTTAAGGTGACACAAGACTTGCGAGGATATATAGGAAATATAATCTGTTTCATAGCATTCGTTTGTACATTTAAGTGTGGGTGTGTCATCTTGGATAGAACACCGCAGAAAAATACTTCACTAGAAAATAAGACACAATAGGCACTGAGCTGATCTTGCGCTAGAAGAACAAAAGGGAGATGCTAAGAAGTGTAGAACGCAAAATCAAACATGGAAAGACATAAAAGAGAGAGCAGGATAAGCAACCAGGGAGGAGTCTTGGTCGTGTGAGGTAATAGCTACATCTATCTTCTTTAGTTGTCATGTTTGTTTTTTGTAACTCGTTCCTCTCGTTTTTATTATTTTAGTGGAAGTAGATTAGGTGACCCCAAGAGGGGTCCGTCATTTTTCTTGGGAAAGGGTTTTCGCGACAAAAAATAAACACCTTGTGCTTTACTTTACAAATTTGCAATATCTCGCCTCATACGAAAATGTAGGTTTAATACTAGAAATGCACCTAATTAATTGAATCATATATTTTCTCTTTTGACACCTAGTTAACTCAAGATAATAATTAGAACTATTAATTGACTTGGAAAACTAAAACCCGTTTTAGCAAATTTAGCGATTCAAGAAAAGTTTGAATTGGTCTCTTCTTTAATAACATAGATAACTTATAGGTAATCGGAGTTTATTTCGGCAAATTGTTTTACTTTCGCGTTATAGTCTATCGTATAAGTCGTACGCTCAAGTGGTATCATAGGTAGACTTTAAGACTTTAAGAATATCATTTTCCAAAACTTTTGTCAAACTCGTTTTACCTTGTTTTCAATGGATGATTCAAGTCAATTACTTAGGCTTGGAAATTTTAGTAGACTTTCTATTTCCGTTGGCTCAAATTTTTCATACTGGAAAATTAGAATGGTTGCATTTATTCAAGTCACTTTAGGAGATGATGTTTCGGATTTAATTGAAAATGGTTATAAGGATCCCACTACTCCAATATAAGAAGGTAACACTATCTTTAGAAAACTTAAAACCTCTAAATTATGTGTTGATCAGAAAAAGATAAGCAATTTCAATAATAAGGGCAAAAATGCAATTTTCATGAGTGTGAGCAAGAATGAATTGAAACATATAAGTCACTGCACCTCTAGCAAGGATGCTCGGGACACTTTAGTCATAGCACACGAGCGCGATTCTAGGGTAAAGAAGTGTAAAACTCAAATGTGTGTTCAACAATACAATATGCTAGTATTGAAAAATACGAACCATTTGATGATTTTTATATGCGTTTGACTAATATTATTACCCAATTGCATGCTAATGATGTAGAGTATACTGATCAGGAAGTATGTGCTAAGATTTTAAGGTCCCTTAACCCTAGGTTTGATCATAAATGTTATATCATTGAAGAAATGAATGATCCATTTCTCACACTAGAATTGTTGAGCTCAAAATTGAGAACTATGGAACTTGAAATAGCTTTTAGAAAGACTCTTACTTCTTATGCTAAAATTGATCTGACTAACTCTTCTAAAGTTGTGTTCAAAACTACCAGTCCTAATAAAAACAAGCATAAAGTAGCTAAACAACAATCTGAGTCGGATAATAAATCTGATGTGGAGTCAAATTAAATTGATATGATTGACAATCAACTTGCTCTTATGTCTTCACAATTTAAGAAACTCTTGAAGCATAGAAATTCTATTGCTAAAAGACGTATGCAAGTGAATAATCAGTCTGGTCAGTTCAATTGACCCCAAAATAGAAATTCTAAACTAAAATCTGATTATGAGAGTTCTAGTAGTAATATTGATAAATCAAAATTTGCTTGTCACAAATGTGGGAAACTCGGTCATTTCATTGCTGAATGTAGATCCAAACCACAGTCCAAGTATTCTATGACACACAAGGCTAAAATTACTAAAACTTGGGATGATACCTTTGATTCTAAATCAGAAGAAGACCAAGAAGAATCTGAATCAAACTACCTTACATTTTTTGGAGATTGCTAAATATACAAGAATTATCTATGAAAAACGTGAAACCCCTAATTTTAAACGCTTTCACTTTAATTTCCTAAAAGTGCGGAATAAAAATGGTTCAACACAGCACACACAAATGACAAAGTTTAATATCTTATAAAAAATTAAAATTAAACACAACAAAGTGAATTAAAGTAAACTCACACACGGTTTAAATTCACTCAAACCAAATTAATTTAATTATCAAGTTTAAACAAATTAGACAAGAATATTATCCAATTTATTTAGTTCCAACTTGAATTAAACTAACTTAAACTAAATTTACCCAAATAATTAAACTTGCACCATTTTAATCAAGAATGTGAATTAAACCTAATTTTATCTTTTTACCCTAAGCATGAGTTCTAGATGATTTTTGCAAAAGATAAAATAAATTCACAATCCCACAACACAACGATGTAGGAGGAAAAACCCAAATCAAGAAAAAACCTCGAACAGCCCTGGCTTAACAAATTCACTAAGTATGGTATGAATTTTATAAAGACTCAACAAGAGGACTTACACCAACCGACTCGATTCCCTTCAAGCCTTGACGTACTATTTCGATCTTCAACCTTCGCCTAACGAATAATACTGGAGTCCACTGGAACCTTGGAGTCCACCAACTGAGACCAAGCAACCATCAACCACACATGGTGCCTTTCACCATGTGAGAATGCCGCAGCAAAACAAAAGCTTCTTCTTCTTTAAGGGATGTAGAAGAAAACCCAAACTTCTCCTTCTTGTGGTAGAGATGAAATAATGGTACCAAACAACTCCAAGAAAACAATATAAATGTATGCGATTGGATAAAACTAAAATAGTTGGGTAAATGTGTTTTTGTATGAATTATTTCATGGATTCACAAAAACACAAAACATGAACTTTTGATGTTAGGAAATTTTCTCCCCAAAATTTTCTCTCAAACATGTGCTTAGAAGTTATCAAAAGTTGGTTTTTCAAAAGAGGTTCCCTCACTAAATAAATCTGGAAGAGTTAGTGGTAAAAAGGAAGTGGGAACATGGAGAAAAACTGCAAAAAAAAAAACGTCAAAAAAATTTCCTGCCTGAAATCTCGTTCAAACGAGATTTTCGTTCGAATGAAGTCTCATTCGAACGACCATCTAATGATGTTCCAGTGGCCAAATGGGAAAAATCATTGGCAAACTCGTTCGAAAAAAATTCTCGTTCGAACGAAATGATAGAATGTTCATTTTTCAGTTTTAAGCCCAAAAACTTTATTTTAAATAAACATTACACCCATTAAACTTATTCCAAGTCTTATACAAATATATAAAATCATTCATACCTTTGGAGACTTGAAATATGATGTTGATGACGTGAAACATGGAACTTGAAACTCGACAATGATATTTACTTGGAAATCAGGCCTCTATGTCTTCAAATTTACACTTGTCATAGGGTTGATGAATGATCAAGAACACTATCCTATGAATCAAGTGTTTTTGTCCGAAATTTATCCAACACTACATTAAGACTCAATTGGAGACTTGTGTCCTTACAAATCTCCCCCTTTGGCTATTCGGGTACTAAAATGAAAACAAAATCCTAAAGGGCGGTCAAGCTCTACTAGACTAAAAAAATTTCCACCCAAAAGATAAAAAGTACAACTTAACGCGTGAACCAATGATAACGATATTTGCCGATAAAGATTTCCGCTAGAATAATTCCTGCACACTTAAGCAAACTATCAAACGCATAGGGAATATAAAAAAAATATTAAATGCATGTTAAATAAATATTGCTCCTAACTTAATTCTCCCCTTTATCAAATAAATCACCTACTTAGAAAGATGTCTCCCCCTAAGATAAATATCCCGAACTAAGATAAGAATGCAATAGGATTAGATACCATTTCTCCCCTATCATTCTCTCTCTTTTTTGTTCAGGAATAGGCAAAGGATAAAAGAACTAATAAATAAGATGATGCATAAGGTGATAAGAACATGAAAGCATATGGCCAACAATAGACAAAAACTAGTCCAAGCAAGAACAATGGATGTTAACTATGATGCGAACAAAAAGATATCAATTTGAACCATAAGAGACTAAGCATATAAAACAAACATTTTGCAACTAGTTAGATACCAATTACGAATTAAAGCATAGGTGGACTAGCTAAAATGACAAAGATGACACAAAATACAATAAACCTTTCACACTCGTATAACAAAGATGTGTCCAAATACATGTGGAAAACGGAAGTGTAGGGGTGTGAACTAGTAACAATTAAATTTCGACCCAATCACTTAAAACATGTTCACGGAGTTCTCATTTGATTGAAAAACTTTATCAGATTTAGATATAGCCTCATGTGACAATATAAATTGAACTCAATGAACAAACATACACAATGCACATAAGCCTAGAATTTTGATTATTCTATAAACCAATAGAGTCATGACAATGAAAACGCAACTAGGATAAACGGACATTATGCAAAAATATACATATAGTTATGGAATGACTATATCAACTAAACAGAATAGGCCTTGGCAAATATTTTTCTTGTAATGCCATTTTATTTTAGTCCTATAGACTATGTATTTCTTTTAGGTCCATTGTAAACGGTGGCTTACTCGCAAAGGATAAATTTTCTTTCGGAGCCCTTCCCCGTGCACATTCATATATATCACACAAATTTCAAGTGCAACGAATTTAACATGCACAAGTCCTCCTAGGTCATAACATATGTAGATGACAAGATTGGTAGGAGAACATCTCACTTAGCTCAAATATACATGTGTCCATCCCCATATATATCACCTCGCCGCGGGAGAGGATCCCTCTAGGTCCCGTGCATTCCCCTCAGGAGCGCTTCGGCTGGCGTCGGTGAATGAGGTGAAAAATGTAGAGAGATAGAGTCTCCAGTCTATTTTACTCAAAACAGACAAAAGAAAAGGGAGCCATCCCGAAGGACGGCATCGAAAGACGTACTCATACATACGAAACCAAAATGATTCGAAAAGGGTCCGAAGGCTAAGTTATGAAATGGGAAGGTGTTAGGCACCCATTCCACCCTTACGGTATCTCATGGGTTGTTGTTATTTTCCTTTATTTCCCCATGATATTTGTTCATGTGTATACGTAGTGGAGATAGGAATCATCGACTTGTATCATGGAAGAGATAAAGCGAGTCATCCGTAGGAATGTTCCTAAAAAATAATATTAGAAAATAGTATTTACGCGATTATCCATGCGTTGATCGTTATAACGAAACGATAACGCACATTGAATAATACGCCACTAAGAACAAATATATGTATATGGAAATACATAGAATTTAAGAGAGTTAAGTTTAAAGAATATAGAAAAATAGAAAAAAAGTAGAAAAAGGACTCTAGTCTCGGGTTGTACCTCGAGACGCCTACGTAGCTTGTAGAGGCATCAAAGTCCACTTAGTTCGTATGCAAAATGAGGGGTGGGATTTATCCCATAAATCCAATTAGGGACTGCTCTTGTATGTGTGTGTGTGTAAAAAAGTGTTTTAGTTGTGGGAAAAAGGTGTGAGAAAAGTGTGAGAATTCCCTTTTGGAATTTATGAGTAAATCCTCTTTTTCTTATTTTTTTTTTGGGTTTTATTTATATGAAAATAAGAGGTGTGCAATAATACTAAATAAAAAGTATACTAAGATATGTGATATGAGAGAATAAAAGTGCTAAGTAATAAAACAAGTTAATGCGGATTTAGGGAAATTTAAAGAGAGTTGAAAGAGTTGGACCTTCTTGGAGATCTTGAGCTTGATCTTGGATGTTGGAGAGCAGCCGTTGCACTTGGATGATGATGGAGGGTACTTAATTCACCAAGTTTGATAAAAAAGGTGATGAAAGGTGGACGTTGGAAAGGGATTTGGATGTGGAAATCACACAGACTTCGAGAGGGGTTTTCTGAACTTGCTGAGAGTAATGGATCTCTGATTTTTTTTCCTCCTTGGAATGAGGTTAGGCCCTCCTTTTTATAGGCCCAGGGCATTTTTGATCTGCATAGCCCTGGTCATGCCAATCTAAAGGTGTGTTTAGGCACACTGCCGATAGGCAGGGCTTGGAACCTGTCGTTTGGCAGTGCCTTTCAGGTTCCTTCGCAAAATCGATCGTAGAGCATGAACCGTTGATTCGAATCGCGTACGGGGTGAACCATTGAAAATGTATTTCAGAGACCTTAGAAAGTCCTTTAGATTTCTCTAGTGTCTGAGAGTTGACTTTAGATCAAATGTGGCTCAGAAGAGTTCGTCAGTCCTTTAGATGGGGAATTATCGGACGCAAACGGATCGTTCGTCCGCATGGTAAGTCAAAATCGTGCATGGGGTAGCCCGTTAGAAAGGTTAGGAGATTTACTTAGACATTCCAAAGATTTTAACCTGGTTCGAGGAGTTGACTTTGTGGTCAATCGGGGCCTAGAAGCATTCAGTGACCTTTCGAAGTAAAACGGATTGTTCGTCTGTACTGTAAGTCAGAATTGCACACAAGATGGACCGTTGGAAAGGGGTTTTAGTGACCTTCAAAGATTCATTCAGTCTTGGTCGAGCTCAAGAGTTGGCTTTGGTCAAACGGAACCTAGGAGCGTCCGGTAACCTCCTAATCGAGTTTCGGGGGGGAAATGGGTCATTCTTCCGCATGGTAAGTCAGAATCGTGCATGAGGTAGACCGTTGGAAAGGGGTTTCAGTGCTCTTTGAATATTCATTCAGTCCCGGTCGAGCTGAAAAGTTTGACTTTTGGTCAAACGAAGCCTGGGAGTGCCCGATGGCCTTTAGGTCAATACCTGGGGTATGACTTGGGTTTACAATAATGAAGGGAGGTGCTAGGGACCTTAAGAGAGGTTAGGGGGTATTAGAATGGGGTGTCTACAATACATGTGACCTTAAATTTCAAATGAGCTCGTGCATGTGAAAAAGAGGCATATAAAAATAGAATCCATTAAGGAACACAAAATCCAACTACTCCATGGAAGCATGTCAAAGAACATTTTAAGGATTGACCATATTAACCAAAAGTTCTAGACACATGGAAGAGAAAAAGAAGGAATTAAAACACAAGTATATGCCACATAGAGTGTGTCAAACTAAAATACACACGAAACAAAAATCTTTTTGAGTTTTTGAAAATTTTTAACCAAAAATAAAAATATTTTACTCAAAAGAAAAACAAAATCTTTTTTGTATTTTTCATTTAATGCAAACTAAAACAAATGAATTATAATACAAAAGATAAACAAAAACCATAATTCTAGCATGAGATATGAGATAAGGCAATGACAGAAAATGATAAAATAAGCATACAATTAACATTATAATATAACATGGAGCACAAAAGCTAAAGTATGCAAACAACTAACACATTCAACCTTTAGATTTTGCAAAGGAGGTATCATGTGAAAGTAAATGAGAATCAAAATCTTATCTTGTAAAGCTACCAAGTCGAATCTCCTAACCCAAACTAATGATGAATGACGATCTCAGGATATAGGAATCTTGGCTACCTCAGTTGCCTTACGTTGGGATTTTCTAGGACCTCGTTTAAGATCAAAATAAAACTTCCTAAGATGACCCTTTTGACCACAATGTGAAAACCTAAAGACTCGGTGAAAAGACTTAACTAAGGAATGATCTATAACATTGTTCCTATATCATTCTTTTAAAACATTGGTTTTGGCTTTAATAGTGGAATCGTTACTAGAATCGAAGCCTAAACCATAAGTGTCATTTTTAATTTAGATCGTTCCTAAAATTTTATCTAATTTCTCTGAACGACTCTCTAAATCAAATTTGACTCTAATTGAGTCTCTCACTTTCTTCTCAAGCTCTAAAATCCTAGACTCAAGAAAACCATTTCTCTCTTTAACCTCGAGAAGCTCCCTTTTCAAGGATTCCATCAAACCTCTAAGGCTATCTCTCTCGCCTTCTACATAATTAATCGTCTCTCAAAGATCTCTCTCTTGTGTCCTAAGGTTATCAACTAACGCACCCTCATCAACGATCGTGACACTCTCTTTTAAATTAGCTTCTTACCTCAAGTTTTCTCTTTTTAATTTGATAGATTCATCGTATAGTTCTTGAAATACAAATTGAAGTTCACTCACATCAACCTCTTCTTCATTTTCACTCTCTTTCTCTTCTTCACTCTCACAACCATAAAAAATAAGGGAATCATAAACTTTGACCTCGTAAGTGTCATGTATTTGTATATCTTCATGGGAAGATTCATTATCGGTTCTCACATGACTTGCCATGAACACCACGAAGTTGCGCTCAATGGGGGAAGCGGGTACCTCTTCCTCATCACTATCACTAAGGGTAGCATTGTATGAAATTGGTTGTTTACCCTCTTTCCTTAGTTTAGTGGGGAATTCAAAAGCCCTATGGCCATAACCCTCACAATCGTAACACCTATTAGACTCATCCCTATTTAGATTTTCATTAAAAGTTTTAGGGATCTTTTCGGCTTTGTCATGCTTAGAATTTTAAAATTTCTTAAAATCATTTTTAAATTTATCTTTGTTAAATTTAAGAAATTTATGAAACTTCCTAGAAAACATCGCCATGTCCTCCGAGTCACTATCAATCTCATTATCCACAACTGATTTTTCCTCCTTTTGAGCTTTGAAAGCAATGCCCTAATAAATTTTCTTTTCATTTTTGGAGGGGAACATATCTAGTTCATAAGTTTGTAAATCTCCTGCTAGTTCCTCAAGTTTGATAGAGTTCAAGGTGGGTAAATAATTTAAAACGTCCACTTTGGCGATAAATATCTCGGGACGACTCGGTCGTCGGGTATTTTCTCTCCCAAATTAAAAGATGAATTAACTATATTTAGCATAAAATTCATCAAATGTTTCCTTTTCATTCAATTGATGGTTTCAAATTGAATGGTGAGGTTTTGGAGTTTAGAAGCTTTAATGACACTAATTCCCTCCTGAGTGAGTTGTAATATATCGCTAGCTTCCTTAGAGGTTTCACAAGTCATGATACGACGGAATTCATCGGATGTGACCGCGCTAAACAATGCATTTAAACCTCGGGAATAAAAATTAGTAAGTTTAAATTCATTCTCACTCCATCAATCTACCTAACATGCTCATTTTCGACCAAATACATAGGTAGGGACCACCCATTCATGACTAACAACCAAACCCTCTCATTGATAGACTTTAGTGTCGATTTCATACGCGCTTTACAATACACGTAGTTGGAACCATCGAAAACAGGAAATTTCAAAAATGGGGAAAATTCTATTTTTAACCAAAAATATTTAAAGGACCTTAACCTAATAAATTAGTGCTCCGGCTCTGATACCAATCTGAAAAACATGAAACCCCAAATTTTAAAAACTTTCACTTTAATTTCCTAAAAGTGCGGAATAAAGATGATTCAACACAACACACGCAAATGAAAAATTTTAATTTCTTAAAAAAAAATTAAAATTAAACACAACAAAGTGAATTAAAGTAAACTCACACACACTTTAAATTCACTCAAACCAAATTAATTTAATTATCAAGTTTAAACAAATTAGACAAGAATATTATCCAATTAATTTAGTCCTAACTTGAATTAAACTAACTTAAACTAAATTTACCCAAATAATTATACTTGCAACATATTAAGCAATAATGTGAATTAAACCCAATTTTATCTTTTTACCCAAAGCATGAGTTCTAGATGATTTTTGCAAAAGATAAAATAAAGTCATAATCCCAAAACACGAAGATGTACGAGGAAAAACCCAAATCGAGAAAAAACCTCGAATGGACCTGGCCTAACAAATTCACTAAGTATGGTATGGATTTTACAAAGACTCAAAAATAGGACTTACGGAATCGACTGGACTCCCTTCATGCCTTGAATCGCTCCTTAGATCTTCAACCTCCACCTCGTGAATAATCCTGGAGTCCACCGAAACCTTAGAGTCCACTAATTGAGACCAACCAACCATCAACCACACATGGTGCCTTTCATCATGTGAGAATGCCGCAGCAAAAAAAAAAAGCTTCTTCTTCTTTGAAGGATGTAGAAGAAAACCCAAACTTCTCCTTCTTGTGGTAGAGATGAACCAATGGTGCCAAATAACTCCAAGAAAATAATATAAATGTAGGAGCTTGGATAGAACTAAAACAGTTGGGTGAATGTGTTTTTGTGGGAATTATTTCATGGATTCACAAAACACAAAATATGAACTTTTGATGTTGGGAAATTTTCTCTCCAAAATTTTCTCTCAAAAATGTGTTTAAAAGTTATCAAAAGTTAGTTTTTTAAAATATGTTCCCGCACTAAATAAATCTGGAAGAGTTAGTGGGAAAAAGGAAGTGGGAACATGGAGAAAAATTGCCAAAAAAATTTCACGCTAGAAATCTCGTTCGAACGAGATTTTTGTTCGAGCAAAGTCTCGTTCTAACGATGTTCTTATGGACAAACAGGAAAAGTCATTGGCAAACTCAATTGAAAAAAATTCTCGTTCGAATGACAAGCTCGTTCGAACGATAATTTCGAACGAAATAACAGAATGTTCATTTTTCAATTTTAAGCCCAAAAACTTTATTTTAAATGAACATTAGAACCTTTAAACATATTCCAAGTCTCCTAAAAATATATGAAAGCATTCATACCTTTGGATACTTGAAATATGATATTGATGACATGAAACATGGCACTTGAAACTCGACAATGATATTTACTTGGAAAGCAGGCCGCTGCGTCTTCAACTTTACACTTGTCTTGAATGATCAAGAACACTATCCTATGACTCAAGTGTTTTTCTGAAATTGATCCAACACTACATTAAAACTCAATTGGAGACTTGTGTCCTTACAATATAATATGGTTAAATTTCTTAGTGAGTCCCTAGAGAATCACTATAAGATAGTTCAACTAAATTCAATTAAAATGAGCAATGTCAAAATTGATTTTGAAAAACAGTCACTTGACTTTAAATTTCAGATTATGACCTTAAATGAAAGCCTGATTTCTTTGGAAAATAAATATAATGCTGCATTTTTACAAGTTGAAAAATCTAAAGAAGTTTGTGAAACCGCTTTCAAAATGTGTCGTAGACGTGATACAAAATCTTTTGACCTTGAGGAATTGATAGTTGTCCAGCGATATCATGGTGATACTAGAGGGTTTGGTTATGAAGGTACTCTTGAGAAAAATGTTGATCTAACTAAACCAATACTCTTTATAGAAGATAGAGAAGAAATGGTTCTCCAGTTGGAAAGCAAGTCCTATGAAAAGGCCAAAGGAAAAAAGTTTTAATTGAAAGTGATTTTGAAAGTAACATTAATAGTTTTATTGAGAATTTTGTTGAGGCATCTACGTGTAGATACTTCCCCCTGCTAAGAGACTCTTTAGAACTTTTATGTCTAATGCATGTAAGCAATCTGAAAAGGGTTTTGTTAGAAAATATCACAATTCAGGCCATCCTACGTCTAGTAAATTCTGTACTAAATGTGATGTTTTTGGACACCAAAATTGTAAGTGCCAAAGGTTTCCAAAGAAAATGACCATTTTTACGTTAACCCAAGAGTTAGGAGAGTTTGTAATAAAGCCACAATGGGTAGTGGATCATTTTGTTATTTTAAGAAGCATAGACCTTGGACTTACCACAAATCAAAATCATTAGGCAAGCCCTTTTTCAGATCCCATTTAATGGCTCAAAATAAATTATAAAACTCTGCCTATATGGATCAGATCTGACGATCTAAAACCCCAGCTAAATCATTTAAATTTAAAATCTTTTATAGTCGTGTCAGCCCTCCACTGTGAGATGCATAGTGCTAGTTTGTACTTAGATAGAAGATTGCGCCATATGACGGGGGATATTACCAAACTAAATGACGTTGTTCATTATAAAGGTGGCAACGTTACCTTTGGAGATGGTAAGACCTCCCAAATCATATCTAAAGGCATTCTTAATGAACATGTTTTACCCAATGTCAATGATGTGTTGTTAGTTCATGGAATGAGAGCTAATTTGCTTTCAATCGTCACTTTTTTTATAACGGTTGCTAAGTTAAATTTTCAAAAACCTCCTGTGATATTTTGACTGAATCGTGAGAAGATTAGATTAAAGGCAATCGTACCACAAACAGCTGTTACAAAGCTTCTGGTTCCTTATCTTGTAATATGACCCTTTTAGATGATTCTGACTTATGGAATAATAGGTTCGGACACACCAGTTATGAAATCTTAAATCGGTTTCCATCACAAGACCTTGTTAGAGGCCTACCAAAAATAAAGAAATGCCCCTATGCTGTTTATGGTCCATGTCAAGTGGGTAAGAGTACTAAATCCCCTCACAAAAAGGTTAAAGACGTTAACACCACTGTACCGCTTGAACTTCTCCACATGGATTTAATGGGTCCAACTAGGACTATCAGTTTTAATGGGAACACTTATATATTCGTCATTGTGGATAATTTATCTCGGTTTACTTAGGTAGCTTTAATGAAAGCTAAGTCCGAAACATTTAATAATTTCTTGAAAATACTAACTAGAAGTAAATGATAAAGACACCTAAGTAACCCGAATTTGAAGTGATAGAGGTGGCGAGTTTAAAGAAACTGGTGTCATATAATATTGTGAAGCTAATGGTTACTCTCATCAGTTTAGTTCTCCGAAAAATCCTCAACAAAATGGGGTTGTTGAAAGAAAAAATAAATTCATATAGGAATTAGCTAGAGTCCTTATACATGCTAAAAATTTACCGTTATATTTTTGAGAGGAAGCATGCATTACTGTCGTTCACATTATTATTTGCGTGTACCTTTGAATGAATGCCAATAGTACCCCATATGAGTTTTGGTTCAACAAAAAGCCCAATGTAAAGTATTTTCGAAACATTGGCTCTATTTGTTATGTTTGCAATGATCGCGATTACCTTTCTAAATTTGAAGCCAAATGTGATAAATCAAATTTTTCTTGGCTATTCTCAGAATAGCAGGGCATTTAGAGTTTAGAACTTGAGAACCAAATCCATTGTTGAGTCCATTAATGTTGTAGTAATTGACATCACTATCGAGCCTGTTAGTAAACATCCACCTGTGGAAACTGATTTGGATAAAAATATTTTAAATGATTAAGTTTTGACAGAAGATGAATCTTTGCCAGTACCAACCCTTGTCGTGCCTAACTGGGTTTCAAAGGATCATCCCTCCGCACAAGTTATGGATGATATTCGTGTGCCCGTGAGGACTAGAAATCAATTATGTCAAGGTAAGGCACTTTGTGATTCTTATTGGATTGATGCGATAAAAGAGGAGCTAGCTCAGTTCACGGATCATGACGTTTGGAATTTAGTCCAGAGGCCCAAAGATATCAAAATAATTGGTACAAAAAGGATTTTCAAAAATAAGACCGATGAACAAGGGATAGTCATTCAAAATAAGGCTAGACTAGTAGCACATGGTTATTCTTAAATAGAAGGAATAGAATGTGACGAGATGTTTTCCCCAGTAACTCATCTTGAATCGGTGAGATTACTTCTAGCTGTTGCATGTCACATACAATTTAAGCTATTCCAAATGGATGTAAAATCTTCTTTTCTTAATGGTATTCTGTCCGAAGAAGTTTACGTTGAGAAGCCCAAAGGATTTCATGAACACCCTAATCATGTTTATAGACTTAAAAAGGCTTTATATGGTATAAAACAAGCTCCTCGTGCTTGGTACAAACGTTTAATTGCTTTTTTATCTTCACATAGCTTTATTAGAGTGGGAGTTCACCAAACTCTATTGGTTAAAAATTCTAATAAAAATGACATCTTAATTGCTCAAATTTATGTAGATGACATTATTTTTGGGTCAACCTCTCCGGATGAAGTTAAAAGGTTTTCAAAAGACATGAGTAGTGAATTTAAAATGTCACTTATGGAGGAGTTACAGTATTTTCTAGGACTTTAGATAAGACAACGAAGTGACGGTATTTTTATATCTCAACTTATATATACTAAGGATTTACTTGTTAAATTTGGACTTGAAAATGCTAAAATATCGTCTACACCTACGGCTATAAAAACGAAATTATCAAAATCTGATAGTGGCCCTGATGTAGATCCTACTTTATACCATAGCATCATTGGTATTTTATTTTACTTAACTTCTTCTAGGCTTGATATTCAATATGCGATTTCTATTTGTGCTCGGTTTCAATCCAGTTCAATGGAGTCTCACCTTACTTGTGCTAAGAATATTTTGAAATATGTTAAAGGCACAATTGAGTTTGGACTTTGGTATACCAATGACTCCTCATGTGAGATAATTGGGTACTCGGATGTGGATTGGGACGGTAGCACAGATGATTACCGTTCCACCTCTGGTGGTTGATATTATTTAGGGCAAAACCTAGTTGGATGGTCTAGTAAAAAGAAGACTAGTGTAACTTTATCAACTGCCGAATCTGAAATATGTTGCTGCTGGCGCATGTTGTGCTCATCTAATTTGGATTAAGTAGATGTTATATAATTATGATATAATTGACTCCAAATTTAACCTCTATTGTGATAATGGGAGTGATATTTGGATTGCTAAAAATCTTGTCTAACATAGTAGGACTAAGCACATTAATATTAGGCATCATTTTATTAGAGAGATGGTTAAATCGAAAGATCTTGTAATAGAACATACTTCTACCGATAATCAACTTGCTGACCTATTTACAAAACGTTTAGATAAACCTCGTTTTTAAAGATTGAGACATATGAAAGGAAAGCCCATAGTTGATAACTAGATTGTGCTTATTTTGCATCCTGTTTACAAGATCTCTCAAATTTTGGGATAAAGATATCTACTAACAACCGATATCTTTAAAATCATGTTTAATGTGGGAGACGTTTATTCTGCAGTTTATAGACATTTTCAACGTTAATTTCTTCCATTTTACTATTTAGTCAAAATGGGGGAGAGTTGAGTATATTTTTCTGTTTTATATGTTGATTCTTCTTTCATGAATATTGTCCTATCTTATTCTATCTTGTACATTTATTTATATTTTTATTCATTTAGTGTGGCAAATGTTTTTAACCTTGATCTCGGCAGAAAGGTATTTATGTTTTGCAGGTTTTTATCAACTCTCCACATGAGTCGTGTCTTTTTCATTTCTAGGATGGGTGGGTAGTTAGATACACTTTTGTATAGGACATTTTAGGAATTACTTTTTCCTTAGTATATCAGTTGATATACTCAAGGGTTTTGTCAAAATAAGTCCAATGGGGGAGTTTGAAGGTTCCTATATAGAGCACCCTTAGGGTTTGTGTTCAGTGCTTTATCTATATAGGACTTCATCTAGTTGGACTTTGATTTTGACAAAATTATTCATGTAATTAGGGTAAGTGTCATTACCTCCGCCTAGCTCCTACTACTATCTACTTCATCTCGGCATTAAAAACAATCCTTCAATACTGCATAAGGTTGTTTCTCACACCCTCTACGGCTCGTAGGATTTTTATAATGTCACATAGGACACTACACGACACATCATATCCTTTTAATCATGTCTATGGATTAAACGTGTACGCTATTAAAAATAAATTTTAAAACATTTTAAAAATTAATTTGAAATTTATTTGATGGAACATATATGTCAAAAATAAATTTTTAGAATTATTTTCTAAAATGTTCAGTACCAGTTTTAATTCATTTGCGATAACTATAATTAATATATGCGTGCCTTATATATTTTTGAGTCCAATAATATGTTTGCATGCGTAAGTGATATATGATATTTGTTATTATATGTGTGCATATATGCGTGAGTAATATATATAGATATATATATAGTTTTTATAGTATATTATTTTAGTATATATGTATGCATGTTATGAAGCTCATATTTCGGTATATAGTATATGCTAGCTGACATTAGCTAGTGTAGAAGTTGTTCTCGTGTTAACATGATTGTCCCTTTAGTAGTCATGTTGCCCATACCATAGCTATTACCTACAGCTACATGATAGCATTGTATTTGAAACATGAGATGAGTCAAAAACCTTTTCTTTAATAGCTGTATTTTTGGTCTATTTAAAACGAGACCGTGTGTCGTCAATTTTGTGCCAACGGTAACAACATATATATGGGTTACAACTAGATTCCACCAACTTTATACCTTGTATTTTTGCCCATGGTTTTGTTCAAAACCAAATCTGGTTTTGCTTGGACATCGTAGTTGGTTACAACTGTCAATACATGCGTCAGTTTTTAAGCTGGTTCATTTGTGTTTCTTTAAACACCATCCGATCATTTTTAATCTATGGCCAATATCATTTATGCTTAATCCTTGTGAAAACTTTTTGAACCAATCAGACCAGTCCTTAGTTGTCTATAAATAGAAGCCTTCAACCACATTTTAAAGGAACCGAGAAAAAATATTTTTTAAGCGTAAGCTCTGCTGAAATTTTGGGAGAGAGATTATACAACTTCTTCGAAAATTTTTATCTCAAGAGTGTGTACTTTGAACCAAGGTTGTTCCTACTCAATATTTTTGAAATCTGGAGGAGTCAAGCTTGGACGCTTTGTTTCAAAACCTCATCTCTAATTTCTTGTTATTTTTCATTTTGAAAAATCTGGTTGTGAGTATCTCTATTTGTTGTTCTTGTTTTATTTGTTCATTTAGATATGTTATCTTTTAGATCTACTTTCTTGTAGTGTATTTCTTAAATATATTTTATATATATAAACACTACACACACGAACAATATTCTTGTGGTATTAAGTCTGATTTTCCAAAACTATTGGTAGTGTGTTTGATATATTTTTCTTAGATCTATTTCTGTGATAAGTTGTCTACACCAATCTGATCTGTTTAATGACTTTGATTATTTTGATATGTTCTAAATCAGGGCTTAATTAAAACGTTTTATTTTAATTGATTTTGAAATCCTGGTTCATTATATTCGTTTTATTAGGTTTAGACATTTAAACCTACAGAGGAACAAATTGTAGAAATCTAAAATCTGATTTTATTCTTGCATGAACCATATACTTGATGATTTGAGAACATTGAACTGTTTAGACTAAATCAAGAATATCATATTACTGAACTGTTTGGATTGACCTTATATATATATATATATATATATATATATATTGAGATTAAAATCGATTTAATCTAAATATTCTTTCAGACAGTTGCATGGTATTTTCAGCCTTGTGATTTGTGTATATGATTTCTTGGGTGTTTAAGTGATTTTTGGGAACTAATCTTTATTTTTCATATCACTTAGAAAATCACTCACTTACACCTATTCACGTAGACACATATTTTGGTGTGAATATTTGATCAAGTCTAGTGTTCAAGATTTAAAAGAAAAGAAAGTTTTTCAAAACTGTATTGAAAGTCAAGAAGGCTTGACTTAAGGTGACACAAGCATTCGTTTGTACATTTAAGTGTGGGTGTGTCATCTAGGATAAAACACCGCAGAAAAATACTACACTAGAAAATAAGACACAATAGGAACTGTGCTGATCTTGCGCTAGAAGAGAAAAAGGGAGATGCTAAGAAGTGTAGAACGCTAAAGAAAACAAGGAAAGACATGAAGAGAGAGCAGAAGAAGAAACTAGGGAGGAGTATTGGTCGTGTGAGGTAATAGCTACATCTATCTTCTTTAGTTGTCATGTTTATTTTTTGTAACTCGTTCCTCTTGTTTTTATTATTTTAGTGGAAGTAGATTAGGTGACCCCTAGAGGGGTCCATCATTTTTCTCGGGGAAGGGTTTTTGCGACGTAAAATAACACCTTGTGCTTTACCTTACAGATTTGCAATATCTCGCCTCATACGAAAATGTAGGTTTAATACTAGAAATGCACCTAATTAATTGAATCATATATTTTCTCTTTTGACACCTAGTTAACTCAAGATAATAATTAGAACTATTAATTGACTTGGAAAACTAAAACCCGTTTTAGCAAATTTAGCGATTCAAGAAAAGTTTGAATTGGTCCCTTCTTGAATAACATAGATAACTTACAGGTAATCGGAGTTTATTTCGGAAAATTGTTTTACTTCCGCATTATAGTCTATCGTATAAGCCCCACGCTCAAGTGGTATCAGAGATGGACTTCAAAAATATCATTTTCCAAAACTTTTGTCAAACTCGTTTTACCTTGTTTTCAAGTCAATTACTTAGGCTTGAAAATTTTAGTAGACCTTCTATTTTCCATGACTTCAATTTTTCATACTGGAAAATTAGAATGGTTGCATTTATTCAAGGCACTTTAGGAGATGATGTTTAAGATTTAATTGAAAATGGTTATAGGGACCCCACTACTCCTATAGCAGAAGGTAGCACTATCTTTAGAAAACTTAAAACCTCAAAATTATGTGTTGGTCAGAAAAAGATAAGCAATTTCAATAATAAAAAGGCAAAAATGCGATTTTCATGAGTGTGAGCGAGAATGAAGTTAAACATATATGTCACAGAACCACTAGAAAGGATGCTTGGGACACTTTAGTAATAGCACAAGTGGGTGAAGCTAGGGTAAAGAAGTGTAAAACTCAAATTCTTGTTCAACAATACAATATGCTAGTTATGAAAAATATGAACCATTTGATGATTTTTATATGCGTTTAACTAATATTATTACCCAACTGCATGCTAATGATGTAGAGTATACTGATCAGGAAGTATGTGCTAAGATTTTAAGGTCCCTTGCCCCTAGGTTTGACCATAAACGTTATATCATTGAAGAAATGAATGATCCATCTCTCACACCAGATTTGCTTAGCTCAAAATTGAGAACTATAGAACTTGAAACAACTTTTAGAAAGACTCTTACTTCTTATGCTAAATATGATTTGACCAAATCTTCTAAAGTTGCGTTCAAAACTGCCAGTCCTAATAAAAACAAGCATAAAGTAGCTAAACAACAATCTGAGTCGGATAATGAGTCTGATGTGAAGTCGGATGAAATTGATATGATTGACAATCAACTTGATCTTATGTCTTCACAATTTAGGAAACTCTTGAAGCATAGAAATTCTATTGCTAAAAGACGTATGCAAGTGAATAATCAGTCTGATCAGTTCAATCGACCCCATAATAGAAATTCCAAACCAAAATCTGATTATGAGAGTTCTTGTAGTAAGATTGATAAATCAAAATTTGCTTGTCACAAATGTGGGAAACTCGGTCATTTCATTGCTGAATGTAGATCCAAACCATAATACAAGTATTCTAAGTCACACAAGGCTAACATTATTAAAACTTGGGATGATACCTTTGATTCTGAATCAGAAGAAGACCAAGAAGAATCTGAATCAAACTACCTTACAAAGAAGAAATGGTTTTTCAGTTGGAAAGCAAGTCCTATGAAAAGGCCAAAGGAAAACAAGTTTTAATTGAAAGTGACATTTATAGTTTTATTAAGAATTTTGTTGAGGCATCTACGTCTAGATACTTCCCCCTGCTAAGAGACTTTCTAGACCTTTTTATGTCTAATGCACATAAGCAATCTGAAAAGGGTTTTGTTAGAAAATATCACAATTCAGGCCTTCCTACGTCTAGTAAATTATGTACTAAATGTAATGTTCTTGGACACCAAAACTGTGAGTGTCGAAGGTTTCCAAAGAAATATGACCATTTTTACGTTAACCCAAGAGTTAGGAGATTTGGTAATAAATCCACAAAGGGCATTGGAACATTTTATTATTTTAGTAAGCCTAGACCTTGGACTTATCGCAAATCAAAATCATTAGGAAAGCCCTTTTTCAGATCCCATTTAATGGCTCAAAATAAATTTAAAACTCTGCCTATATGGATCAGATATGATGATCTAAGACCCCAGCTAAATCATTTAAATTTGAAATCTTTTATAGTCTTGACAGCCCTCCACTATAAGATGCATAATGCTGGTTGGTACTTAGACAACGGATGCTCGCACCATATGATGGGGGATATTACCAAACTAAAGGATGTTGTTCATTATAAAGGTGACAACTTTACCTTTGGAGATGGTAAGACCTCCTAAATCATAGGTAAAGGCATTCTTAATGAAGAGGGTTTACCCAATGTCAATGATGTGTTGTTAGTTCATGGAATCAGAGATAATTTGCTTTCCATTAGTCAATTTTTTTATAACGGTGGCCAAGTTAAATTTTCAAAAACCTCCTATGATGTTTTGACTGAATCGGGAGAAGATTACATTAAAGGCAATCGTACAACAGACAACTATTACAAAGCTTCTGGTTCTTTATCTTGTAATATGACCCTTTTAGATGATTCTGACTTATGTCACAATAGGTTGGGACACATCCGTTATGAAACCTTAAATTGGATGTCATCACAAGACCATGTTAGAGGCTTACCAAAAATAAAGAAATGCCCCTCTGCTGTTTGCGGTCCATTTCAAGTGGGTAAGATTACTAAATCCCCTCACAAAAAGGTTAAAGACGTTAACACCACTGTACTTCTTGAACTTCTCCACATGGATTTAATGGGTCTAACTAGGACTGTCAGTTTAAATGGGAACTCTTATATATTAGTCATTGTGCACGATTTCTCTCGGTTTACTTAGATAGCTTTCATGAAAGCTAAGTGAGAAACGTTTAACAATTTTTTGAAAATATTGACTAGAATAGAAAATGAGAAAGACACCCAAGTAACCCGGATTCGCAGTGATAGAGGTGGTGAGTTTAAAGAAACTGGTGTCAATGAATATTGTGAAGCTAATGGTTACTCTGATCAGTTTAGTGCTCCGAAAACTCCTCAACAAAATGGGGTTGTTGAACGAAAAAATTGTGTCATACAGGAAATGGCTAGAGTCCTTATACATGCTAAAAAATTACCGTTATATTTTTGGGAGGAAGCATGCATTACTGCCATTCACATTATTAATCGTGTTTACCTTAGGAAGAATACCAAGATGACCCCATATGAGTTTTGGTTCAACAAAAAGCCCAATGTAAAGTATTTTCAGACCATTGGCTCTATTTGTTATGTTTGCAATGATCGCGATAATCTTTCTAAATTTGAAGCCAAAGGTCATAAATCAATTTTCTTGGCTATTTTCAAAATAGCAGGGCATTTAGAGTTTACAACTTGAGAACCGAATCCATTGTTGAGTCCATTAATGTTGTAGTAATTGACATCACTATTGAGCCTATTAGTAAAGATCCACCTGTTGAAACTGATTTGGATACAAATATTATAAATGATCCAATTTTGACAGAAGATGAATCTTTGCCAGCACTAACCCTTATCGTGCCTAACTGGGTTTCAAAGGATCATCCCTCCGTCGGAGTTATGGGTGATATTCGTGCGCCTGTGAGGACCAGAAATCAATTATGTCAAGTAGCTCATATGGATTCTTTTGTATCCCTTGTGGAACCAAAATCAGTAGATGAGGCACTTTGTGATTCTTATTGGATTGATGCGATGCAAGAGGAGCTAGCTCAGTTCACGGATCATGACATTTGGTATTTTGTCCCGCGGCCCAAAGATATCAGAGTAATCAGTACAAAATGGATTTTCAAAAATAAGACCGATGAATAAGGGATAAACATTCGAAATAAGGCTAGACTAGTAGCATAGGGTTATTCTCAAATAGAAGGAATAGACTGTGATGAGACGTTTGCCCTAGTAACTCGTCTTGAATCGGTGAGATTACTTCTAGCTATTGCTTGTCACTTAAAATTTAAACTTTTCCAAATGGACGTAAAATCTTCTTTTGTTAATGGTATTCTGTCTGAAGATGTTTACGTTGAGTAGCAAAAAGGATTTCAGGATCACAAACACCCCAATCATGTTTATAGACTTAAAAAGACTTTATATGATCTAAAACATGCTCCTCGTGCTTGGTACAAATGTTTAACTGCTTTTTTTTAATCTTCACATGGCTTTGTTAGAGAAGGAGTTGACTAAACTCTATTTGTTAAAAAGTCTAATAAAAATGGCATCTTAATTGCTAAATTTGTGTAGATGACATTATTTTTAGGTCACCCTCTCCGGATGAAGTTAAAAAGTTTTCAAAAGACATGAGGAGTGAATTTAAAATGTCACTTATGGAGGAGTTATAGTATTTTCTAGGACTTTAGATAAGACAATGAAGTGATGGTCTTTTTATATCTCAATCTAAGTATGCTAAGGATTTACTTGTTAAATTTGGACTTGAAAATGCTAAAATATCGTCTACACCTATGGTTATAAAAACCAAATTATCAAAATCTCATAGTGGCCCTGATGTAGATCCTACTTTATACCATAGCATCATTGGTAGTTTATTACACTTAATTTCTTCTAGGCCTGATATTAAATATGCTATTTGTATTTGTGCGCAGTTTCAATCCAGTCCAAAGGAGTCTCACCTTACTTGTGCTAAGAATATTTTGAAATATGTTAAAGGCACAATTGAGTTTGGACTTTGGTATACCAATGACTCTTCATGTGAGATAATTGGGTACTCGGATACGGATTGGGGTGGTAGCACAGATGATTGTCGTTCCACCTCTGGTGGTTGCTATTATTTAGGGCAGAACCTAGTTGGATGGTCTAGTAAAAAGCAAACTAGTGTAACTTTGTCAACTGCCGAATCTGAATATGTTTCTGCTGGCGCATGTTGTGCTCATCTAATTTGGATTAAGCAGATGTTATCTAATTATGGTATAATTGAGTCCAAAGTTCACCTCTTTGTGATAATGAGAGTGCTATTTGAATTGCTAAAAATCTTGTCCAACATAGTAGGACTATGCACATTAATATTAGGCATCACTTTATTAGAGAGTTGGTTGAATCGAAAGAGCTTGTAATAGAACATATTTCTACCGATAATCAAATTGCTAATCTGTTTATAAAACCTTTAGATAAACCTCATTTTTAAAGATTGAGACATAAGATAGGAATAACCGTACTTGATAAGTAGAATGTGCTTATTCTGCATCCTGTGTACCAGATATCTGAGATTTTAGGATAAATATATCTATTAAGAACCGGTATCTCTTAAAATCATGTTTAATGTAGGAGACGTTTATTCTGCAGTTTATAAACATTTTCAATGTTAATTTCTTCCATTTTACTATTAAGTCAAAATGGGGGAGAGATGAGTACATTTTTCTATTTTATATGTTGATTATTCTTTCATGCATATTGTCCTGGCTTATTCTATCCTGTACATTTATTTATGTTTTTATTCATTTAGTGGAGAAAATGGTTTTAACCTTGATCTCGGCATAAATGTATTTATGTTTTGCAGGTTTTTATCAACTCTGCGTCTGAGTCGTGTCTTTTTCATTTCTAGGATGGGTGGGTAGTTAGATACACTTTTGTATAGGACATTTGAGGAATTATTTTTTCCTTAGTATATCATTTGATGTACTCAAGGTTTTTTTGTCAAAGTAAGTCCAATGGTGGAGTTTGAAGGTTCCTATATAGGGCACCCTTAGGGTTTGTGTTCAGTTCTTTAGTTGTATAGGACTTCATCTAGTTGGACTTCGATTTTGACACAATTATTCGTGTAATTAGGGTAAGTGCCATTTCCTCCGCCAAACTCCTACTGCTATCTACTTTATCTCGGCATTCAAATCAATCCTTCAATACTGCATATGGTTGTTTCTCAAACCCTCCTTGGCTCGTAGGATTCTTATAATGTCACATAGGTCACTCCACGACACAACATATCATTTTGATCATGTTTATTGATTGAACGTGTACATTATTAAAAATAAATTTTCAAATAGTTTAAAATTTAATTTGAAATTTATTTGATGGAATATATATGCCAAAAATAAATTTTTAGAATTATTTTCTAAAATGTTCAATACCCGTTTTAATTCATTTGTGATGACTATTATTAATATATGCGTGTCTTATATATTTTTGAGTCCAATAATATGTTTGCATACGTAAGTGATATATGCTATTTGTTATCATATGTGTGCATATATTCATGAATAATATATATATTTATATAGTTTTTATAATATATTATTTTAGTGTATATGAATGCGTGTTATGAAGCTCATATTTCGGTATATAATATATGTTAGCTGACAGTAGCTAGTGTTGCAATTGTTCTCATGTTAACATGATTGTCCCCTTAGTAGGCTTGTTGCCTATACCATAGTTGTTACCTACAGCTACATGATAGCATTGTATTTGAAAGATGAGATGAGTCAAAAACGTTTTCTTTAATAGTTGCCTTTTTGGTCTATTTAAAATGATACCGTGTGTCGTCAATTTTGTGCCAATGGTAACAACCTTTATATGGGTTACAAATGGATTCCACCAACTTTAAACTTGTATTTTCGCCCACGGTTTTGTTCAAAACCAAAGCTGGGTTTGTTTGGACTTCTTAGTTGGTTACAGTTGTTAATACACGCGTAAGTTTTTAAGCTGGTTCATTTGTGTTTCTTTAAACATCGTCCGATCATTTTTAATCTAGGGCCAATATCGTTTATGCTTAATCCTTGTGAAAGCTTTTTGAACCAATTAGACCAGTTCTTATTTGTTGATAAATATAAGCCTTCATCCACATTTTAAAGGAACCGAGAAAAAATTATTTTGTAAGCGTAAGCTCTACTGAAATTTTGAGAGAGAGATTATACACCTTCTTCAAAAATATTTATCTTAAGAGTGTATACTTTGAACCAAGGCTGTTCCTACTCAATATTTTTGAAATCTTGAGGAGTCAAGCTTGGGCATTTTTTTTCAGAACGTCATCTCTCAGTTCTTGTTGATTTTTCATTTTGAAAAATCTGGTTGTGAGTATCTCTAATTATTGTTCTTGTTTTATTTGTTCATTTAAATTTGTTTTCTATTAGATCTACTTTCTTATAGTGTATTTCTGAAATATATTTTGTATATATAAACACTACACACACGAACAACATTCTTGTGGTCTTAAGTATGATCTTCCAAAACTATTGGTATTATGTTTGATCTACTTTTCTTAGATCTATTTCTCTGATAAGTCGTCTATACCAATCTGATCTGTTTAATAACTTCGATTATTTTTATATGTTCTAAATCAGTGCTTAATTAAAACGTTTTGTTTTAATTGTATTTAGAAATCTTGGTTCATTATATTCATTTGATTTGGTTTAGACATTTAAACTTGTAAAGGAATAAATTACAGAAATCTAAAATCTGATTTTATTCTTGCATGAACCATATACTTGATGATTTGAGAATATAGAACTCTTTAGACTAAATCAAGAATATCATATTGCTGAACTGTTTGGATTGACCTTACACACACACACACACACACACACACACACATATATATATATATATATATATATATATATTTGAGATTAAAATTGATTTAATCTAAATATTCTTTCATACAGTTGCATGATATTTTCAGTCTTGTTATTTGTGTATATGATTTCTTGGGTATTTAAGTAATTTTTAGGAACTAATCTTCATTGTGAATATCACTTAGAAAATCACTCACTTACACCTATTCACGTAGACGCATATTTTGGTGTGAATATTTGATCAAGTCTAGTGTTCAAGATTTGAAAGAAAATAAAGTTTTTCAAAACTGTATTGAGAGTCAAGAAGACTTGACTTGAGTTGACACAAGACGTGCGAAGATATATAGAAGATATAATCTATTGAATAGCATTCGCCTGTACATTTAAGTGTGGGTGTGTCATCTAGGATAGAACACTGCACACTAATACTTCACTAGAAAATAAGACACAATAGGCACTAAGATGATCTTGAGCTAGAAGAGCAAAAGGGAGAGGCTAAGAAGTGTAGAACGCAAAAGAAAATAAGGATAGACATAAAAGGAGAGAAGAATAAGCAACCAGGGAGGAGTCTTGGTCGTGTGAGGTAATAGGTACATCTATCTTCTTTAGTTGTCGTGTTTGTTATTTGTAACTCGTTCCTGTTGTTTTTATTATTTTAGTGGAATTAGATTAGGTGACTCCTAGAGGGGTCCGTTGTTTTTCCCGGGGAAGGGTTTTTGTGACGTAAAATAAACACCTTCTTCTTTACTTTACAGGTTTTTAATATTTCGCCTCATACAAAAAAGTAGGTTTAATACTAGAAACGCACTTAATTAATTGAATCATATATTATCTGTTTTGACACCTAGTTAACTTAATTGACTTGGCAAACTAAAACCTATTTTAGCAAAGCTAGCAATTGAAGAAAAGTTTGAATTGGTCCCTTCTTGAATAACATAGATAACTTGTAGGTAATTGGAGTTTATTTCGATAAATCATTTTTCTTTCGCATTATAGTCTATCATATAAGTCGCACGCTCATTATTTATATCAATTGCTATGACATACATAATCCTTGTGTTAATGTAAATGATAAAACGAAATGCTATTCTTGGAGGTAAGAAAAGAATTGCATTTTGTGAGAGAAAATGGGACCATGCCCATGTGAAGAGTGTGAGATGACTACGTACCTCTAGGGATTTTGAAAAAAAATTCTGAGTTCCATTTTGAAAGCAATAATTTTTTTAAGAGGATGAGGCCCAGATAGTTTTGAGTAGAGGGGAATGAGGATGTTTTTTTTATAGAATAAAAGGGGTATGAGACGAGTTGTAGCACGTCGAGATTTGAGACTAAGGATAGAACTTTTTAAGACGGTCCAGGTTGACTAGACGTGCCTCTCTTCTCTGTTAAGCTCAGTGAGCATAGCGGCATCCCTGGACATGATCTTCTTTACAATGTAGGGGCCACTCTAGTTTGTCTTGAATTTCCCTCTAGGGTCCCAGACAGGTTCTAGGATTTATTTGAGGGTTAAGTCCCCTTCTTGGACACCATAGTCCTTGACTCTTGGCTTGAACGATCACGCTATATGGTGATGGTACCCTTGTATTTGATATAAATCTTTTAGCCTCCTTTCATCTAAGAGTGATCACTCGTCAAAATAGCTTTGATGCCAGTCTTCCTCGCTGACTTTGCTCTCAAGCATAACACGTAATGAACGTATTTCTAGTTCAACAGGTAAGACTGCTTCTATGACGTCTACAAGAGAGTAAGGGGTAGCCCCAGTTGATGCTCGAACCGAAGTGTAGTTGCTGTAGAGGGTGTAAGGGATCCGATCGACCCAATCTTGGCAACTCTCGATTACCTTGCTGATAATTGCTTTGAGGCTTTTATTGGCGGCTTCAACTACACCGTTAGTTTGTGGTCGGTAGGGAGAAGATTTGTGTCTCTGAATCCCGCACTCGTCAATCAATTGTATGACATCTGCCTCGAAATGTATCCCATTATCTCACACTAACTCATGGGGAACCCTGTATCGATATATGATGTTCTTCCGAATTAACTTGGCTACCTTTTTGCCATTTAGTACTGCGTATGACTCGACTTCGATCCATTTGGTGAAGTAATCAATGGCGACCAGGATAAACTCTTACCCATTAGAGGCTTTGGGTGCGACTTTCCCTATGACATCGATGCCCCATGTGGAGAACGGCCAGAGCGAAGTCATGTTGTGTAATTCTCGTGGAGGTAAGTGTTGGAGATTGGCAAAACTGTTAGCTTTTAAGGCATCTCGGGACATAGGCAGTGAAATCTTGAACCATGGTGGTTCAATAGTACCCCTTTCGAATAATCTTATTAGCGAGCATATGGTCGTTCATGTGTGGTTCGCATTCTCTGTTGTGTATCTTCTGAATCATTTCTTCATTGTCAGCCCCTGCGATGCAGTACAAGTGGGTTCCATCAAAGTTTCTCTTGAATAGTGATTTATCCCAAATGAAGTATTGGGCAACCAATTTGCCGAGGGTCGCTCGGTCTCTCTTGTTGGTGTCCTGGGGATACCTACTGTGATTGATGAGGTGCCAAATATCGTAATACCATAACTCAGCCATATCGGAGTCCTCTTTTGTGATGAGCTCAATGTGGTAGTAGTGAGTCAGTTTAGCTTGTTTTTAGACCAGGAAGGGGCCATCATTATTCCCTCAGGCATATCGACCATAGAGGGTAGGGTAGCAAGAGAATCGACTAAGTTGTTCCTCATTTGGGTTAAGTAGTGGAAGGTGATATCTCGGAATTGGTAGGCCAATTCTTCTCGGTAGGAGTGGAAGGGTAAGAGCTTATCGTTCTTGACTTTCCATTTTCTAAGAACTTAACCGATGATGAGGGAGGAGTCCTCATAGACATACACATGTTTAATACCTTTCTTGAGGGCGACTTTGAGGCCTAAAGTGCGTGCCTCGAATTTGGTTTTATTATTGGTGTAGGGAATATCCAGCTTGACGGCAATGGGAGTGTGAGAGTCATCAAGGGCGATTAGGAGTACCCCCAATGCCATATCCTTTCTTATTGGTAACACTGTCAAAGAACATTTTCCACCAGAGGTTTTCATAAGAGGTACAAAGGATATTTTCATCTGGGAACTCGGAGATCCAAACGTCAGCCTCTTCCTTTCATGGATTTCTCTTTGACATACTCAATATCCAACTCGGATAACAACATAAACCATCGGGCCATTTGGCTAGATTGGGTTAGTTTCTCAAGTATGTATTTAATAAGATCCATTCAGGACACAAGTCTATTAGGAAAAAAGATAATGTAGTTCTGTAATTTTTTAGTCACCCAGACTAGGCAACACATGTTTTCTCCAAGGCAGTGTAGTTGACTTCGTACCCGACCAATTTATGACTGGCGTAGTAGATAGACCTATTTTTGTGGGCTAGAAAATCCCCAACTGCAATATCTGTTATGGTCAAGTATAGGAGTATAGGGAGACCAGGTTGCGGTGGCATGAGTATCTAAGGTCGGGTAAGATATGACTTGATTCTGTCGAAGGCTTCCTAACACGTTTCATTCCAGACTTTGGTGGAATCCTTTTGAAGGAGTGTAAATATGGGTTCATGAATGAAAGTTAGCTGGCTGATGAATCGACTGATATATTATAATTTACCAAGAATTCCCAGACTTCCTTTTTCATTTAGGGTGGTGACATTTTGAGTATGTCTTTTAATTTGGTAGGGTTTACTTCAATTTCCTTCTCTATAACCATGAATCCCAAAATATTTCCTTGGGTGGCGTTAAAAATGCATTTATGTGGGTTAAGTCGCATTTGGTATCGCTATAGGCGTTCGAAGAACTTCGGGAGGGAGGGAACATGACCTTCCTGAGTTTTAGACTTAATGATCATATCATCCACTTAGACCTCTACCTCTTTGTGTATCACATCATGCAAAATGGTGGTGGTGTCCCTTTGGTAGGTAGCCCCTTCATTTTTTAGCCCAAATGGCATAACTGTGTAACACAAGGTTCCCCAAGGGGTGACAAATGCGGTTTTCTCTTGATGATCGGGGTGCCTCTTGATCTGATTATATCCTAAAAACTCATCGACAAATGCCTTTAGAGTGTGACTGGCCGTGTTGTCCATGATCATGTCGATGTTGGGCAATGGGTAATTATCTTTCAGAGATACTTTGTTCAAATCCTGATAGTCGATGCACATGCAGACTTTTCATACTGATTTTAGCATGGGTACAATATTGGCTAGCCATATGGGATATTCGATCGCCCCGATGAGGCTTACATTCATTATTTTATCACCACTTCTTTGACCTTGAGCAATCATTCAGTATGGAGCTTTCGCAATTTTTGTTTAACCAGTTTGCATTACGGGAGAGTTAGAATCTCATGCCGAGCTATTTCAAGATCAGTATTAGGCATGTCGTTGTAGGAGCATGTGAAGAGGTCCACAAATTCCTTCAACATTTCTTCGAGTTGTGCGCGCTCATGCTCATCAAGGGTCGACCATATCCTAATCTCGTGCAGTTGGCTGCTAGAATCGAGATTGATAATAATAGTTTCATCTTCATTAATTTGAACGTGATTATGTTGTTTATTATTAACCTTATTAAGAACAGTTAAGAATTATTCATTTACAAAATCATCAGCATCAAGAGTTTGATTAGAATCAAGACAATTAATATAAGACAAATAAAATACTAAAAATCCTCATTTATTTCACTTTTGGGAAAAACAACGTTGAGAACCTCATGAAATGAGGTTTCAATTACATTGTTAGCAACAAAAGGAGGAACAATAAAAGAGGAAGAGATAGGACGAAAAACTGGGTTGGGTTGTATTTCAGTAGGTGGAACTATTATAGCGTTCCAATTGAGGAGGGGTTCATCAGTGGCATTGATCAGAATGGACGAATCCGATGATGTAGCACTTAAATGGATCGTGCAAAGTGTTTGGCCCAGTGTCTAGAGATTAAACGAGCCATCGGAGTCATTTCACTCGGAAACCTCGATAATAGCTATAGCTTTCTCAACGAGTGGTTTCACGTGATGTTGGGAGTCTTCAGCCCAGGAGTAACTATTTTGAAAGAAGATCTCCATCCCTGGCTTCATCTTCTAGTCCATATGATCATACCATGGTTCGAGAAAGCAAAAAAAGGGAAAATCTTGACCCTCTTTGATAAATCTTCCATTCAACGTATACCTCAAGATAGTCTTGGAAACTTCTAAATTTCTCTTCAACCATGGTTGGCGGAGCATTTTGAGTTACTCTGATGATGGTTGATTACCCAAGCCACATAAAGGAAAGGCCATCTTCAAGACTATGGGTTCTAGTATCCCTTAGTGTCTTCTTCCCAGCCCTAGTCCGGGCATAAAGTGCATATTCTTGAACATTTATATCACGTTGTCATTGTCGTGAGTGCTGTGCTCTGGTCAAACTCGATCTTTGAAATGTTCCCCTACTGGAAGGGTAAGCGGATTAACCCTGAAGTCGAAAAGAATAATGTCTTCATCCCTTGCTATATTTCAAGTACCAGATTGCTGGTTCTGGCATTCTCAGTACTATCAGCATCTCCTAAAATGGTTATGATGTTCCCCTTAGTGAAGAACTTCAGTTTCTGATGGAAAGAGGAAGATGCTCTCTTGATATTGTGAAGCCACGGTCAACCAAGAAATAATTTGAAATAAGCGAGTATGTCGATAACTTGGAACTCGGTAACGAGATTGAAAGGGTCAGCCCTTATCATGAGATTTATGCATCCCATCACCTCCCGATGAGTGTTTCCATAGGCATGCATTGCAGCAGAAATAGGAGCAAGGTCTCTTACTTTCAAACCAAAGCAGTTAAGGGTTCTTAATGGGCAAACATTGAGTGTTGATCCGTCGTCGACGAGTGAAAGTAGAATGCCTTCCCCATTACCTCAATGGAGATGTTGAGGGCATAGTTATGATTAGGACCAAACTTTTGGATTTCTTCTTCGGAGAAAGAAAGCAATCTAGTAAAGGTTAAGGAATCGACCAGGTTCACGACTTCTTCTGGAGTGGTGGATGAGGGACTGTGTGCCCGGCAAATAATTTTATCAAAGCATTTCGGTGTAGCTGGGAAGACATGAAGAGTCCCCACATGGTGATATTGGCATGAGTTTTCTTGAGTTGGTCGAGGATCTTACTTTCCTCGATGGTCATTTCTGGCATGGGGAGGTCCTCAACGACTCCCTTTCCTTTATTTAACCATGCTGACTGAGGATTCAGACTCTGGTAGTGTCTCCCAGATCTTGTCATATGGTTCACGAAAGAGGGGAAGAACAAAAACCCCTTTTCTTTATTTGTTTCGGGCTGTACGACCACTTTGTTAATTTCCCCTAGAAGATCTTCAAAAGATATCATCCCACACATACTGATTATAAGAATAACCTTATCTTGGATTGGTTCTTCATCTGAGCTATGAAACTCCTCCCCCCATTCGGCGGCCACGATGTCGTCTTGCCACGAGAAGTCAATGCATCTCATAAACTCAACGGCTTCTTCATATAGATCCTCCCACTTAACACGGAGGTGTAGAAGTGAAGGGACCAACCAACCTTATAGCTTTAAGGCATTGAGTAGCTCGGATATACTGTAAATCTCGTTTGTCTGTTCAAACAAGTCAGCCATAATCTGTACTACATCCTCCAAACTGACTTCGTCAATGGGTGCCACCTAATTATCTGACTCTCGAGCCCACTTCCAGGCTTCCATGAATAGGGTGTTGAACTTCTGGCAGTCAATGGTCATTTCAGAGGGCAATTTTAGCCCAAACTCTAGATGATGGTTGAGTACTGCTAGAAATTCCATATCTTTCCCTCCGAATGGGGTATGAATAATAATATACACTGTTGTGAAAAGCGACAGAGCTTGGTCAACAAATTAGGTGGGGTGCAATAGAAAATATGGGTAAACTTTAAGGGGTTTGGGTGAAAATATGGGTATGATGGGTGCTTTACTTGGTACAATCCAGGTAGATGGATCAAATTTCGGGTCATTCTCTAGGAAGATGGCATTTTATGGTTTGGAAGTGGATTGCGAGTGGTGTCGGGTTTGGGATTGGCTGGTGGGACGATGATACCCCGATCAATTAAACCTTGGATTACATTCCGTAGATGGAAGCACTAGTCAGTGGTATACCCGACAATTTGGTGAAAATCACAATGGGCGTCTGGTTTGAAATTTTTGAGAAGTAGGTTTGGTAGTGGATGAGGTTCTAAAGGTTTGATGAGATTTCAGATTAACAAGGCTTGGGAGAATTTAGAGAGGGGAGTATGGAGCTAGGTGTATTCTTTTCTAACGGACTAGCACGACATTCTGGCGCCCAAGAGGTAGCGAACTGAAATATGTTATTAATGTTCGAGACTATAATAGGCTTCTCACATTTTCTTGGAGTGAACTGTCGTGATATTTTCTTTGCTTGATTTCTATCTTGGAAATACTTTATTCAATCTCCACTCCTACTTCCCAGAGGGCTCTAAAAAGTGGGTAATATTTTCCTCCCATCTTTGATCGGCCATGGGGTAAGACGCCTAAATGAGGGTATGTAGTTGAATTTATTGACAATTTTGGTTTGATGCTTTTAAAGATGGTTTGGTATTGCTAATCTCCATTTACCGACCAAACCAATTGAAATCCATCCCTAGTATTAATTGTAGTGTTCGGTGTGTGTGCGCGCGCAAGCATGAATACACTTGAATTTATTAATAATTGTTCATGGAACATAAATTGTTCATGGAACATAAATTGTTCATGGATTGCATGGACGTACTGTGGTTTTGATGCTCTGTCAGTGTGCTTTGTGGGTTTTGTAATACATGTATATTGGGATGCTAGTGTTCTACCATGTGCTTTGTACTTTGGCCTTTGATGAAATATGTTTAGTCGGATGTTTAAAAAAATATTAATGTGAGCACGTAGTGAAATGGTATCTATTATCTATTCTAAAACGCACTACATGCATTTAATCTCTCAGCCACATGGCAACCTACTTAATCCTACTTATTTAAAAGATTTTTCTCTCAATTACGTTAAGCAATACACGCACACCTCTCTCTCTCTCTCTCTCTCTCTCTCTCTCTCTCTCTCTCTCTCCCTCTCTCTCTTTTGTATGAAAAGCCCTTTGATCTTTGTCCTTCCTATTAAATAGTAAATATAAAGGCAAATTTTCATATGCAGTATCCCTGTATCGTAATAGTTCTTTGCAATTTTCTTCAGAATTCTTGATTGTACTGTGGGTTTTAAACAGGCATGGGTTACTCGGTAACTAAGTACGAGTGAAAAAGGCAAATTTATGCTCATAAAGATTGTATGATTGGTTCCATTCTTTCTTTATTCTTTTACGCACTCCCTAAGTTCGAAGATTCTCCTCAATGTCATTAAAGTCCCAGAAATTAAATTTGTGTAGGTAAATACAAAGTTATGTACGGAGTAAGCCCATGGGTATTGTGAGTTTTATATTCTATATTAATTTCAGCAATGTGAATGAGTGAAATAGATTGCGTTTGGTTTAGTTGTAATATGTTTTATATGAACATGTCATATATGTTGACTTTCTAAATAATATTCCATTTGCGTCTAGCTGTAGGTTTTTATAGAGTTACATTCACACACATACACACACACACATAAACCCATACCCCCATACATATATTATTTTCCAGTTTGTCTCAGCTGTACAAGGATTTCATCTCATCAAGTCTGAAACGGTGCCAAAAACCTCATCTCAAACTCGCCCTCCCCATTTTTGGTGACTCACCTCCCGTTTCACACCTCCAAAACTACACAAAAGGCGTTTTGATATAAAAGCAAGATCAGGAACAACAAAGAAATCAAAAGGTACAATTAACAGCACTCCTGGCATTAAAGAAACGTCAAAAGTTACACTGGGGGCTTGACACAAAGGAAAGATGGGAAAGGAAATCCAATATGTAGGGATATTGCATCTTAAGTGGGCAATTATTCTACAAGCTGAAATTGTCGATCAAGTCATAGGGATTAGAGTTGTTATAAACCATATCAGGAGTTTAGTTCGAGTCGTACTTTATGAATAAACCTTACCATCTTTGTGGTAAGTATTTGTACGAGGCCATGCTTGGTCATTTAGCCCGTATGTGATTTTTCACATAATCATATATTTCACATAATGAATTTTGTTTTATTTGTATTTTTCTAGAGTCTCAAGACCAATATTGGCGTTGAAGAATGAGAGAAATTTCATTTATTGAAATATATATATATATATATATATATATTATAAAATACACTATAAGAGGATTTAATGTGAATCCCACGTGTCCGAGTGTGAAGAAAAGTTGGTTTTAATTTCTCTCTTTTTTAATATTATTTATCTATTTCTTGAACTTTCCTAACTATTCTAATTCTCTCGTTAACTAACCTTTCATTTCTCCCCACTAAATTCCAACGCCCCATCCATTGGTCTTCTTTTATAACAACAATCAAGATGATGGTTATTTGCATCTCTAGATATTTCTTTCGCTCCTCTGTTATATCCCATAAATAAAAGGAATGATGTTTTTTTCCATCCAACATCACATCAAAGGCAAGAACAAAACAATAGGATATCTAATGCATATACATTTATACATATATAATAAGAAATCACCACTATAGCTGTTTTATTTGATTATGTATTTGTTCCTTTTTTATTAGTGCTAATTGGTTTATTGGTGAATGTGTTTTTTTTATATTAACGACTTAGTATGCTAATCTCCTATTTTTGTGCTAATAACATTAATATTTTGACTTCTTAGTATGCAATAAATATTTCATTATCTTATAATTTCCTATAATATGAATCTAATATCGTATAATATAATTACATTATATAATAATACTATGTTTTAATTTAAAAAAAGGATATGCATAAAGGCAATAAAATTAAAAGGTTCAATATTTACGTAACGACCCCATTTTCATGAATCGGGGTAATAATGATAAGGTATGTAGCTATATGTGAGATATACAAAAATATTGTGCAATGTGGTAAACACATGATCCAAATAAGTAGGAAAAAATGTCGTGATCATGCATTTTTTGTTTAGATTAATTTAATAACTTTTTAAGTCAAGGTTCTAAAAGGCGCGAGGCGTGGTTGAGGCATATTGATCAAATCTCAAGCCTTAGGAGCCTAGGCATAAATATATGTTTTTGCTTTTTTTAATTATTATTTTAATTATTCTAAGGCCAATAATTTTGATTATATTGTATTTGAGAGTTCTGTACTAAGTAATTGGATAGTCACATATGGTTTATATCTCCTTTATAACGTAATGAAATGGATACTTTTTAATTAAAAAGTTCATTGACATTTTTTTAATAACAACTCAAATGTGAAATTAATTATGTATATAAAAAATTCATTATATTTAGTATTATTCTACCTAACTTACACAACATTTTTTCAAAAAATATGTTTATTTTTAATCATGTGTACACAATCGCATAGTCCGTGCATCGCGAGAATTCACATCTCATAAATTAGAACAATGTATAAATTGTTACTCCCTTCGCCCCAGTTTAAGCCTTCCTGTCTAAAATTCATAAATTTGATTTTTTTATCTCCTACTTTTAGCACTTAATCATAAATCACTAGTATTCCTAAAGAGATGTAACTTAATATTTTGGTTCATATATTGTTTAAGGTACATTTGTTTATAATAATTAGGTCTTGGGATACACTAGTTTTCATTATAGTTGCATGTGTGTTATTTTAAGGATTCGAGCTAGCAACTGTCTAACAGATGTATCCCTTTTCGTTAACTAGCTAAAATACCCTTATATATAAATGTGCATACATTTAAAATCCTAAAAGCCTCTCTCTCTCTCTCTCTCTCTCTCTCTCTCTCTCTCTCTCTCTCTCAATTCGGTTTTAATCTGGAGTTGGAGTTCGATTTTTGATGGCCGGAGGTTTGGGAGTTTAGATTTGGAGTTCAGAGGTTTGTTTTCCCTTTTTTAAAATCATTTTATTAAGTCGGACGGAGGTTTTCAATTTTAAAAATCATTTGGAGTTTCTATTTGGAGTTTTAGACTTTCGATTTGGAGTTGAGAGGTTTGTTGACCAGAGGTTTGAGAGCTTCAATTTGGAGTTCGATGAATATGGACGGAGGTTTGTTTTTATTTTTTTAAGTATTTTGTTCCATTTTTAAAGATTCACTTATGGTTACTCCCATATTTTTATTTTTTAGTTGTTGGTCCTATTATAACAAATATGAGACAAGTGTCATTCTCTACGAAAAGAAAGTGGGGTAGCTAGAGAGAAGTTTTGGGCGATTTTGGGTGGTTATGGGACTTGTTACAATTTTAAAAAAACATGGGAGTGGAGACTAATAAATCTTCGAAGATGGGACTAAAGCCAAAAAAATTATTTTATTAAGTGGGAAACATTTTTTTTCTAAAAATATTTTTTTTAAACTGAAATCAGTTACATTCTCATATAATTTTTTTGCTGGAAATTAAATTTTTTCTTGGGAATATATTTTTTTGACTGAAATCAGTTATATTTTCATTTTTTTTGTTGGAATTTGTATTTTGTTGGAATATATATTTTTTTATCTGAATTAAGTTATATTTTCATTTTTTTTGTAGGGAATTATTTTTTTTTGAAATATATTTTATTTGACAGAAATCAGTTTTATTTTCATTTTTTTTGCCTGAATTTCTTTTCTAGAAATATATTTTTTTGACTAAAATCAATTTTATTTTCATATTTTTGCTGAAAATTACTTTTTTCCCAGAAATATATTTTTTTGACTAAAATTAGTTTTATTTTCATATTTTTTTTATGAAAATTATTTTTTTCCTGGAAATATAATTTTTGACTGAAATCAGTTTCATTTTCATATTTTTTTGACTAAAAATTTGTTTTTTTGTGGGAATATATTTTTTTTATCTGAAATCAGTTTTATTTTTTACGGGATAATAGTTACCAAGTCCTATTCACTTGCTTAATGAGGCACGATCTTTTGACTGTATCACTGGTGTTAAAGGTCCTATTTTGCCAACTCAACACATTAAAATAACAAATACACTCTCAAAATATTTTTCACAACTGTTACATCTTTTTAAAAAAAAACATCAAATCTTTAAAAGTCCATAACTTCACATCTATAAATCCAAAATTCAAAAAATTTATATATTTATAATCCACTCATCAAGATCTATCAAACAACACCGGGTAAAACCTCCATTTTTGCGGCAAAAATTCAATTTTTTCTGGAAAAAAATCTTCTTCTCCAGCTCAAGGGATGGGGTCTCTGACGCAAACAAGAAAAAAAAAGAAATATATGAAGATAGAGAGACACTCCGACGAGAATTCCGACGGCCTTGGGTGATATTTTTGGTAAGCTATTTTCGGTGAGTCTCCGATGAGGTGGGGTGGGGTGGATGTGAGGGTGGAGATGGGGCATCTAGAGAGAAAAAGTGTGTGGGATTATGTATTTATTTTTAGAGAGTGTAAGGACATTTTTGTCCATCATCAATATGTATGTCATACGCCGTTATAACGTTGAAGAAATTCAAGATCGCTTCTACATCAACGGATCCGAATATCAAAACTTCAGTAGAAAAGAATTAGTTTTATGGTCAGCCGAACCGATCCGCCTATTTTATAAAAGAACCGATCTACATCGAACTGGTCCGCCTATTTTATAAAGGAACCGGTCCTCACCGAGACCGATCCGCCTCAAGCCGGATCGATCCGCTTTGTACCAGTATACCCCAGATCGAAAGCAAACCGAGGAAGGGCTTTTCAAAAAGGAACCGGTCTGACCCCGGACCAATCCGCATCCATACCGGATCGCTACACCTAGGATAAAATCGAGCAGATTTTCTTGAGATTTTTTAGGGACAGATTTCCTTATTAAACCAACTTCGGGGAGTTGTTTTCCAAGAATTTTCAAGACGATTTTAAGAGTCCTAAATACTCTAAGTCTTCACCTTTTTGAGTCCCAAGACTCTTGTTTTGATTCACATAACTTTGCCAATCCTTTGTGAATCTTTTTGCAACCCAAGAACACATCCTTGAATTTGTTCAACCCTTGTGGAAAAGCCGTCTCTCTTCTTCATTGTTGACCACCTGGAGTTCCTGCGAGAGATTACAGCCGACACTGTTTCTAGCCATTGCTTTGAAGGTTTGACGAAGACACCGTGCGTTACACTTGTGGGAGATTATCAGGTTGTATGTAAGTCAATGGTCTTCTAAATTCTTCAAAGTTCTAGAAATAAAAGGTTTTTCCCTTTGGGGATTTTTCCTTAACTTTGTGTCACTTGTTTTATTTGTTTATGGGTTGACACTTGCACTTTAGATACATGATTAGGGGATGAAATTAAATAAGTATGCTAAATTGGAAACTTGCGAATTTAATTTATTTTAAATCATTATTACACAGTTTCACGTTTTCAAATTGGTATCAGAGTGGGTTACGCTAATTTATCGCGTATTCCTATTTTTCGCAAAATCGTGTGATATTGATTTTTTTTGAAAAATCCGTTTTGTGAAAATTCGCATTTTTTCCTATGGAGCACTTATATAATCATATGCCTATTTTTGACGGGTCTAATTATGCCTACTGGAAAGCTCGTATGAAATCAATTTTAAAATCTATTGACGAGCGTGTTTGGTTACTTTGCGAAAATGGTTGGACTCCTCCCACGGTCACTGTTAATAACATCACCACTTTAAAACCCGTGTCATCCTGGACTGAAAAGACGATTATAAATTGTCCGATTTTAATTCTCGTGGTCTGAGTCTATTTCTGGTGCTATCACTCTGGATGAGTTTCGCCGAATTATGACGTGCACCACGTCCAAAGAGGCCTGGGATGTTTTGAAATTGACACATGAGGGTACGAATGCGGTCAAAGACTCAAAATTACAAAATCTGGCCAACCAATTTGAGACTATTACCATGTCTGAGTCTGAATGCTTTGATAATTTTTATGCACATTTATCGGACATTGTTAACACATGTTTTAATTTGAGCGAATTGATTGATAACATGCGTGTCGTTAAAAAGATTTTGAGATCTCTTCCAAAACATTTTATTCCTAAAGTCCCTGTTTTGAACTCTTTGGGAAATTTGAAATCACTGGAAGAACTTGTAGGAGATCTTCAAACCTATGAGATAGACATGTTTCCTAAAACCATTAAGGCTAAGGATAATGACATTGCTTTAAAAACTCATTTTAAGAAAAAGAAAGAAAAAGTTTGTGAGTCCGACTCTGAGGAAGATTTTGATTTTAAAGAAATGGCCTTGTTTGCGAAAATTTTTAAAAAGTTTCTCAAAATGCGTAAAGAAAATTCTTCCAATAAAAATATATCTTTTGAGTCAAATAAAAAGAAAGAGGAGGCCAAAGATAGTGACAAAAAGGATGAGATCAGGTTCTTTGAGTGTGAAGGGAAAGGGCACATAGCTAGAGAGTGTCCAACTAGGATAAGGAGAAAGGTCAAAGAGACTGCTATGCCCACCACTCTTAGTGATAATGAGGATGATGAGGGATAGAGTCTGATAAAGGTTTGGGACATGGGATGATTGTCGCGTTTTCTAGTCGTGTGAGCACACCCACTTTGTCTCACAAGATTGCACACGAGAGCGATGATAGTGATTTGTGTTCATCAAGTGAGGGAGAAAGCGAGGAGGAGAGTGGAGATGAAAGTGAGCTCCAAAAAGCTTTTAGAGATTTGTACACCGAGACCTTGAAAACAAAGAAGTACAATCGAAATTTAGGTCATCGGGTTTTAGAATTGGAGAGAGAGAAGGAGATTTTGAGAAAGGAGAAGTGTGATTTGACCAACACATTGTCTAGTCTGATGACACGTGTATCCCAACTCGAGAGTGATCTCGAACGTGCCCGGGAGGTCAACGTCAAGTTTGAGAACGTACCTAAGAAGGTTGAAAAGGTGGTTCTTAAGGGTAAAGGTGAGAAGTTTGGAATAAGTCATGACGGTGCTTCTTCTTCCCAATTAGCACCCGAGCCGGTTCCCACTTTAGTGTTAGATTCACGTAAGTCTCATCCTAACCCACCTAGGCATCCCATTCCTATTAGGAGAGCACGTCCTAGAGTTTTTGAGAGAGGTGTTCCTAGGCCTATTTATGCTTGTTCACATTGCAAGAGGAGAGGTCACCTTAAGGAATTTTGTTTTAAGTTGGAGTATGTGTCACGTTTTTCTTCTACACGTGTTTCTGGCACACATGCACCCACACATGATACTTTACCTGCTACTGGAGACTACATGAGAGAGTTTGCACATTTAGGTGAGCAAGTTAAGTTTTTGGTCAAAACTTCACAAAAATTGATAGAGGTTTTTCATAAGTTGTCACCACCTTTGAAAAAACCCCCGCACCTAATGATTGAGGTTTGATTTGTCTACTAGCATAGGGTGATTTTCATGATGACATTGTTTGGCTATTGCTAGTATGTATCATTTTTGTATGTTTTATTTTTTTTAAGAAAATTTTTGAGAAAATCCAAAAAGATTTTTGTATTTTGTTTGCACCTTTTATGGATGGACACTTAGGATAACCGAGTCACAACATCATTCCGTTATTTTCATGTGACTATTTGATAGTGTTTTGAGATAATAGGTCAATTCATCCTTGTGCTTTATAATGTTTGGAGTCATTAAGATGTAATTAAGTGTTACTTAATACATGTTTGACTCATGTTTCCTTTATTGCACACATGCACGAATTTGTTTGATTATTGTGCTTCTCTTATCACATGTTGGTTGGGTCTTTTCACTTCAATCTTGTCCTTAAAACGAACCAAGCACGATGAACTTTTGATAAGGAAACAGTGCATTTAAGAACCGTTTTGTGAGTTTGTGTGCTTTGTTTGAAAATGGGGAATGTCTGCGAAAGGTTCATTTTTCCTTTGCGAATACTAAGACACCGTTAAAAATTGGACCTAAACAATGGAGGAATTTTATTATCCGGGATCCAAAGAGGTTTAAAACAGCCTGAAAAAATTTAAAGGCAATAAAAAGAAATTCATGCCAATTATGGACCATTTAGGATTTTGCAGCAATTCTCCAAAGTTTGAGAATTTAGTTTATTCACCTCTAAAAGAAAATATATAAGAGGGAGTTTGGTTGGAGAATTTAAAACGGGTTTGCACGCCCTTGAAATGCTTGAAAATGCGCTACATAGTTTTGGACGTTATTGGTGTGGAAATTACTTTGACTTTGATTTGTTGATTTGCATAAGACGATGTCATCTAAATTCAACAATCTTTTCACCTAAGGATACTTTTGATGTTCATTCGTTAGGGGTACACATATGCATCGTGCACATATGATTGATTAAGTTTATTTACCTATCGAATGTGTTCACGCCCATTCATTCTATTTTCATGACTTAGTTGTTTGAGTTTTAAATCCATGGTGTGATTTTTGTATCATATTTTTTTCAAATGGTATCTAATTTTTGTTTTGTATGAAAAATTGAAAAATCAAAAATAATTTGTGAAGATTTTTTGAGCATCTCCTTGTAAGAGCGTGTTTCCCATATTGTTTGATGCCCTGTTTTGTGTACCGTGACACCCCGATTTTGCTTATTTGATTCATTCTTCTCATTTGTCTATTTGGGGACATCATAAAAAGGGGGAGAAAGAATTATCATATTATGGGGGAGTTTGAATTTTAGGGGAGTTGTTTTTGAGATTTAACATATGTTTTTACCATAAATCGGTATCTATGTTTATCTCATTTCAAACTCGATATGTCACGTGGTATTTGATTTGTCTCATGTGTGTAGGTACTTCTTTGATGATCTCTAAATTTCACACCCTGATGAGAAAAGCGTTGAGATTCCTGAAGATTCAAAGAGCAAACCATAAAGTCTTATTCATTTGTATCGTTCCAGTTTTGGTTTCATGGAAGGGTAGATTTGTATAGGCATTTTAATATTTGATAATTCGGATGTTTGTTTTTATGTATGTACCGACATAGACATAGGGGGAGATTTGTAAGGACATTTTTGTCCATCATCAATATGTATGTCATACGCTGTTACACCGTTGAAGAAATTCAAGATCGCTTCTACATCAACGGATCCGAATATCAAAACTTGAGTAGAAAGGAATCAGTTTTCTGGTCAGCCGGACTGGTCCGCCTATTTTTATTAAGGAACCAATCCGCACCGAACCGGTCCGCCTATTTTATAAAGGAACCGATCCACCTCCGAACCGATCCGCCTCAAGCCGGACCGATCCGCTTTGTACCAATATACTCCGGATCGAATGCAAACCGAAGAAGGGCTTTTTAAAAAGGAACCGGTCCAACCCCGGACCGATCCGCATCCATACCGGACCAGTCCACCTGGGATAAAATCG
Organism: Sambucus nigra; assembly: GCA_949130495.1. Lineage (NCBI taxonomy): Eukaryota > Viridiplantae > Streptophyta > Magnoliopsida > Dipsacales > Adoxaceae > Sambucus > Sambucus nigra. Next base: position 367,991,750 of record OX422212.1, read on the forward strand.
AGCAGATTTTCTTGAGATTTTTTAGGGCCAGATCTCCTTATTTAAATCAACTTCGGGGAGTTGTTTTCCAAGACTTTTCAAGACGATTTTAAGAGTCCTAAATACTCTAGTTTTCACCTTTTTGAGTAACAAGACTCATGTTTTGATTCACACAACTTTGCCAATCCTTTGTGAATCTTTTTGCAACCCAAGAACACATCCTTGTATTTGTTCAACCCTTGTGGAGAAGCCGTCTCTTTCTTCATTGCTGACCACCTAGAGTTCCTGCGGGAGATTCCAACCGAGGCTGTTTCTAGCCGTTGCTTTAAAGGTTTGACGAAGATACCGTGCGTTACACTTGTGGGTGATTATGAGGTTGTATGTAAGTCAATGGTCTTGTAAATTCTTCAAAGTTCTAGAAATAAAAGGTTTTGCCCTTCGGGAATTTTTCCTTAACTTTGTGTCGCTTGTTTTAGTTGTTTATGGGTTGACACTTGCACTTTAGATGCATGTTTAGGGGCTGAAATTAAATAAGTGTGCTAAATTGGAAACTTGCAAATTTAATTTAATTTAAATCATTATCATACAGTCTCACGTTTTTCAGAGAGAGAATAAGTGGGTTTAAAATGGGCAGATGCGCTGGTACATTTGTCTAAATATATGTAGTCTATAATGAAAAAGGACCTAGTGCTTTAAAAAAAAGTAATGGGATTTGATGCATCTTTGACTCAATAAACAAGAGCTTGACAAATAAGTCTTGTTTACATGAGATGTTTTCTAATACGTCCTATCACAACATTTTTTCCCAATAGGTCTTCTTTCTACATATAGTGAATATTCACTATATGTTTACAAATAGGACCTATTGGAATAAAAATATTTTTAAATGGGACCTAATGGAGCAAAAAAAAGATGTTAGGACAAATGAAATTACATAGTTAGTAAATGGGACTAATTGGTAAAAAACCCTTTTTATTTCCTACTAATTGGTAAAAAACCCTTTTTTATTTCCAACATGGCCTGAACTTTAGATGGATCTCTGACGCATCCAACTACATTAGCAGCAAGTATAACCCATCTCTAGGTAATGCACCCAAGATATCTAGCTGTTAAAAAACCTAATTCCGAATAAAACAAAAGAAAGGACATCTATCTACAAGAAAAGGGACTGTAGTATTTTTTAATCCATTTTGATGTCAGTTGAAGTTTTAATTTTTAACTGTTTAAGGATTATTGTGTTTGGAGTAAAATTATGGGAATTTTGAAGGGCACCACAAAAATTGCTTCAAAATACTACAGGAAAATAAATCAGAGTTTTGTTAAGGGCCACCATCCAATATATAATTTTTAACCCAACTACAACTCAAAATTCCAATACACTCCAAACTTTCCTTCCTCTCTCGATCCACTACACTCCAAACTCTCCTTTTCTCATCTTCACTTAAACCAACAAATTTGTCTCCATTAATCCAACCAACCATCTTTAACAACATTATTAAAGTTTTGTTTCTTTGGTCCCCGCACATCACTATGAAAGTTTCGTCCCCCACCAACCATCTTCAACAACATTATTAAATATCTAGGGTTTGTTCTTTAAATATTCAAATACTAATGGATATTTCACCATTAGATAATGACATCACCTCAAAAGCAAATGACAACTCTACGAATCCCATTTTTGAGGTAAACTTTGGGTCCCATCACATATATATATTTATTTTATCATATGGTTTGAAACTCTAAACAAAATGTAGAAAACGTACAGTTGGTTCATGATCGGGTCCCCGATTTCAAGGAAGAAATTTTGGGTAAATCTCTCAAACTAAATCTATATTTTTTTGGTTCGAAGTAGAGCCATTCGTTATAATCATGCCAAACCAGATATACATATTTGGTCTATATACCCCGAACCATCTATAATAAATTCGTTAGATTCACCCCGAACCAGATGAGTTTATTCATTATGTTCACCGCGAACAATATAAAAAAATTCATCATCTTCCCCCCGAAATAATGAAACCAGTTTGTTATATTCATGTCGAATAGAATTAAACATAGAAAATGTTGCAAGCTTGTTATCAAATGTAATTACGTTGTGATTAAAATTCCATTTATTCCCACCTAATAACAATTTTATCTATGCATAATGCCTTCATGGATTGCAATTCCTTATTATTTGATCAGGCTTTAGCGAACATCGATATACCCCGATCTAGAAGGAATATACCGAGCTTCACGCTCCTCTCTCCAAAGTCTACCTTGACCTCTTGAACCGAAACCTGATGTGACACCCCGCCTAATTAACCCCGGGTGATCAGTCCTACCTTAAATTAGAACAAGTTTCTCTGTTGATTCATTCTTAGCATCACTATCGCCTTTTTAATTACTAACCACCTAAGTGAGAAAACTAAATTGGTGCCAAGTTTTATCTTCCATTAAATTAATGAAATACTCATGCGGAAACAAAAATAATTTAAACAATCACAATTAACTGAAATCAACCATTCACATCTAAATAAACTGACCGAATAAACCATCGGCTCAAATCGAACAAAAGTAAAGACACATAATGATAAATCTCAACAAGTCTGACATAAATACTAGATAAAGCTGTGAGCAACATGCTCGAGTAACTGATAGGCAATTTCTATACTAGAAATGAAAAGAATGAGGTGCCTATCAAACTCCCGCAACAGCCACATATGCTGCAGTAACGAATCCCTGGCATGAGTCAAGTCTAGCGTCCCTGTGGCTGGACACCTAAAAGGTTTTTAAAAATATTTATAGCAAGGGTTAGAACCCAAAACATTTGGAAAATATTTAGCAAATGATTAACTTGTAGTAATAAATATGTATGCATGCTCTTCATATTTTAGTTAGTGTCGCACTCCCTTGAGGACATCCTCACCTCTCCTCTAATGTGCACGACTAATGCCTTAATTAATTCCCCTAGTTATTTATCCCATAACTAGATAACCGATATAACCCCTTGCAACCACCCTACTCTAACCGAGTATGCAATAATTATGATTTCTAAGTTATTATCAACATTAACTTAATTAATTCCCCCCTTTTAAATTCATATAACTTTCACACCTGTTATACATATAATACAATTCACGGCCTGTATTAATTTACCCATATATAATTATTTATCTCATTATATACATATAACCACCTTACAACATTCACACATATGTTCAAATAATAAATAATAATTGATAATAGCCATCTTCAAGAGTAATAAGTCACCGATTGTATATTCTCTAAAGTGCTATCCCACTAGGTGTATTCACATAACCTAGTTACCCCAAGTCAGAATCGCTCACTAACTTAGTCAATAACATAAATATTAGAGGCGATCATATTCCTTCCCTGAAAGTGAGATGCCCCTTGATATGCCCTATATGTACCCAACAGCTCAGAGACATCAACCTCGGCTAGGGAGATGACCGAGGTTGGAGGGGTCATAGATTGGTAGCCAGCAGTCTCGTCCTAAGCAAGGACGTTACTAGTCTCACGTTCAGGCAGCAGTTCAGATCTTCATGATGTACAGAGGCAGACTACTCATCAGGCCATCCAAGGATGACAACCTCGGCTTCGTTCAGGCTGAGGTTATAAGGACAACTCCATCATTATAACTAGCATCGGCTATGGATCGGTCGATGTTCATGATACATCACCATTACCTCGGCCCGGGTCGACGTTGCAGTCACACCGGCCTTACCTCGGCTCTTCCCCTGAGCCAAGGTCACCACTGATCAAGCAGTTACCCTACCACACCAAACTCGTCCTATTTCAAGCCGAGGTTGGGAACAGTCACAGATGGCCGAGCTCTTATGCGCATATGTGTGCAAGGAGCACGTGTACACAAATCAGGTATAACCGAATCATTCCCCTCACGTGAGGGAATATTGAGGTCATCATTATTCGCATGAGATCAGTCAGGTGTCATTCTCATACTGGTTCGATCCTCATGCACATACTCATTGCATGATTGGGGGGTACACTACATCCCCCAGGCACTATATATAAAGGTCATCCTCTACCTTGAAAATGATCCGAAATTAGAAACCCTAGCTGAAACTCTGTCTAAATCTATAGGAGAGAGAGAAAGCGTGAGAGTTTGTATATATGGCCATTAGAGCCCTCATATAGTGATATTAATCACACACTTTCACAGTGGACGTAGGCCTGATTGGCTGAACCACTTATATTCCGGTGTGAATCCTCTTCTCCTAATCTCCTTCTACTATATACCCTTATACTGCCATTGTTAACATTGAATTGAGCTTACAAACACCTTGAAGGGTGGTGCTATTTCTAGGATCATCATTTTGGCGCCGTCTGTGGGAACGAGAAGCTATATCTTCCTCTTTATTTGCTTAACCTCACCGGAGACTCTAGTGATGAACTAGGCCTCACCCCTTACGTGGAGATATTTCACCATTGAAAGAGGTCCTATAAGGTATTAAGTTCATTTATTACACCAGCTCTTTTGTGCTAACACATGGCACCGGAATTACCGCCACCTCTTTCGTCGCCTGGTGCGGGAGGACCTAGCTCCAGTCAGGCACCGCCCCAATCCAAAATGGAGGAGGTGGCCGCAGCCTTGACGTCTTTGGTTTGCAACGCAATAAGCAATGTAGGAGTAATTTTCATAGCTCAGCCAAAATATGATGAGGACACCTGGAGTCTCACCAGAAATGATCACGCCGCGGTTGTTCAGCCTCATCCTGATGCCAGGGGACCACCCCAGGCACCGTGGAAAGACCAACCTACATCTCAGCGGAGGATGGACGTTGCTGGCCCTAGGCACTTGCGCCTGGGGAGGCAAGGAAACCCTTACCCTGAGGACAAGTATGATGATCTAGAGGCGGAAGATGTCCCAAAAGATTGTTGGGAGCCGTATGAGGTTTCGAATAATACAGTTCGTGCTATCCAACGAAGCCAAGGTTGTGGGGGAAGAAGAGGCGGAGAAGCCCAACAATGAGGATCAACTTTTGATCGACTGAGTAGAGGGTCAGCCTTTGAAAGGCTCGGCTCCATAAATGACCTAAGACAAAGGTTGTCAAGGTCGAGAAGTGCAGCTGGCTCACAAAGGGAAGAGAGACAACGTCAGACTCATCAGGGATGATGAAGAGACCAAGAAGAGGTCAACAGCAGACGTTGTTCCATGGCTGGGGAACCTTCAGTCCACCTCTTGGAGGTGGCTGGGGACAACCTCGGTCAGGTCGACGTTGTAAGACCCTGGAACGACTCTATCCAACGTCTTGAGGATAAGATAGGAGACCTCATCAAAAGTCGGGATCCACTGCAAAGAGGTTTCTCAGAGGGCTCTCCATTCGTGCCTAAGATAGTAAGCTTCCCTACCCCGGCAAAGTTCAAGCCACCCACGGTGACTCCCAAGTATGACGGTAGCACCAATCATGTATATCATATTGAGATGTACCAGTCAGTGACGGACATTTACTCAATACCCGATGAGATGAAATGCCAGGCCTTCTTCGGGACCTTGATGGGAGTTGTGCACATATGGTTTACTTCTCTTCCGAAGAATTCAATTGAGAACTTTAAGGGCTTAACTGAATAGTTCATTCACAATTTCTACTTCGGGGTAAGACCTCAAAAGAAGACCACCCATCTATTGTATGTCAAGCAAGGCAAGCACAAGAGCCTAAGAGACTACATCGCCAGGTTCAACAACGAGAAACTTGAGGCTGAAGATTACGAAGAGAATATTGTCATGACCGCCCTCATAGGAGGTCTTCAAAAGGGGAAATTGTAGTGGAAACTTGCGGAAGACCCTACAAAGTCCATGGAGGAGATATTGGCAACTGCGGGGAAGGTCATGAACGCTGAAGAGGCCATGGCCACTAAGTATGAAGACAAAAAAGGAGGTAGCAGTGGGAAGTTCCAAAAAAAGAAGGATAGAAAGAAGAGGTCAGCTGATGACAAGTTTGCACGTTATACCCCTCTTAGGGTAAGCTGCGAACACATCCTCAATGAGATCAAGAATGATCGGTCCCTAAGATTGCCAAAGAAGTTGAAGGATCCTCCACATAAGAGGAATCATAACTTATGGTGTGAATTCCACCAAGACCATGGCCATATAATAGACAAGTGCTTTGCCTTAAAGGATGAGATCGAGAAGATGTTGAAGTCGGGAAAGTTGAGGAAATATATTGATGGCAAAGCTCCCAAAAGGGGAAGAGATGACCCTAAAAAGAAGAGGAACGAAAGATGTCATCACGATACCCCAGCAAGAAGAGATGGTGACTCAGACGAAGATAACGAAGACGATCCAGACCTCCTACCAAAATATGACAACACCCTAGTGAAGAGGGTTGGTATGATCTCCTTTGGCATTAACCATATGCGGAGGAGTTGCGGGGGGTGGTTCTAAGGTTGCTGACAGAAAAGCTCATGTGGTTGAGGCCAAATCAGTGGCCAAACTTGAAGTGGTAAATCAGACGTCTTTCTAGACTACGCAGAAGAGAAATAAGGTAGACATGGACACTCTCATAGTTGGGTTCTCCGACTCGACTTCAAAGGCATCCTAGCTCCACATGATGACCCTCTCGTAATCACAACAAGAGTTCATGGATGCGAGGTGTAGAGAATTCTTATAGACGAAGGAAGTTCAACAGATGTAATGTTCTGGCCCTGCTTCAAAAGCCTAAGCCTTAGCAGAGGTAGGTTGGTACCCTATCATCATCCGTTAATGGGGTTCAGCGGTGAAAAGGTCCATCCACTGGGCATGTATGAGATGGACATGTTAATGGGCAATGAGTGGCCTAAGAGGTTAACCCGGAAGATCAACTTCTTCATTATGGACGAAAATGTATTCTCGACCTATAACCTCATCATAGGAAGTGTAGCCCTTAAACAATTTGAAGTCGTGCCGTCGACGGTCCACCAGATGCTAAAATTCCCAACCCCCTATGGGGTAGGGGAAGTGCAGGGTGACCAGACCATAGCATGAGAATGCTAATTCAACTCGGCTGAAGAGAGAGAGAGGCTCATAAGAGAGAAACTACCACATATAACAATTATGCACTCGACCCCAGAGATGAAACGAAGTTGAAGAAAGGAGAGGCCGCGGAAGAGGTAGAATCCATCGTCCTCAATGAGGACGAGCCGAAAAAACCCATCCAAGTTGGCAAAGCCTTAAAAGAAGAAATCAAGGAAGAACTGATAAACTTCCTAAGAAAGAGACAGAGTGTCTTCGCGTGGAGTCACGCGGACATGCCTGGCATCATCCCTGAAGTTATGTGCCACAAACTCAACGTGACTAAGGATGCTAGGCCAATCAAAAAAAGTTGACGAATTTACTCCAGGGAGAAGTATGACGTCATCTGGGAAGAAGTCAGGAAGTTGGAAGAGGCTGAGTTTATCAGGGAAGTCCTATATCTGGAGTGGCTATCGAACGCAGTCATTGTGCCCAAAGCCAATGGAAAATGGAGAATGTGTGTAAATTTTACTGATCTGAACAAGTCTTGCCCAAAAGACAGCTACCCCTTACCTTGGACAGATCAGATGGTAGATGTTACTGCAGGGCATGAGCTCATGAGCTTCATGGACGCGTATTCAGGTTATAATCAGATCTTCATGGATGCTGAAGACTCAGAAAAGACAGCCTTCATTACTAATAAAGGGATATATTACTGCAAGGTGATGCCCCTCGATTTGAAAAATGCGGGGGCAACGTATCAACATCTTGTGAATAAGATGTTCGAAGACTAAATAGGCAAGACTATGGAGGTGTATGTAGATGATATGTTGATGAAGAGCTTAAAGGCCTGCACTCATGTGGCAAACCTAGAAAAGACCTTCAATACTATGGACCTGTACAGGATGAAACTCAACCCGGTGAAGTGTGTCTTCGGGGTAGGAGTTGGGAATTTTCTTGGATTCATCGTCAATCAAAGAGGAATAGAGGCGAACCCTGAGAAAATCAAGGCTTTGATCGACATAAAGACACCAAGGAGTATCAAGGACGTTCAGAGACTCACTGGAAGAGTGGATGCACCTCACAGATTTATTTCCAAGGCTACCGACAAGTGTCTTCCGTTCTTCAAGGTGCTTAGAAAGGCTTTCGAATGGGATAAAGAGTGTGATGAGGCTTTTGATCAACTCAAGTCCTATCTTGGATCTCCCTTGCTCTTATCTCGGCCAATAGCGGTAGATAGGCTGTTTGTTTATTTAGCGGTCTCTGAATCGGCTATAAGTGCGGCCATTGTACGGGAGGACATTGGGGTACAAAGGCCTGTGTACTTCAACAGTAAGGCCCTTTAGGGGTCTGAGCAGAATTATTCTCGGATAGAAAAGTTGGCCTACGCCCTGATACATGCTTCTAGGAAGATGAAACCTTACATTCAAGCCCATTCCATGGTCATCCTCACCGACTCCCCACTAAGATAGGTCCTCTATAAGCCTAAAAAGTCGGGTAGGTTAATGACATGGGCCATTGAGTTAGGGGAACATGACCTCACTTATCGGTCTAAAACGACCATCAAAGTACAGGCACTGGAAGATTTTGTCGCAGAGTTCATATGGGAAGAGGTCGAAGTTAAGAATAATCTAGAGACTGCTGAAAGGTCAAACAACGTCTTTTGACACTCGAAAAAGATTATGACCAAGGGAGACGGAGATGGAATGGCCGAGAATGAGGAAGACCGGTACCTCTTCAGGCAGGGAATAATGTTAGAAGGTGGCTTCTCATCAGATAGAGGCATCTGGAACCTCTTTATCGACGGGTCCTCTTGCGAAAGTGGGAGCGATGCGGGGTTGATACTCTCAGCCCCGGATGGTACCAACATTAAATATGCCCTAAGGTTTAACTTCAAGGCATCTAACAACGAGTCAGAATACGAGGCCATGATAGCAGGCCTCTCCTTGGCAAGGACCATTGGTATAAGATGACTCATCCATCACAGTGACTCAAGGTTGGTTGTTAATCAAGTATTAGGGGTTTATGAGGACAAGGACGATAGGATGGCCAAATACCTAAAAAGGGTGAGAACTATACTCGAAGGCTTCGAAGAGGTAAAGATAAAGAGAATACCTCAGCAAAACAACAGTCATGCAGACGTATTAGCAAGGCTAGCTTTGGTAATGAGGACAAATATCAGAAGGACAGTCCCTGTTGAGATCTTGCCCAGAGCAACCATTGAAGAAGAAGAGGTCAGTAACCCTTACCTCAATTTGAACCTAGGGGACTCATGGATGGATCCCCTTATCAGATATATCAGAGAGGGGGTGCTACCGGAGTCAAAGTTAGAGATGATGAAATTGAGGTACAGAGCTGCAAAGCTCTCAATAGTAGGAGATGTCCTGTGTAGGAAGGGATTCCTATTACCTCTCCTCAGATGCGTTCATCCCACCAAAGTTCCCTACGTCCTACAGGAGGTACACGAGGGTTCTTGATCCAGTCACATAGGAGGGAGACATTTGGCGAAGAGGATTATCACGTAAGGATATTGGTGGTCGACTTTGGCCAAAGATGCTACAGCTTACGTAAAAAGGTGTGACAAATGTCAGAGATTCTCCACAATCCCCCATCACCTTCATCAGCCTATGATGTCTATCAGTTCCCCTTGGCCATTCGCAGTATGGGGGATTGACTTAGTAGGTCCCCTACCAAGGGCTACAAATAATTACCAATTTTTTATAGTTGCCATTGATTACTTCTCCAAGTGGGTAGAGGCAGAGCCGATGATCACGATTACAGAGCAGAAGACTTTCCAATTTATTTGGAAGAACATCATATACAGACATGGCCTCCCAAACACCCTCATTTCGGACAACGGAACCCAGTTCAAGAATTTTTCCCTGGAAAAATACTGCGAAAGATTTGGGATAAAGCATTTTTTCTCTTCTCCTGGCCGACCTCAAGCAAACGGTCAAACCGAAGTCACAAACAGAATGATCCTTGACGGGATCAAGAAGAGGTTAGAATAAGCTAAAGGTAGATGGACCAAAGAAGTTTATGCTGTGCTATGGGCCTACAGAATAATTACTAGGATGCCAACAGGGGAGACCCCGTTTATATGATCACATGACTCAGAGGCCGTGATACCAACAGAGGTAGGACTCCCTACTCATAGGGTTCAGACCTATGACCCTGAGAAGAATGGGGAGGAGAGAATACTCGACCTAGATTTGATTGAAGAGAGAAGGGAAGACGCAGGAGTTAGGCAAGGAGCTTACCAGCAGAGAACAGTAAAATTCTACAATCAAAGGGTAAAATCAAGACCCATAGCTATAGGGGACCTAGTGCTGAAGAAGACGTTGTATAAGGCAAATAAGCTTCACCCAAATTGGCATGGTCCTTACAAAGTGATTGAGGAGGTTGTACCCGGGACATACATGCTAGAGAACCTCGAGGGGGAACCTTTTTCCAATCCCTGAAATGATGATCATCTAAAGAAGTATTACATATAATGTTAACAGGGCTTCTATGAAAATATATCATCTTATGAAGAGGTTATTAATGAAAAGATCAGCTCCCATGTCAATACTTGGTTCATTGTGCTTGAATGGAAAATTATTTATGAGGACAACATCTTAGTTGATGACCTCAAACCTTATAACATCATGATTTGGTGACAAGGTCTGAGGTCAGACATCATACTTGGATGACCTCAGACCCCTAACATCATTAATTTGGTGAAAATTATTTTATGGGGATAACATCTTAGTTGATGACCTCGGACCTTATAACATCATGATTTGGTGACAAGGTCTGAGGTCAGACATCATACTTAGATGACCTCAGACCCTTAACATCATTAATTTGGTGAGAATACTTTATGGGGACAACATCTTAGTTCATGACCTCAAACCTTATAACATCATGATTTAGTGATAAGGTCTGAGGTCACACATCATACTTAGATGACCTCAGACCCTTAACATCATTAATTTGGTGAGAATATTTTATGGGGACAACATCTTAGTTGATGACCTCAGACCTTATAACATCATGATTTGGTGACAAGGTCTGAGGTCAGACATCATAATTAGATGACCTCAGACCCTTAACATCATTAATTTGGTGAAAAATATTTTACGAGGATAACATCTTAGTTCACAACCTCAGACCTTATAACATCACGATTTGGTGACAAGGTCTGAGGTCAGACATCATACTTGGATGACCTAAGATACTGAACATCATTAATCTGGTGAAAAGTTATATTGAGACTTCAGAACTGAATACATTGCATGGCAAAGAAAGTCATTCAATAAACAATTCAACAAGTGAAAAAATAAAATCCCTCCTCAGAGGTTGACAGATTAAGTTGGGAGTTAATGCAAAAATACAAAGTGACATAGTTTATAAAAGGTTACAAATATAAAGTAATTAAAATTATTCAAAGCTTCACAAAAAGAATCAAGTGTTTGCAGCTTCAGGGTTAGTGAACACGTCTACATGTCCCTGGCCGAGGGTGGTTACTTCCACCCCGTCATCTTGGGCACCAGCATCTTCAGTCATGGTGTCTCCTTGGGGGGCAGTCTCGGTAGGGGAAGCACCTCCCTCCTCCTCAACCTCCTGTAGGGCCTGAACAAACTTAGGGTCGGCATAACCCAAGCCGATGAAGTCAGTGGCTGCAAGGATCCCTGATTCCTTCTCCTTCATAACAGCCCATTTGCCAGTGGCCTTTACCCCTCTTTCCAGGTATTCGAAGACAAAACTGACAAACTCATCATAGACCTTGTACTCCTTCATGATCTTCTCATAGGCATCATCCATGGCAGCCTTCACTGCCACATCAACCTTATGCTCGAGAGATTAAGCTTGAGTCTTCAGGGCAGCATTATGATCTTCTTTCAGCTTGTCCATGTCCTTTTACAATCCCTTCACGCTGGTCTCAGACTTCTTCAGATAGCCTTCAGACGTTCCACTTCAGCGTTTAAAGTGGCCTCAGTCTTCTCGACCTCTAGGCCCTTCTCAATCAGAGGAAGTTTTCCCAAGGTTCAGTTGACATAGTGATGCATCGTGAGAAGACCCTGTAGAACATGTACAAAGATGTCAGTCTAAAATCTGATATAATTAAGAAGCAGAAGTTTAAGGTCTTACTTGGATAGAATGATGGAGAGAGAATTCAGCCAACAAAGGCTTATCCAAAGATTGGCAAAAGTGCTTGTCAGACTCGGTCATGACATCGCCGATAGCATCCAGGGCCTTCAGACTATGGCCAATGACACTGTCACTAATCTTCAATTGCTCAAGACGAGCAATCAATGCATCCTCAGAAGAAATGGGGATGGCACGATCCGAATTTTTATTTTTCTTATGCCTCTGATCCTCAGGGGCAGGGTCGGTAGGTTTTCTCTTCTTAGTGGCCTCAGCCCTTAATGTAGATAGAGGGGGAGGGGCGCATTCAGACCAGCTTTCTTCACGAGATTCGTGAGACTAGAGGCTGCCATCTCCCAAAGTTCGTCAGATATTCCTTTTGGGCGCTCTGCAGAACATAAAGGTTTGAGTTAGAAAATCAAAGATACACAAATTCAGAGGTATAACTTGGAAATAATAAAGTGACTTACGGAGCTCTGTCAGAGGACTCCCCCAAGCCCAGTCTCAGAGAGATAGTAGGGGGTCATCAGGTGTTCAAACTTGACAAGAAGACCGTGCTCACCCTGATCCTGAAGGTCTTTAACCTTCTGAAGATTATGTTAGCTTAGCCCAGGGTCGGTCCTAGCAGCCATTATCACCTTTCCCCATCTCAGGGGTATTCTCGGCTCTAGTGAGGAAGAGGGAGTAGATGGACCAAATTCCCATGGCCCTAACGCAAAGAAGTAGAGTGGTTTCCAATTATGGTTCGAGGTTTGGGTGGTCTGCAATATCTTTTTATTTGACTTCCGAGCTAAAAAATGGTAAAAGCTCGGATGATTCCTGGCAGATGAGGGGACATAGCATCCTGTGAAGACTTGAACGGGAAGGTCTGAGTGATGGACAACCCTCTATAGGATAATAGCTCCAATTATCACCCTCCAAGCATTGGGTGACTACTCGGAAGGAGCCAAGTTGATGTAGGACAGTATAGCCCTGATGATGGGATGAATGGGTAGATAAAATCCTAACTTAAACATCTGCTCATACAGGCAGATCTCACCATCCCGGTCGCCATAAGCTCTCTCATCCCTTAGAGGTCTCCTGAGTTTTATAGATGGAATTATAGAATATAGATGCCTAAATACCAGAAGGTCGACCTCGCTGACAGTGCTCTCTATCTCGGCCGCCTCAGAGGTGTCAACATCGCTCTCAGCATCATCTTCAGGTTCAACGTTGGCCTGAGCAGACGATGGGTTACCACTTGGGAACCTCTGAGCGAACTCAGCTCATGTGACAGCCGACAGGGGAATGGCTTCAAGAATTAGTGGAACACCCACAATCGGTAGAATGACTTCAACATCTGAGGAGGACTGAGATGTGCCAGACTCAGTATGGGACGAGACGCGACTCCAAACCTTAACTTGATCATGGACCTGATCTTATCGAGTTAAGAAATCCATGGCCTCTTGAAAAGAGTCCACAGATATAGGGCCTGAGGTGGATGACTTAGACTTGGACATTGGAAAAGGTTCAACTGGGACCTCTAATTGGTTAACTGGTTCGGTTGGTTCAGGGTATATGACCTTTAGAGGTGGTGGAAAAATAGGCCTAAGGGGGAACGCCTCTGCCCTACGAGCTTCTTCTTGGGCTCTTTCTATTTGTCTAATTTTATCTAAGGTCTTCTCCCTAAGAGAGGGGAATTCCTCTAAGAGTTGGTAAAGGGGTCTGAGCATATGAGGCAGACCCTACACTTATGACTCTCCTAAACAAACAGGATTGGTAAATTGAATTAAAGATCAAACTATTAAACTTTGAACAAAAACAACCAAGAACAACAAGAATAAGTACCACCAGAAAATGCATGCAGTCGCCGAAAAACTCAAAACTCTTGCCGAAAATTGAAGAGACAAGAATAAAAGGGGCAAAAAGTGGCAGAGTAAGGTGGAGATGATACCTGAAGACTTGTGTAATAAAGAGAGGTTTGAGGAAACATAGAAATCCCAAACAACGAAGCAGCTAAGCTTTGTAGAGAGAGAGAGTTACAGAAACAGCCAAATCAGGAGAAGGATAGAAATGAGGAAGAAAGAGAAAAGAAAGGGTTATAACCCTCAAACCCTAAAGCACGCATCCCAAGGCCCATCATTGCCTTGGGAGCCCAAAGGATGACTGACATTACATGCTTGTCAGGCACGCCTCCCACTTCAACAATTGACAAGTGTCAAAAGGAGCATTGGTACAAAGCAGAAAAATCTCGGACAAACATACCCCTTAGGAACCTGACCACACAGGTAACTAAGGGCAAGGGGGTGATTGATATGCCCTATATGTAACCAACAACTCAGAGACATCAACCTCGGCCAGGGAGATGAGCGAGGTTGGAGGGGTATAGATTGGTAGCCAGCAGTCTCGTCCTAAGCAAGGTCGACCATAGCCGATGTTATGAGTCTCACGTTCAGGCAGCAATTAAGATCTTCATGATGTATAGCGGCAGAATACTCATTAGGCCATCCAAGACTGACAACCTCTACTTCGTTCAGGCCGAAATTATAAGGATAACTCCATCATCATAACTAGCCTCGATTATGGATCGACCGACGTTCATGATACACCACTATTACCTCGGCTCGGGCTGACGTTGCAGTCACACCGGCCTTACCTCGGCTCTTCCCCTGAGCCAAGGTCACCACTGATCAAGCAGTTACCCTACCACACCAACCTCGTCCTCTTTCAAGCCGAGGTTGGGACCAGTCACAGATGGCCGAACTCTTATGTGCATATGTGTGGAAAGGAACACGTGTACACAAATCAGTTATAACCGAATCATTCCCCTCACGTGGGGGAATATTGAGGTCATCATTATCCGCATGAGATCAGCCAGGTGTCATTCTCATACTGGTTCGATCCTCATGCACATGCTCATTGCATGCTTGGGGGTACACTACACCCCCCAGGCACTATATATAGAGGTCATCCTCTACCTTGAAAAGGATCTGAAATTAGCAACCCTAGAAAAAACTTTATCTAAATCTACAGTAGAGAGAGAAAGCGTGAGAGTTTGTATCTATGGCCATTAGATCCCACATACAGTGATATTAATCATACACTTGCACAATGGACGTAGGCCTGATTGGCTGAACCACTTATATTCCGGTGTGAATCCTCTTCTCCTAACGTCCTTCTACTATATACCCTTATACTGCCATTGTTAACATTGAATTAAGTTTACAAACACCTTGAAGGGTGGTGCTATTTCCAGCATCATCACCCCTCACCCATATAATGGATGCTATGACCTGGGGATATACTCGCCCTAATTCTCATGCTAGGGGATTCACCCTCTATGCGCAACCTCCCCTGATAGCACTAGAGTATCTATAATAAAAATATCTAGCCACTGATATTAATGCACAACCTCCCCTAATAGCACTAGAGTATATATATACTATCGCACACGGTATATAAATATATATAATTAAAACAATCTCGGCTTTACCGTGTACTAAACCTGTAACACTAGCCTATACGTCATAACTTGAGTTTATGGTCCAACTCAAATTATTAATTAATTTGCACGTTAATTAATTTAATTACTTTCGTATCACTCAACCATTATACCCGGACTCGCCCACTTGATCTGAAATTTAATAGTTTGGAATATATTTCTCCAAAATTAACCACAATGTGTCACCCATAAATTCCCTCCAAATCCCAATTACTTTCCCTCATAATTGTTATGATTTTATGTCCTATATTTATTTCTCACTAAATAAGGTGTGGGAAAATAATTTGAAGTGAATTTCCCTTATATACTGAAACTGGCCGACCTGCCAAAAATCCTCGACCATCGATCGATCGAACAGGTCTTCGTCTGCTCCGAAAGCCTATTTCTTCCATGCATGAAAACCTTAAATATCCAACTCCTACTACAGTCTAACCCAGGTCCTATCATCAATATAATACACTAAGAATATCATAAGGAACCCCCATTAAGTCCCCAATCCCCGCATAATTTCCATTCTCTTCCTATTTTTTGAATTGGGGAAAAACTCGTGTTATTCGTTAATTAGTCTCAACACCCAATTACCATCTCAAATTCGTTCATAATTCTTCTGGGTTTTCACATCTTACCAGTACATATAAATCTCAGATTATAACATGAATCTCTACAATAATTTCAAATCAAAAGATTTATTTACAAAAACCCCATTTTGTACCCTCTTTACCCCAAAACGAATTTTGGTTCCCACTTCAGAAAAATATGAATTGTAATACAAATAAATGTTACGGCAAGTTAACCACTTGCCTTATGATTTCGTATGGTCAGATTCGGAGTTGTGATTCTCGAGGTTGATGATGAAATCCGCTTTGGTTCTTGCCTTTGTCTCCAAAATTGGTTCCTAGTGCCTTTAACTGCTCCCTAGAGTACTCTCTCCAACTTTGGGTTTTCCACAGTGTAATCTGTTCATCCCCCTTTATCCTTTAATTAAGTAATTAGGCTTAATCTCGTCTTTAGCCTAATGGGACAAGCCCAAGGGACCCAAATACCCCCGTGTGGGCCCGGCTATGCCTAAAAACGTCTCGAGACCTATTTACGACCCCCCAGGTACTCTATTCCGACTATCTTGGTCCTTTAGGACTCAACCGTGCTCTCAGAATTTACATCCGGATAAGTTTATAAAATTTCTTATCTCCCACCTAACTTAGTCTGGAACAGACTCCCAGTTGAGATAAGTAAATTCCACGTCATTAATACTCTTAAGACGTAATTAAATATTACTATTTACCTAGTAAATTAATTTTCCATAAATATTAACTAATTATTCTCGCGATTAATATTTACATAAAAATTTCCATAATTAATTCCATTAAATTATGACACACTAGTAATTTAAATTCTTCCCGAATTAATTAACTATTTAATGCCTAAAATTATGGGGTGTTACATACTCCCCCCTACAAAGGAATTTCGTC
Source organism: Sambucus nigra (assembly GCA_949130495.1). NCBI lineage: Eukaryota > Viridiplantae > Streptophyta > Magnoliopsida > Dipsacales > Adoxaceae > Sambucus > Sambucus nigra. Next base: position 368,008,761 of record OX422212.1, read on the forward strand.
CTCGAAATTAGGTAGTACCTGTGGTGAATAGCTCTGGATATTGTTCCTGCAGATGCTCCTCCCGCTCCCAGGTAGACTCGTTAATGTTGTGACGACGCCAAGGTACTCTAACTAGTGGAACAACCTTGGATCATAACTTTCGCTCACTACGGTCCAGAATAGCCACCGGTATCTCCTCATATGAGATATATGGCTGTAAATCAATTTCCTCGAGTGGAATGTGCTAAAAGTTCCTTTCTCTCCTTTGATATTTCTTCGGTGATGCCATGGAACACGTCGTGCATCCGCTGAAGATGTTTGGGCAATCCCAGTCTATATGTTACCGGTCCCACACTCTCAATAATAGGGAAGGGTCCCACGTACCTCGGTGCTAATTTACCCTTCTTGCCGAACCTCATCACCACTTTCATAGGGGACACCCGGTTTAATACCTGATCCCCAACCTCTAACTCCACATGTCTTCGCGAAGCATCATCATAACTCTTCTACCTATCCTGAGCTATCCGAATCCTCCCTCGAATCAGCTCTATCTTGGCAGTCGTCTCCTGGAGAATCTCCGAACCCAATAACTTATTGTCCCCCACCTCTAACCAACAGGAGGGTGAATGACAAGGTCTCCCGTAGAGTGCCTCGAACTGTGCCATGTCAATCGTGAAATCGTAAGAATTGTTATACGTGAACTCTACCAAAGGGAGATATCTCTCCCATCCTCCCCCAAAGTCTAAAATGCACATCCTGAGCATGTCTTCTAGAATCTGATTGACCCTCTCAGTTTGCCCTTCGGTCTGTGGGTGATAGGCTACACTTAAACGTAGCTCTATGCCCATGGCCTCCTGAAATCTTTGCCAAAACTGGGCCATAAAAACTTTATCTCTGTCAGACACAATATTTATCAGCAGCCCATGCAGCTTAACAATCTCTGCTATGAATAGCTGTGCATAACGCATCGTCTCAAAGTTTGAGAGAACCGACAGAAAGTGGGCCACCTTAGTCAACCGATCCATAATGACCCATATGGAGTCGTGACCCTTCTGTGATGTAGATAATCCTGTAATGAAGTCCATGGAGATACTCTCCCACTTACACATGGGAATTTGTAGTGGCTGTAGCATCCCTGGAGGTCTCTGATGATCCACTTTCACGAGCTGACACATGGTACATTTCGAGACAAACACTGCCATGTCCCATTTCATTCTTGCCCACCAATACTACCTCCTCATATCCTGTTACATTTTATCCCCGCTGGGATGTATCGCAAATCTCGAACTATGGGACTCTGTCATAATAGCGTGCCTCAACTCCTCATCCTCTGGCATAATTAACCTCCCATTTAGGCGTAGGCATCCTTCCGAGCTGATCAAGTAACCCTCTGCTCCATCGTCTAACAACTGGCGTACCCTATCCCGGTAGATCTGGTCCTCCGCTTGAGCCCTCACAGCTCGCATAATGATCTCCGGTGTGATGGATAATGCTGACATGCAGGCCCTAGCTACATCATCCTCATATCGAAGCTCTCTCCACTTCGCTTTCTAGACCTATGATATTTCCCCAGTCGGCCTCCGGCTCAATGCATCTGCCACAACATTAGCCTTACCTTAATGATACTAAATATCAAACTGGTAGTCTTCCACGAATTCTAGCCACCGCCTCTGTCTCATGTTCAGATCCTTCTCTGTGAAAAGATACTGTAGTGACTTGTGATTCGTGAATAAGGTGAACTTCTCTCCCAGTAAATAATGTCTCCATATCCTCGAAGCAAAAATGATCGCTACTAGCTCTAGGTCGTGAGTGGGGTAATTCCTCTCGTGGGGCTTTAGCTTTCTGGAGACATAAGCTATAGCCCTCTCCTCCTGCTGAACCACACCCCCAAGTCCCTGTAAGGATGCGTCGGTGTAAACTCGATACTCTAGTCCTCCCCTCGACAAATCAAGTACGAGTGAAGATATCAACTTGTCCTTTAGCTCATCGAAAGCTAATTGACAATGATCACTCCAAATAAAAGGCACCCCCTTCCGAGTCAAATTCGTCAAAGTGCCCGCAATTTTTGAGAGCCCCTTAATGAATCGCCTATAATAACCAGCCAATCTAATAAAGTTGCACACCTCGGTCGATGTCGTGGGTTGCCCCCACTCCCGACACCTTACTCGAATCCATAGCAATACCCCAGTCTAACACCACATGACCAAGAAACTATACATCCCGTAGACAAGATCCACACTTCCCAAACTTGGCATAAAACTAGTGATCCCGCAGCGTCTGTAGAACCATACGCAGATGCTCTGTGCGTTCCCCCTCAGTGAGCGAGTAGGTCAGGATGTCATCAATGAACACGATGATAAACTGGTTGAGATACTCTCTAAAAACCTTTCATGAGATCCAAGAACACTGCTGGCGTATTGGTGATCCCGAATTGCATCACCCTGAACTCGTAAGATCCATACCGCGATAGGAAAGCGGTCTTAGGAATATCCTCCTCACAGATACGCAACTGATGATACCCTGACCTCAAATCGATCTTGAAGAAGTAAGATGCCCTTCTCAATTGGTCAAATAAATCATCAATCCTAGGCAACGGATACTTATTCCGTATCATCACCTTGCTCAGCTCCCTATAGTCCACGCATAACCGAAGTGAACCATCTCACTTCTTTACAAACAACACTAGTGCACCCCATAATGATGTACTCTTCCAAATGAAACCTTAACCCAGGAGCTGTTGAATCTTCTCTCTCAGCTCACGCATCTCTGAAGGGGCCATATGATAAGGCGCTTGAGCAACCAGCCTCATACTTAGTGCTAAATCAATTACAAACTCGATTTCCCTTCTAGGTGGCAACCCTGGTATTTCCTGGAACACATCCTCGAAGTCCCTCACTAACGGAATCGAATACAACGGAACTATCACCTCCTGTGAGGTCGCCTCCTTAATATAATAAAAGTGTGTGTGCGACCCTCCCTCAGGTAGAGGTATCGTTATTAGGAACATCTCCTATCTGGGAATGGAGAACACGATTGTCCTCCCGTAACAATCTACTATCGCCCGATATCCTGCCAACCATCCATATCTAGGATAACATCGTACCCCTCCATATCTGACACTAAGAGGTTCGCCGCTATACTAAGTCACCCAATACAAATGTCAATCCCTTGACACATCGAGTGAATCAATGCCCCGCTGCCTACTGGCGACTCTACACACATATGGAGACTACCCACGGTCTTTAGTAACTCGGCCAGTTTTGCAAATTTAGATTTAATGAATGAATGACATGCTTGTGTATAAAAAAGTATCCTACCCTCATGACCATGGATAAGAAACATACCTTAAACCGCTGGCGGTGCCTGGTGTGATGGAGGATTGGGAACATCCTGGATGTTATATAAATGCCCGTAGTGCATTAGCCCCTGCTGCTGTTGGGCTGGTGGAGCCGGTGCTGCTGGCGGCATCTGTCCGTGCTGCCCCTGTTGGGCACCCTGTTGTTGGCCTCTGCCCCTCTGCGGGAACTCCCTCTTCTAGTGTCCTATCTGGATGCAAACAAAACAACTTATCTGACTATCTCCCTTTCATTGGCCCTGACGTGGATGGCCCTGCTGGCCTCCCCCATTGTTCCCTTAGCCCTAAAGGCCCTGAGGAACCTGTTGCTGCTAATTTGGGCCCGGCTGACCCTGTCCTCCCGGTCAGAACCCACTAGGCCTAAATTTCTTAGCCTGATTCCCTTGTTGATTTCTAGTCTGCTACTGAGTACCACTTGTGTCACCACCGACAATTGCCTTGCCCTGCTAGCTAGGCTCCCCTACCCTCTTGCTCCCCTTCGCATGGAAGCGATGATACTGGAAATGTATAATAGCACAATTAACGACATCTGTATACGTCACCAACGCCAGATTACCAATCAAATGCTGCCTGATCCTCCAGGCCAGGCCAGGATATCCATGAACCTCGACTTCTTTCGCTCCTCGTCGCTCACCTCATTTGGCACAAAGTTTGCCAAACGGGTGAACTCCTCCTCATAATTTGTACCTAAACGGTCAACCTGAACTAACTTACTAAACTTCTTCCTCATTTCTGCCTCTATCGCCGGCGGGAAATATTTGCTGTCAAACCGCATGCAGGACTCGGATATCGTCATCAAATCTCTCTCCTCAGTGGTGGTAACTGACTCCCACCACTATAAGGCTTCCCCCGACAGATGGAAGGTAGCAAGCATCTGTTTCTGTACATCGGTACACTTTATCATGCGCAGGTGTCACTGAATATTTTTCTTCCAATCACAGGCCTCTACTACGTCGATGATAACCCAGAACTCTGGTGGGTGACTCTTCTGGAAGGTCTCCCTAACTCGCTGCCAAGAAGGTGGTCCTACTGGAGCCTGAACTGCTAGTCCCACTAGAGGCGGTGACAAGGGTTGTGGAAAATGGGATGCCATAGCTCTCATCGCTGTCTCAACTGCCTGGGATACTATCACTGCCACCTGAGTAGTGGAGATGAACTCGGGTGGGGGTGGTGGTGGTGGTACCTGTGGCTCCTGATGAGCCTCCCTTAACTCATCCCTAGCCTTAGCCCTCTCCACTCTCGGTCTCTTCGGTGGCATCTAAAAATAGATTGAATCGTATAAGTACACAATTTGTACAAGAATTTAATAGAAGAAAAATGATATCTCAAAAGCGAAAAATGAATCAACAGTCCTAATAGTAGGGATCTATAACAACCAAACGCTACGCTAAAACGCAGTAAGCCGCACAGATCCTAAGGGCACTAGAACCTGATGCTCTGATACCATATATTACACCCTACCTAATTAACCCCGGGTGATCAGTCCTAAATTAAATTAGAACAGGTTTCTCAGTTGGTTCATTCTTAGCATCACTGTCGCCTTTTTAATTACTAACCACCTAAGTGGGAATATTAGACTGGTGCCATGAAATACTCATGCGGAAACAAAAATAATTTAAACAATCACAATTACCTAAAATCAACCATTCACAGACCGAATAAACCATCGAATCAAATCCAACAAAAGTAAAGACAGATAATGATAAATCTCAACAAGTCTGGCATTAATTCTAGATAAAGCTGTGAGCAACATGCTCGAGTAACTGACAGAAAATTTCTATACTAGAAATGAAAAAAATGAGGCACCTATCAAACTGTCGCAACATCCACATATGCTGTAGCAACGAATCCCTGGAATGAGTCAAGTCTGGCGTCCCTATGGCTGGACACCTAAAAGGGTTTTAAAAATATTTATAGCAAGGGTTAGAACCCAAAACATTTGGAAAATATTTAGCAAATGATTAACTTGCAGTAATAAATATGTTTGCATGCTCTTCATATTTTTGTTAGTGTCGCACTCCCTTGAGGACATCCTCACCCCTCCTCTAATTTTCATGACTAATGCCTTAATTAATTCCCCTAGTTATTTATCCCATAACAAGATAACCGATATAACCCCTTGCAACTACCCTACTCTAATCGAGTATGCAATAATTATGATTTCTAAATTATTATCAACATTAACTTAATTAATCATTCCCCCTTTTTAAATTCATATAAGTTTCAGACCCGTTATACATATAATACAATTCACGGCCTGTATTAATTTACCCGTATACAATTATTTATCTCATTATATACGTATAACCACATTACAACATTCACACATATGTTGAAATAATAAATAATAATTGATAATAGCCATCTTCCTGAGTAATAACTCACCGAATGTATATTCTCTAAAGTGCTATCCCACTAGGTTTATTCACATAACCTAATTACCCCAAGTTAGAATCGCTCACTAACTTGGTTAATAACATAAATATTGGAGGCAGTCATATTCCTTCCCTGAAAGTGAGATGCCCCTCACCCATATAATGGACGCTATGATCTGGGGATATACTCGCCCTACTCCTCAAGCTAGGGGATTCACCCTCTACGCGCAACCTCCCCTGATAGCACTAGATTATCTATAATAAAAATATCTAGCCACTGATATTAATGAACACACCATATATATATATATAATTAAAATAATCCCGGCTTTATTGTGTATTAAATCTGTAACACTAGCCTATACATCATAACTTGAGTTTATGGTCCAACTCAAATTATTAATTAATTTGCACATTAATTAATTTAATTACTTTGGTATCACTCAACCACTATACCCGGACTCTCCCACTTGATCCGAAATTTAATATTTTGGAATATATTTCTCCAAAATTAACAAAAATGTGTCACCCATAAATTCCCTCAAAATCCCAATTACTTTCCCTCATAATTGTTAAGAGTTTATGTCCTATATTTATTTCTCACTAAATAGGTTGTGGGAAAAGAATTTTAAGTAAATTTCCCTTATATACTAAAACTGGCTGACCTGCCAAAAATCCTCGACCATCGATCGATCGATCCCACCCATCGATCGATCGATCGAACATGTCTTCATCTTCTCCGAAAGCCTGTTTCTGCCATCGACGAAAACCTTAAATGTACAACTCCTACTACAGTCTAACCCAGGTCCTATCATCAATATAATACACCAAGAAAATTATAAGGAACCCCCATTAAGTCCCCAAACCCAGTTTCATTTTCGTTCTCTTCCAATTTTTTGAATTGGGGAAAAACTCGTGTTATTCGTTAATTAGTCTCAACACCCAATTACCATCTCAAATTCGTTCATAATTCGTCTGGGTTTTCACATCTAACCAGTACATATAAATCTCAGATTATAACATGAATCTCTACGACAATTTCAAATCAGAAGATTTATCTACAAAATCCCCATTTTTGTACCCTCTTTACCCCAAAACGAATTTTGGTTCCCACTTCACACAAATATGAATTATAATACAAATAAATGATACATCAAGTTAACCACTTGCCTTATGGTTTCTTAGGATCTGATCGGAGTTGTGATTCTTAAGGTTGATGATGAAATCCCCTTTGTTTCATGCCTTTGTCTCCCAAATTGGTTCCCATTGGCTTTAACTGCTCCCTAGGGTACTCTTTCCAACTTTGGGTTTTCCATAGTTTAATCTGTCGTTCCCCTTTTTCCTTTAATTAAGTAATTAGGCTTAATCCCGTTTTTAGCCTAATGGGCCAAGCCCAAGTGACCCAAATACCCCCGTGTGGGCCCGACTATGCCTAAAAACTTCCCCAGACCTATTTAATACCCCCGAGCACGCTATTCCGACTATCTCGACCCTTCCAGACTCAACCGTACACTCATAATTTACATCCAGATAAGTTTATAAAATTTCTTATCTCCCACCTAACTTAGTCTGGAACCGACTCCCGGTTGAGATAAGTAAACTCCACGTCATTCATACTTTTAAGACGTAAATAAATATTACTATTTACCTAGTAAATTAATTTCCCATAAATATTAACCAATTATTCTCCCGATTAATATTTATATAAAAATTTTCATAATTAATTCCATTAAATTACGCCACACTAGTAATTTAAATTCTTCCCCAATTAATTAACAATTTAATGTATAAAATTACAGGGTGTTACACCTGATCAAACCCTTAGACCCTTGTCCATTACCAAATCCACTTTCGAAAAACTTCAAACCTGATGCCCGTTTTGACTTTCACCAAAAGACTGGCCATAACACCGACCAATATTTCCATCTCCGAAACACAATCCAAAGCCTGATTGACCGGGGTATCATCGCCATACTAGCTAATCCTAAACCAAAACCTAACCATAATCCACTCCCGAATCATGAAAATGCCATCTTCCAAGAAGAAGACTCAGAATTCGACCCATCCACCCAAATCATGCCAATTAAATCACCAGTCATACCCATATACTCTTCTAAACCTCTCCAGACATGCCCATATTTCCTCTTACACCCTACCAACCTTACCGATCAAACCTTATCACTCCTCACTAGAGCATGCATCGATGTTCGTACCTCTTCTAGAGGTAAATATATGGAATTATCAGAAGTGCTGAACCAACTCCTAGAGTTCGGGCTGAAATTGCCCTCTCGGGTGACTATCGACTGTTAGAGATTCAGTGGATTATTCTTAGAAGCTCAAAAATGGGCTCGAGAGTCAGACAGCTAGGGTGGTCCCAACCGACAAAGTCAGTCTAGATGACCTGGTCCAGATCATCGAAGATTTGTTTCGACAGACTCGTGATATTTGTGGCATATTCGAGCTGCCCGACGCTTTGAAATTATAAGGGCACCTGGTCCCTTCAGCCCTGCATTTCCCTGCCAAATGGAAAGAATTATACGAAGAGGCCATAGAAGTTGTAGAGTGTATTGAATTTTCATGGAAAGATAATATCGTTTCCACCGAATGGGGGGACGATTCCAAAGATTCAGATGAAGATCCAGATTTAGGAAAGATTATGTGATAGCCAACCTATGCGGAATGATATCATTCTAGGAGCTACTAGGAGAGATCGATTAGGTAGTTGAGCAACCCAATATCGATGAAGAAATAGGGTTTCTATTTTCCCCCTCTTTCGTGAACCACATGACCAGGTTGGGGAGACATTACTAGAACCTAAACTTAAAATTATTAGCAAGCGATAAAGGGAAAGGTGTTGAGAATATCCCTATGCCAGAAATGACTCTTGAAGAAAGTAAGGTCCTTGATCAACAGAAGAAAACTCAAGCTAACATCACTTTATGGTGAGATTTTATGTCTTCATAACTGCACCGAAATTCCCTAATCAGGCTACTCACAAGACCCACAGTTCCTCCCTTAACCACACACTAGAAGAACGGTGAACCTAATCGAATCCTTAACCTCAACTCGAATGCTCTCCTTCTCCGCAGAAGAAATCCCCAAGACTGGTCCTAACCATAATCATGCTTTTAATATCTCTATTGAAGTTATGGGGAAAATTATCCCCCTCTCACTCGTCGACAACATATCAACTCTAAACGTGTACCCATTAAGAACTCTAAGTTGTTTGGGATTGAAAGTGAGCGACTTTGCTCCAACCTCTGCTGTCGTACGTGCATATGATAACACCCCCCATGAAGTAATGGGATCTATCAAGCTTGTAAGAGGGGATAGACCTATAAATCCTATTGTTGAATTCCAAGTCATCGACATCCCTGCCTATTTCAATCTGCTGCTCGGACGACCATGGCTCCACAACATTAAAAGGGTGTCTTCTTCCCTTCATTAGAAATTGAAATTCTTTGACAATGGACGTGTTATCACCATATTGGGAGATAGTGAAAACACCGAGAATATAAGCACCAGTAATTCGATACTTGAGATACAACACATGTTGAAGGATATGCTACTATCTATCTTCCAAGTCGAACCACTCCTACTCCTAGCAAGGGACGACTTCAAAGATAGGGTTTTTCTAGAATATGATCCCCATAGAAACATCAATGTGATACAAAAGTTCAAGAACATGCACTTCATTACCTGACTGGGGCTAGGGCAAAGATAATAAGGGATAACTGAACCTATTGTGTTGAAGAAGGCCTTTCCTCCCTATGGCTTGGGATGTCAACCATCAGAAGAAGAACTCAATTGATCCGTCAGCCTCGATTGAAGAAAAAGTTAGAATGCACCAAAACTATCCTGGGAGATTACCTAAATGGAAGATTCATCAGAGAGGGTGAAGATTTCCCCTTCTGTGACTTCTATGAACCTTGGTATGACCCTGTAGACAAGAGGATGAAACCAAGAATGGAGATCCTTTTTCAAGACAGCTACCCGGGGGGCTGAAACTACGAGCACTATGTATAACTACTCACTAAGGAGACCATAGCTGATATCAAGGATTCTGAGTGACTCCAAGGATTCTTTTAACTTGCAGACTCTAGGGTTGGCACTCTACATGATCCACCCAGGGCCTACATCATTCGATCCATCCTACCTCATTAAAGATGCTGATGCACCTCTTCTCAAATGGCATGCTGCACCTGTTCCACCTGCTAATATTCAACCTAACCCTGATGTTTATCCCCTTTCCCCTTTAGTTGTTTCTTCTCACTCTGATGTAATCGCGACCTCCTATATTGAGGTTCTCAATGCTATTTTTCCAATCAACAAAATAAACAAAGATTTTGAGTATCTAGCTCTGCCTTACATTAATTTCCTTGATTCTAATCAAACTCTAGATGATGATGACTTTACAAATGAAAAATTCTTAACTGATATAAATAAGGCTAATAACAAATAATATAACCACATTCAAGTTAATGAAGATGAAACTATTATTATTAATCTTGGTTCTAGTAGCCAAATGTGCAAGATTAGGACTGGGGCTACCCTTAATGACCACGAGCGCCCGCAACTCGAAGAACTACTAAAGGAATTTGTGGATGTCTTCGCATGGTCCTATGATTATATGCCTGACATTGACCCTCAGATAACACAGCATGATATTCCAACTCTCCCAAAATGTAAACCAGTCAAATAGAAGCTAATAAAGCTCCGTACCGAATGGTCACTCAAAGTAAAAGAAGAAATAGTCAAGAAATTGAAAATGGTCTTCATTCGAGTAATTGAATTTCCCACATGGCTAGACAATATCGTACCTGTGTCAAAATCAGGAGGGAAGGTCCGCATGTGTGTCGACTACTGAGACTTGAAAAAGGCCTCTCCTAAGGATGATTACCCGCTACCCAACATCGATATGATTGTGGATAATACAACCAATCACGCTCTCAAGTCATTCATTGACGGGTTTGTCAGATATAACCAGATCAAGATGCACCCTGATCATCAAGAGAAAACCACATTCATCACCCCTCGGGGAACCTTTTTCTACACTGTCTTTCCATTTGGTCTAAAAAATATAGGGGCTACCTACCAAAGGGTTTCCATAACCATTCTGCATGATCTGATACCCAAGGAAGTCGAGGTTTGTGTATATGACATGATTCTGAAGTCCAAGACTAGAGAAGGTCATGCTCCCTCTCTCAAAAAATTCTTTGAATGATTGCGATAATACCAAATGCGACTTAACCAACATAAATGTGTCTTCGGCGTTACCAAAGGACAACTCTTAGGATTCATGGTTAGTGAGAAAGGGATAGAAGCAGATCTTACTAAGATGTAAGACATACTTGAGATGCCACCTCCCTGAACGGAGAGAGAAATCTAAGGATTCCTTGAAAAATCACAATACATTAGTCGATTCATCAGCCAATTGACTTCCATCTGTGAACCCATCTTCAAACTCCTTTGAAAGGATTCAACCAAAGTCTGGAATGAAGCTTGCCAAGAATCCTTTGAAAGAATTAAAAAATACCTAACTCGACCTCCGGTTCTCATGCCACCGCAACCTAGGCTTCATTTACTCCTATACCTAATCGTAACCATTACTGCAGCTGGGGCTTTTCTAGCCCAATACATTGAAGAAACCCATAAAGAGAAAGCCATCTAGTATGCCAATCGAAAATTGGTCGGTTACGAAGTTAACTACACCGCCTTGGAAAAAGAATGTGCCACTCTTGTCTAGGTTACCCAAAACTTACGGCACTACATGCTTGCCTTCCTCATCAGACTCGTATCCTGAATAGATCCCATCAAGTACCTACTTGAGAAGCCCGTCCTATCCAGCCAAATGGACCATTAGTTGATGCTTCTAGCCAAGTTTGATATCACCTATGTCACAGAGAAATCCATGAAAGGAAGATCCATCTCTGACTTCCTCGATGACTACCCTATGGAAGAAGTCCATGTCTAGATTTCCGAATTCCCAGATGAGAATATCCTTTGCGCCTCCCAAGAAGATCTTCGATGGAAAATGTTCTTTAACGGCGTTGCCAATAAAAAAGGATATGGCATTGGAATCCTCCTAATTGCTCCCGATTACTCCCACACTCCTTTTGCCATCAAATTAGATTTCCCATGCACTAGCAACATGACTGAACGCAAGGCGTGCATGGTAGCCCTCAAAGTTTCCCTCAAGAAAGGAATTTGATACCTTGATATCTATGGGGATTCAGCCCTAATCATCGGTCAAGTACACTAGAAATGGAAAGTCAAGGATGAGAAACTCTTACCCTTCCATGCCCACCATGAAGAACTAACTTCTAAATTATAAGAAATCACCTTGCACTGCCTGCCCCGCATAAAAAATAACCTAGATGATGCCCTTTTCACCTTAGCCTCCATGATTGACATGCTCAAAGGAATAACCATGTCCCCTTTCCTTGTCCATAAATAAGACAAACCAACCCACTGCTACCACATCGAGCTCAGCACGGAGGAAGAACCTAAAATAATCGATTTATGGTACTATGATATTTGGCACCTCCTAAAATACAGTAGGTATCCCTAAGGATCTGATAAGAAAGACCGAGCAACTCTCCTCAGACTGGCAGCCCAGTACATTGTGTGTGATAAAGTACTGTTTAAGAGAAACTTCGATGGAACCCATTTACACTGCATCGCAGGGGCTGACATTGAAGAAATGATGCAGAAAATCCATAACGGGGAATGAAAACCCCACATGAATGGCTATATGCTAGCCAAAAAGATCATCCGACAAGGTTACTACTGAACTACTATGGTTCAAGACTGCATAGCCTACGTTTGACGATGTCTCAATTGCCAGCTATTTTCCAACCTACAACACTTGCCTCTGTAAGAATTGTATAACATGACCTCTCCTTGGTCGTTTTCCACATGGGGAATCGGCATCATAGGGAAAGTTACACCGAAAGCATCTAATGGGCACAAGTTCATTCTAGTCGATATTGACTACTTCACCGAATGGGTCGAAGCCGAGTCATATGTAGTTCTAAATGCCAGGAAAGTGGCAAAATTCATTAAGAAAAACATCATCTACCAATATTGGGTCCTACACGAGCTAGTATCAGACAACGGGATACACTTTAAAGCAGAAGTTATGGAACTGGTCAATGAGTATGGAATTTAAAGACACAAATCCTATCCATAGTGACCTCAAACCAATGGGGCGGTCGGCCAGCCAATAAGAATCTCAAAGCTATCATCAGCAAGATGACCAAGAGTTGTCAAGATTGGGTTGACAGTATCCCTTACGCCCTCTGGGGCTACCATACTTCAGTTTGAACCTCTACTGGAGCTACCCCTTACTCTCTAGTTTATGGCATGGGAGTAGTCCTACTCGTGGAGCTAAAAATCCCTTTGCTGCGCGTCATGCTTGAAAATAAAGTCAGTGAGGAAGACTGACACCAAAGCTGTCTTGATGAGTGGTCTCTCTTGGACGAAAGGAGATTGAAAGCTCTATATCATATACAAGGGTACCATCGTTATATATCGCGATCATTTAATAAGAGATTCAAGGAATGTGGTGTCCGAGAAGGGGACTTAGCCCTCAAGGAAATAATAGAGCCCATCTAGGACCCGAGAGGGAAATTCAAGCCTAATTGGAGTGACCCATACATAGTAAAGAAGATCTTATTAGGCGGAGCCTCTATGCTTATAGACCTCGATGGAGAAGAAATGGTGCATCCAGTCAACTTGGGCCATCTCAAAAAATTCTACCCCTAGCCCAAAATCTCGATGCGCTATAACTCTTCTCATGTCCCTTATATTCTTAAAACAAATCTCTTCATTTTACCTACCCAGAACTACGTGGGCCTGATCCTCTAAAAATATTTTCAAAAATGAATTTCAAAATTTTTCAAGACCCTTAGAGGCATGTAGACATCTCATCCCTTCACATGAGCGCGACCCCTTTCTTTTCACAAAATACTATCATTTTCTTATCCCCGAGAACGACAATTCATTTTAACATGTACGTGAACAAAGGGATTATGTATGCCTTAGCGATGAGTATAGATTGTTTAAAATTCAAAAAGTCATCAAGAGGAACAACTAGATGATCATAAACTTATTTATTTCATTACTTGAAATTTTGATACAATTGCATAAGCTTAAGGAGTCAAATGACTTCCCTTACCCCCATTACTCCTAAACAACCCACAAAGTACAAACAGCCACAAACAAAACCAAACACTATACAAAAAGCTTCAGAAAGTCTACCCATAGCTTCCAGAATAACTGCCTCCATCTCCCATATCTCGGGTTCCCCAAACCTCCCCTGACTTGAGGGAATACCGTTGGCTCTCAATTAAGCGATAAGCCGGGACTAGCCTCGAGAAAACCACAATACATCCTTCCAAAGTATCAAAGAAGGAAATCCACCTTTGATCGATCTCCACAACCAGCATCTTGGAGACCACTCTCCTCCACAGCAATTTCATATAGTCCCTTGAGACATGCCAAACTCGCCCAACAGATTGAGAGGGACGAGTCGACAGACATTGATTCTCTCGTAAAGAGCCCAGTCGCATGCGCATACGCTCCATTAGGTCCTCCATGGGAAAGAAATCTAGTGTCCGTGGTGGCACAATTTTCTCCTAGCCATATTGACGCAGAAGCTGTCAAGGAAAGTAGAAAGAGGTATGCCTGAGGCCAACAAGTCGGATGTACTGATACTCTCTGAGATCCAAAATGGGCAATAGTTCTCCCCATAATGGCACAGACCAGCGTAAGCCCAAAGCTTAGTGCCCTACAAACTTGTTCCCCCAACTCTTAATGTCCAGGACTACGCTAATGAAATAGTGCGAGAAGGATTTTGGAACCGCCGACAAGGGATACTCAGGTGGCACCACCATGCAGAATCTCTCAGACAACCACATAAACAACACGGGGCTCCCTCCAAAAAAGTCAGAACGACTTTTTCGCCAGGCATTCAGGCCATTCAAGGTCTCCCCAGTATCACCATCGTAGGATTGTGATGATAAGATATCCAGGAAATAGTAGCCGCCAGTTAGGGTCCATCTGCGTCTCCCCAGTAACCAACAGAACTTTAGAAATAAGGCCTAGGATGACGGCCCCGTCATATCTAGCATCGCCCACGTCCTGCGAATGCACAGACTGCAACACCACAGAAGTGAAATCATTCCTCCCTTAGCTAATGACGGAGACACCAAGGCCCTCCTTTACTAAAAAATTTCAAAAAACTCTTTTTTCCTACTTTTTCTCAAAAAGGAAGCTCCTTTTCAACCTAGCCATCGAGGCCATTTTTTACTTTTTACTCAAACATATTCAAAAAATTCCAAAACACACACTCTTTCTACTCTTTCTTAAAATAAAAACTCAAAAGCAAACTAAAGTCCATGTAGACTAAGACACTAAATCAAAATAATAAAACAAAATGTGAATATCTTTTTGCATTTTAAGTCTCTTTTTAGATGCAAGGCCACTACATCAAGCATTCAAATCTAAGCTCCCGCAGTCAGCAATGAATCTGCAAGAAATCCGAAAGAAAAGAACCAAAATTGGAGGTCACCTCATCTTCCCCATAACCCTCTCTCCTAGGTACCATACGTACCAAAACTTGCACACCGTCAACTGCCGCATTTGCGCATGTCCCCCAGTCACCTCGGTGTGCTGAATGGCTATCCCCCAAGGATAAAAGGTCACCTGCAAGTCCCCAGCAAAAGCGAAGGATCAATATCAATAAAAGATCATCATGGAAAAATGGTCTTAAGGAAAGAAGAATTTACCCGACCACCCACCGATCGGCACTGTCCCTTCACCTCCTCGAGGTACCCCAAAAGATTGTGTCAATGCCTATTGGCACACCTACATCTATGCCGGTCGGCACACCCTTTAAAATATCATACAAAAAGTCTGAAAAATACCAAAAAATCACAAAAAATTCCCGAAAAATTCATAAAATTGCCAAATCCATTCTAGCACCTTCTTCATTAAGGAAAACATTTTTTACACCCCTAGTGGAATTCCAGAGAATCATTCTCCCCAACAACGTCTCCAAAAGATGCTCCAAATTTTCCCCAGCTACAAATCCTCGGATCATTCACTCTTTCCCAATATCCAATGAAGACAAATCATCCCCAGTAGAGTCCCCAAATTTCTCGATGGAAAAGTACACCTCTTTTAGGTCAGAATTGACCTCGGTCTTGGCTCTTCAACTCAGTTAGGTCAGAATTAACCTCGGTCGTCACCTCTTATAGGTCATAATTGACCTCAGTTTTGGATCGTCCCCTCAGTTAGGTTAGAATTGACCTCGATCCTCAGTCGTCACCTCTTTTAGGTTAGAATTGACCTCGATCTTAGATCGTCACTTGAGTTAGGTCAGAATTGACCTCGGTCCTCGGTCATCACTTCTTTTAGGTCCGAATTGACCTCGGTCTTGGATCATCACTTTAGTTAGGTCAAAATTGACCTCGGTCCTCGATCGTTAACTTTTTTAGGTCAGAATTGACCTCGATCATGGATCATCACCTCATTTGGGTCAAAATTGACCTCGATCCTCGATCGTCACCGATCGTTACCTCAATTAGGTTATAATTGACCTCGGTCTTGGATCGTCACCTTAGTTAGGTCAAAATTGACCTCGGTCCTCGGTTGTCACCTCTTTTAGGTCAGAATGGACCTCGGTCTTAGATCATCACCCGAGTTAGGTCAGAATTGACCTCGATCCTCGGTCGTCACCTCTTTTAGGTCAGAATTGACCTAGGTCCTAGATCGTGGTGTAAATTAATTAATGTGTAAATTAATTAACTGGGAGTCGGACCACAGACTTGGATCGGTATTAAATTAATGTGTGTTAATTAATTTAATTAGAGTCAGACGATAGACTCGAGGAGGTATTAAATTAAAATGTGTGTTAATTAATTTAATTAGAGTCGGACGATAGACTCGGGAAGGTATTAAATTAATATGTGTGTTAATTAATTTAATTAGAGTCGGACGATAGACTCGGAGAGGTATTAAATTAATATATGTGTTAGTTAATTTAATTAGAGTCGGGTGATAGACTCGGGAAGGTATTAAATTAATAAGTGTGTTAATTAATTTAATTGAAGTCGGACCATAGACTCGGGGAAAGTATTATATAAATTGAGGTGTGAGTTAAATATATTAGAGTCGGACCATAGACTCGGGAAGACGATAAGTATTAAGCGAGAAAATTAATTACGTTGAGTCGGGCCACAGACTCAGGAAATTACAGGCAGTGTATGGGATTTTTAGTACACGGTAAAGTCGGGGTTTATAATATATATATACGGTGTAGTGATAGTATATATATATATATATATATACACGTGTATATATTGTGTGTGATATTAAATTACAGGCAGTGTACGAAATTTTGAATACATGGTAAAGCCGGGGTTTATATTATATATATACGGTGTAGTGATAGTATATATATACGTGTATATATTGTGTGTGATATTAAATATCAGTGACTAGATATTTATTCAATTTATATACTCTAATGCTATCAAGGGAGGTTACGCGATGTAGGTGAATCCCCTAGCTTGAGGAGTAGGGCGAGTATATTCCCAGGTCATACCGTCCGGTATATATGGGTGAGGGATTTATCTCACTTTCAGTGAAGGAATATGACCGCCTCCACTACGTTTATATTTTGGGCCAAGTTGGTGAGCGATTCTAACTTGGGGAAACTAAGTTTTGTGAGCACACCTAGTGAAATTGCATTTTAGAGGGAATCATCCGGCAAGGGTATACTCGAAGGGATGGATATACGTATGTTATATGTGTGGATGTTGTAGTAAAGGTACGTATATAATAATAGTAAATATTATATATGGGTAATAATACAATGTGTGATGTATTTACTTTATATAACTTGTTACACAGTTATATGCTACTATTTAAGAGGAATTGATTAAGTTAATTGTGAGATAACTTATAATTCAAGAAATTATTATACTCGGGTTAGAGTAGTATGGCAAGGGAAGGTTATATCAAGACTAGTTGGACGGGGTAGCACAACTAGGTGGGGTTAAGATAACCGGTAGGTGTGCACATTAGTGGAGGGATGAGAATGTCCACAAGGTAGTGAGACACTAACTTAAATATGAAGCGCATTCATGCATTTTCAATTACCGCAATTAATTCACTTGCTAAATATTTTCAAAATGTTTTGGGTTCTAACCCTTGCTATAAAACTATTTTCAAAACCTTTTAGGTGTCCAGCCACAGGGACGCCGGGATTGATATTCTATTCCAGGGACACGGAGTTGCGATATATGTGGATGCTAGCAGGAGTTTGGATTAGACGCATCATTCATTCATTCCTAGAGTAGGAATCTTGTATCAGTTTCAGTTTTATTTAGGGCATGTCGCCCAGACTTTCAGTTCAGTTTTCAGATTTGTTTAATTCTTGTGTTGGATATTTGTTTTGGATTATTTCACTTTGGTGGCCGATGGTTTATTCGGCAAATTGTTTAATTAATTATTCAGTTGAGTTTTATTCAGTTGTGTGAATGGTTTATATTTATTTCTGCATGTACTGTTTTGTGTAATTAAAAAGTTAAAAATTGGCACCAGCTTTTGGAATACTAGGTGGTTAGTAAATTTTAAAAAGTTTTCGACAATGATGCTAAGGATGATCCAACTGGGATTCTTGTTTTAATTTGGTATATGACTGATCACCCGGTATTTTATTAGGCGGGGTGTCACACATGTGGCACAGTTGGACACAACAAAAGGGGTTGCTAAGGCATATCAAGAAAGGAGGCTGCAGCTAACAAGAAGAGAGGGAACATCACAAAATAATGGTGGTAAAGGTAAAAGAAAGGGAAAGGTAGTGTAGCGGGGATATAAAAAAATTATGATGTTGCAGCTAAAGTAATGGGGTGGTAAGGTGAGCAGAGAGGGAGAGGAAAAGCAAAGGGGGGAGGCAGGATAAGAGAAAGTGGAGATCAAGCACAAAGCAATCTGGTGAGAGTGTCTACAACTAAGAGGGTCAAGATGAAAGAAGGAAGGGGCACTATATTAGTTGAGAGTAGTTGAATGTAGCCAGCCAGAATCACCTTCAACACCAAACCAGTAGCCACATGTTTTAGTTTAAGTTATGTCTACTTTTAGACTATGTTTTGGTACAATTTGGTTTTGAATTATGCCACGTAATCACTTGAAAAGTGCACATACATGACTCATTCATTGCTTACATTTTTCTTTCAAACTTTGATAAAAAAAAATCATCAACATTTCACCTAGTTGTTGGAATTGATAGCCACTCAAATTTACTACAATTCATACATTTTAAAAACTTAGCATATTTGCTAGTTTCTTTAGTTGAAGTCAAAAGTCTCGTATGGTCATCACAGCCTCTAAAACATTTGAGTTTTTTCCATTGGCAGTTATTTTCCTAATGACCATACAACTGGCACCCAAAGCATGCTTGTTGGTACTGTCATGAATTTGTTGATGATTTCTTTGCATTCCTCTCTTTCATAACATCTTCAAATATAGTAAATCTCGTACAGGTATTGAATTGACACTTCAGCAGCGTACTCACTTGACTTATGTTCATATAACATCATCAAACTATTACATTGTGATTCTTTGCATTTCGTAAAAATCTAAGGACACTTAAATGCTTTATGACCTTCAATGTCAAAAAATTGACATGTAATTACCTCTTGTGTTGAAGCGTCTTCATTCCCCTTGTCAAATCCACCTCCCATGCCGATTTCTTTATCTTTTGCATGCTTGGCAGATTGTTGTAATGAGAAAATGTTAGATTGTGTTGTTCAAAGTTAGGGTTGATGTAATGAGGAAATGTTATTTTGTGTTGTTCAAAGTTTAGCTTTTATAATGACTAAGGGATGGTTTCCAATGGCTATATTGATGGTAATAAGTTGTACTCCAATGGCTATATTGTAAATTGAATTTAATGAAGTGGTGTTTGCATTGGTTTTTAAAGCCTCTTTTTAGTTATTGACAATAGTTTAAATTTTGGCCCTTTTTTGTTATTGAAATTAGAGTTTGGTACAAGGGGTACAATGGAAAAAGTTAACAGACTTCAAGGGGACTGTCAAAAAAGAGTGGCAAAGTCTAAAAGAAAAAAAATTGTGGATAAAGTCTAATTACAAAATTAAATGGGTGGTAAAGTCAAATACCCCAATTTTTTATTTTATTTTTTTGTCAATATTCTGTAAAATTAGAAAACTGGAATAGAAACCGGTTTTCTAAATTGGGAAAAAATAATTTTAAATGCATTCACCGTATTCTTGTTTTCATAAAAAAAATTTCCAGAAAAGAACTTCACAACTAAATAGGGCATGTATTAGCGCTTTCCCAATATTCCATATATTCAAGATTATTAGAGTTCCTCTTGGAAATTTAATTGCCCAGACTTTAAACGTATTCTTTTTGAAATTCCGATATTATTTTCATAATAAGAGATGGTGTGTCTACAAGCACGCATACAACTCTGCTTGTGCACAGTGCACACATGCACAATCAACAAGAACTAAACTAAACATCAGGTTACACCTACAAATTGTTCGAGTCAAGACAAGAGGATAATAATTTGAAGGAATTGAGAAGACAGGAAGAGTACCTTTTTTATGGAGTACCATTTGCACCTGTAACAGTAAAAAAAAAGAGTAACTAACGAGCAGCACCGACAAAACTATGGATTGGGTCTAATTTGTGCCAGTCAAATATGGGTTGCGCTAAATGTGGGCGGATCCAAATGTTGGTCGAGCTAAATGTGGATTGGGTCAAATATGGACAGACCAAATATAAGCTTAGCCAGCCTATTTTTTTCAACTAAATAAGTATTACAATTCCAGATATATTTATAAAAAAATCATATATTACTCACAACTTTTACAAATGAACTTTATATATGACTCGTAGTAGTGGCAAATGGACGGTTATGAACGGATCAAAAATGGATACGGATAAATTTGGACGGGTCAAAAGCGGGTCAGACATAATAGTTTGAGCGGGTCGATCGGGTCAAACCCGGATCGGGTCGGGTTGACCCACTTTTTATTTGAAAAAACAATTATTATACCATATACGGATAAATATGGTATAATAATTTTGAAAAAAAATATACAAATAAGTACTTAAATAAAAAAAAAAGTCTTTAAACTCTTTAGTAATTTGAGTTTTATTTTTTAAGAGGTTCCAAAACCATTTTGACCCGCTAATGCCCCGCCAACAAACCGTCTTATTGGATCGTTCCAACCATTTTGATCCACAAACACAATTAATGACCCCAAACACATTATTTTGGGTGGGTTATGGACAGTTTCATCCTCAAGAACCCATATTACCGGACTAATGACTCGTAACTTTTAAAATTGGGTTCCATATTTGATTCATAGCTTTTAAATATGGACCCATATTTGAGTCATAACTTTTAAATATGGGTTATATATTTAACTCATAACTTTTAAATATAGGGCCCATATTTAAATGACTGGATTAATATGAGTTGTTTTATTATTTGGGCGACATTTTGCCTCTACTAGTAATGAGATACATAAATTTTGCAGACTTATTTTAATAAGAAACAGTGGACAAGCAGAGACAGTGACGGGTGTGCGACGAAGACTTCAGACAGACAGCCACTCGTGGGTGTTCTAATCGAGCTGCATGTGTGCGCGCGAGTTTGAATTTGGGGATGTGTGTGTCTGTGATTGAATTTGGTTCTATTTTCTTTAATGTAGGAATCTCTAATGCGGTGTTGATAATGCTGTTTTGAGCTGTTATTTGATGGTGTCGTTTTGTCTTTAGTCACAGTGTTGAGTACCACCTTACGTGTACCATTCAATGTTTGCCTACTTTGATCGGGACATCACTCTTTAGTCTCAGTGTTGAGCACCACTTCTACTAAGTAAACAAATTTAAAAGAACAAGTTATTCCATATTGAAAGTTACGGCAACGAAATTCACCAATCTGGATGTCCGGATGCGCAGAATCCACAACTTCATTTATGCCCGTTTACCCTGATCCCTGTGCAATTTTAACAAAATGAAGTCACCAAACATATGATTCACGAGAGATAAATATCTCCATTCTAATATTTTAACAAGTTTAAAGTGTAACTTAATATATGAGAAGGATTGAAAGGAAGCCTCCAATATATAATATAAATATAGACTACGTTAAAAATTTCAGATGTCATTAACATGTCCTTTTAAACACCGCGGGGGTCTAAAAAGAATTTTGTTAACCATTTTAGATGAGACCACTAATGTTTATACTCCCACGATTTCTCACATATAATTTTATATGAAAATATAATAAAATACTCCTCCCACCCTTTAGAGACCCCCAACAATTAAGCAATACACAGGATATTGTTGCAGACTAACCCAGCCTTTCCTACATACAATCCAGTAAAATCAACTTCTCAGCTTCTCGCCTAGGGCTACGAAACTATGCTGTTTGTAAACAGCTCGAAGTCAGCATGTTGGTGAAGTTATTAATCCCAGCTGGAGCCATACATGTGGCATTTAATAAACAAGCTTGAGCTTGTGTCGATGAAAGCTCTAGCTCGCCTCGTGTAGACTCACCAGTGACGGATCCATAATTTCAGTCCGGGGGGTGGAACTTTAAGGGTAAATTTTTTTTTAATGATACATCAACATGACTCAAAATTCAAATTAGGATAAAATAAATCCGGATCAATATTCAAAAATCCTAAAACTATTATATTCAGAATCCCTAACCATATTCAATTCTAAACCCTTAAAATTAGCAACTTCAATTCATAAGTTGTACAAAATTAACCAGATCAATTCAAAATCCCTAACACTACTGACCAAATTCGATTCAATCAATTTTAGTGTGTGTTAAAGGTCCTAAAAAACGCGGGGCGTGATTGAGGCGTGGAGGCCAAGCCTTAAGTCTTAGAAGCCTAGGCGCAAAAAGGCGTTTAGACCTTCTTAATATATTTTAACATTTTTTAACCATAACAAGGCTATTAAAATACAAAAATTGCACAGATTATAAAAATATGTCTGAATATATGCAAATTAAAATACTATTTGATTATTTTGGATGAGATAATGGTCCGGTTTGTAAACAAATTCTTTAAAATGCGACATCGTTTCACTAAATCATTGTTGTTTTTAGAAAAAAATGCGCCTTAAGGGTTTGATCAAGAATAAGGCGTGAAAAGCGTAAGGCGAGGCGTTTCTCCCAAGCCTTAAGCCTAGGCGGAGCCTAGGCAGGTTTTTTAGAACAGTGATCTAACCACGCAACAAATAAGTACACAAAAATGGAATATAAAACATTATTAGATCCCACATTACACATTATTAAACATTTTTTAGACAATAGAAATTAACAGATTAAACATTTTAACCCCTAAATATATTAAACAAAATTTATGAGGAGAATTAAAAGTTAAGTGCTTAACCTGACATCGCTTCCCAAACTTGTTCAATGCATCTGTAAAAGCAGTTCATCCCTTTGTCATGTCCATGAACAAAAAAATTCTCATGCTTCCTATTCTCTAAGAAAGGTTCTCTGGCCTATATAATAGAAAATTATCGTTCAGACCTAAAGAATATAAATTTGTTTTAAGTTAAAACTTGGAAAAATAAGACTAAATTAAAACTAAAAGGATATACATGAACTAAGTTTATTTCAAATTGGAAGAATAAGACTGAAATATAACTTAACCTGTACTATAGTTGGGAAAGAGATGAGTATGAGATAGAAGAGAGCTTGGGTGAAACCACATACCTGCAGTAGGTGAAACCAGCAACAGTTAAAACCATTAAACTGATTTATAAACAACCCTACAAAGGCAACAATGGGAGAGGAGGGCTGGGCTCGATAAAGCTCGTTATGTCTAATAATTCATTTACCCCCAAAATCTGAAAATAAAGTTTTAGGCATGTTAGAGAACCAAACTCTCTCTCTTTATATACCAAATATTAGACGAGACTCAAAAATTGCTCGGTTATGAGGTTGAGCTCCTTAATGATTCATTGAGTTATGTGAGTCAACCTCGAGTTTAAGAAAATTTCTGAGTTGAGTTAGATTAAGTTCGACTTGAATTCAATCTAGATTAAATTTAAACAAGCTCACTTAAGTTCGGTTTGACTCAATATATTTGCAGCCCAAATCATGACAACCCCCAACCCCACCCCCCCGGGCCCCATCCCCACCTCACCCCCACCCCAACTACCACCAATACACAATCAAATGATCTTCATCATTTTCAATCAAATTTTCTATGTTTATTAAAACATATGGAGCTTCTTGTACATACATGCGTAGTTAATCATCACTACCCACAAGGCTCCACCCAGCTGTTTTCTTCAAACTCCCTTTTTTCATCACTTTCCTCAGCCTTAAAACATCCTCCCATCGTCCCACCTCTGCGTACATATTAGACAACACAACATAAACCCCATGGTTACGAGGATCCAAATTAAGAATCTCTTTTACCACTCGTTCGGCAATATCGATGTCCCCACTATTTTTACAAGCACCTAACAACGCTCCCCAAATCATCACATCAGCTTTCCACGACATTCCCCTTATCAACTCTTCGGCCTCAAGCAACTTCCCACCTCGGGCAAGTAAATCAACCATGCACCCATAGTGCTCTATCTTGGGCTGAATCCCATACACCCTTTTCATAGAGTAAAAAATGTCGCGACCCAAACGGAGCAATCCAGCATGACAACACGCAGATAAAACCCCAACAAATGTAATATCCGTTGGCACAACCGTTTCTTTCTTCAGCCCCTGAAAAAGATCAAGAGCTTGTTTGGCATGTCCGTGAACCGCCAACCCACAAATCATCGCATTCCAAGTCGCAATGTTCCTTTCGGACATACTATCGAAACACCTTCTAGCCATCACAATTTCCCCATTCTTGGCATACATGTGCACCAATGCTGTACCAAGAATCACATTCACTTCAATTCCTTTTTCTCTCATATAAAAATGAATCCTTTCTCCCAAATCCAAACACCCCGATTGAGCACAAGCCGACAACACCGAAACCAACGTCACCCCATTAGGCTCAACCCCCTCCCCAACCATTTTCTCAAATACCACCAATGCATCATCAGCACAATGCATTTGAGCATACCCACATATCATTGTTGTCCAAACACTCAAATTCCTGTCATCCATTTCGTCAAACACTTTCCGGGCATTCTCCAAACTACCCGAAACCGAATAACACCTAATCAAACCTTTAAGAACATGCAAATCTAACTCCAACCCAGATTTCAAAATATGGGTGTGCACTTGTTTACAATAACCTAACCATTTTAAACAAGAACAAGCCTTTAGAACAAAAGGGTAGGTGTGTTTTCCTGGTATAACACCAACCCTTCTCATTTTTATGTAAAGAAACAAAGCTTCAGTGGGATTTGGGCTAATAGCCTGGGCTCTTATAAGGGTGTTCCACATAAATGAATTAGGTTGTTGGGTATTGTTGAAAAGTTTGATTGCATAATTGAGATTGCCAAATTTTGAAAGAGCATAAAAGGATAATAACCTGCTTGTGGCAAAGTTGTCATGAATACGGGTGGTGATGATCATTTGGGCATGGATTTGTTGGAGTTGGCGCATTGAAGTACACTTGTCAGCTAGGAGAGACAAATGCGGTTGGGGAACAAGAAGGGTTGATGTGCAAAGTGAACAAACTAAGAGGTTTCTAAAAATAGATTTGGGTGTTTTACGCGGGAACATATTGTGTTTGAGTCTCTTCACCGAGAGTAAATAGCCTTATTTATATAAATTCTGTTTTAATTTCGTGTCTTGAAATTGAATTTGAAAGATCAAAATGTTTAAAATTTGAACTACACCCTTAACATATTGAGGATCAAAAACCAGTGGACAAATATTTGGTTAGGTTTAGACTTCAAAGACTCATTTGAGAGTGATATTTCATTATGTGGTTTGAGATGACAATGGTGGTGGTGGTGGTGGTGGTGGTGGTGGTGGTGGCCGGAGATCACAGTGGTTGTTTAATCTTTTAGTATGATTTGGATTTAGAATTACAAAATTTTCGGTTTGACGTAAAATTAGGGTTCCATGTGGAAGAAGATGAAAGAGGGATTTTTATTTTTTTTTAAAAAGTAAATTACTCCTAGGTCCTTACCTTTCTATTTATTTTAATTTCATCATTGTTCTTTTTTTTGTTTCAATTTCATCATCAACCATTCATTTTGTCTCAATTTCGCCCTTGTCATTTTTTTTGTTTCAATTTTGTCCTCAACCTTCCGTTTTATCTCAATTTAGTCTCTCTCTTAAATATTTTGGATGCAATTGACTATTTTACCATTCTTTATTGAAAAATAATAAAATGGAAGTTATATTATTATTAGATAACTATATGTAGCCCCCTAGTTAATAGTTTTTTTATAACCAAACCCCCTTAAAGCTAGGTTGCACATTTCGGCCCTTTTATGCACGAAGTTCCTTAAATCATGGATTTTGGTAACTCATATGTGTAATAGTAAATACCATTTTGACCCTTGTAGCCAACACATCAGTTTTTCATTAGAGTGTGAAACTCCATTACTTACCGTTCTTCATATATAACAGGTTGGGATAGGAGAATCCCATACATATGGTTGAGGTTTAAACTGTTTAGAAGTAATATACACTTATAATATTGTATAAAAACCCATAACCCATAAAAGTCTAGGTATCAATGATAAATCCATAAATAAGAGATACCAGATCATGAATATGGTATCTTTTTTAAACACCATATATATGGTATCTAAGCATCTATTAACATTTAAAAATTTTGAGCGTATGAACTATTCCAAAAAGTTTGAACACCAAATCCAAGTTTTGGTTTATATATAGACTACATCAAGCATTGATGGTGATGACATAAAGCATTGAGGACGAAGATGGTGGTGATATTTCAAATCTAGGTGAAATACCTGTGCAATCATCACTATGTGGAGAGAGGAGAGAAGGGAAATAAAATGAGTTATGGAGAGACAGACATGTCATAACTCTGTCTTTCTCGAGCCTTGTGTTAACTGTGTAAAAGACCTCGAGTCATGTGCTCTCAAGGTGTAAATGATCTGAACCCTTTAATTTTTTGGTGAGGTGGCTTAAATATGTTTTAATTTGAATGTTTTATAAAAATAAATATTTTTATGAAATAGATTTTTGACACAATGTATTATTTTATAAAATTTTCAAAATAAAATATTTGAAGTCAAATATTTTTATGCATGTGCGTGTATATAATATTATATATATATGTTATATATTTGTATGCGTGTATAGTATACATTTATGCTTTATATTAACAGCAAGCGTTGATGGGGACTACATCAAGCATTGATGGTGATGACATAAAGCATTGAGGACGAAGATGGTGGTGATATTTCAAATCTAGGTGAAATACCTGTGCAATCATCACTATGTGGAGAGAGGAGAGATGGGGAATAAAATGAGTTATGGAGAGACAGACATGTCATAACTCTGTCTTTCTCGAGCCTTGTGTTAACTGTGTAAAAGACCTCGAGTCATGTGCTCTCAAGGTGTAAATGATCTGAACCCTTTAATTTTTTGGTGAGGTGGCTTAAATCGAAACCATTAAATGTCGGGACATATACCAAATAGTCCCTCAAACATTTTTTAATATTCATTTAGTTCAAGCCTTTTTATTTTGCCTCAAAAAGTCCTTTGCCACATATTTTAGAAAGGGAGTGCCGCTGGCGCGGACCTCTAAAAATAAAAGAAGATTGAGTGCTTGAGGGACTAAATGGGTTAAACTAAAAATATGTGCCCTTTTTAAAAAATATATATTTATAGTAGGGACTATTAAATAATTGACCCTTAAATGTCTTACATGTTTATGAAATAGTAAAAACACCCTTACACCTTATTATATATATATATATATATATATATATATGTGTGTGTGTGTGTGTGTGTGTGTGTGTGTGTGTGTGTGTGTGTGAGAGAGAGAGAGAGCAGGTATCTACCAAAATCCATTAAGAAAGCAACAGGTTTCTACCAAAAATCCATGAAGAAAGCAAAACCAGTAGGAAAGGAAAAAAGCAGTAGGTATCTACCAAAATCCAATAAGAAAGCAAGATATTTTCCACCATGATATATATATATATATATATATATACACACACACACACACGGGTTTACGTGAGGTATCTACAAAAATTCATTAAGAAAGCAAAATATTTTCCACCATGATAATATGAGAGGTGATATGATCTTTGTATGTTGTGATAATGAAGCTTTTATTTACTTGTAGTTATCTGCATGAGGCATCCGAAGTACAAGTTGTACTGATGGGTTGACAATGAGAGAGGGGCCGCAATGTTTAAGTAAGAAGTATTTGGAGCTATTTCTATAATTAATATATAAGAGGGGGTGATATCTAATTGTCCCTATTATTATTTGTGTATAAAAAATAGTTTTTTATCTGAGAATAATAGTAAAAAAATAGTTTTTATTTTTATTTTTATCCCAGTTGTTTTTAAATTTTTTTAAAAAAACTGGAATAATAATTTTAATATTAAAAATAGTTTTTTTATTTATAGATTTTTTTTTTAATTTTAATTAAAAATATTTAACTTGATGTCTTAGATTCACGATTCATTGGTGCCGCTAACGCGGACCCACATCACAAGAAAATTTTTATTTATCAATTATATTGCATAGATGGGGGGAAAATTGATGTCTTAGATTTGTGCTTGGTTACTTCGCGGGATCGGACCCATATTCATTAAATGACGTGGGTTCGCGTCAGCGACACTAATCAATCGTGAATCTAAAACATCAAATTAAACAATTTTAATTTAAATTAAGAAAAAAGAGCTTTTTATAAATAAAAAACTATGTTGACTATTAAAATTATTGTTTCAGATTTTTTAAAACAAAATTAATAACAACTAGGATAAAATACAAATAAAACTATTTATTATTATTATTATTATTCTCTGATAAAAAATTATTTGTATACACAAATAATAATAACCTAGTTTATTTTTCAAATTTTATAACATCCATTTTACTATTTTTTAATAAAGAAGGGCAAAATAGTCAATTGCATCCAAAATAGTTAGGAGAGGGACTAAATTGAGATAAAATGAAAGGTTGAGGATGAAATTGAAACAAAAAAAAAAGGACAGGGACGAAATTGAAATAAGTTAAAAGATAAGAGACTTATAGGTTAGTTTACTCTAAAAAAATTATATTTAAGGGTATTTGGGCAGAAATTTGGGGAATTAAGAAATAAAGTTTTTTTAGAAAATACAAATTTGACCCTGGAATTTGAGGGTATTTTCAATTTTAGATCCGATATTTCAAAAATTGCAATTTTAACCATGAATTTTAAAAATTACTTCAATTTGATTGTCGTTATATTACTATAAGAAAATGTAAAGGGATATTAACTGACTCGAAATTTTGACTTCTATTTATTATGTTGACTATTTAAAAATGACATGCGTCTTGAAAAATAAATAATTAAAATAAATATAAAGGTGCCACTTATGAAAAAAGTATAAGATTTTTTTTTTAAATAACACACTACACCAAAATGGGCAAATTGTCACCTTTCAGCCGGCCAGTCTTGTCAAGGTCATTGACCGTGACAAAAAAACACGCGTTTTATGTCACGGTCATTGACCTTGACACGACCGTGACAACGAATTGTCACGGTCAATGACCGTGACAAGCCGGTGACAAATTTACTTGTCACGGTCATTGACCGTGACAATTATTTAAATTTTTGTCACGGTCAAAGACCTTGACACGACCGTGACAATATTCTCAGCAAAAACCCTACCCCCCTTCTTTTTTCCCTCCCGCGCCGTTCCCTCCATTTCTCTCTCTCTCTCTCTCGACGTTGTTCTCTCTCTCTCTCTACTTTCAGGTCCATTTTCTCTCTCTCTCTCTCTCTCTCTCTTTCATTTATATATATATTTGTGTGTATGTGTATATATATGTGTGTGTATGTGTGTGCGTGGAGGGGGGCAGGGGGTGGGGGGTGGGGCGGGGTGGGGCAGGGTGGGGGAGGGGGTGGGGACGGTGGAGGGGGGCAGGGGGTGGGGCAGGGTGGGGGAGGGGGTGGTGGAGGGTGGGGTGGGGTGTGTGTGTGTGTGTGTGTGTGTGTGTGTGTGGTGGTGTGTGGTGGGGGAGGGGGTGGGGTGGGGTGGGGTGGGGTGTGTGTGTGTGTGTGTGGTGGTGTGTGGTGGGGGAGGGGGTGGTGGAGGGGTGGGGCAGGGGGTGGTTAGGGGTGGGGTGTGTGTGTGTGTGTGGTGGTGTGTGGTGGGGGAGGGGGTGGGGTGGGGTGTGTGTGTGTGTGTGTGTGGTGGTGTGTGGTGGGGGAGGGGGTGGTGGAGGGGTGGGGCAGGGGGTGGTTAGGGGTGGGGTGTGTGTGTGTGTGTGGTGGGGGAGGGGGTGGGGTGGGGTGGGGTGGGGTGTGTGTGTGTGTGTGTGGTGGTGGTGGAGGGGGGCAGGGGTGGGGTGGGGTGGCAATTTTTGACACGACACGAACTCAACACGAACTCGGATGATAAATTATTTATGTGTTGCAAGAATTTGAAATTAATTAAATTAAGTTATTGTAGGCGTATGAGTGCTATGATTGGTTAAGAGAGAAGAAAAAAATTATTTTATATTTTACTTAATGGGTTATGCGGGTCAACCCGAACACGACACGATAATAAATAGGTCGGGTTAGTGTTTGCTCATCTGACACGATTAGTTAAATGGGTCGGGTTAGGGTTGACTAATACTTAACACGAACCCGACATGACACGACCCGAACACGACACGACGCACACGAATTGCCACCCCTAGTGGGAATTGATATCCAAGACATGTATTGAATTGATATCTATTTATTTGAATTGATAGAATTGTTTCTAGGATAATAATCCTACTATAAGATAATTGCTCAAAATAAATATTAAATAATAATTACTAAGATATCAATTCAAATAAAGTCTTAATAACCTAACCAAAAGAAATAAAATAAAATATCAAATAAATTATCATCCACCTCATAGACATTCCCTACCAATCATTTTAAGATAATTTTATCCTTATAAAGATAATAGATTATGTAATTTTAGGACTTAAAATAATATTGATTATGGATATAGGACAACAAACATTTTACAAACCCCTAAAGATAAATACCTTTGATTGCAAAGCATGCACTTGTATTATTTCGACGTGTAATTTGAAAATGCTTGTTTTTCTTTCTAGAGACCCATGTCGTCAAAACTTGGTAGTGTTCGAGTGTGTTTTTATCACTAAATTATTATTTCACTAACAAATACTCCTTATATCCTAGATTAAGAGTCCATATTTATTTTTTGTACTTACTAATAATACACTTAATCAATGGCTAGGATTAATCCTTATTCACTATTATGAAATTTGGTTAATTGATTATTTAAAAAAAAAAAAGCAAAAGTAGACTAACATATATACACAACACTAAAAGTAGACATCAATTTTATAAATAATTGATATTTTCATTCAAAATATGTGTGTGTGTGTGTGTGTGTATGTGTGTGCGTGTGTGTGTGTGCGTGTGGCGGGGGTGGGGTGGGGTGGGTAGGGGTGGTGTGTGTGTGTGTGTGTGCGTGTGGCGGGGGTGGTATTGACGGAACTTACACATACGTTATAATATAGACGAAACATTTTTTTATCTGTACTAATAACATTTTTTCTATCTGTACTAATAACATTTTTTTTACAGCAAAAATGTCTCCTTCAGATGTTAGGGCGAAGATGATGATGCTGTTTATGATGATGTCGTCGTCTGGGTTCGGTGGTAGCGGAGGCGACGAGGGCTCCTCCGCCCCTAGGCTCCCCAAATATGGAAAATTTGGGATTACCGTCGAAAACAAGTCGGAGCTTTTAGCGAGATCCCTCGAGCTGCTAAAGACGGTCATCGGCCCGGGGTTTATGAGTTGGAAGGAGGTGCCGTATGAGCTCAGGTTAGCTGTTTGGGCGGCACTACAGGTAATATTTATATGAATATTTCAATTTCAATTTCAATTTATATTTATATTTATATTTATATTTATATTTATATTTATATTTATATTTATATTTATATTTATATTTATATTTATTCGCAACTAACATTGTATTTGTTGGACAGGAACAATTCAACTTGGATCCAAAGCTACGCGATTCCGTCTTCGAGCAGTTGAGGGAGCAACACAAGACGTGGAAAAAAAATATGCGGACACGGTACTTTGGAAAAACACTAGAGACCATTTTACAATGGCGCGGATCCGTCCCGCCCAAGGAGCCGATCTCATTGGCACAATGGCAAAAGTTCATTGACAATGAGATCGAGGATCGACAATTGGCATCTCGCCAATCGGGGAGGGAAAATCGGGCTAAAAAGACGGACGTGCACTACTCCGGCCGGACCTCTTACGCTGAGGTGGAGCATAGGATGAAGGTAATATTTAATTTATCTATAACTACAGAAATATATTATTGGATATTATTTTACTTTGCGGGGCCGATACTAATTTTACTTTACTTTATTTTATTTCAGGGGGTAGGGAGTGGGCCAGGGGGTAAGCCACATAGGCTCGATACTTATGTGGCTCTTCGGACGAAGAAGGGGAAGGACAAGGAGGTGTCCCCGAGCGTCGCGGCCACGATTGTAAGTAATCCGACAGTTTAATTATTGTTAATTACGTTATAATTTTTTAGTTTACTTATTTTACTAATCATGTGCTTTTTGTCGTTTCAGGCAAAGCTTAAGGAAGTGCATGAGTCGCAGTCTGATGCCGACAAGGCATCTTTGTCCACAGACGCACTCAGCCAAGTGCTTGGCTCTGATCGCAAGGGGAGGACAAGGGGAGTGAGCTCGCGGGTGGCCAAATCTAGGATCATCGGATTGGAGACGAGCGACACCGGGTTGGCTCGAACGGTGGATTCACACGACGCGAAGCTGTCCCGTTTGGAGGCGACGGTCCAAGATATGTACGCATTCATGAAGCGTACGTTGGGTGGAGACCGCAAAGAGAAAGGGAAAGGGAAAGGGAAGGAGAAGGCAGTGGAGGAGGAGGTGCGGGAGGACGAGGCGCAGGATGACGAGGATGTGGACCTCGCTGCTTCATCACCGACACGTTCGTACTTCGACGATCCACTTCCCTATTTGACGCCCTCCAACAGACCATTATCGACAATTGGTTGGCCGAGCGTGTTCATATTGGACATATTTGATGGCCAGCGGATAGGGCGGGGATTGAGGGACCCGAACATCGTCGAGGGTGGACTAGTCCATGGACGTGTGCTTCAAGAGATGGAGTCCAGGGTGCTCGTCACGCATGTCATACCCGGGAAGGAGAACTCCCTATTGTGGTTGCGCGAACAATGCGGCACGACGTATATTAGTGGGTGCGTCAATTCGTATGTCGTGTGGCCTACTCACCTCCTCAGTTTTATCTAAAACATGTAGTAACATTATTTTTAAGTTTGTCCATTTTAATTATATTTGGATTATATCGTCATGTATATTATTTTTACTTTGAAGATTTGGATTATACTGTCATGAATATATATTTGCATTATATTTAGTTTGTGTTGGATATATGATGTTTGGAACAGGTACAACGTTGCTATAACAGGTACAAATATACTGCTGGGCAGTGGCGGTGGCCATACTGCCCAGCAGATTTTTTTTAAATTCTGCCCAGAATTGTCACGGTCATTGACCGTGACAAGTCCTTGACAACATTTGTCACGGGCTTGTCACGGGCAATGACCGTGACAATTTTTTTAAAAAAGGGTCACGACTTTGTCACGGTTATAAACCGTGACAAACGTGTCACGGTCATTGACCTTGACACGACCGTGACACAAAACGCGAGTTTTTTGTCAAGGTCAATGACCGTGACACGACCGTGACAAAAAAAGTTGTCTCGCCTCGAAATGTCACGGTCATTGACCTTGACAAGGTGAATTTGTCAAGGTCAATGACCTTGACAAATGGGCAGATTTGGTGTAGTGAACACCAATTGACAAAAAAAAAATATCTCCACCACCAACCCCTCCTCCACCAACTCCCTCCTACCGCCTTCATCACCCC
This sequence comes from Sambucus nigra, assembly GCA_949130495.1. Taxonomy (NCBI): domain Eukaryota; kingdom Viridiplantae; phylum Streptophyta; class Magnoliopsida; order Dipsacales; family Adoxaceae; genus Sambucus; species Sambucus nigra. The sequence continues at coordinate 368,042,600 of OX422212.1, forward strand.
CACCATATTATGTTGCCACACACATACATTTATATAGTTCTTCATATATGACATAATAAACACACATACATATCATGTCATACAAGCACATGCATATAACACGTGCATACAAACTCATATACTCACACATATATAAGCACACACTTGCAAAAATACACATATACAGGCGTAAATACACACCCAATCTATGTATATATACACAAATTAGTGTATACATATATTTATGAGTGTATATACATCATTCAGTGTATATATACACAAATCGACTATATATACAAAAATTAAATATGTGTCAAGAAAGAGAGAGAGAAATAGAGAGAGAGAGAGTTGTTGATGCAGATTAAGTGTGGTGATAGGTGGATGAAATGGATGAAAGTGGTGGGTGGGGAGGAGGTGGGCGGTTAGTTGCGGTGGTCGCAACTCAAAGTTTACAGGCAGTTATGGGTGGGGAGTGAGAGTGTGAGTTGGGTGAATGGGAGGGTTGCAGAGGTCAGAAGGGGAGGGGGCGATTATGGGCGAGGGAGGGGGAACGGAAAGTGGGGGGAGGGCGAGTGAAAGGGCTCTAGAGGTGAGAGAGAGAGCATATAGGAATTTGTGTTTTTCTTTTCTTTATTTTTTTCGATTTTTTTATGGGGAGAGGGAGATTTTTCAGAATTCTTTAATATCTTTTTTGGTTTGAAATTATTTTCTTTTATGTTAAAGAGGATTATTTAAGTTTAAAAGGGGTGCAAGGTGTTAAACTTTAATTGGACAATGGATTTTTCGTCACAAAAAATATATAGTCACCAATGTGGTATCAAATTGAAGTAATTATTAAATTTCAGGGTTAACATTGCAACTTTTAAAATATCGGGTCAAAAAATAAAAATCATCCCAAACTTTAAGGTAATTTTGCATTTTTCCTAAGATTTTTTTTAAAAAAAAAATTGAGGGTTATATATTGGAGATTGGAAATCTTTGGTTAATGTCAAATTATGAATTTAAAAGAGGATAAGTAAAAAGGTCCAACTAAAACTTATCCATTCGAAAAAGTTATAGTGCCAAGCGGGATTTATATACATTGCACGAAGAAAAAATTAATTATAAACTATTAACATTTTTGAAACATTTTTATTTAACACTTTTAGGCATTTAATACGTAATGATTGATGCGTAAAATAAATATTTTGTCCATTAGAACATTGTGCATACATGTTTAGAAGTAAAAGTATTAAAAAAAAGTTATTTATATATAACTATTGTTAATGCCATTGGATAATGACTGTTCCCACATTTTAAATCAATTTCTTTAACATGTAAAATTATGTGGAATTGTAAAAGATCTATCGGAATAATATTACACAACTTAAAGGCGTGTCTTGCATTATAAGTTATTTCTTCATTTTTAAGAGGATAAATTTAGAAATTAAATTAATTTTAAAATGGTTACTTCCAAAACGCAACTATTAGTTTCGAGGTATAAAACAAAGATGGTAAAACTGAGATAAAACTATGGCCCTATTTAGAATATAGTAAGAGTTTAAATGGATTGGGATTATTAGGAAAGCGATTGGCATGAATTTTTTGTCAAAAATCAAAATCTTATCGCCGATTTGGTTAACTAGTGGATTTTTGTTGTACCGCAATGCCTAGTGTGTTCGAAAAACCTTATTCAACATGACCCCAAATATAATCAAGATAAATTGGTAATAACATGCAAGTACGTAAAGATTTAATATAAAAAAGACAATAACACGAACACAAATATATATATATATATATATATATATATATATATATATATATATATATATATGGTTCACCAATTTGGATATATCCACGAAAAAGAATGATTTCACTATATTTGACGAATTTACAAGTACAATAGAGAACAAACCAAGGATAAATCACATACTCCCTATATTTTCTTCCTAAATTCTTTAATTGTACACCAACTCTCAACCTAAGTTAATCCCAATTTTAAGTCAAGAATCTTCTCAATCTCATGCTCTCAAGTGTTTTCTATTTACCCAAGTCGGTGTAACTCTATCCCCATGTTAATTAGAGAGAAACTTTGCACACAATACTAATAGAGCACACTTATTATACATGAAAGACTCACCTCTCTCCTTTGTCTTTAATAAACCCCATGGGTGAGAGAGAAAATACATCCCTTCTCACCCAAACCCTCGCCTTAGGAACAATACCTCAGATCTCTATCTAGATATCAAATTAGAAGCTAAGGTTAGGGTTTACCCCCCAAATGATCATTTTGTATGTCGAACATATTTGTGGCAAACCCCCCAAAATACTCCCTTTTAAAAATCCCAGTTGCACACTTTTCGCGACCTGTTCGCTGCAACGAAGAACCATTGTCAACCGCACCCTTGTAAAGAAAACGACGATGGTATTTCAATCCAAAACTTCACTATTTTTACTAGAATCAAAATATAATGCAGTTTGTGCATGGATAGACAGTGACTTCGAAAGATACATTATATACTCATAATATCCTTTTAACGATTTTATTTATGTACATATTATAATTTTGTTTGTTAAACAACACATTGGTTAGTATCTGAGTTTGGGGTCCACTAAAAATGTGATGTCGTGAAACATGATTAGGTGTGTTAGTTTAATAATTAAGTATGAATTATTATTCATAGGTTGGAATGGAGATTTAGATTTTTTATTTATCATGTTTACAAGGAGAATACTCACATGATATATAGGTTGGTTGCATTAAATGTTAACTGAGTTTATGTTAAATAATAACATGTTGAGTATAATTAATTAGTTATGTTATTTAAATGTGTAATTATTATTGTTTTGGATACATAATTATAAGGACATAAATTTCCAATTGAGTACCTGTATTGTTCTGACTTAATTCCGTGAACAAAACTTATTTGTAATATGTCACAGGGATATTTTTAATTTGTCACGATCCCACTTGGTCTATGATGTATTGAAGAAAATTGAAGACATTGCGACAAAGCTTCAAAGAATTTATCATGCTGATGTTTAATTGGTGCAAGTTTACTCGTTTTCAAAGTTAATTGCATTCTGAGATCACTCAGGTATGAATGCGTATAATTAATGGTGCTCGAAATTGTTTTTATAAAAGATAAGGATGTATTTTTATAAAGAAAAATATTTTAAAATGTTTTTAAAAGTATTTTAAGTGTTTACACTACGTTTTAATTCTGATAAGCTAGAAAAAGGAGTTTGACTTTACTGGGTCTCTTTAAAGAAACACTACACCCAAAACAAGAATTTGGCACGGTTTAAAACTGTGTTAGATCAAATCTGGCATAATTTTGAACTGTCCCAGAATTAGGTGTTCCAAAATGGCCATTTTTTTCTGGCACGGCTCAAAAGTGTGCCAGATTTGCCCAAACAGGAATAGTTCTGGCACACTTTTGAACTGTGTCAGATTGAGCGCAGTTTGAAAAACTTTTGGCACAGTTCAAAATCGTGCCAAAATTTGATATACTTTTGGCACGGTTTTGAACTGTGCCAAATTTTTGATAAAAAGAAAAAAAATTAATTATTTGAAAACAAAAAAATTCACAAATTGCAAATCTTGCACGCTGTTGATAAACTAATGTTCATACAAACTTCAAAATATTACAAATCTTTAGTAGTTCACAGACCAAAAAAAATTGGGCAGAGTTTCTTCTATTTTCTGGACATTTCAAAACCTGCTAATACAAAAGCTGGATAACATAAAGCTCGTACGACTACAAAATATAAAAAATAAACTTACAAAAGCCCGCACGGCTATAAAAGTTTACAATAAAACTACAAAAGTACGCACGGCCATAACAAAAAAAATAGAATCATGAATAAACCCCTTATTGTAAACCATTGAGTTCTCTGTGTGTTCCCCGTGAATAAATGCTAACGATAAAATGTTATCCTGCAAAAAAAATAGGATACAAAAAAGATACGATATTAGTAACCAAGAAATTAAAAAAAAAAAAAGCTTACTCAAACTAAAAAAATTACATATATTGGAGTGCAAATTATCATCATATTCTCAAATCGGGAGACCCGAGACTACGCGGTCAGTTCCTATGAGTTATATTGGTCCCGTACGAGGTGTTCGTGCCTTTTATGGGGCCGTTTGGGGGCTGGTTTGGGTTTTCACCCTTTGACGGCCTGTTTTCAAGTCTAAGTGTTATTTTTGCAAATTATCGTCATATTCTCAAATCGGGAGCCCCGTAACTACGCGGTCAGTTCCTACAAGATACATTGGTCCTGTGCGAGGTGTTCGTGCCTCTTACGGGTCCGTTTGGGGGCTGGTTTAGGTTTTCACCCTTTAACGGCTTATTTTTAAGTCTAAGTGTTGATTTTTGCAAATTATCATTGTATTCTCAAATCGGGAGACCCGAGACTACGCGGTCAGTTCCTACAAGTTACATTGATCCCGTGCGAGGTGTTCGTGCCTCTTACGGGGATGTTTGGTGGTTGGTTTAGGTTTTCACCCTTTAATGGCCTATTTTAAAGTCTAAGTGTTATTTTTATAAATTATCATCACATTCTCAAACCGGGAGACCCGAGACAACGCGGTCAGTTCCTACAAGTTACATTGGTCTCGTGCAAGGTGTTCGTGCCTCCTATGGGGATGCTTGGTGGTTGGTTTAGGTTTTCACCTTTTAACAACCTGTTTTTAAGTCTAAGTGTTATTTTTATAAATTATCGTCATATTCTCAAACCAGGAGACCTAGGACTACGCGGTCAGTTCCTACAAGTTACATTGGTCCCGTGCGAGGTGTTCGTGCCTCTTACGGGTCCGTTTGGGGGTTGGTTTAGGTTTTTACCCTTTAATGGCTTGTTTTTAAGTCCAAGTGTTAATTTTTACAAATTATCATCGTATTCTCAAATCGGGAGACTCGGGACTACGCGATCAATTCCTACAAGTTACATTGGTCCCGTGCGAGGTGTCTGTGCCTCTTACGGGTTCGTTTGGGGGCTGGTTTGGGTTTTCACCCTTCAACGGCTCATTTTTAAGTCTAAGTGTTGATTTTTACAAATTATCATCGTATTCTCAAACTGGGAGACCCGTGACTACGCGGTTAGTTCATACAAGTTACATTGGTCCCGTGCGAGGTGTTCGTGCCTCTAGTCTGAAATTGGCTTATATAGTTTGAAATTGAATCTCTCCTCCTATGGCGTTTCCATCTTTGAGCCTTTTAACTGCTACAACAGTCCCATCCTGGAGATACCCTTTATAAATAATCCCCAAACCACCATTTTTGAGTATGTTCTTTCTGATGAAGTTGTTTGTGGAAATCTGAATTTCTCTGAACTGTAATCTCGTCAATTTTCCTAGGCACACTTCTTCACGATGTTGCTCTGAAATTTTGAAAATGAGTATTAATATTAGGAAAAAAGAGTAGATAAATGACTTTCAAGATTTTTCAACTTCATTTGTAAAACTATTTAAATGTTGTACCGCTGATGTCGAAGAATATTTGTTGGTTGTGTCTTCGCCTCCACCAAAGAAGGAAGCCAAACCCAAAATTAGTAGGCACATAGATGCACCCAAGGCTTGACCCAAAAGCTATGGAAAATTTGTGACTTTTTGGTCTTCCAGTAAGTTGAGAGCCTAAAAAAGCATAACAAGTTTCAAAAACACACAGATAGGAAATATACAAGATTGTATAAAACACTAGCAGATCGTTCGGATTTTAAAAAAAGAAAAATATCTCATTTGACTTGTAGATATAGCTATTTAACACACAGATAGCCATTTATCGCATTTGACTTGTTAACTCATCGTTTAACTTGTAGATATAGTCAATTTCAACCACGTAGGCATTTTTACAAACACAAGGCAACATAAACATCTAAATACAACATAAACATCCAATCATCTAACCATTTTAATAAGCCAAGCCAATCCAAAACAACAAAGATAGATAAACAAAAATATCTTAGAGAGATAAACAAAAAAATAACAATGCAAGTTAAAGACCAAATTGATGAAAACCCAAGATAGTACTTTCAAATTAAACACAAATCCAAATTAGAACCTGCAAAAACGAAAACATACAAATACCAAATTCGTGAGAAACCCAAAAACCAAAAATAAAAAACCTAATGAGAGAGAGATAAATGGTCTTATTTTACTACAATTCTCATCAAAATTTCAAGTCGTAAGACAAAATTTAATTTGCAGGTGAAAATATCGAATCAAATCGAAAGAGAAATTTAACGGACTCATTGAAGAAGACATGTGATACCAAAGCCCTAGAAATTATGGGATTGATGGAAAGCTGACACAAAAGCCTTATAGTGCAAAAAAAAATGGCAGTTTGGAACAGGAGGTTGTCTCCGAGGAGGTTGTAAATTATGTTTGGTTTCCGAGAAAAATTAGAAAAGAAAAAATTGTTTACTGATTAAAAATTCAGGCCTGTATGTGTATTTTTTTTTTTTGGGGGGGGGGGGTAAGAACTAGTTATTTATATATAATAATATAACTGAATTCATACGTGAGTACTCCACACCACGAAAAAATTATACATCAAACTGAGACAGATGTAACACCCCGCCTAATTAAATACCGGGTAGCGAGTCCCATACCAAATTAAAACAGAATATACTGTTGACTCATTCTTAGCATCACTGTCGAAAAACATGTACAACTCACCCAATACTCAATTAAGCTGGTGTTAAAAACTTTCCAAATTTTAACTTAACAAAATCCATTTCCAGTTTAAGAATAAGACAACACATTTTATTCTACAACTTTGGTAACCAAATAGATAACACAAAATAATTTAAATGCAATTGGAATAAACATTCCCAAATAATATTAATCCATTACAGTAATCCCATCAATAACAACTGTATTAAAAAGACCCGAATACAATAGTATTTGACCTCGATAGAAAAGATAACTGAAATCCTTTGGGCGACATGCCCTAACTAAGAATACTGTGAATCAAATGATGATAGGCGCCTAAGAAAAACTCCATAAATCCATAGCCTGTCATAATCCGCTAAGGTTGGCGTCCCTGTTGCTGGACACTTGATATAAAGATACAATAGAAGAGAAAATATGCAAGGAAACGGGTCAGAGCCCGATTGTGAAAATGATTTTTAAAACAGCAAGTATTTAACAAGTGCAATAAATCTTTTATTATGTACATGTTAGACCCAACTCTCACTTGCCATTCTCACCTCTCAACTAGAGTGCACACTTAACGTTTCCTATTAACCTCCTAGTTAATGGTTCCTCTTTTCTAGTCTCCATATTATAATTCCATCCCAATATCATAATCCACGTATGTCCCATACCATACGTCACATTATTATTCATTTACATTTCTCATCGTTTCTCATTAACATGAATCATTTATCATTAATATGAATTAAGTTTTTCAATAAACATTCATTAACTTAATTTAATTATATTTCTCTATTCACCGTTATCTACAATTATCACCGTAGATAGATTTAACCATAATAAATATCCATTCATTCATTTAATCCATTATATATATATATATATATTCATATATAATACGGCACCTCGAGTCACAGCTGCGGTGCAATGCATTACTCTGCTATCATGTCCCAATATTGCTTGTCGCCAAGTAAGGGACTAAAGGTTCGTTAAGATTCCTCGAACCACAAACAACAACACAATCATTGGAGGCGAACATAGTTCTCATACCCATGGGTCACGCACATACCTACGTACCCATAGTCAGCGGACTTATCAACTCCCCGATAAGTCTTTCATAGACCTATGTTCTCGAGCGACATATCAAAGATCCCATGGATTCATCAGGATATGACTGCCCTCACGCGCAAACCTCCAACCGATAGCGAGTAAGCTAGGTATGTCATACACATAATCATTAATCAATCAAATAGGTATTATCATACATATAGTATACTAACAATAAGGTACTCACATTAACCTTAGATTATTCCCTTACGTAGCATTCTATCTCTTTAAATCCCACGTATTAAAATGTCATATCTTTACTTCATAATTTAATTATCCTTGCATCCTATAACATCTCTCCACTCCCGACGTCGTTAAGGTTCATGCGCGGAGCGTCTCTCAAAGCGAAATCGAAACAAGGAACCCCTCAAATACACTACTACTTAACTTTGTCGATCGAGGAGGTCCGACAACTTCAACTATGCTATCGGGATAACCTCATACCTTCTTTCAACCAAATGTGTTCTAAACTCCCATTTCTATCCAGGAGACACACCACTACGCTCTTGTATTTCACTCCGTCCTTGCGAAATCAATAATGAGCTTAATCTCAGTCCTTGATGTTCAAATTATAACCCTAAGGCTACCCAGGTGTTATATTAAATCTCCCCTACTTGAACTATCCTTAATCCTCATACAAACAGATTAGAATCCAACACATGAATCTAGCAACCGAAATCTCTTTAACTTTAATTATCATAATTCTAATCAATTAAATCCCAATCAAATTAATTCATATCTTAACTAGGGCTTACTGATCTTTTCTAAGTCCCATAATATCCAATTAATAATCACCGAAGATCTACAAAAGTTTTGGGATAAGAAACAACATTAAAAAGAAACAACATCATGAATTCTCATATTTTAAATACTCAGAAAAATCAGATCCAAAACTTATTCAAATCATCAATCCGACTTCAGATTTGGATTCTACATGAAAAATTGAGTCAGGTATGTGTTTTGAGTTTTTCTTAAATCTCATCCAAATGCACTCAAAAAGGAGATCTAAACATTCCAAATTGGCTCTTCTCATTCCACTCGTTTTTGCCTCTTTTTCCAGAAAATTATCAACATATTATCTTCAAGAACACTAAATTATTTTCAGAATTTCTTTCACAGATTGATGAATATTTATTGGATTATTATCATCCTATAACATGAGTTTACTTCCTATATCATTTCAGTTTCTAGAAATCCATAGAACAACTCCATTATGTCTTCCAAACATGAAAAATCATCTCTTTTCATAATTATTCTAACATGGACCATATACGAACTTAAATTGCAAATATCAAACACTTGCCTTTAATGAAGATCTGATCCTTTGGAGTTGAATAACATAGGTGGTTCTCCCTTTTTCTGGCCACTTTCGGTGGTGGTTGGTGGTGGTGACCTTTGGTCTTTAGTTCTCCTCCTTCCCAAGTAGGCTTTTCCCTTCCAAAGCAACCTTTCACTCTCTCTAGGAAGATGACTTCTCTATTTTTTGTAGAGGAGATGAATAACCCACATACACTTAATCTACCAATACTTATAATAGGACAAAATCCAAAATCACTATTCATCCCCCTTAGAAAAATGACCAAAATGCCCTTTCGGGTTGTCTATTCATTTCCAAATGACCCGAGACTCAAAATTAACATCCAAATAGACATTTCTGACTATTTCGAACCTTCCGGACGCAACGACGCAGTCGAAATGACTATAAGGTCGGTAGAAAATAAATTTCCTTTTCAATTTAATAAATTAGTCCCGACACGTCCCATACCGCGTCTGACTAAAAATTCAAATTACCGATTTTATATCACACCGTCATATCAATGACATCACATTCATATATTACCTAAATATCTTTAAGTAATATTCATAATCATCCATTTTAATATCCACAATCCGGATATCACCCAAATGAATTAATTAATAATAAGATCCAATTAATCCATTAATTTAAAATATAACCCATTTTAAAAGTCATAAAAATTGCGGGGTATTACAACAGATCACACTCAACAAAAACATGGGAAAATGCAACTCACTCCTCAAACTTAAAAAAGCAAGATGACTGATAATTGTCACCACTAGAAGTAGATACTAGAAAACAAATCGGAGTGGAGAGGATGACACATTCAAGCATCGGTGTGTCCAATCAGAGCTAGGAGCATTTTCTCATAGTCACCTGAGACAGATCACAATCAACAAAAACATGGAAAAATACAACTCACTCCTCAAACAAATAGGCCTGTATTTGTATGTATTGTAATTATGGTGCATAATCCAAAAGTAAACGAGCATGTGGATATCTACCACAAAGTACCAAATTCCAAATTAGATAAACAAACGTTAGCAAAACAATTAAAAACCTAATTTCTCCAACACATTTTCGAAATCAAAAGCAGATCCTTAAATTAGAAAGCATAAATTGAATGGAATAGAGAGACTACCTATCGGATGAGGGCGGAGCTGAGGGTGGCGACGGGGACTGAGGGCGGCAGCCTTGTCGCTGAGAGGGTGAGGACATCGTTATAGGTTTGGGTTATGGGGGAAGGGGTGATACCAGTGAGTAGAGAGCGAACGGGGGACGATTGCAGGGACGAGAGCGGGAGCCCAAAAGTAAAATTAATATTTTTGGGGCTATTATATATTTTAGTCAAGTGTGCTCAATTCTGACACGCTTTAAAACAGTGCCAAATTTTGGCACTGTTTTAGAGTGTGCCAGATTATCATTAAACCGTGACAAAATTTGGCACAGTTTTAAACTGTGCAAAATTTTTAATGTCAAGGTGTGCCAAATTTCCGTTTTTGGTGTAGTGAAACGTTTTAAATGAAAAGTCAAAAAGTCAAACTTCACGCTCGAACGACATTAGATCTCGCGCGAACGAGATACCTATGTCGCTCAAACGAGAGCCTTAAGTCGTTCGAACGACACGCATTTCAAGGTGGCACTAAATTGCTATTTAAAGCATATTTCTATCAGAGTTTCATAGGTGTGCAACTGGAAAAAATAGAATACGTTCCAGTACGTTGTTTGCACATGTTTTCTAAGGTTTAAAAGGCATAAACACATCCTTAGAGTTTGCAAAGATCCGAGATATCATTCTTATATGTTTTAGTGATCTTGTGGCACCAAAGTTTTTTGTTCTACACATTGAACATCATAGGGTTTTGCGGTGAAGAAAAGAGAAGGACTTCTTGTTCGACATCGTAGATGAATCAAAGCCTTTCGGTGGACATCGAGGCATACGTGAATGTGTATGTTGTGGACAGGTATCGTGAAAGAAGGAATTTCTGCGTGGGCAATATTGAAGAACGGTAGAAGATCAGAAGGAGCGTCAAGACCCGTGGGGATCGAGTCTTAGTGTAAGTTTAATCTATCTTCGTAAAAACATTGTTCATAGTGATTGTCTGGCTTGGGTCGTCCGAGGTTGTTTTCCCGTTTTGGATTTTTTCCTCATACATCCGGCGTTGTGAGTATTCTTTACTTTACCTTACTTGCTTTAATCACTAGATGCATGTTTAGGATTAATCAAGATAAAATTTGTTTAAAGTAAGAATTGGGTGTTCACAACTTGGTTTAGTGCATAATTAAAAGTTGGATATAATTTTTGGAAAAAATTTGGTTTTGTTTGAAACACACATATTAGGAACACCCACGTTTAAAATAATTATGTTTATTGAAATAATTTTGGGTGCTGGTGTGAAATTTGTGAGGTTTGGTAATCAAAAGTTTATGTTTTGGAACTTCAGGCAAATTCTTACCTTCATGTTTGAGACCAATTTTAGCATAGTAAAATTGTAATTTTTGCCAAACTCAAAAATAAAAAGATTTTAGATCTTTGAGTTATCTAATTGTGATCGCAAACGAGATGTATATTAGAGGTCAGGATCAGTGTTCTAAAAGGGGCGCCTAGGCTCCGCCTAGGCGCGCCTTGACTTGAGGCTTGGGAGAAACGTCCGGCCTTAAGCCTTTCACACCTTATTTTTGGTAAAATGCTTAAGGCGCACTTTTTTTAAAAATGAAAACGCTTTAGTGAAACGATATCACCTTTTAAAGACTTTTTTAAAAAACCAGACAAATATCTCATTCAAAATAATCAAAAGACAAATGGTGTCCCAAACCTCCCTGCCTCTCGTCCAAAAAAACGAGTGTTTTTTCTTTCTTTTTTGTTTTTTTTCTTAGTATTTAAAAAAATAGTATTTTAGTTTTCATATATTCAGACATATTTTAAGGTATGTATGATTTTAATATTTTTAATAGCCTTGTTATAGTTAAAAATGTTAAAGTATATTACAAATAAATAATAAACGATTTTTCACGCTTTTTTACGCCTAAGGCCGACCTAGGCTTTTAAGGATTAAAGATTGGCCTCCACGCCTCGGCCATGCCCTGTGTTTATCAGAACCTTGGTCAGGATTGAGAGTCACAATTATTTTACTAACAATGCACAAATCTGCGTAAAACTGAAATATTTTGATTAACCACCTTTATTTTCACCAATCACACATCACCACCACAAGCTTAATCATAATGCAACATTTTCTAGCTGATTTAGAAGTATGGTGCAACCTTATCCTTCATTAATTACATATATAACACAAGGTTTTGAGATAAATTATGCTCGAAAAGAGAGAATTAAGGCGTTTAAGGTGGGAATTCAACCTTGTACTTGGTTAAAACATACTTCTTAAAATAGTTTGAAGATCCTAAGTTTTATTAAACATATATTATGATTCTTTGTTTGATTTGTACGTAATTTAAGATAAGTGTGAATTTTAGGGCCCGTTTGGTTCTCTATTCAGAAAATTCGATTTAAACACTGTTTTTAAATACAGTTTTAAAATTCAGTTTTTTGTGTTTATAATTATTGGTGTGCGTTTGGTAAAGTTGTTTTTAAATACAGTTTTTTGAAAATTTGACAAAATTGACAAATATGTATATTTATATCATACATATGCGCGTGTGTGTGTGTATATCACTGTTCTAAAAAACCCGCCTAGGCTTGAGGCTTGGGAGAAACGCCCCGCCTTAATATTTTGACGCCTTATGCTTGGTAAAACCCTTAAGGCGTACTTTTTCTCTAAAAACATCAATGCTTTAGTGAAACAATATCGCCTTTTAAAGATTTTTTTACAAATCGGACCATTATCTCATCCAAAATAATTAAATAGTATTTTTATTTGTAAATATTCGGACATATTTTTATGATATGTACAATTTTAGTATTTTAATAGCCTTGTTATGGTTAAAAAGTATTAAAATATATTAAAAAGACGTAAACGCCTTTTTACGCCAAGGCCCGCATAGGCTTCTAAGGCTTAAGGCTTGGCCTCCACGCCTCGATCATGCCCCGTGTTTTTTAGAACCTTGGTATAAATATATATATATAATTAAACTCCACAACATACCTCATTAAATATACATGTATATAATTTATGATGTATGTATGTATGTATACATTCATGTATCATGTATGTATGAAAGTTTTATATATGTTTATATGTACACACACATATATATAACATACCTCATTAAATGTATATGTATATAATTTATGATGTATGTATGTATGTATACATACATGTATCATGTATGTATGAAAGTTTTATGTATGTTTATATGTACATACATATATATATAACATACCTCATTAAATGTACATGTATATATATATATATATATATATAACATACCTCATTAAATGTACATGTATATAATTTAATGAGTTATGTTATATAAATTATATACATGTACATTTAATGAGGTACACATACCTCATTAAATGTACATGTATATAATTTAATGAGGTATGTTATATAAATTATATACATGTACATTTAATGAGGTACATGTACATTTAATGAGGTATGTTGTGGAGTTTAATTATATATATATATATATATATATATACATTCATACATCATAAATTATATATATATATATATATATATACACATTCATACATCATAAATTATATACATGTACATTTAATGAAGTATGTTATATATATATGTATGTACATATAAACATACATAAAACTTTCATACATACATGATACATGAATGTATACATATACATACATCATAAATTATATACACGTACATTTAATATCATGTATTTTTAGGTATATTTAATGAGGTATGTTAGGGAGTTTAACTCTCTCTCTCTCTCTCTCTATATATATATATATATATATATATATATATTTATTTATAATGATGTCGCATATATAATTCACTATAAAATTATATACATACATGAATTGATAATATTTTTTAATACATATGTACTATATGTATATTTTATATTATTCCATACATTAATAATATATGTATAAAACTATATATAAGTATCATGTATCTATTGATAATATTATTTAACTTTATATTATTCCATACGTAATTTTGTATATATGTACATATATATTTTTTATTTATAAGAATTACACACATTAATGTATTATGTATGTATATTATATATTAAGGTATAATTGCTTTAAAATATTAAGAATGAATAATTCTGAGTTGAAAAATAAAAAAAACAGATGTTATAAAACACCCAAAATCTGTTTTCTGAAAAACTTGATTATAACACAGGAATATTATAATTTTGTGTTTAAAAACAGGTTGTCAAATGAAGATTTTTATCAGAATTGTATTTAAACACAGAAAACAGAATTATAGTTGCAAACCAAACAGGCCCTTAATAACTTAAAATGAAGTTTTGAATGTCTTAGAATTATAATTGATCCTTGTGTTAGTTGTAATGGTTATTGCTTGTAACGAGATGATCATGCTCATATAACTTTAATTCTTAAACTACTTAATTAAGGTGTTAATCATGATAATCAAAATATTAATATTAATTAGTGAGTATTAGCATGAAATGAAGTTGGAAAGTAAAATTCGAAGGTACTAAAACAACCTTGCAATACTGTACGAAACTTGTTATAATTATCTCTAGGAAACTCAAAATTGCATTTCGCTGTGGAAACTAAATACTTAGTTCTTTCTAGAAATGTAAAGTAGAACATTTATTTCTTTTACAATTATTTTAGATTAACCATTATTTTAGATTAACCATTAATTTGTTTTGTTTCTACAATTAATGTTACAGTGGATACTGGAGTATGTAACAACCCATGACTTTGGAGACTGAGAAATTAAATTTTTGGGAAAATAAAATTTAATTTAATTGGAGAATTTTAAAAATTTGGAATTTAGGTCCAAAAATAGAGGACATTTTAAAGTATTTCGGATGATGATTTTGAGGGTACCATCGATCTCGGAAGGGTCGATATAGTCAAAATGACTGTCATTGAGTTTTATTTCGGCTCCGGAATATTTTTAAGTCAGTTGACTCGAATTGGAGTAAACGAGTCATTTAAAGTGTGTATTAACATTTAAAATTGGGTTTATTATTTTAAAGTATTTACCGGATGAAGCCTTCTCATTTGAGAAAAAGAGAGAAAGAGAAAGAAAAGAGAAAGAAGAAGAAAGGAAAGGAGAGAGGAAGAAAGCTTGGGGATTTCCTGCCCAAACGCGACATCGAGGACGATTCAACCTCTACAAATTTGAGGCAAGTGTTTAATCTTGATAAATAAGTCATTTGTGTATTTTATTTCATAATTTGTGGGTTAAAGAAATGGGTTTTGGGTATAAACATCAAAACCTAAATTTTGGTTCAAATCTTGAAATTGAAGATTTTAATTGGGTTTAAGGGATATAAATTGATGACGTTAAATTTAGGATGTGTTTTGATGTTGGAAATTATGTTGGGATTGAAGATTAAGGGTTGGAAGTAGTATAAATCGAATTTTGGGGAATTTTGGGTTATAGAAAAACAGCCATTTTCATGGCTTTCTGAACTGACCGAATCGATTCGCCCCTACCAAATCGATTCGCCCCTACCAAATCGATTCGCCAGGTTGCAGAAGCCTCAAGTCTTTAGGACCGAATCGATTCGCCCCTAGAGAATCGATTCGGAGGGTTGCAGAATCTCAGGTCCCTTGGACCGAATCGATTCGGATGGGCCGAATCGATTCGCTATTGGGCCGAATTGATTCGGAGAGGCCGAATCAATTCGGAAATAGAGCATTTTGAGGAATTTTCTCTTTAGTGAATTCAAACCCTTTTTAGTTGGGTTTATTGATTTGGGGGTCTTATCTTAAGATGTAAGAGATATGTTCTTGGAGACATATAAGGGGTTTCCCACATATTAGGATTTTGAGGACTCCTTAGGGTAATTTGGGAGAAATGTATTCGTGTATGTATTGGAGTTGCATATGGTGATTGTGGGGAAACCTCATAGAGGTTGGGAATACCAATTAGAGATAAAAAGGTATAAATATGATGTGAGGTTGAGAACTCTTAGAGAGTGAGGGGTCTCATATCATTAGAAATGTTTAAATTAAGGAACAATAGGTAACCCGATAGGGGTAAGGGTTCATGAAATAAATTGAACCATAGGTAAAATTGGGAATGGCTTGGGGATCGTACTATCAACTAGAATAGACGGTAGTATAATTCTAGTTAGGATAGTTTACACAAAATTAGGTGGAAATAATCACATGGGATTCCAACACTTGAGACAAAGTGGAATAAGTTGAGGTTTGTAGACTTTTTGTTAGGTGTATACCTTTAGTCAAAATTTGTATTGAGGTATTGATTTGCTCTCGATATTGATGGTATGTGTAGTAATGGTTTCCTACACAAAATTTTGGGTGATAACCTTAATGTAGTATATATAAGTCACTGTTCTAAAAAACCCGCCTAGCCTCCGCCTAGGCATGCCTAGGCTTGAGGCTTGGGAGAAACGCCCCGTCTTAAGCTTTTCATGCCTTATTCTTGGTAAAATCCTTAAGGCGCACTTTTTTCTAAAAAAAACAATGATTTAGTGAAACGATATCGCCTTTTAAAGAATTTTTTTACAAACCAGACAATTATCTCATCCAAAATAATCAAATAGTATTTTAATTTGCAAATATTTGGACATATTTTTATGATATGTACAATTTTAGTTTTTTAATAGCCTTGTTATGGTTAAAAAATATTAAAATATATTAAGAAGGCCTAAATGCCTTTTGACGCCTTTTTACGCCAAGGCCCGCCTAGGCTTCTAAAGCTTAAGGCTTGGCCTCCACGCCTCGATCACGCCCCGCATTTTTTAGAACCTTGATATAAGTATATATATACATATGATGTTTGGGAGACTATTCATCATAGGAAAAATGATTGAATATGTTTCAAGTGAGAGATTGTATTCACATATCGATGTAAGAATTTAAAGGAAATTGTGGTGACGGCTTGTACATCGAGGATTATGTATACTTATAGCCGAAGTTTATATATCTCATACTTATGAACGATAATTAGTTGTATATATGGATATGTGAATATATATTTGTATATATATCTATATAAATATGAAAATATGGATATATTTTGTTGTGGATATGTGTGATATGGATACTTAAACCGTATATGATGGTTTAATGTTAAATTATATGATTGGATCATATGGATGTATATATATTATGCATGTGAATGATATATATACTTATTTGGTTAAGCATACCCCGCTCATGCTATCATTGGGAAGTTGCGCGCGTAGAGGGTGAGCATCCTGGCTAGAAAAGCAAGGTGTGGATATTCCCCAAGTCATAGTCGTCCCGTGTGTTATTATGTGATTTACATTTTTATATTTTTGGGATGAGACGTGGTGGGTATGTTTCATCTCATTGCCGGTTTGGAGCTATGACCTCTTCCCGGGACGTCGTGTGCGTGAGTTTACCACGAGATGGGTGTCGTTTAGTCCCACCATGGTGGCCCCAGTATTGCTACGTGCGCCGGGCACTGGGAAGATGATAGCATTGATGCAGTTTATCGGCGCTATATATAGCCGGGTATTTATTTGTGCATGGCCATTTGTAAATCATATATGGTATGTATACATGGTCATGGGATTGGATGATGGTGTGTATATATATATGGTTAGAATGAAATGCCTATATATATATTTATATATCCTATAGATGAAAGGATATAGAATCTTTGTAGAGTACATCTTGGTTGATTATGGTGTACTAGATTGATGGGGGTTGATGTATCGCATTTAAGGAATATTTCGGTTACATCATCCCAAGTATAGTATTGGTGATGTTAGTTGTAGTAGTAGTATAATATTGATTACGGCATTATGGATCTCTATGATCGACATTGTCCAGGAGTAGTGTAATGGGGTGGTTCCTTGTTTGGATTTCGCTTTGAGAGACACCCCACGCATGAAACGCAGTGCAGTGTTGAGATTGGAGAAAAGTTCTGCCAATTATGGTATGTACGGCATTATGGATTGTAATACCCCGTATTTTTATGCTATATTTAATTTGGGGATTTATTTAATAAAAATCCGGAAATTAATTATGTTATAATTATTAACGTGACTAGAGTTAGTAATTATGGAAAAATTGTTGAATATTACTAATGAGCATAGTAATATGTTATATTGGTTATATTGAATGTCATAAGTGAATTAAATGACTATTTCGTCGGGACGTGCTCGTGTCGCGTCGGGACTAATTATGTTAATTAAAAAGTGAATATTTTATAAGTTGTCCGTATGGTCGTTTTGAGTGCGCCAACGCGTCCGGAAGGGTCGAGATAGTCAGAAAAGTGTACCCGGGGGTTTAGTTTGGGTCTCGGGATGTTTTTAGGCTTAATTAGTGACCCGGGAGGGCGTTTTGGTCATTTTACATATTAGGGTAATTAAACCCACGAATTTCAGCCATCCTTAGCAGCCATTTAAGTCAGCCTTTTAGGGTTAGATCATTCAGAACCCTAAGACGGCTAGTGGAGAAGAGAGGAGAGACCTTGCTAGGTGATTCAAGGCCAAAAACACCACCTTTTGCACCACCGTCACCACCAACGCGTAGATCGCGAGGAGGGGAACGCAGCCACACCAATATCAGCAGGAAACCAGACCTCTGAAATCCCAGGCAAGTGTTTAACTTCCGTATTTTCGTTGGTGCAATAATCATGTTAGTGTAGGAATGATTAAGAGTATAATCCATGGAAGAAAACCCAATTTTAATAGGGATTTGCATGTAGAAATCATATGAACCTTATTCTGGAAATTAATATGTGAAGTAGATGTTTAACCCACGAAATTATGATGATTTGTTAGAAGGAATTTCTGGAGAAAACTGATTAGAACAAAGGTTAAGAAAACTGTAGGGTTCTTGATGATTAGATGAAATATTAGGTTGTTTAACCATGTTTATTGATGTATATACGCATGCTAATCGTTAAAGATACCTGAAATTATGTTAGGATGTTAACAGTAGACTTTTTGGGTCAATTAGAGTTGGAAAATATGAGTTTTGATGAAGAAACTTACGCAATCCCGTCACTGCAATTTCTGCAGAATTTTCACAGACCTGCTCGATCGATCGATCGACCCTAGAGCGTCGATCGATCGAAGGTTCGATCGGTCGACCCCCAGACGTCGATCGATCGACCCTCCCTGGAAGCCTATTATTTCCCTTGTTTAATTAGTTGAATTCATTTATCGTGGAATAAACCTTGGGCTTTCTAAATAAAATGATTTGGGAGATATTGAGGACCAGTAGGGTATATGGACCTATGTTAGAACCTTTAATCTTCAACGAGGAGGGTAATTATGGGATATTTACTTTAGGTTGTTAGATTTATGAAACTTAAGGGTGTGGTGCGTAAGAGAGTTACGTTGGAATCAAATAAAGTTATTTACTGAATTTTAGATTTGTAAGGTTATAACCCATGAGTATTAGGTAATGAGTGAGAAAACTCTTCGAGTTAAGGTTAGAGACGAATCCTTATACGTAATCATAATGATGGGAAATTAGAGATAAATGTCATGACTATGGGTTACGAGAGAAACCTATATTAATATAATGGAATGGGTATCTTTGTATATTGTGTGTACATATATTGTATTCATGTGAAAAATGTACCCGCGCTACTTGCTATCCCTGAGGTTACCGCGCTGGGACGATCGTATCCTGTGTTGCTTTATGGGGATATTGAATCGTACCCTAGAAGATAGAGATCCTAGGTACGGGCTATTAAATTGATAGTCGGACGGTCCTAAGAGACGTGTGGGTATGTACTGACCTCTTGGACTTGGAATCTATACTTCGCCTCAACGTTGTTTTGTATATGTTAATACAGTTCGAGAGTGATTCCGAACTTATATTTCCCTTTATGTGAGCGATACGGGGATTGGATAGCAGAGTATGCCCGCACCATAGTTTAGTTGGGGTGCCATTATATATATATATTTTATTCGAGTAGTTAATATATATATGAGGTTATAAACTTTGAACTGCCTACTGTGATTTGATAAGTAGAACATAGTTGTTGACTCAAATTATTAAATACTTGTTTTGTAAAAAAATGAAAAGGCACGGGGAAATCTTATAATTTAATGAAGCTAAAACGAGAGGAATACTACAAATTGAAAGTAACCTTTTTATAACATTGTCATCGTTCAGTTTTGAAAACATATGAGTAAGTTAAGATAAACGAACCATTGGGAAGGTTAGTACGATAGGAGTGCACATTAGAAGAGAGGTGAGTATTTCTCAAGAGAGAGACGAACTAATATGATGTTGCATTGGCCTGTATCAATTTAAATACTTGCTTAACGTATTTTAAAATCAAACACACTTCCGGGCCCTGACCCGTTTCCTTTTCTCTCTCTCTCTTGTGTATATATATGTATATTTTCAGGTGCCCAGCCACAGGGGCGTCTTGCTTAGGATTCTTTGAGAAGAACGAGCTGCAGCTTAGGTGGGAGTTGCAGGTCCCTTGAGTAGACGGCTTCCGACATTGACTCCACTCTTATTACTCTCATTTATAGGGCACGTGTCGCCCTTTTCATCATTTCATTTATTGTTGGGGATTTTTATATTTCAGTTATTCCAGTATTGTTTATGGGATTTGTTTCAGGATGGTTTATGATTTTAGTTTTATATTATTGACATTCGTTTGGTGAATGTATGGTTTTATTTAAATTTCGTGGTGTGATTCTCTATTGTAGAAATGTTGTTTTGAATTAATAAAAATCTTTTCTTTAATTAAAATTTGGAAGTTCGTATAAAAAAATGTTTTTGACACTTAGCTTAATTATTTAGGGTGTTAAATTGGAAAAATTATTTTTATCGACAGTGATGCTGAGAATGAACCAACTGTTTACCTTGATTTAATTTAATAAAGGAGTGATCGCCCGGTATTTAATTAGGCGGGGTGTCACATGGATCTCTATGATCGACATTGTCAAAGAGTAGTGTAACGGGGTGGTTCCTTACGTGGATTTCGTTCTGCGAGACACCCCACGCACGAAATGTAGTACATTGTTGAGAGTAGAGAGAAGTTCTGTCGATATTTATTTGTGGCATAATGGATCTCTAGGATCGACGTTGACAAGGAGTAGTGTAACGGGGTGGTTCCTTGTTTGGATTTCGCTTTACGAGACACCCCACGCACGAAACCCAGCGCTGCGTTGAAATTGGAGGGAAGTTGTGTCAATAATAATTTTGCATGCTTATTAATTAGAAATTTAATCATATGTTTCAAGCCAAATGCATATTGGGTAACTTATTAAATTATAATTGGTTAAAGTATAAACCGGAATCCACTAAGCCTAATAAGGCACTTATGATTGAAAATAAATACTTAACTGTGTTTAGAAAATGGGGTGGATTCTTGGGTTATGATAGGAAGGTAGATCTCGTGGGTATAGGCTAGGCCTATGATAAGTTAGGTTGTCCTAATAAAATGGGGGTAATTTAACTAATAAAATTGAGGACGCGAATAGGTGCGCGCCTTTAGATGAGAGGTGAGTTGGGGCTCCACGAGAGTGCGATACCATTTTAATTATGAAATATGTGCACCGATATTTATTATGCACGGTTAACACACTTGCTAAATATTTTTCACAACTCGGGCTCTGACCCGTTTACTTTTCTCTCCTGCCTGTATATATATATATATTACTACATGTGTCCTACCGCATGGATGCCGGATGACCTTCTATCCAGAGTCTTGGGAGCCGTGACAGGTGCGGACTGTTGCGGGATGTATCTGGTAGTCGCTTCCTCCTTTTAAAATTCTAGGTAGGATTCATGTTGTATATCGGGTTTTTACCCAAGGGATATTTATATACATATTTATATCTATATCTATTCCATTTCAGTTATTGTATTGGCTGTGACCCGACAGCTTATTCGAGTCTACTTTTTGTATCACATTCAGTTGTGGTTATCTATTTAATGTTAATTTCAGCATTTCTTTTATCATAGTCCTTTCATGCATCTTACTTTCCTTCATTCGCAGTGTTGGGTTGTGTTATGTTGCATGTTTTAATTTATTTTAACATCTCGCTTATATGATATCGGGTAGTTAGTCCTATATTATGTAGTACCGACAGTTGATGTTGAGACTGGACCATCTGAAACTCCTGATTTAATATAGTATAGGCCTGGCCACCCGTTATTATTTTAAGCGGGGTGGTACAGATGGTATCCGGGCATCAGGTTCTAGAGTCCTTAGGATCTGTGCGAGTTTTCTACATTCTTCTGTTAACGTTCTTGACATAAAGCCCTACAGTTAGGACTGTTGTGTTCACTGCGTTGTTTTCTTCTGTGAAGTATATCCACTTGATTGGTGTTCTGATAAGAGTTGTTCTTGTTTTATTTCAGATGTCGCCTAGATTTTGTCGTCTAGGAAAGGATAGGATTACAAGTACAATACCCATGGCATATTTTGGGTACGCTTTATTCGGGGGTATTTGTTTTCCCCAATTCCAGAGGATATTTCTAGCAGTGGTGTGAGGTGATTTATCGGCAGTTGAGTAAGAAAGGAAAATTTACTCTAATGGTGAATCTTGGACTCAGTAAGATAAGTCCGAGGAGAGGTATGTAGCGTAGTCCTGGGGAGGTTAGGTTGAGAAACCCGTTAACCTTTGTTAGGAAACCTGATGTTGGTGATTCTTACCGAGGTGAGGTAGGTGTAGTTGTCCCAATATCAGGAGTATTGCCTTCTAGGAAGAGGGAGTAAGAATTTGGAGACTCGATTTCGTTGTGTAGGACTGAGGGAATTTTCGGTAGTCGCCATCGTGTTTTATCCTTCAAAATGGTTAGGAAGGATTTTGGGGAAGATGTTTCTCTTGCGGAGAAATAGGTTTAGGAGTAATGATTGTCCTGGAGGAAGTAGAGGGTCCTGAATTGAGATCCTTGGATGACGTGAAACCATTAGATTATGGAAGTATAAGGTAGAGTACCTTTATTTGGGTTTAAGTCATACTTTGTGCGATACCGGGAACATCGAGAGTTATAATATTGAATTCCGGAGGTGAGGAATGTCAAGGTTCGTTGAATAGTGATTATAAGACTTTTGTCTTATGGGCAGGTAGGGCATGTGATTATAGTGCGCCTAAGAGGGGAGACGTATATTGTGGAAAGGCGTTAATGTAATGTAAAGAAGTTTTTGATTTGTGAGATTCAAAGTTTAGTAGGTTTATGTTGAGCGGATAATTTAGCTCATAGATGTGATAGTTTTGAGAACTAGGTATTGGTTATAGTGTTGTATTTGTTGAGACCTTGTGTCCTAAACATAAGGTGTTTGTTTGGCGTGTCGGTAGACGCGAAATTTATTTATATTATTTATTGTTACGTAGGCCTTCGGGCAGTATTTAAAATATGAAAATCTTTTTATAAAAACCTTAGCCCTAGTTCAACTAACCTCAATCCCCGACCTAGCTACACAGTAGTGTATTGGGAGTGTTCCTTGTTTGGATTTCGCTTACGAGATCTCTCCCGCACGAAAGTGGCTAGTGTCAGGAATTGAGGACAGTTCATCCATTGGGAATTATCAAACTTTTATGTAATTAATATGTTATTATATATTATATTGGTGGTAGTCATGTTAAGATTGGAGGCTAATGGAGCCAGATTATAATTCTACGAGTAGAGCTCGGGTACGGAGTGTATGGGCTCCCCGGGGTAGTTATTCGTTTTAAAAATCTTTATGGTTCGATGTGAGAACTAGAAAGGATCGACATAGTGATCCTGAGGATTGATGTAAGGACTAGATGAGATTGAGGTCCTAGGCCCATCTTAAATTTCGCGGGCGAAATTTCTGTAAGGGGGGAAGATTGTAACAACCCATGACTTTGGAGACCGATAAATTAAATTTTTGGGAAAATAAAATTTAATTTAATTGGAGAATTTTAAAAATTTGGAATTTAGGTCCAAAAATAGAGGACATTTTAAAGTATTCCGGATGATGATTTTGAGGGTACCATCGATCCCGAAAGGGTCGAGATAGTCAAAATGACTATCATTGAGTTTTATTTCGGCTCCGAAATATTTTTAAGTCAGTTGACTCGAATTGGAGTAAACGAGTCATTTAAAGTGTGTATTAACATTTAAAATTGGGTTTATTGTTTTAAAGGATTTAAGGCTTACGGATGAGGCCTTCTCATTTGAGAAAAAGAGAGAAAGAGAAAGAAAAGAGAAAGAAGAAGAACGGAAAGGAGAGAGGAAGAAAGCTTGGGGATTTCCGGCCCAAACGCGACATCGAGGACGATTCAACCTCTACAAATCTGAGGCAAGTGTTTAATCTTGAGTCATTTGTGTATTTTATTTCATAATTTGTGGGTTAAAGAAAAGGGTTTTGGGTATAAACATCAAAACCTAAATTTTGGTTCAAATCTTGAAATTGAAGATTTTAATTAGGTTTAAGGGATATAAATTGATGAGGTTAAATTTAGGATGTGTTTTGATGTTGGAAATTATGTTGGGATTGAAGATTAAGGGTTGGAAGTAGTATAAATCGAATTTTGGGGAATTTTGGGTTATAGAAAAATAGCCATTTTCGTAGCTTTCTGAACTGGCCGAATCGATACGCCCCTACCGAATCGATTCGCCAGGTTGCAGAAGCCTCAGGTCTTTAGGACCGAATCGATTCGCCCCTAGCGAATCGATTTTGAGGGTTGCAGAATCTCAGGTCCCTTGGACCGAATCGATTCGGATGGGCCGAATCGATTCGCTGTTGGGCCGAATCGATTCGGAGAGGCCGAATCGATTCGGAAATAGAGCATTTTGAGGAATTTTCTCTTTAGTGAATTCAAAACCTTTTTGGTTGGGTTTATTGATTTGGGGGTCTTCTCTTAAGATGTAAGAGATATGTTCTTGGAGACATATAAGGGTTTTCCCACATATTAGGATTTTGAGGACTCCTTAGGGTAATTTGGGAGAAATGTATTCGTGTATGTATTGGAGTTGCATATGGTGATTGTGGGGAAACCTCATAGAGGTTGGGAATACCAATTAGAGATAAAAAGGTATAAATATGATGTGAGGTTGAGAACTCTTAGAGAGTGAGGGGTCTCATATCATTAAAAATGTTTAAATTAAGGAACAATAGGTAACCCGATAGGAGTAAGGGTTCATGAAATAAATTAAACCATTGGTAAAATTGGGAATGGCTTGGGGATCGTACTATCAACTAGAATAGACGGTAGTATAATTCTAGTTAGGATAGTTTACACATAATTAGGTGGAAATAATCACATGGGATTCCAACACTTGAGACAAAATGGAATAAGTTGAGGTTTGTAGACTTTTGGTTAGGTGTATACTTTTAGTCAAAATTTGTATATAGGTATTGATTTGCTCTCGATATTGATGGTATGTGTAGTAATGGTTTCCTACACAAAATTTTGGGTGATAACCTTAATGTAGTATATATAAGTATATATATACATATGATGTTTGGGAGACTATTCATCATAAGAAAAATGATTGAATATGTTTCAAGTGAGAGATTGTATTCACATATCGAGGTAAGAATTTAAAGGAAATTGTGGTGACGGCTTGTACATCGAGGATTATGTATACTTATAGCCGAAGTTTATATATCTCATACTTATGAACGAGAATTAGTTGTATATATGGATATGTGAATATATATTTGTATATATATCTGTATAAATATGAAAATATGGATATATTTTGTTGTATATATATTTGATATGGATACTTAAATCGTATATGATGGTTTACTGTTAAATTATATGATGGGATCATATGGATGTATATATATTATGCATGTGAATGATATATATACTTATTTGGTTAAGCATACCCCGCTCATGCTATCCTTGGGAAGTTGCGCGCGTAGAGGGTGAGCATCCTGGATAGAAAAGCAGGGTGTGGATATTCCCCAGGTCATAGTCATCCCGTTTGTTATTATGTGATTTACATTTTTATATTTTTGGGATGAGACGTGGTGGGTATGTTTCGTCTCATTTCCAGTTTGGAGCTATGACCGCTTCCCGGGACGTCGTGTGCGTGAGTTTACCACGAGATGGGTGTCGTTTAGTCCCACCATGGTGGCCCCAGTATTGCTACGTGAGCCGGGCACTGGGTAGATGATAGCATTGATGCAGTTTATCGGCGCTATATATAGCCGGGTATTTATTTGTGCATGGCCTTTGTACATCAAATATGGTATGTATAGATGGTCATGGGATTGGATGATGGTGTGTATATATATATGGTTAGAATGAAATGCCTATATATATATATTTATATATCCTATAGATGAAAGGATATAGAATCTTTGTAGAGTACATCTTGGATGATTATGGTGTACTAGATTGATGGGGGTTGATGTATCGCATTTAAGGAATATTTCGGTTACATCATCCCAAGGATATTATTGGTGATGTTAGTTGTAGTAGTAGTATAATATTGTATATGGAATTATGGATCTCTATGATTGACATTGTCCAGGAGTAGTGTAACGGGGTGGTTCCTTATTTGGATTTCGCTTTGCGAGACACCCCACGCATGAAACGCAGTGCAGTGTTGAAATTGGAGAAAAGTTCTGCCAATTATGGTATGTACGGCATTATGGATCTCTATGATCGACATTGTCAAAGAGTAGTGTAACGGGGTGGTTCCTTACGTGGATTTCGTTCTGCGAGACACCCCACGCACGAAATGTAGTACATTGTTGAGAGTAGAGAGAAGTTATGTCGATATTTATGTGTGGCATAATGGATCTCTAGGATCGACGTTGACAAGGAGTAGTGTAACGGGGTGGTTCCTTGTTTGGATTTCTCTTTGCGAGACACCCCACGCACGAAACCCAGCGCTGCGTTGAAATTGGAGGGAAGTTGTGTCAATAATAATTTTGCATGCTTATTAATTAGAAATTTAATCATATGTTTCAACCCAAATGCATATTGGGTAACTTATTAAATTATAATTGGTTAAAGTATAAACCGGAATCCACTAAGCCTAATAAGGCACTTATGATTGAAAATAAATACTTAACTGTGTTTAGAAAATGGGGTGGATTCTTGGGTTATGATAGGAAGGTAGATCTCGTGGGTATAGGCTAGGCCTATGATAAGTTAGGTTGTCCTAATAAAATGGGGGTAATTTAACTAATAAAATTGAGGACGAGAATAGGTGCGCGCCTTGAGATGAGAGGTGAGTTGGGGCTCCACGAGAGTGCGATCCCATTTTAATTATGAAATATGTGCACCGATATTTATTATGCACGGTTAACACACTTGCTAAATATTTTTCAAAACTCGGGCTCTGACCCGTTTACTTTTCTCTCCTGCCTGTATATATATATTACTACAGGTGTCCTACCGCATGGATGCCAGATGACCTTCTATCCAGAGTCTTGGGAGCCGTGACAGGTGCGGACTGTTGCGGGATGTATCTGGTAGTCGCTTCCTCCTTTTAAAATTCTAGGTAGGATTCATGTTGTATATCGGGTTTGTACCCAAGGGATATTTATATACATATTTATATCTATTCCATTTCAGTTATTGTATTGGCTGTGACCCGACATCTTATTCGGGTCTACTTTTTGTATCACATTCAGTTTTGGTTATCTATTTCATGTTTATTTCAGCATTTCTTTTATCATAGTCCTTTCATGCATCTTTCTTTCCTTCATTCGCAGTGTTGGGTTGTGTTATGTTGCATGTTTTTATTTTTTTTAACATCTCGCTTATATGATATCGGGTAGTTAGTCCTATATTATGTAGTAGCGACAGTTGATGTTGAGACTTGACCATCTGAAACTCCTGATTTAATATAGTATGGGGCTGGCCACCCGTTATTATTTTAAGGGGGGTGTTACAGAGTGTTAATAATGTTGAATTTATAGGTGAGGAAGAAACTTCTTCAACCTTATAGAATAAGTAGATCTGATTTCACTTTGATTCTTGACTTTAATGAGAGTGACCCAACTTATAAATGGTTAGTTCTTATACTTGTACATGGAAATGGTTAGTTAAGATGATTGTGTTTTGGATTCACATATTATAGGAGTGAGTTTCTTTGAATCCGAGATAGAGTGAGTGTATCCAAATTAAAATTATTACCGTAATAAATGCAATCTTTTTCTTTAAATTCCTTCTGATAAAAATAAAATAACTTATCTATTTATGATAAAATTATTTACAAATTAGATTTACAGCAAATTTAATCTTAAATGTTAGGTGATTAATTTAAATGAGGAATACATAAAACAATCACACTACAGCAAGTCGTACAAGGAACACCCCACTAATGGGGAAAAAACCTCGGGCATAATTGAATGACAAATGCACTATGGTAGATTTTTATAAATGGAAACTAACAACTTATAATCACACGATGTATTAACTCATTATCCACTGTTTTGCACCATATCTTTCATAGAAGGAACTAACAACTGGAGTTCATTACACAACTGAGATCACTTTTGGCATTGACCAAATCGAGTATTATCCATGAAAGCAATATATCCTTTTTGAAATTAAAGATGAATTTTGTTGAGAAACCACCAATTTTTCGATACCATTTTCTAAGATATGAGTTCTTTAAAGGTTTTTAAAGGATTAAAAAATACTTTGGCTTACTTAAACCTCACAACATATTTTTGAGATACTTACATAAGTCTCTCAAGAACAAATATAGAAATATATTTGCTCAATAATAAAGGTAGAAGTGGTTTGATATTCCATTGGACTTATAACCAGACTTTGAAAACAAATATCTTAAAAATGCAAAGACAAAAGTGAAGAATAAAACCATGATTTTAATCTCTAGAGTAATTAAGCTCAAAAATTATTTCTTCTTAAAAATCCCCTTGATCAAATTTATTTTTCACTCTAAGAATCTATCTCAATATTTTTGCTCAAGAGGTGAAAATGCGACCATATGTATCATATAATCGTTAGCTATCTCTTGTGACAAAACATTTGAGCCGTGCACAAAGTCGAGCCCAAAATATAGATACAATTAAATGTGTGTGAATGTATTTATCTATTACCAATATAGACTTATGATTTGAGGGCATAAAGACATCTTGACATTTGAAGTCTTTCCTTGGTGCTTTTGAAGAATATCCTTTTACAAAAATAGTAAACATTTAACTATTGCACACACTCATATCTAAAGGGAGAGTATTTTAAAATATTTTTGTAAAAATTCCTCGAGTTGTGTATTTATTTGTGAGAGAGGGTCAAGGCCTAACTTTGCCTGAAAAGTTTTTTTAATTTATTTTAAAATGGGTTTTACCCTGAATGGTTCACGTGATAGGTTTTTTATCCTTGAGCACGATAGTACAATTTGTTGGACAAGCCATGCGAATGGTTTATGTCTTACCCGTGCGCACGATCACTAAAGTTTTTTCATTTTGGGGTTATCCTATCCAAAACAGCGCGTACTGCAAAACTCAACCATGCACACGACGGAGCTAAAAAATTCAAATTTTTCTATAAATAGGACTTATTTCCCTCAAAATCATTTAACACTTTTCCCTCACTTCTAAATATATTTTTTGAGGAATTTTTCATATTAGAGATCTTTACTTTCTCTCTCTAATTCAAATTGAGTGTTCATTTGAAAGTTTGTGAGATTTATCTAGATCTACTTTTATATATTTATTTGCGAGGTACTTTGAGGGTTTTAATCCACATATATCCTTATTTATATATATTTTTCAAATCAACCATATGATCTACACTCCAAGATATAGAAGGAGTAGCTCAAGCTATTGAGAGTTGGGGCATTGTGTAAATCTAGGATGAAGAATGGAAGATGGAGCTTCAATCGGATTTTTCATTAGAATGGGGGTAAGTCACAATATTTAGTGCATGAGAGTAAATTTTCTTCTTGTCTTGTGTAAAATTAACTTTTCAAATCTTGTGAGATTCTAGATCACATCGAGATTTTTTACCTATAGGTTAAAGTTTTTCCACATATAGTCGGTGTTTGTGTGTTTTTGTATGATTTCTTTTCATACAAAAATACACAACACAACACCTAATAAAAACTGTCCCTTGCCATTTTCAATCCTCCTTTATTTACTCACCTCCCTTCTCTTAATGCGTGTATTATTTTTTATAGATATAAATTTGTGTTTGGTTACGTGTCTACGTCTTTTATTATTATTATTATTATTATTATTATTATTATTATTATTATTATTATTATTATTATTATTATTATTATTATTATTATTATTATTATTATTATTATTATTATTATTATTATTATTATTATTATTATATGTGTGTGTGCCATTTTGCTATATATTAGCATAGACACCGTATCCTGGTACCCCAAAAATACCTCCTTACATCCCTAACACTTCTTCTCCTACCATAAGACCCTAGCTCCTACTCTGAACCCTAATCTTGGAGGCCATCGGACACTTTCAATCCCCGCTTGACCTTGTCCAAATGCCCAATTCAAGAGAAGCTCATTGAACGCTCATAGGGCTCTGAATACCCTTTCTAAAGGTCCATAATGCGAGCGAATCAGCCTCACGGTTCACACGTACTCACCTTTTTATTCCAAACACTGATCTAGAGGCCACCAGGAGCTTTCGAGCCCCGTTTGACATCTTTCATCTCCCTACCCTAAGAAAAACTCATTGAAACATCATAAGGTTCCGAATCCCCTTTCCAATGGGATACCGTGCGTAAATCGGCCTCACGGCATGCACGTACTCACTTTTTACTCCAAACCCTGATTTAGAGGCCACTAGGAGCTTTCGAGCCCCATTTGACCTCGGTCAACTCTCCAACCTGAGTGAAGTTCATTGAACTCTCAGAAGGCTCTAAATTCCTTTTCCAATGGTCCATACTGTGCGTGAATTGACATCTTGATTTTCACGTACTTGCCTTTTTACTCCCAGAACCCCTGTCTAGAGGCCGTCTCCAAACCTCATTTGATTTTATTCAACTCTTGATCTTGGGAGTGCCTTGTAACAACCCGCCCTTTTGGAGACAATTAAATTCCATAATTAAGTATAAATTGGAATTTGGAGAATTTCTCGAAATAGTAATTTTTGAGATTTTCGAGGAATGAATGATTTTTGATAAGTGTTGTAATTACTTTTGGGACTATATAGGTCGCAATAATTTAATTATATGTCTCCGTGGAGAAAAGTGACCAAAAAGGTCAGATTTTAGTTGGAAAACCCGCATAAAGTTATTTTGGGTTAGAATAGTGATTTGCGGTCAAGTACCTCGGATGGAAATTTCGACTGCACCATGAGTCTCGAAATGTCCGAGATAGTCGAAAAAGAGTGTTCGATTGTCGAAATTGAGTTCCGGGTAATTTAGAGTTAAACGGGCTCGTAATTGAGTAAACGAGTCGTTTTTGGGTTTTAAGGGGTTAAACCATTTTCTCTATATATAAAGAGGGAGAGAGGGAGAAAAAGAGAAAGAGAAAAGAGAAAATAAGGAAGAAAGAGATAGAGGAGGAGAGAAAAGAGGAGAAGTGGGGGAAACTCCGGCCAGACTCCGCGGGATTCAGCTCGAGGTCGTCGGATTTCATCCTCCCGGCAAGTGTTTACTTGCTTTATTTTCATTTTTGTGCATTCCTCTCATATCACAATTGGTATAAATATGATTTTAGGGTTAGAACCCTTAAAATAAATTTGGTAAAATTTGGATATGAGTTTACAAATTGATGTAATGTAAACTCTTAATGATTTCTAGTATTAAAACCATGTTAATGGAGTATAAAATGAAATTGAAATGGGAGAAATGCCCAAACCTAGGTTTTATGGATTTTAGGGTTCAAATCCAAGAGATATGGGTTAATACCCAAAAATAATTGATGTGTTAGTTGTAAAACATGGATTAGATGTTTATTGAGTTGTTGGATGAGCTTAGAAACAACAAAAATGGAGAATAATGGAGGTTCGGAAATTTTTTGAAGATAATGAATAGTGACCTGCGTGTTAACCGAATCGATTCAGCCAAGGCGAATCGATTCGGCTCTTGGTCAAAAAATGAAATTTGTAGATCTCTTCGATGCGGTCGCGTGGGAGCCGACCGCATATTTTTCTGATTTTTTTTGGATTTATAGTGATTTTTCTACGAAAAGCTGTCCGAGATTGAAATCATTAGTTGTAACTTATTGGAGATAAATATTAGGGGTTCTCAAAAAGGATTTTTAGGTCCTCTAAAGAATTTGAGGAGATATTAAAACTTTGGGTTTGTTGAAATAAATCCGAGTTATAATTTAAATGGTGAGTTGATTAAATTTTGGGTAATTGGGTTATATATAAAACCTTAAGCAGATTTGGGAATTTCTGACCAGCCGAATCGATTCGGGCAGGCCGAATCGATTCGGTAAGAGACAGTTTGAAAGTGGAACCATTTCGAATAGATTCGGACAGGGCGAATCGATTCGGTGGCCAGCGAATCGATTCGGGCAGGCCGAATCGATTCGGTCCTGGCAAAATTTTAAGGTTTTCTCCTTTTAAAGTTTAGGGAGATTTAAACTATGGTTTTGGAGATTATTATCGAGGATTCTAGATATCACATTAGGACTCCTAGATAATGGTATTGAGGGTGAATAAACCCCGGGATGAAATAAGGAACCTCAGATTAATTTAGTGTACGATCTGGGGTATGGATTTAATGAATGCTTGGGAATACTTTTGGTTTAGTATCATGCTAATATGAAAGCATGATTATGATTCCTTGAGAGAATCTTTGGGATTATTGGTCATTGATAGATGGTTTGGCAAATATGGCCATTTTTACATATTTAGGGAGGAATATATGGTATATATATATATACTATGTGATTAAGTATATATGATATGATATAAATGATTTTAAAAATATATAGATGAATATTTTCAAAATGGGAAAAAGATAAATGATTTTCATAATTGATAAATTATGGATTACACACCTCCCTAAATCGCTATCATAAGGGAAGTTGCGTGCGTTATGGTGATGCCCCCTGGCTAATGAATGCAGGGTGGCTATAGTCCTATAGGCCATATGGGCGATTTTTGTTTACTGCGCTGGTTAGGGGATTCTGGATGTGGTCTTGACTTTCTCGCAGGCAATATGGCCGCTTCCCGACATTGGTAGGTTCCCAGGTTGTCTTGTATAGATAGGCCCTGGAAGATGATAGCCATTTAGGGGCGCGTCCAGTGGGGAAACCCGGAGGGGCGGTCTTAGTTTTATTAAAGAAATTTATGTTAATAAATTGGCTTTAATTTACATTTCCTGAGTATAAAAAGGGAAATGGGATAAAGGTTTGGCTTCGGTAACACTCCCGGATGGAAGAAGGGATGTGGAAGCATGGTTGATCAAAGCATTTTCATGATAATGGGAATGGCTTTGGGTACATTTCCTGAGTGTAAAAAGGGAAATGGGATGAAATAAAACGGAAAAGCATTTTTTTTATGATAATAAAACTAGCTTTTAAAAAGTATATGATTTGTTAAAGCAATTCATGATAATGAATTGGCTTTTATATTTACATTTCCTGAGTATAAAAAGGGAAATGGGAAGTTTTGAGAAAATGAAAAGTATTGATAAATACTTGTATATAAATCCTCAGTCCGGGAGATAGATCCGGATGTATATTGTAATATGAATATGTATATATGGATGAATCGAGTACCGAGGGTCTAATGGATCCCGACGATCGACCTTGCCGCATAGTAGTGTATCGGGGGGTTCTTTGTTTGGATTTCGCTTCGCCAGACACCCCACGCACGAATATGGCAGTGTGTTGAGACTGGGGAGAAGTTTAATCCTTAGTGCTCTAATATTATAAATGCTTATGGTATATATATATCTTTCTGTACTGAGGGACTGGCGGATCTCGACGATCGACCGTGCCGCGTAGTAGTGTATCGGGGGGGTTCCTTGTTTGGATTTCGCTTTGCGAGACACCCCACGCACGAACATGGCATAGCGTTGAGACTGGGGTGAAGTTTAGCCCTTAGTACTTGGACTATCTGGGGTAGATAGTAGTTGGGTGATAGACTAGTTTAGCAGGGTAGCGTGACTTGAAGGTTTTAGATAGTTGCGCTAGATGTGCACTTTTAGAAGGGAGGCGAGGGGTATCTCATGGGAGTGCGATACCAATCTAAATATGAGAAAACCTTTTTCTAAACAAATAAAGAATTTATGCACTTGCAAAATATTTTCAAACTCGGGCTCTGACCCGTTTATCTACTTTTCCCTCTCTTGTTATATATTATATATATATAGGTGTCCAGACATAGGGACGCCTGGATGACACTTACTTCGAGTCAGACGTCTGCTGCAGCAGCTGTGGATGCGTGCAGGTTTTTGATAGCCGCTTCCATTCTTGTACTCTAGATAGGAGGTACTGTATAAATATTCAGGCCAATGGTCCAATTGCATTTATTTATTCTTTAAGTTCAGCATTCGATATGGTTGTATATTTTTGACCGAGTGTTCGGTTATTTTATTTTATTTCAGTTTCATTTCCGCAAAATTGTGTGGATGATTTATTTACAGTTGTTAAAAATAAAAAAAAGAGTTGTAAAGTTAAAATTTTGACACCGGCCTAATAGGTTATTAGTATTTAAATGGATTTTCGACAGTGATGCTAAGAATGATCCATATGAGACTCCTGATTTAATTTAATATTGGAGTGATCGCCCGGTATCTTATTAGGCAGGGTGTCACATGCCTTAATTGATTTTTGTAGTGCTTTAAATACTCTTTCCAATAGTTGTTTCTTGCGCTATTCAGACTTACGGTTTGCATTTTATACCCGATTTTTGAAAAAGTTTATTTCAGAAGGCTTAAATGGATCCCAAACTCCCTGCCTATAGGCAGGGTGTACTTTTCTTTGTCAGCAAGGCAGTGTTATGCGAATGGGTAGGCCAAGGCCTATGCCGATTGAAACCCCACTAATTTCTACTGTTTAAAGAGACCATGACCTCATTTCCAAGGGTCTTTTTTGAAGTCATAAACATTCTCCTTGAAATAGATGCATTAAAATTTCATTTTTCCAAACATTCTTCCCATTTTCTTACATTATTCTCGTCCATCTTTCACCATACTTTTTACCCTTACCTCACCATCATTCAACCACTTGAAAATCAGCAGCTACAACTCCAAAATCAGAATTAAAGTCCTATAGAAGTTTATTCTTATCATTTTACAATCATTTACCTTGTAATAGTAATTTACTTTTTTCTCCACTTTTGATATATTTGTTGCTTTATTTGATGTCCTCGCCTCAATCTAACCTCCTTTTTAATTATTAGTACACAAAAAACATATATTCATAAAATCTAAAAAAGCCAAAAATATGGTTTTCCTATAAACCCTAAAATATAATTTCCCCATTTTCTACACTCCATACACTTGTGCACACTTTCTTAAAACAAACTATAGGAGTTCTAATTTCAAACTTATGGGTTAAACCCCACCCTTATGCGTTATCGAACTACGTGAACTTTGATGCCTTTTGGCTATGTAGGCATCCCGAGCCAATCTTGAAATTCGAGTAATATTTTCTCATTTAGACTTTATATTTTCTTGAGTTTAGTAGTATTGCGAATACGTATACTTTTACATATTAGTGTTCCCGCTCGATATACACATTCACTTTCACATAGTAGTTTACGATTTGACAGACACTAACATTATATTTATACATTATTCTTTTGCACACTCCTTGGAATGATTTTGCTCTATTATTCCCATGATGTGAGTAGGATTATTTCTTTCTTTCATTATTCACATTGCACACTTGTACATACGTATCACATTTTGGAGAAAAAAGGAGAAGATTACCATAGTCCATGAGAGAACGAAAGGGCAGAGTGGGTGCCTAACATCTTTTCATTCCATAACTTAATCTCCGGACCCTTGACATATTTGGTTTCATACGCATCTGTTTGTCTTTTGATGCCATTCTCTCGGGACGTCTACACCCTTTTGCATGTTTTGAGAAAAATATATTGTCGATTTCATTTCCACATATTCTACCCCTTGACGACGATTGATTTATATCTGTGGCAGCCCGCAAAGATAATAGGAGTGGCAAAAAGAGGATTCCTTATCCTCGAATCCTCGCACATGCGAAGAGAGATCTCTCTCTGTTTTTCTCTCCTCTCCAATTTTGGGGTCGGCCCACGCCGGAGTAATCAACCCAGGATGGGCACAATTAGTATGTATGTATTTATAAGATATATTATATTTATCTATGTATATGTGTGTGTTTATATTTATATGAATACATATGTATCTATAATTGTTATATAATATATTATATGTGTGGGTGAGTGTGTATATATTTTAAGTGTCATCACTAGTATATATATAAATATACGCCACACATATTACCTTACTCTTCCCTTATATTACCAAATAACTCAACAGTTCACCTACTTACCCTCAAACTATAACAGGATATACCCCTATTGCTACTTGCCTAATCCTCTAAACCCTCTCCCTTGTAAAGAGAACGAACCTGCTACTCATGTACTAGGTGTGTCCCATCCTCTAAACCCTCCCTCTAACAACTAATACCAATTTTTTAACTTCTCATCACCACACCCATTACCATCGTGAGCTTAGGAGACCCATGACCACCAACACCACTACCCATCCACTAATGGTTTTCTTCATTAACATCTTCCATTCTTGTTATATTATAGTTTTGGGATGTTTTGTTTGTTGTTTTGGTGTTATTTTGCAAGACAAAACCCTAGTTTTTTTTCCATGGAACCTCACAAACCCAACTTCGAAGAAGATGAACAAACAATAACATCCAATGCTCCCTAAGCTCATTTGAGGCACGGTTTCTAACTTTTCAGTGCTCCCTATAATTATTTTATCATCATACACCAAAAAAATTGAAATGCAAACATAAATCACTTTAGTTTCTGGGTTCAGTAATTCAGTGATAGGAGGTCGTAGGTAGTGACATTCCCGATGTCTCATCACCATACTTAATGTTGTTAAATGGAAATAATACCTCAACTATGTCGTGGTGGTTTAAAACCATGTGTGGTTTATAATCATGGATACAACTTGTCGTGCATACTAATCCACGGTCTCCTTTTATCATCCAATCATCTCTCACGGTCTTTTGTAACTATGTCATCTATACATTTTTTTTTCTATTACACTCACGGTGACTCTTGGCAATGATGTGAGACCGTGATATCTAACATGAAGGTCACATGAGTCCATATAATGTCAAACCATGGTGATAATTAACCTTGTTGTTACTTGGTAAAATATATGAATTTTAGCACTCAAATATCGCGATGGCATGTAGTCGTGTAATCACTTACAACGGTGCTATGCCACCGTGAAATCTATGCAATGACTTTTCCCTTTTTTAGACTATGTTGATAATAGGACGTGGGAGGATATACCATGGTTAAAGGGTACCGTGGTATGACAAATCATGGTCACATGTCACCGTTAAATATATGCTGGGAATTTTGGCTTTTAAACAAGCGGTTCCCTGTGACCGTGAGTGGCTATGTCATGGTTAGTTTGTACCATAGGTTGTCCTACAACTGTGCTAAGTGACCGTGATGTTTTACCAAACAGTGAGGTATAGCCGGTATTTATTCATCAATAGATACAAATGTCATGTCAGATAAAACATTCACTTAAATGTATTGGATATGTTAACTCATCAACTTTTGTTAATCAATATCATTGTTATCTAGATTGACGAGGCACTCCTAAACGCAACATTTTTGGGCGATATCGATAATTTATGTGTCCCAAGTGCTGACACTCCTAAAACTACTAAAAATGGGGTGATTAATTAACCTTTTACACCAAAAGATGTTAAGGGAGATTATAATCATAAGTGGGTGGACCAAATTTGAGTGATGAGTTCTTCGACCTTAAAATTCTAAGAGCAATATTTCAAAATTTTATTTGGTTTTCTTATAATTTAATAAACTCAACACTATTTTTTTTATGTATGATAGTATATTGAAGTTGCAAGGTTATATGAATTTAGTTCCATTTCGTAGAATACACTACTTGATACAAATATAAATTAGGCCATCAAGTTGATATTTTCCAAATTTTAATCTTACTTATTAAATCGTAAGTGAGCATGTAAAATTATAAATATGCTTCAAGAAAGAACAACTACAACATGCCGATATACGAGGAAAACCCAAATGGGAAAGACCTCGGACGGCTAGGCCTAGACAAACCACTATGAATATAGATTTACAGAAAGACACAAAAGACTTATAGACTTGGCACAACATGACCCGCTGATGCCATCTTCAATACCTCTGTCCGTCGTACGCGTAAGTCCAACACGTTGTACAACAGCTCGAGTGCCTCAGTAACCCTCGAAAGCTAAAAGTCGTCTCCAATCCAAACTTGTGCGGAGATCCACTGCACCCAACCAGGAATGAATGTATGAGAGGATGTAAATGGGGTTTTTGATTCTTGAAAATGATCAAACGATCACATAAAATTATTGGAGACTTTTTGGATAAAAGGATATGATATTTCAATTAAAGTTCAAGAAGTGATCAAGTGTAGATTTTCATCCCTTATTCAGTTATTAAAGAGAAAGAAGTGGATCAAAGAATTTAATAAGAAAAACTGCACAAAATTTGAAATTTTTAAAAAATTAACTGGTCGTTCGAACAACTTAACAACCTCGTTTGAATGAGATTACTAACGACAAACATATGCAAATGCGAGGGAACTCGTTTGCATATACTCGTTCGAACAACCATGATTGAATGAGATTTTGAATGATAAATCAGACAACTCCATAAGGGAAATCGTTCGAAAGTCATTTGAACATACTCGTTCGAACATGCTCGTTTAGACGACCTTGGCAATTTTGGAAAATAAAATTTAACTTTAAAAGGATTAAATTGATTTAAAAAATTCCACCAGGAAGCATTTAATAATATGGAAAATGTCTCCAACAACATATAAAAGAACCGAGTCATATACCTTTGGGAAAAAGAGCAATCGAGTGAATATGTATCAATTTGAAAAGTCATGAAATCCCGAATGCTCAAATTATTCATCGATGAGAGTTGAATGACACACAATGACACTAAATGTTTTGTTCAACGAAATTTGCCACTACTACAAATTGACTTAATCGGAAATTTATCCTTGTAAATATCCCCTTTTGGATATTCAAAGACAAAATATAAAATAAAAAAACAAAATAAAATGACTCTGAATTTACTAAGCCAAGCCGTCAAGCCGATCCTAATACCCATCCACAAAACCCCAAAAAAGGACAAACTTGACTCGTAACAAAGCTGCTACATGAAGATCTTTGAAAGTAAGCAAGAATCTGGAAGATAAATAAATGGCCTATATACATAAAAAATAAACATACAAAATGCATAAGGAAATTAAGATTTAAATAGCCAATTTTTTTAGGCTCCCCTAAACATGTTCTCCCCATTTTTGCTTGAAAAAGACAAAGGGATAGAATTAAACCTGCAATGTTAGTAAATAGAGACTGTAACAAAAGATAGATAATTTTATGGTCAATAGGATCAAGACATTATCGACAATATAATAACTAAAGTAAATCATCCAGAAAAATAATATAGCATAAGATGAAGTATGCGATGATTAAAATTTAAAAACATGATATCCAAGATGTTCTAGGAACAGTATCCAAATATAAAACTAGAAAGGAAAATACTAATATCTGGTACATATGAGAGTAACACATAAAGAAAATAGAACAAAGTGAAACACCTGGAAAAAGGAAAAATCATAGAGCTGGAGCATCGGTAGCATCGTCATCAGGAGTGGATCCGGTACCGAAAGATCCTGCACCACGATGGATCTCAAAACAACATAGATCCTGAAAAAGATGTATGAGAATAGAGTCTCTCCGTGCCTGAGCCGCATCTCTATGAGCCTGGGCCTCTTCTTTACGAGCCTGAGCATCCTCGTCTCTCTCTCTGTCTCTCTACATAATAGTTAAGAGCTCCTTCAATATACCTCGATCCTGACAGCGATCCTCTTAAATCAGCTCTACCAGTAAATGAACATACCTAAGATCCTCCGACTCGGTAAGGCGATGACGATGACAACCAATCTAAACTAAATTAGAGTGAATGAGTCTATAGAGTGTGATGAATCTGAGTGGGATATAGTGGGATGAGGAATGTCATGATGAAAGTGACATTGGGAAAGTCCAATAGAAGAGATATCAATGGTCTGATAGCAGGTCATAGGAATATTGGGTGGTAGGAGGGTGTAACCGACCTCTAGACAGTGATGGGTAACTATAATCGCAAAAGGTAAGGCTTGCCTAACTGGATTGGATGTAGATATACAGACAACCTTAAGAACTCTAAAAATGAAATCAGGAAGATTATTAGACGCTCGAATGCTGATAGTATACATCAAATCCACATGATCCTTAGAAGTCTGAGTATGGTTTGCACGTGGAAAGGGGAACGCACAAATGATCCAATTAAGGATCATAAAACCAGGATTAAGGTTTTTATGATATAAAATGGTGGAACCAAGATGGATCACATGAAAAACAGTCTCAATAATAAGGTGAAAAGTAATACCAATGCGTCCTTGGGTCAGGGAAAGGTAGGGTTGGAGACTCGGGCAAACTTGTGCGACGTGAAATGGAATTTGCAGTGATGGTAACTCCCCTACCACAGACTGTGGAAGTAAAACCTCTCTCGATCACAAGCATGAAAAGAAAAACTCTCGGATGAGTTCGGGATATATGGGGTCGCGAAGATTGAAGATGGGATCCCAACCAAGTGTAGCAAGCCATATGTAAATAATGGTGCCGGAAAGCAAGGTTAGGTTGATAACTTTTTCTCTAACAAAAGACCAAGTCGTGAAGCCTAGAGAATGGTAGAGGGCATGATTGGCATGTGTCCTCTAACGAAGTTGAAGGTTGGGAATTCACGCATATTCATCAGAGGAACGATCCTCATTGGATGCATCAACACACCTAGGACGCCTATTACGAACCATATAGATAAAAGGATAGATGACTACAACTAACCGAAAAAATACCAATCGAACCGCCACAACACCAAAAACCAACAACACCAACACAAATCCCATACTCCATCAGCGACACAAAATAGAGATATATGAAATGAAAAAAATATTATATTAAATGCCATGAATTTTTTACAGAAAAAAATGAAGCTTTGTTAAATAAAATATCAAAAATCCATGAGATAACATTTAATAAGGGCAAGACAAGAGTTTTTACATATAAAAAAATTATAGCAAAGAGAATACATAGATTATACATAGACCTAAAAGAATTGCTTGGGATTATATGAAATGGGTAAGTGAAAAAAAAATAACCCAAACGAGTTGCATGTCGAAGAATACCCGAATCATATATGCTCAAACAAAACAAAAACTAAATGAAATGGAAAGAAAAATACCTAAAAACAAATGAGACTAGAAAGAACCCAACACCTTGAGGACATAGGAAGATGTAGAATATAGGGGATGAGGGTTTAAAAATGAAGTATGGTGGAGGAGAGGAGTGGAGAAAATGGAGCATGGGGATATGGAGAAAATAGAGGGAAAATGGAGAGAGTGGAGATATGGGGTTTGGAAGAACCGCGATTCACTAAGGAGGGAGAGAAAAATTATGCAGAAGAAATGAAAAAAAAATGAACACAAACGCCCAAAATTAAGTTTGCTCATTCGAACGAATTCTGGGAATTTCATTTGAACGACAAACGGATGAAATATCGAACGAGAATGCAGTGCATCCTAGAACTTGGGTCGTTTGAAATCTCATTCGATTCAGAATACAGTCTTTAAAATCACTACTAAAACCAGAAAAATGCAAAAATAAATGGTATAAAGTCCTGAAAAGGTTAGAAACCCATTTAAGTTGTTTTTAAATTACTAGGTAGCTTATACATATCTGAATCATGGAAGAGGAATGAATGGGTGTGAACAATACGAGTGAGAGCATAACCTAAGATAAAGTACAAGTGGAAAAGGCCAAATAATATATTAACACAACATATACTCACATATTCCTTGTGACAATAAAAAGGAATACGATTGGACACTATCCACAAAAGTAAAAACGCCTAGAAGATTGATGATTCTTTGGCCAATAACATCACATAGAGAAAGCAATATAGCAATTTATTGTGCAAACCCATTGATCTTCAACCTATGTCTCCCATAAATATAAAATATTCTTTTAAATTTTTTTCTTTGGAAAGATCAAACACGCTAAACTCTGTTGGACTTGGCTATTTTTTTTTATTGCCACACTTTTTAGGCTCTTTTTGTTTTTGTAAATGGAGGCTATTCACCCAAAAATATTTTATTTTTCGCAGCTCGAGTCCATTGCTAAACAAAACTTAATCGGATGATTATTCTTTTATTTTTCTAAATTCGGCAATGGTTTTACATGCAAAAAATTAATTGCTTATAGAATGAGGTGACAAAAATTGATAAGACAATACCTTACTTCACCTAGCATATGGAAAAAGACGTATATATCCTTAAGATTACATGAAAGGCGTGTGCAAGAAAGGCAATTATATAAGGTAGTCATAGAAGAATTTGTCACAAACAAGCATTAAAGCACACAAGATAGACGAAGTTCGCACTAGCTACTCATCGAAAGCCACATGGACATGGAATGAAATAGTGATCCAAAAATATCACACACATAACCAATATGGACAAAAGTTTTATAAAGGCCTTTCTATTCAAAGAAAAAATGATTTTTTTTTGAATTTTTGGAAAGTATATGTATAAAATATAATCCAGTTTATAGGTAAAGAGATAGACATGAGACGCAACCTATACTAGATGAACGACTCCAAACTCAATCAATGGAGGAAACCCCAATGGATTTTCTAAGGTTTTAAAACCTAAGGGCATATAGAGGTTTGGTAAAAATATTGGACAATTGATGATCGGTGCCTACAGAGCTCAAGGAAATGACTTTCTCTTCAACTAACTCTCAAAGAAAGTGTTCTCGAATCCTAATGTGTTTTGTCTAAAATGTTGAACGGGATTTCGAAAAATATGAATTATACTCGTATTGTCATAATAAATAGTCATTGTGCCTTGTGGAATGCCTTAATCCTCCAACATTTGTTTAATCCAAATGAGTTGAGTTCAACAACTCTCGACGGCTATGTATTCGACCTCCGCTATGGACAAAGAAATGGAGTTTTGGTTTCTAGCTCATCCGTAAGACAAGTGCACTACCAAAATGGAAACATCCGCCAGATGTGCTTTTACATCCATCAACATCTCCTACCCAATCGGCATCCAAATATGCTGATAGACAATCATTAGTGTCGAAAGAATACCAAATCCCAAAATATAGGGTTCCACTAACATATTTAATAATACGCTTAATGTCGAGTAAATGAGACTCTTTTGGGACGGCTTGATATCGAGCTCAAACTCCTACACTAAAGGAAATATCTGTACGACTAGTGGTTAAGTAGAGTAAACTACCAATCATACTCCTAAAAAGAGTGTGCTCTACATCCTTTCCTTTCGTCTCCTTACTAAGCTTAACAAATTAACTCATAGGAGTATGTTCCTTCTTGGCAGAGTCTGAATTAAATTTCTTCATAGTATCTTTTGCATACTTAGTTTGGGATAAAAATCTCCCACTATCGAGTTGACACACTTGAAGACCGAGGAAGAATGTGAGCTCGCCGACCATACTCATCTCAAACTCATTTTGCATTTCTTTCGAGAATATTTGAGTATGTTTGTAACATGTGAATCCAAAAATTATGTTGTCGACATACACGTAGGAAACTAAGATCGCATTCTCATATCGACGAAAAATAACGTCATATCTACTCACCCCTCTTGAAAAGTCACGAGTAATGAGATAAGAAGTAAACCTCTTATACCAAGAAGGGGGTGCTTACTTCAAACCGTATAGAGATTTCTTCATATAAAAGACATGATTAGGATACTTAGGGTCCTCAAACCTTTTCGATAGTTCCACATAGACTTCCTCCTAAAGAATGCTATTTAGAAAGGAATTTTTGACATCCATTTGAGAAAGTTTGAACTTAAGATGACATGCCATGGCTAGTAAAAGGCGAACAAACTCTAACCTAACAACTAGAGAAAAAGTCTCATTAAAGTCAACTCCTTCTATTTGGGTATATCCTTAGGCAACTAGCCTTGATTTATTAGGAACAATGACACCATTTTCATCCAATTTAATTTTAGAAATCCACTTGGTACCAATGACGTTAGTATCACTTGGCCGAGGAACTATTTCCAAACATCATTTTTCTGAAATTGAAGCAAATCTTCTTGCATGGCATTAATCCAATATTCATCTTTTAGTGATTATTTGAATTTTTTATGTTTTTTAGGGAAGAGGGACGGAACCCCCACACGTATTATTAAATTAGGAAAAAGAAATTTATTCTTAGGTGGCTTTTACAAGCTCAAGAAACTAGGAGGAAAATTACAGAATTTAAACTTGGGGTTTTATAACATAACCCCATTACAATAAAATCTCAACTACTTTAA
Source organism: Sambucus nigra (assembly GCA_949130495.1). Classification (NCBI taxonomy): domain Eukaryota; kingdom Viridiplantae; phylum Streptophyta; class Magnoliopsida; order Dipsacales; family Adoxaceae; genus Sambucus; species Sambucus nigra. The sequence continues at coordinate 368,087,197 of OX422212.1, forward strand.
GATATTACCTTAAATATGCAGCCCATGAAATCTAGCTTCAAAGTACCTTTGACAATCTGGGGAAGATCTTGGAAATTCTAAAAAATTTGATAAGAAGGCATGGAAATTCCATAATTAGCCAAACTATCTGCTACCGTATTAGATTATCTGAAACAATGATTCAAGGAAAACTTACAATGATAAAGGAGGTTATGAATATCTTTAATCATGTCCTTATATCTCAAAAGAGGTTTCAAGTTATTATTTAACAACTTACTCACCATTAAAGAATTAGTGTCAATTTGAATAAAGTTTATTTTAAACTCTAAACAAATTTTTACACCCCTATATAAAGCCAACAACTCCAAGGAGGTTATGAAATTTTGATTTTCAATTTGAGAGGTATACCACAAATAAGGAACCCCATTTTCTAATTTCGCCCTAGTCTTGACACCTAATTCGGGATTCCCAATAACTTTGGAGGGGTCATAACTTTTACGAACCCATGGAGATAGATTCTTTTTCTAAATTGTGCGGTCCACCGAGTCATTGTGGGACTCAATCTTTTTAACACCGGGAGGTGCATCACACTCACAAGAGAAATCTTCCTCATCATCAACAAATGTAGCTAGAGCATCATATTTTATGATAACATTTATTGATTCCATAACTTTATAGTTTACAAAGTTGTAAACTCTAAAAGCTCTATTATTTTGTGAATACCCTAGAAATATACCTTCATCACTCCTCGAGTTAAATTTACCTAGAAGCTCTCTATCACTAGGGATGTAACAAGGACTCCCAAAAGTCTAGGTTGGGTTTCTTACCGATCCATAATTCATATGGAGTTTTATTAGAATTGGGATGCAATTATACCCTATTCATGGTGTGACAAGAGGTTCTTACCACTTTCGCCCAAAACCTACAAGGAACTTTCCTACCAAGGAGCATGGACCTTTCCATTTCTTAGATCGTTCGATTCTTCCTCTCAACTATACCCTTTTATTGTGGAGTTCGAACGATCGAAAATTCATGCTTAATTCCAACTTCATCACAAAAGCATTCATGCCAGATTCCTTAAATTCAATTCCATTATCACTTCTAAACCGGTTTATGGTGACACAATGTTGATTTTGAAGAACTCGACATTTAACTGTTAGAAATTCAACAACATCGTACTTTTTTCTTAGAAATCCTACTAAAGAATATCTTGAAAAGTCATCTACCATCACTAGGATATATATCTTTCCTCCCATACTCTCGGTACAAGTGGGACCCATACGGTCCATGTGAATCAATTCTAAGACACGAGAGGTGGTTATAGAGTCCAACTTCTTATGAGGACTCTTAATTTGTTTTCCAAGTTGTTAAGGAATGCAAATTGAGGAGGTTGGTTTTCCTAAGGATGGTAATCCTTGAACTAGGTCTTTCTTCACTAGACGATCAAGATCTCTAAAGTTTACATGACCTAGATGTTGATGCCAAAGATCGGTAGACAAGACCTTGTCACTATTGCAAACAAAATAAGACTTTGGAATGATTCCGTAACAATTTTCACTAGTCCTCACACCTTAAAAAGCCTCACTGATTAGGCATAAATTCTTCACATTTATCCCCTTAATTTCGGTATTTTTACGATCTCGTGCGGTGTAAATAGCTTGAATTTGTTCATATCTATGCTACTAACCCTTTTTGGCAAGTATTTCGTATTTTGTGTATCTCTTATGTGTTTTACAGTTATTTCATGCAAGAAAGATGGAAAAGAGAACTCAAAATAGTGAAAGAAACCAAGAATCGGGGAGTTGAAGGGCATTTTCGTAATTTTACAGCCTTAGTCCGGAAGTGGGGCCAACTGGAAAGTTGAAGAGATTTCAATTACAAGAATACTGAAAAAAACGGCACCTCAATCCGAGCTACGGTGAAAGAGTTATGATCCTTTGAAGTTGTGGAAAAATCATAGAAGAAAGGCTAGGAAGGCAAGTTCAAGGGTATTTTTGTAATTCTTCAGCCCGATTCCGGAGGTTGGGCCTTCTGGAAAGTTTAAGATCTTGGAACAATGAGAATACTGGAAAAAAAACGGCACCCAAATCGGAGCTACGGTGAAGGAGTTATGATCATTTGAAGTTGAGAAAAAAATCCAAGGAAGAAAAGAAGAAAGTTGGAAAATATTCTAAGTGTTGAAAGAGGCCCAAAACCAGCGAATTCACCCGAAACGGTACACCCAAAACCCGAACCGGCTTGCCCATTTGACACGCCCAGATCCGTTACAAAATTAGTCACGCTCAGAATCCGTTACAAAATTTGTCACGCTTTCTAAGTGTGACAAATTGGCAGATACGAGATTTTTATTTTGTGCTTATCTTTTAGCCAAAAGAGTTTTATCTTTTGGGGACTCTTTTAAATGACCTCTAGCCTATATATTTAGTCATTAGAACTCTTTTTATTCAGATTTCATTAATGTAAAAGCTCCATAACAAGTAGGAACATCTTGGAGAAAGATTCACATATTTTGCACCATTAATTCAAGAGCTTTTCCAGTTTTTCTTCAATCTTTGATTTCTTCTTACATGTTCTTATTCTTCAATCGTGGTAACTTTAATTTCCAGAACTTTTATTATTATTCACCATGTTAGGCTAGGTTTTTAAAGGTTGGGATGCACGAACCCAGCCTGATGTGTTAGTGCGTGCGTATAAAATTAATCCACTGAATTTAGTGATTGATTATGACCGTATTGCGTAGTTACACAACAATTGTAGATCTTTATATCTCGTTTGCCTCTGGGTACTCGTGATGATTTAGAGTGCAATTCGAGTGCTACTATCGTGATACTGATTTACTCATCCTCAGATTAAGTATGACGCGGGCTTGAACCTCGTATACGTAATGCTTGGGAGTACTAAATTCTGGTCAAATTAATTAGTTAAATTTACGATTAGTTTTATACCATCAATACACTAGGGTTGGGGGATTGTGTCTCTACCCTAATTTTTCCAATTAGTTTTAGTTAACTTCTTTATTTTTCCCTTTTTCCTTTCTCACTCAATCATCATCTTTTACACTTTATTTTTTGAAATAATAAATCAATTAAAATCTATCAAACATTCCCTGTGGATTCGATACCCAGACTCTCCACTATACTCCTCAAGAGTGTAGTTAAAGTTTAGTTTTTTTTGTATTGTGGTTGGAAGCCGACAACAATGACTAGCGTATTTACACGGACGCTTGGTTTTCAACATGATCAAAATGGCGCCGTTGCCGGGGAGTGTTTTGTTATAGATTATAATTGATTTACTATTTCGCAAGATATTTTTTTTTTGGGTTGCACAATTGAGCGCCAAGAAATGTTGAATCCTTAATCACACACCTCTTTACGTGGATTGTTCATTTACAAACCGTTCGGTAATCATGTCTTTTTATAGTGAGTTCGGTAATTATAATAGTTCATATGGGAATAGTTTTCAATCTTTTTATTTTCAAGAATCTCAGCCTCGACCTATTAAAATGGGTGAGTGGCTTTTAATTCATGAATATGAAAGGCTTGAAAACAAATATCGGGAAAAAAATCGTTTTTGGGAGAAAGAGTTGGATGCATTATTCGAATCCAATGATGATTTTTCTTCCGAGGTTATAGAGCCAATGAATCCTACTTTGGAAGAAAGAATGCTTTTTCTAATCAAACAAGTACTCGGTTTTCTTTCCACCCAAAGTGCAATGGATGTTGGTCTTGTTACGAAAATACTCTCATTTTGCGATGAGATGCGTTCTGATTTGGAAAACAAAGAGGAGGTTGAGACTTGTGTGTCACCTCAAATTTTAGAAGAACATCTCATTGAAAGTGAGTCTTGCTTCCTTGAAATTCAATCTCCAAGTGATGATGAATCACTTGAGATTGAGTTTATTTCATCACCATTTTCGTTCACCTTTATTGAACCATTAGAAGTACCGCTAGATTCCAATGAGTCGGTTGAAAATTCTGAAACGTTTACACCTTTTACCGACAAAGACACTTTGCTAGAATTATTTTCCAATATGGACTCTTCCTTTTTATGTGCCCCTCTCCCCATACTGCTTAAAAAATCTTTGGGAGGTGATTATATTTTTCTTGGATCTCAATTGTACTTGTCCCACCTAGCATCCAAACCCCCCATCATTCCGTTAAAATTTTTAATTGGTGATGGTTCATTTTTTCCATCTCACACATGCCTTCCGTTGGTCAAACGGAATTATATTTTTTCGGGAGGCATGCTTTCTAGTGAGGGTACACCATTAATCCCTTAAAGTCAAATTGTATTTTGGGTGGACCCTCAAATTTTTTGACTTCTAGTATATAACTTATTAGAATTTGAAAATCGTAGCTTGTACAATAGTTAACTTTTTTTTAGTTTAGAGTTTTTGTTATTCTTTTTGCTATGCTTGGTTCTAACATGTTTTGTAGATTCAATGGACTCGTACTTTTTGGGGATCGCTCCATTTTGGGTAATATCTTTCTTTTCCTCTCTTTATGTTGTGTTCTTGATTCGCATTGAGGACAATGCAACATTTAAGTTAGGGGGTGTGGGATATTCTTCCCGTTTATTGTTTAGATTCATTGATTCGATCACATGTTCTTTCCAAGAGTGTTTTTTTTAGAAAAAAAAAATTTTGATTTTTTTTTGAAAAAAGTCAAAAATATTTTTCTTCAAAATAAATAAAGATTGGAATTTAAAAGCTTCAAAAATGTCACAAATATTTTGTCTCAAGTTGTAAAAATCAAATGCACAAAGCCGAAATTGACCAAAGATGGAAATTGTGCGAAAATTGACGACTTTACAAATAAGTGTGGAGATTAACAAAACCCGGTGAGATTTCGAGCCTATTGATCTTTTTGAGTTTTTAAATCAATCCGAGTTAATGGTTAACTCATAGTTCTAATTCAGCGTTTTACAAAAGTCGTTGATGATCTCTATTTTATTGTTTTGATCGGTTATGGAAAATAGAATGTTGTCTCGAAATGCGTGCTATAAATCTCTAAATTAAATTAATCTCGAGACGCATATGGTAAATTAATAAGTAATTCGGACAATGAAGTAGGCCATCGTTTGTTACCCAAATATATTAGCCATAAAAAGATGTAAAAAATTATCCCTTTGATAACCCAATTGAGCCGAATAAAATTTATCCTTTTCGTTTGGTAACCCGAAAAACTCAAATAGCCCGGAATTGTGAAAAATGAAAAAAGTCATAATTTAAGTCCGAAAAGTGTAACAAAAAGGGGCAAGAAAAAAATAGAAGAATGCTCAACAAAAGTTAGAAAGAAAAGAAAAGTGTGAAAAAAATAGAAAAAGAAGAGAAAATGAGCAATAGCCCCCCCCCCCCCCCCCCAAAAAAAAAGAAAAAAAAGAAAAAAAAAGCACTAACGGACATCATAAGAAAAATTTCCAATTCTGAATTTCCCAACCATTTCATGTTACCCAATTACACCTTAAACCCGAAAAAGTCCTAACTGAGTCCAAATTGCGAAATTGGTTACCGCGTGGAGAGTTAAAACACAAAAAGATAATAAAAGATATTACATGGTGTGAAAAAGAGATGATGGATCCCATTTCCCTATGACCGTATTCCGATGAAGAGATCTTTTCACCTAAAAATTTTCGTCTTTCAATTTGTGTGCGTGACTTTGCGTCCATTATATTTACTCTTTATAAATCACGCATACCGAGAGAATAGCCACATTCCGAGAGATTCGTTTGAGAGAGCATCCCGTGAGCATTTGAATCAAAACGAATTTTTGAAAAGTAACGTAATGATCAATCGGTGGAAGTTAGCGGTTCAATTTTTGGCTTCGCACACACACACTCTGACTTGAGACTCCTAAATATGACTTTAAGGTGACTGTTTTTGGGGAGTTTAAATTTTACAATTTTTAAGTATATTGATATTTCTTTGAGTCAATAATGAATTTTGTGGGTATATTCACTGCAAACCCTCACGAGACACCACTCGTCCTACTAGGGTAACCTAGGGGTTTAAAGGCTTGTTGCATAGACTAAATGCAATCGCTTGCCCGCGAAAAAGGTATTCTATCCCAGTAAAGTTTTTGAATGGTCCTTAACTCATACTCTCGTTCTTTTACATTGCTCGGGACGCGCAAAGTTCTTAGTTAGGGGGGTTTGATTAGGCATAAATTCTTCACATTTATCCCCTTAATTTCGGTATTTTTACGATCCCGTGCGGTGTAAATAGCTTTAATTTGTCTCATATCTATGATACTAACCCTTTTTGGCAAGTATTTCGTATTTTGTGTATCTCTTATATGTTTTACAGGTATTTCATGCAAGAAAGATGGAAAAGAGAACTCAAAATAATGAAAGAAACCAAGAATCGGGGAGTTGAAGGGCATTTTCGTAATTTTACAGCATTAGTCCGGAAGTGGGGCCAACTGAAAAGTTTAAGAGCTTTCAATTACAATAACACTGGAAAAAACGGCACCTCAATCCGAGCTACGGTGAAAGAGTTATGATCCTTTGAAGTTGTGGAAAAATCATAGAAGAAAGGCTAGGAAGGCAAGTTCAAGGGCATTTTCGTAATTCTGCAGCCCGATTCCGGAGGTGGGGCCTTCTGGAAATTTAAGATCTTGGAAAATGAGAATACTAAAAAAAATGGCACCCAAATCCGAGCTACGGTGAAGGAGTTATGATCATTTGAAGTTGAGAAAAAAATCCAAGGAAGAAAAGAAGAAAGTTGGAAAATATTCTAAGTGTTGAAAGAGGCCCAAAACCAGCGAATTCACCCGAAACGGTACACCCAAAACCCGAACCGGCTTGCCCATTTGACACGCCCAGATCCGTTACAAAATTAGTCACGCTCAGAATCCGTTACAAAATTTGTCACGCTTTCTAAGTGTGACAAATTGGCAGATACGAGATTTTTATTTTGTGCTTATCTTTTAGCCAAAAGAGTTTTATCTTTTGGGGACTCTTTTAAATGACCTCTAGCCTATATATTTAGTCATTAGAACTCTTTTTATTCAGATTTCATTAATGTAAAAGCTCCATAACAAGTAGGAACATCTTGGAGAAAGATTCACATATTTTGCACCATTAATTCAAGAGCTTTTCCAGTTTTTCTTCAATCTTTGATTTCTTCTTACATGTTCTTATTCTTCAATCGTGGTAACTTTAATTTCCAGCACTTTTATTATGATTCACCATGTTAGGCTAGGTTTTTAAAGGTTGGGATGCATGAACCCTACTTGATGTGTTAGTGCGTGCGTATAAAATTAATCCGCTGAATTTAGTGATTGATTATGACCGTATTGCGTAGTTACACAACAATTGTAGATCTTTATATCTCGTTTGCCTCTGGGTACTCGTGATGATTTAGAGTGCAATTCGAGTGCTACTATCGCGATACTGATTTATTCATCCTCAGATTAAGTATGACGCGGGCTTGAACCTTGTATACGTAATTCTTGGGAGTACTAAATTCTGGGTCCAATTAATTAGTTAAATTTACAATTAGTTTTATACCATCAATACACTAGGGTTGGGGGATTGTGTCTCTACCTTAATTTTTCCAATTCGTTTTAGTTAACTTCTTTATTTTTCCCTTTTTCCTTTCTCACTCAATCATCATCTTTTACACTTTATTTTTTGAAATAATAAATCAATTAAAATCTATCAAACATTCCTTGTGGATTCGATACCCAGACTCGCCACTATACTCCGCAAGAGTGTAGTTAAAGTTTAGGTTTTTTTTGTATTGTGGTTAGAAGCCGACAACAACGACTAGCGTATTTACACGGACGCTCGGTTTTCAACACGATCACTCACCCAATTTATCATAAACGGTGCAATCCGTTTGGCTAAACTTAACTGCTAGATTTTCGTCGCATAACTTGATGATGCTTATCAAATTAGCTTTGAGTCTATCAACATAAATAACATTTCTAGTTTTGGAAAACTAGAAACTTCAATGGTGCCTCTACCCATGATTTGAGATTTACTCTCATCGCCAAAGGTGACTTTATCAACTTTGTAGTTTTCAAGAGTGGTAAAAAGAGATTTCTCACTTGTTATATGTCTGGAGCATCCACTATCAAAATACCATTATGAGGTATTTTGACCCTTAAGAGAAACATGAACAACAAAAGCCTTATTGGTATTATCTTTCTTAACCCAATCTTGAGTTATGTTCTTCTCTTTATTGACTCTAGTATTTTGGTTGTAATTATTTCCTTGGGCCATAGAGAACCTTAGAAACTCTTCCATTAAACCTTTGGATGTGTTGACTAGATAATCAACTTGGTTTTTAAGGCTAGCTAAGGATCTATAGTGTCGCCTAGGAGTTGTAAAATAAGAATTCTTCCCAAGCTTGTAATAGAAATCTCTAAGATAAACCCTTTTTATGACAATAAGTACAAACATAGGGTTGATATGGAGTCACTTTCACAGGTTGCTTAGGTTGACTTCTCTTAAATGGGTTAGGTTTATGAGGGTTTGTTTTGGTAATAAACTTAGCTATGGGTTCGAATTTAAAATTGGATCACTCACCATCTTTATATCCTATACCCTTTCTTTTTTGGTAACCTTTCTCCTTATAACCTAAAACTGGACCTAGGAATAACTTTCCCATTCTTTCGAAATTATCTTCAAGTGTGACTTTGACTTCCTAAGAGGACTCGATATCTTTCTCAAGTGTGATAATTTTTGCTTCAAATGTTTTTCTAATCTCCAAAGATTCATGAAGATCTTTGTTAACACGAGTTTCAAAGTCATTCAAATCACATTTTTCTTTACCCATCAAAATAAGCTTCTCAGAGAGAGAAATCTTAATTGGCTTGAGTTGACTAACTAAAGCCTCCTTCTCCTTCAAGCTTTTCAACTTTTTTTTAATGTGAACATCATAAAAGTTAACCTGTTATTTATCTTTTGAATACTCATAGCCTCGGTCTAAAACTCAGAATAGGTGAATTGCAATTCACTTTATACTACATCACTCTCATTTCCTTTATCATCACTACCTTCTGAGTGAGTGGGTACAACTGCAAGATCATGCTTGAAAATGTCAACACTAAGATGTGACTCACTTAAAGCACTAGCATGAAAAGGTAGTGAAGGTATTCCCAGAAGGAACGGAATCATCAGAGTCCTCAGACTTATTCTCATTGTCGCTAAGAGTTGCTTTATAAAAGGCTTTATCCTTACTTTTTCTCTTAAGCTTAATGGGGCCCTCCAACGCTCTATGACCTCATCCTTCACACTCAAAACATCTCTCTGAATCTTTCTTTTTAAAGTTATCTCTTTTAGAGTTGTCATTTTTAAACTTCTTTTGATCTTGATTATTAAAGCTTCTACTTGCCTTGTTTTTTTCCTTAAAATTTAGGTTTTTCAAATTTTAAGTTTTGCTTTTTAAACTTGAGAAACTTCTTTAATTTTTTAGTAAATAAGGCCATATCATCAGAATCCATATTGGACTCTTCAGATTCAGACATTTATTCCTTTTTAAATTTTAGAGCTACTCCCTTATCTTTTTTTTTTTTATGTTTAGGAATCATGTCGAATTCATATGTTTAGAGATGACCTACAAGCTCTTCAAGTTTTATTGAATTTAACACTCCTAAAGAATTAAGAACCTTGACTTTCGGAATGAAATGACTAGGGAGAGATCTAAGAATCTTCTTGATTACTCGATTTGTAGGTATTTTATCACCTAAGTTGAAACATGAGTTAATAATATTGAAAATACGGGCATAGAATTCATCAAACGTTTCACTTTCTTTCATGATGATGGTTTCAAATTGAATGGCTAAATTTTAAAGTTTAGATTCTTTAACCGCACTCGTTCCTTCATGAGTAACTTGAAGAATGTTCCATGCCTCGTTTGAAATTTCAAAAGTCACGATACAATGAAACTCCTTGGGATTAACAACATTAGATAATGCATTTAAACCTTTAGAATTGAAGTTCAAAATTTCACTCTATTCCTCTACAGGTTTTAAAAAAGTTTATCCCTTAACAATAATAGTAGGTGGGGACCATCCTTTTTCAATAGCAACCCAAACACATTCATCAATTGATTTTAATGTATGTTTCATATGTGCTTTCTAATAGGTGTAGTTAGTTCCAACAAAAATAGGTGGTCTATTCGATGAAATTTTTTCCATATACCCTCTAGGATTCATCTAAATAACTTTTAGAAATAGGCTCTGATACCAATTTGAAGTTACAAGGTTATATGAATTTAGTTCAATTTCATAGAATACACTCTTTCATACAAATATGAATTAGGCTATAAAGTTGATACTTTCCAAATTTTAATCTTACTTATTACATCCTAAGTGAGCATGCAAGACTATATATATGTAATAATGAAACACAAACACAACACGCCGATATACGAGAAAAATCCAAATGGAAAAAACCTCAAATGGCTAGGCCTAGGCAAATCCACTACGAATATGGTTTTATAGAAAGACACAAAATACTTACAGACTTGACACAATATGACTCGTTGATGCCGTCTTCAATGCCTCCATCCATAGTACGCATAAGTTCAATGTACTGCACAACACCTTTAGTGCATATCCACCGAAATCCAAAAGTCATCTCCAATCCAAGCTTGTGTGGATATCCACGCACCCAACTAAGGGTGAATGTATAAAAGGATGTTATTGGGGGGTTTTTGTTCTTGAAAAATGATCAAAAGATAACATAAAATTGTTGGAGACTTTTTGGAAAAGAGGATATGCGTTTTCAATTAAATTTCAAGAAGTGTTTAAGTGTAGATTTTCATTCCTTGTTCAGTTTCTAAATAGAAAGAAAGGGACCAAGGAAGTTAAGAAGAAAAATTGCACAAAAAATGAAATTTTCAAAAAATTAACCTGTCGTTCGAACGACGATGTTTGAATCATATTACCAATGACAAAGAATAATCAAATGTGAGGGAAGTCATTTAAAATTTGTTTGAACATACTCATTCGAACGACCATGTTTAAACGAGATTTCAAACGAGAAATCTGATAACTCCATAAGGGAAATCGTTCGAAAGTCGTTTGAACATACTCGTTCGAACATGCTCGTTTGAACGACCTATGTAATTTTGCAAAATAAAATTTAACTTTAAAAGGCTTAAATGGATCTGAAAAATCCTATCATGAAGCATTTAATAATATGGAAAATGTCTCTAATAACATATAAAAGAATCGGGTCAAATACCTTTGGGAAATAGAACAATCGGATGAAGATGTATCGATTTGAAGAATGATGAAATCTCGAATACTCAAATTATTCATCGATGGGAGTTATATGATATACAATGACACTAAATGTTTTGTCCAATGGAATTAACCAATACTAAAAATTGACTCAATAAAAAAAATTCCTTACAAATATATCTATTTAAGAAGAAAATCCCAACCCATAGACCAATATCGTTTGATTGAATTCACTACCGATGATGTATGGTTATATTTACCTATTTCCTATTGATTTACATAGTTTGAAATAATTATATTTTCACTTATATCTCCACTTACACGTTTTTAAATAATTACAGGTTTTTAAATATTTGATGCCAGTGATTGATTTGGTCCAACAATGATGTCGAACACTCTGTGTCATTTTAATCACTTTGAAGTCAGATAAACCCATGCTAGGAAGAAAGCAACATATTGTAGTGGGTTATGAGAGGAGTGAAATACATTGTCGTAGGAAAGCTAAAGGCGATGAGAAAAAAATAAGAAGAACTACTTCAACGAAGAAGTGCAATCGTCCCTTACGTTTAAAGGGAGTCCCATTAGAGGGGGAGTCATAGAGGTTGGAAGTGGTATGTGGAGTTCATATTCACGAGATGCTAATGACATTGGTTGGTCTCTCATATACTGGTCAATTAACCCGGTAAGAGTGGAAAATTTCTAAGGAGTTGGTGCAAAATTGCATAGGCCTGGATGAGGTTTTAACAACCTTAAAATAACGTGCGCCAATAAATTATTCCACTATGAGAACACTTTACAATACAAAATATAAAATGAAAGCATGTGAGATGAAGGGCCATAATGCAATTCAACATCTCATGCATTTTATCCTCGAGAGACATTACATTCAAAAGCTGATGATATGAGAGCACTGATGTCATTGATGACATTTTTTTACACACCCTACATCCATGTTATTATCCAATTGTTTATAAACTGTACTCGTTATAGACTTCATGTGTAAAACCAATCATAATAACATGTTATTGTTTGAAATGATTTGTGTTACTTCCACTGGACAATCATTCCGAATTGCATTTTCTTTTTCGCGGCTCAGAAGGAATAAAATTTTCAGTGGCCTTTGGGACACTTGAGGAGTATCCATGAGAGGAAAGAACTGCCTTAAGTTATTGTGTCTGATAGATAACAATCTTGTCTAAACGCAGTACGAGTCATTTTTCCTTCGTCAACCACGTTGTTATGTTCGTTCCATCTCCTAAAGAATATGGAAAAGGAGTGTACGAAGTATGGGCTCATGCTGTAAGATAAGAAATTATTCGTACATGGTTGGGTTGGGGTTATTGAGTCCAATACAAACTAAGTATTCAGTCATATTTGGTAATGCCTTGCACAATTTCGGCCGAGATTTCTAAATACAATTGCATATATTAGCAAAAATTAGATGTCGGTGAGATATCAATTTCCACATGCATGGATTAATAAGGTCATGCGCAAGGGTAACATAACAACCAACCGAGAGGAGGGTCTGTGGGCTAAGTTGAAGAAACATTTGGATAATAGCACCAGTTATTTTGCAATAGTTTGGAATGGGATGAAGGCCTTGTTGGATCACAAAATGACATAAATTGATGCAAAATTTCAAAAGTTACTTAGAATAACGAAGCACTCGCACAAACGACCCAATTATGAGAGAAATATGTGGTTGAGTATCTCACTTGTCCTTGGATATGATTGTGCAAGAGTTAACCGTAATGAGGTCGGTTGTTGATGAGAACACATAGTTTGGAGAATTAGCATGCGATCACATCATGCAAACCATCTACGGGAATATATATGAACACGAGTTAAAAATGTGGGAAAATAAGGAAATTCCATTCAACATGGGCATTGGTTTCCCATTGGAGAAAACTTGTAGCTATTCCTGATATCACTAAGTATCATGAAGTGAAATATACTCCAGAGATATAACTAGTTAAGAAGATATGGGGAGAGGTTGGTGATGCGAGGAAGTAGATGTTGTTAGGCAAGTTAATGGAGATTGTGTCTCCATCATATATTCCATTGATGATGTCGATTCCAAATAATTAAAGAGGTAGGCCTAAGAGGAAGAGGTTGAGTTAGAGTGATAAGAATTATGACTTGAAATATTATCCTTGCAACCTTCCCCAAATACCCATTATATAATCAACTACTAGGGAAAATTAAAAGTGATATTTCACCACACCAAAAAGGCTAAATTGTCACCTTTGAGCCGACCAGCCTTGTCACGGTCATTGACCGTGATAAAAAAAATACGCATTTTTTGTCACGGTCAATGATCGTGACAAGTATTTTTTATGATTATTGATTGTGACAAGTCCTTGATAAGTACAGTTGTCACGGACTTGTCACGGTCAAAGACCTTGACAAGTCCATGACAACTCTGTAAACTAAAAACCCTACCGCATATTTTTTCTCCCGTTTCATTTCCCTCCTTTTCTCTCTCTCTCTCTCTCTCTTATGTACGTTTTTTTCTTTCTCTTTCTCTTTCCTATGTGTGTGTGTGTGTGTGTAGGTTTGCATGTGTGTGTAGGGTGTGTGTGTGGGTCTGCATGTGTGCGTTTGTGTATGTGTATGTGTGTGTGGGGGGGGGGGGGGGGAGGAAGTGTGTGTGTGTATAAATTAGTATAAATTGGTATTGATATTGGCATAAATTAAAATTGAAATTGATATCTTGTATATTGAAATTGGTATAAGTTTTAGTTCTTATGAGTACTTTAAATTAAATGAAACATACTTTAAATTACATCATTAAATGAAATCTCTCGAATTGTAATAAGACATAATTAAATGAGACATACTTTAAATGACATATAGTGCGTATAAATAATAGTCTTCTAGTTCTTATGCGTACGCATTCAATAGACCTTAGACCCGTTCAAGATTCATTACCCCTGTAATGAGATCTCTCGAATTGTCTCGTTTGGACAGTTTGGGACTGTACACTTTCTATATAATAATATTCTTAGTGGCTTAAACCTGTTACTTCTGGGAGAAGTTCTGCTATCGTATCTTAATGTTTTTTGGGTACATACTAGATGATGCGATGTTAAGTGTTATTTCAACTGATAAATTGAAATAACACTTACACTTGCGAATCTATGTCGTGTACTTGGAGAACTATGGGGATATGCTGTCGAATTTTCCTCAAATTGGAACAATGTGCATGAGCTGTTATGTATATTATAGAAATATGCGGTCTTGAATGAGATAGGACCACTTACCCTTTTGAGGAAATGGAGGACATAGGAATTAATTTTATAAATCGAATGTTAATTTCAAATTAAAATTGAATTTCAAATTGAAATTGGTATTTGAAATTGAATTTAGTATTATAAATTGAAATTGTAATTGAAATTGGTATTTGGTATTTGTTTTTTGGTATAATGCCTATTTGATTTTTGGTATTCAATTCTGAAATGAAAATTTGGTTTCTCTCTCTAATTGTAGCAGCTGCCACCATCTCTCTCTCTCTCTCTCTCTCTCTACACACACACATTTTGGTCTCTCTCTCTCTCTCTCTCTCTCTCTCTCTCTATATATATATATATATATATATATATATATATATATATATATATATATATACACACACACACACACACACATACATAGATATCGTTTAATTGTTTGGGATTCTTAAATTATTGTTGACTGGTGGATTTGAACATTTAGATGGCCAATGAGTTGGTTGTCCATTGAGTTGGTTGGCCCTTGGAATTTTTAATAAAATACATTATTATTTGCATTGTTGTTGACTGGTGGATTTGAACACTTGGATAGCCATTGAGTTGGTTGGCCCTGGGCATTCTGTAACATGTAGGGTTGTTATGCGAAATGAAACATAACAATGTAAAAATCGAATATAAATAAGACATAGTTAAATGAAACATACTATAAATTGTATACAACAAGTAATAAGTAATCATGCATTCACATGAGAATAAATGCATGCATGTAGCTCGCAAAGCAAGTGTTATATAACAAGTAATGAGGATAAAAGGTAATAACGAGAACCACAATGGATAACCCATGTGTAAATTTACATTAAGTCAACTTCTTATATAACACTTGCATCGAGGGGTGCATGCTTGCATGTATTCTCATTTGAATGCATGACATAACGGTTATGTAACATTTTAACTAATTTAAATTACATATAGTGAGCATAGATACTAGCCTTCTTATTCTTATGCGTACGCATTTAATAGCCCTTAGACCTGTTCGAGAGTCATTACCCTTGTAATGAGATCTCTCGAATTGTCTCGTTTGGATAGTTTGGGACTGCATAATTTTTGTATAATACTATTCTTAGTGGCTTAAACTTGTTACTTTTGGGGAAAGTTCTAATGTCGTATCTTAATGTTCTCTGGGTACATACTAGATGATGCGATATTAAGTGTTATTTCAATTGATAAATTAAAATAACACTTACACTTGTGAATCTATGTCATATACTTAGAGAACCATGAGGATATGCTCCCGAATTTTCCTTAAATTGGAACAATGTGCATAAGCTGTTAGTATATTACAGAAATTTGCAGTCTTGAATGGGATAGGACCACTCACCCTTTAGAGAAGATGGAGGAAATAGGAATTATATATAACACCGAAAGATGAGATGTCAATCTTGTAGTAAATTATTTAATGGAAACTAAATGTTCGCACTTTTGTTTAATATAGGCTTCTTACCCATAACAGGTGATTATTTATTGTAGCAGTGATGGGATAGCCTAAATACAAAGAGTGGCTCGGTGAGATAAATAGATTAGGGATGTGTTTCACAGAGGTGCTAATAAATTTATGAAATACGTAAAGAGATGTCATAATGATGAAGAGTTACGATGTCTGTGTGCTAAGTGTAAGAAGAGTAAGTGTTTAAGTGGAAAACAGTTGAACTACATTTATTAAGATGGGGTATGCAAGATAGTTATCGATTTTGGGTTTTTCACGGGGAATCAAAAGTTCTTTTATCCCCGAGCAACCTTCATAATAACCTTCAACAAGTAGGATAGATGTACAAGGGGAGGATGACAACGTAGATCATAATATGCTAGATGATTTAGTTTATGACGTGTATGGAGTTCATGAAGTGGACGAGAATGAGGTCACTGATAATGTACAAGATCCAGGTGCTCATAAAGATATCGGGATAAACCTTGACGATGACTACCAAAGTTTAAAATTTAAGGCGACCCAGCCGTTATACTCTGGTAGTGAGAAATATCAAACAACTTTACATTCCATGGTTGGTTTGCATAATTTGAAGACTCAATATGGTTTGTCTGATAATAGCGTGACATGAATTCTGAATTGGGTGAAGGGCTTGCTACCCAAGAAGAATACGCTTCCAAGCAGCTATCCTAATAAGAAAAACAGTTTGAAAGGTCAGGGAATGAAGTATAAAGCAATTCATACTTGTGTGTATGACTGCATACTACACCAAAAGGAGTATGAAAATATCGATCGGTGTCTGGTATGCGATGAACCTTCTCATGCTTCATCCTATTGATTCTACAACTTGGAAGAGGATGAGTTTTGAGTATCTTGATTTTTCTCGAGAACAGTGTAACATTCATTTGGCAATATCAATAGATGGTTTCAATCCATTTGGAAACCTAAGTTCCAATCAGAGTGTATGACTAGTGATCCTAGCCCCACTCAACCTCCCTCCTTCACAGTTTATAAAACCTAAATTTTTGATACCGTCTTTGTTGATAATTGGGCCAAAGGCACCAAGTGAGGACATCGATATCTACCTGTCTCCTTTGGTAAAAAAATTAAATGAGTTATGGAAAGAGGGTGTGTAAGAATTTTACTCTTTTAGAAAAGAAGAGTTTACGCTGAAAGCTATGCTGATGTTGACAATTCATGATTTTTTAGCTTATGGGACATTATTCGGTTGTGTAGTATATGGTTATTTGGGGTGTCCTATTTGTGGAGGGGAGACTAAATCTCTTCATCTCCTCGCTAGCTAAAAAAATGTATACCATTGCCATAGGATGTTTTTACCCTCGCTTATAGTTTTAGATTTGAGAAAGGTTCCAATTTTTTACCGGGAGGGGTTGAACATTGGCTACCACCGAGAAAATTTTCATGTTCGGAAATTAAAAGTAAATCTTCTGATTATGGCCCTAGTATGCCACGCAAGAATCCTAAATTTAAGAATGTCAAGTATAAAAAGACCCCGACTGGGAATGAAACTGAGACAAGAAAGACATGAATAGGAGGACAATTTATTTGACTTGCCTTATTGGAAGAATAACCCGGTGCGCTATGTATTGGATGCGATGCACGCAGAGAAGAACATCGTTGAACATATTGTGAGCACATGCCTTGGGGGGAGTCATTCGAAGGATGGAGAAAATGCACAAAAAGACCTTAAATTGTTGAAGCTTAAGCCACAACTATAGTTGAAAGAAAACATTAGGGGAAGGACAATAATTTCCCCTGGTACGTTTACTTTGACGACTAAGGAAAGGAAGGTGATTTTAGACACAATATATAATTTAAAGGTTCCATCTAATTTTTTGTCCAACTTGCAAAGGATTGTGAATTATTCTACCCATAATTTACATATGTGTAAGTCCCACGATTGACATGTGATCATGCAATTGGTTCCTCTATTGTTTAAGAATTGTTTCTCCAAGCATAAGGATTTGTGGAGGGCTATTATGCAAATTAGTATCTGCTTCTCACTTTTATGTGAGAAGGTAGTCAATCAAGATCACATAGTGGTCGTAAAACTGGTGGTGACCGAAGCGATTTGTGTGTTAAAGAAGTACTTTCCCCCATCATTCTTTGACATAAGTGTTCATTTGTTGGTACACCTATGTGATGAGACACTTCTTTGCGGCCCAGTTAGATATCGGTGGATGTATCCATTTGAAAGATTGATGAAAGTTTTCAAAGATTACATCATGAATACACGATACAATAAAGGATCAATTGCAGAGGAATACATCACCTTGGAGTTATCAATTTACACTCGGGAATATATGCCTGACTCGACCAATGTGGATGGCATTGATGAGTTCGTCGATGAGGGAAGTCATGTGATGGGCAAACGAGTGAAATTAACGAGTTTGCCACATGAACTACTAGCTCGTTATCTATTTGACACACATGAAGATTTCGAAGAATGGAAAAAGTAAGTTCAAATTATTTAACTTTTACGTTATTTTAATTTTTATACATGATTAATTTTGTAATACGTTCGTCACGATCTATGCAGAAAATATGAAGCCTGTGAGAACAATAAAAGACGAAAAACAATGGCACAATTAAACAACAAATTTAGGTTGTGGTTGTCACATGAGGTACTTATAATGAAAATTACTGTTATTAAATGTCACATTATAAGAAAGGTTTACTAGTAACCTAACTAATTTATTTATATTCTCAGCTCTTAAAGACGGGTGATGCGGCATCAAGGCTTACTCATCTAGCCAGTGGACCCTTGTTCATGGCACAAGAGTACAAAAAGTATCGATTGAATGGTTACGTATTCGGTGCAAGGGTGTACGAGAAAAATACAAATGTATAGAACTCGGTCATTTTATACAAGGCTCTTACTTTCTTTCGAGCGAGCGCAAAAGATAAAAACCTCGTTGAAGCTGTAATTCAAAATATATTTGAATTGGACTATGTAATCTTCAAAGAGGTTGTATTTTACTGTGATTGGGTAAGATTTGAGGATAAAAATGCTTGTAAAGTTGATCCTAGCACCAATTTGATCATGGTTGACTTATTTAAGTTTAAGAGCAACGAACACGTGAGAGATGAGCCATTTCTTTGTGCTTTTTAAAAGGTCAAGCAAGTTTTTTACTCAGAGTATATCAATAACGAGTCGTGATCAATCATCTTATATGCGCCAAAACGTCTAAACAGTAGTGTGGATGACTTGGCTGCTCCTATCGAATATCAATCCATTTTTATGATAAATCGAATTTGAACCGATTTTTAGATTTGTGAGGAGTATTCCAATTATTTGTAATGGACACTGGCTGTATTATTCTAGTGCTTTATTATTATCAGACGAAAATTTAATGCTTTTTATTCATTTGTACTTGATTAGTTTAATGCTTATAATAACCAGTGGGTGTTTTCTTTTAGGGATTTTGTATTATCGAATTTGAATCAAAATTGGTTTCATGGATAGTGAATATGTTAATTACGATTTTAATCAATTTAAGCATTAATTCAAAGTCCATGACCCGATATTGAAACAATATTTAGATTTATAATGTGGCTAACTTGTATTCTTATAGTGCTGTGTTATTATTGGATTTGATCATTAATTCAAAGTCCATATAAATGTTTGTACTAATAATAACAATTTTTGCAAAATGTCTTCATCCCAGTGCGGTAGCGGAGACGACGAGGGATCCTCGACCACTAGGCCCCCAAAATGGGGCAAATTGGGGTCCGTCGTCGAGAATTAGATGATATTATTAGCTAGATCCCTAGAGTTGCTGAAGGCGATCGTTGGACCGGAGGGTCGTTCCTAATGAGCTCAAGATGGGAATCTGAGGGGCAATACAGGTAGTGTATTTATATTTATATTTATAAGCAACTAGCACTTACTTTATTTTTGGTTTGTATTTATTTGACAGGATCAATTCGGCCTTCCCCCATATGTCCGCGACTCCACGTTGGAACAGTTGAGGGATCAATATAAGCCGTGGAAGAAGAATATGCGGGCACGGTACTTTGGAAAGACCCCAGAGTCCATTCTGAGAGTACGTGACACCGTCCCCTCGAAGGAGAAGATCTCATTGACACAGTGGGGAAGTCAAGAATAATCTAAATGGAGATGAGCAACACCGGGTTGACTCATAAGGTGGACACCCATGACAATAATCTATCAAGGTTCGAGGCGAGGGGCCTAGATATGTATGCCTTCATGAAGCGTCAGTTGGGGTCCACCTCCGATGAGGGTAAGGGTAAGGAAAAGGGGAAGGGGAAGGGGAAGGAGAAGGAAAAGGAGGTAGAGGTATACGAAAACGTCACTGCTTCATCACCTATATGCACGAAGTTGCCGCCATATGATCCATTTTCCATCTTGACCCCCATCGAGCGGCCTATGTCAATAATTGGTTGGCCGAGCGTGTTTCTACTCGACATATATTATGGGGAGCCATTAGTGGGAGGGTTTAGGGACCTGAGCTTTCTCCTGGGTATAGTGGTTCATAAACGTGCTCTTCAAGACATTGAGGCAAGGGTGCTCATCACACATGTGATGTCCGAAAAGGATAATTCACTTTTGTGGTTGCGCGAACAATGCGGCATTCAACCAATTGAGGGGTGTGTCAATGCATATGTCATGTGGCCTTCAAGACCCTATGCCATGACATTATTTATATTTATTTTATTTGGATATTGGATTATATTTGTATTTTTTTATTTGGTAAATGTTGGTTTGGATATGGATATTTGAATTTCTATTTTATTTAAATATGGATTATATATTCCATGATTTGATACATATTGATTTGGTACATTATTTCTATTTTATTTGGATATATGTTGTTTGGACAGGTACAATTTTGCTATAACAGGTACAAATATACTATTGGACAATGGCAGTGGCCATACTGCCCAATAGTTTTTTTTAAATTCTGCCAAGAATTGTCACGATCAAAGTCCATGATAATTTTTTATTTGTCACGGACTTGTCACGGTCTAAAACCATGACAAGTTTAAGTTTTTATCACAGACTCGTCACGGTCTTTGAGAGTGACAAACTTGTTAAGGTAAAAAACCGTTACAAGTCCGTAATAACTCTAATGAACTTGTCACGGTATTTGACCGTGACAAGTCTGTGACAACTTTATTTGTCACCACCGAACTTGTTAAGATTTTTAACCGTGACAAGTTGGCAGTTTTTGTGTAGTGTTTTAAGCATAAGCGACCATGACTAAGATCTGTCGCTATACTAAAATGGTTGAGTGATTGTCACATGTTGTGGGGGACAACTGAGGTCTTTGTTTCACTGTTACGAGTTCAATAATTAAGAACTGAAGACTGTTGATGGTTTTCATTATCTTGATGCAATCAAGGAAGAGTTCTTATGGGCTCAGGCCTAAGCCATGGAGCACCTTCTGTGGGAGTCTTTGAGTGTAGGCCTCAGGTCTTCTCCCTTGTGTTTCATCATCAAATTGAGACTTGGGATCTCTTCCTAATAATTGAAGTTGAGGATCATACTTGGTATCATAACATAGAGTTGAGGATCTCTTCATATATATATATAATGCTCTTGTGTAGAGCAGTTCGCATTTTAAGAGTGCGGACCGGACATGTCACCTGACGGTGAACCTAGAAATTATCGGCTAAATTCTAGGCACACTTTCTCTCTTCTTTGGGCTCACTACCAGGTGACACACGTTCGGTCAGCACTCTTAAAATACTGATTGGTCCGCACAAGAGCAGTACTATACACACACACACACACACACACACACACACATAGAGAGAGAGAGAGAGAGAGAGAGAGAGAGAGAGAGAGAGATCGAATCTGGGTGTTTCATTTACAATGAGTTATTTGAGTCGGTTCCAACAACAACTTGGGTTATAGCCTTCCTCCACTAAAATAACTGAATATCAATTAATTCATCTAAATAATTTTTTTTTAACTAAGGATGACTAATATTCCAAATAACTCACTGTAATGTGTACTTCATGAAATTTGGGTGTTGGAGTCGGATTTGAAGAAGTGGTTTGTGAATCACCAATGAAGTGGGAGGTCGAAAGAAGTGGATGGGAGAAGAACTGATAGAGAAGGAGGTGAATGAATCTCATTGGCGAATAGGGAGGCGATGGGTTGCTGGAGAATTGGATGGGAGGTTAGGTGGAGAGAGAAAGTAATAGTGTCGATTAATTAAGGGTTAATTGTAGGTTGATTAATTAAGAGAGCTTTAATTTTGAAAGTGTGTCAATTTGACTAGTTTACCCTTTATTTTATTGAACCTAACATACCACTTTGATGGAAGGGTCACATTGAACAAATTGAATAGTCGAGAGATTAAATCATTTTAAAACTAAGGTAATAATTTAGGGACCAAATATATAATATACTCTAAAATTAAAGTAAACGTTGACTTTCACACATAAATTCAATTATATAATTAATGTAGTAACAACATCCACGTGATCATCTTCTTCTATTGGGTATCATATTTATTTTAATTTTACTATGTTAAAGTAAGTTTACATAAAAGATTACACAATTCTCAATTTATTCACTTGTCCAATCATAAATGCAATTTTTATCATATACACCTCGTTACAAGAAAATTTAAAAAATTTATAAACTTGAATTCTAAAGCATGAACATATAGATATTCTTTTTGACCCCCTAATTTACCATGGAATTTTTAAAGGGAGCTTTAAGGAGGGTGCTATCAAGACGCACATTTATATAAAACCATATACACCTTACAAGACGCTAGAGGAGCTTATTAGTCTCCTACTATGGGAGTCAAAGATTTAGATAAGAGACACAACATATCAACAAGGAAAAAAAATATGACAATGAACGTCTAATTAAGAATAAAACCGAAATCAAATTCCTTAGTCGTGCATCAACCCATCATTCTCTGGTTCATTGGAGGCATCATTGCAACTTGCTGTTGCTGTAGACTCGGGTTTCTAGCCATATTTCCCGACCATCCTATAAAACCAGCATTTTCAATTTTAAAGTTCACAAAAATTCTCTATTTATTCCGAACAACAACCAATTTTCAACAAAATATCAAACATATTCTCAATAATTGACTTTAAACTGTAAACTTATAGGCAAATTACATGATGCATTTTTAGCATAACGAATACATAAGAAACTCACTGGATGATTAAGTATATAAATTTAGTCTTTTGATTTAGAGTGACTTTTATTGTAAAGAAGGATAAGAAAAATCTTTTAGTTAAAACATTTTATATTCCTAACTATTCCATGGAAAACATATCAAAGTTAAGATTTCATTTTTTATATGAACAATTATAGTTACAGAAAAATGATTTTTTTTACTTAGGCTACTAAACATATAAGATTTACTTGAAAACATGAAGGGGTTGTAAAATGAAATCTAGGAAGTGATATAAATAAGTCTTACCATTTTGTTTAAGAACGGGTCGATAATATTTTTTTATTAAAAGAATAAGTTTAGCTATCAAAAAACAGAAAACTGGGAGAATTTTTGAAAAAAATATGTGTTTTCCAAGGAAAACAATGCATATCCAACACATTCTTAAAGAAACTTTTAAGAGGGTCAAAATCAACTAAAATATTAGAAAGTTATGTCACTTGTTAGGACATTATGACCATTTTCACCTAAAACAGTGAAACTTAATCTTATTTGTCCAATTACACAATGTTGAATTCTCATGTTTGAAAGAAGATACAAATATATACATTAATTCGATCACTTACCAATAGAAGGGTCAATGCCTCTCATTTGGAGCTCCCTATATTCTTGACAAAGAGCACACCACTCACAAAAGCAGTGTATAATCCAGTCCGGTGAAGGTGCCTCAATGAGACTGTAACGATCCCTAAGTTTTGTACGGTATGTGCATGAAAGTAAACATGGCATTGCAATACAGAAAGCGATCACTCCATAAAGCATTCCACTAGTCCCACATGCTACGTAGATATATACGACATAAAATTAGACAAAGAGAGTTTTTTTTAACTAACTTCTTTTAGCATATTATTTGTGCTATATGTATTGTCAAACCAAAATATATGTCACTTACTGGTCTGGCCTTTGTCGATGATCTCTGCAATCTGCCCAAACGTTATGCATGGGAAGCACGCAGTTATGAGAGCTGCAATGTAGCACACAATTTAGCGTTGTTTTTTAAAAAGTGAATGAACTCATATCATTATTGATAATATAATAAAAAAGAGTGGTGCTATGAGCCCCAAATAATTTCCCAAAAACTCTCCCAAAAAGCAATTAATTGAGTGCCCTGGCGGGATCCCATAACACAAGGCAATACTTAATAGGCTGGTGAGAGAGTTAGTGGAATCCACATCAGATTTTTGGGAGGTTTTGGGGGAGATTTTTGTACTCATATCATTATTCAATAAAAAAAGGGTAATGCCAGCGAGATGGAATTTGGGGATACAATTTGAGATCACTTAACATTTATTTTCATGTCATTAATGAACACTTTAAGTTGAACACAGTCCTCTCCACAAATGATACAAAACATGTATTATTTATAGGGGTGTGATCGGTACGGATTTTTATTGTATCGTATCGTTTTGGTCCGAAAAAAATGATTTTGGTTTCATATTATGAAATATCGAAAATCGATTTTATCGAAACCGAAAATACCACAAAAATTTTGGTTGGTTTTAGTTTTTAGATATAAAAAACCGATTTACCGAATTTACCGTACCGAACTTACCATATAATACCATATCAATTACCAAAAAAAAAAATTATATTTGAAAAAATAAATATTCCCAAATATTAAGACCCTTAATTTTTTTAAACTCGTCTCATCCATTCATTTCACTTACTATGAAAGCCAAACAATCCTAAACTCGAATAACAAATCAGCAGCCGTACAACAAACAACTAAACAAACTAAGAATATCTCCCTCCTTGGACAATGTAACTCTTCTTCTTGATCATTTTTTATTTCTGATTCAGAATTAACTTGCGTTTAGTTGGACAAATCAGCTTGCGTTTACTTCTTGTGTTGTTCCTGTCTTGCATATATATTTCTACGCCGGAGTTACATTCATTTGTTCACCGGAGTTGCTGTTCTTCGAAAAAAAAAAATTTGTTTTTTACCTAACTGATTTTTCAGCGTTGTTCTTCTATAGCTTTAACCTAACTGGCCCAAAGATGATCTCCTCTCTCCCCTTTCTTTTTCTTTTAAAAATTTCTTAATATATGAGTTGTCCCTTCTTTCCCTCTTTGATTATTATAATCGAGATTTCTCATTCTTGTGGCCCGAGATGGACTCCAATTTGTTATCTTATGTACGAGATGACTCCAATTTTTTATCATGATTATTGGTTCAGTATCATGATAGTTTTTTATCTTGTGTATCAGAGGGCTCCAATTTTTTGTTCGGCATTATATTTTTTATCTTATGTACTAGTGGTGATTTTGTTAACAACTGGACTCATGTTTTTTAATTTAATATGTTTGTTAACAATTATATTGTATTAGAGTTATTTATAACTTTTCATTTTAATTCTTAATTTTTTAAATATGGTTTCTTAACAATTATACTGTATTAGAATCCCTTAAATTTTTGGACTCTACCCCTTCATATATGGCAAAATTCATGTATTTATAAGTTGTTTATGCAGTTTGGTTTTAATTTGGAGCTTAATGTGTATTGATATGGAGTGGAGACAATTGACTATGCAATTTAGTTTGTTTATACTTTATGATCTTCATTTTATTTTTCAGTGCAACTTATATTATATTTTAGTTTTAAGTAATGCATTTAATCGATTGAATGAGTTTAAAATTTTGGTGTCGAAACTTGTACAAAATTTTATCAGAAGCATAATATCGAAATATATACCAGATTTACTTAATGCATAAACCGATTTAAAATTCTCGTATTTACCGGGAAAAAATTTAATTGAAATTACCGAAACCAAAAAACCCCAAAATACCTAAAAACAGAAAAATCTGCTGGTTTGGTTTTGGTTTTTGTATTGATCTACCGGTCGGTAAATTGGTACGGTACGATTTTACCATTTAGATTGTGGTTTTGGTATTGGTAAGGGGTCATTATCAACCATACCGTACCGATTGCACCCCTAATTATTTATCTTCAAATGTGTCACCAAAGTTTGTCCCTCTATCAATATCTATTGAATTAATGGAGAAGAATATTATTTCTCATTACTTGATTAAAAAAAAATACAAGATGGTTCTATATAGCAATCCAAATATAAAAGAAAGAGTTGTACACTTGTACAAGTAAGTTACACATGAGTTGTTATCTTACAGCATGCCAACTAACTAAAAACTAACTTAATAAACAAACTAACTATTGTAATATCTAAAATATCCCCTCAATATGGACTATAAATGTCTTTGACATCCATCTTGGAAAGAAGAGGTAGCAAAGTGGAAGAAGGCAAAGCTTTTACGAAAATATCAGGAAGTTGGTGATGTGACCAGATGGGGAAAGTTTAATAGGCCCTTGTGTGACTTTGTCTCGAAAAAATGGCAGTAAATTTCTATGTGCTTGGTGCGTTCATGAAATGTAGGATTAGAGGCAATGTAAATAGTAGCCTGGTTGTCACAAAAGAGAAAAGAAGGAGAAGGAGCATTGATGTGAAAATCTTTGAGAAGTTTTTAAAGTCATATAAGTTCAATAGAGTCTAAAGCATGTAATATAATGCCTCTCTTCGTCTTATGTATTTGTCTCTTGTGTGATTTGTATTGTGAATCTTTATGTTAATATCACTAACCCCTCCCTAGTCTTTCTTGAGGGTGAACGAGGGGTCGCCCCCTGCGTTAGCCCTCATTATAGTCGAGGGATTTTAACCAATTTTAATTGATGCTCAAGTCTTCCCTCGTCTTTCTTGAGGATAATGGTGGGATCGTCCCCTCCATTGACCCTCATTATAGTCGAGGGTTATAATAACCAAATTAATGATTTTTAATTAAATCTTCCCTCGTCTTTCTTGAGGACAATGGTGTGGTTGTCCCCTCCATTGACCCTCATCATAGACAAGGATTGTAATTACCAAATTAATGGTTTTAAAGTCTTCCCTCGTCTTTCTTGAGGACAATGGTGGGGTCGCCCCCTCCATTGACCCTCATTATAGCCGAGGGTTATAATTACCAAATTAATGGTTTTTAATTAAATCTTTCCTCGTCTTTCTTGAGGACAATGGTGGGGTCGTCCCCTCCATTGACCCTCATTATAGCCGAGGGTTGAAATTACCAAATTAATGGTTTTAAAGTCTTCCCTCGTCTTTCTTGAGGACAACGGTGGGGTCGTCCCCTCCATTGACCCTCATTATAGTCGAGGGTTGTAATTACCAAATTAATGGTTTTAAAGTCTTCCCTCGTCTTTCTTGAGGACAATGGTGGGGTCATCCCCTCCATTGACCCTCATTATAGCCGAGGGTTGTAAATACCAATTTAATGGTTTTAGAGTCTTCCCTCGTCTTTCTTGAGGATAATGGTGGGGTCGTCCCCTCCATTGACCCTCATTATAGCCGAGGGTTGTAATTACCAAATTAATGGTTTGAAAGTCTTCCCTCGTCTTTCTTGAGGACAATGGTGGGGTCGTCCCCTCCATTGACCCTCATTATAGTCGAGGGTTGTAATTACCAATTTAATGGTTTTAAAGTCTTCCCTCGTCTTTCTTGAGGACAATGGTGGGGTCGTCCCCTCCATTGACCCTCATTATAGCCGAGGGTTGTAATTACCAATTTAATGGTTTTAAACAAAGTCTTCCCTCGGCTTTCTTGAGGACAATGGTGGGGTCGTCCCCACCATTGACCCTCATTATAGGCTGAGGGTTGTAATTACCAAATTAATGGTTTTAAAGTCTTCCCTCATCTTTCTTGAGGACAGTGGTGGGGTTGTCCCCTTCATTGACCCTCATTATAGCTAAGGGTTGTAATTACCAATTTAATTGTTTTAAAGTCTTCCCTCGTCTTTCTTGAGGACAATGGTGGGGTCGTCCCCTCCATTGACCCTCATTATAGTCGAGGGTTGTAATTACCAATTTAATGGTTTTAAACAAAGTCTTCCCTCGTCTTTCTTGAGGACAATAGTGGGGTCGTCCCCACCATTGACCCTCATTATAGGCCGAGGGTGGTAATTACCAAATTAATGGTTTTAAAATCTTCCCTCGTCTTTCTTAAGGATAATGGTGGGGTCGTCCCCTCCATTGACCCTCATTATAGCCGAGGGTTATAATTACCAAATTAATGGTTTTAGAATCTTCCCTCGTCTTTCTTGAGGACAATGGTTTGTTCATCCCCTCCATTGACCCTCATTATAGCCGAGGGTTGTAATTACCAATTTAATAGTTTTAAAGTCTTCCCTCGTCTTTCTTTAAGACAATGGTGGGGTCGTCCCCTCCATTAGCCCTCATTATAGCCGAGGGTTGTAATTACCAATTTAATGGTTTTAGAGTCCTCCCTCGTCTTTCTTGAGGACAATGGTGGGGTCGTCCCCTCCATTGACCCTCATTATAGCCGAGGGTTGTAATTACCAATTTAATGGTTTTAAAGTCTTCTCTCGTCTTTTTTGAGGACAATGGTGGGGTCGTCCCCTCCATTGACCCTCATTATAGCCAAGGGTTGTAATTACCAAATTAATGGTTTTAATGTCTTCCCTCGTCTTTCTTGAGGACAATGGTGGGGTCGTCCCCTCCATTGACCCTCATTATAGCCGAGGGTTGTAATTACCAATTTAATGGTTTTTAACAAAGTTTTCCCTCGTCTTTCTTGAGGACAATGGTGGGGTCGTCCCCTCCATTGACCCTCATTATAGGTTGAGGGTCGTCCTCTGAAGATGTTTCCATGCGTACTAGAACTGACAAACAAGATGAGAAGAAACACTGATATTTCTCATTAATTTTTCAAGTGTTCTATCGGAGCAACACCTCTTACAACTGTCGTCCGATAGGACTTTACAAAACTACTGATAGTATTTCTTCAAATGATCTGCATTCCAGGGGTTGGAAAAGGGTTCCCCCTCTAGGTTTTCTAGTCTATAGGTCCCAGGGACGACTTCATCGATAAGCCTCTATGGGCCATGCCAATTAGGATGGAGCTTGTTGGTCTTTTGCCAAGTCTTTTTGAGGACCAAGTCCCCCACCGCAATTGGTCTCTGTTTCACCCTCTGATTGTAAAACCTTGCGGTCCTCTACTGGTAGGCGGCCTACCTTATCTCGACATCTTCCCTCCTTTCCTCAATCAGGTCTAAGTCGAGTCTCCTCTCTTCTGTATTTCTCTGACGGTCATACATTTGGACCCTATGAGTAGGAAACCCAATCTCGGTGGGGATGACGACTTCTGAGCCATAAGCTAGCATGAATGGGGTCTCTCTAGTAGAGGTCCTCACTGTCGTCCTGTATGCCCACAGGACGGCATATAACTCCTCGACCCATCTTCCTTTTGCCTCCTCAAGCCTCTTCTTGATTCCATCTAGGATTGTCCTGTTTGCCCATTAGCTTGAGGTCGGCCCGGGGTAGAGAAGAATTGTTTGATACTCACCCTTTCACAGTACTTCTGTAGAGAGGTATTCTTGAACTGAGTCCCGTTATCCGAGATGAGGGTGTTGGGGAGACCATATCTGCATATACCATTTTTCCAGATGAACTGAAAGGTCTTCTACTCTGTAATCGTGACCATCGGTTCGACCTCCACTCATTTTGAGAAATAGTCAATCGCTACGATGAGGAACCGATAGTTATTGATGGCCCTGGGTAAGGGTCCTATTAGGGCAATCCCCCACACTGTAAATGGCCATGGGGATGTAATGGAGGTCAGAGGCTGATGGGGTTGGTGAGGGTTGGTGGAAATTCTCTGGCATTTATCGCACTTTTTTACATATGCCGCAGTGTCTTTCCCCAAGGTCGGCCACCAGTACCCTTGGGTGATCACCCTCTTCGCTAAGGATCTGCCCCAAATATGGCTTGAGCACGATCCTTCACGCACATCTTGCAAAATGGATGGGACTTCAGATGGGTGCACACACCTAAGTAAGGGGAGTAAAAATCCCTTTTTGTACAAGGTGTCCCCAATGACAGTGAACTTTGCAGCCCTGTATCTCAACTTCTTCCTTTCTTGCCTTACTTCTGGCATCTCCCCCTATTTAATGTATCTGATCAGAGGGTCCATCCACGAAGCTTCCTGAGAAACATTTAGGCAATTGCTAAGTGTTCCCTCAGCGTCTTCAATAGTTGGCCGAAGCAAAATTTCCACTGGGACCGTCCTCCTGATGTCTGTCCTAGTTGCCGAGGCTAACCTAGCAAGGGCGTCAGCTCGACCATTATCGAGCCTAGGTATCCTCTTTAACCTTACTTCTTTGAAGCCCTTCAGTAACGACCTCACCTTATCAAGGTACCTAACCATCCTCTTGTCCTTGGCCTCATAGGATCTTAGTATCTGATTCACTACTAGCCTCGAATCACTATGAACCAAAATCTGGCCGACACTAAGAGATCTGGCCAAAGAGAGGCTGGCTATCAAGGCCTCATATTCGGCCTCATTGTTGGAGGACTTAAAGTTGAACCTCATGGGGTACTCAATGTTTGTGTCGTCGGGTACTGATACTATTAATCCACCTCCACTCCCGCTTTCGCAAGAGGACCCATCGATGAAGAGACTCCACACGGTATGTTCTTCTGAGAAACTTCCCTCGGTGAGTGACCCCTGTCTAAAGAGATATCTTCCCTCTTCGTTTTCATCCACTTTCTTTCTAGCGGTGCTTATCTCAGCCTTATCTGCAGGTGTGTCGGTGAGCTCACCTTGTCGGGTATCTATCTTCCCAAGGCTCTCACCCTCAGCTTCATCATCTTCCCAAGTAAACTCGACCACGAAGTCTGCCAATGCTTGCCCCTTAATGGTCGTCCTAGGCTGATATACTATGTCAAACTCCCCTAGCTCTATAGCCCAGGCCATTAACCTCCCTGATTTGTCAGGCTTGTGCAAAACCTGCCTAAGGGGAGAGTCAGTGGGGATGACCATTGTATGGGACTGGAAGTATGGCTTCATCTTTCTCGATGCATGGATCAAGGCATAGGCCAACTTTTCCATCCTTGGATATTTTTTCTCTTCCCCCTGGAGTGCCTTGCTGTTAAAATGCACAGGCTTCTGTACTCCGTATTTGTCTCTCACAATGGTTGCACTGATGGCTGACTCTGAGACGGTGAAGTACACATAAATTCGTTCACCCTGCATGGGCCATGACAACAGCAAGGGAGACCCCAGGTATGATTTTAACTCCTTGACACTCTTTACTCCATTCGAAGGCTTTTCTGAGAATTTTGAAGAATGGTAGACACCTGTCTGTGGCCCTAGACACAAACCTGTTCAAGGCAGCAACTCTCCCTGTGAGTCTCTGAACGTCTTTAATGGACTTGGGGGTCTTCATCTCAACAAGGTCCTTTATCTTTTCAGGATTGGCCTCGATGCCTCTTTGGTTGACAATAAACCCCAAGAACTTCCCTGCTCCAACCCCGAAGACACACTTGGTCGGGTTGAGTTTCATCTGGTATTTGTCCATCGTATTAAAGGTCCTCTCCAGGTCTGCCACATGATCCTCTGCCTTCAAACTCTTAGTCAGCATGTCATCTACATATACCTCCATAGACTTCCCAATTTGGTCTTCAAACATTTTATTTACAAGGCGTTGGTACTTCGCCCCCGCATTTTTTAGGCCAAAGGGTATGACCCTATAACAGTATGTCCCCTTGTCACTAATGAAGGTTGTCTTCTTCGAGTCCTCAGGGTTCACGAAGATCTGGTTATACCCTGAATAGGCATCCATAAAACTCATGAGCTCATGGCCTGCGATAGCATCTACCATCTGGTCAATGCGGGGGAGAGGGAAGCTGTCTTTGGGACAGTGCTTGTTGAGGTCGGTGAAGTCCACACACATTCTCCACTTCCCGTTGGCCTTTGGGACAATGACTGCATTGGACAACCATTCAGGGTAGATGGCCTCTCTAATAAACTCAGCATCTTCCAGCTTCTTGACCTCATCCCTAATGACCTCATACTTTCTCGAGAATAAATTCTCCTCTTCTACTTTATCGGCTTTGCTCCCTCTACCACATTGAGCTTGTGGCACATAATTTCATGGTCGATCCCCGGCATATTTACATGACTCCACGCAAGGACGCTTCGTCTTCTCCTCAATAGTTTAATGAGGTCTTCATTGATATTGGGCTTCAGAGACTTGCCGACTTGGAAGGTTTCTTTCGGGTCATCCTCATCGAGGATTATGGATTCTACCTGTTCCGTAGCCTCTCCTTTCTTTAGCTTCATCTCAACCCTGGGGTCTAGGGTATCAATATTGTAAGTGGTTGTAGCCCTCTTGTGTGCCTCTCTTTCTTCAGCGGAGTTGTAGTAACATTCTCGTGCTGTCGTCTGGTCTCCCTGAACTTCCCCCACCTCGTAAGGGGTAGGAAATTTAATCATCTGATGGATTGTAGACGACACAGCTTCAAACCCCTTGAGGGCCACACGCACCAGTATGATGTTGTAGGACGAAAATACATGTTCATCCATCACAAAGAAACTGACCTTCTTGGTAAGCCATCTCGGCCACTCATCACCCATCCTGACATCGGCCTCATACACTCCAAGGGGATGAACCTTTTCCCCACTGAACCCAATAAATGGATGATGGTATGGGATGAGTCTAGCACGGCTGAGACCTAAGGCTTTGAAGCATGGCCAAAACATTACATCTGCAGAACTGCCCCCGTCGACCAATATCCTCGGCACCTCACACCCGTGCACCCTAGTTGTGATGACGAGTGGGTCGTCGTGTGGGGCTAGGAGGCCTTTAAAGTCCATTCTATAGAACCCCACTATCAGAGTGTCCATATCGACCTTCTTCCTCTTTTCTGACTTGACCTCCAGAGAGGTTGAGTGTACCGTCTTCGTCACTGCCTTGGCCTCAGCCACATGGGCCTTCCTGTCAGCGACCTCAGACCCTCCTCCTTCTAGACCCCCAAAGATCATTCCCACTCCGAGCGAGATTATATTAAGCCTATTGACATGGCCTTGGTCGTCTCTCGGCGGGAGGTCAGGGTCGTCCTCATCATCAGAAGGGTCGTCCCCTCTTTTTTTAGGACCTTTTCTACATGCATCGCCTTGTTTCTTTCTGGGGTCGTCCCCTCGGCCCCTCTTGAAGGCACCTTTGTCGACGTACTTTCTGAGCTTCCCTTCTTTCAGCATCTTCTCAATCTCATCTTTCAGAGCAAATCATTTGTCTGTTATGTGGCCGTGGTCTTGGTAAAATTCGTACCAC
Organism: Sambucus nigra; assembly: GCA_949130495.1. Taxonomy (NCBI): domain Eukaryota; kingdom Viridiplantae; phylum Streptophyta; class Magnoliopsida; order Dipsacales; family Adoxaceae; genus Sambucus; species Sambucus nigra. Next base: position 368,120,405 of record OX422212.1, read on the forward strand.
AGGTTCTTGTTCCTCTTGTTGGGGGCTACCCTCAACTTCTCAGGCCACTTCAGGGATCGGTCACTCTTTATTTCATTGAGAATATGTTCACAGCTGACCGTTAGTGGGGTGTAACCAGCGAACTTGTCTTCCACAGACCTCTTCTTCCCCTCTTTGTTCTTCTTAGGGTATTTACCCCCACTAGCGCCTCCTTTTTCGTCTTCGTATTTTGCGGCCATCGCCTCTTCGGCATTCATCACCTTTCCTATTGTTGACAGTAATTCAGCCATCATCCTAGGGGGGTCTTCAGCAAGCTTCCATAATAGATTCCCCTTTTGGAGTCCTCCAATCAGGGCTGTCATATCTATGCTCTCCTCATAGTCTTCCACCTCTAGCTTCTCTTTATTGAATCTGGCTATGTAGTCCCTCAGACTCTCATTCTTCCCCTGCTTAACATAGAGCAGGTGGGTGGTCTTCTTCTATGGCCTCATCCCAAAGCAAAAGTTATGGATGAACCGGTCTGCCAACTGCTTAAAGTTTTCAATGGAATTTTTTGAAAGAGATGTGTACCAGACATGTGCAGCCCCAATCAAGGTACCAGAGAAGGCACGACACCTCATCTCATCTGAGATAGAGTATATGTCTACTGCTGATTGATACATCTCAATATGGTGGACAGGGTTGGTGCTCCCGTCATATCTTGGGATGACCACAGGTGGCTTGAACTTTGATGGCGTAGGGAAGTTGACTATCTTCGCCACAAAGGGTGAGCCTATGGTGTATCCCCTCTAAAGAGGGTCGTGGCTTTTTAGTATATCGCCGATGTTATCCTACAGTCACTGGATCGAGTCATTCCAAGGCCTCGTAGGGTTGGCTTGGCCAATGTTATCCCCTACCGCTTCTTTGAGATGGACTGAGGGTTCTGCCGCGGCTGGCCTGTGTCGGCTGTTTACCTCCCCCTGACCGTCGTCCCGTCCTTGGGGTCGGCCCTCATAGGGTCGGCCATCAGCCGCCTCCCTTCTGGACCTCGCAGCACTCCTTGATCTAGACAATTTTTCCCTCAGGTCATTCACTGGGCCCAGCCTCTCAAAGACCGATCCCCTTCTCAGGCGATCGAAAGCAGAGCCTATCGAGCGATCGTCAGGATTTTTCCTTCCACACTTCCCTCTGCTCTCCTGGAGAGGTCGTACGGTATTGTTGGAGACCTCATGCGGCTCCCAGCATTCTATGGGGGCTTTATCCCCCTCCAGATCATCATACCTATCTTGAGGGCAAGGGTTTCCTTGCCTCCCCAGGCGTAGACGCCGGGGGTCAGTAACATCCCTACGCCGCTGAGGGGGTGGCAGGTCTTTGCGTGGTGCCTGGGGTGGTCCCTGGCCTCATGCTGTCCTAGAGCTGCTGCCGGAGTAATCATCTCAGGCGAGACCCCTGGTGGTCTTAGTATGTTCTGGCTCAGAGCTGTGAACTGCTCCTGCATGATCCACTGGCTCGCTGCCAGAGACTTTAAGGCTGCCGCCACATCATCCATCTCAGACTGAGGTGGTGGCTGACTGGAACTGGGTCCTCCTCCATCATCCGGTGGGGGAAGTGGTGGTAGTGGCATCTTCGATGCCATGTGTTTGAGCTGTGAACAGCTGAACTGGAAAAAAGACTGGTGAGCTTGAGAACCTTAGTGGGTCTCTTTCAATGGTGAAACATCTCCTCTCAGCGGGAGAACTTATTCACCACCAGAGTGCCCAGTGAGGTCAAGCTGTACAAAGGAAGAGATGTCTTCTCGTTCCCACAGACGGCGCCAAATAGATGATGCTGAGATTCAGCACCATCAGATAAGTGATGATGAGCTCAAACAGTAGTAACCATGGCAGCCATAGATATGCAAGTGTATATGTATAAGTGTGTAAGTGTGTAGAAGGAGATGAGTATAAGAGGAATAAGATAATGATGTATAGTGGTTCAGCCAATTAGGCCTACATCCACTGTGAGTGTGTGATCCACTAAGTATGGGCACTAATGGCCTTGGATACAATGCACATAAGCTCACTTTCTCTCTCTACTGTGTGTATAAGCAGAGTTTTTTCTAGGGTTATGATTATCGATTGATACCCTTGTAGGATTGTAGGTGACAAGTATATATAGGTCTTGGGGGGTGTAGTATACCCCCCAAGTATGCATGGTACATGTGAATGATGATTTAGCCAATCTCTTGCTGACACCTGTAGATGCTAAATGATGACATAATATTCCCTCACGTGAGAGGGTGATTCGGTTATAACGGTCTTCCACGTGTCCTGTGAGCCTCACGCGCACTGTTCGATGCGTCTCCTAAACCACACGCTGTGATAACGTCACCCTCGGCCTGTAACACGAGGCTGAGGGCAAAGTTCCTTCTGATAGTGAGTCAGGCCCAATTTAGGCCTCGTACTGTCGACCCCTCGAAGGGTCGTCTGGAGCCTGATGAAGGGTCGGCCCCTTAGAGGGTCCTTCGGGCCTGATGAAGGGTCGGCCCCTTGAAGGGTCGTCTAGAGCCTGATGAAGGTTCGGCCCCTCGAAGGGTCGTCCGGAGAGTGATGAAGGGTCGGCCCCTTGAAGGGTCGTTTGGAGCCTGATGAAGGGTCGGCCCCTTGGAGGGTCGTCTGGGCCTGATGAAGGGTCGGCCCCTTAAAGGATCGTCTGGAGCCTGATGAAGGGTCGGCCCCTCGAAGGGTCATCTAGATCCTGATGAAGGGTCGGCCCCTCGAAGGGTCGTTTGGAACCTGATGAAGGGTCAGTCCCTTGAAGGGTCGTCCAGGTCTGATGAAGGGTCAGCCCCTTGGAGGGTCGTTCGAGACTGATGAAGGGTAGGCTCCTTGAAGGGTCGTTCGGGCCTGATTAAGGGTCGGCCCCTGAGGGGTCGTCTGGAGCCTGATGATGAGGTCACACTGACCCCATCCAGGTACAGGGTGTCCTCGGCCTGGCCGTGTGTATATATGGGTATATCAGTATTCATTTTTAGCATAAGAACGAGAGACAATTGATTGTTTCTTATCTTTCTAAGAAAATAAGGGATCCCTAATGAAGATGCAACAACCAGTGATAGATTTACAAGTCTCGCTTCATGTGACCCAATCGGCATCAGAAAATGCCTTGAGTTGAAGAGAGGAGGATGAAGAGAAGAACAAGTCTTGGCCAAGTGATGACTTCAAATATCGCAACAAATGTAATATCTTGAATATAGGGCATCCCGATTTAAGCCAAGTATTTACTCAATTTGTATACAACAAAGGTAATGTTAGGTCTTAAAAAAGTTAAGTATGAAAGTCTACCAATGAGTCTCCGGTACTTAGAACTATCATTAAGTTAAGGACCTTCATAATCATTGAGTTGAAGTTTGGAATCCTTAGGGGTAGGAGAAGGTTTGCAATCCAGATAACCTGTATCTTTAAGGAGCCGAAGCCTATATTGACTTTGTGAGAGGATAATACCTTGATCGGAGTTAGTTATTTCAAGCCTAAGAAAATATTTTAATGTACTCAAATCCTTTAGTTTGAAAGGACTATGAAGTAAAGCCTTCAAGAAATAATGAGAGATAAAATAGGACTAGTGATTATGATGTCATCAACATAGATAAATAAAACTATAAATAAAGACCTTGAACCTTTGGTAAATAGGAAGTAATCAGACTTTGATTGATTGAAGCCATAAGTAATGAGTTCATGAGAGAATTTAGAATATTATAATTGTGAGGCTTGTTTAAGCCCATATATGGATTTATTGAGTTTGCACACCATAGTGGTTGAAGTATTGAATGCTCCCCTTATCTAGTCTATCCAAGAGGCAAGTTTATGTACACTTCCTTAAGTAGATCATCATTTAGGAATGAATTATTCACATCCAGATGAATGAGGTACTAATGTTGAGTAGCATCTAGAGCCAGGAGAACTTTCACTGTCACTAATTTGTCCACAGGACAGAAAGTTTCTATGAAATCAAGTCCCTTTTGTTAAGTGTAGCCTTTTGATACTAATCGGGCTTTATATCTTTCAATTTGTCCATGAAAATCATATGTGATCTTGCAAATCCATTTGCCTTCTTGTTAAATATTTTCCTTGTGGGAAAAGTTTGATAGACCATGTGTTATTTTCTTCTAAAGCTTGTAATTTTATTGTCATAACTTCCCTCCGTTAAGGATATTGCACATTTTGGTGATAAATTGTGGTTCTGAAAGGGTGGACACTTTCATGAAAACGTGTTTATAGGATGGTGAAAGAGAATTGTATGAAATGTTATTGGAAATATGATAAATGGTGGATGGGATAGTGGGAGGACTAGCAGTGAACATATTACAATAAAGTTTTTAGGGATAATATGGTGTTTCACTGTCTTTTGATGATTTATGAGGCTGAACAGATTGTGATAATGGATTTGAAGTTTGAGCAAATGGAATTTGAGAAGTACCTGATATGGGAACACAAGGAGGAAAAAATGAATGGTGCAGTGTAGAGGGAGGTAGTCAATCAAAATGAGATTCTAATGAAGAAGGAATGAGATCATGAGGAGAATTTGGGAGGACCAAAGCAGGGAATCGATCAATGAGGTATGTGGGAGAGATAATATCATGAAATGGAAAGATATGTTCATGACATACAACATCTCTAGAAACAAATACTTGTTTGGTAGAGATATTATAGAGCTTATAACCTTTGATGCCTGGGGGATAACCTAGATAAACACATTTTCTAGATATAGGGTCAAATTTTGTGTGATGTGTTGTGAGAGTAGAGGCAAAAGCAAGACAACCAAAAATCTAAATTGAGAATAGTCAGGGATTGAACTCTATAAGAGTTCATAGGGTGTCTTATGTAACACCCCGCCCGCCCGGGGAGAGCGAACGGAGCGCTACTGTCGATAAACTAAGTTCAAATCCACAAATCACAAGGTATAGAGCATCTAAATCCCATAATAGAAAAGAAACCACTAATCTCAAATCTCTTCAAATAAATACAACAAATCTCTCGAAATAATTACAACAATCTAACTATCTCGAAAATAAAATAAATCTCCAAATGCTCTATACATCAAAATAAATACAAGTCTTCTCATCTCTTGTATTAAAAATTCTTCCCAAATAATCCTCGCTAAAATCATCCCAATTGGTCCATAGCACTCAAATCTGTGCTCACCTGCCAACTAAGAAAAAGATGGGAAAGTACACAATACGACAGGAATATGCTCAACAAAGATGTTAGCGATGAACAAAGCACAACAATACGACTACGAATACTCAAATCGAATAATGCAAATCTCAATAGCATTTTATCAATAAATTTCTCAACAACACATTAATCGGAGTCACCAGGCCTCACCATACCGCGCCATACTTTATCAAGTAGCCGGAAAAGGAGTCTTGGCGGGTGCCCAACATCAGTGCCATATTAAAATCTCATGACAACGTGCTCAACAACAGCATCAATAATACCACATAAATCAAAATAATTCCAACAATTATTTTTCCAGATTTCAATGAATTTAACAATTCAAAATACGAGTTCAATTAAGAAAAATTCAACGGAATAAACACTCGTGAGATTTAGGAGCATATTGTGTAAAACCCCATACCTTAAAATCATCATATAATTTCAGCCTCAAAATCTAAACACACCATCACGATCTTCTCGCGAAAATAATCAAATCTCGTTCTAGCCCAAACTCGAGAAAACACCAAATAAGTCTTCTAATCTAAGGTTGAAATCTTGAATAAGTTTGGGGCTATGGTTTGTATATGAAAGGGAGTAATTTTGAAGAGGTCTTCTGATTGAAAAGTTTGAGAAAAAGCGATTTGAAAAGCCAATCCACGAATTATATGATTTATAAAGGGTTAAGAATTTGATTAAGAAAAGAGTTCTAATTAGATACAAACGCTAAAATTTTTATGCCGGATGATCGGACCATTGGAATCACTTGAAATTTTAGTATGTTGTAGCGAACGGCGAGACAGGACTGGTGACAAAAATTCAGCTTGATCGGACGGTCGAATTTTTAAAAATATTATTTTTACTAGAGAGGTTTATGTTCCGAGGACTCTTAGAGAATTTTATATTTTGAGGACTCTTCTAAATAATAAAAATTCAATTAAATCTCCATTTTAATTCCGATTTCGAAATCGTTTGAAATTCTCGCCTTTAAAAATAACAACCAACATATTTGATCAATACAAATAATTTTATCTCAAAATTTAATTTTCCTCTTTATTTTGAAAATACCCCAAAATTACACGGGTTGTTACACTTCCCCACTAACAATGGAATTTCGCCCTCGAAATTCGCCGAAAACCTAACTCTCAAAAATCAGGCCACAATCTCCAAAATAATTCTCGTCTCCAAAATAATTTCCTCACCTCTAATCTAGATGCTTAATACGAAACGATACTCTAAAATTTCTATCTCCAAAATACGCGCCAAAAAAACGCAACAGACCCAAAACCCAAGACCCGAGGGTGGTCGTATAGCTAAGCTATGATACCATTCTGTAACACCCCGCCCGCCCGGGGAGAGCGAACGGAGCGCTACTGTCGATAAACTAAATTTAAATCCACAAATCACAAGGTATAGAGCATCTAAATCCCATAATAGAAAAGAAACCACTAATCTCAAATCTCTTCAAATAAATACAACAAATCTCTCGAAATAATTACAACAATCTAACTATCTCGAAAATAAAATAAATCTCCAAATGCTCTATACATCAAAATAAATACAAGTCTTCTCATCTCTTGTATTAAAAATTCTTCCCAAATAATCCTCGCTAAAATCATCCCAATTGGTCCATAGCACTCAAATCCGTGCTCACCTGCCAACTAAGAAAAAGATGGGGAAGTACACAATACGACAGGAATATGCTCAACAAAGATGTTAGTGATGAACAAAGCACAACAATACGACTACAAATACTCAAATCGAATAATGCAAATCTCAATAGCATTTTATCAATAAATTTCTCAACAACACATTAATCGGAGTCACCAGGCCTCACCATACCGCGCCATACTTTATCAAGTAGCCGGAAAAGGAGTCTTGGCGGGTGCCCAACATCAGTGCCATATTAAAATCTCATGACAACGTGCTCAACAACAGCATCAATAATACCACATAAATCAAAATAATTCCAACAATTATTTTTCCAGATTTCAATGAATTTAACAATTCAAAATACGAGTTCAATTAAGAAAAATTCAACGGAATAAACACTCGTGAGATTTAGGAGCATATTGTGTAAAACCCCATACCTTAAAATCATCATATAATTTCAGCCTCAAAATCTAAACACACCATCACGATCTTCTCGCGAAAATAATCAAATCTCGTTCTAGCCCAAACTCGAGAAAACACCAAATAAGTCTTCTAATCTAAGGTTGAAATCTTGAATAAGTTTGGGGCTATGGTTTGTATATGAAAGGGAGTAATTTTGAAGAGGTCTTCTGGTTAAAAAGTTTGAGAAAAAGCGATTTGAAAAGCCAATCCACGAATTATATGATATATAAAGGGTTAAGAATTTGATTAAGAAAAGAGTTCTAATTAGATACAAACACTAAAAATTTTATGCCGAATGATCGGACCATTGGAATCACTTGAAATTTTAGTATGTTGTAGCGAACGACGAGACAGGACTGCTGACAAAAATTCAGCTTGATCGGACGGTCGAATTTTAAAAAATATTATTTTTACTAGAGAGTTTTATGTTCCGAGGACTCTTAGAGAGTTTTATATTTTGATGACTCTTCTAAATAATAAAAATTCAATTAAATCTCCATTTTAATTCCGATTTCGAAATCGTTTGAAATTCTCGCCTTTAAAAATAATAACCAACATATTTGAGCAATACAAATAATTTTATCTCAAAATTTAATTTTCCTCTTTATTTTGAAAATACCCCCAAATTACGCGGGTTGTTACATCTTATTTTGAATTAAAGGGGAATGAGTTCTATGGATAACGAAAGTAGGAGGGAGAACACATTTAAACCAAAAAGGAATGGGGATACTTGATTATAAATAAAGTTCTCTAGCTACATTAAGAAGATGTTGGTGTTTTCTCTTAACAACAGAATTTTATTGAGGTTTCTCAACACCAGAAATTGATGTAAGACCCATGTTTTTTTGAAAATTTTTTTTGAAAACTAATTCTAAAGCATTATCTTATCTAAAGATTTTAATTGGATTGTTGAACTGTGTTGTAATCTTTTAAAGAAGTTTGGTATAATATAAGTAACACTCGACTTTTATTTTAGTAGAGATAGCCAGAATGTGATAAAACATGATATGTACCCCAAATTTCACAACGAATCAGATCAAATGGAGATTTAGCTAAATGATTTTGAGATTCAGATGGTAATTTTCTTTGTTTAGCTAATGGAAAAAGGCAACAAGGATTATGTTAATCGTGTTTGGAAAAATCATAACACAAACTCTATTTTATTATATTTAGTCTTTCAAAAGGGCAATGGCTAAGTCTGTTGTGCCAAGTGCTAGTAGATTTAACATTGGCATGAGCAGATTCAGAAGAAGAAATGAAAGGAATGCTGTAAAAATAGTATTAAAATCAACATATGTAGAAGAAGATTAAAAAAAATATTTGGAGTTGGATGAAGCATCGTTGTGAAGAACATATAAGCCTTCAATGACTTCACCCTCAACAATCATTATCTTTTGATCCTGAATAATACAAGAATAATGAAGAGAACTTTAAAAAAAACTAGAATCTTTGGTAAGAGCACTAATAAAAAGAAGGTTAAATTTGAATTGTGGAACAAAGAGAACATTCTTGAGGGTGATCCCAGAGTTAAATAAAATATCTCTATGTAAACGAACTGATATTTGATTATGATCAGGTAAAAGAACACTGGAATTGTGAATATGTCTTAGTGAAGAGAATTCATTAGCTTAGAGCAAATGAGTTGAGTGGTTCCAGAATCAACTATCCAATGCTGAGTGGAAGAAAAATATTGGATGTAATGAAATTAAGGAACATATACCCAAGGTAAAAAAAAAGCAGATGGATGATTAGTATCATATTGAGACTTTGTGGTAGAATAAATATCATGGTCACTACACCAAAACGCTCATTTAGTAACACACTTTTTTTTTTATTAGTAACACTATTATCCCGTTATTGTTACTTACACTAATTAGTGTTACTATTATAGAATAAGTGTTACTAATATTAGTTCTTTATTTTAAAAGAAATTGTTTTCTAAAAAACAAAGGAGGTAAATTTTCCCCAACCCAAAAAAGACCCCGATTATACACCCAAATGAGATCTACCAAAAGCTACACCCAAACGATACTTGCCAAAACCCTATCTTTCTTCTCCAAACCGACCTACCAAAACCTATGTAAGATTGGTTCCTTCGGAATCGAGTGTAAAACGAGACCTGCCATCTCCTTCAATAAATTGTGTGTATCTTTGGAAGAGTCGCAGTTTGGATTCACAAACCTATGTAAGATTTCATTCTAACTCTTCTTAATCTACACTTCATTTTAGATTCATCTTGAAATCGTGTGTAGTTATGTGTTTATACGCTTTCATTTGTCTTTTTTTTTTTTATATATTTATGAATCTGATTTTTGTGTTGATGCTACATTTTATGAAATGGGTGTGAGTGTTAGCTGGTTAAATCTTTCTTGAATTTGGGTTTAATGGGATATTCACTATTTGTTGAGTATATTGACTATTTGGATTATGGATAATGTTGTTAGGGTGTAATGCCATTGTCAATTAAGTATTGGATGCTATGGTGGTGATTGTTAGTTGTTTAACTGTGTGTTGAATTTGGGTTTGATGGAATTTAAGTGTTTAAAGCAATGATACATTGATTATTGAAGTTGAACAAGTTTAAATAAGATCTATAGGGATTTGTTTGGTTGCTTTGAAGATTGAGGAAAAAGAAAGTAAATGAATCTTAGCTAAGGGTTGTTATTTATTGGATAATGTGGTTAGGTACTTACTCTATATCGTATCTACTGCTCTAGTATACCGTCGGCGTTTTGATTATTACTTTATATCGTATTGTTAGATTATTTCATATTTTTAGATTATTGTTATAGTGCTTTGATTACCCTTTATTAAATTTAAAATGTGATTTTTTGGTTTTCTTATTACTAGTCACTATAAAAAAATACTTTTGAAACTAGACCTTTTGAGATGGCTAAAATTTGAGTCTCAAAAGGTCGAATTTGAAGACTACATATTAAAAGTCGTCTCGAAAGGTATACCTTATGAGATGGTTAAAACCAATTTTGATTTCCCTCCTTTATCATTTTTCACTCCCTCCTCTTTCTATTATCCTAAGCCTAATGAAAAAAAAAACACCCCATTATTTCTTCTTCTTCGCTCAGACAAATGCCCTCAGCAACTCAGTTGCACATTACTCTAGCCCTAGCTCTCATTGCTCTAGACCTCGTCATTGCCGCCCTAGACTTATCCATAACCAAAGTTGTGCTTTGGGGTTCAAAGAAGAGTTCCACATGATTCTCACCTGATCTTGAATCTTTTGGGTAAATTTACACTAAAGATTCAATCTCGAGGGTAAATTTTACATGGATTGTGTACACTTTTGTGACACAATTCCTTAATATTTGCATTTTGTATATTTTTCCATCTTTGTTCTTTGAATGATTTCAATATGTGAAAAAAGATAATTGGTGTTGTTAATTATTGTGTAAATATATCATTGGCCATCCTGACTTAAGTATCAGACAGTGATAAATTTTCACTCTCATTTCTTAATATTATCGACAATTATGTATATATATAGTTATATGTTAAATATAAATATCATAATTATGATCTTTCAATGACAATCATATATTTCTCATTGATGGGTACTTCCAGGGTTCATTGGTATTTAAATATTTGATCTAGCCTCGGACATTCAAGTTATAGTATTGTCGACTTGATATGGATAAAAGGTAATTTTAATTCTTGGTTATTGATTAATATCATTAGTTTTGTACTGGATTAATTTGTAGTTGTGATATGAGGTTGAGGGTGAGCCAATTGAAAATCCGGATTGTCAATTGGTTATCGTAGTATAGTTTTAAGATTAATTTATGAGAATATTTGTACCATTTTTTTGTGTGAATTTTAGTTCGAATTATTGATATGTTTATTTATGTTAATTAATTCCTGTCCTTTGGAAGTAGTTCATGCCATTAAAGTTAGAATTATTTATTGTCATAATTTTTTGTGTGATTTTACTATTCGATGCGAAAGTAATTAAGGAAAGTGACCAAGTCCAAATCAGATTCCTGAATTTGAAAATTGATTAGTATACTGTCGTTTTGGGCTTATAGTATTTAGGGGTGAAAACTCAAAATAGCAAATAAGTGGCCCAAATAATGGTACGAACATCCACAGAGGTAAAAAATAACTTGTACGAAGTATCCGTGTCCTCGTCTAACTCATAATTATGAATTTGATTAGTAAACGTTCATTTTGGGGTTTAAACGGAGCTTTTGGGGGTGAAAATTAAAATTAAAAATAACAATTAAGTAGTGTGAATAGAGACACATATACTCCAAAAGATACCAAGGTAACCTAAGATAAGTCATTGTGTCCTCATCGGACTCCCGGTTCTCGAAATTAACTAGTAGACGTTCATTTTGGGGTTAAAAGCGTGCATTAGGGGTGTGAAAAGCAAAAACAATTATGAAGTGTCCCGAAAAGAGGCACAAATAACTGAGAAGATACCAACCGAGAGGCCTGAAAAGAGGCCCGAAAAGCAAAAACAATTATACGATCGTTTAGGGATTAAAATGGGATTTAGGGGTGAAAACTCAAAATAGCAATCGAGTGGCCCGAAAAAAGGCATGAAAATCCATAGATGTACAAAAGTAACTTGTAGGAAGTGTCCGTGTCCTCATCGGATTACTAGTTTTCCAAATTGACTAATAAACATTCACGTTGGTGTTAAAAGTGGTCTTTTGAGGGATGATACTTATTGACTATTAAACTTTAACCAAACTTCCAATTCTTAAACCCAGACTTAGTGAGATTATACTAGTTCTAATCTCAAAAGGATATTATGACATCCTTTTTAATCTGCATAATGTCCTAATTAAAAGTCCCCTGAAGACTTTTCATAAAATTAACCATAGCTTTCTAAGGTTAATGGATTGGCACAAGGCTTTTCATGAGGGTTTTTCACCTCTTCCCTCTAATTTGGTAAAACTGGTGTTGACAAAGCTTCTTAATAATTGTGTATCCCCAATAAAAGAAAATATGATTTTTCATATTTGGGAACTTATGGTGGAATCATCAATTTGATGCCAGTGTCGGTTGAATAGTGACATTGAATCATCTTCTACTGCGCATCCCTCTTCATTGTGGTGCCAACTATAGTAATCATGTGTTCGGTTCTTGTGTAAAGTTGCCTGACCAACACTGGACTCACGAAAAGCTAAGTACTTCGGTTGTGTCTATGTCATGCTTCTTGCCAAGCTTTCGATATTTCCGTCGTCGTCAATGGTTATGTATACATGGGAAGATTGGTTAATCACTAGAGTGCACATTCCATTTACAATGTTTTGTGGTTCTGTATTGTTTATAATTTATATGTTTTCTTCACGAGTAAAACTTATGCATAAATTTTGGTTATGCGTAAGAAGAATGTCTTCGACTGAGGGTTTTCTAACTCAGCTACTTTGACTTTGGTTACATCAATACAAAGAAATAGTGACGTGAAATTTTTAGTTACTGGAGAAGATTACTATCAATTCTGTGATAATGTTATATCATAAGCTAAAGCAACGTTATAGGTATAAATATCATGGTGGAAAGGGCGCAAGACAACTTCAAATTGGCATTGTATCTAATAATCCTTATTGGTTTTCCAGTTGACAATTCAAATCCTCTTTGGTGTTTTAGTTATGCCCAATATCAATTTTTAGTTGGGTACATATATAGATAAAGTAATGCAACAACTTTAAGTTTATTTTCATATTATTTAAATCCGGGGCAGCCTCTGTAAACACAAAATAAATTACGGTCGATCAAAGTAATGTGTCCTAAAAATAGTGTAAAAAATATATATTAATTTTGTGTATGAGAACTATATTCTATTCGCAATCTGTATCAAGCCTTGGGATGGATATTAGACCTAAGAGATAATAAAATAGGGGTAGAAATCTTTATTTTATCAAGAAACTTCTATAGTAAGATCCTTCTTTGGTAGGAGAAGATCCCAATCAGAATACAAACTACCAGTTGTTTTCTCATCATTTTCAATGACGATGTTGTAGGCATCATCAAGAAGGATGAATTCAGTTGATAAAATAATCATTTGAGAACAAACCAGCAAGGCTCAGAATCTGTTGATATGTTGTTCACATATTGCTGATATGTTGTTCACAGAATCTGTTGTTTGTTCTCAAATGTGAACTACATATAGTGTTACACATTTGAGAATAAATTTGGTGGATTACTCGAGAACAGACCTGCAATATGTAGTTCACATTTGAAACAAAAATCATGTAATATAGTGTTACTCAGAATCTGTTGTTTGTTCACATTTGAGAACAAACAACTTTGGTTGAATTGGATGTTTCTGTTGATATGTTGTTCACAGCAATATGTAATAATATGTTATTACATATTTGGTGGATTACCTGACAACTTCTTTGATATTGATGATTGTCTTAAAGGATCAAAGATGTCGATATGTCTTCACCAAAACTTTGTAGTCTTCCTAAGTGAGATCCTCGGGGTGAGAGTGCGTCCATCGAATGAGCAATTAGTGGAAAATACCATGTTAAATGATGCATCGTTTAATGATTTCTCTTAAGATAAAGGATAAGTTTGATTCATAGATATTTAAAGGTTAGAATTATAACTTATAAGAGATCGCTACGTCGCTCAAATAGTATGCCTAAAATCGAGTGCGATAGGAGTTCACTTCTATATCACCAGTTGGAATCTTAACAGATAATATTTATTGGAAGTAACTTTTTGGTGATGTGTAGATGCCTCTCTAGAGTTTTCCTCAGATTTAGGTTTCCCCATGTTCAAAATCTCAGACTCATTTTCTTTACTGCATTTATTTTTCAGTTGTGTGTGTTTTTCAATATCAACAAAGAATGCACAAATTGAATATATATTCCATAATTAATACATAATTAAAAATAATAAAATAAAATATTTTCTGAATAAATTTTTTCTAAGTTCTTTTCCATGTATACATCATTATAAGTGTAACATAAATTCCCCTCTCATATATCTCATAAATTCCCTAATTAGAAAAGAATACAAGATTGTGCTATATATAGCAGGCCAAATAGATTAAAAAGAGTTGTAGAACTGTACAGGTAAGTTACACATGAGCTGTTATCTAATAGTTCTAACTAACTAAACAAACAAAAGGTCCGTTTGGTTATGAATTCAGAAAACTCGATATAATACTATTTTTAAATACAATTTTTTGTGTTTATAAATATTGATATGCGTTTAATAGACTTATTTTTTAAATACAGTTGTTTAAAAATTTGACAAATTTGGCAAACATATATATATATATATATATATATAATACTCTTGTGCGGACTAGTCCGCATTTTAAGAATGCGTACCAGACATGTGTCACCTAACGGTGCACCGAGAAATTATCGCCTAAATTATAGGCACACTCTCTCTCTTTTCTGGGCTCACCGCCAGGTGACACATATCTGGTCCGCACTCTTAAAATGAGGACTAGTCCGCACAAGAGCAGGACTGTATATATATATATATATGTGTGTGTGTGTGTGTGTGTGTGTGTGTGTGTGTGTATCATAAATCCCGAGAAACCAAGAATTACGTGTGATAATTGATTAACTTCGCAACTTTCTAATAAAGCACACTTATTTAATTACAGCCCCTAATCATTCATCTAAGGTGCATGTGTCAACCGATAAATAAATAAAGCATGTGACACAAAAAATATGCTGAGACACAGAATTCAGGAAATAACCCCTTTCGGGTAAAACCTTTATTTCACTATGAATATACAAGCTGCAACTTACAATTACACAGAGAAATCTGCAATGGATTAACGCCCAGCCAACCCACAAAGACACGCAGTCTTGAACTCAGCAAGAGAATACACGCAGCACCCTCCAAGGACTCGCAGCCCAAACAACGAAGGAAGAACCGCAGCTCTCCTCAATGACACGCAGCCATAAAACTTTGTAGAGACTCCCTCAGCAATGACACGCAGCCCTCGGTTGCAAAGATCTCTCCACAAAGATGAACAATAACAAAGTTTGTGTTCTAGGGTTCCAAAAGATTCACAAAAGTAATTGGGATTTTTGTGTGAATCAAAAAGATGTTTTGCACATCAAAAAGGTGAAGACTTAGAGTATTTAGGACTCTGAAAATCGTCTTGAAAAGTCTTAAAAAATAACTCCCCGAAGTTGGCTTTAAATAGGAAAACTTTGAGCCTAAAAAATCTGCAGCGAATCTGGCCGAATTTATCCCAGTCGGACCGGTCCGGTTCTGAGGCGGATCGGTCCGATCAAGCGGATCAGTTCTTTTATTTTGGCCTCCATCGGTTCGCTTGCGGTCCGGGGTATACTGGATCTACAGCAAGCGGATCGGTCCGGTTGATGGACGGACCGGTCCGGTGACGGATCGGTCCGGTGTAGAGGCGAACCGGTCCGGCTTCCCAGAAAAATAAAAAACTTTTAAAAGCCTCATTTTGCTTGAAAAAACTTACTTCTTATTTTTATAAAAAACATTTTATAAAAATTTCCCAATACTAAATATGAACTTTTAGGAACGTAAAAACAAAATTTTACCAAGTTCATTCTTGCAGAGGCTATGACGTTGAAGACACTTTGATATTCGGATCCGTTGATGTAGATGCGATCTTGAGTTTCTTCAATGGTGTAACGGCGTACGACATACAAATTGATAATAGACAAAAATGTCCTTACAAATCTCCCCCTATGTCTATGCCGGTACATACATAAAAATATCCGAATTATCAACTTATGACCTATACAAATCTACCCTCCCATGAACCCTAAAGATGGAAAGATACAAAGGTATAAATCTTCATCGTTTGTTCTTCAATCTTCAACAATCATCAAATCTCAAAACTTTTCTCATCAGGGTGTGCAACATATTGATTTTCAATCTTCATACCTACACACATGAGACAAAGCAAATACCCCCTATGTCTATGCCGGTACATACATACAAATATCCGAATTATCAACTTATGACCTATACAAATCTACCCTCCCATGAACCCTAAAGATGGAAAGATACAAAGGTATAAATCTTCATCGTTTGTTTTTCAATCTTCAACAATCATCAAATCTCAAAACTTTTCTCATCAGGGTGTGCAACATATTGATTTTCAATCTTCATACCTACACATATGAGACAAAGAAAATACCATGTGACGTATCGAGTTTGAAATGAGATAAACATGGATACCAATATATGATAAAAACATAAGCTATATCTCAAAAACTCCCAAAAATTCAAACTCCCCCATAATATGATAATTCTTTCTCCCCCTTTTTATGATGTCCCCAAATAGACAAATGAGAAGAATGAATCAAATAGGCAAAATTGGGGTGTCACGGTACAAAAAAAATAGGGCATCAAATAATATGGTAAACGTGCTCTTGCAAGGAGATGCTCAGAAATAAATGCACAAACTATTTTTTATTTTTCAAAATTTTCATACAAAGATCGGATACCAATTTGAACAAATATGATACAAAAATCACACCATGGATTTAGACTCAAACAACCAAGTCATGGAAATGGAATGAATGGGTGTGAACACATTCGATAGGTAAATCAACTCAATCAATCATATGTGCACGATGCATACGTGTACTCCTAACGAATTAACATCAAAGGTATCCTTAGGTGTAAAAATTTTGTTGAATTTAGATGACATCGTCTTATGCAAATCAACAAATCAAAGTCAAATGATTTTTACACCAATAGCGTCCAAAACTATATAGCGCATTTTCAAGAATTTTAAGGACGTGCAAACCCGTTTTAATTCTCCAACCAAACTCCCTCATATATATTTTCTTTCAGAGGTGATCTAAATTCTCAAACTTTGGAGAATTGGTGCAAAAACCTAAATGGCCCCTTTTTGGCATGAAGATCTTTTTATTGCCTTTCAATTTTTTTCGGGCTCTTTTAACCTCTTTGGACCTCGGATAATAAAATTCCTCAATTTTTTAGGTCCTTTTTAACGGTGGCTTTTGCGCAAAGGATAGATGATTACCTTTCGCAGCCCCTCCCCGTTATCAAACAAGGCACACAAACTCACAAAGACGGTTTTTAAATGTACAATTTCCTTATCAAAATTTATCGCGCTTGGTTCGTTTTAAGGACAGGATTGAAGTGAAAACACCCAACCAACATGTGATAAGACAAGCACAATAATCAATCAAATCCGTGCATGTGTGCAATAAAGGAAACATGAGTCAAACATGTAGGAAGAAACACTTAATTACATCTTAATGACTCCAAACATTATAAAGCACATGGATGAATTGACCTATTATCTCAAAACACTACCAAATAGTCACATGAAAAAAATGGAACGATGTTGTGACTCGATCATCCTAAGTGTTCATCCATAAACGGGTGTAAACAAAAAACAAAAATCTTTTTGGATTTTTCAAGAATAATTTTAAAACAAAACTATATACAAAAAGTATAAGTCATCACACTAGTAAAAATATATCATGAAACCACAAGTAGTGTATGACAAACATGCAACCACAATCAACCAAAGGATTTCACATGGGGTGAATAACGTGCAAGCAAACGGGAATTGTGGACAAATAAACCATAATCCTCTAAATCCGATTTTCTAACCCAAATTGATGTGTAACGAAGTGTGGGGTTTTTGGGAATCGAATTTGTTCTTTCATTAACCTTCCTAGGTCCATTTAAAAGCTTATAACAAAAGTGCCTAAGATGACCTTGCCTACCACAATGTGTGCAAGAGTAAATCGGGCGGTTTGTGTTCCCTAAAGGTGGCCCTCTCCTCAAATTTATCGGTTGCTCTCTCCGAATTTGCCTAGGTGGGTCTCTCCTAATGATCCTAGGAGGTTCTCTCACGATGTTCCTATGGGGCGCATTTTTAACAAACTTAGGTGCCTCTTTCTTAACAATCCTAGGAGTCTCTCTCACACGTGTGGGAATGGTTTCAACATATTTTTCAAGACCAATCCCACCCTTATCCGTTTTGATCTCGACTGTGCCTAAAATCTTATGAAGTTTTTCAGACCTAGACTCCAAATCAAATTTCACTTTACTTGAATATTTCAATTTCACCTCAAGTTCACCTATCCTAGATTCAAGTACTCGTTTAGAATCCTCAAACTCTAAAAGCTCCTTTTTCATAGTCTCCATCAACCCTCTAAGACTATCTCTCTCACCCTCGACGTACTCAAGCTTCTCTTTTAAAATTTTCACATGAGCCCTAAGTTCTTCAACTAAAAAATCATTATTTTTTATGGCACACTCTTTCAATTGAGCTTTCAATTTCAAATTTTCTTTATTTGTTTTCAAAGTTTCAGCATAAAGTTAATTGAAAGCAGTTTGCAAGTCATGCTCATCTACACTTTCCTCCTCACTTTCATCCACACTCCCATCACCCTCACTATCATCACTAATCACATGGATGGGAAATTCTCGCCTAGAAGCATAAAAAACTTCTTCTTCCGAATCACAATCACTAAGGGTAGAAACATGAGAAATCGGTTTATTCAATTTCTTCTTTAAATTTGTGGTACACTCATGTAACGTGTGACCAACACCCTCACAACAAGGACACCTCTCAGATTCGTTTTCAACAGAAGATTTAAAACAAGAGTTCGTGTGAATTTTCCAATTAATTTTTTCAAAAATTTGACATCGAAGATCATCAAAACCATCAAAAGCCATTTTTGTGCAAAATCAGGATCAAAACACATAAACTTAGTGCAACCCGCTCTGATACCAATTTGAGAAACCAAGAATTACGTGTGATAATTGATTAACTTCGCAACTTTCTAACAAAGCACACTTATTTAATTACAGCCCCTAATCATTCATCTAAGGTGCGTGTGTCAACCGATAAATAAATAAAGCATGTGACACAAAAAATATGCTGAGACACAGAATTCAGGAAAAAACCCCTTTCGGGTAAAACCTTTATTTCACTATGAATATACAAGACGCAACTTACAATTACACAGAGAAATCTGCAATGGATTAACGCGCAGCCAACCCACAAAGACACGCAGTCTTGAACTCAGCAAGAGAATACACGCAGCACCCTCCAAGGACTCGCAGCCCAAACAACGAAGGAAGAACCGCAGCTCTCCTCAATGACACGCAGCCATAAAACTTTGTAGAGACTCCCTCAGCAATGACACGCAGCCCTCGGTTGCAAAGATCTCTCCACAAAGATGAACAACAACAAAGTTTGTGTTCTAGGGTTCCAAAAGATTCACAAAAGTAATTGGGATTTTTGTGTGAATCAAAAAGATGTTTTGCACATCAAAAAGGTGAAGACTTAGAGCATTTAGGACTCTAAAAATCGTCTTGAAAAGTCTTAAAAAATAACTCCCCGAAGTTGGCTTTAAATAGGAAAACTTTGAGCCTAAAAAATCTGCAGCGAATCTGGCCGAATTTATCCCAGTCGGACCGGTCCGGTTCTGAGGCGGATCGGTCCGGTCAAGCGGATCGGTTCTTTTATTTTGGCCTCCATCGGTTCGCTTGCGGTCCGGGGTATACTGGATCTGCAGCAAGCGGATCGGTCCGGTGTAGAGGCGGACCGATCCGGCTTCCCAGAAAAATAAAAAACTTTTAAAAGCCTCATTTTGCTTGAAAAAACTTACTTCTTATTTTTATAAAAAACATTTTATAAAAATTTTCCAATACTAAATATGAACTTTTAGGAACGTAAAAACAAAATTTTATCAAGTTCATTCTCGCAGAGGCTATGATGTTGAAGACACTTTGATATTCGGATCCGTTGATGTAGATGCGATCTTGAGTTTCTTCAACGGTGTAACGGCGTACGACATACAAATTGATAATGGACAAAAATGTCCTTACAAATCCATAAATATATCATGTATTCTTTATGTATATATAATGAGATATGGTGGGAGAGTTTGATACGCACATGATGCATAGATGTATACATACATACCTACATATATACATAATAAATGCATAAATATATCATGTATTCTTTAGGTATATTTAATGAGATATGGTGGGGGAGTTTGACTATATATACATAAACATACTTACATAATACAAATGTATATGTACGTACATACATACATACATACATACATATATACATACATACATACACACACACACACACACACACACACACACACACACACACACACACATATATATATGTGAATTGATAATTTTATTTAATACATATGTATTATATGTATATTTTATATTATTCCATATATTAATAATACATTTATAAAACTATATATAAGTATCATATATGTATTGATAACATTATTTAACATATGGATGTTAGCATGTTAAATAATTTTTTAAAATATACATATATGTAAGTTTGTGTACATATACATATATGCTTTTTATTTATTAGAATTACACATATATTAATGTATTATGTACGAATATTATATATTAAGCTATAAATGCATAAAAATATTAAAAATGAATAATTGTGAGTTGAAAAATAAAAAAATAGAATTTAGAAAACACCATTTTGGTGTTTTCTGAAAAATTTGATTATAATACAGAAATATTATAATTCAGTATTGAAAAATAGGTTTGCCGAATACAAATTCTTATCCAAATTGTATTTAAACACAAAAAACAGAATTATAATTGATAACCAAATAGGTCCTAACTAACTATGGTAACGTCTAAAATTATCCAATAAAAAAAAGCTCAAGAATGAAACTTAGCAAAAGAAATCTTAAAGACTAATTTTTATAAGGTTCTTTCTTGGGGTGTCATCGAAAACATATGCTATTGTACTAAAAGTATTTTAACTTTTACAATTTATGGCTTAGAGCATCCCTAATTGAGTATTGAATATATATATATATATTTTTAAATTTTAAAACTATAATTTGAGTCAGCAGCTTGTTTTAGTGGGGAACTCAATAGTTGATAGAAAAATAATAAAATTTGCCATTTGCTGCCAAATGACACATGATATGTAGTGGCAGCGAAACTAATTCCCCACCACCTCTTGAACTAGCCATATTTTTTATTCTGTCCCAAAATTTAATACACAGCCACCCCCTTAAATATTATCAATCGTTATTTATATTTTACCATCCATTATTTACATTTCTTCGACTACATATCTGACCCTTATATTTCAAAGAAACAAATTCATAAACAAGTGATAATTGAACATGCAACTCCTATCAAATAGCTATTGGGGGTATAAATTTGAATTTGAAGAAAAATAATGATTTTGTCGAGTGAGAATTAAACACAAAACTCATACGTTACATCATGTATTGCGCCACATGGGCCATGTTGTAGAGTTATAAATATGGGACATATACTAAATAGTTCCTCGGACATTTTTTAATACCCATTTAGTCCAAATTTTTTTATTTTGTCTCAAAAAGTCCTTTGCCACATATTTTGGAGAGGGAGTGCCGCTAGTGCGGACCTCTAAAAATAAGAGGATATTGAGTGCTTGAGGGACTAAATGGGTTAAACTAAAAATATGTGTCCTTTTTAAAAAATATATATTTATAGTAGGGACTATTTAATAATTGGCCCTATAAATATATGCCAAAATTGAAGGTTGATGGATTATGATAGTGTGTTTTTAAATATCCAATAAGACAACAAATGATGTATCTTTATAAGTTTAGTATATCCAGTAAGGGTTTTTCTTATAAAAGATAACATCCCGTGTCTACTGCACAAAATTTTTACACACAATTATGGGAGCACATATAATCTTTATACAATGGTGGACTTCGAGGTTCCCATGGGCTAGCTTGGGTTGGTCAGGCCCGTCACACGATATGGTATGGCCACCCACAATGGGTAGTCTAAATATTAACATTTAGACTGTCCATATTTACACCCGGTCATAGTGAGTAATACAATGTAAACAATACACTGTCTAAATGCGTAGTTGGAGTGTAAAATAAGCATGTCTCCACCCAATGTGTAAAAGTGAGACCCACATCTTTCGCGCAGTTTAGTGCGGAAGATAAAAAAATATTAAAAGTTTGGGATAAAAACTTCAAGCGTGGAGTGTAAAAAAATATTATTAGTTTGGAATCGAAATAGTTTAGGACACACAATAAATAATTATTATAAACATATATCAGTGCACCTTCACACTGAACTATTTTGAGCAGAGGAGATATAATACACATTCCCACTATCAATGGCGGTTCCAAGATTTTTTTGTCAAGTGGGATGAAAGTTTCGAGTGTGGCCGGGGATTCGGGGGCGAGATTTTTGGAGCGATTTTTTTTTG
Source organism: Sambucus nigra (assembly GCA_949130495.1). Lineage (NCBI taxonomy): Eukaryota > Viridiplantae > Streptophyta > Magnoliopsida > Dipsacales > Adoxaceae > Sambucus > Sambucus nigra. The sequence goes on from OX422212.1 coordinate 368,142,887, forward strand.
GATTATTTTGAATTTTTTTGGACATTTTTTGGTTTTTTACCTGTTTACTTTTTTGGGCATAATTGTAACACTCCGTATTTCTGTGCATGTAATATTTAATTAATTCGAAATTTTTTAACTTATGTGTCGTAATTTAATTGAATTAATTATGGTAATATTTATTTAAATATTAATCGGAGTGTGAATGGTTGATATTTAGGGAAATTTAATTACTACGTGAATAGTAATAATTTATTTACGTCATAACGTGTATTAGTGACGTGGTATTTATTTATCTCAATCGGGAGTCGGTATAGACTTATTTGGGTGTGAGACCATATTTTTTATAAATTAAATCGGATGTCGATTTTGAGTGCACGGTTGAGTCCAAACGGGTCGAGATAGTCGGAAAAGTGTACTCGGGGGTAGTAAACGGGTCACGGAACGTTTTTAGGCATAACCGGGTCCATACGGGGCTATTTGGGTCACTTGGGCTTGGCCCATTAGGCTAAAAATGAGATTGGTGTTTTAAGACCTAAATCTAAGAGTGGAGAATGGCAGAGAAACATAAACCTAAATCTAAGATTAGGGAGAAAGTGAGATAGAGCAGTTAGAGCCAATTTGGGGATCTTTTGGAGATAAAACAAGGAACGGATTAGGTGCTCATCATCAAGCTTGCCTCTACACCAACGGTCAGACCCAACGAACCCCAAAAGGCAAGTGATTAACTTGCTGTGACGTTTATTTATGATATCCAATTCATATTTTTGTGATGTGTAAATCAAAATTCGTTTTGGGTGTAAAAGGGTGCAAAAAAGGGTTTTTTGTTTATAGAACACTTGAATGAAATTAATGGAAAATTAATGTGGGAATTCATTATGTTACATAGTTCTGAGATAATTTATTCAGATGTGAAAACCTAGTAGAAATTTATGAACGAATTTGGGATAAACAGATAAATTTGGGACTGAACGAGTAAAGACCCAAAAATTCTCCAAATTCGGAAAAGTAGAGATTTGTGATATTTAATTTGTGTTTAAGTTTCTAGGGGAGGTCTTAATCACGTTCCCATATGATAAAAATATTTTGTGTACTTGAGATGAACTAAAGACGAGTTTAGAGGTTAGAGGAATTCGTTAATGGCAGAAACAGAAAGTCGAAGAAGATGAGGACCTGTTCGATCGATCGATCGATGGCTAAAAATTTTTGACAGTTTGGCCTTGGGAGTTTTAGGTGGGATTTTCTTTTAGTTTCATTACCACCAAGTCTAATTAAGGGAGAAAATTTAATTAGGGAGGTTAATATCCTCACAGTTATAAGGGCATATAATTGGGAGTGGTGGGGTAATTAAGTGTAACACTTATGGATGAATTTTGAGAAAAAATTCTGAGAAATAAAATAACGAACTGGGTGAATACGTTTGGGTATAGTAGTAGGGAGAAACTACTCACTTAAATTAATTATGGATGAAAAACTAATTAATTTGGATTCGGGGATTGGAATCGGGTGTTATATTAATTTCGGGCCACGAGAGCGAGCCGAGTATATTGGTTGTGTGACACCAATTATAATTTAATTAATTAATGTGCAAATTAATTAATAATCAGAGTTGAACCATAAACTCGAGATACTAAGTATAGGCTAGTGTTACGGACTCAGTACACGATAAAATCGGTATTTTTTATATTTATATATATATATATGGTGTGCGATAGTATATATATGGTATGTGCATATAAATATCAGTGATTATATATTATTAATATATATACTCTAGTACTATCGGAGGAGGTTGCGCGATGTGGGTGAATCCTCTAGCTTGAGGAGTAGGGCGAGTATATCCCCATGTCATAGCGTCCGTCATATGGGTGAGGGGCTTATCTCTCTTTCAGGGAAGGAATATGACCGCCTCCATTATGTTCATATTTTTGGCCAAGTTAGTGAGCGATTCTAACTTGGGGTAACTAGGTTATGCGAGTACACCTAGTTTGATAGCACTTTAGAGAATACATCCGATGAGTTATTACTCAGGAGGATGGGTTATATTTATATTCAACATATGTGTGAATGTTGTAATATAATTTTACGTATATAATGGGATAAATAGTTATATACGGGTCATTAAATACATGTAGTGAATTGTATTAATTATATATGGGTTATATTCACATTCAACACGTGTGATTGTTGTAAAATAACTGTACGTACATAATGGGGTGAATAATTATATACGCAAAATTTAAATACATGGAGAAAAGTGTATTATTTATCTAACTAGTGAGTGTTATATGACTTTCAAGGAAAGATGATTAACTAAGTTAAGGCGATAAATAGATTATAATTCATACATTAAAAATACTCGAGATTGAGTAGGGCAGTTGACAAGAGTTATATCAAGTATCTAGTTTCGGGGTAGAGGACTAGGTGGGATATAAAGAAGGCATTAGGTGTGCACATTAGTTGAGGGGTGAGTCTGTCATCAAGGGAGTGCGACACTAACTAAAATATAAAGCGCATTCATGCATATTTTATTACTGCAAGTTAATCATTTGCTAAATATTTGAAAATATTTTGGGTTCTAACCCTTGCTATAAAATATTTTCAATACCTTTTAGGTGTCCAGCCATAGAGACGCAAGGATTGATTCATTCGAGGGATTCGCTACTGCAACATATCTGGGTGTTGCAGGATTTGGATAGGCGCCTCTATTCCTTCTATTCCTAGTATAAGGATTTTCTATCAAATATTCGAGCATGTTGCTCACGGTTTTATTTACTATTTATTTAAGATACTTGAGATCCATTATTATCTGTCTTTACATTTGTGTTGGATTCTAGCCGATGGTTTATTCAGCCAGTTTCTTATTTATATGTGATGGTTGGATTCAGTTAGCTCGTGATTGTTAATGATTTATTTCCGCATGAGTATTTCATTGAATTAATGAAAGATGAAATTTGGCACCTGTATAATTTCACTTAGGTGGTTAGTAATTAAAAAGTTTCGACAGTGATGCTAAGAATGAACCAACTGAGAAACCTGTTCTAATTTAATTTAGGACTGATCACCCAGGGTTTAATTAGGCGGGGTGTCACAATAATATTCATTTTCAACACTAAAAACCATTATCAAAATATCATATGATAATTAATACAACATAAATTAGTAATTTGAGCATAAATTTAATTTCTAAAATATATTAATTAACCTAATTAATCTAAGATAAATTAGTAATTAGGGCATAAATCTAACATATGTTCTGCTTAAAAAAGTCTAATAAATTAATTAACCTAATACATTCAAGGTTTAAAAGGGTATATACATAAACATGGCATATACATAAACATGCTATACAATGTATATACAAATAAGGTTAATTAACCTAATAAATTAATAAATCTTAACAAATAACAAGGCCCGATAAAAGCATTAAGTTTCAAAAATATAAAAGGTAACTTACCATGTTCTGGAATTGATGCTTTGTTCTTAAATGGATAGAAAAAAAGACAATAGTTTATTCTTGAATGGAAAAAAACAGGGCTGACTTAAGAAATGAGGAAAGAATACCAATTTATATGAATGATTTAAATTTCAGAAATTACCATTTATCACCTCAACATTTAAGTTATTACACATAGGTATAAAAAGAAATTAAGAAATAATCCTAGATTTTTTTTTCCTCAAATCTGAAGTGGGGTGGCCGCCCCACCTCATCCTAAGGTGGATCCACCACTGCCCACTATGTTCTTCACATTGTATATCACATGTTAAATGTCTATGTACATATTTTTTTATAAAACACCATTGTGGGTGGTCTAAGTGGTAGGTTCTTATACAGGTCTGCCCACACCCACATGGGGTTGAATGTCAAACTCGTAAAATCAAACTCACATGCATGTTTAATTTAATTTTTTTAAATGGTTTTTAATCTTTATATTCATATATATATATAAGAAAAACACAGTGGTAAATTCTTTGACTCTTTAAAAATTAACGATAAGGACAAGTTAAAAACAATTTTTCCAAAAAGTCCGTATGAATTGGAATTATTAATGTAGATACATGAATATATATACACTTATTAATGAAGACAAAGTTACAATTGCAATTGTATTTACATTAATAAGGGTAATTATATCGTATGAACCAATCATTAATTAATAAAAAGTTTATGGGTTTAAGATACCAACAAGATTATCGCTTAAACTGATCATATAAAAATACATTTTTAATGAATTTATTAGTTAATGCCCATATATTTAAATGAGTTTAACACTTCAGTGATATACTTATTATAAAATTATATTGAATAAGATATAAAATTTTATATTCAAGCCTATGACCGGTCGACCTAGATGTTCTTAAAAGTCAGAGCTTAAGCTTATCCCATTTTTTTGGGCACTTAAAGTTAGACTCTGGCAAGTAAATGTGGGATTCTAAAATTAGGATAATTTTTTTAACACCTAGGTCTCTCAAACACCTATTTATTCAATACTCTCTTATTTTTAAATGTCCGTCCTAGCGGCATCCCCCCCACCTTTTCGGGGCCGGAGCTTCGGTTACCATCTCCAGAGCTTTATCTCCATTAGGGTGGGTGGGTGGGGGTGGGCGGTGCCTCTAGCTTGAACTTTTCAAAATAAGAGAGTATTGGATAAATGAGTGTTTGAGGTCCTATGCATTTAAAAAAATATATTCTGATTTTAAAGTCCAAAAATTTATTTCAGTGACTATATTATATGTATTTTTTTAATCAAGTATAAAAAACTCCTCAAATGTAGTGAACTCATGCCTACTTTAACTTAATCAAACAATATAAAATCGTTGGTGAGTCCTCTTGGACTGAGCGATCAAGAGCCTATGTTGACTCAAATAAGAGTTAAGATTGTAACAAAGAAAAATCATAAGGGTGTCTTAGCAAGAATAGTAAAACGATGAGTCACTTGGTTTTAGGACCCTTAAAGATTAAGCCTTTTGGGATTGACTCCCCAAACGGGATACTCCAATTTTAGATAGTTAACCGTTATTTTTTGTTCTTTTTTTAGTTATTACTATTGATATTATCAATACTAATACTATAAAATTCTCCACAAGAGTTAATATTAGGCATGTCATTTTGGAATATAACTCTACATTCTCTCGGGGTGTCACAATAATATTCATTTTCAACACTAAAAACCATTATCAAAATATCATATGATAATTAATACAACATAAATTAGTAATTTGGGCATAAATTTAATTTCTAAAATATATTAATTAACCTAATTAATCTAAGATAAATTAGTAATTAGGGCATATATCAAACATATGTTCTGCTTAAAAAAGTCTAATAAATTAACTAACCTAATATATTCAAGGTTAAAAAGGGTATATACATAAACATGGCATATACATAAACATGCTATACAATGTATATACAAATAAGGTTAATTAACCTAATAAATTAATAAATCTTAACAAATAACAAGGCCAGATAAAAGCATTAAGTTTCAAAAATATAAAAGATAACTTACCTTGTTCTGGAATTGATGCTTTGTTCTTAAATGGAGAGAAAGAAGACAATAGTTTATTCCTGAATGGAAAAAAACAGGGCCGACTTAAGAAACGAGGAAAGAAGACCAATTTATATGAATGATTTAAATTTCAAAAATTACCATTTATCACCTCAACATTTAAGTCATTACACATAGGTATAAAAAGAAATTAAGAAATAATCCTAGATTTTTTTTCCTCAAATCTGAAGTGGGGTGGTCGCCCCACCTCATCCTAAGGTGCTTCCACCACTGCCCACTATGTTCTTCACATTGTATATCACATGTTAAATGTCTATGTACACATTTTTTTATAAAACACCATTGTGGGTGGTCTAAGTGGTAGGTTCTTATACAGGTCTGCCCACACCCACATGGGGTTGAATGTCAAACTCGTAAATCAAACTCACATGCATGTTTAATTTAATTTTTTTAAATGGTTATTAATCTTTATATTCATATATATATAAGAAAAACACAGTGGTAAATTCTTTGACTCTTTAAAAATTAACGATAAGGACAAGCTAAAAACAATTTTTCCAAAAAGTCCGTATGAATTGGAATTATTAATGTAGATACATGAATATATATACACTTATTAATGAAGACAAAGTTACAATTGCAATTGTATTTACATTAATAAGGGTAACTTTATCGTATGAACCTATCATTAATTAATAAAAAAATTATGGGTTTAAGATACCAACAAGATTATCGCTTAAACTGATCATATAGAAATACATTTTTAACGAATTTATTAGTTAATGCCCATATATTTAAATGAGTTTAACACTTAAGTGATATACTTATTATAAAATTATATTGAATAAGATATAAAATTTTATATGCAAGCCTATGACCGGTAGACCTAGATGTTCTTAAAAGTCAGAGCTCAAGCTCATCCCATTTTTTTGGGCATTTAAAGTTAGACTCTGGCAAGTAAATGTGGGATTCTAAAATTAGGATAATTTTTTAAACACCTAGGTCTCTCAAACACCTATTTATCCAATACTCTCTTATTTTTAAATGTTCGTCGTCGCGGCATCCCCCCCCCCCCCCACCTTTTCGGGGCCGGAGCTTCGGTTACCATCTCCAGAGCTTTATCTCCAGTAGGGTGGGTGGATGGGGGTGGGCGGTGCCTCTAGCTTGAACTTTTTAAAATAAGAGAGTATTGGATAAATGAGTGTTTGAGGTCCTATGCATTTAAAAAAAAATATATTCTGATTTTAAAGTCCAAAAATTTATTTCAGTGACTATATTATATGTATTTTTTTAATCAAGTATAAAAAACTCCTCAAATGTAGTGAACTCATGCCTACTTTAACTTAATCAAACCATATAAAATCGTTGGTGAGTCCTCTTAGACTGAGCGATCAAGAGCCTATGTTGACTCAAATAAGAGTTAAGATTGTAACAAAGAAAAATCATAAGGGTGTCTTAGCAAGAATAGTAAAATGATGACTCACTTGGTTTTAGGACCCTTAAAGATTAAGCCTTTTGGGATTGACTCCCCAAACGGGATACTCCAATTTTAGATAGTGAACCGTTATTTTTTGTTCTTTTTTTAGTTATTAGTATTGATATTATCAATATTAATACTATAAAATTCTCCACAAGAGTTAATATTAGGCATGTCATTTTGGAATATAACTCTACATTCTCTCTTTCTACTGTACATTCTCTCGGTCTCTCTCCATTTTAGTTTACGAGCACAATAGTTATGCCATGTGGAATCCCTAAAAAATGTCACAAACAAACTAGATTTTAGTCTCTAATCTCTCCTTTATTAAAAGTCTTAGTCCTTCTGTCTCCCATCACACTTTGTCTCTTTAAATATGAGATGGCTTTTTACCTCCCCTTTCATCTTTCCACATTCACTAGAGAAAAATGAAATATCCTAAAAGATACTCACTTCATCTTCCACCCTTCTTTCTTCCTATTCTATACCCATGGACCCACATATAAAACCCACTAGAGCCATTCCCACCACTACACCAAAATGGTCAAATTGACACCCTTCAATCGGTCAGCCTTGTCACGGTCATTGACCGTGACAAAAAAACACGCATTTTTTGTCACCGTCAATGACTGTGACAAGTCCGTGACAATACCTTGTCACGATCAATGACCGTGACATGTCCGTGACAATTATGTCAGTAAAAAAAACCCTCCCTCTTCTTTTTTCCCACCGTTTCTCATTCCCTCCACTTCTCTCTCTTTAGCGACTGCACACACTCTCTCTCTACAACTTTGGTACGTTTTCTCTCTCTATTTCTCCTCCATTTATGTATATGTGTATGTATATGTGCGTGTGTGTATATATGTGTGTGGAAATGTGTGTGTTCATGGGTGTGGTGTATATATGCGTGTGGAGGGGGGAGGGGGCAGGACTGGTGGGAGGGGGTGTTTATGCATGTGTGTGTGTTTATGTGTGTATATATGCGTGTGTGTGTATATGTGCGTGTGTGTATGTGCATGTGTATATGTGTGTGTGTGTGAATGTGGTGGGCAGTGGAAGTGGGGGGAGGAGGAAGGACTAGGGTGTGGGTGTGTGTGTGTGGGGGGGGGGGTCTCTGTGTGTATCTGTGCGTGTGTGTTTTTTTAATTAAATTTTTATTGGTTTATTAGATATTGCCCCTCATATTTTAGTCCCCCTTGTAAAAGAATTGATTGATTTAATATTGATTGGTTGTTAATTTTTTTGTAAATTAATAATTAGTTCCCTTTTCATATGCAAGTAGGAATGCCCCTCATTGTAAATTAGTAAATTAATAATTGTATAATTTAATTGTTAGTTTAATTGATGAAAGGAATTAATTGAGTAGGTGAATTAGAAGGGGTACGGGATACACATTTGTTGTTGCTATTGCGGTTGGATTATAGTGGATTGATGTTGGATTGGTTAATTTTAAAAGTGGTATGACCACTGGATTATTGTCCATATGGGGGTGGGATTTTTCTTTTTTTTTTGAAAATTACTTTGTATAACAAACAATATATATATAGTATGATAATTAAATGAAACATACTTGAAATTACATATAGTGCGCATAGATACTAGCCTTCTAGTTCTTATACGTACGCATTCAATAACCCTTAACCCGTTCGAGAGTCATTACTCCTGTAATGAGATCTCTTGAATTGTCCCATTTGGATAGTTTGAGGCTGCATAATTTCTGTATAAAAATATTCTTAGTGGATTAAAGTTGTTACTTTTGGAGGAAGTTCTGCAGTCGCATCCTAGTATTCTCTGGGTACATACTAGATTGACAAGTGTGACTGTTATTTCAATTGATCAAGTGAAATAACACTCACAATTACCAATCTACATCGTGTACTTGGAGAACTACGGGGATATGCTGCCGAATTTTTCTCAAATCGTAACAATGTGCATGAGCTGTTAAGTATATTACATAAATATGCGGTCTTTAATGGGATAGGACCACTCACATTTTAGAGGAGATGGAGGAAATAGGAATTTCTATTATAAATTGAATTTGAATTTGAAATTTAAAAATCGAATATAAATAAGACATAATTAAATGAAACACACTATAAATCTAACTTTTGTTTATACAAATCGAATATGAATATATGCTTCTTACCTTTAATAGGTGATTAGTTGTGATAGCTGTGATGGGTTATCCGAAATACAAAGAGTGTATGGGTGAGACAAATAGAATGGGGGATGTGTTTCGTAGAGGTGATAATGAATTTGTGAAATACGTATAGAGATGTCACAATGATGAAGAGTTTCCATGTCCGCGTGCTAGGTGTAATAATGGTAAGGTGTTTGAGTGGAAAACAGTTGAACTACATTTGTTAAGATCGGGCATGCAAGATAATTATCCATTTTGGAGTTTTCAGGATGAATTGAAAGTTCCTTTTGTCCCCGAACAACCTTCACAATAGCCTTCAACAAGTAGGATAGATGTAGAAGGGGACGACTGTAATACCCCGTACTTTTAATTGATATTTATTTATTGGGATTAATTAAATTAAATAGGTATTAATTGAGAATTAATCCGGATAAAATACTAACGAGATGTGAGTTGGTATTTGATTATAATGTGTATACATATGACATTATGTGAATATTGAATATATTGAAATTGTCGAGAGTTTTAAATACGACAATTTGGAAAATTTAATTGGGACGCGCGTGTCAGTCGCGTCGAGAATGAATTTATGAGATTTAAAAATAAATTATTTTTCTTTTAACCCAATAGTCATTTTGAGTGCGCCAACGTGTCCGGAAGGGTCGAGATAGTGAGAAAAAACTAGTCGGGGGTTTAGTTTGGGTCCCGGGGCATTTTTAGGCCAAACCGGCAACCCAAAAGGGTAGTTTGGTAATTTCGGAATTTTGGTAATTAAAACCCACGAAAATTAGACTTTAATTATAACTTATCATTAAACCCACTAACCCAGTTTCAACCCTAATCTATGTAGTGGGCTACGGGAGAAGTTAAGAAAATATTATAACTTGCCAAAAACCAACCCCCCACCTCCATTGTCATCTTGCGAGAAGAACTTGTAGAGAGAGAGAGAGAGGAGAATTCTGCAGAGAGGAATTAAACCATCTCCAACCAACAACAAATCTGAAGAACATAAGGCAAGTGCTTTGGTTACAATTGATTCAATGAATGTGTTCTTCCATGTTTAGTGTAATTATCGAATTTTGTATTGGAAGATTGATATGAACCCATGAATTTGAGGATTAAAACTATAAACCATGTTAGGAATTGCATGTAGACATATTCTGGACGAATTATGAATCCAAAATATAACACTTGATGATCTAAAAATGGGTTTAAGAAGAGAATTATTATTGTTCTTGAAAGAAATAGAAAACTAGGGTTCTTGATGAAGTTTTGATCCAAATAAAGCCCTTGGTTGATGATTTATTGGTTTTAGAACGTTAACAATGTTGTAGGATGGTTGTATGATGATATTATAACGTTAGATTAGAGTTTCATGCATTATAATGGAATTTTGGGGCCAAACTTGGACTGCAAAACAAGCAGTCCGTAGCATAACTGGTGCGCTCGATCGATCGACATTTATAGGTCGATCGATCGATCACCATCGATCGATCGAACATACAAGGTCGATCGATCGACCTTCCCAGAATGAGTAAAATCTTCCCATTTAAAATTTTAAGGCTGTTAACCCTAGAAAATTATTGATGGAGACTTTGTGAGTATTCTTAGACTTAAGGAAGACCAGTAGGTATGGTTGTGAAATCGGACCTTAATTAGAATTTAATTTGGGATAGTTGACAAAAATCCAATAAAGCTCGACGAGTGAGATAATATTAGGGTTAAAAGAGTAAATTCGAATGATTTGATGAAATGAGGTTTGTGGCAGAAATAATGACCTTAAGAATAATGAAATTAAATGTGGAAATAATAGGAGACTTAGTAACCTCTTTGAGATAGGTTTTAAGTATACGAAACTAGGATGTGAGATGTGTCGACAGTCTACATTATATATTATCGGAAGACTTAAAATGCATCAAATTGGAATAATGGTATAGGGATGTAGAATATACCTTTATTAATATTAAGATATCTAAGACGTGTGAATGCTTAGTATATGACTTATGTGTATGACATACCTACCATACTTGCTATCACGGAGGTCGTCGTTCGTGTTGGGCCAACTAATCTTTGTGTGCCTACGGGGGGATTTAGATTGGTACCTTAAGAACATAATACTAGAATGACTTATTTGTGAGTTAATAAGTCAGCTGGCTATGGAGCGTAGGTATGTACGTGACCCATGGATATGTTGAATTATGTTCGCCTCCATTTTTGTGTGTTGTGCTTATTCTAACAATTTATGAGAGATTCGGAATTTGTAATCCTTATATACGTGATGTACCGGGATGAGATAGCAGAGTATGTGCACCGTAGCCTAGACTAGGGGTGCCTATAATGTATATTTATGATGTGAATAGTATACAAATAATGTTCAATGAAATACTTAGTAAAGTAACGATGTGTATACTCGTACTATTTTAATAGAGATTAAAATGAGAACTCCACATAATAAAAGGTTGTTAATAGGGAAGTTAGGCACATACATGGTATACTTTAATGACATGAATAAACCCTTAAACCTACAAAGTGAAGCCAGGTTTTATATTAGACTAGTTAGTTAGTAGCATAACTAGTACGGGCTATGGATGCGTTAGGAGTGCACATTAGTTGAGAGGTGAGGAGCTCATGTGAGTGCACGTCCTAACATGTATTTTACATTCATTGTTTTAATGTTATTAAAGAACTTGCTGTTTTTAAAATACTCTCCACTTTCGGGATCTGAACTGTTTGCTTTCAAATCTATTTTTTTGTAAAAACCTTTTAGGTGCCCAGCCACAAGGACACCATTCATAGGATTTCCATTCAGGTGACGAGCTGTAGCTGTTGTGGAAGTTACAGGGCCTTGCTAGTAGACGCTTCCTTTGGTTTTGACTCCATATTCAGTTCCATCATTTGTAGGGCATGTCGCCCATTTCTATTAGAGACATTTCATATTTCAGTTATTCAGATTCTTGGCATGTAATTAATTCAGGATACACTATTTTGTTCATTTCAGTACGTGATGCTTTTCAGAAAGCACACCCACCGGAGTTCGCAGGTAGCTCCGATGTTGTGGTTTCAAGTCAATGGAGGAAAGACATTCAGAGGCACTTGAGGATGTATGAGTGCACTGATGTTCAGAAGAAGATACTAGCTACTTTCAAGCTAGTGGGATCTGCACTGCAGTGGTGGGAGTCTATTACCACCGTGGAGGAGAGCGATACTCTCACGATACAGGAGTTTTGGGTGCGGTTCTACCGCAAGTATTTTTCGTCAGCTGTTCACACGGAAATGAGGGGGAAGCTAATGAATCTCAGACAGGAATGAAAGTCTGTGGCCGAGTATGAGGCCGAATTCACAAATCTACTGAATATTGTCCCGGATGAGATGTCGACAGAGGAGAAGAAGATCCAGAAGTTCACCGATATTGACATGGAGGATCCGTCAGCATTTGTTGGGGAACCTCTCGTTGGCCACTTATTCTGACGTGGTTAACGCTGTACTGTTACACTGCCAGGATCACCGCTTTCACATGGCTGAGAGAAATAGATCAGGAGAGTCCAGCCATCAGGGCAGGACTGGAGGAAATGGTGCCACTGGGGCACAATCTACCCAGGGGCAGAGGCAGGGTGACCAGGGTTCTCAGCAGGGGGATCATAAGAGGTTTAGATCGGGGAATTTCAGGCACGGACAGGGAGGTTTTAGGCAGGGCCATCAGGGTCCGAATGGCCATCAGGTCCAGCAGGGGCAGAATGGTCAACAGCAGTTTCAGCAGGGCCAGCAAGGCCAGGGCAGAAATGGTAACGGTCACCAGGACTGTGGTTAGCAGGGGCAGCGAGGGGGAAACTTCCAGGGGAAGTGTTTCCTTTGTGGTAAGATTGGCCACAAATGTCAGGATTGTCCTGATAGGGGCAGGGCCCCGCAGCAGCAGCAACAGGGTGCTCGACAGGAGCCGCAGAGGCCTATGTTTCTCGCCGCCCTCCCGGCACCACCACAGATGGCAGCATTACCACCCATTCCAGCGGTCCCAGTTCAGCTGGGGCAGCTTCAGTATGGGAGAGTATATCAGCTTCAGCAGGCTGCAGCCCCACAGGATCCACCGGCCATTGAGGGTATGTTCTCTATTCAAGGGACTATGGGGCGCATTTTATTTGACACGGGGGCTACACACTGTTTCATTGCTATGAGATTTGCACGCACCATTGGGTTGTTAGACACCGCCGAGAGTATGGTTACTTGTGTAGATTCGCCATTGAGTAGGGGTTCCGTAATTTCCCTTGTATGTAGAGGCGTGGGTATAGAGATCGGGAGATTTACTCTACCCGCGGATATGTTAGTGTTAGAGATGACCGAGTATGATGCCATTATTGGTATGGATTGGCTTGTTGAGTATCGAGCCATGATTGACTGCTTTAGTAGGAGTATTATCTTTACCATTCCCGGGCAGGAGATGTTTTTAGTGGCGATGCCTCGTCTTGAGGGAGGATCGTCCACTCACCTGTACTATATAGAGGATGAGACCTCTAAGTAAGTGGTGATACCACTTGATTCGATTCCGATTGTTCGAGAGTTTGCCGATGTATTTCAGGATATACCTGGATTACCTCCGAGTAGAGAGATAGATTTTGTGATCGATTTGACGCCGGGAACTCGGCCTATTGCCCGCGCACCTTACCGTATGGCTCCAGCTGAGATGAGAGAGTTACGAAATCAGATTGAGCAGTTGTCGGGTCAGGGGTTTATACGGAGGAGTACTTCGCCGTGGGGTGCCCCTGTATTGTTCGTGAAGAAGAGGGATGGATCATTGAGGTTGTGTGTAGATTACCGGGAGTTGAATAAGGTCACGATACGGAATAAGTATCCGTTGCCCCAAATCGATGACTTATTCGACCAGCTGAGAGGAGTTTCTTTCTTCTCAAAGATTGATTTGAGATCGGGATACCATCAGTTGCGTATCAAGGAAGAGGACGTCTCGAAGACTGCTTTCTTAACGAGATATGGTTCCTATGAGTTTTGGGTTATGCCTTTTGGTTTGACCAATGCTCTAGCCGTGTTTATGGACTTGATGAATATGGTGTTCAGAGAGTTCCTAGATCAGTTTGTCATTGTCTTCATTGATGATATTCTGGTTTACTCCCAGATAGAGGAGGAGCACGCGGAGCATTTGAGGCAGGTATTGCAGATACTACGTCAGAACGAGTTGTACGCAAAATATGAGAAGTGCGGATTCTGGCTGAAGGAGGTTCAGTTTTTGGGGCATATTATTTCCGACCGGGGGATATCTGTTGATCCGGGGAAGGTATTCGCGGTAAGGGAATGGGGACAGCCCACGACACCAACTGAGATCCATAGTTTCTTAGGCCTAGCAGGATACTATAGGAGGTTCATTCGGGGTTTCTCAAAGATAGCGGGTCCTTTGACACATCTGACTCGTAAGGGTGTGCCGTTCATTTGGAGTGATGCCTGTCAGTTGGCATTTGATGAGTTGAAAGACAAGTTGACTTCAGCACCTGTGTTAGCATTGCTGAGACCGGGAGTTGAGTATCTAGTTTACACCGATGCGTCCTTACAAGGACTTGGAGGTGTATTACAGCAGGAGAGTCAGGCCATAACTTATGCTTCTCGTAAGCTTAAGCCTCACGAGAAGAATTACCCCACTCATGATTTGGAGTTAGCGGCAGTTGTATTTGCCCTTCGAATTTGGAGACATTACCTTTTGGGGGAGAAGTTTCGATTGTTCACAGACCACAAGTCCATACAGTACCTATTCATGCAGAAGGATTTGAATATGCGGCAACGAAGGTGGCTTGAGTTTGTGAAGGATTATCAGTTCGATATCCAATATCACCCGGGGAAGGCTAACGTGGTAGCAGACGCGTTGAGCTGTAGGCCAGTAGATGAGGTGGCAGGGGTGTGGAAGGCAAAATGGAAGGAGTTGGGACACCAGGATGCAGTGGCCCGATCGTTCATGTCTGTGATGACTGTTACACCGCAGATTGTCGCGAAGGTGGTAAGGGCACATGTAAATGACTCGTTCTGTCAGGAGCAGATAGTTCGATTACTAGCAGAGGGAGCCGAGTCCTATACCGTTAGTTCAGATGGGGGATTATGCTTCAATGGGAGACTGGTAGTTCTGGAAGGGGAGGAATTACGATACGAGGTGATGGCAGAGTCGCACGGCTCACGGTTCACGGTACATCTCGGTGGGGACAAAATATACCAAGACATGAGACGTCAGTATTGGTGGAGTGGGATGAAGAGAGATATTGCCATGTTTGTTTCTAAATGCGCCACTTGTCAGCTGGTAAAAGTGGATCATCAGAGACCGGCAGGACTTCTACAGCCATTAGAGGTCCCGATGTGGATGTGGGAGAGCATCTCCATGGATTTTATTACGGGGTTACCCACGTCACAGAGGGGTCACGACTCCATTTGGGTAATTGTAGACAGGTTGACCAAAGTCGCTCATTTTCTACCCGTAAGGACAGACTACACTACAGGACAGTATGCCCAGCTTTTTATGGCAGAAATAGTGAGACTTCACGGTGTTGTGACACCCTGACTAATTAAATATCGGGTAGCTACTCCTTTATTAAATTAATTCAAAATGCTAAGTTGGCTCAGTTAATAGCATCACTGTCGAAAACATTTTATTGATTACTAACCACCTAGTATTTAAAAAGTAAGTGCCAAATTTTTATTTAAAGTCCGATTAACATGCAACAAGTGTAATGATGAAATAAATAACACCATTCACCATACTGAAGTAAAACGAATAATCATCACAATAGAGTAATTAAAGTCTGGAGGAAAAACTCCTCACTACAATCCCATAACTGAAATAAATAAACTAAAACAGTACATGCTAAAGTCTGAAGACTGAAATGTAAAAGATGTCTCTAATAGAAACGGGCAACATGCCCTACACTGATAGATAGTGACTCTGGAATCCAAAAGATCGAAGCATCTATAAGCAAAGTCCCTGTAGCTTCCACAAGCAGCTATAACTCGTCACCTGAATGAGTATCCTATGCTTGGTGTCCTTGTGGCTGGGCACCTAAAATGGTTTTACAAGAAAAAGATTTGAAAAGCAAACGGGTCAGAGCCCGAATGTGGAGTTATATTTTAAAAACCTGCAAGTGCTTTAAAAACATTTAAAACATTAAATGCAAAGTACATGTTAAGACGTGCACTCACATTATATTCTCACCTCTCGTCTAACTGTGCACCCCTAACGCAAGTACCCATCTATAACTACCCATACCACTAGTTAAGTGACAACATATCTAGCTAGACTGCCAAAGGTCCTACCCATAATACTCGGTTCCATTAACATAATAACGCTCGTAATTAAATAGGGGTTTAACGTAAACTCAGATACTCAATATGCAATATATATAACTATCAGTTACTCGTTATATTTCTCGAAACAATACCGTAATATATTTATAACATTAACATGAGGATTCTCATTAATTAAATGTATATTAATCACATCGTAAATATATAATACAAGCACCCCGAGAACTAAGCTGCGGTGCACACATACTCTGCTATCCATCCCGGTACATCACGTACATAAGGATCACATATTCTGAATCTCTCAGGAATAGTTTAGATAACACAAATCACAAATAGTGGAGGCGAACACAGTCACCATCACGTGGGTCACGCACATACCTACGCTCCCACGGTCAGCGGACTTATTAATATCCCAATAAGTCTTTCTATGACCTATGTTCATCGAGGTACCAGTCTATATCCCCCCCGTAGGCACACAAGGATTAGAGGGTCCTAAGCGAACGCAACCTCCCGTGATAGCAAGTATGGTAGGTATGTCATACACACAATCATATACCAATACTAAGTAAACACACATCTTAGTAATACCGTATTTTAATTGTAGTACACATTCTCATACTAACTTATAATTATCACAATTCATACTGTTTCGTTTTGTAATTGTACGCGCCATAATTATCTCACGTCGTAGTAGACACTCACGTCTCAACCCAAACCGTCCATGTAATACACTCTCGTATGTAAATTCCTTCTCATAAATACCCAAATGTCCCAATTCTATCATTACTACATCTACGGAATGATATCTATAACCTCGAACAAGTTTACGGAACTCCAAAAGTCAAAACAGTCCAAAAAGGACCAAACTGTCAACTCGTTAGAAGTCTCGTTCGAACGAGACTGTTCGAACGAGATTCCTCTACCAACTCGTTAGAAGTCTCGTTCGAACGAGGCTGTTCGAACGAGGTTCCAGTTCGTTCGAACGAATTGTACCTTCTAATGATATCTCGTTCGAACGAGATATCGAACGAAATCCATTCTCGTTAGCAGCGACTGGTCAACTCGTTAGAAACTCATTCGAACGACCTGGGGGCTGCTTCTAACGAGCTACCAGCTTCGTCCCAGATTTTTCCCTTCCTCGTTTTTAACCATTTTAACACTTCTAATCTCATCCAAAGTTCATCCCCAACAACATTTTATGGTCTCTAAGTGATCCTAAACATATTCAAGCCAACTACTAACATGTTTTCAAGGGTTAAATCACTTCAACATCAATTAACATATGAATTTCTACACTTATCCCCAATTATCTCAAGAAAATGAACCCTAACATTTTGAATCATGAATTAACCCAACAAAATCCGTTTTAATTTCTGTTCAATCATGTATATCATCAATAAAAACATCTACCTATCATTCTACATGCAATCCTTCTCAAATTTCTCAAGCTCTATGATCTAAACTACATGGGTTTTCATATTTTATCAAGAACAAACCATAAATCCGAATTTTCTAACATGGAGGGAACATTCTCTGAAATTAAATGGAATAAAGTCACTTGCCTTGGTTTGATTTCTGATTTTGGTGTAGGTTTGATGAAGTTTTCTGCAGAAATTCCTTTCTCCAAGCTCCTTCTCCAATGGTGGCTTAAGGTGGCTAGGGTTTGATTTGGGGAAACTTGTAAACCTAAAGATAACCTCCGTAGCTTAATGGTTTAATATGGGATGGTTAGTGGGCTTTGTGGGTTTAATCCACATTAGATTTACACCTCAAATTTTCGTCACTTTTAATTCCTAAAAATGTAAAATTACCAAAATACCCTTTAAGTTGCCGGTATGGCCTAAAAATACCCCGGGACCCAAACTATACCCCCGGCTAGTGTTTTCTGACTATCTCGACCCTTCCGGACGCGTTGGCACACTCAAAACGACCATACGGGTTATAGATTTTAAATTCACTTTTATTATCAAAATATTATACCATGACGCGGCGGTCCCACGCGTCTCAACAAAATTTCTAAAATGCCGTATATAATTCTCACGACAAATTTTATAATACCAAATACATATATAATCATATATGCACATAATCAAATACCAATTCGCATCTCATAAGTATTTATAACCCGGATTAATTATCAATTAATACGTATTTAATTAATTAATCCCCAAAATAAATATAGCCAAAAGTACGGGGTATTACATACTCTCCGCCTAATAACTGAATTTCGTCCCGAAATTCGAAACTAGAAAGTACCTGCTAAAAACAGCTCTGGATAATGCTCGCGCATCTCATCCTCGCGCTCCCATGTGGACTCTTCGACATTGTGATGTCGCCACTGAACACGCACTAACGGGACTATCTTTGACCGCAGTTTCCTCTCGCTTCGGTCCAAAATAGCAATTGGCCCCTCCTCGTAGGAGCTATCCGGCTGGAGATCGATGTCCTCCACAGCAATGTGAGAATGAGCCAAATTATCTCTAAGGTATTTCCTCAGCGAGGAAATATGGAACACGTCGTGAATCCGATGCAAGTGCTCCGGTAGTCCAAGTCTATACGCAACCGGTCCGATCCGCTCAATAATAGGAAACGGCCCCACATACCTCGGTGCCAACTTCCCCTTCTTCCCGAAACGCATAATCCCCTTCATCGGAGATACCCTGAGCAAAACCTGGTCCCCCACTTGGAACTCTCTGAAAAATCTCTTCGCATCAGCATAACTCTTCTGCCTGTCTTGAGCTACCCGAATGCGACTCCGAATTAACTCAATCCTTGCCGAAGTATCCTGAATCACTTCCGGCCCAAGTAGTTTGTTCTCCCCCACTTCTAACCAACATGCTGGGGAACGACAAGGCCTACCGTACAACGCCTCAAACGGAGCCATGCCAATCGTGAACTGATAGGAGTTATTGTAAGCAAACTCCACCAGTGGAAGGTACTGCTCCCATCCACCCCCGAAGTCAATAATGCACATACGTAGCATGTCCTCCAACATCTGATTGGTGCGCTCTGTCTGCCCATCGGTCTGCGGATGATAAGCCGTACTCAACCGCAATTCCGTGCCCATTGCCTCCTGGAAACTCTCCCAAAACCTTGAAACAAATATCTTGTCTCTGTCAGACACGATATTTAGGGGCACACCGTGAAGTCTCACAATCTCTGAAATGAAGAGCTGGGCATACTGTCCCGTAGTGTAGTTAGTCCTTACGGGTAAGAAGTGAGCGACCATGGACAACCTGTCCACAATTACCCAAACGGAGTCATGACCCCTCTGCGACGTAGGCAACCCCGTAATAAAGTTCATGGATATGCTCTCCCACATCCACACCGGGACCTCCAACGGCTGTAACAATCCTGCTGGTCTCTGATGATCCACTTTTACAAGCTGACAAGTGGCGCATTTCGAGACAAACTCAGCGATATCTCTCTTCATACCGCTCCACCAATACTGTCGTCTCATGTCTTGGTACATTTTGTCCCCTCCGGTATGTACCGCGAACCGTGAGCCGTGCGACTCTGCCATCACCTCGTGTCGCAATTCCTCCCCTTCCGGGACTACCAATCTCCCATTGAAGCGCAATCCCCCGTCTAAGCTAACAGTATAGGACTCGGCTCCCTCTGCTAGTAATCGAACTATCTGCTCTTGATAGAACGAGTCATTGGCCTGTGCCCGTACTACCTTTGTAACAATCTGCGGTGTAACGGTCATCACAGACATGAAAGATCGGGCCACTGCATCCTGGTGTCCCAATTCCTTCCATTTTGCTTTCCACACCTCTGCCACCTCGTCTGCTGGCCTACGGCTCAACGCGTCTGCTACCACGTTAGCCTTACCCGGGTGGTACTGGATGTCGAACTGGTAGTCCTTCACAAATTCAAGCCACCTACGCTGCCGCATATTCAATTCCTTCTGCGTGAACAGATACTGTAGTGACTTGTGGTCCGTGAACAGCTGAAACTTCTCCCCCAAAAGATAGTGCCTCCAAATCCGTAAGGCAAATACCACTGCTGCCAACTCCAAATCATGTGTGGGGTAATTCTTCTCATGAGGCTTAAGCTTACGGGAAGCATAAGCTATGGCCTGTCTCTCCTGCTGTAATACACCTCCCAGTCCTTGCAAAGACGCATCGGTGTAAACCAAATACTCAACTCCCGGTCTCGGCAATGCTAACACAGGTGCTGAGGTCAATCTGTCCTTCAATTCATCGAATGCCAACTGACAGGCATCACTCCAGATGTAGGGCACACCCTTACGAGTCAGATGTGTCAAAGGACCTGCTATCTCCGAGAAACCCCGAATAAACCTCCTGTAGTATCCTGCTAGACCCAAGAAACTACGAATCTCAGTTGGTGTCGTGGGATGTCTCCACTCCCTCACCGCTGACACCTTCCCCGGATCAACCGATATTCCCCGGTCGGAAATGATATGCCCCCAAAACTGGACTTCCTTCAGCCAAAACCCGCACTTCTCATATTTTTCATACAACTCGTTCTGACGAAGTGTCTGCAAAACCTGCCTCAAATGCTCGGCGTGCTCCTCCTCTGTCTGGGAGTAAACCAGAATATCATCAATGAAGACAATGACAAACTGGTCTAGGAAATCCCTGAATACTCTGTTCATCAAGTCCATAAACACTGCTGGAGCGTTGGTCAAACCAAAAGGCATAACCCGAAACTCGTAAGAACCATATCTCGACAAGAACGCGGTCTTCGAGACATCCTCCTCCCTGATACGCAACTGATGGTATCCCGACCTCAAGTCAATCTTCGAGAAGAAAGAAGCTCCTCTCAACTGGTCGAATAAGTCATCGATTCAAGGCAACGGATACTTATTCCGTATCGTGACCTTATTCAACTCTCGGTAGTCCACACATAATCTCAGTGAACCGTCCCTCTTCTTCACAAACAAAACTGGAGCGCCCCAAGGTGAGGTACTCCTGCGATTAAAGCCCTGACCTAACAGCTGCTCTATCTGATCCCGTAACTCTCGCATCTCAGCTGGAGCCATACGGTACGGTGCACGTGCTATAGGTCTCGTACCCGGTAGTAAATCTATGACAAAGTCTATCTCTCGACTGGGTGGTAAGCCTGGTATCTCCTTGAACACATCTGAATACTCCCTGACAACCGGGATCGAATCTAAAGGAATCACAACCTCCTTAGAGGTATCCTCCTCTATGTAATACAGATGAGCGGTCGATCCTCCCTCTGGGCGAGGCATCGCCACTATAAACATCTCTTGCCCCGGAATGGCAAAAACAATGCTCCCGCTGAAGCAATCAATCATGGCCCTATATGCTACGAGCCAATCCATACCGATGATCACATCGTGAATATTCATGTCTAACACTAACATGTCTGCAGGCAATACCAAACCACCAATCTCTACCCCCACTCCCCGGCATATAAAGAAAATAAGTGACCCACTCCCTAATGGTGAGTCGACACACGTCACTGTGCTCTCCGCCGTAGCTAACAATCCTAAAGCTTTCGCGAAGTGTGTAGCTATAAAACAATGTGTAGCACCCGTATCAAATAACACCCGACCCATAGTGCCATGGATAGGAAACGTACCCTCGATCGCGGGCGGTGCCTGTGGAACTGTAGCCTGGTGGACGTTGTAGACACGTCCATACTGTAGCTGCCCCTGTTGAGCTGGGACTGCTGGAATGGGTGTCAATGCTGCCATCTGTGGCGGTGCGGGAAGAGCGACGGGAAACTTAGGTCTCTGCGGCTCCTGGCGAGCACCCTGCTGCTGCTGCTGTGGGGCCCTGCCCCTATCAGGACAATCCTGCTTCTTATGGCCAGTCTTGCCACAAACAAAGCACTTCCCTGGGAAATTCCCTCCCCTCTGCCCCTGCTGTCCCCGGCCCTGGTGGCCGTTACCTTTCTTCCCTTGGCCCTGGTGAAACTGCTGCCCATTCTGCCCCTGTTGGCCCTGATGGCCGTTTGGACCCTGATGGCCCTGACGAAAACCTCCCTGTCCCTGCCTGTAGTTCCCTGACCGGAACCTCTTATTATCCCCCTGCTGGGTACCCTGCTCATTCTGTCTCTGCCCCTGACCAGATTGTGCCCCGCTGGCACCATGTCCTCCAGTCCTGCCCTGATGGCTAG
The DNA here is from genome assembly GCA_949130495.1 of Sambucus nigra. Classification (NCBI taxonomy): domain Eukaryota; kingdom Viridiplantae; phylum Streptophyta; class Magnoliopsida; order Dipsacales; family Adoxaceae; genus Sambucus; species Sambucus nigra. Next base: position 368,165,391 of record OX422212.1, read on the forward strand.
ACTCCCCCGACCGCTTGCCCTCGGCCATATGAAAACGGTGGTCCTGGCAGTGTAACAATGCTGCATTAACCACATCAGAATAAGTGGACAACGATAGGTTCCCTAGCAGATGTTGACGGATCCTCCAATTCAACCCGTCGGTGAACTTCTCAATCTTCTTCTTCTCTATTGGAATCTCGTCTGGAACGATATTCAACAGGTTAGTGAACTCGGCCTCATACTCGGCCACTGTCTTGCCCTCCTGCTTCAAACTCATCAGCTTCCTCCTCATCTCTGTATGAACTGCGGACGGAAAGTACTTGCGGTCGAACCGCACCCAGAACTCCTGAATCGTGAGGGTATCCCTCTCCTCCGCGGTGGTAATAGACTCCCACCACTGTAGTGCAGATCCCACTAGCTTGAAAGTAGCTAGCACCTGTTTCTTAACATCAGTGCACTCATACATCCTCAAATGCCTCTGTATGTCCTTCCTCCATTGGCTCGAGACTACCACATCTGAGCTACCTGTAAACTCTGGCGGATGCGCTTTTTAAAAAGCGTCACGTACACGCTCCCAAGCAGACGGGAATGCATTAACCTGTACTGGCACGACAACCGGCGCCTGAGGTGGTGCCTGCTGAATCACGGCAATCGCGGCATTCACCGCTTGGGCTACTATAGCAGCAACCTCAGCGGCGTTCATCATGCCCTGAACTAGAGCGGGCTGGGGTTCGGGCGTTGCATCCCTGGGAACTCGTCGTGCACGTCGTGGAGGCATCTGAAATAAGAACAAAGTTTATAAGTTCACGGTTATAAGCTTAATATAGCTGAAGAACGAAGCATACACAGAAAGAGTACAACAGTCCTAAAATATAGGGCTCTATATCAAAGAAACGTAGCAGAAACATAATAGCCGTACAGATCCTAAAGGACACTAGAACCTGATGCTCTGATACCACCTGTGACACCCCGACTAATTAAATACCAGGTAGCTACACATTTATTAAATTAATTCAAAATGCCAAGTTGGCTCAGTTAATAGCATCACTGTCGAAAACATTTTATTGATTACTAACCACCTAGTATTTAAAAAGTAAGTGCCAAATTTTTATTTAAAGTCCGATTAACATGCAACAAGTGTAATGAAGAAATAAATAACACCATTCACCATACTGAAGTAAAACGAATAATCATCACAATAGAGTAATTAAAGTCTGGAGGAAAAACTCCTCACTACAATCCCATAACTGAAATAAATAAACTAAAACAGTACATGCTAAACTCTGAAGACTGAAATGTAAAAGATGTCTCTAATAGAAACGGGCAACATGCCCTACACTGATAGATAGTGACTCTGGAATCCAAAAAATTGAAGCGTCTATAAGCAAAGCCCCTGTAGCTTCCACAAGCAGCTACAGCTCGTCACCTGAATGAGTATCCTATGCTTGGTGTCCTTGTGGCTGGGCACCTAAAATGGTTTTACAAGAAAAAGATTTGAAAAGCAAACGGGTCAGAGCCCGAATGTGGAGTTATATTTTAAAAACCTGCAAGTTCTTTAAAAACATTTAAAACATTAAATGCAAAGTACATGTTAGGACGTGCACTCACATTATATTCTCACCTATCGTCTAACTGTGCACCCCTAACGCAAGTACCCATCTATAACTACCCATACCACTAGTTAAGTGACAACATATCTAGCTAGACTGCCAAAGGTCCTACCCATAATACTCGGTTCCATTAACATAATAACGCTCGTAATTAAATAGGGGTTTAACGTAAACTCAGATACTCAATATGCAATATATATAACTATTAGTTACTCGTTATATTTCTCGAAACAATACCGTAATATATTTACAACATTAACATGAGGATTCTCATTAATTAAATGTATATTAATCACATCGTAAATATACAATACAAGCACCCCGAGAACTAAGCTGCGGTGCACACATACTCTCCTATCCATCCTGGTACATCACGTACATAAGGATCACATATTCCGAATCTCTCAGGAATAGTTCAGATAACACAAATCTCAAATAGTGGAGGCGAACACAGTCACCATCACGTGGGTCACGCACATACCTACGCTCCCACGGTTAGCGGACTTATTAATATCCCAATAAGTCTTTCTATGACCTATGTTCATCTAGGTACCAGTCTATATCCCCCCCGTAGGCACACAAGGATTAGAGGGTCCTAAGCGAAGGCAACCTCCCGTGATAGCAAGTATGGTAGGTATGTCATACACACAATCATATACCAATACTAAGTAAACACACGTCTTAGTAATACCGTATTTTAATCGTAGTACACATTCTCATACTAACTTATAATTATCACAATTCATACTGTTTCGGTTTGTAATTGTACGCGCCATAATTATCTCACGTCGTAGTAGACACTCACGTCTCAACCCAAACCGTCCATGTAATACACTCTCGTATGTAAATTCCTTCTCATAAATACCCAAATGTCCCAATTCTATCATTACTACATCTACGGAATGATATCTATAACCTCGAACAAGTTTACGGAACTCCAAAAGTCAAAACAGTCCAAAAAGGACCAAACTGTCAACTCGTTAGAAGTCTCGTTCGAACGAGACTGTTCGAACGAGATTCCTCTACCAACTCGTTAGAAGTCTCGTTCGAACGAGGCTGTTCGAACGAGGTTCCAGTTCGTTCGAACGAATTGTACCTTCTAATGATATCTCGTTCGAACGAGATATCGAACGAAATCCATTCTCGTTAGCAGCGACTGGTCAACTCGTTAGAAACTCATTCGAACGACCTGGGGGCTGCTTCTAACGAGCTACCAGCTTCGTCCCAGATTTTTCCCTTCCTCGTTTTTAACCATTTTAACACTTCTAATCTCATCCAAAGTTCATCCCCAACAACATTTTATGGTCTCTAAGTGATCCTAAACATATTCAAGCCAACTACTAACATGTTTTCAAGGGTTAAATCACTTCAACATCAATTAACATATGAATTTCTACACTTATCCCCAATTATCTCAAGAACATGAACCCTAACATTTTGAATCATGAATTAACCCAACAAAATCCGTTTTAATTTATGTTCAATCATGTTTATCATCAATAAAAACATCTACCTATCATTCTACATGCAATCCTTCTCAAATTTCTCAAGCTCTATGATCTAAACTACATGGGTTTTCATATTTTATCAAGAACAAACCATAAATCCGAATTTTCTAACATGGAGGGAACATTCTCTGAAATTAAATGGAATAAAGTCACTTGCCTTGGTTTGATTTTCGATTTTGGTGTAGGTTTGATGAAGTTTTCTGCAGAAATTCCTTTCTCCAAGCTCCTTCTCCAATGGTGGCTTAAGGTGGCTAGGGTTTGATTTGGGGAAACTTGTAAACCTAAAGATAACCTCCGTAGCTTAATGGTTTAATATGGGATGGTTAGTGGGCTTTGTGGGTTTAATCCACATCAGATTTACACCTCAAATTTTCGTCACTTTTAATTCCTAAAAATGTAAAATTACCAAAATACCCTTTAAGTTGCCGGTATGGCCTAAAAATACCCCGGGACCCAAACTATACCCCCGGCTAGTGTTTTCTGACTATTTCGACCCTTACGGACGCGTTGACGCACTCAAAACGACCATACGAGTTATAGATTTTAAATTCACTTTTATTATCAAAATATTATACCGTGACGCGGCGGTCCCACGCGTCTCAACAAAATTTCTAAAATGCCGTATATAATTCTCACGACAAATTTTATAATACCAAATACATATATAATCGTATATGCACATAATTAAATACCAATTCGCATCTCATAAGTATTTATAACCCGGATTAATTATCAATTAATACGCATTTAATTAATTAATCCCCAAAATAAATATAGCCAAAAGTACGGGGTATTACAGGTGTGCCCCTAAATATCGTGTCTGACAGAGACAAGATATTTGTTTCACGGTTTTGGGAAAGTTTTAAGGAGGCCATGGGCACGGAATTGCGGTTGAGTACGGCGTATCACCCACAGACCGATGGGCAAACCGAGCGTACAAATCAGATGTTGGAGGACATGTTGCGAATGTGCATCATTGATTTTGGGGGTGGATGGGAGCAGTACCTTCCACTGGTGGAGTTTGCTTACAACAACTCCTATCAGTTCACCATTGGCATGGCTCCATTTGAGGCGTTGTACGGTAGACCTTGTCGTTCCCCAGCATGTTGGTTGGAGGTGGGGGACAACAAACTACTTGGGTCGGAAGTGATTCAGGATACTTCGGCAAGGATAGAATTGATACGGAGTCGCATTCGGGTAGCTCAAGATCGGCAGAAGAGCTATGCTGATGCGAAAAGGTTCTTCAGGGAGTTCCAAGTGGGGGACCAGGTTTTACTCAGAGTATCTCCTATGAAGGGGATTATGCGATTTGGGAAGAAGGGGAAGTTGGCACCGAGATACGTGGGACCATTTCCTATCATCGAGCGGATTGGGTCTGTTGCGTATAGACTTGGGTTACCGGAGAATTTACACAGGATTCATGATGTGTTTCATATTTCCTCGCTAAGGAAATATCTTTGAGATGATTTGGCTCATTCTCACATTGCTTTGGAGGACATCGATCTCCAGCCCGATAGCTCCTACGAGGAGGGGCCGATTGCTATTTTGGACCGAAGTGAGCGAAAACTGCGGTCAAAGATAGTTCCGTTAGTACGTGTCCAGTGGCGGCATCATAATGCCGAGGAGTCCACATGGGAGCGCAAGGATGAGATGCGCGAACGTTATCCAGAGTTATTCTTACCAGGTACTTTCTAGTTCCGAATTTCGGGACGAAATTATGTCATTAGGGGGGAAGTATGTAATACCCCGTACTTTTAATTGATATTTATTTATTAGGATTAATTAAATTAAATAGGTATTAATTGAGAATTAATCCGGATAAAATACTAACGAGATGTGAGTTGGTATTTGATTATAATGTGTATACATATGACATTATGTGAATATTGAATATATTGAAATTGTCGAGAGTTTTAAATACGACAATTTAGAAAATTTAATTGGGACGCGCGTGTCAGTCGCGTCGAGAATGAATTTATGAGATTTAAAAATAAATTATTTTCCTTTTAACCCAATAGTCATTTTGAGTGCGCCAACGTGTCCGGAAGGGTCGAGATAGTCAGAAAACACTAGCCGGGGGTTTAGTTTGGGTCCCGGGGCATTTTTAGGCCAAACCGGTAACCCAAAAGGGTAGTTTGGTAATTTCAGAATTTTGATAATTAAAACCCACGAAAATTAGACTTTAATTATAACTTATAATTAAACCCACTAACCCAGTTTCAACCCTAATCTAAGTAGTGGGCAACGGGAGAAGTTAAGAAAATATTATAACTTGCCAAAAACCAACCCCCCACCTCCATTGTCATCTTGTGAGAAGAACTTGTAGAGAGAGAGAGAGAGAGAGAGGAGAATTCTGCAGAGAGAGAGAGAGAGGAATTCAACCATCTCCAACCAACAACAAATCTGAAGAACATAAGGCAAGTGCTTTAGTTACAATTGATTCAATGAATGTGTTCTTCCATGTTTAGTGTAATTATCGAATTTTGTCTTGGAAGATTAATATGAACCCATGAATTTGAGGATTAAAACTATAAACCATGTTAGGAATTGCATGTAGACATATTCTGGAGGAATTATGAATCCAAAATATAACCCTTGGTGATCTAAAAATGGATTTAAGAAGAGAATTATTATTGTTCTTGAAAGAAATAGAAAACTAGGGTTCTTGATGAAGTTTTGATCCAAATAAAGCCCTTGGTTGATGATTTATTGGTTTTAGAACGTTAACAATGTTGTAGGATGGTTGTATGATGATATTATAACGTTAGATTAGAGTTTCATGCATTATAATGGAATTTTGGGGCCAAACTTGGACTGCAAAACAAAGCAGTCCGTAGCATAACTGGTGCGCTCGATCGATCGACATTCATAGGTCGATCGATCGATCACCATCGATCGATCGAACATACAAGGTCGATCGATCGACCTTCCCAGAATGAGTAAAATCTTCCCATTTAAAATTTTAAGGATGTTAACCCTAGAAAATTATTGGTGGAGACTTTGTGAGTATTCTTAGACTTAAGGAAGACCAGTAGGTATGGTTGTGAAATCGGACCTTAATTAGAATTTAATTTGGGATAGTTGACAAAAATCCAATAAAGCTCGACGAGTGAGATAATATTAGGGTTAAAAGAGTAAATTCGAATGATTTGATGAAATGAGGTTTGTGGCAGAAATAATGACCTTAAGAATAATGAAATTAAATGTGGAAATAATAGGAGACTTAGTAACCTCTTTGAGATAGGTTTTAAGTATACGAAACTAGGATGTGAGATGTGTCGACAGTCTACATTATATATTATCGGAAGACTTAAAATGCATCAAATTGGAATAATGGTATAGGGATGTAGAATATACCTTTATTAATATTAAGATATCTAAGACGTGTGAATGCTTAGTATATGACTTATGTGTATGACATACCTACCATACTTGCTATCACGGAGGTCGTCGTTCGTGTTGGGCCAACTAATCTTTGTGTGCCTACGGGGGGATTTAGATTGGTACCTTAAGAACATAATACTAGAATGACTTATTTGTGAGTTAATAAGTCAGCTGACTATGGAGCGTAGGTATGTACGTGACCCATGGATATGTTGAATTATGTTCGCCTCCATTTTTGTGTGTTGTGCTTATTCTAACAATTTCTGAGAGATTCGGAATTTGTAATCCTTATATACGTGATGTACCGGGATGAGATAGCAGAGTATGTGCACCGTAGCCTAGACTAGGGGTGCCTATAATGTATATTTATGATGTGAATAATATACAAATAATGTTCAATGAAATACTTAGTAAAGTAACGATGTGTATACTCGTACTATTTTAATAGAGATTAAAATGAGAACTCCACATAATAAAAGGTTGTTAATAGGGAAGTTAGGCACATACATGGTATACTTTAATGACATGAATAAACCCTTAAGCCTACAAAGTGAAGCCAGATTTTGTATTAGACTAGTTAGTTAGTAGCATAACTAGTACGGGCTATGGATGCGTTAGGAGTGCACATTAGTTGAGAGGTGAGGAGCTCATGTGAGTGCACGTCCTAACATGTATTTTGCATTCATTGTTTTAATGTTATTAAAGCACTTGCTGTTTTTAAAATACTCTCCACTTTGGGGCTCTGACCCGTTTGCTTTCAAATCTATTTTTTTGTAAAAACCTTTTAGGTGCCCAGCCACAAGGACACCATGCATAGGATTTCCATTCAGGTGACGAGCTGTAGCTGTTGTGGAAGTTACAGGGCCTTGCTAGTAGACGCTTCCTTTGGTTTTGACTCCATATTCAGTTCCATCATTTGTAGGGCATGTCGCCCATTTCTATTAGAGACATTTCATATTTCAGTTATTCAGATTCTTGGCATGTAATTAATTCAGGATACACTATTTTGTTCATTTCAGTTGCGGATTGTTGTGAGGAGTTTTTCCTCTGGACTCAATAATGTTTGTTGGTTACTTCGTTGAGACTTTATGGTGTATGGTTATGTTATTCTTTTATATCTCACTTACTGCTTGTTAATCAGACTTAATTTAAAATTTGACATCTTACTTTTAAATACTAGGTGGTTAGTAATTATAAAAAAATGTTTTCGACAGTGATGCTATTAACTGAACCAACTTGGCATTTTGATTTAATTTAATAAAGGAGTAGCTACCCGGTATTTAATTAGTCGGGGTGTCACAACGACGTGTGTGTGGGCAGTAGGGGTGGGGATGGGGTTGGGGATGTTTTGAATTTTTAGTAATTGTGCATATTATGAGCTAGATGCCGTTATTTTGGAATTCGGAATTGAGGTGTTAAACAGTAACAATTCATTTGGATTTATAGTAATTGTACATATTTGCATGTCTTCTTCTAATTCATTTTGATTTGTACTGATAACAACATTTTTTACAGAAAATGTCTCCTTCAGGTATTAAGGCGAGAATGATGATGCTGATTATGATGATGTCGTCTAGGCTCGGTGGTAGCGAAGGCGACGAGGGCTCCTCAACCCCTAGGCTCCCCAAATATGGCAAATTGGGGATGGCCATCGAGAACAAAATGGGGCTATTAGCGAGATCCCTCGAGCTGGTAAAGACGATCATCGGCCCGAGGTACACTAGTTGGAGGGAGGTTCCAAATGAGCTCAAGTTAGCTATTTGGGTGACACTACATGTAATGTATTTATATTTATATTTATATTTATATTTATATGAATATTTCAATTTCAATTTCGATTTCAATTTCATTTTATATTTGTATTTATATTTATTCGCAACTAATATTGTATTTGTTGGATAGGAACAATTCAACATGGATCCAAAGCTACGCGATTCTGTCTTGGAGCAGTTGAGGGAGCAACACAATACCACTACACCAAATATGCTAATCTGGCACGCTAAGGCAAGGAGATTCTGGCACGGTTTAATCATAATCTGATACAGTTTAAAACAGTGCCAAAATCTGGCACGGTTTTAAACCATGCCAAATATGGGTACATTTTATTAAAAAAATAACAGCCCCAAAATTTCAAGCGAAGACCAAAATTTCAAGAAGGGAGCAAATCATTTTAACCTAAGTATCTCTATCTCTCTCTACCCATGCTACTCGGTGCCTCCGCGATCCACACTACCCGACGCTGAGTGTAGGCCGAGGCTGCTACCAACCCATCATCTTAGTCTCTCTCCGGTCCTCCTCCATTCCCCAAGTTCCGGCGTCGCTCTTCCTTCGTACCCATAATCTCAGTCTCTCTCTGGTCCTCCTCCATTACCTGACTTTCTTGTGAGTATTCATAACTTTCTTAGGCTTTAATTAATCGAATGATGAACATAAACACGTTTTGTGCGCAATCGTTCATACTTGCTTCAACATCTGTGGACTTTGATGAACACTAACATAGATCTTAGGAATATTACTGTTGTGTTCATACCTGCTTCGTGACACACAGATCTTAGGAATATTACTAAAAATGACTAACTTTTTTTTCATACTTGATGTTGTTAATTTGTCCATACATGTTGTGTTCATACATGCCTAAATTGATGGTTTGTAATTCTGTTGCTTACGTATTATTTGGTAATTATTAATTGTAGTTTGTGTCTCTGGGTCATGTTTCTAAATGGACTTATACTTTATAAGTTTAATTATATATTTGAATATACTTTCATATGAGGATGGGTCCTCTGGTTTGTTCCAGCGGGCACCTTGGCTTGTGGTGACACTGGTTGCCAGTGTTATTGGATTTCTGGTGTCCGGATTGATCCTTGTCTACTATTCGTTGGGTTGTGCTAATGACGGTGTTTTCCCTCTAGGTGGTGTGGCGATGTGGTGAATTTCAAGATTTCTAAGAATCACATTTTAAAAACGATGGTTGTTGAAAATGAAAATTAGTTTTCTACAAGTAACATGACCTTTTGGTTAAGTATTGGCCTTTTGTTAGAGTTGTAGCTCTGTTTTTGTTTGTTGACGATTTGATAGATGTAGTTTATTTATATACAGTGAAATTTGTAATATGGCCAAGTGTTTGAAACTTCATAAATACTGATACACACTAGGATGCAGGTTGGAATTTTTATTATATGCTTTGATTACATCAATCATGAACTTAAAGATGTATACGTTGAAGCGAATAATACAAAACAAACTAAATAACAAAACTGTGAGTTTCCATATCTGAGTTCTTGATTGGTCGGCATCAATCACATTCAATTTCTAGAATTACGTACTGGAGTCCCTTCATTTCACTTATTCTATAGACTATTTCACTCATTACGTACTAGAATTACATCTTGACCATTTATTATTTCTGAATCTTCTCACTTGTGCTTATATTCCACTCATTAAATCTGTTTTAGTATATTTCTGAATCAATTTCCTTTGATGAGTTAGTCTGACAATAATTTTTTTAATATGATTCTGAACCTCCATCGTCGAACCGTCACCATCAGATATAGCTCTGAAATTGAACAAAACATTTATTTAAATATCTTGTATTTTAATTACTGGTGCTTTGATTTCTGATTTGAGATTAATAGAAGGATGGCCATAGGATTAACATTAGGTTGGTTGTCTGATGTATTTGCTCCTCCTATAACCTATGAAGCACAGACACGTAATATGCGTTTCGACACACGACACGTGACAGGTGACTGATCCAAAAACTAGGATATGACACGCTATGATACGTATAATATATAATATATATTTAAATATATATTAATGAAATAAACAGATTTTTTCCATAAAATATATTATTAGAGCATTCTTAACATGAAATTAAGAAAATGGACTATACAAAACAAACTCCAAACACACTTTGACATTAAGAATCATAAATCAAGCACAATCACAATCACTTGAGTCAAAGTTGACTCGTGGCTTTCGGGAGAGTGTTCGTGCTTCATAGGTGTCTGACATATTATCGGACACAACACGTTGGCTTCCGGGAGAGTGTCGAACACGACACGTTGATGAAATGATGAAGTTCATATTTGCAATGATTATTTAAGGTTAAGACTTTCATATAGATGGATGGAAAAAACTTGGATGGAGTAGCGAACCTCATTTGATTGGATTTTATATTTGTTGAGTTTATACGCCAACATTGCATTTCAGTTAGATTTGCATTGAATTCATTCTTTACCTTATTTTAGTTTCACCTTTTTGTGTTTACAGTCATTAGCGTTGGTTATGCTTGGTGATAGACAAATGACACAAAGAATAGACAACCTTGTGGGTGTAGAAGACACGAAGATATTCTATCTTCAGGTACGCACATGTGTTAGCTTTATACTTAAGTCATCATTGTGTAACTTATTCTTCTAACAGCCATGTATAATATAGACCTACATTTATTGCAACTCTGATTAAGCTTTTCAATAATGTTGACTATAATTCTCATTATAATAGCAGATGTGAAAAGGGCAGCTGCAAAAGCAGGAGGCAAAGGCTAGGGATCTCATTTTGCCAAGTCCCTTGCTTCGAGCTTAGAGACATGCAGAAGCTGTTCATTCCGCTAGTGAGATTCTTGTTAGGTTGAGATAATCAGAGGAAGCTGTTATAGTTGTTTCTGAGGTAATTATATACATATATCAACATGTAACTGTTTTATTTGTGCTATACTTTCTCATCATTTTTTTTGTAATAATGAACATAAATTTATTTCCCTCAACGACGATTCAAGTAAAAATGACCTTTAATTTATTTCCCTCAATGACGATAATTTGGAAATATCTATATTAGGATTAAAAACAAGCTGTTAAAGGGTGAAAACCCAAACCTACTCCCAAACGGCCCCGTAAGAGGCATGAACACCTTACACGGGACCAATGTAACTTGTAGGAACTTACCGCATAGTCACGGGACTCCCTATTTGAGAAGATAACGAGAATTTGCAAATTTTGATACTTAGGCTTGAAAACAATCTGTTAAACGGTGAAAACCCAAACCAACCCCCAAATGGCCCCGTAAGAGGTACTAACACCTCGTATGAGACTAACGTAACTCGTAGGAACTGATCGCGTAGTCACGGTTCGCCCGGTTTAAGAATATGACGATAATTTGAAAATATCTTGCTTAGGCTTAAAAACAAGCTGTTAAACGGTGAAACCCCAAACCAGGCCCCAAATGGCCCCGTAAGAGGCATGAACACCTCGTATGAGACCAACGTAACTCGTAGGAACTGATCGCATAGTCACGGGTCTCCCGATTTGAGAATATGACAATAATTTGAAAGTATTTAGCTTAGTCTTAAAAATAAGTCGTTAAAGAATGAAAACCTAAATGAGTCTCCAAACGGCCCTATAAGAGGCACTAACTCCTCGTATGGGACCAATGTAACTCGTAAGAACTAACCGCGTAGTCATGGGCCTTTGGGATCGAGAATATGATGATAATTTGAAAGTATCTAGTCTAGAAACAAAAACAAGTCGTTAAAGTGTGAAAACCAAAATCAACCTCCAAACGGCACCGTAAGAGGCATAAACACCTCACACGGGACCAATATAACTCGTACAAACTGACCACGTAGTCAAGGGACTCCATATTTGTGAATATAACGAGAATTTACAGATCTATAGACTTAGACTTTAAAACAAGCCGTTAAAGGGTGAAAGCCCAAACTAATCCCCAAACGACCCCGAAATAGGCACTAATACCTCGTATGAGACTAACGTAACTCGTAGGAACTGATCGCGTAGTCACAGTTCTCCCGATTTGAGAATATGATGATAATTTAAAAATATTTAGCTTAGGCTTAAAAATAAGCTGTTAAAGGGTGAAACCTCAAACTGCCCCGTAAGAGGCATGAACACCTCTTACGAGACCAACGTAACTCGTAAGAACTGACCGCGTAGTCACGAGTCTCCCAGTTTAAGAATATGATGATAATTTGAAAGTATCTATCTTAGGATTAAAAACAAGCCGTTAAGGAGTGAAAACCATAATCAGACTCCAAACGGGCCTGTAAGAGGCACTAACACCTCGTATGGGACCAATGTAACTCGTGGGAACTAATCGCGTAGTCACGGGTCTTCCGGATTGAGAATATGATGATAATTTGAAAGTATCTAGTCTAGGCACAAAAACAAGTTGTTAAAGGTTGAAAACCCAAATCAGCCTCCAAACGGCCCCGTAAAAGAAAGGAACACCTCACACGGGACCAATGTAACTTGTAGGAACTAATCGCGTAGTCACGGGACTCCCCATTTAAGAATATAAGGAGAATTAGCAAATCTATAGACTTAGACTTTAAAACTAGTTGTTAAAGGGTGAAAACCCAAACCAACCCCTAAATGACCCCATAAGAGGCACTAACAGCTCGTATCAGACTAACATAACTCGTAGAAACTGATCGCGTAGTGACGGGTCTCCCGATTTGAGAATATGATGATAATTTGAAAATATTTAGCTTAGTCTTAAAAATAAGTCGTTAAAGGGTGAAACCCCAAACCAGCCCCCAAATGGTCCCGTAAGAGTCATGAACACCTCACACGGGATCAATGTAAGTCGTACGAACTGACCGCATAGTCACGAGACTCCCTGTTTGAGAATATAACGAGAATTTGCAAATATGTAGACTCAGGCTTGAAAACAAGCTGTTAAAGGGTGAAAACCCAAACCAACCCCCAAACGGCCCTGTAAGAGGCACTAACACCTTGTATGAGACTAACGTAACTAGTAGGAACTGATCGTGTAGTCATGGTTCTCCTAGTTTGAGAATATGACGATAATTTGAAAATATTTAGCTTAGGCTTAAAAACAAGCTATTAAAGGGTGAAACCCCAAACCAAGCCCCAAACGGCCCCGTAAGAGGCATGAACATCTTGTACGAGACCAACGTAACACGTAGGAACTGATCGGGAAGTCACGGGTCTCCTGGTTTGAGAATATGACGATAATTTGAAAGTATTTAGTTTAGGCTTAAAAACAAGCCGTTAAAGAGTGAAAACCTAAATCAGCCTCCAAATGGCCCTGTAGGAAGCACTAACACCTCGTATGGGACCACCGCGTAGTCACGGATTTTCCGAATTGAGAATATAGCGACAATTTGAAAGTATCTAGTCTAGGCACAAAAACAAGCCGTTAAAAGATGAAAACCCAAATCAACCTCTAAACGATCCCTTAAGAGGCATGGACATCTCACACGGGACCAATGTAACTCGTAGGAACTGACCGCGTAGTCACGGGACTCCCCGTTTGAGAATATAACGAGAATTTACAAATCTATAGACTTAGGCTTTAAAACAAGCTGTTAAAGGGTGAAAACCCAAACTAACCCCTAAACGGCCCCGTAAGAAGCACTAACATCTCGTATGAGACTAACGTAACTCATAGGAACTGATCGTGTAGTCACGGTTCTCCCAATTTGAGAATATGATAATTTGAAAATATTTAGCTTACGCTTAAAAATAAGTAGTTAAAGGGTGACACCCCAAACCAGGCCCTAAACGGCCCCTTAAGTGTCATGAACATCTCACACGGGACCAATGTAACTCGTACGAACTGATCGCGTAGTCACGGGACTCCATGTTTGAGAATATAACGAGAATTTGAAAATATGTAGACTTAGGCTTGAAAATAAGCTGTTAAAGGGTGAAAACCCAAACCAACCCCCAAACGGCTCCGTAAGAGGCACTAACACCTCGTATGGGACTAACGTAACTCGTAGGAACTGACCGTGTAGTCACGATTCTCCCGATTTGAGAATATGACGATAATTTGAAAATATTTAGCTTAGGCTTAAAAACAAGCTGTTAAAGGGTGAAACCCCAAACCAGGCTCCAAACGGCCCCGTAAGAGGCATGAACACCTCGTACGAGACCAACATAACTCGTAGGAACTGATCGCATAGTCACGGGTCTCCCGAATTGAGAATATGACGATAATTTGAAAATATTTATATTAGGCTTAAACATGCCCTTAAAGGGTGAAAACCTAAACTAGTTCCCAAACGACCCCGTTAGAGTCCTGGACACCTCGCACGGTACATATGTAACTCGTAGGAACTGACCGCGTAGTCACGGATCTATCGCTTTATGAATATGACAATATTTTAAAAATATCTAGGTTAGGCTTAAAAATAAGTCGTTAAAGGGTGAAAACCCAAAACCAGCCCACAAACGTCCCCGTAAGAGGCACAAACACCTCGCACGGGACCAATGTAAATCGTAAGAACTGATCGCGTAGTCACGGGTCTCCTAGTTTGAGCAGATGACGATAATTTGAAATTTTTTAGATTAGGCTTAAAAACAAGCCATTAAAGGGTGAAAATCAAAACTAGCCGCCAATTGCCCCGTAAGAGATATTAACATATCGTATGAGATTAATGTAACTCGTATGAACTAACCATATACTCACGAGGATTTCAGTTTGAGAATATAATAATAACTGTGACTCGTATATGCAATTTTTCTGCTTGAATACGATTTTTTTTAAAATGACTTGGTTACTAATATCATATCTCTTTTGTGTCCAATTTTTTTTGTAGGATGACATTCAATCGCTAGCTTTTATCCACTTGGAACACACAAAGAAGTCAATGCTTTACAACATGTGGATTATTTATTTAGTGTCGTAAATATTCAGGATTCTATTTTTTGTGTTATGGCCGAGCAGGCTTTAGTAGTTTTATTGTTTACTTTTATGGCCGTGCTGGCTATAGTAGTTTTATTGTCAACTTTTGCAGCCGTGCGGGCTTTATATTGGCAGATTTTATGTTAGCAGGTTTTGGAATGCTAAAAAAATAGAGGAAACTCTGCCCAATTTTTTTTGATATGGGAACTATTAACTCCTGTAACTTTTGCAGCCGTGCGGGCTTTATATTGGCAGATTTTATGTTAGCAGGTTTTGGAATGCTAAAAAAATAGAGGAAACTCTGCCCAATTTTTTTTCATATGGGAACTATTAATTCTTGTAATTTTTTGAAGTTATTCTCGACTTTTATGGCCATGTGGGCTTTATATTGGTATTAAATCTTGTAATCTTTTGAAGTTTATATGCACATTAGTTTATCAACAATCTTCGATATTCATAATTTGTGAATTTTCTTGATTTTTTTTTGCAAATAATAAATATTTTTCCTACCAGATTTGGAATTTGCAGATTTTTCAGATTTGTTTCCTATTATTATTTTTTTTATTAATTGAAAAATCTGGCACGATTTAAAACCGTGCCAATTTATAAAAATCAACACGCTTATAAAATAATCTGGCGCGCTTTATAACCGTGCCAAAAGCGTGCCAGAAAATAAACAATTTGGCACGGTTTCAACATGTTTCAAAAGCGTGCCAGATTTAACATCTGGCACGGTTTAAAAGCGTGCTAGATAAAAAAACTAGCACAGTTTAAAAGTGTGCCAAAAGCTTGCCAGTTTGGAAAATCTGGCACGGTTTTAAACCGCGCCAGAAAATCTGGCACCCCTGATTCTGGCACGGTTTTTAACCATGCCAGATTGCGTCTGACACTGTTTTAAACCATGCCAGTTTCCTGTTTTTGGTGTAGTGGACGTGGAGGAAAAATATGCGGATCCGGTACTTTGGGAAGACCCGAGAGTCCGTTATCCGAATGCGTGAATCCGTCCCGCCGAAGGAGCCGATCTCATTGGCACAATGGTAAAAGTTCATTGACAATGAGATCGGGGAGAGACAATTGGCATCTCGCTAATCGGGGAGGGAAAATCGGGCAAAAAAGACGGGCATGCACTACTCCGATTAGACGTCTTACGCCGAGGCGGAGCATAGGATGATGGTAAGATTTAATTTTTCTATAACTACATAAATATATTATTTTGCATTATTTTACTTTGCGGGGTCGATACTAATTTTGCTTTATTTTATTTCAGGGACAGGGAGTGGCGCTGGGGGTAGGCCACATAGGCTCGATACTTATGTGGCTATTCGGACTAAGAAGGGGAAGGATGAGGAGGTGTCCCCGAGCGTCGCGGCCACGATTGAAGTAATCCGACAGTTTACTTTTTGTTAATTATGTTATAATTTTTTTATTTACTTATTTTACTAATCATGTGCTTTTTGTCATTTCAGGCAAAGCTTAAGGAAGTGCATGAGTCGCAGTCTGATACCGACAAGGCATCTTTGTCCCCAGACACACTCAACCAAGTTCTTGGCGCTGATCGCAAGGGGAGGACAAGGGGGTGAGCTCGCGGGTGGGCAAATCTAGGTTCATCGGATTGGAGATGAGCGACACTGGGTTAACTCGAATGGTGGACTCGCATGATGCGAAGCTGTCCCATTTGGAGGCGACGGTCCAAGATATGTTCGCATTCATGAAGCGTTCATTGGGCAAAAATCGTAAGGGGAAAGAGAAGGTGGTGGAGGAGGAGGTGCAGGAGGACGAGGTGCAGGACGACGAGGATGTGGACCTCACTACTTCATCGCCGACACGTGCGGACTTTGATGATCCACTCTCCTATTTGGCTCCCTTCGACCGACCGATGTCGACACTTGGTTGGACGAACGTGTTTTTATTGGACATATTTGATGGCCAGCGATAGGGCGGAGTTTGAGGGACCCGAATACCGTCTAGGGTATGCCAGTTCATGGACGTTCGCTTCAAGACATCGAGTCCAAGGTGCTCGTCATGCATGTGATACCCGGGAAGGAAAAGTCCCCCTTGTAGTTGTGTGAACAATGCGTCACGATGTATATTGCTGGGTGTGTCAATTCATATATCGTGTGTCCTACTCACCTCCTCAGAACTACCTTACCCTTGACATGTAGTGACATTATTTGAATTGAAATGTTTTAAGTTGTTACATTTGAATTATATTTGGATTATATCGTGATGCATATTGTTTTGAATGTATATTTGAATTATCTCTATTTTATTTGGATATATGATGTTTGAACAGGTGCAACGTTGCTATAACAGGTACAAATATACTGCTGGGCAGTGACAGTGGCCATACTGCCCAGCAGATTTTTCTTCAATTCTACCCAGAATTATCACGGTCATTGAGTGTGACAATTTTTTATTAAATATCACGGGTTTGTTGCGGTCCTTAACCGTGACAAAACTTGTCAAGGTCAAGGACCGTGACATGATCGTGACAAGTCTAATGAACTTGTTACGGTCTTGTCACGGTCAATGACCGTGACACATTCGTGATAACAAAAGTTTTCACCCCTAGAATTATCACGATCATTGACCTTGACAAGTCCAACTTGTCAAAGTAAATGACCATGACAATTCGACAGATTTGGTGTAGTGCACCTCAATCATAAAAAAACGAAGTTTACATTCCCCCAATGCATGTTCACGAAGGTGACAAAGTTCCGCTCCATCAAGGTCCTACGTTCCCGATGCCAAAGTCATGGCGGTGACATAGGCTGACGTGAATTTTGGTTCCTCCACCCGACGTCACTTCCTAGATTAGACCCCAACCTCTCCTCTCGCCACACTATCGAAATCCTCATTCGGTTCCTTCTCCGTCTTCACGCCGATGACACCAATGAAACTGAATATGGTAATTCATTGTCAAAATAACATGGCAAGGAATTCAAATGTGATTGAAAATGGTAATTCATTGTTAAAGATTGTGAGATTCAACTGTCAAATTCATTCCCCTTCTCAATGTCTGTTGTTGGAAATTTTTAGTGTCCTATTTTGTTTCCTAATGTTAGTGAGACAAGGATGATAAATTGTATACTTCCCTTTGAAAATTTGATGGAGATATCTATATGCATGTGTGTGTGTCTCATTTTATTTATGTAAGATATATGATAAAATATTTATGATAATATTTCGTTAGATATGTAAACAAAATCTTTCTCAACATTCTTCTAATTATTTTCTACACATTTTCAAATTTCTAATGTTTTTACAGACTAATAAATATGTATCATTCATTCAAAATATCGTAAATTTTTTAGCATATTTATAAATTACAAGAGAAAAATGTCGTTTGAGGAACATAGATAAGAAGAAGAATCATAGTAATGATATGTTTTGGAAAAAGTTGTGTGTATTTGAGAAATGCTAAATGTTTGAGAAAGGTTTAGATAAATTAAAGGCATTTAAATCCCATCCTTTTCATCCTATAGATAAATTACAGTTGTTCATAAATACCAAATATGATAAAGAGATTGCCTTTTAGGTTTATGGTTAAATTTCTAATAATTTATGCTTTGTCGAGTTCATTGATGTTAAGCGTTGGTTAAATTATTCGCCAGACCTTCAAAAATTAATCTATAATATAATGGAATGATAATTAAAAATTCAAAGTCACCTTCTTCCATGTTCTTAAAGCCAAAATGTAAACATTTTGTGTTGTTTCCCACTAGAAAACAATATACCATGAGTGAAAATCAAATCCACTTAGTTGCATTTAAAATAATAATATTTCTCAATATCTAAATATTATTATTATTTGTATATTATTTACTATTGCACAAAATTATGTATCCTGATATTATTCTCTAGGTGTCGGACCTGCCCATGTTGTCTACCATGCAATATTTTATATTGTTACAAGTTGTTATTTCTCATTATTTGTTACTACAGAGAGAAATAATCTAAATGACACAAAATAAACAATTTAAAGTACGAAATGACTATCACAGTAACCTTATCTGCGCATCGCACGAGTTTACAACTAGTTAAATAAATATTATATAGCATATACAATGAAAGGAAACTTGTATTCAAGAGTCCCTTATACAAACTTGTTGCTTAAGAAGCAAATAATAACTTTAATTCGTCCTCCAATATTTAGTGTAATCATTCAAATGAAAGTTTCCCATGCAATGTTTATCAATGATGTGATGCTACCTCAATTTATGTTATATGTAATTCACTAAATTATTTATATACAATTCGATTTAAATTGATTTAATACTGCGCATGGAGAGAAGCTAGGATAACTTAAAATGGGAATGAGCCAAACTAATAAGAGAGAGAGAGAGAGAGAGAGAGAGAGAGAGAGAGTTACCGTTTGAGGGATCGTCCATGCAGCCAAATAAATCGGCATTCCAAGTCTCGGTTTGAGCAGATGTAGCCCGTATAGGATGTGGCATGGGAGAATAGGGTTGAGGTTGAGATTGTGGAAAGGGTTGAGGTGGAGGATAGGGTTGGGGTTGAGGTTGAGGTGGAGGATAGGCTTGTGGCTTTTCTTGGAATTGGTTTTGGTACTGTTGTTGATCATTTTTGGTGGGCTTTTCGCACTCTTCCTGAGGCTGTGATTGGTTATTTGGAGATGGAGCGCCGACACGTCCCATTTTGTTATCTGCACTCTTTATGTGTTTCGGAGACAGAAGCAAAAGAGAGATACGGCGATGGCTGTTAGTTTGCCGTAATAGCTTTATAAAGGAACAATATATTTAGGATATACTACATGCAAGTGGTGTAGAAACGTGGCCAGGCAATAGATATAAACTGGTTTATGTGAAGAGCCCAAGAAATTGGGAGTAGACAGCATGTATTGGTTGACATTATGTAGGTGACATTGATATGAATTAGAAATGATGTAACGGTGGAGTAGTACTGCTCTATGTGTGGATTGACTTTGACTATGGATCATGATACGCCAATTTGCTACGGAAGAAGGCTGCCACCCCTAGTTTTTTAACTAACCCCAAAGTTAATCAAATGTGCTTTCTTCGTTAGAAAATGGGTATTGAACGCTAAATTTTTTGAGTTTAAATTTTGTTGGGTTTCACATTGCAATATTTGTGGAATTATATATCAATGCGTTTTCTTTAATAAGGAGATTAATGTGATATACTCACAAGTTCAATTCCATTAAGTTATTAATAATAAATACTCCAAAGTAACTCATAAAGTAATTAAAGTTAATGAATCCATAGTGTTTTAAATCTTGTCTCATATTGAAATATTTGTGAAAAATTAAAGAGTTAATAAAATGAACATTCACGTTTAGATCCTATTAGACTTTCTTTTAAACATTTTAGTCCCACCATGTTTTTCCCTTACATATAAGTCCTATTCCTAACTTTTGGAACTTTTTTTCACAATTTTACCCTATAAAAACCAACCATCCGTAACTTCCTTGAGGAAGTTACATAAGTGGTTGAACATTTTTTTTAATCTTCAAATGATCATAACTTTTGATTAACAAATCCATTTTTCGCAAAATTACTATTTTTGAAATCTGCTCGACGATATCTATCAAAACAAGATCCATGAACGCTATAAAATTCGAAAGAATTTTTTTTACACAAACAGTAAACTTTACTGTATGCACTAGAATAAGAAATAGTTTTATATATGTGACATAACAGACAGTAACATTTACTGTGGTAATATTACACAGTATATATATAGGCTCAGGTGCGGACTTTGTCCTTATCCCGAAAGTGGTCCCCTCGTGGTCCCAAAGACTTTTGTTATTTACTCTAGATGGTCCCCCTCTTGTCTTATACTAAATTCTTAGTTTAAGAACATATAATTAAAAGATTTATAATTTAGACCCAAAATTGGTATCAAGACCTTAAAGATTTTAGAACCTCGCTAAATTCCGACCAAAACTCAAATTCTGGTATCAGAGCCATAAGACGTTCCTTTTAGACTAAAAAGACTTTAATGCCCTTGGGATTTATTCCTCGCATTTACCAAGATATTTTTGGATCCAACCGAGACTACCAACCTATACCCATAACTGATTTAAACTTAGTAGGTTGCTTAACCTCTCACATAGACGGTTGTTCACACATTGAACATATCCCAGCCAAATACGCAGACAGTAGACAAGTCACTGCTATTGCTATTAATAGCATAATAGACCAAAATAAGTGTATAATGCTTATATTAAGACAATTAATAAAAGACACTCAAACCTTAGAAACAGAGATAAAAAATATCTCTAAAAGATTATTAGACATAGATAATCAAATCCCAATATACTTAGTTCACGTTTTAAAAGAAATAAATATTAAGACTAATCATATAGAAGTCCTTAACAAAGACCTTTTAGAAATTAAAACCTTAATTAAAAATCAAGACAGTGAGTTAATTAAACTTACTAAAGAACAAGTTAAGCTTATCCCTAGACTAGATAATTATCTTCCTAATGGAGATAGTTAGATCAGACTGGAATGAGGTATCAAGAGACCTCTCCATTCAGACTTTATCAGAATTTTATCAAAGAATTTTAGAAAAGATAAATGATGATAGATTTTATTATAAGATAAATGAGAATGAGATTGCCAACGCGGCTAAGGCAACTAGACTCATATTAGAAAGATTGAATTTAATTTCTACATCCATAGCAGCTACCTAAGACTATAACAATAGCTTTGTTAAAGACTTGCATTTAGACTTAAAGGCTAAGACAGAAGGATTAACCACCTTCTACATAGACTTTGTTAAATTCCAATAAAATTTAGCAAATTATCTTAATAATATAGAAAGCCATAACCTATCCAAAATGGATAGTATTATTAAGGAACTTAGACTAGACGTGGCCCAAGTAGAAAAAAAAATACGAAGAAATTATAAACGGAATTAAGGCCGTATATAATAAACCTTCTCAAGCAGAAATAGACTCTCCTTTTATTCTAACTAGGTTAGATAAAATTGAAAATATTGTAGAAGCCATAGAAGTTAGAACTATGCAACAACTAGAAAAAGATAATGAAGTAAAAGACTATATCACTAATGTTGGTAAAACCATCGTTAATTCTCTAGCTAGACATAATGAAGAAACTTCTGAAAAGACTAGAAAAGAGAATAAGAATTTTAAAGAAGAAATCCTTAATCAGATAAAAAGACAAAAAGATTATTCAGACTTCTTAGAAAGAATTGAAAAAAAACTTGAACAAAAACAGGTAACCACTTGTAAGTTTAGAGAATCCCCTTCTATAGAAACTAGAGAAAGAAATACCATAGGTAGACGAGTCATAAATGACGGATTAGATAAGACTAGCAAGATAGTTAGCTCTATCCCAAATATTGGACAGAGTAATCATATGCTCCAAAGACTTAAGGACTCATCCTCCAATGTTAGGACATGGTGGAAAGAAATGTATTTCACCAATCCTCTCCAATGGAAAGAGTGGGGTGAAGTCGACTGGAAGATCGTTGAAGATTCCATTCATAATGGACAACTTCCAGCAGTTAGATACATAGACTTGTTTAAAGAATGGGCTACTCCTAAGACTCCTAATTATAACATGACCTACCGTTGTAGAAATCATGTGTTAGACAAATCCTATACTGAGCTTCAAGTATTTGACTCAGAATGGCTTAGATCTAGAGGAACTGATAGGAAGTTCCAATTCTTAACCTTTGGACTCTTTCAAGCAAGAATCCAAGGATTACATAGACCTCATAATAATATTAGCATATTATGTTGTTTAGTAGACAAAAGATGGAAAGATTTTGAGAAAAGCCTTATTGGGATAGCCCAATTGGAAATGTCAGGCAACATAGGATACTTTAATGTCATTCCGACATTTACTGTAACCGTAGACACAACCAAGCATTTTAAGTTAATCTTATATGCTAGTGGTTATGAAGACTATATAATCCCAGACGCTAATATAAATATAGAATTCCAAAGCTATGTGAAGTTCTCTCAATTTTCTTATGAAGGAATGCAGTCAGGAATTCCTAGCGGTAGACTTAATGAAGAAATCTTAGTTAAAACTAATGTGTCAGACTACAATCATACTTACAGTATTAGGAATACTGGATCTATGAGAGAAAAGCTAAGACTCTCTGGCAATTTCCAGAATTTTAAGAAACTAAGACTATCCAAATAAATCCTTGTTTATTAATCAAGACGATGTCACTGGAAATGTTACCATCCAGTTTGGTCACCCTAAGATTGTCAATAAAAATATCCAGACCGAAGAAATTAGATTTAGGAATATGGGAGAAGCCATAATCAATAATCCTTCAGAAGGAGAATGTAGTAGTAAGACTAGTGCTAGTTTACTTAGACAAGCTCCGATAATTATACCTAGAATATCATTTGAACAAAAAGACTTAGTTAAAGAAAAAGCTAGGATCCAAAACTTTGGACATGAACCCTCAGAATTGGATATGAAGACATTTAAAGATAACCTTAAGAAAAGTCACTCTGTTAGATTTCAATAAAGAGAAAGATTTAATGTGATAGCCCAAGACCGCATATTAAAATTAAAAGAATCTAAGAATACAAAGGAACTTCTTAGAAACATAAGACTAATAGAAGAAGGAGAACAAAGACTAATGCCAGCTACACAAGTAGAGCCTAGTAAACAAGAGATATGAAGTAGTAGTAGGCTAGAAGATGCTCCTAGACTTTTTAGTAAGCCAATAGGAATAAATATTCCTATATATTCAAGCACCGTAGTTAAGACTAAACCCGATTATAGAAAAGATTTCCCAACTAGTGACAAGAGTTTCACTCCTGTTAAGACTATGGCAAGCTAATCCATATATCCAGTAGGTATATACCTTAACCTAGACAATGTGCAAGATATGAAGAAAGCCTTAGACGAATGGCGTAACCAGATGAACATGTGTTTTGCATCTAATGAACAATGGGATGCAAGTTCATGTAAGCAGTATGCTGAGCAATCCATTAAAGGTATTGCAAAAGATTACTTAGATAGTTTAAGAAAGGCCACAGATGAAGACCCCTTAGCTAAGATTATGAAGATGAAGGAAAACCTAGAAGAAAGATCAATTGAAGAATATATTCAATTGTTCACTTCAGAATTCATTGGAGCTGGACATCTAGCTCAGATCAATGAACAAGACCTAGCAAAAACTAAGTTAGCCCTTATTAGAATTTTCAAATTAGATAAGATAAATGAATATAGCAATAATTACGAGCAACTATATTACCAAATTAAAGAATTTGGAGAGACCTTAAAAGACGAATACTTTAGAAAGATACTAGCCATTGGACAAATCCTAATTAATGAATATAGGAATTGGCCAGGTGTAGTTGGAGTTAAGAATAACTCCCTTGGTGAAAGAATCAATTTCGCCAAAGACTATATCAAATCTAAAAGACGTGATATAACTTAAGGAAAGTTAATAGAAGAAACTTTCAAGAAGATCCCTCCGATCAAAGACGAAAGAGACATCGCTCCAATCCAATAGGGATGTGGAAGTGAATCTAAGAAATTCAAAAAGAAATTAGAATGGAAACATAGGAAGTTTAAGACTAGACCTTTAGGATTGCCAAAGAAGTATAAATTTAGACAATCTACTACCTTTAGGGAAAAGAATCCTAAGACTAAGAAAAATAGATTTAACCAAAGAAGATACTTTAAGAAGAATACTAGTAAGCATAAGAAGGTTCCTAATTATAGGAAAGAAAAAGATATAGATCAATCTAAGACTGCCACCAAAGAATGTTGGACTTGCGGCAAAGAAGGAAACTTTGCTAAAGACTGCCCTAATAAGAAAGATAAAGAAGGTATTAAGATTATTAATACAATATTAGACTATGCAGATCAAGAAGAATTAGATATCCTATATACTATAGAAATATCAGACATAGAAGATGATGATAATACTAGTATCTATAGTGCATACACAGACAGTGTTTTGGAAGACTATAGTGATACTGATGAGTATGAAGACTCTCAAGATACCTTAGACTTATATATGATGCAGACTGATCAAGGCAATCTAGATGATGAATATATAGACTTTGAAGATGCTTGGTATAAGTGTATATTAAGCCCCTTTTTAAAGAAAATATGGACAGTTAGTAATCCTGAGTTACTAACCTATATACCTAGATGTTACTTTAATGAAAGACATTATTACACGTCTGAGATGAAATGTTGCAAGAAAGACTTTAGATGTGTAGAATGTTTTGAGACTATATAAACAAAATTATTTATGGTTTGTATTGTTTGTCAATTACACTACCATGAAGACTGTTGGAGGATTAGATTTAGAGCAATCTATACTAGCCAGTATGACGCTCAAATAGACTTTAATATATTATCAAGACATTGATAGAAATATAGCCAAAAGATTGCAAGAAAATGAAGACTTCAAAGGAAAAGGAATTTTTTATGATTTAGAAGAATACCATTCTGATAGTAGTTCAAAAGACCAAATACCTTTAGATTTTGTAGATAAACCTCATAAAGGAATATCTATTTTAGAAAAGAACAATTTAGGAATTTCTACTAAACCACATGCTTGATTTGTAGAATTATTTGTTCAACATAAAGACTATCCTAAAAGACTTTCAGCGTTTATAGATACAGGGTGCTCTCTGAGTATTTGCAAGGCTAATGCCTTCCCTGAAGACTATTTTTTAGAAAGTACTCAAAAAATCTATGGTAAAGTGGCTAATGGAGATCCATTTACCTTATATTTGCAGACTATTCCTATTTATTTTAAATTAGGAAATCAGACCAACAAAATCGTTAATCATCGATTTTGGATAATGGATCCCCATCCTAGTTTCACAGGAAACATTATTTTAGGACAAGACTTTATTAGTAAATATCATCCTTATACTCAGTATAACGATAAGATATTAATTAGTGACCAAGAGGAATTTAATATTAAAGCTTCTCTAATAGACCATAAGACTACCTTTGACCTTATGCAGGTCAAACCTAATTATAAACCCATTTAAACATCAGAGTTCTTCAGCTGAGCATGGTGGACCTAGACCTACAACCCAACAAGAAGCCTTAGATATCATTAAACCCTTACAAAAAGAGTGTAAGTGTCCTGACCAAAAGTGTTATAAGCAAATAGCGCTTATACAACAAGACATTTTAGATCATGCCCAACATACCTTATTACAGGTTTAAGATATATACAAACAGAAGAAGATGGATATAGAAGTAGAAAAGGAAAAGATTAGGCAACTAGCTGAGCCTACTTTAGGAGAAAATCCCATCGCTAAGTGGGATAAAGACCAAAGCTATTGTGAAATCATCCCTATTAACCCAGACGCCACTATTAATGGTGGAACCTATAAGAAAGGATACTTACAAGAGGATAGGGAAGAATTCAAGAAATACATAGATGAAATTCTTAAGTTAGGCATTATTAGAAGTAGACATAATAGTTTAGCCTTCTATGTTCAAAATGAATCTGAACATAAAAGAGGAAAAAGACGCATGGTTATAGACTATAGACAATTAAATCAGAATTGTGAATTTGATTCTTATAAGATACCGGCCAATAATAATTTGATTAATTTAATCGAAGATAGAATTATATTCAGTAAGTTTGATTGCAAATTAGGCTTCTGGCAAATTAAGATGCATCCAGACAATATTACCTGGACAGCCTTTAGTGTGCCCCAAGAAAAATACGAATGGTTAGTAATGCCATTTGGATACTTGAATGCTCCTCAAGTTTTCCAAAGAAGAATGGATAATATATTTAGACCTTATTCAGAATTTTGCCTTGTTTACATAGATGATGTTCTTGTAGCAAGTAAGACTGAGACAGAGCATATAGACCATCTTAAAAAGATTATTTTAGAATTAGACAAGCATGGTATTATTATTTCCGAAAGGAAAATGCAATTATTCCAGACTGAAATAGACTTTGTGGGAATGCATATTAATAAAGGAAAATTATCCTTAGCTGAACACATAACTAAAAAGATTCTTGAGTTTCCAGATCAACTCAAAGATAGAAAACAATTACAATCATTTTTAGGATTGCTTAATTGTGCTGCAGATTTTATTAAAGATCTTGCTTCGAAAAGACAAAGCTTAACATCCAAATTAAAAGGAACAGACAAAACCAATCCCTTTTATTGGACTAAAGGTGACTTTGAAGTAATAAGACAAATTAAAGATGCAGTCAAGAATATTCCTTTACTTGAACTGCCTAATGCAGAAGACGAGTTTATAGTAGAAACAAACGCCTCTGATAAACAATGGGGAGCAGTATATTTTGCCATTGATCATCAGACAAAAAAGAAGAAACTTTGTAGACATAGTTCTGGAACCTTTACAGACCCAGAAACAAGATACACTGCCCATGAAAAAGAAGTTTTAGCCATAGTAAGGGCAATAGAAAAATATATGCTGTTTCTTAGACCTAAACATTTTACTGTTTATACTGACTCTTCTTACGTAGTAAAATTCAGAGATTTAGACTTGTCCAAATCAAGGACTAATAGACTAATTAGATGGCAACAATTTCTTAATGGTTATGACTTCTCGGTTATACATATTAAGGGAAGTAAAAATACCATTCCATACATTATATCAAGAGAGCCAATGTTTGCTAACACTAATATGATTTCATGTTTTATGTTGCAAACAGAAGACCCAGAAGACATGAGTTCCTCTGGAACGAATAGACTAAACAGGGAAGAAGTTGCAGACTATCTTAGACTCGTAAGACCAAATGCTGGTGTAACGCAAAGATCGACTCATATTCAAGACTCTCAAGAAAGACCAATCCTAGAGAACTTTGATGATATCTTAGTTCCTCCTGGAAAATCTAGACAATAGATTATTTCTCAAATAGACTCATTGAGAAGATGTATTTTCCCCAATATAGACCCGATCAAAGATACCCAGACTTAATCAAATTTAGATGAGAATTCTCAGAAGACGAAAATACCCTTATAGATGCCATATAGTGGAACGTGAAGAATAGACTTTGGATCGAGTTCAAATAAAATTTGGTAGCTATTGACAGATTTATGAGAACTCAAAGACTTGCAGTTACCCAACTCAGTGGTACTGCTATACCTAGACCACAAACTCAAAACTATGCTCAGACTCTTGGAGAATCCTCCAAAGCTAGACCCACTAATAATTTTTGTTATCAGAAAAAGACTTTCAAGACTAAGATTGTTATACCATTTGGACATAATAATCTTCCATTAACTGAAGACTATAAGAAAGAATCTAATAGCATTATTGAACATTTAAATATGTTATTATCTAAGACTAATGGAGATGCTTTAATAATGAAAGGTTTCTTCAAAGACGTTCCAAAGATTTATCTTTCTGGGAAAGCAGAATTGCCCAGATAACCTTAGCAGACTATGGGTTCATCGGACTTATCCAAATTGAGACTATAGAAGACTCGATTGCTCTTAGAAAGATAGTCCATGAGTATGTTAAAAAGGTAGAAGATTTCCTTCTTTTATTCGCTGGAATTTATCAGATTGCTCCAAGTTCCTGCGGATGAATGAGAGTGGATGGATTTAAACTTGTTAGATTTTCTAATTATACATTTGAAGATATTGAGATCCTATCAGAAGACGAGATTAAAGATTTAATTATTGATAAGTCCAAGCTCCAGATCTCTCAAGCCATGGAGACAATTGAAATCATGGAGATATTAACAGGAGAAGATAAGTGGTACACTGCCTACCACAAAGAAGACCTAATAATCCAAGCTGATGAGCCATTCAATGGAAGGCTCAAGAAAGAATCCAAAGAAATGGTAGAGATAGCTTTTCCAGCTAGCCTTAGAACGGTAGGCCTTATTGATGAGTTTTTCAACAATACCCTCCCAAACCAGGACAAGGCAGAAGAAGATATAGACACGATAAAGAAGGGTCCCTCAGTAACGGATGAATTATTAAAAACGGAAGAATCGTTTGCCAAGACTATGCTTTCCATAAAGAATAAAGATGCTTGCCCCACATGGGCCACCAGACTGATGAAAAAGATGAAGACTTTGTTTGATGCTCTTGCATTATTACAAAACGACAAGACTATGATGAAGACTTGGCACGCCTTTCCTTTTATAAAGAAAGAGGTCCCCCCCCAATTATCAAAAGACGATAAAAGCCTGTAGACCCAGCTGATAAGATTCTGAAGACAGTTGTGCTTTAATAATTAATGCTTTTAACCGAATTGATTTTAGTATCCGGTTACCAGTGATTTTGTAGTGCCCTTGATCTATAAAAGGGAGCATCCATTTGTGTTTGAGACATAAGGAGTTAGAGAGTGAGAGATTGTTAGACTTTTAGAGAGAGTATGCTTATAGAGAGTAATATGTATATGAGTGAGTAAACCTCTCATAGTTATTGGAGAGGGGAGAGTTGTATTTACTTATGCAATGCAATAAAAGTATTTTCTTTTCCAGAAATCTCTTATGTTAAGTTGTTATTATTTTCCAAATTGTCTCCAACTTTCTGTTCATAGAGGACTATTGTGTGGAACCTCTAGTGTAGCACACAATGTGTTATACTGGTGAACCGCCGTCAGGTGCCGATTAGCAGTGAGCCGTTAGCCAGGTGGGCGTTAGGCGTGAAGGCATACAGGTAGGAAATGGGTCAACCGCCAAAGTAGTGGATTGAGGTGCGACACATAAAGACAGAGTTATAGGAGGCCGAGATCGGAGAAGAATAGTGACAAAGCTGAAGAGACAAAGGGAAGAAGATAAAGATATTGCAGACCAGAAGGAAGGTATAAACTCGAACCAAACCCTTAAGTATTTTACATATTATTGTTTTAAGAAGAATCTTATATGAGCTTACAAATCACTAAATACTTTTTAGAATTTGTTAGTCAAACAAGTTTAGAATTAACTAGAGAAATTTAAGACTGGACTCTTACAGATCCTAAAGATAAAGAACTTATAGAATCTACTTTAGTATATGCAGGTGGTACTTTTAAATACATAGACCAGATCATTGAGTGGTTAGAAAGAGAAGTACCTAGAATAGAAATAATTATAACAGGGATCCGAGATCTCTTTAGACAAAAATTAAGAACTGAAGATTTTGCAGAAGTACTATCAAGACCTAAAAAATATCAAGAATACACTAGGATACTCGAAGACAGTATAGGCGTATTAAAATTTGTTAGACGTAAACGGTTAGCTGAAATAAAGACTACTTTAATTAGAGCCGGAGGAATCCGCCATCTCCTTAAAAACGTAGAAACAACTGCCCCTAGAACATACCGTAGATTTTTGTCATCTTATGGTGATAATAATTTAGACGAATTTATAGATAACGATATAATTGATACTATTAATCAAATATATAAAGAAACTAGACAAATAAACCCACGATACCGTATAAGGTATTTAAGACTAGAATATTTTCCATCAAAACCTCTTCCAAATTTTAGACTTCCTGAAGAAATTATTTATATAGATAATCCTCGCTATTCAGAACTTCAATACGATAGTGACGGAAGAAGCTTGAGAAGTAGAAGTAGAAGTAGCCCTGAAACTTCCACACTTAGACTTCCAGATTAATTAAGCGTTAAAATAAGCTTAAAAGGCCTTAGAAATCATTAGGGGTAAAAATTGATATTCCCTAAAAGTTAGAAGAAGTTTAAAGACATCGCGGTCCCAAAAGGTGGTCCTAAATAGACAAAACGGTCCCTAGATAATTCTTGGACGGTAGCGGTCCGTAAACTAGGTCCGTATACGATCCAGCCTCTCTCTCTTTCTCTCTCTCTATATATATGATCCTAACCTTCTATTTTCAAAATTACCTTATATTTAAAGGTTCGCGCTAGTGGCATCCAATCCTTACCACCATTGTTGGAGCTTCAACGATCTTCGTCAGAGCTCCGATTTGGGGTGAGTAAGGGTGGCATGTGGTGCCGATGGCGCAGACCTTTGAAAATAAGAAACTTTTGAATAAATGGATTTTGGATCCACCGGAGTATCATGGGGTGCCGCTGGCGCGGACGTTTGAAAATAAGATTGGATAAATGGGATCGGGATCCTCTGGAGCGCCGATTTGGGGTGAGTAGGGGTGGCATTAGGTGCCGGTAGTACAAAACTTTAAAAATAGGAGCATATTATATATATATATATATATATATATATATATATATATATATATATATATATATATATATATATATATATAATGTGATAACACAATAAATGCTATTATTTATAAAAATGTCATAGATATTAAACTTTATTGCATACACCAGAAAATGAAATAGTTTTATATCTGTGACATTTTCATAAACAATAACATTTATTGTGTTAATATATTTATGAAATAGTTTTATATATATAACATTTTCACAAACAATAACATTTATTGAGTTAATATTACACAATATATATATATATATATATATACGCCAGATCCAAACCTTTTTTTTTTCAAAATTACCATATTTTTAAAGGTTTACGCTAGCGACATTCAATCCCCCACCACTACCCACCCCCATTGTTGGAGCTTCAATGACTTTCATCAGAGCTATGATTTGTGTGGGTAGTAGTGCAGTAGGGTGCCGCTGGAGCGGACCTCTGAAATTAAGAGAATATTAGATAAATGAAATTTGGATCCATCGGTGCTCCGATTTGGGGTGTGTAGGGGTGACATTGGGTTAGGTTTATATCTATAACATTTTTACAAATGGTAACATTTAGGGTGAGTAGGGGTGACATTAGGTGCCGGTGGCGCAGAGCTTAAAAACTAGGAGCATATATATATAATGTGATAATACAATAAATGCTGTTGTTTGTAAAAATATCATAAATATTAAACTTTATTGTATACAACAGAAAATGAAATACTTTTATATCTGTAACAATTTCCCAAAAAATAACACTTATTATGTTAATATATTTATGAAATAGCTTTATATATATAACATTTTCACAAACAATAACATTTACTGAGGTAATATTACACAATATATATATAACATTTTCACAAACAATAACATTTACTGAGTTAATATTACACAATATATATATATATATACACGGTAGATCCAAACCTTTTTTTTCAAAATTACTATATTTTTAAAGGTTTACGCTCGCGACATTCAATCCCCACCACTACCCACCTCCATTGTCGAAGTTTCAACGACTTTCATCAGAGCTATGATTTGGGTGGGTAGTAGTGGCATAGGGTGCCGCTGGCGCGAACCTCTGAAATTAAGAGAATATTAGATAAATGAGTTTGGATCCACCGGAGCTCCGATTTGGGGTGAGTAGGGGTGACATTGGGTTAGGTTTATATCTATAATATTTTAACAAACATTAACATTTACTGTGTGTGTATATATATATATATATATATATATACTGTGTAATATTACCATAGTAAATGTTACTGCCTGTTTGTGAAAATGTCACATATATAAAACTATTTCATATTCTAGTGCATACAGTAAAGTTTACTGTTTGTGTAAATTTTTTTCTTTGAAATTTTATTGCCTTCATGGATCTTGTTTGGTAGATCTCGTCGAGCAGATTTAAAAAATAGTAATTTTGCAAAAAACGAATTTGTGAATCAAAAGTTATGATCATTTAAAGATTAAAAAAAAAATCCAACCACTTATGTAACTTCCTAAAGGAAGTTACGGATGATTAGTTATAAAAGGGTAAAATTGTGAAAAAATTCCCTAAAAAATTGGAATATGACCTATAGGATTGTTGAAAAATCAATAGGAGTTATATGAATGTTGACCCGACAAATGGGACTTAAATATAATTATCTCTTAATAAAACCCTAAATATGGGCTAAGACTTAAATGCCTTTGGGGTATCCCAACTGTTTGAAGGGGAGATATCCTACACTATGCAAATGTTGGGCTTGAGCCAAAACCCCACACGCGTGCCATCCATTGGTTCGTTCGGTTCAGACTTGGGCTTATAAAATCGTTTACGATTTTTGTGCCAAATTAATTAACTTTCTGCGCTTAATTAATTAATAATAAAATTAATTATTAACAGTTGACAGTTATTCCCAACAGTCAACTGCTGCTAAACTGAAATTAACTATTGGCAATTTTTTCCACCAGTCAATTTCCTTTACAATATATATATATATATATATATATATATATATATGTTCCCCTTATTTTTTTACTAATGAAAAATTTGAAAATGCATTCCCTTTCCCAGAAAAATATTTCCTCCATTACTGTTACTGCATACATTCCATATATATAACACATGTGGTCTGATTGAGTAAAAAACACAGAAATTGAGTTCGCAAGAATCATTACAATGTTGTGCTTCCTCTTTTGATTCGAAAATTTCGTTCTATCTTGGTAGATATTAATTCAGACCCTAAAGCACTATGGAGGAGAATTAAAATTGTCCTAAGGACACTGTGGTATTGCACAAGGCTCGTAATTCTTTTATGTTTTCATTTATTTCTACAATACCAAGTAAGTGATTCTCATTTTCTATAATTTAATTTATTTTCAATAATAATAATAATAATAATTATTATTAGTAATATTTATGTACTGTGTAACAAATTAAATAGTATCAATAAAATTCTTAAGACAATTTTAAAATTTGCTACTGTTTATAATGAGTACAAAATAATTTTTAAATTATAGAAATTTATTAGTGTCATATATATCTGTTTTACAGAAAATTTGATAATGTATTGTTTTATTACAAAAATTTAATAAAACAGTTTATGATATTTTATTGTTACA
The DNA here is from genome assembly GCA_949130495.1 of Sambucus nigra. Lineage (NCBI taxonomy): Eukaryota > Viridiplantae > Streptophyta > Magnoliopsida > Dipsacales > Adoxaceae > Sambucus > Sambucus nigra. Next base: position 368,199,285 of record OX422212.1, read on the forward strand.
GAAATTATAATTTTGTACCAATTTACATTTATAATTAAAATTTTGAATTTCTTTATTCTTGTCATAATTCTGGGTTTTTTTTACAGATTTTTATAAACTGTGCACCTTCTAAAAATTATGTTTTCTATAGACTTCAATTAGTCTTCATAATCAATTTCACACATAATTATTTTCTTTCAATTTGAACTAGTAAAAAAATTACTATTTACTAATTGTTTAAATTCTTTGCTATATATTTCAGAATACTATTTAAAATTATTGTTAGAATTCGTTTAATATTAATTATAATTTGAAGAAATTCGTAAAACAGAATTTGGTATTTTGTTTCGAAAAGTTCATTACAAATGAATATTATTATTCATTAAACTTATGTTTTTTTGTAATAGAAATGGAATCACAAAGTACAGACACAGTCCTAACAACCGTGAATCCGTCTCATGCTACTATTGCTACCCCCGTGAACATGCCATATGGGGAGAATACGAAAAAAATTTAATGGGGCCGATTTCAAACGCTGGCAAAGACATATGTACTTTTATTTCACAATCTTTCAATTGGCAAGGCTTGTGTATGAGGATTGAACCCCTTTGCAAGAAGGAGATCAAACTGAGAAAGTTGTTGTTGAAGCATGAAAATATTTTGACTTTCTGTGCCGTAACTACATCCTGGCATACTTGGACAAGACGTTGTACCATGTGTACAACACCATGGTAACCGCTAAGGAATTGTGGAATCCTTTGGAGAAGAAGTACAAAATTGAAGATGCGGGTATGAAGAAATTCATCATGGGTCATTTTCTAGACTTCAAAGTGGTTGACTCCAAGCCGGTTATTGCATAAGTTCAAGAACTTCAGGTTATCCTTCACGACATTCACGCTGAAGGAATGTCTATTTGTGACCCTTTCGAAGTGGCGGCGATAATTAAAAAATTGCCTCCATCTTGGAACTTGTTTAAAATTTATCTCAAACATAAATGCAAGGAGATAAACGTTAAAGAATTGGCAGTAAGAGTGCAGATTGAAGAAGACAACCATAAATCTCAAAAGAAAAGTGGGAAGAACATCATGCAGTCGAAGGATCATGTGGTTGAATGTCCTAAATCCAAACGTAAGCGTGATGGGGAAGGAAAATGTCACACCCCAAACCCAATATCCATACTAATCATTTCTTATTAGAATAATTAGATCATAATCTTGAGCCCATTTGGAAATATAATTCATTTATCAATATTTTCCTACATAATGTGCACAATGAACATAATATTATTCTTATTCCATACCGAAATGAATATCAGAGTCGTAATTAAGCAGACATACAATAATGTGATTAACTATGATCAACTCAATCCATGCTAACTCAATATATACAATATGTGAGTGTATTAAAACCCAAGTATGGCAATGACAAAACCCCCTTGTCTAATCCCCAACTCTTTCTAATAGTGAAACTCTCAAATTCTGATCATATGACATCCTAGCTAGCAGCGTACATCCCTGAAAATGTTAAAATATAAACCGTAAGCATTAAGCTTAGTGAGGTACTCCTTCCCTGAAATGAAATAATAGTTCTATATCAAATCTGTGGATATTAATCCAATGAATCCCGCCACACAACGAATTAACAATTATATATATCAAATTTGTGGATATTAAATCCAACCAATCCTTCCATATAATGAATTAACAGTTATATATCAAATCTGTGGATATTAAATCCAATCAATCCTGCCATATAATGAATTAACAGTTATATATATCAAATATGTGGATATTAAATCCAACCAATCCTGCCATATAATGAATTAATAGTTATATATCAAATCTATGGATATTAAATCCAATCAGTCCTGCTCGTTGGCAATAACAAATCCTGTACCATAAGGCCCAAATAATTCTGCCCATAGGCAATGATAATTCTACCCATCGATAATAGTATGTCTTCCCATTGGCAATAGTAATTCTTCCCATTGGTAATAATAAGTCTGCCCATTGGCAATTACAAATCCTAGAACATAAGTTCCAACAAATCATTGGATCTTTGTCCAATTCCAATCCTGGATCATAAGACCCAAACAAATCCTAGAAATTTTAATATCCAAACAAATCCTGAATACGAAAGTATTCAAACCAATCCTGGATCATGAGACCCAAATAAATCCTGGATATTTTAATATTCAAACAAATCCTGAATACCGAAGTATTCAAACAAATCCTCTCTTAGAGCTATATTCATATTTATATATGAAACAAATCATAAGTACACTTACCTTGGTAATTTAATTGTCTTTCCTTTTCCTTTGTTCGGCACTTGTTAAAATGGTTCTTATTACCTTCCTATCATTATTAAAATATTAGTATCATCATAAGAATATCAACAATCCAAGGAATATCTCAAACATAACTCAATTCATAAGTATCATATGATTCTATTCAAATCATTTATCACAAGTGAAGTTCCATCCAAATTCATGTTAATATATTTGACATATTCAAATCATAGACCAAACATACATTAATTTCTTATTGGTAATTCAATCCTTATCATATTAGGATTCCAATACAAAAGACGGTACATAATTTCAAGTCTCCTAGAGCAAGATAGGCCCATTTATTTACTACATAGTAAATATGCCCTATAGGCTCTTTTATCGTTCATTCAACTTCCATGAATTTTATAATTTTTCTACATCATAAATTTCTATGATATTTCACCCAACATCAGTAAACATATTTAGCAATACAAAATTAAAGTTTCATAATTTTTAAGGTTAATTTGCTATGTCAAGCAAAACATCGAACACATGGCGGGCATACTTTCACCCTTAAGGCAGATTTCATACCCTAACTTCAAACTCTCACGAAAGATTCATTTATTGGTATTTTAACATGATTTTAGGATATGTCACACACATATGAGTCCATGTTAATATACAATTAGACTTAATCAATTTCAGTAATCATACAAAAAGATATGGAAGTTTGAATAAATAAGATTACTAAACAAAGTAATTTAAGGGTTTACACATTCAACTTTGTTTAAACTTGCATATATCCAAACATATACATAAAGGGCTGAAAATTTAGTAAAACAATGATAATTTATATCATCTAAATCAGTAATATAAGAAAAATAACAAGATTTGGGGTTAGGATTACCTTCGGGACTTTTACGTAATTTCCACAATTTTTTCTCCAAATTTTCTCCTCACTTTCTTCCTAAACTTTCCAATTCTCTCTTCCTCTCAAGCCAAACTCTTTAATGGCTGAGTTATGCTGAAGTAGGGGCTTATTTCAAGCCTTTAAAGTAGGCTAAAAACAACCTCCTTCTTTAACCAATCAAAATCCACCATTTGTTAGCCTAATAAGACGAAATATCATTTAACGAATGGACAAATTTGTCCCTGCTTCGTAATTCTAGCATAACTTATCGCTCGGACCTCCGTTTAACACACCATTTATCGTGTTACAAACCTAAATCATATATCTACAAATGTATATTTTTCACCTCAAGTCAATTGTTATGTCATAAAGGTCAAAACTAGTCTTAAACATGAACATTCCTACCGAAAACTTCAAAATTTCACATTTGTAACTAATTCAATATTTCATGCTTTATGACGCTAGGATTAGACTAAATGTAATGATTTAACATTATATATACTAATAACATATTATCCATATCACATAAGCTAATCATGATTTAAACATAATTATATTCGGGTTGTTACAGTAAATCTAAGCAAAGAAAGAAGTTCAAAGGAAAATGCTATAATTGCGGCAAGCTAAGACACCGCTTAAGTGAGTGTCGCAAACCAAAGAACGCTAAAAAGAACAATGTTCAAGAAAATGTGACAAAGGGTGAGAACATTTTCAATGGTATCGCAGACAAATCTTTTTGCTATTGTCTCTTAATGGAATCTGGTACGAAATACCAAGGAATGCTGGGTGGACACTGGGGCTACACTCCACATTTGTGTAAACAAATGGATGTTTACTACTTATAAAACTTTGAAAAATGAGGAGACCTTTTTTATGGTGAACTCTTCAAGTTTTAAAGTCGTGGGACAAGGAAAGATCATTCTGAAAATGACTTCGGGAAAGGAATTTAATCTTAAAAATATGTTGAACGTGCCTGAGATCCATACAAATCTAATTTTTGAATCGCTTTTAAGCAAGAATGGGTTTAAACTTGTGTTTGTTTATGATAAGTTTGTGTTGTCCAAAACTAATGTGTATATGGGAAAGGGCTACCTACTGAGGGGCTCTTTAAAATGAATGTAATGATATTGATGCCAAATGCATCCCCAATGAATGAAATTGCGAGTTCTACTTACTTGACTGAGCCTTCTAATATTTGACATGCTAGATGAGGACATGGTAATTTTGATACCTTTTGTATATTAATTAACTTGGAATTTTTGCTAAAATTTAATATTGATAAAAATCATAAATGTGATATTTTGTGGAATCAAAATTAGCTAGATTACATTTTCATTCTATTGAAAGGATCACTAAACCATTAACTTTAATTCACACGAATATTCGTGATTTAAAATTAGTACAGACTAGAGGTGGAAAAAGTATTTTATTACTTTTAATGATGATTGCACAAAATATTGCAATGTATATTTGTTACATAGTAAAAATAAGGCTATTGATGCATTTAAACAATACACGAATGAAGTTGAGAATCAATTAAGCAAAAAGATAAAGGCTATTGAGAGTGATAAATGAGGTAAATATGAATCTCCTTTTGAGGATTTTTTTTTCCGAACATGTAATTATTCATCAAACCACTGCTCCTTATTCTCCTCAATCAAATGGTACTACTGAACGCAAAAACCTTACATTGAAGGAGATGATGAAATCTATGTTGATAAGTTCAGGAGCTTCCCAGAATTTGTGGGGGGAAGCCTTATTATCTGCTAATTATATTCTTAACAAAGTCCCTCACAAGACGCCTTATAAGTTATGAAAAGGTCGAAGACCTTACTATAAATATTTATGAGTGTGGGGGTTCTTAACCAAGGTGATGGTTCCCAAACCTAAAAAGGTAAAAATAAGACCAAAAGTCGTTGACTGTATATTCATCAGTTATGCTGTAAATAGCAGTGCATATCGTTTCTTAGTTTGTAAATCTGAGATTCTAGATATTCATGTAAATACGGTTATTGAATTGAGGGACACTTAACATAACCTCAGAATCTGGTCCTTCTAAAAGGATAAATCAAGCTATTACAAATGGTACTTATTAACCTATTGAATCAATAACGAATGAACCAAGATGTAGTAAAAGGGCTAGTACCTCGATTTCCTGCAGTTCGTATTTTCTAACATATTTGGTGGAAAATGAACCTCAATCATACAAAGAAGAGATATCCTCACCTGATGCTTATAATTGTAAAGCATCAATTAATAGCCAAATTGAATCCATTTTGCAAAATCATACCTGGGAACTAGTGGATCTTCCACCAGGTTCAAAACCATTAGGTTACAAATGGATCTTCAAAAAGAAATTGAAGGCCGATGGATCAATTAATAAATATAAATCAAGACTTTTAGCTAAAGGTTATAGGCAAAAGGAAGGGTTGGATTACTTCGACACAGATTAATAGCAATAGTTGCTATTAATGGACTTTAAATACATCAAATGGATGTAAAAGTTGCTTTCTTAAACAGTGAATTAAACGAGGAAATTTATATGGAGCAACCTGAAGGGTTGAAGTCTCTCGGACAAGAAGGAAAAGTGTACAAACTTGTGAAATCACTTTACGGATTAAAACAAACACCTAAACAATGGCATAAAAAATTTGATAATATAATATTATCAAATGGTTTTAAAATTAACGAATGCGATAAATGTGTTTACTTTAAAAGCATTCAAAATGGATATGTCATTGTATGCCTTTATGTTGATGATATGCTAATCATGGGTAGTAACCTAGAAATTGTCAAAACTTCAAAACATAAGTTGAGTAGTCGATTTGACATGAAATACTTATGTATTACCGATGTTATATTAGGAATTAAAATTTCTAAAATATTGGATGGAATTATATTATCTCAATCTAATTACATAGAGAAGGTACTTGAAAAATCCAAGAAGTATGATATCAGTCCTACTAAGTCACCCGTTGATGTAAATTTACTTCTATCAAGAAATAGTGGTAAAAGAATATCTCAACTAGAATACTCTCATATTATCGACAGTTTAATGTATATCATGAACGGTACTCGACCGGATATAGCATACTCGATAAGTAAGCTAAGTCGATTTACGAGTAATCTAGGGAAAGATCACGGGAAGGCTATATTAAAAGTTTTGGGTTATTTAAATTTACTAAAAATTATGGACTACACTATTCAAGATATCCGGCTGTACTTAAAGGACATTGGGATGCAAACTGAATATCCAATACAAAGGACTCTAAGTCTACGAGTGGGTATGTGTTTACCCTTGGAGGTGCAGCCGCATCATGGAAATCCTAAAAACAATGTGAATTGCTATATCGACAATGGAATATGAATTCATTGCACTAGACAAAGATGGAGAAGAAGTTGAATGGCTTCGAAACTTCTTAGAGGATGTTCTAATTTGGTAAAAACCCGTGCCCACAATATGTATACATTGTGATAGTCAATCGGAGATTGGAAGGGCATAGAATCAATGTATAATGAAAAGTCATGACATATTCGTCGTAGATATAATACCGTTAGACAACTTCTCTCAAATGAAATATCTCAATTGACTATGTAAAGTCAAAAGATAATATAGCAGATCCATTTACCAAAGGTTTGAATTGAGAAAAAGTTAAAAGATCATCGAAAGGAATGAGTTTAAAGCCTATAAATAAGTAAGAATCAATATAGTGGTAAACCAAACTAGCTAACTGGAGATCCCAAGATCTAGGTTCAATGGAAAAACCAAACTATATTGTATTCAGTAAGCGCTGGGCGATATTTAATCCTATCCATTAAAAAGATAAGACAGTACACATCTACCGTAAAATTAGGATAAGTTATGCTTTTGATGACATTCATATCTTAGTATGTATAAGTGAGGTATTACAGGATACTTTATATGGAAGTCATCTAAGTAAGTAAGAAGGGGGGCACTTTTATGAGAATAATGAAAAGAAATTCTCTAAAAGACTCACGAAACTAAGTGGTGTTGATGGCCAAAATGAACACAAACGTGAGAACCAGCTGTGTTGAAGAATTATTGTGTGAATATTATTGTCTTGGTTTACAGAAACGGTTGACGGTTCAAAGACATGAAGTCTACTGATTAACCAAGTAAATTCGATAGTATATCACTAAGGAATGTTCAAGGCTACTTCTCCTGATGCAATAAATTTTCAATTTTGCTTGACCTGTGTCTACATCTGCATTGTGCATATTTTTATATATAGCGATATATCATTCATGTGGAGGATTGTTAGAAAATGGGTATTGGATAACAAATTTTGAGCAACTTTGAGCTCAAATTTAGATAGGATCCACACCATGATATTTATCGGACCATATTAACATGGAATACTCACATGTCCAATTCCATTAAGTTATGAATGATAAATATGTCTCCAAAGTGAATCAGAAAGCAATGAAAGTTAATGAATTGAGAGTGCTTTAACTCTTGTCCCAGATTAGAAGAGTAGTGAAAACTTGAAGAGTTAATAAAACCCCAAATATGGACTAAGACTTGGATGCCTTTGGAGTATCCCAACTCTTTGGGCTTGGGCCAAAAGCCCCCCCCCACACACACGCCGTCTATCCATTCGTCCGACTTAGTTCAGTTCGGTTCGGTTCGGGCTTGGGCTTGGACTTATAAAATCCCTTACAATTTTTATGCCAAATTAATTAACTTTTCGGGCTTAATTAATTAATTACAAAATTAATTATTTAATAGTTGATATTTACTCCCAACAGTCAACTGATATTAAACCGAAACTAACTGTTGGCAATGTTTTCCAATAGTCTATTTCTTTTGCTATATATACATATGTTCCCCTCTTTTTTTGACTAATGAAAAATTCGAAAATGCATTACCTTTCCTAGAAAAATATTTCATCCATTACTGCTATTGCATACATTCCATACATATAATACGTGTGGTCTGGTTGAGTAAAAAACTCAGAATTTGAGTTCTCAAGAATCATTACATTGTTGTGGTTCCTGTTTTGATTTGAAAATTCCATTCTATCTTGGGAGACATTAATTCAGACCCTAAAGCACTATGGAGGGGAATTAAAATTGTCTTAAGGACACTGTGGTATTACACAGTGCTCAGAATTCTTTTATGTTTTTATTTATTTCTGCAATATCAGGTAAGTGATTCTCATTTTTTATAATTTTATTTTTTTCTTTAATTATTATTATTAGTATTTTTGTACTATTTAAGATATTAAATAATAGTAATAACATTCTTTCCCTATACACATAGAGGTGAAATTGGAACTAGTTTACATGCTAATAGAGTATCATGAATATACAACTAATGTTATCAGCATCAAAGTAATACCTCGTAAAACAGAGTTCAATAATTATTCGACCAATTAAGAGTACGATAGGAGATATTCAACATGACTCGTTCCAATGTAAAATTAAAACAATGTTTCGTCTTCGGGACACGATATTTTGGCTCGATAGTAGGTCGTATCATACTTCACAATTTTGAGACAAAATTGGCTGGAAATTGACCCGGTTTGGCCTAATTGAGATACCCGAGTTGGCCCGATTACCACTCCTCCATAATTAATATATCTCATGCAATTTAAATAATATATATATATAAATTACCTAAGCGGGTTATCGTGATTGGGTCATGTTTAATCGTGCCCAATTGGCACGAAATATATTTATCTTTTTATTTATGCCGTGTTTTTAACGGGTCATCTTTGTGTTAGGCAAAAAAACACAACGTCGTGTCGGGCAAAATAAAGTCGTGTCATGTTGGGCTAGGCTCAAACACGACCCGTTTGCCCGAATTTCCAACCTTAATTAAGAACCTCAACCCCAGAGTTAGGTTATGCAATTACAACACCCCAAACTTTTAGTTAACTATTTTTTAAATGAATCTCAAACTTGGAGGGGAAAAAAGCACGAGATGTATTTTATTGAAATAATGGAAAATGAGGAAATAGGGAAGAAGCTCTTACATCAAGAATATAAAAAAATAAACTAAGTCCCCATCAAGCTTTATAGATAACTTGAGGGAATCATAAAAGATCCTATGAAAATGAAATAAAACCTTATTAAAACAGAAATTAAATCCCAAAACTAACATCAACCAAGGAAATATTTGAACTTTGTTTTTAATCTAAAGTGTGACAGGTGAGATAGATATCTGCTAACAAAGTTGCTTATTTATTATGGACCATACCACCACTATTTGATACAAGAGTGACTCATACCCAAGTGAGGAAAGTGACCAGTAACTTGATTACATTCTTTATATAAATGAGAGAACCAAACATTTATAACACTGATGTGGGATTGATAGTTATTCCACCTAGTTTTGAGAGATAGTGAGGGAGAGAATATGAAGGATTAGATGCATTTTAGAATAATGATTGAGTCTAATTCAATCCACAAGTGTTTCTAGCCATAAATCCAGGTCAATTCTATACTAATTAAAACAACTACCAATTTTGCATAAAATTCACATTGAGGTTTAAGAAGTTTGCTACAGTATGCACCTTTAATGTAACGCCCCGCGACCTGCCCTATTTGGTCGTGACCGTTATATCACTTATTCTCACATGGAAGAATTTAAAACTTTAGAATTAGGTCAACTTACATGTCGCAGCCCTTATAAGGGCCTCAGATTCATCATCAGAGTTGGCAGATAAATACATCAACATAGTTTAATAATGCACAATTATAGGCATCATTGAACTGCTACTAATTCCATTAAAACATATTTTTACATTCTCCAATACAAACCTCACTAAAGTTTCTCCTCATAAATTCCCCACATAAATTATGAAGCTGTTTAATTATAACTAAGGGTGAAATCTAAGTAAAAATATCTAAAATAAATGCCTAAATCAGAAATGCCTGTGTGACTTCTATCAACCTTTGCGACCTCTGACCTTCCACTAATCTATGAACAATATATGCGACCTCTATCCTTAGAAAATAAATAATATGGGAGGGATGAGCTCAATTAACTAAGCAAGGTTTAAATCAAAGTCCTCATCCCACGTGTCAATGTTAGTACTGAAAAATAAAAAATGTACTAACAAGGCAATAAAAATAATACAGTTAATAGGAAAAATGATGCAATATAAGAAAATAAGGAGAATATAAATTCCAACTCCTCAGATTACCCCGATAACCCAAGGGTTAATCTACATTAGTTCTCCACTCGACGACTTCTCCCAAGGCTCAATCTCTCTTGGTTCACCTCGACTTCCATCGTGACTCAATCTATCATGGTCCGCCATCTTAGTCCGCGACCTTTATTTTTATGACCTATGACATCTCATCCTTTATGGATTTATTCTAGGTGTTTTTAACCTAGTCATGCAAAAGGTCGTGACCTCCCCTCCAGTTTAAATCCAGGATGGATAATTCGTGGTGGCTATTAACTTCACACCTTGGCCGAGCTCTATCCCGCTGTAAGCCCCATAGTCAGTCTTAGGCTTAATCTCCCCAAAACTAATCATTTTTACGTCAAGCATTAAGAGGAGGCCCTCAACAGATAATGACACCTCGGCCTGGCCCAAAGTAGAGCTGCGGCCTTAACATTGAATCACATATAAAAAATAACCCAAGCATAATATGATACTACCTAAACTCCATGGCCTCAAAGAAGGAGTTAGAACTCTAGATCAATAACTAATAAGGGTATTTTAGTAAAACATTGATGTTGGATCCTAATTATCTAGCAACTAAAATCCTCAAAGATCAAAGTTGAAACCCTAAGTAAAACCTCCCAAGACCAAAATGAATATCCTCAAAGTCTCATGTTCTCAAAACAAAATATATATACGAGAAGCCTAAGGGAAAACTACTAAATCAATGAATTTAAGATGAATAGTAACATTTTGAGGTTTTTAAAATCCCAAATGAATCGTGAAATTTGATGGCCTTTAAACCTCGATGAATAGTTATTGTTCATGACCTATAAACCCATAAAACTCAATGAATAGTAAAGCTCCACCTAACCCTTAAATACATACCCAGACTCGTTTAATTCAATAGAAAACATTAAAACTAAAACTTTAATCAAGGAAGAGGATGAAAAAGATAGATCCCTTACATTTATAGACTTAGTCCAATGAATAACGACTAATCTTTAAAGCTTCCTCTTCTTCGGTGAACAGTAGAAGTCCAAGGCCTCCTTTCTAGCTGCACCTCCTATCGCCCTCAAAATCTTACTTTTTCTCTTTAAGTTGGAAATGGGGTTTTAGTAGCTTTGGGGAGTGTGCCAAGGGTTTTATTTATAGGAATTACTCGGGAGCTTATAATTTCCACTTATGACATCGCCTTTTCATAAATAACCCTCCAAAAAGGCTTCTAGAATCTCCCAGACTTGTTCATCAAGTTATAACCTAATTAAGCCACATCATCACCCTACGTGTTAAGACTCAGCAAGTGTATGGCATCAAAATCTGCAACAAGTTTCCTTCGGTGTGGCCTTCTTTTCATATCTCCAACCTATGCCTTCCAACGTCGTGGAATTTTCTCTAAAACTCCAATTATGGAAACAACTTCCTATATGGCCGCGACCTAGTAAGATTTTAGAATTGTGACAGCCTCCCCAAATTAGAAAATTATGTCCTTGTAATTCAATAATAAAAGATAGTAACTTAAAGAGTACCTTGGAATAAATGTGTGTACTTTATTGAATGGTTGTCTCTAACTCCCAAGTAGTCTCCTTCGTGGACTGGTGTCTCCAAAGTATTTTGACTATAAAAATGGTCTTTGTCCTTTGTTTCTTTTCTTTATTCTCCTAAATTACAACTGGGGCCTCATCATAACTCAAATCGCCACAAATTTCAATAGGCATATGGTTAATAATATGTTTTGGGTCTCTAATATAGTTTCTCATCATTGACATATGGAACACATTGTAACATGGGATATGTTTGGGGTCAGATCAAGTCTGTGGGAAGTCTTTCCAATGCTCTCAAGTATCTCAATAGGTATCCACGTAAATAGACTCAATTTTCACTTATTCCCAAACCTCATAACTTATTTTCGAGGGGAAACTTTAAGGAATGCATGATCCTTAACTTCTAAGTCTAGCTCCCTTCTTTTGTCATCAACCCAAATCTTTTACCTACTTTGATACCCCGTAACCTTTTTTGAATAAGTCTCTCCTTGTATGCGACCTTCTCTATCATCTCAGGCCTCAAAAGTTTCCTTTCTCCCACTTTATCCCAATATAAAGGGTTGCAGCATCTTCTCCCATATATGGTAGTGTAAGGAGCCATTTTTATACTTTACTCGTAGTGATTGTTATACACACAAATTCTAGTAGGTGTAGGTGATCTTCCTAACTTTTGCGAAAGTCCAAAATATAATCCCTCTTTATATCTTCTAGGGTTTGATTGGTTCTCTTAATTTGTCCAAATGTTTGTGGATAGAAGGTTGTGTTAAAGTCTATCCCTGTCCCTATTAGCCTTTAAAAGCTCTTCCAAAATCCTAAAGTAAATATAGGGTCGCAGTCAGACACTATGGTAAAAAGCACTCCATAGAGTCTAACAATTTCCTTGATAAAAAGTTTAACCAAATAATCAACATTGATCATTGTCTTGACAGTCAAAACGTGCACAAACTTTATTAATTTATTCACAGTAACCCAAATGGAATCCACTCCCCCCTTGTGCTCGTTGAAGCCCTTATACTCTTGACTCACTTGAGTCTATATTGTATAAGTTCTCATCTAGTTTGGAAATAGTGACAAAATTATGTCCATCCTAGAAACCAAAGAACCTCAGAGATTGGTTTGCTATTTCATTCATATATCTTGTTATGATCAAGATCTTATTACCAACACTCACACACAGTAGAATGCATCATGTACATGTCATATTGCATATTTATGTGTGTACATATGTTGAGTATGTTTAAATCCCTAAATTTGATTTGTAAATATTTTTTTAGGATTTTATAAACATTTTTTAATAAAGGTTTTATTAATTAAAACTTGATTTTAGAAGTTTGTGGGTTCAATCTCTAATTATAGATTAATGGGTTTATTGGCTCGAAGTTGTTTTGGGTAGAAACCAAAAGCGGCACAGACTTCAGGGTTTGGTTGTAATTAATTTATGACGCGCGTTTTATATCTATTTATTGGTTAACACCTGTTGCTTGCTGATTGGTGGGATTTGTGTTTCTTCACTGAGTATACAATCGCGTATCTTTACAACCGTTGGATCAAACCTTATCAACGTCCTACATGCTTTCTTTGGTAATCCCTGTGTATCCCTCCTGAACCAATCAGGTGACTTTTAATCACCGCTTTCTGTGAGCCCTTGGATTTAATTCAATCCATCTTGACTCAATCCTGACCCTTGTTTTTGAACCTGCTTCTCGATCCTTCTCTTCGTCCTATAAAAAGGATCCTCCTCTCAGTTGTCCAAGACTTTTGGCCAATTCATTCCTGAGAATAAAAAAGAGAGAGTAGAGAGAAGAGAGAGATAAGAGAGAAAATAGAGATACCATAAAGAAAGAGAGAGAGTTAGAAACCCTAACCCCTGTTCGTCAATCCTCTTTCAAACCAAACACTCCACAAAAAACTCCTACATATCCAAAACACTACTCTGAGTGTTCTTGATTTTTTGAGAGATATTTGTGTTGTTGTAATCTCCTGTTCATTAGATCTTGTTTTCAACTTAAACTGTTTACTTAGATCTATTTTCTTCTTCATAGAAATTTTAGATCTATGTTCTGCATGTTACATCACACTTAGATTTACATAGTTTATTTCTCATCTTGAGAAATATATTGTTGATTCTTTTCTGAAAATTATTTTTATCTCTAAATCAACAATAAATGTTTTTTGTTTCTAGTTCTCTTAAAACTAAACCTTTGACCTAGTTTGGAATCACACTTGGAGGTTTTCAATCTCGAAAATCTTTTCAAAACTCTAAGATTGATTAAGATCTTGATTGTCTTCTAAGCAAGATATCCGTAGATTCTGGGATTGATTTAAAGGTCAAACAGGTTCAAAGTTTTGTGAGAAGAGAGAAAAAGAAAAATCACTGCATATAGCCTTATATGTAATTTGCTAGGACTATTTGTACTTGATAAGTGTGAGTGTGTGCATGCATGTGTTAGAGATCACCTCCACAAAAACTTTAACACGACAACACGAAAAGTGTTGGTAATAAGATCGTGTGAACAAGAGTCGACGTAAAGTGCTGGAACAAATCAGAAGTTAACAAACTGGGAGAACAACATCTACAATCAGAACTGCAGAGAAGTTATAAGGACACCAGAGGGTAAATTCCTAAACTTATATAGGTCTAAGTTGTATGCATGTTAGTTATCTAGTTTGTAACTCATAAATTTGTTTTAGTGGTTTTTTTTTTATTTTACTCCGTAGAGGGAGTCGTGGATATTTCCTCAATTGGTGAGGTTTTACCACGTAAAAAATCGTGAACTTAATCTTTCTACATCTCCTCATCTCATTCTTGGTTGTGTTGAGTTTAAAGTTTGTTTAAACTGTTTTATAAACATGTTAGTTAAATCTTGAATAGATCTCGTACATACTGTTTTGTTAAACACATCTTGTGTTCAAATAGTTTTATTTTTTCAAGAAAAGAGTTTCCTCAAAAAATAGCTCGGAGTTACTTAAATAGTTTATTTTTAATAAACGGCTTTAGTAACTTATTTTCAATTGGTATCAGAACTTGGTAAACTTCTTTTAAAGAGATCCTGTATTTCTGAAATTGTTTTCTGAAAATCAAATATGGACGAAAAAAATGAAAGATTTGGTAACTTGAACAGACCTCCTATCTTTGATGGAACCAATTTTGCTTACCGAAAAGTAAGAATGATTGCTTTCATTCAAGGAACTCTGGGAGATGATGTCTGGGACATTGTTGAAAATGGTTACACTTTTCCTACAAAACCATCCACTGAAGGAAGTAATGAGAGGGTTAAGAAAGCATTAAGTGAGTTCACTCAAGAAGAGAAACAAGTTTCTCGAAATAATAACAAAGGAAATAATGCCATATTTATGTCTATAAATGAACATGAGTTCAAAAGAATCTCATTCTGTACCACTTCTAAGGAAGCTTGGGACACTTTAGTTACTGCTCATGAAGGTGACACTAGAGTTAAGGCTGCTAAAACTCAAATGCTCATTCAACAGTATAATTCCCTAATTACGTCTAAGAGTGAGTCATTTGATGACTTCTATATGAACCTAACTGATATTGTTACCAAACTGCATGCTAATGGGATAACTTATGATAGACAAGAAATTGTATCTAAAATTATGAGATCATTACCACAGAAATTTGATAACAAAAGATATGCTATTGAGGAAATGTGTGATATTAATCTCAATCCTGAAATACTCAGTAGTAAATTAAGAACTGTGGAAATGGAACTGGAATTTAAGAAACAACTGACCCAGTCCCATAGAAAACAGACGAGTTCCAATCTAAGTTTCTCTTCTAAATTGATTAAGCCTGAGTTTAATATTTCCAATGATGACTCTGATGAGGAATGCGATATAGAGAGTTTGGACAATCATATTGCCTTAATGTCAAAACAGTTTAAGAAAATCAGTAAGTTTAGAAACAAAATGGCAAATAAACAAGGCAAGTCAAATTATCCAGCACCCTCTAATCACAGACCTCATGAGAAAAGCAATGACAAAAATCACAAGGACTCTCACATTAGACCTAATAGAGACCTTAAGAAGATTGAATGCTATAGATGTGGTAAACTGGGACACATTGCACAAGACTGTAGAGTTAACTTGAATATTCAAAACAAACACACTAGAGCCAACATTTGCAAAACATGGGATGATTCAAGTGACTCTGAAAATGAGGAACTTGAGTCATCTGATGTTTTTGATCCTTGCATGTCTTTCTTTGCCAACATTATATATAATGATGATATGCCTGTGCTTGTTAGTGAGGATAAATCAAATAATTCTATGTCTGATGGTTCTAATATTGCTGTTTCTGGTTTAGATGCTTTGATTACTGAGAATATTGTTATCTCTTCTTTGGGGTGTGTGAGTCAAAGGGAAAGCGATAATGATGATGTCAATGGGTGTGTGAGTTCAAAGAATGAATCCTTAGGGGTCACTTCACACACTACACTTAGTGACTCGGACAATGAAGACCTCCCAGACATTCACACACTTTATGCTAAAACTCTCAAGAAAAGTGCTAGACTAGAAAAAAATTGTGAAAGATCTCACCAAAAATCTGGAAGATCTAAGCCTGATGGTCAAATTGAATGCTGAAGAGTATACTACCCAATGTTTAACTCATGAAAGTGAAATTAAAATGTTTGATGAAAAACTCAGAAATTTGACTGAAACAAATGAAATTATGGAGAAAAAGTACAAAGGAACATTGTTAGAATTGGAACAAACTAAAGAAAAGACAGCAACTGTTTTCAAAAAATTTACAAAATTTGAAAATAATTCAAACTGTTTTGATGAATTTGTTGCTGAATCAAAAACCAATTCTAATGATCGAACTGGAATAGGGTTTTACCGCAATTTGAAGACACAAACAAAATCTTTTGAACCTATCAAGTTTGTGTCAAGAGGCAAAAGGTCTATTGAAACATGCCCAGACTTTCATTCTCTAAAAACTGAGTTTGATTCAAAACATCATAATTTTAACATTGGGGAATCAAGTTTATCTAAACATGAAAGTTCACCTAAGGCTAAATACGTCTGCTCCTTTATTAGAAAGAGTGAATCTACATTTAAACCTGTACTACCTAGGAATAGAGTTCAACCTCAAAATTTCTCAAAACCTTTGTTTAGAGACTTTCCTAAGGAGACCCCAATTTTGAGCAATCTTTACTGCTCCTACTGCGACATATACGGTCACTCCTTTGATGGTTGCTATGATAGGATACTAGTTAAACATGTCTATAATCCTCATATCTATCAGAACTTTAACTATTCTAGAAGGAGCCGCAACAATTATATACTTCCTAGACAACCAGATAAAAACTTTAATTATAGAAAGAGAAAGACCAAACCTAAAAGAACATTTCCTAGAAGGAATCCTAAGCACTTTCCTAAACCAAATGCTCAAGTCTTTCATAAAATTCAAAATCATGCGCAAAACATTTTTCAGCAAAAATCCAATGCTCGCAAATTTTATCAATTGAGAGCTAATAAGTGAAAAATGAAAACTAAAGCAATTTGGGTTAGAAAAGATGATCTATTACCTCAGATGAAGTGTAAAATAGTTGTTACTGCTCTAAAATCTCAACACACATCATCTCATTGGTATTTAGACTCTGGATGTTCTAAGAACATCACAAGGGATGAAACTATTAAACAAAACCAGCTTTGCTGGTGGTAAAGTCATTTTTGGTGATGGAGTTTCATCTCAAATCATAGGCAAAGGAACTCTCCAAGAAGATGGACTTCCTGTTCTTGAAAATGTCCTTCTAGTTAAAGGTCTTAAGGCAAATCTACTTAGCATTTCACAATTTTGTGACTCAGATCATACTATTATCTTTTCAAAGAACAATTGCAAAATTTTAAATGATAAAGGTGAATGCATAATTACAGGATTCAGAACCCTTGACAATTGCTATACTGTCATGAACAATTTTGAAATCTGTAATGTTGTCAGAATGGATGACAATGAGATATGGCATAACATAATGGGTCATATAAATTACGATAATCTTAGTAGACTGACCTCTCAAGAAATAGTTAGAGGAGTTCCTAAAATCAAACCCATTCCCAATATTGTCTGTGGTCCATGTCAGGAAGGTAAAATTGTTAAGTCACCTCATAAGAAAGTTAATGATATTCTTACCTCTAATCCCTTGGAGCTCATCCATATGGACCAAATGGGTCCCTCCCAAACTGTTAGTCTCTGTGGACACAGTTATATTCTAGTTATGGTTGATGACTTCACCAGATTTACTTGGGTAGCCTTTTTAAAACAAAAGTCCGACACTTTTCAAACTTTCCTAAAAATTCTTCTTCGGATTGAATATGAAAAGGACACTCAAGTAAATAGAATTCGTAGTGATAGAGGTGGTGAATTCAAAGACACTGGTATTATTGAATACTGTGACTATAATGGTTACAAACATGAATTCAGTGCTCCTAAGACTCCTCAACAAAATGGAATTGCCGAGAGAGAGAATAGTACTCTACAAGAGATGGCACGAGTTATGTTACATGCCAAGAAGTTACCTAAATACTTTTGGGTAGAATCTATTCGTACTGCATGTTACATCATAAATAGGGTCTATCTTAGAAAGAATTCCAAACAAACTCCTTACGAACTTTGGTACAATAAAAAGCCTAACCTTAAGTACCTTAGAACTTTTGGCAGTACTTGTTATGTATGCAAAGATAGGGAACACTTATCCAAATTTGAGAGTTGGGGAGATAAAGCTATATTTCTAAGATACTTGCCTAACAATAGAGCTTATCAAGTGTATAATCTTCGCACTAAAACTTTGATGGAATCCATAAATGTAATTGTAAGTGACACTATTGTAGAGAACAAGACTCGTGAATCTACTATTGAGGAAGAATCTACAAACATTTTAGAAAATGACTCTTCTGAAATAGATAATTCATTACCAATTGAGATACCTGAAGTACCTAACTGGGTTTCTAAAGATCATCCCATAAACAATGTAGTTGGTAACCCTAGTGAGCCAGTGCATACAAGATCCCAACTAAGAAATTATGCACATTATCCATGTTTTGTTTCCCTTGTGGAACCAAAGAATGTAAATGAGGCATTGAATGACTCTCACTGGATTTCTGCTATGCAGGAAGAACTTCTTCAATCTGTCATTAGTGATGTTTGGTATCTTGTTCCTCGTCCTGAGCACAAAAAGGTTATTGGCACACGTTGGATTTTCAAAAATAAGACTGATGAAAATGGGATAATAATTAGAAATAAAGCTAGATTAATTGCTCAAGGATACTTTCAAATTGAAGGAATAGATTTTAACGAGACTTTTGCTCCTGTTACTCATTTAGAATCTGTTCGTATGCTCTTTGCTATAGCTTGCCACATGCATTTTACACTTTATCAAATGGATGTCAAATCTGCATTCCTTAATGGAATATTGACTGAAGATACCTATGTAGAACAACCTAAAGGGTTCATTGACCCTCAATATCCAAATCATGTATTTAGTCTTAAAAAGGCTTTGTATGGCCTTAAACAAGCACCTAGAGCTTGGTATGAGCATCTTTCCAGTTTCCTCTTAGATAAAGGTTTCAAAAGAGGTGGAAATGATCAAACTCTTTTTGTCAAACATTTTGACAAACACATCATTATTGCTCAAATTTATGTTGACGATATTATCTTTGGATCAACTTCTCCCTCAGAAGTAAAATCCTTCTCTGAAACTATGCATAAGGAATTTTAAATGTCCCTTATGGGGGAGTTACAATTCTTCTTAGGCCTTCAAGTCAAACAAAATTCAGAAGGATTATTTGTATCGCAATCTAAGTACGCTTTAGAGATAGTAAAGAAATTTGGCCTCGAGAGTGCTAAAGATGCTAGAACGCCCATGAGTACTAAGTTAAAACTTTCTAAAGATATAGAAAATTCGTAGATCCTACTCTATATCGTAGTATGATAGGAACCTTACTATATCTTACTGCCTCGCGTCCTGATATTATGTATGATGTGTGTGTATGTGCTCGTTATCAAAATAACCCTAAAGAGAGCTATTAGAATGCTGTTAAACGTATCATTAAATATGTAAAAGGCACTCTGAATCTAGGACTTTGGTACACTAATGACACACCAAGCACTATAATTGGGTACACTGATGCTGACTGGGCTGGGTGTACTGATGATAGTAAAAGCACATCAAGAGCATGTTATTATATATGTAATAACTTGGTAGGATGGAGTAGTAAGAAACAAAACTGCACATCACTCTCGACAGCTGAATCTGAATACATCGCGGCTGGCAGTTGTTGTGCTCAATTACTGTGGCTTAAACAAATGCTAAGTGATTATGGTATTCAAGAAAACCAATTGCATCTCTATTGTGATAGTCAAAGTGCGATTAATATTTCTAAAAACCCTGTTCAACACTCGCGAACAAAGCACATAAAAATAAGACATCACTTTATGCGCGAATTGGTTGAAACTAAGGAATTAGAAATCAATTATCTTCCTACTGATTTGCAACTCGCAGATATGTTCACCAAACCTCTAGATTATAATAGATTCATTTCCTTGCGTAAATCTATTGGTATGATTTGTGTTGAGTAATATCTTTACTGTTTATCCAAGTTTTTTTCCCTTTGTCCATTTGAGACAAAATTGGGGAGAAATTTGAGTCTATTTATTCCTTACGTATGCTAAACTTCTTGATCTTAGTGATTCATTGCAGGTTTTTGTACAGTTTTTCTCAACTGACATCATAGGGTATTCAATTGTAAATAGTTGAGTTATGTACTTTTGTTTTCTAGGATTTGGGTAGATAGATTCTTTATAGGAATAGGTTTTTCTTATGTTTTGTCGCCCTACGAGTCCTAGTTGACTCAAAGGAGATTTTGTCTCATATTTCCAAAGGGAGAGATTGTAGCCCTTATACTCTTGACTCACTTGAGTCTATATGGTATAAGTGCTCATCAAGTTTGGAAATTGTGATAAAATTACGTCCATCCTAGAAACCAAAGAACCTCATAGATTGGTTTGCTATTTCATTGATATATCTTTTTGTGATCTAGATCTAATTACCAACACTCACACATAGTAGAATGCATCATGTACATGTCATATTGCATATTTATGTGTGTAAATATGTTGAGTATGTTTAAATCCCTAAATTTGATTTTAAAATATTTTTTTGGGATTTTATAAACATTTTTTAATAAAGGTTTTATTAATTAAAACTTGATTTCAGAATTTTGTAAGTTCAATCTCTAATTATTGATTAACGGGTTTATTGGCTCAAAGTTGGTTTGGGTAGAAACCAAAAGAGGCAGAGACTTTAGGGTTTGGTTGTAATTAATTTATGACGCGCATTTTATATCGATTTATTGGTTAACACCTGTTGCTTGCTGATTGGTGGGATTTGCGTTTCTTCACTGAGTATACAATCATGTATCTTTACAACCGTTGGATCAAACCTTATCAACGTCCTGCATGCTTTCTTTGGTAATCCCTGTGTTTCCCTCTTGAACCAATCAGGTGACTTTTAATCACCGCTTTCTATGAGCCCTTGGATTTAAGTCAATCCAGCTTGACTCAATCCTGACCCTTATTTTTGAACCTGCTTCTCGATCCTTCTCTTCATCCTATAAAAAGGATCCTCCTCTCAGTTGTCCAAGACTTTTAGCCAATTCATTCTTGAGAATAAAAAAGAGAGAGTAGAGAGAAGAGAGAAAAGAGAGAAACCAGAAAGAAAGAGAGAGAGTTAGAAACCCTAACCCTAACCCCTGTTCGTCAATCCTCTTTCAAACCAAACACTCCACAAAAAACTCCTACATATCCAAAACACTACCCTGAGTGTTCTTGAGTTTTTGAGAGATATTTGTGTTGATGTAACCTCTTGTTCGTTAGATTTTGTTTCCAACTTAAACTGTTTACTTAGATCTATTTTCTTCTTCATAGAAATTTCAGATCTATGTTCTGCATGTTACATCACACTTAGATTTACATAGTTTATTTCTCATCCTGAGAAATATATTGTTGATTCTTTTCTAAACATTGTTTTTATCTCTAAATCAACAATAAATGTTTTCTGTTTCTAGTTCTCTTAAAACTAAACCTTTGACCTAGTTTGGAATCACACTTGGAGGTTTTCAATCTCGAAAATCTTTTCAAAACTCTGAGATTGATTAAGATCTTGATTGTCTTCTAAGCAAGATATTTGTGGATTCTGGGATTGATTTAAAGGTCAAATAGGTTCAAAGTTTTGTGAGAAGAGAGAAAAAGAAAAATCACTGCATATAGCCTTATATGTAATTTTCTAGGACTGTTTGTACTTGATAAGTGTGAGTGTGTGCATGCATGTGTTAGAGAGAACCTCCACAAACACTTTCACACTACAACACAAAAAGTGTTGGTAATAAGATCTTATGAACAAGAGTCGACATAAAGTGCTGGAACAAATCAGAAGTTAACAAACTGGGAGAACAACATCTACAATCAGAACTGCAGAGAAGTTATAAGGACACCAAAGGGTACATTCCTAAACTTATATAGGTCTGAGTTGTATGCATGATAGTTATATAGTTTGTAACTTATAAATTTGTTTTAGTGGATTTTTTTTCATTTTACTCCGTAGAGGGAGTCGTGGATGTTTCCTCAATTGGTGAGGTTTTACCACGTAAAAAATCGTGAACTTAATCTTTCTACATCTCCTCATCTCATTCTTGGTTGTGTTGAGTTTAAAGTTTGTTTTAACTGTTTTATAAACCTGTTAGTAAAATCTTGAATAGATCTCGTACATACTGTTTTGTTAAACACATCTTGTGTTCAAATTGTTTTTTTTTTCAAGAAAAGAGTTTCCTCAAAAAACATCTCGGAGTTACTTAAATAGTTTATTTTTAATAAACGGCTTTAGTAACATATTTTCATTCGTGATGACCAAATAATAAAATCTATGGAAATATTTTTCCACTTCCACTTTGGGATAGGCAATGGCTGCAATAACCCAGCCGATCTTTAGTGCTCGACCTTAATTTATTGGCATACTAGGAATTTAGCAACGAACTCTGCGGTTTAACTACACTAAATCTGTCTACTTGTCACAGTCATTGATCTTGACAAGTTGGACTTGTCAAGTTCAATGACCGTGACAAGTCTAGGGGTGACAACTTTTGTTGTCATGGACTTATCACGGTCATTGATCGTGACAGGTTCATTAGAATTATCACGGTCATGTAACGGTCTATGACCTTGACAAGTTTTGTCACGGTTTAGGACCGTGACAAACTCGTGACAATAATTAAAGAATTTTCACGGTCAATGGAATTGTCACAGACTTGTCACGATCATTGACCGTGACAATGCTGGACAAATTTGAAAATAAATCCGCTGGGTAGTATGGCCACTACCACTGTCCAGCAGTATATTTGTACCTGTTATAGCAATGTTATACATGTTCAAACATCATATATCCAAATAAAATAAAGATATTGAAAATATACATTCAAAACCATATGCATCACGATATAATCCAAATATAATTCAGTTGTAACAACTTAAAACAATTCAATTCAAATAATGTCACTACATATATGGGGTAACGTTAACTCTGAGGAGGTGAGTAGGCCACACGATATACGAATTGACACACCTAGCAACATACATCGTGCCTCATTGTTCGCACAACCACAATGGGGAGTTCTCCTCCCCGGGTATCACATGCGTGACGAGCACCTTGGACTTGATGTCTTGAAGAAAACTGTGACACCCCGCTCAATGAAATCCTGGGTGATCAGTCCTATATCAAATTAAAATAGGAATATTATCTTGTTCATTCTTAGCATCACTGTTGATTTTTTTTTTAAAACTTACTAACCACCTAGTATTCAAAAGTTGATGTCAAAATTTTAATCTTTTTATTTAACAACAACAACCATGAAAATATCAATACGAACCATTCACACAAACCATGAATCTAAAGCAATACTGAATAAATAAATAAATGACCGGCCGAATAAACCATCGATAGAAAACCAACATCCACTAATATAATCCAACAAAGAATAGTAACCAGTACAAAGTCCGACTGAAATGAAAATAGTTGGGGAAACATGCCCGAAAGAAATACAAAGCTGCATCCTACTCTAGGAATGAAATGACTGAAGCGTCTATGTCCAAATCCTGCAACATCCACTCCTGTTGCAGCTACGCATCCCTAGAAAAGATCTTCAAGTTTGGTATCCATGTGGCTGGATACCTAAAAGGTTTTGAAAATATTTTGCAAGAATGGGTCAGAGCCCAAAGTCCTTCTGAAAATATTTTGCAAGTGAATTAAAAGGCAACAATTAAAATGTATGAATGCTCTTCATCTTTAAGTTAGTGTCGCACTCCCTTGACATACATCTCACCCCTCCTCTAACGTGCAGACATAACGCTTTCTTCCTGACCCTCCTAGTCACACCACCCCATCTAACTAGCCTTGTCATAAAACTCCTTGAACTCTACTCTAACCCGAGTAATTTGTATCTTTACTTCGTAAGTTATTTATCACATTAACTTAATTAATTATTTCTTAAAAGTCATATAACATTCGCTAGTTATATAAGTAATACAAATTCTCTGCATGTATTTAATTATCCGTATATAATTATCTACTCCATAATATACGTAGAACTATATTCCAGAATTATTCATATGTAGAATATAAAAAAAAAAACGCTCTTAAAAGCCATATAACATTCACTAGTTATATAACTAATACAAATTCTCTTCATGTATTTAATTACCCATATATAATTATCTACTCCATTATATACGTAGAACTATATTCCACAATCACACATATGTTGTATATAACAAAAACCATCATTCCGAGTAATACCTCATCGGATGCATTCTCTAAAGTGTTATTTTCCCAGGTCTACTCAGTCCCACCTGGATTTCTGAGACAGCTAGCCACCGCCGAATCAGAACATAGAAATCTAAACGTATTGGAGGCGGTCATATTCCCTCGAGTGTGAAGACAATCATCTCAATTCCCACCTCTATTTGGACGCTATGACCTGGGATATACTCGCCCTACTCCTCAAGCGAGGGGATTCACCCACATCGTGCAACCTCCCCCGATAGCACTAGATCATATAATTCTAAATAAATACCTAGCCACCGGTATTTATGAGCACACAATATATATATATATATATATATATAATTAAATCCCGGCTTTACCGTGCACAAAGCCCGTAACACTAGCCAACATATTCCGGAGGCAATGGTCTGATTCTAATTGAATTAATTTACCCATTAATTAAGTTAATATCTCCCCGACTCTATGGTCCGACTCTAATTTAATTAATATGCCAATTAATTAACTTAATATCTCCCCGAGTCTATGGTCCGACTCTAATTTAATTGATATGCCCATTAATTAACTTATTATCTCCCCGAGTCTATGATCCGAGTCTAATTTAATTAATATACTCATTAATTAATTTTATATCTCCCTGGTGTCACACAACAAATTTTCCCGAACTTGCTCACCTGATACGAATTTCCATCTCTTAGAACGTACTCCTCAAAATTTCATTATAAAGAGAACGCTTCTAATTAAATAATATTTAACAATTTATTATATCATCCTATAATAAATTATTCCAGCTGTAAGCTTTAATTAATTAATCCCCCGTTAATTAATCTATTATCATGGCATCACTCAACCAAAATATCTAGACACCCCCATGGTCCATAATACAGTATCCCCAAGTCTGAGGTTTTCAATTTACTCAATCTGCCCAGATTTTTAAAATACCGTTTTGGAGCATTTTGGGGCCGTTTTGGAAAAAGCGTATTAGAGAACAAAAGTTAAAAAACGCCATTTTCTAGAGGTTCTTGCGGATAGAATCTCCATCAACAGCTTCTGTGAAGCTTTTTACCCAGAAATATCCACTAAAATCCTTACGAATCAAAACCAGTCCCAATAACTTGATTCGTAACTTCCCCAAATCAAAACCCAATTTGTATTACCCAATCCAAAAATCATTTGTATAACACCTACTATGATATGAATTGAATATCACCAATTTACATTGAAGAAATTTAATCGCTTGACTTATAAATTCGTAGTGTCTGATTATCCATTGGTGTAGATATCGTTGTGTGATGAAGAACACCTTCCTTGTTCTTCCTCTTTGGCTCTCAAGAGTCTTCCCTCTTTGTCTCTTATGTTCTCAAATTTCTCCCAAATGAGTCATGGCTGTCCACATATCCGAAACTTAGGTTTTTATCTCCAAATCCCGTTTTTAATCATATGGACCTAATTAAAATGGCCCCAATACCCCAGAGTGGGCTCGGTTATTCCCAAAAATATTCCGTGACCCATTTACCACCCCTGGGTACACTTTTTCGACCATC
Source organism: Sambucus nigra (assembly GCA_949130495.1). Classification (NCBI taxonomy): domain Eukaryota; kingdom Viridiplantae; phylum Streptophyta; class Magnoliopsida; order Dipsacales; family Adoxaceae; genus Sambucus; species Sambucus nigra. The sequence continues at coordinate 368,225,518 of OX422212.1, forward strand.
TCGATCCATCCGGACTCAACCGTGCACTCAGAATTGACATTTAAATTAATTTATAAAAAGTCCCTATCTCGCACCCAACTTAGTCTATATCCGACTTCTGGCTGAGATAAATAAATGTCACGGCACTTATACACGTTATGACGTAAATAAATTATTACTATTCACTTAGTAATTTAATTTCCGTAAATATTAACCATCTTCTATCTGATTGATATTTAAATAAATATTAACACAACTAATTCAATTAAATTACGACGCATAAGTAATTTAAAAAAATTTCGAATTAATTAAATATTAAATGCATAGAAATACAGGGTGTTACATACTACCCCCCTTATAAAGGAATTTTGTCCCCGAAATTTGGTTATAACTGCGGCGAATAACTCTGAATACTGCTCTTACATATCATTCTCCCGCTCCCATTTATACTCATCAATACTGTGATGTCCCCACTCCACTACACTCTAACTGGTAGTACTACCGTAGACTACAACTTGCGCTCACATATCTACTAGTCTCTTTTATATGAGGTGTCTTATTGCAAGTCATTCTCCTCGAGTGGAACGTGCCCAAAAAGTCCTATCCTTCCTCCTGTATCTCTCCAGCTATGCCACGTGCTACACATCACGTATCCACTGAAGATGTTATGGAAACCCCAGTCGACAAGCCACCGGTACCACCCTTTGAAAGATAGGGAAATGACCCACATACCTCGATGCTAGCTTCCTTTTCTTATCGAACTTCACCACTCCTTTCATAGGAGACACCCGAACCAATACCTGGTCACAAATCTTTAATTCGATGGACCCTGACAACATAGTGCCCCAAAGGATGAGCCTATACTCCACCGACTCCACTATCTCTATGTTAGGAAATTCTCCTCCTTATGTCCCTGAACTATATGAAAGGTTACAACTTACTCAATTCCCACTGCTGGACCATAACCCATTTCGGGTCCTAGCAGCTTGTTATTTTCTCACCTCTTATCAACCAAAGGTGGATAATGAAACATTTCCCATAAAGTCTCCCAAGGTGTCACGTAGATACTAAACTGTTACGAGGCATCACACTTAACTCTACCTATGGTAATTACTATTCCCGAATCACCCAAAAATCTAGAATGCACAATCCTCACTTATCATTTACCCATCAACTTATAGGCGACACGTTCAACCCAATGTGTAACTTTGTCCCTATCACCTCCTGACACTTTTTACCAGAGGTGGGATTGAAAGGTCTCATCCGAATTCCCAATAATGTTGAACGACACCTTGTTCTATTTCACTCATTCCCATTAATAGTAAAGTTGGGCATACTACTCGATAGTATAACCCATTTCGAGACAAAAATTCGTGTTCATGTCAATCCATTCAACAACCCATTAGAAACCTTGACCCCTCCACGATTTTTACCAACCTGAGCATTAATTCCATCTCTGAAACCATAAAATTTTAAAAACTTCTTGGTTGATACCCTCAAATCAACCTTTTTCCCATTCATAAATGGTCTATCCGGAGACAAATTCACCATATCTCACTCAACACCAATTCTTATGCTCAAGAACTATATTCCCTGTGTAGTTTTCGTCAGATAGGAATCTACACCTTATCTATGCGTAAGACCACTCTAAGCATATAACTAAGTGATATTCTTTTCCATTTCTCCAGAAATGTGACTTCTTTCTTGCCTTAAGATATTTGTTACATCTGCCTCCACCGTCTTCACACTCCTTACAGTGGAGATAGTTCACCTTGATACGCATATAGTTGGATTATTTCCTCTTTCAAATGAATTTCAGTTCACTACACTTTTTCACTTATTTTCCAACTGCCCTACAGGTATACATTCAATATGTTCATTCACGTATCCTTTTATTTAAGATGACTCTGAAATCACACTAACCAGGGCGCCCATACACCTTAAATCCCATGCATATAATATACTAAACAACCCTACCCTCTGAAGTCTATTTTATAAAATATTTTCGTGAGCCCAACCTTCTTTCGGGTGGAACCTCGCAAAGAATATACATCCTACCCTAGAATACCGAACACGATAGTCTTGCTATAACCTCCCACTATCACTTACTCGTCGCTAACCAATCTGTACCCAGGATAAAATCATGCTCGCAACGAACTTCTCAAAATGAGTTAACCAAGAATTTACCCTCTTAGTGTTCACACCTTCTCCTCTGCAGGTAAAACAAAAGAGAGCCCCATTACCCCACGGTAAACATATACTTAATAGTAACACTACGATACACCCATTAAACTCGTCTCCCTTGTGAATATAGTGTTAAGAAGAATACTGTGACCACTTGTGTCACAAATTTCGAATCCGAGGATAAAACTCATACTTCCAGTCGCCTATACACCAGTGGCCCAAATGGTTCCTGGACATAATATTCTCATCCAACCGAACCAAAACTTCATAATTGTTGTCCCTACTAGGCATCCCACTCATATCTCCTGATTCACTGTGGACATAATCAATTGTTGTGGTCCCATTTTCCACACATAAGACACTTCTCTGTGTCAATCACCTGCCTCTGGCCCCAATGGCCATGTCAAGGTTGTCTCTCTCGCGTACATGGTAGTCTTAACCCAAATTGTTACCCACGTTGTCCCTTTGACTTTGATAGCCCTGTGCAACTCGTTGTTGGCCTCGACGACCCGGATTAAATCCACCGCCAATCGGTAGGAATTTTATTGATATAAATCATATAGATGGGTTCCTTTACTGGGTATCCCCTTGTGGTGCCTCACTAGCACTGCTAAATACGATCTTGCCTTTTGGTCAAATACTCCACCTCCTTTGGCTTCCTTTGCACAGAAGTATTGATATCAAATCGAAAACATACTACTTTGTTGACTATAGCCCCATAATCCTAGCTGGAGTTTTCCATCCACGCTTGGGTACGAAGTTTGTTGCATAATTCAACTTTCCCTTATGTCCAGCCACTGTCCAGCCCTTCTGAAGTAAGTACTGAAATCTCCTTTGCCTACCGGTTCAAACGGATGATGCAAAGATTTGCGGTCAAACCGCACCCTAATTTTTTTTTATTATTTATCGTATTTCTCCATTGTTGTGGTGACTAACCCCTACCACTACAACACTGCCCCACTGGGCCAAATATTTCATTCAAAATTTAGTCTTGGGTGCCACCGCACACCACCCTACACAATTGTCTTTGGGTTATTTCCTCCCATTGACTTATCGTATTACTTTTCTACTCGAATCCTTATAGATATCCCTTCCAAAAGGGTCCTTCCACACTTTACCCACCCTTTGCTGACTACGCTGGGTGAGACTGAAATTGTACCACCGTTATCTACAACAGTGTTTTGGGAGACTATCGCTCCCAAGTGATTATTCTATCCCCACTGGCTTGAATAAAAATCAAGGTGATTCCTATCACGATCACCATTTTCGGAATAACCTATATCTTATGTTGAGACTCTCCTCCTGCAATTCTCATATGGCCCTCGTTGGTCGCCCCAAAGAATGTTCGGTATACAAAGCCCAACCGAACTCGTGTATGAATCAACTCACTATACTTGATGCAGGAGAACATAACTCGCATACGTAGATGAATACAACAATCCTATTATAAGGATCTACATCAAAGAATGCTAAGCTAAAACGTGAAAAGATGCACAGATCCTAAGGACACTAGAACCTGATGCTCTGATACCATCTGTGACAACCCACTCAATGAAATACTGGGTGATCAGTCCTATATCAAATTAAAACAGGAATCTCCTCTGGTTCATTCTTTGCATCACTATCGAAAACTTTTTAAAACTTACTAACCACCTAGTATTCAAAAGATGATGTCAAAATCATAATCTTTTTTTCTAACAACAACAACCATAAAAATATCAATATGAACCATTCACACAAACCATGAATCTAAAGCAATACTGAATAAATCAATAAATGATCGGCCGAATAAACCACCAATAGAAAACCAACATCCACTAATATAATCCAATAAAGAATAGTAACCAGTACAAAGTTGGACTGAAAGGAAAATAGTTGGGGAGACATGCCCGAAAGAAATACCAATCTACATCCTACTCTATGAATGAAATGAGTGAAGCGCCTATGTCCAAATCCTGCAACATCCACACCTATTGCAGCTACACATTCCTGGAATAGATCATCAAGTTTGGCATCCATGTGGCTTGCTACCTAAAAGGTTTTGAAAATATTATGCAAGTATGGGTCAGAGCCCAAAGTCCTTTTGAAAATACTTTGCAAGTGAATTAAAATGCAACAACTAAAATATATGAATGCTCTTCATATTTAAGTTAGTGTCGCACTCCCTTGACATACATCTCACCCCTCCTCTAAAGTGCACACCTAACGCTTTCGTCCTGACCCTCCTAGTCACCCCACCCCGTCTAACTAGCCTTATCATAAAACTCCTTGAACTCTACTCTAACCCGAGTAATTTGTATCTTTACTTCGTAAGTTATTTATCACATTAACTTAATTAATCATTTCTTAAAAGTCATAGCATTCGCTAGTTATATAATTAATACAAATTTTCTTCATGTATTTAATTATCCGTATATAATTATATACTCCATCATATACATAGAACTATATTCCGCAATTATTCATATGTTGAATATAAATAAAACTGCTCTTAAAATCCATATAACATTCAGTAGTTATATAAGTAATACAAATTCTCTTCATGTATTTAATTACCCGTATATAATTATCTACTCCATTATATACGTAGAAGTATATTCCACAATCACACATATGTTGTATATAACAAAAACCATCCTTCTGAGTAATACTTCATTTGATGCATTCTCTAAAGTGCTATCTTCCCAGATCTACTCAGTCCCACCTGGATTTTTGAGACAGCTAGCCACCGCCGAATCAGAACATAGAAATATAAACGTATTGCAGGCGGTCATTTCCCCCCGAGTGTGAAGACAATCATCTCAATGCCCACCTCTATTTGAACGCTATGACCTGGGATATACTCGCCCTACTCCTCAAGCTAGGAGATTCACCCACATCGCGCAATATTCCCCGATAGCACTACAGCATATAATTATAAATAAATACCAAGCCACCGGTATTTATGAGCACACAATATATATATATATATATATATATAATATAATCCCGGCATTACCGTGTACAAAGTTCGTAACACTAGCCAACATATTGCCGAGTCTATTGTCTAATTCTTATTTAATTAATTAACCCATTAATATCTCCCCCACTCTATGGTCCGACTCTAATTTAATTAATATGCCAATTAATTAACTTAATATCTCCCCGAGTCTATGGTCCGACTCTAATTTAATTAATATGCCCATTAATTAACTTATTATCTCCCCGAGTCTGTGGTCCGACTCTAATTTTATTAATATACTCATTAATTAATTTAATATCTACCTGGGGTCACACAACCAATGTACCTAGACTTGCTCACCTGATACGAATTTCCATCTCTTAGAACGTACTCCTCAAAATTTCATTATAAAGAGAACGCTTCTAATTAAATAATATTTAACAATTTATTATATCATCCTATAATAAATTATTCCAGCTGTAAGCTTTAATTAATTAATCCCCCATTAATTAATCTATTATCATGGCATCACTCAACCAAAATATCTAGAAACCCCCATGGTCCATAATACAATATCCCCAAATCTGAGGTTTTCAATTTACTCAATCTGCCCAGATTTTTAAAATACCATTTTGGAGCATTTTGGGGCCGTTTTGGAAAAAGCGTATTTGAGAACAAAAGTTAAAAAACGCCATTTTCTAGAGGTCAACGCGAACAAAATCTCCATTAACAGCTTTTGTGAAGCTTTTTACCCAGAATTATCCACTAAAATCCTTACAAATCAAAACCAGTCCCAATAACTTGATTCGTAACTTCCCCAAAGCAAAACCCAATTTGTATTACCCAATCTAAAAATCATTTGTATAACACCTACTATGATATGAATTGAATATCACCAATTTACATTGATGAAATTTAATCACTTGCCTTATAAATTCGTAGTGTCTGATTATCCTTTGGTGTAGAGATCGTTGTGTGATGAAGAACACCTTCCTTATTCTTCCTCTTTGGCTCTCAAGAGTCCTCCCTCTTTGTCCCTTATGTTCTCAAATTTCGCCCAAATGAGTTATGGCTGTCCACATATCCAAAACTTAGGTTTTTATCTCCAAATCCCATTTTTAATCATATGGACCTAATTAAAATGGCCTAAATACCCCCGTGTGGGCTCAGTTACGCCCAAAAATATTCTGTGACCCATTTACCACCCCCGGGTATACTTTTTCGACTACTTAGGCCCATCTGGACTCAACCGTGCACTTATAATTGATACCCGAATTGATTTATAAAAAGTCCCTATCTCACACCCAACTTAGTCTATATCCGACTTTCAACTGAGATAAATAAATGTCCCGTCACTTATACACGTTATGACATAAATAAATTATTACTATTCACTTAGTAATTTAATTTCTGAAAATATTAACCATCTTCTCTCTGAATAATATTTAAATAAATATTAAAATAACTAATTCAATTAAATTATGATACACAAGTAATTTAAACTTTTTTCGAATTAATTAAATATTAAATGCACAAAAATACGGGTTGTTACATGAACGTCCATGAATTAGTGCACCCTGGACGCTATTCGGGTCCCTCAACCCTCTCCCTATCTTCTGGCCATCAAATATCTCCAGTATAAACACGCTTGCCCTATTCGATTTTTAAATTTCAAATGCAAATTCAATTTATAATGGAAATTCCTATTTCCTCCATCTCCTCTAAAGAGTGAGTGGTCCTATCCCATTCAAGACCGCATATTTCCGTAATATACTTAACAGCTCATGCACATTGTTATGATTTGAGAAAAATTCGGCAGCATATCCTCATAGTTCTCCAAGTACACGGAAGAGATTGGCAAGTGTGAGTGTTATTTCAATTGATCAATTGAAATAACAATCACACTTGTCAATCTAGTATGTACCCAGAGAACATTAGGATACGACTGCAGAACTTCCACCAAAAGTAACAACTTCAAGCCACTAAGAATATTATCAGAAATTATGCAGTCCCAAACTGTCCAAACGGGACAATTTGAGAGATCTCATTACAGGAGTAATGACTCTCGAACGGGTCTAAGGGCTATTAAATGCGTACGCATAAGAACTAGAAGGCTAGTATCTATGTGCACTATATGTAATTTCCCGTATGTTTCATTTAATTATCATACTATATATATATATATATATATATATATTGTTCGTGATACAAAGTAATTTTAGAGAAAAATCCTACCTCCATATGGACAATAATCCAGTGGTCATACCACTTTTAAAATTAACCAACCCAACATCGATCCACTATAATCCAACTGCAATGGCAACAACAAATGTATATCCCGTACTCCTTCTAATTCATCTACTCAATTAATTCTTTTCATCAATTATACTAACAATTAAATTATACTATTATTAATTTACTAATTTATAATGAGGGGCAATCCTACTAAAAATTTAATCAATCAATTCTTTTACAAGGTAACTACAATATGAGGGGCAATATCTAATAAACCAATAAAAATTTAATTAAAAATTACACACAAGCACATATACACACCCACCCACCCACCCCCCTCCACCCCCAACCCCCTCCCCCGCTCGCCACCACACACACACACACATATATATACACACACTCGAACATTTACACACACGCATACATACACATACACACACACACACATATATATACACACACGCGCGCACATATATAACCCCCCCACCCCTAGCCCTGCCCCCTCCCCCCAAAAGCATATATACACCGCACACACACACTCACACACATATATATATATACATATACATATACATATACATATACATATACATATACATATACATATACATATACATATACATATACATATACATATACAAAAATGGAGGAGAAATAGAGAGAAAGCGTACCAAAATCGTAGAGAGAGAGAGAGTGCAGTCACTAGAGAGAGAGAGAAATGGAGGGAATTAGAATCAGTGGGAAAAAAGAAGAGGGAGGATTTTTTTACTGACACAATTGTCACGGGCGTGTCACGATCATTGACCGTGACAAGACTTTGTCACGACCTTATCACGGTCAATGACCGTGACAAAAAATGCGTGTTTTTTTTGTCCCGATTATTGACCGTGATAAGGTCAGCCGCTTGAAGGGTGCCAATTTGACCATTTTGGTGAGAAATTTATCTCTTCATGTTAGTCCACCAATAGTTTTTCCTCAATTATTGATACATCTTAATGCTTCTAGGGTGAATCACAAAGGGTGAGGAATGCCCCCCCTCTAACATTTTGGCGTTAATCTTATCATTATGGTATACAAAAATTATTGTCTCAAATCATAGGTCTCCACAATCATCACTATTGAAGGCCTAGCTCTTTCATTTCTATACTTGTTCATGGATTCTTATAATATTAGGGTTCGCAGCCTGAGTGACACTTATTTTCCCAATCAAACTTGGTTCCACTAAAAGGGATTTTAAGTGTCCGCGACATTTATGGCCTGTGACTTGTATCCCTAAATTCTCTAGATCTCTTATGATATGTTCTTGACTAGTGATCCTTAAGGCACTAAGGGAACCTTTTTTACTATGGGTATCGACCACTACATTAACCTTCCTTGGGTGATACTTGATGGAAGAATGATATTCTTTGATCAACTCTAACAATGTCCTATATCTCATGTTCAAATCCATTTGGGTGAAGATGTAGGTCAAACCCTTATGATATGTGAATGTTTCACAAGTTTCCCTATACAAATAATGTCTCCAAAATTTTAAGTCAAACACTATGCCATTAACACTAAGTCGTAGGTGGGATAGTTCTTCCCATTTGGTCTTATTTTTCTATAGGCATAATCTATTACTTTTCCATTATGCATCAAGACACATAAAAGTCCATGAGTTGAAGCATCGTTATAGATCACATAACATCCACCTTCTCCGGGTAAGGCCAAAATAGGCACGACCACTAACTTTTCTTTTAACTTATGGAAACTTGCTTCACACTTTGTGGACCATAGGAATTTATTATTATTGTGCATCAACTTGTTCAAGGGCTTAACAATCTTAGAAAACCTTTCCAAAAATTTCCTATAATAACCTGTTATGTCTAGAAAACTTCTAATCTCAGTCACGGTGGTTGGTCTTTCCTAATCAACAATGGTCACGACCTTTCCTAGTCTATTATCAACCTATCCTTGTTAATAACATGACCAACGAGGGATATCTCCCCAAGCTAAATTCACACTTAGAAAATTTAGCATATAACCTTTCTTTCCTAAGAATCTAAAAGAATCCGAGGAGGCGTTCCTCATGCTCTTTCAAAGTTTTAGAATACATCGATATACCATCATTGAAAATAATCACAAATTTGTCTAGGAAGGGCCTAAACACCCTATTCACAAAGTCCATAAAAAATTTCGGGGCATTAGTGTAACACCTCATAATTTTGAGGAGTCAGTATTTAATTATTTTTGGGAGATATAAAAATATTTAAATTGGAGAAACTTAAATTTATGATTTGGAGAATTTATTTGAGTAAAAAGAATTATTTATAATTGACGACTTTAAGTTAAATTGTTCGAATTAATGTATGTCGCATTTTGGGGGGAAATTTGGAAATGTCATAAAGTATTTCAGATGACAATTCTGAGTACGCGGTTGAGTCCGGATGGGTCGAGATAGTCAGAAAAGAGTAATCGGGGGGTAGTAATCAGGTCTCGGAACATTTTTGGGCATAGCCGGGCCCACACAGTGTGATTCGGGCCATTTTAATTAGGCCCATGTGGCAAAAAATGGGATTAAGGGTTTTTAACCTAATTGAGGGACTTATTGAATGGAAGTTAGTAATTTTAAACCTAGGGTTTGAGAGAGGCACAGAGGAAACAAATCTAGAAGAAAATTGGGGATCTTTTTGGAGCCAAATCGAGGGACAAATTGGGTGTTCTTCATCAACACCTTTTCTACACAAACGGATCAGACTCTACAAATAATTATAGGTAAGTGATTAACTGTTGTGATTCTTAAAATAGGTGATAACCAATTCATATTATAATATGTGTATATGAAAATTTGTTTTTGGTGTGTAACCATAATTAAAATTGGGTTTTTCTGAATTTAGAGTAATGGACATATTTAATTACTCAATGGATATTAAGTTATGATTTGGGACTGTTAAGATTGAATTGTAGGGTGGATTACAATATGTATTAGTAATTAAATTGGCTGAAAATGGTGAGGTTGGATTTGATAAAACGAAACCCGGGTGAAAAACCCAAATCAGATATACTTAGGGTTATGTATAGAATTGATGATGAAGTAAGGTCTTTAGGATGTTTAGACCCTTTTCTTATGTGGAGGTAATGTTAGTTGTGATTGGGTAAGGGTTTGGAATGAAGATAAAAGCTTGAGGTTTCGTTAATGGATGAACAGAACAGCGGAGAAGAAAGGGACCTGCTAGATCGGTCGATCGACCCAGGGGATCGATCGATCGATGGTCCCAGATTTTTGGCAGATCGACTTGTTTAATTTATAAAGGGAAATTAATTTAGGATTTAATCCCCTAATTTTATTTAGTGATAAATTCATATGTGCCACATATTCCTTAACAATTATAAGGGGATATAATTGGGTTTAGGAGGGTGATAATTGGATGTCATGAGATGATTAAATTTCAGGAATTAATTCGTAGGTATTGATTTTGGATCGAGGGAAAATGTTCGGGTATGGTAGTTGAGTGGCACTACTTTATTAAATGAATTGAGGTGTAATTTATTAATTAAGGGGCGAAATATAAAATCGGGTATTAACGACAGTAAGGGGCAAGTGACCGAGTCCGAGTATAATGGTTGGGCGACACCAAGTATTAAATTAATTGATGTGTTAATTAGTTCAATTAAAGTCGGATTGTAGACTCGGAAAGGTAATAAATTAATTAAAGAGAAAACTAATTAATTTGAGTCGGACCATAGAATTGGGAATATATAGGCTAGTGTCATGGGTTTTAGTACACGATAAAGCCAGGATTTATATTATATATATACGGTGTGGTGATAGCATATATATATATATATATATATATATTGATTTATGTACTTTGTGTGTGCTATTAAATATCAGGGACTAGATATTTATTTAAGTTATATACTATAGTGCTATCAAGGGAGGTTGTGTGTTGTGGGTGAATCCGCTAGCTTGAGGAGTAGGGTGAGTATATCCCCGGGTCATAGCGTTCGGTATATGGGTGAGGGACTTATCTCACTTTCAGGGAAGGAATATGACCGCCTCCACTACGTTTATATTTTTGGGTCAGGTTGGTGAGCGATTCCAACTTGGGTAACTAGGTTATGTGGGCACACCTAGGGAGATAGCACTTTGGAGAAAAATTATTCGGTGAGGGTATACTTGAAGGGATGGATATACATATGATATATGTGTGGATATTTTGAATAAAGGTACGTATATGATGGTGTTAAATATTAAATGCGGGTCATAATACAGTATGTGATGTATTTTCTTTACATAACTTGTATCACAGTTATATGATATTATTTAAAAGGAATTAATTAAGTTATTTGGTGAAATAATTTATAACCCATTAATAATAATACTCGATTTAGAATAGAATGGCAGGGGGAGATTATATCAGGATTAGTTGGACGAGGTATTACAACTAGGTGGGGTTAAGGTAGCCATTAGGTATGCACAATAGTGGAGGGGTGAGAATGTCCTCAAGAGAGTGCGACACTAACTTAAATATGAAGCGCATTCATACATTTTAAATTACCGCCGTTAATTCTCTTGCTTAATATTTTCAAAATGTTTTGGGTTCTATAACTATTTTCAAAACCTTTTACGTGTCCATCCACAAGGACGCCAGATTTGATATTCTATTCCAGGGACACAGAGCTGCGGCATGTGTGGATGTTAGTAGGAGTTTGGTTTAGACGCATCATTCATTCCTTCCTAGAGAAGGAATCATTTATCAGTTTCAGTTTACTTAGGGCATGTCGCCCAGACTTTTTAGTTGTAGTTTTTAGATTTATCTATTCAGTTGTGTGAATGGTTTATGTTTATTTCCACATGTACGATTTCGTTTAATCAAAAAGTTAAAATTGGCAGCAACTTTTTAGAATACTAGGTGGTTAGTAAGTTTTAAAAAGTTTTTCGGCAGTGATGCTAAGGATGAACCAACTGGGATTCCAGTTTTAATTTGATATATGACTGATCACCCGATATTTTATTAGGCAAGGTGTCTCAATTATTTAATCCTAATGGCATCACAACAAACTCATAGTGACTATACCTAGTTCTAAAAGTTGTTTTGTGAATGTCCTTATGCTTTATCTTAAGCTGGTGATATTTCGATCTCAAATCGATCTTAGAGAAGTTTTTAACATCCTTCAATTGGTAAAAAAGATCACTAATCCTAGGCAAAGGGTACTTATTATTCACGGTCATTTTATTCAATTCTCTATCGTCTATGCACATCCTCATAGACCCATCCTTTTTCTTTTCAAAAAGTACTGGGGCATCCCAAAGGGAAGTTTAAGGACTTATAAAGTCGTGGCCTAACATATCATCTACATATTACTTTAATTCCTTTAAATCCGTGGGATCCATCCTATAAGTTGCCTTTGAATTGGTCACAACCTCGGGTACAAGGTTAATGTTAAACTCAATCTCTCTAATTAGGGGCAAACCAGACAATTCTTTGGGGAAAACATCACTAAATTTCATGGCCACATGAACATCTTATAGGATGGTCATGATCTTTTACAGATCATTCACATAGATAAGATATTTCTGGAACCCATACTTAAATATTTTCCTATCCCTCAAAGCTGATATTAACAAAGGTTTCCTACTAGGTTTATTTCCCTTAAAACTCATCTCGGTCTCTCCAAGTTTACATAATGTGATTTCTTTTTTAGAACAGTCTATCTTAGTAAGGTGGGTAGATAACCAATCCGTACTTAGGATTACATTAAAGTCTTCCATTTATAAGGTTATTAAATTAACTTCGAATTTTTTTTCTCCAGTATCCGCGACATGTCCCTTGTGTATAGCCATGACTTCAGATGAAGTTCTTACGGGGGTTTCAATTAATAATGGAGGGTTTACGGTCCGCAAACTTTTTTTAAATTTTTGTGCAAAAGTGGTGGACACAAATGAGTGGGTGGCCCAGGAATAAAAAAATGTGCATAGGAATTTCTATCATCAATAGTAGTAGTACCTTTTATCACATCTCCAACCTTTTATGTATCCTTAGCAGTTAGGGAAAATACTCTGGATGGAGCTCACAGATTCTCAGCGTCCTTCTTCAAAAATCTGCAGTCCTTAACTTTGTGGCCTAGCTTGGAAAAGTTGTAATAATTAATTCATACTGGGAAAGCCTTGTCAAAATTCCCCTTCATATTACAGCTAAAGAAGATAACGGTTGTTTTTTCAACCTTATCTTGCTTCTTTCCATCAATGGCCCAATTATTCTTCCTTAGCTTATCCACCTAGTGTCGTGACTTTTCTTCCTTATTTGCTTCTTCATTATAGACTATTCTCTTTCCCCCTTAGCCTTTAGTCCATCCTCAAAGTCTTGTTCCATGATTTGAGCAACCTCATTCAGTTCTGCATAATTCCATAGCCTTAGCGCCATCACTCTGCTACGGAGTCCTCACTTCAGTCCACTTTCAAAAAATTTATCATTATTACCCTCAGTGTTAAGAATATAGGGGTCAAAATGTGACAACTTTGAGAAAATTATTTCATATTGGGCTAAAAACGTAGTTCCTTGTGTTAACTCGACGAATTACACATCTAAAGTTTCCTTAGCAAAAGAGGGAAATCCCTTTCAAAGAAAAGATCCTTGAATATTGTCTAGTAAATGTCCATGATGTCTCCTCTTAACTTGGACTTTCGACCATAGAACAACAGTGATCTTCCTCATCCTCAAACATAAAAGAGGTAAATGCCATTTTTTATCCTTGGTACAATTAAGGACGCTAAGATTCTTCTTTATTTTCTTCATCCAGATGTCAACCTTCAACAATTCAGCCTTCTCCCTAAAATTGTACGATCCTAATTTCTTGGCATGCTCAATGGTGCAGCCCACGAGCCTATGTTCGGTTGTCCTTCAATAATAGTTCTAGTTAGGGCCTCCACAAGACTGACTACTACTTTCAATATTGAATCCCCTATAATACCCCGTATTTTTATAATAAAATAAAATTGGTAGAATTTAATTAAATAAGTCATGACTAAATTGATTATTTGTAATTTATGTTATGTGGTTTCATCTATGCATGTTAAAAATTTCTCGTAGAAAATAATTGCATGTTTATTAAATAATAGGTATGGGATGTTCAATCAATTACAAAAAAGTGTAAGTTGGGTAAAAATAATCTGGGCCTGTTTTGGGATGATTTGAGGACTCGTTTAGGTATTTTAAACATCTGAAATTAGGCTTGGGGTATAAGTATACCATTTAGGGAGTCGTTGGGCCAATCCAATTATGGGTTCTGGTTCAAATGGGGGTCCAAATATGGAGGTTTAGGGGTAACTCCAGATTAGGAAATAATATAAGTTAATTAGGTATTTAGAAAACTTATTTCATTCACCAAAGTTTAACCTAGCATCCCCACATCTATAGAGGGAAGTTATCAAGGCCAAGAGAGAGAACTAGAATAAGGATTAAAGAAGATAATATTTCAATCTTCATTATAAGGCAAGAGTTCTCTTGCTAAAATTAACTCTCAATATATTTCTTAATTCATTGATGTATATCACATATAATTTCTGGGTTAAAGTGAACATAAATTGATGATCACAGGATGAGTTAAATCTCATGCATGTAGAGGAACAAATTTGAATGGTTATGAATGAGTAATTGATAATTTGATGAAAACCCCAAAAATTTGATAATTATATTGATTGGGAGAATGTATGTTTGATGATTATGTTGTAAGAATGAAAATTTGATATAAATCAATAATAATGAAGGGTTCTTAAATAGATTAAATCTTAAAAATTAGGGTTTGTAAATTGGGTAATTCTTGAAATAATTGTTATTGGTATGATTGGGTACGTTTAGGAGCATATTTAATGTAGAAAAATGTGTTTTCATAGTGGGAAATCATTCAAGGTTCATATATGATGTTTAAAAGAAGTTTAAAGGTGGTTTGGTTCAAGAGAGAAGATCAAACCACGTTTCTAGTTCATCACGATAGCCAGTAGAACCGAACCGATTCACATAATATGTATAGGTAATTATTTATTTATGTGTGATATACCTATGTTCATGGACGGTCTTAATAGCTGAGGTTAAGTACGTTTGGGACTTTAGCACACGTCGACCCACGTGTACTAGGCATTGTGTAGGTCATCACTTTAGGTACTACGCAGAAACTCCACTTGTGAGAGGTAGGCATAGGTCCTGGGATCCATTATCACCGTTAGGTATGGGCTGTGTAATGGTGTACTCTGTAGGGACCACCCCACTTGAATGTATTTTGTGTTGTCCGTTTGGATGAGGGACTCCTTCGAACTTACCAATGGAGCACGAATAGGACACTAAGGGTAGATGACCATAGGTGCCATATATATGTAAGGACATATATATATACACACTCCTATTAATTAATTGAGATTAAATAATTAGTCTAATAATGTAGACAATCACTTATGAACCCAATACTACGTGAATGCATAATCGATGTTTATGTTCCTTTTGTGGGTAGTATCATTGGGGCATTCGAGGAAATGGGAATACACGTGTGGACAGTTAACTTCGGTACATGAACTATGCTAGATGTGTTATATAATAATTATTGTTAAGGTTATGAGCCATTCATGGTTGGGGACTTGTGTTGAGATGCATTTATTATTGGACTTAGATAAGGGGTGAGCTACTTAACGCCCCCGAGTGCCGATAAAGGGTACATACTTTGAATTAACCGTATTATTGCATCTTAATTTTTAGAATCTAATTCTTGCATCTCTAGGGAACTGACCCAAATTATAAATGTTTTCTCCCCCAGGTTTTCCTAGATAAGGATAGCGTGACTGATATGATATTAGGCTTAAGATCACACCTTGCTTATCGGAGATCAACTTGTTGATTCTAGTCTAGGTTTTTATTTGCTTTGAGTTGTTCACTTTAGCTATTGTATGGGCATAATTGTGGAGTTTATTTTATTCAATCATGTGAGACAGTAGTAGTTATGTTGGACATATTTTAGTTAGATATGGATGATGGTTTTATTATTATTATTATTATTATTATTATTATTATTATTATTATTATTATTATTATTATTATTATTATTATTATTATTATTATTATTATTATTATTATTATTATTATTATTATTATTATTATTATTATTATTATTTCAATTATGGATTAAACCAATTTAATTATGAATGTGGTTTTAAAATTATAGAATGTTTTATTGCGGTTTGATGCCGAGAATGATATAAATTTATAGACAAGCCACATCTTCCGCGTACTGTGTCTGGTCAACCTTTATGTGGAAAATTGGAGGTGGGGGGTTACTATTGGTATGAGAGCATCCATGTTCTAGCACCATTAGGATTAGTGTTACGTTCATTACATTTTGCATTGCGTTCTTTGATATGTAGAGCTTATGACTAGGAATCATTGTATTCTTGTGATATGCTATGAATACGAACCTTGTTTGCTTTCAGATGGAAAATGGTAGGAGAGGCTGATCACGATGTGTCATTGACAAGCTGCATATGAGGGGGTTAGCAGGATCCTCAACCGCATCCACAATGACCACCATCCACACTTGTGGTTGGTCCAGCAGAGATTGCCACTATTGTGGCTCGGGAAGTTTCCACAACGATGGTCGCTATGCTATAGCATTTCTAGTCATCACAGCAGTAGTAGCAGTAGCCACCAACACTCCTGCAACATGTGGTACTACTTGTGCAGACACTTAGTTCAGTATAACCAGAGCTAGGGAGGCCTTCACTAAGGGCCACCCACCAAAGTTTATTGGGAGTCCCGACATTTTGGTGGCTAGTCTGTGGAAAAAGGATGTGCAACATCATTTAAGGATGATAGAGTGCACACCAGTACAAAAGTAGTTGTTATCCACATTTCGATTGGTTGGGTAAGCTTTACAGTGGTGGTAGTTTGTTACCTCACAAGAGGAGAGAGAATATTCAACGAATAATGAATTTTAGGGCAAGTTTGAGGGAAAGTACTTCCCACCAACAATGAAATCTAAGATGAGAAGAAAGTTCATGGACCTTAATCAGGAAGGTCGCACAGTAATTGAGTATGAGAAGGTATTTACCACGCTGTCCTATTTTGCTGGGATGAGGTAAACACAAAAGAAAAAATATGGAGAATTTTGTGTCGGGGATGGCCTGACAATTCGTCTTTCGCCACCTATACTCAGATGGTGAATGCTATTTTACTACATTGTCAGAATCACACTGCATTCCAAAAAATAAGGGAGAAAATAGACCTAGCTCAGAGACATTGAACTAGTAGGGTAAGACGAATGGGAGCAGCAGTCAGGGGGCCGAACCGTTTAAGGGGATACAATTTGTTGATTAGCACAAGAGGTTGAGAGGTTCAGATGATCGGGATAGATAGGAACAATAGAGCCCGGGCCACTAGCAGAGGAACCACCAAAACCAAGGACACCAGGGTAGTGGCTAACAGGGCCGACATCCAGAGAGACACCTGTTTCAAAGGAATTTCTATAGTTATGGAGAGATGTGTTCTAGAGGTTATTAGGGGCCACTGGAGCAGGGCGAACAACGAGGGTATCCGAAGCCAGAGGGATAGTATCAGTAGTTGTCTGCCCCAAGAATTGTAGAGCCAACTCTACCAGCTCCATCTGTCCCACCTAAGGGGCAATAACCACCATTGCAGTATGAGTGGGTGTACCATATCGCATAAGGTGAGGGACCAGATCTAGTTCAGGCAGTCAAGCGTGTGTTCCCTAACTTTGGGCATGTGGCCCATATTTTAATTAACACTGGTGCATCACATTCATTCATTAGTACTAGATTTTCACGCGATGATAGATTGTGCATCTGATATTGTATTCCATATTGATTCATCCATGGGTAGAGGGGCGCCCATACGTTCTGTATGCAAAAGTATAAGTATTAAGATTAGGCGACTTATATTTGTGGCAGATTTGTTGGCATTAGATATCTCTGAGTACGACATCATATTAAGGATGGATTGGCTAGATACAAATAGAGTCTGTGTTGATTGTTACAGCAGGACCAACGTCTCTGCCATTCCGGGGCAAGAGATGTATCTGGTTGCGATGCTGCACCCCGGGGGTGGGTCGAGTATGTATTTGTATTATATTGAGGAGGATACTTCTTCGGAGGTCCTTGTGTTGCTAGATTCTATCCTAATAGTTAGTGAGTTATTGATGTATTTAGGGAGATTGCAGTGTTTCCACCTAGCAGGGTGATAGACTTTGTGATTGATTTGATACCGAGTTTGAGACCCATCGTTCGAATGCCGTATCAGATGGCTCCTCTAAAGATAAGGGATCTTAGCAACCAGATTCAACAGTTACTAGGTCAGGGGTTTATTCGAAGGATTACTTCACCGTGGGGTGCTCCATTTTGTTCGTTAAGAAAAAAGACGGATCTTTATGACTTTGTATCGATTATTGGGAGTTTAACAAAGTCACCATACATAATAAGTAGACGTTAACCCGTATTGATGATTTTTTTTGACTAGCTGAGGGATGTTGCATAATTTTTCTAAGGTTGAGTTGAGATCAGGTAATCATCAACTAAGGGTTCGGGAGTAGGATGTCCTGAAGACAGTGTTTCTGAAGAGATACGGGTAATATGAGTTTTTGGTTATGCCTTTTGGCCTGATCAATGAACTAGCTATTTTTATAGATCTGATGAATCGGGTGTTCAAAGATTTGCTAGACTAGTTTGTCATCGTGTTCATCGATGACATGCTTATTTATTCTCGAACTGTGGAGGAGCACGTACAATATTTGCGGGTAGGCTTGAAGACGTTACGAGAGCATCATCTTTATGCTAAGTTTGAGAAATACATTTTTGGTTACACAAGGTTAAGTTCTTAGGCCACATTGAATCTGAAAGGAGGATATCGATGGATCTAGGAGATGTTTCTATAGTGATGGAGTGGGGATATCCCACTACTCCCACGGAGGTGTATAGTTTTTCGAGATTGGCAGGGTATTAGAGTCAGTTCGTTCAAGGGTTCTCAAAGATATTTGGGCAATTAACCAACTTGACGAGGAAGGATGTCCAATTTATATGGGATTATGCATGTCAATAGGATTTAATAAGGTAAAGGCTCGATTGACTATGACTTTGGTACTTGCATTGCCTTGAGCAAGGCTAGAGTAGAAGTTTTTCACATATTCATCCTTACGTGGACTTGAAGGGGTGTTAATACAGGAGGAGAGGACGATAACTTATGTTTTCCGAAAGCTAAAGCCTCATGAGGGACATCACCGCACCCATAACTTGGAGTTAGCAGTCGTGGCATTTTCTTTACGTATATTGAGACATTATCTCTTAAGGGAGAAATTTGAGCCATTCACAGACCATAAAAGCCTACAGTACTTGTTCCCGTTGAGAGAGTTTACTTGAGACAATAGATATGGATAGAGTTTGTGAAAGATTACAAGTTCTATATTAAGTACCATCCCAAAAGGGAAATGTTATAGAAGATGCTTTAAGACATAAGCCGACATTGGAGTTAGAGACAGTGTGGAAAGGGAAGAGAAAATCTCTTCATGATGATGATGATTTGATACATGATTTTATGGCGGTTCTCACCATCACACCTGAGATCATTATTCGAGTTATGAAGCCACAAACAAAGGACCATTTTTCTAAGAAAGGCTTAAGTAGTTGTTAGACAAGGGGCAGATTACTGCTCGATTAGCTCAGATGGCAGATTAAGATTTCATATTAGGTTGGTTATTCTAAAGGAGGAGGAATTGAGGCAAGCCATTAGATTGTGGCTCATGGGTCACATTTCATGGTACATCTCGATGGAGATAAGATGTACCAGGACATGAGGTGCCAGTACTGGTGGACATCATGAAGAATGACATAACAATTTTTGTGTCCAAGTATACCATGTTCCAGTTGGTAAAGGTGGACCATTAGCATCCTGAAGGTGTTCTATACCCTCTTGAGATCCTGAT
The DNA here is from genome assembly GCA_949130495.1 of Sambucus nigra. Lineage (NCBI taxonomy): Eukaryota > Viridiplantae > Streptophyta > Magnoliopsida > Dipsacales > Adoxaceae > Sambucus > Sambucus nigra. Next base: position 368,245,811 of record OX422212.1, read on the forward strand.
GTGGAAATGGGAGAGCATTTTCATGGATTTTATCATAGGGTTATCTACGTCATAACATGAGCATGACTCGATTTGGGTGATCGTTGACCGATTGACGAAGGTGGCTCACTTTTTATCGGTCTAGACAGACTACACGACAAAGCTGTACACTAGGCTTTTCCTTGTGGATATTTGTGACAAACCGCTCACCAAAATATGGGGTGGCCAGCCCGATACTCTAATATAACAAGATTCATGGGTGCAATCATTCTCAGCATCAACAATATAAAAAGTATACGGGATAACCACTCAATATTTTAGAAAACGGGTTGCCAAAATTTTGATTTCAAAGATAAGAAAAGAATTTAAACAACCCAATTTAAAAAGAAAGTAGAAATCTTGAAGAAAATTATATTACATACACATCAAACATACAATAGGGGATCGAATATGCTGTCGGTCAACAGACTCATACTACAATATTAAAAAAGTTTAATAAATTACATAATACATTACATTAGACAATTACAAAAGCTTGGGTCTAGCACCCGAGTAAATGACCCGATCATAACTAGAGTACAAGGATGACGACGTTTATACCAAGTATCCCGTAATATCAGCAAAGTATCACGGCTCCCCAAGACACTGGAATAGGAAAGTCAGAACGGGCATCATTGCGACGGAGCACCTAAGCGGATACAAGATTCATGCACAACAAGAAATATGAACGGGCCAGGGCCCGATTTTATGTGATCAACAGATGAATAAAGAGTATGACAGTTATGAACAGTAACTCATGTCTAAAAGAAATAATAATCTATCTACACAATTTAAAGCATAAGCTAAGACAATATTTAAACAATCATAAATTTAATTTAGTTATGCAGGAAGAAAAAGGATGCTTAACATTAATTAAAAGCTTTCAACAAGTTCTCTAATTCATTTCATAATTTTCGTTCCTTATCAGGAAATGTATTCATAATTATGTGCTCTTTGTGGCTTTCCATTCCTTATCAGGAATATAATCATTATCATATGCTCTTAATGGCATTTATCACACATAAAGTCCAAATTGATTGAGAATTGTTATATTCATATACATATAATGATTCTAAGACCGTCCCTCCGAGTTTCCCCACTGGACGCGCCCCTAAATGACTATCATCTTCCAGGGCCTATCAAATAAGGCAACATGGGCATCTAACGCAACATTGTGAAGCGTCCATATGCCTGCGGGAGAGTCATGACCAAACCCAGAATCACCTCACCAGTGCAGAAACATACAATAATCGCTCATATGGCATAGGACTATATCCACCCTGCATTCATTAGCCAGGGGGCATAACCTCACGCGCGAATTTCCTTTATGATAACATTTAGAGTGGTGTGTTTAAGTAAATTAGCATTTACCGTTTTCATTATGAAGTAAATTATCATTTACCATAATTATTTCCATTTTACATATGTATGTTTCTTTTTATCCGAAACCATAACCATTTACATTTTTGTAAATATCTCATATTTCACCCGGAGCCATACTTAATACAACTTATCGTTGTAACCTCGATGAATAAATAAACTTTCAATTTATTCTCTCAAGATTCGTTTGTGAAGTTATTATATACCATCAAGACTATCATAGCTCCAAAACATCACACTACAACTCCTAGTCTCATAATGATCAACTAAAAGAAAAGAATGCCCTAACATCAATTGGCATACCCCCGAAACAACCCCATATACTTCATTTCTATTCAAGGGTAGTTATCCAACTCATCTAGGACTCTAGGACTCTAAGTTTACTTCATACAAGAAGGTCCCTAAGTCCTAAGCCTAAAGAAAAAGGATTAAAATTGAGTTAGAAAAACAACTAAAAAACAGTCTGATTTCGAATCGATTCGCCCCAGGCAATGAATTGATTCGCCAAAAAGAGAATCGATTCGGATGACAAAACCAACATTTTATAGTTGGCCAAATCGATTCGGCCCTAACCCGAATCGATTCGGGTTTACAGACCTATAAGCTAACCCCTTAGCGAATCGATTCGCCCCTGCGAATTTGCCAAGAATGGGTTACGGGTTATGAACCCTAATTTTCCCCAAAAAACTCAAATCTCTTCCATTTTTACACACATCCAACCTCATTAATCTACCCCAATTCAACCTACAAGATTATTAACTACCATAACCCACAATTTCATCATCATAAACTAAGATTAGGGTTCAAACACCATAAAATCTATAAAACCCATATTTGTTCATTTGATTCCATTACACAACTATCAATACAATTTATGCATCTTAAATCATATATTAGCAAGTAGAAAACTTGCCTTGAAGTTGAAATCTCAGATTTCTTTGTGGTAGAAGTAATCCCAATCTTTAATCTCCAAATCTCTCTTCTTTCTCCTCTTTTCTCTTCCTCTCTCTTCCTCTCTTTTTCTCTCTGTGTTTAAGACATATAATAGGGAAATTAGGGGATTTAGAAGACTAAAATCGGGACTTAACACAAATCTCCAACTTAAAAATGCTAATGCTCCATAAAAATGACTCGTAACTACACATTTAAGTTAAAACCAGTCAAAAGTGCCCGAAACCTAAAAATACAATATGGCACTCATTTAAATTGTCTCGCACATTCCGGGACTAACTACGCCCTCTAAATTGTCATCCGGCAATTTTATAAATTATTTCGAGTTCCTATTTTATTTAAACCATAATGTCATTTAAAACACATGACACTATAAAATATGCAACATGATGATATTTACTTACCCGTACTAGTAAATACGCAACAATCTAGTAAATATTAACTTTCAACTCCTTCAATTAATATTTACCCCAGTTCCAACATTTTATATATTTACTACATGCAGTAAATTAAAATAAAATGAGTCTCTTAAAAGTGAGGGTTGTTACATACTCCCCCCTTATGAGGGAATTTTGCCCTCAAAATTCGGGCGTACCCTAATCACATAAAGGGTATACTAGCCTAAACTATCGTTCTATCACCCTTAATAAACCCCTCGTTATTGTGACGTCCAAATGGACTCGGACTAAGGTCATAACTAGCAATCTCGGTCTACATCCTTTGTGTTCTAACATAGCACTAAATCGTTCATTACGAACTATCGATCCTACCTTCATATGACGGAAGACGATACTCACGTGACTCGGCGCAAACTGCCTTACTTCCCAAATCACATTACATCCCGCCTCTGGGATACCTATACCAACATTTAATGGCTTAATCCCAACATTGCCCCACTTTTCTCCGCATAGGCATATCCCTTCAAAGCATACGGCTCAATAAGCCCAATCATTAAAGAAATGTTTCGGGACCACTCCATCGAGTATGTGAATTACTCAATCGGCTACAAAAGGTCACTCACAGTGCCATAGCTTAGAAAATTATCCGAACTATTGTACGGGAATTTCCATCGACATGAGCTACTGCTCTCATCCATCCATTTAGCCTAAGGTGCACATTCAAAGTATGCCTTTCGACATTAAGTTAACTTCCTCCGTTCATCCATCCACTTTAGGGTGGTAAGATATACTCCATTTCCATATGGTTCCCATTACTTCCTGGAAACTTTACTCAACCTTCGACACAAACATCTAAATCTTCGTTCATCACTATTTTGATAGGCACTTCATACGGTTCTACCACTCCTTCATAAAGAGCGGGGCATACTCTTCTACATATAGTCTGCCCCTAAAGGCCAGAGAAGCAACGATTTGGTCAAACGATCCACACTTACTCAAGTAGGATTATGACCGTTACGGTACTGATAATTTAATGAAGACGTTTATGAATATGCCCTTCTTCTTTCCACCACTACTCTCCTCACACGAGCGGTGAAATGATCAGTCACAGATATGAATGCTCTTGCCACAAAGTCTTCCTAGTGATGCTCGTTTTACTTGGCTTTCCATGCCTTCACTAATTTCTCTGACGGGTTCTCTACTCGACGCATCTACTACCCCAATCACATTCCCTTAGCGAAAGGGAATATCCAATCGATAGTCCTTCATGAACTTCATACACAAACTTTATACCTCCCACAACATATTGTAACAACTTGTTGCTCGCGAGAAAGACAAAATTTTTTGCCCAGGAGTAGTACCCCATTTCTCTAAGGTGATTACTAATGCAACGAATTCTAAATCAAGCATGGGATAATATTTCCCCCAGAGTTTAAATTCATGAGAGGCATAAGCAATGGGTCTATGCTCCAGTATTATTACTTCCCGTTCTTGGCAGAAACTTATTTGTTAAATCCACCTTGATCTTAACAACATGAGCGCATGAGTAAAAGTCAACTCACCCTTTTAACTCCCCAAAAGTTAGGTTACCAACGTAACACTCTATCTAAGAGAGATCTCATCTCCTTCGGCCTAACCTACCAAATCACTCGATATTCCCTACTTCTTCTTTCTAGGGACCTAATCCCTCTTAGAGTTAACCCACAACCTATTCATGGTTAACTCCCTACAGCCTTCCTAAATCAACGTCACATGCCCTAAAGGCCTTACGTCCTAATAATCCTAAAGTCGATCTACATATGTCTTATCTAAGTCATATACGTATAATACTAAGTATATCCCTAGTGCCCAAGACCTTTCTTAACTTTCGACATTCGCTCGATTTCATGCGTGGGACGTCTCGCCAAAGCAAAATCCAGACAAGGAACCCTCCCGTTACACTACTACCTCGCATTGTCGGTCATCAAGATATAATGGTCTAATACACATAATCGGGATCGGTAAAACTCTAACTCGCAGCCCTAAAAATAGGATTCTACTTTTATGTCTTACTATTCAAATAATTGAGGATTTCAACTAATCGGATGTTTACTTCTGTAAAGTCTTACAAATACTTATCCCACAATATATACATCTTTTTAAATAGCCTTCTCATTAAGGCATAACCAAAAGTATCAAGTCGACTTCATATCTCAGTCTCCCTCACATCTATTAGAGGAGAGAACTATATTCAGTGATTCTATCTCGCACTTTAGTAGCCCTTAATCACTCAACTACGTGATTCTCGGCTAAACCTTTCAACCCAACTCTCAACCAAAAAAATAAAATGAAATAAAATAAAAGAAGAAAGAACAGTGTCTCTCCACTTCCAATGTCGTTAAGGTTCATGCATGGAGCGTCTCGCTAAAGAGAAATCCAAACAAGGAACCCCTCCTATGCATTACAACTTAACCTTGTTGGTCGTGGAGATAAGGCACAACAAGCACAACCAAAGCAAACAAACAATCAAACACTCAAACAAGATAACACAATAAGTAATGAAAATCTCCTACCTACCTCAAACCACCTCTATAAAGGCACAAACTGTATCCAGGAGAGATGTTATCGGACAACTAGTTCCATTCTGAAACTAGAAGTAGGATAGCCTCACAATTTATTCGCTTGCCATCACCCCAATCAAACCAAAATATCTGTACTCGCATAATACACATCATACAAGTAGCACATAATGCACATAATACTTTACAAAAATATCATCACTCGTTTTATAACGAGTGAAGGAAAATATAAAACTTCCTTACCATGGAAGTCATATAATTACCCTTTCTATAATAGCGTCGATAGTACCGCAAGCTCAATATACACACCCGATTCTAGAGTAAACACAATACTACCCTATCTTATCATGAGGAATGCACCACCCACTACTAAGGTGGAATTACCATCAACATTCTTACCAAACATGCCGGGTCAATCCTAATGGTTCTCAGACACCGTACTTGAGTCTTATCCGAACCAATATTACTTCCATCATCGCCCTAATTAGGCACCATATCCTTGCCCTAGATCTCCAATCAATATAATAAAAAATGTGTGATTCTACACTCCACGTCATAGCCATTGTTCCGTCCCTAGCTTCCAAACAATTGCCCACGCAGTCCCTTTTTCTTTCTTAAGAAAAGAGAACACGCTACCGGCCTCCCCTCCTTTAGTTCAATGAATTTTCCCAGGGCGGGTATCCACCAATGGGGTTTTATAAACACTATTCCTTCAGAAGTGTTAACGACACTCATTCTGGAGCCTATTATTCCACTGAAGGGCTCTTTCTTCCTTATACTTACCTTATTTTGGTCCCTAACCGTATAACTCTTTATTCATTGTCGGCCTCTGACCGAACCTCGTGTGAACATTTGAGAATCCCCCTTCTCCCCAGTCCAGTTTTCCCAGAGAAACTCGCTGTTGAAAATGTCCACCGGGTTTCTCCATGGGAAAAACTTCATGCTTATCCAAAATGTGGGGACTACCAATTCCGCCACTTCAATCTTACTCCTATTGGTGAAATATTTTCCTCCAAATCTTCGCACCTGGGCACTTCTATACCCTTCTCTAGGTCAAAGCTCCTGGACCTTATGCATCCACCGAATGGGGATGCATATCTTCCATCTTACCTCAACACGTGGTCCTTACCTTGGGATCTTCTCAACTTCAATTTAACGTCGCTTGGCATCCCAAGCTTAGTACCACTCTCTACTTCTAACGGTACTTGGAAAACTACATCTACTATACTTAGTAGTCGCGGTAGAAAGATAAGGAAATTCTACAAAAAAGGGAGCGACCTCCAAAGCAGTCTCATCCCTGACCATAACTTACAGTTCCTAGTAATCCCATCTCATGACGCCTCCACAACAACTTTCTTTGGCGCCCTTCTTCAATCGACCTACTAATATCACCCGAATGCGCAACAGTTCTATAGGTTCTACCTCATAGCAGGAGAACGAAATCTCACAAGAAAATCAACGATCTTGATCCTAAGGCTCTATGTCAAATCAAAAGCAACGCTGAAACGTAAAGCGTTCACACAGATCCCTAAGGACTCTAAAACCTGGCTCTGAAACCATCTATGACAACCCGCTCACCAAAATATGCGGTGGCCAGCCCGATACTCCAATATAACAGGAATCATGGAAGGAATCATTCTCAGCATCAACAATATAAAAAGTATACAGGATAACCACTCAATATTTCAGAAAACAGGTTGCCAAAATTTTGGTTTTAAAGATAAGAAAATTATTTAAACAACCCAATTTAAAAAGAAAGCGAAAATCCTGAAGAAAATTATATTACATACACATCAAACATACAATAGGGGACCGAATATGCTGTCGGTCAATAGACTCGTACTACAATATTAAATAAGTTCAATAAATTACATAATACATTACATTAGACAATTACAAAAGCTTGGATCTCGCACCCGAGTAAATGACCCTATCATAACTAGAGTATAAGGATGACGGCGTCTGTACCAAGTATCCCGTAATATTCGCAAACTATCATGGCTCCCCAAAACACCGGAATAGGAAAGTCAGAACGGGCGTCCTTACGAAGGAGCACCTGAGCGGATACAAGATTCATGCACAACACGAAATATGAATGGGTCAGGGCCCGATTTTATATGATCACCAGATGAAAAAAGAGTATGACAGTTATGAACAGTAAATCATGCCTAAAAGAAATAAGAATCTATCTACACAATTTAAAGCATAAGCTAAGACAATATTTAAACAATCATAAATTAAATTTAGTTATGTAGGAAAAAAAAGGATTCTTAACATTAATTAATAGCTTTCAACAAGTTCTCTAATTCATTTCATAATTTCCGTTCCTTATCAGGAAATGTATTCATAATTATGTGCTTTTTGTGGCTTTCCATTCCTTATTAGGAATATAATCATTATCATATGCTCTTAATGGAATTTATCACACATCAAGTCCCACTTGATTAAGAATGGATATATTCATATACATATAACAATTCTAAGACCGTTCCTCCAGGTTTCCCCACTGAACGCGCCCCTAAATGACTATCATCATTCGGGGCCTATCAAATAAGGCAACCTGGGCTTCTAACGCAACGTTGGGAAGCGGCCATATGCCAGTGGGAGAGTCATGACCACACCCAGAATCACCTCACCAGCGTAGAAACATACAATAATCGCTCATATGGCCTAGGACTATATCCACCCCGCATTCATTAGCCAGGGGGCATCACCTCACGCGCGAACTTCCCTTATGATAACATTTAGAGAGGTGTGTTTAAGTAAATTATCATTTACCATAATTATTTCCATTTTACATATGTATGTTTCTTTTTATCCGAAACCATAACCATTTACATTTTTGTAAATATCTCATATTTCACTCGGAGCCATACTTTATACATATTATCGTTGTAACCTCGATGAACAAAATAAACTTTCAATTTATTCTCCGAAGATTCATTTGTGAAGTTATTATAAACCATCAAGACTAACATAGCTCAATTGATATTCTAAAGTCTCCCAAACGTCACACTACAACTCCTAGTCTCATAATGATCAACTAAAAGAAAAGAATGCCCTAACATCAATTGGCATACCCCCGAAAAAACCCCATATACTTCATTTCTATTCTAGGGTAGTTACCCAACTCATCTAGGACTCTAGGACTCTGAGTTTACTTCATACAAGAAGGTCCCTAAGTTCTAAGCCTAAAGAAAAAGGATTAAAAGTGAGTTAGAAAAACAACTCAAAAATAGCCTGATTCCGAATCGATTCGCCCAAGGGCCGAATCGATTCTCCCCAGGTAGCGAATCGATTCGCCAAAAATAGAATCAATTCGGATGACAAAACCAACATTCTAAAGTTGGCCAAATAGATTCGGCCCTAACCCGAATCGATTCGGGTTTGCAGACCTGTAAGCTGACCCCTTAGCGAATCGATTCGCCCCTGCGAATTTGCTAAGAATGGATTACGGGTTATGAACCCTAGTTTTTCCCCCAAACTCAAATCTCTTCCATTTTTACACACATACAACCTCATTAATCTACCCCAATTCAACCTACAAGATTATTAACTACCATAACCCACAATTTCATCATCATAAACTAAGACTAGGGTTCAAACACCATAAAATCTATAAAACCCATATTTGTTCATTTCATTCCATTACACAACTATCAATACAATTTATGCATCTTAAATCATATATTAGCAAGTAAAAAACTTGCCTTGAAGTTGAAATCTCAGATTTCTTTGTGGTAGAAGCAATCCCAATCTTCAATCTCCAAATCTCTCTTCTTTCTCCTCTTTTCTCTTCCTCTCTTTTTCTCTATATGTTTAAGACATAAAATAAGGAAGTTAGGGAATTTAGAAGACTAAAATCGGGGCTTAACACAAGTCTCCAACTTAAAAATGTTGATGCTCCATAAAAATGACCCGTAACTACACATTTAAGTTAAAACCAGTCAAAAGTGCCCGAAACCTAAAAATACAATATGACACTTATTTTGACTGTCTCGCACATTCCGGGATTAACTACGCCCTCTAAATTGGTATCCAACAATTTTATGAATTATTTTGAGTTCCGGTTTCATTTAAACCATAATGTCATTTAAAACACATGACACTATAAAACATGCAACATGATGATATTTACTTACACGTACAGTAAATACGCAACAATGCAGTAAATATTAACTTTCAACTCCTTCAATTAATATTTACCCCAGTTCCAACATTTTATATATTTACTACATGCAGTAAATTAATATAAAATGAGTCTCTTAAAAGTGAGGGTTGTTAGAATATTGTGAAATTTTATGGTGGTATCGCTCAATATTGTATCGGATAGGTACAAGACATTTATGTCCCACTATTGGAGGAGTTTCCAGCAGGATTTGGGGACAAAGTTAAGGTTGAATACTTCGTATCACCCACATACAGATGGGTAGATGGAGAGGGTAAATTTGATGCTGGAAGATATCTTGCCGATGTTCATCTTAGATTTTAAGGGTATTTGGGAAAATTAATTCCCTTTGGTGGAGTTTGATTACAACAACAATCAGTTTACTATTAGGATGGAACCCTATGAGGCGTTATATAGGAGACCTTTCCATTTACCCTCATGTTAGTTGGAGGTAATGGAGAACAAACTTATGAGACCAAAATTCATTCAGGACTCCTTGGAGAAGGTATAGATGATTCGGACCAGGATTCAAGTTGCCTAGGGTCGACAAACGAGTTATATGGATGAGGGCCGTAGGCACTTGGATTTGGAGGTTTGGGATCAAGTGTTGATTGAGGTATACCCTAGGAAAGGAATGATGATATTTGGGAACAAGGGGAAGTTGGATCCTCAGTGAGTGGTATCACTTCCTATTATTGAGAGGATTAGACCCGTGGTGTATTAGTTGGGATTATCGAACCACTTGCAGAGGATTCATGACCTATTTCCTATTTCTGCATTACGGAGGTTCCTTAAGGATGAGGTTACATGCTATCATATAGATATTGATGAGATAGAACTCTAGCCTGACATGACTTACGAGGAGAAACCTGTAGTTATTCTGGATTGGAGGGAGCGTATACTTCGTTCCAAAGTAGTTCTCATAGTACGCGTGCAACGGGGACACCACAATGAGGATGAGTCAACATGGGAGAAGGAGGATGACATGCGAGAAAAATATCTAAAACTCTTCTAGTCTCGTACATTTCGAATTTCAAGGATGAAATTCCGTTATTAGGGGTAAAAATGTAATATCCTGTATTTTTATAATAAGATAAAATCGAGAGAAACTAAATTAAACCAGTAAAATGTAATTAAATAAGTCATGAATAAATTGATTAATTATAATTTCATGTTTTGTTGTTTCATCTATGCATGTTAAAAATTTCTCATAGAAAATAATTGCATGTTTATTAAATAATTGGTATGGGATGTTTAATCAAGCGGAAAAATGTGTATGTTGGATAAAAATATTTTAGGCACATTTGGGGATGATTTGAAGACTCTTTTAGTTGTTTTATACATCTAAAATTAGACTTGGGGTATAAGTATATCATTTGGAGAGTCGTTGGTCCAATTCGGTTATGGGTTCGGGTTCATTTGGGGAATCAATTATAAAGGTTAGGGGGTAACTCGGGATTAACAAATAATATAAGTTAATTAGATATTTAAAGAACTCATTTCATTCACCAAAGTTTAACCTAGAAGCCCCACATATATAGAGGGATTTTACATAGGCCAAGAGAGAGAAAGATATTAAGGATTCAAGAAGAGAAGCTTTCAATCTTCATCATAAGGCAAGAATTCTCTTGCTAAAATTAACTTTCAATATATTTCTTAATTCATTGATATATCTCTCATAGAATTTTTGGGTCAAAGTGTATATGAATTGATGATAATAGGATGAGTTAAATTTCATGCATGTAGAGGAATAAATATGGTTTATTATGAATGGATAATTCACAATTTTTTGAGAAACTCGAAAATTTGATAATTATATTGATTGGGAGAATGTAAATTTGATAATTATGTTGTAGGAATGAAAATCTGATGTAAATCAATGATAAAAAAGAGTTCTTGAATAAATTAAATGAGAAAGGGGTAAATCTTGAAAACTAGGGTTTGTAAATTGGGTAGTTCTTGAAATAATTATTACTGGGATGATTGGGTATGTTTAAGAACATATTTCGTGTAGAAAATTATGTTTTCATGATGGAAATTGTTCAGGGATCATATATGATGTTTATAATAAGGTTAGAGATGGATCGGGTCAAGGGAGAAGACCAAATCACGTTTTTTGTTCGTTAGGGCACCTAGTAGAATCGAATCGATTCACTAGCAGATAACGAATCAGTTCGCTAATCGAACCGGTTCAGCTGGCTGGTCCCCCTTATTTTTTTATGATTTTTTTAAGGTCGGTTAGGGTGCGACATGGTAGACGGAGTTCAGGAGTCGGTATGGAACTTCTAGAAACAAGATGGGAAGGTTGGGAAACACCTTAACTAATCGTAGATCAATTTCATGTAAAAGTTGGATTATTACTTAAATGAAGAAATTACCAATTAACTAGATGGTTAACTATTGAATTGGAATTATCAATGGGTAATATTATATCTTGGGTGTAATTATAGAATAATTACCTATACATATTTTGGGATAAAGTTTGTAATTATTTATTTGTGTGTGACATACCTATGTTCGTGGACGGTCCTATAGGTTGGGGTTATGTGCGTTCGGGATCGTAGCACATGTCGGCACATGTGGTCTAGACATTCTGTTGGTCATTAGTTTAGGTACTACGTAGTAGCGCCACTTATGACAAGTAGGTGTTGGTGCTAGGATCCATTGTCACCATTGGATATGGACCATGCAATGGTGTATTGCGTAGGGACACTCCACTTGTATGTATTTTTTGTTGTCCGTTTCGATGAGGGACTCCTCCGGATTTACCGATAGAGCGCGAACTAAGGGTATTTGCCCTTGGGTGTCGTATATACATAAGGAAACACACACACACACACACACATTCCTATTAATTAATTGAGATTAATTAATTAGTGTAATGATGTAGACAATTACTTATGAACCCAATACTATGTGAACGCATAATCGATGTTTATATTCCTTTTGTGGTTTGTATCATTGGGGTATTCGAGGAAATGGGAATACACGTGTAGATAGTTAACTTCATTACGTGAATTATGCTAAATTCATCATATTATAATTATTGTTACAGTTATGAGTCATTCATGGTTGGGAACTTGTATTGTCACGCATGTAGTATTTCACCTAGATGAAGGGTGAGGTATTTAACGCATACAAGTTTCGATGGGGGGTACATACTTTGAATTAACTGTATTATTGCATCTCAATTTTCATATGTTAATTTTTGCAACTCTAGGGTGTTGACCCAAATTATAAATAATTTCTCCCCCAGATTTGCCTAGACAGGGATATTAGAACTGATGTGATATCAAGCTTGCGATCACACCTTGCACACCAGAGATCAACTCCTTGAGTCTAGTCTAGGTTTTTATTTCCTATGTGTTGTTCATTTTAGATATTGTATGAGCATAAGCCCGAAGTTTATTTTATTCAGTCATGTCAGCCAGTAGTAGCTGTGTTGGATTTATTTTAGTTAGATGTGGATGATGGATTTAGTATTATTATTTTAGTTATGGATTAAATCAGTTTTATTATGAACATGGTTTTAAAATTATAAAATGTTTTATTGAGGTTGATGCTGAGAATGATATAAATTTATAGATAAGCCCCATCTTTGACATATTGTGTTTGTCCAACCCTTACGTAAAAAATGGGGGTTATTACATCCGCTACCACATTGTTATTATTCTTGGCAGCGTTAGCTCTACGATTACGTCTTGCCGTAGCCCCTCAATAAGAATAACATACATATATGTCTAATAGCATAATACAGTTTAACTAGATATGCCTACCTTGATAATAAATTTTAACGCTCCTAAAGTCCTCTAGGTCGAACGCTCTGATACAAGTTGTAACGCATTGCAACCTTTTATATTAGGCCACGACCGTTACATCTCTTATTCTGGCATGGAAGAATATAAGACTTTACTTTTAGGGTAACTTACATGTCACAACCCCTATAAGGGCCTCAGCCACATCATCAGCGTTGGCAGTTAGAAAAATTAACATGGTTTAGTAATGCACAATCTAAAGGAATGTTTGAACAAGTAGTAATTCTTTTGAAATATATATTTAAATTCTCTAATATAAGCCTTACTAAATTTTCTCTTCATACATTCACCACATAACTATAAAGATGTTTAATTACAATCAAGAGTGAAATCTCTATTAAAAACATATAAAATAAATCTCTAAATCAAAAAATGCCTCTGCGACTTCTTTTGACCTCTTCGACCTCTGACATTCTACTTATCTACTAATAATCTCTGTGACCTTTATCGAGAGTAAACAAAGAGCATGGAAGGGATGATCTCAAATAGAACAACAAGGTTTAAAGCAAAGTCTTCAACCCACCTGTCGATGTTAGTACCAACATATAAAAGATGTACTAACAAGGCAGTAAAAATAATAGAGCAAATAGGTAAAATGATGCAATATAACAAAATAAGGAGAATATAAATTCCAACCCATTAGATTACCGTGATGACGTGAAGCTCAATCTCCCTTAGTTAACCACTCCCCGTCTTCTCCCAAGGCTCAATCTCCCTTGGTTCACCTTTGCTTCCCACATGACTCAATCTCTCATAGTTAACCCTCTTAGTTCGTGGATTTTATTTTTATGACCTATGATATCTCATCCTATATGACCACTAAACCTTGATGAACAGTTACTATTCTTCGCCTACAAACTCTGAAAACTTAATGAATAGTAAAACTCCATGGCCTAAACCTAGAATACATTGTAATACCCCGCCCTAATACTTCATTTAAATTTTATATAAATTGTGCTGAAGTGGGGTTTGATGATAATTTTTGAAATTGTTTGTAAAATTAGAATTTAAAGGGTTCGAATGAAAGCAGGATCATTTAAACGATATTTAGGCCTCATTAGAAGCAGGGGACCAAACGAGCTTCGAACGAGACCCCACTACATCACTTTCAAGAGTCGCTGAAGGTCATTAGAAGCCATATGTTGAAAAAAATGCCTTTGTTGTTCGAACGAGGCTCAATGTCGTTCGAACGATGCATTTCGAAAAAAATTGTATTATATTTTCCTTATGCTTTTTCATATTTTGGACCATAGATTTGATGAGCTGTTGAGCTCTGGTGAGCCCAAATTGTGCAAAACTAAAATTTTAGGCTTTATAGGGTTTATATAAAGGTTTGTTTTGATCATTTGGGGCATTTTAAAGAGAGAAGAAGATGGAAGAGGGAGTAGTCTTCCACCATTGTTAGCTTCTCTCCACCATCCCACCACTATTTCACCACTATAAACCACCACATTCGAACCTACAACACCCATTTCCACCATTGTTGAGTGGGGCTAAAATTTTTTGTGGAGCTTTGTTGGGGGTTCTTGAAGATGGAGGAGGAAGCTTCCATGGAGTTGGAAGAAATTTTTGTTAAGGTTTTGCTTGGAAGCTTAAGTGGAGCAAACATTGATGATGCATTTGGTAACCCCTTAAGGCAACCTTTCGAGGTGGGGGTTGATCCTCCTACACTAACTTCTCTACAACTATTGGAAGTCTTTGAGGTGGAAAAAAATCAATCCTTAGTGTTTAAGACTCTATATGCATTACTAGTAGTCTTGTTGTTAGATTGTATGATTTGGTTTCTAGTAGATTAATAGTAAACATTTTGACGAATAAAATGTTGGTAAAAATGTTATTTTTTTTTAAATAAAGGATGAATAAATATTTGAAAGTTTGAAATATTGGATTGGCATTTTATGAAAATGGAGCACTTTCTAGTATTTTAATGATAAA
The DNA here is from genome assembly GCA_949130495.1 of Sambucus nigra. NCBI lineage: Eukaryota > Viridiplantae > Streptophyta > Magnoliopsida > Dipsacales > Adoxaceae > Sambucus > Sambucus nigra. Next base: position 368,261,034 of record OX422212.1, read on the forward strand.
CATTTATGAAATAAAATGTATGAAAATGATGTTGATTTTGCTAAAATATTTGGTGAAATAATGATCCAAAATTTCTTGTAAAAATAAAGATTTTATGAAAGATGGACATTACTTGAGTTTGAAAAAATAAAATGTCATTGGAGTCTTAAAAAATACATTTTTGCAAAGCGTTGTGAATTTCTAAAGTGACAAGTATATTTAAACCATTTAATAGAATTTTAGGATTTAAAATCCATCTTGTCATGCATATAAACTTCTAGTATTTTGATAATGGACATATAAACAAGTTTAAAGAATGTTTGTTGAGTTTAATCATGAGATAAGAAAATTAAAAATTCTAGTCTTCAAAGTGTGTGAAAAAAGGAATATAGGTGATAAATGTAAGGTTATAAACTACAAGTATTAATAAAAAAAATGGGAATTTTCATATAAGGTAGTCTTATATGTTTAATGATAAATGGAAATAAAAGTATTGAATAGAGAATAATATTACTCCAAAAGGATAAAAAGGTGTTAAAGTGTTAAAAACACTTAAGAAGTTAATATGATCAATTTCAAGGTGTTTGAAAAATTAACACTTGTGAAATGGAGTAAAAGGTACATTTGGAAATTTTGCGAAAAGTGAAACTTTTTTATGAAATAAATTTTTTAGAAAACGTGTTACGCATGATAGTCCTAATGAACATGATTTTTGAAATAAAATTAAAGTTAAAATGTAAAGGACATGAAATGATGATTTTCAAAGTGTAACACAAGTTGGGGTTAAACTCCAATTTTTTGCCTCGGTTAGGTAAAAGAAAAAGTAGAATAATATGGACATTTGTAAAATATTAAAACACAAATAAAGGAACTTGGATGACATCGGAAAAATTAAGGAGGGACCGAAGCCCTAGGGTTAAAGACCCAAAACACTAGCCAGAACATATGGCGGCGTCACCGACGATATGGATCCCGTTAAAGTATGCGGTTATTAGAAGATTCTGAGATACATATAAAGGAATAAGGAACGTGTCAAGAAATGGGTTGTGTGGTGAAAACGTTTTAAGACAACCTAACTTGAATGAATTAATAAATGTTCCGATAAAGGTTAAAATGGACTAGTAAAAGTGTAATTAATCAATGTCCATAAGGTAAAGGAAAGGTAAAACAAATAGGTAAATGGGTGGTTAAGCAACCTAAGTGGTTAAATCAATAATTATCACAAGGGCATGTCATAAAAGGTTTTCAAAGGCTGAATAAGTAGTTTTTAACACGGTGTTCGCGTGTGTTGAAAGGGTGATTTTTAATGAAATTACTGTTATGGATCGGTTAATATGATAAAGGTAATATTGGTAAAGAAATGACTTTTGTTCAAATCAAGTGTAGTTGTTTCAAGCATTTAACCACGCGTGTTAAATAAAGTGAGAAATATCAAAATGAAAAAAAGGAAGTCTTTTACAAGATTAAGGTGAATTAACGTGGATAAATAAGGTTTTCGAAATCAAAATAGTTTCATGCATTAATTATATATATGCATATTTATATATGTATACAAGGTAGTTGCATGTCAGTATAGGCAAAATGTGTTAGGGTCTTCTTTCCGCTGTTCGATTCTATACTGCATTTTGTATATTTTCTATTGAGCATTCTACTCACTCCCTCTTTTTGTTATGACAGGTTGAGTGCAGTTTCGTATTTTATGAGCATTATGCAGGTATGTACTCTCCTTTATTTTACGTTTGTAGCTATGTATGCATGGACTCGGGGGTGCTCCCCATGGGTCTCTCACGTAGTTTGATTTGAAATCGGGATCGCATGTTAAGTAAGTGAAATGCTAATTAAAATAAAACTAGATTAGCTCCAATTCATACACCTGCAAACATGTAATTTTATAAGTTTTGTTTCAACCAAAGAAAATTAAATAAAAGCATCATATGCAAAAACATAATAGTAACGATAAACCAGTTAATATGATAAAAAGGTGCCTGATGGATCTTTCTTATGACATCAATTTGAGGCATAGCTGGTATGTCAATGCTTTTGATACATGTAATGAATTAAAATTCTCATCTGAAGAACTCTTTTTTATACAAGAATGATTACAAGTTTCAGAACTCAAGACATTTCTCAAAACTGAAAATCCTTGCCGACCAAGACCGCGAAAACATTTTTTTCCTTGTACACAATAATTAAAACATCAATTCACTAAACTAAAGTAAAGAAATTAGAATGGTGACTTGCACATTGTGTCGAATAGTTGAGGAGCAAACTATAACTATAACATATCAGTGAACCCAGCTTACCAGTGAACCCAACTTACCAAACTACAACTATAATGGTGGAAAACGAAACTCAGCTTACGAAACTATACGAATCCAAAATTCATCAATAAACCAATTGCAAAAATGATTAAAAAACAAATTAGTTGAAAGAAAGATTAATAAATAAGAAATCAGTTGAAAGAAAGATTAACAAACAACAAATTAAATAAGATAAACACATGAATAAGCCTTAAACAACAATGATAAATACACGAATAGGACTTCAATGTTAAATATTAACCTCTTAAACATAGTTTAACCACAAAATAATGAACCCTAATATGGAGAGAAAGGCCAGGCACAAATTGGGAAGAATCTGGGATACATTCTCTTTGAAACATACAAACAAATATAATCTAGAATACACACATACAAATAAAGAGTAGTTACAAATGATATCCAAAGAATGAGAGGAGAGGAGAGAGGAGCACACACACACACACACACACACACACACAGAGGGATACCTGAGAATGGGAGAGGAGAGAGAGCGGGAGATAAAAAAATTGGGAGGGTTAGGATATTTTTTTGTGTGTTAAATGTATGTCTAATTATTTGCGAGGAAATTAATTAAATCATTGCAGGAAGTATTTCGGATACTAAAAAAAAAGGAGGGAAATTTTGCCGTCGTGGTTTAAGCAAGGATTTTAAAATTTCCTTGCTAAAAGTTACATTTTGCAAGGAAATAATTCCTTGCAAAATGTTAATAACAAGATTATACTTTTAGCAACGATTTTTTTCATTTTCCTTGCTAATAATACACTTTTAGCAACGAAAGTTACTTCCTTGCTAAAAAATTCGTTGCTAAAACCAAATTTTCTTGTAGTGACCCCTCAACGGAGGAGGGATGTTACGGACCCTAGGCGTTTACGCCTGGGGAGGAAAGGAAACCCTTGCCCTGAGGATAAGTACGACGACATTGAGGCGAAAGATGCTCCAGCAGATTGTTGGGAGACATATGAGGTTTCAAACAACACAATTCGTCCTATACAGCAGAGCCGAGGTTATGAGTGAAGACGAGCCGAGGTTGGTGATGCCCAGCAAAGAGGATCAACTTTTGATCACTTGAGCAGAGGGTCGGTCTTTGAAAGGATCGACCCAATTAATGATCTGAGACAGAGGTTATCCAGGTCGAGAAGTGCAGCTAGCTCACAAAGGGAAGATGGTGAACATCGGCCTCATCCTGGTCGACCCCAACATGGACAAGACTGTGGCCAAGAGGTCAACAACCGACGCTGTGTAGCATCTAGGGAACCCTCGGTCCACCCCTTGGAGGTCGCTGGGGATAACCTCGGTCAGGCCAACATCGTTAAACCATGGAATAACTCCATTCAACGGATAAAAGAGAAGATAGGGAACCTCATAAAAATCCGAGACCCATTACAAAGGGGATTCTCAAAGGGTTCCCCATTTGTGGCAAGGATTGTTAACTTTCCAACCCCTGTGAAATTTAAACCACCAATGGTGTCTCCCAAGTATGATGGTAGTACCAACCTAGTGCATTATATTGAGATGTATCAGTCTGTAGCAGACATTTATTCAATCCCTGATGAGATGAGGTGCCGAGCTTTCTCCAGCACTTTAACGAGAGCTGCACATATCTGGTTCACGTATCTTCCTAAAAATTCCGTGGAGAACTTTAAGGGTTTGGCCGAGTGGTTTACACAACTTTTGTTTTGGGGTAAGACCTCAGAAGAAGACAATCCATCCGCTCCATGTAAACCAAGGCAAGAATGAAAGCGTCAGAGACTACATTGCAAGGTTCAACAAGGAAAAATTGGAGGTTGAAGATTACGAAGAGAGCATAGCTATGACAGTCCTCATTTGAGGACTTCAAAAGGGAAGGCTACTTTGAAAGCTTACTGAAGACCCTCCTAAGTCTATGGATGAGCTGTTAGCGACGGCTGGAAGGGTCATAAACGCGAAAGAAGCAATGGTTGCAAAGTATGAGGATGAGAATGGAAGTAGCAATGGGAAATTTCAAAATAAGAAGGATGGAAAGACGAGGGTTGTAGACGATAAATTTGCACACTATACTCCTCTAACTGTGAGCTGTGAGAACATCCTCAATAAAATAAATAATGATAGATCCCTAAGATGGTCGAAGAAGCTAAAGGCTCCTCCACATAAGAGGAACAAAAACTTATGGTGCGAATTCCACCAAGATCACGACCATCTGACCGACAAGTGTTTCACTTTGAAGGACGAGATTGAGAAGATGTTGAGGGCGAGAAAGCTCAGGAAGTATGTGGATGGTAGATCTTCTAAGGTAAGAAGATATGACCCTAAAAAGAAAAAATGACAGATGTCGAGAAGATGCCCCAACCAGAAGAGCTGAGGACTCAGATGATGATGACGATGACCCTGACCTCCTACCAAAAGATGATAATGCCCGAGTAAAGAGGGTCGGTATGATCTATTTCGATGTAAACACCATCTATGGAGGACTGACCGGAGGTGACTCAGAGGTAGTAGATCACAAGGCTCATGTGGTAGAGGCTAAGGCAGTGACTTCAGTCGAGGTTGTAAACTTGACATCTACGGAGGTTAAACACGAGAATAGAAACAAGGTAGATATGGATACCCTCATAGTTGGATTCTCACGACTTGATTTCAAAGGTATCTTAGCCCCTCACGATGACCCGCTGGTAATCACCACAAGGGTGCATGGGTGTGAAGTTAAGAGAATCCTTATTGATGGCGGTAGCTTTACAGACGTTATGTTTTGTCCCTGCTTTAAGAGCCTAGGCCTCAGCAGAGCTAGGCTTGTCCCTTATCATCATCCCTTGATCGGCTTCAATGGTGAAAAGGTTCATCCATCGGGTATATATCAGATGAATGTGAGAATGGGAAATGAATGTCCTAAGAGGTTAACTAGAAAAATCAATTTTTTTTGTGATGGATGAAAACGTCTTCTCAGCTTATAACCTCATCATAGGATAAGTGTCTTCCTTTTTTCAAAAGACAACCTAACCTTGAGAAGATCAAGTCCTTACTAGAAATGAAGACACCCGGAACTATCAAAGATGTTCAGAAGCTTACTGGAAGAGTTACTGCACTTAACAGGTTTATCTCAAGAGCTACAGACAAGTGTCTTACTTTTTTCAAAGTGCTAAGAAAGGCCTTAGAATAGGATGAGGAATGCGATAAAGCTTTTAAGGAGATCAAGTCCCAACTCGGATCCCCACTACTCCTATCTCGACCCATTCTGGTGGAGAAGTTATATGTATATCTAGATGTCTCTGAGTCAGCCATTAGTGATGCAATAGTAAAAGAAGATGATGGAGTGTAGAGGCCAGTATACTTCAATAGGAAAGCTCTTCAAGGGTCTGAACAAAAGTACCCTAGGATGGAAAAATTAGCCTATGCTTTGATGCATGCTTCTAGGAAAATGAAGCCATACTTCTAAGCCCACTTTATGGTCATCCTAACTGATTCCTCACTCAGACAGGTCCTCCATAAGCCTGAGAAGTCAGGCAGGCTGATGACCTATGCCATCAAGTTGGGGGAGTATGACATTTTTTATCAACCCAGGGTTGCTATCAAGGGGCAGGCACTCACAGACTTTGTAGCAGAGTTTACCTGGGAAGAGATTGAGATTGAGATTGAAAATAGTCAAAAGGTTGTAGATGAACTAGACAGAAACGTCTTCCAAGATCCGAATGAGGTTGAGTTAAGAAAAACCAGAACAAGAGTGGTTGACAATGAGGAAGATAGGTACCTCTTCAGGTAAGGAAACGTATTAGAAGGAAACTTCTCTTCAGATGAAGCTGTTTGGAACCTCTTCGTTGATGGGTCGTCTTTTGAAAGAGAAAGTGGAGTGGGGCTGATATTGTCAGCACTAAATGGTACCGATATTAAATATGCGTTAAGGTTCAACTTCAAAGCTTCCAATAATGAGTCAAAGTATGAGGCAATAATAGTAGGTCTCTCCTTGATGAAAGCCCTTAGTGTTAGCCAACTTATAGTCCACAGTGACTCAAGGTTGGTTGTCAACCAAGTATTGGGAGTGTATGAGGGTGAGAATGATGCTAGAAAGCTTCAAGTAAGTGAAGTTGGAGAGGATACCTCGGCAAGACAACAGTCGATCCGATGCACTAGCAAGGTTAGCCTCAACAACAAGGTCATACATAAAAAGAACAGTACCGGTTGAGATTATTCTCAGGCCTACCATAGAGGAAGAGGAGGTTGCCAGACTTTCCCTCAATTTGAATATGGGATCCTTATGGATGGATCCTCTTATTAGATACATTAGAGAGGCAGACCTACCAGAGTCAAAGTCAAAAATAAGAAAGCTGAGGTTTAGAGCTGCTAAATTCTCAATTGTAGGAGATGTCTTGTACAAAAAGGGGTTCTTACTCCCTCTCCTCCGATGTGTCCACCCTTCAGAGGTTCCACACATCTTGCAAGATGTAGATAAGGTCCCTTTCTCCAGTCACATAGGGGGATAACCTTTAGCTAAGAGGATAATCACTTAGAGGTACTGGTGGCTGACCTTGGCCAAAGATGCAGCCGCATACGTGAAGAAGTGTGAAAAATGCCAGAGTTTCTCCACTATTACACATCAATAACATCAAACTATGACGTCAATCAACTCACCTTGGCCATTTGAAATATGGGGCATTGATTTGGTAGGAACCTTGCCAAGAGCTGCAAACAACTATCGATTCCTAATAGTGGCAATTGATTACTTCTCCAAATGGGTAGAGGTTGAGCTAATGATCCTAATTACTGAACAAAAGACCTTCCAGTTCTTCTAAAAAAACATCATAGGCAAGTATGGTCTTACAAATACCCTCATCCTAGACAATGGAACCCAGTTAAAGAATGTCTGGTTAGAAAAATACTGCGAAATAATAGGGACCAAGCAGTTCTTCTATTTTCCTGGCCAACCCCAGGCTAACGATCAAACCGAGGTCACAAACTGAACAATCCTTGACGAGATAAAGAAGAGGTTGGAAGAGGCCAAAGGGAGATGGACAAATGAGGTATATCCTATGTTATGGGCCTACAAGATGATAGTAAGGACACCAATGGGAGAGACTCCATCTATGTTAGCCCACGGTTCAGAAGATGCCATCCCTACAGAGGTAGGACTTCCCACTCATAGAGTTCAGACCTATAACCCTCAGAGGAATGGGGAAGAGAGAAGACTAACCTTGATTTGATTGAGGAAAGAAGAGAGGATGCAGAGATAAGACAGGCAACCTATCAGCAGAGAACCTCAAAATTCTACAATCAAAGGGTGAAATTAAGACCTATAACTGTGGGAGACCTAGTCCTAAAGAAAATGTTGCAAAAATAAAATAAGCTCCATCCAAACTCGCATGGTCCTTACAGAATAGTTGATGAGATTGTGCCTGGAACCTGCCGACTAGAAAATCTTGAAGGAGAACATTTCTCCAACCCTTGGAATACCGATTATTTTAAGAAATATTACATATGATGTTACAGTTGTGTCTCTTTGTAATATATGTATCAGTTTAGACAGAAGATGTTAATGAAAAGATAGCAATGTTGTGCATCTACTCTTGTTATATGCATTAAAAATCATTAATTTGGTGAAAATATGAGGGTAAACATCATTGTATGGTGACCTCAGACCTTAAACATCATTAATTTAGTGATAATATGATGGTAAACATCATTATATGGTGACCTTAGACCTTAAACGTCAATAATTTGGTGAAAATATGAGGGTAAACATCATTGTATGGTGACCTTAGACCTTAAATATAATTAATTTAGTGAAATGAGGGCGAACATCATTATATGGTGACCTCAGACCTTAAACATCATTAATTTGGTGAAAATATGACGTGAAACATCATATTATGGTGACCTTAGACCCTGAACATCATTCGTTTGGTGATAATTTATGAGGATAAACATCGTTATATGGTGACCTGATACCTTAAACATTATTAATTTGGTGAAAATGTGAGGTGAAACATCATATTATGATGACCTCAGACCTTGAACATCATTAATTTGATGGTACGTTATGAGGGTAAACATGATTATATGGTGACCTGAGACCTTAAACATCATTAATTTGGTGATAATATATGATGTGAAACATCATTTTATGGTGACCTCAGACCCTGAACATCATTAGTTTGGTGACAATTTATGAGGGTAAACATCATTATATGGTGACCTCAGACCTTAAACATCATTAATTTGGTGAAAATATGAGGTGAAACATCATATTATGGTGACCTCAGACCTTGAACATCATTAATTTGGTGGTAATTTATGAGGGTAAACATCATTATATAGTGACCTCGGACCTTAAACATCATTAATTTGGTGATAATATATGAGGTGAAACATCATATTATGGTGTCCTCAGACCCTGAACATCATTAGTTTGGTGATAATTTATGAGGGTCAACATCATTTTATGGTGACCTGAGACCTTAAACATCATTAATTTGGTGATAATATATGAGGTGAAACATTATATTATGGTGACCTCCGACCCTGAACATCCTTAATTTGGTGATAATTTATTAGGGTAAACATCATTATATGGTGACCTCAGACCTTAAACATCATTAATTTGGTGAAAATATGAGGTGAAACGTCATATTATTGTGACCTCAATCCTTGAACATCATTAGTTTGGTCATAATATATGAGGTGAAACATCATATTATGGTGACCTCAAACCTTGAACATCATTAGTTTGGTGATAATATATGAGGTGAAACATAATATTATGGTGACCTCAGACCTTGGACATCATCAGTTTGGTGGTAATTTATGAGGGCAAACATCATTATATGGTGACCTCAGACCTTGAACATCATTAGTTTGGTGGTAATTTATGAGGGTAAACATTGTTATATGGAGACCTCAGACCTTAAACATCAATGGTTTGGTGATAATTTATGAGGGCAAACATCAATATATGGTGACCTCAGACCTTTAACATCATTATATGGAGACCTCGGACCTTAAACATCATTAGTTTGGTGATAATTTGAGGTAAAACGTCATAGTATGGTGACCTAAGACCTTAAGCAAATATTCAAAAGGTAATACATTCAAGCATAGCATCATATGAAATAACATAATCTAAAGAAGACTGAACTATATAATGAAAAAGATGAATTACAAGTGATCGGAATCAAGAGGCCATCTGAAGTTCACAAAATCTATGAGATATAGAAGGGAAATCAAAATTAGAACTTTCATAAAGCTTCACAAGAAAAAGGTCTAGGTCTCTGCAGTTGGAGTCATTTAGTCACGGATGACGTTTGTCACGTCAGCTCCATCATCGTGATGGGTAGCATCTTCAGTCTTAGTGACTTTTAGGGGTGCAGTCTCAGCTAGGGCAGTATTGGCTTCCTCAACTTCTTACAAGGCCTGAGCAAATCGAGGGTCACCAAAGCCAAGACCCTCAAAGTCTGAAGCAGTCAGTCTCCCTGACTCTTTCTCCATAGTGGCTGCCCATTTACTAGTTGCTTTGATACCTCTTTCAAGGTATTCAAAGTCAAAGTAGACGAACTCATTAGAGACGTTATAGTCTTCTATGTTCTTCTCTATAACATCTTCTAAAGCATCCTTGACTGCAGCATTCACCTTAGTCTGAAGGGCATCATCCTTAGCCTTCATAGAAGCGTCGTGGTCCTTTTTTAGATTGGATATGTCATTGTCTCTTTGCTTAACAACTTCTTTCATCTTTTTAACCTCTGCATTCAAAGAGGCTTGAACCTTCTCAGATTCTTTACCCTTCTTTATGAGGGGGCATCCTCTGCAGGGTCCAATCAATAAGACGATGTAAGGACAAGACACCCTGCAGTATAAGGTCAGACGTATGAACATATGAACTATAAATTCTAAAAGAACCGAGGTTACACTTAAGGAGGGAAAATGAACAAAAACTAAAATTAATACCTGAATTATTTTATGGAGAGTAAACTCGGTCAGCAACGAAATGTCCAAAGAGCGTAAGAAACGCTTATCCTCTTCAGTCATTATTGCACCGATAGCATCGACAACTTTCAGACTGTGGCCAATGAGGCTATCACTGATTTTCAATGGAGCAAGATGAGAAACCAAGGCATTGTCCGTAGATATGGGAATGGCATGATCCTCTATCTGAGTCTTGCCCGACCTCAGATGATCTGAGTCAGTCATGCTCTTCCTCTTTTTGGTAATATCGTCCTGGGATGTGTCGACGTTCTTTTTAGTTATAGGAGGGGCACATTTTTGCCACCCCTCTTTTGCATCAGCTTCACCAGACCTGGAGCAGACATTTCCCAAAGGTCGTCTGATATGCCTTTAGGGAGCTCTGTAAAGAAACAAGTATTTGAGTTAGTAAGTTAGAGATATAAAAAGTAAGAGTTATAACTTGTGAAAAATTAAGACTTACGAAGCTCTATCAAATGACCACCCCCAAGCCTGTCTGAGAGAGGTAATAGGGAGTCATCAGATGTTCGTATTTTACAAGACGACCCTGCTCGCCTTGATTGAGAAGATCCTCAACCTTTTGGCAGTTATCCTGGCTATGTCCAGGGTCGGCTCTAGCAGCAAGGGAGACCTTCCCCCATCTCAGAGGGGTCCTTGGAACCGATGTTTTAGAAGCATCATTTGGATCAAATACCTATGCCTCAGAAGCAAAGAAATACCGAGGTTTCGAGTTATGGTTTGAAGTTTGGGTAACCAACAACATTTTCTTCTCTTATTTCCTAGCTAGGAAGTGGTAATTGCGAGGGTGAATTTTGGCAGAGGAGGGCACATAACAACTAGTGAAAACTCTAACTGGAAGGTCTGAGTGGTGGACAACCCTCCAAAGGACGATGGCCGCAATCATAACCCTCCAAGCATTGGGAGATAATTGGGAAGGGGCTAGATTTATATGGGAAAGTATAGTTCTGATGGTTGGATGAATACGAAGATGAATGCCCAACTTAAACATCTGCTCATAAATGTAGATCTCTCCATTTTGACCGTTGAAGGCCCTCTCATCCCTCAGAGGTTTCCTAAGGATGATAGAGGAATTTATGGAATAGAGGCGCCTAAAAGAAAGAAGGTTGTACTCAGTGACATTACTCTAAATATCGGCCGCCTCAGATGTATCAATGTCACTTTCCTCGGCTTCATCACCATCATCAGGAACGACGGCCTGGGCAGGTGCAGTAATACCACTAGGAAACCTCTGAGAAAATTAAGCCCCAGTGGCAACCGACAGAGGAATGGCATCAATAATGGGGGGAATGGCCATACTTGGCCCTATGATTTCAACATTTGAAGACCTATGTGAGGTACTATCACTGTTATGAGACAAGGCACGGCTCGAAACCTTGGCTTCCTCAGGAACCTCACCCTGCCTAGGAGAATAATCCATAGCCTCTTAAAAAGAGTCTACAGATATGGGGTCTGAGGAAGATGACTCAGACTTAGACATTGGTGTGGTATTATCAGGGACCTATGCAGGCTCAGCAAGCTCGGCTGGCTCAGGGTAGATAACCTTCAGAGGTGGAGGAAAGATGGGTTTGAGAGGAAAGGCCTCAGCTCTACGATCTTTCTCTTGGGCTAGATATATTTGCCTAATTTTCTCGAAGGTCTTCTCACAAAGAGATGGGAACTCTTCTATGAATTGATACAAGGGTCTAAGCATAAGTAGGATGACACTACATTTGGAAGGACTCAAAATCACAAATAGGTACTCAACTTGAAAGAACCCAAACTCAAGATCAAAAAGGGGAAGTTGGAAAATTCCAATTAAATAACATCAAGAACATTCAATAATTGGGTCGCATGAGAAGGTGACCGGAGGTTCACCGGAAACTTAAAAGAGGGCTATTTCTGGCTGAAATACCCTCTGAGCTACCTACAACTGACCCTAAATCACTCAACCGCTACTATCCTAGCCTTATAACCACCAACATTGATGGGAAACCCTTGTCGAAAAACCTAAAAACTCACCGAAAAACTCAGAAATGATGATATAAAGCCCAGAAATATAAAAGAGGTTAAAAATGGTACCTGGTTAGTCGTAAGTGAGGGACGAGGATTATAGAATCGACGGAAACCTTCAAGAGCAGTCAACAATGGAGGTTTGAATGAATTTGCAGTTGCAGAGAAGGTTAAGGCGATAAGAAATTTGGAAAAAAGAGAATGAGGAGAGAGAAGAGGGTTTGAAAACCCACCTAATGATGGGGCACGAGTCCCAATGCCCCATCATTTCCCTAGGAACCCAAAGGACAAATCAGAACCCTCATGACTTGATAAGCGCGCTACTCACGTCAGTAACTGATATGCGGCACGAAAATATTAGTACTCAAAGAAATCTGGCCTCGGCCTTAATTACGTACCCCTCAGTCATCTAATTATATAGAACACTAAGGGCTATGGGTGATTGATACACCCAAAATGCACCCTCTTACTCAGAGCAACTAACCTCGGCCAGTCTCACGGTCGAGGTGAAAGAAGCTTATGACAATCATCAGCAAGGTCATCTCACAGAAGGTCGGCCCCTTGTACATAACCTCGGCTGGTCATCAACCGAGGTCAGCAAGGTCCCATGGGGTCAATCATCTGCCAACATCATCATCGGCCCCAGCCGACGTTACAGTCGTTAGCCGAAATCAATAATGTCCCATGGGCTCAATCATCTGCCAAAATCATCATCGGCCCCAGTCGACGTTACAGTCGTCATCCAAAATCAGTAATGTCTCGTGAGCTCAATTATCTGCCAATGTCATCATCGACCCTAGCCGGTGTTATAACTACCTCATACCTAACCCCGACCAGCCCTCCTAGTCGAGGTCATCATGGATATTGACCTCAAAAAAAGCAACAGTCAGACTATACCAACCTCTTACTCTTCCAGGACGAGGTTGCACCAATCAAAGACACAGGGTTGAGCATTTACAACCACATGTATGGTTTGGAACACCTGGACAAATCTGTTATAACCGAATCATTCCCTCCACATGAGGGAATATTGAGGTCATCATTATTTATATAATATCAGCCAGGTGTCATTCTCATACTGGTTTGATCCTCATGCACATGATCATTACATGCTTAGGGTTACATTACACCCCCCAAGAACTATATATAGAGGTCGTCCTCTACCTTGTAAAAGGATCCAGAATTACAACCTTAGCTGAAACTCAATTAGTTTTCACAGTAGAGAGAGAAAGCTTGAGAGAATGTATCTATAGCCGTTAGTGCCTTCATTTAGTGATATTACACACTCACTCACAGTGGACGTAGGCCGGATGGGCTGAACCACTTACATACAAGTGTTCATACTCATCTCCTCACCTCCTTCTACTATATATACACTCTTGTGCTGCCATTGTTATTGTTATCTTGAGCTTGTCAACACCTCATCTGGTGGTGCTATTTCCAGCATCATCATAACCTAACTTGAATGAATTAATAAATGTTTCAATAAATGTTAAAATAGACAAGTAAATTTGTGAATTGATTAATGTCCATAAGGTAAAGCAAATGGGTAGACGAGTGGTTAAGCAACCTATGTAGTTATACCCATAATTAACACAAGAGCGTGTCATGAAAGATTTTGTAAGGCTAAATAAGTATTTTCTAACACGGTGTTCACGTGTGTTGAAAGAGTGATTTTTAATGAAAATACTAATGTGGATCGGTTAAAATGAAAAAGGTAATTTCAGTAAAGAAACTTTCGATCAAACCAAGTGTAGTTGTTTCAAACTGCATGTGTTAAATAAAGTGAGAAATGTTAAAATGAGAAAAAAAAGTCTTTTACAAGATGAAAGTGAATTAATCGGGATAAATTAGATTTTCGAAAACAAAATAATTTCATGCATTAAGTGTGTGTGTATATATATATATATATATAGTCCTGCTCTTGTGAGGACCAGTTCGCATTTTAAGAATGCGGACCGAACATGTGTCACCTGACGGTGAGCCCAGAAAAGAGAGAGAGTGTGCCTATAATTTAGGCGATAATTTCTAGGTTCACCGTTAGGTGACACATGACCGTTCTGTATTTTTAAAATGCGGACTAGTCCGCATAAGAGCATTATTATATATATATATATATATATATAACGTGTTAGATTCTTATTTTTTCCGTTCGATTCTGTACTACATTTTGTGTATTTTTCGCTGAGCATTCGACTCACTCCCTCATTTGTTATGGCAGGTTGGGTGAGGTTTCATATCTTGAGAGCATTATACAGGTAAGTACATGTCCTTTATCTTACGTCAGTATATGTGTATGCATGGACTCTGGGGTTCTCCCCATGAGTCCCTCACGTAGTTTGATTTGAAGTTGAAATCTCATGCTAAGTATGTGAAACTCTAATTAAAATAAAATCGGATTAACTTTATTATATAGGTTGTTTCATTGCACTTCACACCTAATGCTCTGGTCGGACCGGGTTGACTACATGTAACCCATAAATTCGGGTCGAGGCGTTACATATATACCAAGGCTCATATCATTCAAAAGAAAATATGGAAACTAGGGTTTTAACTAAAGAAGAAGAGGAATAGGACATATACCTTACATTGGTAGACTTAGTCTGATGAACAATGACTGACTGACGCTTAAAAGCTTCTTTTTCTTTAGTGAACAGTAGAATTCCACGACCTTCTTTCCAACAGAACCTCCTCTCTCCTTCAAAATCTTAATTTCTCATCCTAAATTGGAAAATAAGGTATTAGCATCTTTGAAAAGTATACCAAGGGTTGCTATTTATAGGAATTACTAGGGAACCTAGAGTTTCCACTTTTGACATCACCTTGTCATAAATATCCCTCTAAAAATGGTTTTAGAACCTCCCAGACTTGTTCATCAAGTTATGACCTAATCAAGCCACATCATCACCTTACGTGTTGAGCCTCTACAAGTGTAGGCCATGAAAAGCCGTTGCATGTTCCCTTAGGTTATGGCCTTCTTTTCACATTCGTGACTTATTCCTTCATTGGCCGTGGCCCTTTCTACAAAACTCCAATTATGGCAGAGGCTTCCTATAAGGTCTCAATCTAGTAAGTTTTTAGAGTTATTACATTTAAAAAACCCTCTGAAAATCATAAAAACTCCCCTTTTATGGCAAAAACTCTTGGGAATCCAAGATCCAATCGGTTCCTATTTGACCTATATTAAACTAAAATTATAAAATATAAAATATGATAATGAAAATTTATACCCCTCGTTTTCCAAACACCAAAAACTGAACGTCGATATAGACGCACCATAGAAGATTGAACATTTTAATGACCAAGAAACACATAATAACCCTTCGAAGAGGTGCTCATGCATTCCTCTAGACTCACGTGATAATTGACCAAGTACTCTAAGCATCCGAAGAGTGCATACCCAACTCTAGCATGTTACGACCCAGTGTGCGTACGACTTCCTCCATGAAACATGAAACATTCCCCCTAGTACGTATGGTTGAGGGACATCTACCTAGCCTCACTGATTCGCATGTGGTTGACCACGTATGACATGTACCGAACCTGTAGTTGAGCATTTTGGGTAGTGTAGAATGGTTTTTTGGATACTATGTAAAGTCAGTAGGAACATATGTTAAATAAGATAATTAGTTTCCCTACAAAATCTTTGTAACCTTCTTTATTTGAATTAATATATGATCCCCCTTAGCTTCTTTGCGGACGTATGTTAAGATATGACTGAACCACGTGCATTTGGTGTTACTTTCTCTACATTATTCCTGATATCTTTAAAAGTTTGTAAGGTGTTTAATTATCACTCCAACATCTTTGTCATTGTGTTGGAAATGATGACCCCCAATTTTAAAATCTCTTTCTTTCAAAACTATAATTTTTTTTTAAATGCGGAATAGTGACGGTTCAACAAAACAACTACATAAACAAAATTTTAATTTCTTTCAATTAAAATTAAACAAAACACAAAGTGAAATTAAATTAATCAACAATACATTTTTCACTTAAACAAATTAGCTCAACCCAAGTCCTAGAAATTTGCCTAACAATTAATTAATCAATTTGGAATTTAGGCCAAACCAAATTTTATCCAATCAAATTAATGACTTGAATTAAATTAACATTTACCCAAATTGAATTTGCACCAAATTAAATATACCAATTTTATCTTTTTACCTAAGCATGCGTCTAATGTGATTTGCGAAAGATAAAATAAGTAAACAACCACTAGGTCGCGATGTACGAGGAAAAATCCGCAACAGAAAAAAAACCTCGGATGGCCTTAGCCTCAAATTCACTAAGTACGGTATTACAAGTACAAGACAGTAAGACTTACAACACTTGACTTGACTTCATCCAAACCCCGACGCTCCTTCTTGTACACGCCTCTGCCTAGCGAATAACCACGGAGATCCACCGCGGTCTCGGAATCCACCGATCGAACTTTTCTTGGTCACCGTCACCCGAACAAGGAGTCTTTCTCCAAGTGGGTATGTCAAAGCAAACGAACTTCTTCTTTGTGGGATGCAGAAGTAAACCCAAACACTCTTTTGGTAGAGATAAAATCGGTGCCAAAAAATCCAAGCAAGGATATATAATAAGGAACTTGGAATAAACAAACTATTGGGTGTGTATGTATTTTTGGTGAATTTAATCCTTAGAACTCAAACACAAAATATGGAAAATTTTCTTGGAAGATTTGTTCTCTCTAAAAACTCTTAGCATTTGAAAAAGTTGCTTGAAAAAGGTTGGTTTCCTCACTACATAATTCTGTCGAAAAGTAGTGGGGAAAAGGTAGTGGGAACATGGTGAAAACTGCAAAAAACTGCCCAAAAACTGTTACCGCCACTATCGTGTGAACGAATTTTTCGTTCGAACGACTTTACTAACGAGGTTCCTGAAGGGAAAAAGGAAATTCGTTAGAATTCTTTTTAGAATGACCTGGCAATCTCGTTCAAACGAGATGCAGTTCGTTAGAACGACATGCCAAACTCATTCGAACAAGATGCCAGATCGTTCGAACAACGTGCCAGAAAAATAAAATATTATTTTTAAGCCCAAAACTTTTTATGAAAAGTTTAAAAAAATATTTTTCGAGTAAAATAAAGTCGTTAAAACTATTTTATAAAAACTTTATAAAATACACCCAATAAATTTCCAAGGCTCGTATATATTTATAAAATGCATTCATACCTAAGGAGCATTGGAACCAATGTTGTTGACGTAGAAATGAGGCACACTAAATCCAGCATATGATGAAGGTATATACTCTTGGCCACTACGTCTTCAACTAACACGTCATAGGCTTGGATGGATACACTTGAACACTATCCTATGACTCAAATGTTTTGTCCGAAATTGAGCCAACACTACATTAGACTCAATCGGAGACTTGTGTCCTTACACATTTGCTATGGGAATAAATTCATTTTTACCATAACCGACACATTGTAACGTAGGTCATCAATGGCCTTGTTTAATAAGGATTTTTGCAGGAGAAACTAGTGAAGATTAACATAGTTGCAATAGGCCCCTTAGACACTTGAACCCATCCCCAACAAAAATATGGAAGATCAAAAGGTGGATTAAGATGCCCAATTCCTCCATAAATGGTTCATGTCACATACCAAAATGAAGATAATATGCCTAAGTTGCCACACCCTCCTACAGTTTTCTCATCCACTATACGAGCCACTTTGTTCAAAAGGATGAACCCTCGTATCACTTCGACGAATATAGACTATGCTTCTAGGGTGTCCTCTTTTAATTGGGACATTCTTGACTGCCATATGTCACATGCCTTCAAATATCCAATGGTTGATGTGTGACATCCCAAAAATTTCATATTTTGGGTGATTAGTCTTATGTACACAATTTACGAGCGTCAAACAATTAATAATATAACCAACATGTGGAATAGTATAAGAGTGCAAATGAACATAGATAATCTCAAACAATACAAATATGCCAGTAAATAAAAACCAGAATATTCATAGAAGTACAATATAAAAATGAATACGAAAAAACTAGTACAATCCATATATCATAATAAATCCTTCGAACACAAAATTTATCAACTGCCACCGAATACAATTCTCTAGATGAATTCAAACTATACAAATTGCTGTAAGACTATAAAACTAAAACGTAAGGAACTCTACATTTAGCTTTAAGGAGGGTGCTATCAAGACACATCAATAGAAAAACATTTACACCTTACAAGATGCTAGATGAGTTTATTTGTCTCCAACTACGTGAGTCGAAGATTTAGATAAGAGACACAACAAATCAACAAGGAAAAAAAAATGAAGGTCAAATTAAGAAAAAGCATACATAAAATTCCTTATTCGTGCATCAACCCATCATTGTCTGGTTCATTGGAGGCATCATTGCAATTTGCTGTTGTTGTAGACTCGGGTTTCTAGCCACATTTCCCGACCATCCTATAAAACCATCATTTTCAATTTTAAAACTTCACAAAAAAAATCTACTGATTCCGTACAACAACCTACCATCAACAAATTACAAAACATATTCTGAATAATTGACTTTAAACTGTGAATAACAAAAACTTAGAATTAAATTACATGATGCATTTTTAGAATAAAGAAGCTATGAGAAACTTATTTGATGATTAAGTATATAAATTTAGTCTTTCGATTTAGAGTCCCTTTGATTGTAAAGGAACGATAATATTTTTTTTTAGTTAGAACATATTTTCGATTCCTAACTCTCTAACAGAAATCATTTCAAAGTTAAGATTTCATTATTGATGTGAATGATTGCATACCGGAAAATGATTTGTTTATGTAGGCTAAACACAAAAGATTTACTCAAAAACTTTTTCTATGCATATGGGTGGTAAAATAAAAGTTAGAAACTGAAATAAATAAGTTACACCATGTAGTTTAAGAGCGGGCGGATAACATTTTGGGTTATTTGGGGGTTGTCGCCAAATAATTCTTTGATATTGACTTTGGCCCCCAACGTTTGCATTTTTGTGATTTGACACCCGAAATGGCTTTTAACGACATAAAAATGTCGTAAAACGTGTTTGGTAAAACTCTTGGTGACACTTTTGAGTCGTTGAAAGTTATTTTGGAGACAAACCCCAAGATACGAAAATAAGAGGGGCTAAACTCAATTTTAAATAATTAATGGCGCCAAACCCCAAATAAAACATTTTATATATATAAAAAAATAAGTTTAGCTACTAAGAAACACAAAAATGGGACAATGCCTTAAAAATATTTGTTCTTCTAAGGAAAACAATGCATATCCAACACCTTCCCAAATAAACTTTAAGAGAATACAAATCAACTAAAATATTATAAAATTGTTTGTCACTTGTCCGGACATTATGAGCATTTTCACCAGAAAGATTGAAAGTTTAAAATGTTTGTTTAACAACACAATGTTGATTTCTCATGTTTGAAAGAAGATACAAATATAAGCATTAATTTGATCACTTACCAATAGAAGGGTCGATGCCTCTTTTTTGGAGCTCCCTATATTCTTGACAAAGAGCGCACCACTCACAAAAGCAGTGTGTAATCCAATCCGGTGCAGGTGACTCAATGAGACCGTAACGATCCCTAAGTTTTGTACGGTACGTGCATGAAATTAAACATGGCATTGCGATACAGAAAGCGATCACTCCATAAAGCATTCCACTAGTCGCACATGCTGCGTATATATATATATATACCACATGAAATTAGGCAAGGAAAGATGGGAGCTTTTTTAACCAATTTTTTTTTTATATATTATTTGTTGTCAAACTAGAATATGCGTGTCACTTACGGGTTTGGCCTTTGTCAACGATCTCTGCAATCTGCCCAAAGGTTACACATGGGAAGCAAGCAGTTATGACAGCTGCAATGTAGCACACAATTTAGTGTTGTTTATTTAAACAATAAAATAATTAAGAACACGTCCACTTTAAAAGTGACTGAAAGTTACGAAAAGAATACTTAAGACTAATTTTCTTAAGGTCATCGAAAACATCTCTTATTCTACTAATAGTATTTTGACTTTTACAATCATATATATTTAAAATAATAAATATGATCAAAGGCTAATTAAGAAATAAAATTTCGTGCATACACCAATTTTTTACACACAATTGTGGGTGCAGATAACATAGTTTAAGACGTAAGTGATCAACTTATTATATATAAGTATATATAAGAAACACAGAAATTTATATCCAAGCCTTTGATCGGGTCGGCCTATTTGTTCTTTGACAGTCGAGCTCAAGCTCATCGCAGTATATTTGCACATCTAAAAACTCATCCAACCTAGTCAACTCATGCCTACTTAACGTGACCAAGTCGTACAAAATCGGGGTGATGCCTTTTGGACTGGGCATGTGGCGGGTCTATGGTCACTCTAAAGGGAGCTAAGCCTGCAATAAAGAAAAATGAAAAGGGCGTCTTTGCAAGAATAGTATAAAAATAGCTCATTTTGTTTTTGGCCCCTAAAATTCTTTCAAGTGACCCCAAGCAAAACTTATAGTGGATGAACTCTAATTTTAGATAGCTAAGAGCCTGTTTGGTTTGCAACTATAATTCTATTTTCTGTGTTTAATACAATTCTAATAAGAATCTGCGTTTAACAACCTGTTTTTAAACACAGAATTATAATATTTCTGTGTTATAATCAAGTTTTTCGGTGTTTTATAACTTCTATTTTTTATTTTTCAACTCAAAATTATCCTTTCTTAATAATTTAATGCAAGTATACCATAATATATAATATACATACATAATACATTAATATGTGTGTAATTCTTATAAATATAAAAAAATATATGTACATGTACATAAAATTACGTATAGAATAATATAAAGTTAAATAATATTATCAATAGATAGATGATACTTATATATAGTTTTATACATGTATTATTAATGTATGAAATAATATAAAATATACATATAGTACATATGTATTAAAAATATTCTCAATTCATGTATGTATATAATTTTATAATGAATTATACATGCAATATATATATATATATATATATGATATAAACTCCCCAACATACTTCATTAAATATACCTAAAAATACATGGTATTAAATGTACATGTATATAATTTATGATAACATACTTCATTAAATATACCTAAAAATACATGATATTAAATGTACATGTATATAATTTATGATGTATGTATGTATATATATACATTCATGTATCATGTATGTATGAAAGTTTTATGTATGTTCATATATATATGAATACACACACACACACACATATTGTGTGTGTGTGTGCGTGTGTTCAATATAAATATATATGATTGTCAATTTTATTAAATTTTTAAAAAACTGTATTTAAAAACAAGTTTACCAAACGCACACCAACAATTATAAACACAAAAAACTGAATTTTAAAACTGTATTTAAAAATATCATTTAAATCGAGTTTTCTGAGTAGCGAACCAAACGGGCCTGATCCAAATATTATATTTTCAATAGAGAGGTAAAACTAATAAAAGAGGGAGAGAGTTACCGTTTGATGGATCTTCCATGCAGTCAAATAATTGGGTATTCCAAGCCTCGGATTGAGCAGGTGGTACTGTTGGGGTGTAAACAGGGACCCCCATCCCCACTGAAGATACTGGTTTCATGGGAGAATAGACTTGGTGTTGAGCTTGAGCTTGAGGTGGAGGATAAGCTTGGGGTTGAGCTTGAGGTGGAGGATAGGCTTGGGGTTGAGCTTGAGGTGGAGGGTAGGCTTGTGGGTGTTGTTGGAATTGGTTTTGGTATTGTTGTTGTGCCTCATGTTTCGTGGGCTTTTCCAACTCTTCTTCATGATGGGTTTGGTTGTTTTCAGATGGATTTCCACCGTCGACACGTCCCATTTTCGTATTTGCTCTCTTTACTTGTGTTTCGAGAGAGAGAGAGAGAGAGAGAGAGAGAGAGCTATGGCTATTAGTTTACCGTAATAGCTTTATAAGGGAATAACATACTTAGGATATACTAGGGCAAGTGGTATAGAAACGTGGCCAGGCAATAGGAATAAACTGGTTTATGTGACGAGGCCAATAAACTTAGACTAGAGTTGGTATGTATGGGTTGACTTTATCTACATGACAGTAATATGAATTGGAAATTATGCAATGGTGGACTAGAACTGCTCTATGAGTGGTTAGACATTGACAATGGATATTGATGGGCTGGCAAACTTAATCCAATGTGGTGTCTTTCCCGTACATAGAGGGAAAAACAGCGAGGTATATAATTGGTACTAGTTTATACGGTAATAGAGTAGCAAGAATGTACGACTAATGTTACGAGGATCAAAATAGTACCTCATTAAATACAATAGCGTAATGACGCCTCTACCCTAATTATTCAACTCACTCATAGCCTAACCCTAGAGTTAGGTTTATGCAGCTACTTTAACGCCCCAAACTTTAAGTTAACTAACCTGAGTAGGGGTGTGCACGAAATCGAATAGATCGAAAAAATCGAATCGAATCGATACTACTTTTGCGAGTTTTTTAAAATTCGGTCTTAATTCGGTCTAAAAATATTTAGGACCGCATAATTCGGGTCACTCTCGGTCTTAGGTCTTAAAATGCGATTTTGGACCGAATCGGACTGCTATTATTATTATTATTATTATTATTATTATTATTATTATTATTATTATTATTATTATTATTATTATTACTACTACTACTACTATATATTTATTTTATAACTCACTCACACGGACATGGTGACCCAACCCAACATAATCTAATCCCTCCCCCAAACCCCTCAGCTATTCTCTCTCTCTACATATGAGATACAACGGCGCACCCTCATCTCTCTCTATGCCACACAGGTATGATTCTTACCCCTCATCTCTCTCTACATACAAACTTTGTCTGCTTCTGCAGTAAACTCTAACGGCTCCAGTAGGGCAGTAAACTAAGGTACGAACCCTGATTTCATTTTCTCTGATTTCATCTCCTTGCTTCCATTTCTGCGCATTTGTTATTGTTTGGTCTTCCCATCAGGTTGAGTCCTTTCACGTGTCTCAATTCCATTCTACAGCACATCACAACCATGTCTATTTTAAAAGCCAATCTACCTTGAGTTAGCTTCAAGTATTAGCTTATCAGGTGGTACCAGTAGTTAAATTAAAAGACAATAACGTTTAGGAAACATAAATTTTAAGATTAAACATTATGGGGCTTTTGCAAATTAATATTTTTTTAGAAGACGTTTCTCTTTCAAAGAGATTTGGCCACTTCAATTAATTATATATACCCTTCCGTGTGTATATGCAGTAACAAATAAGGATGCGTAAATTTCTTTATGAGATATGCGGCCACAGTGTGGTATTGAAGAAATATTTTTTTTGGATCTTTGGGGCTATAGTGTGGTAAATTTCTATATGCAGTAACAAATACGGATCTTTAGTGGAAGTGTGCTATGGAAAAAATATTTTTTTTGGGTGGAAGTTGTACAATAAATGGAAGGATTTCGTGGATCTTTTATTTGGGTATGGATCGAATACGGACCGAGACCGAACACGAATCGCTTGAAAATCGAATAGGACCAAGATCGATTATTCCGATCCGATCTCGGTCCATAATTTTTTAGGACTGATCGATGTGGTCCGGTCCCAAAAATACCTCAAAATCGGACCGGACCGGACCGGACCGCGAACACCCCTAAACCTGAGCCTATTTAAACTATATTAAATTAAAATTATAATTAGTAAAATATGATGAGGGAAATTTCCACCCCTCATTAGTCGAACACCAAGCTCTTAAGGTTGTGGCAGATGGACCATTGGAGATCGAACAACTAGATGATCACGAAACACATAATGACCCTTCGATGAGGTGCCCAGGCATTCTGCTAGGGTCACATGACAATTGACCAAGTACTCCGGCGTTGGAAGAGTAGACCCGACACTAGAATGTTGCAACTCACTATGCATACGACATCCACCTTGGACCATTAATGAGAGCCACTCACCCAATACTACGGATGATGGACAACTACCGAGCCTCATTGATCCACACGTGGTAGACCACATCCAACAAGTACCGATTGCATATTTAACCATTTTGGGTAGTGTAGAATGGTTGTATGGATACTATGTAAAGTTAGTAGGAAACCTATGTAAAACACGACAAGTACTTTATTGATAAAGCTTTGTAACCTTCTCTAGTTGAATTCAAACATAATCCCCCCTATATTCGCCATATGAATGTAGATTAAGATCAGACCGAATCACGTACGTATGGTGTTAGTATCTCTTACGTTATTCTTCATTTCTTAATGAGCTTTAAGGTTTTTAATTTTCACTTCAAAATTGTTGGTGTTGTCTATGAGAATCAATGCGTTTCTACCATAAACCGACACATGGTTGCTCATGCCATCTGGCCTTGGCGGCCATGGAATTTTGTAGGAGCAAATAGCACAGATTCGAACATAGATGCAGTAGGCTCCTCGAGCACGAGAACCCATCCCTAAAAAAATTAGGGAAGGTCAAAAGGAGTTTCAAGATGCCCCTATTCCTTCATAAACGGTTCATGTTAACGGCCAAAACGAAGCAAATATGCCTTCGTTTCCATATCCTCTTACGATCGTCTTATCCACTATATGAGTCCTTATGTTGAAAAGGATGGAACCTGCTATCGCTTTGGTGAATAGATACTACACCTACAGGACGTCCCTTTTCATCCCAGACATTCTTGATTACCATATGTTGCATGCCTTCAAATTGTCGACGATGGATGTGTGACACCCCACAAATTCCATATCTAAGGTGAACAATCTTAAATATACAATTTATGACAATTAAATAATTTATAACATTGTAAATATGTGGAATAACATAAGAATGAAAATGAACATATATAATCTCAAACCATATAAATAAGCTAGTAAATAAAACCTGCATCTCCATACAAATACAATATGAAATTGAATATGAATAAACTAATATAACCCAAATATCATAAAAATACCCTTGAACACAAAATTGATCAACTACTAGTAAGTAAAATATCTAAATGAAATCAAACTATAGAACTAAATATACAAAGTACTCTAACACAAAACCTGGAAAATGTAGTCCTTTGGAATTAATATCGTTATTCTAGTCCTTTGGTCCCCACCACAAAACCTAAAAAATGTTAGTCAATGAAATGCGGGTCAAGCCCACTATAAGAAATCTTCTACATCACCCAAGCATAGATAATAATAGAGTATACTAAAACCATGCGATCCTCAAAATGCATAAAACATGACTCTCCAAATAACATATCCAATGATCTTTAGGTAATGTATCTTTACTTATAGAATAAATAGTAATCATAGTTCTAATATATAAGTTTTGATACAATTGATAAACTCTACCCTTATGGATAATCACTACGTAACCTTTAACCATAAGGATTCTACTATCACACATGAGCTACTAGGACTACCATAACCTATCTCATACTGTGACACTAATCAATAAATATATAATCATCTCCAGATCACCATCTTGATCTAAATGATATTAGGGTTCATCCTAAACCTATGTGTCACATCACCACATCATGTCCTAAATCCTACTTAGAATCAGACTCCATACATGGGACATAAAATCCTAACATGGAATTGCATATACACTTTTTTCCATCCAGAGGTCTAATGGT
This sequence comes from Sambucus nigra, assembly GCA_949130495.1. Classification (NCBI taxonomy): domain Eukaryota; kingdom Viridiplantae; phylum Streptophyta; class Magnoliopsida; order Dipsacales; family Adoxaceae; genus Sambucus; species Sambucus nigra. The sequence goes on from OX422212.1 coordinate 368,286,920, forward strand.
AAATGGATTTCAAACACGAGCATAAAAGAACTTCATTCCAAGGCACTACCGTATACATAACTACTTACATCAAGAGAGGTGACACTAACTAATCTTCCTCTTACATTTTAGAGAGTCAAATCATAAGTCCCTATCATAATAGTACCCCTAATCAAATACTAAATAAACTATGTAACACCTCGTAATTTCTGGGCCATTATTTTAATTCATTTAATTCGGTAATTAGTAGTTCTTAATTAATGGGAATATTTAAAAGTACTTATATTTAAAATAAGTTAATGAGTGAGGATTTCTTTTAAAAATATAATCCGGATGGTAATTTTAGTGCACGGTTGAGTCCGATAGAGTGGAATTAGTCCAAAAGAAGTGGGTACATACATATATAGGGTATCGGGGTCCAATTACACATGTGTGAACTTAATAATGAGAGTTTGGGCCATTTTAATAAGGGGCCATAAGCCCAAAACGTGAATAGTATTTTTACCCTAAGATGTGTAAGGGGTTAGGCATCATTAAGTCATAATAGAAGAATAAAGAGAGAGAAGAAAGGAAGAGCAAAAGGAAAAGTGAATTTGGGGATCTTGAAGAGGCAATTGCAATTCAACTTCATCTTCCAAGCCCTAGATCATCTTGGTAGGGGTGTTCGCGGTCCGGTCCGGTCCAGTTTTGTGGTATTTTTAGGACCGGACCTCATCAATCGGTCCTAAAAAATTATGGATCGAGATTGGACCGGAATAATCGGTCTCGATCCTATTCAGTTTTCAAACGGTCCGTGTTCGGTCTCGGTCCGTATTCGGTCCATACCCAAATAAAACAACACATTTTTTAGGGTGTGTTAATTTACACTCTTGAAACTTATTTACATCCACCAATTTGAGAAAGAGAGACGTTTAGATAAAAAAATATTAAAAATACATAATCATGCTTTTTAGTACCCAACAATTACTTCAAGTTGTTAATGGATTGAAGCAAGACTAACAATGAATGGTCCCTAATGATCAACTTTCATATCCACTGTTATCTCTAACAGAAGATTTAGTAAAGTAGGACTCTAGCAATGTTAACCCATAAATTAAAAAAAAAACATAGGAATCTCAACACACAAATCATAACAGATCACCATTACCAACAAGAATCTGATCAAGTCAAAAGGGTGGGGGTTTTAGGCAGCGGGTTAAGGGTTTTAGAAAGCAATTGGGGTTTAGATCGTGAAGAGGAGATGTCCGCCGGTGAGAGAGAGGAGAAGAAATGAAGAATGGATTTTAGGGTTGGTGGTGGTGAAAGATGTCGGCTGTATATAGAGAGAATAGATGTTGTGTTTTATGTTAGGGTTGTTGGGTAGAGAGAGCTGAGTGAGTGTGCGTGTGTTTGTGTGGGTATATTGTGGTCAAACTACTTTATGTGCATATATATATATATATATATATATATATATATATATATATATATATAATAAAAGCAGTCCTGTCCAGTCCAAACCCGCATTTTTAGATCCAAGACCGAGACCGGACCGATTTATTCGGTCCTTTGTTATTTTGGACCGCATTTAAAAAAACTCGCAAATGTAGGTTCGGTTCGATTCGGTTATTTCGGTCCATTCGGTCCAATCGGGTTTATGCACATCCCTACATCTTGGTAAAGTCAAGTGGTTTAAATTTTGAGTATTAAATTATATCTAGCTATTCATATGATAGAAGGTGTAATCAAATTGAATGCTAGGGTTAGTTCTTGCATAAATTGGGATTTTCTCCTTAGAATGATTATAAATCTGTAGATGATTTGATAGATATTGCAATTGATGATTGAGGATTTGAAAATTTATGAGACTATTAGGGCAAGGATTATTGTAATGGAGAAAGGGGATTAGGATGAATTGGCAAAAGCTTTTCTGTGTAAACCTGCTCAAAACTGGGGTTTTAAATACATCAATGGCGGACTGGGATTATGTAGAAGCAAGAGAGAGGAGGAATTACCACTGTCGTTCGAACGATAGGGTAATTTGTTCGAACGAGATCCATTGTTATTCGAATGACAAGGCTCTTCGTTCGAACGAGATCTGATGATTGTCGAATTTTTAAAATTTCCTGATTCAGACCTGCTATATTAGAAGTTTATAGTTTCTGCCCTAACTAAAATTGTGAAATTCAATATTGAAATAAGGTTAATTTGGAATTTATTAACCTTGGGATTATTTGACTAAATTGCATGATATGAGATATATAAGCTCATGATTTAGTATATTATAATCTTGTTATTTAAATGGATTAAACTTGATTATAGAAAATTAAATGGTGGACTAGAAACACTTAATTTCAGGCCGAGAGATAGGGAGTCCGGTTATACTTGAAAAGGGGTTACATTAAGATAAGGGAAATTAATGTGTAAATAATAATAATAAGGAAGTCGGGGCGTAGACTTAAATATTTTAGGCTTGGGTATAGGCATGATACTCTAATAGCCTGGATTTCTATATATGTCTATGTGTAGTACATATATATACATATATGTGTGTGTGTGTGTGTATGTGTGTGTGCGATGAGGGTGAATCCCCTGATTTGAGGAGCAGGGCAAGTATAATCCCCAGGCCATAGCGTATGTGACTTAGGGGTGGACCGTTGTTTCGGAGTGGACACTTTCGGCGGGAACTATGGACACCTCCTATGCGTTCGGTGATAGCTATATATCCAACATATGTGTGAATATTGAGATATGATACGTATATATAGTGCAGAATTATATGCGGGAATTTACATATATACATGGCGTGAAATGTATTGATATTATAACTTGTGGGGATGTTATATGAACTAAAGTGAAAGATCTATGATCCATATAAGTTAATGCGAGTAATAACTTAATTGGTAAAATACTATACTCACTTGGGGTATATTAGTGGGGTAATTAGTATAGTATTTGGGAAAGTCTGGTTACGAGGGAAGTGGCTAGGAACAATAGGTTTAATCCGTTAGGCGTGCACATTAGTTGAGGCATGAGGTAAACTAAAGGGAGTGCACGACACTAATTTAAATATGAAGAGCATTTTCATATTTACTTCTTGCATTTAAATATACTTGCTAAATATTTTCAAATGTTTTCGGTTGTAACCCTTGCTATAAAATCTTTTCAAAAACCTTTTAGGTGTCCTCCCGCAAGGGCGCCAGGCTTAACTCCTTCTCACAGGGTATGTGGCTGCAGCTATGTGGAGTGATGTGGTTTCTTTGATGTAGTCCTTTATCTCATTCTATCTTATATAGGGATCTTGTCAGTTGTACGTTTAGACTTGTACTTTTATATTCGGTATTGGCATGTATTGAGATACTTTTATATTCACATTTGTGGATAGATTGTAGTCGATGTTGTTCGACAAACTATTATACTTACTTTGTGGCATGTATTAGTTTCATTCTTGTTTTGGTTTAATTGCTATTTTAGTAGGTTGTTGGGTTGGATTAAAAGATAATATTTGACATCAGCTTAACGAAGGACTAGGTGGTTAGTAATTAATGAATGTACGACAGTGATGCTAAGAATGAACCATATGACATTCCTATTTAATTTGATATAGGACTGATCACCCAGTATTTTATTAGGCGGGGTGTCACAAATGGTATCAGAGCATCAGGTTCTAGTCTCCTTTGGATCTGTGCGGATTACTTTAGTTTCAGTGTTGCGTTCTTTACCATAGAACCCTATTATTAGGATTGTTGACTCATATTATGTTTGTTGGTTATCACTCTTCTGCTATTTCAAGATTTGTATATATTGTGAACCAATACAACTCGTTCTACATTTCAGATGTCGCCTAAGAGAGCGAGAGGTAGACCCGCGAGGGCAGCCGCCCGAACAGGAGAGGGTGAGGCTCCCCAGGAGCCGGAGGTACAACAACCACAAGAGGTTTGTTTCTACCGAGAAGGTAGCGGGTATAGTGGCACATGCGGTTAATGCCGCCATGACAGTAATGACAGCTCACCTTCCTCAGCATCAGCCACTACAGTACATGGCTCTAGTAGGTAAGTGTCCCCCGGGGCCGATAGAGTGGCAAAAAGTGAGGGATGCCTTTCAGAACGGTCATCCCCCGGAGTTCTAGGGTAGTGCGGATGTGATTGCAGCTTACCAGTATAGGAATTATATATAGAGGCACCTACGGATGGTGGAGTGTAGCGAGGTATCGAGGCAGATGCTTGCGACATTTAGGCTAACGGGAGCTGCATTGCAGTGGTGGGAGTCCACTACTACAGTTAAAGAGAGGGATTCTATGGCAGTAACAGAGTTTTGGGCGCGGCTCGACCGCAAGTACTTTCTCCCGGCCATCGAGACAGAGACGAGGAGGAGGCATAGGGAGTTGATGCAGGGAGATAGATATATTTTTTAGTACGAGGAGGAGTTCACTTATCGAGCCACTCTTGTACCGGATGAGGTGAACGACCAGGAAATGAAGAAAGTTATGTTTGTTAATGGGTTGGCCTGGAGGATTAGGCAACATTTGATAGGGAATTCGTATTTTTTTGCGTATACTAATGTGGTTAATGCATCCCTTCTTCACTGTCAGGATCATCACTTCCATCTTAAGGGAAGCAAGAGGGGTGGGGAGTCGAGCCAATAGGGCAATGCCAATGGAGGTCCTTCGAGTGGTGCACAGCAGGGGCAGGATACCCGTCAGAAAAATCCCACCAAGAGATTTAGATTTGAAGGTCAGGGATTTAGGCAGGGCCCGCAGGGCCCAAATCAGCAGCAGGTTCCTCAGGGCCACCAGTTCCAGGGGAATAATGGGGGTGGCCATCAGGGCCAACAGCCGGGGCAGCCTCGCCAGGGCAGTTAAGGCCAACCTTAGGGATCGCAGCGTTAGGGACAACAGGGTCAGTGTCATGGAAACAACCAGAGACTCTGTTATATTTGTGTCCAGGAAGACCACCTCAAGAGAGATTGCCCACGGAGAGATAGGGGCCAGCAGCAAAGTGCCCCACAGGGACATCAGGCTCAGGGACCTCAAGCAGCACCAGCACTCCCGATCCAGCAGCAGTTGGGGCAGTTACAATACATACGTGTGTATAACGTTCAAGATGTTTCGATCCCCCCTGCATCACCCGTACTGCCAATAGTTGAGGGTACGTTCCCTATCCATGGTCATGATGGTATAATTCTTTTCGATACTAGTGCATCGCATTCATTTGTTAGAACTCATTTTTCTAGACTGCATCACATTCATTTGTTAGGAACCATTTTTTAAGAGTGGTTAGGTTACAAGACACATCCGATAGTCTACTCATGTTTGTGGAATCACCGATAGGGGGTGGATTGCGTATTCACTCTATTTGTAGAGGGGTAGACATTATGATTGGGGGTTTGAGTTTTTTGACGGATCTTTTGGTATTGGATTTAAATGGATATGATATTATTTTGGGTAGGGATTGATTAGCAGGTTATAGAGCGATGGTTGATTGTTATGAGAGAGCCATAGTGTTCGGTATCCCGGGGCAAGAATGATTTTTAGTGGCGATGCCCCTTCTTGAAGGAGGATTGCGCACTCACTTATATTACCTTGAGGCGGAGATCGCATAGGAGGTGGTGGTTCTGATATGTTCGATTTTGGTGGTGAGGGACCATGAGGACGTATTTCAGGACATACTGGGGTTACCACCCAGGAGGGACATTGAGTTTGTCATTGACCTAGCGCCACGTACTAGACCGATAGCCCGAGCGCCTTACCGAATGGCCCCTTCGAAGATGCGTGAATTGAGGGAATTGATTCAGTAACTTTTAGGTCCGGGATTTATTCGACGGGGAACATCTCTATGGGGTGCACCCATGTTGTTTGTGAAGAAGAGGGATGTCTCACTCCATTTATGTGTTGATTATCGGGAGTTGAATAAGGTCACGATTTGAAATAAGTATCCACTGTATAGAATTTATGATCTTTTCGACCAGTTGCGAGGGTCAGCATTCTTCTCCAAAATTGATCTTCGATCGGGGTACCATCAGTTGAGGATTCGAGAGGAAGAAATTTCAAAAATTGCTTTTCTATCGCGGTTTGGTTCTTATGATTTTCGGGTGATGCCATTCGATCTCACCAATGCACCGACGGTATTCATGAGCCTTATGAATCGGGTTTTTAGAGATTTTCTTGATCAGTTTGTCATAGTGTTCGTAGATGACATTTTGCTCTATTCATGAACGAAGAAGGAGCATGATGAGCATCTCCGCATGGTCTTACAAACATTGCGGGATCACCAAATTTATGCAAAGTATGAGAAATATAGGTTTTATCTTCAAGAGGTGCAGTTCTTGGGCCATATTGTGTCAGAGCAGGGTATTTTTGTAGACCCAAGCAAAGTTTCAGCGGTGAGGGAATGGGGTCAGCCCACAACACCGATTGGAATCAGGAGCTTTCTGAGGGTCCTCCAGGATAGCAAAACCGCTGACCAATTTGACTCGAAAGGGACTGCTCTTTGTATGGAGCGATCAGTGCCAGTTAGCATTCGATGAGTTGAAAGACAAGCTAACATCATCCCCCATTTTGGCGCTACCAAGGGAAGGAGTGGATTATTGAGTTTATACTGACGCGTCCTTACAAGGACTAGGGGGTGTGTTACAATAAGAAGAGCGTGTTATAGCTTATGCGTCCCGAAAGATAAATCCCCTATGAGAGGAATTACCCAACCCATGATTTGGAGTTGGCCGCGGTAGTCTTTGCCTTGCAGATTTAGAGGCATTACCTTTTAAGGGCGAGATTCACCTTGTTCACAAACCATAAACAACTCCAATATTTGTTTACTCAAAAGGATTTGAATATGAGGCAAAGGAGGTGGTTGGTGTTCATCAAGGATTATCAATTTGATATTCAATATCATCCTGATAAGGCTAATGTAGTTGCAGATGCATTGAGCTGACGGACTAAGGAGATTTGGTGGTAATTTGTAAGTCAAAGTGGAGCAAACTTAGGCATGACGATGAGGTCGCCAGTGCGAGTACGGCGGTTTTAAAAGTCATACCCAAAATTGTTATGCGGGTGGAGAGGGCTCATGCAGATGATTCTTTTTGCCAAGACAGGGTGAAATAATTACTAGAAGAGGGTGCGGACTCCTACTTCATTAGCTCTAAAGGTGGGTTACGCTTTAATAGACGGTTAGTCCTGTTAGAGGATGAAGATTTGAGACACGATGTGTTGATGAAGGCTCGTGGCTCCAAGTTGGCGATACATCCTGATGGGGACAAAATGTACCAAGATATGAGAAGGAAATACTGGTGGACGGGGATGAAGTGGGACATTGCGGAGTTTGTCTCGAAGTGTGGCACGTGTCAGCTTGTGAATATAGATCACCAGAAATCGTTGGGGATATTACAGCCACTAGAGATCCCGCTGTGGAAGTGGGAGAGCATCTCTATGGATTTCATTATGGGGTTACCTGTTTCACAGAGAGGACATTATTCTATATGGGTCATTGAAGACCGTTTGACCAAGGTGGCCCACTTTCTACCGGTCCGTACGGATTTTGAAACTGTACAGTATACGAGACTGTTTATCACGAAGATAATTAGATTACACGGGGGCCCGATCAATGTAGTGTCTCATATGGATAAGATCTTTGTATTGCATTTTTGGCAGAGCCTCTAGAAGGCTATGGGAACCGACCGATCTGAGGTTGAGTACTACCTATCATCCTCATAAGGATGGACAAACAGAGAGGGTGAATCAAATGCTTGAAGATATGCTACAGTTGTGCATTCTTGATTTTGGGGGAGGGTGAGAGCAGTGCCTTCCTTTGGTTGAATTAGCATATAACAATTTGTACCAATTTACCATAGGCATGGCCCCATGTGAGGCAATTTATGATAGGCCTTGTCGCTTGCCGTCTTATTGGTTAGAGGTGGGGGACAACAAACTTTTGGGACCGTAGATGATTCGGAATACTTCCGGGAAGATTGAGTTAATGCGGGGGCGTATTTGTATAGCCCAAGATAGACAAACAAGATATGCGGATGCGGATCGAAAGCACGTAGAGTTGGAGATTGGGGATCAGGTGTTAGTACGGGTATCCCCTATGAGAGGAGTGATGAGATTTGAAAAAAAAGGGAAGTTAGCTCCGAGGTATGTACGCCCTTTTCCCATCATTGAGAGAGTTGGACCGGTGGCATACCATTTGAGTTTGCCCGATCATTGGTAGCGTATCTGCGATGTGTTTCATGTTGCTTCGTTGAAGAAATATAAGAGTACTCCAAGGGAATTTTTCAAGTCCCACTTGAAAAGATAGATTTATAGCTCGATATTTCTTACGAGGAGAGGCCAGTAGCAATTTTAGATCGCAGTGAGTGCAAGTTATGATCTTAAATAGTACCGCTTGTCCGGGTTCAGTGGGATCATCATAGTGCTGATGAGTCCAATTGGGAGCATGAGGAGGACATACGGGAACAATATATAGAACAATTTACTTCAGGTACGTTCGAATTTCTGGATGAAATTCCCTTGTAAGGGGGAGAGTATGTAACACCTCGTAATTTCTGGGCCATTATTTTAATTCATTTAATTCAGTAATTAGTAATTCTTAATTAATGGGAATTAATTAATGGTAATATCTAAAAGTGGTTCGAGTGAGAATTTATTTTAAAAATATAATTCGGATAGCAATTTTAGTGCGCGATTGAGTCCGGTAAAGTGAAATTAGTCCAAAAAAAAGTGGGTACATACATATATAGGGTATTGGGGTCCAATTACACATGTGTGAACTTAATAAAGAGAGTTTGGTCCATTTTAATAGGGGCCCATAGGCCCAAAACGTGAATAGTGTTTTTACCCGAAGATGTGTAAGGGGTTAGGCATCATTAAGTCTTAATAGAAGACTAAAGAGAGACATAAAAGGAAGGGCAAAAGGAAAATTTTATTAGGGGATCTTGAAGAGGCAATTGCAATTCAACTTCATCTTTCAAAGCCCAAGATCATCTTGGTTAAGGTAAGTGATTTAAATTTTGAGTATTAAACTGTATTTAGCAATTCATATCATAAGAGGTGTAATCAAATTGAATGATAGGGTTAGTTCTGGCATAAATTGGGATTTTCTCCTTATAATGATTATAAATATGTAGATGATTTGATAAATATTGCAATTGATTAATTGAGGATTTGAAAATTGATGAGACTATTAGGGCTAGGATTATTGTAATGGAGAAAGGGGCTTATGATGAATTAGTAAAAACATTTCTGCATAAACCTGCTAAAAATAGGGGTTTTAAATTCATCAATGGTGGACTAGGATTATGCAGAAGAAAGAGAGAGGAGGAATTACCACTGTCGTTCGAATGACAGGGTAATTCTTTCGAACGAGATCCAGTGTCATTCGAATGACCGGGCTCTTAGTTTGAACAAGATCTAATAATTGTCAGATTTCTGAACTCCCCTGGTTCAGACCTGTTAGGTTAGAAGTTTATAGTTTCTGCCCTAATCGAAATAGTGAAATTCTATATTGAAATATGGTTAATTTGGAACTTATTAACCTTGGGATTATTTGACTAAATTGCATGATATGAGAGATATAAGCTCATGATTTAGTATATTATAATCTTGTTATTTAAAGGGATTAAACTTGATTGTAGAAAATTAAATGGTGGACTAGAAACACTTAATTTCAGGCCGAGAGATATGGAGTCCGATTATACTTGAAAAGGGGTTACATTAAGATAAGGGAAATTAATGTGTAAACAATAATAATAAGGAAGTCAGGGCGTAGACTTAAATATTTTAGGCTTAGGTATGGGCATGATACTCCAATAGACTGGATTTCTATAGATGTTGATGTGTAGTACATATATATATATATATATATATATATATATATATATATATATATATATATATATATATATATATATATATATATATATATATATATATATATATATAGAGAGAGAGAGAGAGAGAGAGAGAGAGAGAGATAAGCCATACCAATATAAATTCTATCATAGGAGGTTATGCGATGAGGGTGAATCCCCTGACTTCGGGAGCAGGGCAAGTATAATCCCCTAGCCATATCGTTTGTGACTTAGAGGCGGACTATTGGTATGGAGCGAAAACTTTCGACGGGAGCTATGGCCGCCTCCTATGCATTCAGTGATAGCATTGTATATCCGACATATGTGTGAATGTTGAGATATGATACGTATATATAGTGCAGAATTATATATGGGAATTTACATATATACATGGTGTGAAATGTATAGATATTATAACTTGTGGGAATGTTATATGAACTAAAGTGAAAGATCTATGATCCATATAAGTTAATGCGAGTAATAACTTAATAAGTAAAATACTATACTCACTTAGGGTATATTAGTGGGGTAATTAGTATAGTATTTGGGAAAGGCTAGTTACGAGGGAAGTGGCTAGGAACATTAGGTTTAATTCGTTAGGCGTGCACATTAGTTGAGGGGTGAGGTAAAATCAAGGGAGTGGGCGACACTAATTTAAATATGAAGAGCATTTGCATATTTTCTTCTTGCATTTAAATTCATTTGCTAAATATTTTCAAATGTTTTGGGTTGTAACGCTTGCTATAAAATCTTTTCGAAAACCTTTTAGATGTTCTCCCATAAGGGCACCAAGATTGACTGCTTCTTTTAGGGTACGTGGTTGCAACTATGTGGAGTTTTGTGGTTTCTTTGATGTAGTCATTTATCTCATTCTATCTTATATAAGGATCTTGTCTGTTGTACTTGCAAAAGTGCACTTTTATATTCGGTATTGGCATGTATTGAGATACTTTTTATTCGTATTTGTGGATGGCTTGTAATTGTTGTTGTTCGATAGACTATTATACTTACTTTGTGGCATGTATTAGTTTCATTCTCTTTTTGGTTTAATTGTTGTTTTAGTAGGTTGTAGGGTTGGATTAAAAGATAATAGTTGACATCAGCTTAATGAAAGACTAGTTGGTTAGTAATTAATGAATGCACGACAGTGATGCTAAGTATGAACCAGATGAGATTCCTGTTTAATTTGTTATAGGACTGATCACCCGGTATTTTATTAGGCGGGGTGTCACACACTACCCCACTATAATTCGTCCATTCCTCATGCACTACCCTATCTCCATGAATATCTTTACTCTAACATCACTAGAAATAAAAGGCATAAACAATCACCAATAGGGAATAGCTTTGTGCATCCTAAATCTCCACAGGGCATTCTAATAGTTCATCAATCACCACAAAGTGTTAACAATGCACCTTCATTATTCCCAATTGGAAATCCATACCACCCACTCAATTCCGAACATCCCATCTACAATTGATTAAATAATCTACTGACATAAAGGAAAACAAACCCTAGATTCTTGAAGCCCACAACTATTCAGAGGCCATATTATGACTACTTGCTGGTAAACATAATCTCATAAGAAAAGGGAAAAGCTACTATTCGCTACTTGGCTGACAAAACTATACAAATGATTATACTATAAGTATTAAACTCCTATAATATTAACCACATAACTACAAACAATCCATATCCACAAGTGATAGGAACTCCCCTAACCCATAAGCAGGGACGGATCCAGCCATTGGCTTTGGGGGGGCGGGGGAAATGCCCCGGTCAGAAATTTGAAAAAAATATTTTTGTAAGTTTTGGGTGACTTTGTAAAAACATAAAACTTCATGGTGGATATCGTGTATAAAGGAAATGTGTGTTGTCTATCTTGATAAAATGAAAAAACATATCAAATCCTAACTCAATACAACACACAAACCCATTTCATTCTCCTCCTTTCCCCGGATACTTATCCCCACAAACCTAAAAAACCCACTACTTTTCTTAGAGACTTGGAGTTTCTTTGCTTGGATTGGACCACTTAAAAAACCACGACCTTTCTCTTTAAGGTAAATGATTCTTGGACCACCTTTTTGTTTACATTTAAATTTTTTTCTTTTAGGGTTTGCTTTTATTTTTGTTAGGTATATATTTATTGATGATTAATTAATTGTATTTGTTCTTGATTAATTAAGAGTCCGATTCGATATTTTATAATGGTTTGATTAATATAATTTAATGTGGTATTTTGGTTCTTGTTTAGGGTTTGGTTTAATTTGTCAGGTACTTTTTTGGCCCTTGTTTAGGGGGGTTATTTATATTGATTAATGTGTTAAAATTAATTATTGTTTATAGTTTTTCAATATGAGGTATTATTTTTAAAATCTCATAATCTTATGGTTATTTCTATTGAGGTATTTTTCTATTTTCACAATATCATTTAATTTGAAATGTATACGTGCATATATTGAACATGTCAAATTTGATTAAAAAAATAAAATATTTATGAAAAAAACTAATAAAGTTGTTAAAAAATTTGCCTTAGGGGCTCCCGCCCCTGAACCCCCAATCCACTATTTCTTTAAATGCCCTACCCAAACAAAAATCCTGGCTCCGCCATTTCCCATAAGTACATAGAAGCTACAATTATATCTATAACATAACATTCACCAAATAGTGTGAATTCAATTGCCATCGACTCAATATAATCGACACATCAAAGTCTAAAATGATTTTCACACCAATAACGTCTAAAACTATGTAATACTTTTTCAAGACTTTGTCAGGACATGCAAACCTTTTGATTATATTTCCATCCGAACACCCTCATAAATAATAATGCATTTATTTTTTCTTTTCAGGTGATCAAAAAATAAATGGCCCCTTTTTGGCATATTTATCTTTTTATTGCCTTTAACTTTTTTTGGGCTCTTTTCAAATAGTGGCTTTCACGACGAGTTAATTTTGTACTCTCGCAGCCCTTTCCCTTCCTCACTTATCATTTTTTTTATATTAAACAAATTCCTCACGATCAACGGTTATTACATGCACTACTTTCATTGCCGAGTTTTATCACATTTGGCTTGTTTTGAAGACATGGTTGAAACATTTCGACCAACATATGATAGACAAGCATAATAATTAAAAAATCCATGCAAGTGTGCATTAAACGAGACTGAGAGTCAAACATGTAGGTAGTAATGAACAATTACATCTTCATAACTCCAAACATTATAAAGCACAAAAATAAAATGATGACGCATATTAAAACACTATCGAACAGTCACACGGATATGGAATGAAACTGTGACTCGGCCATCCTAAATGTCCATTCATAAATGGTGTAAACAAAATACAAAACTCTTTTTTTCTATTTCCAAAAAAATTATCAAAATAAAATCTTTTTGGTTTTTTCAATTTTTTCTCAAAAAAATAGAAAATCTTTTTGTATTTTTCCAAAAAAAAATCTAATACAAAAAGTATACAAATCATAAAACTAGTAAAGATCTATCATTAAGCACAACTTGCGTATGACAAACAAGCCATGCAAGCAATCATCGATATGAAATAGCATGTGACGCATCATGTGCGAGCATGTGAGACTCAACCAATATAGCATTTAGCGTCTCCAAAAGTGATTTTCTAACCCCAACCGGTATGTACCTAACTCGCGGGGTTATGGGAACCAACGAGAAACTATCCTTAAACTTCTTAGGACCTCTTCCAAGATCAAAATAAAACACCTAAGGTTCACTATGAAAACGGGTGAAACGATACCCATGAGTTGACCTTTTCTAACGTCCTTGGGATTGGTTGACCCTCTAAAAGAAAGAATGGTCTGTCTTTAACAAAAGAAGCATTAGAATACGACGAGCCACTACTATTCCTACTGTAATAACCCTCTCTTCTGATAGCCCACTTTATATTTATTTACAATGTCTAGTAATTAATTTTAAAATGATAGATGTTGAGTAAATATTAATTTGTTACGACAAGGACAATATTTACTAAAATGTTGCATAGTTACCCCGTGAGTGAATAAAATGTTCATGTGGTAATTTTTAATGTCATAAGGATTTAAAATGATATTTTGGTTTATTATGAAACCGGAAGTAAAATGAGTTATAAAATTCTCAAATGACAATTTGGATAGTGTAGTTAGTCCCGGTAGGTGTGAGACAGTCAAAATAAGTGCCATATTGTATTTTGGCATTTCGGGCACTTTTGACTGGTTTTGGCTTAAATAGTGATATCGCGTATTATTTTATCGTGCATTAGTTATTAGAGTTGGGCATTTTAGACTTATGGCCCGATTTAGTCTTGCTAAGACTTACTATTCCTTTTATGCCCAAATTGTTATCTTAGAGAGGAAGAGAGAGAGGAAGAAAGCTTTGGAGAAAGAGAGAGATTGGAGATTGGAGCTTGGATTGTTGCTTCCTTCTTCATCAAATCAGATTCTTACACTTGAGGCAAGTAATCTACTTGCAAATTTATGATTTAAGTAGAATAATTAGTCTTGATATTTATGGATTTGTTATGATTTAGAATTGTTAGGGTTTTGATTGGATTTTTGGGTATTAACCACTAAAAATGGATTTGGATGATAAATGATGTTTAAGGTTGGTAGATAGATGGATTTAGGATGTAGAAATTGCAGCCAATGATTTCGGTTGGGCTTGGTTTTGGAGTTGGATAATTTTGGAGTTCAAGACTCCATAGCCATTCTTGGCATTTTCGCAGGGGCGAATCGATTCGGCCCCTTGGGCGAATCGATTCGCATAGATGCAGAATCCTAGGTCTTGTTGTCCGAATCGATTCGGATTAAGACCGAATCGATTCGGCAATTGCAGAAACCAAATTTTATTGTCCGAACCGATTCGCTTTCAGAGCGAATCGATTCGCTGGGACGAATCGATTCGGCCCTTAGGGCGAATCGATTCGGTTCCAGCAGATTTTGGGGGTCTTTTTCTTTTAATTTTCCTCCTTATTCTTTAGGATTAGGACCTAGGAAACTTCTTTCAAGAAGTAAACTTAGAGTCCTAGAGTAGTTATGGAGTTTGGTCGTTACCCTGGACTAGAAATGGGTTCATCTGGGGTTTGTTTCGGGGAGGTTTAAAGTAATGTTAAGGCATTACTTCTTTTATCCAAACTTGTAGAAGCTTGGAAGTTAAATGCCCTAACTTGGAGACTTAAAGGGCTTATCGAAGTTATGTAAACCTGGGAGATTTGTAGGATCATAATGATCATTTGGAGACCTAGCCTGAAATTGTAATTCGAGGAAAAATAAATGATAATGTTCGATGGGAATTAGGTTCGCATAAAATGAACCCATAGGTATTTAAAGATGATAGGTTCAACTAGAATGAACCCCGTTGTTTAATGATGTTAGGTTTAAATAAAAAGAACTAATCTCATGATTAATGGAAATGGATTTGGTAATGAATATGATAATATAATGTAAATGTTAATTTACTGTTACACACCTCTCTAAATGACATCATAAGGGAAGTTCGCTCGTGAGGTGAAGCCCCCTGGCTAATGAATGCAGGGTGGATATAGTCCTAGGCCATGGGAGCGCTTATTGTTATATTTTTCTGCGATGGGTAGGAGATTCTGGGTGTGGTCTTGACTATCCCGCAGGCTCATGGCCGCTTCCCGACGTGTTCCGATAGGTGCCCAGGTTGTCTTATGTTAGGCCCTGGAAGATGATGGTCATTTAGGGGCGCACACAGTGGGGAACCCGGATGGGCGGTCTTAGATATCGTTATATGTATATGTATATAACTATATTTTCATCAAGTTGGACTTGATGGTTGATAAACGCCACAAAGAGCTTATGAAATGCCATAAAGAGCATAAATATGTGCCAGGAAGAGCACAGGAATAATATATGTGCCATATAGAGCACTTGATGTACATGATATTCCTAATAAGGAATGGAAAGATAAAATGGGAAGTTTTAATTAATGAATAGAGTTTATAACTTCTTGATTTAACCAATTATATGGTTTTATTCCTAATAAGGAATGTCTGAAGGAAATGGAAATTGTATTTTATAAGGAAGGGTTTTAACTTAAAGTTCTTTACCTTAAATTCTTGCTTATATTGTAGATAGCATGTCATTTTATCATCCTCATCATTCATGTATAGCTGTTCATATCTATCATGCTTTTTATTCTTCTAGAAATCATATAGAACCCGGCCCTGACCGATTTACTTCCTTGTTGTATATATATTATTGTATCCTCTCAGGTGCTCCACCGCAAGGACGCCCGACTTGACTCTCCCAAGTTCCCTGCACTTTCGACGAGTTGTAAGATTTTGCGGGTTATTACAGGATGTTGTATTAGACGCTTTCATTCTTGTTATTCTAGTTATGATCGGGTCTTGTCCCTCGGGCGTGTGGCCCAAACATTTGTATTTGATTAATGGTTGAACTATGTAAGATATTTATATTGTTGTACGTTATCTTATGTAGCTGTGGACCGATAGCTTATTCGGTCCATTTGTGTAGATTCGTTTTAGTTACTTTATATATTATCTTTTGGAATTCCATTTGCTTGTCAGATTGGGTTGTTTAGTTTAAATTTTCATAACCGCATTTTTAAAATTTTACACTTTTTGGCAACCCGTTTTCTGATTTTTTGGGTGGTTTTCCCGTATACTCAGTTTATATTTGTGATGCTGAGAATGATATCCATCCATGATCCCTGTTACGTTTGAGTATCGGGCTGGCCACCCCTTATCTCGGATCGCGGGTTGTCACAGATGGTATCAGAGCATCAGGTTCTAGAGTACTAGGATCTGTGTGGACTTGTCTCGTTCTACCGTAGCGTTCTTTGATGTAGGGCCTAATGCTAGGACTTCTTGTTGCTTATGTTTGTGATCTTCTGCAAGATAGATTGTTTTAACTAGCATTCTAATACTATTGTTCTTCCATCTCAGATGCCATCTAAGAGAGGTCGCTCGGCGAGACGTGTTAAGGTCGTAGAGAAGGAAGTATGTCCTCCACCGCCACTACAAGGGACGGTTAATGTTGTGGATGTAGCAAGCATAGTGGCTGGAGCGGTTCATGCCGCCATGACCGTAGTGATCCAACAATTGCCATGGGCTCCAGGTGTTCAAACTCCTACGGGACTTACTCCGTGGGAAAGGGTTAGGGAATCCTTTCTAAAGGGCAATCCCCCGGAATTCGAGGGAGGTACGGATGTTATTAAAGCCAATCAATGGAAGAAAGACATGCAACGCCACCTTCGAATTATAGAATGTAGTGAGGGTAAGAAACAAGTCCTTACCACTTTTAAGCTTGTTGGATCTGCGTTACACTGGTGGGAGACGATGACCACCCCAGAGCAAAGAGACACCATGTCAATCACTGAGTTCTAGGCCTTGTTTGATCTTAAGTATTTTCCTCCCGCTGTTAAGAGGGAGATGAAGAGGAAGTTGCAAGATGTAGAGCAAGGGGAGAGATCTGTAGCGGAGTATGAAGAGGAGTTCACCCGGTTGGCAAGTTTTGTGCCAGATGAGGTGACTCCGGAAGAGAGGAAGATCTCGAAGTTTATGGGAGGTCTAAACTGGAGAATCCAAAAACACTTATTGGGTAACCCAACTTTCCAGACTTTTGGTGAGGTTATAAATGCAGCCTTACTCCTTTGCCAGGAGCATCGATTATATATGCAGGGTAGCAAGAAAGCTACTGAAATGAGGCAAGTAGGGAAGCTTGGAGAGATTATTGCGAGTGGCAATAATAGGCACGGACAAGGTACTTTGCATCAGGCAGATCGGGGTGGCCCTGGAGGTAGAGGTCATCCGGACCGAGGCATTTCCCAATTTAGGAATAACGAGGGTCGAGGTCGGGAGGACATGAAGGGACGATGCTTCCAGTGTGGGGAGGCAGGTCATATCAAGAAGGAGTGTCCTCAGATGATTGGGGGTCAGTTTCCTCGGGGTCCGCAGCAGCCATGTGTTCTGTTTCCACCTCCGGTACCTATTATGGTTGTTCCTCCGCAGCAGGGGCAACTACAGTATGGGCATGTTTGTCTTAATCGGGAGGCTATGTTTCCTCCAGCCCTGCCGGCACCCCCCGTTAATGAGGGTAAGTTTTTACTCAGAAATACGTGAGTTATATGTTATTCGATGCGGGTGTGATGCGCTCATTTGTTTTACGAGACTTTCTCAGATTTCAGATTTCATAATATCTGCTGAGAGTATTTTCATTAGTATTGAGTTCTATGGGTAATGGTTCGCTCATTTCTTTTGTTGGTATGTATGTAGGAATTTCTCTTATTAAATTATGTTTAAGGCCGATTTACTCGTCCTTAACATGGTCGAGTATGATGTGATATTGGTATGTAATTGCTATGCCTTATCTCCACGACCAACAAGTTGAGTGGTAGCGTATAGGAGGGGTTCCTTGTTTGGATTCCTCTTCTGCGGGACGCTCCACCCGCGAACCTTAACGACGTTGGGAGTGGGGATATACTACCTTTCCTTTCTTTTACCTTGTGTGCGTTACGCTCTATCTCCATGATCAACTAGTTAAGTAGGCATGTGTCGGAGGGGTTCCTTATTTGGATTTCGCTTTGCGAGACACTCCACCGCATGAACACTTAACGATGTTGTGAGTGAAGATATGCTACTCTTTCCTTTTATTTTATTTTGTTTTATTAAATTATTGTCCGAAGTGGGATTGGAAAGTTTAGCCGAGAATCACGTAGAAGGGTGATTAATGGCTATTAAAGTGCGACATGGGCGCACTGCATGTAGTTCTCTCCTCTGATGGATATGAGGGAGACCGAAGTACGAAGTCGAATTGAGACTTCGGGTTATGCCTTTATAGAAGGCTACTTAATGAGATGAATATATGTTTTAGGGCATATAACCCTAAGGTTCACGAAGGGTGAACGTTAAAATTTTTCTTTAGTTATTAAATTGTTAGTGTGTAGCTGTAGGATCTTTTCGGTCCCGAACATGTGTCTTAGACATGTACCCCTCGATGACTGACAACGCGAGGTAGTAGTGTAACGGGAGGGTTCCTTGTTTGGATTTCTCTTCGGCGAGACGTCCCACGCACGAAACTGAGCAAATGTCGGAAGTTGAGAAAGGTCTTGGGCACTAGGGATATACTTAGCATTAGGTGTATACGACTTAGATAGGGTATAGGTAGATAGACCTTAAGATTGTCTACACGTAGAGCCTTTTAGTATGGGACGTAAGTTTAGGAGGGTTGTTGGGAGTTGATCATGAATACGTCATGCGTAAACTCGTACCAAGTGATTGGTTTCATGTTAAGTGAAGTGGGAGGATTTTGAGAAGTTGGTGGTTAAGGCCGAAGGAGACGAGGCCTCTCGTAGTGGAGTGTTACGGAGGTAACGAAAGGGTGAATTAACTCGTACCCCTGAGCCACGTGGTTAAGCTCGAAGGAAGATTCCATTAGCAAGTCCCTGCCACGATGGGGAGTGATAATATTGGAGTATCGACTTATTGTTGATGCGCCTCACAAGTTTAAACTTGTAAGAAGTATTATCCCCTATTTAAGTTGAAGTCCATCTTGGGGGTGATCGCGGTATAGGAAGATAGAATGCTACTTCCTGGGCAGAATTTAGTCTTTCGTGCGAACAATATTTTATTACAAGATGTCGCAGGAGGAAACAAGGGCGGTTAAAACCATAAATAACTTCTGCTCTTTTGACACTGATGGTGGGGTGCGTCCCCGTAAGAGAATTTTGTCCCGAACAAAAGGGACTTCAGTAAAGCAGATATGGAGAAATCATGCGGTTCTGACGTTTCGGTGCATCAAGGAAATGACGAAATGTACTAAGTTGTACGTCGCTAGTATTATTGGCTGGGCATAGTAAGGTTCTTGTACTGCATGGGGTGCCCTTGATTACAGTCCTGACCAGAATAAAACTTTCGTTCCTCATTCTTGGCAAGTTTCCAAGAAGTTATGGGAATCGAATTATGGTTAATCACTTCTTGTCATTTTTTTTTTCAGATGGCCAGACCAATAGAATAAACCATGTGTTGGGGCATATGCTCACTAGATGCGTGCTTAACTTTAAGAGTAGTCGGAGACAATGCCTTCCGCTTGTTGAATTCGCCTATAAGAATGGGTGTCGATTCACTGTTAGGACGGCATCGTAGAAGAGGCCTTGTATGGTAGGCTTTTGGATCTCCCGCTTGTTGGTTAGAAGTGCGAGATGATGAGTCTCTCGTATAACCAAGATCGACGAAAGAGCTCAGTCGATGCGAGAAGAAGGCGACTGGAGTTTGAGGTCATTAGACCAAGTGTTGAGGTGAGTATCACCGGTGAAGGGCGTTATGCGTTTCGAGGAGAAAGGGAGAACTTGCACCGCATGATGTTGTACCTTTCTTAGAAATGTCGTGGTGGGTCCGGTAACTTATTCGCTCGCTTTATCGAAACATTTTTCGGCAAGTTCATAATTTGTTCCTTGTCTCTCACGCAAGGGAGTACGAAGGATACTATGGTGCCTTCAGGCGCATTCCTTTCGAAGTAGATGCAACGTGACGGTTCTTATTAGATGTAGTCGATTGCTATCTTAGAGCGTAGAGTTACGTTGGTATCGCCGGTAGTACCTTGGGGGATGAGTTCTATATAGTCAGCTTAGTGTCGAGAAATCGACATAGGGTCGCGAGGATGACTTGCGGGAATAGTATCCGCACTTCTTCTTGCGAGGTGTATCCGAATTTTGGGGGCAAAATTCCCTCTTAAGGGGGGGAGTATGTAATAACCCTCTCTTCTGATAGCCCACTTTATATTTATTTACAAAGTGTAGTAATTAATTTTAAAATGATAGATGTTGAGTAAATATTAATTTGTTACGACAAAGACAATATTTACTAAAATGTTGCATAGTTACCCCGTGAGTGAATAAAATGTTCATGTAGTAATTTTTAATGTCATAAGGATTTAAAATGATATTTTGGTTTATTATGAAACCGGAAGTAAAATGAGTTATAAAATTCTCAAATGACAATTTGGATAGTGTAGTTAGTCCCGGTAGGTGTGAGACAGTCAAAATAAGTGCCATATTGTATTTTGGCATTTCGGGCACTTTTGACTGGTTTTGGCTTAAATAGTGATATCGCGTATTATTTTATCGCGCATTAGTTATTAGAGTTGGGCATTTTAGACTTATGGCCCGATTTAGTCTTGCTAAGACTTACTATTCCTTTTATGCCCAAATTGTTATCTTAGAGAGGAAGAGAGAGAGGAAGAAAGCTTTGGAGAAAGAGAGAGATTGGAGATTGGAGCTTGGATTGTTGCTTCCTTCTTCATCAAATCAGATTCTTACACTTGAGGCAAGTAATCTACTTGCAAATTTATGATTTAAGTAGAATAATTAGTCTTGATATTTACGGATTTGTTATGATTTAGAATTGTTAGGGTTTTGATTGGATTTTTGGGTATTAACCACTAAAAATGGACTTGGATGATAAATGATGATTAAGGTTGGTAGATAGATGGATTTAGGATGTAGAAATTGCAGCCAATGATTTCGGTTGGGCTTGGTTTTGGAGTTGGATAATTTTGGAGTTCAAGACTCCATAGCCATTCTTGGCATTTTCGCAGGGGCGAATCGATTCGGCCCCTTGGACGAATCGATTCGCATAGATGCAGAATCCCAGGTCTTGTTGTCCGAATCGATTCGGATTAAGACCGAATCGATTCGGCAATTGCAGAAACCAAATTTTATTGTCCGAACCGATTCGCTTTCAGAGCGAATCGATTCGCTGGGACGAATCGATTCGGCCCTTAGGGCGAATCGATTCGGTTCCAGCAGATTTTGGGGGTCTTTTTCTTTTAATTTTCCTCCTTATTCTTTAGGATTAGGACCTAGGAAACTTCTTTCAAGAAGTAAACTTAGAGTCCTAGAGTAGTTATGGAGTTTGGTCGTTACCCTGGACTGGAAATGGGTTCATCTGGGGTTTGTTTCGGGGAGGTTTAAAGTAATGTTAAGGCATTACTTCTTTTATCCAAACTTGTAGAAGCTTGGAAGTTAAATGCCCTAACTTGGAGACTTAAAGGGCTTATCGAAGTTATGTAAACCTGGGAGATTTGTAGGATCATAATGATCATTTGGAGACCTAGCCTGAAATTGTAATTCGAGGAAAAATAAATGATAATGTTCGATGGGAATTAGGTTCGCATAAAATGAACCCATAGGTGTTTAAAGATGATAGGTTCAACTAGAATGAACCCCGTTGTTTAATGATGTTAGGTTTAAATAAAAAGAACTAATCTCATGATTAATGGAAATGGATTTGGTAATGAATATGATAATAAAATGTAAATGTTAATTTACTGTTACACACCTCTCTAAATGACATCATAAGGGAAGTTCGCTCGTGAGGTGAAGCCCCCTGACTAATGAATGCAGGGTGGATATAGTCCTAGGCCATGGGAGCGCTTATTGTTATATTTTTCTGCGATGGGTAGGAGATTCCGGGTGTGGTCTTGACTATCCCGCAGGCTCATGGCCGCTTCCCGACGTGTTCCGATAGGTGCCCAGGTTGTCTTATGTTAGGCCCTGGAAGATGATGGTAATTTAGGGGCGCGCACAGTGGGGAAACCTGGACGGGCGGTCTTAGATATCGTTATATGTATATGTATATAACTATATTTTCATCAAGTTGGACTTGATGGTTGATAAACGCCACAAAGAGCTTATGAAATGCCATAAAGAGCATAAATATGTGCCAGGAAGAGCACAGGAATAATATATTTGCCATATAGAGCACTTGATGTACATGATATTCCTAATAAGGAATGGAAAGATAAAATGGGAAGTTTTAATTAATGAATAGAGTTTATAACTTCTTGATTTGACCAATTATATGGTTTTATTCCTAATAAGGAATGTCTGAAGGAAATGGAAATTGTATTTTATAAGGAAGGGTTTTAACTTAAAGTGCTTTACCTTAAATTCTTGCTTGTATTGTAGATAGCATGTCATTTTATCATCCTCATCATTCATGTATAGCTGTTCATATCTATCATGCTTTTTATTCTTCTAGAAATCATATAGAACCCGACCCTAACTGGTTTACTTCCTTGTTGTATATATATTATTGTATCCGCTCAGGTGCTCCACCGCAAGGACGCCCGACTTGACTCTCCCAAGTTCCCTGCACTTTCGACGAGCTGTAAGATTTTGCGGGTTATTACAGGATGTTGTATTAGACGCTTTCATTCTTGTTATTCTAGTTATGATCGCGTCTTGTCCCTCGGGCGTGTGGCCCAAACATTTGTATTTGATTAATGGTTGAACTATGTAAGATATTTATATTGTTGTACGTTGTCTTATGTAGCTGTGGACCGACCGCTTATTCGGTCCATTTGTGTACATTCGTTTTAGTTACTTTATATATTATCTTTTTGAATTCCACTTGCTTGTCAGATTGGGTTGTTTAGTTTAAATTTTCATAACCGCATTTTTAAAATTTTACACTTTTTGGCAACCCGTTTTTTGATTTTTTGGGTGGTTTTCCCGTATACTCAGTTTATATTTGTGATGCTGAGAATGATATCCATCCATGATCCCTGTTACGTTTGAGTATCGGGCTGGCCACCCCTTATCTCGGATCGCGGGTTGTCACACCTACCAACAGTACTCGAGTTTGTCAAATCATTTTTTAACCCCAAAATTTTTTACTCAAGCAAAGAATTAGACTCTTTCAATTTTATGGATGCCTTTTTCAAATTTTCAACAATTCCTAAAACGGTATCTCTCTCCTCCTTAATAAAATAATTTTTTTTCCTAAGAGTCTTTTCGCGTGCCACAAAATCATCGGTCAAAACACTATCCTCTTTGGCACAAACATATACCCTAGAATTTTTAAAGTCCTCCAATTTTTTCTAAACATGGGACTTTATCATTACTCTCCTTTTTGGACAATTCTAATTTTTTAAAGTCATGGTCCAAGGCAAAAAATTTCTCGTGATAAAAATATTTTTGATTTTGAACCGTTTGCAAAAGATCCATAGAGGATTTAAAACAATAATTTTCTTTTTTCAAAACTTTAATTATTTTCTCAAACATCAAATTCAAACTATTTAAATCATAAAAACTATGATTTGTGCCATAAAGATTTTGATTCTAATTTTGAGGATGTCTCCTTGTTGGCAAAGAAGTTCAAAAAATTTCTTAGGTTCAAAATCAATCGAAAGATGCCATAAAGTTTGAGAAATTCAAGAACAAGAAGGTAGAGTCTTCCCCTAAAGATAAGAGTGCGAATTTAATAGGGTTGCGTCGGATAGGTGTTTTGTGTGGGGGATAATACTTTCACCTCTGAATTATTGAGGGGGTTTTAAGAAGCGACAAGGGTGCAACTGAATATCAGTACATCATTTCATACTGAGATGGATGGTCATACTAAACGAGTAGAACAAGTTTTGAAAGACATGCTACATGCTTATGTTTTTTATTTTAAAAGAACTTGGCATTAACACTTATCCCGGTGGAGTGCTCCTTCAATAATATTCATCAATAGACTTTTTGTAGGGCGCCATATGATGTATTATGTGGGTGACCATGTTGTTCGTCGAGCTATTGGTTGGAATCAGGGGATCATAGGATGTTTGGTATGAACATTATTCGGGAAACCTTAGAGAAGGTGACAATTATCCGAGAACGGATGAAGATAGTGCATGAGCGACAAAAGAGTTAGTGGATAATAAAAGCGTAAACTGGAGTTTTGAGTTCGAGACCAAGTGATACCGAGAGTCTCCTCAATAAAGGGCGTTGTTCAATTTGAATCTAATGGTAATTTGACGCCCCGTTACATAAGACCCTTTACGATACTTGATAGTGTGGACCCGGTGGTATATCGATTGGCCTTATTCAATCAACTTCATCTGGTATGCGTCATCTTCTATGTCTCCATGTTAAGAAATTTTTAGAGGGATGAGTTAGCTTGTTAGCATATCAACCTTGACGGGATTCAGGTTCATCCCGATAGGGGCTACAAGGAGCAACTATAGCATATCCTTGATCGGAGAGATAAGACACTGTAATTGAACGTCATACCATTAGTTAGATTATAGTGGCATCATACTAATGAGACTGAGTCTACATGGGAGCAAGATGAAGAAAGGATGGAGAGATACCTAGAGTTGTTCTAGTCAGGTATGAATTCGAATTCCGAGGACAAAATTCCTTATTTAAGAGGGGGATGTAATACTCCATATTTTAATTGCAATAAATTAAACGTGTATATTTCTGACTGTGGTGACATGTGATGTCACTATTTATATTTTCCACGCTTCCGTTATATGTATTATATAATTAAAAATTAAAATCGAATTGAATGCATGGTAATTCCGTAATAAAATATTTGAAATGAATGTGTATTATGGACGACTGTGGAATAGCCAGGGATTTGGTATCGAATCCTTGTTTATATTATCCCCATGATGTCGGGTCCCATAGATCGTGAATTTCTTTTCTATAATACAGAGTCGCGATAAATTAATAAATAGTTAAATAACTAATTTTGGACTCAAATCGGTTAAAATAATTTATGGTTGAGCTTATCATTTGAGTGGAAATTTAAGATATATAGAAGGCTCATTTAGGACTTGAAATAGTGGCTTTTAAGGCCTATGGGTTGGTACTTTTCTTAGGTAAATTTTTGGGCCTATTTGATTAATATTTGGGCCAATTGGGTTTGGGTTTGTATGGGACTTATGCCTAATTTCGTGGTTAAATAGTTTAAGAGGTCATTAGGGTTAACCTAATTCATCATAGAGGCTAGAGAGAGGAACTCTAAAAATAGAGATAGGAAGAACTTAAGAGGAGAAGAGAATTTGGGGGAAATTAGGTTGGACTCGTCCTACAATCATAAGGCAAGTGTACTGAGATTAAAGATTTAATTTAGCGTTTGAATTATAAATTTAATTATCCATTTAATTCTGTTAATTTCAAAATTTAGAATTTTGATTGGAGTTAATTTAGTAATCTAATTAGTCTAAGAGTTAAATCCTTAATCCTTTAGTGATAAAAATAAGGAACTTTGTGTTGATTTGAATTTGTTTAGTTTATGGAGGAATTTGATAGATATAGATTCATGATCATATAACATTGAAAATCCCTCGATTTTATTCACGAATTGAACTAAATATGATCTCAATTTGACAATTTAGAAAATTAGGGTCCATACTTCTAAATTTATCCTCCTGCTTATGTTAATTTGATAGAAAACTCCTAGTTATTGGTTGGGTATATGATTAAGTAACTTATAGTTGAAGGAGAATGTGTTTGTGACTATGTAGGTGGTTGAAATTTGGTAGTTTAAATCGCTAATGGAAGATTTGGAAACTTGGGAAAGAAGAATTGGGAATCTCATTCTCACGAGATTAGTACCTCGTTCAAACGAGAGTTGGGGGTTTGTTTCAAAGTAGTTCATCATGTCATTTGAACGACTGTATCGGTCTCGATCGAATGAGAATAGGGTAGCCATTTGAACTAGTCTAGTTCGATTTGGGTATTTAATTCTTAAATAAAAGAGATTAATTAATTTATAAATTCATTCCCATAACTTATAAATCTTCGATAGATTATATCTATTACTTAATAATTTATGAGCCAAAATACTCAATTTCAAATACGTGTAAGGATTGTACTTATATTATTAAATTTTATAGTGCATGTCAAGATTGTACCGAATTTCAAGTATATGTAAGGTTTGTACTTATATTATTCAAATTAATGTTGAATCTCAGGATCATACCCAATCTCCAGTACATGTCACGATTGTGCTTATGTTATTATTATCTCAGATTTTGGTGCATGTCGGGATTGTACCAAATTTCCAATATATGTCGGGAGTCTACTTTCATAAATATTAGTCCAAATTTATTATAATGTTAGGATCTTACAATTACTTAATATTCTACTTGAGATAGACAATAGATATGTATTGAACTCGTATGGGATTGGGATTAATCATATGTGATATCTAGGAAGTTTGGTTTGGTAAGAACTTGAAATAACTAAAGTATGATAAGAGAATGTGTTATTATTATTATAGCCCAAATCAATTAAATATTTATTCTTCGTGGACTTGTTGTTTATGTTGTTGCTGATTATACTTTTCTGGACATAGGTTTCCACTGTCGCCTCATCACTGATTCACCTTCCTACTCCTTTCTTCAGTTGCTGCTTTCTAGGATGTAGATGTCAAGCTTACCTGCTCATTCTTCTATTTATATTTACTTTCAGTTTTTTCAGAGTTATAGTAGTTTCTATTTGGATATTTGGTTTCGATTAAGACAATAATATTTTTGAGTTAGAATTTTGTATTGTTGTGACTATAGTATGAGAGGTTGTATGAGTTGACTCTTATGCATATATTCCTTTATTATTCTTAGTTAGTTTTATTTTTTCATCATGCTTAGAATAATATTCAATTGTTTAAATTCTTGTAATTATCTATTTTAGACATGATGGCCATTACATCCAAATTTGATTCATGGGTGGTTCGTGATACTTCGAAGAACGTAGTGTTCATTATAAGATCATATGAAGATTGTTGAGGCATGCAAAGGGATATGAAGATGAGCAAAAGCTTTGTTTAGATATCGAAGTGGGGGATCAAGTGAAGATAATGATCTCTCCAATATGGGGAAGTGTGAAGTTCAGGCTCCAAAAGATAATTTGAAACCCAATCTCAAGTTCATATTCATAATCTTGGATTGGGTGAGGCTAGTGTCGTTTGACTTTATCCGATCACCGTAAATATGTTCACGATATTTCCACGGATACATAATGGAAGGGGTTTATTAGGAATAAGTTGACGATTCATTAGGTAAGACAGTTGGGTTATAGTAGTATCCAAACACGAATTACGACGAGAGGCCCTAGTGTGTATTAGGTCGTAGGGATTTTACGGGCAAGATATTCTTAGACTTTAGAGTAGGAGTATGACGAATTTAACTTTCAAGTAAGAAATTCCTTATTTAATGAGGGAGGAATGTAATACCCCATATTTTTTGTGCATTATTTGATTGTGAATTTTTTTCTTGCTATGACATGTGATGTCATATTTATATGCTATATATTATTCGTATTTGAAATCTGATTTAATATATGATAATTTGTTAATTAAATATTTGAAAGTGAATCCGTATTATAGGTGACTATGGAATGATTAGGGATTTGGTATCAAGGGTTTCATTGTTTGGATTATTCTTTTGATATCAGGTTCCCCTGATCGTGAAGTAGTTTCTTATAATGAAGAGTCGTGCTTAATTAATAAATAATTCAATAGTTGATATTTAGATTCATAACGGATAATTATTAGTTTGATTAGTATCATACTTTAGGTTGGATTTTATGATAATTAAAATATCTGTTTTTTATTTTAACAATGGGTTTTCGGTCCATTAGAGTAGTAGAAGGCTTGGGTAGAGTTTTAAGCCATCTGGAGGTGTATTTATGCTCATTAGATTGAGGCACCCATGGGACCTAGGGTTAATTTTGTATGAATCTTTATTTAATAGCCATGAGACATAACCTAAACACATGTTAAACAATTAGAGAAACCTTAGGAGGCTAAGGAAGGAAGAGGCAATCAAGGGGAAGAAGATATTTTGGAAATTGGGGCTTGAATTCTCATAATTGGCCTAAGACAAGTTTATATTGATAAATAATTTAAGTGGGATTGTGTTATAATAGTAGTAATCGATTGTATTCTGAAATTTATCATTGAAATATATGAATTGTAATCATATAATGATCAATTTTTGTATATGGACTAATTACATGCTTAAATCTTAATCCAATGTTTATGAACTATTATAAATGGTTATTGAATCCTTTAAATTAACTCATGAATTCATATATTCATAACATAAAAATGTTTGGTGTGTAATATATTGATATAAGTATGTAATATCCCTCACTTTTGAATGATCATTGTAAATAATTCATATGTTAATCTAGGATATTGAGTTTTAGAATGAATCTAGGGTTTAATGATTCAAATTTGAGTTTACACATTAATTCTTATTGATAATCCCTAAAACATTTTAGATATTTGTTTATATGGATTATATGTTGGTTAAAATTGAAGGAGAAGGGATAATTTCATGGTTTAGAGGATTTTGGTTTGGGTTGGAAATGGCACTGCAGTAAAAAAATTCATTGCGAAAGAAGGTTTTCGAGGACTTCCGAGTCAGTTTAATTTTAGTCTAAATCGATGAAATCCTACGGGTTCATCCCAATTGTAGATAATTGAATTACTAACGCATGAGCACTAGTTTCATATTTTTTGGATTTTTATGAATATTTCACCAATAGTGCACAAGGCTAAAATTTTGGGTTGGTGATTTTGGGTTTTGTCTTTCTGTTGTGTTTGATTGGCTAGGGTTTTGATTGGGGAATTGTTTTGGGGTTAAAATCAAGTAGAATGAGTTTATAGTATATAGTTTTGACTATAGAAACCACGATTAAGGACATAAAGATTTGAGTCTAAGTTTGTTCGGTCATATAAATTTTAATGATAGTGTTTATGATATATGAGATGGGGATGTGGTTGTGACCCACCGAGTAGGATAGCAGTTGTTTTATAATGATTCTTATTTTCGTTAGGTGAGACAAAACCTAGACTATGATAGACTTGGGAGTTTAAACTAATATTATATATATAGAAGATTAAACTTAACATGCATATTAACTAACATTAATTAGAGACCTTATATATAACCCTGATGATTGGGATTTGTATTTATTTGTTTGGCCTGGTTGAGTAGGGTCGTACTTTTTTACTTGATTTATGTGCAACATATCGGGTATGAGTACTCGTGGTATACGTACAAGGATATGTCCTTATGGGTCACACACAAAGGAGATCGTGTTGGTAACCCAAAAGATAGAGACGGACTTTAACTTGGTCATGATTACCCCAGACACTACGTGCTAAAAATACCCATTGCATCTGGATGTGATTCATGGGATTATCCTTTCATAAAGGCGGGGGTATCCCTTGTAGATGTTTTAAGGTTACAGGTGTGGAACAACCTATAACTATGCCTAATATGCACGAGTGATCCCTTAAGGCAGTAGAGATAGGCCTTCATTATGTGAGGGCTTGAGAGTATCCCATTTATGATGTATGTGACATGGACCTCACTTATGTTGATGTAGATATAAAGAACGTTTACCCTTATATGTTCGTATACTTAAGATGTATAGACTTGTACAATTATGGCACATGTGCATATATTTTGTTAAGCTAAATAAAAATGCAATCATAGAGTTCACTTGGGTTTGGGATTAGACTCATCTAATATTAGGGTTATTTGAGTTAGGTAAATTCAATGGCTTAAAATCTACTTACAATGGGAAGAAGAAATGAAAAATAAGATTATTCATTCTTTAAATTATTTTATTTTTATCTACATTATATCAGAGAAATCAAACTCTCACGAGTAGTTTTTATCATGTAGTCCATATTGGTACACCGTTCTTATCGGCGATAGTAGCCACAATTCATTGCTACTGTCCATCGAGTACATACCACGATGGAGGCCGCTACCATTACCGCTGAAATTTCACCAGTAAACATTAGAGCCGGAGTGGTTCACGTCAATCTAATAACCCTTTTCGTGAAGTCTTCATGCACTCCAAGTCTCCATTGAGGCTGACATAATGTAGACGAGTGATAGTATAATTGTTCAGACCAATGACTAACAACTTGATGTGATTAGAGAGGTGAAAATACAAGTTATCCAATTACATTTTGAGCGAGCAACCTAATTTGATTAGTGACGATTGAGAATCAAGTGATGACAGCGTACAAATGCTTCAGTGACACTGCAAATCGTGTCAAATTGTTTAATCACCATATTGTTTTTAAAATTCATTCAGTGTCATTCCTTTATCTGTTCATCATTATAATCCATTTCCAAAAACTCAAGACAAATTCATTGTTGTATAATGAGAAGCAGCTATGGTATGTTGTGATTCTTACATGTGGATATATCATATATAGGTGACGAGACTAGAAGTTGTAGCATTGGAATTTGGGCATCCTTGTCAATGACTACATGGACATGCTTTTGTACTCTTATTCTTGTGCCTTGTCCAGTTGTACCAATGGAAACAAGGCATAATATGTTAAATACTTGTCATGGGTCTACATATGAAATTCAAAAAATAAAAGGAATCGAGATTAGTGGGAAGTTAGATCACATTGAATCCATGATCTTAAAAATCAACGGGCCCCTAAATCCATTGTGATCAAGCTCAATTTGGCCCAAGAGGTCCATTACAGGTGTCGATCCAGCCTAAACCGAGATCCTCTGAATCAAATTTGATCAAGCTCATTATAGTCTAAGAGACCTTATAATTTTTTATAAAGTTGATTATCGCTTCGATGTGTCTACCGTGGCGAAAATCAATGGTTTCTATTTATTCTCAATGTTTTTGGTGGTGACAGTGGAGATCTTCTCACTCGATTCGATCGCACTCATAACCAAACCTGTCTACTCAACATTTTCAATATCTACGCTCTAAGCTTGGTGTGTCCTCTCATCCCTACCTTCACTTGAGGGGGGGTGTATTAAGGATATTCTTCCAACATTTGCTTGATAGTATGACTTGGACCTATTCCACACGAAGATTCTCTTTGATATTTACGCATGTTTTTATTTTACTACAGGAGGTTCTCTCTTTTCTGATGAAAAATAAGAGTATTCATTCTCTAAAAAAAATGGGAAGAAGATTCATTATTATTATTATTATTATTATTATTATTATTATTATTATTATTATTATTATTATTATTATTATTATTATTATTATTATTATTATTATTATTATTATTATTATTGTGGCCCAACTTCACTTAAATTCTTAATCTTTATAGACTTATTGTTTACATTATTGTGTAATATGTTTTTGTAGGTCTTAAGTTGTTATTCCTTTCGGAGACTTGGGTGATTTAATAGAGGATTATCTCTAGCAATGTTTTATTCATCATTTCAAGGTTATAGAAGTCGAGCATTCTATGTCATCTACTCATTGTATTTATTCCCGACTCTTTAGACACTAGCATTTACTTTTCTCATCCCGAGTTAAAGATTTTACATGTAATACTTATATTGAGAGATGGATGGTATGTTATTGAGTTTTATTCTAGAGTTAGTTTTATTGCTCATGAAAGAGACTCGTATCAGAGATCTTGTAGTTATATCTCTAGTTATTATCTTGTCGTGCATTTATATATATCTTTTCTGTTCAGTTTTTTATACCAAGAATGTTATCAATTTTTTTTATTCCTGTAAATTTTCTATTAAAGGCCAGTGGGGACATCAATTTTTATTCCACGTAAACAGACTCACTTTTCACTTATTCCCAAACCTCATAAATTATTTTCGAGGGGAAACTTTAAGGAATGCATGATCCTTAACTTATAAGTCTAGCTCCCTTCTTTTGTCATCAACCCAAATCTTTTACCTACTTTGATACCCCGTAACGTTTTTTGAATAAGTCTCTCCTTGGATGCAATCTTCTCTATCATCTCAGGTCTCAAAAGTTTCCTTTCTCCCACTTTATCCCAATATAAAGGGTTGTAGCATTTTCTCCAATTTATGGCAGTGTAAGGAGACATTTTTATACTTTACTCGTAGTGATTGTTATACACACAAATTCTAGTAGGTGTAGGTGATCTTCCTAACTTTTACGAAAGTCCAAAACATAAGCCCTCTTTATATCTTCTAGGGTTTGATTGGTTCTCTTAATTTGCCCAAATGTTTGTGGATAGAAGGTTGTATTAAAGTCTATCCCTGGCCCTATTAGCCTTTAAAAGCTCTTCCAAAATCCTAAAGTAAATATAGGGTCGCAATCAGACACTATGGTGAAAAGCACTCCACGAAGTCTAACAATTTCCTTGATAAAAAGTTTAACCAAATAATCAACATTTATCATTGTCTTAACAGTCAAAATGTGCACAAACTTTGTTAATTTATTCACAGTAACCCAAATGGAATCCACTCCCCCTTGTGTTCGTTGAAGACCTTATACTCTTGATTCACTTGAGTCTATATTGTATAAGTGCTCATCTAGTTTGGAAATTGTGACAACCAAAGAACCTCAGAGATTGGTTTGCTATTTCATTCATATATCTTGTTGTGATCTAGATCTAATTACCAACACTCACACACAGTAGAATGCATCATGTACATGTCATATTGCATATTTATGTGCGTACATATGTTGAGTATGTTTAAATCCCTAAATTTGATTTTTAAATATTTTTTTGGGATTTTATAAACATTTTTTGATAAAGGTTTTATTAATTAAAACTTGATTTTAGAAGTTTGTGGTTTCAATCTCTAATTATTGATTAATGGGTTTATTGGCTCAAAGTTGGTTTGGGTAGAAACCAAAAGTGGCAGAGACTTCAGGGTTTGGTTGTAATTAATTTATGACGCGCGTTTTATATTGATTTATTGGTTGACACCTGTTGCTTGCTGATTGGTGGGATTTGTGTTTTTTCACTGAGTATACAATCGCGTATCTTTACAACCGTTGGATCAAACCTTATCAACGTCCTGCATGCTTTCTTTGGTAATCCCTGTATATCCCTCCTGAACCAATTAGGTGACTTTTAATCACCGCTTTTTGTGACCCCTTGGATTTAAGTCAATCCAGCTTGACTCAATCCTGACCGTTGTTTTTGAACCTGCTTCTCGATCCTTCTCTTCATCCTATAAAAAGGATCCTCCTCTTAGTCGTCCAAGACTTTTAGCCAATTCATTCCTGAGAATAAAAAAGAGAGAGTGGAGAGAAGAGAGAGAGAAGAGAGAAAAGAGAGAAACCAGAAAGAAAGAGAGAGAGTTAGAAACCCAAACCCTTGTTCGTCAATCCTCTTTCAAACCAAACACTCTACAAAAAACTCCTACATATCCAAAACACTACCCTGAGTGTTCTTGAGTTTTTGAGAGATATTTGTGTTGCTGTAAGCTCTTGTTCGTTAGATCTTGTTTCCAACTTAAACTGTTTACTTAGATCTATTTTCTTCTTCATAGAAATTTTAGATCTATGTTCTGCATGTTACATCACACTTAGATTTACATAGTTTATTTCTCATCTTGAGAAATATATTGTTGATTCTTTTCTGAAAATTGTTTTTATCTCTAAATCAACAATAAATGTTTTCTGTTTCTAGTTCTCTTAAAACTAAACCTTTGACCTAGTTTGGAATCACACTCGGAGGTTTTCAATCTTAAAAATCTTTTCAAAACTCTGAGATTGATTAAGATTTTGACTGTCTTCTAAGCAAGATATCCGTGGATTCTGGGATTGATTTAAAGGTCAAACAGGTTCAAAGTTTTGTGAGAAGAGAGAAAAAGAAAAATCACTGCATATAGCCTTATATGCAATTTGCTAGGACTGTTTGTACTTGATAAGTGTGAGTGTGTTCATGCATGTGTTAGAGAGAACCTCCACAAACACTTTCACACTACAACACGAAAAGTGTTGGTAATAAGATCTTGTGAACAAGAGTCGACGTAAAGTGCTGGAACAATTCAGAAGTTAACAAACTGGGAGAACAACATCTACAATCAGAACTGCAAAGAAGTTATAAGGACACCAGACGATGCATTCCTAAACTTATATAGGTCTGAGTTATATGCATGTTAGTTATATAGTTTGTAACTCATAAATTTGTTTTAGTGGATTTTTTTTCATTTTACTCCGCAGAGGGAGTCGTGGATGTTTCCTCAATTGGTGGGATTTTACCACTTAAAAAATCGTGAACTTAATCTTTCTACATATCCTCATCTCATTCTTGGTTGTGCTAAGTTTAAAGTTTGTTTAAACTGTTTTATAAACCTGTTTGTCAAATCTTGAATAGATCTCGTACATATTGTTTTGTTAAACACATCTTGTGTTCAAATAGTTTTGTTTTTTCAAGAAAAGAGTTTCCTCAAAAAACATCTCGGAGTTACTTAAATAGTTTATTTTTAATAAACGGCTTTAGTAACATATTTTCAATTGATATCAGAACTTGGTAAACTTATTTTAAAGAGATCCTGTGTTTCTGAAATTGTTTTCTGAAAATCAATTATGGACGAGAAAAATGAAAGATTTGGTAATTTGACCAGACCTCCTATCTTTGATGGAACCAATTTTGCTTACTGAAAAGAAGAATGATTTCTTTCATTCAAGGAACTCTGGGAGATGATGTCTGGGACATTGTTGAAAATGGTTACACTTTTCCTACAAAACCAGCTACTGAAGGAAGTAATGAGAGGGTTAAGAAAGCATTAAGTGAGTTCACTCAAGAAGAGAAACAAGTTTCTCGAAATAATAACAAAGGAAAGAATGACATATTTATGTCTATAATGAACATGAGTTCACAAGAATCTCATCCTGTACCACTTCTAAGGAAGCTTGGGACACTTTAGTTACTGCTCATGAAGGTGACACTAGAGTTAAGGCTGCTAAAACTGAAATGCTCATTCAACAGTATAATTCCCTAATTATGTCTCAGACTGAGTCATTTGATGACTTCTATATGAACCTAACTGATATTTTTACCAAATTGCATGCTAATGGGATAACTTATGATAGATAAGAAATTGTATCTAAAAATCTGAGATCATTACCACAGAAATTTGATAACAAAAGATATGCTATTGAGGAAATATGTGATATTAATCTCACTCCTGAACTACTCAGTAGTAAATTAAGAACTGTGGAAATGGAACTGGAATTTAAGAAACAACTGACCCAGTCCCATAGAAAACAGACTAGTTCCAATATAAGCTTCTCTTCTAAATTGATTAAGCCTAAGTTTAATACTTCCAATGATGTCTCTGATGAGGAATGCGATATAGAGAGTTTGGACAATCATATTGCCTTAATGTCAAAACAGTTTAAGAAAATCATTAAGTTTAGAAACAAAATGGCAAATAAACAAGGCAAGTCAAATTATTCAACTCCCTCTAATCACAGACCTCATGAGAAAAGCAATGACAAAAATCACAAGGACTCTCACATTAGACCTAATAGAGATCTTAAGAAGACTGAATGCTATAGATGTGGTAAACTGGGACACATTGCACAAGACTGTAGAGTTAACTTGAATACTCAAAACAAACACACTAGAGCCAACATTTGCAAAATATGGGATGATTCAAGTGACTCTGAAAATGAGGAACCTAAGTCATCTGATGTTTTTGATCCTTGCATGTCTTTCTTTGCCAAGATTATATATAATAATGATATGTTTGTGCTTGTTAGTGAGGATGAATCAAATAATTCTATGTCTGATGGTTCGAATATTGTTGTTTCTGGTTTAGATGCTTTGATAACTGAGAATATTGATATCTCTTCTTCGGGGTGTGTGAGTCAAAGGGAAAGCGATAATGATGATGTCAATGGGTGTGTGAGTTCAAAGAATGAATCCTTAGGGGTCACTTTACACACTACACTTAGTGACTCGGAAAATGAAGACCTCCCAGACATTCACACACTTTATGATAAAACTCTCAAGAAAACCGCTAGATTAGAAAATTTTTTGAAAGATCTCACCAAAAAACTGGAAGATCTAAGCCTGATGGTCAAATTGAATGCTGAAGAGTATACTACCCAATGTTTAACTTATGAAAGTGAAATTAAAATGCTTGATGAAAAACTCAGAAATTTGACTGAAACAAATGAAATTCTGGAGAAAAAGTACAAAGGGACATTGTTAGAATTGGAACAAACTAAAGAAAAGACAGCAACTGTTTTTAAAAAAATTACAAAATTTAAAAATAATTCAAACTGTTTTGATGAATTTGTTGCTGAATCAAAAACCAATTCTGATGATCGAACTGGAATAGGGTTTTGCCCCAATTTGAAGACACAAAAAAAATCTTTTGAACCTATCAAGTTTGTGTCAGGAGACAAAAGGCCTATTGAAACATGCCCAGACTTTCATTCTCTAAACACTGAGTTTGATTCAAAACATCAAAATTTTAACATTGGGGAATCAAGTTGCTCTAAATATGAAAGTTCACCTAAGGCTAAATACGTCTGCCCCTTTATTAGAAAGAGTGAATCTACATTTAAACCTGTACTACCTAGGAATAGAGTTCAACCTCAAAATTACTCAAAACCTTTGTTTAGAGACTTTCCTAAGGAGACCCCAATTTTGAGCAATCTTTACTGCTCCTACTGTGACATATACGGTCACTCTTTTGATGGTTGCTATGCTAGGAGACTAGTTAAACCTGTCTATAATCCTCATATCTATCAGAACTTTAACTATTCTAGAAGGAGACATAACAATTATATACTTCCTAGACAACCAGATAAAAACTCTAATTATAGAAAGAGAAAGACCAAAACTAAAAGAACATTTCCTAAAAGGAATCCTAAGCACTTTCCTAAACCAAATGCTCAAGTCTTTCATTAAATTCAAAATCATGCGCAAAACATTTTTCAGCAAAAATCCAATGCTCGCAAATTTTATCAATTGAGAGCTAATAGGCGCAAAATGAAAACTAGAGCAATTTGGGTTAGAAAAGATGATCTATTACCTCAGATGAAGTGTAACATAGTTGTTACTGCTCTAAAAGCTCAACACACATCATTCGGTTGGTATTTAGACTCTGGATGTTCTAAGAACATGACTGGGGATGATACTAAACTTTTAAACAAAACCATCTTTGCTGGTGGTAAAGTCATTTTTGGTGATGGAGTTTCATATCAAATCATAGGCAAAGGAACTCTCCAAGAAGATGGACTTCATGTTCTTGAAAATGTCCTTCTAATTAAAGGTCTTAAGGCAAATCTACTTAGCATTTCACAATTTTGTGACTCAGATCATACTGTTACCTTTTCAAAGAACAATTGCAAAATTTTAAATGATAAAGGTGAATGCATAATTACAGGTTAAGAACCCCTGACAATTGCTATACTGTCATGAACAATTCTGAAATCTGTAATGTTGTCAGAATGGATGACAACGAGATATGGCATAACAGAATGGGTCATATAAATTACGATAATCTTAGTAGACTGACCTCTCAGGAAATAGTTAGAGGAGTTACTAAAATCAAACCCATTCCTAATATTGTCTGTGGTCCTTGTCAGGAAGGTAAAATTGTTAAGGCACCTCATAAGAAAGTTAATGATATTATTACCTCTAATCCCTTGGAGCTCATCCATATGGACCTAATGGGTCCCTCCAAAACTATTAGTCTCCGTGGACACATTTATATTCTAGTTATGGTTGATGACTTCACCAGATTTACTTGGGTAGCCTTTTTAAAACAAAAGTCCGACACTTTTCAAACTTTCCTAAAAATTCTTCTTCGGATTGAAAATGAAAAGGACACTCAAGTAAATAGAATTCGTTGTGATAGAGGTGGTGAATTCAAAGACACTGGTATTATTGAATAATGTGACTATAATGGTTACAAACATGAATACAGTGCTCCTAAGACTCCTCAACAAAATGGAATTGTCGAGAGAAAGAATCGTACTCTTCAAGAGATGGCACGAGTTATGTTACATGCCAAGAAGTTACCTACATACTTTTGGGTAGAATCTATTCGTGCTGCATGTCACATCATAAATAGGGTCTATCTTAGATAGAATTACAAAAAAAACTCCTTACAAACTTTGGTACAATAAAAAGCCTAATCTTAAGTACCTTAGAACTTTTGGCAGTACTTGTTATGTATGCAAAGATAGGGAACACTTATCCAAATTTGAGAGTAGAGGAGATAAAGCTATATTTCTAGGGTACTCGCCTAACAGTAGAGCCTATTGAGTGTATAATCTTTGCACTAAAACTTTGATGGAATCCATAAATGTAATTGTAAGTGACACTATTGTAGAGAACAAGACTGGTGAATCTACTATTGAGGAAGAATCTACAAACATTTTAGAAAATGACTCTTTTGAAATAGATAATTCATTACCAATTGAGATACCTGAAGTACCTAACTGGGTTTCTAAAGATCATCCCATAAATAACGTAGTTGGTAACCCTAGTGAGCCAGTGCGTACAAGATCCCAACTAAGAAATTATGCACATTATGCATGTTTTGTTTCCCTTGTGGAACCAAAGAATGTAAATGAGACATTGAATGTCTCTCACTGGATTTCTTCTACGTAGGAAGAACTTCTTCAATTTGTCATTCGTGATGTTTGGTATCTTCTTCCTCGTCCTGAGCACAAAAAGGTTATTGGGACACGTTGGATTTTCAAAAATAAGACTGATGAAAATGGGATAATAATTAAAAATAAAGCTAGATTAGTTGCTCAAGGATACTTTCAAATTGAAGGAATAGATTTTAACGAGAATTTTGCTTCTGTTACTCGTTTAGAATCTGTTCGTTTGCTCTTTGTTATAGCTTGCCACATGCATTTTACACTTTATCAAATGGATGTCAAATCTGCATTCCTTAATGGAATATTGACTAAAGAGACCTATGTAGAACAACCTAAAGGGTTCGTTGACCCTCAATATCTAAATCATGTATTTCGTCTTAAAAAGGCTTTGTATGGCCTCAAACAAGCACCTAGAGCTTGGTATGAGCGTCTTTCCAGTTTCCTCTTAGATAAAGGTTTCAAAAGAGGTGGAAATGATCAAACTCTTTTTGTCAAACATTTTGACAAACACGTCATTACTGCTCAAGTTTATGTTGACTATATTATCTTTGGATCAACTTCTCCCTCAGAAGCAAAATCCTTCTCTGAAACTATGCATAAGGAATTTCAAATGTCCCTTATGGGGGAGTTACAATTCTTCTTAGGCCTTCAACTCAAACAAAATTCAGAAGGATTATTTGTATTGCAATCTAAGTACGCTTTAGAGATAGTAAAAAAATTTGGCCTCGAGAGTGCTAAAGATGCTAGAACGCCCATGAGTACTATGTTAAAACTTTCTAAAGATGAAAATGGAAAATCCTTAGATCCTACTCTATATCGTAGTATGATAGGAACCTTACTATATCTTACTGCCTCGCGTCCTGATATTATGTATGCTGTGTGTGTATGTGCTTGTTATCAAAATAACCCTAAAGAGAGCCATTTGAATGCTGTTAAACGTATCATTAAATATGTCAAAGGCACTCTGAATCTAGGACTTTGGTACACTAATGACACACCAAGCACTATAATTGGGTACACTGATGCTGACTGGGCTGGGTGTACTAATGATAGTAAAAGCACATCAGGAGCATGTTATTATATAGGTAATAACTTGGTAGGATGGAGTAGTAAGAAACAAAACTGCACATCACTCTCGATAGACGAATCTGTATACATAGCCGCTGGCAGCTGTTGTGCTCAATTACTGTGGCTTAAACAAATGCTAAGTGATTATGGTATTCAAAAAAACCAATTGCATCTCTATTGTGATAATCAAAATGCGATTAATATTTCTAAAAACCCTGTTCAACACTCGCGAACAAAGCACATAAAAATAAGACATCACTTTATACGTGAATTGGTTGAAACTAAGGAATTAGAAATCAATTATCTTCCTACTGATTTGCAACTCGCAGATATGTTCACCAAACCTCTAGATTGTAATAGATTCATTTCCTTGCGTAAATCCATTGGTATGCTTTGTGTTGATTAATATCTTTACTGTTTATCCAAGTTTTTTTTCCCCTTTGTCCATTTGAGATAAAATGGGGGAGAAATTTGAGTCTATTTATTCCTTACGTATGTTAAACTGCTTGATCTTAGTGATTCATTGCAGGTTTTTGTACAGTTTTTCTCAACTGATGTCATAGGGTATTCAATTGTAAATAGTTGAGTTATGTACTTTTGTTTTCTAGGATTTGGGTAGATAGATTCTTTATAGGAATAGGTTTTTCTTATGTTTTGTCGCCCTACGAGTCCTAGTTGACTCAAAGGAGATTTTGCCTCATATTTCCAAAGGGGGAGATTGAAGCCCTTATACTCTTGACTCACTTGAGTCTATATTGTATAAGTGCTCATCTAGTTTGGATATTGTGACAAAATTATGTCCATCCTAGAAACCAAAGAACCTCAGAGATTGGTTTGCTATTTCATTCATATATCTTGTTGTGATCTAGATCTAATTACAAACACTCACACACAGTAGAATGCATCATGTACATATCATATTGCATATTTATGTGTGTACATATGTTGAGTATGTTTAAATCCCTAAATTTGATTTTTAAATATTTTTTTGGGATTTTATAAACATTTTTTAATAAAGGTTTTATTAATTAATACTTGATATTAGAAGTTTGTGGTTTCAATCTCTAATTATTGATTAATGGGTTTATTGGCTCAAAGTTAGTTTGGGTAGAAACCAAAAGTGGCAGAGACTTCAGGGTTTGGTTGTAATTCATTTATGACGCATGTTTTATATCGATTTATTGGTTAACACCTGTTGCTTGCTGATTAGTGGAATTTGTGTTTCTTCAGTGAGAATACAGTCGCGTATCTTTACAACCGTTGGATCAAACCTTATCAACGTCCTGCATGCTTTCTTTGGTAATCCCTGTGTATCCCTCCTTAACCAATCAGGTGACTTTTAATCACCGCTTTCTGTGACCCCTTGGATTTAAGTCAATCCAGCTTGACTTAATCCTGACCCTTGTTTTTGAACCTGCTTCTCGATCCTTCTCTTCGTCCTATAAAAAGGATCCTCCTCTCAGTCGTCCAAGACTTTTGGCCAATTCATTCCTGAGAATAAAAAAGAGAGAGTGGAGAGAAGAGAGAGAAAAGAGAGAAACCAGAAAGAAAGAGAGAGAGTTAGAAACCCTAACCCTAACCCTTGTTCGTCAATCCTCTTTCAAACCAAACACTCCACAAAAAACTCCAACATCTCCAAAACACTACCCTGAGTGTTCTTGAGTTTTTGAGAGATATTTGTGTTACTGTAACCTCTTGTTCGTTAGATCTTATTTCCAACTTAAACTGTTTTCTTAGATCTATTTTCTTCTTCATAGAAATTTCAGATCTATGTTCTGCATGTTACAACACACTTAGATTTACATAGTTTATTTCTCATCTTGAGAAATATATTGTTGATTCTTTTTTGAAAATTATTTTTATCTCTAAATCAACAATAAATGTTTTATGTTTCTAGTTCTCTTAAAACTAAACCTTTGACCTAGTTTGGAATCACACTTGGAGGTTTTCAATCTCAAAAATCTTTTCAAAACTCTGAGATTGATTAAGATTTTGACTGTCTTCTAAGCAAGATATCCGTGGATTCTGGGATTGATTTAAAGGTCAAACAGGTTCAAAGTTTTGTGAGAAGAGAGAAAAAGAAAAATCACTGCATATAGCCTTATATGTAATTTGCTAGGACTGTTTGTACTTGATAAGTGTGAGTGTGTGCATGCATCTGTTAGAGAGCACCTCCACAAACACTTTCACACTACAACAGGAAAAGTGTTGGTAATAAGATCTTGTGAACAAGAGTCGACGTAAAGTGCTGGAACAAATCAGAAGTTAACAAACTGGGAGAACAACATCTACAATCAGAACTGCAGAGAAGTTATAAGGACACCAGAGGGTACATTACTAAACTTATATAGGTCTGAGTTATATGCATGTTAGTTATATAGTTTGTAACTCATAAATTTGTTTTAGTGGATTTTTTTTCATTTTACTCCGTAGAGGGAGTCGTGGATGTTTCCTTAATTGGTGAGGTTTTACCACGTAAAAAATCGTGAACTTAATATTTTTACATCTCCTCATCTCATTATTGGTTGTGCTGAGTTTAAAGTTTGTTTAAACTGTTTTATAAAATTGTTAGTCAAATCTTGAATAGATCTCGTACATACTGTTTTGTTAAACACATCTTGTGTTCAAATAGTTTTGTTTTTTCAAGAAAAGAGTTTCCTCAAAAAACAGCTCGGAGTTAATTAAATAGTTTATTTTTAATAAATGGATTTAGTAACATATTTTCATTCGTGATGACCAAATAACAAAATCTATGGAAATATTTTTCCACTTCCACTTTGGGATAGGCAATGGCTGCAATAACCCAGCCGGTCTTTAGTGCTCGACCATAATTTGTTGGCATACTAGGAATTTAGCAACGAATTCTGCGGTTTAACTACACTAAATCTGTCTACTTGTCACATTCATTGATCTTGACAATTTGGACTTGTCAAGGTCAATGACCGTGACAAGTCTAGGGGTGACAACTTTTGTTGTCATGGACTTGTCACGGTCATTGACCGTGACAAGTTCATTAGAATTATCACGGTCATGTAACGGTCTATGACCTTGAAAAGTTTTGTCACGGTTTAGGATCGTGACAAACTCATGATAATAATTAAAGAATTTTCACGATCAATGGAATTGTCACAGACTTGTCACGGTCATTGACCGTGACAATTCTGGACAAATTTGAAAAAAAAATCGCTGGGTAATATGGCCACTACCACTGCCCAGTAGTATATTTGTACCTGTTATAGCAACGTTATACATGTTTAAACATCATATATCCAAATAAAATAAAGATAATGAAAGTATACATTCAAAACCATATACATCACGATATAATCCAAATATAATTAAAATGTAACAACTTAAAACAATTCAATTCAAATAATGTCACTCCATATCTGGGGTAACGTTAACTCTGAGGAGGTGAGTAGGCCACATGATATACGAATTGACACACCCAGCAATAGACATCGTGTCGCATTGGTCGCACAACCACAATGGGGAGTTCTCCTTCCCGGGTATCACATGCGTGACGAGCACCTTGGACTCGATGTCTTGAAGCAAACTGTGACACCCCGCTCAATGAAATACCGGGTGATCAGTCTTATATCAAATTAAAACAGGAATATCATCTTGTTCATTCTTAGCATCACTGTTGAATTTTTTTTAAAACTTACTAACCACCTAGTATTCAAAAGCTGATGTCAAAATTTTAATCTTTATATTTAACAACAACAACAATGAAAATATCAATACGAACCATTCACACAAACCATGAATCTAAAGCAATACTGAATAAATCAATAAATGACCGGCCGAATAAACAATCGATAGAAAACCAACATCCACTAATATAATCCAACAAAGAATAGTAACC
Organism: Sambucus nigra; assembly: GCA_949130495.1. Classification (NCBI taxonomy): domain Eukaryota; kingdom Viridiplantae; phylum Streptophyta; class Magnoliopsida; order Dipsacales; family Adoxaceae; genus Sambucus; species Sambucus nigra. Next base: position 368,330,793 of record OX422212.1, read on the forward strand.
AGTACAAAGTCTGACTTAAATGAAAATAGTTGGGGCAACATGCCCGAAAAAAATACAAAGTTGCATCCTACTCTAGGAATGAAATGACTGAAGCGTCTATGTCCAAATCCTGCAACATCCACTCATGTTGCAGCTACGTATCCCTGGAACAGATCTTCAAGTTCATTATCCCTGAGGATGGATACCTACAAGATTTTGAAAATATTTTGCAATAATGGGTCAGAGCCCAAAGTCCTTCTGAAAATATTTTGCAAATGAATTAAAAGGCAACAATTAAAATGTATGAATGCTCTTCATATTTAAGTTAGTGTCGCACTCCCTTGACATACATCTCACCCCTCCTCTAACGTGCACACATAACGCTTTCTTCCTGACCCTCCTAGTCACACCACCCCATCTAACTAGCCTTGTCATAAAACTCCTTGAACTCTACTCTAACCCGAGTAATTTGTATCTTTACTTCGTACGTTATTTATCACATTAACTTAATTAATCATTTCTTATAAGTCATATAGCATTCACTAGTTATATAAGTAATACAAATTCTCTGCATGTATTTAATTATCCGTATATAATTATCTACTCCATAATATATGTAGAACTATATTCCATAATTATTCATATGTAGAATATAAAAAAAATCGCTCTTAAAAGCAATATAACATTCACTAGTTATATAACTAATACAAATTCTCTTCGTGTATTTAATTACCCATATATAATTATCTACTCCATTATATACGTAGAACTATATTCCAAAATCACACATATGTCGTATATAACAAAAACCATCCTTCTGAGTAATACCTCATCGGATGCATTCTCTAAAGTGCTATCTTCCCAGGTCTACTCAGTCCCACCTGGATTTCTGAGACAGCTAGCCACCGTCGAATCAGAACATAGAAATATAAACGTATTGGAGGCGGTCATATTCCCCCGAGTGTGAAGACAATCATCTCAATGCCCACCTCTAGTTGGACGCTATGACCTGGGATATACTCGCCCTACTCCTCAAGCGAGGGGATTCACCCACATCGCTCAACCTCCCCCGATAGCACTAGAGCATATAATTCTAATTAAATACCTAGCCACCGGTATTTATGAGCACACAATATATATATATAATTTAATCCCGGAGGTACCGTGTACAAAGCCCGTAACACTAGCCAACATATTCCGGAGGCAATGGTCTGATTGTAATTCAATTAATTTACCCATTAATTAAGTTAATATCTCCCCGACTCTATGGTACGACTCTAATTTAATTAATATGCCAATTAATTAACTTAATATCTCCCCGAGTCTATGGTCCGACTCTAATTTAAATAATATGCCCATTAATTAACTTATTATCTCCCCGAGTCTGTGGTCCGACTCTAATTTAATTAATATACTCATTAATTAATTTAATATCTCCCTGGTGTCACACAACCAATGTACCCGGACTTGCTCACCTGAAACGAATTTTCATCTCTTAGAACGTACTCCTCAAAATTTCATTCTAAAGAGAACGCTTCTAATTAAATAATATTTAACAATTTATTATATCATCCTATAATAAATTATTCCAGCTGTAAGATTTAATTAATTAATCCCCCGTTAATTAATCTATTATCATGGCATCACTCAACCAAAATATCTAGACACCCCCATGGTCCATAATACAATATCCCCAAATCTGAGGTTTTCAATTTACTCAATCTGCCGAGATTTTTAAAATACCGTTTTGGAGCATTTTGGGGTCGTTTTGAAAAAAGTGTATTAGAAAACAAAAGTTAGAAAACGCCATTTTCTAGAGGTTATAGAGGACAGAATCTCCATTAACAGCTTCTGTGAAGCTTTTTACCCAGAATTATCCACTAAAATCCTTACGAATCAAAACCAGTCCCAATAACTTGATTCGTAACTTCCCCAAATCAAAACCTAATTTGTATTACCCAATCCAAAAATCATTTGTATAACACCTACTATGACATGAATTGGATATCACCAATTTACATTGACGAAATTTAATCACTTGCCTTATAAATTCGTAGTGTCAGATTATCCTTTGGTGTAGAGATCTGTAATACCCCGTAATTTTAAATGACTTTTAAAATGGGTTATATTTTAAATTAATGGATTAATTGAATTTTATTATTAATTAATTCATTTGGGTTTTATCCGGACGGTGGATATTAAAATGAATGATTCTGAATATTACTTAAAGATATTTAGGTAATATATGAATGTGATGTCATTGATATGACTGTATGATATAAAATCGATAATTTATATTTTTAGTCAGACGCGGTACGGGACGTGTCGGGACTAGTTTATTAAATTAAAAAAGGAAATTTATTTTCTATCGACCTTATAGTCATTTCGATTGCGTCGTTGCGTCCGGAAGGTTCGAAATAGTCAGAAAAGCCTATTTGGATGTTAATTTTGAGTCTCGGGTTATTTGGAAATGAATAGACAACCCGAAAGGGCATTTTGGTCATTTTTCTAAGGGGGATGAATAGTGATTTCGGATTTTGTACTATTATATGTATTGGTAGATTAAGTGTATGGGGGTTATTCATCTCCTCTTCACAAATTAGAGAAGCCATCTTCCTAGAGAGAGTGTAAGGGTGCTTGGGAAGGGAAAAGCCTACTTGGGAAGGAAAAGAACAAGAACCAAGGTTCACCACCACCGGAGTTTGACCGAAGAAGGGACAACCAACTGAGATATACTACACCAAAGGATCAGACCTTCAGTTAAGGAAAGTGTTTGATAATGGCAATTTAAGTTCGTATATTGTCCATATTAGAATAGTATGAAAAGAGAAGATTATTCTTGTTTGGAAGAAATAATGGAGCATTAAATAGATTTTTGGAAACTGAAATGATATAGGAATTAAACTCATGTTTTAGGATGATAATAATCCACGAAATAGTCATGAAACTGTTGAAGAAATTATGAAAACCATTGATGTGTTCTTGAAGTTAATATGTTGATGATTTTCTGGAAATAAGGAGAGAAACATGCTTTTAATCCAATCCCTTGATGATTCTAGGATGTTTAGAGTATTGGAAATCGTTCATATATGTTAATATATCATGTAGAAATAATTATAACTCATTTTGGAGGTAAATATGAAGGGCTGAATGAGTAAAAAATGGTGAAACCCGTAGTTGCAGAAAATGCAGAAAACTAGGCTTGGACCTGAATGATCGATCGATCGACCCCTGCCTTCGATCGATCGACCTCCCCAGAATATGTAAAGTTGTTTCTTTTAAATGTTGATTCTTATCCCAAAACTTTTGTGGATCTTTGGTGATTATTATTTTGATATTATGAGACTTAGAAAATATCAGTAAAACCTTGATAAGATTTGAATTAATTTGATTTGGATTCAAGTGATTAAAATGACGAAAATTATATCGAATGGAATTTCGGTTGCTAGATTCATTTGTTAAATTCCAAATGGGGATGTATGAGGATTTAAGATAGGACCAGTAGGGGTTATTTAATATAATACCTGGGTATCCTTAAGTTTACAAGAGGATTTAATCCTAAGTGAAAGAATATGTGTTTATAATAGATTTGGAACTATCGGTTTTAACCCAAATTAAAAGGAGAGTTTAATTAGTAGTAATTCGGGAGAAATAATGTTATGGACCAGTAGGATATTAGTGACTTCTTACTGAATATATGTTGAGGAAAAATCTATTTGAATCATGTGTATTGAGTGAGGGTAGCCTTAGGGTTACAATTTTAACATCAAGGACTGAGTTTAAGCTCAATATTGATTTCGCAAAGACGGAGTGTAATACAAGAGTGTAGTGATGTGTATCCAGGATAGAGATGGGAGTTTAGAACACTTTTGGTTGAAAGAATATATGAGGTTATCCCGATCGCATAGTTGTAGTTGTCAGACCTCCTCGATCGACAAAGTTAAGTAGTAGTGTATTGGAGGGGTTCCTTGTTTGTATTTCGCTTTGCGAGATGCTCCGCGCATGAACCTTAACGACGTTGGGAGTGGAGAGATGTTATAGGATGTGAGGATAATTAAATTATGAAGTAAAGATATGATATGTTAATACGTGGGATTTAAAAGGGATATAATGCTAGGTATGGGAAATATCTTAGGGTAGTGATATTATGTTATAGGTATGATAATACCTATTTGATTGATTGATGATTTATGCGTATGATATACCTAGATTACTTGTTATCGGTGGGAGGTTTGCGCGTGAGGGCAGTCATATCCTGATGAATCCATGGGATCTTTGATTTGTCGCTCGAGAACATGGGTCTATGAAATACTTATCGGGGAGTTGATAAGTCCGCTGACTATGGGTACGTAGGTATGTGCGTGACCCATGGGTATGAGAACTATGTTCGCCTCCAATGATTGTGTTGTTGTTTATGGTTCGTGGAATCTTACCGAACCTTTTGTCCACTATTCGGCGATCAGCGATGATGGGACATGATAGCAGAGTAATGCATTGCACCGCAGCTGTGACTCGGGGTGCCGTATTATATATGAATATATATATATATAATGGATTAAATGATTGAATGGATATATATTGTTCTTAAATATATCTACAGTGATAATTGTAGATAACGGTGAATAGAGAAAGATAATGAAATTAAGTTAATGAATGTTTATGCTTATGGAATTGAAAATCTTAACTCATGTTAATCAGAAAAGATTCATATTAATGAGTAATGACTCATGTTAATGAGAAACAATTCATATTAATGAGTAATGATTCATATTAATGAGAAACTAATCATATAAAGGAGAAATGTGAATGAATAATAATGTGACGTATGGTATGGGACATACGGGGATTATGATATGGGAATGGAATTATGATATGGAGACTAGAAAAGAGGAACCATTAACTAGGAGGTTAATAGGAAACGTTAAGTGTTCACTTTAGTTGAGAGGTGAGAATAGCAAGTGAGAGTTGGATCTAACATGTACATAATAAATGCTTTATTGCACTTGTTAAATACTTGCTGTTTTAAAAATCATCTACACATTCGGGCTCTGACCCGTTTCCTTGCATATTTTCTTTTCTATTTTATCTTCTATATCAGGTGTCCAGCAACAGGGACGCCAACTTTTTTCGAATTAATTAAATATTAAATGCACAGAAATACGGGTTGTTACATGAACGTCCATGAACTAGTGCACCCTGGACGATATTCGGGTCCCTCAACCCTCGCCCTATCTGCTGGCGATCAAATATCTCCAGTATAAACACACTTGCCCTATTTGATTTTTAAATTTCAAATGCAAATTCAATTTATAATAGAAATTCCTATTTCCTCCATCTCCTTTAAAGAGTGAGTGGTCCTATCCCATTCAAGACCACCGCATATTTCCGTAATATACTTAACAGCTCATGCACAGTGGTATGATTTGAGAAAAATTCGACAGCATATCCTCATAGTTCTCTAAGTACATGACATAGATTGGCAAGTGTGAGTGTTATTTCAATTGATTAATTGAAATAACAATCACACTTGTCAATCTAGTATGTACCCAGAGAACATTAGGATATGACTGCAGAACTTCCACCAAAAGTAACAACTTTAAGCCACTAAGAATATTATCAGAAATTATGCAATCCCAAACTGTCCAAACGGGACAATTCGAGAGATCTCATTACAGGAGTAATGACTCTCGAACGGGTCTAAGGGCTATTAAATGCGTACGCATAAGAACTAGAAGGCTAGTATCTATGTGCACTATATGTAATTTCGCGTATGTTTCATTTAATTATCATACTATATATATATATATATATATATATATATATATATATATATATTGCTCGTGATACAAAGTAATTTTAGAAAAAAAATTGAAAAATCCCACCCCCATATGGATAATAATCCAGTGGTCATACCACTTTTAAAATTAACCAACCCAACATCGATCCACTATAATCCAAGTGCAATTGCAACAACAAATGTATATCCCGTACTCCTTCTAATTCATCCACTCAATTAATTCTTTTCATCAATTAAACTAACAATTAAATTATACTATTATTAATTTACTAATTTACAATGAGGGGCAATCTTACTAAAAATTTAATCAATCAATTCTTTTACAATGGGAACTACAATATGAGGGGCAATATCTAATAAACCAATAAAAAAATTAATTAAAAAAATACACACAAGCACATATACACACCCACCCACCCACGCCCCTCCCCGCTCGCCACCACACATGCACACACACACACACACATATATACACACACTCGAACATTTATACACACACGCATACACACACACACACACACACACACACACACATATATATATATATAATACCCCCTCACCCCCACCCCCAGCCCTGCCCCCTCCCCCCACAAGCATATATACACCACACACACATACACACACATATACACACACACACATATATATATATATATACAAATATACATATACATATACAAAAATGGAGGAGAAATAGAGAGAAAACATACCAAAATCGTAGAGAGAGAGAGAGTGCAGTCACTAGAGAGAGAGAGAAATGGAGGGAATTAGAATCAGTGGGAAAAAAGAAGAGGGAGGATTTTTTTACTGACACAATTGTCACGGACGTGTCACGGTCATTGACCGTGACAAGACTTTGTCACGGCCTTATCACGGTCAATGACCGTGATAAAAAATGCGTGTTTTTTTGGTCACGGTCATTGACCGTGACAAGGTCAGCCGTTTGAAGGGTGCCAATTTGACCATTTTGGTGAGAAATTTATCTCTTCATGTTAGTTCACCAATAGTTTTTCCTCAATTATTAATACATCTTAATGCTTCTAGGGTGAATCACAAAGGGTGATGAATGCCCTCCCTCTAACATTTTGGCGTTAATCTTATCATTATGGTATACAAAAATTATTGTCTCAAATCATAGGGCTCCACAATCATCACTATTGAAGGCCTAGCTCTTTCATTTCTATACTTGTTCACGGATTCTTATAATATTAGGGTCCGCAGCCTGAGTGACACTTATTTTCTCAATCAAACTTGGTTCCACTAAAAGGGATTTTAAGTGTCCGCAACATTTATTGCATGTGACTTGTATCCCTAAATTCTCTAGATCTCTTATGATATGTTCTTGACTATTGATCCTTAAGGCACTAAGGGAACCTTTTTTACTACGGGTATCGACCACTACATTAACCTTCCTTGGGTGATACTTGATGGAAGAATGATATTCTTTGATCAACTCTAACAATCTCCTATATCTCATGTTCAAATCCATTTGGGTGAAGATGTAGGTCAAACCCTTATGATATGTGAATGTTTCACAAGTCTCTCTATACAAATAATGTCTCCAAAATTTTAAGTCAAACACTACTGCCATTAACTCTAAGTCGTAGGTGGGATAGTTCTTCCCATTTGGTCTTAGTTTTTTATAGGCATAATCTATTACTTTTCCATTATGCATCAAGACACATAAAAGTCCATGAGCTGAAGCATCGTTATAGATCACATAACATCCACCTTCTCCGGGTAAGGCCAAAATAGTCACGACCACTAACTTTTCTTTTAACTTATGGAAACTTGCTTCACACTTTGTGGACCATAGGAATTTATTATTCTTGTGCCTCAACTTGTTCAAGGGCTTAACAATCTTAGAAAACCCTTCCAAAAATTTCCTATAATAACCTGTTATGTCTAGAAAACTTTTAATCTCAGTCACGGTGGTTCGTCTCTCCTAATCAACAATGGTCACGACCTTTCCTAGTCTATGATCAACCTATCCTTGTTAATAACATAACCAACGAGGGATATCTCCCCAAGCTAAATTCACACTTAGAAAATTTAGCATATAACCTTTCTTTCCTAAGAATCTAAAAGAATCCGCAGAGGCGTTCCTCATACTCTTTCAAAGTTTTAGAATACATCGATATACCATCATTGAAAATAATCACAAATTTGTCTAGGAATGGCCTAAACACCCTATTCACAAAGTCCATAAAAATTTTCGAGGCATTAGTGTAACAACTCGTAACTTTGAGGAGTTAGTATTTAATTATTTTTGGGAGATATAAAAATATTTAAATTGGAGAAACTTAAATTTATGATTTGGAGAATTTATTTGAGTAAAAAGAATTATTTATAATTGGCGACTTTAAGTTAAATTGTTCGAATTAATGTATGTCGCATTTTGGGGTCGAAAATTGGAAATGTCATAAAGTATTTTGGATGACAATTATGAGTACGCGGTTGAGTCTGTATGGGTCGAGATAATCAAAAAAGAGTAATCGGGGGGTAGTAATCAGGTCTCAGAACATTTTTGGGCATAGCCGGGCCCACACGGTGTGATTCGGGCCATTTTAATTAGGCCCATGTGGCCAAAAATGGGATTAATGGGTTTTAACCTAATTGAGGGACTTATTGAATGGAAGTTAGTAATTCTAAACCTAGGGTTTGAGAGAGGCACAGAGGAAACAAATCTGGAAGCAAATTGGGGATCTTTTTGGAGACAAATCGAGGGACAAATTGGGTGTTCTTCATTAACACCTTTTCTACACAAACGGATCAGACTCTATAAATAATTACAGGCAAGTGATTAACTGTTATGATTCTTAAAATAGGTAATAACCAATTCAGATTATAATATGCGTATATGAAAATTTGTTTTCGGTGTGTAACCATAATTAAAATTGGGTTTTTCTGAATTTAGAGTAATGGACATATTTAATTACTCAATGGATATTAAGTTATGATTTGGGGCTGTTAAGATTGAATTTTAGGGTGGATTACAATATGTATTAGTGATTAAATTGGCTGAAAATGGTGAGGTTGGATTTGATAAAACGAAACCCGGGTGAAAAACCCAAATCAGATATACTTAGGGTTATGTATAGAATTGATGATGAAGTAAGGTCTTTAGGATGTTTAGACCCTTTTCATATGTGGAGGTAATGTTGGTTGTAATTGGGTAAGGGTTTGGAATGAAGATAAAAGCTTGAGGTTACGTTAATGGCTGAACAAAACAGTGGAGAAGAAAGGGACCTGCTAGATCGATCGATCGACCTAGGGGATTGATCGATCGATGGTCCCAGATTTTTGGCAGATCAATTTGTTTAATTTATAAAGGGAAATTAATTTAGTATTTAATCCCCTAATTTTAATTAGTGATAAATTCATATGTGCCACATATTCCTTAACAATTATAAGGGGATATAATTGGGTTTAGGAGGGTGATAATTGTATGTCACGAGATGATTAAATTTCAGGAATTAATTCGTAGGTATTGATTTTGGACCGAGGGAAAATGTTCGGGTTGGTAGTTGAGTGGCACTACTTTATTAAATGAATTGAAGTGTAATTTATTAATTAAGAGGCAAAATATAGAATCGGGTATTAACGACGGTAAGGGGCAAGTGAGCGAGTCCGAGTATAATGGTTGGGCGACACCAAGTATTAAATTAATTGATGTGTTAATTAGTTAAATTAGAGTCGTATTGTAGACTCGGAAAGGTAATAAATTAATTAAAGAGAAAACTAATTAATTTGAGTCGGACCATAGAATTGAGAATATACAGGCTAGTGTTACGGGTTTTAGTACACGGTAAAGCCTGGATTTATATTATATATATATATGGTGTGGTGATAGCATATATATATATATATATATATATATATATTGATTGTATGTACTTTGTGTGTGCTATAAAATATCAGGGACTAGATATTTATTTAAGTTATATACTCTAGTGCTATCAAGGGAGGTTGCGTGTTGTGGGTGAATCCGCTAGCTTGAGGAGTAGGGTGAGTATATCCCCGGGTCATAGCGTTCGGTATATGGGTGAGGGACTTATCTCACTTTCAGGGAAGGAATATGACTGCCTCCACTACGTTTATATTTTTGGGCCAGGTTGGTGAGCTATTCCAACTTGGGTAACTAGGTTATGTGAGCACACCTAGGGAGATAGCACTTTAGAGGAAAATTATTCGGTGAGGGTATACTTGAAGGGATGGATATACATATGATAAATGTGTGGATATTTTGAATAAAGGTACGTATATAATGGTGTTAAATATTAATGTTGGTCATAATACAGTATGTGATGTATTTTCTTTACATAACTTGTATCACAGTTATATGATATTATTTAAAAGGAATTAATTAAGTTATTTGGTGAAATAATTTATAACCCATTAATAATAATACTGGATTTAGAATAGAATGGCAGGGAGAGATTATATCAGGATTAGTTGGACGAGTTAGTACAACTAGGTGGGGTTAAGGTAGCCATTAGGTGTACACAATAGTGGAGAGGTGAGAATGTCCTCAAGAGAGTGCGACAGTAACTTAAATATGAAGTGCATTCATACATTTTAAATTACCACAGTCAATTCGCTTGCTTAATATTTTCAAAATGTTTTGGGTTCTACAACTATTTTCAAAACCTTTTACGTGTCCATCCACAGGGATGCCATATTTGATATTCTATTCCAGGAACACAGAGTTGTGGCATGTGTGGATGCTAATAGGAGTTTGGTTTAGACGCATCATCCATTCCTTCCTAGAGAAGGAATCATTTATCAATTTTAGTTTACTTAGGGCATGTCGCCTAGACTTTTCAGTTGTAGTTTTTAGATTTATCTATTCATTTGTGTGAATGGTTTATGTTTATTTGCGCATGTACTATTTCGTTTAATCAAAAAGTTAAAATTGGCACCAACTTTTAAGAATACTAGGTGGTTAGTAAGTTTTAAAAAGTTTTTCGACAGTGATGCTAAGGATGAACCAACTTGGATTCCAGTTTTAATTTGATATAGTACTGATCACCCAATATTTTATTAGGCGGGGTGTCTCAATTAGTTAATCCTAATGGCATCACAACAAACTCATAGTGACTATACCTAGTTCTAAAAGATGTTTTGTGAATGTCCTTATGCTTTATCTTAAGCTGGTGATATTTCGATCTCAAATCGATCTTAGAGAAGTTTTTAACATCCTTCAATTGGTAAAAAAGATCACCAATCCTAGGAAAAGGGTACTTATTATTCACGGTCATTTTATTCAATTCTCTATCGTCTATGCACATCCTCATAGACCCATCCTTTTTCTTTTCAAAAAGTACTGGGGCATCCCAAAGGGAAGTTTTAGGACTTATAAAGTCGTGGCCTAACATATCATCTACATATTACTTTAATTCCTTTAACTCCGTGGGCTCTATCCTATAAGTTGCCTTTGAATTGGTCACAACCTCGGGCACAAGGTTAATGTTAAACTCAATCTCTCTAATTAGGGGAAAACTAGACAATTCTTTGGGGAAAACATCACTAAATTCATGGCCACATGAACATCTTATAGGATGGTCGTGGTCTTTTACAGATCATTCACATAGATAAGGTATTTGTGTAACCCATACTTAAATATTTTCCTATCCCTCAAAGCTGATATTAATAAAGGTTTCCTACTAGGTTTATTTCCCTTAAACTCATCTCGGTCTCTCCAAGTTTACATAATGTGATTACGTTTTTAGCACAGTCTATCTTAGTAAGGTGGGTAGATAACCAATTCTTACTTAGGATTACATTAAAGTCTTCCATTTATAAGGTTATTAAATTAACTTCGAAAAATTTCTCTCCGGTATCCGCGGCATGTCCCTTCTGTATAGCCATGACTTCAGATGAAATACTTACGGGGGTTTCAATTAATAATGGAGGGTTTACGGTCCGCAAACTTTTCTTAAATTTTTGTGCAAAAGTGGTGGACACCAATGAGTGGGTGGCCCAGGAATAAAAAATGTGCATAGGCATTTCTATCATCAATAGTAGTAGTACCTTTTATCACATCCTCAACCTTCTATGCATCCTTAGAATTTAGGGAAAACACTCTAACTGGAGCTCACAGATTCTCAGCTTCCTTCTTCAAAAATCTGCAGTCCTTGACTTTGTGGCCTAGCTTGGAAAAGTTGTAATAATTAATTCATACTGGGAAAGCCTTGTCAAAATTCCCCTTCATGTTACAGTTAAAGAAGATAACGGTTGTTTTTCAACCTTATCTTGCTTCTTTCCATCAATGGCCCAATTATTCTTCCTTAGCTTATCCACCTAGTTTTGTGACTTTTCTTCCTTATTTGCTTCTTCATTACAGACTATTCTCTTTCCCCCTTAGCCTTTAGTCCATCCTCAAAGTCTTGTTCCATGATTTGAGCAACCTCATTCAGTTCTGCATAATTCCATAGCCTTAGCGCCATCACTCTGCTACAGAGTCCTCACTTCAGTCCACTTTAAAAAAATTTATCATTATTACCCTTAGTGTTAAGAATATAGGGGTCAAAGTGTGACAACTTTGAGAAAATTATTTCATATTGGGCTACAAACATAGTTCCTTGAGTTAACTCGACGAATTCCACATCTAAAGTTTCCTTGGCAAAAGAGGGAAATACCTTTCAAAGAAAAGATCCTTGAATATTGTCCAATAAATGTCCATGATGTCTCCTCTTAACTTCGACTTTCGACCATAGAACAACAGTGATCTTCCTCATCCTCAAACATAAAAGAGGTAAATGCCATTTTTTTATCCTTGGTACAATTAAGGACGCTAAGATTCTTCTCTATTTTCTTCATCCAGATGTCAGCCTTCAACAAGTCAGCCTCCTCCCTAAAATTGTACGATCCTAATTTCTTGACATGCTCAATGGTGCAGCCCACGGGCCTATGTTCTGTTGTTCTTATAGTAATAGTTCTAGCTACGGCCTCCACAAGACTGACTGTTACTTTCAATACTGAATCCCCTGTAATACCCCGTATTTTTATAATAAAATAAAATTGGTACAAATTAAATGAAATTGGTAGAATTTAATTAAATAAGTCATGACTAAATTGATCATTTGTAATTTAATGTTATGTGGTTTCATCTTTGCATGTTAAAACTTTCTCGTAGAAAATAATTGCATGTTTATTAAATAATAGGTATGGGATGTTCAATCAATTGCAAAAAAGTGTAAGTTGGGTAAAAATAATCTGGGACTGTTTTGGGATGATTTGAGGACTCGTTTAGGTATTTTAAACATCTGAAATTAGGCTTGGGGTATAAGTATACCATTTAGGGAGTCGTTGGGCCAATCCAATTATGGGTTCTGGTTCAAATGGGGGTCCAAATATGGAGGTTTAGGGGTAACTCTAGATTAGGAAATAATATAAGTTAATTAGGTATTTAGAGAACTCATTTCATTCACCAAAGTTCATTTCATTCTATAGAGGGAAGTTATCAAGGCCAAGAGAGAGAACTAGCATAAGGATTAAAGAAGATAAGCTTTCAATCTTCATTATAAGGCAAGAGTTCTCTTGCTAAAATTAACTTTCAATATATTTCTTAATTCATTGATGTATCTCACATAGAATTTCTTGGTTAAAGTGAACATAAATTGATGATCACAGGATGAGTTAAATCTCATGCATGTAGAGGAACAAATTTGAATGGTTATGAATGAGTAATTGATAATTTGATGAAAACCCCAAAAATTTGATAATTATATTGATTGGGATAATGTATGTTTGATGATTATGTTGTAAGAATGAAATTTTGATATAAATCAATAATAATGAAGGGTTCTTAAATAGATTAAATCTTAAAAATTAGGGTTTGTAAATTGGGTAATTCTTGAAATAATTGTTATTGGTATGATTGGGTACGTTTAGGAGCATATTTAATGTAGAAAAATGTGTTTTCATGGTGGCAAATCATTCAAGATTCATATATGATGTTTAGAAGATGTTTAAAGGTGGTTTGGTTCAAGAGAGAAGATCAAATCACGTTTATAGTTCATCACGATAGCGAGTAGAACCAAACCGGTTCACATAATATGTATAGGTAATTATTTATTTATGTGTGATGTACCTATGTTCATGGACGGTCCTATTACCTGAGGTTATGTGCATTTGGGACTGTAGCACATGTCGACCCACGTGTACTAGGCATTGTGTAGGTCATCACTTTAGGTACTATGCAGCAACTCCACTTGTGAGAGGTAGGTATAGGTCCTGGGATACATCATCACCGTTGGGTATGGGCCTTGTAATGGTTTACTGCGTAGGGACCACCCCACTTGAATGTATTTTGTGTTGTCCGTTTGGATGAGGGACTCCTTCGAACTTACCGATGGAGCACGAATAGGACACTAAGGGTAGATGACCATATGTGTCATATATATGTAAGGACATATATATATTCACACTCCTATTAATTAATTGAGATTAAATAATTAGTCTAATAATGTAGACAATCACTTATGAACCCAATACTACATGAATGCATAATCGATGTTTATGTTCCTTTTGTGGGTAGTATCATTGGGGCATTCGAGGAAATGGGAATACACTTGTGGACAGTTAACTTCGGTACATGAACTATGCTGGATGTGTTATATAATAATTATTGTTACGGTTATGAGCCATTCATGGTTGGGGACTTGTGTTGAGATGCATTTATTATTGGACTTAGATAAGGGGTGAGCTACTTAACGCCCCCGAGTGCCGATAAAGGGTACATACTTTGAATTAAGCGTATTATTGCATCTTAATTTTTAGAATCTAATTCTTGCATCTCTAGGGCACTAACCCAAATTATAAATGTTTTCTCCCCCAGGTTTTCCTAGATAGGGATGGTGTGACTGATATGATATTAGGCTTGAGATCACACCTTGCTTATCGGAGATCAACTTATTGATTCTAGTCTAGGTTTTTATTTTCTTTGAGTTGTTCACTTTAGATATTGTATGGGCATAATTCTGGAGTTTATTTTATTCAATCATGTGAGACAGTAGTAGTTATGTTGGACATAATTTAGTTAGATATGGATGATGGATTTATTATTATTATTATTATTATTATTATTATTATTATTATTATTATTATTATTATTATTATTATTATTATTATTATTATTATTATTATTATTATTATTATTTCAATTATGGATTAAACCAATTTTATTATGAATGTGGTTTTAAAATTATAGAATGTTTTATTGCGGTTGGATGCTGAGAATGATATAAATTTATAGACAAGCCACATCTTCCGCGTACTGTGTCTGGTTAACCTTTACGTGGAAAATTTGTGGGGGGGGGGGGGGGGGGTACTATTGGTATCAGAGCATCCATGTTCTAGAACCATTAGGATTTGTGTTACGTTCATTACATTTTGCGTTGCGTTCTTTGATATGTAGAGCCTATGACTAGGAATCATTGTATTCTTGTGATATGCTACGAATACGAACCTTGTTTGCTTTCAGATGGAAAATGGTAGGAGAGGCTGATCACGATGTGTCATTGACAAGATGCATATGAGGGGGTTAGCAGGATCCTAAACCGCATCCACAATGACCACCATCCACACTTATGGTTGGGCCAGCAGAGATTGCCACTATTGTGGCTCGGGAAGTTTCCATAACGATGGTCGTTATGCTATAGCATTTCCAGTCATCACAGCAGTAGTAGCAGCAGCCACCACCACCCCCGCAACATGTGGTACTACTTGTGCAAACACTTAGTTCAGTATAACCAGAGCTAGGGAGGCCTTCACTAAGGGCCACCCACCAAAGTTTACTAGGAGTCCCGACATTTTGGTGGCTAGTCTGTGGAAAAAGGATGTGCAACATCACTTAAGGATGATAGAGTGCACACCAGTACCAAAGTAGTTGTTATCCACATTTTGATTGGTTGGGTAAGCTTTATGGTGGTGGTAGTTTCTTACCTCACAAGAGGAGAGAGAATATTTAACGAATAATGAATTTTAGGGCAAGTTTGAGGGAAAGTACTTCCCACCAACAATGAAATCTGAGATGAGAAGAAAGTTCATGGACCTTAATCAGGAAGGTCGCACAGTAATTGAGTACAAGAAGGTATTTACCACGTTGTCCTATTTTGTTGGGATGAGGTAAACACAAAAGAAAAAATATGGAGAATTTTGTGTCGGGGATGGCCTGACAATTCGTCTTTCGCCACCTATACTCAGATGGTGAATGTTGTTTTACTATATTGTCAGAATCACACCACATTCCAAAAAATAAGGGAGAAAATAGACCTAGCTCAGAGACATTGAACTAGCAGGGTAAGACGAATGGGAGAAGCAGTCAGGGGGCCGAACCGTTTAAGGGGCCATAATTCGGTGATCAGCACAAGAGGTTGAGAGGTTCAGATGATTGAAATAGATAGTAACAATAGAGCCCGGGCCAGTAGTAGAGGAACCACCAAGACCAAGGCCACCAGGGTAGTGGCCAACAGGGACGACATCCAGAGAGACACCTATTTCAAAGGAATTTCTATAGTTATGGAGAGAGGTGTTCTAGAGGTAATTAGGGGCCACTGGAGCAGGGCGAACAATGAGGATATCCGAAGCCACAGGGATAGTATTAGTAGTTGTCTGCCCTAAGAATTGTATAGCCAACTCTACCAGCTCCATCTGTCCCACCTAAGGGGCAATAACTACCGTTCCAGTATGAATGGGTGTACCATATTGCATAAGGTGAGGGACCAGATCTAGTTCAGGCAGTCAAGGGTGTGTTCCCTACCTTTGGGCATGTGGCCAATATTTTAATTAACACTAGTGCATCACATTCATTCATTAGTACTAGATTTTCACGCGATGATAGATTGTGAATCTGATATTGTACTCCATATTGATTCACCCATGGGTAGAGGGGCGCCCATACGTTCTGTATGCAAAAGTATAAGTATTAAGATTAGGCCACTTATATTTGTGGCAGATTTATTGGCATTAGATATCTCCAAGTACGACATCATATTAAGGATGGATTGGCTAGATACAAATAGAGTCTGTGTTGATTGTTATAGGAGGACCATCGTCTCTGCCATTTCGGGGCAAGAGATGTATCTGGTTGCGATGCCGTACCCCGGGGGTGGGTCGAGCATGTATTTGTATTGTATTGAGGAGGATACTTCTTCGGAGGTCCTTGTGTTGCTAGATTCTATCCTAATAGTTGGTGAGTTATTGATGTATTTAGGGAGATTGCAGTGTTTCCACCTAGCAGGGCGATAGACTTTGTGATTGATTTGATACCGGGTTTGAGACCCATCGTCCGAATGCCGTATCAGATGGCTCCTCTAAAGATAAGGGATCATAGCAACCAGATTCAACAGTTACTAGGTCAGGGGTTTATTCGAAGAATTACTTCACCGTGGGGTGCTCCATTTTGTTTGTTAAGAAGAAAGACGGATCTTTATGACTTTGTATCGATTATCGGGAGTTTAACAAAGTCACCATACATAATAAGTATACGTTAACCCGTATTGATGATTTTTTCGACTAGCTGAGGGATGTTGCGTACTTTTCTAAGGTCGAGTTGAGATCAGGTTATCATCAACTAAGGGTTCGGGAGTAGGATGTCCTGAAGACAGTGTTTCTGAAGAGATACGGGTAATATGAGTTTTTGATTATGCCTTTTGGCCTGATTAATGAACTAGCTATTTTTGTAGATTTTATGAATCGGGTGTTCAAAGATTTTCTAGACTAGTTTATCATCGTGTTCATCGATGACATGCTGATTTATTCTCGAACTGTGGAGGAGCACGTACAATATTTGCGGGTAGGCTTGAAGACGTTACGGGAGCATCATCTTTATGCTATGTTTGAGAAATACGTTTTTGGTTACACAAGGTTAAGTTCTTAGGCCAAATTGAATCTGAAAGGAGGATATCGATGGATCTAGGAGAGGTTTCTATAGTGATGGAGTGGGGATATCCCACTACTCCCACGGAGGTGTATAGTTTTTCGAGATTGGCAGGGTATTAGAGCCAGTTCGTTCAAGGGTTCTCAAAGATATTTGGGCCATTAACCAACTTGACGAGGAAGGATGTGAAATTTATATGGGATGATGCATGTCAACAGTATTTTAATAAGGTAAAGGCTCGATTGACTATGACTTTGGTACTTGCATTGCCTTGAGCAAGGCTAGAGTAGAAGTTTTTCACATATTCATCCTTACGTGGACTTGAAGGGGTGTTAATACAGGAGGAGATGACGATAGCTTATGTTTTTCGAAAGCTAAAGCCTCATGAGGGACATCACCGCACCCATAACTTGGAGTTAGCAATCGTGGCATTTTCTTTACGTATATTGAGACATTATCTCTTAAGGGAGAAATTCGAGCCATTCAAAGACCATAAAAGCCTACAGTAATTGTTCTCGTTGAGAGAGTTTACTTGAGACAATAGATATGGCTAGAGTTTGTGAAAGATTACAAGAACTATATTAAGTACCATCCCAAAAGGAAAATGTTATGGAAGATGCTTTAAGACATAAGCCGACATTGGAGTTAGAGACAGTGTGAAAGGGGAAGCGAAAATCTCTTCATGATGATGATGATTTGATACATGATTTTATGGCGGTTCTCACCATCACACCCGAGATCATTATTCGAGTTATGAAGGCACAAACAAAGGACTATTTTTTTCTAAGAAAGGGTTAAGTAGTTGTTAGCCAAGGGGGCAGAGTACTACTCGATTAGCTTAGATGGCAGATTGAGATTTCATAGTAGGTTGGTTATTCTAAAGGAGGAGGAGTTGAGGCAAGACATTTGATTATGGCTCATGGTTCACATTTCATGGTACATCCCGATGGAGATAAGATGTACCAGGACATGAGGTGCCAGTACTGGTGGACAGGCATGAAGAATGACATAATAATTTTTGTGTCCAAGTATACCACGTTCCAGTTGGTAAAGGTGGACCATTAGCATCCTAAAGGTGTTCTATAACCTCTTGAGATCCTGATGTGGAAATGGGAGAGCATTTTCATGGATTTTATCATAGGGTTACCTACGTCATAACATGGGCATGATTCAATTTGGGTGATCGTTGACCGATTGACGAAGGTGGCTCACTTTTTATCGGTCTAGATAGACTACACAACAAAGCTGTACACTTGGCTTTTCGTTGTGGATATTTGTGACAACCCCCTCACCAAAATATGGGGTGGCCAGTCCGATACTCCAGTATAATAGGAATCATGGGTGTAATCATTCTCAGCATCAACAATATAAAAAGTATACAGTATAACCACTCAATATTTCAGAAAACGGGTTGCCAAAATTTTGATTTTAAAGATAAGAAAAGAATTTAAACAACCTAATTTAAAAAGAAAGCTGAAATCCTGAAGAAAATTATATTACATACACATCAAACGTACAATAGGGGATCGAATATGCTGTCGGTCAACAGACTCATACTACAATATTAAACAAGTTCAATAAATTACATAATACATTACATTAGACAATTAAAAAAGCTAAAGTCTCGCACCAGATTAAATGACCCGATCATAACTAGAGTACAAGGATGACGACATCTATACCAAGTATCTCGTAATATCAGTAAAGTATCACGGCTCCCCAAAACACTGGAATAGGAAAGTCAGAACGGGCGTCCTTGCGACGGAGCACCTAAGCGGATACAAGATTCATGCACAACAAGAAATATGAACAGGTCAGGGCCCAATTTTATGTGATCAACAGATGAATAAAGAGTATGACAGTTATGAATAGTAAATCATGTCTAAAAGAAATAATAATCTATCTACACAATTTAAAGCATAAGCTAAGACAATATTTAAACAATCATAAATTAAATTTAGTTATGCAGGAAAAAAAAGGATGCTTAACATTAATTAAAAGCTTTCAACAAGTTCTCTAATTCATTTCATAATTTCCGTTCCTTATCAAGAAATGTATTCATAATTATGTGCTCTTTGTGGCTTTCCAATGCTTATCAGGAATATAATCATTATCATATGCTCTTAATGGCATTTATCACACATAAAGTCCAGCTTGAAGAAGAATTGTTATATTCATATACATATAACGATTCTAAGATCGTCCCTCCGGGTTTCCCCACTGGACGCGCCCCTAAATGACTATCATCTTCCAGGGCCTATCAAACAAGGCAACCTGGGCATCTGACACAACATTGGGAAGCGGCCATATGCCTGTGGGAGAGTCATGACCACGCCTAGAATCACCTCACCAGTGCAAAAACATACAATAATCGATCATATGGCCTAGGACTATATCCACCCTACATTCATTAGCCAGGGGGAATAACCTCACGCGCGAACTTCCCTTATGATAACATTTAGAGAGGTGTGTTTAAGTAAATTAGCATTTACCGTATTCATTATGAAATAAATTATCATTTACCATAATTATTTCCATTTTACATATGTATGTTTCTTTTTATCCGAAACCATAACCATTTACATTTTTGTAAATATCTCATATTTCACCCGGAGCCATACTTAATACATCTTATCGTTGTAACCTCGATGAATAAATAAACTTTCAATTCATTCTCTCAAGATTCGTTTGTGAAGTTATTATAAACCATCAAGACTATCATAGCTCAATTGTGCTTCTAAAGTCTCCCAAACATCACACTACAACTCCTAGTCTCATAATGATCAACTAAAAGAAAAGAATTCCCTAACATCAATTGGCATATCCCCGAAACAACCCCATATACTTCATTTCTATTCAAGGGTAGTTACACAACTCATCTAGGACTCTAGGACTCTAAGTTTATTTCATGCAAGAAGGTACCTAAGTCCTAAGCCTAAAGAGAAAGGATTAAAATTGAGTTAGAAAAATAACTCAAAAACAGCCTGATTTCGAATCGATTCGCCAAAAAGTGAATCGATTCGGATGACAAAACCAACATTCTACAGTTGGCTGAATCGATTCGGCCCTAACCCGAATCGATTCGGGTTTACAGACCTATAAGCTAACCCCTTAGCGAATCGATTCGCCCCTGCGAATTTGCCAAGAATGGGTTACGGGTTATGAACCCTAATTTTACCCCAAAACTCAAATCTCTTCCATTTTTACCCACATATAACCTCATTAATCTATTCCAATTTAACCTACAAGATTATTAACTACCATAACCCACAATTTCATCATCATAAACTAAGATTAGGATTCAAACACCATAAAATCTATAAAACCCATATTTGTTCATTTGATTCCATTACACAACTATCAATACAATTTATGTATCTTAAATCATATATTAGCAAGTAGAAAACTTTCCTTGAAGTTGAAATCTCAGATTTCTTTGTGGTAGAAGTAATCCCAATCTTCAATCTCCAATTCTCTCTTCTTTCTCCTCTTTTCTCTTCCTCTCTCTTCCTCTCTTTTTCTCTCTGTGTTTAAGACATATAATAGGGAAATTAGGGGATTTAGAAGACTAAAATCGGGGCTTAACACAAGTCTCGAACTTAAAAATGCTAATGCTCCATAAAAATGACTCGTAGCTACACATTTAAGTTAAAATCAATCAATAGTGCCCGAAACCTAAAAATACAATATGGCACTTATTTTGACTGTCTCGCACATTCCGGGACTAACTACGCCCTCTAAATTGGCATCCGGAAATTTTATAAATTATTTCGAGTTCCGGTTTCATTTAAACCATAATGTCATTTAAAACACATGACACTATAAAACATGCAACATGATGATATTTACTTACACGTACCAGTAAATACGCAACAATCTAGTAAATATTAACTTTCAACTCCTTCAAATAATATTTACCCCAGTTCCAACATTTTATATATTTACTACATGCAGTAAATTAAAATAAAATGAGTCTCTTAAAAACGAGGGTTGTTACATACTCCCCCCCCCCCCCCCTTATGAGGGAATTTTTCCCTCAAAATTCGGGCGTACCCTAATCACATAAAGGGTATACTATCCTAAACTATCGTTCTATCACCCTTAATAAACCCCTCATTATTATGGCATCCAAATGGACTCGGACTAAGGTCATCACTAGCGATCTCGGTCTACATCCTTTGTGCTCTAACATAGCACCAAATCGTTCATCACTAACTATCGATCCTACCTTCCTACGACGGAAGATGATACTCACGTGACTCGTTGCAAACTTCCTTACTTCCCAAATCACGTTACATCCCACCTCTGGGATACCTATACCAACACTAAATGGCTTAATCCCAACACTACCCCACTTTTCTCCACATAGGCATTGCCCTTCAAAGCATACGACTCAATAAGCTCAATCATTAAAGAAATGTTTCGGGACCACTACAAGTCCAAGGAGCATATTTTCCACTGATTCCCTCCATCGAGTATGCGAATTACTCAACCGGATCCAAAAGGTCACTCACGGTGCCATAGCTTAGAAAATTATCCGAACTATTGTACAAGGATTTCCATCCACACGAGCTACTTCTCTCATCCATCTATTTAGCCTAAGGTGCACATTCAAAGTATGCCTTTCGGCATTAAGTTAACTTCCTCCGTTCATCCATCTTACCACACTCCATTTCCATACGGTACCCATTACTTCCTGGAAACTTTACCCAACCTTTGACAAGAACATCTAAATCTCGGTTCACCACTATTTTGATAGGCACTTCATACGGTTCTACCACTCCTTCATAAAGAGCGGGGCATACTCTTCTACATATAATCCGCCCCTAAAGTCCAGAGAACCAACGATTTGGTCAAACGATCCACACTTACTCAAGTAGGATTATGACCATTACGGTACCGATAATTTATTGAAGACGTCTATGAATATGCCCTTCTTCGTTCCACCACTACTCTCCTCACACGAGCGGTGAAATGATCAGTCACAGACATGAATTCTCTTGATACAAAGTCTTCCTAGTGATTCTCATTCTACTTGGCTTTCCATGCCTTCACTAATTTCTCCGACGGGTTCTCTACTCGACGCATCTACTACCCCAATCGCATTCCATTAGCGAAAGGGAATATCCAATCGATAGTCCTTCATGAACTTCATACACTAACTTTATACCTCCCAAAACATATTGTAACAACTTGTTGCTCGCGAGAAAGACCAAATTTTTTGCCCAGGAGTAGTACCTCCATTTCTCTAAGGCGATTACTACCGCAACGAATTCTAAATCAAGCATGGGATAATATTTCCCCTAAAGTTTGAATTCGTGAGACGCATAAACAATGGGTCTATGCTCCAGTATTATTACTTCCCGTTCTTGGTAGAAACTTATTTGTTAAATCCACCCTTGAGCTTAACAACATGAGCGCAGGAGTAAAAGTCAACTCACCCTTTTAACTCCCCAAAAGTTAGGTTACCAACGTAACACTCTATCTAAGAGAGATCTCATCTCCTTCAGCCTAACCTACCAAATCACTCGAGATTCCCTACTTCTTGTTTCTAGGGACCTAATCCCTCTTAGAGTTAACCCACAACCTATTCATGGTTAACTCCCTACAGCCTTCCTAAATCAACGTCACATGCCCTAAAGGCCTTACGTCCTAATAATCCTAAAGTCGATCTACATATATATTATCTAAGTCATATACGTATAATACTAAGTATATCCCTAGTGCCCAAGACCTTTCTCAACTTTCGACATTCGCTCGGTTTCATGCGTGGGACGTCTTGCTAAAGCGAAATCCAGACAAGGAACCCTCCCGTTACACTACTACCTCGCATTATCGGTCATCAAGATATAATGGTCTAAGACACATAATCGGGACCGGTAAAACTCTAACTCGCAACCCTAAAAATAGGATTCTACTTTTATGTCTTACCATTCAAATAATTGAGGATTTCAACTAATCGGGTGTTTACTTCTGTAAAGTCTTACAAATACTTATCCCACAATATATACATCTTTTTAAATAGCCTTCTCATTAAGGCATAACCTGAAGTATCAAGTCGACTTCATATCTCAGTCTCCCTCACATCGATTAGAGGAGAGAACTATATTCAGTGCTTCTATCTCGCACATTAGTAGCCCTTAATCACTCAACTACGTGATTCTAGGCTAAACCTTTCAACCCAACTCTCAACCAATAAAATAAAATAAAATAAAATAAAAGAAGAAAGAACAGCGTCTCTCCACTTCCAATGTCGTTAAGGTTCATGCATGGAGCGTCTCGCTAAAGCGAAATCCAAACAAGGAACCCCTCCTATGCATTACTACTTAACCTTGTTGGTCGTGGAGATAAGGCACAACAACTACAACCAAAGCAAACAAACAATCAAACACTCAAACAAGATAACACAATAAGTAATGAAAATCTCATACCTACCTCAAACCACCTCTATAAAGTCTCAAACTATATCCAGGAGAGATGTTATAGGACAACTAGTTCCATTCTGAAACTAGAAGTAGGATAGCCTCGCAATTTATTCGCTTGCTATCACCCCAATCAAACCAAAATATCTTTACTCGCATAATACACATCATACAAGTATCACATAATGCACATAATACTTTATAAAAATATCATCACTCGTTTTATAACGAGTGAAGGAAAATATAAAACTTCCTTACCATGGAAGACATATAATTACCCTTTCTATAATAGCGTCGATACTACCACAAGCTCAATATACACACTCGATTCTAGAGTAAACACAATACTACCCTATCTTATCATGAGGAATGCACCACCCACTACTAAGGTGGAATTCCCACCAACATTCTTGCCAAACACGCCGGGTCAATCCTAATGGTTCTCAGACACCATACTCGAGTCTTATCCGAACCAATATTACTTCCATCATCGCCCCAATTAGGCACCATATCCTCTCCCTAGATCTCCAATCAATAGAATAAAAATGAGTGATTCTACACTCCACATCATAGCCATTATTCCGTCCCTAGCTGCCAAACAATTGCCCACACAATCCCTTTTTCTTTCTCAAGAAAAGAGAATACGCTACCGGCCTCCCATCCTTTAGTTCAATGAATTTTCCCTGGGCGGGTATCCACCAATGGGGTTTCATGAACACTATTCCTTCAGAAGTGTTAAAGACACTCATTCTGGAGCCTATTATTCCAGTGAAGAGCTCTTTCTTCCTTATACCTACCTTATTTTGGTCCCTAACCGTATAACTCTTTATTCATTGTCGGACTCTTACCGAACCTCGTGTGAACATTTTAGAATCCCCCTTCTCCTCAGTCCAGTTTTCCCAGAGAAACTCGTTGTTGAAAATGTCCACCGGGTTTCTCCATGGGCAAAACTTCCTGCTTCTCGAAAATGTGGCGACTACAAATTCCACCACTTCAATCTTACTCCTATTGGTGAAAGACTTTCCTCCAAATCTTTGCACCTGGGCACTTCTATACCCTTCTCTAGGTCAAAGCTCCTGGACCTTATGCGTCCACCGAATGGGGATGCATCTCTTTCATTTTACCTCAACATGTGGCCCTTACCTTGGGCTCTTCTCAATTTGGATTTAACGTCGCTTGGAATCCTAAGCTTAGTACCACTCTCTACTTCTAACGGTACTTGGAAAACTACATCTACTATACTTAGCAGTCGCGGTAGCAAGATAAGGAAATTCTACAAAAAAGGGAGCGACCTCCAAAGTAGTCCTCATCCTTGACCATAACTTACAGTTCCTAGTAATCCCATCTCGTGACGCCTCCACAACAACTTTCTTTGGCGCCCTTCTTCGATCGACCTACTAATATCACCCGAATGCGCAACAGTTCTATAGGTTCTACCTCATAGCAGGAGAACGAAATCTCACAAGAAAATCAACGATATTGATCCTAAGGCTCTATGTCAAATCAAAAGCAATGCTAAAATATAAAGCATTCACACAGATCCCTAAGGACTCTAGAACCTGGCTCTGATACCATCTATGATAACCCGCTCACCAAAATATGGGGTGGCCAACTCGATACTCCAATATAACAGGAATCAT
The DNA here is from genome assembly GCA_949130495.1 of Sambucus nigra. Classification (NCBI taxonomy): domain Eukaryota; kingdom Viridiplantae; phylum Streptophyta; class Magnoliopsida; order Dipsacales; family Adoxaceae; genus Sambucus; species Sambucus nigra. The sequence goes on from OX422212.1 coordinate 368,356,515, forward strand.
GGATGGAATCATTCTCAGCATCAATAATATAAAAAGTATACAGGATAACCACTCAATATTTCAGAAAATAGGTTGCCAAAATTTTGGTTTTGAAGATAAGAAAAGAATTTAAACAACCCAATTTAAAAAGAAAGCGGAAATCCTGAAGAAAATTATACTACATACACATCAAATGTACAATAGGGGACCGAATATGCTGTCGGTCAAGAGACTCATACTACAATATTAAACAAGTTCAATAAATTACATAATACATTACATTAGACAATTACAAAAGCTTGGGCCTCGCACCCGAGTAAATGACCCGATCATAACTAGAGTACAAGGATGACGACGTCTATACCAAGTATCCCGTAATATTCGCAAAGTATCACGGCTCCCAAAAACACCGGAATAGGAAAGTCAGAACGGGCGTCCTTACGACGGAGCACATGAGCGGATACAAGATTCATCCACAACGTGAAATATGAATGGGTCAAGGCCCGGTTTTATATGATCACTAGATGAATAAAGAGTATGACAGTTATGAACAGTAAATCATGCCTAAAAGAAGTAAGAATCTATTTACACAATTTAAAGCATAAGCTAAGAAAATATTTAAACAGTCATAAATTAAATTTAGTTATGTAGGAAAAAGAAGGATGCTTAACATTAATTAAAAGCTTTCAACAAGTTCTCTAATTCATTTCATAATTTTCGTTCCTTATCAGGAAATGTATTCATAATTATGTGCTCTTTGCGGCTTTCCATTCCTTATTAGGAATATAATCATTATCATATGCTCTTAATGGCATTTATCACACATCAGGTCCCACTTGATTAAGAATTGTTATATTCATATACATATAACAATTCTAAGACCGTCCCTCCGGATTTCCCCACTGAACGCGCCCCTAAATGGCTATCATCTTTCAGGGCCTATCAAATAAGGCAACCTGGGCTTCTAATTCAACGTCGGGAAGCGGCCATATGCCAGCGAGAGAGTCATGACCACACGCAGAATCACCTCACCATCACAGAAACATACAATAATCGCTCATATGGCCTATGACTATATCCACCTTGCATTCATTAGCCAGGGGGCATCACCTCACGCGCAAACTTGCCTTTTATGATAGCATTTAGAGAGGTGTGTTTAAGTAAATTAGCATTTACCGTATTCATTATGAAGTAAATTATCATTTACCGTAATTATTTCCATTTTACATATATATGTTTCTTTTTATCCGAAACCATAACCATTTACATTTTTGTAAATATCTCATATTTCACCCGGAGCCATACTTAATATATATTATCATTGTAACCTCGATGAATAAATAAACGTTGAATTTATTCTCCCAAGATTCATTTTTGAAGTTATTATAAACCATCAAGACTAACATAGCTCAATTGAGCTTCTAAAGTCTCCCAAACGTCACACTACAACTCCTAGTCTCATAATGATCAACTAAAAGGAAAGAATGCCCTAACATCAATTGGCATACCCCCGAAACAACCCGATATACTTCATTTCTATTCTAGGGTAGTTACCCAACTCATCTATGACTCTAGGACTCTAAGTTTACTTCATACAAGAAGGTCCCTAAGTTCTAAGCCTAAAGAAAAAGGATTAAAATTGAGTTAGAAAAAGAACTCAAAAACAGCCTGTTTCCGAATCGATTCGCCCAAGGTCCGAATCGATTCACCCCAGGTAGCGAATCGATTCGCCAAAAAGTGAATCAATTCGGATGAAAAAACCAACATTCTACAGTTGGCAGAATCGATTCGGCCCTAACTCAAATCGATTCGGGTTTGCAGACCTGTAAGCTGACCCTTTAGCGAATCGATTCGCCCCTGCGAATTTGCCAAGAATGGATTACGGTTTATGAACCCTAGTTTTTCCCCCCAAACTCAAATCTCTTCCATTTTTACACACATCCAACCTCATTAATCTACCCCAATTCAACCTACAAGATTGTTAACCACCATAACCCAAAATTTCATCATCATAAACTAAGATTAGGGTTCAAACACCATAAAATCTATAAAACCCATATTTGTTCATTTGATTCCATTACACAACTATCAATACAATGTGTGCGTCTTAAATCATATATTAGCATGTAAAAAACTTGCCTTGGAGTTGAAATCTCAGATTTCTTTGTGGTAGAGCAATCCCAATCTTCAATCTCCAAATCTCTCTTATTTCTCATCTTTTCTCTTCCTCTCTCTTTCTCTCTTTTTCTCTCTATGTTTAAGACATAAAATATGGAAGTTAGGGAATTTAGAAGACTAAAATTGGGGCTTAACACAAGTCTCCAACTTAAAAATGCTGATGCTCCATAAAAATGACTCGTAACTACACATTTAAGTTAAAACCAGTCAAAAGTGCCCGAAACCTAAAAATACAATATGGAACTTATTTTGACTGTCTCGCACATTCCGGGACTAACTACGCCCTCTAAATTGGCATCCGACAATTTTATAAATTATTTTGAGTTCCGGTTTCATTTAAACCATAATGTCATTTAAAACACATGACACTATAAAACATGCAACATGATGATATTTACTTACACGTACTAGTAAATACGCAACAATCTAGTAAATATTAACTTTCAACTCCTTCAATTAATATTTACCCCAGTTCCAACATTTTATATATTTACTACAGGCAGTAAATTAATATAAAATGAGTCTCTTAAAAGCGAGGGTTGTTACAATATTGTGAAATTTTATGGGGGTATCGCTCAATATTGTATCGGATAGGTACAAGACATTTATGTCCCACTATTGGAGGAGTTTCCAGCAGGTGTTGGGGACAAAGTTAAGGTTGAGTACTTCGTATCACCCACATACAGATGGGTAGATGGAGAGGGTAAATTTGATGCTGGAAGATATCTTGCCGATGTTCATCTCAGATTTTAAGGGTATTTGGGAAAATTAATTCCCTTTAGTGGAGTTTGATTACAACAACAATCAGTTTACTATTAGGATGGAACCCTATGAGGCTTTATATAGGAGATCTTTCCATTTACCCTAATGTTAGTTGGAGGTAATGGAGAACAAACTTATGAGACCAAAATTCATTCAGGACTCCTCGGATAAGGTATAGATGATTCGGAACAAGATTCAAGTTGCCTAGGGTAGTCAAACGAGTTATATGGATGAGGGCCGTAGGCACTTGGATTTGGAGGTCTAGGATCAAGTGCTGATTGAGGTATCCCCTAGGAAAGGAATGATGAGATTTAGGAACAAGGGGAAGTTGGATCCTCAGTGAGTGGTATCACTTCCTATTATTGAGAGGATTAGACCCGTGGCGTATTGGTTGGGATTATCGAACCACTTGCAGAGGATTCAAGACCTATTTCCTATTTCTGCATTACGAAGGTTCCTTAGGGATGAGGTTACATGCTATCATATATATATTGATGAGATAGAACTCTAGCCTGAAGTGACCTACGAGGAGAGACCTGTAGTTATTCTGGATTGGAGAGAGTGCATACTTCGTTCCAAAGTAGTTCTCATAGTACGCGTGCAACGGGGACACCACAATGAGGATGAGTCAACATGGGAGAAGGAGGATGACATGCGAGAAAAATATCTAAAACTCTTCTAGTCTCGTACATTTCGAATTTCGAGGATGAAATTTTGTTATTAGGGGTAAAAATGTAATATCCTGTATTTTTATAATAAGATAAAATCGAGAGAAACTAAATTAAACCAGTAAAATGTAATTAAATAAGTCATGAATAAATTGATTAATTATAATTTCATGTTTTGTGGTTTCATCTATGCATGTTAAAAATTTCTCATAGAAAATAATTGCATGTTTATTAAATAATTGGTATGGGATGTTTAATCAAGCGGAAAAATGTGTATGTTGGATAAAAATATTTTAGGCACGTTTGGGGATGATTTGAAGACTCTTTTAGTTGTTTTATACATCTAAAATTAGACTTGGGGTATAATTATATCATTTGGAGAGTCGTTGGGCCAATTCGGTTATGGGTTCCGGTTCATTTGGGGGCTCAATTATAAAGGTTAAGGGGTAACTCGGGATTAACAAATAATATAAGTTAATTAGATATTTAAAGAACTCATTTCATTCACCAAAGTTTAACCTAGAAGCCCCACATATATAGAGGGATTTTACATAGGCCAGGAGAGAGAAAGAGATTAAGGATTCAATAAGAGAAGCTTTCAATCTTCATCATAAGGCAAGAATTCTCTTTCTAAAATTAACTTTCAATATATTTCTTAATTCATTGATATATCTCTCATAGAATTTCTGGGTCAAAGTGTATATGAATTGATGATAATAGGATGAGTTAAATCACATGCATGTAGAGGAATAAATATGGTTTGTTATGAATGGATAATTGACAATTTGATGAGAAACTCGAAAATTTGATAATTATATTGATTGGGAGAATGCAAATTTGATAATTATGTTGTAGGAATGCAAATCTGATGTAAATCAATGATAAAAAAAGAGTTCTTGAATAAATTAAATGAGAAAGGTGTAAATATTGAAAACTAGGGTTTGTAAATTGGGTAGTTCTTGAAATAATCATTACTGGGATGATTGGGTATGTTTATGAACATATTTCGTGTAGAAAATTGTGTTTTCATGATGGAAATTGTTCAGGGATCATATATGATGTTTGTAAGAAGGTTAGAGATGGTTCGGGTCAAGGGAGAAGACCAAATCACATTTTTGGTTCGTTAGGGCACCTAGTAGAATCGAATCGGTTCACTAGCAGGGAACGAATCGGTTCGCTAATCGAACCGGTTCAGCTGGCTGGTCCCCCTTATTTTTTTATGATTTTTCGAAGGTCAGTTAGGGTGCGACATAGTAGACGTAGTTCAGGAGTCGGTATGGAACTTCTGGAAACAAGATGGGAAGGTTGGGAAACACCTTAACTAATCGTAGATCAATTTCATGTAAAAGTTGGATTATTACTTAAATGAAGAAATTACCGATTAACTAGATGGTTAACTATTGAATTGGAATTATCAATGGGTGATTGAATATTATATCTTGGGTGTAATTATAGAGTAATTACCTATACATATTTTGGGATAAAGTTTGTAATTATTTATTTGTGTGTGACATACCTATGTTCGTGGACGGTCCTATAGGTTGGGGTTATGTGCGTTTGGGATCATAGCACATGTCGGCACAAGTGGTCTAGACATTGTGTTGGTCATTACTTTAGGTACTACGTAGTAGCGCCACTTATGACAGGTAGGTGTTGGTGCTAGGATCCATTGTCACCATTGGATATGGACCATGCAATGGTTTATTGCGTAGGGACACTCCACTTGTATGTATTTTTTGTTGTCTGTTTCGATGAGGGACTCCTTCGGGTTTACCGATAGAGCGCGAACTTAGGGTATTTTCCCTTGGGTGTCGTATATACAGAAGGAAACACACACACACACATACATATACACACACACACACACACACACACACACACACACACACACACTCCTATTAATTAATTGATATTAATTAATTAGTGTAATGATGCAGACAATTACTTATGAACCCAATACTATGTGAACGCATAATCGATGTTTATATTCCTTTTGTGGTTTGTATCATTGGGGTATTCGAGGAAATGGGAATACACGTGTAGATAGTTAACTTCATTACGTGAACTATGCTAAATGCATCATATAATAATTATTGTTACAGTTATGAGTCATTCATGGTTGGGAACTTGTATTGACACGCATGTAGTTTTTCACCTAGATGAAGGGTGAGGTATATAACGCATGAAAGTTTCGACGGGGGGTAAATACTTTGAATTAACTGTATTATTGCATCTCAATTTTCATATGTTAATTTTTGTAACTCTAGGGTGTTGACCCAAATTATAAATGTTTTCTCCCCCAGATTTGCCTAGACAGGGATATTAGAACTGATGTGATATCAAGCTTGCGATCACACCTTCCTTACAAGAGATCAACTTCTTGAGTCTAGTCTAGGTTGTTATTTCCTATGTGTTGTTCATTTTAGATATTGTATGAGCATAAGCCTGAAGTTTATTTTATTCAGTCATGTGAGCCAGTAGTAGTTGTGTTGGATTTATTTTAGTTAGATGTGGATGATGGATTTAGTATTATTATTTTAGTTATGGATTAAATCAGTTTTATTATGAACATGGTTTTAAAATTATAAAATGTTTTATTGAGGTTGATGCTGAGAATGATATAAATTGATAGACAAGCCCCATCTTTGACATATTGTGTTTGTCCAACCCTTACGTAAAAAATGGGGGTTATTACATCCGCTACCACATTGTTATTATTCTTGGCACCGTTAGCTCTACGATTACGTCTTGCCATAGCCCCTCAATAAGAATCACATACATATATGTCTAATAGCATAATACAGTTTAACTAGATATGCCTACCTTGATAATAAATTTTAACGCTCCTAAAGTCCTCTAGGTCGAACACTCTGATACAAGTTGTAACGCCCTGCAACCTTTTATATTAGGCCACGACCGTTACATCTCTTGTTCTGGCATGGAAGAATTTAAGACTTTACTTTTAGGGTAACTTACATGTCACAACCCCTATAAGGGCCTCAGCCTCATCATCAGCACTGGAAGTTAGAAAAATTAACATGGTTTAATAATGCACAATCTAAAGGAATGTTTGAACTAGTAGTAATTCTTTTGAAATATATATTTAAATTCTCTAATATAAGCCTTACTAAAGTTTCTCTTCATACATTCCCCACATATCTATAAAGATGTTTAATTACAATCAAAAGTGAAATCTCTAAGTAAAAACATATAAAATAAATCTCTAAATCAAAAAATGCCTCTGCGACTTCTTTTGACCTCTTCGACCTCTAACATTCTACTTATCTACTAACAATCTCTGTGACCTTTATCGAGAGTAAACAAAGAACATGGAAGGGATGATCTCAAATAGCACAACAAGGTTTAAAGCAAAGTCTTCAACCCCCCTATCAATGTTAGTACCAACATATAAAAGATGTACTAACAAGGCAGTAAAAATAATAGAGCAAATAGGTAAAATGATGCAATATAACAAAATAAGGAGAATAAAAATTCCAACCCATTAGATTACCGTGATGACGTGAAGCTCAATATCCCTTAGTTCACCACTCCCCGTCTTCTCCCAAGGCTCAATCTCCCTTGGTTCACCTTTGCTTCCCACATGACTCAATCTCTCATAGTTCACCCTCTTAGTTCGTGGATTTTATTTTTATGACCTATGATATCTCATCCTCTATGACCACTAAACCTTGATGAACAGTTACTGTTCTTCGCCTACAAACCCAGAAAACTCAATGAATAGTAAAACTCCATGGCCTAAACCTAGAATACATTGTAATACCCCGCCCTAATAATTCATTTAAATTTTATATAAATTGTGCTGAAGTGGGGTTTGATGATAATTTTCGAAATTGTTCGTAAAATTAGAATTTAAAGGGTTCGAATGAAAGTAGGATCATTTGAACGAGATTTAGGCCTTGTTAGAAGCAGGGGATCAAACATCTTCGAATGAGACCCCACTGCATCACTTTCAAGGGTCGCTGAAGGGCATTAGAAGCCATATGTCGAAAAAAATACCCTTGTTGTTCGATCGAGGCTCAATGTCATTCGAACGATGCATTTCAAAAAGAAATTGTATTAGATTTCCCTTATGCTTTTTCATATTTTGGACCCTTGATTTGATGAGCTGTTGAGATCTGGTGAGCCCAAATTGTGCAAAACTAAAATTTTAGGCTTTATAGGGTTTATATAAAGGTTTGTTTTGATCATTTGGGGCATTTTAAAGAGAGAAGAAGACGGAAGAGGGAGTAGTCTTCCATCATTGTTAGCTTCTCACCACCATCCCACCACTATTTCACCACCATAAACCACCACATTCGAACCTACAACGCCCATTTCCACCATTGTTGAGTGGGGCTAAAAATTTGTGGATCTTTGTTAGGGGTTCTTGAAGATGGAGGAGGAAGCTTCCATGGAGTTGGAAGAAATTTTTGTTAAGGCTTTGCTTGGAAGCTTAAGTGGAGCAAACATTGATGATGCATTTGGTAACCCCTTGAGGCAACCTTTCGAGGTGGGGGTTAATCCTCCTACACTAACTTCTCTACAACTATTTGAAGTCTTTGAGGTGGAAAAAAATCTATCCATAGTGTTTAAGACTCTATTTGCATTACTAGTAGTCTTGTTGTTAGATTGTATGATTAAAATGCACATGAATAAAGGATGGTTTCTAGTAGATTAATAGTAAACATTTTGAGGAATAAAATATTGGTAAAAATGTTATTTTTTTTAAAATAAAGGATGAACAAATATTTGAAAGTTTTAAATATTAGATTGGCATTTTATGAAAATGGAGCACTTTCTATTATTTTAATGTTAGACATTTATGAAATAAAATGTATGAAAATGATGTTGATTTTGCTAAAATATTTGGTGAAATAATGATCCAAAATTGCTTGTAAAAATAAAGATTTTATGAAAGATGGACATTACTTGAGTTTGAAAAAATAAAATGTCATTTGAGTCTTAAAAAATACATTTTTGCAAAGCGTTGTGAATTTCTAAAGTGAGAAGTATATTTAAACCATTTAATAGAATTTTAGGATTTAAAATCCATCTTCTCATGCATATAAACTTCTAGTATTTTGATAATGGACATATAAACAAGTTTAAAGAATGTTTGTTGAGTTTAATCATGAAATAAGAAAATTAAAAATTCTAGTCCTCAAAGTGTGTGAAAAAAGTATTATAGGCGATAAATGTAAGGTTATAAGACTACAAGTATTAATAAAAAAAATGGGATTTTTCTTATAAGGTAGTCTTATATGTTTAATGACAAATGAAAATAAAAGTATTGAAATAAAGATGTTTCTAATTGAGAATAATATTACTCCAAAAGGATAAAAAGGTGTTAAAGTGTTAAAAACACTTAAGAAGTTAATATGATCAATTTAAAGGTGTTTGAAAAATTAACACTTGTGAAATGGAGTAAAAGGTACATTTGGAAATTTTGCGAAAAGTGAAACTTTTTTATGAAATAAAATTTTTAGAAAAAGTGTTACGCATGATAGTCCTAGTGAACATGATTTTTGAAATAAAATTAAAGTTAAAATGTAAAGGACATGAAATGATGATTTTCAAAGTGTAACACAAGTTGGGGTGAAACTCCGATTTTTTGCATCGGGTAGGTAAAAGAAAAAGTAGAATAATATGGACATTTGTAAAATATTAAAACACAAATAAAGGAACTTGGATGACATCGGAAAAATTAAGGAGGGACCGGAGCCCTAGGGTTAAAGACCCAAAACACTAGCCAGAGCATATGGTGGCGTCACCGACGATATGGATCCCATTAAAGTATGCGGTTATTAGAAGATTCTGAGATACATATAAAGGAATAAGGAAAGTGTCAAGAAATGGGGTGTGTGGTGAAAACGTTTTAAGACAACCTAACTTGAATGAATTAATAAATGTTCCGATAAAGGTTAAAATGGACTAGTAAAAGTGTAATTAATCAATGTCCATAAGGTAAAGGAAAGGTAAAACAAATAGGTAAATGGGTGGTTAAGCAACCTAAGTGGTTAAATCAATAATTAGCACAAGGGCGTGTCATGAAAGGTTTTCAAAGGCTGAATAAGTAGTTTCTAACACGGTGTTCGCGTGTGTTGAAAGGGTGATTTTTAATGAAATTACTGTTATGGATCGGTTAATATGAAAAAGGTAATTTTGATAAAGAAATGACTTTTGTTCAAATCAAGTGTAGTTGTTTCAAGTATTTAACCACGCGTGTTAAATAAAGTGAGAAATATCAAAATGAAAAAAAGGAAGTCTTTTACAAGATTAAGGTGAATTAACGTGGATAAATAAGGTTTTCGGAATCAAAATAGTTTCATGCATTAATTATATATATGCATATTTATATATGTATACAAGGTAGTTGCATGTCAGTATAGGCATAACGTGTTAGGGTCTTCTTTCTGCTGTTCGATTCTATATTGCATTTTGTATATTTTCTACTGAGCATTCGTCTCACTCCTTCTTTTTGTTATGACAGGTTGAGTGCAGTTTCGTATTTTATAAGCATTATGCAGGTAAGTACTCTCATTTATTTTACGTTTGTAACTCCGTATGCATGGACTCGGGGGTGATCCGCATGGGTCTCTCACGTAGTTTGATTTGAAATCGGGATCGCATGTTAAGTAAGTGAAATGCTAATTAAAATAAAACTAGATTAGCAACATTATAAAGGTTGTTTCATTGCACTTTACAACTAATACTTGGGTCGAATTGTGTTGACTACAGGTAACTCATAAATTCGGGCTGGGGCATTACAAATGGTATCATAACTCTATGTTTAAGGTTCCTTTTGGGAGTGACGTAGTGAGGTTGGTAGTGGATATTTCGACATTGGTGTTGGTTTGGGACAGTCACGATAGTCTTAGTGACGGTTTAGTTCGTGTCCTCGACGATGAAGTCGAAGAGGTTAACACGATGTGTGAATTCATTGCCTAGTGACAAGTGACTAAGTTAGTTATCGTTAATTGCTTCTATACTTCTAATTTTGATATGATAGTAAGTTGCGAGTGTCTGTGCGAGCCAACAGTGGCAACACAACAGATTTTAGTGTCGGGTTCATGTATGTTAATCCACAATGACACAAAAAGCCAATTGAGGTGTAAATAATGATGAATGTCATTTATTGAGTTAGAAATATGACTCGTGTGAAGTCAATCGTGGATATTAGGTATTTAGTGTGTCATACCCGGATAGTGTTGATTGGTGATAGAAATACGTTAAAATTCCATGAATATGTACTTCAGGTAATTAGTACCAATGACATGGTTAGGTTAATTCGACTCTTGGGGTGGTATCATGTCATAAGAAAATTGATGATATAGAGGGCATGATGAACTGTGTTGGTCAACACTTGGAATGTGTACTCGATTTAGGTTGGTAAGATAGTATTGTTACAAGTAAGTGACCTGGTGATTCTTGATCGAAAGTTGTACCTCATAGGGTATGACGCGATACGGGCATATTACGATAAGTATATTACGCATGCGATGATGATGGTTAAGGAGACTTGGGAGTGAACTCTAAGTTGTCTTCTATGATGGGCTTTAGAAAACATAATGTGATTTCAAGGAATATGATCTTTAGTGATGTCAGTGATGCAGACCTAGAGGTTTATAAGTTGTAGGTGATGTCCTGCATCCTGCCAAAATCCTTAGTAGAGTTAGTTGTGGTTTGGTACGTGGCTTATAGTTATGCCCATTTGGAAAAAAAGATAAGATTAGTATCTAAGTGTAAAGGATCGTTTTAGCCACCGAGGTAATGGCTAGGTGCTAGGTAATCCTAGTGAAAGTATGGTTTAAGGGTATACTGGAGTGTCCATGGGACTAATTATGTGTGGCACCATTAGGGATATAAATTGGCTGTTGTGATGCCTTGCGGTGTTTAATGCTTAAGGTGCAGTATATGTAAAATCTTGTAGACTACTGTCCTTACAAGCGCCAAGTAATCACGATGAGGGTATTGAAAGTTTGTAGAATGAACCTATAATGATAAAAGTGTAGACGACGAATCTTATCGGATTTGGGGACTTTTACATGGAATGTGTTTGGTGTCCTTAGGAGACTAGTTAAGTCCGGTGTAAAGAAGCATTAACGTCCCAGTAATGATTGTGTTGAGGGCTAGGTTATGATATCAGATTGTTGGTTAAAATTTAAAATGGTCGTATAGTGTATATGTCGGGTGTGACTTTCGGAATCTACAAAAATTGGTGGTGTAATCCCTAAGGTAAGTCAAATTTTGTGTCATTATGGGGCGTAATGCCCAAACGTCATGGAATGACTAGTAGTGGCAATGTGACACTAGATTTTAAGGAATAGTGGGAAATGTATTTGAGACTTAGGTTGATGATGCCACGCGGAGGCTTGAAATTGGCAAGTAAATAGGTGTGATGTTGAAGCATGATCATAATGGTATGTGTTGTCACCAAAATTTGTATGCTGATGTGGACGAATAATAAGAAGACGCGTGTCAATCTACGTGGCACAATAGCAACGAGGAAGATTATTTCCCCGACCAACATACTCACTCCGAGGAACACCAACCCTCCAAGTAACTCTTATCCTCCGAGGAATTCCAATGCTCCGAGGAGCTTTTGGACGACGAGCAACTAAGGCGGTTCGAGCTGCACCTCGACCGCAGCATTAATTGCCAGATAATCAACAGTTCAACTATTCATTGAATGCTTATCATCTTGACGCGCACGTTTGAAGAACGTTAAATGAATTACCCTTTCATATGTGTATCATTCAATGTAACACCCTTTCATGTACAGCCTAAGGGCTATAAATACCTTGTATCACCCTCATTCAAAGGGAGCGAAATTTCTTGATAGCACTTGTAATCGAGAATTCCCAAAAACTCAGCAATAACATAACAGTGGACGTAGGCCATTCATATAAGGCTGAACCACTTTAAAATCTTTTGTCTTATTTATTTATCTGTGATTAAATAATTAGAGTAATCTAGTTTTTTACATCAACAGATTGGCGCCGTCTGTGGGAATCGATTGTTATTATCGTTTTTCACCAAGAATCATTCATCATCAATGGCGGATAATCCAGAATCTAGCAATCGAAACGCTGGAAATGCTGGAAATCCTCCAAATCCCTCTGCACCTCCAGATCTGGCCGGAATTATGACGAATCTGGCTCAAGGACAAACCGCCATACAAGACACAATGAGGCAACTTATACAAACCCTTCATGGCGATGCACCTGCACGTTCAGGACAGCGAAGTGGTCAGAGGCAAACTTATTTACTTTCTTCACGATCCAGACGTACTGAGTCATATCGTAATGAGGAATCTGATGATTTCTCTTATCAACCTGGGCGAACTTCGTTAATAAGAGCTACAAATACTGATCAACGTATCACTCTCTCTCCAGAAAGACCCAGTGCCTTAGAAAGACTGAGTAGGGTGTCTCCTTTTAGTCGATTAGGCCCTAGGAGGAATAGGAGTCCACCTAAGACCATGTCGAGGAGTTTTCGACAACCATCTGATCTCAGAGAAGGATCAGCACAATCACGACCAGTTGCTCGTCAAGATAAATCTCAAGAGGCTACTTCAGAATGATCCATTGCTCGAACCAATAGGCCCGAGGAAGGAAATGAAGCGTGGAAAGGGTCCCTTCAGCGATTGGAGGATAGATTGGGAGAAATGGCTAGGGCGAAGAATCCCCTACAACGAACTTTTGTTCAAGGGACACATTTTATCCAGGCCATTGTAAATTTTCCTACACCGTAAAAGTTTAAAGCACCAGTAGTGACCCCTAAATATGATGGAAAGACAGATCCTGTCCTTCATATAGAGCAATATCAAGCTGCCGCCGATATCTATGCTGTCCCCGACGAGATGAGATGCAGAGCATTCTCAGGAACTCTTACTGGAGCTGCCCAGATATGGTACAACAATCTTCCTCGGGGAAAGATTTCAACTTTCTTTCAGTTGGCTGAGTTGTTCATCGGAAATTTCTATTTTGGAGCAAAGCCGGTAAAACGAGTAGCACACTTGTTAAGTGTTAGACAAAAATCTGGTGAGAGTACTAGAGATTACATAACTCGTTTCAATAACGAGAAGATGGAAGTTATAGATTACGAGGAGAAGACAGCAATCACCACCTTGATGAGTGGGTTGTTGCCTAATAAGTTGTATTACACCTTGGCGAAAGATCCACCTAAAACTATGTCAGAGTTGATGGCAAAAGTGGCCAAAATCATGAATGCCGAGGAAGCTATGGCTGCAAAGAAGAATATAGATAAAGACACCAAGGTGGATGTCGACAAGTATAAAAATAAAGAGCATAAGAGCAATGGTGGCGACAAGCGTTCCAGAAATAATAAGTCATCATGGGAAGTCCTGAAGAAATTCGATAATTACACTCCCTTGAAAATGGGTATTAATCATGTCTTGGAAGAAATCAAGAATAGCGAGGAAGTAAAGTGGCCAAAGAAACTGAGGTCAGATCCTGATGCGAGGAACAGGGACAAATATTGCGAGTTCCACAAAGATCATGGCCATATGACTAAAAATTGCATAGCTCTTTAGAACGAGATTGAAACACTCATCCGAAGAGGAAAGCTGGCAAAATATGTTGATCGGGGAGGTGAAAGAAAGAATAACGACCGAGCTAGAGAGAGGTCTAGATCTCCTCATCGAGCAGAGGAGAAAAAGAAGAGAAACCATGAAGATGATCCAAATGATGACCCCGACCTTCCTAAGAAACCAAGGCAGCCAGAACGAGAAGTATTTTCTATACGTTTTGGGTCATTTGATTGTAATGTCATTACAGGAGGGGATGCAGGAGGAGGAGACCTTACTGCAGAAAGAAAGGCTTACCTCGGAGAGGCCCAAGCTTGCTCATACATTCTGCGAATAAATTTGGCGGAGGAAGATCACCCGAGGAAAGTAAACAAAATAAGCTCGTCATTGGCTTTTCGAAAAACGACCTGGCAGGTGTTCTTTATCCTCACGACGATCCTTTGGTGATCAAAATGAGGATGAAAGAGGTAGTGATTTCAAGGGTTCTGGTAGATAATGGTAGTTTGGCAGACATCATGTACTACTCTTGCTTTGATAGCTTAAATTTGAAATTATCTCAATTGGAACCTTATCACAGACCCCTTCTGGGTTTTGCTGGCGAGAAAGTTTTTCCACTTGGAACGATCAAGTTGGATATATTCATTGGAACTTGGCCTGCTTGTCGAACGGTGAGAATACGCTTCTTTGTGATGGATAAGAATGTGCAGTCAGCCTACAACATCATCATGGGAAGAGTTTGTTTAAAGAAGTTCGAAGCAGTTCCATCTACAGTACATCAGTGCTTAAAATTCCCAATAAATTTCGGAGTTGGAGTTGTGAAAGGTGACCAAAAAGTAGCTCGGGAATGCTATTATTCATCTGCCGAACAAGAAGAGTTTGAAGAATCAAATAAAAAGACTACTACTTACCAAGTAGAGCAAGGTACAGAAATTGAAACGCTTGATCCCAGAGATGAATCCCAACTTGTAAAAGGACAGGTGGTGGAATCTATAGAAAATGTTATTCTGGACGACGAGCACCCTGAACGAATAACCCAGATAGGTTCGTCGTTGGATGCTTCGATAAAACAGGAGTTAATAACTTTCTTGAAAAATAGGAAGAAAACTTTCGCGTGGAGTCATGAAGACATGCCAGGAATAGATCCAAACTTCTTATGTCACGAGCTCAATGTGAATAAAGAAATCAAACCTGTAAAGCAAAGCAGTCCCGAGAAGAATCAAGCTATACAAGAGGAGGTCGAGAAACTCCAGAAAGCCCAATTCATTGAAGATGTGAAGTATCCAGACTGGTTGGCAAATGTAGTGATGGTGAAGAAGAAAAATAATAAATGGAGAATGTGTGTTGATTTCACTGATCTCAACAAGGCATGCCCAAAGGATCACTTTCCATTACCCAGAATTAATCAACTAGTGGATGCTACTTCGGGACACGATCTTCTCAGCTTCATGGATGCTTACTCTGGCTACAACCAGATCAAAATGAAACCTGAAGACAGGGAAAGTACTTCTTTTATCACCCCTAGGGGAACTTATTGTTATAATGTTATGCCTTTTGGTTTGAAAAATGCAGGAGCGACATACCAGCGGCTGATGAACAAGGTTTTTACCGAACAAATCAGTTGTAATATGGAAGTCTATGTCGACGACATGCTGACAAAAAGCAAGAAAGCTGTTGATCATCTAATTGATTTAAGCCAGACTTTTGATCAACTGGATAAATATCAAATGAAGCTCAATCCGACGAAGTGCACATTTGGAGTACGAGAAGGAATGTTCCTCGGATACATCGTCAACCAAAGAGGCATTGAGGCGAATCCAGAAAAGATCAAAGCTCTTTTAGGGCTGCGATCTCCAACGACGAAGAAAGAAGTACAGAGTCTTACAGGACGAGTCGCAGCGCTCAATAGATTTGTATCCCGAGCAACTGATAGATGCTTACCATTCTTCAAAACACTTCGAAAAACTTTCGAGTGGAATGAAGAATGTGAAAAAGCCTTTCAAAATTTGAAGAAATAATTGGGAGCACCTCCACCGTTGTCCAGGCCAGTAATGGGAGAAAAGTTGTACTTATACCTGGCAATATCGGAGAATGCGATCATCTCGGCATTGATCAGATTGGAGAATGGAATCCAAAAGACAATTTATTACACAAGTAAGGCTTTTCGAGGTGCAGAGATCAAGTACCCAAAGCTAGAAAAATTGGCATTGGCGTTAATTGAAGCAAGTAGAAGAATGAGGCCATATTTCCAAGCCCATACCATCATCGTGTATACCGATATGCCACTAAGACAAGCCCTTCATAAGCCAGAGAAATCATGGAGACTGATGTATTGGGAAATAGATCTAGGTGAATATGATATTGTGTATGAACCCAGATCGTCATTGAAAGGGCAAGCTGTTGCAGATTTTATAGCAGAGTTTACGTACCCTGATACTCCCGAGGAACAAAAGATACTCGCGGACTAGCCTGTGGATGTTACAGGACCAACAGACATAAGTCCAGACCAACTCCGATGGGTAAAAGGACTTGTGGATGTAGAAAGATCATCGAATTCAAACCCAGACCAACTCCGGTTAGTAAAAGGGCGAGAAGAGATGGTCGACGAAGAGCGAAAAATATCAGATGAAGTTGAAAGGAAACAGCACATATTTCACCAAGGAACTTTGTCAAATAAGAAATTTGAAGACGAGATACCTACGTGGAGATTATATGTGGATGGGTCATCTTGCACAACAGGTTGTGGAGCAGGAATTATTTTGAAAACCCCAGACAAGATTGACATGGAATATGCCCTGCGATTCCAATTCAAAGCCTCCAATAATGAGGCTGAGTATGAGGCTATGATAGCAGGTCTTAATTTAGCAAAGGTTATGGAAGCACAACAACTAATGGTATTCAGTGATTCTCAATTAATTGTGAATCAGATGTTGGGAATATATGCAGTTAAAGGAGAGTTAATGGTCAATTATTATACCAAGGTGATGGAGTTGCTGGCAGAATTTGATGCCATTCAGTTGATCAGAATACCAAGAATAGAAAATGCACAAGCAGACACATTGGCCCGACTAGCATCAGCTACTCGTACCGAGCTGCGAAGAACGATACCAATTAAAATATTAGAAAGTCGGAGCATAAATGAAGACCTGACGATGAATATTATTACCCTTGATTTAGGGCCATCTTGGATGGATCCCATCAGGGCATATATTGAGGATGGAGAATTACCAGATGACAAACTCGCTGCCAAGAAATTGAAGTATAAAGCTGCTCGGTATGTACTAACTAATCGTGTTTTATATAGACGAGGAATTATGGCAGGACTACAAAGATGTGTACATCCTTTCGAGGTGAAAGAGTTAATTTAAGAGATACATGAAGGGTCCTGTGGAGCTCATGCAGCAGGGCGGACACTTTTGCAAAGAGTGATGACGCAAGGGTACTACTGGCCGACGATGAGGGCTGATTGTATAGCCTATGCCAAGAAATGTGATAAGTGTCAACGCTTTTCCTCCATCCGACAAACTCCACAAGCATTGTTGACACCCATAACTTCCCCTTGGCCATTCGCCATGTGGGGAATTGATTTGGTTGGACCATTGCCAACGACCCGAGGAAGATTTAAGTACCTCGTTGTTGCAGTGGATTATTTTACCAAGTGGGTAGAAGCTGAGCCGCTTATTGATATGACATACGAGAAAGTATACCAATTTGTCTGGAAGAATATCATCTGTCGATATGGTCTCCCTCATGCCTTCATCACAGACCATGGAACACAATTTGACAACGAGGAGTTTGCTGCCTATTATCAACAATCAAACATCCTGAAGACCCATTCAGCACCAGGTCATCCTCAAAGCAATGGGCAGACTGAGGTGACAAACAGAACACTACTAAATGGTTTGAAGAAGAGGCTAAGTGAAGCTAAAGCTAATTGGATTAACGAGCTACAGTCAGTCTTGTGGGCTTACCGAATAACTCCCCGAGCAGCAACGGGAGAATCCCCATATATGTTAGCATTTGGAAGTGAGGTAGTAATACCTGCCGAGTTGGGTCTTCCAACACACAGAGTGCTGAATTTCAATTCCCCAATCAGCGACTTAATGAGAAGACTGGATTTGGATATGCTCGAGAAGGTTAGAGAAGAGGCAGCCATTAGGAATGCTGCTTACCAACAACGCACAGCTCTGTTCTACAACAAGAGGGTGAAGAAATGCGACTTAAAAGAAGGGGATTATGTGCTAAAGAAGGTCATTCAGAAGCACAATAAGCTGGAAGCAAACTGGCATGGACCTTACCGAGTTACAGAATAGCAACTCTAGAAGGAGAGGAATTTAAGAATGCATGGAATGCTGAACACCTACGCAAGTATTATCAGTAATGTAAAATGTAAATCAGTTCCTTCATTATGAATAAAACGATGATGTTTCACCATCTTTTTCCTTTTATTACAAGTTTTTCGGGGAATACTAGTGTGATACACTGCACTGATAGTTCGAGCGTGATCAACTTCGGTTGGTAAAATAGTGAGAGAAAATTATACTCCTTTGGTTAGGAGGCGTACACTTGCGTGATCAACTTCGGTTGGTAAAAGATCTTGTGGTTAGGAGGCGTACACTTGCGTGATCAAATCCGGTTGGTAAAAGAGCTTGTAGACAAGACAGTTCGAAAGAACCTGATAGTTCGAGCATGATCAACTTCGGTTGGTAAAATAGCGAGAACAAATTATACTCCTTTGGTTAGGAGGCGTACACTTGCGTGATCAACTTCGGTTGGTAAAATAGCTTGTGGACAAGATAGTTTGAAAGAACCTAACAGTTTGGACCCACGACCAACTTCGGTTGGTAATAGGGCGAGAATAAAATATACTCCTTTGGTTAGGAGGCAATAGTTCAAACTCATGACCAACTTTGGTTGGTAAAAGGGCAAGAACAACATTCTTAAAACGCCATTCTAGGTTGATTAAGGAACGAATATGCTCTCAATTGCCAATTTATGTTGGTTGGGAGGCAAGATCATTGCAGAAAAATACAATAAGTTCTTTGAAGAACAAAATATTCCAAAATGAACCAAATATAATTGGTCGGGGATAAAAACCCACTAATTGTAGTTGGTCGACGAGGATAATTTATCGACCTTGGTTGGTTGAACACATTTTGAAGACAAAAAGTTACCAAGTATGGTTGGTCGGAGATAAAAACCCACGAATCATAATTGGTCGACAAGCATAATTTAACAACCTTGGTTGTTTAGAAAAATTTTAAAGCAGTTATTTTACTCATTACTTTATTATTAAGTGATCGAGCAACATTTCTGATACTTTATTTTGGTCGATGAACCATACAATATTGTTATGCAAGCACAAATATAAAGTGTTTAACAGGCACAAGATAATAGCAATACAGATTTGCAAACAGAAAATGAAAGTCTTTCATTAAAATTCAAAATATATTACAAGTTATATATGTGTGCTAACTATTACATTGAAAATCCTATTCTATTGATTTTTTCCCTTCAGCCTTCGATACAGGTTCCTCGCCAGCATGAGGATCATTTAATGTCTGAGGAGAATTGATAAAATTCAAGTCCTTCAACATTCTGACATTCATTACTGAAGGAGTATCCAAGAGATGCTCGGGATGAGATACATCAATTTGAGAATGAAGGTTATAGTCACCAAGATAATTTGCAATCAAGCTTCGAGGAATGGCGCGAGCTGGTATCCATTCCATGTCCAACTTGAAAGGTGGCACAGGCAAGTCAAGCACTCCAGGCTCGTAGTAATACCACAAAAAATGTCCTTGCTCGAGCTTTAATACACATAAGGCATTCAGCCAGCCTTGTTTATAACCCTCATTATTGGCATTCTGGATACGAGCATCTAAATGAACTAGAGCTTCGTTGTATCCAGCCATCCAAAATTCCCTGGGCTATTTATGGAATTGGAAGGTTAATCTATCCAATTATTCATGAAGGTTTTTGGTGAAAAGGTCCTTGGTATGTAAAGCAGACTTCGTCGCAGTAAGTTGATCTTCCAAAGTTAGGATTTTCTTGGACATTTCAGACAAAGCCCGATATTTTGCGTTCAACTGGTACGCTTGAGTTTCCAATGTTGACAGAGTACGAGCTTCTTCAATACTACGAGGAGTTCTTGATCGACTCCGAGCAGCTGGAGTGCTTCGTTCCTCGTTAACATCCTGAGCAGCTCTTCCTCGCCCACGAGAACCTCTTCCTCGTCCCCGAGCAGTAGCAGAAATACCAGAGCTCCTTAAAGTATCCAATTCTTGCCTTAATTTGGCATTCTCAACCTCTAAGAATGAGAACCCTTCATCGGAGACTGGTACCAAGGCATTGGAAGAGGAAGCTGTAGACTTATAATGTGCTAACTCTTTCTGCAAATTGTTATTCTCTTGTTCCAGCAGCTCGGCGATCTGTCTGCAGGCCTCAACTTCACCTTTTAGGGTCCTCTCCCTGACATCGTACCCAGTAATGATCTTTTTGTGGCCTGTCTCGAAAGAAAGATGTTTATACCTATCATCATACCCCTCATGCAACAGGGCATTCGATTCATTGTGCTGATTCTGAAGATCTTCTAAAGTACAATGAAGCTCCTCGATCAAGTCATAGTAGGCCACGTTGTTTGCCACAGCTCGGTCAAGTAAATCCTTCAGGTACTGATAAGCCTCAATTGCTTGTTCTGAAGCATCATGGCCAAGGATGTCAGCAATTTCTAATACGCTCAAATCTGTGTGACCAGCCTTATAATATTCACGGCATTGCTGCATCAGCTTTGTATCATGGGCAGATATCAGTTTCATTCTAGCCATAAACTAATAAAGAGGAGAAGGCAAGAGTTAATAAATAAAAATAGACAGAGCATCAACAATGTAGAGGAACAAAAAGATGTGATTTTATTACATCATCAACAAGATTACATCGTTTGGAATACAGAGGATAAGTAAAAGAAAAACAGAAAGAGAGTACCTAACAACTTCACACCTTTTCCTTGTCTCCCAAGACTTTCTCGGGAGGCTGGGACGAGGAGCTTGGTTGCTCGGTAGGAACAATGATCTGATTAGTAGAAGCTGGGACTTGTTCTGAAGGAGCAGGCAAGGATGAAATCTCCTCGGTGGCCGTCTGGTTGGGTTGTGGAACAAGGACTTGATCACCCACAGTCATTGAGGATTCCTCAGATGCAGCTTCGTCTTCATCCTCATCTTGAATAACTGGAGGAGGACCAGGGAGATGTTGTTGAAATAGCTCGGAATCCTCGCTCACCTTCAGTTCCTGTAAGGCAGCAACCCAACCATCATGGAAGTATTTAAAACTTCCATACTTCACCTGGGTCATCATCGCTGCTACCCCCCTGTCCCATCCTTTGTCCCAACCAGTTCGGAAGGACTTCTTCACAACTATTTTTCTCTTCATTTTTTCCGAGGAGAGTTTCTCGGACAGAAGATTCTCGGTGGCCTTCAATTTGGTCTCCACCTCCTCCTTCTGACGATTTACTTCTCGCAGGAGGGTCAGCTCTTCTTTAGCTAATTTCAATTTATTCTCAAGCTCCCCAAAGACTGAAAGTTTCTCGGCATAGTCTTTATTCTCTCTCTCCAAGTCCTTCACCTTATTACCCAGTTGTACCTTTTCTGCATCAGACGCAGCCAACTTCTTCTCCCACTCAATTTTATCCTCGTCATACTTCTGACGGGATTCGCTCACAGATTTGATAGCTTTCTCCAGTGCTTCTTCTACAGTGGACGAGTAGCAAGAAGATTTGATCGCTTCATCCTTTTTGAGGATTATATTGAAATAGCTCATCAACTATAATCAGAAAAGGGAAATGACATCAGAAACAAATATGAGAAGCAACAGGAGGGGTGGCATCCTTCTGCACAGGAGTCACTGGAGGCTTCTCGACAGCCTTCTGAGAAGCAACAGGAGGGGTGGCATCTTTATTCTTTGTCCCTTTTTGGACATCAACCTTATTTTTCTTCCCATCTCCAGCAGAGGAAGTCTCCTCGAAGAGAGAGGGAACTCTTCTCTTGCCCATTTTTTTAGCTCAAAGGAATATGAGATTCTGGATCAGAGTCTTCAGGAATTTGCACTGGATCACTGATGCTGACCATAGGACGAGCAGTAAAGGACGACGTATAGCTCCTATACTGCAACAAGTATGAAGCAGACCTGATGTGTTCGTTTGCAACTTTCTGATGCAAACTCCAGATATGTTTCAATTGCCTTATATTAACTTCTGATTCTTTGGGAGTTTTTCTCTTGCTGTCAACTGCAAACAAAAATAAATTGAAATGTCAATCATGCATTTATTCAAACATGATGAAATTATAATTTCAAAAATAAAATAAAATGAAAATAACCTATCCCATTGCCACATGGGGAGCATTTGGGACCTTCATACAAGTCGTCTCCGACTGAAGGAGCATGTTGCCAATTTTTGAAAACTAATCCATGTTCAAAATAATCCCTGTTAGCATCAGGGAGGTTGACTACTAAAGCCCTATTCAAAAATCTGGTTTTTAAATAATAAACATTATCTAAAACAGTCCATCTATAGCAATACATAATCGCAGGAATTCCTATACGAGTTCCATGAGTTTGATTTAACTTATGCACCCCATTAACTATTCTCCATGTATTGGGGGCTACTTTTGCAGGAACAACATCGAAATGTTGACAGATTTCTAAGCATAAAGGATTAGGTGGAAAAGAAAATCCACACTCAGCAATAAAGAGGCTGGGGAACTAATGTCCCTCAGCCAAATGAAAATAGTCAAAGGGCTCAGGAAGATTCTCCAAAGTTACCCAAGACGGAATGGAATAATCATAACGGAATTTTTCAATAGATTCAATAATATAAACCATGGTGAATAAAAGGAGAAAGAAGAAGATCTTACAGGAAGAATGGAGATCTGTTGACAACGAACGAAAACAAGGATGAACGCACAAGAGAAAGGAAAGTTATGGAGAATTCGAAAGCAAGAAAATTGGAAAAGGTAGAGGACGGTATGATTGCTTGGGAAGTTTAAATACCTTACCTTGGGAAACGGCGAAAGAAATGATTACAAAAAAGAAATATTATGCTACCGGCGGCTAAAAGGACAAAAAGGGCACGAAGATCGAAGCGCCTATAAAAATGCAAAAAGGCGGATTCTGCGAATTTGGAAGGAAATTTAAATACGAAGAAAAGGCTCCTAAAACCCAGGAAGGTCATTTAATATCTCCATATACCGAGAAAGAATGTTCCATACTCCTCAAAGTTTGAAATATGAAACATTGGGGGCTTCTGTTGACACCAAAATTAGTATGCTGATGTGGACGAATAATAAGAAGACACGTGTCAATTTACATGGCACAATAGTAACGAGGAAGATTGTTTCCCGACCAACATAATCACTCCGAGGAACACCAACCCTCCGAGGAACTCTTATCCTCCGAGGAATTCCAATGCTCCGAGGAGCTTTTGGACGACGAGCAACTAAGGCGATTCGAGCTGCACCTCGACCGCAGCATTAATTGCCAGATAATCAACAGTTCAACTATTCATTGAATGCTTATCATCTTGACGCGCACGTTTGAAGAACGTTAAATGAATTACCCTTTCATATGTGTATCATTCAATGTAACACCCTTTCATGTACAGCCTAAGGGCTATAAATACCTTGTATCACCCTCATTCAAAGGGAGCGGAATTTCTTGATAGCACTTGTAATCGAGAATTCTCAAACACTCAGCAATAACATAAAAGTGGACGTAGGCCATTCATATAAGGCTGAACCACATTAAAATCTTTTGTCTTATTTATTTATCTGTCATTAAATAATTAGAGTAATCTAGTTTTTTACATCAACAGTATGTATCGACGTTATATGATAGGATAACCTTAGCAAGGTAAGTAGATACAAATTAGAAGATGTAGCCTTGTGTGACACTTACTACCCTTAGAATGCCAATAGCGACCGGTGTGTTCGCCACGTAAAT
Organism: Sambucus nigra; assembly: GCA_949130495.1. NCBI lineage: Eukaryota > Viridiplantae > Streptophyta > Magnoliopsida > Dipsacales > Adoxaceae > Sambucus > Sambucus nigra. The sequence continues at coordinate 368,380,641 of OX422212.1, forward strand.
TCAGTCTGGGTAGAACCCAAAAGTAAGCTTGTGGGAACCTCGTGTAGTCAAAGGACACGGTGAGGTGAACGCCACTCTTGAACTGAGTAATGCCTATGGGAATTTAGGATTTCGATCCCGATATGATAAGGAAGATAGTTACCTAAGTATAGTAGGTTGGTGACGTCGTCACCGGTAAGTGGACTAGGTCAGTGTGAACAAGGGCGTTAGGCATTATTTAATTGTAGTAGTTCATATGTTCTAAGTATGAGAGGGGTAGGGCCTTACCTTCAAGGAGGGAAGTTGGGCATTGACTTTCTAGAAAACTATAAATTCGTATATTGCTTTTGTGTTACGAGAATGAATGGTTGTGATTCGATTCGTCACGGCTGCTGACCCAAGCCAGGGATTGTGGATAGGATTAGTATCCGGTAAGAACATTGGGAATGAGTGATATGACTTTAAGCATATTACATAGGTTCGCTTTTGTAATTCATAGTCTGACGCATATGGGCGTGCTTTTCTTAAAACAGTTGCTTATTACTTCTAACTCTTGTGTACCCCTTTAGATTTTGACAATCGGGGATCAATATTCTCATGTATGCAATAACTTGAATTGGTAACATGCCATGGTATGGTGCAGTTGGTCTTGGTAGAGCGCCATGGATCGGGTACGGTCAATGCAACTCGATAACTGGGTGCACCCTATCTGAGGTATTATGCTATTGAATAAAGCTTTATGTAGGGGTTGGTGCACTTTTAGCCACATCGTTTTCTCATAGTATTAGACTTTATTAGGAATAGCAACCTTTTCAACTGGTCGACATGGCAGTCAATGGCTCTGGTTGTTAAGAGTGAAATGACGGCTTGAGGATATTGTGTGGCGTTAAAAATCGAGGAAAACTTAACACACTATGTTGCTTTGTCAAGGGGAGTGGAGTGGTGTGAGACTCAAGTGAGTGCACTATGGTGAGACACCTAGGGTATTACTAGGGTTATCATAGTGACTCGGTGGAAGGTATCAGCCGAACACACGGTGATGATTTGGTAGGTGTATTCCTTCTTGGAGTGAGATATTTGCATTGTATGGTTAATGGAAAATTCATACAGGTTGTATAGTCGGGATAACATGAAATTTTTCTAGGCACAAGATGTGAAACCCTAAGATTGAACATAGTTATCGATGATGAACATAATGATTGGTTGTATTACGATTGACTTTTGGGTAAGTTTTGGTCATTAGATAAGGTTGCCCGTAGAGGCGTCGGTTTACAATGGGGTACTTGCAAAGGTGGTCCTAGGACTTGTTTGAACATATTCATCAAGTGAGGGGAGACTAAAAGTCGGTTAAGTGACTCTCATAGTTAAGGAGATGGCGAGCATTAGAGCTTATCTCATGTTGAGCATCTGGCAAGCGTTAGAGCTTGTTGCATGTTGAGCATCTGGTGACAAACTCGTGTGAGGGCGCATAATGTGATTCTAGTACTAAAGTCTTTGATTATTTTGTCTTATAGGGTTTCATAGCATAGAATGAGAGTTAGTAAACCCATGGATGGATCAAGAATTTCAAGGAGGAAATTCACCAAGTTGGGAAGTTTGTAATACCCAGCCTAAATATTTCATTTAAATTTTGTATAAATTGTGTTGAAGTGGATTTTGATGATAATTATTGAAATTGTGGGTAATATTGGAATTTGGAGGGTTCAAACAAAAGTAGGATCAATCGAATGAGATTTAGGTCTTGTTATAAGTAAGGAATCAAACGAGCTTCGAACGAAACCCCACTATATCACATTCAAGAGTCGTTTGAAGGTCATTAGAAGTCATGGGTGGAACAAGATGCTCTGGTCATTCAAACAAGCCTCAATGTCATTCGAGTGACGCATTTTAAAAAATTTGTGTATCAGATTGCTTTTGTGCATTGTCACATTTTGGAACCTTGATTTGATGAGTTGTCGAGCTCTGGTGGACCCGAATTGGGCATAATGGTAATTCTAGGATTTTGAGGGTTTTTATAAGGAAGTTTTTGTCTCATTTGGGGCATTTTGAACAGAAATGAAAATGGGATAGAGAGAGGTAGGGTGGAGTAGTCTTCCACCATTGTTGACATTTCTCCACATCCCACCAGCATTTCACCACCATAAACCACCACATTCGATCCTACAACACTCATATCTACCATTCTTGAGTGGAGATACAAATTTGGGGAGCTTTGTTGGGGGTTCTTGAAGATGGAGGAGGAAGCTTCCATAAAGTTTGAAGAAAGTTTTGTAGGGGATTTGCTTGGATGCTTTAGTGGAGCACACATGGAAGATGCATTTGGTAACACCTCGAGGCCACCTTTCGAGGTGGGGGTTGCTCCTCCTACACTAACTTCTCTATCACCATCTGAAGTCCTTGAGGTGGGAAAAATTTATCCTTAGTGTTTAAGACTTTATTTGTTGTTAGATTGCATAAGTAGAATTCACATGAATATTTCTGGTAGATTAATATTAAATATTTTTATGGAATAAAAATAATGGTAAAAATTTTATTTTGTTAGAAATAAACTATGAGTAAATATTTCAAAGTTTGAAATATAAAAATCGGCATTTTATAAAAATGGTGAACGTTTTAGAAGTTTGATGTTAAACATTTTATGAAATAAAATGTATAGAAATGATGTTGATTTTTCTAAAATATTTTGTGAAATAATGCTCCAAAGGTTTGGGTAAAAATGAAGATTTTATGAAAGATGGATATTTGTTGAGTTTGAAGAAATATAATTTCCTCTGAGTCTTGAAAAATGAATGTTTGCAAAGTGTTATGAATTTCTAGAATGAAAACCATGTTTAACCCATTTAATAGGATTTTTGGATTTAAAATCCATCTTCTCTTGCATATAAACTTCTAATATTTTGTTAAGGGACATATAAACAAGTTTAAAAAAGATTTTTTGGGGTTTAAGCATGAAATAATAAAGTAGTAGAAATTCTAGTCTTCAAAGTGTGGAAAAAAGGGATTATAGATGATAAGTATAGGATTGTAAGACTACAAGTGTTAATAAAAGAAAATTGGGTTTTTCTTATAAGCTACTCTTACATATTTAGTGATTCTTGGAAATAAAAGTGTTGAAATAAAAATGTTTCTAACTGAGAAGAAAATTACTCTAAAAGGTTAAAAGTGTGTTAAAAATATTTAAGAAGTTAGTATGGATAACTTATTGGTGTTTGAAAAATTAACACTTGTGAAATGGAGTGAAAGGTACATTTAGAAACAAAAGGGTAAAATGGTAATTTTAGGTAAAGTGGAATATTTTTATGAATTAAAAATGTTGAAAAGGGTGTTACACATGATAGTCCTAATGAACATGATTTTTGGAATAAAATCAAAGTTAAAGTGTAAAGGACATGAAATGATGATTTTCAAAGTGTAAAATAAGTTGAGGTGAAACCTCTGGTTTTTGTTTTGGCCGGGTAAAAGGAAAAGTGGAATAATGTGGACATTTGTAAAATATTAAAACACATACAAATGGAACTCGGATGACATCGAAAAAATTAAGGAGGGCTTGGAGCCCTGGTGAAAGACCCAAAACACAGGTTAGAGTATATGGTGGCGTGGCTAGCGGTGTGGAGCCCGTTAAAGTACGCTGTTATTGGAAGATTCTAAAATAAAGATAAAAAATGCGAAACATGTCAAGAAATGGGTTGTGTGGTAAAAATATATTAAGACAACCTGATATGACCAAAGTGCAGCCTCTTAATCAAAGTAACTAACCTCGACTAGTCTCACGATCGAGGTGACATAAGCTTATGACAATTATCAACAAGGTTATCGCACAAAAGGTCGGTCCCTCCTACACAACCTCTGCTGGTCATCAGCCGAGGTCAGTAAGGTCCTGTGGGCTCAATCATCTGCCAACATCATCATCGACCCCAGTCAACGTTACACTCATCAGCCGAAATCAACAACGTCCCATGGTCTCAATCATCTTCCAACATCATCATCGACCCCAGCCGACATAACAGTCGTCAACCAAAATCAACAATGTCTCATGAGCTTAATCATCGGCCCTAATCGGCGTTACAACTACCTCATACCTAACCTCGGCCAGCCCTCCTAGTCGAGGGCATCATGAATGTTGACCTTGGACAAAGAAATAATCGGACTTCACCAACCTCGTACTCATCCAGGCTGAGGTTGCGCCAATAAAAGACACAGGGCCAAGCATTTACAAGAACATGTATGGTTTGGAACACATGGACAAATCTGTTATAACCGAATAATTCCCTCCACGTGAGGGAATAATGAGGTCATCATTATTTACATAAGATCATCCAGGTTTCATTCTCATATTGGTTCGATCCTCATGCACATGCTCATTTCATGTTTGGGGGTACATTACACCCCCCAAGCACTATATATAGAGGTCATCCTCTACCTTGTAAAAGGATCCAGAATTATAACCCTAGCTGAAACTCTGTTAGTTTACACAGTAGAGAAAGAAAGCTTGAGAGATTGTATCTATGGCCATTAGTGCCTTCATCTAGTGATATTACACACTCACTCACAGTGGACGTAGGCCAGATGGGCTGAACCACTTACATACAAGTGTTCATCCTCTTCCCCTCACCTTCTTCTACTATATATACACTCTTGTGCTGCCATTGTTATTGCTAGCTTGAGCTTGTCAACACCTCATTTGGTGGTACTGTTTTCAGCATCATCATTTTGACGTCGTCTGTGGGAACGAGAAGATTCATCTCTTCCACTTTTGCAGCTTAACCTCACCGAAGACTTTGGTGGTGAACTAGGCCTCACCCTACGTGTGAAGTTGTTTCACCATTGAAAGAGGTCCTTTAAAGTACCAAGCTCTCTAATATTTTCATCGCAAGATCTCTAGTCTTACCGTATAGAACCGGATTTACCACCACCTCCTTCACCATATGGTATTGGAGGACCCAGTTCTAGCGAGGCACCATCCCAGTCCGTGATGGCTGAGGTGGCAGCAGCCTTGAAGTCCTTGGTTGCAACCCAACAAGTGATGCTGGAGTAATTTTCCCAGCTAAGCCAAAATATAATGAGACGGCCTGGGGTCTCACCGGAGATGATTACTTCGACAACTGTTCAACCTCATCCAGAAGCCATGGGACCACCCCAGGCACCGCGAAAATACCAACCCCCCTCAACAGAGGAGGGATGTTACTGACCCTAGGCGTTTACGCCTGGGGAGGAAAGGAAACCCTTGCCCTGAGGATAAGTACGACGACATTGAGTCGAAAGATGCTCCAGCAGATTGTTGGGAGACATATGAGGTTTCAAACAACATAATCCGTCCTATACAGCAGAGCCGAGGTTATGAAGAAAGACGAGCCGAGGTTGTTGATGCCCAGCAAAGAGGATCAACTTTTGATCACTTGAGCAGAGGGTCGGCCTTTAAAAGGCTCGGCCCAGTTAATGATCTGAGGCAGAGGTTATCCAGGCCGAGAAGTGCAGCTAGCTCACAAAGGGAAGATGGTGAACATCGGCCTCATCCTGGCCGGCCCCAACATGGACAAGACTGTGGCCAAGAGGTCAACAATCGACGCTATGTAGCATTTGGGGAACCCTCGGTCCACCCCTTGGAGGTGGCTGGGGATAACCTCGGCCAGGCCAACATTGTTAAACCATGGAATGACTCCATTCAACGGATAGAAGAGAAGATAGGGAACCTCATAAAAATTCGAGACCCACTACAAAGGGGATTCTCAGAGGTTCCCCATTTGTGGCAAGGATTGTTAACTTTAAAACCCCTGTGAAATTTAAACAACCAATGGTGTCTCCCAAGTACGATGGTAGTACCAACCTAGTGCATTATATTGAGATGTATCAATCTGTAGCAGACATTTATTCAATCCCTGATGAGATGAGGTGCCGAGGTTTCTCCAGTACTTTAACGGGAGCTGCACATATTTGGTTCACTTATCTTCCTAAAAATTCCGTGGAGAACTTTAAGGGTTTGGCCGAGTGGTTTACACAACTTTTGTTTTGGGGTAAGACCTCAGAAGAAGACAATCCATCTGCTCTATGTAAACCAAGGCAAGAATGAAACCCTCAGAGACTACATTACAAGGTTCAACAAGGAAAAATTGGAGGTTGAAGATTACGAAGAGAGCATAGCTATGACAGTCCTCATTTGAGGACTTCAAAAGGGAAAGCTACTTTGAAAGCTTACTGAAGACCCTCTTAAGTCTATAAATGAGATGTTAGCGATGGCTGGAAAGGTCATAAATGCGGAAGAAGCAATGGCTGTAATGTATGAGGATGAGAATGGAAGTAGCAGTGGGAAATTTCAAAAGAAGAAGGATGGAAAGAAGAGGGCTGCAGACGATAAGTTTGCACACTATACTCCTCTAACTCTGAGCTGCAAGAACATCCTCAATAAAATAAATAATGATAGATCCCTAAGATGGTCGAAGAAGCTGAAGGCTCCTCCACATAAGAGGAACAAAAACTTATGGTGCGAATTCCACCAAGATCACGGCCATCTGACCGACAAGTGTTTCGCTTTGAAGGACGAGATTGAGAAGATGTTGAGGACGAGAAAGCTCAAGAAGTATGTGGATGGTAGAGCTTCTAAGGTAGAAAGATACGACCCTAAAAAGAAAAAAAATGACAGATGTCGAGAAGATGCCCCAACCAGAAGAGCTGAGGACTCAGATGATGATGAAGATGACCCTGACCTCCTACCAAAAGATGATAATACCCCAGTAAAGAGGGTTGGTATGATCTATTTCGATGTAAACACCATCTGTGGAGGACTGACCGGAGGTGACTCAGAGGTAGCAGATCACAAGGCTCATGTGGTAGAGGCTAAGGCAGTGACTAAAGTCGAGGTTGTAAACTTGACATCAACGGAGGTTAAACACGAGAATAGAAAGAAGGTAGATATGGATACCCTCATAGTTGGCTTCTCATGACTTGATTTTAAAGGTATCTTAGCCCCTCACAATGACCCGGTGGTAATCACCACAAGGGTGCATGGGTGTGAAGTTAAGAGAATCCTTATTGATGGCGGTAGCTTTGCAGACATTATGTTTTATCCCTGCTTTAAGAGTCTAGGCCTCAGTAGAGCTAGGCTTGTCCCTTATCATCATCCCTTGATCGGCTTCAATGGTGAAAAGTTTCATCCATTGGTTATGTATCAGATGAATGTGAGAATGGGAAATGAATGGCGTAAGAGGTTAACTAGAAAAATCATTTTTTTGTGATGGCTGAAAATGTCTTCTCAGCTTATAACCTCATCATAGGACGAATAACACTCAAGATATTTGAGGCCGTGCCTTCAACCATCCACAAAATGCTAAAATTCCCGACTCTGTATGGGGTAGGGGAAGTGCAAGGTGACCAAACATCAGCACGAGAATGCTACTTCAACTCTGCGGAAGAGAGAGAGGCTCAAAAGAGAGTAACAACCACGTACAACATCGATACACTTGATCTTAGAGGTAAAAAAAAGATCAAGAAGGGAGAGGCCACCGAAGAGGTAGTTACCATCGTCCTCAATAAGGAAGTGCCGAAAAAACCATCTAAGTCGGAAGATCCCTAAGACCTGAGATCAAGGAAGAGTTGGTGAAGCTCTTAAGGAAGAGACAAAGTGTCTTTGCCTGGAGCCATGCAAACATGCCAGGTATTGACCCTGAGATTATGTGCCACAAACTCAATGTTACAGAAGATGCTATGCCCATCAAGCAGAAAAGAAGAGTATACTCAAGAGAGAAGTATGATGTCATCAAAGAAGAGGTCAGAAAGCTCGAAGAGGCTAAGTTCATCAGAGAGGTCATATACCTCGAGTGGTTATCTAAAGCTGTCATTGTGCCAAAAGAAAATGAGAAATGGAGGATGTGCGTAGACTTCACTGATTTGAACAAGTCTTTCCCAAAAGATGGTTTCCCCTGCCTCGTATTGATCAAATGGTGGATGCCACAATAGGACATGATCTCATGAGCTTCACGGATACATATTTCAGGTATAATCAGATCTTCATGAATGCGAAAGACTTAGAGAAGACATCATTCATCACAGACAATGGGACCTATTGCTATAAGGTCACCTTTGGGCTGAAGAATGCGGGGGCTTCCTACTAACGTCTTATAAATAATATATTCGAGGATCAAATAGGCAAGTCCATGAAAGTGTATATGAACGACATGCTGACGAAGAGTCTGAAGGCCGACACTCATGTGGTCGACCTTGAAAGAACCTTTGACACTATGGACAAGTATAGAATGAAGCTTAACCTGGCCAAATGTGTCTTCGGAGTAGGAGCAGGAAAGTTTTGGGGATTCATTGTCAACCAAAGGGGAATAGAGTCTAACCTTGAGAAGATCAAGTCCTTACTAGAAATGAAGACACCCAGAACTATCAAAGATGTTTAGAAGCTTACTGGAAGAGTTACTGCACTTAATAGGTTTATCTCAAGAGCTACAGACAAGTGTCTTCCTTTTTTCAAAGTGCTAAGAAAGTCCTTCGAATGGGATGAGGAATACGATAAAGCTTTTAAGGAGATCAAGTCCTACCTCGGATCCCCACTACTCCAATCTCGACCCATTCTGGTGGAGAAGTTATATGTATATCTAGATGTCTCTGAGTCATCCATTAGTGATGCAATAGTAAGAGAAGATAATGGAGTGTAGAGGCCAGTATATTTCAATAGGAAAGCTTTTCAAGGGTCTGAACAAAAGTACCCTAGGATGGAAAAATTAGCCTATGCTTTGATACATGCTTCTAGGAAAATGAAGCAATACTTCTAAGCCCACTTTATGGTCATCCTGACTGATTCCTCACTCAGACAGGTCCTCCATAAGCCTGAAAAGTCAGGCAGGCTGATGACCTAGGCCATCAAGTTGGGGGAGTATGACATTTTTTATCAACCCAAGGTTGCTATCAAGGGGCAGGCACTAGCAGACTTTGTAGCAGAGTTTACCTGGGAAGAGATTGAGATTGAAGATAGTCAAAAGGCTGTAGATGAACTAGACAGAAACGTCTTCCAATATCCGGAAGAGGTTGAGTTAAGCAAAACCAGAATAAGAGTGGTTGACAATGAGGAAGATAGGTACCTCTTCAGGTAAGGAAACCTATTAGAGGGAAACTTCTCTTCAGATGAAGTTGTTTGGAACCTCTTCGTTGATGGGTCGTCTTTTGAAAGCGAAAGTGGAGTGGGGCTGATATTGTCAGCACCAAATGGTATCGATATTAAATATGCGTTAAGGTTCAACTTCAAAGCTTCCAATCATGAGTCAGAGTATGAGGCATTAATAGTAGGTCTCTCCTTGATGAAAGCCCTTAGTGTTAGCCAACTCATTGTCCACAGTGACTCAAGGTTGGTTGTCAACCAAGTATTGGGAGTGTATGAGGCTAAAGATGAAAGGATGGCCAAATACCTGACGAGGGTGAGAATGATGCTAGAAAGCTTCAAGGAAGTGAAGTTGGAGAGGATACCTCGGCAAGACAACAGTCGATCCCATACACTAGCAAGGTTGGCCTCAACAACAAGGTCAGACATAAAAAGAACAGTACCGGTTGAGATTCTTCTCAGGCCTACCATAGAGGAAGAGGAGGTTGCCAGACTTTACCTAAATTTGAATATGGGAGCCTTATAGATGGATCCTCTTATTAGATACATTAGAGAGGGAGACCTACCAGCGTCAAAGTCAAAAAGAAGAAAGCTGAGGTTCAGACCTGCCAAATTCTCAATTATAGGAGATGTCTTGTACAAAAAGGGTTTCTTACTCCCTCTCCTCATATGTGTCCACCCTTCAGAGGTTACACACTTCTTGGACGATGTGCATAAGGGCCCTTGCTCCAGTCACATAGGAAGATGACCTTTAGCTAAGAGGATAATCACTCAGGGTACTAGTGGCCGACCTTTGCCAAAGATGTATCCGCATACATGAAGAAGTGTGATAAATGCCAGAGTTTCTCCACTATTCCACATCAACAACATCAAACTATGACGTCAATCAGCTCACCTTGGCCATTTGAAATATGGGGCATTGATTTGGTAGGAACCTTTCCAAGAGCTGCAAACAACTATCGATTCCTAATAGTGGCAATTGATTACTTCTCCAAATGGGTAGAGGCTGAGCTAATGATCCTAATTACTGAACAAAAGACCTTCCAGTTCTTCTAAAAAAACATCATATGCAAGTATGGTCTTCCAAATACCCTCGTCCCAGACAATGGAACCCAGTTCAAGAATTTCTGGTTAGAGAAATACTACGAAATAATAGGGATCAAGCAGTTCTTCTCTTCTCCTGGCCAACCCCAGGCTAACGATCAAATCGAGGTCACAAACTGAACAATCCTTGACGGGATAAAGAAGAGGTTGGAAGAGGCCAAAGGGAGATGGACAAATGAGGTATATGTTGTGTTATGGGCCTACAAGATGATAGTAAGGACACCAGTGGGAGAGACTCCATTTATGTTAGCCCACGGTTTAGAAGTTGTCATCCCTACAGAGGTAGGACTTCCCACTCATATATTTCATACCTATGACCCTCAGAGGAACGGGGAAGAGAGAAGACTAACCTTGATTCGATTAAGGAAATAAGAGAGGATGCAGAGATAAAACAGACAACCTATCAGCAGAGAACCTCAAAATTCTACAATCAAATGGTGAAATTAAGACCTATAACTGTGGGAGACCTAGTCCTAAAGAAGATGTTGCAAAAATAAAATAATCTCCATCCAAACTTGCATGGTCCTTACAGAGTAGTTGATGAGATTGTGCCTAGAACCTGCAGACTAGAAAATCTTGAAGGAGAACCTTTCTCCAACTCTTGGAATACCAACTATTTTAAGAAATATTATATATGATGTTACAGTTGTCTCTCTTTGTAATATATGTATCACTTTAGACAGAAGATGTTAATGAAAAGATAGCAATATTGTGCTACTACTCTTGTTATATGCTTTAAAAATCATTAATTTGGTGAAAATATGAGGGTAAACATCATTGTATGGTGACCTCAGACCTCAAACATCATTAATTTAGTGAAAATATGAGGGTAAACATCATTATATGGTGACCTTAGAACTTAAACGTCAATAATTTGGTGAAAATATGAGGATAAACATCATTGTATGGTGACCTCAGACCTTAAATATCATTAATTTAGTGAAAATATGAGGGTAAACATCATTATATGGTGACCTCGGACCTTAAACATCATTAATTTGGTGAAAATATGATGTGAAACATCATATTATGGTGACCTCAGACCTTGAACATCATTAGTTTGGTGATAATTTATGAGGGTAAACGTCATTATATGGTGACCTCAGACCTTAAACATCATTAATTTGGTGATAATATATGAGGTGATACATCATATTATGGTGACCTCCGACCCTGAACATCCTTAATTTGGTGATAATTTATGAGGGTAAACATCACTATATGGTGACCTCAGACCTTAAACATCATTAATTTGGTGAAAATATGAGGTGAAACGTCATATTATGGTGACCTCAGGCCCTGAACATCATTAGTTTGGTCATAATATATGAGGTGAAACATCATATTATGGTGACCTTAAACCTTGAACATCATTAGTTTGGTGATAATATATGAGGTGAAACATCATATTATGGTGACCTCAGACCTTGGACATCATCAGTTTGGTGGTAATTTATGAGGGCAAACATCATTATATGGTGACCTCAGACCTTGAACATCATTAGTTTGGTGGTAATTTATGAGGGTAAACATTTTTGTATGGAGACCTCAGACCTTAAACATCATTGGTTTGGTGATAATTTATGAGGGCAAACATCAATATATGGTGACCTCAGACCTTTAACATCATTACTTTTGTGGTAATTTTTTAGGTCAAACATCATTATATAGAGACCTCAGACCTTAAACATCATTAGTTTGGTGATAATTTGAGGTAAAACATCATAGTATGGTGACCAAAGACCTTAAGCAAACATTTAAAAGGTAATACATTCAAGCATAGCATCATATGAAATAATAGAATCTAAAGAAGACTGAACTATATCATGAAAAAGATGAATTATAAGTGATCGAAATCAAGAGGCCATCTGAAGTTCACAAAATCTAAGAGATATAGAAGGGAAATCAAAATTAGAAATTTCATAAAGCTTCACAAGAAAAAGGTTTAGGTCTATGTAGCAGTAGTCATTTAGTCACGGACGATATTTGTCACCTCAGCTCCATCATCGTGATGGGTACCATCTTCATTCTTAGTGACTTCTAGGGGTGCAGTCTCAGCTGGGGCAGTATTGGCCTCCTCAACTTCTTATAAGACCTGAGCAAATCGAGGGTCAACAAAGCCAAGACCCTTAAAGTCTGAAGCAGTCAGGCTCCATGACTCTTTCTCCTTAGTGGCTGCCCATTTACTAGTTGCTTTGATACCTCTTTCAAGGTATTCAAAGTCAAAGTAGACGAACTCATTAGAGACGTTATAGTCTTCTATGTTCTTCTCTACAACATCTTCTAAAGCATCCTTGACTGCAGCATTCACCTTAGTCTGAAGGGCATCATCCTTAGCCTTCATAGAATCGTCGTGGTCCTTTTTGAGCTTGGATATGTCATTGTCTCTCTGCTTGACAACTTCTTTCATCTTTTCAACCTCTGCATTCAAAGAGGCTTGAACCTTCTCAGATTCTTTACCTTTCTTTATGAGGAGGCATCCTCAGCAAAGGTCCAATCAATAAGATGATGTAAGGACAAGACACCCTGCAGTATAAGGTCAGACGTATGAACATATGAGCTATAAATTCTAAAAGAACTGAGGTTACACTTAAGGAGGGCAAATGAACAAAAAATAAAATTAATACCTGAATTATTTTGTGGAGAGTAAACTCGGTCAGCAATGGGATGTCCAAAGAGTGTAAGAAACGCTTATCCTCTTCACTCATTATTGCGCCGATAGCATCGGCAACTTTCAGACTGTGGCCAATGAGGCTATCACTGATTTTTAACTGAGCAAGACGAGAAACCAAGGCATTATCTGTAGAGATGGGAATGGAACGATCCTCTATCTGAGTCTTGCCCGGCCTCAGATGATCTGAGTCAGTCATGCTCTTCCTTTTTTTTTGTAATATCGGCCTGGGATGTGTCGACGTTCTTTTTAGTTGTAGGAGGGGGCACATTTTTCCCACCCCTCTTTTGCATCAGCTTCACCAGACCTGGAGCATAAATTTCCCAAAGGTCGTCTAATATGCCTTTAGGGCGCTCTGCAAAGAAACAAGTATCTGAGTTAGTAAGTTAGAGATACAAAAAGTAAGAGTTATAACTTGTGAAAAATTAAGACTTACGAAGCTCTATCAAATGACCACCCCCAAGCCTGTCTGAGAGAGGTAATAGGGAGTCATCAGATGTTTATATTTTACAAGACGACCCTGCTCGCCCTGATTGCAAAGATCCTAAACCTTTTGGCAATTGTCCTGGCTAAGTCCAAGGTCGGCTTTAGTAGTAAGGGAGACCTTCCCCCATCTCAGAGGGGTCCTTGGAACCGATGTTCCAGAAGCATCATTTGGACCAAATACCTATGCCTCAGAAGCAAAGAAATATTGAGGTTTCCAGTTATAGTTTGAAGTTTGGGTAACCAACAACACTTTCTTCTCTGATTTCCTAGCTAGGAAGTGGTAATAGCTAGGGTGAATTTTGGCAAGGGAGGGCACGTAACAACCAGTGAAAACTCTAACTGGAAGGTCTGAGTGGTGGAAAGCCCTCCGAAGGACGATGGCCCCAATCATAACCCTCCAAGCATTGGGAGATAATTGGGAAGGGGCTAGATTTATATGGGAAAGTATAGTTCTAATGGTTGGATGAATAGGAAGACGAAAGACCAACTTAAACATCTGCTCATAAATGTAGATCTCTCCATTTCGACCGTCGAAGACCCTCTCATCCCTCAGAGGTTTCCTAAGGATGATAGAGGAATTTATAAAATAGAGGCGCCTAAAAGAAAGAAGGTCGTACTTAGTGACATTACTCTCAATCTCGGCCACATCAGATGTATCAATGTCACTTTCCTCGCCTTCATCACCATCACCAGGAACGTCGGCCTGGGCAAGTGCAGTAATACCACCAGGAAACCTCTGAGAAAATTAAGCCCCAGTGGCAACTGATAGAGGAATGGCATCAATGATGGGGGGAATGTCCATACTTATCCCTATGATTTCAACATTGAAAGACCTATGTGAGGTACTATCACTGTTGTGAGACGAGGCACGGCTCGAAACCTTGGCTTCCTCAGGAACCTCACCCTACCTAGGAGAATAATCCATAGCCTCTTAAAAAGAGTCTACAGACATGGGGTCTGAGGAAGATGACTCAGACTTAGACATTGGTGTGGGATTATCAGGGACCTCTGTAGGCTCAGCAGGCTCGGCTGGCTCAGGGTAGATAACCTTCAGAGGTGGAGGAAATATGGGTTTGAGAGGAAAGGCCTCAACTCTATGATCTTCCTCTTGGGCTAGCTATATTTGCCCAATTTTCTCGAAGGTCTTCTCACAAAGAGATGGGAACTCTTCTATGAATTGATACAAGTATTTAAGCATAAGTGGGATGACACTACATTTGGAAGGACTCAAAACCACAAATAGGTACTCAACTTGAAAGAACCCAAACTCAAGATCAAAAAGGGGAAGTTGGAAAATTCCAAATAAAGAACATCAATAACATTCAATAATTGGGTCGCATGACAAGGTGACCGGAGGTTCATCGAAAACTTAAAAGAGGGCTATTTCTGGCTGAAATACCCTCTGAGCTACCTACAACTGACCCTAAATCAGTCAACCGCTACTATCCTAGCCTTATAACCATCAACATTGATGGGAACCCTTGTCGAAAAATATAAAAACTCGCCGAAAAACTCAAAAATGATGATATAAAGCCCAGAAATAGAAAAGAGGTTAAAAATGGTACCTGGTTAGTCGTAAGTGAGGGACGAGGATTATAAAAATCGAAGGAAACCTTCAAGAGCAGTCAGCAATGGAGGTTTGAATGAATTTGCAGTTGCAGAGAAGGTTAAGGCGATAAGAAATTTGGAAGAAAGAGAATGAGGAGAGAGAAGAGGGTTTTAAAACCCACCTAATGATAATGCGCGAGTCCCAATGCCCCATCATTTCCCTAGGAACCCAAAGGATAAATCAGAACCCTCATGACTTGATAAGCACGCTACTCACTTCAGGAAGTGACATGCGGCACGAAAATATTGGTACTCAAAGAAATCTGGCCTCGGTCTTAATTACATACCCCTCAGTCATGTAATTATATAAAACACTAAGGGCTATGGGTGATTGATACACCCAAAATGCACCCTCTTACTCAGAGCAACTAACCTCGGCCAGTCTCACGGTCGAGGTGAAAGAAGCTTATGACAATCATCAGCAAAGTCATCTCACAAAAGTTCGGCCCCTTGTAGATAACCTCGGCTGGTCATCAACCGAGGTCAGCAAGGTCCCATGGGCTCAATCATCTGCCAACATCATCATCGGCCCCAGCCGACATTACAGTCGTCAGCCGAAATTAATAATGTCCCATGGGCTCAATCATCTGCCAACATCATCATCGGCCCCAGCCGACGTTACAGTCATCAGCCGAAATCAATAATGTCCCCTGGGCTCAATCATCTGCCAAAATCATCATCGTCCCGAGCCGACGTTACAGTCATTAGCCAAAATCAATAATGTCTCGTGAGCTCAATTATCTGCCAATGTCATCATCGACCCTAGCCGGCGTTATAAATACCTCATACCTAACCCCGGCCAGCCCTCCTAGTCGAGGTCATCATGGATATTGACCTCAAAAAAAGCAACAGTCAGACTTCACCAGCCTCTTACTCTTCCAGGACGAGGTTGCACCAATCGAAGGCACAGGGCCGAGCATTTACAACCACATGTATTGTTTGGAACACCTGGACAAATTTGTTATAACCGAATCATTCCCTCCATGTGAGGGAATATTAAGGTCATCATTATTTATATAAGATCAGCCAGGTGTCATTCTCATACTGGTTTGATCCTCATGCACATGATCATTACATGCTTAGGGTTACATTACACCCCCCAAGCACTATATATAGAGGTTGTCCTCTACCTTGTAAAAGGATCCAGAATTACAACCTTAGCTGAAACTCAGTTAGTTTTCACAGTAGAGAGATAAAGCTTGAGAGATTGTATCTATGGCCGTTAGTGCCTTCATTTAGTGATATTACACACTCACTCACGGTGGACGTAGGCCGGATGGGCTGAACCACTTACATACAAGTGTTCATACTCATCTCCTTACCTCCTTCTACTATATATACACTCTTGTGCTGCCATTGTTATTGTTATCTTGAGCTTGTCAACACCTCATCTGGTGGTGCTATTTCTAGCATCATCATAACCTAACTTGAATGAATTAATAAATGTTTCGATAAATGTTAAAATAGACAAGTAAATGTGTGAATTGATTAATGTCCATAAGGTAAAGCAAATGGGTAGACGAGTGGTTAAGCAACCTATGTAGTTATACCCATAATTAGCACAAGAGTGTGTCGTGAAAGATTTTGTAAGGCTAAATAAGTATTTTCTAACACGGTGTTCACGTGTGTTGAAAGAGTGATTTTCAATGAAAATACTAATGTGGATCGGTTAAAATGAAAAAGGTAATTTCGGTAAAGAAGCTTTCGATCAAACCAAGTGTAGTTGTTTCAAGTATTTAATTGCGTGTGTTAAATAAAGTGAGAAATGTTAAAATGAGAAAAAAAAAGTCTTTTACAAGATGAAAGTGAATTAATCGGGATAAATTAGATTTTTGTAAACAAATAATTTCATGCATTAAGTGTGTGTGTGTGTATATATATATAGTCCTGCTCTTGTGAGGACCAGTTCACCTTTTAAGAATGCGGACTGAACATGTGTCACCTGACGGTGAGCCCAGAAAAGAGAGAGAGTGTGCCTATAATTTAGGCGATAATTTCTATGTTCACCGTTAGGTGACACATGATCGGCCTGTATTTTTAAAATGCGGACTAGTCCGCATAAGAACATATATATATGTAGGCATAACGTGTTAGATTCTTATTTTTGCCGTTCGATTCTGTACTACATTTTGTATATTTTTCGCTGAGCATTCGACTCACTCCCTCATTTATTATGGCAGTTTGGATGAGGTTTCATATCTTGAGAGCATTATGCAGGTAAGTACATGTCCTTTATCTTACGTCAGTATATGTGTATGCATGGACTCCGGGGTTCTCCCCATGAGTCCCTCACGTAGTTTGATTTGAAATTGAAATCTCATGCTAAGTACGTGAAACTCTAATTAAAATAAAATCGGATTAGCATTATTATATACGTTATTTCATTGCACTTCACACCTAATGCTCTGGTCGGACCGGGTTGACTACATGTAACCTATAAATTCGGGTTGAGGCGTTACATATATACCAAGGCTCATATCATTCAAAAGAAAATATGGAAACTAGGGTTTTAACTAAAGAAGAAGAGGAATAGGACATATTCCTTACATTGGTAGACTTAGTCTGATGAACAATGACTGACTGCCGCTTAAAAGTTTCTTTTTCTTTGGTGAACAGTAGAATTCGACGACCTTCTTTCCAACAGAACCTCCTCTCTCCTTCAAAATCTTAATTTCTCATCCTAAATTGGAAAATAAGGTATTAGCAGCTTTGAAAAGTATACCAAGGGTTGCTATTTATAGGAATTACTAGGGAACCTAGAGTTTCCACTTCTGACATCACCTTGTCATAAATATCCCTCTAAAAATGGTTTTAGAACCTCCCAGACTTGTTCATCAAGTTATGACCTAATCAAGCCACATCATCACCTTACGTGTTGAGCCTCTACAAGTGTAGGCCATGAAAAGCCATTGCATGTTCCCTTAGGTTATGGCCTTCTTTTCACATTCGTGACTTATTCCTTCAATGGCCGTGGACTTTTCTATAGAACTCCAATTATGGCAGAGGCTTCCTATAAGGTCTCAATCTAGTAAGTTTTTAGAGTTATTACATTTAAAAAGCCCTCTGAAAATCATGAAAACTCCCTTTTATGGCAAAAACTCTAGGGAATCCAAGATCCAATCCGTTCCTATTTGACCTATATTAAACTAAAATTATAAAATATAAAATATGATGATGAAAATTTATACCCCTCGTTTGCCAAACACCAAAAACTGAACGTCGATATAGACGCACCATATAAGGTCGAACATTTTAATGACCATGAAACACACAATAACCCTTCGAAGAGGTGCTCATGCATTCCTCTAGACTCACGTGATAATTGACCAAGTACTCTAAGCATCCGAAGAGTGCATACCCAACTCTAGAATGTTACGACCCAGTGTGCGTACGACCTCCTCCATGAAACATGAAACATTCCCCCTAGTACGTATGGTTGAGGGACATCTACCTAGCCTCATTGATTCGCATGTGGTTGACAACGTATGACATGTACCGAACCTGTAGTTGAGCATTTTGGGTAGTGTAGAATGGTTTTTTGGATACTATGTAAAGTCAGTAGGAACATATGTTAAATAAGATAATTAGTTTCCTCACAAAATCTTTGTAACCTTCTTTATTTCAATTAATATATGATCTCCCTTAGCTTCTTTGCGGACGTATGTTAAGATATGACTGAACCACGTGTATTTGGTGTTACTTTCTCTACATTATTCCTGATATCTTTATAAGTTTGTAAGGTGTTTAATTCTCACTCCAACATCTTTGGCATTGTGTTGGAAATGATGACCCCCAATTTTAAAATCTCTCTCTTTCAAAACTATAAAAAAAAATTTAAATGCGGAATAGTGACGGTTCAACCAAACAACTACATAAACAAAATTTTAATTTCTTTTAATTAAAATTAAACAAAACACAAAGTGAAATTAAATTAATCAACAATACAGTTTTCACTTAAACAAATTAGCTCAACCCAAGTCCTAGAAATTTGCCTAACAATTAATTAATCAATTTGCAATTTAGACCAAACCAAATTTTATCCAATAAAATTAATGACTTGAATTAAATTAATATTTACCCAAATTGAATTTACACCAAATTAAATATACCAATTTTATATTTTTACCTAAGCATGCATCTAATGTGATTTGTGAAAGATAAAATAAGTAAACAACCACTACGCCGCGATGTACGAGGAAAAACCCACAACAGGAAAAAAACCTCGGACGACCCTAGCCTCAAATCCACTAAGTATGGTATTATAAGTACAAGACAATAAGACTTACAACACTCGACTTGACTTCATACAAACCCCGACGCTCTTTCTTGTACACGCCTCTGCCTAGCGAATAACCACAGAGGTCCACCGCGGTCTCGGAATCCACCGATCGGGCTTTTCTTGGTCACCGTCACCCGAGCAAGGAGACTTTCTCCAAGTGGATATGTCAAAGCAAACGAACTTTTTCTTTATGGGATGCAGAAGTAAACCCAAACACTCTTTTGGTAGAGATAAAATCGGTGCCAAAAACTCCAAGCAAGGATATATAATAAGGAACTTGGAATAAACAAACTATTGGGTGTGTATGTATTTTAGGTGAATTTAATCCTTATAACTCAAACACAAAATATGGAAAATTTTCTTAGAAGATTTGTTCTCTCTAAAAACTCTTAGCATTTGAAAAAGTTGCTTGAAAAAGGTTGGTTTCCGCACTACATAATTCTGTCGAAAAGTAGTGGGGAAAAGGCAGTGGGAACATGGTGAAAACTGTAAAAAACTGCCCAAAAACTGTTCCCGCCAATGTCGTTCGAACGACTTTTTCGTTCGAACGACTTTACTAACGAGGTTCCAAAAGGGAAAAAGGAAATTCGTTAGAATTCTTTTTAGAATGACCTGGCAATCTCGTTCGAACGAGATGCAGTTCGTTCGAACGACATGCCAATCTCATTCGAACGAGATGCCAGATCGTTCGAACGTGTCAGAAAAATAAAATATTATTTTTAAGCCCAAAACTTTTTATGAAAAGTTTTAAAAAATATTTTTCGAGTAAAATAAAGTCGTTAAAAGTATTTTATAAAAACTTTATAAAATACACCCAGTAAATTTCCAAAGCTCCTATATATTTATAAAATGCATTCATACCTAAGGAGCATTGGAACCAATGTTGTTGACGTAGAAATGAGTCACACTAAACCCGCCATATGATGAAGATTTATACTCTTGGCCACTACGTCTTCAACTAACACGTCATAGGCTTGGATGGATACACTTGAACACTATCCTATGACTCAAATGTTTTGTCCGAAATTGAGCCAACACTACATTAGACTCAATCGGTGACTTATGTCCTTACACATTGTCTATGGGAATAAATTTATTTTTACCATAACCGACACATTGTAACGTTGGTCATCAATGGCCTTGTTTAATAAGGATTTTTGCAGGAGAAACTAGTGAAGATTAACATAGTTGCAATAGGCCCCTTTGACACTTGGACCCATCCCCAACAAAAATAGGGAAGATCAAAGGTGGATTAAGATGCCCAATTCCTCCATAAATGGTTCATGTCACATACCAAAATGAAGATAATATGCCTAAGTTGCCACACCCTCCTACAGTTGTCTCATCCACTATACGAGCCACTTTGTTCAAAAGGATGAACCCTCGTATCACTTCGACGAATATAGACTATGCTTCTAGGGTGTCCGCTTTTAATTGAGACATTCTTGACTGCCATATGTCACATGCCATCAAATTTCCAATGGTTGATGTGTGACATCCCACAAATTTCATATTTTGGGTGATTAGTCTTTTGTACACAATTTACGAGCGTCAAACAATTAATAATATTACCAACATGTGGAATAGTATAAGAGTGCAAATGAACATAGATAATCTCAAACAATACAAATATGCCAGTAAATAAAAACCAGAATATTCATAGAAGTACAATATAAAAATGAATACGAAAAAACTAATACAACCCATATATCATAATAAATCCTTCGAACGCAAAATTTATCAACTACCACTGAATACAATTCTCTAGATGAATTCAAACTATACAAATTGTTGTAAGACTATAAAACTAAAACGTAAGGAACTCTACATTTAAAGCAGGCTTTAAGGAGAGTGTTATCAAGACACATCAATAGAAAAACATTTACACCTTACAAGATGCTAGATGAGTTTATTTGTCTCCAACTACGTGAGTCGAAGATTTAGATAAGAGACACAACAAATCAACAAGGAAAAAAAAATGAAGGTCAAATTAAGAAAAATCATACATAAAATTCCTTATTCGTGCATCAACCCATCATTGTCTGGTTCATTGGAGGCATCATTGCAATTTGCTGTTGTTGTAGACTCGGGTTTCTAGCCACATTTCCCGACCATCCTATAAAACCATCATTTTCAATTTTAAAACTTCACAAAAAATATCTATTGATTCCGTACAACAACCTACCATCAACAAATTACAAAACATATTCTGAATAATTGACTTTAAACTGTGAATAACAAAAACTTAGAATTAAATTACATGATGCATTTTTAGAATAAAGAAGCTATGAGACTTATTTGATGATTAAGTATATAAATTTAGTCTTTCGATTTAGAGTCCCTATGATTGTAAAGGAACGATAATATTTTTTTTTAGTTAGAACATATTTTCTATTCCTAACTCTCTAACGGAAATCATTTCAAAGTTAAGATTTCATTATTGATGTGAATGATTGCATACCGGAAAATGATTTGTTTATGTAGGCTAAACACAAAAGATTTACTCAAAAACTTTTTCCTATGCATATGGGTGGTAAAATAAAAGTTAGAAACTGAAATAAATAAGTTACACCATGTAGTTTAAGAGCGGGCGGATAACATTTTGGGTTATTTGGGGGTTGTCGCCAAATAATTCATTGATATTGACTTTGGCCCCCAACGTTTGCATTTTTTGTGATTTGACACCCGAAATGGCTTTTAACGACATAAAAATGTCGTAAAACGTGTTTGGTAAAACTCTTGGTGACACTTTTGAGTCGTTGAAAGTTATTTTGGAGACAAACCCCAAGATACGAAAATAAGAGGGGCTAAACTCAATTTTAAATAATTAATGGCGCCAAACCCCAAATAAAACATTTTATATATATAAAAAAATAAGTTTAGCTACTAAGAAACACAAAAATGGGACAATGCCTTAAAAATATTTGTTCTTCTAAGGAAAACAATGCATATCCAACACCTTCCCAAATAAACTTTAAGAGAATACAAATCAACTAAAATATTATAAAATTGTTTGTCACTTGTCCGGACATTATGAGCATTTTCACCAGAAAGATTGAAAGTTTAAAATGTTTGTTTAACAACACAATGTTGATTTCTCATGTTTGAAAGAAGATACAAATATAAGCATTAATTTGATCACTTACCAATAGAAGGGTCGATGCCTCTTTTTTGGAGCTCCCTATATTCTTGACAAAGAGCGCACCACTCACAAAAGCAGTGTGTAATCCAATCCGGTGCAGGTGACTCAATGAGACCGTAACGATCCCTAAGTTTTGTACGGTACGTGCATGAAATTAAACATGGCATTGCGATACAGAAAGCGATCACTCCATAAAGCATTCCACTAGTCGCACATGCTGCGTATATATATATATATACCACATGAAATTAGGCAAGGAAAGATGGGAGCTTTTTTAACCAATTTTTTTTTTATATATTATTTGTTGTCAAACTAGAATATGCGTGTCACTTACGGGTTTGGCCTTTGTCAACGATCTCTGCAATCTGCCCAAAGGTTACACATGGGAAGCAAGCAGTTATGACAGCTGCAATGTAGCACACAATTTAGTGTTGTTTATTTAAACAATAAAATAATTAAGAACACGTCCACTTTAAAAGTGACTGAAAGTTACGAAAAGAATACTTAAGACTAATTTTCTTAAGGTCATCGAAAACATCTCTTATTCTACTAATAGTATTTTGACTTTTACAATCATATATATTTAAAATAATAAATATGATCAAAGGCTAATTAAGAAATAAAATTTCGTGCATACACCAATTTTTTACACACAATTGTGGGTGCAGATAACATAGTTTAAGACGTAAGTGATCAACTTATTATATATAAGTATATATAAGAAACACAGAAATTTATATCCAAGCCTTTGATCGGGTCGGCCTATTTGTTCTTTGACAGTCGAGCTCAAGCTCATCGCAGTATATTTGCACATCTAAAAACTCATCCAACCTAGTCAACTCATGCCTACTTAACGTGACCAAGTCGTACAAAATCGGGGTGATGCCTTTTGGACTGGGCATGTGGCGGGTCTATGGTCACTCTAAAGGGAGCTAAGCCTGCAATAAAGAAAAATGAAAAGGGCGTCTTTGCAAGAATAGTATAAAAATAGCTCATTTTGTTTTTGGCCCCTAAAATTCTTTCAAGTGACCCCAAGCAAAACTTATAGTGGATGAACTCTAATTTTAAATAGCTAAGAGCCTGTTTGGTTTGCAACTATAATTCTATTTTCTGTGTTTAATACAATTCTAATAAGAATCTGCGTTTAACAACCTGTTTTTAAACACAGAATTATAATATTTCTGTGTTATAATCAAGTTTTTCGGTGTTTTATAACTTCTATTTTTTATTTTTCAACTCAAAATTATCCTTTCTTAATAATTTAATGCAAGTATACCATAATATATAATATACATACATAATACATTAATATGTGTGTAATTCTTATAAATATAAAAAAATATATGTACATGTACATAAAATTACGTATAGAATAATATAAAGTTAAATAATATTATCAATAGATAGATGATACTTATATATAGTTTTATACATGTATTATTAATGTATGAAATAATATAAAATATACATATAGTACATATGTATTAAAAATATTCTCAATTCATGTATGTATATAATTTTATAATGAATTATACATGCAATATATATATATATATATATATATATATATATATATATATATATAAACTCCCCAACATACTTCATTAAATATACCTAAAAATACATGGTATTAAATGTACATGTATATAATTTATGATAACATACTTCATTAAATATACCTAAAAATACATGATATTAAATGTACATGTATATAATTTATGATGTATGTATGTATATATATACATTCATGTATCATGTATGTATGAAAGTTTTATGTATGTTCATATATATATGAATACACACACACACACACATATTGTGTGTGTGTGTGCGTGTGTTCAATATAAATATATATGATTGTCAATTTTATTAAATTTTTAAAAAACTGTATTTAAAAACAAGTTTACCAAACGCACACCAACAATTATAAACACAAAAAACTGAATTTTAAAACTGTATTTAAAAATATCATTTAAATCGAGTTTTCTGAGTAGCGAACCAAACGGGCCTGATCCAAATATTATATTTTCAATAGAGAGGTAAAACTAATAAAAGAGGGAGAGAGTTACCGTTTGATGGATCTTCCATGCAGTCAAATAATTGGGTATTCCAAGCCTCGGATTGAGCAGGTGGTACTGTTGGGGTGTAAACAGGGACCCCCATCCCCACTGAAGATACTGGTTTCATGGGAGAATAGACTTGGTGTTGAGCTTGAGCTTGAGGTGGAGGATAAGCTTGGGGTTGAGCTTGAGGTGGAGGATAGGCTTGGGGTTGAGCTTGAGGTGGAGGATAAGCCTGGGGTTGAGCTTGAGGTGGAGGGTAGGCTTGTGGGTGTTGTTGGAATTGGTTTTGGTATTGTTGTTGTGCCTCATGTTTCGTGGGCTTTTCCAACTCTTCTTCATGATGGGTTTGGTTGTTTTCAGATGGATTTCCACCGTCGACACGTCCCATTTTCGTATTTGCTCTCTTTACTTGTGTTTCGAGAGAGAGAGAGAGAGAGAGAGAGAGAGCTATGGCTATTAGTTTACCGTAATAGCTTTATAAGGGAATAACATACTTAGGATATACTAGGGCAAGTGGTATAGAAACGTGGCCAGGCAATAGGAATAAACTGGTTTATGTGACGAGGCCAATAAACTTAGACTAGAGTTGGTATGTATGGGTTGACTTTATCTACATGACAGTAATATGAATTGGAAATTATGCAATGGTGGACTAGAACTGCTCTATGAGTGGTTAGACATTGACAATGGATATTGATGGGCTGGCAAACTTAATCCAATGTGGTGTCTTTCCCGTACATAGAGGGAAAAACAGCGAGGTATATAATTGGTACTAGTTTATACGGTAATAGAGTAGCAAGAATGTACGACTAATGTTACGAGGATCAAAATAGTACCTCATTAAATACAATAGCGTAATGACGCCTCTACCCTAATTATTCAACTCACTCATAGCCTAACCCTAGAGTTAGGTTTATGCAGCTACTTTAACGCCCCAAACTTTAAGTTAACTAACCTGAGCAGGGGTGTGCACGAAATCGAATAGATCGAAAAAATCGAATCGAATCGATACTACTTTTGCGAGTTTTTTAAAATTCGGTCTTAATTCGGTCTAAAAATATTTAGGACCGCATAATTCGGGTCACTCTCGGTCTTAGGTCTTAAAATGCGATTTTGGACCGAATCGGACTGCTTTTATTATTATTATTATTATTATTATTATTATTATTATTATTATTATTACTATATATTTATTTTATAACTCACTCACACGGACATGGTGACTCAACCCAACATAATCTAATCCCTCCCCCAAACCCCTCAGCTATTCTCTCTCTCTACATATGAGATACAACGGCGCACCCTCATCTCTCTCTATGCCACACAGGTATGATTCTTACCCCTCATCTCTCTCTACATACAAACTTTGTCTGCTTCTGCAGTAAACTCTAACGGCTCCAGTAGGGCAGTAAACTAAGGTACGAACCCTGATTTCATTTTCTCTGATTTCATCTCCTTGCTTCCATTTCTGCGCATTTGTTATTGTTTGGTCTTCCCATCAGGTTGAGTCCTTTCACGTGTCTCAATTCCATTCTACAGCACATCACAACCATGTCTATTTTAAAAGTCAATCTACCTTGAGTTAGCTTCAAGTATTAGCTTATCAGGTGGTACCAGTAGATAAATTAAAAGACAATAACGTTTAGGAAACATAAATTTTAAGATTAAACATTATGGGGCTTTTGCAAATTAATATTTTTTTAGAAGACGTTTCTCTTTCAAAGAGATTTGGCCACTTCAATTAATTATATATACCCTTCCGTGTGTATATGCAGTAACAAATAAGGATGCGTAAATTTCTTTATGAGATATGCGGCCACAGTGTGGTATTGAAGAAATATTTTTTTAGGATCTTTGGGGCTATAGTGTGGTAAATTTCTATATGCAGTAACAAATACGGATCTTTAGTGGAAGTGTGCTATGGAAAAAATATTTTTTTTGGTTGGAAGTTGTACAATAAATGTAAGGATTTCGTGGATCTTTTATTTGGGTATGGACCGAATACGGACCGAGACCGAACACGAACAACTTGAAAATCGAATAGGATCGAGATCGATTATTCCGGTCCGATCTCGGTCCATAATTTTTTAGGATCGATCGATGCGGTCCGGTCCCAAAAATACCTCAAAACTGGACCGGACCGGACCGCGAACACCCCTAAACCTGAGCCTAGTTAAATTATATTAAATTAAAATTATAATTAGTAAAATATGATGAGGGAAATTTCCACCCCTCATTGGTCGAACACCAAGATCTTAAGCTTGTGGCGGATGGACCATTGGAGATCGAACAACTAGATGATCACGAAACACATAATGACCCTTCGACGAGGTGCCCAGGCATTCTGCTAGGGTCAAATGACAATTGACCAAGTACTCCGGCATTCGAAGAGTAGACCCGGCACTAGAATGTTGCATCCCACTATGCATACGACATCCACCTTGGACCATTGACGAGATCCACTCACCCAATACATACGGATGATGGACAACTACCGAGCCTCATTGATCCACACGTGGTCGACCACAACCAGCAAGTACCGAATGCATAACTACCATTTTGGATAGTGTAGAATGGTTGTATGGATACTATGTAATGTTAGTAGGAAACCTATGTAAAACACGACAAGTACTTTATCGATAAAGCTTTGTAGCCTTCTCTAGTTGAATTCAAACATAATCCCCTTATATTCGCCATATGAATGTAGATTAAGATCAGACTGAATCACGTACATATGGTGTTAGTTTCTCTTACGTTATTCTTCATTTCTTAATGAGCTTTAAGGTTTTTAATTTTCACTTCAAAATCGTTGGTGTTGTCTATGAGAATCAATGTGTTTCTACGATAAACCGACACATGGTAGCTCATGCCATTTGGCCTTGGCGAACATGGAATTTTGCAGGAGTAACTAGCGCAGATGCGAACGTAGATGCAGTAGGCTCCTCCAGCACGAGAACCCATCCCTAAAAAAATTAGGGACGGTCAAAAGGAGTTTCAAGATGCCCCGATTCCTCCATAAACGGTTCATGTTAATGACCAAAACGAAGCGAATATGCCTCTGTTTCCATATCCTCTTACGGTCGTCTTATCCACTATATGAGTCTTTATGTTGAAAAGGATGGAACCTGCTATCGCTTTGGTGAATAGATACTACACCTACAGGACGTCCCTTTTCAGCCCAGACATTCTTGATTACCATATGTCGCATGCCTTCAAATTGACGACGATGGATGTGTGACACCCCACAAATTCCATATCTAAGGTGAACAATCTTAAATATACAATTTATGACAATTAAACAATTAATAACATTATCAATATATGGAATGATATAAGAATGAAAATGAACATATATAATCTCAAACCATACAAATATGATAGTAAGTAAAACCTGAATATCCATACAAGTACAATATGAAATTGAATATGAATAAACTAATACAACCCAAATATCATAAAAATACCCTTGAACACAAAATTGATCAACTACTAGTAAGTACAAATATCTAAATGAAATCAAACTACAGAACTAAATATACAAAGTACTCTAACACAAGACCTGAAAAATGTAGTCCTTTGGAATTAATATCGTTATTCTAGTCCTTTGGTCCCCACCACAAAACCTAAAAAATGTTAGTCAATGAAATGCGGGTCAAGCCCACTGCAAGAAATCTTCTACATCACCCAAGCATAGATAATAATAAACTATACTAATACCATGCGATCCTCAAAATGCATAAAATATAACTCTCCAAATAACATATCCAACGATTTGTAGGTAATGTATCTTTACCTATAGAATAAATAGTAATCATAGTTCTAATATATAAGTTTTGATACAATTGATAAACTCTACCCTTATGGATAATCACTAAGTAACCTTTAACCATAAGGATTCTACTATCACACATGAGCTACTAGGACTACCATAACCTATGTCATACTCTGACACTAATCAATAAATATATAATCATCTCCAGATCACCATCTTGATCTAAATGATATTAGGTATTATCCTAAACCTATGTGTCACATCACCACATCATGTCCTAAATCCTACATAGAATCAGACTCCATACATGGGACATAAAATCCTAACAGGGAATTGCATATACACTTTTTCCCATCCCAGAGGTCTAATGTTAAATGGATTTCAAACACGAGCATAAAAGAACTTCATTCTAAGGCACTACCCTATACATAACTACTTACATCAAGAGATGTGACACTAACTAATCTTCCTCTTACTTTTTAGAGATCCAAATCATAAGTCCCTATCATGATAGTGCCCCCTAATCAAATACTAAATACACTATGTAACACCTCGTAATTTTTGGGCAATTATTTTAATTCATTTAATTCGGTAATTAGTACTTCTTAATTTATGGGAATTAATTAATGCGAATATTTAAAAGTACTTATATTTAAAATAAGTTAATGAGTGAGGATTTATTTTAAAAATATAATCTGGATGGCAATTTTAGTGCACGGTTGAGTCCGGTAGAGTGGAATTAGTCTAAAAGAAGTGGGTACATACATATATAGGGTATTGGGGTCCAATTACACACGTGTGAACTTAATAATGAGAGTTTGGGCCATTTTAATAGGGGCCCATAGGCACAAAACGTGAATAGTATTTTTACCCTAAGATGTGTAAGGGGTTAGGCATCATTAAGTCATAATAGAAGACTAAAGAGAGAGAAGAAAGGAAGAGCAAAAGGAAAAGTAAATTTGGGGATCTTGAAGAGGCAATTGTAATTCAACTTCATCTTTCCAAGCCCTAGTTCATCTTGGTAAAGTCAAGTGGTTTAAATTTTGAGTATCAAATTGTATCTATCTATTCATATCATAGAAGGTGTAATCAAATTGAATGTTAGGGTTATTTCTTGCATAAATTGGGGTTTTCTCCTTAGAATGACTATAAATCTGTAGATGATTTAATAAATATTGCAATTGATGATTGAGGATTTGAAAATTGATGAGACTATTAGGGCTAGGATTAATGTAATGGAGAAAGGGGATTAGGATGAATTGGGGAAAGCGTTTCTGTATAAACCTGCTCAAAATAGGGGTTTTAAATTCATCAATGGCGGACTGGGATTATGCAGAAGCAAGACAGAGGAGGAATTACCACTGTCGTTCGAACAACAGTGTAATTCGTTCGAATGAGATCCATTGTCATTCGAATGACAGGGCTCTTCGTTCGAATGAGATCTGATGATTGTCAAATTTCTGAAATCTCCTGATTCATACCTGCTATATTAAAAGTTTATAGTTTCTGCCCTAACTAAAATTGTGAAATTCAATATTGAAATAAGGTTAATTTGGAATTTATTAACCTTGGGATTATTTTACTAAATTGCGTGATATGAGAGATATAAGCTCATGCTTTAGTATATTATAATCTTGTTATTTAAAGGGATTAAACTTGATTATAGAAAATTAAATGGTGGACTAGAAACACTTAATTTCGGGCCTAGAGATAGGGAGTCCGGTTATACTTGAAAGGGGTTGCATTAAGATAAGGGAAATTAATGTGTAAATAATAATAATAATAATAAGGAAGTAGGGGCGTAGACTTAAATATTTTAGGCTTGGGTATAGGCATGATACTCTAATAGCCTGGATTTCTATATATGTCGATGTGTAGTACATATATGAGTTTATATATATATATATATATATTTGTGAGAATTATATATATAGTAAAGCCATACCAATATAAATGTTATCATAGGAGGTTGTGCGATGAGGGTCAATCCCCTGACTTGAGGAGCAGGGCGAGTATAATCCCTAGGCCATAGCGTCTGTGACTTAGGGGTGGACCGTTGGCATGGAGCGGACACTTTCGGTGGGAACTATGGACGCCTCCTATGCGTTCGGTGATAGCATTATATATCCGACATATGTGTGAATGTTGAGATATGATATGTATATATAGTGCAAAATTATATACGGGAATTTACATATATACATGGCGTGAAATGTATAGATTTTATAACTTGTGCAAATGTTATATGAAGTAAAGTGAAAGATCTATGATCCATATAAGTTAATGCGAGTAATAACTTAATAGGTAAAATACTATACTCACTTGGGGTGTATTAGTGGGGTAATTAGTATAGTATTTGGGAAAGTCTAGTTATGAGGGAAGTGGCTAGGAGCATTATGTTTAATCCGTTAGGCGTGCACATTAGTTGAGGGGTGAGGTAAACTCAAGGGAGTGCGCGACACTAATTTAAATATGAAGAGCATTTGCATATTTACTTATTGCACTTAAATTTACTTGCTAAATATTTTCAAATGTTTTAGGTTTTAACCCTTACTTTAAAATCTTTTCAAAAACCTTTTAGGTGTCCTCCCACAAGGGCGTCAGGCTTGACTCCTTCTTACAGGGAACGTGGCTGCAGCTATGTGGAGTGATGTGATTTCTTTGATGTAGTCATTTATGTCATTCTATCTTAGATAGGGATCTTGTCAGTTGTACTTTCGGACTTGTACTTTATATTCGGTATTGGCATGTATTGAGATACTTTGATATTCACATTTTGGATGGCTTGTAGTCGATGTTGTTCGACAGACTATTATACTTACATTATGGCGTGTATTAGTTTCATTCTTGTTTTGGTTTAATTGCTATTTTAGTAGGTTGTTGGGTTGGATTAAAAGATAATATTTATTATTAGCTTAACGAAGGACTAGGTGGTTAGTAATTAATGAATGTACGACAGTGATGCTAAGAATGAACCATATGAGATTCCTGTTTAATTTGATATAGGACTGATCACCCAGTATTTTATTAAGCGGGTGTCACAGATGGTATCAGAACATAAGGTTCTAGTATCCTTAGGATCTGTGCGGCTTACTTTAGTTTCAGCGTTGCGTTCTTTAGCATACAGCCCTATTATTAGGACTGTTGACTCATATTATGTTTGTTGGTTATCACTCTTCTGCTATTTCAAGATTTGTATATATTTTGAACTAATACAACTCGTTCTATATTTCAGATGCCGCCTAAGAGAATGAGAGGTAGACCCGCGAGGGCAGCCGCTCGAGCAAAAGAGGGTGAGGCTCCCCAGGAGCCTGAGGTACAACAACCACAAGGGGTTTGTTTCTACCGAGAAGGTAGCGGGTATAGTGGCACATGCGGTTAATGTCGCCATGACAGTAATGGCAGCTCACCTTCCTCAGCATCAGCCACCATAGCATATGGCTCTAGTAGGGCAAGGTCCCTCGGGGCCGATAGAGTGGCAAAGAGTGCGGGAGGACTTTCAGAAGGGTCATCCCCCGGAGTTCTAGGGTAGTGCGGATGTGATTACAGCTTACCAGTGGAGGAATTATATATAGAGGCACCTACGGATGGTGGAGTGTAGCAAGGTATCGACGCAGATGCTTGCGACATTTAGTCTAACGGGAGCCGCATTGCAGTGGTGGGAGTCCACTACCACAATTAAAGAGAGGGATTATATGGCAGTAGCAGAGTTTTGGGCGCGGTTCGACCGCGAGTACTTTCTCCTGGCCATCGAGACAGAGATGAGGAGGAGGCTTAAGGAGTTGATGCAGGGAGATAGATCTGTTGTCGAGTACGAGGAGGAGTTCACTCGTCTGGCCACTCTCGTACCAGATGAGGTGAATAACCAGGAAATGAAGAAAGCTATGTTTGTGGATGCGTTGGCTTGGAGGATCAGGCAACATTTGATAGGGAATCCGAATTTTTTGGTGTATACTAATGTGGTTAATGCATCCCTTCTTCATTGTCAGGATCATCACTTCCATCTTAAGGGAAACAAGAAGGGTGGGGAGTCGAGCCAGTAGGGCAATGCCAATGGAGGTACTTTGAGTGGTGCACAGCAGGGGCAGGATACCCGTCAGGGAAATCCCACCAAGAGATTTAGATTTGGAGGTCAGAGATTTAGGCAGGGCCCAAATCAGTAACAGGTTTCTCAGGACCACTAGTTCCAGGGGAACAATGGGGGTGGCCATCAGGTCCAACAATCGAGGCAGCCTCGCTGGGGTTGCTAAGGCCAACCTCAGGGATCGCAACATTAGGGACAACAGGGTCAGTATCAGGGGAACAACTAGAGACTCTGTTATATTTGTGTCCAGGAAGACCACCTCAAGAGAGATTGCCCACGGAGAGATAGGGGCCAGCAACAGGGTGCCCTATAGGGACATCAGGCTCAGGGACCTCAGGCAGCACTAGCACTCTCGATCTAGCAGTAGTTGGGACAATTGCAGTACATACGTGTGTACAACGTTCGAGATGTTTCGATCCCTCCAGCACCACCCGTACTGCCAGCAGTTGAGGGTACATTCCCTATCCATGGTTATGATGGTAGAATTATTTTCGATGCTGGTGCATCACATTCATTTGTTAGGACCCGTTTTTCTAGAATGCGTCGCATTCATTTATTAGGACCCATTTTTCTAGAGTGGTTAGGTTACTAGACAAATTTCATAGTATACTCATGTGTGTAGAATCACCAATAGGTGGTGGATCGCTTGTTCACTCTATTTGTAGAGGGGTAGACATTGTGATTAGGGGTTTGAGTTTTTTGACGGATCTTTTGGTATTGGATTTGAATGGATATGATGTTATTTTGGGTAGGAATTGGTTAGCAGGTTATAGAGCGATGGTTGATTGTTATGAGAGAGCCATAGTGTTCGGTATCCCGGGACAAGAAATATTTTTAGTGGCGATGCCCCCTCTTGAAGGATGATCGCGCACTCACTTATATTACCTTAAGGAGGAGACCTCACAGGAGGTGGTGGTTCTGATATGTTCGATTTCGATGGTGAGGGACCATGAGGACGTATTTTAGGACATACCGGGGCTACCACCCAGTCGAGAGATTGAGTTTATCATTGACCTAGTGCCACGTACTAGACCGATAGCCCGAGCGCCTTACCGAATGGCCCCTTCTAAGATGTGTGAATTGAGGGAATAGATTCAGTAACTTTTAGGTTCGGGATTTATTTGACGGAGCACATCTCCATGGAGTGCACCCATGTTGTTTATGAAGAAGAGGGACGTCTCACTCCATTTATGTGTTGATTATCGAGAGTTGAATAAGGTCACGATTTGAAACAAGTATCCACTGACTAGAATTGATGATCTTTTCGACCAGTTACGAGGGTCAGCATTCTTCTCCAAAATTGATCTTCGATCGAGGTACCATCAGTTGAGGATTCGAGAGGAAGACGTTTCAAAAATTTATTTTCTATCGCGGTATGGTTCTTATGATTTTCGAGTGATGCCATTCGGGCTCACCAATGCACCGACGGTATGCATGGACCCTATGAATCGGGTTTTTAGAGATTTTCTCGATCAGTTTATCATAGTGTTCGTAGACGACATTTTGTTCTATTCACGCATGGAGAAGGAGAATGATGAGCATCTCCGCATGATCTTACAGACATTATGGGATCACCAGCTTTATGCAAAGTATGAGAAATATGGGTTTTAGCTTCGAGAGGTGCAGTTCTTGGGCCATATTGTGTCGGAGCAGGGTATTTTTGTAGACCTAAGCAAGGTGTCAGCGGTGAGGGAGTGGGGTCAGCCCACGACACCGACTGAAATCAGGAGCTTTCTGGGGTTAGATAGGTACTACTGCCATTTCATCAGAGGGTCCTCCAGGATAGCAGGATCGCTGACCAATTTGACTAGAAAGGGACTGCCTTTTGTATGGAGCGATCAGTGTCAGTTAGCATTCGATGAGTTGAAAGACAAGCTAACATCATCCCCCATTTTAGCACTACCGAGGGCAGGAGTGGATTATCGAGTTTATACTGACGCATCCTTACAAGGACTATGGGGTGTGTTACAATAAGAAGAGCGTGTTATAACTTATACGTCCCGAAAGTTAAAGCCCCCACAAGAGGAATTACCCAACCCATGATTTGGAGTTGGCCGCGGTAGTCTTTTCCTTTCGAATTTAGAGGCATTACCTTATAAGGGATAGATTCACCTTGTTCACGGACCATAAACCATTCCAATATTTGTTTACTCAAAAGGATTTGAATATGAGGCAATCGAGGTGGTTGGAGTTCATAAAGGATTATCAGTTTGATATTCAATATCATCCTGGTAAGGCTAATGTAGTTACGGATGCATTGAGCCGACGGACTAAGGGGGATTTGGCGGTAATTTGTAAGTCAAAGTGGAGCAAACTTAGGCACGATGATGAGGTCGTCAAGGCGTGTATGGTGGTTTTAGCAGTCACGCCCAAAATTATTATGCGGGTGGTGAGGGCTCAGGCAGATGATTCTTTTTGCCAAGACATGGTGAAATAATTGCTAGAAGAGGGTGTGGACTCCTACTTCATTAGCTCTGAAGGTGGGTTACGCTTTAATGGACGATTAGTCTTGCCAGAGGATGAATATTTGAGACACGCCGTGTTGATGGAGGCTCATGGCTCCAAGTTTGAGATACATCCTGATCGGTACAAAATGTACCAAGATATGAGAAGGCAATACTAGTGGACGGGGATGAAGTAGGACATTGCGGAGTTTGTCTCAAAGTGTGGCACGTGTTATCTTGTGAAGGTAGATCACCAGAAATCATTGGGGATGTTGCAGCCACTAGAGATCCCGCTGTGGAAGTGGGAGAGCATCTCTATGGATTTCATTAAGGGGTTACCTGTTTCACATAGAGGACATTATTCTATATGGGTCATTGTAGACCGTTTGACCAAGGTGGTCCACTTTTGGCCAGTTCGTACGGATTTTGAAACTTTATAGTATACGAGATTTTTTATCACGAAGATAGTTAGATTACACGGGGGCCCGATCAATATAGTGTCTGATAGGGACAAGATCTTTGTATCGCATTTTTGGCAGAGCCTCCAAGATGCTATGGGCACCGACCGATCTGAGGTTGAATAATGCCTATCATCCTCAGAAGGATAGGCAAACAGGGCGAATCAGATGCTCGAAGATATGCTACGGTTGTGCATTCTTGATTTTAGGGGAGGATGGGAGAAGTACCTTCCTTTAGTTGAATTAACATATAACAATTTGTACCAATTTACCATATGCATGGCCCCATTTGAGGCGTTGTATGATAGGCCTTGTCGCTCGCTGGCTTACTGGTTAGAGGTGGGGAACAACAAACTTTGGGGACCGGAGATGATTCGGGATACTTCCGGAAAGATTGAGTTAATGCGGGGGCATATCTATATAGCCCAAGATAGACAAAAGAGATACGCAGATGCAAATCGAAAGCATGTAGAGTTGGAGATCGGGGATCAGGTGTTATTACGGGTATCCCCTATGAGAGGAGTGATGAGATTTGGCAAAAAAGGGAAGTTAACGCCAAGGTATGTAGGCCATTTTCCCATCATCACTACACCAAAATAGGTGATTTGTAAGTGTTTTAAACAGTTACAAATGCCATTTGCAAGTGTTTAAAACACTTACAAATCGGCGCGTTGCAAAATAATTATAAGTGTTCAAAACCGTTGCAAATGTGATTTGCAAGTGTTCATTGGGAACACATATCCGTTTCGGACAACAGTTACAAAAAAAATTGTAAGTGTTCTGAACACTTGCAAAATTTTCGTTTGCAAGTGTTTAGAACACTTGCAAAATTCAGTAACCTTTTTTAATTTACAACGGTTATAAACACTTGCAAAAGAAAAAATATATTTTTTTTGTAACTGTTCAAAACACTTGCAAATATTAATATGTAAGGAAAAAATGTTCATTTTGTAAGTGTTCTGAACACTTACAGAAATTAAAATATTAAAAAAAATAAAAATTATCCACCTCATACCACCAACCTCACATTAAATGCAAGAAGTACAATACAACAAACAATTTATTAAATCAAGATTATGAATGATTAAATCAAAATAATAGAAAACTGCCAAAGATAAGAACAATTTGATAAATAGTGGAATACAGCATACAATAGATTAATGATTTCATTGAACACGATAATCGTGACAAAATCTTTTTCTTTCAACAATACAGCTCTTATGGAGGGAAAAGCGAAATTTACAATGCAAGCAAAAAAAAATCTTAGTGTTATATCTTCTTCCATTGAAGCTCTATAATTTTCTTCCATTGAAGTACATTTTCCCTCTAATTTGGTTAACCAAATTGGTGTTGGATAACTTCTTAATAGTTGTTTCTTGCTCCAACCAAAGAAAATATGATGTTTGTATGATTAGGAGCCTATGGTGGACTCATTAATTTGATGCCAATGTCGGTTGAAGAACCACACCGAATTAGTTTCTACTACGTATCCCTCCTCATTGCAGTGCCAACTTGACCAAAACTAGCCTTGCAAAAAGCTTAGTACTTCGGTTGTGGAACTGTCATGATGTATCATAGTATGAGTTTAATAACAGTCATCTATCTGGAGGATATTATATGGCAGTGGAATTATACTTTTATATATATTAATCTTACATGTTTTCCAAGCATTCAATATTTCATCTATAGTCAATGGTTCCGTATACAGGGGAAAATTGATCAATCACTGGAGTGCACATTCCATTTACAATGTTATAATCAAAGTTTAAAATAACAAATTTAAAAAAAATAGAACTGTAACAGGGTGCACTTTAACACGGTGCCACGTCACACGGTACAATTAAATACTAAATGTAGTATTAGTATGCAAAGCTATATTGGTGTACACCCCAAAGCAAGATTAATGTTTATCATTCTACAGTTGAGGATTAAGTTGAGGATTAAGTCCCGTGAAAAATAGTATTCATTATTCAATGAATCGAAATAGAAGCAACGTGCCTATTCTCCACAGTTGTGTTTTCTCTCCCTTCAACAGTTCAAATACCCAATCCCCAAAATAATAACAAATAAACCTCACATGATGACAGACACGCTTTAGATAGAAGGTCGTCTCCAAATTAAAACACCATACCGAAAAAAAGTATGGACCCAAATGAAACTTTGGAACATTTGGTCTGAGCAAAAAGCATCCTCCTCCCCGATTGGAGAATGCTGTGCTGCTTTCCTGCCTCATAAACCTTACTGTTCTGACCCTATGGAGCCACCAGTGCGACATCTAGGTATAGTTGTACACCCATTGTTCAGAGTGCGAGGAGCAGGTACTAGCAGGGATTCATAGTCTATACTCCCCAATCTCTACCTTCTATAAAATAAAACATAACCCTAACAAATACCACATGCCAAACTTACTATACATATGCTGGGCAGGGGAGCCCTAAACACAATATATACTGGGAAAATGTTCAACTATTCCATCAGCACGAGCTTCCGCTAGTATATAAATATATACAGAAACTGGGGCTTCCCAACTGGGACTTGCATTCTCAACAAGGGGAAAAAGATTAAATCTTGATCAATTAAGGAGAGAATGCAAGTCAATCAAACATGTTTATATCTATACCACGACAACAGACGGTAATGGCATAAAGACATCGGGGGCACAGACAAACAAACAATCTGCGAATAGCACAGTACTAGAAGGGAACGATTATAGTTAACAGTTGAAATATGATACCGTGTCAAGGGAATCAGCCCCAAGTGCAGCAAACTTGGACTCTCCAGTGACTGCTGAGTCCTCCGACAGCGCCAGCTGTTTCCTCACAATTTCACATACTTTGTCCACTGTCTCAGCTTTGGCCTGCTCAAATACATTGTACCTAAAACTGGTTATATCTTTTCCACAAGCCAAGTCATACGTGCTGGGATGGTATATTTCACATGCGAATGCATTTTAGCTTTAAAAGTTAATGTATTGTATAATTGGCACATCACAACTTAGCATCCAAACTTTAGAGGGAAAGAGGATTGGAAACCACTCGATCAAGAGTTCGATACCAAACCGACTCCCCAATGCTCAACATAGGAAAGTCATAACAATTAGATTAGGCCACTTCATACAACAAACAAACAATTATACCTACATTAGACAGAAAATACATTATATCAAGATTATCAAACGCACCGCACAGGAAACACGAAATCGAGATGGCGCTGACCGCAACTTCAGCGAGGGTATAGAGTAGTTTCCCCGCAGACCAAGCCGACTAACATGAAATGACTGAAAATATTAAACAACCGTTCCATATGTAGTACTTTTCTTCTTTCTATTTCCCTTGTGTCATTATACCATTTTCAAAAAGATAAATTAATATGAAGTCTGCAACTTGTTTTTTTTAAGAATTATAATGGATTACTTCGCAATGCCAATTTTTAAAAGTTAAATCTCCCTCTTCTTGTATTGATCATTTTTCTAGTTTAAAGAATATGGAAGAATAATTTGCAAAGTTTTCCAAAAATATTGAAATATGCTTACCATTCTCTTTTGTAGAACTATGAGAGAGTTTTTTAGCTACATTTTTCTTACTGTGCGTTTAAAATTGATTATAAATTATATTTGAAATGATATACAGTAGGCTCTTCTATTCAAACCACATTTCTAAACTGCAGTAAAACCGCATTTAATGTGGCTTGAGCTTAAGAGACTAACAAAATCTTCCCTATTTTGTGGAATAATTGATCCACACTTTCTTGCCAAGTTTACATGAGGTTTCTGTTTGGTGTAATAATGTGGGATAACTAGATTTATTCTTAGCAAGCACTAAAAATAAATCTACTCAATGCCATTTAAAATTGATATATTTGACTGGGCCCATTCAAAATGAAGAAACGATTTAAATCAGCTGGGGCCAAGTCACCTTGTCTGTAGAAAATATATGAGTTTCCTCCTGGTAGTGTCATTGAGTATATATTTCATTCTTAATAAGATTTGTTGAAATATTTGAGTTTTGTTTTTCGGTGTTCTTTCAATGTTATGCAATTTAGTGTTGTGTATTTTTTATGGGATAGGAAATGATATATCATTTATGAAACATATTGGCTAAAAGAAACTGACAGACTATAAATTTATGATTATCAGATTTGCAAACTACAAAGTATACAATTTTTAGAACTTATAAGGAATTGATTTAAAGATTTAAACGCAAATAAAGCTGCTAATCGCAGCAGCCAAAAAGGAAGTAGGAAGGAAGGCTTGGATCACCTAATTATCTTCCTCTGTTTGTGTAATAATTAGGGAACTTACAAATTCCTGTGTGATTGCAACATACAAGTCAATTCGAAAATAAAAAAGAACAGTACATATGAAACTGACCTTTAGGACCCTTAATTCAAGTTTTGTAATTTCTCGGTCGTTTATGTAAACTTATGTGTTCCCATTGCTTGCATTGTTACACCTAATTTGTGAGCTAATTTGTGAGAAAAATAACAGTGCATCTGTTACACCTAATTTGTGAGCTAGCAATGAGGCGACGAGATTACCCTCACTGTAGTTTCTGATGATCAAATATGTTTTTGCCTCCAACTCTAACGCGATTTCCTTTGCAACGTCCTAAAAGAGTTGCAAGTGCAAAAGGATTATGAAAATTATAAAGTTTTAATGAAAGGATTCCCTTTACGAATGTTGTAAAAGCAACCTTCAGTAATGTATTGGGGATATGGTATCATTATGTTGTAAAATCAACCTTCAAGTGAAACAATAGGTCTAAAAATGTGGACCCGTGATTTGGGGATAAAATACATGACGTGATAGGGATAGCACCCAAGGCAGGGGTCTCAATCCTTTTAAGGACATCAAAATGGGATGACAAAGGATATTAAGGGGGGCTGGCAGAGGTGCAAGCAAGTGAACCCAAGGTAGGGGTCTCAAAACTAATCCTGACCAGGTTGTATTGGTCTGTAGTTAAGTCACAGGTCACGAAGCGATGAGGGTACGAGTGCTATCCGAATAGTGCCTATTGGAATACGCCTTCTGGCATTCTTATACTTCTAAAATGGAGCCCGGACTTTAAACCTTCAGATATTAAGCCCACTACTTCCCATATCTTGTTTAAGTATTCTAGTCTCAATACTATCTATTGGAGGCATAAAACCGTAGTTGAGATTTTAGATGTCTCGGTACCTCAATAAAGATAAATCACTCAAGCATTCACAAAAAATTTGGACACCTTTCAAGAGTTCTCATTTAAATGTAATTAATTGAAATTGATCCTCCATCCACTATCTTGATTAAAAGAAAGGACTACATCTTTGATCAAGAATTTATTAATGAAAATGTATAGTTGTTCAAATGATTCAAGTGGATGCCTCAAAAGATCCCAATTCAATTAATTTTCCAAAGGCATGATTTTAACCTTGAGGCAAATCTAAAGGTAGGTCTCTTTTAAGGCCAAGTCCCCTATTCCTCAATATAGGGTTGTTCAAAGACCTATTTTTGAGGTTGGCTCTCAATATAGATCCAGGATATTAGAATTTTTAAAAACCTACCACCAAAAAACCTAAACAAGCTTGTTTGGCAATCACGAGATATTAGGAAATCAACGTCATTAAAATCATGCTTAATAACAACTTACTGAGTGGATTAGACAATGAATTTTCAATAATTTTACCCCCAGACAAACTTGTAACAATAACAAGAGCGGGAAAAATTATATACATACTTTTATCTTGTTGGATGCTTCAAAACCATCCAATTGGTTAAGAAACTCCAGCATAGTCCGTTGTACTTCGCTAATTCCGTTGCCAGTTCCAGATTCCATGTAAGCATGCAAGCAGATCCGATACTATCAATTTCGTCAATAAATATGATTTATGGTGCATGCTACCTGTAAATAGTTAAGTAATTAAATCTTAAAACACAAAGAAAATAACAAAGATAAAAGTAATTAACTTTATAGGTAATTTTAGTATAGAAAACTTACCAAGATATAGTTTTGTACACATACGATGAAACAATGAATTCCATTGAATACCATTGCATACCAATGAATTCCAATGACTACCAAATTGTGTCAACTACCCATGCATATTCTAGGACCCCACAATACTCAGGAGTGTTCCACAACAATTTAATGAAATAATATTTTCAGAAGTGCAATATTCAGAAACTATACATTAGCATACCGATGCATACTCTAGTCCCCTGCACTAGAATCATAGTGAATATTTTTACTAAAAGAAATGCACTAAACTGCAGTATGATACTAATGATTAATAGTGAATTTAGTACTTTGTACTATATCAAATGCATTTCATTGAATACCAATAAATTCAAATGAATTTCAATTGATATCATCCAAAAACTAGATCAAATAGCAAGTTAGAACTATTGCATTAACCAATACTACATAAGCAATCAACATTTTAGCCATTGTTGTACATAGATTCAAAACAAACGAATTCAAACATTAGAAAATTAGTACAACATTAGGCTTACATAAATGACATGAGAACGAGTTACACACACGACCCAATAATAACAAATTGTGGTGTCTTCACTAGGAGTACAATCTTAAAAACATATCAAAATTTTAAAACTGGGTAAACCCTAGAAGGGACTCTAATGCATACAATAATACCAACACATGAACATATATAATTTCAATTACTACACAAAAAAAATGAGGCAAAAAGTAATTTACCAATTGACATGGAGGAGAGCAGTAGAGCCTTATTCTTACTCTTCCTTTTAAACTCATGGTTTACACTACACGATCCTTAAAACCTTCCAAATCTACCACTGGAACCCAACAATCTCACAAACTAAAACTAAATATTGCTTGAAAACAAGTATTATAACTAAAGTCAATCTCATATCGGGTTTCACGACTGAAAAAATATTGTGATTGAAAAAAAACATTTAACATACATTGAGAGGCTTACATCCTAGGTTTGTGAAAGAGGAGAAGAAAATGACGCAAAAAAAAAATAGAAACAAAACATTAAGAATGAAAAAAAACTTGCAATTGAAAAAAAAATAAAACATACCGTAATGGGTTTGAGCCCTAGATCGATGCTTCGAGAGAGTATAACAATTGCTTTTGATTTCGTAGTACGAAGGAGAGAGGGAATATTCTAATCAAATCAAAATTTAAATGAAGGAGAGAGGACAAACAATACACAGTAATGATCAATTCGAAAGATCGCAACACAATTGAAATCGAAATGAATACACAAATACACAGTAATGAAAAGATCAAACGAATACACAAACAAACGAACACGGTTACCTTCTGATTTCGCAATGAAAAGATTGAATTGAAAGATTGGATGAAGGTTTGGAGGCACTAAGGTTTAGAGGGCCGAGATTTCTCACGAGAACGATTGGTGGGAAGGTTTTGGAGGGGGAATTTAGTGAGGAAATTTTGACACCATTTTTTTCTCTCTAACCCTTTTAAGTTATACCACTTAGAAATTAAATATGTATCACAAATTTTATAACGGTTTTGAACACTTATAAATTTTGTAAGTGTTCAAAACCGTTGTAAATTTTGTAAGTGTTATAAACACTTACAAATTAAATAATTTATTAGTTATAAAATAGCCATTATGGTGTAGTGCATTGAGAGAGTTGGACCGGTGGCGTACCATTTGGGTTTGCCCGATCATTTGTAGCATATTCGCTATGTGTTTCATGTTGCGTCGTTGAAGAAATATAAGAGTAGTCC
Source organism: Sambucus nigra (assembly GCA_949130495.1). Taxonomy (NCBI): domain Eukaryota; kingdom Viridiplantae; phylum Streptophyta; class Magnoliopsida; order Dipsacales; family Adoxaceae; genus Sambucus; species Sambucus nigra. Next base: position 368,423,546 of record OX422212.1, read on the forward strand.
AAAGGAATTTTTTTAAGTCCCACTTGAAGAGATAGATTTACAACCCGATATTTCTTATGAGGAAAGGCCAGTAGCAATCTTAGATCGCAGTGAGTGCAAGTTACGATCCAAAGTAGTACCACTTATTCGGGTTCAGTGGGATAATCATAGTGCTGACGAGTCCAATTGGGAGCGTGAGGAGGATATACGGGAACAATAGCCAGAACAATATACTTCAGGTACGTTCGAATTTCGGGGATGAAACTCCCTTGTAAGGGGGAGAGGATGTAACACCTCGTAATTTCTAGGCCATTATTTTAATTCATTTAATTCGGTAATTAGTAATTATTAATTAATAGGAATTAATTAATGGGAATATTTAAAAGTGGTTATATTTAAAATAAGTTAACGAGTAAGGATTTATTTTAAAATATAATTCGGATGGCAATTTTAGTGCGCAGTTGAGTCCGGTAGAGTGGAATTAGTCCAAAAAAGTGGGTACATACATATATAGGGTATTGGGGTCCAATTACAAAGGTGTGAACTTAATAAAGAGAGTTTGGTCCATTTTAATAAGGGCCCATAGGCCCAAAATGTGAATAGTGTTTTTACCCTAAGATGTGTAAGGGTTTAGGCATCATTAACACATAATAGAAGACTAAAGAGAGAGAGAAAAGGAAGAGCAAAAGGAAAATTGAATTTTGGGATCTTGAAGAGGCAATTGCAATTCAACTTCATCTTTCAAAGCCCTAGATCGTCTTGGTTAAGGCAAGTGATTTAAATTTTGAGTATTAAATTGTATCTAGCTATTCATATCATAAGAGGTGTAATCAAATTGAATGCTAGGGTTAGTTCTTGCATAAATTAGGATTTTCTCCTTATAAAGATTATAAATCTGTAGATGAATTGAGGATTTGAAAATTGATGAGACTATTAGGGCTAGGATTGTTGTAATGGAGAAAGGGGCTTAGGATGAATTGGGAAAAACATTTCTGCATAACCTGCTCAAAATAGGGGTTTATATTCATCAATGGTAGACGGGGATTATGCAGAAGAAAGAGAGATGACGAATTACTAATGTCATTCGAACGACAGGGTAATTCGTTCGAACGAGATCCAGTGTCGTTCGAACGACCGGGCTCTTCATCGAACAAGATCTAATAATTGTCAGATTTCTGAAATCTCCTGATTCAGACCTGCCAGGTTAGAAGTTTATAGTTTCTGCCCTAACCGAAATAGTGAAATTCAATATTGAAATATGGTTAATTTGGAATTTATTAACCTTGGGATTATTTGACTAAATTGCATGATATGAGAGATATAAGTTCATGATTTAGTATATTATAATCTTGTTATTTAAAGGGATTAAACTTGATTGTAGAAAATTAAATGGTGGACTAGAAACACTTAATTTCAGGTCGAGAGGTAGGGAGTCCGGTTATACTTGAAAAGGGGTTACATTAAGATAAGGGAAATTAATGTGTAAATAATAATAATAAGGAAGTCGGGGTGTAGACTTAAATATTTTAGGCTTAGGTATGGGCATGATACTCTAATAGCCTGGATTTCTATATATGTCGATGTGTAGTACATATATGAGTTATATATATATATATATATATATATATATATATATATATATATATATTTGTGTGAATTATATATATAGAAAAGCCATACCAATATAAATGCTATCATAGGAGGTTGTGCGATGAGGGTGAATCCCCTGACTTGAGGAGCAGGGCAAGTATAATCCCCAGTTCATAGCGTCTGTGACTTAGAGGTGGACTGTTGGTATGGAGCGAAAACTTTCGACGGAGCTATGGTTGCCTCCTATGCGTTCAGTGATAGCATTGTATATCGAACATATGTATGATTGTTGAGATATGATACGTGTATGTAGTGCAGAATTATATATGGGAATTTACATATATACATGGTGTGAAATGTTTAGATATTATAACTTGTGGGAATGTTATATGAACTAAAGTGAAAGATCTATGATCCATATAAGTTAATGCGAGTAATTGCATATTTACTTTTTGCATTTAAATTCATTTGCTAAATATTTTCAAATGTTTCGGGTTCTAACCCTTGCTATAAAATCTTTTCAAAAAATTTTAGATGTCCTCCCATAAGGGCGTCAGGCTTGACTCCTTCTTATAGGGTACGTGGTTGCAACTATGTGGAGCTGTGGCTTCTTTGATGTAGTCGTTTATCTCATTCTATCTTATAAAAGGATCTTATCAGTTGTACTTTCAGACGTGAACTTTTATATTCGGTGTTGGCATGTATTGAGATACTTTTTATTCATATTTGTGGATGGCTTGTAGTCGTTGTTGTTCGATAGACTATTATACTTACTTTGTGGCATGTATTAGTTTCATTCTTGTTTTGGTTTAATTGTTGTTTTAGTAGGTTGTTGGGTTGGATTAAAAGATAATATTTGACATTAGCTTAACGAAAGACTAAGTGGTTAGTAATTCATGAATGTACGACATTGATGCTAAGTATGAACTAGATGAGATTCATGTTTAATTTGATATAGGACTGATCACCCGGTATTTTATTAGGCGGGGTGTCACACACTACCCCACTATAGTTCGTCCATTCCTCATGCACTACCGTATCTCCATGAATATCTTTACTCTGAGAGCATAAGAAATAAAAGGCATAAACAATCACCAATAGGGAATAGCTTCGTCCATCCTAAATCTCCACAGGGCATTCTAATAGCTCATCAATCACCGCAAAGTGTTCACAATACACCTTCATTATTCACAATTGGAAATCCATACCATCCACTCAATTCCCAACATCCCATCTACAATCGATTAAATAATCTACTGACATAAAGGAGAACAAACCCTAGATTATTGAAGCCTACAACTATAGAGAGGCCATATTATGACTACTTGCTGGTAAACATAATCTCATAAGAAAATGGAAAAGCTACCATTCGCTACTTGGTTGACAAAACTATACAAATGATTATACTATAAGTATTAAACTCCTATAATATTAACCACATAACTACACCCAATTACCATATCCACAAGTGATAGGAACTCCCGCAACCCATAAGCAGGGACGGATCCAACCATTGGCTTTGGCGGGGGGGGGGAATGCCCCGGTCAGAAATTTGAAAAAAAATATTTTTGTAAGTTTTGGGTGACTTTGTAAAAACACAACACTTCAAGGTGGATATCGTGTATAAAGGAAATGTGTGTTGTCTAGCTCGATAAAATGAAAAAAAATATCAAATCCTAACTCAATACAACACATAAACCCATTTCATTCTCCCCTTTCCCCAGATACTTATCCCCACAAACCTAAAAAACTAAAAAACCCACTACTTTTCTTAGAGACTTGGAGTTTCTTTGCTTGGATTGGACCACTTAAAAAACCACGACCATTCTCTTTAAGGTAAATGATTCTTGGACCACCTTTTTGTGTACATTTAATTTTTTTTTCTTTTAGGGTTTGCTTTTATTTTTGTTAAGTATATATTTATTGATGCTTAATTAATTGTATTTGTTCTTGATTAATTAAGAGTCTGATTCGATATTTTATAATGGTTTGATTAATATAATTTAATGTGGTATTTTGGTTCTTTTTTAGGGTTTGATTTAATTTGTCAGGTACTTTTTTGGCCCTTGTTTAGGGGAGTTATTTATATTGATTAATGTGTTAAAATTAATTATTGTTTATAGTTTTTCAATATGAGGTATTATTTTTAAAATCTCATAATCTTGTGGTTATTTCTATTAAGGTATTTTTCTATTTTCACAATATCATTTAATTTTAAATGTATACTTGCATATATTGGACATTTCAAATTTGATTAAAAAAATAAAATATTTATGAAAAAAATTAATAAAGCTATTAAAAAATTCGCCTTAGGGACTCCCGCCCCTGAACCCCCAACCCACAATTTCTTTGAATGCCCTACCCAAAAAAAAATCCTAGCTCCGCCATTTCCCGTAAGTACATAGAAACTAAAATTATATCTATAACATAACATTCACCAAATAATGTGAATTCAGATGCCATCGACTCATATAATCGACACATCAAAGTCTAAAATGATTTCCACTCCAATAATGTCTAAAACTATGTAATGCTTTTTCAAGACTTTTTCAGGACGTGCAAACCTGTTGATTACGTTTCCATTCGAACAACCTAATAAATAATGATGCATTAATTTTTTCTTTTAAGGTGATCTAAAAATAAAAGGCCCCTTTTTGGCATATATATCTTTTGATTTCCTTAAAAAATTTTCGAGCTCTTTTCAGATAGTGGCTTTCACGACGAGTTAATTTTGTACTCTCGCAGCCCTTTTTCGTCCTCACTCAACATTTTTTATATTAAACAAATTCCTCATGAGCAACGGTTATTACATGAACTACTTTCATTATCGGGTTTTATCACATTTGGTTTGTTTTAAAGACATGGTTGAGATGGAAACACTTCGACCAACATATGATAGACGAGTACAATAATTAAAAAATCCATGCAAGTGTGCATTAAATGAGACTAAGAGTCAAACATGTAGGTAGTAATGAAAAATTACATCTTAATGACTCCAAACATTATAAAGCACAAAAATAAAATGATGATGCATATCAAAACACTATCGAACAGTCACATGGATATGGAATGAAATTGTGACTCGATCATCCTAAATATCATAAATGGTGTAAACAAACTACAAAACTCTTTTTGTCTATTTCCAAAAAAATTATCAAAATAAAATATTTTTGGCTTTTTCAATTTTTTCTCAAAAAAATAGAAAATCTTTTTGTATTTTTCCAAAAAAAAAATCTAATACAAAAAGTCCACAAATCATAAAACTAGCAAAGATCTATCATGAAGCACAACTTGTGTATAACAAACAAGCCATGCAAGCAATCATCGATATGAAATAGCATGTGATGCATCATGTGCGAGCATGTGAGACTCAACCAATATAGCATTCAACGTCTCCAAAAGTGATTTTCTAACCCGAACCGGCGTGTACCTAACTCGAGGGGTTATGGGAACCAACGGGACACTGTCCTTAAACTTCTTAGGACCTCTTCCAAGATCAAAATAAAACACCTAAGGTGCACTATGAAAACGGGTGGAACGACACCTATGGGTTGACCTTTTCTAACGTCCTTGGGATTGGTTAACCCTCTAAAATAAAGAATGGCCTGGATTTAACAACAAAAGCATTAGAACACGACGAGGCATGACTATTCCTACCAACACTACTCGAGTTTGTCAAATCATTTTTCAACTCCAAAATTTTTTACTCAAGCAAAGAATTAGACTCTTTCAATTTTATGGATGCCTTTTTCAAATTTTCAACAATTCCTAAAACGGTATCTCTCTTCCCCTTAATAAAAGATTTTTTTTCCCTAAGAGTCTTTTCACGTGCCACAAAATCATCGGTCAAAACACTATCCTCTTTGGCACAAACATATATCCTAGAATTTTTAAAGTCCTCCAATTCTTTTTCTAAACACGGGACTTTATCATCACTCTCCTTTTTGGACAATTCTAATTTTCTAAAGTCATGGTCCAAGGCAACAAATTTCTCGTGATAAAAATATCTTTGATTTTGAACCGTTTGCAAAATATCCATAGCGGATTTAAAATAATATTTTTTTTTTCAAAACTTTAATTCTTTTCTCAAACATCAAATTCAAACTATTTAAATCATAAAAACTATGATTTGTGCCATCAAAGAGAGACATCCGATTGTATAAGTGCTCCATCGAAAAAATTGCGATTTTTCAAAAACAGATTTCTTCGGAAAAATCAATATAACAAAAATTTTGTGGTAAAAGGAATACTCGATAAATTAGAGTAACCTGATCTAATACCAATTTGTAAAAGTGGTGACCGCTTAAAAGCTCCGATACTAATTTGTAAAATGCCGTGTGATATCAATTTAAATAAATTCGCAAATTCTGATTAAATACTTATTTAATTAGAGTCATTTTTTAAACAAATTTAATCCAACCCTAAAACATGAAACTACGTGGGTAAAATCAAACCATCATAAATGAATTGCTGACACACTGATTTCAGGCGAAAACCCAAAAAAGGAAAGCCTTTTTATTTCACTATGTAAAATAAATCACAATGTACATACACAATGAAATCTGCAATCAATATCACACAGATACTCACATAGACACGTAACCTAAAGCCAACAATAGATCAACCGCAGCGAACCCACAAGAACACGTAGCTCTGAATCAGCAAGGAACACCTACGAGTACTCCCAAATGACATACAGTAGTCAGCCGTAGAAATAGCACTCCACAAAGAGAAACTTCAACAGAGTTGAATCTTGGGTTCCAAAACAATTAACTAAATTATTGGTATTTTTGTTAATTGAAAAAATAAAAATTTAAACCCTAAATTGAAGAAGACAAAAGTGTTCTGCTGTTTTGCAGCTTTTGCAGAATAAAAAATGCCAGGTCTTCTTAAGAAATTAGGAGTCATTTAACACACTTTATATAAAAAAAATGAGTTGACAACTCACTCAAATGATATCAACATGTCGCTCAAACGATGTTAAATCTCGCTCGAACTGCTTCGCGCGACATACCAATGTCACTTGAACGACATGGCAATGTCGCTCGAACGACTGGAGCAACAATTGTAAGGGCAAAATTTCTAATTGATTAAAAACAGTTTAGAAAACAGTTTAACGCCTCAATTGATACCAATGTCACTTTAATGCCTCAATTGATTAAAAACAGTTTAGAAAAAAAAAATTAAGGGAAATATTTCTAATTGAGTCCGTTGTATAGTTTTAACTTATTCTCGAAACAAAACACGTTTGAGTCATAGGGCAATTTTTATTGTCACGATCTCACACACTATGGCGTGTTGAAGTTTATTGAAGACGTTGCGTCAAAGTATCAAGGAATTAATTATGTAGAATGTTTAATTGGTGCAAGTTTATCCGTCTTCAAGTTCAATTGCATTCCGAGATCAGTCAGGTATGAATGCGTAATTTTAATGAGACTAGTAATTAATTTTAAAATGTTTAAGGATGTTATTTTATTAAGAAAATGTTTTAATTTTTTTTAAAGTCCTTTGAAATCATTTACAATTTGTTTTAAGTTGATAAGGGCGGATTAGAGTTGAGTTTAATTGGGACTCTAATTACGCGTGTCGTTCAAATAATTGTAACAGTCGTTCGAACGAGAGGCCTATCTCTTTTGAACAAGTTGTCGCCTTAAGAAAAGTATTTAATGGCGTGTTTCCATCAAATTTCGCAATTGTGCATTCTGGAAAAACTATTTACGAACCTGTATGTTTCTGCAAATAGTTTTATAAGGTTTTACAAAGCAAAACACATACTTAGAGTTTAAAGGATCCGAGTTTTCATTACTATATCCAATAGTGATATTGTATTCACAAAGATGCGTTGTTCTACATTCAATTTTATCGGTTTTGCGGAGAAGAAGCGAGGGAGTTCGATTCCGTAGGTGTTACAAGCCATATCGGTGGACACCGAGACATAAGTGGATGCGTGTGTTGTGGACATGTATCGTGGAAGAAGGAATTTATGCGTGGGTACTATGAGAGGAGTGGTTGAATATAAGAAGAGCGTCAAGTATTGTGGGGATCGATTCATTGAGTAAGACTTGTGTCTGTTCGTTGTAATTCCACATTCATAGTCATTGTCTGGCTCTGGCACGTTGTGGTTTCCACGTACATCCGGCGTTGTGAGTGTTTTTTTACTTTATTTTACTTGCTTTAATCACTAGATGGATGTTTAGGATTAATCAAGATAAAATTTGGATAAGTTCAAATTGGAAAAATATTTTTCATTAAAATATAAATTATTTATTATTATACTTAAAACACTTTCCTCTTAAGAAATGAAAAGGGACCCATAAAATTGGTATCAAATTTAGAAACATATTTTATTGTGTTTGATCCCTTGTATTTTTCGGAATAAATTTTGGAGGTTTTGAAAGTTTTCGTGCTTCTATTTTTGAAGGCGCAAACTGTGCTTATTGAAAAATACGAATGAGAAGTGCTTTAAAATCTATTAATGAGTGTGTGGGGTTAGCGGTTGAAAAAGGTTGGACACCACCAGTCACACGAGAGGATGAGGTCACTAGTTTGAAACTCGTTGAGTCATGGGCTGAACATAGGATTGCACTTTACAACTCTAAAGGTCTACACGTAATTTCCTCACATGTCACACCTGAAGAGTATAATAGAATCATGACTTGTGAAACTTCAAAGGAGGATCGGTATACACTTTCACTTACTCGCAAGGGCACTAGCACGATTAGGGCATTTAAGTTACAAAACCTCACTACACAGTTTGAGATGATTAAGATGTTAGATAGTGAGTCATTTGATGAGTTTTATGCTAGGTTTTCTTATATTGTCAATGTGTCGTTTAACTTAGGAGAGAGGATTCCCGACAACCGTGTGATAAAGAAAATTTTAAGATCTTTGCCGAGTAGGTTTAATGCAAAAGGGACCGTTATAAAATCCTTAGGTATGCTTGATTCGACGAGACTTGAAGAGATTGTAGGTGACTTACAAACCTATGAACTCGATATGCTTACCTCCAAGCAAGTGCCAAAGAAAGAAAATGGCGTAGCTTTAAAATCCCGGAAGGAGGAAACTGAAGTTTCGAATGAAGATTTCGATTTCGATTTTGAGGATGTCTCCTTGTTGGTAAAGAAGTTCAAAAAATTTCTTAGGTTTCAAAAATCAATCGAAAGATACCATAAAGTTTGAGAAATTCAAGAACAAGAAGGTAGAGTTTTCCCCTAAAGATAAGAGTGCGAAATTTAATAGGGTTGAGTCGGATAGGTGTTTTGTGTGGGGGATAATACTTTCACCTCTCAATTATCGAGGGGTTTTCAGGAAGCGACATGGGTAAAACTGAATATCTGTACATCATTTCATACTGAGATGGATGGTCATACTAAACGAGTAGAACAAGTGTTGAAAGACATGCTACATGCTTATGTGTTTGATTTAAGGAACTTGGGATTAACACTTATCCCGGTGGAGTGTGACTACAATAATATTCATCAATAGACTTTTTGTAGGGAACCATATGATGTATTGTGTGGGTGACCATGTTGTTCATCGAGCTATTGGTTGGAGTCAGGGGATAATAAGATGTTTGGTATGAACATTATTAGGGAAACCTCAAAGAAGGTGACAATTATCCGAGAACGGATGAAGACAGTGCAAGACCGACAAAAGAGTTATGTGGATAATAAAAGTGTAAACTGGAGTTTTGATTTGGAGACCAAGTGCTACTGAGAGTCTCCTCGATGAAGGGTATTGTTCAATTTGGATCTAATGGTAATTTGACGCCCCATTACATAAGACCCTTTACGATACTTGATGGTGTGGACCCGGTGGTATATCGATTGGACTTATTCAATCAACTTCATCTGGTGCGCGGCATCTTCTATGTGTCCATGTTAAGAAATTTTCTGAGGGACGAGTTAGCTTGTTAGCATATCAACCTTGACGGGATTCAGGTTCATCCCGATAGGGGCTACAAGCAGCGACTATAGCATATCCTTGATCGAAGAGAGCATACACTGTAATTGAACGTCATACCATTAGTTAGATTACATTGGCATCATACTAATGAGACTGAGTCTACATGGGAGGAAGATGAAGAAAGGATGGAGAGATACTGTAATACACCGTATTTTTATAGCTTTTAAATTATGGGATTTATTAAATTTAATTGAGATAAATAAATTTAATTTTAATCCGAAATGGTGTTTTAAATATTTACTAGCGTGACAAGAGTTAGTAATTATTAGGAATATATTATTTGTTGCATATTACTGGATGAGTATAGTAATAAATGAAATTTATTTTTATAATATTGTCACGTGTGAATAAAATGACAATTGTGGAAATTTAAGTCGGGAAGCGCCTGTGTCGTGTCGGGACTAAATGTGGATTAATAAAAGTGAATATTTTATAGGTTATTTGTATGGTCATTTTGAGTGCGCTAACACGTTCGGAAGGGTCGAGATAGTCAGAAAAGTGTACCCGGGGGCTTAGTTTGGGTCTCGTGGCGTTTTTAGGCCTAATTAGTACCCCGGGAGGGCATTTTAGTCATTTTGTATTTTTGGGTAATTAAACCCACGAAATTTAAAGGGGTTATATCAGATGTTTAGGTTATCTCCTAGGATTATATAACTCAAAATACTAGAACGGACATTGGAGAGGAGAGGAGAGAGCTCTCAAGGCATTCCAAGGCTCAAAACTCAACCGTTTGCACCGCCGCCACCGCCAAAGCGTAGATCGCGAGACGGGGAACGCAACCACACAAAATTCAACACCAAACCAGATTTCTGAAAATCCCAGGCAAGTGTTTATCTTGCTTATTTCGTTGATGCATCTTTCATATTGGTTTAGGAATGATTAGGATGAATTGTATGGAAGAAAAACCCAATTTGAGATGAGAAATTTTCATGTAGTGATGATTTATATGATATTCTGGAAACCCTTTGTCATGTAAAGGATTAAGAGTTTGATTAAGAAAAGAGTTCTAATCAGATACAAACACTAAAAAAATTATTTCGGATGATAGGACCATTGGAATCGCTTGAAATTTTAGTTTGTTGTAGCGAACGGCGAGACAGGACTGCTGACAAAAATTCAGCTTGATCAGACGGTCGGATTTCTAAAACTATTATTTTTACTAGAAAGTTTTATGTTTTGAGGACTCTTAGAGAGTTTTATATTTTGAGGACTCTTCTAAGTAATAAAAAAATTCAATTAAAACTCAATTTTAATTTCGATTTCGAAACCGTTTGAAATTCTCATCTTTGAAAATAAAATTCAAAATCCTTTAATGTAAGGCGAAATCTATATTTTTGGGATATTTTGCATAAGGGATAATGTAAGTATATATTAAAGAGGAGAGACACGTAAGAGAGAGTTACGTTGGAACATAAATGGATATCTACTGGATTGTACATTTGGAAGAATAGAGTCCATGAGGGTTACATAGTAAGTTGGAAAAACCCTTCGAATTAAAGTTAGAAACGAACCATTATACTTGATAAATAATAATGGGAAAATAAGGATAAATATTGTGAATGTGGGTTATTGGATAAACCTAAATTGATATAATAAAAGTGGTATATTTATATGATTGTGTATGCATATATTATATACTTGTGAAAATTATGCCCGCGCTACTTGCTATCCCTGAGGTTTCCGCGCTGGGACGATCTTATCTCGTGTGCCTTATGGGGGATATTGACTCGTACCCTAGAAGATAGAAATCCTAGGTACAGGCTATCGAATTGGTAGTCACGGTCCTAAGAGACGTGAGGGTATGTACTGACCTCTTGGACTTGGAAACTATGCTTCGCCTCAATATTGTTTGTGTATGTATTTATACAGTTCAAGAGTGATTCCGAACTTGTATTCCCTTTAGTACGATTGATACGGGGATTGGATAGCAGAGTATGCCCGCACCATAGTTTTTATGTGGGGTGCTGTTATGATATATATATTATACGAGTAGTTAATATATATATGAAATTCTAAAATCTGGAACTGCCTACTGTGATTTGATATGTAGGACATGGTTGATGACTCAAATTATAAATAATTGTTTTGAGAAAGTATAATATGACACTGGAAAACTTTATTGATTAATAAAGTTAAAAGGAGAACCATGGTTACAAATTGAAATCTTACGTTTTAAATACTTTTGTTGTTCAGTTGTAAATCCTGCGAATAACCTAAGATAAGTTAAATCATTGGGGAAAGATAGTGTGGTATATGACGAGATAGACCATTGGGAAGGTTAGTGCGATAGGTGTGCACATTAGAAGAGAGGTCAGAATTTCTCAAGAGAGTGTCGTACTAATATGTTGTTGCATTGGCATGTATCAATTTAAATACTTGCTAAACGAATTTTTAAATCATATACACTATCGGGCTCTGACCCGTTTCTATTTCCTTTTCTCTCTTGTATATATATGTATGTATTATAGGTGCCCAGCCACAGGGGAGTCTTACTTAGGATCCTTTGGAAGGAACGTGCTGCAGCTTAGGTGGGAGTTACAGGCCTGTTGTTTAGACGACTTCATCCATTTGATTCTACTCCTAGTTCAGTTTTATCCAGCAGGGGCATGTGTCGCCCTCTTTCTATTATTTAGTTGGTATAGTCAGAGATTGAAATTTTTACTTTCAGTACCTTTATTTCAGGATTTATTACTGTCAGGATGTTTTCCTTTAGTATTGTAAATGTTGGGATTTATTATTGATGATTAAATTCGTGTATGTTCAATTCTATTTTTATTCTTAATGTGTGACTCTTTAGATGTTAATGGTTTAAGGTTTTATAACCGGATTTAATAAAATGAGAATAAGGTTTTAAATGGTTTTGACACTTAGCTTAATTATTTAGGGTGTTTAAATTGGAAAAGTATTTTTACGACAGTGATGCTAAGAATGAACCAACTGTTCACCTTGATTTTAATTTAATAAAGGAGTGATCGCCAGGTATTTAATTAGGCGGGGTGTCACAGGTGGTATCAGAGCATCAGGTTCTAGTGTCCTTAGGATCTGTACAGCTTATTATGCTTTCAGCGTTGCTTTGTTTGTTATAGAGCCCTATGTTTAGGATTGTCGATTCCTTTGACGAGATTTCTTTATCCTGCTATAATGTGTATACACTAGTGAATTCTAATTTCGTTCGGATGTGTGCGTGTGCCGAGCGATGACGGATGTCAGAAGAGGACCGTTAAGCATACATCAGGAGGCAGGGTCAGTTGAGATTATGAAATATATCCGAGGATGATGACCGTAGTCGAGGTCACCTCCATTATGGCACGAGAATCCACGACTAGAAAGGCGACTAAGGTGCAGCAATGATTTTCAAATGCTGTTATAGTCAAATGAGGTGCGAGGGTAAACTTACCCAACGTATTACAAAAACGTGTAGAGACTGTCAGTGGAAAATTTTAGAAACGCGAAAATTGTATGTGTTTACCAAAGGAGGTAAAGTATCCAAAGACTTAAATATAGGACGGAGTGTGGCAAACTGAAAGTGAAAATTTAGAGAAAATTTTCTTGGCTTTCGGGACAAAATTATAATGGTTGGATTCAACCACCAATTTTAGAAGTGGAATGCTATGCCTATAGGAGAACCTTAGGTACAGTGTTGCCGTATGTTCCTTCCTCAACTGTTCAGGATGAGAAGCAAACGTGGTTCTGAACTCATCGCAGGAGGGCATGACAGAAGTCCAATTGTGGATATGAATCCTAATCGTTAGCAAATTTTGTATCGGAAGAGGTAGATACTAGTGGAGGAAACGACTCCAAGTGGGAGACCAACTTGTAATAATAGTTGATAATACTCGAGGAGGAAATTCTGATGGACGACCGATTCAGAGGTTGACAATGTCATATTTTGTCAATATAGATGATAACGCTTCTTTGTGGGGAAAGTTAAAGGAATCGAAGAATTTAGTCGAGAATAAGACTGAATACAACGGTGGTGGTATAGCACCACAAAAGGATGTGGATACACATCAGGAAAACTATTTAAATGCTTCAGATAGTTAAATTCTTACCAAGTGATGGTAAATTCAGTAAGTACTATTATAGATAGTAACATGATCTTTATGGCCTAAAAATCTAAGGGAACAACCGGGATGGCTAACAGGAATCGAGTCTACTAAAGTCCGAGAGAAGGACAATCCTAACCTGGTTAGTAGGACAGGTGGTAAGTGGATTATGTGTTGAGGTATTTTGTGCGGAGTGAGATCTCTCACGATAATATGTTCCAAAATGAGAAAAAGGACAACAATACGGTGCCTAGTAAAAGGCAACGATTAAAATAATTTTGTTTTGGTTTGGGCAGACGTGTTACGTCCGAAAACCATTTGTGCAGTCAAAACGATTGCCAGGATGTAAGTATAAGTTGTATCCTTAGAAGATGCGGCGTGTTTATGTGACACGAGCGAGTCACCATATTTTGTTCATTGCTAGATTAGCATGTGAGACGAGTTTAATGCATATCATTATAAATGTTACCATTATGTGAATATTTTTCCTTAGTATAGCGGGATTTTTTTCTTTGGTGTTATCCGCGGGGGATGAATGAGTATATTAACAGTGTTTTATACTTTATTGAGGCTACTCGTTGTAGTGATGCGATACACGAGTATGATATTATCTTTGTTAAAATGTTATAGAAATGGGTAGTATGATAGTGGGCATTTATTGCAAGGCTATCGGAGTAGTTACATTAGTGCAACACGTTTTGTTTTGGCGAGGCTTTACCTGTAAGAAGGTTGGACTCGCACTTATATTATCTATCCTAGAGACTTCGGAGGAGATAGTGGGCTCGAGATATTCGATACCAATGTATGTATAGACATTGTCAGTATGATTCAGTATGTACCGGGATTTACCGTTGAGCGAAAAGACTTGACTCGGTATTATGTTTAGCACTCCGAACTTAGTGATAGGAAGAGTGCAGTGTTATATTTATCCTTAAGAGATGTGGGAGTTAAGAGTTATACCCCTAATGTTAGAAAAAGGAAATTTAGAGAATTTCGATCGTATGTATCCGAGGTTTATAGAATGTAATTACCATCAACCAATACGGGATGATAGTGAAATTGGTGAAACGTTCTTTGTTAAGCATAATTACAGGAGAAATTGTAACTTTTCTGTCAAGGGACGGAATAAAGGGGTATATACTATGGACGGAGGACCTAACGGATTTCGATAACCGACAATGCTAGGTAGTAGTGTATCGGAGGGTTCCTTTTTTGGATATCGTTTTGCGAGACATTCCACGCATGGAACTTAGCTTAAGGTTGGAAATAGGGAGACGTTTGGTCACTATTCCATGAGTTCGGTACCCTGGTCGAAATGGGATCAAGTAATTATGTATGTAAGTTGGAAGTTGAATTTTTTTTTAAGGTCATTGGAGCCGGATTTTTGTGGTAGGAAAGCATTGAAAGTTATCCCCACGAGTTGAGGGGTGGAACGATGATAAGGAGAATTTAAGAATTTTGATTTCTAGGGTGATTGAGAGTAGCCAAATGTCATAACCACGTACAGAACACAAGGTGAATTAAGAGTTGGAATGATTTTTAGCATGAATTATCTGGAAAGAACTTTATATTATACAAAAGAGATGACCTGTAATTATTTTGATGAATAGAGCGTTAGTGATTTATTTTGGTTGTTGTACCTATTTGGGAAAATTGTTGTACTTATCTGAGGAAGGTTGAGAATTATTATTCCTCTTTTGTTGTCATGGAATTTGAATGCCCTATTCCTTCTATTCCGTTGAATTTAGTTAGTCCTACAGATGAGTAGCACGCCATTCGCTCTCCCAGGGCGGTTGGAGTGTTGCAAAAATGTGGGCATCTTGGTTGACTATAGTTAAAATAGTCCGAGTCGAAGGGACGTGGTAATAGACGTGTGAAATATATGTTTGTGGGACTAGTATAACGAAGTGGAAGTGATAGAGTGGATTAAACGTCACATGAGGGGCGATAATCCATACATAAGTGTGCAATTAGAATAGCACGCCCTAACTTGATTGGAAGGCTGTGGGAAGCCATTCAAGAATTGGTATTCCTTGAATAGAGTAGAATTTAATTGTTATGAAGCACACCCGGAGCGGAGTTGTTATTAGTCAAGTGTGAGAGAGACTTGCGCATACAAAGAGTAATGATGTTAGTATAGTATAAGAGATCCAGAAGTGCGCTTCGTGGAGAGAAGAGCACGGGTCGAAACTTTCGGCATACTCCAAGGAAGGAAGGGGAGTATTACGTGTCACTTAATGTGAGACATTTCAAGGGAAGAATCGATGTTTAGCGAGACGTAGTGAGTAGTCTCTACATGCACTGCCCATAGGATGGTTTGGTTGAAAGAGGAGAATCAACCAAAGAATTTTGTGTTTATCGAAAATTCCTGAAATTGGAAGAGGTTGGTAAAGTCGGTAAAGTTCTTGGATGGGTTGCCATCCTCAAAACAAGATCAAGGGTTTATCCCGAACATGTGAATTAAGTCATCGCGAAGGAAGTGATTGATATTCCTTTGGGCTGGCTTACAATATTAACTAGTATGCCCCAGACTTCCTTTGAAAGGAACGATCGCGCCAGTGCATGGTCCGGCGCAGTATAAATTTCTTAATCAGGATGAGATTGGTGAATCCCACCTTTGATATGGGATTTCAGGAACCAGCGGAGATAAGATTTCGTTTCGAGTAGATGTATCACCCTTATCCAGGGAATAAGCGCATGGTGATTAAAGATTAGTGGAGCCACATGAAGGAGATTTTGGAATCTTGGTACGATGATTTCAAGAATGCTCTGTAGAAGCACTCGTACCTGTTTGTCGCGTACGAGGTACTTATTAAGGTTTTGTTATGGAAGAACCTAGACTATTCTCCTTTCGTATGTTTAGAGGAGAGTAGATAATCAGAATTTTTGGATCGGTCGATAAAATATCCGATAACTATGGTGGAATTCCACGACTGTTTTAGGCAGTCAAGAGTGGTCAAATGTTCGTATGATCTTCTCAGAATGGGAATTTTGTGTATGAATAAATCTGAGTAGTTGTCATGTAGTGAGGTGCGGCCTCCTAATGATAGTGAGATAATGGAATTTATAACGTATAGACGTAACCTATTCAAATGTTGTCAGTTGAGAGTACAATGTGAAGTGTCTCCAATGAGAATGTAAAATAATGTTGCTCTGAAGAAAGGGCTATAGCGATTGAGCGTCGTAATGTGTAGTTAGTTTGTGTACCGAAAAGGATATCCAGAATTGTGCTACATGATAGGCCTTATTTTCCGAATTTTGGGACGAAATTCCGTTATTAGGGGGGAAGTATGTAATACCCCGTATTTTTATAGCTTTTAAATTTTGGGATTTATTAAATTTAATTGAGATAAATTAATTTAATTTTAATCCGAAATGTTGTTTTAAATATTTACTTGCGTGACAAGAGTTAGTAATTATTGGGAATATATTATTTGTTGCATATTACTGGATGAGTATAGTAATAAATGAAATTTATTTTTATAATATTGTCACGTGTGAATAAAATGACAATTGTGGAAATTTAAGTCGGGACGCGCCTGTGTCGTGTCGGGACTAAATGTGGATTAATAAAAGTGAATATTTTATAGGTTGTTCATATGGTCGTTTTGAGTGCGCCAACACGTCCGGAAGGGTCGAGATAGTCAGAAAAGTGTACCCGGGGGCTTAGTTTGGGTCTCGGGGCGTTTTTAGGCCTAATTAGTACTCCGGGAGGGCATTTTAGTCATTTTGTATTTTTGGGTAATTAAACCCACGAAAATTAAAGGGGTTATATCAGATGTTTAGGTTATCTCCTAGGGTTAGATAACTCAAAATACTAGAACGGCCATTGGAGAGGAGAGGAGAGAGCTCTCAAGGCATTCCAAGGCTCAAAACTCAACCGTTTGCACCGCTGCCACCGCGTAGATCGCGAGACGGGGAACGCAACCACACCAAATTCAACACCAAACCAGATTTCTGAAAATCCCAGGCAAGTGTTTATCTTGCTTATTTCGTTGATGCATCTTTCATAATGGTTTAGGAATTATTAGGATGAATTGTATGGAAGAAAAACCCAATTTGAGATGAGAAATTTTCATGTAGTGATGATTTATATGATATTCTGGAAACCCTTTGTCATGTAAAGGATTAAGAGTTTGATTAAGAAAAGAGTTCTAATCAGATACAAACACTAAAAAAATTATTTCGGGTGATCGGACCATTGGAATCGCTTGAAATTTTAGTATGTTGTAGCGAACGGCGAGACAGGACTGCTGACAAAAATTCAGCTTGATCAGAGGGTCGGATTTCTAAAACTATTATTTTTACTAGAAATTTTTATGTTTTGAGGACTCTTAGAGAGTTTTATATTTTGAGGACTCTTCTAAGTAATAAAAAAATTCAATTAAAACTCCATTTTAATTCCGATTTCGAAACCGTTTGAAATTCTCATCTTTGAAAATAAAATTCAAAATCCTTTAATGTAAGGCGAAATCTATATTTTTGGGATATTTTGCATAAGGGATAATGTAAGTATATATTAAAGGGGAGAGACACGTAAGAGAGAGTTACGTGGAACATAAATGGATATCTATTGGATTGTACATTTGGAAGAATAGAGTCCATGAGGGTTACATAGTAAGTTGGAAAAACCCTTCGAATTAAAGTTAGAAACGAACCATTATACTTGATAAATAATAATGGGAAAATAAGGATAAATGTTGTGAATGTGGGTTAATGGATAAACCTAAATTGATATAATAAAAGTGGTATATTTATATGATTGTGTATGCATATATTATATACTTGTGAAAATCATGCCCGCGCTACTTGCTATCCCTGAGGTTTCCGCGCTGGGACGATCTTATCTCGTGTGCCTTATGGGGGGATATTGACTCGTACCCTAAAAGATAGAAATCCTAGGTACAGGCTATCGAATTGGTAGTCACGGTCCTAAGAGACGTGAGGGTATGTAGTGACCTCTTGGACTTGGAAACTATGCTTCGCCTCAATATTGTTTGTGTATGTATTTATACAGTTCGAGAGTGACTCCTAACTTGTATTCCCTTTAGTACGATTGATACGGGGATTGGATAGCAGAGTATGCCCGCACCATAGTTTTTATGTGGGGTGCTGTTATGATATATATATATATATATATATATATATATATATATATATATATATATATATATATATATATATATTATACGAGTAGTTAATATATATATGAAATTCTGAAATCTAGAACTGCCTACTGTGATTTGATATGTAGGACATGGTTAATGACTCAAATTATAAATAATTGTTTTGAGAAAGTATAATATGACACTGGAAAACTTTATTGATTAATAAAGTTAAAAGGAGAACCTTGGTTACAAATTGAAATCTTACGTTTTAAATACTTGTGTTGTTCACTTGTAAATCCTGCGAATAACCTAAGATAAGTTAAATCATTGGGGAAAGATAGTGTGGTATATGACGAGATAGACCATTGGGAAGGTTAGTGCGATAGGTGTGCACATTAGAAGAGAGGTGAGAATTTCTCAAGAGAGTGTCGCACTAATATGTTGTTGCATTGGCCTGTATCAATTTAAATACTTGCTAAACGAATTTTTAAATCATATACACTATCGGGCTCTGACCCGTTTCTATTTCCTTTTCTCTCTTGTATATATATGTATATATTACAGGTGCCCAGCCACAGGGCCGTCTTACTTAGGATCCTTTGGAAGGAACGTGATGCAGTTTAGGTGGGAGTTGCAGGCCTGTTGTTTAGACAACATCATCCATTTGATTCTACTCCTAGTTCAGTTTTATCCAGCAGGGGCATGTGTCGCCCTCTTTCTATTATTTAGTTGGTATAGTCAGAGATTGAAATTTTTACTTTCAATACCTTTATTTCGGGATTTATTACTGTCAGGATGTTTTCCTTTAGTGTTGTAAATGTTGGGATTTATTATTAATGATTAAATTCGTGTATGTTCAATTCTATTTTTATTCTTAATGTGTGACTCTTTAGATGTTAATGGTTTAAGGTTTGATAACCGGATTTAATAAAATGAGAATAAGGTTTTAAATGGTTTTGACACTTAGCTTAATTATTTAGGGTGTTTAAATTGGAAAAGTATTTTTACGACAGTGATGCTAAGAATGAACCAACTGTTCACCTTGATTTTAATTTAATAAAGGAGTGATCGCCGGGTATTTAATTAGGCGGGGTGTCACAGATACCTAGAGTTGTTCTAGTCAGGTATGAATTTGAATTCTGAGGACAAAATTCCTTATTTAAGAGGGGGATGTAATAACCCATATTTTAATTGCAATAAATTAAATGGGTATATTTCTGATTGTGGTGACATGTGATGTCACTATTTATATTTTCCACGCTTTCGTTATATGTATTATATAATTATAAATTAAAATCGAATTGAATGCATGGTAATTCCGTAATAAAATATTTGAAATAAATGTGTATTATGGACGACTGTGGAATAGTCAGGGATTTGGTATCGAATACTTGTCTATATTATCCCCATGATGTCGGGTCCCATATATTGTGAATTTATTTTCTATAATACGGAGTCACGATAAATTAATAAATAATTAAATAACTAATTTTGGACTCAAATCGGTTAAAATAATTTGTGGTTGAGCTTATAATTTGAGTGGGCATTTAAGATATATATAATGCCCATTTTGGACTTGGAATAGTGGGTTTTAAGGCCTATGGGTTAGTACTTGTATTAGGCAAATTTTTAGGCCTATTTGATTAATATTTGGGCCGATTGGGTTTGGGTTTATATGGGCCTTATGCCTAATTTCGTGGTTAAATAGTTTAAGAGGTCATTAGGGTAAACCTAATTCATCATAGAGGCTATAGAGAGGAACTCTAAAGATAGGGATAGGAAGAACTTAAGAGGAGAAGAAAATTTGGGGGAAATTAGGTTGGACTCGTCCTACAATCATAAGATAAGTGTACTTAGATTAAAGATTTAATTTAGCATTTGAGTTATAAATTTAATTATCCATTTTATTTTATTAATTTCAAATTTTAGAATTCTAATTGGAGTTAATTTAGTAATCTAATTAGTCTAAGAATTAAATCCTTAATCCTTTAGTGATAAAAATAAGGAAGTTTGTGTTGATTTGAATTTGTTTAGTTTATGGAGGAATTTGATAGATATAGATCCATGATCATATAACATTGAAAGGCCCTCGGTTTTATTCACGAATTGAACTAAATATGATCTCAATTTGACAATTTAGAAATTTAGGGTCCATACTTCTAAATTTATAAATTTATCCTCCTACTTATGTTAATTTGATAGAAAACTCCTAGTTATCGGTTGGGTATATGATTATGTAACTTATAGTTGAAGGAGAATGTGTTTGGGACTATATAGGTGCTAGAAATTTGGTAGTTTAAATCGCTAATGGAAGATTTGGAAACATAGGGAAGAAGAATTGGGAATCTCATTCTCACGAGATTAGTACCTCGTTCGAATGAGAGTTGTGGGTTCGTTCGAAGTAGTTCATGATGTCATTCGATCGATTGTATCGGTCTCGATCGAATGAGAATAGGGTAGCCATTTGAACGAGTCTAGTTCGATTTGGGTATTTAATTCTTAAATAAAAGAGATTTATGAATTTATGAATTCAGTCCCATAACTTATAAATCTTCGATAGATTATATCTACTACTTAATAATTTATGATACTCAATTTTAAATACGTGTAAGGATTGTACTTATATTATTAAAAATTCATAGTGCATGTCAAGATTGTACCGAATTTCAAGTACATGTAAGGTTTGTACTTATATTATTCAAATTAATGGTGAATCTCAGGATCATACCCAATCTCCAGTACATGTCACGATTGTGTTTGTGTTACTATTATATCAGATTATGGTGCATGTCTGGATTGTACCAAATTTCCAGTATATGTCAGGAGTCTACTTACATAAATATTAGTACAAATTTATTGTAATGTTAGGATCTTACTATTACTTAATATCCTACTTGAGATAGACAATAGATATGTATTGAACTCGTATGGGATTGGGATTAATCATATGTGATATTTAGGAAGTTTGGTTTGGTAAGAACTTAAAACAACTAAAGTATGATAAGAGAATGTGTAGTTATTATTATGGCCCAAATCGGTTAAATCTTTATTCTTCGTGGACTTGTTGTTTATGTTGTTGCTGATTATACTTTTCTAGACATAGGTCTCCACTGTCGCCTCATCACCGATTCACCTTCCTACCCCTTTCTTTAGTTGTTGCTCTTTTAGGATGTAGATGTCTAGTCTACCTTCTCATTCTTCTATTTATATTTACTTTCAGTTTTTTCAGAGTTATAGTAGTTTCTATTTGGAGATTTGGTTTCGATTAAGACAACAGTATTTTAGAGTTAGAATTTTGTATTGTTGTGACTATAGTATGAGAGGTTGTATGAGTTAACTCTTATGCATATATTCCCTTATTATTCCGAGTTAGTTTTATTTTTTCATCATGCTTAGAATAATATTCAATTGTTTAAATTCCTGTAATTATTTATTTTAGACATGATGGCCATTACATCCAAATTTGATTCATGGGTGGTTTGTGATACTTCGAAGAAAGTAGTGTTCATTATAAGATCATATGAAGATTATCAGGGCATGCAAAGGGATATGATGATGAGAAAAAGCTTTGTTTAGAGATCGAAGTGGGGGATCAGGTGAAGCTAATAATCTCTCCGATATGGGGAAGTGTGAAGTTCAGGCTCCAAAAGATAGGTGAAAACCCAATCTCAAGTTCATATTCATAATCTTGGATTGGGTGAGGCTAGTGTTGTTTGACTTTATCCGATCACCGTAAATATGTGCATGATGTTTCCACGAATACATGATGGAAGGGTTTTGTTAGGAATAAGTTGATGATTCATCAGGTAAGACAGTTGGGTTAGAGTAGTATCCAAAAACGAATTACGACGAGTGAGGCCTTAGTGTGTATTAGGTCGTAGGGATTTTACGGGAAATATATTCTTAGACTTTAGAGTAGGAGTATAACAAATTTAACTTTCAAGGAATAAATTCCTTATTTAATGAGGGAGGAATTTTATACCCCATATTTTTCGTGCATTATTTGATTGTGAATTTTTTTTTCTTGCTATGACATGCGATGTCACTATTTATATTTATATGCTATATATTATTCGTATTTGAAATCTGACTTAATATATGATAATTCGTTAATTAGATATTTGAAAGTGAATCCGTATTATAGGTGACTATGGAATGATTAGGGATTTGGTATCAAGGGTTTCATTGTTTGGATTATTCTTTTGATATCAGGTTCCCCTGATCGTGACGTAGTTTCTTATAATAAAGAGTTGTGCTTAATTAACAAATAATTCAGCAATCGATATTTAGGCTCATAACGAATAATTATTAGTTTGATTAGTATCATACTTTAGGTTGGATTTTATGATAATTAAAATATCTATTTTTTATTTTAACAATGGGTTTTAGGTTTATTATAGTAGTATAAGGCTTGGGTAGAGTTTTAAGCCATCTGGAGGTGTATTTATGCTCATTAGATTGAGGCACCTATGGAACCTAGGGTTAATTTTGTACGAATCTTTGTCTAATAGCCATGAGACATAACCTAAACACATGTTAAACAATTAGAGAAACCCTAGGAGGCTAAGGAAGGAAGAGGCAATTAAGGGGAAGAAGATGTTTTAGAAATTAGGGCTTGAATTCTCATAATTGGCCCAAGACAAGTTTATATTGATAAATAATTTAAGTGGGATTGTGTTATAATAGTTGTAATCCATTGTAATCTGAAATTTATCATTGAAATATATGAATTGTAATCATATAATGATCAATTTTTGTATATGGAATAATTACATGCTTAAATCTTAATCCAATGTTTATGAACTATTATAAATGGTTATTGAATCCTTTAAATTAACTCATGAATTCATATATTCAGAACATAAAAATGTTTGATGTGTAATATATTGATATAAATATGTAATATCCCTCACTTTTGAATGATCCTTGTAAATAATTGTTATGTTAATCTAGGATATTGAGTTTTAGAATGAATCTAGGGTTTAATGATTCAAATTTGAGTTTACACATTAATTCTTATTGATAATCCCTAAAAAAAATTAATATTGGTTTATATGGATTATATGTTGGTTAAAGTTGAAGGAGAATGGATACTTTCATGGTTTAGAGGATTTTGGTTTGGGTTGGAAATGGCACTGCAGTAAAAAAATTCATTACGGAAGAAGGTTTCCGAGGACTTTCGAATCGGTCTAATTTTAGTCTGAATCGATGCAATCTCGCGGGTTCATCCCAATTGTAGATAATTGAATTACTAATGCATGAGCACTAGTTTCATATTTTTTTGGATTTTTATGAATATTTCACCAATAGTGCACAAGGCTAAAATTCTAGGTTGGTGATTTTGGGTTTGGTCTTTCTGTTGTGTTTGATTAGCTAGGGTTTTGATATGGGAATCGTTTTGGGGTTAAAATCAAGTAGAATGAGTTTATAGTATGTAGTTTTGACTATAGAAACCACGATTAAGGACATAAAGATTTGAGTCTAAGTTTTTTTGGTCATATAAATTTTAATGATAGCGTTTATTGTATATGAGATGGGGATGTGGTTATGGCCCACCGAGTGTGATAGAAGTTGTTTTATAATGATTCTTATTACCGTTAGGTGAGATGAAACCTAGACTATGATAGACTTGGGAGTTTAAACTAATATTATATATATAAAAAATTATAGTTAACATGTATATTAACTAACATTAGTTAGATACTTTATATATAACCCTGATGATTAGGATTTGTATTTATTTGTTTGTCCTGGTTGAGTAGGGTCGTACTTTTTTACTTGATTTACGTGAAGCATACCGGGTATGAGTACTCGTGGTATACGTACAAGGATATGTCCTTATGGGTCTCATACAAAGGAGATCATGTTAGTAACCCAAAAGATAGAGACAGACTTTAACTTGGTCATGATTACCCCAGACATTACGTGCTAAAAATACCCATTGTATCTGGATGTGATTCATGGGATTATCCTTTCATAAAGGCTGGGGTATCCCTTGTAGATGTTTTAAGGTTACAGGTGTGGAACAACCTATAACTATGCCTAATATGCACGAGTGGTCCCTTAAGGCAGTAGAGCTAGGCCTTCATTATGTAAGGGCTTGAGAGTAGCCCATTTATGATGTATGTGACATGGACCTCACTTATGTTGATGTAGATATAAAAATCATTTACCCTTATATGTTCGTATACTTAAGATGTATAGACTTGTACAATTTTGGCACATGTGCTTATATTCAGTTAAGCTAAATAAAAATGTAATCATAGTGTTCACTTGGGTTTGGGATTAGACTCATCTAATATTAGGGTTATTTGAGTTAGGTAACTTAAATGGCTTAAAATCTACTTACAATGGGAAGAAGAAATGAAAAATAAGATTATTAATTCTCTAAATTAGTTTATTTGTTTCTACATTGTATCAGAGCAATCAAACTCTCACGACTAATTTTTATCATGTAGTCCATATTGGTACACCGTTCTTTCGGCGACGGTAGCCATAATTCATTGCTATTGTCCGTCGAGTGCATACCACGATGGAGGTCTCTACCATTACCGCTAAAATTTCACCGGTAAACATTAGAGCCGGAGTGGTTCACGTCAATCTAATAACGCTTTTCGCAAAGTCTTCATGCACTCCAAGTCTCTATTGAGGCTGACATGATTCTTGGCCAAAAAATTATGGACAGTAATAGTATAATTGTTCAGACCAGTGACTAACAACTTGATGTGATTAGAGAGGTGAAAATACGAGTTATCCAATTACATTTTGAGCGAGCAACCTAATTTGATCAGTGACGATTGAGAATCAAGTGATGACAGCGTACAAATGCTTCAGTGACACTACAAAACATGTTAAATTATTTAATCACCAAATTGTTTTTAAAATTCATTCAGTGTCATTCCTTTATCTATTCATCATTATAATCCATTTCCAAAAACTCACGGAAAATTCATTGTTGTATAATGAGAAGCAGCTATGGTATGTTGTGATTTTTGCATGTGGATATATCATATATAGGTGACGAGACTAGAAGTTGTAGCATTAGAATTTGGGCATCCTTGTCAATGACTACACGAACATGCTTTTATACTCTCATTCTTGTGCCTTTTCCAGTTTTACCAATGAAAACAAATCATAATATGTTAAATACTTGTCATGGGTCTACATATGAATTTCAAAAAATAAAAGGAATCCAGATTAGTGGGAAGTTAGACCACATTGAATCCATGATCTTAAAAATCAACGGGCCCCTGAATCCATTGTGATAAATCCCAATAAGGAAATAGCCTCTGAATCCATCGTGATCAAGCTCAATTTGTGCCAAGAGGTCCATTACAGGTGTCGGTCTAGCCTAAATCGAGAGCCTCTGAATCAAATTTGATCAAGCTCATTATGGTCTAAGAGACCTTATAATTTTTTATAAAGATGATTATCGCGTCGGTGTGTCTACTGTGGTGAAAATCAATGGTTTCTATTTATTCGCAAGGTTTTTGGTGGTGACAGTGGAGATCTTCTCACTCGATTCGATCGCACTCATAACCAAACCCGTCTACTCAACATTTTCAATAACTACGCTCTAAGCTTGGTGTGTCTTCTCATCCCCACCTTCACTTAAGGGGGTGTATTAATGATATTCTTCCAACATCTGCTTAATAGTATGACTTGGACCTATTCCACATGAAGATTCTCTTTGATATGTACGCATGTTTTTATTTTACTACAGGATTTAGTTGTCCTATATAGTTGGAGACTACTTGGTCTAATTAGTTCCTTCTTTTTAGTTGTTACTTACCCCATGTCTTGTGTATTTATTTACTACTTCGGTTCTCTCTTTACTAATGAAAAATAAGAGTATTCATTCTCTAAAAAAATGGGAAGAAAATTCATTGTTATTATTATTATTATTGTGGCCCAACTTCAGTTAAATTCTTATTCTTTATAGACTTATTGTTTACATTATTGTGTAATATGTTTTTGTAGGTCTTAAGTTGTTATTGCTTCCGGAGACTTGGGTGATTTAATAGAGGAGTATCTTTAGAAATGTTTTATTCATCATTTTAAGGATATAGAAGTCGAGCATTCTATGTCATCTACTCATTGTATTTATTCCCGACTCTGTAGACACTAGTATTTACTTTTCTTATCCCGAGTTAAAGATTTTACATGTAATACTTATATTGAGAGATGGATGGTATGTTATTGAGTTTTATTCTAGAGTTAGTTTTATTGCTCATGGAAGAGACTGGTATCAGAGATGTTGTAGTTATATCTCTAGTTATTATCTTGTCGTGCATTTATATATATCTTTTTTGTTCAGTTCTTTTATACTAAGAATGCTATAAAAAAAAAAATTACTCCTGTAAATTTATATTAAAGGCCAGTGGGGACATCAGAGTGAGGCTGAGTCTACATGGGGGAGAGAGAAAAATATGCGGGCAAGAAACCCACACTTATTCTAGTCACGTATAAATTCAAATTTTGAGGATGAAATTACGTGTTTAATGGGGGAGGAATGTAATACTTTATATTTTAATTACATTAAATGAAATGTGTATATTTCTGTCTGCAGTGGCATGTGATGTCACTATTTTTATTTTTCATGCATGCGTTATATCTATTATATAATTTGAAATTGAAATCGAACCGAATGCACAGTACGTCACTAATAAAATATTTGAAATTATTGTATTATGGACGAGTATGGAATAGTCAAGGATTAGGTATCGAGGGTTTCCTTGTTTGAAGTAGTTTTCTCTAATATTGTGTAGCGATAAATTGATAAATAGTAAATAATTAATTTTGGATTCTATCGATTAAAATAGTTAGTGGCTGGAAGCTTACAATTTCATTGGACGTTTAAGACATTTAGAATGTCCATTTGAGACTTAAAATAATGGGGCCCTATTGGTTGGTACTTGGCTTGGGTAAAATTTTGGGCCTATTGGATTAATATCTGGACTCATTGGGTTTACGTTTATATGGGCCCTATACCTAATTTCATGGTTAAATAGTTTAATAGGTCATTATGGTTAACCTAATTCATCTTAGAATCTAGAGAGAGGAATCCTAAAGATAGAGAAAAGAAGCACTCAAGAGGAGAAGAGAATTTAGGAGAAATTATCTTGGATTCATCCTTAAATCATCAGGTAAGTTTACTTAGATTATAAATTTAATTTAGGGTTTGAGTTATAGTGATAATTATCCATTTGATTCCATTAATTTCATATTTAGAATTTTAATTCGAATTAATTTAGTAGTCTAATTAATCTAAGAATTGAGCCTTTAATACTTTAATTATAAAATAAGAAAATTGTATTGATTTCCTTGAATTTGAATTCGTTCATAGAGGGAATTTTTTAGATATAGATTCATGATCCTATGACATTGAAAAGCCCTCTATTTTATTCATGAATTGCGCTAAATATGACCTCAATTTGACAATTTAGAAAACTAGGGTTGATACTTTTAAATTTAGAAATTTGTCCTCATGTTTATGTTAATTTGATAGAAAACTCCAAGTTATAGGTTGGGTATACGTTTAAGTAACTTATCCTTGAAGGAGAATGAGTTTGGGATTGTGTAAGTGCTTAAAATTTGGTGGTTTGAATCATTAATGAAGGATTTAAAAACTTGGAGAAGAAGAATGAGGAAATCTCTTTCGAACAAGATTAGTATTTCGTTCGAATGAGAGTTGAGGGTTCGTTCAAATGAGTTCCTGATGTCATTTGAACGTCTATACAAATCTCGTTCGAACGAGAATAGGGTTGTCGTTCGAACGAGTTTGGTTATGTTTGAATATTTAATTCTTAACTAAAAAAGATTAATTGATTTAAGAATTCGGTCCTATGATTTGTAATTCTTCGATAGATTATATCTATTATTTAATAATGTATAAGATAAAATACCCAATTTCAAGTACATGTAAGGATTGTACTTATATAATTCAAATTTATGGTGCATGTTAGGATTGTACCTAATTTCAATTACATGTAAGGATTGTACTAATATTATTCAAATCTATGATGCATATCAAGAATGTAGCCAATTTCAAGTACATGAAAGGATTGTTCTTATATTATTATTAGCTCAAATTATGGTGCATGATAGGACTGTACCATATTTCCAGTACATGTCAGGATTATACTTACATAAATATTAGTCCAAATTTATTGTACATGTTAGGATCGTACTATTACTTTATATTTTACTTGAGATGGACACACACACACACACACACACACAGAGCCCATATGGAATTAAGATTATACATATGTAATATTTAGGTTGTTTGGGTTGGGAAGAACTTAAATACAATTAAAACATGGGAAGAAAATGTGTAGTTATTTATTGAAGTTCAAATTCGGTTAAATATTTATTCTCCGTAGACTTATTTACATTGTTGTGGATTATACTTTTCAAGACTTAAGCCGTCGTTGCTTCCTTATTACTGATTCACCTGCCTACTCCTTTCGTCAATTGTTGATCTTCTAAAATGTAGGTATCGACCATGTGTACTCATTCTTATATTTATATTTACTTTGAGTGATGTCGTAGTTATAGTAGTTACTATTTGGAGATTCAGTTTGTATTTATATAATAATATTTTAAAGTTGGATTTTAGTATTGTTATGACTATCGTATCAGAGGTTATATGAGTTAACTCTTATGCAAGTATCCCTGTATTGTTCTTAATTAGTTACTTTTTTTCTTTCGCCATTCTTAGAATGATATTCAATTGTCTAAAGTCTTGTAATTATTTATTTTAGACCTGATCAATCTAGTTTATATTTTATGGGATGCCACTTAAGAAACTATTTTTGCAAAGAAATTGATTTTTAATGGGGAAGAAGATATATACTAAACAAGGATATGTTGGGATATTTTTATAATATAAAAGGAATGTGTCTTATCAGCTCATTGGTATGCTCGCAAATTTTAAATGCTTTATGGTATGGTTGTTGACTAAATCAAAACCATTTAATAAAGTCTAGTCAATAATTCGATAATTTTACAAAAACAAACTATTGGGTGAACAAAATTAAACACTTCATGGTTAACATTGCAATTTTTCAAGAATCAAATCTAAAACTACAAGTCACCCAAACTTCAAAGTTAAGGACACTTGGTTACGTTTTTTGAAAATATATTTGAATAGTTATATAAACTAGTTTTATGTGTTTTTAAATATTTTTAAGCATTTGGTAAACTTGATTTAAATATAGTTTTTAAAAGGTAAAATTCACGCACATTTATATTTTATACATTAAATAAATGTTTTTTATTGCATATGTAATTTAATTTATGCAGAGTACTTATATGCATACATATAATGTGGAGTATTTATACACAAATACATTATATATATATTTCATTATATTAAATACATGTATATATAAGCACATACATGTATAAACAATATTTATTTAAACATATAGAGAGAGTCCTTATTTTGTGCGGGCTTAAAAAGGAGTATTCACCACGCAAACTATATTTCAATACAAAAAAAAAAGATTGATTTTTTTTTTTGGTTTTAAGCATTTCATGGTATTTGTAAACAAATCTACTCAAAAAAAAATTTGTTTGTTTTTTTTGCTATTTTAATAAAAAAAAAGGGTCAATGTTTTAACAGTTTTGAAACACCGACATATATATATATATATATATATATATGTGTGTGTGTGTGTGTGTGTGTGTGTGTGTGTGTGTGTGTGTGTGTGTGTGTGTGTGATAATTCATGCATAATACACAATAAAATTATATACATACATGCACAAAATTATTAACATGTATTTAAGTATGATGTATGTATTGATAATGTTATTTACTATATTTATCTTAGTATACTATATCATTTTACAATACATATTGTGAGTGAAAATATTCAAAATGAATGGGATCTGCAAATATGTTAAGGGAAAATCATGCAAATGTCACACATAACACATAAATGTATGTGGTTCGGCGACTTGCCTATGTCCATGGAGAGGTCACTTGATTTTGTAAGGACATTTTCTCTCATGTCCGCTTATATGTTAGTATGTCGTATACCGCTACATCTATCGAAGGAATGTTCAAGAGCATACACGCATCAAGATTGATCCGAATGTCAAGAAATCTTCAACAAAGCCTCAACAAGATAACGTTGGTAAGGTTTGATTTTAAGTTCTTTAAAAGTTTCATTTTAGTATTGGGAAATTTTTGCTAAAATATTTTTATACAACCAAACAAGTATTTTAAAACAAGAAAAAGGGAGAAGAAAGATTTTTTTATATATCGGACAGATCCGTCAAAAGAAGAAAATGAACCGATCCGGCTGGTGTTTTTATACCGAGAAAACCTATAGACCGGACCGATTCGATAATGAAAAAAAAATGAACTGATTTAGTTGGTGAACTGATTCGGTAATCCTTTTCGGACTGGTCCGACGTCCTAAGAAAACTCTGCCGCCTATGATTTTCTAAAAAGCTATATATACCTATTTTGGTGGTGTATTTGTTTAAGACTTTGAGAGATGTTTTTTAGAGTCCACATTCAACAAGTCTTCGTGTTTTTTAGTCCAAAAACTCATTTTTAATTCACCAAAATTCTCATATTCTTTTGTGAATCTTTTGGAACCCTAGAACACAAACTTGTTAGTGTTCATAGTTTTGTGGAAGTATTTTCTACATCATATGGTTGCATGTCATTGAGGAGCACTTGAGGGAGTTCCTTTGCTGATTTAAGACTGAGGTCTTTGAGGTTCGCTGCATGTGTATCTTTGTTAAAGATAGGACTGTGGTTCTTGTGGATTGTTGTGCGTAATTCATTGCTGATGACGCCGACTGACGCCTGCGAGTATTCGTGTGTCAACCAACTGTATTTCAGTGTAACAATGTAAGTTGCATTTTACAATTGTAGTGAAATAAAAAGGATTTGCCCTGAGGGTATTTTTTCCTAAAATCTGTATATCGGCGTATTTGTGTCGCATGCTTTATTTATGATGATTTGATTTCATGCACACGCATAGTTGGTTGATTTTAAGGGCTGAATTTAATTGATTAAAAATTTGACACTAATTAAATAAGTTTGTGATTGGAATTTGCGCATCCATTTGAATCAGTATCACACAAGGCCTTTAAGAATTTACAGATTTTTATTATTTTATCTAAAGGTATGAAAATTACATCCCCCTTGGCCCTGGGGTGTGGGCGATATTTATAGTTGCTTAAAACTATAATGGTTCAATTGATTAAGGACTCCCTTAGCTTGAGATAGGCTCATGTGGTGATTCCCTGAATATCTTGTCCGAGATTTTGGTAACCATCGTGAGATAATTGCACATATTTACTGCCTTATAATTATCCACATGATAAATATTGGTATTCATCCTTGTTATTAGTAAATTAGTCCAGGTGTGCCCCAACCTCTATTGGAATTGGTCGGACAGGCCCGGGTTAGGACCAATTATGGTTTAGTCCCTACAATTGACCCCCTAAAATTCATAGTTAAAAGATGTTGGGCCAAAGGATTTTATTCTTATCGAAGGCCTATTTTTTATCCATTCTCAATGAATGCGAACCAGCACGCTAAACTTGTAAAAAAGCAATAATTCTAAGTGTACGCTCCTTCGTTAAGAAAGTGAAGTGCCAAAACTTCTTTGTTTCCCGTACCTCATGATTGTACATGTTGTTTTAATCTTTGTATTGATTCTATACTTGACACCCAACTATCACCCCTGATCCTGATCTTCTGATAACAAAAGACTCCTGAGCTTTTCATTTGCGTTCTTTGGTTTTTGTAAGTCTCTTTCTTCTTCTTCATCGTATATCATTTTAGTAGTTTCCTTCTTTCCCTCCTCCATTTTCTTCAGTTGCAGTAGTTAAATAGCCTACAAATGTTGAGCATTGTTTATGGAAAAAGTGTAGATGAATTTAGAAAAACTTACTACATTCCCTCTTAGGTTACAATCGACTGTGCCCCCGTGCTTAATGACATTACATCCATCGATGGGGGACACTGAATTCACACCCTTACAGTGGTCCAGGGGGATTGACTTTTCTAAAACCCTCTTTTCCTTGAATTTTGTGAGTTCTTTGGGGTGGTCCAAACTCAATGTCCCCCAAATACTTGGCATATTGTAAATTGGGTGAAAAGAGTAAACGAGCTTTATGGGAGCAACCTTGGTATCCCAAAGATCAGGTATTATTAAACTTGGTCTCGTACCACATATGGACTTATTTACTTGAAGGCGTGGAAGGATAACACGGTCTTGATCATAAACCTTCCTGATTCCAATAAGGGATATTGGGATTCGAGGTTTATTACCAGAAATTGGCAACATCCACCGCTACTTTAGGGAGAAGAATATATAAGGTTTATGTGCCCAGACTGGGGGGTGAAATAAGTTGATACTTGATCCTCTATTTGTTTGTATTTTTTTATCATTTTGTTTCATTTTTGCAGATAATGCCTTGTGTCGTGTTCTTGAATAGCTCGCGGGAAGAATAAGGAGCCTTCATTGAACTAAATCAACTGTGATGATCTGTTAAAGTCTATGAAGGTGAGAGACTACCTTCCTGATGGAAATACCCAAGATAATCCTCTCTTATTCTAGAGTAAACCAACACTACTAGAAATATCACTGCTTACCTAGTAGATGGCATTCTTGATCTTCCTATCTCTGACGATGAAGTTCCATCCTCTTTCGAATCCCTCGACGTCAACTCCATTCTTCTAGACAAATAGGATTCCATGGCTCCTCCTAAGAAGAGGGTTCTCTTACTAAGTGATGATTATGATGTCCCTTTACTCCCAAGGCTAAGCCCAAAATAGGACCTAAAAGTGAATCCTCAAGAATTAATGATCGAGATTTGGTCATCAAGGAGAAGGAAAAAAGAGCAAAATGAGAAGAAGAAGAAGAAGAAGAAGAAGAAGAAGAAGAAGAAGAAGAAGAAGAAGAAGAAGAAGAAGAAGAAGAAGAAGAAGGAG
This sequence comes from Sambucus nigra, assembly GCA_949130495.1. Taxonomy (NCBI): domain Eukaryota; kingdom Viridiplantae; phylum Streptophyta; class Magnoliopsida; order Dipsacales; family Adoxaceae; genus Sambucus; species Sambucus nigra. Next base: position 368,457,201 of record OX422212.1, read on the forward strand.
GAGGAGGAGGAGGAGGAGGAGGAAAGGATAAGAGAAATGGCCTTATGACCCCTCCTTCTTCCAAGATAAGTGATGTCCCTCCCCCTCTCTTAAAAACCTCCGTGACCACATCTACGGCCCGAAACCCTTCCTCAGCTCATGGTCTTCTAAGGGGGCAGTGCTCGCTGGTCATCGCGAGCAGCTGGATATGATGGGACTTGACCAACTTTTTGTTCGTGCTTCCCAAACTTTTTCTCTGGTAAGTATTTCCTTTTTCTTTTATTTCTACCTTTGGAAGACAAATATTTTATTTATCGATATAAATTATACTTGCCCCTTGCTCTATTTTGCAGTTTGTAGTGGAGTTTAACAGCCTCTTGGATGATGCAGATGAGTCCAAAATTAATGATGAATTAAATGAGGTCTTTAAGAAGTCTCAGGAGACCATGATCAAGGACCAAGAAGTCTACGAATGAGAGAAGAATTCCGCTATTGAGGTCATGGATTCTCTGAAAACAAAGATTAGTACGTTAAAGGTTGAAAATGCTCGGCTGATGGTCGAAAATTCTTACTTGGTCAATACGGCTGCTGAGTTCCCTGTGGCCAAGGACGCCAGCTTTGGATAAGGTTGGTAAAAGGCCTATAATGATGGAAGGATCCAAATAGCCTATGCTCAAAAGGCTATCTTTAATAAGGGTGGGACCAGGCCTTGGTGAAAGTTGGAGTTCCTGTTGAGTCTGAGCTGTTCAAGGAGCATCACCATGGTTCTCCTCTAAGTGTTGATGAGGATCCCTCTACCAGTAACCCTTTTGATCAAGCCAAGGAGCTGGAAACGAAGAGTAAGGGAGTTAAGGCCGAAGACTTGGATGAGGAAATGAGGCCTTTAGTTTCTATGATTTTTTACTTGTACTTTGTACTCTTTATTTTTCCATTGGATTGCAAAGGCTCAGCACATTCTGTTTATGAATTAATAAAGAAGTTATACCCTTAAATATATCATTTTCACTATTCTGAGTATCTTTTGTTAAATTACTGACTGTTTTATCTACTTTTTTGTTGTATCATGTTACCGAGGAGATTCCCTCCTTTTTCAGCTACTTAGATAAGGTGCTTGGGCGGGATGAAAGCGACCAAGCTCACCGAGCCTTTTTATTGCTTGTAAAGCCTTGAAGAAAAGAACTAAGTCTTACAAGTACCAGTTCAAATTTGTTGCCAAACCGAAGGATGACCTAAAATATTTAAAAGATGTGGTCTCCTCTATGCAAAATGAGATAAATAACCTGAGGGCCCAACTTACAAAACTCAAGGACATGGGTGAGGTTGGTTCTCTAGTCCAATAAAAAAATGATGATCTAAAGAAGAGACTTGTTGAGGCCAAAAAAAATTCCAATGGAGCAACGTCGTGATTATGGGACAGTCATGACGTGAAAAATCTCCAACACTTATTCAGAATGGCCCTCGAGAAGCTTGGACGAACGGTTACAATGAGGGATGAAAAGATGCCCCTATGAGTTTATAAGAAGCCCAAGATATATTCAATAAGCATGGTTGACTGACTGCGCTTAAGGCTGTTAAAGAACCTAAGGATTCCCAGCTCCGGTATATGTACCACGTTAAGTGTCCAGCGTAGTGACGACCTTACTTTTGGCGAGATGAGAAGTGGGTCTCCTTAGACTCCATTCCTCTTTAGCTTCTTGAGATATACTTGGAAGGTCACGATAGTGACAATGAATATCAACTTGATTCTAACGATAGCTGGAGAAAGCTGATCGAGATGTTTTTGGCCAGCCGACCATAAATTGTCGTAATAATTTTTGTGCTTTTTTTAATTATTTTGTAATTGGCATTAACTGTAATTGGGCATTTGCCAAAGAATTAAGTTAATAACAACTTTTATGCATTTTCCATTCAAATATGCCAATCATGTGTTATATCTTTCTATCTTACCTTTTAGATCATGTCGTCACACTCGCTTAGGCCTAGAAAAGACAATGGAAAACATTCACCTTGTCTATGGGCAGTCCACCCATTTCGAATTTTATCCAACCAAATAAAGTTAGTTTACTTCATAGGGATCCTCCATAGGGCTTTTGATTTCCTGGTCAGGTTGTGAGGTCGCATGTGTTTATCATAACACAGACCTGAGGAGTTTAATTTTAATTCTAATAAGCCAAATTACCATTGTAATTAAGTTAAAGCCTGATCGATCATTTCAAAGATTAATGCCCATTTTGAGCTTGTTACTATTAAACAATGTACATCAATTGAATAACTAAGAGATTGAGCGGATGGAAGAAAGGCCTTTATTCATAACTGAAATAAGAAACTGCGAGCAACATGAGTTTTGAAATGAAATTTGCAATAACTAAGTGCTAAAAATTAAAACTAAGAAGAGAACTTCTTGAGGTTGGTCATATTCCATGCTATTAGTTTCTCCCTACCCTCCATTATTTCTAAGTGATAAGATCATTGTATATCATATATTATTACTTTGAATGGTCCCTCCCAGATAGGTGCTACCTTGCCATCTGATGGCCTTACAACACTGCCAAGAACCTTTCTGAGGACGTAGTCCCCCACTTGGAACTTTATAGGATTAACCCCTTTGTTGTATTGATTTGTCAATTACTGTTGGTATGAGGCTAGGTTGATCATGGTTTTATCTCTTCATTCGTCACCTAAGTCAAGTTCAGTGTGAAGGGCATCATCGTTTAGTATTTGATCGGTAACCTTAGTTCTCATGGTCGGGAGGTCATCTTCAAGTGGAATAATATCTTCCATTTCGCATGTATGGATGAAGAGTGTTTCCCCTATTATCCTTCTCGATGTACTACGATATGCCCAGAGGATGTGAGGCAGTTTGTCTACCCAATCGCCTTTTTCCTTTTCGAGCCTCTTCTTTAGGCCATCGAGCATTGTTTTGTTAGAGGCTTCTCCTCGGCCGTTGCTTTGGGGATACGACATTGAGCTGAATTGGTCCTTGACTCCTTGCTCATTATAAAAATCTTGAAAAGTTCCACTTTCAAATTATGTGTTATTATCAGTAATTATGGCCCTTGTTATCCCAAATCGAGTTATGATGTTCCTCCAAATGAACCTTATCATGTTTGTGTCTCTAATGTTCGCCAGTGGTTTTACCTCAATCCACTTGGTGAAATAGTCTATGCCGACTAGAAAGTATTTTCAATTTCCTAGCACAGTAGGTAGTGTTCCCATAATATCCTATTGTGAAAATGGCTATGGACTGATCAAAGACATCAAGTCATTGGCCGGTTGATGGACTATGGGAGAGAAATTTTAGCATTTTTTGCACTTTCTAACATAAAAACTTGCATCTTTCTACATGTACGACCACCAGTTGCTTTCTTTAATTGCTCGAAATGCTAGGGACCTTCCTCTTGCGTGGCTTCCACAAATTCCATTATGAAGTTCATAAAAAAATGCTCAATGTCCTTTGGGTATATGCACTGGAAATGGGGGGCCTCTGAAGGATTTCTTATAAATTTTTCCCCCATGTTCTAGGTAGAAACGAATAAATTTCACTCTGACTTCGTGGGCTAATTTCTTATCTATCGGTAGTGTATAATTCCGCAAGTATGCGATGATTGGACCCATCCATCTAGGACCTTCTTAATGTAGAGAATATGCTCGGAGGTTATGTGCTTAGAGATCATCTTCTTGTCAATACTGGGCTTGGTGAGGAATTCCACTTCAATTCTTATCTGGAGATCAGAGTCTACTGGTGAGCTTAAGGTTCCTAAAGCATCGGCGTGAGTGTTGTTCCCCCGATAGAACTACTGAATGTGGACTTCCTCGAATTATGTGATCAGCTCACGCACCACTGCGAGGTAGGCTGCTATCCTGTCATCCTTGACATTGAAGTCCCCACTGACTTAATTGGACACGATTTTGGAGTTGCAATAATCATTAAGTCATCTTTCCCTAAGCAAATGGGCCTTGCGTAGGCCATATAAGTTCTTCGTACTGGGCCTCTACAGTTATGAGGAAAATCCATACGCCTGCTCCTTTATATTGGAGGCACTATCAACATATAACATCTAGCATTCGGCCTGAACCTGCTCATGCATCTTTGATTGATTGGCCAACTGTTGGTCGACATGACTATCTCCTGTGAATTTCATAATAAAGTCGACCAAAATCTGCCCCTTGATTGTTGTCCTTGATTAAAAGTGAATGCCAAACCTTCCAAGTTCAATTGACCATTTTGACATTCATCCAGAAAGGTCTTCTTTGCAAAGGATATCCTTAAGGAGGAAGGAGGTAATTACAGTGATGGAATGGGCCTTAAAATAATGCTTAAGCTTGCAGGAAGAAATCACCAATGCGTAAGCTAGTTTCTCTAACGACGGGTAGTGCTGCTCGGTATCCAGGAGCATTTTACTAGCATAGAAAATAGGAAACTGTTTTACCACTTTCTCTAACGACGGGTCCCCTTAATTGGGAATGACCAGCAATGGAGGCTTTTTCAAGTAAGATTTGATTTCTTCAAGTGCCCTTGATCACTCACTTGCAACACCCTATATTTTTAAGCATTATATATTTAATTAATTAGGAAAATTTAAATTACTTGTGTGTCGTAATTTAATTGAATTAATTATTATGAGTTTATTTAAATATTATTCGGAAGAGTTAATGGTTAATTTTTATGGAAAATAATTACTAAGTGAATAATAATAATTTGTTTATGTCATAACGAGTGATAGTGACGTGGTATTATTTTATCTCAGCCGAGAGTCGGGGATAGACTATATTGAGGTCAAGATAAGGATTTTTAGTAAAGTAATTTGGATGGCAATTCTGAATGCATGGTTGATTCCAGATAAGCCTAAATAGTCGAAAAAGAGTACCCGGGGTAGTAAATGGGTCTCGAGGTATTTTTAGGCATAACTGGGCCCAAACGGGGGTCTTCAATCCATTTTTATTTAGCCCATAAGCATAATTTTGGGATTATCATAATAAAACCTAAGTTTAAGAGTTTGTGGGAGTCACAACTCAAAAATAAAGCCCTAGTTATGTAGAGTAGAAAAGAGGGTGAAAATGGGGAGATTTTGGGAGCCAAATCAAAAGGGAGCAAGTGTGCTTTTCGCCAAATCATCATCCACCTCAAAGGATTAGACACTACGAATCATTAGAGGCAAGTGGTTAACTTGCTGTAATTTTAAATCTGTTATAATCGATTCATATCGAAGTATGTGTAATAAAAAAAATCGTTCTTGGGTGGGAAATTGCATGAAATTGTATTTTCCTTAAATAGGACACTCTGGGGAGATTAAAAGTGAAATTCGTGAAGCTATATGATTCTAGGATGTAGAAATATAAATGCTTTGATAAACCCAGTAGAAATTGATGACAAATTTTGGATTTATACAATCAAATTCATAATCGATGGAATAAAACCCGAATAGAACCCAAATTGGAAAATATGGGATTATACGTAAAGTGACTGGTGATTAATGGTTTCTAGGTTGCTTAAAGCATGTTTCTATGTGTACAAAATGTTGGTTGGGATTGGGTGATGATCTAAGAGGAAATAAAAAGCTTAAAGGTTTAATAATGGAGGAAAAATGGATCTGGGAAGAAGAAGGTTCGCAATCCAGTGCAACGAACCGATTAGAAAGTGGGGGCAAACCGGTTTGGGGGTCAGGTCGAATCGGTTCGGGGGGGACTGACAATACTGTGTTTCCCATTCAGTCTGGGGGGTTAAAACGGAGGGGTTTCCAACTGAATTTTAAACGTAAGGATAAGACAAACTTGCTGGGAGAATTGTGGGACATCATTTTTAACTTATGGGAATAAATTAGTGATTTAATTTATTAACGGATGAAGTGAAATAGAATTCGTATAACTTAAAGTTCGGGCTGAGTATATGTGTCCAGGTATTGTAGTTGAGTGAAACTACCTAAATAAATTTAATTAATGTGAAATTAATTTAAATCAGACTCGGGATATAGACTCGGGTATTGTCATTCTAGTGTTACAGGAGCTCGGCACGGGTTAGCCGAATTTAAATTATTATATATATATATATATATATATATATATATATATATATTATTGTGTATTAAATATCAGTGTAAGATATTGTTATAATTACATACTCCTCTAGTGCTATCATAGGAGGTTGTGCGATATGGGTGAATCCCCTGGCTAGTGAATGCTGAGCGAGTATAATCCCCAGGTCATAGCGTCCTGTATTTAATGTTGTGATTCTTTTCGAGGTGAGACGCTTTGGGTATGATTCAGTCTCACACTCGGGAAACTATGACCGTCTCCACTGCATTTATTATTTACTTCATGATTCATTGTGAGCTAACTGTCTCATGGTATCTAGGCTGGATTGAGTAAACCTGGGATTATAGCATTTTAGAGAAAACATCCAGTGAATTATTACTCGGGAGGATGGATACTATATACAACATGTATGTGAATGTGTAGTATATTTATACTTATAAAATAGTGTAGATAATTATATATGGGTGAAATACCTGAAGTGAAATGGTGTTATTTATATAACTGTGAAATTGTTATATAGGCACTTAAAGACAATAAATTAAGTTAATGTGATAAATAACTTACAAATCATTGGTAAAAGTTATTCGGGCTAAAGTAAGGTTTCACACATCGGTTATAACAAGGATAGTTAGACGGAGTAGTATAGCTAGGAGGGTTATAAGGAAATATGAAAGGTGTGCACAATAGTTGAGGGGTGAGTATTATCTCAAGTGAGTACGACACTAGCTTAAATATGAAGAGCATTCATGCATTTTAATTACTGCAAACTTAATCACTTGCTAAATATTTTTAAAATGTTTTAGGTTCTAACCCTTGCTGCAAATATTTTCAAAACCTTTTAGGTGTCCATCCACAGGGACGCCAAACTTGAGATTCTATTACAGGGATTACGTAGCTGCGACATATGTGGAAGCATGCAGGAGTTGGATTAGACGCATCTTTTCTTCATTCCTAGATTCAAGATTTCAGTTCAGTTATAGTTCCATTTAGGGCGTGTTGCCCATTTACTTTCAGATTCAGTTTTATAACGACATATTTTTTTATAAATGTCCGTGATAATTAATTATGTCATATACCGTCGAAGAAGTTCAAGACCAATCTACATCGATATGGATCCAAATATATCAAGCTTCTTCATCAAAAAGACTCCGCAAAGATTACTTTGGTAAGGTTATGTTTTAAATACCTTAACTTTGCACTTAGAGCTTTGGGATACTTTTACAAAATATTTTCTAAGTATTGGAGCAGACTTTTTCGTCAAAATTTGAGAATGGGTAAGTTTTTTAAGACCCATAGCGTACCTCGATTTTGATGCCCAGGTCATTCAAGCGAGATCTCATCTCGTTCGAGCGACATGTGCATGTTGCGCGATATCGTTCAAACGATACGTGTATGTCATTCGAGCGAGATCCCTATTTCATTCGAGCGACTGAGGCAATGCATTTTTTTATAAATACTCATTAAATGGTTTCTTTTTTCATTAAGAAGTCCCAGGGTTTTGAAAGACAGAAAACTGCGAAACTGCAAAATCCTTTTGACTTCTTCTTTTAGGGTTTGATCCCTTTTTGTTTTCAATACAAAAAAATCCCATATGCTTTGGTGAATTGTTTTGGTCTTCAAGAACACACTTTTATTTTGATCATTCTTTTGGGAAATAACTCTATAATCGGAGAGCTACGTGCTATTGTGTAGGGGGTCCTTATGAAGACTTTAGACTGCGTGTCTGGACTGCGCGCCCTTGTGGTATAGCTGCGTGTGAACCACTGCTGATTTCTAGCCGTTGCTTTAAAGGTTTGACGAAGACACCATGCGTTACTCTTTTGGGCGAAAGAAATATGGTATGTAAGTCAATGGTCTTGTAAACTTGTCAAAGTTCTAGAAATAAAAGGTTTTTCCCTGCGGGAATTTTTTCTGAAATTTTGTGTCGCATGTTTTATTTATGGTTTGACACACACACACACACACACGTAGTTTCATGTTTAGGGGCTGAATTAATTTGGTTTAAAAATAGATTCTAATTAAATAAGTGTGCCAAAGTATAAATTTGCGAACTTAATCAATTATCACACAGTCATACGTTTTACAAATTGGTATCAGAGCTTATTTTAGTGATCACCAATTTTTACAAATTGGTATCAGAGCGGGTTCTTCTAAATTATCGAGTGATCTTGATTTTTAAAGTTTTTTCCTGATACAATTTGACTACTCACATCGTCAAATTGGTATCAGACAGGTTGCGTTAATTTATCGCGTATTCCTATTTTTCGCAAAATTTGTGTGATATTGATTTTTTTGTAATTCAATTTTTTGAAAAATCGCAATTTTTCCTATGGAGCACTTATATAATCGGATATCTATTTTTGACTGGTCTAATTATGCCTACTGGAAAGCTCGTGTGAAATCTAGTTTAAAATCCATTGACGAGCGTGTTTGGTTGCTTTGTGAAAATGGGTGGAATCCTCCCACGGTCACCGCTAATAATATCACCTCTTTGAAACATGTATCGGACTGGACTGAGGACGATTTTAAAATGTCTATTTTTAATTACCGTGGTCTGAGTGCTATTTCTAGAGAAGTCACTCCTGATGAGTTTCGTCGAATTATGACGTGTACCACGTCTAAAGAGGCTTGGAATGTTTTGAAATTGACACATGAGGGTACGAACGCGGTTAAAGAATCAAAATTACAAAATTTGGCCACCCAATTTGAGACTATCGCCATGTTTGAGTCTGAATGCTTTGATAATTTTTATGCACATTTCTCGAACATTGTAAACACCAGTTTTAATTTGGGTGAGGTGATTGATAACACGCATGTCGTTAAAATGATTTTGAGATCTCTCCCAAAACCCTTTATTCCTAAAGTCACTGTTTTGAACTCTTTGGGAAATTTGAAATCACTTAAGTTGGAAGAACTTGTAGGAGACCATCAAACCTATGAGATAGACATGCTTCCCCAAACCATTAAGGCTAAGAATAAAGGCTTTGATTTAAAGACTCATTTTAAGAAAAAGAAAGAAAAAGTTTGTGAGTCCGATTCTGAGGGTGAGTTTGATTTTGATGATGTGGTCATGCTTGTGAATTTTTTTAAAAAGTTTCTCAAAATGAATAAAGAAAATTCTTCCAATAAAAAGAGATCTTTTGAGTCAAATAAAAGGAAAGTGGAGGCCAAAGATAGTGACAAGGAGGATGATATCAGGTGCTTTGAGTGTGAGGGCAAAGGGCACATGGCTAAAGAGTGTCCTACTAGGATAAGGAGAAAGGGAAAAAAGACTGATATGCCCGCCACACTTAGTGATAGTGAGGGTGATGAGGGTGATGTGGGAGATGAGTTCGATAAAGGTTTAGCACGTGGGATGTGTGTAGCTTTTTCAAGGTGTGAGCACACCCACTTTGTCTCACGTTGATAGAAGTAATGAGAGAACCAGTGATGACTCGAGTGTTCTAGGGGAGATGAGAGAGAATTTGAGAGTGGAGATGAAAGTGAACTCCAAAAAGTCTTTAGAGATTTGTACACCGAGACCTTGAAAATAAAGAAGTATAATAGAGATTTAGGTTGTCAGGTTTTAGATTTGGAGAGAGAGAATGAAGTTTTAAAAAGGGAAAAGTGTGATTTAACCCACATGGTGTCTAGTCTGACGACACGTGTATCCCAACTCGAGAGTGATCTCGAACGTGCCCGGGAGGTCAAAGAGCCTTTAGAGAACACATCTAAGAAGGCTGGAAAGATGGTTCTCAATCCCATGTTAGGTAAAGGTGAGAAGTTAGGAATAATTCATGATGGTGCTTCTACTTCCCAATTAGCACCCGAGCCAGTTCCCACTTTAGTGTTAGATTCATATGAGTCTCACCCTAACCCACCTAGCCATCCCATTCCTATTAGGAGAGCACATTCCTAGAGTTTTTGAGAGAGGTGTTCCCAGGCCTATATATGTTTGTTCCCATTGCAAAAGGAGAGGACACCTTAGGGAATTTTATTTTAAGTTGGGTTATGTGTCACGGTTTGCTACTACATGTGTTTCTACCACACATGCACCTAGACATGATACTTTCTATGTTCCTGGAGACTACATGAGAGAGTTTGCACATCTAGGTGAAGCAAGTTAACTTTTTAGTCAAAACTTCACAAAATTTGATGGAGGTTTTTCATAAGTTGGTACCACCTTTGGAAAACCCCTCCTCACCTAACGATTGAGGTTTGACTTGTTTTCTAGCATAGGATGATTTTCATGATGACATTATTTGCCTATTGCTAGTATGTATCATTTTTGTATGTTTTACTTTTTGAAAAATGTTGAAAAATACAAAAAGATTTTATTTTGATAAAATTTTTGAAAAATCCAAAAAGAGTTTTGTATTTTGTTTACACCTTTTATGGATGAACACTTAGGATGACCAAGTCACAATTTCATTCCATTTATCCATGTGACTATTTGATAGTATTTTGAGACAATCGGTCAATTCATCCATGTGCTTTATAATTTTTGGAGTCATTGAGATGTAATTAAGTGTTACTTCCTACATGTTTAACTCATGATTTCCTTTATTGAACACATGAATGAATTTGTTTGATTATTGTGCTTGTCTTATCACATGTTAGTTGGGTGTTTGCACTTCAATCGTGTCCTTAAAAAATGAACCAAGCGCGATAAAACTTGATAAGAAAGTTGTGCATGTAAGGGTCGTTTGTGAGTTTGTGTGCTTTATTTGAAAATGAGGAAGGGCTGCAAAAGGTTCATTTGACCTTTGAGAATACTAAGCCACCGTTTAAATTGGACATAAAAAATTGAGGAATTTTATTATCTGGTGTCCAAAGAGGTTTAAAAGAGCCCGAAAAAATTTAAAGGCCATAAAAAGAAATTCATGCCAAAAAGGGGCCATTAGGTTATTGCACCAATTATCTAAAGTTTAAGAATTTAGTTTATACACCTCTAAAAGAAATTATATATAAGGGAGTTTGGATGGAGAATTAAAACGGTTTTGCACATCCTTGAAAGTCTTGAAAAAACGTTAAATAGTTTTGGACGTTATTGGTGTGGAAATCACTTTGACTTTGATTTGTTGATTTGTATAAGACGATGTCATCTATATTCAATAATTTTTACACCTAAGGATACTTTTGATGTTCATTCATTAGGGGTACACATATTCATCGTGCACATATGATTGATTGAGTTGATTTACCTATCGAATGTGTTCACACCCATTCATTCCGTTTTCATGACTTGGTTGTTTTAGTATAAATCCATGGTGTGTGATTTTTGTATCTTTTTTTGCTTTGAAAAAAATTGAAAAATTGAAAAATAGTTTGTGGATGTTTTTGGGATATACCTTTGCATGCGAGTAGTTTGATCTTTATTTGCTATGCATTTTTATCGTGGCACTCCATGTTTTGATTGTTTCTTCTTATCTGTCTAGTTGGGGACATCATAAAAATGGGGAGAAAGAATTATCATGTTATGGGGGAGTTTTTGCATTATGGGGGAGATTTGATTATATTGATTGATTTATTCTTATATCATTTCAAACTCGATGCGTCACGAAGGTTTTTGCTTTATCTCATGTCTGTAGGTACAAAGAATGATGATCATTATATTGATTGATTTATTCTTATATCATTTCAAACTTGATGCGTCACAAAGGTTTTTGCTTTATCTCATGTGTGTAGGTACAAAGAATGATGATCATTATGTTTCACGCCTTAATGAGAAAAGCTTTGAGATTTGATGAAGATTTTTGAAGAACAGTTTGAGATCTTGAAAATTTATTCATGGGAGGGTAGATTTGTATAGGTCATTTGGTATTTGATAATTCAGATGTTTTTATGTATGTACCGGCAAAGACATAGGGGGATATTTGTAAGGATGTATTTTTATAAATGTCTGTGACAATTAATTATGTCGTATACCGTTACAACCATCGAAGAAGTTCAAGAGCAATTTATATCAAGACGGATCCGAATATATCAAGGTTCTTCATAAAAAAGACTTTGCAATGTTTACTTTGGTAAGGTTATGTTTTAAATACCTTAACTTTGCACTTAGAGCTTTGGGATACTTTTACAAAATATTTTCTAAGTGTTGGAGAAGACTTTTTCGTCAAAATTTGAGAATGATTAATTTTTTCTAAGTCCTGTAGCGTACCTCAATTTGGACGCCCAGGTCATTCAAGCGAGATCTCATCTCGTTCGAGCGACATGTACATGCCGCGCGATGTCGTTCAAATGATACGTATACGTCGTTCGAGCGAGATCCCTATTTCGTCCGAGCGACTGAGGCGACGCATTTTTCTATAAATACTCATTAAATGATTTCATTTTCATTAAGAAGTTCCAGCGCTTTGAAAGATAGAAAACTGCGAAACTGTAGAATCCTTTTGACTTCTTTTTTTAGGATTTAATTTCTTTTTATTTTCAATTCACAAAAATCCCATATGCTTTGGTGAATTGTTTTGGTTCTAAAGAACACACCTTGATTTTGATCATTATTTGTGGGGAGAACTCTACAACCGGAGAGCTGCGTGCTATTATGGAGGGAGTCCTTATGAAGACTTTAGATTGCGTGTCTGGACTGCACGTCTTTGTGGTATAGCTGTGTGTGAACCACTGTTGATTTTTAGCCGTTGCTTTAAAGGTTTGACGAAGACACCATGCGTTACTCTTGTGGGAGAAAGTAAGATGGTATGTAAGTCAATGGTCTTATAAACTTGTCAAAGTTCTAGAAATAAAAGGTTTTGCCCTGCGGGGATTTTTCCTAAAATTCCGTGTCGCTTGTTTTATTTACGGTTTGACACACACACACACGTAGTTGCATGTTTAGGGGCTGAATTGATTTGGTTTAAAAATAGACACTAATTAAATAAATGTGCGAAATTAGAAATTTGCAAACTTAATCAATTATCACACAATCATACGTTTTACAAATTAGTATCAGAGCTTATTTAAGCGATCACCAACTTTTACAAGTTTTGTATTATTTAATTATTCATTGGATTTATTATTTTATTTCACATGTATATTTATGGTTTAACGAAAGATAAAATTTGGCACAAGTTTAATTAATTAATTCAGTGGTTAGTAATTAATATGGTTTTCGACAGTGATGCTAAGAATGAACAAAATGAAAATCCTATTTTGATTTAATAAAGGACTAATCGATCGGTATTTAATTAAGAGGGGTGTCACATATCTATTCTAAGTGAGTCTTATCTCCTTCTTCATCAGCTAAAAAATAGCTGACAACATTCGGATGACTTTAAAATGAAGCAATTGAGCGTCGCGGGCATCCCAGTGAGCTTTTGAATCTCGCACAATGTCTTCGATGGCTAGACTTTATTAATTGACTCTATCTTATCTGGATTGGACTCAATTCCCCTCTTGTTGACCCGATAACCTAAAAATAATTCTAACTGGACCCCGAATGAGCACTTACTCGTACTGAGATTCATTCGATAGAGCCTGAGGATTTCAAAGGTGTTAATCTCCAAGATGGTCTTCTTTACTGTTTCTATTGACGAGCATGTTGTCAATATACACTTCCATTATTTCCCCATATGACGTTTGAACATCTTCGTGACCAGTCTCTGGTACGTAGCCCTTGCATTCTTAAGGCCGAATGGCATGACCTCATAGAAGTACAGGCCCAATGGTGTTATGAACAAAGTTTTATCTTGATTGGGGCCAAACAGAAGAATCTGGTGATACCTCAAGTAAGCGTCTAGAAAACTCATTTGTTTATGGGATGTAGTGGCGTCGACCAGTTGATTAATATTTCTCAAGGGAAAATTGTCTTTGGGTCATACCCAATTGAGGTCAGTGAAGTCTATACGGACTCCAGCTACCATTGATTTAATAAACTACGATTGGATTGGAGAGCCACATAGTTAATTTAACTTCTCTAATGGACCTTGCCTTTAGATGTTTCCCCACCTCTTTTTCTACTACCTTTGCCTTCTCTGAGGACATTCAGCGTGCTTTTTGTATAACGGGTTTGAATGCTAGATCCACGTAGAGATGATGTCAGGGGACCGTAGGATCAATTATGGCATGTTATACGGCTCCCATGCAAATACATCTAAGTTGCGTTGTAGGAAGGCAACCAACTCCTTCCTCTCATGGTCGATCAGTGTTGTTCTGATAAAAAAATTCCCCTCCAGCTAGATTTTATAAAAAAAATAAACTCCTTTAGGTTTTCGATGACCCTATCAGTAGGGTGGACCTGGTCTTCTCCACCCTTGGTTGGTTGTGCCGTAGTTTCTATTTCAAGGGAGTGTCCCCATCCTGAACCGTCTCCGGAGGAACTTTTTCCCTTTTTTCTTCCCCTGCCTGGGTCTAATGGTGACGATATAGCATTTTCGAGCAATGGTTTGGTCGACTCTTATATCCATTATATCCCAATATAGGATACACTTGATCTTTTGGTGGTAAGTATAAGGGACAAATCTCATGGCATGAAACCAACCCCTGCCGATAATGGCGTGATAAGGTCAATCAATATCCATTACCAAAAACTCAATGAGCTTAGAAATATTTCTTGCCCTTACTAGAAGGATCACTTTTTCCATTGACATGGTCATGTTCCCTACAGAGCCAACCAGAGGGATGGTCACTTCCTTAAGGTCTAACATCTTAAGCTTGATCTTGTTGATGAGCTTCAGGTACATCACCTCTCAAGAGCTCCCATGGTCCACTAGTAACTTATTGATATCCCAGCTTGAAATTTTGAGAGTTATTACCAATGTGTCATGGTGCGGGATTCTTACCCTAACCAAATCCTCCTTTATGAAGACGATATGATTATTATAGTCGATGTTCTTCGATCGTCGGTGCTTTCCAGCCTCTCTTTTGGCGGGATTAATCTATAAGGCCTCAATTGCGGGCGTAACTTTCTTGAGGTCCATCCCCAACATCATTCCCTTGGATATGCTTGAAGTCCGATGCCTTATATATTACCACAATCCCATGTCTTATTACATCATCCAGGACGTTATCTAACTTTTGGTCACTATTAATGATAACCTGGTTGGACTTCTTCTTTATATACTCATTCAAGTTCCCAACCTGTGCCAACTCCTCTGCGTGAGATTTCAATGCCTTACGATTCTAACTCTTGAGGTTGTTTTCTTTGTGGAACCCTCATTGAAGCATGTTGTTCCTATTGGTTGGATCCCCTAGCATCTTCTTTGGCCACTTGAGAAACTGTTAATCCTTAATTTTCCCCAGGATCTTGTATTTCGCCTTGAAAGGCTTTGGATAAATCCTCATTGTCCCCGTTCTTGGAACCGTTTTACATTTTGTTTTCATTCTTGGGATTATTCTTCTTGTCATCCCCTTTGTTTGATTTTACGCGACCAGTTTTTGCTTGGCTGGTCTGAACCATGTCCTCCACCTTGGCGTACTTTTCAATACGTGACATAAGATCGTCAATGGTATCAGCCTCCTTTTTGGTGAGAGACTGGTGCAACGTGGAACTAAGGGGTAAGACGATCTTAAAATATGCTACAAAAACCAACTCCTGTAATACCCCGTATTTTTATGACCTTTAATTTAGGATTAATTAAATTGGGATAAATTAATATAATATTAAATCGTATTTTAAAATTAATATTTACTAACGTGATGTGAGTTAGTAATTATTGATGGGAAATATGTTGATTATTACTTAGTGATCAAAGTAAAAATGTGATATGAAGTTATTAAAATTGTTGCGAGAGAATAATACAACCGTTATAGAAATTAAGTCGGGACGCGCGTGTTAGTCGTGTCGGGACTAAATCAATGCAATAAAATTAAATTAATTTTAAGTTACCCGTATGGTCATTTTGAGTGCGCCAATGTGTTCGGAAGGGTCGAAATAGTCAAAAAAAATGTACCCGAGTGTTTAGTATGGGTCCCGAGACTATTTTAGGCAAAACCGACACCCGGGACGGGTATTTTGGTCATTTAAATTTTTGGGGTAATTAAACCTACGAATTTTAAGAGGTTATATCTAATGGAAATTAGAACCTTCTAGGGTTAGAAACACTTGAGTTATAGAGAGGCTAAGGAAGGGAGAAGAGAGGGGGTTTCCAAGGTGGCGAACCATCAATCCTACACCATTCCCACCGATTGCACCACCAACGCGTAGATTGGAGAACGAGGAGCGTAAATACACCCATCATCTTCTATAACTCAGACCTTCAATTTACAGGTAAGTATCTATCCTATTAATCTTGTGTTGATAAGACATCCATTTTAGAATAGGATGAATATTGATATGTTTTCACGAAGATTTAATGTTATTTGGAAGATTAAATTCACATATTGTGTAGGAATTATCTTAAGTTAACTTCCTTGATGTATGTAGAACATTAACCAGTAAATTTTGATATCCAGTAGAGATAGAAATATGGAAAATAATGGAGTCCTTGAGAAAGTAAGATAATTTAGGGTTACATGATAAATTCTTGCATTGAAACCATTTGATAAGGATTCTTGGAGATTTATTGAATGTTTTACGTTAGAAATCATTTATACCTATCTATATCATGTGTGTGATATTTGATTGGGAGTTTGGTGCTTTTTAAATGGATATTTGAGGATTAAAATGGAAGAAACCCGTAGGCAAAAATATGAAGAATCGCAGTCATACCTGATGGATGGATCGATCGATCGATCATGAATGTCGATCGATCGACTTGTTCGATCGATTGACCCTTTTCTTTGATTGATCGACTCCCCTGAAAATTGTGAAGATATTTTCCTTTATGTTTTGATTCAACCCCAACCTTATCAAATCCTTGGTATTAATTAATTGAATATAATAAGACTTAGGGACGATCAGTATGGCCGTGATTAAGACTTGGAAAATGTGATTATGAACGGGATTACATGTCAAATGTACAATTGCTCACCGTGTGAGTTACGATTAATAATTATATAACGCGGGGTTTAAAGTGATAATATGATAACTCAAGGTTAAAACCAGTAGTAAGGGGATCATTATAGCTACTGAAATAACCTAAGGGATCATTAAATTGATAATATAGATACATTGTACTTCCTTATTTTCTGCACTCGGTTTTCTGTTGGGATTGTTAGTGTTGTTATTGTTTGTGGTTTTGAGATATTTTGTTGGGAAATTATTCCATTCAGTTTAAATCAGTTGAATGGTTTGATATTCATTACTATAACTGTGTTCATTAAAATGGTTTATGTATAAAATTCATATCACTGGTACTTAATCTATAAAATTAAATGTTTTGACACTTAGCTTAATTATTTATTAGGTGATTAATAAAGAAAATTATTTTTCGACAGTGATGCTAAGAATGAACTAACTGGATACTTTGGTTTAATTTAATAAAGGACTGATCACCCGATATTTAATTAGGCGGGGTGTCACAGGTGGTATCAGAGCATCAGGTTCTAGTGTCCTTTAGGATCTGTACGGCTTATTATGCTTCCCGCTTAGCGTTATTTGATATTGAGCCCTATTAATAGGATTGTTGCATTCTGAATTTTTATACGTCTTCAGCTATATTAAGATTTATTGAACTGTGGACTTATAAATCCTCTCTCTCATCTTAGATGCCTCCGAGACAAGCACCACGGAACAGGGATGCCCAACCCGAGCCCCAGCTGCCACAAGAATAAGGGAAAATGAATGCTGAGGAGGTAGCTGTTATATTTGCACAGACGGTCAATGCAGCATTAGCAGTGGTTCAGCACGCCCCACTACAGGTGCAGGAGGTGGCACCTGTCCTGATACACGCGTTCTCTTGTGCTTGGGAATAAGTCAGAGATGCCTTCCAGAAAGTGCACCCACCAGAGTTCTCAGGAAGCTCAGATGTTGTGGTGCCTAGACAATGGAAAAAGAATATACAGAGGCACCCATAGATGTATGAGTGCACGGAGGTGCAAAGAGAGATTTTAGCTACCTTCAAGATGGTTGGAGCAGAGTTACAGTGGTGGGATTCCACTACCACTACGAATGAGCGTGATGTTTTAACGACACAAGACTTCTGGGTGCGGTTCGACTATAAATACTTCCCTTCCTCCATTCAGATTGAGATGAGACAGAAACTGATGAACCTCAAATAGGAAGGGATGATTGTTGCGGAGTATGAGGAGGATTTTACGAGATTAGTTACCATAGTGCCAGATAAGGTACCTACCGAAGAGAAGAAGATTCGGATGTTCATGGATGGCTTGACCTGGAGGATTCGCCAACACCTCTTGGATAATCTTTCGTTGGGTACTTATACTGACGTACTCAATGTTTCTCTATTACATTGCTAGGACCATCGCTTCCATCAGCAGGGAAGCAAACGGGTTGGGAAGTCCAGCCATTAAGGTTGAACAGGAGGTGGTAGTGCCAGTGGGGCACCAACAGCTCAGGGGCAGGTCTGTCAGGGTGACCAGAGTTCCCATCAGGGGGACCCCGCTAAGATATTCCATTATAGTGACTCTAAGAAGGGACATGGGAGTTATAGAAAGGTCCATTAGGGCCAACATCATTACCAACCGGGCCAATAGGGCTATCAGCGGTATTAATAAGGCCAGTGGAGGGGTGGTAACGGCCAGCAGGGCCGAGGACAACAAGGACAGAGGGGAGGAAATTTCAGGGATGGATTCTTTGGTTATGGTAGAAATGGCCATAGACGTCAAGATTACCCCGAGGAAGATAGGGCCCCGTAGCAGTAGGGCACCCGTCAGGAGTCACAGAGACCGATCTTCCCAGTCTCCCTCCCAGTACCCCCTCAGATGGCAACCTTACCTGCCATTCCAGTAATCCCAGTTCAGTGGGGGCAGTTAAAGTATGGGAGTGTTTACAACGTCCATCAGGCCGCAGTTCCACAGGCTCCACCAGCGGTCGAGGGTATATTTTTTATTCAGGGGACTTTGAGGCGTATATTATTTTACACGGGAGCTTCACACTCTTTTATTGCCACTAGATTTGCATGTGACATAGGTTTATTAGATACAACCGGGAGTATTGTTACGTGTGTTGACTCACCGTTAGGTAATGGGGCATTGATTTCCTCTATTTGTCATGGCGTGGGGATAGAGATTGGGAGACTTATTTTACCTGCCGACATGCTTTCGTTAGATATGTTCGAGTATAATGTGATTATTGGCATGTATTGGCTTGTTGCTTATAAATCCATGATAGATTGCTTTAGTAGGAGCATTATTTTTGCTATACCGGGTCAGGAGATGTTTTTGGTGGCGATGCCTCTTCCGGAGGGGGTATTATCCACCCATTTGTATTATATAGAGGAGGAGACCTCTGAGGAGATAGTGATTCCCCTTAACTCGATTCCTGTCATTCGCGAGTTTTCTGATGTATTCTAGGATATACCGAGATTGTCACCTAGCCGTGAGATAGATTTCATTATAAATTTGATGTCGGACACTCGACCGATAGACCGTGCACTCTACCATGTGGCTCTAGACGAGGTGAGAGAGTTACGGGATCAGATTGATCAGCTGTTGGGATAGGACTTCATTTTTAGGATTACCTATACTTAGGGTGTTCTCTTGCTATTCGTAAAGAAGAGAGATGGATCATTGAGGTTGTACGTGGACTATCGAGAGTTGAATAAAGCCATAATATGGAATAAGTATCCGTTACCCCGAATTGATGACTTGTTCGACTAGTTGAGAGGAGTTGTGTTCTTATCAAAGATATACTTGAGATCGCAATATCATTAGTTACGGATTAGGGAGAAGGATGTGTCGCAGACTACTTTCTTGACGAGATATGGATCCTATGAGTTATGGGTTATGCCGTTTGGGCTGATCAATACTGTAATTGTATTTATGGACTTGATGAACCGGGTGTTCAGAGAGTTCTTAGATCAGTTTGTCATTGACTTCATAGATGACATCCTGACTTACTCCCAGACTAAGGAGGAGCATGTCGAGCACCTAAGGCGGGTTCTTCAGACTCTGTGAGAGCATCAATTGTATGCTAAGTATGAGAAGTGAGGATTTTGGTTACGAGAGGTGTAGTTTCTAGGGCACATTATTTCATAGTTGGGGATATTGGTGGACCCCAGCAAAGTGCCAACAGTGAGGGAGTGGGAACACCCCACGACACCAACGGAGGTGCGTAGATTCTTGGGTTATCCAAGTATTACAGGCGGTTCATTCGAGGGTTTTCGAAGATTCCAGGTTCATTAACAAATTTAACTCGTAAGGGGTTTCCATTCAGCTGAGATGATACTTGTCAGTTGGCTTTCAACGAGCTAAATGATAAGTTGACTTCAGCACCAGTTCTTGCCTTGCCGCGGCCGGGAGTGGAGTACCTGGTGTATATTGATGCTTCCCTACAGGGACTTGGTGGAGTACTTCAGCAGGAGGATTGGGCTATAGCTTATACCTCCCACAAGCTTAAGCCTCTCGAGAGAAATTACCCCACCCACGACTTGGAGCTAGCAGCAATCGTGTTTGCCCTACGAATTTGGAGACACTACTTATTGGGGGTGAAATTTTACATGTTCACAGACCACAAGTCACTTTAATACTTTTTCACTCATCGGGAGTTGAATATGGGTCAGCACAGGTGGCTAGAGTTCGTAAAAGACTACTAGTTAGAGATAAAGTACCACCCAGGGAAGGCTAACGTGGTTGTTGATGTGTTGAGACATAGGCCAGTAGGTCAGGTGGCAGAGGTGTGGAAGGCGAAATGGAAAAACTGGGACATCAGGATGCAGTGGCCTGATCCTTTATGTCCGTCATGAGAGTCACACCAGAGATTATCATAAGAGTGATCCAGGACTAATCCGTCGATTCATTCTTCCAGGAACAGATTGTACGGCTCTTAGCTGAGGGCGCAGAGTCCTATTCAGTGAGTTCAGATGGGGGTTTGCAATTTAATGGGAGATTAGTGGTCCCTAAGGGGGAGGAATTACGTTATGAAGTGATGACATGGTCGCATGGATCTTGATTTGCAGTATATCCCGGAAGGGATAAGATTTACCAGGATATGAGACGACAGTACTGGTGGAGCGGGATGAAGAAGGACATTGCGAAGTTCGTGTCCAAGTATGCCACCTGTCAGTTAGTAAATGTGGACCATCAAAGACCACCAGGGTTACTTCAGCCGCTAGAGATCCCTATGTGGAAATAGGAGATAATTTCCATGGATTTCATCATGGGGTTGCTTACATCATAGAGGGGTCACGATTCTATATGGGTAGTGGTGGATTGATTGACCAATGTAGCTCATTTCCTGCCAGTGTGGACAGACTACACAACGGGACAGTATGCCCATATATTTATAGCATAGATAATGAGGCTTCATGGGGTGCCCTTTAATATTGTGTCCAACTGGGATAAGATCTTTGTGTTTCGATTTTAAGAGAGCTTCCAGGAGGCCATGGGTACCGAGTTGGGATTGAGTACTGCCTACCACCCGCAAATGGATGGGAAGACGGAGCGAAAGAATCAGATGCTAGAAAATATATTGAGGATGTGTGACCTTGACTTTGGCGGGGATTGGGAGCAGTATCTCCCACTGGTGGAGTTCGCGTATAATAGCTCCTACCAGTTCATGATTGGCATGGATCCATTTGAGGCATTGTATAGAAGACCTTATCGTTCTCCCTCTTATTGGTTAGAGGTAGGGGACAACAAGCTACTCGAACCATAGGTGATTCATGTCATGTCAGTCAGGATCAAGATGATTAGGAGACGTATTCGAGTATCCCAAGACAGACAGTAAAGTTACACCGATGCCAAGCGATTCTTCAGGGAGTTTAGTGTGGGGGACCAAGTGCTGCTGCGAGTGTCTGCTATAAAGGGAATAATGAGGTTCAGGAATAAAGGGAAATTGTCTCCGAGATACATGGGACCATTTCCTGTCATTGAGAGGATCGAACCGGTGGCCTATAGACTTGGGTTGCCAGAGCACTTACACCGTATCCATGATGTGTTCCACATTTCTTCACTGAGACGGTATCTCCGAGATGAGTTGGCTCACACCCAGATTGCGATAGAGGAGATTAAACTTTAGCCTGACAGTTCATATGAGGAGAGACCAGTGGTCATCCTAGACCATCGTGAGACGAGACTGAGGTCAAAGGTACTTCCACTCATGCGGGGCCAGTGGGAACATCATAATGTAGAACAGTTTAATGGGAGCGCGATGCAGATATGCGCAAAAAGTATCCAGACTTGTTCCTACCAGGTATATTTACTTCTATTTTTCAAATTTCGGGACAAAATTCCGTTGTTAGGGGGAAGTATGTAATACCTCATATTTTTATGGCCTTTAGTTATAGGATTAATTAAATTAAATTGGGATAAATTAATTTAATATTAATTCGAATTTTAAAATTAATATTTACTAGCGTGACGTGAGTTAGTAATTATTGATGTGAAATATGTTGATTATTACTTAGTGAGAAAGATAAAAATGTGATATGAAGTTATTAAAATTGTTGCGATAGAATAATACGACAGTTATAGAAATTAAGTCGGGACGCGCGTATTAGTCGTGTCGGGACTAAATTAATGGAATAAAAGTAAATTAATTTTAAGTTACTAGTATGGTCATTTCGAGTGCGCTAATGTGTCCAGAAGGTCCTGGGGCTATTTTAGGCCAAATCGACACCCGGGAGGGGTATTTCGGTCATTTATAATTTTGGGGTAAATAAACCTACAAAAATTAAGAGGTTATATCTGATGGAAATTAGAGCCTTCGAGGATTAGAAACACTTGAGTTGCAGAGAGACTAAGGAAGGGAGAAGAGAGGGGGTTTCCAATTGGGAGAACCATCAATCCTACACCATTCCCACTAATTTCACCACCAACGCGTAGATCGGAGAACGAGGAGCATAAATATACCCATCATCATCTATAACTCAGACCTTCAATTTCCAGGAAAGTATTTATCTTGCTAATCTTTTATTGATAAGACATCCATGTTAGAATATGATGAATAATTACATGTTTTCACGAAGATTTAATGTTATTTGGAATATTAAATTCACATATTGGGTAGGAATCATGTTAAGTTAACTTCCTTGATGTATGTAGAACATTAACCACGAAATTTTGATACCCGATAGAGATAGAAATATGGAAAATAATGGAGTTCTTGAGAAAGTAAGATAATCTAGGGTTTACATGATAAATTCTTGAATTGAAACCATTTGATGATGATTCTTGGAGATTTATTGAATGTTTTACGTTAGAAATCATCTGTATCTGTCTATATAATGTTTGTGATATTTGGTTGGGAGTTTGGGACTTTTTAAAGGGATATTTGAGGATTAAAATGGAAGAAACTCTTAGGCAAAAATATGCAGAATCGCAGCCATACCTGATGGATCGATCGATCGACCCTTTTCTTCGATCGATCGAATCCCCTGAAAATTGTGAAGATATTTTCCTTTATGTTTTGATTCAACCCCAACCTTATCAAATCCTTGGTGTTGATTAATTGAATATAATAAGACTTAGGGAAGATCAGTAGGGCCGTGATTAAGACTTGGAAAATGTGATTATGAACGAGATTAAACGATAAATGTACGATTGTTCACCTTGTGAGTTACGATTGGCAATTATATAATGCGGGGTTTAAATTGACAATATGATAACTCAAGGTTAAAACCAGTAGTAAGGGGATCATTATAGCTGCTGAAATAACCTAAGGCACGGTGGGGTGACTTAGTAACCTTTTTGTGAGTAGGGAAAGGTAATTTATAGATTATATGATGAAGGTGATTACAATAATTATATGCTACGTAGAATTGTCGAGAGTTACACGTTACGTCCGGATCATATACATGAAGGTCGTGAGTGTATATATCCTAATTGAAATCAATATATATACATAGGTTTATGAATATATTTATTGTATGAATATTCTGTGTGATAAATCGTAACCGCTCTACTTGTTATCGTGGAGGTTTCTGCACCGGGACAATCTCATTCTGTGTGCCCATTGGGGGAATATTGACTTGTACCCTAGAACATAGAACCTTGGTATAGCCTATCTGTAAGTGATAGAGCAGACAGTCCTGAGGGGCGTGTGGGTATGTGCTTACCTCTTAGAGACTTGGGACTGTGAATTGCCTCCAATATGTGTGTTTTGTGTTAATACAGTTCGAGAGTGATTCTGAACTAGTATTTCCCTTTTATGTACGAGAGGTGTGGGGACATGATAGCAGAATATGCCTACACCATAGATTTATATGGGGTGCCCTATTAATACATATATTGAGTGATAACTATATATACATGTGTTTAATCTACTGTGCTTGTGAGTAGATGAAAAAGTTAATGATATTAAGGAATAACTTAAGTGTGTGGGAACTTAAGATGGTAATGAAATAATAACATTGACTCATAAATGTCAGGATTATGACAATATACTTGGTGTGTAATACGTACGAACATGCGAAAGAGAAAATATAAGAGGGAACTTAATTCGTACTAGTTAATTGGGTTAGCATTAACTTGGATGGTTTAGTGGTACGTTCGGCGTGCACACTAGTTGAGAGGTGAGAATTCCCAAGTGAGTTTCAAAATACTAACATGTATATATACTTGCTAATCTATTTTAAAACTATGTTACAATCATGCTCGGACCCGTTTTTTGTCATCTCTTCTTTCTCTTGTGTATGTATATATATATTATAAGGTGCCCAACCACCAGAATGCTAGTCTTAGATCGTTGGATTGATTATCGTACTACAGCTAGTGTGGGAGTTGCAGGCCCTTGCATTTAGACGGCTTCATCCTTGTTATATCAGCTCTTCATTTAGTCATTTTTAGATAGGGAATGTGTCTCCCATTTCCAGTTTCTATTTAGTTTAGAGAGGCATTGTACTTCCTTATTTTTTGCACTCAGTTTTCAGTCGGGATTGTTAGTATTATTATTGTTCGTGGTTTTGAGATATTTTGTTGGTTCAGTTGAATTGTTTGATATTCATTACTATAACTGTGCTCATTAGATGGTTTATGTATAAAATTCATATTATTGGGACTTAATCTATAAAATTAAATGTTTTGACACTGAGCTTAATTATTTATTAGGGGATTAATAAAGAAAATTATTTTTTGATAGTGATGCTAAGAATGAACCAACCGGATAGCTTGGATTAATTTAATAGAGGACTGATCACCCGATATTTAATTAGGCGGGGTTTCATAACTCCGAGCAGTCTTCCACTTTGTTGAACACTTCCCAATAATGCTTAGCGTACTCGTGAAGAGTCTTCTATGTCATCTTGCTTATTGTAAGTAGTGAATCCATCCTTTTTGAATGTGAGCTGCTGGTTATGAAGCGAGAAGTAAAGGCCTCATTAAGGCCCTTAAAGCTCTTAATGGATCTGTGAGGCAGCTTCTCAAACCAATTTTGGGAGACATAGCCCTAGCTAGAAGGGAATATACGACACATTAGAGTGTCATTACGACTCCATAAACTCATGGCTTTCCCTCTACTACTAAACATGATCTATGGGGTCAGTTTTACCATCATAGATTTCGAACCTTGGGTTTGCAAACTTCTTTGGGGTATCCTCCACCTCAATAGATCGTGAGAAAGGAGACTTCATCTGGATAATTATATCTCTTCTTACTAGCTCTTTCATAGACCTGGCTCCTCGGTGAGTGAGTTGCTAGTACATTTCCCTTTAGAACATACTCTTTATGTCATCCTAGTGGCACTCGTTGTCTCGGTGGCGCTTCCTTTGATGAGTTCCATATTTTGAACGCTCTGGGTTGCGCCTGGTGTTCCATCCTCGTCTACGAGTCTTTCTCACCTGAGGACTAGGAGTTGAGCACGACGTTAATGATCTTGGTAAAGTTCTCTCTCTATTTCTTCTAATCGTCACTGGAGATGAGAATTCTCCTCAATCTAGAAGCGAGTTGCCTCCTTCTACTGTTAAAATCTTTCTTTGTATACGTCGACCAGTTGTGAGATATGGAAAGATCTAGGCTTCCTGTGTCTCTCCTCTAAAGGTTGTTGCTCTAGTCAAAACTTTCAGTTCCAATCTTGACGGACCTTAGATCTGACCCTCAGTGAGGCTAAGTCATCTCGCACATCTCCATGTTGGGGTGCACTATTTGGGTGGTGAGACATCGTAGCTATTCTCTTGTAAGGACTGCTTTCGTAGAAAGAAAATCAATTCTCACATACGACACCAATTATGAGTGAAAATATTCGCAATAAATGGAATCTAGAAAGAAGTTAAGGGGAAAGCATGCAAATGTCACACACAACACACAAATGTGCGTTGTTTGGCGACTTACTTACATCCACGGAGAGGTCACTTGATTCTTATTAGTTTCTCTCAAAGTACGAAATTACATCCCCCTTAGACCTTAGGTGTGAGTGATATTTATAGTTTCTCAAAACTATAGTGGTTCACTTAATCAAGGAACTCCCTTGGCTTGAGATAGGCTCGTGTGGTGATTCCCTAAATATCTCGTCCGAGATTATGGGTAGTCGTCGTGAGCTAATTACACATATTAATTGCCTTGTAACTATACACGTGATAAATGTTGGTATTCATCCTTGTTATTAGTTAATCGGGCCATGCGCGCCCCAACCGCTACTACTAGGCTTTGTCAAATAGGCTTAGGCTGGGCCCAATTATGGTTCATTAACCACACATACACATACGTAATTTTATATACATGCATGTATATAATTTTAGGGATTATTAGACAGGTATTCCACATGGAATGATACATAAAATATAGAGGATCATAACGATCTCGTTGTTCGGTGATCACAGATCAACTAAAAAAGAATCACCTAAAATAATGATAAACTTGATCAATAATAATCCAACTATAACTCAATTGCTCCAGAGATAGGATTAGAAGGCCGAATACACCAGGTTGGTCTTGGGATGTGATTTATGTAATTAGGAGTCCTGTATCTATAAATACAATATCCATAATGATCAAATGGTACATTGATCACAATATTGCAATCACGGCTTGAACTCTCAACTAGTATTCTCTGATATACCCATATATACACACGGCCAGGCCGAGGATACCCTGTACCTGGATGGGGTCAGGGTGACCTCATCATCAGGCTCCAGACGACCCCTCAGGGGCCGACCCTTCATCAGGCTCGGACGACCCTTCAAGGGGCCGACCCTTCATCAGTCCCGGATGACCCTCCAAGGGGCCGACCCTTCATCAGGCCCGGACGACCCTTCAAGGGTCCGACCCTTCATCAGTCTTGGACGACCCTTTAAGGGGCTGACCCTTCATCAGGCGCCAGACGACCCTTCGAGGGGCCGACCCTTCATCAGGCTCCAGATGACCCTTTAAGGGGCTGACCCTTCATCAGGCCCGGACGACCCTCCAAGGGGCCGACCCTTCATCAGGCTCTAGACGACCCTTCGAGGGGCTGACCCTTAATCAGTCTCTAGACGACCGTCCGAGGGGCCGACAGTACGAGGCCTAAATTGGGCCTGACTTACTATCAGAAGGAACTTTTCCCTCGGCCTCGTGTTACAGGCCGAGGGTGACGTCATCACAGCGCGTGGTTTGGGAGACGCGTGGAACAGTGCACGGGAGGCTCACAGGACACGTGGAAGACCGTTACAACCGAATCACCCCCTCACGTGAGGGAATATTATGTCATCATTTGGCATCTATAGGTGTCAGCAGGAGATTGGCTAAATCATCATTTACATACACCATGTATACTTGGGGGGTACACTACACCCCCCAAGACCTATATATACTTATCATCTACAACCCAACAGGAGGATGGACAGATCGTTAATTGTAACCCTAGCTGAAAACTCTGCTTGTAAACATAGTAGAGAGAGAGAAAGTGAGCTTATGTGCATTGTATCCAAGGCCATTAGTGCCCATACTTAGTGGATCACACACTCATAGTGGATGTAGGCCAAATTAGCTGAACCACTGTACATCATTGTCTTATTACTCTTATACTCACCTCCTTCTACACATTTATACACTTACATCTCAATGGATGCCATGGTTACTACTGTTTGAGCTCATCATCACTTACCTGGTGGTGCTAGATTTCAGCATCATTAGTTTGGCGTCGTCTATGGGAATGAGAAGACGTATCTTCCTTGAATATAGCTTGACCTCACTGGGCACTCTGGTGGAGAGCCAGTCCTCCCCCTGTGTGGAGATGTTTCACCATTAAAAGGGACCCATCAAGGTTCTCAAGCTTTCAAACCTCCTTCAGTGCAGCTCTTCATATCTCAAACACATGGCACCAAAGATGCCACCACCACCACTTGCCCCACCGGATGATGGAGGAGGACCCAGTTCCAGTCAGCCACCACCTCAGTCTGAGATGGCTGATGTGGCGGCAGACTTGAAGTCTCTGGCAGCGAGCCAGCGGATCATGCAGGAGCAGTTCACAGCTCTGAGCCAGAACATACTAAGACCACCAAGGGTCTCACCTGAGATGATTACTCCGGCAGCAGCTCCAGGACCGCATGAGGCCAGGGGACCACCCCAGGCACCACGCAAATACCTGCCACCCCCTCAGCGACGTAGGGATGTTGCTGACCCCCGGCGTCTATTCCTGGAGAGTCAAGGAAACCCTTGCCCTGAAGACATGTATGATGATCTGGAGGGGGAGGAAGCCCCCATAGAATGCTGGGAGCCGTATGAGGTCTCCAACAATACTGTACGACCTCTCCAGGAGAGCAGAGGGAAGTGTGGAAGGAAAAATCCTGATGATCGTCCTAGAGGCTCTGCTTTCAATCGCCTGAGCAAGGGATCGGCCTTTGAGAGGCTGGGCCCAGTGAATGACCTGAGGGAAAAATTGTCTAGATCAAGGAGTGCTGCGAGGTCCAGAAGGGAGGCGGCTAATGGCCGACCCCAAGGACGGGACGACGGTCAGGGGAGGTAAACAGCCGACACAGGCCAGCCGCGGCAGAACCCTCAGTCCATCTCAAAGAAGAGGCAGGGGATAACATTGGCCAAGCCGACCCTACGAGGCCTTGGAATGACTCAATCCAGCGACTGGAGGATAAGATCAGCGATATACTGAAAAGCCGTGACCCTCTTCAGAGAGGATATTCCATGGGCTCACCATTTGTAGCGAAGATAGTCAACTTCCCTACGCCATCGAAGTTCAAGCCACCTGTGGTCACCCCAAGATATGATGGGAGCACCAACCCTGTCCACCATATCGAGATGTAATAATCAGCAGCGGACATATACTCTATCTCAGATGAGATGAGGTGTCGTGCCTTCTCTGGTACTCTGACTGGGGCAGCACATGTCTGGTACATGTCTCTCCCGAAAAACTCCATTGAAAACTTTAAGCAGCTGGCAGACCGATTCATCCACAACTTTTGCTTTGGGGTGAGGCCACAGAAGAAGACCACACACCTGCTCTATGTTAAGCAGGGGAAGAATGAGAATCTCAGAGACTACATAGCCAGATTCAATAAAAAAAAGTTAGAGGTGGAAGACTATGAGGAGAGCATAGCCATGACCGCCCTCATTGGAGGGCTCCAGAAGGGGAAGCTGTTATGGAAGCTTGCCGAAGACCCTCTGAGGACGATGGCTGAATTGCTGTCAATAGCAGGAAAGGTAATGACCGCCGAAGAGGCGATGGCCGCAAAATACGAGGACGAAAAAAGAGGCGTTAGTGGGGGTAAATACTCTAAGAAGAACAAAGAGGGGAAGAAGAGGTCTACGGACAACAAGTTCGCTGGTTACACCCCACTAACGGTCAGTTATGAACATATTCTCAATGAAATAAAGAGTGACCGATCCCTGAAGTGGCCTGAGAAGTTTAGGGAGACCCCCAACAAGAGGAACAAGAACCTGTGGTGCAAATTTCACCAAGACCACGGCCACATAACAGACAAATGCTTTGCTCTGAAAGATGAGATTGAGAAGATGCTGAAAGAAGGGAATCTCAGAAGGTACGTCGACAAAGTTTCCTTCAAAAGGGGCCTAGGGGCCGACCCCAGAAAGAAGAGAGGCGATGCATGTAGAGAAGGTCCTCAAAAAAGAGGGGACGACCCTTCTGATAATGAGGACAACCCTGACCTCCCTCCGAGAGATGACCAAGGCCCTGTCAAGAGGCTTAATATAATCTTGCTCGGAGTGGGAATGATCTTCGGGGGTCTAGAAGGAGGAGGGTCTAAGGTCGCTGACAGGAAGGCCCATGTGGCTGAGGCCAAGGCAGTAACGAAGACGGTACACTCAACCTCTCTGGAGGTCAAGTTGGGAAAGAGGAAGAAGGTCGATATGGACACTCTGATAGTGGGGTTCTCGAGAATGGACTTTAAAGGCCTCCTAGCCCCACATGACGACCCACTCGTCATCACAACTAGGGTGCACGGGTGTGAGGTGCCGAGGATATTGGTCGACGGGGGCAGTTCTGTAGATGTAATGTTTTGGCCATGCTTCAAAGCCTTAGGTCTCAGTCGTGCTAGACTCATCCCATACCATCATCCATTGATTGGGTTCAGTGGGGAAAAGGTTCATCCCCTTGGAGTGTATGAGGCCGATGTCAGGATGGGGGACGAGTGGCCGAGATGGCTTACCAAGAAGGTCAGTTTCTTTGTGATGGATGAACAAGTGTTTTCGGCCTACAACATCATACTGGGGCGTGCGGCCCTCAAGGGGTTTGAAGCTGTGCCGTCTACGGTCCATCAGATGATTAAATTTCCTACCCCTTACGGGGTGGGGGAAGTTCAGGGAGACCAGACCACAACGCGAGAATGTTACTACAACTCCGCTGAAGAAAGAGAGGCACACAAGAGGGCTACAACCACTTACAATATTGATACCCTAGACCCCAGGGATGAGACGAAGCTAAAGAAAGGAGAGGCCGCAGAAGAGGTAGAATCCATCATCCTCGATGAGGATGACCTGAAAAAAATCGTCCGAGTCGGCAAATCTCTGAAGCCCAATATCAAGGAAGACCTCATTAAACTGTTGAGGAGAAGACGAAGCGTCTTTGAGTGGAGTCATGTAGATATGCTGGGGATCGACCATGAAATCATGAGCCACAAACTCAATGTGGTAGAGGGAGCAAATCCGGTAAAGCAGAAAAGGAAAATTTACTCTAGAGAAAAGTATGAGGTCATAAGGGATGAGGTCAAAAAATTAGAAGACGCTGAATTTATCAGAGAGGTCATCTACCCTGAATGGCTATCCAACGCTGTCATTGTCCCAAAAGCCAACGGAAAGTGGAGAATGTGTGTAGACTTCACAGACCTCAACAAGAATTGTCCCAAAGACAGCTTCCCTCTCCCCCGCATTGATCAGATGGTAGATGCTACCGTAGGCCATGAGCTCATGAGCTTCATGGATGCCTATTCAGGGTACAACCATATCTTCATGAACCCTGAAGACTCGGAGAAGACAACCTTCATTACTGACAAGGGGACATACTGTTATAGGGTCATGCCCTTTAGCCTAAAAAATACTGGGACAACGTATCAACGCCACGTAAATAAAATGTTCGAAGATCAAATTGGGAAGTCTATGGAGGTCTATGTAGATGACATGCTGACTAAGATTTTGAAGGCAGAGGATCATGTGGTAGACCTGGAGAGGACCTTTAATACGATGGAAAAATACCAGATGAATCTCAACCCGGCCAAGTGTGTCTTCGGGGTCGGAGCAGGAAAGTTCTTGGGGTTCATTGTCAACCAAAGAGGCATCGAGGCCAATCCTGAAAAGATAAAGGCCCTTGTTGAGATGAAGACCCCCAAGTCCATTAAAGACGTTCAGAGACTCATAGGGAGAGTTGCTTCCTTAAACAGGTTCGTGTCTAGGGCCACAGACAGGTGTCTACCATTCTTCAAAATTCTCAGAAAAGCATTCGAATGGAGTGAAGAGTGTGATGAGGCTTTCAAGGAGTTAAAATCATACCTGGGGTCTCCCTTGCTGTTGTCATGACCCGTGCAGGGTGAACGACTTTATGTGTACCTCATCGTCTCAGAGTCAGCCATCAGTGCAGCCATTGTGAGAGACGAAGACGAGGTACAGAAGCCCGTGTATTTTAATAGCAAGGCACTCCAGGGGGCAGAGCAAAGATATCCAAGGATGGAGAAGTTGGCCTATGCCTTGATCCATGCATCGAGAAAGATGAAGCCATACTTCCAGTCCCATACAATGGTCATCCTCACTAACTCTCCCCTTAGGCAGGTTTTGCACAAGCCTAAAAAATCAGGGAGGCTAATGGCTTGGGCTATAGAGCTAGGGGAGTTTGACATAGCGTATCAGCCTAGGAAGGCCATCAAGGGGTAAGCATTTGGCAGATTTCATGGATGAATTTACTTGGGAAGATGATGAAGTTAAAGACGAGAGCCTCGAGAAGACAGATACCCTACAGGGAAGGCTCGCCGACACACCTGCAGATAAGGCTGAGACCAGCGCCACTAGAAGAAAAGTGGCCAAAAACGAAGAGGGAAGATATCTCTTCAGACAGGGGACCCTCGTCGAGGGAAATTTCTCAGAAGAGCAGACTGTGTGGAGCCTCTTCGTTGACGGGTCCTCCTGCGATAGCGGAAGTGGGGCTGGACTGATTGTATCAGCACCCGATGGCATAGACATTGAGTACGCCCTGAGGTTCAACTTCAAAGCCTCCAATAATGAATCCGAATATGAGGCCCTGATAGCAGGACTCTCCTTGGCCAAGTCCCTTAGTGTCGGCCAGATTTTGGTCCATAGTGATTCAAGGCTAGTAGTGAATCAGATACTAGGAGCCTACGAGGCTAAGGATGAGCGGATGGCCAAGTACCTCGAGAAGGTGAGATCATTGCTGAAAAGCTTCAGAGAAGTGAAATTAAAGAGGATACCTAGGCTCGACAATGGCTGTGCTGATTCCCTTGCTAGGTTGGCCTCGGCGACTAGGACAGACATCAGGAGGACAGTACCAGTGGAAATTTTGCTTCGACTAACTATTGAAGAGGCTGAGGGAACACTTAGCACTTGCCTGAATATTACTAAGGAAGCTTCATGGATGGACCCTCTGATAAGATACATTAAAGAGGGGGAGATGCCAAAAGCAGGGCAAGAAAGGAAGAAGTTGAGATACAGGGCTACAAAGTTCACTGTCATTGGGGACACCTTATACAAAATGGGAATTTTACTCCCCTTACTTAGGTGTGTGCACCCATCTGAAGTCCCATCCATTTTGCAAGACGTTCACGAAGGATCATGTTCAAACCACATTGGGGGTAGGTCCTTAGCGAAGAGGGTGGTCACCCAAGGGTACTGGTGGCCGACCTTGGGGAAAGATGCCGCGGCATATGTAAAAAAATGTGACAAATGCCAAAGATTTGCCACCATCCCTCACCAACCCCATCAGCCTCTTACTTCCATTACATCCCCGTGGCCATTTGTATTATGGGGGATTGACCTAATAGGACCCTTACCCAGGGCCATCAATAACTATAGGTTCCTCATCGTGGCCATTGACTATTTTTCAAAATGGGTGGAGGCGAAGACGATGGTAACGATCACAGAGCAGAAGACCTTCCAGTTCATATGGAGAAATATTATATGCAGATATGGTCTCCCAAATACCCTCATCTCGGATAACGGGACTCAATTCAAGAATACATCCCTACAGAAGTACTGTGAAAGGGTGAGTATCAAACAATTCTTCTCTACACCAGGCCGACCTCAGGCTAACGGGCAAACGGAAGTCACAAACAGGACGATCCTTGACGGGATCAAGAAGAGACTTGAAGAGGTAAAAGGAAGATGGGTTGAGGAGTTATATGCTGTACTGTAGGCCTGCAGGACGACGACAAAGACCTCCACCGGGGAGACCCCATTCATGTTAGCTTATGGCTCCGAGGTCGTCATCCCCACTGAGATTGGGTTTCCTACTCATAGGGTCCAAATGTATGAACCCCAGAGAAATACAGAAGAGAGGAGACTCGACTTAGACCTGATTGAGGAAAGGAGGGAAGATGCCGAGATAAGGCAGGCCGCCTACCAGCAGAGGACTACAAGGTTTTACAATCAGAGGGTGAAACAAAGACCAATTGTAGTAGGGGACTTGGTCCTCAAAAAGACTTGGGAGAAGCCCAACAAGCTCCATCCTAATTGGCATGTCCCATATAGGGTCATCGATGAAGTCGTCCCTGGTACCTATAGACTAGAAAACCTAGAGGGGGAGCCCTTTTCCAACCCCTGGAATGCAGATCATTTGAAGAAATACTATCAGTAATTTTGTAAAGTCCTATCGAATGACAGTTGTAATAGGTGTTGCTCTGATAGAACACTTGGAAAATTAATGAGAAATATCAGTGTTCTCTCTCATCTTGTGTTTATCAGTTCTATTACGCATGGAAACATCTTCGGAGAACGACCCTCGGCTATAATGAGGCTCAATGGAGGGGACGACCCCACCATTGTCCTCAACAAAGACGAGGGAAGACTTTGGTTAAAACCATTTAATTTGGTAATTACAACCCTCGGCTATAATGAGGGTCAATGGATGGGACGACCCCACCATTGTCCTCAATAAAGATGAGGTAAGACTTTATTTAAAACCATTAAATTGATAATTACAACCCTCGGCTATAATGAGGGTCAATGGAGGGGACGACCCCACCATTGTCCTCAAGAAAGATGAGGGAAGACTTTAAAACCATTAAATTGGTAATTAAAACCCTCGGCTATAATGAGGGTCAATGGAGGGGACGACCCCACCATTGTCCTCAGGAAAGATGAGGGAAGACTTTTAAACCATTAAATTGGTATCTACAACCCTCGGCTATAATGAGGGTCAATAGAGGGGACGACCCCACCATTGTCCTTAAGAAAGACGAAGGAAGACTTTAAAACCATTAATTTGGTAATTATAACCCTCGGCTATAATGAGGGTCAATGGAGGGGACGACCCCACCATTGTCCTCAAGAAAGACGAGGGAAGACTTTAAACCATTAATTTGGTAATTATAACCCTCGGCTATAATAAGGGTCAATGGAGGGGACGACCCGACCATTGTCCTCAAGAAAGACAAGGGAAGACTTTGTTTAAAACCATTAAATTGGTAATTACAACCCTCGGCTATAATGGAGGGGACGACCCCACCATTGTCCTCAAGAAAGACGAGGGAAGACTTTAAAACCATTAATTTGGTAATTATAACCCTCGGTTATAATGAGGGTCAATGGAGGGGACGACCCCACCATTGTCCTCAAGAAAGACGAGGGAAGACTTAAGCATCAATTAAAATGGGTTAAAAACCCTCGGCTATAATGAGGGCCAACGCAGGGGACGACCCCTCGTTCACCCTCAAGAAAGACGAGGGAGGGGTTAGTGATATTAACATAAAGATTCACAATAAAAATCACACAAGAGACAAATACATAAGACGAAGAGAGGCATTATATTACATTACAAAATGAAAATTTTCATCTGATAAAAGAGTACAAAAATATTAATTACACGAAGAGGGTATGGGCTACAGACAGCCACCCTATTGAGTAATGTCAGAGGGCAAGGCCTCAACATCTATTGGAGATTCTTCTATGACCATGACAGGCCGAGCCTCAGATGTGCATGTTCCTTCTACATGTTGAGATTCCACTTGGGCTAGGGCTTCAGCAATAAGTGGATCGTCCAGTTGAACTGCCTCAAGAGAGGGGCAGACGGACGATACTGCGTCAGCAAACTTAAGGACAACCCACCGACAGGCCGTCCTAATCCCCCTCTCTAAGTACTCAAGACCGAAGCCTTGGAACTCTTCTGAGAGTTTGTAGGCCTCCACAGCATCGGCCTCTGCTTTCTTCACTGCCTCAGATAGCTCAGTCTTGTACTGAGCCCCCATGTTGGTCAAGGACTCGTCCCGCTCCTTTATAAGCAAGTCCTTGGCCGCCATGTCTGCATTATGATGCCTCGTCAGCTCGTCCAGAACCCTTGCATGTTCAATTCTGGCACTCTCTAGCTCAGCCCTTGCAGTGTCCATCTCCGTCTGCAAATCGGCCTCATGCTGGATGGCTCTCTCTACTTCATGGAATTTTTGTTGGTTTTTAGCCATCCACTTAGTGGCTGAGGTAAAGGCGCACACAGACTGCACAGAAATAATAAACTGTTGTCAAGAGGCCGAGAAAATAGTTAGTGAAACAATGCAACTAAGGGAATGAAAGGAGAACAAATACCTGAGCCAGGGCGTGCAGACCATAGACATACACTTTTGCTGGAGGCATCTTTGAAAGAAATTCATAATCAGCAGCCGAGGGGGCAGAAAGCATGGATGCCTTGGCAGCCCTCAGGTTCGCGATAAGGGAATATGGCTCAGCCTTCAGAAGCGCCAAGTTCAGGGACCAGAAGGCCCCCATGCTGGAAGAAGAGCCTGTCCCCTCAGATGACTCTACCCTCGCCCTCGTCCTTGAATTCGGCCGAGGGTCAGCAGGAGATTCAGGCTCTTTCCTTTTATGACTGTCAGCGATCGGATCAACAAGCGTCGGCCCCACGGCCCTCGTCTTCCTCGAAGCTTGCTGAGGCTCCTTGCCTTTCTTCTTTCCTAGACCTGATATCAAACTGGGAGAATTCATTTCCCAAAGTTGATCTGATATACCAGAGGGATGACCAGAAAGGAGGACGACATGTCAGAATAATACAGAGGCAAAGATGAAACACTTGAAAAAAAAGTAAAGAATGGGAAAAAATAATATAACTCACATAGTTCTGTCAGGGGGGCGACCCTCAGACCAGCTTCCTTGAGGAATCGAGGGGTCATCAGATATTCAAACTTTGGAAGTTCACTCCCTCTCCCTCGTCCTCTCAGATATTCAACTATGTCTTTCTCTTCCAGACTAAGTCTGGGGTCTGACCTGGCCTTCATTGAAGGATTAAACCATCTTCTGGGGACCCTCGGACCATCGGCTATAGGTTGTGCCTCGGCGGGGAATTCCCACTCTCTAGAGACAAAGAAGAATCTCTTCTTCCAATCGTGGTTGGAGGTTTGTGCCACGTGGAGAAGTTTTTTGTCAGACCTCCTCGCCCCCAGGTGATAATACCCAGGCTATTTGGACGAGGAGGTGATATTGTAACAGGCCAAAAATACGTCGGCCGAGGGCTCATCAGTGAAAGCATTCTTCCACAGGGAGATGTAGCCACGGATCATCCTCCAGGAGTTGGGAGGAAGCTGAGAGGTGGCAACGCTGAGGGCTGACAAAATATCTATGACAGCAGGATGCAGAGGGAATCTGACACCAACCTTAAACATTTGTTCGTATACTGCAACCTCTCCCTCTTCACCCTCGAAGACCCTCTCAGACTCAGAGGGAACCCTCATAGTTATATTGGGGGACACTCCATAGGCATGCCTCCACAGCAAGAGGTCATGATCCCTGATCGAGGAGATATAAGACGAGGCATGGGAGGTGCCAACTGGGTCAACATCTGATTCCTCACCCTCGTCCTTAATCCCCTCTCCCTCGGCCTCATCACCTGTCAGAGACCCCTGGGGAAAAGCCATCTGAAAAGCGTGTGGGGATAGGGTTATCATAGGGACAGCCTCGGAAGTAACCATACCCTCGGCCTGTGCTTAGGTCATACGCCTCTCCTCTCCCAGAAGGTCCAGCGCCAATTGGCGACGACGCTCTCTCATCCATCTCTCCAGAATAACTCTCGGCTGGATGATAAGACGAACCACAAGACTCAGATGGCTCAAATGGATTTATTGTGGCAAGAGGAATGGAGAAAATGGGTTGTACCCAATTAGGGTTGGCCCCTCGTCTCCTCTCCTCCTCTTCCTCTACC
Source organism: Sambucus nigra (assembly GCA_949130495.1). Classification (NCBI taxonomy): domain Eukaryota; kingdom Viridiplantae; phylum Streptophyta; class Magnoliopsida; order Dipsacales; family Adoxaceae; genus Sambucus; species Sambucus nigra. Next base: position 368,494,915 of record OX422212.1, read on the forward strand.
CGTCTGATCTCAACAAATAACTTCTCTCTCAGGGAAGGGAATTCCTCAGCTAAGCTGTAAAGCCTCCTAAGCATTAAGGGGGAGACCCTACACTTGGAAGAATTTGGGTAACCTAACTACAAACAAATCTCACAATTGACCAGCGTGGACTTTTCGATCAAAACCAAGGAATTGAAGGGTTTTCTATCAAGAACAATTCAAGAACAGCTTACTAGAGGTCACACCGAAAAAGCTATGGAACAGCCTAAGAAAATCTAACCCTACGAACTTAAAACAGGAAAATAAACAGAAATGAATATAAGTAGGGCACTAGAGTCGAGGTGTTACCTGAGGAGAAATAGCGAAGCTGCTAAGCTTGAAGGTTCAAAAATGCAAAAATGGCAAGAAGGCTGGAAGCTAGAGAGAGAGAGAGTTCAGGCGCGAAGAAAAAGAAGAAGAAAGAGAAACTTTAAAAAATTATTTAAGTACCTTGCCAATGAGTGGGCCCACTCACCAATGTAGAGCACAGCCCACGAGAAGGGCATTATTAGGGCACAAAGCCCTAGGTAGTGTGCAGCCGCCATGCCTTGGAAAATGGAACGATAATGAGTACCTGCCTAGGTGTCATATCAGCTTAACAGGAGTCACTCACCTAACTGATTATATGCCTATCTCAATTACAACACTATCCCTCAGCCATCTCAACAACATCTATGGCTAAGGGCTAGGGGTGATTGATATACCCATATATACACACGGCCAGGCCGAGGATACCCTGTACCTAGATGGGGTCAGGGTGACCTCATCATCAGGCTCCAGACGACCCCTTAGAGGCCAACCCTTCATCAGGCCCGGACGACCCTTCAAGGGGTCGACCCTTCATCAGTCCTAGACGACCCTCCAAGGGGCCGACCCTTCATCAGGCCCGGACGACCCTTCAAGGGGTCGACCCTTCATCAGGATCCAGACAACCCTTCGAGGGGCTGACCCTTCATCAGGCCCGGACGACCCTTCAAGGGGCCGACCCTTCATCACGCTCCAAACGACCCTTCGAGGGGCCTACCCTTCATCAGGCTCCAGACGACCCTTCAAGGGGCCGACCCTTCATCAGGCCCGGATTACCCTCCAAGGGGCCGACCCTTCATCAGGCTCCAGACGACCCTTCGAGGGGCCGATCCTTCATCAGGCTCCAGACGACCCTCCGAGGGGCCGATAGTACGAGGCCTAAATTGGGCCTGACTTACTATCAGAAGGAACTTTGCCCTCACCCTCGTGTTACAGGCCGAGGGTGACGTCATCACATCGCGTGGTTTGGGAGACGCATGGAACAGTGCGCGTGAGGCTCACAGGACACGTGGAAGACCGTTACAACCGAATCACCCCCTCACGTGAGGGAATATTATGTCATCATTTGGCATCTACAGGTGTCAGCAGGAGATTGGCTAAATCATCATTCACATGCACCATGTATACTTGGGGGGTACACTACACCCCCCAAGACCTATATATACTTATCACCTATAACCCAACAGGAGGATGGACAGATCGTTAATTGTAACCCTACCTGAAAACTCTGCTTGTACACATAGTAGAGAGAGAGAGAGAGAGAGAGAGAGAGAGAAAGTGAGCTTATGTGCATTGTATCCAAGGCCATTAGTGCCCATACTTAGTGGATCACACACTCATAGTGGATATAGGCCAAATTGGCTGAACCACTATACATCATTGTCTTATTCCTCTTATACTCACCTCCTTCTACACACTTATACACTTACATCTTAATGGTTTCCATAGTTACTACTGTTTGAGCTCATCATCACTTACCTGGTGTTGTTAGATTTCAGCATCATCATTCTCTATTACTTCGGACATTTTATTTTCCTCTAATTAATACAAGTCTCTCTTTCCCTTCCCCGTGGACTTAAAGAAGCCTACCCATCGAGCCATATGCCCTATTTTTTTTTAATTACTTGCACTTATATAGCGTGGGTAGGTTTGGTGTTCAATACAGCTGTAGGATTGATATTCCCTACAATAATATATGATATATTATAAATATACACACATATATGTTGAGTGTTGATATGTGCGGATTAACTTTGAAAACTTTGTTTCCCCAAAACCTTTATTTGTCATGTAATAACTAGGTTCATGTTATAAACCTAGGGTTTCGAATCACGATACCTTAACGAATCTTATAGGTGGTCCGAATGAGGATAAATAGGCTTTGAAGAAAATGAAGGGGCTGTATTTTTCTCGTCCTCCATAATTTTTGAGAACATACCGAAAGTCTCGGATCTTCTAACCTATGATCATACCAATGAAGACTGTGTGTGGACACTCTTGGAGATGAATACTTGGTGTTTTGAGTAATATATGGCCTTCTCTCTCTACATCCTTTCACAAAAACATGGATAATATTTTATCTCCCTCTCTAACTCTCAATAATGAGTATAAAGCTTAAAACGCTATCTTACACCTATATATATATATATATATATATATATATATATATATATATATATATATATATATATATATATATATATATATATATATATATATATATATATATATATATATATATGGGCTTGAGTTAAACTAAGTTTTTAGAGAGTCTAGGCATGCTACGTGAACCTAGTACTAAATAATAAAATAGTCTTTCAAATAGCTACTCGGAAACTCCAAACTACATGGGCTTGAGTTAAACTAAGTTTTTAGAGAGTCTGGGCATGCTACGTGGACCTAGTACTAAATAATAAAATAGTCTTTCAAATAGCTACTCGGAAACTCCAAACTACATCCCTGTAATTTATTTCATTTCTCCCTTTAATCGCAATTAATTTCACTAAATAATGACGATTACACTCCAATTTAATTATCTTAAAATCACTCGAAAGATGAGGTCTTGTTTGCAAAGTTGTTATGGTATATAATATGATTCTCTGCATTAAGCATATAAACCTACTTGGTTAAATCAATTAGCCGATAAACGATTTTAACCAATTTCTTATTTATTCATTGATTCTAGACGTAACTTATTTTATACTCTACCGAATTATAAAATAATCCACCGATCAGGTTTACAGCTAGATTCAATAATTATAAACCTATCAAGAGGGTATCACAATCCAAGATCTTTCTCTGACGTGGATCCCTCTGAATTATGATCTCAGACCCACTTATACAATAATTGCCCAAGTTATATAGATTTAGATCCAATAATATTGAATCACACCCATAATAATCAAAGTAACCAGTTTTCAAGCATTTCAATCCTCGTAACCCTCGGGATTAAGAACGTATTCACCCTTTGCAAACATGTGAGATTATGCAGGTCTAATTTGGTTAGCACCTAGATTTGAATGTCACTATGTCCCTATTAAATACATTGTTGAATATACTCATAACAATCGTTTTTGAACTATCAGACAAGTTCCTGAACGATTAGACAAGTTTCCGTAGTTTAAGACAAACTACTAGATTTGACTCGCAACTTTAAGGACATGATGTCAACTCTCTATTTAGGTTGTGAACTTTTTAATTGTACTGTTACCTAAATTTCGATCACTCGTGATTTGATCGAACCCAACTCACCAGAATTTCTACTAAGTCCAATTGACCGACATTGCATATAATACATTTAAAACATAAAATATAAGGCATTCTCACAAACAAGATTTTCATTTCAAGTGAATATGACTTACCTTTATTAAAAAATAAACGTCGTACATAATTTTAATAATAAAATCCCAACAATATGTATATTATATATTAATGTATAAATTTATGAAAATATGGAGAATAAACGATTCTAAGTTTAAAAAAATAGCATTTTGATGTTTTTAGGAAACATAGTTTCAAACACATTAAATTTATAATTCACTGTTTAAAAAAAGTGTGTTCAACTCAAATTATAATTCAAATTGTATTTAACAACAGTTTAAATACAAAATCAAACTCTCCCTTACTTAAACTTTTTTTTAGGGGTTTGTAAATTTAGGACCTATTGTAATATGTATTTTGAAAATAGGATAATAAATATTTTATTTATAGTTTTAGTCCCTATTTACAAATTAAAGGGATACGTGGCATGTGGTGATTGGTTGACTTTTTTAATAAAGCCGCTTACGCGAATCCATATTTATAAAAAGTCAACCAATCACTACATGCCATGTGTCCCTTTAATTTGTAAATACAAATTAAAAATGAAAATGAAATATTTAATGTACTATATTCATAATCAATATTATTTTAAGTTGTAAAAATATATAATTTATTTTTTTTATTTTTAGACTTAGATGGAAAATATCATTATTCCATCAACTTTCTCTCTCTGTACGCTAGCCCGGGGAATATGGAATGATGCGACGGTGGGATCCAGGGCGGTTCTAAGATTGGGAGTCCCCTGTGCGAAAATCAATTTATAACTCTTCTAAAAAATATTGAACAGAGATATTAAATATCTAAAATGGGCCCCTAAAAAAATTAACTTATTTTTTTGGGCCCATTTTAGTTGGGTGAGATTTTTGGATAGTTGAATCATTCTTTTTACAAATTATTTTTGGATCGTTAAAAAAATGGGCTCTACAAAATTAAATTTATTTTAAAAGTTTGACATTTTTAATATACATAAAATATTTTTGGACCCCTATAATATACATATATAAGTGCATACTCTAAAATAAGTCCTATGCTATTACTTATTACTCATTTGACACATGACGAGCGCCCGCTACGGTGGAATCGTGAGTACATGAAAATAATACAATTACGAGAGGCACTTATGTTCAGTTTGATTCGAAATATTAGACATTCTGTGGGCCCCAACCATATGCGCGTTTCGGCTCGTTTGTCATGGACTAACGTGACGTGAGCGAGAACTCAATAATTTTGTTGTGGGCCATTTTGTGTCGGTTTTGACGACTCCTTGGTGGTAATTATTTTTCTGTTTTTGGACAGGGGTGTTCATATTGAATTATTGAGGCTGTAGCTCAAATTGTGGTTTGTTCCTCATCTACGCTCTTCACTAGCGGGTGGATAGAGAGAGAGACGTGGCTATAAATTTTCCTGGGAATTTCTGTTTATTAAACATTCAACGTACATATCATATAGGTTATGATATAGATGCAAGTGGGTGTAGAAACGTGGCCAGGCCACTTGATATAAACTGGTTTATGTGAAGAAGCCAAACACTTTATGCATGTGATTGTGATATGAAACTTTGACTTTGGGGTCATTAACACCTCTCATTTTGCAACTTATTCACTGCCCATGGGTTAATGAAACTTGTCTACACGAGTAAGACCATTTCCTCTCCATTTTGCAGTATACCCCCAAAGTCATTTTCCACAATGGATGTTACAAAAATAGCCCTTCAAGGCACCTTATGCATTGTGCCCATAATGCAAAATATGCAAATGAGTTAGTATAAACTTGGGATTTTTGCTGTCCAAATTCGCAGGCATGACAAATCCATGTATGCTGGACATTTAAGAGAGAAAAAAAGAAAGAAATACAGACGGCTAGAGATTCCCTAATGGTTAATCTTATGATGAGTATTAAAAAATACTAAAAAAACAAAATAAATAAGAGGCATATATCAAATAGTCCCTCGAACTTTTTTTAATACACGTTTAGTTCAAATTTTTTTAGTTTGCACAAAAAAATCCTTCACCGTGCCAAAAAGACCTTACCATGCCGCTGGCGCGGACATTTAAAGATAAGAGAATAAAAGATTTTTGGGTACAAAATAAAAGACTTGAACTAAATGTGTATTAAAATATGTTTGAGGAACTTTTTGATATTTGATCCAATAAATAATGTTGTTGTGCAATGCATGATATTGTAATAAATCATTTCATTGCAGTTTACCATATTTTGTCTGATGACATATTATTTAATGCAATTTTGGCGTAATTTTTTACGATGTATTTATTTAAAAAAAAAACTAATTATTTATGTATATACCATTCAAAACAGCATATTTTCAAACGTTCATTTCATGTACTTAAAATTACGAAATCGTTTGTTTGAAGGAAAAATAACAAATTGAATGGGAAAGAAATTGAGTTATAAGCTTCAAGTAACCAATAAAAGGAAGTATATTTTCGTTGTATCTGTTAAACATATAAACGAAAGAAAATCTTTTTAAGTCCTTTTGTGTTCAATATATAAACCGAAAATATATTGGTTATATCAATTATTTGCATCAAAACATTTAGGTTGATTTATCTGTCTACTAAGGGCCGATGAGATATAAATTATCTAAAGACTCAAAGAATAAAACCAAACTAAATTAATTAAACAAAAGTAAAGACTAAAATAAAACATTTTGTAGAGAATAGAATGTGAGATTTTAATGCTAAAGAATCCACGAATTACCTATTTGGCGCTTAAGGTATACAAATAGTTTCCATTAAAGTATTTTTTTCTTGTTCTTATCAATCCCCTAAAATATTTATATGGTATGAGTTTGACCCTTCCATCCATTTTGAACGTTAACGTTTGATGGAAGTTGAGAATAAAAATGATATTTTGGGTCATTGATCATTAAAATAAACTAGTATTTTGTGCCCAAAATAATAAAATAATCCTTAATTATAGCATTTTATGCTATAAAATTATATTGACAATAATATTTTTGTTATTTTGTTTGCATGATAGTTAAATAATTGTAAAAAATAGCAAAGTTTTAAAAAACGCGGGGTTGATCAAGGCGTGGAGGTCAAACTTTAAACCTTAGAAGTCTAGGCGGCCCTTAGACGTAAAAAAGCGTGAAAAGACGTTTATGCCTTTTTTAATATATTTTAACATTTCTAACTATAACAACGCTATTAATGATACTAAAATAGTACATATATTAAAATGTGTTTGAATATATGCAAACTAAAATACTATTTTTATCAAATACTAAGAAAAAAACAAAAAGAAGAAAAAAATACCCATTTTTTTGGACGAGAGGTTTGGGATACCATTTGTCTTTGGATTGTTTTGAATGAGATATTGGTCCGATTTTTTTAAAAAAAATCTTTAAAAGGCGATATCGTTTCTCTAAAGCGTTTTTGTTTTAAAAAATCTTGCGTTTTAAGTCTTTTAGTAAGAATAAGGCGTAAAAGGCTTAAGGCGAAGCGTTTCTCCCACGCCTCAAGCCTAGGTTGCCTAGGCGGAGCCTAGGCATGCCTAGACGCGCCTTTTAGAACACTGAAAATTAGTAATTGCCCACTAAAATTGATAGGATAAAAATAAAAATGGTTAAATTATAATTGTATCTTTTTCATTTTTTAATAGATAAAATCTAGGATAAAAAATATTTTTTTTTGTCTTCTTAGTAAATGAAAACTTGGATGAAAAAGGGAACACAAAAAAGTTTTTTTTATATAGAAAATTCTTTTAAAGAACGTTAAAAATTGTGTTTTTTTATAAATAGAAATTGTTTTTAAAAAAACGCTTAAAATATTTTTTAGATTGAAACTATATTTAAAAAATGTTTTCTATAAATAAAAATGTTAAAAATTTCCTGGTTTCACTTATTGCGAACATGTTTAAAAGGTGTTTTTTAAATAACATACTTTTTGAATTAGTAACATATTTTTATTTACAAAAAATCAGTTTTTAACTATAATTTTTTAGAAAAAAAAAAACTGTATTTATTTTCAAAGTAAGTTATTTATTAAAAAAATGTGTTGTTTTAAAAAAAAATATTTTATATAGAAACCGTGTTTAAATAATGTTACTGTAAATAAAACTATTTTAAAAATAGTAAAAAAAATTTATATAGAAACTGTGGCCATCCCGGGCGGCGTCGGGGGAAGAGATCCCTCGAGAATACTGCACCGCGGTCTCGCACCCCTCTTTGAAAGGTGCTTCGGTCATCATTGGCGTGAGGGTAAGTGTGAAGAGGTGGAGTCGCCAGCCTGTTTTGCACAAATCAGGCAAAAGAACGTGTTGCCACTTCGAGAGAGCGACATCATGAACAAATTGATGCATATGAAACTAATAGTTCGAAGGTTCAGGGGCAAAGTTACGAAATTGGAAGGTTTTAGGCATCCATCTCGCCCTTTAGGTCTCTCATGGCCTAGCGTTATTATTTTTCTTTATATCCCCGTGAAGTGTGCGTGCGTGTTTATATAATGGAGATCGAATCATTCAACTCATACCATGGACAAGGTAGAGTGAGGTTATCCATAGGAATGTTCCCAAAATTACATATATAGAAAATATGATTTGTGTGTTTATCACGATATTGATCGTTATTATGAAATGACAATATGTGTTGGATGAAACGCATAAATCATATTTTCTATGTCATTTTGGGAACATTCCTATGGATGACCTCACTTTACCTTGTACATGGTATGAGTTGAATGATTCCGATATCCATTATATAAACATGCACACACACTTCACAGGGATATAAAGAAAAATAATAACACTAGCCCATGAGAGACCGAAAGGGCGAGATGGGTGCCTAACACCTTCCCATTCCGTAACTTAGCCCCGAACCTTCGAACTATTGGTTTCGTATGCACCAGTTTGTCCTTCATGCCTCTCTCTCAAAGTGGCAACATGTTCTTTTGCCTGTTTTGTTCACAATAGGCTGATGACTCCATCTCTTCACATTTACCCCTACACCGACGACGGCTGAAGCACCTTTCAAAAAGGGGTATAAGATCGCGGCGCAATCTTCTCGAGGGATCTCTCCCCCCAACGCCGCCCGGGATGACCACAGTGGCGACTTTGCTAGGGATTTCCAGGTGACCTTTTATCCTTGGGGGATGGCCATTTAGCACACTGGGTCGACTGGGATACATACGCAGATGCGGCATCTGCTGACGCATGAGTTTGGCTACTCTCGGTACCTCGGGGAGAGGGTAGTCTGACAAATTGTGGAGGATGAGGTTGCGGTTCCGTCGGTGAAGCCCCCTATGTTCATGACGCGAATGAGGGAGATATCAAAGGATGCCAGGTGGCAGCGATGATGGGAGAGATGTATTCATTGTATACCGACACAACGGTGATGTACGACTATATGGATTTTGTGTCGAGCTGATTAATGTCTCCTAGTATATACAATGTGATGCCTCTTCCTCGCGCAGGTTCGAGTCTACAGGTAGGGTCCTCCCACAGTTCAGGCGGTGTAACGACATCAGCGATGACGATGTCTTTAGAGGCTCCCTTTGTACGGTTGTTCTCACCTGGTTACAATATTCAGCAGGCAGATGGAGGGTCGGTGCATATGTTGCATCGTCCCAACGAGATGGATCCGAAGGAGTTGGGATTGACAAAGGACATCCTTCGACCTATGGTATACTTTTTTCCTCTTTGTCTTTTGATTTCCTGATTTCTTCCTTAACCTCTGATTGACTGATTTGCTCTTTTCTGTTTTCTTTTACAGCACATCTGGGTCTACACCACTTGGCTGAGGGATATTAGGGATTGGATATCTTCGGCGAGTGCACATATTAAGGATATGATTCCATCTCCTTCTTATTTGGTGTCGTCTGCCTCGACCGAGGAAGTGTTGGGCTCTGGGAGTGGTGGCACATCGTTTCGCTGCCGGGGGCAGAGGGTCCGCCGCAAGGAGGGAGGTTCTTAGAGAGAGAGAAGAGAGAGAGAGAGAGAGAGAGAGAGAGCGGGAAAATTGGGTTCGGTTGCGTCCCGTTGTTATTTTTTCCCCGCAAGATATCAATGTAATACAGCAAAAATATATGCAAATGAAGTGAACTTTTTTTGTTAATTTCCTTTTTGTGATTAATGTGCATGCTCCTTTTACTTTGTTGATGAGACCGTAAAATGAATTTGAAAATTAATTTGAGAAGGATTTTATTTTAAAATGGGATAAGTAAAATCATAGGGATAAGGAAATTCGGAATTCCCTTAAGATAAAAATTATTTTTATTAGTTTTTTTATTTTGACAAAAGAGGAAAAAGGGGATTTCCCAAAAATAGGTGGTTGCCGATCGGCATGACCCCTGTCCTGCCTATCGGCATATCAGTCCAGTCCAATCAACCCAAGGCTTTGATTGCACTTTCTTCAATTGCTTGGTACTTGGTGGGGCAAGTTTTCCTCCAATTTCTGTAGGGTTTCTTATCTTTGTTTAAGAGTTTTCAAGTATAAATAGGGGTGTGAATGGGGCTTTTCTCCTCACACTTTCATTTCCTTTCTTTCTCACATTCTTACTTACTTATTATCCCTTTGTTTTGCAAGATGGATCCCCCTGGTAGCATTGAGTTCCCCAACCACCTCGAAGCCTTGGAGGCGATGTGTTCTTACAATGTTGATTATGACGCTTTTCACATGCGGCGAGCCTCTTTTTGGTGTAACCAGCCCCATGATTGGAATATGCTGATGGCGACAGTTGAGTTTTGGTATCCCGAGGATCATGTCTTTCGCTTCGGGTTGGATAAAATTTGTCCTACCTACGAGGAATTTCTACCATGATGGGGATAAATCCCAGCGTTGCTGTAGCTTGGCCTGAGTTTTCGCGTTCTCCTAGGGAATTGGTGGATGGACTTCTCCATATCTCGCCTTCGATAGCCAGGCCATTGGTTATAGGAGGAATAATTTCTCTTCTGACGGTGCTGCGATCCGTGCATTCGCAGGATATGGGTGATGCCGGCTATGTTGGGGCCGCTATTCTGGGCCTAGTTTCAAAAGTGTTGTTGGTGACTGGGGAAACACTAGTGGACCCGCAACTTGCAGCTATTATTTCTTTGATGTCGTACCATTACAATCCTGCGGCGGTGATACTAGCGGAGACTTTGAATGGTCTGGATGCCTGGTGGGAAGGTCATTTCGACTTTCTGAGGGGTATCCCTGTAATGCTGTTTATGTGGCTGTCAGAGAGGTTTCGTATGGCGGTGTCACCTGAGTATCCTTTGTCGGCAGTGCCAAACTTCTTCTTACACTATTTTATTAGCGTAGGCCTAGACATTAAGAGTTAGGGGAACTGGTTTGTAAAGCATGAGGATCTAAGTTTATATTGGTTTGTGCCTTGGTGGGGGGGGGGGGTGGCTTCCTATTCTGGAACTCGAGGAGTACCAATATGTTCGATTAGTAGGCCTCAGGTAGACCTCTTTCTACTTTTCCTGGTGGCTGCTGCAACAATTTAGTTGGGAACAAATTGTGCCACCGCAAACACTGAACTTTTTTCCTGTGAAGGACCTGACAAAGCGTATGTGCGTGCGTCTTGGATCTCTTTGGGAGAATCATCGTCCATCGACCCGTCCTTCTCAGTCTGTGGGTAGAGTATGGCACGTCTTCGGGGACTACATGAAGTGGTTGTGGAAAAAAATAGTGGCCAAAATGCTGGCTATGGAGACTAAGAAAAGGTGGTTTTCCATATCTGACACCATGGTGGGAGGCATTGTGGTTTTCCCCAAGCTAGTCCGGGATTATCTCTCTACAGAGCGTCCGCGACACTCCATTCAGGCAGGGGAAGTTTGGGGACCCTAGGATACGAGTGATGATGGGGTTGGTTCCTGTGACAGCTGCGGGTAGGATTTTGTGGAGCTTTTGTAATGGGTGTGGTTATGTTTGTGGTTATTTTGGTTGTACTGTGTGAGAATTTTAGGAGTAGCGGGGCTTGGTTTTATCTTGATTTTTTAGGAAGGTAGGTGTAGACTGGAAAGGGAAGTCATTTGACTCCCTATGCTGATGTAATGGTACTAAAATTTCGAATAATGAAATAAAGAAGTTTTTGATTAACTAATTGTGCATGTCGATGACTTTTGTATTTTAAATTATCTATACCAATCACTAGGGCATACATAGTCCTTTTATTCATGCATATGTTAAAATGAACTTTCGTTCTCGGGGATAAGAAAAGAATAACATTTTGTGAAAAAAAAAGGTCGTGCTCATGTAAACGGATGAGTCGCCTACGAACCTCTGAGGGTTTTGAAATTTTTTTGAAATTCATTTTTTGAAAGGAAAAAGGATTTTAGAGGATCAGTCCCCATGTAGTTTTGATTAGGGGAAATGAATATTGATTGATTTTTTTAGAATAGAAGGGAGATGAGAAGAATCGTAGCGCGTCGAGATTTAGAACTAGGGGTAGAATTTCTTGAGACAGTCCAGGTTGACAGGATGCGTCATTTCTTCTCCATCAAGGTTTGTGAGCATAGCAGCGCCGCCTGACAGGATCTTCCTCACGATGTATGGGTCGCTCCAATTGGGCTTGAATTTCCCTCTGGGGTCCTAGATGGGCTCTACCATTTCTTTGAAGGCTAAGTCCCCTTCTCGAACATCATGATCCTTGACTCTCTTGTTGAATGATCGCACTATATGGCGATGGTAACCTTGTATGTGATATAGAGCTCTCTGCCTTCTTTCATCCAAGCGGGACAGGTCGTCAAGACAACTTTGGTGCCAATCTTCCTCATTGACTTTTCTTTCAATCATGACGCGTAGTGAAGGGATTTCTAGATCCACGAAAAGGACTGCTTCCATTTCGTAGACTAGAGAGTAAGGGTTAACCCCAGTAGAGGTTCGAACTAAAGTGCGGTAGACCCAGAAGGCGTAAGGGATCCTGTCGGCCCAATCTCGACAACTCTCGATTATCTTACTGATAATGGCTTTGAGGTTCTTATTGGTTACTTCGACTGATTCGTTGGTTTAAGGTCAATTTGGAGAAGATTTATGTCTTTAAATCCCATACTCGTCGACCACCTCTGTAACTTCTTCCTTGAAGTGTAACCCATTGTCTGATACCATCTCGTACAGGACCCCATATCGACAAATGGTGTTTTTCTTAATGAACTTGGCCACTTTATTGGCATTCAGAACTGCGTATGACTTGACTTCGACCCATTTGGTGAAGCAATCAATGGCGACTAGGATGAAATCGTGCCTGTTGGATTCTTTCGGTATAACTTTCCCTATGATGTCAATACCCCATGTGGAGAACAACCAGGTAGAAGTCATATTGTACAAATCCTGTGGAGGCAAGTGTTGTAGGTTGGAAAACTGTTAGCATTGGAGACATATTCAAATGTAGGTTGTGCAATCTTAAACCATGGTAGTCCAATAGTATCCTTGTCGAATGATCTTCTTACCGAGCATATAGCCATTCATGTGGGGTAAACCCGCTGTGGACTTTCTGCATCATTTCTTCAATGTCAGCCCCTGCGATGCAGTGCAAATGGGTTCCATCGAAGTTTCTCTTAAACAGTGCTTTATCACAAATAATATACTGGGCAGCCAGTCTGCGGAGAGTTGCTCAGTTTTTCTTGTTAGATCCTTGGGGATACCTACCATGTTTGAGGAGGAGCCAAATATCATAGTACCAACAGTCGGCTAGCTCGGGATCTTCCTTCATGCCAAACTCAATATGGTGGTAGTGGGTTGGTTTGTCTTATTTTTGGACAAGGAAAGGGTCTGTGGTTATTCCTAGGGGCATGTCAATCATGGAGGCTAAGGTCGTAAGGGCGTCGGCTAGGTTATTCTTTGCTCGGGGCCGATAGTGGAAGGTGATTTCTTAAAATTAGAAAGTTAGCTCTTCTAGGTGGGCATGTAAGGGTAAGATTTTCTCATCCTTGACTTTCCATTTTCTAAGTACTTGATCGATGATGAGGGTTGAATCCCCGTAGACATCGAGGTATCGAATTCCTTTCTTAAGGGAAACTTTGAGGCCTACCGTTAAGAGTCATCAGGGGCAATTAGGAGTATCCCAATAATATACCCTCTTTTGTTGGCAACTCCATCCAAGAACATTTTCCATCGAAGGTCTTCTTGGGAGGCACAAAGGATATTCTCATTAGGTAACTCGAAAATCCATGCATCGGCCTATTTCATAGGATAGTCAGTAAGGTAGTCAGAGATGACTCTTCCTTTTATGGATTTCTGTGTGACATAGGTAATATCGAATTCGGATAGAATCATCAAACAATGGGCCATTCAGCTGAATAGGACGGGCTCCTCGAGTGGGTACTTGATGATATTCATTCGGGATACAAGCTTGATGCGGGAAGGCGATCATATAGTGCTGTAACTTTTGGGTAACCCAGATAAGAGAGACATATGATTTTTCTAAGGCGATGTAGTTAACTTCGTAATCGGCCAACTTTTTATTGGCATAGTAGATGGCTCTCTCTTTGTGGGTTTCTTCGAGGTATTGGGATAGAAAAGCCCTAGCTACAGTATCCGTTATGATTAGGTATAGGAGTAAGGTAAGATCAGGCTACGACGGCATGACCGTCGGAGGTTGGGTTAGGTATTGCTTCATTCGGTCGAAGGCTTGTTGGAAATCTTCGTTCCAGACTTTGGTTTAATCCTTTCGAGGGATTTTGAAGATTGATTCACAGATGAAAGTCAATTGGCTGATGTACTATAATTTCCCAAGCAACCCTCGAACTTCCTTCTCCATTCGAGGTGGTGGCATTTTAAGTATGGATTTTAGCATGGCAGGATCTGCTTCTATCCCTTTCTCACTAACCATGAATCCTAAGAGTCTTCCTTTATTAATGCCAAAGACACATTTTTGTGGGTTAAGCCGCTTCTGGTACTGTCGCAGTCGTTCGAAGAACTTTCAGAAAGCAGGAATATAGTTTTTTCTAGTCTTGGACTTGATAATCATGGTATCTACATAGACCTCGACTTCCTTGTGTATCAGATCATCCAGAATAGTTATGGCATCCCTCTGGTAGGTAGCCCCTGCGTTTTTTAGACCAAATGGCATCACATTATAGCAAAAGGTTCCCAAAGGAGTGATGAATTGTAATACCCCGTAATTTTGAGGACTTTATTTATGAATATGGTATATAACTTTAATAATATTATTATTTTATTAATCAGGATATTGATATTAACATTATATTTATTTTTATTTGAAATGAATTGAATATTTAAATTCAAATTTAATTGGCTTTTGAACATTTTGTAATGGTTTAAATATGTAAACTTGATAATTTTGAATTGAAGGGCAATATAGTAATATGCATTAGCTTAGTCTCCAAGCTAGGGTTTGGGAGAGGGACTATATAAGGACTATTATGGGTGACTATAAGGAAAGGGAGATGAAAAAGAGAGGCCAAAAATGAAATCCAAAGAGGCAAAAACGAGTGGAATGAGAAGAGTCATTTTGGAGTGTTTTATATATTCATTTTGAGTGCCTTCAAATGAGATTTGAGAAAAACTCAAAGCACATACCTCACTCAATTTTTCATGTAGAATCCAAATCTGAAGTTGTATTGGCGATTCGCATAATTTTTAGATATGATTTTTTGGATTTTTAAAATAGGACTATTTGGGGTTATCTCGTGTTGGGGCTAGAACGTGATTTGATTATTTTGCGAGAGGAAAGTGATTGTGCGATTAGATTGTGAGGCTAAATTTATATGGAGATTCATGTAATGATTTTAAGGTATGGGGTTTTACACAATATGCTAATTAAATCTCTCGAGAGTTATTCCGTTGATTTCATATTTAATTGAACTCATATTTGAATTGTTAAATTCTTTGAAATCTCGAGAAATAATTGTTGAATTATTTTGATTCATGTGGCATCATTATATTGTTGTTGAGCACGTTGTCATTAGATTTTTATATGGTACGGAGGTTGGACACCCTCCAAATTTCCTACTTCCTGGGGCTATGACTTGATAAAGCACATGCGGATGGGGTGAGGCCTGGTGACCCATTGATGTGTTGTTGAGAAATTTATTGATAAATGCTATTGAGATTCACATTTCATTTGAATATTAGTACACGTGTTGTTATTCTTTATTCATCGTTAATATATTTGTTTAGCATCTTTCCTGTCATATTGTGTACTTACCCATATTTCTTTTAGTTGGCAGGTTAGCGTGGATTTGAGCGCTATGGACCAATTGGGATGATTTTAGCGTGGATTATTTTGAGAAGAATATTTTTGGAAGATTTGCATTATTTTATTGTGTTTTACAGAGCATTGGTGATTTATATTATTTTGAGAGACGTTGTTGTATTGAATTTGAAGAATTGATATTAGTGGTTTCGTTTATATTGTGGGATTTTTTAGATGCTCTATACCTTGTTATTTACGGATTTGGTTAGTTTTATCGATAGTGGCGCTCCGCTCCGCTCTCCCCGGGCGGGAGGGGTGTTATATGAATGCGGTTTTCTCTTGGTGATCTGGGTTCATCTTGATCTGATTATATCCGATAAACATGTTAACAAATGACTTGAGACCATGACTGGACATATTATATATAATTATGTCGATGTTGGGTATTGGGTAATCATCTTTTGAAGAGGCCTTGTTCAAGTCTCGATAGTCGACACACATGCGAACCTTCCCTCCTGATTTCAGAATGGGTACGATATTGGCTAGCTATATGGGATATTCGATCACACGAATGAATATCACGTTTAGTTGCTTGATTACTTCTTTTTTAACTTTGAGTGACCATTCGGTGAGGAGCTTTGACAGTTTTTATTTCCTCGATTTGCAATTCGGGAGGTTGAAATCTCATGCTGGGCTATCTCAGGGTCAATATCGGGCATATCATTATAGGACCAAGCGAAGACATCCATGAATTCCTTTAGTGGTTCATTGAGTTGCGTGCTCTCAGGCTCATTAAGTGTGGCCCTTATCCTAATCTCGCGCATTTAGCTACTAGAACCGAGATTAATAATAACAATTTTATCTTCATTAACTTAAACGTGATTATGTTGTTTGTTATTAAACTTATTTTGATCAGTTAAGAATTATTCATTTGTAAAATCATCATCATCAAGAGTTTGACTAGAATTAAGACACAGCAAGATACTCAAAATCTTCATTTATTTCATTGATAGGAAAAATAGCATTGAGAACCTCATCAAAGGAGGTCTCGATTACACCAGTGTGAGGGGAAAAAACTAAAGGGGGAAGGGGGTAAACATCGGGGTTAGATTGAACATTAGCAGGCAGTATAGGTGCAGCATGCTAGTTGAGAAGACGTGCATTAGCATCTTTGATCATACAGGATGGATCCGTCGATGTGGCCCCTGAGTAAATCATACAGAGTGTCATCCCCAGTGTTTGTAAATTAAAAAATCCTCAGAATCCCCGATATCAGTTATGGTCTCTTCAGGGAGTGATTGTACACGGTGTTGGGAACTCTCGTCCCATGGGTAGCTATTTTGAAAGAAGATATCCATTCCTGGTTTCATGCTCTTGTCTACATGGTCACACCAAGGTTCACGGAAGACGCAGAAGGGGAAATCTTCACCTTCTCTAATGAATCTTCTATTTAGAGAATCTCTTGGGACAATTCTTGCGCATTCTAACCTCCTCTTCAGTCGAGGTTGATGGATCAATCTGAGTTCTTCTTCTGATGGTTGATAGCCCAAGCCGCAGGGGGGAAATGCCTCCTTTAACACAATAGGTTCAATTATCCTTTGTTGTCTTCGCCCTAACCCCAATCTGGGCGTGAAGTACATATTCTTGAATATCTGAATTACGTTGACGTTTCTATGGGGGTCATATTTTAGACAAACCATGTCTTTGAAGTCATTCACTGTTGGGAGTAGGAGTGGTTCAACTTGAAATCCTGATCGTAGCATATCATTTTTCATGTGTTGTATTTTAAGTGCTAGACTACTGGTGCTGGCATTCTCGGTGTTGTCGTCGTTGTCCAAGATGGTGATGACCTGCCCATTGGCGAAGAACTTCAATTTCTAATGAAGGGAAGAAGACACCCCTTAATGCTATGGAGCCACGATTGTCCGAGCAGCGTATTGAAACAGGCTGGGATATTGATGACTTAGAATTTAACAACAGGATTTATTGGGCCAGCCCCTATTGTAAGCTTGATAGATCCCATTACTTCTCGACGGGTATTGTCGTAGGCACGTACGACAGCAGAGGTGGGAGAGAGTTCACTCACTTTCAATCCTAAATAATTTAGAGTTCTTAACGGGCAAACGTTCAGAGCTGATCCGTCGTCGACGAGAGAGGGGGGATGCTTTTGCCCATGACTTTATAAGAGAGATATTGGGAGCATGATTGTGGTTGGGACCAGTATTTGGGATTTTTTCTTTAGAAAAGGAGAGCATTTAAGGATCCGACTAGGTTCATCGCTTCTTCTGGCGTGGTTGGCGGAGGAACTGTTAGTCTTGTGAGTAGCTTGATTAGGGCATTTCGGTGAAGTTGGGATGACATAAAAATCCCCCATAAAGTTATGTTGGCTTGGGTTTTCTTCAGTTGATCGAGGACCTTACTTTTTTCGAGTGTTATTTCTAGAATAGGGAGATTTTTGACATCCTTTATTTTATCACTCGCTGATGGTTGTAGACTTGGGATTTGGTAATGTTTTCTTGACTTGGTCATGTGGTTCACAGAAGGTGGGAAAAACAAAATCTTATTTTTTCATCAATATGGGGTTGTTCAGCCACCTTGTTTATTTCTCTTAGCATCTCCTCGAATGATATCATCCCGCATATGTTGGCTATCAAACTAGTTTTTTCTGAATCTTGATCTTCATCTGAATCTTTAAAATCACCCCCCATCCAGTGGCAATAATATTATCTTTTCATGCAAAGTCAATGTGCTCCATAACTTTCATGGCCTCTTCGTATAATTACTCCTATTCGGCAGGGAAATTCAGAACTGAATGGACCAGGTGCCCTTGTAATTTCAAAGCATCGAGTAGCTTGGATACACTACAAATATCAACGGTCTATCAAAATAAATTTGTCATGATCTGGACCATGTCATCTAGACTGTTCGTCGGTAGGCACCACCCAGTTTTCTGACTCTCAGGCCCATTTTCAAGTTTCTAAGAACAACCCACCGAATCTCCAACAATCGATGGTCATCTGTGCGCGCAATTTCAGCCCGAAGTCCATGAGTTGGTTCAACACTTTTGATAGTTCCATATCTTTACCTCCGAAACGGGTGCGTACAACGAGGCATGCTCTGGTGAGGAGGGATAAGGCTTGATTAGCAAAGCTGGTAGGGTGTAAAAGGAAATATGGGCATGTTTTGAGAGGTTTAGGAGAGTATATGGGTACAACTGGTGATTTACTCGACATAATTTGGGTGGATGGGCCAAATTTTGAGTCTTCTTCTAGGAATATGGCATTTGCATAATTGAGGAGTGGATAATGGGTAGTGTTAGGTTCGAGATTAGCTGGTAGGGCGATGACATCCAGGTCAATCAAGCCTTAGATTACATTTTGGAGATGGAAACATTGGTCGGTGGTATGGCCAACAGTTTGGTGAAAGTCACAATGGGCACCAGGTTTAAAGTTTTTCAGAAGTGCCTTTGGTAATGGATGGGGGTCCAATGGTTTGATCAGATTTCGGCTCAAGTGGGCTTCATAGACTTTAGAGAGAGGAGCGTGAAGCTTGGTGTATTCCTTTCGTACTGGGTTTGGACAACTTTTTGGTGCCCATTAAGTGACACGCTAAAATATGCTGTTAATGGTAGAAACCGTGGTACTAGGAGGTTTTTTAAACTTTCTAGGAGAAAACTATCTAGAGTTTTTCCTCGGTTTAACTTCTATCTTGGCAAGACTTTCTTTGATCTCCACTCCTGCTTCTCAGAGGGCTAGAAAGTGAGGGTAATACTGTCCTCCTATTATTGCTCGGACATGGGGTAAGAAGTTATTCTTTAAGATACTGACCTATTCTTCTTCGAAAGTCCAATTGGTCATGGTAACTGCTTTTTCTCTCCACCTTCCTATGAAATTACTAAGTGATTCCCTAGGGTTCTGCTTAAGTATCTCTAAGTCATGGCGGGTAACTTCTAGCTCTTCGTTGTACTTGAACTGTGACATGAACTCGCAGGCAACACCTTCCCAACTGCGAATTCTGGACTCCTTAAGGGATAAGAACAAACGGAGAGCTCTATCTTTCAAAGTTTATTGGAACATCTGGGCCATTATTTCTTCATAAGCCCCTAGGAGAGTCATGGATCGATGATAGCTACGGAGATGAACGATCGGGAGTCCACTACCTCCGAACTTCTCGATATTAGGCATCTTGAACTTTTTGTAAACTGGCTTTAGGATAGGATACATGTGGATGTAGTCCATGTAGTTCCTAGAGAGTCTTACTTTATCGAACTTCTTGGTCAACATCTTGAGGTCTTCATTGACCTTGTTCAATTCTTCCTCTTTCAGGTCAACAGTCACAGGTAAGTTAGCCCCTGGCTGAGCAAGGTTTGGCATAGGAAGCTGGGCTATTGGCGATCCTTTAGAAGGAGAAGCACGGGGATCATGCTGGTATTGCTTAAGAACCCAAATAGGCTCAGGTGCCGGCGGACCCATAGCACGGGAGAAGAGTACCTCGAGCTTTTAGGGGAGAAGGACCTGCTTTCTTTGCATCTAATGAACCTCGATTTGAAGGTTATTAATTTTGGCAGTGAGTTGAGCTAAAACCGTCAACAAATTCCGCTGTACATTCGGCACTTGATCCATGTTCTCCATGGAAGGTGGGTGAATCTCGAACTCGAAAGAAGTAAAGGGACTGACAGAACTTCAGGGCGATTCGACTGAAGACCGAAGCCAATAGGGAGCCAGGCCAAGGGTATGCGATCGACCGGATAAGGAGGAAAATTGGTATTTATTTTTGGAAGAGATAAAAAGGGAAATTGGTTATTTTTAAAAAATGAGGAAAATGTTTTTGACATTCCTAGAAAATATGAGGAAAAAAATGTTTTGCTTTTGGAGGAAAAGAAAATATTTTTTGGTATTTTTGGATAAAAGAGGAAAATTGTTTTTGGACACTTTTGGAAAGAGAGCGAAAAAGACGAGAGATGGGTCTCAGCATGATTATTATGTTTATTAGGTTCTCGCTTGTATTAAGTTTGCCTAGATACAAAAAAAAATTTGGACGGGACCCGATCCCGAAAAAATTGGGCTTACAAAATATGTAAAAACTAGGATTGGACTTGTTACCAGGCTCACAGGTAGGGTCCTATTTTAAAAATAATAAGAAAATTTGGGCGGCATGCCGATCTAGAATTTTGGTAGAGTTTTGGGTCGAAACCAGCAATCTAATTTGTGTGTCCTAGGCTTAACACCTATATGAGGGTATGCAGTTGTTAGGTTAATTGGAAGGTGTTCCACCCTTTGGCGTGACTTCCACGATATATGTCTTGCTTTTGAGGGCAATCGGTATGTGTGGGCTAGCCATTTGATATACCTAAGTGTACGTGAATTACCTCACTATATACCTCATGGGGACCGTACGTGTAAAAGCAAAATCGATATACTCGATGTACGTGAATGAGTTCCCTACGATATACCTCCCGTCATGACTTCGGTCAAGCGGTACGATGCGGAGGAACAGTTCGATATTCGCCGAAGGTACTTGACCAATGGAAGGTGAGAGTCATATCGCTTAGGCTAACTGTGACCTGCCGGACCAGTGCCCATCACGAAGTGACTCCCCAGTTATGGGGTAAAATTTGGTTAATAGCAATGCTCTTTGGTGATGTTATGTGTATCATGAATAATTCTTTTATTAGTATCTTACGGAGAGAGTATCTTTCTTAATCATGCCCAGCTTAGAATAAGGTATAAGTATAAACAGTAGAGAAGGGATAACAAGTGAGAGTGGGTGATGTGTAATTATCTACAAGTGAGTGTGTGATGAGCATAAGTAGAGGTGTGTGTTAGTGACACATAAGCATGAATTTCTACGTGGTGTTTGCAACATATGGATATATGTGATCTTATGTGCAAGTGGTGTGAAGTGTACATGGAAAATTTTTACAAGTGTGTGAATAGTGGCATAAGCATGAGGTACATATGTACAAAGAATAATAAGGGTAATATGAAAATATAGGTATATACAAGAAAATAAAATACACATGTTAACAGAGTTTAGCCCTCTTAATAATACTCCCCAATGGAGTCTCCACTGTGGACATCCTGGGCGATGTCGGGGGGAAAGATCCCTCGAGAAGATTGCACCACGGTCTCGTACCCCTCTTTGAAAGGTGCTTCGACCGTCGTCGATGTGGGGGTAAATGTGAAGAGATGGAGTCTCCAGCGTATTTTTCATAAAACAGGAAAAATAACATGTTGCCACTTCAAGAGAGCGACATCAAGGGCAAACTAATGCATACGAAACCAATATTTCGAAGGACCGGGGACTGAGTTAAGGAATGGGGAGGTGTTAGGCACCCATCCCTCCCTCCCTTTCGGTCTCTCATGGGCTAGCATTATTATTTTCCTTTATATACCCATGAAGTTTGTGTGTGTGTGTTTATATAATGGAGATCGAAATCATTAAACTCATACCATGGACAAGGTAGAGTGAGGTCATCCATAGTAGTGTTCCCAAAATGACATATATATAAAATATGATTTGTGCGTTTATCATGATATTGATCGTGATTATGAAATGACAATATGTGTTAGATGAAACGCAAACAAGCATGATATATATATATATATATATATATATATATATATATATATATATATATATATATATATATATATATGAAAGTGGTTTTTTTAGAAAATTAGGTAATTTGGGAAATTGAGAAAATTGGAGAATTGGAAAGTTGGACTCGAGTCTCAGATTTTAATCTGAGATGCCTACGTAGCCTATAAAGGCATCAAAGTCCACGTAGTTCTAATGTATCGTAGGGGTGGAGTTTATCCCATAGATTCAAACGGAATTTTATTATGTGTGTGTGTAGAAAATATGTTTTTTGGTTTTGGAAAGAGGTGTGATGGTTAATTTCGTTCGGAATTTACGGGTATAACCCTCTTTTATTTGTTTGTGGGATTTTTGTAGAAAATAAAGTATGTGCAATATACTATTAAAAATGTAGATATTAATGGGTATAAACTAAAGTAAGAACTAGATTATGAATCTAATATATATTATGCAAAAATAAGGAATTTAAAGAGAGAGGGAAGGAATTAGACCTTGTTGGAAGATTGATCTTTGATCTTAGATGAACTCCCTTGAGTGTTGATGAAAGTTGATGAAAGAGAAGGATATTTTTCCAAATTGGGTATGAAAAAGGATGGGAATGTAAGCTTGACTAGAACTTCACATGAGGAACTACGCTGATTTCGAGGGAATGATGTTGAGATCACTGATGCTGAAGGATTTGTTCTGTCCTAGTCCTTTGAAGTGAGGTAATGCCCTACTTTTATAGGGTCAGGGGACTTTCGATCGGCCTACCCCAGGGATTTTCTATCGGCAGGTGATCCTTGACACTGTGCCGATAGACAGGGATCTGAACCTACCAATTGACAGTCTCGTGCAGGTTTTTTGAAAAAATGGACATAGAACGCAAACTGTTGATCCAAATCACGTATGAGGAATAGTATTAGAAAGTTACTTTAGATACCTTAAATAGTCCTTTGGACCTCTCCCGGGTCCAAGAGTTGACTTTGGGTCAAATGTGGCTCAAAAGGTCACGTCGGTCTTTCGGACTAGAGATCGTCGGACGAAAACGGATCGTTCGTCTGCATGGTAAGTCATAATTGCACACGGGGCGGACCGTTGGAAAGGTTAGGAGATTTAATTCGATATTCCAAATAGTTTCTCTCGATTCAGAAGGTTAACCTTGATCAACCGGGGCTCGAAAGCGCCTGGGACATCTCGGAGTAAAAATGATCGTTCGTCCATACTGTAGGTCAGAATCGCTCATGGGGTGGACTGTTGGAAAGTGTATTCAGTGAGATTCAGATATTCATTTAGTCTCATTTGAGCTAAAGAGTTGACTTTGGTCAAACGAATCCCAGGAGCGCCGGTGGCCTTCGAATCGATTTTTGGGGGAAAACTGATCATTCGTCCGAATAGTTATGTCGTTTCACGCACAGGGCAGACCGTTAGAAAGGGGTTTCAGTGAACTTTGAAGATTCAAAGAGATTTCACTCTGACAGTGGAATTGATTGGGGTCAATTCGGGGCCCCGGAGTGCCCGGTGGCCTCCGAATCAATTTTCGGTAATAAAATGGTCCGTTCGTCCGAACCGTTATGCCGATTCACGCATGGGACAAACCATTGGAAAGGATATTCTGATCCCTTCAAATATTTAAAGGTCTTTTGCTCTGACGATAGAGTTTACCATATTCAAACGGGGCCCGGGAGTGCTCGATGGGCTTTAGATCGGTACTCGGAGTGTGACCTAGGGTTTGCAATGAGATGGGGAGGTGCTAAGGACCTAAGGGGAGACTTAGGGGGTCCTAGAATGTGGGGTCTATAGAAACTCTTTTTTATACATTTTCTATAAATAAAAATGTTAAGAAAACTATTATTTAATATAAAAATTATTTTTTACAAATATTAAACTATTTTTAATTATTTTAATTATTTTTTAATTATCAATGGCCAAAAATATCATTTTAACCCCCGAATTCTGTTAAAGTTAACAGTCAAATTGGATGGAATGGTCAAACTAACACCATATAGATACTTTAGGAGCGTAATTGAAATAAAAACAAATATTCTAAGGTCTCAATAGAAACTCTTTGAATACTTTAGGGGCACATAGGTAATTCACTTAATAATTTAAAAAAATAATTTCAATTTTTTTAATGGCATAGCTTGAATAATTATTATCCTGTACTAACATTAATTAATATAATATGAGGATCTATTCATTAAAAAACTTCTTTGACCACCCCAACAAGTTTTTTTCCAAAATTTTAGAAAAAATAACAATTCATAATTGTGACAACCCGCTTAAAATAATAACGGGTGGCCAGCCCTATACTAAAATAATCAGGAATCTCAAGTGGATCATTCTCAGCATCTACTAACGATTCTACAATAAACTAGACTAACCACCCATTACTACAGAAAGAGGGTGTTAAAAAAAAATAAAACTTTTTATTTAACACCAACTAAAATCAACCATACAACCATTAACCAACAACATAACCTCTAAATATGAGGAGAGACACACACATGCTCGAAATAATATTTAAAAGAATACAACACAATGAATAAAGTAAAATACCCGAATATGCTGTCAGGTCACAGACAATACAATAATCTGAGAAAGAAAATGTAAAAGTTCTACTCTACAACACTTGGGTATAAACCCGATATACAAACCGAATCCTAATCTAGATACATAAAAGATAGGAATCGACTATAACAAAATGCCACAACAGTCCACTACTGCCATAGCTCCACGAATACATTGGATGGATAACCACGATGGCGTCCTTGCGGAGGAACACCTAAAATAATACAATATATATACATAACAGGAGAAAATATAAACGGGTCAGAGCCCGAGGTGTGAAAACATTTTATAGCAAGTGTATTAAAATGCATAATAATTATAAATTCATTATAACATGATTAAGGTGGAGTCGCACTCTCCATAAAAATCCAACTCACCTCTCAACTAAAACGCGCAACTAAACGTATGCACGTGATCTCCAAATAAATGCCCCAAATCTATCTAGGCAAGTAAGTCTAACTTAAAACCCAATTGATACTCATCTAAATTCCATCTAACACATAACCCTCAAATTTAAATATTATCGGTCATAATTATTCGTTCACTTACTTAACATATAAAGTTTACATAAACATTTCTTGCTAGAATTTCTCATATTCTAGTTATGCCATCAATATGCATATAATTATATATGAGTTATTAGCATCCAAGTGCTAAGAACTAAAGTTCTCCCAATTCTCAATACTACCCTGCGTTTCGTGCGTGGGACGTCTCGCAAGCGAAATCCAAACAAGGAACCCCCCCGATACACTACTCCTGGCAGTATTGATTATCAAGATTCATTATGCCCTCAATGCATGATGCACGTAACCCAAATTCTTATTACTCCATTAATTAATTTATTATTCCCAATTCTCAACAGTGCGCGGCGTTTCGTGCGTGGGACGTCTCGCAAAGCGAAATCCAAACAAGGAACCCCCTCGATACACTACTCATTGGCACTGTAGATCGTCGAGATATACTATATATAAATATGAGCATTAAAGACTAACTTTTCCTCACTCCCAACATTACACTGCGTTTCGTGTGTGGGACGTCTCGCAAGCGAAATCCAAACAAGGAACCCCCCCCCCCCCCCGATACACTACTCCTTGGTAATGTTGGTTATTGAGGTCCATTAATCCCTCAATACCCAAAGTACTAAGCACACCAGTAATATAATAACCATCCAAACGAGATATAACTCGAGGACGCAGGTTATCAATGCTATCATCTTCGAGGGCATCACTCATATATCATCCTGGGGACCAGCGGTCGGACTCAATATCACCGACATCGCGACCACACACACACACAACGTCCGGGAAGCGGTCATAGTTCCTAAATGGTCAAGTGAGAACGACACATACCCACGACTTCTCACCCCCAAAATATAATCACATAAATAAAATGGACGACTATGACCTGGGGAATATCCACACCCTGCTCCTCGAGCCAGGATGCTCACCCTCATCGCGCAACTTCCCAATGATAACAAGGAGGGGGTATGCTTCACTTATATATATATATATATATATATATATATATATATATCGTTCACATAAGATATACATACATCATCATATCACATAAATATATACCATCATCTAAGGTATATATATCACACTGTTTCATACTCATAGTACGCTTTTAGGCGTAAGTGAAATAATATATTTATTTAGTATATTTATCTCTCGATATACTCATCGTCAATAACTCACATAACTTCCCCACTTAGTATACACTATACTATTTCTCACTTGAAGTTCACACATCACTTCTATTTATATGAATTGTCTCTCAATTCTATTTACGTGGGGATATTCTCTATATCCTAATGCACCTCAATTAGCACTTCTCATTTATGTGAGACATCTCCCAAGCTACTTAGCGTTAAGGATATTTTCTATATCCGTATGCACATCAATTGGCATTTAAAATTCTCAATCCATAATATGGTTCAATCAATCGTATGAACCTTTAAAGTTATCCCCTTTTTGAGATTTGATTCTAAAATCCAATATCACTAAGCGCATTCTCACTCTTCCATATATTTCCATAATTATTTCCAAATAGAAATCTCAATGGTAGTGGGCTTCCCCACTTAGTTTATACGACATTCTCTAATTGGTATTTCTCAAATTAAGTCCATATGACCCAAACAATATCTCATGAGGGAAACTCCCTAAAAGTCTCCAAAATGCACTTTTCATAACTCCTATAAAGGTTCCCAATCGATAACCTCAAATGAAACGGAATTAAATTCTCCTTTGAAAAACATCCCCGAAGTTGCCCTGTTTCCGAATCGATTCGAGCCAAATTCGAATCGATTTGGCCCTACGAATCGATTCGGCCTCCAAGGCGAATCGATTCAGGTCATAAGACCTGAGATTCTATCTCAGGCCGAATCGATTCGGGTTGGGGTCCGAATCGATTCTGGCACCTGCAACTTTCCGAATTGATTTGGTAAGGGGCTGAATCGATTCGGCCTATCAGAAGGCACAAAAATGGCTACTTTTTCAAAACCAAAAATTCCCAAAATTCATATATATCATCTTCTAACCATTTTTCTTCAACCCAAACATAATATTATCATCAAAACTCATTATATAAATCAACCCAACTAATTTATAACCTTAAATCCATATATACACCACAAATATAAGATTTTACCCAAAATCTAGGTTTTACATATTTATTCCAAAACTCAGAAATTATATCCACAAATCATGAAATAAATGGTACACAACAATTATTTAGCAAATTTAATCACTTGCCTCAAGTTCGTAGGGTCTGATTCCTCCTCGAGATCGCATAATGGCCGAAAATCAAACTTTTCTCTTCTTTTCTTCTTCTCTCTATTTCTCTCTTTCTTTCTCTTTCTCTCTAAGGAGAATTGTTTCTCCCGTAGGCTTAATAAGCCTTGTCTCCCAAGATACACACTTTAAATGATAATACACACTCTAAATGACTCGGTAACTTTAATTCGAGCCAAACGAGCTTAAAATATTTCGGAACCTAAATGACCCCAAGTACAGTCATTTTGACTATCTCGACCCTTCCGGAAACAACTACACCTCAGAATTTCCGTTCGAATCACTTTCTAACATCTTCAAATTTTGACCTCAAATGTCAATTTAATTATTCTCCTATAAAAATAATTTTTATTTCTCCCAAAATGAATAAATTATTATCCCAAAAATCTTGGGTTGTTACAGTAATCACACTAGCTATCTAGCGTCAATAATAAATTATCATTCAACCATTTTTATATAGTTACAATAAAAGTGAGATTTGGAAATAAAATACATTTTTACTCGAGAATATGTTTATGTCTAGTCTGATTCTTAAGACAAATAATGGATTTAAAGATCGAGTTATTTCTCAATGACAATATCACTCCCATCTCTCGGTACCTTCTCTCGAAGCTCAACATTAATCATAAAAATATCAATGAAATTTAATAATGGACACATAAATTAAGAATTAATCAAATAAATGAGAATGTAACAAAAACTTCATTTTTTTCATTAAAATGAAATTAGCCAATTTCAGAATAAATAAATGCATTTTATGGTGTAAAATGGTTCCATTAAAATTACACCAAATGAGATAAATATTATAATCTATACTATAATCTAAAATTCTATACAAGAGAGTGAAGTCTCTCTTTATAGGGTGTCCACGTGGATTATTCTCGCCCTATTGCTTATTA
Organism: Sambucus nigra; assembly: GCA_949130495.1. Lineage (NCBI taxonomy): Eukaryota > Viridiplantae > Streptophyta > Magnoliopsida > Dipsacales > Adoxaceae > Sambucus > Sambucus nigra. The sequence goes on from OX422212.1 coordinate 368,523,505, forward strand.
AACCCATTTTATTTGTTTTGATTCCTCATAGTTCATTTCGTCTTGCTTTTCTATTTTATTTTCAATCTTTTTGTCTTCTTCTCATTATCTCATATAAAGAATTGATCCTTTCGTCTTCCTCCCATTATCTCGTATAAAGAATTAGTATAATAAAATTATGAAATTTTTACCAATTAGTCTCGTTTATTAAGTATGTAGTTCAAGAGGTCCTAACATCTTTTTTTTACTCCATCAGGCCCCATAAAATAAGATTTTTGTTCCAATAGGTCCCATTTGTAAACATACAGTGAATATTCATTGTATGCACAATGAGACCTATTAAGAAAAAAATGGTATGATAGGACCTAATAGAAAATATTCCCTTCAAACATGACTTAATAGGAAGATTCCCTAAAATTATCCATCTTGGTTCGTTTCATCTCCCTCTTTCTATCATCTTTCCAATCCTTTCCTATTCCTCCCACTCTTTTATTTAAATAATTGGCTTTTACAGATTCATATATATAACCAACACATTCCAAGGTGGGTTTCTTAAGTTTGATTTAGTTTTGGACAAAATTCTAACTTTTGGCATGTGCATCTGTTTGATTTTTTGTAAAATCTCAAAAACGGATGGTTATATTTCCATAAAATGGCATATTGGGTTGTTTGTGGGTATTTGCAGATGATGTGTTTGATGGATTGATTAGGTAATCTAAAAAGGGGAAAATAAATGGAATTGGGCACTGATGTGTTGCCACATTTTATCTCATTAGATGATGAGAGGGTTAAGGGTAATGAGTTATGATTTTATTTGGAGGTATTGTGAGTCATTTCACTGTTATTTTGGCTTTTCAAGTTGATGAGTTAGAATAATTTAGACTTATCAGTGGCATGCTAAATATTCTTGAATTCATAGCTTGATGAATCATATTTGAAGTGGAAATTTGAAATTTATCCAATTTGCAACTAATTTCATTGTTTTTTTTGGCTTTTTAGTTGCTTATTATTATTATATGTTTGTTGAATTCATACTCTGATGAAGCATAATACTTGACATGGAAATTTGATTCGTATTCAGTTTGCAACTAATATTATTGATGTTTTCTCTTTTCGGTTGCAACGGGTTGCCTATTTACTAAATCCCTCACTTTGTTACTTTTTACATTCTCAAAATAGGGGTCAAGGGACTTGATATCTACAATTAGGAAATTACAAAGAGAGTCAGGGGAATCATTACCCAATTACGAGATAAATTAGAAGGTTGTACCTATTGTTTTTGTATCAAAATTCAGAACTAATAGATTATGAGAAAGTCGTTGATATAAGGTTGTTTCACGTATTACCGACCTTTAGTATTATTTAAATTCTTTTTAAAAAACACTTTTATACACTATTATTTCATTCAGTACTTTTACCCATTCTTAATATCTATTGTAAAATCAGAAGGTTTAGTACAGTTGTTTGCATGCTGTTTCCCATTACTTTCGATACTTGCCTATTTGCAGAGCCATTTCTGTAAGCTAAGTTTTTCTTCATATGTTTTAGTCAGGGTTCTTTTTCTTTTCATTATATAATTTGTAATTATCAATGAACAGAAGATGTTTGCATATTTATTCAAGATATGATTAAATTTTGTTTTTTGTAGTGAATAGAAGTGGAACTAAAAGGGAGTGAAAGTGAGGCCAAATTTCATATTTGTCCTCCATGTAAATATAGTGAACAACGTTTGATGTTTTTATATATTTCTTTACTAATGTTTAGGATCTTTGATGTTGAATATATGTGTATGATAGGAGTGTTAGACTGGTTTTTAATCATTGATTTTTTAGGTACTAGAGTAGTAATAGGTCTTAATTCTACGAATTGAACACTATCAATGCTACTCTTGAGTACTCTACTTATGGATGCTGCAAAACAATGTTAGGGATGAAGTGATTTTTTTCCAGTTCCCTTTTTATTTTGTTGTTTGTTGGCATATTGAGAACTATGGGTGTCACAGTGGCGGATCCAGGATTTTGTGTGAACTGGGGCGAAAGTTTCAATAGTTGCCGGGGGTTCGGGGGCGGGAGCCCCCGAGGCGATTTTTTTTTGGGGGGGAGTCGAGTTTTTTCGAGCATTTTTTGGGTTGTTTTTACTTTTTTGGGCATTATATTTATTTTCAACACTTATTGAAGTGGGAGATGATTGAACCTCAGCTCAGATACGGTTGGTGCATTGTCTTCTCTTTTTCGTTTAAAAAATTTCTCTATTGATTCCCAATATTTACAAATTTAATTTAATTTCACATATAAATTTATATAAATTTACACAAAAATAAATAAACAGACACATATAAACAATACACAAAATAAATTTATAAATTCACATTATAAATTTAATTTCATTTTAGTATAAATAATTTTAGTATAAGTTCAGTAATATAAATATAATTTCACATATTAACAGACACATATAAACAAATATACACAAAATAAATAAATGATGAAATAGGGTTTCAACCAAGGTTCTAAAAAACGCGGGGCGTGATTGAGGCGTGGAGGGCAAGCCTTAAGCCTTAGAAGCCTAGGCGAGCCTAGGCGTGAAAAAGCGTGAAAAGGCGTTTAGGCCTTCTTAATATATTTTAATATTTTTTAACAATAACAAGGCTATTAAAATACAAAAATTGCACATATCATAAAAATATGTCTGAATATATGCAAATTAAAATACTATTTAATTATTTTGGACGAGATAATGGTCCGATTTGTAAACAAATTCTTTAAAAGGCGACATCGTTTCACTAAAGCATTGTTGTTTTTAGAAAAAAGTGCGCCTTAAGGGTTTTACCAAGAATAAGGCGTGAAAAGCGTAAGGCGAGGCGTTTCTACCAAGCCTTAAGCTTAGGCGTGCCTAGGCGGAGCCTAGGCGGGTTTTTTAGAACAGTGGTTTCAACACACATAGATGCAAAATTTTTATGGAGAGCAGGGCAGCGGGTGGAAAGCAGGAAGGCAGTGAGTGGAGAGTAGCAGGGCGGTGGTGGAGAGAGCGGCGGGTGGAGGGCAACGGGTGGAGAGAGCGACGGACTCTTTAGAAAATAGGATTTTTCTGTTACTTTGGTACGAGAGAAGAGAGAGCACCATTTTAAGTTATGTTTTTTTTTTTTTGTTTATTACAGATTTTTCCCTGAACTTTTAATATAATTACAAGTCACCTCTAGGTTTAATTTTTTACCCAAAAAAAAAAAAATTTTTTTTTTTTTTTTTTTTGAAAAATGAACTGGGGCGGCAGCCCCGCTTCGGCCCGGGCTGGATCCGCCCCTGGGTGTCAATTCGTTTTTTGGGTCAGGTTTTGGTCCCACACGGTTTTCGATATATACTTGATATTTACTCCTTTTGATCTATGAGGGACGATAAAGTTGGTAAATAAATCCGTGTCCCAGATGTGTATTAAATGGCTATGGAGTTATTAACATGGTTGGTATCCTATTTAATCAATAAATTCGTTATATCTCTTCATGCTTTTCAATATGGGATTCATTTTTTCTATAATTATTTTTTCATTTTCTGGCAAGTTTATTTCATTGGGTGGTTCAAGTATTTGATCTCGGTAGTTTGGATAATATTGGCATATGATTTTGAGGGGAATGCAAATGTATTTTTATCCTTCTCAATTAGGTTTTGTGCAAGTTACATTTTTAGTAGTATAATTTAATTGAGGGTCATGGGTTTCCTACCCTCTTACATAAGCCCATGAGGTATGTAAAATATAGATTTTGGATCTTAATCTACGTAGCAGCCAATCAATTCATACCCATTTTTTTGTATTGTTTCCAAATGCTTTAGAGAATAATATAATTGTACAACCAATTTCTAAAATAAAATTAGATAGTTATGGTTTTTAGTTTTATTTTTCAAATTACATATATAGCTAAGGTCGTAATGCTTGATTCAATCTCTACTTTTTTTACAAGACCTCACTTTCCAAGTGTATGAATGTACAACTATCCAGCAAATCTATGTTTACATTTAAAAGGTGGAATTGTGATAATTAGTTATGATATGCCAATGGTACTGTTTGGAGTATGTGCAAGCAGATAGTTCTATCGAGATTTTCCTTGGCTCATCAAATTTTTGTATTAATAAATACTACATGTTTTTATTTGACTGATTTTTTTTGTGGCACTATAATTTCTTTGATTGATATCTCCATAAGAATTCCAATCAATATTACAGGCTATATTCTAAGAATTAAATGGTTAAAATTTGTGTATGAGTATGATCGAAGTGTTAATGGTGGCTCTTCTCTTTACGACCTCCGATTTTCTCAGGCAGTAGAATCACTTGAGGTGGTGTTTTGGGGGGGAATGGAAGAGACTGGGAAACTGAAAAGGGCGTTTATAGATGCGGCGACAGGGGCCATTTCTGGTGGCATATCACGGATGGTTACATCCCTGCTGGATGTTATCAAAATTAGATTTCAGGTTCAACTCCAACCCACTTCTTCACGGGCCTTGCTTCACAAATATATGTATGGAGCATCAAAATATACTGGGATGTTTCAAAAAACCAAGGACATCTTTATAGAGGAGGGTCTAGCGGGGTTTGGCGTGGCAATATCCCAGTATTACTCATGGTTATGTCATATACTTTTATTCAATTCACAGTGTTGCACAAATTAAAGACGTTTGCGGCTGCTTCTTCCATGAGAGGAGATAACATTCATTTAAGTCCATAGCTTTTTTTAATATCAGTGGGCCATTGGAAGGCTGTGCAGCTACAGTTGGATCGATCCCTTTGATCTTTTAAGAACTATATTATCTTCACAAGGGGAGCCAAAGGTGTGTCCAAGCATAAGGTCTGCATTTCTTGATATAAGTCAGAAATCGTGGCTTCCGAGTATTATATACTGGTTTGTCACCTACACTAGTTGAAATTGTTCCTTATGTTGGTCTTCAATTTAGAACCTATGATACATTTAAACATTGGACCTTGGCATGGAATGAGGTCAAATCTTCTAACTCGAGCAGAACTAATGATATCATTTCAAGCTTCCAACTGTTCATCCATGGTTTAGCTGTTGGGATGTGATAAAGTTGTTTTCCACCCACTTGATGTGGTCAAGAAGAGGTTCCAGAATGCCTGACAAGATCATCTGCGAAAAATTTCGTAAAAAATTAATTAATTACCATTTAGAAAAAATGATATATACGGGGGGCAATGTGTATATAAGATTGAGGGATTGCAAAGGCACCGTAGGTATGGAGGTCGAGTGGAGCATCGTGCATATGTCCGATGCTTTCGGCCGAATGTTGAAGATGGAGGATTGGGCTGGCCTCTATAAAGGCATTGTTCCATCCATTGTTAAAGCCGTGCCTGCTGGTGCTGTAATATTTGTTGCTTATAAATTCACCTCTGACTGGTTAGAGTCCATTTTGACTTGAATTTGTTGCCTTTTTTTTTCCTGCTTTTCAAGTTTTTCCATTTTCTCCCTCCACCTCTTGTATCCTTTAAGGCCCCACGGAAGGGGGAAGAAGGTAAGGGATGGGGGATTTTGTATGATTGATTTATTAATCTAATCCCTCCTACTAGCCATAATTTTATAATCACAAGTTACGTAAAGAAAAAAGAGAGGTTGAAACTAATGTATTGAGCCACATATGTAGTCTTATTTTTAATTTTTTGGAATTGCACAGTAATTTAGGCACTTTTGTTAAAGAATATTTTCCTTTTTGTTCTTTAATTTTCTTTTTTGACATTATTGGAAATAAATCCTATCTTTGGTTGTCAAGAAAGAAAAAAAATATGATGGAAGTAGATTTAGATATTTATCAAGTGTTTGGATTAACACTTTAATCTACATGGGGTTATGATTAGCCTCAAAGAATGTGAAATTTGTGATGAGTTTTTTGTTAACAAATATGTGCATATGATTAAACTCTTAGCATGCTTCAAGGTAGGGGTGGCCGTGGGCCGGGCCTGGGCAGGTCCGGTCGGGCTCGCGCCGGGCTTGAAAAATTAATTGTTATCCCAAGCCCGCTCGGGCCTAGATCGGGCCTTATTATGTAATCCCAACCCCGCCCAGATTTGAAAGCTCTTTACCCAGGGCCGCCCGATCGGGCCCTATTATGTTAATTAAAAGATTTTTTTTTTTAAATTAAAATACCTATTTATTTATTTAAAGACCAATTTTTTTAATTAAAAATATGTTTTAAACTCCATATATTACAAAGTCCATATATAAAGTTTCTCACTTTACATGAAAAGACTTGGTATACGTTTTTATATTTATAGAAGTCCCCCCCCCACATATATATATATATATTTCGGGCCTCGGGCCGGGCCGGGCCTCATCGGGCTTAAGAACTCATGCCCAAGCCCGCCCGAAAAAAAATCGGGCCTATAAAATTTTGCCAAGCCCGCTTTGCGGGCCTATTTACCTTACCCAAGCCCTATTTTTTTATTGGGCGGGTTGGGCGGGCTTGGCGGGCCTCGGGCCTATGGCCACCCCTACTTCAAGGTAATTGAGTTTGACTAATACACTGGTGAATTTTATCACTTTTGTTACATGGTTTGGTTTCTACAAATTGGCTTTACATTCTTGACTATTGTAAAGGGATATTAACTTGAGGTTGGGTTGAACTCAAAAAAAGGGATATTGTAAAGTCAATGGTAGAGTTAGTGAGATATTGATATTTCCTTTGAAATTGCAAATAAAATATTTATTATAATGCCTCCATCCCATATGTATTTTCATCTAGCATAATGTTTGTATATTTATTTTGAATTGCTTAAAAGTGTTAAATTATTAGTTTATTATCTATTTAATTGCAATAGATTATTTAAAACTAACATATTTACCCATTATTTTGTTCTAAATCTATCAACTAGAGTTTGGAGATGTAGATAAGTGGCAGTAGTCTTACTGATTGGCTTTTGAGTTTTTATCTAAAAGTATTTTCACCCATTTTTTGTTTTATTGTCAATTTTCTTTTATGTATTTTCACCCTATCTTGATTTTAATTCTCTAACCATGTTTCAGATGTTATAGAAATGCATTGGAAGCGGATGGAGAATTACGTTGGGGTATGATTTTGAATTGTGTTAAAATATTGGTCATGATGATTTTCGGATTTATTTGTTGTGAAACCAACATTTTGGTTATTTTGCTAATAAATTTATTAAGGATTCACTTGAGCTTTATCTTTGATATCACATATCTTATTTATCTTTTTTGTTCCTAACGTATCTTTACATTAACAAATTGGATGTAAGCATGCAGTAAATGAAGCTTTTGGTACATTGGCCACTTGATACAATAGTATATGATTGAGGTAAGGTTTTACTTAACTCAACTTGGTTTGAATTAGGCCATTTTTTACATGATTTATCCTTATCAGAATGCTAAATGGGTTTGAACTACAAATTACAGAATGAAAATGAGATGATACATATGATGCGATCTGCGTGCGACTCAACGCTAAAAAAAAACATGACAGAGTCAGGTGAATAAATATTTATATCATTTTTTATAACTCAAAAACTATCATATCATTGACAACCCAATTTTATATTGTCATTCTATAACGAACTTTGTGATAGAGAATTTTGGGGGCATATAAGCCTTAATATTTGGAGGAATGCATCGCCTTCTGTGTACCCTTTTCTCGGCCCTGCATCTATCGCGAGCTATAATAACAGTGAGGGAGAAACAACCTATATATATATATATACAAAGAGAATGGGTCATCATCTAGGGATTATGATTGATTCGTGTTTTTATGGCACGATGGTCTGTTGTTTAATAAAACTGAAGTAGTTGCTATATGAATTCTTTATATGGTGATAATTCAACAGATTTTTAATGATGCAATATGGTGTTCAAACTTATTCCATTGTATTTCAATAAATATTGATGTGGAATTTTGTACTCTGCACTTTCTATTTATTAGTGTGTGTATACTTTTATGCTAATATGTTCTTTCAACATAAAAATTCATGCAATTCTTTAGCATATATGTTGCAATTGATCATTTACGAGTTTTGTATATAAATAACTATATCGAGAATATGAGAGTTTTTGTTATAGTATCTTGGGTATCGTAATTGCTATGTTTGTTATCCCTATTGGGTATGTTTTGGTTATGAGGACCAATCACCAACGAGAAGCCAATTCTAATTTGTTATGCCTTATGTAAATAAGGTATACTTGGGTGGAAATCATTGTTGTTTAATGCCTTTTTAACTCAAACGTAGATCAAATGTTACCGATAGCCTCCCCCGCGTATCGCGCGGGTTTACACCGATAGCCTTCCCCGCTCATCGCGCGGGTGGAAAATCAGTTGTTGTTTGGATACGAGCACTACACCAAATCTGCCCATTTGTCAAGGTCATTGACCTTGAAAAATTCACCTTGTCAAGGTCAATGACCGTGACATTTCGAGGCGAGATAACTTTTTTTGTCACGATCGTGTCACGGTCATTGACCTTGATACAAAACTCGCGTTTTGTGTCACGGTCGTGTCAAGGTCAATGACCGTGACACGTTTGTCGCGGTTATAAACCGTGACAAAGCCGTGACCCTTTTTTAAAAAATTGTCACGGTCAATGACCGTGACAATTCTGGGCAGAATTTAAAAAAAATCTGCTGGGCAGTATGGCCACCGCCACTGCCCAGCAGTATATTTGTACCTGTTATAACAACGTTGTACCTGTTCCAAACATCATATATCCAACACAAACTAAATATAATGCAAATATATATTCATGACAGTATAATCCAAATTTTCAAAGTAAAAATAATATACATGACGATATAATCCAAATATAATTAAAATGGACAAACTTAAAAATAATGTTACTACATGTCTTGGGTAAATGTGAGGAGGTGAGTAGGCCACACGACATACGAATTGACGCACCCACTAATATATGTCGTGCCGCATTGTTCGCGCAACCACAGTAGGGAGTTCTCCTTCCCGGGTATGACATGCGTGACGAGCACCCTGGACTCCATCCCTTGAAGCACACGTCCATGGACTATTCCACCCTCGATGATATCCGGGTCCCTCAACCCCCGCCCTATCCGCTGGCCATCAAATATGTCCACTATGAACACGCTCGGCCAACCAATCGTCGATAATGGTCTGTTGGAGGGCGTCAAATAGGGAAGTGGACCGTCGAAGTACGAACGTGTCGGTGATGAAGCAGCGAGGTCCACATCCTCGTCATCCCGCACCTCCTCGTCCTCCCGCACCTCCTGCTCCACCGCCTTCTCCTTCCCTTTCCCTTTACCTTTCTCTTTACGGTCTCCACCCAACGTACGCTTCATGAATGCGTACATATCTTGGACCGTCGCCTCCAAACGGGACAGCTTCGCGTCGTGTGAATCCACCGTTCGAGCCAACCCGGTGTCGCTCGTCTCCAATCCGATGATCCTAGATTTGGCCACCCGCGAGCTCACTCCCCTTGTCCTCCCCTTGCGATCAGAGCCAAGCACTTGGCTGAGTGCGTCTGTGGACAAAGATGCCTTGTCGGCATCAGACTGCGACTCATGCACTTCCTTAAGCTTTGCCTGAAACGACAAAAAGCACATGATTAGTAAAATAAGTAAACTAAAAAATTATAACGTAATTAACAATAATTAAAATGTCGGATTACTTACAATCGTGACCGCGACGCTCGGGGACACCTCCTTGTCCTTCCCCTTCTTCGTCCGAAGAGCCACATAAGTATCGAGCCTATGTGGCTTACCCCCTGGCCCACTCCTTACCCCCTGAAATAAAATAAAGTAAAGTAAAATTAGTATCGGCCCCGCAAAGTAAAATAATATCCAATAAGATATTTTTGTAGTTATAGATAAATTAAATATTACCTTCATCCTATGCTCCACCTCAGCGTAAGAGGTCCGGCCGGAGTAGTGCACGTCCGTCTTTTTAGCGCGATTTTCCCTCCCCGATTGGCGAGATGCCAATTGTCGATCCTCGATCTCATTGTCAATGAACTTTTGCCATTGTGCCAATGAGATCGGCTCCTTGGGCGGGACGGATCCGCGCCATTGTAAAGTGGTCTCTCGTGTTTTTCCAAAGTACCGTGTCCGCATATTTTTTTCCACGTCTTGTGTTGCTCCCTCAACTGCTCCAAGACGGAATCGCGTAGCTTTGGATCCAAGTTGAATTGTTCCTGTCCAACAAATACAATGTTAGTTGCAAATAAATATAAATATAAATATAAATATAAATATAAATATAAATATAAATTGAAATTGAAATTGAAATTGAAATATTCATATAAATATTACCTGTAGTGCCGCCCAAACAGCTAACTTGAGCTCATACGGCACCTCCTTCCAACTCATAAACCCCGGGCCGATGACCGTCTTTAGCAGCTCGAGGGATCTCGCTAAAAGCTCCGACTTGTTTTCGACGGTAATCCCAAATTTTCCATATTTGGGGAGCCTAGGGGCGGAGGAGCCCTCGTCGCCTCCGCTACCACCGAACCCAAACGACGGCATCATCATAAACAGCATCATCATCTTCGCCCTAACATCTGAAGGAGACATTTTTGCTGTGAAAAAAATGTTATTAGTACAGATAAAAAAAATGTTATTAGTACAGATAAAAAAATGTTTCGTCTATATTATAACGTATGTGTAAGTTCCGTCAATACCACCCCCGCCACACGCACACACACACACACACACACACACACCACCCCTACCCACCCCACCCCACCCCACCCCCACCCCCGCCACACGCACACACACACACGCACACACACATATTTTGAATGAAAATATCAATTATTTATAAAATTGATGTCTACTTTTAGTGTTGTGTATATATGTTAGTCTACTTCTGCTTTTTTTTTTAAATAATCAATTAACCAAATTTCATAATAGTGAATAAGGGTTAATCCTAGCCATTGATTAAGTGTATTATTAGTAAGTACAAAAATTAAATATGGACTCTTAATCTAGGATATAAGGAGTATTTGTTAGTGAAATAATAATTTAGTGATAAAAACACACTCGAACACTACCAAGTTTTGACGACTCGGGTCTCTAGAAAGAAAAACAAGCATTTCCAAATTAATATGTCCTCTTTCTTGTTTAGTGTCTCGTGAATTGATAGTATGATTTTAAAAATAGTATACAAAACTAGGTGAGATTTTAGAATTACACGTCGAAATAATACATGTTGTATAATAATAATACAAGTGCATGCTTTGCAATCAAAGGTATTTATCTTTAGGGGTTTGTAAATTTAGAATTTATTGTAATATGTATTTTGAAAATAGTACAACAAACATTTTATTTATGATTTTAGTCCCTATTTTTGAATAAAACCGCTGGTGCGGACCCATATTCATAAAACGTTAACCAATCATAACATGCCACGTGTCCCTTTAATTTGAAAATAGGGACTAAAAATGGAAACAAAATGTTTGTTGTCCTATATCCATAATCAATATTATTTTAAGTCCTAAAATTACATAATCTATTATCTTTATAAGGATAAAATTATCTTAAAATGATTGGTAGGGAATGTCTATGAGGTGGATGATAATTTATTTGATATTTTATTTTATTTCTTTTGGTTAGGTTATTAAGACTTTATTTCAATTGATATCTTAGTAATTATTATTTAATATTTATTTTGAGCAATTATCTTATAGTAGGATTATTATCCTAGAAACAATTCTATCAATTCAAATAAATTGATATCAATTCAAATACATGTCTTGGATATCAATTACCACCCCACCCCACCCCACCCCTCCACCACCCCCTCCCCCACCACACACCACCACACACACACACACCCCACCCCACCCCCTGCCCCCCTCCACCACCACCACCACACACACACCCCACCCCCTCCCCCACCACACACCACCACACACACACACACACACCACCCCTAACCACCCCCTGCCCCACCCCTCCACCACCCCCTCCCCCACCACACACCACCACACACACACACACACACCCCACCCCACCCCACCCCACCCCCTCCCCCACCACACACCACCACACACACACACACACACACACACACACCCCACCCTCCACCACCCCCTCCCCCACCCTGCCCCACCCCGCCCCACCCTGCCCCACCCCCTGCCCCCCTCCACGCACACACATACACACATATATATATATACACATACACACAAATACACACACAAATATATATATAAATGAAAGAGAGAGAGAGAGAGAGAAAATGGACCTGAAAGTAGAGAGAGAGAGAGAGAGAGAGAGAGAAATGGAGGGAACGACGCGGGAGGGAAAAAAGAAGGGGGATAGGGTTTTTGCTGGAAAAGTTGTCACGGTCGTGTCAAGGTCATTGACCGTGACAAGACCGTGACAAATTTAATTGTCACGGTCAATGACCGTGACAATTCTTTGTCACGGTCGTGTCAAGGTCAATGACCGTGACATAAAACGCGTGTTTTTTTGTCACGGTCAATGACCTTGACAAGGCTGGCCGGCTGAAAGGTGACAATTTGTCCATTTTGGTGTAGTGGAGGGTATTACAAGGGTTGTTTAAAGTATATATACAAATTAAATATATATATATATATATATGGAAAATGTTAACATATGTCCTAAAGACACATATTTTGAGCGTCAAAATAGTAAGTATGATAGCTCCACATGAGTATCTGTGCTGTAAGGACATTATTGTCCATTATCAATTTATATGTCGTACGTCGTTACACCATTGAAGAAACTCAAGATCGCATCTACATCAACGGATCCGAATATCAAAGTGTCTTCAACATCATAGCCTCTGCGAGAATGAACTTGGTAAAATTTTGTTTTTACGTTCCTAAAAGTTCATATTTAGTATTGGAAAATTTTTATAAAATGTTTTTATAAAAATAAGAAGTAAGTTTTTTCAAGCAAAATGAGGCTTTTAAAAGGATTTTATTTTTCTGGGAAAAACGGACCGATCCGCCCCATACCGGATCGATCCGCTAGTAGACCGATCCGCCCAGGCCCGGACCGGTTCGCCTTGCAAAATGAGGCCAGTATTCCCCGGACCGAATGCGAACCGATAGAGCCAATATTTAAAAGAACCGATCCGCCATCGGACCGATCCGCCTCAGGCCCGGACCGGTCCGCCTGGGATAACTTCGAACAGTTCCCAGCTTTTCTAAAACTCTTCAATGGTTTCTTTTAAATACCAACATCGGGAGAGTTAATTTTTAAGACTTTTAAAGACGATTTTCAGAGTCCTAAATACTCTAAGTCTTCACCTTTTTGATGTGCAAAACATCTTTTTGATTCACACAAAAATTCCAATTACTTTTGTGAATCTTTTGGAACCCTATAACACAAGCTTTTCTACTATTCATCTTTGTGGGGAGATCTTTGCAACTGAGGGCTGCGTGTCATTGCTGAGGGAGTCTCTACAAAGTTTTATGGCTGCGTGTCATTGAGGAGTGATGCGGTTCTTCCTTTGCCGATTGGACTGAGGTTCATGTGGGTTCGCTGCGTGTGGATTCATTGTTGTATTTCATTGTAAATCTTGTAAGTTGCGATTTACTCTTTATAGTGAAATAAAAGGTTTTTGCCCTGCGGGGATTTTTCCTTAACTTGGTGTCACTTGATTTATTTGTTTATGGGTTGACACACACACGCACTTTAAATGCATGTTTAAGGGCTGAAATTTTATAAGTTTGCCAAATTAGAAATTTGCGAAGTTTTTCAATATCACGCATTCTCATGTGCCCTATTAAATGTATGTCGGAACTCTGTCTTTACTATTTTGGGTTCTAAATATATGCCCTTAGGGCACATGTTATCAAGATCCTATTAATATTAATACTTATAAAATTGTATACACACTAATATGTAAATACAAATATTCATATTCACTATACTAAAACTAGTTCTAATACACACATGTATAAATATTAATATAGACCAATCAGATTAATAATTATATCTAATTACAGTATATAATTAAAATTCATAGCGGAATCCAGTGGCGACATTTGTTGCTTCTTCAGGCCGCCATGTGGACATTCTTAATTAAAGTTTACTGAAGATCTTTTTCCCTTTAGTTTGACTAATCAAGACATCTTTTCTTGGAATAAAATACCCATCAAATTCTAATTGTTCATTTAATGTTTTGTAATTTATGACCATTTTAGCTTTTCCTATTTTGACTTCACTATGTTTTCTTACCATAAATGCAGGGTTAGAGTGAGGGTTTATTATTTCTTCAATAAGTTTAGCTTATTTTGTTTTTATCAAATAATGTAATTTATGTTGTTTCTACATCAGTTGATCTAGCTGTGGTGTTTTCGTTAAATTGCTCAAATATTCTTGTTGAGAATATTTTGAACTTTGATAATTTAAAGATATCTTCTTTTTTATAAGTTGTCTTTGGTTTTCTAATTCCTGTAATTGTTCATTGGTAAAAGTTATTTATTCACCAATGAAATCTCTATGTGTTAGTGTTTGTAACTCATTTTTATTACTTTCTCGTATTTCTACCGTATTATACATAAATATGACTTCATCATCAGATGATTTAGAATCTGATTCTAGTTCATATAATATTTCTTCATTATCAGAAGAATCTGTAAATTCATCACCAAAACATACTTCAAATTCTTGTTCTTCATGGAACTTTATCATTCTTTTTGCACTTTTCCCTTTCTTTAGGCATTCAGGTGCATAATGTCCTTATTCTTTACAATGTAACATTTACATTTCTTTTTTCGAATATATTTTATATTGTTTGAAAAAGGTGATTTCTTTTTCCAAGATTTCCATTTGAATCTCCGTTTTCGAGATGTTTTAAAAGATCTTGGTGGGTTGCATCCTATCTTCCAGTTTTCTTTTAAAATTTTACAACATTTATATCGAGATTTAAAATTTGTGATTTGATTTTTTACTTGCTTTTTTGGTTCTACATCTACATATTTTTTGGATATTTGTCTTAATACCCAATTAATACGGAACCCAATATTAGCTTCTTTGTTTATTTGTTTTAACCAGTCAGGATAAATTTTTAAAGATATATCATCCCATGGGTTTGGGAGCTTATGAAAATATTTTTCTAGACAGTATTTATTATCCGATGGAATGATCTTGAAATAATACTTTTTATATATCTCAGCAAATTTTTCAAATTAGCAGATATTACATAATTCAAATTTAGATAATATATAGCGTGAATCTTATTGGACTCTAGGTTCTCCAGTATATCCTATTATATTTTCCTTGATTATCTTAACAAAATCTTTTAATATTTCATCAAAAGTCTTAAAATTTTGTAGGTCCAGCTTTTTGCAGCTTTCCTTCGTCAGATTTTTTCCATTGTTGTAGCCATTGTAATACTTCTCCTTGAAATGTTGCGGCTAAGTAGTCTAAAAAAATTTCTTTAGACCATGTGTTTTATAGTTTGTAATTAGTATGGACATCGATTGTGCTCATTCATCAATGGTTTATTCTTGATCTTTGAAAGGTATATTCCTCAGATCAAGACGCATTCCATTCTATGGTACATTATATTTATTTAGATCATCTCTTGTTAAGAAAAAAGGATTTAGTTATTCTTTTTCCTTAATTCCACTTGTAGAAGTATTACCTACTTTAACAAAATCTTCTTTTTCAATTGTAGGATTTTTCATAAATTTTTCAAATTCTTCTATGTTATGGAATTCTTTTAGTAGCTCTTCAGCCTTTCTTTTTCCATCACGTATAGTGTTGACTATGTGTGGTGGATCATTTTCTTCTTGATTAGATGAATATTGGTTTATTTCATACTGAAAATATTATAATAATTTTTCATATTACAAATACGTGGTTTGTATTTGTTCAAAAAGTTTATTTCGTTCAGAAATATTTAAGTTTGGGTCTTTATATAAATATCCCCAATAGTCTCATATTTCCTTAACGTTTATGAATTCATTATAATTAAATTCTTTTGGTTGAAGAGTGTGAAATTCTTCTATACCATAATATAATATAGGAATTTTATTCTCTCCCGATGATTCATTCTAGTTTGTTCTGGTTGTTTATGATTATCTATCTTCATTAATAGATTTTTTATTTTTTTATTCTGTTTCTTCTTTTTAGTCTGGATTTGATACTGATCCTTCTCTTCCTACCTGGAAGAGATATATTTGACTTGATTTGATATTTTCTTCTTTTTGATAATTTGTGTGACACCCCGCCTAATAAAATACCGGGTGATCAGTCCTATATCAAATTAAACAGGAATCTCATTTGGTTCATTCTTAGCATCACTGTCGTTCACTCATTAATTACTAACCACCTAGTGTTTTATTAAGAAAATGTCAAATTTTATCTTGATTCATCCAACCAAACAATATAATAGAACAACCACAACCCAATACGAAAATCCAACTAAAACATGTCACAAAGTAAAAATAATAGTCTGTCGAACAATGTCGACTACAAGCCATCCACAAATGCGAATATAAAAGTGTCTCAATACATGCCAAAATCAAATATAAAAGTACAAGTCCGGAAGTACAACTGAAGATCCCTATCTAAGATAGAATGAGATAAACGACTACATCCAAGAAACCACAACACTCCACATAGCTGCAGTCACGTACCCTGTAGGAAGGAGTCAAGCCTGGCGTCCTTTTGGGAGGACACCTAAAAGATTTTTGAAAAGATTTTATAGCAAGGGTTAGAACCCAAAATATTTAAAAATATTTAGCAAGGGAATTTAAATACAAGAAGTAAATATGCAAATGCTCTTCATATTTAAATTAGTGTTGCGCACTCCCTTGAGTTTACCTCACCCCTCAACTAATTTGCACGCCTAACGGATTAAACCTAGTGTTCCTAGCCACTTCTCTCGTAACTAGACTTTCCAAAATACTATACTAATTACCCCACCAGTATACCCCAAGTGAGTATAGTGTTTTACTTTTTAAGTTATTACTAACATTAACTTATATGGATCATAGATCTTTCACTTTAGTTCATATAACATTCCCACAAGTTATAATATATATACATTTCACGCCATGTATGTATATAAATTCCCGTATATAATTTTGCACTATATATACGTATCATATCACAATATTCACACATATATCAGATATACAATGCTATCACCGAGCGCATATGAGGCGGCCATAGTTCCCGTCGAAAGTGTCCTCTCCATACCAACGGTCCACCCCTAAGTCACAGACACTATGGACTAGGGATTATACTCACCCTATTCCTCAAGTCAGGGGATTCACCCTCATCGCGCAACCTCCTATGATAGAATTTATATTGGTATGGCTTTATTATGTATATAATTCACACACACACACACACACACACACACACACACACACACACATATATATATATACATACATACATAACTCATATATGTACAACACATCAACATATATAGAAATCCAGGCTATTGAAGTATCATTCCCATACACAAGCCTAAAATATTTAAGTCTACGCCTTGACTTCCTTATGATTATTATTTATACATAAATTTTCCTTATCTTAATGTAACCCCTTTTTAAGTATAACCGGGCTCCCTATCTCTCGACCCGAAATTAGGTGATTCTAGTCCACCCTTTAATTTACTACAATCAAATTTAATCGCTCTAAATAACAAGATTATAATATACTAAATCATGAACTTCCATCTCCAATATCATGCAATTTAGTCAAATAATTCCAAGGTTAAGAAATTTCAAATTAACCCTATTTCAATATTAAATTTCACAATTTTAGTTAGGGCAGAAACTATAAACTTCTAATATAGCAGGTCTAAATCAGGAGATTTTAGAAATCTGATAATCATCAGATCTTGTTCGAACGAAGAACCCTGTCGTTTGAACGACAGTGGATCTCGTTCGAACGAATAACCCTGTCATTCGAACGACAGTGGTAATTCCTCCTTTCTCTTGCTTCAGCATAAGCCCAGTCTACCATTGATGGACTTAAAACCCCTGTTTTGAACAGGTTTATGCAGAGACGTTTTCCCCAATTCATCATAATCCCCTTTCTCCATTACAAAAATCCTAGCCCTAATAGTCTCATCAATTTTCAAATCCTCAATCCTCAAATGCATCATTTATCAAATCACTTGCAGATTTATAATCCTTATAAGGAGAAAACCCCAATTTATGTAAGAACTAACCCTAGCATTCAATTTGATTACACCTCTTTTGATATGAATAGCTAGTTACAATTTAATACTTAAAATTTAAACCACTTTCCTTAACCAAGATGATCTAGGGCTTTGAAAGATGAACTTGAATTGCAATTGCCTCTTCAAGATCCCCAAGTTCACTTTTCCTTTGGCTCTTCCTTTCTTCTCTCCCTTTAGTCTTCTATTATGACTTAATGATGCCTAACCCCTTACACATATTAAGGTAAAAACACTATTCACACTTTGGGCCTTAATTAAAATAGCCCAAACTCTCTTTATTAAGTTCACACATGTGTAATTGGACCCCAATACCCAATATATGTATGTACCCGCTTCTTTTAGACTAATTCGATTCTACCGGACTCAATCGCGCACTAAAAATTACCACCCGTATTATATATTTAAAATAAATTCTCACTCGTTAACTTATTTTAAATATAACTACTTTTAAATATTCTCATTAATTGCTTCTCATTAATTAAGAATTACTAATTACCGAATTAAATGAATTAAAATAATGACCCAGAAATTACGAGGTGTTATAATTTGTTCATGTTAATATTGATACTTGTATATTTTTCATAGCAATTGCTTTACTAGATTCTCCTTTAAAGAAGTTTGTAGTATTTTTGCTTTTCAATTTTTCCCAAATATTTTAAGGAAAATTATTTTGCTAGTCTGAGTGTTTATTTTTAAAATAAACATTATTTTCAGAAACTTGAATTTCAACACCGTTTCGTTGTTTTTCAGATTCTTCTGTAACTTGTGGTAGTATCCATTGTTTTGATATTTCTAGATATCTCCAATTCATCAATCTTGGTTGGATTGATAAATCAAATGGTATTGGTTCAAATATTTCTATTAGATTTTTGTCCACAAAATGTGTTGTTGTTGTTGTTGTTGTTTGTGGTAGTATAGTCAATTCATGAATTATTTTTCAATTTATTGACAAATTTTTAGAAGTGTCTTTCATTCCAATTCCTATGGTTTGGATTTTTATTTTTATAGAATCCTCAATATTAGGATTCTTAATTGAAATAAAGAAATTTGGTTTTATATTATACCAAATAACTCCATTAACAAAATTGAATTGTATTCCTCCTGTGATTGCATTAATCGGATTATTGAATATTTTGTCTAACACCAAAACCGCTACAGGTGTATCCATACCTTGTCTGAATAAGGCAGTGATACATATTTTGATTAATCCAATATGGATATATTTTATTTCTAGATATTTTTTCTTCTAGCGCTTTATTTTGTTTTTTCCCGATAATGTAATTTTTGTTGTTTCTTCATCAGTTGATCTAGTTGTGGTGTTTCCGTTAAATTGCTCAAATATTCTTGTTGGGAATATTTTGAACTTTGATAATTTATAGATATCTTATTTTTTTTATAAGGTCTCCTTGATTTTATAATTCCTGTAATTATTCATTGGTAAAAGTTATTTCTTCACCAATGATGTCTCTAAGAATTAGTGTTTGTAACTCATTTCATTACTATCTCGTATTTCTATCGTATTATACATAAATATGACTTCATCATCAGATGATTTTGAATCTATTTCTAGTTCATAAAATATTTCTTTATTATCAAAAGTATTTATAAATCATCACCAAAACATACTTCAAAATCTAGTTCTGTAAGGAATTTTATAAAATTGTCAAATTCTTCTATATTATGAAATTCTTTTAGTAGCTCTTCAGCCATTCTTTTTCCATCACTTATAGTGTTTACTATATGTAGTGGATAATTTTCCTCTTTATTATATGAATATTGGGTTATTTCATACTGAAAATATTATAATAATTTTTCATGTTCCAAATACGTGGTTTGTATTTGTTCAATAAGTTTATTTCGCTCAGAAATATTTAAGTTTGGGTCTTTATATAAATATCTCCAATAGTCCAGTATTTTTTTAACGTTTGTGAATTTAGTATAATTAAATTCTTCTATTTTAAAAGTGTGAATTTCATTTTTACCATAATATAATAAATGGATTTCATTATCTCCTAGATGATTCATTCCAAATTATTCTGGTTATTTATGATTATCTATCTTTATTAATAGATTTTCAATTTTTTGTTTTGTTTCTTCTTTTATGTTCCAAGAGATATATGTAAGTCAAACCTTTACGGTCCTTCTGCTTCGCCTTTCCCACAACTTTTGGTGCTTCGTTTCCATTATTTCTATCATTGTTCGTCTCTACGTCTACCCTATTTAATTAGAGTACCTTCTTCACCTTATCGTATGTGGATACATATGTACGTATGATTAATCATTTGCCATTACATTATCACTTTGAAGCTTTCGCTAACTAGTGGTAAAGAATATTGCAGACTTGTTTCAATTTTTTATTTGATTCGAGGAGAAATAGAGAAAATTTTACAAATCGGATGCATAGAGCTTTTGCTTTAACAACCCCCTAAAGCTCTTTGTTAATGGAATTACGAAACCATTCCACCTGAATGAATTCAATTTTTATGTTATGACTAGTTATGAATGTTAAAGGTAAATTGTATTTCTTATTTTTTGATATTATTTATATGAATTATATATATAATAATATAATTTTTAAATTTATTTTGTTCTAAGCAGTTAAACAATATGTTCACTCAAAGATTTAGCAAGGTGCACATTATCTATTCGGTGAAATGCCACAACAAAGATTATAATTCTTATAAAAGGTGTATACTCATTCCACATTCTTCTTTGTAGATTTGTTTTGTTTTATTTTTGGATTTGTTTGGGAATTATAAAAAATGGATATACACAAATTTTATCAAGTCTAGAAGGCTCATGGGCTTCAAGCGAATCATTGTCCGTTAAAATGCTAAGATATTGCTAAAGTACTGATTTTCTCGAATTTTTAGGTACAATATTTGGATTTTCATGCTTTTCTTTTTATTTAAATATTACACAATATAATGCATATAAGAAACTGAAAAACGCTCATTCATCTTACGGGTTGCAAACTAGTATGTATATATAAATTTGGTGCCCTTTTAGGTGGATTGCCACATGTGTTGGGTACAATTAATCATCAACGCCTCTCTCCTCTTTATTTTTAATTGCAACCTTAGCTTTCTCTCTTAATTTTCCAGCTTCTCCATCAATGTTTCTCACCTCTCTATTTCCTCTGTAGCTTTACGCCTGTTGAAGTCTCCAGTTTCCATTCAAAAGCCTACCCTCCATTTACCAATTGTTTCCTTTCTCATCATTCCTATATCTTCCCTATGGATCTAAAAGGTTATCACGGTACCCTATATAACTTTTAATGAATAGAAGCATTTATCATAACTTTGTCCCCTCTGGAACTAGCAAGGTATCGTACCCATCTTTCTAAATCTATACCGTTTCTTATTATATATATATTTTTTATGTATTCTTTGTTTCATTAAATGATATACTTGATTTGATAGATTTTATTTTTAGCAATCCAATAAATTTCTCTTAGATAGTTACATTGTGCACTTTAACCATCTGATAAAAAATATTCAAAATGTATGTAGTAGCTTAATCATGTCCTTTGTTTTGCTATTTTTTGAATTTTAGTTTGTCCAATGTTAATTTTGATTGTTTCGATCTCCAGTGAAAATGGTCAATTTAACGGGACTCCCTAATCTTGCTTCATCCCATTCTATACAAATGGAAACATGTATTAAAATAGTTACGCCACCGTAGACAGGAACAAAACCACTCAACACTCCTAATGCTACGACCAGAACATTAGGGGTGGTAAATGAACGAATACGGATCGGATACCATGTTTTTCATATCTGTATCCGCTATCTAAATATACTATCTGTATCCGTATCCGACCGGATAGTTAAAACAAATATCCATATTCGTATTCGCTCGGATACCTCGGATTCGGATAATATCCGTATCCGTTTACATTATTTAGCCATCGCAAAAAATAACAATTAAAATATCCAATTCAATGAAATCCAATCCAATCCAAATAAATATGTAACAAAATTACTACCTCCTAACATCAACAATTATGGATTCCTTAATAATAGTATCATTCCATAATGATAATATGGCATAAAGTCATTCATACTTTACAACCATATAAGCTTAAAGTCATCCAAAAAAAATAACAGTCGCATTCCATGACAGTAGAAATAAATATGCACCTTTTAGATTAATCAAATTTATTGAGAATGATAACATCATGGACCTTTTGTCTTCAAAACATACTGATATTTTTATTTTAATAAGTATACATTTTTATTTTGTATATAATATACATGTTGTTAACTTTAGTTCTCATTACAATCAAAACCATCTCTTTACTTTTATGTTTCTCTCTTGCATTCTATTATGTTTCTCTCTTACATGCTTTTGTGTTTCTCTCTTACATTTATTTATAATTAAGGAAACTAACGAATAACCACATGAGAATTTATTTTCTCTTATTTTGTACAAAGGAGAAATGAAACGAAGTTAGTTTTTTTTAGTGGAGTATATGTTCTTTAGTCGGTGTATGTTGTGTGTGATAAGATGTATTGTAACTTTAGTGTAACTCCATGATAATATACCCAATTAAATAATAATACATGACATTTTATAATATACCCAATAAAATAATAACTTTAGGGTGTTTTTATTTTGAGTGGAGTATGTGTTTATTTTGTTTTGGGAATAAACGATTAAGATTTGTTTTAATATTATTTTATTAGTAATATTAATACTAATATTATTAGTGACATTTTAAACATATGTTATGGATACTCCGCATCGGATACGGATTATCCATATCGGATACTAGTACTATCCGTATCCGTATCCGTTTTATCGGATGTTTTTAAAGAGTATCCATATTCGTATCCGTTTCTATATTTTCGGATAAATATCCGCAAATTCGAATTCGGATATCGAACGGATGCGGATTTTCGAATATCCGTTTACAGCCCTACAGAACATGACTATCCACATAAGCAGAAAAATATGAGGCACACTATCACTTGGAACTTTAACTGAATTCTTATATTGTGCTCTTTTTCACTTTAACGATTATATATATTGAGAATGTATTTTATTCATTTGGGTTGTAAATAATCACTAACTCTTTACTTATAATTCTTTTATTTTTATAGAATACTAATTGTTACACAAAACACACTTTATTGGACCAACATGGAATGATTTACAACCATATGTTTTGCGAACACCAAGAAAGTGGAAGCCAAAATTATGGTAATTTTCTTACATAACTATCTTTCAGCTTTCTTATGAATATTTTGGCTATCACTCTAATTTTATATTGCACTCTTATTTACAAGATTTAGTAAGATATTCATCACAAGAGGTTACGGTGTGCCATTTAAGGTAATTTTTAGTTTATGAAGTGTTATTTTTTTAATTGTTTTAGATTTAGATAGACATGAGTGTATTAGCTATCTTTGTTCCTCAAGCACCATAAATTAAAGTGTCAAGTTAATTTTTTGTTTGTGTATTATTTTTACAAATACTATAAATACTAGATGGTTGATAGCCTTTGTTCTTTTTTTCACATTTATGCATCTTGATGCAAGCATTAGAAAATAGGTTATTTAGACTTTGAACAAGAAATAATGTTGCTCAGATGGTTGATGAACTTTCAAATAAGCTTTTAAATGTTCAAATTATTAGAAAATAATGTTATATTTTGGTTTAACTTTAAAGTTTGGGAAAGGAAATTATGGGTGTCAAGAGGCCAATTTTAAAGATTGAAGGATAAAGAGGGTGGAATTGTTTGTTTATTTACTAGAACTATAAGCAATTATTGATATATAGGTGTCTATAAGTATAAAATATACTTTAGAAGGTCGATAAAAATCCTAAGAAGACATTAAGTACCATTTAGTTAATATACTTTATATTATAAAAGTATTATAAATAGCATTAACAAAGTTGGAAAACATCATTGTACTTTACACAAGTTTTAATGATTAAGAACAAATTTTTTAAACTCATTTTCTTTTGGCTAGGTCCAAAAAGTTGGTACAAATGGAAATTGATGTTAGCAAAGGCTCTCAATAAATGGTTATCTACAAAGTACTTTTATATGCCAACCATCTATTTTTGTAATTATAAGAAAGTTAACAGAGGTTTATATTTTCTTATTTCGACTATTCTATTTTTAAAAAACGTAAATTCGTACAAAGCTCACATGGTGAATGATTTTCAAAACTTTCAATTTTTTACTCATTTATATTTTAACGGTGTTTTACGTACTAATGCAATTGATGTTTTGTTTCACTGTGCAATATTCATGAAAGAACTGGATTATAAACTCCGCCACAATATATAATTACTGTTGCAGTTACTGTTCAGTTTCACTATGTAGTATGCATTATTCTTGCTCTATGTAGCTGTTGGTCTGGGTTTGGATGAATTTTTAGGTTCTCTTTCATGAATCATTGGAGGTACAATTTATATTAGGTCTTGCTCCATCATTCCATTTTTATTTTTGGATTAACCTTTAAGCATCTCATGCAATCCGAACTCAACAGTCTTTGAATGTAGTCCAAGGAAAAAAAATAAACATGTGACTAGGAACTATTTGATAAGTCTCTTAGTGTTGAACAACGATTTTTTTTTTACAAAATTTCATAATATTACACATACTGTATAAGTAGCTACGACTTTAGTATGCACTTCATCCCCAAACTAGACTTCTCATTAAAATGTGTAGTTAGTATATAATAATTATATCAACTTCTTAATATATTTTAGATAAGGAGTCGTGGTTTGTTGCGTATTTGTTGCGTGTTATACAATGTAGGTTTCCATTGGCTGAATTTCTTTTAAATTAAATAGACAAATGTTATTTTTGGACTCGCCTTAAAATGGACACGAAACTACTTTGGAAGAAGGATGTTGTTGAACAAGTGACCTTGATTGAAGTTCAATATGAATATGAATTAACAACTGGAGAAGAAAGATGAAGATTTTGATGAAGATGTTGAAGATTTACTGTTTGTTGCAGAGACATGAAATCAGTTGCTCAAAACATAGCTTCCAAGATAGACAACTACAGAGCATCCAAACCTCTCAACCAACAATGGTGGCGGAATGAAGATATGAAAGGAAAAATGTGGTAAAATGGAGGAGAGAGAAAAAGTGGTGGATAAATCAGATAGCGTAGGAAAATAAAAAATAGTAACCAATATAAATATAAACACATATAATATACACACACATAAAAATCTATAGAAAAAATAAAGAAATATAATGGCGAATGTTTAATTGCTTTTTTTGCGACAATCGACATTGAAATAAGCATGAATACTGCAAATGTATATCTTGACCTATAAAATTATTAATTGATCATAAACGACCCATATTAATAATTCTTGAAATTTTAAATAGACAATTTGTGAGTTTGAAATGACAAAGATGCTTATCACATATAAGAAAAATAAAATAAATTTAAGAAAACTCAAATTACTCAAAAATAAATTAAAAAAATGATATTAAAACTATATATTTTTAATTTTTTTAAATATTTCATGGATAACACTGGACCATTAAGTCTACATGGATATTAACAGAGAAGTTGTTAAAATCATTTAAAATTATCGACGGACGCTGGCGTATCATTAATTTTGTTTCCAGAGTGCTGAAGACAATTATCCCTTTTTTTTTATAACTATATATAGATTATCTTTATATATTTTTTTATAACGGTGGGACTAAATCTAACGGTTTTTAGCTGTGACTAAATATCATTAATGATTATGAGTCGATATTAAATTTCCGGTGTGAATTTCGAATTTTTTTATATCCAATTGATGCCAAACCATGACTATTTATTACGGTATATAAAAAAAGGGAATTTTGGAGAAATGTCCAATCTAACTCAAAGTTTATAAAAATAAGGCACTTCACATGATTTTATAAATTTAGTCCACGTACTAAAAACACCATAAAAAATGACCAATATGCCATTTGACAACTCATACAAAAAAAATCATCAAATTTTTAAAAGTCAATAACTTTAAATCTACAAATCCAAAATTCACAAAATTTATATATTTGAAATCTACTCGTCGAGATCTATCCAACAACACCCATATTTGATATTTTTTGACAAAGAATCGAAACCGATAAATTTACTATTTCACTAAAACCTCCATTTTTTCCGGTGAAAACTCTATTTTTTCAGACGAACACTATATTTTTTCCGGCGAAAAACATTTTTCTCCCGCGCTGGCAATGGTGTCACTGGCGCAGACCTAAAAAATGAAAGAAATAGACGAAGGGAGAGTGAAATGAGCAGAGAGAAGCAATCCAGCGAGAATTCAGGCGGTCTCCGGCGAGGATTTTGGCGTTCCGATGAGGATTCTAGCGGGTGGAGTGGGGTGGGGTGGAAGTGGCGTTCCAATGAGGATTCTAAGGGTATAAATATAAATATCTCTTTAACAAAAACAAATAAAATTACCTGTTTGTGTACTCCTAACTCTGAAAGGACTACACAAATATATGTTATTGTAGTACAAGGACTAGATTTATAAATCTGAGAACCACTGTCCTAAAAATTCAAATATAGAAAGGAACATGACTTTGACCTTAATTCTCTATAAAAATAATTCCGACAACTTATTTGTAAGAGTAAGAATCCATAACTAATTATAGCATACATATGTAAATACATAAAAAAAAAAATCAAATTGTAACAATAAATTTCCACATATTTCCCCTGTTTATGATAGAAAAAATAAATTAAGATATAAAAGAGAAAATATCAAGTCTTTCTACATTTTTTTTGTTCCTTTATTGAAAGTGAAAATATTATTAACCCATTCATTTTACGAGTAAAACTATACAATGACCCTCAAATTTGATCCTCTTCTCTTACTCTCTGATAAAACAAAACACGTAAGTTCTAGATACTTCTAAAAAAAGAAAAGACAGAAGAAGAAGAACTTAACACTCCATGTTTGAAGTTTTGTTTTACAAAAACGCTACAGAAAAACAAAAAACAGTTCCTAAGAAAAACAGAGCCTAAAATGGAAAAAAAAACATAGCATAGCATTAAGAAAAATATTTTATTACAAAAAAAAAGACAGAGCATACGGTAAAATATGTTTTTTTAAGGGAGTTTTGAGAAAAGGTCATCGTGATTCACAAAGTGTATACAAATAAGACACTTCACATAATTTTATAAATTTAGTCATTGTACTAAAAACACTATGAAAAATGGTAAAAAATGGTGCCGCTGACGCGGACCAAAAAAATGATCTCCTAACTCTAAAGGGACCACACAAATAAATGTTATTGCATCACAAAGACTAGATTTATAAACTCGAAAAGCACTGTCCTCAAAATTCAAATATAAGAAGGAACATGACCTTTACCTTAATTCTCTATTTTTTTAAAACAAAAAATGTATGTTATTTTTTTTTTTTACAAAAACATCAAAAAAGTGAGCATGTAGTAAAAGGATAATAATAAAAAAAAAAGCTATAACGATTTTTTTTAAATAAACCACTTATTTTTTTTATTTTTTTTTAACTATAAGCTGTGTTTTTTTAGCTGATGGTATGTTGTCGTTTTTTTTTTAATTTTTTCTTATAAAGATTTTTTATCTGACGGTATGTTGGGAGTCTTTTTTTAGGGGGTGAAATTTGAGGGCTCAATTTATTTTTACTTTTTACTTTTTACTCTATTTCACCATACTGAATGGAAGAGAGCTTTACTTCACCAGTGAATAGATCGACATAAGGAAGTTGCTAGTTGGTAATGATGTGATGGTGCGACTGGAGTATAGGAGAGAACAATCACGAGAGGCTTAACTTTGACTTGGGTCAAGTCAAGTTTGGTTATGAAAATGGCCCGTCAAACCAAACCATGTGCGTGTTTCGGCTCGTTTACTCGTCACCCGTGACTTTGAGTGAGATGAGACTTCTCAGCTTGTGGGGACTTTAAATGTTGTTTGGCGGACATGTAAGGTTTCATTTCTGACCAATGGATTTCATACCTACCTAAGTTTTGCGCAATTTAAGCACCAAATGATTGACTCAATTAAGAATAAACTTAATTAATGATTAAGATTTCATTGATTTTGTTTAAAAAAACAAGTGAAGTTTCAATTTGGGAGAACCTAAAAATGAATCGTTAACTCTTAATTCAAAACGGAGGAAGTAGTAAATTTTTAAAAATTGACTATTAGATAATATAGTATTATTGTAAATATATAAATTACACTTTGATCAACTAAACGACTTCAAATTTGTATAGCATTTATAAATCTGCAAATAAGGTGCACACCTACACGATACATGAATTATCTTGTGATTAAATGTTATTTTTCTCGAACTACAAATCAACTGTCATGTGAGATTTGATTTTTTTTTTAAATTCAAATTTATCCCCCGATGACTTTATTCCAACGGTTGCACATTCACCCGTCTACTATTTATATATTTAATGGAAGTTTGAAAAAAAATACATCTCATTTTCTACCACAAACTATTTGTTGTACTATACTGATGCCTTATTAAACCCTTGACCTTTCAAAGACTTTTAAACCCGTTCAAGCACCCTCAGGCGAGGAAATAGGCTCCTCAACTGACCCCAGACCTCAAACAGAGAGATATTTAGTTCCAAAGAGCTTTGTTGCTTCTAAAGGTAAACCACAGTACTCTAGGAGACCTTAGTGGTGCTCCTTCTTCCTACCTAAAAGGATCAATTGTTCCAATACATCTTCTCAACCAAACTCCAAAGCCCTAACACAAAGGTTCTGCTATGACTAACGCCCTAAGCAAACCTCGGACTGAAGAGAGATGACCACCTAAGGTCACCCAACCCTCAACATTGTGGTAAATCATCTTGCAACACCTCAAGGACAACCTATCACAGTCTTGTAGCCATTCCTGAGCTCTCAGACCTCCGGCAGAGTATCGGTAACCAGCCTGTCAAGTAAGTGGAAAACAAAACACTATTTCACCGACTTATCCAACTCTACTTGCACTGAATGTTCCCATTAGCATTTAATGTACTCAACAACCACCTTACACCACTTGCAAGTACTTTGCTTAACACTCCACCTCCTTAGTGACACCGTCAAACCTCGGAGATTTCACAACCATGCTATGAAAGGCCACTTATTCTGTCTCCAAGAGTTCTCATATATAAGGAAGGCTAGGGAATGTTTAAGACCTTCCAACAATCATACTTGTAGAGAATCAAGAGTTTCAAGTATACACAAGTGTTTAACTCCTTATTTTATAATCACAACTCACTGTTATGAGTTTATATTTGTAACTTGGATCATTTCCATTATTAACACAACTTGTATATCTTGTCGAGCCCCAAATCAATACTTTAGCATACTTATAGAAGTCAATCAGTTACTTCCTAAGGTCCTTTGTATTATTGACAAAGGTTGCAAGACCTGAGACTTTCATGGACAAAGCTCAAGAGGTCTCATAGACTGTAATAGCTTATTTATAATATAATAAACTAGTAGAACACCTTTTACAGCGGACATGGGACCCTCATTTAAAGGTCAAACCACTTTATATCATTGTCTCACACTTTGACATTTCTCTCCTCTTAAATGTCTGAGGCCCACAGGGGAGCACTTGTAGGTCTAATGTCACTTACGATTTTAACACCCATCAGTTTGATGCCGTTCATGGGAACAAAAAGTTCCATATCTCTTAATTACTCATCTTTCTCTCTTGAAGATATCAACCAACACCTTTATGGCTCACTTTTTTAAAGAAGTGAAAACTCGATAAAAAGAGCTCCCCTAGAAGGCACAAGCATGGAATTGCTAAGCGTGGACATTAGACCTGTCAACGGGTCGGTTTGGGTCGTGTACGGGTCGGGTTAACGGGTTAACGGGTGAAAACACCCTTAACCCGTACACGACCCGTTAAGCCTAACGGGTCTAATAACAATACCCAAACACGACCCGTTAATATTAACGGGTACACGACCCAAACCGTTAACACCCATTAATATTAACGAATCATTTTGGGTCGAAATGGGTAACGGGTTGGGTGACCCTATAATACCCGTTAGTCTTCAATACTTTAAAAATAATGGATTTTAATTGTAATTTTTATTGGGTATAGATTGGGTGACCCTATAGCACCTGTTAGTCTTTAAAGATTTAGAAATAATGGGTTTTAATGGTTATTGTTATTGGGTACGGGTTGGGTGACCCTATAGTACCCGTTAGTGTTAACGGGTGTTAACGGGTAGAAACGGGTTAAAACGGGTACAGGTAAATTTTCAAACCCGAACCGTTAGTGTTAACGGGTCTACCGTGTCAATCCGTTAATGACCCAAACCCAATAAGGATAAACCCATTAACTTATAATTTCGTGTCGGGTCGTGTCGTGTTAACGGGTTATCGTGTATTTTGACAGGTCTAGTGGACATCCTAGATCCATGTGATGATAAAAGAGCAAAGGGGTGAGCCCGTTGAAGCTTTGATCACTATATGCATTGATGCGAAGGATATAACCAAATAATTTCAGATTGGGGTAGGCCTCAACCCCTGCTTCAAAGAAGAACTTATCCAATTCCTAAGGTTGTGTTTATTTATCAAGAAAGAAAAGGAAAAGTGAAGGAAAATAGTTTCCCTACACTTTTTGTTGAGTTTGGTTAGAATAAAAGTTGTGGGAAACCTTCAAAATTTCCAATAGGAAATATTTCCAAAAAACATATCCTACCAAAGAGCTAGGATTTTATAGAAAGTTCAAGAAAAATATGTATATTACCATGTAAATTATTATTATTACTATTATTGTTGTTGTTACTATTATAATGATTTTTATTATTATTGTAGTTATTGCTACCACAACTAAAATATTTGTTCATAACTATTCATAATAATACATTTTTATTGATAATTTTATGAATTATATGTTCATAATATTTATTTAATATTTATTAATGTTTGACTTAAATGGATGTTTATTATATAAATCATACTTTTTGGTAATTGAAATAAGAAATATAACATACTTTTGTTTATTATAAAATTATAATTATACATTTGTGTACGTATATAATTTTTTTATTTTATAATTTTCTCGCAATTTTTTTGTTAACCAAATGCACACAAGAAAGTAACTTTATTTTTTCTTTACTTCACTTCACTTCACTTTTCCAGGAAATCATTTTCCAGACTAAATTTCCTGACAATCAAACGGAGCCTAAGGAAAAATAAATATGTCTTTTCTTGGAGCCACTCTGACATGATCGGGACCCTGAAGTCATGGTCCATTACCTGATCCTGGACCCAAATCATAAGATAATTTAATAAAAGAAGAGGTTATTTGGCTCAGAAAAAGAATAATGATGAAGTAAAAGAAGTTGATAAACGTTTGGCCTCCAACTTCATCAGAGAGGTCAAGTACCCATAATGGCTCTTTAATGTGTTATTTGTGCCCAAAGCTAACAAAAAATGGAGAATGTGCATTGACTTCACTGACCTTGACAAGGCATGGCCTAAGGGTTATTATTGTCTACCTCATATTGATACCTTGGTAGACTCTACAGCTGGTCACGAGCTCTTCTCTTTAATGGATGCCTATTCAAGGTATAACCAGATCCGGATGGCCCCTGCTGATGAAGGAAGGACCTCATTCATCACATACAAAGGTACTTACTGTTATAATGTTATGCCTTTCGGAATAAAGAATACAAGTGCCACTTATCAGAGGGTACTGAACTCATTTCTCAAATACCTTATTAGTTAAACCATGGATGTATATGCTGACGATATGCTGATCAAAATCTTGGAGGCTTAGAACCACATTTAGGACCTTATAGAGACATTTGTTATTCTCTAAAGGAACCAAATAAGCCTCAACCTAAAAAAGTGTTTTTTGGGGGTGGCTGAAGGAAAGTTCCTTCAGTTTATGTTCATTAAGAGAGGCATTGGAGCCAACCCAAAGAAGATTTAAGCTCTATTGGATATGCAATCTCAGAGAACAATAAATAATGTATAAAGACTAAATGGGATGGTTATTGCCCTCAACTGATTTGTCTTGAAGGCCCCAGACGAGTGCCTGATTTTCTTCAAAGTGTTGAAGAAAGCCTTTGAGTGGATTCCTGAGGATGAAGAAACCTTCAAGAACCTCAAAAGCTACCTAGGTTCCACACCATTGTTATCCCGAATAATTATAAGGGAAGACTTGTAATTGTACCTTGATGTCTTACCTACTACTATCAGCTCCGCTCTCATCATAGACGAGTTTGGGGTGCAATACCCTATGTACTATATCAGTTAAGCCCTCTAGGGGGCTGAATGTAATTACCCAAGAATAAAAAAATTGTATTTCTTCCTTATCGTCTCAATCAAAGGATTAAGGCCTTACTTTTAGTCCCAATCCATCGTGATTATGACTAACTAATCCCATTTACAGGTCCTCCACAATCATGACACCTTAGGAAGCCTTGTCAAATGAACTATAAAGTTAGGGGAGTTTGACATTAGATATTAGCCTCCAAGTGTTGTTAATAACTCGCCTTTTGTGTATATGTCGTTGTGGGTAAAAAACGGTCAATCAAAAATTCCTTTTGGTACCTACGAACACACTAAAAATGTATATTGATAAGTAAGGGATCAATCGGCACTCTTTAATGTGAACAAGAGCAAATTGAAAAAAAGTATGATTTTTAAAATAATTTTGAAGGGATATTTATACTACTAACTATGAACTAAAATTAAAACTACACAAATAAATAAAGAAAATGATTAAGTGAGCTAAATATGAGGAGAAAATAATTATGAGATGTTTTAAGGGATTAAACTTTACCACTTAACCTATTTATTTTCATTAATTAGTTTGTCTATTTGAAATACCCCAAAACATATATAAATTGACAAATCAACTCTCATTGCAAATGTAAAGCTACATATAGTCTTCTTAGAAGATTAATATTTAAATTTCATATCCTCACAAAAATTAGATTTAAACATTTCCTAATAAATCACCTGCTAAGAAAAAATCACTAAAAGTATTTTAAATCATTAAAAATAGATTTTTAGAGTAGAGAAATTCAAACTATAATACCATACAAAAATTGCATATCTCTAGTTTAATTAATGAATAGATATTATAATCTAAATTTACGATTTTCTCTCGAAAATAATTCACCATCTCTCAAGGCGTAGATATCAATTGTAAAATTTTAATATTAATATTCAAAGGGGTATAATAAATAAACGAACCAAAAATAAAAATTACTAAGTTAAGGGTTCCATCTCACCCCTTGAATGGGGTATTTAGCCTCTCATGTTGGTATTATTACATATAAAATGTAATAATGACACAATATGAGGAATACAATTAAAATGAAATGAGAATAAATAAATAAATCAAGTCTACTTGAGTTTAATATTATCTTCCAGCAATTAATTTAAGCCATAAATCTGAGTTTATGAACATTGAAATTTAATACCAACTCAAAATTTGTATTTCACAATAATCTCCCTCACACTCAGTTAACTAAAAAAATATCAAAGAAGAAATAAAAAAATTATGACACTACTCCTAAAAATTACATAAAAAAAATGAGCTCAAAAAATGGAGCTCAGAAACTAAACTACTTCCTATCGTCATAAGCTAAAAATGTTTCTCTCTGTGTAGTCTTAGATCTTCTTGATGTGCCCCCTTTTAAAATGAAGAGACGGTCTTCTTGAAACTAGGAGTCGCATGGGCATAAGTCTAGGGGGCATGTGCAACCGATTTTGGAGCCGTTTGAAACAAAAGTGTCAGAGGTCTGCAGGTTGGTGGGGATTTGAGGGTCTTTGGGTAAAAGGGGTAAAGAGGTATTAAAACACATGGGTTATATGATTTGGATTTTATTTGATTTTGTTTTTTTTATGAAAGGGGTTAAAATCATGTAAGGGCTTGTGGTGTGTTTAGAATGGGTTACGGGTTTGGATCGCGTTTGAGACGCACGAAGAGAACTCGAGTTGAAGTAGGGCACCCGGGTGAAGGGTCGACACTGGGAGTTTCGGGTTCCGGGCACGAGAATAGCAGGTCCGAGGTTGGTGGAATAGGTATCCGGGTATGGGTTGGATTTTAGGGGCTACAGATTTTGGGATGGCCAGCGGGTTTAGTTGGGTTTGGCCGGAGCTGTCTTGAGTCCGGCCATGGGCGTAGACGGGTTGTGGGTTGTGGGGTTTTGGTATGGGCAGAGGAGGTAGGTGGGTCTCAGATAATGGGTGGATGTTGGTCAGATTTGATGGTGGTAGGGTCGCGACGAGTTAAGAAGGGGAATGGCCGGAGTAAGGCTGGAATGAGGGTGTAGGTTTCTCGGGATGGAGCTGCGTTTTTGGTTCCGAGTTTATACCGAGTTGGGTTGCAGGGGGTTTGAAATTGGTTAATGAGAGAGAGAGTGATATGGGTTTTGTTGTTTAATGGAGGTTAGGAGAAAGAAAAATGAGGTTTAGTTGGGAAGATGATGAATAGGGAATAAGGGTATGCTTTGGTGTTTGAGGATGTAGGGTGGTTACGGTGTGTAGGAAAAATGGGTGTGGGTGAGTGTTTTATTTATGGTGTATTGGTGTGTATGTAGGTAGGGTGTGTATGTATATGTTAGTTTGTACCCAACTAAAAATAATAATAAGGACTCAACTAAAAATTAATAAAACTAAAAGAATAAAATCTAACTAAAAAAATAAAATCCTAATCTATAACTGAAACACAAATAATAAAATAAAAGAAATCAAAAATATTAAATAAAGTCCTAAAAAATGTAAAATCTAATAAAACTAAAATAAATGACTTCCTAGAAACTAATCCTAATAACATAAAATAAAGAAAACTAAAAACTAATCAAAATCAAAATCAAAATAAAACTACACTAAATAAAAAAAAACTAAAATTTTTAAATAAATCTAAAATAAATCCTAAAAATAAAACGACTCAAAATAAAAAAATCTAAAAAAAATACAAACTCAATACACACACGGGGTTTGGTGTGGTATTAGGCTAGGTCTGGGGTAGGATAGGGTTATGGGATTGGTATTTAGCTCCATTTGATGTGAGTTTGCCTCGATATAGAGCTTTTGACATCGCAACTGCAATCAGACCTGCATAATAAACAATTTTGCACCTAAGACCTATTTTATCGAGAATTAGAAAGTAAAAATCGTCTTTTTGGGGTATAAATATAACACTTTTGGGTGCTTATCGCACCACCCCCAAGCAGAACATTGTTAGTCCTCAAGAAAAAAAGATAGAGAGAAAGAAAGATAAGAAACCAAAACTGTACCACTTTCGCGGAAACTTGCGATTGCACTTAGCATGTGCAACAAGCCTTTAAACCTATAGGTTGTCCTACATGATGAGTTTTGTCTCGTGAGGGTTTGCAGGAAATATACCCACAAAATTCTTTATTTGAAAATGTAGTCGATCTCTTATTAGCCGTAGAATAATTGCATAATCCATCACATGAGAAATATTTTGGGAAATACAATATAGAAGCGTGTAACAAGTTTAGCTAAGTGAATACTCAAGGCACATCCTTCCTAGACTCAACGTGTGTAGTGTGAATCAGTCAAAACGGGTCGAATATCATAAGAGTAGTTCCTAGATTGCCTTTTCGAAATCAACGCTTCAACTTTAAAATCTCAGGAATATATCTCTCTCAAACGAACTCTCGAGATATGGGTAAATGTATCGCTCTTGTGTGTGAGGAGGTGAGTAAATGTAAGCAAGGTCAAACGTCTCACACATATATAAGAAAGAACGAACATTTAGAAAGAAAATGATCTCATGAAAGGAAGCTAATCACTATAGTTAGAACGTCGAGTTATTCACCACGTTGACTTTCATTTGCCCGAACACCTAGGGGAGAATATGGATGTATATGGGTGAGGGGGAGATGAGATGGGAAGGATATGATGAAATATGATAGGATGGTGATATAATGGATGTGTGAGAAGAGTGTTTAACACTTTAGGGACAAATGTCTTTATTTCACAAGACTTAACTACAAACTCTCTTTTTCTTTTCTTTTCGTTTCTCTTTTTTTTTCGAATTTTATTTTATTTTATTTTATTTTTCTTTTTCTTCTTTTTTCTATTTTTCTATTTTTTTTCTTTTTCTTTTTTTCTCTCTCTCTCTTTCTTTATACTCTCAATCACTGAAGACATTTTACATTTGGGAAACCACTTTTTTTCTAAAAAAATGGTGATGATAATGAATGGAGATGATATATGGATGGTGAGGGGAATACATGTGAATGTGGAATATGAAAGAATATGGGAAGGTAATGGATGAAGTGAATGGGTGAAAACCTAGTGACCGGGACAAATTTCAAGACACATACTTCTTACAACTCGAAAGTGATGTCGTTCTCAGTGATCAAGCCAAAAATGAAGAATAATAAGATCATATAACGATTTGGTGAGAACCCAAAAGAAGTTGAATCAACTTGTGACTCGGAGATTGTGTAAAACTCTCTAAAAGGAAGAAGGACACAAATCTCACAAGCTAAAGGCTCCACTAGTGATCCTTAAGGTTATATTGAGAATTATAGTACTCTTCAACTCTATAAATGCACAAATTTTGTTGAGTCTAAAAATTTATGGTGCAACATGCCTTGTTATGTATTACATAAGCTATTTATAAAAAGATAAAACCTCTAGCTTGATTCCTAGATTTAAAAGATGGATGATAGAAAATTCACATAAAATGAATGAGATGAAATAAACTTCACGAAAATTTTAAAAATCAGGTTTAAAAATCAATTTTTTTTAAAAGAGGTACGATTTTGATAAAATTCCCCACCCCCAAAGAAAAAGGAACATCGTCCTTGATGCTAAGTAACATAATTTTTAAAATTGAGAGCAGAAAGGTAAGAAAAAATATTACCATAATCAATCGCTAATGAAATGGATGATGAATCCAAAAACAAACCTGAATAAAAAGTAAGATAACAAAATTTGTACAAGTCTATAAAGATGATAGAGCATTAGGTGGTGTGAAACAACACCCCTAAACAGGATGAGACTTATACAAGAAACAACGGGCTGCCTCCCGGTAGCGCTAAGTTTAATGTATTTAGCCAGACCGGTCCATTCTCACCCTAAAGATAAGATCTATGAAAGTGCGGGGTGACAGAAAAATTGGGTGATGATAATCACCCCCCAACAAGGCTGAAGCATCAATCTTGTTGGATAAATGCTAAAAGGGTTAATGTACTTGAATGGAAAAGTGCTTCACGCGGTGCAAAGCATCGGTGGATCATGGGCGGGTGGGGATTAGGGTAAGGATAAGAAAGCCTTATTGAGCCGAGAGGTGAGGGCAACAAGGTCCCTACAAGCATGGTCCTCAAGTTAGTGAGGAAGGTGGAATGGTTTGAAAATAGGAATGGAGTGGGGATAATATAAATCATACGACCGTTCTATAAAGGGACGGTGATAATGGTCGCGTTGTGACACGCCAGGGAGCTGTCGATGGGAAACATCAACCCCATAAGAGAGTGGCGGCATAGAATAACAAGCTCGGTGTCACGAAAGTGGAGAGTATCACCATAAATAATCTCAAGGATGGCGAGGGATGGTTTCAGGTGAGGATCTAAAAATGTAGATGGAAATATGAAATGTGTAAAATCAAGATCCAAGCCAGGTGGTGGTGTGAAAGGGACAATAGGTGGGTCGGGTGGGATAAATGGAAGAGGAAGATGATCCAACTCAAGAGTAGGGGATACACATTCATGGGGAGGAGGAAAGGAATACTCACAAAGAAGTGTGGTATCTAAAGATGGAGTTGTCAACTTCTTCAACAATCTGTCACCATCCATAATGGTGAAAGGGTTTAACGAGGCATTAAGATATGAGATATATGAATCAACATCAATATCAGACTCAAAGTGAGCCAAACATCTCTGGAAAGGATCCATAGAAAGGGAGATGGGAACCATATCCAATTCAATCTCGGTGCATTGGGGGGAACTCGTAGCCGGAGCGGACCTATAAGGAATGGGCGTCTCAAGGAAAAACTCAATGGGTACAACAAGTATAAACTCGGGCATATTTTTGGATATATCGGGTGGGGGAACCTCAAATATGGGTTCTTTTGGATATGACAGGGAAGGGCTAACCTCAACGTTAGGTTCTTTTGGATTATTAGGGTATGGATCAGTCTCACATGCTATGGATAAGTCAACACAATTGTCAGCTTGAGACTCGAACCACGAGGTGGTCTCAACTATGAAATTCTCGGGGTGATTAGGTTGGTCACACTCAAAATCAGTGTCACAAGATAAGACATCATCATCCCACATGGGATCAACAATGGATGAAGACAACGGAATATCCGACTCGGTCTCACACTCAAATTCATTTAAGCGTTGTTCAAACCTTTGTACAACTTGAGTTTGAATTTGAGTGGCTTGCTCTTACTCGATGATGAACTGGTGCAAGAGGCTTTCGAGAGCAGAGGTGGATGATGGTGGGGAAGTGATGGTTGGAGGTGGTATAATGGTGGATGGGTGAGGTGGACACAACACACTAGTATCATGACTAAACGGAGAATACTCATAGGAAGTGTGAGGAGCGGGATCAAGTTCATCATACACGAAAGGATCTCCTTCATGATGGACAAATGGTTGATGCTCATGGGGTACATAGTGAGGGAACTGATCGAGATGAGGTACACAAGGTTGCCATGATGACTGTGGGAACGTGTGAGGATTCACATCCTCGGGTTAGGATTCGTAGTGCATGGGAGGGTGATCAATCTGCCACGAAAA
Organism: Sambucus nigra; assembly: GCA_949130495.1. Lineage (NCBI taxonomy): Eukaryota > Viridiplantae > Streptophyta > Magnoliopsida > Dipsacales > Adoxaceae > Sambucus > Sambucus nigra. Next base: position 368,562,362 of record OX422212.1, read on the forward strand.
GCTTGGTTGCTCACACCACTCGGGATTGGATATATCATGACAATAGGCCGAGGTGGGTTATGAAACAGTGTCATATGGATACACAGGTTCTATGGTGGGTTCGGATGGATAAGGAAGATATGGACACTCATGGGACAAGAGATCGACGTGAAAATAATGTGTGCACAACAAAGCATGTGACTCGTTGATACTCGTCATCGGAGGCGATGAAATGTGAGATGCGTGCATGGATGATGCATGAGTAGCAATGGTGTGTGGTTGAGAGTTAAAGCCACGAAGTAAGGTATGGAGGTTCGACTCGGGCTAAACCTCAAACATGATTTGAGAGAATGAGAAATAGCCAAAGTAATCCCGAAAATGACGTTCTTCGGTCATGATGAGAAAAATATATATTTTGATTTTTTTAAATTTTTTCAAAAGGAAAGAAGATATTTTTGGATTTTTGTAAAAAAAAAGGAAGAAAATATTTTTGGATTTTTGTGGAGAATTTTTTTTTGAATTTTTGAAAAAGGGATAAAAGTGGACTCGGTATGAAACACACTAGGATGGAGAACACAAAACCGACTACCAAAGGATTAGAATTAGACACGTACAAGCGAAGGAAAATCCTAATTAGCACGTAACCAATTTTTATCTTCAATTAGGTGAATGGGTTGTCAAATTTTAACCACTTCACGGGCGAGAAAAAGTACGAAATCTTATACGTCGCCTGTGAAAAATTGTGCTCCTACTTGGCATGCTAGTTGATTGATTTTAATTAAGTGATGGAACAGGTGAACAAGCAAGTGGAGTTAAGTGATTGAGTCGGGTGATGAAATCCCTTCTCGTTTCAATGACCGGGTCTAGGTCTTAAGTTCATTAATTCATCAAACCATCCAAAATAAATGCAATGCGATAATAAAAATCGCATAGGAGCAATTAAGCACACAAGAATGGACTCGCTTGCAAGATATTCGTGAGTGATAAAGAAATTTACCACCCACGATTTTTACACACGTGGGGTGAAGACCGAGTTTAATCCATTGGGGGGAAGTTCGCCTAACTTCAGTCGTCCCCAGGAGTCCTACGGACCCAAAGTGGAGAGGCTTAAAAACTCCACTCTGAGGGATCTCTCTCTCTACCTTGTCCCGTTTTCCTTTTCGCTTTTTTTTTAAATTATTATTACAAATAATTGGTGTCCAAAGAACAACGAATAAATGTATAAGGCCTCAATATCCTAATACAAACAATCTATGTAAAAATAATATATATATATATATATATATATATATATATATATATATATATATATATATATATATATATATATACAAATGTAAAAGTCTTCGAAACGCTACTCAACTAGAAAAGTCGGTAACGGCACTTCGTGAAAAGTCAATCGCCAAAGTTTGAGCAAAGTCCAACGCTTATAAAGCCGGCAACAGTGCCATTTGATAACTCGCCTTTTGTGTATATGTCATTGTGGGGAAAATACGGTCAATCAAAAATCCCTTTTGGTACCTACAAACACACTAAAAATGTATATTGGCAAGTAAGGGGTCAATCCGTGCTCCTTAATGTGAACAAGAGCAAATTGAAAACAATTATGATTTTTAATATAATTTTGAAGGGGTATTTATACTACTAATTATTAACAAAAATTAAAACTACACTAATAAATAAAGAAAATGATAAAGTGAGCTAAATATGAGGAGAAAATAATTATGAGATAATTCAAGGGATTAAACTTCACCACTTAACCTATTTATTTTCATTAATTAGTTTATCTATTTGAAATACCCCAAAACATATATAAATTCACAGATCATCTCTCGTTGCAAATGTAAAGCCACATATAGTCTTTTTTAGAAGATTAATATTTAAATTTCACATACTCACAAAAATTAGATTTAAACATTTCCTAATAAATCATCCGCTAGGAAAATTCACTAAAAGTATTTTAAATCATTAAAAATACATTTTTAGAGTAGAGAAATTCAAACTATAATATCATTCAAAAATTGCCTATCTCTAGTTTAATTAATGAATAAATATTATAATCTGAATTTATGATTTTCTCTCGAAAATAATTCACCCTCTCTCAAGGCGTAAATATTAACTGTAAAATTTTAATATTAATATTCAAAGGGGCATAATAAATAAACTAACAAAAAATAAAAATAACTAAGTTAAGGGTTCAATATCACCCCTTGAATGGGGTATTTAGCCTCTCATGTTGGTATTATTACATATAAAATGTAATAATGACACAATATGAGGCATTCAAATAAAATGGAATGAGAATAAATAAATAAACCAAGTCTCCTCGAGTTTAATATTATCTTCCCAAACATGAGAAATTAATTTCACCCACAAATATGAGTTTATGAACACTGAAATTTAATACCAACTCAAAATTTGTATTTGACAACAATCTCCCTCACACCCAAGTCACTAAAAAAAATATCAAAGAAGAAATACAAAAATTACAATACTACTCCTAAAAATTACATAAAAAAATGAGCTCAAAAAATGGAGCTTTAAAACTAAACTACTTCCTACTATCTTAAGCTAAAAAAAATTCTCTCTATGTGGTCTCCGACCTTCTTAATGAGCCCCCTTTTAAAATGAAGAAATGGTCTTCTTTTAACTAGAAGTCACATGGGCATAAGGCTAGGGGTACTGTGCAACCGATTTTGGAAGCGTTTAAAACAGAAGTGTCAGAGGTCTGCATGTTGGCGGGGATTTGAGGGTATTTGGGTAAAAGGGGTAAAGAGGTATTAAAACACATAGGTTATATGGTTTGGCTTTTATTTGGTTTTGGTTTTTTATGAAGGGGGGTAAAATCGTGTAAGGGATTGTGGTGGGTTTAGAATGGGTTACTAGTTTGGATCGCGTTTGAGACGCACGAAGGGAACTCGAGTTGAAGTAGGGCGCCCGGGTTTCGGGAATGGGAATAGTAGGTCCGAGGATGGTGGAACAGCTATCCGGGTATGGGTTGGATTCTGGGGGCTACAGATTTTAGGATGGCCAACGGGTTTAGTAGGGTTTGGTCGGAGCCGGCTTGGGTCCGACCATGGGCTTAGTTGGGTTGTAAGGTTTTGGTATGGGCAGAGGAGGTAGGTGGGTCTCAGATAATGGGTGGATGCTGGTCGGATTTCATGGTGGTAGGGTCGCAACAAGTTAATAAGGGGAATGGTCGGAGTAAGGCTGGAATGGGGGTGTAGGTTTCTCGGGATGGAGTTGCATTTTTGGTTTCGGGTTTATATCGAGTTGGGTTGCAGGGGGTTTGAAAGTGGTTAATGAGAGAGTGATTGATGTGGGTTTTGTTGTTTAATGGAGGTTAGGAGAGAGAAAAATGAGGTTTAGTTGGGAAGATGATGAAGATGGAATAGGGGTATGTTTGGGTGTTTGAGGGTGTAGGGTGGTTATGGTGTGTAGGAAAAATGGGTGTGGGTGAGTGTTTTATTTATGGTGTATTGGTGTGTATGTAGGTAGGGTGTGTGTGTGTGCATGTTAGTTTATACCCAACTAAAAATAATAATTAGGACTCAACTAAAAATTAATAAAACTAAAAGAATAAAATCTAACGAAAAAAATAAAATATTAATCTATAACAAAAACACAAATAATAAAGCAAAAGAAATAAAAAATAAAGTCCTAAAAATGTAAAATCTAATAAAACTAAAATAAATAACTTCCTAGAAACTATTCATAATAACATAAAATAAAGAAAACTAAAAACTAATCAAAATCAAAATCAAAATAAAACTTCACTAAATAAATAAAAAATAGAAAATAAATCCTAAAAATTCTAAATAAATCTAAAATAAATCCTAAAAATTAAACCACTCAAAATAAAAAATCTAAAAATAATAAAAAATTCAAACTCAACACACACGGGGTTCGGTGTGGGATTAGTCTAGGTCTGGGTTAGGATAGGGTTGTGGGATTGGTATTTAGCTCCATTTGATGTGCGTTTTCCTCGATATAGAGCTTTTGACATCGCAACTGCATTCAAGCCTGCATCATAAACAATTTTGCACATAAGACCTATTTTATCGAGAATTAACAAGTAAAAACCATCTATTTGGGGTATAAATATAACACTTTTCGGTGCTTATAAACTGTCAAGGGACATGCCTTAGCTAACTTCATTATAAAGTTCAACAACTTAGAGTATGTGGAAGCATAACCCACGAGTTATAGGGTAAGGCCGCAACATTACCCTAAAAGCCTAAATAATCATGATTTCAGAAATTAGACCTCAACTCCCCTATATGGGTATTGCACGTAGATGTCTCCTCGAACAACTCAAGCAGTGAGGTTAGACTTCACCTAGTAATCTCGAAATAAGGTACTATCTCTCTCACTCCCCACTTTAAATTTAAAGCCTCTAATGATGAAGTAGTGTTTGAGGCCTTCGTGATAGTCTTAGGCCTAGACATCCACCTAAAGGCTCAGGAAGTAGTGACCGTAAATGACTCTCAACTAGTGGTCAATTAGGTCATTAAGGTCCATGAGGCCAGAGGCCATGTGATGGAAAGATATTTATAAATTATACAATAACTCATATAAAAGATCCTTAGGTTTGGCATCAGGAGGGTCCCTCGAGCTGTGAACTCAGTGGCGAACCACCTTGCATGTGAGCCTTCATAAGATGAAATAGACCTAGAGGTCCTAGTTGTCACTCTGGATCATCCTAGTATTTTGAAGCTACAAATAAACATCGAGGAGCTTAATTACATCCTAGACTGGACCACTCCCATCAAGGCATACCTCAGATATTGTGATCTGCCTAAAGACAAGCTCCAAGAGAGATAAGTAAAGTGCACAACTTCCAGTGACTACATGGAAAATGGAGTATTATACAAGAATGGACACTAATCAGTACCCCATATATGCCTAGGACCATCAAAAGATAGTTATGTCCTCACGCATCGAAGAAGGTGTCTGTAGTGCCCATATAGGCCCAAAGACCTTAGTCTACAAAGTCCTATGGTTGGGGTACTTCGGTCTAACATTGGGGAAGGAATATAAGGACCTTATGTAGTGTTGTGACATATGTTAGAGGTTTATTTTTATCTTAAAATAGCCATATGATAAGATGGATCCCTTGTAAGTCCACGGACCTTTGCTCAGTGGGGCATGGATTTGGTGGGACCTCTGCTCGTCACTAAAGGTAAAAAAAATTATGTATAGTAGCCATTGATTACTTCACCAAGTGGGCCAAAGTTGAATCCTTATCCACTATCACTGAAAAGAATACCACTAACTTCATCTGGAAGAACATCATCTATAGGTTTGTCATACGTAAGGCCATCATCTTAGACAACGACGCGAAGTTTAAAATTCCATCATTCGGGGAGTCTTCTCAAACTATGGCATCAATAACCACTATTCAACTTCGGGTCATTCTCAGGCTAACGTCCAAGTTAAAGTTACCAATAGAGCAATCTTTCATAGTTTTAAGAAGAAAATTGAGAAGGCCAAGGGTTGTGGGCCGAAAAGTTTCAAAGCATTATGTGGGCCTATAGGACCACAGTCAGAAGTCCCCCAGGGGAAATACCTTTCTCCTTGACCTTCTACACTGAGGTTGTGATCCCAAAAGAGGTTGAAATACCCACACAAAGGTTATCATAGTTTGAGTCGGAGGCTAATAAAGAAAGTCTGAAGGTATCTCTGGATAAGTTAGAGGAACAAAAGAGGTTATGATGATTCAGATGGTAGCTTATAAGAAAAAAAATAACCTCTTACTTTAACAAAAAGGTCCTTTACAAGGAATTAAAAGTTGGAGACTTGGTCATGAGGGAGATCACTATAACAATCCGAAGCCAAAATGAGGAGAAGTTAGGCCCTAAATGGGAAGACTCATATGTGGTTACTAAGATTACGAGACTTGGCTATTATTACCTCAAATATACAAAGAGATGTAAACTCCCCCATCCCTGGAATGTAGAGAACCTCAAAAAATACTACCAGTGATGTATTCAATGCTCAAATGAAATGAAATGAAGATTTTATTTCCTATGTTGTATTCAATATCAATATTCTTTAAGAGATATAAGGAGTTCAACCTTGGCTCTGAAAAATTAAGGTCTTATGACCCACAAATCGAGTTACAAGGAGTTAAGATTTGGCTCAAAACTTAAACCAAGGTCTAAAGACCCAACATAATGATTTGCAAGGATTTGAATCTTAGCTCTAGATTTAAGATAAGGTCTCAGGACCCAAAAAACAAGTCATAAGGATTTTAATGTTGGATAAAGACAAACAGTCAAAGGTCTCAGGACCCAAAAAAGACTACAGTCCTTAAGTTTAGTAACCTAAAAAACATAGTCAAAGGTCTCCGGACACATAAAAGACTAAAGGTATTATTGAGATTTTCATCCATAATTCCAAAAGGCTATGGTCCAAAGACCTATAAATAACCCATTTTCTTACATCATTTATTTTCTTACCATGTAGTTATATAAAAAATGCGTGAATCTTCACCTAACATCACCCGAACCAATGTTAGAAAATATTTAAAGAAAACCTTTCGTCTTTAATTTTTTTGTGTTTGGGGGGGGGGGGGGGGGGGGGTAGTGTTAAAAAGCAAAAAATTGTCTAAAACTTCAAATTTTTAACAGAGCAAAGGTGTAAGGACCAAGCTTTAGAGGTCTTAGGACCCTTTGTAAAACTTCAAAATATCCTCCCATGGGGGGCTAAGGTCTTGAGGCTTTTCAGCCCAATACCACTGTCAAATTTTTAAATCCTGAGGTCTAAGGACACTCATAAAGACTTCATCCCGGTGGTCTTAAGACCCTTATAAGTACTTCAAATCCAAACTTTTCCCTTTTAAAGGTCTTAGGACCATTTATGGGACTTCATATTCAAGTTTATCTAAGTTCAGAGGTCTTATGACCCTCTGTGGAACTTTATTTTATAATTTTACTAAGTCCGGAGGTCTTAGGACCCTTACAAGGATGACATATTTCAAACTTTCCAAGTTCAGAGGTCTTAGGACCTTTTGTGGGATGTCAGATTCATGTTTACCTAAGTTCAGAGGTCTTATGACCCTTTGTGGAGCTTTAGGCTGTAAATTTACTAAACGTATAAGTCTTATGACCCTTATAAAGGCTTCATATTTCAAACGTTCAAGTCCAAATTTTAAGCCTAAGATCTTAGGACCCCTTATAGTTTTGATTTTAAGCCTTTATGACCAAAACATTTTTGGGGACTAAGTGTTTATTCGAAAATTATGGGCTTTCAGTCCTAAAAAAGTACAAGTATTAAGTATTCCATAGTTATAAGGTTTGCAGAACCATTACGAAACCTTAAACTAGACTTTAGAATCTTCAAAAGTGTGTGGCATTAGATCTTTGGAACCTAAGGGTTTCTCCAACAGATTCACAACTCAAGTGTATTTTCTTTACTAAGTAATTGTAGGGGCTAAGGGTTTACTACATACTTGGCAAGCCTCAGACAGATCTCAAGTAGTACAAGTCAGCACAAAAATTTTTACTAGGAAAGTAGAAAAAAGTAATTAAGCGAAGAGTAAAGAGAATCAAAGTTCCATGATTCTAAAACTTCTTTTTCATCAAGAGCAGAAATGAAGATTACAAGGAATGACCTACGACCAATAGACAGTTTATAAAGATAAAAAAGTTACATAAAAGTTATTCAAGGCTTGAGATTTTTGGGATCTATACAAGCTTCACTTTTTAACAGAGTGGCGGAGGTATATTCCTTAAGTTTTTCTCCTACGGCTGAATTGCCTTCATTATTTGAACTCTCCCTACCAGATTGAGGGGCCTCAGGAAATAGGCTAAAAATGTCCACATCATGAAACAACCTTTGAACTTTTGCCTTACAAGAATCAAATTTAGAGTTATAATTTTGGAAGAGAAACTTTTTATATGGATCAAACCTAAGTTAGGCATCCATATTTTTCTTAACGGTGCAGTGAATCTCCCCCTCAAGAGAGAAATAACCCCGACATACTCATCCTAAAGCTCCTGGCCCTTGGAGGTCAGATCATCTTTCACAACGATGAGCTCTCTAACTAAACATTTTAAAAGTTCCACCTCATCATCAATATGGAGAAGTTTGTCCTACAAACCTTGGATCTCAACCTGTTAACCCTTGAGATCATATGTCATCTCTATTAGATTAATTTGGCCAAGGGCACAAAGCTCCTCAACCTTCACCAGGGAGTCCCTCACGACAGCTAGTAAGAAATCATTATCCCTCAAAGTCTTGGCATCCAAAAGCTTCTCTTACTTCAGAAAAATAAGTTGAGGACTCAGGGAATCTTTTTTCTTTATAAGGACATTTGCCTCCACATTCAGATCATTGATCGTCCGATCCAGTTTCATCTAGGTAAGGGTCCATCCCTCTGCCATCTTAACGGTCTTATTCCACCCCTTATTGTCGTTGAGGGCATTAGCCTGAAGGTCCTTAGTCAAGTGTTGAGCTTAAATAAATACAAAGATATGTAAAAATAAAGCACATAGGATAAAAGAACTGAGAGAAAATGAGAATAAATTTAAAGGTACCCTGCTAAACAAGTGGATCATCTCCTCAACATTTACGGAGGTCTCCCAAGTCCTTAATTTAGCCACAACATCAGTGCATTTCCTTTTTTCCATTGCATGGAGGGAATCCACTAAAGAAGTATAAGATTTTATCACACCAACATATGGAGGTCGGGAATACCTCTTATTTGCATCTACCCCCTCCGAATGGCTAAGGGTTTCATTACCTTTCTTTAATTCCTCCTCTTTAGAAAAAAACCTTAATCCTTTCCTTTACTCTTTGAAACCAGGGGCTGTAAACCCCCTTGAATAGAAGAGAGTCCCTAGGTTTCCTTAGAGGTTCCACCTGCCCTCGATAATGCTTGCAGCAAGAGCACAATTTTGGTCTTAGGCTCTTTTTCAACCTCTTTCACAAGTTTAACATTAGGAGTTAAGGAACTCACTGACATGTTAATCTTCAACCTCCTAGGGGTATTAGATCTCTTTCCCTCAACTAGAATGCTCCCAGTAGAGGTCACCTTGGCTAGCTGCCTTATTATCCTTATTTCTTCTCGTTCATCTACTGCGCTATGAATTTGGAAAAAGTTGGATATCAAAATAGTTAAAATAAATGAAAAAAATAGGACAGTAGGCCAACCATTTACTGGGTCAATATGACTCTTCATCAGAGCACAACATAATGGCCTCTTCAACCACTTAAGGAGGATTAGATTTGCCTTGATATTTGCCTTCCTCCTTATAAGAAGCTTCAGGGACCTCAGACATAACCTCAGGAGTAGTTGTCCTCTCGTGAGACATCGCATCAAGGGGATCAGACCCTAGTAATGCTTCAAACACAAATTTGGCGGTAGGAGGTGTAGCCATTGAGGTTATTGGTTTGGATGCAGTCCCTAGAACACTATCAAAGAGGCGCTTAGTTGTGATGAAGGCCTCTAAAGGGATAGAAGATAGTTGTAGGGCCTTCTTTATCTCTTTCTTGTCCTACTCAGAAGGCTTGGTGGTCACTGCAAATAGAGAAAAAAGATTAGTAAATCTCGTACGAAGGTTAATGCTCAAATGAAAAATATAAAGGAAAAATAAAGGCGTACCTAAATTTGGGGGATATACAAATTATTAGGGCAATCCGTTAGCTCATTAGGGTCAGAGGCAACCCAGGAACCACCCATTAAAAATAAATTCTCGCTCCAGTTCTTGGGAAAAATGTGTCCATCCATAAAAAAATCACAACAGACTTCGAGGAGATGTATTTCAATCATTTATCTTTCATCTTACTCGTCTCTTAGACTCAATATAGTGTAAAGAATTGGGCCAACATCACATCTTACTTTCCCTTGCTAGACTCTCTAAAAGCAAAGATCGTGGCCATCATTTATCTCCAAGAGTTAGGCACTAATTGAGAGGGAGCAATTCCTATAGCCCCCATAATCCTCACTACCAACAGCGAAAGGGGAAACTTATTCCCATATTGTAAAAATTATTCATTAAATCAAACATGCTTCGACCGTGGGCAACCTCATATATGTTATGCTGTGTATAAGACCAATTAGCTTCTTTATCATTGGCGTGGTCCACATATTCCAGTATAACCTAAGTGAGGTGCACTGGATTGAAATAAAGAACATTATCATTTACCTAAAATGGACTAAAGATTATGTGTTGGTTTACTCAACAAATAGTCTTGTACCACTAAGGTATAAAGACTCAGTTTTCAGTTGGATATGGATTATCGAATTTTTATCCCAGTTTGTGTTTACTCTAATAGGTGGTGGAGTTATTAATTGGAGGAGTATGAAAGAATCATGAAATGTTATTGGGTGAGGTTATTTTAGTTCAATAGTCAATTACACTGTAATGTGTCAATAATAAAATAATTATATGTTCAAGATAACCCATAACCCATAAAAGATCTAAGCATATTCAATGTGATCGCCTAGTTCGAGGGATCAAACAAGGGGTGTGATAAGTTTGTGACCAAGATTGCGTCAGATAAAAAATAGTTAATCATTTTACAACTAGGATAGTCAAGTATACGAATTGGGATTTTTATGCATATGTACATGATTGTAAGACTAAGTTGGATATTTTTGGGGTTTTATTCTTAAAACCCTATATGAAGTTTATTTTGTAATAAATGAGTATTAGTTGTATTTTTAAATAAGAATCATGTTTATGAGAATGCCTTATATTTAGCTTAAATATATTATATTCATATCAGTTAATTAGACTTAGTTGGAATTATGGTGAGTTGGGTTTAACCGGATCACAAAAGATTAGAATTTTGATTCTAGTGCAATTGAACAGCTCATAACCTAGATAAGGAGTTGGCATCCTATCTTTAATGCTACATGTACAATCTTAGTAGTTTATCTTGACTATTGTAACCTTTGTATTAGTTCATGAACTCATATGATAGTTCAAAGAGTACTGTATTAGTACACATGTGAGATTCAAGTTTAGCTGCTAACTTGATTAGAATTGCACAATCTCATAAAGTTGTAAAAGGGAGCATAGATTCTTTATCCCGAGCATTATGAGGATCAAAATATTCACGCAATGACTACTTTGATTTTTGTGGGTGCGATTCAATTTATTAGGTCTAAATCTCTGCAAGTTGGGAAATTAATTTAGGGGCATGTATGAGATTATATTTTCGAGGGATCTACGTCCTGAAAATATTCTAGATTTTCATACGCCCTTAATAAACTCATAAGTTTTGATTCTACTAGTAAGCCTGACAAATGGATTTATATCCGGTAGAGTATGAACTAAGTTAAGTTTGAGATCACTGAATGCATAAGATATTGGTGAAAATCATTTAGAAATGAATTGAATTTTACTAAGTGGGTGTTATATGTTTCATATAGGGAATCATATTATGTACTATTGAAATTTACAAACAAGGACTGTATATTATAGTAATTCTATGATAATTAAATTGGAGTGACATTGTAATTTTTAATGGAATTAATTGTAATTAAAAAAAGAAGAAAATATATCATGGGTTCTGATATGGTATTTTCATATTTTTGTTTGAAATAAAATTTAATTATTTAGCCTTGGGTACCTAGTATAGTCATTATTAAAATAGTGAGCCTTTATTTCTTTCATTACAATAAACACATTCAACCAACCTTTGTTTTAATGTTTTTCTACGTTTTGTTGGAATGAGGACCTTATTTGAAACAAGGATTTCTCTCATTCAAAATTGTTTTGCACGAGGGAATTGCATTCTAGGAAAAAACCCTCATAAGATGTCAGCCTCTCACGAGGTCCTCTCATGAGAAGTTCTCATGAAAACGATGGCCTTACTCGTTCAAATGAGGGCCTTCTTATTAGGAAACACATTTTTGGACTGCTTTATACTTGCAAGTATAAATAACTTCTAGGGCATGTTTTCATAGGTGATGAAAATTAAGTAAACTATCTTTCTCAATATCATACATAGAGAGACAAAAGTGGATATATGCAAGGTGAAGAGAGAGAGAGAGAGAGAGAGAGAGAGAGATGGAGGGAGAGTTAAATATATAGAGAAAAGGAGAGAAAAAGATAAGTGTTATAATACCACGTATTTTGGGGAATTAAATAAAATATTATTTAATTATTAATAAATATTTACTTGGGTGAAATAACAGGTAATTTATCGAGATTAATTGATTTTGATTATTAACCAAAATTTAAATTTAGAATTTTAACTAATTTGTGAACAATGCGTAAATAAACTAACTCAATTATAACTAATTTTATGCTATATGTTGGTTTTGTTAGACCGGACGCTAAGGGTGTACAGAGGCCCAAATTGGTATTTGGGCTACGGGGTAGTACACATTTAGACCAAGTTACAGTATTTGAAAGTGTTTCAAGCTTATTTGGGGGGTCCCAAAGTGGGCCCATAACAGTCATGGGAGTTTAGAGTTTAAATATGTGTATAACCCTCATCAAGCAACATAATAAATCATAATTAAAACCTATCAAGACAGTAGAAAAGATTTTGGATAAAGGGAAGAACACTTAAGAGGAATTAGTCAAAGAACAAGATTCATTTAAGGAAAGAATTACAATATTTTTTTATCATATTAGTGTAATCTATTTGTTATTTCATTGCTAAGTATGAATCAATTGGTTAGGAGCATGTTAAAAGGGTGTAAAATTTGATTTTGGTTTTTATAATCTGATTTCTAAACATGTTTATTCTAAATTCCAGTTAATTAACTGATTAAACCCATATTCATGTTAAAATCATGTTGAACTTAGAACTATATGGCTTACTTTGTAAAAAATCCTTGTTTTATATGATTTGAATCATTATATGTCGTAATAAGATTCGTTTAATAGTTTAAATGAATTATTAATGCGTAATCACATATGTCGTGAAGGAGTTGATGTTAATTATATGATAAATTGGCCTAATTGTATGAAGAAGATAAAACTAGGGTTTGAATGTTAGTATTTAAAATTGAACATTTAATTATGTTAGAATCATATTAAATCTTGTAAATAACTTGTTATATACATTAATGTTTGATTAATATGAATGGAAGATTGGGTTTTAGTTTCTCTATAGATGCTAAGATGATTTTGGAAATTTTTTGTGACTACCATGGAAGAGAAATTGGGTGAAGCTTGGAATTCTACACCAACCGTATCAATCCGTCCCTATAGTATGTGGGGTGTTGGGATTTACATGTTAGATTCATTTGGTCTGGTTAGTTAGGTGTTGGTGTGTTGTATATATATATACACACACACACTCTATAAAATGATAAACTAAGAGAACATAAATTTAGGGTTTTATTTGGGGTTTGAGCGTATAAAATCGACTGTTACTAATGTAATTCCGTTGGAAGATTTGGATGGGTATTAGACATACTAGTGTTATGGTATATCCTACGTATGAATTATGTTATGTGTAAATGAGCATTATACATGGTGGATTTTAATACACGGTGGGACCACACGAATGAGGTGGGGTAGTTCGAGTGCGGTTAGTTGTATTGAGGTGTTGTACCATACATTTTGGATTATATTTGTATACCTAGATCTCAGTTTTTTTTAGACTATGGGTCTAGTCTCCGGTATATATATATAGTAATGCTCTTGTGCGGACTAGTCCACATTTTAAGAATGCGGACCAGGCATGTGTCACCTAACGGTGCGCCTAGAAATTATCGCCTAAATTATAGGCACACTCTCTCTCTCTTTTCTGGGCTCACCGCCTGGTGACACATGTCCGGTCCGCACTCTTAAAATGTGGACTGGTCCGCACAAGAGCAGGACTGTATATATATATATATATATATATATATATATATATATATATATATATATATATATATATATATATATATATATATATATATATGCGTGTGTGTGTGTGTGTGTGTGTGTGTGAATATTTATTGAACTATTGGATTAGTCACGATTATACATATATATGTTTGGATATTTAGTCTCGTTCTGAGGACAATGTAAGTGTGTTAATGTTAAATACCTAGATGTTGAACTGAAGGGTAGTTTAACATTTGGATATACGAGCTAAGGTGTTTTTTTGTTAAGTTGATATATTTATTTGTATACAGATACAAGTATACATGGGACTCGATTATAGATATGAGGATTATTTGTAAATACGTTGGCATATGTAAAACCTAATTATTAGAGGTGTAAATAACAAGTGAAAATGTTAAAATACACAAGGAATGGGTTAATCATAATGAGAAAACAATGGTTAAGAATAGGTGACTATGGGATATCCTTAGTAATGGATTTTATTAGAGTAGTGACACTTATTGTATAGATTATATATGAAGCTCGAGTTGTGTTATCGCTCAACCATTAGACGATTATGTCTTGGTCTATCTCTATAGATGATAAACAGGTGAGTTGGTTTAATACTCCTTATTGTGTCCTATCTATTTAATGATAGATGGCATGAGTTGGGTGAATATTCTTTATTTTGGTCTTTTCATAAGATTGATAGATAGTATGAGTTAAGTAAATACTCCTTTTTTGGGTCGGTTCGAGATGGTTGATTCCTTTGGGTAGACATAATATATGTGTATTGGTTTGTTCACATGTATATTGGATTTGGTTATTTTCTCAGGGAGTTTAGTACTATTATCTCGAACGAACGAGTCAGCTAGATAAAACTATTATCGGGGGGTCCTTGTTTGGATTTCGCTACTCAGATATTCCACGCATGTAGTCTAGTTCGGTCGGGAGTTAGGATCTAGTTGGGTATGACATCCTTAAGACTTATCGGCTATAAATTCTTTATTTGTATGAGCATTATTGTTGTATGTGTTGGGTCTTCGGGCCAACAGATCTTAACGACCGAATAAGCTAAGTAATAGTGTATCAGGGTTTTTTTATACGAATTTTACTTGCGACACGTCCCACACATAAATCATAGGAAGGTTGGGAGTTGAGAGACATAGGGGCACTAGACTATGGGTTCATACATTGATTTTTACTTATGTGGTTAAGTATCCTTATTCTGGTATGGTATGGATTGGGTACGGTTAGTTAGAAATATATCAGGATAGAGGAGAGGTGAGATATAATGCATTTGTGTCGGCGGGTGATGGTATGGGCCTTAAATGTTTTGTATTTAATACTATTAAGTAATATAGATATTTCTTACAACCTTTTGATCCTAGACCAAATCTATAAAACCTTACTCCAAGGTATTATTATTGTCATACAAGAGAAGCGGTTCTGAACAATTAGAGTTGCAGCGATCGGAGATCCAGTTCATCATCCTTAGTGTAGGATTTGATTTCATTTCTATTGTCCTTCAAGTAGTTATTTGTATTCAAGAGTTTTATTTTTGAACCAAGGTGGTTACATTTATTTACATTTCAATTGAGACAATTTGTATAATGGAGATTTATTATAGTGGATTCGGTTTTATTAGAGAGTTTTATTTAATCTCAGCTCAATTATTTATTTTATTATCATTTATTATTATTTATGTCGTGCATGATTTTTATTTACTGTATTTTTGTATATATCATTGATGCTGAGAATGATACAAGTTGATTAGCGTGCCCTATCTTTGGCGTGTCAGCTTGATCAATTGCATGTGAAAAACAAGTGGTGTTACAATTGGTCTAAGAGCATCCATATTCTAGTATCCTTAGGATGTGTTTTTCACTCATTAGGTTTTTTGTGTTGCGTTCTTTGATGTTAGAGTCTTATGTTTAGGTTGATTTGTACTCTTATTTAGTGCTATATATCTTTTACACATATCCTTATTTGCTTTTCGATGGCAAACACTCGAGGTAGGAGAGGCGAACAGATGCCACCAGGGATGTTAGTTGGGAGTTTTTGCCAAAGGCAATACTAGTTAACTATGCTTCCATCGTTTCCAGATAGCCATAGCAAGGATGATCGCCATTTTGTAGTACTTTCTGCAGCCCCAGCAGCCACAACCATAGGTGGTTGTGCCTACTGCGCCATAATTTTCTACATGGGAAAGGGCATGTGAGGTTTTTACTATGGGTGTGATACTGGAATTTACGAGTACCATGGATATTCTGGTGGCACACAAGTGGAGGAACGATATTCAGAGGCACTTGAGGATGATTGAGTGCACAGAGGTTTATATGAAGATACTTTCCAACTTTAAACTGGTGGGCGAGGCACTATAGTGGTGGGAGTCTATCACTAATATTTAGGAAAGGATTGGACCGTATATCGATGAATTCTAAAAGATATTCGAGGACACGTATTATCCACCAACAATTAGGGTCACCAAAAAGAGAGGCTTCCTAGCTTTAGTTCAAGGGAGTCGCACGGTGGACGAGTATGAGCCGGAGTTCACCACTCTCTCTTTCTTTGTTTGTACCTAAGGAGGTGATCACAGAGGAGAAATAGATGGAATGTTTCATTAGGGGACTAACCTAAAGGATTAGGCAGGTATTTATGGGGAATCCAACATACACAATGTATACTCAGGTGGTAAATGTTGCACTTTTATACTATCAAGAGAACCCGAACTTTCAGAGGTCCACGACTGGGAAGACTACATATAAAGCGATTGATTCTACTTAAGAGAAAAAAGGGTGGGGTCAGTAAAGGAAAGAAATTTAATCATCGAGAGGGAAAACAAACACAGCGTGAGGATTGGTAGGGATATTACTAGTCGTCGAACAAACCTAAAAGGGAAGCAATTGACTCATAGTAAGGAATCCACATTGGAGTATTCAGAGGATGTTGCTAAGGTTGTGGAGAGGGTTGTCATTCAGCGAAGAATTCCCCTAAGACCATCCCATGGGAATCCAATGAGCAGGGTAATAGGAACCTTCCATTTTATAGGATTTTTTTGGCATTGCAGTTACCAACACCATTGTAACACCTCGTATTTTTGAATAATTATAGCTTTAATTATTTTTGGTACTTTTAAATTACACGTGTGCAGTAATTTAATTAAAATAAAATATTACGTATTTAATAAATTTCAATTGGGTGAGATTAAGATTGATATTTATGTGGTAAATTTACTAAATGTGTTTATAGTAAATAAAATACGGTGAATTGTTAGTAGTTATACTGAGTGAGAAAGAATGATGGGATTCTTGACGGTATCTCAATCAAGGCTTGTGAGTAGATTATTTTAAAGTTGAGATAAGAAATTAATATATAGTGACTCAGATGGCGATTTTGAGTTCACGAATGATCTAGAATGGGTCAAAATAGTCAGAATTAAGTACCTAGAGTTAGTAATTGGATTTCAGAAGCTTTTTAGAATAGTTGGGACCCATTCGGGGGGCATATATGCCATTTTACATGAGGAGGATAACCTAAATACGTGATTAAGGGGTTTAAAAAGGAGATTAGGGTTAGGAGGCAGCTGTTATACACAATTAAAATATCCTAGAGGCTTATGGTGAGAAAAGAGGAAGGAAAAAGCTAAGGAAGACCTAAGAGGGAAAAAAGTGAGAAGATTGAAGGATCTTTTGGGGCTATAATCATCACACATCGAAGGCCAATTAGACTTTACGTATTTATTCAGGCAAGTAATTATCTTTCTTGATATTTTGTGGATGTAAATTCAGTTCATATCATAGTAGGTGATGTATTGTGTTTTATAAGACTTTTGGGGAATGGGATTTATGTTAAAAGATGGGATTTAGGATGACAAGTTGTACAACCATTGCTCAATACATATTTTAAAAAATAAATCCAAGGATAAAGATTAAATCTTGAATGAGAAAATTGAGGAATTGCATAATCTTGAATGGGAATTAAGAAAGTCCATAATTTGTGAATATGATGTTAAATGAGTTAATTATTGTTGGATGAATTTGAATGTGAAAATAAGTGTAATCATGTTTAAAATTGATAAAAAAACTATAAATTTTTGGTTAGATTGGTGATATATGTGGAATTGTTAATGGGAAGATGATGAATCCTACCTAAGAGAGAGTTACAATGCCAAGCTCATTAGAAGCTCGTTCGAACGAGTTGAGATTCTTATTCAAATGAGGTTGGTATTTTATTTTAATGATCCTTAGGTTTGATCATGGTGATATATATTTTCGTTACGAACGTGTGGCCGCCAGTTTCGTATTTTTTTGATTTTTTTAAAATTAGTTATGAATTTTCTACGAAAGGGTGTTTGAGACCGAAATCTTTAATTGGAAATCCAATTCGGGTATGAATGCATGGGTGTTTTAGGGTGAAAAAAAATCCTCCGGGTATGATTTATGAAATCGAGTTGGAATTTCAAAAAGAGGTTACGGGCCGATTTGAAATAGACTTAGTGTCCGGAATAAAATATAAACGTGATATATATAAATAAGTAAGTGACGACTTATGAATTTGGGAGTCGAATTTAGACTCAAAGATTTTAGGCTAATTCTACGAGTGACATGTACAGTTAGCCGATTTTATTTTATATATATGTGGGTATAGAGACAGTATATATATGTGTGAAAAATAATATCAGCGTGCATTATATTTATGCAAAACATACCCCTCTAGTTCTATCAAGGGAGGTTGTGTTATATGGGTGCCCCCCCTGGCTAGTGAATGCAGGGTGAGTATAGTCCCCAGCTCATAACGTCATGCATGTGCCCGTGTGAGGGTTGAAGTTCTAGGTTAGGTAATTTTGGATATGGTTATGACTCACTATCTAAGGACTATGGTCACCTCCAATACATTTGCGATTTTATCGAGTCGGTGTGAGAGTCCCACCGTCGGTATCCAGGATCATATGAGTATGCCCTGGATAATGATAGAGTTGTAGATAAAGGCATCCAATGAGTAGTACTCGGGGGAAGGCACCTGATGAGTTAGTACTCCGGGGATGGTATCCAATGAGTTAGCACTCTGGGGAAGGCATATAATGAGTTATTATTGGGGGATAGTATCCAATGAGTTATTACACGGGGGATGACAACTATACGTGACATATGTGTTTGTTGTAGTATACCTTTATGCATATAATAGTGCGATTAATTATATATGGGCTTAACCCATTAAGAATGAACATATGTGTGTTTATCATAGTATCTCATTACGTATATAATAGTGTAGTTAATTGTATACGGGCTTAATACATTAAGTGTGGAGTTTTTTTATAAATAACTGGAGTGACGTTATAAGAATAATAAATGATGGAATGGATAATTAAGCAAATGAGAGAAATAGATAAGAAATGAATGGTAAACAATACTCAGGGTAGAATGGTGTATTAGTGAGATTTGTAACAAGACTAGTTAGGCGGGGTAGTGTAATAAGGCGGGCTAAGATATATACGCTAGGTGTGCACTATAGTTGAGAGGTGAGGGGGTATCTCATGGGAGTGCGACACCGGCTTAAATATGGAAAGTTTTACTGAATATTTATTTATTTCATCTCAATTACTTACAAATATTTTTCAAATGGTTTAGGGCTCTGACCAATATGAAATCTATTTTTAAAAAACTTTAAGTGTCCATCCACAGGGACGCCATGGATGAATATTCTTTCTAGGGACACGAAGTTGCAATTGATGTGGAGGATTGCAGGTTAATAAGAAGACGCTTCACTTATTGCATTCTAGATTAGGTTCTCTATTCCGGTATTGATTAGGCATCTTTCCCCTTTTCATTTAAACTTATGTATTTCAGAGTATTTTAGTAAGATGGATCGGATGTATTGGATTTTTACCCGATGGTTTATTCGGGCCCTTTTTTTATTTATCTTTGCTTTACACTTTATGTCTTGGTTTAATTTATATTGATTATTGTGGCTTGGCTAATATTATTGTATGTTAATGAAAGATAAAATTTTGGATTTACTTATTTAATTAATAGGTGGTTAGTAATTTAAAAATATTTTCAAAAGTGATGCTAAGAATGAACCAGATGAGACTCCTGTTTTTTTAGTAACGGACTGATCACCTGTGATTGAAATAGGCGGGGTGTCATAACCATGCTATGTTTCGTTACTTCAACCTTCACATTAGGAGTCGGGGAGATATCAACTACCATACTAGGAGGACTGTTAACGTGGAATCGGGTACCATATTAGATGGACTAAGATTTGTTCTTATTACTTTATTTGTTAATATGTGTATATTGTTTTCCCTTATATGTGAAGGTATAATGGAATGGATAGTATGAGGAGTAAATGCACTAAATGTGTAATGTGTAACTACTAGTATGGTTGGCATGGGTGATTTCCAGCAACCGGATTATTGGTTAGTTTTGGTGTGTTAGTTCATCGCAGCGTGAGTAAGCTTTTAGGGTGGATGGCACTGATTGGTTTGACACAATGTAAATGAGTTGTTAAGAAGGACAACATAGGTTATTTTCTGGGTATTTTGGCGTACTAGTCCGTCGTAGCTTGAGTGAGATGTTAGGTTTTATAGTGCGATTTGGATTACATAACGCGAGTGAGCTGTTGGACAGAAAGACATGGTTGATTTTCCACACCATGGATGACCTCATGATTGGTATTGGCATGTTTGGATTTCCACGACATGGTTGATTTGCCACAACGCCATCGAATGCTGGGAATACTATTTTTGGTTTAGGCATTTTTTCTTGGGGGATTCCATAGGCTTTTTGGGTTCATCGCTCAAAAGGTAGGCTATGAGTATATACGAGGGTTTTCTTATATGGATTATTCGTTCGACGCATGAGTTTCTAATAAGTGTTGAGATTTGGCTCGAACAGCTTACTGTGTCTCTGTCCTTATGTGTGTTATGAGATAGGACTTAGGTGAATTCTGAGGATGGAATTCTATTATTAGGGGAGAATTATAACTCCTTATTTTTTTTAATTAAATAAATGGTTATGTAATTATTAATAAATATTTACTCAAGTGAATTAATGGGTAACTTATTAGGTTAAATTGATTTGGATTATTAATCTGAATTTCAAATGCGAATTTTAAATAAATTATCTTCGACTCGTAAATTAAATTAACTCAATTGTAAGTAATTTGATGTCGCATGTTGGTTTGATTGTAGTGGACTCTAGCTAAGATGATTGTGATCATATTGGTTTCCTCACTCTTGAATCTAAATTATATGAATAGCTTTTGAAACTTTTTAAAGATAATGATTTAATTTCCTTCGATGTCAATAAATATAAAAGGGATAACATTGATTTACAAACCCAAGGCATCTATGGTTGATCTACTTCAAGTTGACATGCTCACATTGGTGAGAAGATTAAATTGTCAAGGAAAGAGCCTACAATCATTGATTGTATTTCAATAATGGTTTCAAAAGAAGAAAATAGAGCTCTTCGAAAAAAAGATCAAAGCTCTTGAAAAATAGAATTCAGAGTTTTTAAATTAATTTGCTCTTTTAAATGATGAAAATGATTTTTTGTTCATTTTAGAAGCTCAAGAAACTATCCTCTTTGAAAAACTTAAATTTGTTGATATTTTTTTTTTAATCTTTAGACTTTTTAGATGAGTCAAAATAAAAAAATATTATTGTAAAGAAGATGATGAAAATTTTATCAATTTTGAAGAAGAAGGAAAATATTTTTCTACATCTCTTGAAAAATTGTAAATGGATCTTCTTTTATGTGAAGAGTCCAAAATCGTTTTGGAAAGAAAGTTGAAAGTCTTCAAAATAATTTAATCTCAGTCAAAAATGTGAAAGTGAAAATAGAGGCGAGATCACAGAAACTTGGAGATATTTTTGTTATTCCAAACCGAAAAGGAATAATAAAAAGGGGTTGGGTTTAACAAGTTTGTTATTTCGTCTTCTAATAGAGAAACATTTTTTTTTTGTAAAATGTTCTTCTTAAAATAAGACAAAAATTGAAATAGTTCCTTTTAAAACTCAAGATAAAAAGGATTATATTATAAATAATTTTGAAAATAAAATTAAACTTGTGCATCCCAAGTTTGGTAATAAATCTCATAAGGTGAATTTTAAGCGACCTAAAAATGACCTTGTTTGTTCTTATTATCATAATAAAGGTTATACTAGATATTTTATTATAATTTCAACATTGTTCAATGTAGACACCCCATTCTATTACCCCCTGACTCTCCTTATGTCCCTAGTACCTCCCTTCATAACTGTAAACCCAGGTCACGTCCCGAGTACTGATCTGAAGGCCATCGGGCACTCCCCGGCTCAGTTTGACCCAAAAGTCAAGCTGTTCGTCTCGACCTAGACTAAATGAATCTTCAAAGGGCACTGAATTCCCTTTCCAACGGTCTGCCCCGTGCACGATTCCGACTTACCATGCGGACGAATGGTCCGTTTGCATCCGAAACCTGACCTAGAGGCCACCGGGCGCTCCTGGGCTCTGTTTGACCTATGTCAACTCTTCATCTCGACCAGGGCTGATTGAATCTTCAGAGGTCCCTGAATACCCTTTCCAACGGTCCACCCCGTACGCGATTCCGACTTTCCATGCAGACGAACGATCCGTTTGACTCCGGGAGGCCACCGAGCGCTTCTCGGGTCCGGTTGACCAAAGTCAACTCCCCAAATCGGGTCAAACTCTTTGGAATGTCAAATTACATCTCCTAACCTTTCCAATAGTATGCCCCGTACACGATTCGGACTTACCATGCGGACGAACGATCCGTTTGCGTCCGAACGATTTCCCGTCCAATGGACCGACAAACGCTTCCGAGCCATATTTGACCCAAAGTCAACTCCCTAAACCGGGAGCGGTCCAAAATACTTTCGAAGGTCTCTGAATTAACTTTCCAATGGTTTGCCCCGTGCACGATTCTGACCAATGGTTTGCCCTCGACGGCCGATTTTTCGAAAAAGCCTGAAACACACTGCCAAAGGGCAGGTTCCAGAACCTGCCTATCGGCATCTGCCTGCCGAAAGGTAGGAAGGGCTCTATGCCGATCGGCAGACCCCTGGGCCTATAAAAGGAGGCCTTCACCTCATTTGCAAAGGGAGACCAGATCTGATAAAAATCTCTCTGAACGAATCCCAGATACCTCTCTCGAAGGCAGCGTGGTTTCAACATCCAAATCCCTTTTTTACTTCCACTTCCCATCATCCTTTTCATCAAACTTGGTGAATTAGACACTTTCCATCATCATCTAAGTGCAAGGGTTGCTCTCCCACATTCAAGATCAAGCTCAAGATCTTCAAGAAGGTCCAACTTTCTCAAACTCTCTCTTAAATTCTCAATAACTTGTTTAATTACTTAGACCTTATATTATCTCTTTTCATACATCCTAATATACTTTTTATTTAGTATTATTGCACATCTCTTATTTTCATATAAATAAAAAACCCAAAAAACAAGAAAAAGAGGGTTTGTTCATAAATTCCAAATAGGGATTCTCACACTTTTCCCACACTTTTCTCCTAACTAAAACACTTTTTCTACACACACACACACACTCACAAATAAGAGATTCCCCATTTTGGATTTATGAGATAAACCCCACCCCTCGTCTTATATGCGAACTACATGGACTTTGATGCCTTTATAGGCTACGTAGGCGTCTCGGGGTAAAACCCGAGACTCGAGCCCTTTTTCTCACTTTTTCTCTCATTTTATATCTTCTCTAAATCCACTTGTCTTATATTATACATATACTTGTTCTTAGTGACACATTACCCCATGTGCGTTATCGTTCCCTTATAACGATCAACGTAGGGGTAATCGCGTAAATCTCATTTTTTCTAATATTACTCTTATATCTTCTTACGGATGACTCGCTTTATCTTTTCCATGATACAAGTCGAGGATTCCTACCTCCAGTCTATATATATACACATGGACACATATCACGGGGGGAAACATAATGGAAAATAGCAAATATTCATGAGAGACCGAAAGGGCGGAATGGGTGCCTAACACCTTCCCATTTCGTAACTAAGCCTCCGAACCCTTCTCGAATCATTTTGGTTTCGCACGCACCAGTATGTCTTTGGATGCCATCCTTCGGGGTGGCTTCCCCTTTTTCTTTTGTCTATTTTGAGTAAAATAGACTGGCGACTCTGAATCTCTCTACATTTTTCACACCTCACAAATCGACGCCGGCCGAAGCGTTCTCCCCAGAGGGACGTGCGGGACCCGAAGGATCCTTTTCCTCCGCGGCGGGGATCGGGGATGGTCACAGTGGTGACTCTGCTGGGGACTAATATATTTTTAGGGCTTGACTCTATTTACATGGATGCTATATTTGCTTATGTTTCCCCCATACCTGCATGTTCCCCTTTCTCATATGTACCCCATGCTTATGCTTCTATTCACACACTTGTACAAAATTCTCCATGTACACTTCACACCATGTTCACCTAGGATCACATGTATATCCCCATATTGCACGCATCACCCATCCATACTTGGCGTACCTTTTGGGATACTCGTACTTTGCCCTGTTTGGCATAATCAAGAAAGGCATTCTCATCATAAGATATTAATAAGAGAATCATGCATGATTCACACGGCATCACCAAAGAGCATTGATATTTGACCAAATTTTACCCAGTAATTGGAGGGTCACTTCGTGATGGGCGCTGGTCCGGCAGGTCGCAGTTAGCCTAAGCGATATGACTCTCACCTTCCATTGGCCTAGTACTTTTGACGTATATCGAACGGTTCCCCCTCATCGTACCGCTTGACCGAAGTCATGACGGGAGGTATATCGCAGGGAATTCATTCACGTACATCGAGTATATCGAATTCGCTCTCACACGTACCATCCCCACGAGGTATATAGTGTGGCAATTCACGTACACTCAGATATATCAAATGGCTTGTCCACAAGTACTGATTGCCCGCAAGAGCAAAACGTATATCGTGGAAGTCACGCCAAAGGGGGGAACCCATGCCGATTCACCCAACCAACTGCATACCCGCAATAGGTGTCAAACTTAGGACACGCACATTAGATTGCCGGTTCAACCCGAAACTCTGCCAAAATTCCGGGTCGATCTGCCACCCAATTTTGGCGCATTTGTTAAAAAGGGACCCTGTTCGCGAGCCTGGTCACAAGTCCAAACCGTAGCTTTGAATATATTAAAAACCCCACTTTTCCAGGCTCGGGTCCCGTCCGACATTGCATTTAGGATAATTAAATACAAGTGAGAACATAATAATCATAATAATCATGCTGAGTTCCGTCTGCAAAAACATTTCTCCCTTCTTTATTAAAAATCGAAAAACATTTCTCCCTTCTTTATTAAAAATCCAAAAACATTTCCCCCTTCTTTATTGAAAATCCAAAAACATTTCTCCCTCTTTATCAAAAATCCAAAAATAGTTTTTTCCCTTTTTATCAAAAATAAATCTTATCCTACGCCTTCTCAGGTCGATTGCAAGCCCTTGGCCTGGCTCCCTATTGGCTTCGATCTTCAGTCAAATCACCCCGGAGTTTCATCCGCTCCTCTAATACTTCTTTCGAGTCCAGAATCCATCCATCTTCCATGGAGAATGCAGATCAAGCACCAGTCCTACAACCAAATCTGCCGATAGTCCTGGCTCAGCTCGTGGCTAAGATTGACAACCTCCAAGCTGAGGTCCGAGAAATGCAACGAAACCAAGTTCCTGTTCCTCAAGAGCCCGAGGCCCTGTTCCCTTGTGCTATGGGTCCGCCTGAGCCTATCTGAGTCCCGAAAGAATATCAGCACGCTCCACGTGCCCCTCCTGCCAATGGGCCACTGCCTGTCCAGCTTCCAATGCCAAACATTGCCTAGCCTATGGCTAACCTGCCTGTGGTCGCTGATCCAAAGGAGGAGGAGTTGAATAAAGTCAAGGAGGATCTCAAGATGCTCACCAAGAAGTTTGACCATGTCAGGATCTCTGGGAATTACATAGACTACACCCACATGTCTCCTTATCCTAAAGCGAGGTTACCCGAGAAGTTCAAGATGCCAAATATCGAGAAGTTAGGGGGGAGCGGACCCCCAATTGTCCATCTTCGCAGTTATCACCGTTCCATGACTTTCCTAGGGGCATTCGAAGAGGTAATGGCCCAACTATTTCAGCAAACTTTGAAGGATAGTGCCCTCCGATGGTTTTTATCTCTTGAGGAATCCATAATCCGTAGCTAGGAGGATATAGCCCGAGAATTCATGTCGCAGTACAAATACAACGAAGAGATTGAGGTCACCCGTCGTGATATAGAGCTGCTCAAATAGAATCCCGAGGAATCAGTCAGTACTTTATAACTCGATGGAGGGCGCGAGCAGCTACCATGACTAATCGGCCATCCGAGGAAGAACAGGTCAACATAGTGAAGAAGAACTTCTTACCCGATGTGCGAGCGACGATGGGAGGACAATACTATCCCCACTTCAGAGCTCTCAGAGAGGATGGAGTGGAAATCGAGGAAAGCCTCGTTAAAGAGAAAATTGAACCAAAGAAGGTGTCCGGACAGTTCATCCCCAGAAAGTATGACAAGCCTGCCAATGCTACAGTCTCAACCATCAACAACATGTAACAACCCGCGTAATTTTGGGCTATTTTAATTAATTTTTGGAAAATGGAGGAAAATAAAGTTTTTGATAAAATTATTTTTATTGCTCAAATATGTTGATTATTATTTTTAAAGACGAGAATTTCAAACGGTTTCGAAAACGGAGTTAAAACAGATTTTAAAATGATTTTAAAATGTTTTTAACTCTTGGAGTTGTTTTAACTTCCAACTCTTCATTTCTTTGCCTTATTTAAAGGAGTCTTTTGGTTTCCAACTTATCATTTCTTTGCATTATAAAAGGAAGTCGTGGGAACCTTTTTAACCTACTTTTGGCACAACTTTTTTAGCAGCAAATATATTTTATATTCCTCTTCTTTTTATATACACATTGGCCCTTGAGATTTGTGATATCTAACCTTAGATTAGAGGTGTTCTTGGGGCTATTTTGTTGGAGGTTCTTGGAGGAGCTTTTGTAGATCTTTTGAGTTGATCTTGAGGATGTGATCATTGGTTTCTCATCATGGTTTGAGGTATGGGGTTTTACACAATATGCTCCTTAAATCTCGCGAGTGTCATTCTCTTTGAATTCTTGTTTAATTGAACTCATATTTGAATTGATAAATTCATTGAAATCTGGAAAATAATTGTTGAAATTATTTTGATTCATGTGGTATCATTATATTGTTGATGAGCACGTTGTCATGATATTTTAATATGGCACGGATGTTGGGCACCCGCAAAAAATTCCTGTTTCCCGGGCTATGGCTTGATAAAGCATATACGGATGTGGTGAGGCCTGGTGACCCGGTTAAAGTGTTGTTGAGAAATTATATTGATAAATGCTTTGAGATTTGAATTTTTATTTGAATATTCGTACTCGTGTTGTTACGTTTTATTCATCGCTAACATATATTTGTTGAGCATCTTTCCTGTCGTATTGTGTACCTCCCCATATTTTCTTTTAGTGGCAGGTTAGCGCGGATTTTGGGGCGCTATAGAGATTGATTTTAGCGAGGATTGTTTGGGAAAGATTTGTATTATTTTGATGTATAGAGCTTTGGAGATTTGTATTTTTATTCGAGTTAGTTGTAATTTTAATTCGAGAGACTTGTTGTAATTGAAGAGATTGAGATTAGTGGATTTATGTTATTGTGGGTTTATTTAGATGCTCTATACCTTGTCACTTATGGATTTGGATTTATTTTATCGCATTAGCGCTCCGTTCGCTCTCCCCGAGCGGGCGGGGTGTTACATAACATCTCTCAACCAACCACATCATGGGCACCAGAAAGCCGCCATGCTCCCGTCCGAAGGGAATACACTGAGCTTCATGCTCCCCTCTCCAAAGTTTACCAAGCCCTATTAAGCCGAAACGTCATAAAACCCTTGGATCCATGTCCATTTCCAAATGCACTCCCAAGAAGCTTCAAGACCGACGCTCATTGCGCCTTCCACTAAACTGCTGGCCATACCACCGACCAATGCTTTCACCTCCGAAACATAATCCAAGATCTCATTGACCGGGGTACCATCGCCCCACCATCCAATCCTAAGCCAAACACAACTCACAACCCACTCCCAAATCACACTAATGCCATCTTCTTGGAAGAAAACCCGAATTTCGATCCATCAACCCAAATCACACCCCTATACCCTCCTAAACCTCTTCAAATTTGCCCATATTTCCTCCTACACCCTACTAGCCCCGCTAATTAGGCACTGTCACTCCTTACCAGAGCATGCATCGCTGTCCATACCCGTTCTGAAAATGGAGGCATGGAATTGTCAGAGGTGTTGAACCAACTCCTAGAGTTCGGGCTGAAATTTCCCTCACAGATGGTCATCGATTTCCAGAGATTCAGTACACTATTTTTGGAAGCACGGAAATGGGCCCGAGATTCGGACAGATGGGTGGTACCAACCGACGAAGTCACCTTAGATGATGTTGTCTAGACTATGGCAGAATTATTCAGGCAAACCAACAGCATTTGCAGTATCACCGGGTTACTTGACACTTTAAAGCTATAAGGGCGCTTGGTCCCTTCAATCACACATATCCCCACAGAATGGGAGAACTTGTATGAAGAAGCCGTTGAAGTTGTGGAATGCATCGACTTTACATGGAAAGAAAAAATTGTTTCCATCGGATGGGGGGAAGGATTCGAAGATTCGAGCGAAGAACAAGCTTTAGGAAGAGCTGGCCCAGTAGTCGACATATGTGGGATGATCTCATTTGAAGAACTCCTCGGAGAAATAGACAGGGTGGCAGAACAACCTGAGATTGACGAGGAAATGGGATTTATGTTTTTTCCTTCTTTAGTAAATCACATGACCAGATCAGGGAGACATTACCAAGTTCCAAGCTCACTACTAGCAAATGACAAGGGGAAGGGCGTTGAAAACCTTCCTATTCCAAAGATGACCATTGAGGAGAGCAAGATCCTTGATCAACTGAAGAAAACTCAAGCTAAAATCACTATATGGGGGCTTTTCATGTCTTCCCAGCTACACAAAAATGCTTTAATCAAGTTACTCACTGGACCTATAGTTCCTCCCTCTACCACACCAGAGGAGGTGGTAAATCTGGTCGGATTCTTAACCTCTACCCGAATGCTATCATTTTCTGAAGAAGAAATCCCCAGAATTAGGCCGAATCACAATCACGCACTCAACATCTCCTTCAAAGTTATGGGAAAGGCTGTGCCACTCTCTCTTGTCGATAACGGATCCGCCTTGAATGTTTGCCCATTGAGAATCTTCAAGTGTTTAGGCCTGAAGGAAAGCGACCTCGCTCCAACCTCCTCCACTGTGTGTGCATACGATAATACCCGTCGTGAGGTGTGGGATCCATAAAACTTGCAATAGGGGTTGGACCTATATACCCTGTCGTTGAATTCCAAGTCATAGACATCCCAGCTTGCTTCAACCTATTGCTCTGACGCCCTTGGCTCCACAATATCAAGGGTGTGTCTTCCTCACTCCACCAGATATTGAAGTTCTTTGCCGACGGGCGAGTCATCACCATTTTGGGCGACGATGAAAATGTCAAGGGTGCAAGCACCATCAGTCCAATTCTCGAGATACAACACGGGTCAAATGATATGCTTCTATCAGGATTTCTAGTTAAACCACTCCTACTCCCGACAGGGGACGATTTCAAAGAAAGGGTTTGTCCAGAATGTGACCCTCATGGCAATATCAATGTGATTCAGATGTTCAGAAACATGCACTTCATGCCCGGACTAGGGCTAGGGAAAAAAGGGATACTTGAGACCATCGAACTAAAGAAATCTTTCCCTCCTTGCGGCTTGGGGTATCAACCATCAGAACAAGAGCTCAGAATGATCCTCCAGTCTCGACCAAAGAAAGGATTAAACTGCGTCCGAACCATCTCAGGAGACTCCTTAAATGGGCGATTCATCAAAGAAGGTGAGGATTTCCCCTTTTGCGGTTTTCCAGAACCATGGTACGACCACACAGATAAGAAGATGAAGCCTGGAATGGAGATCTTTTTCCAAGATAGTTACCCATGGGCCAAGAGTTTCCCACACCGCGTACAACTGCTCATCAAAGATATCGAAGAGACTGAGGAGAGTGATTCCGAAGATTCCTTTAATTTATAGATACTGGGGCTAGCACTCTGCATGGTTCATTCAGGAACTACATCAATGGACCCATCCCGTCTGATTAAATCTATTGATACATCTCTCCTCAACTGGCATGCTGCGCCAGTTCTACCTCTTGAAATCTCCCCTAACCCCAATGTTTACCCTGTTTCTTCTTCTGTTGTCTATCCTTGCTCAAATGTAATCGATACCTCTTTTGATGAGGTTCTTAACGCTGTTTTTCCTATTAATGAAATAAACAAAGATTTTGAGTATCTTGCTGTGCCTTACATTAATTGTTTAGATTCTAATCAAACTGTTGATGATGATGATTTTGCAAATGAACAATTCTTAACTGATCTAAATAAGGTTAATAATAAACAACATAATCGTGTTCAAGTTAATGAAGAAGAGACTGTTGTTATTAATCTCGGTTCTAGTAGCCAACTGCGCGAGATTAGGATAGGGGCTACCCTTGACGAGCATGAGCGCGCACAACTCGAAAAATTACTGAAGGAGTTCGTAGATGTTTTTGCATGGTCCTACAATGATATGCCCGGCTCGATCCTGAAATAGCATAGCACGAGATCCCCACTATCCCAGATTACAAGCCGGTTAAACAAAAATTGAGAAAACTCTGCACCGAATGGTCGCTCAAGGTCAAGGAAGAGGTGGTCAAACAATTAAATGTAGGTTTCATTCGAGTATTCGAATATCCCGCATGGCTAGCCAATATAGTACCTGTGCCTAAATCAGGAGGAAAGGTTCGAATGTGTGTGGACTACCGAGATTTAAACAAAGATTCTCCGAAGGATGATTATCCGCTACCCAACATCGACATGATCGTGGACAACACAGCCAATCATGCTCTTAAGTCATTCGTCGACGGGTTTGCCGGATACAACCAAATCAAGATGCACCCAGACCACCAAGAAAAAACCGCATTCATCACCCCATGGGGAACCTTTTGCTACACCGTTATGCCATTCAGTCTCAAGAATGTTGGGTCTACCTACCAAAGGCCCGCCATAACCATCCTGCACTATCTGATTCATAAAGAGGTTGAGGTTTACGTAGATGATATGATTATTAAGTCCAAAACTAGAGAAGGTAATGTTCCCTCTCTCCGAAAGTTCTTCGAATGACTGCGAAAGTATCAGATGCGACTTAATCCACAGAAGTGTGTCTTCGACGTTACAAAGGGAAAACTCTTGGGGTTCATGGTCAGCGAAAAGGGGATAGAAGCAGATCCTGCAAAGCTGAAGGCCATACTTGAGATGCCACCACCCCGAACAGAGAAGGAAGTCTGAGGTTTCCTTGGGAAATTATAATATATCAGCCGTTTCATCAGT
Organism: Sambucus nigra; assembly: GCA_949130495.1. NCBI lineage: Eukaryota > Viridiplantae > Streptophyta > Magnoliopsida > Dipsacales > Adoxaceae > Sambucus > Sambucus nigra. The sequence continues at coordinate 368,593,673 of OX422212.1, forward strand.
CAGCTGACCTCCATCTGTGAACCAATATTCAAGCTCCTCCAAAAGGATTCAACCAAGGTTTGGAACGAGGCCTGCCAAGAAGCTTTTGATCGAATCAAAAAATACCTGACCCAACTTCCAGTACTCGTGCCACCACAGTCTGGTCTCCCTTTGCTCATATACCTAACCGTAACCGACACTGCAGCCGGGGCTTTGCTAGCCCAATACCTTGAAGACTCCCGCAAAGAAAGAGCCATCTATTATTCCAGTCGCAAATTGGTCGGGTACGAGGTCAACTACACTGCTTTAGAAAAGGCATGCGTCACTTGTCTAGGTCACCCAAAAGTTATGACACTACATGCTCGCCTTCCCCATCAAACTAGTATCCCGAATGGATCCCATCAAGTACCTGCTTGAGAAACCCGCCTTATCCAGCCCAATGGGCCGATGGTTGATGCTCCTAACCGAGTTCGATATCGTGTACGTCACATAGAAAGATGTTAAAGGAAGAGCCATTTCTGACTACCTCGCGGATTACCCCGTAGAAGAAGCTAATGTCTAGATCTCCTAATTCCCAGTTGAGAATATTTTTTGCACTGCCTAAGACAACCTCCGATGGAAAATGTTCTTTGATGGTGCTGCCAATAAAAAGGGATATGGCATTGGGATACTTCTGGTCACCCCAGATAACTCCCACACTCCCATCGCCATTAAATTGGATTTCCCTTGAACCAACAACATGACGGAATACGAGGCATGCACAGTGGGCCTCAAGTTTGCTCTCAAGAAAGGTATTCAATACCTTGACGTATATGGGAATTCTTCCCTCATCATCGGTCAAGTGCTCAGAAAGTGGAAAGTCAAGGACGAAAAGCTCCAACCCTTTCACGCCCAATTAGAAGAGTTAGCCTCTCAAGTCCGAGATATCACCTTCCATTACCTACCCCGAGTAAAGTATAACCTAGCTGATGCTCTTGCTACCCTGGCCTCCATGGTCGACATGCCCGAGGGAATAACAATAACTCCCTTCCTCGTTCAAAAGTAAGACAAACCGACCCATTGCTGCCATGTGGAGCTTGTCTCCACCGAAGATCCCAAACCAGCCAATTGTTGGTACTATGACATCTGGTGCCTCCTCAAACATGGTAGGTATCCCGAGGGTTCCAACAAGAACGACCGAGCTAACCTCCAAAGGTTGTCCGCCCATTACATCATCTGTCATAAAGCACTACTCAAGAGGAATTTCGATGGAAATCATTTGCACTGCATCGCAGGGGATGACATTGAAAAGATAATACAAAAAATCCACAGTGGGGAATGCGGACCCCACATGAATGGTCACATGCTCGCCTAGAAGATCATTCGACATGGCTACCACTGGACCACCATGACCCAGGACTGCACCGCCTATGTCCGGAGATGCCTCAAATGCCGAAAGTTCTCCAATCTTCAGCACCTACCTCCGCGAGAGTTGTACAACATGACCTCTCCCTGGCCGTTCTCCACCTGGGGTATCGACATCATAGGGAAGGTTACACCAAAGGCTTCAGACGAACATGAGTTTATCCTGGTTTCCATTGATTACTTCACCAAATGGGTCAAAGCTGAGTCATACGCAGTGTTGAATGCCAAGAAAATGGCCAAATTCCTCAAGAAAAATATCTTCTGCCGATATGGGGTCGTGCAAGAGCTAGTGTCAGATAACGGGTTACACTTCGAAGCAAAAGTCACAGAAGTTGTCAACAAGTATGGGATTCAGAGACACAAATCTTCTCCCTACTGACCCCAGAACAATGGTGCAGTGGAAGTCGCCAACAAATACCTCAAAGCTATCATCAGCAAGATGATCGAAAGCTGTAGGGATTGGGCCGACCGGATCCCATACGCCCTCTGGGGATATCGAACCTCAATCCGAACCTTTAATGGGGCTACCCCTTACTCCCTGGTCTACGGCATGGAAGTTGTCCTCCCTGTGGAGCTGGAAATACCCTCGTTACGCGTCATGCTCAAAAGCAAGGTTAGTGAAGAAGACTGGTGCCAAAGCCGTCTTGACCAGCTGACCCTCCTGGATGAGAGAAGATTGAAAGCTCTTTACCATATACAGGGGTACCATCGCCGAATAGCGCAATCATTCAATAAGAGAGTCAAGGACCGCGGTGTCCGGGAGGGGGATTTTGCCCTCAAGGAGATAATATAACCCATCTGGGACCCCAGAGGGAAATTCAATCCCAATTGGAGTGGCCCCTACATTGTGAAGAAAATCTTATCCGGTGGTGCCACCATGCTCACTGACCTGGATGGGGAAGATATGGCTCGTCCAGTCAATCTGGATCGTCTCAAGAAATTCTACCCCTAGTCCAAAATCTCGGCGCGCTACGACTCTTCTCATCCCCCTTCTATTCTAAAAAAAAAAAAAACTCTTCATTTCCCTCTACCCAGAACTACGTGGGCCTGATCCTCTACAAAAACTATTTTAAAACTTTTCAAAAACCCCAGAGGTACGTAGGCAGATTATACTCCTCACATGAGTGCGGCCCTTTCTTTTTCATAAAATACTATTCTTTTCTTATCTCCGAGATCGGCGGTTCATTCTAAAATTATTTGAACAAAAGGATTATGTATGCCTTAGCGATCAGTATAGATAATTCAAAATAAAAAACTCATCGAAAGGCACAGCTGGATGACCAGAAACTTGTTTATTTCATTAATAAGAAATTACAGTACGGATTACATAAGAAAAAGGAACGGATAACTCCCTTCCCCGCCACCATAAAAAGCCAAATAAAATCCCCACATACATTCCCTATTACATAAATGAACTCCCCAGGAGTCCTACCCACAGCTACCCAAAGAGCCTGCACCCTCATCATTTACATCCTAAGGACCCCAAGTTTCCCCTGCTTGAATAGAGTGCCGCAAACATTCCATGGATCGATGAGCCTTAACCATCTTCGAAAATACAACAACACCCCCTCCCATGGAATCAGATAAAACAAACCATATTTGACCAGTCTCTACCGCCAACATCTTGCTGACTACTTTCCTCTACAACCACCTCATATAATCTTTGGGGACATGGCAAACCTTCCTGATAGACTGAGAAGGACGGGTCGACGAACGCCGATTTTCCCACAGAGATCCAAGAAACAGACGCAGACGCTCAGTCAAATCCTCTACTAGAAAGAAATTTGAGGTCCGAGGGGGCACGACCTGCGCCCAACCAAATTGGCGCAGAAGCCGCCAAGGGAAATAAAAAGAGGCTTGTCTGAGACCAACCGGCCGTACATATGAATACTCTCCTAGCTCCAGAACAGGCTGCAACTGTCCCCACCAAGGCACGAACCAATACAACCCACGAGCACCGTGCTCCACAAACCAATTCTCCCAGTTCTCAACATACAGGCCAACGCGGATGAAGTAGCGCGAAAAGAAGTTGGGTATAGACGACAAAGGATACTCTGGAGGAGTAGACAAGCGGAATCTTTCAGACAACTACATGAATAGCACCACAGGGCTACCCCTCAAAAAATCTGAACGGTCTTCTCTCCAGGCATCCATGCCATTCAGAGTCTCCGCCAATATCATCACCGTAGGATTGCGACTGTATGACATCCATGAAATAATGGCTACAAGTTGTAGGCCCACCTGCAATTCCCCAGTCACCAGCAACAATCTGGAAACCAGACCCAGAACAACGGCTCCAGCATAGCCAGCATCACCTACTTCCCGTAAATGCACGGACCGCAGCACCTCCGGGAGGGAGAGCATTCCTCCAGCAACCAATGACCTGGCCGTCGAAGGCGAGATATGAAGAAGCCCGACCAACAAATCCCTAGGAGAATGGGAAAATTAGAGCAAAGCCGTAGCAACACTGGGATTCACACCCAGTATGACAGAAAATTCCTCATAGGTAGGACAAACTTCTTCCAACAGCGGAATACATGATCTTTGGGGTACCAGAATTGTACCGCCGCCATCAACATATTCCACTCAAAAGACCGATTGCGCCACAAGGAGACTCGACGCATGTTGAAGGAATCATAGTCGACATTTATAAGAGCACATAGCTTCCAAGGCTTTGAGGTAATTGACAAACTCAATACTACCAGGGAGAGCCATCTTGCAAGACTAAAAGATAATGGGTAGATAGAAAAGATTGCAAAGGTGTGATGAAAACACTCCACCCTTACCCCTTTTTATACTTGAGAACCCTCACAAGAGACACAATCCCTGCAGAAATCGAAGAGAATCCTACCCCACAAGGTACCAAAGGCTGAAGAGGGTACCATTCAAAGACTTCAATTGGTGGGACTGGACTGAACTACCGATAGGCAGGTCAAGGTGCTTACCGATCGGCAACCCCCCATTTTTGGAAATTTCCTCCCTTCCTCTTTTGTCAAATCAGAAAACTCAATAAAAATAAATTGATATTCTCAAAAGAATTTCAAGAATCCCATTTTCTCCTTATAGGATTCCCCTTTTAAATAAAAGCTTTCCTTCGAAAATTCCAAAAATATTCCTTTTTTACGGTCTCAGTAGCAAAGTAAAAAGCGCATGTGCATGCATTCATTCATCATTAATAAAAGATAATAATAAAAAAAACTCCCATTGCATTGCATATATTTGTGTTCTGTGTTACATCAGTTTTGCAGGAAACAAGAAAAGAAAAGCCAAAAACAACGGGACTCAGCCCAAACCCACATTTCACTCCCTCTCTCTCTCTCTCAAGAGCTTCCACCCCTGCGACGCGCTCTCTTCCCCCTACGGAGAGATGACGCACCACCACTACCCAAGCCCGAGTCCTCTTCGGACGAAGCAGACGACACCAAGTAAGAAGGAACAGGGACCGCGTCCCGAATATGGGCAGTTGCCGATGATATCCAGTCTCTGATGTCCCTGAGCCAAGTGGTCCACACCCGGACTTGTTGCAAGGAAAAGGCAAAATCAGTATCAAAACAGGAATGACCAAAACAAAAAAGAAAGAGAGGAACAGAAAGGTATACCGCAGGTCGAAGGACCTCCTATGTCAAACCCAGCTCCTCCGGATCCATCGCAAGAGGACGATGCATCATCGGCACTACCCCTCCATCAGCCCGCCGAATGTTGTATGAAGGGGTATGCAACCGGACAAAAGGGACCTCCGAGGTCGCCGCCGCTGCAGATGCCGATGGACCACCACCACTGTGGGAAGACCCCACCGCCCGACTCGAACCCGCAGGAGGGAAAGGCAGGGCATCCTGTATGCTGGGCGCCATCAACCAGCTCGTCACAAAGTCCACGTAGTCATACGACGCAGCCGTATCAGTGTACAACGAGTAGGATTCGCCGATCATCGCCGCGATCCTCTCATCCTCCAACAGTTGTCACTCCTGCCTCATAGACATAGGAGGCTGCGCGGGTGGCACCACCACCTCCCCCTCAGCGATCTGACAAATTACCCTCTCCCCAAGATACTAGGAATGGCCGAACTCATGCGCCAACAAACACCTCATCCGCGCGTTCACCCCGGTCACCCCCACATCCTGAATAGTTGTCCCCCAAGGATAAAAGGTCACCTGAAAATTCCCAAGCAGGCATGAGTCAATACAATATCAGAAGGTGCAAAAACCAAGACTGAAAAGGAAAGGACCTTACCCGACCACTGGTCAGGTCGTTCAAAACCTGACGCACCGCCTCCAGGGAGAAATATCCATTCGACTGCCGATTGGCCTTACGCCATCGATACAAGCGACAGAAGTCCCCAACAGTGTCGTCCTTCAAAGCGATCAGCGGGGTATTGCACCCAATCACCTCATAGAACCATGTCTGAATTCACAAGCAAAAAAGAGACTTATTAGGAAAATGCGAATGCATGAAAGGAAAATGCGAATGCATGAAATGAAAAGGGCAAAGTAAAGAATACGTCAAGGAGATACGTGGCTCCAGTAAAAGTTTGTCGGTAGCACCGACTGAATGCATCCAAAGAAGAGTAAAGGGTCGCCAATGTCAGACTCCCCCAATCATAGAAAAGGATGTTCGAAAACATCCTCAAGTACGACAGAAACCACAAATGAACGACGTCGCCGCTCGACGCCACCATGAAACCTCTCAACACTAGCAAAATGAATAACCGGGCCATCTGCCTCACTTGCAGCCCATCCACCACATCGATCACCCTGCTCAACAAAACATCCTTCATCAAGGACAACTGGATGGAATCCACGGAGACTATCCTCCCCACATCCCCAAGTGCCGCACGCACTGCCTCCGATCTCACCCGCAAGGAGAGATCCACCTCTATCTGCTCCCCATCACATTCCAGCCCCAACAGTTGCTGCACATCTATGGGAGTCACCGTCATCTCCCCGAAGCCAAAATGGAAGGTGTGGGTAGTGTCCCACCACCTCTCCCCCAAAGCACACAGGACCGCTGTCGAACGAGGCGTCTCATCCAGCGCAGCCGCCAACCTCCCAAAACCCGCTGATGATACCATCCAGCACACCACGGGTGGAAAATGCTCCCAAACATCCTTAAGCCCCATCGTCCCGCGGGCACGCATGTTCCTCAAGGAAATATCAGACTGCCAAAAGGAAAAATCTCATCAAAAGTCAAGAAAGAAAGAAAAAAATCACCCAAAAAGAAAGGAATGCCAAAGGTCAGGTTACTTACATAACCACCGAGAATCACTCTCGAAGAGCGATGATGCGATGGCTCCCGTGTCAAGGTCCGCTCATCCGCAACCGGCTCAAATGCATCGAAATCATTCTCGTTCCCCAAAGCAAGGGGCACCCTGTCCCTCTAATCCACACTCGCCCAGTCATCAACGGTCAACCACTCCTGGTGGACAGCGGTGCTCACAAAGGCGGCCATTTCTTGAAGATCGGAGCATTAAAATAATTTGCAGAGAGAAATCGCAGAAAGAGAGAAGGAAAGAAGTTGTGAAAAATGAAGGGGATTAGCCCCCTTTATATAGAAAGCCAAACGCCATGCCGATCGGCACCTCCCCCTTCCATACCGATCGGCAGTGACTCCTCACCTTCCCGAGGCAGTCCAAAATTCCGTGCCACTGCCAAATGGCACCCCTCAGTCTATGCCTGTCGGCACTCCCCTTAAAATTTCGTACAAAAATTCATGGAAATTGCCAGAAAACCCTGAAAAATCCTCAGAAAATTCCTAAAAATCCCAAGAGGGATTTAGAACGTTTTCATCAAGAAAATTTCGCACTCCTTCAGGCGAAACTGCCTTTTCCCCAACAGAACCCTCAAAATCTAAGCGAATGACCTCTCAAACAATCACCTCCTCAACAGAGTTTACAACCTCAAACCGTTTATCTCCCCAACAATCACCTCCTCCGCTCGAATCAAGGACATAAAGCCTCCCCAGCCCTCGGCTACCCAGTGCAAAATAATATCGCATGATATTTTTCCTGGCAGAATTCAAAAGAATAACTCGCCCCAGGCGATCTCTCCCAAAGGACGATCCAAACTCTTCCGCAGCGGAACCCCTCTTCCCCAGCGGAACCTCAAATCCAATTCTTATCCCCAGCGGAACCCCTCTTCCCCAGAGATACCTCAAATCTAATTCTTATCCCCAGCGGAATCCTCAAAAGCTAAGTGAAAACTCCTCCCGGCAAAGCTCCAGAAAATCCCTAAGGATCACATGATCACTTCCCGAGCGGAATTCTCTTACAGCACCCAAAATAGGTTGTTCCCCCCCAGGAGGTCTCCTAAAAAGCTTCCCCATCTATCAGCTCCCCAGCTCAAATTGGAATCACAAAGCTCTTTCCCCAGTAAAATCGAAATCTAATCCTCAACCACTCTTGGGTCAGAATTGGCCCTGATCTTGGATCGTCACCTAAGTTAGGTCAGAATTGACCTCGGTCCTCGGTCTTCACCACTCTTGGGTCAACATTGGCCGTGGTCTTGGATCTTCACCTCAGTTAGGTCAGAATTGACCTCAGTCCTCGATCATCATCACTCTTGGGTCAGAATTGGCCCCGGTCTTGGATCGTCACCTAAGTTAGGTCAAAATTGATCTCGGTCCTCGGTCGTCACCCCTCTTGGGTCAGAATTGGCCCTGGTCTTGGATCGTCACCTAAGTTAGGTCAGAATTGACCTCGGTCCTCGATCGTCACTACTATTGGGTCAGAATTGGCCCCGGTCTTGGATCGTCACCTAAGTTAGCTCTTGGGTCAGAATTGGCCTCGGTCTTGGATCGTCACCTAAATTAGGTTAGAAATGACCTCGGTCCTCGATCGTCACCACTCTTGGGTCAGAATTGGCCCCGATCTTGGATCGTCACCTAAGTTAGGTCAGAAATGACTAGATCGTCACCACTCTTGGGTCAGAATTGGCCCCGGTCTTGGATCGTCACCTAAGTTAGGTCATAATTGACCTCGGTCCTCGGTCGTCACCACTCTTGGGTCAGAATTGGCCTCGGTCTTGGATTGTCACCTCAGTTAGGTCAGAATTGACCTCGATCCTCGGTCGTCACCACTCTTGGGTCAGAATTGGCCCTGGTCTTGGATTATCACCTAAGTTAGGTCAGAATTGACCTCGGTCCTCGGTCGTCACCACTCTTGGGTCAGAATTGGTCCCGGTCTTGGATCGTCACCTAAGTTAGGTCAGAATTGACGTCGGTCCTCGGTCGTCACTCCTCTTGGGTCAGAATTGGCCCCGGTCTTGGATCGTCACCTAAGTTAGGTCAGAATTGACCTCGGTCCTCGGTCGTGACCACTATTGGGTCAGAATTGGCCCCGATCTTGGATCGTCAACTAATTTAGGTCAGAATTGACCTCGATCCTCGGTCGTCACCACTCTTGGGTCAGAATTGGCCTCGATCTTGACTTATGTTGGGGGTGTGTACTCAAAGCAATACCACAGCAATATTGGTCTGAACCACAGTCCAATAATGTAGTAGGTATAAGAAGTAGAAAATATACTATTCCAAAATCTTTTGCTAAACATGAGTTGATTTGTGGTTACAATTCTGGAAAATTTAAACCTAATGAGCTCAATTATATAATTTTTGAAAAAGAATTATTAGCCATCAAATTAGCTGTTAAAAAGTTTCATATATTTTTAGCACCAGAAGATTTTATTGTAAGAATCGATAATCAGTCTGTCCGTGATTTTTTAACCAACCAAAAAAATATTTTAGAAGGATGCAGATTAAAATGGTTTAATCAAATTGAACTCTACACCTTTGAGGTAGAACACCTTAAGGGCACAAACAATTTTCTTGCAGACTTTTTAAGTAGGGAAAATTGTTAAAACCCAATAAACAAGTGGAGAATTTGTGAAAACCCCACTAAACCAGTGGATTAATATTAGACTACTCAGTGTAAAAAGCATATGGGTCGAACTAAGAAGTTAATACACTCTAACCAAGAGGATATTAACAATTTTTCAGGAATGGAGGAAGAACAAAAGGGACAAAACATCCCTAGAGAGGAGCAAGGACCTTGGATTACAATAGCTAAAAAGGCTAGTAGTTCAAGAAGAATTCCAGAAGCTTCGGTTAAACCAGCTGTTGCTTCATCATCTAATACACAACCTAAAAAGGGCTATGTGTATGTTGTATTTTGTGGAAGAAAACCAGGTTTTTATTATTCTTTGTACCAGTGCCAAGAACAAACAAATGGCTTCCCCGGAGCATGTTACAAAAAATATAATAATGAGGTGGAAGCAATATCAGATTGGGAAGAGTTCTTGAAAAAATTCAACCCACCTAATCTGATATATCAATTTGCAAAATTACAGAGAAAAGAAAACATTATTGTCTCTGAATTAACTGATTTTATAAATCCAGGGATACCTTTTCATATTTACAAACCTTTAAATGATTCCTGGAAATCACATTTAGAAGGCAAGACAAAAGATTTCTGAAAAAACCTAAGCCTTCTTGCTACTAGCATTGCTGAACAAACAGCAGAGCTAGACCAACTAAAATCTTTAGCACTTCAAATATTGAAAAACATCAATTTTGAAGATGAAGATTTTTCTTTACAAAAAATCAATATCTTTTTATCTACTGCAGAACTCCTGCAGAATGATTTTTCTGATAAAATTTTTAACAAGATTCGAAGAATTTGTCTCTTTGAAAAGGCAAAACAAATTTTACCAGATACTATTTTCAAGGAGGAGATTCTACCAAAAATAGAAGATCATGATCAGAAGGTAAAAAACCTATTGATCAACCATGGTGAATTTCTCAATGTTCTTGATGGCATACCCAAACTCCATATGCACATAGATGATGATTGGGACAAAGAAATCCTAGATTGGGGATTGTGCAATAAACTCATTTATCAAGTTCATTTGAATTCAAAATTCACAGCTATGCCAATGATGATCAAAACAATGATCACTCATATAATGGACTTAGATATGCGATGGAACCACACTTTTACTCTGGAAATTACTGGCGGAATTGGATGGAGATTAAGAGAAAGATTTTATTCTCCTTACCAAATTTAGTATCTCCGAAGCACCGAGCCATGGGATTGGGATGAAATGGAAAAGCAAGATCAATATAATATAGCTTATATTCCTTATATGGATTTAGAGTCATATTGGATCAAGTCTTTCCTTTCTGTCACCAAGAAGGCCACGAGTTTATATGCGGAAAAAGAGTTTAAGTTCATGGTAACGGATGGTAAGAGACTATTCACTACTTCTTTACCCATAAATTATCAGCTAACTGAAAACCAGAAAGCTGAAGCAGAAACATTTCTGGATAATCTAAGGATGAAAAATAATTTGGATGTTCCATATGAGCTATTAACCAGCGCTGAAATGTATGAGGAGAACAATTTAAACCCTCACTTGGGAGATTTAGATAATGACTATGCTTTTGATGATGTTGCATTTGCTAACCTAGATAATGCAATGGGAGAATAATAATTGAATAATCTTTCCACCTGGACGACTGGAATAATATCCAGCACATAATGTGGAAGATTCTTAAGCAATGACGTCACTCTGAATGAAGACAAAACATCTTCATCAGATACTATTCAACTTTTGACTTCTTTGTTTAAAATGGACGAAGGAGTAACTGTTTACTTTATTGTAAATCTTATCTTCTTATCCTTTATTCAATTTTATTTAAGAGTTTTTGAAATCCGAAGCCTATAAAACGGTTCTCAAGTTGTAATATCAGATCATCGATCAATATAGATCACTCTCTTTCTCTCTTATAATATACACTCTCTTTTGTAATATATTCTCTTATAATTTGATAGGTTTTCCTATCTTGTAATAAGTATCCTATTTTCTGATCAAATCTGCGCACTCCGATAAATGGTATCAGAGCTATTTCATCTTTGAATTATCTGTAAGTTAATCTTTCTTATTGTGTTTTATTATCATTATGAATATTAGAGAAGTTACTAGGTTCATAAATCATCCAACATATAATAAAGGAGAAAACTTTGATATTAAACATAAAACTATGTATAAAAAATGTCAAAATATGTGTTGTGTAAAAATTATCCATTTTATTATTTTCTATAAAAAATATTAGATATATTCTTGTTAATCTTTTCCAGAAAGGAATACTATTAAAATTCTGAAGAAATTACTGTTTAAATTCTGGTATAATATCCATAAAACCCATACGCCTGTTTAGGTTGTAAAGCTCATATGTCTTTTTGGCCGTTTTGCCCAAAAGAGGCTTTCTAAGGCTACTGTTAGACATCGGTTTTAAGCACCATCAACCAGAAATAGGAGGTCTTAGGTACCATTGGAAATTATAATGGAAGATGAACAAAATTTAAGAGGAATTTTAAAATGTATAGCTCTATGGATAGATAAACAAGAATCTATGTTTAATCATAATATGCATATAGATAAGAAATCTGAAAACCAGATTGCTTATATAAGTGCTACCATAAATACTATTATAGATATAATATTTGGATGGTCTAAAACAGTTGAAGATCAACATAAGATTAATGAAGAAAAACTAATTAAACTTCAAGTAGACTTAAACAAAGTCGAAAGAAAATTAGAAAAATATGATAATATGGTAAACTTGGATCTAAAACAAGAAACCAAGGAAAAAATAAGTGCTCTAATAAAAAAATTAGACACTATGGACATTCCTGACAATATGGGAATGAATGCTCCAGGTACTAGCGAAAATCCTCGCTTATACTATGGATCTGAAGATATTAAAGTTCTTCATACAGATAAAAATCAATCCTGCAACTATGAAGAATATATTAATATCAAAGAAGTTATTGAATATTGGAGACAGTTATATAAAGACCAAAATCTTAATATAACTGAAAGAAACAGATTGATCTAACAAATTCAGTCAACATATACTGAATATGAAGGACTCTTAACTCACTTCAATTTTGAGTTGAACTACGACTCAGATTATGAAGAAGAAACTCCTTACACTATAATCAGTAGTGAAGGAAAAAGAAAAACCCAAGAACCCCTTGAGGAATATTTCAATTGGGAAGAATATTCTCAACAACATCCTGAAGAAGCGGAGGAGTATTTGAAAAAAAGAATTACATAAAGATTATATCAATACATCTACAAGTCAAGCTTCTACAAGTGGTGTCAAGGAAGAAGAGCCAACTGTGAACTTCTCCAGAAGAGATGATTTAAATAAATGCAATGTTGCTATAAGTGGTATTTATTTAAATCTCCAAAATGTTCCTTTTAAAGATCTGGAACAAACTATCGATGATTGGGCACAATCCATGTCCATCTTGATAACAAATTATAAAAATACTTGATCTAAAGAAAAATTCTTAGACTATCTTGCTGCAACACTATAAGGTGACTGCCTTATGTGGTTACAGCAATGGGAAAAATCCACAGCTGGAAAAGCGCAAAAAGATGCACTTCTAGCTATAGGAAATTCTTTTGATAATATATTAAAAGAATTTGCCACTATAATAAAAGAGAATCTCATAGGATTCATAGGTGAACCACGCCTACAAGAAGACACTAGATACATACTTTCTAAAATAGAATTGTGTGATATCTGTCGTTTTGAAGAATTTGCAAATATTTATAAAAAATATTATTTTCTGGTAAACCCTCCAGAAGATAAATATTGGCTAGACCAATTCTTCCATAAACTCCCAACACCATGGGATGAAGAATGTATGAAAACATATCATGAATATCTAAGTAGTATAAATAAAACAAATAACATTGGTCACAGGATAGCTTGGGTTTTGCGTTGCATAACTCAAAAATGTCTTGATATTAAAGCCAAAAAACAAATTAAAAATGATATATCTGCTAACCGGGCAGGATATCTTTGTTGTAACAAAATATTAAAAGAAGAATGGAAAATTGGATGTAACCCACTTCTAAAAACCCATAAATCGTCAAAGAAAAAGAAGAAGAAATTTAAATGGAAACCTTGGCGAAAAAAGAAATTTAATACTTCTAAACATAAGAAATATTTGATGAAGAAAAAGAAATCTCCTAAAAAGGGAGATGTCGCAGCTAAGAAATGCAAATGTTATATTTGCAATGAAGAAGGTCACTATGCGCCTGAATGCCCCAACAAAGGGAAAAGCGCAAGGAAAATGATCAAGTTTCTTGAAGAACAAGAACTTGAATTATCATTTGGAGACGAACTATCAGATGTCTCAGATGATGAAATATTATATGAGATAAATTCTGAATCAGAGTCAGATGATTCTGATATAGAAATGATTTTCATGTTCAATACAATGGAAATCAAATCAAGTAATCAGACTGAAACACAGTCCATCACTTTAAAAGATATAATTGGAGAAGAAATCACTTTTACCAATGAACAATTAAGAGAAATAGAAAACCAACAACAATTGGTTAAAAAAGAAGATGTCTATAAATTGTCAAAATTTAATTTCTTGTCTACAAGAATATTTGAACAATTTGCAGGCAATACTATAGCAGGATCTACTGATAATGACACTGCTGAAATTACAATCTTTGATTTAAACAAAATCAAGAGATGGAAAAAGAAACATCTACATATTAAATATGTTCATGTAGGTTTAATCCTAATTTGCATAACAGCTTTATTTAGACAATGTATGGACACTCCAGTTGCCATACTTGTACTAGATAAAAGATTTAATGACCCTGTTAATGCCATAATTGGAGGAATCCAATCCAATTTGGTAAATGGAATTATTTGGTTTAACATAAAACTAAATTTCTTCATATCTATTGATGACCCCAATATTATTGATACTGTAAAAATCAAAATTCAAACAAAGGGGGTAGGTATGAAAGAAACTTCACACAATCTGGCTGTTCACAGGAAAACAATCCATGAACTAACCAATCTACGTAAAACAAATATTCACAATCTTGATAAAAACATTATTAAGATTTTTGAACCAAGACCTTATGAGACGGCAATCCATCCTAGACTCATAAATTAGAGAGATTTGGAGATTCCAAAATAATGGATAATTCCCCAAATCACAGAAAATCCACAAAAGAAACAACCAGAAGTGGAAATACAAGTATCAGGAAGTAATGTTTATTTCAAACATAAAGATACAAATTGGCAAACTAATTTCCCTGAAAATGATTGGGAAAAATTCAAACGCACTAAATCCTTACATGAAGGAAGTAGTAGCAATGAAAGCAAGGCTAACAAGGCTATTTCTATGAAAAATATCCAAGTACCTATTATGCCAAGTACTTCATACCTAAACGATAATGATATATCATCTTCAATTAGGTAATGAAGATATCATCTTTTCCCCTAGCCATGGGAAAAGAAGGTATACTTATGTATTAGGATATTTTAATTTTCCAGGCTATAAACAATATAGTCTTTGCACTTTAATAGATACTGGAGCCACAGTATGCTCTTGTAGACCTAATGCTTTGCCTCCATAAAAATGGATTGCAATGAAAAACCCCATTGCAGTCACAGGAATTAGTGGCACACAAAGCCTAATACAATTAAAAGCTAAAAAAGTTTCAATTTGGTTTAATGATAAAAAATTCATTATACCTAAAATCTTATGTTTCCCAGAGATGCATGGTGATTTTATTCTAGGTAATAGTTTTATCTCAGAATATTTACCATTATCTGTCAATGAAGGAACCATAAGTCTCACATTGAAAAAAGAGGTAGTAGAAATCCCACTACTTCAACAACATAAATATAAATGTGAGAAAAATTTCCATCCTATTAAAAAAGAAATTAATGTAAAATTGTTAGCTGAAACCCATTGGCTATACACAATTCTGGAAGAAAATTTTAGCGAAAACTCGTTAAAATTATGGGAAAAAAGTCCACGATATTGCTCATTAAAACTCCGAAATCCTGATGTAATAATTAGAGTAAAACCTATGGTTTACACCAAAAAGGATATTGAAGAGTTTGATAAGCAAATATACGAATTGTTGAATTTAAAGCTAATTTCAGAAACTTTTAGTCCACATTCTAGTCCAGCTTTCATTGTGAACAAACACAGTGAAATAATAAAAGGAAAAGCCCGTATGGTAATCAACTATAAAAGGCTTAATGAACAAATTGATTTCGATCGATACTTTATTCCTCGAAAAGATGTTTTGTTAAACCATACTAAAGGTAAAACCATCTTTAGTAAATTTGATTGCAAGTCAGGTTTTTGGCAACTAAAACTGACAGAAGAATCAAAACCATTGACTGCATTCAGTACACCAAAAGATCACTACCAATGGAATGTGATGCCCTTTGGACTCAATATAACACCACAAGTCTTTCAGAGATAGATGGATAATATATTCAGAGATCTCAAAGATTTTTGTATTGTCTATATTGATGATATCTTAGTGTTCTAAAAAAACATTGAGGAACACAGAAAACATTTAAAAATTTTCAGTGAGAAAATACTAAAACATGGTATTATTCTCTCTTCAGAGAAAATTGAAACTGAAAAAATAGAAATCAATTTTCTAGGATTGATCCTTTCTAAAGAAGGATTACAACTCCAAGATCATATTATTTCAAAAATAAAAGATTTTGATGAAAACAACTTGGATAAAAAACAATTACAAAGCTTTTTGGGAATTTTGAACTATGGTAGAAATTTCATTCCACATTTATCCCAGAAAGAATTACCTTTTCTTGAGAAACTCAAGAAAAACAATTTTTCATGGTCTAAAAAGGACTCTGAAATTATCAGAAATATAAAAAATTATATCCATGAACATTGACCTAAAGTTTATTTTCCTAACCTAGGAGTCACCTCAGTTAGGTCAAAATTGACCTCGGTCCTCGGTCATCACCACTCTTGGGTCAGAATTGGCCCCGGTCTTGGATCGTCACCTAAGTTAGGTCAGAATTGACCTCGGTCCTCGGTCGTCACCCCTCTTGGGTCAGAATTGGCCCCGGTCTTGGATTGTCACCTAAGTTAGGTCAGAATTGACCTCGGTCCTCAGTCGTCACCCCTCTTGGGTCAGAATTGGCCCCGGTCTTGGATTGTCACCTAAGTTAGGTCAGAATTGACCTCGGTCCTCGGTCGTCACCACTCTTAGGTCAAAATTGGCCCCGGACTTGGATCGTCACCTAAGTTAGGTCAGAATTGACCTCGATCCTCAGTCGTCACCACTCTTGGGTTAGAATTGGCCCCGATCTTGGATCGTCACCTCAGTGTGACACCCCAACTAATTATATACCGGGTAGCTACTCCTTTATTAAATTAAATCAAAATGCCAAGTTGGCTCAGTTAATAGCATCACTGTCGGAAACATTTTTTATTTTTTTTTACTAACCACCTAGTATTTAAAAAGTAAGTTGCCAAATTTTAATTAAAGCTTGATTAACATGCAGTAAAAGATTTAAAGCAAGAATAATATCACCATTCACCATAACGAAATAATAGAATAACCAACACATGATATAAATAAATCTGGAGGAAAAACTCCTCACAACAAAATCCCGCAACTGAAGTAAGTAACGAAATACTGAATACTGCATCAATACATGCCAAAGTCTGAAAAACTGAAATGGAAATGTCTCTAATAGAAATTGGGCAACATGCCCTACAGCTGAGGAATACTGAGTATGGAATCCAAATGATATAAGCGTCTAAAAGAAAATCCCTGTAGCTTCCACAAGCAGCTACAGCTCGTCATCTGAGTGAGAATCCTATGCATGGTGTCCTTCTGGCTGGGCACCTAAAATGGTTTTACAAAAAAATAGAATTGAAAGCAAACGGGTCAGAGCCCGAATGTGGAGATATTTTAAAAACCTGCAAGTGCTTTAAAAACATTTAAAACAGTATATGAAAAATACATGTTAGGACGTGCTCTCACATGGGATACTCACCTCTCGTCTAACTGTGCACTCCTAACGTTCCTGTACCCATTCATGTGTTATCTCATAACTATCTAATTCTGAAGAGTTTCTAACACTACTACTCGGTTCACGTTTAATTTCCAACCTTAACAATTAAATAGAGAGTTCTACTTTAATTCTCGGATTCCCAATTATTAACAAAACCATTTATAGATATAAGTTCCCTTTTTATCTACATAACATTACCATAACTATACTCACAATTTAACATAGTAAATTCCTTCTCGTTTAACCGTATATTTTCACATCATAAATATACAATACAAGCACCCAAAGGCTAAGCTGCGGTGCACACATACTCTGCTATCCATCCCGGTACATCACGTACATAAGGATCACGCATTCCGAATCTCTCAGGAATCGTTCAGATAACAACATCACAAATAGTGGAGGCGAACACAGTCACATCACATGGGTCACGCACATACCTACGCTCCCACGATCAGCAAACTTATTAATATCCCAATAAGTCCTTCTATGACCTATGTTCATCGAGGTAACCAATCTAAATCTGGGCAACACAAGGATAAGAAGGCCCTAAGCGAACGTAAACCTCCCGTGATAGCAAGTATGGTAGGTATGTCATACACATACAATTATATACTAAGCATTCACACATTTTAGATATCTCGATATTAATAAAGGTATACTCTACATCTTTATACCATTATTCCAAATTCATATATTTCAAGTATCCCGATAATATAGAAATTAAATTGTCGACACGTCTCACGTCGTAGTTT
The DNA here is from genome assembly GCA_949130495.1 of Sambucus nigra. Lineage (NCBI taxonomy): Eukaryota > Viridiplantae > Streptophyta > Magnoliopsida > Dipsacales > Adoxaceae > Sambucus > Sambucus nigra. The sequence continues at coordinate 368,611,705 of OX422212.1, forward strand.
CTGAAACTTAAAACCTATCTCGAATAGACTATTAAGTTCCTCTTATTCCCCCATATAACATCTTTACACCTAAGGTCTTTACTTCTGCCCCAAACCTTATTTCATCAACTTATTCAAATTTACACTATTAACCCAAATATTATCTCAATTATCGAATTTCATTAATTTAGAATAATTCCTCAAATTGAATTCTAATTAAGGTCCAAATCTCATAATCATGCCTACTGGTCTTCCTTAAGGTTAAGGGTATTCATAAGGTCTCCAATAATATCATTCAAGGATTAACACTATTAAAATTTAATTAGGGAAAAACTTTACTGATTCTGGGAATGTCGATCGATCGACCTTTACCTTCGATCGATCGATGGTGGTCGATTGATCGACTGAAGAACATCGATCGATCGAGCGCACCAGGTATGGTTACGGACTGCTTCGTTTTGCAGTTACCAATTCATCCCAAAACACCATTTTCAAGCATGAAACTCTAAGACAAGGTTACACTATCATTATACTATCATTCTACAACAGTATTAACATTCTAAAACCCATAATTCATCATTCAAAAGGCTTTGTTTAGATCGAAACTACATCAAAAATTTCCAGATTTCTTCCCCATTCAAGAACATCGATAAACTACTTCTAAACTCCATTTTTAGATCATCAATGGTTCTGTTTAGAACATATAATTCGTCCAGAATATTACTACATGCAATCCCTAACATTATTCATAACTTTTAACTTCCAATATATGGGTCTAAATTATCTTCCAAGATCGATTTCGAAAATTCCTAAACATGGAAAAGCATAGCTTGAATCAAATGAATTTAAACCACTTGCATTAATCTTTCTCTGAATTTGATGTTGAATTTGAAGGTTGAATCTGTCCTCTATCTCTCTTTCTGCAGAATTCTTTCCTTTCTCTCTGTCTCTCTACAAGTTCTTCCCAAGGATGATGATAATGGAGGTGTGTTCGGTTTTTGGTAAGTTGGGACTATATTTCAACTTCTCCCGTAGTCCATTAAGTCTCTTAGTGTAGTTAGTGGGTTTAGTGGGTTAAAGAAGAAGTCAGATTTCTATTCTAATTTTCGTCACTTTTAATTCCCAAAAATACGAAATTACCAAAATACCCTTTATGATGCCGGTATGGCCTAAAAATACCCCGGGACCCAAACTAAACTCCCGGCTAGTGTTTTCTGACTATCTCGACCCTTCCGGACGCGTTGGCGCACTCAAAATGAACATACGGGTGATGCAAATAAAATTCACTTTTTAATTCAAATAATTATATTCCTGACGCGACTGCCACGCGCGTCCCAACAAAGTTTCCCAAATTGCCGTATTTCAATCTCGTGACAATTTCAATATTTTCCAATATTCATATAATGCCAAGTATACACATTATAATAAAATACTAACTCACATCTCGTTAATATTATTATCCGGATTAATTTCCAATTAATAAACATTTAATTCAATTAATTCCCAAAAATAAATATCATAGAAAATACGGGGTATTACATACTTCCCCCCTAATAACTGAATTTCGTCCCGAAATTCGGAACTAGAAAGTACCTGGTAAGAATAACTCTGGATAACGTTCGCGCATCTCATCCTCGTGCTCCCATGTGGACTCCTCGACATTATGATGTCACCACTGAACACGCACTAACGGAACTATCTTTGACCGCAGCTTCCGCTCACTTCGGTCCAGAATAGCAATCGGCCCCTCCTCGTAGGAGCTATCTGGCTGGAGATCAATGTCCTCCACAGCAATGAGAGAATGAGCCAAATTATCTCTAAGGTATTTCCTAAGCGAGGAAATATGAAATACATCGTGAATCCGATGTAAATGCTCCGATAATCCAAGCCTATACGCAACCGGTCCAATCCGCTCAATAATAGGAAATGGTCCCACATATCTCGGTGCCAACTTCCCTTTCTTCCCGAAACGCATAATCCCCTTCATAGGAGATACTCTGAGCAAAACCTGGTCCCCCACTTGGAACTCTCTGAAGAATCTCTTCGCATCAGCATAGCTCTTCTGCCTATCTTGAGCTACCCGAATGCGACTCCGAATCAATTCTATCCTTGCCGAAGTATCCTGAATTACTTCCGGCCCAAGTAGTTTGTTGTCCCCCACCTCCAACCAACATGCTGGGGAACGATAAGGTCTACCGTATAACGCCTCAAATGGAGCCATGCCAATGGTGAACTAGTAGGAGTTATTGTAAGCAAACTCCACCAGTGGAAGATACTGCTCCCATCCACCCTCAAAATCAATGGTGCACATACGTAGCATGTCCTCTAACATCTGATTTGTGCGCTCGGTCTGCCCATCGGTCTGCGGGTGGTACGCTGTACTCAATCGCAATTCCGTGCCCATGGCCTGCTGAAAACTCTCCCAAAACCGTGAAACAAATATCTTGTCTCGATCAGACACGATATTTAGGGGCACACCGTGAAGTCTTACTATCTCAGAAATAAAGAGCTGGGCATACTGTCCTACAGTGTAGTCTATCCTCACGGGTAGAAAATGAGCGACTTTGGTCAACCTATCCACTATTACCCAAATGGAGTCGTGACCTCTCTGTGACGTAGGCAACCCCGTGATAAAGTCCATGGATATGCTCTCCCACATCCACATCGGAACCTCCAACGGTTGTAGTAGTCCTGCCGATCTCTGATGATCCACTTTTACTAGCTCACAAGTGGCGCATTTAGAAACAAACTCGGCAATATCTCTCTTCATACCGCTCCACCAATACTGACGTCTCATATCTTGGTACATTTTGTCCCCTCCGAGATGTACCGCGAATCGTGAGCCGTGCGACTCTGCCATCACCTCATGCCGCAATTCCTCCCCTTCCGGAACCACCAATCTCCCATTGAAGCGTAATCCCCCGTCTGAGCTAATGGTATAGGATTCGGCTCCCTCTGCCAATAATCGAACTATCTGCTCCTGACAGAACGAGTCGTTTGCCTGTGCCCTCACTACCTTCGTGATAATCTGCGGTGTAACAGTCATCACAGACATGAATGATCGAGCCACTGCATCCTGGTGTCCCAATTCCTTCCACTTTGCCTTCCACACTTCCGCCACCTCATCTACAGGTCTACGGCTCAACGCGTCTGCTACTACGTTAGCCTTCCCCGGGTGATACTGGATATCGAACTGATAATCTTTCATGAATTCAAGCCACCTCCGTTGCCGCATATTCAACTCCTTCTGCGTGAATAGGTACTGTAGGGACTTGTCATCCGTGAACAATCGAAACTTCTCCCCCAAAAGGTAATGTCTCCAAATACGAAGGGAAAATACCACTGCCGCTAACTCCAAGTCATGGGTAGGGTAATTCTTCTCGTGAGGCTTAAGCTTACGGGAAGCATAAGCTATGGCCTGACTCTCCTGCTGCAGTACACCTCCACGTCCTTGTAAGGACGCATCGGTGTAAACAAGATACTCAACTCCCGGTCTCGGCAATGCTAACACAGGTGCTGAGGTTAACTTGTCCTTCAACTCATCAAATGCCAACTGACAGGCATCACTCCAAATGAACGACACACCTTTACGAGTTAGATGTGTCATGGCACTCGCTATCGTGGAGAAACCCCGAATAAACCTCTTGTAGTATCCTGCTAGGCCCAAGAAACTACGAATCTCCATCGGTGTCGTGGGCCCTCACCGCGGATACCTTCCCCAGATCAACTGATATTCCTCGGTCGGAAATAATATGCCTCCAAAACTGAACCTCCTTCAGCCAAAACCCGCACTTCTCATATTTTGCATACAACTCATTCTGGCGTAGTGTCTGCAAAACTTGCCTCAAGTGCTCGGCGTGCTCCTCCTCTGTCTGGGAGTAAACCAAAATATCATCGATGAATAAAATGACAAACTGATCTAGGAAATCCCTGAACACCCTATTCATCAAGTCCATAAATGCTGCTGGAGCGTTGGTCAAACCAAATGGCATAACCCGAAACTCGTAAGAACCAAATCTCGATAAGAACGCAGTCTTCGAGACGTCCTCCTCCATGATACGCAACTGATGGTAACTAGATCGCAAATCAATCTTTGAGAAGCAATAAGCTCCTCTCAACTGGTCGAATAGGTCATCAATTCGAGGCAACGGATACTTATTCCGTATCGTGACCTTGTTTAACTCCCGGTAGTCCACACACAATCTCAGTGAACCATCTCTCTTCTTCACGAACAACACAGGGGCACCCCACGGTGAAGTACTTCTCCGAATAAACCCCTGACCCAACAACTGCTCAATCTGATCCCGTAACTCCCTCATCTCAGCTAGAGCCATACGGTACGGTGCGCGTTCTATAGGTCTCGTATCTGGTAATAAGTCTATAACAAAGTCTATCTCTCGACTGGGGGGTAGGCCTGGTATCTCCTGAAACACATCAGAATACTCCCTGACAACTAGGATCGAATCTAAAGGAATCACAACCTCCTTAGAGGTATCCTCCTCTAGGTAATACAAATGAGCGGTCGAGCCTCCCTCTGGGCGAGGCATCGCCACTACAAACATCTCTTGCCCCGGAATGGCAAAAACAATGCTCCCACCGAAGCAATCAATCATGGCTCTATAATCAGCGAGCCAGTCCATACCGATAATCACATCGTGAACATGCATATCTAATACCAACATATCTGCAGGTAATACCAGACCTACCAATCTCTACCCCTACTCCCCGGCATATAAAGAAAATAAGTGACCCACTCCCCAATGGTGAGTCGACACACGTCACTGTGCTCTCCGCTGTGTCTAACAACCCTAAAGCCTTCGCGAAATGTGTAGCTGTAAAACAATGTGTAGCCCCTGTATCAAACTGTACCTGACCCATAGTGCCATGGATAGAAAATGTACCCTCAATCGCGGGCGGTGCCTGTGGGACTGCTGCCTGGTGGACGTTATAGACACGTCCATACTGTAACTGCCCCTGTTGAGCCGGGACTGCTGGAATGGGTGGAAATGCTGCCATCCGTGGCAGTGCGGGGAGAGCGGTGGGAAACATAGGCCTCTACGGCTCCTGGCGAGCTCCCTGCTGCTGCTGCTGTGGGGCCCTGCCCCTATCAGGACAGTCCTGGCGTTTATGGCCAGTCTTGCCACAAACGAAACATTTCCCGGGGAAGTTCCCTCCTCTCTGCCCCTGTTGTCCCCGGCCCTGGTGGCCGTTACCGTTCCTCCCTTGGCCCTGCTAAAACTGCTGATGTTGACCATTTTGACCCTGCTGGCCCTGATGGCCGTTATGACCCTGTTGACCATTTCGGAATCCTCCCTGACCGTTCCTGAAACCCCCTGATCGAAACCTCTTATGATCCCCCTGCTGGGAACCCTGATCACTCAGCCTCTGCCCCTGAACAGATTGTGCCCCACTGGCACCATGTCCTCCAGTCCTGCCCTGATGGCTAGACTCTCCCAATCTCTTGCCCTCAGCCATATGAAAGCGGTGATCCTGGCAGTGTAACAAAGCAGCGTTAACCACATCAGAATAAGTGACCAACGAAAGGTTCCCTAACAGATGCTGACGGATCCTCCAAGTCAACCCGTCGGTGAATTTCTCAATCTTCTTCTTTTCTGTCAGTATCTCATCCGGAACGATATTCAACAGATTAGTGAACTCGGCCTCATAGTCAGCCACGGTCTTACCCTCCTGCTTCAGACTCATCAATCTCCTCCTCATTTCCATATGAACAGCTGACGAAAAGTACTTGCGGTCGAACCGCACCCAGAACTCCTGAATAGTGAGTGTATCCCTCTCCTCTACGGTGGTAATAGACTCCCACCACTGCAATGCAGACCCAACTAGCTTGAAAGTAGCTAGCACCTGCTTCTGAACATCCGTGCACTCATACATCCTCAAGTGCCGCTGTATATCCTTCCTCCACTAGCTCGAGACTACCACATCTGAGCTACCTACAAACTCTGGCGGATGCGCTTTCTGAAAAGCATCACGTACACGTTCCCAAGCAGACGGGAATGCATTTGCCTGTACTGGCGCGTCAACTGGCGCCCGAGGTGGTGCCTGCTGAACTACGGCAAGTGCGGCATTTACCGCTTGGGCTACTATGGCTGCAACCTCAGCAGCGTTCAACGTGCCCTGAACCGGTGCGGGCTGTGGTTCTGGCGTTGCATTCCTGGGAACTCGTCGTGCACGTCGTGGAGGCATCTGAAATAAGAATGAAGTTTATAAGTTCGCAGTTATAACTTAAAGTAGCTGAAGAACGTAGCATATACAAAAGAATACAACAGCCCTAAAGTATAAGGCTCTACATCAAAGAAAGCTCAGCGGAAACATAATAAGCCGTTCAGATCCTAAAGGACACTAGAACCTGATGCTCTGAGACCACCTGTGACACCCCGACTAATTAAATACCGGGTAGTTACTCCTTTATTAAATTAAATTAAAATGCCAAGTTGGCTTAGTTAATAGCATCACTGTCGGAAACATTTTTTTTTTTTTACTAACCACCTAGTAGTTAAAAAGTAAGTTGCCAAATTTTAATAAAAGCCTGATTAACATGCAGTAAAAGATTTAAAGCAAGAATAATATCACCATTCACCATAACGAAATAATAGAATAACCAACACATGATATAAATAAATCTGGAAGAAAAACTCCTCACAACAAAATCCCGCAACTGAAGTAAGTAACAAAATACTGAATACTGCATCAATACATGCCAAAGTCTGAAAAACTGAAATGGAAATGTCTGTAATAGAAATTGGGCAACATGCCCTACAACTGAGGAATACTGAGTATGGAATCCAAATGATAGAAGCGTCTAAAAGCAAATCCCTGTAGCTTCCACAAGAAGCTACAGGTCGTCATCTGAGTGAGAATCCTATGCATGGTGTCCTTGTGGCTGGGCACCTAAAATGGTTTTACAAAAAAATAGATTTGAAAGCAAACGGGTCAGAGCCCGAATGTGGAGATATTTTAAAAACCTGTAAGTGCTTTAAAAACATTTAAAACAGTATATGCAAAATACATGTTAGGACGTGCTCTCACATGAGATACTCACCTCTCGTCTAACTGTGCACTCCTAACGTTCCTGTACCCATTCATGTGTTATCTCATAACTATCTAATTCTGAAGAGTTTCTAACACTACTACTCGGTTCACATTTAATTTCCAACCTTAACAATTAAATAGAGAGTTCTACTTTAATTCTCGGATTCCCAATTATTAATAAAACCATTTATAGATATAAGTTCCCTTTTTATCTACATAACATTACCATAACTATACTCACAATTTAACATAGTAAATTCCTTCTCGTTTAACCGTATATTTTCACATCATAAATATACAATACAAGCACCCAAAGGCTAAGCTGCGGTGCACACATACTCTGTTATCCATCCCGGTACATCACGTACATAAGGATCACGCATTCCGAATCTCTCAGGAATCGTTCAGATAACAACATCACAAATAGTGGAGGCGAACACAGTCACATCACATGGGTCACGCACATACCTACGCTCCCACGATCAGCAAACTTATTAATATCCCAATAAGTCCTTCTATGACCTATGTTCATCGAGGTAACCAATCTAAATCCGGGCAACACAAGGATAAGAAGGCCCTAAGCGAACGTAAACCTCCCGTGATAGCAATTATGGTAGGTATGTCATACACATACAATTATATACTAAGCATTCACACATCTTAGATATCTCGATATTAATAAAGGTATACTCTACATCTTTATACCATTATTCCAAATTCATATATTTCAAGTATCCCGATAATATAGAAATTAAATTGTCGACACGTCTCACGTCGTAGTTCCTGAAACTTAAAACCTATCTCGAATAGACTATTAAGTTCCTCTTATTCCCCCATATAACATCTTTACACCTAAGGTCTTTACTTCTGCCCCAAACCTTATTTCATAAACTTATTCAAATTTACACTATGAACCCAAATATTATCTCAATTATCGAATTTCATTAATTTAGAATAATTCCTCAAATTGAATTCTAATTAAGGTCCAAATCTCATAATCATGCCTACTGGTCTTCCTTAAGGTTAAGGGTATTCATAAGGTCTCCAATAATATCATTCAAGGATTAACACTATTAAAATTTAATTAGGGAAAAACTTTACTCATTCTGGGAATGTCGTTTGATCGACCTTTACCTTCGATCGATCGATGGTGGTCGATCGATCGACTGAAGAACATCGATCGATCGAGCGCACCAGGTATGGTTACGGACTGCTTCGTTTTGCAGTTACCAATTCATCCCAAAACACCATTTTCAAGCATGAAACTCTAAGACAAGGTTACAATATCATTATACTATCATTCTACAACAGTATTAACATTCTAAAACCCATAATTCATCATTGAAAAGGCTTTATTTAGATCGAAACTACATCAAAAATTTCCAGATTTCTTCCCCATTAAATAACATCGATAAACTACTTCTAAACTCCATTTTTAGATCATCAATGGTTCTGTTTAGAACATATAATTCGTCCAGAATATTACTACATGAAATCCCTAACATAATTCATAACTTTTAACTTCCAATATATGGGTCTAGATTATCTTCCAAGATCAATTTCGAAAATTCCTAAACATGGAAAAGCATAGCTTGAATCAAATGAATTTAAACCACTTGCCTTAATCTTTCTCTGAATTTGATGTTGAATTTGAAGGTTGAATCTGTCCTCTATCTCTCTTTCTGCAGAATTCTTTCCTTTCTCTCTCTCTCTACAAGTTCTTCCCAAGGATGATGATAATGGAGGTGTGTTTGGTTTTTGGTAAGTTGGGACTATATTTCAACTTCTCCCGTAGTCCATTAAGTCTCTTAGTGTAGTTAGTGGGTTTAGTGGGTTAAAGAAGAAGTCAGATTTCTATTCTAATTTTCGTCACTTTTAATTCCCAAAAATACGAAATTACCAAAATACCCTTTATGATGCCGGTATGGCCTAAAAATACCCCGGGACCCAAACTAAACTCCCGGCTAGTGTTTTCTGACTATCTCGACCCTTCCGAATGCGTTGGCGCACTCAAAATGAACATACGTGTGATAAAAATAAAATTCACTTTTTAATTCAAATAATTATATTCCTGACTCGACTGCCACGCGCGTCCCAACAAAGTTTCCCAAATTGCCGTATTTCATTCTTGTGACAATTTCAATATTTTCCAATATTCATATAATGCCAAGTATACACATTATAATAAAATACTAACTCACATCTCGTTAATATTATTATCCGGATTAATTTCCAATCAATAAACATTTAATTCAATTAATCCCCAAAAATAAATATCATAGAAAATACGGGGTATTACACTCAGTTAGGTCAGAATTGACCTCGGTCCTTGATCGTCACCACTCTTTAGGTTAGAATTGACCTCGCTATACCTTTACCCTAAGCCCGCAGATTCGTCTTTGATCCGCATAATTGATCATCCCCAGCACCCTCCTTAGGTCCTCAGAATCAGCCTCAACCCTATGAATCGGTCATACTCCCTCAAAAGCATCATATGGTGTCTATTCGACGGTCTTTATTTGTGCCAAACTCACCCATCGAGGGGCTATGTAGACACCCCATTCTATTACCCCCTGACTCTCCTTAGGTCCTTAGTACCTCCCTTAATAACTGTAAACCCAGGTCACGTCCCGAGTACTGACCTGAAGGCCATCGGGCACTCCCCAGCTCAGTTTGACCCAAAAGTCAAGCTCTTCATCTCGACCAAGACTGAATGAATCTTTGAAGGTCACTGAATACCCTTTCCAACGGTCCACCCCGTGCGCGATTCCGACTTACCATGCGGACGAACGGTCCGTTTGCGTCCGAAACCTGACCTAGAGGCCACCGGGCGCTCCTGGGCTCTGTTTTACCTATGTAAACTCTTCAGCTCGACTGGGGCTGAATGAATCTTCAAAGGGACCTGAATACCCTTTCCCACGGTCCGCCCCGTGCGCGATTCTGACTTTCCATGCACGCGAACGACCCGTTTGACTCCGACCGGTCCCGGTTGACCAAAGTCAACTCCCCAAACCGGGTCAAACTCTTTGGAATGTCGAAGTAAATCTCCTAACCTTTCCAACGATATGCCCCATGCACGATTCGAACTTACCATGCGGACGAACGATCCATTTGCGATCGAACGATTTCCCGTTCAATGGACCGACAAACGCTTCCGAGCCATATTTGACCCAAAGTCAACTCTCGAACTCGGGAGCGGTCTAAAGGACTTTCTAAGGTATCTAAATTAACTTTCCAATGGTATGCCCCATGCACGATTCTGACCAACGGTTTGCCCTCGGCGGCCGATTTTCCAAAAAAGCCTGAAACACACTACCAAACGGCAGGTTCTAGAACCTGCCTATCGGCATCTGCTTGCCGAAAGGCAGGAAGGGATCTATGTCAATCGGCAGAACCCCGGGCCTATAAAAGGAGGCCTTCACCTCATTTGCAAAGGGATCCCATATCTGATAAAAATCTCTCTGAACGAATCCCAGAAACCTCTCTCGAAGGCAGCGTGGTTTCAACATCCAAATCCCTTTTTTACTTCCACTTCCCATCATCATTTTCATCAAACTTGGTGAATTAGCCACTCTTCATCATCATCCAAGTGCAAGGGTTGCTCTCCCACATTCAAGATCAAACTCAAGATCTTCAAGAAGGTCCAACTTTCTCAAACTCTCTCTTAAATTCTCTTAAATTCTCAATAACTTGTTTCATTACGTAGCACCTTCTATTATCTCTTTTCATACATCCTAATATACTTTTTATTTACTATTATTGCACATCTCTTATTTTCATATAAATAAAAAACCCCAAAACAAGAAAAAGAGGGTTTGTTCAAAAATTCCAAATAGGGATTCTCACACTTTTCCCACACTTTTCTCCCAACTAAAACACTTTTTCTACACACGCACACTCACAAATAAGAGATTCCCCATTTTGTATTGGTGGGATAAACCCCACCCCTCGTCTTATATGTGAACTATGTGGACTTTGATGCCTTTATAGGCTACGTAGGCGTCTCGGGGTAAAATCCGAGACTCGAGTCCTTTTTCTCACTTTTTCTCTCATTTTCTATCTTCTCCAAATCCACTTGTCTTATATTATACATATACTTGGTCTTAGTGACGCATTGCCCCATGTACGTTATTGTTCCCTTATAACGATCAATGTAGGGGTAATCGCGTAAATCTCATTTTTTCTAATATTACTCTTATATCTTCCTACGGATGACTCGCTTTATCTTTTCCATGATGCAAGTTGAGGATTCCTACCTCCATTCTATATTTATACACATGCACACATATCACGGGGGGAAACATAAAGGAAAATAGCAAATATTCATGAGAGACCGAAAGGGCGGAATGGGTGCCTAACACCTTCCCATTTCGTAACTAAGCTTCCGAACCCTTCTGGAATCATTTTGGTTTCGCACGCACCAGTATGTATTTGGATGCCATCCTTCGGGGTGGCTTCCCCTTTTTCTTTTGTCTGTTTTGAGTAAAATAGACATGCGACTCTGAATCTCTCTACATTTTTCACACCTCACAAATCGATGCCGGCCGAAGCGCTCTCCCGAAAGGGACGCGCAGGACCCGAAGGATCCTTTTCCTCCACGGTGGGGATTGGGGATGGCCACATTCAACATTTAAAAAAGGTTTCTCCTTAACCTAAACCCAAATAACAAGACCTAACACTTTTTATTATGATAATTGTCACAAAATTGGACATTTGAGAAAATTATGTTTTTTACTCGAACAAAACATATCTTTTAATCATGGTAAGGAAAAGAATTATGTGAGTAATAATAAATGTCAAAAGGTTTTTGATTCTAAAAAAATTTCACCTAAACTCGTTGAAAGACAAACGGGTTAAAAAAAAGTCAAACCGTTTTTGAAAAGGACCATAGAAAAAAACGAAAAAGTGAAGAAAAATGCACTTCATGTCCCACCTTATCCAAAAGCTCCTGGCATGAATCGTATATGGGTTAGGAAAAACATTTTGGATATAATAAAAGTTGAAACTAAGAAAATTTTGAAAATTAGTCCACTTCACCTCTAAACGCTAGAGGTTCATTATTTTGGTCAAGCCTTTGTTATCATATCATTTCATATATCTTATGCTAGGCTATATACTTTTGATTTATATACAAGTCTATTTATCATTAGCATCATTGTTGATAACTTATAAGTGAATTTTTTATCTTCTTGATTTTTTCTTACTTCATACCTTGAATAATTCAAAATGATTTAGTTTTTTAGAATGCTTTTCAAAAAAAATTCCAAAATTATGCTTTTAGGATTGTCACATCTACTTGATCTTTTATATGATCCATATGTGTTATATTTATATGCATATTAAAAGTGTTGTTGTTTTACATTGGATATATATATTCTTTGCATATGATCATTATCTTTGGATTGCCTATTTTGTATTTAGGCTTTGCATCATGTTTTAGTCTTAAGCTGGTGATTTTTCTACATTGATTATCTTAGGAATTAATTGGTTATTTTCATGAGAGTTTGATTTTGTAGGAACATGTTTTGGATTATATGATTCATGTGTATCTTTTAATCCTATGTCATTATCTTTTTTTGGTTGTATGTATCTTCCATCGAAAATAATTTGGTACATTCATGTTTATGACTTTTGTAGTTGGTATACTCCATGACATATTTTTGTATATCACAATGTATTATTTGATCATTTTTATTTTTATTTGGGTATGTGACATGTGCTTTATGAGATGAACTTGTTTTTTATTTTAAGTCATATAATCTTTCATAAAATTTATGCTTGAGAATATATTATCACATCTTGTTGCACTTTATACCGCACTGCACATTGAGTTGATGTCACTTTATGGGGAATGACAAAGATTTATGATCTTATAGAAAGAATTCAAAGCTCCATTACACTTATGAAAGAGTGCATGTGTATGTGAGGATTTTTATCCATGATTTGGAGAATTTGAAAAGGCTTATGCTATTTAAAAAATGATGAGTGATTATGCGGTTAGGGATACAACATTAAGGATAATACTAACATTGAAAATTGAAAATAGTATCCCATATTTGTACTTGAGTGAAAATGTCCACATGTAAAAGAAATTTTAAACACAACAATGTCTCAAATGTCCTTTTATATCTAAAACTCGATAACACTAAAGATATAAGACAAATGGTTTTAACCAATTACTAATTGAAAGGGAAAAATGGTAGCTGAAAATGATCCTCGAAAGGATTTTGGAGATTTCACTTAAGTTAAAGCTTTGGATTCTTTATTTTATGATCCATTATCTTAATTGAATATGAGCTTGGACCTTTCTCTCAATGGTGTTCATTTCTATTTATTTTGCACGATCGAGATATGGTCTTATATTCTTGGTTAATGCTCTCATCATGTTATTAGCCTTTTATAAGTAATATTTTTTTTGGATTATGAACATTGGACATACAAATTGAACTTGGTAAGTGTGATAATATTGTATATATTTTTACTTATCAAAAATAGGTCTTGGAGTTGTTATCTTATTGCATAAATGCTGTTGTTTCATATAAAACCATTTATTTTAAGATAGTTTGTGCGAAGCGTAATTGGTATCACTTTCTTTGATTCTTATTCTCTTTTTCCATGTAGTATTTCTTGCCTGTTTCATTCAATGATTTAATTGAAATGCATGTTTGGGGATATCTTTTTTTGTTGAGTGATAATTTTGGTATACAACTGCTCTTTCTTAGTCTTAATTGGCTTTAGACTTGCTGTTTCTTATGCATGTTCTTAGAGTATATGGAATTACTGTTGATTTTGATATTGCTAAAAAAAATTCATATGTATATACATATATATTGATACCATTATTTCGAAATTTGGGATTAATATGTTATATTCAAATGTTGTTTCGATCATTACTTGATTTGATCATATATGATAGGATGCCAGATTGAAATGGTTTACATCATAGTGTATCATATATGAATGATGGTTACTCTTCATGATATTACCCATAGTCCACTTTTGGATGTTTCTTAGACATATTTCATAGATACTTATTTTATCATGTGTTATCAATTGTTGTCTAAGATTATGTTTATGGTATCATTTATGATATAGACTTTGATTTCTCAACTGGTATCTACTAGTATCTTTTATATCTTATATTCTTTGCTCGTTGTGCTTAAGTTATGTTTAGTATGTTTTGAGTATTTTTGTTAAGACCTTGATGATATATATATATGGCTTGTTATATCATTATTGATCACTTGCGGGTTTATATGTTATATCATGTGATTCATACCCTTTATTTCTATCGTCTCCTTGTGATTATTGCGTTACATAATATATTTTTCACACTCTAAGCTTATTTTTTCTAATTATGTCATATAGCTATATTCCTTGTCTCCTAAATGAATTGATTTCTTAATATTTTCATCTATCCTAGTTAGGGAGAAGTTTTCTAAAGGGAGAAACGTCTTGATTAACGGAGTAAATCAATTTGTGATAAAAAAAGTTAGCTATAGCATAGAAAGAGAGAAAATTTATATTCTTAGACCATACTTAATGCTATAAAATATTAGGGAGAATTTAGTTAGGGATAATAAATTTTTTGTATTTTGGTATCATAAATAATATGTTCGTTCATTATATCATAGTTATTTTTTATGCCTTATATATTGTTATCATGTTTTCATAAGCTATTTTAACTTTTATTTCAATCAGATATTGTGATACATTTGTTTCACTGTTTTGGTTTATCTTTACTAATTCATTTCTTTAGAAAATATTTCATTATTTTCAAAATGATTCTATTTCTTGATTCTATCTTTTTTTTTCCTTTGTCAATTCTATGACAAAAAGTGGGAGAAGATCCTTCAAAAAGGAAGAGTATCATTCTAAGGGGGAGAGTATTTCCTTAAGGGGAAGATATTTTAATAAAGAGGAAGTATCATTATGTGATATTGTGATATAGTTTATATGGAAACTAAATAGTAATAGATGACTTAGCGAATGAAGTTTATTTATCATATCTCATTCAGATATTATATAAACCATGTATATCTTCTTTAGTGTTTAGATTCCCTTTGTTTACATTGTTATACCTTTTATTCCTCTTATTACTATTGGTTTCTTGTCAACTATTTACGCATTAGTAATGTGATATATTCGCTAGTGCTTGATAGGAAACAAGTTTTGAAATTTACAAATGGTTGTGTTGTTCTATCGTTTCACGCCTTTGGTTGGGCAAGTCATGTCATAGGTTATAGATTTGATTCATTTGATTGTAATATTTTATTTTATGTGTTTTTTTTCATGGAATAGACAAAGAGGGATATTGTATGAGCACAAGTTTACTCAAAATCTTCATAGGATTATCTTATCCCGTTCTAAAACATTTTGAGTCGTACTCTTAGTTGATTTGAAAAGCTTTATGTTCATGATTATAAGATCAGACTTCTTCATCTTCATTCGAGATCTACCTTATGCCATGAAAAATGAGAATTATTCTTTAGTATAAAACTAAAGGACTTAGAAGACTGAGTTTCACCCTTGGTTTAATATAACTAAAATATGGATTTTCTTAAATTGGAAATTGTGTTAAACATGTGTGGATATTTGGATATTGACAAATTCACTATGCAATATACTTTTCATATAGAATTTTTTTCCCCTAGAAATTGAATCTCTATCTTGGTATTTTAATTATGAGTGTTCTAAGGTGTGAACAAACATACTTAGAGTTTTTTTCCAAAATTTATTTTGAAAACTTGGATGGAAAATATTTGCCAAATTCTCTAGACAAGTGCGGGACCTTCACTTCATCAAATAAGCTTTTCATTAATACTTTTCCTATGTCCAAAATCCATGATCTTTCTCATGACCTGTCTTTTTTGTAGCTTTGTTATAGTGATGACTTTCTTCACTGCAACCAAGCTCTAGCAAAAGTAGCAGATATGGCATAATAAGAAAATCTTTACTAAAGATCGCTTGGAAAAATGTGTAAATTATCTTTTGCATCCACATGTTTTATTGTTGGGGGTTTGTGGACAAGAATGTGACACCCCGCTTAAAATAATAACGGGTGGCCAGCCCTATACCACTTTACATCAAGAATCTCAGATGGCTCATTCTCAGCATCAGCAGACTATACTACAATAGATAAGGCTAACTACCCGAAACCATAAAATCGGATGCAAAAAAACAATAAAACACGCAACGAACAACAAACCAACAATATAGATATTTAGCAAAGGTAAAATTGTACACAAGTACCATGATAAAAGAAAGTACTAGAATAAAATGAAATGAGTACATACAAGGAAATATACTCGAATAAGCTGTCGGGTCACAGACAATACAATAACCATAAAGAAGAAATATAAATAGCTACAAATAACTCTTGGGTGTAAACCCGGTGCACAACATGAATCCTATCTAGATTTACACAGGAATAGGAAGTGACTACAATCTAAATCCCGCAACATTCCGCATCTGCTATGGATCCCAAGACTCTAGATAGAAAAGCATTGGGTATCCATACGGTAGGACACCTGTAGTACAATATATATATAAATAGCAGAAGAGAAATATAAACGGGTCAGAGCCCGAGGTGTAAAAATATTTAGCAAGTGTGTTAACCGTGCATAATAAATATAAATGCACTATTTCATAATTAAAAGTGGAGTTGCACTCTCGTGAAACCCCAAACTCACCTCTCATTTACGGCGTGCACCTAATCGTGTCCTAGATCCTTAATTAAGATACCCCACTCCTTTAATGATAACCTACATTAACATACGCACGGCCTATACCCTTATGACCTGCCATCCTAACATAACCCAAGAATACTTTCCATTCTAATCACACCAATATATATATATATATATATATATATATATATATATATATATATATATATATATTCACATATATGCCATACTAGGCTCCCGTGATTCCATTTGTTAACTTAAACTAGTTATAGTCTTAATACGTCACACATTAACATTAACCTTCAATATAAGAGTTTATTCTCTAAATAACATACATACAATTAATAAGGACTAAACTTCTCTCCACTCTAAACATTGCACTGCGTTTCGTGGGTGGGGCGTCTCGCAAAGCGAAATCCAAACAAGGAACCCCCTCGATACACTACTCCTTAACAATGTTGATCGTAGATATCTATTATGTCTTCTACACAAATCCTATTACTGCAACTACTTAATTATAGGGTACTATCTAAGAACATAATTATAATCTCTATTAAATCCTTGGGTCGATATAACCACACTTGTCTCTAAGTACGATCATTCGACCCCAATGAACTAGTACACCAAAATCACCCAAGATGTACATCATAGAAACTTCATATCCTCTTCACCTATAGGATATACAAATATATATTTACTCTAAACATATATAAGAAATCATTCATTCCAATAACCACGTATACATCACACGCATAATGTACACTTTGCAATACACATAACATAAAATGGTTATAGGATACCAAAATACTGCACCATGCTGTCATCTTCCAGGAATTACTCACTTTCTCCCGGGGTCACCACCTATTGGACTATTATCACACAGCCATGGCAACAGAATCAATCATAATGTATGGGAAGCGGTCATAGTTTCTAGTCGGCAAGTGAGAACGACCCATACCCAAAACTCCTCACCCCCCAAAATAAAATCACACAAATAAAAATGGATGACTATGACCGGGGGATTATCCACACCCTACTTCTCAAGCCAGGGGCTCACCCTCATCGCGCAACTTCCCATGATAGCATGTGCCGGGTATGCTTCACATCATAAGTATATATATCATTCACATACACTATATATATATATATATATGATCACACCATATATACAAACCATCGCGCACGGCATAAGCATTCACGCCATATGTACACACATATATATACATATCTACACATATCTATATACACATATACACATATATATAAACTATCTCTCGTCCGTATGTATGAGATTTATAAACTCGGCTATACGTGTACACAGTCCTCATTATACTAGTCGTCACTCCAAGCATATTAACTTAATTCGTTATATAAATACGATCCCTCACTTGAAGCATGTTCATCCATTACCCCTATGATATGAATAGTCTTCCAATATATCCAAGATTATGGTTATCAACCCAAAGTTTAATGTATATAACAATCATTACACATCCCATCTATATCCTAAAGCACATCGATATATCTTGTAATAATTCCGACTATTGGTATACACCTAACTAATAGTATTCAAACTTCAAACTTCAAGCTCAATCCTAAATTCATTCCATTCTCCCATCCATTATTGGAATCCCCATTGTTAAACACACACCGATATATAATAACTATCCCGACTAGATTTACAACACACCCTATTCTAGTTGATAGTATGATCCAATCGCTCTCAATTCCGACTATGGTTCAATTTTCCCTATGAACCCTTAACATTAACGCATAAATATGAAATAACCAACTAGGCTATAAGTACCCACATAACTATTCTATTTGATAATAATCTAAAGCATATACCGTAATACCTCTTAACTTCAAACGCACATAAACAAAAAGAGTCATCCCACCATCATATTAATATAATCCGCCTATCATTCAGTCCACAATCGTTTCCTTACTAAAAGAGGCATCCCACCCTCATAATCCATTTCTAACATAAGTCCAAAAACCCCTATTCATCTTAAGGCACAAATCCCTTAATATTATATCATAACCCTCCATAATAAGTCCATTAAGAAGGCCCCTAAGAATAAAACCCAAAAGAAAAGGGGTAAAAGAAAATCCCATTATTGGGTTAAAAACCGAGGACTGGTCGACCGCGATTCTAAATTTTTGCCCTACAAAGAATGCAGTAGGCTCTTCCCTTGAGGCGCGGTGGACCGGTCCCCTGGCCGCGGTCGATCGGCCATACCAGATATCTTGGCCATTTTCCATTTTTGAACAAAACCAAACTCTCCAAACACCCAAAATATTATCATCCAACCCTGAACCTTTAACTCAATCATATTCCTCACATCAAAACCCAACCTACATCTCATCTCATCAACTTTAATGCCCTCAATCCCATATATAAACATCAAATTTAAGGTAAAATACCCAAAAGCTAGGTTTTGACGTATAGCCCAAAATTTCACTTCTTTTATCCACAAATTATGAAATGAAATACACAAATGAAATATTTAGCAAGATTAAACACTTGCCTCAGAATTGTAGAGGTTGAATCATCCCCGAAATCACGTACGGGCCGAAAATCTCCAAGATTTCTCCTCTCTCTCTCTCTCTCTCTCTCTCTCTCATTTCTTCTTCTTTCTCTCTTTATTTCTCTTTATAGGGTTTTCTCTCTTTCTCTTAAATGAGATAAGGCTGAATTCGTAAGCCTCTTAAACCTATAAAACACAAGTCCCAGTTTTAAACGGTAATACACACTTTAAATGACTCGTTTACTCCAATTCGAGTCAAACTTACTTAAAAATATTCCGGAACCGAAATAAATTCCAAGGATAGTCATTTTGACTATCTCGACCCATCCGGAATCAATGGCGCACTCAAAATCATCATCTGGAATACTTTATAATGTCCTCAATTTTTGGACCTCAATTACCAAATTTTAAAATTCCCCAACTTAAATAAATTTTATTTCTCCCAAAAATTTAATTTCTCTATCCCAAATTCACGAGGTATTACAAAGAATAACCTAGAGGCTTTGAGATATTATGGCCACAAGTGTAAATTCAAATTTAGTTCATCTTCTTCTCCAAACAAAAATGTGGTTGAGTTTCAAGGTTTTCATTGTATTATCAAGCTATAAAGAAATCAAATTTTCTTAAGATAAAAAACACTCTTTGTATTTTTAAGATATCCATTGTTGTTTACTATTATTTTTAATGTCATTTGAAGTTTAATTACTTGTTCGCAAGACTTGAACAAGATTTTACAAAATTTGTTCTTGAGATACTTTGAATTTTTTTATATCTCTAAAATACTTGTGAATTTATTTTGATTACCCAAACACTTTAAAAAACTTGCATCAACCATCAAGAATCTCACATCATAGGAACTTATAATTACATTAGTTGCTTCTCACTTGTTCCAGTAGAATAACATAGGTTTTTCAATTATAAAGAAGATTTAAAGTTTGGTTGAAACATGATATTATCAATGGAAGTTGACACTTATGACATGTTAAAAAGGAAGGTTTCCTTTAAATTAAATTAATAAGCTCTGATACTAATCTGAAAATGTAGTTTCCCTAAGTTATATGCTTTGATAACCCAATTTTAAATTCAAACTGAGATGGTTCATAAAAATTCCAAAATTTAAACTTCTTATAAAAATTAATCAAATTTTAATTTCTCCAAAATTAAAATGAGATTAAACAAAACAAATATTTGGGTTTACACATAAATGAAATTTTAATCTATTTCAAGTTCAAATTATGCCAAACAAACTTAAGCATGCATTTGCCAAATTAATTAAAATGACCCAAACATTATTAGCACCCAAATTACACTAAAGTCGTGATTTAACCAAATACTATATTTTTGTTTCTAAGCATGAATCTAGATGTCTTTACAAGATAAAATAAACAATAATAATACAAGACCACGATGTACGAAGAAAACCCACAATGGAAAAACCTCGGACGGCCCAACCAACAAATCCACTAGATATGGTTTTACAAAATAAGACAAAAGACTTACTTTCTCAACTCGACTTCCTCTCAAGCCTGGACTCTTCTTATTGCTTCCACCTTCATCTAGTTGATAACTCCGAAATCCACCGCAATCTCAGAATCCACCGATGGGGCTCAGCTACCATCAACTACACATGATAAAATAAAAATTATCGTTCTAACGACATTTCAAAAAAACCAAAAATGCTTTTTATGCCTAGAAAATTTTATGCAAAGTTTTGAAATGATTTTCTGAGAAAAATAAAGTATCATTATGATAAAAGTTTATCAAAAGACACCCATTAAAAATTAACCAATTCTATATATATATATTAAATGCATTCATACCTCTAGAGACCTTGGAATCCAAATGTTGATGACGTAAAAGCTTCTCACATAAACCGACAAGGATGTAATCTTCAAACACTTGGCCGCTACGTCTTCAACTCAAACGTCATAGGCTTGAAGGGATATGGAAAAGTACTATCCTATTACTCAATTAGTTTTGTCCGTAATTAAGCCAATACTACATATAGACTTGATTGAAAATTAGCCCTTACAGATCTCCCCATTGGCTATTCCGGGACAAAACCCCAAATAAGAATCCTATGGGCTCAAGGTCTTCTAAAAGACACAAATCCTCCAAAGATAAAAAAAATTACAGACGCTTGATAAGAAACCTGGGATGAAATGCTTTGCTGCTTTAAAAGTTGCCACTCAAGATGAAAACCTTCACACTTAACATACTATCAAATGCATAGGGAATATAACAAGATAAACAACATAATTAAATACTCCCCATTCTTCTAACATGACCTACCTAAGAAAGAGATATCTCCCCCTAAGTTAGATCTCCCAAAATAAAAGGTTTAGATACAATTTCTCCCTCATTTTGTTTTGGAATAGACAAAGATTAAAAATGCATTAAATAACCTATTTCTCCTCATTTAAAATAAATATATCACGTGGCATGGGAAGCAACTAATCCAACACAAAAATTAATAAATACCAACTATGATGCGACATAAAAATGATACCAAATAGAGTAGACTAATATAATCAAGTGATATCAATCGCAAGAAGAAGAATATATATCTCAACATGAATCATACATGGACTAGATAGCAAGCGAGAGACTCAAAAATAAAATAAATACCATATATATATGCACAAAAAATACCAATAACACTCACGCACATATACATAGGTATACACACCACACACGACACAAAATACAGTAAATTTTCCAGACTCATATTACAAAAATGTGTCTAAATAACACGTGGTAAATGATAGTGAAGGGATGTGAACTAGAAACAAAAGAATTAAGACCCAATCACTTAAACATGTTCACAGAGTTCTTATTGGAATACAAAACTTTATTAAACTTGAATATATCCTCATGTGACAGGATAAAGTGAACTCAATGAACAAACATACACAGTGCACACAAGCCTAGAAATTTTGATGATTCTACAAACCAATAGAGTCATGACAAAAATATTATAACTAGTGTAAAACTAAAATACACGACCAAAAAATATCTTTTTGAGTTTGTCAAAATTTTTACACAAATAAAGAAAATTCAACACAAAAGACAAATAAAATCTTTTTGTATTTTTTTTAAATAAGACACAATAACTAAAAATTAAATACAAAATATATACAAGTCATAATTCTAACAATGCATATAAGATGAAGCAAAGACTAGAAAATGACAAACAAATATACAACTAGCAAGAATATATCAAGAGGCACGGCTAGTGTATATAAACAGACAAGCAATTATTCGCAAGATATAGCAAGTGAGGAGTCATGTTCTAGCATGTGGGAACCATTAAAAATAGAAAATTTCAAAAATGATATATTTTCCATATTTACAAAAAAATCCCTAAAAATTAGGATCACGTGATAAACTAGCGTAACCCGCTCTGATACAACTTGTAAAAGGAAGGTTTCCTTCAAATGAAATTAATAAGCTCTGATACCAATCTGAAAATCTAGTTTCCCACACTTATATGCTTTAATACCCCAAATTTTAAACTTCTTATAAAAATTAACCAAATTTTATTTTGTTCAAAATAAAAATATGATTAAAGAAAAAAAATATTTGGATTTACACATAAACACAAATTTAATCTAATTTAAGTTCAAATAATGCCAAACAAACTCAAGCATGCATTTTGCCAAATTAATTATGCCAATTTGAATTAAATTAAACTAAAACGATCCAAACATAATTAGCACCAAAATTACACTAAAGTTTTGATTTAACCAATTTTTAACTTTTTAATACTAAGCATGCATCTAGGTGTTTTTGCAAGATAAAATAAACAATTACAACACAAGACCGTGATGAATAAGGAAAACCCACAACGGGAAAAATCTCAGATGACCCAACCAATAAATCCACTAGACAAAAGACTTACTTCCTCTACTCGACTCCCTCTCAAGACTTACGCTTCTTCTTGCTTCCACCTCCTTCTAGTTGATAACTTCCAAATCCACCGCAGCCTCGGAATTTGCCGATGGGGCTCAGCTACCGTCAATTACACACGAAGCCTTTCTTTGTATGCACACCGCAAAATAATGAATGGACTCCTCCGTAGGAAACTTTTATCCTTTTTGGTAGAGATGGAACCCGGTGCCAACAATATGATCTCAGACAATATAATATATATAGTAACTTGGATGAAACTAAAACATGGGTGCAAACTTTATGTTTTTGCACAAATTAAACCATGAAAAATCAGCACACAAAATGAGACTTTGGGGATATGAATATTTTCTCTCTAATCCTCTCTAACGTCTGGAAAATTCATTTGAAAAAACTATTCTCAAACTCATAAAAACAAGTACAAAAGCAGTGATAAAGTGGAAAGTTTTTTAAGCAAAACTATCAAAAATTGACGTCGGTCGTTCGAACGACTTTTGAATGTCGTTCGGACGACATTGTTCGAACGAGATTACTAACGAAAATTCAATGTTAAAAGTCATTAAATATGTCATTCGAATGAAACTTTTAACGAGAAAATAATGAAAATCTCGTTAGATAAGTCGTTCGAATGAGGAAAAATTATCGTTCTAAAGACATTTTAGTAAAACCAAACATGCTTTTTAAACCCATAAACTTTTATGCAAAGTTTTTAAATGATTTTCGGAGAAAAATAAAAATTGCTATGACAAAAGTTTATGAAAAGACACCCATAAAAATATTAACCAAGTCTCTCTCTATATATATTAAATGCATTCATACCTTTAGAGACCTTGGAATCCAAATGTTGATAACATACAAGCTTGGCACATAAATCGGCAAGAATGTAATCTTCAAACACTTGGCCACTACGCCTTCAACTCAAACGTCATAGGCTTGAAAGAATATGACAAAGTACTATCCTAAGACTCAATTAGTTTTTTCTGAAACTAAGACAACACTACAAATAGACTCGATTGGAAATTTTCCCTTACAACATGGAAGGTTGGATATAGATCCATGAATAACCCTCATACTAGAAGGTGGAATAAGTATCTTGTGCAGGTTGTGTATTATTGAGTCTAGGAGAGGTTCAAGTTTGTAAGTCATTTATCCCTTTGAAATTTTTTACATATATAGTGGAAAGTGTCGGTTTGGCCTGAGCTTTTTCTTGCATAAATTCTCATCTAAAGTGTATGATTTGATATTTTGCATTTTTATTACCATTGTATGATTTATGAACACATGTTATTAAGTTGAATCAAATTTGTAAATCAAATTTTAGTCACTTAGACTCTAGGATTAATGTTTTCCCAAATTAGGATAAAAGACAAATATGACCCGTATTTGGTAATAATTTTTAACTTGGTCAGTTCCTCTCTACACATGCCATCTCATTTTTAATGTGGCAATTGGGTCCCCAGGGTAGGTACACCTTTAGGAAATTTTTAAATAGTTTTAGGTTAGTGTTTCGTCTTATTTGGGGGTCCAAAAGTGTGCCTATAGTAGACATGCAAGTTTAGGGTTCTAAGTATGTTTACAACCCTCATTAAACATCATAATAAATCATATTTAAAACTTATCAAGCAATAGGCAAAGCTTTAAGAGAAGATGAAGAACACTCAAGAGGAATTAATCAAAGAGCAAGCTTTGTTTAAGGCAAGAAAAACTACTTTGCTTATCGTATTAATGTAATCTATTTATGATTTCATCATTGCGTATGAGTCAATTTGTTAGGATCATATTAATAAGGTGTAAAATTTGGTTTGGGTTTGTCTAATATGAATTCTAAACAGATTTATTGTATATTCAAATCGATTAATTGATTAAACCCATGTTCATGTTAAAATAATGTTTCAATTAAAACTATATGTCTTAATTTGTTGGAAATATTTGATTTATATGTTGTGAATTTGATTTGTTTTATACTTTAAATGAATTATTAATGCATAATCACATGTTTATTCAAGGAGTTAATGCTAATCATATGATAAATTAGCCTAATTGCATAAAACAAATGAAACTATGGTTTGAATGTCAATATTTGAAATTGGACCTTTAGTTACATTAGAATTATGTCAAATTCTATAGAAAATTTTTCATAAACATTAATCCATGATTAATATGAATGAAAAATTAGGTTTTAGTTGATGTAAATACCCTAGGATAAGTTTGGAAATTTTTTGGGGTCGCTATGGAAGAACAACTGGGCGAAGCTTGGCATTTTAGAGGCATTGGATCAATCTGTCCCTGTAGCATGTGGGAAATCGAGTTTTTGTTAGGATTTATGGGTTGGATTCATTTGGGTTGGTTAGTTGGGTGTTAGTATATATATATATATATATATATATATATATATATATATATATATATATATATATATGGAGAGGTTTAAAAGTTAATATTTTAATGAACCTTAACAAAAACACCTAATACCTAATCAATTTTAATTCCTATGTTATAATTGGTCCGTTCCAGTGGCAACGGACACGCGTGTGACACGCATGTTCATGGGTGTTTTAAAAAACATGCGTGTCCGTTGCCGCTGGCGCGGACCAATTACAACATAAGAATTAAAATTGATTGGGTGTTAGGTGTTTTTTTTATTGAGGTTCATGTTCATATTTTATGTTCGCTTCTAAATCTCTCCGTATATATATATATATATATACGTGTGTGTGTGTATGTGTGTGTGTGTGTGTGATCCCGTTTTATAAAGTGAGAAACTAAGAGAACATATATTTGGGATTTTATTAGGGTTTTGAGCGTATAAAACCTATTATTACTTATGCAATCCCATTTGAGGATTTGGATGTGTATTAGGTGATTATGGTATATCCTTAGCAATGGATTTTATTAGAGTAGTTACACTCATCGTTTGGATTATATGTGCATCCTGAGTTGGGTTATCACTCGACCATTAGACGATTTTGTGTTGGTATATCCCTATGGATGATAAACGAGTGAGTTGGGTTAATACTCCTTGTTGTGTTCTATCTATTGGATGATATATGGTATGTTCTGGGTGAATATTATTTGTTTTGGTTTATCTATGAGATTGATAAACAATTTGAGTTGGCTAAATACTCGTTGCTGGATCAGTTCGAGATGGTTGATTTGTTTGGGCCGATATATTATATGTGTATTGATTTTTGCACATGCATATAGGATTTGGGTATTTTATTAGGGTTTTTCTTACCATTATCTCGAATGAACGAGTCAACTAGACAAAAGTGTATCGGCGGGTTCCTTATTTGGATTTCAGTAGCGAGAAGTCCCACACATGTATTTTAGTTTGGCCGGTAGTTAGCAGTTGGTTGGGTATGAAATCTCTTAGACTTACTGGATGTATAAGTTTGATTTGTATGGACATTATTATTATATGTGTTGTGTCTTAAGGCCAACAGATCTTAACGAATGACTAAGCTAAGTAGTAGTGTATCAGGGGGGGGGGGGGGATTTCTTGTATGAATTTTTCTTACGGGACGTCCCATGCATGAAGCTTAGTAAGGTTGGGAATTGATTTACGAAAGGGAACTAGACTATTCATTTAACTTTGTGTTTTACTTATATGGTTAAGTAGACTTAGTTGGGTATGGATTAGGTACGATTAGTTAAATTGTATCGGGATAGATAAAAGATGATGTATATTGCATGAGTGCTAGAGGGTGACGGTATAGGGCGCAAGTGATTTTCATTTAATAGTGTTATGTAATATAGATATTTCTTGCAACTTTCAAGTCCTGGACAAGATCTATAAAACCTTTTCCCCGAGATATTATATTACTATA
This sequence comes from Sambucus nigra, assembly GCA_949130495.1. NCBI lineage: Eukaryota > Viridiplantae > Streptophyta > Magnoliopsida > Dipsacales > Adoxaceae > Sambucus > Sambucus nigra. The sequence continues at coordinate 368,638,690 of OX422212.1, forward strand.
TCGAAGAACAGTTCTGAGCAATTAGAGTTGCAATGGTTGGATATCTAGTTCATCATCCTTAGAATAGGAGTTGATTTCATTTCAGTTGGCATTCGTGTAGTTATTTATATTTCAGAGTTTTATTTTTGAACTGAGGTGGTTACGGTTATTTACATTTCAATTGAGACATTTTGTATTATGGCGATTTATTATAATAGATTTAGTTTTATTGGAGTGTTTTATTTTATCTCAGTTATGTTATTCATATTATTCTAATGTGTTATTATTTATGTCATGGATTGTTTTTATTTATTATCTTTTTTTTATTTATCGTTGATGCAGAGAAAGATATAAATTTATTAGTATGACCTATCTTCGGCGTGTCAGCCTGATAACCAGCACATGGAAAATAAGGGGTGTTAGTCATGTTTTCTTAAGTACTTCAATATCTTAGTCTCTAACTCGTGACCACGAACCGTTCTTACTTTATAGGATCATATATTGGAAGATTTGAGCCACCTCGAAATCTTTTTCATATAATTGCCTCCTTATTGGATCATTTACAAGATCCTCAATGGTTTGGTTATCTAAACCCTATATTTATTATTTAAATATATTTATTTTGTTTACTTTAGGTAACATAATATATCGAAGATTTTGGGCAAGAAATCTTTTTTTATTATATCAATACCCAAAAATGTTGAGGGTGATAAAATACTAGATGCATAATTCATTCAAGAAGTCATATACACCAATTGTTTCTCGAACGTGGTAATAGTGAGAAAACCAAATGAGAAATGAAGGATGTATGTGGAGTACTCCGACCTTAAAGAGGCTTACTGAAAGGATTTATACCCTCACATAGGGATTGAAGATTTGGTGGATGCCACAACATCCCAAGCGATTCTCTCGTCTATGGATGCCTATCTAAGATAGAATCATATATAAATGCACCTTATTTATTACCAATAAAGGCATTGTTTCTAGCGGGTTATTCCATTCCTGTTATATAACGTTGGGGTAACCAAGCAGTGGATAATAAACTCCACATTCTAGCATTACATAGGCAAGATGATAAGATTATATGAGAACGTCATGCTTGTGAAAAGACAAAAGGAGTATAATCATGTCAAAGACATAGAAGAAACTTTTGTGAACCTTAACAAGTTAGAAATGAAGCTAAAACAATCTAAATGAGTGTCGAAATTCTCCTATAAAAAGGTTATAAGTTTTATGGTAACCATCCGAGGAGTCGAGGAAAATCCAGAAAATATCCAAGTGGTGTTTGACAGTAGTAGCCCTAAGATAATGAAGGAGGTATAATCGATAACTAAACGAATTACGTCTCTCAATAGGTTTTCCAATTGAACAACCAAGAAGTGTCTCCCTATTTTTAAGACCTTGAAGAAAATCATCTTGTGGATGGAGTAAGGTGAAAAGGAATCTGAAGAAGTTAAGAAATACTTGTTCGAGTCCCCACTTTAATTAAGACAGTTTGAATGAAGAACTATACATTTGTCTAATAGTTTCTTCCTCTAAATTTTGGTTAACACTGATTAGGGATGATAATGGTATTCAAAAACTACTGTACTACATAGTCAAGCATTCAACAAATTCAATTGACGATATCCCATGATAAAAAGGTTAAAATTTCAACTTAGAAACTAAGGCCATACTTCAAAGTGCATACACTTAAAATGCTTATCAAACATCCTCTCGTTTAGTTCTACACAAACATGAGGTGTTAAGAACTTTAATCAAGTTGTTATTTGAGTAACAAGAGTTCAACCTCTAGTAAAAACCAAGGGTCATATTGAAGGGACAAGTAGTCATTAACTTTCGACTGAGTTTACAAAAGTCGATGAAGCTGAACAACTACAAGGAATGGATGATAACCAACTAATATGGATAGTTCACATAAATGTTTCATATAATAAGTATGGAAGTGGGGGTGTCCTCATCGTGGAAGCACTATATGTTTTGAACATCAAGTACGATGTGAGGTTTGGATTTAAGGAATTATATAACGATAAAGAATATGAATAACTAATCGTAAGCATCAGTCTAGTCATATCACTCAAAGACAACCGTGATCAATTTTCAAAGATTCATAAGTGGTTGTAGGATAATTGTTGGGAGAATATAAGATAAAAAGATAATGGACTGCCTGAAAAAATTCCAAGAATTAGCTCAACACCTAAAGGCCTTCATGGTAATTTATGTCCCCATAAATAAGAACACCAGATATAGTCACTTGAAATGGTTAGGATTTTCATTTTATGGAAATCAAGAAGTCGAGTTCCTCAACCAACCCGTTATTCATCTCTAGAAATAAGTAAGTTGACCTAATATTGGTTGAACTTAATAAATAAGTGTGTTTGTTACATCATAGACAAGACCATCCTCAAACATTTTCTCAAAAGAAAATAATGTTAAATCCAAAGTTTTAAGGTGTATCATCTACGATGGAACCTTATACCAAAGGGTACACAACACCTATATTAGGATCCATGAATCCGTTAGAATAAAAAATCATTCGCAAAGGTCTCGATAAAGAAATTTGTGGAGGCCAATTGGGAAATCATAGTTTCGCTCAATGGACACTTTTTTAAGAGGTCTACTGGATGACCATGGCTAATGATGCTGAGGACAAGATTTAGCAATATGATAAAAGCCAACGTACAAATAATTACATCAATCATCCATGAGAATATCTATCTGTGACACCCCACCCAATTAAATACCGGTGATCAATCCTTTATAAAATTTAAAGAAGAATATCTGGTTGGTCCATTCTTAGCATTACCATCGAAAAACATTTACCTTATTCATCACCTAATAATTAATTAACCTAGTGTCAAAAACTTTTAATCCATTAATTAATACTCAATAACATAAACCATTAACGCATTCACCAATCCCATGAATAAGAATAATAATAAATGAGAATTCAATCAACTAAATCATATAAAACTGGAATAAACGTCCGAGTTAAAATAATCTCAAATCCACAAACCAATATAAAACTAAATCAAAATAAAAACTAAATATTGAAGCAAAATGAGTACAATATCTCTCTGACATAAATGAGAACTGAGAATGAGAAACATGCCCTAACTAAGATATCTAAATCATGACACTGAGTGAAAAAGAGTGGAGGCGTCTAATCACGAGGACCTACAACTCCCGTAATAACTGCAGCACGTCAAATCATCTAAAAACCCAGTCATGGCGTCCTTGTAGTTGGACACCTAAAATAGTTTCCCAAAAGACAAGAGATTTTGCAACAGACGGGCCAAAGCCTGAATGTAAAATATTTGAAAACAATTTAGCAAGTATTTGAAAATTGCAGTAAATCAAATATTATATGCATATTAGCTTCCCGAGCACTCACTTGAGATTCTCACCTCTCAACTATTGTGCACGCCTAACATACCGCTAAACCATTCTAGTCATCGTCATCACACCTAACAAGATTATAGACAAATATTCTAACTATCACTCGTAGTAATATCCCGTATTTCTCATATAATATTAATAAATGCTTATGCCTTTAATATCCCGTGTAAGAGTTTTCACTAGTACAATTTAGTATTCACATACTTAAGTTAATTTAGATTTTCATTATATTCCTTATCTACGATTTTCACGTAGTAGATAATATCACAAGTATATATACATATTCATCACTATATTATATATATATATATATATATATATATATATATATATATATATATATATATATATATATATATATATTTATATATATACAATATGACACCCCTAGACTTAGCTGCGGTGCCTTCATACTCTGCTATCAAGTCTTGGTACATCTCGTACTAAATAAGGACAATCGGTTCGGTATCTCTCTTGAACCATAAAATACACATCATACATATTGGAGGCGAACATAGTCCTAAGTATTTGGGATATGCGCATACCTATGCACCCAAATTACCGTTCAATCCATTGTTCTCACGAATGGTATCCAACCTAAGTTCTATGTTATGAGGAACCAATCAAAAATCCCCTCAGTGGGCTCATCAGGATGAGACTGTCCTCTTTTACAACCTCCCGTGATAGAAAGTTGCATAGGTACGTCATACACATAATAAATCACATATATGTATTCACACATCCCACTAAAATCAATAGGTATTTACACAACCCGAATATGTATTCCATGCGTAGTATTCTTCTCATTACTACTTACAATATATTTATTAAATTACAAATATTTTCTCTCTCAAAATTTCCAAGGATAACTCATCGCTCCAAATATCATAAAATATTACACCCAAATAAATTCCAATAATTATGCACTATACTAGAATTCATCGAACATGATTTTATCTCACTAGAATTAACTACGTCGCACAAATTTTGAACATAAAAGAAAATTTCTAGAATTCGGACACGTCGCTCGAATGAGGACTGTATCTCGTTTGAACGAGAATGACATGTCGCTCAAACGACAGCTTCACGCGACATGCCATCTCGCTCGAACGACAGCTACAACTTCAAGTGACTTCAAGCGACCTAGGTATGTTTCGTCTTTAACCTCTAGAACTTTCACTCTACAAATCATTCGCAAATAACAATTAATCAATTCTAATCAATATCCTAACATCTATATTTGATTTCTAACAACCTGGGATCATTAAATCATGCATAAATCTTGATAAATTCCGAAATCCCCAAATTAATTAATTAAACCCTAGTTGTACAAATTTTTATTCAAGAACATAATAATTCTAGACACCTTCATCACAAATTATCATCGATTCATGACTTTTAATCTACATACATTAAGGGCTCATCCTAATCCAATTTCAGATTCTAATTAATCATCTTAACTCTCCAATTTCATTAAGATTATGAACAATACATGGGTATTATACACTTATACTAACATGAACCTGATTATTGCTAAATTTTTGCAAGGTATAAACACTTGCCTCAAGAAATAAGGTCTAATCCATTGGTGTAGTTGGTATGGTTGTGATCCTCCCTCTTCGATCTACGCGGTGGTGTTTTTAGTGCTGTATATGGTGCACTAATGGTGGTTCTAGCCCTAGAAACCTCTCCTTCTTCTTCCTCCTTTGGCCTCTCTATGTGTAACAACTGATAACCCTAATTAACCCACGTACATGATATTTTATCCCTTTAATTTTCGTCATTAATTATACTCCAAAAATATAAATTACCAAAACGCCCTCTTAGGATGCCAATTTGGCCTAAAATTTCTCTGGGATTCAGACTAAACCCCTGGGTAGGTTTTTCTTACTATCTCGACCCTTTCTGACAAATTGGTGCACTAAAAATGAACATACAGGCGAGTAAAAACATATTTACTTTTTATTCTATTAAATTAGTCCCAACACGACTGACACACGTGTCCAACTTAATTACGGTAACTGTCATATTTCTTACTCGCGATAATTTCATAAATTCAAAATCATATATTAATTTATTCTCTCAGTAATATTCAATATAATTCTCGTCAACAAATACTAGGCTTATCTCGCTAGTTAATATTTATATTTAAATCTGGATTAATTACCAATTAATTTCCCCTATATAATTTTAATTAATACCATATTTTAAAAATCATAAAATTTATGTGGTATTACATACTTCACCCCTAATAACGGAATTTTGTCCCCAAATTTGGAAAATAAAGGTATACCTGTCAAGAAGAACTATAGATATTTTTCGCGCATCTCATCCTTTCACTCCCAAGTAGACTCCTCAACATTGTGGTGCTCCCACCGAACATGCACAAGTGAAAATACCTTCGACCTCAATCTCCTCTCACTATAGTCTAAGATAGCCACCGGTCTCTCCTCATAAGAACTATCAAGCTGCAGGTCGATCTCCTGTAACGCAATGTGAGTGTGAGCCAACTCATCTCAAAAATACCATCTCAGTGAAGAAATGTGGAACAAATCATGAATTCGGTGCAAGTGCTCCGACATCCCAAGTCTATATGCTACTGATCCAATCCTCTCGATGATATGAAATGGCCCCATGTATCTCTGTGACAATTTCCCTTTCTTCCTGAACCTCATAATCCCCTTCATAGGAGATACTCGTAGTACTACCTGGTACCCCACACTAAATTATCGAAAGAACCGCTTAGCATTGGTGTAGCTTTTATGTCTATCCTGGGCTACCCATATGTGAGTTCAAATCATCTCGATCATGGTCGACGTATTCTGAATCACCTTCGGCCCGAGTAGCTTGTTGTGCCCCACCTCTAGCCAACAAGTAGGAGAACAACAAGGCCTACCATACAGTGCCTCAAATGGAGCCATGCCAATAGTGAACTGATAGGAGTTATTGTATGCAAACTCCACTAGTGGAAGATACTGCTCCAAACCTCCCCGAAAATCAAGAACACACATACGCAACATATCCTCCAGCATCTGATTATTCCACTCAGTTTTTCCATCCATCTATGGGTGATAGGATTTACTCAACCGCAAGTCAGTGCCCATGGACTCCTAAAAACTCTCCCAAAATGAGACACAAAAATCTTGTCCGTGTCGAACACAATATCTAGGGGAACCCTGTGTAATATCACTATCTTGACAATGAAAATCTGAGCGTACTGTACTGTATTATAATTCATCTGAACTGGCAGAAAGTGGGCTACCTTAGTCAATCGATCCACTATCACCCATATGGAATCATGACCCCTCTAAAAAGTAGGTAACCCTAGGATGAAATCCATGGAAATGCTCTCCCATTTCCACATAGGAATCTAGCGGTTGAAGAAGCCCGACTGACTTCTGGTGGTTCACCTTTACTAGCTGACAGGTGGTGCACATCGAGACAAACTCAATAATGTTCCTTTTTATCCCACTCCACCAATACTTCCGCCTTATATCTTGGTACATCTTATCCCCACCGGGATGTACCGTAAATCGGAATCCATGTGACTCTGTCATCACTGCATATCACACCTACTCTCCCTTTGAGACAACCATCCGTCCATTGAAGCACAAGCCTCCCTCGAAACTCACTGAGTAAGACTCTTCTTCCTCAACTAGAAGCTATCGAATCCTCTCCTGATAAAACGGATCCTCTGCCTGGGCATGTACAATCCTCATCACAATCTGGGGTGTAACTGCCATAACCGACATGAATGATCGGGCAATTGCATCCTGATGTCCCAACTCCTTTTATTTCGCTTTTCACACCTAAGCCACCTTACCTACTGGCTTACAGCTCAACGCATCAGCTACTACGTTAGCCTTCCCCGAGTGGTAGTGGATCTCAAACTGATAGTCTTTCACAAATTCAAGCCACCTGTGATGATGCATATTCAACTCCCTTGAATGAATAAATACTGTAGTGACTTATGGTCTGTGAATAGGTAAAATTTATCCCCCAACAAATAATATCTCCAAATCCTAAGGGCAAATACGACTGCTGCTAGCTTCAAGTCGTTGGTGGGGGTAATGCTTCTCATGAGGCTTAAGCTTGTGGGAGGCAAAAGCTATAGCCTGATCCTCTTGCTGAAGTACTCCCCCAAGTCCCTATAGGTATGCATCAGTGTAAACCAAGTACTCCACTCCCGACCTTTGTAGAGCGAGAACTAGCGTTGAAGTCAGCTCATCCTCCTGCTCATAAAATGCTAAGTGACACGCAGCATCCCAAATAAATAGTACACCCTTAGGGGTCAAATTAGTCATTGGGCCAGCAATCTTCAAAAATCCTCAAATGAATCGTTAGTTATACCCAGTTAACCCCAAGAAGATACGCACCTCTGTGGATTTCATGGGCTATCCCCACTCCCTCATCACTGACACCTTACTGGGGTCCACCGTTATCCCCCTTTCTAATATGATATGCCCCAAAATTGTACCTCACGCAACCAGAATCCACATTTTTTGAACTTGGCGTACAGTTCATTCATTGGTAAAGTATGCAAAACCCTATGTAGATGCTAGGCATGCTCCTCCTCAATCTAGGAGTAAATCAGGATGTCATCTATGAAGACAATGGAAAACTGATCTAAGAACTCTCTGAACACCCTATTCATCAAGTCCATAAGTACAGCTGATGCATTGGTTAGCCCAAACGGCACAACTAGAAACTCGTAGGACCTGTATCTTGTCAAAAAAGAAGTCTTGGACACATACTTCTCCCTCATACGTAAATGGTAATAACGGGACTGAAAAAACTGTTTACTAGATTAATAAAAAAATGTTATAAGTTGAGTAAACTCCGAATAAACTTTTTGGCCAAAACACTTTTCGAATAATAACACAAGATGTGTTCAAAACTGTTCTCTAAATATGTAGTTTAGATTTGGTAGTTGATTACCTTAGGTTTTAGAAATTAAAAACCATCTACTAAGTCTAACATGTAGTACCAATCATAAAAAAAATTAAGAACATTCAAAGTAATGAACACATGAATTTTAACGTTGTAAAACCTTTAATCAAGGGAAACATCCACGGTGCCCTCTACGGTACAAACCAAAAATCCACTAAAATAAAGAATCAAGTTATAACACCTAAGCAAACATACAAATACCCTAAATCTAAGTTCAGATGTATACCTACATGAGATACTCCACTCCAAAGGTTTTTTGGCTATAACTGATCTTCCCTTGTTGCTTCTTTGTCTTTTCTTTGATCTCCTTTTCTTTAATTTCTGATTCCAACAACTTTTTCAATTTCCAAGTTTCTCAAACAGAACCACTGTGACTAAGTGTTCATGAGTGAGAATGTTCTTATGATGTGAAATAAATGCAGATTTATGCAACTCACCCTCTTAAATTATTTATACAGACATATTTCTATAAATCAAGAGGTTTTATATGACATGCAGAGACTGATTCAAATTATTTTGACAAATAACTTCTTTCTCAAGATCATATCTGAAAAACAACCTTTCTTTTAAAACTAGCCAAGGTCCTATGTGTTTCTATTTATTTTTGCACGCATTTATTTCACAAAGCGTGAAATATAAAGTAAGAAACACAAACATTCTAAAGATCTGATTTAACCTTGAAAAATAGAAGTTTCTTTTTCAAAATCTTTTGAACCAGAAAGGATATAAAATAAAAGATCCAAAAGGGAATAAAAATATAAACATGTGATTTTTTCTTTTAGAAAAACTCCAGTTTCAACAGTGAAACTCAAGATTCTCTTAGAGATGAGTTCTGAGAGAAACTAAGACTTGAAGAGGTCTTCAAACGTCTCGTAAATCCAACAACAAACTCACAGAAACCCTAAATGTATCTAACTCTCAAGGTTTAGGTTTTTTGGTTTATGAAACTATAAAGGTTTTAGTGTTTGGATTAAGAGAAAACACTCAGAGGTTGAGCTTCGAAGATTAGGGTTTCTTCTCTCTCTCTCTTCTCTCTACTCTCTCTTATTTCTCTCTATTTGGATGAAAGCCAAAAGTCTCAAATGGCTGAGACTAAATGGATTTATATAGTAGCTAAGGAAGAATCTCGAACATCTGAGGCAATCCAACGGTTGAGATTAACTTTGACAAGTTGACTGCCAATCTAACGGTGCAATATAAGAGGTGATAATAACTAATGCTGATTGGTTAAAACTGGTTGCACATGGATTGAATCTAAAAACACGCAGATCGTTTAAAAGGTTTAACCAAGGGCAGAGATTGAATGTAAAGTATGTGTCTTATAGAAAACACAAAAACAACCGTTAAGGTTCCAGCACGTGTTCGAATGATATAGGCTATACAACGCATGTTAAAACATATTCTCAATTTATCCCTTGATTCTCTAGAGCTTTGATATCCTACCCAACACAACTTTTAATGAATAAAACCATTTTGCATAATTTAACTTTTAACCCCAACACTTTTTAAAACCAAATTTTAATAATTTCAAAAATTATTTAAAATGTTTCAAAAATGTTATAAGGGAATTGAAATGATTTGAAAACATTGTTAAAGTGATTTAAACAATATATGCACATCTGAAGTCAATAATATGCAGTACAAGTGTCCTAAAGTGGTTGTAAGGTAGAATTAACTTCCGTTTAGGTTATCTTGATGATTCTTGGACTGGATTTCTTCATTCTTGCTTGAACCTTCGAGAGATAGATCAACTCATAAAAACTAATCTACTTTGTCTCGATATCCAAACTAGTTGGAACTCCTATATATAGACTCAAGTAAGTAATATATATAGTGTGGTCTCAATCTCCCCCTTTGGATATTAGAGACAAAATTCCCTTGAGTATTCTGAACTCGTGGGTAAAAATGAAAAATCCTAGTTGTCCTATACAAAAGATCTAACTACCCATTCCTATCCTAGAACCGAAAATAAGGTAAAAAAATACATCACTCAACTAAAATACAGACCAATACCCTAAATAAATAGAACAATGGGTCTAAAGAATGTATGTAAAAGATTAAACACTTGAATGGAATATTAGTTGAGTTAGAATAGGAATAGATATAAATTGCAGCAAAAATACTCAAGTTCTTCTCTTCTAAATTTTTCTCAAATGTACAATGGGATAAAAAATAATAGAGAAAAAAAAGAATATATAAAAAGGTTGCAATCACATAGCATATCATAAGCAATGGCAGAATCAAGGGTCTCCTACATAAACTAGTGTTTGGAGGCGTCTTTTGTCATTTGAGAGACGTCCATAACCTAAAACTTCATAAACCAATTATTAGCAAGAGACTACCAAAGTTATGATAAATGTGACAGAAATTATGTGAGAACTATCATACCTATAGCTATTTCTAGATACTCAAATCGTATGTTATCCAAGGGTTTGGTAAAGAGATCAGCTAGATGCTTTTCAGTATTCTGATATTCAATAATGATGTCTTTAGATTCTACAAGATCACGAATGAAGTGATGTCGAATTTGTATATGCTTAGTTCGAGAGTGTTGTACCAAGTTTTTTGAAATATTTATCGCACTCTGGTTATGACAAATGATAGTTAATTGATTTTCGGTGATACCATAATATCTAAGCATTTATCTATTCCATAATAGTTGTGAATAACAACTTCCTGCAATAGGTACTCGGATTCTGTGCTAGATAGAGAAATACAATTATGTTTCTTACACGACCTACCTACTAGGTTATTTCCTACGTAGTAACACGCTCTAGACGTGCTCATTCTATCGTCTGAACACCCTGCCCAATCAGCATCAGTGTAGCCTATAATAGAACTAGTTGTGTCCTTAGTATACCAAATACCAAATTTTTTAGTACCCTTGACATATTTAATAATTCTTTTCACACACAATAAGTGGGATTCCTTAGGGCTACTTTGATATCTAGCACAAACACAGACTACGAAGGAAAAGTTGGGTGTAGAAGCTGTAAGATATAAGAGACTTCCTATCATATTTTGATATAGAGTAGGATCAACATTTTTCCCATTATCATCCTTAGATAGTTTTGTTGAAGTACTCATAGGGGTTCTAGAAGGTTTAGCATTTTCTAATCCGAATTTTTTAACAAGTTCTGCATCGTATTTGGATTGAGTGATAAATAGTCCATCACTACATTATTTTATGTGTAGACCTAAAAAATATTGAAGTTCACCCATACGTGACATCTGAAATTCAGCATGCATGATGTCGAAAAAATTCTTAACTTGTTTAGAACAAGTGGATCCAAATATTATATCGTCAACGTACACTTATGCTATTAAAGCATGTTTTTCTTCGCTCCTAACGAATAAAGTTTGATCGTTTCCGCCTCAAACAAATCCATGAGAGACAAGAAATGTAGATAATCGCTCATACCAAGCTCTAGGAGCTTGTTTCAAACTGTATAAGGCTTTCTTAAGCCTAAAGGCATAGTCAGGGTGTGATGGATCTACAAACCCTTTAGGTTGTTCTACATATACATCCTCTGTCAAAATTCCCTTCAAAAATGCGGACTTAACATCCATTTGGAATAATTTGAATTGCAGGTGACATGATATGGCAAGGAGGAGACCAACTGAGTCAAGATGAGTAACAGGTGCAAAAGTTTCATCAAAGTCAATTCCCTCTATATGCGAGTATCCTTGTGCTACCAACCTAGATTTATTTGTAATGACCTCCCCATTTTCATCTGTTTTGTTTTTGAAAATTCATCATGTGCCGATAACCTTCGAATCTTTTGGCCTGGGAACAAGATACCACACATCGTGACTCTGAAATTGGACAAGCTTTTCTTACATATCATTGATCCAGAATGAGTCAGAAAGGTCATCATTTACATTTTTTGGTTCCTTAAGGGAAACAAAATATGCAAATTGTGCCACATTTCGAAGTTGGGATCTTGTTCTAGCAGGTTCAGAAGGATTACCAACTACAGTTTCAATAGGATGGTCTTTAGAAACCCATGTGGGTACTAAAGGATTCTCGGGTGGCAGTGAATCAGTGTCTTGTGAGGGTCCAATTGTAAACTTTTTGTTCATCCTCATCTTGTGGCATTGATTGACTGTCACCACTCCCTACACTCGTATCATCTACAATTACATTAAAGGATTCCATAATGGTTTTGGTTTGATAATTAAAAACATGAAAAACCCTATTGTTATGGGAATAACCAAGAAATATTTCTTTCCCTCCTCGGGTGTCATATTTTGAAAGTTGTTCTCTGTCTTTACAGACATAAAAAATACTCCCGAAGGTGTTAAAATGTTTTATGTTTGGATTTTTATGGAATCAAAGTTTATAAGGGGTTTATTTGGAATTTTTTTTAAGGTATACACGATTAATGATATGACATGCAGTTTGAACGGCTTCCACCCAAAAATATCTAGGAAAACTTTTAGCATGTAGCATAACCCTAGCCATCTCTTGTAAAGTTTTATTCTTACGTTCAATGATGACATTTTGCTGGGGTGTTTTGGGAGCACTAAACTCATGTTTATATCCATTGGCTACGCCCGATTTAGTAACACCAGAGTCTTTGAACTATCCACCTCTGTCACTCCTAATACGAAACACTTGGGCATCCTTCTCATTCTCTATTTTCAAAAGGATTTTTAAGAATTCATCGAAGGTATCTATTTTTTGTTTCATAAATGAAACCCAAGTATATCGCGTATAGTCGTCTACTATAACTAGGATATAACTATTTCCATAGAAACTAATAGTCCTTGAGGTACCCATGAGGTCCATATGGATAAGTTCTAAAGGTTTTGTGGTCAAGACATCCTTAACTTTCTTATAAGGGGATTTACTTATTTTCCCTTCTTGACATGGTCCACATACCGGATTGAAAGAATTTTTGATTTTGGGTAAAACTCTAACTATTTTTTAGGAGCTTAATCTTCTAAGATTATCAAAATTCGTATGTCCCAATCTATTGTGGCAAAGGTTAGAATCCTCTAATCTAGCAACATAACAAGACGCAGACTTAGGAATTATTGTGTAACAGTTTTCCTGAGTTTTGTTTCCTATCAATATACAATTTCCTTTTTCATCAATAATTTTGCAATCATTTTTTGAAAAAGTAACGGTATGATTGGAATCATAGAATTGAGATATACTTAAGATACTAGCTTTAAGGCCTTTAACTAAGAGAACATCATTTAGATCAGGAAGCCCATTCTCACTCAATGTTCCCTTACCTATGATCTAAGATGAAACACCATCTCCAAACATGAAACTACCTCCTAAGAAGTCTGTCTTGTTTTTAAATTTGGTTTTATCCCCGGTCATATGTTTAGAACATCCGGAGTCTAAATACCATCTAGTTGAAGTGTGTTGTGCCTTTAAAGCAAAAATGACAACTTTGGCACTTGAGCTGGGGTAATAGATCATCTTTTCTAATCCAATTGGGTCGAGTTTTAATCGTTTTGTGGCCTTTTGATTTAGAAAAGGTTTGTTCGATCTTTCTAAATGGCTTTTTCTTAGTCTTAGACCCTCCCTTTTTTTTATAGCTAGAATTGTTTGTGGCCTATCTAGGTAGAACATAAGTATGTCTTCCTTTTCTAAAATAGTTAAAGTTAAGGTTGGTGGTTGTGTATATCCTTTTTTGAAAACACTCTTCAAGAGTGTGGCCAAAAACATCACAGTAAGGTGTTGGTCTTGAATTTATTACTAAAGTCTTTAAAGATGGGTTTGGCTCTATTTTGTATAGTCGTCTAATTTTCATTGGTCTTGAGTTTTTATGTTTGGTCTCTAATGGGTGGACAAACATATTTGGCATGACCATTTGAATTAGACTGTTGATTGTACTGATCATGTTTTGCTTGAGAGACATTAAGACTAGATTCCCCTTTTTGAATAGTTTGACCAGTTTGGCCTTGTTTGATAAAAATAACATTTTCAGGAGAAACTTCGCGTGACACCCTGCCTAATTAAATTCCGGGTGATCAATCCTAAATTAAATTAAAACAGGTTTCTCAGTTGGTTCATTCTCAGCATCACTATCAAAAAACTTTTTAATTACTAATCACCTAAGTGAAATTATACCCGTGCCAAATTTTATCTTTCATTAACCCAAGACAAAATACTCATGCGGAAGTAATAAATGACCATTCATAATAAACTATGAATCAAACCATGTAGCAATATATAAAGGATAAAGTCTGGCCGAGTCAACATTCGGCTAAAAATACAAAACTGCTAAATAAAACTCACGTAATCCAAAACTGAAATCTGAAATAAAGACTGTGGACAACATGTCCCAATAGAGAATACTATAATGAGATCCTATACTATATCTAAATAGATGAAGCCTCTATGCAAAGTCCTTCCAGCGTCCACAAAGCTACAACTACGAGTCTCTGGACAGAATCTTCAAGTCTGGCATCCCTGTGGCTGGACACCTAAAAGGTTTTGGAAATATTTTTATAGCAAGAGTTAATACTCAAAATATTTTGAAAATATTTTGCAAGTGATTATCACAATAAGATGAGTTATTGATTACACATGTTAAGATTTCGCGTGCACTCTCTTGAGTTACCTCACCCCTCATCTATCGTGCACACCTAACGTCCGGTACCCAACCCACCTAGTTATACTACTAAAGTTAATTGAACTATGGTATCCAACTGAACTCATTTATGCTACTAAGTTCCCATTTCACCCACTTAGTATGTAATAATAACGATATCCCATGATTTATATACTTAGATAACTATTCACGCCTTGTTATCTTTCACCATTTTATAATTAAGTCTTCCTATTTAATTTTCTTTTAGATGTAATTTCGACATCTCATTATCTACTAACTCGCACAAGTAGATTATTAATACAATATATATTTCACACACAACATATACTTATAAATTTATTTATTTCTAATATGTCCTCTTAACACACATTCAGGACTCTTGGTTCGGAATGGTCCATCGACACCAAGTAAGTGTTTGGTTCGGAATGTCACCTCGACCCTAAATGCTTTTCATGAAGTGGTTCGGAATAATCACGTCGACCCCACTAATGAAATTTATACATAGGTTGGTTCAAAACTCTTTCGTTACGACCCCAACTTACCATTTTCCATATATTAGATCGGAATACTACCTCGACCCTAATATAGGCCATTATACTTTAGGTATTCCCACCACCTAAGTATCTATATAATTCATTAGGTATACACACAACCTAATAATAGAGTTCGTACGTAAAATTTTCTCTTTAATATTCACCGTACTTATTTATTTACGATATTTCTCGCTATCGTATTTTAATTGAGTATTCACACAGCTCTAAGGGCCCTAGTTACCCCTATATTCATTTCAGTAGTTAAGTTATCTCTAACCTACTGATATACCCTTGAAATTACTTTTACTCTATCCGTAACTCAAATCCTAAATTTTCGATATCTTACTCGATCGGTTTATCCTTGTCGGTCCATCACTTCCAATCTTTGACTTTATAATTATACGGACCTCCACTATACACCTAGTTGTACTCTTTAAGTCCCTACATAGGTACAACATCATCCCAAAAGTTTTCCCCAATCATTGGCAAATGATTAGAACTCAACCAACAAAAGAACCTAGAATTAACTTGGGTCGATCGATAGACTAGGAGCATCGATAGATCGACATTCAAGGGTCGATCGATCGATCGAGCATGTGCAGTTCGTCTTCTTCATGCGTTTTCTCACCATTCCCAATTTTCCAACTTACATGATAACATACCAAACTTGAAACCATTGATTTCTAACCCTTCCTACATACTCTAGGATGATTTTCAACGATTTAAACATCATGAATCTTCACGAATTTAGTCCAAAATAATACAAATCCTCTAATTATTCAAGGACCCTAAAAATATGTTCTTCCCATATTTTAAATCATAAACCCGGATTTTAATTCACATTAACCATCATGATTCCTCTGATTTTCAATCCCCTACAGATATAAATCCAACTACATGCTATTTCTACCCAAACATGAAATTAATCAATTCTGTTACTCCAAGAATATAAATCAAAATCGATTATTCATAAGTCCTACGCATGGATATTATAACTCAAAATAATTTTCAAAAAACCACTTGCCTTATTAAGAGATCATCTGATTTCGGGACTGTTGTTGGTGATTGATTGTCTTTCTCCTCCAATCTTCTTTCCCAACTAGTTTGTGGTGCAGAATCCTTTGAATCATTCACCAATTCTTCCTTAAGCTTTTGAGAATAATCTCCCTTCTCTCTATAATGTCTTTCCTTTGTGTTATGAGGTTTATAACCCTAACCCCACTTTTAATTAGATGATAAAACACTCCAAAATTCGTAGGTCTCCTCACTCCCATGTGCTAAAAGACTAAAACGTCCCCGTACGGTCCCGGTTTAGCTCAAAAATGCCCCAATACCCGACTAGTACCCCCGGGTATACTATTTTGACTAATTTGGCCCATTCAGAATCATCTGTGACCTCTAAATTATCATTTAAGTCACTAAAAATATTTTTCCAATCTCATCCCCAATTTAGCCTACACACGACACTCGATTGAGGTATAATCAAGTACGTTCATATCTCTCGCTATGTCGTACAATTTAGCTATCAACATTTACTATTCACACTTAGTAAATTTGAATCATAATATTAATCAGTATCTATCTCTCGATTAATATTTAATGATCACAACCATTATTTATGCTTAATAATCATAATTATTATTAAATCATATTAAATTACTCTACTCACGTAATTTAAATTAAAACGTATTTTCTATTTAATTACTAAATTAATTAAATTTTAAATACGCAGAAATACGGGGTATTACACTTCGATCTTACTGGTGTGCACTATTTCTCCAAAACCTAGGCCAGACTTATCTTCAGAGTCAAATTTGCTTCCAACAACAATTTCCTCGTAAGATTTATCTTGGGTTTCAAAGTGTTGACATTTTTTGAACATATTTGAGACCTCATGCTTAGACTCTTCAAGTTCTATAAGGGTTGCCTTATATTTTTGTTCAAACTAATGATTTTTTTAGACAAATCCTTTATTTTTAAGGCAAATTCTTGAATCTCAGTATCATGGGCAATACACTGGGCAGTATAATCGTCAGTATACTTCCTAATGGTCTGGTTAAGTAAATTGATACGCTCAGTTAATGATTTTATCATTTTTTCAAGACGAACACTCTTCTTAACCGTTTTCATGTATAACTCATGTAAATGAGGCAAATCATCCTCAGACTCGCTAAGTTTGTCGTGTGAAGTGTCCCCTAAAATATTACTTGGTTCTTTTGGACTAACGCACACGTTCAGTTTGTCGGTAATATTAATTCTTTGACTCACACTTAGATTACTTTCAACAATCAAAGGAGCAGTATTAACATCAACATTAACATGAAACACAGATTCATGAGTAGGTAGGCATGCATCATCATCATTATATACAATTTTGGCAAAGAAAGAAATGCAATACTTATCATTCTGGGTTAACTTTGTTTCATCTTCATCAGAATCACTAGAGCCATCACGTGTTTTACACACATTAGCCTTGTTATTGTTGCTAATATTAGTTAGACATTTACTAGCATAATGTCCCATTTGACCACATCTATGACATTTCACATCTTTCAGGTCTGCCTTAGGTCTGTTATTTTCATAAGTCCTTTTATTGTCATGTGAGTGTTTGGCATTGTCTCTGTCATGAGGTCTGGAATTTTGATTTCCTTTATAATTTGACTTTCCTTGTTGAGAGGTTACAACATTTCTGAATTTCAAAATCTTTTTAAAATGCTTGCTCATAAGAGCTATTTGATTGTCAAGGTCATCCAAATCACAGTCATCAGCAGGGTTAAAGTCCAAAGAACTTATTTTAGGAACATGCATTTTAGATGAAAACACAATATTAGAACTAGTGGGTTTCTTGTTTTGTCTGGTTAGTTTCTTCTTAAAGTCTAACTCCAACTCTACAACCCTCAGTTTACTACTAAGCAATTCAGGAGTCATATTAGGGTCATCCATTTCTTCAATGGCATATCCCTTATTGTCAAATTTGGAAGGCATTGACCTAAGAATCGTTTGAAAATTTTCCTTTCTACTATAGGTTATACCATTTGCATGAAGTTTTGTAAAGATATCAGTTAACCTAATGCAAAAATAGTCAAAGGATTCATTATCATCCATTATCAGGTTGTTGTATTGCTGGACAAGCATTTGAGTTTTTTTTGCCTTAAATCTTTTATCATCTCCGTGAGCAGTAACAAGAGTGTCCCATGCCTCTTTAGAAGTTGAACATATGGATATTCTTTTAAATTCGTGTTCATTAATGGACATAAAGATGGCATTCTTGCCTTTGTTATTATCTAGAGATGCCTTTTTCTCTTGCTTAGTAAATTCACTAAGAAGTTTCTTAATCCTTGTTGGATTAGTTTCAGATATAGCCTTAGTAGGATGTTCATACCATCTTTCAATCATTTCCTAGACATCATCACCAAGGGTTCCTTGAATGAAAGCAACCATTCGTACTTTCCAGTATGAAGAGTTGTTTCCATCAAAGAGTGGTGGTCTGGAGAGGTAACCAAACCTCTCAAATCCTTCTTCCATATTCAGAATTTTTGAACAAAGTTTCAAAAATAATTTCTAAAGTTTCAGGATCACAAAATATGGTCCTGCTCTGATACCCCTTGAAAAAATTGTTTACTAGATTAATAACAAAATGTTATAAGTTGAGTAAACTCCGAATAAACTTTTTAGACAAAACTATTTTCTAATAATGACACAATATGTGTTCAAAATTGTTCTCTGAATATGTAGTCTTGATTTGGTAGTTGATTACCTTAGGTTTTAGAAATTAAAGACCATCTACTAAGTCTAACATGCAGTACCAATCACAACAAAAATTAAGAACATTCAAAGTAATGAACACAGGAGTTTTAACGTGGTAAAACCCTTAATCAAGGGAAACATCCACGGTGCCCTCTATGGCACAAACCAAAAATCCACTAAAATAAAGAATCAAGTTACAACACTTAAGAAAACACACAAAGATACTAAATCTAAGTTCAGATGTATACCTACATGAGCTACTCCACTCTAAAGGTTTTCTGACTAGAACTGATCTTCCCTTGTTGCTTCTTTTGTCTTTTCCATGATCTCCTTTTCTTTGATTTCAGATTCCAACAACTTTTTCAATTTCCAAGTTTCTCAAACATAACCACTGTGACTAAGTGTTCGTGTGTGAGAATGTGTTTGTGATGTGAAATAAATGCAGATTTATGCAACTCACCTTCTTAAATTATTTATACAGACATATTCCTATAAATCAAGATGTCCTATATGACATGCAGACACTAATTCAAATTATTTTGACAAATAACTTCTTTCTCAAGATCAGATCTGAAAAACAACCTTGCTTTTAAAACTAGCCAAGGTCCTATGTGTTTATATTTATTTTTGTACACATTTATTTCACAAATCGTGAAATATAAAGCAAGAAACACAAACGTTCTAGAGATCTGATTTAACCTTGAAAAACAGAAGTTTCTTTTTCAAAAACTTTTGAAACAAAAAGGATCTAAAATAAAAGATCCAAAAGAGAATAAAAATATAAACGTGTGAGTTTCTCTTTTAGAAAAACTCAAGTTTCAACAGTGAAACTCAAGATTCTCTTAGAGATGAGTGCCGAGAGAAACTAAGACTTGAAGAGTTCTTCAAATGTCTCGCATAAACCCTAAAAGTATCTAACTCTCAAGGTTTAGGTTTTCTTGTATATGAAACTATAAAGGTTTTAGTGTTTGGATTAAGAGAAAACACTCAGAGGTTGAGCTTCGAAGATTAGGGTTTCTTATCTCTCTTCTCTCTACTCTCTCTTCTTTCTCTCTGTTTGGACGAAAGCTAAAAGTATCAAATAGATGAGACTACATGGGTTTATATAGTAGCTAAGCAATAATCTCTAACGTCTGTGGCAGTCCAATGGTTAAGATTAACTTTGACAAGTTGACTGCCAATCTAACGGTTCAATATAAGCGGTGGCAATAACTAACGCTGATTGGTTAAAACTGGTTGCACATGGATTGAATATAAAAACATGAAGATCGTTGATAAGGTTTAACCATGGGCAGAGATTGAATGCAAAGTATGTGTCTTATAGAAAACAAAAAAATAACCGTTAAGGTGCCAACACGAGTTCGAATGATATAGGCTATAAAACGCATGTTAAAACATATTCTCAATTTATCCCTTGAATTCTCTAGAGCTTTGAGATCCTACCCAACACAACTTTTAATGAAAAAACCATTTTTCATAATTTAACTTTTAACCCCAACACTTTTTAAAACCAAATTTTAATAATTCCAAAAATGATTTAAAATGTTTCTAAAATGTTATAAGGGAATTAAAATGATTTGAAAACATTGTTAAAGTGATTTAAACAATATATGCACATGTGAACTCAATAATATGTAGTACAAGTGTCCTAAAGTGGTTGGAAGGTAGAATTAACTTCCCTTTAGGTGATCTTGATGATTCTTGGACTGGATTTCTTCATTTTTGCTTGAACCTTTGAGAGATAGAGAAACTCATAAAAACTAACCTACTTTGTCTCGATATCCAAACTAGTTGGAACTCCTATATATAGACTCAAGTAAGTCATATATATAGTGTGTTCTCAATCTCCCCCTTTGGATATTAGAGACAAAATTCCCTTGAGTATTCTGAACTCGTGGGTAAAAATGAAAAATAGAACAAGGGGTCTGAAGAATATATGTATCAGATTAAACACTTGAATGGCATATTAGTTGTGTTAGAATAGGAATAGATATAAATTGCAGCAAAAATACTCAAGTTCTTCTCCTCTAAATTTTTCTCAAATATACAATAGGATAAAAAATAATAGAGAAAAACAAGAATATATATAAAGGTTGCAATCATATAGCATATCATAAGCAATGGCAGAATCAAGGTTGCAATCACATAGCATATCTGTTGTGTGTCCGGTGCTAAATCAATGACAAACTCTATCTCTATACTCAGCGGTAGCCACGGTATGTCCTGAAACACGTCGGTGAACTCCCTAACAACCGAAATCGAATTGAGGGAAATCACAACTCCCGTAGAGATCTCCTCCTTTATATAAAATAAGTGAGTGGACGATCCTCCGTCAGGGCGAGGCATCGCCACTATTAAAATCTCCTGACTCGGGATAGCGAAAACAATGCTTTTACTAAAGTAGCCAATCATGGCCTTATACATGACTAGCCAATTCTTGCCAATAATGGCCTTGTACTCAGACATATCTAAAACAAGCATGTCGGCAGGAAAAATAAGACTCCCCATATCTATACCCACACCCAACATATAAAGAAAATCATAGACCCATTACCCAATGGCGAGTCTACATGCATCACTGTACTATCGGTCGTGTCTAACAACCTTGCGACCCATGCAAATATAGTGGCTATGAAAGTTTGTGAGGCCCCCGTGTCAAACAAAATACTTCCCATAGACCCATGGATAGAAAACATACCCTCAAATGCGGGTGGAGCCTTTGGAATTGTTGTCTGGTGGACGTTATATAAATGCCTATACCATATCTATCCCTATTGAATCGGGGCTGCTGGAATGGCAAGAAAATCTGGGACTGGTGTTAGTGCTGGGAGGGAAACTAGGAAGATCAGCCTCTGGGGCTCATGGTGAGAACCCTGCTGCTGAGGATACTTCCCTTGTCGGGGAAATCAAATCGTTTTTGTCCAGTCTTGACACAAGTGAAACATCTACCTGCGTAGTTACCTCCTCTTTTCCCCTGTTAGCCTCAAACCTGCTGGCCGTTTCCACCTCTCCCTTAGCCCTAGTGGCCTTGTTGCTGTCCGTGCTATCCCTGATGGCCCTACTAACCCTGCTGGCCATTGTGACCCTGGTGGCCATGCCTGAAACCTCCATGTCCATAACGAAAGCCCCATGATCTTAACCTCTTAGCAGAATCTCCCTGATGGGAACCCTGCTCACCCTACCTCTGTTGACTCTGAGCTGCTAGTGCCCCATTGACACTACTTCCTCATGTCCTGCCCTGCTGGTTGGACTCAGCTCCTCGCTTGCTCCCTTTAACATGGAAGCGGTGCTCCTGGCAGTGTAGTAATGCAGCATTAAGTACATCGGTATAAGAATGCAAAGAGAGGTTACCCAGAAGATGCTGTCGAATCCTCCATGTTAGGCCATCCATAAACATTTAAATCTTCTTTCCTTTAGTAGGTGCCTCAACTGGTACCAGATTTACTAGAATAGTAAACTCCTCCTCATATTCTGCTACAGTCTTCCCCTCCTGAGTGAGGTCCAGTAATTTTCGTCACATCTTAGCTTCAACTGCGGAAGGAAAATATTTTTGACCAAACCGAACCCAGAAATCCTGAATCGACGTGCTATCATGTTCCTCTACAGTAATAGTGGATTCCCACCACTCTAACGCTACTCTAATTAGCTTGAATGTAGCTACTATATGCTTCTGCAGCTCCGTGCACTCATATATCCTCAAGTTCTGCTAGATATCCTTCTTCTATTGGCTCGACACAGTCACATCTAAACTCCCTTGGAACTCTGGGGGATGTGCCTTCTGGAATGCATCTCTGACTTGCTCCCAAGAAGAAGGGAATGCATGAACTGGTGCTAGCGCCACTGCTTATGCCTGGGGTGGGACCTACTGTACCACAACTAAAGCTGCATTAACCGCATGTGCAACGATGGCAACAATATCTACTGTATTCATAGTACCCTGGGTAGAAGTTGGCTGAGGCTCGGGCTGGGCATTCCTGGCGGCCCGTGGTGCACCTCTGGGAGGTATCTAAAATGAGAAAGAATTTTTGTAAGTCTTAAATTCAATAAATCTCAAAATAGCTGAAGACGTAAAAACATATTCATGAATGCAATAATCCTAATAATAGAGCTCTATATCAAGAATGATATGCTAAAAGCATAATAAGCTGTACAGATCCTAAAAGACTATCGAACCTGATGCTCTGATACCACATGTGACACCCCGCCCAATTAAATACCGGGTGATTAGTCCTTTATAAAATTTAAAACGGAATATCCGATTGGTTCATTCTTAGTATCTCTGTTGAAAAACATTTACCTTATTAATCACCTAGTAATTAATTAAGCTAGTGCCAAAAACTTTTTTTCCATTAATTAATACTCAACAACTTAAACCATTAACACACTCACCAATCCCATGAATACGAATAATAATAAATGAGAATTCAACCAATTGAATCAAGTAAAACTGGAATAAATGTTCCAGTTAAAATAATCTCAAATCCACAAAACAATATAAAACTGAATCCAACTAAAAACTGAATATTGAAGAAAAATGAGTACAATATCTCTCTGACATAAATGAGAATTGAGAATGGGCGATATGCCCTAACTGGGATATCTAAATCATGACACTGAGTGAAAAAGAGTTGGGGAGTCTAACCACGTTAACCTGCAACTCCCATAATAGCTGAAACACGTCAAATCGTTTGAAAATGTACGTCTGGCGTCCCTGTGGCTAGACATCTAAAATAGTTTCACAAGAGACAAGAGATTTTGCAAGAGACGGGTTTGAGCCCGAGAGTAAAAGATTTTACAACAATTTAGCAAGTATGTAAAAATTGCAGTAAAGCAAATATTATATGCATGTTATCTTCCCGAGCACTCACTTGAGATTCTCACCTCTCAACTGTTGTGCACGCCTAATGTACCGCTAAACCATTCTAGTCATCGTCATCACACCTAACTAGATTGTAGACATATATCTTCTAATTATCACTCATGGTAATATCACGTATTTGTCATATAATATTAATAAATGCTTTTTGCTTTTAATATCCCGAGTAAGAGTTTTCACAAGTATAATCTAGTATTCACATACTTAAATTAACTTAGATTTTCAGTATCTTACTTATCTACAGTTTTCACGTAGTATATAATATCACAAGTATATATACATATTCATCACTATATTATATATATACAATACGACACCCCTAGACTCAACTGCGGTGCCTGCATACTCTGCTATCAAGTCCTGGTACATCTCGTACTAAATAAGGACAATTAGTTCGGTATCTCTCTTAAGCCATAAAAATACATATCACACATATTGGAGGCAAACATAGTCCTAAGTCTTTGGGATACACACATACCTACGCACCCAAATGATCGTTCAATCCATCGTTCTCACCAATGGTATCCAATCTAAATTCTATGTTCTGAGGCACCAATCAAAAATCCCCCAGTGATCTCATCAGGATGAGATTGTCCTCTTTTACAACCTCCCGTGATGGCAAGTAGCGTAGGTATGTCATACACATAATAAATCACATACAGGTATTCACACATCCCATTAAATTCAATAGGTATTTACACAACCCGAATATATTTTCCATGCGTAGTATTCTTCTCATTACTACTTATAATATATTTATTAAATCACAAATTTTCTCTCTCTCTCTCTCTCTCTCGATATTTCCAAGGATAAATCACGGGTCCAAATACCTTAAGGTATTATACCCCAATAAATTCCCAAAATTCTGCACCATATTGAAATTCATCGAACATTATTTTATGCCACTCGAACTAACTACTTCGCACAAATTTTGAACATAAAAGAAAATTTCTAGAATTCTGACACGTTGTTCGAACGAGGATTGTATCTCGTTTGGACGAGAATGAGATCTCTCTCGAATGATAGCTTCGCACGAATACTTCAAGCGACTTAGATATGTTTCCTCTCTAACCCCTAGAACTTGCCTTTTTTTACCATTTTTAAGTTCTAAAACCTCTACAGATCATTCCCAAACATCAATTAATCAATTCTTATCGATATTCTAACATGTATATATGATTTCTAACAACATAGGATCATTAAATCATGCATAAATCTTGATAAATTCCTAAATCCGCAAATTAATTAATTAAACCCTAGTTCTTCAAATTGTTATTCAAGAACATAATAATTCTAGATTCGTTCATCACAAATAATCATCAATTCATGACTTTTAATTTACATACATGAAGGTCTCAACCTAATCCAATTCTAGATTCTAATTAGTCATCTTAACTATCTAATTTCATCAAGATTATGAACAATACATGAGTATTATACACATATACTACCCCGAACATGATTGTTGTTAAAGTTTTGCAAGGATTAAACACTTGCCTCAAGAACGAAGGTCTGATCCGTTGGTGTAGTTGGTATGGTTGCGATCCTCGCTCTCCAATCTATGCAGTGGTGGTCTTGGTGGTGTAAATGGTGCACTAGTGGTGGTTCTAGCCTTAGAAATCTCTCCTCCTTCCTCCTTTGGCCTATCTGTGTGTAAGAACTGATAACCCTAATATAACCCATGTACATGATATTTGATCCCTTTAATTTTCATCATTAATTATACTCCAAAAATAAAATTACCTGCCCCCCCAGGATGCTGATTTGGCCTAAAATTGCCCTGGGACCCAGACTAAACCTCTAGGTAGGTTTTTCTGACTATCTCGACCCTTTCGGATACATTGATGCAAGTGAAATGATCATAGGATTGACTAAAAATATATTTAATTTTTATTGTATTAAATTAGTTCCGACACGACTGACACGCTTGTCCCGACTTAATTACCGTAACTATCGTATTTCTCACTCGCGATAATTTCATAAATTCACAATCATATTCGCAATCATATATTACTTTATTTTCTTAGTAATATTCAGTATAATTCTCGTCAATAAATACTAACCCCTATCTCGCTAGTTAATATTTACATTAAAATTCGAATTAATTACCAATTAATTTCCCATGTTTAATTTAAGTTAATCCTATATTTTAAAAATTATAAAAATTGCTGGGTATTACACTATCGTCCATCATGTCCACGTAACCATTTTCCCTATGGAGAATTGACATCGTAGGTCCATTTATAGTCGGGAGGGATAGTGCCAGTTTATTTTAGTGTCCACTGAATCATTCACAGCTTAACTTAATCATGAATCATATTGTCCATATATTCATGTGGAAGCTCATCACCACAAGATTTGTTATATTGTACGTAATCCTCATAAAAATGATAAATAATTAAAAAACACAAGGATCGATGTGCTTTGCAATCAGTTTAAAGTACATAACATCTTTGGAGCACAACGACAACCTCAATGTAACAATAAATTACATGCAACATACCAAAACATCATTCATAGTCTGAAGATAGAATATGGAAATCAAAATGTCTTACCTAATCCACTCATGGAGTGATAGTGGTATAGTAGTTGAGACTCTACACCTTCTTCTTCAATAAAGCGAGCCCAACTATTGATTAATCCAGACATAGCTTTAGAGGCTCTTACTAGATAGGTCATTATAATAGAAGTCTCACTTGCTTTTGGATGGACTGCTTGCTCTCTTTTTTATGGGTCTCTTAAAAAATAAAAAGAGAAACCCCATTCGAGTTATCGTACGATACCGAATAGATAGTCTTAATAAAAAATAGCTTCACATTTCTTTTGGGAATCGGTGCAAGAATTTCTTACAACCATACCTTTCCTTGTTTAAAAAATTGAGTGCTAGATTTGATGATGAGGCCACCCTCCCCATTGTGCTAGTTTTGGTTCACCACAAATATGGAGAATCTTTATATATGTGGAGAGAAACTTCATATATATAGAGACAATAAATATTAAGATATTTTGTTAGATCCTAAAAGACATTTTCACAAGAGGATTTGTAATATAGAAGTTTTTGAGTTTCATACTCTAGAGATTATAACCACAAGTTCATTATTCACTTGTCTCTTTGCAAACTCGTAAGTTCTATTAAAACTTAAAAAATTTCTACCTTTACTCTTGAACAAATATATTTATTTATTTCTTCTTGAGAGACTTGTGAGACTATCTCAAAGATACATTGTGAGGTTTGAGTAAGCCAATTTTTTTTAACATTTTCAAAACCTTTAAGATAACTCACTTCCTAGAAAATGTTAACCAACCATTTGGTGACTTATCAACAAATTTCATATTCAAATTCAAAAGGGAGATGCTAATTTTATGTCAAACATTTAAAGGCATTGGACACGGCTAAAATCGATCGTGGTTGCGTTCACTAGTTATTAGCGCCCTTTACAAAAGACATGGTGCGAAAGAGTGGATAACGCATTATGTGATTGTAAATCGTTAGATTATATTTGTAAAACTCTACCATAATGTTTTGTCATTCATTTTGGCCTAAGGTTTTTTTGAGCTAGTGAGTTTTTCCTTTCACGATTTGGTATTGTTGATTGTTTTACTTCCTTTTCAATTAGATTTACCATTTGATATTGTAGATAAAATTTGGTATAATATTATTTGAAAAAAAATGCCACATAAACGTAGGTTGTCTTATTTATTTCTAAAAGGAAGATATTTCCTTTATTACCACAATATTTTAATTTGGTCACCCTCTCTCCATCGCATATTCAAGTACAGGAACTCTCAACTTGTATTAGAGATATACCTCCTTTGGTACCATTAATCACCTTTAGGAAGATATTGTGTGTATTATGGATTTAAGATGATGTGACTATAGTAGTGACTTGATTCTCATGATAGTAATGATTTTACTAGACTTGTAACCTCATCCGATTTTTTAAATCAAGATATAACTGACATTAAAAGAGTTTATGTTCGTAGTAGTGATAGGGAATAAGATGATTTTCTTAGATCTTATGATAAGGTAGTTTTAAAATCAAAAGCCTTATTAAAATCAAATGAGAAGATTTTTATAAAACTAATACTTTTGCGAAAAGGAAAGTCTTTGAAAAAGAACGAAGATCATGTATCTTTCGAGTTTTTTTAATTGCAAGGAATGCTGTAATTGAGAAAATATTTTTTTCCCATGAGACAAAATGTTTCAAGGAAGAATATTATATTTTCAAGTTATAGATTCTCCGTAACACTCCGAGTTTTTATTAATGAATTATTTAATTAATTCGGAAATTAGAGAAAAAAATAAAATTTTGGATTGAAATATTTTTATTATTAAATATTTTCATTTTTATATTCAAAATTTGGAAAGCTAGATTACAAGATTCCTAATATGAGTATATATAAGTCTTGGGCTGTTTAGAAGAGTCCTCAAAACATAAAACTTTGGAAGAGTCCTCAAAATATAAAACTCTCTAGAAAAAAATATACAAAAATATTTGACGGTCCTATCGAGCTAAATTTTTTTGTGCAGATTTCTATCTCTTCAGGTACTACGCCCCAGAATTTCAGGCAATTCCAACTGTTCGATTGTCCGAAATATTTATTTAGTATTTGTATTTGATTAGGACTCTAATTCTTTTTGGTATATAAACATAAATTGATGAGTTTAGGTCTTTTAAAATACATTTTAGCCTTCTCAAAAATCAGGAACCTCTCATCTTCTTCATCTTCTTCAACCTCCAAACCCTAACCCCATTCTACATAACTTTAAACTCAAGTTTTGTCAAGATTAATCAGGTTTTCTCAAGACGCGTCAAGAACGAACCTTTGTCAACTTTTTGAGAGGAACACACATTCTAGATCAGATTTCTAAACCAACTTTTATTTAGGCATGAATACTCTATTCCTTTCCTTTAGTATTATGTGTTTTTAGTGTCGCCTAAACACTTAATTGCATATTTTTCTTAAAAGCAATGATCAACTTAATTAGAGAAAGTGGACACTAAATTTTTGGACCCTTTTTATGAAACTTTCAAATATGAATAAATCTTTGAAACCCTTGAGTGCGTAGGTGAGATTATTGGGGTTTTATGAATTTGGGTATAGGTTCTCATGTAGAATTTTTAAGGGCTTATTTATATGGTTATTGGGATGCATTCACACTTATAAAAAATATATGACTTATAAAAGAGGGCGATTATGACGTAGGGAAATATTATTGCTTGTTAATTAATTTAACACTATTCAGTGGAATTAATTGTGTTGAAATCAACGACGGTGTTATTAATTGATTTTAATTAAATTGGTACCTTTATGATTAAATTGATATGTTGTGCATATTGTATTCGGTATTGTGTGATTTATTTTAATCATTTTTGCCATCGCGGGGACGAGAGGCTTTTGGGTAGTATGTTGCTCAATGCTATTTTCAGGATGCTTACTAGGTATGGGACTAGTGGGCAAGGCTTGGTTAAAATTTATGCTTGATAGGTATGGGACCAGTTAGTGTAAATTCGTGAAAATATTATATTTCGGGGAGGGGAAGATTTATATGTTTTATCATCATTTTGTTAGCCTATGCATGAGATTAGGACGTGTTTTATTTTGGTGATTCATCCTATATGTAGGGGACGTATGTGTACTTGGGGACCCTTAGTTATGGGACTAAGGGATAATTTGAGGATTTCACATCGATTAAAAAGGTGGGGTAATTTGAAAATTGTAAAATTGAGAATTGAGAATTAATACCTAAGATAATAAGACATATATTAAAATATGGGCGCCATAAATAACGACGTTTTATGTCTTGTCGTGCGTGAAACCTGGTCAAATTACAGGATCGACAATTTAAACGGATTCACGGTCATTTTGAAAAGGGGAAGTGTTAAACTTTGGTGGAAATTACCACTCGGGGAGAGAGGACCGCCATAATAAAAAGTGAGAAAAATGATAATTTGGGTTAATATAATTAAAATTAACAGTTTGGTACTGTGGGATATTTAAAATGATATTTGTGTGATATTATAAAAATCTTTGGGGCAGTTAGTAATTTACCTTTCTTGCGATTAATTATCTCGTATTAATTAAAATACTCTATTATGATATTTATTGCGTATAATGCTATTTTCTAGGTTCACGGACGCTATTTGAGGGGAGTAGTATGTATTCATGCTCGGGGCTCTGATCTCGTGTGTGACTGATATTTTTAGGTTTTAGTGCTGGAGTAGCTGCATAGAAATTACAAGATATCGTTTGGAGGTGCAGCTGGAGTTGCTTTTTTTACTGCCTTATTTAGTTTAGACTTTCCTTTCTGTCGTATTTCATTATTAGACTTCATTTGGGTTTTGTTGGACTATTCGGTTCTAAAGTTGTTTGAGGATTTCAATTGGAGTATTTACAGTCAGTTGATTATTCAGATTTTGAATTATTTCATATTTTCGAGATTGAATTTAATTGGAGTTTATCATGTGATGGAGTTATTTTATTGCATTCTTGGTCATTATTATTTAGGATTAATTATTATTCATCTTATGGATTGATTTTTATTGTCTCATATCTATCACATGCTGAGAATGGTATTTATTTAATAGCACCCCGCGTAGTTCGGCGGCGGTGGCGGGCCACCCCGTTATCCGGATTGCATGGGGTGTTACAGATGGTATCAGAGCATGGTCTTAAGTCTCGTAAGTTTTGAGTCTATTTAGCTTTTGCGTTATCAATCTTTGATTTCCTATATTGATTCGTACTCCTTAAGGTAGAGGGTCTAGCATAGGTTCTTGATGTGTTTCTTGGAGACATATAACTTTGTGTTAATAACGTTTTAGGCATTGAGTTCAAAATTAGTAAGCTTGATGTGATGATCCTTAGAGTTGATTATATATATTATTTTGTTGTTCGTGGGGTAGGTGCGCATAGGATTGGGTGTATGGGTGCCCAATTATGGAATTCAACAAGTAGGCGTATGTGAGCCTTATTTTATGTTTCGCGATTTACGTTTGATGTTTATGCTTCGTCTAATTTCGAGGACGAAATTCCTTTGCTAGTGGGGAAGTATGTAACACCCCATGTTTTTATTAATTAATTATTTAATTAATTCGAAAATTAGAGAAAAATAAAATTTAGGATTTAATTATTTTTATAATTAAATATGTTGGTTTTTATATTTGGAATTCGGAAAACTAGATTACAAGACTCCTCATATGAGTATATATAAGTCTTGGGTCGTTTAGAAGAGTCCTCAAAAGATTAAACTCTCTAAGAGTCCTCAAAACATAAAACTCTTTAGAAAAATATATTTATAAATATTTGACTGTCCGATCGAGTTGAAATTTTTAATGCAAATTCTTATCGTCTTCTGCTACTAAGCATCAAAATTTTAGGCAATTCCAACAGTCCGATTGTTCGAAATATTTTTTTAGTGTTTGTATCTGATTAGGGCTCTAATTATTTTTGGTATATGAACATAAAGTGACGAGTTTAGGTCTTTTAAAGTACATTTCAACCTTCTCAAAATTTAGGAACCTCTCATCTTCTTCAACCTCCAAACCCTAGCCCCATTTTACATAACTTTCAACTCAAGTTTTGTCAAGATCAACCGAGTTTTCTCAAGAAGCATCAAGAACGAATCTTTGTCAACTTTTTGAAAGGAATACACATTCAAGATCAGATTTGTAAATCAACTTTTATTCAGTCACGAATACTCTATTCCTTTCCTTTAGTATAATGCGTTTTAAGTGTCGCCTAAACCCTTAATTGCATGTTTTTCTTAAAAGTAATTAGCAACTTAATTAGATAAAGTGGACACTAAATTTTGGGATTGTTTTTATGAAAATTTTAAATATGAATAAATCTTTGAAACCCTTGGGTGAGTAGGTGAGTAGGTGAGCTTATTGGGGTTTTATGATTTCGGGTATAGGTTATCATGTAGAATTTTTATGGGATTATTTATATGGTTATTGGGACGCGTTCGCACTTATAAAAATTAGATGAGTTATAAAAGAGGACGATTATGACATGAGGGGAAATTATTTCTTGTTAATTAATTTAACATTATTCAGTGGAATTAATTGTGTTCAAATCAACGACGGTGTTATTAATTAATTTAAATTAAATTGGGACGTTTATGATTGAATTTCTATGTTGTGCATATTGAATTGTGTATTGTGTGATTTATTTTAATCGTTTTTGCCATCGCGGGGATGAGTGGCTTTTGGGTAGTATGTTGCTCAACCCTATTTTTAGGATGCTTACAAGGTATGGGACTGGTGGGTAGGCCTTGGATAAAATTTATGCTTGCTAGGTATGGGACTAGTTAGTGTAAATTCATGGAAATTTGAAATTTCGGTGTGGGGCAGATTTATACTTTTTATCGTCATTTCGTTAGCCTACGCATGAGATTAGGACGTGTGTTTTATGTTGGTGATTCATCTTATATGTAGGATAGGACGTATGTATACTTGGGAACCCTTAGGTATGGGACTAAGGGATAATTTGAGGATCTGACATCGATTGAAAGGGTGGGGTAATTTGAAAATTGTGAAATTGATAATTGAGAATTAATACCTAAGAGAATAAGACGGATATTAAAATATGGGTGACATAAAAAGTGAGGGCGGACAGTTTAAACAGGCCCGTCGATATTTTATGTCGGGCCGTGTGTGGAACCTTGTCAAATTATGGGATCGACTGTTCAAATGGATCCACGGTCATTTTGATCAGGGGAAGTGTTAAACTTCGGTGGAAATTACCACCCGGGGCGGGAGGACCGCCATAATAAAAGTGAGAATAATGGTAATTATGATTAATTTAATTTAATTAATAATTTGGGACTGTGGGATATTTAAAATGATTTTGGTATGATTTTATAAAAATATTTGGGAATGGTTAATAAGTTACCTTTTTTGCGGTTAATTATCTCGTTTTAACTAAAATAATCTATTGTGATATTTGTTACGTATAATGATATTGTCTAGGTTCACGGACCCTATTTGAGGGGAGTAGTATGTATTCATGCTCGGGACTCTGACCTTAGTGCGTTGACTAACATTTTCAGGTATTAGTGCTGGACTAGCTGGATAGGAATTATCGGATATCGTTTGGAGGTGCAACTGGAGTTGTTTTTATTTACTACTTTATTTAGTTTAGACTTTCCTTTCCATCGTATTTCATTACGAGACTTCATTTGGGTTTTGTTGGGCCATTCGGTTCCAAAGTTGTTTAAGTATTTCAATTGGAGTATTTATAGTCAATTGAATATTCAGATTTTGAATTATTTCGTATTTTGGAGATTGGGTTTAATTGGAGTTTAGCATGTGATGCATTTTTTTATTGCATTCTTGGTCATTATTATTTGGGATTAATTATTATTCATCTTGAGGATTGATTTTTATTGTCTCATATCTGTCACATGTTGAGAATGGTATTTATTTAGTAGCGATCGACGTAGTTCGAAGCCGGTGGCTGGCCACTCCGTTGTCCGAATTGTGCGGGGTGTTACAGATGGTATCAGATCATGGTCTTAGGTCTCGTAGGTTGTGAGTCTGTTTAGCTTCCGCGTTATCAATATTTGATTCCCTTTATTGATTCTTACTCCTTAAGGTAGAGGGTCTAGCATACGTGTTAGATGTGTTTCTTGGATACATATAATTTTGTGCTAAGGACGTTGTAGGCATTGAGTTTAAAATTAGTAAGCTTGATGTGAGGATCCTTAGAGTTAATTATATGTATTATTTTTTTGTTCGTGGGGTAGATGCGCGTAGGATTGGGTGTATGGGTGCCCAATTATGGCATTCAACGAGTAGGCATATGTGAGACTTATTTTATGTTTCGCGATTTACGTTTAATGTTATTGCTTTGTCTAATTTCGAGGATGAAATTCCTTTTCTAGTGGGGAAGTATGTAACACCCCGTGTTTTTATTAATTAATTATTTAATTAATTCGAAAATTAGAAAAAAATAAATTTTGTATTTAATTATTTTTATAATTATATATGTTGGTTTTTATATTCGAAAAGTTAGATTACAAGTCTCCTAATATGAGTGTATATAAGTCTTGGGCCATTTAAAAGAGTCCTCGAAATATAAAACTCTTTAGAAAGAAATATATAAAAATATTTGATAGTCCTATCGAGCTGAAATTTTTATGTAAATTGTTAGCGTCTTCAGCTACTACGTCCCAAAATTTCAGGCAATTCCAACGGTCCGATCGTCAAAAATATTTTTTTTAGTGTTTGTATCTGATAGGGAATCTAATTATTCTTGGTATATAAACATAAAGTGATGAGTTTATGTCTTTTAAAATACATTTTATCCTTCTCAAAAATCAAGAACCTCTCATCTTCTTCAACCTCCAAACCCTAGCCCCGTTTTACATAACCTTCAACTCAACTTTTGTCAAGATTTTAACCGGGTTTTCTCAAGACGCGTCAAGAATGAATCTTTATCAAATTTTTGAGAGGAATACACATTCAAGATCATATTTCTAAACCAACTTTTATTCAAGCATGAATACTCTATTCCTTTCCTTTAGTATTATGCGTTTTAAGTGTCGCCTAAACCCTTTATTGCATATTTTTCTTAAAAGCAATAAGAAACTTAATTAGAGAAAGTGGACACTAAATTTTGGGACCATTTTTATGAAACTTTCAAATATGAATAAATATTTGAAACCCTTGGGTGCGTAGGTGGGATTATTGGATTTTTATGATTTTGGTATAGGGTCTCATGTAGATTTTTTATAGGATTATTTATATAGTTATTGGGACGTGCTCACACTTATAAAAATTAGATGACTTATAAAAGAGGACGATTATGACGTAGGGGAATATTATTTCTTGTTAATTAATTTAACATTATTTAGTGGTATTAATTGTGTTGAAATCAACGATGGTGTTATTAATTGATTTAAATTAAATTGGGACCTTTATGATTAAATTGATATGTTGTGCCTATTGAATTGTGTATTGTGTGATTTATTTTAAACATTTTGGCCATCGCGGGGATGAGGAACTTTTGGGTAGTATGTTGCTCAACCCTATTTTTAGGATGCTTACTAGGTATAGGGCTAGTGGGTAGGCATCGGTTAAAATTTATGCTTGCTAGGTATGGGAGTAGTTAGTGTAAATTCGTCAGAATAATGATAATTTGTGTTAACTTAATTAAATTAACAAATTGGGACTGTGGGATATTTTAAATTATATTGTTGTGAGATTTTATAAAATTCTTTGGGGGCGGTTAGTAATTTACCTTTCTTGAGGTAAATTATCTCATATTAATTAAAATACACTATTTTAATATCTATTGCGTATAATACTATTGTCTGGGTTCACCGACCCTATTTGAGGGGAGTAGTGTGTATTCATGCTCGGGGCTCTGACCTCGTGCATTTACTAACATTTTCAGGTATAAGTGCTGGAGTAGCTGCATAGGAATTATCGGATATTGTTTGGAGGTGCAACTAGAGTTGCTTTTATTTACTTCTTTATGTAGTTTAGACTTTCCTTTTCGTCGTATTTCATTATGAGACTTCATTTTGGTTTTGTTGGGCCATTTGGTTCCAAAGTTGTTTGAGGATTTCAATTGGAGTAATTACAGTCAGTTGATTATTTATATTTTGAATTATTTGATATTTTGGAGATTGGATTTAATTGGAGTTTAGCATGTGATGGATTTCTTTTATCGCATTCTTGGTCTTTATTATTTGGGATGATTTATTATTCATCTTGTGGATTATTGTAATACCCCGTATTTTTATAGCTTTTAAATTATGGGATTTTTTTTTAAAATTTAATTGAGATAAATTAATTTAATTTTAATCCGGAATGTTGCTTTAAATATTTACTAGCGTGACGAGAGTTAGTAATTATTGGAAATTGTTATTTGTTGAATATTACTGGATGAGTATAGTAATATATGAGATTTATTTTTATAATACTGTCACGTGTGAATAAAATGGCAATTATGGAAATTTGAGTCGGGACGCGCCCGTGTCGCGTCGGGACTAAATATTGATAAATAAAAGTGAATATTTTATAAGTTGTTCGTATGGTCGTTTTGAGTGCGCCAAAGTGTCCGGAAGGGTCGAGATAGTCAGAAAAGTGTACCCGGGGGTTTAGTTTGGGTCTCGGGGCGTTTTTAGGCCTAATTAGTACCCCGGGAGGGCGTTTTGGACATTTCGCAATTATGGGTAATTAAACCCACGAAATTCTAAGGGTTATATCAGATGTCTAAGGTTTCCTTCTAGGGTTAGAACAACCAAAGACAAATGACGGCCATTGGAGAGGAAGAGGAGAAGCTCTCCAACGAGTTCTAGGCCAAGAACACCTCCGATTGCACCGCCGTCACAACCAACGCGTAGATCGCGCGACGGGGAACACAACCACACCAAAATCATCTGTAAACCAGAACACCAAAAATCCCAGGCAAGTATTTATCTTGCTTATTTCGTTGATGCATCTTTCATATTAGTTTAGGAGTAATTAGAATGAGTTTTTTTGTAATACCCCGTATTTTCGTGATATTTATTTATGGGATTAATTGGAAATTAATCCGGATAAAAATACTAGCGAGATGCGAGTTGGTATTTGATTATAATGTGCATATATGATTATATATGAATATTGAATTATGAAATTTGTCGTGAGAATGAAATACGGCAATTTGGGAATTTTGTTGACACGCGTGTGACAGTCGCGTCATGGAATATAATTATGATAATTAAAAAGTGAATTTTATTTATATTAACTGTATGGTCATTTTGAGTGCGCTAAAGCGTCCGGAAGGGTCGAAATAGTCAGAAAACACTAGCCGGGAGTTTAGTTTGGGTCCCGGGGCATTTTTAGGCCATACCGGCAACGTATAAGGGTAGTTTGGTAATTTTGGATTTTTGGGAATTAAAACCTACGAAAATTGGGAATTAAAAAGCTGACTTGGAAATTGCCCACTAAACCCACTAACCACATCTTTAGACTTATTAGGCTACGGGGGTTATTAGAATAGTTCCAAAAATTTCCTAAGGCAAACCCTAGCCACCATTAACATCTTGGAGAAGAAAGCTTGGAGAGAAAGAGAGAATGAATTCTGCAGAGAGAGAGAGAGAACACTCCATCAGATCAACATCAAAATCAGAGATTCAAATAAGGCAAGTGGGTTAATAA
Organism: Sambucus nigra; assembly: GCA_949130495.1. Taxonomy (NCBI): domain Eukaryota; kingdom Viridiplantae; phylum Streptophyta; class Magnoliopsida; order Dipsacales; family Adoxaceae; genus Sambucus; species Sambucus nigra. The sequence continues at coordinate 368,675,903 of OX422212.1, forward strand.
AAATTAATTTCAGAGAATGCTTCTTCCATGTGTAGGAATTTATAAAAATCTTATTGTTCTTGGGAGTTTGATAAAAACCCATTAATTTGGAATTAGAAACTTGTATTGTGATGAGGATTTGCATGTAGAACTATATGTAGGTGAATAATCTGATGTTAATACATTTTGGATGAAACAAAAAGGGATTTATTTAGACTCTTTGATGATTTATAAATTTTAGGGTTCATGTTCTTGAAATTTGGGATAAATGTATGGATTTGATATTTGGATGATGTTTATAGTGATTTAATCCCCACAAAAATGTTAGTAGGTGACCTATGTATGTTTAGTACGAATTAGGAACCTTAAATTGATGTTGGAACGATGTTTAGAGGAGATTATAGGTGTAGAGAAATTTGAAAAACGAGTAAAGAAATTTCTGGCTTGAATCTGGCCACTCGTTAGAAGACCTACCCAGGTCGTTCGAACGAGCTCGTTCGAACGAGCTTCTAACGAGTTGACAGTTTGGGTTCTAACGAGAGGGATGTTCGTTCGAAGACTTTCATTCGAATGAGATCTCGTCAGAAGGCCCAGTTCGTTCGAACGAACTCTCGTTCGAACAGCCTCGTTCGAACGAGACTTCTAACGAGCTGACAGTTTAGGCTTTTTAGCCTGTTTTGATTTCGTGTGTCCCGTAACCTTACTTAATGGTAGAGATCACCTTCCCTTGATGATAAATTGATATAGTAGGGACATTTGAGGTATAATGAGGAGTAAAACCTAGAAGTGTGATTCGAACCAAGGGGAAATTATGGAGTAGGACGTGAGTGTCTATTACGGTACGAGAACTATTGACGGCCTAATTAATTATATTAACCGGGAATATATAAATTGTGTAGCTTTATATGTCGGTACGAGATTGAGAAGTGTACCACCAATATATTATGGTGATTACTAAGACGTGTGCATACTTAGTATACGTATATGATTCTATGTGTATGACATACCTACCATACTTGCTATCACGGGAGGTTTGCGTTATCTTAGGGTCTTCTAATCCTTGTGTTGCCCGGATTTAGATTGGTTACCTCGATGAACATAGGTCAGAGAAGGACTTATTGGGATATTAATAATTCTGCTGATTGTGGGAGCGTAGGTATGTACGTGACCCATGTGATGTGACTGTGTTCGCCTCCATTATTTGTGATGTTGTTATCTGAGAACGATTCCTGAGATATTCGGAATACGTGATCCTTATGTACGTGATGTACCGGGATGGATAGCAGAGTATATGTGCACCGCAGCTTAGTCTCGGGGTGCTTGTATTGTATATTTATGACGTGAATAATATACTCTTAATTAATGGGAACTTTCATGTGATATTGTGTGTATAAATATGGAAGAGTTTCGAGAAAACATAACGGGTTAACCGATAGTGAATGGTATTACTAATTGAGAATCTGAGTTTAAGTAAAGCTCTCTATTTAAATTGATAACGCTAGAATGTAATATGGGGATCGAGTAGTAAGGGGTAGAACTTATTACGGTTTGTTTAGATATAGATGTCTTATAGATGGGTACGGTACGTTAGGAGTGCACATGTAGTCGAGAGGTGAGAATTTCATGTGAGTGCACGTCCTAACATGTATTTTGCATTTAATGTTTTAATGTTATTAAAACACTTGCTGTTTTTAAAATGATTTCCACTTTCGGGCTCTGACCCATTTGCTTTCAAATCTATTTTTGTAAAAACTTTTTTTTTAGGTGCCCAGCCACAAGGACACCATGCTTAGGATCCTCATTCAGGTGACGAGCTGTAGTTGTTTGTGGAAGTTACAGGACTTTGCTTGTAGACGCTTCTTCTATATTGACTCTCTATTCAGAATTTATCAGTTGTAGGGCATGTCGCCCATTTCTTTAGAGACTTTTCATTTATTTCCGTTATTCAGACTTCTGACCTGTAATTATTCAGGATTTGGACTTGTCATATTATTTTTTTCAGTTGTGGGATTGTTGTGAGGAGTTTTCCTCCGGATTTATATTTATGTTGTTGGTTATTCATTACTTCATTATGGTGAATGGTTGTTATTCTTTCATTATTCTTTTACTGCATGTTAATCAGACTTAACTTAAAATTTGGCACTTACTTTTTAAATACTAGGTGGTTAGTAACTATTAAAATGTTTTCGACAGTGATGCTATTAACTGAACCAACTTGGCATTTGGAATTAATTTAATAAAGGAGTAGCTACCCGGTATTTAATTAGTCGGGGTGTCACAGGTGGTATCAGAGCATCAGGTTCTAGTGTCCGTTAGGATCTGTACGGCTTATTATGTTTTCCGCTGAGCTTTCTTTGATGTAGAGCCCTATATTTTAGGACTGTTGTATTCTCTTGTTTATGCTACGTTCTTCAGCTATTTTGAGTTTATAACTGCGAACTTATAAACTTCATTCTTATTTCAGATGCCTCCACGACGTGTACAACGGGTTCCCAGGGATGCTACGCCAGAACCATACCCCGCACCAGTTCAGGGCACGATGAATGCCGCCGAGGTTGCAGCAATTGTGGCCCAGGCGGTAAATATCGCACTAGCTGTAGTTCAGCAGGCACCACCTCAGGCGCCGATTGTCGTGCCAGTTCAGGCTCATGCATTCCCGTCTGCTTGGGAACGTGTTCGTGATGCTTTTCAGAAAGCACACCCTCCGGAGTTCGCAGGTAGCTCCGATGTGGTAATTTCGAGTCAGTGGAGGAAGGATATTCAGCGGCACTTGAGGATGTATGAGTGCACCGATGTCCAGAAGAAGATACTAGCTACCTTTAAGCTAGTGGGGTCTGCACTGCAGTGGTGGGAGTCTATTACCACCATGGAGGAGAGAGATACTCTCACTATTTAGGAGTTTTGGGTGCAGTTTGACCGCAAGTACTTCCCATCAGCTGTTCATACGGAGATGAGGAGGAAGTTAATGAGCCTCAAGCAGGAGAATAAGACTGTGGCCGAGTATGAGGCCAAATTCACTGATCTTCTGAACATTGTTCCGGATGAGATACCGTCAGAGGAGAAGAAGATACAGAAATTTACGGACGGGTTGACATGGAGGATTCGTCAACACTTGTTAGGGAACCTATCGTTAGCCACTTATTCTGATGTGGTTAACACTGCACTGTTACACTGCCAGGACCATCGCTTTCACATGACTGAAGGCAAGAGGTTAGGAGAGTCCAGCCATCAGGGCAGGACTGGGGGAAATGGTGCCAGTGGGGCACATTCTATTCAGGGGCAGAGACAGGGTGACCAGGGTTCCCAGCAGGGGGATCATAAGAGGTTCAGAACAGGGAACTTCAGTCACGGACAGGGAGGTTTCCGGCAGGCCATCAGGGTCCGAACGGCCATCAGAACCAGCAGGGTCAGAATGGTCAACAGCAGTTTCAGCAGGGCCAGTGGAGGAACGGTAACGGCCACCAGGGCCTGGGGCAGCAAGGGCAGAGAGGGGGGAACTTCCCGGGGAAGTGTTTTGTTTGTGGCAAGACTGGCCATAAACGCCAGGACTGTCCTGATAGGGGCAAGGCCCCACAGCAGCAGCAGAGTGCTCGACATGAGCCTCAGAGGCCACTTTTTCCACCTGCTCTTCCAGCTCCAGCCCAGGTGCCAGCTCTTCCAGCCATTCCAGCAGTTCCTGTGCAGCAGGGGTAGTTACAGTATGGACGTGTCTACAACGTCCACCAGGCAGAAGCTCCACAGGCACCACCCGTGATTGAGGGTACGTTTCCTATCCATGGTACTATGGGTCGGGTTTTGTTTGATACGGGGGCAACGCACTGTTTTATAGCTACACATTTTGCGAAAGCCTTAGGGTTGTTAGCCACAGCATAGAGCACAGTGACGTGTGTAGACTCACTATTGGGGAGTGGATCGCTTATTTTCTTTATATGCCGGGGTGTGGGGGTATAGATTGGTAGTCTGGTATTACCTTCAGACATGTTAGTATTATATATGCATGTGCACGATGTGATAATCGGTATGGATTGGCTCGCTGATTATAGAGCCATGATTGATTGCTTCGGTGGGAGCATTATTTTTGCCATTCCGGGGCAAGAGATGTTTGTAGTGGCGATGCCTCGCCCAGAGGGAGGTTCGACCGCTCATTTGTACTACATAGAGGAGGATACCTCTAAGGAGGTTGTGATTCCTTTAGATTCGATCCCAGTTGTCAGGGAGTATTCCGATGTGTTTCAGGAGATACCAGGCCTACCCCCCAGTCGAGAGATAGACTTTGTCATAGAATTATTGCCGGATACGAGACCTATAGCACGCGCACCGTACCGTATGGCTCCGGCAGAGATGCGAGAGCTACGAGATCAGATTGAACAGTTGTTAGGTCAGGGGTTTATACGGAGGAGTACTTCACTGTGGGGTGCCCCTGTGTTGTTCGTGAAGAAGAGAGATGGTTCACTGAGATTGTGTGTGGATTACCAGGAGTTGAATAAGGTCACGATACGGAATAAGTATCCGTTGCCTCGAATCGATGACTTATTCGACCAGTTGAGAGGAACTTCTTTCTTCTCGAAGATTGATTTGAGATCGGGATACCATCAGTTGCGTATCAGGGAGGAGGACGTCTCGAAGACTGCGTTCTTATCGATATATGGCTCTTACGAGTTTCGGGTTATGCCTTTTGGTTTGACCAATGCTCCAGCCGTGTTTATGGACTTGATGAATAGGGTGTTCAGAGATTTCCTAGACCAGTTTGTCATTGTCTTCATGATGATATTCTGGTTTACTCCCAGACAGAAGAGGAGCACGCCGAGCATTTGAGGCAAGTTTTGCAGACGCTACGTCATAACGAGCTGTATGCAAAATATGAGAAGTGCGGGTTTTGGCTAAAGGAGGTCCATTTTTTGGGACATATTATCTCCGACCGGGGAATATCTGTTGATCCGGGGAAAGTATCCGCGGTGAGGGAGTGGGGACAGCCCACGACACCAACGGAGATCCGTAGTTTCTTGGGATTATCAGGATACTACAGGAGGTTCATTCGGGGATTTTCGAAGATAGCGGGTCCTTTGACACATCTGGCTCGTAAGGGTGTGCCATTCATCTGGAGTGATGCCTGTCAGTTGGCATTCGATGAGTTGAAGGATAAGTTGACCTCAGCACCTGTGTTAGCATTGCCAAGACCGGGAGTTGAGTATCTAGTCTACATCGATGCGTCCTTGCAAGGACTAGGAGGTGTATTGCAGCAGGAGAGTCAGGCCATAGCTTATGCTTCCCGTATGCTAAAGCCTCACGAGAAGAATTACCCCACTCATGACTTGGAGTTGGCGGCAGTTGTTTTTGCCCTTCGGATATGGAGACATTATCTTTTGGGGGAGAAGTTTCGATTGTTCACAGACCACAAGTCCCTACAGTACCTATTCACGCAAAAAGAGTTGAATATGCGGCAGCGAAGGTGGCTTGAGTTTGTGAAGGACTATCAATTTGATATCTAGTATCACCCGGGGAAGGCTAACGTGGTAGCAGACGCGTTGAGCCGTTGGCCACCAGATGAAGTGGCAGAGGTGTGGAAGTCCAAGTGGAAGGAATTGGGACACCAGGATGCAATGGCTCGATCGTTCATGTCTGTGATGACCGTTACACCACAGATCGTCACGAAGGTAGTAAGGGCACAGGCAAATGACTCGTTCTGTCAGGAGCAGATAGTTCGATTACTAGCAGAGGGAGCCGAGTCCTATACCGTTAGCTCAGACGGGGGATTACGCTTCAATGGGAGATTGGTAGTTTCGGAAGGGGAGGAATTGCGGCGCGAGGTGATGGCAGAATCGGACGGATCACGGTTCGCGGTACATCCCGGTGGAGACAAAATGTACCAAGACATGAGACGACAGTATTAATGGAGCGGGATGAAGAGAGATATTTCCGAGTTTGTTTCAAAATGCGCCACTTGTCAGCTAGTAAAAGTGGATCATCAGAGACCGGCAGGACTCCTACAGCCATTAAAGGTCCCGATGTGGATGTGGGAGAGCATATCCATGGACTTTATCACGGGGGTGCCTACGTCACAGAAAGGTCACGACTCCATTTGGGTGATTGTGGACAGGTTGACCAAAGTCGCTCATTTTCTACCCGTAAGGACAGACTACACTGCGGGACAGTATGCCCAGCTCTTTATTGCAGAGATAGTGAGACTTCACGGTGTGCCCCTAAATATCGTGTCTGACCGAGACAAGATATTTATTTCACGGTTTTGGGAAAGTTTTCAGGAGGCCATGGGCATGTGGTTGCGGTTGAGTACGGCGTATCACCCGCAGACCGATGGGCAAACCGAGCGTACGAACCAGATGTTGAAGGACATGCTACGTATGAGTATCATTGATATTGGGGGTGGATGGGAACAGTATCTTCCACTGGTGGAGTTTGCTTACAACAACTCCTACCAGTTCACCATTGGCATGGCTCCGTTTGAGGCGTTGTACGGTAGACCTTGTCGTTCCCCATCATGTTGGTTGGAGGTGGGGGACAACAAACTACTTGGGCCGGAGGTGATTCAGGAAACTTCGGCAAGGATAGAACTGATACGGAGTCGCATTCGGGTAGCTCAGGACAGGTAGAAGAGCTATGCTGATGCGAAGTGGTTCTTCAGAGAGTTCCAAGTGGGGGACCAGGTTTTGCTCAGAGTATCTCCTATGAAGGGGATTATGCGTTTCGGGAAGAAAGGGAAGTTGGCACCGAGATATGTGGGACCATTTCCTATTATTGAGCGGATTGGACCGGTTGCGAATAGGCTTGGGTTACCGGAGCATTTACATCGGATTCACGATGTGTTTCATATTTCCTCGCTAAGGAATTTATCTTTGAGACGATTTGGCTCATTCTCTTATTGCTTTGGAGGACCTCGATCTCCATCCTGATAGCTCCTACGAGGAGGGGCCGATTGCTATTTTGGACCGAAGTGAGCGGAAACTGCGGTCAAAGATAGTCCCGTTAGTACGTGTTCAGTGGCGACATCATAATGTCGAGGAGTCCAGAGATGCGCGAACGTTATCCAGAGTTATTCTTACCAGGTACTTTCTAGTTCCGAATTTCGAAACGAAATTCAGTTATTAGGGGGGAAGTATGTAATACCCCGTATTTTCGTGATATTTATTTATGGGACTAATTGAATTAAATGCGTATTAATTGGAAATTAATCCGGATAAAAATACTAGCGAGATGGGAGTTGGTATTTGATTATAATGTGCATATATGATTATATATGAATATTGAATTATGAAATTTGTCGTGAGAATGAAATACGTCAATTTTGGAATTTTGTAGACACGCGTGTGACAGTCGCGTCATGGAATATAATTATGATAATTAAAAAGTGAATTTTATTTCTATTAACCGTATGGTCATTTTGAGTACGCCAACGCGTCCGGAAGGGTCGAAATAGTCAGAAAACACTAGCCGGGAGTTTAGTTTGGGTCCCGAGGCATTTTTAGGCCACACCGACAACGTATAAGGGTAGTTTGGCAATTTTGGATTTTTGGGAATTAAAACCTACGAAAATTGGGAATTAAAAAGTTGACTTGGAAATTGCCCACTAAACCCACTAACCACATCTTTAGACTTATTGGGCTACGGGGGTTATTAGAATAGTTCCAAAAATTTCCTAAGGCAAACCCTAGCCACCATTAGCATCTTGGAGAAGAAAGCTTGGAGAGAAAGAGAGAAGGAATTATGCAGAGAGAGAGAGAGAACACTCCATCAGATCAACATCAAAATCAGAGATTCAAATAAGGCAAGTGGGTTAATAAAAATTAATTTCAGAGAATGCTTCTTCCATGTGTAGGAATTTATAAAAATCTTATTGTTCTTGGGAGTTTGATAAAAACCCATTAATTTGGAATTAAAAACTTGTATTGTGATGAGGATTTGCATGTAGAACTATATGTAGGTGAATAATCTGATGTTAATACGTTTTGGATGAAACAAAAACGGATTTATTTAGACTCTTTGATGATTTATAAATTTTAGGGTTCATGTTCTTGAAATTGGGGATAAATGTATGGATTTGATATTTGGATGATGTTTATAGTGATTTAATCCCCCAAAAAATGTTAGTAGGTGACCTATGTATGTTTAGTACGAATTAGGAACCTTAAATTGATGTTGGAACGATGTTTGGAGGAGATTAGAGGTGTAGAGAAATTTGAAAAACGAGTAAAGAAATTTCTGGGCTTGAATCTGGACACTCGTTAAAAGACCTACCCAGGTCGTTCGAACGAGCTTCTAACGAGTTGACAGTTTGGGTTCTAACGAGAGGGATGTTTATTCGAACGAGATCTCGTTAGAAGGCCCAGTTCGTTCGAACGAACTCTCGTTCGAACAGCCTCGTTCGAAGGAGACTTCTAACGAGCTGACAGTTTAGGCTTTTTAGCCTGTTTTGATTTCGCATGTCCCGTAACCTTACTTAATGGTAGAGATCACCTTCCCTTGATGATAAATTGATATAGTAGGGACATTTGAGGTATAATGAGGAGTAAAACCTAGAAGTGTGATTCGAACCAAGGGGAAATTATGGAGTAGGACGTGAGTGTCTATTACGGTGCGAGAACTATTGACGGCCTAATCAATTATATTAACCGGGAATATATAAATTGTGTAGCTTTATATGTCGATACGAGATTGAGAAGTTTACCACCGATATATTATGGTGATTACTAAGACGTGTGCATACTTAGTATACGTATATGATTCTATGTGTATGACATACCTACCATACTTGCCATCACGAGAGGTTTGCGTTCGCTTAGGGCCTTCTAATCCTTGTGTTGCCCGGATTTAGATTGGTTACCTCGATGAACATAAGTCAGAGAAGGACTTATTGGGATATTAATAAGTCTGCTGATCGTGGGAGCGTAGGTATGTACGTGACCCATGTGATGTGACTGTGTTCGCCTCCATTATTTGTGATGTTGTTATCTGAGAACGATTCCTGAGATATTCGGAATACGTGATCCTTATGTACGTGATGTACCGGGATGGATAGCAGAGTATATGTGCACTGCAGCTTAGTCTCGGGGTGCTTGTATTGTATATTTATGACGTGAATAATATACTCTTAATTAATGGGAACTTTCATGTGATATTGTGTGTATAAATATGGAAACGTTTCGAGAAAACATAACGGGTTAACCGATAGTGAATGGTATTACTAATTGAGAATCTGAGTTTAAGTAAAGCTCTCTATTTAAATTGATAACGCTAGAATGTAATATGGGGATCGAGTAGTAAGGGGTAGAACTTATTACGGTTTGGTTAGATATAGATGTCTTACAGATGGGTACGGTACGTTAGGAGTGCACATGTAGTCGAGAGGTGAGAATTTCATGTGAGTGCACGTCCTAACATGTATTTTGCATTTAATGTTTAATGTTATTAAAACACTTGCTGTTTTTAAAATGATTTCCACTTTCGGGCTCTGACCCATTTGCTTTCAAATCTATTTTTGTAAAAACCATTTTTTAGGTGCCCAGCCACAAGGACACCATGCTTAGGATCCTCATTCAGGTGACGAGCTGTAGTTGTTTGTGGAAGTTACAGGACTTTTCTTGTAGACGCTTCTTCTATATTGACTCTCTATTCAGAATTTATCAGTTGTAGGGCATGTCGCCCATTTCTTTAGAGACTTTTCATTTATTTCCGTTATTCAGACTTCTGGCATGTAATTATTCAGGATTTGGACTTGTCATATTATTTTTTTCAGTTGTGGGATTGTTGTGAGGAGTTTTCCTCCGAATTTATATTTATGTTGTTGGTTATTCATTACTTCATTATGGTGAATGGTTGTTATTCTTTCATTATTCTTTTACTGCATGTTAATCAGACTTAACTTAAAATTTGGCACTTACTTTTTAAATACTAGGTGGTTAGTAACTATTAAAATGTTTTCGACAGTGATGCTATTAACTGAACCAACTTGGCATTTGGAATTAATTTAATAAAGGAGTAGCTACTCGGTATTTAATTAGTCGGAGTGTCTCATTTTTATGGAAGAAAACCAAAGATTTGAGATAGGAATTGCATGTAGTGATGGATAAATTGATAATTTTGGAAACCCATGCCATGTAGAGGAATTACCTATGAAATTTTGATGTTTATGAGAAGAAATTTATGGAAATACTTGTTAGAACCATGTTTAAAGAGGATTCTAGGGTTCTTGATAATTATGATAATTTTTAGGCTGTTAATCCAAGTATAATGATAGAAATCCACATGCTTTACGTTGGAAATACCTAATATGGAGATATAATGTTAGTAGTATGAATCTTTGGACGTTTGGGAATGTAAAACTTGAATTTGGATGAAGATATGTGTTAGAACCCGTAACTGCAAAACTGCAGAAATCGCAATACCTGCTTGATCGATCGATCGAGCCCAGAGCTTCGATCGATCGAAGGTTCGATCAATCAAGCCCCAGACCTCGATCGATCGACCCCTCCTGGCAGACTCCTATTTCCCTTTCTAAATTAGTTAAGTTCAATTTATTATGAAATAATTCTTGGGCATCCTTAATAAAATGTTTTGGGAGATAGGGAAGACCAGTATGACATGTGAATAAATTTTGGGACCCTTGATGTCGGGCAAAGATTGTATTTTGGGATAATTACATAAGGGTCAGTGAATTTATGATTTAAAGAGAGAGACACGTAAGAGAGTTACTTTGGGACAAATGTGTATACCTACTGAGTTTTATAATTGGGAGAATAAAGTCATGAGAGTTGTGTGGTACGTTGGAATAATACCAAATCAAGGTTAGAAACGAACCGTTATAAGTGTTTACTAAAATATGATAATATGGATAAAAGTCGTAACTATGGGATTTGAGAATATACCCATTATTGACATGGTAATATTAGTATAGTTATTTGATTGTGTATGAATATGCTATCTATGTGTGAAAAACATACCCATGCTACTTGCTATCCCTGAGGTTGCCGCGCTGGGACGATCTTATCCTGTGTTGCCTTATGGGGGATATTGACTCGTACCCTAGAAGATAGATATCCTTGGTACAGGCTATCAATTTTATAGTTCAGACGGTTCTAAGAGACGCGGGTATGTGCCATCCTCTTAGAGACTTGGAATCTATGCTTCGCCTCATATTGTTTGTGTATAGATATCCTTGGTACAGGCTATCGCAGTGATAGTTCAGATGGTCCTAAGAGACGCAGACATATGCCATCCTCTTAGAGACTTGGAATCTATGCTTCGCCTCAATATTGTTTGGGTATGTGTTAATATAGTTCGAGAGTGATTCCGAATTTGTATTTCCCTTAGTACGAGTGATACGGGGATTGGATAGTAGAGTATTCCTGCACCATAGTTTTTATTTGGGGTGCTGTTTCGATATATATATATTTTACGAGTAGTTAATATATATATAAAATTCTGAAATCTGGAACTGCCTACTGTGATTTGATATGTAGGACATGGTTGATGACTCAAATTGTAAATACTTGTTTTGAGAAAGTATAATATGACACTGAAAAACTTTATTGATTAATAAAGTTAAAATGAGAACTTTGGTTACTAATGGAAATATTCTTTTCAAACAATTGAATCGTTCAGTTTTAAATCATGTGAATAACCTAATATAACTTATTGGGGAAAGATAGTGTGATATATGATGAGATAGACCCTTGGGAAGGTTAGTACGATAGGTGTGCACATTAGAAGAGAGGTGAGAATTTCTCAAGAGAGTGTCGCACTAATATGTTGTTGCATTGGTCTGTATCAATTTAAATACTTGCTAAACGAATTTTTAAATCATATACACTATCGGGATCTGACCCGTTTCTATTTCTTTTTCTCTCTTGTATATATATGTATGTATTACAGGTGCCCAGCCATAGGGGCGTCTTACTTAGGATCCTTTGGAAGGAACGTGCTGCAGCTTAGGTGGGAGTTGCAGGCCATTGATTAGACGACCTCATTATTGACTCTACTCTTAGTTCAGTTTTATCCAGCAGGGGCATGTGTCTCCCTCTTCCTATCATTTAGTTGATATTGTCAGAGATTGTAATTTTTACTTTTCGTACCTTTATTTCGGGATTTATTTCTGTCAGGATGTTTTCCTTTAGTGTTTTAAATGCTGGGATTTATTATTGATGATTAAATTCGTGTGTGTTCATTTCTATTTTTATTCCTAATGTGTGACTCTTAAAAATGTAAATGGTTGAAGGTTTTATAATTGGATTTAATATATTGGAAATAATGGTTAAAAATTGGTTTTGACACTTAGCTTAATTATTTAGGGTGTTCAATTGGAAAAGATTTTTATTAATGACAGTGATGCTGAGAATGAACCAACTGTTCACCTTGATTTTAATTTAATAAAGGAGTGATCGCCCGGTATTTAATTAGGCGGGGTGTCACAGGTGGTATCAGAGCATCAGGTTCTAGTGTCCTTAGGATCTGTACGACTTATTATGCTTTCAGCGTTGCTTTGTTTGATATAGAGCCCTATGTTTAGGATTGTCAATTCCTTTGACGAGATTTTGTTCTCCTGTTATAATGTGTATACATTAGTGAATTCTAATTTCGTTCAGAGGTGTGCGTGTGCCGAGCGATGATGGATGTCAAAAGAGGTCTGTTAAGCGTACATCAGGAGGCAGGGCTCAGTTGAGATTATAAAATATATCCGAGGATGATGACCGTAGTCTAGGTCACCTCCATTATGGCACGAGAAGCCAAGACTAGAAAGGCGACTAAGGCGCAACAGTGATTTCCAAATGCTGTTATAGTCAAATGAGGTGCGAGGGTAAAATTACCCAACTTATTACAAAAACGTGTAGAGACTGTCAGCGGGAAATTCTAGAAATGTGGAAATTATGTGTCTTTACCAAAGGAGGTAAATTACCCAAAGGCTTAGATATAGGACGGAGTGTGGCAAACTGAAATTGAAAATTTAGAGAAAATTTTCTTGGCTTTCGGGACGAAGTTATAATGGCTGGAGTCAACCACCAATTTTAGAAGTGAAATGCTATGCCTATAGGAGAACCTTAGGTACAGTGTTGACCGTATGTTCCTTTCCTCAGCTGTTCAGGATGAGAAGCAAACGTGATTCTGAACTCATCGCAGGAGGGCATGACGGAAGTTCAATTGCGGATATGAACCCTAATCGTTAGCAAATTTTGTATCGAAAGAGGTAGATACGAGTGGAGGAAACGACTCCAAGTGGGAGACCAACTCATAATAATAATTGATAATACTCGAGGAGGAAATTCTGATGGACGGCTGATTCAGAGGTTGACAATGTTGCATTTTGTCAATAAAGATGATAATGCTCCTTGTGTGGGAAGCTTAAAGGGATCGAAGAAGTTAGTCGAGGATAAGACTGAATACGAGGGTGGTGATATAGCACCACAAAGAGATGTGGATACACATCAGGGGACCCATTTAAATGATTCGGATAATTAAATTCTTACCAAGTGATGGTAAATTTAGTAAGTACTATTATAGATAGTAACAGGATCTTTATGGCCTACAAAGCTAAGGGAACAACCGGGATGGTTAACAGTAATCGAGTTTACTAAAGTCCGAGAGAAGGACAATCCTAACCTGGTTAGTAAGACAGGTGGTAAGTGGATTATGTGTTGAGGTATTTTGTGCGGAGTGGGATCGCTTGCGATAATATGTTCCAAAGTGAGTATAAGGACAAGAATACGATGCCTAGTAAAAGGCAACGATTAAAGTAATTTTGTTTGGTTTGAGTAGACGTGTTACGTCTGGAAACCATTTACGCAGTCAAGACGATTGACAAGGTAGAAGCATAAGTTGTATCCTCAAAGGATGAGGCGTGTTTATGTGACACGAGCGAGTCACTATATTTTGTTCCTTGCTAGATTAGCATGTGAGACGAGCTTAATGCATATCATTATAAACGTTATTAAACTATGAATATTTTTCCCTAGTGTAGAGGGATTTTTCTTTAGTGCTATCCGCGGAGGATGAATGAGTATATTAACAGTGTTACGTATTTTATTGAGGTTACTCGTTGTAGTGATGTGATACACGAGTATGATATTATCTTTGTTAAAACATTATAGAAATGGTTAGTACGATAGTGGGCATTTATTGCAAGACTATCGGAGTGGTTGCATTAGCGCAACATGTTTTATGTTTGTTTTGGAGAGGTTTTTACCTGTGAGAAGGTTGGACTCGCACTTATATTATCTATCCTAGAGACTTCGGAGGAGATAGTGGGCTCGAGATATTCGATGCCAAAGTATGTATAGACTTTGTCAGTATAATTCCATATGTATCGGGATTTACCATGGAGCGAAAAGATTTGACTCAGTATTATGTTTAGCACTCCGAACTTAGTGATAGGAAGAGTGCATTGTTATATTTATCCTTTAGAGATGTGGGAGTTAAGAATTATACCCCTAATGTTAGGGGAAGGAAATTTTGATACTTCCGATCGTATGCATCCGAGGTTTATAGAATGTAATTGCCATCAACCAATAGGGGACGATAGTGAAATTTGTGAAAATTTCTTTGTTAAGCATAATTACGGGAGAAATTGTAACTTTTATGTCAAGGGACGAAATAAAGGGGCATATGCTATGGACGAAGGACCTAACGGATTTCGATAACTGACAATGCTAGGTAGTAGTGTATCGGGGGGGTTCCTTGTTTGGATTTCGCTTTGCGAGACATCCCACGCATGAAACTTAGCGTAAGGTTTGAAATAGGGAGACGTTTGGTCACTATTCCATGAGTTCAGTACCCTGGTCGAAATGGGATCAAGTAATTATGTATGTAAGTTGGAAGTTGAATTTTGTTTTAAGGTCATTGGAGCCGGATTTTTGTGGTAGGAAAGCATTGAAAGTTAACCCACGAGTTGAGGGGTCGAACGATGATAAGGAGAATTTAAGGATTTTGATTTATAGGGTGATTGAGAGTACCCAAATGTCGTAACCGCGTTCAAATCACGAGGCGAATAAAGAGTTAGAATGATTTTTAGCATGGATTATCTGGAAAGAACTTTATTATACAAAAGAGTTACTGATTTATTTTGGTTGTTGTACCTATTTGGGAAAATTGTTATACTTATCTGAAGAGGGTTGAGAATTATTATTCCTCTTTTATCGTCATGGAATTTGAATGCCCTATTCCTTCTATTTCGTTGAATTTAGTTCGTTCTACGGATGAGTCGCACGCCGTTCGCTCTTCTAGGACGTCGGGGTGTTGCAAGAATGTGGACATCTCGGTTAATTACAGTTAAAACCGTCCGAGTTGAAGGGACGTGGTCATGGACGTGTGTCATATATGTTTGTGGGACTAGTTAAACGAAGTGGAAGTGATAGAGTGGATTAAACGTCACATGAGGGGCGATAATCCATACATAGGCGTGTAATTAGAATAGCACACCCAAATTTGAATTGGAAGACCGTGGGAAGTCATTTAAGAAGAGTATTCCTTGAATGGAAGAATTTAATGATTATGAAGAACACTCGAAACGGAGTTGTTAGTAGGCAAGTATGAGAGCGACTTACACATACAAAGGGTGATGATGTTGGTATGGTATAAGTGTTCCAGAAGTGCGCTTCGTGGAGAGAAGAGCACGGGTGGAACTTTCGGCATACTACAAGGAAGGACGGGGAGTATTACGTGTCACTTAATGTGAGACATTTCAAGGAAGAATCGATGTTTAGCGGGACATAGTGAGTAGTCTCTACATGCACCGCCCACTGGTAAGGTTGAGTTGAAAGAGGAGAATCAACCAAAGAATTTTGTGTTTAGCTACAATTCCTGAATTTGGAAGAGGTCGGTAAAGTCGGTATAGTTCTTGGATGGGTTACCATCCTCAAAACAAGATCAAAGGTTCATCCTGAATATGTGAATAAAGTCGCCAAGAAGGAGGTGATTGATACTCCTTTAAGCTGACTTACAATATTAACTAGTATGCCCCAGACTTCCTTTGAAAGTAAGGATCGCGCCAGTGCATGATCCGGCGCAGTATAAATTTCTAAATCAGGATGAGATTGGTGAATCCCACCTTTGATAAGGGATTTCCGAAACCAGCGGAGATAAGGTTTTGTTTCAAGTAGGATGTATCACCCGTAGCCAGGGAATGGGCGCACGGTGATTAAAGATTTGTGGAGCCACGTGAAGGAGATTTTGGACTATTGGTACGATGATTTCAGGAATGCTCAGTAGAAGCACTCGTACCCGTTTGTCGCGTGCAAAGTGCTTATTGAGGTTTTGTTATGGAAGCACCTCGACTATTCTCCTCCCGTATGTTCAGAGTAGAGTAGATAATCAGAGTTTTTGGATCGGTCGAGAGAACATCCGATAACAGTGGTAAAATTCCACGACTGTTTCAGGCGAGCAAGAGTGATCAAATGTTCGTATAATTTTCTCAGAATGGGAGTTTTGTATATGAATAAATCCGAATATTTGTCACATAGTGAGGTGCGGCCTCCTAATGATAGTGAGATAAGGAAATTATAACGTTGTAATACCCCGTACTTTTTGGCTATATTTATTTTTGGGATTAATTAATTAAATGCGTATTAATTGGAAATTAATCCGGGTTATAAATACTAATATGATGCAAATTGGTATTTGATTATGTACATATATGATTATATATGTATTTGGTATTATAAAATTTGTCGTGGGATTTATATACAGCGATTTGGAAATTTTGTTGAGACGCGTGGGACCGCCGCGTCACGGTATAATATTTTGTTTATAAAAGTGAGTTTAAAATCTATAATCCGTATGGTCGTTTTGAGTGTACCAACGCGTCCGGAAGGGTCGAGATAGTCAGAAAACACTAGCCGGGGGTATAGTTTGGGTCCCGGGGTATCTTTAGGCCATTCCGGCACCATAAAGGGTATTTTAGTAATTTGGTATTTTTGGGTAATTAAAAGTGACGAAAATTGAGAGTTGTAATCTGATAAGGGATTGACCCAACCAACCCTTTTTAACCCAACAAGCCACGGAGGTTTATTAAATTAGGTTTTCATAAGTTCCCCCAAAGCAAACCCTAGCCACCATAGCTTTTTAGAGAAGAAAGCATGGAGAAGGAGAGAGAGAGAGAGGAATTCTGCAGAAATTCTACACCGAATCCACACCAAATTCAGAAATCAAACCAAGGCAAGTGATTTTATTTCATTTAAATTCGAAGAATGTCTTTTCCATGTTAGAAATTGAAGAATCTTGATTGTTCTTGAAAGATTAAAAGAAAACCCATGAAATTTGAAGTTATTATTGAATGTTGGGATAGGTTTGCATGTAGAAACATTGTTGGGAGATTTAATTTCGGAGATTTCATATCTAGGTGATGTATAAACGAATTAAAATCTGGGAATTTATGATGAGAAAAAGTTAGGGTTTATGTTCTTGAAGAAAATTGGGAATTAATGTAGAAATTGTGATTTAATGATGTTTAGAAGATATTAAACCCTTTAATGATGTTAGTATAGCCCCTTAACATGTTTGAGGATGATTAGAGAACTCAATATATTGTGGGAACGAATTTTAGAAGAGGTTTGAGGAGTAAAAATGGTGAAAAACGAATTGGGAAAAAATCTGGGCCGAAACTGGCCACTCGTTAGAAGCAGCCCCCAGGTCGTTCGAACGAGCTCGTTCGAACGAGCTTCTAACGAGTTGACCAGTCGTTATTAACGAGTAGGAATTTTCGTTCGATATCTCGTTCGAACGAGATATCGTTAGAAGGGTCAGTTCATTCGAACGAACTGGGATCTCGTTCGAACAGCCTCGTTCGAACGAGACTTCTAACGACCTGACAGACCAAACTCGTTCGAAGCCTCGTTCGAACGAGACTTCTAACGAGTTGACAGTTTGGTCCTTTTTGGAATGTTTTGACTTTTGGAGTCCCGGGAACTGGTTCAAGCGTAGTGTTAGTATTCCTTTGATGATATAGTGATTGATTTGGGACTTTTGGGTTATTGAGATGAGCAAATCATACACGAGAGTTATATTCAATGAACCGTTTGGGTTGAGACGTGAGTGTCTACTACGATGTGAGGATAAATTATGACACGTATAATTATGAACCGGAATAAAATAAGTTGTGATAATTATAATTAGTACGGGAGTGCAATATGTACTACGAATATAATACGGTATTACTAAGATGTGTGTTTACTTAGTATTGATATATGGATTGTATGTATGACATACCTACCATACTTGCTATCACGGGAGGTTTCGTTCGCTTAGGACCCTCTAATCCTTGTGTGCCTACGGGGGGGATATAGACTGGTACCTTGATGAACATAGGTCATAGAAAGACTTATTGTGATATTAATAAGTCCGCTGACCATGGGAGCGTAGGTATGTGCGTGACCCATGTGATGGTGACTGTGTTCGCCTCCACTATTTGTGATTTGTGTTATCTGAACTATTCCTGAGAGATTCGGAATATGTGATCCTTATGTACGTGATGTACCGGGATGGATAGCAGAGTATGTGTGGACTACAGCTTAGATTGCGGGGTGCTTGTATTGTATATTTATGATATGAATAATATACATTATAGTAATGGGAATCCTCATGCTAATGTTGTAAAAATATTACGGTATTGTTTCGAGTTATATAATGAGTTAACTGATAGTTATATCAATGGCATATTTAGTAACTGAGTTTATGTTAAACCTCTATTAAATTACGAGCGTTGTTATGTTAAATTAACCGAGTAAAATGGGTAGAACCTTTGGTTGTCTAGCTAGTTTACGTTGTCACTTAGCTAGTGGAAAGGGTAGTTATAGATGGGTACTTACGTTAGGAGTGCACAGTTAGACGAGAGGTGAGAATATCATGCGAGTGTACGTCCTAACATGTATTTTGCATTTAATGTTTTATATGTTTTTAAAGCACTTGCAGGTTTTTAAAATATAACACATTCGGGCTCTGACCCGTTTGCTTTTTCAAATCTTTTTCTTGTAAAACCCTTTTAGGTGCCCAGCCACAAGGACACCAAGCATAGGTACTCATTCAGGTGACGAGCTGTAGCTGTTTGTGGAAGCTACAGGGATTTGCTCATAGACGCTTTTATCTTTTGGATTCCAGGGTCACGATCTATCTATCAGTTGTAGGGCATGTTGCCCATTCCTATTTAGAGCATCTTTTACATTTCAGTTTTCAGGCTTTAACATGTAGTATTTCAGTTTCAGTTATTTATTTCAGTATGGGATTGTAGTGAGGGGTTTCCTCCAGACTCTATTTATTTCTATTGTGATGGTTATTCATTTCATTTCAGCGTGGTGAATGGTGTTATCTATTTCTTCATTTTATTTCTTGCACGTTAATCAGACTTGAATTAAAATTTGGCAACTTGCTTTTTAAATACTAGGTGGTTAGATATAATAAAATGTTTTCGACAGTGATGCTATTAACTGAGCCAACTTGGCATTTTGAATTAATTTTATAAAGGAGTAGCTACCCGGTATTTAATTAGTCGGGGTGTCACAAACGTATAGGCATGACTATGCAAATATTGTCGGGTGGGAGCACAATGTGATGTGTCCCCAATGAGAATGTAAAACAATGATTGCTGTGAGGAAAAAGCTATAGTGATTGAGCGCCGTAATGTGTAGTTAGTTTGTGCACGGAAAAGGATTTCCAGAATTGTGCTACCGGATAGGCCTTATTTTCTGAATTTCGGGACGAAATTCCGTTATTAGGGGGGAAGTATGTAATACCCCGTATTTTTATAGCTTTTAAATTAAGGGATTTTTTTTTTAAAATTTAATTGAGATAAATTAATTTAATTTTAATCTGGAATGTTGCTTTAAATATTTACTAGCGTGACGAGAGTTAGTAACTATTGGAAATTGTTATTTGTTGAATATTACTGGAGGAGTATAGTAATATAAGAGATTTATTTTTATAATATTGTCACGTGTGAATAAAATGGCAATTATGGAAATTTGAGTTGGGACGCGCCCGTGTCGCGTCAGGACTAAATATTGATAAATAAAAGTGAATATTTTATAAGTTGTTCGTATGGTCATTTTGAGTGCGCCAAAGTGTCCGTAAGGGTCGAGATAGTCAGAAAAGTGTACCCGGGGGTTTAGTTTGGGTCTCGGGGCGTTTTTAGGCCTAATTAGTACCCCGGGAGGGCGTTTTGGACATTTCGCAATTATGGGTAATTAAACCCACGATATTCTAAGGGTTATATCAGATATCTAAGTTTGCCTTCTTGGGTTAGAACAACCAAAGACAAATGACGACCATTGGAGAGGAAGAGGAGAAGCTCTCCAAGGAGTTCTAGGCCAAGAACACCTCCGATTGCACCGCCGTCACCACCAATGCGTAGATCGCGCGACGGGGAACACAACCACACCAAAATCATCTGCAAACCAGAACACCAAAAATCCCAGGCAAGTGTTTATCTTTCTTATTTCGTTGATGCATCTTTCATATTAGTTTAGGAGTAATTAGAATGAGTTTTCATGGAAGAAAACCAAAGATTTGAGATATGAATTGCATGTAGTGATGGATAAATTGATAATTCTGGAAACCCTTGCCATGTAGAGGAATTACCCACGAAATTTTGATGTTTACAAGAAGAAATTTCTGGAAATACTTGTTAGAACCATGTTTAAAGAGGATTATAGGGTTCTTGATAATTATGATAATTTTTGGGCTGTTAATCCATGTATAATGATAGAAATCCACATGCTTTACGTTGGAAATACCTAATATGGAGATATAATGTTAGTAGTATGAATCTTTGGACGTTTGGGAATGTAAAACTTGAATTTGGATGAAGATATGTGTTAGAACCCATAACTGCAAAACTGCAGAAATCGCAATACCTGCTTGATCGATCGATCGAGCCCAGAGCTTCGATCGATCGAAGGTTCAATCGATCAAGCCCCAGACCTCAATCGATCAGCCCCTCCTGGCAGACTCCTATTTCCCTTTCTAAATTAGTTAAGTTCAATTTATTGTGAAATAATTCTTGGGCATCCTTAATAAAATGTTTTGGGAGATATGGAAGACCAGTAACACATGTGAATAAATTTTGGGACCCTTGATGTCGGGCAAAGATTGTATTTTGGGATAATTACATAAGGGTCGGTGAATTTATGATTTAAAGAGAGAGACACGTAAGAGAGTTACTTTGGGACAAATGTGTATACCTACTGAATTTTATAATCGGGAGAATAAATCCATGAGAGTTGTGTGGTACGTTGGAATAATACTGAATCAAGGTTAGAAACGCACCGTTATAAGTGTTTACTAAAATATGATAATATGGATAAAAGTCGTAACTATGGGATTTGAGAATATACCCATTATTGACATGGTAATATTAGTATAGTTATATAATTGTGTTTGCATATGCTGTCTATGTGTGAAAAACATACCCACGCTACTTGCTATCCCTGAGGTTGCCGCGCTGGGACGTTCTTATCCTGTGTTGCCTTATAGGGGATATTGACTCGTACCCTAGAAGATAGATATCCTTGGTACAGGCTATCGATTTTATAGTTCAGACGGTTCTAAGAGATGCGGGTATGTGCCATCCTCTTAGAGACTTGGAATCTATGATTTGCCTCATATTGTTTGTGTATAGATATCCTTGGTACAAGCTATCGCAGTGATAGTTCAGACGGTCCTAAGAGACGCAGACATATGCCATCCTCTTAGAGACTTGGAATCTATGCTTCGCCTCAATATTGTTTGAGTATGTGTTAATACAGTTCGAGAGTGATTCCGAATTTGTATTTCCCTTAGTACGAGTGATACGAGGATTGGATAGTAGAGTATGCCCGCACCATAGTTTTTATTTGGGGTGCTGTTTTGATATATATATATTTTACGAGTAGTTAATATATATATGAAATTCTGAAATCTGGAACTGCCTACTGTGATTTGATATGTAGGACATGGTTGATTACTCAAATTGTAAATACTTGTTTTGAGAAAGTATAATATGACACTGGAAAACTTTATTGATTAATAAAGTTAAAATGAGAACTTTGGTTACTAATTGAAATATTCTTTTCAAACAATTGAATCGTTCAGTTTAAATCCTGTGAATAACCTAAGATAACTTATTGGGGAAGGATAGTGTGATATATGATGAGATAGACCCTTGGGAAGGTTAGTGCGATAGGTGTGCACATTAGAAGAGAGGTGAGAATTTCTCAAGAGGGTGTCGCACTAATATGTTGTTGCATTGGCCTGTATCAATTTAAATACTTGCTAAACGAATTTTTAAATCATATACACTATCGGGCTCTGACCCGTTTCTATTTCTTTTTCTCTCTTGTATATATATGTATGTATTACAGGTGCCCAGCCATAAGGGCGTCTTACTTAGGATCCTTTGGAAGGAACGTGCTGCAGCTTAGGTGGGAGTTGCAAGCCATTGATTAGACGACCTCATTATTGACTCTACTCTTAGTTCAGTTTTATCCAGCAGGGGCATGTGTCGCCCTCTTCCTATCATTTAGTTGATATTGTCAGAGATTGTAATTTTTACTTTCAGTACCTTTATTTCGGGATTTATTACTGTCAGGATGTTTTCCTTTAGTGTTGTAAATGCTGAGATTTATTATTGATGATTAAATTTGTGTGTGTTCATTTCTATTTTTATTCCTAATGTGTGACTCTTAAAGATGTAAATGGTTGAAGGTTTTATAATTGGATTTAATAGATTGGAAATAATGGTTAAAAATTGGTTTTGACACTTAGCTTAATTATTTTGGGTGTTCAATTGGAAAAGACTTTTATTAACGACAGTGATGCTGAGAATGAACCAACTGTTCACCTTGATTTTAATTTAATAAAGGAGTGATCGCCCGGTATTTAATTAGGCGAGGTGTCACAATTATCTCATATCTGTCACTTGTTAAGAATGGTATTTATTTATTAGCACCCAACGTAGTTCGGCAGTGGTGGCTGGCCACCCCATTGTCCGGATTGCGCGGGGTGTTACTTTCTCATGGACATTTTATTTACCCTAGACATAAATGCCTTGATTTATAATATAATGATTTATGATAATTTGTCGGAGAACTTGTAGAACATACAAAGTTACCAATGGTTGAAAATGAATTTATGTTCGATTTGAAAAACGAGAGAGATAAATTGACAATATCTTTGAAAATTTTAGAAGGTATTTTCAAGTTCGTGAAGAATCCATTGTCAACCTTTTAGAAAGTAATGGCAAAATTTTTAAAGACTTGGATTCTAACAAATAAGAAATTTCTAGATGAAAAACCTTTCATGTCAAAGCTTCATCATCAAATGCATTACTGTTTATTGAGACTAGTTCCAAAAGTATTTAAAACCCTACGAAATATGGTGGTGTGAAAATTTGAAGGAGAATAATGTTGCTACTCCACTATTATAAAGAAAAGTCAATATTTGCATAAAAGGAAACCTGAAAATGATAATGTTTGTTCCTATTGTCATAAAAAGGGTCACCTTAAAGATTTCTGTTTTAAGTGGAAGAAAGTAAAGCTTTTAAAAAATAATGCTCCTAATAATCACGTGTGTGTTTCTAAACCAAAAACATTTACATGTGATCATTGTCACAAAATGGTCATTTAAGAAAATTTACTAGTTTGTCAATCCAACCTTGTGTTTTTGCAATGCTAGGGAGAATAGGTTTTTTTCCATAATGTAAAGAAATATTTTGATATCATTCCTTTGGTTTGTTTGATTTCAAATTGAAAAAACATAAAAAGAAACATAGGTCCAGATTTGTATTTATGGATGCACACATCTAGAGGTATTTTTATGTTTAGCAAATTTTTATTTTTTATTATGGTGTGGCTTAATTTGATTTGGTTTGGAATGAAGCGTTAAGAGTGAGAAGAAATATTTTTCTTATTGTGGAAATTTTTTGTGTCAAAAAAATTATTTTTGATAACTTTGAGGATATTTTTGGGAAATATTCTAGACTTTTGATTAAGCTTTACAATGTAAAAAAAGTTCATCTTTCTGATACCCGAGTAAAACGTTATGCGCATAATAGTTTTGAGTCATAAGTCTGCATACAAAGAAGAACTTCATATAACATGACCCTAGTTCAAACCAAATCTCGTTCGAACAAGATTGACCTAGTTCGAATGAGCATCATGTATTTAAAAACGGGTTTTTGATGTATTTCCATATAAAAACTATAAATAGGACTCTATTTTCGATCCAAAACAACCTCTCTGGCTCCTATAACTTTTTAAAACCCTTAAGAAAGTGTTTTTGAGTTCTTATTTGTCCGTTCATGAGAGATCTTTCCAAACCAATGATCATATGAATAAAGAATCCCAAATCACATAAGATTTGACTAGAGTCTATGAATGACTGGTGATCTAGGGGGTCGAAGTTATGGTTCAGATTTAGACATATTGTATTCATTAAAAGACCTCATCCTCTTCAAGTCGATATAATTCGATAATAAGAATTGTTGGTTGTGAAAGTTGTGTTTTGTGAGAGAAATTAATTAGTGGTACGGATAGAAGCATCAAAGCAGAGCACAAGGGAGAGACATTATCGTAGTTATAGTTGTCTTATATGTAAGTCTTGTATGTCTCATTATAAAACTTGAAATTATTAGTACTAGTGAACCTGATTGGGCTATGGCGCGATAGTTGTTTTTCCTGCAAAGGTTTCTACCTTAAATCCTCGTGTGTTGTTTGTGATTGTTTTTATTTATGCTTATGCTGAATCACTTGCGAGAACATTGTCCTAATTAATTTTATTTTTGTAAAATTAAAGTTGGTTTAAATTAAGTAGGATTCAATTTTCTTAACGTAGTAACTAACTAATTGAACATAAAATCCTAGGAACATACTTTTTATAACTGGGATCAAAGCGTGTTCTAAATATGAATCTCGGGGGTATGTCCATAGAAGGTCAATCAATTTTTGTGTACCCATTTATTTGATAATCCTGATGAAAAGTGTGATCTTATTATACAAGAGTTCAAAATTTAAAAAACAAAATAGTAAGAATAATGCAATGTTTTCAAAAACAATTATGTCTCTTGAGAAAGAGATATTGATTTTGAAAGAAGAGAATACATTTTTGAAAAATATTGACAGCTAAGGAAATATTCTTCATAAAGAAATCATAAACATGAAAAGAGACTTTCTTAAAATAGAGGAGTCCAAGGCTACTTTTATGAAAGCATCAACCACCACCCTTAAGCCTAAGAACCACTTAGGAACATCCTTAAAGATCAACACAAGGTGTCTAACCTCGTGTTTGAATTTTTTTCATTTTATAGTAGGAAAGGTCATCTTAAGGATTTTTATTTTGATGCTAGGAGAGTCTATAGGAATCCTAAAACAAATCGATACACTAACTGAAATTTGAAGTTGAACCATTTAGGAAAAAGGATTAGGAACTTATCTAAAGAAGTCAATGAGTTGACAAATGCTATGAAGTTTGTAGGTCCACATTCTACCACTAGGGTACCTTCTAGGTCTAGATTGAAATCGAATACTAAACCCTGTGTTCCCATTATTAGAACAATTTGGTTTAGGAAATCCGAGTTGGTTCCACAATTAGTTAGTAGGATTGATATTTCTAACCGTGTTCGTTTGGGTTAACAAATCTCCGAACCTCTGGTAGGTAAATAGTTTTCCGCTCACAGGTGAGTAATTTTCTTCTCTTCATAAATAAGATGTGCTTATCGTTGATTATTTTTATAGTCTTGGTGTTAGTTGTATTATACTATTAGATAGTTTTTAATGCATGATGGATTTTTATTTTAAATTATATGTGTGTTATTTTCTTTTTCATATTTTTCTAAAATGTAACATACAAAGAGATTTTGGACTAGGGGTGGAAGCGGTATGAATTTTTACCGTACCGTATCGTTTTGGTCCGAAAAAAATGGCTTTGGTTTCATATATTAAAATACCAGAAACCGGTCTTACCGAAACCGAAATTACCGCAAAAAAGTGGGTTGGTTTTGATTTTAATATTTAAAAAATCGATTTACCAAAATTATCGTACCGAATTTACCAAAACCAGAAAAAATAGTATCGAAATTATCATACCGTACCAAATTTATCGAAACCAGAAAAAACCATACCGTACTGAATTTACCAAATTATCGTACCGAATTTACCGAAACCAGAAAAAGTTGGTTTTGGTTTTAATATTTAAAAAAGTTGGTTGATTTTGTTTTTGGTTTTTTGGGGCTTTTTGTGCTGTTTACCAAAACCAGAAACCAAAAAAAAACCAGAATTTACCGAAACTAGAAAAAATCAAAATTACTGAAAAAATCGAAATACCGGCCTGTTTGGTTTGGGTATTAATTTTGGTGTACCGGGTGGTAAACTGGTACAGTTTGTTTTACCATCCAGAGTTTGATTTTGGTATTGGTATCTACTATTTATCGACCAAACCGTACCGCTTACACCCCTATTTTGAACTATTTAGATATTTTGAGAATTTTTTTCTTTATTTTTATAAATTAAAAATACAAAATGATTTTTTTCTTTTGAGTCGTGTAACACCCCTTGTTTTCTACATGCTATGTGTCCAGACCGACACACTAAAGATAGGGGAGTGTAAATCAATTTATACCATCCCTAGCTTAAACGATAAAATAAAAATAGTAAATAATTTTAACCATACATAGCAACAACATAAATAATTGAGAACGACTAATAAATGTCTTTAAATACTGAATCAATAAAAACTTATTCTGAACAAATTGCATATCCTAAATGAAACCAGTAACAAGTCCCGACATCCATATATATCCATAAATAAATAATAACTTGAATGTCTAACTGAAACAAAAAGCTACATGAAATAAGACTCTTACTCTAAGGATAGTGAAATGGATAATGAACTGAATCCAAGTCTGACTGCTCAATTTTTTTGCTTCTGATTAAGAGTTCCTGAAAATTAGGTTTAGAAAATAATGTGGGTCCCTATAAATAAGCAAGAAAATACTAAATTACTTTAGCAATATTAAATGCGACTCATTTGCACCTCATGACATGACTCGTCGACATTTACTTTAAGGATACCTCACTTCTCTCGTATCCTTAGGCAATCCTAACCTTATGAATCCAACCATACTTTAACATATTTACGCTACCATCCCCCGTCTACTTTCCTCCTAACAAAAATATCCCAACATAGCAAATCTATCAATAACACTTAACCACTAACCCACACCCTAAACATGTAATCCCTAACTATTACTATGCCACCACACTACCATCCCATAACCCAGTACATCGTACTTATAAGAAACATGAAATATCAACATAGCCAAGCCCATGACAGACTATGTTTCCTACCTCTAACCATTGCATAATTCATTAATAACTTCCATAGAATCTACCACATAATTCTTACTAGAAGTCTTACTCCCAACATATCCTAACTTCTGACCAAACTATACTCCATGCGTGGGATGCCTCGTAAATGAAATCCAAATAAGGAACAACCCGATACACTTATGTCTAGCCAAATAGTTTGCCAGAATTTAATTGTACGAGACTGTAATACCCCTTATTTATGAGTAATTATTTTTATATTAAATTGCCTTGTGGGTTAATTATATAAAATAAAGGAAGTCGAAGTAAATATTACTTTAAGTGATTTAAGAGATAATATTTACTGAGTTTTGCATATTTACCGTTAAGCAAATGTAAATAATGTAACATTATGTCTTGTTGCGTCGTTGTGCTTTAAACGACGGTTATGACTTATATCCCAATCGGGTTAGTATTAAAGAGTTAATATGACGTTGGAAAATTAAATAATTTACGATGTCCCGGATGCCAGTTTAGAGGGCACAGTTAGTCCAGAAATGGTTGGGATAGTCAAAATAAGTTTTAGGTGTGTTTTTGGGTTTCGGGGGTACTTTTGACTAGTTATAACTTAATTATGAGGTTACGAGTCATTTTAAGTATGTAGTAGCATTCAATGTTGGACTTAATGTATTTTGGATGCTTTGGTTATTTTAGTCTTGAAAGATAATTTAAGCTCATTTGTGTTTAACCTGGAGAGAGAGAGAAAGAGAGGGAGAAAGCTTGGCAGAAAGAGGAGATTTGCTATTTTGGGCTTTGAATCGTTGCAATAAGGAAGAATCCGAGACTACAATCTTGAGACAAGTTTCTAACTTGCATATATGTATGATTGAGTGTGAATAATTTGTATATATAGTTGTGTTCTTGAGATTTAACCATTTATGGATTTTGAGGATTTGGTTGTTTAAATCTAAATGTTTTGGATCTAGACTTGATTGGATGGATTGTAGTAGTTAAATGTCTTGTGGAAGGGTTTATAGATGGTGTTGGTTGATGGTATTGGGTTTAAGTGGAAGAAAATAGGTTTTGGGAATTTAGGGTTTATATCAACCCGTAGCCATAACTAGGCATCTCGACCAAGGCGAATCAATTCGCCCTCCTTTGCGAATCGAATTGCTAAAAATGGTGGCTACAGGTCTGGGGAATCAGATCGATTAGGGTTGAGGCCGAATCGATTCAGGCTGAGATGGAAGGTTGGTTTTCTCAGCCAAATCGATTCGCTTTCTGATCGAATCGTTTCTCTTTGAGGGGCGAATCGATCCGGCACTAGGAGAATCGATTCGAAATCCTGCTATTTTATGGAATTTTTCCAATTTAGTTTCTAGTCCTTTTCTTTTATATTTAAGGATTAAGAACCTTCTAATATGAATTAATAAAGAGCATTAGGGTCTTACATAGGGGAATAAATACCCTAGGTTAGTAAGGGGGTCTTCGGGCTTATTTTGAGGATTATTTAGTAGGACTAAATGTCTCGTTTCATTTAGTAAACAAGTCTAGGAGTAAGGTAGAGTTGGGTAGTATCGTTTTGGACTTTTGGGGACTAATATGTGGGTAATTATACTTGTAGCTTATATCGTTATGCACATATGGTTTCGTGCATAAGAAATGTACCTTTTAATTGGCATATCTTGAGATTATGGCATGCATATACATACCTCTCTAAATGCTATAATAAGGGAAGTTACGCGAATGAGGTAAATCCCCTGGCTAGTGATGCACGGAGAATATAGTCCTCGGCCATAGGACCAGTGGTTACATTGTGTCATTGTTTTCTTCGAAGTGAGGTAATTTCGGGTATGGTTATGACTCATTGTCGAGGGTATATGGATGCTTCCCACGTGACGCGATTTAGGGTACCCAGGTGGTCTTAATTATAGGCCCTGGAAGATGATAGCATTTAGGGGCGCATAGAGTGGGGTGACTCCCAGAAGGATGGTCTTAGAATCATTATATTATGATTATAATTGTTCTCACGATTATGGAATTTCATATGTATGAGTTAATGAATCTATAAATCAGCTTTATGGTATATGACCCCGATGATAAATGGACTTGTGAAGATATATTTTATGAATTTGTAATTTAAGCATGTTAAATGGAATTTAGCTATTTCTCTTAATTAGATGGGTAGTTTAACGTATAATGATCTAGTATGGCGCTAGTATGTGCATTTCGATGAGAGGTGAGGATGATTATTATATTGAAGAGCGAACTTAACCTGTTTATGATGTTAGTATTCACAATTGTCATGCATTTTATTCACACGTATATTATATCAAACTAGGCCCTGACCCATTTATATTTCTTCTTCTTGTGTGGCTCTTATATATGCTCAGGTGCTCCGTCGCAAGGGCGCATGCTTTGACCTTCCCTTCCTAGTGTCAAGGAGCTACATCATTTTACGGACATTGTAGGATTTTTCTAGTAGACGCATCAATCTTTTGGACACTCTAGTTATGATCCGTCTGTATATTCGGGCGTGTTGCCCCAGTTGTTATTCATGTTTATTGTAATACTTGGTGTAACCTTTTGTATTAGTCTGTTAACCGACATCTTATTCGGTTATGTTTTGTAGAACTGTTATTAAACTATGACATGTTTTTATTTATATCCACCTTTTGTTATAAATTGGATTGTCGAAATAGTTTTTATTAAACTTGCAAAATTATATGACATCCGTTTTTTCAAAAATATTTGGTGGTTGTCTCTTACTATTATTATGCGACAGTGATGCTAAGAATGGACCATTTAAGATTCCTATTTTTATTGGAATAGCGGTTTGGCCACCTCTTATTTGAATAAACGGGGTGTCACAGAGACTCCCTAAAGAAATACCCATAATCTTAAACTTATCACATACATACCAGTTACCATAGAGTACTAATACAACACATTTACTATAGAGCAATTAACTAGATCCTTATCCACTCTACACTATAGATTACACAAGACACCATAAATATTACCTCACTATTGGGTAATCAACCAAGTTTGAGTTTTTCTATTATAAGTTAGTCAATCAATTATTACTATTCTACCATACACATAATTAAAACAACCTTTAACCAAACTACAATAGAGTTATCAACCAAATCTAGCCCCATCCCAAAATGTAAAAAAGAATATTAATAACAATTTACCACCATATACCTCCGAGTAATCCACCATCAGATATACATATTAGTTATCATTGTATAATTAGTTAAATTTTCTCACTGAATATAAACACAAAAAATAATTTTCGATTTAGTTCCACAATTACTCCCAAGACCTATGTACAACTATACACACATACCATTATAGTGCATTCTCCAAACCATACCCATCGAAACGTCCATAACAAATGTTATAACCTATACCCCGTGAACTTAACCTTCGTAAATTAACTGGAGAGTCAACACTATACAAATTCCAACAATCATCCCTAAAAAACCCTAAGTCCAACCTTAGTTTTTTAAAGAAAATAAAAATAAAAACAGAACAACCCCAGCCAAAAAGGTTTTTATAGACCACCTTTTTTTGGATAGCCTCTATATCGGCTCTAACCCCCGCTATAGTGGCCTCCTCCTCCCACTATAACATCTTATTCCGAGCTTCTTCCCCCCCAACCGATGAAATTTTATTGTGTTATACTACCACCCCAAAGCTCAAAATTACAAACCCTAGTTCTCCATTAATGAATTTTATAAATCTCTAAATGATCCCCAAATATCCTATTATAATTTCTAATCACTTTTAACTCAAATCCTTACCTTTTAATGATTATAAATTATATTTAAGTTCCATTATTATTGGAAGATTCATTCATTCAACATGTTCTTCAATGGGTTTATCTTTAACACGAATTTAAATAAGTAATGATCCAGACGCTCCTAAAATTTAGCCCAAAGGGGTACCTACCCCTAGGACCCAATTTATCACATTAAAAATGCCACTCTAGACATTTGTATCCGCTTAGATGCTGGTCCCATGATACTAAATCGTAACATAAAATTAATCACAATTGAATTATAAAATTGACAGTCATCCACAAATTATTTAATTTATTGCTTTAATTTTAGTTAATAAATCGAACCAATTATATTCCATAAGTTGCACATTAAATCACCCAAGTAAATATTTATACTTCATAAAAAACGAGGTATTACAAGTGATTTAAAGAAAAAGAAAAATATTTTTGTTTTGAAAAACAAATTTTACAAAAATGCAAAAATATTTTTGTGTCGTGACTTTTGTAGATAGATAGTGTTGAGGTGATTAAGGATTTGTGAAACACATTTCTATTTATTTCCCTATCCTCTTATTAGAAATTTAGGAGGGTATTATGAATTTATGAGTGTCTTTACCAATCATTCATATGACAATCTCCGAGAACATCTCATGTTGACTATATTGCAATCTTTACCATACTACACTCACACATACACGAGTTTAACTAGGGTGTATTATCGATTTTGATCCAAAAATATGCATATACATGGTTTCACTCAACTGGGGGGGTCATATTTTCTTTGCTTGATTCTTTATATGTTCATGTAAGAACCATTGCTTGCGAGTTTGTATGAAAATTATGAGATAAGCATTGGTAAGAGCTACCTACAAAGGGTGATAACTACCATTGGTGAGAAACTTATATTTATGTGATAATGAGAGAAAAAAAATAAAATATCTATGCTCCTAATGAGAAAAAAGAATATTTTAGAGAACACATATTGAGGCAGTTATAAGTTGGAGAACAATGAGTTTTCGCATTTTCGACTAGTATGTGAATTTTTTGGCCTATTGAATAGTTAATGATAATAGTTTATTTTTGGCTTTAATCAGCATGAACATATATACACTTAGAAATTTTAAAGTATGGTTGATCATTAATTGGTTTCAATAATGAGTTAAGTCAAAGGGCCCATGCTTCACATAAGTGGGGTGTATCAATTTTTTTCTAGTTTTTGAGTCCATTCATATTCCTGTTATATAGATTGTGGCGGATTTCATAGATTTGAAGTTATCTTGCACTGGTTAATTCACGTGTTCTTGATTTTTATCTAATTTTCTATGGTCATGTTGAGATATGGAGATTTTCACTTATTAATATATCTTTATGCTGTTTGTATTTCTATGTTTTAGATATCATTTATCTCATTGAACCCTATATTGGATTGTGATATTAGTTGATTAAATTGATTGGCACTTAAAATATCGATTTATTTCATTTTCCTATTTAATACAAAAATGGGGAACATTTTTCAATTCAAAGTGAGAGTATTTTATTAAGGGTAGTAGTTAAGGGGCATGAATTGCATTTTAAATACTCATCATTTTATTCTTATCCTATATCTTTCGCATGTTGTGAGCATATATTTAAGTTTCAATGTGATACCCCGTAAAATACACATAAAGATTGATTAGGTCTAATACAAAGATCATGGGAATAAAAAAATTTTGCTAACATCCTTAGCATAACAAAACTAAGTAATATAAATAAATAAATAAATAAATATAATGCAATATAATTAACTGCTAAAATAATACATAATCTCTAATACCAACATCTGCCACGAGAAACAAATCCAACTCTGGAATAAAATCTCAAGGATACACAATCCATATCAAAATATCAGTACCATATATACAATCACTGACTCTGGATAAACTAAAATAAATATAACGGCCTACTAAAACATAAATAAATATAAGAAGCAAATGAGCTACATTTCTTTCCTTCTACATCCTAAGAATGGTAAATATAATGTCGCTAGAGATACTTCTCCAACGATCAATTGAAGTCTACGACAGTATAACGACTTAAAACCTGTCAAAACAGTTCAACAA
This sequence comes from Sambucus nigra, assembly GCA_949130495.1. Taxonomy (NCBI): domain Eukaryota; kingdom Viridiplantae; phylum Streptophyta; class Magnoliopsida; order Dipsacales; family Adoxaceae; genus Sambucus; species Sambucus nigra. The sequence goes on from OX422212.1 coordinate 368,709,034, forward strand.
AGAATGTTATAGCAAGTCTACATGGAGTAATAATTTAACTAAAGTTGGGCTACACTAATATTAATGTATATTCCTCTTTTAAGTTATTTATGTTACCCAACCCAAATAATGTAAAATGAACATTCGGTCCTACTCCCAAACCCTGTGAGTCCCATATGTTATACGTATATCTGTTATTTAAGTATTCTTTACTTACACGTTCTTTAAGTTCATCTCTTAGTTTAAGAATAATATACTGAAATCTCTTAAATTAAAAGTAACTCACTTAATAATAATAGCATCAATAATTGTCTCTAGTTATGATTTCTAAAAGGGTGTCTTAAGTCTATAATATTAAATAGTCATAGGCCACTAATTTAGGGTATTCATATCTAGTATACTCCTTACATTATTCTCAAGTCATAAGTTATTAGTTATGCATCTTTAGTATAAATCATAAACCAGTATAACTATCTCAAGTACCGCAATATAAAATTATTGTATAAATCATAATCTGGTACTATCATCTCAAAGTACCGCAATTCACATTACATGATACAAAATAACGATGAGTATGCACAACCCACATAAAATGTCATGGTCTATGCTCGATCCCACAAATAAAAGTACGAAGGACTATCCTTATCGACTTTAGGGATCAGTCTTGCATACTAGGTATAGTTATAAGGTGTCCTAACTTGATAACCTCATAAAATCAACAAAGGTCAAATCACAGCAACTTCACACCAAATGTACGGGTCCCATACCCAAGGTTGTACGAGAGGATCCTCCCATTGATTCCACTTAGGAGATGGGCACCTTCAACACATAGGATCGGGGTAAAATAAGACCTAGGCAAAGCCCGTCACATCACCAGGAAATACCATGCACGATCGATATCATATGAAGTACATCCCCCATGAACACACATACCAACTCGATATAATTAGACATAAGTCAAGCAAATAAGTACGACCAAACACATATGGGTCAATAAAAAAATACAAATGCTACTCAACTAGGTTATACATAAAGTCTCTTAATATTATTAATTAATGCATATGCTACCTATAATCGTTTATCTATAAAATTATCCCAAACTCTTAAGTCTATCCAATACTAGGCATCATCTCAGGCTTAACTTTTACAAGAATTGTCTTAAATCATAACTACTGTACTCAACAGTTCATAATGCTTTCAAAATTAATAGGTGATCTACACAATCACTAAGTATCCATCGTTCTTATAAAGTATCTTTATACTCGATCCTATACTAAAGGTCCTAAAGCCACATGAATTAAATATACTCACATATTACTAAATATCAATCATATTCACACATTAAATAGCTTTATTTAATTTGGAATACAATAAATATACAAAAATGGTTTTAAGTTTCTCAACTATTATCCTAGAAAACCCAATCCTCATATCACAAACTTTCTCTAAGGTTACCTTAAAAACTAAAAAAATCACAAAATCTTACCTAATATGTGCGCATGGCCCAAAACCCTACGATGTGCACAACTCGAAAAAATACTAAATCCCATAAACGCATCTTTCCTCAACCGTACGTCCCTTGTTATGAGCCCAGACCCCCAAAACATAATTAACGGCCTGAACAAACATTTGACTACCTCAAATACATTCGTACATGTCCTAAGAACACTAATATATCAATCTTCATGCTATATTTACAAGTCTTAGATTACTTAATAAATATTTAAGGGTTAAACTCATATTCTAAGCTTAAAACCCGTAACTTCATATTTCTAACAATTAAATCTCATATTTGATTGAATATTCGAATTAAATTAGGGTTTTTTATAAGATTAATGAACATGATTCAAATTACATTGAATTAGATCTAATTCTATGGTTAATTGATCATATTACTCATCAAACTATTCTAGTTGATTAAATATGGGATTGAGTTTAATTTCTCAGTTAACTAATTTCAAAAGTTAGTTTATAAGATTAAACTCATATTATAATCATATTAGTTCAGGATCTAATGAACTACAACTACTACAACACAATCCCAATTAAATACATAAACGATGTTAAACTTGCCTTAGGCCAAATTTATGAATTCAAGCCTCAAATCCCCAAATCTTCCTCCCCTTGAGTGTCCCTTCCTTCTTTATACTTCTAAGGTTTCTTTGATGCTTCAAATATGTTTTAGGTATTACTAGCTAACCTAAAAACTAAGCCTCGCATGAAATTTGGCTTGGGCCACACTTAAGCCCTGAGCTAATGAGCCCAAACAACATTCCTAATGGCCTAAAACTCTTCCCAAGTCATGTACCAACCTAATCAACTTAAACCCCTCTATTTGAAATAAGAAATGGACGTTTCCAACGTCCTAAAGTTCACACAAAATATACCAAATTCTATTAAATTAACTATCTCATTAAATTAATTTATAAAATGGTTCAAGTTGAATTAATTAAAGTATATTTATTAATTAACTATGTCCCACTCGATATTATAAGAAAATACTTCACAATTGGTGGAACCAAATGCCGAGGGGATAATCCAAACAAGAAAACCCTCAATACCTAGTCCCTGACTATTCCATAGTCGCCCATAATACTAAGTGATTTTGAATATTTAATTAATGAATTACAATGTATATTAGTGTTAATTCACAAAACACAAATACAATCACATGTAACAGTCACATATCAACATTCAAAAAATTTAATGAGTGGCATACCACCTATCACAGGAAAATATAATTAATTTAACCATAAAATAATTTTTATCAAAATGCAGGGTTGTAAGAACAAGTTTTATAATTGCTCAATTTAGTTTTTATTTGGCTTATTCCGTTACTCACCATTGAACCTACATGACTACTTCCACGTATTCTAAAACAAGAAGTTATGACATTTACAAGATTGAAGATAATTCATCATAACAACATTAAGAATGGTTATGAGGTTCTTTGGTAAAGTCTTTATTTATCCAAGGGATTTTTATTATTAGAATTTGCATTAAAAGTTTTCCAAATGTTTAAAATGGTTTTTTAAAAGTTTTTTGAAAATCTTTCTAACTCGTTTAAAAGATATTGTCAGGTTGTTCGAACGAGTTTAGACAGTGCCATTAAGACGAGATTCCATCGTTCAAATGAAATCTACGATGATGAATTTTGGTCAGTTCCAGAATGCCATTCAAAGTTTCATTGGATGTTGTTCAAACGTGATTGGGTACATCTTTAAAATGAGTGTCACATGTTCAAACGATATGTCTTTTGGTCATGCACTGGAATGTCGCCTGAATTTTAATTTTTTTAAAAAATATGATCCAAATATCTAATTCCTATCATTTTGAAACTACTTTCCCTATAAATAGTGGTGTGGAATCAGAGTTTTGTAGAACTCTTTTTTAACACTTTTTCAAGCTATTTTAGAGTTTCTTTTCAAATCAAACTCTATTGTTTTACATCCAAATCCCTTGAAAATTTAGAGATCACTTTACCAAATCAAGAAGAACACAATCTATGTTCAATAAGCCTTGTAGAGATTTTTTCTATGACTGATTTGTGAAGTTGAGGTTCTACTACTGAAGAAGAAGGCTAATCAATGGATATCAAAGGAAAATCGTTTCCTGTGGACGGTGCTGGATTGTGCCATATCTATAGAAGACTTAAAGAATTGAACATTATATTTAGTGGTCTGAGTAGTTTGTAAGTCATATAGTATCTGAAAACCTAAGAGTATGAGATCACATGTTTACACCATCCACAGTGATCAATGGAAATGTTATAGGTCCAAAACCTAACTCTACTTGGATAGAAGAGTAATTTAAATGGAGTAATTTTAACTCACTTCATTTAAGTACCATTTCTGAAGCCATCACCCCTGACGAGTTCCACCACATCATGACGTGCACTACGTCTAAGGAAGCTTGGGGTACCCTCCATCTCACTCCCGAGGGGACCAATGTTGTGAAAGTTTCTAAGCTTAAAACCTCACCACACAGTTTGAGACTATTACCATTCTAGAGTCTGAATCTTTAAATAATTTTTATGCATGATTATCCAATATTGTTAACTCTAGTTTTAATTTGGATGAGAAAATTCCTAAGGTGTGTGTAGTTAAAAAGGTTTTAAAATCACGTTCGGCCCGTTTTATTCCTAAGGTTAGTACTGTACTTAATTCATTGGGGATATTAGATACATTTAGGTTAAAAGAACTCGTAGGAGACCTTCAAGCGTATGAGATCGACATGTTTTCTAAAGTGGTTAAACCTAAGCATGGAATTGCATTAAAAGTTCAATCTAAAAAGAAAGAAGAAGCGTCGTCTAAGTCTAAGTATGATTTTGATATGGATGATTTAGCCCTTTTACAAAAAAAATCTCAAACATAGAAAAGAAAATACTTCCAAAGAAAATTAGAGTTTCTAAAAAGACAAAAATATAAATTGGGTAAGACTACTCTTAGGAAAAAATATTATCCTACGAAAAATGAAGAGAGATGTTATGAGTGTGAGGATAAGGGTCACAAAGCTCACGAGTGTGCTATGAGATTAAAGAGACAAGGCAAAGTCAAAACTACTTTTAATGCCATGCTTAGTGATAACGATGTTGAGTTAATTGATTGTAGGGACAAATCACTACATGGGCATAACTTCACCGCGTTCATGGATAGTCGTGTTAGTATATCTAGTGCAGATTATGCCAATGTGGAAATTGTTAAACATGATGACCTTGATAGTCAGTCTAGTCATTTCGAAGAGAGTGAGGGAGAAGATGTTTAGAGTGAGAGAAATAGTGGCCTTCAACGAGCTTTTGCCTAACTTTATATTGAGTCCTTTAAAATGAAAAATAAAAATAATGGTTTAGCACTTAGAGTTTGATATTTAGAGAAAGACTTAAGTGAGGCAAGAGATAGATATTCCTCGATTAGAATTTTATCTGGAGAGAAAGTTTGTTTAGTAGAGAGAAAATGGTGACTTGACCAACAAAGTGGCTAGTCTTATGAGAAATCTTCAAGAATCTGTAAAGACTCATAAAAAACTTGAAGCCCTTGTATCTCAACTCGAGAAACATATTGAGCGTGATCGGGAGGTCAAGGTTTCTATAGAGGATATGTCAAAGAAGGTTGAAGAGATGCTCCTCGATCCCGCATTATATGTTGGAAATATGAGAGGAATAGATTACGACGATGCATCCATTTCCCATACCGCACCGGAACCGGTTCCTAAATTTGTGGTAGATCTTTATGGGTCTCGCTTTAAACCTCAAAAAAGAGTTAAACCTAAGAAAGTGAGCCATGGTAGACCCAAACAAGTATATGTTTCCACCTACTAAAAAAGTAGAGGTGGCCTTAAAGAGTTATGCCACAAGTTAGATAGAAATAAATGTACACATTTTCCCATGTAACCCTATAGTGACTTTGCTAGTCTTAGATAGCAAGTTGAGTTGCTAGTCGTGACTTCACTAATGAAAGAATTTCAATGGATTTTTATTCCATTTAAAAACACATCTAATGCTACAACTAGAGCCAACAATGATAAGGGAAAATAAAAAGTTACCTCCACTTGGGTACCTAAGCAAGGAGAAAAAGCCATTTTTGTTTACGTTGATCTCAATGTTCAAAATACTTCCTAATGGTATTTTGATAGTGGGTGATCAAGGAACATGACCGGTGACATATCATTTTTTTACCAACCTTGAGGATCACAAGGAAGGCAAAGTAACCTTCGGAAATGGGAGTAGGTCTATTATTTTAAGACGTGGATGTGTTGAGATACCCGAATTTCCTAAACTGGACAATATGTTGTACATAAAATGGTTGAAAGTGAAATTAATCATCATAAGCCAATTATGCGATGCAAACATTGCAGTAAAGTTTGACATGTTCGAGTTAACGTATATATTAATCTAGTGAACTTTAACCACAAAGAGTGAAGGCCAAAGATAATTTTTATGGGATTATTACCAAGCGCTCCTTTATGTGCAACAACACCACATTATCCTCTATATACCTTTGGCATGAATGACTAAGTCATGTGAATTTTAGAAATCTTGAGAGATTTGTGAAAAAGGACCTAGTTCATGGCTTACCGTCACTTGGGAAACTAACTTTCTCAATTTGTGGACCTTGCCAATATGGAAAACTGATTCCCAGTCCCAACTAAAATTTGAATACCATTACCAACACATGTGTTTTGGAGTTGATTCAAATAGATATTATGGGTCCTAATCTCTCGAAGATTTTAGGTTGTAAGAGATATATTCTCGTGATGGTCGTTGACTTTGCTAGGTACTGATGCGACGCAAATATTGCATTTTTTCACCCGTTAACATACGCGTTATTAGCCCCCTCGGGTATCTTAATCCCTATAATTATGCTCGTTAACCAGATAACCTCGGATTTCTATGTTAACATGTTTTGCAGGGGTTAATTGAGATTTTGTAGGTATTTGGATGCTTAGTATGAAGTTCGGTTGCATTCCGGCGATGTTCAGTACACGATCGCACGTTCGGGAGCATTTTAGTCTTTTCACAACTTGGGTACCTGGCCCGACATTTCACGGAAGTTGTAGCCCTCCTCGCTAGCTTCATGTGGCCGCAAACGGTGCGTGATTCCGATGCATAACGAAGAAGTTACGGCGTTTCTTGCGGAGGAAATACAATAAAGCAAAAGAGGAGAAGAGAAGAAGAAGAAAAGAAGCAGGGGCTGCTGCTGCATTATTCTGCCCTGCTTGATCGATCGATCGACCATAAGGGTCGATCGATCGACCTTTCAGGATTGTCGATGTTTTTCCCTTGATCGATCGATCGACCAAAGGGGTCGATCGATCAATCCCCTGTTTTTCTGCAGATATTTTCTTTTCTTTTCTTTCTTCTTTTCTTTTATTCTAACTTACTATATAAGCCAAATTTTGGTTTGTATTATGGAGACCAGCCCTTATACGATTTTTCTTAGTTTAGTTAGGGTTGGAGGGGATTTGATTGGTTCTTCTTCTTCTTCCTCTCTTGGATTGACACACTAATTGGTTGTAAGATTGATTATTCATCTTCCCTCTCCATTAATATAGCTTGTTTTCATTCTTTCCTTGCTTTCTAGATAGTTTTCATGCTTTCTAATTAGGTTTTCTTGCTTTGATTTATTGTTTTCTTAGTTAACTAGTTTAATTTAGTTTAATTTAATATGCGTCCCTAGATAAATAGGGTCGGGATTGCATTTCCGCCATTTTCGGGTTCGGACCTCGAAATTTAGGGTTTCGTGTAAAATTGCATTTAATTGAAACCTCGCGTATTAAAGTCGGATTATTATGCGTTTAAATTTCTTTGTCATGCAACGTTAGTGTTTATAGCGATTATCCGAATTTAATCCGCGTGTGACCATTTTTCAGTTAAATGTTTTATCTCGCAACTTTGGGTTAAATTCCTTCTTGCGTGATGTTTATGCTTAATTGTAAATGCTCGATTAAATTGCTTTCGAGCCGGAATCTTGATTAGTAGTTGTTTCGATCCGTTTGGTAGAATGCGATCCCGATCCTCGCTTTACTTTAATCTAGCGTAACTTTTCTTTTTGTTTATTCACGACAACCACCCTTTCACCTTTTCCTTTATTTATTTTACACTTTTATTCCTGAAGTAATCAAAACAATTAACATATAAAATTCAATCACTCCCTGTGGATTCTCGATACCCGACTTACCGCTCTACTTGCTTGTCAAGTGTAGTAGTATATTAGGTTCTATTGTATCGCGGCGACGAAACACACGACGATTGTGCACCTACACGAGCACACTTTTTCCGCCGCATCAGGTACTTTATAGTGGGATTTCTTAGAGAAAAGTACGATGCAATTGAGTTCCTAAAAACCAAATGCCGTGTCCTGTAAAACTAACACAGTGTCACTATTAATCAGATGCATAGTGATAACAACACTTAATTTAAAGAATTTAGAGTAGATAACTATTGTGATGGACTAAGGATCAAACACGAGTTTTTGATCATTCGTACTCCTCAATAAAATGGAATGGTTGAGAGGAACAACTAGACGATACAAGAGATGGCTAGATCCAATCTTCTTGGGAGAAATGTGCCTAGATGTTTTTGGGTAGAGGCTATGAGTATCGCATGCGATATGGTGAATAGGGTATATCTTCATCCACATACGTTACACATGCCTTACGAGTTGTGGATGGTAAAGAAACCCAACATATCCTATTTTTGTGTCTTTAGTAGTACTTATTACATCTTGAGAGATAGATATCACTTAGAAAATTTCATCTCCCAAAGAAACGAGGGGATATGTTTAGGTTATTTATCATCGAGTAGGACTTATAGGGTGTTTAACCTTACGAGTTCTAAGTTTATGGAGTCAATAAATGTCACGATTAAAGACGACGAGCCATCGACATATATTGACCCTAACCCTAAGTGTGAGGATGAGGTACCCCCTATTGATGATCCCATCCTTCTTTATATTATCTCGATAGACCCCACTCTTGATTTAGAGGATCCACGCACTTGGGTTCGAAAGAGTCATGGATCTTTTGCTATACTTTGTGATCGCACACTAAGTGTCAATAATCGTGCTCAACTTAAGAATGTGGTTAGCTACCTTTTATAAACCTCCTTAATCGAGCCCAAGAATGTGAAAGAAGCATTCAAGGACGGGTATTGAATATCCAATATGCAAGATGAGTTGCTTCAGTTTTGTATGAACGATGTCTAAAAGTTAGTCCCCCGACCTAGTAAGACTAATATGATAGGTACCAAGTGGATTTATAAGAATAAAATGAATGAGAATGGCACCGTAATTCATAATAAGGCTAGGTTGGTCGCTCGAGGCTATACACAGATTAAGGGTGTAGACTTTGATGAAACATTCACTCATGTATTCTACATGAAGAAGATTACATAGAATAACCAAAGGGGTTTGAATACCCAATTTACCCGGGACATGTCTTTCATCTTAAGAAGGCCCTGTATGGTTTGAAGCAAACACCCAGTTCTTGGTACGATAGGCTCACTTCCTATCTCTTAGCTCATGGCTTTAATAAAGGGGGAGTGGATAAGAAGTTATTTGTGAGGAGAGAGAATGGTTTTATATTGGTTGACCAAGTCGACGTGGACGACATAATATTTGGATCTACGTGCTTCTGTCATGCTTACACTTTTGAGGGGAAGATGAAGAGTGAGTTTGAGATGAGCATGGTTGGTGAGCTTACATTCTTCTTAACTCTCCAGGTACGTCATCTAGAGGATGCGATATTCATATCTCAATCCAAATATATTAAGGACCTAGTGATGAAGTCTGGTTTAGACTCCGCTAAGCACTCACACACCCCTATGAGTACATTGACCAAACATAGCAAAGACACTTTAGGTAAGGACATAGAGCAAACCATTTATAGGAACACGATAGGTAGTCTTCTCTACTTGATAGCTAATCGTCCTGACATTGCGTTTAATGCTGGGTTGGTTGCATGATACCTACCATCCCCAAAAGAGTCATACTTGCATGCACTAAAACGTATCATCAAATATGTGAATGACACTCTTTCCTATAATATTTGGTATTCCTTTGATACCGATGACCATTTGTTCACCTACTCGGATGCCAGTTGGGTTGGGGGTGTTGATGGTTGTTGGAGCACCTCGGGTGGGTATTTTTACTTGTTAAGTTCTCTTGTCTCTTAGTTGAGAAAGAATCAAAACTACATATCTTTGTCCACGATGGGGACTGAGTATGTAGCCATCGAGTGTTATTGCACATAACTCTTATGGATAAATTTTGGGATTTCACAAGGCATAATGACTATTTCTTAATACGAGTGCGATTCACATATACCATAATTTGGTCCAACATTCTGGAACCAAGCATATTAGGATACGTGAGCATTTTATTCGTGATCTCATTGAGGAGAAGGTCGTGTCCTTGAGCTTTGTATTAACCCATCGTTAATTAGCCGATATTTTTACGAAACCTTTAGATGCACTTAGATTCGAGGATCTTAGGAAGTCTTTGGGTCTTTGCACTATTGATTGAGTTCGAGTATTTTATCTAATGTATGATGTTTATCATACTTATATCTTATATCTCTATTACTAGATTGTATTATCATTGTATTGATACATTTTTCTTTTTGATATATTTTGAAAATTTTCAAAAATATTTTTATTTTTTATGTAAAAGTTTAAAAACTCCAAAATGATTTTTGGTTTCTAAGAATAATTTTGAAAATTTGAAAAATATTTTATTTTTTATAAAATTTCGGAAGATAGAAAGATTTTTATATTTTTTATTTTTCACCATATATTGATGAACATTCAAAGATATTTGGATCCTACATTTGATCCATTGATGTGACTTTTTCATATTGTTTTAAGACATGGCTTTGTTTTGTTAGTGTGCTTAATAATATGTGGATAAAATTCTGTTGATTATTGTTGATTACTCTCAAAATGTTAGACTCTTTTTCACCTTTATTGCACACGAGCATGAATTCTTTTAACATTTTACTTACTTGTCATGTGTCGAATACAATGTTCTAATATGAATTATGCTTAATAATGAAAAAAATGTAAAAAGAGATAAGTTGTGCTTGTAAGAACCATTGCTCGGATTTCGTTTCTCGAACGATATTGATATATGTTAAGCAATGAAAAGGGGATACAAAAGAGAAATTCTCTTTGTGTGAAAAGTCAACATTTGCGAAAACGGCTTAAAAAGATTAACGACACACAAAAATAGAAGTTCCAAGGCCATTTATTTTATATTCATTGATGCTTTTCTACATATGAGAATAATGATCTCTATAAAATATTTGAGAGTGAATTATTATATATAAGAGATTTTAAGGGTGTTATAAAGTAAAAGATCAATGGGTTTGCACAACGGACTCTCTTGAAAAGTATTAAATAGTTTGGCATTATTGTTTTGAGAATCATTAAAATTCATGGCATATTTAATAAGCCGATTCAATTTCATTTAAGTTCAACATTTTACACCTAAGGTAGAAATTGAGTTCTTTCTTTAAAAGTGTCTCATGATTTCGTGCACTTATGTTATGAATATTTTTGTTGATTTGCCAACGAAAAATGTTCAAACAATTACATTCTATTTTCACGATTTGAATATTTTAGTGTTATTCCATGGCGACTTTGTGTTTTTGTACCTATATGTATTTTTATACTTATACTTGTTATACTTGAAAAATTAAAGAATTCAAAAATAGTTATTTGATAAGGGGCGCTAATTGATTATCTTTATGATGATATCATTGTTTCTTCATGTGATGCTTATAATTCATGTTTAGATTCTACTCCTTTGTCTATTAGGAACAAAAGGAGGGAGAACAAATTGAGGCGGAGTTTATTTTTTTAAACTCATATGCATCATGTGACTTCTTTTGTATCATGTGTGTAGGTCATTCTGCCTTGAGGATGATTTCTTGGACTGCACAAGATGAAGATTTTTTAGTTGAATACTTTTGCATTAATGCATTTTCATTTCTTTTTTTTGGAGGGCATTAGTTTTATTAGTCTTAGGGGTCAATTTAGCTTATGTTTATGTTTTGTACCAAAATATCCAAAGAACGATATTCGTAAGAGAAAGTTTTATAATTGTTCAATTTAGTTTTTATTTGTCTTATCCAGTTACTCACCACTGCACCTACATGACGACTTCCAAGAATTCGAAGACAAAAAGTTATGACATTTGAAGATTGAAGATCATTCATGATAACAACATTCATAAGAGTTATGAGATAGGTTGATAAAGTCTTTATGTATTCAGGGGATTTTTATAATTAGAGTTTACATTAAAAAAATTCAAAATGTTTATAATGATTATATAATTTTTTTTTGAAAATCTCGCTAACTCGTCAGAATGATATTATCAAGTCATTTGAACGAGTTTACACAATGTCGTTAGAACGAGATTCCATCGTTCGAACGAAATCTAGGACGATGCCTTTTGGTTACTTTTGAAATGCCGTTTAAAGATTCGTTGGTTTTCATTCAAATGAGATTGGATAAATCTTTCGAATGAGTTTCCCACATTCTAACGAGATGTCTTTTTGTTAAGCATCGAAATGTCATTCAAAGTCTCAATGGAAACCTGATCGAATGAACAAAGGGTATGTCATTCGAACGAGGTACCTAGTCATTCAAATGAGCGCACAATTTTTTGTTTTTTAAACAAGTATGATCCAAATCTCTAATGTCTATCTTCTTGCAACTACTTTCCCTATAAATAGAGATGCGGTATTAGGGATTTGTAGAACTCGTTAGAACCCTTTTCCAAGCCATTTTAGAGTTTCTTTTGTGACAAAACTCAATCATTTTTCATCCAAACCCCTTGGAAGTTTAGAGAAGACTTTACCAAATCAAGAAGAGCACAATCAATGTTCAAGAACCCTTATAGATATTTTTTCTACTGCTGATTTGTGGAATTGAGGATCTACTGCTGAAGAAAAAGGTTGATCCGTGAATACCGAGGGAAGACCGATTCCTGGGGACGGTACTGGACTGTGCCGTATCTGTAGAAGACTTGAAGGATTGCGCATTATACATAGTGTTCTAAGTAGTTTATAAGTCGTATAGTGTCTGTCAATTCTGATATAGTGTTGAAATAAAGGTTTTATCTTAAATGGGATTTTTCCTTACTTTTTTGCATGCTTTGATTTCTTTATGTATTTTGGCCTATTTAAATTTGGACTTCATCATTACATGCACACTAAATTAAATCAAGATAAAATTGGTTAAAATTTTAATTTGTGTGTGTTTGGCTTAAGATACAAATAAATCCATAAAATTTGCATTCTTAGGGGTATTACACTCTACAACCTTAAATAAGGAATGTCTTCCTCAAACTTTAAATATTTATACTCCCACTTGAATGTCTAAGAATATATCATTTATAGATTCATGACACTGTATACATAATCTTCTTGTTCTTTGACATAATACCCATTAAGGTTTCTCATTAAAAATCATATTCGGCTAAAACTTAGACCAAACTTTTCTAATCGTTAAAATGTTAACTTATCCCTTAGGAACTCCTTCTGGAATGTACTCGTGGAAACATCGGGTACACACTAAGAGTGATAAGTGGAGGTCAAATGTCACTGTCCTTGAACTATCCAAAATCTTTAAAAGGATCTATGCATCGAGATGTTAACTTTTTTTTGGAATCTGAACTTAACAACTCCCATACTCATGGAGATCTTCAAAAGTACCTAACCTACCTCCTGGGACCTCAAATAACACTTCCTTTTAACTCAAAATTTCCTTTGCCTTCTCTAGCAATCCTCACACACTCTATTACGAACACACCTCCTTCGAGGCTTCCCGAATATATTCCCATACAATAACTTGCTAACTCTTATTTTTTAATCAAACTGGTCACTCTCTTGTAACAACCCGTGATTTTTAAATCGATTTTAGTTTGATTAACTTGAATTTCAAAAAAATAAAATTTTGGATTCATTATATTTATTTTGTGGAATATAGATGATCTATACTAATTATTGAGGATTTAGTTTAGTTTTGATCATAGTAGCGCCTCATATTTTGCGTGGGGTGTTACAGATGGTATCAGAGCTTATGTATATGACAACCCTCGGGTATTTGGGTTTGGGTCTAACATGCAGGTTAGATGTGTTTCGTTGGAGATAGGGAGTTTTTATTAAGGACATGGTAGGCATCGAGTTTATGATTAGTAATATTTATATGAGGATGTTAAGAATTAATTTGTGGACTTTAGTCTTGTGATGAGTTTTGAGAGATGGAATCGAGTAGTGATTCGTGAGAGAGCGCATGGGGAAACATCCAGGTAGGATTGGGTGTATGGGAGCCTAATCATGGTTTTTATGGGTAGGAATTTGTGCACCGTATTTTATCTTGAGCATTAGGCTTCATCGAATTTTGAGGATGAAATTCCTGTGCTAGTGGGGAAGTATGTAACAACCCGTGATTTTTACACCAATTTTTATTAAATTAACTCGGATTTCAAAAAAAAAATTGGATTCATTATATTTATTTTGTGGAACAGAGGATTTAGTTTAGTTTTAATCATGGTAGCACCTCGTGTTTTCCGCGAGGTGTTACATCTATCTCAAATGACACAGATGTCCCCATGTTCCCCCTTGGAACCTCTGTACCCTACAAGAAACCAATAGGGATCTACTATCCCACTTCTACACGAGAATTATGATCATTTCAAATCTTTGAATGTCTCACGTATTCTATCGTACTATTTGAAAGAGAACCCTTAGACACAAACTATGACACTAACTACATCAAAATGCCCCCAATATGGACCACTCAATTTAATGTACATCCCATCTCTTTTGGAATGTAAAATGAACCACGATACATGCACATAGGGAAAAACTACCTTCCCTAGTTTGGGAAATGCAACCTTTACTTTGGTCAATGAAGAAAGGTAACTCCTCACCATTAAAACTTACATACCATCTCCTGATAAAAAGTTTAACGCTTGTGCCTGAACCACCCTTAACACAACATCAGGTGTAATGTCCACCAATGCTACAAATTCTCCTGCTTCAACCAAATGTCGTTGCTAAACATAATGATGGACTTGTCATAACAAATTCAATTTCCTCAAATGATCCAACGAATCATCAACACATGATAATAAACACTTATTCTGCATCTTGACCTTTCCAAAACCTAATGATCCACCCAACTAATATAATCGTCCATCTTTTAATGAAGAGGAATGGAGATTGTCTATAATAACATACTAATTATATAATTTATCAGATCAAAAATGCAGTGTCTGCTCCCATGGAACTCTATCCTAACCAATGGAGCCAAACTAACTAAAATGCACTCGCATCGGGCCAAAAGCTAATGCCAACACTAAGGGAAAAATAACATTCTGGTGTATGTGGTAACACAGTACCTATAAAAATACAATTGAAAACTTGGGACTATCGATACCATATCCAAGAAATTGTAACCCCCTCTGATGTGCTCATGTCTATAAAAATACTAATACATTCTATACCTTCCCCCGAGCCTAGATGTAACTAAAAGAAATAATTCATACCCAAAATGACCAATATAAAATTCTACTCGCAAATGGATACCAAGTCGGCCAAGCATACTGCAATGTCTCCTCAGTCATAATGTAAAGTAGCACCACTACCTGCTGGGGTAATCATTTATAAATAAAGCTTAGCGATAAACATCTTTATCTCATAATCATAGTAAATACACTACTGATACGAGAACGAGAATTCTTCGATGTCAAAATGAGACTCGCGTGTATGGTCAATAAACATAATCGTAACAGTATCTCAGTGCTACTTTTATAAACCGATTTCCCTTGAGGCATCTACTAGATGAATGGCCCCACTCGCCTCAAGCAAAACAATTTCCTCATAAAGGAAATATCGAAATTGCGACCCCATCGATAACACTGTCGACCCTATCTCCATGATTGGTTCTGTTGAAACTAGACTCATTGGGTCTATCCTCGTTGGTTATGACTCCACTGGTCATAATGCTCTTGGCTCGAATGACCATGGTAACCATGATAATATGCTCCTAGAGTCTCTTAGGCTTTGCTCTCATGTGTGGTTCCTTCAGTCGGTGAGGTTATCCCTATATAGTGATAATGCTACACCATCTCTAGTCTATTGAACCTAATATATCCCTAGTCTTTTTTATCTTAGGAATTATATCCTATAGATAGTCATGTTGATTCTGTCGATACAGGAGGGCATCTTCCTTCAACTAACCACAAGTGGTGAAGGGAGGTTACTAGATGTCTAATGAATCCTTCACGTAAGGTTTCCACCAACCCAAATATCTTCTTGGATGATTAATAATAATGCGAATACCCTTCTTCGCATATCTATCAATCTCTCTTGTATAGAAGAGAAATATAGTTGAACTCATCCCCCCCCACACATTAGCCACTGTAATGGTCGCCTTGACGAGGTCTCAGGAACCTACTCCTCGTGGTTTTATTGATGGTGTATAGGGTTCTGTACCCAAATTCCCCAACTCTTGATCGAAGTCGACCTCATGCATGGGATGTCGTATAAAGTAGTTTCGAACAAGGAACCCTCCCGATATGTGTCGATCTATTCAAATCGGTCGTCTAGAACAATTATTCTAAACCCCCTAAGTGGTCATCGTTATCAATAGTACAAACCCTAAACGACAAAGCTCTAGAGTATTCAAATAACGTTTCACGAAAAAGCGATGAGCGCACACAATACTCTAGGACATTAGAAACTGGCTTTGATACTAATTATAATACCTCATAAAATCCATATATAGATTGATCAGGTCTAATAAAAAAGTTATGGGAATAAAAAACTTTTGGTAACATTATTAGCATAATGAAGCTTAGTACAAGGAAAGAATAAACATAATGAACTATAATGAACTACTAAAATAAATACATCATCTCTGATACCAATATATTCCATGAGAAAAAATTCAACTTTGGAATAAAATCTCAACGTTACACAATCCATCTATGAAGACAAGTACCATATATACAATCACCGACTTTAGATAAACTAAATAAGTACAACGTTCTGATGAAACGTTAATAAATATAAGAAGTAGATGAGCTACACTGCCCGACTTATACATCCTAGGATTGATGAATGTACCATTGATAGATATAATCCTCTAATGATCAACCCAAGTCCACGGCAGCATAATGGCTTAAAATCTGTAAAAACAGTTTAACAACGAGTGTTATAGTAAGTCTACAAGGAGTAATAATTTAACTGAAGTTTTGCCACAATAATATTATTGCATCTTCCTTCCATGTTAAGTAGTTTTTCAGTTAAGTTACCCAACCCAAACAACCTAAAATGAACACGTGATTCTACTCCCAAACCCCATGAGTCCCATATGATATTTTTATATCTCTTAATTAAGTATTTTTTACTTAGTTCATCTTTTAGCTTGAGAATCATATATTCTACTCAAATCTCTTACATTAAAAGTAACTCACTTATTGATCGTAGTATCAATAATTGTCTCTAGTTATGATTTCAAAAACGGCGGCTTAAGTCTCATAGTCTCAAATAGTGACAAGCCACTAATTTAGTATCTACGTCTCTACTATACTCCTTACATTATTTCGATGTCATAAGTTATTAGTTATACATCTCTAGTATAAATAATAGATTGGTACAACTATCTCAAGTACCACAATACAGAATCATTATATAAATAATAGTCTGATACTACCATCTCAGAGTACCCCAATACAAATCACATAATCCAAATTAACGGTGAGTATGCACAACACACATCAAATCTTATGGGTTACGATCAATCCTGTAAATAAAAATACGAAGGCTTATCTGTATTGCCTTGGTATCACGCGTGTGTAGTTATAGGGTTTCCTAACCCTATAACCTCACAACATCAACATAGGGGAAATTATTACACCTTCACACTAAATGTATGGGGCCCATACCTAAGGTTGTACAGGAGAATCCTCCCGTTAGTCTTACTCGGGAGATGGGAACTTTCAATATGTAGGATCGGGGTAAAATAAGACCTAGGTAGATCCCGCCACATCTTTATAAAATACCATGCGTATTCAACACCATTCGTTGCCCCATCAAATCCCTCCTAGTATGTCCCCCATAATCACACACACTAACTCAGTATGATTTCATATAAGTTAAGAAAATAAGTATAACCCTACACAACCGAGTCAATAAATAAATACAAACCCTACTCAAGTAGGTTATACATAGATTCATTAGTTAATAACCATGTTAACTATAATTGGTAGTCTATAATACTAACCCAAAATCTCAAGGCTCTCCATTTATAGGCATCATCTCACATCTAACTTTTACCAAAATTGTCTTACCCTACTCAACGGGTCATAAAGCTTTCTAAATTAATAGGTGATATACACAATCACTAAGTATCCAACATTCTCATAAAGTTATTTATACTCGGTCCTATAACCAAGGTCCTCCAACCACATAAATCCAACCTAATCACCAATTACCAAATATCAATCATATTCTCACATTAAATAACTCTATTTTATTTAGAATCTAATATACATACCGATATGGTTTTCAGTTTGTCAACTATTATTCCAAAAAGTCCAATTTTCATATAAAAAACTTTCCCTAATATTTTATCTTAAAAAACAAGTAACATCAAAATTTGTGATGATCTGTGTGCATGGCACAAAACCTTACCGTGCGCACTTTTAAAAAATTCGAAATCCCATAAACGCATCTTTCCTTAGCCTTGCATATCCTGTTATAAGGCTAGACTCCAAAACCACCATTTAATGGACTGAACCAAGGTTCTACTACCTCTAATACATTGAAATATGGCCTACAATTACTAATAGATCAATCTCCAAGCTATCTCTATAAGTCTGATATGATTTAACAAAGACCTAAGTATCGGTGTCAAATTCTAAGCTTACGATCCCTATTTTCATGTTTCTAAGAATTAAATCTTAGATTTCATTCAATATTCTAATTAAAAAAGGGGATTTTATAAGATTCATTAATAGGACATAATTTATAAATGTCCATTATCAATTGAGTATGTCGTATACCGCTACAACCATCGAAAAATTATTCAAGATCATTCAATCATCAAGACGGATCCGAATATCAAAGTTGTTCATCAATGAATATTATGCTAGACGAATTTGGTAAAGACTATGTTTTTATTCCATAATTATTCACTTGGGATATTGGGATATTTTTCAAAATATTTTCTAAGTGTTGGAGCAGAGCTTTAAATGTTTTTCGTCAAAAAATATATTTTTTGGAGTGTTTGAGGTGGTGCATTTAACGAGGCCAAGATAAACAAAAAAATATTATTTTATTCATCTCGTTCGAACGACACCGTATGTCATTCAAACGACATAGTATGTCGCGCGAAGTGTTAGTTATCGTTCAAATGACATTGCATCTCGGTCAAACGACATGCTATCTCATTTGAGCGACCTACCGCCTTGAGTTTTTTTATAAAAGGGACTCTTCAACTCAGTTTTTCATAAGAATTCTTTCTCGTTTTTCATTCTGCAAACACTGTGAAATCAGCAGAACACTTTTGGTTTCTTTTTTGTTTTCAATTCACAAAAATCCCCTATGATGTGGTGAATTGTTTTGAAACCCAATAACATACATATTGTTCAAGTTTTCTCTTGTAGGGAGGGTAACCTACTGCTGATCTAGGTACCACTTAAGGGAGGTACTGGGTTGATTAACTACGTGTCATTAGGGAGTGTTGCGGTATTCCTGGGCTGAAGATAGGACTTCAAATCTAGTACATTCACTGTGTGTGAATCTAGTGTTGACGACACCGACCGACACCTGCGGGTATTCTTCTATCAAAAATATATTTCATTGTAACCGTATAAGTTGATATTTACAATTATAGTGAAATAAAAGGTTTTTCCCTTCGGGGATTTTTCCTGAAATTGGTTTCCTTTGCATGATTATTGATTTTATGTTATCAAATCACCTAGATGCATGTGTTAGGGTTTAACTTAAATTTGGGTTTAATTAAAATTGGATTTATTTTAAAAAGTCGCGTATTCCGTTGTAGCGCACATTTCACAAATTGGTATCAAAGATTTTTTATTTAAAAGCGAGTGCATGCCTTTATCAAATTGGTATCAGAGCATGTTATTCTGATTTATCGCGTTTGATCTTGTTCTTTCAAAAAATTGCATTTTTCTTAAAAGTGGCTTTTGATGGTTTTGATGATTTTCGATGTCAACTTTTTGAAAAGTATAATTGGAAAATTCACACGAACTCTTGTTTTAAATCTTCCATTGAAAATAATTCTGAGAGGTGTTCGGGTTGTGAGGGTGTTGGTCACACAATAGATGAGTGTCCCACAAATTTAAGGAAGAAATTGAATAAACTGTCATCTACTGTTTCTACCCTTAATGATAGTGATTTAAAAGAATATTTTTTTTTGCTTCTAGGCAAGAGCTTACAACCCGTGTCATTAGTGATGATAGTGAGGGTGATGAGAGTGAGGATGGAAGTGTAGATGAGCCCAACTTGCAAACAGCTTTCAATAAACTTTATGCTGAAGCTTTGAAAATAAAGAAAGAAAATTTGAAATTGAAAGCTCAATTGAAAGAGCGTGCCTTAAAAATGATAATGATGTTTTAGTTGAAAGAGAAGCTAGAATATGTCGTAGGTGAGAGAGATAGTCTTAGAGGGTTCATGGAGACTATGAAAAAGGAGCTTTTAGAGTTTGAGGATTCTAGACAATTTTGAGTCGAGGATAGGTGAGCAAGAAAAGAGTTTGAGAGAGTCAAGAGAGGTGAAGATTGATTTAGAGTCTAGGTATGAAAATCTAGATAAAATTTTAGGCACTGTCCAAATAAAAAAGGATAGGGGTGGTATAGGCTTCGATAAGAGTGTCGCACCCATTCCCAAAGACAACCCCACATGTGTGAGAGAGCCTCCTAGGGTTGTTAGGAGAGAGGCACCTTGGCTTGTTAAGAGAGAGATACCGAGGGTTGTCAAGCGAGATCCACCTAGGAACATCATGCGAGAGGGACCTAGGAATATGAGGAGAGCGCCACCTAGGAATTTAAAGAGAGGGTCACCTTTAGGTAACATTCACCACCCAATTTACGCTTGCACACATTGCATTAAGCAAGGACATCTTAGGTGTTTATTACAAGCTTTTAAATGGACATAGGAAGGTTAATAGAAGAATAAATTTGATTCCTCAAACCCTCACGTGTCATTACAAATATGTTTGGGTTAGAAAATCGAATTTATACGCTTATGGTCTAATTGTTCACGATTCTCGTTTTCTTTCACGTGATCCACCCCACGTGAGATCTTTTGGTTGATTGTGTTTATTATTTGTCATGCGCTAGTTGTGCTCCATGATACATTATTACTAGTGTTATGACTCACTTTGTAGTAGCTTACATTATTTTATTAGTTTAGCTACTGTTTTTACACTGTTTTGGATCCGCCAGCACCTTTCAGGTATTATTCTCTAGAAATTTTTTCACTAGGCAACACTATTTAACATTCTACGGAATGTGTGAAAATTTTCTTTTCTCGTTCAAACGAGATAAGTCTTCGTTCGAGCGATTTCTGATCTCGCGCAAAGCCTTCTCACGAGATGCTATGTCGTTTGAACGACAACCAGTCTCGTTCGAGCGACCTGGTTGACTTTGACCATTATGTTTGCAGTACCCTATGTTATTTGGTTACATTATTTGGTATTGTTGGGTTACCTCTGACAGTTTACATGCAGTTACTTTTAATATTTATGCTTAATTGCTAATACTGCATTGATTGTTTAATTACACCTGCTTAGATTGATGATTCTTTGTGTGATTATTATTTGCTAGAATATGATGATTCTCATGCCGATATTATGCCTATTGGTAGTATGTACCATGTTTGTATTTATGGTTTTTGTTTTTGAAAATTTTTGGAAAAAAACAAAAAGATTTTTATTTTGTTTGAAAAATTGAAAAAGACAAAAAGAGTTTTGTATGTTGTTTTAAACCGTATATGAATGGACATTTAGGATGACCTAGTCACAATTTCATTTCATTTATCCATGTGACTATTTGATAGTGTTTTGAGATAATATGTCATATCATCCATGTGCTTTACAATGTTTGGAGTCATTGAGATGTTATTGGTTGATACTTCCTACATGTTTGACTCATTATTTCCTTTATTTCACACATGCACGTATTTGTTTGATTATTGTACTTATCTATCACATGTTGGTCGAGTGTTTTCATCTCAATTCTGTCCTTAAAACGAACCAAGTGCCATAATACAAGAGTAATAAAAGTAGTGTATGTAAAAACCATTGCCCATGAAGAATTTGTTTATATTTAAAAATGATGAGTGAATGGGAAAGGGCTACAAGAGTGTAAAATTGACTCTGGCCATTTGAAAAGAGCCCGCACAAAAAATTAAGGCAATAAAAAGATGAAATATGCCAAAATTTGGGCCAATAGGTTTTCACTAAGTTGAGAATTTAGAACCTCATTAGATATAAAAAAAATTACAGTATTTTATATGAGGGAGTTTGGTTTGAAAGTAATCAATGGGTTTGCACGTCCTTTGAAAAGTTCTCGAAACGGCACTAAATAGTTTTGAATGTCATTGGTGAGAAAATCACTTAGGATTTGATTTGTTAATTTGATTTAGTCGATATCATCTAAATTCAACAATTTTACACATAAGGATATTTTTTATGTTCAATCGATAGGAGTACACTTATGCATCATGTACATATGCTTGATTAAGTTTTATTACCTATTGAATTTGTTCACACCCATTCATTCCATATCCATTACTTGGTTGTCTTAATGTTATTCATGGTGTGAATTTTTGTAAATTGTTTTTGTTTAAAAAAATAAAAATAAAAAAGAGTTTGTGGATCCTTTGAGTATTTCCTCTACATATGCGTAGTTTGATCCATATTTGTGTTGTATAATCGTGACTACTCCATGTTTCTCTTGTTTATTCAATTTCATGTCTATTTCGATCAAATAAAAAGGGAGAGAACCAATTACGGGGGAGATTTAATTATATTGATTGTTGATTTATTCTTATATCATTTCAAACTTGATGCGTCACGAAAGTATTTTCTTTGTCTCATGTGTGTAGGTACAATTGAAGATCATTATGTCGCACACCTTGATGAGAAAATCTTGAAGTTTTGAAGACTGGGGTCTATGAATATCTGGAAAGGGTGAGGCGTGACCCACTCCAATGGACACGGACTATAAGGTCTTCAAGGTCTTCTGGTTCAACTTCTTAAGAAGCCTTCTCTTTCTGGTAACAATGGAACTCAAGCTTCAACTCATTCCCTGCAAGAAGATGAACTTTCATATCAAAAATAGTAATTTTCTCAAGGAAAACACCTGATAATGATGGATGTCAATTGAGGAGTGAAAGAACAAGGCACTTAGCACTAAGAGAATGAGCAGGGAGAGAATACTAGGTAGGTCTGGTGTGATTTTGGCAGAGTAACAGTGCAATTTCAATTATGCCTCTCTTTGACCTTACCCAGAGGTCTATTTATACATGGGCATCAGGGTTGAGTTGGAACTTTTGGGCTCCAAAATTGAGAGGGTAGGTGGGGGTAATTGTCTCAAATGTACCATTTGTCCCTACCTGCAGGTAGCTCTGCCTGTCCCCTCCTGTAGGCACCACCTGACGCCAACCAAAGTCAAAAAGCAAATATGTCTCCCAATGAAGACAGAATATCTGATTTGGTAAATATCCTTTGAAACGATAACTTGTGGTGCAATCTTTGAAAATCTTAAGGGAGGCCTTAAGGACCCCTCTCCTCTAAAATCATTATTTTTGTTGAGAGGCACCTCGAGGACCCCCTCTTCTGAAAAAGTCATTTTTTGTAAAGAGTTTATTCCTTCTGAGCAACCAGCTCTTTGGCTGCCCACTTCACTTGTGACCAAGTGTGCGGTATGTGTAGTCTTGAGTGACTTCTAGGTCTTCCTACTGGTATTCTTTCAATCCTATAGTGCTAAGTGGTTGATCTTTCTCAACATACCTTGTCCCTCAGCCTCCAAGCCAAAACTCCCAAGAGATCCTAACCTACTTGAGCCCTGCTTGCTCAACTACGCAACCTGTACAAGAAAATAAGTGTTAGTACTTTTATTCTTTTTTCATGATGAGGGGTTGATTATAGTAGGCACCCCATCATCCTAACTTGGTTTTCTGGGAGCTAAGTGGGGAGGACCTTGCAGGTCCCTCCTCCCATGTAAGTTTCTGATGTTGAGGAACCCTGGTGGGGGGTTTCCTTCTCAAACATCATTTTTACTATTGAGGAAGCCTTGGGGGTTCCTTCTCAAATGTCATTTCTCTAGGGATCTTAGGGGGGGGGGGTCCTTCTTAACCTGGGGTTCTGTCGCCATCTAAGTGAAGTTACTTATCAACGTGAGTTTCTGCGGAGACCTTGGGGAAGTCCTTCTCAACAGAGGTTCCTTCTCAACTTGAGTTTCTACAGGGACCCTTGCGGGGGGCCCTCTCAACATAGGCTTCTGATGCCACCTTGGTGGGGTTCCTTCTCAACGTGAGTTTCTGCGGAGACCTTGGGGGAAGTCCCTCTCAACAGCGGTTCCTTCTTAACTTGAGTTTCTGCAGGGACCCTTGCGATGGTCCCTCTCAACATAGGCTTCTGGTGCCACCTTGCTAGGGTTCCTTCTCATCGTGAGTTTATGCGAAGACCTTGGGGGAAGTCTCTCTCAATAGAGGTTCCTTTAACTTGAGTTTCTTCAGGGACCCTTATGGGGGTCCCTCTCAACATAGGCTTCTGCCACCACCTTGGTGGGGTTCCTTCTCATCGTGAGTTTTTGCGGAGACCTTGGGGGAAGTCACTCTCAACAGAGGTTCCTTATTAACTTTGAGTTTCTGCAGGAATCCTTGCGGGGGTCCCTCTCAACATAGGCTTCTACTGCTACCTATGTAAGGACATTTTTCTCATGTCCGTTATCTTACAGTTTTGTATGTCGTACGCCGTTACATTTGGCACGTCCCTACACGATCTCATATGACGGCCTCAATCCAAATTCCGGGAATTAAGCATGCATTATCTCCATCATGTGTCCCTCACCTGCCTCAACGACTTCACGTTCAATGATTTTAGGCTCGTAATGAAAGTGGTACGCAAGAGAAGTCAAAACAGTGAAACAAGGCTTGATAGGGATGTTCAAGGGAAAATTGGCAATTTTACAGCCACCATCTGGAGAACCGGTCAACTGGAAAGTTGAAGAGCTTACCGCAACAAAGATAATGGAAGAAACGACACCTCAATCCGAGCTACGATGAACAAGTTATGGCCCGTTGAAAATGGAGATATTTACATTGAAAATTCTGGGAATTTTTCTAAGTGTTTAGCCCTATTCCCAGCAAGCTTTCCCGAACCCAGCCCGAACCGGTTCGGGGGGGCAAACCGGTTCGCAGGGTACCCAAACCGGTTTGGGGTACCTGTACGCTGGATAGAATTTTAGGGTTTTAAGAACGTGGATCTCTTCATCTATTTTCCTATTTAAACCAACTTCGGGGGAGCTATTTTGCAAGACTTCCATACACGATTTTCAGAGCACAAAAACTCTAAGTCTTCACCTATTGTGCCCAAGACTCTAGGTTTTTTATTCACACAAATTTCCAAACATTTGTGAATCTCTTTGCAACCTCGGAACGCACTTTTTCTGTTCATTCCATTGTGGAGAAGACCGTTCTTCTTCTTCATTGTAGCCCTACTGGAAAGGGATAACTCCAGCCGCCGACTACAGAATCCGACACCTGAGGGTAATTCTTAGTCACTTGTACTTTCATTGTAATCCAAAATTATATAGTTACAATAATATATTGAAAATAAATGGTCTTGCTCCTTTGGGGGATTTTTCCTCACATGCATGTGTTTGAATGTTCTTGCTTAGTTCATTATCTCATTCAATCACATACTATTGCATGTTTAGGGTTTTTTTGGGTTAAAAGGTGTTTAATATATAAGTTTATCATTTGAACGCGAGCACATACATTCTCAAATTGGTATCAGAGCAGGTTACGCTAATCTATCGCGTATTCCTATTTTTCCGCAAAATTTTTCTAAGATATGGATTTTCTGAAAAAAATTGATTTTTGAAAAAGTGCGTGTTCAAATGGAGAAGTTATATAATAAAATGCGTGTTTTTGACGGGACAAATTATGCTTATTGGAAAGCTCGAATGAGGTCGGCTTTAAAAGCCATAGATGAAAGGGTTTGGATTTTAGTTGAAAGAAGGTGGACTCCTCCCTCCGTGACTGTTGATAATGTGATCAACTTAAAACCTGTCACTTCTTGGACTGAAGAAGAATTTAAATGGTCATCTTTTAATTCTAAGGGTCTAAGTGTTATTTCTGGGTCTGTCACACCTGATGAGTTCAAACGCATAATGACGTGCACCACGTCAAAAGAGGCATGGGATGTTTTACAACTCACCCATGAAGGAACTAATGCTGTGAAAGAATCTAAGTTGCAAAATTTGACAACTCAATTTAAAACCATCACCATGCATGAATGTGAATGCTTTGATGAATTTTATGCTAGACTTTCTGACAGTGTGAATACTAGCTTTAATCTTGGTGAACATATTCCTAATGCTAGAGTTGTTAAAAAGATTCTTCGTTCTTTGCCTAAGAGTTTTATCCCTAAAGTCACTGTGCTAAATTCTATGGGTAATTTAAATTCGCTAAAATTGGAAGAACTTGTAGGAGATTTGCAAACTTATGAAATTGATATGTTCCCTAAAACTGCTAAATCTAAAGATAAGGAAATTGCACTTAATGCCCAAGAGAGAAGGAGTGAAGGGTCGGCTAGAAAGAGGGTAGAGTCATCTAGAAAGAGAGAGACTGACACGTCAGATTCTGAGTGTGATTTTGACTTAGATGATTTGGCTCTTTTTGCAAAAAAATTCAAGAGGATTCTCAAAATTAAGAAAAATGGCAATTTTAAAGATAAAAAGAAATTTGAGAAAAATAAGTTGGAAAAGAAAAATGAAAAAGACTCCAAAAATCCTCCTAAGAAAGAAAGTGAGAGATGCTTTGAGTGTGATGGTAGGGGTCATAGAGCCTTTGAGTGTGCCACTCGTCTGACTAGAGAGAAAGGGAAAGCTGTCCTTAATGCTACTCTTAGCGACGACAGTGAGGTCGAGACGGTGGATTCAGGAGATGAGTCACCGCATGAGTGTAACTTCACCGCATTCATGGCCAGTCAAGTGAGCACTCCTAGTTCTCTTCACGACGATGAAGATGATGCTACACAGGGACACCTCGATAGTGAGATCGATGTGAGTGAGGGGGAGGATGACTCAAGTGAGAGCGAAAGTGATATTCAATGCGCCTACGCTGAGTTATATTCTGAGTCTTTTAAAACTAAAAAATGTAACAAAGCGCTAGTTCTTAAGATCACCGGATTAGAGGAAGATTTAAGAAAGGCGAGAGAAAGAGAGTCCTCCACCTTCACCGCCCTGAGAGAGAGAGAATCTGCCTGTGTCGAGAAAGAGAGTTCGTTTAGAGAGAGAGAGAGTGTTTTAGAGAAAGAGAGAGGGGATTTAACTAAACAAGTGGCTAGTCTTACGAGTCAGCTCCATTCCTCCGTGGAGACTCGAAAGAAACTTGAAGCCCTTGTTGCCCAGCTGACTCATGATCTTGAGAAATCACGGGAAGTCAAGGTACAAATCGAAGACAGATCTGGAAAGATGGGAAAGATGCTCCTCGGCCCCGCTTTAGGTTTTGGTGATTGGCAAGGAATTTGTTATGATGGTGCCTCCTCATCCCAAATTTCACCTGGACCAGTTCCTGAGTTTACTACGAACCCTTATGGCCATCGTCAAAAACCTCGAAGGAGAGTTCGACAAAGAAAGGCAAACCAAGGTCCGTCTTTGACTGTGTTCTTTTGTACTTACTGCAAACGAAAAGGCCACCTTAGGGAGTCTTGCTATAGCATGGGTCGGACACGACGTACTACTGCTCCACCACGTCATACTGATGAGTTTTTTAGTCTGAGAGAGCGAGTTGAGTTCTTAGCTTCCACGACCCAGAGTTTAATGGAAGAATTCCGACGGATGTCTTTGCCGTTAGTGAATGCTTCTCACATTCCAGCTAAAACCAACAAAAACAAAGGCAAACAAAAGGTCATCTCGACTTGGGTACCTAAGAAAGATAAAAAGGCTTTTGTTGTTCATGTTGCTCTCAAAGCACATAATACCTCACAGTGGTATTTTGATAGTGGGTGCTCCAGACACATGATAGGTGATGCCTCATTTTTTATGACTCTTGAGGACTATCAGGATGGCAGAGTCACCTTTGGAGATGGGAGTAAGTCTAGCATTGTAGGACGACGTACTGTTGAGTTACCTGGATTTCCTAAGCTAGAAAATGTTTTGTATGTCAAAGGTTTGAAAGCAAACCTTCTCAGCATTAGCCAGCTGTGCGACGCTGACTTTGCAGTAAAGTTTGACTGGGATACTTTTAAAGTCCATAATCAAGCTGGTAAACTTTTGATGCAAGGGGTGAGGACCGAGGATAATTGCTATGGGACTGAGCCCACGTCCTCACTTGTCTACAACAGCGCCACGATCACTCCTATGGATCTGTGGCACCAACGTCTAGGTCACGTGAACGTTAGAGATCTCAATCGCTTAGATAAAAAGGACCTAGTACGTGGCTTACCATCTCTTGGAAAGTCAACTTCGACCGTTTATGGACCCTGTCAGTTGGGAAAACAAATTCGTAGTCCTCATAGGAAGTTGCATTCCATTACCACCTCTCGTGTTCTTGAGTTGATTCACATGGATCTTATGGGTCCTACTCGTACTGAGAGTTTGGGTGGTAAGAGGTATATCCTCGTGATGGTAGATGATTTCTCCAGGTACTCCATTGTAGGTTTTCTGAGAGAAAAATCCGATGTTGTAGAGTTTTTAATGACCAAGTGCCGTGTCCTACAAAATCAATACGGAGTCACTATTAACAGAATACGTAGTGACAACGGCACGGAATTTAAGGAAGCAATGGTGGATTTGTATTGTGATAGCCTTGGGATCAAACATGAGTTTTCTGCTGTGAGGACTCCTCAGCAAAATGGGATTGTTGAGAGAAAGAATAGAACGATCCAGGAAATGGCTAGATCTATGCTTTTAGGTCGTAAGATTTCTAGGAGATTTTAGGCAGAGGCAGTGTCTACTGCATGACACACGGTGAATAGGGTTTATTTGCGTCCACACACACTTCAGACTCCTTATGAGTTGTGGACTGGCAAGAAGCCCAACTTGGCATATTTCCGTATTTTTGGGAGTAAATGCTACATCCTACGGGATAGAGAGCAATTAGGAAAGTTCGACTCCCGGAGCGACGAGGGAATATTTCTAGGATATTCATCGAATAGCAGAGCGTACCGAGTTTTTAACCTGGAGAGCTCTAAGGTTATGGAATCAATAAACGTCACCGTGCAAGATGATGAACCTCTGACGGTTATTGATCCTAACCTTCAGTGTGAGGATGAGGATTGTTCTGACAGTGATTTACCTGTTCCTCTCTCACACTCTGTGGTCCCCCCTCCTGTGTTAGGGGACACACCTGCTTGGGTTCGCAAGAGTCATGACCCGTCTGCTATTGTTGGCGATCCCACTCTAGGGGTCAAGACTTGTGCTCAGCTACAGAACGTTGTTAGCCATCTTTGCTACACGTCCAAAGTCGATCCCAAGAACCATAAAGAATAACTCAAGTATGATAGGTAGCCTTCTCTACTTGACTACCAGTCGTCCCGACATAGCCTTTAGTGTTGGAGTCTGTGCGCGATATCAGGCATCCCCGAAAGAGTCTCATTTACTTGCTCTAAAACGTATTATTAAATACGTGAGTGGGACTCTCTCATACGGTATTTGGTATTCCTTTGATACTGATGACCGTTTGTCTTCCTATTCAGATGTCGATTGGGCCGGGGATGTAGATGGTTATAGGAGCACTTCTGGTGGGTGTTTCTATTTTGGTTCTGCTCTTGTCTCCTAGCTGAGCAAGAAGCAAAATTTCATCTCTTTGTCCACTGTGGAGGCTGAGTACATAGCCGCCGGGAGTTGTTGCACGCAACTCTTGTGGATGAAGCAAATGCTAGAGGATTATGGGATTTCACAGGACACCATGACCATTTCCTGTGATAACACGAGTGCGATACACGTATCCCGCAATCCAGTCCAGCATTCGCGCACAAAGCACATTAGGATACGTGAGTACTTTATACGACAGCTAGTTGAGAAGAAAGTCGTATCCTTGAGTTTTGTTCCTTCCGACCGTCAGTTAGCCGATATTTTCACGAAACCTTTAGATTCCCTTAGATTTGAGAGTCTTACGAAGTCTTTGGGAATTTGCACCGTTGACTGAGGGGTTGGCCTTTGTCTAGAATAGGATGCTTCTTCATGTTCATATCATATGCTTCCTATTGCTAGTCTGTTTTATATGTACCCTTGCTTAGTTGTATAGCCTTTTATTTATTCTTTTTGCTTTTTATATTTCTTTTGAAAAATACAAAAAGATTTTCTTTTAAGAAAATTTTTGAAAAAAGCACAAAAAGCTTTTTGTATTTTTGCACCGTTTATGGATGAACTTTTAAGATAGCCAAGTCACAAATTCATTCCATTTATCCATGTGACTGTTTGATAGAGATTTGAGATGCTACATCATTTCATCCATGTGCTTTGCATTGATTGGAGTCTTTGAGATGTAATTAGTGATATCTTCCTACATGTTTGACTCCTATCTTCTTTATTGCACACATGCACGGCTATATTTGATTATTGCACTTGTCTATCACATGTTGGCTTGAGTGTTTCCATCTCATATCTGTCTATACAACTTATAATATGCGATAAAACTTGACAAGATTGGAATGCATGTAAAAACTGTTTTTGTGAGACTGAGTGTTTGTTTAAAAACGGGGAGGGGCTGCGAAAGATAATTATCACTTCTTTGCGCAAAAGCCACCGTTCAAAAGGACCTAAAAAATGGAGGAATTTATTATCCGGGGTCCAAAGAGGTTAAAAGAGCCCGAAATTTTTTTTAAAGGCAATAAAAAGCAATTCATGCCAAATATGGGCCACTTAGGTTTCACCACCAATTCTCCAAAGTTTGAGAATTTAGAACGCCTCTATTAAAAATAACAATCTGAGGGAGTTTGGTTGGAGAATATAAACGGGTTTGCACTTCCTTGAAAGTCCTGAAAAGGCATGGAATAGTTTTGGACGTTATTGGTGTAGAAATCATTTTTAGCTTTGATTTGTTGATTTGATTGAGTCAATATCTTATATTGTCATTCTTTTACACCAAAGGAAGACTTTGAGTTCATTCGTTAGGAGTATCCGATATTCATCGTGCACATATGCCATGTTTGTATGCATTGATTTTCCTATCGAATTTGATCACACCCATTCATTTCCGTCATCATCTACTTGGTTGTCCTGTGTTTATTCATGGTGTGATTTTGTTTTTTTTTCAAAAAAATAAATATTGAAAAATTCAAAAAATAGTTTTGTATTTCCTTGTGACACCCCGCACTTGCTTATTTGATTTATTTCTCTCATTTGTCTATTTGGGGACATCATAAAAAGGGGGAGAATGAATTATCTAATTATGGGGGAGTTTTGAAAGTTTGAGTTTGCTCATAAATTGGTATATATGTTTATCTCATTTCAAACTCGATATGTCACTTGGTATTTTTCTTTTTCTCATGTGTGTAGGTACTACATGGATTATCATTGGATTGCACACCCTGATGAGAAAAGCGTTGAAGATTCCTGAAGAGTTGAAGAACAAATGATGAAGTCTTATTCAATTATACCTTTTCAGTTTTTGGTTCATGGAAGGGTAGATTTTTATAAGCAATGTTTTTATTCGATAATTCGGATTTTTTATGTATGTACCGGCATAGACATAGGGGGAGATTTTTAAGGACATTTTTCTCATGTCCGTTATCTTACAGTTTTGTATGTCGTACGCTGTTACATTTGGCACGTCCCTACACGATCTCATATGACGGCCTCAATCCGAATTCCAGGAATCAAGCATGCATTATCTCCATCATGTGTCCCTCACCTGCCTCAACGACTTCACGTTCCATGATTTTAGGCTCGTAATGCAAGTGGTACGCAAGAGAAGTCAAAACAGTGCAACAAGGCTTGATAGGGATGTTCAAGGGCAAATTGGCAATTTTACAGCCACCGTCTGGAGGACCGGTCAACTGGAAAGTTGAAGAGCTTGCCGAAACAAAGATACTGGAAGAAACGGTACCTCAATCCGAGCTACGGTGAACAAGTTATGGCCCGTTGAAAATGGAGATATTTACATTGAAAATTCTGGGAATTTTTCTAAGTGTTTAGCCCCTATTCCCAGCAAGCTTTCCCGAACCTAGCCCGAACCGGTTCGGGGGGGCGAACCGGTTCGCAGGGTACCCAAACCGGTTCGGGGTACCTTTACGCTAGATAGAATTTTAGGGTTTTAAGAACGTGGATCTCTTCATCTGTTTTCCTATTTAAACCAACTTCGGGGGAGCTATTTTGCAAGAATTCCATACACGATTTTCAGAGCACAAAAACTCTAAGTCTTCACCTATTGTGCCCAAGACTCTAGGTTTTTTATTCACACAAATTTCCAAACATTTGTGAATCTCTTTGCAACCCAGGAACACACTTTTGCTGCTCATTCCATTGTGGAGAAGACCGTTCTTCTTCTTCATTGTAGCCCTACTGGAAAGGGATAACTCCAGCCGCCGACTATAGAATCCGACACCTGAGGGTAATTCTTAGTCACTTGTATTTTCATTGTAATCCGAAATTGTATAGTTACAATATTATAATGAAAATAAATGGTTTTGCCCCTTTGGGGGATTTTTCCTCACATGCATGTGTTTGAATGTTCTTGCTTAGTTCATTATCTTATTCAATCACATACTGTTGCATGTTTAGGGTTTGTTTGGGTTAAAAGGTGTTTAATATATAAGTTTATCATTTGAACGCGAGCACATACGTTCTCAACCTAGGTGGGGTTCCCTCTCAAATTGAATTTCTGCAGGGACCTTGGAGGGGGTCCCTCTCAACATGGGCTTCTGCCGCCACCTAGGTGAGGTTCCCTCTCAATACCTAAAAAAGTATTTTAGGGAAGACACCCTTCTACATTAGCCCCTCGTGCAAAGTATTTTGTGTTGGGTAGACCAAAATGCTTTGTACGCCATAAAGTTGATTTTTAATTTTTTCAAATTTTGAGGGACCCTAGGGTCATTAAATGCACTGTCCCTTCATCTGAGGTTCTTTGATTTTTGAGACCCCACGCATTAGTGTGGGAACTATCTTCTCATCATTTGGGGAAAAAATGTCATAACCTTTTTGCCTTTCTGCACGTTTTCCCACTTTAATGTAAAAAAAATATAAGGCCCATTTCTTAAAACCTTTCATCTGCTTCAAAACCCTCATAGAGAGTCTTTAAGTTTGTAGTGAGAGAAAGTGAGAGAAAAAAAAACTTAAACACCATAGCCCCCAAAGTTTTTTTTCTAAATTTTAATCAAATACACCATTAATGGCCTCTACACCTTCAAACACTTCTTCCAATATCACCAACACCTTTGTTCCTATTATGATAGGGTCTATCCCGACCTCCCTTTCTCTGTCTTCACCGTCGATGGCTAACACCGTCGCCATGGCCACCACTCAAAGTGGTTCTGTCGCCGAGGCACCCGTTAATCGTCTTTTGACAGTCGGTAGTCCTTTGGTTGGTGATGTGTTTGAGTTGAGAGTTTTTGCTGGGAGCGATTTTAAATGTGAGGATAAAGGGGACGGTGGTCCCTCGCCATTTGTCATAGGCGGTGAGGGTTCCTCGTGCACTGTTAGTATCCTTGAGCTCAGCTTGTCACACGTCATTCAAGGTACCTCACACACTGATTCCACACCCGAGGGTTCCTTGCTCACCAATTCTGTGCCCGAGGGTTACTCGCGAGCTGATTTCACATTTTGGGGTGGTTCTTTATTGGAAATGGGTGGGAAGCCCCATTGTTTAAGTGGTTCCTCGCAGGTGGACATAATACCCGAGGGTTTGTCGTAGGTGATTAATTCTTCTAGAGGTTACTCATACAATGACTTCCATTCTAAGGATGTCTCGACATCTGCCAATGTTGGTAGTGGTTCCTCGCACTTTACCCTAGATATGGAGGGTTCCTTGCATCATGCAACTGAGGGTTCCTCCTCGAATCAACTATTGGCGGTTGGGGGTGTCTCGACCTCATGCCATGTCGAGGGTTCCTCGCACGTCGACTTCATCTCTAAGGGTGTCTCGCCGACTGCCAGCGCTACCAGGGGTTCCTTGTTCGCTGGTTCTGTGTCCGTGGCTGGGGGTTCTGCTGCCACTAATTTCTCGTTGATGAGGGGTATTGCTTGGGGTTCCTTGCTGATGCCACAAGTTGAAACCGCGACATCCCATTTAGATACGGGTTCCTCGTGGATGGTCTTCATAATCATGGGTTCCTTGCCAGAAGTGTCGTTGGTGTCTGGTATTTTGGATGGGGGTGTCTCGACCTCAACTATGTTGGAAGGGGGTGTCTCGATCTCAACTATAGTCAAGGGTTCCTCGCGAGACCTGTCGCATATTGGTTCCTCGCGTGTCACCTTACACATGGGATGTCCCTCGCATTATGCTACTGTGGGCTCCTCACCTATTGGTACAAGTTCCTCGCGACAACCTTTGAGTAGTGACGGCGTTCCCTTGGTGCCACTCAACTTGATAAATTATGGTTTCTCGACTAGACTTTCTTCCAACATAGGTAGTGATTTTTTATTAAATGCAACTTTGAGCCCTTATGATGCAAAAGGTTCCACGCACATGGGTTCGCTTCCCTTGGGTTCCTCGCGTGCTGACATCTCCATAGGGGTGGTTGCTTCCACTTCTTCTTTGGCGATGGGGGACACCGATGGTTTCTCATTCGTGGGTTTCTCGCTTGTTAGCAATTCTGGGGGTCCGCTGCAGCTAAGAGTCCCTCACTTGGAGTTTCTATCGTGATGATTTCTTTTCTTGAGCCAATGGATCTTGGTAGTTCTTCAACTGCACCATCTTCTTCTCAAGCATGGCAATACTATGTGCACATTCTCTAGGGGCGAGATTGTGGTATATATCATCATGCTCCTTTTTTTGGTCCAGCTGACAATTTTATGGCTTATCTTACTCAATTTGAAGAAAAAATTGCTAACACTGTTCTCGAGTGCCCTCATGTGGGATTGAGTGTGTCTGTTGATTCTCCTACTATCCTTCCAGATTCTATTCTCCGGGTTTGGTTCGATCGTGGTGATTTTCCTTATTCCAATGTTGAAGTTAAAGCCGCGGAGGGTGCCACAGAGGAATGGTCTAGTTGGGTTGACTATGTTCTGAGCATTCCTGATTATGTGGTTGTTCTTAGGGAAGTGGATCTTTTTATCGCTGTCAGTAGCCTGAAGTCTTGCACGGTATCTAAGCATAACTCTTCACTTAATCTTTTATTGTCTCGGTGGAGTATGGGGTCTCACCCATTTGTCATGGGTTGGGGCGAATTCACCATTACCCTAGAGGATGTATATGAGTTGTACGCCCTTCCTTTCTTTGGGCAACAGAGCTTTTCTGATGACTATGAGGATCCTTTAGAGAGGGAGATGGTGGGATAAGTACAATCAGCTCTCGAAGAATGCTCCAAGTATGTAGCTACAACTGTGACTAGTCATACCAAGCATTCCTTGGCTAAATGGCAAAGATACTGGTTCAGAGATTTCGAGCAGTTGCAGAAGGGGGAGAAGTCCGGCGCAGCCCCCAGAA
Source organism: Sambucus nigra (assembly GCA_949130495.1). NCBI lineage: Eukaryota > Viridiplantae > Streptophyta > Magnoliopsida > Dipsacales > Adoxaceae > Sambucus > Sambucus nigra. The sequence goes on from OX422212.1 coordinate 368,744,368, forward strand.
CCCAGGATGGCCCCAAGATCCACTCTCCTTCACACTTAGTTGCTTTTTTAGTTACATTTCTGACTTGGTTACTTCTGCAAGGTAAGCCTGAAGATTCCCCTCACGAACGTCTCTTTAAATTGGTTGTACGGTTATCTCGCAGCAGGTCGGTACCTATAGCCGCCTTAACTCTGGGTTCCCTTTACACCTGGATGAACTGAGCACATATATATGTAGAGAGGTCTTGCGGTCGATATGATGCTGCTAGCTATGCAAATGCCTCTCTCTTAATGGCCTTTTTATTTGATCATTTCCCCCACCCTACTTCGGAGGCTCAGGCCTATCATAGCAATGATGTGCGACTTCTCCGTTGGCACAATAAAATTCCCAAGAAATCTTTGGGATAATTTATTGATGATATTGAGGAGTTTCACTTTCGGCCTTATAGCAAGCACCCTGGGGGCATCTTCAGCTGGCTTTCTTTTCTTGGCGATGGCGGGACTTTTTATTATCCTTTGGCAGTGGGTTCTGTTTCTACCTGTCCTCATATTAATGTGGTGATGATGTTGTTACCAGGCCTCCTTCCTTCTTGGACCGAGTTGGGGCCGCATGTGGAGTTCTATCAGTTTGAGAGGGCAAGATGGTAGTTTGGCTATGATCAGGGCATTCACACCTCTCATGTTCCTTCCTACAGTGATCCTTCTAACGTATTTTTAGAGGCATGCACCAACTTCACTCTCTAGGGACTATTCCATAGAGTCAGTGGTCTAGGGAGACTCTACGTGCCTCCTCCCTGTGATTATCACCCCTCATTTACTTCATCCTGGTTCCTGCTTTGGCAACGGCAGGTCCGTCTGATCCAAAATTGTGTATTTGGTCCCCCTCATGACACTAACCCAGTTAAATATGTCAAGGCCCAATTTTTGGTCAAGCGGACGCAGAAGGATTCTTGGTTTCTTAGCACCACTTCCAGGCCACCCTTGGAGCAGGCCATCCCCATTTTAGTGAAACCTCTTCTCGACGAGTCACTTCATCCCCCGCCGACTGAGCTTCCCCCTATGAAGTCTAAAGGACGATTAAAACGCAGAGGGAAAGTGAACACCCCTACCACAAGAAAGAGGAAGCACCCCGACATGATGTGTCTAATTTCATTCCTGCTACTGCCGCTTCTCCTCACTCTTCTCCTGTGAGAACTCGGGCTGCAAAGAAGAAGAAATGGAATGGTCCTGGCATTACTGCTTCCTCCATGATGGACCAAAGGTCCGATACTGATGATCTTGGGATGGATAAGACCTACCAAGTTGTGAAAGATAAAGGTTACAGAGCATTGGTCATTTCTTCCCAGGAGGCACGGGTCTCATCTATTCCCATTGTAGAAGGTACTATATCCCGACATTCTTTACTTAGTGGAATTAGTTCTCTTAGAGTTTCACACCCTAAATCTCCCTCCCCCTCATTGGAAGAGAAATTAGTTGATTATGGAAGCACCCCTTCCTATGATGACCATAGTTCTTCTTCGGGTGATGTGGGCGGCTTGGATTTTCATAACGAAGGCACTACTGACACTTATGCTTTGTTATCAGTCTCGAGAGAGTCTTCCAGCGATGATGAGGCATCCCATTCTCCTGGGGGAGTTAGCTCCACCACCCAACCTCTTCCTTATGGATAGACTACGCGACCTGCTCCTGTAAGTGTTTCTTTTATTGGAAACCCTTATGCATATGATTTTCTTTCTTTCCCCTCATTATTTTATTTACTAATGAAAAATTCTTCCATATTTTGCAGGTTGCTTCCACGAAGGTAAGTAGTTCTCCACTTCCCCCACTACGACTGACGCCTTTTCAAACTCTATGCTCGTTTCTTCCCGATGTCTCTTCAGAGAGGTTTGCTACCTACTTATTTCTTTTACCATTGAATGTAATTTGTTAATCCACCAGTTACATTTTGGTTGCGTATGATGGTATTTCCCTGCATCTTTCATTTGTGCACCCTACCAGCACCAGGACCACCTCTGTGACTTCTCCTTCTGCTCAGGTATGCCTCGCCGTTTTCTCAATTTTCATTATTCCCTTTTCCTCTTTCTTTACTCCTTTTCTTTACCCATTTATAATATGTAGAGGGTTGTGCCTTCCGGTGCCATCGTTTTATCTTTTCTTACTTCGGCGGTGGGCACTTTTACAGTAGAGCCCCTGGGCACCTCCTTATCTAAGGTGCGTATTTCTAGTTAGACATTTCTCTTCTAACCAGTATGTACTTATCACATCCCTCTATTACTTCTTTTTCAGTTATCCCTTGGTACTATTTCGACGGTAGCTCCTGTTATTATCTCTTCAGTAGCCTCTACGCGCGGGCCAGCTTGCCCTGTTATCGCACCCCTTCAGGTAGCTAGCTTTGTTGTGCAATTTTGAAATTTCCCCCCTTTTTTTAATCGAGGTATTCTTTCATTTATGGGGTAGGCAATTTATTAATTGTTACCCCTTCTTCTCATTTGCAGCCTCGCCTATCCACTATGACTGCCGTTGTTGAGGTTTCTCTTTCAGGAGCACCTACCACTGAGGTACCATCTTTAGGAGCACCGATTACTGAGATAGCCCCTTCAGGAGCATCCGTTGCGACTACCGTCTTTGAGGTATCTCTTTTAGGAGCACCCAATAGTGAGGCAACCTCTTTAGAAGTACTGGTTGCTGAGATATACCCTTCAGGAGCACTAGCCACTAAGGCAACCCCTTTGGGAGCTCCTGCACCTCCTCCTTTGACTGCTATAGAGGGCATTACTCTGGTACTGTATATAAGGATACCATCTTCCTTATGCCATTCTTACATCTCTATTATATTTTTTTCTTTAAACTGTGCACGCACTCTCATCTTCATCGTTGTTGCATTATTTCTAGGTTAGTGATGTTGCCCCGATGACAATGGAGTCTGATGAGGTTGCTCCGATATTTGTGGAGTCTGAGAATGGGATGGCTTCGAGGGAGGTATTAAACTGTCACACCCCCTCATTTTATTATTCCCTCTTTTCTTCTTGTATATACTGTGAAAGTGCTCTCATTTCACTTTTGTCTCATTATTTCCAGGTGAATGACATTACTCCGATGACTGTGGAGTCTGGCGGTGGGGTGGCTGCAAGAGAGGTATTAAACTAGCATACCCCCTATGTTTAATATTCCCCTCTTTTCTTCTTGCGTATACTTCTAGCTTTCTTACAGAGACCTTCATTTCCTCATCTAACTCGGTGTAGAATGCAGCATCCACCAGATGGGCCTCCTCAACGACGAAGGGTCTTTGCATGGCCTTGATCATTATCTTTGTACCTCTAATGTTGGCCTTTGCACATTGATGGTAAGTGGAGGGCACTATGCCATGGGTGTGCATCCATACCCTCCCAATGAGTAATTGGTATCTAGTGTTATCATTGATAACTGGGAAATGACACTCCATTGACTATGGTTGTAACATACAGTGGGCGGTTATGAAAGTAAGGCGCCTATCTGCTTCTGAAAATACCACCTGAGAAGTATACTTCTTAATCAGCCTTCCAATTGGCCCCTGCTAATTTAGAGAAGGATCTCCATGCTGTTGCACGACCTCCAAGACTTTCCTCGTGATGGCTACCCTTGTTTCATACTTCACCCCTATCTGGTCAAAGAACCATTTGAACTTGGGGCTCCTTGCTACGGACTCACATTCAGAATCTAGGTCTACTTCATACGTCTAGGCATTGCAAACATACTCTGCCTCGGAAGTCCCCCCCACCTCATCTAGAGCGAGAATGACATCTAACTCACTTACCCATTTCCATCTTCTTGTTTCGGAGTGAAGAACCACTCCTCTTGTTTCCTTTCTAGCTCAAATCTTCTCAGTGATAGCTTTTCCAACTCCTCACATAACTGATTGTCGCTCTCCCACTCCATCAGATCTTTGGTAGTTTCTTCATCATAAGCAAGTACCATGTTGGCAGTACCGAAGTGATGTGCTGGAAGTGGGTTCTCATTAACATCTACAGGGGGATCTTCAAGGTACCATTAGCCACCTGCTCGCCAATGATCCTTCGCAAGTAGTAACAATCTTTGGGAGAGTGCTGCACCCATTGGTGCAACTCATAGTACTTCAGATTGTCTTTTTCATCTGCAGTCGGGGTTTCTCCTTTCAAGTAAGGAGGACCTGCCACCCCTTATAGTACTAAGGTACGGTAACAATCCATAGCCTCTGCTATGCTGTAGGGTAGCGACGGTGGGGCATCTTCCCTAAACTTTCTCTTCTTGCCGAGACTGCTATTCTTAGCCCCAGAGCCTACCTTCTTTCCTTTGGGATTCCCATCCACATAGTTAACCACTTGCCTCCTCGAAAATTAAAACCTACTGAAAGTCAGTGGAACTTGCGTCCTCCAACCCGGGGCCCTTGGTTTGATTATCATAGCTATGTTGCTAGAAGCCCTGATGAATTCTCTAAAAGTTTTGTCTCTAGTTTCGTTGATCAAGTGCAACTTGTATTCCTCTAAGATTCCTTCCACACATATCTGCAGCAACCTGGCCTCCGCCACATCCTCGTGGACATCAAAGTCTCTCTCGCGAAAACATTTAATGTAGTGAATCAACTCTTCCCCTGGTTTCTGGACCTCTTGTGCTAGGTGCCTGAATGTGAATTCATCCTCCGCTACAAAGAACTTCTGAAGGAACTGCCTGTGCATCTCTTCCTGAGTAGGCATACTATTAGGTGCTAAGTGGGAATACCATATATAAGCCTTCCCAATTAGGGTTTTAGATAATTCCCTCAACCTCACGTTCTTGTCACCAGCAAGCACTCCTAAGTACTCGATAAACCTCTTCACATGCTCTCTAAGGTTATCCCCTCTGCCGCTGAACTTGAGAAATTTTGGTGGGATATACCCCTCAGAGTATGTTTTCTCATTTACTTCTTACGGATAGGGGTCTTGTAACTCCCCATATAGGTGAGGGCCCTCCCTCTTGGAGGAGGAGAGCAACTTACTCACTTCCTCCATGGTAATAGCCTTAGAGGGTGACTCCTCCAAACTCATGCTTTTAGCAGCTGGTGAGCCTGACTGTGCCACAGCCTGCTCCGCTAACAACTTTCAGGACGGAATCGTCTCCACCAGAATCGCGATAGGGGTGGCTATGCCTCCCGAAGGGGCAGCGGACGATGTCACACAGCCTTGACCCAAACTTGATAGGTCTACGTTATTTTGCTTCAAGAAGTCAAAAAACATTGCCATAAGATTCATACCTGCCATCGGAGGCGCTGTCGGCGAACTGGTTTTCCCTCCCTGAGGAGCAAGTGCCTTGGCTCCGATCACCACCACTTCTTCCTGAGTAGTCTGGTCACCGTGAGCTCCATTATTAGATGGAGTGTCCTAAAAAACTAGCTTCTTAGAGATGTTGAAACCTTCTTTGTCCATTAAATCAAGAATACCTCCCCAACGGAGTCACCAAATGTAGGAGGGTAGTGAGACTGGAGTCTATGAATATCTGGAAAGGGTGAGGCGCCCACTCTAATGGACATTTCCTGTAAGATCTTCCAGGTATTCAAGTGCAACTTCTTAAAAAACCTTCTCTTTCTAATAACAATGGAACTCAAGCTTCAACTCATTCCCTGCAAGAAGATGAACTTTCACGATAAAATAGTAATTTTCTCAAGGGAAACACCTGAGAATGATGGCTGTTAGTTGAAGAGTGAAATAACAAAGCACTTAGCACTAAGAGAATGAGTAGGGAGAGAATACTAGGTAGGTCTGGTGTGATTTTGGCAGAGTAACAGTACAATTTCAATTATGTCTCTCTTTGACCTTGCCTAGAGGTATATTTATACTTCGGCATTAGGGCCGAGTTGTCACTTTTGGGCTCCAAAATTGACAGGTTGGTGGGGGACAATGTCTGAAATGTACCATTTGTCCCTACCTGCAGGCAGCTCTGCCTGTCCCCTCCTGCAGGTGCCACCTGGCGCCAACCAAAGTCAAAAAGAAAATATGTCTCCCGAAAAAGACAAAATATCTGATTTGGTAAATATCCTTTGAAACGGTAACTTATGGCGCAATCTTTGCAAATCTTGAAAGAGGAGGCCTTAAGGACCCCTCTCCTCTAAAATCATTATTTTTCTTGAGAGGGGCGTTGAGGACCCCCTCTTCTGAAAATGTCATTTTTTGTAAAGAGTTTATTCCTTGTGAGCAGACAGCTCTTTGGTTGCTAACTTCACTTGTGACTAAGTGTGCGGTGTGTATAGTCTTGAGTGACTTCTGGGTCTTCCTACTAGTATTGTCCCAATACTATAGTGATAAGTGGTTGAACTTGCTCAACATACCTTGTCCCTCCGCTGCCAAGCCAAAACTCCCAAGAGATCCTAACTGCCTACTTGAGCCCAGCTTTCTCAACTAGGTAACCTCTATAAGAAAATAAGTGTTAGTATTTCTTTTCTTTTTTCATGATGAGGGGTTGCTTATGGTAGACACCCCATCATACTAACTTGGTTTTCTGGGAGCTAAGGGGTGAGAACCTTGCCGGTCCCTCCTCCCATGTAAGTTTCTGCTGTTGAGGAACCCTAGTGGGGAGGTTCCTTGTCAAACATCATTTTTTATGTTGAGGAAGCCTTGGGGGTTTCCTTCTCAAAAGCCATTTTTTTAGGGGCCTCAGGGGGATTCCTTCTCAACCTGGGCTTTTGCCACCATCTAAGTGAAGTTCCTTCTCAACGTGAGTTTGTGCGGAGACCTTGGGGAAGTTCCTCTGAACAGATTCGAAGGAGGAAGAATTGAACAAAGTTAAGGAAGACCTCAAGATGTTGACCAGGAAATTCTACCAAGTCAGACACTCTAGGAATTACATGGACTACACCCACATGTCTCCATATCCTAAAGCCAGGTTATCAAAAAAGTTCAAGATGCCCAATATAGAGAAATTCGGGGGTAGTGGACCTCTAATTGTTCATCTTTGCAGTTATCACCGAGCCATGACTCTCCTAGGGTCCTCCGAGGAAATAATGGCCCAAATGTTCCAATAAACCTTGAAGGATAGCGCTCTCCGTTGGAGTCTATAATTCACAGTTGGGAAGATGTTGCCCGCGAGTTCATATCATAGTACAAGTACAACGAGGAGTTAGAGGTTACCCATCGTGATTTAGAGTTTCTCAAGATGAATCCTAGGGAGTTAGTCAGTAACTTCATAGCAAGGTGGAGAGAGAAAGCAGCTACTATGACCAATCGGCCTTTCGAAAAGTAACATGTCAGTATTGTGAAGAAGAACTTCTTACCCCATGTCCGAGCAATGATGATATGGAAGTATTACCCTTATTTTTAGTGCTCCTAGAAGCAGGAGTGGAGATCGAAGAAGGTCTGGCTAAGACAGAGGTCGAACCAAAGAAACCACCTGGATAGTTCCCTCTAGAAAGTTTGAAAAACCTGCCAATACCGCAGTTTCCACCATCAACAACATCTCTCAGCTTACCACTTTATGGGAACCAGAAAGCCTCTCTAACCCAGTCCGAAACTAATACACCGAGCTTCATGCTCCCCTCTCCAAAGTTTACCAAGCCCTCTTGAACCGAAATCTTATCAAGCCATTGGACTCTCATCCATTACCAAACCCACTTCCTACAAAATTCAATCTAGATGCCCATCGTGACTTCCATCAAATCGCCAATCATACCACCAACCAGTGCTTCCATCTTTAAAATGTGATCTAAGGCCTGATTAACCGGGGTATCATCGCTCCACCAGTTAATCCTAAACCAAACACTACCCATAATCCACTCCCGAATCATAAAAATGCCATCTTCTTGGAAGAATAATCAGAAATTTTACCCATCTACCCAGATCATACCAAGTAAATCACCAATCATACCCATATACTCTCCCAAACAGCTCCAAACATGCCCATATTTTCTCTTACACCCTACCAGCTTTGCCAATCAAGCCTTATCCTTCCTCACCAGACATGCATCACTATCCGTCGTTCCAGAGGTAAAGATATGGAGTTGTCAGAAGTGTTAAACCAACTCCTAGAGTTTGGGCTAAAATTACCCCCCAGATGACCATCGACTATCAGAGATTCATTATGTTGTTCTTAGTAGCTCGAAAATGTGCTCGAGAATCAAACAATTGGATGGTACGGACTGATGAAGTCAGTTTAGATGATATGGTCTAGATCATGGTGGATTTATTCCGATAGACGGGTTATATTTTCAATATATCCGGGACACTCGATGCTTTGAAACTAGAAGGGTGTCTAGTCCTTTCATTTTCACATCTCCTTACCGAATAGGAGGACTTATATAAAGAGGCAGTTGAAGTTGTAGAATGTATCAACTTTTCATGGAAATATAATATTATTGCCACTAGGTGGGGAGATGAATTCGATGATTCAGAAGAAGAGAAGAGTTCAGAAAAGACTAGTCCTATAGTCAGCATGTGTGGGATGATATCATTTGAGGAGTTAGTAGGGGAGATCAACAAGGTGGCTGAACAACTCGATATCGACGAAGAAAAAAAGAAAATTGTGTTGGAAATGATGACCCCAATTTTAAATTTTACAAAAAGAATTTCCTTTAGTGCGGAATAAAGATGGATCAACACAATACAAACTACAAATTCTAATCTCAAATTTTAATTTCTTTCAAATTAAAATAAACTAAACTTAAAGTGACACTAAATTAATCAACAAATTAATTTTCACTTAAACAACTTAATTTAACCCAAGTCCTAGAAATTTGCCTAACAATAAATATTCATTTTGCAAATTTAGGCCAAACCAAATTTTATCCAACCAAATTAATGACTTCAATTAAATTAATATTCACCCAAATTAAATAGGCACCAAATTAAATAAACCAATTTTATCTTTTTACCTAAGCATGCATCTAATGTGAATTTGCAAAAGATAAAATAAAAAAATAACCACTACACCGCAATGTACGAGGAAAAATCCACAATGGAAAAAAACCTCGGACGGCCCAAACCTTAAGTCCACTAAGTATGGTTTTATGTTTACAAGACAGAAGACTTACACAAGTCGAATTGACTCCATCCAAGCCCCTGACGCGTCTTCTTGAAACTACCTATGCCTAATCGACAATCCCGGAGTCCACCGGAACCTTGGAATCCACCAATGAGGCCTTTGGAACAACCGTCAACTCGCAACCGAAGCCTTTCTCCGAGTGGGAAGGCCGCAGCATCAAACAAGTCTTCTTCTTTACGGGATGTAGAAGTAAACTCAAACAACTCTTCCATTAGGTAGACTAGAAATCGGTGCAAAAAACTCCAAGCAAAGTATATATATGTAGAAACTTGGAATAAACTAAACAAATGGGTGTGTATGTGTTTTTGGTGAATTTAATCCATAAAAATCAAACACAAAACATGGAACTTTTTCTTGAAAGAATTTGCTCTCTAAAAATATCTTAGAATGTGAAAACGTTGCTTAGAAAAGATTGGTTCCCGCACTTAGTAAATCTTTCAAAAAGTAGTGGGAAAAATGTAGTGGGAACATGGAGAAAACTACTAAAAACTGCCAAAAAATTATTCCCGCCAAAGTCGTTCAAACGACATTTTCATTCGAACGACATTCTCGTTCGAACGACATTACTAACGATGTTCCAGTGCGAAAAAAAGGAATCTCATTCGAAGTCTCGTTCGAACGACTTGGGAATCTTATTTGAACGAGATTCCAGTTCATTCGAACGACTTACCAGAAAATGCAAAATTCTTTTTAAGCCCAAAACTTTTATGAAAAGTTCTTAAAAAATATTTTCTGAGTAAAACAAAGTCGTTACAAACAATTTATAAAAAATTTATAAAATACACCCAATAAATTTTCAAGCTCCTATATATATATATATATATATATATATATATATATATATATTGCATTCATACCTTAGGAGCATTGGAACCAATGTTGTTGACGTAGAAATGAGGCACACTAAACCCGGCATATGATGAAGCTTTATAATCTTGTCCGCTACATCTTCAACTAACATGTCATAGGCTTGGATGGATACACTTGAATACTATCCTATGACTCAAATGTTTTTGTCCGGAACTGAGCCAACACTACATTAAGACTCAATTGGAGACTTGTGTCCTTACATTCTGTTTTTCCTTCCTTCTGTGAACCACATGACTAGATCAGAGAGGCACTGCCAGACCCCAAGCCGACAGCCATCAGCAAGCGACAAAGGAAAGGGTGTCGAAAATCTTCCTATACCAGAAATGAACCTCGTGGAAATCAAGATCCTCGATTAGTTAAAGAAAATTGAAGCCCATATCACTCTATGGAGAATTTTTATGTCTTCCCAGCTGCACCGAAATGCCATGATCAAGATACTCACAGGACCCATAGTTCCTCCCTCAACCACACCGGAAGAAGCAGTGAATCTAGTCTGATCCTTGAATTCTAATAAAATGCTCTCCTTTTTTGAAGAAGACATCCCCAAGATGGGACCAAACCACAATTATTCTCTCAACATCTCTATCGAAGTCATCGGGAAAATTATCCCACTCTCTCTTGTCGATAATAGATCATCTCTAAATATTCTCCCGTCGAGGACCCTCAATTGTTTGGGATTGAAAGTGAGCAACCTTGTGTAACACCCCGCCTAATTAAATACCGGGTGGCCAGTCCCATACCAAATTAAAACAGAATATACAGTTGGCTCATTCTTAGCATCACTGTCGAAAACAATTACAACTCACCCAATACCCAATTAAGCTGGTGTTAAAAACTTTCCAAATTTAAATTTCAACAAAACCATTTTTAGTTTAAGAATAACACAACACATTTTATTCTACAACACTGATAACCCAATAAATAACACAAAAGAATTTAAATGCAATTGGAACATACTTCATAACCTCCTAAGTACGATCTCCGCTATCCGTCCAATGGCCCTCATCTACCATACGTACGTTATGAAAGATTCCCCAATAAATGTTGGCGAATTTTATAGTTCAACCCATCAGTGAACATTAGGACTCTCCTCTCCTCAGTAGGTACTTCAGCTGGTACCAAATTAGTTAATCTCGTAAACTCTTCCTCATATTCCACCACAGTTTTCTCTCCTTGTTTCAAATCAAGTAGCTTCCGCCTCATCTCTGTCTGGATGGCGGAAGGAAAATACTTCCCACCAAACCGTATCCAAAAGTCTTGGATAGTCATTATGTCCCTCTCCTCATAGTGGTCGTAGCTTCCCACCATTGCAAAGCTGCCCCTACTAGCCTGAATGTGGCTAGTATTTGACGTTGAACCTCAGTGCATTCAATCATTCTCAAGTGTCGTTGGATATCTTTCTTCCATTGGCTAGAAGTCACAACATCTGATCCTCCCTGAAAATCAGGTGGGTACGCTTTCTGAAAGGCATCCCTCGCTCGTTCCCATGCAGTAGGAAACACTCGCCCTTGCGCGGGTGGCACAACCGGTGCCGGTGTTGGAGCTTGCTGTACAGCAGCTAAAGCTGCATTGACTGCCTGAGCGACAATTGCAGCAACTTCGGTCGCAGTCATCGTACCTTTGTAGGCGTAAATAGAAAAGCAATAATCCTACTCATAGGGCTCAACATCAAAGAACGCTAAGCTGAAAACACAGTAAGCCGTACAGATCCTAAAGGACACTAGAACCTGATGCTCTGATACCACCTGTAACACCCCGCCTAATTAAATACCGGGTGGCCAGTCCCATACCAAATTAAAACAGAATATACCGTTGGCTCATTCTTAGCATCACTGTCGAAAACATTTACAACTCACCCAATACCCAATTAAGCTGGTGTTAAAAACTTTCCAAATTTAAATTTTCACAAAACCATTTTTAGTTTAAGAATAACACAACACATTTTATTCTACAACACTGATAACCCAATAAATAACACAAAAGAATTTAAATGCAATTGTAATAAACATTCCCAAATAATATTAATCCATTACAGTAATCCCATCAATAACAACTGTATTAAAAAGACCCGAATACAATAGTATTTGACCTCGATAGAAAAGATAACTGAAAATCCTTTGGGCGACATGCCCTAACTAAGAATACTGTGAATCAAATGAAGATAGGCGTCTAAGCAAAACTCCATAAATCCATAGCCTGTCATAATCCGCTAAGGTTGGCGTCCCTGTTGCTGGACACCTGATATAGAGATACAATAAAAGAGAAAATATGCAAGGAAACGGGTCAGAGCCCGAATGTGTAGATGATTTTTAAAAAAACAAGAATTTAACAAGTGCAATAAAGCATTTATTATGTACATGTTAGATCCAACTCTCACTTTCTATTCTCACCTCTCAACTAGAGTTCACAGTTAACGTTTCCTATTAACCTCCTAGTTAATGGTTCCTCTTTTCTAGTCTCCATATTATAATTCCATTCCCATATCATAATCCCCGTATGTCCCATACCATACGTCACATTATTATTCATTTACATTTCTCCTTTATATGATTAGTTTCTCATTAACATGAATCATTACTCATTAATATGATTCGTTTCTCATTAACATGAGTTAAGCTTTTCAATTGTATAAGCATAAACATTCATTAACTTAATTCCATTATCTTTCTCTATTCACCGTTATCTACAAATATCACCGTAGATAGATTTAACCACAATATATCCATTCAATCATTTAATCCATTATATATATATATATATATATATATATATTCATATATAATACGGGACACCCTGAGTCACAGCTGGGGTGCAATGCATTACTCTGCTATCATGTCCCATCATCGCAGGTCCCCGAATAGGGGACTACAGGTTCGGTAAGATTCCACGAACCACAAACAACAACAAACAAATTGGAGGTGAACATAGTTCTCGTATCCATGGGTCACGCACATACCTACGTACCCACAGTCAGCGGACTTATCAACTCCCCGATAAGTCTTTCACAGACCTATGTTCTCGAGCGACAAATCAAAGATCCCATGGATTCATCAGGATATGACTGCCCTCACGCGCAAACCTCCCACCGATAGCAAGTAAGCTAGGTATGTCATACACATAAATCGTCAATCAATCCAATAGGTATTATCATACCTATAATATAATATCAATAAGGTAATTATCACTACCCTAAGATATTTCCCATACGTAGCATTATATCTCTTTTAAATTCCACGTATTAAAATATCATATCTTTACTTCATAATTTAATTATCCTCGCATCCTATAACATCTCTCCACTCCCGACGTCGTTAAGGTTCATGCGCGGAGCGTCTCGCAAAGAGAAATCCAAACAAGGAACCCCTCCAATACACTACTACTTAACTTTGTCGATCGAGGAGGTCCGACAACTTTAAATACGCGATCGGGATAACCTCATACCCTCTTTCAACCAAATGTATTCCAAACTCCCATCTCTATCCAGGAGCCATACCACTACGCTCTTATAATTTATTTATCCTCATACATCTCCATTTAGAATTTAACAAATGAATAGCAACCAAAATTCCATTTGATATAATTTTCAACATTTTAATCACTTGAATCCAAATCAAATTAATTCAAATCTTATCAAGGGTTTACTGATATTTTCTAAGTCCCATAATATCCAAATAATAATCACCAAAGATCCACAAAAGGTTTGGGATAAGAATCAACATTTAAAAAGAAACAACATTACATATTCTGGGGAGGTCGATCGATCGAAGGCAGGGGTCGATCGATCGATCACTCAGGTCACAGTCTGGTTTTTCTGCATTTCAGCAACTACGAGTTTAGCAACTTATGATCATTTATACCTTCATCTAAACATCCCAAATGACTTATAATCTTTACTACATGATATATCAACATATATGAACGATTTCCAATACTCTAAACATCCTAGAATCATCAAGGGATTGGCTTAAAAAGCATGTTTATCTCCTTATTTCTAGAAAATTATCAACATATCAACTTCAAGAACACATCAATGGTTTGCATAATTTCTTCAACAGTTTGATGACTATTTCCTGGATTATTATCATCCTAAAACATGAGTTTAATTCCTATATCATTTCAGTTTCCAGAAATCCATTTAATACTCCATTATTTCTTCCAAACATAAATAATCTTCTCTTTTCATACTATTCTAACATGGACAATATACAAACTTAAATTGCCATTATCAAACACTTGACTTTACTGAAGGTATGATCCTTTGGTATAGTATATCTCAGTTGGTTGTCCCTTCTCCGGTCAAACTCCGGTGGTGGTTGGTGGTGGTGAACCTTGGTTCTAGTTCTTCTCCTTCCCAAGTAGGCTTTTCCCTTCCCAAGCACTTTTTCACTCTCTCTAAGAAGATGGCTTCTCTATTTTGTGTAGAGGAGATGAATAACCCACATACACTTAACCTACCAATACTTATAATAGGCCAAAATCCGAAATCACTATTCATCCCCCTAGAAAAATGACCAAAATACCCTTTCGGGTTGTCTATTCATTTCCAAATGACCCGAGACTCAAAATTAACATCCAAATAGACTTTTCTGACTATTTTGAACCTTTCGGACGTAACTACGCAGTCGAAATGACTATAAGGTCGATAGAAAATAAATTTCCTTTTTAATTTAATAAACTAGTCCAGACACGTCCCATACCGCGTCTGACTAAAAATATAAATTACCGAATTTATTACATACAATCATATCAATGACATCACATTCATATATTACCTAAATATCTTTAAGTAATATTCAGAATCATCCATTTTATTATCCACCGTCCGGATAAAACCCAAATGAATTAATTAATAATAAAATCCAATTAATCCATTAATTTAAAATATAACCCATTTTAAAAGTCATTTAAAATTATGGGGTATTACATACTTCCCCCCTTATAACAGAATTTCGTCCCGAAATTCAGGAATATAAGTCATACCAGTAAGGTCAACTCCGAGTATAAATCTCTCATCGCAAGAAATCCAAGATGTACCGCCCATACAATACATTAACAAAATCCCTATCAATGTTATACGCCAAGCCTCACCATATAGTTTCAACTGAATCAAATTTAGAATTTACCTAATCTTCCCTATACCGTCCTTGTGACAAACTTTGGGAAAAATGATCCTCTCGTAGTGAACAAATAAATCCTGAAGTCTCAAATACTTACCTTTTTCACAATTATGAAAAATACTACAATCCAATCATCCAGGGCGCCCATACACCCTCTCGTACCGCTTTCAATATTAAAAGTTTTGCAAAGGTTATAAACTCGTTTCCCAAAGACCTAACTTATTTCGACTCCCAACGGTTATTAGTTTCATGCGTGGGGTGTCTCGCAAGCGAAATCCAAACAAGGAACCACCCTGATACACTACTTCCTAAAGTAGTCGGTCATCGAAACTCCTAAGGTTCTTAGTCAATAATATAAAAATTTTGGTTTATAAAAAAAATATCAGGTTTATTGATTTAAAACAAAAGTTTGGTTTTTCAATTTCAAATAGAGTCTACGCATCTACTCTCTTATAGAAGACAAGATGCAGACATATGCTCTCATATACCACAAGTCAATGCATGCCGATAGTCACAACACGCTCGGACATGCCCAAGGTAAGTAATCCCATGATAAAAATCAAACCCACGTGATAACATGTAATATAAAGGTGTCCCACACCCCTCTGTGAATCTACGTAAATAACAGTGCTATAGGCTAAGTTTAGCAACCCTTTGCCCACACAACATTAATCGTAACAAAAATCAATACGCCTCATACTTCCTTAGATAGGAAACATACCCTCATTTGAGGGTGATGGTTGTTGAATCCCAATATTATAACTTTGCTCCAATGAGTCAAGAAAAATTTTACCCCAAATTTTCAGTTCTAGTTAACCACACTCCACTATATACCCAAGCCTTTCAATATATTGCCTTCGTTAGGGAACATACACAATTCACGCATTTAAAGAACTTCTACTGATGACTCTCCTCAATTTTTCCATAATAGGGGTGACCTCGACTACGGTCACCATACTCGAACATACTTCATAACCTCCTAAGTACGATCTCCGCTATCCGTCCAATGGCCCTCATCTACCATACGTACGTTATGAAAGATTCCCCAATAAATGTTGGCGAATTTTATAGTTCAACCCATCAGTGAACATTAGGACTCTCCTCTCCTCAGTAGGTACTTCAGCTGGTACAAAATTAGTTAATCTCGTAACCTCTTCCTCATATTCCGCCACAGTTTTCTCTCCCTGTTTCAAATCAAGTAGCTTCCACCTCATCTCTGTCTGGATGGCCGAAGGAAAATACTTCCCATCAAACCGTATCCAAAAGTCTTGGATAGTCATTATGTCCCTCTCCTGATAGTGGTCGTAGCTTCCCACCATTGCAAAGCTGCCGCTACTAGCCTGAATGTGGCTAGTATTTGAGGTTGAACCTCAGTGCATTCAATCATTCTCAAGTGCCGTTGGATATCTTTCTTCCATTGGCTAGCAGTCACAACATCTGATCCTCCCTGAAAATCAGGTGGGTGCGCTTTCTAAAAGGCATCCCTCGCTCGTTCCCATGCAGTAGGAAACACTTGCCCTTGCGCGGGTGGCACAACCGGTGCCGGTGTTGGAGCCTACTGTACAGCAGCTAAAGCTGCATTGACTTCCTAAGCGATAATTGCAGCAACTTCGGTCGCAGTCATCGTACCTTTGTAGGCGTAAATAGAAAAGCAATAATCCTACTTACAGGGCTCTACATCAAAGAACGCTAAGCTGAAAACACAGTAAGCCGTACAGATCCTAAAGGACACTAGAACCTGATGCTCTGATACCACCTGTAACACCCCGCCTAATTAAATACCGGGTGGCCAGTCCCATACCAAATTAAAACAGAATATACAGTTGGCTCATTCTTAGCATCACTGTCAAAAACATTTACAACTCACCCAATACTCAATTAAGCTGGTGTTAAAAACTTTCCAAATTTAAATTTCAACAAAACCATTTTTAGTTTAAGAATAACACAACACATTTTATTCTACAACAATGATAACCCAATAAATAACACAAAAGAATTTAAATGCAATTGGAATAAACATTCCCAAATAATATTAATCCATTACAGTAATCCCATCAATAACAACTGTATTAAAAAGACCCGAATACAATAGTATTTGACCTCGATAGAAAAGATAACTGAAAATCCTTTGGGCAACATGCCCTAACTAAGAATACTGTGAATCAAATGAAGATAGGCGTCTAAGCAAAACTCCATAAATCCATAGCCTGTCATAATTCGCTAAGGTTGGCGTCCCTGTTGCTGGACACCTGATATAGAGATACAATAGAAGAGAAAATATGCAAGGAAACGGGTCAGAGCCCGAATGTGTAGATGATTTTTAAAACAGCAAGTATTTAACAAGAGCAATAAAGCATTTATTATGTACATGTTAGATCCAACTCTCACTTGCTATTCTCACCTCTCAACTAGAGTGCACACTTAACGTTTCCTATTAACTTCCTAGTTAATGGTTCCTCTTTTCTAGTCTCCATATTATAATTCCATTCCTATATCATAATCCCCGTATGTCCCATACCATACGTCACATTATTATTCATTTACATTTCTCCTTTATATGATTAGTTTCTCATTAACATGAATCATTACTCATTAATATGAATCGTTTCTCATTAACATGAGTTAAGCTTTTCAATTATAAAAGCATAAACATTCATTAACTTAATTCCATTATCTTTCTCTATTCACCGTTATCTACAATTATCACCGTAGATAGATTTAACCACAATATATCCATTCAATCATTTAATCCATTATATATATATTCATATATAATACGGCACCCCGAGTCACAGCTGCGGTGCAATGCATTACTCTGCTATCATGTCCCATCATCGCAGGTCGCCGAATAGGGGACTACAGGTTCGGTAAGATTCCACGAACCACAAACAACAACAAACAAGTTGGAGGCGAACATAGTTCTCGTATCCATGGGTCACGCACATACCTACGTACCCACAGTCAGCAGACTTATCAACTCCCCGATAAGTCTTTCATAGACCTATGTTCTCGAGCGACAAATCAAAGATCCCATGGATTCATCAGGATATGACTGCCCTCACGTGCAAACCTCCCACCAATAGCAAGTAAGCTAGGTATGTCATACACATAAATCATCAATCAATCCAATAGGTATTATAATACCTATAATATAATATCAATAAGGTAATTATCACTACCCTAAGATATTTCCCATACGTAGCATTATATCTCTTTTAAATTCCACGTATTAAAATATCATATCTTTACTTCATAATTTAATTATCCTCGCATCCTATAACATCTCTCCACTCCCTACGTCGTTAAGGTTCATGAGCGGAGCGTCTCGCAAAGTGAAATCCAAACAAGGAACCCCTCCAATACACTACTACTTAACTTTGTCGATCGAGGAGGTCTGACAACTTTAAATACGCGATCGGGATAACCTCATACCCTCTTTCAACCAAATGTATTCCAAACTCCCATCTCTATCCAGGAGCCATACCACTATGCTCTTATAATTTATTTATCCTCATACATCTCCATTTAGAATTTAATAAATGAATCTAGCAACCAAAATTCCATTTGATATAATTTTCAACATTTTAATCACTTGAATCCAAATCAAATTAATTCAAATCTTATCAAGGGTTTACTGATATTTTCTAAGTCCGATACTATCCAAATAATAATCACCAAAGATCCACAAAAGGTTTGGTATAAGAATCAACATTTAAAAAGAAACAACTTTACATATTCTGGGGAGGTCGATCGATCGAAGGCAGGGGTCGATCGATCGATCACTCAGGTCACAACCTGGTTTTTCTGCATTTCAACAACTACGGGTTTAGCAACTTATGATCATTTATACCTTCATCTAAACATCCCAAATGACTTATAATCTTTACTACATGATATATCAACATATATGAACGATTTCCAATACTCTAAACATCCTAGAATCATCAAGGGATTGGATTAAAAAGCATGTTTATCTCCTTATTTCCAGAAAATTATCAACATATCAACTTCAAGAACACATCAATGGTTTTCATAATTTCTTCAACAGTTTGATGACTATTTCGTGGATTATTATCATCCTAAAACATGAGTTTAATTCCTATATCATTTCAGTTTCCAGAAATCCATTTAATATTCCATTATTTCTTCCAAACATAAATAATCTTCTCTTTTCATACTATTCTAACATGGACAATATACAAACTTAAATTGCCATTATCAAACACTTGCCTTTACTGAAGGTCTGATCCTTTGGTGTAGTATATCTCAGTTGGTTGTCCCTTCTCCGGTCAAACTCCGGTGGTGGTTGGTGGTGGTGAACCTTGGTTCTTGTTCTTCTCCTTCCCAAGTAGGCTTTTCCCTTCCCAAGCACTCTTTCACTCTCTCTAGGAAGATGGCTTCTCTATTTTGTGTAGAGGAGATGAATAACCCACATACACTTAACCTACCAATACTTATAATAGGCCAAAATCCGAAATCACTATTCATCCCCCCTATAAAAATGACCAAAATGCCCTTTCGGGTTGTCTATTCATTTCCAAATGACCCGAGACTCAAAATTAACATCCAAATAGACTTTTCTGACTATTTTGAACCTTACGGACGCAACGACGCAGTCAAAATGACTATAAGGTCGATAAAAAATAAATTTCCTTTTTAATTTAATAAACTAGTCCCGACACGTCCCATACCGCGTCTGACTAAAAATATAAATTATCGAATTTATATCATACAGTCATATCAATGACATCACATTCATTTATTACCTAAATATCTTTAAGTAATATTCAGAATCATCCATTTTATTATCCACCGTCCGGATAAAACCCAAATAAATTAATTAATAATATAATCCAATTAATCCATTAATTTAAAATATAACCCATTTTAAAAGTCATTTAAAATTACGGGGTATTACACCTTGCTCCAACCTCTGCCGTAGTACGTGCCTATGATAATATTCGTCGAGAGGTCATGGGATCTATAAATCTTGTAATAGGGGTTGGCCCTGTAAATCCGGTAGTCGAATTCCAAGTCATCAATATCCTATCCTGTTTTAATCTGCTGCTCGGTCGATCGTAGCTCCATAGCATCAAGGGGGTGTCTTCTTTCCTTCATCAAAAACTAAAATTCTTCGCCAATGGGCAGGTCATAACCATCTTAGGTGACAACAACAATATCAAAAATGCAAGCACCAGTAATCTAGTACTTGAAATACAACACGGGACAAATGATGTGCTTCAGTCAGGTTTTCAGGTTGAACCAGTTCTACTCCCAACAAGGGATGATTTCAATGGTAAGGTTCATCCAGTATATGACCAGCATGGAAACATCAACATAATTCAGATGTTCAAGAATATGCACTTCATGCACAGACTGGGGTAGGAAAAATACAAAAAGGGATACTTGAACCTATTGTGTTGAAGAAGGCCTTTGCTCCCTATGGCTTGGGCTATCAGTCATTAGAACAAGAACTCATAATGATCCGTCAGCCTCAACTGAAGAAGAGGTTAGAATGCCCCAAAACTGTCTGGGGAGACTCCCTAAATGGAAGATTCATCAAAGAGGGTGAAGATTTACCCTTTTGCGGCATCCTCGAACCATGGTATGACCAAGCCAATAAAAAGATAAAACCATGAGTGGAGATCTTCTTTCAAGACAAATACTAATGGGCCGAGAGTTCTTAGCACTGTGTACAACCGCTCACTGAGGATACCAAAAATTTTAAGGAAAGTGACTCTGAGGATTATTTTAATTTACAAACACTGGGATAACACTCTGCATGATCCATCCAGGGGCTACATCATCGAATCCATCTCGTCTGATCAAAGCTGCTGATTCACCTATCCTCAACTGGCATGTTGTAACAGTGTCACCTGCTGATATTCAACCTAACCCTGATATTTATCCCATTTCCCTTTCTTTGGTTGTTTCTCCTAACTCTGATGTAGTAAAAACTTCCTTTGATGAGGTTCTCAATGTTGTTTTCCTATCAATGAAATAAATGAAGATTTTGAGTATCTTGTTGTGCGTTACATTAATTGTTTTAATTCTAATTAAACTCTTGATGATGATGATTATTTTGCAAATGAATAATTCTTAACTGGTCTAAATAAGGTTAATAACAAACAAAATACCCTCATTCAAGTTAATGAAGAAAAAACTGTTGTTATTAATCTCGGTTCTAGTAGCTAATTACGCGAGATTAGGATAGGGGCCACCCTTAATGAGCATGAGTGCACGCAATTGGAGGAATTACTAAAGGAATTTGTGGATGTCTTCTCATGGTCCTACGACGACATGCCCGGTATAAACACTGAGATAGCTCAGCACGATATTCTAACTCTCCCCAAATGCAAACCGATCAAATGAAAACTGCGAAAGCTTCGCACCAAATGGTCACTCAAAGTAAAAGAAGAAGAAGTCAAGCAACTGAACGTGGGCTTCATTTGTGTGGACAAATATACCACATGGCTAGCCAATACCGTACCTATTTCAAATTCTGGAGGGAAGGTTCGCATGTGTGTCGACTACGGAGACTTAAATAAGGCCTCTCCAAAGGATGATTACCCATTACCAAATATCGATATAATTATGGACAATACGGTCAGTCTCACTCTTAAGTCATTCATTAATGGGTTTGTCGTATATAACCAGATCAACGGTCACCCCGATCACCAAGAGAAAACCACATTCATCACCCCTTGGGGAACCTTTAGCTACACTATCATGACATTTGGTCTAAAAAATGCAGGGGCTACCTACCAGAGGGCTGCCATAACCATTTTGTATGATCTGATACACAAGGAAGTCGAGGTCTACGTAGACGATATGATTATTAAGTCCAAGACCAGGCAGCTTCATTCGACTTAACCCAGATAAGTGTGTCTTTGTCATTACCAAAGGAAAACTCTTAGGATTAATGGTTAGTGAGAAAGGGATAGAAGAAGATCTTGCTTATCTGAAAGCCATACTTGAGATGCCACCACCCTGAACGGAGAAGGAAGTCCGGGGATTCCTTGAGAAATTACAGTATATCAGTCAGTTTATCATCCAGTTAACTTTAATCTATGAACCCATCTTCAAACTCCTCCGAAAGAACTCAGTCAAGGACTGGAATGAAGGTTGCCAAGAATCTTTTGACAAAATCAAGCAATACCTAACCCAACCTCCAGTACTCATGTCATCGTAGCCTTGTCTTCTCTTACTCCTATACTTAACCACAACCGATACTACAGTTGGGGCTTTACTAGCCCAATACCTTGAAAAAACTCGTAAAGAGAGAGCCATATATTATGCCAGTCGCATGTTGGTCAGATTGTAATACCCCGTACTTTTGACTATATTTATTTTGGGGATTAATTAATTAAATGCATATTAATTGGAAATTAATCCGGGTTATAAATACTAATGTGATGCGAGTTGGTATTTGATTATGTGCATATATGATTATATATGAACTTGGTATTATAAAATTTGTCGTGGGATTTATATACGGCATTTTAAAAATTTTGTTGAGACGCGTGGGACCGCCGCGTCACGGTATAATATTTTGATGATAAAAGTGAATTTAAAATCTATAATCCGTATGGTCATTTTGAGTGCGCCAACACGTCCGGAAGGGTCAAGATAGTCAGAAAACACTAGTCGGGGGTATAGTTTGGGTCCCGGAGTATTTTTAGGCCATACCGGTAACTTAAAGGGTATTTTGGTAATTTTACATTTTTAGGAATTAAAAATGACGAAAATTAAAGATGTAAATCTGATGTGGATTAAACCCATTAAGCCCATTAACCAACCCATATTAACCTAGAAGGCTACGTAGGTTGTCATTTAGGTTTTCTAAGTTTCCCCAAATCAAACCCTAGCCACCTTAAGCCACCATTAGAGAGGAAGCTTGGAGAGAAGAAATTCTGCAGAAATTCTTCACCAAATTAACACCAAATCCGGAATCAAACCAAGGCAAGTGACTTTATTCCATTTAATTTCAGAGAATGTTCCCTCCATGTTAGAAAATTCGGATTTATGGTTTGTTCTTGATAAAATATGAAAACCCATGTAGTTTAGATCATAGAACTTGAGAAATTTGAGAAGGATTGCATGTAGAATGATAGGTAGATGTTTTTATTGATGATATACATGATTGAACAGAAATTAAAACGGATTTTTTTGGGTTAATTATTGATTCAAAAGTTAGGGTTCATGTTCTTGAAAGAATTGGGAAAAAGGTGTAGAGATTTATAATTTGATTGATGCTAAAGAGATTTAATCTTGAAAACATGTTAGGAGATGATTTGAATATGTTTAGGATGAATTAGAGACCCTAAAACATTGTTGGGATGAGCTTTGGAAGAGATTAGAAGTGATAAAAATGGGTAAAAACGAGATGGGGAAAAATCTGGGCCGAAGCTGGTAGCTCGTTAGAAGCAGCCCCAGGTCGTTCGAACGAACTCGTTCGAACGAGCTTCTAACGAGTGGGCCAGTCGTTACTAACGAGAAGGGATATCGTTCGATATCTCGTTCGAACGAGATATCGTTAGAAGGAACAGTTCGTTCGAACGAACTGGGATCTCGTTCGAACAGCCTCGTTCGAACGAGACTTCTAACGAGTTGGCAGAGGAACCTCGTTCGAACAGTCTCGTTCGAACGAGACTTCTAACGAATTGACAGTTTGGTCCTTTTTGGACTGTTTTGATTTTTGGAGTCTCGGAAGTTGGTTCGAGGGTAGAGTTAGCATTCCTTTGATGATATAGTGATAGAATTGGGACTTTTGGGCATTTATGAGAAGTAAATTATATACGAGAGTTGTATTACATGGACGGTTTGGGTTGAGACGTGAGTGTTTACTACGACGTGAGAAACTATAGCGCGTATGATTATAAATCGGATTAGTATAAATTGTTATAATTATAGTTAGTACGAGAATGCGATACGTACTACGATTAAAATACGGTATTACTAAGATGTGTGTTTACTTAGTATTAGTATATGATTGTGTGTATGACATACCTACCATACTTGTTATCACGGGAGGTTGCGTTCGCTTAGGACCCTCTAATCCTTGTGTGCCTACGGGGGGGATATAGACTGGTACCTCGATGAACATAGGTCATAGAAAGACTTATTGGGATATTAATAAGTCCGCTGATCATGGGAGCGTAAGTATGTGCGTGACCCATGTGATGGTGACTGTGTTCGCCTCCATTATTTGTGATGTTGTTATCGGTAAACTATTCCTGAGAGATTCGGAATATGTAATCCTTACGTACGTGATGTACCGGGATGGATAGCAGAGTATGTGTGCACCGCAGCTTAGTTCTCGGGGTGCTTGTATTGTATATTTATGATGTGAATAATATACGGTTAATTAATAAGAACCTTCATGGAAATGTTGTGAATATAACTACAGTATTGTTTCGAGAATAACATAACGGGTTAGTGATATATATATTATGCATATTGAGCATCCGAGATTACATTAAATCCCTACCTAATTACGAGCGTTATATGTTAATGGAACCGAGTATTATGGGTAGGACCTTCGGCAGTCTAGCTAGATATGTTGTCACTTAGCTAGTAATATGGGTAGTTATAGATGGGTACTTGCGTTAGGAGTGCACAGTTAGACGAGAGGTGAGAATAGAATGTGAGTGCACGTCCTAACATGTACTTTGCATTTAATGTTTTAAATGTTTTTAAAGCACTTGCAGGTTTTTAAAATATAACTCCACATTCGGGCTCTGACCCGTTTGCTTTTCAAATCTATTTTTCTTTATAAAACCATTTTAGGTGCCCAGCCACAGGGACACCAAGCATAGGATACTCATTCAGGTGACGAGCTGTAGCTGCTTGTGGAAGCTATAGGGACTTTGCTTGTAGACGCTTATATCTTTTGGATTCCAGAGTCACTATCATCAGTTGTAGGGCATGTTGCCCATTTCTATTTAGAGACATCTTTTATATTTCAGTTTTCAGACTTTAGCATGTATTATTTCAGTTTCGGTTATTTATTTCAGTATGGGATTGTAGTGAGGAGTTTTCCTCCAGACTTTATTTACTCTATTGTGATGGTTATTCGTTTTACTTCTGTATGGTGAATGGTGTTATTTATTTCTTCGTTACACTTGTTGCATGTTAATCAGACTTTAAATAAAATTTAGCACTTACTTTTTAAATACTAGGTGGTTAGTAAAAAATAAAATGTTTTCGACAGTGATGCTATTAACTGAGCCAACTTGGCATTTTGAATTAATTTAATAAAGGAGTAGCTATCCGGTATTTAATTAGTCGGGGTGTCACACATATACAAAGTTAACTACACAACATTGGAAAAAGCATGTGTCGCTCTTGTCTGGATTACCCAAAATCTACGGCACTACATGCTTGATTTCCCATCAAACATGTATCCTGAATGGATCTTATCAAGTACTTGCTTGAGAAACTTGACATGTCTAGTCGAATGGAACATTGGTTGATGCTCCTACCTGAATTTGATATTACCTATGTCATGCAAAAAGCCACGAAAGGAAGAGCCATCTCTGACTACCTTGCTGACTACCCCATGGAAGAAGCCAATATCTGGATCTCTAAATTCCCAGATGAGAATATCATACCTCCCAAGAAGACCTTCGATGGCAAATGTCCATCGATGGCGCTACCAACAAGAAAGGGTGTGGCATTGGGATACTCCTAATTGCCCCTGATGACTCTGACACTCCAGTTGCCATCAAGATGGATTTTCCTTACACTAGCAACATGACTGAATATGAGGCATGCATGGTAGGCCTCAAAGTTACTCTCAAGAATGGGATTTGATACCTCTATGTCTACGGGGATTCATCCCTCATCATCGGTCAAGTACTCAAAAAATAGAAAGTCAAGGATAATAAACTCTTACCCTTCCATGCCCACCTCGAAGAGCTAGCTTCCAAATTCCAAGAAATCGCCTTCTACTACCTACCCCGAGTTAGAAACAACCTAGCCGACGCCCTTTATACATTATCCTCCATGATTGACATGCCCGAAGAAATAACCATGGACCCTTTCCTTGTCCAAAAGTATGATAAACCAACCCACTACTGCCACATTGAGCTCATCACAAAGAAAGATCCCAAGATAACTAATTGTTGGTACTATGATATTTGGCGCCTCCTCAAGCAGGGTAGGTATCCCTAAGGTTCTTACAAGAAAGACTGAGCAACCCTCCGTAGAGTGGCTACCCCATACATTATCTGTGATAAAGCACTATTCAAAAGAAACTCCGATGGAACCCATTTGCACTGCATCATAGGGGCTAATGTTGAAGAAATGATGCAAAAAATCCACAGCGGGGAGTGTGGACCCCATATGAATGGCCATATACTTTCCAAGAAGATCATCTGACAAGGATACTATTAGACTACCATGGTTCAAGATTGCACAGCCTATATTCGAAGATGCCTAAAATACCAGCAGTTTTCTAACCTACAACACTTTCCCCCGCGGGAATTATACAACATGACCTCTCCCTGGCCATTATCTACATAGGGTATCGACATCATAGGGAAAGTTACACCAAAATCATTTAACGGGCAGGAGTTCATCCTAGTCGCCATTGACTACTTCACTAAATGGGTCGAAGCCAAGTCATACGTAGTCCTGAATGCCAAGAAAGTGTCTAAGTTCATCAAGAAAAACATCATTTCCCGATATGGGGTCTCGCACGAACTAGTATCAGACAACGGGTTACACTTCTACGCAGAAGTTATAGAGGTGGTCGACAAGTATGGAATTCAAAAGCATAGATCTTCTCCATACCGACCCCAAACTAATGAAGCAGTCAAAGCAGCCAATAAGACCTCAAAGCCATCATCAATAAAATGATCAAGAGTTGTCAAGATTGGGCCGACAAGATCCCTTACGCCCTCTGGGGCTACCGCACTTCAGTTCGAACCTCTACTGGGGTTGCCCCTTACTCTCTAGTTTATGGCATGGAAGCAGTCCTACCCATGGAGATAGAAATCCCTTTGCTACACGTAATGCTTGAAAAAAAAGTCAGTGAGGAAGACTAGCACCAAAGCCGTATCGACGAGTTATCCCTCTTGAACGAAAGGAGGCTGAAACATCTATATCACATACAAGGGTACCATCATCGTATAGTGCGATCATTCAATAAGAGAGTTAAGGATCACTGTGTCCGAGAAGGAGACTTAGCCCTCAATGAAATAGTAGAGCCCATCTAGAACCCCAGAGGTAAATTCAAGCCCAATTGAAGTGGCCCCTACATTGTGAAGAAGATCATGTTTGGCGGAGCCGCTATGCTCACCGACCTTGATAGAAAAGAAATAGCACATCCAGTCAACCTAAACCATCTTGAGAAATTCTACCCCTAGTTCGAAATCTCGATGCGCTACGACTCTTCTCATCTTCCTTCTATTTAAAAAAAGTTTTAATTTCCCTCTACTCGGAACTACATGTAGCCTGATCCTCTAAAAACCTTTATTCTTTCAAAAAAATGAATTTCAAAAAAATTTCAAAACCCTCAAATGTAGGTAGGCAGCTCATTCGCCTTACATAAGCACGGCCCCCTTCTTTTTTCACAAAATGCTATTCTTTTCTTATCCCCAAGAACGATAGTTCATTTTAACATATACATGAACAAGAGGATTATATATGCCTTAGCGATCGGTATAGATAATTCAAAATGAAAAACTCACCAAAAGGCACAACTAGATGATCAAAAACTCCTTTACTTCATTATTTAAAATTTCGGTACGATTACATCGGCATAGGGAGTCAAACGACTTACCTTGCCAGCCTACTCTTACCTTCCTAAAAATCAAAATAAAAACAAGTCCCACTACTCCCAAAATAACCCTCAAATTATTTCAAAACACAGAACCACACCCATTACAGAAGCTTCAAATATCCTACTCGTAGTTGCCAGAGGAACCAGCCCCATCATCACCCACCTCCTCGGGTATCTAAACTTCCCCTACCTAGATGGAGGGTCACAAATGCTCCATATAGCGATAAGCCCGGACTAGCTTGGGAAAAACCACAACACCTACCTCTAGATATGGCAAACCACCTTTGCCCGTCTCCATAGCTAGCATCTTAGCCACTACCTTTTTCCACAACCATTTCATGTAGTCTCCTGAGACGTGCCAGACTCTACCAATTGATTGGGAGGGACGGGTTGACGAACGACGATTCTCCCACAGAGAACCAAGTCGCATGCGCATACGCTCTGTCAAATCCTCCATGGGAAAGAAGTTCAGTGTCCGCGGTGGTACAATTTATTCCCAGCCAAATTGGCACAACAACAGCCAAGGAAAGTAGAAAGAGGTTTGCCTAAGGCCGACTAATCATACATATTGGTACTCCTCGAGTTCCAAAATCGGCAGTAGCTCCCCCCACCAAGGCATTAACCAGCACAAGCCTCGAGCCCCATGCTCTATGAACCAGTTCTCCCAGCTCTCAATGTCTAGAACTACGCTAATGAAATAGCATGAGAAGACATTTGGCACCGCCGATAAAGGATACTCAGCTAGGACTTCCATACGGAACCTCTCTGACAACTACATGAACAACATTACAGGGCTACCCCTCAAAAAGTCGGAACGACCTTCTGGCCATGCATCCAGACCATTCAAAGTCTTCGCTAGTATCACCACTGCAGGATCGCGACAGCACGACATCCAAGAAACAATAGATGCAAGTTGGGTGTCCACCAATACTTCCTCAGTTACCAATAGCAGTTTTGAAAATAGGCCCATAATGACGGCCCCAGCGTGTCCAACATCATCGATATCCCGTAAATGCACAGAATACAACACCGTAGGAAGAGAAATCATTCCTCCTGGGACCAACGACCTAGCTTCCGAAGGTGAAATATGGAGAAGTCCCGCCAACAGCTCCTTAAGGGACCAGAAAAACTAGGGCATAGTCGCTGCAAGACTGGGATTTATCCCCAACATGGCAGAAAACTCTGCATAGGTCAAACAGATTTCTTCCAACCCGAAGCGAAAGACATGGTCTTCAGGGTACCAGAATTCCACAACTACCATCAACATATTCCACTATATGGGCTGATTGCGCCACAAAGAGACTCGTCACATGCTGAAAGCGTCGGAGTCAACGTTGTAGGAACACATTGCATCCAAAGTTTCGAGGTAGTTCACAAACTCAACACTACCAGGGAGAACCATATTACAAAAGAAGAAGAAAGAGAGAAAATAAGGATGTAAAGGAAAAAGAATGTGGAAGTCTGAAGAAAATCCCCATCCACACCCCTATTTATACTTGAAAACTCTCAAGCAAAGACAAGAAACCCTGCAGAAATCGGAGTAAAACTTGCCCCACCAAGTACCAAGAAATTGAAGAAAGTGCAATCAAAGCCTTGGGCTGATTGGACTGCACTGATATGTCGCTAGGCAAGACAGGGATCATTTCGATCGGCAACCCCCTATTTTGGGGAAAATCCCCTTTTTCCTTTTTTGATAAAACCAAAAAATTCAATGAAAATAATTTTTATTCTAAGGGAATTCCGATTTTTTTTTACCTATCCAATTTTAAAATAAAGCCTTTCTCCAATCATTTTTTATAAGCACTTAAAAGTGTACATTTTATACCCTAAATAGACAGTTTTTAATAGCTAATTCTTGACAAAATTGGGTCTTATATGCTTATTTATTTATTTTGTAGGTCAAATGCATGTTGTAGTGTTTAAATGCTCAAATCAAGGAAATTGCAATAAAAATGGAGCTAAGCATGTATACCAATTCCCGTAACCCTAGCCTAGCCCCGACGTTCCCAAACCCATTACCCGAGCCCCGTGTGTGTTTGGTTTGTTCCCTTCTATTTTATTTTATATTTTTTAGATTTTTTTAGTTGTGTCGTTTAATTTTCAGAATTTATTTGTTTATTTTGACTCGTGTTTATTTTAGGACTTTCTAAATTTTATTTGTGTGTCGAGTTTTGTTTCTTTATTTTTCTTTATTTTATTTTTTTATTTTGTTTGTTTTTAGTTTTTAGTTAGCTTATTTTTATTATTTTATCTTCTTTGTTTTTTATTAGATTAGTTTTATTAATTTTATTTTATTTTATTTTTAGTTTTTAATAGCTTAGAATTTTATTTTTTAAGTTTTAATATTTTTATTTTTATTTTTTTCAATTTGTTTTATTTTTAGTTAGATTTTATTTTTTTAATTTTATGTTTTTAGTTTTAATTTCATTGTTTGGTCCAAACTAACAGACACTCTCACACTAACTATCCATACACCTAACCTACAAATAAAACAAATGTCACACACACTCCCTAACACCATACACCTCACCTACACCCAACCATTCCCTCCACCATCTTCCACCTCCCACATTATCTCTCATCTTACCTCCATAACCAAACCAACCTCTTACCACTCACCTCCATTAACCAACTTCATCACCATCACTCTACCCACTAACCCAAACCTTAGACTCAAACCTAATCAGCCCATGATGCGCTCCCATTCTTCTAACTCGGGTCTCCAACCCGAGACGTGCCCAACTCCACTCAATCAACCCGTAACCCAAAATCGAAGACCCTACCCGTCAAAATCGGGCACCCATTCAGACCCATTTCGGATATGCTTCCCCCATTACCCGAAACTCGGCAAACCAAGCCCGCCGAAATCACAACCCAATACCCCTAACTCCGGCTCAGAAGCCCGATCGGACCTGCCTATCGCTTAACCCAATTCTACAACCACTCCACCTATCCAACTCGCGATCCTCCAAACCGAACCAAACTCGAGAACTCGGAACCCAAACCCCTCCTAGTTCATTCAAACCAAAACCTATTTCATCCAAGCCAAACCCATTTCTTCCCAAGAGCCACTTAGACCCAAGACCATTTACACTTATTTCTTTTTTTTTCCAAATCCACAATTTCTTCACCTGCCAAATACAAACACAAACCAAACTAAAGCCAAAACCCACATGTCTTTTAAAACCCCATTTAACCAACTTCCAATATGCCCCCACCTAAATTCGAAAACCTCTCTCCATTTTATCCTACACCATTATCCTTTCAATTATGCCCCTTGCCCTAATGTGCCCATTATAAAAGCAAGAGAAGACCCATTTTAAGGGAGAGTAGTTGTTTTTTGTAGAGAGATAGTAAAAAGTAGAAAAATAAAATAAATAAAGAAACATCTTTGTAAATAATTTTTTTTTTATTTCTTTTATTTTTCTTTAGAGATTTTGTGAGGAGAGAGTTTGGATTGTATTAAAGAGCTTGGAGTTCAACTTGCAATTCAAGGAGACTTGATTCTAACATTTGTTCTCTTATCTCGTTTTTTTTTTCATGCTTAGTTTGTTGATAATATTACATTTGTTGTCTTTTATCACCATGTTAGACTAGAAACCCTTTCAAGGGGTGGAGTGATCCCATTATTTGATGTTAATCCTAGTTTAATTAATTAATTTAAATTAATTATCTCTTTGACGATTAACTTTGCACTCTTACATTTTAATTTACGCCTCGAGAAAGGGCAAATGATTTTCGAGAGAAAATCTAAATTCTAGTTATAATACTTATTTTAGATTCGAACTAGAGATAGGGTTTCTGAAGTGTGGTATTATTCCTTAAATTTCAACTCTAAGCTTACTTTTATGATTTAAACCAATTTGATAAATCGACCCTAGCGGGTGATTTGTTAAATGATGTTTAAATCGACCCTAGCGAGTTAAATTTAATTTTTTTTTTAAATGTTATTATTAAAATTACATTTGCAACGAGGGTTGATTCGTGATTTTGATACTAACTTGGGATAATTAATTTTAATGAATTAATTAATTTTAATTAACTAGAATATATGGTGTCATCCTATCCCTTGTTAGTCCTCACTTTTATTTCCTCACTCATCTCATATTTTTTATTTTTATTTAGTTAGATTTAGTTAGTTTCTTCTCTTACTTTCTAGTTAGTAATTAGATCTTTCATTTAGTGTAGTCTTATTTCACCTTAAATCTCAAAATTGTTTTAATATTGAAAAAGCTAAAAAAATTAGAAAAAGCAAAAAGTCCAAAAAGAAATTAAATAAAACATGAGTTACATTAGTTTTCCTCTCATTTCACTCCTTTGATTTGGATTGATGCCTCACTTACCACTATATTCTAGTTTGTTATATATTTTTGTAGGTAATTGAGATTTTTTTATTAGAGGAGCTTCAAACAATGACCACATACGCAAAAGCCCTCTTATCAATTTTTAATTATTTTTATAGTCTCAGCAACAAAGTAAAAAGAGCATGTGCATTAATCACTCAAAAACAAATTAATTAACAAAAAGAAAAAAGGTTCATTTCATTTGCATGAATATTTGTTGTGTTACATTGTTTTGCACGAAACACAAGGAAATACAATGGGACTCTGCCCAAACTCACCTACTTTTTCTCTATCACACTCACATTTTCTCTCTCTCTTTTCCTTCTCTCTCTCTAAAAGTCTCCCTCCCTGTGGCGCACCCTCTTCCCTATGAGGCAAGATGATGTTCCACCACTCCCAGAGCCCGACCCTTCCTCAGACAAGGAAGACGCCACCATACAAGAAGGAACGAGAATCGCATCCCAAATATGAGCAGTCGTTGAAGATATCCAATCCATATTATCCCTCATCCAAGTGGTGGAAACCCAGATGTGTTGCAAAAGAAAACAATAAAAGAGCAAATCAATCAGTTTGAGGCAAAAAAAGAAATCAGGAAATCAAAAGGCAAAGAGCCAAAAAGTATACCTTAGGTCGAAGGACCTCATCTATCAATCCCAACTCCTCCGGGTCCATCGCATTAGGATGGTGCAGCATATGCACTGACCCTCCATCTGCCCATCGAATGTTATATCTAGGTGAGAACAGTTGTACAAAGGGCGCCTCCGAAGTCGTTGCCATCGCGGATGTCTTCGCACCGCCTGCACTGCGCAGGGAAGAGGTATCACGTCATATATGATTGGTGACATCAACTAGCTTGACAAAAAGTCAATATAATCATACATCACCGTCGTGTCAATATATGACGAGTAAGGCTCACCCATCATTACCGCCACCCGGGCATCGTCAGACATCTCTCCCCCCCCCCCCCCCCCCCGCCTCATGAACACTAGGGGCTTCGTTGGTGGCACCGCAACCTCATCCTCCAAAATCTGTCGAACTACTCTCTCCCTGAGGTAGCAAGAATAGCCAAACTCATGCGCCAGTAGACGCCACATTTGCACATGTCCCCAAGTCACCTTCGTATCATGGATAGCTGTCCCCCGTAGATAAAAGGTCACCTGCAAATTCCCAAGTAAGATCAAAAAAGATTAATATCAACAAAAGATCATCAAGGGAAATACAGTCTCAAGAAAAAAGGGGACTTAATCGCTCACTCATCAGTCCATTCAAGACCTAATGCACCGTCTCCAAAAAGAGGGATTTCTTCGATTGCCGATTGGACTTCTGCCACCGATACATCTGGCAGAAGTCCCCAACAAACTCATCCTT
The DNA here is from genome assembly GCA_949130495.1 of Sambucus nigra. Lineage (NCBI taxonomy): Eukaryota > Viridiplantae > Streptophyta > Magnoliopsida > Dipsacales > Adoxaceae > Sambucus > Sambucus nigra. The sequence goes on from OX422212.1 coordinate 368,777,852, forward strand.
CAAAGCTATCAATTGGGTATTAAGCCCAATCACCTCATAAAACCATGTCTGCAAAAGGTCAGCAATTAAGAAATCAAGAATAAAACGCATAAAGGAAAATACGAATGCATAAAAGGAAAATGCGAAAAATGAAGAATACCTCATGAAGATACGTGGCTCCAGTAAAAGTTTATCAGTAACACCGACTGAAAGCATCAAGAGAATAATAAAGGGTCACCAAGGTTAGGCTTCCCAGGTCATAAGGACGGATGTCCAAAAACACCCTCAAAAATGGCAAAAATCACAAGTGCACGACGTCACCACTCTTCGCCACCAGAAAACCCCCCAACACCAGCAAAATAAACAGATGAGCCATCTAATGCACCTTCCGCCCATCACTCTTATCAATCCTCCTCCATAGTAATAACTCCCTCAAAAGAGACAAACGAAGAGAGTCCCTAGAAACCACTCTCTCCACATCACCCAATGCCACCGTCACCGCCTCTGGCGTCACCCTCAGAGTCCTATCCACCTCAATTTTCACCCCTCGTAACCCATCCCCATCAACTGTTGCACGTTTATGGGAGTCACCGTCATCTCGCTAAAGACAAAATGAAAGGTGTGGGTGGTGTCCCACTACCCCTCCCCAGAGCACAAAGAATAGTCGTAGAACGAGGAGTCTCATCCAGAGCATACGCAGTCTCTCAAAATCGGCTGATGATAACATCTAACGCACCACAGATGGAAGGTACTCCCAAACATCCTTAAACCTCGTCATCCCTTGGGCACACATAGTCGACATAGAAACATCAGACTGTCAAAAGTTCAAGAAAAAGAAAACCCTTTGTCAAGGAAATCTCGCCAAGAAAAAAGGGAACAGAATACCAAAAGTCATCAATACTTACATAGCCAACATGATTCACCACCCTAGAAGAGCGATGAATCGAAGTCTCGCACAAGAGAGTCCCATCATTCGCCACTGGATCGAATGAGTCAAAAGATTTTTCTTTCCCAAAGCAAGGGGCACCCTAGCCCTTCATTCCAAGCCTGCTCAGTCATCAGCATTAAGCCACGCCATGTGTGTTGCGCTACTTGAGAACTCAGACATCTCTTAACTTTGGAACATTGGAATGATTTGCATAAGGTAATTTCATAAGAAGGCAAAAGTAGTGAAAAATTAGGAGAACCCTCCCCCTTTTTATAGGAGGCTAAGAGGCATGCCAATCGGCATCTCCCTGCCACCCATCGATCGGCAATGCCCCTACACCTACCCGAGGTACCCCAAAAGACCATGCCACAGCCATTTGGCACCCCTCTATTTATGACAGTCAGCACCCCCTTTGAAATTTCGTATAAAAGGCCCAACAAAATGAAAGAAAATCCCGAAAAATCCCTGAAAAATTCTTAAAATTCCTAAATGGATTTGAGAACCTTGTCCACTAATAAAAACATTTTTACCACACTTATTTCCCCGATAGAACTCTTATCTTCCCCATTCGAATTCTCAAAATCAATTTCATGTCTCCCCAGCAACGTCTCCAAAGGACACCACAAAATTCAAAAATTCCCCGGCTGAGAAACGTCCAACCCTCAGATTATTCCCTCTTCCCCAGCGGAACCTAAGATCCAATACTTCATTATATCCCTAGCAATACTATAATATACATATCCCCATTGGAGTCACCAAATTTCCCCATGAAACTTAAGCCCTCGGAATTGAATTTGACCCCCAGAATTGGTCACCCCTACTTAACCCGCAGAATTGGCCTCGACCGCAGAATTGGTCATCCCTATCTTAACCCTCAGAATTGGCTTCGACCCGCAGAATTGGTCGCTTCTGCTTAATCCCCAGAATTGGCTTCGACCTGTAGAATTGGTCACCCCTATCTTAAGCCCTCTAAATTAGCTTTGACCCGAAGAATTGATTTCCTCTACTTAAGTCCACAGAATGGGGTTCGACCCGCAGAATTAGTCGCTTCTACTTAAGCCCTCAAAATTGACTTTGACTTGTAAAAATTGGTCGCGGATTTATATCGAATATTGCACTTTATACCCTTTTAACTGGTGCCTTTTAGCCCCCTCGGATACTTTAATGCCTATAATTTTGCTCGGTAATCAGAAAACCTCCGTTTTACATGCTAATATGTTATTTGTGGTATAATGAGCTATTATAAGTGTTAAAGTGATTAGTGTGTGTAGAGGGGGCTTGAAGGTTATCCTGGGATTAGGGATAATTACCCTATTCACAACAGTATCTGGGGTTAAGGCAGCTTAGCCTGGCAGCTCAGCGTAGCAACTCATATTTTAGTTTGTTGTGCTACTTAACCATATTGTGTCTTTGTTTATATTGACTAGGAGCTATAACGATTGTAATGATGTAATGAGAATAATAATGAGTTTTAGTGTGAAGTCAAACGGTACTCGCGAGAGACCAGGCTTGGCAGGGCCTGGGAGAGCTTTCATGCTCTATCGAATGCCTTGTCGTGGGAACTTGAGAGGGACTTGGTTTGGAGGATTGAGAAGTGAGGCGTCGTTGGGGATTGTCCTGGTCATCTTAGATACACCTGGTAAAAACACCAAAGGACCCTGGTCGTGGAACCTTGGGAGGAAAAGCTTGATGTTCTATCGGGCATTGAGTTAAACCAAACAGCCCTCTACTTAATGTCACATCTACTGTAGGTGATGTCACTAGCCAGCTAAACAATTCCAGACCTACACTTGAGTAAACCGCCGTGGTATTTGGGGTTGTCAGACAGTTGGTGAGCCACCTATGGGACAATAGCCCCCTGACACACAGTGGTTAGTCAAAAGGCATGTCTTGGCATTTAATGTTTATAACGTGGAGACAACTAGTGCATCAGGTATTTATTGTTGGTGACATAAAGTATGAGGGAGGTCTTTCACGAGCATTGATGACTGACTTGCCTCGGGGGTGGTGTGGGGGGCTATTTAAGACCCCCAACCACCTTTGAGGAAGGGAGATATTTTATAGAGTTCAGAAGTTATTACTAGAGATAATATACATCAGAGAGAGTTATTACGAACCAGAGAGTTTTACTTACCCACCATTGTCATTTATCATGAAGCTTTTAATACTTGACAGAGATTCTTGAGGGTGGTTGGTGTGTTTGGCTGCCTGCCAAGGTGTATCTAGGATGCTTACTTCTCTCTCCCTCTAGATAAGTTACTTCTAAAGTTCATTACTACCTTCTGAGTTATACACGAGAGAATTATGAGTTCAAACTGAGTCTATCTTCATTGAGTCGTGTTTGTATGTTCTGTGGTTAATCAATAGTGTTGTTATTTAACTTATCATAACTATACTCCAAAAAGGGGTTACGCCTCCATCTTATCTAAACTACCCTCTTACATTTAGCGACTCTGCTGGGGAGGCATTCTTCTGGGCAAGGAGCATGGCGCAACATAACGTTAATCGAAGGTTTAACTTTGATGACATCCAACACAATAAATAACAAACGGCGAGAGAACTGGAGGCTCTAAGGGATGGGGCTCCTCGAATAAAGGTACCTCCAGTTCAGGCGACGACAGGCGTTCCAGGAGTGACACAAGCTTCCACGAGTGCAGGGTTGGGACCCACTCAGGTGGCACTCCTCATGAGTAAGTTTTATGAGTTTTTGCAATCTCCGATAGCTTCAACGGTGTTGGGAGGATTTGAATCCAATTCCTTCGTAACACCGGGGGCAGCCCCAATAGCCCCACTAAGTGAAGGTTTAACAGGAACAGTCCCAGTGAGTACATCCTCTGTTGTGAATCCAGTCATGGGAATATCAGGAGTATCAACAGCCACAACTGTGACGATTGTTCCAGCTGCAATGGGCACTCAGCCCATTGTCCCCTTGGTTGTTGCCCCAGTAGCATCACCCATGGAGGAAATAATGAAGGTAATGCAGAAAGAGATGCTGAAGTTCATGTAAGCTTCCTCGCAATTTGCTGGCGAGGTAGCTTCGATTTATGATGATTTTCGAACACCTTATCCCTAGGAATATAACGATGAGACCTATCCAAAGGACTATATTCCTCCTATTTTTGAAAAATACACAGGGAAAGGTGGAAACCCGAAGGAGCACAATAAGCGTTTTATTGAACACCGATTAGGCATAAATTATTCACATTTATCCCATTAATTTCGGTATTTTTATGATTAGTGCATTGTAAATAGCTTGGATTTGTCTTATATTTGTGCTACTAACCCTTTTTGGCAAGTATTTCATATTTTCTGTATCTCTTATGTGTTTTACAAGTATTTCACGCAAATTAGTGTGAAAGAGAATGCAAAACAGTGAAAGAAAGCAAGAAATGGGGATTTTAAGGGCATTTTCATATTTTTAAATATATATTCCGGTGGTGGGGAAAACTAGAAAGTTGAAGAGCTCCAAATTACAAGAACAATGGAAAAAACAGCACCCCAATCTGAGCTACGGTGAAGAAGTTATGCTCATTTAAAGTTGAAAATATAAAGTCAAAGTTGAAATTAATTCTGGAAGCTGAAGAGTTTCAACTCTTGAAATTTCTTGTATAATTCCTTTTTATTAGTTGTAAAACATGGAGAGGCATGGGAAGAGTTATTTTTGAGATATATAAAAGGACAAACCCGAGTAGGAAGAAAGAAGGTTTGTTACTTCACGTTGTAGGAGGCTAGTAGTTTGTTTTTAAAGGATTCTTGTATCCAAGAACCCTAGTTTTGAAGTTTGGCTACTATTCAAGATTTAAAGATCTATTCAAGATTCATCATTCATCCATTGCAATTAATTTTAATTTATTGTTTTTACTGCTTTCATAGTTAGTTTAATTAATTGTTGCTTTCTAGTTTTTCAATCCCAATTCAAGTCATGTTCTCAATTTTCTAGATTTAGTTATGAATTCCTGCACTTTCATTTTTAAGTTTTCTTTTATTTTAATCATGTTAAGCTAAGTTTTTAAAGGTGTGGATGCATGAACCCAACCCGATGTGGTATGCATAGATATAAAATTTGTCCTCTAAATTAAATAAGTGATTAGATCGTGTTGTATAGTTTCACAACCAATGTAGACCTTTTGACCTCGTTTGCCCTAGGTAACCGGGGTGCTTAAGGATGCAATGTGCGTGAACTATTGCGACACTGCTTTACTCATTCTTTGATTATGTATGATGCGGACTTGAACCTCATATATGTGATGCTTTGGAGTACTAAAGACTGGGTCTGATCAATTATCTTATTTTTGACTAATTTTGTACTGGCATACACACTAGGGTTTAGGGGAGTGTATTCTTAACCCATTTCTTCATTCATATTAATTCCTTCTTAGTTAGTTAATTTTGCATGCGTAGGTTAATTTAATTGAATTTAGTTAATTCATAGATAAAATCCAAAAATCAATCATCTTTTTCCTTTATTTTATTTTAATATCAACTTTAGGATTAAACTACCTTACCTTTGTCGTCACGTTCACTCGTCCTAGTTCCCTGAGGATTCGATACCCAGACTCACCACTATACTCCTTAAGAGTGTAGTTACAAGTTTAGGTTTTTTGTATTACGGTTGGAAGCCGATAACAACGACTAGCATATCTACACGGACGCTCGATTTTTCCACTCGATCAAAATGGTGCCGTTGTCGGGGAATTAGGTAGACTTTAGGTTAGGGTTGGTTAATCCCGAATTTGACCTTTAAAAAAATAAAAAATAAAAAAAATTGAAAATAAAAAATTCAGAAATATGTGTGTCACGTTCTTGAATTGCCCAATTTGAAATGTCTTACTTTAACTTTTTTGGTGGCTTTAATTGTTATGATAATAGTGAGGAGGAGGCGCTCAAGACTTATGAACATTGGATCAATATCACTAAAGATGAGTCTCATAAATACAAGCCCAGTGCTAAGGCCATCCAAATTTATCAAAATGAATTGCTTGAAGAAGACAAACTTGAAAAAGAATATCGAGAAAAAAATCGTTATTGGGAGCAAGAGTTAGATGCATTATTTGAACCGAATGAGGATTTTTCTTCCGATATTTTTGAAGTTGAAGAATATTTTCAACCAAATGAGGAATCCAAGGTGCTAAACCCAAGGAAGCCTACTTTGGAAGAACTCTTGATTATTATCAAAAAGAAATTCGATGACCTTCCTGCTACAAAGTTGAAAATTAGGGCAACTTGCAAGGGGTTTAATTATTATTTGGACAGCTTAGAGAAGGTCGAGACTTGCGCTTCACCTAACACTTTTGAGGAAGAAATCATTGAGAGTGATCCAAGTTCTTTTGAATATCAACCTCTTATAAATATTGCAAAATCTACTGAGGTTGAAGATCATTTGTCTCCTTGTGTACCCACTATTATCGAACCATTAAATCCATCAAAAGAAGTGGATGAATGTCTTGAGGATGTTGATCTGATTATTGTATGGGAATGTTTTTTGTAGATGCTTCATCTTACGGTCCATACACTTAGACGTGTCACTCCACTAGATCCGGTTAAAAAATTTGGGGGAGAAGATTTTGAGGACAAGGACTCTATGCTTGAATTGTTTTCCAAGATGGACTCTTTCTGTTTGTGTGCTCTGCTTCCCATACTACTTGAAAAATCTTTGGGACGTGATTCTATTTTTCTTGGATCCCAATGGTACCTGTCCCACTATGCACTCAAATCCCTCATTATCCCCCTAAAAATTTTAATTGGTGATGGTTCATTTCTTTCGCTCTGCACATGCCTTCCGTTTTGTCAACGGAATTCTTATTTTTCGGGCGTCATGCTTTCTAGTGAGGGCACACCATTAATCTCTCAAAGTCAAATTGTATTTTGGGTGGACCCTCAAATTTTTCGACTTCTAGTGTATGATTTATTAGCCGTTCAAATTTTAGGTTGTAAATAATTAGTTTTTTTATTATTACTTTTTCTTTTTTATTATAGTGTAGTTTCGATGGTAGAGTTTTTGTTATTCTTTTTCTTATGCTTGGTTCTAACATGTTTTGTAGATTCAATGGACTCGCACTCATCGGGGATCGCTCCATTTGGGTAATATCTTTCTTTTCCTCTCTTTATGTTGTGTTCTTGTTTCGCATTGAGGACCGTGCAATATTTAAGTTAGGGGGTGTGGGATATTCTTCCCGTTTATTGTTTAGATTCATTGATTCGATCACATGTTCTTTCCAAGTGTATTTTTTTAGAAAATTTTTAAAAAAATTGATAAGCCAAAAATATTTTTCTTCAAAATAAATAAAAATTGGAATTTAAATTTTTCAAAAATGTCACCTTTATTCTATTTAAAGTCTCAAATTGTTAACAATCAAAATGCACTAAGCCAAAATTGACCAAAGATGGAAATTGAAAGAAAATTAACGACTTAATGAATAAGTGTGGAGATTAATAAAACCCGGTGAGATTTCGAGCCTTTCAATTTTTTATGAGTTTTTAAATCAATCCGAGTCTATGATTAACTCAAAGTTCTTTTTAGCGTTTTAATAAGTCATCAATGATCTCAATCCTTTGTTTTGATCGGTTATGGGAAATGTGTGAAATGTTGTCTCAAAATTCGTGCTAAATATATCTCTAAACTTAATTAATCTCGAGATGCATATGGTAATGTTATTAGCAATTTGGACAATGAAGTAGGCCCTCTTTTGTTTAACCCAAAAATATTAGCCATAATAAAGTTGTAAAAAAATTATCCCTTTGCAACCCACTTTGAGCCTAATAAAATATTTCCCTTTCGTTTGATAACCCGAAAAACCCAAATAGCCCGGAATTGTGAAAAATTAGAACTCCATCAAGTAAGTCCAAAGTGTGTAATAAAAAAAGGGCAAGAAAAGAAAAATAGCAAGAAAAAGAAAAAAATAAAAATAGAAAAAGAAAGAGAAAAATGAGCAAATGCCCGAAAAAGCACTAATGGACGTCATAAGGACATTTTCCAATTCCGAACATTCCATCCATTCTCATTTTTACCCTTTACACCTTTTAACCCGAAAAGTCCTAATCGAGTCCGAATGGTGAAATTAATTACTGCATGGAGAGCTAAGACATGAAAATATAATAAAAGAGATTAAAATGGTGTGATTAAGAGATGGTGTTTCCCGTTTCCTAATAACTGTATTCCGATGATGAGATCTTTTCACCATATATTTCCTTCTTTTCAATTTTGTATGCATGAATTTGTATCCATTATATCTACTCTTTATATCATGCATACCGAGAGAAAATAACCATAATCCAAGTGATTCGTTTGTGAGTGCATCCGTAAGAATTTGAATCAAAACGAATTTTCGAAAAGTAACGTAATGCTCAATCGGTGTAAATTTGAGCTTTAATTTCTGGCTTTGCACATACACACTATGCTTTGAGACATTTGAATAAGAATTTATCGTGATAATTTTTCGAAAAGTTTAAATTGTACAATTTTTAAGTATTTTGATATTTATTTGAGTCAATAAAGAATTTCATGGGTGTATTCACTACAAACCCTCACGAGACAAAACACGTCCTTCTAGGGTAACCTAGGGGTTTAAAGGCTTATTGCATATGCCCAATGCAATCGCTTGCCTGTGAAAGTGGAATTTTATTTTAATAAAAGGAATTTTAAAAGTCAACTCATTTCTCTTACATTGCTCGGGACGCGCAAAGTTCTAAGTTAGGGGGATTTGATTAGGCATAAATTCTTAACATTTATCCCATTAATTTCGGTATTTTTATGATCCCATGCATTGTAAATAGCTTGGATTTATCTTATATTTATGCTACTAACCCTTTTTGGCAAGTATTTAGTATTTTGTGTATCTTTTATGTGTTTTACAGATATTTCATGCAAATTAGTGCGAAAGAGAATGCAAAATAGTGAAAGAAATCAAGAAATGGGGAGTTCAAGGGCCTTTTCGTAATTTTACATATATATTCTGGTGGTGGGGAGAACTATAAAGTTGGAGAGATCTAAATTTCAAGAACATTGAAAAAAACAGCACCCCAATCTGAGCTACGGTGAAGAAGTTATGCTCATTTAAAGTTGAAAATAGAAAGTCAAAGTTGAAATTAATTCTGGAAGCTGAAGAGTTTCAACTCTTGAAATTTCTTGTATAATTCCTTTTTATTAGTTGTAAAATGTGGAGAGGCATGGGAAGAGTTATTTTTGAGATATATAAAAGGACAAACCCCAGTAGAAAGAAAGAAGGTTTGTTACTTCACGTTGTAGGAGGCTAGTAGTTTGTTTTTAAAGGATTCTTGTATCCAAGAACCCTAGTTTTGATGTTTGGCTACTATTCAAGATTTAAAGATCTATTCAAGATTCATCATTCATCCATTGCAATTAATTTTAATTTATTGTTTTTACTGCTTTCATAGTTAGTTTAATTAATTGTTGCTTTCTAGTTTTCCAATCCCAATTCAAGTCATGTTCTCAATTTTCTAGATTTAGTTATGAATTCCTGCACTTTCATTTTTAAGTTTTCTTTATTTTAATCATGTTAAGCTAAGTTTTTAAAGGTGGGGATGCATGAACCCAAACCGATGTGGTATGCATAGATATAAAAAATTTCCTCTAAATTAAATAAGTGATTAGATCATGTTGTATATTTTCACAACCATTGTAGACCTTTTGACCTCGTTTGCCCTAGGTAACCGGGGTGCTTAAGGATGCAACGCGCGTGAACTATTGTGACACTTCTTTACTCATTCTTTGATTATGTATGATTCGGACTTGAACCTCATATATGTGATGCTTTGGAGTACTAAAGACTGGTTCTGATCAATTATCTTATTTATGACTAATTTTGCACTGGCATACACACTAGGGTTTGGGGGAGTGTATTCTTAACCCATTTCTTCATTCATATTAATTCCTTCTTAGTTAGTTAATTTTGCATGAGTAGGTTAATTTAATTGAATTTAGTTAATTCATAGATAAAATCCAAAAATCAATCATCTTTTTCTTTTATTTTATTTTAATATCAACTTTAGGATTAAACTACCTTACCTTTGTCGTCACGTTCACTCGTCCTAGTTCCCTGAGGATTCGATACCCAGACTCACCACTATACTCCTTAAGAGTGTAGTTACAAGTTTAGGTTTTTTGTATTGCGGTTGGAAGCCGATAACAATGACTAGCGTATCTACACGGACGCTCGGTTTTTCCACTCGATCAAACACTTGGGGGCACATTGTAATAATAAGAAGCTCGGGTTGAGGGAGTTTTCTAAATCCTTAACCGATAAAGTATATACCTGGAATTCTCATTTTCTCCCAAAAGAGTTTCTACGTGGGAAGAGATGCATGTTTTGTTCGTCCAGAATTTCTTTCTGGTGGAAGATGAATTTACTTTGACCCAACTTGGGAAGGAGAAGCAACGACCTGGGGAAGAAGTGGTTGCATACGTTCGAGGGTTCAGAGAAAGGTCCCTCGGTGTGAGGGAGGAGGCCAAAGAGTCCAAGTTATTGCACATCTATACGAAGGGACTGCTTCCTGGGTACATCTATCATCTCATTAATGAAACGCGTGAGGGGACTTTTTCCGCGTTCTTAAGAGCGGCAAGAAATATTTCCTTGGTGGTGCGACCAAATCCGATGGTGGTGCCCATGATGTTTAGGCAGCCGATACAACCTGTGGGGGGGAGGTCTCAGCCCCCATGGGTAGGGTACAACGAGGTAGGAGATGAGGGCAAGGTGCCGAAGAAGGACAATAATAGGAAGTTTGGAAAAGACATGAAGGATCCACCACCATCGGATTGTGTACGGAACTTCGCCGGAATGCATCCAAACTTCATACTAAGCATCCAAATACCTACAAAAGCTCAATTAACCCTTGAAAAATATGTTAACATAGAAATACGAGGTTGTCTGGTTAACGAGCATAAATATAGGGATTAAGATACCCGAGGGGGCTAATAACGCGTAGGTTAACGGGTGAAATACGCAATATTTACGCATCATCACACCCCCTAACTTACACATTGCTAGTCTCTAGCAATGAAATAGGATGCAACAAGAACTACAAGCGAACCAAAAGCAGGAGATAGTACAAAAGTATGGTATAAAAGCATAAGGCCACTTTCGCAGGCGATTCGATTGCATTTAGCGTATGCAATAAGCCGTTAAACCCCTAGGTCACCCTAGTGGACGAGTGTCGTCTCGTGAGGGTTTTCAGAGATGGTACCCACAAACATCACATAGTTTCCTCAAAATATGTCCAACCCAACATGAGACAAACTTAACAACAACGAAAAAGATTTCAAACATGTTATTAGCATATTGAACGAATTCAAGCTAAAGTCCGTTGTTATTAACAGGTTGAATGCACCTCATAGAATTGAAACTTTAAAAGTGGGAGGGGGGAGAGCATATGCAAAATATGATTTGGGAAAAACTTAAATAAACCGAATAAACATAAAGCAAGCATATTTTCAATCCTCACGGGCATTACGCTCAACAAATGAAATCACTCGGAATGGGAGGTAATACACGGGACATGCGGGCATAAAGAGTAAATGTAAATGGAAACTAGGCCGCACACATGTCACAAATGAAGAACGCAATATATAAACTGAAAAATTGTAATCTCAATGAAAGATATCACTCATCAAAAGAGGCGAAATGCATTTTCACGGATTATCAAAACTATTATGACTTTTAAATTAAATGCACCCTAAGATCAAATAGGACTTTATAGGGTTGTAATGTAGGTTTGGGGTTAAGGTACGAAATGAAAGGTATATGTACGGATTCAAAGTGTTCGGAGATGAAAACTTGGAATAATGGGAAGGATGCGGGCAATATCAAAAATGGAAAGTAACTTCCAAACAAGCATTAGATATAACAACTGGAGAGTAATCAAAGCTTATTGAACTATACACAACATATACAACTTTCTCTTTCTTTTCTTTTCTTCTTTTTCTCATGTTTTCTTTTGCTTTTTTTTTTCTCTTTTTCTTCACTTTTTTCACTACTTTCTTTTCTTTGCTTATCAAACTCTCATATGCCTAAATTGCAACCGACATCGCAACAAAATCATTCAATCCCAAGCAACCTTCCAAACAAAGGTATGGAAAGTGTATGTATGGGCTAAAACTCCAATGCGGAGTTGGTTATGGGAATGGGGTTATGAAGCGAAAGGCTAATATTTAGGCTCAAAAGGGTTGACTATGGAAACATATAAGGTGAGGTCAAGGCTAATATGGGTGATATAACAAAGATTGCCTATGATCATTTCCTAAAGTTTACGCAATTCTCAAGTCAAAACAATATATGAAAATCATGATCAAGTAACACATTTCAAGTATGAACTCAATTAATGAACGGTCAAATGAAAGAATATAGTGATTACCAACGAATTCAACGTTTTCAACGAGGAAAGAATAGTGTATAACACTCACAAACGACGAAAGGTACAAAGCTTACTCGGTGTAAGTATATACAATGCAACAAAAGATTCCCGAGTTATAAAAATCTTAAACCAAATCAATAGAACAAGGAAAGTGCATATGCTCATGGGATAAAGTTTAATTCATGAAGTTATTCACAATATCAATGATTTGAGGACTAAAGTCTAATAACTTCTAAAATTGAGAACATGCACTGTTGAGTTGTCTATTGGATCGGACAATTATTAAAATTTATCATCGGAAACAAGGCAAAATGCCCAACAAAGGAGAAAAAAGAAAGAAATATTTTTGAAAATTTTCAAATTTTTCACAAAAAGGCATACTTATTAACTAACAAGTAAGTAAATCAATGGACTACACATGAAATGGATAGAATATCCTACACCCCCTAACTTAAATGTTGCATTGTCCTCAATGCGCATTAAGAACACAACACAAAGAGAGGAAAAGAACGATATTACCCAAAATTGGAGCGATCTCCATAAGCGCGACTCCAAAGGAATCTACAAAACAAGTTAGTACCGAGCATAGCAAAAACAAATAACAAAAAGTTAACTAATTACACTAGACTAAATTAAAAAGGAAAGAAAGAAAATTAAAAAGCTAACTATTTACAACCTACTATTTAGGCTTCACACTAACTATACACTAGAAGTCTAAATAGTTGAGGGTCCACCATAAGAACGATTTGACTTTGGAGGATAACCGGTGTACCCTCACATACATGCATGCCTTTCGAAAAATATGAATTCTGTTTGAACAACGGAAGGCATGTGTAAGGCGAAAGAAATGAACCATCGTCAATTAAAAGTTTTGGGGGGACAATGGGGGATTTGGATACTACGGGGGACAAGACTAAATTAGTCTCAGAAAAATCAGAATCACATCCCCAAGATTCTTCAATTGGAAGGGGAGGTGGGGCAAGTGCAAGTGAAAAGCCCATGAGATGAATCATCTCAAAATAACATTCTCGTTCAAGAATCGGTTCAAAGTCCTCAAGACTTTCAACCGATTCTTGCGATAAATTTAATTGTTCGGGAATAGTAGGGAGTAAAGGAAAGGAATGACCAACAACCTCAATACAATCGAAAGAATTAATAAGAGGTTGAAAATCGAAAGTGCTAAAGCTTGGCTCACTCTCAATTATTTCTTCGACAAAAAGGGGTGGATATGAAACGCAAGTTTCAACCTCAACCCGATTTTGTGAAGAAATAATATCATCAAGCAAGGCATCAGTTTCTAGAAACCAAGCTTGAGAACTTTCGGATCGGTCATTAATTTCCTTAATCATTAACTCATAATCAAATGAACAAGAAGACATTTCATCTTCTTGTGCGGGTTGCTCATAGCTAATGGATTCCCCCCATTCCAAATTACCCTCACAAGGCGATGAGGGATCACTTACATACGCTTGAATTTCACGCTCAATGCGCTCATCTTCAAGAATTTGTAAGCATTCTCTCATTGTTTTGGGAGTATAACTTGGAAAACAATTCTCATAACAATTAAGGTTATCTAAAGCGTAATTGCGAGACATTTCAAAATAAGCTATTCAACAAAAGCGAAAAGCACCGAGATTTCAATTTCTCGAAACAATCTAGCACAAGTCAAAAAGAAAAGGGAAAATAAAGAATACAAATATGAATGAAAGAAATACTACGAAATAATAAAACAATTACTATCTAAAACACACTCCCCGGCAACGGCGCCATTTTGTGACCGAGCGGAAAAAATGTGTTCGTGTGAGGACACAATCGTTGTGTGTTTCGCCGCCGCGATACAAAAAAAACCTAAGCTACTACTACACTTGACAAGCAAGCACAGCGGTAAGTCGGGTGTCGTAAGAAATCCACAGGGAGTGATTGAATTTTAGATGTTAATTGCTTTAAAACTTCAGGAATAAAAGTGGAAAATAAATAAAAGAAAAGGTGATGGTTGGGAATGGTGACAAAAGAAAAAGAATAAGTTACGCTACGCAAAAGTAAAGCGAGGATCGGGATCGCATACACACATTCACGGGCTAAACAACTACTAATTAGAATTTCGATTCGAAAACATTTAATCGATCATTTTCAATTAAGCATAAACATCACGCAATAAGGAATTTAAGCCAAAGTTGCGAGATTAAACATTTAATCAAAAATGGTCACACGTGGATTAAATTCGGATTATCGCTATAAACACTAAAATTGCGTGACAAATAAAGTTAAACGCATAACAATCCAACTTTAATACACGCGGTTTCAATTAAATGCAATTTTACACGAAACCCTAACTTTCGAGGTCCAAACCCGTAAATGGCGTAACGAAATTCCGACCCTATTTATCTAAGGACACAACATGGAAATAAACTAAATTAAACTAATTAATAAAGCATGTAAACTAATTATCAAAGAAAGAAATGAAGAAATACAAACTATATTAAAGGAAGAGGATAATGAATAGTCAACTTACACAACAAATGGGGTGTCAAACCAAGTATAAATGAAGGAGAACTCTCCAAAACCCTCAAACCCTAAGATAACCTAAGCTAAAATCGTGTATATACTGCTATCCCTTCTTATTACAACAAAAATTGTATTTATAGTAAGTTGGATTAAAAGAAAAGAAGAAAGAAAAGAAATGAAAATATCTGCTGAAAAACAGGGGATCGATCGATCGACCCCTATGGTCGATCGATCGATCAAGGCCAAAAATCGACAATTTAGAATGGTCGATCGATCGACCAAAGGGGTCAATCGATCGATCAAGCAGGTCTTGGCCAGGCAGCAGCACACTGCATTCTTCCCTTCTCCTTCTCTTCTCCTCTTTTGCTTTCCTTATTTTTCCTCCGCCGAAATTGCTGTAAGTTCTTCGTTATGAATCGGAATCGTGCACCGTTCGCAGCCACGCGAAGCTAGCGAGGAGGGATACAACTTCTATGAAGATGTTGGGCCAGGTGCCCAAGCTGTGAAAAGACTAAAATGCCCTTGCGCGTGCGATTGTGTACGGAACTTCGTCGGAATGCATCCAAACTTCATACTAAGCATCCAAATACCTACAAAAGCTCAATTAACCCCTGCAAAACATGTTAACATAGAAATCCGAGGTTGTCTGGTTAATGAGCATAAATATAGGGATTAAGATACCCGAGGAGGCTAATAACGCGTAGGTTAACGGGTGAAATACGCAATATTTACGCATCATCACTTTTGTATCGAATATCCAATTTGCATCGCAATGTCCTTTAAGAACAGTTGGATATTTTGAGTAGTGCAGTCCATAGTTTTGAGTATATTTTAAATAACCCAAAACTCTCAATATTGCTTTCCAGTGATCTCTTCCTGGATTACTCGTAAATCGACTTAGCTTACTTATTGAGTATGCTATGTCCGGTCACGTACAGTTCATGATACACATTAAACTGTCGAAAATACGAGAATATTCTAGTTGAGATATGCTTTCACCATTTTTTCTTGCTAGATGTAAATTTACATCTACAGGTGTCTTGGTAGGACTAATATCATACTTCTTGAATTTTTCAAGTACTTTCTCTATGTAATGAGATTGAGATAATATAAGTCCATCCGATGTTCTAGAAGTTTTAATTCCTAATATAACATCAGCGATTCCCAAATCTTTCATGTCAAATCTACTACTCAACATTTATTTTGTAGTTTTGACAATTTCCAAGTTACTACCCATGATAAGCATATCATCAACATAGAGGCATACAATGACATATCCATTTTGAATGTATTTTAAGTAAACACATTTATCGCATTCATTAATTTTGAAACCATTTGATAATATTGCATTATCAAATTTTTCATGCCATTGTTTAGGTGCTTATTTTAATCCATATAGTGATTTAACAATCTTACATACTTTTCCTTCTTGTCCGGGAGCTTTGAACCCTTCAGGTTGCTCCATATAAATTTCCTCGTCTAGTTCACCGTTTAAGAATGCAGTTTTTACGTCCATTTGATGTATTTCAAGTCCATTAATAGCAGGTATTGCTATTAACATCCGAGTGTAAGTTATTCTTGTTATCGGTGAATATGTGTCGAAGTAATCCAACCCTTCCTTTTGCCTATAGCCTTTAGCTACAAGTCTAGCTTTATATTTATCAATTGATCCATCGACCTTCAATTTCTTTTTGAAGATCCATTTATAACCTAACGGTTTTGAACCTTGTGGAAGATCCACTAGTTCCCATGTATGATTTTGTAATATGGATTCAATTTCACTATTAATTGCTTCTTTCCAATTGGAAGCATCGGGTAAGGATATGGCTTCTTTATACGATTGAGGTTCATTTTCTAGAAAATATGTTAGAAAATTCGGACATAAAGAAGTCGAGATTTTTGCCCTTTTACTACGTCTTGGTTCATCCTCTATTGATTCAATAGGTTGATGATGTTATACGGGAATTCATTTTCAAAAAATGAAGCGTCCCTCGATTCAATAACCGTATTTACATGAATATCCAAAATCTCATATTTACAAACTATAAATCTATATGCACTGCTGTTAGTAGCATAATCGATGAATACACAATCCACGATTTTTGACCCTATTCTTACCTTTTCAGGTTTAGGAACCATCACTTTGGCTAGGCACCCCCACACTCATAAATATTTATAGGAAGGTCTTCGACCTTTCCATAATTCATAAGGTGTCTTGTGAGTCTTCTTGTGAGGTACTTTATTGAGAATGTAATTAGCAGAAAGTAAGGCTTCCCCCCACAGATTTTGTGGAGCTCCTGAACTTAATAACATTGAGTTCATCATCTCTTTCAAAGTACGGTTTTTGCGTTCGGCAACACCATTCGATTGAGGAGAATAAGGAGCGGTAGTTTGATGAATAATTCCATTTTCAGAACAAAATTCCTCAAATGGATATTCATATTCACCTCCTATATCACTCCTAATAGCCTTTATCTTTTTGCTTAATTGATTCTCAACTTCATTCTTATATTGTTTAAATGCATTAATAGCCTCATCTTTACTATGTAATAAATATACATAGCAATATTTTGTGCAATCGTCAATAAAAGTAATAAAATACTTTTTCCCACCTCTAGTTTGAACAAATTTTAAATAACAAATATCAGTGTGAATTAAATCTAAAGGTTCAGTTATCCTTTCAATAGAATGGAAAAGTAATCTAGCTAATTTAGATTCCACACAAATTTGACATTTATGATTTTTATCAATATTAAATTTTGGCAAAAATTCCAAGTTAATTAATCTACGCAATGTATCAAAATTAACATGTCCTAATCTAGCATGCCAAATATTAGATGACTCAATCAAGTAAGAAGAACTAGCAATTTCATTCATTGAAACAGATGTTTTTGGGGTTACAGTAAGAACATTAAGTTTAAAGAGCCCCTCATTTAGGTAGCCCTTTCCTACATACATGTCATTTTTAGACAACACAAAGCGATCAGAGACAAACACAAGCTTGAAACCATTTTTAGTAAGGAGAGATCCAGAAATCAGATTCTTTTGGATATCAGGCACGTGAAGAACATTATTGAGAGTAAGTTCATTTCCAAAAGTCATTTTTAAAATAATCTTTCCTTGTCCCACCACCTTAGAAGTGGAAGAATTTCCCATAAAGAGGTTCTCCTCATTTTCCAAAGGCTTATAAGTGGAGAACATCCATTTGTTTGCACAAATGTGTCTTGTGGGTCCAGTGTCCACCCACCATTCCTTGGTATTTCCAACCAAGTTACATTCAGAAACCACGGCAGAAAGATTCATATCCGCCAAATCATTGGCGATATTCTCACCCTCAGTTACATTTGCTTGAGGGTTATTTCGATTTTACTTCTTAGGATTACGGCATTCGCTTGAGTGGTGTCCAGGTTTACCACAGTTGTAGCATTTGTCTTTGAACTTCTTCTTGTTCTGTTTGGAAGTGTCTTCCCCATCATACTTTAGTTTGTTCTTCTTAGGAGCTTCAATGACATGAACCTTCGTTTCCATTGGATTCTTCCCACTTTTCTTTTGAGAATCACAGTTGTCTTCTTCGATTCTCATCCTGACCACCAACTCCTCCACATTCATCTCCTTTCGCTTATGCTTGAGATAATTTTTGAATAAAGTCCAAGATGGTGGCAATTTTTCAATAATTGCAGCAACTTGGAAAGTTTCACTAAGTGACATTCCTTCAGCATGAATTTCGTGGAGGATCACTTGGAGTTCTTGCACTTACGAGATCACAGATTTAGAATCAACCATTTTGAAGTCCAGAAAACACTCGACGATAAATTTCTTCATCCCAGCATCTTCAGTTTTATACTTCTTTTCCAAAGAATTCCATAATTCCTTGGATGTTTTGATCGTGCAGTAGACATGGTATAATGTCTTGTCCAAGTAAGCCAGAATATAATTCCGGCATAGGTAGTCCGAATGCTTCCAAGCATCGACAGCAGCAACCTTTTCAGAATCATCTCCCTCTTGAATAGAGGGGTAATCTTCATATACAAACCTACCCAGTTGACAGGTAGTGAGATAGAAGTACATTTGTCCTTGCCAACGTTTGAAGTCAGCCCCAATGAACTTTTCCGGTTTCTCCCCGTGTGGCATAGATATGGGTGCAGTCAGATTTGTGTTGGTGACAATCAGTTTAGTAGGAGTAGTGTTCGTACTTTGCGATTCTATTTCTGTTACAAAAACTGAATTTTTATCAATGATAAAATTCATATATAATGAATTAATCAAAAGCAGAATACAAAATTTTGTGTACCAATTTCCTCCAAATATAATTCACAATAAATGAATTACAAAAGAATTCCAAATAAAATTCAGAATTAAACTATAATATAAACAGAAGTTTATACACAATAAAATCTGTGTCACACTAATTTTTAATAATAAAAGTAATTTCGTACAAAACAGAATTATAATTAGAGATTAAAAAATTTCCTTAAACAGATTTTAACAAGAATACACAAATAAATTTTTTTCTAAAACAGAATTTAAAAACAGTATAGAAATTAATTTATGTATCAAAACTGTTTTACTAATTTCTGCAATAAAGCAATAATTTAATTCATTTTTTCTGTCAAAACAGATTTATTTTCAACAAATAAATTTATGTAATAAAAAAAATTATGTACACTACAAAAAAGTAGAACGTTATAAATTGTCTTAAGATTGTTATGTCTACTGTTTAATAAATACAAAATTACAGAATTACGAATTATAATCTAATTACAGAAATAAAAAACGAAATTATAGAAAATAAAAACTTAATTGAATTTGCAGAAACTAAAATAGAAATAGAAAGATAATCCGAGCCCTGTGAATTTCACAGTGTCCTTAAGACAATTTATTCCCTCCAATGTGCTTCGAGGTGATGACTATTTTCTCCTAAGATAGAATGGATTTTCCAATTAATTATGTAGCACAACAATAATTAATCACGACGAACTCAAATTCTGTGACTTTTACTCAACAACAATGCAACAGATGTTATGCAGAAAAAAGAATTTTCAGGAACAGATATGACATCACTTTTGGCAATTTTCTGGAACAGATATGGAAGTAATTGGAGGAGGGAAATTTTTATATTTTAAAAACGGAGGGAGGCATCTGTATTTATAGCAAAGTAAGTGAAGGTTGGCAAATAACTGTCAAAAATAGTTAAACGAATTAACTGTTGACTGTTGGCAATAACTGCCAATAGTTTATTAATTAATTGATAATTAAAGCCCAGAAAGTTAAATTAATTTGGCCCAAAAATGTAGGAGGTTTTTACAAGCCCAAGCCGAACCGGCCGGACGCGCGCGCGTGTGGACTTTTGACCGAAAGTCAACCCGTGCATAGCTTAGGTCATCTCCCCTTCAAAGAGTTGGGATACCCCAAGGCATCCAAGCCTTAGTCCATCATTTGGGTTTTATTAACTCATCATTTTCCTACTACTCTTCCAATGTGGGACAAGACTTAAAACATACCCAATACATTAACTTTCATTGCTTTGTGAGTCACTTTGGGAACATATTTATCATTCATAACTTATTGAAATTGGACATATGAATATACTACGTTAATCTCCTTGCGGAGGAGAACGCGTTTGTATATGGTCCCACGATTTTTGTAGTGTGGGTCCCACCTAAATTTGAGCTCAAAGTTGCTCAAAATCTGTCCAGAAAAATCTCGACAGCTTTATAAATAGTCCAATTTTCCAACAGTTGATACATTGAAATAACCAATGGATGGTTATTACTCCCAATTAGAGTTGGGGCTGGAGATTGAGGGGAAAACTTAGTTGTCCTCCTTTTCTTGGTCAGTTCAGCTTGTCTCTCTTTCTCTCTCTCTTTCTCCAGCTTTAAGTCTTCTTTCTCCCATAGGTAGATCACCCTCTTTTTTATTCCAGTTGCATCTTGAGCATTTTTTTTCACTTGTTCCCAATTTTTTTATTTCTTCTTCATCCTATACGTCTTCCCAAAGTCGACCTGAGATACCGACCTCTTTATATGAGAAGAGTGGAGAGATGTCGTCAATAAAACGGTCTTCTTTATTTTACTCTTGGTATCCCCCTGAGTCGGTCGATATGATGTAGGTGGGCGATAAGGATTCACCTACGTATATCCTCTAGAAGCTACGCTGGGAATAGGGGTGGCTATGATTTTGAGGAATCATCAATCACAAAATGGTCGACAACGTGTACCTCGTGGACTACTATAAAATTCTTGGATGATGCAATTGTCAATTCATAGACAAGAAGTATGTGGGAGGCTATCCAATGAGGTCAGACGGAGTTCGATGTTTTTCTAGCCCAAAAAAATTTAGGTCAACCAAATTGACATCCCGATCTCTTAATTTTCTCTTATTATAAGGCTCTACACACGAGAAAAGTCCGATTAGTCACAGAAATGGCTAAATTTTTTTATTTCTTCTTCCTCCTCTACGTGTACCCTCTAGAAGCTTCGTTGTGTAGTTTTCACCATATAATGTCAAAGAAAACACTAAGACACCCTTGTCAGTGTCTTTTTATGATTTGGACATCCAAGTCACAAGATTACGGGACTTGTCTCTAGCTTGGAAATGTTAGGTATTAGACCTAAGACAATTCCTAAGATCATAACAATAACTAATTCCATTTAACCCCAGATTAGTCCCGCAAATCCGATTAATGGATATAATTACAATTGCAATACGAAAAAAATCTTTCATTTTCTTGGATGGGAAGTATTACATAAATGCAGATTACTTCCACTAGTAATGGGTGAAGGGGAAACGAACTTATCCTTCCGCTATTTCAACAGTCATAAAGGCGACCTCACCGTCAATGTCATAAACATCATCTTCCTCGGTCTAGGTTGTTATACTGATGTTGCGAGGATGAGATAGTCGGTAATAAATGACTCAAAAAAATTTATGAGGTCATTTAATACTTTCTCATGCACCTAGACATAGTCGAGATGGGTAATAGACAGAGAAAGACATAAAGAAGGAAGCTTGAATGTTTGGAACTCAAGCTTTGAGAGAGAAGGCAAAAAATGGGAGTGTACCTTCGAATGATCAAGTGAAAGAGTGTATAAGGGTGATTAAAACCCTTTTACCTCTTTTTCCAGAAAAAAGGAGATGAAGTGACATCTCTCCCGGGTATAGAGCCTCATTCCAGTTTCCCCAAGTCACTCATTTCATGAACAATGATTGTCTGGGGAAGAGAAATTATAGCACATGGTTATCTTAGGCATATGGATTACATGCATCGGCTTAATTGATTACACTTCCACTGAGTCTAAGTTGGGTGCATGTTAGTTTAACAAGAGATGCTTGAGGAAATTAAAGCCCACATGTGCACAATTAATAAAGTAGAATTAGGTTGACCAAGCCTAAAGACTGACCACCCCTAATTTTGGGGGCAGTTAAAGGGATTGTTACACTAATATGCCACTTGGAAGTGAGAAAGAAATGCAATGTAGTTTCTCAAAGAAAATTTATCTTCTAACGAAGAATCATGAAAAATGATGACCAGACATGGCCGAATACAATCCAACTGTAAGATAAGATCAAACTGGTAATTGATAGCCATAAGGAACACCTATAATTTTAGGGAACTTATAACTATAAATGGTAGCAACCTCAATGATTCTAGGAACAATTAACCATATTATTGTAATCACGTCTAGAACTCTATGATAGGAACCCTATCATTCTAGTTGTTTTCTCTTTTCTCCATTAATGAATCTCTTTGTCTCTCCCTTTCTCGTGGATGTAGGAAGAGTGACATGTCGAACCATGTAAAATTATTTGTGTTCTTTTCATACCGCATTCATTTATTGGGGTCAAATTATAATGTTTCAATTATTGGGGTTTAATATCCCCTATAAGATAATTTCAATAGATTTCTAAATAATCACAATATTAGAAGTTGTATAAGAAAGTGATTACATATTTTCTAATATATTTGTAGAAAATATTTTTACAATTTTCAAATAGATAATGTATTTGTAACACCCCGTGTTTTTTATAGTTAATTAAATTAATTATTTGGAAATTTCAAAAAAAATGGATTTAATTATTCTTACTTATTAAATATGTTGGTTTTTATATATAAAAATAAGGTTTTAAGTGGAATTTAAATCGGGATTAAAAATTGAAAATTATAACTTTTCCTATAAAAATCAGGCGAGGATTCGAGCTAAGGAGGATAAAAATAATATTTTTTAAAATATGACAGTCCGATCGATCTAAATTTTCCACAGCAGCTCCATATCGCCGTTCTCTTAAACATATTAAAATTTCAAGCCATTATGATGGTCCGATCGTCCGTAATAATTTTTCGAGTGTTTGTATTTGATTAGGACTCAAATTCTTTTTGGTATATAAAAAAAGTGACGGGTTTAGGACTTTTAAAGACACTTTCTTCTAATCCTTAAGAGCATCAATCTCCTCTTTTACATATTATTCCTCCCTCAAAACCTTAACTCCATTGGAGAGCTATTTTCAATCCAAATTTTGAAGCTTTAAACCGGGTTTTCTCAAGATTGTTCAAGAACGTCTCTTTGCTACTTTTTTTAGAGGAATCCAACCGTGTGGTCAGAATTTCTTCATCTTAATCTCAGGCATGAATACTCTATTCCTTTCCTTTAGTATTATGCGTTTTAAGTGTCGCCTAAATCCTTAATCATGTTTTTTTTCTTAAAAGAGATTAGTGATTGAATTAGGAATAATGATAACAATTTTTGGAACTGTTTTTATAAAATCTTTCAATATGAATAAAATTCGTAACCCTTGGGTACGTAGGATTTATGAGTAGATTTTGGGTTTTATTGTTGTAGATTGCGTGTAGAAAAACCTTAGTTTTGATTTAAATGAATTTGTAGGAGTATAACTCATGTAATTTGTGTTGAGATAATGAAATTGGAATTATGATGTATTAATGATGAAATCTCGGTGTATTTAATTTAAAATAATTAAATGGAATTAATTGGGTGTTTATGACAATGTGAAAATTAAATTAAGATTTAATTGAATTGGACTATCATGTGTAGTTTGGTACATTGATTAATTATGCTTGTTCATGTGACTTATTGGTATTATTAAATTGCCATTGTGACGACCGGGTGTTGGGTATTTTTGCTCTCCCTATATTTTAGGATGTCTTCTATGTATGGGACTAGTGGGTAGGCCTTTTGATGATTTTTGTCGTCTAGTTATGGGACTAGTGAGGGTAAATTATCGCAATTTTATCATATCGGGGGTGGGCTGATTTTCGGTATTTTATCATAGCGTGATAATGATTATGTAGGACCGTAGGT
Organism: Sambucus nigra; assembly: GCA_949130495.1. Classification (NCBI taxonomy): domain Eukaryota; kingdom Viridiplantae; phylum Streptophyta; class Magnoliopsida; order Dipsacales; family Adoxaceae; genus Sambucus; species Sambucus nigra. Next base: position 368,801,948 of record OX422212.1, read on the forward strand.
AAACACCCCACGACCGCGGGTGTGCAGGCTCGCTAACCTCCCGCTGCTAAGTCGGGGGAAGGGAAGATCTGGTTGGTTTGGTTTTTAAAGCTTCTTATACACGAAATTTTGTTTATTCACATTAGATTTCTCTCAAGCCCCTTTCTTCCTCTTTATACAAATCTAAATTCTCTGTAACCTCTCCCTCTAGAAACCAAACAACATTATAAAATCTTAAAGATTAAAATACAAGAATCGTAGATAGGATTAAGAAGGAAGTACTAGTGAAATACAAGAAAATTCAAGGAGGGTTTTCAAAGTAATTCAAGGCTATTTCTCTAAGGTTCAACACTTCAACAAGTCAATCTCACTTTTGGGAAATATGAGGCAAGTTATCATTCTACTCTTCTTCATTTATATATACAAATGATAGGTTCATCTAAACTAAGTTACAAGGCTTAAATTTTAGTAGAAACATGTTAGGGTTTCACATCCCCTCAATTATTTCCCTCGTATGATGATATTGAAGTAAGATCCACGTGTGAATCTATGTTTAGGGTTTAATTGATAGGATTATTGGTTAATTAAGATTAATTTTTAGTAAATTGCATATTAGGATTTTAGTAATTAGTAATGTGCCTAATAATTGATTACACTTGGAATTTGATAATTATCATATGTAAGAATTATGTTATTATTGGAAACAGATTTAAGGATATATAGACTTACAAACCTAACATCGTAAGTTGTACCCTTAAATATAAATGCCTAAATAATGGAGATTATTGTATAATGATTAGTAATTCACTTTTAATTCTATACATAAATATATAATTGATAATTACCCCATGATTGGTAGGCTTAGTATTGTGATTTGAATTCCTTCACATTATAGTTAGTTCGGAATTTGATTTGGAACTAGGATATACCCTTAATATTACTATTGGGACTTTAATTGGTTAATATTGTATTAAGCCCTTAATTATCTCTCATAATTTGTGGGGACTTTAATTAGTAAATAATTGTCTTAGATTGTTATTCGGAATATATAATTGGTTCAGATGGTGGGGTTTTGTTGTTGGCTTGGGAAATTGAATTTTAATTAGATAAACTATAACAATTCACCTTATGAACAATATAAAATTAAGTTAGTGTCTTGAAGAGTGACTAATCTAATAAAAAATGTATCGATGCGTTCCTCATTTAGGTTTCATTTATGAGACGTCCCGCGTATGGAGTCTAAAGAAGGTTAGGAGTTAGGATCTTAAGAATTATATAATTAATATTTCACCTTTTATAAAAAAAACAGGCAGAATATGTTTACATATGTAGTTAAGATAAATCCCTTTGTTGAAGAAGAATGGTTAAAATAAATGATAATCGAAAGTTACCATGGTATAGTAAACGGGTGGGGTAAAATTAATATGATGAGATTTTAAGTGAGTAATAAGTAAATTTTGGAACGTGAAATCATGTATCCAAAATAATAAAAATTCTTAATTCAAAATAAAGGATTGAGATGGTTATATGAGTGTGTGTGGAGAGAGGATACTTTATTTTTTGTGAGCCTGTGATGCTTGTCTAATTAGATAGGATGAATCACAGTTATATGTGTTGCGTTATAAGTGAGTGGTGGGCCCATGCTAGTGAATGGTGTGTCTGGATTAAGATGCAATTTTAATTATGCATCATGCGTACTTAGTGGGCCCATGATAGAAAATTATGGTGCCTGGATGATGTGATGAGTTTATGATGTGATGAGTTTATGTGTTATGTATTACATGGCTTTCGGAGACTAGGGAGAAGTGGCAGATTGCGGATAAGGTTAAATTAATTAATAAATTAATTAATTTTTGAAACTGAATGTTTAATTAAAATCAGTTGTGAGGTTCCGTTTTATATGCATGGGCATTTTTATAGGTTAGATAAGTTGTGGAGATATCATTTTTATATAAAATTGCTTTTTAGTTGTGTAGCTTTGGCAACTTGCTAGGCTTTGGCCCATTTATTATCGTTGATACATTTTGGGTGCTTGGGATGGACCATGAGAATAGTTTCCTTCCATCTAGCACAAATTATTTATCCTCTCTATGCCACATTCACCATGAGGATATTTGATTTATATTCCTTTGAGTAGTTATGTATTCTACTTCCCAGTTAGCTTGTGTTGAGATACACTATTACCTTTCAATAGCATATATTATGGAGATATTTGAGACTTGTATCTTATATTTCAGTATTATTTTATTGGTTTGAGACCTAGACTTTACTATTGAGGCTTATGGGTTGATTTTGTTTGACCTATATGCTGAAATACTTTTATATCCTTTTAGTTTGATGTGGTGATGAATCAGTTTATAGTTGAGGTTTATCATATTGCATCTTTATATCTTCTCATATCTATTTCTTTTTATTCTATACATGCTGAGAATGACATTCAAATTATTTTAGAAATTCGTATATTTTAAAATTGGGACTTTATCAACCCTGATATCATGTTATACGACTTTTTACAACTCATGTTTGAGATTTCATCACCACCATTGTAGGTCATGGGCGTACGAGCCTCAAAAATTCCACTTACTTGTGGATGCACGAGTCTGAAATTTTCTTGTAGGACGTGGGGATTCATTTCGTATCATTATTTGATGGCATCCCCCTAACAGGACCTAAATTCCCATCCACTCGTGACCAACTAGTCAATATATTATATAATTGCTTCGATGGTTCCCCTTCTATGACAAATTTCGGTGTTGGTCCGAGTTAAGGTTAAACTAGATTACAGAGACTTTTTCATAAGGTTGAATAGGGCGTGTGTGAGGCAACATTAACGTGACATACACATTCGTACATTCATTGTTTAATCGTAGTTACCCTCTTATCTTATTGAATCAATATTTATGGCGTGTAAACATATGATATCGAACTTACAAACAGAATTTGGACCATACATGGATTTTTTATTAGGGCAGTGTTGCGCTCACTACATTATACCTCAAGTTGAGTCAAACTACCAGTCCCGATGAGAGTGATATAGCCGATCCTCCAGCAGGTATTGCGTTATTTTTGGTTTCGTAGGTAAACTTTTATGTGTGAGATAACTAATGTATTTCATATATTATGGCATATAGTTATGGGGCTACGGGTGAATATCTCACATTCGTCTAGAGCATGTAGTGCGTGATGTTGTTGAGCAACCATTTATTGAGGGTTAACAACCATTGCCAATTGTTCTACTAGTGTGTATGTTAAATTTAATCATCTTCTTATCATATAAATAAATCATCACCAATTTTCCACACCCATTATTTTGAGTACATTATCGCAAGCGTATTGATGTTTATTGCTAACTTAAATAACTTAGACATAATTTGTTTCTTTTCAAGTGGGTTGTACTGTTACTGATGCATGAATATCCCATGCATTCCTTTAAGTTATGTCCTCGGTCAATTAAACCTGATGAGGCATGCTCTAATAGTAAAGCATTTATGAAATTAACATCCATCGATTTCCTTTTCACTACATTGTTCATATAGATTCAAAAAATCAATCCTTTTATAGTTGATTCGATTGCCTTACCTAATTTGGTTCGAGGTTTGGAAAGGGAATGGGAATCCTTGATTCTAGGAATTTTTTATTCCTAGAATCTTGAATTATTTTCCATTATTTAGTTCAAGTAAAAATTCTCTTTTCCCGACATCTAAATTTATTTTCCATATTTGGTCTGAGAAGAATTGGAAATTAATAAATATCATTCAACTAAAATACGCTTCTACTTCATTTGAGAGTGTGTTGTGAGAGAGTTTGCATCTGATTGTGTGTGAAAGTGTGTATGTTTGAGTGTGTATGTGTGTGTGTGAGAAAGAGAGAGAGGGAGTGTGTGTCTGTAAGTGTATGCTTGTATATGTATGTGTGTGAGAGTGTGTGTGTGAGCACTCGCGTGTGTGTGACAGAGGGCACATGTGTTTTTGTGTAAATGTTTTATGTGAGAATGACGGTGTGGTTTGTATGTTTGTGTGTGAGACGCACACACATATAGTGTATGTGTGCGTGTGAGAGAAAGATAGAGAGAGAATATGTGGGTGTGGGTGTGAGAAAGAATATGTGTGTGTGTGTGTGTGAAAGAGAGTATAATTGTGTGTGAAAAAAGGTGTGTGTAAGTTTATGTATGAGAAAGTATAATTATCTCACCAAAAAAGTAAGTTAGAATTTTTGGGAATATAGCATTCCCCCCATTTTAGAGGGGAAAGGGGAACTTCGATTTTGTGGGAATTCTAAATTCCATGAATTCTTAGTTCCCCCAACCAAACATTGTAACTCTAGATGAGGGGAATTCTAAATTCCATGAATCCTAAATTCCCTTTCCAAGCCTCAAACCAAACTAGTCCTTAAGGTTAAACTGGATTACGAAGATTTTTCATAAGGTTTTAAAGGGTGCGGGCAAGGCTACATTGACTTGACATGCTCGTTCATACATTTATTAGCTAACCGTAGTCACCATCTTATCGAATCAATACATGTGATGTGTGAACCTACGATATCTCACATACTTATAGGATCTGGACGATATATGGATGCGTTGTTTGGGAAGCATTGCGCTCACTACATTATACCTGAAATTGAGTCAAACTACCAGTCCTGATGTGAGTGATATAATCGATCCTCTTGTCATGCTTCAGGTATTGTGCTATTTTGGGTTTGTTCGATAACCTTGTATGTGTTAGACAACTAATGTATTATATATATTCTTGCGTACAATTATGGGGGTAGGAGCGCACATCTCACATTGGTCCCAATTGTAATAACCATACTTCCCATATACATTATATTGCATCTACACATCTTATAGTTATACCAAAAGAAACATCACATCGCAACCATATTCACCAACCGGTGTGTGTGTGTATATATATATATATATATATATATATATATATATATATATATATATATATACACACACACACACACACCTTATCAGTATGATATTTCACTAGAACTAAATATTAGATATATAGCCAAAAAAATCCTAAAGAAAATACAAATTACCCTAATGACCCTTAATTTTGAAAATTTCCAAAAATGCCACTAAAAATTCAAAACTTCATAAAAACCCCATAATTAACCTCAACCTCAGAACCTATTTACAAAAATGACCCATAACACTTAGAATTACTATATTTACAAAGACCTGCACTCACAAGTTTATAATATTACATATTAGGCCCTAAAACTTTCAAAAATACATGGAAAAAGCCCAAACATGGAATCATAAACTACCTAAGGACCTAAAACTCAAAACAAACATTTCACAAAAACCCATGCTGATGTGGCGCCACCTAGGAAGATTATAGATCAGGTTGTGCACATGTAAACATAGGGCCTCCTCATGCCTCCACAAGCTTGCAAACCAAAACTTAATTGAAACAAGGATGAAATCCACCTCCAAACCAGCCATTGAACTCCTCTTAACTAGACCTATAAAAGCCCTCACTTACCTCAGAAAAAACTCACCCCTTCACTATTCAAATTCGAAGCTTAGTTTTAGAGAATTTTGGTATTCAATCATTTAAGGTATCAAATTCAGTCATTTCAATTTGGTTGAGTTTCTGCAATAACATGGGATCATTTTCATTAATTACATGCTATTCATTATGTGTATAAAGCACTGAATAGGCTTGAATATTAAAAAACACCATGAACGCTTGAGCTTTAATGGTGGATTTTGTATTCCTAACTTTGAATAAGTTTTAAAGTTGGAAAACACAAGCTCTAGTTCTTAGGAACCTAGGTGAAATGGTCAATTTATGTTTTAATACATGTTGATACCCCAAATCACAACTTGAGTTTTTTGGTCCAGAAAATTTTAAAGATGAAATTCTCTTTGTACAGTATAAATTAAAACCTGAACTAAAGCAATTATCTTCCATTTTTACCCATAAACACAACCATGCCTAATCTGTGGCTTGAATTTAACCAAAAACCCACGAATATCCATGTCAAAGTTTACCTATTTTTATAGAAATTGAACACAAGGCTATACTCAACCTTAACTCGTGAAAATTGTATATTTGTATTCCTTATGAAAAATTAGTAAGAATGTCTTTTGAATCAACTCAAATGGTATTCTGTAATGGTTGTAATCAGTGGTCAAAGTTTTAAAACACTAAAGTCAAAATGTAAAAGATTGAAGATGAAGTGTGGTACAAGCATGAGAGTGGGGTCAAACTAGGCACGTGGGGGATTTGACCCACCGCATGATAACGCATCCCTTATAAAAAAAACTTTTAATTTTTTTCCAAATTTTTTTAGGAAAAATGGTATATTATAACACCCTTTTCGGACAATCAAAACTCATTTTATGAGAAATCTTAGAAAATGAATTAAAACTTACAATTTTCACTTTGCACATAAACCCCTAGATTTTTTTAACTTATGAATTTGGACACCCATTTTCAATTACAGGTTCTTAAACATAAAATCTCTTACACCAAATTCCAAATAAGTCCTATAACCCCAGTTTACATATATTTTCAAATTAGCCCTAAAGTTTGTTTTTTCAAAAACTTAACTATTATTCATTAACAAATTTTTATGAAACAATATCTTACGTACTTTATCTCATTACAGACAAACCATTTTCAAACCCTACATAAGAAGTGACCAAATTAAATAAAGACTAATATCAATGTAGGGAAATTCTATTTCGATATTATTTCACACAATTATCTTAATTTTTGCAATTATTTATATCACTTTGTGATAGTTCCCCAAATCTTATTCTCATTTATGAACGCTTTTCTGTAGTTCACAGTCCGTTAAACGTGATTCAATTTTAAAAATCGTATGTTGCTTTTTTAACCAATGACTTCAATTTAAATTTAATTTCATTACCTCCCCCATAGCAATTATTGACCCCCTATGTGGGCTAGATACCTTAGTATAACTCTTCAAACACCCACCTTACAAGGGGAAACCTCCACCTCTTTTCCCTTGGTTAAGGGGTCACGCAAAGCTTCTTTAAGATTTGAGACCAAGGGATGCAACTCTCTTAGAATAGAAGGATTGTTGTGGTTTGCCCCAAAATCCCCACCTACCCCCGAGTCTTCTTACAAAAAAGGTATGGTTTTTATAAGATCCAACATTGAGCCTTTAGCAGGGACAGATCCCGGGTTTTACTCATCCACTAGTTTGACGCCGGGAATAGGAAATTCCACCAATGTATTGAACTTTAAACGTTTGGTGGTCTTAGACCTCTTCTTAGTAAGGGCTTCTTTGGCAAGTTGGTTGGCCATTCCTCTCCCACCACCACCACCACCCCCCCCCCTCCCCGTTCATCTACTGAATCAACAACAAATAATAAAAGTCAAATTAATTACAGGGGAACAATCAGAATATAACACAATTGGCCCTTCAGTTGTGGAGATAACTTCCTTAATCCGTAGAGGAAGCTTAGCCTTACCTTTAGTTTTATTGTCCTCAACCTCGGAGGCCTCAGGGACCTCAATAAATACATCAGGAGTTTCTTTCCTCTTTCGGGACACCAAGATAAAAGGATCGAACTCCAAAGTGTCCCCAACCATAATTTTGGGAGCAGTATGAGCATCACTAGAAGTTAAAGACTTATACTCAGGTCCCCACCCACTATTAAAAAGGCACTTGGCTATTACAATGATCTTAGATGGAATGGAGGATAGATTCAAGGACTTAGACATCCTGTCCACCTCCTTTTGAGAAGGCTCGAGAACCACTCTAAAAAGAGAAAAGATGGTCAGAAATTATAATAGAGGTCGAGAAGAATTTAGATGTAGAGGCAGAGGTAAAACTTTTACTGACTTACAATTGGAGGAGTGCACCATAGAGTAGGGCAACCAATTGGTTTGATGGGGTCTGAAGTGGCCCAAGCCCCACCAATGAAAAATAATCTATCCTTATAGTTTTATAGTGCGTTGTGCTTATCTTTGGAAAAAATTATAGTATCCCTATGGGCTAGATACTTCAGACCCTTGTCTTTGGATTTTTTTGTTCCTGGACCCGGTGCAACTTGAAGAACTGGGCAAAGGACAAGTCATGCTTTCCTTACTTGATTCCCTAAAAGCCATAACAGTGGCCATCAAAGACCTCTAAGAATTGGATACTAACTAAGCGGGAGCTATCCAACTGGCCATTAAGATCCTCATCCCAAGTAATGGTAAAGAGAACCTTAACCCATAATGGAGGAAACACTAATTAAAACACACATGTTGATAAACCAGGGAACAAGCCTTCTCATTAGGCTTAGCAAGCCTTAGGATGATAGAGTATAGATTTGATTATTCTTTAGATTGTCTACTTGGTTCCGCTCGTTGATCCTAGAGGCAGAATAGGCCTCGCCAGCGAAGTCAGGGTCATTAGCCCCAATGGTGCCAGAAGTGATAGACTATGTGGGGAGATGCCCCGACATCTCAATTCTTTTTTTCTCAATTGGAGGTAGATAAATGTGAGGACTAACAGCATATATAGTTTTTGGGTCCAAGACTTTAGAAGGAGAAATGTGCTCAGCATACATTATGTATGTAATAAAGGAAGAAGAACTCAAAATTTTGTGAATAATGAGAAGTTATCTCATAAAGTGCTAGAGAGAGAAAAGCTCGATTAAGGTGTGAAGAATCAAACCAACCCACGGGGCTCATTTATAGCCATAGAGGCTTGATGCTTCAGTCCCTTCAAACCCTATGGAATGTCCCATTAAGTGCTCTCAACCACTTGTAATATCTTTCTCAATGCACCCTCATTATAACAAATCTTGGCAAAGTATGACTCTACCCCTAACTTGCATAACAAATAAGTGTTTCCCCTCATAACCTTTGCAATAAGCAATAAGAGGTTACTGAAGATACGCTATTACACACTTGGTATTTAATAGGATATAAAACTCCTCGACTACCCTCAAGAAAGAAAATGTCCCATGGCTAGGACTCTTAACAAAAACAGATCACTTCTTAGTCCCCAAGACCTCCTCTACTCTTAAGGATAAGCCACAATTCTATAAAAGACCTTAACTATTTGTCCTCCTTCCTAATATGGACTGTTATTCCAACATACATCCTCAATAGAGCTTACAAACCATGGGACTAGAGTTCTGCTATGTCTAACGCTCAGAGTAGACCTCGAGCTGAAGAGAAATGACCTCCCAAGGTCGCCTCACCCTCATCACTGAGGTATATCATTGCACATTACCCCATGAAAAACTTATGGTTACTCCACGATAATTTTATACCTTCGAGGACCTCCATCAGAGCTTCTATGAACAGTTTGGTAAAGTAGGTGAGAAGAATAACACTATTCCACCTACCACCGCCACTCAAGCTCACAAGCATTAAAAGCTCACATCCGCATTTAATGTTACTAGCAACTATCTTACACCACCTTCAAATCCTTTGACCAACACTCAACCACCCTGATGACTTCGTCAGACCTCAGAGGCACCACAACCATGTTATAACAATCCACCCTTTATCTCTCCTATAGTTTTCATGTAAAAGGAAGGTTGGTAAATGATTCAAAGGCAACTAATCTCAAGCATTCTAAGAGATTAATAAATTCATAATATCATGGGATCAGAGAACTTCGACTTCCATCATCCACTAGTGTGTACCCCTTATTACAGAATCTTTAACCCATTGTTGAAAGTGTAAAATTGTAACTTTTATCATTTCCAGTTGTCTTATACTTGATTTATCTTGTCGATCCCTAAACTAATACTCGGGAACCCTTATATAAGTCCATCAGTTACTTCCTAAGGTTCTCTAGGTTATTGACAAAGTCCGTAAGACCTAAAACTCTCTTGACCAAAGCTCAAGAGGTATCCTAGGTTTTAATAACTCTTTTATGATCTAATAAACAGCATAACACCATTTGACAGTGAATATGGGATCTTCACTTAAGCTCTAACCCAATTTAAACCATTGTGGCTATCCCGAGGGGGTTTTTCAAAGTGAGATCATGGCCTCTATTTATAGGGCCTAGGGGGTGCCGATCGACATGGCTCTAGGCCTGCCTATCGGCATACAACCCTAAACACACTACCAATAGGTAGGGTCCTGGGATTGCCAATCGGCAGTTTGAGGCAGATTTTCAAAAAAGGCTGTAAAATGTGAATTGTGAGTCAGAATCATGCACGAGGAAGATCCTTAGAAAGGATATTCAGATCCTTTTAATAATCCATTTAGCCATTCCCAATTTTGAGAGTTGAGTGAAGTCAAACGGGGCTCGAAAGTGCCGATTGGTCACTGAATAGGAAATTTATGAAGATAAATGGATCATTTATCCGTATCATAAGGCCGATTCATGCATGGGATGGACCATTGGAAATGGTATTCATAGCCCTTAGAGATTTCATTTAGCTTTATTCGGCTTGAGGAGTTGACCTCGGTCAAACGGGGCCAACAAACTCCAGGTGACTCTTTAAAGTAAAATGGTTTATTCGTTCGTACCGTAAAGTTAATTCCTGCACGGGGCAGACCATTGGAAATAGGATTTAGATACCTTCAAAGATTCATTTAGCCTTATTTGAGTTGAAGAGTTGATAAGATTCAAAAGGAGCTCGGAAGTTCCCGATGGACTCTAGATTAGTTTTTAGGGTAAAATGGATCCTTTGTCCAAACCGTAAGGATGATTTGCACACGAGGCAGGACATTAGAAAGGGTATTCAGAGCCCTTCGAAGTTTCATTGAGAATCTTCTCAAACGAGGAAGTGATCAGAGTCAAAATGGGGCCCGAGAGCGCTTGGGGGTCTCCAAATCAGTTTCGATAGTTAAACGGACCATTCATCCAAACCAACAGGATGATTCGCACACAGGGCAAAACATTGGTGTGGGCATCTTGTTTCTCCTCCCGAGGCCAGTGCTTGCTCGTGCGGTGGAGAGAGGGACAAGATCTCAAGCCCTTTTTAGGAGATCTTCGATCGTTGTTGATGTGGGATGATGTGAAGAGATAGAGTCGCTAGCCTATTTTTCACACAACAGGAAAAAGAAATATTATCGCCTCAAGAGAACGGCATCAAAGACATATTGATGCTTGCGAAACCCATTAGTTCAAGGATTCGAGGGCTAAGTTATGGAATAGAAAGGTGTTAGGCACCCATCCCTCCCTTTATCTCATAGCCATGTGTTATTATTCTCCTTAATAACTTTGTGGAGTGTGTGCCCGTGTATATATAAATGGAGAATGGAATTTCTCGACTCGCGCCATAGAGAAAGGCAGACTGAGGTCATCCGTATGAGTGTTCCCAAAATAATAATTAAAAACATAATATGTGCGCTCATAGGAATTTCGATCGTTATGGTGAAACAATGATATGTGTTAGATAAAGTGTGAATAAGAATCACAAGTATAATAATATAAAAATAATATATGAATAAAAAATATGAACAGAGGACTCGTGTCTCGGGTTTTGACCCGAGACACCTATGTAGCCTAAAAAGGCATCAAATTCCATATAATTCGCATGCAACATGAGGGTGGTGTTTATCCCATAAATCCAACTGGGGATTTTATTTACATGTGTATGTGTGTGTAGAAAAATGTTGTTTTAATTTTAAAAAATGAGGTGAAAACTCTCATTTGGAGTTTATGAGAAACCCTTTTTTCCTTGTTTTGGGGTTTTGTATGGAAAATATGTTATGTGCAATACTAATAATAAATAATGGGATTATTAATTATGTGGACTAACAAAGATGAAATGCTAAGTAAGGATTTAAATAACTAATGCAAAAATAAGGAAATTAAGAGAGAGAGAGAGAGAGAGAGAGAGAGAGAGAGAGAGAGAGAGAGAGAGAGAACGGAATGTTTAAACCTTCTTTGGAAACTTGAAGGTTGATCTTGATTGATGAAAAGGTTGTCCTTAAAGTGGATGGAGGTGGTAGGATGAAAGGGAAAGGACTTTTTCTAAAATTGGTGTGAAAGGAATGGAAGTGGAATATGGAGGAGAGATTTCAATAGAGAAACTACGCTAACTTTGAGAGAATGTTGCTGAGATCATTGAGAGAGATATTTCTGAGGTTGCTTTCAAAGTGAGCTCATTCCCTCCTTACAAAGGGTCAAGGGGTTCTGATTGACATTGTACTTAACCTACCTATCGGTAGGAATCCCTAGACACACTATCGATGGGCAGGGAATGTGGTTTTCCATTCGGCAGTCCCATGCATATTTCTCAAAAAACTAGTCATAAAATGTAATTCGAAAATCTGAATCATGCATGGGATAAACTTTTAGAGAGGGGATTCAAAGAACTTTAATAATCTATTAGGCCGCTTCCGAGTTCAGGAGTTGACTTTGGTCAAACGAAGCTCGGAAGCACCTAGCGGTCTTTCGAATAATAGATTCCCAAATGAAACGGATCATTCGTCTGAACTATAAGGTCAATTTATGCAGAAGACGAACTTGAAAAGGATTTTCAGATCCCTTAGAAGATTCGTTCAGTTTCATTTGGTTCGGAGAGTTAACCTTGGTCAAATGGGGTCCAAAAGTGCCCGGCGACCCTTCGGAGTAAAACTATTCATTCGTTCATATCGTAAGGTTGATTCGTAGATGGGGTAGACCGTTGGAATGGTTATTTAGATCCCTTCAAAGTTTCATTCAGTCTCGTTTGGTTTGGAGAGTTGGCCTTGGTAAAACAGGGCTCAAAAGTGCACGGTGACCCTTCGGAGTAAAATGCGTCGTTCGTCCGTACCGTAAGGTTGATTTGCACATTGAGTGGACCATTGGAAAGAGGATTAAGAACCCTTTAAAGATACACTCATCCCTTTTTGATCTGAAGAGTTGATAGGAGTCAAACGGAGTCCGGAAGCACCCGATTATTTTTTACTCAGTTTTTGTGGGAAAACAGATCATTTATTCAAACCATAAGGCCAATTTGTGCATGAGGTGGACCGTTAGAAATGGGATTCGGAGCCCTTTAAATATTCATTGAGCTTCCACTCGATCGAGGAATTTTATTAGGATCAAAAAGGGCTCAAGAGCACTCAATGGCTTCTCAGTTGATTTTCAAAAGTTAAACAGACCATTCATCTGAACTGTAAGGCTAATTCATGCATGAGGTAGACCATTGGAAATGGGATTCAAAGCCCTTCAAAGATTTATAAACTTCTACTCAAAAAAGAAAGTTAACCAAAGTCAAACGGGACCAGGGGCGCCCAATAGCCTTCAAATCAGTACTTAGATTATGACATAGGGTTCTATGGAGAAGGATGAAGTGCTAGGGACCTAAGGAGATGCTTAGGAGGTTATATAATGTGGTGTCTATAGAGAACCTGGACGGGTGATCTTGGAACAAGTTAAAGTCATCGAATAGACCCCACATGGATATTGGGGAAAGAGGTCAATTTTGCAGACCAACGGGATGAGGATGATCGATTCAGAGGGTCGAGGTCGATTCTTAGGACCTAAGGTAATGCTGGGGATGACTGATTTAAGGGTCAGGGTCAATTCTAAGGACCTAAAGTTGGACGACCGATTCTGAGGATCGGGGTCAATTGTGAGGACCTAAAGTTGTGCCGAGCAATTCTGAGAGACGAGGTCAATTCTAAGGACCCAAAGTTTGGATGACTGATGCTGCGGGTCGAGATTAATTCTCAGGACCTAAAGTTGGATGACCAATTTTGAGGGATGAGGTCTATTCGGAGGACTTAAAGTTGGATGATCGATTCTACGGGTCGAGATCAATTCTGAGGACCTAAAATTTAGGAGATCGATTCTGAGGGTCGAGTTCAATTTTAAGAACCTAAAGTCGGAAGACCGATTCTATGGGCTGAGGTTAATTCTGAGGGCCTAAAATGATAATGACTGATTCTGAGAGTCGAGGTCATTTCTGAGGACCGAAAGTTAAGGCGACCGATTTTGAGGGCCAAGGTCAATTCTGAGGACCTAAAGTTATGACGACCGATTCTGAGGGTCGAGGTCAATTATAAGGTCCTAAAGTTATGACGACCGATTATGAGGGCCGAGGTCAATTCTGAGGACCTAAAGTGTGAACAACAGATTCTGAGGGCTGAGGTAAATTCTAAGGACCTAAAGTTGAGGTGGCCTATTCTGAGGGTCGAGGTCAATTCTGAGGAAATAAATTTATGACGACCAATTTTGAGGGACGAGGTAAATTCTGAGAACCTAAAGTTTTGACGATCGATTTTGAGAGACGAGATCAATTCTGAGGACCTAAAGTTGTGATGATCGATTCTGAGGGTCGAGGTCAATTCTGAGGGCTGATGATAATTTCGAGAACCTAAAGTTTGGACGACCAATTTTAAGGATCGAGGTCAATTATGAGCACCTAAATTTTAACGACCAATTTTTAGGGCCGACGTCTATTCTGAGGACCTAAAGTTTTTATACGGGGAGGTCTGCTCTTTGGGGAGTCTTTGGTACTTACAGCTTTGTTAAGGATTGGATCATTTTGAGATTATACTGGGTAAATACATCTGACTGGAGATCATATCTTTTAAAGGGAGATATCTTGGCTGGGGGAAGCTAAAATTCTTATAGTGGATGGATTGGGAGTAAGTTTAGTTTACGGATTTCGCTAGGGATTTTTGGGGAAGCATTCAATTTGGGTTTCTCTTGGGAATTATAGTGGACTTTTGGGATGCACCATTTTACGGCATGTGTTTAAGGTTTTTGCTGTGGGGTAAGAGTGTAATATTAATTCAGTGAGGATTGTAAGAGCTTAAAATGGTTTTCTTTGGTGAAGAAATGTTCTAACTTTTTTGGCATTTTTAGAAATTTTTATCTCTTGAGTAGATGTTGATTCTCTGTTGGGGATTGCAGATGATCTTTTACCCTTTGGGATGATTCCTAAGGATACGTGGGTGATGGGTATGTAGATGCAGATGAAGAGGTTACAGTAGTATGAGTTTGGGTACGTATAGTACCTATGAGAGATGGTTATAGGGCAAATGAGGTGACATCTAATTCGGGTTTTCTCTTGCACATTCATCGTTGACTGGGAGCTCGGTGTTGACCATGTTATATGCTCGATGTAGCGGTATTGTACATGAAAAGAGACTCCAATAAGGCAAAAAAGATATTCATATTTTGATTATCTTGATTTAGTGGCTTGTTATACATGCATTTTAATTTGATGCTGAGTTTTTGCTATAAGAAAGAGTATGAAACGTGTGTTTTTTGGAGATTTTTTAATATGTTTGAGTAGAAGATGGCCTCGGAGGCTTGATTGAAAAAGAGCTTCCCTTTTGAAGGGATTTATTTTGAGAAAAAATGGAAAAATTGAGTTTTTTTTTTTTTTAATAGAGGAAGGCCTTGGCTGCTTGGTTAGTATGAGGATGAGGGGATAGAAAGATTGGTTATAAAGTGGGACTTGTCACCATCATTAGATTGTGCTGAATCTAGTGTGTTGAACAAACTGTAATGATGTTGGTTTTGCTGAAGTTGTTGCCTTGCATGGGATGTCACGCCCTACTACAGTGTTGTGTACTTTGGGAGAGAAGTGGTGGGACACCAACCAACCAGGCAGGAGCGTTTACGAATTATGAAAGGGTTTTAGTGATTTTATCTTTGACGGAGTTGTCGTCTTGGTCCTTACTGTGAGGCTTTTACTAGTTACGTGGGACTTAATGGTGGATCCCTAGTTGGATGCGACAACAGTGTGGATGTATTACTGTTGCAATCTGACGGTAGTGATATTGGCAGACACCCTGAACGGTCTTGATGCTTGGCGGGAAAGTCGCTCTGATTTTCCAAGAGGGAGCCCAGTGATGTTGTTAATATGGTTGGTTAAGATATTCTGTTTGGTAGTTCCCCCTGAGTATCCCTTAGTAGCCATACCGAATTTCTTTACTCGATACTCCATCAGTTTTGGCCCATCCATATGGCTATTGGTTTGTGGAGAAATAAGCTCGATACCTCCACTCGTTGGTTCCATGGTGGGGAGAGATGTAGCCGGCTCTAGAGCTGGGAGAATACCTGTATGTTCGGTTAGTTGGCCTATGATAGACTTTATTCTATTTATGTTGGCAGCTTCTGTGCCAAGTCGTATGGGAGAAAATAGTGCCTCCTCGGGCACTAGACTTATTTCCTATGGAAGGCTTAACTGAATCTATGCGTATGAGGGTAGGTTCTCTGTGGAAAAATCGTCGATCGTCAACCTATCCATATCAATACATAGGCAGGGTCTGGCATGTGTCTGGGGATTATCTGAAATGGTTGTGGAAGCGGGTCATGCCGAAGATATTGGCGAAGGAGACCTACCATAGGTGGTTTGTGTGACACCCCGCCTAATTAAATACCGGGTGATCAGTCCTTTATTAAATTAAAATCAAGGTGAACGGTTGGTTTATTCTTAGCATCACTGTCGAAAAATAAAATTTCCAATTTAAACACCCTAAATAATTAAGCTAAGTGTCAAAACAATTTTAAAACCTTATTTCCATTTTATTAAATCCAAATATGAAAAACTTTTTAAATAACCAACAATTTAACAACTCTGACATACTAAAGATGGATAATAACACACAAGAATTAGATTCATCCATATAAACCAAACTAGTTTAAACTATAAATAAAACCATCCTGACAGTAATTAAATCCCAAAGAGTACCAACTAATGGAAATATAAAGGAACATAAATCTCTGACAAAAATCCAAAATGAATACAGAAACGGTGACACATGCCCTAACTAATACGAACTAAAACTAGGAGTGGAGTCAACAATGAGGTCGTCTAAGCAATGGCCTGCAACTCCCACATAAGCTGCAGCGCGTCCGGTCCAAAGCAGCTAAGCATGACGCCCCTGTGGCTGCGCACCTGTATTATATATATATATATAAGAGAGAAGAAATAACGGGAAACGGGTCAGAGCCCAAGTGTAAAACAGTTTAAAATTAGTTTAGCAAGTATTTAAAATGCTTACCGGCTAATGTAACAACCATGTTAGTATGCGACACTCTCTTGAGAATTTCTCACCTCCCATCTAGTGTGCACGCCAACCGCACTATTAATCCCATAAGTTTATTTTAACTTAACCTCCCCCATAAGGTTTCATTCCGTCATATACTATGGCTAATATGATTAATTTCTGAAAATTAAGCTTTCTCATATATCTTAGGTTATTTGAAATGACTCAGTGATGTCACAAATATTTCAAAACACTTATAACATAATTGGAGTAATTATTCATTACATAACTACCTTTATACACAGTAGAAAGTTCCCATACTTAAATATATATATATATATATATATACACATTGGGCACCCCGCACAAAATCTACGGTGCTGGCATACTCTGCTATCAAGTCCCTGTATTACACATATTAAGGGAAATCATAGTTCGGAATCACTCTCGAACTGTATTAACATAAAACACATACAAATGGAGGCGAAGCATAGTTCCAAGTCATTAAGAGGTCAGCACATACCCTCACATCTCTTGGGACCGTCTGACTATCAATCAGATAGCCTATACCAAGGAATTCTATGTTCTAGGGTACGAGTCAATATCCCCTACAAAGACCCAATTGAGATAAGACCGTCCCGGTGCGGAAACTCCCGTAATAGCAAGTAGCCCGAGTATGATTTTTATACAGATATATAATATATGCACAATCACACCGTCATCTATACATATAAATATCCACATTTCTAAATTAGGTGCGCTCATGACCCATAATTGTAATTATCCGCTCTTAGCACATTTTTACTTGATTATCTCGCATAACGGATTTGTCACTTTTATTCTCATATATATAAGTTACTCCATACCTACTTCTCGTCTCTCAAAGTATTCTATCTCCCTAAGTATAATTTCAGTAGGCACTCTCACTTACCTTCTAGTCTAACTTCCTTACAAGTCTCGACCTTTTATTAAATGTACGCATGACTTCATATGTATGAATAACTCCCCGTTAACCCTTAATTTCATCTTACACTAAGTTCTCACTCAACGGAGTTTACTTAGACCCTACTGGTCCTATTTATATCCCATTATGCTCTAACAATAATAATCAAGGATTACTATGCAATTTAATCGGATTAGCCCAACATAAGGGGAAAATACAGTTTTCCAAGAGGGGTCGATCGATCGATCATCGATCGATGGACGTTCTTGGGTCGATCGATCGATCAAGGAGTTATGACAAAAACTGCATTAACCCAGTTACGGGTTTGCCTCTCCAACCTCAACCAAATCTCCATATATCATTCCCAAACTCCCAACCAACGTTACTACAAGTACTATATACCTAAGCACATGATTTTCTACGTAAGATATGTCCCAAATCATCAATTATAACAATTTAATGGGTAAAAATTTCGTAAACTTCAAGAACCCTAATTTTTCTTTTTCTTTCAATTCTTCCAATTCTTTTCCAGATTTCCTACTTCTAAATCCATACAAATTCGTGGTTTATCCTCTACATGCGATTTAGATATCCAGAATATGATTACTTCTTCAATAACATGTGATTTTACGTCTCAAAACCATACTTTCTTTCATGAAACAAGTTCTAAACAACCCTAAACTTACATAATTAAGACATTAACTAAAAATAAAGCAAGATAGATACTTGATAGGAATTTGAGTTTCTGATTTGAGGACGAAAGAGGTATGGTTGCGTTCCTCATCGCGCGATCTACGCTTTGGTCGTGGTGGCGGTGTAGACGGTTGAGTCATTGGCCTTGAGTTGCTTGGAAAGCTCTCCAAACCTTCTCTAATGTCCGTTCTTTGATTTTCTGATTTCTAACCCTAGAAGGCAACTCCTAAAGGCTGATTTATTCTTAGGAATTTCGTGGGTTTAATTACCCAAAAATGTTAAACGTCTATAATACCCTCCCAAGATGCTAATTAGGCCTAAAAATACCCCGAGACCCAAACTAAACCCCTGGGTACATTATTTTGACTATATCTACCCTTCTGAACACATTGGCGCACTCGAAATGATCATACGGGTGATTTATAATTTATTCACTTTTAATAATAATAATTTAGTCCTGATACGACACAGGTGCGTCTTGACTTAATTTCCATAATTGTCATATTATTCCCTCATAACAATTTTAATAAATTCAATCCTACGTATTACTCTACTCACTAAGTAATATTTAACAAATCAACAATTTTCCAATAATTACTAACTCTCGTCACGCTAGTAACATTTAAAACAAATTTTCGGATTAATATTAAATTAATTTATCTCAATTAAATTTAATAAATCCCTAAATTTAAAAGCCATAAAAATACGGGGTATTACATACCTCCCCCCTAATAACGGAATTTCGTCCTGAAATTCGAAAAATAAGGCCTATCTTGTATCATCTGTAACAAGGTATAAAGCATCTCATTTCCATAACATCGAAAGAGAACTACAAATCTCAATCTCATCAATTTAATACAACAAAATTCTCTTGAATAAATATAACTAAAGTAAATTTCCAATGCTCTATACAACAAAATAAATAAATACAAGTCGTCTCATCTTGTATTAAAAATTTTGGATACCTTATCAGTACGCAAACTATCTACATGGTAAGGCGCTCAATCACTATAGCCCCCGCCTCACAGCAAGCTTGTTAGCACTCTCATTAAAGACACTTCTCATTGTGCTTTTAACCAACAACAATTGCATAAGACATGCATATACATTATTAATTCCTTATTATTTAAATATCATTGGGAGGCCACACCTCCCTACCTGAGAACCACTCGGATTTATCTAAACACAAAACTCTCATTCTGAGAGAAACCATACAAACATCTGACCACTTTTGTTCACCTAAAATAGTCGTGGAATTCCACCATAGTCGTCAGACTCTAACTCACCAATCCAAATTTCTGATTATCCGCCCATCTCTTAATGTTCAGAGTAACAAAAGTTAAGGTTTTTCCCACACCAAATCCTCAATAAGCATCTTGTTCATAACAAACAGGTACGAGTGCTCCCATGTAACCCTACCATTAGGTAATACCCTCCCCCAAATACCGTATTATACTCCACTTGCTAGCTATAACCGTTGTGGAAAAGAAATTATCACAATGACCCAAAATTACTTTCACACTGCTCCACTAATGGTTAATCACCGCTCGCGTACTCCTCGAATTATGGGTGATACAACTTGCTCAAAACGAAACGATATCCCCGCTGCTTCCTGAAATCCCATATTGAAGGTGGGATTCAAAAATCTTATCCTAATTCAGAAAATACTGTGTAGGACCACATACCGACGCAATTCTACCTTTCAAAGGAAGACTGGGGCACACTAGCTAATATTGTAACTCACCCCAAAGGAATGTCAATTACTTCCTTCTTGGGCATCTTGTTCCACACGTTCGAAGGAACTCTTGATCTTACCTTGAGGTTGTCAACTCATCCAAGAAACATTACCGACTTTACCAGCCTTTTCCATTATAGGAATTGTTGATAGCCCCAAATTATTTGGTTGTTCCTCTTGTTCCAATCGATTTCTATTTATGAGTGGTGCCCGCGGAGACTACTCAATCTGTCCCGCTCGACATCAACTTCTACTTGTTATGTCTCACATTAAGTGACACTTAAGACTCCCCTTCTTTCCTTTGCGTATACTGAAAGTTCCTACCCATGCACTTTTCTCCACGATGTGCACTTCCGAACCTTTTTATACCATACTAACATCTTCACTCTTTGTACACGTCAGTCGCTCTCAACATTGGACTAATTCCAACTCCGCTCCGAGTGTTCTCTATAATAATTTGAATTCTACCCTTCTCAAGGAATACCCCTTTTTAAATGGCTTCCCACAGCCTTCCAACCAGATTCGGTGTGCCACTCTGAATACAAATATATGGATTTATCATCTTTCACATGGTGCCCAATCCTCCCTACCACTTCCACTTCGTTATGTTAATCCCACAAACATTTATTCCACACGTCTATTCCCACATTCCTACAACTCGGACGATTCTAACACCAGCTAAACAGGATGCCCACACACCCTATAAACCGTGCATACTAGCGTAAGCATCACATACGCTTCACACATAACACCCAATTCTTTCTTTTCCTTGTGCTCACAACGTTCTTACAACACTCATGTACTCTCAATTACCCTAGAAATTGAAATTTTAAATCCTCTTTATCATCGTTCCACCCCTCAACTCGTGGTGATAAGATAAAACTTTTAATGCTTTCTTACTACCCAACCGGTTCCACTAGCCTTAATTCATAATTCAACTTCCAATTTACAGATATAATTACCTACTCTTATTACGACCAAGGTACTAAACTCATAGACTAATGACCAAACATCTTCCTACTTCCAACCTTACGCTAAGTTTCATGCGTGGGATGTCTCGTAATGCGAAATCCAAATAAGGAACCCCCTCGATACACTACCTAGCATTGTCGGTTATCGAAATTCGTTAGGCCCTCCGTCCATAGCATGTACCCCTTTTATTCCGCCTCTTGATAGAAAAGTTACATCTCTTCCTGTAATTACACTTAACAAAGAGCATTTCGTCAATTGCACTATCGTTCAGCATTGGTGGTAATCACATTCCATAAACCTCGAATACATACCATCGGGATTCTCGAAATCATGTCCCTAAACATATGGGTATAACTCTTAACTCTCACATCTCTAAAGGATAGATATATCAATGCGCTCTTCCTATCACCAAGTCATGAGCGCTAAACATAATAATGAGTTAAATATTTTCGCTCAAAAGTAATCGCAATTGTAGAAGGGTGTCTACCTATAAAAAAATATATAAATAAAAACATTTTTTTTGGAAATATTGAGAAGGAACCCACCAAGGGTCCCGACATATCATATTGAGAAGGAACCACCCCAGGGTCCCGGCAGAAACTCGTATTAAGAAGGAACCCAGCCAGGGTCCCGGTAGAAACACATAATTGAGAAGGAACCACCCCAGGGTCCCGACAAAAACTCGTATTGAGCAGGAACCCCCAGTGCCACTGCAAGGGTCAGCGCCACTGCATGGGTCACTGTAGCTGCAAGGGTCAGCGCCACTGCATGGGTCAGTGCCACTGCAAGGGTCAGCGCCACTACATGGGTCACTGCAACTGCAAGAGTCAGCGCCACTGCAAGGGTCTGCACCACTGCATGGGTCACTGCAGCTGTAAGGATCAACGCCACTGCAAGGGTCAGCGCCACTGTAAGTGTCACTACAGCAATGACATTCGAGAGGTGCCTCGCAAGGGTCACCGCAGAAGTCCAAGATTGAGAAGTGCCACTGCAAGGGTCAGCGCCACTGCAAGTGTCACTATAGAAATGACATTCGAGAGGTGCCTCGCAAGGGTCATCGCAGAAGTCCAAGATTGAGAAGTGCCACTGCAAGGGTCAGTGCCACCGCAAGGGTCACTGCAGCAATGACATTCGAGAGGTGCCTCGCAAGGGTCACCGCATAAATCCAAGATTGAGAAGTGCCACTACAAGGGTCAGCGCCACTGCAAGGGTCATTGCAGCAATGACATTCGAGAGGTGCCTCGCAAGAGTCACCACAGAAGTCCAAGATTGAGAAGTGCCACTGCAAGGGTCAGCGCCACTGCAAGGGTCACTGCAGCAATGACATTCGAGAGGTGCCTCGCAAGGGTCATCGCAGAAGTCCAAGATTGAGAAGTGCCACTGCAAGGGTCAGCGCCACTGCAAGGGTCACTGCAGCAATGACATTCGAGAGGTGCCTCGCAAGGGTCACCCCAGAAGTCCAAGATTGAGAAGTGCCACTCCAAGGGCCAGCGCCACTGCAAGGGTCACTGCAGCAATGACATTCGAGAGGTGCCTCGCAAGGGTCACCGCAGAAGTCCAAGATTGAGAAGTGCCACTGCAAGGGTCAGAACCACTGCATGGGTCACTGCAGCAATGACATTTGAGAGGTGCCTCGCAAGGGTCACCGCAGAAGTCCAAGATTGAGAAGTTCCACTGCAAGGGTCAGCGCCACTGCAAGGATCACTGCAGAAATATTATCTGAGAAGTGCCACTACAAGGGTTCCGGCAGAAGCTCATATTGAGAAGGAACCCACCCAGGGTGTCCAGGATGAGGGAGTGGCTACCATAAGCAACTCCTCATCATGAAACGTCATTCTTTAAAAGAACAACAGTATTAACACTTTGTTTTCTTGTACAGGTTGCCTAGTTGAGCAAGCAGGGCTCAAGCAGGCTAGTTGGGACCTCCCAGAAGTTTTGGCTTGGCAGCTGAGGGATAAGGTATGTTGAGCAAGCTCAACCACTTATCACTATAGGATTGATAGAATACTAGTAGGAGACCCTAGGGTCACCCAGTCCTCACACACCTCACACTTAGTCACAAGTGAAGTGAGCAGCCAAAGGGCTGGCTGCTCACAAGAAAAGAACTGTTTATAAAATGATTTTAAAGGAGAGGGTCCTCTAAACCCCTCTCAAGAAAAATGATTTTGGAAGGGGGTCCTCAAGACCCCCCTCAAGCTTGCAAATATTTTAGAGGAGGTGGTCCTCGAGACCCCCCCTCAAGTTTACAAAGTTTATACCTTTCATTACCGTTTCAAAAGATATTTAGCAAATCAGATATTTTGTCTCCATTAGAAGACATATTTGCTTTTGAACTTTGGTCGGCACCAGGTGGCATTTGCCAGAGGGGACAGGCAGACCTGCCTGCAGGTAGGGATAAATAGTACACTGCAGACTTTGTCCCTCACCAACCCTCTAAGTTTTGGCGCCAAAATTGCCAACCCATCCTTAGTGCCCAAGTATAAATAGGACCCCTGGGCAAGGTCATAGAAAGGATATAGAAAAACTTAATAGCAAAAGTCACTCTGTCAAAATCACACCAGAACCTCTCTAGTATTCTCTCCCTGCTCTCTCTAAGTGCTAAGTGCCTTGGTCTTTCACTCCCCACTGACAGCCATCACTCTCAGGAGCTCCTCTTGAGAAATTTACTATTATTGTTGTGGAAGTTCATCTTCTTGCAGGGAGGGAGTTCCAGCTTGAGCTCCATTTTTACCAAAAGAAGAAGGTCTCTTCAGAAGCTGCTTCAGAAGTTCTTGAGAACCTTGCAGACAGCGTCCATTGGAGTGGGTCACGCGTCACCCTTTCCAATTATTCATAGACCCTAGTCTCACTACCCTCCTACAGCAATACATACTGAATCATAACAATAAAGTCCCCACACACACCGGGATTGAATATCTCGAGCCCACTATTCCCTCCGAAGTTTATAGAATAGAAAATATAAGTACGAGTCTGACCCTCTCGCAGGTGAGGCCTCGCCAGAACAAAACATGTTGCACTAATGCAACCATTCTGATAGCCTTGCAATAACTTCCTATTATCGTACTATCCATTACTATAAAGTTGTAACTAAGTCAATATCATACTCGTTTATCACATCACTAAAACTAGTAATCTTAATAAAGTATATAACACTATTAATACACCCGTTTATCCTCCGTGGATAGTACAAAGGATAATCCATCTACACTAGGGAAAATATTCGCATAATAATAATGTTTATAGTTATACGCACTAACTCGTCTCGCATGTTAATCTAGCAATGAACAAAATATAGTGACTCGCTTGTGTTACATAAAACACGCCTCATCCTCTGAGGATAAAATTCATACTTCTACTTTACCAATCGTTTTGACTGCACAAATGGTCCCCGGACGTAACACGTCTGTCCAAACCAAAACAAAAACTACTTTAATTGTTGTCCTTTACTAGGCATCCTACTATTGTCCCTTTAATCACTTCGGGAAAACGTTAATGCATGTGAATCACTTTCCAAAAAATACCTCTACACATGATCCACATATCACCTGTCATACTAACCATATTAGGATTGTCCTTCTCGAACTTTGGTACGCTCAATTCCTGGTGGCTACCCCCGTTGTTCCCTTAGCTTTGTTGGCCCTAAGGAACGTGCTACTAGATTCAATAGCCCTTACTGAATTCACCATTGCTTGGTAAGAATTTAGATATCCAAATCATTTAAATGAGCCCCCCAATGGGTCTCCCCCTTGCGGTGTTTTACTAACTACTTTTCATCTAAACTCACTTTCCAATAAGTCTTCCGATTATGTTAGCTCCCTTCATAAGAGCGTTAAGATCTCTTCGGACGACACGTGACATTGTCACCATATGGATCGACTGTCCAACCGAATTCTCTTTAAATGTTGTCAATCTTTCCTCACGAGTCGATTTCCCACTTAAAATATTCTCTACCATTGGTATCCACTCCTGCTGATACAAAATTTGCTAAAAGTCTAAATCCATTTACAAATGGACCCCTATCCGGACCTTCCGTAATGGGTTCAGCACGATGTTCATATCTTATCCCGAATAACTGATGAAAGAACGTGCGGTTAAACTGTACCTAAGGTCCTTTCATTAACTCAACATTTTCACTATTAATAGTGGTGGTTGACTCCCACTATTGTTATTTTTCTCCCCTGAGTCAAGAAAAATCTTACCCCAAATTTTCACTTCTAGTTAACCCCACTCCACTATATCTCCAAGCCTTTGAATATATTACCTTCGTTGGGTAACACACACAATTCCCGCATATCTAGAATTTCCGTTGATGACTCTCCTCAATTTTACCTTTCGACCCTCTCACAAGCGCACCACGTTGGGAGGGTCAAATTTGTCCTCAATTTCGACTATAGCAGCACTTGAAATTTGTAGGTTGCGTCCTAGCCGTCTTTACAGTCCTGGCCTCTCGTTAACTAATAGGGGTGACCTCAACTACAGTTATTATCCTCGAATATACTTTACAACCTCGACTGAGCCCTGCCTCCCGATGTCCGCCTAACGGCCCTCGTCTGACATCCCTTCATCGCTCGTCACACGCACACATCCGAACGCAATTAGAATTCACTAATATACATACATTATAGGTGGAGAACGGAATCTCACCATATAAACGAACAATCCTAAACATAGGGCTCTATATCAAACAAAGCAGCGCTGGAAGCATAATAAGCCGCACATATCCTAAAGGACACTAGAACCTGATGCTCCGATACCACCTGTGACACCCCCCAAAATTAAATACCGGGTGATTAGTCCTTTATTAAATTAAAATCAAGGTGAACGGTTGATTCATTCTTAGCATCACTGTTGCAAAATAAAATTTCCAATTTAAACACCCTAAATAATTAAGCTAAGTGTCAAAACAATTTTAAAACCTTATTTCCATTTTATTAAATCCAAATATGAAAACCTTTTTAAATAACCAACAATTTAACAACTCTGAAATACTAAAGATGGATAATAACACACAAGAATTAGATTCATCCATATAAACCAAACCAGTTTAAACTATAAATAAAACCATCCTGACAATAATTAAATCCCAAAGAGTACCAACTAATGGAAATATAAAGGCAAGTAAATCTTTGACAAAAATCCAAACTGAATAGAGAAACGGGCAACACATGCCCTAACTAATAATAACTAAAAGTAGGAGGGGAGTCAACAATGAGGTCGTCTAAGCAATGGCCTGCAACTCCCACATAAGCTGTAGCGCGTCCGGTCCAAAGCACCTAAGCATGACGCCCCTGTGGCTGGGCACTTGTATTATATATATATATATATATATATATATATATATATATATATATATATATATATATATATATATATATATATATATATATATATACAAGAGAGAAGAAATAACAGGAAACGGGTCAGAGCCCGAGTGTAAAATAGTTTGAAATTAGTTTAGCAAATATTTAAAATG
Source organism: Sambucus nigra (assembly GCA_949130495.1). Lineage (NCBI taxonomy): Eukaryota > Viridiplantae > Streptophyta > Magnoliopsida > Dipsacales > Adoxaceae > Sambucus > Sambucus nigra. The sequence goes on from OX422212.1 coordinate 368,828,632, forward strand.
TTTACCGGCTAATCTAACAACCATGTTAGTATGCGACACTCTCTTGAGAATTTCTTACCTCTCATCTAGTGTGCACGCCTACTGCACTTTTAATCCTATAAGTTTATTTTAACTTAACTTCCCCCAAAAGGTTTCATTCCGTCATATATTATGGCTAATATGATTAATTTTTGAAAATTAAGCTTTCTCATATATCTTAGGTTATTTGAAATGACTCAGTGATGTCACAAAAATTTCCAAACACTTATAACATAATTGGAGTAATTATTCATTACTTAACTACCTTTATACACAGTAGAAAGTTCTCATACTTAAATATATATATATATATATATATATATTCGGAACCCCGCATAAAATCTACGGTGCTGGCATACTCTGCTATCAAGTCCCCGTATTACACATATTAAGGGAAATACTAGTTCGGAATCACTCTCGAACTGTATTAACCTAAAACACATAAAAATGGAGGCGAAGCATAGTTTCAAGTCATTAAAAGGTCAACACATACCCTCACATCTCTTAGGACCGTCTAATTATCAATCAGATAGCCTGTACTAAGGAATTCTATATTCTAGGGTACGAGTCAGTATCCCCCATAAATGTTCAATTGAGATAAGACCGTTCCAGCGCAGAAACCCCCGTGATAGCAAGTAGCCCGAGTATGATTTTTATACAGATATATAATATATGCACAATCACACCGTCATATATATATATATATATATATATATATATATATATATATATATATATATATATATATATATATATATATATATCCACATTTCTAAATTAGGTGCGCTCACGACCCATAATTATAATTATCCGCTCTTAGCACATTTTTACTTGATTATCTCGCATAACGGATTTCTCACTTTTATTCTCATATATATAAGTTACTCCATACCTACTTCTCGTCTCTCAAAGTATTCTATCTCCCTAAGTATAATTTCAGTAGGCACTCTCACTTACCTTCTAGTCTAACTTCCTTACAAGTCTCGACCTTTTATTAAACGTACGCATGACTTCATATGTATGAATAACTCCCCGTTAACCCTTAATTTCATCTTACATTAAGTTCTCACTCAACGGAGTTTACTTAGACCCTACTGGTCCTATTTATATTCCATTATGATCTAACAATAATAATCAAGGGTTACTACACAATTTAATCGGATTAGCCCAACATAAGGGGAAAATGCAGTTTTCCAGGAGGGGGTCGATCGATCGATGTTCTTGGTTCGATCGATCGATCAAGCAGTTATGACAAAAACTGCATTAACCCAGTTACGGGTTTGCCTCTCCAACCTCAACCATCTCTCCATATATCATTCCCAAACTCCCAACCAACGTTACTACAAGTACTATATACCTAAACACATGATTTTCTACGTAAGATATGTCCCAATTCATCAATTATAACAATTTAATGGGTAAAAATTTCCTAAACTTCAAGAACCCTAATTTTTCTTTTTCTTTCAATTCTTCCAATTCTTTTCCAGATTTCCTACTTCTAAATCCATACAAATTCGTGGTTTATCCTCTACATGTGATTTAGATATCCAGAATATGATTACTTCTTCTATAACATGTGATTTTAAGTCTCAAAACCATACTTTCTTTCATGAAACAAGTTCTAAACAACCCTGGACTAACATAATTGAGACATTAACTAAAAATAAAGCAAGATAGATACTTGCCTGGAATTTGAGTTTTTGATTTGAGGATGAAAGAGGTATGGTTGCGTTCCTCGTCGCGCGATCTATGCTTTGGTGGTGGTGGCGGTGTAGACGGTTGAGTCATTGGCCTCGAGTTGCTTGGAAAGCTCTCCAACCCTTCTCTAATGGCCGTTCTTTGATTTTCTGATGTCTAACCCTAGAAGGCAACTCCTAAAAGCTGATTTATTCTTAGGAATTTCGTGGGTTTAATTACCCAAAAATGTTAAATGTCTATAATACCCTCCCGGGATGCTAATTATGCCTAAAAATGCCCCGAGACCCAAACTAAACCCTCGGGTACATTATTTTGACTATCTCAACCCTTCCGGACACATTGGTGCGCTCAAAATGACCATATGGGTGACTTATAATTTATTCACTTTTAATAATAATAATTTAGTCCCGACACGACATAGGCGCGTCCTGACTTAATTTCCATAATTGTCATATTATTCCCTCGTGACAATTTTAATAAATTCAATCATACATATTACTCTACTCACTAAGTAATATTTAACAAATCAATAATTTTCCAATAATTACTAACTCTCGTCACGCTAGTAACATTTAAAACAAATTTTTGAATTAATATTAAATTAATTTATCTCAATTAAATTTAATAAATCCCTAAATTTAAAAGCCATAAAAATACGGGGTATTACAGTTTGTCTTTTTTGACACTGTGAAGGGGGAGTAGTGATTTTCTCCAGGCTGGTCAGAGCATATCAATCTATGGAGCGCCTTCAAAATACCAACCGGGCGGGAGAAGTTTAAGGGGCTCAAGGAGCAGAAGATGACGGGATTGGCACTTTTGACAATTGCGGATAAGATCTTTGTGAAGTTGGGCTTATTTCATATGAAGTTTTTGTGTGAATAAGTTGTCTTTATATGTTTTTTGTTTTTGTTTCTATGATTGGATTATAATTTTATGAAGCTTGGGTTAGGCTTAAGGGACAGTTGCTTAGTGGAGGGGTGGTTATTTTGACTCACTTCACTAATACTTCGTGTAATTGTACTGCACTCCCCTGTTTAGAATAAAACATATTTTGATCATATTGTGGTGCCTCTCGATGCATTTTACATTTGAATTATCTAAACAATTCACAAAGGTGTACATAATCCTTTTGTTCAGGTAAATGATAAAACAAATTGTCGTTCTCGAAGGTAAGAAAAGAATAGCATTTTGTAAAAAAGAAGGGGATCGTGCATATGTAAAATGTATAAGCTGTCTACGTATTCTGGGGGTTTTGGAAATTTTCTGAGTTTCAAAAGCAACAAGTATTTTTAGAGGATCAGGCCCGACGTAGTTCTGGGTAGAGGGAAATAGATATTTTTTTTTAAATAGAAAGGGGATGAGAAGAGTCGTAGCGCGCCAAGATTTTGATCTAAGCTTAAAAAAAATTAGACTGTCCAAGTTAACTGGACGTGCCATGTCTACTCCATCAAGGTTAGTGACCATAGCGGTGCTACCATATAGGATAATCTTTACGATGTAGGGTCCACTTCAGTTGGCTTGAATTTCCCTCTAGGGTCCCAAATGGGTTCTATGATTTCTTTGAGGGCCAAGTCTCTTTCTCGGGTATCACGATCCTTGACTCTTCGATTGAATGCTCGCACTATTCGGTGATGGTATCCTTTTATATGGTATAGAACCTTCATACTTTTTTATCCAAGTGTAACAATTCATCAAAGTGGCTCTGATACAAATCTTCCTCGCTGACTCTTCTTTCGAGCATAACATGTAAGGAAGTTATTTCTAGCTCAACGGGTAGGACTGCTTCTATATCGTGTACTAAATAGTAAGGGGTAGCCCCAATAGATGTACTGACTGAAGTACGGTAGCCCCAGAGGGCGTAAAAGATCTGATCAGCCCAATCTTAATAACTCTCAGTCATTTTGTTGATGATGGATTTGAGATTTTTGTTGGTGGCTTCAACTTCACCATTGATTTGGGGTCGATAGGAAGAAGATTCATGTCTCTGAATCCTGTACTCATCGACTAATTCTATGACCTCGGCTTTGAAGTGTAACCTATTATATGATACGGGCTCGTGGAGAACCTCGTATCGATAGATGGTTGTCCTTTGGATAAACCTAGCTACCTTCTTGGCATTAGTACTGCATTTAACTTAGCTTCAACCCATTTGGTGAATTAATCAATGGCAACCTGGATGAACTCATTCTCATTTGAAGCTTTGGGTGTTACTTTCCCTATGAGGTCAATGCCCCAGGTAGAGAACTTCCAGGGAGAAGTCATATTGTACAATTCTTGAGGATGCGTGATATACCCGTTTATATCTTCGGCTTAGATGAGGATTGCCTCCAAAATGGACGACAGTACGAGGGGACGACCCTTCACCAATCTCTTGACAACCCTTCGCCCAGGCTTCAGACGACAGTACGAGGGGCCGACCCTCCACCAGACTTCAGACGACAGTACGAGGGGCCGACCCTCTACCAGACTTCAGACGCCAGTACGAGGGGCCGACCCTCTACCAGGCTTCAGACGAAAGTACGAGGGGCCGACAGTACGAGGCCAGAATTGGGCCAGGCTCACTACCAGAAGAAACTTTGCCCTCGGCCTCGGCTCATAGGCCAAGGGTGATATCATGACGGTGCGTGGTTTGGGAGACGCGTGTAATAGTGCGCGTCAGGCTCATATGACACGTGGCAGACCGTTATAACAAAATCACACCCTCACGTGAGGGAATATTATGTCATCATTTGGCATCTACAGGTGTCAACAGGGAATTGGCTAGATCATCATTCACATGCACCATGCATACTTGGGGGGTACACTACACCCCCCAAGACCTATATATACTTGTCACCTACAACCCTACAAGGGATCGATCCATGAACAGTAGCCCTAGCTAAAACTCTGCTTGTACACACAGTAGAGAGAGAGGGGGTTATGTGCATTGTATCCAAGGCCATTAGTGCCCATACTTAGTGGATCACACACTCACAGTGGATGTAGGCCAAATTGGCTGAACCACTATACATCAGTCTTATCTCCTCTTATACTCATCCCCTTCTACATACTTATACACATATAAATCTCTATGGCTGCCATGGCTGCTACTGTTTGAGCTCACTATCACTTATCTGGTGGTGCTGAATCTTAGCATCATCAGTTTGGAGTCGTCTGTGGGAACGAGAATACATCTCTTCCTTTGTACAGCTTGACCTCACTGGGCACTCTGGTGGTGAACCAACACTCCCCCTGAGAGGAGGTGTTTCACCATTGAAAGAGACCCACTAAGGTTCCCAAGCTCACCAGTATTTTCTTCAGTTCAACTTTTCATAGCTCAAGCACATGGCACCTGAGATGCCACCGCCACCACTTCCCCCGCCGGATGAGGGGGGAAGACCCAGTTCCAGTCAGCCGCCGCCTCAGTCTGAGATGGCTGATGTGGCGGCAGCCCTAAAGTCTCTGGCAGCAAGCCAGCGGATGATGCAGGAGTAGTTCACAGCTCTAAGCCAGAACATACTAAGAGCACCAGGGGTTTCGCCTGAGATGATTACTCCAGCAGCAGCTCCAGGGTAGCATGAGGCCAGGGGACCACCCCAGGCACCACGCAAAGACCTGCCAACCCCTCAGCGGCGTAGGGATGTTGCTGACCCCCGGCGTCTACGCCTGGGGAGGCAAGAAAACCCTTGCCCTGAGGATGGGTATGGAGATCTGGAGGGAGAGGAGGCTCCTATAGAGTGCTGGGAACCTTACGAGGTCTTCAACAACACTGTGCGACCCCTCCAGGACAGTAGGGGAAAGTGCGGGAGACCAAACCCTGATGATCGCCCAAGAGGCTCTGCTTTTGATCGCTTAAGCAGGGGGTCGGCCTTTGAGAGGCTAGGCCTAGTAAATGACCTGCGAGAACAGTTGTCCAGGCCAAGGAGTGCTGCAAGATCCAGGAGGGAGGCGGCAGATGGCCGACCCCGAGGACGAGATGACGGCCAAAGGGAAGTGAACATTCGACACAGGCCTGCTGCAGCAGAACCCTCCATCCACCTCGGAGAGGCAGCAGGGGATAACATCGGCCAGGCCGACCCTGTGAGGCCCTGGAATGACTCAATCCAGTGATTAGAGGATAAGATTGGTGATATATTGAAGAGCCGAGACCCTCTTCAGAGGGGATACACCATAGGCTCACCCTTTGTGGCAAAGATAGTCAACTTCCCCACGCCGTCAAAGTTCAAGCCACCTATGGTCAGCCCAAGGTATGACGGGAGCACCAACCCCGTCCACCACGTGGAGATGTATTAGTCGGCGGCAGACATATACTCTATCTCAGATGAGATGAGGTGTCGTGCCTTCTCTGGTACCCTGACAGGGGCTGCGCATGTCTGGTACACGTCTCTTCCAAAAAAATCCATTGGAAACTCTAAGCAGTTGGCAGACCTGTTCATCCATAATTTCTGCTTTGGGGTGAGGCCACAGAAGAAGACCACCCACCTGCTCTATGTTAAGCAGGGGAAGAGTGAGAGTCTGAGGGACTATATAGCCAGATTCAATAAGGAGAAGCTGGAGGTGGAAGACTATGAGGAGAGCATAGCTATGACAGCCCTGATTGGAGGACTCCAAAAGGGAAAGCTGTTATGGAAGCTTGCTGAAGACCCTCCGAGGACGATGGCCGAGCTGTTGTCGACAGCAGGAAAGGTGATGAACATCGAAGAGGCGATGGCTACAAAATATGAGGACGAAAGAGGAAGATTTACTCTAGAGAGAAGTACTAGGTCATCAGGGATGAGGTCAAAAAATTAGAAGACGCAGAATTTATCAGAGAGGTCATCTACCCTAAATGGTTGTCCAATGCAGTCATTATCCCAAAGGCCAACGGGAAGTGGCGAATGTGTGTGGACTTTACAGATCTCAATAAGCAATGCCCCAAAGACAGCTTCCCTCTTCCCCGCATTGACCAGATGGTAGACGCTACTGCAGGCCATGAGCTCATGAGTTTTATGGATGCCTACTCAGGGTACAACCAGATCTTCATGAACCCTGAAGACTCGGAGAGGACTGCCTTCATCACTGATAAGGGGACGACCCCAGAAAGAAGCGAGGCGACGCATGCAGAGAAGGTCCTCAAAAAAGAGGGGACGACCCCTCTGATGATGAGGACGACCCTGAACTCCCGCCGAGAGACGACCATGGCCCTGTCAAGAGGCTTAATATGATCTCGCTCGGAGTGGGAATGATCTCCGGGGGACTTGCAGGAGGAGGGTCTGAAGTCGCCGATAGGAAGGCCCATGTGGCTGAGGCCAAGGCAGTGACGAAGACGGTACACACGACTTCCCTGGAGGTCAAGTCAGAAAAAAGGAAGAAGGTTGATATGGACACACTAATAGTGGGATTTTCAAGAATGGACTTCAAAGACCTCTTGGCCCCACACGATGACCCACCCTCTCGTCATCACTACCAGGGTGCACGGATGCGAAGTGCCGAGGATCTTGGTAGATGGGGGTAGTTCTGCAGATGTGATGTTTTGGCCATGCTTCAAAGCCTTGGGTCTCAGTCGTGCTAGACTCGTCCCCTACCATCATCCATTGATTGGGTTCAGTGGGGAAAAGGTTCACCCCCTTGGGGTATATGAGGCCGATGTGAGGATGGGGGACGAGTGGCCGAGATGGCTCACCAAGAAGGTCAGTTTCTTTGTGATGGATGAGCAGGTGTTTTCGGCCTACAACATCATACTGGGGCGTGTGGCCCTCAAGGGGTTTGAAGTCGTGCCCTCTACGGTCCATCAGATGATTAAATTTCCAACCCCTTACGGGGTGGGGGAAGTTCAGGGAGACCAGACAACAGCGAGAGAATGTTACTACAACTCCGCTGAAGAGAGGGAGGCACACAAGAAGTCTACAGCCACTTACAACATTGATACCCTAGACCCCAGGGATGAGACGAAGCTCAAAAAAGGAGAGGCCGCCGAGGAGGTAGAACCCATCATCCTCGATGAGGATGACCAGGGAAAAATTGTCCAAGTTGGCAAGTCTCTGAAGCCCAATATCAAGGAAGACCTCATCAAACTGTTAAGGAGAAGACGAAGCGTCTTCGCGTGGAGTCATGTAGATATGTCGGGGATCGACCCTGAAATCATGTGCCACAAGCTCAATGTGGTAGAGGGAGTGAGGCCGGTAAAGCAGAAGAGGGACATACTGTTATAGGGTCATGCCCTTTGGTCTAAAAAATACGGGGGCAACGTACCAGTGCCTCGTAAACAAAATGTTCGAAGACCAAATTGGGAAGTCCATGGAGGTCTACGTGGATGACATGCTGACCAAGAGTTTGAAGGCAGAGGACCATGTGGCAGACCTGGAAAGGACCTTTAATACGATGGACAAATACCAGATGAAGCTTAACCCGGCCAAATGTGTCTTCGGGGTCGGGTCAGGGAAGTTCCTAGGGTTCATTGTCAACCAAAGAGGCATCGAGGCCAATCCTGAAAAGATAAAGGCCCTTGTTGAGATGAAGACCCCCAAGTCCATTAAAGACGTTCAGAGGCTTACAGGGAGAGTGGCTGCCCTGAACAGATTTGTGTCAAGAGCCACAGGCAGGTGTTTACCATTCTTCAAGATCCTCAGGAAGGCCTTCGAATGGAGTGAAGAGTGTGATGAGGCTTTCAAGGAGCTAAAATCATACTTAGGGTCTCCCTTACTGTTGTCACGACCCGTGCAGGGTGAACGACTTTACGTGTACCTCGCCGTCTCAGAGTCGGCCATCAGCACAGCCATTGTGAGAGACGAAGACGGAATACAGAAGCCTATGTATTTCAACAGCAAGGCACTCCAGGGGGAAGAGCAAAGATACCCGAGAATGGAGAAGTTGGCCTACGCCTTGATCCATGCCTCGAGGAAGATGAAGCCGTACTTCCAGTCCCATACAATGGTCATCCTCACCGACTCTCCTCTTAGGCAGGTCCTACACAAGCCAGAAAAATCAGGTAGGTTGATGGCCTGGGCTATAGAGCTTGGGGAGTTTGACATTGTGTATCAGCCTAGGACGGCCATTAAGGGGCAGATCCTTAGCGAAGAGGGTGATCACCCAAGGTTACTGGTGGCCGGCCTTGGGGAAAGACGTCGCAGCATATGTAAAAAAGTGTGATAAATGCCAAAGATTTGCTACCATCCCTCATCAACCCCATCAGCCTCTTACCTCCATTACATCTCCGTGGTCGTTCGCAGTGTGGGGGATTGACCTGGTAGGGCCCTTACCAAGAGCAGTCAATAACTATCGGTTCCTCATTGTAGCGATTGACTACTTCTCAAAGTGGGTAGAGGCCGAAGCGATGGTCACAATTACAGAGCAGAAGACCTTCCAGTTCATCTGGAAAAATGTGACATGCAGATATGGTCTGCCCAACACCCTCATTTCAGATAACGGGACGCAGTTCAAGAATGCCTCTCTGCAGAAGTACTGTGAGAGGGTAAATATCAAACAATTTTTCTCCACCCCAGGCCGACCTCAGGCCAATGGGCAAACCGAAGTAACAAATAGGACAATCCTAGATGGAATCAAGAAGAGGCTTGAGGAAGCAAAAGGGAGATGGGTCGAGGAGTTACATGCCGTACTGTGGGCATACAGGACGACAGTGAGGACTTCTACCGGGGAGACCCCATTCATGCTAGCCTATGGATCAGAAGCCGTCATCCCCACCGAAGTCGAGTTTCCTACTCATAGGGTCCAAATGTACGACCCCCAGGGAAACACGGAAGAAAGGAGACTTGACTTGGACCTGATTGAGGAAAGGAGGGAGGACGTTGAGATAAGGCAGGCTTCCTACCAGCAGAGGACCGCAAGGTTTTAGAATCAGAGGGTGAAACAGAGACCTATAGCAGTAGGAGACTTGGTTCTCAAGAAGGCTTGGCAAAAGCCCAACAAGCTCCATCCTAATTGGCATGGCCCATATAGGGTCATCGATGAAGTTGTCCCAGGGACCTATAGACTAGAAAATCTAGAAGGGGAACCTTTTTCCAACCCCTGGAATGCAGATCATTTGAAGAAATACTATCAGTAGTGTTGTAAGGTCTTGAAAGGCCATAATTGTAATGAGAGTTGCTCCAACAGAACACTTTGCAAAATTAATAAGAAATATCAATGTTTCCCTCATCCTTTGGTTGTCAGTCCTAGCACACATGGAAAGAAAATCCATTAAATTGGTAAGTTGATCCCTCGGCTATAATGGGGACCAGTGGAGGGGACGACCCCACCACTGTCCTCAAGAAAGACGAGGGAAGACATTAAAAACCATTAAATTAGTAAGTTGATCCCTCGGCTATAATGGGGACCAGTGGAGGGGACGACCCCACCACTGCCCTTAAGAAAGACGAGGGAAGACTTTAAAATCCATTAAATTGGTAAGTCGATCCCTCGTCTATAATGGGGACCAGTGGAGGGGACGACCCCACCACTGTCCTCAAGAAAGACGAGGGAAGACATTAAAATCCATTAAATTGGTAAGTTGATCCCTCGGCTATAATGGGGACCAGTGGAGGGGACGACCCCACCACTGTCCTCAAGAAAGACGAGGGAAGACATTAAAAACCATTAAATTGGTAAGTTGATCCCTCGGCTATAATGGGGACCAGTGGAGGGGACGACCCCACCACTGCCCTCAAGAAAGACGAGGGAAGATTTTAAAATCCATTAAATTGGTAAGTTGATCCCTCGGCTATAATGGGGACCAGTGGAGGTGACGACCCCACCACTGTCCTCAAGAAAGACGAGGGAAGACATTAAAATCCATTAATTTGATAAGTTGATCCCTCGGCTATAATGGGGACCAGTGGAGGGGACGACCCCACCACTGTCCTTAAGAAAGACGAGGGAAAACTTGTTAAAATCCATTAATTTGGTAAGTTGATCCCTCAGCTATAATGGGGACTAGTGGAGGGGACGACCCCGCCACTGTCTTCAAAAAAGATGAGGGAAGGCTTTAAAAACCATTAAACTGGTTAATTTGAACCCTCGGCTATAATGAGGGCCAGTGGAGGGGATAACCCCACCACTGCCCTCAAGAAAGACGAGGGAGAGGTTAGTGACATTAAGAAAAGACAGCAAACCAACAAAGAGCAAACCATAAAAGCAGTAAATATGGAAGGCAGTAGAAGAAGAGACGATGATATTAATATAAATGTAATACAAGATGTCCCAGGTGTTTTACAAAAGAAAATACAAAAATGAGGGTATGGGCTACAGACAGCCACCCTAAGGGACGACATCAGAAGGCAGAGCCTCAACATCAACCAAGGGGGTCTCTTCAACAATCACGACCGGCTGATCTTCAGATGTGCCGACCCCCTCAGCCTGCACTTGGGATTCCACCTGGGACAGGGCCTCAGCGATTAGAGGGTCGTCCAATCCGACTGCCTCCAATGAAGGACGAACCGAGGAGACGACATCACCGAATTTGAGGACAACCCATCGGCAGGCCGTCCTGATTCCCCTCTCCAGGTACTCAAGGCCGAAACCCTGAAACTCATCAGAAGCTTTGTAAGCCTCAACAGCATCGGCCTCGGCTTTTGTAATGGCTGCTTCAAGGTCAGCTTTGTACTTGGCCTCCATGTTGGTCAAGGCCTCGTCTTTTTCCTTGAGAAGCAGGTCCTTGGCCTTAATGTCCTCATCCCTGGTCTTAATGTCCTCGTCGTGCTGCCTCGTCAGCTCGTCCAGGATCCTTGCATGCTCAGTCCTGGAACTTTCCAACTCGGCCCTTGCAGTGTCAAGCTCAGACTGAAGATCAGCCTCATGCTGAATAGCCCTTTCAGCCTCATGAAACTTCACATGATTCTCGGCCATCCACTTGGTGGCTGAGGTGAAGGCACAAACAGACTGCAAGAAAAATGAACAAATATCAAGAGGGTACGAGGGAACAGTTTATTGAAAAAAAAATGAAATGGAATTAAAGAGGTAGGTCAAGACCAATACCTGAGCAAGGGAGTGCAGACCATAGTCGTACACTTTAGCAGGAGGCATCTTTGCTAAGAACTCGAAGTCAGAGGCCGACGGTGCAGAGAACATCGAGGCCTTGGCAGCCCTTAAGTTCGTGATCAGTGACGAGGGGTCGGCCCTCAGATGGGCCAGATTTTGAGACCAGAAGGCCCCCATGCTGGACGAAGAGGTCGTCCCCTCAGAGGCGTAGACTCTGGCCCTCGTCCGAGAATCAGGCCGAGGCTCAACTGGGCCCTCTGGCTCCTTCCTTTTGTTACTGTCAGTGGTCGGCTCCACCACTGTCGACCCAGCGGCCTTTGTCTTCCTCGGAGCCTGCTGAGGCTCCTTTCCCTTCTTCTTGGTCAATCCAGACATTAAGCTGGGAGCTGTCATTTCCCAAAGATAGTCTGGTGTACCTGCAGGACGATCTGATAAGAGGACGACATGTCAGAAAAATTCAGAGATAAAGAGAGAACACTTCAAAAATAAGTAAAGAATGGAAAATGTTCAGTATAACTCACATAGTTCTGTCAAAGGGCCGACCCTCAGGCCAGCTTCTTTAAGGAACCGAGGGGTCATCAAGTCTTCGAATTTTGCAAGCTCACCCTCTCGCCCTCGTCCTCTCAGATAATCTACGATGTCTTTCTCCTCCAGACTAAGTCCAGGGTCTGACCTGGCCTTCATTGAGGGGTTCGACCATTTTCTGGGGATCCTCGGAACATCGGCGGTGGGCTCCCATTCCCCAGAAATAAAGAAAAACCTCTTCTTCCAATCGTGGTTGGAAGTCTGAGCCACGTGGAGGAGTTTCTTCTCAGACCTCCTTGCCCCCAGGTGATAATATCCAGGTTGTTTGGACGAGGAGGTGATGTTATAGCAGCCCAGAAATAGGGCAGCCGAGGGCTTGTCGGTGAAAGAATTCTTCCACAAAGAGATATAGCCCAAGATCGTCCTCCAAGAGTTGGGGGGAAGTTGAGAGGGGGATACGCCGAGGGCAAACAGAATATCTGCAATGGCAGGGTGCAGAGGGATCCTGACTCCAACCTTGAACATTTGTTCATAGACTGCAACCTCTCCCTCTTCACAATCAAAAACTCTCTCAGAATCAGAGGGAACCCTCATAGTTACCCCAGAAGGAACTCCGTAAATATGCCTCCATATCAAAAGGTCTCTATCCCTAACTGAGGAGATAAAGGACGAGGCATGGGAGGTATCAACCTCGTCATCCGTATCGTCGTCCTCGTCCTCGTCCTCATCCCCTTCCCCCTCATCACCTGCAGGAGGACCCTGAGGAAAATCCACTTCGAAGGCATTGGGGGACAGGGTTGTCACAGGGACAGCCTCAGAGGGGGCCATACCCTCAGCCTCTCGGCCTGGGCTAAGGTCAGATGTGTCCCTCCTACCAGAAGTTCCAGCACCGGTTGGCGAGGATGCTCTCTCGTCCATCTCACTTGGTTTGGGAGTCTCGACTGGACGAGATGACGACCCACAAGACTCAGAGGGGTCAGATGGTCTTATGGTGGCAAGAGGAATGGGAAAGATGGGTCGTACCCAATTAAGGTCGTCCCCTCGTCTCCTCTCTTCCTCTTCCTCTATTCGCCTAATCTCGGCAAAGAGCTTCTCTCTCAAGGATGGGAATTCAGACACTAAGTTGTAAAGCCTCCTAAGCATTAAAGGGAAGACTCTACACTTGGAGAAATTACACTAGACTTGGCTAATTTAGCTACAAATAAGTGGGGAATTGACCAGGTTTGACTTTTGGATTAAACAAAAGAACTCAAAGGTTTTCGTCAAGAACATTCAAAGAACCAGTGACCGGAGAAGACACCGGAAAAAGCTATGGGGTAACTTAAAGAAAGTGCCGCCCTACGACCCTAAAAAACAAACAGAAATGAAGACAAAAGAAAACGCTGGGTGAAAGAGGTTACCTGATAAGGAGAGAGCAAGAACGCTGCTAGACTTGGAAGGATTGAAGGCTGCAAATGGCGATGGAAGCTGATGAGTTTCTAGAAAGAGAAAAGGCTTGGGCGCGAAGAAGAAGAAGAAGGAGAGAGAGTTTGAAAATCTCTTAAATACTTTGGTAATGAGTGGACCCATTTACCAAGAAATGTATAATTAGGGCACAAGGCCCCAAGTGCACTGCGCAGCCGCCATGACCTTGGGAACTGAAACAGCAATGAGTATCTGCCCAGGTGTCACTAATCTAACAGATCACACATGCATCTCATTTAAAACACTATCCCTCAGCCATCTCAGCAGCACCTATGGCTAAGGGCTGGGGGGTGATTGATATACCCGTTTATATCCTCGGCTTAGATGAGGATTGCCTCCAAAACGGACGACAGTACGAGGGGATGACCCTTCACCAATCTCTTGACAACCCTTCGCCCAGGCTTCAGACGACAGTACGAGGGGCCGACCCTCCACCAGACTTCAGACGACAGTACGAGGGGCCGACCCTCTACCAGACTTCAGACGCCAGTACGAGGGGCCGACCCTCTACCAGGCTTCAGACGACAGTACGAGGGGCCGACCATCTACCAGGCTTCAGACGACAGTACGAGGGGCCGATAGTACGAGGCCAGAATTGGGCCAGGCTCACTACCGGAAGAAACTTTGCCCTCGGCCTCGGCTCATAGGCCGAGGGTGATATCATGACGGCGCGTGGTTTGGGAGACGCGTGGAACAGTGCGCGTCAGGCTCATATAACACGTGGCAGACCGTTATAACAAAATCACACCCTCACGTGAGGGAATATTATGTCATCATTTGGCATCTACAGGTGTCAACAGGGAATTGGCTAGATCATCATTCACATGTACCATGCATACTTGGGGGGTACACTACACCCCCAAGACCTATATATACTTGTCACCTACAACCCTACAAGGGATCGATCCATGAACAGTAACCCTAGCTAAAACTCTGCTTGTACACATAGTAGAGAGAGAGAGGGGGTTATGTGCATTGTATCCAAGGCCATTAGTGCCCATAATTAGTGGATCACACACTCATAGTGGATGTAGGCCAAATTGGCTGAACCACTATACATCAGTCTTATCTCCTCTTCTACTCATCCCCTTCTACATACTTATACACATATACATCTCTATGGCTGCCATTGCTGCTAGTGTTTGAGCTCACTATCACTTATCTGGTGGTGCTGAATCTTAGCATCATCAATGCATGTACTAGAGATTAGCAAACTGTTGGCATTTGAGGCATCCACGAACATAGCTAGTGAAATCTTGAACCATGTTGGTCCAATAAAACCCTTGATGGATAATATTTTTGGCAAGCATATGACCATTCATGCAGGATCCACATTCTTCGCTATGGATCTTCTACATTATTTCTTTAATGTCATCCCCTACGATGTAGTGTAAATGGGTTCCATCGAAGTTTCTTTTGAATAGTGCTTTATCGCAGATGATCTACCGAACAGCCAGTTTGTGGAGGGTCGCATGATAAGCACCCAAAATTATACAATTTATATCCCAAATAGACGTACTTTAGTTCCTAATACTCGACAATATTGGTCTTATGTGCTTAATTGTTCATTATGCAGGCTTAATTGCAGTTGCGGTGTCAAAAGCTATATTTTCAGGCAATTTGCAGTTAAAATGGCTAATTCCCTCTCCCATACCCTAACTCGAGCCAAAACTTAGCCCAAACTTACCCCAATCTTGTGTGTGTTTTGTTTGTGTCTTTTTATTAATTTTTAGATTTTTAGTTTGAGTCAATTTTATTTTTAGGATTTATTTAGGATTTTTAGGTTTTATTTACTATTTTTATATTTTATTAACATAATTTTATTTTATTTTGATTTTTATTAGTTTTTAGTGTAGTCTTATTTTATTAGGATTAATTTTAGGAGTTTATTTTTAATTTATTAGATTTTATATTTCAGGACTTTTGTTTTCATATTTTATTAGATTTTTTATTTTTTATTTTGTTTTATTATTTTAGTTTTTAATAGCTTAGGATTTTATTTTTTTAGTTTTAATATTTTTATTTTTTATTTTCTTTAGTTTGTTTTATTTTTAATTAGATTTTATTTTTTATTTTTATTAATTTTAATTGAGTCTTTATTAATTTTATTTTAGGGTCACAAATTACACACACACACACACACTACTTCTATACACACTCTTACACCCTAATACAACCAACGCCTTAACCCTCACCTAACTTTCCCTACACCCTCATACACTCTAACCCCACACCCTTCTTCTTCTTCATCATCCAACACTCTCTCTCCTCTCTCCAACCTACATAGCCAATAAAATTAACCTCCATCTCTCATACCTCCATACCCACAACCAATACCAATTTGCCCCAAAATCGACAAGGAGCCCCAATCCAACCACCTGCGCCCCTTGTCCCCCTCCGACGAGCAACCTTACCTCTGGCCAAGAAACTCGACCGACGTCATCACCTCTACTCCGCTCCTAACCACCCAAACGCCGGCGGACATCCCCGCCGCGACCCACCTCCGCCCCCTCTCTCTCTCTCTCTACGACCCACGTCGGCAATCCCACGAGCTCCCTGCCTTAACCCGAGCAGCCCGGACCCAAGTCGCCTCTACCTCCGAGCTCGCCTGAAATCCACCTACAACCCTCTAAGCGCCGGCGGTCGAGCTACCCAGCTCTGCCCCCCCCCCCCCCCCTCTCTCTCCTCCTACTCCAACCCATTTCCTTCTTCAACTTGACCCTATCTCATCCCAAGACCCATACCCATTTCATCCATTTCAAACCCAAAGCCATTTGTAGCCAAGCCATCACACGACTTCCACCTGCCAACCAAAACCAAACAAAGCCAAAAGCCAACAAAATCAAAGACAAAAACCCAAATGCCACATGCCAAATATTCCCACATGTCTTATTAAATCATTTAAACCCTTTTTAACCCTTTTACTCAAATACCCTCCAACTACCTATTTCACTCAATACCCAAAAAAAATACCCAATAACTAAATCAGATTTTTATTCCTATCCACACACCTCACCTTTTCACATGACCTCACACCATATCCACATGCACCCCTTAGTCATTTACCCAAAATACCCCTTAGCCCCATGTGTGCCATGCATCTACTATAAAAGAATCCTCAAGACCCCATTTGAAGGAACTCATCATCAAAAAGAGAGGAAATTCTAGTGAGAGAATTGTAGAGAAAATTACCATTTGTAAATAGTTTTATTTTATTCTTTTTATTTTTGTTAGATATTTGTGAGATTAAATATTGTAAGAGAGTTAATTGAGTGAATATTTAATTTCTAATCATTTGGATGCTCAATTGGAAGGATTGTCTGCTTCAATTTGGAAGAGTAGAGTTCAACTTTCTCAAAGAAATTTGGTTTGCTGGTTCTATTCTCTTCTCTTTTATTTTAGTAGCCTTGATTATTAATTTGTAAAATTTCATATCATGTTAGGCTAAATCCCCTTTCAAGGGGTGGGGTAAAACCCTTATTTGATGTTATTTTATTTTAATTAGTTTAATTACTTGAAAAGTCCCTTTGAATGTTAATTTTGATCCCTCACCCTTAAATTTACGCCTCGAGAGAGGGTAAATGATTTTCGAGAGAAAATCAAAATTCTAGTGATAATACCCATTTTAGATTCGAACTAGAGATAGGGGTTTCTTAAGTGGGGTATTAACACTTGAATTTCAACTCTAAATTTATTTTCTAAGATTGACATAAACTTTAGTTAATCGATCCTTGGGGGTGATTAATTAAAAGTAGTGTAGATTTATTTTTCTAGAGTTGTGAGGTATTAAACTTCATTTTCTAAAATGTTACTATTAAAATTACATTTGCAACGAGAGTTGATTTGTAATTTTGATATTAATTTGGGAAAATTCAATTATTTCAATTAATTAATTAGAATAACTAAAATTTGTGGTGTAATCCCATTCCTTGATTGTTCTCACAATTATTTACCTCACTTTATCTCTTATTTTAGTTTAGACTTTATTTTTCATTTTAGTAACTTTCTAGTTAGTTGTTATCATATCACATTTAGTTTAGTTTAGTTTAAATCATCACCTCACCCAATTGTTTTAATATTTGAAAAAAGCTAAAAAAAATAGAAAAGTGAAAAAGCACAAAAAGAAAATAAAAAGTGAAAAAGCGCTCGGAGCGGATTCAATTTTGTAGTTTATTTATTTCCTATATTTTGTTGCATTTTAGTACCATTTTATATTTTTAGAAGGCTTATATTAGGATTATTCTATCATTGTTTGTATTGCGGTGCTTTGAGACACCATTTATTTTCCATTTAAATTTGTAATAATTGAAGACAAGCGTGATAGGGAAACCGGACAAGGTAGAGAGAGGGCATCCAAAGGCAAGGATTTAGAAGCCTCTCTACCTTGGGTCGGTAGGACTCCCGGGGACGACTGAGACAGGTGTGATCTCCCCCCGATCGACTCAAATTTTTTGGCACCCCACGGCCTAAAAACCATGGGAGGTATATTTCTTACACCCTCGCGCCTCTCCTGTTAGCGAGTCAATTCTTTTGTGTGCTCTTGTGTGATTTTATTATCGCATTTATTTTTCGAATGGTGTGATGAATTAAATTACTAAGACCTACACCCGGTCACTCAGGAGAAGGGATTTCATCACCCGACTCACTCGCTTACCATTGTGTGCTACCCTAGCCATCACTAAATTTAAAATCAATTAACTAGGTAGCCCAATAGAAGAACATTTTGCAATGGCGATCACTAAAATATTTCCGTGATTTTTTATCGCCCACAGACTTAATTAAAATTTGACTACCCTTTCACTAAATCTAAAGATAAAAATTGGCTATGTGCTAGTTAGAAAATTTTCTTGACTTGTGTGTGTGTCCAATTCATTTTTCGGTAGTCGGATTCTAGATAGTCCGTCAATTCAAAAAGTCATAGTTTGTACCCACCTTTCTTCCAAAAAAAAAATCCAAAAATATTTTCTTTCATTTTTATAAAAAATCCAAAAATATTTTCTTTCTTTTATTTTTAGAAAAATCCAAAAACATTTTCTTTCCTTTTGAAAAAATTAAAAACTCCAAAAAAATATTTCTCTCCACATGGCCGAAGAACGTCCTTTACGGGACTACTTTGGTCATTTTCCATTGACACGTGACACGTGTGAGAGTGATCCCGAGCCGTCTCTTTATGATATTCTTAGTCGTT
Source organism: Sambucus nigra (assembly GCA_949130495.1). Lineage (NCBI taxonomy): Eukaryota > Viridiplantae > Streptophyta > Magnoliopsida > Dipsacales > Adoxaceae > Sambucus > Sambucus nigra. The sequence continues at coordinate 368,847,455 of OX422212.1, forward strand.
TCAGCTCTCTCACGAGTACCGTTGGTACTCTTGACCCATCCATGCCTGCACCTCCTATTCCATCGCCGTCGGTGTCAAGTGTCACCGTGCCTCCTCCTTTGTTGTGCACCCACTGTTATTATGCCGATCACATGTCCCATGAGTGCCCTTACATGTCATATCCACACAAACCCACCACGGATCATGTGTATCCATATGACACGTCCCGGAACCCACCTCGGCCCATTATCCCGCTATACCTAATCCCGAGTTGTGTGAGTACCCGAGTTATTTGTGGAGGAATGATCAACCTTCCAAGCAATACAAATCCCAACCCATTGTTGTGGATCCTCACACGTTCCAACAGTCGTCATTGCAACCTTGTGCACCCAGTCACGATCAGTTCCCTCACTACGCACCCCATGAGTATCAACCATTTGTCCATCACGAAAGCGATCCTTTCGTGTATGATGAACTTGTCCCCACCCCACACACTTCATATGAGTATTCTCCATATAGTCCCGATTATAGCGAGTTGTGTCCACCTCACCCACTGCCACCACCCATCATTCCACCAACACCTTCATCCACATCCTCTCTCGAAATCCTCTTGCAAAAGATCATACTTGAGCAAGAGCAAGCCACTCAAATTCAAACTCTCCAAAGGCTTGAACAAAGGTTAAATGAATTGGAGTGTGAGCGAGAGCGAGAGTCAGACATGCATCCACCCATCGTTGCAACCGAGTGTGACGATGATGTGTCATCTTGTGACACGGATTTTGAGTATGACCAACCCTACCACCCCGAGAATCTTGAAGTTGAGACCATCCCATGGTCCGGGTCCCAAGTCGATAATTGTGTTGACTTACCTTTCGATAATGAGCCTGATCAAATCCCACCATGTCCATATGAACCCGCACTTGAGGTTCCCACTCCCGAGATCTCCAACAATTTGCCAGAGCTTTTACCTTATGCCCCAATTGCCTATGTCTCTGACATGACCATATCTTTTAGGTTCGCTCCGGCTACGAGTGTTCACCATTTGCTCGAGATAGAATCCATGATAGTTCCTAACTATCCGGATATGGATGATATCCCACCATACTTGGCTCCCTTTGAGCCTCATATTTCTAGTGATTCCTCTATCTCTGAGATTGGTGCCTTGTCTTGCCCACCCACCACAGTCACCGATGCTAGTCTTATGGAGAAGTTGACAACTCCATCTTTAGATACCACACTCCCTTGTGAGTATTCCTTTACTCCTCCCAATGAGTGTGTGTCTCCCACGCTTGAGTTGGATCATCTTCCTCCACCGTTTATCCCACCCGACCCACCCATTATCCTTTTCACCCCACCACCTGGTTTGGATCTTGATTTTACACAGTTCATGTTTCCATCTACATATTTAGATCCTCACCTAAAACCATCCTCCACCATCTATGAGAGTATATGTGGTGATACTCTCCACTTCCGTGACACCGAGCTTGTTACTCCATGCACACCACTCTCTCGTGGTATTGATTTTTCTCAACAGCTCCCTGGCGTGTCACGGCGCGACCATTATCATCGCCCTTTCATAGAACGATCATGTGATTTTTATGAGGCCCATCCCATTCCACTTACCAAATCATATTGCCTCCCTCGCCAATTAGAGCACCATGCTTATAGGGTCCTTGTTGTCCTCACCTTCCGGCTCAATAAGGCCCGTGATCAATTCCTATTCACCCTCACCCTTACCCTGATCCCCACCCACCCATGGTCCACTGATGCTTTTCATCGCGTGATGCATTTTTCTATACAAGTGCATTGACCACTTTAGCCTGTTTCCAACAAGACTGACGCTTCAGTCTTGTTTGGGGGTGATTCTCATCACTCAATTTTTCTGCCACCCCGCGCCATCATAGTTCTTATCTTTAGGGTGAGAATGGTTCGGTATGGCTGAAGACATTAAACTTAGCGCTACCGGGAGGCAGCCCGCGTTTCTTGTACTAGTCTCATCCTGTTTGGGGGTGGTGTTTCACATCACCCAATGCTTTGTCATGCTTATAGACTTGTACACATTTTTTCTCTTATCATTTATTCAGGTTTCATTTTAGCTTCACATGTCCACTTCATTAGCGATTCATTCTGGTAATCTCTTTCCTACCTTATGCTCTCAATTTTGAAAATCATTTTACCTAACATCGAGGACAATGTTCCTTTTTGTTTGGGGGTGGAGAATTTTATCAAAATCGTACCTCTTTTGAAAAATTTTGATTTTTAAACCTGATTTTTTAAATTTGTGCAGTTTCTTTCATCTAATTCATTGATGTGAATTTTCAATCATCCATCTTTCAAAAGTCTAGGAATCAAGCTAGAGGATTAATATTTTTTCTAATGGCTTATGTGATACGTCACAAGGCATTTTGCACCATGAATTTCTAGACTCAACAAATTTTGCGCACTTATCACGTCACTACGATTTAGAGTTGAGGAGTACTACAATTCTAAAGAGAACCTTAAGGATCACTAGTAGAGACTTTAACTTGTGAGATTTGTGCCTTTCACCCTTTCAGAGAGTTTTACGCAATCTCCGAGTCACAAGTTGATTCAACTTCTTTTGGGTCCTCACTTAAATTGTTGCATGATCTCATTATCTTTCATAAAATTTTGGCTTGATCACTGAGAACGACATCATTTTCGAGTTGTAAGAAATGCGTGTCTTGAAATTTGTCCCGATCACTAGGATTTTCATCCATACACCTACCACTTTTCCCCATATCATATTCCAATTACATTCCCATGCTTTTCCATATTCCCCACATCATATATTCCCCACACCATGACCTATCACCTCATTTCATATATCATCCATCATCATTTTCAAGTAAAAGAGTGTGATTTCAAATGTAAATGTCTTCATTGTTGGGTTGAAAAGTGAAAAAAATTAAATTAAATTAAATTAAAAAAAATTAAAAAAATTAAAAAAATTAAAAAAAAAGAAAAATAGCAAAAATAGAAAAAAAAGAAAAAGAAAAAAAATATAGAGAAAAAGAAAAGAAAAAAAGAAAAAGAGAGTTGTAGTTAATTTTTATGTAATAAAGACATTTGTGCCTAAAGTGTGTACACTCTTCTCAATCTTATCACATATCCATCATACACCATCCATCCATCATATCACCATCCTACCTATCATATCCTTCTCATCCCATTTCATTTCCCCTCACCCAAACATCCATATTTCCCCTAAGTGTTCGGGCAAATGAAAGTCGACGTGGTGAATAACTCGACGTTCTCACTATAGTGATTAGCATTCTTTCATGAGATCGCGATTCTTTCTTATTGTCTGTTCTTTCTTATGTGTGTGTGAGACGTTTGAACTTGCCTACATTTACTCACCTCATCACACACAAGAGCGATACACTAACCCTAATCTCGAGAGTTCGTTTGATAGAGTTATATCCGTGAGATTCGAAGTTGAAGCGTTGATTACGAAAAGGTAATCTAGGAATTACTCTTGTGATACTCGACCCGTTTTGACTGATTCACACTACACACGTTGAGTTCTAGGAAGGATGTGCCTTGAGTATTTACTTAGCTTAATTTTTACGCTTCTAGCTTGTATTTCTGAAATCAAATATTTCTCATGTGATGGATTATGCGATTATTCTATGTCTAATAAGAGATTGACTGCCCTTCAATAAATTTTTACAAAATAAAGAATTTTATGGGTATATTCTCTGCAAACCCTCACGAGACACAACTCGTCCTGTAGGACAACCTATAGGTTTAAAGGCTTGTTGAACATGCTAAGTGCAATCGCAAGTGCCTGCGAAAGTGGTACACTTTTGGTTACTTATCTTTCTCTTTCTCTCTATCTTATTGCTCGAGGACTAGCAACGCTCTGTTTGGGGGTGGTGTGATAAGCACCCAAAACTGTACAATTTCTATCTCAAATTGACGTACTTTAGTTGCTAATACTCGACAATATTGGTCTTATGCGCTTAATTGTTCATTATGCAGGCTTAATTGCAGTTGCGGTGTCAAAAGCTATATTTTCAGGCAATTTGCAGTTAAAATGGAGTTAATTCCCTCTCCCATACCCTAACCCGAGCCTAAACCTAACCCAAACTTACCACAATCTTGTGTGTGTTTTGTTTGTGTCTTTTTATTAATTTTTAGATTTTTAGTTTGAGTCATTTTTATTTTTAGGATTTATTTAGGATTTTTAGGTTTTATTTACTATTTTTATATTTTATTAGTATAATTTTATTTTATTTTGATTTTTATTAGTTTTTAGTATAGTCTTATTTTATTAGGATTAATTTTAGGAGTTTATTTTTAGTTTATTAGAATTTATATTTTAGGACTTTTGTTTTCATATTTTATTAGATTTTTTATTTTTTATTTTGTTTTATTATTTTAGTTTTTAATAGCTTAGGATTTTATTTTTTTAGTTTTAATATTTTTATTTTTTATTTTCTTTAGTTTGTTTTATTTTTAATTAGATTTTATTTTTTATTTTTATTAATTTTAATTGAGTCTTTATTAATTTTAATTTAGGGTCACAAATTACACACACACACACACCCTACTTCTATACACACTCTTACACCCTAATACAACCAACCCCTTAACCCTCACCTAACTTTCCCTACACCCTCATACACTTTAACCCCACACCCTTCTTCTTCTTCATCACCCAACACTCTATCTCCTCTCTCCAACCTCCATAACCAATAAAATTAACCTCCATCTCTCATACCTCCATACCCACAACCAACACCAATTTGCCCCAAAATCGACCAGGAGCCCCAATCCAACCACCTTGTCCCCCCTTCGGCGAACAACCCTACCTCCGGTCAAGAAACCCGACCGACGTCATCACCTCTACCCCGCTCCTAACCACCCAAACGTCGGCGGATAGTCCCGCCGCGACCCACCTCCGCCCTCTCTCTCTCTCTCTCTCTACGACCCACGTCGGCAATCCCACGAGCTCCCTGCCTTAACTCGAGCAGCCCGGACCCAAGCCGCCTCTACCTTCGAGTTCGCCTAAAACCCACCTACAGCCCTCTAACCACCTAACCCGCCCGAGCGCCGGCGGTCGAGCTACCCAGCTCCGACCCCCCTCTCTCTCCTCCTACTCCAACCCATTTCCTCCTTCAACTTGACCCCATCTCATCCCAAGACCCATACCCATTTCATCCATTTCAAACCCAAACCCATTTGTAGCCAAGCCTCCACACGACTTCCACCTGCCAACCAAAACCAAACAAAGCCAAAAGCCAAAAACATCAAAGACAAAAACCCAAATGCCACATACCAAATATTCCCACATGTCTTATTAAATCATTTAAACCCTTTTTAACCCTTTTACTCAAATACCCTCCAACTACCTATTTCACTCAATACCCAAAAAACTAAATCAGATTTTTATTCCTATCCACACACCTCACCTTTTCACATGACCTCACACCATATCCACATGCACCCCTTAGTCATTTACCCAAAATACCCCTTAGCCCCATGTGTGCCATGCATCTACTATAAAAGAATCCTCAAGACCCCATTTGAAGGAACTCATCATCAAAAGAGAGGAAATTCTAGTGAGAGAATTGTAGAGAAAATTACCATTTGTAAATAGTTTTATTTATTCTTTTTATTTTTGTTAGATATTTGTGAGATTAAATATTGTAAGAGAGTTAATTGAGTGAATATTTAATTTCAAATCATTTGGATGCTCAATTGGAAGGATTGTCTGCTTCAATTTGGAAGAGTAGAGTTCAACTTTCTCAAAGAAATTTGGTTTGCTGGTTCTATTCTCTTCTCTTTTATTTTAGTAGCCTTGATTATTAATTTGTAAAATTTCATATCATGTTAGGCTAAATCCCCTTTCAAGGGGTGGGGTAAAACCCTTATTTAATGTTATTTTATTTTAATTAGTTTAATTACTTGAAAAGTCCCTTTGAATGTTAATTTTGATCCCTCACCCTTAAATTTACGCCTCGAGAGAGGGTAAATGATTTTCGAGAGAAAATCAAAATTCTAGTGATAATACCCATTTTAGATTCGAACTAGAGATAGGGGTTTCTTAAGTGGGATATTAACACTTGAATTTCAACTCTAAATTTATTTTCTAAGATTGACATAAATTTTAGTTAATCGATCCTAGCAGGTGATTAATTAAAAGGAGTGTAGATTTATTTTTCTAGAGTTGTGAGGTATTAAACTTAATTTTCTAAAATGTTACTATTAAAATTACATTTGCAACGAGAGTTGATTTGTAATTTTGATATTAATTTGGAAAAATTCAATTATTTCAATTAATTAATTAGAATAACTAAAATTTGTGGTGTAATCCCATTCCTTGATTATTCTCACAATTATTTACCTCACTTTATCTCTTATTTTAGTTTAGACTTTATTTTTCATTTTAGTAACTTTCTAGTTAGTTGTTATCATATCACATTTAGTTTAGTTTAGTTTAAATCATCACCTCACCCAATTATTTTAATATTTGAAAAAGCTAAAAAAAGTAGAAAAGTGAAAAAGCACAAAAAAAAAAAAAGTTAATTACAATTGAATTTGTCTCTAGATTACCCCCTTGGAAGTGGATTAATACCCTTACTTACCTCTACACTTGAGATTGTTTTATTTTGTAGGTATTTGAGGATTTTGATTAGAAGGAGTTTCAACAACAACGATAAATACACGCAAAAGTTCTTTTTATCATCGCACAGTCTATTTTGTTGGCGTCTTGGGGATACCTACCATATTTGAGGTGGCGCCAAATATCTTAGTACCATTACTCGACCATATCGAAATCTTCCTCTGTAACGAGCTCAATGTAGTAGCAGTGGGTTGGCATAGCTTATTTTTGGACTAGGAAAGGGGTCGTCGTTATTCCCTTGGGCATGTCGATCATGGAGGTCGGGGTAATAAGGGCATCAGTTAAGTGATTCTTAGAGCGGGGTAAGTAGTGGAAAGTGATATATCGAAAATAGGAGACCATATCGTCTAGGTGGGCGTAGAAGGGTAAGAGCTTATCGTCTTTGACTTTCCATCTTCTTAGGACTTAACCAATGATGAGGGCAGAATCTCGTAGACATCTAGGAATTTGATACCTTTCTTGAAGGTGACTTTTAGGTCTAAATTGCATGCCTCGTATTCAGTCATAATGTTGATGTTGGGAAAATCTATCTTGATGGCAATGGGAGTGTAAGAGTCATCAGGAATAATAAGGATTATCCTAATGTCGTATCCCTTCTTATTGGCAGTTCCATCAAAGAACATTTACTATTGAGGTCCTCCTGAGAGGTGCTTAGAACATCTTCTTTCCGGAATTCAGAAACCAAAACATCAAACTCTTTCATGGGGTAGTTAGCAAGGTAATCGGAGATGGATATCCATTTTATGGATTTCTGCGTAACCTATGTGATATCGAACTCAGATAGCAGCATCAACCATCGAGCTATTAGTCTAGACAAGGTGGGTTTCTCAAGCAAGTATTTGATGGGGTCCATTAGGGACACCAGTTTGATGGGAAAAGGGAGCATGTAGTGTTATAACTTTTGAGACCCAGACTAGGGCAGCACATGCTTTCTTTAAGGTGGTGTATTTGACTTCATACCTGACCAATTTTTAACTGGCATGGTAAGTGGCTCTTTCTTTACGAGATTCTTCGATATATTGGGTTAGCAAAGACCCTATTGTTGTATCTGTTATGGTCAAGTGTAAGATTAGTGGGAGACTTGGATACGGAGGCATAAGTACCGAAAGTCAGGTAAGGTATTTCTTGATTCTATCGAAGGCTTCCTGAGAGGATTTGTTCTAGACTTTGGCAGAATCCTTTCGAACGAGTTTGAAGATGGGTTCGCAAATAGAAGTCAGCTGGCTGATGATCTCGCTGATATATTATAATTTACTCAGAAATCTTTTAACTTCTTTCTTCATTCGGGGCGGTGACATTTCGAGTATGGATTTCAATTTGGTAGGGTCTGCTTCGAATCCCTTATCGCTAACCATGAATTCCAAAAGCTTTCCTTTGGTGATGTCGAAAACACATTTTTTCGGTTTAACCGCATCTAATATTGCTATAATCGTTCGAAGAACTTCAGGAGGGTGGGAATGTGACCTTTGTGTGTCTTAGACTTAATAATCATATCGTCTTGTAGACCTCAACTTCCTTATGTATCAGATTATGCAAGATGGTTATTGCAGCCCTTTGGTAGGTAGCCCCAGCATTCTTGAGCTCGAATGGCATAACTGTGTAATAAAATTTTCCCCAGGGGTGATGAAGGTAGTTTTCTCTTGATGGTGATGGTGCATGTTTATTTGATTGTATCCAATGAGCCCATTGACGAATGACTTGAGAGCGTGACTGGATGTGTTGTCTATAATCATGTCGATGTTGGGCAGTGGGTAATTTTCCTTCGAAGATGCTTTGTTCAAATCCTGATAGTCGTCGCACATGCGAACTTTTCCTCCTGATTTTGGTACGGGTACAATATTGTTTATCCACATGGGATATTCCATCACCCAGATGAAGCCTACATTCCACAGTTTTATTACCTTATCCTTGACTTTGAATGACCATTCGATACGAAGTTTTTGTAGCTTCTATTTGACCATCTTGTATTCTGGGAGAGTTAGAATCTCATGTTGGGTGATTTCAGGATCGATGTCGGTCATGTCATTGTAGGATCATGCAAAGACGTACACAAATTCCTTCAGCAACTCTTCGAATTACATCCACTCATGCTCATTAAGGGTGGACCATATCCTAATCTCGTGTTGTTGGCTACTAGAACAAAGATTAATAACAATAGTTTCATCCTTATTAATTTAAATGTGGTTATGTTATTTGTTATTAACCTTATTAAGATCAGTTAAGAATTATTCATTTGCAAAATCATCATTATCAAGAGTTTGATTACAATAAATACAATTAATGTAAGGCACATCAAGATACTCAAAATCCTTGTTTATTTTATTTTTAGGAAAAAAAACGTTGAGAACCTCGTCAAAAGTGGTCTTGATTACATTGTTATTAGAAAAATGAGGAACAATAATAGATGGAGAGATGAGGTAAACGGGTGGTTTGGGTTTCATATCAGCAGGTAGGACCGGTATGGCATTCCAGTTAAGAAGTGGCTCATTAATGGCCTTGATCAGAGTGGATGGGTATGACAATGTAGTACCTGAATGGATCATACAAAGAGTCAGCCACAGTGTTTGTAAATTTAATGAGTCTTCGGAATCACTTTCCTCGAAGACCTCGGTTATGGCTATGGCTTTTTGAGTTAGAGTTGCACTTGATGCTGGCAGTCTTTAGCTCAGGAGTAGTTCTCTTTAAATAAGATTTCCATCCCTTGCTTCATCTTCTTATCTACATGATCATACCATGGTTCAGGAAAGCCATAGAAGGGAAAGTATTCACCCTCCTTAATGAATTTTCCATTCAAAGAATCACTTGATACATTCTTGGCATCTTCTAAAATTCTCTTTAATCGTGGTTAGTGGAGCATTCTGAATTCTTTGGGTTAAGGCTGATAACCTAGGCCATATAGAGCAAACGCCTTTTTCAGGATTATGGGCTCTAGTATCCCTTGTTGACGTCGTTCTAGCCCCAGTCCGGGAATATATTGCATATTCTTGGACATTTTTATCACGTTGACATTGCCGTGAGGGTTGTTCTCTAGATAGACTCGATCTTGGAAATCATCCCCTATCGAAAGGGGATGTGGATCAACCCTGAAGTTATAAAGAATAATGTCATTCATCCGATGCTATATTTCTAGTATTGTATTGCTAGTGTTGGCATTTTTAGTACTGCCATTGTCTCCTAAAATGGTAACGACTTGCCCCTTAGTGAAGAATTTCAACTTTTGATGAAGGGAGGAGGACACCGCTCGCATGCTATGAAGCCATGATAGACCGAGCAACATATTAAAGCATGTGGTTATGTCAATAACCTGAAACTCAGTAATGGGATTGATAGGTCCAGCCCCTATTGTGAGTGTTATGGATCTCATCACCTCTCGACTACTATTATTATAGGCATGCACTACGGCAAAAGTAGGAGTTAGGTCACTTACTTTTAACCCCAAACAATTAAAGGTTCTTAATGGGCAAACATTGAGGGAGGATCCATTGTTAACAAGTGAAAGCGGGACTATGTTTCCCATCACTTTAACGAAGATGTTGAGGGTATAGTTGTGGTCAGGGCCGACCTTCGGAATTTTTTCTTCGGAGAAGGAAAGGAGTTTAGTGGTGTTCAATGATCCAACTAGGTTTACGGCTTTTTTGGAGTGGTGAAAGGAGGGACTTTAGGTCTAGTGAGCAACTTTATTATAGCATTTCAGTGCAACTAGGAAGACATGAAAAGTCCCCACAAGGTGATATTGGCTTGAGTCTTATTGATTTGGTCGAGGATCTTACTTTCCTCAACGGTCATTTCTAGTATGGGAAGTTTTTTGGTAACTCCATTTCCCTTGTCTATTCTTGATGGATGGGGATTTGATTTATTAAAAAGTTTAGAACCACACTCAACCTCAACACCTCCTACCACCCACAAACATATGGCCAAACCAAGAGGGTCAATGCTTAAAAATATAAAGACAAATTCAATATAATCTACAAGACTTTAAGTAAAACTCTTCACTTTGATCAATACATTACCATTCAAACGTTTATTGCTAAATGACTCCCACGCCCTTCATTTGAACTCAAGTTAATTCCTTCATGGAATACCACCCTCCATAATCAAGCTTAAGACTCAAAACAACATTAAGTCAATCTCCAAGAATCTCAGTTTACTTCCAAAATGTTATTTATAGGGGTGTGCACGGGTCGGTTCAATTCGGTTTTGGACCGCAATTCAGACCGAACCAATCGATTCGGTTTTGGAAAAAATCAGATCGAAATCGAACCGATAATGAAAAAAATTGTCGATTTCGATTCACATCGGTTTTGGTTCGGTTCGGTCCGGTTTCGGTTCGGTTTTAACGAATTTTCAGTTTTGGTCAGTATTTATAGGTCGGTTTTCGGTTTTGGAGGTTGGTTAATGGTGTTTGGGTATAAAAATAAAAGATATTTAAGGGTTTTTTAATATATGATATTGATGTCGGTTCAGTTCGATTCGAATCGTATTTTTCTTTGTCTAAACCGACAACCAAACTGATATTGTCAATTTTTTAAATCCTTAAACCGCAAACCGAACCAGGCTAAAAAAAACTGCCGGTTTCGGTTCGGTTCGGTTCGGTTCGATTTTCGGTTCAGTCGGTTTTTTGTGCACACCCCTAGTTATTTATATAGAATCTCTATTCTATGTCTTAATTCTAAAATATGCCCTATTTATACAAATTTGTGATACCCCCACCCCCCACCCCCCAAAGTGGATTTAACCTGTTTTGGTTTAAGCAGTAATATTTTATTTGATTTTCATAGAAGAATGGAAAGCTGACATAAAAACATCATGCACACATAAATATTTAAGCCTAAAACATAAGCAAATTGTTTAGGAATTAAATAATAAACATAAACAAAAAAGTGTAACATCGAACAAAACTTTAATTCCCTTAACAAATAGTTGTAGTCATAATTTGGAGTTACCCAAACTCATAAGTCTTTTGATGTGTACAACTTTAGAAAACCTTATGTTAATCCTTTTATGAAATGGATATATACTTCTTTTGGTTAGAAAATGGAGCTTTACTTAAAGAAGAACAACAAATAAAAAGATAATGGCACACATTTCCAATTACCAAGTAAAATAATTTTCCTATTTAAAACTAAAATGAAACTCTTATTTTAGTATATCACTGAATTTGGGATTTGGGTAAAACTCCTGATATACAGAACCCCAAAACTAATTTCAAAGCATTAGGTGCAATACAATGAACCTAAATAATGAACAAGACATATAACCAATATAAACAACCTTCCCATACCTGATGTAATGTAGACAATATGTCTCAAAGAGACAATCGATTTGTTATGTAACGTAGGCAGCCTTTCCTCTTTAACTTAAGAAGACTAAATTCCATTGTTCAGAACTCCAATTTGGCCTCCTCGAAATATATGCATCTAATCCAAATGATAGATTTAGATTCAGATCAAAAAACATATGCACCCTTAGTTAAAAAAAAATATAACACCATATGGAGTTGGTTTTAACAGTAGCAGAAGTTATAGAATGATAACCTTTATAAAAGCATCTACTCCAGGACTTGAGTGTATGTTATTTTCCTTATCTAAGTGAGTAAGATCATTCATATACCCAGTAAAACAAAAGATCAAAAGGAAAAAAATGTTACATATTGACCAAGTCACATTGGATATTGCCAAATATTATCCTATGCATATAAATTACAAATTTTAAGTAGTTGAAAATGAATATCATCAATCTATTTCCCATGAGAACAAGCATACACTAAATTATCACAGGATTCAAATACTGAGTGGAGAGACCATTTACAAAAATCAATCAATACTCTAGCACCAATATCTGACCAAGACTGCAACCAATCTCACACCAAGATTGTAACCAAAAGCATAATCAGATGAGAAATGCAAATAAGAAAAAACCTAAACTCTTGATTTTAAAAATACAAAAAAACATAATATGCAAAGAAATTATTAATCCCAATCAAGATCGCTCTGGATTCAGAAGATCAAACACAAATGCCCTTGTTCTAGATTCAGATGATCAAACATTCAGAGTTAAACAATACTGAAATAAAAAAATCAAACCAAAACATAAATGAAATCATCCTTCAGTAATCCATGCGTTGGCCAAAAATAAGTACTGGGACGATGAGGAAAGGAAGTAGTGGTTGCGGCGGTGAGGAGAGGCAGTGGTGGCAGCGACGGTGGTGGTTTTTTTAAGAGAGAGGAGAGAACAGGAGGGAGAGAATAGGTCTAACACAGCGAGAGGAAAGAATGAGAGGAAATAATAGGGGTAAGAGAATGAGGGATAAGTTTTAATATAGATTTGTTGTCACGATCTTTGACCATGATAGGACCGTGAAAAATAAACAATACTTGTCAGGGTCAAAGATCGTGACAAGTGCACCGTGTTTTTTTCAAGGTTTTTTACCTTGACAACTTCTTGCTGGTGAAAGGTGACATAAACCATTTTTTAGTTTAGTGTTATCAAGTCATTCTCTTTAGAATAATACGGATATTTTTATATCTACGGACGAAAAAAACATGGGTACTACGATTTTATGCTTTAAGCATTTCGGGACTTTTTCACTATATTGTACATGAATCATTATTTCACCAAATTGTACTTGATATTTAAGCCGAGGCCACGCCTATTTCAACATATTGTACACATGAATCACTGTTTCACCAAAATTATGCTCGATATTCACATCGAGGCAAGTGCTAGTTTCCTTAAGGTCTTTCATTTTTGGATTCCTTTATATTTATTTCACGGCTTCAATATGCTTTTCAAGAGCAAGTTCTTTTAAAGAAAATAATATAACGATAAAAAGACAGCTATGATTTATTTCATATAATTCCTTATAAAATTATTTGTTAAGATGGTTATAACATATCCTTTTGGGATTTCTTTGGGCTTTACAATGAACCATCTTAATTGAATTGAGTATGTACTCTTTAATTTTGCTTTAGGTAAATTAAATCATTTTCAAATTTGAATATGAATTATTTGTCTACGTCACATATAGATAAGAAGTTATGATATTCACGAGCCTCAAATATAATAAATTTTAAAAACTGCTAAACTTTTTAAATATTTGAAAATAAACTAAGGCCATAACGGGATAATATGATTTCGTATGATCAATCATATGTTTTTGCAGGAATACGTGTGTCCGTGTCGGGCCTTATTTTGTGATTTTTCATTTCGCTTCTTATAAACACTCATTTGTAACTTCAAGGGTTAACATTTTATGAGTTTTTACTATATGTCCTATTATACCACATTATTTATACTCAAATGATGTTGTCATGGCATTTTTCACTTTTTCCAATATGTTCTTTAGCGACATTAAAATATGGTATGTGGGTTTATTTTATTACTACCATTTGGCTTGTGTAGATACAATATATACAATTATGTTATCAATAATCATCTTTAGTGATCCCACGTTTCTTTTGTATATGTATAAAACATACATATCTCATTGTTATTATTGTGTATACTTGCTCACTTTACGAGTTATATAGTCATTTTAAGGACTTTTGATAATTCGTAAACAATAACCTCTTGTGGGGTCTTAGAGAGAGTGAATTTTAACATAACCTCTTGTTGAGTGAAATGAATAACCTATTAGGGAGTGTTCTTAAAGCATGATTTTTATGATAAAAATAATCCGACTACGCGTGTGAGCAGGGCATGTGCCCCTTCATCCAGTCAACATCCCATCCATAAATATAAGAATTGTTAGAGATAACCGACCTCCAATAATCAAAGAGAAAGATATAGTCGAGCATGCTGGGTAACTACTACGGCTAACAGAGTCGTCTACGACTTAATGATATATTTTCCTATAAATATAACCCTAGCCACATGGGAAACGTAATCATAGCCATTTGAGCCAAACTAATAGAAAAACTTATTAGATGTAGACACGTTACCAAACCACGTAAATATTATTCTTGTGTTATTATGCATAATTTATTTTCTGCTTGGCTAATTTTATATTGAACCATAACTGGTAGGATTTTTACCGCCTACAATTGGTACGATGCGTGGGAAACAATTTTCCCTTATCAGTATTATAAGCTAAAACATACATGTCTCATTCACACGGCAAGCATTTTCCATCTCACGGCAGTCGCCAAGACAACTATAATAAACTTACAACTCCTATTATCAGATTTGTGTTCCAACCCATTAGGATACGCAATACCCCTATCTCTTAATATCGTCCACGTGAGGATCAAATGGTGGAGAAAAATAATACACCACGATCCAACCAGGTGGGAAGGTGGAAACTTTTAAGTCAATGCTTGTTGCTAAAGGGTTTACTCAAAAAGTAAGGTATTGACCATGAGAAAAACTTCTCACTGGTAGCCATCCTAAGTCTATCAGGATTGTATTTATGTTAAGATTGTGTTATTAACCTATTGTCTTGATAGGTACATAGTAAGAAGTCAGTGAAACAATGTGTGTAACCTTAAGGGATCTATTCATGTTTTTAAGCTAGCATCAAGGTATTGAACATTCCATTTGATAAGGAAATTAATATTTTAATTTTTATCAAAGCTAGAATAATACTTGTTTGTATAAGAAACACAAGATAAATGCGGTAGTATTTTTAGTACAATATGTTAATGATATTCTCATAATCGGGAATGAAGTGGGTGTATTTTCTTACATAAGAGTGTGGTTGTCCAGGTAGCTCGATAATGAACTTAAGATAGATTTCACGAGATCATATAAAAATGATGTTGGGATTATTCTAAGTCGCTTATATCGATACTTTACTCACAACAATGATATAAGTGATACGGTTGGAGGCGCAACTCATGGATTCTTATAAGCAGAAACTCTATGATTAGAAGGCATCCACATGCTACTAACAGAAGGAGAATGCCTGCCTCCAATGTCATGTGGAGAAAATGGAGAAAGAAATCCATAAAGATAAATGTAAGCGCCATGAATTAGATCTCACCCTTAGCTCTCAGGCGAGCATGACTCGTAGCCGAGGAAGGAGTTTGCAGTGTGGATAAGGTCTTTCCTACTAAAGAGGATCACCAAGAAATAGAGATCGCCAAACAATTATATCGACTCGTAATGAAGGGAGATGGATGACCATCCTGCCCACCAAGGAGCCAAAATCACTAAGGAACTAGCTAGAAGGGCACTCATCTGCCAAATGAAGTCTCTATTCACCTGATCAATTGAGGAATTTGAACCTCCTAAGAAGTTCACCACCCCTAGATTCAAGAATTACAATGGGAAAACTAATCCCACCGATCATGTCCCCTAGGTCATGATGCTCTAGAACAACAACGAGTCCCTCATATGTCTAATTTACCTTCTAATTTAGGGGATGTAACACAAAAGTGGTTTTAAAAACTACCACATCGATCCATATTCAGCTTTAAATAGCTCGTGGAGGCCTTTATATCAAGGTTTATCACTAGCAAGACCCATCCAAAAAGGATGGACTCCCTCCTCATATTATTGAAGAAGCTCAAAAAAACCTTGCTTCAGTATGCTCGGTGATATTGGGAAATATACAATGAAGTAGAAGACTGCTCCAAACAGTTGGTGGTAGCATGATTTGAAATAAGATTATCGAACAACTCCATGTCATATTAGTCCCTCACTAGGAAGGAGGTGGCCATAATAGATGCCTTGATGTATCGAATTGAGCAGTATTATAAGGTGGAGGGTATAGCGATAGGCACACAATAAGATAATGGTCGACCAAAGATGAACAAAAGTATAGACAAGGTCGATGCTCCCAAAAAAGGGGCAAAAAGAAGAACGATATACCTAAGGGCGATGAGAATTCAAACCCTAATAAGTCTCATCGCATTATCAACATTGTTTTTAGAGATCCAATGTTTAAGATCGTTAACAAGAATAAGTACCAACAGTATTTCAAGTGGACGAATAAGATGGCATGGGACCCTTCGAAGAGGAACACAACCTCCCTATCACAAGAATCACGGGCACAAAAGAGAAATGAAAAACTTTCAAGTTTTATCTAGAAGAACTAAGCCAAGTAGTCCACTTGGACGACTACGTAGAGAAAAAGAACAACAAAGGTCCCATTTAGCACAATCAAAAGCGAGATAACATCTTAGATAATGAGGATATGGGACATGAATTTGCGGGACAGAACCTCAAGTTCTAACCATATCTAAGGCAATGCAGTCAAAATGGAATTAAAGAAGAACACTACGACGGTGGTAGCTTTCCAGATCGACCCATCTAAACTTTTTGTCGACAAACGTCACCAACCATATGAGATTGACTATGATAAGCACATTGTTTTCACCGAAGAATACCTAGTTGGAGTTAGGACTCCACATCATGGCACTTAATAATCACACTCAAAATTGCCAACTAAGATGTGAATAATCTACTAGTGGATTAGGAAAGTTCTTCGTAGGTGATGTATCTCAAGTTATTCAACCAAATCAACTTAAAATTAGAATATTTTAAAATAAGCAACCATCCCCTTAATTTGTTTTGCATGAAGAATGACAATGCCATCTGGATAGGTCATGCTCCCAGTATGAACTGGGAGTATATAAAAGTTAATCAAATTTTGATTCGTAGAAACAAAATCCCCATATAATGTTATTTTGGATAAGGATAGATTCACGCAATGAAGGCAGTTCCATCTACATATCATCATAAGCTCAAATGCAATACCGACCAGGGGTAATAGAGATACGTGGGAATCAAGCTTTTTCTCAACAATGCTTTATCGCGATCAACAAAATTAAGCAGGAAAAGAAGAAATATGAGGTAGAAAACACGAAAGCTACCCTTCCAAATAAAAACTAAACTATGGGAGAACGGGGGTGGAAGACACAAAGGTGTCCCCTGTTGATGGAGTCATGGAACCATTATAAGAGGTTGGGTTCAATAACTTGCACCTAAATAAGAAATTTATGTTCGACGGCTCACTCATTGATCATGAAGAAGAAGAATAACTAGTAATTCCTCAAGGAGAACCACAATGTGTTTATCTGGAATTCGTATGATATGCCTTCTATTGACCCTGAAGTAATGTGACACTGATTTCACATGGACCTAGCATTCCCTGTAATTACAGAGAAGGTATGATGACCATCCTTATAAAAGGAAAAGGTAATGGAAGAGGAAGTTGGGAAACGTATGGAGGCAAGGTCCATTAAAGAACTCCAGTTCCCTAACTGGATCTCAAACCCGATCATAGTCAGGAGAAGTAACGAAAAGTGGAGAGTCTACATAGACTTCATTAACTTGAATAAATTATGTCCCAAGGATAGTTTCCCCCGCCAAAGATCGACCAGTTGGTCAACGCAATGGCTAGCCATGAACAGATGAACAAACACTCATTTTGGTTATCATCAAATTCCTTTATTCTATCCAGACATGGAAAAACATATTTCATCACTAACCTTAGCCTTTACTATTGCACAATCATTTCGTTTGGACTCAAAAATATAGGTGCGGTCTATTAATGACTATTCACAAAGATGTTTAAGTATCAGTTGGGTGATACCATGGAGGTGTACATAAATAAGATACTCATTAAAAGTAAATAAAAAAGTTATCACCTTTCATATCTATCAATGATATTTGAGGTCCTCCGGTAATACATGACGAAGCTCAATGCAACCAAATATTGTAGGCCCCTATTTTTAAGTGTGCTTTAGGTGAAAATAATTTTCCTAAAAAATAAAATTTTCCCAAATTTTAATTCGCACCAATTTTGTGAATGAATTTTACTTAACCCAATTTTATCTTGTTAATCCTAAACATGCATTTAGTGTGATTAAGCAAGTAAAATAAAGTAAAGTCCACAACGCTGATGTACGAGAAAACCACTAAGGGAAAAAACCTCGGACGGTCCAAGCCAGACAATCACTATGATACGGTTTTACAAAGTACAGACAGTAGACTTACTCAACGACTCGATACCCCAGAATACTTGACGGTCTTGTATGATTCAACCACTCCTCCACAGTGCAACGCAGAAATCCTTCCAGACTAGGTCCACAACACACGAGTCCACGTGAGCCTTGGTATCCACCGAACAACATTGGTAACCGTCTACGATTTGGAACATGGACTCCACCATTTATTCATCGCAAAACTCGATGACATAATGTTCAATGCGATGAACAAACTCCAGATGGTTCAAACCAAGATCTCTATAGCACATGTATATGCATGATTGGATCTTGAAACACAATAGGTGTTTTTATCTTTCAAAACCTTTGTAAACAAGTGCAGAAAAATGTAACTTTTCTATTCTATAATTTTTGTTCTGCACACTACAAAATTCTGTGAAGAAATTACCTTAGATAAAAAAAATTAAGTCGGTAAGTCGTTTGAACGATATCTCTAGGTCGTTTGAACGACTTGTCCATGTCATTTGAACGACACTGAGATATCATTTGAAAGACTGATGATGTTGTTCGATCTTCCAAAACACAAGGGAAAGATCTACACGACTCTAAAACGAGTTTATCTTATAATAAATGAAGTTTAGACCTTTTAAAAATATTTTAAAACAAGATAACATCCTTAAAACATTTTTCGAGTCAATATACGTTCAAACCTGAGAGTATCTTGGAGTGTAATGTGATATGAAGACGTGAAATGTGCACCGATAAACACAGCATGATCTATCTTAAAGCTTGGTCACTACGTCTTCAAAACAACACGTCAAAGACTGTGTGGGAATCGTGATAAGTAAAAATTTATCTATGACTCAAATTTGTTTTTTTGAAATAATACCAACAGATACAAATTGATACTATTTGGAAATTTGTCCTTACAAATCTCCCCCTCTGGATATTCTGGGATAAAACCAAACCAGTGTAATGCCTAAGTCGGGCCGTCAAGCCGAATGACTTAAATCCCATCCAATAAACCCAAAAATAAAATACAGTACACGGTCTAGTAAATAAATGTTGAACAAATAGCATAAACTTGACTCTATGTGATGTAGTCGCAAAATCTCTAATCTCTGAATAATCACTACAGACACAAAACAAACAAATTCCATGTGAAGTATGGAGGTAAAAGTGATATAAAACATTATAATACCAATTTGTAAAAAAATTATTTGTTAAACATGTGAGCAAAACATATGATACCTGTAAGGGAAGATTTCCAATAGAGTCTATTTGTTGTGTTGGCTTAATTCCGGACAAAACTAATTGAGTAATAGGATAGTAGTTTGTCATATCCTTTCAAGCCTATGACATTTGAGTTGAAGACGTAGAGGCCAAGAGTTTAAAGATTACATCATTGTCGGTTTATGTGCCAAGCTTTTACATCATCAAAACTTGGATTCCAACGTCTCTAAAGGTATGAATCCATTTAATGTATAGAGAGTCTTGGTTATTTTTTTATGGGTGTATTTTCATAATTTTTTTATCATAACGACTTTTTATTTTTCTTAGAAAATCATTTTAAAACTGTACATAAAACGTTTTGGCCTAAAAATCATTTTTGGATTTTTTGAAAAGTCGTTCGAACGACATTTTTCTCATTCAAACGAGGCCGTTCGAACGAGATATCAAACGAGCTTCTACCGACTTTCTGCCATTTTTTTCTATTTTTTCGTTAGAAATCTCGTTCAAACGAGATTTGGATTTTTAACTCTGTTTTCTCATTAGTAGTTCGTTCGAACCAAGTCGTTCGAACGACATCAAAAAGTCATTCGAAAGACCTGGGCGCGGGAACAACTTTCGACAGTTTTTCTTAATTAACTTCCCTCTTCCCCACTAACTTTTTACTAGCTTTTATAATGCAGTAACTAAATTTTTTTAAATGAATTTTTACATACATCCTAAGTGTTTTTGGAGATCAAATTTCTACACTAAAAAGTCCTTTAGTTTTGTGATTCAAAATGATTTTATCTTCAAACAAAAACTAGGTTTACACCCATAGTTTAGTATGATCCAAGTTTCTTAATATATAAAGTTTTGAGATCATCAAGTTGGCACCGAGGTTTATTCTCACCCCAAAATAGAAGGTTTCCTACAATGGAGTCCGTGTTTGTTGTGATTCGTGATGTGCATACGGAGGAGAGGCTTTCGTATGTTTTGATAGTAGCTGAGCCACATCAGTGGATTTCGAGACTGCGTTGGATTCCGGAGTTATCAACTAGGTGGAGGTAGAAGCAAGAATAAGCGCCAAGGATTGAGAGGGAGTCAAGTTGAGTAAGTAAGTCTTTTGTCTTATTTAAGTAAAACCATACCTAGTGGATTTGTTGGCTAGGCCGTTCGAGATTTTTTCCCGTTGTGGATTTTCCTCGTACATCGTAGTCTTGTGGTTGTGTGTTTTTATTTTTATCTTACAAAAATCACATAGATGCATAATTAGGTTAACCAGATAAAAATTCTTGTAAATCACAACTAAATTGGTGCTTTTTAAATTTGAATATTTTTAATTCAATTCAAGTCGACTAATTTAATTGGAAATATTCATTTGGCAAAGTTAGAACTTGAATTGAATTGATTTAATTTTCTTTTAAAAGAAAACTGTATTTTTTCTTTAAGTGGAAATTTAATTTGTTTAGTTTTATTTTAATTTTTAAAGAAAGTAAAATTTGGGAATATTATGTGAACAATCTCTTTTTATATTTTAAAATAGTGTTATCAAGTGCATATTAATTTAATTTAAAGAAAACCACATTCTCAGATTGGTATCAGAGCAGGAACGCTAAATTATCGTGTTAAAATCCTTGGTCAAAATTTTTGGTTTAAAAATGGAAAATGTCCCTTTTGCAAAATTTATTATTTTTATGGTTCTAACTACGTGTAATGGAAAGCACGTATGAGATCAGCACTTAAATCCCTAGATGAACAGGTTTATCTATCGGTAGTTAAAGGGTGGACCCGCCCAACATGTTTAGAAGGAGAGGTTCGTGTCCCATAACCCGTAGAAAGATAGAGTGAGACTTAGCTTAAGTTAGCAAATTTGAATTCCCGTGGTTTAAATGCCCTTTTCAGTGCGATCACATCAGATGACTTCCGTCAGATTATGATATGTGAAATGCCTAAGGAGGCATGGGATATACTCCAACTCACCCATGAGGGAATAAGTGTCATTAAATCTTCAAAACTCCAAAACCTCACCACTCAATTTGAAACCATTAAGATGTTAGAAAGTGAGACATTTGATGAGTTTTATGCGATATTGTCAAATATTGTGAATTCATGTTTTAATTTAAGAGAAAAAAATACCCGACCACCATGTCATAAAGAAAATTTTAAGGTCTTTACCCGATAGATTTATTCCAAAGGTGGTCGTTTTAAATTCTTTAGTCACTTTAGAATCTACGAAACTTGAAGAGCTTATAGGTGACTTACAAACCTATGAACTTGACATGTTTCCCTCTAAGGATGAGAAGAAGAAAGACAAGGTCATAGATTTGAAAGCCTGAAAGGAGGAAACATTGATTTATATGGTGACCCTTATTATGCAACACAAATAGATATGAGAGAGGTAATCACCAAGTAAGAGCAAGCAATGTAAAATGACAATCACACAACAAAGGATGTACGTGGTTCAGCAAAGATATGCCTACGTCTACGGTGGTGCAGTTGGTGTTATTTCTATATACTCCGGAGAGCAGTTTCAGAGAATACAACTTGTCCTTTTGCCCC
This sequence comes from Sambucus nigra, assembly GCA_949130495.1. NCBI lineage: Eukaryota > Viridiplantae > Streptophyta > Magnoliopsida > Dipsacales > Adoxaceae > Sambucus > Sambucus nigra. The sequence continues at coordinate 368,869,742 of OX422212.1, forward strand.
GGACCTAGGATTCAATATATACATGTACATTTAGGTAAGTGGGGGTGTTGGATTCCCCCACGTCTTCCATCTCTCCCTATAATCTCCCTTAGTGGGAATGTGGGGAGAGACCGGATAATCAAATAAGAGATGGGGGGGCCTGGACTTTGGGCCGCCAGAATAGGGCTACTCGTCCAGGACCATGATCTCAATTTTGGATACCCACAATTGCCCCTAAGTTTGTTGGGCCATGTTTTGGGCTCAATAAATTTAAATTATTAGTCATAATGGCTTTTTTGGACATTGTGCAACTCTCCGAAGGTTGTGAAGCTGATTTTGGCGGCATCCGCTTCGTATTTTGTGCACTATGATTAGCAAAATTTAAAGATTTTCTGGAATAGTCACTTTTCTTCCGTCGTTTCAATCTTTCCAGCACTCTTCCATTCTCTGTGAGCTCTAGCACTTCGTACCTTCTTCTCTAAATCTCCATTCTCATCGCTTCCTTGTTGTTTGGGCCCGTGCTTCTTCATCGTTCGAATCGATCTTCTATTTTATAAGTTTCCTGTGCCTTTTCTTTATACTTTCTCTTTAAGTTTGTAGTTTTTCTAGGGTTTTCCAATGGCGAAGATTGGGAATAGGTCGGTCTCTGAATTTAGGAAGTTTTATAACATCCCTGAGTGGGTAGATATTTAGTGCTGCGCTTCCCCTCCTAGAAATGTTTGAGAGATAGATAACGCCCACTGGATCCACGTTTTGTTGCTTTCCCAGGGGGGACTCACTTTCCCTCCCAATGATTTGTTCTTGCATTTCTTTGGCTATTTTAATATTGTTCTTGCACAATGCTCGCCCAATGTGTGGAAAATAGTTAATGGCGTACATAGCATAAATCAGTTGTATGGCACTAGGTTAGGGCTCTCCGAGGTCTGTTTTTGCTATTACTTTTCTCGAACTAGCTCTGGTGTCCTCTATCTCAAAGCTAGGAGCCCTGACCGGGTATTGGTAGTAAATCTACCTGATTCCCATAAGGACTATTGGCAAGAAGGTTTCCTTATTAGAAACTGGCAGTTTTCTCCCCAATTTGAAGGGTTGAGGTCTGAGAGGTTCTCTGTTCCCTTTTATGGGGAAGAATACATAGGTAGACTTCGCTCTGTTGTTTCAATTTTTACTGATTTGTGATTTTTCTGATTCTTTTTTGTTTTCCTTCCACAGCGAGGTCAAAGAACTTGGAGCCTTCTCTCTGCAAAGTTCGTATTTCTGAATTGGTTAAGGCTTGGAACATCAGGGAGCCTCTGGGTGACGGCGAGCATCCCAGGTCTGCTACTTTTCTGCTTGAGTACAAGAACGTTGGATCCAATTTCATAGCAAGGCCTGTGGACAGTATCCCAGAGTTTGATACCTCTGAAGAGACTTCTGCGGATCCTATCCAGTTAGACGAGGAGGAGAGAAGCTCTGAAAGTGACATCGTAGGTGCTGTAAGCAATTTGGGTGGAGGGATCTCCAGTAGTAGCAGTTCTTATGATCATGGGGAGGTTTCTGAAGCTCGAGAGTCGTCGAGCACATCCAGTAGATCGAGCGAGGAGATGGCTCCTCCAAGGAAGAACTTAATTCGAGATGATGATGATGAAGATCATGTGCTCCTCGCTCAAAGGTCGAAGAAGTAGAAATCTAGCTCTGGGGCCGTGGCTACTGGTTCTCGACCTTCTGCTCAGGAGCAGGAGAGGAAGAAGAAAGAAGAAGAGCAAGTAAGAGAGAGAGAGGAAAAAAAAGGTAGAGGAGAAGAAGACGTCGTAGGAGAGGAAAAGAATGGAGAGGGAGAAGGAGGAAGATGGAAGACAGGACGAAGGCTGGGCAAGCCTTGGTCCCGGTGTCTGCTCTGCCTGAGGGGGATTTAGTCGCAATTTCCCCTCAGCTGGCCCCCGCACTGCTCGAGAGAGCAGTTCTCCCTGCTGATCGCCAAAGGGTGCTGGGGTCTGAGCAATTGACCCTTTAGGCTAGCCAGAGGTTAGCTTTGGTAAGATTTTTTTCCTTTTCTCCCATGTTTTTATGAATTCCATCATTTCCTTCTTCTAATGTCTTCTTTTTTCTGCAGTTTGTGACTGACTTCGCCGTGCTATATCGCTCACGCGATGAGCTGGTGAGGAAAAATAGCGAGCTGGAGAAAGAGAATGTTGCCTTGAAGCTGAAGGGTACAGAGCTCGAGGCTGGTTTTAAAGTCGTTGACGCTGCTCGGATATCATCTGACCTAGCTCTTGCTACAGCCAACCGAGAGAGGGACGCAGCACTCAAGGATTTGAAAGAGCTGCGACAGGCCTACGACCTGGTTTGCTCGAGCAAACTTACTGTCGTGGAAGAGAACAGAGTGTTGTCTGAGGAGTTGAAGAAGAAAGAGTATGAGGCTGTCACTGCTAAGGAGGAATCATACAATTATGGTTGGGCTGCAGCATATGAGGATGTTGAGGTTCAGATTGGTTATATTAGCCTCTGAACTTCAAGAAGGGCTGGAACAAGGCCCTATTGGCTCTGTTCGACAAGCATGACCCAGGTCCGAAGCCAACCGTTGATGAAGTCCCTGCCCCCACTATTGAAGCTACTGACTCTGTCCCCCAGTCGACCCCTGTTGACGTTTCCCTTATTGTGGCGACAGAGGTTACCCCCGCTGGGGGCGATGCTCCCGCTGATGCTGATAAAGGGAAACAGCCATCGACCTCTGGGCAACCTGAGGTTGGTAATTAGTCATCTTCTAGGATTACTTTGTATTTTTTCTTTTTCTGTTTGTGAACTTTCTTTTTGCTGTTCGATGTAATTTCAACTCTTATAAATGAAAAAGGTTTCTTTCTCCCAGTGCACTGATTTGTCTTTTTCTCCCCTTTGCCCTTTTATTGTTTGTAGTTGATTGATGTAGAAGATTATATCTCTGTCACATCTCAATTGGGCAGGACCCTTAGTCCCAAAGCCAGTCCTCAGATTCGCCAGGCCTTCGTTAAGCTTTGCAAATCCCTTAGGTCTAGGAATCAAAAGTATAAGGATCAGTCTGAACTGGTGGCCAAGCTGAAGGATAGGCTCCAAGAGATGGAAGAGGTTGGTGCTTTAGTGCAAGAAGAAGTGAATGCGTTGAGAGGAAAGCTTTTCGATGCTTTCGAGATCAACCAGGTTGGTGAGATGCTTCAGCAAGAAAATAAATCTTTAAGGAAAGAGGTCTCGCGACTTAGGGAACACGCGCCAAGAACTGCCCCTTCAGTGTTGTGAGGTTCTTCATCAATGCAAGTTAGGGCTGGCTCGAGCGATATTCACCCTGTGCTGCGAGGTTCTTCATCGATGCGAGCTGGCAGGAGCACCAGGAACCGAGATAGGGAGATGGAAGAGCTTCGAGAGAGGGAGATGGAAGAGCTTCGTGGTGACGTCCAGCGAGCATATATGATCGTTGTTGGGCTTCAAAGGGATGTTACTCAGCTGCGGCACCTGTTTAAAAAAGGTCCTCGACAAGTGTGGGCGGACGGCTACGACCAGGGTTGGTCAGATGCTCTAACAAGGTTGTTAGAGTTCGAAGAGCTTTCTTTTGTCAGGGAGTGGCTGAGTACCTTGAAGGAGTTGTAAGTCCCGAGGAACTCGATGCTCTGGTATCGCCATGAGATTTCTCCCTATACCCTGATGCCTAACCCCTTCCGGAGGGATGATCGATGGATCCCCATCGATGCCATCCCTCGACAATTATTGGAGTCGGATGCGAATGAGGTTGAGGAAGAGTTAGCTCCTGCTCCTGATGATGGATGAAGAGCTCGAGTGGCTGATTATCTCGCTCAGAGGCCTCACCCCCATTGAGATTTTGCCAGTTGTTGCTTTTTGTATTTTTGGTAGTGTAAATGCTTTGAGCGAGCTCGCCGACTAAACATGTATCACTATTATTGTAAATATAATGAATTAATATAAAGTTTGTGTTTTGGGCGAATTTGCCGACTAAACAAGTGTATTATATTCTTCATATTCTTGCTGCTTTATGATCTTCTAAGTTTGTGTTGTTACGCAAGTGTCCTCCCAGTCTAGTATAATATCGAGATACCATTATGCACCACTTTACCTTTTAGGTCGTTTAGGCCTAAGTGTGGCAATTGGCGAGGACACACCTGGTGTTGGATGCTTCATCCGATCAGGATTTTATTTAACCAAAGAAGGTTTGATGATCAGTATAAAATTTGGCCATATTGCCTAAGGATCCCCTGTAGGGCTTCATATATTGCCAGGGGCAATGCTAAGAGGTCCTTCATGTTTCATGACGATGACCAGAGGAGGGGTACTTCCCTGCTATGATCAATGTGCCTGTCATTTGGAAAAGATGTGCGATAAAGATCATATAGCTGTCACTTATTAGAATGCAACCGTTTAAATAACTTTCATTAATGACAAGGGAAATGAACTTCTAGTTCCATAACAAAAGAATAAAAGAAAGTTCTAAAAATAGAATCTCTTAAGATTGTCTGCGTTCCATGCTCATGGTATTTCTCTGCCCTCCATCGTTTCCAAGTGATAAGAGCCCTGCAGATCGTCTCTTGTTATCTTAAAGGTTCCTTCCCAGTTTGGTCCCAGCTTGTCGTCTGATGGTTTTACTGCGCTGCCTAGGACCTTCCTTAGAACGTAGTCCCCAACTCGGAATGTCCTTGGGTTAACCTTTTTGTTATAATGCCTCGCGAGCTGTTGCTGATAGCTCGCTAGTTTTACTAGGGCTAGTTCTCGGCGCTCGTCAGCTAGGTCGAGTTCAGCGAGCAATGCTGCATCATTATGGCCCTGGTCGACAAGGTTGGACCTCATTGTCGGTAAACCGACTTCTAATGGGATGACTGCTTCCATGCCATATGTCAACAAAAATGGGGTTTCTCCAGTTGCTCGCCGACGAGTAGTTCTATATGCCCATAAAATATGTGGTAATTCATTTACCCATGCGCCTTTGGCTCGCTCTAATCGTTTCTTTAATCCATCGATCACAGTTTTATTAGAAGCCTCAGCTTGGCCATTGCTTTGAGGTTAGGCCACCGAACTGAAGTGGTGTCTGATACCGTGTTCGTTACAAAAACTCTTAAAGGAGCCGCTTTCGAACTGTGTTCTGTTATCGATGATGATGGTTCTGGGGATGCCAAAATGAGTGATTATGTTTCTCCATATGAATCTTATCATATCTGCGTCTCGGATGTTTGCCAGGGGTTCTGCCTCGATCCATTTGGTGAAGTAGTCAGTTACAACCAATAGATATTTGCGATTTTCGGTGGCGGTGGGCAGTGGTCCCACGATGTCAATTCCCCATTGGGCGAATGGCCATGGGCTGGACAGTGATTTTAGGTCGTTGGTGGACCATAAGAGCGTGAAGTTGGCATTTCAAGCATTTGTGGACATACATCACAGAGTCCCTTTGCATATATGGCCACCAATAGCCCTCCTTCATTGCTTAAAAATCTAGAGACCTTCCTTCGATATGGCTTCCACAGACTCCCTCGTGCATCTCGTGTAGTACTTGCTCGACATCCCTTGGGTGAACGCATTGGAGGTAGGGACCGGAGAAGGATCTCTTATACAGGTTGTCCTCCGGGGATAAGTGAAAGCGAGCAGCTTTGACTCTTATCTGGTGGGAAGTTTTCTTGTCATTCGAGAACGTTCCATCCTTCAAGTAGTCCCTTAAAGGGGTCCATCCAGCTGGGAGTTAATCTCACCTGGAGTACCTGCACCACGTTTGGTGGCGTGCTGTTGCGGTTAATGCTCGAACGAGTGAGGAAATTGATGGGGATGGTTCTTTTTAGGTCAGAGTCGACTGCCGAACTCAGGGTTGCTAGGGCATCAGTATGGTTGTTTTGCCCGACATTGATCTCTTCGAAGCTCGCCATTAGTTTTTTCACTAAGGCGAGGTAAGCTGCCATTCTTTCATCTTTTGCATTGTAATCTCCACTTATCTGATCAGAGACTAATTGGGAATCGCCGAACACCTGTAAATGCTTTTCTCCCAAAGTGTACGCCTTTTGGAGGCCGGCTATCTGCTTCATTGTATGAGGCTACAAATCTAAGCCTGATTCCTTGTTCAAGGATTGTATTTTCTGGAGTAACGAGGACAATGCCTACCCCTGCCCCCTTTGAGTTGGAGGCTCCGTCAACAAACAGTTTCCAGGTTTCCTGTACGGCTTGGTTATCCTTTTGCCTTGTCGATTGAGGTTGGTCGGAAGGTTCCTCGCCCATGAATTCGGCTATGAAATCAGCAAGGATCTGCCCCTTGATTGCGGTCCTTGGTTGAAATTGGATATCAAATTGCCCGAGCTCGACTGACCATTTAGACAGTCTGCCCGACAAATCCGCTTTCCTCAAGATTTCTTTAAGGGGGTACGATGTAAGTCGATGATAGTGTGGGCTTCGAAATAGTGCTTCAACTTCCTCGAGGCCACTACTAGAGCGAAGGCGAGCTTCTCCAGTGGTAGGTACCTCTGCTCGGTGTCGAGTAGGGTCTTGCTCGCGTAACAAACAGGGTGCTGGATTCCTGCAACCTCGCATATTAACGCAGAGCTGACCGTGTGGTTGTAAACGGAGAGGTATAGGAATAAAGAATCTGTTTGCCGTGGTATGACGAGCAGTGGTGGAAAGCTTAAGTAAGCCTTGAGTTCGGCCAATGCTCGCGAGCAATCTGGGCTCCACTCTACCATTTTATTCCTTTTTAAAAGCTAGAAGAAAGGCTTGCACTTCTCGGAGGATTTAGAAATGAAGCGATTCAAGGCAGCGAGCATACCAGTGAGCTTCTGTGCGTTTTCCTGACTGGACACCGAAAGAACACTTGCTTGCATTAAGTTTCATTCGGTACTTCCTGAGGATTTCGAAGGTGTTTGACAGGTCTGAGAGGTGATTTTCTTTCTTCTTACTTTTAACGAGCATGTCATCGATGTAGACCTCCATGGTCTTTCCCATCTGGTCCTTGAACATCTTGGTGACCAGTCGCTGATAGGTTGCCCCTGTATTTTTTAGCCCAAAATGCATAACCTTGTAACAGTATAGCCCAACTATCATGATGAACGCTGTCTTGTCCTGGTCTAGGGTATACAAGGGGATCTGATGATATCCTGAGTATGCATCCAGAAAACTCATTTTCTCATGAGCTGCAGTGGCGTCCACTAGTTGGTCTATTTTTGGGAGGGGGAAACTATCTTTAGGTCACGCTTTGTTGAGGTCAGTGAAGTCGATGAAAACTCTCCACTTCCCGTTGCTTTTTGGAACTACTACTGGGTTGGATAACCACTTGGGGAATTGCACCTCCCGTATGGACCCTACATCCAGCAGTTTTTTGACCTCTTTTTCTACCGCTTTAGCCTTCTCGAGTACGGTTCGCCGTGCCTTTTACGTGATTAGTTTGAAGGCAGAATCGACGTACAACTGATGGCAGACCATACTAGGATCGATTCCAGGCAGCTCGTATGGTTCCCATGCGAACACATCGATGTTGCGTCTCAGCATAGTTGTCAATTCCTTCTGTTCCTGGCCAGTGAGAGATGCTCCTATCAAGAAGACTCTATTACTGTCGCCATCTCCAGCCGTAACTTTTATCAGGTCCTTGACGACCCGCTCGAAGGGGAGGATCCTGTTCTCCTCTACTCCAGGTCTTCCATACTTTAATTGCTATTTAGAAGGTGTTAGACCTTCCTCAACTTTCTCGCTGGGCTGATCGACCTTCCTCTCTGGCTTTGGTCGGATGGCTGCTATGAAATACCTTTTTGCCATCGCTTGGTCGCCATGGATCTCCATTACTCCTCGCTCTGTAACATACTTGAGTTTCTAATGGTAGGTCAAGGAGACTGCCTTCATTGCATGAAGCCATCCCCTACCGAGGATGGCTTGGTATGGCGAGTCGATGTCAACTACCAAAAACTCGATCATCTTGGAGATGTTTCCAGTGTGCACCGGTAGTATAATTTTTCCCAGGGGCATAGTTATTTTTCCAGCAAAGCCAACTAAAGGGACAGTAACTTCCTTTAGGCCGGTGACCCTTAACTTTAATTTTCTGAGTAAGTCGAGATACATTACTTCGGATGAGCTTCCTTGGTCGACGAGCAACTTGTCGACGTCAAAGTTAGCTATCCTGAGGGTAATGATCAGAGCATCATGATGTGGGGTTCTCACTCCCACCAGATATTCATCTGTGAAAATAATGTGCTTGTTATAGTTGACGTCATCTGCTCGTCGACGCTTTTCTGACTGCGACTTTGCTGGATTGATCTGAAAAGCCTGAATTATCGTTGTAAATTTCTTTATCTCCATTCGAGCTGAATTTCCTTGGATCTTCTTGGCATCAGATGCCCCGTGAATTACCACGAACTCATGCCCAGCGTCATCTTCGAGCACGTTGTCAGGTCTTGCTTCTCTATTGGCAGCCACCTTCTCTGCCTTTTTCTCCACAAACTGGTTTAAATGCCCGGATTGGGCTAGCTCCTCGAGGTGAGATTTAAGAGCTTTGTAATGCTCGGTCTTATGTCCTCCTTCTTTGTGAAAAGTGCATCTCAGCGCGTTGTTCCTCTTCGAGGGATCTCCTTCCATCTTCCTGGGCCATTTGATGAATGGCTCGTCTTTGATTTTTGCGAGAATCTTGTAAATTGGTTCTTTGAAGACGGTGTTGACCGCTTGGAATTCTTTCGACACATCATTGTTCCTTCCATTTTTGGATCCATTTTTTCCCCCGTTCTTTCCTCCTTTCTTTTGATTCTCAACTTTGTCACTACCCTTGGTAGTGAGTTTAGCTCGACCGTTTTCTCCTGTACTGAGGCGGGTGACATCCTCCACCTTAGCATACTTCTCGATGCGAGCCATTAGGTCGTCAATAGTCATAGCCTCCTTCTTTGTCGGGGATTGGTAAAGAAGTGAAGAGCTGGGTTGCCCAATTTTGAAAGAGGCCACTGCCACTTGTTCTGAGCAATCCTCGACCTCGTTGAATAACTCCCAGTACCTCTTTGCGTTGTCTTAGAGTGTCTCTTGAGGCGTTTTCTTTATTGTCAATAAAGCATCCATCCTTTTAGGATGGGAGTTACTAGTAATGAAGCGGGCCGTAAAGAGTTCGGCCAGGGATTTGAAACTTCTGATGGATCGGTGGGGGAGCCTTTCGAACCATTTCTGTGCAACATCATGTAAGCTCGAGGGGAAAATTTGGCACATTAGCGCGTCTCGGTGGTTCCAGAGGGTCATGGCCTATTGGTACTGTCTGACGTGATCAATGGGATCAGTCTTACCGTCATAAATTTTGAACCTTGGAATGGCAAATTTCTTGGGGGCTTCCTCCTCTTCAATTTCCCTCGTGAAAGGTGATTTCATCTGGGTTTTGAGAGCTCGTCTAGCAAGTTCTCGGGTCGATCTGGTACCGTGATGGGCAGGATGTTGGTTTATCTCCCTGCGGACCAGATTTTTATTGTTCTCATTGCTGCGAGTAGGGCTCTGGTAATGGCGAGATCTTTGCAGCTGCTCGCAGAGGTCGTCGTCTGATTCGCCTTCCTCAACCTTTTAAGATCCTCACCTAGGGCTCCTTCCTTGACTGCGAGACTTGCTCGCCTAAGGGCTAGGAGTGTGGTATGGACGTCTCCTATTATCATGATGAAGCTCTCTCTCCAGTCTTTCCAGTCTTCTTTTCAGGCGAGCATTCTCAGCCTCTTGTTTGCGAGAAGACTCCCTTTGCTCGTGGAGCCTTGCCTCGTATGCATCAATCAGCTTGGATATCTGCGTGGACCTCGGTGGTCCTTGGCTTTCTTCTGAGGCTGGCCTTTCTAAGCGAGCCCTTTGATCTGAACGTCGAACTTCAGACCTAATCCTGCGAGGAGCAGGTGGTTCTTGAATATCCCCTACCTGGGGGGCATTGCTACTGTGACCAGACATTTTAAACTCCTTTCTTGGTGTGGTCTCTTCTCAGGGAAAGATGAACGTTCCCACAGACGGCGCCAATTGTGGTGACCATTATTATGCAACATAAATAGATATGAGAGAGGTAATCACCAAGTAAGAGCAAGCAATGTAAAATGACAATCACATAACAAAGGATGTACGTGGTTCAGCAAAGATGTGCCTATATCCACGGTGGTGCAGTTGGTGTTATTTCTATATACTCTGGAGAGCAGTTTCAGAGAATACAACTTGTCCTTTTGCCCCGGACCTAGGGTTCAATATATACATGTACAGTTAGGTAAGTGGGGGTGTTGGATTCCCCCACGTCTTCCATCTCTCCCTATAATCTCCCTTAGTGGGGATGCGGGGAGAGACCGGATAATCAAATAAGAGATGGGGGCCTGGACTTTGGGCCGCCAGAATAGGGCTACTCGTCCAGGCCCATGATCTCAATTTTGGGTACCCATAATTTCGGATGATGAGTTTGAGATTAACTTGGAAGATATGGCTCTGTTTACTAGAAAGTTTAGAATATTTCTCAAGACTAATAAAGAGAAACTTAAAAATGATTATAAGAAGCTTGATAAGTCTAATCATAGTAAAGCCTAGAGATTCCCTAAAAATCATAATGAGGATCTTAATAGGGACGAGTCAAATAGGTGTTATGATTGTGAGGGTTATGGCCATAGGGCATTCGAATGTCCTACTAAACTAAGGAAGGAGGGCAAGAAACTGATTTCATATAATGCCACGCTTAGTGATAGTGATCCGGAAGGGGGGGCCAATTCCCCCATTGAGAGGAACTTCAACGCATTCTTGGAAAGTCATGTGAACATTGACAATAAATCTTCTGATGAATATAACTCAAATCATGACACTTCTGAGGCCATTATTTGTGAATTCCAAGAGTTTGATGGTAAAGAGAGTGAGAATGAAGAAGTGGTAGAGGAGACTGAACTTCAAGTAGCGTTTCATAAGTTGTATGCGGAATCGTTAAAATTAAAAAGGGCAAACTTGAAGTTAGAACCTAAAATAAGAGAACGTGTTATGGCTAATGATGAGAGTATTTTAGTTGAAGATATTAAGGCACGAGAGAGAACTTTTTCGTCAAAAGCTAGAGTATGTAAAAGGTGAAAGAGATAGCCTTAGGGGTTTACTAGAGGCTATGAAGAAAGAGATTATCGGGTTTGAAAAGAGTAAGTTTTTACTTGAGTCTCGAATAGTGGAACTTGAAGAAAAATTAAAAGACTCAAGTCGGGTCAAATTTGATTTAAAGTGTAGGTCGAAGAAATTAGAGAAAATCTTTGTTTCATCATATATGTGTTATTAGAATTATAACTTGTGTTTATTTTGTAATTAATTTTTATTTATTGTGTCTTAGTTGATAAAATACAAAAAGATTTTTGTTTGTTTTTAAGGTTGTCTTTATTTGTTTAAAAATTTTAAAAACTCAAAAGGATTTTCTATTTTGTGTATTTTAGTTTTACACGTTTTATGTGGCATATACTTGTGTTTGAATCCAATAGCATCCCCGCTTCCATGTGGCTAGAACTTTTGGTTAAGATTTCCAATCCTTAAAGTGTTCTTTATCATGCTTTTATAGAGTAGTTTGATTTTGACTTGCTTAATTGAATTGCTTTTCATATGCCTCGATTCACACATGCATGAGCTCATTTGATCTTTAACTTCACATGTAAGATGGAGATAACAGACGAGGCTACGGCGGTGAGGATTGAGGGTGAGCCTTATACGCATTACACGAATAAGATGAAGGGCTATGACTATCTAGATTTTGTGACCAGCTGGCTGATGTCATCGTGCATATATGATGTGGAGAATATTCCTCCACCTGCAACAGGATCGAGGAGAGGTACCAATGCACCCATGACATCATCCCATAGTTTCGGAGGAGGCGCGGCAGCGATAGCGGGGGAGGTTCTGCTTCTTCATATCTCCACTACTTTTTATCACATTCGGTTGAGTAGTGGGGACGTGGTGTCGGTGCCTCACCATCCTCATTCGACGGTGGAAGGGTTGGTGGGTATTTCCAAGGATGCCCTCCGAAGTGAGGTGTAATCATTTCTTTCTTTTTCATTTTCTTCTCTCTTTATCTTTACTGATTGATTTTGATGCTTTTGTTCCCTTTCTTGCAGATTTTCCGTGTGTCGACCACCTGGCTTTGGGATATCAAGGATTGGATAGCGTCGATGTTAGCCTATGTGAGGAAGTCAGGCAGTGCCTGCCTAGTGTTGCCAGCCATGTCTAACAAAAGGTCTAATTATGGAGTGGGGGGTCTATTGCTTGTCGCATGGTAAAATGTATCCACCGTGGTGGTTGAAGGTTAGGTTTTCAAAGATATTTTGAGAGATTCAGGTTGCATCCCAATGTATATTTTTTCTTCCTTTTCTTGTCTTTTCTCTTTGTACCTGCAAGGAAATTTAATGATTATAGAAAAAAATATATATATAAGAAATGCATTTTTTGTGTTATCTTGGCTTAATGGCTTACTCTATATGCACTTTAATTTTCTGGTGAGGTTTTCCATTATTTGAAAAGATGCAGATAAAAGTGAAAAAAAAAGACTCGAAAAAGGAAAATGTGTTTAAAAATTATGTACAAAGGATAAAATGAGGATTTTTTTCAAAAATGATCAACCCGGAGATTTCTTTTCTCAAAGCAAATCTTTATTTTGGAGATGTATGTGTAAAATAGGAAATAAGGAATTTTCTAAAAAAAACACAGGGGCGTTAATCAGCATACCCCTTAGCTTGCCTATCGGTATAAGGGTCAAGTCCAAATCACTCCTTTAGCTATAATTTCACTTTCTGCGTACTTTGGGTACTTTTAGAGAAGGGAAACCAGTGGCATTTTGAATGATTTTTTTTGTGAATTTTTTTAGTATACACTGGTAGCTTTGGAAGTGTTTTCATCATCACATTCCATTGTCTCTTCTTTGTAGTTTTCTTCTTCTCTATTATGCAAATGGCTTTTCCAATGTCTGAGGCCTTTTCCGCCTACCTCAAGGGTTTAGAGGTGATGTGCCTCTACAACGTCAACTATGAATCTTTTGGTTTACGCCAAGTTTCTTTATGTCGTAATCATCCCATAGACTAGAACCTTTTGGAAGCAGGGGTGCAGTTATGGTTCCCTGAAGACGATGTTTTTCGGTTCATCTTAGACGAGGTGTGTCCCACCTACGAGAAATTCTCTGTGATGCTAGGTGTCAGCCCTATTATAGAGGTAGCTATGCCGAATATATCACATTCTCCCCGGGTGTCTTTGGTGGAGTTTCTTCATATCACCCCTTTAGATGCTTAGCCGTTGGTGATATGAGATCTAACAGCTGACCCTCAGATGTCCACGATAACACAATGGTTATCTTACCAATGTAGTCCTACTACGGTGGTATTAGCAGAGACTCTGAATGACTTAGATGCTTGGAAGGAAGGTCGGGCTATCTTTATACGGGATAGTCCTATCATGCTACTCATGTGGCTTTCTGAGAGACTGCGCATGGAAGCCCCTCATAAGTATCCTCTGTCAAGCATTCCCAATTTCTTTTATAGACCTTTATTTATCTTTAACCCATCAACGAAGAACTGGGTTAACTGGTTTGTGGAACACAGGGCCCAATGTCTTCACTGGTCTGTGCCGTGATTGGGTGGACTTGCAACCCATTTTACAATTAGACAATACCGTTATGTGTGGTTGGTTGGTCTTCACTAGAATTCTTTCTATTTTCTTTAAAGGCTTTTGCCCCAAGTATAATGGAATCATATTGTTCCTTCTCACATAACTAACTTATTTCCAGTGGATGACTTGATCGACTCCTCGAGGATGATATTAGTGCCTTTATGGCCGCACTGTTGACCATATGCCCATCCGTCATAATCTGTTGGAGATGATGGGTTTATATCAGGGGACTATCTAAAGTGGTTATGGAAACAGGTGGTTGATAAGATTCAAGTGGAGGATACCGATCAAAGATGGATTATCATGTTCGACACCTTGGAAGAGGATGTTGTGGTTTCATCAAAGCTCATTAAGGCCTACCATCGTATGGAGCGCATTTGGAGCAATAATCAAGAGTGGGATAACTAGGGCCTCACGAGGAAAGTAATGATGATGAGGCAGGACCATCTGGTAGCTAAGGGCAAGGTTTTGAGAAGATGGTTTTGTTTATATGGGGAATTTGTGTGTGGGTAAGTGTTTTTGGTTTTATGTTTTTGAATCTTTTGTGAAACTTGTCTAATGGTAGGGGTTTGCATGTTATAGGATGGTTAAGAAATGAATAATTCGTTTGACTCCCGTCGTTGATACTTCATGTAATAACCATATTCCTGATAATAAAAGAAAAGTGATTTTGACATATTTTGTTATGTCTTTTGATGAATTTTTATTTGAACTGTCTATACCAGTAACTAAAACGTACATAATCCTTTTGTTCATTTAAATGATGAGAGAGGTCGTCGTTCTCTGGGGAAGAAAAGATGAGCATTTTCTAATAAAGAAAGGACCGGGCCCATGTGTGTTTCATGGGATGCCTACGTACCTCCGGGGATTTTAAAAATTTGTGAGCTTCGTTAAAAAAAGGGTTATTGAGAGGATCAGGTTGCACATAGTATTGAGGAAGCGAAGTGAAGAGATTTTTTTTAGAATAAAAAGGGGATGAGGAAAGTCATAGCTCAATGAGAGTTCAGATTAAAGGTAGAACTTTTTGAGAAGGTCCAAGTTGACTAGATGCACCATTTGTTTTCTATCGAGATCACCAACCTATTTTGCTCAAAAAATGCAAAAGAAAATGTAGTTACCTCATGAGAACGACATCAAGATCATATTGATGCATACAAAACCGAGTAAATCAAGGGTTCGAGGACTAAGTTATGGAATACGAAGGTGTTAGGCACCCATTCTGCCCTTTCGGTATGTCATGGCCTATGCTAATATTCTCATGTTCTCCAAAGCACGATGTGTGTACATGTGTATAATGTAAATAACGAGATAAGTGCATCATTCGAATCCCGTCATGGGAAAGACGGAGCGAAATCATCTATAGGAGCGTACCGAAAAATAACATAAACATATGATGTGAGTTTTCGCTGAATCATCAGTTGCTATGGAAAAGTGAATGTGCATGTTAGACGAGATATAAATATATAGGAGTTTGAATATTATAGAATAGATACAATATAATATAAAATAACAAAATGGAAAGAGAGGACTCGAGTCCCAGGATTTGCTCAGGACGTCTAGGTAACCCAAGGGACATCAAATTCCACGTAGTTCGAACTTATCATTGGGGTGGGTTCCAATCCATAAACCCAAATTTAGGAGTCGTCTTTGAGTGTTTTTGAAGAAAAATTTGTTCAAGTGTGAAAGTGTGAGAAAATGAGGAAGTCTTACTTTTGGAATTTACAAGTAAACCCTTTTCATGGTCATTTTGGGTTTTATAAAAACAAGTTATATGGATACTAATAATAAAAATGGATATTACTGTATGTGAGCTAATAAAATAAGAATAAAAGGTATCATAAAATGGGAATATAGTGACTAATTAACCCTAAATGAGTTAACTAGAAAAAAAATTAAGAATAGCCCTTATAGGATATTTTAGCTCCTGAATTTAGAAGGTATGTAGGATGATTTTTGTAATGGTATAAGGGTGGTATAATGGGGTGAGGTAAGTGGTCAAATGTGATAGGAAAGTGAGGTGGGATAATGTTGGAAAATAAGATTTTATGGTAATGATGACACTCTGATTTCGAGAGAATATATGTTGATTGCTAAAAAACACCCCCTTCAGGAGTGAGGTTATGGTCTCCTTAAATAGTGAATTTTTATCTTGGGGGTGCTGATCGGAATGGCCTACCTGTTGACACAGTGTCTGCCTTACTAGGCAAAGAAAGTACACCCTGTCAATAGGCAGGGGGTTTAAGGTGCCTATAGGCAATCCAAAATAGATTTTTTCGAAAAAATGGGCATAGAATACAAATCATAAATCTGAATCACGCATGGTCGGGATTCTTGGAAAGAGAATATAGAGCCTTTAAAGAATCCATGATCCACTCTTGGATTCAGGAATTGACTGAAATCAAATAGGGCTCCAAAATGCCTGATGGACTCTAAACGGGGGGGGGGGGGGGGGTTTCGGAGTAAAACGGGTCATACTGTGAACCCTAAGGCCGATTCATGCATGGCATGGACCATTGAAGAGAAAATTAAATTTCCTTCGATATTTCATTGAGTTTATCTTAGTATGGAGAGTTGACCAAGATTAAATGGGGCCTAAAGCACCCGGTGGCCTTTCGGAGTAAAAGGGATTGTTTGTGCGGACCGTGAGTGGAAAGGGGATTCAAAGACCTTCAAGATTTCATTGATATCGCTTATGTTAATGAGTTAACCAGAGTCAAACGGGGCATGGATTTCCTGGTGACTTTTTAGATCAGTTCTCAGAGTAAAAGGGATTGTTCGTGCGAACCGTGGGGCCGATTTGTGCACAATGTGTTAGGGTCAAACATGGTTCAGAAGCACCTAATAGCCTCCAGATCAATTCTTGGAGTATAACCTAGGGTTTATAGAGGGAAGAGGAGTGTTAGGGACTTAAGAAATTACCTAGGAGGGTACTAGGATGGGGTGTCTAAAGGAATGATATCCAATATGAAGATTTGGTTGACTTAGACTTTTATACTTCATTTAAGATAACGTGGCCATTAGAATTCCTTCCCTAGAGGAGAGAGCTTATGATAAGAGATATGCCAATGAGGTCTGGTTCCCTCTTTGCACACTTAAAGTGGTAGTTCATTTGCCCCTTCATCCGTTATTAAGATTTATCTTAAAGGGAAATTAAATGGACCTTACCTAGATTTCTCTAAAAACTTATAGATCTATAGTAGGATCTATGATCTGTTGGAAAAAGTATGGGGGTTTTGATATGAATGGAGACATATTTAGGCTTGTATATGTTTTAAAGGATAACCACAAAACCCCTGGATATTACTAATTTTCTCCCCTGAAGTCCCATACCAAAATAGTTCGAGTCACCTAAACTAGCAATCATAACTAAACAACTAAGTTTTTCTACATCTCTGGTGCATGTGAGTTCTTTTCCAATGACCTAAAAAGAAGGATCAGCATTTTAAGAAACTGGTGCTCCCCATATTGATTTCTAAGAATGAATCATCATTGGATAAGAGACTGGTTAAGCTGCTTACGTGAGTCTTTACTTTGAACCCTAAGTATTTTGAGGATGTATACTCCCTTAAGAAGTTTGGGGTCATGATGAACTATCTGAGCAACGGTACCATTAATCTTAATACTTATAGGACACCAAGGCTAGTCGATGATGATGGGGAAAGTTCTAAGGAAGAGGAGGAATATGAGATGGAGGTCGTCCTGGTTGAAGGGGATTATGAAAACGTCGAAGAATGTGAGAAAATTTCTCAAGTCTTAGGTCATCCTTATTTTTTCGTGTTTTTATACTTCATATCAATCTAATTATTAACTAGTTTTGCCCATATTTTTACATCTTCAACTCCTAATTCTAGTTCCTTTATCATGGAACAAACCAATGTTTCCTGTGAAAACTTGAAGGAAATTCGAGCTAAACGGGTTAAAGAACTTGTTCAACGATTATTTGATAAAAAGGCTAAGGAGAAAGCTCATTCTAAGAAGAAAAATGATGACAGGACTTGCCTTACAAATGATGAGGCGGTTAAGTTGGCTACTAAGGAAGACAAAAAGAAGAAAATATCTAACAAAGGCAAAAGTAAGGTATTTGTGGAGAGGCAAAGTGGCAAAAATAAGCCTTTAGATGATCCATTTGCTAAGGATTCCAAACTTCCCAAGTTTAATGTCAGGGAGAGAATTTTCATTGATGGTCGACCTTCTCAGAGGATATACAAGGGGGAATCTTTATCTCCCTATGGTCATGTTGAGCCCTATGAGCTTGACCCTTTAATAACCACGGAGAAATTCCTTACAAATAAAATTCCATTATTTTGAATTCTACTAACACTCCTGAAGTCATGGGCTATGTGGGCTATACTCATGACTTTTAGTTCATGCACAATTTGGATGTGGATAATCTTTGGAACTTTGTTTCCTATAAATAATTTATGGTGAGTTGAATCTTGTTAATTTACCTATTATCTTTCAAATCGATCTCTTTTCCTTTTAGCTTATTTGTTCCATTTCTTCTTATAATATATAACATGGCCACCACAATTTTTAAGGAGAAGTCTCAATCTGCCTTAAATGCAAAAGAGAGACTTGAAGATAAAATCAAAGTTCTCGAGGTTGACCTCTCTAAAGCTCATACCGAGCTTCAAGAGGTTGACGACCAGATGGTGACCAAGGTTAAAAACTATGGTAAAACTGAGGGAGATATCCAACTTCTACAACAGGACCTCCAGGCTGTTGAAGACCAACTTGTTGCTTTGAAGTCCAACTTACTGAGGCCTTAGTTATTGCTTCCATGGGTGGAGAAGAGGCTATCAAGGCCTTTAAATATTTTGAAGAATACATGATTGACACCACCGTGGACTTCCTCAAGGGTTGTGACGAACTGAAAAAGATGGTAGCTAAACACTACCCTGGTATTATCGAGGTCGTCATGTCTTTGGAGGGAGATGATAATGAGGCTAAGGCCATGTAAAAGGAAGAGGAGGCCACTAGAAGAGATAAAGTATGGTCACTGTCCAATGATGAGCTACAGGTCGTTAAGGACAAAGATGTCATAATCCAAGTTTTATTTAGGTCTTGCCAGTATTTCTCAGTCTTTTTTACTGTATTGCCGGATCTTATCGTCATAACCAAGACTTACTAGTTCCTTAGGGATGAACTATTTTAGTTGTCCACTAAGGAATGGTATGTGTTCGGATATTATCGTCACGTCCTCTCCTAAAAGTTTTGTGCAGTCAAAGACTTACATTTGGTCAATCGAGTTGGTTTGAGCGACCTGACCTAACATATTTGAGAAGTCAAAGACGTGCTTTGGTCAATTAGATTGGCTTGAGTCGACCTAATATAACATATTTAAGTAGTCAAATATGTGGTTTTGATCAATTGGGTGGGCTTGATCCGACCTGACCTAGTATTTTTTAGAAGTCAAATACGTGAATTTGGTCAATTGGCTGGGCTTGAGCCGACCTGGCTTAATTTTTTTGAAGATATGTTTTAAGTTTGTACCTTGATATGTCTTCGATTGAAGACTCTTTCCCATCTCTTTGAATGAACTTTAAATGAATGCCAAAAATAATTTGATAATTATGAAATTGTAATTGGGGTAACAATTATTTTCACTTAACAACTTATGTTCGTACAAGCATTGTAACTTCCCAATGCATTCATTTTATTTAATAACTAAAAGACTTCTTTGATGATAATTCATCTTGAGGTTCTCAAAGTTCTAAGGGTTTTTGAACAGATCCCCTTCTATAGTTTCAATCCGATAAGTACCAGGTCATATGACTTCAACCAAGCGGTACGGGCCATGCCAATTTTCTTCCAACTTATTGGACTTTTGTGTAACCTTATTCAAGACGTAGTCACCTTCATTGAGTGTACTTAGATTGACTCTTTTATAGTAAAATTTTACTGTGCAATGTTGATAGGATTCTACTATAAGCGTTGTTGGCTCCCTGAATTCATCAATCAGGTCTAGATCTAATCTTCTTAAAAAATCACTCTTAGGGGAATCGAAGTTTAGTGTCCCGTGGCTTGGGAGGCCAACCTCAACTGGAACCATGGATTCACTGCCAAAGGCCAACATGTAGGGTGTTTCTCCTACCATTAATCGCGGTGTTGTTCTGTAGGCCCACGTTGGACTTTATAGTTCATTTATCCAATTTCCCTTGGATGATTTCAGTCTCTTCTTCATTCCATGTGACAAAGTTCGATTCGTGACCTATGCCTCCTCATTGCATTATGGATGAGCTAGTAATGAATGTAATTTTTTAATTTTGGCCTTGTTGTAATACTTTTGAAACTCATCAATTTCAAACTGGGTACCGTGGTCGATTATGAAGGCATGGGGGATCTTATACTTGCTTATCATATTTCCCATATAAACCATGAGACTTTTGCATAGGTCATTTCTATGTGTGGTTTTGCCTCCACCCATCTACTGAAATAATCTATACCTACCACCAGGTACTTGAATTTTCTTTTGGTCTTTGATAGTGGGCCGACCAGATCTATACTCTAGATGGAAAAAGGCCAAGGTGATGTGATCAACACCAGCTAGGCTCCAGTCATTTTGCATATCACTCCAAATCTTTGGCATTTATCGCAATTCCGCATGTGTTCTTCATAGTTTTTATTCATTGTGGTCCAAAACATTCTTGGATTTTTATCATTTTTACTAATGTCTGACCTAATGTGTCGTCACCATATGATCCTTCGTGTATTTCTTTGACCAGATTTGACACTTCCATGAGATGAATACATCTCATCATTGAGATACTGAAACCTCTTTTGTATAACACTCTATTTTCTATGACAAATTTAGCTATTTTATGGTGAAGTCTTCTTGCTTCCTTTTGGATAGCTAACAGAGTACCTTCCTTTAAGTATCTTCTAATTGGGTCCATCCATGATGGACCCATGGTCAGCTTTAGAAAATTGACCTCCTTCACGTTAATTCTTATTTTCCATAATATTTTCACGGGTACATCTCTCCTCAGATTGGACCTCGTTGCTGATATAAGATGAGATAATACATATGATCTAGTGTTTTCAATTTGGGGATTCTAATCATTTGTAGTTCCTTTAGTTTTGACAGTAAAAATTTCACCCTTACAAGATATTTTAACATGTTTCCCTCTCTTACTTCATACTCTCCTAACACTTGGTTTACCACTAACTGTGAGTCACTGTGAGCCATTATCTTCTCAACTTCAAGTGATACAACCCAATCCAATCCAATAATTAGAGCGTCGTATTCTGTTTTATTGTTGGATGCTTCAAATTTACAACAGAGGGCATATTCTATGTTAGCTCCATTAGGTGTGTTGACCTAATCAAGCTCTGCTACCACTTGCACATGATTATTCATCCATGAATATCTTCCATATTGGCAACTCATATTATTAAGGAGCCATCTTTAAAAAATGTTGTAGGAAATTCATTCCTTTAGATAATCTTATTTTGTTCGGATGAGGACTCCACTGATCTTTGGATATGCTCGATTGGAACTACAGTAGATTGCTCGACTGGAATAACAACAACTGCTTTAGCTAGCCTTTTCTTCTCATAGGAGAATTCTATAATGAAATATGTAATAGCCTGACTTTTATTGCAATCCTTAGCTCATTTTTTATATCATATTTACCCAGATCTATCACCCATGCCTTCAACCTACTAGACTTTTCAGGTTTGTGGATGGTTTTCTATAGTGGGAGATCACTATAGACCACTATAGAATAGGATTAGAAATACTGCTTCCTCTTCTTGGTCTCCACTATCAGAGCTAGAGCCAATTTCTCCATCCTGGAATATCTTACTCTAATATCGAAAAAAGATATACTCGTGTAGTATACTAGTTTCTAAATTCCTCCTTTAATTCTGATTAGAACCGAGCTAATTGCTAACTCTCACACAACTATATACAAACATAGTTTTTCCCCTGGGATTGGTCTTGATAGTAACATGGTCGATCCTAACTACCTTTTCAGCTCTAGCAAGGTAGCCTGATATTTCTTCGCCCATTCAAAAGAGTTTTTTTATCACTTTGAATAATGGGGTGCACTTGTCAGTTTCCCTGGATACAAATTTGTTCAAAACCTCCACCCAGCCTGTCAAGCTTTGAATTTCCTTCTTGCTCTTAGGAGGCTGCATATTGATCAATGTCTGTATCTGAAAGGTTTGGCCTTTATACCCTTTTGATTAAAAATAAAGCCAAAAAATTTTCCTACCTTGACTCCGAATACACATTTGGCTAGATTCAACTTCTTTTGATATTTCTCTATCTTTTCAAAGTCCTAGTCAAGGTCTTTAATGTAGTTGTCTGCCTTCACACTTTTGGTCATCATCTTGTCTACGTAAACTTTTATATTCTTCCCTATTTTTTCTCAAACAACTTGTTCACCAGCCATTGATAGGTAGCACCTGCATTTATTAGTCCAAAACGCATAACATTATAACAAAAAGTACCTCGGTTTGTGATGAAGGAATTCTTCTGTTTGTCTTCTGGCTTCACTTTAACCTAGTTATAACAAAAATAAGTATCCATGAAGCTCAGTAGTTCGTGCCCAAGCGTTGCATCCACCAGTTGACCAATTTGAGGAAAAGTGTAATAATCCTTCAAACATGTTTTATTCAAGTCCATACATATTCTCCATTTTATGTTCTTCTTTGGTACCATTACCATATTGTCTAGCCAGTTGGGGTACATCAAATCTTCAATAACGTCGGCTTTTTTTATCTTTACCACTTCTTTTTGAATTACCATGTTCTTCCCCTTCGAGAATATTCAACTTTTGTTATTTACCAACTTTGCTTCCTTCATTATATTGAGCTCGTGAAAAATAATGGCTGGATCAATTACAGACATGTCTTCATGGCTCCAAGCAAAAAATCTTTTTTTTAACTCTCAAAAAGTTAGCCAATTTCTTCTTGAGGACGAGGTTCAGTAACGAGTCGATCTGGGTTGTCCATTTAAGATGCTCATCATCCATAATTACTGGCTTTTTTTCTCAATGGCTTCTCCAGTTACAAACTTATCTTCATCTCGAGGATCTAATTTTTTGATATAATAAGTTTGAACTAATTTCTTTCTTTCTTCTTCGTCAACCGAAGTGCAGTAGCATTCGCATGCTTCTACTTAGTTTTCTTTCACCACTCACACACCGAAATTGGTGGGAAACTTAAGACATTAATAAACAGTTAAGGCTATAACTCAAATTTCTTTATACCCACTCTTTTAAAAATGACATTGTAGGCCGATGAGACATTCTTGTCAAGGATGAAAAATCTCATCATCTTTGTTTTACAGATCGACCAAGTTCCAATAATAACTTTCAGCTCAATTATGCCCATTGGGTATACTTTTTCGCCTAAAAATTCGATCATCGTATGATAATAGGCCCATAACTTTCTTTCGGAAAGCTTTATCCGTTGGAAGCACTAAAAGAAAAGTACATCCACTGAGCTCCCATTGTCTACCAGAAATCTCTTAACATTCCTGTTATGGACCATCATAGTTATTACTAATGGGTCATCATGAGGATATAACAATCCTGAAAGGTTGTCTTTAGAAAAACCAATTATCATTTGATCCTTGGCAACCTTATGAGTTCATACGTCTGCTACTGTTGCTATGTTCATGTCCTTATTTTTAGTACAGGTTCTTGCTTCGTAGAGGTATGCCTTCCTCTCTTCTAATTCATCCCCTCCTCCAGCATCCCCTCCTTCTATATAACTACACGACCAAGAAAACATGTCCAGATCTTCTACTGGATCCTTGGGACTTACAGGTAGGTCTGGATCTTCCTCGTCATTGTTCTCCTGAGATCATTTTTTATCCTTATTTCCTATGCAAGGTGATCTTAATCTTTTCCTTAGCTTCTAATCATCGCGAGCTAGTGCTGGCCTTCCATTTTTTTCAAGTATTTTTTTAGCTTCCCTCTTTTTATGAGGGCCTCAATCTCATCCTTTAAGTCCAGACAAGCTTTGGTCTCATGCTCGTAGTCTTTGTAGAACTTCTAAAATTTCTTCTTATCTCTTCTTCCAACGGGAGTTTTTAACTTCTTCGGCTACATTAATTCACCATTTCCTTATATCTCGTCGACGATGTAGTGTACTCCCATTCTCAATGGAGTATACTCATCAAACTTTCGGTATGGATTCTTATCCTTCTTCATCTTGGGGCCCTCTTTGGGGTTTTCCCTTCTTCCCGAGTTGATAACTACTTTAAGGTTTTTATGGCTGAACTCTTTTCCAGCCATTGCTTCTCCTGCGTTCATGATTTTTCTAGCTTTGTACAAGAGCTCGGCCATGTGGTTTAGAGGCTCCTTGGCTAATGCCCAGTATAACTTTCCAAGCAAAAACCCACATATAATTATTATAATGGAAACTTTCTCATTATAGTCAACCACCTCTAGATTTTTGGTATTAAATCTTCTAATGTACTCCATTATCATTTTATCCTCGCGTTGGCGGAAGCTTAACAAGTGAGTTGCCCGCTCACCAGGTTTTTCTATGAAATAGAAATTATTGATAAAGAGATTGGCCAATTATTTAAAATCAAAGATTTTCCCTCTTAGTAACCCATTATACCAGACCTGAGCAGGTCCCGTGAGCGTACTTGAAAAATCTCTGCAATACTTCTCATCACCTGT
The DNA here is from genome assembly GCA_949130495.1 of Sambucus nigra. Classification (NCBI taxonomy): domain Eukaryota; kingdom Viridiplantae; phylum Streptophyta; class Magnoliopsida; order Dipsacales; family Adoxaceae; genus Sambucus; species Sambucus nigra. Next base: position 368,893,936 of record OX422212.1, read on the forward strand.
TACGAATATGTCACATGTTGCCTAGTATTGCTCAACATGCAAAATTGGATCTAACTTTCCTTCATACCTGGGAATGATCACAGGTGCAATGAATTTTTGCAAGGGTGTGATAACTAATTACGGAAGTTTTGAATGGATATCCCTACACAAACCCTCTATGGAGTGGGGTTTTAGTTTTGATTGGGTCACATAGGTGATCTTTAAACCTTTGCATTGATCCCCTTCATGGTTGAAATTCTTCTGCTACTGTGGCCTTGTTAGTTCGTCTGCGACTCTTGATATAGCTCTCTTCTCTTCGATCAACTTGCTTGTATTTGTTTGAGACTAGTATTCTGTTGAGCCTCTTTAAGGAACTTATGTGTTCGTTTGAATATATTTGGTCATCATCATACCTAGTTGACCTCATGGTCAAGGTTGTACCTGGATTGTAGGAGGATCCGTAATGTTCTGACCCATTTTTCTAAGTAGATATTCTCATATCAAACCCCATATTTATCCTTCTAGTGTTTCCCACTTCTTTTCCTCGGTTCGCTTGCCTCATATCTCTGTATGGGGCGGGAGACTCCCTATGTTTATCTGGGTTCTTTTCCATAGTTGGAGTCATTAGAGCTAGTTATGGGGTCGGTTTTGTGATGCTAGAATACTTTGGGTGAGATGTATGATATCTTTTTACATATCTTCTCATCTCTTAACCAATATGTACAATAATACTTCTAGGTATTTTATTTGAATAGGGGTTGAGGATGGTGCAGTCTCTTTTTCCCGACTACTTTCTGGATGTTCAGCCATTTTTAATAAAATTTGCAGAAAACCAGAGTATGACTGGATACTTGTAAAATTGAAAGTGGGAAACTGTTTTGGGCTAGAAACCAATGTATCTAGGTTCAGCATACACTAAATTAGGCAATGGAATAGTGAATCAGGGATTTAAAGTGACAAATGAAGCGAATATGCTAACTTGATTAGTGATATGATCATCGACAAAATTTAAGGGGGATTAACAGAAATTCCTGGATATCCGCAACTAGAAATTAGGAATCAATTAAGAAACAATCTGGGTTTAATTGTTCCTATAAATGACGTCATTCTATTATTGTCTAAAATTGATTTTCAAGGTTTGGTCTTAGCTAGTTGAGATCTATTATGAGATAATAAACAAAATAAATAGTAAAATGTATATGTATGAAGACAGAGGTGAGCATAAGAGGAGTGACATACAGAATTATATGGTCCAACCCTTACGAATGATTTTACGTCCACATGTTATCTTTTATCACTAATACCAAAACAGTACAATCACTCACTCTCTTTATCTAAACAGTTTGAATGTAATAATATCACTCTGCCTGTCATCTAGTTGGTTCGTTGTTTACTTGCTCTGATCCCAATGGGGGACCTCAACTTTTATAGTGAATCATTATAAGAGAATGGTTATTGGACCATATGGTCTAGGTTGGAAGCATCTTCTGAATGTATCACTCACAAAACATGTAATAGTTTAATGTTTTACCCATTACAGAATGTTCTGGCACATGTTGGTTGTTTGTAGTGTTATGCACATGGTGATGGCCAGCCTTTAATAGCGTTAATAAAGTTATATCCTGTCAGTTGTCCTTGCTAGAATCCACCCACCCCTCCCAGGTGGAAAGGAGGCCGACCTATTTATAGAGCCAAAGTCCTTTCTTGGTATCTATTTGGCTGGAGCCATGCTCTTTTCTATTATTAAAGGCTTTTATTTTATTCTTTTTGGGTCATGGGATGCTCAACAAATAAGGTATAACATATGGATTCAACCAGAAAATGGGGTTGTGGAAAATTATGGCCTAAGAATTCAATAAAGAGAATCAACGAATCGAACACCATTTTGGGGGTTTGCTAAAAGACAAGGTTCAACACTAGTAGCCGATCCATGAGCAAATTCATTGAATTTATTGGCTCCATTGAGTGAGACTTGCCCGGCAGACGCACTAACCATAATGTAATCCCTGTTGCCACTTAAACACACAATTAGAGAGGGGACTTTTTCAAGTTCATAAAGTGTTACCTCATTCGAAAGGTAACTTTAAAATGGAACAAAGACCTACAAAAAAAGTGCAAACCTCGTAATAAGTCTATGAATGATTCCACATCAAGCGGGAGTTCGCCCTCCTCTTATGAGAACAATCAATAATCTGCCCATGTCGAGGAACCATACATTCCTTTAATGGAAAACATTTTTTTTCAAGATGATACCCTCCCTACTTTCACTCAACCGAGAGTGTAGACATCCATCAACAAAGATGTTGCGGAGGAACGGAGGAAAGCCGATTACAATTAAGCTACAAAGAGCAAGCCTGAGTTTGTAGTAGACTTAAATGCCTGCTTACACTCGATTGCTCAGAGGAAATTAGTTGATGCCAATAAGGAGTCCCTATTGAATGTGAAGGTGTGAATTGCCTTTAAAAAAGAGAAGATGTTGGAAAGAATGGTGGAAGAAGATATAGTCAACAAAGACTCATCGCAACAGAATTCACAATTAGTGGAGAAAAAAACCGTCACAAAAATAACTAATTTCACCACAAAAGATATTTAGCTATGAATTGCTAAATGTTTTCGTAATGATATACCGGCTACGTCACCAATAGCATTTCATTCGGTGACAAATTCAATTTGTCACATAAAATTAGTGACAAAATTTGTTACAGTCAACCATTTTTCGTTCGTCGCCAAACAACAATGTTTCATCACAAAATGTGTGATTATAAGTTAGATGTACATTCATGTGTGACGGAAAAAATTATGTTATATGGTGATGAACCATTAATGTCACCAAATGGTAGATTTTGCTGACGAACTTTATTTTGTCACCTAAAGATTAATTTTTTTATTTCATTTCACTTTCAGGTATAAGTCGTCATAATATATTTTTAGTGATGAAAAATATCATTTGGCAATAAAATCTTAATATAAATTCAATTATTTATATATACACCGTGTAGCTAATCAAATATCATTTCAACAAATTAAATCAATGAACTAAACACTCAAAATTAAAGTTAAAAACACCATATAATTAATATAGATAATCAATAAAAATATCTCAAAACCATTAGCCAATTACGAAAATAGTCTACATCACTTGTAATAAAATATTCATAAAATCCAAAATGTGAAAATAAAATGCCCTAAAGTGTAATACCCCGTATTTTTATGCTATATTAATTTGGGGATTTATTAATATTAATGTGAGTTATTTATTTAATAAAATCCGGAAATTAATTATGTTATAATTATTAACTTGACCAGAGTTAGTAATTATGGGAAATTTGTTGAATACTACTAATGAGCAAAGTAATATATATTGTTGGTTATATTGAAGGTCACGAGTGAATAAAATGACGATTTTGGAAATTTGAGTCGGGACGCGCCCGTGTCGCGCCGAGACTAATTATTGATAAATATAAGTGAATATTTCATAAGTTGTTCATATGGTCGTTTTGAGTGCGCCAACGCGTCCGAAAGGGTCGAGATAGTCAGAAAAGTATACCCGGGGGTTTGATCTGGGTCTCAGGGCATTTTTAGACTTAATTAGTACCCCGGGAGGGCATTTTAGTCATTTTACATTTTTTGGTAATTAAACCCACGAAATTTCAAGGGTTATATCAGATGTCCAAGGTTGTCTTCTAGGGTTAGAACAACCAAAGACAAGTGACGGCCATAGGAGAGGGAAGGAGAGAGCTTCCAAAGCAATCCAAGGCCCGGAATCCACCTGTTTGCACTGCCGCCACCACCAACGCGTAGATCGCGAGACGGGGAACGCAACCACACCAATTTCGGTACCAAACCAGACTTCTGAAAATCCCAGGCAAGTGTTTATCTTGCTTATTTCATTGATGCATCTTTCATATTAGTTTATGAATTATTAGGATGAATTGTATGGAAAAAAAAAACCCAATTTGAAATAGGAAATTGCATGTAGCGATGACTTAAATGATATTCTGAAAACCTTTTGCGATGTAGAGGATTAAACCACGAAATTTTGATGTTGTATAAGAAGGAACCACGAAATTTTGATGTTGTATAAGAAGGAAACCTTAGAGCAAATCTGAATAAAGGAGGAAATTCGCGTATCAGGATCCCCGAACCGGTTCACCTGTACCCCGAACCGGTTCGCCCCCCAAACCGGTTCGCCCCTGGGTTCACGAATGGTTGCTGGTCTGGGCTCCATTCAACACTTAGAATTTTTCTTGTTTTCTTCCCTTTCTTCCTTGGATTTTTCTTCAACTTTAACGGGTCATAACTCATCAACCGTAGCTCGAATTTGGGTGTCGTTTCTTCCAGTGTTCTCGTTGTCCCGAGCTCTTCAACTTTCCAGTTGACTCCTCCTTCGGGATCTGGCTGCAAAATTACCAAAGTGCCCTTGAACTTGCCTTCTTAGTTTTTCTTTCATTGTCTCGCTTTCTCTTTTGCGCTGATTGCATAATTAACCTGTAAACCCAATAAGAGAAGCCCGAAACACGAAATACTTGCCAAAGAAGATTAGTAGCATAAATGTGCGTTAAATCCATATGGGTTACATCACTCGGGTTCACAAATGTACTGAAATTAGGGGAAATAAATATACAATATTTATGTCCAATCACGTAGTAAGTTGGAAAAACCCTTCGAATAAAAGTTAGAAACGAACCATTATACTTGATATATGATAATGGGAAAATAAGGATTAATGTTACGAATGTAGGTTATGGGATAAACCTAAATTGATATAATAAAGTGGTATATTTATATGATTGTGTATGCATATATTATATACTTGTGAAAATCATGCCCACGCTACTTGCTATCCCTGAGGTTACCGCGCTGGGACAGTCTTATCTCGATGGGACCTTTATGGGGGATATTGACTTGTACCCTAGAAGATAGATATCATTGGTACAGGCTATCGACGTGATAGTTCAGATGGTCCTAAGAGACGCAGGCATGTGCCATCGTCTTAGAGACTTGGAATCTATTCTTCGCCTCAATATTGTTTGTGTATGTGTTAATACGATTCGAGAGTGATTCCGAATTTGTATTCCCCTTAATACGAGTGATACGGGGTTTTGGATAGTAGAGTATGCCGCACCATAGTTTTTATTTGGGGTGTTGTTATAATATATATATTATACGAGCATTTAATATATGTATGAAATACTGGAATTTGGAACTACCTATTGTGTTATGGTAAGTAGGACATGGTTGATGACTTATATTGTAAATACTTATTTTGAGAGAGTATAATATGACACTGGAAAACTTTATAAATTAATAAAGTTAAAATGAGAATTTTGGATACTAATTGAAATATTCTTTTCAAACAATTGTATCGTTAAATTTTAAATCCTGCGAATAACCTCAGATAAGTTAAACCCTTGGGGAAAGTTAGTGTGATATATGACAAGATAAACCATTGGGAAGGTTAGTGAGATAGGAGTGCACATTAGAAGAGAGGTGAGAATTTCTCAAGAGAGTGTCGCACTAATATGTTGTTGCATTGGCCTATATCAATTTAAATACTTGCTAAACGAATTTTTAAATCATACACTATCGGGCTCTGACCCGTTCCTATTTCTCTTTCTCTCTTGTGTATATATGTATATATTACAGGTGCCCAGCCACAGGGGCGTCTTGCTTAGGATCCCTTGGAAGGAACGTGCTGCAGCTTAGGTGGGAGTTGCAGGCCACTTGATTAGACGATTTCATTTACTTGACTCCACTTCTATCATTCTCCTTATTGGGGCATGTGTCGCCCTTTCCACTATTTAGCTGTTTTATTGGGACATTGTATTTCAGTTATTTCTAGTACTGTTACTTTGGGATTTATTCAGCATGTATGATTTACTTTAAGTTTTAAATGCTGGGATTTAGTTGTTGAATGTTTAAATTAATTGGATTATATGTTCCAGGATTATTGTGGTGTGATTCTTTAAATATTGAATTGTTGTAGATAATTAATCTTTATTTTTCAAAATAAAATTTGAAAGGAATGTTAAAAATGGTTTTGACGCTCAGCTTAATTAATTAGGGTGTTTAAATTGGAAATTTTTTTTCACGACAGTGATGCTAAGAATGATCCAACTTCTCACCTTGATTTTAATTTAATAAAGGAGTGATCGCCCGGTATTTAATTAGGCGGGGTGTCACATAAAGGACCGCCATAAACTTCTCTCTCCATCAAGATCACAACCTCGGAATATGTCCAAAAACAAATTTCAGCTTAAGCCACCTCGTCGATAACGCTAATCTGCAATTTAAAATGTGTAAATAGATTAGTTCACATTTTAATACAACGAGTTTATTAACATTTTATAAAGTAAATAACATTAACTTATTTTAATAACAATAATATCCAATCAAAGTCCCAATAACATGCAGATCGGTGCTACATACCATATAAACTACCAAATTAATTATCATTAAACTATAAATATATTCATCATTTGTTTTATAATCTTAACATTTTCAAAAAAAAATCGTCGAGTCTTCTTTGTTATAGATGAAAACTAACATGTTAAATCATGAAAAAAAATATGTTCAATAGCCCAACTATAATCAACGAATTAAATCCCATCCACCAATTTAACAAATATGATGTAGCATAAAAAATCTACCAACACCAATAAAGAGTAGATACAAAGTGAAAGGATGTGAACATTGAATTCCAAACTTCTACCTATGTATTTTTTATCATAAGTGTCACTTATGTGTTTAAATTAGTCATTTGTAGTTTGGTTTATAGGGGTGGTATTACAAAATAATATAATTACAGCAAATCCCACATATAAAAGCTAGTTTAAGCTTACCATATAATAATTTTGGAAGGAAGAAAACCCAATGCCTTAAAAATCTCAAACATCTTGTCAAATCCAGCTTAACGAGTTATATATATATAAACAAGTGTAGGTATTTTGTAAAAAAGAATCAGAAATTTCATAGCAAGGTCCCCCATATTTTTGAAATGTATAAACATTTTGTGAGTATTTCTTTTTTTTAAAAATTGAGAGAGCCTTGGTTTGTACATGTTATGTAAAAAATATACAAAACAATCAATTACTCAAGCAGGTTTATAAAATACATTTTATATAAATATGTAAAACATATATTTTTACTTACATTGCGCCATTTAAAGACATCTTCTTTATCATTTTCAGGCACGTCCTTCCATTTGTTGGAATCAAGATGAGATTGAGTCCAATGATTCCAAGTTAATTTGGTAGTTTAGAAGATTGCAGATTGTTTATTGGCCTTCCTTTATCCATTGCAATTTAAATAGCCAATTTCTTCCCATTCGCCATGTTCAAATTCTAAAAGCCCTTTCTTTTGGTTAGGCCACGACCTTTTTATATCATGGCGGAAGTTACAATTATTATTGTTTAATTGTGAGACATATTACAAATATCTTATCATTATTATTATTATTATTATTATTATTATTATTATTATTATTATTATTATTATTATTATTATTATTATTATTATTATTATTATTATAGAGAGAGAGATAAACATGTATTACAATTAAAACATTTAGATAATAAAATATTTTGCGAATAATCATTTTCACGTTAGTAGGCACATATCTCATTATTATAATCCTAACAAAAAATTTATTCGCCAAAGAATATGGTGAGAAACCTCCACCTAAACACATAGTGAGATTTTTTTAGCTAGTGGTGCTTTTTCTTAAAAAGCGTTATGATATGTTGTTGCTCCCAGTGGAAGCTTAGTTCTTAAGATGCTCTGTATTAGTCTGTTGAGTGTAGCTATTGACTTTCGTCATGATTAGTTAATGTTTGTCTTAATTTTGTACCAATTGCACCCTAAAATCGAACAACAATTAGTATTTTCAAAGAGAAGCTTGCATTTTCAAATAATTAATATGCACACAAGCGTTCACCATTACCGTCAAACTTAATTTTGCACTATCAACTTGCACCCTTCAATGAATAACTTAAGTCTGCAGTGACGACTGTAGCCTAAGACTCGTAATAATAGTTCTACATAGAGAATTAAACCCTGAAAGTCTACAGTGCATAAAAGTATGACTATATTTGGGACACAATGATAAGAATACATCTTCCTCCAACATTAAGTTGGCTATCCCAACCAAAACAACCTTATAAGGAAAAAAATTCGATAGAGTCAATTTGTCTGTATTTTGGCTTATTCCATGTTTGTACAAAACCTTTGAATCATAGGTTAGGACTTGAATGTGTTTACCGTTCAAGCCTATGATGTGTTTGAATGAAGACGTAGTGGCCAAGATATCATGTTCACACCACTGTACCGAGTTTCGTGCCTTATTTTCATCTTCATAATTCGAGGATCTCTCATATATGAATGCATAAATATTTTGATCCTTTGATATTTTACTTGGATGTTATTTCGAAAAATTATTTTGAACAGATTTTAAAAATTATCTTTTAGAATAATTTTGAAGTCATTCTAACGACATCAGATATATCGTTCAAGCGAGTTTGCACAGCTCGTTAGACTATGATCCAATAACATTCGAACGAGGTAATTTTTAGTTTTCACTTGTTTCTCGTTGGAAGCTTTGTTAGAAAGGTGTTCGAATGATAAGTGTAGCTTCATTTGAACGAGATCCAATTTCGTTCGAATGAGATCCAATTTAGTTCGAACGAGCCGATATATTTTTCAATGAAAAATTTGTTTTTCAGCCTTATCTTATTTTTGGAAAACCTATCATATATAGGACTTAAGAGAAGCCAGTTCAATAGATATTTCATATCCTTATAGTCATAAAACTCTTCCAAAAAGCTCTTGAAAGTTTTTTATCTTCCATGATCATTTTGTCTAATTAAAACTCTAGTTTACACCCAATTGTTTAAAAGATCTAAGTTTCATCTCCATATGCTTTAAGATCTAGTTTGCGAGCACCAAAGTTTATACTCTACATCTTGTGAGTATTATTTTCGTGCGGTGGATTCCATCCCAGGTTTGTTTACACATGGTGGACTCCGTGTGTGATGATTGTTGATCCTGTTTGGAGGATACCGAGGCGTGTGTAGACTCACACGTTATAGTAGTTACGCGGGAGGACTCCTGCGTATCACTCTACGGAGGTTAAATGAACAAAAAGCATCAATGCTTGTGAGGGCATCGATTCCTTGTGTAAGTCTACTATCATGTCCATTCTAAATCCATACATAGTTAATTTTCATAATTGGGTCGTTCAAGATTTTTTTCGTTGTGAGTTTTCCTTGTACATTAATGTGTTGTGGTTATTGCTTTATTTTATTTTGCTAATCACCTAGGTGCATATTTTTAGGATTAAAATCAAATTTAGTTAACTGTTTAATCACAACAATTAGTTTAAAATTAGTGCTAAGTTTAATTGGGTTAATTTGTTTAAGAGTTAATTTAATTTGAAAAAGAATAAAAATTGGTTTTTATTTTTGGACCATCCATATTAGATTTCGGGACATATGACTTTAAACCTATATAAACATGCATACAAACTCCAGTCTTGAAGCGTATTCATATTCTCTTAATTCATCTTAAATTAAATATTATTTGCTTTAACTTACTCATGTTCGTCTTTTAATTAAGTAACAGTTACTATAATAATAACCTCTGACTTTAACAGTCCCAAGTTATGTTTCCAGGTATACATCTCTAGCGTATCAAGTTTAAATATTCCCGATACATTATCATATATATATATATACATCTCTAGTACATTTTATTTCAACATTCTCGAGTCATAATCTCATGTGTATACATCTCTAGTATAATCATCTCAAGGTATAAGCTAATGGCAAATCACACAATCCAGTATAACCATGAGTATGCTCAGTGGCGAATCTAGGATTTTAGTTGAGGGGGATCCCAAACCAAAAAAAATCGAAGATACAACCAAATAAAATTTAATTATAAAAATTGACAAAAAAATCATGAAATAAAGTGCGAATTTTTCATAGGCAATGTTTCATACATAAGCAAAAACTGCAAACACATGCGATTGTCTACAATATTCTCTTATGCGACTTCATTTTTTGAAAACATTAAAGGACATCTTTCGTATCAATATTATTAAAATATCTTGTCTAGTGTACGTTACCAAACAATCATTCATAAAATCATCTCCCATTTGATTACGTAGTGAACTCTTAATGATCTTCATTACAGAAAATGCCCTTTAGACACTTACAGTTGCAACTGGTAAGATTCAGGCAAGTTTTACAAGCAAGTATTATAATGGGAACAATTACTATACTGTATGATCAACTCACGTCAAAGCATAAAGGGCTACACACAACCTGAAATGTAGTGTGAAGGCCTACACATATGCCTTTGGGGATCACTCGTAGTAATACTAGTTATAACTATAGGATGTCCCAAACCTATAGCCTCAAAGAAATAACAATAAAAAAAATCACTACACCATCACACCCAACACACGACCCCATACCCAAGGTCGTATGAGAGGCTCTAACCCCATTGTCCCTACTCGGGAGACGGGTGGCTCAACATGTAGGAACGGGGTAAATAGAACCTAAGTAGAGCCCTTGTCAATCACCAAGAATACCATGCGCGCTCAACGCCATACATGCCCCCATTAAATTCCTACTAGTAGGATACCACGAGTAAACATGCACCCAGGTGATGAATCAGTACAAACCCTAATGAATGGGTCATAAATACAGTCTCATTTATACCGTAATATAATGCCCATTTAATATTAACTATGTACGTCACTTTAGCCTGAACCACCAAGGTTCCTAAGTATAGGTATCGTCCCTCACCTATAATTTATATTCTCAGTTTAACTCAACAACTACACTAATCGATTGGTTATAAATACGTTCTTATTTATAATATGATCTGCACAATCGTTAAATTTAATCGGCATTACAAATTTTGACCCGAACCCAAGGGTCTTTAAACCAGGTATTATTCCCTAAACCTACTATATATATAGCTATACTTAATTATGATAAGGTCCCCATGTAATACCCCGTATTTTTATGACTTTTAATTTTGGGGATTTATTAAATTTAATTAGAGATATTAATTTAATATTAATCCGAAAAATTATTTAAATACTTACTAGCGTGATGAGAGTTACTAATTATTGGAATTTTGTTTATAAGTTAACTTATGAGTAAAGTAAGAGATGTAATTATAATTAGTAAAATTATCAAGGGAATCTAATTTGATAATTTTGGAAATTTATCGGGACGCGCTTGTGTCGTGTCGGGATTAAATTCGAACTATTAAAAGTGAATAAATTATAAGTCACCCGTATGATCATTTTGAGTGCGTCAATGTGTCCGGAAGGGTCGAGATAGTCAAAATAATGTACCCAGGGTTTAGTTTGGGTCTCGGAGAATTTTTAGGCCTAATTAACATTCCGGGAGGGTGTTTTGGACATTTTACATTTTTGGGCATGAAAACCCACGAAAATTCTAAGAGTATATCAGATGGTAGGAGTCATCTTCTAGGGTTAGAACAAACATAAACCAAAGACGGCCATTGGAGAGGAAGAGGAGAAGCTTTCCAAGAAGTTTTAGGCCAAGAACTCCACCGTTTGCACCGCCGTCACCGCCAAACGTTAGATCGCGCAACGAGGAACACCACCACACCAATCTATCCACAAACTTTGAACCTAAAATTCCCAGGCAAGTATCTATCTTGCTCTATTTCAGTTAATGCTTCATTAATATTAGTCTAGGATTGATTGGGACTAGTTTTTGTGAAATAAAAACCTATTTTGGAGACTTGGACTTGCATAATGTATAGGTTGGAGATGTATTCGGGAAACCAAACTCACATGTAGAGGTTGAACCACGAAATTACAGTAAAGTAAGAGTATGAAATCTGGTAAAAGAATGGGAAGAAACTAAACAAAGAAAGTATTAGAGTTCTTGATATTTCTATGGATTATGCCCCATTTAATTCGTTTTTCATGATGAAAATCCGCATGCCTGACGTAGAATATCACTTATTTGAGGATATAACACTTGTAGTATGAATTATTTGGAGTTTGGTAATCAAATATATTGGTTTGGATGAGTTTGGAAGAAGAAACCCGTAACTGGAAATTCTGCATATTTGCCATACCTGCTTGATCGATCGATCGATAGAACACCTGCCATAAATAGATCCATCCCTCCTGGAAGACTTATACTTTCCTTTTTGAATGATTAATTTCAATTTAAGCGAATAGTAATCTTTGGTCATTTCTATTAAAACATTTTGGGATATAAAGAAGACTAATAGAACTTTAGAAATATATGGAACCATTAATGTAAGACAAGATTAACATTTCACGGGGGTGTTTTACATATAAGGGACAATGGGAATATGTGTTAAAGGGTGAGACTCGTAAAGAAGTTTCGTTATAAAATAAATGAGTACCTATTGAAATTACACATGGGGAGATAGGAATTCACGAGTGTTACGTAGTAAGTCGGAATAACTCCATAATTAAGAATAAGAGACAAACCGTTATACGTGATAACCTAGTATTGTGTAATAGGGATAAATATCATAATTATGGGTCGTGAGAGTGTACCTAAATTTGATATGGGAATAGTAGTATACATATATGACTGTGTTTTTGCATATACTAGATACGTGTAAAAATCATGCCCGCGCTACTTACTATCCCTGAGGTTACCGTGCTGGGATAGTCTTATCTCGGTGGGACCTTTTTGGGGGATATTGACTCGTACCCTAGAACATAGGAATCCTTGGTACAGGCTATCGGATCGATAGTCAGACGGTCCTAAGAGACGTGAGGGTATGTGCTGACCTCTTAGTGAGTTGGAACTATGCTTCTCCTCAATTTGTATGTGTTTTGTGTTAATGAAATTCGAGACACTACACCAAAACACGCCATTAGTAACACAATTTTACCGTTACTAAAAATATTAGTAACACAATTTTTCTGCTAGAAAAAAGGCGTGGGGCACGAAGCTAGTAACGGTAAAATTCTGTTACTAATAGTAACGAAATTTTCAGAATTAGTAACGATAAAATTATGTTACTAATAGTAACGGTAAATTCAGGGTTAGTAACGGTAAATTTATGTTACTAATGGTAACGGTAATTCAGAATTAGTAATGGTAAAGTTCTGTCACTAATAGTAACGGTAAAATGCAGAATTAGTAACGGTAAAGTTCTTTTGCCAATAGTAACATAAAATTCAGAATTAGTAACGGTTAAATTCTATTAGCAATATTAATACATATTGAAAAAAAATATCCAAGATCCAATATCCTGAATTTAAACAAATTTAATTATTCTTACCACACTATTTAAATCCTAAGAACCTATACAAAAATAGTCCATACTTACCACACTATTCAAATCCTAAAAACATATACAATAATAGTTCACATAAACAAGGACACTATATTCAACAATTACATTTTATATAAACATACACTCTTTATTTATAAAAGAAATTTAAACCAAGCAAATGAAACATCCTAATAAAATCACCCCAAAAGTTACAATATTGTCATAAATGAATCCAATATAACATCCTAATACAATCATCCCTAAATGAGATGTTTGAATATTACAACCAACAAATGAAATATAAAAAGAGGTTCGTCAACTCCATCTTTAAACATTCATCAATGGAGAAATATGGCTCTTATATATAAAGTCCCCTTGCGGATTAGATCTCTTTAACATCAGAAAGCGGACGAACAACTGGAATACCACTCTTATTTGCCTCGCAGAATAATGTGTAAAAATACAGGAACATGTAACAGATATGAATGGCCTCCCTCATCAATTCTGTAGTTCACCCCTATAATTAGTGCCACCAGACACTATATCTGCATCCAATGGTTTTTTGTAGGTTGCTCCTGTTGATGTTGTCTTTCAACAAGCACATCATATAAGATGTGAGAAAAAAAAAAGAAAAAAAAATTAAACATAAACACGTAAACAACACAGAATTAGTTAAAATACTAACTTGATCAGGTGATGTGTTTCCAAGCAACTGGAAACGTCCCTTACTAAGATCCAATATTTCTTCTATCGTCATCATCATATAATATCTGTGATAAGGACAAAAGAAAATTTGATCTACTAGCTTATGATATAATAATTAAAAAAAAAGGAATTGTGAGGCGGACATGGGGGGATATTTAGAACAATAACGGTTTAAATGTTATATTCAATATTTTCTACTAGATAACTTCTTCCAAATCATCATCGAGAAAATTAAATTCTCATTTAGAGTATGCATCTAAAGAAGAATTTCATGTGTATAATTAATTATATATAATCATTTTAAATATAAATTATAATTGTCTTATACCTTAAGTAGATTATGAATTTTTAGGAATTAAAATAATATTGGTTATGGATATAGGACAATAAACATTTTATTAAATACTTACTGATACATTATTAAGAAAGACGACATCCATGAAGAAGTAAATATTATGCATCCATCAAAAAATTTAACTGTGCAGCCACTTCATGGATAAAAAAGACAAAAAATTAGCAGAAAATGTGTTAATTCTGTAGTGTGGGAGCATAAAGCGTACTGGCAGAAAATGAATTGAGAGCTTCGCATGGGCGAACCTTAGTGGATAAACTTCTCAAATTGTTTCTCACTTTGGGCCTCAAGGCATTGGTGCAAATGGGAGTCATCGACAGAAAACGTACTCGTATTCTTCTAAACCATGAAGAAGACTACCATAGATTATGTCTCTGAGAACTTTGGTACATTGGTAAGTTCCCAATGAAAACCTCACATTGGTCCCCTATTTTTAGATTTGATAAAGATCCATCTACAGTTCCAATTTGGGTCGATCTCCCACTATCGCTGTTATATTTTTTATCCAATGTAAGAATGTTATCGATAGGCAATTTGCTGGGTTCCCCATTGAAAATTGACGCAGCCAAGACTAATTAATCTTGCCCAAGTGTTGCTCGCTTTTGCATTACTATGGATCTTCTTAAACTTTTCCCAGATAGACTATGATTAGGGGATGTTAATATCCCATAATATTGCACTACTTGTTTCAAACTTGGCCATGACTTTACAATATGCAAACTGAAACACAAAAATAATGTCATCACTAATGAAAAGAACATGGTGATTAGACATAATGAAGTGTGGTTTCCTAAACTAGGTGTGGCTAATATTGATAAAGAGACTATTTCTAATCAATGAAATGACAAAATAGTGCTTAAGTACAACCAAAATTTAAGGGGTATTGATATTCTTGTAGAAATGATTGTCCTAATGATACAAAAATCACACTGTCCAATCCGAATACAACTAGTGACTTAGTTCAAACACAAAAAAAAACTAGTTATGGCTCATCTCAACCTCGTTATCAGAATATTAGCATAAATGACACATCAAATCCAATCAGCCTTAGCCCAAGCCAATTTCCCCTCAAATCTTGTCTCGAAGAAGTTCAACCAGACTTTGATCAGAACCACTAAGCCTCTCACTCTGTAGTACAAGATACCCCCAGTCCAACCAATTAATTCTCAATGTTTATCATACATAATTTCACTCAGCAGGATAACCCAAAAATGAATGATAAGGGGAGTTACTTATCTAAAATATTCATTCAAACAATCTTTCTCTTAGAGGACATATATCCATCATTATGGTGAGTACGTAATACTTGGTTCCGTTTGCCCACATAATTGTTTCTAGATCCAAACTTCATCCATCTCAAACCCAGGGGATCAAGTATTACAACAGCTCCAAAACTTGCTCTCAGCCCCTCCTAGTCTGCAGTAAACATAAATTCTATAAATTAACAACAATAGTCCTCTGATTGAAAATTCTTCATCTCCTACTGTGAAGAAAATTATAAATCTACTGACCTAATGAGCAAATTAGGCTTCAATGAATTCTATTGTAACACTTTTGGGAAGATTTGGTGTTTTTGGAAAGATAATATTTGAGATAAAGTTATTCAGGATCAGATCCAATAGATTACTCTTGAAGTTATTGCATCAATACTGAATGGCAGAATATTTCTCACAAAATAAGGTTTTTCATTTTAATAGAACTAGGTCTGACCACTGCCCTATGCTTATTACTCTAAAAACTGATATTAACTCTCCCCCAAGACCTTTTCGATTCATTAACGCTTAAACTAAGAACCATACTTTTCGTGATGTGGTGAAAATGAATTGGAACACCCCTAATCATATCCTCACTGTGTGTTGGAAGCTTAAAAGACTCAAGCTTCGACTGGGATAGTGGAATAAAATTATTTTTGGAATGATCACCCAAAATATTAAAAATGCAGAGGATGAAATGTTGATAAAGGAGAATGCCTATAATCTTAACCCAAATGAAAGCACTAGAGCTAGAATCCTCCATATAGATTGATTAATCAAAGTACGTTTTACATACATTAGATATGACTATATATGTGTGTTTCCCTTATTTTAAAAGACTAAACGAAACTAAAGTTGACACCTTCGAACGCTGTGCGAGCATGCTGCAAACTTCTTTGCAGATGCGAGCAAGATGCTGGCACCTTTTGTCAATTTTTCATGAATCTTCGCAACCTTTGTGCACCGTGTGAAGGTTCCTACAGGTAGGCTGCGAACTTGTTCGCACGTGCGAGCAACACCTTCGCACCTTTGAATTGTTTGCTCCAATTTTTGTCAATTTTCAATGGAGCTTCACAACAAAATTCGCAGCCAATGTAATCGGAGCTTCACAAATTTCAAGCTAGAACTTAGTTTCAATTGACTTGGGTTCTCACACCTTTCGAACTCCGGTTCATACCTCTAAAAAGATTGCTAACACATGATAAAAATTCGTTTTATCACTCTATTACTTGTCCATATACCAAGATGGATGTGTTTCAACCGGCTAATGCTCTCGTAACCAATGGGACACCAAATAACTGAAATGTATCCTCCTAATAAAAATGCAAACAAGCATATAATTGCCACATTGTTCCATTAATTGTAAAAGGACAGAACAATATCCTTAAAAAAATTAATTTTCTTCAAAATTTAGTAAATCCAAGACAACTTAAATCACGCATAAACAAAACAGGGTACTAACTTTCAAACAATTAATGAAAGGAAAATGTAAAGTTTTCGAACCTGATTAGAATTTGAATTGAGAACCGAGTCAAAGTTAAATCTTTTATCCCCAATTGATATTGAATCATCAGAAACCTTTGTAGCCGTCGGATCTCCTCCTTTTTACCACAACCTATCAAATCAAACAAAGCAGAATTAAAACTAGAAAGCATTGATAATAATAACTTTACAAATTGAATCAAAATAGTTGATTAGTGTCAATACCAATATTGAATAAAAAGTTATGATCAAACAGTTGATTAGTGTCAGTACTAATATTTAACATAATTTACTCAAATATGTTTTGTATAAGACAAAATGATAATACTTTATTTAACATAATCTACTCAAATATTTTATTTATATTTCATTAGAGAGCGTGTTGTGTTAATTTGGATACTACATATTCAAATACACCTATTGTCATTATTTTTTGTGGGTTTTTTATTTAGCACTAAATACTTTTATGTTAGTACCTGAAGGTCCTGTGTAAGAAGTACGGGTGGGAGTAGACCACACAAGTAATGAGCATCTCTCTTTCTCAGTGAATGCAAGTCCATTGTTATGGCGTGGGTACCTCAATAAACAATACCCCACTGCACCACACAGTTAAGTAAATTTTAGTATTATCAACACATCCAGTATATATAGGAATAATATTGGATCTTGATCTATCTTGAGTATATGGAAAGGACACCTACAACAAAATCATGAGACCACAAAACTGAAAAAAATACCTTAAAATTGAGATCGTCCACGGGGTGACAAGATGGTCCTCTGTGGCACAATCCTCACCATACATGTCTTCAATTCCAACACTAACGGCAACCGTCGTACTCTCCATTCCCCTTCACGGTAAATGATACACATGCACACACTAACACCTGCTATTACTTTTCTTCACACACCCAACGTCAAACTACATATTTCACTTCAAAGTAGAATGTGGGGCTCTTAACGCAATACAAGGAAGTCCTAGCAGATTGCCTCAAATATGTCATTTAATTATCAAATATCTATTTCTACTAACAAAATCATATAGTGGTATTATATAAAAAACATGAATAGTGATTTTGAAATACAAAATCACATTTATAAATCCTCTAAAATACCTTAGTTATTTATGAACAAGAAAAATATAAAAAAAATAGATTTGTTTAGTGATACCACCCTATAGAGAGTCCGCATACACAAAAACAGAGGAGAGCCGTCACCTGGTGACTCTGTGATTTTGAAAGATTTCTCCATTTCCTGCAAAAATGAACAAATCTTGAATTAGAATGTGAAGAGTGTTTATCCATATTATCATTTAACTCATAACACAACATGTTATTTTTACTTTGTCCTAATTTATTTATTTGTACTTCTTATCTAGTTTGTCCTGATATTGTCACTTATTCTAGTTTGCCTTGAAGTTTTCACCTATTGGCCAAAAGTCAGGAGTGTTTTGAGTATAACAGCAGCTCCAGAACACCAAACAAAATGAATTTAGGGCAAATCCTTCACCTACATCTCCCAAAAATAGCTGAATTTAGGGTAACTCCTTCACCCTCATCTTTCAAAAGTAGTTGAATCTTAACCTATCTCTCTCAAAAAAATATTGATTGTGCAGTGAAACTCATTCGTGGTAAAGAAAAATACACCAAAAAATATAAGCTCTCTCGCTTTGAGACTCAAGTTCTTTGAATACTAGTCAAATGATGTTATGTGAAATGCTTTTATCCAGACCATTGGCATAAATGAAATATAGACAGTTTAGAGAAACAAAGAAGAAATTTTCATTCAAATAAAATCGAACGAATGATAAAATCAAATGGAAAAAATAGTTGGGAGAAGCAAAGCCCAAAATAGAAACATATAATATATAATAGTTAGTTATGTGTGTATTTCTTCACCTTGTACCCTTCCATCCCTAAACAGAAAAATTCCCTCAAATATGAAAAATTAAGATATGAGCTTAGTTTTATCCAATAATGCATAGACAACACTAAAATGGACTCCACCACTTTGACAATGAGAACCTAACACTATCCTCGGCATATATTAAGACATCAAACTCCCAAAATAAAAGAACTACACAGCACACTAACCACACGAAATCATTTGACGTTATAATACACCACAATAAACCTCAAAAACATATTTTATTTTTTTGACGTGTGACTTTAAACAATAATAATGGCGAATTTATTAGTGAAGAAGGCAACCAACTGGCCATATATCAATTGAAGTTGTATATTTTATAGCACCAAAAATTAGTTCTAGAGCCCGATAGTACCGTGAGAAAAAAGGGAAGAAGGCAATGTTATGGGTAGGGCTTTTCATATGGGTAATTCCCCTTTGTACTCGTTTCTACTTACAGAATTCTTTATGACGTGAATCCATGTGAAAAATGTTAGCATGAGAAATAAATTGACATTAAGTGATTCAAACTACAAACATGAGTTATGTGATTTTATATGTGAATTAACAATTTGCGATTCTCGAAAACCAAAAGATCTGAAATAAACAAGGAATTAAAGTGTGTTTGGGAACCCTATTATGAATATGGAAGAAAAGGCAATAAAAGAGGGTATGGAAGACAACTTTGACAGAATATCAGGCCTCTAAATATATTAGTTATTCAACAATTGAAGATTACTTAGTAACACTGAAAGGCTCAAACGGGAACTTGAAAAATAATACATAGAGGCAAGATATCACATCATCCTTCCTTCGTAATTATTAACTTTCCTGTGAAGAAGGTCTGCTGGCAATATTACCACCCTATATGCAAGATAATAAATCAACCAGGCTGATTCTTAGAGGGTCTGATGGCTTCACCATGTACCGAATTTCACCCCTTATATCCTCAATACAAAACTCAAAATCCATGTCCCTTGCATTAAGCACCAACAATCATTAGAAGAAATTTAAAACAAATTGACATATAAATGATGTATAATCCTAGTATCACATGCATATTATAACATAAAATTCATGTACCACTGTGATTAAAAAATAACCTCTATTGGAGGTGCAAGCTATTTCATGTAAATGTAGATTTGATTACCTTGAGAGGCGATTCAAACTCTGAGTGAATATATGGTTCCAACCACTACATTACCCATGAACTCATATCTTCTACTCCTTTTTTGCGAATACATAAAGATTTGGACATAAAACACACACCAAACATTCACTATTGTCAGAGATTTCTCAATAAACACAAAATAACTCGAACAAAATAAAAAAATGAACTCAAAAACTTATACCTGATTTCATTTATTGTTCAAATCGAAGGGAAAGCTTAGGAACAATATATTTAGGAACGAAATTATAAAATAGGGTTAGATTTAACATTATTTAGCTTCTAATTAAAGAGGAGGATTACCTTAAAATACCCAAATCATGAAACCCTAAGTGAGTCTGACAAACCCTAGGTTAGCTCCGAATTCGAGAGGAGGCTTGCCTCCATGGTGTTTGAGACATCGATGGAATTCGAGAAGAGGCCACGATTCAAACAAACCCTAAGTGTGCAAAAATCTAAAAGAACACAGAGAGATCTGAGAAGAACGCATGTGTATGGGGCTTTTCGTTTGGGTGTGTGGAGTCGGGGAGAGATTTTTTGGTTTGGGTGGAAAAATATAGTTTAGGTTTTTTATTTTCACTTTTAAAATATCGAAATAGAATTAGTAACACTTATATTATATTAGTAACGGTAATTTATGGTAAGCAATAGTAATGGGATAGTAGTGTTACAAATCATATAATTAGTCTGTTACTAAAAGAGCGTTTTGGTGTAGTGAGAGTGATTCCGAACTTGTATTTCCCGTAGTATGAGTGATACGGGGACTGGATAGCAGAGTATGCCCGCACCATAAATTTTATGTGGGGTGCCGTTAGAATATATATATTATATGAGTATTTAATATATATATGTAAACTTGAAAATTTGGGAACTACCTACTGAGACTATGGTAAGTAAGAAATGAATAATTATTTCAACTTGGGAATAGGTGCTTAAAAAGTATGATTCGTTACTGAGAAACTTTATAATCAAATGAGGCTTATGTGAGAACTTTGTTGTTAAATAAAATTAACTTTCTTAACATTAGAAATCATTGCCATGAAATCTTGTGAGTAACTTAAGATAGGTTAAAGTGTTGGGAGTATTAGTGCGATAGGTGTGCACATTAGAAGAGAGGTGAGAATTTCTCAAGGGAGTGTCGCACTAATATGATTGTTGCATTAGCCGGTAAGCATTTTAAATACTTGCTAAACTAAATTTTAAACTATTTTACAATCGGGCTCTGACCCATTTTCCCTATTCTCTCTTCTCTCTTGTATATATATGTATATATTACAGGTGCCCAGCCATAGGGGCATCTTGCATAGGGTCCTTTGGATGGAACGTGTTGCAGCTTGGGTGGGAGTTACAGGCCTCTTGTTTAGACGACCTCATTATTGATTCCACTTATATCTCTATTTTTATCCAGTTGGGCATGTGTCGTCCTTTTCCATTATTCAGTTGTTTTATCAAAGATTTTTATTTGTTTTGTTCCAGTATTTAGATTTTGGAATGGTTATTGTCAGGATGTTTTTCCTTTAAGTTTTAATGTTGGACTTATTTAGTTGAATGTTTAAATTGCTTGGATTATATTTTCCAGTCAGATTGTTGTGTGAATTTTAAAACATGGATTATGTAAAGTTTTTAATATTGGTTTTAAATTAAATTTGGAAATTTAAATTTATAGATGGTTTTGTCACTTAGCTTAATTATTTAGGGTGCTTAATTGGAAAAGTTATCTTGCGACAGTGATGCTAAGAATGAACCAACCGTTCACCCAAGTTATAATTTAATAAAGGACTGATCACCCGGTATTTAATTAGGCGGGTTGTCACACCCCAACCTAAGAAAAATTACAAAACCCACCTAAAAAAACCCTAACTAACCCTCATTAGGCAAGGTCACGCGACCAAATTGATTTATGCGCCCAGTGTGGTCTCCCTCCTCCTTATTTCTCCCATAGGGGCCTTAGCTAAAAATCTCCAAGCCATATAGCCTCTAATCATCAAAACTATACCGTATCCTCCACATATTATCAACATATAATTTAGTAACATATTTCTAAAAGATTTAAATGATTTACAATACAACTAAAGGTCTATAATGGGTGTTGAAATCATAAGTGACTTAAGACCCACAGGCGCTCCCTTCTGGACCTCAGACAGGTGTAGACACCCCATCCTAAGACCCCTTAAGCACCTCCTTAGGTCCTTAGCACTCACTCATTCACCATAACCCTAAGTCATACCCTGAGTACCGATTTAAAGGCCAACGGGAGCTCTCGGGCCCCATTTGACTCCGGTTAACTTTCCCACCTGAGCAAAAGCTCAATGAATATTTGAAGGGATCCAAATCCACATTCCATAATCTTCCTCGTGCATAAATCGACCTTATAATTCAGACGAACAGTCCATTATACTATTAAAAACTCATTTAGTGGCCACCGGGCGCCCTTGAGCCCCTTTTAACTCTAGTTAACCTTCTCATCTGAGCATAAGCTCAATGAATCTTTAAAGGGATCCGAATTCCCTTTCTAATGGTTGACCTCGTGTGCGAATCGGCCTAACGGTTCAGATGAACGGTATGTTTTACTATTAAAAACTTATTTGGAGGCTATCAAGCGCTCCCGGTCCCCGTTTTGACTCCGGTCATTTCCTTGCCTGAGCATAAGCTCAATGAATCTTCAAAGGTATTTTAATAACATTTGCAATAGTCTGCCTCTTGCACAAATTGGACTTACGGTTCGAACGAATGATCCGTTTTACTATTAAAACTGATCTAAAGGCCATCAGGCGCTCTCGAACCCTGTTTGACTCTTCCTTAATTGACTGGAACCTTAATGAATCTTTGAAAGGATATAAATCCCCTTTCCAACAGTCTTCCATATGACCGAATCAGTCTTACGGTTCGGACGAACGATTCGTTTTAAGCCTAAAATTGATTTGGAGGCTATTAGGCATTCCCGTGCTCCGTTTGATTCCTATCAACTCTTTAGCTCGAATAAAGTTAAATGAATCTTTGAAGGGCTCCAAATCCCCTTTCCAAAATTCCACCCTATGCATGAATCAGCCTTACGGTATGCACGAACGACCCATTTTACTTCGAAGGGTCATCGGGCACTTTCGGGCCTCGTTTGACCAACGTTAACTCTCCGAACCGAATGAAGTTGAATGGAATCTCAAAGGGAACTGAATACCCTTTCCAACGATTCATCCCATGTGAAAAATGGCCTTATGGTTCGAACAAACGATCCATTTTCCTCCAAGAATTTCCTGCCCAAGGACCAACGAGCACTTCTGAGCGTCATTTGACTTTAGTCAACTCTTGAACCCCATAGTAGATCAATGGATTCTTAAAGTGATATGAATACCCTTTCTAATGGTCTTCCCCATGCACGATTCTAACTTATGATTTGTGTTTTATGGTCATTTTTTAAAAAAACCAGCCTCAGACTGCCAATAAGCAATTCCAGGACCTTGCCTATCGTTAGTGTGTCTAAGGTTCTATACCGATAGGTAGGTCTAGGATCATGCCGATCGGAATCCCCTTGGCCCTTTAAATAGAGGCCATGACCTCACTTTGAAAGACACCTTAGGACCCCTAAACATCCCTCTCAGTAATTCAGAGAGAATTCCCTCACATTAAGAGCGGTTCTTTCCATAAAAGCCCATTTCCCACATTCCTTCCATAATTTTCATACTCTTTTGAGTAAATTCCCACCCAACTCCTCAAACCACCATCACTTCATCTTAAGATCAGTGCATCTACAATCAAGATCTACTTCAAGTCTTCACAAGGAGGTCTAATTCTTACATTTTGTCTTTAAATTCTCTTATTTTTGCATTAGTTGTTTTATTTTTGCTTTAGTACTTTTCTTCATTACATCACATATCTGAATTTTTAAAAAAAAATTATTAGTATCCGCACATACTTTATTTTCATAGAAAAACCCAAAAACAAGAAAAAGAGGATTGACTTGTAAATTCCAAACGGGGATTTCTCATAACATTTTCTCACAGTAAAACACCTTTTTCTACACACATATATAAATAAAGTCCCTAGTTGGATTATGGGTTAAACCCCACCTCATATTATCTTCAAACTATGTGAACTTTGATGCCCTCGGGCTACGTAGGTGTCTTGGGTAAATCCCTCGACTCGAGTCCTCCCACATATAATTGGTACATTGTTCTTATCGTATATTCATGATATATAGATTTTATATGTTTGTTTGCTTGTGTCTTGTCCGATATACATAATCGTTCTTCTATAATGATTTATGAATCGACAAACACTTACATCGTATTTTTTATTAATATTTTGGGAACACTCCTAAGGATGACCTCGCTCTGCCTTTATCCACGACGCGATACATCACAGAGTTCTATAGGAGAATATTAACACATGCCCATGAGAGATCAAAAGGGCGTTGTGGGTGCCTAATAGCTTCCCATTTCGTAACTTAGTCCCCGGACCCTTGAACTACTTAGTTTCACAAGCATCAGTACATCTCTCTCCATAATATGTTAACTAAGACTCATGCATTTTTTCACACTACATACCAAGAGCATGGCTATTGACCAAAATTTTATCCCATACTGGGGGGGTCACTTTGTGATGGGCACTGGACCTGCGGGTCATAGTTAGACTATGCGATATGACTCTCACCTTCCATTGGCCTCATACCTTTGACGTATATCGAACGGTTCCCCCCGCATCGTACTGCTTGACCGAAATCACGACGGGAGGTATTTAGCAGGGAACTCGTTCACGTATGTCGAGTATATCGAATTCTATCTCAAATGTACTATCCCTACGAGGTACATAATGAGATAATTCATGTACACTCGTGTATATCAAATGACTTGTCCACACGTACCGATGAATGATTGCCCTTATATGCAAGAGCTATATCGTGGAAGTCATGCCAAATGAGGGAAATCTTACACTAAACCAACAATTGCATAAACCTCATATAGGTGTCAAACAAAGACACTCATATTTAGTTTGTCGGTTATCATACGAAACTCTGTCGAAATTTCAAGTTGGCATACCGCCTGAACTTTTGCGCGATTTTGCCTTTTTTTCAAAACAGGACCCCTTCCATGAGCCTATAAACAAGTCCAACCGTGTCTTATATAGTTTTCAAACCCTATTTTTCTAGGCACGGGTCCTTTCTGACATTTTTTTCTGCATTTAGGAAAACCTAATATAAGTGAGAACATAATAATAAAATTAATAATAATCATGCTGAGATTCATCTCCTTTTTCCCTCCTTTTCCAAAAATTCCAAAAACATTTCTTTTCTCCCCCTTCCGAAATACCCAAAATCATATGCCTCCATCATTCAAAAATAAATTCAAACCGTTTTCCCTCTCAGGTCGATCACAAACCCAATTTTGTCCTGGCTCCCTATCGGCTTCAGTCTTCTGTCAAATCACCTCGAAGCTCTGTCGGTTCTTCTGCTACATCATTAAGGTTTTGGATTTTCCTTCACAATATCTTCATAGAGAATGACCCGACCAAGCACCGAATGTACAACCCGATCTGATGACCGTCTTGGCCCAACTCCATGCTAAGATTGACAACCTTCAAATTGAGGTCCATGAGATACAGTGTTACCGAGCTCAGATTCCCAAAAAACTCAAAATTCTCTTTCCTTGTGCCTTGGGTGCACCTATTCCTGAGCCTGTTTGGGTCCCAGAAGAGTATCAACATGCTCCACGTGCCCCACCTGCCAATAGGCCACCACCAGATCAGCTCCCTATCTCGAACCTTTCCCAATTAGGGGTCAACCTACCAGTACCCACAGATCCTAAGGAAGAGGAACTGAACAAGGTCAAGGAAGACCTCAAGCTACTTACAAAGAAGTTTAACCAAGTTAAGATATTCAGGAACTACCTGGAATACATCCATATGTCTCCTTATCCCAAATCCAGACTACCAGATAAGTTCAAGATGTTAAACATCGAGAAGTTCGGGGGAAGCGGACTCCCAATTGTTCACCTTCGAAGCTATTACCGAGTTATAACCCTCCTTAGTGCCTCTAAAGAGATAATGGCCTAGATATTCCAGCAGACCTTGAAAAAAAGTGCCCTTCACTAGTTTATGTCCCTTGAAGAATCTAGATTCGTAGTTGGGAGGATGTCGCTCAGGAATTTATAGTATGATGAGGAGCTAAAGGTTACATTTAGGGATCTATAGCTTCTTAAGTATAATCCTGGGGAAACAGTTAGTAGCTTCATAGGAAGATGGAAAGGGCCCTTTGAGGAGGAACAAGTCAGTATTGTGAATAAGAACTTTTTGCCTCATATTCGAGCATCCATAGGAAGATAATACTACCCACACTTACGAGCCCTTCGAAAGGCTGATATAGAAATTGAGGAAGGCATTGCCAAAGTTGAATCTGAGCCAAAGAAAGTGACTGAACAGTTCACTCCTCGAAAATATGAGAAGCTCGCTAGTGCTACAGCCTCAACCATCAACAACATTTCCCAACCTGCTACATCTTAGGCACCATAAAGTCGCCCCAACCCTACCAAAAAAGAGTACACTGAGCTCCATGATCCCCTGTTAAAAGTCTATAGGGTTTTGCTGAGCCAAAATCTCATTAAACCCTTGGACCCTCATCCACTACCAAATCAACTCCCTAAAAACTTCAAAGCCAATGCCCGTTATGATTTCCACCAGTTTGCTGGCCATACCGTCGGTCAATGCTTCCACCTTTGTAATGTGATCCAAGTTTTAATTGATTGGGGTATCATCTCCCCACCAATCAATCCTAAACCCAACATCCTTCATAACCCACTTCTAACCCATACAAATGCCATTTTTATAGAGAGTGACCCAGAATTTGATCCATCTGCTCAAATTATGCCCAGTAAAGCACCCATCATACATGTAATCTTACCCAAACCACTCAAGGTTTGCCCGTATTTTCTCCTACACCCTACTTGCTTCACTGACCAAGCTTTGTCACTCCTCACAAGGGCCTGCATTGCAGTCTGTACCCGGTCTGAAGGGAAGTATATGGAGTTACCAACTATATTGAAACAACTCTTGGAGTTTGGGTTAAAATTATCGTTGAGATGATCATCGATTATCGTGAATTCAGTTGCTTATTCATGGAAGCACGAAAATGGGATTGAGAATCAAATGAATGGGTGGTACCCATTGATGAAGTCATTATAGATGACGTAGTACCTATTGTAGACAATGCGTTTTGACATACAAGTGAAAATTACAACATTAACGAGCTACTCACCGCTTTGAAGCTTCAGGGATGGTTAGTACCTTCTCTCATGCACCTCCTCGCAGACTGGGAGGATTTGTAAGATCAAGCCACCGAGGTTGTTGAATGCATTGATTTCTCTTGTCGCCACCAAATGGGGGGTGACTTTGACAATTCAGATGACAAACCCAGTCAGGAAAAAACCAGTCTAGTACCCAGTCTGTACTGAATAATATCCTTCAAAGATCTATTGGGGGGAATCAACAAGGTGACCATTCAGCCAAAAGTAGATGAAGACACAGGGTTCCTGTTCTTCCCCACCTCGATAAATCACATAACCAGGACAGGGAGACACTACAAAGATCCGATTCTTCGGGTGAACGAGACAGATAAGGGAAAGGAAGTTGCTGAAGAACTTTCCACGACAGAAATGACCATCGATGAAAGTAAATTCATTGACCAACTCAATAAAACCAAAGCCAACATCACCTTATGGGGGATTTTCATGTCCTCCAAGTTGTATAGGAATGTGATCGAGCGTGAATCGTGTGCTCGTGTAGAAGCACTATCGTTATCTTCGGTTCTCCGCCTCAATGCAAAAACCTAAACTATAACTACACTTGCGATACATGTATAGAGGTAAGTCGGGTATTGTAAGAAATCCACAGGGAGTGTCGTATAGATTTTAATTGATTTATCACTTCGAGAATAAAAGTGAAAAAGGTGATATGGTACAAATGGTGAAAAAGGAAAAAGAAAATTTAAAACTAAATTACAACTAATTAAAATGAGAGTCGGAATCACGTTCTTGCCCCGGGATAAACAATGCATGGTTAGAATTTTTGTTTGAAAGCTATTTAACCGAGCATTTCAATTAAGCCATAAACATCAGACAATAAGGAATCCAATCCAAAATTCCGAGATTAAACATTTAACAGAAAATGATCACATGCGGATTAAATTCGAATTGTCGCTATAAACACTAACGTTGCATGACAAAGAAAGTTAAATGCATAACAATCCGACTTTGATACACGAGGTTTCAATTAAATGCAATTCTACACAAAATCCAACTTCCGGAGCTCAATTTCATTAATGGCGGAAACGCAATCCCAACCGTTATCTACATGCTACACATGAATTAAACTACTCTAAACAACAAATAAACTAAGGAAGGCAATAAAAGATTAACTAGGCATGGAAATGTAAATACACAAATAAAATTAAGCTAAAACAAGGAAAATACAACTAAGAAGATAAATGAATAGTAATATTAACTTGCAAAGTGGGCAAATACCCAAAGGAAATGGGAGGAGGGTGAAAGGAGCTCCCAAAACAAACCCTAAAAACTATTACAAATGAAATATCCCTATTTAAAATGAAGAGGAAAGCTATTTATACAAAAACCCTGGTGGCAAACTAGTAACAAGAAAACAGAGGGAAAACCAGGGGCTGGCAATCCTAATTGATTTAGAAAAAGCAACTGATCATACTGGTCCAAATCAAATCGATTCGGAATATTCCGAATCGATTAGGAAATTTCTGAATCGATTTGGTTATTTCTAAATCGATTTGGTTCAAGTAGGTCTGCAATTCTTCGACTTGGATCAGCAATACGGAAAACGTCGTAATGTCTTCGTTATAACTCGGAATTAGGCGCGATCAGAAGCTACACGAAGCTAATTCATAGGGATAAAAATTCTAAGAGACATTAGGTCAAAATATCAAATGATGAAATGACCAAAATTCCCTTGAATGTGCCTTTGATGACGAAACTTTTCCGAAATGCAACCAAACTTCACGACAAGCACCGTAATACCTACAAAAGCTGAATTATACCTCATAAAGCATGTAAACATAAAAAATAGAGGTTGTATGGTTAAAGAGAATAACTATAAGCATTAAGGTGACCGAGAGGGCTAAAATGCATAAATAAATAGGGTACAACAAGCAATATTATAAAAGAATCACACCCCCTAACTTACACATTGCTAATCCCTGGCAATGAAATACAAAGCAAGAATAATTACAACTAAAACACAAAAAAGATATATGTACAAAGGGGATAAATGCCACTTTCGCAGGCGAACGATTGCATTTAGCATATGCAATAAGTCGTTAAAGCCCTAGGTTACCCTAGTTGAGAGTGTCGTCTCGTGAGGGTTTTGAGAGATGAAACCCACAAACATCCAAGTTTCCTCCAAAATATGCCCAAACCAACAAAACAGATATGCTCAATAATAACAAACAAGATTTCAACATGTTATTAGAAAAGTGAATTAATTCACACAAAACTTCGTAGTTATTAACTTTATAGAGCGAACTTCGTCGAATTAAAATCTTAAAAGTGGGAGGAGAGCGAGCACATGCAAAGTATAATTTGACAAAACTTTTACAAACCGAATAATAAATATTAAAGTATGCATAAGTTCTATCCTCACCGGATATTACACTCAACAAATAAAATAACTATGAAAAGGGAGGTAATACACGGGATATGCGGGCATAAAGAGTAAATGGAAATGGAAACTAGGCCGTGAACATGTCACAAATGAAGAACGCTATATAGAAAATGAAAAACTATAATCTCAATGAAAGATATCGCTCATTAAAGGAGGGGAAAAGTATTTTCACAGATTATCAAAACTATTTAAACTTTCAAATTAAATCCACACTAGGATCACGTAGGACTTATATAGGGTTGTAATGTAGGTTTGGGTTAAGGTACGAAGTGAAAGGTATATGTACGGATTTAAAATGTTCGGGGATGAAAACTCGGGATAATGGGAGATTTCGAATAATTTCAAAATTGGAAAACAAGTTGCCTAACAAGCATTAAATATGATAATAGGAGTGTTGATGCAAAAAAATAGACTAGGACTAATTAATTCATCATGGATAAATAAGTAAAACAAGTAAGACAAATGAGGTTTTTAAAGTGGTTTGGCTCAATAGAATAGCCTACGTCCACTGTTATGTATTGCTTGACTATCTTGATTTGTTTTTTGGTCCCCTATAATGAGGCTGTGATAACGTATTTATAGCCCAAGAGGGGTGTCGAGAGTCGTCATGTGAAAGGGAGGAATGCCTTTATTTGTTAGGCATTTACATCAATACATAATGAGAATCAAACGTAAAAATACTGGTGCTTCATTAGCCATACTGGTTGGTCTTCCATGTTAGTCGGGCTTCCTCGTTGGTCTGTATTCTCTGTTGGTCGGGCTCCCTTGTTGGTCTGTCTTCTATGTTGGTCAGGCTCCCTTGTTGGTCGGGGATTTGTATCATGCTAACTAAGACTTGTGCTACATTAGATGACACGTTTTGGCTTGTAATTAGTCCACGTAAGGTGGTGAATTTTGGTATCAAGAGAAGCCCCCAATATTTCATACTTGGAGTTGATGCGAAAGTGTGGAACATTATTATTTAACAGTAGTTGGGGCTACTTGGTCGGCTACAGTCCTTCCAGACTTGTGAAAGTTATCCAGTTAATTGACAATTTTTTAGCGCGAATGGCATTTTTATAAATATTTCAAATTTTAGCGAGCATTTCTGGGGTATCTTTGTCCTTTCTCTTGTTAGCTGTCGTAAACTCAATCTTCGTTCTATTTGATCATTAATTTTCCCAATTTTTGAGGCGACTTATAAAAGGGCGGTAAAACTTTGATCATCTTCGATCTTCCATTTCTAATTTTGCTATTGTATTCTTTAAACTTTTGTGCGATCGTTTTATTTTTTGTCTTCAATTCTTGCGAATCCTTAATCCCTTGTAAAAACTTTTCTCTCTTCTTATTTGCTTCTTCGTTATGATATATTCTATTGACTCTCTTGATAAGTTTAGGAATGATTTTGACATTCCATCTTGGGTTATATTGGAACATCCCACTTTTCCTTCCGATTCTTTCTCTCTTGCTTATGGCCATTGGTTCCCTTCCATCTTTATTACTGAGTGTGGGTTCACATTCCTCCCAATCCCCTGTGTCTGGAGCTTTCTCAGTATTTTGACGTTGTACCTACTAGAGTAGCTCCTAACACATGGAAGATGGTGAACGGAGTATATAGGTTAAATAAAATTCATGGAACCCATCTAGGGATTCCAGAAAAAATGTTTTGTTATAAATGGGTAACTAGTGACACCATTTTTTATTTAAAAACTAGGGCAGTTAGTAAGGCTTTAGTAGTTAACCTCCCTGATTCCAATAGGTATTATTTTGATCACGGGGTAGTTGTAAAAAATTGGCAACATGCTCCCTTAAATGTAGGTGTTAAATATCAAGGACCTAAATTTCCTCTCTTTGGCAATGGGATAGGTTGCTCTGCATTTAATAATTTTTTGCTCTGTTTATATTTGATAAAATGCCATACTGATTGTTGCTTTGTAAACTTGATTCTAGTTGACCGGAAGAGAAAGTCCCCCAAAGAGCGAAGTGAACTTAAAAGAATTAAATTTCATTTGAGGACTTCATAAGAAGGTTGTCGAGGAGCATGTTAAGACTGCTTCTTATTTGCTTCAATACAAAATTATTATTTCTTCCTTCATTGCCAGACCTGCAGCTCCTCCTGCTTTGGTGGTTGATCTTGATCAGGAAGCTGCTATTGATTCAGACGTTCTTCTTTCTGATATCATGAAGAAGAGAAAGTTTACTGACCTTCATAGTGGCAACAGTTCTGGCTCCCAAAAACCTGGTGAAGGGGCCAATAAGAAGACAGGTGATGTCATGAAAGAGCCTCAGCCACCAAAGATGATGAACTTCCTTTGAGGAGACTTAAGAGAGGTCCTGCAGAGAAACAGGTCGAACAGGTGACTGATGACGACCAATAAACCTTGGTCGAATTACCTTCTTCTGATGTTGGTCCCCCGGAAATTATTACTCCTAGTTTGTCCAGGAAGTTAATCAAGTCTGGAACTCTTCCAAACCACAAGGGAGCAGATGCCATGCTGCGCTGAGTAAAGGTTTTTGAATTGACTGCTCAGAACCTTGCATCAGTAAGGGATTTCCATCTTCTTGATTCTGTTGTCTTTATATTTTTCATATACTAACTTGATCTTCTTCTTTTGCAGTTCTTGGTGCATTTCAATAATATGCTGGAAAAAGATTATACAATTCGGAATTCTTCTTCAAATGATGTGGAGGAAGCTTTGGCTGGCTTAAAGAAGTCTATGCTCGATTCTCAGTAAGCCTTGGAGACTGAGAGAAATACTTGGGCGGATAAATTAAAGACTGCTGAAATTGCTGGGCAAACGTCTGACGAAAATGCCCATGAAGCTGAGCGCATGGATAATACTGATGAGGAGCTTATAACCGAATTAAATGACAACTTTTCCTCTGAAAGGTCAAAGAGAAAGTCTGATGTGAAGGAATCCTTCAGTGTTGGTTGGGACAAGGGCTAGAACAAAGCCATTTCTGATGCCTTTACTCAGATTGAGTATGCAAAATAAAAATATTTCGGAGATGGTTGGGTTACTGCTCTCCGAGAGTTAAACACTATTGAAGGCTCTAAACTTTTTCATAGATATACTCATGGTCCTCCTCCTGTCATGGAGGATGAGATTGAAGATGAAGTTGGTTTTGGAGAGTCTTCTTTGGAGGTTGAATCTGTTGCCGACCAACCTAAAGTCACTGAGTCTTCTCTTCCCCCAATCGAGAAACCTAAAGTTATTGAGTCTTCTCTTCGCCCAATCGAGTAACTCCCATCTATATCCCCTTATTTCGAGCATGTTGAGAAGATAGGAAGAAGGTGTAAAGTTGTTCAGTATTTTCCCTTTTTCTTTTTTATTTATTTTTCTTTACTTTTATTGTACCTGAACTCTTCATTATCAATAAAAGAAACCTTTTATTCCTTATTGTCTCTTGTTGATTATGCATATCTTTCATTCTTGTTGTTGACTGGTGGTCATTTCTTCTTGCTAGTTTATAGCAAAGATAGAACAACTGTCTTTCAATGATATCGAGCTACTGAGGAAGTGTAATGTTTTTCATAGCTGGTCATATAGACTTATCTGAAGAAGAAATCATTAAGTTGCTTGGTGATAACGTATCAGAGCAAGCTAAATAAGCTTACAAATATTTGAAGTACTTACTTGATAGGGAGGTAGCAAACAATGTTACATACTATGAGATGATAGAAGAACTTCAAAATTAGCATAAATAATCCACTGCCATATTGCACCAAGGCTACGAGCCGAAATATCGAAGGTTAAGTGTAGGTCAGGGTTTTAATAACTTTGTTTCTGCTTATAATAAAAAGGAAGTTTTGCTTAAGTTTGAAGTTGAAGAAACTAGAACTGTTGCTAAACTCCTGAAGGATGCGAATAATAATTTAAGGGATGAATTGAAGCTTTTGAAATCTTCTCCTGAAACTGCTGTTGCTATTACCAGTGACGGGTATTCTTTTTTAGAGGCCGAAAATGCAACATTAAGGGAGGAGCTGGAAGCATTAAAAAAGATTAAGCCTGCATCCTCTTCCTGAGCAAGAAATAAACCTAGCTGAGGTACCACAGAGGAAGTTAAGACCCAATAGGCCCTTACCAATAAAGCTGCATAATTAAAAGCTAAAGATTAAGTTATTGCTGAGATGTCCCAAAAGCTAGAGACTTTGTTTGAACAACTATCCACGCAATCTTCTCAATTACAATCTAAGGATGGAATGCTAAAGAAAATGCATTCTCAGGTTGACAAATTAACCTTTTAATTTCATAAGCAATCAAGGAAAGTCTGGATGGATAGGTATAATGAAGCTCTGGGGCATCTTGATTATAAGCTTCAATAAGCTAAGAATGAGGCCTATAAGTGGGGTTGGATGAACTCTTTGACAGTGATGATGGTGTATTAGAACAGTTCATTGTGGGATTGGTATGACCCAGGATTGCTTGCGCTTGACAATCCTCCTTTAAAGTTAGATGTCAGCTGAATTCCTGTTCACTATATTCCTCAATGTTTGATTTCAAAGTACTTGGGAGATTACGAGCTACATGATGAACTAGAGATCGTCTTACCTCCTCATATATTTAATCATTCTAGTAGTAGCAATACCAGAATGCTTCAAGATTTTAACTTCATCAACGCTCCTTACACTTCGAATGATCCTCCAGCTGGCATGGATCTTGTCCCTAAGGCTGAAGGAAAACGCCCTGTAGAATAAGGCTTTGTATTTTGTTCCTACATGTTTAGTATCAAGCAAAAATATATAATCATTTGATTGAACTAATGAAAATCTTATATTGTCAATATTTGACTGTGGATGGATCAACTTTTAATCAATGAATATCTTCGTTGTCTTTGACTGTGAATGGATTAACTTTTAGTCAATCTTTGTATATGAATGTCTTCTAAGTTTTCATCGATTCTATTGATACCCTTAGGTTTTACCCAAGTACCGTACCAATTACCAATGTTTTACCATGATTCTACTAATATGCCCCACTTTTGGGGTATTAGTTACCTTGGTACCCAGGCGTGTGTGGAACATTTGTCCATCTTTTAGCCCAGTTTAGATGAATATTTGTCATCCGGGTCTTCATTAACCAAGCATTTGGGACTTACAATTTTGCCTTGCATAGTTTTTATGTGTTGACAACCAACATTGTTGGTGCCTTTGTTGATGCTGACCAATATTTTATTGGCGGTTTCTGACACATCTGTAGTGTTGTGCATAGCACTAGTACTCCGAAAAGAAAAATAAAAATTTTAAGGAAATCATATTCTCATTGATATTGAAATGAACTGAGTACAACATGATTGCATCACTGATAATATTTCCTCAGGTGCTCTGCATTCAAGGGATTCTTGAATTCTTCACCCTCCAAAGTCTCAATTCGATATGTGCCTGGTCGGATAAATATTGTAATGCGATAAGGCCCATGCCAATTGGCTTCAAGTTTATTATTCTTCTGAATCACCTTCTTTTAAGTTGCCCGGCTTCACCCTTTTGTTGTAGAAACATGCAGTCCGTTATTGATACGTTGCATTCCTTAGAGCTGCATCTTCAAGTACCTATTTCAGTATGTCTAAGTCCAACCTTCTTATTAAATCACTGACTGGGGTATTGAAATTAAGAACTCTATGAGTGGGTAAGCCTAGCTCGGCAGGAATTACAGCTTCAGTACCAAATGTTAACATGTAGGGTGTCTCTCCAGTAGCTGTTCTAGGGGGTGTTCGGTAAGCTCATAAGACAAAATGCAGTTCATTGATCCAATTACTTATAGCATTTTCCAACCTTTTCTTCAACCCATTCAACAAAGTTCTATTCGTTACCTCCGTTTGGCCATTGCTTTGAGGATGGCCAGGAGCAGAGTGGATTTTTTGGACATTGGATTGGGCACAATAACCAATAAACTCATCGTCGTCAAATTGTGTGTCGTGATCAGTGATAAAGGCGTAGGTCAAGCCATACCTGCATATGATATTCTTCCAAATAAACTGATAAACTTTTTCATAGGATATATTGATCAAGGGTTCAGCTTCCACCCATTTAGTGAAGTAATCAACAGCTATAACCAGGTACTTGAATCTTCCTCGGGTAATCGGTAGAGACCCGACCAAGTCAATTCCCCACATAGCGAAGGGCCAGGGTGAAGTAATCGGTGTTAGGAGAGCTTGTGGATCCTTGCATATGTTGGAAAACCTTTGGCACTTATCACACTTGTTGGTAAAAGTTGCACAATCTACTCGCATAGTTGGCTAGTAGCACCCCTGTCTGTTGATTCTTCGTAAAAAAGTTCTCTCGACTATATGGACTCCACAGGACCCTTTATGAACTTCCTTAATCAAATCTTTTACTTCAACTAGATGCACACAACGTTACAAACCAACAGTCAATCCTCTTTTATACAACACACCATTGTCTAGCACATATCTCGCAGCTTTATATTTCAACTTCTTAGCTGCAAGAAGGTCGACTGGTAGAATTTCATCTTTAATATAAGCTCTTATAGGATCCATCCAAGATGACCCCATGTCAACTGTAATAAAATTAACCATCAGATCTTCATCAATGCTCCTATTAGCAAGTAGCTCAATAGGAATAGTTCTCGGTAGCTCGATTCTGGTTGCTGAAACTAGCCGAGCAAGTGCATCTGCTTGGACATTTTCCATCCTTGGAATTCTGATCATCAGAATAGCTGGCAAAGTAGTGATTACCTTTAAAGCTTTAGTTAAGTATCTGGACATCAATTCTCCTTTAGCTACATATAAGTTCAACACCTGATTTACCACCAACTGTGAATCACTGTATACTAAAACTTGCTCGGCATTCAGCGATTTGGCTAAATTTAAACCAACAATCACAGCTTCATACTCTGCCTCATTATTGGAGGCTTAAAATTGGAATCGTAGAGATTACTATATATCTATTTTATTTGGAGTATTGAGGATGATTCCTGCTCCACATCCAGTTGCACAGGATGACCCATCAACACACAGACTCCATATGGGAATATTGTTGTCAAACGCTTGGTTTGTCAGAATCCCTTAATAGAAGATTTTATCCTTTACCTCCTCATATTTTTTTTTCATCTCTTGTACTCTGCTGGAGGGTTCTGATTGGTCGGTGGTAATTTCTTCTGCAGTTTCCTTTGCTTGGAGTTGGTCGGGGATATCTTTAGTAGATCTGCTAACTCCTGAGTATTGCTCGGTAGGAGTCCCTTGTTGCTCGGGAACCTCTGGTTAAGTGAATTCTGTAATAAAATTCACCACAGCTTGGCCTTTTAAAGAAGACCTTGGTTCATATATAAGATCATATTCCCCCAACTACACAGCCCAATACATTAATCTTCCAGATTTCTCTGGCTTATGCAAAGATTGCCTCAGTGGCATGTCGGTGTATACCACTATGGTATGAGCTTAAAAATATGGCTTCATCCATCTACTAGCCTCAATTAAGGCCAGTGATAACTTCTCCAGCCTAGGATCTCTGACTTCTACTCCTCGAAAAGCTTTGCTAGTGTAATAAACTGGATTTTGTACTCTATTCTCCTCTCTGATCAAGGCAGAGCTAACAAATGATTTGGAAACAGCTAGATACAAATACATCTTTTCTCCCAACACTGGTCGGGAGAGTAGTGGTGGTTCTCACAGGTACTTCTTTAATTCCAGGAAATCTTTTTCACATTCATCGTTCCATTCAAAGGTTTTTTAAAGTACCTTAAATAATTTTAAACATCTATTTATTGCTCTGGACACAAATTTGTTGAGTGCTGCTACACGCCCTGTTATCCTTTGAACATCTTATTACTAGTCAAGGATTGCATTTCTATCAAGGCCTTAATTTTATCTGGATTATCTCCAATTCCCCTTTGATTTACTATATACCCGAGGAACATTCCCTCCTGAATTTCGAAGACGCATTTGGTCAAATTTAACTTCATCTGGTGCTTCTCCAACTGATCAAATGTCTGGTTAAGGTTGGCAATATGATCAGCATCTTTTTTGCTCTTTGTCAGCATACCATCAACATACACCTCCATATTTTTGCCTATCTTCTCCTCAAATACTTTTCACTAGTCTTTGATAAGTGGCACCTTCATTTTTTAGACCAAATGGCATAACATTATAGCAATAAGTTTCTCGGGGAGTAATAAAGGAAGTACTTTCTCTATCTTCTGGCTTCATTTTGACTTAGTTATAACCAGAATATGCATCCATAAAACTCAGTAGCTCGTGCCCCGAAGTAGCATCCACCAGTTGATCAATTCGTGGCAAAGGAAAATGATCCTTTGGGCACTCTTTGTTCAAGCCATTAAAATCCACACACATCCTCCATTTATTGTTTTTCTTCTTGACCATAACTATGTTGGCTAACCAGTCCGGGTACTTCACATCTTCAATAAAGGATGATTTTTAAAGCTTCTCCACTTCTTCCTGTATAGACTGATTCTTCTCCGGGCTGAAAACTCTTCTTCACTGCTTTATGGGTTTAACCTCCTTATTAACATTAAGCTCGTAGTATGGGAAATTTGGGTCTATGACAGCCATATCTTCGTGGCTCCATTTGAACACCTGCTTTCTTTGTCTCAAGAAGGCCACCAACTCCTGTTTAAGAACCGGATCTAATGACGCTCCTATTTGAGTCATTTGCTATGGTTTACATCGTCAAGGATAATATTTTATGTTGCCTCCATCACCTGGCCTTTTACGAGCTCTGATTCATCTCTTGGATCTAAAGTTTTAACCTCAGATTCGATGTTTGGCTCAGATATATCCACTTGATAAGTGGTTATTTTCCTCTTTACTTCTGTCATATCTTCCTCCTCGACAGATGAAGAGTAGCATTCTAGACCTACTTTATGATCTCCTTTTACTATTCTAACTCCAAAGTTCGTCGGGAACTTCAGGCATTGATCTACTCTTCTGATGATCATATTGTAAGCAGAATGAACATTTTTATCCATTATAAAGAATCTCACTTTCTCTATCATGATTGACGGTCATGTCCCGACCAACACATTGAGCTTGATTGTT
This sequence comes from Sambucus nigra, assembly GCA_949130495.1. NCBI lineage: Eukaryota > Viridiplantae > Streptophyta > Magnoliopsida > Dipsacales > Adoxaceae > Sambucus > Sambucus nigra. The sequence goes on from OX422212.1 coordinate 368,932,754, forward strand.
CCCAATGGAAATACCTTCTCACCAGAGAATCCAATAAGGGGTTGTGGTAAGGCTCCAGTTGGCTGAGTTTTAAATCCATACTATCAAAAAGGGATGGAACATAATATCTGTCGAACTGCCATTATCTACTAGTGTTCTTGCTACCAGTATGTCCTCCATTCTGACTTTGATCACTAAAGGATCATCATGAGGATACAATACTCCAGATAGATCATTCTTGGAAAAGACAATTACGAGCTTATCGTTGTTGACTTTCCTTGGTCGGCCTTCCTTGGCAAGGTTGATTCGCTGGATATAGGAACAAGCTTGAGCCTCATTGAGGTAAGCCTTCCTTTCAGTTGTATGGTCTCCTCCTCCTGCATCTCTACCTGTAATCATATGGCAACCAAAAGATCCAAAGCTGAGTGTGAATACCTCGCGTTCAGGTTGCCTAAGATTCTTGGGGAGATCAGGATCGTCTTCTGGATCATCGTCGTGGTTCCTCTTCTTTTCTTCTCTAGGTCTAATAGGAGATTTAGATCTCTGTCGACCTCTACCGCCAGCTCTTCCACCAGCCTATCGATCAACAAATCTATCCAATTTTCCTCATCAGATGAGCTCCTCTATCTCATTTTAGAGAGAAATACACCGGTTGGTCGTATGACCATGGTCTTTGTGAAATTCACAATACTTGGACTTATCCCTCTTATGAGCGGGTGACTTTAACTTTTCACGCCAACTCAAATCATTATTTTGCTTGATTTCTTCCAAAACATGATGTATATCCAACGTTAAAGGAGTGTGATTGGTATATTTTCTGAGCCGATCTAGGCTTTCTTTTGCTTTCGAATTCTTGCGCTCATGGTAATTCTTATACTCCTTCTTATCCGACTTCCCTTCAGACTTCATTTCCACCTTTGCATCTGAATTATTTTTAGCTGTCATAGCTTCCTCGACGTTCATAATCTTTGCTGCTTTGGCCATCAATTCCGTCATCATCTTTGGGGTATCTTTTGCCAAAGTGTAATATAGTTTATCGGGGAACAAACCACTCATTAGTGCAGTGACTGTAGTCTTTTCCTCCTAATCAATAACCTCTACTTTCTCATTGTTGAAATGAGTGATGTAATCCCTTGTACTTTCTCCCACCTTTTGTCTCACACTAAGAAAATGAGCTACTCGCTTCACTGGTTTGGCTCCAAAGCATAAATTACCAATAAATAGCTCGACAAGTTGTTGAAAGCTAAAAATCTGCCCCTGATGAAGAATATTATGCCAGATTTGTGCGGATCCAGTGATTATTTCTGAGAAAGCCCTGCACCTCATTTCATCATGGACACCATAGATATCGATCGCTACTTGGTATTGTTTTATGCAAAGAACTGGATCAGTCTTCCCACCATACTTGGGAGTAACCACTAGATATTTAAAGTTGGTGGCTGTAGGGAAATCTACAATGGTTTACACAAAGGGAGATACCCTAACAAAACTTCTCTGGAGTGGATTCTTAGTAATAGACATTTCTCCTAATCTATCTTCCAAACGCTGAATGGACCCTTTGCAAGCATCATTGCCAGCACCAAATTTATTGGTGATGATTCTTTCGTTCCAACCAACTGATTGTGCTGAGCTTTCCTCTTACGAACCTTCTCTTTGACTGGACCAAGCAGTTCGTCGGGCATTCGATCTGGATTGGGTTGAACCTTCCCTCAAGTCTCTTGGTCGCTGAGTATTTCTTGACATAACCCGAAGGGCATTTTTATTTCCACTGGGTGCCAAACGGTCGAAAGGAGAGGCCCTACTTAGCCTTTCTAAGGCACTCTATCTCTCTAGAATGAGGGAATGTCAATCATAGGAATTAGGAATTCCGATAAAAGAAGTTGCTCTAGTACGGTACAAAGGATCCCTTGAAGGTTATGCCCAACACTCCTTATCGAAGGCGGTGGCATACTCCTTTAATTGGATTGTGCAGAAACTCTAGCTTGAAGAGTTTGGGCCAATTATCTTATCGCATCCTGGATGGTCAAAGGGATTAGGCGGGATTTCATCATTTATGTTACTTATTTTAGTGATATCATCCATGTATGATGGATTAGTGAAAACATTTATCAATACGTTCCCACAAACGGTGTCAATCTGTTGATGCAAAAAACTAGACTAGGCCTAATTAATTGATCACAGATAAATAAGTAAAACAAATAAGACAAATGAGGTTTTTAAAGTGGTTCGGCTCAATAGAAAAGCCTACGTCAACTGTTATGTATTACTTGATTGCCTTGATTTGTTTTTCGATCCCCCTACAATGAGGGTGTTACAACGTATTTATAGCCCAAGAGGGGTGTCAAGAGTCGTCATGTGAAAGGATGGAATGCCTTCATTTGTTAGGCATTTACATCAATACATAAAGAGAATTAAACATAAAACTGTTGATGCTTCATTGGCCATACTGGTTGGACTTCCTATTGTTGGTCGGTATTCCCAGTTGGTTGGTCTTTCCTGTTGGTCGGGCTTCCTCGTTGGTATGTCTTCTCTGCTAGTCGGGCTCCCTTATTGATATGTCTTCTCTGTTGGTCGGGGATTTATATCATGCTGACTTGGACTTGTGCTACATTGGATGACACGTGTTGGCTTATAATTGGTCCGCGTGAAGTGGTGAATTTCGGTATCACCAAGGAGAGTAATAAAAGCTTATTGAACACTATACACAACATACCAAACTTTCTCTTTCTTTTTCTTTTGTTCTTTTCCCAACTTTTTCTTTGTTTTCTTTTGTTTTTCACTTCTCTTTTTCTCTTTTTCACTTCTTATTTTCTTCACTTTTCTCACTCTTTTCATGCTTAATTTCAACCGCAAGACAATAACATCATTAAATTCCAAGTAACATTCCAAACAAAGGTATGGAAGGTAATATGTATGGTTTATAACTCCAATGTGCAGTTGGTTAAGGGATTTCGAGGTTATGGATTGAAAGGCAATTATTTAGGCTCAAAGGGGTTGATTACGGAATATATAAGGTGAGCTCAAGGCCAATATGCGTGATATAACAGATATGAACTATGATCATTTCCTAAATTTTGAGCAATTCTCAAGTCAAAATAAACTTGGAAAATCAAGCTCAAGTAACACATTTCAAAAATGTACTCAATTAATGAATGATTAAATGAAAGAATAGTGAGATTATCGACGAATTTAACGTTTTCAAGGAGGAAAGAGAAGTGTATAACACTCACAAGAGAAAAAAAGACCAAAACTCACTCGGTGTAAGTATATACAATGCAATAAAATATTATCGAGTTATAAAAATCTTAAGCCAAATCAATAAAACAAGAAAAGTGTATGTGCTCATGGTATTAAAGTATAATTCATGAAGTTATTCATAATATCAATGATTTGAGGACTAAAGTCTAAAAACTTCTAAAATCGAGAACATGCGTCGTTGATTTGTCTATTAGATCGGGCATTTATTGAAATTTATCATCGGAAACAAGGGCAAAAAGCCCAACAAAAGAGAAAAAGAAATAAAGAAAATCTTTTTGAAAATTTTAATTTTTCACAAGAAAGCATGCTTTGTAATAAATTGTGATGAAATCAATGGGACAAAATAAATAGTGGATAGAATATCCCACACCCCCTAACTTAAATGTTGCATTGTCCTCAATGTTAATCAAGAACACAACATAAAGAGAGGAAAATAAAGATATTACACAAAATTGGAGCGATCTCCGATAAGAACAAGTCCGTTGAATCTAAAAACATGTTAGTAACAAGAATAGCAAAAAGAATAATTAAAAAGTTAACTAATTACATTAGACTACAATTAAAAAGAAAGAATAAAGAAAAAAAGAAAAAATAAATAAAAAGCTAACTATTTACAACCTACAATTTGGACTTCTAACTAACTATACACTAGAAGTCTAAATTTTTGAGGGTCCACCCAAAATACGATTTGGATTTGAGGGATAAGAGGTGGACCCTCCCTAGCATGCATTCGTCCCAAAAAATATGAATTCAGTTTGAACAACAAAAGGCATGTGTGTGGCGTAAGAAATGAACCATCACCAATTAAAAAATTAATGGGGTGATGGGGGATTTGGATACTAAGGGTGACAAGACCATTTTGATCTCGGGAAAATTGAAATCACATTCCCAAGGTTTTTCAATTGGAAGGGGAGGTGGGGCTAGTGCTAGAAAATATCCAATGAGATGAAGCATCTCAAAATAACATTCCAGTTTAAAAATCTGATCAAAGTCCTCAAGACTTTCAACCGATTCTTGTGATAAATTCAACGTGTCGAGAATAGTAGGGAATAGAGGGAAGGAAGGGTCGTCAACCTCAATACAATTGGATGAATTAATAAGAGGTTGAAATTCGAAAGTGCTTGGATCACTCTCAATCATTTTTTTCCTCAAAAAGGGTGGAAATGAAACGGAAGTTTCAACCTCAACCCGGTTTTGTGAAGAAATAATATCATCGAGTTTGGCATTATTTTCTAAAAACCAAGCCTTAGAACTCTTGGATCGGCCATTTAATTCCTTAATCATTAACTCATGATCAAGCCAACAAGAAGACATATCATCTTCTTGTACGGTTTGCTCATAGCTAACGGATTCCCCGCTTCCAAAAGTATCCTCACAAGGCGATGAAGGATTACTTATATACTCTTGAATTCCACGTTCAATGCGCTCATTTTCAAGAATTTGTAGATATTCTCTCATTGTCTTGGGAGTATAACTCGGAAAATTATTCACATAACAATTAATGTTATAAAAGAGTTATAGCGAGGCATTTCAAAATAGGCAATTCAATAAAGCGACAAGCCCCAAAATTTCAATTTCCAGAAACAATCTAGCACAAGTAAAAAGAAAGGGTAAAATAAAGAATACAAATACGAAATATTACGAAATACTAAATCAGCTACAATCTATAACTAAACACTCCCCGACAACGGTACCATTTTGATCGAGCGCGAACCGTGTGCTTGTGTAGAAGCGTTCTCATTGTTTTCGGTTCACTGCCTCAATGAAAAAACCTAAATTACAACTACACTTGTGATACAAGTATAGCTGTAAGTCGAGTATCGTAAGAAATCCAGAGGGAGTGTCGTACAAATTTTAACTGATTTATCACTTCAAGAATAAAAGTGTAAAAGGTGATATGATGAAAATGGTAAAAAAGGAAAAAAAAGTTAAAACTAAATTACAACTAATTAAAACGAGAGTCGGGATCACATTCATGCCCCAGGATAAACAACGCATGGTTAGAATTTTGGTTCGAAAGCTATTTAACTAAGCATTTCAATTAAGCATAAACATCACACAATAAGGAATCCAATCCAAAGTTGTGAGATTAAACATTTAACAGAAAATGATCACACGCGGATTAAATTCGGATTATCGCTATAAACACTAACGTTGTATGACAAAGTTAAACTCATAACAATCCAACTTTGATACGCGAGGTTTCAATTAAATGCAATTTTCAAAAAATCCAACTTTCGGAGTTCAATACCCATTAATGGCATAAATGCAATCCCAACCCATTATCTACGGGCTAAACATGAATTAAACTGCTCTAAACAACAAATAAACTAAGGAAAGCAATAAATAATAACAATAAAAGATTAACTAGGCATGGAAATGTAAATACACAAATGAAATTAAGCTAAAACAAGGGAAATACAACTAAAAAGACAAATAAATAGTAATATTAACTTACAAAGTGGGAAAATACCCAAAGAAAATGGGAGGAGGGTGAAAGGAGCTCCCATAACAAACCCTAAAAACTACTACAAATGAAAGATCCCTCTTTAAAATGAAGAGGAAAGCTATTTATACAAAAACCCTAGTGGCAAGAAAACAGGGGAAAACCATGCTGGCGATCCGAATCGATTTGGAAATTTTCGAATCGATTTGGAAACGAAAACTGATCACACTGGTCCAATACAAATCGATTTGGTATATTCCGAATTGATTTGGAATTTTCTGAATCGATTTGGCTATTTTCGAATCGATTTGGTTCAAGCATGTCCGCAATTCTTCAACTTGGATCAATAATACGAAAAAAAAAACATAACTTCTTCATAATAACTCAGAATTAGGTGCGGTCAGAAGCTACGCGAAGCTAATTCAGAGGGATACAAATTCTAAGAGACATTGGGACAAAAAAATGATGAAAGGACCAAAATGCCCTTAAATGTGCCTTTAATGACGAAACATTTTTTGAAATGCGACCAAACTTCACGCGAAACACCGTAATACCTACAAAAGCTCAATTATACCTCATAAAGCATGTAAACATATAAAATGGAGGTTGTCTGGTTAATGAGCATTACTAAAGGGATTAAGGTGCCCGAGGGGTCTAAAATGCATAAATAAAGAGTATAAAACATGCAATATTCGATAAGAATCCCAGCCCATAACTTACACATTACTAGTCCCTAGTAATATACAAAGCAAGTATAAGTACAATTAAACCACAAAAAAAAAGATATGTACAAAGGGGATAAATGCCACTTTCACAGGCGAACGATTGCATTTAGCATATGCAATAAGCCGTTAAACCCTAAGGTTACCCTAGTGGACGAGTGTCGTCTCATGAGGGTTTATAGAGATGAAACCCACAAATATCAAAGTTTCCTCCAAAATATTCCCAAAGCAACAAAACAGGCATGCTCAACAATAAAGAACAAGATTTCAACATGTTATAAGAAAAGTGAATGAATTCATACAAAGTCCATAGTTATTATCATTATAGAACGAACTTCGTCAAATTGAAACCTTAAAAGTGGGAGGAGAACAAGCACATGCAAAGTAGAATTTGACAAAACTTTTATAAACCGAATAACAAACATTAAAGCATGCATAAGTTCAATCCTCACCGGATATTACACTAAACAAATAAAATCACTATAAAAAGGAGGTAATACATGAAACATGCGGGCATAAAGAGTAAATGTAAATGGAAACTAGGCCGGGCACATGTCACAAATGAATAACGCTATATAGAAAATGAAAAATTGTAATTTCAATTAAAGATACCGCTCATTAAAGGAGGCGAAAAGTATTTTCACAAATTATCAAACCTATTTACACTTTTAAATTAAATTCACCCTAGGATCACATATGACTTGTATAGGGTTCTAATGTAGGTTAGGGTTAAGGTACGAAATGAAAGGTATATGTACGAATTCAAAGTGTTCGGGGATGAAAACTCGGGATAATGGGAGATTGAGAGCAATTCCAAAATTGGAAAATAAGTTCCCTAACAAGCATTAAATATGGCAATATGAGAGTAATCAATGAGAACACGCTATATGATTGACTTACTTGAGTCTATATCATATAGGAGTTCTAACTAGTTTGGATATTAAGACAAAATAGGATTAGATTTTCAATACTTGTTATCTCTCTCAAAGTATTCAAGCATCAAAGAAGATATGCAGTCCAAGAACCTCATGAACCATAAAAAAGGAAGTTATATCTACCTCATGACCACTTTAGGACACTTACACTGCATATTATTGATGCTATGTGTGCACAAGGGTCATATTATTTTTTAGGAATTTTTCAAACATTTTTATTTCACTTAAAACATTTTTTAAAAATTAAAAATGATTTTTCAAAATTAATTCAATTGTAATTTTATATGTTTGGGGTTAAAATGCAAATATTATTTTTCCTAAAAACTTGCTCAGGGTAGAAACTGAAACCGCTAGAGAATTCTGGGGATCCAATTCATATTGTTTAAAAACATAAAAACTTTTGTTTCGTATGTAATCTCATCCATACACGTGTTGGTCATTCAACAGTTGGATTTGTGTTTCTTTTAAGACTCGGTTATGAGGAATGATCATGGCCTTTGGATCAATTTAATCAACATTTTGCATGCATTCCAAGATAATCCATGTGATCTCACTTTCAACTAAACATCATACATTCAATCACCGCTTGTGTTCAACCGTTAGATTAAAAGTCAATTGGTCAGCCTTCATCTCAGCCCTTGATTTGAGTCGGTGTTCTCAATCCTTCCACGAACAGTATAAAAGAAGGCTCTTGGTCTTCATTTGGGAACTTTTGTTCATTCGTCTAGTTTGAGAGAAAAAACGGAGAAGAGAGAAAAGAGATAAGAAAAAGAGAGAAAAGAGGAAACCCTGTTCGGCCAAAGACCAAAACCAAAGTGCTTTCTCCAAATACCATACATCCAAACCTTCCAGTTCCATATACCATAAAATCCTACCTTGAGTGTTAGATCTATGGTTTCTGTGAGTAAAGGTGATGGGATATTTGCTGTTTGAAGACCTCTTCAAACAATTTGTCTCTCTTAGAACCTATCTCTAAGGAAACTCGAGTTTCTTTGTAGAAATCTTGAGGTTTTTCGAGGAGAAAATCACACGACCATTCTTGGGTTTTTATCTCTCTTGGATCTTTATATTTGTTGTTATTTTCTAAAAAGATCCTTTTCTATTTTCAACTGTTTTTGAAAAATAGACTTCTAATTTTTCAAAGTGATCCTAAAGACGTTTATGTTTCTCAGATTATATTTCACATTTTGTAAAATAAAATTGTACATAAATAAAAGTTAAAACATATAGGATCTTAACTGTTTTTGATAACAAGATTGTTTTTCTGATCTGATTTGAAAACGAAGTCTAAGTTTCAGAAATAGTTCTTGCATGTCATATAGAAGTTTTATGATTCGTAGGATTCAGACTGTATAAATATTCTGAGAGGTGTGAGCTGCATTTTTGCATTTAGTTCACATCACGACCATCTACAATCTCACACGAACACTTAGTATAGTGGTTCTTTTTTAGAAATTGGGTTTTGTAAGAGCTGTTACAATCAGTGGAAAAGAACAAAGCAAGGAAGCTGTTGTGGGAGATCAAAATCAAATCATAAGCCTTTGAGAGTGGAATGACTCGTGTAGGTATATTTTCTTAACTTAGATTTAGGATCTTATTTTGCATGCATAATGTTGTAACTTGTATTGTGATTATTTCTAGGGGATTTTTCATTTTGCTCCGTAGAGGGGGCGTGGATGTTTCTCTTATTTTAGGGTTTTATCGAGTTAAAAATCATGTGTTATTTTGCTTGAATGTTCTTAATTTTTTGTGTGAATGGTTTCTCACTAAAAACTTGGTGATAGGTTTTAATTTTAAAAACCTAAGGTAATCAAACTAACAAATCTAGAAAATATATTCAGGACATGTTAAACACATCTTGTGTTATATTTCAAAAATATTTTTGTTCAAAGAGTTTATTATCGGAGTTTGCTTAATCTATAACATTTTGTTATTGACTTAGTAAACAAGTTTTTTTCAAGTGGTATCAAAGCGGGTTTATCAAATATTTTTCATCCTCTCTAGAAACTATTTCGAATTTTTAAAGTTCTGAATATGGATGAAAGATTTGAGAAGTTAGGTAACCTTTCCTAACCACCTCTCTTTGCTGGAAATAAATTTTCTTACTTGAAAGTACGAATGGTTGCTTTCATTCAAGGAACTCTTGGTGATGATGTCTGGGATATGATTGAAAAATGGTATAAACATCCAACTAAGTCCTTATCTGAAAAATATCCCATAAGGGTTAAGAACTTCTTAGCGAATTAACTACGGTAGAGAAAAAGATGTCTCTAGATAATAATAATAATAATAATAATAATAATAATAATAATAATAATAATAATAATAATAATAATAATAATAATAATAATAATAATAATAATAATAATAATAATAATAATAATAATAATAATAATAATAATAATAGGGGCAATAACGCTATCTTTATAGCCATTAACGAACATGAATTTAAAAGAATATATTTTTGGTTCTACTTCTAAGGATGCCTGGGACACCTTAGTCACCTCCCACGAAGGTGATGAACGTGTTAAGGCTAGAAAAACACAAATGTCAATCCAACAGTATAATACATTGATCATGGGTGAATCTTTTGATGATTTCTACATAAGGTTAACTGATATTTTTACAAAATTACATGCAAATGGTATAACTTATAGTATAAAAGAAATCGTTCAAAAGATTCTCAGGTCATTACCTGCCAAGTTTGATAATAAGAGATATGCCATAGAAGAAATGGACGACCCAAACCTGACTCCTGAGTTGCTAAGTAGCAAACTAAGAACTGTTGAGATGGAGTTAGAGTTTAAAAAACAATTGACTGCTCAAAATAAGAGACCTACTGGTTCTAATGTTGTGTTTTCATCACAAATGACTTCACATGAAGTCAGTCCCTTAGACTTTGACCTTGACTTAAGTGATGACTGTGATTTAGATCACCTTGACAATCAAATAAATCTTATGAGCAAGAATTTCAAAAAGATTATCAAATTCAGAAATGCAATTGCCTTTAAATAAGGCTGATAAAGTTATCAAGGTAATCAAAATTGCACACTTCATGAAATACACAATAACAAATAGCCCTATGATAAAAATAAACCTGTGATGGACTTAAAATATGTGAAATGTCATAGATATGGTAGAATGGGACACTATACTAATAGATACAAAACAAATTTGAACAAGAAAATAGGGCAAACATATGTAAGATTCTGATTCAAATGAAACTGAGTCAACCCATAATGATGAGTCTTGTATGTCATTCTTTACTAAGATCGTATACCATGCTGATAATGAATGTTTAACTACTCATGATCCTATTGTGCATGATAATGTTCTTACTGTATTTGCAAATGATAACATAGTGTCTCCTGGTCATAAAAGTAGCACTGAAAATGATAGTATACAGGTGAGTGTAAGTGAGAAAAATGTCGATAAATCTAAAGTGTGTATGAGTCTCATAGAAGAAATGATCTCTATAGGTGACACTACACACGAGATACATAGTGAGTCCGACGATGATCTTCCAGATCTTCAAGAGCTATACACGAAAACACTTAAGAAAAGTGCTCGTCTTGATAAAATGGTGAAGTTGTTAAATGAACGTGTAGAATTACTTAACCAGACTATTAGGAAGAACTCTAAAGAATTTACAGCACAATGTGTTGCCCATGAGATTGAAACAAAAGAATTTACTTTAAAAATCAATGACTTTTTTTAGAAAAATTATGTTTTGGATCAAAAATATAAAGCTGCTCTTCTTGAACTTGAAGAATCAAAACAAAAAACTTCAAATGTTTTTAAAAAAATGTTGATATTTTGAAACGCAACTAAAATCTTATGAAGAAATTGTTGAAGGAAGTAAATTTGATTTTGAAGACAAATCTGGCTTAGGTTTCGGAGAAAAGGTCATTACTAGTAAAAATGTTTCTTTTGAAAATGTAATTTTTCTAAAGCAAGGCCAGAAAGTTCAAGATACTCAGAAAAATAACATATTTTCAAAAATGTCTTTAAGGTTAAACAAAGTGATTGTATTCAACAACCTAAATCTAATGGTCCGGCTAAGCATGTATGTCCTCCTGTTAGAAATCGATGTCAGAAAACCAAAACCAATGACACCTGGACAACCATTCCTATTAGGGATAAACCAATTTTTAAAGACTTTAATAGTAAAGTCAATTCCTTGACCCTTCAGTACTATTCATACAATGATGTATATGGCCACACTATTGCCAAATGTTTTCAAAAGAGACTGTATATACACCTACTTATTCTAATTTAACTGTTCTAGAAAGAGTAGGAATACTTATGTTCTCCCAAGGAAGACCACACAGAACTCTAACTACAAAAAGAAGGGAGGATCTAAAACTAAAAAGAAACCATTTAGAAAGACCAAACAAAACTTTTCTAAATCAAAGGGCAATAAATTTTTAAAAACCAGGCCCATTTAGTATAGAAAAGATGACTTGTTACCCCAGCTCAAGTGCAATGTTGTCATAACATCTTTTAAAGCACAATGCACTTCACCTGGTTGGTACTTGGACTCCAGATGTTCTAAATAGATGACCGGGAATGAAACCAAATTAGCAAATAAACCCGACTTCTCCGGAGGTAGTGTTGTGTTTAGTGATGACGTTTCATCTAAGATCATAGGTAAGGGAACATTGCATGAGGAAGGTATCCCCAAACTAAATGACGTTCTTTTAATTAAAGGTCTCAAGGCTAACTTACTGAGTATATCACAATTTTGTGATTCTAATCATAATGTTATCTTTTCAAAAATTGATTGCAAAATTCTTGAGGAAAAGGGAAACTATATTTTAATAGGAAACAGAAATGAGGATAACTATTACACCATCATTCCTAAATTTGAATCCTGTAACATTGCCAGATTAGAAGATGCCGATCTATGGCACAGTCGATTGGGACACAAAAATTTTAATAATCTTCATAGGTTAAGTTCCCAAGAAATAGTTAAAGGATTACCAAAAATTAAAAACTCCTTTAATCCTGTATGTGGTCCTTGTCAAGAAGGGAAAATAAGTAAACCTCCTCACAAGAAAGTTAAAGATGTTTTAACTACAAAACCTTTGGAATTAATACACATGAATCTTGTGGGTCCTTTTAGAACTGTCAGTTTCTATAGTGATGGTTATATACTTGTTATTGTGGATGATTACACACGATATACATGGGTGGATTTTATGCAAAATAAATTTGATACCTTCAGTGAGTTCTTAAAAAATCTTTTAAAAATTGAGAACGAGAAGGACACCCAAGTGTGTCGCATCATAAGTGACAGAGGTGGATAATTCAAAGATTCTGGTATTTCAGAATACTATATAGGCAATGGTTATAAACACAAATTTTGTGTGCCTAAGACACCACAGCAGAATGGAATTGTTGAACGTAAGAATAGAACCCTAAAAGAAATTGCTCGAGTGATGTTACATGCGAAAAATATCCCTAAGTATTTTTGGGTTGAAGTTGTTCAAACCTTTTTGCCATATCATTAATCATGTATACCTTAGGAAAAATTCCAAACAAACTTCATATGAACTTTGGTTCCACAAAAAGCCTAATCGAAAATATTTTAAAACCTTCGGTAATGTCTATTATATTTGTAATAACAAGGAGCGTCTTTCAAAATTTGACACCCGAGGAGAAAAGGGATTGTTTCTTAGATATTCTTAAAATAGTAGGGCTTTTGTGTCTTTAATTATCGAACCAAAGTCATTATGGAATCTTTTAATGTAATTGTAAATAATACCAGTGCTGAGAGTGGTGCCAGTCAACCAGTCGTCCTGGATGAGGAAGAAACTAATTTCATCCCTGACTCTCCAGAGATAACTGATTCACTACCACTTGAAAATCCTTTTGTACCAACCTGGGCTTCTAAAGACCATCCCATTGATAAAATTATTAGTAATCCTTCTGACCTAGTTAGAACTAAATCCCAACTTCAAAAGGTAGCACATTTGCGTGTTTTGTTTATCTTGTAGAACCAAAAAATGTAAATGATGCCCTTTGTGACTCATTCTGGATTAATGTCATGCAAGAAGAACTTGTCTAGTTTCAAAGTCATGATGTTTGGTATCTCGTTTCTAGGTCAAAAAATAAGAAGGTTATCGGCACTCGATGGATTTTCAAAAATAAAACTGATAAAAATGGGGAGGTTATTAGAAATAAGGAGAGGTTAGTAGCATAAGGTTACTCTCAGATAGAAGGAACTAACTTTGAAGAGACTTTTTCTCATGTCACTCGTCTTGAGTCAGTTCATCTTCTTTTAGCCATATCATGCCATTTACAATTCAAACTTTTTCAAATGGATGTTAAGTACGCGTTTTTAAATGGAATTTTAACTGAGGAAGTATACGTAAAACAACCTAAAGGTTTTATCGTTCCCTCTTATCCAGATCACGTGTTTAACTTAAAAAATCTTTATACGGTAAAGCTCCTAGAGCCTGGTACGAACGTCTTTCTACATTTTTAGTCTCTCTTAGATTTGTTCGAGGCGGATATGATCCAACCTTATTAGTTAGGAAATCGTACATATATGTCCTGATTGCCCAAGTTTACGTAGATGATATCATTTTCGGCTCAACCTGTCCTAATCAAGTCAATGATTTTTCTAAGATAATGCATTCTGAATTTCAAATGTCATTAATTGGTGAATTACAATGTTTCTTAGGAGTACAAGTCAAACAATTCAATGATGGTCTTTTTATAAATCAGTCAAAATATGCCTTTGATCTCATTAAGAAGTTTGGGTTAGAACATTCTAAACCTGCACGTACTCCCATGAGCACAACTACCAAATTATCCAAAGAAGAAAATGGGAAAAATGTTGACCCAACTCTTTAGAGAAGTATGATAGGGAGCCTCTTATACCTTACTGCTTCCCGACCTGATATTGCCTGAGCCGTATGTGTCTGTGCAAGATACCAATGTGCACCCGAAGAATCACACATGTTAAATGTTAAACGCATCATCAAATATGTTAAGGGTACACAAAATTATGGTATTTGGTGCACTAAAGATACCACTAGTGCTATTGTAGGATACACATATGACGATTGGGCAAGGTATTCGGACGATAGTAAAAGTACTTTCAACACCTGCTATTATGTAGGAAATAATTTAGTAGGATGGAGTAGTAAGAAACAAAATTGTATATCTCTCTTATCGGCTGAATCCGAATATATTGCAGCCAGTAGTTGGTGTTCATAACTATTATGGATCAAACAGATGCTTAGTGACTATGGTATCGTTGAAGAAAAATTGACAATGTTTTGCGATAACCAGAGTGCCATCAACATATCTACAAATTCAGTCTAGCACTCTTGAACTAAGCACATAAAAATTAAACATCATTTCATTCGTGATCTTGTAGAGTGTAAAGAATTAGACATTAAGTATCTTAATACCGAAAAATAGTTAGTTGATCTATTTACTAAACCTCTTGATAATATTATATTTGAGTACCTTCGTAATGCCATAGGTATGATAGTTCTTACTTAATGTATGAGACCCTTGCATTTGCCTTTGATTATGTTATTGCTTGTACTGTTTTCATAGTACATATTCTCCGGCTTTATATCTTTTTACCCCATTGTATATTTGAGCAAAATTGATGGAGAGGAACTTGAGTACCTAGCTTATATTTTATGTACCTGGTTTAGACTTTATATCATATTTTTGTACTAACTCAACTAATATGCCATTGAGTGTTTATTTGTTTCAGGCATTTTTTTCTGACCCGTTTGTATAGCTTGTCCTATTTATTAGGGTATTAGTATGTATTTTAGTTTAGTGATGTATTTTCTTTCTCTTATTTTCGGTTCTAGGATGGGAAAGGGTAGTTAGATACTTTGTATAGGAAATCTAGGATTTTTTCTTTTTACCCACTAGTACAGGTTACTCAAGGGAATTTTGTCTCTAATATCCAAAGGGGGAGATTGAGAACACACTATATGATTGACTTACTTGAGTCTATATCATATAGGAGTTCCAACTAGTTTGGATATTAAGACAAAGTAGGATTAGATTTTCAAGAGTTGCTCTCTCTCTCAAAGTATCCAAGCATCAAAGAAGATATCCAGTCCAAGAACCTCATGAACCACCAAAAAGGGAAGTTATATCTACCTCATGACCACTTTAGGACACTTACACTGCATATTATTGATGTTATGTGTGAACAAGGGTCATATTATTTTTTAGAAATTTTTCAAACATTTTTATTTTGCTTAAAACATTTTTTTTAAATTAAAAATGATTTTTCAAAATTAATAAAATTGTGATTTTAAATGTTTGGGGTTAAAATGCAAATATTATTTTTCCTAAAAACTTGCTCAGGGTGAAAATCGAAAACACTAGAGAATTCTGGGGGTCCAATTCATATTGTTTAAAAACACAAAAACACGCGTTTTCTATGCAATCTCAGTCATACACGTGTTGGTCATTCAACAGTTGGATTTGTGTTTCTTTTAAGACTCAGTTATGAGGAATGATCGTGACCTTTGGATCAATTTAATCAACATTCTGCATGCGTTCCAAGCTAATCCATGTGATCCCACTTTCAACCAATCATCATTCGTTTAATCACCGCTTGTGTTCTACCGTTAGATTAAAAGTCAATTGGTCAGCCTTAATCTCAGCCCTTGATTTGAGTCGGTGTTCTTGATCCTTCCACGACCAGTATAAAAGAAGGCTTTTGGTCTTCATTTGGGAACTTTTGTTCATTCGTCTAGTTTGAGAGAAAAAATAGAGAAGATAGAAAAGAGAGAAGATAGGAAACCCCGTTTGTCCAAAAACCAAAACCAAAGTGTTTTCTCCAAATACCATACATCCAAACCTTTCAATTCCATATACCAGAAAACCCTAACTTGAGTGTTAGATCTAGGGTTTCTGTGAGTTAGGGTGTTGGGGCATTTGCAGTTTGAAGACCTCTTCAAACCAGTTGTCTCTCTTAGAACCTATCTCTAAGAAAAACTCGAGTTTCTTTGTAGAAATCTTGAGGTTTTCTAAAGAAAAAATCACACGACCATTTTTAGGTTTTTATCTCTCTTGGATCTTTATATTTGTTGTTATTTTCTAAAAATATCCTTCTCTATTTTCAACATTTTTTGAAAAATAAACTTCTGATTTTTCAAAGTGATCCAAAAGACGTTTATGTTTCTCAGATTATATTTCACATTTTGTGAAATAAAATTGTACATAAATAAAAGTTGAGACATATATGATCTTAGTTATTTTTTATAGCAAGATTGTTTTTCTGATCTGATTTGAAAAAGAAGTCTAAGTTTCAAAAATAATTCTTACATGTCATTGAAGTTTTATGATTCGTAGGATTCTATCCGTATAAATATTCTGAGAGGTGTGAGTTGCATTTCTGCATTTAGTTCACATCACGACCACCTACACTCTCACACGAACACTTAGTATAGTGGTTCTTTTTGAGAAACTGGGTGTCGTAAGAGTTGTTATAATCAGTGGACAAGAACAAAGCAAGGAAGATGCTGTGGGAGATCAAAATCAAGTCAAAAGCCTTTGAGAGTGGAATACCTTGTGTAAGTATCTTTTCTTGACTTAGATTTAGGATCTTGTTTTGCATGCTGAGTGTTGTAACTTGTCTTGTGATTGTTTCTAATGGATTTTTCATTTTTCTCCGTAAAGGGGGTCGTGGATGTTTCCCTTACTTTAGGGTTTTACCGCATTAAAAATCACGTGTTCTTAATTTCTTATGTGAATGGTTTCTCACTAAAAACTTGGTGATAGGTTTTAATTTTAAAAACCTAAGGTAATCAAACTAACAAATCTAGAAAACATATTCAGGACCTGCTAAACACATCTTGTGTTATATTTCAAAAAACATTTTTTTAAGGAGTTGATTATCGGAGTTTGCTTAATCTGTAATATTTTGTAATTAACTTAGTAAACAAGTTTTTTCCAATCAAAGCTTATTGAACACTATACACAACATGCACGAACTTTCTCTTTCTTTTTCTTTTCTTTTTTTCCTAACTTTTTCTTTGTTTTCTTTTGTTTTTCACTTCTCTTTTTCTCTTTTTCACTTCTTTATTTTCTTCACTTTTCTCACTCTTTTCTTGCTTAATTGCAACAGCAAGACAATAACATCCTTAAATCCCAAGTAACATTCCAAGCAAAGGTATGGAAGGTAATATGTATGGTTTATAACTCTAATGTGCAGTTGGTTATGGGATTTTGGTGTTATGAAACGAAAGGCTATTATTTAGGCTCAAAGGGTTTGACTACAGAAATATATAAGGTGAGGTCAAGGCCAATATGGGTGATATAACAAAGATGGACTATGATCATTTTCTAAAGTTTACGTAATTCTCGAGTCAAAATAAACTTTGAAAATCACGCTCAAGTAACACATTTAAAAAATGAACTCAATTAATGAATGATCAACCGAAAGAATAGTGAGATTACCGACGAATTTAACGTTTTCAAAGAGGAAAGAGAAGTGTATAACACTCACAAGCGAAGAAAAGCCCAAAACTCAGTCGGTGTAAGTATATACAATGCCATAAAATATTAACGAGTTATAAAAATCTCAAGCCATGTCAATAAAACTAGAAAAGCGCATGTGCTAATGGGATTAAAGTTTAAGTCATGAAGTTATTCATAATTAGGGCTGTAAACGGAAATTCAAAAATTCGCTTCCGTCTGATATCCGAATCCGAATTTGCGGATATTTGTCCGAAAATATGGAAATGGATACGAATATGGATATTCTATAAAAAAATATCCTAGAAAATGAATACGGATACGGATAGTACTAGTATCCGACACGGATAATCCGTATCCGATGTGAAGTATCCATTTTATCGGATATCCGTATCCGTCAAACATAAGTTTAAAATATTACTAATAATATTAGTATTAGTATTACTAATAAAATAATATTTAAAAAAAACTTAATCGTTTATTCCCTAAAACAAGATAAGCATGTACTCCGCTCAAAATAAAAACACCCTAAAGTTATTATTGTATTGGGTATATTATAAAATGTCATGTATTATTATTTTATTGGGTATATTATCATATAGTTACACTAAAGTTACAATACACCCTATCACACACAACATACACCAACTAAAAAAACATATACTACACTCAAAACAAAAATAAAGCTAACTTCATTTCATTTCTCTTTCGTACAAAACAAGAGAAAAGAAACCCTCATGTGGTTGTTCGTTAGTTTCCTTAATTATAAATAAGTGTAAGAGAGAAACGGAAAAGAATGTAAGAGAGAAACATAATAGAATGTAAGAGAGAAACGTAAAAGTAAAGAGATGGTTTTGATTGTGATGAGAACTGAAGTTAACAACAGATATATTATATACAAAATAAAAATGTATACTTATTAAAATAAAAATATCAGTATGTTTTAAAGACAAAAGGTTCATGAGGTTATCATTCTCAACGAATTTGATTTAATCCAAAAGGTGCATATTTATTTCTATTGTCATGGAATACGAGTGTTATTTTTTTTGGATGGCTTTAAACTTATATGGTTGTAAAGTATGGATGGCTTGAAGACATATTATCATTATGGAATTGTACTATTATTATGGAATCCATAATTGTTGATGTTAGGAGGCAGTAATTTTGTTATATATTTATTTGGATTGGATTGGATTTCATTCGATTGGATATTTTAATAGTTATTTTTTGCGATGGATATATAATGTAAACGGATACGGATATTATTTGAATCCGAGGTATCCGAATGGATACGGATATGGATAGTTGTTTTAACTGTCCTGGCAAATACGAATACGGATAGTACATTCAGATAGCGAATATGGATATGAAAAGCATGGTATCCGATTTGTATCTGTCCGTTTACCACCCCTATTCATAATATCAATGATTTAAGGACTAAAGTCTAATAACTTCTAAAATCGAGAACATGGATCGTTGATTTGTCTATTGGATAGGGAATTTATTCAAATTTATCATCGGAAACAAGGGCGAAGAGCCCAACAAAAGAGAAAAAAAATTGAAATTTTTATTTTTTCACAAGAAAGCATGCTTTGTAATGAAATGTGATGAAATCAATGGGACAAAACAAATATTGGACAGAATATCCCACACCCCTAACTTAAATGCTGCATTGTCCTCAATGTTAATCAAGAACACAACATAAAGAGAAGAAAATAAAGATATTACCCAAAATTAGAGCGATCTCCGATAAGCACAAGTCCAAGCATAGCAAAAAAAAATAACCAAAGAGTTAACTAATTACACTAGACAACAATTAAAAAGAAAGAATAAAGAAATAAAATTAAAAAGCTAACTATTTACAACCTACAATTTGGACTTCTAACTAACTATACACTAAAAGTCTAAATTTTTTAGGGTCCGCCCAAAATACGATTTGGCTTTGAGGGATAAGTGGTGGACCCTCCCTAGCATGCATGCTTCCCGAAAAATATGAATTACGTTTGAACAACGGAAGGCATGTGTAGGGCGTAAGAAATGAACCATCGCCAATTAAAAAATTTAGTGGGGTGATGGGGGATTTGGATACTAAGGGTGACAAGAACACATTGATCTCTAAAAAATTGAAATCACATCCCCAAGGTTTTTCAAATGGAAGGGGAGGTGGGGCTAGTGCTAGCGAATATTCCATGAGATGAAGCATCTCAAAATAACATTCCCATTCAAGAATCTGGTCAAAGTCCTCAAGACTTTCAATCGATTCTTGTGATAAATTTAACGTTTCGAGAATAGTAGGGAATAAAGGAAAGGAAGGACCGTCAACCTCAATACAATTGAAAGAATTAATAAGAGGTTAAAATTCGAAAGTACTTGGATCACTCTCAATCATTTCTTCCTCAAAAAGGGGTGGAGATGAAACGGAAGTTTCAACGTCAACCCGACTTTTTGAAGAAATAATCTCATCGAGTTTGGCATTATTTTCTACAAACCAAGCCTTAGAACTCTCGGATCAGTCATTCAATTCCTTAATCATTAACTCATGATCAAACCAACAAGAAGACATATTATCTTCTTGTGTGGTTTGCTCATAGCTAACGGATTCCCCTCTTCCTAAAGTATCCTTACAAGGCGATGAGGGATTACTTACATACTCTTCAATTTCACGCTCAATGTGCTCACCTTCAAGAATTTGTTAGCATTCTCTCATTGTCTTGGGATTATAACTTGGAAAACTATTCACATAAAAATAAAGGTTATCTATAGAGTTATAGCAAGGCATTTCAAAATAGGCAATTCAATAAAGCGATTAACACCAAAATTTCAATTTCTCAAAACAATCTAGCACAAGTAAAAAAGAAAGGGGAAAATAAAGAGTACAAATATGAATAAAAGAAATATTACGAAATACTAAATCAACTATAATCTATAACTAAACACTCCCCGGCAACGACGCCATTTTGATCGAGCACAAACCGTGTGCTTGTGTAGAAGCACTGTTGTTGTTTTCGGTTCGCCGCCTCAATGCAAAAACCTAAACTACAACTACACTTGCGATACAAGTATAGCAATAAGTCGGGTATTGTAAGAAATCCACATGGAGTGTTATACAGAGTTTATTTGATTTATCACTTTGAGAATAGAAATGTAAAAGGTGATATGGTGAAAATAGTGAACAAGGAAAAAGAAAAGTTAAAACTAAATTACAACTAATTAAAACGAGAGTCGAGATCGCATTCCGGCCCCGAGATAAACAACGTATAGTTAGAATTTTGGTTCAAAAGCTATTTAACCGAGCATTTCAATTACCATAAACATCTCACAATAAGGAATCCGATCCAAAGTTGTGAGATTAAACATTTAACAGAAAATGATCACACGCGAATTAAATTTGCATTATCGCTATAAACACTAACGTTGCATGATCAAGAAACTTAAACGCATAACAATCTGACTTTAATATGCGAGGTTTTAATTAAATGCAATTTTACACAAAATCCAACTTTCGGAGCTCCATACCCATTAATGGCGGAAACGCAATTCTAACCCGTTATCTACGGGCTAGGCATGAATTAAACTACTCTAAACTACATATAAACTATGGAAAATAATAAATAACAACAATAAAATATTAACTGGGAATGGAAATGGAAATATACAAATGAAATTAAGCTAAAACAAGGGAAATACAACTAAGAAGACAAACTCAGTCGTATGCTAACTAAAAGTAGGAAAGCTTTAGATCATATCAAGGACATTAGTCCGACTTTCGACCAACTAGAGAAGCATCAAATGAAACAGAATTCGACAAATTGCATGTTCGGTGTGCAAGAGGAATATTCCTTGGCTTTATAGTAAACCAGGGAGGAATTCAAGCTAACCCTGCCAAAATTAAAGCTTTGATTGAAATGCAATCTCCAACTTGTAAAAAAGATGTCAAAAGCTTACTGGTAGAGTAGCTACCCTCAATCGATTTGTTTTTAGATCAACAGAAAGATGTTTGCCATTCTTTAAGGTGCTCAGAAAGATATTTGAGTGGAATGAGGAGTGGGAATAAGCATTTCAAAAGTTGAAGAAGCACCTGGGGTCTCCGCCATTGTTGTTCCAATCGATGTTGGGAGAAAAATTATATTTGTATTTAGTTGTTTCTAAATTCGTAGTTAGATCGGCATTAGTTAGGATGGAGAATGGGATATAAAAACCATTCTACTACACCATAAAAGCATTCAGGGGAGCCGAAATTAGGTATCCATGCCTGGAAAAAATGGCTTTAGCTCTCATTGAAGTCTTCAGGCGAATGAAGCCTTATTTTCAAGCGCACATCATAGTAGTGTACATTGATCTACCTCTTCGACAAGCACTTCAAAAACCTGAAAAGTCAAGCAGGTTAATGTATTGGGAATTAGAGTAGGGAGAGTACGATATCATCTACAAGCAGAGATCATCATTGAAAGGACAAGCTTTGGCTAATTTTATTACAAAATTTACATATTTAGAGGTTACCGACCAACCCAACTTGCTCACTGAGCAAACTTCTCCGAAAGAGAGCTCAACTCAAAATCAAGCCAAAGTCGTAGCCGATCATCCAGTGCTCAAGAAATGGCCCAGAATTATGGGAAAGAAAGTAAGAAGGTATTCTTCCATGGAATTCTATCTACAGAAAGTTGTAGCAATGAAATTTCATTATGGAATTTATATGTGGATGGATCCTCATGCGCAATGGGTACTGGAGATGGTGTCATACTTAACACTCTTGACAATATTGATGTGGAATATGCCCTCGGGTTTCAATTCCAAGCTTTCAATAATGAAGCTGAGTATGAGGCTTTAATCACTAGACTTGAGTTAGCCCAGTCATTAGGCGACGAGCAAATAGTGGCACACAGTGATTCCCAATTGATCGTCAACTAAGTGATTCATATATATGGATTCAAATGAGAATGGATGAAGAGATACTTGGCCAAGGCAATGTAAGTCATTTCTAAATTTCCAACCATACAAATAGGTAGAATACCAAGGGTAGACAGTGCCCGAGTTGATGCACTTAATCGTCTAGCTTCAGCAACAAGAATAGAACTCAGGAAGAGCATTCCAGTAGAAATATTAGCAGCTAGGAGCATAGAGGTGGATCTAGTGATCAATTTCATTATTGTAGATTTAAGACCATCTTAGATTGATCCCATTAGAGCTTACACCGAAAAAGGAACCTTGCCAACTAATCCAAAATAAGCAAGAAGGCCCCGGTACAAGGCAGCTATATATGTAGTGGAAAGGGGAGTCCCATGCAAAAGAGGGTACACAATTTCCTTACTGCGGTGTGTCCATCCATTGGAAGTTACTGACTTAATTAAGGAAGTGCATAAAGGTTCTTGTGGATCTCATTTAGCTGGTCAATTATTAGCCCAGAGAATTAACACACAGGGGTATTACTAGTTAACTATGAAGGCAGATTATAGTCCTTCGTAATAAAATGTGATAAGTGCCAGATATTTACTGCAATTCACAAAGCACTAGGCACGGCTTTAACATCGATCGCTTCTCCCTGGCCATTCGCCATTTGGGGAATTGACTTGGTCGGCCCATTATCGACCACCAAAGGCAGGTTCAAATGTCTGGTGGTAGATGTTAATTATTTCATAAAGTGAGTGAAAGCAGAGACATCAATAGAAATGCCCTACGAGAAGGTATATCAATTCATCTGGAAGAACATCATATCCAGGTATGGCATTTACTGACCATTGCACCCAATTCGATAACGGTGAATTTGAAGCATACTGTGTTCAATCCAAGATCCAAAAATTGCACACTGTCCTAGGACATCCACAAAGCAATGGTCAGACATAAGTGACAAATAGAATCTTGCTTAAAGGATTAAAGAATAGACTTGATGTTGCTAAGGGCAATTGGATTAATGAATCACACTCTATTTTTTGGGCTTATAGAACTATATCGAGAACAACAACTGGAGAAACACCTTATATGCTTGAATTTAGGACAGAATCCATGGTACCAGTCGAGATAGGTCTACCAACTCATAAAATGTTAAACTTTGATTCTCCCAGGAGTTATATAATGAAACTATTGGACTTGTACATGGTGGAAGAAGTCCGAGAAGATGTCGCCCCCAGGAATGTTGTGTATCAATAAAGGACTGCACTCTTGTACATCAAAAGGGTCAAGTCGACCAACTTAAAACAAGGCGACTACATCCTCAAGAAAGTCATCCAAAAAGGCAACAACCTTAAGTTAAATTAGCATAGTCCATATCGCATTTCAGAAGTAGTCTAACCATGAACTTTTCGAATAGAGACACCTGAGGGGGAAGAATTCAAGAACCCTCGGAACGCCGAGCACCTCCAAAAATACTATAATTGAATAAAGGAATTTTGTATTTCTTTTTTATTTATGTTCAAAAAAAATTCATTTCAAGTTCAATAAAATATCTTGATTTTAGTTTCTAAATTTTTCAAAAAGAAATTCGGGGTACGATGATATACATCCCCAAAAACAATACTCAAATAATGTCTCTTAGTCTTCAGCCCTTGCAGATCAATACATGATAACAATTACATCAAATACTTAATCAGGTTGACCTTATCAAATTCGAGATGCACCAACAGCTTAACAAGAAGTCGTGCTTACCCGACCAAGTTTTTACACAATATTTGACTTCGTATTAACAAGTCACGAACAAGAAGTCAGTAAATCTTCATGTATCAACACAAGATTCTTTACCCGACCAAGTTAAACACAGGAATACATACATATATTCCTAACACACTTGGTCGCCAATGATAATTACTTCATGTATGGGTTCGTATTTGGCAAGTCAAGAATAAGAAGCTTGTAAAATTCCATGTATACACATAAAAAGTTTTACCCGACTGTGTTAAATGCAGTAAGACATGTATACATTCCTAAATATAAAAATACAAACATATATTCCTCATACACTTGGTCGCCACTGATAACTAATGTTGTAACTTGGATCAATAAAACTATTTACAGTTTTATCTAAGTGCATTAGTAGAATCTAAAGCCCAACAATAACAGCTTAATAACCCATCATCAAGCAAGTTACTTAGTCAACTAACTAATTAACTAATCATAAGTTGACAATAAGTACATATATTTTTATTCAAATACTAAAGGTATTACATTCAAGATCAAGCAAGTACGAAAAATAGAAGAATTATTCAGCTGGACATTTCCCTTGTGCTTTGGTCATTTTAGAAAATTTCTATTGCACTCTCTCCATCCCAACAGGAGGATCATCTAGGGTGTAGGGGGGATTTATGTAATTAAAATCTCTCAGCATTTGACTGTTGCTATTGCTCATCCAGTTGATCAGAAGAGGAGGATTAATTATTTTATGCACATCATGAAGGTTATAATCTCCAAAATATTTGGTAATTAAACATTGGGGAATGGCATCAAGAGGGATCCAAGTTATATCCAATTTGAATAGAGGCTTGTCGCAATCCAACAAACTAGGATCATTCCAATACCATAACTCGTTATTTTGGTCATATTTCAGTAAGGTAAACAAGTTGGTCCATCCCCACCTATAACCCTCATGATGACTTTGTGCAAGATGATCATCCACGCGGCTTAGGGCCTCATTATAACCTTCCATCCATATCTCCCTGGGCTGCTTGTGGAAGTTAAAGGTCAATCTTTCCACCTGATGTTGAAGTTTCCTCAGAACATCATTCTTAACTTTTAACTGGACAGCTTGATCAGCAATGGCTTTATCCTTAGCATTCAGATGAACAGATAGGTTGGCAATGGCCTGATTCTTTGCTTTTGAGTGGATAACTTGGTAGGCCAGAGTTTTCCTAATTCTTTCCTCATCAAATGTTGCTCGGATAACCACCTTTTATCTGGAAGTTCGCCCAGGTCTGATTTTTTACAAGGCTTCAAGTTCTTCAACTAATATAGCATTCTCAGTTTTCAGGAATGAAGCACCCTCATCAGGGGCAATGGCAGATGATATCTTCAAAACATTCAGATCATTCCTTAAGGCATTATTCTCCCTTTCCAGTATAGAATCAATTCCTTGGGCGTTCTCCATATTTTGCTTCAAAGATAATTCTTTCTTATTTAAAGCAGAAGTAACACCGTGTAGCTTTTTCTCAAAGGCCCATCCTTCATTTGAAGCTTTATACTTAGCTTCATAATCAGCATGGAACAAAATTTTGGACTGATTATGATCATTTGGGAGTTTTTCTATCATTTCGTAATAGGCGGCATTGTTGCCTATAACCTTGTTCCATAAATAATGAAGATGAGTATAAGACTCTTTGCTTGCTCGGATACATCAGGGCCTAGCAATCAGACTAAATCCTCTTTACACAGGGGAATATGGCCAGCTTTTAGAAGGTTTCCACTACGCCTGTGTAAGTCGGATTCAACATAAACTATTGCTTTCTTCCTCACATCAAACTACAATTCACAAGGGTAAGAATCCAAAGACTACCAAGATGATGATTAAGTAAAAACTTTCAAGAAATATAATTTCATAACAACTAAGCAAGATGAAAAGGAAATACACAAGTTGAACTGAAGTAAAGTCTTTTCATTAATAAGCAAAGGGGTGTTATAAAATGATGATCCCAATACAATAATAAAAAGACACTTACAAACAAATAAAAAGACAATAAGGAGTTAGACCTTGTCCATATCTTGGGCATTAACTTCAGGAGGCAGCTCAGTAGGAAGGATAACTCCACCAGTTGGTTCCACAGTAGACTCAACAGGTTGTAGGAAAGACTCCCATGATCCTTCCTCATCATCAAACTCCTCCTCCAAATTTGGAGGAGTGCCTGCGCCATGTCTCTGGAACAGCTCAGAGTTATTAACAGTGTTAACTTCCTTGAGTGCCTTCGACTAGCAATGCTTAATATGTTTCTTATTGGCATACTCAATCTGGGATGAAGTAGCCAATGGTGCCCTCTTCCAACCTTTATCAAAAGCAGTGTCCTTGATGCTCTTATTCTTGGCTTTTTTTGCCACAAGATCAGTCGTCGGACCTTTAACCTTCTCCTCGACTGATGAGAACTTATTTTTAGCGACCTTGGCCCTATCCTCAACAACTGTTAGACTGGTCTCAATAATCTTCAATTTCCCCTCAGCAGTGGTGGCCCTTTCATTGGCTTTCTTTAGTTATTCCTCCTAAGTTTTTTGCTTTATCTCCAAAGCTTCTCGGCTAGCTTCTAAAGACTTCCTCAGACCTTCAAAGGCCTCTTTAACCTCTCTGAAGAAGAATGCAGTTAATCATCCTTCTCCATCATCTGATTAAAGTCCACTAGAAACTGGCAAAGTAAAAAGTAGCAAGTTAGGGAAAATGAATAAGGCAGTAAATGTGAGCAAGTGATGAAAAATAGTTACCAATTCCAAAGTTTGGTAAGCTCTCTATGTCTGACTGGAACAGGACATAGGAATTGCAGCTTCCCTATCAGTACGAAGAGTCCCGGACTTTATTAATTTCCTGGCCAAACCGGGATTAATAGCCACCGAGGATAACCCAGTAACTTCTAGGTCAGATTAAATATTTTTTACCAACTCATGTTGGTCGGCAAAAGTAATCTTGGTCAATTTCTCAGGGAGTCCTATCCATTCTCTTCAAGTCCCCTGCCAGCTTCACCCTCCTCACTATTACTAACTGAGGGACTTTCTCAATAATTTTAGACCCTTTTTCAGTCACTTTGGACTTTTGGTTATCAGTGGCTTTAGCAGTCTTGGTAGTAGGAGACAAAGGTCCCTCCATCAAATTGGGAAGCTTTCTCTTACCCATAACAGCTATTGAGGAACTAGGGATTGTAAAAATATCCAAGGATTCAAACGAAGAAGATGTTCCAAGGTCCTTCTTAACTCCAGCAGACTCCTCAACCAAAGAAGTAGTAATTGGTTGCTCTTCCAAATTAATAGGGATTGGAGGTGTTATAATAGTTGGCGTAGCAATGAAAGAAGTATCAGAGCTTCTGTATTATAGCAGGTAGGAGGTTGCTCTCGGATGCTCCTCCATAATTATTTTATAAATGCTCCATAAAAATTTAAGCTCTTGAAGATTGATGTCCCATTCCTTATGACACTTTTTCTTGCTCTCAGCTATACAAAACAAGATAAGAAATATTAGTCAACATATCATCAAACAGTTGGTCAGCATGAAAGAATGTATATGTGTGTGTGTGTGTGTGTGTGTGTGTGTGTGTGTGTGTGTGTGTGTGTGTGTGTGTGTGTATATATATAAAGTTTATCAACCTATGACATGTCCTTTCTGAGGACGCCTAGCCCATCATGCACTTCTCCTCTTTGAAGAGGAGCATGTTTCCAGTTCTTCGCTATTATCCCATAGTCGAAGTAATCCTTATTGGAGTCTGGTAAGTTGACTACTAAGGCTCTATTGACAAACATAGTTTTCAGGTATTAGGTGTTGTCACTAGTAACCCACTTATAACAAAACATCAGCTCAGGGATACCAATATGGGTTATGAATATTTAGTTAAGCCTATGAATCCCATTTACTATTATTCACGTATTGGGGACTACCCTAGCAGGGACAACGTCAAAATATCAACAAAACTTCAGAAAGAAATGATTAGGGAGGAGGTAATACTACACTCAGCTATAAATAGCGAGGGGATTCAATGGACCTCTGGTTATGATAAAAGATCAACTAAAAGAACAGGCATTTCTAATTCTACCCAATCAGGGATATTTCTTTCCTACCTAAATTCATTTAAATATTCCCCATGAACAATGTACACCATGATTAAAAAAAGAAAGAAGTCAAAGGAAAGAGAAAAAGTAAGCTTATAGAGAAAGTAATGGCAGAATCAAAAGTGAGAATGGGCGCAAAAAGAAAGCTTGAGGACAAAAGAGAGTTCAAAAGTTTTAAAATTTATGGTACACAAATCAGCCAAAATCTCGTCTTTTATAGCTTGTCTAGAAAACAGTGCAAGTAATGATTAACTGTATAAACGATTGAAATTTTAATGGATGCACAGATCCAAAGATGAGAAATTACTGATACGCCCTTTGGCGGTACGCTCAATTTCAAATTATTCACGAAATTGCCATCACGTGATTAAATGATGAATTTTTTTTATAAATCCTATAAGTCGGCAGCCGACTAAAGCCAGAAAAGACTATCGAGCGACTCTGCATGATTCATACTTCATTCTTTCAACAAAATATCAAGAATAAAGCATTGGTGGCTTCTGTTGATGCCAAAAATTATCCATCTACGTGGACCAATTATAAATGGACACATGTCCCATTGCATGGCAACGGTCATAGTCACCAATTAATTGGTCAGTCAAAAGATAGTTAATCGGCCAGCGATCCGACTAACCAGAAGAATACAAACCATCATTTTAGATAAACGGTCATCATGTGGAAAGAAGCTAAGAGTCATCCCACACGCACCCAAGGCTATCAACAGTCACATTCATTATGTACGGGTGTAAATGCTTAAAAGTATAAAGGCATTCCAACCCTTGATCTCCGAGTCATTATAAATACAATGTATTCCTTTAACAAAAGGCAAGATAAAAAAAGGTACAAGGTTATTCTTTTAACAAGAAGACCTAGTTATCTGGACTCATCAACATCAATACAATC
Organism: Sambucus nigra; assembly: GCA_949130495.1. Lineage (NCBI taxonomy): Eukaryota > Viridiplantae > Streptophyta > Magnoliopsida > Dipsacales > Adoxaceae > Sambucus > Sambucus nigra. The sequence goes on from OX422212.1 coordinate 368,962,186, forward strand.
ATAGTGGACGTAGGCTTTTCTTATAGTTGAACCACTTAAAAATTCTCGTGTCACATTTATTTTTCTCTCATTATTTTATCTGTGTTTATAAAATTAGCAACATATAAATTAATACCAATTTTAGACATCAACACCATATGGGTTCCTCGTCCTCAAATTGAGAAGCGACTCTTCGTAAAATATCTCTCAAAGTAAAAAAATAATTGCGCGGGCCAAAACTAGCATCACCTGCTCGCATTTGATTGAAAACATCAATTATGAAGAAATACCTATACCAGAAATGGCTCATTTCTTAGGATTTTAGTCGAGCATATGGTCTGAAAATGTGTCGAGTGGTTTGACTTTCATAGTGTCCCCTCAAGATACACAACCTACTCAACTGGTTTGACAATAAAGGGATCTCATCTTACTCACATCGAAGCAGCAACAGAGGCGTTGCTGGTGAAGTTGTCACCAATGGGTTTTAAAGAGGTTAGATCTCTCATGCTGACGAATAGGTTTCTGTACAGAGCAAGGGAGGGATAGTCTGCTCCTATAGTTCGAGGAAGCGATATAGTTTTATCACTCGCAGCTCCTAAACCTTTTAGTTTGATCCACCAAGGACATATATGTTATAATGTGAGGACAGAGAAGGTTGAAGCCCACTTGAGAACAAAAAACATTTGGTCCAAATTTGCCTTCTTATTAAGGCAGGGATATCATCCTCAAATTAAATTCTCTAAGTCCCACTCCACCCAACTACTTGTGGTGAGAGGACCAATTTAGTGCTTTTCCATAGCACAATATCTCCATAAGTATATCAACATCATGTGGCTCATAGCCTATAGTGGTTCATCCACACTATAAGACCTTTCCACAAAATCAACCTCCTTGCATCCCATAACATCTCCCCACTCCCGACGCCGTTAAGAGTCATGTGTGGAGTGTCTCGCAAAGCGAAATCCAAACAAGGAACCCCTCCACACATTAACCCTTGACTTCGTTGGTTGTGGAGTTCCGTTATTTCAACATACAACCGGGATAACCCTATCCCCTAATCCAACAAAAAGGTGATCTGAACTCCTATCTCTAACTAAGAGTCATACCACCCTGCGCTCGCACTCATTTAGTCCTTGCGCAAACAATAATGAGCTAAATCTTACCGCTCAACAACGATTCTGTGGGCCTTAAATTATATCTATAAGGTTGCCACATATACCATCCAAAATAAGGAAGACTCTGCTCATCGAGGTTCCATAAATCCATAATAACAAAGGTGTACTCAACCTGTATCAAGGTGAGACACCACAATAACAACCTGTTCCCTCCAGGAACTGCGGACACGATAGACTTGCCATCGTTAGCCTGCTATCGCTCCGTTACACCATATACCGTATACGTATATATATACAAAATATAATCACCCGCCTCTATGGCAAATGAAGGGAAATAAAATTCCGCTATTGCGGAAAACACATAGTCATACATTAAAATGTTATCGAGACCGCCACAACTCAAAATACACACACGAGTCTAGGGCTAACTAATACCGCGACTTTATCTAGTCACGCCAAATACTCACACCATATACCTCTGCTGAACCTTAGGCGAATAATTCCCAAAGCTACATTCTTCTCATCCTGCTGATTCATGTGGACTCACGGTTAGAACTATCCGTAAGATCCCTTTCTAATCCTTATCTCCACGGGGAAATCCAACTTTAGTACCACACTCTATTACGGCGGCACTATGGTACTCGTAACTACTATGCTTTATTATTCATTGAGATAATTCTTAACAATTACCATAGAGAGAGTGACCTCTACTAAGGTACTCATCCCAACCTTCTACCAGTTGCACCAGCTAAGCCTCACCTCCTGCTGTCATCCAATCTCCGCACACAATTCTCAAACGAGCGCGCAAAAGATTTCTATAATCTTCTAATATGGCAGGAGAACGAAATCTCACAATAGAAATCAACAATCCTAGTCCTGAGGCTCTATAACAAATGAGAGCAACGCTGAAAGCGTAGTACGTCCGCACAGATTCCTAAGGACACTAGAACCTGATGCTCTGATACCATCTGTAACAACCCGCCTAATAAGATACCTGGCGATCACTCCAATATTAAATTAAAACAGGAGTCACAAATGGATCATCCTTAACATCACTGTCGAAAATCCATTTAATTACTAATATCCTATTAGGTGGCCGTTAAAAAACTTTTATCTAACTACTCTTTTTAGCTCACAAATTAAAACATTCACAATTAAATGCGTAATGAACTGAAATGGAAATGAAAGGAACTAAAATAACCGAACACTCGGTCCAAATATACAACCATATCGAATGCTGTACAGAAAGAATAAATAAATGCAATTGGGCCATTGGCTCGAGTGTTTATACAATATCTCCTATCTAGAGTACAAGGAAAGAAACGTCTACCGATAACCTGCAAGCATCCACAGCTGCTGCAGCAGACGTCTGACTCGAAAGAGTTTCCATCCAGGCGTCCCTGTGTCTGGACACCTATACATATATAGTATAGACAAAGAAAGGAGAGTAGACAAACGGGTCAGAGCCCGAATGTTTTGAAAATATTTTGCAAGTGCATAAATGCTTTATTTTTAGAAAAAATAGCTTTATCTCATATTTAAATTGGTATCGCACTCTCATGAGATACCCCTCACCTCTCCTCTAACAGTGTACACCTAGCGCATCCCGAAAAACATCCTAGTCAAGCTACCCTGCTAAACTAGTCTAATACCCAACCACTACATAACCTAGATAGTCAAATAGATGTACTAAGGGCTAACTTCACTTTAATCTCGACGCTATGCCATGTTCGTGCGTGGGGTGTCTCGTGAAGCGAAATCCAAACAAGGAACCCCCCCGATACACTACTATGCAGCAAGGTCGATCTTAGAGATCCGCCAGTCCCTCAGTACAGAAAGATATATAATATATATATACCATAAACATTTAATGATATAAGAGCACTAAGGATTAAACTTCTCCCCAGTCTCAACACAGTGCCATATTCGTGCGTGGGGTGTCTCGCGAAGCGAAATCCAAACAAGGAACCCCCCCCCCCCCCGATACACTACTATGCGGCACGATCGATCGTCGGGATTCATTAGACCCTCGGCACCCAATTTATACATATACATACATCTACAATATACTTCCGGATAATATAAATATCTCTCGGACTGAGGATTACTTGATATATAAAGTATTTATAAATACTTATCCTTTTCATTTCAAAAACTTCCATTTCCCTTCTCATATCCAGGAAATGTATTTATAAAAGCCAATTCATTAACATGAATTGCTTTAACAAACCATATACTTTTTGAAAGCCAATTTTTATTAACATAAAAAGCTTTTCCTTTATCAATTATCCCATTTCCCTTTTTATACTCAGGAAATGTATTCCAAGACATTTTCATTATCATAAAAATGCTTTGATCAAAACATATGCTTCCACATCCCTTCTTCCATCCGGGAAGTGTTACCGAAGCCAATTTATATATAACCCATTTCCCTTCCTATATCCAGGAAATGTAATTAAAGCAAATCCATTATTATGAACTGCTTTACTATAAACGCGTTCTAAGACCGCCCGTCCGGATTTCTCCACTGTGCGCGCCCCTAAATGGCTATCATCTTCCAGGGCCTCCAAGACCACCTGGGATTCTATAACGAAAGACGTCGGGAAGCGACCATGTGTCTGCGGGATAGTCAAGACCACACCCGGAATCTCCTAACCAGCGCAGAAAATATAACAACAAACGCTCACATGGCCTATAGGACTATATCCACCCTGCATCATTAGCCAGGGGGCTTCACCATACGAACGCAACTTCCCTTATGATAGCGATTTAGAGAGGTGTGTAATCCATATTTTATTAATTATGAAAAACATTTATTTTTCCATTTTGAAAATATTCATTTATATATTTTCAAAATCATTTCCATCATCATATATATATACCTAAAACACACAGTATATACATATCCTATATTTTCTTCCTAGAATATATATAACCGGCCTTAGTGGCCTATAGCATCTAGCGATGACTAAATATCCCAAAGATTCCCTCCAGGAATCGTAATCATGCTTTCATGGTTGCATGATTCTAAATCCAAAGTATTTCTTACTTTAATAATCACTATATACTTCAATCCTATTCTAAGGATTTCATTGGATATCTCCAATGATACTATTCTCCTCTAAGTGAAGTATATATATATATACCCCCAAATTATCCTAATTGGTAATTCAACTCCCCATACTCTTAAAGGGAGAAAACTAGAAATTCCAACCTAAGCGAATCGATTCGCCCCTTTAGCGAATCGATTCGGTTCCCAATCCGAATCGATTCGGAAAGTATTCTGCAAACAGGTCTGTAAATGGCGAATCAATTCGGTCTGTACCCGAATCGATTCGGCCCATTGCAGAGACCCAATTCCCCTTAGGCGAATCGATTCGGCCTGTACCCGAATCGATTCGGCCTGTTCGAGGGTCACAGTTTGGGCGATTTGTCAATCTCCAAAATACCCAAAAATCAATCCAAATTCATTTTCATGGTTTCTACTCTATACCAAAAATCATCCCAAACATCTACACAATAATTTCTAGCCTTTATTTTTTCAATTCCCGATTTGATTTCCGAGTTGGTACTTTCAACCCGGAGCTGTCATCTTGTAAAAATCATATCAAATCGTAGAAAATTCAGAAAAATACGCGGTTGGCGCCCACGCGACCGTATCGAAAATGTCTACAACTTTCGTGTTTTGGCCGAAAGCTAAATCAATTATTTGCTTGGCCGAAAATGACCCCAAAGGCTACGGGTTCACTATTCATTATCTTCCCCAAACTCCCAAACTCCATTTTTCTCCATTTTTGTTGTTTCTAACCTTATCCAACAACTCAACAAACATCTAATCTATGTTTTACAACTAACACATCAATTATTTTGGGGTATTAAATCATTTCTCTTAGTTTTAAACCCTAAAACCATAAAAACCCCAACTTAATATTTCAACCCATTTTTATACTCCATTAACATGGTTTTAACACTAAATATCATTAAGAGTTTACACTACATCAATATGTAAACTCATAATCAACTTTTACCCAATTTATTTTAAGGGTTCTAACCCTAAAATCATATTTATACCAAATGTGATATGAGATTAATGCACAAAAGTAAATAAAGCAAGTAAACACTTGCCTCGTGGATAAAATCCGACGACCTCGAGTCGAATCCGGCGGAGTTTGCCCGAGATCTCCCATTTCTTCTCCTCTTTCTCCTTCCTCTCTCTCTTCTCTCTATTTTCTTTCTTTCTTTCTTCTTTCCTTTCCCTTTCTCCCTCTTTAAATAAGAAGAAAGGGGTTATACCCCTTAAAACCCAAAAACGACTCGTTTACCCAATTACGAGTTACTTTTACCTCTAAAATTATCCGAAACTCATTTTCGACAATCGGACACTCTTTTTCGACTATCTTGGACATTCCGAGACTCGTGGCGCAGTCGAAATTTCCATCCGAGGTACTTGACCGCAAATCACTATTCTAATCCAAAATAATTAAATGCGGTGTTCTACTCAAAATCTCACTTCTTTTGTCGCTATACTCCGTGGCGACATATAAATAAAATATCTCGACCTATATGGTCCCAAAATAATTTATAACACCCTTCGAAAATCATCAAATCCTCGAAAATCCCAGAAATCACTATTTCGAGAAATTCTCCAAATTCCAAATTATACTTAATTATAGAATTTAATCATCTCCAAAAGGGCGGGTTATTACATACTCCCCCCCTTACAACAGAATTTCGTCCTCGAAATTCAGATGTAACTTACACCCTCTAACTAGGATTACTACAAATCCTAAAAACCTCAAGGAAAAAAAATACTAACCTAATGGTTCCTGATCGTACACTATGCGGCTACCGCAATCATAAAGTAACTCTAATACGTCACTCAATACCCATCCTCTAAAATGCCTCTTGTCATGGATTTCAATCTTGTATACTACTCCCATCTTAGCTAGGCGGTACATCAAACTACCTTACCAAGGTGCCCATACACCTTTCTAACTTGTGCATATCAGCACAAACGTTACGAACGTCTGACACGCATCACTCTCTCCCAATAAGGATCTCCTTTCCTCGGTGTAATACTCACCTATGGGTCCTCCGAACCCGCGCATTTCAATACTCCTAACCTCGGCGCTGCTAATACTAGCGAACCTATATCCTAAAAATGCTACGATCTAAGCGTTACCCTACCTACACGAAACTAATATAATCCTAAGTATGTCCTTAGTGCCCAAGGCCTCTCTCAACTCCCGACAATTGCTTGGTTTCATGCGTGGGACGTCTCGCCAAGGCGAAATCCAAACAAGGAACCCTCCCGTTACACTACTCCCTCGCGTAGTCGGTCATCGAGATATAACGACCCAAGGCACAGAAGCGGGACGTCCTAAATCCTACCAGGCTAGCCTACGAACGCATTCCTACTATCTTATCCTTCCGCTCATACAGAAGGAAACCTAACTAATCAAGTGTCCACTTTCTGTAGAAAGTGTCACGAACATAATACCCAAAATTGTATCTCCTCAAAATTTGCCTTTTCATTAAGGCTGGTTATATTCCTCAACCCAATTTCTCCAAATTTGCCTTCTTATTAAGGCAGGGATATCATCCTCAAATCAAATTCTCTAAGTCCCACTCCACCCAACTACTTGTGGTGAGAGGACCAATTTAGTGCTTTTCCATAGCACAATATCTCCATAAGTATATCAACATCATGTGGCTCATAGCCTATAGTGGTTCATCCACACTATAAGACCTTTCCACAAAATCAACCTCCTTGCATCCCATAACAGCTCCCCACTCCCGACGCCGTTAAGAGTCATGTGTGGAGTGTCTCGCAAAGCGAAATCCAAACAAGGAACCCCTCCACACATTAACCCTTGACTTCGTTGGTTGTGGAGTTCCGTTATTTCAACATGCAACCGGGATAACCCTATCCCCTAATCCAACAAAAAGGTGATCTGAACTCCTATCTCTAACTAAGAGTCATACCACCCTGCGCTCGCACTCATTTAGTCCTTGCGCAAACAATAATGAGCTAAATCTTACCGCTCAACAACGATTCTGTGGGCCTTAAATTATATCTATAAGGTTGCCACATATACCATCCAAAATAAGGAAGACTCTGCTCATCGAGGTTCCATAAATCCATAATAACAAAGGTGTACTCATTATGTATCAAGGTGAGACACCACAATAACAACCTGTTCCCTCCAGGAACTGCGGACACGATAGACTTGCCATCGTTAGCCTGCTATCGCTCCGTTACACCATATACCGTATACATATATATATACAAAATATAATCACCCACCTCTATGGCAAATGAAGGGAAATAAAATTCCGCTATTGCGGAAAACACATAGTCATACATTAAAATGTTATCGAGACCGCCACAACTCAAAATACACACACGAGTCTAGGGCTAACTAATACCGCGACTTTATCTAGTCACGCCAAATACTCACACCATATACCTCTGCTGAACCTTAGGCGAATAATTCCCAAAGCTGCATTCTTCTCATCCTGCTGATTCATGGGGACTCACGGTTAGAACTATCCGTAAGATCCATTTCTAATCCTTATATCCACGGGGAAATCCAACTTTAGTACCACACTCTATTACGGCGGCACTATGGTACTCGTAACTACTATGCTTTAGTAGTCATTGAGATAATTCTTAACAATTACCATAGAGAGAGTGACCTCTACTAAGGTACTCATCCCAACCTTCTACCAGCTGCACCAGCTAAGCCTCACCTCCTGCTGCCATCCAATCTCCGCTCACGATTCTCAAACGAGCGCGCAAAAGATTTCTATAATCTTCTAATATGGCAGGAGAACGAAATCTCACAATAGAAATCAATAATCCTAGTCCTGAGGCTCTATAACAAGTGAGAGCAACGCTGAAAGCGTAGTACGTCCGCACAGATTCCTAAGGACACTAGAACCTGATGCTCCGATACCATCTGTAACAACCCGCCTAATAAGATACCGGGCGATCACTCCAATATTAAATTAAAACAGGAGTCACAAATGGATCATCCTTAACATCACTGTCGAAAATCCATTTAATTACTAATATCCTATTAGGTGGCCGTTAAAAAACTTTTATCTAACTACTCTTTTTAGCGCACAAATTAAAACATTCACAATTAAATGCGTAATGAACTGAAATGGAAATGAAAGGAACTAAAATAACCGAACACTCGGTCCAAATATACAACCATATCGAATGCTTTACAGAAAGAATAAATAAATGCAATTGGGCCATTGGCTCGAGTGTTTATACAATATCTCCTATCTAGAGTACAAGGAAAGAAACGTCTACCGATAACCTGCAAGCATCCACAGCTGCTGCAGCAGACGTCTGACTCGAAAGAGTTTCCATCCAGGCGTCCCTGTGTCTGGACACCTATACATATATAGTATAGACAAAGAAAGGAGAGTAGACAAACGGGTCAGAGCCCGAATGTTTTGAAAATATTTTTCAAGTGCATAAATGCTTTATTTTTAGAAAAAATAGTTTTATCTCATATTTAAATTGGTATCGCACTCTCATGAGATACCCCTCACCTCTCCTCTAACAGTGTACACCTAGCGCATCCCGAAAAACATCCTAGTCAAGCTACCCTGCTAAACTAGTCTAATACCCAACCACTATCTAACCTAGATAGTCAAATAGATGTACTAAGGGCTAACTTCACTTTAATCTCGACGCTATGCCATGTTCGTGCGTGGGGTGTCTCGCGAAGCGAAATCCAAACAAGGAACCCCCCCAATACACTACTATGCAGCAAGGTCGATCTTTGAGATCGGCCAGTCCCTCAGTACAGAAAGATATATAATATATATATACCATAAACATTTAATGATATAAGAGCACTAAGGATTAAACTTCTCCCCAGTCTCAACACAGTGCCATATTCGTGCGTGGGGTGTCTCGCGAAGCGAAATCCAAACAAGGAACCCCCCCCGATACACTACTATGCGGTACGGTCGATCGTCGGGATTCATTAGACCCTCGGCACCCAATTTATACATATACATACATCTACAATATACTTCCGGATAATATAAATATCTCCCGGACTGAGGATTACTTGATATATAAAGTATTTATAAATACTTATCCTTTTCATTTCAAAAACTTCCATTTCTCTTCTCATATCCAGGAAATGTACTTATAAAAGTCAATTCATTAACATGAATTGCTTTAACAAACCATATACTTTTTGAAAGCCATTTTTTATTAACATAAAAAGCTTTTCCTTTATCAATTATCCCATTTCCCTTTTTATACTCAGGAAATGTATTCAAAGACATTTTCATTATCATAAAAATGCTTTGATCAAAACATATGCTTCCACATCCCTTCTTCCATCCGGGAAGTGTTACCGAAGCCAATTTATATATAACCCATTTCCCTTCCTATATCCAGGAAATGTAATTAAAGAAAATCCATTATTATGAACTGCTTTAATATAAACGTGTTCTAAGACCGCCCGTCCGGATTTCTCCACTGTGCGCGCCCCTAAATGGCTATCATCTTCCAGGGCCTCCAAGACAACCTGGGATCCTATAACGAAAGACGTCGGGAAGCGACCATGTGCCTGCGGGATAGTCAAGACCACACCCGGAATCTCCTAACCAGCGCAGAAAATATAACAACAAACGCTCACATGGCCTATAGGACTATATCCACCCTGCATCATTAGCCAGGGGGCTTCACCATACGAACGCAACTTCCCTTATGATAGCGATTTAGAGAGGTGTGTAATCCATATTTTATTAATTATGAAAAACATTTATTTTTCCATTTTGAAAATATTCATTTATATATTTTCAAAATAATTTCCATCATCATATATATATACCTAAAACACACAGTATATACATATCCTATATTTTCTTCCTAGAATATATATAACCGGCCTTAGTGGCCTATAGCATCTAGCGATGACTAAATATCCCAAAGATTCCCTCCAGGAATCGTAATCATGCTTTCATGGTTGCATGATTCTAAATCCAAAGTATTTCTTACTTTAATAATCACTATATACTTCAATCCTATTCTAAGGATTTTATTGGATATCTCCAATGATACTATTCTCCTCTAAGTGAAGTATATATATATATACCCCCAAATTATCCTAATTGGTAATTCAACTCCCCATACTCTTAAAGGGAGAAAACTAGAAATTCTGACCTAAGCGAATCGATTCGCCCCTTTAGCGAATCGATTCGGGTGGGCGAATCGATTCGGTTCCCAATCCGAATCGATTCGGAAAGTATTCTGCAAACAGGTCTGTAAATGGCGAATCGATTCGGTCTGTACCCGAATCGATTCGGCCCATTGCAGAGACCCAATTCCCCTTAGGCGAATCGATTCGGCCTGTACCCGAATCGATTCGGCCTGTTCGAGGGTCACAGTTTGGGCGATTTTGTCAAACTCCAAAATACCCAAAAATCAATCCAAATTCATTTTCATGGTTTCTACTCTATACCAAAAATCATCCCAAACATCTACACAATAATTTCTAGCCTTTATTTTTCCAATTCCCGATTTGATTTCCGAGTTGGTACTTTCAACCCGGAGCTGTCATCTTGTAAAAATCATATCAAATCGTAGAAAATTCAAAAAAATACGCGGTCAGCGTTCACGCGACCGTATCGAAAATGTCTACAACTTTCGTGTTTTGGCCGAAAGCTAAATCAATTATCTGCTTGGCCTAAAATGATCCCAAAGGCTACGGGTTCACTATTCATTATCTTCCCCAAACTCCCAAACTCCATTTTTCTCCATTTTTGTTGTTTCTAACCTTATCCAACAACTCAACAAACATCTAATCTATGTTTTACAACTAACACATCAATTATTTTGGGGTATTAAATCATTTCTCTTAGTTTTAAACCCTAAAACCATAAAAACCCCAACTTAATATTTCAACCCATTTTTATACTCCATTAACATGGTTTTAACACTAAATATCATTAAGAGTTTACACTACATCAATATGTAAACTCATAATCAACTTTTACCCAATTTATTTTAAGGGTTCTAACCCTAAAATCATATTTATACCAAATGTGATATGAGATTAATGCACAAAAGTAAATAAAGCAAGTAAACACTTGCCTCGTGGATAAAATCCGACGACCTCGAGTCGAATCCGGCGGAGTTTGCCCGAGATCTCCCATTTCTTCTCCTCTTTCTCCTTCCTCTCTCTCTTCTCTCTCTTTTCTTTCTTTCTTCTTTCCTTTCCCTTTCTCCCTCTTTAAATAAGAAGAAAGGGGTTATACCCCTTAAAACCCAAAAACGACTCGTTTACCCAATTACGAGTTACTTTTACCTCTAAAATTATCCGAAACTCATTTTCGACAATCGGACACTCTTTTTCGACTATCTCGGACATTCCGAGACTCGTGGCGCAGTCGAAATTTCCATCCGAGGTACTTGACCGCAAATCACTATTCTAATCCAAAATAATTAAATGCGGTGTTCTACTCAAAATCTCACTTCTTTTGTCGCTATACTCCGTGGCGACATATAAATAAAATATCTCGACCTATATGGTCCCAAAATAATTTATAACACCCTTCGAAAATCATCAAATCCTCGAAAATCCCAGAAATCACTATTTCGAGAAATTCTCCAAATTCCAAATTATACTTAATTATAGAATTTAATCATCTCCAAAAGGGCGGGTTATTACATACTCCCCCCCTTACAACAGAATTTCGTCCTCGAAATTCAGATGTAGCTTACACCCTCTAATTAGGATTACTACAAATCCTAAAAACCTCAAGGAAAAAAAATACTAACCTAATGGTTCCTGATCATACACTATGCGGCTACCGCAATCATAAAGTAACTCTAATACGTCACTCAATACCCATCCTCTAAAATGCCTCTTGTCATGGATTTCAATCTTGTATACTACTCCCATCTTAGCTAGGCGGTACATCAAACTACCTTACCAAGGTGCCCATACACCTTTCTAACTTGTGCATATCAGCACAAACGTTACGAACGTCTGACACGCATCACTCTCTCCCAATAAGGATCTCCTTTCCTCGGTGTAATACTCACCTATGGGTCCTCCGAACCCGCGCATTTCAATACTCCTAACCTCGGCGCTGCTAATACTAGCGAACCTATATCCTAAAAATGCTACGATCTAAGCGTTACCCTACCTACACGAAACTAATATAATCCTAAGTATGTCCTTAGTGCCCAAGGCCTCTCTCAACTCCCGACAATTGCTTGGTTTCATGCGTGGGACGTCTCGCCAAGGCGAAATCCAAACAAGGAACCCTCCCGTTACACTACTCCCTCGCGTAGTCGGTCATCGAGATATAACGACCCAAGGCACAGAAGCGGGACGTCCTAAATCCTACCAGGCTAGCCTAAGAACGCATTCCTACTATCTTATCCTTTCGCCCATACAGAAGGAAACCTAACTAATCAAGTGCCCACTTTCTGTAGAAAGTGTCACGAACATAATACCCAAAATTGTATCTCCTCAAAATTTGCCTTTTCATTAAGGCTGGTTATATTCCTCAACCCAATTCCTCCAAATTTGCCTTCTTATTAAGGCAGGGATATCATCCTCAAATTAAATTCTCTAAGTCCCACTCCACCCAACTACTTGTGGTGAGAGGACCAATTTAGTGCTTTTCCATAGCACAATATCTCCATAAGTATATCAACATCATGTGGCTCATAGCCTATAGTGGTTCATCCACACTATAAGACCTTTCCACAAAATCAACCTCCTTGCATCCCATAACATCTCCCCACTCCCGACGCCGTTAAGAGTCATGTGTGGAGTGTCTCGCAAAGCGAAATCCAAACAAGGAACCCCTCCACACATTAACCCTTGACTTCGTTGGTTGTGGAGTTCCGTTATTTCAACATACAACCGGGATAACCCTATCCCCTAATCCAACAAAAAGGTGATCTGAACTCCTATCTCTAACTAAGAGTCATACCACCCTGCGCTCGCACTCATTTAGTCCTTGCGCAAACAATAATGAGCTAAATCTTGCCGCTCAACAACGATTCTGTGGGCCTTAAATTATATCTATAAGGTTGCCACATATACCATCCAAAATAAGGAAGACTCTGCTCATCGAGGTTCCATAAATCCATAATAACAAAGGTGTACTCAACATGTATCAAGGTGAGACACCACAATAAGAACCTGTTCCCTCCAGGAACTGCGGACACGATAGACTTGCCATCGTTAGCCTGCTATCGCTCCGTTACACCATATACCGTATACGTATATATATACAAAATATAATCACCCGCCTCTATGGCAAATGAAGGGAAATAAAATTCCGCTATTGCGGAAAACACATAGTCATACATTAAAATGTTATCGAGACCGCCACAACTCAAAATACACACACGAGTCTAGGGCTAACTAATACCGCGACTTTATCTAGTCACGCCAAATACTCACACCATATACCTCTGCTGAAACTTAGGCGAATAATTCCCAAAGCTACATTCTTCTCATCCTGCTGATTCATGTGGGCTCACGGTTAGAACTATCCGTAAGATCCCTTTCTAATCCTTATCTCCACGGGGAAATCCAACTTTAGTACCACACTCTATTACGGCGGCACTATGGTACTCGTAACTAATATAGTTTAGTATTCATTGAGATAATTCTTAACAATTACCATAGAGAGAGTGACCTCTACTAAGGTACTCATCCCAACCTTCTACCAGCTGCACCAGCTAAGCCTCACCTCCTGCTGCCATCCAATCTCCGCACACGATTCTCAAACGAGCGCGCAAAAGATTTCTATAATCTTCTAATATGGCAGGAGAACGAAATCTCACAATAGAAATCAACAATCCTAGTCCTGAGGCTCTATAACAAATGAGAGCAACGCTGAAAGCGTAGTACGTCCGCACAGATTCCTAAGGACACTAGAACCTGATGCTCTGATACCATCTGTAACAACCCGCCTAATAAGATACCGGGCGATCACTCCAATATTAAATTAAAACAGGAGTCACAAATGGATCATCCTTAACATCACTGTCGAAAATCCATTTAATTACTAATATCCTATTAGGTGGCCGTTAAAAAACTTTTATCTAACTACTCTTTTTAGCTCACAAATTAAAACATTCACAATTAAATGCGTAATGAACTGAAATGGAAATGAAATGAACTAAAATAACCGAACACTCGGTCCAAATATACAACCATATCGAATGCTGTACAGAAAGAATAAATAAATGCAATTGGGCCATTGGCTCGAGTGTTTATACAATATCTCCTATCTAGAGTACAAGGAAAGAAACGTCTACCGATAACCTGCAAGCATCCACAGCTGCTGCAGCAGACGTCTGACTCGAAAGAGTTTCCATCCAGGCGTCCCTGTGTCTGGACACCTATACATATATAGTATAGAGAAAGAAAGGAGAGTAGACAAACGGGTCAGAGCCCGAATGTTTTGAAAATATTTTGCAAGTGCATAAATGCTTTATTTTTAGAAAAAATAGTTTTATCTCATATTTAAATTGGTATCGCACTCTCATGAGATACCCCTCACCTCTCCTCTAACAGTGTACACCTAGCGCATCCCGAAAAACATCCTAGTCAAGCTACCCTGCTAAACTAGTCTAATACCCAACCACTATCTAACCTAGATAGTCAAATAGATGTACTAAGGGCTAACTTCACTTTAATCTCGACGCTATGCCATGTCCGTGCGTGGGGTGTCTCGCGAAGCGAAATCCAAACAAGGAACCCCCCCGATACACTACTATGCAGCAAGGTCGATCTTTGAGATCCGACAGTCCCTCAGTACAGAAAGATATATAATATATATATACCATAAACATTTAATGATATAAGAGCACTAAGGATTAAACTTCTCCCCAGTCTAAACACAGTGCCATATTCGTGCGTGGGGTGTCTCGCGAAGCGAAATCCAAACAAGGAACCCCCCCCCCCGATACACTACTATGCGGCACGGTCGATCGTCGGGATTCATTAGACCCTCGGCACCCAATTTATACATATACATACATCTACAATATACTTCCGGATAATATAAATATTTCCCGGACTGAGGATTACTTGATATATAAAGTATTTATAAATACTTATCCTTTTCATTTCAAAAACTTCCATTTCCCTTCTCATATCCAGGAAATGTATTTATAAAAGCCAATTCATTAACATGAATTGCTTTAACAAACCATATACTTTTTGAAAGCCATTTTTTATTAACATAAAAAGCTTTTCCTTTATGAATTATCCCATTTCCCTTTTTATACTCAGGAAATGTATTCAAAGACATTTTCATTATCATAAAAATGCTTTGATCAAAACATATGCTTCCACATCCCTTCTTCCATCCGGGAAGTGTTACCGAAGCCAATTTATATATAACCCATTTCCCTTCCTATATCCAGGAAATGTAATTAAAGAAAATCCATTATTATGAACTGCTTTAATATAAACGCGTTCTAAGACCGCCCGTCCGAATTTCTCCACTGTGCGCGCCCCTAAATGGCTATCATCTTCCAGGGCCTCCAAGACAACCTGGGATCCTATAACGAAAGACGTCGGGAAGCGACCATGTGCCTGCGGGATAGTCAAGACCACACCCGGAATCTCCTAACCAGCGCAGAAAATATAACAACAAACGCTCACATAGCCTATAGGACTATATCCACCCTGCATCATTAGCCAGGGGGCTTCACCATACGAACGCAACTTCCCTTATGATAGCGATTTAGAGAGGTGTGTAATCCATATTTTATTAATTATGAAAAACATTTATTTTTCCATTTTGAAAATATTCATTTATATATTTTCAAAATCATTTCCATCATCATATATATATACCTAAAACACACAGTATATACATATCCTATATTTTCTTCCTAGAATATATATAACCGGCCTTAGTGGCCTATAGCATCTAGCGATGACTAAATATCCCAAAGATTCCCTCCAGGAATCGTAATCATGCTTTCATGGTTGCATGATTCTAAATCCAAAGTATTTCTTACTTTAATAATCACTATATACTTCAATCCTATTCTAAGGATTTTATTGGATATCTCCAATGATACTATTCTCCTCTAAGTGAAGTATATATATACCCCAAAATTATCCTAATTGGTAATTCAACTCCTCATACTCTTAAAGGGAGAAAACTAGAAATTCTGACCTAAGCGAATCGATTCGCCCCTTTAGTGAATCGATTCGGGTGGGCGAATCGATTCGGTTCCCAATCCGAATCGATTCGGAAAGTATTCTGCAAACAGGTCTGTAAATGGCGAATCGATTCGGTCTGTACCCGAATCGATTCGGTCTGTACCCGAATCGATTCGGCCCATTGCAGAGACCCAATTCCCCTTAGGCGAATCGATTCGGCCTGTACCCGAATCGATTCGGCCTGTTCGAGGGTCACAGTTTGGGCGATTTTGTCAAACTCCAAAATACCCAAAAATCAATCCAAATTCATTTTCATGGTTTCTACTCTATACCAAAAATCATCCCAAACATCTACACAATAATTTCTAGCCTTTATTTTTCCAATTCCCGATTTGATTTCCGAGTTGGTACTTTCAACCCGGAGCTGTCATCTTGTAAAAATCATATCAAATCGTAGAAAATTCAGAAAAATACGCGGTCGGCGCCCACGCGACCGTATCGAAAATGTCTACAACTTTCGTGTTTTGGCCGAAAGCTAAATCAATTATCTGCTTGGCCGAAAATGACCCCAAAGGCTACGGGTTCACTATTCATTATCTTCCCCAAACTCCCAAACTCCATTTTTCTCCATTTTTGTTGTTTCTAACCTTATCCAACAACTCAACAAACATCTAATCTATGTTTTACAACTAACACATCAATTATTTTGGGGTATTAAATCATTTCTCTTAGTTTTAAACCCTAAAACCATAAAAACCCCAACTTAATATTTCAACCCATTTTTATACTCCATTAACATGGTTTTAACACTAAATATCATTAAGAGTTTACACTACATCAATATGTAAACTCATAATCAACTTTTACCCAATTTATTTTAAGGGTTCTAACCCTAAAATCATATTTATACCAAATGTGATATGAGATTAATGCACAAAAGTAAATAAAGCAAGTAAACACTTGCCTCGTGGATAAAATCCGACGACCTCGAGTCGAATCCGGCGGAGTTTGCCCGAGATCTCCCATTTCTTCTCCTCTTTCTCCTTCCTCTCTCTCTTCTCTCTCTTTTCTTTCTTTCTTTCTTCTTTCCTTTCCCTTTCTCCCTCTTTAAATAAGAAGAAAGGGGTTATACCCCTTAAAACCCAAAAACGACTCGTTTACCCAATTACGAGTTACTTTTACCTCTAAAATTATCCGAAACTCATTTTCGACAATCGGACACTCTTTTCCGACTATCTCGGACATTCCGAGACTCGTGGCGCAGTCGAAATTTCCATCCGAGGTACTTGACCGCAAATCACTATTCTAATCCAAAATAATTAAATGCGGTGTTCTACTCAAAATCTCATTTGTTTTGTCGCTATACTCCGTGGCGACATATAAATAAAATATCTCGACCTATATGGTCCCAAAATAATTTATAACACCCTTCGAAAATCATCAAATCCTCGAAAATCCCAGAAATCACTATTTCGAGAAATTCTCCAAATTCCAAATTATACTTAATTATAGAATTTAATCATCTCCAAAAGGGCGGGTTATTACAAAAAGAATAGTAGAACGTATACTAGATTAGAAGAGGATCCATGATATAAGGAACTTTCCTCATTATACTTGGAGGTATATCCAACCCAAAGGTAAAAGTGTAGTGAGCAAAGTCCCTATAGACGCGACAGATAAACATTTTCACATAACCAGTAGCAGGTTGTGCTCCTAATGTTAATAAAAATAAATATTTTTATTAATACTAAAAAATATAGCATGTAGAACAAGTTCTAACCTTTGTTCTTAAGAAAAATTATACTTGATAGTTTATATGAAAATGAGAAGAAGGGGGTCTACCCCCCTCTCTAAGTGTATGATTTTCTAAAAAAAAGTTAAAAGTTCCTAAGAGAAATTGGAAAAAGACCTTGTAGACCAAGGGCACTTTCAGTGTAAAGAAATAGTTACTCTTTACATATGACTTTTATGAAAATTTTCTCAAAATTTTGGGAAGGAGAAGTGGGTCACCCTCCTCCAAGTTATTCCCTAAAATGTATATATATGCAAGTACCCCACAGTTAGAGGGGTCGCTTCAAAATTTTAACTTACTCAGCTATATGCAAGTACCCCACAGTTAGAGGGGCAACTTCAAAATTTTAACTTACTTAGTTATACACAAGTACCCAACAGTTAGAGGGGAAGTTTCAAAATTTTAACTTGCTCATCTATATCCAAGTATCCCATAGTTAAACGGGCAGCTTCAAAATTCTAACCTGCTCAGTTATATGCAAGTACCCCACAGTTAGAGGGGAAGCTTCAAAATTCTAACTTCCTCAGCTATATGAAATTACCCCACAGTTAAAGGGGTAGCTTCAAAATTCTAACTTGCTCAGCTATATGTAAGTACCCCACAGTTAGACGAGCAACTTTAAAATTTTAACTTCCTCAGCTATATGCAAGTACCTCATAGTCGCGGGGCAACCTCAAAATTTTAACTTGCTCATCTCATATGCAAGTACCCCGCAGTTGGAGGGGAAGCTTCAAAAATAATAACTTTCTCAACTCACATGCAAATACCTTACAATTAGAGGGGCATCTTTGAAAATGATAACTTGCTCAGCTCATATGCAAGCGCCCCACATTTAGAGGGGCGGTTTTAAAAAAATAACTTTCTCAAGCCTATATGTAAGTACCCCGCAACTAGAAGGGAAGATTCAAAATAATAACTTACTTAGCTTATATGCAAGCACCCTGTAGTTAGAGGGTTATCTTTAGAAATGATAACTTGTAGTTAGAGGGTTATCTTTAGAAATGATAACTTGCTCTGATCTCATGCAAGTACCCCATAGAATATGGGGCAGTTCTAATTGACAAAATGCTCACAGTAAATAGAGCAGGGCACAGTTAATAGACATCAATGCAACACAAAGGCAAAGATAGCATTAATGTACTTTTCCACAGTTATAAATGAAAATTGCTAAGAAACGGCTAAAAGTAAATTATGTATGACAGTTTAATACCTGAGGAGTGCGTAATATAGCACTATCAAAATGTTCCATAGCTATCGGAACAGCCGCTTCACTAACCTGAAAATAAGGACATAAGGGTGTGATGGTGAGCACACTTGCACAGTAAAACCAAGAAGAAAAGGGGAAGTATAGAGGAGAAAAGGGTATGACAGTATAATACCTTTCTCACAGTTGCTTCCCCGAGATGTTCCACAGCTATCGGAATAGCCTCAGCACTAACCTGAAAACAAGGTAATAGGTAAGTGTTAGCGAACACTTGCACAGTAAAAGCAAGTTTCAAAGGTATAATATACCAAGTGTTTTCCTAGATGATCTTATCTGAGACATTAGTCAGAGGTGCCATAATGACGGGGATAGTTGCAGCACTAACGTGAAAGTAAAAAGAGAGGTAAGTGTTAGAAAACCCTTGCGCAGAAAATGCAAGTTAAAAGTATAGAATGCCAAGCATACCAAGTTATCCCCCTCCGAGATGGTATCCGAAGGTCCTACATGTGCCAGAACTGGTGCAGCTCTAACCTAAGAATCAAGATGAAAGTCCCACAGATAGAGGGACGACAGTTACAAGTATGTCAGAAAGACATAAAGATTCTCATGCGTAAAACAAAAGGAAAGAATTATAAGCAAAATGAACTAATGCGTGTAAAGAATTACTTGGGGAGTCACTACGCCAGAATCCACAACAAGTCCTGCAGATAATGGGACCTCACCTACACTGACCTAAAAGAAAGTAAAATAGAGAAATGTTAGCAAAAGGATGGCACGTAAAAGAAAGTGCCTCTTGTGTAGAAATGTATAATACCTATGGGGTCGCCTCCACAAGACTCGCAACAGAGGACCTAAGAGCTGCAGGGGCCACTAGAGAAGCAGCCCTAGGGTCCCTCAATATTGAAGAAACTAATGATGGCGTACAAAGCCTTTTGGTCTACCCAACGTAAAAGACTTTGCACGAGGGGACTATTGTAGAGGGGTACTGTCCCAAAGAAAAAAATAATTCATGACGAGGGAGTCCACTGCGAGGGAACCCTCTGTCAAGACCACGGATAAAGGAGTGAATGATGGCGAGGGAGTCCACTGTGAGGGAGACCTCTTCTAATACCACAGTAAATGTACAATATGGGGCGAGGGAGTCCACCATGAGGAACCCCATTGCTAAGATCATAACAAAGAGTTATTTTGTGGCGAGAGGGTCCACCAAGAGGGACCCCTCTGAAAATATCAAAACAAAGAGTTATTTTGTGGTGAGGGAGTCCACCACGAGGGATCCCTCAGCCATTCCAAATCAAATAGTGTAATGATATAATGGCATGAAACTTTCGTATTCCAAGATGAAGTGATTGTTTCGTACAAAATCATTTGGTCTACCCAACACAAAGATATTTGTACAAGGGGACTAATGTAGAGGGGTGTTCATCTACTATTCTAAAATAGCTTAGGGCGAGTGAGACCACCTAGAGGGGCTCCCACTGCCCAAGTTAGTGAGAAAATATTTAGAGTGAGGGGTTCCATCTTGAGTGGCCCTATGACCAAGTGTAAAACTTGGACCAAGTGTAATACGTGGACGAGGGAACTCTCAATGAGTAACCCCTCTAACCAAGAATGAGGCCACAGAAAATACCAAGGGTGAATGGGATCACCACGAGCAACCTCTCTAAACAAGATATAAGGCCACAAAAAAGGCCAAGTCAAGGGGACTCAGCATAAGCACCCCCTTTGCCAAAGTTGATCCCCTGAAAAAGGAGGTTCACCATGAGTGGTCTCATCCCCAAAACCTGGGATAAAGTGACAGATCATTTAATGACCCTAGGGATGATGATGATGAATCCCTAGGCTCCATTAAAAAAATTTAAAGATTGCATTTATGGCGTACAAAGCCTTTTGGTCTGCCCAACACAAAAGACTTTGAATTAGGGGATTAATGTAGAGGCATATTGTAGTTTGATCATAATATTAGGCGAGGGACCCCCCTCCGCCTTCCTGCTAAATTCTAAGTAATGTGAATTTTGGGGAGAGGGACCACCCCTCCTGCAAAATTCCAAGTAATGAGAATTTGGGACGAGGGAACCCCCCCCCCCCCTGACCTGCTTCCAAGTAATGTGAATTTTCGGGCAAGGGACCCCCTCCTGCTAAATTCCAAGTAATGAGAATTTTGGTGCGAGGGACCCCCCCTCCAGCACCTCCTTCCAATATCAAAGATATTTTGAGAAGGAACTCCTCCAACACCTCTTTCCAATTTTAAAGATATTTCTATAAGGAACCCCTCCAGCAACTCCTTCCAATTTCAAAGATATTTTGAGAAGAAACCCCTCCAGCAACTCCTTCCAATTTTAAAGATAGTTCCATAGATGCTTTGGGTGAAGAACCCCTCCCCCACCTCCTTCCAGTGCAAAAGATATTTTAGGCGGGGGACCCCTCCGCCCCTCCTTCCAGTTCCAAATTAGTTTTGGGAGAGGGACCCCTCTAGCCCCTCCTTCCAATTCCAAATGAGTCTTGGGGTTAGGGATCTCTCCAGCCCCTCCTTCCAGTTCCAAATGAGTTTTGGAACAGGGACCCCTCCATCCCCTCCTTCCAGTTCCAAATGAGTTTTGGACGAGGGACCCATCCAGTCCCTACTTCCAATTCTAAATGAGTTTTGGGCGAGGGACCCTTATATCCCCTCCTTCCAGTTCCAAAAGTGTTTTGGGCGAGGGGCCCCTCAAACACCCATTCTAGTTCCAAAGGTGATTTGGGCGAGGGACCTCCCCCCCCCCCCCCCCCCCCCCCCGCGCCTCTTTTTAATTCCTAAGATGATATAGTTTGGATGGGGGACTTCCCCCAAACTAAACCCAGTTGAAATGATACTTGGATAAGGGATTCCATAAACGAGGGACCCCTCTGCCAATACCATATCAAATGTAAAATCTAGTGAGGAAGTCCACGGTGAAGGACTCCTCTAGTAAATGTTCAAACATTATTTTTTTATATAATGAAAGGGTCCTAGTAGTGGCCCAAAGAACAAAATAGGCCAGGATGAGGGGGTCTACCATGAACAGGCCCTCGTCATGAATAATTTATTCTTTTATAGAACAAAAGAACTAACACTTACTTTCTTGTATAGGTAGCCTAGTTGAGCAAGCAGGGCTCAAATAGGCCAGTTGGGATCTCCTGGGAGTTTTGGCTTGGGGGCTAAGAAATAAGGTTTATTGATCAAGCTCAACTATTTATCACTTCAAGATAGAGAGAATACGATTAGAGAAACCCTAAGAGTCACTCAAGTCCTTACACAACTCACACTTAGTCACAACTGAAGTGAGTAGCCAAAGGGCTACTCACAAGAAATGAACTTTTTATAAAATAATTTTAGAGGAGGTGGTCCTCAAGGCCCCTCTCAAGTTTAATAGTTTTAGAGGAGGTGGTCCTCAAGGCCCCTCTCAAATTTACAAAGTTTGTACAACAAATTACCTTTCAAAAGATATTTACCAAATCAGATATTTTATTTCCATTAGAAGACATATTTACCTTTTTACTTTGGTTTATACCAGGTGTCATCTATCAGAGGGGGCATGCGGCTGCAGACCTAGTAGGGATAAAAGGTACATTGCAGACCTTGTCCCTCTAAGTTTTTCTCTTATTTTTGGCATCCAAAAAGACCCAAGCTAGCCCTATGATCACCTATCAATAGGAACCCTGGGCAAGGTCAAAAGATAGATAAGAAAAACTCAATAGCACTGTTACTCTGTTAAAATCACACCAGACCAACTAGTATTCTCTCCCTGGTCTCTCTCTAAGTGTGAGTACTTTTTCTTCACTCCCACCCTCATAGCCATCATTTTGAGAAGATTCATTTCTCAAAGTTGTTATTATTGCTTATGAAGTTCATCTTCTTGCAGGAGGTGGTTCTAGATCTAGCTCAATTTTTACTAAAAAGGGAAGGTTTTACCAGGTGATGCTTGTAAAACTCTTGAAGACCTTGGAGGCAGAGTCCATTGAAGTGGGTCATGCCTCACCTGTTTCAGTTTTTTACCAGACCCCAGTCACACTAACCTCCTACAACACCATTTTAAAAGTCCCCCAAGAAATCCCAACTCTAAAGATGGTTGCATGTCACACCATGCCTTACTCTTATGCAGTCTTCTATTGCTGTAGCCAAGACACTAAGACCATAGTGCTTAAGGTTTCATTGGCAGGTGAGGATGAAGCCATCAGTGTTTTCCACATGGATACCTCTCAATGTAGACCTCATTGTGCATCTTTTCATTTTCTTGGAATCAAGTCGGGGACCTCACTAGTGTGTCATTTCTTTCCATCAGAAAACTTCTTATGGGCCTCATCACGTACTTCATCTTAATCGCAAGAAAATTGTTATTAGTTGTGTTTTCGTTATGAAAGTTGTCTACCTTTTAGCTATAATTTATAGTCTTTGTGTGTTTGTTGTCATAATCTCAATTTATGTAATTTAATGTTTTGTTTGGTACAGTAATTGAGATATAGATGGCTTCCCTAAACTTTTTTAACTAATTAATTGACTCGATTTGTGTGTAAGAGAAGAAAGATGAAATGGTGTAGTCCTTAATGATAAAAATTTAGCGATTGAGACTAACAGTTCAATTACTTTTTACACCAAGCCCACTAAGATTTATCCTCACAAAAGAGTTTTAGTGTTCTCATACAAGCAAAATCAAGTGATTTTCGGTGTGATTCACATGTGATACCCAAGTGATTTAGTCAAACAAATTAAAATTCAGGTTTTATTATAACTAATTAACAAACAACTTCATTCACTGCTTGCAAATTTGGGTAAATATAGTCGGTCATTACACAAAGAACCACGTCAATTACCAAAGTTGTATAAATATAGCTAAAAGTAGTAAAGCGAATTTCCCTATAATATCACTATAATTATAAACTAAAGATGTCTTCATGAACGACTAGATGTTATAATTAATCATCTCTTATAGTGAAATCACCAGAAAGTAAGATATTGTTTCATAATGAAAAACTAAAATATTCTCTCTCTCGCACTAGGAAAACTTATAATCTCAATTCTCTGCCCCATCATATATTTATATGCTAAAAGTTATGAAATTGAAACACCCATTCACATATGCTCTGAGGAAAATCAACATGTATGAAGCTTTATGCATTAGCTTAGTCAACCCATTCACTCTGCAAGATTGTTGTTCTTGCGTGAATGCTTCATTTTCTTACTCCTGCTTCTCATGGTTTTCTCCACGTATCTTTTATCCCTAACCCTAATTATTGTTCATCATTACTATTCATAGATATTCTAATTGGGTGTTTTGGGAACCAAACTTTTTCTTGTAGCATCTTTCTTCTCTGTTTCAAGGCTCAAACCCTAATTCTTCACCCTTTTAGGGCTTTTTGTGTTCTTTATGAAGTAAAGAATTGTTATTGTTTTTATTGGGGTTGACAGGTTGTTCGGCCACATATTTTTGAATATTTTGCCAAGTTTTTTGGCCATTTGAGCAGTAATATATTAATATGCAGACCTCAAGAAGATTCTTGGTGATTCTCCAATAATTGTTGCTAAGTTCTTACTATTTATTAGTATAAATCTGACATTAAGAATTTAATATTATTGTTTGGTCAGTTGTTTGTCACAGTTTAAGTTAATATGGGTGATTCATGTATGGGCAAAGATGTTTTTTCATTGGCAAAATGTACTCCGACTCAGTTGGCTACAAATCTCCCCGTTAATAGTGCACTTTGGGTTTCAGATCTCGTTTTAGTGATAGGGAGATGGTTTGTCATCATCATAATTCATCTGGCATGGTTGGACGTGTTGATACCACCTGTCCTTATGTTGTTACTCCGCTAATTGTTAATTCTTCTCTCAGTGATAATGCCACCATTACTTCAGGTGCCCCCTTCGCTTTTCATGTTCGGACTGCGAAGCAAATTATTTTGGGATGTTTATTTTTATCAAAAACGAACATGGATTTTTATTTTTAAAAGAAAAATATTTTTGATTTAGACCTCGTTCAAATGAGATAAGCATCTCGTTCAAATGAGACTGTGATTTCGTTAGAAGGGTCGTTCGTAATTTTATCTAACGAGCTTCAATCGAGGGCATATTGTTTTGACTTGTCAGAAGGTCATTTGAAGCTGGTTCGAATGAGACTTGTGTGTCGTTCAAACGAGGTTTTATTTCGTTCAAATGACGTGCCTTTTTCCTTCAAACAAGACTTGATTTTGTATCCTTATATACACCTTTGTGGAGAAGGCATCTCCATGGATGACGTGTGATTCTTTAGGGAATTCACTACTAAAGATGAAAAACTGCG
Organism: Sambucus nigra; assembly: GCA_949130495.1. Taxonomy (NCBI): domain Eukaryota; kingdom Viridiplantae; phylum Streptophyta; class Magnoliopsida; order Dipsacales; family Adoxaceae; genus Sambucus; species Sambucus nigra. Next base: position 368,987,763 of record OX422212.1, read on the forward strand.
GTTCTTCATGATTCTTGCGAGGATCATTGCTGAAGGAAGGCTCCGACTTTGTAGTTATTGAGAGAATCATAGTAGATTCCCTTGTATAATTTATAAGTTGCATTTTTTAAATTTTATAAAGTGAATAAAAGGTTTTGCCCTCAAGGGTTTTTCTCGAAACTCTGTTTTGATTGGATGTGGTGTATGTAAGAATTGCTCTCACACGTAGACCAATGAATAATAACCACTTATCCACATACGTGGTCATTCAGCCATATTGATCGGCATCAGATGTACCTAGTCGGCTAGCATACTAACCAATACCTAGAATGTGAACCATTAGGAATGGTGAACGTCGCTCGGATAGGATGGCGACCAGCGATGAATATTAATAGTCTCATTTATTGTATACAAATGTAAATGCCTGGAGATATAAAGGCATTCTGTCTCTAGGGTTCCGGACCATTATAAATGTATAATCTCCCTTAGCTCAGGGTAATGATTCAATAATTCACAAGCACACGCAACTGAGCTATTGTAACTGCCTAAAATAATACCAACTGTGGGCGTAGACTTTTTACAACTGAACCACTTTAAAACCTTTGTCTCTTGTGTGTTTATTGAGATTGCTTTTGTTATTTTATCTGTGATTATAAAATTAGATCCACTCTATTTTTATGCATCATTAGATTGGTGTCGTCTATGGGAATGAATGCTTATCGTCATTCTCTACTTATTGTATTTCTTTATTCATTCTCTATCTTAAAGAATGACCAACGTTCCGAAGAGTAGCCTGGCGGCTGGAAGTAATAACCCAAACATATTTGTTCCCCTAGTGAGACAGATTTCAGAGTATATTGCGCAACTTATCTAGAGGACAAGAAGCCATGCAAGATTCAGTTAGACAATTATCTCATATGATACAAGATAAATCCTCAAATTCTAGAAGGGATATGCCACCCCGTCAGCCATGAATGAGAGGACTTATCATTCCCGGTCTTATCATGACAGATCATATCATCCTTGAGCAACAACGTCATTACGATTAAATGATTATTATGATATGAGATCTTTCTCTAACGAGAGACCAAGCATGTTGGAACAACTGAATAGGAAATCTGCCTTTAATCGTTTAGGTCCCCGAGCAACGAGAGGTTATTGCAGGGAGCAGGAATATCAACACGAGCACATAGATGGATCCATGAGGTCCAGAGCTAGCATGAGAGGCTTTGTGCGTGCCGAATAGACTTTTCAGGAAGAAAGCTTAGAACATCTTCATAGGAAAGCCACAAAAAATGTTTCAGCTAAGTCTAAATCGAAGGAACATTCTTGGAAAGGGTCAATGCAGCGATTAGAAAATCGACTAGGGGAAATGGGAAAAATAAAAATCCTTTATAAAGGAGCTTTATCAAAGTCTCACCTTTTATTCAGGATATCGTTAACTACCCACGCCTTTCAAATTCAAACTATCAGTTGTTACTCCTAAGTATTATGGGGAAACCGATTCAGTTTTCCATATTGAGTAGTATCAATATGTTGTTAATATCTATTTTGTCCCCGATGAGATGAGGTGCAGGGCTTTCTCTAGTTCCATCACAGGTCCAAAACAAATATGGTATAACAATCTTCCGAGAGGTAAAATTTATATTTTCCATCAACTGCTGAATTATTTATTGATAACTTCTGCTTTGGAGCTAAGTCGATCAAGAGTGTTACTCGTCTCTTGGTCGTACGTCAAAAACCTGAAGAACGTACTCGGGAGTATATCACACGTTTCAACAACGAGAAACTAAAGATGGTGGATTATAAATAAAAGACAACCATTGCAACACTGATGAGTGTATTACTCACAAAGGATCTCTATTATGCTCTAGCAAAACATTCGCCCAAAACTATGACAGAGTCGATCGCTAAAGCTGGAAAGATTATGAACACTGAGGAAGCCATGGTAGCAAAAGAAGTTCTAGAGAGAAAAGAAAGTTAGAAAAATAATTCGTTCAGGAAAGATGAAAAGGACAAGAAGAGTGACAGAATTAAGAAATATGACGAGTATGCCCCCACTCAATAAGGGTGTCCATCACATATTGGAGGAAATCAGGGACAACAAATACTTGCACTGGATTAGAAAATTAAAGTCACCTCCTAACAGGAGGGATAAGTTCAAGTACTACGATTTTCATAGAGATCATGGACACATCACTGATAGTTGCATTGCCCTCAAGAATAAAGTGGATACTTTATTCATCGAGGAAAGTTAGCTAAATTTGTTGATCGAAATGGTAGCCAAGATACCAAAAGAGTATCTAAGTCACCTGGACGAGGAAAGGATGATCCGAAAAGGTCACGAAATAATAATTATGAGGATGATTTTGACTTTTTGAATAAATATGAGGACCATAAGTAGATGTAGGGATAATTTCCTTTGATTATCTCTTCATTGTATGGGGAGAAGCTGGTGGAGGAGATAGACTTGTTGAGAAGAAGGCCTATTTTAGTGAAGCCAAACCGTGTCCTACTATTAGGAAGATTGACATCTCTGAGAGAAAAGATGGTCGACCTAGGAAAGTCAACAAGGATAGATTAGTGATTGACTTTTCCAAAGATAATATAAACGGAATGCTCTATCTGCGTGATGATCCATTAGTTATCACTTGCAGGGTTCATCATGGTGGAGTGGCAAGAGTTCTAGTTGACAATGGGAGTTTTACAGACTTCTGTAGCGAAGGACTGCATGACAATAAACTACAACCTTACCACAGACCTCTCATAGGATTTTTAAGAGAAAAGATGTATCCCTTAGGAACCATTAAGCTGGATGTTTTGGTCGGTACTTGTCCGGGGAGCAGAAAGGAAATAATTTGCTTCTTTATACTAGATAATAATGTCCCTTTTAGCTTACAACATAATTCTCAGAAGAGTAGGAATTAAGCCATTGGAGGCAGTGCCATCCACTATGTATCAGTGCATGAAGTTTCCTACCAATTATGAGTCAGTGTAGTTAATGGTAATTAGATGAAAGATGGGTAATGATACTATACCTCAACCTAACAACGGGTAATACAGAGGGTCGCCACTATTAATTTCCATATTGATACCTTAGATCCTTGAGAGGAGGAAGATTTGGTAAAGGGGCAGGTAATGGAATAAACATAAACCATTGTGCTTAATGATGCAAAATCGGAAAGGACAACAAAAATTGGTTCAAGACTCACACCATATCTCAAATATGAATTAATTATATTCCTTAGATATAGGAAGAATGTGTTCGCTTGGAGACATAAAGATATACTGGGGATAGACCCCAACTTCATCTGCCGCGAGCTCAATATTTACAAGGACTCTAAACCGATCAAGCAGAAGTGAAAAGTTTTTAACCCCGAGAATAATACGGAGATCCAAGAGGAAGCAGAAAAGATGCAAAAAGCACGATTTATAAAAGATGTCAAATATCCGACCTGATTATCGAATGTGGTAATGGTCAAGAAGAAGAAGAACAATTGGTGCATGTGTATAGACTTCACTGACCTCAATAAATCATGCCCAAAAGATAATTTCCCTTTATCAAGGATTGATAAATTGGTAGATTCAACTACAAGTCATGAGCTACTTAGTTTCATGGACGCTTATTCTGGTTACAACCGGATTAAAATGAAGCCAGAGGATAAGAAGAGCACATCCTTCATCACCAGTTGAGGAATATACTACTACAATGTTATGCCCTTTGAGCTAAAAAATGTTGGAGCAACATATCAGAGGTTGGTAAATAAAGTTTTCAAGAACAGATTGGCAAAAACATGGAGGTGTATGTAGATGATATTCTCACTAAGAGAAAAATTACTGCTGAGCATATTATTAATTTGACCCAAACATTTAACCAGCTAGAGAAACATCAAATGAAGATCAATTTTACTAAGTGTATCTTCGGAGTATAGGAAGTAATGTTTTGGGGGTATATTGTAAATTAAAGGATAATTGAAGCCAATCTTGATAAAATAATGGCTTTACCAGAGATGCAGCCCCTTACCAGTGAAATGGATGTGCAAAAACTAACAGTAAGAGTAGCAACTCTAAATCGTTTTGTTTTGCGAGCAAGGGATAAATGTATACCATTCTTTAAAGTGCTTAAAAAGACTTTTGAATGGAATGATGAATGCGAGGAACCTTTTATGGATTTGAAGAAGTACTTGGATCTCCCCCACTACTATCCCAATTAGTTTTGGGCGAGAAATTATACTTGTATTTAGCTGTTTCAGAGTCCACTGTTAGTTCAGCTTAATCTGACTAGAGGAAGGAGTTCAAAAGCCTGTGTACTATACTGAAAAAGCATTTCTAGGAGAATAAATCAAATATCCACGCTTGGAGAAGTTAACATTGGCACTCATTGAAGCTTTCAAAAGAATGAGGCCCAACTTTTGGGCCTACAATATTTTGTTGAGCTTGGAGAATATGAGATTGTTTATGAGCCAAGAATCTCCTTGAAAACCCAAGCATTGGAGAATTTCATAACATAATTCACTGATGCAGAAGTGCCTGACAATCTAAGTTTGCCTGCCAAGCAGACTTTTCCACAAGATAGCTCAACTCAAAAGTAAACTAATATGGTTATCAATAAACCAGAATCATCGGTTGTTTAAGATAGAGATCTACGGCTAGATGAACAAAGCAATAAGGTTTTCAAATATGGAAAGTGAGCAAAAGAAGACTTTAACAACGGCATCCCAATTTTGAAGTGGCAGTGGGGATGGACTCATTATCAACACTCCAGACAATTTATATGTGGAATATGCATGGAGATTTTAATTTTAAGCGTCCAATAATGAAGCTGAGTACGAAGCATTAATTATAGGATTAGAACTAGCCTCATATTTAGGTGTCGAGAAGGTGATAGCACACAGACTCACAGTGATTCTTAAGTTATTGTTCACCAGCTACTTCAGATATGCAGAGTTAAATGAGAAATAATGATAATGTACCTGAGGCTACGGAGGTCAACTCTGTCACACCCTGTAAAATCCGACAGACGGGGTGGCCAGCCACCGCCGTCGAACTATGCCGGGCGTGAACTAAATAAATACCATTCTTAGCATGAGACATAAATAATTAGTCCATAAGATAAATAATTGAATCAATCTCAAATGATCATAAACCACTAAGCGATAAAAGATCCATCACATGCTAACTCCGAATAAATCCAATCTCCAAAAATGATTAAATAAAATCTGAATAATAAAGATCTGAATAATCCAACATAAATCCTCTAAACAACTTTGGAACCGAATGGCCCAATAAAACTCCAATGAAGTCTCATAATTAAATAATACTGGAAAAGAAAGTCTAACTAAACTATGCCATAAAATAAATAACTCTAGTTGCACCTCCAAATGATAACTCTGATAAACTTACGCAGCTTCTCCAATTCTAATCCTGAAAAAGATTAGTCAACGCATCGATCAGAGCCAAATCCCTGAGCAAGAATACACACTACTCCCCTCAAATAGGATCCTTGAATCCAGACAGTAGCATTCTACGCAATAAATATCACAATAGAATATTTTAAATTAAACGGGATAATTAAAAGCGATAAATATAAATCACTAATTACCCGCAGAAATCCCCATTTATAAAGGCACACCAATATGATTTTAAATTCCCAAGTCCCACAATGTTAATTTAATTAAATTAACCAACTTTATTGTTCTCACTTTTTTTATTAAAGTGTCACACTTCCCCTTGTCAATCGTCCTCTGACCCGTTTAAACTATCGGCCCCGACACATGACAAGGTTCCACATACTACACGACATAAATCGTCCTCTGAACCGTTTAAACTGTCGGCCCCGACACATTATGTTGCCACAAATTTTAATACCCGTTTTTATCTTAGGCATTAATTCTCAATTTCTCAATTTATAATCACCCCACCCTTTTAATCGATGTGAGATCCTCAAAATACCCCTTAGTCCCATAACTAAGCTTCCCCAAGTTAGTATTACGTTCTACCCTATGTATAGGAAGAATTTATATCCTAAACTTCGACCTAGTCTCATGCCTAGGCTAGCGTAACGATGAAAAAGTACCAAAATCAACCAACCCCCAAGATGATAAAAACGCGATAATCTACCCTCACTAGTCACATACCTAGAAGGCGTAAATCATTAAAAGGCCTACCCACTAGTCCCATACCTAGAAGGCATCCTAAAGTATAAGGATAACAAAATTACCCAACAGCCCGTCGTCACAAAGGCAATATAATAATACCAAAAAGTCACACAAACAAACATAATTAATCAACGTATAAAACTACGCATGATAGTCCAATTCAATTTAATCATAATTTAATTATCACCTCGTCATAAACCTTCAATTAATCTCATTTAATTATTTAAATTAAATATACCGCTATTTTATCTTTTAAAACATCAAACTTCTAATTTCATTGTTTCAACACAAATTACATGAGTTATACGCCCCCAAATCCATTTATTTTAAAACTAGGTTTTTCTACATGCAACCTACACTGATAAAACCCAAAATCACTCACGAATCCTACGCACCCAAAGGGTTATGAATATTATTCAGATTAAAAGATTTTATAAAAACAGCCCCATAGTTAGTGTCCACTTTTTTAATTAAGTTACTAATTATTTTTAAGAAAACATGTAATTAAGTATTTAGGCAGCACTTAAAACGCGTAATACTAAAGGAAAAGAATAGAGAATTCATGCATGTGAAGATTGTATTAAAAATCTGATTAGAAATCTAGACTCCTCTTTAAAAATTAGCAAATAAGTGTTCTTGAATCAATCTTGATTAAGCCCCAATTAAGCCTCCCAAAACTTGTGACAAAAACTTGATTATGAAGAAGGTTGATGATTATGAGTGAGGAAAAATATTTGGAAGTATTCTCTGGTGAAAAACTTGAGAAAAAGTGATTATGAGAAGTCCCCCTACGGATTAACAAGGTTATATAGTGATTAGGAGTCCTAATCCTACACAAACTCTAATTAAAAATAACTTTCAGCGCAAGTTTTCTGAAGGCATCGATCGATCTATGAAAATCATCGATTGATCGATCATGCCTAAAATCTGACAGTTTCCCTTAAAAATGCCATAAGGCCAAATATTAAAAATTCTATATAAAATCCGTTTTAACTCCGATTTCAATTCCGCTTGAAGTTTTATTCTTCTAAAATCATAACCAACATATTTAGCCAATAAAAATTATTAAATTCAAAATTTTATTTTTCTCGAATATTCGAATTATTTAATTAAATTAATTAATAAAAACACGGGGTGTTAAAAAATCCTCGTTTCCTGCAGTCAAGATGGTCCGAATTCTAAGAATAGGTAACGCCCGAGCAGATGCCTTTGCACGGTTGGCCTCAGCAACTCCGATGGAGCTCAGACGAACCATTTCAATCAAGATTCTCACTAGCAGAAGCATTAATGTAGACGTTTCCAGTATAATCTCTTTAGAATTAGGACCCTCTTAAATAGATCCAATTAAGGATTATATTAAAAAAGGGTTATTGTCATCCGACTAAAAAGAATCAAGGAAGATGAGATACAAAGCAAACTGTTACATCTTGGAGAATGGTGTTCTCTACAAAAAAGGCTACACAGTCTCTTTAATTCGTTGTGTCAATCCAACTGAAGTAAATAATCAGATCAAAGAAGTCCATGTGGTGATCATTCAACCGGAATATCTTTGGGACAAAGAATAGCCATGCAAGGCTATTATTGGCCAACAATGAAAGCAAATTATGTTTGCTTCACCAAGAGGTGTGACAAGTGCCAAAGGTTTGCTACCATCCACAAGAGACCAGGGGATTCCATAAATCCTATTACTTCCCCCTGGACCTTTGCTATTTAGGGGATAGACTTGGTCGGTCCATTGCTGACCACTAAAGGCAGGTTTAAGTATTTAGTTTTTGCAGTAGATTACTTCACCAAATAGGTGGAGGTTGAGCCCTTAATTAATATGCCCTATCAGAAACTCTTTCAGTTCATATGGAAGTAAATCATATGTCGCTGTGGAATGCCTTATGCTTTCATCACTGATCATGGTACTCAATGAGGAGTTTGAGGAATACTGCATTCGCTCCAAAATTCAGAAACTTCATTAAGCACCTGGGCATCCACAATGCAATGGTCAAGTAAATATCACTAATAAAACCTTGTTCGATGGCTTGAAGAAAAGGTTGGATGATGCTAAGGGGAACTGGATCAATGAGTTACATAGCGGCCTTGGGGCTTAAGGACTACATCGAAAACGACGACAGGAGAAACTCCATACATGCTAGCTTTCGACAGTGAGGCATTAGTACCAACTGAAATAGGTCTATCGACTGATAAGGTACTAAATTTTGATTCCCCTAAGAGTGATCTAATGAGGCGACTAGATCTCGACGTGATTGAAGAAGTCAAGGAGGATACTGCAATTCAGATGGTTGCTTATCAACAAAGGACTGCTAGGTTTTACCAGTAGAGGGTTAATCCAACTAGATTGAAACATGGATATCTTACACTTAAGAAAGTGATTCAGAAGAATAACAAGTTGGAGCCCAATTGGCATGGTCCATACCGTATTTCAACAGTTATCCGACCAAGAACTTATCGCCTAGAAACATTGGAAAGCGAAGAATTCAAGAATCCCTGCAATGTCAACCAACTCGGCAAATATTATTAGTAATTTTGTTTTAATGTAATCAATTATTCAATTAAACGAAGTTGTACGTTTCTTTCAATTATACTTCCTTTTTATGTTTTGTTTTTTGGAGTATGGTGTGATACCACCTTACTAAAAGGTTTTATTTAATTTTAGTTCAAACTTTTTCAACTTAAAAAAAAAGAAACAAAAAGTTTAGTTTGGAATTCCTTCTAATTCAAACTTTGAAATTCTTTCCAATTCAAACTTTTCAAACTTCATAAAATTTATTATTCAAACTTTTCCAACTTCAGAAAAGTTATTATTTAAACTTTTCCAACTTCAGAAAAGTTATTCTTTAAAACTTCATGTATGATTTCGTCTTCGATAAACCACGAACAAAAAGTTAGTAAAACTTCATGTAAGACTCAAACACAAGAGGTTTTACCCTACTAAGTTAAAACACGGGGATAACTATACATTCCTAATACACTTGGTCGCCATTAATTACTAATGCTACAACTTAGTTTAACAAAACTATTTACAGTTTTATCTAAGATTGTTAGTCGAATTGAAGACATTACAAATAGATTCAACCATGAATCAAACCTTTCACATTTAAGCAGATTACTTAGTCGACAAGTTCATTAACTAATCATAAGGCAGGTTACCTAGTCAGCAAGTTGATTAAAATCAATCACAAAGCTTAAATAAAAACATAAATATATCACAAGAGTACTTATTGAAAAATAAGTCCATTTTATTCCAAACACTTGGCGTTATAATCCAAAAATAAAGAAAGTACAAAGTTTATCCTACTAGATGTTTTTCTTCCTTCGGCTTTGCTTATCCATGCAGGAGGCTTATCAAGGGTGATCGGGAGAGTAATGGATCCAAAATCCCTTAGTCTGGAATATCTGTTGCTACTCGGTCGATCTAGTAAATGTTGGGGCCGAATAAACTCATCTTCTCCTTCAAGGCTATAGTCCCCTATATACTTTCTGATTAAGCTCTGAGGAATGGAATTAGGAGAAATCCAACTAAATTTAATGGAGAAAGGAGGATTAGGATATTCCAACATTCCTTGGTCATTCCAATGCCACAGTTCATCACCCTTAGGAATCTTTAGCAGACCATGCGAGTTCAACTAACCCCTTTTATATCCCTTATTCTTGGCCTGCTCTATGTGCTTATCCAAGTAAGTCAGGGCTACATCATACCCATCCATCCAAAAAACTTTGGGTTGCTTATGGAAGTGGAAAATAATTCGTTCCACCTTATCTTGAAGTTTTTTATTGGCCTTATCCTTCACCCGAAGCATCGCATCTTGGTCGACCAAGGTTTTCTTGATTCCATCCTCATCAATGGTTGGTCGAATAATTATACTTTGCCTAGAAGATTGGCCATACTTAGTTTTCTTCTTTTGCAAGGCCTCTAACTCTTCTAATAACCTGGCATTCTAAGTCTCTAAAAATGGCACCCCCTCATCCGGACCAGGGTTAGCTGATTTCTTCAAACTTTCAAGCTCATTCCTCAGAGCATTATTTTTTTCTCCAAAAGGGCAGTAATTGATCGGGCACTCTCAATTTCTTGATTCAATGACAGTTCCTTCTTATTCATGGCATAAGTAATATCTTGTACCTTTTTATCAGAGCCCCATTATTCATTCATTGCCTTATATTTAGCCTCATAGACAGAATGAAGCAAGGATAGAGAACGTTTATGATCTTCCTGAAGTTACTCGATCATCTCATTGTAGGCAACGTTATTCACCACTACTCTATCTAAAAGATAATAAAGATGAACATAAGACTCCTTCACTTGGTCAGAGGCATCTGGGCCGAGTAATCCCATTAAATCTCCCTCAGTCAATGGGGCATAGCCAGCCTCAAGAAGATTTCTACATCGCCTGAGTTGGTCGGATTCAGCAGAGACTATCGTTTTCTTCCTAGCATCAAACTAGAAATTTACACATATGAGTTGATTTAGCCGAGGAAGAAAACAAATAGCATAAACAATATTGAGGATAACAAGCAACAAGCAATCAACGTCACATGAAATTATAAGTAATTAGGTAAAAATATGTTTTTCCATTAATCATTCCATGGTTACAGAGTTGATTTCATTAGAAAAAGAAGAGGAAATGGAAAATACATAAAAGAAAAGGTAGAAAATAACTTACTAAAATAAGATAAACCTTATCCTTATCCTTGTCCTTGTCCTGCTCATTGGTTTTGGCCTGATCAGCAGCAGGCAGGTCGACAAGATCAATAGGCACCATAAATAACTCACCAGAACCCTCATCATCATCATCATCAAAGTCTTCATCCAGATTGGGGGCAGTTTATGGGTTATGTCTCTAAAAAAGTTCAGAGTCTGCCTGAGCGCTGACCTCTTTCAAAGCTTTAGACCAAACCCTCCTTGAAAAATAATTTTCTGGCATACTCTATTTGGATGGTATAAGTAGCAAAGACCTTTTACCATCCCTTATTGGCAGCCTATTTCTTGTCTTTCTTGCCCTTATCCTTAAGAGCAGAGTTATTAATAATCGGGATTATAATCTTATCTTCAGCAGCCTTTGCCCAGCGCTCAGCTTCATTAATTATCAACATGGCCTAGGTCAACTCATTAACAGCAGTCTTTTATGCCTCCTATGCTACTCTATCCTGGTTCTCGGTAGTCTTAATCTTGTCCTCTCACGCTTATTTTTAACTCTTAAGGGTTTCACTAAATGCTTACAAGGATTTTTGCAAATCTGCAAGAGCTTCATCAACATCAGCCAAGGAAAAGGACCTTATTTGGTCATCCTTCTCCATCATCTAATTAAAATCCACCAAGAATTGCAAGAGAATTAATATGTTATCAGTTTAGAAGAAAGGTGTTAAATGATTGGTAAATGTCAAACAGAAAGATTAAGAATTTACAAAGGCCAATGTTTGAGCAACCCTCTCAGTTAATCAGGCTCTAGTCATGGGGCTGCAGTCGACCTATCTGCCGATAAAGTTCCAGCTTTTATCAACTCCCTAGCCAGCCCAGAGTTGATCACCACTAAAGCATTCTTAATTATGCCTTGCTCGGTAGCATACTTCTTCGCCAACTCAGCAGCTTTGGCCAACTCAGTGGATTTTTTATCCTAAACTTCATGGCCAGGCAAACCTTTCTTCAACCTCTTATATTGAGGTTCTTCAATTCTGGCCTCCTCGAGAACTTGAGGTGTCTTCTCAATGGCCTAAGACCTCTTGTCAGCAGCAGTAGTTTTTTTAGTAGAATGAGGAGAAGATCTAGACCCATCCAGCTAGTTAGGAATCTTCATCTTCACCATCTCTACAGTAAGGGAAGTATGGATGGTGGTGATATCAAGGGATTCAAAAGAGGAATATGTACTCCTTAAACAAATTCTACTATAATCAACTCAGCAGTAGAGGATGTGAAAATGGGTTCCTCATCTAGAAGACTGGGCATTTAAGGCAGGGTGACAGTAGGGTGAGCAACAAAAGAGGTGATCAAATTTTACTTTGGGGTGTTCCTCACCAAACTTTTGTTAGATCGCCCACATGAATTTTAGGTCATTGATAATTGTGTCCTTCTCTTTTGGACACTTCTTCTCACTTTCCTCTGAATAAGAACAATATGACATGGTAAGTTGTCATTTCATCAAATAGTTAGTAAATGACAAAGAAAATGAAGTTAAAATGATTTACAACCTATGCCATGCCGTGATTGAGGGCATATAGGTCCACTATATTTCTCCCCCTCGGGAAAGGGAACATACTTTCAGTTCTTTATTACTACTCCATGGTCCCAGTAGTCTTTATTAGAATCGGGGGGATTTACAACTAATGCACTATTGGCATGCCTAGTTTTTAAATAATAAGTGTTGTCACTATTGGCACCCCACTTATAGTAAAACATCAACTCAGGAATCCCTGTTCGAGTCCTATAAACCGCATTAAGCCTATTTATCCCATTTACTACTCTCCAAATATTGGCGGCTATCCTAGCTGGAACAACGTCGAAGTATTGACAAAAATGAAGAAAAAGTTAGTTTGGGGGAAAGGTTATGCCACACTCAGCTATAAAAAGAGTTGGGATCCAGTGTCCCTCTTCCAAAGATAGAATAGTAAGGAGACCATAATCTACAACTTTTATACCCACCCAGTTCAAAATTTTCTTAATTATCCTAAGCTCGTCCAAATAATGTTTGTCTACAGCATACACCACCATGGTTGAAAGCAAATAAATTCAAAAAGAGAGGAAGAAAAGAAAGGATAACTTACATAGATCTAAAGATAACAGCATGAATTGGAAAAATGATGGTGGCTAGCAAGCAGCAAAGTATTGAAAAAGAAAAGCTTGAAAATAAAGAAAATATTGGAAACAAAGTAAAAAGGTTCGAGGTAACAAAAATGGAGGGATTTTTTATCTATTTATAGGTTGCCTCGAGAATAGGGACAAAATGATTAACTGCACTAACAATTGAACTACTGTTGTGTACACATTTCCCAACACGCAAAAGGACTAGTATGACCTTTAGCGGTTCAAAAAATTTTGAATTATTTACAAAAATACCATCATCAATAGTGCCAGTGAATTTTTTTACAATTTCGGGAGGTCGGCTGCCAGCCAACGATCACACATTATGTCAAGCAACATTTAAAATAAACACTCCATACTTTTGATCAATCATCAAACATAGAGTATTGGGGGGTTTTTTTGTATGTAATAATTGCTCTCCCACGTGGACCAACGAACAATAAACACTCGTCCTCCTATGTGGCCATTCAATCATCTTAATCAGTATCAAAGATACCTAGTCGGCTGGCATATCGACCAACACCCAAAAGTGAACCATCATGAATGGCGAACGGTGCTTGGATAGAATGGCGACTAGTACTGAATATCAATAGTCTCATTTATTGTATATAGATGTAAATGCTTGGAGATATAGAGGAATTCTGTCTCTAGGGTTCCGAACTATTATAAATGTATAATCTCCCTTAGCTCAGGGGGACAATTCAATCATTCACAAGCACGCCCAGCTGAGCTATTGTAACCACCAAAAATATTACCAACAGTGGACGTAGGCCTTTTACGGTTGAACCACTTTAAAAATCTTTATCTCTTATGTGTTTGAGATTGCTTTCATTATTTTATATGTGATTATAAAATTGGACCCACTCCATATTTAGACATCAACAGATATCATGCTTATTTTTATTTAAGTTTTGAATCACATAGTTGCATGTTCTATAGCTAATTAAAATTTGGTGTGGATTGTCATCTGAATTCAATAAGTTTACGCCATTATATAATTACGCACTCTTAAATTGATATCAAAGCCTTCCACTCCTGCAAGTGGTGTCAGATTATACTTACCGCCTTCTCAAATTGGTATCAAAGCATGTTGCACTAAATTATCGTGTTAGATATTTATTTAGTGCTTTGGGTGTTTTATTTTTCTCTCGATGGAATCCTCTAGTTTTGACGACTCAAATCGTTTGAATTTGAAGTTTGCTAAAAGAATTGAGATTCTTGAAAAAAAAAATCATCTTAAATCCACTGTGGATCTTTTGAAAACTGTTCAAAATCAAAGAGATTTCTTTCATGAGAAACTTGTGGACATGGACCGTGATTTTAGAAAATTATAATTGTCCAAGAAAAAGAGTGACGATAGAGTCCGATTTTTAGAGCAAGAATTATAGGACTTGAAAAATTCTAAGGTTAATGTATGTGTTGTTGAGGATAGTGTTTTGATTAATGATTTTAAGGCACAAGAGAAGACTCTTAGGGATAAGTTTGCTTTCATTGAGGGGGAGCGAGATAAGCTTTCAGGATTGATTGAACATATGAAGAAGGGGTCCCTAAAATTGGAAGAGTTTAATTCTTTGCCTAAGTCTAAAATTTTGAAGTTAAAGGATAACTTAAACGACTCGAGTAGTGTTGGTAGTAATGGTACTGGCTCACATGTTTTTAATGCTTTGAGTGTTAAACTAAAGACCATAGTTTGTTTTATAGGGTCAAACACATCCCAAGATATTAGAAAAGGTCAACCTATAGGTAACATTCCTCGCGTTTACACATGTTCACATTGTGGTAGGAAAGATCACTTAAGGTGTTTTTGTTATGATCTTGGAAGAGGTCCTAAGAAGTTTAAGTCTAGTGTTCATTTGGTTCCCGAATCCCGTCGCGTTAAGTATACACCTATTTGGGTTAGGAAATTCATTTTGAAAGAGCTAGATGATAAACTAGTTGATTCTCGCATGCTTGCACATAATGCTTCACATGTTATATCTTAGGGATGATTGTTTGCACGATTTTATTTGTCATACTCGAGTTGTGCTTCATGAAATATTTTTTCCAGTGTTATGACATGTGTATCCTTTATATTCTATTTTTCTTTTATTGAGTCGTATTGAAAAAATACAAAAAGATTTTATTTTGAAAAAAACAAAAAGACTTTATTTTGATAAATTTTTTAAAAATACAAAAAGATTTTCGATTTTTGTATATTTTTGTTTTACACATTTAGTGTGGCATATTGGCGTATTTAAATCCAATTCACTCTGCAATTTCCATGTGGCTAGGACATTTGGCTATGACTTTAGGTACTTAGATCGATCTTAACCATTTTTATGGAGTTGTTTCGAACTTGATTTGCATTACGGATTCGATTTTGTACATGCCACCTCTAACACATGCACGAGCTTTATGAACGTTTAACTTCTCATGTACATTTGAACTTGGTGAGATGTTCTCCCATCAATTTTTTTCATCGACATGTTTATGCGACTATGGGTAATTTGTGCATGTAAGAACCGTTGCCCGCTAGATTTTGTTTAGTATTGAAAAAATATGAGTGTAAACGGAAAAAGGCTGCGAAAGATAGGTTGACTTTGCATGAAAGCCCCGATTTGAAAGGAACCGAAGAAAAAATTAAGGCAATAAAAATATTAAAAAATTGTCAAAAGGGACCAATATAGTTTAGCTTGTTTAATCATTCAAAATAAATCACTTCAAAAGAAAAAGGAAAGAAAAGAATAGAATATATAATTATGTTTATCTTTTGAGGGAGTTTAGTTGAAGATCAACAGGTTTGCACAATGAATCCTAGTATACTTATTTTGTCATCATGCTATTGATTTGTAGAATGATCAATATTCTAAGCTTGTGTGCATTGTGCTTGTTTAGTTCATTAAGTTCAACTTTATTTGTCACTTGAGGCTAAATCTAATTAATAAAGGTTTGTGCTCAATTAGAACTTCTTAAACATATTTGATTATTTGGGTTATAATTATTTTGTTATTAGTTCACACCCATACATTTCATCCCACATGTTTAGACACCTCGATACTATGCTAGTGTGTAAAGCTTATATATTTTGTGTCATGTTTTTAAGATTGTTTATACCTATATATGTGTGTCGGATTTTCGTTTATATATTTTGCATATAATATATATGGTATTATGTTGTATTTATGAAAATTATTTTTTTTAGAAAAATTCAAAAATAGTTGGTTGTGTTTGCCTTTGAGATTATCATTACACATGCTTAATTTATATCTTTTTGTAATGATATTTTATCTTCTACGTGATGATTTGCTTTCATTGTTATCTTTACTTCTTTGTCTATTTCGGATAAAAATAAAGGAGGATAGCAAATTAAAAAGTGAGTTTTGATGAGTCTTATTTGCGAGGGGGAATTTAATTAAAGTTTTTACCCTATTTTAAACTTGATGCATCACGAGGTATATTTCTTTTACTCATGTGTGTAGGTACTTAAAGCGAAATTCAATACACACAAATAAAGACAAATTTTGTGGAAGGGAAGAAGAAGAAGTTTGAAGACAAAGAGACTTATGCCATTCCGTTCTAAGGTTAGGAAGGGTGTTAGGATTTTTGTCATATGAGATTTTTTATTTTAAATTGGTGTTCGGTTATATTTGTTTATTTTGTACCGGAATATCCAAAAGGGGAGATTCGTAAGAACAACTTTTCTAATATTGTTCATAGTATAGGCATTTTTATGTTTTAGGCTAATTTGGCGTGTCCCGGTACAAATTATCACGCGCCGCCACAACGAACCAAACTCGAGCATCTCTAAGTTTAAATACTTTTCGACATCCCATAAAGGTATAAATCAATTTAGAGATTAAATTAATTCACATAAATTATTTTTTGGATGTTTATTTTATAAAAAACGAACAAGGCTTTTATTTGTAAAAGAAAAATATTTTTTATTTTAAACCTCATTCAAACAGGATAAGCATCGCGTTAAAACGAGATTGTGATTTCGTTAGAAGGGTCGTTCATAATTTTATCTAACGAGATTCAATCGAGGGCGTACTATTTTGACTCGTCGGAAGTTCGTTTGAAGCTGGTTCAAACGAGATTTGTGTGTCCTTCAAGTGAGATTTTATTTCATTCAAGCAAGACTTGAATTTCGTTTGAACGAGCATGTCGCCTCAAAATTTGTGAACAGCCTATAAATACATGTTTCAAGTTCAATTTGTTTAAGAATTTTGCCAGATCTGTTTTTACATATCTTTTGCAAAAGTTTTTCTTTGTTTAGTGTTCCAAAACACTTTTTAATTCACAACGTACACCCCGAAAATTGTTCTTGTGAATTCTTTTAAACTATAAAAAGTTTTGTATCCTTATATACACCTTTGTGGAGAAGGCATCTCCATGGCTTACTTGTGATTCTTGAGGGAATTCACTATTGAAGACGGAGGGTTGCGGTTCTTGTGATTCTTGTGAGGATCATTGCTGAAGGAAGGCTGTGGCTTTGTCGTTCTTGAGAGAATCATAGTAGACTCTTTTATAGAATTGGTAAGTTCCGATTTGTAAATTTTATAAAGTGAATAAAAGGTTTTGCCCTTAGGGGATTTTTGCTCAAACTCAGTTTTAATTTCATGCTTATTTTGATTTAAATTTTGAATCACATAGTTGCATGTTATAGGGATAATTAAAATTTGGTGTGGATTGTCATCCGAATTCAGTAAGTTTACGCCATTAGATAATTACGCACTTTCAAATTGGTATCAGAGCCTTCCACTCCTACAAGTGGTGTCAGAGCATACTTACAGCCTTTTCAAATTGCTAAGTTATCATTATAATGAACGACTTGAAAATTAAGATGAGTCTTATTTTTAAAAATCAATATGGTGATTTGGGGTAATTATAACGAAATCATGACACTAACTCGAGGGTTATTAGAATGAATAAAGGACAACAGCTCGGGGTAAACATCCCGAACAAAGTTTTAACACAATAAAAAAATTTGTTCTTCGTTCGGTATTAGCATATCGAGAAATGGAACCATGTTTGGCATAAACTCCCTGAACTAACCTTGTTTTTTAAAAAAAATATTTTGGTCTGATAGGATCACCCCGAAAATCATCATCGTCCTCGGGTCCCAATACCAAACCACTGTGAATCTCCGTTTGGGGGGTTAAGCTTTTCTAAGTTAAAAATATATATAATAAACGTGTGTGTTGTAAAAATAACCTCTAACATATTATTTGGGTTATTTTCATTTATTTTAGGGTGACCATAATCATTTTCAACACCTTTCATTACGTCTTGTAACTTCAATATGGAAATTATGGTAACTTCAATGGATGAAAATATGGTTTCAGCATTAATGATTACTATCCCGAGTTCTAATGTAAAGATTCAGGATAGTATCTTGGTGAAGTTTGTGCAAGGTTTGAATAAGAGGATGGTTTGAGAGAAAAAATGAAAGTGGAGTCCAGTTTGAGTGTGCAAAAATTATTTATTCTATGGGTTACCCTTAGCGAAAAGATATAAAAAAACTCTTATGGTGTTATCTTTTACATGTTATAAAATGATTTATGAAGCATTAATTTTACTCTTCTCTTAGATTGTCCACGTGTCATTTTTGTTTTGAAATATAATAACTATACTATCCCATGAATAAATTTGTACCTATTCATTTCATTATCTCTGACCCATTCCTTTCATATCAAACCCAATCTATTCATTTTCCATCTACCATACATTTCACCTTGGTCCCTCTCGATCACTTTCCTAAAAGCATCCACCTCTCAACCATGCCACATGGCATTAATTGATATCCCAAAGTAAACGTTGAGTGCTCCAACTATATTTCTAGCTTTTCATAATTTGTTAGAAACCTTTCTATGTCTTTTTCTTTTCATATCTACTCTGTTTCGTGTCTTTTCTTCTCCTCTTTTATATAATAACCCTTTATCATCTGACTCCAACTGTTCAAATTCTTTACACGAAAATTTATGTTTCCTTTTACTAAATTATATTTTTGGGTTTATATAATTAATATGATTTTTCTTCTTCAATTTGAATAAGAAGATAACTGATATGGGAGATAAATAAAGAGCTAAAGAGATAGAATCATACACCCATAAATTTCCACTGAGTATGTGCTCACTTGACTATCTGTGAACTCAATTCAAAGATCTGATAGCAGAAAAAATTCATTCCAGTGAATATATGCTACTTATCATGGAGAAAGGAAAATAGGTATTTTAGGTTTTGATATTGTGTTTTCACTAATTATAAGTCATATTACAATAATAGATAGTTTGGTTGCCTCATTGGTAGAAAATAACATTGTTTTTTTAACCTCTTTAGATTAATATTTTGTTATATTTGACCATTCAATTTGATTTATCATTGTGAACACCCTATGTATGTATATTTATGCTCTTCGGTAAAACTTTCATATGTTGAGTTGTTTTACATTTAATTTTACCCCATTATGTTTTGTCTGAATTATATTAGAAAATGTTGTCATTTAATGATTGAGTATTAGAAATATATATACTACATACTGCATTATATCGTTGTAAGTCTTTTTAAAATGACATTTTTTAAAAAATTATAATATTAACTTAGGGAAAAGTCCTAATTACTTCTATAATGAGTCAGTGATCCCAAGCGTTTTTTTTTTTACCGGTACCATAACTACTCCACGATTAAGGGAATCACGGTTACAGAAGTCAACATGTTTATTATTAAGACTAATTTACCCATATAGCAGTTATGAGTCGTGGTGAAAATTTTGAATGTGGTTGTAGATCGTGGTGAAGAATCCAAACTATCATTCAATTCTTCAATAGCAACCACTCATTTCTAATTTGACAAATCTGGGTTACAAAAATTTGATTTTTTTTTTGTTCTATAGTTCACAATCTTCCATTTCTTCAACAGCTGCAACTTCATCTTTATGTCGAAATTAGCCCATTTCTTCAACAAATATGGGAAGGTATAAAACATCATCTACTTTCTAACTTTTTTGGTTGTATTTATCTTATGTTTCCATTTAGACAAAACATGATTCCTGTTGCTGTCATTTTTGGAGTCCCCATGCATGCCCAATTATTCAATAGAAGGCATAAAAAACTCTATGGGATGTATTCCATATATTCAAATTATACCCGTATTAAGTCTTAAATAATTACAGTGAGCATCATTATATAATTTTATCTCAGTTGTTTATTTTCACACTATTTATATATTGTCGTCATACCCAAATGAGTTAGTGTGCGATTATAGTCAGTTAAATGTATTTCGACGGAATTCGTACCCAACAAATAATCAACATGGTATTATTTCATCGTAGTTTTCGAGTTTGATATTTTTTTTATGTTATTACAGTGTTTTAGATTGTTTGGGATATGGTAAATATGTTTTTGTCATATTGTTTATATTTTTTGTCATACCCAATTGAATTATTGTAAAATTATAGGTATTTTCATTTGTTTTGGGGGATTTTTGTGGAGAAAGTTCTGTATTACATGATTTAAGAGTCACTGGCCATACTGATTTTTATTTAGATGACGGTCACACTTTATTTGATATGTTAAAAATGCAGCTGCATAGGTAATTTATCATATGATATCATATTGTAATTTCAGTGCTATCTATAGCATATGATATCTTATTGAGTATATGTTTCGTAAATTACGCATGAATTGTACGACATTATAGTAGTGATAGTGAATTGATCATGATAATCTAAATTTATCGCTCTGCATGATAAAAATAAGTTATGTTATAGTAATTAGTTGCACTAATTGTCATTTAATAGTAAGAGCTGTTTTAAGGGCACTATTTGTTTGAACGAAGGTTGTTTATGCACTAAAATTTAAAATAAATGAGTTATGTAACCATAACTATGTTTATTTTATCAAGTCAATGTGTAACCTTTGTGCAGTCCAAATGATGAGATGAAGCTGTTGAGGTGTACGTATCAATCTATTGCCTTCATGGTTGGATTAATGTCGATGGCGTCCTATAAGGAATTATGCAACGCGATTATCAATAAATTTCCTAGTTTATGTCACAATAAGTTCCAGATATGCTACTTTTTCCCAAATCAGCCAATATGTACGGTGGTATCCGACATGGAGGTGCATATGATATTCGTGTATCAAGAGTATGTTAATTCCCCTATTATTGATATTGTTGTAACTAGTGTTGGCGAAAGTAGTACATCCACTGGTCAAATTATTTGTGCGGTGGAATATGATGAACCGATAGACTTGGACTTGATGTTGACAAAAGAGGATGATGCCGAATACGGTGGTATGTTGAGCTTGGATACATCACGTGCATATTTATCTACAAGTTGGAGGAGCTATATTACACATGTAGGGCAGCATTTTGAATCAGAAAAGGATGTTCGCGATAAGTTAAGTAAGTTTGCACCTGAGTGTGGGTTTTCATTTGTATATGTGAAGAATAAGAGGGTTAGGGTGACAGCTATTTGTATGAGGAGGTTTACAGATGGATGTGATTAGTATTTTCACTCACGTATATGTTGGGTTAATGATTTATTTTACATCAAAGATTAGAACAAATTACATAAATGTATATGCCATATTAAAGAATAGAAGAGTAGCATAGTTAACTCAAAAGTAGTGGTTTCAATTGTTCACGAGACGGTGCATGACAAACCGTTGATATATCCGAAAGAGATATGTAGTGATATTAAGCAATCTTATGGTTTTGATGTTATGTATTGGAATGAGAGGTATGGGAAGCAATTGGCGAATAAGGAGTTACACGGGGATGAGTCTCATTCGTACAGGTTATTATAAAGTTTTTTAATGGCCCCGAAACAATCTAATCCCGATTCAAATATTGTGATTGAGTGTAAGCTTGGTTCTCATCGCTTTAAGCGTTATTTTGTCGCATTGGGTGCTTGTATAGATGGTTTTAAGTACTATAGACCAATTTTGTGTTTGGACGACACATTCTTAAAAAGCAAGCATCGTGGTACTTTATTGGCAACAACTGGGAAGAATAGTAACCAAGGTATTCTATATACATATTTAATTTTTTTAAATATTGTTACGTTTTATAATTCATTAAATGGTCTTATCGATTTTTTATTTATAGGTCTTTTCACATTTGCTTTTGCAGTGTTGATGTGGAGAACGATTCAAATTGGAGTTGGTTTCTCGAGATACTAAAAAATATTTTGTATAACGATGAAAGACAAATTCTGATCGTCGTCAAGGTATTCGCGATTGTGTGGCCCGTATATTTTCGATGTCTGCCCACGGTTATTGTCTACACCATTTAAAGAACAATCTAATGCTTAAGTATCCAGGAAATTATGGATCAGATTTCAGGAAAAGGATTGAGACTCTTTTTAAGAAGTGTGCGTATGCTCCAACAAAATCTTCATTTCACACACTTTTAAATCTTTTGAAAAGTGAAGGCAAGGAGCCAGTTGAGAGATTTTTAGAATGTATCCCATTTGATAGATGGGCAAATGCATATTTCAAATGTGCTAGATATGGGGAGATGTGTTCGAATATCACGGAGTCATTTAACAATTGGATTTTGGCGGAGAGACATATGCCCATTATACAACTTATTGATGGTATATTATCAAAGGTGATGGAGATAGCATCCAATCGTAGGGTTTATTCTGAGCAGTGGACCTCTGTTTGATGTCCTAAAATGGAGAAAATGTTGTCGGCCAGATTTGAGTGTGGCAGGCATTACATTGTGCGTCGTGCGAGTCTATATATATTTGAGGTGACATCAAAGCACCGTTTTTCTTTGGATTTATCGAAATGGTGTTGCTCATGTGGTGTGTGGGTTGTTAAAGGTTTCCCTTGCTCACACGCGATTGCTGTTATATACCAGAATAAGGAGGACATATATTCTTATGTTGAACAATATTTCACATCGAACTTTTTTAGAAAGTCATATGCTTCTCCAGTGTATCCCGTACCTGACCTTGTATTAGTTGAATAAATGTTTGCTAACTCTGAAGATGAGGAGCTAATACCGCCAATAGTTAAAAAGCAAACTGGTAGGCCAAAAAAATAACACATTAAATCTGATGATGAAGTTATTTCAAGAAAGACCAAGTGTAGCAGGTGTGGGCTAAGTGGACACAACGTCAAAACTTTTACTGTTGTTGTTTAACGTTGGGGTCTTTGTTTACGGTATGATGTTATTATAATTAGTGTTTGTTAGTTTGGAATTCTGATGTCAAAGTCATGTAAGAAATGTAATGTTGTTTTTAAGTTTTCATAAATCAAAGTTGTAAGGTTGGGAAACTGAAAATTAATGTTCAAGTCAGTCGATATTGTATTAATATGGTTATGTATTCCAATGGACATCAATGTGTCATATATATTGTTGATTTTCTGATTCAAGGATTAATATACATTTGTGTTCAGGATTTTATCGGTGTGCTTCACAATCTTAAACGATAAATTATTATTCGACAATATGCAATATAAATATATTTTTGGATACAGTCCCATTTTTGTGGATTTTGTTGGCACTAATCTCATGTGACTTTTATATTCGTAATTAGTTCCATTTAGCAGTTATGGATGGTTACAACTGCATTTATAGAAAAAGTGTGTTGTTATATTGTGTGCGACTTTGTATTTTTGTTAAGAGGCATTTCAATTACCACGTTCCTTGAACAGGACTAGCAATAAAAAAAGCCACATCTATAATCGGAGGCAAAATCATCATCAAAACCTGGACTAAATGCCAAATCTCCCTATGCACTAATCTCATATTAACAGCCGACGTTGGTATACAATAATTAATGACGATGGTTTAGAGATTATGACGAACCTCTGCTTGACTGAGATTATTGAGAGAACCTCATTTTAATATATCCATTTGGTATGTAATTGTGATATACATATTTTGTTCAGGGATTTAAAATAAAGGCAAATAGCCATTATTATCGAACGACATACTAAAGCATCATCACTAATTATATGTTCACATTTTATTAAATAACCCATCACTTTTTGGCAATGATAAACACCATAACCATTTTAAGTTAATGGAACACTAGTAAATACATATGGCTTTATTAGGTGATAATGGATGTGAGTAATAAGAATATTATTTGTAATGGTTTGAAGGTTTTTGTCACCCCTAACCCCATTAGGATATAATTAACTAAATAGTTTACAAACCACATTTATTATTTATTTAGTAATACATATTGAAACAACTACAAAGTTAAAATGCGGAATACTAAAAATCCAATCGTTTTAAGGAGACATAATTTAAACAGAACTCACATACCATTTAACTTAATTATAACTAGTACGATGTATAAATCAAAACTAACAAGACCCTACTACTATTTACTCAACCTCCTAAACCTGGCAGTGGCAGCTTCAGAACCTGAAAATGTAAACATATAAAACCATGAGTTTAAAAACTCATTGAATGTACTACATCTCTATATAGTAAAAGTACTATTTTAAAATCTCAACATATCAATATATATATCTATCTCTGTGCTAAATTAGGCCATATACATATCCGGAGTTAATAAACCCCACATCTGCAGCCCGTAGGCAATAATCATATCCATAGGTTTTAATAACCTAACATCTCCTGAATTGCATAGCAACTCAACATATCTTGACTTTTATAAAGCCATAACTTCTCAACATCTCTTGACTTTTAACAAGCCATAACATCTCAACATCTCATGACTTTTAATAAGCCATATCATCTCAACATAAAATACATACACATCATATCCATAATAAACTCAGTAAGTACACTCACATTGGGTTGTCAACTAGGTATTCACGTTTCCCTCGGGTGGAGCTGAACTAGGTTGATTTGACCTTACACCTATTAATCCAACTAAATTAGTACTGAATTTCAATCATAAATATTATCTTAATACATCTATGTAACTTTCGATGACTATACAACAACAATATAATTCTAGTCAAGTCATATTCCATGAAATATGTGTAAAGACGAAACAATGGTATACATGTTGATAAAGTCATGAACATTCAACCCTAGAAGCTACCTCGTAAGGAATTTATAACTAAAATCAAGAAAACATAAAAGCATACTTCTCAATATATATACACGTGAAATATCTACTCAAAATACCCTTGGGAAGGAGCAAATAAAAACATTCCTTCATGGGGTATACAATATGGCCTCAAATTATTGTCCTCCATACTTAACCATCCCATATTCATAAATTGTACATATAGAGGTGTCCAAGCTTATCAATATGAAAACATATCTGAATATAATTTCCATTACAAGTGACGGTGCAATTTTTCAAGCTTCCTAGAGCAAGCTATGACCATTTCTTTACAACATCATAAATTTGCCCTACAAGCTCCTCTATTGTTCCTTCAACTTCTAAGAATTTCCATACTTTTTCTCCAGCATAAATTTTCATGATTTTCAACCCAATTTCATTACACATACTGAATAGTACAGAATTAAAGTTTCATAATTTTTTGACTTCATTTCCTATCTCAAAAGCTTGACCAAACTCAGGGTATACCGAAAAGAAATATACAAATAGCAACTATATACCAACTTGAAACCATCACTAAGGCCTAACCACAAGGAGTTAAATTCTAATTCTCGGATACGACATGAATATATGAGTCTACTTTCATATACAATTGGAATTTATGAATTCCAGTAGTCACACAAAGAGATATGCAAGTTTGAATATAAGGGGTTTCAATATAAAGCAATATAACCTATAAACACCACTTATCTCACATAGGAACCAATACATATTATCACAAAGGATGACGGAATTTTTATCAATAATTCACAATTTATATACTTTGAAATAAGTATAATACAAGATTAAAACAATATTAACACATAATTTTACTTTGAAAACACTTTAAGGATTTTCTTGAAATTTTCCTAGCTTTTCTTGAAATCTTTTCTTCCTTAAATTCCTACTTTCTCTTTCCTTAAGCTTAAATCTCTCAAACAGAACCTAGGGTTATATTTGCGAAAGAAATAAGTTAAAGGGAGAGATTAAAGTCGGACAAGGCGGCCTCCCATGCCAACCAATCAAAATAAAACACTTGGTTTACTAAAAGACAATTTTCCACTTAAAGGGAAAGGACAGATTTGCCCCTTGTTCGTAAATTCGACCTAACTTCTTGCTCGGACATATGTTTGATGCACCGTTTATTGTGTTAGAACCCTAACTCACATGTATACAACTATCTAGTTTTCACCTCAAGTCATTTGTAATGTTATAAGGGTCAAAACTAGTCTTAAACAGGAACATTTCTACCGAAAATAACACAATCTTGTGTTTGGAAATAATTCAACATTTCATGATTTATGAAAGTAGGATTATACTAACAATGATCGCTTAACATTAGATATACTAATAACAAATTATTTATATCACATAAGATAAGCATGATTTAAATATAATTTATCATAATTATATCCAGGTTGTCACAACCTCCCCCCCTTAGAAAATTTCGTCCCCGAAATTTAATATGAAGTTCACTTACCAGACAAATGGGGATATTATTTGTTCATACTATCCTCCGTTTCCCAAGTTGCTTCTTTAATACCATGGCTCATCCACATAACTTTAACTGAGGCAATAACTTTATTTCTCAATACTTGCTCCTTACGATCAATAATTTCCATTGGTTCCTCGATGTACGATAAGTCTTCCTTCAGTTCAATTGGTTGAGTTTTCAACTGATGAGATGGATCCGCCAAATACTTACAAAGCATAGATACGTGAAACACATCATGTAAATGGGATAAATTTGGAGGTAAAGATAATCTATATACCAGGGTCCCAATTCTTTCTAGCACTTCATGTATTTTGGACTTAGTTTCCCCTTTTTCCCAAATCTCATGACGCCTTTCCATGGTGAAATACGTAGGAATACAAAATCTCCCTTCTGAAATTTCAATGGACACTTCCTTTTATCCGCATAAAATTTATGTCTGCTTTGCGCTATCTTTATCTGTTCCCGAATCATTTTAATCTTTTCTGTTGTCATATCTACCAATTCAGGGCCCAAAAGTTTCCTTTCACCTACTTCATCCCAACACAAAGGAGTTCTACATATCCTCCCATATAAAGCTTTATACGGAGCCATACCAATGGTGGACTAATAACTATTATTATAAGAGAATTCCATCAATGGCAAATGATCATCCCAACTACCCTTGAAGTCAAATAAACAAGCTCGTAACATGTCTTCTAATATTTGAATCGTCCTTTCAGATTGTCCATCGGTTTGGGGATGAAATGCATTGCTGAACTTCAAACTTGTGCCCATGGCATTCTGTAAACGTGGCTAAAACTTAGAAGTGAACGTTGGATCTCTATCTGATACAATTGACACTGGTGCCTCATGTAAATGGATAATCTCATCAACGTACATACATGCATACTTATCAACAGTGTAGGTGGTCTTAACTGGAAGAAAATGAGTTGACTTCGTCAATCTGTCTACAATCACCCAAATAGAATCATGCCCCTTTGGTGATCAGGGTAGTCCTATAACAAAGTCCATCGTTATATGCTCCCATTTCCATTCCGAAATAGGCAATGATTGCAATAATCCTGCTGGCTTCTGATGCTCCGCTTTCACTTACTGTCATACTAAATATTTAGCTGCAAATTCAATAACCTCACATTTCATATTGTTCCACCCGTAATACTCTTTCAAATCTCTATACATTTTGGTACCTCCCGGATGCATAGAGTAACTAGAACTATGTGCCTCTTCTAATATATCCTTCTTTAAGGGCGGATCATTCGGTACACAAATCCTATTTTTATAACACAAGGATTCAGCATTCTTAATTTCAAAGTCACTCTCTTTACCATCCAGGACATCTTTTTTCTTCTTCTCAAGGAATGGATCACTGACCCGCAAATTTCTTATGCGTTCTGCCAATAAAGCTCTCACAATGATATGTGCTAATATGCCTCCCCTTTTTAAAAAACTTAATTTAATGTCCATCGATGCCAAGTCAAGGATATTTCCCACACGTGCACACAGTATGCAACCTAGAATCCCCGATGATTTTTGACTCAAAGCATCTACTACTACATTGGCCTTACCAGGATGATGATGAATGGTACAGTCATAGTTTTTAATCAGCTCTATCCAATGCCTCTGCCTCAAATTCAAGTCTCTCTGTGTAAATAAATACTTCAAACTTTGATGGTCCACGTCTCTCCATACAAATGATGTCTCCATAATTTTAAGGCAAAAATAATAGCCGCAAGTTCTAAATCGTGTGTAGGATAATTACGTTCATGCGTCTTCAACTGTCTAGATGCATAAGAAATTACCTTTCCATGTTGCATGAAAACACAACCCAGACCCTGATGTGAAGCGTCGGTATAAATTACAAAACCTTCTCCACGAGAACTGGAGCTGATACTAGCCTATTTTTCAACTTCTCAAAGCTGTGCTGACATTCATCACTCCACAAAAATTTCACTTCCTTTCGGGTTAATTTAGTCAACGGTAAGGCTATATATGAAAACCCCTTTATGAATCTTCTATAATATCCAGCCAATCCTAGGAAACTCCTTATCTCCGTTACATTTCTTGGTCTTTCCCATTGCACAATTGCCTCTACCTTCTTAGGGTCAACATAAATTTCATCTCCCGAAACAACATGCCCCAGAAATACTACCTGATTCAACCAAAACTCACATTTGCTAAACTTAGCAAATAATTGACTATCTCGCAAAACTTGCAATACAACTCTTAGATGCTTCTCATGTTCCTCATGGCTAGGTGAGTATATCAAAACATCATCGATAAAGACAATCACAAACGAATCTATGAAAGGATGAAATACCCGATTCATTAAACCCATAAACACTGCAGGAGCATTTGTTAACCCAAATGGCATTACCAAAATTTCATAATGACCATAGTGAGAACGAAAAGCTGTCTTAGAAATGTCACAATTTCTCACGCTTAATTGATGATAACCCGATCTCAAATCAATTTTTGAAAACACTTTAGCACCCTGTAATTGATCAAACAAATCATCAATACGAGGCAATGGATATTTATTTCGAATAGTTACCTTGTTCAACTGCCTATAATCAATGCAAACTCGCATGGTGCCATCTTTCTTTTTCATAAATAATATCGGAGCACCCAATGGTGATACACTGGGTTGAATAAAACCTCTGTCTAGCAAATCTTGCAATTGAACCTTTAACTCCTTTAGTTCCACAGGCCATTCTATATGGAGAAATAGAAACTGGAGTTGTATCAGGCACTAAATCGATAGTAAACTCTACCTCTCTGCTAGGTGGTAATCCTGATAATTCATCTGGGAACACATCTGCAAAATCCTTAACTACTGGGATATCTTCTAACTTTTGCAATTCCCTATTTGTGTCCACAATATATGCTAAAAAGCCTTGACAACCCTTATTTAACAATTTCCTCGCCCGAAGGGCAGAAATAAGACTGTTTGGAACCACATTTCTTTCCCCAGTAAATTTGAATTCTTCCTCCCCCGGCATATTAAATGTAACCTCCTTGCGAAAACAGTCAATCGATGCATGATAGGAAGATAACCAGTCCATACCCAAGATAATATCAAAATCTCGAATATCTAGTGGAATTAAATCAATGGTCACCTCCCTCTCCCCCACATACAATACACAATTTTTATACACACGCTCCACTAACATCACATCCCCCATAGGTGTAGAAATATATAAACCATAATTCAGATAAGAATATGATCTACCCAAATGCATGGTAAATGACAGTGCTATAAATGAATGAGTAGAACCTGGATCAATAAGCACGTAAGCATTTTTGTTCATGATAGAAAATGTACCTGTCACCACCTCTGGAGTAGCCTGAGCATCCTGTAAAGTCATAGCAAATATTCTTCCCGGCGCCCTGGAACCACTAGCATGTCCTCTACCTACTCCCCTCCCTAGGCCTACAGGTGATGAACCTCGACTATTAGTAGTTGATTGAATCCCTCCCAATAGCATATGACAATTATTTTTTGTGTGACCAATTTGATGACAGTGATAACACTCTACCCCCTTTAACTTGGGATAATCTGGACTGATATGGCCCTCGGCTTTGCAAAAATAGCATATAACAGGCTTAGACTGCCCATTGTCATTCTCCTGTTGTCTATTATGTTGGCCCATCGATCCAGCACCCCTAAAACTGCTTGGTGTCCTATTCTGAACATAATTTCCAGTCCCTCTACCGCGCTGAAATCTTTGACTCCCCTGTTTTGAGTATTCTACACTGCCTTCCTTTTGCTGAGATGGATCAAATCTACTCCTCTTTCCCCTTTGTTCCCTATTCTTTATTGCATCATTAACATCTCCTTCAACCATCATAGCTTTGTTAACTAATAAAGTATAGTTTACCATTTCAAGTGCAGTGAGTCTAGACTTCATAATCAAATTCAACCCATCCTGAAATCTGGTGCATTTGTCCTCCTCATTGTGTAAGAAACGTAATGAAAATCGAGACAAAGATATAAATTTAGTTTCATACTCCCTCACCGACATATTTCCCTGGGTCAATAATAAAAATTCTCTCTCTTTTTGCTTCCCATACATGCGAGGAAAATACTTTTCATATAAGACTTTAATAAAGGAATACCAAGTAATTACCTCACCTCCCTCCGGAGTAAGCAATAAATGTTTGGAAGACTCCCACCAATATTTAGCTTCGCCCTTTAACATGAAAGTAGCCAAAATTGCCTTCTGCATGCCAGGTACATTCATCACCCCGAAGATAGTTTCTGTGTCTCTAGCCCAAGCCTCAACTTCTAAAGGATCTAAAGAACCAGAGAATGTTGGGGGGATCAATTTGATAAACTTCTCGTACAGAGTATTCTTCTCCTCTCGTTGTATTTCCCGTCCTCTTCTGGACAAAGTCTGCTCCTCCAAGTACTTGGCTTGTTGTTCTGCTATTTGCATCATAAACATCTTTTGTTGTTCTGCCATTAAAGTCATGGCACGAGCCATTTTCTGCATATCTGTAAGTTGTTCAGGAGCCCCCTGTAATACCCTGTATTTTTTGTGATATTTATTTATGGGATTAATTGAAATAAATGTGTATTAATTGGAAATTAATCCGGATAAAAATACTAGCGAGATGCGAGTTAGTATTTGATATTAATGAGTATATATGGCTATATATGAATATTGAATTATGAAATTTGTCGTGAGATTGAAATACGGCAATTTGGACATTTTCTTGAGACGCGTATGACAGTCGCGTCAGGAATATATTTATTTTAATTAAAAAGTGAATTTTATTTCTATTAATTGAATGGTCGTTTTGAGTGCACCAACGCTTCCGGAAGGGTCGAAATAGTCAGAAAACACTAGCCGGGGGTTTAGTTTGGGTCCCGGGCATTTTTAGGCCATACCGGCAA
The DNA here is from genome assembly GCA_949130495.1 of Sambucus nigra. Taxonomy (NCBI): domain Eukaryota; kingdom Viridiplantae; phylum Streptophyta; class Magnoliopsida; order Dipsacales; family Adoxaceae; genus Sambucus; species Sambucus nigra. Next base: position 369,019,119 of record OX422212.1, read on the forward strand.
CGTATAAGGGTAGTTTTGTAATTTTGGATTTTTGGGAATTAAAACCTACGAAAATTGGGAATTAAAAAGATGACTTGGTAATTACCCACTAAACCCACTAACCACATCTTAGGACTTAATGGGCTACGGGGGTTATTAGAAATTGTTCCAAAAGTTCCTTAGGCAAAAACCCTAGCCACCATTGTTACTTGGAGAAGAAAGCTTGTAGAGAGAGAAGAGAGGAGGATTCTGCAGAGAGAGAGAGAGAATACTCCATCAAATCGACATCAAAATCAGAGATTCAAATAAGGCAAGTGGTTTAATTTCGTTATTTTGCAAAGAATGTTTCTTCCATGTGTAGGAATTGATACAATCTTATTGTTCTTGGGAGTTAATGAAAAAACCATTTTAATTGGAAGTAAAGAGTACATTTTTGACGAGGAATCGCATGTAGATTTGTATTTAGATGATTATTCTGATGATATTATAATTTGGATGAAATAAAAACGGATTTAATTAGGCTCTTGGATGATTTATGAATTCTAGGGTTCATGTTCTTAAAATTGGGGGAAATATGAAGAGATTTGATAATTGAATGAGGTTAGAATGAATTAACCCCACAAATCACGTTAGTATATGACCTAAATATGTGTAGGGATGATTGGTGGCTTTGAACATTCGTTGGATTAATGTTTGGATGAGTTTTGAGGTGTAGAGAAGTTGGAAAAACGAAAATAGGAAATCTGGGCTCGAAACTGGCCACTCGTTAGAAGACCTGCCCAGGTCGTTCGAACGAGCTCGTTCGAACGAGCTTCTAACGAGTTGACCTTTGACTTCTAACGAGGGTGAAGTTCGTTCGATGATTTCGTTCAAACGAGACCTCGTTAGAAAGCCCACTTCGTTCGAACAGCCTCGTTCGAACGAGACTTCTAACGAGTTGACAGTTTAGGCTTTTTAGCCTGTTTTGATCCCGAGTGTCCTATAACCTTGTTTATATGTAGAGATAACACTTCCTTGTGGATTCATGGATATATTTGGGATATATTGAGGAGCAAAACCTAGAAGTGTAGTTGAACCTAAGGGAAATTATGGAGTAGGACGTGAGTGTCTATTACGGTGCGAGAACTATTGACGGCCTAATTTATTATATTAATCGGGAACATATAAATTGTGTAGTATTATATGTCGGTACGAGAATGAGAAGGGTACCACCAACATATTATGGTGATTACTAAGATGTGTGCATACTTAGTATATGTATTAATTTTATGTGTATGACATACCTACCATACTTGCTATCACGGGAGGTTTACGTTCGCTTAGGGCCTTCTAATCCTTGTGTTGCCCGGATTTAGATTGGTTACCTCGATGAACATAGGTCAGAGAAGGACTTATTGGGATGTTAATAAGTCTGCTGATCGTGGGAGCGCAGGTATGTGCGTGACCCATGTGATGTGACTGTGTTCGCCTCCATTATTTGTGATGTTGTTATCTGAGAACGATTCCTGAGAGATTCGGAATACGTGATCCTTATGTACGTGATGTACCGGGATGGATAGCAGAGTATGTGTGCACCGCAGCTTAGTCTCGGGGTGCTTATATTGTATATTTTTGACGTGAATAATATACACTTAATTAATGGGAACTTTCATGTGATATTGTGTGTATAAATATGGAAACGTTTTGAGAAAACATAAAGGGATAACCTGAAATGAATTGTTTTACAAATTGAGAATCTGAGTTAAGTAAAGCCCTCTACTGATTTCATAACGCTAGAATGTAAAATGGGAATCGAGTAGTAAGGGGTAGAACTTATTACGGTTTGGTTAGATATGTATGTCATTTAGATGGGTACGGTATGTTAGGAGTGCACATGTAGTCGAGAGGTGAGAATTTCATGTGAGTGCACGTCCTAACATGTATTTTGCATTTAATGTTTTAATGTTATTAAAACTCTTGCTGTTTTTAAAATGATTTCCACTTTCGGGCTCTGACCCATTTGCTTTCAAATCTATTTTTGTAAAAACCATTTTAGGTGCCCAGCCACAAGGACACCATGCTTAGGATCCTCATTCAGGTGACGAGCTGTAGCTGTTTGTGGGAGTTACAGGACTTTGCTTGTAGACGCTTCATCTATATTGACTCTATGTTCCGATTTATCAGTTATAGGGCATGTCGCCCATTTCTTTAGAGACATTTCATTTATTTCAGTTATTCAGACTTCGGGCATGTAATTAATTCAGGATTCAGACTTGTGTTATTATTTCATTTGTGGGATTGTTGTGAGGAGTTTTCCTCCGGACTTATTATTATTTGTTGGTTATTTCATTACTTCGTTATGGTGAATGGATTTTGTGTTCTTCCATTATTCTTGTACTGCATGTTAATCAGACTTAAATTAAAATTTGGCACTTACTTTTTAAATACTAGGTGGTTAGTAATCTTTAAAATGTTTTCGACAGTGATGCTATTAACTGAACCAACTTGACATTTTGTATTGATTTAATAAAGGAGTAGCTACCCGGTATTTAATTAGTCGGGGTGTCACACACCCTCTACATTATTTGGATTTTGTTGGTTTACTGTATTTGAAGACTCCTCATCCACCCTCTCATGAACATTTTCTCCTTCCATATTTTACTATCTGTCATAAACCACAATTACAGAAACAAGAATACAACATTTATTTCTAACATAATGGTTAGTATTTCTCACAAGTTAATATAAATGAGCCACACCACGCTATTTCTACCACTACCACATCTAGACTCTTTAACCCCAGAATATAAAAACCTAAAGCTCTAATACCAAGTTGTCACCCCTAACCCCATTAGGATATAATTAACTAAATAGTTTACAAACCACATTTATTATTTATTCAGTAATACATATTGAAACAACTGCAAGGTTAAAATGCGGAATACTAAAAATCCAATTGTTTTAAGGAGACATAATTTAAACAGAACTCACATACCATTTAACTTAATTACAACCAGTACGATGTATAAACCAAAACTAACAAGACCCTACTACTATTTACTCAACCTCATAGACCTGGCAATAGCAGCTTCAGAATCTGAAAATGTAAACATATAAAACCATGAGTTTAAAAACTCAGTGAATGTACTACATCTCTATATAGTAAAAGTACTATTTTAACATCTCAACATATCAATATATATCCATCTCTGTGCCAAATTAGGCCATATACATATCCGGAGTTAATAAACCCCACATCTCCTGCCCGTAGGCAATAATCATATCTATAGGTTTTAATAACCTAACATCTCCTGAATTGCATAACAACTCAACATATCTTGACTTTTATAAACCCATAACATCTCAGCATCTCTTGACTTTTAACAAGCCATAATATCTTAACATCTCATGACTTTTAATAAGCCATATCATCTCAATATATAATACATACACATCATATCCATAATAAACTCAGTAAGTACACTCACATTAGGTTGTCAACTAGGTATTCACGTTTCCCTCTGGTGGAGATGAACTGGGTTGATTTGACCTTACACATGTTAATCCAACTAAATTAGTATTGAATTTCAATCATAAATATTATCTTAATATATCTATGTAACTTTCAATGACTATACAACAACAATATAATTCTACTCAAGTCATATTCCATGAAATATGTGTAAAGACGAAACAATGGTATACATGTTGATAAAGTCATGAACATTCAACCCTAGAAGCTACCTCGTAAGGACTTTATAACTAAATTTAAGAAAACATAAAAGCATACTTCTCAATATATATACACATGAAACATGTACTCAAAATACCCTTGGGAAGGAGCAAATAAAAACATTCCTTCATGGGGTATCCAATATTGCCTCAAATTATTGTCCTCCATACTTTACCATCCCATATTCATAAATTGTACATATACAGGTGTCCAAGCTTATCAATATGAAAACATATCTGAATATAATTTCCATTACAAGTTACGGTGCAATTTTCAAGCTTCCTAGAGCAGGTTATGACCATTTCTTTATAACATCATAAATCTTCCCTACAAGCTCCTCTATTGTTCCTTCAACTTCCAACAATTTTCATAATTTTTCTCCAGCATAACTTTCCATGATTTTCAACCCATTTTCATTAAACATACTTAATAGTACAGAATTAAAGTTTCATAATTTTTTGACTTCATTTCCTATCTCAAAAGCTTGACCAAACTCAGGGCATACCGAAAAGAAATATGCAAACAACAACTATATACCAACTTGCAACCATCACTAAGGCCTAACCACAAGGAGTTAAATTTTAATTCTTGGATATGACATGAATATATGAGTCTAATTTTATGTCCAATTGGAATTTATGAATTCCAGTAATCACACAAAGAGATATGCAAGTTTGAATATAAGGGGTTTCAATACAAAGCAATATAACCTATAAACACCACTTATCTCACATAGGAACCAATACATATTATCACAAAGGATGATGGAATTTTTATCAATAATTCACGATTTATATACTTTGAAATAAGTATAATACAATATTAAAACAATATTAACACGTAATTTTACCTTGGAAACACTTTAAGAATTTTCTTGGAATTTTCCCAGCTTTTCTTGAAATCTTTTCTTGCTTAAACTTCTATTTTCTCTTTCCTTAAGCTTAAATCTCTCAAAACTGAACCTAGGGTTATATTTGCTGAAGAAATAAGTTAAAGGGAGAGGTTTAAGTCGGACAAGGCTGCCTCCCATGCCAAACAATCAAAATAAAACACTTGGTTTACTAAAAGATAATTTTCCACTTAAAGGGAAACCACAAATTTGCTCCTTGTTCGTAAATTCGGCCTAACTTCTTGCTCGGACATCCATTTGATGCACCGTTTATTGTGTTAGAACGCTAACTCACATGTCTACAACTATCTAGTTTTCACTTCAAGTCATTTGTAATGTTATAAGGGTCAAAACTAGTCTTAAACAGGAACATTTCTACCGAAAATAACAAAATCTTGCGTTTGGAAATAATTCAACATTTCATGATTTATGAAAGTAGGATTATACTAACAATGATCGCTTAACATTGGATATACTAATAAAAAATTATTTATATCACATAAGATAATCATGATTTAAATATAATTTATCATAACTATATCCAGGTTGTCACAGTTTTGTACGTAATGGATCTCTAATGTCATGCGTATGACATCGGGTAGCTATTATTGTTGGATAGTACTTTTTGACATGGTATGCTACTAAAATTCCTTTTTCTAATAAAATGCCATGGCTGGAATGACTGTTACTCTAATGTAACAATATGCAATAATCTTTAATGTAACAATCACTAATTTAAACATCACTCCTCCCTCCAACCATCTGGAAAGCCATTCCCCTAACCATAACTAATTAATCTATCCCCACCTTTGGTAGCCATTTAAACATTACTGCAATGATGGAGTGAAGAGTGCCCAATATGTGTGTTTTAAACAAAACCAATTTTTCTCTGAAAAATTATCCAACTTTTAATTATGCACCAAACCAAGTTGTGAAAAACCCAATTCTTACTCTAAACCGATTTTGTCTTGATTAATCCTAAGCATGCATCTGGTGATTAAAGCAAGTAAAACAAAGTAAAGAATACTCACAACGCCATATGTACGAGGAAAAAACCCAAAACGCGAAAACAACCTCGGACGGCCCAACCCAGACAATCACTATGAATATGGTTTTACAAATACAGACAAAGTCTCAGTCAACGACTCGATCCCCATGGGTCTTGACGCTCTTTTGATATTCAACCACTTCTCTCATAGTGCCCACGCAGAAAGTCCTTCTTCCACGATACCTGTCCACAACACACGTGTCCACGTATGTCTCGGTGTCCACCGAATGGCTTTGATTTGTCTACGATGTCGAACAAGAAGTCCTTCTCTTTTCTTCACCGCAAAACCCTTTGATGTTCAATGTGTAGAACAAACTTATTTGGTGCAGCAAGATCACGTAAACATAAACTAATGATAACTCAGATCTTTGCAAACTTCTAAGGATGTGTTTATGCTTTGTAAACCTTAGAAAAAATGTGCAAACAAGTTTCAGGTTCGTATACTATTTTCCAGAATGCACACTTACAAAATTCTGATGCAAACACTGTTTAAATAGGATTAAAATGTCGCCTCGGAAATTGTGTCATTCGAAATAGTGAAAAGCCTTACAAATCTCCCCCTTTGACTATTCCGGGACAAAACTAAACCAATGAAATGCCTAACCAGGCTGTCAAGCTGTATGATGCCTAAATCCCATCCAATAAACCCAAAATCAAAAATTATAGGACACGGACTAGAATATGTAGCACCGACAAGCAAGAACTGTCTAAATGTGATATAGACTTCAAATCTCGAATCGCTGAAGCATATCTACACACATAAAACAGACAAACAAATACCCAGTGAAGTATGGAGGAATAAATGATACCAAAATATATTTCCAATAAGAACAAATCATTTGAAACATGTGAGCAATTATTTGATACCAACTTGAAAGGAATATAATCAAACAATATGTAAATCCAGATATCAATAGAAACGCTCAACAAATCTCCCCTACATCACATACATCTCTCCCCCTTTTGTCTCGAATAGACAATCCGGTGAAAAGATAAACCAATCAGTGTATCTAGCATGAGAATATACAAATTTGAATCAATTTGATATCAATTTGAGAATTGAAACCACTAGATAATCAAGAAACAACCAGCTAAATATGATCAAGAAAGGACAAATCAGTAGCTAGTAAACCAATGAATCACACAAAGAATATAGCAATTTAACCAGGTGTGATAAACGGACTCATATGCAAAAATTAATTTAGAACCAATAAAACCTGCATATAAACCAGTCAGTCCAGAAACACTTCCAGTAGTACCAAAAAAATACCAAATTAAACCAGTGGACTGTAAACCAATCAGAAGCTCCAAAACAGCATGTCGTTCGAACGAGCCAGGGACATCGCTCAAACGAGTTGAGGATGTCGCTCGAACGAAGTACAGTTGTCGTTCGCGCGAGATAGAGAAGTCGTTCGAACGACTTGAAAGAATTTCCCAGATTCTTAGAAATATGATATAATATTGCCCAGTGAAAAAATTTCCACAAAAAAATTCCAAGAAGGGTCTGATAGCAGCAAAACAGAGTTAAAACAGTAGGATTTTAACACAAAATGCAAAAACTCATAAAAATTAAATTTGTGAGTTACATGCAAACATAGTATCGATGTGCTCAAACATGGGTATGGAATGAATAGGTATGAAACTACAACAAATGAGTCGCAATTCCAACACATCGAAACGATCAAGAAGCTCTAATTGATAGCTATAAATCATCAAACTTTATCATAGCCATATGATAATAAATGTGTGAGCTTAATGAACAAAACATACTACATGCACACAAATCCAAAATTTTGACGATTCTACAAACAATAGCGTCAAATTACAATATTTCAACATTAGGATTAGTTGTGCAAACCCGTTTAAATTTTTAATCCATCCAAACTCCCTTAATAAAATCATTTTTCTTTGGATGTGTGATTTGTTGGCAAAGGCAATTTGTAGTTACATTTTTTTCCTTTTGTGTTGTTGGTCTTTCCATGTCCTTTGTATTTCCCACCATGTAGTAGTTTTTTTGCAAATGATTTTGCTATGGGATTAGTAAGCAAATGTAGAAGTTCAAATTAGATGATGATGAGTTTTAAATTGGCAGATAATTTTTACTTTACCTTCAATAATTAAAATTGTTTCGAAAAAAAATTAAATTTCGCAATGGAAATTGTGATCATTTGTCATATATGATATTGTATAGGGGCACGCTTATTCTTCTTTCTTTATTGAAAATGACTTTTCCTAAGGGTGGGTAATATTCTTTTTTCTAAGATGATGGTGATGAGTTTGTACTGGTTGTGCTACCATTGTGAGGGTATGCACGAAGTCTAGGTATTATTATACATGCGCAATAGGATATTATGTGTATTCATTCATTGTTCTCTATGTGGAGCTGTTGTGTTGAGTATGTACCTGCACATAACCCCTTTGAAATGTATTGTCCTTATATGTGAAGGGACATCCCTGATTGTTCAGGTGTTACAGTTGATGCATGGGCATATTGGTTATTTGCAATTGAAGTGAACCAGGGTTTTCTGTCCCTTGTAAGTCCTCCAAGCCGATTGAAACTTAATTTTCATCTCGCATTACTGTTCAAAGTATTTCCACTGATAGGAGGTGTTGGTGTCTGACTTTTATCTCTCTCCCTAGAGGACATGGAACCTGTGGCCTTTGTTATTTGATGTAGCCTTATTGGTATCTTGTTCTGGATTCCTTGGTAAACAAGTTTGAACTTCACTTTTGTGCTCTGTATTTCCTTGCCCCTTATTTTAGAGTTGAACACAAAAGTCAATAGCTAATCATTTTATGAAAAGAAGATTCTGATATATATATATATATATTACTCTGATGACTTCCAATTATTCTAGAAGTATGAGAGAAAATTAACGACTTTTGACAGTGGTGGGAATGTTAAATGACAGTTTATGTTAAGTGTCCAGTGATGCATTCAAACTGGGAGGATATAATTATTCAAATAATTGGATTGCTATAAATTTGGTTGAAATTTTTTTGTTTTGGATCTTTCGATTTTTGATTAGTTTATGAACACTGATCATCTATCATACTATATAACTTGGGATGCTCCTGATTGTTCAGGTGATGCAGCTGGTGCATGGGCATATTAGTTCTTTGAAATTGAAGTGAACCGGGGCTTTATGTTCCTTATAAGTCCTCCAAGCCGGTTGAAACTTAATTTTCATCTCGCATTACTGTTCAAAGTATTTCCACAGGTAGGAGGTATTGGTGTCCGACTTCTGTCTCTCTCCCTATAGGAAATGGAACCTGTGGCCTTTGTTATTTAATGTAGCTTTGTTGGTGTCTTGTTTTGAATTCCCTAGTACCCAAGTTTGAACTTCACTTTTGTGCTTTGTATTTCCTTGCCCCTCATTTTAGAGTTGAGCATAATAGTCGATAGCTAATCATTTAATGAAAAGAAGATTCTCATATGTTCATATATATTTATTACTCTAGTGACTTCTAATTGTTCTAGAAGTATGAGAAAAAAATTTGACTTTTGACAGTGGTGGGAATGTTAAATGGCAGTTTGTGTTAAGTGTCCAGTAATGCATTCAGACTGGGGGGTTATAACTCTTGATGTAATTGGATTGCTATAAATTTGGTTGAAATTTTTTTGTTTTGGATCTTTCGATTTTTTAGTAGTTTTTGAACACCGATCATCGATTATACTACATAACCTGGGATGCTCCTGATTGTTCAGGTGTTGCAACTGATGCAGGGGCATATTTGTTATATGCAATTGAAGCGAACCTGGTTTTCTTGTCCCTTGTAAGTCCTCCGAGCCAGTTGAAACTTAATTTTCATTTCGCGTTACTATTCGAAGTATTTCCAATGGTAAAAGGACATAACATATTCGCGTTACGTTGCTCAATGATCACGACATAGTTGAGGTAAAAGGACATAACATATTAACTAATCATGAACCGAAACAGAAAATTATCATCCCCCAAATATGACCTTACTAGAGTCATTTCATTACTTGAATATATTTAACAAAAAAAAACATTTTTACACCACCATCACTCCGGTGTATTACAAAAACAACATAAACAGTGCATGCAATGCACTTTAGAATATAGTCTAATTGAAAATTTGGATTTAACACTATCAGCCATTAGTGATCGAACATCCCACCTTGAAATCACTCCAAATGTTTTCCATCTCTTTGCATGTCATTGAAACTCTAGTTATATTTGTGGTTCAGAAATACATTCGTGAAATACGCTCGCATCTCAAGCAATATTGATGGTGAGTACTCTTCTACCATTTTGGTGCATAACGATATTTCGCACAAGTAGTACATCACCACGATGACATAGTCAGACCTGTATGATAAGATCAATAGTTAATATTAATAGTTCGCATGATTGAATGTTAATGAAATTAATACGTAAGGGTAGAATGGGAATTCAACTCCCTCGCGCAACATCCACAAAATTGTATCCTCTTCGTCTCGGCTAAGCGTGGGATGTGATGCTTCGTCTGTATTACATAAATGTGCATTCAAGACCTTCCCTTTAGAGTTTAACAATTCAACCCTTTCCTATTCTGTTTTCTTCAAGTACTTTTATATAGCCCCATGCTACAAAATCACGGTATGTGGTGAAGGCTATGTATATTGGAATAAAACAATTATAGAACATGTTGTCATGTTAATTAGTATATAACATTTACAAACTTTGAGTTCGTACCATTTGCCTTGCATATTCATAACATCGGTCGTGACTTATATCCATCATTTTTTAATTTGGGTTATAATGCAGCCAACTTCGTTTGCATTTGTCAATGTAAAGTAATGTGAAGTTAATGTCGTTAGTGTGGCACATAAGGATGGATATATGATTGCTTTCTTTAAAGCTTTGAACTAGTACGTCAAACATAAATTCCTTTATCCCTTCTTCGTTTTTCATCCTCATAATTTCTTGCATTCCATAACAATTCAATATTACTAAATTACAATATTATAGCACCTCGCAACGTATTTCATAGATTTGAGTGTAAATTACCCATACAAATGTAGGCAAATATATTTTCTACGACCAAACTGTTGTGACAAAAATGCACAGTTAGATTCAATCACCTGTAATAAAAACAAGAAGATGAAACTGGTTTGTTAAGTCGGATTCCATAACACTTTTCAGATGGAAAAGTTATTGGAGACTAAAAGATCAATCCTGATAAGCACCCAAAAGTGTACATTTTATACCCTGAATAGACATATTTTAGTTGTTAATTCTCGATAACTTGGGTCTTATGCGCTTTATTGTGTATTTTGTCGGTCGAATGCACGTTGCGGTGTTCAAACGCGTATTTTAAGGCAATTATGCGGATTATGAAGCTAATTACCCTTGTCCTGTATCCTAGCGTACCCTAAACCTGTCCCGAACCGTGTCTGTTTAGTTTGTCCCATTTTATTTTATTTGTGTCATTTTATTTTTAGGGTATTTTATTATTTTATTTTATTGAGTCATGTATATATTTTTAGGATTTTTATATTTTAATTTTTAGCGCGTCGTGTATTAGTTTTTATATTTTCTTTTATTTTCTTAGTTTTTATTTAGTTTATTATTATTTCATTTTTTTTATTTTATTTTATTTGTTAGTTTTTATTTTTATAGTTATTATTTTAGTCGTGTTTAGTTTTTTTTTTGTGAGTTTGCATAGTGTGTCGTGTCGTGTCATTTTTATTTTAGTTGATTTTTATTTTTATTTTTATTTTTAGTTTAGTTAAATTTTTATTTTAGATTAATTTTGTTTTATTTTATTTTTATTTCTAGTTTATTTTTTTAGGGTACAATCTAAACACCACACACACATTAACATACACACATACCTACACCCTATCACTACCTATCCGCATCCTCACCTACACCCTAACTTCCTACACCTTACTCCCAACTAACTCATTTTACCCCAATGCCCAAGATACCCCATTACCATATCTCATTTGTTTTATCCCAATACCTCATTCCCTCACACCTCACGCAATCCATGACACACCCAAATCACATGCTCACCCAAGCCTATTTTTCTAATTTAACCCCTTAGCTCCATGTGCATATAAAAGAATACCTCAAGGCCATTTGAAGAACAATCTAGATTTTTGTAGAGAAAATTTTAGAGAGAGTTAGAGTAGAAAATAAATTAGGAAAATATTTTGTAAATAGTTTTTATTTTTATTTTTAGAGATTTGTGAGGATAAATTGTGAGTAATTTAATTGAGTATTATATTGAATTGATTGTTGTTGGATGCTCATATTGGATGGATGGTGCTTGATTTCAAAGAAATAAGAGTTCAATTTCACTTCAAGAGATTGGGTTTGATTGTTCTCTTCTCTTCTATTTAATTTTATTAGCCTTTGATTATTTGATTTTCATGTTTAATATGATGTTAGGCTAGATCCCCATTCAAGGGGTGGGGTGAACCCTTATTTGATGTTATTTTAATTTAATTAGTTTGATTATTTGAAAATTCCCTTTGAATATTAATTTTGAACCCTCACCCTTAAATTTACGCCTCGAGAAAGGGTAAATGATTTTCGAGAGAAAATCGAAATTCTAAGTTATAATACCCATTTTAGATTCGAACTAGAGATAGGGGTTTCTTAAGTGTGGTATTATTCCTTGAATTTCAACTCTAATTTCATTTTCTATGATTTACATAAATTTTAATCGATCGATCCTAGCGGGTGATTAATCAAAAGTAGTGTAGATCTATTTTTTAGAGTTGTGGGGGGATAAACTTAATTTTTTAAAAGATTACTATTAAAATTACACTTGCAACAATAGTTGATTTGTAATTTTGGTATTAATTTGGGAGAATTCAAATAAGTAAATTAACTAGTTACAATAGCTAGAATTTGTGGTGTAGTCCCACTCCTTGATTGCTCTCACATTTATTTACCTCACTTTATCTCTTATTTTTGGGTTAGACTTTATTTTTCATTTTAGTCACTTTTTAGTTTGTAATTTGATCTTCCATTTAGTTTAGTGTTATTTCACCTCACCTCACCCAATTGTTTTAATATTGGAAAAACTAAAAAAATAGAAAAGAAAAATCCCAAAAATAAAATAAAAATTGAATTACAATTGAGTTTGCCTCTAGCTAACCCCCTTGATATGGATTGATACCCTTACTTACCTCTACACTTGAGTTTGATATTATTTTGTAGGTATTTTAAGGATTTTGACTAGAGGATCTTTTCAAGCAACGACGAAAAAAAATACACCGAAAAATTATACGCAAAAGTCAACTTTATCAAATGGCGCCGTTGCCATTCTTGGGAGCGTGAAGCACTTGGAGCGGATTTCATTTTGTAGTTCATTTATTTTCCATATTTTGTTGCTTTTTAGTACCATTTTATATTTTATTAGAAGGCTTGTATTCGGATTATTCTATTCTTGGCTTGTATTGCGGTGCTTAGAGACACCAAATTATTTTTCATTTTAATTTGTAATAATTAATTAAGAAGAAAAGCGTGAGAGGGAAACTGGACAAGGTAGAGAGAGGGCGTCCAAAGGCGAGGATTTAGAAGCCTCTCTACCTTGGGTTGGTAGGACTCTCGGGGCCGACTGAGATAGGCGTGATCTCCCCCCGGTCGACTCAAATTTTTCGACACCCCACGGCGTAAAAATCGTGGGAGGTGCATTTCTAAACACTCGCGCCTCTCCTGTTAGCGAGTCAATTATTGTGTGTGCTTGTGTGCTCTCACTTGATTTTCTTCAATCATTTATTTTCGAATGGTGTGATGAATTAAATTGCTAAGACCTACACCCGATCACTCACGAGAAGGGATTTCATCACTCGACTCACTCGCTTACCATTGTGTGCTACCCTAGCCATCACAAAATTTAAAATTATTCAACTAGGTAGCCCACTAGGAGAAAATTTTGAAAAGGCGATCATAAATATTTCCGTGATTTTTTTATCACCCGCGGACTTAATTAAAATTTGACTACCCTTTCACCAAATCTAAAGATAAAAATTGGCCATGAGTATCAATATGACACTGTTTCGGAACCCACTCCGACTTATTATCCCGATGTATATAATACCGAATTATGTGAGTACTCTACTTATTCGTGGAGGCCTGATCACCCTCCCACGCAATACGAATCCCAACCCGATGTTGCGGATTCTCACACGTTCCAACAGTTGTTATGGCAACCTTGTGCACCCGTTCAGGATCAGTTCCCTCACTATGCACCCACTGCATATCAACCCTTTTTCCATCACGAAGGCGATCCTTTCGTGTATGATGAACTTGGCCCCACTCCACACACTTCATTTGAGTATTCTTCGTACACTCATGATTGTAACGAGTTGTGTCCACCTCCACCACCGCCACCACCCATCAATCCACCACAATCCTCCACCCCTCCTCTCGAGGCACTCTTGCAACAATTTATCATCGAGCAAGAGCAAACCACTCAAATTCAAACTCAAGCTCTCCAACGGCTTGAACAAAGGTTAAATGAATTTGAGTGTGCGAGAGAGTCGGACATTCCCGTGCATCCACCCATTGTTGCACCTGAGTGTGATGATGATGTTTCCTCTTGTGACACGGATTTTGAGTGTGATCAACCCTACCACCCCGAGAATCTCGAAGTTGAGACCATTCCATAGTCCGGGTCCCAAGTCGACAATTATGTTGACTTACCTTTCATTAGTGAAACTGATCCAATCCCACCATTTCCACATGAACCCATCATTCCAATTCCCATTCCCTTTCCCGATAAATCTAAAAAAATGTTCGAGTCTAAACCTATTGATCCTACTGCTTGTGTTCCCGAGGAACCACTTTATCATAGGTTAGCTCCAGCTACGAGTGCTCACCATTTTCTTGAGATTGAATCCGAGATGGTTTCTACCTCTCCGGATATGGATCATGTTCCTATATGCGTGGCTCCCGTTGAACCCACTATTTCTAGTAATCCCTATATCTCCGATCTTGGTGCCTCGTTTCAACCAACCACCCCATTCATTGGTGATATTGTGGTGGATAAGTTGATCACTCGCTCGCTTATTTCCACACTTCCTCCTGTGAGTACCCTTAAGGATCACTCCGTTCCTCATAAGGAGTGTGTTTCTCCTACTCTTGAGTTGGATCATCTTCCTCCACCATTTATCCCACCCGACCCACCCATTGTCCCTTCAACCCCACCACCTGGTTTGGATCTTGATTTTACGCATTTCATGTTTTCATCTACATTTTTAGATCCTCACCTTAAACCATCCTCCACCATTTATGAAAGTATATGTGGTGATACTCTCCACTTTCGTGACACCTAGCTTGTTACTCTCTGCCCGCCACTCTCTTGTGGTGTTGATTTTTCTCCTTGATAGCTCCCTGTTGTGTCACGACACGACCATTATCATCGTCCATTTATAGAACGATCGTGCGATTTCCATGAGCCCCACCCCATTACAATTTCCAAACCATTTTGCCTCCCATACAACTAGAGCACCATTCTAATAGGGCCCTAGTTGCCTTCACCTTTAAGCTCAATAAGGCTCGAGACCGATACCTTTTCACCTTCACCCTTACCCTAATACCCACCCGCCCATGGTCCACCGATGCTTTGCATCGTGTAATGCACTTTTCCATATAAGTGCATTGACCATTTTAGCCTTTATCCAACAAGGCTGATGCTTCAGTCTTGTTTGGGGGTGATTCTCATCACCTAATTTTTCTGCCACCCCGTGCTTTCTTAGATCCTATCCTTAGGGTGAGATCCCTTTGGTCTGGCTGAAGACATTAAATTTAGCGCTATTGAGAGGTAACCCGTTGTTTTGAGTACTAGTCTCATCATGTTTGGGGGTGGTGTTCCACATCACCCAATGCTATACCATGCTTTGTAGACTTGTACACATTTTTTTCTTTCTTATCACTCATTCAGGTTTCTTCTTGGCTTCATCTATCCATTTCATTAGCGGTTGATTCTGGTACTCTCTTTCCTACCTTATGATCTCCATTTTAAAAATCATTTTACTTAACATCGAGGACGATGTTCATTTTTGTTTGGGGGTAGGAAATTGTATCAAAATCGTACCTCTTTTGAAAAATTTTAATCTTAAAACTTAATTTTTAAAATTTCGTGCAGTTTCTTTCATCTCACTCAATGACGCGAATTTTCTATCATCCATCCTTTTAAGTATGGGAATCAAGTTAGAGTATATTATTTTTTCTAAATAGCTTATGTAATACATAACAAGGCATGTTGCGCTATGAATTTCTAGTCTCAATAAAACTTGCGCACTTATCAAGTCACTACGATTTAGAGTTGAGGAGTACTACAATTCCCAAGAAAACCTTAAGGATCACTAGTAGAGACTTTAGCTTGTGAGATTTGTGCCTTTCACCCTTTCAGAGTGTTGTACGCAATCTCCGAGTCACAAGTTGATTCAACTTCTTTTGGGTCCGCACTTTAAATCGTTGTATGATCTCATTATTTTTCATAAAATTTTGGCTTGATCACTGAGAATGACATCACTTTCGAGTTGTAAGAAACACGTGTCTTGAAATTTGTTCCAATCACTAGATTTTCACCCATATACTACCCATTACTTTCCTATATTTCATATACATTCCCCACACCATCCATTTATCATTCCATTCATATATCACCCATCATTTTGAGAAAAAAAGTGTGTTTTTCAAATACAAAATGTCTTCAGTATTGGTTTGAAAAGAGAGAGATAGAGAAAAAAAAGTGGAAAGAATAACTAAAATAGAAAAAAAGATTAAAAAAAGAAAATAGAGAAAAAGAAAAGAAAAATCGAAAAAGGAGAGAAAAGAAAAGAAAGAGAGTTTGTTGTTAGTTTTATGGAATAAAGACATTTGTTCTTCAAGTATAGAACACTCTCCCATCGCATATCCATCCATCTTCTATCCATCATCCATAATCACCATCCTACCTCATATCCCATCCTTCTCATTTCATTTCTCCCTCACCCATATACATCCATATTTCCCCTAGGTGTTCGGGCAAATGAAAGTCGACGTGGTGAATAACTCGATGTTCTCACTATAGTGATTAACATTCTTTTATGAGATCATTTTCTTTCTTAATATTCGTTCTTTCTTATATGTGTGTCAGACGTTTGACCTTGCTTATATTTACTCACCTCCTCACACACAAGAGCGATACACTTACACTAATCTCCAAAGTTCGTTTGAGAGAGTTATATCCAGTGACATTTTGAAGTTGAAGCGTTGATTCCGAAAAGGCAATCTAGGAATTACTCTTGTGATACTCGACCCGTTTTGACTGGTTCACACTACACACGTTGAGTTCTAGGAAGGATGTGCCTTGTGTATTTACTTAGCTATACTTTTTACCAGTGTTCTAAAAGGCCCGCCTAGGCTCCGCCTAGGCCCGCCTAGGCTTGAGGCTTGGGAGAAACGCATCGCCCACGCCTTATTACGCCTTATTCTTTGTAAAAGGCTTAAGGCACACTTTTTAAAAAAAAAACGAAGGATTAGTTAACAAATATTGGTTATGGAGCATGAATATGAGAAAGATGGCTACCAAACATATGAATATATTTTCAAAATTCAAGGTATGTATTATTTTATTATATTACTAGCCTTAGAATAATTAAAATAATAAAAAAAGGAAAAACGCCTTTTTACGCCTAGGCTCCTAAGGCTTGAGGCTTGACCTCTACGCCTCGACCACGCCTCGCGCCTTTTAGAACCTTGCTTTTTACACATTCTAGCTTGTATTTCTCAAATTATTTCTCTCATGATGGATTGTGCGATTATTCTATGTCTAATAAGAGATAGATTGTCGTTTGCAAATAAGAATTTTGTGGGTATATCCCTACAAATCCTCACCAGACACAACTCGTCCTATAGGGTAACCTATAGGTTTAAAGACTTGTTGCACATGCTAAGTGCAATCGCAAGTGCCCGCGAAAGTGGTACACTTTTGGCTTCTTATCTTTCTCTTTTTATCTATCTTATTGCTCGAGGACTAGCAACGCTCTGTTTGAGGGTGGTGTGATAAGTACCCAAAAGTGTACATTTTCCGAATAGACATATTTTAGTTGCTAATTCTCGACAATTTAGGTCTTATGCACTTTATTGTGTATTTTGTAGGTCGAATGCACGTTGCGGTGTTCAAACGCGTATTTCAAGGCAATTGTACGAATTATGAAGCTAATTACCCTTGTCTCGTACCCTAGCCTACCATAAACCTACCTAAACGTGTCTCGAACCATGTGTGTTTAGTTTGTCCCATTTAATTTTATTTGTGTCATTTTATTTTTAGGGTTTATTTTATTATTTCATTTTATTGAGTCATGTATATATTTTTAGGATTTTTATATTTTAATTTTTAGCGCGTCGTGTATTAGTTTTTATATTTTCTTTTATTTTCTTAGTTTTTATTTAGTTTATTATTATTTCATTTTTTTATTTTATTTTATTTGTTAGTTTTTATTTTTATAGTGTTTAGTTTTTTTTTTAGTTTGTATAGTGTGTCGTTTATTGTCATTTTTATTTTATTTTAGTTTATTTTTATTTTTATTTTTAGTTTAGTTAAATTTTTATTTTAGATTCATTTTGTTTTATTTTATTTTTATTTTTAGTTTATTTTTTTTAGGGTACAATCTAAACACCACACACACATTAACATACACACACCTACACCCTATCACTACCTATCCTCATCCTCACCTACGGCCTAACTTCCTTACACCTTACCCCCAACTAACTCATTTTACCCCAATGCCCAAAATATCCCATTGTCATATCTGATTTATTTTATCCCAATACATCATTCCCTCACACCTTACAACTCACACAATCCATGACACACCCAAACCACATGCTCACCCAAGCCTATTTTTCCAATTTAACCCCTTAGCTCCATGTGCCTATAAAATAAGACCTCAAGGCCATTTGAAGAGCAATCTAGATTTTTGTAGAGAAAATTTTAGAGAGAGTTAGAGTAGAAAATAAATTAGGAAAATATTTTGTTAATAGTTTTTATTTTTATTTTTATTTTTAGAGATTTGTGAGGATAAATTGCGAGTAATTCAATTGAGTATTATATTGAATGATTATTGTTGGATGCTCATATTGGATGGATGGTGCTTGATTTCAAAGAAATAAGAGTTCAATTTCACTTCAAGAGATTGGGTTTGATTGTTCTCTTTTCTTCTATTTTATTTTATTAGCCTTTGATTATTTGATTATCATATTTAATATGATGTTACGCTAGATTCCCTTTCAAGGGGTGGGGTGAAACCTTATTTGATGTTATTTTAATTTAATTAGTTTGATTACTTGAAAATTCCCTTTGAATATTAATTTTGATCCATCACCCTTAAATTTACGACTCGAGAGAGGGTAAATGATTTTCGAGAGAAATTCGAAATTCTAAGTTACAATACCCATTATAGATTCAAACTAGAGATATGGGTTTCTTAAGTGTGGTATTATTCCTTGATTTTCAACTCTAATTTTATTTTCTATGATTTACATAAATTTTAATCGATCGATCATAGCGGGTGATTAATTAAAAGGAGTGTAGATCTATTTTTTAGAGTTGTGGGGGGTGAAACTTAATTTTTTAAAAGATTACTATTAAAATTACACTTGCAACGAGAGTTGATTTGTAATTTTGGTATTAATTTGGGAGAATTCAAATAATTAAATTAATTAGTTAGAATAGCTAAAATTTGTGGTGTAGTCCCACTCCTTGATTGCTCTCACAGTTATTTACCCCACTTTATCTCATATTTTTGTGTTAGACTTTATTTTTTATTTTAGTCACTTTTTAGTTTGTAATTTGATCTTCTATTTAGTTTAGTGTTATTTCACCTTACCTCGCCCAATTGTTTTAATATTGGAAAAACAAAAAAAATAGAAAAGAAAAATCCCCAAAATAAAATAAAAATTGAATTACAATTGAGTTTATCTCTAGCTAACCCCCTTGATGTGGATTGATACCCTTACTTACCTCTACACTTGAGTTTTATATTATTTTGTAGGTATTTTGAGGATTTTGACTAGAGGAGCTTTTCAAGCAACTTCGGAAAAAAAATACACCGAAAAATTATTCGCAAAAGCCAACTTTATCAAATGGCGTCGTTGCCATTCTTGGGAGCGTGAAGCACTTGGAGTGGATTTCATTTTGTAGTTCATTTATTTCCCATACTTTGTTGCTTTTTAGTACCATTTTATATTTTATTAGAAGGCTTGTATTCAAATTATTCTATTCTTGGCTTGTATTGCGGTGCTTAGAGACACCAAATTATTTTTCATTTTAATTTGTAATAATTAATTACGAAGAAAAACGTGAGAGGGAAACCGAACAAGGTAGAGAGAGGGCGTCCAAAGGCGAGGATTTAGAAGCCTCTCTACCTTGGGTCGGTAGGACTCCCGGGGCCGACTAAGATAGGCGTGATCTCCTCCCGATCGACTCAAATTTTCGGCACCCCACGGTATAAAAATCGTGGGAGGTATATTTCTAAACACTCGCGCCTCTCCTGTTAGCGAGTCAATTATTGTGTGTGCTTGTGTGCTCTCACTTGATTTTCTTCTATCATTTATTTTCGAATGGTGTGATGAATTAAATTGCTAAGACCTACACTCGGTCACTCACGAGATGGGATTTCATCACCCGACTCATTCGCTTACCATTGTGTGCTACCCTAGCCATCACTAAATTTAAAATCAATCAACTAGGTAGCCCACTAGGATAAAATTTTGAAAAGGCAATCATAAAGATTTTCGTGATTTTTTTATCGCCCGCGGACTTAATTAAAATTTGACTACCCTTTCAGTAAATCTAAAGATAAAAATTGGCTATGTGCCAGTTAGGAATTCTGCTTGATGTATGTATGTCCAATTTAATTTTTTGGTAGTCGGATTTTAGTTAGTTCGTCCATTCAGAGAGTCCACCTATTTTTCCCGCTATTTTCTTCCCCCAAAAAAATCCAAAAATATTTTCTTCCTTTATTTTTCACAAAAATCCAAAAATATTTTCTTCCATTATTTTTAGAAAATCCAAAAATATTTTATTTCCTTTTGAAAAAATTTAAAAAACTCCAAAAAAATATTTCTCTCCACATGGCCGGAGAACGTCCTTTACGGGACTACTTTGGTCATTTCCCATTGACATGCGACACGTGTGAGAGTGATCCCGAGCCATCTCTTTATGATATTTTTAGTGGTTTCACCTCTCTCACGAGTACCGTAGATACTCTTGACCCGTCCATGCACGTACCTCATTTTCTGTCACCCTCGGTGTTAAGTGCCGACGTGTCACATGCCTCGACGTGCACCCATTGTTGTTATGCCAATCACATATCCCATGAGTGTCCATACTCTTCATATCCCTACGAACCCACCTTGGACCATGTGTATCAATATGACACTGTTTCGGAACCCACTCCGACTTATTATCCCGATGTATATAATCCCGAGTTGTGTGAGTACCCTAGTTATTCGTGTTGGCCTGATCACCCTCCCACGCAATACAAATCCCAACCCGATGTTGCGGATCCTCACACGTTCCAACAATTGTCATGGCAACCTTGTTCACCCATTCAGGATCAGTTCCCTCACTATGCACCCACTGCATATCAACCCTTTGTCCATCATGAAGGCGATCCTTTCGTGTTTGATGAACTTGGCCCCACTCCACACACTTCATTTGAGTATTCTTCGTACACTCATGATTGTAGAGAGTTGTGTCCACCTCCACCACCGCCACCACTCATCAAACCACCACAATCCTCCACCTCCTCTCTAGAGGCACTCTTGCAACAATTTATCATCGAGCAAGAGCAAACCACTTAAATTCAAACTCAAGCTCTCCAACGGCTTGAACAAAGGTTAAATGAATTTGAGTGTGCGAGAGAGTCGGACATTCCCATGGATCCACCCATTGTTGTACCTGAGTGTGATGATTATGTTTCCTCTTGTGACACGGATTTTGAGTGTGACCAGCCCTACCATCACGAGAATCTCGAAGTTGACACCATTATATGGTTCAGGTCCCAAGTCGACAATTGTGTTGACTTACCTTTCATTAGTGAGACTGATCCAATCCCACCATTTCCATATGAACCCATCATTCCAATTCCCATTCCCTTTCCCGATAAATCAAAAAAAATATCCGAGTCTACACCTATTGAGCCCACTGCTTGTGTTCCCGAGAAACCACTTTATCATAGGTTAGCTCCGGCTACGTGTGCTCACCATTTTCTTGAGATTGAATCCGAGATGGTTTCTACCTCTCCAGATATGGATCCTGTTCCTCTATGCGTGGCTCCCTTTGAGTCCACTATTTCTAGTAATCCATATATCTCCGATCTTGGTGCCTCATTTGAACCAACCACCCCATTCATCGGTGATATTGTGGTGGATAAGTTGATCACTCGCTCATTATTTTTCGCACTTCCTCCTACGAGTGCCCTTGAGGATCAAACCGTTCCCCATAAGGAGTGTGTTTCTCCTACTCTTGAGTTGGATCATCTTCCTCCACCATTTATCCCACCCGACCCACCCATTGTCCCTTCCACCCCACCACCTGGTTTGGATCTTTATTTTGTACATTTCATGTTTCCATCTATATTTTTAGATCCTCCCATGAAACCATCCTCCACCATTTATGAGATTATATTTGGTGATACTCTCCACTTTCGTGACACCGAGCTTGTTACTCTCTTCCCGCCACTCTCTTGTGGTATTGATTTTTCCCCTCGACAGCTCCCTGGTGTGTCACGACACGACCATTATCATCGTCCATTTATAGAACGGTCGTGCGATTTCCATGAGCCCCACCCCATTACAATTTCCAAACCATTTTGCCTCCCCATACAACTAGAGCACCATGCTTATAGGGCCCTAGTTGCCCTCACCTTTAAGCTCAATAAGGCTCGAAACCGATACCTTTTCACCTTCACCCTTACCTTAATACCCACCCGCCCATAGTCCACCGATGCTTTGCATCGTGTGATGCACCTTGCCATACAAGTGCATTGACCATTTTAGCCTTTATCCAACACGACTGATGCTTCAGTCTTGTTTGGGGGTGATTCTCATCACCCAATTTTTCTGCCACCCCGTGCTTTCATAGATCCTATCCTTAGGGTGAGATCCCTTCGGTCTGGCTGAAGACACTAAACCTAGCGCTACCGGGAGGCAGCCCATTGTTTTGAGTACTAGTCTCATCATGTTTGGGGGTGGTGTTCCACATCACCCAATGCTATACCATGCTTTGTATACTTGTACACATTTTTTTCTTTCTTATCACTCATTCAGGTTTCTTCTTGGCTTCATCTGTCCATTTCATTAGCGGTTGATTCTGGTACTCTCTTTCTTACCTTATGATCTCCATTTTAAAAATCATTTTACTTAACATCGAGGACGATGTTCCTTTTTTTTGGGGGGGGGGGGGGGTAGTGAATTTTATCAAAATCGTACCTCTTTTGAAAAATTTTGATCTTAAAACTTGATTTTTAAAATTTCGTGCAGTTTCTTTCATCTCACTCAATGACGTGAATTTTCTATCATCCATCCTTTTAAGTATAGGAATCAAGTTATAATATATTATTTTTTCTAAATAGCTTATGTAATACATAACAAGGCATGTTACGCTATGAATTTCTAGACTCAATAAAATTTGCGCACTTGTCAAGTCACTACGGTTTAGAGTTGAGGAGTACTGCAATTCCTAAGAAAACCTTAAGGATCACTAGTAGAGACTTTAGCTTGTGAGATTTGTGCCTTTCACCCTTTCAGAGTGTTGTACGCAATCTCCGAGACACAAGTTGATTCAATTTCTTTTGGGTCCGCACTTTAAATCGTTGTATGATCTCATTATTTTTCATAAAATTTTGGCTTGATCGCTGAGAATGACATCACTTTCGAGTTGTAAGAAACACGTGTATTGAAATTTTTCCCAATCACTAGATTTTCACCCATACACTACCCATTACTTTCCCATATTTCACATACATTCCCCATACCATCCATTTATCTTTCCATTCATATATCATCCATCATTTTGACAAAAAGAGTGTGTTTTTCAAATACAAAATGTCTTCAGTGTTGGTTTGAAAAGAGAGAGAGAGAGAAAAAAAAAGGAAAAAATAGCAAAAATAGAAAAAAAGAGAAAAAAAGAAAATAGAGAAAAATCAAAGAAAAATCAAAAAAAGAGAGAAAAGAAAAGAAAGAGAGTTTGTAGTTAGTTTTATAGAAAAAAGACATTTGTTCTTCAAGTATATAACACTCTCCCATCGCATATCCATCCATTTTATGTCCATCATCCATAAATCACCATCCTACCTCATATCACATCCTTCTCATTTCATTTCTCCCTCACCCATATACATCCATATTTTCCCTAGGTGTTCGGGCAAATGAAAGTCGACGTGGTGAATAACTCGACGTTCTCACTATAGTGATTAACATTCTTTCATGAGATCATTTTCTTTCTTATATGTGTGTGAGACGTTTGACCTTGCTTATATTTACTCACCTCCTCACACAAAAGAGCGATACACTTACACTAATCTCGAGAGTTCGTTTGAGAGAGCTATATCCAGTGACATTTTGAAGTTGAAGCGTTGATTCCGAAAAGGCAATCTAGGAATTACTCTTGTGATACTCGACCCGTTTTGACTGGTTCACACTACACACATTGAGTTCTATGAAGGATGTGCTTTGTGTATTTACTTAGCTAAACTTT
Organism: Sambucus nigra; assembly: GCA_949130495.1. Taxonomy (NCBI): domain Eukaryota; kingdom Viridiplantae; phylum Streptophyta; class Magnoliopsida; order Dipsacales; family Adoxaceae; genus Sambucus; species Sambucus nigra. Next base: position 369,043,467 of record OX422212.1, read on the forward strand.
TTACACATTCTAGCTTGTATTTCTCAAATTATTTCTCTCATGATGGATTGTGCGATTATTCTATGTCTAATAAAAGATAGACTATCGTTTGCAAATAAGAATTTTGTGGGTATATTCCCTGCAAACCCTCACGAGACACAACTCGTCCTATAGGACAACCTATAGGTTTAAAGACTTGTTACAGATGCTAAGTGCAATCGCAAGTGCCCGCAAAAGTGGTACACTTTAAGTTTCTTATCTTTCTCTTTCTCCCTATCTTATTGCTCGAGGACTAGCAACGCTCTGTTTGGGGGTGGTGTGATAAGCACCAAAAAGTGTACATTTTATACCCCGAATATACATATTTTAGTTGTTAATTCTCGACAATTCGGGTCTTATGTGCTTTATTGTGTATTTTGTAGGTCGAATGCACGTTGCGGTATTCAAACGCGTATTTCAAGGCAATTATGCGGATTATGAAGCTAATTACCCTTGTCCCGTACCCTACCCTACCCTAAACCTACCTAAACGTGTCCCGAACTGTGTGTGTTTAGTTTGTCCCATTTTATTTTATTTGTGTCATTTTATTTTTAGGGTTTATTTTATTATTTTATTTTATTGAGTCATGTATATATTTTTAGGATTTTTATATTTTAATTTTTAGCGCGTCGTGTATTAGTTTTTATACTTTCTTTTATTTTCTTAGTTTTTATTTAGTTTATTATTATTTCATTTTTTTATTTTATTTTATTTGTTAGTTTTTATTTTTATAGTCTTTATTTTAGTCGTTTTTTTTTTTAGTTTGTATAGTGTGTCGTGTCATGTCATTTTTATTTTAGTTGATTTTTATTTTTATTTTTAGTTTAGTTAAATTTTTATTTTAGATTAATTTTTTTTTTAGTTTATTTTTTAGGGTACAATCTAAACACCTCACACACATTAACATACATACACCTACACCCTATCACTACCTATCCTCATCCTCACCTACACCCTAACTTCCTACACCTTACCCCCAACTAACTCATTTTACCCCAATGCCCAAAATACCCCATTACCATATCTGATTTGTTTTATCCCAGTACCTCATTCCCTCACACCTCACACAATCCATGACACACCCAAACCACATGCTCACCCAAGCCTATTTTTCCAATTTAACCCCTTAGCTCCATGTGCATATAAAAGAAGACCTCAAGGTCATTTGAAGAGCAATCTAGATTTTTGTAGAGAAAATTTTAGAGAGAGTTAGAGTATAAAATAAATTAGGAAAATATTTTATAAATATTTTTATTTTTATTTTTAGAGATTTGTGAGGATAAATTGTGAGTAATTCAATTGAGTATTATATTGAATTGATTATTGTTGGATGCTCATATTAGATAGATAGTTCTTGATTTCAAAGAAATAAGAGTTCAATTTCACTTCAGGAGATTGGGTTTAATTGTTCTCTTCTCTTCTATCTTATTTTATTAGCCTTTGATTATTTGATTATCATGTTTAATATGATGTTAGGCTAGATCCCCTTTCAAGGGGTGGGTTGAACCCTTATTTGATGTTATTTTAATTTAATTAGTTTGATTACTTGAAAATTCCATTTGAATATTAATTTTGATCCCTCACCCTTAAATTTACGCCTCGAGAGAGGGTAAATGATTTTCGAGAGAAAATCGAAATTCTAAGTTATAATACCCATTTTAGATTTGAACTAGAGATAGAGGTTTCTTAAGTGTGGTATTATTCCTTGAATTTCAACTCTAATTTCATTTTCTATGATTTACATAAATTTTAATCGATCGATCCTAGCGGGTGATTAATTAAAAGGAGTGTAGATCTATTTTCTAGAGTTGTGGGGGGTTAAACTTAATTTTTTAAAAGATTACTATTAAGATTACACTTGCAACGAGAGTTGATTTGTAATTTTGGTATTAATTTGGGACAATTCAAATAATTAAATTAATTAGTTATAATAACTAGAATTTGTGGTGTAGTCCCGCTCCTTGATTGCTCTCACATTTATTTATCTCACTTTATCTCTTATTTTTGTGTTAGACTTTATTTTTTATTTTAGTCACTTTTTAGTTTGTAATTTGATCTTCCATTTAGTTTGGTATTATTTGACCTCACTGCACCCAATTGTTTTAATATTGGAAAAACTAAAAAAATAGAAAAGAAAAATCCCAAAAAGAAAATAAAAATTGAATTACAATTGAGTTTGTCTCTAGCTAACCCTCTTGATGTGGATTGATACCCTTACTTACCTCTACACTTGAGTTTGATATTATTTTGTAGGTATTTTGAGGGTTTTGACTAAAGGAGATTTTCAATCAACGACGAAAAAAAATACACCGAAAAGTGCTTTTTATCAAATCCCCACAATGGTAAAAGTGACAAAATGCAAGAAAAAGACAGAGTAGTTAACACCATTATTAAATCTGTATCGAATAATTTGTCTCGAGCTACTTTAAAACATAACTACCTCGAGTTATAACTAAAGTTGAAAAAAAAGGTGGGACAGCTATGAAAAGCAAAAGAGTTGTATACAATCGTATTCAGAATGACATGGATTTACGACAAGTACACCGATAATTGTATTAGCGACCGTATATGGTTGTTGAATTGTCAGTGCCTGATATACCCTATAATTAGAAGACTAGACTCCCTTATCTTATCACCGACATTCTCATGATCGCCAGTCGTCGATCACTTGCGCTTCGTCTTTTTAAATTTAGATAAACCAGCATAGCATAGACAAACCAATGAACCCATTGTGGCCATTCACCCCGATCTTTTAAAACAACTGCGTTTTTATAAATTTGTTGGTCATTTTTGGTATTTGTTTTTCAAATGAAATGGTTGTGATATCACACATATACTTTAAACTAGGGTTGTTAATATGCCTACAAAAATTATTGTCATAATTGTGAAACTTATTGTAAATGACTTCGATTAAGAATAATGGTTGCACTTTCAATAAAATGTCCCTAGAAATTGCAAACACTATCCCCAAAATGACATTCATGTCCTGTAATTATGTACAAATTGATCATAAATGGACCTGCTATAATGTTATTATGCATAAAAATGGGTGGTTTATCTTAACGGGCATTTTTTATACCTCAACAATGGCAGGTTGTCCATGTTTCTTTGGCCAGGAGATGGTAAGACGGACAACGAAAAAAAAACTGCGACCAGAGATCTTAGATTGTTAGACTATGGGACTAAATGCATCATAACCACCTTTCCTATTTCATTGTTTGGAATCTTTTAATTTTATTAATTGCATATTGTATTAAGCCTTATCAGTTACTCCCACATTTTTAATTTACATTTGAATTCGTTAATCGACGAAAATACACAATATGTGCACAACAATTATTCAAATTCCATTAAAATTCCCAAATCCAACTATATGAAACTTACACTCACATTGTTCGAAGTCGCCTCTTGCCAAAGTAGGTTTGAAATGTCACGGATGAATATCAAGGTCAAACTGCCATGCTGATACCATACTGCTTACATGTAAATAATAAGTTATTATTTAGTATATGTACTATGATTTCAAATAAATTTTGAAGTAATAATGAATTAAAGTATCAGTCTTACCCATCTGGTGTCATGATGCAATATACTTTCAATTTTTCTTGAGTCTTGTTGTCCAGTAGGGGAAGGAGCGTTGACTTGAGCGGGTTATGAAACTTTATCAAACTTGTTGCGGATTGCAGCTTTCCTTCCGAATTGCTTTCTCTGATTGAATTTTGATTATCTTTAGTCGCTTCATCTATTCTTATTGATGCACCCGATGAGTTTTGTTGAGGTTGATATGAGTATTTCAATATTTGGGTTGATATCATGGTCTTGCTGGTTTTAACACAAAGGATTCGCGTATTCGGACACTTGGGGTCGCCCCCCCAATTGCTCCACCATGTCACACGTGTGATGATTCTCAATCGGAGGTCTTAATTTTCATCATCAATGAAATACATTTTAATCTGCTTTCGATCAAGTTCCTTCACGTATATAGCTATTATATTTTTTTGCTTATCCATTATTTCTTTCATACATTCTGCATCCCTAGCCATATGTTCTATTTTTAAATCCATTTTCTCAACTATGCCTTCAAAGGCTGTAATTTTTGCCACGTATTTCGTCTGAATACGTTTGTGTTTCATCTAGATTCACGTGGAGCTGATCTGCCTCACTCTCAACTACATTTAGGCTAGCTTTTAGATTATCGATGTTCTCTTTTTTCCCATATAACGACATCTACATGATTTTTCTCGCCATCCGCTGTTTCACGTAACTACAAGAGCTGTTTATTTAAAGCGATGATTTCTTGTTCGAGATGCATCACGGTAGATTTCAGCTGACATTCCGAAACTACTTTCCGTTGAAATTTAGGTTGCAGTGTGCTATAGTTATTAACGACGTTAGCTATTTGCGCAACAAGCACATTTGAGCGATTAACCTCATCACTCAACCGTTTCTCCATTTCAATTGTCATACTAACCTGTTCAGTTAGTTGTTGTTCAATCATTGAAAATTATTTATTCTTTATCTCGATCTCAGCTTCCATGACCTCAATTATAGCTTCAAGTTTTTTCACCGCCCCTTTGAGTTTGTTGTTATCTTCCTCTAAGCAACATATGTATTCAGCTGTTTCGAGTTGCGTTCCGTACATCTCATAGTCCATCAATTCTATTTCCATTATTTCTTGATGTGAAGTGAGGTCCATTATATCAAAATGTATAAAACCTCCAGATGAATTTATGGCATTGTCTTCATTATTTTTGTTGCTTGATCCGTTTATGGTCTGCTGATTGAAACCACTATTCGGGGTTACGAGTGATGTTATTTCAGGATTTGTTAGTGTTGGTGTGTCCAATAACGAGATGACACCATCATGATAGCCCCCCAGTCCTGCTTCAATTATCGTGTTCATACACCTCTTATTCGATTTTCTTTTCACCTTTTCTACAAAGTCGTCATCCGATGAGGATTCGCCACACATCACAATGACATCTAGATGTTTTCCCGAGCTACCGATAGTACCATGAGGTGTTTATGATTTCACCTATATCAGCAAATAGCACAAGTAAGTGAGGTAGTGCACTAGGTGTTTATGTCATATATTAGCAAACAACATATGCATTTGCGATTAAATATATAGAAATTTTGGCTCCAATCCCATTTAAGAATGTTTTGTTTAGAACTAATCCCACGTGATTTTTATCTTCATAATCAGTCCTATTTTGCAGTTAATAATGGTTATAAATGCCCTTCCACAAAAACGTGGGTTGTCATTTGTGTGTAACTGCATATATGTTAAGAGACATTTTAGTTCCACATCCAATTTTAGTAGGACTAATAATAAAAAACAATATACCTGGGACCGGAGACAAATTATCTTCAAAATTGGGACTAAATACCTAAGCCCCCTGTTATAACAACAAACAACAGTAATAGCTTTAAATTTTTTAAGCCCTATTTCTAACTACAGTTCGTATCCCCATTACCAACACGTGCCTTCGGTTACATGTATAATTGTTTGAATTACATTAATAGACGAACATGAAACAAAGTCAATATCATATACATTTGCAAATATGAAAATGGTAGATACCTTTGAATATAATTTTTACGGGTATAGAGATGCAAATATAACAAATAGGATTTGTACACGTATATAGCCGGGAAAAGCAGTTCACCACAAGGATTTGTAGAACCAATGGGCCATCTTTTAATAGTTTTGTATAAACTTTATTTATGAATACAATTTTGAACTCTTGATCTACACATTTACATCAACAGGTTTTAAATTCAATTTAGAATTCGTTTTGTATATGTAAAATATCGATGTAACGTAAAATAGACAAGTAAGACAATGGTATATGGTATTACCATATTTTCAGCAATACAATTAATATCTAAGAACCCGAGATACATTTGCACAAATGAACACTACTACTACAACAACAGTTTTTACATTGCATTATCTCCCAATTTTTTTTGGATACCTGTAAATTATTTAGATGAATGCTTTTGAATCTTTTATTCAGACACTGCAGGTCCCAATGGAGGAATCTGGGTTCGAGGTTATGACGTTCCTTGATTGGACTGATTACATTGATAACCTCACAAAACCAAAACTCAACATGTATTAGTTGCTTATTTTTGTTTCTACTATCAACATGTTAATGAAGAATAAAAACAAAATGCAACTCGGAACTAATTTCTTACATGAATAAATGGGATGCAACCGATGACTTCTCTCGAACTTTATTTATAATTGAGTCGAGTAACCACATGTGAACTACTGTCGCCCATTGTAATTTCCTATTTTCTTCACATCGTGTAAGTACTTTGCAAATACCCAACCCAAAGAATTACCAGTATTCGCAAATAGGAATGAAACACAAAAGTGCAACACTATAAATCGGACTACATTATTTATATCTTCGATAATTTCTCCTCGAAGTGCGCAAATCAAAGCAGACTCAACCTTACTCTTCGAGAGTTGTGCATCGGTGTTGAAATATCTGTTGATGAATGTCTCTTTGGGCAATTCTCTTTTTTGTATTTCAATGAAATCTCCCCCGTTTTGGTATTCCTAGTATTTGCGACACTTGTTTTGCCTTGAATTCAACTAATTCCCCACCCAATTTGAATTTATTTGTCACAATGTCAAATTGATTTAATATTGCTTTTGTGTTAGAATCATGTTTCTTGTACAATTGATATGTTACAAGTCCATCATTGTATGCGCCAATAATTGTCCCAAATAGTGTTCCACACAATAACTCAATATGCTTATTGTTTAAACCATTTCCCCTCATTCATCGGAAGCTGGTATTCAACGTCATCATGTTTGATCTGAATTGATCTGAATCTTTACTCAAAGCCTCCTTATTTTGTACCATCTGCACGAGGGCAATGTGGTTAATCATTCACAATCATACGTTAGGAAATTAACATTCAACATGCCGTATGAAAATAATTATACTCCATTGTCTTATCAAAGAACTATAAATTTCTTTTTAATGTTTTCTTTTTACACCGGAATGTACATGTAGAGTTTCAAAATTTTCTCCTATAATAAATGCCCTCATTACATCAGTTATGTTTATGGAAATTGGGGTTCAACTATGTAACTGCGAACACAACTTAAAGATTGTTATTTTGTACATTTAATGGATCGGACTGATTGCGAGATTTAATGAATTTACGTCATTAAGTTTTGAAAAACAATAATATATTACGTGCGTAACTTAAGTTTCAATAAGAATGCACATATGTGTTCCGAAAATTATGACATCGCACATCCCAACGTTCAACCACATATGATTATTTGACCCTATTAATTACCTTAATCATGGCTGACAAATTCAATTATTGAGAAATAGGATTTACTAATCACCTAGTCATACACACATAAAAATGTATGAACACTCATAGACATATACTTCATAAAAATACTTTTTATGACCGACAGTTTGGAGGCAACAATTTTTAATTTTACAAACCTTTTCTTCCTCTCTCTAGTTTCAACAGAATACCTTCGGATAGTTCCAAATAAAACTTATATTCACTTTTGCTCAATTTTCTTGCTTGCAAAAAATTGTTTGGAGTTTGTGAAAAAACTAGCTATTGAGCCGTGTTATCAGTCATTTACCCACGTTTGTATAAAGCATAAGTATGAATCGTGGGTAGTTACAGAGGGCTAGTTTAGTCTAATTGCCATTTTAAACTACCCACATTGTTGTTGACTTCTTCCAAAAAGGATCGGTTGCCAAAATGGAAATACATGGGACTGGGCACTAAATTTTCTCCCAAAATGGGACTATATGCCTGCGCTCCCTTATAACTTATAATATTTTATATCACTACAAGTTGTGATTAAATAATTAGAAGTTGTATTTTTAATTAAAAACTCGCGCTCCTATGCAAATGTAAATAAGAAGGATATTTTTATTAGAAAATTTGAGAGATATTTTATTTTCTATGCTCGACACAGTGCGTCCCACGATACGGACTTACAACTAGTGGAGTAAAAAATGGAGTGCTTAGGACCCACATATTTAAATCCCATTATTCTTTCCACAACTCTCATTTTTCTCAAAATTATAATTTTTTAGATCAAATATCAAAAAATCCCTCAAACATTTTTTAATACATATTTAGTCAAAGCTTTTTATTTTGTACCAAAAAGTCCCTTTAACTCTTATCTTTAAAGGTCCGCGCCAGCTGCATGGTAAAACATTTTTGACATGATGAATGACTTTTTGATGCAAAATAAAAAAGACTTGAACTAAACGTGTATTAAAAAAAGTTCGAGGGACTATTTGATATATGCGCTAATTTTTTTTTTTTAGGTGTGTGGAGACCACATTCGAGCACGCAACCTACTAGAATTAACATCGCACCGCGCTGAAGAACAACCCAAACAAACCCAAACACAAACAAGCCAAATTCTAAGATCTGTAAAAAAAAAAAACCCTCCGATCCCCTACCCGCGCTGAAAGAAAACACATTGTTTGTGAGATAAGAATAATAATTAGCAAAGCCTAATTATCATAAGGTCGAGTGCAGATCTATTATACTCGTGATCATGGAGGTTTCTCAAGGCGGACCTGATAGGGATAAATCTAATTCATCTTCTTCTACGCCTGTCCCATCCGTCGCTAATTTCTGGAAAGGTACTCGTATTTCCTTTTCCTTCGCCTTTTTCATCCTTCAAAACCATTGCGCATTAATTATACGCATTAACTGTGATTCAATTATACTACTTTTGAGTCTGCTATTAATTGAACATAACAGCACTAGGTTTGTTTGATCCAATATCACCACTTTTTTGAACCAATTTGTTGATTATTACCACATTAGATTAGACCAACCCTAATGGGCATTGCAATAACTCAAATAGGGACATGCAATTGTTTGTTTGTATATTTTTGCAAAATTGGCAAAGTGTATGGCAATCTCCCGCAAAAATAGAAAGAGCTCTAAAAACATGTTTACTTTTGGGTAATAATTGAAAATTGTCATGATTTGGGGATTGTTTAGGGTATTGAGTTGCTATAATTGCACCCATCTTTTATGCTAATTATGACAAAAAGAAATGTTCAATGACCGAACTCATTCGGGCTGCTCTTTAGTACCATTTTTAACATGCCACCCATTGTTCTGAGCACGGGACTTTCTTCTTATCACCTTGTGCCATGAAGAATTAGGTTCTAAGAAGATGATTGCTCATAAACTCCTTCATTCTGTCCAGTGGAAATCCCCCATTAGCTTCTCATTCTTTTCCATCACACCACATGGAATCTTGTCAAAAAATTATGTAACATAGGAATACTTGACTCGCAAGCCTGAATTCAAGTCATATGGCTTCCTCAAGAAAAGCGAGTCATTTTCCACCATCTAACCTCCTAGACATCCTCTCAACCACTTGGTACTGAACGCAAATGACGTTGGATTTTCTTTTAAAGGTACTTGAGTAAATAATTGACTATTCCAAAACAACACAACTAGCAAAAGTAGCACCACTCACCAAAACTTGGGTTTCCACATCAGTTAGTGACTAGGCCCTATTTTACCTAAATAATCTTCAGTAGGACCATGATATTACTTAAGAAGAAAATGATGTCACCTACAAATTGCCAATGGTACATCTAGTTCCCTCTCTCCCAACAGAGCAACCCTCTTCTAGATCCACCTCCTCGCTCTTCCTAACCAATCACAAAATAATAAGCACCAAAGTGAACTAGAAAGGGTAAAATGCCCCCCCCTTCTCAACGCTTTTTAAAGCATTCAACCAAGACCTAGGCTTCCATTTCACAACCGTTACTTAAACTATTTCCTCCTCCTACCATCAAAACCCTTCATCTCCGTAACCTTTGTATTTTGCGCTTCCACGAACCTCTGCTCCACAAATCACATATTCACTAGAAAAATCTTCATTTCGAGTAAAGGAAAGACGATGTAGTATTTGATTTGCTCATGCTAGGATTTGTTTAAAATTGCGAAGTAGAACCTCTAAGATTTTAGGCGATGCTGACAGGGTGCATGACCACTAATCAACTAATTGATGATTTTGTCAAAGGACATGTTTGCATAAGATGGCATTACCTCACTTTTATCTACCCTGTCTATAATGTTTCTCTTTTCTTAAATTGCTTGCACACAATGAAGCTGAGCTATTGAGTTTGTTCTAGAGAGCATGCAGCTTAATTTACTTGCTATCTTTTTCTTTATGAATGATTTTTTTGATAATTTCATTTGATACTATTTTGGGAGAAGTCAATTAATACCTCAAGTGAGATACTCTATATATACCATCATTTTTTTGTCCAGTTTGAAAAAAAAGGAAAGGATAGTGATAAATGATTCGTTATTATCGCTTTTTGTTTCCTACAGAGTTTGATTTAGAGAAGGAAAGGAGCGTGTTAGATGAACAGGGGCTTAGGATTGCTGAGAATCAGGAAAACAGCCAGAAAAACCGACGAAAGCTTGCGGAGAGCACTAGAGGTATTTCACTCGTCATTCTACTCTTAAGAACTAAATTTCTGGACTAGTTAATTCTGACCTGCCTCCATTCTCTCTGATTTTTTATGTCTGAGATTTGGGTCTGATTTCTCAAATGAGCAGGCCGAGAATATTTCTTTAAATTATGCGGACACGGTAAAAAAATTATTTGTTACTCAGTACCAAATCATGTCTATTGAGATGCATTATTTTTACTTGTTTACAGACTTCAAGAAAGCTTCAGCAGAAGAAAAGTTAAGTTCGTTCAATTCTTTATTGAAGGGTTACCAAGAAGAGGTTGATAATCTTACGAAGAGAGCGAAATTTGGGGAAAATGCTTTCCTTAACATTTACCAGAAACTTTACGAGGCTCCCGATCCTTATCCTGTCCTTGCTTCAATTGCTGTAAGCACTATCTTTTTTGGTCTGCTTCATAATGCATTGTCAATTGGTTTTGGAATAACATTACTTAACTTCTTTGATCGTCACTGAAATATGAATGGGCTTCAGAACCCAGAGAACGTATTGATAATATTGTTACAGTTACATAGCTTATACGATAAAAAGGAGAGTTATTAATTACAGATGAATAATATTTTCACTTCATAGCTATTTTGGAATATTAGAGTAAGATCTCATTGTATTTTTTGTTGAATAGAAACTCCTCATAGGTCAGTAGTTTGTTTAGATCGCTAGTTTGCCCAATTGCTTTAGAGCGGAGCCTTTTTGTTTGAGATAAATTTCTTTAAGGGTTGTGAGTGGTTATTGGTTATGGAAATGGGCAGTCTGGTGAGGTTGGACGATAGTTGAAGTCCGAGATCAACCATGAGAAACTGAATGGTGTACCTAAAATTGAGTTTTTAGATCAGTGACATAGCTCAACCCACCATGCATTTTGCTTTTGAAGGGGCTTTATTTCGGAGCTTGTTGTTTCTCGTTCCATTCTTTCTCCAGAAAAGATGCCTCATCTTTGTCTACATTTTGTACCCTTTCATTATTTTTTAGTATCTTGAAGGGAAATTATTAAATTTAAAAAATTATTAAGCTCGTGAAATAATATGATTTACGTTACAAAGGTTTTCAGAAATACTCTGAACATTGTTCTTTGCGTTTGTGTGAGTGTTTTTGTTAACTTTTCTTGTCTCTAAGCAGGAGAAAGATTTGAAATTGTCCGAACTAGAGTCTGAGAATCGGAAGATGAAGGTTGAACTTGAAGAATTCAGAACAGAAGCAACTCATTTGAAAAATCAACAAGCAACGATAAGAAGACTCGAAGAGCGCACTCGCCAGCTCGAACAACAGGTTAACATTGATTTGAATACGTCTTGCTTTGAATTGCTCTTTTTTTTTCAATTTCTATTGGAACGATTTTAATATAAAGGTAAAATTCAAGAGGGAGGACGAGAAGTCGTCGTGTTTGTACTGATACATTTACCATGTTACATTAAAACCTGCCAATCAAGAAATTATATTGTAACAACTAAACTTTCTTGTTTTTTTAACCCATCAAGTAATACATGTTCTATTTTTTTTTCTTGGTTGATGCTTATATTGTTGTGTATCTTTTTATTGCTGTTGGAGGCCTCACGCCTTTTATTCGGACGAGGGAAAAATCACCAAAAAATAAAAGAAAACGCCAATAAATTGTAAAAATAACATGTCATCACAAAAATCTATAATTCAAGTCAATGTGACACAAATAGTTATAATCCCCCAATATCGCATCATAAGAAAACAACATAGTACTTCATATCATAAATAAAGACACTGAATCATCAACCATCATAATAAAATCGATACGCATAAATATATAGCATGTATATTCAATTTAAGTATACATATTATAGCCTCATTTTTATACAGTGGAAGTGGAAAAGTGTAAACTAAGGCTTAGACATTGAGGCTAGCATCGAGACGCCTTGTTGCTATAGCCTCAAACATTGAGGTGCAGGTTCTAACGAATGTAAATAGTGGGCTTAACTGTATATTTTAGTACTATTGGTTCTTCCTCCCCTTTATATTGAGTATATTTTATCTTTAGGTAGAAAAGAGAGTTTATTGCCCTTTTATGTCCTTTCTAGTCTTTTGTTATTAGGATACTTGGGGAAATGTCCTTTTTATTCTTTTGTTATCAGGGATACTTGGTCCCTAAGTATTCCATGCCTTTATATGTCATTGCAATTTTCATGGGCTAGAGAGTTATTGAACGATATTGAGAGTGTTACTCATTGGTTGAGTGTGAGTTTTTCTTTTGGTATTTGTACACTGCGTTTGCTTTGCATCAAATTGGTATGAGAGTGCGGTTCTCTATTTGGTGGTGGTATATTTATTTCTTGCCCTTCTCATTTCATCACGTTGGAGTCATACCTCCAAAAGGTCGCAAACAACCCAAAGCGGATGAATGATTCGAACAATTGGAATGAAAGTTAGATGAAAAATTTGATAGAATGATGGCGTTGATGCTAATGAAGTTGGGTGCCAATTCGTCTAAACCTCTATCCGTTGAGACTAACCTTTTGGGAGTCGAACCCACATCACTGGATTCAAGTCGAATCCATCGTTGCTCTTATGGCTGGTCGGAGAAGTATGGAATCCAAAAGCGAAGTGGTACAAGTCCTAAACGGTCTCGTTCTACCTTGTGGTAAACTCTACGATTCAAGCAATCATCATCCCTATCTTGGATTAGCTGCGGAGATTAGAGGTGACCCCAACTTCGCTGCTGAGAAATCTATTCACCGTATATCGACTCATGTAATTTGGTGAGAAAAGCCCCTCACACAATACATTTACATATAGAGGACACTCAATACATGAATCACTTGTACATAACCATGGTCGAGAGGGAAAATACTTCACCTCCAACCCCAAAATCTCACCTTAGGTATGAGCCTGACTCTATCTAGCTGGTCAATTTATTATAATTGAGAGGAGTTTGAGACAAAAATAATGAAATACCACTACTTAGGCCATCTCCAATAATTTGTTTCCAAAACAATTTCTAAAAGGAGGTTTAAACTCTTTTCTTATCCAGCTGGCTAATCTCCTATGTTGATGAGATTCTTTGTGTATTTTACTTCTCCAACAGGGGGGCCTATCTATGTGATGTGGCTTTCTTATTTAAAATATTCCGTTAGATTTAAAATGATCTAAAGATCTCAAATTAGATGGCAGTTTCTACCCACTAAAAAATACACCCAAAAAAGATAGTGGATGCTCCACGTCACATTGGCTAACTTGTCTTTACATTTCCATATCTAGAAATGGTGATAGAAAATTTTCTAGCCTAATCAGCATCCACATCATACCCTCTTTGCTGTAGAAATAACAATTGGAACAGTTTTCTCACTTCCTCCTTTTCTAAGATAGAAAAGTACTTCGAGAAAAAGTGACATTGGAAATGGCCTTAAACCCAGTTGTCGGATGCTGTCACTTCACGACGTTTACTTCAGTCACCGATGTCACTGCAGCGAAGAAAACCTTCAATGGCTGGCAACTCCAAATTCCTGAAATCACAAAGTTTTGCCCACGCTGCATGGGTATTGAACCATCAGGTGGGAGTGAATTTTGAACCAAAAATGACATGGTTTACCCTTTGGTTGGCATCCATGTGGGCGTTGTTTTGGATCCCTGTTATTGTAAAGGTTAAGAGATTGGCAGAGGTTTGGATAAAAGGTTGTTTGTCAAAAGGGATAAATTTATGTTGAAGTCGCAGAAGAAGTGATTGAGCTATTGGCAACTTGTTGAGGAGTAGAGATTTGTTGTTTGTGCAGATTCCCTTTTCAGAAAATACATTCTGATTCTCAATCATTGAAAGCATGAATTGCAGGTAACAGATGGGATTCTTATGTGACGGGTTCTTTTTATGTCCCTGTAGATTTAACTTTTAGGGTCTTACCTTCTTTTTCTAGACACATCTTCTTTGAGGTGTACGAATGTTCTAATATATGTTTCGGGGAAATGTTTGAGTAGGCGAGTCTCATTCTAGTATTTATTTTCTCGTTTATGTTGCTCTTATTGTTTTGTCGGATCCTCTTGGGATCTTGAAATTTGTTTTGTAGGAATTTGAATGATAGAGAAATTGTGGTTTCATGTTGTTGAAGACTTTTGTTTGATTCGAGATTGTTCAAACACCTCATTTTTTTTTCTCTTGTAAAGCCTTTTGCGTTGATCGACTGATGTATCTTCTGTTCCGGATTTTGAGCCTGACACATTTTTTGGAACACTGGAATTCCTTCTAGAGTTCTTGGAAAGCTTAATACATGTGATATATTTTAATGCCCCTTAAGAGTTCAGGATGCTTGGACCTTTGGCTAAATGGCGTGACTATGCTATTGATGGAGCTTTCTGTGTATGGATCTAATAAGAGGATGGTTGCTCTCTGGAAATGTGTTGTTTGGCTATTTTTTGGGTGGTTTGGTTTCGAAGATGGAGGACAAGAGTTTGTATGTCATATTTTTTAAGTTTATATCTTCTATAAGTGTCATTGCCCAACTATTTCGGGATGCATTTATCACTTATTCTCCATTTAGAAGGGAGTAGTTTAATTATATAGTTGATTTTTTTATTCCTTTATTCTTTTTTATATGACGTAATTTTGGTGGATTTTTTGTTCTATAATCTCTTTAATCTTCTTGATTTTAATAAAACTCTAAATTCCATAAAAAGGAAAGGAAGGATGAAATATTTACATGTTTGGCGCCTTATGATCTGAATTGTATGCATAGATGTTGGTTGGTCTTGGTGCAATGTACATCCTTTTAAATGCATGCGTATCTGATATGAATTCAGATGGAAGAAAAAGTGAAGGAAATTGTTGAGATGAAGCAACGCAGTTTAGCAGAAGAAAACCAGAAAACACTAGAGGTCTTAAAAGAAAGGTACCATTTTGTCTGGTGGCTTGGAAAGTTAGATATTTTGGTGATTAAAACTGTCGTATAATCAGGAAAGTTAGCTTGCATTGCTTTTTGACAGACATGCCAATCGAAGAGAAAAGTGCCATAAAAAAGTTTTTATGTTGATGCAGGGAGCAATTGTTGCAGGATCAATTACGGCAAGCTCAGGATAGTGTTTCAAATATGCAAAAGTTACATGAACTTGCACAGAGCCAATTATTTGAATTTCGTGCTCAATCAGGTCATTTGCTAGTCTCGAGCTTCAATTTTATATAACTGATTGTAAATTAGATATCTGGGTAGGTTAGATTTGTCTTCTATCTTTCAGAGATTTCATTTTGCTTTTGTTTTTGGTACACATCATGTGTGTATGACTTTTGCTTAACATATATAATTTATAAAAATTCGATGTAGATCACTATTCATTTAAATTTATTTCACTAAACTACAAATATGAATCTTAAAGCTTCATCCATTATCACAGTTTTTCTTCTTCTTTATATATGAATGTGCACACTCATTTTTGTTTAATAATATCAGAGGAAGATAGAGCAGCGAAGCAATCAGAGGTCAATCTTTTAATGGATGAAGTTGAACGGGCTCAAACTCGCCTTCTAAGTCTTGAGAGGGAGAAGGTGAGTCACAAAGTGTATTTGTTGGTTTTGAAGGATTGCCTGTAATTTAATTTAATCTTAAGCTTTTGTTTAAGGGATAATGTACTTGGTGAGTTACTCTCATCTTGTATTAACTGAATTTAATATATAATTAATTGATATTTCCTTGTGTTTTTGT
This sequence comes from Sambucus nigra, assembly GCA_949130495.1. NCBI lineage: Eukaryota > Viridiplantae > Streptophyta > Magnoliopsida > Dipsacales > Adoxaceae > Sambucus > Sambucus nigra. The sequence goes on from OX422212.1 coordinate 369,059,654, forward strand.
ATTCTCAGATTCATTGATTTTCTCTCTAAAACTATTCTTGCTATGTGTTTTACCGTTCCATGTTTTATATCAAATATCTGTACTTCTTATATTTAATTACATTTTCGTTTCATTGTTACACTCCTTATTAAGCATTGATTTGGCCCGATCGGGTGCGTGAGTGAGGGAGAATGATTGGGTGGAGCAACCAATGTTGGACTTGCCGCCGGTAATCTTGAATTGAGCCTCAGGAGTCTTGTTTTACCTAAACCCTTGTTTATACCCAAACTAGTTTAAGACCCAAGTTTCATCTTTATATGCTTTGAGAACTTATTTGCGGGGCACCATAGTTTTTTTCTCTCATCATATTGACCTTCGAAAAGATAAGTTGCTAAACTTACCCTAAGTTTGGGTACTATTCCTACTCTATTTAACACTTTCGGTGTCTGCCTAAACCATTTCTCTAATGTTATTAGTAAATTAAATAAGAACATGTTTTATTTGATTTTTTATTCAGTTTAACTCTAAATTTAAAATCTTCACCTTTTATAATAAAAACTTGGAACTTTAAGTTTTATGATAATTTGTCTAGTATATTTAGATGAACTGCTTTATTCGTGATGAACAAGAAAAATCATTATATACGTGGCAAATTCCATACTGAATGTGAAGTAGATAGGAGGAAATATGATGTAAATAATAAATGGGGGTTATATTTATAATTTTCATTTATTTTATTTTTCGTCACACTCGTCATATTTTTGTGTCTAGATATAATAGTTAGGGCAAAAAATTCTAGAAGGTTCCATTAGTGTTGTTATGGATGACACCTCATGACAACCTATGAAGCACAGATGCGGGTGTGACACGGGACGGTGCGGCGATTCGAAAAATCTTAAAAAAGTAGGATTTCACGTGCGTTAGGAAATTCAATAAAAATATAAATATATTATAATATTCCTTAATTTTATGTAGATTGTACATTAGGTTTTATACAAATTAATAACTACTTTTATAAATCTCCGACATAAAAATTGGACTATAACATAAAAGATTTAAGTGATAATATCATTCTTGAAAAAGATCTATTCTCAACAACTTTCCACTACTTAATTTCAGCTTTCGTAGAATCTAGTCATGTATCTTACTTTCGAACACGACTTGTGCAAATCATTATAGAATTATTATTCAGTGTTACCACTCGAAGTCGAAATATGTTGAAAGTTGATTTGCAATAAACAACAATGTTGAGCTTGAAGATCCACATCAATAAGATCCAGATTTTCAATTCAATATGTAGCTTTCTAACTCTTGAATATCTGTCATTGGCCAACTCTCACTATTTCTCCTTCTCAAAGTTCCACCCAATCTAAAAGACTATATATCCTCATAGCTTCACAAAGGATGTTGATAAAAAAAATATCAGAAAAATTGATTGACCTTAGAAAAAAATCAGGACTCTTAAAGAATCCATGAAGAATCCGTAATTAAATTTAATTAAAACAATTGGATACACGGTGGGGTGCGAATCGGGGGAGAATCGCACCCGATTCGGGTGCGATTCAGATTCGTTTACCATTTTGAAGAATACGTGACAACTCACATCATGGCAACTCATACTTAGCTACAACCTTCTAGAAGCCTCTCCCAGTGCCTATAAATGTATATAAATGTAATCATTCTCTATTGGGAAGAGACATCTTTGTCTTCTTAATAAAGATTAAGATTTGTGCTCGTGTTTTTCTCTCTTATTTGGATCCAATTTTTGGTGTTTGCATCAAATTGGTATCGGAGAGAGTTTTAGCTCATTGGTGTGTGTGTGTGGGTATGTGTCCTCTCATCGCATCTCCATTAATGGCTCCCAAGAAGAGAAATCAAAACTCTAATTCTAAAGATCGAATGGCGGCCATTGAAAGAATCCTAACCTCAATTGGGATTCTCTTCTTCTCCACCAATACCCCCTTCAATACAAACCCTAAATCCAATCTTGAACCCTAATTCCAATGTTCAAGATTTTCCCCAATCTGATCCAACCTTAACTGACAACTTCCCTAAACCCTCAAGAACCTCACAAACTTAATTGTAACAAACAATAATTCATTTCACAACCCCATAAACCGAACCTTCCGATACCCAAACCAACAAAACCCCTCAAAAAGAAAATGAAGGGGATGAGAAAACCCTCGGATGTGAAACTCAAATTCACCCATAGGGCCTTATCAAACAAAAAGGAGAAAAGAACGAACGGAAAACTCAGTATTCCTCCTTTGCTGATTGCAAGAAATCTTAGCCCTAGAGGGATATAGTTGTGGCCTTGTGACCCCATCTTGATTTTCGACCCAAGTGGATGGTTTCTTAATTCAAATCGCAACTGAGGAGTTGTGAATAGGATGAGTTCTCCAGTGGTCGAGTCCAAGATTCCGGAGGAATCGGCGACGGAGATTATTGAACTTGAACAGGCAATCTATGGGTTCGTTTTTGTGCATCTCAGATATGGGGCTGTCCTAGACCTTCGTCTGCTTTGTCCTAAAAAAAAAAATTTGCTATGACCCAATTTTGTAGATTAATTTCTGAGCCCTCCCATATTTTTGACAATTATTTTGGGAACGCAAATTTTTTTCCTGTCTTCTAGACCGCATATTTTGAATTTTTTGCACGCATCTCCAACCTTCAAAGTTTGAGGAAGAACTTATTCGAAGGCAGGGAGAATAATGTTGATAGGAGAAAATATGATGTAAATAATAATTGGGGGATATATTTGTAATTTTTATTTCTTTTATTTTTTGTCACACTTGTCATATTTAGTGTTTCGATATAATAGTTAGGACAAAAGCTTCTAGAAGGTTCCATTAGTGTTGTTATGGATGACACCCCAACTCATACTTAGCTAGAACCTTTTAGAAGCCTCTCCCAATGTCTATAAATGTAATCATTCCCAATTGGGAAGAGACATCTTTGTCTTCTTAATAAAAATTCAAAATTGAAAATTCAGATTTGTGCTTGTGTTTTTCTCTCTTCTTTGAATCCAATTTTTGGTGTTTTGTATCAGATTGAATGACCAGATGATGAGCTGTTCAAATGCAAATCTCTCTCTCTCTCTCTCTCTCTCTCTCTCTCTCTATATATATATATATATATATATATATATATATATATATATAAAACGTACAATATATTTGTACAAGCTAAAAATTACACTTTTCACATTTTACCATTAGGTTAGATGTCTTAAAATTTTCTAACTTGAATATTTTGACAGTTGACGTATATATAAGCACTAAAAAATTAATATCAACTAACAAAAAAGGAGGTCGTACCCAGTGTACAAGGCTCCCGCTTGGCGGATATTGGCTAACCTTACCCCCCTATATGGAGAGGCTACTCCCATCTCTCGAATCCGAGACCAACCATAGCTTGGGCGAGGGCGCTTGTCATCGCACCAAGGTACGACCTTTAAAAAATTAATATTAATTATTCAAAGAAATAATCTTAATATTAATAAACGAATGTGAAAAACGTTGTCAAATTAATAAACTTAAGGTTTTAACGTTGTCTGCTTCAATAGGACAAAAGGCTTTAATTTACATGCTTTAATTTGGAAATAACTGATGAACACTTGGACACACAACACGATTGCAACATCGTTTAAAATTAAAAAAAGAAAACCAAGATTGCAACATTATTTGGTTCATGTTCTTCCAGTGATTATTCTAGCTCTACTCATACAACTTTATTAAAAGGAACAACATCAAGGAAACGGAAGGCAATTAATCAAATTTTGAATTTTTGGATATACGCCCCCACCCCCCCACCCCCCAAAAAATAAAATAAAAAAAATTAAAAATGGGCGTAAATCCGAAAAATCGGTCTGGATGTCCAAAAAGAAGTTAATTATATTAAGGGAAACAAAAGGCATAAATCGAAATTATCATATTTTCTCGAAAAAAACCAAAAAGATATAAATTTCATGCAAGTAAAAAAAAAATGGGGCCAATAATAGTGAAGAGAAACAGCATAAAAAAAAATCTTCCCTGTATATGAAACTATTGGCACACAAGTCATTCTATGGTTGGAAGTTTCAGTGAAGAACATCCTGACCACATGACTTGCATCTAAGTAGATGCATTTTTTTTCTTCCAGCAAAACATACCTGGAAACTTCATAAAAATACTCACCACATTCCTAGACAACAACTATATCCATTCTGGAGGTATGATCGCTTAGAAAGAAGTGCAGTATAAATCTCGTAGGTTTTAACATGATGGAAAAAAGTGCAACACAAAAAAACTAAAAATAAAAATACAACACCACGGCCATACAAAAATTCGGTTCATACACATCAAACCACCCATCCTCTCCACCGAATTGCCACTACCCGCCAGACCGCCCCTCCTCTCCACTGAACCGCTGCTACCCACCACAACGCCGCTGCATCTTCTCTGCATCACATCATCGCATCTCTACTACTTGCACACCATCGGAACCACCCACCTTGCTTCGCTATCCAGCATGTGAAGGTCATACAATATGCCTCATTGTCCTCTCTTTTCCCTCCACATTCTCTCTCTCTCTCTCTCTCCTTTTCTGCTTCTTTCTCTTTCTATGTTTTTCAACCTTTATTTCTTTCTCTTTTCACCCTGTTTCTCTCCTTCTCAATCTCTATTCTCTCGTAAGTCTCTTGCTCTCTCTCACACACACACATACACACGACTCTACAACATTTACACTCATATTGCTCTCTCTCTCTCTCTTTCTTCGAGACCCACTTCTAAACACCCAAACTCACTCACCACTTGTATAAAAAAACTCAAAACAAAACACAAAAACTTACCCCCACACGGTGTCAAGTTCTCACTCACTCTGTGCCTTCCTATCTCTGCATACCACTCATACACACCCAGTTGATTCATGTCTTCGAGAGCATGGTATCTGCACATTTCAAATGGCATATTAGAGAATGCACCATAAACTTAAAGAATCCAAAGCAATTTGATTTTAACGAGTTTTCCAGACATACTTAATTCGGATTGGGTGATGTTAATCGAGGAAGATTATGTCGAGAAAGATATTGTGGGGGCGGTTCGCTAGAGGAGTGCTTCCTTGCTCTTTTTCTGATTGCAAGATATAAGGATGTTTTTTTTGGGCAGTCCACGCGATGTGAATCGGAAATAGGGTAGTTTGGACCCCCAGATCTGGGAGATCGTTTCACTACTGAGAGTTGGAGGAGGTTCATGCTTTCTTTTTCGGTTAGGGGAATGGCCTTTCATCGGGGGGCTGAGAGGATGCCCTGAAGCGGAAGGTCAAGGATTATTCTTTGTTAGGGATTTCTATGCAGATTTTTTTTATGGGGTGGGGGTGGGGGTGCGGTGGGATATGGTGGTGTTATCTATTGGAAAGAGGTTTGGCAGTTGAAGTGTCTATTTTTGTGTACGGTTGCTAAACAAGCAATTTTGACAACGGATGGTTTCAAGAGGAGGGGGAGATGCATGGCAAGTCGTTGTTGGGAGACTATTGATCGTTTGCTTTTACATTGATTGGTGGCAAGGATCCTTTTGATGTGAATTGAGGGCATTATTGTCTTTTTGGGCATATTGGTAGTTTTATTTTCTTTTGTTATTTTTCTTTATTTTTCTTTGTTGTTTATTTGTAAGTTGGGACATAGGTGAGCACAAATGGGTATTAGGCTTATTTGTAAAGTGGGAGTCATACATTGATTAAAGACCTATTTAGTTGCCCCTTCCCTACATATAAATAGACCCCTTGTAACCTCATTAGGGGATGACCATGATTTTGAATATAGAAGAAGAGTAATTCTCTCTCTAAAGTGTGTGTTAGATATTTTAGGAGCCTTTGACGGGTGATTTACGTCAAATTTGGTATCAGAGCGGGTGAAGCTCCACATTGGTGTTAGTGTATTGGTGTTATTTTATCAAAATCGCATTTTACATTTCAAACGGCTCCAGAGATGGCACACATTCATGAGAGGTTAGCTTTTCTCTCCCAAATCTCCCAAAACCTAGCTACCCCCTTCACCCTACGCCTAAAAGCCGCCATCCTTGTCGCCGATTACCAAACCCTAGGGTGGTGCACCAACCAAACCCTCCCACCACCACAATCACCTAACCCTCCAACCCCCATGGCTGCCCCAACCCCCCGACCCCCGCCGACCCACCGCTTGACCCCCACCCATGTTTCGATCACTTCCCCTACCCTCTGACCCTCAAAAACCCCTTCAGACCAGCCCTCTGCCCCCTTCGGCCCACTTTTCTTTGGCTGAGACCCTGCTGTCAGACCCGACCACCCCAAGACCCTCCTAACAGCGCCGAAAAATTCGTTTTTGACCCGGGAGGAATCTAGGGTTTGTTTGGAAGAAAGAAGAGATGAAGAAATAAAGAAGGAAATTGCGGGATGGGCACCCTCAAGTTTCAGAAATTGCACTTTTGCCTCACAAATTTTTGTTACCCATTTTTTTTTGGGAATTTCTTCATGAATCCCCAATCTTTAACGCTCGAGGACGAGCTTGGTCTTAAGAGGGGGAGATTGATGTGAATTGAGGGCATTATTGTCTTTTTGGGCATATTAGTAGTTTTATTTTCGTTTTGTTATTTTTCTTTATTTTGTTTTGTTGTTTATTTGTAAGTTGGGACATAGGTGAGCACAAATGGGTATTATGCTTATTTGTAAAGTGGGAATACCACATTGGTTAGAGACCCATTTAGTGCTCCCCTTCCCCACATATAAATAGACCCCTTGTAACTTCATTAGGGGAAGACCTTGATTTTGAATATAGAAGAGGAGTAATTATCTCTCTAAAGTGTGTGTTAGATATTTTAGGAGCCTTTGACGGGTGGTTTACGTCACCTTTGGGATGTGATTCTTTCCCCTTCGGTGTGCAGTCTGGGCTGTGCATGAGTCAGTGTTAGAGGTGATGGCGGCGTGGATGTGTGGGAAGGCACAAATAGAATTTACGGAGGACATCCCTACTTTGCATCATGTGGACACCGTGGAAGGAGAGAAATACGAAGTGCTTTGTGGGCTGAGAATGATCTGACGACGTTGAGATATATTATGTTGAGCTCCTTTCACTTGTTGATTAGAGGCATGGCCATGGTTCAAGGTCTCGGTGTTGGTTTCAGTATCGGACACCTGATTTTCAACTGGGTCGCAATATCCGGCGATAAGCTATTTAGAGGGCGCGAAAAATTCCGAAAAAAATATTGAAGTTTTTAAAAATTAAGATTAACAATGTGGACCAATCGGATACGTTCAAAACCATCATTTAATATGCATTGCATTGTACAATTGCTTATACTGAAGCGCGGGGGACTTGTCGGATTCAATATTCCATAATAAACTAATATTAATATAGAAAAACAATCTAATGACACATTTAACTTGATTAAAACGTTACATTGAAGATAAATAAAAATGATTACAATGTTTTGCCATTTTCATCTACCTATCTAGCTACGATATCGATCATACAAAGCGTATGTGGATAAGGGTAATTTCTCCCAATAGGGTAAGTGAAGAAATATGAACCATATTATTTCATAAATTTCAAAGAAGAAATATGAACCATATTGTTTCATAAATGTCATATCTTTAATAATATGCGTGCTAATTTGCTAATATTTATTACAACGATTGTATTGTACAAAACATTATTTTTAGGAATTTTAGAAATTCTAAACATTTTTTTTAAGAATTCTATTTTTTTTGGCCAAACAAAGAAACAAAAGCTCTTACTATGAAGTTACTGGAACCCTAGCAAGAGAAAGCTCTTGCTGCCAAACCAATAACACCCCGCCCCGACTCTTTCATTAAAGAAACCCTACAACAACTCTTTGCCAAAATAAACCCTACAAAAGCTGCATAACACTCTCCCCAAAAGAAGCCTTACCTAACCCTGAGATTGAAACCGATTGTTGCTTTGTTCGGAAGAAGTCGCACAGTAAGATTCTTAGATTAATTTTGCTTCTTTCTCTATTGTTCCATCTCGCTCGATATTTGAATATATAACCGAGATTTCGGTGATATACACCGAATCGGCCAAGTTCTCGCAGTTATTACGTTATTCGATCCGAAATCAATTTTTTTTTCATATCCTGTTGCGGTATTTTGTATTGTTGGCCTACGAGACCGAGTCAACTCAGCCGACACCAAGTTGACTCGGCCGAGAGTTTGAACGATGGGCGTGGCCGAGATTGGACTTTATTTTTGTTGATTTTTTGGAGCATTTCAGGCAAAGTGAATAGTCCCGTCAGTATTTTTTTCGCGGGAGTTGGATTTTTGTTGCTTCCCCCGTTTTTTTGTATATGCCTTAGTAAACTTCATCTACACTCAATACTCAAATAATTAAAGACTTATTGGAGATTTTAAAATGATTAATTAATAGACTGTAATGATTATCAATTTATACTCTAAAGACAAAAAAAACTACATTAACCAAATCTTTTCCAGACATATATATTTTTGAGCACAAACATCCAGCCAAAAATTTCAAGTGTATTTTGAAGCATTTATATAATTAAATTACATCACATTAAAAGTCAAAGCTAAGATTTAAATAATTTTTTTATCTTCATAAACCAAGGAGTTTTAAGTATCTTGGACATGTTTTTGCCTTAATTTATTCGTAATTTCCGAAAGTGAACAACAGAATCATATGTAGCACTGGCAAAATTATGGGTTGGGCCTAATTTGGGCGGGTCAAATATGGGTTGGGCTAAATGTGGGTTGGGCCAAATATGGGTTGGGTTAAATGTGGGCAGGGCCAAATATGGGCGGACCAAATATGGGTTGGACCAACCCATTATTTTTTTACTAAATTAAGTATTACAATTCGAGGTATATATATAAAAAATTCATATTTTACTCATAACTTTTTTAAATGAGTATTGTATTTGATTTGTATCTTTTAAAATTGGGCTCCATATTTGATTTCTTGCTTTGAAATATGGGCCCCATATTTGATTTCTTGCTTTGAAATATGGGCCCCATATTTAACTCACAATTTTTAAATATGGGCTCCATATTTAGATGCTTGGGCTAATATGGACTGTTTTATTATTTGGGCCACATTTTGCCACTACTAATCATATGCCTTGAAGCTTCCTTTTGTTTAATATATAACTCAGGGTATCCAGGCCTCTCAAAGCATGACTGATTGTCAAGGGTACATTTAGCCACTCCAATCCATGTGCCTCAGGAATGAAATTCATGGATTAATCATCATAATTTCTTTTCTTTTACTTTCTTCAACTTAACTTCGTCTTATAATTTAAGCAATCCTTTGAAGATTAAAATGATATAATCTTAGATCCTTATAGTTGATATGCTGTATTTGGCGACCATTTTATCTCGAGGTGCCTCCATGTGATACATGTAAATACATACATACATGTATTAAAAATTAAAATGCAGATGTATATGTAGTTTATATTTTTTAAACTAAAACACACATTTAATGACTAGGCCTCCTATTTTTTTTTTTTTTACCAAAAGTATCGAAATATAAAATTGACAATTTTGGTAAAAATCACCGAAAATGCTGAGAAAACGAAACAGCAAAAAGATCCAAAAAATATGTATCTATAAATACAAAAAGCACCAAAAATTTCTTCGGTTCAGCTATTGGTTTTTGTTTCAGAAAACTGAAAATACGGACAATTTGGTTTTCGAATTAGTATAGTCCCAAATACAAACCAAACGACTGGACCCAACCCTGGCTTCTTCCTTTTAACAGATTAATAGCACTGAGCTTCTCTACGTCTCTTCCTTTGTACAAATTCTCATCGCCTTCATGACACCACTATGAAAACTTGTTTTCATTCTTGGTTTGCCCAAACTGTCACGTCTACACAATGGTTAGAATCCCCATTGCCTTCATGTCACTACTATAAGGCTTGCTTTTACTCCAATTCCATCAAACAGCAACGTCCATGCCATTTTAGAGAATTTTTCACTGCATAGAATTAAGGAAGGAATAAACTCCCTTTTCACAATTACACAGTGAAACTACTCGTGTTTTAAACCCGCAACCTCTCTCACTTGTTAGCGGGGTGCGCTAACGGGCTAGGATCGCATGCTGGCCTTTCAAGTACATACTATCATTGTATAGCCTGGTTTGCCTTTCGTTTCAAAATTGTTGGTTCATAGTTTTATATTTCTAATTAACAGTTGGTGTTTGTTTATCTTTGTTTCTTTTTGTGTCTATTGTAAATGATTTTGATTATGCAATATACACATTGAATTTCTGTGCAGGGACTTCTTCGCTCCCAATTACAAACAGCAAATGAAGATAATGGAGACAAGAACAGGTCATTTTCTTCTACGTTTATAAATTTACATTCATATGAAAAGAAATCTCTATCTCTCTCTATCTCTCTCTCTCTCTCTCTCTCTCTGTGTGTGTGTGTGTCTGTGAAGAAATGACCAAGGACAAGTAAGGAAGGTAATAATAGAGAGAAGATGGATCAAATACTGGAGAACAAAGAGGTCCTCTTATGGCAAAAGATCAGCAGCAGATTGGCAATTGAGAACCGCCCTGCAATCACACTTCACATCGAAAAGAGTTGTAACTCTAAAGCCCCAGAACCCAAGACCAAAGAGAAGCAAGGAATATCACTCGGTTCGTCAAGAGATAAAAAGGAAGATATTAATTTCTAAATATCATAGCATTCCTTTCCATTTGAATACCTAGAACAACTGCAAGCATTTCGAAGTTTCAAATATTTTTTTCATCCTTCCCGTACGGCCCTACCAAAACCTTGTAACTTTTGAAGTAACAAAAGCTCATACGAAGACAGGCACACAAAGGTCTCCTCAAAACCTCCAATGGAGTGTTCTATAAATGCAAGGCAATAGGGAAGTGCATGTAACACCCTCTATTTTCCATGAATAAATAAATGAATAATATAGACCATCCACACAATATAATGAATAAAATAAACAAATGAGGTAAATATAAATGTCTCCAACATGAATCACATAAATTGAATGGAAATAATGACTCTCAAAACCGGAATATAAACAATCTCTGGGGCCACTGCGATCCATAAATAAATCTCTGAAATATTCATAAAAAGTTTAACTGGAATAACTGAAAAAGAAATATCATCTTACACTAAGGAATAAGAGATTGAAATCTAAGTGGAAGCAAGTCTGCTCAGCTGGTGCTTAGGAATACCTGGAAAAGATTTTTAGAATAGACATGGGGTAGAGCCCGGAAATTTGCAACAATTAGCTTACTTTATTATGACAGTAATAACATGCGACTTATTTACGTAATCATGCTAACTTGTCGGCACTCTCATGCAAAAGATACCTCACCTCTCAATATTAGTGAAATAACCTACTATGAGTGCTTTATACCAAACCATAACCATAACATATCAAGTCCCAACTCCAAGACTATAAAGTAAGCTACCATATGCTATCACACAACTCCAACATAGCTATATCCCTATCCTTACACTAAGGATAACTTAGCATCAACCCCACGTGTCACCCAAGTTAAGATATATACAGTATCATAATAAGTACAGTAACGTGACATAACTCCTCATATAAACATGTCCATTTGGATTATATAAAAGAATGTATATATTTCTCATAAACCACATGAAGGCTCTAACCTTTGGGGACATTCTCGTGCCTCTATCGGTAAATTTGTAGGGTCCCACACTTAAATGAATTTCAAAACATGCACACACAAAAGAATGGGGGGATCGCTCCGCAGTCACACCATTGTGTAATCACATACCAAATTACTCGATGGATTAATTCATCCACGTCTCTTGGTTGTGGTTGTGAGACGACGACCAATTGAACGTAGGATCAAAACATCGACCTATACGCAGCCTGCTGCATCAGTCAGTGGCTTAGTCTCTGGTCCCACAAACCATTTAAACCACAACCCTCGTCGATAGATTCCCCACTAGCCAAACACGTATATATGGTATGCTTGCAAATAACACACAAGTATACATAATACAATATATATACCGGATATCGTATTACTACGCATGTACCCCGAATACCGTTCAAATTCCCGTAATCAGAGTTTCCAATTATACCTAGGTTTACGAAACCTAAATCCCATCTAGGACTTTCCGGATATCATATTACAACGCATGTACCTAGAATACCGTTCAAATTCCCGAAATCAGAGTTTCCAATTATACCCAGGTTTACGAAACCTAAATCCCAACTAGGACTTTCCTAAGATTCCATGGGTCCTGAAATATATAAATTATATATACAAACCCAACCAAAGATCCAACGAAACCCAATCCAAAAACCTAACTAAACCCAACTGCGAAACTCCCCCTGTTAGACTTGCGAGCGTGGCCTGAACAAGCGTGATCGCGGCCTGCCAAGGCGCGGGCACGGGTTCAAACCCCACGGGTGCGGCCCCATGTGCCTCCTACCCAAAATGGCATAGTTTTGACCATTCTTCTACATTAACACCCAATTTCAAACTTCTAAGCTTCTTGTCCGCCATTAATGGCTGCCCAGTCCTCAAATGAATACCAAAACATCTCGAGATTTTCGTTAAATGTTTCTAAATCACAGTCAGTGTAGGGTTATGATAGTATAAGGCTTAAATCGTCACTTTTACCATGTTTAAATTATGGGTCATTAACAAATTCAGGTTTCATCATTAATATGTATTTTTGTCATCAAAATCTCTTCTAAATACATGAATCATTTCTATAATTCAGCCCTAAACGTTTTTTAATAGATTGCATGAATTTTTATCATTAAACCCAATTAACATAGATTTATGGCTAATCTAAGTCCATAATCAACATTAACCTAAGATAAAATATATTTAATTATCAGATTAGATCCTAGCATGTGTCTAATCTCAAATCGATTTATACAACAATTAAAACATAAATAAATTACATATTAAACTACGATAAAACAAGATATTTCTTGCCAAGGTCCCAGCTTGAATAGGGATCTCGTAGTTCTTTCCCAAAAGCCCTCATTTGTTCTTCCATATCTCCTCTGCTGCTAGGGTTTGTTTTTCAGGTCTAAAGTAAATGGTTAATGAGGGTTAATGCTACTTATAAACCCCTAATTCCGTAGGTCCATAAAAGACTAATTTTTTATCCTATATGAGCCCAAATTGCAACTTAGCCCAAAGGTATACCTACCCTTGGGGCCCAATCCAACACACTAAAAATTCATCTCCGAGCCTCTATACCCTCCTACAGTCCGGTCCAACCCATAATATCTCACAATGTAAAATAGATATGCGTCTTAAATATTTTACTAGGTAACCACATATTATTTATTTCACCTTTTAATTAATTTATAACATGCAGTCTAGATTTCGCATAAAATACGCACATATTATTACAATCTCACACAAGTAATAATAATTCACGTTTAATAATTTATTCCCTATTAGTAATAAATATTACTAAATAAAATACGGGGTATTATAGTGCAAGAATAAAAAAGGGCTTGAGATTTACTATACTGCTTACACATGTACCCGCACAAGGATTTATTAGCCCTTTACACCTGTTACAGATCACAAGGATTTAACAGATCTTCGGAATTCTACTCGTGATTTAAATCTCTTGTTATGAAAGACTTTTCTTCCTTTCTTGGTCTGATAGAGGTTTCAGTTAGTTTCGAGGAGATACCACATAAGAAGATACCACTAGTCTAGTGAGGGTTTTCATGCAACACCCTCTTTCAAGTTGTGCGGCTCATCTTCTTTTCCGACCTTTGCACCACATAAAGTTATTTGGACAGCTGCTATACCATTTGGAGTGCAGTTGTACTTGCCTAATAGCATATGGTAAGGTGAATACTTGCGATTGATGCAACACGAGACTCAACGCACGTTTTTTCCCCAATTGGCATGTCTTATGTGGTAACGAAGGGGAGCCTCTAGATCACTTGCTTAATCAATTTTCGCATTCATCATTCTTGTGGCAAAAGGATTTCTTGTAATCTGTAGTGGTGGGAAATGGGAATGCAACCCAGTAAAGGTCAGGATGTGTTATTAATGAAAGTGGTGATGTATGATCATAATAAGAGGAAGTAGTGCATTTGGGAATGTGTAGTTTTCTATTTATTTTTATTTTTTACAACTCCAGGCAATTTAGAGATTTTTTTTTAAAACTTCCCTACTGCATTTCTATCCCACAACTTTTCAAAGACGAGAGGTGTTAAAGAGAAATTTAGATCTCTTAGGAAAGTGGTTGTGAAGGTTTTACAAGGATTCTTTGAGGCTCTGTTATTAGGAATAAGTATGTCTTTACAAGAATGGGAGGGATCCCAATGTGATTGTGAATGGCTCTTTCTGTAGGCCGTGGAAATTCGTTTCTCAAGGATTGATATTTTGCCTTTGTCACTCCCAGTTCATTGTGGGTAAAGGGGATAAAGTCAGTTTTTGGGAAGATTTATGGATTGGGAATTCTTCTTTAAGCTCTTCCTATCATGATTTTATAGAAGTTCATTTGATATCAACAAGCCTATCTTTGGTAACTTGGTCTTCCATTTTTTTTTTCTTTTTCTTTGAATCTCTCTTTAGAAGAAACCTCAACGATTGGGAATTTGATGATTTTGATGGATTTTATATTTCCCGGGATATAAATGATAAAAGAATTTCTTCCCAATAAGTTTTTTTCTTTTTTTTTTTGGTTGGGAGGGGGGGAGGGGGGTCTTGCTAGTTTTGACAGTTTGGTTGACTCCATCTTTATCTATTTTGTAACTTCATCGTATGATTTGGGGAAATGCATTCCTCCTAATTTTCGTATTTTAGCTTGGCTAGCCGCTAGGAAAGGATAAACACATGTGGTGTTTCCAATAGAAAAGACGTTGGCTACCATCTTGGTGCATCTATTGTAAAAAAAAAAATAGTGACATTTTAGTCATATTTTGTTGCATCGTCACTTTTCAAAGTTCTTAGGGAACAAAGCGTTCTACGAGTTCGATTTGATGGGTGCTCTTCCCATTGTTGGCGCAATTTTTTTGTTACAAGATGGACTTTTGAGGGGAGATACCAAAAAGGGCAAGGTGTTTGGGAGATGCGTTATTATGGAATTAAAGTTCGGGGACATGGTTGAAGTCTGGACAGATTTTAAGTATATAGAATCTTTATGGGCTTCCTCCAAATTTTTTAACAACATGGATGCTGATTTTATTAGATGTAAATGGTATCAATGCCACACAGAAATTGCACTCAAACAAAGAGTAGTAATACTCAAAATTAACTATATTTGAATTATTTGCCCCAATGGGGTATTACACTATTTATAGGGATAAAAGAAGTCTAGAAGGAGGCTATTACTTACCCACTAATGAATGCTTACGTCACATGCGATGTCATAGAGTGACATCACATGGACTAGAATATTCCTTTCACAAATTACCTATTCTAGCCCTCACTTATCCAATTAACTATTAACACTAACGAAAGAAATGAACAAAAATAGACAAAGACAAAATAGGACTCCATGAAAATAAAAATGACAAAAACGCCCCTCATTGTGGAACACATTACTCTCCCCTCCATGGAAAGAGTTAGTCCTTGAACTCAAAGTGGAACACCATCGAAATAGGGATCGATCGGAATGACGTGTGCAATGAAGGCCTCATGATGCTCCACCTCTCCATCATCGGGCGACTGAAACTCATCAGTTGCTAGGAAGGTCCTCTTCTTCCCCTTGGGCACTCGTATTCTCGGTGGCCAAGTACTTCACATGTAAAGCATTTCATGACGGTGGGTGGTGCATCCGGTGCTCGGAGTGGAGGGGTGATGTCGGAGGACGAGAAAGAGTGGTAGAACTCTGGTGGTGTTCTTCCTCCTTAATGGCATACTCGACGACTTTCGCAAAAGTTGGAATCTCGCTGAGGCTGTAAACCATGAATGAAGCGTTTGATCCGTTGCTCCTCACTCTCATCCAAACGTGCTAGAGTGCATAGCAACTGAAACTGCTCTGTGTAGGCGGTGACTGGCAAAAGTGCCTGGATGGAGCCCTGGACCTATGAGAAAAGATCCCTATCATGAGTGGGGGAATGAAGAATGCACACATCTCGTCCTTTATCTGAGCCCAAGAGGTGATCGGGGGTTGTTGAGTCAAAGTGCGCCTTTGGACCGAATCATTCCACCACACACGGGCAAGATGCTGAAGTTTGGTTGCCGTTACTAAACGCATTTACGCCCGGATATGCTTTTATACTAAAAAAAGCTTCTACATCGCATCCAACCAATTAACGAAACTATCGGGGTTAAGGTAACCATCGAATATAGGGATATCCACTCTAATGTCTCCATTCAGGCTCTTGGAGGGTAGTCGTAACGCATATGTGAGGTGTCATTTCCCTATGGAGGATCTATGGCATCATCATCTTCATCCTCGAAATCATCAAGCGGGAGACGGGCAAGGGAAATGGGAATGGAACTCGGTGGTGGGGCCTCATAAGTCTCATCCGCCGGAGGTGGATCACCTTCTTCCGGTTGCGTAAAGGGGCAATAATCCATTTGATGACCCTTCTCATGGCATAAGAAGCAAATACGATCTTCGATTGGTACGAATGGGATCACTTTCGGATTGATGGAGTCAGATTGAGACATATATGTTCTTCATTCTTTCGGTATGTGTGCTTTATCGCCACCATAAAGTGAAGCATGGCATAAGAAGGAAATACGATCTTCGATTGGTACGAATGGGACCACCTTCGGATTGATGGAGTCAAATGGAGACATATTTGTTCTTCATTCTATTGGTATGGGTGCTTTATCGCCACCATAAAGTGAAGCATGTGTGGGGGGGGCAATTCCTCACCTCCCACATAATGACTGAATTGAATATGGTGGCGGTTGAGGATGAGAGGTTGTTGGAGCCGCTCTTTGACCTTTTGTTTGTAATCCCTAGTGGTGTTGTGGGGATCAACGGGGGGCAGTGACAGTAGTGTGGGTGTCCCATGGGGCTTTAGGTGGTTGTAGAGGTTGGTTTTGATGAGGGCGCTGCTGGAAAATGGACGCACTTAGAGGAGGTTGCCTGATGTAGTGGGGTGGCTGGCATGGCCTTGGGTGGTGGTCACAGACCAGTGGGAGGGTCGGATGATGGCTTGCGATGGTCTGGTGAGGTTGGGGGTGTGTCGGAGTGAGTTGCTAGTGTGCGGGAGGTCGGGCTAGGGTTTTGAGGGGAGGAGGTCAGGAAGGGAAGGCTAGATTTAGGGTTATTGTGGGTCGGCGGTAGTGAGTCACAAGGGGGATCTCTGACCGGTTGTTTACTTGATTGGTGTTGCTGGGTTGTAGAGGCGACATGGGCTTGGGTGTCTGCTATCAGCGGGGAAGAATGAGGGTGGGATGTTGGTTGGGTCTGGAAGGTGGTTAGGGTTAAATGTGTGGGTGGTGGAACCATAGGCTACAGTGATGGAGTGGTAATGATAGATGGTGATGGTTTGGCGGCATTCACTGAGGATGAGCTCCACTTTCTCCACGAGGTAGAATAGGGTTTCATCAATTCGGGTGTTACGACGCTTGGCTTGGGTGTTCGTCCTCGGCGCCATTGTTGCTTTGTTTACAATTTTCTTACACAAAATAACAACAACAAGAAGTAGAGCGACTAGGCTCTGATACGTAAACGGTGTCAATGGCACACAAAGAAAGTACAAACAAAGAGTAGTAATACTCAAAATTAACTATATGTGAATTATTTTCCCTAATGGGGGTATTACACTACTTATAGGGCTAAGAAAAGGATCTAGAAAGAGGCTATTACTTGCTCACTAAGGAATGCTTATGTCACATGTGATGTCATGGAGTGGAACATTCATTTTACAAATTGCCTATTCTAACCCTCACTTATCCAATTAACCACAAACACTAACAAAAGAAAATAGCAAAAACAACAAAAAGAGACAGAGACAATAGGACTCCATAAAAATTGAAATGACAAAAGCCCCTCATCGTGGAACACATCATTATTAAACAAATTTGGGCTCTGATGTAGTATTCTTTTAAGTCTTCTGGATCCGGGCGAATTGTCTGGGTTCGTATCTGTTTTTGATGGCGGAGTATATGGATCGAATGTTCAGTTTGTTTCTTTGTTATTTGAAAGGCTTTTGGGTTCTCCGTTTGTCAGGGATCTTTTCTATTGTGCCTCGAAAGTTTGAAGCTGGATTTTTTTTTAAACTTTTGCTTTTTTATCTTTGTAACATAGTTGTGGTGAACTTCTAGTCTACAAGGTCTTTGTAACTTTGATCTTTTAAATGCTATGCTCTTGTTAATCGTTGGGATATGACTTTTTTTTGACGTGGTTAAAAAGAACTAAATTAATATTTGAAGGAAAAAAAGAGAAGGAACCTCTTTGAGGGAGAATTAAATACACTAGCTCACTTTGGCCGTCATCATCTTCAGCGTGTAGTGACATTCCTTTTTATTGTTTCTTGCTAAATTGGAGTGAGGCCTTATGTTGAGAGTTTTAATTGAGTTTTGGGTTTTTTTGATGTTCTTATTTTATTGTTACCAGGAGGACTGCTTGTAAAGTAAAAAGTTCCATATTACCTGGGTACAAGGAAGCCACATGGGCACCCCCTTACCTATTAAAGCTAGCTTTTGGAGTGAGTTATATCCATGGTACCTTAACATATGGTCTTAGAGCTTTGGTTTTGCAAGGTCTTAGCTCTGAGTCTCCTAGCTTGCATTTGGTCCCTCCTGTGTTAGTGCAATATGCAGTATGTTATTGATGTGCATGTACTGCACCTTGGTTTGTCTCTCCACGAGCATGGGACATGAGGGGAGGGTTGGAGCATGATATACATTGAGGGTCTACTACCTAACAGCCAAAACTTTTAGGTGGATGGTGACTTAACATAGTATCAAATGTGGGTAGGGATTGGTTGGTTGCGTATCCAGTCCCTTGACATATGTGAGGGAGGGTGTACAATGAAAAGTTTCAATCCCATATCGCCTCTGTACAACGATTTCGGATTTTTTGACGAGTCACATGCTTTGTTTAAAAATCACTTGAGGTACGCCTTGAGGCAAGGCAAGGAAGTTTCACCTTGAGGCCTCAAGGGCCAAAGGAGAGGCTTACACCTCAGAGCCGTGAGGCCTGAATTTTATTTTTTGGGAGTCTTGTCTTTTTTTGGGCTAGCAACATGTTCAAATAATCTTGAAGTGATTTTCCTAAAAATTGAACATGAATTATTTAAGGTGAAGAATACAATAGTGAAGTAGGTTATTTGGTATTTTTGTTAATTTTTTACTTTTACTTTTTATTTTTTATTTTAAGCGACTTCCTTAGGTAGAGTTTTTTGTTTTCTTTTAGGAACATATATGTGCGTGTGTGTGTGTGTGTATATATATATATATATATAGTATTTCTCTTGTACTGATTGGCCCGCATATTAATAGTGCGGACTGGACATGTGTCACCTGGCAGTGAGCCCATAAATTATCGTCTCTCTCTCTCTCTTTTGGGCTCACCGCGAGGTGGCACATGTCCCGTTTACACGGTTAATATGCGGGACAGTCCGCACAAGAGCAATACTGTATGTATATATATATATATATATATATATATATATATATATATATATATATATATATATATATATATATATTCCAGTGATGTTGATTTTAGGCCTATTTGTGGATGATGTGATGACAATACACTATTTATTGTTTTTGTTATATTAAGTTATGTTACATTCTTTTTTGGGGTTTTATTAGTAATTTTTTAAATAATTTTTTGTTGATTTTCTTTTCAAGTTGAGGCCTAAGCCTCAATACGCCTCGCCTTGCCTCCGCTTCACGCCTTTTTAAACATTGGCAACATGGGTAACCTCACCCTTTGAGCTAGCTTTTGTGTTGAGTTCTGCCCATGAATTTTTTAACAGTTTTTGTCCCCCACCTTGCTGTTACATTTTTTTTTTTATCATTTTAATAAAAAAATATTCCTTACAATTTTTTTTCATGTCTCCTATTTTTGGAAAATAGAATTACTATTATCAGCTTATTGGAATCAAATTAACTTTGATTGTACTAGTTGGTGGTATGTGCAAGTAAATATGTGCACAAAAATTGAGAAGAAAACGTATATATATATATATATATATATATATATATATATATATGTATGTATATATTATATATATACAGACAGGAATTAAGAATTCCATTAATAATAGAATGGAAGAATGCAAATGCTGATGTTAAACTAAGCTTGGAATAGGACTATTAAACTTGATTACACAAGGGTCCCAAGTGGGACATGCCTTAGTATTGAACTAAAATCAAAGAGTTGTTTTTAAGTTTGTTTATTTTGGCTTTCTTTGAATGGCATTTGTTCAGTTGAATTCCTGTTGAACTCAATTTGCATATGCCTGGTATGAAATCTATGATGGGGTTTCATAGGCTCACCCTGAAATTTATAATAATTTATCAGGCCTTGTGCAAAAATTGAAAATGTGCCTCTTTATATGTATTAACATAGAATATTGAGCCCTAAACATATAATTCATGACAAATAACTATATATCTGGTTTCTATTCCCCTTCAAAATTTGTTATATATTGTTCTGTTTTTTCCACATGTAAATAGTATTTTGGGTTATATTTCTAGGCTGATTGTTCATTTCTCTGATTGTAGTGATAATGTGGATTCAAATAACATCCTTGAGAATTCTTTGAATGCCAAGGAAAAGATTATCTCTGAACTAAACACGGAACTTCATAATATTGAAACCGCCTTATCAACTGAGCGAGAACAGCATATCAATGAAATCAAAAGGTTGAATGCTATTATCAATGACAAGGTATATTATTTTTCTGCACCATTACCTTCATTACTATGATCTCAAATGCCTTTGAATATTGCTTTCACAAACTACCATATGATAGGTCGAAACCAATATTGAATATTATCTTGAAACCCACATGCCCAATTTAGTATTTTTGGGTTTTTCTTTTATTATTGTTATTATTAGAGCGTTTCATTGGGTCTTATATCTAATGAGTCATCAGGCCTGATATATTCCGACATAAATAGAAGCTTCTAGTAATTGGAAGTTTTGAGCAAATGATATTTAAAGCGTAATAACGTGAGCCTCTGATATTGTCCGAGGGCATAATGAAACTGGATCTCCTGGTAAAGCTCCTAAACAAGTGCCAAGAGTGGAGGTAGGAATACAAAGGAAGCTGCAAAAGGCAAATAAGAAACCTACACAAACTTCAGAAACCATTGAAATACAGAGAATACTGCGTTCTTTCGTCTGTTCCTAATCCTGTTTTCTGGACTAATATCGTTAGGTATCTTTATGTTTACAAATTTTGAGTTTTTTCAGATCGGTGCTTTATGACATTGTGAATATGTGTGGTGTCCACCGTGAAGCTCACTCCTCTCTGATTAAATATCTTCTACAGTTTTTTACTCCATCCGTCCTAAAAAGGAAAGCAGGACGATTACTTTGGGATGGAGGGAGTATTTCCTTTTATTGTGGCTTATACTGGACCAACAAAACATGTATACTTTATCACCATTTTGATATTACTTAAGTTTCTTTTGCACTTTTTTCTATATTGCTGGTTATGAAATGGTGTTTGGAGGCTTAATTTTGTTTGACCTAATTGGAAAAGAAAAAACCACCACTCATTAAATGCAGTTTTTCTTGAATAATTATATAGAAACCTGCTCATAGTTGTTGGCAGTTAATCTGTTGGATTATCCTTTTCTTTTCTTTCCTGTAATTTACACAATTTTTATATTTTAGGTTGGTCCTTGATATCTTGTGGATTTTTCAGCTGTAATATTTCTTTCTTGTTTCTTAACTCACAGGACGTTGCGCTTGAAGAGATCAAGAAAGAGTTACAGGCAAGGCCAACAGTTAAGTTAGTTGATGATCTTCGGAAAAAAGTGAAGATAATGCAGGTGATATATCCATTCTCTGTTTTTGATGAGGTTTTCTATCAACTCCTCGTTATAACATTGTGTTTGCAAGTATTTAAAAGGAATTAACTTAGTTATTTTACCATCCAGTCAAGTTGTAAGGCTTTGTTGCTACAACTCAGTAACTTTGACAATTGGATGGCTAAGATTAGTGTTCACCATTTCTATAAATTGGTCTCTGGAGAAATCTCTACTTGCCATTTTATAATTGGATTTTTTTCTTTTTTTTGGGTGGTGGTGGGGTGTTTGTTGTTAATGATGGTGGGATCTGTGCATTTATCTGTGGGATAAAAACGCTTTTTTCTTTTATTGTTGTAATCATCTCACGTTAAGGTCCAAGGATTTTCTTTGATTGCCCTCCGCTACCCCTGGAGTTCTGTATAAGTTTATGTTTCATTAGAACGATGCATTGTTTTCTCTCCTTGATGGTGTATGGTGCTTGAGGATGTTTCTGATCCATTTTGTCTCTTGAGTTTGCAATGGTAACCCTTTCGGTTGGGCTGGATGAGTTTAGTTGGGGCCAATGGAACTAAAATGTACAAAATCCATTTCTTTGATATCTTGATCAATTCGACTTCGATTCCTTATTTGGAGTCATATAAGATGGTTAGGGGGGAGGGTATACCGTCAAAAGTATAAGATCCTTGAAGACAGATAAATTCAATGTTCTTGATACATGAATGACCTGCATTACCAAAAAAGAGAGGCTCAATGGCCTCATTAATATATGTATGAATTATATGAAAGCAAATCCCATCATAGCTATAGAATTTATATGTATGAATTAGTCTATCATTCCTGGTTGCTTGTGCTACAGTGATTGAATGAAATAACTTATATATATATATATACTGGCCATGTTTTATTGCACTCACATTATGGTACGCTCTGGTGTTATATTTGTAGGCAGTGGGTTATAACTCAATTGAGGCTGAAGATTGGGAAGTAGCTACTAGTGGGGAAGAGATGAGCAAGCTAGAGTCTCTACTTCTTGATAAAAACCGCAAAATGGAACATGAACTCACACAGTTAAAGGTATGAAATCCCTCTGGTACTTTGTTCCTCTTGAGTTTCGCTCTCCCAGTTTGTTTTAACTGTGTATATATTGACACTCATTGATACAAGGAACGACCGCAGCGAAATACGTGTCTTAGATATAAAAGATGTCTTTCTATTTTAGAAAATTAGTACGTTTAACCAATCTTATAGAGATATCCATAATTAGATGTGATAAGTGCCTTCTACTGCTTTCAGGTAAAACTTTCTGAAAGAACATCGTCACTGGAAACAGCTGAAGGCAAGATCGCTGAATTTACAGCAAAGGTTAATGAACAACAAAGACTAATACAGAAGTTAGAAGATGATATATTGAAGGTTTGTGTCAATGGCTTCAGAGATTAAGCTACAGTTAGTATATCTGCTACAATTATCTGGATGTGTGTGCTAGTTTTTATTTATTTCTCCATTGACCTGCAGCGTGACAAATAGTTTAATGTCTATTGATATAAACAAGTGCTGTTCAAATATTAACTTGACTACTCTTACAATGATTTCCATGTCCAATGTATAGTCAATTGATAAGGATTTATTGTCTCACTTCTTCTTAATTTTCACACAGGGTTATGGTGCTAAAGAAAAAAAAGGCACTTTGTTTGAAGATTGGGATCTGTCTGAGTCCGGGGCAACAAACACATCTGAGGTATGACCCCCCACCCCTCTCTTTGTTTTTAGCCATATAAGAAACGACATTGATGCAGTAAATTGATTTCTCTTCCTACTTTGGTTTTGCTTTGTAAATCCCATATTTTTTCCATGTGATATTCAGCCTTTACCTGAAATTCTCTTCTTTCTTTCCATGCCTTGATTTGAGTGGGCTTCTTTAAGGGCAGTCCCCTTCCAATAATCCTTCAGCTTGGTATTATGAATATGAGCTCATCCAAGAAAATAATGGGTATATTTATGCCGTGCTATTGGAGACTCGGTGCAATTAAGTCAAAGCACTAAAAGTGGTAGCAGACATCTTTTATATACAAAAATATTGTCACTTCACTCTTTATAAATCCATTTGGAGTTTCATGATGAATATGAAACAATGTAAATGAATAAGAGTAACTTCACATGCCTTAGCTGACTCTATTAGTGATTTAAAGTCCATTTTGTTGACTTTCTGTAGGTTATCAACTGTGTATATTAGAGCTTCTCAGCCCTGAGATTAAAAGGGAAAAATTCGAAGTATTTTTCTTAAAACCCAGAAACTTATCTCCAACCTGTAGGATTATGCCTTTTTTAGGCATTTGCATGGAGCAAAGTGCACCTCCATATGCCTTTGCAAGAGAGCAAAATGAGGGGGTGTGCAGAAAGTCTCTTCCCGCACTCCTTAATTTGCCAATTTTCTTCTTGCACTTGGCAATCTACTCGCTGCTGCCAATGCTTCTATATTGCCCTATCTCTTTTGCATGAGAGCGTTTTCATGCATTTTCACATGGTTAAATAGATGTGAAAATCTAATGTGGCACTTGCATGGCATAGGCAATCTTCCCAATTTATTGGTAACGCTCTTGTAATACGTTCATTGGAAATTACCAAAACCAATGATTATAAATTTCGAAAGATGTAAATTTTATCTAGTAAATGCAATAAATGAACTTTGAAAGTCGCACTGTATAATACATTATATTAAAATTTTAAAACATCAAATATATAAACACTAAACACGAACTCCATACAGAGAATTTACTTGCCAATAGTAGTTAAATAATCTAATCAAATATGGCTAGTTACTGTCCAGCTACAGGAGAACCAGGAACGGAGAGCTTTCCCACCTTTTCCGCCGACTCTTTGGTCTTAAGAATGCTGGTTTTAAGAATGAGCGATTGCCCTTCTCCGACCCTTACTGCCGAACCTGAGAGGGACAGCTAATGCGTTCCACTTATTGATCAGGGTTCTATGGTCGGTATTTTGGGTTTCATACACAAACCTCCAATCTTTTGGAAAATTACAGTAATCTTCCCTCAATTTTAGATTTGCGGACGATGACCTCCCCTCTCTGAATTTTTTGTATTGTAAATTACGCTAACCCCCCCTGAACTAAGTCTAGTTTACGGGTCGCCCCTAAACTAGAAACCCAATAATAAACCATTGAGCTCATAAATTTTGACACTTTACACAGTTACGTTAAAAATGAAGTAACAAAATCAACAGAAGAGTAAATGACTAAAGTGCCCTTTAAATTTAAACAAGTAGTATATTAAAACATGGTGAATTTCCTTATTTTATCAACAACACTATACAATTATTTAGACAACTATGTAGTAAATATAAAATCAAAGAATAATTATAAAATATATAAATTAATATTTTTTTAAATATATACTCAACCACCATCCTTGTACACCATCATCCACCCCACCATCGCAACCCAAAATAGCAATCGCAACTCAAACCAACTCAAATTCTCAGATTATATCACGAATCGGAATTGGATCTGCATTCATGAATAAAAAAAATCGCGATGGTCGGCATCGGTTCTAAAACTCTTGTTCGAAAAACCTCAATCAAAATCTCGTATCCCTACAAGATTATATATACATGTGTTTGTATATAAGGGTATATATATGAGTCTCTAATGTGAATAGTGTGGAAATTGGCTCACAGAATTTTCAAAAGCAGCAGCTGCTTTGCTGCAGTGAAGGGACTACGCCGGGCGCGGGTTTATCCGGGGATTCTTGCCACGAGTTGTTCTGGGAGGCGCGATCAGCGATGGGGTGTCGCTGTAGCGAATGGCCCACATTTGCGAAAATGCTTGGTTTAGTTGGGAGTATTTTGGGGGTCTCACCATAAATATATTCCACATACAAATAGAACGTTTTAGGGCTTTTAACCCTAAGTTTTGCTCTTTTCTCTTGCATACACATTGAGAGGATTTGTGAGCTTGAGTGTGTTGTAACCTTTGTTGATTCAATCAAAAAAGGAAGCCATCATCCGTGGACGTAGCCATAGTGGTGAACCACGTACATCTTGGCTTGTGCTTGTTGGTGTTTGTTTTCACTTTCTCATTATTTTGCATTTAGTTTGTATTCTCTTGTTATCTTTTGGGTTTTTCCCATCTTGGATCTGGGGCGTGCATGAATCACTCCTTCGAATGAGTATCCGCACAACAAATAGATCAAAACCGTAATTCATGGTTGAAATATATACAGGAGTAGATTCAGTTTCGAAATCCGAAAACACAAAATGGAAGCCCAAACCAAAAATATATACACGTGTATAGTCCGAGACATGCATAATTGGTGTGTATATACTTGTATATATACACACAAAATCAATATGTATGCGTATATATATATATATATATATATATATATATATATATATATATATATATATATATATATATATATGTATAGTTCCAGCGAGGATTGCAAGTTCCGGGTTCTGGCAGTGTGTTCAGAGAGAACCATGTGTTGTTTATTCAAAGTAAGAGAAATGGCATTAGGGTTCCATCAAGGGGATTCCTCAAAGAGCGGCGGTGTATTATTTCGGCGTTGTCGAGTTTCAACGGGGTCTTCCTCTCAGCAAGCATGTGAGATGAAGTAGATGCTTGGACTGTTTGGGAATGAGGGAGGGGCAATTTAAATAGTTTTCAGGTTTGTCTGGGGTCGGGATATAATTGTTGACTTTAGTTTATCATTGAAAAGGGTACTCTGGTCAATACAGCTTAAATTCTCCTTATGTGCAAGGCACATGTGAATTTTCTGTTATATTTTTATAGGCCTAACAGAATTGTGTTAAGTGTCCAAATTTAATAGCTCAGGGGGTTATAGTCGTTTTTTTGTTCAGGGGTGACCATAAATTCGACTTAGCTCAGGTGGTTTAGTGTAATTTACTACTTTTTTTATTTTACTTTTTCCATTATATCATATAGGGAAGATTATGTTTTAGATTAATCCCCATGCAAAAGATTTGTCAAAATTGACTGAAAATGGTGATAAAATTGAAAATCTTCAAACATCCCCAAAACACAGGATAGGCCAATGTAATAAATCCAAAACACACGAGAGATAACTGTAGTTATTCCAATTAAATAAATATTTCTCCAGGGGGTCATATTATATTTATTAAGATTACTTTGACTTCATGGAATTTTTTTGCCATATTTGTACTTCATGACCATTTCTCGTGTAAAACTCAGTTATATGGAGTCCAGAAATTTGATTTATCAAAAAAAATATGGAGTTCAGAAACTTGATTGTATGCATAGATGTATTTATAATGAAAATTTCAAGATAATGTAACACCTTCATATTCTGATGATTCTGCAGGGTACAATATTTTCCCCTGCAAATAAACAAAAATAATATCGGTAACTTGTTAGATATTGGAAATGCTGCTTGCACTGAAACGTGGATCGTTTCGGTGCGTGGTAAGGTTTCAGGCTCAGTGTGCGGTACGTTAGGGGTAGGCTTAGTTGGGACACTGTTTTGGTTCACGGATTGCCGGGAAATATCATTTGGATCATTTTGGGTAACATGTAAAGTGTGTATATGTCAAAGTTACTTGGAACGTGGAACGCTTTGGTTCGTGGTACGTGGTACGCTAGAGTGAGGGTACACGGTATGTTGGGGGCAGGCTTATTTGGGACGCTATTTCGGTTGGCAGTTCGTTTGGAACTATTATTTAGATAGTTTTAGGTATCATATATATATATATATATATATATATATATATAGCCAGACTATAGTACATCATGCTCTATACATCACCTGTGCATTACACCTAATTCTAGGCCCTAAAAAACATTTTTTTTCAAATTTTATATTTTTCCCTTGAAATTAACCTTCCAATCAACCCATATGCAAAAAATTAGGTCAAAATACATTTTGTACCTATTTTTTAAAAATCCACAAAAAACTGCTAAAAACACCTTATTAATAAGGGTCTACGCCAGCAGTTTTTTGTGGATTTTTTTAAAATAGTTACAAAATGTATTTTGACCTAATTTTTTGCAAATGGCTTGATTGGAAGGTTAATTTCATGGGAAAAATATAAAATTTAAAAAAAAAGTTTTCTAGGGCCTAGAATTAGGTGTGATGTAGGTGAGCCTTTCTCTCTCTCTCTCTCTCTCTCTCTCTCTCTATATATATATATATATATATATATATATATAAACACATGTACTAAAATTATGTATGTATTTGAATTGAGTTTTTATTTGGCATTTGGTATTGAGTACCTAGTTTTTTTGTACCGAAGATGGAGAAAATTAAAAGAACTTTGTAATGCATGGTTTTTTTCCTCGCTTTTCTTATTTCATTCAATTCTTCGAAACAAAAGTGGGGCGCTAAAGTACCCTAAAATGGTACGCGAGAATTGGAATGTTGTACTCGAAGGGGAGAGAGAGTATCTCGTAACATTGGTATATAGTCCCCGTTTGATGCACGGGATAAGTGAGATAGGATATTATCCCATCATATGTTTGGTGTGGGATGTGATAGGGTTTCAAATGGGGTAAGTTATCCCATCCCATGTTTAGTGTTGGATGTGATAAAATTTCAAGTGAGATAAGTTATCACAAGTAGCCTCTTATCCCATTGTGTATGTGTGATAAAACCATCTCACCTAGGAGGTGGGATTATTTTATCCCCTTGGGATGAGATAACTCTTATCCTATCCCACCTCCTCATCCTTCTGTGCATCAAAATGAGGCCATATAGTACACCCAAACACATTCAATTTTTTTATTTAGTTGAATTATTTTTTTGTATTAGGCATTTGGTAATTGAGTGCCCTGATTTTTGTAGATCTGCTAGGGTGGAGTAAATCACGAGAACTTTGTAACACATTTTTCTCGGTTTTATTTGTTGTACACTCTTCTAAACAAAATCGGGACACAAGAAATATAGATCCGGGACGCAAGATTTATGGCATCACTATGGGCAGCGTCTTTAGAATCTTTCAAGAAGACCTTTCCCCTTATTATCTTGAGCTGGAAAAATGCTATTTTTTGGAGGGGTTGTGGATATTTGACGTACATGCTTCTCCTTCTATATGCTTAGCTGCTTCTGTTGTAAGTGGACTGGACTGCTGGCCCACTTTGTTGTAGCGTTTGTCGCTTACAGTTATGTTATAAATAAAATTTTTGTTTCTGATAAAACAAAATTGTACCCTAAAGGGTATATAAGAACCCGGTACGCATAGAGGAGAAATAAAGTATATGGTACCATTGGTCAAAGCACTCGTTTAATGCCGTAGCAAAAGTGAGAAGTGAATGCAAGAAACAGCATTGGTGGATCGATGTTGGGTGGTATAAACAATTGATCATGTCATGCAATCATATTAGTGAACTGGTCCCGCCTTGTTTTGCGTGGGTGGGTTTAATACCACACTCATTTTTGAATCTTATGACTTGCAGTTTTTGCCATCCATAGCACTCTATGGCGGGGGGTATTTTCTTCGGAATATTGAACCTTTAACTAATATTCCAATATCCTTTGGATAATCCTTCGCAGATTTCGGTTAGGATTACCTCTCATATATTATGGAAAATTTAAATGAAGGAGATTCAGTTTTATAATAGTGCAGCCTCATAATAATATTTTTTATTTTGACAACATTAATTTTATTTCTTTATATGCCTAAAAGAGTGTCAACAGCTTGCGAGAGTGGTCATCATACCATGAAAAGAATGTGACTTTTCAGTTTGGGCCATAAGTTGTGCCTCTTCTTGGATAGCACTAAATATTTTGAATTGCATCGATGACCATATTGACCTTGATTTATTGAAATTATTCTATCATGATTTTTATTTGTATTTACAGTTATAGTATGTAATTAATGCACTCTAGTCACTTGTTTTGGACCTGTTTGTGCATGATGATGTATTTTCAGTAATGTTAAATTACTTTGCTCATGTCATTGTCGTGTACTTTTTCACAAATAAGCTTTTTTATGAAACAGAATACGGATCAAAAACATATTTCCTCGGATCAAGACCAAAGCTCGATGCTAAAGGTGATCTGCAACCAGAGAGACCGCTTCCGTACACGCTTGCGAGAGACAGAAGAGGTATACTATTCCCACTTATTTATTGCTTCTTAATTTATTTTGTTTACTTACGTATTCTTTTGTGAGTAATTGTTGTCGAATCTATTCTCTTTGTTACGCTATGCCCACTTTGGCTTGTCAGAAAAGAAGAAAAAACTATACTCACTTTGTTTAATATTTCTATATTTTAACCGTTGTAGGAAATAAGGCAGTTGAAGGAGAAGATAGGGGTCCTGACAGCTGAACTGGAGAAGACGAAAGCTGATAATGTCAAACTTTATGGGAAGATACGATATGTTCAAGACTACAATCTTGAGAAAGTAGTTTCTAGAGGCTCTAAGAAGGTGCTGCAGCCCTCCCCATATCACGACTTCTTAGTCTAATAAATGCGTTATTACCACTCGAGTGTACTATTGGGGTACTTCTTAACTTAGTTTGACAATTAAGTTTAAAAGTACCCTGATCTTGCAGTCAAGTATTAAAAATCAATCAACTCTTATACCATGGTGGTACTTTTCTAGCTCATTTTTCCTTTGTAATTGACAGCATGCAGAAGATCTAGAGAGTGGTTTCAGCTCAGACGTGGAATCCAAGTATAAGAAGATATACGAAGACGATATAAATCCCTTTGCAGCATTCTCAAAAAAGGTTCTGACTTTTTCATCACGCACTTGTGTTAAAAACATTAGGTTTTATTACAATGTATTTCCTTTCTGTGAATAGTTTCTTGTTGATCATGCGCTTAACCATATTTTTATATTGTGAGTAGGAGAAGGATCAAAGGTACAAGGAGCTTGGTTTAAGGGATAAAATTACACTTAGTAGTGGGCGTTTTCTTCTTGGCAACAAGTATGCTTCGGTAGACCTTGATTGATGTTTCTTTAGATACCTATCTATGTACCTGGTTAAAAATTTAACTTGGGGATGTTGTTGGCTCCACCTCCACCACTTGCACCCGCATATTATAAAATAATACGCCCCTAGGCCCAATTTGGTTCGGGGGGACTTTTTTTGTAAAAGTATTCTTAGTATTACAAATTAAAAAAAATGTTGTCTGAAGTTGTAGACAAGTGTACTCACTTTCATGTGATTTTCGACAAAATGGTGAAATAAACCTAAAATTTATTTCACTTAGGTTATTTTTTTAAAATCTCGAACCAAATAGAGCCTTAAAGTGAAACACATCATTGTACACATCATGTGTACAATGATGTGTTGGGCCCAACACATCATTGTACACATCATAGTGGCAAAATTATGGCTGGGCCAAATATGGGCCGGCCAAATATGGGTTGGGCCAAATATGGGGGACCAAATGTCGACTGGGTCAACCCATTTCTTTCTATCCATTTAAGTGTTACAATTCCATGTAAATGTAAAAAATACATATTTTACTCGTAACTTTTAAATATGGGTTCTATATTTGATTCATATTTTTTTGTTAATGGGCTCCATATACGATTCATAAGTTTTAAATATGGGTTCCATATTTGATTCATAGCTTTTGAATATGGGCCATATATTTGAATGTATGGGCTAATATGGGTTGATTTATTATTTGGGGTCCATTTTGCCACTCTAGTTATAATGTTAACATATCATTTAATTTTAGTTTTCTTGGAAGTGTAAATTGCCTGATAAACAATTGATAAACAATCTCTCACAGATATGCTAGAAGCTTTGCATTCTTCTACACAATTGGGTTGCATATTCTAGTGTTCACCTGTCTGTACAGAATGTCAGCTCTGAGCTATCTCAGGTATAAATTTGTCAAATGTTTTTCCTCGACTCTACTCGTTGCGTTGGATATTTATTAATTTTATTATAATCAATATATTTGTTAACTCAAAGTTGTTTTTCGGCAGCCATGGTCCTGAGGAATTCCTCATTGGAGATAAGAATATCAATCTCCCACATGCACTGTAATCCCATCCGTATTTTTCTCTCTTTGGGATGTTCATCAGAGATGGAAAGATTGGTTCGATTTTATGGATAAATATTTTATATTGTACCGTGTAAATATGAAAAGATAATTGATATTTTATTTGTTGCCTTCCAAGCTTGGTAGTACAAAGAGAACAATTAAACCTCTTTTTTTTTTCTTTTCTTTTTTTGTTCGTTTATCTTAATAGTTCCCCGGTACTGTGAGCATTAGAGAGAGCTGTTCAAATTGGAGTGTATTGAGCATGATTATGAGTTATCAGTGAAGTG
Organism: Sambucus nigra; assembly: GCA_949130495.1. Taxonomy (NCBI): domain Eukaryota; kingdom Viridiplantae; phylum Streptophyta; class Magnoliopsida; order Dipsacales; family Adoxaceae; genus Sambucus; species Sambucus nigra. The sequence goes on from OX422212.1 coordinate 369,091,818, forward strand.
TGTGAGCGGAAAGGGAAAGGGTAGTGTGAAAAAAAAAGGGAAAGGGTTGTTATTATATGACCTAAATTTTCCACAATTTTAGGATTTGATGGCCCCATTTGATTTGGGATAGATAATTTTAGCGGATTATGTTTTATAGATACATAAATTACACATCCATTTTTTTGTATTTGACCTTCGATTAAATTGAAAGTTTATCTTTATGTGAAACTGAATTCATACTTCAGTCTAGTTCGTGATTTATTGAAAATAATAGGATCCCCAACGGGTCTGAAATTAAAACTTGGGCAATTTTCAATTAAGTCCTTTGGTAATAATTTTTAAACATTTAAGGATAATTTATAATTAAGTTAATTTGTAATGTCACTAGCGTGGATTTCTACAAGAAAGAATTAGTGGACAATGTTTAAAATTTGTTAAAATTCCTTTAGTGTTTAAAATCTGTTTGTGAGAGACTTTTGAGTACTTTCCGTATTAAGCCGAAGCTTCTGCATAGATTCCATTATGCAAATGTTGTCTTTACAATGGATTTCAGCAAAGTTGGATTAAAATTTGGCTAAGTTGGTAGTGTCTGATTAAAAGACATAGTAAGTCATATTAACCCTTGGCCCTATAATTTATTTTTTCTTTTAAAAAAAGGGCATATATCAAATAATTTCTCGAGCTTTTTTTAATACACATTTGGTCCAAGTTTTTTTATTTTACATAAATAAGTTCTTTACCATGCTAAAAAGGCTTTACCATGTCATTGGCGTGAAATTTTAAAGTTAAGAGAATAAGGGATTTTTTGGTATAAAATAAAATGTTTGGACTAAATGTGTATTAAAAAATGTTTGAAGGATTTTTTAGTATTTGATCTTTTAAAAAAAGACATCTAAAAGATATTTCAAAATGATCCACAATTCAAAGATCTATATGGAAATTATCATTTTTCCTACAAGAGGAAATGTGCAAGGTTTTCTAAACGGATCATTTAAAAAATCACGTGATTTAAAAAAAAATAGGGTTAATTATACTTGGGACTCTTGAGCTTCACTCCCTTTTCACTCTACTATCCGAACTTTTCGCTTCTACACATAATTCCCTAAACTTTCAAAATGACTTAGTGTTCTAGCGTTAACTCTTTGGATGAAAAGTTTAGTCATGTGTGCTACACAAAATCATTTTGAGTGTATTTTCGTTAAAATCAATATATAACTTTAAATAACTGAAAATTACAGAATAATGTAATTAAAAAATATTTAAAAATCTGAAAATTATTAAAAAAAAACATTTAAAAAAGATTTTCAATTAAAAAAAACATAGTCGTGAATAAAAAATAAATAAAAAATAGGTTTCTAATAAAAAATAAAAAATAAAAAATAAAGATTTCAAGTAGATAAAAAAAAAAAATCCAAATAAAAAAACAGATTTTCAATTAAAACGATAGATTTCCCATTAAAATTAGGAAAATATTAAAAAAAATTAGTTAAAAAATATGAAAAATACTGGAGTTTTTTTTAAAACATATGGAAATTGCAAAAAAAAAATACATAAAACATTTGGATATATATATAGAATTTTACAAAAAAATATAAAAAAATCCAAATAAAGATAAATAAAAGGTTGAAAAACAAAAAGTTTTTTTAAAAAAGGAAAAAGTGAATAATTTTTTTAAAAAAATCTGCAAAAAAAATTGATATACATGCCGACAAAAACCAAATTCAAAACCAAACCAAAAGTGTTCCAACCAAATACAAACCTCCAACAAAAAAGAACATCACAAACTCAAACAAAATCTTAGAAAAACAAATCTGATAGACATACCGACAAAAAAAAGAAAAACATTTGACAATAACAAAACATCAATGTAATACCCCGTACTTTTGAGAGTATTTTATTTCCACGTCTGCATTGATTTATTAATTTAATAGAAAAATTAAATTTGTTTCGATAAATATTAATTAGGGAATTTAGGATTAATATTTATGATTAAAATTATTTACTCGCGCGTAATAAGTAAATAGCAATGCAAATTATTATATTGTCGTTTAATGAGTGAAAAGCGACGGATTATTATGTTGTCGATAGAGAGTTAAAAATACAGATTTAATAGGTTTAAAGGCGATGCGTACTACACGCACGTGTTGGGCCCTATTAATGAGATGGTGGAACATTTTTAGTTCAGTGATTCGAATGACCTTTTTGAGTGCATCGGTGATCCGGAATGAGTTGAAATAGTTCAGAATAGGTACACGGGGGTTATAATTGGGTTCCGAAAGGCTTTTTAGACATAATATGTTCCGTATGGGGGTATGGTCGTTTTTTTATCTTTAGGGCTAAACTTAAATACGAAATTAGGTTTTAATTATGAGGTATTTAAGGTTCAGTGGGGTGGATGGAAGCCTCATTTGGCCTTTGCTTAGTGGGGATTAAGAGAGAGATCAAAGAGAAGAGAAAATAGAAGAAAAAGAGAAAAAAAAGTATGAATAAGAGAGGAATAACGGTCTCCGAAATCAATTCTTCTCGACGTGTCAAGCTATGGATTTGAATCCATCAAGGTAAGTGTTTACTTGCTTTAGATTTGCGATTTTCTGCAGTTAATTATGTTCATAGTTAATTTGTAATTAATCGAAAAATTTAAGATATAAATAGATGGTTAATTTTAGAGGTTTAACTTGTATTTTGATCAAATTAATATGATTGAGAAATTAATATGGACAAATTTCATGATTTATATTTGGGAATAAGATTATGAACATGATGAGTATTGATAGGGTGTTAGATTAATGGGTTTTAAGGTTAGATTAATTCTCAGTTGATTGAATTAAATTAATGATAGGAATCATTGGGCTTTGATGTTGGATTCAGGTTTAAATCAAGATTAAACCTGGGATGATTGTGTACTGGTTTGGGATCTTAATTTATGAGTTTGGGAGGCTTGGGACCTCCATTGTTGGGTTTGGGAGGTGAAAATTCAAGGTTGAAGACGGAGGGCAACCCAACAAATCGAATAGCTTCGCTGGGAGAGCGAATCCGTTCGCTTGGTCGTACCGGTTCGATCTGCTAGAGAACCGGTTCGGTTTGTGTAACACTCCGTATTTTGGAGAATATGGAAATTTATAAAATTGGTGATTTATGAATTTATTTAATCGAGAGATATTATTTAATTCGGTAATTTAGATTTAAATTAATTCGATTTAAGTTTAATTTCACGCGTGCCGTATTTTGAGGTGGAAATAAGATGACTTTATAAAGTGACTCATATGGTGATTTCGAGGTCACGGGTGGTCCCAAAAGGGTCGAAATAGTCGAAAAGGTGTATCCGGGCGTATAGTTTGGGTCCCGAGATAATTTTGAACCAACTTGGCACCGTTAAGGGCATTTCGATCATTCGAGAGTTTGAGGTATAGAGAACTCCGAAAATATTAAGTCTATATCTTGCATTAGAGAAAGGGAACTAGGGTTAACACAAAGCTAAAGGAAGAGAGTCCATAGGAGAGGAAGAGGAGGGGAGAACTAAGCTTCCTACACCATTTTTCACCCCGAACTCGACGAAATCGAGATCGGAGTGAGGGGAGAACCACCACACCATCATCCCAACGAATTTCAGACCTGCTATTGAGAGGCAAGTATTTAAATGGCAATTTATTTTAAGCATGTTATAATACCCATGTATAATATGGTTTGATTTCATATTTTTGGAAGAATTAATATGGTTTTGGGTGGGTTTAATTCATGAATTGAGATAGGAATGCGTGTAGAGAAATTCCTTTATGTTTATGACACGAAATCAGAGGATTTGGGGTGATTAGAACGAATTAAATCTGTATTTTTGGTGTACAAAAGGTGGAAGAACATAAAGCTTAGGGTTTTGAGGATTTGATGTTTAAATCCCTTCTTGAATGAAAAATATAAGATTTTGATGCTATATTTACGTTATAAATCATCCTAATGCATATGGAAATGGTTAGGGACAATTGGTTTCAAATTTGGTGGAGAAATATGTAAGTTATGTGGGTGTTAATGATGAAAAATGCACTTGCATATTGGAGAAGACGAATAACAGATAAGCCAATCGGTCCAGTGCAGGGGCGAATCAGTCCGGTGCCCAGAAAAATATAAAAAATTCTCTTTTTAGCCTAGAACTCCTAAATTGTTGTCGAGAAACTTTTAGGACATTGTTAGAAGGTAATGAGAGGTCTATTATATTGCAGTAGGCTATGATATGGTTATGGGGATTAAGTCTTATTGAGAGGATTAAGACGATGATTAAATGGGATTAAACGATAATGTAATTAATTCGCGAGAATGAGAATGTAATTACGAGAATCTAGACCAGCAGAGTGAGGAAGGCTTAGATATTGAAATGAACCAAGGGGTAACTAGGGCCCTTAGAGTAGAGAATAATACTCCATTAAATACGATATCAAGAATAATCGTAAATATATTGTATGGTGAGTATTCGAGAGATAAATACTACGTACGGATGATTATTATAGGTTGAGTGTATACCTATATAAATTTATTATTTAGGTCGTGTGTGTACCTATTCGAAATATACATATGGATAGGTTGTGTGTATGCCTAGTATGTGCTTGTGTATATGTTAACATACCTACGCTACTTGGTATCATGGAGGTCCCGCATAGTGGGTGATACCACCTTAACGATTCCATCGAGGTCTGGATTTGTGCTCTAGAATATAGTGCTGTTAGTGGATAGCCATGTGCGATGAATAGTGAAGCCGACAGGTCGTTTGCATACGTTAGGTATGTGTGCAGTCCCAAAGACTTAGCACTATGTTCGCCTCCAATATGTGTTGTTTTGATTAATGGTTCGAGGAGATATTACCGAACCGATATTCCTTGATTTAGTACGAGTGGTACTTAGACTGATACCAGAGTACGCGAATGTTCATTACGGTGGTTAGTCCGATGGATGATATATTATATATGAATTTTTTGTACTACTCATGTGTGATAGTGAGACGAGATAGTATGTATCTAAAGAAAGAATAATCTACTAAAGAGTAAATAGTAGGGAGATTAGATACTGTACATCTAAATAATGATGAATATACCAATGTGTTAATAGTAGGAAGATAGATAGTGAAAATCTAAAATAAGTTTAAGTAGAGAAACTTAAATGGTAAGGCTTGAACAATAACATGCGTGATATGGTAACTTGGGTTTAATAATAACATAAGAGGGATGTTAATTAATAAGGGTATTCGGTAACGTATTGTGTGGGCGGTACGGGTAAGTTAAGGATAATCTTTTAACTAAGGATTTAATGGTAATTAAGGGTATTCAGTAGCGTATTGTATGTGCAGTATGGTTGAGCTAGACTGATTTGAGATTTATTACATACTGGTAACCTAGTTGTATTGGGTAGAATGACTAGGCGGGGTTGAGTAGGAAATGTTAGGTGCGCACTATAGATGAGAGGTGAGGAACCCAAGGGACTGTTCGCAGCCTAACATATGTATCTAATAACTGTTCAGTTAAATTGAAATTTAAATGCTTGCTAAATATTTTCAATGATTTTACTTGGGCTCTGACCCGTACTTGCAAAACTTTTTCCAAAACATTTTAGGTGTCCAGTCACAGGAACGCCAAGTAGGATGATCTATTCCAGGGATGCATAGCTGCATCACTTGTGGATGCTTACAGGATTTGGACTTAGTCGCTTCAGTTACTTTATTCCTAGTGTAGGGTGCAATTCAATATTTTATGCGGGCATGTTAACCTCAGCTATTTCATTTATATCAGTCAAACTTTGTACTCAGAGATTTTTATTCATCTTGGACTTTATATTGGGTTTTGGAACCGATGGTTTATTCAGTATTATTTTATCTCAGTCATTTATATTGTGGATGGATTTATTTTACTATTGCATGGAATGTTAATTATGGTAATAATGTTTCGTTATTGTTATTATTTAAACAAAAAGATAAAATTTGGCACCGACTTTTTGAATACTAGGTGGTTAGTAAAAAGTTTAAATTATTTTTGACCGTGATGCTAAGAAGGAACCAAATGGGAATCCTATTTTAATTTAATAAAGGCAAGATCACTCGGTATTTAATTGGGCGGGGTATTACAATTTTTTGGTCTGTCCCGATTTTTGTTATGCGTTGGATAAATGGACATATGGGTCTCCAGGTAGATTAAGATTTCCTCGGAACATTATTAGGGGTTGATGCGTATTTTAGGCCAACCGTTAGATGGGTTTGAATGAGATAGATCAAATTTCAAGTGAGGGAATACTTAATTAAAAATCGAAAAGTCGGATCGGACTTCGGGATTGGTAAGCTAGTATGCTGTGAAATTTCCGTACGTAGTCAATAATATTTATATATATGTGTGTGTGTGTGTGTATGAGAGAGATTGTTGTGTATTTGTTTCGAACATACCTACTTGGTAGTGCTATAGTTAAGAGGTTGCGCATAGTGGGCGGTCCACCCTAGCGTTGACCAGTAAGTGTTGGATTAATTCCACAGGTCATAGTACTGCTACATGGTCACTATCCATGTGTGAGGATATGTATTAGTTTGGAGACCGGTTGGATGCGATGTGGTATGATTGTGACCCCCGGACGTATGTTTATGATCGCCTCCCTTGTTTGTGTTTACGCTTTGGGTGAGATTCTGACCCGATGGCCCAGTTATGGCACGTGGTATACCTGGAGCCCGATAGCACACGAGGGATGCATCCATGAGGTCCATGCTCTGGGAATTTGGTATATATATATATGTATGTGTATATGAGATAATGTGTGATTATCTATTCATAGCATGCATGTAGCAATGAAAATAATTATGAAAATATACCGAGTGAAGGTAGTATATATTAAGTAATGATGATTATTAGCGGGGTGGGCTACGGTTGCGGTTATTGTCCAGGTTAGACTGGGTAACATGATTAGGATATTAATGAGTTAGGTGCGCATTGTAGATGAGAGGTGAGGAAAAGGTCTCATGTGAGTGCAACTGAAAAATTAATTATGGAAGTAATACACTTCACCTTTACATTTAAAGCATTTAAATACTTGCAAATATTTTTCAAATATTTTTCGGGCTTTGACCCACTGCCAGTTATTTCCAAACCCCCGGGTATTTAGCAATAGGGACAACAGGGTTAGTTGTTTCATCATGCCATTGCATGCAGTAGCTGTGGATGCTTTGATATTTGAATGTAGCCGCCTCAGTTCATTCTTTCTAGATAGAATTCAGTCTCCAGTACTTTCCTTTCGAGCGTGTTGCCCATAAATGGATAAGACATTTCATTTATGTCAGATATTTTATTACTTCTTTGTATTTGTTACGTTGGATATCATATATGGTAACCGATGGTTTAGTCGGTATATTTGGTTTTGCTTATTTGCTTATAAGTTCTATTGTCGTTTTATCTGTTTGATATTTATGTTGGTTATATTCATGTTGTTTCGATAGTGATGCCAAGAATGAAATCAAAATGATTCCCTTTTAATTTTAATAAAGGCTTGATCAACCGGTATTAGAATAGGTAGGGGATCACAGTCAAAACTAATATGCATACATCCGGCAAAAAAAAAACATCAAAGGCAAAAAAAAAGAGAACATCATAAACCCAAACCAAATATGATATGCATACCTCTGGCAAAACCAAATCTCAACCCAAAACACCCAAATCTCAAACCAAAGCGCCAAAAAAAGATCTCAAACCCAAATCACCCAAATATTAAACCAAACCCAAATCTTAACCCTACCTCCGAAAAACCAAATCTCAATCCAAAATACCAAAATCTCAAACTAAAACACAAAAAAAATTAGAAGATATCAAAATCCAAAAAACTTAAATCTCAACCCAAAATTGGTATGTTTTCGTGTATGTATGTATGTGTGTGTGTAGATTTGTATGTGTGTATGTTATCATATGTGTGAGATAAAGCGAGAAGTCAGAGATGAAGCTCTTGTCGAGAGAGAGGATGAAAAGGGGTGGTGGAGGGAGAGGCAAAAACCATGGTGGGTGGGGGAGGGGGGGAGCAGGCGGACAACCATGGAAGGGGACATGGGGGTAGTCCCACAACCGAGAGAGGGATAGAGAGAATGTGTTATATTATATATATATATATATATATATAGTTAATCACCAAAATACTCTTTTAAAGTAGCACATGATCTCACATGAACCTCTTTTATGTCTAAAAATTAACGGTATTAACGGTAGGGTGTTACTTGAAGTTGTGTTGGAAGTTCTAAGGGTTATGTGTAGAAACTAAAAGTTCAGGTAGTAAAGCTTGAGGGGGTAAAGTTTGAGGGGGCCGAGTGTAATTAACCCCCCACCAAAATATATATGTTATAGAAGGACTGTTTTTACATTAGTCCTAAAATTATGTTACTCAAACTATGTATGGTTTGTGTTCCTTTATTCTTTCATGTTCTTTTTATTTGTTTGCACCTATAACCTAACGTAATTGTTGTGTTCGAATTTTGTAATGCCGTTCAAAATAGTTACAATTATTAATAATAATAAGGAATTTTTATCAATTGGTTCTCCATATGCTAAATATGTAGTCAAATAGCTCCTATGTGTTTTTGTTTGCTCTAATAGATTTCATAAAAAATATTTTTGCTCCACTAGGTCCAAACACTCAAAATTTAACTTTCAAACACCACAAGGTCCCACCTTAGAAATGGACTTGACACGGTGACTTCTCATGGTGGAAAGCCCATTTCCACGGTGAGGGACTACGAGAAGTGCAGAGACGACCATTTTTTTTTACTGTTTTACGTTTTTTTGGTGTTTATTAGGGTATATTAGGATTTTATTTTTTCATTTTTGGATATTTTAAGTCTAAAAACTTATTTAATATCATTTATGATGTTTTTTCTCTTAAAAAAATAAATTTAGGGTTAAAATGGTGATGGTGGTGGTGGTGGAGTGGTTGTGTTATTTTATGAGTTAAAAAGAGAAGAATAGGCGATGAGGGTTGAGAGATGATGGTGGGAGTAAATGGTGATGGTTGTGGGACGAGGTGGTGGGGATAGGAGAGGAGGTGATAAGGTAGAGTTAGGGTTACAATTTTATTTTCAGAGAGAATAGATGTTAACTTATATATTCTTTGACTCTTAGGGTTCCTCTTAACTTGGTGTATGTAATAAGTTTTTAGTTAGTTAACGGTACAAGTAACATATTGATGTAAGGAATAAAAATTTGGGATACCTTTAAAATCATCCAATGAGAAATTTTTTATGTAAACAAGATTTATTTATCAAACTTAATTTTCATAATGGATTTTCATTTTGGAATCTTTTGAGAAGAAATATAGCTTTTATCTAAATTGGAAGACTTGGAAACCGAACCCTAACATGATCGAAACACTAAACTGACCCAAAAGGAACATAAAGGACTCTAGCCAACAATAACCAAGCAATTTGAGTTCAAAGATTGATTTGAAGATAAATGAGTTAAACTTACTCCGTTAGGCTCGAATTGGGTTAAACAATCATACTATAAAAAGTCAATCCGTAAACTCTATTAGGATTTCTTCAAGATCAATTCATCATATAACTATCGAAGTTAAATACTTTATTTGAAAACTCATTAAACTTTTCAAATTAAGCTTGAGTAACTTAAAACTCAAGTTAATGTATTTTATTGTAAATAACTCTCAGGAATTTTAAAAAAACAGTACATTGGCAAAAAGCATCTCTAGCTATTATTTGGCACTTATTTTTTAAATTAGAGGTTTTGTACTGGTATAGTTGGGTGAAGATAAGAGAGTTAAAAAATGGAAAATGGAATGTTTTAATTGCGAATAAACGTTAACTTTGATAGCGCATTTGCTATCAAGTTGTTGTTGTAGTATAGTGGTAAGTATTCTTGCCTATCACCCGGGTGACCCGGGTTAGATCCCCGACAACAGCGTTTTACATTTATGTAAGCATTTTTTTTCCTAACTTGGATCATTGTGGCTGATGCTAGGTAGAGAACTTTTGTTGAATGGGGTTAGTCAATTAGGAGTGCAATTAGTACAAGACAATTAAGTTTCCTCCCCATCTCTGGATATTTTCACTAGAACAAAATTTCAACTATATGAGCAACTCACTTGAGGTCGCCAATTATACAATACAAAATTGATCGGAAAATAACACGATATATCATGTATGTGTCGATTTTTTTTACATCAAGTCATGACGCACTGTGTTTCTATCAAAATTATGAGTTGTGCCATTATATCAATCGTATTTTTATTTGGATTACCATCCTTATTTTTATTAAATTGAGCATAAAATTTAATAAATCGTGATAGTCGTGTTGGTGTCTGGTAAAAAAAAATACAGAATCATGCCGTGTCATATTCATGTTCAAATTTTTTTTGTTATGTCATGCAACTTGAAAACCGACCCAAACCTGAATTGTCATTCCTAAATATAAGTTAGTGTATGGGACTCGAATGTGGATGAAAATATAGGTTCTCTTGAAGTTTCTCTTGTCCCTGCTTAACAACATCAAGGTGGATCATTTCGGTCAAGTAGTGAAACTCTTCATGGCTGTTTGGGAACTCCATTAACATGATTTGGAATTGGAATTCAAATATTTTTACTTTCAAATTTAAACTCAAAATTTTTAAATTCCAATTTCAAGTCATGTAAAATATGAGCGATGTTCCCCTTTTTAGGGGCATATTGATGAGATGCCTGTGTAGGGCCAGACCAAGTAAAATAGGAGACTAAGATTTTAGGTGTGTCCCATGTTATTAATTTAAAAAAAATCCACATTTATTCAAGTTTGGGATCGACTGCGTAAATGAAAAGCTTGCCAATGACAAATTCAAAACTTTATATATATATACTAGTGGATACCCGTGCCTGAAGGCACGATGGAAATTTCCAAATTACGTAATTGCAAAACGACGAAGATTTTGAAAGCAGGTAATGGAAAAACGACAAAAATATCATTCCCCAACAAAACACCTATGTATCGTTCCCCAATATATATAAGTGCATAACCGTTAAATGTAACTTAACTCTTTTACACCATACATCAAATTTTGCGATACTTAATATAGCTATTAACATATATTATTAACTATTACATGATTACATCGCATGGCAGATGTTATTTTAATACAATTGTTATTATATATATCGGGAAAACTAAATAATGATTGATATTGGTGTGGTAAAGATTTCAATAAATAAATTTCCCAACTAATCAACATTCACGTATAGGTATTCGTCGTGCCTGAAAGCATAGTTCAAACTTCACAAAAAATATAAGGGTCCATTTAATACATATTGGGCAAAAGTGTTGGCATGGCAAAATTTGTATGTCTAGACAAATATTTTTTTCTCACATTAGACTATCAAACACCAAATAAGGTAAAACATGTTTTTTAGGCAAAACATTTTAATAACACATTTTTCGTCCATATTAACATATATAATAATAAAAAATATGTTTTTTTTTAATTTTCGTCCCAAGTCTTATTTAATAGAAAAAACGGTTTTTTCTTTTCTTTTTTACTTCCCGTTTTTATTTATTAAAAAAGTAACAAACTATATATATAAAAAAAGGGTTTTACGCCAAACCTACTTACTAAAAACAGTTTTTACATTAAAACAGTTTTTAATTTTTACATTAAAACAATTTTTACGTCAAAACAGTTTTTAATTTTTTTTACATTAAAACAGTTTTTATATTAAAATAATTTTTTGCATTAAATTTTTTTTAAATTTTTTACATTAAAACAATTTTTACATTAAAACAATTTTTTACATTGAAACAGTTTTTACGAAAAAATAGTTTTTACATTAAAATAATTTTTTACATTAAAACAGTTTTTACATTAAAACAATTTTTTATATTAAAACAGTTTTCACATCAAAACAATTTTTAATTTTTTACATTAAAACAATTTTTACATTAAAACAGTTTTTTACATTAAAATGGTTTTTACGAAAAAACAATTTTTAAACAGATTTTAATTTAAAACAGTTTTTTTAACTATTTAAAACAATTTTTAAAATATTCATAACAATTTTTTTTTAATTATTTAAAATAGTTTTTAAATTTTTTTTTTAAATATTAAAAGCATTTAAGAAGTTAGCAAATTTGTTGGCAAATATTTCTCACCCATATAGCAAAGCAAAATTTGCCAACATGTTATGCATAAGAGGTGTTGTACATTGACAAATAGCTTGTAGGCAAATTTTGCTATCAAACACACCAAATTGTAGGCAAATGTCATATTTGCCAACTTATTTGCTATTTGCCATGACAAATAATGCTATCAAACGGACCCTAACACATTCTTACAACATGCATGGTATAAGCACACCACGTGCCAAAGTAATTTTTTACCGACTACAAATCCAAAAAAACAACGCCAACAAAAATGTGTACACGATTTAAGAAATTTGGATATAATTTTCTCTATTTATAGAACTATCTACCTATTTAAGAAACCAAAACTATAAACCAAAACCAAAACCAAAACTATCATAAGTATGCATGTGAGACTTTTAGTACCAAACTTGTACCTAATAATAGTTTAAGCATTATGCCTTGTTCTTTTTAATTAGAATAATGATATAATAAACACATTTAGAATCGTAAACACGTGTTCTCATGTCATCAATAGACATTTGAGTAAAGTATGTTTCAATTTAAATTGTCTACCAGTGACACGAAAATATGTGGATCATCACTCAAATTTTGTCCCCAAAATGGGTATCTCTAACACCACCTTTTACCATACTTCTAATATGCCATAGTAGTTTTTATTAAATATACATAAAGTAGTAAACTTTAACTTGTGTCAACTATAATTTCAAAATCTAAAAGACTACCAATACCATCCATAGCATTAAAATATCATTTTTTTCTAATACTTCGAACAATCCATAGTTTTTCATAATATAATATTGGACTAACTAATCCATTCATGGAGTTGCACTACCAGTGGTGGTTTTTGAAAATATCATAAAGTCTTCACACGTAGACTTCCCTAGGATGTTGCACCAAAGTTTGAACATTTTTTTTTAAATGAACTAATGTTAATTGGAAAATAGTTAATAAAACTCGCTTTAATTTTTGTCAATAAGAAAAATGGAATTTAAATAATTATGATAAATAGGAAGTTTATTATTTGTATTTGATAAAAAAAAATTGTGTATATACTTTATGACATTTGTAACTATTCATTTTCAATCATTCCTTTCTTCTCCCTTCTTGCGTTGTGGTCACTCTCTTCTTGTCCCATGGTCCTTATCATCCATTAAAGATACTTTTCGACAATTTTTGTGAGGCCCGACCATGGTAAAAAAAGACTTTAAACTTGATGACACCTTTCTCCCTTTTGAGAAATCCTTCAACCAAAAATTTGAACTTCATTTCATAACCCACGGACATCAATCATAGACTGGAACATCAATCATAGCCAAAAAATCTGGAATAAATAAGCCACAAACCCCATAAAAACACAAATGATAAATGGAATAAATTACAAATTAAAGGATGAACAATAAATGAAAAAATGGAATAAGATTAACTTGTCCTAAAAAAATTTAGAGCTCATATACATAAACTACAAATCTCATAAAACCTCACTTTTGACCCTCCTATCAATTTAATCTTACAGTATCATTCATCCAAATCCCCCATAAAATCAGAAATGAAAAATACAACCTAAAACTTAAAGAAAAAAATTAATGAGATAAAGAGAGAGGGGTGTATCGGATTGTTGGGAAGGAGTGAAAATGTTCAATAAAATGTGATAAAATGTATGTGGAAATTAAAGGAGCGTGAAAATTTTGGGAAACTGACACAATTCAAATTAAAGAAGAATAGGACACTAAAAAAGTAGTTGTGTTGTACTCAATGAATATAAAATAAAAATTACAAATATTTATCACTCCCACAAAACAACCTCAACCATCTCATATTTTTTCAGTGTTTTGAGCCGCAAGTTTAAGCTCAAACTTTCAATACCATCTAATTGAAACTATGAAAGTAGAAGAAAAAAGGTTTTCAATTTTTTTTAACCAATTAATAATGTGTACACATACTATTTAACCCGATTTTTAAAACATATCCAAATTGAAATGAAAAGAAATGTTAATAAAAAGGCTGTTTATATAACGGAATAGGAAAAATGAACAAAAAGAAAAAAATATGAAGACGTGACAAATAGGAGCTTTGGCACCGACTCTGGCACTGGTTTCGTCCTAACACTCACAAATTTGTGTATAAGGAGTTTTTTGTTGTCCGGGTGAGAGAGACCAACCGATATGTTTCTTTTATTTCTCAGATCTGAAAGTCTTGCTAAAAAATATGTGCATGTGCTGATCTTACTCGCATAAAAATTTCACCTTCGAAACACCGATCTCTCAACAATAGAGTCCTAGATAAGGATCTCAACAACAATAAAAAAGCCTTACACTTACCACCCTTTGCACAAAACTTTCCATTTTCCCAAACCATCAGCTGCTTCACGCACTATTATGTCCTAGCCCCTGCTTAAAACATATACATATAAAAAAAACTTGAAACTCCGCAAATCAAACAACAAAAATAGGCCTTACTAAGAATAACACAAAAAGTAAAAATAAACGAATACGGAAAGTGAGAAGATTAGAGAGAACATAGATTACTTGATCTGTTAATTCCATTCCATGACATGAACAACATAAGATAAGGAAAAAAAACAGAGTAACATAAAACCATTTTAGAGTTTTCATGGTGTGTTAAGAGCGAGGGTACCTGCTGAAATGGGTGAAACTGAAAATTACAGAAAAATAAACCAAGAAATTGGGCGTTACTGACCTGCTGAAAAGAATAACAGAGATGGCCACCTTTTAAACAAACCGATACAGTCATGTCCCCCTCCTACCGTTGCGAGGGTCTCCCCATCACCGTCGGATCCAGATGTGGCAATCCCGTTCCCCCCTCCGCCACCTCAAAAGTCACACCCTACCCGCTTTAGAAATTAATCACAGTGGGTGGAATTTGTGGGAAGTTAGAAAGAGAGATACAGATCTCTGTAGGAGAGAAGGTAGGATCTTCCCACGATTTTCGAAGATAAATTATATAGAGAGATTATGTCAGGGAAGGCTGGTGTTTATGAGAATCAAATTGTGTAGAGAGAATGCGAGGTCCGTGAGGTTTAATGCATTGGGGAGTGTGAGGGAGTATTCAAATAAAAGTGGTGCATCTTGTTTGTGCGGAACTTCAAAACGTAAGACATTGTTTGGACCGTGTAAGTATTTTGGCTCTTCAAAAAGGGTTGAAATGAGGGGAAATTAGAATTTCAAATTTTGAATGAAAGTTGAAAGTTGAAAAACTAATCTCAACCCTTCATTTTTGATGGGTGAGGTGGAACAATCTCAACCCTTATTGTGCTTAGACAATTCAAAAACCACGCTATCTTATTATATAGATAGGGAGAGGTTCAAAAGTGAATCTAAAATATGAACATTTTAATAAATCTTAACAAAAAAAATTTAATAATCCATTAATTTTAATTCCTATGTTGTAATTGGTCCGTGCCAGTGACAACGGATGTGCTGTCACACGCATGTCCGTTGCCACTGGCGCGGACCAATTACAATATAGAAACTAAAATTAATGGTTATTAAGGTGTGTTTTTTTTGTTAAGGTTCATTATAATATTCATCTTTTATGATCACTTTTGAACCTCTCCCTATATATATAGGGCTCCGCTATCCCCACTCTCACCAAGGCTTCCACCACACCATTTTGGTGCCAAAAGACAATTATATCCTTACACATTTACAAAATCTAAATGTTTACTTTCTTATCTTCAACTAAAATAAATGCATTTGAAAAAGAATTAAAAATTTGTAGTTTCAATAAAAAATATTCTTTTTATAAAAAAATTGTTTTTAATAAGAATATGTTTTAAAAATATTTTATTTTTAACTTTTCATAAATGATTTTAAAAAGCATTTAAATTGTTTAAAAAAAATTGTTATATATTTTTTAATTAAAAAATTGTTTATAAATCATAAAAAATGTTTTATATAAAATAAAAACTTTTTTTTACAAAATAGTACCTTTATGTACATATGGAAATTAAATAGTGCTATTATGCAACTGTAAAATTAAAAAACGGAAATTATAAAGCTTTATTTAAAAATTCTAAAAATTACAAAAAAAATAATTCTACAAAATTGAAAAATACAAAAAAAAAAACTCTGAAAAATACTAATAGATATTAAAAAAAATAATGTCAGTTAGGAAAAAAAATGTTTCTCTTCCAAAAAATGATTTCCAACAACAACAAATCAGCAACAAAATGCATTTCAAAAAGAAAGGAAAAAAATTTCGACCAAAAAACGAATTCCAACAAATCAAAAGACTATTTTCCACTCAAAAAATGGCTTCCAAGAGAAAAATAATAATTTCCAGCCAAAACAAATTATTTAAAAAAAAATCCAAACAAAAAATTATTAAAATTTTTTTATTACAAAACAAAAATTTAATCTTTTTAATATCTACTAGTATTTTTCAGATTTTTTTTTTGTATAAAACAATTTTAATATCTATTAGTATTTTTGGGTGAAAAACAATATTTTTTTTTTTGGTGAAAAACAGTTTTGGTTTTTGGGTGAAAAACAGTTTTTTTGTTGTTGGAAATCAGTGTCTGGGTGAAAAACAATTTTTTACTGTTGGAAATCATTTTTTTGGTGAAAAATAGTTGTTTTTTCCTGCTAGACATTATTTTTTAAAGGCATTACTTACTTTTCAAATGCACTTAAAGGTACTATTTTGTAAAAGCAATTTTTTTGTTATATAAAACAATTTTTATGTTGGAATCGTTTTTTGGTTGAAAACAATTATTTTCTTAATTAATTTTTAATATCTATTAGTATTTTCCAGAGTTTTTTTTTTTGTATTTTCAATTTTGTAGATTTTTTTTTGTAATTTTTAGAATTTTTAAATAAAACTTTATAATTTCCATTTTTATTTTATTTTACACTTATATAAAGGTAACTATTCACTTTCCATATGTACATACAAGTACTATTTTGTAAAATACAGTTTTTATTTTATTTAAAATATTTTTTTTATGTGCTATAAATAATTTTTTAATTAAAATTTGCCTTCAACTATTTAAATGTTTTTTAAATCATTACAATTTAAATGTATAAGGGTATAATTGTCCCTTGCACCAAAATGGTGTGGGGGAAGACTTCTTGGGAGTGGGGATAGACACTCCCTATATATATATATATATATATATAGAGAGAGAGAGAGAGAGAGAGAGTACTAACTGGACAGGTGTCACATGTCTAGTACTCTGGACAGGTGTCACATGTCTAGTACTCTGGACATGTGTCACATGTCTAGTCCGCACTGTTAAAATGTGGGATAGTCTGCACAATTGCAGTACTATATATGAATACACACACACACACACACACACACACACACACATGAGGGCCTTAAATAAGGACCTCCCGAGTAGACCATTTTTTTTAAATAATAAAAAAATATTTTTGAGATTTTTTTTATTTGAGGTATATAAATATTTCAGGGAACCCCGCATGAAAGAACAACTTAAAATAATTTTTTGCTATTTAAAATATGTTGGCCTTTAAATCAACTCAATTTTTTTTAATATTTTAAAAAATAGTATGCATAAGTGGTATGTGTAGGGGGTATGTCAAAGAGTTTGCCTACCCTCCCCCTCTCTCTCTCTCTCTCTCTCTCTCTCTCTATATATATATATATATATATATATATATATATATATATATATACACAAAAAAAAAGTCTCATGTAAGGACTTCTTATGGTACATACCCCGTTACATACCATTTTATCAAAATAGTAAAAAAATAATTTTTTTAATGAAACTTTATGGGTATGATCTCCACGGCGAGAAGATCATCTCCAATTTTTTCATAAAAAAATTCAATAAAAAACTGCTGAGATGAGGTAATATGTTAAAAAAAATGTTATAAATATGCATTTTCGACTGCTAAATTTTGGGGAACATCTCACTCATTTTTTTATTGAATTTTTTGATAAATATATATATTATAGACATGACATTCTAGGTCCCCCTTAATCCTCAACTTAGGTCCTTAGGATTTCCCCATTCACCATAAACTCTAGATCATACTCCGAATACCGATCTGGAGGCCACCGGATGCTCCCGGGCCCCGATTTGACCCCAATCAACTTTCTCGTGAAGCGAAAGCTCAATGAATCTTCAAACGGCCCTGAATTCCCTTTCCAAAGGTCTACCCCATGCTTGAATCGGCATTACAATTCAGATGAATGGACCATTTTCTTTCGAAAACTGATCTGGAGCCACCGAGTGCTTCTGGGCTCTGTTTGACTCCCATAAACTCTTTAGCTCAAACGAGACTGAATAAATCTTCGAAGGTAACTGAATACCCTTTCCAAAGGTTCACCTTGTGATTGAATCATCCTTGCGGTAGGGACGAACGACCCATTTTACTTCAAAGGGTCGTTGGACGCTTTCGGGACCCGTTTGACCAAGGTTAACTCTTTGAGTCGAGCAAAGATCTTTTTAACATTGAAGGGTCTGGCATAAGCTTTCCAACGGTTTGTCTCGTGCGTGATTTAGAATTATGGTTCACATGAACGGTCCATCGTCGTCCGACGATCTTGTATCCAAAAGATCGATAGGCGCTTTCGAACTCCATTTGACCCACAATCAACTCCCGGACCCGAGAGAGTCCCAAAGGACTCTTAAAGGTCTCTGAATAGAAGTTCCAATGGTATGCCTCGTGCGCAATTCGAACTTACGGATTATATTTTATGATCATTTTTTAGAAAATCTACATGAGAATATCGAATGGCAAACCCATTTCCCTGCCTATCGACAGTGTGTCTGGGGTTGACTGCCAAAAGGCAGGTCAAGAACAATGCCTATTGGCACCTCCTTGTCCCTTTATAAGGAGATCATTAGCTCACATTGGAAGAAATCTCAGAAACATCCCTCTCAGTGATTTTAACAACATTCTTTCAAAGTCAGCGTGGTTTCCCTAGTGAAACCTCTCCTCCACCTTCCATTTCCATCCCTTTCACATCCAATTTAGCAAAATCCCTTCCCTCTCCTACTACCACCTTCACCCACTTGCAAGGACAACCCTTAAACAGACAAGATCAACCTTCAAGTCTCCAAAGAAGGTCCAAACATTCTTCTCTCTCTTTAAATTTCCTTATTTTTGTATTAGTTATTCAGTTCTTATTTTAGCATTTCATCTTTGTTAGTTCACACATATTAATATCCCACTTTTTATTAGTAGTTTTGCACATACTATATTTTCTATAAAAAGCCTAAAATAAGAAAAAGAGGGTTTGCTTATAAATTCCAAACGGGATTTATTACCACATTTTCTTAAACTAAAACATTATTTTTATACACACACACACATCTAATAAATCCCCCAGTTGGATTTATGGGATAAACCCCACCCTCGTGTTGCATGTGAATTACGTGGACTTTGATGCCTCTTTAGGCTACGTAGGCGTCTCGGGTCAAAACTCGAGGCTCGATTCCTTTTTTCCTATTTTTATTCACATATTATATTATATATTTTACTTGTGATTCATGCTCGCGTTTTATCCAATTTATACTGTCATCTTTCTATAAACAATCAGTGACCCGACAAACGCACACATTATATTTTTTATTATTATCCCGAGAACTCTCCAACGGATGACCTCACTCTGCTTTTCCCCATGACGCAAGTCGATAAATTGCATTCTCCATTTATATATGAACATGCACACACTTCATGCAGTTATTAAGAAGAGCAATAACACATGCCCATAAGAGACCGAAAGGGAGGGATGGGTGCCTAACACCTTCCCATTCCATACCTTAGCCCCTGAACCTCTGAACTAATTGGTTTCGCAAGCATCGGTATGTCTTTGATGCCGTTCTCTCTAGGCGAAAACAATTCTTTGCCTGTTTTGTGCAAAATAGGCTGGCGACTCTATCTCTTTACATCACCCCAAAATTGACGACGACCGAAGCACCTCAGGGAAGGGCACGCGACCTTTTTCTTCTCCATCTTTCCCTACGCGCGTAAGCGCCAGAACCCCATGGGAGGAAGATCTAGGGATGACCACAGCGGCGACTCCACTGGGGACTTACTTATCATAAGAGGGCTAGACTCTGTTTGCATGGGTGTTAACATTTCCTATATGTGTACGTATGCACCTACCTGTATGTTCCCTTTCTCCTTTTTCTTCTTATATATATCTACCTCATGTTTATATCACCTCTCATATACTTTTCACTTCACACACTTGTAAATGCCTCCATGTACACCTCACACTACTTACACTTGTATATAGGGTCACTTATGCCCACATGCTTCACACACCACTTAGAATATCCATGCTTAGGCCTCACTAGCACACACATCCACTTATCACACTTGCACATGTCCATGCTTATTTACACATATCACATTCTACTTGTAGTTAATCCATGCTTAGGCTCATTACCACACACTCACATATATCCATGCTTAGTATAATCTTCACACCCCATGCTAGATTTACTTTTACTTGTACATGTTTTCCATAATATATGTCTTACTCATCATGCCAAATAAAAACTCTCTCCATAATATACTAATTAATATTCATGTATTATGCACACTACATCACCAAGAGCATTGTTATGTTGACCAAAATTTGTCCCATACTGGAGGGTCACTTTGCGATGGGCGCTAGTCCGATAAGTCGCAGTTAGTTTAAGCAATACGACTCTCACCTTCCATTGACCTAGTACATTCGATGTATATCGAATGATTCCCTCTGCATCGTACTACTTGACCTAACTCGTTGTCACAACGAGAGGTATATAATAGGGAACTCGTTCACGTATGTCCGGTATATCAAATGTTCTCTCACACGTACTGTCCCCATAAGGTATATAGTGAGGCAATTCACATACACTCAGGTATATCAAATGACTTGTCCACATATACCGATTGCCCTTAAAAGCAAGAAGTATATCGTGGAATTCTTGCCAAAGAGGGGAACCTTTCCATTAACCCAACAACTGCATAAACCTCATATACGTGTCAAACTTAGGGTACTCATATTTAGTTTGTTGGTTACTACACGGAACTCTGTTGAAATATCGAGTCGACATGCTGCCTAAATTTTCGTGCAATTTCGTCCTATTTTTAATACAGGATCCTATCCATAAGCCTGGAAACATGTCAAACTATTTCTTACATACTTTTCTAAACCTAATTTTCCCAAGGTCGGGTCCCATCCGACATTTATTTTTTGCATTTAGGTAAACTCAATACAAGTGAAAGCATTATCATCATCATCATAATAATAATAACAATAATCAAGTTGAGATTATTCCCTCACTTTTATTTCCTCATCCTTTCTTAAAAAATCGATATACCAAAAACATTTTTCTTCCCTTTATAAAAAATACCAAAACATTTTTCTCATTTTATCAAGAATATCAAAAGCACTTTTCCTTCTTTTCCCCCAAAAAATGTCAAAAATATTTTCCCTCTTTCTCAACAAAAACAATTCTTCCTTCTCTTTTTCAAAAATAAATTCGAATAATTTTCCTTCTAAGGTCGATTGTATACCCGATTCTTGGCTTGGCTACCTATTATCTTCGGTCTTTCGTCAAATCGCCCCGAAGCAACACCAATTCCCCTACTACTTCATTCGAGTCCTAAATCTACCCTCACCAACTCTCCATGGAAAATATAGAACAAGTACCAAATTTATAGGCTGATCTGATGGCAGTCCTAGTCCAACTCAATGCCAAGATTGACAACCTTCAAATCGAAGTTCATGAGATGTAGTGAAGTAGGGTCCAGATTCCAAAATAACCCAAGGTACTCTTTTCTCATTCCACCCTCTCTCGAGACTGTTTGGGTCTCGAATGATTATCATCACGCTCCATATGCCCCGCCTGCCAATGGGCCACCATGATGGTCAGCTTCCTATGCCAAACCTAGCCCAACCAGGGGCTAACATGTCAGTACCTGCCGATCCAAATGAGGAAGAGTTAAACATAATCAAGAAAGACCTTAAACTGTCGCCCAAAAAGTTTGAACAAGTTAGAATATTCAAGAACTACATGGATTACACTCGTATGTCTCCCTACCCTTAAGAAAGACTGCCAGAGAAGTTTAAGATGTTAGACATCGAGAAGTTCAGAGGCAGCGAGCCCCTAATTATTCACCTTAGAAGATATCACCGATCTATGACTCTCCTTGTTTCCTCTGAAGAGACAATGACCCAAATGTTCCAACAAACTCTGAAAGAAAGTGCTATCCGTTAGTATCTGTCCCTAGAAAAATTTAATATTCAAAGTTGGGAGGATGTCGCCCGAGAATTCATATCGTAATATAAATAGAACGAGGAGTTAGAAGTTACACGTCGTGATCTAAAACTTCTCAAGAAGAACCCCGAAGAATACATTAGTAGCTTCATAGAAAGATGGAGAGAGAAAGCTTCCACTATGACTAACTGGCCTTCCGAAGAAGAACAAGTCAGTATTATGAAGAAGAACTTCGTGCCCAATATTTGAGAGACTATGGGAGGATAATATTATCCACACTTTCGTGCCCTCCGGGAAGTGGGTGTGGAGATTGAAGAAAGTATTATCAATACATAAGTCGGGCCAAACAAAGTATCTAGATAGTTCACCCCCCAAAATTATGAGAAGCCTGCAAATGCTACAGTCTTAACCATTAATAACATCTCTCAACCCGCTACCTCTTGAGCGCTAAAAATCCACCCTAATCCTGCCATAAAATAATACACTGAGCTCCATGCTCCCTTCTCTAAAGTCTACCAAACCTTGTTCAGTCGAAACCTCATCAAACCTTTAAACCCTCGTCCATTGCCAAACCCACTTCCCCAAAATTTCAAAACTGACGTCCATTGTGATTTCCACCAGTCTGCTGGCCATAATATTAATTAGTGCTTTAATTTTTTAAATGTAATACAAGGTTTAATTGACCGGGGTGTCATCGCCCCACCAGTTAATCCTAAACCCAACACCACTCATAACCCACTTTTAACACATACAAATGCTATCCTCTTAGAGAATGACTCGAAATTCAACCCATTCGCTCAGATTGTGCCCAGTAAAGCACCCATCATACCCATATTTTCACCCAAACCCCTTATAGTTTGTCCATATTTTTCTCGTACACCCTACCTACTTCGTTGACCAAGCTCTATCGCTCCTCACAAGGGCTTGTATTGCCGTTTGTACCCGATTTGAAGGGAAATATATGGAGTTATTAGCAATAATGAACCATCTTCTAGATTTTGGTCTGAAATTGCCCTCTAAAATGACCATTGACCGTCAAAAGTTCATCATCCCATTCATGGAATCCCGTAGGTGGGCTCGAGAGTCTGATAATTCAATTGTACCATTCAATGAAGTCAGTTTGGACAATGTAGTACATATTATGGTAGATTTGTTTTGACAGACCACTGAGATTTATAGCATCTCTGAGCTACTCAATGCCTTAAATCTATTAGGGCGATTAGTCCCTTTACTCCCGCACCTCCCCGTTGAATGGGAGGATTTATATGAAGAAGCCGTTGAGTTCGTGGAATGCATTGACTTATCTTATCAGGATGATATCATTATCACCGAATCGGGGGACGAGTTTGATAGCTCAGATGAAAAACCAAGTCAAGAAAATGTTAGTATGGTAATCAATATGCGTGGGATGATATATTTTGAGGGTATTCCATGGGAAATTAATAAAGTAGTTATGCAACCAGAATTTGATGAAGAAATGGGGTTCTTGTTCTTCCCCTCCTCCATGAACCATATGACAAGATCTGAGAGACACTACCAGAGTTCGAATCTGTAGACAACAGGAATAGATAAATGAGAGGGAGTTATCGAGGAACTCTTCATGCCAGAAATGACCATCGAGTAAATCAAGATCCTCGACTAGCTCAAGAAAACTCAAGCTAATATCGCCATGTGGGGATTCTTTATGTCTTCCCAATTACACCAAAACGCTCTGATAAAATTACTCACCGAGCCCACCGTCCCTCCATCCACCACACCATAAGAAGCTATAAACCTGGTTGGATCATTGACTACCACTAGACTCCTTTCCTTCTCTGAAGAAGAAATTCCAAAGTTTGGCCCTAATCATAACTATCCCCTTAACATCTCCGTTGAGGTGATGGGAAATACCGTATCTCTCTCACTCATCGATATTGGATCAACTCTTAATATTTTCCTATTAAGAACCTTCAATTGCCTGGGTTTGAAAGTTAGTGACCATACTCCAACTTTCGTCGCAATGTGGGCCTATGATAACACCCGCTAAGAAGTGATGAGATCTATAAAATTTACAATAGGGGTTGGACCTATCAATACAATTACCAAGTTTGATGTTATTATCATACCTGCTTTATTCAACCTACTGCTTGGTCGATCGTGGCTTCATAGCATCCGGGGGGTATCTTCCTTTCTCTATTAGAGATTGAAGTTCTTCACCAAGGGGCAAGTCATCACCATCTTGGCAAACGATGACAATACTAAATATGCAGGCACCAGCAACTCGATATTATAAATAAAGCATGGAACAAGTGACATACGCCTTTTTGACTTTTGGGTCAAACCACTTCCACTTCCAGCAGGGGATGATTATAAATACCGGGTCTGTCCAGAGCACAACTCTCACGATAATGTCAACGTGATACAAATGTTAAAAAATATGGACTTTATACCCGGACTGGGGCTGAGGCGACGTCAATAGGGGATACTAGAGCCCATAGTTCTAAAAAAGGCCTTTCTTCCATGTGGCCTGGGCTATTAACCTTCATCAGAAGAAATCATAATGCTCCACCAACCACGGTCGAAAGAGAAGTTTAGAAGATGCCAAGACCGTTTTGAGGGATTCCTTGAACGAAAGATTCGTCAAGGAAGGTGATGACTTTACCTTCTGTGGATTTCCTGAACTATAGTATGATCATGTGGACAAGAAGATGAAGCCAGGGATCGAAATCTTCTTTTAAGACAACTACTTCTGGGCTGAAGACTTTCAGCATCAAGTACACCTCTCGCTGAGAAAGCTATAGCCACTGCCAAAGTTTTCGAGTGAGAAGGTTCTGAGGATTTGTTCAATCTACAGACACCGGGGCTGACATTCTGTATGATCCATTCAGGCACTACATCATCGAACCCATCCACTCTGATCAAGGCTGCTGATGAACGTCTCCTCAGTTGGAATGTTATACAAGTCCCACATGCTGAGATGCAACCCAACCCGGATGTTTACCCTATCTCTTCATCTATTATTATTCCTCATTTTTCTAATAATAATGTAATCGAGACCTCATTTGATGAGGTTCTCAATGTTGTTTTTCCCGTTAGGGAAATAAACGAGGATTTTGAGTATCCTGTTGT
Source organism: Sambucus nigra (assembly GCA_949130495.1). Lineage (NCBI taxonomy): Eukaryota > Viridiplantae > Streptophyta > Magnoliopsida > Dipsacales > Adoxaceae > Sambucus > Sambucus nigra. The sequence goes on from OX422212.1 coordinate 369,117,234, forward strand.
ACCTTACATTGATTGCCTTGATTCTAATCAAACTATTGACGATGATGATTTTACAAATAAATAATTCTTCACTGATCTTAACAAGGTTGATAAAAAACAATATAATCGCATTCAAATTAATGATGATGAAACTATTATTATCAATCTCAGTTCTAGTAGCCAACTGCACGAGAATAGAATAAGGCCCACCCTTAACGAGCATGAGCGCACGCAATTCGAAGAGCCGTTAAAAGAGTTTGTGGATGTCTTCACATGATCATATGAAGGCATGCCTGATATTGATACCGAGATAGATCAACATGAGATTCTGACTCTCCCAGAATGCAAACCGATCAAAGAAAAGCTGCAAAAGCTTCGCACCAAATGGTCTCTCAAGGTCAAAGAAGAAGTAATCAAACAGTTTAACATAAGCTTCACCCAGGTGATCGAATATCCCACATGGCTCCCTAACAGTATACCCATTTTGAAATTACGATGAAAATTCCGCATGTGCATCGGCTATCGAGATTTGAACAAATCATCTTCAAAGGATGATTACCCATTGCCAAACATCGACACGATTGTAGATCACACAACCAGTCACGCTCTCAAGTCATTCATCGATGGATTCGTTGGATATAATCAGATCAAGATGCACCCTAACCATCTAGAAAAAATTGCATTCATCACCCGCGGGGAACTTTTGTACCACGGCTATGCCTTTTGGACTAAAAAATACAGGGGATACCTACCAAAGGGCTACCACAACCATATTGAATGATTTTATACACAAGGAGGTCAATGTCTACATAGACGACATGATTATTAAGTGTAAGACATGGGAAGGTCACGTTCCCTCCCTTCGAAAGTTCTTTGAACGACTACGGTGATACCAAATGCGACTAAACACGTATGAATGCATTTTCAACATCACCAAAGGAATTGTTTTGAGATTCATGGTTAGCGAGAAAGGAAAATCGAAGCAGACCCTATCGAATTAAAATCCATAATCAAAATACCATCATTCTGAACGAAGAAGGAAGTCCGTAGATTCTTAATCCCACCATCCTGAACGAAGAAGGAAGTCCGTAGATTCTTAGAAAAATTGCATTATATCAGCTGGTTCATCAGCCAGTTGACTTCTATTTGTGAACCCATCTTTAAACTCCTCCGAAAGGATTAAACCAAAGTATAGAACGAGGCTTGTTAGGAAGCTTTCGATAGGATCAAGCAATACCTTACCCGACCTTTGATACTCATTCCGCTGCAGCTTGGTCTCCCTCTACTCTTTTACTTGACCATGAAGGATACCGGAGCAGGGGCTTTGCTAGACCAATACATTGAATAATCTTACAAAGAAAGGTCCATCTACTATGCCAATCAAAATTGGCCAGATACGAAGTCAACTACCCCGCCTTAGAGAAAGTGTGCGTCTCTCTAGTCTGGATCACTCAAAAATTATGGCACTACATGCTCGCTTTTCCTATTAAACTTGTGTCCTGAATGGATCCTATCAAATACCTGCTTGAGAACCCCCCCGCCCTGTCTAACCAAATGTCCCAATGGTTGATGCTACTAGTCGAGTTCGATATCGTGTATGTCACACAGAAACTAATGAAAGGGAGAGCCATTTTTTACTACCTTGCTGACTACCCCATGGAAGAAGTCGACATTTAGTTCTCCGAATTACCAGGCGGAGACATAATCTAAACCTATTCGGAGGACCTTATGTGGAAAATGTTCTTTGACGGAACTGCCAATAAGAAAGGATATAACATTGGGTAACTATTGATCGCCCCTGATGGCCTCCATACTCCTATTGCCATCAAGCTAGATTTTCCTTGCACCAATAATATGGCCGAATACGAGGCATGCACCATAGGACTCAAAGTATCCCTTAAGAAAGGTATTCAATGCTTAGATGTCTGTGGGGATTTTGCCCTCATCGTCAGTCTGATCTGTAGAAGATGGAAAATCAAAGACGAAAAGCTCTTACCTTTTCACGCGCACCTAGAAGAGCTGGCATCCTAGTTCCGAGATGTCACCTTCCACTACTTGCCCCATGAAAAGAATATCTTAGTCGATACCCTTTTTAACTTGGCCTCCATGGCCGACATGTCCGGGGGAATAACTATGGCCCCCTTCCTAGTCCAAAAATAAGATATGTTAACCCATTACTACCACATTGAGCTCATCACAGAAGAAGACTCCGATATGGCCGAGTTTTGGTATTACGATATTTGGCACCTCATCAAGTACGGTAGGTATTCCCAAGATACCAAGAAGAAAGATCATGTGACCCTTCGCAAATTAGCTGCCCAGTACATCATCTGCGATAAATCACTATTCAAGAGAAACTTCGTTGGAACCTATTTACACTGCATCGCAGGGCTGGCATTGAAGAAATGATGCAGAAGATCCACAACGGGGAATGTGAACTCCACATGAACGGGCATATGATTGATAAAAATATTATCCGTCAAGGGTACTATTGGACCACTATGCTTCAGGATTGCACCTCCTATATTAGAAGATGCCTCAAATGCCAGTAGTTTGCTAACCTCCACTTACCCCTTTGGAAATTGTACAACATGACTTATCCCTATCCATTCTCCACCTGGGGCATTCACTACACCAAAAATAGCAATCTGGCATGATTTAAAACTGTTCCAGATCAAATTTAGCATGATTTTGAACCGTGCCAGAATCAGGTGTTCAAAAATGGCCATTTTTTTCTAGCACGGTTTAAAAGTGTGACAGATTTGGCCAAACAAGAGCACTTATGGTACACTTTAAAACCATGCCAGAATTTGATATGTCTGGCACACTTAATAACTGTGCCAAATTGAGTACATTTTGGTACACTTTTGGCACAGTTCAAAATCGTGCCAAAATTTGATACACTTTTGGCACGGTTTTGGACTGTGCCAAATTTTTGGATCAAATAAAAAAAATTATATGAAAATAAAAAAAAATTACAAATTGTGAATCTCGCACGTTGTTGATAAACTACTGTACATACAAACTTCAAAATATTACAAGTCTTAATAGTTCACAAACCTCCCCAAAAAAATTGGGCAGAGATTCCTCTATTTTCTGGACATTCTAAAACCCGTTAATATAAAACCTGTGTAATATAAAGCTCGCACGACCATAAAATATAACAATAAATTTATAAAAGCCCGCACGACCATAAAAGTTAATAATAAAACTACAAAAGCCCGCACGACCATAGCACACAAAAAATAGAATCCTGAATACGAATGACATTAAAGAAATAATCCCCTTACTGTAAACCACTGGCTTATTTGTGTGCTCCACGTGGATAAAATCTAACGATAAAATGTTATCCTGCAAAAAAAAAAAGGATACAAAAATGAGATTATATTAGTAACCAAGTAATTTTAAAAAAAATCTTATTGAATCTGAAAAATTGCATATACGAGTTACAATTGTTATTGTATTCTCAAATCAAATGTCTTGTGACTACGTGATCAGCTTCTACGAGATACATTAGTCCCATGCGAAGTGTTAGAGCCTCTTATGGGGCCGTTTGAGGACTGATTTGAGTTTTCACCCTCAAACGGCATGTTTTTAAGAATAATCTAAATATTTTTAAATTATCATTATATTCTTAAATTGGGAGACCCGTGACTACGTGATCAGTTCCTACAAGTTACATTGGTCCCGTGTGAGGTGTTCTGCCTCTTACGGGGCCATTTGGGTACTGGTTTTGATTTTCACCCTTTAATGACTTGTTTTAAGCCTAATCTAGATATTTTTAAATTATCGTCATATTCCCAAATCGGGAGACCCGTGACTACACGACCAGTTTCTACGAGTTACATTGATCCCGTACGAGGTGTTAGTGCCTCTTACGGGACCGTTAAAGGGCTGGTTTAGGTTTTCACCCTCTAACGACATATTTGTAAGCCTAATCTAAATATTTCAAATTATTACTATATTCTCAAATCGGGAGACCCGTGACTACGCGGTCAGTTCCTACCAGTTACATTGGTCCCGTACGAGGTGTTGGTGCCTCTTACGAGGTCGTTTGAGGTCTAGTTTAAGTTTTCACCCTCTAACGACATGTTTTTAAACTTAATCCATATATTTTCCAATTATCGACATATTCACAAATCGAGAGACCCATGATTACACAGTTAGTTCCTACAAGTTACATTGATCTCGTGAGAGGTGTCCATGCCTCTTATGAGGTCATTTGGGGGTTGGTTTGGATTTTCACCCTTTAACGGCTAGTTTTTAAGCGTAAACTAGATATTTTCAAATTATCGTCATATTCTCAAACTGAGAGTCTCATGACTACGCGGTCAGTTTCTACGAGTTACATTGATCCCATAAGAGGTGTTAGTGCCTCTTATAGGCTGTTTTGGCATTGATTTGGGTTTTCGCCCTCTAACGGCATGTTTTTAAGCCTAATCTAGATATTTTCAAATTATCGTCATATTTTCAAATTGGGAGACCAGTGACTATGCGTTAATTCCTACAAGTTATGTTGGTCATGTGCGAGGTGTTCATACCTTTTACGGGGCTGTTTTAGGTTTTTACCCTTTTAACGGCTTTTTTAAGCTTAATCTAGATGTTTTCAAATTATCATCATATTATCAAAATGGGAAATGCGGGACTACTCGATCAGTTTCTACAAGTTACATTGGTCCCGTAAGAGGTGTCCATACCTCTTACGGGGCTGTTTGGGGGTTGGTTTTTGTTTCACCCTTTTAACGGACTTTTTGTGAATAATAGTGACAATTAAACACACTATCCTATTTCTATCGAATAAAATATGTAAATTTTTCCATCATGTGTTTCGAGATCATGCAAATAGAGTCTAAATGAAAGAACTAGTAAATTTAACTAAGATCTATGTAGGTGAAATTGATATATCCAACTTATCTAACTACATGCAACTAAGTGGATCTATATATATTTTCGATGTGGCAAACACCAAAAGGAGAAGCAAAACAAAAGAAAAGAAAAGAAGGCAAAATATATGTTTACGATCATTGGGTCATCTACTTGTAAAACTTTGCGATCAAGATAAAAGTCAATTTGAATCCCTACAGTGATACCAATTCACAATGCATAATATAAATACATACTACATCAAGAAAAAATAACACATTTTCTCATCATGTTACCGTACCCAACATCAATGGTTTATCTTAGTACAAAACCTTTCCTTGGTTTTAGCGATACCAAAATCGTTAAAAACGCTCGTTGTTTCTCATCATGTTACCGGACCCAAAACCAATGATATTATCAACCGACGGGCCATATTTTCTCATCATGTTACCATACCCATCACTGGAAAAATGCCCCTCGACACTAACTGTGGGGCAAACTCCGTAATCTCCTAGTGAGAATATCGCGTGAATATATCAATTCTCCCAAATTTTTTAAACACGAGTTGACAATCATTTTGTTTTAAGATTCAAAGCAAATAATATATTCTTTAATTTTTAATTAAGAGATTTATTCCCCGAAATGGGCAAGTACAGCATGCTTTGACATAATCATTTTTAAATCTTTAATTCTTATGCTTTCGCCACATCTTTCTAAACTTTGATGGTGATGGGCATGAGGTTGAACCATTAGAGTTCATTAATTTTTTTTAATTAAGTAATAATACTAATGTTAAACAATCAAACATATCATCATCCACTTTGAATAAGTACTTATCTAACGGAAATAAACAATACTTGTCTAAATGGGACGGAGGAAGTATTTTCTCACTAGGAGATTACATAGTTTTCAAGGCACTTGAATTCAAATGGGAGAGATCAATCTCAATACGTGTAGAATATGAAAATGACTTATTCTATATAAATTAAGGTACTAAATGTTGATCACCTTTCCTACCGCTTGAAGATCATTTAAACATAATATGTTTGTAGGATCTACTTCTAAGTATTCTCCATGGCAATTTATTTTGACAGACTGAATAAGCCCAAAATTCACATATTCAGTGAACATATGGATGAAAATTATAGAACATTGAAGTTGCTGAAGTTTATACAACAGGGGAAAATAAATTAAAACTTAAAACATTGAATAAATACCTCGTAGAGTTCATCAGATAAAGGGCCATTCGATGGGCAAATTTAAATTTTGAATTATAGTCTGAATTTTTATTTGTTAGAGGGTTACCAAGCATGTATCCCTATTATTAATTCAAATGAGTTCAATGTTAATTACATTTTACAATCCAAAAATAGAACCTCATTTCACTACTGCCATTAATTAGATTCTGTAAGCAAGTATCCTTGTCATTAATTCAAAATTTCTAGTCGTTGGAAAGAGATTCTGGCTTTGAAAAAGCTCTACCAAAACACCAATGCCAAGCAAGAAACAATCGGTCAAAACACCAAAACCATATATCCTAGTACTAAATCTTTAAAATCCAAATTTACCTAAACTCAAAGTCTTCTTCTCCCACACTTGATTCATCTCTTAATGTTCCACTTCTTAAAGATTCCGTCAAGTAGTCCTAGCAGTTTCAACGCGGGTCTAAGGTTCAAATACAAAGGAGTGGAAAGGTCTTATTCAGCTGATGTTAGATATAGTATTATATCTAACAGTCGATATATATATTAAAACTATTACAAGATAGCTTGACAATAACAAAAACAATGCACGAAGACCCGACACAAGTTGTATCTTGTAAAATAAAATTACAGTAAATTAGTTACTTGACAAAGCAATTATAGTAAATTGTATCTAAATACCTCAACCACTGCTATTCAAGTTTCTTATTATTAGTGAAGGAAGAATATTTCTTATTTTAAGGATATCATACATAAGATGGTAGATAAATTAGTTAGTTGATAAAGCAACTTACTATCTACCGGTGGAAGGTTGATTCTTATAAAGAATGTGTTGTAGTCCTTGTAAACTTACTTAATATTTGCTTAAGATCCTTCCAAAAAGGTTATTTCTACAATTCAAAATATTATTGCCAACTTTTTTGGGAGGGAAATTAAAGATATTCCTAACTACTATTGGTGTAAGTGCCAGCTTATATGTAATCCTATTGAAGAGGGAGACATGGATCTTCATGATATTGAGGTTGTGATAAAGTCATTATCTACAAAAATATGGGGGAACCTTAGAAATTCTTCTTCCTTATGGGATAAATTTTTGTATGGGAGATAGTGTAGACTTCGCCATCATAACTAAATTCAATAGGGTAATGGTTCAACAGGATGGAATATAATGATTAAAGTAAAAAATAAAATGGAGCAGTGTTGCATCTGGGATGTTGGAAGAGGGGATTTGGATATTCTGATGGATTTTTGGGCAATTCAGTAGCCTTTGTTTCATTATTTGCCATAAGTTAATTTGGAAAATGTGAAAGACCTATGGTTAAGTAATGGTGAATGGAACTTTGATTTAATTCATAGTTATTTTCCACCCAATTTTTCTCAGAAATTTTGTCTAAAGATCCTTAGAACTAATGGTAAAGATAATTTCCACCCAATATTTCTCAGGTAATTTGTCTAAAGATCCCTAGAACTTATGGTAAAGAAAAATTGGTGTGGACTGCTTCTTAGTCAGGCAACCTCTTTATTGCTTCAGCTGTTAAAATATTTAAAAAGAATTCAACTTCCACTTGAACTAATAAGTTTATTTGTCATTAACTCGTCCCTAAAAATATTTCAATTCTCATGTAGAGACTGACTAGGAACTTGCTTCCTATTGATGACTCTATAAAAAGATTGGAATCAAGGGTCTTTTAATGTGTCACTGTTGCACCAGAGCCTGTGAAAAGGACTTAAATAATTTATTTACTGAAGGGGAGATTGTTAGGGATGTGTGGAAATTTTTTGGAGATATATTAGGAATTCCTTTTGTGCCTAATTACATTGGGGCTTGTCCACGCATGGCCTTGGTTGCCATGTACTTACCTTTTTATTTATTAGTAACTATAGTGCAGGAGAAGAAGGCAAGGTTAGAGGGGAATTCTACTTTTCTCCCAAAAATCATTGATGATATAGAAAGTATGGTCATTCTTTATGTCTTCAACTCTATATCATCAAGGTTTTCATTTAAGAATATTCCCATTCAAAATGTCCCTTTATATGTGATTCGGCACGAATTTTGCAATTTTTTCCCGTTAGTTTATGCATTTTTAGGCCCTTCGAGTACCGTAATTGCTATAATTATGCTCGTTAATCAGACAACCTCCATTTTATGTGCTAACATGTTATTTGGGTATTATTGAGATGTTGTAGGTGTTACGGTGCTTAGTGTGAAGTTTCATAGCGTTTCGATAAAGTTTCGTTGAAGTTCGCATGTTCAGGGGCAATTAAGTAATTTCACACATTGATTTTTTTACCAAAGTCTTCATGAAAGTTGTAGCTCTCGGGTCAAGCTTCGTGTGTCCACCAACGGTGCTCGAATCAGAGTCCGAATGAAGAAAACACGGGTCTTTAATCGGAGAAGAGTTTTAAGGAATTTAATTTATATTTTATTAATATATTAACAATTGAATTAATGCCCTCCATGTCCCTTTCTATTTTACCCACTATTGCAGCAAACTTCAAATACAAATGGCGATTTTGGGTTTGTGCTCGGGTTTGGCTCAAGTTTTGGTTTCTGTGAAATTAAAGCCTTGGGTCCGAAATTGGAGCATGATTTTTTACCACACACGCAAATGGGTTTCGACTACATACTTTATGGAGCTTGGGTTTCATGTTTTTTGCCATTTTTTGGAAATTAAGCTTTCGTCTCGACTATGGCTACCATTGTTGGTCATGGGTTTCCACGTACACACACATTTATAGTAGCAAATGGGTGGTCTCAGCATGGAGCTATAGTCATAACAGGTCCTTTGAAACAATGTTAGGGCTTTCCTCGGCCAAGGTGGTCTGTGCAGCAAGTGGGTCTTGGACGGTTTCTATGGCAGCCCTTGTTATTTTTGGAATTAAATAGCCAGGGGAAGATTTTGAAACCTACATATGCAAATCGATTCGCTCCTTGGCGAATCGACTCGCTAGGAGACAATGTCGAATTTTCCAGCACCGAATCGATTCAGACTCAGCCGAATCAATTAGATTTCTTCCAGCTTCTCACATTTTCGAATCGATTTGGAGCTCCTCTATTTTTTTCGTGCTCTTTATTTCTATTTTCTTATTTTTTTTCTTTTTCTTTTGTTTGTTTAATTAAAACTTATCCCCTTAAATTTATTTCTTTTCCTTTTCTTTATTTTTTTTTCCCATTTAGTATAAATAGACCATTTGGTTTATTTTTGTAACTCTCTCATAATATCTAGTTTTTATTTATTTTTAGTTAGAAACTTAGGGTTTGTGTCAGTTTGGGGATTTTTGTTAGAGTCACCCCTCTCCTCGTTTTGTGTTGGGTTTTCACCCATTAATGTAAGTCTTCCTCTACTCTTCTTCTTCCTTGTTTTTTCTTGCTTTCTATTTAATTTCCATGCTTTGTGTATTTAATTTCAAGCCTAGTTAAATTAGTTTTATTTATTTATTTCTTGTTTCAATTATTAATTAGTTGTTTAATTAGTTTATTCATGTTGCGTGAGTAGTTAAAAAGGGTTTGGGTCCTATGTCCTCCGTTGATGGGTGTCGAGCTCCGAAAATTAGGTTTTGTGTAAAATTGCATTTAATTGAAACCGTTGTATTAAAATTGGAATATTATGCAGTTAACTTTCTTTGTCACACAACATTAGTGTTTAAAGAGATATTCCGAATTTAATCTGCGTGTGACCATTTTCGGTTAAATGTTTTATCTCGCAATTTTGAGTAAAATTTCTTCTTGCGTGATATTTATAATTAACTAAAAATGCTCAGTTAAATATTTTCGAACCAAAATTCTAATTATTAGTTGTTTAGCCCATGGTGGGGACGCGATCCCGACTCTCGTTTTATTAATATTGTTTAGAGTTAACTTCTTAATTTTTTTTCCTTTATTTAAACCAAACCATATCACCATTTACAGTTTTATTCTTGAAATAATAAATCGATTATAATCTATACGACACTACCTGTGGATTCTATCCTTACTTGCCGCTACAGTTCCATTTAGTGTACCAAGTTGTGGTATACGTTTTGTATTAGGCATAAACACCCAACGACGTGTTTTAAATATAAAGTTTATGCCTCATCAATTTGTAAAGAAATATCCTAAGCTTGTTAGGTGGTGTAAACCTCCAAGGACTATTTAAAATTTAATGTGGATGGAAACTCAAAAGGAAATCCTGGGGAAAGTAGTGGTTGGGGTGTTTTAACGAACCATAATGTGGAGGTGTTATGGAGTTTTTGTGCTTACTTTCATGAGGAAACTAATGTTTTTGCTGAGGCATTAAGTATTTAGTAAGGTCTTCTTCATTGTAAGGGCATTTACATGTATCCCATCATAGTGGAATCAGACTCCAAAACCATGATTGATATTCCAAATAGTTCTACTATTTTTTCTTAGAACATAACTCAAATAGTTAAAATTATTCAAAGGTTGACTTGTAATTGGAGTATCTCATTTCATAATGTGTATAGAAAAGGCGATTTCCCAGTAGATTTATTGGCTTCTTATGGATGTATGAACAATTTTTTTAATATTTAGTTGGAAGCCTCTCCTCATCATCTAATTGGTTTTATTACACATAACAGATGGTCCTTTCCTTCCATTAGAAATGACAAAAGGTCTTAGAGGCTTAGTTTGTTCATTAAGTTTTGTTTTGTTTATATTATTGGTTGTTTATAAAACCAACTATCATTTACTCTTTCAAGCTTCATTTCATTATACTTCCACTTAGAGAGGCTATTTATTCTAAAATGATCCAATAAAATCTGGAGGTTATGTCCCTCTTTCATAAAAAAGAAGTTACGATTTCAAATAGTTTGAAATATCGTTCAGGGTATGGGGAGGGATAACAAGGTAATATGAGAGATGGATGCATCTATGTTGTGAAAACATATCGAGTGATATATTGTCGAGGCTTGTGATCATAAGGGCTCAGTATTGTGCCTATATACCCGTGTATCCACATGATCAAAGCCTATGTGCTCGATGACGCAAGACTTTAAAGAGGTTGATTGTTATCATCACACATTTAGCATGGCCACTACCTCATGATATAAGACACGTATGTCTTGATCCATCAGGCGAGATAGTTGATGGTGTTACTTCATGGTGACTTGTATTGAGGAGTTTTGATCAGAGGTGGTTTTAGTTGTATTATATTTCGGTTGATATGTTTGTATAAATGGAATTTGTTATAGCGGATTCAGTTTATTGAAGTTCCATTTATCTCAGTTTAGTATCCATATTATTATTCTCATTGTCATTCATATTTCTTATGACATTGATGGTTTTTATATACTATCATTTTTATTAATCGTTGGTGTTGAGAATGATATAAATTGCATAATTCTCCCTGTGTTTTGTGTTTAGCCTGGCCAACTGAAGGTGGAAAATAGGTGTTACACCATCATAATATAAAAAGTCTTAATACAATATCCTAAATACAATTATGGATTCATAAGCGATTCATAAGTCAAAGAGTTGTCTCATATGAAATATACAACGGGTACGCCCAAACAAAACTTTAACTTCGCAATTGAATGTATTATGCCTTAAGTATCACAATACATCCAATTAAGTCGTTAGCTTCATTCTATATGATATGCGCCCCTTCTCCCAAGATATCTCAAGTAACATGAGTTACTCCCAAACAAAATTGCTACACAAATAATTGTTTCACAATGTCGAAAAACCCGTCGCCACCCTGCTACGTAGTGCTGTAACTTCACAACACCATGAGATGCACAAACATCCCATATCATGCACAAACATATCTTATTGCCAACTTTTGTTCGCATAGAAATAATTACACAACCCATGTAATGCACCAAAATCCCTACCAAACCATACCTCATAAAGAACCATCACACAAATCGTATCCACCTACTTCACAATATCAAAGAACACGTCTCCACCTATTACGTAGTGTTGGATTTCTAGCATACAATGTGATGCACTAACATCCATATCAAATATGAGGATGTGTGTTTAACAATAAGTGTCACTATAAAACAAATCTAGAAGGGATGAATAGGTTTTATTGCACGACATGGATAATTTTTTATCAATTTTAAATTTTCTTCGAATTTTAGTTATCCTAGCACATGGAATTAGTGATGAAAGCTTTAGATTAACAACACAATGAGATCAATTAGGAAAATATATTATAAATAGCTAGAACTCAAGACCTACTTTTAATTTTAATGAATTACACTAGATCTAGGTGTGATATGAGTGTAGTGTGTAATAAAAGTGTACAAGTATACAATCAATACAAATAATCAATCCACAAGAAGGATTTTGTGAGGACCCCCCCCACCCGAGGTTAAAAATTCTCGACGCAATCCAATTGCTACATCTACTTTAAAATAGTTTTATACAAAGTAAAAATGTACCTCTCATTTATGCACTCAAGAGTAGTTGTCAATAGACTTTAAACTTTTTCCCAAAGAATGTAGAAATCCACCTTAATCTCCATAAAGTAAATGACAAATTCCAGTCTTCTCCTGAAAATCACGCTATTCTATAATTCCTCCAATGAACCAAAGCTCCTCCAATTTTAGATTTAAGAATAATAGATCATGCGATTCAATGTGAAGTAGTTTGAATTGAATAGGCTAGTGTAGATATGAATAAAAAAACACTCGCAATTCTCTCTCAAAAGCAAAGATCAAACATAGATCTAAGTTTTATGAATTTTGGAGGGAAGCAGTGAAATTTAGAAAAAGAGAAGCAATGAAGAGCTCTCAACCTCAAAAATATACTTAAAAGTATTTTATGAGAAGGTTTTCAGATATTTTGGAATGGAACATTTCTTCGTACACTCTTTCTAACCTTTTTCAAAGATACATGAGCTCTCCTCTCAATTTTCTTACCATGCGGATGAGGAAGAACATACGAAAAAGTTCTTGGTTCACCATCGCGATGTCTAGCAAAATTTTTTATATCAAAGACATCTCGGGAACAAAACCATCATATTTTTTCATCACAAAGGAGCTGAGACCATGTTTCCTTTTAATCTTTTAAAAATTACAATTTTTTTTAATGTCCTACATTGTGATAAAATCTTCAAGAGAATTATTTCGGGTGATCCTTTGAAATTTTTTGATCATTTTCCTTTTTTTTTTTCAAATTAACATTCTCTTCCACTTTTTGCTTCACCTCATTTTTCTTCGAGATCAATGAATCGGTATCATTTTATTCATGTGATGAACACTCACTCGATATGTCAACTTGAGAAGAACATGACTTAGCTTTCAAACATTTAGACAAGTGAAATTCGTTTTTCAAAGATTCAAATATCTTCTCAAGTTCACTTTTAGAAACTTCACAAATACGACGTCCTTTCTTCACTTTTTCTAGTTCAAGACTCAAATCACTTTTCTCTTCTTTAATGACTTTGAGCTTTTCGAAATTAATAATTTTTCAACTAGTCATTCTTCCCAAATCAAAGTTTGTAATTCAAAGCATTGTTATTGTAATGCCCTGACTCGAATTTTGGTCACTGTCGGGTCAACCCCCACGGAGTCAATGAGTTAAAGGGGGAAGGGGAAGGTCAAATTCTATTATTTAAGAAAAACCCTTTATTTTCACCATTTTATAAGGATCAAAGTATCGATTTTAATTTGAGAAACAAGGGATCACTTTAAGTAATTAGGTTAATTAATAAGGTTTATTTATGAAAATCTGTTGAATCCATCAATGCTTAATAAGTAAGAAATGAGTCATAATTGTCCTTGCATTATTACAACACTCGGCCAAAGGCCCGAATAAAATGATTTAAAATATTCCAAAGCCAATGTTTTCAAAGACACGTTTAAATGAAACGACAGAGCTTCTAACGACGATTATTACCCTCGGGGGCCTTATCGGCATCATTGCCAACGCCCTTACTCGATGTACCTGGGGTGGGGGTGGGGGGTTTAACATAAAATCAGGGGTGAGCGAAGGCTCAGAGGTGTGATAAATACTAAGTTATAAGTTTTCTAAAAAATACTATACATATAACATGTATTTTAAACAATTCCAAAAATGTTTAACAATTTAGCTAGTATTAATCAAGGTTCTAAAAAACGCGGGGCGTGACCGAGGAGTGGAGGCCAAGACTTAAGCCTTAGAAGCCTAGGCGGGCCTCAGGCGTAAAAAGGTGTTTAGGCCCTTTTTAAATTTTTTAATATTTTTTAATTATAACAAGGCTATTAAAAATACTAAAATGGCACATACCTTAAAAATATGTCCGAATTTTTGCAACTGGGCACTTTTTCCATATGCATGCTCCATAAGTCCTCATCATATTATCACCCAATTACATGCAATTAAAATTCAAAGTAGTCGATAAAATGATTTAAATAAATAATAGTAATCAATATGAATGAAATCAAAATAGCCACTTAATCAATAGGCATAGCAGATCAACGAGCAGATTACAAGGAGATCACTATTTTGTTAAACCGTATGGGTTTAACAAAACAATAACAAAATGCAAGAAGATTACAAATAGTTATTTTTTAAACCGTATGGGTTTAACAAACAATAACAAAAACAACTTACAGTTGATTGTACCTTACAAGCAACTTAGGGAATTATACACAATATGTAAGTTTTGAGGTCAGAAATGAGAAAACTCAAATATCATTGTGGAACATGCTCTGAAATCAGTATACACACACAACAATAAAAAAATAGCACAAATCAATAATAACCATTTAAGGATTACAAAAGCTATATAAATAACCTCGTATCCAAAGACCAAAATCAATAATGACCTCGTACGTATCCAAAGACCAAAATCGTATAAGGTTTTCAAAGCTTTTACAAAGCTATTCAAGTTGAGGATCCAAAGATTTTACAAACAAAATGAACAAGGAGGTTACCTGAGTTAGGGTTGAACGAGTTCCGGCGAAAAGGGAGGGGCTGAATAAGTTTCGGAATTTTGTTTGCTGAACGATTAGGTTACGAAATGGATTTTATTTGCTGAACGATTAGGTTTAGACTTTATCTTAGTAGTCGAGCGTCGTTATCTTTTTGTTAAAGGGGATACCAAAATGACGTCGTTTTGGGTCCCAACAAAAAAAAATGCTTTTTAAGGCGTGTTTAAACATTAAAAAACTTATTTTTAACACATTTTCCCCAAAAAACGTTGCCCACAGTTGAGCACGCCTTAATCCACGTCTAGGGCCAAAACTTGGCGTATCTAAAAAGCCTCACGCCTAGCCGCATTTTTTAGAACACTGGTATTAATGCAACAACCAAGCAATGCACCCGAGTGATGTGCTCATACTCACACTTAGCCATTTCATACCACCCTTTTTCGGGTCTAGAGAAAATTTAATCATATTTTATTCCTCAGTCTCCATTTTATCCCTTTCATTGGTTGTCTTTTTTACATTCCTTATGTACAACCAAGTTAATTTTCATTTCCATTATCTTTTTTCGAAATCCTCCAATTATACGCATACTTTAATGGGCTCTACACCGTCAAAAATATAATCAAATGCTCTGACCAGTGATTTTGGGTCATTCACCCTAGGGCTCTGAGTCCTTCTTAATTATATTTCAATCTCATCCGAGTCCATATTAATGTATTTTAACATTTTTACCAATGTCCACATTATTCCTTTACTTTTACCATTCTCATGCCAGTTTATTTATTTATCTACTTTTACAAAACCGATCATTAAGGTCAAATGAGGAAGTTCAACCATTAGGACCCTCTAATCTTATCAAAATTACCTTTTTACCCTTAATATACCCTAACCATTTGAAAAACACATTTCTTTCATCACGACATTATAAATCATCATTTTTACATTCAAAGCCAACTTTCATGATTTTATGTTAAAAAATCATACATTTTCCCCCCAAGAAAATCCCATTTCTTCATATTTGTTATCAAGAAACATATTTAATTTCATTAAGACTATTTTACAAAATGCCTATTTTACCCTTATCCTAAATGTTGTATTAAATATCATTTCTTCTTTATTTCACAACATATTTAGGGTTAATATTCTTAACTTCCTTATTTCATAAAGAAACCTATTTTAATTCCACATATCATGTCCATAAATCATACTACGACATTTTAAGCGTTTTGGGGAGGACTTAAATCCTAAAAACCTTTAAATATACAACTAAACCTGATATTAATATGGAATATATTTTCACTCTAATTTCCTCATTTTCCTAAGATTAAGATATTATTTGTTCATCAAAAATCATTTTGAACTTAATTTTCATCAAAAATTCCATTTTTGCAAGAAACCTTTTAAATAAACATACTAGAAGATATTTTGGCGAAAGAAATCCATCTAGTATGCATCCTAATATCTTTTAATCTTGAAAAGACTTGGAGGAAAACCCTACCTTTGATTTTAAGAGGAGAAACTTAGATGGAATGACTTGAAGGCTCCTAAAAACTCCAAAGCTCAAACTTTTTCAAGAGATCTCCAACAATGGCTTCTTCTACCTAACTTCTTCCTCAAATAGGATTTAAATGGGTGTTTTAGCCTTGGAATAGCTTGGAAAATGCTTGGGGTAGAAGGGGAAACCTTGGAAAATGGTGGAAACGGGTGAGCAATGGAATAGTGTGGTTTAGAGAGAGAGATCAAAAATTCTGATGAAAATGGCTCTCTAACCCTCTCACATCTATTTATATCCACCAACCCTTGACCCTTTAACCAAGGGTTACACCCTCATTTTGATCTGAGCCACTAAGAGCTCGACAACTCAACAAATCCAACGCCCCACATCGTGATAGCACATTAAAGTGTGCAAAAAATCCTAATTTGTGTATAATCGTTCGAACGACTTGGGCCATGTTCGAACGAGATCCCCTCTTGTTCGAATGAGAGATCTAACGAGGTACTAACAAGGGAAAAATGTGGGTGAAAAGGGCAAGGTAATCCATCTCGTTCGAACGGGAAACTACCCCTCGTCTGAACGAGCACGCACCTTATTCGAATGAGGGCATTCTAACTAAATTGCATAGAATGATGGAAATCGAATAGGTCTTTGTCATTAGAAGGTCTTTCGAACCTCGTTCGAAAGGCAGGCCCATTCTTGTTCGAATGACGTGGCCACTAGTTCGAACGATGGTCAAATTTTCGTAAACTAACTTTAGGCCATTAAACTCCAATTTAAATTGCACAAAGGCCACAAAGATAACTCAAACTTGGAATTCATTCATAATATACAGTTTATGGCTCAAGTGCATACAAATTACAAGGATCGAAGTACAAATCTGAGGCATAGGGGTTCCATTATCCCCTCCTTAGGAGATTTCATCCCCAAAATATAAATATCCAAGCTAAGCAAAGAGTTTCGGGTGCTTTTCACACATCTTCGACTCGCGCTCCCAAGTCACACCCTCAACACCTTATAACTCCCAGAGAAACTTTACTAAAGGAATGACTTTATTGCGTAGGAGTTTGTCCTCATAGTCCAAGATGGACACTAGTCGAGTTAGAATTGTGACATCTTCCTTCAACTCAATGCGGTTCTAATTGATGACGTATCGGTGGTCATGAAGATACTTCTTCAATATAGAAATGTGGAACACATTGTGAACTTGGGATAACTATGGAACTGATGCCAAGTGATAAGATATATCCCCAATTCAATTCAGGATCTCAATGGGGCCGATATACTGGGGGTAAGCTTCTCTTTTGTTCGAACCATTGACTATCGATTCTACCTCTAACCTTCAGTAGAACATGATCACCCAACTCAATCTCCAAATGTATCCATTGATTATCAGTATAATTCTTCTATCGGCTCTAAGCCATCATGAGCCATTATCGTATTACTTGAACTTGATCTATCATTTCTCTGATCAAATTCGAATTGGTGAGACGCTTCTCATCCAACTCAACCTAATAAACTGGAGAGCTGCACGACATGCCATAAAGGGACTTATAGGGAACCATTTCAATGCTCGCTTGATAACCGCAAATTCTCCACCTAACTACCTTTAAAATCAAGCGTGCAAGCTCACAAAAGTCTTCAAAAATATGGATGGTTCATTTTGATTGCCCATCTGTCTCAAGCTGATACAATGTACTCATGCTCAATTCGGTGCCTTACTCCTGATGAAACTTCTTCCAAAACTAAGACATAAATCGTGGATCCCTATTTAAGACAATCGAGAGCGGAACATCATGAAGTTGAACTATCTCCCGAACTTACAACCACACTATTTTAGCCACGTTGTCCGTGATCTTAATCGATAAGAAATGCCAATGATTTCATGAGTCGATCCACTATAACTCAAATTACGTCCTGAACACGCTCGGACCATGTTAAGGTTGTGACAAAGTCCATAGTGATATGCTCCCACTTCCACTCTACTATGGGTGATGGCTGTAACAGCCCTATCGACCTCCTGTGTTCTACTTTCACTTGATGGAAGGTGTAGCACTTGGTTACATACGTCATCACATCCCTCTTCATACCGGACCATAACAAATCCTTGCACAGGTCCTTATATATATTTGTAGCACCGGGATATATGTGAAGTGCGAGTGATGGGATTCTGCCATCACCTAATCCTAAAGCTCATCAATCATCGGGACAATCAAAATGTCTTTGTTACACACAACACCATCCTTATCCATGCTAAGAGTGTCGAACACTTCATCGCTTTTAATACGATCATGGTAATGTGCAAACTCAGGATCACACGACAAGGCGTCTAAATTTTTTTACTGAATGAGTGTCCAAGCCACCACACCCCAAAGGTACGCACTATCATAACCCCAGTGGACATGCAAATTGAGCTTCTATAATTCGTTGGACATCTTCACTCAGTGACACTTCATCATTGTCGGAGTAAGAATAGACATTTGACTAAGAGCATCGGCCACCACATTATCCTTGATAGGATTATACTTTAAGGGTAAGTCATAGTATTCCATTAATTCCATCCATCTTCTCTGATGAAGATTGAGATCCCATTCTGTGAAAATATACTGGAGGCTCCTATGATCATAAAACAGCTCAAATCGTTCCCCGTATGGGTAGTACCTCCATATCTTGAATGAGAACACCAAAGAGGCTAACTCCAAGTCATGGGTGGAGTAGTTCCTCTCATGCACATTTTGCTAACGGGATGCATAAGAAACTACATGAATATTCTACATCAATACCGTGTCGATTCCTGACTCAAAAGAATCACAACATTTGGTGTTAGCCTTTTCATGATCTGAAAGAAAAAGAACGAGTGTATAAGTCAACCTAACCTTCAACTCTTGAAAGGATTACTCACAATCCTCGGACCACTCAAAATGCACATCTTTATGAGTCAACATAGTGAGGGGCAACGCGACCTTCGACAAGTATTGTACAAATATATGGTAGTAACCAGCTAAACCCATGAAACTTTGCACCTTCGTGATCGTCTTTGGCATATTCCAACTCAGAACGACCTCAACCTTGGAAGGGTCAATGAAAATGCCCTCTACAAAAACCACATGGCCAAGGAACTTGACCTCATCCATCCAAAATTTACACTTACTGAACTTGGCGTATAACTTGTTCTCCTTGAGCATTTACAACGTTATGTAAAGATGATCCTCATGGTTCACATCTGATGCCGAGTAGAGCAGTATATCATCCACAAATACCACTAAAAATTGGTCTAAGTAAGGGCAATAAGTGCGGTTCATTAAATCCATGAATGTTATTGTGACACCCCGACTAATTAAATACCGGGTAGCTACTCCTTTATTAAATTAATTCAAAATGCCAAGTTGGCTCAGTTAATAGCATCACCGTCGAAAACATTTTATTATTACTAACCACCTAGTATTTAAAAAGTAAGTTGCCAAATTTTAATTTAAGTCTGATTAACATGCAACAAGTGTAATGAAGAAATAAATAACACCATTCACCATACTGAAGTAAAACGAATAACCATCACAATAGAGTAAATAAAGTCTGGAGGAAAACTCCTCACTACAATCCCATAACTGAAATGAATAACCGAATACTGAAATAATACATGCTAAAGTCTGAGAACTGAAATGTAAAAGATGACTCTAAATAGAAATGGGCAACATGCCCTACAACTGATAGATAGTAACTCTGGAATCCAAAAGATAGAAGCATCTACATGCAAATCCCTGTAGCTTCCACAACCAGCTACAGCTCGTCACCTGAATGAGTATCCTATGCTTGGTGTCCCTGTGGCTGGGCACCTAAAATGGTTTTACAAAGAAAATAGATTTGAAAAGCAAACGGGTCAGAGCCCGAATGTGGAGTTATATTTTAAAAACCTGCAAGTGCTTTAAAAACATTTAAAACATTAAATGCAAAGTACATGTTAGGACGTGCACTCACATTATATTCTCACCTCTCGTCTAACTGTGCACTCCTAACGCAAGTACCCATCTATAACGACCCATACCACTAGCTAAGTGACAACATATCTAGCTAGACTGCCAAAGGTCCTACCCATATTACTCGGTTCCATTAACATAATAACGCTCGTAATTAAATAGGGGTTTAACGTAACTCAGATACTCCATATGCAATATATATAACTATCAGTTAACTCGTTATATTTATCGAAACAATACCGTAATATATTTACAACATTAACATGAGGATTCCCATTAATTAAATGTATATTATTCACATCATAAATATACAATACAAGCACCCCGAGAACTAAGCTGCGGTGCACACATACTCTGCTATCCATCCCAGTACATCACGTACATAAGGATCACACATTCCAAATCTCTCAGGAATAGTTCAGATAACACAAATCACAAATAGTGGAGGCGAACACAGTCACATCACATGGGTCACGCACATACCTACGCTCCCACGATCAGCGGACTTATTAATATCCCAATAAGTCTTTCTCTGACCTATGTTCATCGAGGTACCAGTCTATATCCCCCCCGTAGGCACACAAGGATTAGAGGGTCCTAAGAGAACGCAACCTCCCGTGATAGCAAGTATGGTAGGTATGTCATACACACAATTCATATACCAATACTAAGTAAACACACATCTTAGTAATACCGTATTTTAATCGTAGTACATATTGCACTCTCGTACTAACTATAATTATCACAATTTGTACTATTTCGATTTGTAATCATACGCGCCATAATTTCTCACATCATAGTAGACACTCACGTCTCAACCCAAACCGTCCATGTAATACAACTCTCGTATGTAAATTCCTTCTCATAAATACTCAAATGTCCCAATTCTATCATTACTACATCTACGGAATGATATCTATAACCTCGAATAAGTTTACGGAACTCCAAAAATCAAAACAGTCCAAAATGGCCCAAACTGCCAGCTCGTTAGAAGTCTCGTTTGAACGAGACTGTTCGAACGAGTTTGGATTGTCAGCTCGTTAGAAGTCTCGTTCGAACGAGGATGTTCGAACGAGATCCAGTTCGTTCGAACGAACTGTCCCTTCTAACGATATCTCATTCGAACGAGATATCGAACGAAATCACTACTCGTTAGCAACGACTGGTCAACTCGTTCGAACGACCTGGGGACTGCTTCTAACGACTGACCAGTTTCGGCCCAGATTTTTCCCCAATTCGTTTTTCATCCATTTTAACACCTCAAATCTTCTAAACTAAGTCCCAATCAATCGTTTAAAGGTCTATAATCAATACTAAACATATATAGTCACATCCTAACATGTTTTTAAGGGATCAATCCATCCTAACATCAATTAAATTTCCAAATTTCTACACTTTTTCCCAATATCTCAAGAACATGAACCCTAACTTTATATCATCATCAAATCCCAGAATTTAATTCGTTTTAATTTCTCCTAATCACAGTTATTATGAGGGAAATCATCTACCTATCATACTACATGCAATTCTCTTCAAAATTTTCAAGTTCTAAACTCCAACTACATGGGTTTTCATTTAATCTTTCAAGAACAATCAAAATTCTTCAATTTCTAACATGGAAAAGACATTCTCTGAATTTAAATGGAATAAAGTCACTTGCCTTGGTTTGATTTCTGATTTTGGTGTAGGTTTGATGAAGTTTTCTGCAGAAATTCCTCTCTCAAAGCTCCTTCTCCAATGGTGGCTTAAGGTGGCTAGGGTTTGATTTGGGGAACTTAGAAAACCTAAATGATAACCTACGTAGCCTTCTAGGTTAATATGGGTTGGTTATGGGCTTAGTGGGTCAAATCCACATCAGATTTAATTAACCAATTTTCGTCACTTTTAATTCCTCAAAATGTAAAATTACCAAAATACCCTTTAAGTTGCCGGTACGGCCTAAAAATATCCCGGGACCCAAACTATACCCCCGACTAGTGTTTTCTGACTATCTCGACCCTTCCGGACGCGTTGGCACGCTCAAAACGACCATACGGATTATAGATTTTAATTTCACTTTTATTATCAAAATATTATACCGTGACGCGGCGGTCCTACGCGTCTCAACAAAATTTCTAAAATGCCGTATATAAATCTCACGACAAATTTTATAATACCAAATACATATATCAAAACACGTATGCACATAATCAAATACCAACTCGCATCTCGTTAGTATTTATAACCTGGTTTAATTTCCAATTAATACGCATTTAATTAATTAATCCCCAAAAATAAATATAGCCAAAAGTACGGGGTATTACAGTTATTGGGGCGTTAGTCAAACCAAAGGGCATCACTAGAAACTCATAATGCTCATAACGATTCTGGAATGACGTCTTAGGAATGTCCTCTCTGACACACAACTGATGGCACCTGAATCGGAGGTCAATCTGCGAAAACCTACCCTCCCCATGAAACTGGTTAAATAAAATCGATACGGGCCATAGGGTCCTTATTCTTCATGGTTACCCTGTTCAAATTCCTGTAATTGATCAAAGTCCCAGGGAGTATTCCTTCTTCTTGGCAAAGAGGATTGGAGCTCCCCAAGGTGATACACTAGGGAAAATGAAGCTCTTGCTAGTAATATCCTCCAACTGAACCCTGAACTCCTGCAATTCTTTCGAAACCATCTCGTGAGGTGGTAAAAAGATAGGTGAGATACCCTGATGCATGTCTATGGAAAATTCCACCTCTCGGTATGGGGGTAAACCAGAAACATCATTTGGGAACACATCGACATACTGTCACACTGTTGGGTAGTCCAACAACATACCATACAGTTCATCATGATCCACCATACTACTCATGCATGGTGAAAAACTTTCAAGGATAACCAACGTCCTGATCGTTACTAAAATAATTGTTAGATCTGTTTGGAAGATATACTGAGACACTATGTCGATGGCATTCGATGGCAGCGTCAAAACATGATAACCAATTCATACCAAAGATCACTTCGAACCCATCCGTGTCTATGAGGATCAAGTCAAAATCTAGAACGTAGTCTCGAGACATAACCACGTAACTATGGTAAACCCTATCAATAACTACACTAGTTCCAACTGACAGTCCATTGAAGATAGGATGGTAAAATTGATCTACCTCAAACCCCAAACTGAATGTAACGAGCTCGATATAAACGAATGTGATGCGCCTGAATCAGTTAGTCCCTTTAGCTATGTGATGAATAAAAGAACTATACCTTCCATTACGGAGGGGTCATTGAAAGGTGTTACAAACTATGATATGGAATAGGTGCGTCTAGGGTTAAACCTATTACTCTGGTCGTTGAGTACCTGACCTAGACCGCGGCTACTCTACCCTTGACTGAGACTTGAATCGTCCATGCTATGCCTCGTTGATTGGTGATAACCCAAGGAAAATTGTTAATGCTCTATGTGTGGGGCTTGTGTATCTAGGATTGCTACTCAGTACATGGTTGACCATTTGATAACGACCTTATTAATTACCCGAAGCTCTCTGTGGGAAATCCCGCTTGAAGTGATCGAGGTAACCATAAGAAAAATAAGTCCTCTCAAAAAGGGACATGGGACTCTAGTCAATGGAACACTGGGTGGATAATGATCCAACCTCCATGGGGGCTTTCAAGTTTGCAAATAAGCCTTGAGCTCCGCCCTTTGACTTCTTGTGACTATTTCCCTACGATCCACTGGGTCCCTCTTCTTTTCCCTGATGGCCTTGTCATCTTCTGCCTCTAACTCTTGCTTGATAGCCTTATTCACCATTATTCTGAAGTCTGGCAGATCCAAACCTGCCATAATCTGCCAAATACTGAGATTAAGGCCCTTGGCAAACAACCTTGTCTTTCGGCCTCATCCTTCTACACAATATCCACATACTTACACAAACTCTCAAATCTGACCTGGTACCTAATCACCGACATTTCCCCTGTATCAAATGTAGGAATTGTTCCTTCTTGTCATTCTTAAATACCTAAGGAAAGTATCGATCTTATAATGCGACCTTAAAGCTATACCAATCTATCGTCTCTGTGACACTGCCAGAGTAGGCATTCCACCAGTGTTGTGCCTTCTTTATGAACTGGAAGGTCTTCATCTTGACTTTGTGCCTAGGTGGCATGTTAAGAATATCCATAACGCAAGTGACCTCATCATGCCACTATTCGACAGCATCGAGGCCAGCTGCCCCGTTAAAGGTCGAGGGTAGCAGCCACTTGAACTCCTTCCAAATGGAGGCGTAAGTAGTGCTCTCAACCGTTCCTCTATAATTTTCCCTTTATTGTTGCGAGAGGGAGGCTTCAAGATTATGCACGGATTGCTCCATGCGTCTAAGCTCACTATTCCTTGAGCTTCTAGCCCCACCATAACGTGTGTTCATTTGTACAAGAAAGGATAGTTCAATACGCAATGATACAAAATGAAAGCGATAGCGGAAGCAATTAACTCAAAAGAGTAATTAAAGTGGTAACTACAACGGAAATGAATAAATAAAGGTTATTAAGAATACGTAAACAATCCGTCCTACCTAAGAATCCTATTACTTTGATATCATTTGTCATTCCCCGACCCAAATTTGGGTCATCGTCGGGTCAACCCACATCGAGTCAAGGAGTTAAAGGGGGAAGGAGAAAGTCCAATTCTTTTCTTTATGAAAAACCTTTAATTGCACCATTTTAATAGGATTAAATTACTGATTTTAATTTGAGAAACAAGTGATCACTTTAAGTAATTGGGTTAGTTAATAAGGTTTATTTAAGAAAATCCATTGAATCCATCAATGCTTAATAAGTAAGAAATAAGCCATAATTGTCCCTGCATTATTACAACACTCGACCAAAGGCCCAAATAAAATGATTTAAAATATTCCAAATCCAATGTTTTCATAGACATTTTAAATGAAATGACAAAGCTTCTAACGATGATTATTACCTTCAAGGGCTTACCGACATCCTTACTAATGCTCTTACCTTGGGTGGGGGTGGGAGTTTTAATGAAAAAATTAGGGGTGAGCAAACGCTCAACGGGGTGAGAAATAGTAATCAATATTTTTTCTACAAAAATACTATACATATAACATGTATTTTAAATAATTCTGATAACGTTTAACAATTTAGCTAGTATTAATGCAACTACCATGAGCGATGTGCTCATACTCACACTTAACCATTTCATACCACCCTTTATCGCGTCTAGAGACTATTTAATCATAATTTATTCCTTAGTCTCCATTTTATCGCTTTCATTGGTTGTCTTTTTTACCTTCCTTAATCACAATCAAGTTCATTTTCATTTCCATTATCTTTTCTCGAAATTCTCCAATTATCCGTATACTTTAACGGGCTCTACACCGCCGATGATACTACCATATGCTCTAGCCATTAGTTTTGGGTCTTTTACCCTAGGGCTTCAGGCCCTTATTAATTATTTTTCGATCTTATCCAAGTCCATATTAATGTGTTTTAATATACCTATGTCCACAGTATTACTTTACTTTCATCATTCTCATGCCATTTGATTCAATTACTAGTTTTTCACAAAATCAGCCAATAAGGTCAAATGAGGAAGGCCAACTACTAGGACCCTTTAATCTTATCAAAATTAGATTTTTACCCTTTATTTACCGAAACTATGTGAAAAACGCATTTATTTCATCATGGAATTATAAATCATCATTTTTATATTCAAAACCACCTTTCATCATTTTATGTCCAAAAATCATACATTATTCTTTTTTTCCAAGAAAGTTCCACATCTTCATATTTCTTTTCAAGAAACACATTTAATGTCATGAAGACCATTTTATAATACCCTTATCCAAAATGTTATGTTAAATATCATTTCTTCTTAATTTTATAACATATTTAGGGTTAATATTCCCAACTTACTTATTTCATCAAGAAACCCATTTTAACTACCCATATCATGTCCATAGATCATTATTTGACATATTATGACATTTTAAGCATTTTTTGAGGATTTCAAGCCTAGAAACCCTTAAATATTTCACTAAACTTGATATTAATATGGAATATATTTTCATGCTTATTTCCTCCCTTTTTCAAGATTAAAATATTATTTGTTCATCAAAAACTATTTTGAACTTGGTTTTCATAAAAAATCCCATTTCTGTTAGAAACCCTTTAAATAAACATACTAGAAGATATTTTTGCAAAATAAACCCATCAAGCACGCATCTTAATAACTTTTAATCTTGAAAACACTTGGAGGAAAACTCTACCTCCGATTAAAGAGGAAAAACTTGAAGGGAATGACTTGAATGCTCTTAAAAGCTCCAAAGCTTCAAGAAAACTCCCACTTCTTCAAGAGAGCTTCAACAATGGCATCTTCCACCCAACTTCTTCCTCAACTAGGCTTGAAATGGGTGTTTTATCCATGTAATAGCTCGAAAAATGGTTGGGGTTGAAGGGTAAACCTTGGAAAATGGAGGAAATGGGTGAACAATGGAATAATGTGGTTTAGAGAGCTAAATATAGACATAGATAGAGAGAGAGAGAACTCCAAAAATCTGATGAAAATGGTTCTCGAACCCTCTCACATTTATTTATATCCATCAACCCATAACCCTTTAACCAACGGTTAAACCCTTATTTTGATCTGAGCAGTTAAGAGCTCGATAACTTAGAAAACCTAACGCTTCACATCGCGACGACACATTGAAATGTGCAGAAATCCTAATATGCGTCCAGTCATTCGAATGACATGGAACTCGTTCAAATAATACCCCCTCTCATTCGATCATGAGTTCTAACGAGGTAATAATAAAGGCAAAACGTTGGTGAATAAGAGCAAGGAAATCCACCTCGTTCGAATGGGAAACTACCCCTCATTCTAACACCAACGCACCTCGTTTGAATGAGATTCCAGAGAATGATGTAAATCAAACAGGTCTTAGTCGTTAGAAGGTCATTCGAACGGCATGACCATTATCATTCGAACGATGTGGTTGTTCATTCGAACGAGCCAAATTTTTGTTAACTAACTTTAGGCCACTAAAACTCAAATTTCAATTGCACAAAGGACAAAAAGATAACTCAAACTTTTCATCCATTCATAATATACAGTTCATGGCCTAAGGGAATACAAATTACATGGACCAAAGTTATTACGCCCTGACCCGGATTTAGATTGCCATTGGAATAACCCAAATCCGAATTGAGATGTTAAAGGGGAGGCGGAAAAAATTTACTTTATTATTTAAGAAAAATATATGTTTAATTGATTTACGAACATAATATTTATTTGTCAAATTACAATTTAAGAATAATAAACGTTTAACATCCATAATAAAACCAACTAATGAATTTGTTCATGAAAAAACATTTAATACCACAATTAATCTATGAAAATCAAGTTCACCGAGTAAGACAACACAATAGTCCAATTCCCATAATAGAGTTCCAAAATATTAATTAAAGTACGACAAATATAAATCTTAAACATATTATGGAAAGATCAACAGAGCATCTAAAGTCGAGTCTCACCCTCAGCATCCTTACCGAGAACCTGTCGAGTGTCATTAACTAAAGTACCCGGGGTGCAAAAAGTAAGGGGGTGAGCGAATACCCAGTAGGGTGGGAAATACCAAGCAATAATTTGATAAACAAAATACTATACATATACAATGTCTTTCAATATTTTGTAAAAAAAAATTCATTTCTTTAAATGTTAACGCAACTACATGCAATGCACCTGGGCTATGTGCCCAAGTCACACTTAAGCGTTTTCATGTCTCATGCCAGAGACTTAACTTATTAATCCAACTATGTTGTCATCATTATATTAATAAGTTCCATTTATTCAAATTCATTAATTCATTCATTTTCCCAATCTTTCATGAATATTAGTTTAATTACTTTGGGATTTACCAACATCCATGATTTCACGGCCTTTCACTGTTGGTATCAAGCACACATATGCTACACTGGCCCAGTTGTTTGGGGTCTTTCACCACTAGGGACGTCATGCCCTCCTTAATTATTCTTTCTGACAACGTCCAAATATCATAATCTTTTCGTATATTCACATTTTCAAATATTCACATTCTTACAATTATTCTCATTATTCCAAGTACTCGGATTAATCTTTCGGTTACTTCTTTACTTAATTATCTGTCTCACTTTAAAATAGCAGAGGAGGCCAACTAATAATAACATCGTACTTTGAACACTTATATTCAATCATCATTTACTTTATTTAATCATTAATGCAATAACACATTTTTAGTACCTTAAAAATAGTTTTACTAGCAATTTAAAGTAATGAAACATTATCTTCCACTAGTTTTTTACATAATTACCAAAACAGCTATTATCTCATTTTTGCACCAAAATGCATCCTTTAATTGGGTTTTCAAGAGAAAAAACATATCTTTATAATACCTTTCATTTTTTCTATAATATTTTCCCCATTCTAACATTTATTAAGTCATTAAAATCACCATTTTAATATAGACTTTATTATACAAAGTTTAAATGGATTTTCTACATCATTCCTACACCAATTTTCATCGTTTTAACGGGTTTTCAAGTGAGAATCATGACATTATATTTATTAACTATTTTTCTAAATTATTTTACTCATTTAATCATAAACTTAATCATTAAAACTACCATTTTAATGTAAAGTCAAATATTAGGTTATAAGTGGGTTTCTTACACCATTTTAAGTCATTATCTTTACTTTTTAACAACATCAAAGTAGGGGCTGAAATTTATCATTATGTCAAAACATGATGAACTCTATCTATTTCATTTTAAAACATATCATTTATCATGCCTAAAAATTATATAAGTATATTCACATGAAGTGATATTTTTACCTAAGAAATCCATTTATATGCATTCAACACATTCATATTCAAGTAGTATATGGTTATAACTTTTTTTTAAAAATTTTCAATTTCTAATCATTCATTTATACAAAAATTATATTCTGGAATTTAATCAACAAAACTAGTTCATTGTAACACATAAAAAGTATCGGTTTGCATAATTGAAAATACAAGAACTAGAATTTTTTTAATAAGAAGTCATCTTTCATCAACATGGGTGTTTTAATCTTTTGATAACATGAATTTAGGAAGAGGAAAACCCTCCTTGATTTATGAAGAGGAGATAACTTTGGAGAAGAAAACTTCAAGTCATCCTAGATTGCTCCTAAACTTCACTCCTATGCTCCCGAAAATAAGCTTTCAAGCCATAGTAAGTTGTCCCACCCCTCGTATGATGTTTTAATGGAGTTTCGAGCATTTTAATGGAGTTTGAGGAGAGAGAATATGGGTATAAGGGTGAGCTACGAATTTTATAAGTGTTTTTGCTCTTGAGGACATAAGAGAGAGGAAGAGGATGGAGGATTTTATGTTTATTTGGTTTACTAGGTTAATGAATCCCCCACCCTAATTTATACCAATTTTTAAGCTTTTCTTTTTAACGTTTTGATCATTTAAGTATCCTAAGCTTGAAAATACAAGTTAAACATATTTTACCCAAGTTTGGAAAATACAAAACTCAATCACCCATTAAATAAGCCTACCACACCACCTAAAATAATTTTTACTATAATTTAGACATAAAATATGCCTAAAACTGGGTTTAACGATTTTTTTAAGATGTCAAAGAAGGGAAAGTTGTTCAAAATTAAATTTTACTTTTTCTGTAATTCAGATTTTTCTGAGCAGTTTCATTTTTTTACGAAAATGATTTTTTTTCTTTTTTTTTGACCCCGTGGTAATTTTATATGTATTTTTATGAGTTTAAATATATGGTCAAATTATTTTTTGACTTACTAATTTTCTTAAACAATCCGTACAAAGTTTTGTTTTCGCAGAGTCGCATACCCTTGAAAAGTGTTGTATTCTATTACTCGTGTTCGTGCATCGTACGTTTCTTGTCCGAATTGCGCAAAACTTTACTAAAGTGTTTAAATAAATTATATAAAAATAAATAAATTGTCATGCGAGACATGCAACGTAGAATTTTTGTTAATGGCACATTGACATATAAATAGACTGAAATACAAGTATGTAATAAAAATCGCGGGTATTACATTCTCCCCTTCTTAGGAAATCTTGTCCCCGAAATAAATTCTAAGTCACTCAAACAACTGTGGATATTTCTCCCGCATCTCATCTTCTCGCTCCCAAGTAGAGCCTTCAACACCCTGTGATTCCCAAAGGACTTTCACAAAAGGGATAACCTTATTGCACAGTACCCTATCCTCAGAGTCCAAAATAGATAAAGATCGCGTTAGAAACATAGTATACTCCTGCAACTCGATACTTTGCAATTGATTACATGACTAGGATCGTGCAGATACTTTTTCAATATTGAAACATGAAACCCATTGTGTATGTGAGTTAACTGAGGAGGGAATGCCAAACGATAAAAGACTTCCACAACTTGCTCCAAGATCTCAAAGGACCAATATATTAAGGGGTGAGATATCCTTTATGTCCAAAAGTCTTGCTATCGATTGGGGCCCTAACTTTCCGTAACACATGGTCACCTACTCGAAACTCTAGAGGTTTACGACAATTATCAACATAGTTATTTTTCCCAATCTGGATCGTACCAAGTCTTTGTCTAAGCAACTCAACCTTCTCAGTCATCTTCGTGATCATATTAATACTCGTTAGATATTTCCCACCAACCTCATCCCAACATACTGGGGAACGACGCGGTCTCCCATATAGTGTCTCAAAGTAGGCCATCTCGATGCTCGACTGATAATTATTATTGTAAAATAGTTCTATAAGAGGCAAGTTCTCATCAAAAGTCTAAATCACATGCTCGTAGTAAATCCTCCAAAATATGAATAGTACGCTCAGACTGCGCATCAGTCTGGGGGTGATAAGTCGTACTCAAATTTAGATTTGTAACCAATTCCTCATAAACCTTCCTCCATAACTGAGAGATGAACCAAGGATCCCTATCTGAAATAATAGTGAGTGGAACACCATTTAGTTAGAGAATCTCCCGAATATAAAGTCTAGCTAATTTTGCTATACTATCCGTAACTCTAATGGGTAGAAAGTGTGCTGACTTAGTGAGATGGTCTACTACAACCCAAACCACATTGTTCCCTCACTCATACCGAGGCAAAGATGTAACAAAACCCATACTAATATGCTCCCACTTCCACTCGACAATTGGAAATGGTTGTAATAATCTAACTGGCTTCTTGTGTTCGACCTTCACTTAAGGGCACATGTGATACCTTGCCAAAAATAAAGCCACATCTCACTTTATCCCTGATCACAAAAAATATCTGGAAAGGTCCCTATACATTTTAGTAGCTCCCGAATGTATACTGAATCAAGAATGATGAATGAGGTTTCGACAAAGCATGATCTCATTATCACATAACTGAGCATCTAAGACCTTCTAATGAATGACTAGTCTAACCATCATACCCCATAAATAGGTCCTATAATTACTCTGCTAAACATGCAAGTCATAACGCTGAAGCTTGACATACATATTTCCACGATAGCATTTCATCGCTGCTAAGGCAGGACCCGACTTCCTACTAAGGGCATCATCCATTACATTTTCCTTTCTCAAACGGTACTCCAAAGTAAATTCATAGTCTTACAGAACATCAATCCACCTCCGCTGCCGAAGGTTAAGGTCTCGCTGACTGAAGATGTATCGTAGACTCTTATGATCTGTAAATACATCAAACCACTCTCCATATAGGTAATATTACCAACTCTTCAACGTAAACACCACAACAACTAACTCAAGATCATGAGTGAGGTAGTTATTCTCATGCGTCTTAAGTTATCGAGATGCAGAAGCAACCACTTGCATAAGAACTGCATTTAGACCATATTTGGAGGCATCACAGTACACTGTATACACTCTTCCACACTCGAGAAGAACAAGAAATGGCGCTGAGGTAAGCCTAAACTTCAACTCCTAGAAGGCAACTTAAATCTCATTTGACCACACAAAATGGACATTTTTGCATCAACCGAGTAAGGGGCGTTGCAACTCGAGCAAATTCCTAAACGAATCTCTTGTAGTATTGATCTAAGCCAAGAAGACTCTGAATCTTTGTGACTATCTTCGGTCTCTCCCATTCGAGGACTGCCTCAACCTTAGACTAATCAATAAAAATTCCCGTACCGACCACTATATGGCCAAAAAATTTGACCTCACTTCGCATATAGCAAATCCTCAACCCGACTCCATCTCCTCAAAGGTTCAAGTATAATAAAGAAATCCTGTCCAAGAAAATCCTCAAGATCAACATAAAGGGAAGTAATTTCTATCTTATAACCACTATAGGACACCGGAACTACATAATATTTTATTCCTATTTGCATTGGTGGCCTTTTAAAACACTTTAAGTCCTTTTAAAATCAATTTAATTCTCTTACAACATTTTAAAATCATTTTATATAATTTTCAAATAATTTTTGAATAAATTAAAACATGTTTTTAAAAGTGTTTTGGTTGAAATTTAGATTACAAAAAGTTATTTTGTTTGCTAATTGTTTGCGTGGATAGTACACAAAAGCACTAAAGACTTAAGGGTGCTCTTTGTAATTACTTTTCAACACTCATTTTTCTTGCATCTTATTCGTACACGTGTTGGCTTCTCGTCGGCTAAGATTGTGTTTTCTCTAAGACACGAACCGGGTATGCCTTCTCAGTCCTTGGATCAACCTTGTCAACGATCTGCATGCATTGAGAGTCAATCCTTGTTAAACCAGTGTAAACCAATCAACAATCGTTTAATCTACTGCTTGTGATGAATCGTTAGATTATAAGTCAATTGGTCAATATTCAATCCCAGCCATAAGATTGAGTTAGACGTTCTGGATCCTTCTTTTTTTACCATAAATAGGACCCAAGTCTCAACATTTACAAACTTTTGCCATTTCGTCAAACTAGAGAGAAAAGAGAGAGTAGAGAGAGAAAAGAGAGGGAAAGAAAAGAGAGAGAAAAGAAAGAAGAAACCTTATGTTCTTCGTAGTTCAACCTCTGAGTGATTTCTCCCAATCCAAACACCAAAAAACCTCAAAGATTCATACACCAGAAAACTTATTCTTGAGAGTTAGATATTTTTAGGGTTTATGTGATTTTGGTAATGAAGTTATTCTTCGTTTGAAGACCTCTTCAAGCCTTGGGTTCTCTCAGAACTCATCTCTAAGAGAAACTTCAGTTTCATTATTGAAACTGAGTTTATCTAAAAAGAGAACATCACATGATTTGTTTTCATTTTCTTTTTTTTGAATCTGCTATTATAGATCCACTCCGTTTCAATAAATTTTGAAATAGAAACTTCTAAGTCTCAAAATATTTTCAGATCTGGTGATTTTTTTGTGTTTCTGGTTTTATATTTCATGTTTTATGAAATACGTGAGTACAAAAATAAAAAGAACACAAAGAACTTTAGTTAAAGTTTTAAAAGCATAACCATATATCTGAGAAAAGAAATTTTATGTTAAAATATGTTGAATCATTCTCTGCATGTTAAGTCTGAATCTGTTTTAACGATATAGACTTCTAGTCTAGCTTGGATCTCAATTGGAGTTTTACAATTTCAAAAATATTTTCAATATACTGAAATTGTTTAAGACCTTGGACGTCTTCTGAGCAAGGTATCCTTGAGATTTGTGGATAAATAAAAATATCAAGAAGTCTGGGCTTGAAAATACAGATTCATAAATAACCTAATCATTTTAGAACTGATGTAATTTGTTAGGAATGTATGTATAATTTTGAGAGGGTGAGTAGCATGTTTGCATGTAGTAGCACATCACAAACACTATCTCACACGAACACTTACACTGTGGTTCTGTCTGAGAATCTTTGATTTTGGACGAGTTGCTGGAACCTGAATTCAAAGGGAAGGAGATCAAGGAAAAATAAAAAAAGCAGCAAGAAAAGATGAGTCCAATTCAGATTACCTTTGGAGTGGACAATCTCAAGTAGGTATATTCTGAACTTCGGTTAGGATCTTTGTGATTTTCTTAAGTGTTGTAACTTGATTCTTTATTCTAGTGAATTTTCGTTTTGTGCCGTAGAGGGCACCGTGGATGTTTCTCTTGATTAAGGGTTTTACCACGTTAAAAATTCCTATGTCTATTTCTTTGAATGCTGTTAACTGTTGTTGTGATTGGGACTGCATGGTAACTTTAGTAGATGTTTCTTAAAATTTAAAACAAGAAAGGTAATCAACTATCGAATCTAATCCATACATTCAGGATGCTTTTATAACACATCTTGTGTCTTTCGAAAAGAGTTTTGGACAAAAAGTTTATTCGGAGTTTACACAATTTATAACAGTTTGTTATTAACATTGTAAACAAGCTTTTAGCATTAAAGATTTTCTTCAACTGATATTAGAGTGGGAACACCTTTGTGATCCTGAAACTTGAGAAATTATTTTTTAAACTTATTTCTAAAAATTTCTCAATATGGAAGAAAGATTTGAGAAGTTAGGTAACCTGTCCAGACAACCTCTCTTTGATGGAAACAATTTTTCGTTCTGGAAAGTGCAAATGACTGCTTTCATTCAAGGAAACCTTGGTGATGAAGTCTTGGAAATGATTGAAATAGGGTTTGAACATCCTACTAAACCTACTTCTGTAACTGATCCAACAAGAATCAAGAAACTTCTCAGTGACTTTACTAAGGAATAGAAAAAAGCATCTCTAGATAATAGCAAAGGAAAGAATGCCATTTGTATGTCCATTAATGAACAAGAATTCAAAATAATATCCATATGTTCTACTTCAAAAGAGGCATGGGACACGTTAGTCATTGATCATGAGGTTGATGAACGTGTCAAAGCTGGATAAACTAAAATGCTCATCCAGCAATATAACACCCTTATTATGAATGACAATGAATCCTTTGACGATTTCTACATAAGGTTAACTGATATCTTTACAAAACTTTATGCTAATGGTATAACCTATAGTAGAAAGAAATTGTTGCAAAGATTCTTAGTTCATTGCCATCTAAATTCGCCAACAAGCGATATTCCATTGAAGAAATGAATGATCCTAATATGACTCCTGAATTACTTACCAGTAAACCGAGGACTGTAGAATTAGAACTAGACTTTAAAAAACAATTGACCAGACAGACTAATAAAGCCTCTAGTTCAAATGTTGTGTTTCTTCTAAATTGCCAGTGCCTAAATTGATCACTCTAGATTTTGACACTGGCCGTCTTGAAAACTGTGATTTGGAAAACCTTGACAATGAAATAGCTCTTATGAGTAAGCATTTAAAAAATATTTAGAAATTTAGAAATGTTTTAGCCTCTAAACAAGGCAAATCAAATTATCAAGGTAATCAATTTCACAAACCTCATGACAAAGACAATATGAAACACACTTATGACAATAGGAAGAACTATGACCCCAACAAACCTAAACCTGACATAAAAGACGTTAAGTGACATCGTTGTGGTAAACTAGGTTACTATGCTAGTAAATGTCCAACTAGTCTTAATAATAACATCAAGGCCAATATGTGTAAGACTTAGGACTACTCTAGTAATTCTCATGAGGATGAAATAGGAGTCAACCCAGATAAATAAGTACCGCATGTCTTTCTTTGCTAAGATAATATATAATGATGATGCATGCTTGACTGTTCATGAACTTGTTGTGCCTATTCATGTTGTTAATGATATTGCTGATAATTTTGTACCTACTACTTCTGAAATACTGTGTGTGAGTCAAAGTGATAATGTTGATGATGAATTGAACGTGCGTGTGAGTAAAGAACCTATCAAAAACATAGGGGACACTTCACACGATGCACATAGTGAGTCTGATGACGATCTGCCTAATTTACATGAGTTATACACTAAAACGGTTAAGAAGAGTGCTCGCCTCGAAAAAATGATAAAAACCTTAAGTGAGCATATCTATTTGCTTAACCAGACCATTAGGAAGAACACTGAAGATTATACTACTCAATATGTTGCTCATGAGACTTAGATTGAAGACTATTCCTTGAAAATAAAAGATTTGCTCAAAAGAACCATGAATTTGAACAAAAATACAGGCAACCCTTGTTGAACTAGAAGATTCAAAGCAAAAGGTTTCAAATGTGTTTAAAAAATACCAACACTTTGAAACACAAACTAAGTCTTATGAAAAAATTGTTACTGGAAGCAATTTGACTCTGAAGATAAGTTTGGCCTAAGCTTTGGAGAAATAGTGCATACAAGTAAGACCAAAGTTTCTCCTGAAAATGTTAATTTTGTGAAACAGGGCCAAACTTGTCAAAATGTTCAAAAAGGTGAATCTAGTCTCAATGTCTCTCAAATAACACATAATCAGTACAATCAAAAGTTGAAGCCAAACAGTCAGACCAAATACGTTTGTCCTTCTGCTAGAGACCAAAGACAGAAATCTAAACCTAATGACAACTGAACTACTATACCCAATAGATCCAAGCCAATTTTCAAAGACTTTAGAAATAAAGTCAAGTCCTATACTCATCAGTATTGCTCCTACTGTGATATTTTCGATCACAGATTTGATGAATGTTTCCAGAAAAGGTTATACACCCCAACCTACCTAAACTTTAACTATTTTAGGAAATCAAGAAATACTTATGTACTTCCTAGATAGGCCATAAACACTCTAATTCTAAAAAGAAAAAGGGAGGGTCCAAGACTAAGAAAAAATCATTCAGGAAGACCCCTCAAACTTTTTCTAAACCAAAAGGCCATAAAACTCTTAAAACTAGGCCTATTTGGATTAGAAAAGATGATCTATTACCCCAACTCAAGTGCAACATTGTCATTTTTTCTTTAAATGCATAAAACACTTCAAGTGGATGGTACTTAGACTTCGGATGTTCTAAATATATGATTGGGGATGAAACCAAATTGAAAAACAAGACAGACTTCCTTGGAGGTAGTGTCATGTTTGGAGATGGTGTTTCATCTCAGATCATAGGTAAGGAAACATTGAATGAGCACGGGCTTCCTGAACTCAATGATGTTCTCTTAGTTAAAGGACTTAAAGCTAATCTCTTAATTATATGATAATTTTATGACTCCAATCACTCAGTTACCTTTTCTAAAAATAATTGCAAAATTATTGATGAAAAAGGTAATCGTATTCTAACACGAAATAGGACCCCGGAAAACTGTTACACGGTAATCCCCAATTCTAAATCTTGCAATGTTGCCAGATTAGAGGATTCTGATCTATGGCACAATAGATTGGGACACACAAATTATGATAACCTTAGAAGATTGAGTTCCCAAGAAATAGTTAGAGGATTACCTAAAATTAAAAATTCTTTTACTCCTGTATGTGGACCTTGTCAGGAAGGCAAAATAAGTAAATCTCCTCACAAGAAAGTTAAAGATGTCCTGACCACTAAGCCTCTAAAACTTATCCACATGGACCTTATGGGTCCCTCAAGAACTGTTAGTTTTTATGGAAACTCTTACATCCTAGTTATAAAGTATGACTATACGAGATATACATGAGTAGCTTTTATAAAACAAAAATCAGATACCTTCAATGAATTCTAATAATCATCTTGAAAATTGAGAATGAGAAGGATACCCAGGTATGACGAATTAGGAGTGATAGAGGTGGAGAGTTCAAGGACTCTGGTATATCTGAGTATTATGTAGCTAATGGCTATAAACATGAGTTTAGCACTCCCAAAACCCCGCAGCAATCTGCACGTAAGAATAGGACTTTACAAGAAATGGCTAGGGTTATGTTACATGCTAAGAATCTCCCTAGATAATTTTGGGTGGAAGCTGTCCAAACTGCGTGTCACATTATTAATCGTATCTACCTCAGAAAAAATTCCAAAGAAACCTTTTATAAGTTATGATTCCACAAAAAGGCAAACTTAAAATATTTTAAAACTGTCGGAAGTATTTGCTACATCTGCAAAGATAGAGAGAAACTTTCAAAATTTGATACCCGAGGAGAAAAAGGGAATTTTTCTTGGTTATTCCCAAAATAGTAGGGCTTTGCGTGTTTTTAACTATCGAACCAAAACTATTATGGAATCAATTAATGTAATTATAGATGACACTAGTGTAAGGAAAAGTGACAGTCAACCAGTAGCATTTGATGAGGACGAACCTAATTTATCTACTGATCCTCCAAATGACACTGATTCATTACCACCTGAGAGTCCTTCAGTACCCACTTGGGTTTTTAAAGACCATCCCACTGAAACCATTGTCGATAATCCTTCGAAACCTGTTTGAACTAGATCATAACTTCGACAAGTGGCACAATTTTCTTATTTTTTTTCTCTTGAGGAACCTAAAAATCTTAATGATGCCCTTACTGAGTCATTTTGGATAAATGCTATGCAAGAAGAGATAATCCAATTTAAGAGTCATGATGTGTGGAATCTTGTTCCTAGACCAAAAGATTCGAAGGTTATAGGCACAAGATGGATTTTTAAAAATAAAACTGATGAAAATGGGGAGGTCATTAGAAATAAAGCTAGGTTAGTTGCACATGGATACTCCCACATTGAGGGAATTGATTTCAATGAAACTTTTTCCCCTGTTACTCGTCTGGAATCAGTTTGTCTCTTTCTTGCCATCTCTTGTAATATGCAATCCAAATGATTCCAAATGGATGTTAAATCCGCATTTTTGAATGGAATTTTATCTGAAGAAGTATATGTAGAACAACCCAAAGGATTTGTTGATTCTGTACAACCGGACTACATTTTCAGGTTTAAGAAAGCCTTATATGGATTAAAACAATCTCCAAGATCTTGGTAGAGCGACTGTCTACTTTTCTAGGGTATCATAAATTTTTTCGTGGCAGAAACGATCAAACGTTGTTTGTTAGAAAGGAAAATCAACATGTCTTCATCGCACAAGTATATGTGGATGATATTAGGTTCCACATGTCCCAAATAAGTCGAGAATTTTTCTGATATCATGCATACCGAATTTCAGATGTCTCGAATGGGTGAACTACGATATTTTTTAGGTTTACAGGTAAAATAATGTAGTGATGGCCTTTTTATTTTTCAATCCAAGTATGCTGCAGATTTAGTTAAAAAATTCGGCTTAGAAAATGCTAAACCTTCTAGAACCCCCATGAGTACTTTAACTAAACTTTTTAAGGACGATAAGGGGAAAAGTGTTGATCCCACTCTTTATAGAAGTATGATAGGGAGGTTATTGTATCTTACCGCGTCACGACCCGACATATCCTTCGCTGTCTATATCTGTGCTAGATATCAAAGTAACCCTAAAGAATCCCACTTATTAAGTGTGAAAATAATTATTAAATATATTAAGGGTACTCTAAAATTTGGTATTTAGTACACAAAGGATACAACTAGTTCTATTGTAGGATACACCGATGCCGATTGGGCTGGTTGTTCTGACGATAGTAAGAGCACTTCTGGTGCTTGCTACTATGTAGGCAATAATCTCGTAGGTTGGTCGTGTAAGAAATAAAATTGTATTTTATTATCTAGCTCTGAATGTGAGTATATTGCAGCTGGTAGTTGTGGTCGTCAATTATTATGGATTAGATAGATGCTTAGCGATTATGGTATCACCGAAAATCAATTAACCATATTTTGTGATAACCAAAGTGCTAGTCATATTTCCAAAAATCCTGTAATGCACTCCCGTACTAAGCACATTAAGATTTGACATCACTTTATTCGTGACCTTGTCGAATTCAAAGATCTCATAATTGAATATCTGAACACTCAAAAGCAGCTCATAGATTTCTTTACCAAACCATTAGATAACATACGATTTGAGTATTTGCGAACAGCTATAGGCATGATAACTCTCAATTAATCTATATTTTTTGTGATTTTTACCCCTTGTATATTTGAGAAAAAATGTGCGAGAAGATCTTGAGTATTGCTTAGTGATTTTTCTATTCCTGATTCTAACTCAACTAATATGCCATTTAGTGTTTATTTTACCACAAGCATCTCAGACCCGTTGTATAGATTCTCACTCTTTTGTAGGGTAATAGTCTGTATATAGTTGAGTAATGTATTTTTTATCTTATTTTCAGTTCTAGGATAGTATTGGGCAGTTAGAACTTTTGTATAGGACAAATATGATTTTTTTTTCATTTTGACACCCACGAGTACTCAAGGGGATTTTGTCTCTAATATCCAAGGGGGAGATTGAGAACACACTATATATTGACTTACTTGAGTCTACATATATAGGAGTTCCAACTAGCTTGGAAATCTAGACAAAATAGGTTAGATTTTATGAGTACTCCATCTCCTCAAAGGTTCAAGTATAATAAAGAAATCATGTCCACGAAAATCCTCAAGATCAACATAAAGGGAAGTGATTTATATCTTATAACCACTATAAGACACCTGCACTACATAATATTTTATTACTATTTGCATTTGTGGACTTTTAAAACACTTCAAGTCCTTTTAAACTCATTTGAATTCTTTTACAACATTTTAAAATCATTTTATATAATTTTTGAATAAATTAAAACAAGTTTTTAAAAGTATTGTGGTTGAAATTTGGATTACAGAAAGTTATTTTGTTTTCTGATTGTTTGCCTGGGTAGTATACAAAAACGCTAAAGACATAAGGGTGATCTTTGTAATTATTTTTCAACACGCATTTTTCTTGCATCTTGTTCGTACACGTGTTGGCTTCTCATCGGCTAAGATTGTGTTTTCTCTAAGACACAAACCGGGCATGTCTTCTCAGTCCTTGGATCAACCTTATCAACGATGTGCATGCGTTGAGAGTCAATCATTGTGAAACTAGTATAAACCAAACAACAATTGTTTAATCTACCGCTTGTGGTGAACCGTTGGATGATAAGTAAATTGGTCAATATTGAATCCCATCCATAGGATTAAGTTAGACGTTCTGGATCATTTTTCTTTTGTATAAATTGGAACCAAGTCTTAGCATTTACAGACTTTTGCCATTTCATCAAACTAGAGAGAAAAAAGAGAGTAGAGAGCGAAAAGAGAGGGAAAGAAAATAGACAGAAAAGAAAGAAGAAACCTTATGTTCTTCATAGTTCGACCTCTGAGTGATTTCTCCCAATCCAAACACCAAAAAACCACAAAGGTTCATACACCAGAAAACTTATTCTTGAGAGTTAGATATTTATAGGGTTTATGTGATTTTGGTATTGATGTTATTCTTCTTTTGAAGACTTCTTCAAGTCTTTGGTTCTCTCAGAACTCATCTCTAAGAGAAAATTAAGTTTCATTGTTGAAACTGAGTTTATTAAAAAAGAGAACATCACACGATTTATTTTCATTTTCTATTTTTTTGGATCTGGTATTATAGATCCACTCTATTTCAATAGATTTTGAAATAGAAACTTTTAAGTCTCAAAATATTTTCAGATTTGAGTACAAAAATAAAAAGAAGTCAAAGAACTTTAATTAAAGTTTTAAAAGCATAGCCATAGATCTAAGAAAAGAAGTTTTATGTCAAAATATGTTGAATCATTCTCTGCATGTTAAGTCTGAATCTGTTTTAACGATATAAACTTCTAGTCTAGTTTGGATATCAATTGGAGGTTTATAATTTCAAAAATATTTTCAAAATACTGAAATTGATCAAGACCTTGGACGTCTTCTGAGCAAGGTATCCTTAAGATCTTTGGATAAATAAAAAGATCAAGAAGTCTGGGCTTGAAAATACAGATTATAAAATAACCTAATCATTTTAGAACTGATGTAATTTGTTAAGAATGTCTGTATAATTTTGAGAGGGTGAGTATCATGTTTGCATGTAGTAGCACATCACAAACACTATCTCATATGAACACTTAGACATTGTGGTTCTATCTGAGAATCTTGGATTTTGAACGAGTTGTTGGAACCATAATTCAAAGAGAAGGAGATCAAGGAAAAAGAAAAGAAGCAGCAAGAAAAGATGAGTCCAATTCAGATTACCTTTGGAGTGGAGAATCTCAAGTAGGTATATTCTGAACTTAGGTTAGGATCTTTGTGGTTTTCTTAAGTGTTGTAACTTGATTCTTTATTCTAGTGAACTTTTATTTTGTGCCGTAGAGGGCACCGTGGATGTTTCCTTTGATTAAGGGTTTTACCACGTTAAAAATTCATGTGCCTATTTCTTTTAATGTTCTTAATTGTTGTTGTGATTGGGACTGCATGATAACTTTACTAGATGTTTCTTAAAATTTAAAACAATAAAGGTAATAAACTATCGAATCTAATCCATACATTTAGAAAGCTTTTATAACACATCTTATGCTTTTCGAAAAGAGTTTTGCCCAAAAAGTTTATTCGGAGTTTACACAATTTATAACAGCTTGTTATTAACCTTGTAAACAAGCTTTTAACATTAAATCTTTTCTTAAAACCTTTCCAGTGTCACCAACTAAAGTACCTGGGGTGGGAAAAAGTAAGGGGGGTGAGCGAATGCCCATTAGGGTGGGAAATACTAAGCAATAATTTGATAAAAAAATACTATACATATACAATGCCTTTCAGTATTTTGTAAAACAATTTCCATTTCATTAAATCTTAATGCAACTACATACAATGCACTTGGGCTATGTGCCTAACTCACACTTAAGCATTTTCATGTCTCATGCAAAAGACCTAACTTATTAATCCAACTATATTGTCATCATAATATTAATAAGTTTCATTTATTCGAATTCATTAATCCATTCATTTTCCAAATCTTCTATGAATATTACTTATATTACTTTGGAATTTGACAATATTCATGATTTCACGGCCTTTCACCGTCAGTATCAAGTACATATATGCTACACTAAACATGTTGTTTGGGGTTTTTCACCACTAGGGACGGCATGCCCTCCTTAATTATTCTTTTCGGCGACATCCAAATATATTATCTTTTCGTATATTCACCTTCTTTAAAATATTCACATTCTTCCAATTATTATCATTATTCTAAGTACTCCCATTAATCTTTCGGTGTTACTTCGTTACTACATTATTTTCCTTACTTTTAAAATAGTCGAGGAGGCCGACTAATAATAACACTGTACTTTGAACACTTATATCCAATCGTCATTTACTTTATTTAATCATTAATGCATTAACACATTTTAGTACCTTAAAAATAGTTTTACTAGCAATTTAAAGTAAGGAAACATTGTCTTCCACTAGTTTTTCACATAATTACCAAAATAGCCATTATGTCACTTTACACCAAAATGCATCATTTGATTGGATTTTTAAGAGAAAAAAGCATATATTTATAATACGTTATTGTTTTTCTATAATATTTTACCCATTCTAACATTTATTAAGTCA
This sequence comes from Sambucus nigra, assembly GCA_949130495.1. Classification (NCBI taxonomy): domain Eukaryota; kingdom Viridiplantae; phylum Streptophyta; class Magnoliopsida; order Dipsacales; family Adoxaceae; genus Sambucus; species Sambucus nigra. The sequence continues at coordinate 369,160,913 of OX422212.1, forward strand.
TTAAAATCACCATTTTAATATAGACATTATTATACAAAGTTTAAATGGATTTTCTACATCATTCCTACATCAATTTTCATCGTTTTAACGGGGTTTCAAGTGAGAATCATGACATTATATTTACTAACTATTTTTCTACATTATTTTACTCATTTAATCATAAACTTAATCATTAAAATTACCATTTTAATGTAGAGTTCAAATATTAGGTTATAAGTGGGGTTTTTACACCATTTTAAGTCATTATATTTACTTTTTAACAACATCAAAGTAGGGGCTTAAATTTATCACTGTGTCAAAACATGATGAACTCTATCTATTTCATTTTAAAACATATCATTTATCATGCCTAAAAATTATTCAAGTATATTCACATAAAGTGATGTTTCTACCTAAGAAATCCATTTATATGCATGCAACACATTCATATTCAAGTCGTATATGATTATAACATTTTTTTTTAACAATTTTCAAGTTCTAATCATTCATTTATACAAAAATTATATTATGGAATTTAATCAACAAAACTAGTTCATCTTAACGCATAAAAAGTATCAGTTTGCATAATAAAAATACAAGAACTAGCATTTTTTTTAATAAGAAATCATTTTTTATCAACATGGGTGTTTTAAGCTTTTGATAACATGAATTTAGGAAGATTAAAACCCTACTCGATTTATGAAGAGGAGATAACTTTGGAGAAGAAAACTTCAAGTCATCCTAGATTTTCCTAAACTTCACTCCTATGCTCCCGAAAACAAGCTTTCAAGCCACAATAAGTTGTCCCGCCCCTCTTGTGATGTTTTAATGGAGTTTTGAGCCTTTTTAATGTTTGAGGAGAGAGAATATGGGTATAAGGGTGAGCTACAAATTTTAGAAATCTTTTTGCTCTTGAGGACATAAGAGAAAGGGAGAGGATGGAGGATTTTATGTTTATTTGATTTACTAGGTTCATGAATCCCCCCACCTTTATTTATACCATTTTTTAAGCTTTATTTTTCAATTTTTTTACTCAATTAGTTATCTTAGGCTTGAAAATACAAATGAAACATGTTTAATCCAAGTTTGGAAAATACAAAACTCAACCACCCATTAAATGAGCCTACCACACCACCTAAAATATTTTTAAATAAAATTTAGACATAAAATTCACCTAAAATCGGGATTAAGGATTTTTTTGAAGATGTCGAAGAAGATAAGTTATTTAAAACCAAATTTTACATTTTTTTGTAATGTTTCTGATTTTTCTGAGCACTTTCAATTTTTGACGAAAAAAGAATTTTTTTTCTTTTTCTTTTTTTTTTCCTTTTTTTTGTTAACCCCGTGGTAATTTTTTATGTATTTTTATGAGTTTACATATTTGGTCAAACTACTTTTTTTACTTACGAATTGTCTTAAACAATTCGTACAAAGTTATGTTATCGCGGTGTCGCATATCATCGAATAGTGTTATATTCTACTACTCGTGTTCGTACATCGCTCATTTCCTTTTTCGAATTGCATAAAACTTTACCAAAGTGATTAAATAAATTATATAAACATAAATAAATTCCCATGCGAGACATGCAACGTAGAATTTTCGTTAATGGCACATTGACATATAAATAGGCCGAAATACAAGTATGTAATAAAAAGTGCGGGAATTATAGAAATACAAATCTCGGGTTCGGGTGTTACAATTTCTCGTTTCAAATAACAAGTCAAGTCTAATAACTCACCCTTCTCTTTTTCAATCATTTTCAACTTTTGATTCGTAAGTTGACTAGTCTTTTCAAATTCACTAAAAGCTTATATTCTTGTTCAGAGAGTTTTATTCGATTACCCAATTTAACATTCAACTTTTTCAATTTGAGAAGTTAAGCATTTAACTAATCATTTTTTTGACTTACTGATTTGCACTTTCAATTTCATCACGTTCATTAAAATCAATAGACTTTGATTTTTTGGAAGAGTGAGAATATTTGTTTTTATTCTTTTCCTTTTTGGATTTCACATGGTTTATCCTTTCAGTAGGATTTGAAATCATATGACAATCATCATAAGAGCTATCATCATTACAATAATCAAAGTCTAACATACTAATAATTATAGTCATACAAAAATTAATGTTCAAATGCAATCACAAAACAACAATAGTCACAATAAACAAGGTTTATGAGCAACAATGCAATAGTTACACAACAAATGTAGGATAAACTCTTAGCATGCCAATGCAATACAAGAGCAACTACTCTTATACTATTTGAGGAAAAGAAGTTTCCACTCTAAAACAAACCTAAAGGGTGTGAATAGGTTTGATTGCACAACATGGATAATTTTCTTTCAATTTTAGTTTTCTTGGTACATGGAAATTCTAAGTAATGTGATAAAATCTTTGGATTAACAACACAATGAGATCAATTAGGCAAATTTAGTACAAATAACTTGAATTAAAAACCTAATTCTAATTTTAGTGAATTACGCTATATCTAGGTGTGATCACAATGTTGTGTGTGATAAAAGTGTGTAAGTATACAATCAACGCAAACAATCAATCCATAAGATGAATTTTGTGAGAAAAAAAACCCCACATGGAGTAAAAAAAATCTCGACGGACTCCTGTTTCTATTTCTACTTGAAAAGAGCTTTATACAAAATAAAAAGGTACCTCTCACTTATGCACTCATGAGTAGTTACCTATGGACATTGAAATTTTCCCTATATAATGTAGAAATCCGCCTTGAGCTCCAAAAAGTGAGAGATAAATTCCATTCTTCTCCTGGGAATCACGCCATACTCCAATTCCTCCAATGAACTACAACACTTCCAATTTTAAATTTAGGAGTGATAGGTCATGCAAATCAATGTGAAGTAGTTTGAATTGAATAAGCTAGTGTAGATATGAATAAAAAAACACTCTCAATTCTCTCTCAAAAGCAAAGATCAAACATAGATTTAAGTTTTATGAATTTTGTAGGGAAGAAGTGAAGTTTGAAAAATAAGAAGCAAAGAAGAGCTCTCAACCTCGAAAATACACTCAAAAGTATTTTAAGAGAAGGTATTCAGATATTTAGAATGGAACATTTCTTCGGACGCTCTTTCTAACCTTTTTAAAAGATACGTGATATCTCCTCTCAATGTTTTACCATGCAGATGAGAAAGAGCATATGGAAAAGTTCTTGGTTCACCATCACGATGTCTAGCAAACTTGTTTATATCAAAGACATCTTTGGGAATAAAATTATCATATATTTTCAATGCAAAGGAGCTTGAACCATGTTTCCTTTTCATCTTTTTCACATATTTTGAAGTGGGAGGGAAATGGACATATTTTTAGAAAAAAATTGAGAATATGGGTCATCGTGCGCACGATTGACTTTTACCATGCGAAAGATTTCAGCAAGTGCTAAAATTCTTATACAGCCGTGCGCATGGGGTAATTTCTTGTTGTGAACAAGGCTTCATTTTAAACCGTGTGAATGGTTTCATGCTAGAAACACAAATAAGCCTCAACCAAAGCACCACAAAATAGGTCATTCCCCAAAAGGGTATACCACAATAAAGTAAAAAATCATTTGTTCGTCCATTTTGGAAACACATTTTAAAAAGTGCAAGTGTAAGTATACCGATATTCAATCATAAAACTACCAAGGATATGTCTTCAAAGTATGTGGCAACAAAAGTATTGTGTTGTAGAACGGCTTGAAAGTCTTTCAAATCCAAGAGTCCATCTAATTAAATCAACACGCATCACTCTATGATTCGAACCTGTGTGACTCAAATGACTCAACGACTCAATGTTCCGTCAAGAAAATAAGTTAACTAATATATAATATAAAATTTTACATTTTCAATCTCCCCCTTTATTTATTCCATAGTAAAACCCAATAGATTCGTGATAACACCTACCAAACCCACTCCACGTTCGCCATATAATGAGCGTAGTTGGAAGTAATGCACATATGATTCGAACTGACCAATGACACATCAAAATTGAGTCTGAAATGGTGGGTCGAAGTCAAAATCAACATGTCTATACCTTAATTCACATGAAACAGAAAGAGAATCACGTAGGTAATATCATGCACAAAATGTAACTCCCCTGCTTTGGGAATCCTCTGAAAAATCAATAAGATAAAGGTGATATAAAACATGCACTACACCATAAATAAAAAATGATCACGAAAAACTGGTCACGGTCCAAGATCGTAACCAAGTGGTCATGGCCCAAGACCGTGACCAGAGGCAAAACACATGTGACCAGGTCCCTGACCACTCATAATAGTGACATAAACTATATATGGTCACGACCATGGATCGTGACCACCGTGGTCAAGGTTGTGGTCCGCGACAACACTGTTACCATCATGTCGCCAAAAAATGCACTAAAATTCTCGCCAATATTGGTCATGACCCATGAGCGTTACCACCGCCCTGACCAAGTCAAGGTTTTCAATTGATATAGGTCACAATTGTTGCTCATGGCCCTGGACCGTGACCATAAGGCATGACCAATTAATTTTTTCCACGACATCAACATGATCACGGTCTAATTTCGTGACCATGTTTATGACAACCCGGATATAATTGGGGACATGGATAATGTGTATTAATATATAACACTAGGTTAATATGTTTAGTCTAATCCCACCTTCATAAATCATGAAATATCGAATTAGTTACAAACATAAAATTTTGATGTTTTTGATAGGAATGCTCATGTTGGAGACTAGTTTGGCCCCCTATAATATAATAATTGACTTGAGGTAAAAACTACATAGTTGTACGTATATGATCTAGGTTTGTAAAATAACAAACGATGTGTTAAACAGAGATCCGAGCAAGAAGTTATGCTGGAATTACAAAGCATGGGGAAAATTTGTCCATTCGTTAAATGATATTTCGTCTTATTAGTATAACAAATGGTGGATTTTGATTGGTTAAGGAAGGAGGTGAGTTCGTCCAACTTTACACCCTTTATATTACCACCTCCTTCAGCCAAAACTCATCCATTAAAGAGTTTGGCTTGAGAGGAAGATAAGTGGGAAGTCGAAGAAGAAGAATTGAGGAGAAAAATTAGAGAAAAATCTGTGGGAAATTAGGAAAAAGTCTTTAAGGTAATTCTATATGTAAGTCTTGTTATATTTCTTGTGTTACTGATTGAATTGGTATAAATCATATATTGTTTATAGAAATTTCATGCCTTGGTTTATATGCATGAATAGATGCAAGTTTACGCAAAAATTGAACGTGCAAACCCTTAAAATTGCTACGGTTAGGAACCTTGTGTAGTCAAACTTCTATATCTTTGTATATGTATTGAAATTGAGTAATTACAATTGGAGATGAAAATAAACTCATATATGTGTAGCATATCCGAATATTAGGTAAAAATACCAAGAAATGAATCTTGGGTTATAGTTGGAAGTTTGGGTATAAAATCTGCCCCAAAAGTGTAAGTACGCATACCATGTGTTCGATGTTTGGTCTGACATAACAAATGAACTATAAAAATTATGAAACTTTAATTTCGTATTATTTAATATGTTTATTGATGTTGGGTGTAATATCTTGTGACAACCCACTATCCGAAATAAAGGGTGGCCAGCCCTAAACCCCGATGAAACAGGAATCATAGATAGATACCATTCTCAGCATCACTATATCATACAGAGTATCAGGAATAACCCCACAATATTCCAGAAAACGGGTTATCAAAAATTTTTAGTTCGTAATTTCAAGAAAACACTTTCAACAACCCATAATAGAAAAAGAGGGTGGAAACTCCCACAAACATATATATGTAATCCAATAGATAAGAAAGGACCGAATAAAGCGTCGGTCGATACAATCCATACAACATACAATAAGTTTCACGTGTTACATAATACATCATTTATACAATTACAACCATTTGGGCCACACGCCCGAATAAAGACTGATCTTAGCTAGAAAACAATAATAGAGGCGTCTACACAAAATATCCCGTGATACCCGCAAAATGTCACAGCTCCTCAAAAGACTCAGAGAAAAGAAAGTCATTACGGGCGACCTTGCGGCGGAACACCTGGACGAATATAGAAGATACATACACAACAAGAAAACGAAGAACCGGTCAGAGACCGATTTTATATGATCACTAGATAAATAACAGGTATGACAATAATGTACAGGTAAGCATGGATGATACGGATGATATTCTAGCATGGTAACATCACATAAAGAACTAAGACATTTAAATGATTATTAAAATTAAATTCAATTATACAAAGAAATAAAAGTACTTATAAGCCTTTTTCATCTTTCATCATTTTCAATTCCATCTTCTTTCCATTCCTTATCAGGAATGCATTTATTACCATGTGCTCTTTATGGCACTTATCTCAATAGTATGCTCTTTGTGGCATATACTTTGCTCTTTATGGCATTAATGTTCTATCGAGTCCAACTGTATAATAGAATAGTTATAAATATATATATAACGATTCTAAGACCGCCCGTCCGGGTTTCCCCACTGTGCGCGGCCCTAAATAACCATCATCTTCCAGGGCCTAACATAAGACAACCTGGGATCCTATCGCAAACGTCGGGAAGCGGCCATATGCCTGCGGGGTAGTCAAGGACACACCCAGAATCTCCTACCCATCGCAGAAAATTATACAACAAGCGCTCATATGGCCTAGGACTATATCCACCCTGCATTCACTAGCCAGGGGGCTTCATCTCACGCACGGACTTCCCTTAAGATGGTATTTAGAGAGGTGTGTAACATTCATTTTATTAATTTCCATTTCATGATTCAGTAAATTATGTTTTACTTTATCCATTTTACATTTTATCAAATGCATTATGGTATACTTCACATCATCATAATAACCTCGAAGAATATTTAAACTCCCAAGTTATCTCTCCCAAATGTCCTTGTTTGGACTTTATAATAACCCATCAAATGAGATCTAGTTCTCATTTACTACTAAAGTCTCCAAATTTGACCTTAAGATTTCCTAGACTCTTATAGAACTACCTGACAGAAGAAATGCCTAAACATTTCTTTAAATTCCCCCCCCCCCTCGACACGAGCCCTAGATGAACCCCTTCGAGTCTAGGGAGTCGTCCGAACTCAACTAATACTCTAAGACTCTATTTTTACTTCATTTAAGAAGGTTCCTATGTTCCTATAAAAATAAAAAGTTAAAGACTGAAAATAAAATGTTTGGGAAGAAAACAGGGGACCGGTCGACCGGTCCCAAGATCGCGGTCGACCGCGTCTCAAGATTTGGCCTAAGAAGAAAAGCAGAAAGTTCATTTCGGCAGGGCCGGTCGACCGGTCAGGGGACCGCGGTCAACTGCGCCAAAATTTTGGGCCTTTGAAAGAAATGCAGAGAACCCTTTCCCGAAGACCCGGTCGATCGGTCTGAGAATTGCGGTCGACCGGTCCCTGCAGACCTAGACCAAGACTTCCTATTTTCAAGCAATTCCCAAAGCCAACTCATTTATTCCCACCCACACAACATAAATACAACTACCACTACCATCAACATCAACAATCATTCAACTATCCTTTAATGATTCAAAACCAACCAACATCCAAACCCTAGACTAGTAAACCATAATCAACTACATCATTCTCATACAAATCATTTATCTTAAACCATAAATATCAAGTAAGAAACTTGCCTCAATGAAGAAAATGCAGATTTTCTTGGTGTGGGAGCAAGAATCCTTTTTAAATCTTCAACATCCTTTCTTCTCTCTACTCTCTTTAGTTCTCTAGGTTTAGGAAATACAATTAGGTGAATAGTGATTCACTCAAGACATAAATCGTGCATTTAGCCAAAATCCCAACTCAATTGATCAATATTGCGATAAAATAATACGCAATTGCATATTTAAGGGATAATCAATTAAACATGCCCAAAATCTCAAAACACATAATGGCACAATATCTGACTATCTCGCACGTTCCGGAATCAACTGCGGCCTCCAAATTATCATTTGGACATTTTATAATTCAATTTAAGTTCCGGTCTCATTATTAAGCCAAATATCGTTTTAAATTCATATGGTAATAATAAGCATAACATAACAATATTCACCCATAGTTATGGTATATATGCAACCTCATAGTCAATATTAACTTTTATTCATTAAATTAGCACTCAAATCATAACCCAAAACTTATATCTAATTACAATACCTAGTAATTAATATAAAATACGTTCTCATAAGCGAGGGTTATTACATACTCCCCCCCTTATGACGGAATTTTGTCCCCAAAATTCAGGCGTACCTTATAAGAAAAGATGTGGATATTTCTCCCGCATCTCGTCCTCACGTTCCCACGTTGATTCTTTCACATTGTGATGACTCCATTGAAGTCTCACTAAGGGCATCACATGAGACCTTAACTTGCGCTCCCCATACTCAAGAATAGCAACCGGTTGTTCTTCATATGAAACATCGGGTTGCAAGTCGATATCTTCAAAAGGGATGTGCCAAAGGGCACCCTCACATCTTCTATACTTCTTCAAAGAGGAGATATGGAATACATCGTGGATTTGTTTCAAAGGCTTTGGTAAAGCAATTTGATACGCCACGGGACCAACTTTTGCAATAACTGGGAAAGGTCCAATAAAACGTGGTGCAAGCTTTCCTTTCTTCTCGAAACGTTTAATGCCCTTCATTGGAGACACTCGCACCAATACTTGGTCTCCAACCTCTAACTCCATGTGTCTCCTACCCGCATCGGCATAGCTCTTTTGACGGTCTTGGGCTATTCGAATGCGATTTCGAATAAGTTCAATCTTTGAAGAAGTGTCTTGGATCATTTCAGGTCCAAGGAATTTGTTATCACCCACTTCTAACCAACAAGCGGGCGATCTACATGGCCGGCCATACAAAGCTTCATAAGGTGCCATTCCAATAGTAAATTGGTATGAGTTGTTATAAGCAAACTCAACCAATGGGAGGTATTGTTCCCAACCGCCCTTAAAATCAAGCATGCACATACGAAGCATATCCTCCAACATCTGGTTTACCCTTTCAGTTTGACCATCTGTTTGAGGATGATAGGAGGAGCTTAACTTCAACTCGGTCCCCATGGCCTCTTGAAAACTTCGCCAAAAGTGGGACACAAATATTTTATCTCTGTCAGAAATAATATTTAAAGGTACCCCATGAAGTTTAACGATCTCTTCGATGAATAATTGGGCGTAGTGAGGGGTATCATAATCCGTACGTACAGGCAAGAAGTGTGCCGACTTAGTCAAACGGTCGACAATCACCCAGATCGAATCATGACCTCTCTGTGATCTAGGTAAGCCTGTAATGAAGTCCATCGAAATGCTTTCCCATTTCCATACTGGAATCTCCAGCGGTTGTAACAAACCTGTCGGTCGTTGATGGTCAATCTTAACCAATTGACAAGTAGTGCATTGGGATACAAACTCCGAGATATCCCTCTTCATACCAGCCCACCAATACTGACGGCGCATATCTTGGTACATCTTGTCCCCACCTGGATGTACCGTAAACTTTGACCAGTGAGATTCCGCCATCACCGCTCGTCTCAAGTCCCCATCTTCGGGAACAATAAGTCTTCCATGGAAGCGTAGTCCACCCTCAGAACCAATCGAGTACGACTCCGCTCCTTCAGACAACAGTCGGTGTATATGGTCTTGACAACCTTTATCTCTTCCCTAGGCTTCAATAATTCTCGCTATAATCGTAGGAGTAACGGTCATCACGGAAATGAATGCTCTTACCCCCGCATCCTCCTGACTGAGCTCTCTCCACTTAGCTTTCCACACTTTAGCTAAGTCTCCCTCGGGCTTCCTACTCAAGGCATCTGCTACTATGTTCGCCTTTCCAGGATGATAATGGATATCAAATTGGTAGTCTTTCACAAACTCCAACCAACGACGCTGACGCATATTCAAGTCCTTTTGGGAAAATAAATATTGCAGCGATTTATGGTCTGTGAAAAGACTAAACTTTTCCCCCAAGAGATAATGTCTCCATATCTTCAAGGCAAAAACAACTGCGAAAAACTCTAAGTCATGCACCGGATAGTTCCTTTCGTGAGGCTTCAACTTACGAGAAGCGTAAGCGATAGCTTGTCTTTCTTGCTGAAGAACACCTCCTAACCCTTGAAGAGATGCATCGGTGAAGACTAGGTATTCCAATCCCAGTTTTGGCAATGCAAGTACTGGAGCCGAAGTTAATCTATTTTTGAGCTCTTCAAATGCAGCTTGACATGAATTGTCCCAAACAAATCTCACTCCCTTTCGGGTCAAATTCGTCAACGGGCTAGCAATTTTTGAAAAACCCTTAATAAATCGACGATAATAACCCGCCAAGCCCAGAAAACTACGAACCTCAGTAGGTGTCGTGGGCTGACCCCACTCTCTCACCGCAATCACCTTGCTAGGATCCATAGATACACCCTGGGATGACACCACATGACCTAGATTTTGAACTTCCTTCAACCAAAAGCCACATTTCTCAAACTTTGCATACAATTTGTGATCCCTCAATCTCTGCAGGACCAACCGTAAGTGAGTAGCATGGTCAGACTCTGTCTGAGAATAGACTAGGATGTCATCGATGAATTCAATAACAAACTGGTCAAGGAAATCCCAAAACACCCTGTTCAAGATCCATAAATACAGCAGGAGCATTGGTTAGTCCAAAGGGAATAACCAAGAATTCATAGGATCCGTAACGGGTCAGAAATGCAATCTTGGATACATCTTGCGCCTGTATTCTCAATTGATGATACCCCTTCCTCAAATCAATTTTGGAGAAGTATGACGCTCCCCTAAGTTGGTCAAACAAATCATCGATGCGAGGCAAAGGGTATTTATTCCGGATGGTGACTTTATTCAACTCCCTATAGTCCACACATAACCGGAGAGAACCGTCTCTTTTCTTCACAAATAATACCGGAGAACCCCATGGCGATGTGCTACGCCTAATAAAGCCCTGCTCCAATAGCTGCTGAATTTGATCTCTCAACTCACTCATCTCCACAGGAGCCATTCGATACAGAGCTTTAGCAATTGGTCGAGTTCCCGACATTAAATCAATCACAAACTCTATCTCCCGACTTGGAGGTAATCCCGGTATCTCCCGAAAAACATCCTCAAAGTCTCTAACAATTGGAAGAGAATTTAGGGGAACCACAACATCCCTAGCTGCATCTTTCGCAATACAGTATAAATAAGCACCCGTACTCCCTTCCATATAAGGCATAACAACCAGGAACATTTCTTGTCCCGAAACTGCAAAAACAATGCTTTTCCCATAACAATTTACTATCGCGCAGTATTTTCCTAGCCAATCCATACCCAATATTACATCATACCCGACCAAGTCAAGGACGAGAAAGTCGGCCTCAAAACACAAGTTACCAAGGTTAATCCCTACGTTTTTACAAAAAGAAAATCAATGAACCATCACCCATAAAGGATTCAATGCTAGTGAAGGTACTTTCAGCAGATTTTATCAAACCTGTGGTCTGAGCAAAACTCCTAGAAATAAAGGTGTGTGTAGCACCCGTATCAAATAGTACTCGACCCATATGCCTATGAACGAAAAACTTACCCTCAATCGCTGGCGGTGCCGGAGGAGCTGGAGGAAGCATAGCCTCCTGAATATGGTAAACCCATCCATACTGCAGTTTCCCCTGCTGAGGAGGAGCAATCGGATTAGGCGCCTGGGGCGGAAACTGTACATGCGGCTGTTGTGGAGCCTTAGGAAGATGCCCTCCAACCAACTGAGGACACGCCCTTTTATAATGGCCCAACTCCCCACACTGAAAACATTTATTAGCTGCATTCTCCTGATTCCTACCTTGATTGTTTCGAAATTGTCCCGCACCCCGGCCCTGCTGGCCCCTACCTCCATTTCCACCTCTACCTCCCTTTTGTTATTGTCCGCCTTGACCCGACCTGTTATTATTACTATTTCCACCAGCATTAAACCCACCAAAATGTTGACGCTTGGACAAATCCCCTTGCTAAGGATCCCTCTCTTTCTACTTGTTCCCCGAGGTTTGGGACGAAGAAGATGTACCCCCTCCGATCCCATTACTTCCCGGTTTCACCACTTGCCCCATTGCTGCAGCCTTCTTATTATTTTGCACAAATAATCTATGCTCTTGACAGTGAAGTAAAGCAGCATTCATCACGTCCCCAAAGGTTACCAAAGATATATTTCCAAGCAAATGTTGTTTTATTCGCTAGTGCAAACCTCCTACAAATTTGGAGATCCTCTTCTCTTCCAGAGTCACTTCATCCGGTATAAAGCTCGCTAGCCGGGTAAACTCCTCTTCGTATTCGGCAACCAATCTCTCCCCTTGTACTAAATCTTGAAGCTTCCTCTACATCTCCCTTTAAACTGCGGGAGGGAAATACTTTCCATCAAACAAAGCCCAAAAATTTGTGATTGACATTGTATCCCTTTGTTCGGGTGTCGTTATTGACTCCCACCAGTGTAAGGCCGATCCGACAAGCTTAAAGGTAACGAGGATTTGCTTTTTCTCCTCACTATATTCCACCATCCTAAGATGGCGCTGCATGTCCTTCTTTCACTGGTTTGCCTTTATAACGTCCGAACCTCCCTCAAAGTCTGGGGGATGACCCTTTAGGAAAGACTCTCTTACCCGTTCCCACTGAGAAGGTCTCGTAGGAACTAATGCTTCTTGTCCCCTTGCTTGAGCTTGTGGCATTTGTTGTGCCACTGCAGTCATCACTACATTAATAGCTTGGGCCACGATATTTTCCACATCAGTGGCACTGATATTCCCTGGTGGCGGCGATAGAGGACCAACCTCATCCTCGACAACCCTATTGCGTCTAGAGGGACGTCCTCTCTTTGGCGGAATCTGAGATAGAGAAGAGATGGATTTAGAATATTATATAAAACAATCTATCTAGCAGAAGATCACATACATAAGCAACAAGACAATCCTAACATTAAGCTCTATATCAAAGAACGCTACGGTAGAACGTGACAAGTCCGCATAGATCCTAAAGACTCTAGAACCTGATGCTCTGATACCATCTGTGACAACCCGCTATCCGAAGTAAAGGCTGGCCATCCCTAAACCCCGATGAAACAGGAATCATAGATAGATACCATTCTCAGCATCACTATATCATACAGAGTATCAGGAATAACCACACAATATTCCAGAAAATGGGTTATCAAAATTTTTTAATTTGTAATTTAAAGAAAACACTTTCAACAACCCATAATAGAAAAAGAGGGTGGAAACTCCCACAAACATATATATGTAATCCAATAGATAAGAAAGTACCGAATAAAGCTTCGGTCGATACAATCCATACAACATACAATAAGTTTCATGTGTTACATAATACATCATTTAGACAATTACAACCATTTGGGCCACACGCCCGAATAAAGGCTGATCTTAGCTAGAAAACAATAATAGAGGCGTCTACACAAAATATCCCGTGATACCCGCAAAATGTCACAGCTCCTCAACAGACTCAGAGAAAAGAAAGTCATTACGAGCGACCTTGCGGCGGAACACCTGGACGAATATAGAAGACACATACACAACAAGAAAACGAAGAACCGGCCAGAGGCCGGTTTTATATGATCACTAGATAAATAACAGGTATGACAATAATGTACATGTTAGCATGGATGATACGGATGGTATTCTAGCATGGTAACATCATATAAAGAACTAAGACAGCTAAATGATTATTAAAATGAAATTCAATTATACAAAGAAATAAAAGTACTTATAAGCCTTTTTCATCTTTCATCATTTTCAATTCCATCTTCTTTCCATTCCTTATCAGGAATGCATTTATTACCATGTGCTCTTTATGACACTTATCTCAATAGTATGCTCTTTGTGGCATATATTTTGCTCTTTATGGCATTAATGTTCTATCGAGTCCAACTCGATAATAGAATAGTTATAAATATATATATAACGATTCTAAGACCGCCCGTCCGGGTTTCCCCACTGTGCGCGGCCCTAAATAACCATCATCTTCCAGGGCCTAACATAAGACAACCTGGGATCCTATCGTTAACTTCGGGAAGCGGCTATATCCCTGCGGGGTAGTCAAGGCCACACCCAGAATCTCCTACCCATCGCAGAAAAATATAAAACAAGCGCTCATATGGCCTAGGACAATATGTACACTGCATTGACTAACCAGGGGGCTTCACCTCACGCACAGACTTCCCTTAAGATGGTATTTAGAGAGGTGTGTAACATCCATTTTATTAATTTCCATTTCATGATTCAGTAAATTATGTTTTACTTTATCCATTTTACATTTTATCAAATGCATTATGGTATACTTCACATCATCATAATAACCTCGAAGAATATTTAAACTCCCAAGTTATCTCTCCCAAATGTCCTTGTTTGGACTTTATAATAACCCATCAAATGAGATCTAGTTCGCATTTACTACTAAAGTCTCCAAATTTGACCTTAAGATTTCCTAGACTCTTATAGAACTACCTGACAGAAGAAATGCCTAAACATTTCTTTAAATCCCCCCCCCCTTGACACGAGCCTAGATGAACCCCTTCGAGTCTTGGGAGTCGTCCGAACTCAACTAATACTCTAAGACTCTATTTTTACTTCATTTAAGAAGGTTCCTATGTTCCTATAAAAATAAGAAGTTAAAGACTGAAAATAAAAAGTTTGGGAAGAAAACAGGGGACCGGTCGACCGGTCCCAGGACCGCGGTCGACCGCGTCTCAAGATTTGGCCTAAGAAGAAAAGCAGAAAGTTCATTTCAGCAGGGCCGGTCAACCGGTCAGGGGACCGCGGTCGACTGCGCCAAAATTTTGGGCCTTTGAAAGAAATGCAGAGAACCCTTTCCCAAAGACCCGGTCGATCGGTCTGAGAATCGCGGTCGACCGGTCCCTGCAGACCTAGACCAAGACTTCCTATTTTCAAGCAATTCCCAAAGCCAGCTCATTTATTCCCACCCACACAACATAAATGCAACTACCACTACCATCAACATCAACAATCATTCAACTATCCTTTAATGATTCAAAACCAACCAACATCCAAACCCTAGACTAGTAAACCATAATCAACTACATCATTCTCATACAAATCATTTATCTTAAACCATAAATAGCAAGTAAGAAACTTGCCTCAATGAAGAAAATGCACATTTTCTTGGTGTGGGAGCAAGAATCCTTCTTAAATCTTCAACATCCTTTCTTCTCTCTACTCTCTTTAGTTCTCTAGGTTTAGGAAATACCATTAGGTGAATAGTGATTCACTCAAGACATAAATTGTGCATTTAGCCAAAATCCCAACTCAATTGATCAATATTGCGATAAAATAATACGCAATTGCATATTTAAGGGATAATCAATAAAAAATTCCCAAAATCTCAAAACACATAATGGCACAATATCTGACTATCTTGCACGTTCTGGAATCAACTGCGGCCTCCAAATTATCATTTGGACATTTTATAATTCAATTTAAGTTCCGGTCTCATTATTAAGCCAAATATCGTTTTAAATTCATATGGTATTAATAAGCATAACATAACAATATTCACCCATAGTTATGGTATATATGCAAACTCATAGTCAATATTAACTTTTATTCATTAAATTAGCACTCAAATCATAACCCAAAACTTATATCTAATTACCATACCTAGTAATTAATATAAAATACGTTCTCATAAGCGAGGGTTATTACATACTCCCCCCCTTATGAGGGAATTTCGTCCCCAAAATTCAGGCGTACCTTATAAGAAAAGATGTGGATATTTCTCCCGCATCTCATCCTCACGTTCCCACGTTGATTCTTTCACATTGTGATGACTCCATTGAAGTCTCACTAAGGGCACCGCACGAGACCTTAACTTGCGCTCACCATACTCAAGAATAGCAACCGGTTGTTCTTCATATGAAACATCGGGTTGCAAGTCGATATCTTCAAAAGGGATGTGCCAAAGAGCACCCTCACATCTTCTATACTTCTTCAAAGAGGAGACATGGAATACATCATGGATTTGTTGCAAAGGGTCTGGTAAAGCAAGTTGATACGCCACGGGACCAACTTTTGCAATAACTGGGAAAGGTCCAATAAAACGCGGTGCAAGCTTTCCTTTCTTCTCGAAACATTTAATGCCCTTCATTGGAGACACTCACACCAATACTTGGTCTCCAACCTCTAACTCCATGTGTCTCCTACCCGCATCGCATAGCTCTTTTGACGGTCTTGGGCTATTCGAATGCGATTTCGAATAAGTTCAATCTTTGAAGAAGTGTCTTGGATCATTTCAGGTCCAAGGAATTTGTTATCACCCACTTCTAACCAACAAGCGGGCGATCTACATGGCCGGCCATACAAAGCTTCATAAGGTGCCATTCCAATAGTAAATTGGTATGAGTTGTTATAAGCAAACTCAACCAATGGGAGGTATTGTTCCCAACCGCCCTTAAAATCAAGCATGCACATATGAAGCACATCCTCCAACATCTGGTTTACCCTTTCAGTTTGACCATCTGTTTGAGGATGATAGGAGGAGCTTAACTT
This sequence comes from Sambucus nigra, assembly GCA_949130495.1. Classification (NCBI taxonomy): domain Eukaryota; kingdom Viridiplantae; phylum Streptophyta; class Magnoliopsida; order Dipsacales; family Adoxaceae; genus Sambucus; species Sambucus nigra. The sequence continues at coordinate 369,177,468 of OX422212.1, forward strand.
CAGCTCGGTCCCCATGGCCTCTTAAAAACTTCGCCAAAAGTGGGACACAAATATTTTATCTCTGTCAGAAACAATATTTAAAGGTACCCCATGAAGTTTAACGATCTCTTCGATGAATAATTGGGCGTAGTGAGCGGTATCATAATCCGTACGTACAGGCAAGAAGTGTGCCGACTTAGTCAAACGGTCGACAATCACCCAGATCGAATCATGACCTCTCTGTGATCTAGGTAAGCCTGTAATGAAGTCCATCGAAATGCTTTCCCATTTCCATACTGGAATCTCCAGCGGTTGTAACAAACCTGTCGGTCGTTGATGGTCAATCTTAACCAAATGACAAGTAGTGCATTGGGATACAAACTCCGAGATATCCCTCTTCATACCAGCCCACCAATACTGACGGCGCATATCTTGGTACATCTTGTCCCCACCTGGATGTACCGTAAACTTTGACCCGTGAGATTCCGCCATCACCGCTCGTCTCAAGTACCCATCTTCGGGAACAATAAGTCTTCCATGGGAGCGTAGTCCACCCTCAAAACCAATCGAGTACGACTCCGCTCCTTCAGACAACAGTCAGTGTATATGGTCTTGACAACCTTTATCTCTTCCCTAGGCTTCAACAATTCTCGCTATAATCGTAGGAGTAACGGTCATCACGGAAATGAATGCTCTTACCCCCGCATCCTCCTGACTGAGCTCTCTCCACTTAGCATTCCACACTTTAGCTAAGTCTCCCTCGGGCTTCCTACTCAAGGCATCTGCTATTATATTCGCCTTTCTAGGATGATAATGGATATCAAATTGGTAGTCTTTCACAAACTACAACCAACGACGCTGACGCATATTCAAGTCCTTTTGGGAAAATAAATATTGCAGCGATTTATGGTCTGTGAAAAGACTAAACTTTTCCCCCAAGAGATAATGTCTCCATATCTTCAAGGCAAAAACAACTGCGACAAACTCTAAGTCATGCACCGGATAGTTCCTTTTGTGAGGCTTCAACTTACGAGAAGCGTAAGAGATAACTTGTCTTTCTTGCTGAAGAACACCTCCTAACCCTTGAAGAGATGCATCGGTGAAGACTAGGTATTCCAATCCCAGTTTTGGCAATGCAAGTACTGGAGCCGAAGTTAATCTATTTTTGAGCTCTTCAAATGCAGCTTGACATGAATTGTCCCAAACAAATCTCACTCCCTTTCGGGTCAAATTCGTCAACGGGCTAGCGATTTTTGAAAAACCCTTAATAAATCGACGGTAATAACCCTCCAAGCCTAGAAAACTACGAACCTCAGTAGGTGTCGTGGGCTGACCCCACTGTCTCACCGCAATCACCTTGCTAGGATCCACAGATACACCCTGGGATGACACCACATGACCTAGATTTTGAACTTCCTTCAACCAAAAGCCACATTTCTCAAACTTTGCATACAATTTGTGATCCCTCAATCTCTGCAGGACCAACCGTAAGTGAGTAGCATGGTCAGACTCTGTCTGAGAATAGACTAGGATGTCATCGATGAATTCAATAAGAAACTGGTCAAGGAAATCCCAAAACACCCTGTTCAAGATCCATAAATACAGCAGGAGCATTGGTTAGTCCAAAGGGCATAACCAAGAATTCATAGGATCCGTAACGGGTCAGAAATGCAGTCTTGGATACATCTTGCGCCGGTATTCTCAATTGATGATACCCGATCCTCAAATCGATTTTGGAGAAGTATGACGCTCCCCTAAGTTGGTCAAACAAATCATCGATGCGAGGCAAAGGGTATTTATTCCGGATGGTGACTTTATTCAACTCCCTATAGTCCACACATAACCGGAGAGAACCGTCTCTTTTCTTCACAAATAATACCGGAGCACCCCATGGCGATGTGCTACGCCTAATAAAGCCCTGCTCCAATAGCTGCTGAATTTGATCTCACAACTCACTCATCTCCAAAGGAGCCATTCGATACAGAGCTTTAGCAATCGGTCGAGTTCCCGGCATTAAATCAATCACAAACTCTATCTCCCGACTTGGAGGTAATCCCGGTATCTCCCGAAAAACATCCTCAAAGTCTCTAACAATTGGAAGAGAATTTAGGGGAACCACAACATCCCTAGATGCATCTTCCGCAATACAATATAAATAAGCACCCGTACTCCCTTCCATACAAGGCATAACAACCAGGAACATTTCTTGTCCCGAAACTGCAAAAACAATGCTTTTCCCATAACAATTTAATATCGCGCAGTATTTTCCTAGCCAATCCATACCCAATATTACATCATACCCGACCATGTCCAGGACGAGTAAGTCGGCCTCAAAACAAAAGTTACCAAGGTTAATCCCTACGTTTTTACAAATAAAGAAAATCAATGAACCATCACCCATAAAGGATTCAATGCTAGTGAAGGTGCTTTCAGCAGATTTTATCAAACCTGTGGTCTGAGCAAAACTCCTAGAAATAAAGGAGTGTGTAGCACCCGTATCAAATAGTACTCGACCCATATGCCTATGAACGAAAAACTTACCCTCAATCGCTGGCGGTGCCGGAGGAGCTGGTGGAAGCATAGCCTCCTGAATATGGTAAACCCATCCATACTGCAGTTGCCCCTGCCGAGGAGGAGCAATCGGATTAGGCGCCTGGGGCGGAAACTGTACATGCGGCTGTTGTGGAGCCTTAGGAAGATGCCCTCCAACCAACTGAGGACACGCCCTTTTATAATGGCCCAACTCCCCACACTGAAAACATTTATTAACTGCATTCTCCTGATTCCTACCTTGATTGTTTCGAAATTGTACCGCACCCCGGCCCTGCTGGCCCCTACCTCCATTTCTACCTCTACCTCCCTGTTGTTGTTGTCCGCCTTGACCCGGCCTGTTATTATTACTATTTGCACCAGCATTAAACCCACCAAAACGTTGACGCTTGGACAAATCCCCTTGCTGAGGATCCCTCTCTTTCTGCTTATTCCCCGAGGTTTGGGACGAAGAAGATGTACCCCCTCCGATCCCATTACTTCCCGGTTTCACCACTTGCCCCATTGGTGCAGCCTTCTTATTATTTTGCACAAATAATCTATGCTCTTGACAGTGAAGTAAAGCAGCATTCATCACGTCCCCAAAGGTTACCAAAGATATATTTCCAAGCAAATGTTGTTTTATTCGCTAGTGCAAACCTCCTACAAATTTGGAGATCCTCTTCTCTTCCAGAGTCACTTCATCCGGTATAAAGCTCGCTGACCGGGTAAACTCCTCTTCGTATTCGGCAACCAATCTCTCCCCTTGTACTAAATCTTGAAGCTTCCTCTGCATCTCCCTTTGAACCGCGGGAGGGAAATACTTTCCATCAAACAAAGCCCAAAAATTTGTGATTGACATTGTATCCCTTTGTTCGGGTGTCGTTATTGACTCCCACCAGTGTAAGGCCGATCCGACAAGCTTAAAGGTAACGAGGATTTTCTTTTTCTCCTCACTACATTCCACCATCCTAAGATGGCGCTGCATGTCCTTTTTCCACTGGTTTGCCTTTATAACGTCCGAACCTCCCTCAAAGTCTGGGGGATGACCCTTTAGGAAAGACTCTCTTACCCGTTCCCACTGAGAAGGTCCCGTAGGAACTAATGCTTCTTGTCCCCTTGCTTGAGCTTGTGGCATTTATTGTGCCACTGCAGTCATCGCTACATTAATAACTTGGGCCATGATATTTACTACATCAGTGGCACTGATATTCCCTGGTGGCGGAGATAAAGGACCAACCTCATCCTCGACAACCCTATTGCGTCTAGAGGGACGTCCTCTCTTTGGCGGAATCTGAGATAGAGAAGAGATGGAGTTAGAATATTATATAAAACAATCTATCTAGCAGAATATCACATACATAAGCAACAAGACAATCCTAACATTAAGCTCTATATCAAAGAACGCTACGGTAGAACGTGATAAGTCCGCATAGATCCTAAAGACTCTAGAACCTGATGCTCTGATACCATCTGTGACAACCCGCTATCCGAAGTAAAAGCTGGCCAACCCTAAACCCCGATGAAACAGGAATCATAGATGGATGCCATTCTCAGCATCACTATATCATACAGAGTATCAGGAATAACCACACAATATTCCAGAAAACGGGTTATCAAAAAATTTTAATTTGTAATTTAAAGAAAACACTTTCAACAACCCATAATAGAAAAAGAGGGTGGAAACTCCCACAAACATATATATGTAATCCAATAGATAAGAAAGGACCGAATAAAGCTTCGGTCGATACAATCCATACAACATACAATAAGTTTCATGTGTTACATAATACATCATTTAGACAATTACAACCATTTGGGCCACACGCCCGAATAAAGACTGATCTTAGCTAGAAAACAATAATAGAGGCGTCTACACAAAATATCCCGTGATACCCGCAAAATGTCACAGCTCCTCAACAGACTCAGAGAAAAGAAAGTCATTACGGGCGACCTTGCGGCGGAACACCTGGACGAATATAGAAGATACATACACAACAAGAAAACGAAGAACCGGCCAGAGGCCGGTTTTATATGATCACTAGATAAATAACAGGTATGACAATGATGTACATGTAAGCATGGATGATACGGATGATATTCTAGCATGGTAACATCATATAAAGAACTAAGACAGCTAAATGATTATTAAAATGAAATTCAATTATACAAAGAAATAAAAGTACTTATAAGCCTTTTTCATCTTTCATCATTTTCAATTCCATCTTCTTCCCATTCCTTATCAGGAATGCATTTATTACCATGTGCTCTTTATGACACTTATCTCAATAGTATGCTCTTTGTGGCATATACTTTGCTCTTTATGGCATTAATGTTCTATCGAGTCCAACTCGATAATAGAATAGTTATAAATATATATATAACGATTCTAAGACCGCCCGTCCGGGTTTCCCCACTGTGCGCGGCCCTAAATAACCATCATCTTCCAGGGCCTAACATAAGACAACCTGGGATCCTATCGTAAACTTCGGGAAGCGGCCATATCCCTGCGGGGTAGTCAAGGCCACACCCAGAATCTCCTACCCATCGCAGAAAAATATAAAACAAGCGCTCATATGGCCTAGGACTATATATACTCTGCATTGACTAACCAGGAGGCTTCACCTCACGCACGGACTTCCCTTAAGATGGTATTTAGAGAGGTGTGTAACATCCATTTTATTAATTTCCATTTCATGATTCAGTAAATTATGTTTTACTTTATCCATTTTACATTTTATCAAATGCATTATGGTATACTTCACATCATCATAATAACCTCGAAGAATATTTAAACTCCCAAGTTATCTCTCCCAAATGTCCTTGTTTGGAATTTATAATAACCCATCAAATGAGATCTAGTTCGCATTTACTACTAAAGTCTCCAAATTTGACCTTAAGATTTCCTAGACTCTTATAGAACTACCTGACAGAAGAAATGCCTAAACATTTCTTTAAATCCCCCCCCCCCCTTGACACGAGCCTAGATGAATCCCTTCGAGTCTAGGGAGTCGTCCGAACTCAACTAATACTCTAAGACTCTATTTTTACTTCATTTAAGAAGGTTCCTATGTTCCTATAAAAATAAGAAGTTAAAGACTGAAAATAAAATGTTTGGGAAGAAAACAGGGGACCGGTCGACCGGTCCCAAGACCGCGGTCGACCGCGTCTCAAGATTTGGCCTAAGAAGAAAAGCAGAAAGTTCATTTCGGCAGGGCCGGTCGACCGGTCAGGGGACCGCGGTCGACTGCGCCAAAATTTTGGGCCTTTGAAAGAAATGCAGAGAACCCTTTCCCGAAGACCCGGTCGATCGGTCTGAGAATCGCGGTCGACCGGTCCCTGCAGACCTAGACCAAGACTTCCTATTTTCAAGCAATTCTCAAAGCCAACTCATTTATTCCCACCCACACAACATAAATGCAACTACCACTACCATCAACATCAACAATCATTCAACTATCCTTTAATGATTCAAAACCAACCACCATCCAAACCCTAGACTAGTAAACCATAATCAACTACATCATTCTCATACAAATCATTTATCTTAAACCATAAATAGCAAGTAAGAAACTTGCCTCAATGAAGAAAATGCACATTTTCTTGGTGTGGGAGCAAGAATCCTTCTTAAATCTTCAATATCCTTTCTTCTCTCTACTCTCTTTAGTTCTCTAGGTTTAGGAAATACAATTAGGTGAATAGTGATTCACTCAAGACATAAATCGTGCATTTAGCCAAAATCCCAACTCAATTGATCAATATTGCGATAAAATAATACGCAATTGCATATTTAAGGGATAATCAATAAAAAATTCCCAAAATCTCAAAACACATAATGGCACAATATCTGACTATCTCGCACGTTCCGGAATCAACTGCGGCCTCCAAATTATCATTTGGACATTTTATAATTCAATTTAAGTTCCGGTATCATTATTAAGACAAATATCATTTTAAATTCATATGGTATTAATAAGCATAACATAACAATATTCACCCATAGTTATGGTATATATGCAAACTCATAGTCAATATTAACTTTTCTTCATTAAATTAACACTCAAATCATAACCCAAAACTTATATCTAATTACCATACCTAGTAATTAATATAAAATACGTTCTTTTAAGCGAGGGTTATTACAGTAATATCATTGAAAGTTATGATGTAGAGAAATTATGAAAATTCCTGGAAGTTGACTGAACGATGGATGAGCCTATAGGGCAGATTTGCTTTGTATTGAAGAAATGGGCATAACTTGCTCTAGGAACCTGGAATGATGTTTCATCTGTTATATTGGAAACCTAATATGATAATAATTGGATTACCAATAATAAATGAAAGCATGTTTACTATATGATTTAAATATGTTAACTATCTTGACATGAATATAGATAGAACCTTATCTATGATAAGTGATGTGAATGGGATCATATGATGCTTATAAATTGAGTTACGTTTAAGTTACTCTTTGGATTGTTGATATTTTAATGATGTTACTAATATTGTAAGAATTATAGTAAGGGAAGAAGAACTGGTTGAGAAAGTTCCGGACAAAGGCAAAGCAAAAAAGCCCATTAAGTTGCCAAGGTGAGTGTACTTACTGAGTTTAATATGGATAGGGTATATATATGATATACTTACTGAGTTGAATATGGATATGATATGGGTGATTATTGAATTGAATATAGATATGATATGTGTGGTTACTGAGTTGAATATGAATATGATATGTGTGGTTACTGAGTTGGATATGGATATGATTAGTGAGTTGATTATAGATATGATATGTGGTACTTACTGAGTTGAATATGGATTGGGTATAGATATGATATACTTACTGATTTAAATATGGATATGATATGGGTGATTATTGAATTTAATATAGATATGATATGTGTGGTTACTGAGTTGAATATGAATATGATATGTGTGGTTACTAAGTTGGATAGGGATATGGTTACTGAGTTGATTATAGATATGATATGTGGTACTTACTGAGTTGAATATGGATAGGGTATATATATGATATACTTACTGAGTTGAATATATATATATGATATGAGTGGTTATTGAGTTAAATATAAATATGATATGTGTGGTTACTGAGTTGAATATGAATATGATATGTGTGGTTACCGAGTTGGATATGGATATGGCTACTGAGTTGATTATAGATAAGATATGTGGTACTTACTGAGTTGAATATGGATAGGGTATAAATATGATATACTTACGGAGTTGAATATGGATATGACATGGGTGGTTATTGAATTGAATATAGTTATGATATGTGTGGTTACTGATATGAATACGAATATAATATGTGTGGTTACTGAGTTGGATATGGATATGGTTACTGAGTACTTACTGAGTTGAATGTGGATAAGGTATAGATATGATATACTTACTGAGTTAAATATGGATATGATATGGGTGATTATTGAGTTGAATACAGATATGATATGTTTGGTTACTGAGTTGAATACGAATATGATATGTGTGGTTACTGAATTGGATATGGATGTGGTTACTGAGTTGATTATAGATACGATATATTCTACCTAGTGAGTTAAATATGGATATGATATGGATGGTTATTGAGTTGAATATAGATATAATATGTGTGGTTATTGAGTTGAATATGGATATGCTATGTGTGGTTACTGAGTTGGATATGGATATAGTTACTGAGTTGATTATAGTTATGATATGTATGTATTCTATAATGATGTTATGGCTATTTATAGCCAAGAGATGTTATGGCTATTTATAGCCAAGAGATGTTATGGCTTATTTATAGCCAAGAGATGTTATGGCTTATCAACAGCCAAGAGGTGTTATGGCTTATTTATAGCCAAGAGATGTTATGGCTTATTTATAGCCAAGAGATGTTATGGCTTATTTATAGCCAAGAGATGTTATGGCTTATTTATAGGTAAGAGATGTTATGGCTTATCAACATCCAAGAGATGTTATGGCTTATCAACAACCAAGAGATGTTATGGCTTATTTATAGCCAAGAGATGTTATGGCTTATCAACAACTAAGAGATGATATGGCTTATCAACAACCAAGAGATGTTATGGCTTATTTATAGCCAAGAGATGTTATGGCTTATCAACAGCCAAGAGATGTAAATAAAATTAAGATGTCAATATAGTACTTTTACTATATAGAGATGTAGTACATTCACTGAGTTTTTTTTTTACTCGTGGTTTTATACGTTTACATTTTCAGGTTTGTATACTGCCGGCTAGGACACTCTGTGATCGGTAATTAAGAGAGTTGCACCGTTAGAGAGAGGTGGGGTTTAAGTATGAGAATTTTGTTATTTGTCACACTGAGGATTTTACTACGCTCATACATTGGATATACTAAGATAGCGTAGTTTAATTTGATAAGGGTACTAGTTAATCATAGTATGGTAGGTTTACTTAATTATGACTTTGATAATAATTACGTTATGATACAGAGAACATAATTACATTAATTGTATACATCATACATGAAATCTTAAAACGAATTATATTTTGATTGGTTCAAGATTACGATTTAATTACCATGAAATAAATGATTAGCACTGATATGGGTTTGGGGTGTGACAATGTTGATGATGTGGAAATATTAATTGCGCACACCTCCTACTCACAGTCTAGGGTCGTGACTACTGCCTTTACATAAAGACCACCAAACCCAACCATCATTTTCACTTTTCCCCTCTCACTCTCTAACCTCTCAAACTCTAAATTTCTTTACCATCTCTGGTCGAAATCTCTCTCTCTCTACACTTTTCGACCTCTCTCTCTCTAACAACCATCATTCCCTCCGTCCGACCTCTCTCTCTCTCTCTCTCTCTCTCTCTATATATATATATATATATATATATATATATATATATATTATTTATGCGTGTGTGTAATATATTATGTATGTATGTGTGTGTGTGTGTGCATGTATGTTTGTGTATGTATGTGTATGTACCCAAATACCTAATGATTTTTTTAACTAATTTAAAATTTCCGATTCATAAACCCTAATTAGTGGAAAATTTCCCCGACTTTAAAATTAGTGGAAAACACCCTAGTTAGTTATAAATACCCAAATACCCGATTCTTAAAACCGAATTAGTGGAAATATAAAAAAAAATCGTTGTGTATTTTTTAACTAATGTAGTGGGAAAATACCCTACTCCTTATTTACTAAACTCTAAAACTTAAGCCCAAGTCAATAAATCCTAATGACTAAACCCAAACACATAAACTCCAAAACCTAAACCCTAATACTTAAACCCTAAAATGTATACCATAAATCCTAAATCATATACCTGAAGCTATAAATTGAAAACTATAAGCCCTAAAGCCTAAACGTTAAAACCCGAAACATGTAAAAATTGATATTAAGATTTGAACCCCATTTGTACTAAAACATAAAAATTAAGCCCAAATCAATAAACCCGAATGACTAAACCCAAACGCCTAAACCCTATAACATAGACTAAAAATCCAAAATCATATACCCCAAATTTTAAATTGAAAACTATAAGCCCTAAAGAATAAATGCTAAAACCCAAAATATGAAAAAAAAAATATTTAAGATTTGGACCCCATTTATAGAATTTGACGATTGAGATTTGATATTGTAAGATACGGACTTAAATTTAGAGTTAGTGAATTTAAAAGTTAATCATGCTTAGTATAATTGTACCTTATGCTTTTAGAGTAGTACTTTTGATATTTACGAACCATGTTGAGAGATTTACTATGAGAACCCCATTCATGTTATAAGAATCAACGTGAATGCATTATTAATTACTTAGAACATTTCATACATATATGAGCCCTTATGATATAACACACTTAAGTTAATTACATGTCTTTTTTATGCAATAACATATATAAGCCCTTACTTAAGATATTATTATTATTAGAATGTGTTTTATCATGTAGACAATAAAAGGAGCGCGGGATAATGATCAATTATTGGTGTGGTTTTTGGATAGTGATGGTGGATTGCTTGGATTGATACCACATATAGACCTTCAAACTCTTGCCATACTCTCTCATAATAAACCCTAACAAAATATGTCTTAATAATTACTCTATTTAAATGTAAGAGTATTGGGGGGTTCTTTTTTTGGATTTCATTTCGGTGAGACGTCCCACGCATGGAGTTTAAATAAGGGTACTTGTGATGACTCAAAAACTTAATCAAACTAATATACCCTTATTTAAATGTAAGGTTATAATTTACATCCATTCATATAGGAATCGTATGTTAAAATAGGATAAACCTAAATCGGATCGGTTGAAAAATAATAACTAACTAATGATTGATTAGAGCCATTACTTGTAGGACTCATATTCACGCGCTCGTATATTTTTCTCAGGAAAAATGAGGCATGGTGATAATCACTAGAAACAAGAGTACGAGAGGTTGCAATTGGACTGCACTCATACATCTTTTATTGTGCACTCCATTTAGAGAGTACTCTTATTTACAATTACGGAAATAAGAAGATTGAATAGTTCAACTAACTTGCAAATCACGGAGTTCATCTCCAACAATAGTACCTGTTCATAAATATTCTATTTATCTGACCAGAAAGCTAGGATGAGGCTGTAGATAATATATTTCGCGTACATATTCATAATGTAGCCCTAACCTTGCTTATGTTGTTAAATAAGGCAAAAAAAAATCACCCATTATGAATACAACTACGTACAGAGATCATTGACCAAGATTATGGTGTCTCATGACATATAAACGTTAAATTGAATCTTTCTAATAAGTTAAAGAAGATGGGATTTCGAGTTCATGTCACGGACATCTATACACCAATCATAGATACACATCTCCTAGTTGGCTATGTATAAAAGTCAATAAGTTTTTAAAAACTAATACGAGACACATTAAACATATTTTAAAGTCTTATTATTAGGTGTGTATATATATATATATACACACACACATATATAGTCGTAAACATGATTAGTTAATTTTAATTTCATGCTATTATAATGATTTCTTCACTTATTATTTTATTTTATTTTTATAATGTTGAGCGACAAAACAGAATGTACCAAGTGATGAGGTGACACCCTAGCCATGATTCTCATCTCCTACACCCAACAAGAATTCTCATCACCACATAGTGCGCAATTCTCTACTTCACTATTGGTTCAGGCTACTACTCATTCTACGAGTAGGCGACAAACCCCTTTTACTCTAACATCCCCTCCCAGCGCTCTCGACACCTCCCAAGAAAATAAGAAGAATCCCTTTGGATTCTCACTACTAGTGAATAATCCTAAGGGCAATAAAAATGACCTCGATATATTTAAATCCCAATGTCTGTCACTTGGGAAAATGAATACGGGAGTCGGGGTAGCAGATAAACGAAACACAGTTCATCAAGCGATCAAGGATGACATTTATGACAAACTTTGCAAGAATTTTCATTCCCCAATCATTCAAAGCAAAAGGTTCTTTCTCGGGTTGCTTAATAGCTAAGAACATACCGAAAAAACATTCAGGAGAAACATTTCCCGAAGGGGGCAGCGAGCTCTAACAATTTGGCTCTGAGAGATAGAGTGCCTCCGTGTTGAAAAATTTATTGATCAATGGAACAACTCTCTGAAAAATGAGGCGATGGACAAGAAGCTAGTCCAGCGGGAGAAGAATAAACAAAACAGGGTGAAAATTTTTGATATCCACAGGCTGGAATCCAAATCCTATGAAGATTTGAAGAGTGAATGGTCAGATAAGATAAATGACGGTCAAGATGTCGATAAAGAATATAATTGGGCTAACTTGTACACTCATGCTCAACGGGAAAAAGATAATAAACTCCCATCACACTTTTCTAAGACTCTGGGATCGATAGAGGCCATTAGCAGTCAGTTCGGTTTAAACTCTTATGATGACATTAAAAATGATGCCCTAACCCAGACCTTTGGAATTGACAAATAAGGGAAGACGAGACGTGTAGGATCACATATGAAAAAAATCAAATTAAAACACACTACGCCTCTCATGGACAAGCCTTCTTCGGTCAAGAATCATACTCAACCCAAGAGGAAAGTTAATCCAAGACAGATGGGGATGCATGTGAGATAAAAAGTAACCTGGGAGTCTTGACGAGTGAAATTGAGCACTCTGTGTCCTAATTTACTTCAGGTTTTTGGTCCTCGATGCCTTTCAAGGTTTTACGTACCCTCCTTCTCAAGGTTTCCCCTATCCTCCCTCTCAAGGTTTTCCTTATACTCCCTCACAAATGTCGCCTCCTTATACATTCCCATCATAAATGATGCCTCCTTCATCATTCCACTCCACAGTGCCTCTGCTTACCACAGTCCCTGGGTCATCGTCATACACTCATAGTAACTATAGCGAGCAGTAATATTTCAGGGACTTGACTAATAGTAGGATTATTGGCGTGTGCACAATCATCTCTTTAATCATCAAAACTCTAGTATACAATCTCCCATTGAAGATGGGTGAGGCTCAGATACTAATTGATGAAATATACCAAGATTGAGGAACTATATCCGCGGCCTTTGACAGTAGAAAAGGGAAAAAACCGAAATACTACAAATATTATTTTATCACTTAGCCAGTTTATTTGTTGTTCAAGCCTGGGATATGAAAAATGTTTGACAATTTGTAATATTTGAGACAAAATTGTAATAATATTTTTTATTTACATTATATTAATATTTTTAATTGGAGTTTGAGTTGTGTTGACTAATTTGATTGAATTATTAATTGTTTGTTATTGTATGCAACATGACCTTCGTTTCAATTTATTAATATAGGTGAATTAAATTTGGAAAATTATTGAATGGATTTTCCGAAATACAAAGAGTGGATGGGGGAGAGTGATTGAATATCTAATAATCATGTCAAGAACATTCAAGAATTTATGAAATAGGCTTATGAAAATCCTAAAAGTGACAGGATTTCGTGTTTATGCACTCGTTGTATGAACAAAAAATATAATTCTTTAGAAGATGTTGAGTTTCATATACTAAAGTGGGGGATTTGGCAAGACTATAAGATAAGGACATACCATGGTGAAAATAATGTACCTTATGTTTTGGAATAATTACCGGTACCCGAATGGGTAATGAAACCCCACCAAGTGGAAGTGGTACATGATTCGACAACACATCATCCTCTGAACGGACCTAATTATTAATCCTTATGGACTCCACCACCCTAAAAACCACAAACCTATAGATACAGGTAATGCCCATTATAACCAAGTTAATGAATAAGTCGATGTTGAATTACTAGAAGATTGAGAATTCATACGACTAAAAGCTGACACGACTAGACCGTTGTACAAATATTGCGATGAATATCACTCGATATTATATGTAATGATTAGTTTTCATAATTTGAAGAGTCAATTTGGTTTGTTGGGAAACAGCGTAATCGAAATTCTTTAAGTTGGCTAAAAACATTCACCCAAAAGAGAACACATTACTTGATAATTATCCTAGCATGAAGTCCCAATGAAGTGCATCATATAGATTATGTAGTTATGGGATGCCAGGTTTGAAAATAGAACTCAAAATTATAAATAACTAGACTTAGGATTAAAAACACGCCACTAAAGGGGGTAAAAGTAAAACAACCCCTAAACGGCTTCGTAAGGGGCGTGAATACCTCGCACGGGACCAATGTTACTTGTAGAAATAGACCGCATAGTCATGGCGGTTTGAGAATATGACTAAAATTTATAAATAACCAAACTTAGGCTTGAAAACAAGCAGCTATAGGGGTAACCCAAAATAGCCCCCAAACGTTCCTATAGGGGGAGCGAACACCTTGGACGGGACCAATGTAACTTTTAGGAACTGACCCCAAAGTGACGGGATCCCCATTGTCAGAATAGGAAGAAAATTTATAAATAATCATAATTAGTCTTGAAAATGTCGCTAGAGGGGTAAAGCCAAAACAGTCGTAAAACTTCCCCTTAAAGTGCGCAAACACCTCGCGCAGATCCAATGTAACTAGTAAAAATTGACCGCATAATCACAGGATGCCCGGATTTAGAATAGGAGCAAAATTTGTAAATAACCAGACAGGGTATTGAAAACACGTCGCTAGAGGGGGTAAATCCAAAATAGCCTCTAAACATCCTCGTGAGGGGAGCGAACACCTCGCACGGGACTAATGTAACTCATAGGAACTAATCGCGTATTCACGGGACGCCCGATTTAAGAATAGGAACCAAATTCTCAAATAACCATACTTAGGCTCGAAAACACGCCTTTAAAGGGGTAAACCCTAAATAGCCCCCCATACGACCTCGTAAGGGGCGCGAACACTTCTCATGGGACCAATGTAACTCGTAGGAACTGATCGCGTAGTCTCGGGATGCCCGATTTTAAAATAGCATAAAAATTTGAAAATAACCATACTTAGGCTTCAAAACACGCCGCTGGAGGAGGTAAACCCATAACACCCCTATAAGGGGCATGAACACCTCGCACGAGACCAATGTAACTCTTAGGAACTGACTGCGTAGTCAAGGGATGCCCGATTTTAAAATAGGATAAAATTTACAAATATTCATATTTAGGCTTAAAAACATGCCGCTAGATGGGGTAAACCCAAAACAACCCCAAAATGGCTCCGTAAGGGACGTGAATACCTCTCACGGGGCCAACTCGTAGGAACTGACCGCATTGTCAGGGGATACCTAGTTTGAGAATAGGACAAAAATTTACAAATAAACATAATTAGACTTGAAAATACGTTGCTAGAGGGGTAAACCCAAAATAGCCCCGAAAGGGGCGCGAACACCTCTTACGAAAACAGTGCAACTCGTAGGAACTGACGGCATAGTCATCGAGTGCTCGATTAAGAGTATGATCAAAATTTGCAAATAATCAGACTTAGGCTTGAAAACATGCCACTAGAAGGGGGAAACTAAAAATAGCCCTTAAACGACCCCAAAAGAGTCGTGAACACCTCGCATTATTCCAGCGTAACTTGTAGGAACTGAGAGTGTAGTCAAGGGACAACCGGTTTGAGAATAGGACTAAAATTTACAAATAACTAAACAGAGGCTTGAAAACACGCCCCTAGAGGGGGTAAACCCAAAATAGCCCGCAAACGGCACCGTAAGGGGAACGAACACCTCGCACGGGACCAATATAACTCCTAGGAACAAATTGCATAGTCATGGGATGCTTGATTTCAGAATAGGTCCAAAATTTGAAAATAAACATACTTAAGCATGAAAACTCGCCGCTAAAGGAATAAACCCAAAACAACCTCAACACGGCCACATAAAAGGTGCGAACACCTCGTAGGGGACCATGTAACTTGTAGAAACTTATCATATAGTTGTAGGACTCCAAGTTTGAGAATAGGACCAAAATTTACAAATAAAAAGACTTAGGCTTGAAAATATGTCGTTAGATGGCTAAATTCAAAATAGGCGCTAAACGGTCTCGTAAGGGGCACGAAAATATCGCACGGGAACAGTGTAACTTGTATGAACTGATCGCGTACTCACGTGAGGATGGTTTGAGTAGGATAAGATTTTTTAAATAAACTGACATAGCCTTGAAAACACTCCACTAGAGGGGCAAATCCAAAATATTCCCAAACGGCCTCGTAAGGGGCGCAACACCTCGTGCGGGACCAATGTAACTTGTAGGAACTAACTACATTATCACATGCCCGGTTTGATAATAGAACGAATATTTGTAAATAACCAGATTTAGTCCTAAAAACGATCCGTTAATGTTTTTAAACCCAAAACATCCCTCAAAGGGCCTCGCAAAGGGAGCGAACACCTCCCATGGGACCAATGTTATTGGTAGAAACTGACCGCGTGGTCAGGGAATGAACAATTTGATAATAGGACAAACATTTGAAAATAACCACACTTAGGCTTGAAAACACGTCCCTAGAAGGGGTAAACTTGAAACAACTTCCAAATGGGCCATTAAGGGTGCGAACACGTCGCACGGTACCAATGTCACTCGTAGGAACTGACCGCGTAGTCACGGGTAGCTGGGTTTGAGAATATTATCAAAATTTGCAAATAACCATACTAAGGCTTGAAAACACACCGCTATAGGAGGTGAACTCAAAACAACTCCCCAAACAGACCTGTTAGGGGCACGAACACCTTGAACGAGACCAATGTAACTCATATGAACTACTCGCAGTATCACAGGATGCCCAATTAAAGAATAGGACAAAAAATTATGAATAACTAGACTTAGGATTGAAAACACATTGCTACAGATAGACCCTAAACGGCTCCTTAAGGGGTACGAACACCTCGCACGGTACTATTGTGACTCGGGGGAACTTACCACATAGTCACAGAATGCTGGTTTAAGAATAAGACCAATTTAGAGATAACCATACTTATGCTTGAAAACACGTTGCTAGAGGGGGTAAACCCAAAATAGACCCCAAACGGCCCATAAGGGGCACAAGCACCTCCCACTGAACTCTCGGTTTGAGGATAGGATTGAAGTTTGCAAATAACCAGGTTTGCACTTAAAAATATGTCGCTAAAGGCTAAACCCAAAACAGTCCCCAAACGGCCTCGTAAGGGTCGTGAACAACTCTACCAAGACTAATATAACTCGTAAAAATTAATCATGTTGTCACAAGACACCCAATTCAAGAATAGGACATAAATTTCTAAATAGCTAAACTCAGGCTTGAAAACACGATGCTAGAGTGGTCAACCAAAACAGATACTAAAAGGCCCAATATGGGGGCAAACACCTCGCACAGGACCAATGTAACTCATAGGAACTGATTGTGTAGTCACGGGACGCTCGGTTTCATAATAGGAGCTAAATTTACAAATAACCAGGCATAGGCTTAAAAACACGCCGCTAAAGGGGCCTCGAACGGGACCAATGTAACCGGTAGTAACTGATCGCGTAGTCACGGGATGCCTAATTTGAGAATAGGACTAAAATTTATAAATAACCAGACTTAGGCGTGAAGACATGTCACTAGAGGGGTTAAACCCAAAATAGGCCACAAAATTCCCCGTGAGGGGTGCAAACAACTCGCATGGGACCAACGTAACTCGTAGAAACTGACTGCATAATCACATGATGCCCGATTTAATAATAGGAACAAAATTTACAAATAATCAAACTTACGCTTGAAAATATGCTGCTAGCATGGGTAAACCCAAAACAACCCCAAACGACTCCGCAAAGGGCATAAACATCTCACACAGGATGCTCGATTTGAAAATAAGATCAAAATTTATAAATAACCAGACTTAGGCTTGAAAACACGCCTCAAGAAAGGGTAAACCCAAAAAACCCCTAAAAGGACCCATAAGGGAGGCGAACACCTCGCACAGAACCAATGTAACGCGTAGGACATGAATGCTTAGTCACGGGATGCCCGATTTGAGAATAAGACCAAAATTTTCAAATAACCATACTTAGGCTTAAAAACACGCCACTAGAGGAAGTACACACGAAATTTCCCCCAAACGGCCCCGTAAGGTGCAAGAACGACTCCCACAGGATCAATGTAACTCATAGAAACTGACCACGCAATCAAGGGATGCTCGGTTTGACAATAGGACTAAAACTTACAAATAATCAAACTTAGGCTTGAAAACACACTGCGAGAGGGGTAAACTCAAAACAGCCCCAAAATGGCCCAGTAAGGCCACAAAATCCTTGCACGGGACCAATGTAACTCATAGAAATCGACAACGTTGTTACTGGATGCTCAGTTTGATAATAAGATGAAAATTTTCTAATAACCAGACTTAGGCTTGAAAACTCGCCGCTAAAGGGGGTAACCTTAAAATAGCCAAATGGTCACGTAAGGGGTGCGATCACCTCGCACAGGACCAATGTAACTCGTTGGAACTGACCGCGTAGTCACAGGATGTCTAGTTTGATAATAGGATCCAAATTTACATATAACCATACTTAGGCTTGAAAACACGCTGCTAGAGGGGTAAATAAAAAACAGCCTCCAAACGGCCTCGTAAGGGACGCGAACACCTCGCAGGGGATGAATGTAACTCGTAGGAACTGATCGCATAAATATGGGATGCCCCATTTGAAAATAGGAACAAAATTAAAAAATAACTAGACTTGGGCTTAAAAACATGCAGCTAAAGGGGGTAAACCCAAAACCACAATCAAACGATCTGTTAAGGGGCGTGACCACCTCGCATGGAACCAATGTAACTCGTCAGAACTGATAACGTAGTCACGAGATGCCCAGTTTAAGAATAGGATCAAATTTTACAAATATCCATACTTAGGCTTAAAAACATGCCGTCAGAGGGGTAAACCCAAAACAGTCCCCCCAAACGGCCCCGTAAGTGGCGTGAATGCCTCGCACAGGACAAATGTAACTCATAATAACTGACCGTGTAGTCACGGGACTCAAGATTTGAGAATAGGGTCAAATTTGTAAATAACAAGACTAAGGCTTGAAAACACGCTGCTAGAGGGCTAATCCCAAAACATCCCCCGAACGGCCCGTAAAGGGCGCGAACACCTCTCACGAGACCAATGTAACTCCTAATAACAAACTACGTAGTCACGGGATGAAGGTTAAAGAATAGGAATAGAATTATTGAACAACCAGACTTATTCTTGAAAACATATCGCTAGAGGGGGTAAACCTAGAACGGCCCCGTAAGAGGCGTTAACACCTCGCGATATCAATGTAACTCATCGTAATAGACCGCATAGTTACGGGATGTTCGGTTTGAGAATATGACAAAAATTTGAAAATAACCAGACTTAGGTTTATAAACCTGACGCTAGAGGGGTAAACCCAAAACAACCTACCAAACAGCATCGTAAAGGGGGCGAACTCCTAGCACGGGAATAATGTAACCGGCAGGAACTAACTCACGGGACACCCAGTTTAAGAATAGGACTAAAATTTGTAAATAACCAAACTTAGGCATTAAAACATGTCGCTATAGGGGTAAACTCAAAACAACTCCCAAACGTCCCTATAAGGGGCTCGAACACCTCTCTCAAGACCAATGTAACTCATAGGAACTGACCACGTAGTCATAGGAAGCTCGATTTAAGAATAAGATAAAATTTTGGAAATAACCAGACTGGGGTTTGAAAATAACCCTCTAGAGGGGATGACCCCAAAACAGCTCCCAAACGGCCCCGTAAAGGGCGTGAATACCTCGTATGGGACCAAGGTTACTCGTAGGAATTAACTGCATAATCACGAGACACCCGATTTAAAAAAAGGACCAAAATTTTCAAATAAATAAACTTAGATTTGAAGGCACACCACTAGAGAGGGTAAACCAAAACTGCCCCGAAATGGCCCCATGAGGGGTGCAAACACCTCGTACAGGACCAATTAACTCGTAAGAATTGATCGCATAGTTACGGGATGCCCTGTATGAGAATTGGACCAAAATTTTTAAATAACCATACATAGGTATAAAAACACGTCGCTAAAAGGTGCAAACATAAAAGAGCCTCAAAATGGACTCGTAAGATGAGTAAACACCTCGCATCGAACTAATGTAACTCATAGAAACTGACCACGAAGTCACGGGACGCCCGGTTTGAAAATAGGACCAAAATTTACAAATAACCAAACTTAGGCTTGAGAACATGCCACAAGAGGGGTAAATTCAATACAGCCCCCAAACGGTATCGTAAGGGGTGTGAACAGCTCACACGCGACCTATGTAACTTGTAGGGACTGACTGCATAGTCATGGGATGCTTAGTTTGAGAATAGGATGAAAATTTGTAAATAACCACACTTAGGCTCGAAAACATGTCGCTTGAGGGGGTAAATCCAAACAGCCCCCAAATGGCCATAGAAGGGTGCGAGCACCTCGCACAGAACCAATGTCACTCGTAAGAATTGATTGCACAGTCACATGATTATCGATTTGAGAATAGGACCAAAATTTGTAAATAACCAAACCTTGGCTTGAAAACATGCTGCTAGAGGGTTTAAACCCAAAACAACCCCCAAACATCCCTATAAGGGGAACGAACACATCGCAGGGATCAATGTAACTCGTAGGAACTAACCGTGTATTCACGGGACACCTATTTTGATAATAGGACCCAAATTTGCAAATAACCATACTTAGGCTTGAAATACGCCGGTAGGGGGTAAACCCAAAACAACATGCAAAAGTTCCCATAAAGGGCGCGAACACCTCGCATGGGACTAATGCTATTCGTGAAAACTGATGGCGTAGTCACTGGATGCCTGGTTTAAGAATAGGACCAAAATTTACAAATAATTAGACATGGGGTTTGAAACATGCTGCTAGAGGGTGTAGATCCAAAATAACTTCCAAATGGCCCCGTAATGGGTGCGAACACCTCGCACGATATCAATGTAACTCATAGGGACTAACCACGTAGTCACGAGATGCCTGATTTGAAAACAGGTCCAAAATTTTCAAATGACCAGATTTCAGCTAGAAAACACGCCACTAGAGGGGAAAACCCCAAAATAATCCCCAAACGGCACTGTGAGGGGTACTAACACGTCGCACGAACCAATGTAACTTGTAATAACTGATCGCATAGTCATGGGACACCCGATTTGAGAATATGACCAAAATTTTCAAATAACCAGACTTAGGCCTGAAAACATGCTGCTAGAGGGGTAAACCCAAAACAACCCCCAAATGGCCTCGTAAAGGGCGCAAGCACCTCACACAGGACCAATGTAACTCGTAGGAACTGAATGCGTAGTCATAAGATGCCCGATTTGAGAATAGGAATAAAATTTGCAAATAACCAAGATTAGGCTTAAAAACACATCGCTAGAGGGGTAACCCCAAAAAGGACCACAAACAGCCCCGTTAGGGGCATGAACACCTCGTAGGGAACCAATGTAACTCATAGGAACTGATCGCGTACTCACGGGACACCCAATTTGAGAGTAGGATAGAAATTTCTAAATAACTAAACTTAGGCTTGAAAACACGCCACTAGAGGGGATAAACTAAAAATAGCCCCCAAATGGCCTTATAGAGAGCTAGAACACCTCACACGGGCCTATGTAACTCGTAGGAACTCACCACGTTGTCACGGGATATCCAGTTTGAGAATATGACTAAAATTTGCAAATAACCAGACTTAGTCTTAAAAACGTGCTGTTATAGGGTAAATAAAAAATAGACCTTAAACAGCCCCGTAAGAAGAGCGAACACCTCGGACGGGACCAACATAACTTATAAAAACTGATCATGTATTTAGGGAACACACGGTTTGAGAATAGGACCAAAATTTGCAAATAACCAAACTTAGGCTTGAAAACACGCCGCCAAAGGGGGTAAACCCAAAATAGCACTAAACGGCCCCTTAAGGGGTATGAACACCTCGTACGGGACCAATGTAAATCGTAGGAACTAACCACAAAGTCATCGAACTTCTAGTTTAAGAATAGGTCCTAAATTTGCAATTAACCATACTTAGGCTTGAAAACATGCCATTAGAGGGGGTAAATCCAAAACAACCCCAAAACAGCCCCATAAGGGACAGGAACACCTCTCACGAGACCAATGTAACTCGTAGGAACTGCCTGCATAGTCACAGGACAGCCGGTTTAAGAATAGAACCAAAATTTATAAATGATAAAACTTAGGCTTGAAAATACGCCGCTACAGGGGTAAACCTAAAATGGACCACAAATGTCCCCTTAAGAGGTGCAAACACCTCCCACGGGACCAATGTTACTCGTAGGAACTGCCCGCGTAGTCATGGGATGCCCGATTTGAGAATATGACTAAAATTTGAAAATATTCAGACTTAGTCTTGAAAACACATCGCTAAAGGCAGTAAACCCAAAACAACCCCCAAACGGACCCATACGGGGCGCGAACACCTAGCACAGGACCAATGTAGCTTGTAGGAATTAAAGGTGTAGTCACGGGATTCTCGGGATACTGAATACACGTCTTTCCTTATATGCAGCCTAAAAATAAATTTTTTCATTAAATGGATATGGTCATGACCCAAAGTTGCGACCCCCATTTTTTTTAAAAATAATATAATAACATGGTCACGTTCCTAACCGTGAGCATGCTTTTATATTATTTTTTCAATGGGGGTCACGGTATTGGGCCATGACCAATTGTCAGTCACAGACTAAGTCTGTAATGCCCTGTCCCCAATTGGTCACGGATCAGGTACGTGACCATCGGGTCACGACATCATGGCTCAAATAATGTCTTACACACAAGGTCGTGACCATGTCTTTTGGTCACAGATGAAGTTCATGACCACCAATATTATTCATGGTCTAAATGGTCATGGTCTTCATCCGTGTCTCGGAGCCATGGTCACGACCCAAATCCGTGACCATCTTCGATTTGTGGTGTAGTAATGTAAGCATGTGAAATATGATAAGAATAATCTAGTATCAATTAATACAACAAGTATGTGCTCCCCTACATGAAATAGCATAACAAATGTGTATCTCCCCCCAAATCCCGTAAAATAAAATGTCATGGGAACATGGAATCTCCCCCTATTAATGTTTCTCCCCATAAAGAAGAAAACATAAGATCAACTCCTCCTATATTGGAAGTTTCTCCCCCGTTTTGACATGAAAAAAGTCAAAGAGAATTATAAAGACATTGATAATAGGTAAATCATGGTAATAAGTAACAATCACAATGACCAGACAAGAACCAGTAAAGGAACAGGTAGTAAAAGTATGAGAAAAACCAAAGCTATAGGGGGAATAATCAAAGATATCAACATGCGTATGAGCATATACAAGTATATTAACATATGAATTTCAAAACGGGAACTATTAGATGAAATATATCAAGCAATAAGTATGTTAAGCAGGATATGTGATATACAAATAATCTAATGAAAATGAGATCATATATTGAGCATGGATATAGCAATGAGATCATAAAAACCATCAAAGTGTACAATAATAATCCAAAATTATTCCATGACAAACATAGGAGTAAAGAGGTACATCCAAAATGTCTATACAAACCATCCAAATATCAAAGTACCAAAGAAAATGGTACAAATATCCAAATAATACAAAAGTATCAAAGTACCACAGACGGTACAAAAAAGTCTCAAATGAAAACAATAGAGATATGTAGAAAATCTCTAATCATCATTTCTCATTTCATCCTCAACACATCTAACAAATGAAGTAAGGATAAGACTAGACTAGGATGTCACAATCATCTTCACATAGAACTCCCAAATAATGGTAGTTTTGGCTGACTGATGTGCCTGAGTAAAGGGCAATAAAAAATAATCTCAATCAAGGGTAAAGAAAATTGACTATCCTCACATCTATCAAGGTGATCCAAATCCATGTCTCCATTGATACGAATTACTCTAGAAATAAAGATCTCGGTGTGTGGGTGAAAATGCTATAGGCCAGAAAGGTTATAATATTATTAGGGTATACTCAACAAAAGTTAATTTTTAATTTTTGTCAAATTAAATATTAAACTTAAACAATTTAACCCAAAGTAAACTTGACATCAATTTTAAACAAGTTATGATTAAACTGATTAACCAATTTTATTTTGACCTAAAAATACATCTAGGTGAGTGCAGTATAAAATAAGGTAAATCAATCACAATGCCCGATGTACGAGACAAACCCACAAGGGGAAAAACCTCAGATAGCCCAGCCACACAAATTCACTATATTAAGGAATTACAAAAGTCGACAGATGACTTACACAATAACTCGACGCCCTCGCAAGCCTTCACGCGTCTTCGATCTTCAACCTCTCCTCCACAGCGAAAATGTAGGAATATACCCACTCAACTTCCATAACGTGTGAGTCCACACATGCTTCGATATCCACAAAAAAATTCAGCAACCGTCGACGAATTAGAACATGGAGTCCACTACTTCTTCACTACAACACCACAAACATGAAGTCCACTGCGTGAAAACATCTAATATGGACTCCGTCGTAGGTAACGACTCTCATAAGGATGTGGAGAATAAACCTTGGTTCCCAAAATAGGATCTTCAAAGAATATATGAATTGAAACTTATATCCTAAACAACTTGGGTATAAACTAGGGTTTTTTAGAGCTTTTTGAAAGAGTTTGGGAACTCAAAAGCAATGAAAAGGTCTCTAAGAAAACTGTTGCTTCGCGCTCCTATTTATCGATTTTCCAAATACGAGAGAATGATGAAAAACAATTTGTAAAATCTCATATTTGCGAAAAATCGCAGGTTCATTAGAATGACATTGTACCTCGTTCGAATGAACTATAGTAAATCTTTTGAACACCATTCAGACGATATTTCCAACGAAATTCCAACGAAGTGTAAAGAACATCTTGTTCGAAGTTTCGTTTGAACAGGTTCTAACGAGCTACCATATCTCGTTCGAATGACTTACCCATTTCGTTCTAACGAGGTTACGAAAAAAATATTTTTCTTCTAGAAAATATCATAAAGTAATAAATTCAATATAAAACATTTTTAAAATAACTTTATAAAATCCTAATACCTAAATATAAAATATCCAAGGATCAAAATATGTATGCATATATACCTGAGAGATCCTCGGAATATAAAGACGAAATGTGGCACTAAACACAGCATGATGATGCAGATCTTCTAAGTTGGTCGCTACATCTTCAAGAAACCACGTCATAGGCTTGAAAGGTCAACAACTCAAGTTCTAACCTATGACTCTAAGAGTTTTATCCATCATGGATTAAAGACAAATTATATACAATTTGACTCTGTTGGAAATTTTCCCTTACAAATCTTCCCTTTTGTCTATTTCGGGATAAAACTAAAAATAAAAACTACTATGGGCCATCAAGCTCTTCTAAAACTCAACCCTCAACACCGAAAGGAAAAAGTATAACTTGACTGACTCATAAACCTTGGGTAGCTTTGCTCGCTTGAAAAAAATTTCCGCATGTTTCAAACCTGCACACTTAAACATGCCTTTAAATGCAAAGAGAATATAAAGATATATAAAAATCTTCATAAGAATAAACTCCCCCTATTTTTAACGATCCCCGCCTTGTTAAGGTGTCTTCCCCTAAGATAAAGATCTCCTCCTAAATCTAAAGTTAAAGATACCATGGACAAAGAAAGAATGCATAATAAACATAATCTCCCTCATAAAATATATCTCCCACCAAAAGTGAGAACATATTATACTAATTGAAATTAAAGAAGAAGTAATAATATCATGCAATGTTGTGAAGTGCAAAAAACACAACATGGCAACATAAGATCAAATAATCCAAACAATGATCAATCAATACCAATATTGATGCAATAAATGATACCAACTTGAATACATAATGAAGCATGAGAAACCAATGTAGACACGCAACAAGAGATGTCAATATGATCATATATCATGTCAATTTGATTCAAAGATAAAGCATATGGAAGACGTGGATTAAATGCAAATGCAAGGACTCGAAAACAGAACGATACCATATATATAGATATGCAAAATATGAGAGTGGATCTCATGAGGTCTCCCAGTTTGAGGTCCCTGAATAAGGTTTATTTTTTTAAAATAGTAAAAAAATTATATTTGTGCTGGATTTTTTTTATGGTTTTTGAACATTTCAGTTGGTCCATATAAAAAAATCAACTCAAAATGATTTTTTTAAAATAACAAAAAGATCTTTTTTAGGTGATTATTTTTTTATGTTCCTACTGAAATGTTTAAAAACCATAAATAAAATAAGCCCAAAAATATTTTTTGACGATTTTAAAAAATGGGATCTCATTTAGGACCTCAAACTGGGACCACACTTGATCCTTTCTCTGCAAAATATAGTAATGACACAAATGCACATATATATAGGTACCAACGACCACAAAACACATAAGCGCTACACACTAGCGTAGTATCGATGTGTTTAAATAAGTGGGATGGAGTGGAGGGGGTGAATTAGAAATAAAAGAAATATGACCGATGACTAAAAAATGTCCAAGGAGTTCTATATGACTGCATTAACTTTATTAAGCAAAGATTTAACCTCATAGTGATAGATAAAGTGAAATCATAGATGGACAAACAAGCACATTGTACACTAGCCTAGAAAATATTGATGATTATCAAATCAATAGCGTCAAATACGACTTACTGTGAAAATCCATTGATCTTCAACTTATAACACCCTCAAAATATATATATATATATATATATATATATATATATATATATATATATATATATATATATATATATATATCATTTGCTTCACTTTCAATTTTGAAAATACCAATTTAATTGAAGCATCAAAGAAACAAAAAAATTCTTTGGTAATAATGCCTCACAATTTTTTTAGGATCTTGTCGATGATGGCTTTTCATGTAAGGAAGAATTCTCCCTTCATAGCCATAACCCGTGCACACTTATATTTATAATAAAATCACAAAAATCATGGATAGTGGTTCTTACATGTAAAAATCCCCTAACCAAATATATATTTATAATGACAATATTGTTAGGAGAACATCTCACTTAGCTCATGTTATATATGAAGTTAATATCTAAACGAGCTTGTGCATGTATGTGAGGAAGCATATGCAAAGTGAATCCATTAAGCAAGTCATGTTTAAACTACTCCATGAAACTATGATTAGGAACAATCTAATCATTGAAATCATAATCAAATGATCAAAAACGCATGGAAACATGTAATGAAATGGATTCAAACACAATAACATGACACACGAAATGTGTAAAACTAAATTATACATAAATCAAAAATCTTTTTGAGTTTTTAAATATTATTTAAAATGATACTAGTTTAATAAAAAAATTAACTCAAAAGAAAAAAGAAATTGTATTTTTTCAATAAGATCCAAAAAGGAAAATCAAAATACAAAAAGGATAAACATCATAGAACTAGAAAGCATATATATCATGAAGTACAACAACTAGAGTATGAAAAATATGCAAGCAATCACCCATAAGATATAACATGTGAAAAGGCATGTGCAAGAATGCGATAATCAATGAGTCTGACATTTAGCGCATCTAAAACCGATTTCCTAACCCAAATTTATGAATAATTAACGTGTCGAATTTTAGAGACTATGGGAATAGTAGAGTTCAACTTCCTAGGGTCTTTTCTAATATCATAGCAAAAATGCCTAAGGTGTACTTTCCTACCACAATGTGTGCATGTGTAAACAAGACGAGAAATGAACATTTTCTAACACCCTAGGTTGTGGTTGACCCTCTAAAAAAATGATGTTCTTCGCTTTAGCAATGGAAGAATTCGAATTGTCGACGTTAAGTACCATCATTATTTGAGTCTCTTAAATCTTATTCTAACTTCAAATTTATAGACTCAAGCAAAAACTTAGACCCCTCCAACGTTAGGGACTCCTTCTTCAAATTTTCAATCACTCCTAGAAGGTCATCTCATTCATCCTCAATGTAAGCGAACTAATCCCTAAGAGTATTCTCACATGACCTTAAAACATTTATCGATTTATCATCATCCTCAATGACACATTCATTAACTGTGACGCCCCATTTTTGGGTGGTAATGCGAAAAACCTTTTTCTAGTTTAATTTCATTTAAGAAAATCCCCTTTTTGAATAAAAAATTGCTTATTGATTTGTGTTGCAAAATATACTTAATTTAATTAATGAAATGAAGTCGAGCTTATAAAATTCATAGGACCACTTAAAACAAATGAGCTTTGTAGTTTCATTAAGTAAATAGCCATTAAAGGAAAATCTACATTTGCCCAATATTATTAAAATCAAACTTAAAGTACTTGCATAACAGTCTGAAATAACAAGAACCATAGTTCAAAATAGATTACGTATTAAATAAAATATCAACCAGAGATCTACGGGGGTGAATAACTCTCACTTCCTTTCCTGATATCCTTATCGTTGCCTCTACCTGAAGTACCTAGGGGGTTGGCAAACGGAGGGGTATGGACAATATCACAGTAGGAGAAATACTAATAGAATATTATTGATGATGCTAGAAACAGCACCACCGGATGAGATGTTCATAATCACAAGCTAGTGAAAATAATGGCAGCACAAGAGTGTATATATATATAGTAGAATGAGGTGAGGAAAAGAGGACGAACACTTGTATGTAAGTGGTTCAGCCAATATGGCCTACATCCACTGTGAGTGTGTGAGTAATATCACTAGAAGAAGGCACTAATGGCCATGGATACAATCTCTCAACCTTTCTCTCTCTACTGTGTAAAATGACAGAATTTTATCTAGGGCTGCAATTATGGATCCTTTTACAAGGTAGAGGATGACCTCTATATATAGTGCTTAGGGGGTGTAATGTACCCCCCAAGCATGCAATGAGCATGTGCATGAGAATTGAACCAGTTTAAATATGACACCTGGCTGATCATATATAGATAATGATGACCTCAATATTCCCTCACGTGAGGGGAATGATTTAGTTATAACTGATTTATCCACGCATTCCAAACCTTGCATATACTTGTAAATGCTCGTCCATGTCCTTGACTGCTACAACCTCGGCCTGGACAAGTAAGAGGTTGGTGGAGTCAGATGTAGTTACTTTGCGTTGTCTAACTGTGAGAACCTTGGCCAGGAGGGCTAGACGAGATTAGATATGAGGTAGTTGTAATGTTGGCTGAGGCCGATGATGACATTAGCAGTGGATTAAACCCATGAGACATCACTGATTTCGGCTAATGACTGCAACGTCAACTGGGGCCGATGATGAAGTTGGGAAATGATTGAGCCCCGAGGCCTTGCTGACCTCGGTTGATGACCATCCGAGGTTGATATATGAAGAGTCGACGTTATGTGAGTCATCCTTGCTAATGGTTCAAAAGTTTTTGTCACCTCGGCTGTGAGACTGGTCGAGGTTAGTTACTTAGAGTAAAAGGGTGCACTTTGGGCACATCAATCACCCCTTAGCCCTTAGTCTTCTATGTAATTAGGTGCCTAAGGGGTATGGAATTGAGGCTGAGGCTGGATTTCTCTGGGTGCCAATATTTCCTTGCCACATGTCACCTACTGAAGTGAGTAGCTTGCTTATCAAGGCATGACGATTCTAATTTATCCTTTAGGTTCCCTAGGGCAATGATGGGCCATCGAAACTCACGCCTCATTATTAAGTGGGTTTAAAAACCCTTTTTCTCTTTCTTCATTTTTTCTCGCCTTTGCTTTCTCTGTAACTGCCCTTTATTTTTTATCCTCCATTATTGGCTGCCACCGAAGATTTCCTCTGCTTTCTAATATCCTCTTCCTTTACCCGCGATTAGTCAGGTACCATCTTCATCCTTATTTACCATTTTTAGCCCTTATATTTCATTTATGAATTTTCGGTGGTTTTTTTTTCGGCGAGTGGTTTCTACTAGTGTTGGTGGTTATAAGGCTAGGATAATAGTGGTTGAGTGTCTCAGGGGAAGTTGTAGGTAGCTCCAAGGTTGTTTCATCCAGAAACATCCCTCTTTTAGGTTTCTGGTGAATCTTCGGTCACCTTCTCCGGCGTCCTTGTTCTTAAATGTTCTTAGTGTTCTTCATTAGAAACTTTCTAACTTCCCTTTTTTATCTTTAGTTTATATTGAAAAAGTTGTTTGCCTGTTTGTTGTTTTAGGTCCAAGTGTAGTGCCGTCTCACTTATGCTCAGACCTTTGTACCAACTCATTTAAGATTTCACGTCTCTTTATGAGAAGACCTTTAAGAAAATTAGGCAAATAGAGCTAGCCCAAGAGGAAGCTCGTAGGGCTGAGGCCTTTCCTCATATACCTATCTTTCCTCCACCTATGGAGGTTATCTACTTTGAGCCAGCCAAGCCTGTTGAGCCTGCAGAGGTTCCTGTGGACCCAATACTAATTTCTGTGTCGTCCTCCTCAAACCCCATGTCTATAGACTATTTTAGAGAGGCTATGGATTACACTCCTAGGCAGGGTGAGGTCCCTAAAAAAGTCGAGGTTTCGAGTCGTGCCTCATCTCACCATGGTTTTAGTAACTCACATAGGTCTTCAGATGTTGAGATCATAGGGCCAAGTGTGGCACTCCCACCTCCCATTGATGTCACTCCTCTATCAGCTGCTACTGGGGATGAATTTGCTCATAGGTTCCCTGGCGATGTCCCTGCACCTGCCTAGGATAACATTGCTGGGAATGGTGATGATGGAAAAGAGAGTGATGTTGATATGTCTGCGGCGGTCGATATTGAGAGCTCCATCAGTGAGTATGACCTTCTTTATATTAGGTACCTCTACTTCATAAACTCTTCCATCGTCCTTAGGAAACCTCTGAGGGACGAAAGGGCCTTTAATGGCCAAGACGGAGAGATCTGTGTTTATGAATAGATGTTTAAATTAAGCTTTAGCCTTCCTATCCACCCTTCCATCAGAGCTATACTTTCCCATATTAATCTATCCCCTTCTCAATTATCACCAAATGCTTGGAGGGTCATGATTGGGGCCATCATACTTTGGAGGGATGTCCACCACTCATACCTTCCAGTAATGGTTTTCACAGATTGTTATGTGCCCTCCTCTACCAAAAACCACCATAGCTATTTCCATTTCTTAGCTAGGAAATCAGAGAAGAAAATGTTGTTGGCTACCCAAACTTCAAACCATAACTAGAAACCTCAGTATTTCTTTACTTTTGGGGCATGGGAATTTAGTCCATATGAGGCTTCTAGAACGTCGATTCCAAGGACTCCTCTGAGATGGGGGAAGGTCTCCCTTACTGCTAAAGCTGACCCTGGACTTAGCTAAGACAACTGCCAAAAAGTTGAGGATCTTCACAATCAGGGAGAGCAGGGTCGTCTTGTAAAACATAAACATCTGATGACCCACTACTACCTCTCTCAGAAAGGTTTAGGGGTTCGTACCTTGGAAGAGCTTCGTAAGTCTTAATATTTCAGAAGTTATACCTCTTGCTTTTAATACCTCTGGCTTATTAACTCAAATATTTGTCTCTTGCAGAGTGCCCTAAAGGCATATCCGACGACCTTTGGGAAATATCTGCTCCAGGTCTGGTGAAGCTGATGCAAAAGAGGGGTGGCAAAAATTTACCCCCTCTTATAACCAAGAAGAATGTCGGCACATCCCAGGCTAATGCTATAAAAAAAATAGGAAGAGCACAGTTGACCCGGATCATCTGAGGTCGGGCAAGACTCAGAGAGGGGATCGTGCCATTCCCATCTCGACAAATGATGCCCTGGATGCTCATCTTGCTCAACTAAAGATCAGTGATAGCCTCATGGGCCACAGTGTGAAGGTTGTCGATGCTATCGGCACAATAATGACTGAAGAGGATAAGTGCTTCTTACGCTCCTTGGACATCCCGTTATTGGCCAAGTTTGGTCTTTATAAGTCCATTCAGGTACTAGTTTTTACTGATTTTGAATGGCGTGTAACCTCTACTTTTTAAAAGTTATAGCTCATATTTTCTTACATCTGATCTTCTTCTGCAGGGTGTCTTTTCCTTCCATCGCCTGGTAGACTGGACTCTGAAGAAGTTGCTCCTTATAGAGAAGGGTCAAGAAGCTGAGAAGGTTCAAGCCTCTTTGAATACAGAGGTTGAAAGGCTAAAGGGGTTGGTCAAGCAGATGGACGATGGCATGTCCAAACTCAAGAGGGACCACGACATAGCCCTGAAGGCTAAAGATGATGCCCTTCAGAGTAAGGTGAATGCTGTAATCAAGGCTGCTTTAGATAATAATACAGAGAAGACCATTGAAGATTATATAGTCTAAATTTGTTAGTTTTGGCTTTGAATACCTTAAAAGAGGC
Organism: Sambucus nigra; assembly: GCA_949130495.1. Lineage (NCBI taxonomy): Eukaryota > Viridiplantae > Streptophyta > Magnoliopsida > Dipsacales > Adoxaceae > Sambucus > Sambucus nigra. The sequence goes on from OX422212.1 coordinate 369,209,738, forward strand.
ATCAAAGCAACTAGAAAATGGGCAGTCTCCAAGGAAAAAGAGTCTGGGTGCCTGACTGCTTCAGACTTTGAGGGCCGTGACTTTGGTGACCCCCAATTTGCTCAGGCCTTACAAGAGGTTGAGGAAGCCGATGTTGCTCCAGCTGAGACTTCTCCTTTAGAAGTCACTGAGACTGAAGATACTAATCCTCAGGATGATGGAGCTGAGGTGACAAACGTCGACCGTGACGATATGACCATAGCTGCAAAGACTTAGGCAGTTATAACTTTTGATTTCCTTTCTTGTATATACCTCTTAACTTTTGTGAACTCTGATTTGTAACTCTTGAATATTGTTTAATGATAATCAATAATCACAGCTCCTTTTAATGTTATGATTGTGCTACCTCTTGAATGTTTGGTTAGGGTTTGAGGTCACCATATAATGATGTTTACCCTCATTAATTACCACCAAACTAATGATGTTTAAGGTTTGAGGTCACCATATAATGATGTTTAAGGTCTGAGGTCACCATATAATGACTTTTCACCTCATATTTTCCCAAACTAATGATGTTTAAGGTCTGAGGCCACCATAATTGATGTTTAACCTCATATTTTTACCAAACTTATGATGTTTAAGGTCTGAGGTCATCATAATATGATGTTTCACCTCATAAGTTACCACCAAACTAATGATGTTTAAGGTCTGAGGTCACCATATAATGATGTTTCACCTCATGGATTACCACTATACTAATGATGTTTAAGGTCTGAGGTCACCATAATATGATGTTTCACCTCATAAGTTACCACCAATCTAATGATATTTAAGGTCTGAGGTCACCATATAATGATGTTTCACCTCATATTTTCACCAAATTAATGATGTTTGAAGTCTGAGGTCACCATAATATGATATTTCACCTCATAAGTTACCACCAAACTAATGATGTTTAAGGTCTAAGGTCACCATAATATGATGGTTCACCTTATATTTTCACCAAATAATGATGTTAAAAGTCCGAGGTCACCATAATATGATGTTTCCCCTCATAAGTTATCACCAAAATAATGATGTTTAAGGTCTGAGGTCACCATAATATGATGTTTCACCTCATATTTTACCACCAAACTAATGATGTTTAATATCCGATGTCACCATATAATGATGTTTCACCTCATATTTTCACCAAATTAATGATGTTAAAGGTCTGAGGTCACCATATAATGATGTTTCACCCCATATTTTCACCAAATTAATGGTTTAAACATAATGCAACAAAGTATTGGCACAGAAATTGCTATCTTTTCATTAACATCCTTTGCATAAACTGGAACATGTATTACAAAAGGATAAAAACAAACTGCAACATCATATGTAATATTTCTTCAAGTGGTCGACATTCCAATTGTTGGAGAAAGGTTCTCCTTCAAGGTTTTCTAGCCGATAGGTACCGGGCACAACCTCCTCAACTATTCTGTAAGGACCATGCTAGTTCGGATGGAGATTATTTGTTTTTTACAATGTCTTCTTTAGGACTAGGTCTCCCACAACTATAGGCCTTTATTTCACCCTTTGATTGTAGAATTTTGCAGTTCTTTGCTGGTATACTGCTTGTCTTATCTCTTCATCCTCTCTTCTTTCCTCGATCAAATCAAGATTAAGTCTTCTCTCTTCCCCATTCCTCTGAGGGTCATAGGTATGAACTCTGTGAGTGGAAAGTCCTACTTCTGTAGGGATGACAGCTTTTGAACCATGTGCCAACATAAAAGGAGTCTCTCCCGTTGGTGTCCTTATTGTCGTCCTATAGGCCCATAACATATCATATACATCCTCTGTCCATCTCCCCCTGGCCTCTTCTTTATCCCATCAAGTATTATTTGGTTTGTGACCTCAGTCTGACCATTTGCCTGGGGTCAGCCAGGAGAAGAGAATAACTGCTTGATCCTTACTCTTTCGCAGTATTTTTCTAAGGAAATATTCTTGAACTGGGTCCCATTGTCTGAGATGAGGGTAGTTGGAAGACCATATCTGTATATGATGTTCTTCCAGATGAATTGGAAGGTCTTGTGCTCCATAATTGTGATCATTAGCTCAGCCTCTACCCACTTGGAGAAATAATCAATTGCCACGATCCACTACACCAAATCTGTCGAATTATCACGGTCATTGATCTTAACAAGTTGGACTTGTCAAGGTCATTGATCGTAACAATTCTGGGGGTGATAAATTTTTTTATCACGGACTTATCACGATCATTGATCGTGACAAGTTCATTAGACTTGTCACGGTTATATCACGGTCCTTGACTGCGACAATCTTTGTCACGGTCCTTAACCGTGACAAACCCGTGACATTTAATAAAAAATTATCACGGTCAGTGACCGTGATAATTCTGGGAAGAATTAAAAAAAATCTGTTGGGCAGTATGGCCACTGCCACTGCCCAGCAGTATATATGTACCTGTTATAGCAACGTTGTACATGTTCAAACATTATATATCCAAATAAAATAGATATTACAAATATACATTCAAAATAGAGACAATACGCGTCACGATATAATCCAAATATAATTCAAATGTACCAACTTAAAAACAATTCAAATGTACCAACTTAAAAATAATACAATTCGATTTAAATAATGTCACTACATGTCTTGGGTAAGGTTAAATCCGAGGAGGTGACTAGGACACACGATATACGAATTGACACACCCACTGATATACATAGTGCCGCATTGTTCGCACAACCACAACTGGGAGTTCTCCTTCCCGGTTATTACATGCGTGACAAGCACCTTGGACTCGATGTCTTGAAGCTCACGTCCGTGAACTAGTCCACCCTGGACGATATTCGGGTCCCTTAACCCCCGCCCTATCCGCTGGCCATCAAATATGTCCAGTATAAACACGCTCGGCCAAATAGGGAAGTGGATCATCAAAGTCCACACGTGTCGACGATGAATCAGCCAGGTCCACATCCTTGTCATCCTTCACCTCGTCCTCCCACACCTCCTCCCCCCACCTTCTCCTTCCCTTTCCCCTTATATTTTTCGTTGCCCAACGAACGCTTCATGAATGAGAACATATCTTGGACCGTCTCCTCCAAATGGGACAGCTTCGCGTCATGCGAGTCCACCGTTCGAGCCAACCCGGTGTCGCTCATCTTTAATCTGATGATCCTAGATTTGGCCACCCGCGAGCTCACCCCCTTGTCCTCCCCTTGCGATCAGAGCCAAGAACTTGGCTGAGTGCGTCTGTGGACAAAGATACCTTGTCGGCATCAGACTGCGCCTCATGTACTTCCTTAATCTTTGCCTGAAATGATTAGTAAAATAAGTAAATTAAAAAATTATAACATAATTAACAAAAAGTAAACGATCAGATTACTTACAATCATTGCCACGACGCTTGAGGACACCTCCTTTTCCTTCCCCTTCTTCCTCCGAAGAGCCACATAAGTATCGAGCCTATATGGCCTACCCCCAGGGCCACTCTTTGTCCCCTGAAATAAAATAAAGTAAAATTAGTATCGGCTCCACAAAGTAAAACAATGCAGAATAATATATTTCTGTAGTTATAAAAAAATTAAATCTTACCATCATCCTATGCTCCACCTCGGCAAAAAACGTCCGGCCGGAGTAGTGTACATCCGTCTTTTTTGCTCGGTTTTCCCTCCCTAATTGGTGAGATGCCAATTATCGCTCCCCGATCTCATTGTCAACAAACTTTTGCCATTGTGCCAATGAGATCGGCTCCTTCGGCGGGACGGATTCACGCCTTTGGATAATGGACTCTCGTGTCTTCCCAAAGTATCGGGTCAGCATATTTTTCTTCCACGTCTTGTGTTGCTCCCTCAACTGCTCCAAGATGGAATCGCGTAGCTTTTGATCCAGGCTGAATTGTTCCTGTCCAACAAAGACAATGTTAGTTGCAAATAAATATAAATATAAATATAAAAAGAAATTGAAATCGAAATTGAAATATTCATATTCATATGAATATAAATATAAATATAAATATATAAATACATTACCTGTAGTGTCACCCAAACAGCTAACTTGATCTCATATGGAACCTCCTTCCAACTAATGTACCCCGGGCCGATGATCGTCTTTACCGGCTCGAGGGATCTCGATAATAGCCCCGACTTATTCTCGATGGCCATCCCAAATTTTCCATATTTGGGGAGCCTAGGGGCCGAGGAGCCCTAGTCGCCTTCGCTACCACCAAGCCCAGATGACATCATCATAACAAGCATCATCATCCTCGCCTTAATACCTGAAGGAGACATTTGCTGTAAAAAAATGTTATTAGTACATATCAAAATGAATTAAAAGAAGACAAGCAAATATGTACAATTACTACAAATAAAAATGATTTGTTACTGTCAAACACCTCAATTCTGAATTCCAAAACAATAGCATCTAGCTCATAATATGTACAATTACTAAAAATTCAAAACATCCCCACCCCTACTGCCCACACACACGCACACTACACAAGAGTGAAAATGATAAAGTGCAAATCAATTAAAAGCATTAAAAATGGATGTTTCAGTACAAATTGGAATATTTATTACAAATTGAAAAGTTATTTAAAATTCGAGTTATCATAAAAAATGGATTGATATTTGAAAGGAGCAGCCAAGTCATCCACACTACTATTTAGACGTTTTGGCGCGTGTTGAAAAATTGACCACGGCTCGTTGTTGATATACTCCGAGTAAAACAATTGGTTAACCTTTTGAAATGCACAAACAAATGGTTCATCGCTTACGTGGTCGTTGCTCTTCAACTTGAACAAGTCAACCATGATCAAATTGGTAACAGGATCAACTTTACAAGTATTTTTATCCTCAACTCTTACCCAGTCACAATAAAATACAACTTATTTGAGGATTATATAATCCAATTCAAATATATTTCGGATTACACCATAGTAAGTCATTTCAGCTTCAACGAGGTTTTTATCTTTTGCGCTCGCTCGAAAGAAAGTAAGAGCTTTGTATGAAATGCCCGAGTTCTGTACATTTGTACTTTCCTCGTACACTTAAGCGCCGAAAATGTAACCGTTCAATGAATACTTTTTGTACTCTTGTGCCACGAACAAGGGTCCAGTGACTAGAAGAGCAAGCCTTGATGTCGCATCACCCGTCTTTAAGAGCTGAGAATATAGATAAATTAATCATATTAGTTGTAAAATTTGAGTGTAATGTAACGTTATATAACGGCCATTTTCATTATAACTACCTCTTGTGTCAACCACAGCCTAAATTCGTTGTCTGATTGTACTATTGTTTTTCGTCTTTTATTGTTCTCACAGGCTTCATAATTTCTGCATATTACAAAATTAATCATGTATAAAATAATCTAAAATAATGTTAAATATTATAATAATCGAAACTTACTTTTTTCATTCTTCGACATCTTTATGTGTGTTAAATAGATAACGAGCTGCTTGTTCATGTTGCAAACTCGTTAATTTCACTCGTTTTCCCATCACATGACCACCATCATCGACGAACTCATCAGTGTCATCAACGCTAGTCGAGTCAGGCATATATTACCGAGAATATATTGATGACTCCATGGTGATGTATTCCTCTGCAATTGATCCTGCAATGTATCGCGTATTCTTGACGTAATCTTTAAAAACTTTCATCAATCTTGCAAACGGATACATCCATCGATATCTAACTGGACCACAAAGAAGTGCCTCATCGCATAGGTGTACCAACAAGTGAACACTTATGTCAAAGAATGCTGGGGGAAAGTACTTCACCAACACACAAATCGCTTCGGTCACCGTCAATTTTACGGCCACTATGTGTTCTCGATTGACTACCTTCTCACACAAGAGTAAGAAGGTAATACTAATTTGCATAATAGCCTTTCTTAAATCCTTTTTCTTGGAGAAACAGTGCTTAAACAATAGAGGAACCAATTGCATGATCACATGCCAATCATGGGACTTACACCTATGTAAATCATGAGTAGCATAATTCACAATCCTTTGCAAGTTGGACGAAAAAGTATATGGGCCCTTCAAATTATATATTGTGTCTAAAAGCACCTTCCTTTCCCCACTCGTTAAATTAAACGCACCAGGGGGAATTATTTTCATTCCCCTACTATCTTCTTTCAACCATAGTTGTGGCTTAAGTTTCAATGATGTAAGGTCTTTTCGTGCATTTTCTCCATCTTTTGAATGACTCCCCCCAAGGAAAGTGCCCATAATATGTTCAGAGAAGCTCTTCTCTGCATGCATCACATCCAATACATGGCGCACCGGGTTATTCTTCTAATAAGGCAAGTCAAATAACAGGATGGTTATTTGGAAGTGTATTCTCCTTGGGTAATAAGCCCTTCACCCATTTCAGAATTCCTGTCACGCTATTGCGAGACAAACCGTATTGCGTCTTCAAACTGTGCAAACCAACCATGGCATGTAAATTTATTTGATCTTTCTCACAGCCAGAGTATAACGGTTGGGTCGCCTTAAATTTTAAACTTTGGTAGTCATCGTCAAGTTTTATCGTGATATCTTCACAAGCACTTGAACCTTCTACATCATCAGTAACTTCATTCTCTTCTGCTTCATAAACTCTGTACGCATCATCAAATAAATCCTCTAACATTTTATGATCTACGTCATCCCCTTCTACATCTATCCTACTTGTTGAAGGTTGTTGTGAAGTTTGGTCGGGGACAAAAGGAACTTTCAATTCATCGTGAAAACTCCAAAATCGATAACTATGTTGCATACCCGATCTTAACAAATATAGTTTAACTGTTTTTCACTCAAACACCTTACCATTATTACACCTAGCATATGGACACGAAAACTCTTCATCATTATGACATCTCTTTGCATATTTCACAAATTCGTTAGCACCTCTGCGAAACATATCCCCCATTCTATTAGTCTCACCCATCCACTCTTTGTATTTCGGATATCCCATCACAGCTACCACAACTAATCACCTATTAAAGGTACGAAGCGTATATTCATGGATTAGTATAAACAAAACTTAAATTTATAGTATGTTTCCTTTAATTATGTCTTATTTATATTCAAATTCAATTAATAATAGAAATTTCTATTTCCTCCATCTCCTCTAAAGGTTAAGTGGTCATATACCATTCAAGACCGCATTTTTCTGTAATATACTTAACATCTCATGCACATTATTATGATTTGAAAAAAATTCAGCAGCATATCCCCGTAGTTCTCCAAGTACACGACGTAGATTGGCAAGTGCGAGTGTTATTTCAATTGATCAATTGAAATAACAGTCACACTTGTCAATCTAGTATGTACCCAGAGAACATTAGGATACAACTGCAGAACTTCCTCCAAAAGTAGCAACTTTAAGCCACTAAGAATATTATACAGAAATTATGCAGTCCCAAACTGTCCAAATGGGACAATTCGAGAGATCTCATTACAGGGGTAATGACTCTCGAACGAGTCTAAGGGCTATTGAATGCGTACGCATAAGAACTATAAGGCTAGTATCTATGCGCACTATATGTAATTTCATGTATGTATCATTTAATTATCATACTATATATATTGTTCGATATACAAAGTAATTTTCAAAAAAAGTTGAAAAATCCCATCCCCATATGGACAATAATCCAGTGGTCATGCCACTTTTAAAACTAACCAACCCAACATCGATCCAGTATAATCCAACAGCAATGTCAACAACAAATGTGTATCCTGTACTCCTTCTAATTCATCTACTCAATTAATTATTTTCATTAATTAAACTAACAATTAAAGTATACAATTATTAATTTACTAATCTACAAGGAGGGGCAATCCTACTTTCATAATAAATCGTATATTAATTTACTAATTTACAATGAGGGGAAATCATAACCAATCAATTCGTTTACAAGAGACATTACGCACAAACACACACATATACACACCCGCGCACATACACACACACACACGCAGCCCCCCACCCCTACCCCACCACCCATTCATCCCTGCCCCTCCCCACCACCCTGCCCCACCCGCTTCCCCCACCACACACACACAAAAAAATATCCCCCCATCCCTGCCCCCTCCCCCCACCCTGCCCCACCCCCACCCACCACACACGCACATATATATACACACACACAAATATATATATATATATATATATATATATATATATATAAATGGAAGAGAGAGAGAGAGAGAGAGAGAAAGTAACCTGAAAGTAGAGAGAGAGAGAGGGAGAGCAACGTAGAGAGAGAGAAAAAAGCAGGGAAGAATCGACGGGGGAAAAAATAAGGGGAAAGGGTTTTTTACTGTGACATTTGTCACAGACGTGTCACGGTCCTTAACCGTGACAATATTATAAGGATTGTCACGGTCATTGATCGTGACAAGTTCGTGACAAGAATAGTTGTCACGGTCTTGTCACGGTCATTGGCCGTGACAATACATTGTCACGAACTTGTCACGGTCAATGACCGTAATAAAAAATGCGTGTTTTTTTGTCACCGTCAATGACCGTGACAAGGCTAGCCGCTGGAAGGGTGCCAATTTATCCATTTTAGTGTAGTGATCAAGAATCGCTAAATTGTTCACAGCTCTTGGCAGGGGTCCTACCAAATCAATGCCCCATACTGCAAATGGCCAAGGTGGGATAATTGACGTAGTAGGTTGATGAGGTTGATGTGGTATGGTGGAGAACCTCTGACACTTATCACACTTCTTTACGTATGCAGCAGCATCTTTGGCCAAGGTCGGCCACCAGTACCCCTGAGTGATTATCCTCTTAGCTAAAGGTCTTCCTCCTATGTGACTGGAGCAAGATCCCTCGTGCACATCGTGCAAAATGTGCGGAACCTCTGAGGGGTGGACACATCTGAGTAGAGGGAGTAGAAAACCCTTCTTGTACAAGACGTCTCCCACAATTGAGAATTTGGCAGCTCTGAACCTCAGTTTTCTTTTTTCTGACTTTGACTCTGGTAGGTCTCCCTCTCTAATGTATTTGATAAGAGTCTCTGTCCATGAGGCTCCCATATTCAAATTAAGGCAAGGTATGTCAACCTCCTCTTCTTCTATGGTCCGCTTTAGCAGAATATCAACCGGCACTTTTCTTTTTATGCCTGTCCTTATTGCTGAGGCCAACCTTGCTAGTGCATCAGCTCGACTATTATCTTGTCGAGGTATCCTCTTCATCTTCACTTCTTTGAAGCTTTCTATCGTCATTCTCACCCTCTTCAGGTACTTGGCCATCCTTTCATCTTTAGCCTCATACATTCCCAGGACTTGGTTGACGACCAACCTTGAGTCACTGTGGACTAGGAGTTGGCCAACACTAAGGGCTTTTGCCAAGAAGAGACCTGTTATTAATGCCTCATACTCTGACTCCTTGTTCGAAGTTCTGAAGCTAAACCTCAGCACATATTCAATATCGGTACCATCTGGTGCTGAAACTATCAGCCCCGCTCCACTTTCGTTTTCACAGGACGACCCATCAATGAAGAGGGTCCAAAAATCTTCATTTGAAGAGAAGTTTCCCTCTGAAAGGGTCCCTTGCCTGAAGAGGTACCGGTCTTCCTCATTCTCAACCATTATTTTTTTGGCTTTGCTTGAATCAACCCCGTCTGGATCTTAGAATATGTTTCTATCTGGTTCATCTGCAGCCTTTTGACTATCTTCAGTCTCAACCTCTTCCCAGGTAAACTCTGCTACGAAGTCTGCGAGTGTCTGCCCTTTGATGGTAACCCTGGGTTAATAAGCAATGTCATACTCCCCCAACTCGATGGCCCAGGTCATCAGCCTGCTTGACTTCCCAAGCTTATGGAGAACCTATCTGAGTGGGGAATCAGTCAGGATGACCATAGAGTTGGCTTAAAATTATGGCTTCATTTTTCTAGAAGCATGTATCAAAGCATAGGCTAATTTTTCCATCCTAGGGTACTTTTGTTCAGACCCTTGAAGCTCTTTACTATTGAAGTATACTGGCCTCTGTACCCCATCATCTTCTCTTACTATTGCAGTACTAATGGTTGATTCAGATATAGCTAGATATACATATAACTTCTCCCCCCAAAATGGGTTGAGATAGGAGTATTGGGGATCCAAGGTAGGACTTGAGCTCCTTGAAAGCTTTGTTACATTCCTCATCCCATTCGAAGGCCTTTCTAAGAACTTTGAAAAAAGGAAGACACTTGTCCGTAACTCTTGAGACAAACGTGTTAAGTGCAACAACTCTTTCGGTTAGCCCCTGAACCTCTTTAATAGTTATAGGTGTCTTCATTTTTAGCAAGGCCTTGATCTTCTCAAGGTTAGCCTCTATTACCTTCTGATTGACGATAAATCCCAGAAACTTTCCTGCTCCTACTTCGAAGAAACATTTGGACGAGTTGAGCTTCATTCTATACTTGTCCATGGTGTCAAAAGTTATTTCAAGGTCAGCCACGTGAGTGTCAGCCTTCAGACTCTTCGTCAGCATGTCATCCACATATACTTCCATGGATTTGGCCTATCTGATCTTCGAACATCTTATTTACAATACATTGATAGGTATCCCCTGCATTCTTTAGCCTAAAGAGCATGACATTATAGCAATAGGTCCTCTTATCTGTGATGAATGTTATATTCTCCGAGTCTTCTACATTTATGAAGATATAATTATACCCGAAATATGCATCCATGAAGCTCATAAGCTCATGTCCTGCTGTGGCATCCACCATCTGATTGATACGAGGCAGGGGGAAACTATCTTTTGGGCAAGACTTGTTCAAATCAGTGAAGTCTACGCACATCCTCCATTTCCTATTTTCTTTTGGCATAATGACAGCATTAGATAACTACCTAGGGTATATGACTTCTCTAATGAACTTGGCCTCTTTAAGATTTCTGACCTCTTCTCTGATGACATCATAATTCTCTCTTGAGTATACTCTTCTTCTCTACTTGATGTGCTTAGCGTCTTCTATAACATTGAGTTTGTGGCATATAATCTCAGGGTCAATACCCGGCATGTCTGCATGGCTCCAGGTAAAGACACTTTGTCTCTTCCTTAAGAGCTTCACCAGCTCTTCCTTGATCTCAAGTCTTAGGGCTTTGATGACTTGGATGGTTTTTTTTTGTTCTCCCTCATTGAGGACGATGGATTCTACCTCTTCCATGGCCTCTCCCTTCTTAAGCTTTGTTTCATCCCCAGGATCAAGTGTATCGATGTTGTACGTGGTTGTTGCCCTCTTATGAGCCTCTGTCTCTTTCGCAGAGTTGAAGTAGCATTATCGTGCCGATGTCACTTCCCCTACCCCATACAGAGTCAAGATTTTTAGCATTTGGTGGACCGTTTAAGGCACGGCCTCAAATGCCTTGAGGGCTACTCGTCCTATGATGAGGTTGTAAGCTAAGAAGACGTTTTCATCTATCACGAAGAAATTGATTCTTCTGGTCAATCTCTTAGGCCACTCATCTCCCATTCTAACATATATCTCATACATACCCAATGGATGAACCTTTTCACCGCTGAATCCAATCAAGGGATGATAATGAGGGACAAGACTAGCTATGTTGAGGCATAGGCTCTTAAAAGAGGGCCAAAACATAACGTATGCTGAACTTCCCCCATCAACGAGGATCCTCTGAACTTCACACACTTGAACACTTGTAGTGATTACCAAGGGATCATCGTGAGGAACTAAGATACCTTCGAAATCAAGTCGTGAAAAGCCAACTATGAGGGTGACCATATCTACCTTCTTTCTTTTTTCTCACTTAACCTCCATAGATGCTAAGTTTATAACCTCGGCTTTAGTCACTGCCTTAGCCTCTACCACATGAGCTTTGTGATCTGCTACCTCTGATCCACCTCCTTCCAGTCCTCCACAGATAGTGTTCACACCGAAAAAGATCATACCGACCCTCTTTACTGGGGTATTATCATCTTTTTGTGGGAGGTCAGGGTCATCGTCATCATCATCTAAGTCTTCCGCTCTTCTGGTAGGGGCATCTTCCCGGAACCTGTCATTTCTCTTCTTTTTGGGGTCATCTCTCCCTCCCTTAGGAGCTCTACCGTCAAGGTACTTTCTGAGTTTTCCAGACTTTAACATCTTCTCAATATCATCCTTCAAGGCGAAACACTTATCGATTAGATGGTCGTAATCTTGGTGGAATTCACACGTAGGTTTTTGTTCCTCTTATGTGGAGGAGCCTTTAGCTTCTCCGAACATCTCAGGGACCTATCATTATTTATTTCATTGAGGATGTGTTTACAGCTCACATTTAGAGGAGTATAGTGTGCAAACTTATCGTCTGCAGCCCTCTTTTTTCCATCCTTCTTCCTTTAAAATTTCCCACTACTGCTTCCATTCTCATCCTCATACTTTGCATCCATCGCCTCTTCTGCATTCATGACCTTTCCAGTTGTTGCTGTGAGCTCGGCCATAGACGTTGGAAGGTCTTCAGCAAGCTTCCAAAGTAGCTTTCCCTTCTAAAGTTCTCCAATGAGGGTTGTCATGGCTATGCTCTCCTCGTAATCTTCAACCTCTAATTTTTCCTTATTGAATCTTGCAATGTATTCTCTGAGGCTCTCATTCTTGCCTTGCTTTACATAGAGTAGATGGGTTGTCTTCTTCTGAGGTTTTACCCCAAAACAAAAGTTGTGTATAAATCGCTCAACCAAACCCTTAAAGTTCTCAACATAATTTTTAGGAAGAGAAGTGAACCAAATATGTGCAACTCCCGTTAAAGTGCTTGAGAAAGGTCGGCAACTCATCTCATCAGGGATTGAATAAATATCCGCTGCAGATTGATACATCTCAATATGATGTACAGGATTGGTACTACCATCGTATTTTGGAGACACCATCGGTGGTTTAAATTTGACAGGGGTGGGAAACTTAACAATCCTTGCCATAAATGGGGAACCCTCTGAGAATCCCCTTTGTCGGGGGTCTCGACTTTCTATGACGTTCCTATATTCTCTTTCATCCATTGAATGCAGTCATTCCATGATTTAGCAACGTCGTCCTGGCCGAGGTGTCCCCAGCCACCTCCAAGGGGTGAACCGAGGGTTCCCCGGCTGCTGCACAACGTCGGCTGTTGACCTCCTAGCCACAATCTTGGCCATGGTGGGGTCGACCATGATGAGGCCGGTGTTCACCACCTCTTTGTGAGCCAGTTGAACTTCTTGACCTGGATAACCTCTACCTCAGATCATTAACTGGTCCAAGCCTTTCAAAGTCCGACCCTCTACATAGGCAATCAAAAGCAGACCCTCTTTGCTGGGCATCACCAACCTCGGCTCGTCTTTCTCCATAACCTCCTCTGCGGTATAGGACGTATTATGTTGTTTGAAACCTCATATGTCTCCCAATAGTCTGTCAGAGCATATTCTGCCTCAATCTTATTGTACATATCCTCAGATCAAGGGTTTCCTTGCCTCCTCCGACGTAAACGCCTAGGGTCAGCAACATCCCTCCTCCATTGAGGAGTACGTTGGTCTTTTCGCGGTGCCTGGGGTGGTCCCCTGGCTTCAGGATGAGGTTAAACAGCTACCGGAGTAATCATCTCCGATGAGACCCAAGGTGGTCTCATTATATTTTGACTTAGCTGGGAAAATTACTCCTGCATCACTTGCTGAGTGGCAACCAATGACTTCAAGGCTGATGCCACCTCAGCCATCTCGGATTGGGGTGGTGCTTGGTTAGAACTAGGTCCTCCAACACCAGATGGTGGAGGAGGTGGTGGTAACTCCGGTGCCACATGTTTATATCTAAGAGCTTACAATGAAACTATTAGAGAGCTTGGTACCTCAAAGGATCTCTTTCAATGGTGAAACAGCTTCACACGAAGGGTGAGGCCTGGTTCACCACCAGAGTCTTCGATGAGGTAAAGCAATAAAAGTGGAAGAGATGAATCTTCTCGTTCCCACAGACGGCGCCAAAATGATGATGCTGGAAATAGCACCACCAGATGAGGTGTTGATAAGCTCAAGCTTGTGAAAACAATGGCAACACAAGAGTGTATATATATAGTAGAAGGAGGTGAGGAAAAGAGGATGATAACTTGTATGTAAGTGGTTCAGCCAATCTGGCCTACGTCCACTGTGAGTGTGTGAGTAATAACACTAGAAGAAGGCACTAATGGCCATGGATACAATCTCTCGAGCTTTATCTCCCTATTGTGTAAAATGACATAGTTTCATCTAGGGTTACAATTATGGATCCTTTTACAAGGTAGAGGATGACCTCTATATATAGTGCTTAGGGGGTGTAATGTATCCCACAAGCGCGATGAGAATATACACGAGAATCAAACAAGTCTGAATATGACACCTGGATGATCTTATATAGATAATGATGACCTCAATATTCCCTCACGTGAGGGGAATGATTTGGTTATAACTGATTTGTCCACGCGTTCCAAACCTTACATGTGCTTGTAAATGCTCGGTTATGTCCTTGACTGGTACAACCTTGATCTGGTCAAGTACGTGGTTGGTGGAGTCAGATGCAGTTACTTTGCATTGTCTAACCGTGAGAACCTCATCCAGGAGGGTTCGCCGAGATTAGATATGAGGTAGTTGTAACGTCGATTGAGGCCGATGATGACATTGGCAGTGGATTGAACCCATGAGACATAGCTAATTTTGGCTGACGATTGCAAAATTGGCTGGGGCCGATGATGATGTTGGGAGATGATTGAGCCCATGACGCCTTGATGACCTCAGCTGATAACCAGCTAAGGTTGATATACGAGGAGCTGACGTTATGTGAGTCGGCCTTACTAATAGTTCACAAGTTTTTGTCAGCTCAGCTGTGAGACTGGCCGAGGTTAGTTACTCAGAGTAAGAGGGTGCACTTTGGGCGCATTAATTATGTATAAGGAAATATATATATATATATATATATATATATATATATATATATATATATATATAATGTATCTGATTAATTATGAAATCATCCTTTATTTGATTTAGTGTTCTCATGCAAGTTGAATGTAACAATACAATTGATATTGTAACTACAGGGAGGCTTAAAGATAAACCCGTGATTTGTGATAATTCGCCCTATTAAGAAACCAGAGAATTATTCAACAAATATTAGTGAGATTACAAAGGAGTGTGAGGAGTTAAGCAAGCTTGCTCATAATCCATCTCGAACAAAGACAGAGGAAGATGGATCAAGCATAGAGGAAGATGGAGAAAGAACATAGGAAGCTGAAAGCAAGCAAACCAGTCCAAATAGTAGAAGGAGGCATAGAGAAAGCCTAATCAAGGGAGGGAGTTGTTCGAAGGGCCTTTGTATTTTATTTTAACTTATATTATGTGTAATTATGAGACATACTTTAATTATGAGGCATATTGTAATATTTGGTGGGGTTACTTTGTATCCACGTGGGACTAGGTCTGATAGAACTTAGGAGAGTTTTCATGCTCTATCGAACAAACTCACTTGGGGAACCTATGAATGAACTGATTTGTAGGATTGAGAACCAAGGAAACGTTAAGGCATAACTTAACCTCTTTAGGCATAGTTGATAAAACACTAGTTAATCCAAGGCAGTGCGATCATTACTTTTCATTAAAATATTAATTTCTTCCCTTCTTTGAGATAACATTAAACCATGCTAAAAAGGTTTGACCCCCATTAGATGGTTGATGGTGGACCAGCAAGGAGGAATAAAAGAGAAAAGAGGACACGAGAATTGGGACTGAGACTATATATACTACATTATTTTGTTGAGGAGGGGAACTGATAGCTCACAATGGATCACACATCAGAGAGAGAGAGAAAGATTTATGGGAGAGTCATTGCAAGAACCAGAGCTTTTACCCTTCACCATTAATACCTTCGCCTAAGATTTGTACCAATGACATAGGCATTTATTGAGCTTTGTAACTTATTTCTTAACACCTTGGTTCTTGATCTACCTAATGGGGGTGTATCTAGAGTGCTTGATTTTCTCTCCCTCTATCTAATTACTTCAAAGGTTCATTTATTGTTCTAAATAGATTATATTTATTATTTGTTATTGAGTCATACATGAGAGTTTGTGAGTTTATACTAAAGTGTTTGATTTATTCCAACTAAGTTTATTCCATCATTTTCAATAGCATCATGTCTGTTAAATTATCACCAGTAATAGGTTACGCCTCAGTTTATATTTAAGCATCCTAGCACTAAGAGAACTGATCTCTTACACTTGGAAACTCTGCTGGGGAGGTATTTTTTTAACAATGTCTCAAGATAATGTTAACCATGATATTAGGTTTGATAATATTAAACAGAGATATGAATAATAAGAAATGGAATGTGAGGTTCCAAGGGATGGGGTCCGTCAAGTGGAGGTTCCTCCCCTTAAAACTATTACTAAAGCTTCTATAGTGACACGGCTTCCACGAGCACTGTGATGGGTCCCTCTCAAAGTGCTCAACTCATGAGGAAATCTATATATTTTCCACAGACACCAATAGACATTATGCTATTTGTGGCAACGATGGACCCTGGATCATTCGTGACTTCTGTTGAACCTTTCGCAATTCCTTCGAGTGGAATCCCTATCTCTTTGATCAGACCCGTTAGTCTTTCGGTGAAAAACCTTACTTACTCCGTTACATTTATCATTGTAGCAATTGTTGCTTCAAATATTACACCCCTGGTTCCTCGGCCAACGGTTATGGTTGGGGGGTAGCTACCACCACCCTTTTTAATCATTGATGGGACAAATAAGGAGATATTGAATATGATGGTTGCTTTCTCACAAAGTTCTAGTGAGACTGCCTCTATTTTATAATGATTTTTTCACTCCTTATCTAAAGGAGTTTAACAATGAACTATATCCCAAGGATTATATTTTCTCCAATTTTTAGAAGTACGCATGGATGGGGGAATTTAAAGGAACACATCAAGAGGTTTATGGGGCATTTAAGTGCTCATTGTAATAACAAAAGGCTACGCCTAAGGGAGTTTTCTAAATTCCTTACAAATAAAACTTAAACGTGGTACTCCCACTTATCTCTGAGGAGATTGGCTACATGGGAGGATATGCACATTTTGTTTGTACATAAGTCATTTTTGGTTGAGGATGAGTTTACTCTGGACCAGCTTGCACGGGAGAGGCAACGACCGGGTGAGGACATGGTGGCATATATATGAAAATTCAGATAGGGGTATCTCAACGTGCAAGATAAGTCTAAGGAAACAAAATTGATTCAACTTTCTGCAAATGGATTGCTCCATGATGTGACACGCCGCCTACTTTAATCATGGGAGATCAGCCCTTTATCAAAATAAACGCGAATCGCATTTGGTTCATTTATAGCATCACAATCGAAAACCAATTTTAAATTACTAACCACCTACGTTAAATTAAGTCGATGTCAATTTTTAATTTTCATTAACAAAACAACATGCGAAAATTAAAATTGAATAACTCATCCACAACAAATATATAAGTCTGAATCATCACACGATAAATATTTAAATAACGAATACCGAATAAACCATCGGTTCCCAAAACCAAAATCCAAATCATAAGTCTAGAGCAACAAAATAAATCCAAGTACATCATGCGATAAATAAAACTCAAATGTATTAACTAAAAGGGAAGCATGCCCAAATGAAACTACTGAATCAGCAACCTAGTCTGGGAATGAATAACTAAGGCGTCTACTCAAAGTCCTGCAAGCCTCCACAATGCTGCAGCGATGCATCCCTTGAATGAATCCTCAAGCTGGACGTCCTTGTGGATGGACACCTAAAATGTTTTTTTTTAAAAATATTTTAACACGGGTCAAAGCCCAAAACCATTTGAAAATATTTTTGTAAGTAATTAAAATGCAACAATTTAAATATGCATTAACTCTTTTCATATTTAAATGAGCGCCGCACTCTCTTGAGACATTAATCACCTCTTAACTATAGTGCACACCTATCGCTAACCTTCTAACTCAACTATTTATACTACCCCACCTAACTAGTCATGTTAGATATCTTTCTGTCACTCTACTATATCCCGAGTACTTCCTTCCTTTGGTTCTTAAGTTATTGCATTCTCAAATTTAGTTAATAATTTCCACTTTAATTGATTTTATTACATTCACACTAGTTACATAAATAATACATTCACACCTTGCATTTTAACCCATATATAATTTATCTACACTATTATATACGTATAAATATACTACAACCATCACACACATGTCGCGTATAATAACCATCCTTACGAGTAATAACTCACTCGATGCTTTTCTCTAAAATGCTATCATCCCAGGTATACTCCCTCTAACCCGATTATCATAAGTCGGTTAACTCACACTGAAATAGGTAATTAAAATCGCAAACGTAGTGGAGGTGGTCATATTTCCTCTAAAGTGAGACCGAATCATTCCCAAAACATCTCACCTCGATAAATAAATCACACAATAAAATACCGGACGATATGACCTCGGGACTATAATGTCCCTGCATTCACTAGCCATGGGATTCACCCATCACGCAAACTCCTATGATAGAACCAAAGGGGTATATGTTCATATAAATATTACGAACATCGATATTTATAAATCACACATAAATATGTATACTGTTTTTATGCTCGTATATATGAATAAATACAAAAATCTATAACCATGCCTAACACCCGTAGCACTAGCCAATAATCCCTAAGTCTATTTCCCGACTCTAAATTTATTTAATTTCATGCCCATTAAATAATTAATGTGGCTTCACTTGCTAAAATACTCGGACTCACACAATCGGCCCTTTTTTAAATAATAATGAATTTCTTTCACTTAATTCGTTTCTTAATTTTCACACATGTTCGCACTATTTTAATCCCTTATACACATACCCACAATCCCCTAGGTATCGGTTTCCATTTAATTTATACTAATTAGATCAACCTTAAAATTCCCTTAAAAGATCTGAGGTTCGTGATTGAAAATAAGGGATCCTGTCTGAAAACAAGTATCGTCGATCGATCGATCGATACCTGTTCGCAGCAGGTTCTTCCTCGGTCTGTTTTTCCTCCATTTTAACCATTAAAGATTCATAATTTCTTCTCAAAACTCAATACAATCATAGACAACATATAATACACCTCAAAAATACGTATGAACCATAGATAAAACCTCTAATCATCAACGATTTATAGGGTCAGTAATTATATTCATTAATTGGGTAAAAAGAAATTATTCAATCTCCTTCGTAAATTCGATTTTTACACTCCTCAATCAACAAAATTACTTTTGGATTTTGAACATCAATTTAGCTCTAACAGCAATACATGAGATCCCATCATCAATTGAGTATCTAATCTACACATAGTACTCAAATTAGCAAAAACCCATTTCATATGACAACCCACCCTAGAAATGGACTTTACTACACCTACTAGGATATGAACATGAGTTTTTTGCAATCTAAAACATAATCAAGTTAATTATTTACCTTTTTAGATTTGTAGAGTTTGATTACACGTTGTAGGAGATGAATCGTTCTTAATTCGCGTCGAATTTGGCTCCTTAAGCTCTTTTACTTCTTCCTTTCTCTCTTCTCCCAAATTCTAAGGTTTAAAGTTTGATTAATGGGAGCCTCTAACTCTAAAACTTAGGTTAAATATCCCTAATCCCAAAATTATTCTAAGGGGACAAGCCCAAATGATTCGAATACCTCAGTGTGGGTCCGATTATGTCTAAAAAATCCCCGGGACCTAATTACTACCCCCGGGTACACTATTTTGACTATCTCGACCCTTTCGGAACCAATAGCGACCTCGAAATCGCATTCGAGTCACCCTAAAAAAATTACCTAACTCGACCTCATATAGTCTACATGCGACTCCCGGTTGAGATATAATATTGTCACGTCACTATCACTCGCTATGACGTAAAATAATCATTTATAATTCACTTAGTAATCTTAGTAATTATATTGCATAAATACTAATCATTATCTCTCTCGATTAATATTTTAATAACCACATAATAATTAATTCAAATAAATTACATCACACGTGTAATGTGTAATTTAAAACAATCGAATTAATTAAATATTTATTACTCTTAAATACGGGGTGCTACATAATTTTTCCCTTACAAAGGATTTTCGCTCTCGAAATTGGGACATGCCTGCAATGAATAACTTTGGATACTGCTCACGCATGTCATCCTCCTACTCCTACATCGACTCGACAATATTGTGGTACCCCCACTGAACTCAACCAAGGATACCACTTTAAACTACAGCTTACGCTCACTATGATCAAGTATCGCCACCAGTCTCTCCTCGTATGAAATATATGGCTACAAGTATATATTCTCTAATGAAACATGCCAAAAATCCCTCTCGCTCCTCCGGTTCCTCTTCAGCGATGACATATGGAACACGTCGTAAATCCATTATAAATGCTCCGGTAATCCCAGCTTATATGCCACTAGTCCCACCCTCTCGATAATCGAAAATGGTCCCTCATATCTCAGCGCTAGCTTCCCCTTTTTTTCGAACCTCATGTCCCCCTTCATAGGAGACACCCGTACCAAAACTTGGTCACTAACCTCTAGATCTATGTGTGTTATGTTTGCATCGGCGTAACTCTTCTTCCTGTCCTGAGCTATGTGGATGCGCCCTCGAATCAGCTCAATCTAGCAGTGGTTTCCTGAATAATCTCTAGCCCCAATATCTTGTTGTCTCCCACCTCTAACCATCAAGCAGGAAAATAATAAGGTCATCCATACAGTACGTCAAATGGTTCCATGACGATGGTGAACTGGTAGGAGTTGTTATACACAAACTCCACTAATAGAAGATTCTACTCCTATCTTCCCTCGAAGTCAAGTATGCACATCCTTAGCATATCCTCAATCAATTGATTGACCCGTTCCATCTTCCCATCTTTCTATAGGTGATATTTTGTACTCAATCGTAAATCCGTGCCCATGGCTTCCTGAAAGCTCTGTCTGAAGTGGGACACAAAAATCTTGTCCCGATCCGACACAATATTAATCAAAACATCGTGAAGCCACACTATGTCTGTAATAAATAACTGCGCATATTGTCTTATCTCAAAATTCATACGAACCAATAGAAAGTGGGCCACCTTAGTCAGCCAACACACTATCACTCATATTGAGTCGTGACTTCGCTGCGATATCAGTAACTCGGCTATAAAATCTATGAAGATACTCTCCCACCTCCACACTGAAATATCGAGTGGCTGCAACATCGACGTTGGTCTCTAGTGGTCTACCTTCATTAGCTGGCAGGTAGCCCACTTCGAGACCAACTCCTTTATGTCCTACTTTATCCTCAACCACCAATACAGCCTACGTATATCCTGGTACATCTTATCCCCATCGGGATGTATCGCAAACCTTGAACCTTGAGACTCTGACATCACTTTATGTCTCAGATACTAATCCTCTGGAACCATGAGTCTTCTATTAAAGCACAAGCCTCCCTGAACTAATCAAATAATACTTCGCCCCATCATCTAATAGCTGGCAAACTCTATCATGGCAGTACTGATCCCTTGCCTGTGCTTTCACCACCCTCATAACAATCTCGAGCGTAATAGCCAACATGGACGTACAGGCTCTGGAAACCTCTTCTTCGTGTCGAATATATCTCCACTTCGCCTTCCAAACCTCCATTATCTCCCCAGTCGGTCGGTGACTCAATGCGTCTGCCATCACGTTAGGCTTCCCAGGATGATACTGGATATCAAACTGGCAATCCTTCACAAATTCTAACCATCTCCTCTTCCTCATATTCATATCTTATTGCATGAACAGATAGTGAAGTGATTTATGGTTCATGAATAAGGTAAACTGCTCCCTCAAAAGGTAGTGCCTCAAAATCATCAAGGAAAACACAATCGCGACTAACTCCCGGGTTATGTGTGGGGTAATTCCTCTTATAGGGCTTAAGCTTGCGATACGCATAAGCTATAGCCCCTTTTCCTTTTACAGTACACCCTCAAATCCCTGCAAGGATGCATCTGTGTAAACACGGTACTCCACTCCTCCCCTAGGCAGTGTAAGTACAGGTGTTGAGGTTAATTTGTCCTTTAGTTCATCGAAATCTAACTGATAATGGTCATCCCAAACAAACGCCACCCCCTTACGAGTCAGATTTGTCAACAGACCCGCAATCTTTGAGAAAACCTTGATGAATCGTCGGTAATATCATGTCAGCCCCAGAAAACTATGAATCTCGATCGATGTCGTGGATTGTCCCCACTCCCTCACTACCGATACCTTACTCGGATTAACAACAATACCCCTATCAGACACAATATGGCCCAGAAACTATACCTCCCGAATTCAATACCCACATTTCTCAAACTTTGCGTACAACTGGTGATCCCCTAGTGTCTATAAAACCATCCACAAATGCTAGGCATGCTCAATCTCAGAACGAGAGTAAATCATAATATTGTCGATGAACATGATCACAAACTGGTCAAGGAACTCTCTGAAAACCTGATTCATCATATCCATGAATATTATTGGCGTATTGGCGAGCCCAAATGGCATCACTCTAAACATGTATGACCCATACCGTGTCAGGCAAAAGCAGTCTTAGGAATGTCCTCCTCTCTGACGCGTAACTGATGATATACCGACCTTAAATCTATCTTGTAAAAGTAAGTTGCTCCCCTCAGCTGGTCGAACAGACCATCGATCCGAGGCAGCGGATACTTATTCTGGATTGTGACCTTGTTCAGCTCCCTATAATCAATATATAACCAAAGTGATCCATCCCTTTTCTTGACAAACAACACTGGCGCACCCCACGGTGATGTTCATTTTATAATTAAACCCTACCCCAGAAGATTCTAAATCTTCTCCCTCAATTTTAGCATCTTAAATGGGGCCATACGATAAGGTGCTCGGGTGATAGGCCTCGTACCCGGTGCTAAGTTAATAACAAGATCAATTTCTCAGCTAGGCGGTAGCCCGGGTATCTCCTGGAACACGTTATCAAACTCCCTCGCCACTAGAATCGAGTTTAAAAGTACAACTACCCCCTTATGAGGTATCTTCCTCAATGTAATACAGATGTGTGCTCGACCCTCTCTCAGGAAGAGGCATCGCCACTAGGAACATCTCATGCCCTGAAATACAGAACACAATGGTCCTCTTGAAATAATCCACCATCGCACGATATCCCGATAATCAGTCCATAGACAAGATAACGTCGTAACCCTATATATCTTAACACTAGAAGGTCGGCAGGCAAACATAATATCACCACATCAATATCCACACCCCTACAGATTGAGTGTATAAGCGACCCACTACCCAAAAGTGGCTCTACACACATAATAAGACTATCGATTGTCTTTAATCAATCGATCACATGTGCAAATCTAGTGTCTATAAATGAGTGTGATGCCTCCGTATCAAATAAAATCATACCCTCAAGCCCATGAATAGGAAACGTACCCTCTAATGCAGGTGGCGCTTGTGGTATCTGCTCTATAACTACATCTCGGACGTTATAAACTCGTCCGTACAGTAATTGCCCCTGCTATGGTGGAGTTGGTGGAGTTGGTGCTGTCGGGGGTAATTGCGCTTGTTGCACCTATTGGGTACTCTATTGTTATGGTCCTCTACCCTTCTGTGGACACTCTCTCTTCATATGACCTGTCTGCCTGCACAAAAAGCAATGCCCCTAGAATTCCCCTTACCTCTGGCACTGTCGAGGTTGTCCCTATTATTGGACATGGTGGCCTCGACCCTGTTGGCCTCTCTCATTATTCCCTTGGCCCTGTTAGCCCTGAGGAATGTGCTGCTGTTGAGGAACCTGTTGGCCCCGCCTGAAACCTCCATCGGGTCAGTAACCCGCAGATCTAAATCTCTTGGCATAATCCCCCTGTTGGGAATCCTGCCTCTGTTGTCTACCATTATGCTAATGCAGTTCTCCATTAGCACCATTTCCACATCCCTTGCCCTACTGGCTAGGCCAACTCCCCCTCTTACTTCCCTTCATATGGAAGCGATGATCTTGGTAATGCAAAAGTGTGGCATTGATGACATCAGTATAAGTCCTCAATGTGAGGTTACCTATCAAATGTTGTCTGATCCTCCAGGTTAGCCCATCGATATACTTCGGCTTATTCCTTTCTTCACTGTTCAACTCATCAGGCATAAAATTATCCAAATGTGTGAACTCCTTCTTGTACTCAGCTACTGAACAGTCACCCTGAACTACCTCATGGAACTGCTTTCCCATCTTTATCTCCGTGATTGGCAGAAAGTGCTTGCAATCAAACCTCAACCAGAACCCAAGGATGGGCATCGTATCCCTCTCCTCGGCAGTGGTAACAGACTACCACCATTGTAAAGCTACCCTAAAAAGTCTGAAAATGGCCAACATCTTCTTTTGCACGTCACTGTAGTTAACTATACACAGGTGGCGCTGACTATCCTTCTTCCACTGGCAAGCTACCATAAAACTCGAGTGTGTGGTCCTTCTGAAATGCACCCCTCACTCTCTGCTGATATGAGGGCCCCCGGTGGGCCTGGATAACTTGTGGCACTGGTTGTTGTGGCGGCTGGGCCTGAGGAAAGTGGAGTGCCATGGTAGTCATAGCGACATTAATTGCATGTGCTATGATAGTGGCCACCTCTGCTACCGTAATTGTCCCTTGCGGTGCTTGTGGATCCTATTGAGCCTCTCTCTCATTGACTCTCATCGATACGCTCGACGATCATCCTCTCTTGAGTGGCATTCGAAATCAGATCGAATTGTATGAGTTCACAGTTTATACAAATATAATAGATGAAGAACTTAATCTCAAATACGTAATCATGAATGCAATAGTCCTAGTATTAGGGCTCCATGTCAAAGAACGCTACGCTAAATTCGTAGTAAGCCGTACAGATCCTATGGACACTAGAACCTGATGCTATGATCCATTTGTGACACCTCACCTACTTTAATCATGGGAGATCAGTCCTTTGTCAAAGCAAATAGGAATTGCATTTGGTTCATTCTCAGCATCACTGTCGAAAACCAGTTTTAAATTACTAACTACCTATGTTAAATTAAGCCAGTGTCAATTTTTATCTTTCATTAACATAACAACGTGTGAAAATTGATGCTAAATAACTCATCCACAACAAATATAGAAGCATTATCACACAATAAATATTTAAGTAATGAATACCGAATAAACCATCGATTCCCAAAACCAAAATCAAAATAATAAGTCTAGAGCAATAAAATAAATCCAAGTACATCATGTGATAAATAAAACTCAAATGTATCAACTAAAAGGGGCAGCATGCCCAAATGAAACTACTAAATCAGAAACCTAGTATGGGAAAGAATAACTAAGGCGTCTACTCAAAGTCCTGCAAGTCTCCACAATGTTGTAGCAAGGCATCCCTTGAATGAATCCTCAAGTTGGGCGTCCCTGTGGCTGGACACCTAAAATATTTTTTTTTTAAATACTTTAACACGGGTCAGAGCCCAAAACCGTTTGAAAATATTTTTGCAAGTAATGAAAATGCAACAATTTAAATATGCACCAACACTTTTCATATTTAAGCGGG
Source organism: Sambucus nigra (assembly GCA_949130495.1). Lineage (NCBI taxonomy): Eukaryota > Viridiplantae > Streptophyta > Magnoliopsida > Dipsacales > Adoxaceae > Sambucus > Sambucus nigra. Next base: position 369,235,270 of record OX422212.1, read on the forward strand.
TGTCACACTATCTTGAGATATTAATCTTATTTTAACTATAGTTCACACCTAACGCTGACCTTCTAACACAACTATTTATACTACCCCACCTAACTAGTCCGGTTACATATCTTTTTGTCACTCTACTCTATCTCGAGTACTTCCTTCCTTTGGTTCCTAAGTTATTTCATTCTAAAACTTAGTTAATAATTTCCACTTTAATTGATTTTATTACATTCACATTAGTTATATAAATACTACATTCACACCTTGCATTTTTAACCCGTATATAATTTGTCTACGCTATTATATACGTATAAATATACTACAACAATCACACACATGTCGCGTATAATAATCATCCTTCTGAATGATAACTCACTGGATGCTTGTATCTAAATTGCTATCATCCTAGGTATACTCTCTCTAACTCGGTTACGATAAGTCGGTTAACTCACACTGAAATAGTTACTTAAAATCATAAACATAGTGGATGCGGTCATATTTCCCCGAGAGTGAGACTGAATCATACCCAAAACGTCTCACCTCAAAAAATAAATCACACAATAAAATACCGGACGATATGACCTCGGGACTATACTCCCTCTGCATTCACTAGCCAGGGGATTCACCCACATCCCACAATCTCCTATGATTGCACTAAAGGGGTTTGTATTCACATAAATATCATGCACACCGATATTTATAAATTATGCATAAATATCTTTTTCTATACCAGTATATATGAATAAATATAAAATCGGAGTAACCGTGCCTAACACCCGTAGCACTAGCCAATAATCCCCAAGTCTGTTTCCTGGCTCTAAATTTATATAATTTCACATCCATTAAATAATTAATGTGTCTTAATTTGCTAGAATACTCGGACTCACACAATCGTCCCGTATTTAAATAATAATGAATTTCTCTCACTTAATTTTCACACCTTTCTACACTCTTTTAATCCGTTATACACATACCCATAACACCCTAGGTATTGGTTTCCACCTAATTTATACTAATTAGATCAACCGTAAACATTCCCCAAAACATCAAAGGTTCAGGATTGAAAATAAGGGAACCTGTCTGAAAATAGGTATCACCAATTGATTGATGAAATAGATTGATCGATCGATACTTGCTCGCAGTAGGTTCTTCCCCGATTTGTTTTTCCTTCATCTTTAACCATTCATAATTTCTTCTCAAAACTCAATCCAATCATAGACAACATATAATACACAACTACAATAAGTCTGAACCATAGATAAAACCTCTAATCATCAACGATTTATAGGGTCAACAATTATATTCAGGAATTTGGTAAAAAGAAATTATTCAATCTCCTTCCTAAATTTAATTTTTATAATCCTCAATCAACAAAATTACTTCTAGATTTTGAACATCAATTTAGTTCTAACAGCAATACATGAGATCTCATCATCAATTGAGTATCTAATCTACACATAGTACTCAAATCAACAAAAACCCATTTCATATGACAACACACCCCATAAATGGATTTTACTACACCTACTATGATATGAACATGATTTTAAACAATCTAAAACAGAATCAAGTTAATTACTTGCCTTTCTAGATTCATAGTGTCTGATTACATTTTGTAGGATATGAATTGTTCATGATACCGACCCGAATTTGGCTCATTAAGCTCTCTTCATTCTTCCTTTATCTCCTCTCTCAATTTCTAGGGTTTAGAGTTTGATTAATGGATGCCTATAAAATGCCTCTAACTCTAAAACTTATGTTAAATATCCCGAAATTAGGCTAATTAGCCAAGCTCAAATGACTCGAATACTCCCGTGTGGTCGGTTAGGTCTAAAAAGGCCCCGGGATCTAATTACTACCCCCGAGTACACTATTTTGACTGTCTCGAACCTTCCAAAACCAACTGTGACCTCGAAATCGACATTAGAGTCACCCTATAATAATTTCTTATCTCGACCTCATGTAGTCTACACGCGACTCCCGATTGAATGTAATACTTTTGTAAGGACATTTTTATCATGTCCGGAATTTTTTCATTTGTGTATGTCGTACGCCGTTACAAAAGGCACGTCTTATCGATCTCACACAATGGCCTCATTCCAAATTCCAGGAATCATGCATTCAATATCTCCATCATGTGTCCCACACCAGCCTCAACAAACTCACGTTTCATGATTTTAAGGACTTAATGCATGTGGTACGCAAGAGAAGTCAAAACAGTGAAAGAAGGCAAGATATGGATGTTCAAGGCCATTTTGGTAATTTTACAGCCACCGTACGGAGGTCTAGTCAAGTGTAAAGTTAAAGATCTTTCCGCGATGAAGATACTGGAAGAAATGGCACCTCAATCCGAGCTACGGTGAGGAAGTATAGCCCTTTGAAAATCGAGAAAAATCCAAGAAAAATTCTTGGAAAAATGCTAAGTGTTTCAGCCCCATGTTCCAGCGAACTTTTGCGAACCAAGGCCGAACCGGTTCTAGGGGAAAACCGGTTTGCGGTATACCCGAATTGGTTCGGGGTGACTAATGTTGTCAAAGTATTTTTGTGTCAAATGTTGTCACCACTTCAAAACACCTTTTAAACATGTTGAGCAAAATCCGGCCCTAATTCTTCCATGCTTTCTTAAAGATGTTTTTTAGGTCTTAAAACTTCCCTATAAATGCACACTTCTCTTCCATTTACAATTGCACAACATAAACCTTCCAAGAATTTTATTCAACTCATTTTAGAGTATTTTGTGGAGAAGCCGGTATCTTCTTTCTTGCTGCCCATCTGGAATTCTTGCGGGAGATTCCAGCCGACGACATCGGAACCGACACCTGCGGGTATTTTGTATGTCACACTTATTTTCATTATAATTCGTGTAACCGTTCTTTACAAATTATACTTAAAATAATCTGGTTTTTCCCTGCGGGGATTTTTCCTGATATGTTGTGTCACATGCTTTATGTTATTTGATAAATCATTTAGATGCATGTTTTTAGGATTTAGTTGATAAACTGTGTTTAATTAATTATCTTCATAATTTAAACGGATGTTTAGGGGCTGTATTTATTTCGTTCAAAAATTGGACTCTAATTAAATATGATTTAATTAGAAACTCGCGAATAAGTTTTATTCGATATCACACACCGTACTTACGCACTTTCAAATTGGTATCAGAGCATTCAGACTCAGACATGGTGATAGTCTCAAATTGATCTTTGATTTATTGCATATCATTATATTTCAAACTATTGCGTGTCACGGGTATTTGCTTTATCTCATGTGTGTAGGGTCAAAGTTGATATCTATTGGATTGAACACCCTGATGATAAAAGCTTTGGGAGTTTCTGAAGTGTTGAAGATTTGAAGATATTGAAGTTTGGTTGAAGACATGTCACTCAATATTCTCAGTTTGAGGGTTTAATGGGGATGTTATGTTATATGTCATTTGTTTTTGGAAGTTTGCATAATTCAGATTTTTTATGTATGTACCGGCATAGACATAGGGGGAGATTTGTAAGGATACTTTTATCATGTCCGAAATGTTTTCATTTGTGTATGTCGTACGCCGCTACAAAAGGCACGTCTTGTCGATCTCACACGACGGCCTCATTCCAAATTTCGGGAATCATGCATTCATTATCTCCATCATGTGTCCCACACCTGCCTCAACAAACTCACGTTCTGAGATGCTGTGAACCCCAGATTTTAATCTTTTAAAATTCTTATACTTCAAAGTCAATTATTTCCTTGTTAAATATACGGAAGCGTAGTTGATGGTTCAAATAAAACAAATTAACAAATTTTAATTTTTTTTCAAATTAAAATTAAACCAAAGTGAAATTGGATGAAAACACACACACACTTTGAATTCCACTTAAACCATATTAATTCAACCCAAGTCCTAGAAAATTTTCCCAAGTCATATTTTGCAATTTAATCAAGTTAGGCCACACCAATTTTATTAATTGAATTAAATGACTTGAATTAAATTAACATAAACATTACCCAATATTAATTTGCACCAAATTAAACAAGAAGTGATTAAATTAAACCAATTTTATCTTTTTACCTAAGCATGCATTCTAGGTGACTTTGCAAAAGATAAAATAAACAATTAATCCACTACGCGGCGATGTAAGAGGAAAAACCCACAACGGGAAAAAACCTCGGACGGCCCTAGCCTCAAATCCACTAAGTACAGAATTTACAAATACAAGCAAGATGACTTAAAACACTCGACTCGATCCCTCTCAAGCCCCGAAGCGTCTTCTTGTATCAACCTCTGCCTAGTGAATAACCACGGAGCTCCACCGCGGTCTCGGAATCCACCGATCGGACTTTATATGGTCACCGTCACCCGAACAAGGATCCTTTCTCCAAGTGGGTAAATCAACGCAAACCACTTCTTCTTTGTGGGATGTAGAAGCAAACCCAAATGTCTCTTCAAAATAGTAGAGATGAAAAACCGGTGCCAAAACTCCAAGCAAGTACAAATATATCTATGGAAGCTTGGATAAACAATATGGGTGTAAAACAAGTGTTTAAAATATTTTTCTTGAAAATCAACAACACTTAAACAAAGAAATTTTTCTCTTTTTATTTCTCTCTCAAAACACTCTCTTAGAGGTTGTAGGATATGAAAAAGTTAAGTTTTAAAAGCCCATTTCCGTACATATAAAATCTGGCAAAAAGTTAGTGGAAAAACAAGTGGGAAGATGGGTCAAAACTGCTTAAAACTGCCATTTAACTGTTCCAGCCAAAACTCGTTCGAACAACATTTTCGTTTGAATGAAATCTCGTTTGAACGAGTCTTCTAAAGAAGTTCCAGTGTGAACTCGTTAGAAATCTCGTTGGAAATCTCGTTCGAACGACATTTCGAACGAAGTTCCAGTGGCCAATATGGGAACTCGTTGGCAAACTCGTTCGAACAACATCTGGTTCGAACGAAAAACTCGTTCGAACGACATATCGAACCAACTTCCAGAAAGTTACAAATTTACATTTTAGCCCAGAAACTTTATAAACTTTATTTAAAGTTTTAATTAAATCTTTCTGAAAATAAATAACAGTTTTATAATTAAACTTACACCCATTATAAACTGTTCCATGCTCCTATATTTATTCGAATGCATTCATACCTTATGAGCATGGAACCACTATTGATGATGTAGAAACGAGGCACTTAAACACGGCATTTTGATGAAGCTTTATACACTTGGCCGCTATGTCTTCAACAAACACGTCATAGGCTTGAAGGATGATCAATATACTTTATCCTATGACTCAAATATTTTTGTTCGAAATTAAGCCAAAACTACAAAGGACTCAATTGGAAATTTGTGTCCTTACACATTCCATGATTTTAGGGACTTAATGCATGTGGTACACAAGAGAAGTCAAAACAGTGAAAGAAGGCAAGATATGTATGTTCAAGGGGATTTTGGTAATTTTACAGCCACCGTCCGGAGGTCTGGTCAACTGGAAAGTTGAAGAGCTTACCGCAACGAAGATACTGGAAGAAATGGCACCTCAATCCGAGCTACGGTGAAGAAGTTATGGCCCTTTGAAAATAGAGAAAAATCAAAGAAAAATTCTTGGAAAAATGCTAAGTGTTTCAGCCCCATGTTCCAGCGAACTTTTGCGAACCCAGGCCGAATCATTTTGGGGGGCAAACCGATTCGCGGTACACCCAAACCTGTTCGGGGTGCCTGATGCTGTCAAAGTGTTTTTGTGTCAAATGTTGTCACCACTTCAAAATACCTTTTAAACATGTTGAGCAAAATTCGGCCCTAATTCTTCCATGCTTTCTTAAAGATGTTTTTTAGGTCTTAAAACTTCCCTATAAATTCACACTTCTCTTCCATTTACAATTGCACAACATAAATCTTCAAAGGATTTTATTCAACTCATTTTAGAGTATTTTGTGGAGAAGCCGGTATCTTCTTCATTGCTGCCCATCTGGAATTCTTGCGGGAGATTCCAGCCGACGACATCGGAACCGACACCTGGGGGTATTTCGTATGTCACACTTATTTTCATTATAATTCGTGTAACCGTTCTTTACAAATTATACTAAAAATAATCTAGTTTTGCCCTGCGGGGATTTTTCTTGATATGTTGTGTCACATGTTTTATGTTATTTGATAAATTATTTAGATGCATGTTTTTAGGATTTAGTTGATAAACTGTGTTTAATTAATTATCTTCTTAATTTAAACGCAAGTTTAGGGGCTGTATTTATTTCATTCAAAAATTGGTCTCTAATTAAATATGATTTAATTAGAAACTTGCGAATAAGTTTTATTCGATATCACACACCGTACTTACGCACTTTCAACTTTCACGTCACTATCACTTGCTATGACGTAAAATAATCATTTACAATTCACTTAGTAATTATATTGCATAAATATTAATCATTATCTCTCACAATTAATATTTTAATAACCACGTAATAATCAATTCAAATAAATTACGTCACAAATGTAATTTAAAACAACCAAATTAATTAAATATTTATTACTCGAAAATACGGGGTGTTACACCTGAGTATATGTATCACTTTATAAATGAGACGCGTGAGGGCATGTTAGTAGCTTTCTTGAAGTCTACCCAAAATATTTATTTGGTTGTTCCTCCAAACCTAACCTTGACAAAAATAGTTTAAACAGTAAATGGGGATTGGAAGAGGCACGGATCCACGAGCCATTAAAGATAGAATAGGGAAGAAGAAGGGAAACAAGAGGAAGTTTGAGAGAGACAAAGAATACCGTCAATCGTTGCCTTGCACCGTTGAAGAAGCCATCAGTTGTTATAACCCAATGCTTCACGATGGGATAGCTTATGCACCCAAGAATGTTCCCCAATATGCATCGGGACTAAACGTTCAAACTGATCCTAAATACTATCACATATAATGGTGTGGTTTCCACCCGATCAACTCATGCTTCATATTGAGGAGGGTTATAAATAATCATATGATAGCTGGAACACTGCAGATACCTCAAGAAAAAGTCAATAACAATATATTTTTAGCGCATGGGGTGAACATGGTGTGGCTTATGAAGAGGAAGTTGAGGATCATAAAATGAATCTTAGAAGATAAAGGAAGGAGTTTGAGTTGGCATTAAACGACTACATGGTGTGAATGGCAAATGTAGGTATTTCTTATGATGAATTGAGTAATATATACGTGAAGGAATTATATAAAATGGAAGCTTATGTAGTTCAGCACAGTTTAGAGTATCAATTTATATCAAAGTCCCCCAAATTCTCGCAGTTGTTTGAGCAAGTTAGGATATCTAAAGAGAGCGGGCAAGAGATCACTCAAACGACATTAGACATCGCAAAGAAAAATGTCATTCATTCTTTGAGATGGAAGGGACCAATGGCTAGGTTGGTGAAAAAGTTTATGTGAGAGATAATTTTCTCTGACACCGATAGAGAAGTTTGGTTCCCACACATATGTAACAGCAATCGTGAACGGTGTAAGCTATACTAGAGCTTTGTTGGATGGAAATGCCTCTATTAATGTCATGCCTATTATCTCATTTCATGCGACTAATATCTTGGAGGCAAGGTTGATGCCAATGACACTTGCTATTTCTGGTTATGATAACTAGACTTCAAAATCTATTACGTATGTTAATATTGGGATTGCGATGGGGAATTTCACATCACATATTAAGTGACATGTAATTGAGAGTGCCACTTCATACCATCTTTTGATCGAAAGAGTGTGAATGCACAACCACGGCTTAGTTCCTTCGATATATCACTAATGTGCCAAAGCGAACTAAGATAGTAATTCAAGAAACCAAGAATGTTTTTGTACAAGAGGAGGCACACTCAGTGGATATTTCATTTTACACCAAGCTATCTGAGGATGCACGCATTTTAACACAAAATATGGAAAGAGTAAGAATTCCAAGGATTAGAGAAAGTTTGGTACTAATGAACAACTAAGGTGAAGAAATAGTGGACGTTGAGCAAAGACATGAGGAGGCACACAATGTCATTCCTAAACCTCAAACTATTTCTAAATAGCTAAGAGATAGAATGAGGCCAAGGATTGATCCGATGGAACACGGGGTAAAATGATAAAGTGTCCTTAACAGGTTTTCTAGAACTAAGCTAAAGGAAGTTGAGAGATACAGAAAGAGGAAGGAAGTTGTGTCGCCCAAATGTTAATGATAGAAACTGTATATGGAGGATAAAAGGGTGGTGTATCATCTCTAAAGGTGTGTACGGGCAGTTAGAGAAGTTGAAAAGGAAGCTGGCCCCGAATCTGAGTGTCTCCTGGTGGATAATCAAAGGCAATATCTTTTCATTGATAGTTCCAACATTTATGAATTAGTTAAGGAGATTGAAGATGAGACGGAGTACATGACCGATCGCCCAAATCCATAAGTCCAAAAGTTATAGTATATTGATATGGACGAGGGTGGAGAAGATCAAAGGTCAATCTTTATTTTGAAGAACCTAGATGCTGAGAGGAAATGGGGTTGATTGAGCTTATTCGGGAGTAGAAAGATGTTTTTGCTTGGAAATACACAAATATGGAGGGGTTAAATCAAGAGGTGGTGATGAAAAAGGTGACCCTCTAACACGCAAACTCTCACAAGGACCACTTGAGACTCGGCATAATGAAACTCTCTTCCTAACGTGTGTCTTCGCTCTGCCCATAACACAAAAATATGGTAAAAATTGAATAACAATTTGAACGAAGACAAAAACCTTAAAATAGTATAAGAGTACAATAAGGTACAAATCCAAACTCAAATCCACCAAAATCACCAAATCAAGCACTTATATCAATGAATCTAACCTATGAACACTCAATGAGAAGTAAATCAAGCAATAAAATCAAAGATTGATGATTTACCAAAGAGAATCTAGACTAAACAATGTAGATATGAAAACTAAGGCTTATAGACCTACTACCATCGAATCCTTACCAAATCCACTTCCAATTAACATTCAATGAAAAAATTATTCTTGGGATAAAATTACTTAGGGATTGTACTCTTGAGGGTATATAATTGAAATGATCAACTGTACAAAATAAACTCTATTTTTAGTCCCAACAGTCGTGCACATGGAGGCATACATCCATGTGAACGATTTCCACGCGTATGGAGGTATTTTTACCATGCGCACGATTTCACCCAGAATGCTTAGTTAGGGACAAGTTTTTCCATAAAAGACTAGGTGTGAAACCAAAATCCCAACTCTGAAAACATGTATGGTATGAATGAATGTAAAGCATATAAAATCACTCAATTTAACCTGAAAGCATAATTTGAGCGAAATGCATAAAAACTCGATAACTCACACACACATATATACAAATGCAAACAGTATAGTTAAAAGTGTGATTGTAATTAAGCAATATATGATGAATTTGATTTGACAAACAGAATTCCTTTGAATCTTGACTAAAACATAGATAAGGAACACATTCAATCCAATATCAATCAATTCAATATAAAAGGTATAAAATTCTTATCAAATCATTACAAGTAACTTTGTATATTAATCAAGGCATGATTTGTGACAAATATGGTTGTATGATATCAAATGAATACACATAACCAAATCATATGAAAATTATAAATTATGCTTAAATTTATCATTACACCAATGTCCTTTTGATATCTCAAGCAATGGTAGTTTCTAACCATTTTTATCCCTCAAGCATACGTTGTTCAAAATATTTTGAATGTCAAACTAATATAGTAATGTTCGTTTGAAAAGCTATGGCCTTATTATATTTTGAATGTCGATTTAAGCTCTTGGCTTGTGGCTCTTTGCAACATATTGTCTTTTGCCATTGGTTGTCTTTTCACATATCTAGATGATACCTACCAAACAATACTTATATTTAAAATCTTATGTAAATGGCAGACCTTATTAATGCATAAAAACAGTCATTTTTCAAATCCTTAAAAGTATGAAACACAGAAAAATCTCACACATGAACTATAGAAACTTTCAAAACCAATAAGAGATCTTGAAATTTGATCAGGATTAAGTCAAACACTAAAATCAAGAATCACGTGCGTATAGTTATACGCATCAAGTCATAAGAATATGCTTAATTAGTGTGTAATCAATACCAAAGACTTCAATAAAACTGAACATCATGATTTATCAAATAAATTATAACCTAACAATTGACATTCTCAACATTTTCAATAAAATGACTAAAAAAATCATATTTCAATTATCATTTAAGATAAGTCTATCCATCAAATCGTATAAACTACATACTTAATGATATAATCATAAAAAAAAATATGTAGTCTTTTCAGAATTTTGATAAAAGAATGATACATGTATTTACAAAATGTTTAGCAAGGAGTAAAGCATAATGGAAATGCATTAATGCATGTAATTCTCACCAAAACATGAAAAGATCCAAGTGTATTTTAAAGCTCACACCCAAAAATCAAGAATGACCTAGGAGGTACGCAAACAATATCTTAGGCATCCTAACAAACTATCTCCTAGATAGCAATGATTGTTCAATCTCTCGGATCAATGGCAGGAACAAAGGTAACCTCTCTTATCACAAACTTCTTTTAAGGTGCAAAAAGTTCAACTTTATTTCTTGGTACATTCCTAGGCAATCCACTACCAACTTTTAAAATCTAATTAGCATTCCTCCTAGGATTATTATGCCCAGTCCTTAGAATTTGAGCATATAATCTAGGTCTAGGTCTAGGAAAATCCCTTATAGCCTAACCTATACCTTGCCAAAAGTACAAAATGGAACATTTCTTCTCACACACTTCCTCATATTCTTCCTAACCTTTTTCATATATACGTAAGCTTTCCACTCAATTTTCTTACTAGGCAAATGAGGAGGAACACATATCAAAGTTCTTGGTTCACCACCACGATGTCTGGCAAACTTGTTTCTATCAAAGCCATCTTCGGGCATAAAATCAAATCTCTTTTCAACACAAAGGAGCTCGAACCATGTTTCCATTTCATTTTTTTCAAATTGTAATAAAAAAATTCTAAATGTCCTTCCTTGTGACAAATTTAGCAAGAGAGTGATTTCATATGATCCTTCAAAATTTTTCATCATTTTCCTTTTCCTTTTTCTTTTTGAAATTATTATTTTCTTCCATGTTTGGCTGCTCTTCATTTTTCTATAAGGTCAATGAATTAATATCATTTGATTCATGTGATGAACACTCACTCAATATGTCAACTTGGTAAGAACATTACTTGGATTTCAAACATTTTCATAGATTTAAATGTTTTCTCAAGTTCACTTTAGAAACTTTACAAATAAGAAGCTCTTTCTTCACTTTTTCAAGTTCATGAGTCAAATAACTTTTATCTTCTTCAATAAATTTGAGTTTTTCAAAATTAAAACTTTTTCAACTAGTCAATCTTCTCAAATCAGAATTTTGTAATTCAAAGCATTGTTATCTTCTTTCAAAGCACAAGTCAAGTCTAATAACTCACCCTTCGCTTTTTCAATCATTTTTAACTTTTGATTGGTAAGTTAACTAGTCTTTTCAAATTAACTAAAAGCTTATATTTCTTATTCAAAGAGTTTGATTCGATTACCCAATTTAACATTCAACTTTTTCATTCTGAGAAGTTGAGCATTTAACTCATCATTGTTTTGACTTAATGATTTGATGCTTTAAATTTCATCACATTCATCAAAATCAACATCAATAGACTTTGATTTTTGGGAAGAATGAATATATTTCTTTTCTTTTTTTCCTTTTCGGATTTCATATGATTTATCCTTTCACTAGGATTCGATGGCATATTACAATCATCACAAGAGTTATCATCATTAGAATAATCAGAGTCTAACACCCTATTACTCAAAGTCATATGAAAATTATTGTCCCAACACAATCACAAAACAACACTACTCAAAATAAATAAGTTTTATGAACAACAACACAATAAACATACAACAATTATTGGATCATTGAGTCAAAACAACAACTCTTAGCATGTAAATACAAAACGAGAGCAACTGCTCTTTGTAACAACCCGCTTAAAATAATAATGGGTGGCCAGCCCTATACTATAATTAATCAGGAATCTCAAGTGGATCATTCTCATCATCAATGGATGATACTAATATAAACATTGCTAACAACCCAATACTATAAAAGCGGGTGCCAAAAAATTTAAAACATACAAAGCATTAATCAACCAACAACAACTAACTATTAAACAAGAAATACCCGAATAAGTTATCGGGTCACAGACAATACAATAATTTGAGAAAAGAAATGTAAAGGTGCTACAACACAACCCTTGGGTGTAAACCCGATATACAAACCGAATCCTAATCTAGATTTACAAAAGATAAGGTAACGGCTATAACAAAATCTCGCAAAAGTCCGCAACTGCTACAGCTCTATGCATACACTGGGTAGAAAACATCATTGGCGTCCTTGTGGAGGAAGACCTAAAATAATACAATATATATAGCAAGAGAAAAATATAAACGGGTCAGAGCCCGAGGTGTGAAAACATTTTAGCAAGTGCATTAAAATGCATAATAACTATAAATGCACTATAACATGATTAAAGTGGAGTCTCACTCTCCTGGAAATCCAACTCATCCCTCAACTAGAGCGCGCACCTAAACGTATGCACGAGATCCTCAAATAACTACCCAACTCTTTCTAGGGACAATTCAGTCTAACCTAAGCCCAAATCCACACTTGCGTAACCCATCATCTAAAGCAAATCCATAAACTTCCTATTCTAACTTACCCCACGCATGCATATAAAATTATATTAACTTATAAATATACATATACATATCTCTTACTAGAAATTAGCGGATTCTAGTTATAAACTTACACAAGTTTTAGTATCAAAATGCTAAGGACTAAACTTCTCCCAACTCTCAACATTGCACTGCGTTTCGTGCGTGGGACGTCTCGCAAAGCGAAATCCAAACAAGGAATCCCCCCCGATACACTACTCCTTGACAATGTTGATCGTAGAGATTCATTATGCCATCAATGCACAATGCATATAACATCAACTACTCAATTAAAATATTCTCCAATTTATTCTCATAAAGAATTGTGTAATACCCCGTATTTTTATGCTATATTAATTTGGGGATTTATTAATATTAATGTGAATTAATTATTTAATAAAAATCTGGAAATTAATTATGTTATAATTATTAACGTGATGAGAGTTAGTAATTATGGGAAAATTTGTTGAATATTACTAATGAGCAAAGTAATATATAATAGTGGCCATATTAAATGTCACGAGTGAATAAAATGACAATTTTAGAAATTTGAGTCGGGACGCGCCCGTGTCGCGTCGGGACTAAATATTGATAAATAAAAGTAAATATTTATAAGTTGTTCGTATGGTCATTTTGAGTGCGCCAACACGTCCGGAAGGGTCGAGATAGTCAGAAAAGTATACCCGGGAGTTTGATTTGGGTCTCGGGGCATTTTTAGGCCTAATTAGTACCCCAGGAGGGCATTTTAGTCATTTTGTATTTTTGGGTAATTAAACCCACGAAAATTAAAGGGGTTATATCGATGTTTAGGTTATCTCCTAGGGTTAGATAACTCAAAACACTAGAACGGCCATTGGAGAGGAGAGGAGAGAGCTCTCAAGGCATTCCAAGGCTCAAAACTCACCCGTTTGCACCACCGCCACCGCCAACGCGTAGATCGCGAGACAGGGAACGCAACCACACCAAATTCAACACCAAACCAGATTTTTGAAAATCCCAGGCAAGTGTTAATCTTTCTTATTTCGTTGATGCATCATCCATATTAGTTTAGGAGTTATTAGGATGAGATTTATGGAAGAAAAACTCAATTTGAGATGGGAAATTTTCATGTAGTGATGATTTATATGATATTCTGAAAACCCTTTGTCATGTAAAGAATTAAGAGTTTGATTAAGAAAAGAGTTCTAATCAGATACAAACACTAAAAAAACTATTCCGGACAATCGGACCGTTGGAATTGGATGAAATTTTACAGAGAATTAGCTGAAGACGAGAGGAAGCTACAAAAAAAAATTAGCTCGATCGGACCGTTCAATATTTTTTAATATTTTTTTTTCTAGACAGTTTTATGTTTTGAGGACTCTTAGAGATAATAAAAATTCAATTAACACTCTATTTTAATTACGATTTCGAAACCGTTTGAAATTATCATCTTTGAAAATAAAATTCAAAATCCTTTAATGTAAGGCGAAATCTATATTTTTGGGATATTTTTCATAAGGGATAATGTAAGTATATATTAAAGGAGAGAGACACGTAAGAGAGAGTTACGTTGGAACATAAATGGATATCTACTGAATTGTACATTTGGAAGAATAGAGTCCATGAGGGTTACGTAGTAAGTTGGAAAAACCCTTCGAATTAAAGTTAGAAACGAACCATTATACTTGATAAATAATAATGGAAAAATAAGGATAAATGTTGTGAATGTGGGTTATTGGATAAACCTAAATTGATATAATAAAAGTGGTATATTTATATGATTGTGTATGTATATATTATATACTTGTTAAAATCAAGCCCGCGCTACTTGTTATCCCTGAGGTTTCCGCGCTGGGACGCTCTTATCTCGTGTGCCTTATGGGGGATATTGACTCGTACCCTAGAAGATAGAAATCCTAGGTACAGGCTATCGAATCGGTGGTCACGGTCCTAAGAGACGTGAGGGTATGTACTGACCTCTTGGACTTGGAAACTATGCTTCACCTCAATATTGTTTGTGTATGTATTTATACAGTTCGAGAGTGATTCTGAACTTGTATTCCCTTTAGTACGATTGATACGGGGATTGGATAGCAGAGTATGCCCGCACCATAAAATTTTATGTGGGGTGCTGTTAGAATATATTTATTATACGAGTATTTAATATATATATGAACTTCTGAAATATTGTAAACTGCCTACTGTGTTATGGTAAGTAAGACATGTATAATGACTCAAATTGGAAATACTTGTTTTGAAAAGTATAATATGATATTGAAAAAACTTTATGAATCAATAAAGTTAAAATGAGCGTTTTGTACTAAATGAAATTATCCTTTTTAAACCATGATGTTGTTAAATCTTAAATTTTGAGAGTCACCTAAGATAAGTTAAATACTTGGGGAAGGATAGTGTGATATATGATGAGATAAACCATTGGGAAGGTTAGTGCGATAGGAGTGCACATTAGAAGAGAGGCGAGAATTTCTCAAGAGAGTGTCGCACTAATATGTTGTTGCATTGGCTTGTATCAATTTAAATACTTGCGAAACGAATTTTCAAATCATATACACTATCGAGCTCTGACCCGTTTCTATTCCTATTTCTCTCTTGTATATATATATGTATATATTACAGGTGCCCAGCCACAGGGGCGTCTTGTTTAGGATCCCTTGGAAGGAACGTGCTGCAGCTTAGGTGGGAGTTGTAGGCCACTTGCTTAGACGATTTCATTTACTTGATTCCACTTCTATCATTCTCCTTATTGGGCATGTGTCGCCCTTTCCACTATTTATCTGTTTTATTGGGACATTTGTATTTCAGTTATTTCTAGTACTGTTACTTTGGGATTTATTCAACATGTATGTTTTACTTTAAGTTTTAAATGCTCGGATTGGGTTGTTAAATGTTAAATTATTGGATTGATTGTTTAATAAAATAAATAAATAAAATTGGAAAGTAATGTTTAAAAAATGGTTTTGACACTTAGCTAAATTAAATAGGGTGTTAAATTTGGAAAAGTTATTTTTACGACAGTGATGCTAAGAATGAACCAACTGTTCACCTTGATTTTAATTTAATAAAGGAGTGATCTCTCGGTATTTAATTAGGCGGGGTGTCACAGGTGGTATCAGAGCATCAGGTTCTAGTGTCCATAGGATCTGTACGGCTTATTTTCTCTTTCAGCTTAACGTTTTTGCTATAGAGCCCTATTTTTAGGATTGTTGTATTCCTGCTTTTACATTTACGTCTCCAGCCATTTGGGATTTGATAATGACTGGAGACTAATAAACTTCTTCACGTTTCAGATGCCTCCGAGACGTGCACCGAAGGATAGGTGTGCCCAGGCCGAGCAGCCAGCAGCTCCGGCACAAGGCACTAAGAATGCTAATGAAGTACCGCCATTGTTGCTCAGGCGGTGAATGCCGCGCTAGCGGTGGTTCAGCAGGATCCACCCCAGATTCAGACAGTGGCGTCAGTACAAGCACAGCTTCCATCTGCACGGGAGAGGGTTAGGGATGCTTTTCAGAAGGCGCATCCCCCTGGGTTCTCTAGTAGCTCAGATATCGTCACAGTCAGCCAATGGAAGAAAGACATCCAGCGGCATATTCGTATGTATGAGTGCACTGACATGCAAAGGCAGTTATTGGCTTCCTTTAAACTGGTGGGGGCCGTTTTGCAGTGGTGGGAGTCCACTACCACCTTGGAGGAGAGGGACACAGTCCCTATTCAGTCATTTTGGGAGCGGTTTGACCGCAAGTACTTTCCACCCGCCGTGCAGACTGAGATGAGGCGGAAATTACTGAATTTGAAACAGGAGAACTCTACCGTTGCTGAGTATGAGGAGGAGTTCATGAGACTTCTCACCATAGTGCCAGATGAGGCACCTACTGATAGTAAGAAGATAATGTTGTTTGTGGACGGGTAGCTTGGAGGATACGTCAGCATCTTATAGGGAATCTATCTCTGAGTACTTTCACTGATGTACTCAATGCTGCGTTACTACATTGCCAGGATCACCGCTTCCATCTGCAGGGAAGCAGGAGAGCAGGAGAGCCCAGCCAGCAGGGAAGGACCGGGGGTAGTAGTGCTAGTGGGGCACCATCTCATGGACAGACTCGTCAACACGAGCAGAGTTCCCATCAGGGGGACCCTGCTAAGAGATTCCGTTCAGGTGATTCCAGGCAGGGATTTGGGGGTTATACGCAGGGCCAGCTGTGACACCCCGACTAATTAAATACCGGGTAGCTACTCCTTTATTAAATTAATTCAAAATGCCAAGTTAGCTCAGTTAATAGCATCACTGTCGAAAACATTTTATTTTTACTAACCACCTAGTATTTAAAAAGTAAGTGCCAAATTTTATTTAAAATCTGATTAACATGCAACAAGTGTAATGAAGAAATAAGTAACACCATTCACCATACTGAAGTAAAACGAATAACCATCACATAACAGTAAATAAAGTCTGGAGGAAAAACTCCTCACTACAATCCCATAACTGAAATAAATAAACTGAAACAATACATGCTAAAGTCTGAAAACTGAAATGTAAAAGATGTCTCTAAAGAAATGGGCAACATGCCCTACAACTGATAGATGGTGACTCTGGAATCCAAAAGATAGAAGCGTCTACATGCAAATCCCAGTAGCTTCCACAAGCAGCTATAGCTCGTCACCTGAATGAGTATCCTATGCTTGGTGTCCTTGTGGCTGGGCACCTAAAATGATTTTACAAAGAAAAAGAGATTTGAAAAGCAAACGGGTCAGAGCCCGAATGTGGAGTTATATTTTAAAAACCTGCAATTGATTTAAAAACATTTAAAACATTAAATGCAAAGTACATGTTAGGACGTACACTCGCATGATATTCTCACCTCTCGTCTAACTGTGCACTCCTAACGTAAGTACCTATCTATAACGACCCATACTACTAGATAAGTGACAACATAACTAGCTAGACTGCCAAAGGTCCTACCCATATTACTCGGTTCCATTAACATATAACGCTCGAAATTAGATAGGGATTTAATGTAACTCAAATGCTCAATATGCAATATATATATATCACTAACCCGTTATGTTATTCTCGAAACAATACTGTAGTTATATACACTACATTAACATGAGGATTCCCATTAATTAAATGTATATTATTCAAATCATAAATATACAATACAAGCACCCCGAGAACTAAGCTGCGGTGCACACATACTCTGCTATCCATCCCGGTACATCACGTACATAAGGATCACATATTCCGAATCTCTCAGGAATAGTCTACCGATAACAACATCACAAATAATGGAGGCGAACACAGTCACCATCACATGGGTCACGCACATACCTACGCTCCCATGATCATCAGACTTATTAATATCACAATAAGTCCTTCTATGACCTATGTTCATCGAGGTACCAGTCTATATCCCCCCCGTAGGCACACAAGGATTAGAGGGTCCTAAGAGAACGCAACCTCCCGTGATAGCAAGTATGGTAGGTATGTCATACACACAATCCATATACTAAGTAAACACACATCTTAGTAATACCATATTTTAATCGTAGTACGTATCGCATTCTCGCACTAACTATATTTATCACAATCTATACTATTCCGGTTTGTAATTATACGCGCTATAATTTCTCACTTCGTAGTAGACACTCACGTCTCAACCCAAGCCGTACATGTAACACAACTCTCGTATGTAAATTCCTCCTCATAAATACCCAAATGTCCCAAGTCTATCACTATATCATCAAAGAAATGCTATCTATATCCTCGAACAAGTTTACGGGTCTCCAAAAATCGAAACAGTCCAAAAAGGACCAAACTGTCAACTCGTTAGAAGTCTCGTTCGAACGAGTGTTCGAACGAGTTTGGACTGTCAGCTCGTTAGAAGTCTCTTTCGAACGAGACTGTTCGAACGAGATCCAGTTCGTTCGAACGAACTGTCCCTTCTAACGATATCTCGTTCGAACAAGATATCGAACGAAATTCCTACTCGTTAGCAACGACTGGTCAACTCGTTAGAAGCTCGTTCGAACGAGTTCGTTCGAACGACCTGGGGACTGCTTCCAACGAGCTACCAGATTCGGCCCAGATTTTCCCCATTTCATTTTTTCACCATTTATATCACTTCTAATCTCTTCCAAGGTTCATTCCAATAACGTTTTAGGGTCTCTAATTCATCCTAAACATATTTACATCATCTCCTAACATGTTTTCAAGGATTGAATCATCATAACATCAACTAAATTTACAAATCTCTACACTTTTCCCAATTTCTCCAGAACATGAACCCTAGGTTTATATCATCATCAAATCCCAGAATTTATTTCGTTTTAATTCCTTCAAATCACAATTAATATAAGGGAAATCATCTACCTATCATACTACATGCAATTCTCTTCACAATTTCTCAAGTTCTATGATCTAAACTACATGGGTTTTCATATTTATCAAGAACAAACCATAAATCCAAATTTTCTAACATGGAAAGAACATTTTCTAAAATTAAACATAATTAAACCACTTGCCTTGGTTTGATTTCTGACTTTGGTGTAGGTTTGGTGAAAATTCTGCAGAGTTTTCTCTCTCTCTAAGCTCCTTCTCCAATGGTGGCTTAAGGTGGCTAGGGTTTGATTTGGGAAAGATTGTAAACCTAATGACAACCTACGTAGCCTTCTAGGTTAATATGGGTTGGTTAATGGGCTTAATGGGTTTAATTCACATCAGATTTACATCTCTAATTTTCGTCACTTTTAATTCCTAAAAATGTAAAATTACCAATTCGGCCCAGATTTTCCCCAATTCGTTTTTTCACCATTTATATCACTTCTAATCTCTTCCAAGGTTCATTCAAATAACGTTTTAGGGTCTCTAATTCATCCTAAACATATTTACATCATCTCCTAACATGTTTTCAAGGATTGAATCATCATAACATCAACTAAATTTACAAATCTCTACACTTTTCCCAATTTCTCTAGAACATGAACCCTAGGTTTATATCATCATCAAATCCCATAATTTATTTCGTTTTAATTCCTTCAAATCACAATTAATATAAGGGAAATCATCTACCTATCATACTACATGCAATTCTCTTCACAATTTCTCAAGTTCTATGATCTAAACTACATGGGTTTTCATATTTATCAAGAACAAACCATAAATCCGAATTTTCTAACATGGAAAGAACATTTGCTGAAATTAAACATAATTAAACCACTTGCCTTGGTTTGATTTCTGACTTTGGTGTAGGTTTGGTGAAAATTCTGCAGAGTTTTCTCTCTCTCTAAGCTCCTTCTCCAATGGTGGCTTAAGGTGGCTAGGGTTTGATTTGGGGAAGATTGTAAACCTAATGACAACCTACGTAGCCTTCTAGGTTAATATGGGTTGGTTAATGGGCTTAATGGGTTTAATTCACATCAGATTTACATCTCTAATTTTCGTCACTTTTAATTCCTAAAAATGTAAAATTACCAAAATACCCTTTAAGTTACCGGTATGGCCTAAAAATACCCCGGGACCCAAACTATACCCCCGGCTAGTGTTTTCTGACTATCTCGACCCTTCCGGACGCGTTGGCGCACTCAAAATGACCATACGAATTATAGATTTTAAATTCACTTTTATTATCAAAATATTACTCCGTGACGCGGCGGTCCCACGCGTCTCGACAAAATTTCCAAATTGCCGTATATAAATCTCACGACAAATTTTATAATACCAAATACATATATAATCATATATGCACATAATCAAATACCAATTCGCATCTCATTAGTATTTATAACTCGGATTAATTTCCAATTAATACGCATTTAATTAATTAATCCCAAAAATAAATATAGTCAAAAGTACGGGGTATTACATACTTCCCCCCTAATAACTGAATTTCGTCCCGAAATTCGAAACTAGAAAGTACCTGCTAAAAATAGCTCTGGATAACGTTCGCGCATCTCATCCTCGCGCTCCCATGTGGACTCCTCGACATTGTGATGTTGCCACTGAACACACACTAACGGGACTATCTTTGACCGCAGTTTCCTCTCGCTTCGGTCCAAAATAGCAATTGGCCCCTCCTCGTAGGAGCTATCCGGCTGGAGATTGATGTCCTCCACAGCAATGTGAGAATGAGACAAATTATCTCTAAGGTATTTCCTCACTGAGGAAATATGGAATACATCGTGAATTCGATGCAAGTGCTCCGGTAGTCCAAGTCTATACGCAACCGGTCCTATCCGCTCAATAATAGGAAACGGCCCCACATATCTTGGTGCCAACTTCCCCTTCTTCCCGAATCGCATAATCCCCTTCATAGGAGATACCCTGAGCAAAACCTGGTCTCCCACTTGGAACTCCTTGAAAAACCTCTTCGCATCAGCATAATTCTTTTGCCTGTCTTGAGCTACCCGAATGCGACTCCGAATCAACTCAATCCTTGCCGAAGTATCCTGAATCACTTCCGGCCCAAGTAGTTTGTTGTCTCCTACCTCCAACCAACATGCTGGGGAACGACAAGGCCTACCGTACAATGCCTCGAATGGATCCATACCAATCGTGAACTGATAGGAGTTGTTGTAAGCAAACTCCACCAGTGGAAGGTACTGCTCCCATCCACCCCCGAAGTCAATAATGCACATGCGTAGCATGTCCTTCAACATCTGATTGGTGCGCTCTGTCTGCCCATCAGTCTGCGGATGATAAGCCGTACTCAACCGCAATTCCGTGCCCATGGCCTCCTGGAAACTCTCCCAAAATCTCGAAACAAATATCTTGTCTCTGTCAGACACGATATTTAGGGGCACACCGTGAAGTCTCACAATCTCTGAAATGAAGAGTTGGGCATACTGTCCCGTAGTGTAGTCAGTCCTTACGGGTAAGAAGTGAGCGACCTTGGACAACCTGTCCACAATTACCCAAACGGAGTCGTGACCCCTCTGTGACGTCGGCAACCCCGTGATAAAGTCCATGGATATGCTCTCCCACATCCACACCGGAACCTCCAACGGCTGTAGCAATCCTGCCGGTCTCTGATGATCCACTTTTACGAGCTGACAAGTGGCGCATTTCGAGACAAACTCAGCGATATCTCTCTTCATACCGCTCCACCAATATTACCGTCTCATGTCTTGGTACATTTTGTCCCCTCCGGAATGTACCGCGAACCGTGAGCCGTGCGACTCTGCCATCACATCGTGCCTCAATTCTTCCCCTTCCGGAACTACTAATCTCCCATTGAAGCGTAATCCCCCGTCTGAGCTAACGGTATAGGACTCGGCTCCCTCTGCAAGTAATCGAACTATCTGCTCCTGACAGAACGAATCATTAGCCTGTGCCCGTACTACCTTCGTGACAATCTGCGGTGTAACGGTCATCACAGACATGAAAGATCGGGCCACTGCATCCTGGTGACCCAATTCCTTCCACTTAGCTTTCCACACCTCTGCCACTTCATCTGCTGGTCTGCGGCTCAACGCGTCTGCTACCACGTTAGCCTTACCCGGGTGGTACTGGATGTCGAACTGATAGTCCTTCACAAATTCAAGCCACCTACGCTGCCGCATATTCAATTCCTTCTACGTGAACAGATACTGTAGTGACTTGTGATCCGTGAACAGCTGAAACTTCTCCCCCAAAATATAGTGCCTCCAAATACGTAGGGCAAATACCACTCCTGCCAACTCCAAATCATGCGTGGGGTAATTCTTCTCATGAGGCTTAAGCTTACGGAAGCATAAGCTATGGCCTGTCTCTCCTGCTGTAATACACCTCCAAGCCCTTGCAAAGACGCGTCGGTTTAAACCAAATACTCAACTCCCGGTCTCGGCAATGCTAACACAGGTGCTGAGGTCAATTTGTACTTCAACTCATCGAATGCCAACTGACAGGCATCACTCCAAATGTACGGCACACCCTTACGAGTAAGATGTGTCAAAGGACCTGCTATCTCCGAGAAACCCCGAATAAACCTCCTGTAGTATCCTGCTAGACCCAAGAAACTACGAATCTCCATTGGTGTCGTGGGCTGTCCCCACTCCCTCACCGCTGATACCTTCCCCGGATCGACAGATATTCCCTGGTCGGAAATAATGTGACCCAAGAACTGGACTTCCTTCAGCCAAAACCCGTACTTCTCATATTTTGCATACAGCTCGTTCTGACGAAGTGTCTGCAAAACCTGCCTCAAATGCTCGGCGTGCTCCTCCTCGGTCTGAGAGTAAACCAGAATGTCATCAATGAAGACAATGACAAACTGATCTAGAAAATCCCTGAACACTCTGTTCATCAAGTCCATAAACACTGCTGGAGCGTTGGTCAAGCCGAAAGGCATAACTCGAAACTCATAAGAACCATATCTCGACAATAACGCAGTCTTCGAGACATCCTCCTCCCTGATACGCAACTGATGGTATCCCGACCTCAAGTCAATCTTCGAGAAGAAAGAAGCTCCTCTCAACTGGTCGAATAAGTCATCGATTCGAGGCAACGGATACTTATTCCGTATCGTGACCTTATTCAACTCTCGGTAGTCCACACACAATCTCAGTGAACCGTCCCTCTTCTTTACAAACAAAACTGGAGCGCCCCAAGGTGAGGTACTCCTGCGAATAAAGCCTTGTCCCAACAGCTGCTCTATCTGATCCCGTAGCTCTCTCATCTCAGCTGGAGCCATACGGTACGGTGCGCGTGCTATAGGTCTCGTACCCGGTAACAAATCTATAACTAAGTCTATCTCTCGACTGGGTGGTAAGCCTGGTATCTCCTGAAACACATCTGAATACTCCCTGACAACCGGGATCGAATCTAAAGGAATAACAACCTCCTTAGAGGTATCCTCCTCTATGTAATACAGATGAGCGGTCGATCCTCCCTCTGGGCGAGGCATCGCCACTATAAACATCTCTTGCCCCGGAATGGCAAAAACAATGCTCCCGCTGAAGCAATCAATCATGGCCCTATATGCTACGAGCCAATCCATACCGATGATCACATCGTGAACATGCATGTCTAACACTAACATGTCTGCAGGCAATACCAAACCACCAATCTCTACCCCCACTCCCCGGTATATAAAGAAAATAAGTGACCCACTCCCTAATGGTGAGTCGACACACGTCACTGTGCTCTCTGCCATAGATAATAATCCTAAAGCCTTCGCGAAGTGTGTAGCTATAAAACAGTGTGTAGCACCC
This sequence comes from Sambucus nigra, assembly GCA_949130495.1. NCBI lineage: Eukaryota > Viridiplantae > Streptophyta > Magnoliopsida > Dipsacales > Adoxaceae > Sambucus > Sambucus nigra. The sequence continues at coordinate 369,259,190 of OX422212.1, forward strand.
GTATCAAATAACACCCGACCCATAGTGCCATGGATAGGAAACGTACCCTCGATCGCGGGCGGTGCCTGTGGAACTGCAGCTTGGTGAACGTTGTAGACACGTCCATACTGTAGCTGCCCCTGCTGAACTGGGACTGCTGGAATGGGTGGCAATGCTGCCATCTGTGGCGGTGCGGGAAGAGCGGCGGGAAACATAGGTCTCTGTGGCTCCTGGCGAGCACCCTGCTGCTGCTGCTGTGGGGCCCTGCCCCTATCAGGACAATCCTGCTTCTTATGGCCAGTCTTGCCACAAACAAAGCACTTCCCCGGGAAGTTCCCTCCCCTCTGCCCCTGCTGTCCCCGGCCCTGGTGGCCGTTACCATTCTTCCCCTGGCCCTGCTGGCCCTGATGAAACTGCTGCCCATTCTGTCCCTGTTGGCCTTGATGGCCGTTTGGACCCTGATGGCCCTGACGGAAACCTCCCTGTCCCTGCCTGTAGTTCCCTGACCGGAACCTCTTATTATCCCCCTGTTGGGTACCCTGCTCATTCTGTCTCTGCCCTTGGCCAGATTGTGCCCCGCTGGCACCATGTCCTCCAGTCCTGCCCTGATGGCTAGACTCCCCCGACCGCTTGCCCTCGGCCATATGAAAACGGTGGTCCTGGCAGTGCAATAATGCAGCGTTAACCACATCAGAATACGTGGCCAACGATAGGTTCCCTAGCAGATGCTGACGGATCCTCCAATTCAACCCGTCGGTGAACTTCTCTATCTTCTTCTTCTCTGTTGGAATCTCGTCTGGAACGATATTCAACAGGTTAGTGAACTCGGCCTCATACTCGGCCACTGTCTTGCCCTCCTGCTTCAAACTCATCAGCTTCCTCCTCATCTCTGTATGAACTGCGGACGGAAAGTACTTGCGATCGAACCGCACCCAGAACTCCTGGATCGTGAGGGTATCCCTCTCCTCCGCGGTGGTAATAGACTCCCACCACTGTAGTGCAGATCCCACTAGATTGAAAGTAGCTAGCACCTGTTTCTGAATATCAGTGCACTCATGCATCCTCAAATGCCTCTGTATGTCCTTCCTCCATTGGCTCGAGACTACCACGTCTTAGCTACCTGCAAACTCTGGCGGATGCGCTTTCTGAAAAGCGTCTCGTACACGCTCCCAAGCAGACGGGAATGCATTAACCTGTGCTGGCGCGGCAACCGGCGCCTGAGGCGGTGCCTGCTGAATCACGGCAATCGCGACATTTACCGCTTGGGCTACTATAGCAGCAACCTCAACGGCGTTCATCATACCCTGAACTGGAGCGGGCTGGGGTTCAGGCATTGCATTCCTGGGAACTCGTCGTGCACGTCGTGGAGGCATCTGAAATAAGAACAAAGTTTATAAGTTCGCAGTTTATAAACTTAAAATAGCTGAAGAACGAAGCATACACAAAAGGAGTACAACAGTCCTAAAATATAGGGCTCTAAATCAAATAAACGTAGCGGAAACATAATAGCCGTACAGATCCTAAAGGACACTAGAACCTGATGCTCTGATACCACCTGTGACACCCCGACTAATTTAATAAAGGAGTAGCTACCCGGTATTTAATTAGTCGGGGTGTCACACCAGCCTAATCAACAGGGCCAACAGCGTGCTAATCAGGGCCAACAGGGCCAGTGGCGGGGAGGTAACGGCCAGAAGGGCCGTGGTCAGCAGGGTCAGAGGGGAGGTAACTTCAGAGGTCGGTGTTTTGTATGCGGCAAGCATGGTCATAAGCGCCAGGATTGCCCAGAGGGTAATAGGGTACCACAGCAGCAGGGTGCCCGTAATGAGCCACAGAGACCACTTTTTCCAGCTGCCCTCCCAGCTCCAGCCCAGGTGCCAGCCATTCCAGCAGCTCCAGTGCAGCAGGGGCAGTTACAGTACGGACGTGTCTATAACGTCCACCAGGCAGCTCCACAGGAACCACCCGCGATTGAGGGTATGTTTCCTATCCATGGTACTATGGGTCGGGTTTTATTTGATACTGGGGCGACACATTGTTTTATAGCTACGCATTTTGCGAAGGCCTTAGGGTTGTTAGCCACAGCAGAGAGCACAGTGACGTGTGTAGACTCACCACTGGGGTGTGGGTCGCTTATCTTCTTTATATGCCGGGGAGTGGGGGTAGAGATTGGTAGTTTGGTATTACCTGCAGACATGTTAGTCTTAGATATGCATGATCATGATGTTATTATCGGTATGGATTGTCTCGCAGCTTATAGAGCCAAGATTGATTGCTTCGGTGGGAGCATTGTTTTTGCCATTCCGGGGCAAGAGATGTTTTTAGTGGCGATGCCTCTCCCAGAGGGAGGTTCAACCGCTCATTTGTATTATATAGAGGAGGATACCTCTAAGGAGGTTGTGATTCCTTTAGACTCGATCCCAGTCGTTCGTGAGTATTCTGATGTATTACAGGAGATACCAGGCCTACCCCCAGTCGAGAGATAGACTTTGTCATAGATTTATTGCCAGATACGAGACCGATAGCATGCACTCCATACCGTATGGCTCCGGCGGAGATGCGAGAGTTACGAGATCAAATAGAGCAGCTGTTAGGTCAGGGCTTCATTCGCAGGAGTACCTCACCTTGGGGCGCTCCAGTCTTGCTTGTGAAGAAGAGAGATGGTTCACTGAGGTTGTGTGTGTACTACCGGGAGTTGAACAAGGTCACGATACAGAATAAGTATCCGTTGCCTCGAATCGATGATCTGTTCGACCAGTTGAGGGGAGCAACTTTCTTTTCGAAGATAGATCTGAGGTCGGGGTACCATTAGCTACGTATTAGAGAGCAGGATGTTTCAAAGACTGCCTTCTTGATGAGATATGGGTCTTACGAGTTCAGAGTGATGTCATTTGATCTCACAAATGCTCCAGCCGTGTTCATGGACTTAATGAACCGAGTATTCAGAGAGTTCTTGGATCAGTTTATCATCGTCTTCATAGATGACATTTTGATATATTCACACTCCGAGGAGGAGCATGCCGAGCACTTAAGGCAGGTTCTTCAGACTTTACGAGAGCATCAGTTGTATGCTAAGTACGAGAAGTGTGGATTCTGGTTGCGAGAGGTACAGTTCTTGGGGCATGTTGTTTCTGAACAGGGGATAGCAGTTGACCCGAGTAAAGTGTCAGCGGTGAGGGAGTGGGGACAGCCCACGACACCGACGGAAGTGCGTAGTTTCTTGGGGTTAGCCGGATACTACAGGAGATTCATTCGGGGATTCTCCAAAATAGCGGGTCCATTGACGAACCTGACTCGCAAAGGGGTACCATATGTTTGGGATGATGCTTATCAATTGGCTTTTGACGAGCTGAAAGACAAGCTTACTTCAGCACCAGTCCTTGCTTTACCGAAGCCGGGTGTGGAGTACCAGGTTTACACCGATGCCTTTTTACGAGGACTTAGGGGAGTACTTCAGCAGGAAGAGAAGGCTATAGCTTTTGCCTCCCGCAAGCTTAAGCCGCATCAGAAGAATTACTCAACCCATGACCTGGAGTTAGCAGCGGTCGTTTTTGCACTGCGGATATGGAGACACTATTTATTGGGGGAGAAGTTCTGTTTGTTCACAGACCATAAGTCACTGCAGTATCTGTTCACTCAGTGAGAGCTGAATATGCGTCAGCGCAGATAGTTAGAGTTTGTGAAGGACTATCAGTTCGACATACAGTATCATCCGGGGAAAGCTAATGTAGTTGCTGATGCGTTGAGCCGTAAACCAATAAATGAGGTGGCGGATGTCTGAAAAGCGAAGTGGAAGGAGTTGGGTCACCAGGACGCAGTAGCCCGTTCCTTCATATCTGTTATGACAGTCACACTCGAGATTATTACGAGGGTAATACAGGCCCAAACCACAGACCCGTTTTGCCAGGAACAGATTGTACGACTTTTAGCCGAGGGTGCTAAGTCCTATTCTGTTAGTTCTGATGGGGGTTTGAGGTTTAATGGGAGGTTAGTGGTTCCAGAAGGGGCAGAATTGCGTCATGCAGTGATGACCCAATCTCACGGGTCCCGATTTGCGGTACATCCTAGAGGAGATAAGATGTACCAGGATATGAGGAGGCAATACTGGTGGGTATTTACATCATGCCACAGAGGTATACATACTCTATTACACCCGTATGTAAAAGAAGTGAATTCATTTATAAGTATATAACTCTCGTTATACTAACCGTTGCTAACTCGCATACCTTCCCACTATTTCATACGCCGACCCCTCACTTGAAACTTACTCATCCCTCACACTTATGAGTATGAAATGTCTCCCAATACAATCAACATTAGGGATACCATCTGTATCCGAACGCACACCGATTAACAATAATTTTCCCCAATCCAGATTATGGTTCAATTGATAATACGAACCATGAACGTTATCACATTTGTGATTTAATCCAAAAGTCCAACGTCGCTAAGTGTATCCTGCCTCTCTCTTATAGACCCATAATTATCTCCAAAAAGAAATCTTAACAATAGTGGGATTTCCCACTAGGCTATACGATAATCCTCAATTTATTTTCTCTCGAAATAACTCAAGACGGCCCATCATTTCATCATAAAGGAAACTCCCTAAAAATCTCCAAAACATACTTCTCGTAACATATATAAAGGCTTTAAATCGATAAACCCAAACGAAATGAAGTGAAACTCACTCTAGAAAAACCTCGCAAAACAGCCCTGTTTTCGAATCGATTCGGCCCAATCCGAATCGATTCGGCCCAGCGAATCGATTCGGCCCAGCGAATCGATTCTCCCCTAAATGCGAATCGATTCGGTCCAAAGGACCTGGGAGCCTGTCTTAGGCCGAATCGATTCAAATTTGGGTCCGAATCGATTCGTTCACTCAGACCTGGAAACCTGCAACATTCTGAATCGATTCAAAAGGGGGGCCGAATTGATTCGCCTGTTCAGAAGCTACGAAAATGGCTATTTTTCTCCAAAAGTCAAAATTCCAAAAAATCATATTTATCATCTTATAACCATTTCTATTCAACCCAAACATATTGCTAACATTAGGACTCATTATATTTCTACCCAACAAGTTTCAAAACCTTAAATCCATATACCCACACCTCAAATACAAGATTTAACTCAAAATCTAGGTTTTGACATTTTAAACCCAAAATCCATAATTTAAATCCACAAATCGTGAAATAAATGATGCACAAGAATTATTTAGCAAGTTTAATCACTTGCCTCAAAGTTGTAGAGTCTGAATCTTCCTCGAAATCGCGTATTAGCCGGAATCCCCAAGCTTTTCTTCTCTTTCTCTTCTTCATTTCCTTCTCTCTCTCTCTCTCTCTAGGGCTTTCTCTTTCTCTCAAATGAGATTATTATCTCTCGTAGGCTTTTTAAGCCTTAAGTCCAAGATACCCAACTTTAAATGATAATACACACTTTAAATGACTCGGTTCCTCCAATTCGAGTCAAACGAACTTAAAATATTTCGAAACCCAAATAAGACCCAAGTACAGTCATTTCGACTATCTCGACCCATCCGCAATCAACTGCACTTTCAGAATCGTCATTCGAAATACTTTCTAACATCCTCAAATATTGACCTCAAGTGCCAAATTAGAATTCTCCAATTTAAATGAATATTATTTCTCCCAAATTAATTAAATTATTGGTCCTGAAAATCGCGGGGTATTATAGACTTCCCTCTTATAAGAATTTCATCCTCGAAATTAAGTTAAGTCTAGTACTCCAAACCTCAACTAGCTCCTAAGACATCCACTCTCGAGATCACTATACCTATCCCTCCTACTCCTCACGGCGGATTAATTTAATTAAAGATCAAATCAACTAACCAGGGCGCCCATACACCCTGTACCCAAGCTCGACTTGTATAAACATAACCCGGCTTCACTTAGCCTCAAATCTAAAAATAACTCGAAACAAATTAATCCATAATAATATACTAATCATATAAAAGTTTTGAAATGCCCGAAGATTTAACTCTTCTCAATTCCTGACATTCGCTACTTTCATGCGGGGGAGGTCTTGCAAGCGAAATTCAAGCAAGAAACCCTCCCAATAAACTACTATATAGCTCTGTCGGGGATTGAGATCAGTTAGATCAGGACTAAAGTTTAAAAATATTTTTGAATCATTTGATATCGTCCGAAGGCCTATAAAATAATTTTATTTTTAGTTTATGTCTTTCGACGTCCAAATCAAATGCCTTATACCCAAGACACAAGGCGTTAACAAATACAATACTCTTACCAACCATTTAGTTCTCAAAACTAGCATAACCATGAGCTGAAATCATTACCATCTCCAAGAAAAACTACCAACACCCAAACTCCCACTCCCAAAAACCCTTGTGGCTGCCACGCACCTAACACCTGTTCGAACACACCCAACTGGATTACCCAACCCAGCAAAACCCATTACTCTCTGCCTTAACCCGACCATCAAACCGAATCCTTATACTCCCAAGCAACTCCGACTAGCGAACTCCACAAAAACCAACACCAACTCCGGACACCGAACCAACCCGCGATCCCATGCTTCCAAGTACAAATCCGCCAAATAAAATCCCATCTCTAAAACCAAAGAACCCACTGGCCTATTTTCCTAAAAAAAACTGTTAAAACCCATTTACACCTTTGACCCAAGCCAAAATTGAATCCTTATACCAATCATGCTAAACCCATTATCTATAAAACCCAAGCATCTGCCATTCTCCAAAAATAAAAGTCACATGTTTCAGACCTCATTTCCCCTTTTTTTCTAAACTACCCTCATCCATTATATATCTTCCAATTATACCCTAGCCTCATTTTACCTATAAATTGAACACTTGGTGGCATTTTAAAAAGATCTCCATTTTTTTGTTTTAAAACTTGAAATAATTTTTTTACATCCCTTTATAGATTGGCACTTTTAGCAAATTATCTCAATATAAAATGATGGTGTAGAATTTATTTATTTGGATAAATTCTTATGTACAATTTTATAATGAGAGAGTTTGTAATTTTTAGCAAATTTCTTTCATTATTTCCATTAAGAATTCATCCATTGTACATTTTGTATATAATTTTGTTCTTTCTTATTTTGTAAATTTTCCTTCTCTCTTTGAGATTATTACTTTTTGAGAGGAAAATCTGTAAATATCAAGTTTAGTTAGTTTACTTGTTAGCACCATTTTGTAAAATTTGTTTATCTCATTTTTCTTTAATTAACCTTTACATCTTAGTTAGTTACTATAAAAATTAGCATAGTTAGTGAATTAATAATCCCATGAAAAATCATAAAAAAAAGAATAATATTAAAATGATTCTACACTTGTCTTCACATATTTTGTTCTTCACACATGAAATGTGGATTGATACCCTTACTTATCTTATACATATGTTTAGTGTATTTGAACAAGGAGAAACTGGTCATCGATTTTTCGAAAAATGACCTTGTAGGTGTTTTATATCCTCACGATGATCCACTGGTGATCAAGATGAGAATGAAGGAGGTAATGATTTCAAGAGTGTTGGTCGACAATGGTAGCTCGACAGACATCATGTTCTACTCGTGTTTCGATAGTTTAAATCTTAAGTTATCTCAACTGGAACCTTACCACAGACCCCTCATCGGTTTTGCTAGTGAAAAAGTATTTCCACTTGGGACAATCAAGTTAGATATATTAATTGGTACATGGCCTGCTTGTCGGACAGAAAGAATACGATTCTTCGTGATGGATAAGAATGTCCAGTCATCGTACAATATCATCATGGCAAGAGTAGTATTGAAGAAGTTTCGAGGTTGTACCATCTACAGTGCATGAGTGCCTAAAATTTCCAACAAACTTTGGAGTAGGAGTTGTGAAAGGTGATCAGAAAGTAGCTCGGGAGTGCTATTATTCATCCACCGAGCAAGATGAATTGGAAGAATCAAAGAAAAAGACAACTACTTATCAAGTGGATGAAGGTGCAGAAATTGAAACCTTGGATCCTCGGGATGAGTCGCAACTCGTGAAGGGTCAAGTGGTGGAAGCTACTGAAAATATCATTCTGGACGACGAACACCCTGAACGAACTACTCAAATAGGTTCATCATTGGAAGCCTCATTAAAACAGGAATTGATAACTTTCCTTAGAAGAAGAAGACAAACTTTTGCCTGGAGTCATGAAGATATGCCTGGGATTGACCCAAACTTCTTATGTCACGAGCTCAATGTGAATAAGGAGATCAAGCCTGTGAAGCAGAGAAGAAGAGTATTCAGTCCCGAGAAGAATCAAGCCACACAAGAGGAAGTCGAGAAGGTTCAGAAAGCTTGCTTTATTGAAGATGTTAAATATCCAGATTGGTTAGCCAATGTGGTGATGGTAAAGAAGAAAAACAACAAATGGTGTCGTTGCCAATTTTTGGAGATTGACGCACTCGAGAAAATTTTGGATCGTTATTCATTAATTATTTTTTTAAGTTTTTAGTAGCAATTTTCCCTTTTATTATAAGTGGTGTATTAGGATTATTTCGGCCTTGTATTTATTTAATTGCGTTTTGACACCAATTTATTTGTAATAATTATTTATAAAAAAAGAGAAAATGGAAACCAGACAAGATAAAAGAGGGCGTCTAAAGGCAAGGAAAATACTTTGGGTCGATAGGACTCCTGGGGCCGACTGAGATAGGTGATTTCCCCCCGATCGACTAAAATCTATCTTCACCCCACACGTTTAAAAATCGTGGTAGGTACATTTCTAAACACTCGCGAATCTCTCGCAAGTGAGTCATTATTTTGTTTGCCTATGTTCTTTTATGTGATTTTTATTCTCGCATTTATTTTTGAATGGTGTGATGAATTAATCAACTAAGACCCACACCCGATCATTCACGAGAAGGAATTTCATCACCGACTTACTCACTTATCCATTGTGTGCTACCATAGCTATCACTAAATTTAAAATCAATCAACTAGATCGTAGGTCCCTTTTTGATCAATTTGACTTGTTGGATAACCCGTAGAGTCCTCTCCACCTGGAAAATCCTCGAATGGTTCTCTTTGAGGTATGAAAGTGTCCGGGAAACCGAATTTTAAGTGAGGTCGCCCAGCAAAACGGGTTTGAGATGTCCCCAACGTTGTACCAGCCGGTCATTTCATCATAGTAACTTTATGACAAATCTCTGTGTCAAGACTCTAGTCATCTTGAGATTAAAGTAGGAACACAATTTTTGTAAAGGCGATCACAAAGATAACTTGCGTGATTTTTATCCCCCGCGGATTTCATTAAAATTTGGCTGCCCACTCACCTAATTAAAGATAAAAAAAAAAATGGCTATGTTCTAGCTAGGACTTCTACCTTGTTTGTACGTGTCTAATTTACTCATTAGGTAGTCACTTTTACGCTCCATCCTTTTGAGTTTCAAATCAAGTTCATCACCCTTTTCTTTCGAAAAAAAACTCCAAAAATATTTTTCATTTTTCGTCACGTCTACATATTTCCACATTTTTTAAGAATTCAAAAATATTTTTCAATTTCTTTCCCATTTTTCAAAAAAAAACAAAAATCTCAAAAATATTTTCCTTCATTTTCAAACTATTTTCTAAAAAATCACAAAATTATTTCCTTTCTTTTTCAAATTATAAAAAAAAATCCCAAAAGATTTTCCATACTTGGAGAAGATTTACGAATCGGATTCCCCATTATGGGTCTCGGCTTAGAATAAAGTGGCGGGTCTTGGCCATTGTTGGCAATGGTGATTGGTGGTCTCGGGTTGTGTGTGACACCCCGACTAATTAAATACCGGGTAACTACTCCTTTATTAAATTAAATCAAAATGCCAAGTTGGCTCAGTTAATACCATCACTGTCGAAAACATTTTATTATTACTAACCACCTAGTATTTAAAAAGTAAGTTGTCAAATTTTAATTAAAGTTTGATTAACATGCAGTAAAAGATTTAATTCAAGAATAATACCACAATTCACCATAACGAAAAAATAGAATAACCATCACATGATAATAAATAAATCCGGAGTAAAAACTCCTCACAACAAATCCCACAACTGAAAAAAGTAACGAAATACTGAATACTGAATTAATACATGCCAAAGTCTGAAAAATTGAAATGAAAAATGTAACTCTAATGGAACTGGACAACGTGCCCTAAAACTGAGGAATACTGAATATGGGATCCAAATGATAGAAGCGTCTAAAAGCAAATCCCTGTAGCTTCCACAAACATCTACAGCTCGTCATCTGAGTGAGAATCCAATGCGTGGTGTCCTTGTGGTTGGGCACCTGAAAATGGTTTTACAAGAAAATAGATTTGAAAGCAAACGGGTCAGAGCCCGAATGTGGAGATATTTAAAAAAAAACTGCAAGTGCTTTAAAAACATTTAAAACATTAAATGCAAAGTACATGTTAGGACGTGCACTCACATGAAATTCTCACCTCTTTGACTAAATGTGCACTCCTAACGTAAGTACCCATCTAAAATGACACTAATCCCTAGCTAAGTGACATTATATCTAGCTAGACTGTCATAGGTTCTACTCTTATTACTCGGTCCCCATTTACATTATAGCGATCTCATTTAAATAGGGGCTTAACGTAAAATTCAGTTTCTCCCATAAAAGCAACACAACTCATTATAGATTATCCCTTTTATATTTTCCAAATTTATACACACAATACCATATGAAAGTTCCCATAATAAAGTGTATATTTTCCACAACATAAATACAGTATAAGCACCCCGAGACTAAGCTGCGGTGCACACATACTCTGCTATCCATCCCGGTACATTACGTACATAAGGATTTCATATTCCGAATCTCTCAGGAATAGTTCACAGATAACAACATCACAAATAATGGAGGCGAACACAGTCACATCACGTGGGTCACGCACATACCTGCGCTCCCACGATCAGCAGACTTATTAACATCCCAATAAGTCCTTCTCTGACCTATGTTCATCGAGGTAACCAGTCTAAATCCGGGAAACACAAGGATTAGAGGGCCCTAAGCGAACGCAAACCTCCCGTGATAGCAAGTATGGTAGGTATGTCATACACGCAAATCATATATCAATACTAAGTAAACGCGCATCTTAGTAATCACCGTAGTTTAATTGTAGTACTTATCGCATTCTCGTACCAACTTATAATTTATACAATTTATATAATCTCGGTTCATAGTCATACACGCCATAATTTATTCTCACGTCGTAGTAGGCACTCACGTCTCGACTCAAAATGTTTATTTGATTCGGTCCACAATTATATAATTTACTCCTCATTATGTCCCAATTGTCCTAAGTATACCAATACATCATCAAAGGAATGTTATCTCTATCCTCGAACAAGTTTACGGGACTCCCAAAATCAAAACAGGCCAAAAAGGCCTAAACTGCCAGCTCGTTAGAAGTCTCGTTCGAACGAGGCTGTTCGAACGAACTGGGCTATCTAACGAGATCTCGTTCGAACGAGATTATTGAACGAACATCCCTCTCATTAGAACCCCAAACTGTCAACTCGTTAGAAGCTCGTTCGAACGACCTGGGTAGGTCTTCTAACGAGTGACCAGATTCAAGCCCAGAAATCCTATCTCGTTTTTCCAATTTCTCTACACCTCAAATCTCATCCAAACCTCAATCTAACAATTGTTTAAGGTGTCTAATCGTCCCTAAACATGTTAAAGTCACATACTAACGTATTATAAAGGATTAATTCTTCCTAAACATCATCAAATCACAAGTCTCTACTCTTTTCCCCAATTTTTCAAGAACATAAACCCTAGAATTTATCATCATCAATTCCCAGAATTTAATCTGTTTTTATAACACATAAATTTGTAATTCTCTTAATTCAATCTTCCAATAACGTTTCTACATGCAAACCTACATCCAAAATTAAACTAACAACTCCAATTTCATGGGTTTTCCTTTATCTCCCAAACAAGAATGATTATCAAGATTTCTAACATGGAAGAAACATTTACTGCATAAAATGTAAATTAAACCACTTGCCTTGATTCAATCTCAGATTTTGATGATGATTTGAAGGAGTTCCCTCTCTCTTTCTGCAAAATTCCCTTCTATCTCTCTCTCTCCAAGCTTTCTTCTCCAATGGCTATGGTGGCTAGGGTTTGTTTTTGGGAAAGGAATTAGAAACCTAATTCTAATAACCTACGTAGCCTATTGGGTTAACATGGGTTGGTTAGTGGTTTAGTGGGTCAAATCCACATCAGATATAATTTACTAATTTTCGTCACTTTTAATTCCCAAAAATACAAAATTACCAAAATACCCTTTATGTTGCCGGTATGGCCTAAAAATACCCCGGGACCCAAACTAAACCCCCGGCTAGTGTTTTCTGACTATCTCGACCCTTCCGGACGCGTTGGCGTACTCAAAATGACCATACGGTTAATAGAATTTAAATTCACTTTTATAATTAAAATAATTATATCCTGACGCGACTGTCTCACGCGTCCCAATAAAATGTCCAAATTGCCGTATATCAATCTCACGACAAATTTCATAATTCGATATTCATATATCATCATATATACTCAATATAGTCAAATACCAACTCACAACTCGCTAGCATTTTATCCGGATTAATTTCCAATTAATTCTCATTTAATTAATTAATCCCAAAAATAAATAACGCAAAAAATACGGGGTATTACACACTTCCCCCCTAATAACAGAATTTCGTCCCGAAATTCGGAACTAGAAAGTACCTGATAAAAATAACTCTGGATAACGTTCGCGCATCTCATCCTCGCGTTCCCATGTGGACTCCTCGACATTGTGATGTTGCCACTGAACACGCACTAACGGAACTATCTTTGACCGCAGCTTCCTCTCACTTCGGTCTAAAATAGCAATCGGTCCCTCCTCGTAGGAGCTATCAGGCTGTAGATCAATCTCCTCCAAAGCGATGTGAAAATGAGCCAAATCGTCCCTGAGATATTTCCTTAGCGACGAAATATGAAGCACATCGTGAATCCGGTGTAAATGCTCCGGTAACCCGAGTCTATACGCAACTGGTCCAATCCGCTCAATAATAGGAAGCGGCCCCACATACCTCGGTGCCAACTTCCCCTTCTTCCCGAAACGCATAATCCCCTTCATAGGAGATACTCTGAGCAAAACCTGGTCCCCCACTTGGAACTCCCTGAAAGATCTCTTCGCATCAGCATAACTCTTCTGCCGGTCTTGAGCTACTCGAATGCGATTCCGGATCAACTCAATCCTTGTCGAAGTATCCTGAATCACTTCCGGCCCAAGTAGTTTGTTGTCCCCCACCTCTAACCAACATACTGGGGAACGACAAGGCCTACCGTACAATGCCTCAAACGGAGCCATGCCAATAGTGAACTGGTAGGAGTTATTATAAGCAAACTCTACCAGTGGAAGGTATTGCTCCCATCCACCTCCAAAGTCAATAATGCACATGCGTAGCATGTCCTCCAACATCTGATTTGTGCGCTCTGTCTGCCCATCGGTCTGCGGATGATAAGTCGTACTCAACCGCAATTCCGTGCCCATGGCCTCCTGGAAACTCTCCCAAAACCGCGAAACAAATATCTTGTCTCTATCAGACACGATATTTAGGGGCACACCGTGAAGTCTCACAATCTCTGAAATGAAGAGCTGGGCACACTGTCCCGTAGTGTAGTCAGTCCTTACGGGTAAAAAGTGAGCGACTTTGGACAACCTGTCCACAATTACCCAAACGGAGTCGTGACCTCTCTGCGACGTAGGCAACCCCGTGATAAAATCCATGGATATGCTCTCCCACATCCACACCGGGACCTCCAACGGCTGTAGTAGTCCTGTCGGTCTCTGGTGATCCACTTTTACTAGCTGACAAGTGGAGCATTTCGAAACAAACTCAGCAATATCTATCTTCATACCGCTCCACCAATACTGCCGTCTCATGTCTTGGTACATTTTGTCACCTCTGGGATGTACCGCGAACCGTGAGCCGTGAGACTCTACCATCACCTCGTGTCGCAATTTCTCCCCTTTCGGAATCACCAATCTCCCATTGAAGCGTAATCCCCCGTCTGAGCTGACGGTATAGGACTCGGCTCCCTCTGCTAGTAATCGAACTATCTGCTCCTGACAGAACGAGTCATTAGCCTGTGCCCGTATTACCTTCGTGACAATCTGCGGTGTAACGGTCATCACAGACATGAAAGATCGGGCCACTGCATCCTGGTGTCCCAACTCCTTCCACTTTGCCTTCCACACCTCTGCCACCTCATCTGCTGGCCTACGGCTCAACGCGTCTGCTACCACATTAGCCTTTCCCGGGTGATACTGGATGTCGAACTGGTAGTCTTTCACAAACTCAAGCCACCTACGCTGCCGCATATTCAACTCCTTCTGCGTGAACAGGTACTGTAGGGACTTGTGGTCCGTGAACAATTGGAACTTCTCCCCCAAAAGATAGTGCCTCCAAATCCGTAGGGCAAATACCACTGCCTCCAACTCCAAATCATGCGTGGGGTAATTCTTCTCATGACTCTTAAGCTTACGGGAAGCATAAGCTATGACCTGTGTCTCCTGCTGCAATACACCTCCAAGTCCTTGCAAAGACGCATCGGTGTAAACCAAATACTCAACTCCCGATCTCGGCAATGCTAACACAGGTGCTGAGGTCAATTTGTCCTTTAACTCATCAAATGCCAACTGACAGGCATCATTCCAGATGAATGGCACACCCTTACGAGTCAGATGTGTCAAAGGACCCGCTATCTTCGAAAATCCCCGAATGAACCTCCTGTAGTATCCTGCTAGGCCCAAGAAACTACGAATCTCGGTCGGTGTCGTGGGTTGTCCCCACTCCCTCACCGCGGATACCTTCCCCGGATCAACAGATATCCCCCGGTAGGAAATAATGTGTCCCAAAAACTGGACCTCCTTCAGCCAAAACCCGCATTTCTCATATTTTGCATACAACTCGTTCTGACGTAGTGTCTGCAAAACTTGCCTCAAATGCTCGGCGTGCTCCTCCTCTGTCTGGGAGTAAACCAGAATATCATCGATGAAGACAATGATAAACTGATCTAGGAAATCCCTGAACACTCTGTTCATCAAGTCCATAAACACTACTGGAGCGTTGGTCAAACCGAAAGGCATAACCCGAAACTCGTAAGAACCATATCTCGACAAGAACGCGATCTTCGAGACATCCTCCTCCCTGATACGCAACTGATGGTATCCCGATCTCAAATCAATCTTCGAGAAGAAATAAGATCCTCTCAACTGGTCGAATAAGTCATCGATTCGAGGCAACGGATACTTATTCCGTATCGTGACCTTGTTCAACTCCCGGTAGTCCACACACAATCTCAGTGAACCGTCCCTCTTCTTCACAAACAAAACTGGAGTGCCCCAAGGTGAGGTACTCCTGCGAATAAAGCCCTGACCTAACAGATGCTCTATCTGATCTCGTAGCTCTCACATCTCTGTCGGAGCCATACGGTACGGTGCGAGTGCTATAGGTCTCGTATTTGGCAATAGGTCTATAACAAAGTCTATTTCTCGACTGGGGGGTAGGCCTGGTATCTCCTGAAACACATCAAAATATTCCCTGACAACTGGGATCGAATCTAAAGGAATCACAACCTCCTTAGAGGTATCCTCCTCTAGGTAATACAAATGAGCGGTCGAGCCTCTCTCTGGGCGAGGCATCGCCACTACAAACATCTCTTGCCCCGGAATGGCAAAAACAATGCTCCCACCGAAGCAATCAATCATGGCTCTATAATCATCGAGCCAATCCATACCGATAATCACATCGTGAACATGCATATCTAATACCAACATATCTGCAGGTAATACCAGACTACCAATCTCTACCCCCACTCCCCGGCATATAAAGAATATAAGTGACCCATTTCCCAATGGTGAGTCGACACACGTCACTGTGCTCTCTGCCGTAGCTAACAACCCTAAGGCTTTCGCAAAATGTGTAGCTATAAAACAATGTGTATCCTCTGTATCAAATAATACCCGACCCATAGTGCCATGGATAGGAAACGTACCCTCAATCGCTGGCGGTGCCTGTGGAACTGTTGCCTGGTGGACGTTATAGACACGTCCATACTGTAGCTGCCCCTGCTGAGCTGGGACTGCTGGAATGGGTGGCAATGCTACCATCTGTGGCGGTGCGGGGAGAGCGGCGGGAAACATAGGCCTCTGCGGCTCCTGGCGAGCACCCTGCTGCTGCTGCTGTGGGGCCCTGCCCCTATCAGGACAATCCTGTTGTTTATGGCCAATCTTGCCACAAACAAAACACTTCCCTGGGAAGTTCCCTCCTCTCTGCCCCTGCGGTCCCCGACCCTGGTGGCCGTTACCGTTCCTCCCTTAGCCCTGCTGGCCCTGCTGAAACTGCTACTCATTCTGCCCCTGTTGGCCCTGATGGCCGTTTGGACCCTGATGGCCCTGACGGAAACCTCCCTGTCCGTGCCTGTAATTCCCTGATCTGAACCTCTTCTGATCCCCCTGCTCACCCTGTCTCTGCCCCTGAACAGATTGTGCCCCACCAGCACCATGTCCTCCAGTCCTGCCCTGATATCTAGACTCTCCCGATCTCTTGCCCTCAGCCATATGAAAGCGGTGATCCTGGAAGTGTAACAAAGCAGCGTTAACCACATCAAAATAAGTGGCCAACGAAAGGTTCCCTAACAGATGCTGACGGATCCTCCATGTCAACCCGTCGGTGAATTTCTCAATCTTCTTCTTTTCTGTCGGTATCTCATCCGGAACGATGTTCAACAGATTCGTGAACTCGGCCTCATACTCGGCCACGGTCTTACCCTCTTGCTTCAGATTCATCAGTTTCCTCCTCATTTTCATGTGAACAGCTGACGGAAAGTACTTGCGGTCGAACCGCACCCAAAAGTCCTGAATAGTGAGAGTATCCCTCTCCTCCACGGTGGTAATAGACTCCCACCATTGCAGTGCAGATCCAACTAGCTTGAAACTAGCTAGCACCTGCTTCTGAATGTCCGTGCACTTATACATCCTCAAGTGCCTCTGCATATCCTTCCTCCACTGGCTCGAGACTACCACATCTGAGCTACCTGCAAACTCTGGCTGATGCGCTTTCTGAAAAGCGTCACATACACGTTCCCAAGCAGACGGGAATGCATTTGCCTGTACTGGCGCGGCAACCGGCGCCTGAGGTGGTGCCTGCTGAACTACGAAAATTTCGGCATTTACCGCTTGGGCTACAATGGCTGCAACCTCAGCGGCGTTCATCATGCCCTGAACTGGAGCGGGCTGGGGTTCGGGCGTTGCATCCCTGGGAACTCGTCGTGCACGTCGTGGAGGCATCTGAAATAAAAATGAAGTTTATAAGTTCGCAATTATAAACTTAAAATAGATGAAGAACGAAGAATACACACAAGAATACAACAGTCCTAAAATATAGGGCTCTATATCAAAGAAAGCTTAGCGGAAACATAATAGCCGTACAGATCCTAAAGGACACTAGAACCTGATGCTCTGATACCACCTGTGACACCCCGACTAATTACATACCGGGTAGCTACTCCTTTATTAAATTAAATCAAAATGCCAAGTTGGCTCAGTTAATAGCATCACTGTCGAAAACATTTTATT
This sequence comes from Sambucus nigra, assembly GCA_949130495.1. Taxonomy (NCBI): domain Eukaryota; kingdom Viridiplantae; phylum Streptophyta; class Magnoliopsida; order Dipsacales; family Adoxaceae; genus Sambucus; species Sambucus nigra. Next base: position 369,276,800 of record OX422212.1, read on the forward strand.
ATTACTAACCACCTAGTATTTAAAAAGTAAGTTGTCAAATTTTAATTAAAGTATGATTAACATTCAGTAAAAGATTTAATGCAAAAATAATACCACCATTCACCATAACGAAAAAATAGAATAACCATCACATGATAATAAATAAATTCGGAGGAAAAACTCCACACAACAAATCCCACAACTGAAATAAGTAACGAAATACTGAATACTGAATTAATACATGCCAAAGTCTGAAAAACTGAAATGGAAAATGTAACTCTAATGGAACTGGGCAACATGCCCTAAAACTGAGGAATACTGAATATGGGATCAAAATGATAGAAGCGTCTAAAAGCAAATCCCTGTAGCTTCCACAAACATCTACAGCTCGTCATCTGAGTGAGAATCCTATGCGTGGTGTCCTTGTGGCTGGGCACATGAAAATGGTTTTACAAGAAAATAGATTTGAAAGCAAACGGGTCAGAGCCCGAATGTGGAGATATTTTAAAAAAACTGCAAGTGCTTTAAAAACATTTAAAACATTAAATGCAAAGTACATGTTAGGACGTGCACTCACATGAAATTCTCACCTCTCGACTAAATGTGCACTCCTAACGTAAGTACCCATCTAAAATGACACTAATCCCTAGCTAAGTGACATCATATCTAGCTAGACTGTCATAGGTTCTACTCTTATTACTCGGTCCCCATTTACATTATAGCGATCTCATTTAAATAGGGGCTTAACGTAAAATTCAGTTTCTCCCATAAAAGCAACACAACTCATTATAGATTATCCCTTTTATATTTTCCAAATTTATACACACAATACCATATGAAAGTTCCCATAATAAAGTGTATATTTTCCACAACATAAATATACAATATAAGCACCCCGAGACTAAGCTGCGGTGCACACATACTCTGCTATCCATCCCGGTACATCACGTACATAAGGATTTCATATTCCGAATCTCTCAGGAATAGTTCACAGATAATAACATCATAAATAATGGAGGCGAACACAGTCACATCACATGGGTCACGCACATACCTGCGCTCCCACGATCAGCAGACTTATTAACATCCCAATAAGTCCTTCTCTGACCTATGTTCATCGAGGTAACCAGTCTAAATCCGGGCAACACAAGGATTAGAGGGCCCTAAGCGAACGCAAACCTCCCGTGATAGCAAGTATGGTAGGTATGTCATACACGCAAATCATATATCAATACTAAGTAAACGCGCATCTTAGTAATCACCGTAGTTTAATTGTAGTACTTATCGCATTCTCATACCAACTTATAATTTATACAATTTATATAATCCCGGTTCATAGTCATACACGCCATAATTTATTCTCACGTCGTAGTAAGCACTCACGTCTCGACTCAAAATGTTTATTTGATTCGGTCCACAATTATATAATTTACTCCTCATTATGTCCCAATTGTCCCAAGTATACCAATACATCATCAAAGGAATGTTATCTCTATCCTCGAACAAGTTTACGGGACTCCCAAAATCAAAACAGGCCAAAAAGGCCTAAACTGCCAGCTCGTTAAAAGTCTCGTTCGAACGAGGTTGTTCGAACGAACTGGGCTATCTAACGAGATCTCGTTCGAACGATATTATCGAACGAACATCCCTCTCATTAGAACCCCTAACTGTCAACTCGTTAGAAGCTCGTTCGAACGACCTGGGTAGGTCTTCTAACGAGTGACCAGATTCAAGCCCAGAAATCCTATCTCGTTTTTCCAATTTCTCTACACCTCAAATCTCATCCAAACCTCAATCTAACAATAGTTTAAGGTGTCTAATCGTCCCTAAACATGTTAAAGTCACATATTAACGTATTATAAAGGATTAATTCTTCCTAAACATCATCAAATCACAAGTCTCTACTCTTTTCCCCAATTTTTCAAGAACATAAACCCTATAATTTATCATCATCAATTCCCAGAATTTAATCTGTTTTTATAACACATAAATTTGTAATTCTCTTAATTCAATCTTCCAATAACGTTTCTACATGCAAACCTACATCCAAAATTAAACTAACAACTCCAATTTCATGGGTTTTCCTTTATCTCCCAAACAAGAATGATTATCAAGATTTCTAACATGGAAGAAACATTTACTGCATAAAATGTAAATTAAACCACTTGTCTTGATTCAATCTCAGATTTTGATGACGATTTGAAGGAGTTCCCTCTCTCTTTCTGCAGAATTCCCTTCTATCTCTCTCTCTTCAAGCTTTCTTCTCCAATGGCTATGGTGGCTAGGGTTTGTTTTTGGGAAAGGAATTAGAAACCTAATTCTAATAACCTACGTAGCCTATTGGGTTAACATGGGTTGGATAGTGGTTTAGTGGGTCAAATCCACATCAGATATAATTTACTAATTTTCGTCACTTTTAATTCCCAAAAATACAAAATTACCAAAATACCCTTTATGTTGCCGGTATGGCCTAAAAATACCCCGGGACCCAAACTAAACCCTCGGCTAGTGATTTCTGACTATCTCGATCCTTTCGGACGCGTTGGCGCACTCAAAACGACCATACGGTTAATAGAATTTAAATTCACTTTTATAATTAAAATAATTATATCCTGACGCGACTGTCTCACGCGTCCCACTAAAATGTCCAAATTGCCGTATATCAATCTCACGACAAATTTCATAATTCAATATTCATATATCATCATATATACTAAATAAAGTCAAATACCAACTCACAACTCGCTAGTATTTTATCCGGATTAATTTCCAATTAATTCTCATTTAATTAATTAATCCCAAAAATAAATAATGCCAAAAATACGGGGTATTACATTGTGCAAATGGAAGTTGTCGTTTGGAGTTGAGTGGGTTGTACTGTCAACGCCGATCGACTGGACACGCTCCGGAGGTCGATCGTTCTTTCATTTTTTTATCTACGACCCATCCAGTAGCCATCTCCACGGTTCACGCGATCGACCAGGACTCTGTTTTATTCGAATTTTGGATTTGCTGTTATTCCCTTTCTATTTTTATTTTATTTTTTATTTTTTGTTTGTTCCTTTTCTTTTATTTCTTTTTCCTTTTTATTATTTATTTTATGTAACTTAGTATAAATAGAAGACATGTCTCATTTTTAGAGTATATCTTGTAATAATTCATTTTTTTCTTAGTTAGGGCTTGGGAGCTAGGGTTTGGAGATTATTTTGTGTGTGCCATTTTCTCCCTCCTAGGGTTTATCCGTATAGTGGGTTTGCCCGTCGCGGTTGTGTAAGAATACTATCCATCTCTTCTTCATCAATCCAAGTTCCATTGTTTGTATTTTTTGCTTTATTTACTTGCTTAATTTCATTGCTTTGTAGTGTAAATTTACTTGCTTTCTTTCAATACATGTCATTTACCATGCTTTTTAGAAAATTTAGTCTAGGTTGTGTTGGATTGAACTCACCTAAGGGTTGATTGGTTGCTCTGCATTGGTGATGGAGTTTTACGTTTTTATTTCGAGTGGGTTGTCCTAGTTATTACGCCTAGGAGATTTAACGGGGTATATCATGTACGATCCGTATTTACGACCTTGCGTGCGTAATTTCCGGATTATTTGTTAATGCCAAAATCTTATTAGACTTTTATGCGAATTTAGGGGTGTGATAACTCTTGATTTAATTAACTGTCGAAACGAGACTCAATCTTAATAACTCGTCGACGCATGTAACCATTTTATACTATTAACTCGGGGTGAGGGATATTCGACTCAGCCTATAGTTTTTATTTCGTTTGTTAACGTAGTTTAATAAACACTTGCCTAGATTAACCTTTTCTCTTTATTATCTTTTATTTTTTGTTGGCAATATCTTTTTCACTTTAACTTAGAAGTATTAAATCAATAAAATTCTAGCAACTTGTCTCTGTGGATTTTCGATAATTGGACTGGCTGTTATACTCCCTTAAATGAGTGTAGTCATAGTTTAGTTTTTTGTATAGAGCTGGTGAGCGAAAAATAAAATGACCGGCACGTAGGTGACTCTCACGCCGCGGCGAAACCCAACCTATCAATTATGAACAGAAGAAGATATCATTTGATATCATGCATTGCATGTGTTTATTGAGGGAATGATTATGACATTTATGTGTTAATCTAGAGGATGATTATGAATTCTACCGGCTTATTGTCTAACCCCACGTTGTTCGTATTAGGACTTGGATGTTGGTTAATTATTGTTGTTGAAAAGTATATGTTACGAGTTATTAACTTTTCTTGTGAGGGTTGTAATTATTTTCATTTTGACGTCTTTGAATATTTAAGAGGTATTTGTTGTATTATTTTTGAAATTGGGATGTTGTGATTGTTGGATAGACGGTTTTTATGGATAGTTAGTTATTCTAAGTCATTGACGGGACTTAGTTTTGTTGGATGGTATTTTTTATCGATGAGATTTTGACATCTAGCTAATAATCGACGTGGATATGATTTATATCATTAAAATTATATTGTTGAAGAGGTGATGGATGATGCTTAGTTTACGATGGTTCTCTTTGGGAGTTATGACACTTTGGGTTTATAATGTTAAATATAGGATATGTACATGTAAGGTTTGAAATGAATGAAAAGGATAGTGTTTGAGGATATTTTGTTTTAGCATAACGTGTATACTTGAGGATTTCATGTACAAATATCTATAAATATTCTTGGGATAAATGATTTTGAGAGAAAGTGTGACACCCCGCCTAATAAAACCCCGGGTGATCAGTCCTAAATAAAATTAGAACAGGTTTCTCAGTTGGTTCATTCTTAGCATCACTGTCGACCTTTTTATTTACTAACCACCTAAGTGAAAAATTAGACTGGTGCCAAATTTTATCTTTCATTAATTCAATGAAATACTCATGCGGAAACAAAATAATTTAAACCATCACAATTAACTGAATTCAACCATTCACATCTAAATAATAATCTAACCGAATAAACCATCGGCTAAAATTCAACAAAAGTGAAGACAGATAATAACAATCGCAAAGTATCATAAATGAATACAAAATAAAACTGTGAGCCACATGCTCGAGTATCGAATGGTAAATCCCTACTCTAAGAATAGAAGGAATAGAGGCAACTATCCAAATCCTACAACATCCACATATGTTGCAGCAACGAATCCCTGAAATGAGTCAAGTCTGTCGTCCCTGTGGCTGGACACCTAAAAGGTTTTTTTATAATATTTAAAGCAAGGGTTTGAACCCAAAATATTTTGAAAACAATTAGCAAATGATTAACTTGCAGTAATAAAATATGCATGAATGCGCTTCATATTTTAGTTAGTGTTGCACTCCCTTGAGGAAAGACTCACCCCTCAACTCATGTGCACACCTAACGCCTTCTTTATATCCCACCTAGTCCTCAACCTCGAAACTAGATAGTTGATATAACTCTTATCAACCGCGCTGCTCAATACCGAGTAATTTTAATGTATGACTTATAAGCTATTTATCGCCTTAACTTAGTTAATCATCTTTCCTTGAAAGCCATATAACATTCACTAGTTATATAAATAATACACTTTTCTCTATGTATTTAAATTTTTCATATATAATTACTCACCCATCATGTACGTACAGTTATCTTACAACAATCACACATGTTGAACGTGAATATCACCCATATATAATTAATACAATTCACTTCATAAATTTAATGACTCGTATATAACTATTTATCCCATTATATACGTAGAACCATATTACAACATTCACACATATGTTGAATATAAATATAACCCATCCTCCCGAGTAATAACTCACCGGATGTATTCTCTAAAGTGATATCACACTAGGTATACTCGCATAACCTAGTTACCCCAAGTCAGAAATGCTCACTAACTTGGCCAAAAATATAAACAAAATGGAGGCGGTCATATTCCTTCCCTGAAAGTGAGATAAGCCTCTCACCCATATAACGGACGTTATGACTTGGGGATATACTCGCCCTACTCCTCAAGCTAGGGGATTAACCCACTTCGCGTAACCTCCCTTGATAGCACTAGAGTATATGTATTAATAATATCTAACCACTGATATTTATAAACACACACCATATATATACTATTATATATATATATATATATATATATATATCGGCTTCTTCGTGTACAGAGTTCGTAACAATAGCCTATACTTAGTATCTCGAGTTTATGGTCCAACTCTGATTATTAATTAATTTGCACATTAATTAATTAAATTACTTTTGGTGTCGCCCAACCAATATACTCGGACTCGCTCTCGTGGTCTGAAATAAATATAATACCCGAGTCTAATCCCCGACTCCGAATTAATTATTTTTCATCCATAATTAATTTAAGGGAGTAGTGTCGCATTGCTACTATACCCGAACTTATTAACTCAATCTGTTACATTACTTTTCATAATTTATTCTCCAACTTTACACTCGTGTGTCGCACTAAATTTTTCCCCCACGCCTCCCAATTATTATTGTTTAATAATTGTGGGGATATAAATTTTCCAAATTAATTTTCTCCCTTAATTAGATCTGGTGGCAATTAAACTAAAAAGAAAATTCCACCTAAAACTCCTGATAAGCACTCAAAACTGTACATTTTATACCCCGAATAGACATACTTTAGTTGCTAATTCTCGACAATATGGGTCTTATGCGCTTAACTGTTCAATATGCAGGCTTAATTGCAGTTGCGGTGTCAAAAACTATATTTTCAGGCAATTTGCAGTTAAAATGAAGCTAATTATCAACCCCGTAACCTTATCCCGTAACCCTAGCCTATCCTAAACCTACCCCAAACCCTATGTGTGTTTTGTTTGTGTCTTTTTATTATTTTTTAGATTTTTAGTTTGATTCATTTTTATTTTTAGGATTTATTTTTTATTTATTTAGGATTTCTAGTTTTTATTTTCTATTTTTCTATTTTATTTTTTTAATTTTATTATTTTATTTTATTTTTATTTTTCTTAGTTTTTGATTTTATAAGGATTAGTTTTAGGAGTTTATTTTTAGTTTATTAGATTTTATATTTTTTTAGGACTTTAGTTTAGATTTCAAGTTTTTATTTCTTTTGTTTTATTTTAGTTTTTATATAAGCTTAGGATTTTATTTTTTTTAGTTTTAATATTTTTATTTTTATTGTTTTTAGTTTGTTTTATTTTTAAGTTAGATTTTATTTTTTTTATTTTTATTTTTATTAATTTTAGTTGAGTCTTTTTATTATTTTAGTTGGGTACAAATTAAACACACAAACATCCTACACACACACACAGCACCTACTTGAGCACCAACTTGGGCACCATGCATATAGGGCCCTAGTTGCCCTCACCTTTAAGCTCAATAAGGCCCGTGACCGATACCTTTCCGTCCTCACCTTAGCCCTTTTTCCCACCAGCCCTTGGTCCACCGATGCTTTGCATCGCGTAATGCACTTTGCCATATAAGTGCATTGACCACTTTAGCCTGTTTCCAGCAAGACTGACGCTTCAGTCTTGTTTGGGGGTGATTCTTATTACCCAAATTTTTCTGCCACCCCGAGCTTTCATAGTTCCTATCCTTAGGGTGAGATTTCATCGGTTTGGCTGAAGACATTAAACTTAGCGCTACCGGGAGGCAGCCCGCGTTTCTGGTACTAATCTTATCTTGTTTGGGGGTGGTGTTTTCACATCACCCTATGTTTTACCATGCTTATAGACTTGTACACATTTTTTTCCTCTCTTATCACTTTTTATTCTGGTTTATTCTTGGCTTCATCTGTCCACTTCATTAGCGGTTCATTGTGGTAATCTCTTTCCTACCTTATGCTCTCAATTTTAAAAATCATTTTACCTAACATCGAGGATGATGTTCCTTTTTGTTTGGGGGTGGGAAATTTTATCAAAATCGTACCTCTTTTGAAAAAAAATTGATTTTTGAACCTAATTTTTAAAATTTCGTGCAGTTTTTTTCATCTCATTCATTGATGTGAATTTTCAATCATCCATCTTTTTAAGTCTAGGAATCAAGCTATAGGAGAATATTTTTTCTAAATAGCTTATGTAATACGTAGCAAGGCATTTTGCACCATGAATTTCTAGACTCAACAAAATTTGCGCACTTATCACGTCATTACGTTTAGAGTTGAGGAGTACTACAATTCCCATGAGAACCTTAAGGATCACTAGTAGAGACTTTAACTTGTGAGATTTGTGCCTTTCACCCTTTTAGAGTGTTTTACACAATCTCCGAGTCACAAGTTGATACAACTTCCTTTGTGTCCGCACTTAAATTGTTGTATGATCTCATTATTCTTCACTAAATTTTTGGCTTGATCACTGAGAATGACATCTTTTTCGAGTTGTAAGAAACACGTGTCTTGAAATTTGTCCCGATCACTAGGATTTTCATCCATACACTTACCACTTTTCCATATCACATTTCCATTCACTCACCCATTACATTTCCATGTTCTTCCATATTCCCACATATTTTCTCACACCGTCACCTATCATCTCTATTTATATGTCATCCATCATTTTTGAGAAAAAGAGTGTTGATTCAAAATGTAAATGTCTTCATTATTGGTTTGAAAAGTGAGAGAAAAAGAAAAGAAAAAAAGAGAAAAACATAAAAATAGAAAAAATAGAAAAAAAATATAGAAAAAGAAAAGAAAATTTTTTTAAAAAGAAGAAAAAAGAAAGAAAAGAAAAGAGAAAGAGTTTGTAGTTAGTAATAAAGACATTTGTGCCTAAAGTGTATACACTCTTCTCAATCTTATTGCTTCCATCACTCATTACTCATCCATTATCCATCATGTTACTATCCTACCTACCTCATCCCATCCATCCTTCATATCATATCCTTCCCATTTCATTTCCCCCTCACCCATATACATACATGTTCCCCTAGGTGTTCGGGCAAATGAAAGTCGACGTGGTGAATAACTCGACGTTCTCACTATAGTGATTAGCATATCTTTCATGAGATCATTTTTCTTTTTAATTGTTCGTTCTTTCTTATGTGTGTGTGTGAGACGTTTGAACTTGCTTACATTTACTCACCTCCTCACACACAAGAGTGATACACTAACCCTAATCTCGAGAGTTCGTTTGAGAGAGAGATATCCGTGAGATTTGAAGTTGAAGCGTTAATTCCGACACGGCAATCTAGGAATTACTCTTGTGATGCTCAACCCGTTTTGACTGATTCACACTACACACGTTGAGTTTTAGGAAAGATGTGCCTTGTGTATTTACTTAGCTTAAACTTTTTACGCTTCTAGCTTGTATTTCTCAAATTATTTTTCTCATGATGGATTGTGCGATTATTCTATGTCTAATAAGAGATTGACTGCCTTTCAATAAATCATTTTACAAATAAAGAATTTTGTGGGTATATTCCCTGCAAACCCTCACGAGACACAACTCGTCTTGTAGGGAAAACTATAGGTTTAAAGGCTTGTTGCACATGCTAAGTGCAATCGCAAGTGCTCGCGAAAGTGGTACACTTTTGGTTATTTATCTGTCTCTTTCTCTCTATCTTATTGCTCGAGGACTAGCAACGCTCTGTTTGGGGGTGGTGTGATAAGCACCCAAAACTGTACATTTTATACCCCGAATAGACGTACTTTAGTTGCTAATTCTCGACAATATGGGTCTTATGCGCTTAATTGTTCAATATGCAGGCTTAATTGCAGTTGCGGTGTCAAAAGCTATATTTTCAGGCAATTTGCAGTTAAAATGGAGCTAATTACCAACCCCGTAACCTTATCCCGTAACCCTAACCTATCCTAAACCTACCCCAAACCCTGTGTGTGTTTTGTTTGTGTCTTTTTACTATTTTTTAGATTTTTAGTTTGAGTCATTTTTATTTTTAGGATTTATTTTTTATTTATTTAGGATTTCTAGTTTTTATTTTCTAGTTTTTATTTTCTATTTTATTTTTTTAATTTTATTTTTTTATTTTATTTTGATTTTTCTTAGTTTTTAATTTTATTAGGATTAGTTTTAGGAGTTTATTTTTAGTTTATTAGATTTTATATTTTTTTAGGACTTTAGTTTAGATTTTAAGTTTTTATTTCTTTTGTTTTAATTTAGTTTTTATATAAGCTTAGGATTTTATTTTTTTTAGTTTTAATATTTTTATTTTTATTGTTTTTAGTTTGTTTTATTTTTAAGTTAGATTTTATTTTTTTTATTTTTAGTTTTATTAATTTTAGTTGAGTCTTTTTATTATTTTAGCTGGGTTAGCTAGGTACAAATTAAACACACAAACATCCTACACACACACACAACACCCAACTCACCCACACCCCTACTTTCCTACACCCTCACCCTAACACACTTACCATACACTACACCACACACAAAACCAATTCCCCCCTTTTACTATTCATCATCATCAACCTCTCTCCTCTCTTTCCTCTCTCTTACCCCATTAACATCCACAACTCAACACCATCCTCATCTTCCCACCTACCCTCCATTGAACCTCACCCTCTCGCCGGCAGCTCCCTCCCCGTCGCCGCCGACCCCAGACCTCTTCCCGGTGGTACTCTGCCCAACTCCGTCGGCGGCGCTCCAACCCCAGCTAATCCGTCCTACCTAATCCGAAGCCCACAACCCGGACTCAACTTCTCAACAACTCGTCCAAGCCCTTACCCATTTTCAAAATGAAGACCCATTTCAACTCAAAAGCCTAAATCGATTTCCTCCTGCTCAAATCAAATTCTAAAAACCAAAATAAAAACTCATGTGCCAAATCTTAACCCATTTAGCCCTAATACCCAAAATACCCCCAACTACTCTTTTACCCCAAAACCCCAAAATACCCATAAACAAATCAGATTTTTTATTCCCTCTACCACTGGACCTCACACCTCATGTGCACACAACCCATTTCCATGCACATTAAACCTTCCCAAAAATACCCCCATGCTCCATGTGCCTTCTATAAATGAAGATGAAGACCCCAATCTTAAGGGGGCTTTTAGAGAGGAAATTCTAGAGAGAGAATTGTAGAGAAAAATACCATTTGTAAATAGTTTTATTTTATTCTTTTTATTTTTGTTAGATATTTGTGAGATTAAATATTGTAAGAGAGTTAATTGAGTGGATATTTAATTTCAAATCACTTGGATGCTCAATTGGAGGGATCGTATGCTTCAATTTGGAAGAGTAGAGTTCAACTTTCTCAAAGAGATTTGGTCTGCTTGTTCTATTCTCTTCTCTTTTATTTTAGTAGCCTTGATTATTAATTTTTCATATTTCATATCATGTTAGGCTAAATCCCCTTTCAAGGGGTGGGGTAAAACCTTTATTTGATGTTATTTTATTTTAATTAGTTTAATTACTTGAAAAGTCCCCTTGAATGTTAATTTTAATCCCTCACCCCTAAATTTACACCTTGAGAGAGGGTAAAAGATTTTCGAGAGAAAATCAAAATTCTAATTATAATACCCATTTTAGATTCGAACTAGAGATAGAAGTTTCTTAAGTGGGGTATTATAACTTGAATTTCAACTCTAAATTTATTTTCTAATATTTACATAAATTCTAATTGATCAATCCTAGCAGGTGATTAATTAAAAGGAGTGTAGATCTATTTTTCTAGAGTTGTGGGGTGTTAAACTTAATTTTCTAAAAGGTTACTATTAAAATTACATTTGCAACGGGAGTTGGTTTGTAATTTTGATATTAATTTGGGAGAAGTCAATTAATTAAATTAATTAATTAGAATAGCTAAAATTTGTGGTGTAATCCCACTCCTTGATTGTTCTCACAATTATTTACCTCACTTTATCTCTTATTTTAGTGTTAGACTTTGTTTTCTTTTTAGTCACTTTTTAATTAGTTGTTTAGATCTTTATTTTAGTTTAGTGTTATTTCATCTCACCTCACCCATTTATTTTAATATTTGAAAAGGCTAAAAAAAAGTAGAAAAAGTAAAAATCCCAAAAAGAAAATAAAAAGTGAATTACAATTTTGTTCCATTTGCTTTACAACCTTGAAAGTGGATTGATACCCTTACTTACCGCTACACTTGAGTTGATATAATTTTGTAGGTATTTGAGGCTTTTGATTAGAAGGACTTTTCAAGCAACGACGCAATTATACACGCAAAAGTTCTTTCTATCAACTCCCAAGGCCTAACTACTAAAAATCCCCAGCCAGCCATCGATCGATCCCCAACCATCGATCGATTGATCGAACAGGTCCGCTTCTTCTCCGACCTCCTGTTTCTGCCATTAACGAAAACCTCCATTCTCTAAGCTTGTCTTTAGTTTATCTCAAGCACACACAACATTATAACCATATGGGAACGTGATCAGGACCTCCCCTAGAACCTTAAACACAAATTAAATTTCACAAATCTCTAATTTTCCGAATTTGGCGAATTTTCGGGTCTTTACTCGTTCAGTCCCAATTTCATCTGTTTATCCCAAATTCGTTCATAAATTTCTACTGGGTTTTCACATCTGAATAACTTATCTCAGAACTATGTAACACAATGAATTCCCACATTAATTTCCCACAAATTTCATTTAAGTGTTCTATATACAAAAACCCCTTTTTTGTACCCTTTGACACCCAAAACGAATTTTGATTTACACGTCACAAAAATATGAATTGGATATCATAAATAAACATCACAGAAAATTAACCACTTGCCTTTTGGGGCTCGTTGGGTCTGATCCGTTGCTATAGAGGCAAGCTTGATGATGAGCACCCAATCCGTTCCTTGTTTTATCTCTAAAAGATCCCCAAATTGGCTTTAACTGCTCCCTCATACTTTCTCCCCAATTTCTTAGATTTAGGTTTATGTTTCTCTATCATTCCCCACTCTTAGATTTAGGTCTTAAAACACTAATACCATTTTTAGCCTAATGGGCCAAGCCCAAGTGATCCAAATAGCCCCGTGTGGGCCCGGTTATGCCTAAAAATGCCCCGTGACCCGTTTACTACCCCCGGGTACACTTTTTCGACTATCTCAGCCCATCCGGACTCAATCGTGCACTCCAAATCGACATCCAAATTAATTTATAAAAATCCTTGTCTCACACTCAAATTAGTCTATACCGACTTCCGGCTGAGATAAATAAATGTCACGTCACTAATACACGTTATGACGTAAATAAATTTCCCTAAATATTAACCATTCACTCTCCGATTAATATTTAAATAAATATTACCATAATTAATTCGATTAAATCACGACACACAAGTAATTTAAAATTTCCAGAATTAATTAAATATTACATGCACAGAAATACGGGGCGTTACATACTCCCCCTTACAAAGGAAATTTGTCCTCGAAATTTGGTCATTACTACGGCGAATACTCTGGATACCGCTCTCACATATCCTCCTCCCGATCCCATGTATACTCATCAATACTGTGATGACCCCATTCCACTACACTCTAACAGGTGGTACTACCTTAGACTCCAGCTTGCGCTCACATAGCTACCAGTCTCCCCTCATATGAGGTGTCTTATTGCAAGTCATTATCCTCGAGTGGAACATACCCAAAAAGCTCAATCGCTCCTCTTGTATCCCTCCAGCTATGCCACGTGGAACACATCCCGTATTCGCTGAAGATGTTCTGGCAAAACCAGTCGATAAGCTACCGGTGCCACCCTCTCAAAGATAGGGAAAGGACCTACATACCCCGATACTAGCTCCCCTTTGTTGCCGAACTTCATCACTACTTTCATAGGAGACACCCGAACCAATACCTAGTTACAAATCTTTAACTCGATGGCCCCTGACAACATAGTGTCCCAGAAGATGAGATTATACTCCACCGGCTCCACTATCTACATGTTAAGAAATTCCCCTCCTGTAAGTGTGTCAATTTCCTTGTTGCCAAAGGCATGATTATCTTCCGAATAATTACCCGCATCATCCATGACTAATCATGTCAGACTTGAACCTTTAACCCACGGTGACGTACCCCTCCTTAAGTCCCTGAACTATACGAAATGATACAACTTACTTAATTCCCATTGATGGACCATAACCCATCTCGGTACCTAGCAGCTGGTTATTTCCCCACCTCTTATCTACCAAAGGTGGATAAGGAAACTTTTGCCACAAAGTCTCCTAAAGTGTCACGCAGACCAAACCGTTACGAGGCATCACACGTAACTCTACCTGTGGTAAATACTACTCCCGAATTACCCAAAAATCTAAAATGCACAATCCTCGATTCCCGTCTACCCATCGACTTATGGGAGACACGTTAAACCCAATATGTAACTCTGTCCCGATCACCTCCTAACAGTTTACCAACCTAAGCATTAATCCCTTCACATAAATTGTGGGCCCTTTGACAAATTTGACTCCGAAGGGGGTGCCTTTTATTTGGAGCAATCATTATCAAATAGCTTTCGACGAGCTAAAGGACAAATTGACATATGCATCCGTACTTGCTTTGTCGAGGGGAGGACTAGAGTATCAGGTTTACACCGATGCATCCTTACAGGGACTTGGGGGTGTGCTCCAGTAGGAGGAGAGGGCTATAGTTTATGCGTCCAGAAAGCTAAATCCCCATGAGAGGAATTGCCCCACTCTCGACCTAGAGCTAGCAGCGGTCATCTTTGCTTTAAGGATATGGAAACATTATCTGCTAGGAGAGACGTTCACCTTATTCACGGATCACGAGTTACTTCAGTATCTCTTCACATAGAAGGATCTGAATATGAGACAGAGGCGATGGCTAGAATTCATGAAAGACTACTAGTTTGTTATTAATTATCATCCTGGTAAGGCTAATATGGTGGTAGACGCATTGAGTCGAAGACCGGCTGGGGAAATATCAGAGGTTTGGAAAGCGAAGTGGAGAGAGCTTCGATATGAGGATGATGTATCCAGGGCCTAAATCAGCATTATCCATCACACCTGAGATCATAATGCGAGTTTTGAGGGCTCAGGTGGAAGATCAAATCTGTCGGGATAGGGTACACCAATTGTTAGCTGAGGGAGCAGAGGGTTACTCGATCAGCTCGAAAGGAGGCCTACGCCTAAATGGGAGGTTAATTGTGCTAGAGGATGAGGAGTTGAGGCACGCTATTATGACAAAGTCCCATGGTTCAATATTTGTGGTACATCCCGACGGGTATAAAATGTACCAGGATATGAGGAGGCGGTATTGGTGGGAAAGAATGAAACGGGACATAGCAGAGTTTGTCTCGAAAATGTACCACGTGTCAGCTCGTGAAAGTTGACCATCAGAGACCTCCAAGGATGCTACTGGCACTAGAGATTCCTATGTAAAAGTGGGAGAGCATCTCCATGGACTTCATTACAAAGTTACCTACATCGCAGAGGGGCACGACTCCATATGGGTCATTGTGGATCAGTTGACCAAGGTGGCCCACTTCATGTCGGTTCGCACAGACTTTGAGACGATGCATTATGCGTAGATATTCATAGCGGAGATTGTAAAAATGAATGGGGTGCCGGTAAATATTGTGTCGGACAGAGATAAAGTTTTTGTGGCCTATTTTTGGCAGAGCTTTCAGGAGGCCATGGTCACAGAGCTACGTTTGAGTACAGCCTATCACCCACAGACCGACGGGCAGACTGAGAGGGTCAATCAGATGCTAGAAGACATGCTCAGGATGTGCATTTTAGACTTTGGGGGAGGTGGGAGAGATATCTTCCTTGGGTAGAGTTTGCGTATAACAACTCTTACCAATTCACGATTGGCATGGCACCGTTCGAGGAACTGTACGGGAGACCTTATCGTTCACCCGCCTATTGGTTAGAGGTGGGGGACAACAAGTTACTGGGGCCGGAGATTATCCAGGAGACGTCTGCCAAGATAGGGTTGATTCCAGGGCGGATTCGGATAGCTCAGGATAGGTAGAATAGTTACGCTGATGCTTCGCAGAGACATGGGAAGTTAGAGGCTGGGGATCAGGTATTAGTCTGGGTGTACCTATGAAAGGGGTGATGAGGTTCAGTAAGAAGGATAAACTAGAACTGAGGTACGTGGGACCCATCCCTATTTTTGAGAGGGTGGGACCGATATCATATAGACTGGAATTGTCAGAGCATCTTCAGAAGATACACGACGTGTTCCATGTGGCATCACTGAAGAAATATCGAAGGAGCGAGAGGGCCTTCTTGCACATTCCACTTGAGGAAATTGATTTACAGCCAGACATCTCGTGTGAGGAGAAACCGGTGGCTATTCTGGATCAAAGTGAGCGCGAGTAATGATCCAAGGTTGTTCCACTAATTAGAGTATAATGGGGTCATCACAACGTTGACGAGTCTACCTGGGAACAGGAGGAGGATATGCGGGAATAATATCCAGAGCTATTCACCACAGGTACGACCTGATTTCGGGGACGAAATACCTTTGTAAGGGAGGGAGTATGTAACACCTCGTAATTTTATGCATTAAATAGTTAATTAATTCGGGAAAAATTTAAATTACTAGTGATTAGTAATTTAATTGAATTAATTATGGAATTGTTATATAAATATTAATCGGGAGAATAATTGGTTAATATTTATGGGAAATTAAATTACTAGGTAAATAATAATATTTAATTACGTCTTAAGAGTATTAATGACGTGGGGTTTACTTATCTCAACCGGGAGTCGGTTCCAGACTAACTTAGGTGGGAGATTAGAAATTTTATAAACTTATCCGGATGCCAATTCTGAGTGCAAGATTGAGTCCAAAAGGGACAAGATAGTCGAAATAGAGTACTCGGGGGTAGTAAATGGGTCTCGGGCATTTTTAGGCATAGCCGAGCCCACAGGGGGTATTTGGGTCACTTGGGCTTGACCCATTAGGCTAAAAATGGGATTAAGCCTAATTACTTAATTAAAGGAAAAGGGGGAACGACAGATTACACTGTAGAAAACCTAAAGTTGGAGAGAGTACGTTAGGGAGCAGTTGAAGGCACTGGGAACCATTTTGGGAAACAAAGGCAAGAACCAAAGGGGATTTCATCATCAACCTTGAGAATAACAACTCCGGATCAGACCCTAGGAAACCATAAGGCAAGTGGTTAACTTTCTGTAGCATTTATTCGTATTACAATCCATATTTTTGTGAAGTGGGAACCAAAATTCGTTTTGGGGTAAAGAGGGTACAAATATGAGGTTTTTGTAAATAAATCTTCTGATTAGAAATTATTGTGGAGATTCATTATATAATCTGAGATTGATATGTACTGGTCAGATGTGAAAACCCAGACGAATTATGAACGAATTGGAGATGATAATTTGGTGTTGAGTCGTAATTAATGAATAACTCGGGTTTTCCTCAATTCAGAAAATAGGAGAGAATGAAAATTAAACGGGGTTTGGGGACTTTATGGGGGTTCTTGATGATGTTCTTGGTGTATTATATTGATTATAGGACCTGGGTTAGACTGTAGAATAAATTGGACAATTAAGGTTTTCGTCCATGGCAGAAACAGGCCTTCGTAGAAGACGAAAACCTGTTCGGTCGATGGATCAAGGATTTTTGACAGGTCGGCCAGTTTTGTTATATAAGGGAAATTTACTTAAAATTCTTTTCCCACACTTTATTTAGTGAGAAATAAATATAGGTCATAAATTATTAACAATTATGAGGGAAAGTAATTGGGATTCAGAGGGAATTTATGGGTGACACATTGTGGTTAGTTTTGGAGAGATATATTACAAAATATTAAATTTCGGATCAAGTGGGCGAGTCCAGGTATAGTGGTTGAGCGATACCAAAGTAATTAAATTAATTAATGGTGCAAACTAATTAATAATCTGAGTAGCACCATAAACTCAAATTATGACTTATAGGCTAGTGTTACGGGTTTAGTACACGATGAAGCCGGAATTGTTATAATTATATATATATACGGTGTGCGATAGTATATCTGTATGGTGTGTGCATTAATATCAGTGGCTAGATATTATTATAATATATACTCTAGTGCTATCAGGGGAGGTTGCGCGTAGAGGGTGAATCCCCTAGCTTGAGGAGTAGGACGAGTATATCCCCACGTCATAGCGTCCATTATATGGGTGAGCGGCATCTCACTTTCAAGGAAGGAATATGATCGCCTCCAATATTTATGTTATTAACCAAGTTAGTGAGCGATCCTGACTTGGGGTAACTAGGTCGCGTGAATGAACTTAGTGGGATGGCACTTTAGAGAATATACATTCGGTGAGTTAATACTCAGGGGGATGGTTATAATTAATTATTATTTCAACATACGTGTGAATGTTGTAATATGGTTATACATATATAATGAGATAAATAATTATATACGGGTAATTTAATACAGGCCGCGAATTGTATTATGTGTATAACGGGTGTGAAAGTTATATGAATTTAAAAAGGGGAATGATTAATTAAGTTAATGTTGATAATAACTTAGAAATCATAATTATTGCATACTCGGTTAGAGTAGGGTGGTTGTAAGGGGTTATATCGGTTATCTAGTTATGGGATAAATGACAAGGGTGCTTAATTAAGGCGTTAGTTGTGCACATTAGAGGAGGGGCGAGGATGTCCTCAAGGGAGTGCGACACTAACTAAAATATGAAGAGCATTCATGCATATTTATTACTGTAAATTAATCATTTGCTAAATGTTTTCAAAATGTTTTGGGTTTTAACCCTTGCTTTAAATATTTTTAAAAACCTTTTAGGTGTTCAGTTACAGGGACGCCAGACTTGACTCATTCTAGGAATCCGTTCTTGCAGCATATGTGGATGTTGTAGGATTTAGATAGGCGACTCTATTCCTTCTATTCTTAGAGTAAGGGTTTATCATCAGATACTCGAGCATGTGGCTCATAGTTTTATTTAGTATTCATTTCAGATACTTTGCGATTGTTATTATTTGTCTTTACTTTTTTTGGATTTTAGCCGATGGTTTAATCGGTTAGATTATTATTTAGATGTGAATGGTTGAATTCAGTTAATTGTGATGGTTTAAATTATTTTGTTTTCGCATGCGCATTTCATTGAATTAATGAAAGATAAAATTTAGCACCAGTCTAATTTTTCACTTAGGTGGTAGTAATTAAAAAGGTCAACGTTGATGCTAAGAATGAACCAACTGAGAAACCTGTCCTAATTTAATTTAGGTTAACCGGATGCCAATTCTGAGTGCACAATTGAGTCCTAAAGGGCCAAGATAGTCAGAATAGAGTACCCGGGTGTAGTAAATGGGTATCGGGATGTTTTTAGGCATAGTCGGGTCCACACGACAGTATTGGGTCACTTGGGCTTGGCCCATTAGGATAAAAATGGGATCAAGCCTAATTACTTAATTAAAGGAAAAAGGGGAACGGACCCAGCCATCGATCGATCGATTGAACAGGTCTTTGTCTTCTCCAAAGGCCTACTTTTGCCATAGACGAAAACCTTAAATGTCCAATTTCTTCTACAGTCTAACACAGGTCCTATCATCAATATAATACACCAAGAACATCATCGGGAATCCCTATAAAGTCCCTAATCCCCATTTAATTTCCATTCTCTCCTATTTTCTGAATTGGGGAAAACCTAGGTTATTCGTTAATTATGTCTCAATTCGTTCATAATTCGTCTGGGTTTTCACATCTGACCAGTACATTTCAATCTCAAATTATATAATGAATCTCTACAACAATTTCTAATTAGAAGATTTATTTGCAAAAACCCCATATTTGTATCCTCTTTACCGCAAAACGAATTTTGGTTCCCACTTCACACAAATATGAATTGCAATACGAATAAATGCTATAGCAATTTAACCACTTGCCTTATGATTTCATAGGGTTTGATTCGGAGTTATGATTCTCAAGGTTAATGATGAAATCCGCTTTGGTTCTTGCCTTTGTCTCCCAAAATGATTCCCAGTGCCTTCAATGCTCCCTACGGTACTCTCTCCAACTTTAGGTTTTCCACAGTGTAATCTGTCGTTCCCCTTTTTCCTTTAATTAAGTAATTAGGCTTAATCCGGTTTTTAGCCTGATGGGCCAAGCTCAAGTGACCCAAATACCCCCGTGTGGGCTCGGCTATGCCTAAAAACGTTTCGAGACCCTTTACTACCCCGGGTACTCTATTCCGACTATCTTGGCCCTCCCGGACTCAATCGTGAACTCAGAATTGTCATCCGAATAAGTTTATAAAATTTCTTATATCCCACCTAACTTAGTCTGGAACTGACTCGCGGTTGAGATAAGTTAACCCCACGTCATTAATACTCTTAAGACGTAATTAAATATTACTATTTACCTAGTAATTTAATTTCCCATAAATATTAACCAATTATTCTCATGATTAATATTTTTATAACTACCTCCACCACCACCACCACCCGAGTTGATCTCCACTACTCAGGTTGCAATGATAGCGGCTCAGGCAGTCGAGACAGCGATGAGGGCTATGGCAACCCATTTTTCACAGCCCCAGGCACCGCCTCCAGTGACACCAGCGGTTCAGGCTCCAATGGGACCACCTTCTTGGCAGCAAGTTAGGGAGACCTTTCAGAAGGGTCACCCACCAGAGTTCCATGGTAGCACCGATGTAGTAGAGGACTGTGATTGGAAGAAAAATATTCAGTGACACCCGCGCATGCTGGAGTGTACCGATGTGCATAAACAGATGCTTGCTACCTTCAGTCTGTCGGGGCAGCCTTACAATGGCGGGAGTCAGCTACCACCGCTGAGAAGAGAGATTTGATGACGATATCCGAGTTCTGGGTGCGGTTTGACCGCAAATACTTTTGATCGGCTGTAGAGGAAGAAATGAGGAAAAAGTTCAGTGAGTTAGTTCAGGGTGAACGCTCAGTGGCGGATTATGAGGAGGAGTTTACCCGTTTGGCAAACTTTGTGCCAAATGAGGTGAGCGATGAGGAGCAAAAAAAGTCGAGGTTCGTGTATGGCCTAGCCTGGAGGATCAGGCCACATTTGATTGGTAATCTGACATTGGTGACGTATATAGATGTCGTCAATGCCGCTCTTGTACATTTCCAGGATCATCGCTTCCATGCAAAGGGGAGCAAGAGGGTAGGGGAGCCGAGCCAGTAGGGCAAGGTAATTATTGGTGGTGACACAAGTGGTACTCAACAGCAGACTAGCAGTCAGCAAGGGAATCAGGCTAAGAAATTTAAGCCTGGTGGGTTCCGACCAGGAGGAAAGGGATTTAGGCGGAGTCAGTCGGGCCCAAATCAGTAGCAGTAGGTTCCTTAAGGCCGTCAGATCCAAGGGAATAATGGGGGAGGCCAACAGGGCCAGCCACGTCAGGGCCAACAGGGCCAACGATAAGGAGACGGTCAGAGATGTTATTTTATTTACTGCCAGACAGGACACTTTAAGAGGGAGTACCCTTATAGGGGCAGAGGCCAGCAGCAGGCTGCCCAATAGGAGCAGCAAGGACAGATGCCGCCAGCAGCACCGGCTCCACCAGCCCCACAGCAGCAGGGACAAATGCACTACGGGCATGTGTATAATGTCCAGGAATGTTCCCAATCCTCCAACACAACAGGCGCCGCCAGCGATTGAGGGTATGTTTCTTATCCATGGTCATGAGGGTAGGATACTTTTTGATATGGAAGAATCTCATTCATTCATTAAATCTAGATTTTTGCTAAACTGGCAGGGTTACTAGAGACCGCGAGTAGTCTTCGTATGTGTGTAGAGTCGACAGTAGGCAACGGGTCATTGATTCACTCGATTTATTGAGGGGTGGACATTTTGATTGGGAGACTGAGTTTAGCGACGAACCTCTTAGCGTTAGATATGGAGGGGTACGATGTCATCCTAGGTATGGATTGGTTAGCAGGATATCGGGTGACAGTAGATTATTACGAGAGGGCAATCGTGTTCTCCATTCCGGGACAAGAGATGTTCCTGGTAGCGATGCCTCTACCTGAGGGAGGATCGCACACAGACTTGTATTATGTCGAGAAGGAGACCTCACAAGAGGTGGTAGTTCCGTTGGATTCGATTCCGGTAGTGAGGGACTTCGAGGATGTATTCCAGGAAATACCAGGGTTGCCACCCAATAGGGAAATCGAGTTTGTCATTAATTTAGCATCGGGTACGAGGCCAATTGCTCGAGTGCCTTACCGTATGGCCCCTTCAGAGATACGTGAGCTGAGAGAGAAGATTCAACAGCTCCTGGGTTAAGGTTTCATTCGGCGGAATACATCGTCGTGGGGTGCACCGGTGTTATTTGTAAATAAGCGGAATGGTTCACTTCGGTTGTACGTGGACTACAGGGAGCTGAACAAGGTGACGATACGAAATAAGTATTCGTTGCCTAGGATTGATGATTTATTTGACCAATTAAGAGGGGCGTCTTACTTCTCCAATATCGATTTGAGGTCAGGGTATCATCAACTGCGATTCTGAGAGGAGGATCTTCCTAAGACCGCTTTCCTATCACAGTATGGATCTTACGAGTTCAGAGTGATGCCATTCGGGCTCACCAATGCGCCAGCAGCGTTCATAGATCTCATGAACAAGGTTTTCAAGGAGTATCTCAACCAGCTTGTCATCGTGTTCATTAATGACATTCTGATCTACTCGCGCACTGAGGGGGAGCAAGCAAAGCATTTACGTATGGTTTTATAGATGTTATGGGATCACCAACTTTATGTCAAGTTTGAGAAGTGTGGATTTTGGCTGCGAGAGGTTCAATTTCTTGGTCATGTGGTGTCAGATCGGGGTATTACTGTGGATCCGAGTAAAGTTTCAGCGGTGAGGGAGTGGGGGCAGCCCACGACACCGACCGAGGTGAGTAACTTTCTGGGATTGGTAGGTTATTACAGGCGGTTCATTAAGGGGATCTCAAAAATTATAGGCCCTTTGACAAATTTGACTCGGAAGGGGGTGCCTTTTATTTGGAGCGATCATTGTCAATTATCTTTCGACGAGCTAAAGGACAAGTTGACATTTGCACCCGTAGTTGCTTTGCCAATGGGAGGACTAGAGTATCAGTTTTACACCGACGCATCCTTACAGGGACTTGGGGGTGTGCTCCAGTAGGAGGAGAGGGCTATAGCTTATGCATCCAGAAATCCAAAACCCCATGAGAGGAATTACCCCACTTACGACCTAGAGCTAACATCAGTCATTTTTGCTTTGAGGATATGGAGACATTATCTGCTAGGAGAGCAGTTCACCTTATAAATGGATCACGAGTCACTTCAGTATCTCTTCACACATAAGGATCTGAATATGAGACAGAGGCGGTGGCTAGAATTCGTGAAAGACTACCACTTTGATATTCAGTATCATCCTGGTAAGGCTAATGTGATGGCACACGCATTGAGCCGAAGACCGACTGGGGAAATATCAGAGTTCTGGAAAGAGAAGTGGAGAGAGCTTCGATATGAGGATGATATAGCTAGGGCCTGCATGTCAGCATTATCCATCACACTTGAGATCATTATGCGAGTTTTGAGGGCTCAGGCAGAGGACCAGATCTACCAGGATAGGGTACGCCAGTTATTAGCTGAGGGAGCAGAGGGTAACTCGATCAGCTCGAAAGGAGGCCTACGCTTAAATGGGAGGTTGATTGTGCCAAAGGATGAAGAGTTGAGGCACACTATTATGACAAAGTCCCATGGTTCGATATTTACGGTACATCCTGGAGGGGATAAAATGTACCAGGATATGAGGAGGCAGTATTGGTGGGCAGGAATGAAACGGGGCATAATAGAGTTTGTCTCGAAATGTACCACGTGTCAGCTCTTGAAAATTGATCATCAGAGACTTCCAGGGATGCTACATCCACTAGAGATTCTCGTGTGGAAGTGGGAGAGCATCTTCATGAACTTCATTACAGGGTTACCTACATCGCAGAGGGGTCACGACTCCATATGGGTGATTGTGGATCGGTTGACCAAGGTGGCCCACTTCCTTCCAGTTCGCATAGACTTTGAGACGATGCGTTATGCACAACTATTCATAGCGGAGATTATTAAGCTGCAAGAGGTGCTGGTAAATATTGTGTCTGATAGAGACAAAGTTTTTATGGCCCAGTTTTGGCAGAGATTTCAGGAGGCCATGGGCACAGAGCTACGTTTGAGTATAGCCTATCACCCACCCACCGACGGGTAGACTGAGAGGGTCAATCAGATGCTAGAACATATGCTCAGGATGTGCATTTTAGACTTAGGGGGAGGATGAGAGAGACATCTATCTTTGGTAGAGTTCGCGTGTAACAACTCTTACCAATTTACCATTGGCATGGTACCGTTTGAGGCACAGTACGGGAGACCTTGTCGTTCACCCACCAGTTGGTTAGAGGTGGGGGACGACAAGTTATTGGGGCCGGAGATTGTCGAGAAATGTATGCCAAGATAGAGCTAATTCGAGGGCGGATTCGGATAATTCAGGGGATCAGGTATTAGTCCAGGTGTCCCGTATGAAAGGGGTGATGAGGTTTGGCAAGAAGGGTAAATTAGCATCGAGGTACGTGCGACCCTTCCCTATTACTGAGAGGGTGGGACCGGTAGCATATAGACTGGGATTTCCAGAGCATCTTCAGCGGATACACGATGTGTTCCATGTGGTATCGCTGAAGAAATATCAAAGGAGCGAGAGGGCCTTCTAGCACATTCCACTCGAGGAAATTGATTTACAGCCATACATCTCGTATGAGGAGAGACCCGTGGCTACTCTGGATCGTATTGAGCGCAAGCTATGATCCAAGGTTGTTCCAATAATTAGAGTACAGTGGGGTCATCACAATGTTGACGAGTCTACCTGGGAGCGGGAGGAGGATATACGGGAGCAATATCTAGAGCTATTCACCACAGGTACGACCTAATTTCGGGGATGAAATTCCTTTGTAAGGAGGGGAGTATGTAACACCCCGTAATTTTATGCATTAAATAGTTATTAATTCGGGAAAAATTTAAATTACTAGTGTGTCATAATTTATTGGAATTAATTATGGAATTTTTATATAAATATTAATCGAAAGAATAATTAGTTAATATTTACGGGAAATTAAATTACTAGGTAAATAGTAGTATTTAATTACGTCTTAAGAGTATTAATGATGTAAGATTTACTTATCTCAACCGAGAGTCGGTTCCAGACTAACTTAGGTGGGAGATAAGAAATTTTATAAACTTATCCGGATGCCAATTCTGAGTGCACGTTTGAGTCTGGAAGGGCCAAGATAGTAGGAATAGAGTACCCGGGAGTAGTAAATGGGTCTTAGGACGTTTTAAGGCATACCCGGGCCCACACGGCGGGGTATTTGGGTCACTTGGGCTTGGCCCATTATGCTAAAAATGGGATTAAGCCAAATTACCTAATTAAAGGGAAAAGGGGAACGATAGATTACACAGTGGAAAACCTAAAGTTGGAGAGAGTACCCTAGGGAGCAATTGAAGGCACTGGGAACCATTTTGGGAGACAAAGGCAAGAACCAAAGGGGATTTCATCATCAACCTTGAGAATCACAACTCCAAATCAGACCCTACGAAACCATAAGGTAAGTGGTTAACTTGCTGCAACATTTATTCGTATTACAATTCATATTTGTGTGAAGTGGGAACCAAAATTCATTTTGGGGTAAAGAGGGTACAAATATGGGGTTTTTGTAAATAAATCTTTTGATTATAAATTGTTGTAGAGATTTATTATATAATCTGGGATTGATATGTATTGGTCAAATGTGAAAACCCAGACGAATTATGAACAAATTGGAGATGATAATTTGGTGTTGAGACGTAATTAACGAATAACCCGGGTTTTCCCCAATTCAGAAAATAGGAGAGAATGGAAATTAAACGGGGTTTGGGGACTTTATGGGGGTTCCTGATGATGTTCTTGGTGTATTATATTGATGATAGGACCTGGGTTAGACTGTAGAAGAAATTAGACAATTAAGGTTTTCGTCCATGGCAAAAACAAACCTTCGGAGAAGACAAAGACTTGTTCGATCGATCGATGGCTGGGATCGATCGATCGATGGTCAAGGATTTTTGACAGGTTTGCTAGTTTTGTTATATAAGGGAAATTTACTTAAAATTATTTTCCCACACTTTATTTAGTGAGAAATAAATATAGGACATAAATTCTTAACAATTATGATGAAAAGTAATTGGGTTTTGGAGGGAATTTATGGGTGACACATTGTGTTAGTTTGGGAGAGAGATATTCCAAAATATTAAATTTTGGATCAAATGGGCGAGTCCGGGTATAGTGTTTGAGCGATACCAAAGTAATTAAATTAATTATTGTGCAAATTAATTAATAATCTGAGTTGGACCATAAACTAAAGTTATGACGTATAGACTAGTGTTACAAGTGTGTATATATATATTGTGTGCATTAATATCAGTGGCTAAATATTATTGTAATATATACTCTAGTGCTATTAGAGGAGGTTGCGCGTAGAGGGTGAATCACCTAGCTTGAGGAGTAGGGCGAGTACATCCCCAGGTCATAGCGTCCATTAAATGGGTGAAGGGCCTCTCACTTTCAGGGAAGGAATATGACCGCCTCCAATATTTATGTTATTGACCAAGTTAGTGAGCGATCCTGACTTGGGGTAACTAGGTCGCGTGAATGCACTTAGTGGGATGGCACTTTAGAGAATATACATTCGGTGAGTTATTACTCAGGAGGATGGTTATAATTAATTATTATTTCAACATATGTGTGAATGTCGTAATATGGCTATATGTATATAATGAGATAAATAATTATATTATAACAGTAATTTAATACAGGCTGCGAATTGTATTATGTGTATAACGGGTGTGGAAGTTATATGAATATAAAAAGGGGAATGATTAATTAAGTTAATGTTGATAATAACTTAGAAATCATAATTATTGCATACTCGGCTAGAGTAGGGTGGTTGTAAGGGGTTATATTGGTTATCTAGTTATGGGATAAATGACTAGTGAACTTAATTAAGGCGTTAGTTGTGCATATTAGAGGAGGGGTGAGGATGTCCTCAAGGGAGTGCGACACTAACTAAAATATGAAGAGCATTCATGCACATTTATTACTGCAAGTTAATCATTTGCTAAATATTTTCAAAATATTTTTGGTTCTAACCCTTGCTTTAAATATTTTATAAAAAAAACTTTTAGGTGTCCACCCACAGGGACGCCAGACATGACACATTCCTGGGATTCGTTGCTGCAGCATATGTGGATGCTGCAGGATTTGGATATGCGCCTCTTTTCCTTCTATTCTTAGAGTATGTGTTTATCATCAGATACTCGAGCATGTGGCTCACAGTTTTATTTAGTATTCATTTTAGATACTTTGCGATTGTAATTATTTGTCTTTACTTTTGTTGGATTTTAGCCAATGGTTTATTCGGTTAGATTATTATTTAGATGTGAATGGTTGAATTCAGTTAATTGTGATGGTTTAAATTATTTTGTTTTCGCATGAGTATTTCATTGAATTAATGAAAGATAAAATTTGGCACTAATCTAATTTTTCACTTAGGTGGTTAGTAATTAAAAAGGTCGACAGTGATGTTACGAATGAACCAACTGAGAAACCTGTTCTAATTTAATTTAGGACTGATCCCCCGGGATTTTATTAGGCGGGGTGTCACACTTTCTCTTAAAATCATTTATCCCAAGAATATTTATAGATATTTGTACAAGAAATCCTCATGTATACACGTTATGCTAAAACAAAATATCCTCAAACATTATCCTCTTCATTCATTTCAAACCTTACATGTACATATCCTATATTTAACATTATAAACCCAAATTGTCATAACTCCCAAAGAGAACCATCGTAAACTAAGCATCATCCATCACCTCTTCAATAACACAATTTTGATGATATAAACCATAATCACGTCTATTATTATCTAGATATCAAAATATCATCGATAACACATACCATCCAACAAAACTAATTCCCGTCAATGACTTAGAATAACTAACTATCAATAAAAACCATCTATTCGACAATCACAACATCCCAATTTCAAAAATAATACAACAAATACCACTTCAATATTCAAAGACGGCAAGAAAATTTAATAACTCGTAACATATACTTTTTAACAGCAATAATTAACCAACATCCAAGTCCTAATACCAACAACGTGGGGTTAGATAATAAGCGGGTAGAATTCATAACCATCCTCTAGATAAACACATAAATGTCATAATCATTCCCTCGATAAACACATGAAATGCATGATATCAAATGATATCTTTTTCTATTCATAATTGATAGGTTGGGTTTCGCCGCGGAGCGAGAGTCACCTACGTGTCGATCGTTTTATTTTTGGCTCACCAGCTCTATACAAAAATCTAAACTATGACTACACTCATTTAAGGGAGTATAGCGGCCAGTCCGGGTATCGAAAATCCAAAGAGACAAGTTGCTAGAATTTTATTGATTTAATACTTATAAATTAAAGTGAAAAAGATATTGCAAACAAAAAATAAAAGATAATAAAGAGAAAAGGTCAATCTAGGCGAGTGTATATTAAACTACGTTAACAAAGCAAATAAAAACTATAGGCTGACTCGAATATCCCTCACCCCGAGTTAATTAGTATAAAATGGTTACATGGGTCGACGAGTTATTAAGATTGAGTCTCGTTTCGACAGTTAATTAAATCAAGAGTTATCACACCCCTAAATTCGCATAAAAGTCTAATAAGATTTTGGCGTTAACAAATACCCCAAAAATTACGCACGCAAGATCGTAAATACGGAGCATACATTATATATCCCGTTAAATTTCCTAGGCATAATAACTAGGACAACCCACTCGAAATAAACACGTAAAACTCCATCACCAAATCAAATCAACCAATCAACCTTTAGGTGAGTTCAATCCAACACAACCTAGACTAAATTAGCTAAAAAGTATGGTAAATGACATGTATTGAAAGAAAGCAAGTAAATTTACACTACAAAGCAATGAAATAACGCAAGTAAATAAAGCAAAAAATACAAACAATGGAACTTGGATTGATGAAGAAGATGATGGCTAGTGTTCTTACACAATCGCGACGGGTAAACCCACTATACGGATAAACCCTAGGAGGGAGAAAATAGCACACCCAAAATAATTTCCAAACCCGAGCCCTAACTAAGAAAAAAATGAATTATTACAAGATATCCCTAAAAATGAGACATGTCTTCTATTTATACTAAGTTACATAAAAGAAATAAAGAAAAGGGAAAAGAAGTGAAAGAGGGGATAAGTCACACATAAAGGAACAAAAGAAAAAGAAAAAATAAATTAAAAATAGAAACGGAATAGCATCAAATCCAAAATTCGAACAAAACAGAGTCGTGGTCGACCGTGTGAACAGTGGAGATGGCCACTGGATGGTTCGTAGGCAAAAAAATGGAAGACCGGTCGACCGACGAAGCGTGGCCGATCGACCGGCGTTGACAGCACAGTCCACTCAACTCCAAACCGCAACTTCCATTTGCACAACCCGTGACCACCAATCACCATTACCAACAATGGCCAAGACCCGCCATTTTATTCTAAGTCGAGACCGATAATGGGGAATCCGATATCGCAAATCTACTCCAAGAATGGTAAGTCTTTTGAGATTTTTTTTTTAATAATTTGAAAAGGAAAGGAAATAATTTTGTGATTTTTTAAAAAATATTTTGAAAAAGAAGGAAAATATTTTTGAAAATTTTCTTTTTTTTTTAAATGGGAAAGAAATTGAAAAATATTTTTGAATTCTTAAAAAATGTGGAAATATGTAGGCGTGACGAAAATGAAAAGTATTTTTGGAGTTTTTTTTTTAAAGAATAGGGTGATGGACTTGATTTGAAATTCAAAAGGATGGAGCGTAAAAGTGACTACCTAAAGAGTAAATTAGACACGTACAAACAAGGTAGAAGTCCTAACTAGCACATAGCCAATTTTTTATCTTTAATTAGGTGAGTGGGTAGCCAAATTTTATTGAAATCCGTGGGGGATAAAAATCACGCAAGTTATCTTTGTGATCGTCTTTGTAAAAATTGTGTTCCTACTTTAATCACAAGATGACTAGAGTCTTGACACAGAGATTCGTCATAAAGTTACTACTATGAAACGACCGTCTGGTACAACGTTGAGGACAGCACAAACCCGTTTTACTGGGAGGTCGCACTTAAAACCCAGTTTCCCGGACACTTTCATGCCTCAAAGCGAACCGTTCGAGGATTTGCCAAGTGGAGAGGACTCTACGGGTTATCCAACAAGTCAAATTGATCAAAAAGGGACCTACGAACTGCGTATCCTATGGGACTATCTAGTTGATTTATTTTAAATTTAGTGATAGCTAGGGTAGCACACAATGGATAAGTGAGTAAGTCGGGTGATGAAATCCCTTCTCGTGAATGATCGGGTGTAGGACTTAGTTGATTAATTCATCACACCATTCAAAAATAAATGAGAGAATAAAAATCACATAAGAGCACATAGGCACACACAATAATGACTCACTTGCGGGAGATTCGCGAGTGTTTAGAAATGTACCTCCCATGATTTTTACACGCGTGGGGTGAAGATCGATTTTAGTCGATCGGGGGGAAATCTCCTATCTCAGTCGGCCCCGGGAGTCCTATCGACCCAAAGTAAATAGTTTATTTTCCACACCTTTGGAAGCCCTCTTTTATCTTGTCTGGTTTCCCTTTTTGCTTTTTTCTTATGAATAATTATTACAAATAAATTAGTGTCAAAACGCAATCAAATAAATACAAGGCCTAAATAATCCTAATACAACACTTATAATAAAAGGGGAAAATGCTACTAAAAACATAAAAAAATAATTAATGAATAACGATCCAAAATTTTCTCGAGTGCGTCGATCTCCAAAAAGCCGCAATGATGCCATTTGATAACTCGTATTTTATATGTTGTTATAGAACAAATACCGTTAATCAAAATTTCCTTCAACCTACATAAACACTAAAAATATGTATGCGATAAGTAAGGGTATCAATCCACATTTCATGTGTGAAGACAAGTGTAGAATCATTTTCATATTATTCTTTTTTTTATGATTTTTCATGGGATTATTAATTCACTAACTATGCTAATTTTTAAAGTAACTAAGTAAGAAGTAAAAGTTAATTAAAGAAAAATGAGATAAATAAAATTTACAAAATGGTGCTAACAAGTAAACTAACCAAACTTGATATTTACAGAATTTCCTCTCGAAAAGTAATAATCTCAAAGAGAGAAGAAAAATTTATAAAATAAGAAAGAACAAAATTATATATAAAATGTACAATGGATGAATTCTTAATGGAAATAATGAAAGAAATTTGCTAAAAATTACAAACTCTCTCATTATAAAATTGTGCATAAGAATTTATCCAAATAAATAAATTCTACACCATCATTTTATATTGAGATAATTTGCTAAAAGTGTCAATACTCTTTATAAAGGGATGGAGAAAATTTATTTCAAGTTTTAAAACAAAAAATGGAGATCTTTTTAAAATGCCACCAAGTGTTCAATTTATAGGTAAAATGAGGCTAGGGTATAATTGGAAGATATATAATGGATGAGGGTAGTTTAGAAAAAAGTGGAAATGAGGTCTTAAACATGTGACATTTATTTTTGGAGAATGGCGGTTGCTTGGGTTTTATAGATAATGGGTTTAGCCTGATTGGTATAAGGAATCAATTTTGGCTTGGGTCAAAGGTGTAAATGGGTTTTAGCAGGGTTTTTTTTAGGAAAATGGGCCAGTGGGTTCTTTGGTTTTAGAGATGGGATTTTATTTGGATGATTCGTACTTGGAATCATGGGATCGCGGGTTGGTTCGGTGGCCGGAGTTGGTGTTGGTTTTTGTGGAGGTCTCTAGTCGAAGCTGCTTGGGAGTATAAGGATCCGATTTGATGGTCGGGCTAAGGCAGAGAGTAATGGGTCTTGCTGGGTTGGGTAATCCAGTTGGGTATGTTCAAACAGGTGTTAGGTGTGTGGCAGCCACAAGGGTTTTGGGGAGTGGGAGTTTGGGTGTTGGTAGTTGTTCTTGGAGATGGGTGTGTTTTCTATTAATGGAGGTGAGAGGAGAGAGAGTGTGGGAGAGAAGAAGATGACGAATAGTGAGGAAAGAGAAAAGAGAATCTGGTTTGAGTTGTTGGGTATGTATTGGGTGTGGGTAAGGTACATGAGAATGAGGTGTAGGTTAGAGAGTAAATTTGTGTATGGGTGTGTAGGGAAGTAGGGTGTGTTTGTTTACTTTGTACCTAATTAGAATTATAATAAAGAATTAAAAATTAAAATATTATGAAATTAAAAATAATAAAATCTATTAAAACAAAAAATTAAATTTTAAATCAATAAACTAATAAAAGACTCAAATAAAATAAAAAATAAGATTAATAAACAAGACTAACAAAATAAAACTAAAAATAATATAAAATACTTAAAATCTAATAAATACGCACACCTATTATATGCACATAAAAGTATAAAAACAAACAAACTTTAAAACTACACATACCCTAATATTTACACTATACACACACAACTCAAATATAAAAATCCTAAAAATTATACACGACACAACTAACAATCTAAAAAATATAAAAGTATACACTAAACACTCATGAGGATAAGGTGATGGCTTGGGTTCGGTTTAAGCTTGGGTTTTGGGATAGGTTTAGGCTACGGGACTTTGGTTTAGGCTATTTTAACACTGTCACATTTGATGTACTTGACCACTTATTCATAGCAATTGTCTCGAATTAAGCTTGTTTGACACTGCAAATGCTTATTGACCTATAAAAACAAATAAATACAATTATAAAATCGATTTTATCGAGAACTAGTAAGTAAAATGCGTCTATTTAAGGTATAACTATAACACTTTTGGGTTCTTATCAAATACCACATTGAAGGATGTGAGTTTTCCTAAAGGTTTTGAAAGTATTTGCTTACTTGAAATAAATTCACACTATATTTTTTATATCTAAATTTTTTAAGTCTCTCAAGAACAAGTTGGAAAATTTTTGTTCAAATCTTGATAAGATATATTGACCTTAAAATAACTTTATATAAATATTTAAAACACAAATGTCTCAAAAATACAAAGAATGTTATTTCTCTCGAAAGATATGAAGATGAAAAGTTTTGGAAAAAAAAAAACTTAAAATCCCTTAATGTGTTTGTACATAGAAGAGACACATAAGTAGAAAAAAAGAAATTTTGTACACAAGCTCTCTAAGACCTCGTTCTTGTCCACACGAAAATCCAAAAACAAAAGCACCTTTTTGATAGGCCCAATATCATTTTTACCCAACCTAGCGAAAGCTTGATCACAAGGATATATCTGGTTTGTCCTAAGTACTTTATATCGAGCTACCTGGACAACACAGATTTATATATGATAATATTCCCACCTATTTCCCTATTAGACGAATATCATCCATAAATTATATTAGGAACACCATCACGTTTTTGTCATCCTTCTTATACAAAAAATTATTATTAGAACTTAGATCAAAATCAAAAGATTTATCTTTTAATCGGGCTGAATGACCCAAGACCTTAATTTTGGCTTAAATCCCTGAATGGATTTCTTAAGCTTAAATACATTGATTTCCTAACTTTTTAGTATGTACTTGTCAAGAAAATCGTTTAACACGCAGTCTTGACATTAAAAAAACCATGATAGACTTTAACATGGAAACCAATGAGAAGGTTTGATCATACTTAATCCCTTTTTTTCTGAGTAGAGCCTTTTGTAAGCCTTGACTTTAAGGTTTCCACCTTTCCATCCATATTTTTTCTAACTTCTTGTAGGTCCGTTTGTGCCAAGTTGGTTTTATCCCATTAGCAAGACTATAAGTTCCCCAAAACTTGATGTACAACGAATCTCCTTTGGGTATCCATAGTCATAAGTCAAAGCTAAAAGGTCCGTGTCTTAGAATGCCTAGTTGTAGTTCTTAATACCCAGTTTGTGTTTGTCTAGGATCTCAACGAAATGATCACCCATAACACTAACCAAGCAGTATTACTCTTGATGCTCCCACTACGACGTGGACCTACTTACTATCCAGTGTGAGTGATATGCTTATCCTGATTATCGATAATACTTCCATTACTTCTATGCAGTGTACTTCTGATATATGGTTGTATTTTATCATGTATGGGTATTTTAGAAATAACGATAATACGAGTTCCATTTTATCTTGTAAGACTGGATTACTCCTAGGCTCGTGGTTTATTACATAATTCTCTTTCAAGAATCGGACATTAATACAAGCAATGACCTTACTCTGCTTAGGAATACGATAAAGACTACCATTATAAATTTGGGGATACCCAACAAAGAGACATACCTTTGACCTTGAATTCAACATCCTTGGCTCCTTCCACAACACAGGTGATAGGCACCCCCATATTCGAACATACCCTATAGTGAGTTTGCATCTATTCCAATGATTAGTGTGAGTTGAAGAAATCGATTAAGAAGAAACTAAATTTAGAGTTTATATCTCTGCCTCTTACATAAATTCCCAATATGAATATTTTAGTCATGAACAATTAACTATGTGAAAATGCATATTTTATATGAATTGCCAAACACGCTCCAATTTTTATTTTATTTTCAAATTAACTAACCCAATTAAACTTTCACCACTTAAATTGATTTTTGTGTTAAATATTTTACCAAATTTTATCTTTCTTAAGCGTATATATAGGTGAGTATATCAAGAGTAAACTAAAGCAACAAACCACAACACACTGTAGTACGAGAAAAACCCACAACGGGAAAAACCTCAAACGACCTAGCCATGCAGATTCACTATGATATAGCAATTACACTAGGACAACATATTACTTACACAGCCGACTCGAATCCTTCAAGCCTTGACGTGTCTTCGTTCCTTTGACCTTATTTGCAGTGCCATGCAAGATTCTATCTACGCATTGTTATAATTTTTTCTCCTCACAGGTCTCAGTATCCATCAATCTTAGATCAACAAACCGTCAGGGGATCGAATATGGAGTCCACTATTTCAAGCCACCACACACACAGAGTACGCTATATATAAATATCAAATAAGCACAGAATCCACCACACGAAACAATACTAACAAATAAATGATGAGTAAATAAATTTTAATCCACAGAACAAAAATCTCAAACGAGTATATTTTGATTGAAACTTGGATACAAAAACTCTTGGGTAGAACTAGGATTTGGAGGTTTTTTATTGCTCTTAGGAAACTTATTTCGAAAGTCTAGAGAAAAGAAAACTGATGCCAACACTCTTTCACGCAGAAAACATGGTAATCGAGGTAACGCAATTTTCTAGGCAACTCATTCGAACAAAATACTAGGGTCGTCCGAAAGAAAATGAATCTCGTTCGAATGAGATAACCTAACTCGTTTGAACAAGCTCCGAATAAGCTTTGAATAATATTTCACTGCAATGGAGAAAAATCTCTTTCGATCAACGTATGATACTCGTTTGAACGAAACACATATTTTTATTTGAACGAACTGTTAATCTCATTCAAATGACTCAAATAAACTCATTTGAAGGACTGCAAAAAAATCGTCTGAATGACCTTAGCAAAATAAATAGTTTTCTATTAAAATTATTTATAAAAAATGGCCACAAATAAAACTAGAACAAGCAATTTAATGAATATCAAAGGATAAAAAAAAATATATGCATTCATACCTTTGGAGATCCATGGACTTTGAAGATGAAGCGTGACACAAAATACGACATGATGATGTAGACGCTTTAACTTGGTTGCTACGATCTTCAGTAGTACACGTCATAAGCTTTAAAGGATATACAAACTCAATTCCTAACCTATGACTCAAGCGATTTTATCCTAACGGAATCAAGCCAATATATATATGCAAATTGACTCTACTGGAAATTTGTCCTTATAAACCTCCTCCTTTGGCTATTTCGGGACAAAACACAAAACTAAAATCCAACGGGTCGTCAAGATATCTAAAGACTCAATTCCAACCCCAAAAGGAAAAAGTACATACATTTGACAGATAAAAACTTGAGTAACTTTGCTCTTATGGAAACTTTATCGCATCGTTGCGAACCTCACACTTAAACACACCTTTCAAATGCAAAAAGAATATATAAAAAATAGAAATTCGCATATAAAAACCCCTCCCCTTTTGTCTAATCAATCTCCACCTCAGGTAAGACGTCTCTCCCTAAGGTAAAAAATTCCTCCCCTGAGTCAAATAGTTAGATACCATTTTCCCCCCTTTTTTATTCTCGGATAAACAAAGAATAAGGTGGAAAAAATAAACAGTCTCTCGCCCTAAATATAACACGTGTAAATATAAACAAATACAAGTATATCATGCGATGATGTAAAGCAAACGCAATGACAAACAAACTCAGCAGCATAAGCACAAATAATCCAAACAATAAAACAAATGATACTAATTTTGATGCGAAAATTGAAGCATAAGATATCAATGTAAGCAAGAAAAAAAAGATACCAATATGGTAATAAAACATGTAAATTTAAATCGAAGATAAACTATATGGCAAACATGGATTAACTGAAAACACAAAGACTCAAAACAAAACATACCACACACACACACACATTCTCTCGCTCTCTCTCTCACACACACACACACACACACACACACATATATATATATATATATATATATATATATATATATATATATATATATATATATATATAGAGAGAGAGAGAGAGAGAGAGATAACCGCACATATACCAATGGCTCACATAAATATATATAGGTATAAACAACACTAAAGACACAAAACACACAAGTTTTTCACACTCATATAGTATCAACGTGTATAAACAAAAGTGGTACGGAGTAAAGGGGTGTGACACCCCGCCTAATTAAATACCGGGAGATCACTCCTTTATTAAATTAAAATCAAGGTGAACAGTTGGTTCATTCTTAGCATCACTGTCGAAAAATAACTTTTCCAAATTAAACACCCTAATTAATTAAGCTAAGTGTCAAAACCATTTTAGACATTACTTTCCAAATTTTATTTAATAAACTAACATTTAAAACTTTGCATAATTCACAATTTAATAGTCACACCACAACCATCCTGGAACATACAATCCAAATAATCAAACATTCAACTAATTAAATCCCAACATTTAACTTAAAGTAAAACATCCAGATAGTAATAAATCCCAAAGTGACAATACTAGAAATAAATGAATTATAATATCCCATAAAATAACTGAATAATGGAAACGGGCGACACATGCCCAACTGAATAAATATGCTAGGAGTGGAATCAAATAAATGAAGTCATCTAAGCAAGAGGCCTGCAACTCCCACCTAAGCTGCAGCGCGTTCCTTCCAAAGGATCCTATGCAAGACTCCCCAGTGGTTGGGCACCTGTAATATATACATATATATATACACGAGAGAAGGGAAAATAGAAACGGGTCAGAGCCCGACAGTGTAAATGATTTCAAATTTGTTTAGCGAGTATTTGACATGTTTACAGGCCAATGCAACAACATATTAGTGCGACACTCTCTTGAGAAATTCTCACCTCTCTTCTTTTGTGCACACCTATCGCACTAATCTTCCCAACGGTTTAACTTATCTTATCTTAGTATGCTCGTAAGATTTAAACTGGCGATTCAACTGTTTAAGGGGTAAATTCTATTTAATAACAAACCTCTCATTTTAACTTTATTTCCTAATAAAGTATCCCAGTATCATAATATACTTTTCAAAACAGGTATTTCCAAATTGAAATCATTATACATATCTTACTTGCCATAAACACAGTAGGAAGTTCCAAATTTCATAAATTCATATATTTATTAAATACTCGTACAATATATATATTCTAACAGCACCCCACATAAAAATTATGGTGCGTGCATACTCTGCTATCCGATCCCCGTATCACTCGTACTAAGGGAAATACAAGTTCGGAATCACTCTCGATCTGTATTAACACATACACAAACAATATTGAGGCGAAGCATAGATTCCAAGTCTTTAAGAGGATAGCACATGCCCCCACGTTTCTTAGGACCGTCTGAACTATCGATTCGATAGCCTGTACCAAGGATTTCTATCTTCTGGGGTACGAGTCAATATCCCCCATAAAGGTCCCATCGAGATAAGACTGTCCCAGTGCGGTAACCTCAAGGATACCAAGTAGCGCGGGCACGATTTTTACACATAGATAGTATATGCATAAACACAGTCATATAACTATACTACTATTACCATATCAAATTAGGTACATCTTTAATCCCATAATTACGACATTTGTCCTTATTTCTCATTATTTAGTTCTCACGTATAACTATTCATTTCTTACTTTAATTTGAGGGATCATTCCAACTTATTACGTAACACTCATGGACTCTATCCTCCCAAGTGTAGAATTCAGTAGGTACTCATCTAATTTCCAACGTAACTATTTTACGCGTCTCTCCCCTTAATACATGATTTCATCGTCCCGTATATGTAAATATCCCAAAAACACAACTCTCGTCTTACATTAAAGGTCCCATAATTATTTATAAGTCCTACTGGTCTTATTTATCTCCCAAGTCATTTTAATAAGGGTGTCCAAGGATTATTTCTCATTAAATTGAATTCAACTAATTTAAAAAGGGGAAATATGAGTCTGCCAGAAGGGGTTGATCGATCGATGGAAGGAGCTCGATCGATCGATGCGTCGATCGATCGACACTCCTGGTTCAATCGATCGATCAAACAGGTACGCGAATTCTGCAGGTTAACAGTTACAGGTTTCACAATCCAACCTCAATCAAATCCAGATTTTTCACACCCAAACTCCCTAAAATTCGTACTATAATCAGTATACACCCATATTATTCATCTTCTACGTAAAGCATGCAATTTTTCATCAATAACCATGGATTAATAGGCCAAAACTTCACAAAAATCTCAAGAACCCTAGAATTTCTTTAACATGGTTCTAATCAGTCTTTTTCCAGAAATTTCTACTCCTAATTCATCATAACTTCGTGGTTAAGCCTCTACATATGAAGGGGTTTTCAGATTTACATTCAAATCGATTCTACATGCGATTTTCCTATCTCCAACATGGATTTTCTTCTACCAAACTCGTCCTAATCACCCTAGACTAACATGAACGATGCATTAATGAAAATAAGCAAGATAAATACTTACCTAGGATTTTCAGCGTTCTGATTTGTGAACGAATTTGGTGTTGTTGCATTCCCCGTCGCGCGATCTACGCGTTGGTGGTGGTGGCGGTGCAACCAGATGGATTTTTGGACTTGGTTTGCTTGGAAAGCTTTCACCTTCCCTCTCCTATGGACGTTATAATGTTTTGAGTCTACTAACCCTAAAGGACTCTTCCAAATAGCTGATATAGCCTAATAATTTTCATGGGTTTAATTATCCAAAAATGCAAAATGACCAAAATGCCCTCCCGGGGTACTAATTAAGCTTAAAAACGCCCCGAGGTCCAAACTAAACCCCCGGGTACACTTTTCTGACTATCTCGACCCTTCCGGACACTTTAACGGACTCGAAATGACCATACGGGTGACTTAGAATTTATTCACTTTTATTCATCAATATTTAGTTCCGACACGACATGGGCGCGTCCCGACTTAAATTTCCATAATTGCCATTTCATTCACACGTGACAATTTTATAAAAATAAATCTCATATATTACTATACTCATCCAGTAACATTCAACAAATAACAAATTTCCAATAATTACTAACTCTCGTCACGCTAGTAAATATTTAAAACAACATTCTGGATTAAAATTAAATTAATTAATCTCAATTAAATTTAATAAATCCCTAAATTTAAAAGCCATAAAAATACGGGTATTACATACTTCCCCCCTAATAACGGAATTTCACCCCGAAATTCGGAAAATAAGGCCTACCAGGTATCACAATTCTGGATATCCTTGTCAGTACGTAAACTAACTACATATTACGGCGCTCAGTCACTATAGCCCTTTCCTCACAGCAACCTTGTTTTACATTCTCATTGGAGACACTTCACATTGCGCTCCCAACCGACAACATTCGCATAGGTCACGCCTATACGTTATAAATTTCCATTATCTCACTATCATTAGGAGGCCGCACCTCACCACATGACACCTACTCCGATTTATGTATATACAAGACTCCCATTCTGAGAAAAATCATACGAACATTTGACCACTCTTGTTCGCCTAAAACAGTCGTGGCATTCTACCATAGTTATCGAATATTTTCTCGA
Organism: Sambucus nigra; assembly: GCA_949130495.1. Lineage (NCBI taxonomy): Eukaryota > Viridiplantae > Streptophyta > Magnoliopsida > Dipsacales > Adoxaceae > Sambucus > Sambucus nigra. The sequence continues at coordinate 369,316,960 of OX422212.1, forward strand.
CCGATCCAAAAATTCTGATTATCTACTCACCTTTAAACATAAGGAAGGAGAATAGTCGAGGTTCTTCCATAACAAAAACCTTAATAAGCACCTCGTACGCGATAAACAGGTACGAGTGCTTCTACAGAGCATTCCTGAAATTATCGTACCAAGATTCCAAAATCTCCTTCACGTGGCTCCACTAATCTTTAATCACCATGCGCCAATTCCCTGGCTAAGGGTAATACATCCTACTTGAAACGAAACCTTATCTCCGCTGGTTCCTGAAATCCCATATCAAAGGTGGGATTCACCAATCTCATCCTGATTTAGAAATTTATACTGCGCCGGATAATGCACTGGCGCGATCCTTCCTTCAAAGGAAGTCTGGGGCATACTAGTTAATATTATAAACCAACCCAAAGGAATATCAATCACTTCCTTTTCGGCGACTTAATTCACATGTTCGGGATGAACCCTTGATCTTGTTTTGAGGATGGCAACCCATCCAAAACTTTACCGACTTTACCAACCTCTTCCAATTTCAGGAATTATCGATAAACACAAAATTCTTTGGTTGATTCTCCTCTTTCAACCAAACCTTACCTATGGGCGGTGCATGTAGAGACTACTCACTACGTCCCGCTAAACATCGATTTTTCCTTGAAATGTCTCACATTAAGTGACACGTAATACTCCCCTTCCTTCCTTGGTGTATGCCAAAAGTTCCGACATGTGTTCTTCTCTCCACGAAGCGCGCTTCTGGATTTCTTATACCATACTAACATCATCACCCTTTGTATGTGCAAGTCACTCTCACACTTGACTACTAACAACTCCGCTCCGAGTGTTCTTTATAATAATTTAATTCTACTCCATTCAAGGAATACCCCTTCTTAAATGGCTTCCCACAACCTTCCAATTAAATTAGGGTGTGCTATTCTAATTGCACACTTATGTATGGATTTTCGCCCCTCATGTGACGTTTAATCCACTCTATCACTTTCACTTCGTTATATTAGTCCCACAAATATATCTTTCACACGTCTATTACCACGTCCCTTCGACTCGAACGATTTTAACGGCAGCTAACCAAGATGCCCACATTTTGCAACACCTCGACCACCCTAGGAGAGCGAACGGCGTGCTACTCATAAGTGAAACTAACTAAATCCAACAAAGTATAAGGAATAGGGCATTCAAATTCCATGACCATAAAAGAGGAATAACAAATCTCAACCTTCTTCAGATAAGTACAACAATTTTCCCAAATAGGTACAACGACCAAAATAAATCACTAACGCTCTATTCATCAAAATAATTATAGGTCATCTCTTTTGTATAATAAAGTTCTTTCCAAATAATCCATGCTAAAAATCATTCTAAATCTTTATTCACCTTGTGTTCCGAACGCGGTTACGACATTTGGGTACTCTCAATCACCCTAGAAATCAAAATTTTTAAATCCTCCTTATCATCGTTCCACCCCCTCAACTCGTGGGGATAACTTAAATGCTTTCTTACCACACAACCTAGCTCCAGCGGCTTTAAATTAAAATTCAACTAACAACTTACACATGTAATTACTTATACCCATTTCGACCGGGGTACCGAACTCATGGAATAGTGACCAAACGTCTCCATATTTCCAACCTTACGCTAAGTTTCATGCGTGGGATGTCTCGCAAAGCGAAATTCAAACAAGAAACCCCCCCGATACACTACTGCCTAACATTGTCGGTCATTAAAATTCGTTAGGTCCTCCATCCATAGCATGTACCCCCTTATTCCGTCTTTCGACAGAAGTTACATTTCCTCCCGTAATTACACTTAACAAGGAACATCTCACCAATTGCACTATCGTTCAGTATTGGGTGTTGGTAATTGCATTTCATAAACCTCGAATGCATACAATCAGAATTCTCGAAATCCCTTTCCCTAATAATAGGGGTATAAATCTTCATTTCCACATCTCTAGAGGATAGATATAACAATGCACTCTTCCTAACACCAAGTCCTGAGTGCTCGACATAATACTGAATTAAATCTTTTCGCTCAACGTAAACCCGATACATACTAAATCATAAGGATAAAATCCATACATACATCGGTATCGAATATCTCGAGCCCACTATCCCCTCCGAAGTTTCTAGGATAGATAATAAAAGTGCGAGTCTGACCCTCTTGCAGGTGAAGCCTCGCCAGGACAAAATATGTTGCACTAACACAGCCACTCCCACAATCTTGCAATAAATGCCCACTATCGTACTAACCATTTCTATAACGGTTTAACAAAGATAATATCATACTCGCATATCGCATCACTACAACGAGTAACCTCAATAAAGTACATATCACTTTTAATATACTTATTCATCCTCCGCGGATAGCACTAAAGAAAAATCCCGTTACGCTAGGTAAAAATATTCACATAGTAATAGCGTTTATAATTATATGCATTAAACTTGTCTCACATGCTAACCTAGCAATGAATAAAATATAGTGACTAGTTCGTGTCACATAAACACGCCGCACCCTCTGAGGATACAACTTATACTTCTACCTTGTCAATCGTCTTGACTGCGCAAATGGTTTCCTGACGTAACACGTCTACTCAAACCAAAACAAAACTACTTTAATCGTTGTCCTTTACTAGGCACCATATTCTTGTCCTTTTTCTCACTTTGGAACATATTATCACGAGCGATTTCACTCCGCACAAAATACTTCAACACATAATCCCCTTATTACCTGTCCTACTAACCATGTTAGGATTGTCCTTCTCTCGGACTTTAGTAGACTCGATTCCTGTTAGCTGCCTCAGTTATACCCTTAGCCTTTTAGGCCCTAAAGATCAGGCCACTGTTTATAATAGTACTTACTAAATTTACCATCACTTGGTAAGAATTCAACTATCCGAATCATTTAAATGGGTCCCCTGATGTGTATCCACATCCCTTTGTGGTGTTATACCACCACCGTTGTATTCAGTCTTTTTCTCGACTAAATTCTTCGATTCTTTTAACTTCTCACACAAATAAGCATTACCATCTTTATTGACAAAATACGACATTGTCAACCTCTAAATCGGTCGTCCATCAGAATTTCCTCTCTGAGTGTTATCAATTTTTATTATGAGTCGATCTCCCACTTGGAGTCGTTTCCTCCACTTGTATATATATCTCCCGATACAAAATTCGCTAACGATTAAGATTCATATTCACAAATGGACTTCTGTCATGCCCTCCCGCGATGAGTTCAGAACCACGTTTGCTTCTTATCCTGAACAGTTGAGGAAGGAATATACGGTCAACACTGTACCTAAGGTTCTCTTATAGGCATAGCATTCCACTTCTAAAATTAGTAGTTGACTCCCATCATTATAACTTCGTCCCGAAAGCCAAAAAAAAATTCTCTAAATTATCATTTTCAGTTAGCCACACTCCGTTCTAAATCTAAACCTTTGGATACTTAACCTCCTTAGGTAAACACACCCAATTCCCGCATTTCTATAATTTCCACAGACAGTTCTTTTCCCGTTTTGTAACATGGGTAAGTTTACTCTTGCACCTCATTTGTCTATAACAGCATTTGGAAATCATTACTGCGCCTTAGTCGCCTTTTTAGTCTTGGCGTCCTGTACCATAATGGAGGTGACCTCGACTACGATCATCATTCTTGAATATATTTTACAACCTCAACTGAGCCCTGCCTCCTGGTGTCCGCTTAAAGGTCCTCTTCTGACATCCGTCATCGCTCGGCACACGCACACATCCGAACGAAATTAGAATTCACTAGTGTATACACATTATAGCAGGAGAACGAAATCTTGTCAAAGAAATCGACAATCCTAAACATAGGGCTCTATATCAAACAAAGCAACGCTGTAAGCATAATAAGCCGTACAGATCCTAAGGACACTAGAACCTGATGCTCTGATACCATCTGTGACACCCCGCCTAATTAAATACCGGGACATCACTCCTTTATTAAATTAAAATCAAGGTGAAGAGTTGGTTCATTCTTAGCATCACTGTCGAAAAATAACTTTTCCAAATTAAACACCCTAATTAATTAAGCTAAGTGTCAAAACCATTTTAGACATTACTTTCCAAATTTTATTTAATAAACCAACATTTAAAACTTTGCATAATTCACAATTTAATAGTCACACCACAACCATCCTGGAACATACAATCCAAATAATCAAACATTCAACTAATTAAATCCCAACATTTAACTTAAAGTAAAACATCCAAATAGTAATAAATCCCAAAGTGACAATACTAGAAATAAATGAATTATAATATCCCATAAAATAACTGAATAATGGAAACGGGCGACACATGCCCAACTGAATAAATATGCTAGGAGTGGAATCAAATAAATGAAGTCGTCTAAGCAAGAGGCCTGCAACTCCCACCTAAGCTGCAGCGCGTTCCTTCCAAAGGATCCTATGCAAGACGCCCCTGTGGTTGGGCACCTGTAATATATACATATATATATACAAGAGAGAAGGGAAAATAGAAACGGGTCAGAGCCCGATAGTGTAAATGATTTCAAATTTGTTTAGCAAGTATTTAAAATGTTTACAGACCAATGCAACAACATATTAGTGCGACACTCTCTTGAGAAATTCTCACCTCTCTTCTATTGTGCACACCTATCGCACTAATCTTCCCAATGGTTTAACTTATCTTATCTTAGTATGCTCGTAAGATTTAAACTGGCGATTCAACTGTTTAAGGGGTAAATTCTATTTAATAACAAACCTCTCATTTTAACTTTATTTCCTAATAAAGTATCCCAGTATCATATTATACTTTTCAAAACAGGTATTTCCAAATTGAAATCATTATACATATCTTACTTGCCATAAACACAGTAGGAAGTTCCAAATTTCAGAAATTCATATATATATATATATATATATATATATATATATATATATATATATATATATACTCGTATAATATATATATTCCAACAGCACCCCACATAAAAATTATGGTGCGTGCATACTCTGCTATCCGATCCCCGTATCACTCGTACTAAGGGAAATACAAGTTCGGAATCACTCTCAAACAGTATTAACACATACACAAACAATATTGATGCGAAACATAGATTCCAAGTCTCTAAGAGGATAGCACATGCCCCCACGTCTCTTAGGACCGTCTGAACTATCGATTCGATAGCCTGTACCAAGGATATCTATCTTCTGGGGTACGAGTCAATATCCCCCATAAAGGTCCCATCGAGATAAGACTGTCCCAGCGCGATAACCTCAGGGATACCAAGTAGCGCGGGCACGATTTTTACACATAGATAGTATATGTATAAGCACAGTCATATAACTATACTACTATTACCATATCAAATTAGGTACATCTCTAATCCCATAATTACGACATTTGTCCTTATTTCTCATTATTTAGTTCTCACGTATAACTGTTCATTTCTTACTTTAATTTGAGGGATCATCCCAACTTATTACTTAACACTCATGGACTCTATCCTCCCAAGTGTAGAATTCAGTAGGTACTCATCTAATTTTCAACGTAACTATTTTACGCGTCTCTCCCCTTAATACATGATTTCATCGTCCCGTATACGTAAATATCCCAAAAACACAAGTCTCGTCTTACATTAAAGGTCCCATAATTATTTATAAGTCCTACTGGTCTTCTCTATCTCCCAAGTCATTTTAATAAGGGTGTCCAAGGATTATTTCTCATTAAATTGAATTCAACTAATTTAAAAAGGGGAAATATGAGTCTGCCAGAAGGGGTCGATCGATCGATGGCAGGAGCTCGATCGATCGATGCGTCGATCGATCGACACTCCTGGTTCGATCGATCGATCAAACAGGTACGCGAATTCTGCAGGTTAACAGTTACGGGCTTCACAATCCAACCTCAATCAAATCCAGATTTTTCACACCCAAACTCCCTAAAAATCGTACTATAATCAGTATACACCCATATTATTCATCTTCTACGTAAAGCATGCAATTTTTCATCAATAACCATGGATTAATAGGCCAAAACTTCATAAAAATCTCAAGAACCCTAGAATTTCTTTAACATGGTTCTAATTAGTCTTTTTCCAAAAATTTCTACTCCTAATTCATCATAATTTCGTGGTTAAGCCTCTGCATATGAAGGGGTTTTCAGATTTGCATTCAAATCAATTCTACATGCGATTTTCCTATCTCCAACATGGATTTTCTTCTACCAAACTCGTCCTAATCACCCTAGACTAACATGAACGATGCATTAACGAAAATAAGCAAGATAAATACGTGTCTGGGATTTTCAGCGTTCTGATTTGTGAATGAATTTGGTGTTGTTGCGTTCCCCATCGCGCGATCTACGCGTTGCTGGTGGTGGCGGTGCAACCGGATGGATTTTTGGACTTGGTTTGTTTGGAAAGCTTTCTCCTTCCCTCTCCTATGGCCGTTCTAATGTTTTGAGTCTGCTAACCCTAAAGGACTCTTCCAAATGGCTGATATAGCCTAATAATTTTCGTGGGTTTAATTACCTAAAAATGCAAAATGCCCTCACGGGGTACTAATTAAGCTTAAAAACGCCCTGAGGTCCAAACTAAATCCCCGGGTACACTTTTCTGACTATCTCGACCCTTTCGGACACTTTGACGCACTCAAAATGACCATACGGGTGACTTATAATTTATTCACTTTTATTCATCAATATTTAGTCCCAACGCGACACGGGCGCGTCCCGACTTAAATTTCCATAACTGCCATTTCATTCACACGTGACAATTTTATAAAAATAAATCTCATATATTACTATACTCATCCATTAACATTCAACAAATAACAAATTTCCAATAATTATTAACTCTCGTCACGCTAGTAAATATTTAAAACAACATTCTGGATTAAAATTAAATTAATTTATCTCAATTAAATTTAATAAATCCCTAAATTTAAAAGACATAAAAATACGGGGTATTATAAGGGGTGTGAACTAAGAATAAAATAAATATGACCCAATCACTCAAAATATGTCCAAGGAGTTCTATTTGACAACATTAATTCATCAAACTTTGGTTTAGCCTCAAGTAAAAAATAATAAACTCATAAACGACAAACACACACAATGCACACTAGCCTAGAAATCTTAATGATTCTCAAATCAATAGTGTCGAATAATAAGATTAACTAGTACTCGTTGTGCAAACTCATTGATTTTCAACTTGTAACACCCTAAAAATAAACATATATCATTTTCTCTCTCTCTCTCTCTCTCTCTCTCTCTCTCTCTCTCTCTATATATATATATATATATATATATATATATATATATATATATATATCAATTTTTTATCATTAATAAAAGAAATATAGTCTTGGAATTTTTTTTCTTTTTTGTTCCCTCTCTTTTCTTTCAGGCTCTTACCAATAGTGTCCTTTCACGCAAGGAAGATTTCACCCTTCGAATCCCTTTTCAAATCACCCTTATATTTTTATGTCAAAATAATATCTCGGGCAATGGTTCTTATATGCATAAATCCCCAATAGTAAAATAAATATGTAAATGACAAGATTGATAGACGAACAGCTCACTTAGCTCATACAACATAGAAATTTATAGTCCAAAAGAGCTCGTGCAAGTGTGCGCGGAGGCATATACAAAGAGAATCCATTAAGAAAATCAAAGTTGAAAAATTCCATCCAAGCATGATTAAGGATATTCCTAAGCATTGTAAATCATAATCAAATGACCTAGGTACATGGAAATATGGAACGAATGGGATTCAAATACACTAATACGCCCTCAAAATTGTGTAAAATTAAGCAATAAAAAAAATCTTTTTGAGCTTTTTTAAAGATTTTTCAAAAAATGACACCAATTTAAAAAATAACTCAAAAGACAAACAAAATCTATTTGGATTTTTCTCAATAAGACTCAATAAAAGGTAAATTAAAATACAAAAGACAAGCATCATACAACTAGAAATGACACATGACATTAAGCACATTATCAAGTATATGAAAACATGAAGACACAATCAACTAAGAGATATATTATTTGATGAATCATGTGAAAGCATATGTGAATCAATTAATACAACACTTAATGTGTCCAAATCATATTTAGTAACCTAAATAGATGAATATTTAATGCCTAAGGATGTAAAAACCACGGTGACACGGGATCTAGACTCCTTGTGACCCCTTTTAAGATCATAACAAAATGACCTAAGGTGACATTTCCTACCACAATGTGGGAAAATGTGTAAACACGAGGAAGACGATCTTTGGGTCGACCTTTTCTAGTGTCCTGGGCAATGATTGACAATCTTAAACACATGGTCTTGACTTTAGCAGCGAAAGTATTTGGATCATTGAAGCCAATACCAATGTGACTTGAGTCCATTAATTCATCTTCTAAGTTTAAAACTCTAGACTCAAATAAAGATTTAGACTCTTTAAATGTAAGGGATTCCTTCATCAAATTTTTAATTATACCTAGAAGGCTATCTCGCTCTCCCTTAATGTAATTGAACTTATCCCTAAGAATCTTTTTACATGACCTTAAATCCTCAAATAATTTATCATTATCTTCTACGGCACGTTCTTTCACCTTAGTCTCAAACATAATAGAGTTCTTAAATTCATTCTCTAGAACACGAACTCTATCCTCACTCTTATTCTTGGACACTTCTAAATTTTGAAAATCATGTTTCATGCCCACGTGAGGCTCTTTTATTTTTAACAGTTCGAAAAAATTCAATTTCACCTTTAAAACACATATTTTCTTTTTCAAGAAATTTAACTCCTTTTTGCCAACTTCAAATTCAAAAGAGTTAAATTTTCAGCACAATAATGAAGCTCATTAAACTCCTATCGTATATCAAAATCGTCGTCATCACTATATATATCGGATAACTTATCACTATGATGAACCATGAAGAGAAACAAACATACAACAAGGGAGAGACAAACAAACAAACCTAAAATAGCACAAAACTACGAATCAACACGATAACTTAGTGTAAGCTCTCTGATAACAATTTAAAAATGCAGATTTTATATGGATTGTCAAACACATGCCCATTTTTTTGTCAAATTAATTAACCCCATTAAACTTGCACCACTTTAACTGATCACTGTGTTAAACAGTTTACCAAATTTTATCCTGCCAAAGCATGCATCGGGGTGAGTATGGTAAAAGTAAAATAAAGCAATAAAACACAACACATCGATGTACGAAAAAAAAACCTCTAACGACCCAGACATACAAATTCACTATGATATAGTAATTGCACAAGGAGGATAGATGACTTACACAACTGACTCGACTCCTTAAAGTCTTTACGCATCCTCGTTCCTTCGATCTTCTTCATAGTAACATGTAGGAGTCCATCTACGCACTACAACAACGTGTGCATCTAACATGTCTCAGTATCCAACGATATTAGCTCAATAAGTCACCGATGGATAGAACACGGAGTCCAGCGTTTTAAACTGCCACACACACATACTCCACCATATGTAAATATCAAACAAACATGGAATCCACCATCCGAAACAGTACCCAACAAAGATGATGAGTAAAAAAAATTTGGTGCACAAAACGAAGATCTCAAGCAAACATATTTTTATTTAAATTTGGATCTCAAAACTCTTAGGCGAAACTAGGGTTTGGAGGCTTTTTATTACTCTTAGGAAACTGATTTCAAAAGCCTTGAGAAAACAAAACTCATTTCAACAGTCCTTAATATAGAAAATATGAAAATTGTGGCAGCATAATTTTTTAGGCAACTCGTTTGAATGAAAATACTAGGGTCGTTCGAACGATTTACCTATTCTCGTTTGAATGGAACTGAATCTCACCCAAACGATAGAACCTAATCTATTTGAACGAGCTTTTAACGATATTTCACTGTAAGGTAGACAAATCTTGTTCGATCAAAGTTCGAGTCTCATTTGAACGAAACAATTATTCTCTTTAAACCAATTGTTAATCTCGTTCAAACGACTTAAAAAACTCATTTGAATGACAGAAAAAAATCATTTAAACATCCTTAACAACAAAACTATTTTTCTATTAAAATTGTTTTTACAAAAAATGGCCTAAAACAAATTTAAAAAAAACACGCAAGGATAAAAATAATACTCATTCATACCTTCAGAGGTCTGTGGACTTTAAAGACAAAACGTGACATGAAATACGACATAATGATGTAGACGCTTTAACTTGGCCGCTACAATCTTCAATCGTACACATCATAGGTTTTGAAGGATACACGGACTCAAGTCCTAACCTATAACTCAAATGATTTTGTCCAAATAGAAAAAAGTCAATATATATACAAATTAATTCTATATGAAATTTATCTATATATTATGGACCTTATTATATCTAAAAGACTCATTTTCCTTCCTTTCCTATACACCATTATGAAAATGGAATATCCAGTGCATACAACGGGTTAGAATACCACACTTCTGATAAGTAATCCATTAACTCTCGCAAGAGGTACACATACCCATAATTAAATTATAAAATATGGATTAGTTTTCCTCACATATTCTCTACCTTAGCCCTGTACATTTTGGACTAATAAAAGGCTTCAGACGTATAATGTGTAAGGTACACAAATTTATAACTTTGAGTAATCATTAATGAAATTAATTAAGTACTCATGAATACCTCTTGACCAGATATTTATAGGACCACACAAATCAAAATGAACCATTTCCAACACAGTTTTAGCTATTTAGCTTTTGGCCATGAAGGACCCTGTAACACCCCGCCCGCCTGGGGAGAGCGAACAGAGCCCTAATGCGATAAAATAAATCCAAATCCACAAGTGACAAGGTATAGAGCATCTAAATAAACCCACAAAAATATAAATCTACTAATCTCAATTATTCAAATACAACAAGTCTCTCGAATTAAAATTACAACTATCTAACTCGAATAAAAATACAAATCTCCAAAGCTCTATACATCAAAATAATACAAATCTTTCAAAAATATTCTTCCCAAAATAATCCACGCTAAAATAACCCCAATTGGTCCATAGCGTCCCAAAATCCGCGCTAACCTGCCACTAAAAGAAAATATGGGGAAGTACACAATACGACAGGAAATATGCTCAAGAAATATAGGTTAGCGATGAAAAAAGCGTAACAACACGAGTACGAATATTCAAATCAAAATGCAAATCTCAAAGTATTTATCAATAAATTTCTCAACAACACTTTAACCGGGTCACCAGGCCTCACCACATCCGTATATGCTTTATCAAGCCATAACCCGAGAAACAGGAATTTTGGCGGGTGCCCAACATCCGTGCCATATTAAAATCTCATGACAACATGCTCATCAACAATATAATGATACCACATGAATCAAAATAATTTTAACAATTATTTTTCAGATTTCAATGAATTTATCAATTCAAATATGAGTTCAATTAAACAAGAATTCAAAGAGAATGACACTCGCGAGATTTAAGGAGCATATTGTGTAAACTCCCATACCTCAAATCATGATGAGAAACCAATGATCACATCCTCAAGATCAACTCAAAAGATCTACAAAATCTCCTCCAAGAACCTCCAACAAAATAGCCCCAAGAACACCTCTAACCTAAGGTTGGAACTCACAAATCTCAAGGGCCAATGTGTATATAAAAAGAAGAGGAATATAAAATATATTTGCTGCCAAAATTTGTGCCAAAAGTAGGTTAAAAGGGTTGCCCACGACTCCCTTTTATAATGCAAAGAAATGAAGAGTTGGAATCCAAAACACTCCTTTAAATAAGACAAAGAAATGAAGAGTTGGAAGTCAAAACAACTCTTGAAAATTACTTGATGTTCGCCGACTTAGAATTCCAAGAGTTAAAAACATTTAAAAATAATTTTAAAATCCTTTTTAACTTCGTTTTCGAAACCGTTTGAAATTCTCGCCTTTAAAAATAATAACCAACATATTTGAGCAATAAAAATAATGTTATCTACAACTTTATTTTTCCTCTTTATTTTGAAAATAACCCAAAAATTATGCGGGTTGTTACACTTCCCCACTAACAATGGAATTTCGCCCTCGAAATTCGCCGAATGCCTAACTCTAAAAAATCAGGCTAACAATCTCCAAAATAATTCCGTCTCCAAAAATAATTTCCCCACATTTAATCTAGATGTCTAACGCGAAACGATTCTCTAAAATAATCTATCTCCAAAAATTGCTAACCACGCAATGAACCCAAAACCCAAGCCCCGAGGGTTTCCGTATACCTAAGCTCTGATACCATTTGTAACACCCCACCCGCCTGGGGAGAGCGAATAGAGCGCTAATGCGATAAAATAAATCAAAATCCACAAGTCACAAGTGACAAGGTATAGAGCATCTAAATAAATTCACAATAATATAAATCTACTAATCTCAGTTCTTCAAATACAACAAGTCTCTCGAATTAAAATTACAACTATCTAACTCGAATAAAAATACAAATCTCCAAAGCTCTATACATCAAAATAATACAAATCTTTCAAAAATATTCTTCCCAAAATAATCCACGCTAAAATAACCTCAATTGGTCCATAGCGTCCCAAAATCCGCGCGAACCTGCCACTAAAAGAAAATATGGGGAAGTACACAATACGACAGGAAATATGCTCAAGAAATATAGGTTAGCGATGAATAAAGCGTAACAACACGAGTACGAATATTCAAATCAAAATGCAAATCTCAAAGCATTTATCAATAAATTTCTCAATAACACTTTAACCGGGTCACCAGGCCTCACCACATCCGTATATGCTTTATCAAGCCATAACCCGGGAAACAGGAATTTTGGCGGGTGCCCAACATCCGTGCCATATTAAAATCTCATGAAAACATGCTCATCAACAATATAATGATACCACATGAATCAAAATAATTTTAACAATTATTTTCCAGATTTCAATGAATTTATCAATTCAAATATGAGTTCAATTAAACAAGAATTCAAAGAGAATGACACTCGCGATATTTAAGGAGCATATTGTGTAAAACCCCATACCTCAAACCATGATGAGAAACCAATTATCACATCCTCAAGATCAACTCAAAAGATCTACAAAATCTCCTTCAAGAACCTCCAACAAAATAGCCCCAAGAACACCTCTAACCTAAGGTTGGAACTCACAAATCTCAAGGGCCAATGTGTATATAAAAAGAAGAGGAATATAAAATATATTTGCTGCCAAAATTTGTGCCAAAAGTAGGTTAAAAGGGTTGCCCACGACTCCCTTTTATAATGCAAAGAAATGAAGAGATGGAATCCAAAACACTCCTTTAAATAAGACAAAGAAATGAAGAGTTGGAAGTCAAAACAACTCTTGAAAATTACTTGATGTTCGCCGACTTAGAATTCCAAGAGTTAAAAACATTTAAAAATCATTTTAAAATCCTTTTTAACTCCGTTTTTGAAACCGTTTAAAATTCTCGCCTTTAAAAATAATAACCAACATATTTGAGCAATAAAAATAATTTTATCTAAAACTTTATTTTTTCTCTTTATTTTGAAAATAACCCAAAAATTATGCGGGTTGTTACAGACCCTTAGTCATTTTACTTTCATAACAGGATTCAAGACTAGAATTACCTCCACTTCCAAAGAACTTAATTATCAATTTTCAAGTAATCTTCGAATTTCTGCATACTAAAATAACCTAAGCCTAAGTGCCAAAAATTGTGTTAGATTCTAGAGGGAAACTTTCTATTTAATAACTTGTATATTAATATTATTCATTTCAATATTTAGAAGTATTGTTGAGACAAACTTTATAATGTATAAATTACTTTCCACCATACCAAAACATATAAAATGTTCCCCAATTCTGATAAAATAGTTTTATTAATATAATCGAATATTTGTTTAAAACCAATTTGGAAATTGAAACCAAATTTTCAAAAATAATATACATTAAATAGTTTACTTACGTTACCTTTATGTGTTCATCAAAATCTAAAAAAATACCTTACTGCTAAAATTGTTACCTTGTTCTAACTGCATATTATTAGGAACATATTTTTATTAAGTAATTGCCAAGTTACTTGGAACCTCTACATAGAGTTGCGGTCCTAGTTTATGGTTCCTGGGCCCACACACCAGGTTCTTATAAATCGAACCATAGATCATGCATTTACTTTGAATAGGAAATCATTATCTTGTCCTTTTCCTGACAGTGCAAGAAAAACCAAACATGGTGTCATAAAAGTTAACTACTTTTACGCTATTCGACTATTACAAAGGAATATAAACATTCTTAACACCAAATCATTGTATCCGAGACTTAGCCTTATTCTTCCACCTCCCTTTTAGGAAATAATTAAAGCTCTCAATAACATAACACCATCCTTTGGCTACCGATAATGCTCATTCCCACATTAACAAATGGATCTAGGTTCTCCCACCATATATAATCCAAATAATCCATTATTCAATTAATGATGAAAATCACTTTAAGAACACGATTCCTACTTAAGCATCCTCAACCAACATCGTTGATTACCAATTTTCGTCGGTCAATTATTTAAAATTAAATATGTACAAATAGAGGTTCCCCGATTGGGGGGGGGGGGGGGGGGGGACATACATAACACTTAAATTTGAATGAATTACCATAAAATTTTAAATTACTACGATTCTGTAATCAATTCCATTAAATGGGAGGACAGCCAAATACAAACACGAGGAATCAATAACATAAAAATTTTAAACTATAGACGAAAATCGTGGGTTAAACTAATTTATTATCTCCTTAAGTCCGAACAATGTACAATTACATTTTTAATCCTTGAAAATTATTCCAATTAAAACTTTATGGCTAAAATCAGTGAGTGAATATTAATTCATTTTTGAAATCATAAAACCACCATTGGCAAAATTAATTTCTAATTAAAACATGAGAATTAATTTGATTAAATTTTAAAGTCGGATACCTCTGTTGTCAATTAAAATCTAATATCGTCGGACATCCTAGTTATCGTATGAAGTGAGATTTCTCGAGGGAGCTTAAATCACATCACATTTAACTAGATATATTTTCATATTTCATTACGTTATTCGAACAATCTAGGATTTTTTTGTCCAACATAATGAATAGTCTACATCTTTTGGTCCCACATATAATTATAGTGTCAAGATATCATTAGTTGTGTTTAAGTGTATACCATTGATTATTTCATCTAAATTAAACCCGCTCGTGAGAACTTCCTCGATGGGAGGATCGAACTCACTCATATTCAATATCAACAAACTAGTACTTACGAGTCTCAAAAATACTGAATGTTGTAATTTAATCCATCTAATGGGCAACCAGATCAAGTTGACACAAGGAAGTAATCACATCACATTCTCAAAACACTAATGGATACCATAGGGTTAATGAGGAAACCCATATCCCACTTAATATTTTAAACTTGAGGGTATTTTGAAAAATACTCTAATTCTAAATGACAAAATTAAATCCTTGATAATTTTCGATTTAGTTGAACAAATTAAATTACCTAATCTCACTAGTTTAGTTTTCCAAAGAAAATATTTTAAAATTAAAATAGAACTCAAAGATCAAAATTTAATTTATCGTGATTAACTAATCCCCCTTCTAGACAAACGTGTACAAGTATTGGCCCTGCATGCATACATGTTTTGTATAAGGCCCCTTACACATGTTTATAATTGCACATGTTTATAATAATTAAGTTTTCAAAAATTCCATTTATATGGTAATTGGTTAATAATAAGTTGCAAAATGTATGTGATTACAATGATAATCCAAGTATTCAATACCTTTTTGAATTCAATGATCATCTCAATTATGCTATCTAAAAGATTACCTCCATGATTTTAGGCCAGCTCTATGTTATACAAAGTTGTCTTATATATGTAACTCTTCTTTGTTTTCCAATCTTACACTTTTATTAGGGTACTTATTATTTGAATCTTAAGAATTCAATGTTATTTAACAAGTTAACCATGGAAAACAATTATGTTACATGTTCTGTCAAGCATGGTAAATTTAATGTTGCCATGGTTATATTTGCATCGTGTTTGTACGAGGAATTTGTTGAAAATTTTGTGTTAACTAGGAAAAGTTTACTTCATCATCATCTTATATAAGTTATAAAGTCTCGAGTAATCCATGTTGTATATTAGATGATGAGATTGATAGGGAGAACATGCTATATATATATATATATATATATATATATATATATATATATATACACATACTATTGGCTTGGATTAAAAGGCATGACTTTTTGTCTCAATATCATGAAACTTATAACTCCTCTGATGACGAATTACAATATGTGTAAATTAATAGAGAAATGTAGTCCAACTCTTATACGTTGCAGAGTATGACATTAATATCAGCTGGTTGGCCACATTTAATTGTAGGAGTTGGTCAGATATTTTAAATTAGTACAAGGACATTTAGAATGGATTCGTCCAAATACGATGTTCAAGTTGGATTCAACTTTGATTATTTAAATGATGAACATACCAGAGTGACAACGCAGTGTTCGATGAAAGTTGAAACTGATTGTAAATAGCAAATTCACGCTTCAATTGAACGATGTAATGGATTTTTGTTACAAGGACTTTGAATGGCAATCATACTTGTGGTTATATTGTGCGCACTGGAAAGAATGGTAGATTTGAATCAGAGTTAGTTTCAGAGTTTCTTGTGGATAAAATGATTTCAAAACCTTTAACTAGACCTTTTGATGTAATTCAAGAGTTAAATTAAAATTATGGAATACAAATGCCTTTCCATGATGCTTGGATTAGTATGAAAAGGCAGGGGAAAGTTATATGGTGATATATGTATTTTATTTGAACAACTTACGTGGTATGTTAATGTTGAGAGGGAAATAAATCATCTAAGTGTTGTCGACTTTAAGTTGGAATTCGTCAACAAAGAGGTTCAAAGTCTTTTTTGTATCTTTTGGCGTATGAATCAATGGTTTCAAATTTCTCAACCAACGTTATTTCTATATGGTACATTTTTAAAAAGTTGATACGAAGGGAACTTACTTGATACTTCTAGAAAGCATGGAAACTAAGGTATGATATGTGTATCATTTTGGAATTCATATTTTAGAGTTCTATACTGATGTAATTTCTCACTGAGATTTCGCAATGCAAGATGATATATTATGCAAAATTGCATTGAGAAATTGCAATGCAAAATCTCAGTGTTTAGTATTATTATACGTGAAATGCATTGCGAACTTGAAATGTGAAATGCTATATTCAAACTTTAAAGAGTAAAGACAACTTATAAATCTATCGTTAAGAAATAAAAATGCTAAATATGAATATAAATATGCTCACCGGAAACTAGTACTTTATTGCAATATGTAATTGAGAATGTACGAATTTAATAGATATTCAAAAAAATATTCATATGTTATTGAAGTCCTCGCTCGAGGGATTTACATTATTATCCGGTGATATAGATATTGTATATCTTAATAGCATTTCAGGTTCCCCTCTATCTTAAGAGTGGAAAGCATTTTGTTGTTACAATAAATAACAATTTTTGTGTTTTTTATGGATGTATTAGGAGAAGAAATTATACATCAATCCCATTATAAGCACACCATAAATTTTTAGTCCAACCAAGAATTTTGCTCGATTATTTTTGTGATCCCTTTAGAATTTCATGTACAAATGATATTAGGATAGAATGTGCATCTGATATCCTCGTACAAGTAGTAGAAACCTTACAGTTTATGAGCCTTATGATTGAGTCGAAGAAAAAATTCAACAGTGTCACCATTGACAAGTTTGATAGTTATGGAGAAAGGATTCATGTTGTTTAGATAATCATAAAAGCATTCAATTTTTTGTGATTAAACATAATAAGTTTTTGTGGTCTGCACATTTCATTGCTTTAAGTGTGTGTTACTTTTAATATGCGATTAAAATGTGTGGACTTGACGAAAAAATATTTAATACTATATAGGTTATGCATGGGCACAAAAAACGTGATTAAATAATTTTGAACTCCGAATTATATCACTTCTCAGTGAGAAATGGGCTAATTTCTCACTTCAAAATTAATTGAAATTTCTTTAATTAAAATAATTTAGAGGTATATTCTGCCTTGCATGTCATGTAGTAGTTTTCGAAGATGAGGAAAACTAGACATGGTTCTAAAACCAGCTTCGTTGTGTTGTTAGTTGTGACAGAGAGTGGTGTTCATTTCTGATCGTGATTATGGGTTGAAAGAATCTTTGCTCAAAGTTTTCCCTCTGAGTCACTACTCATACCGTGTACAGCATCTTAAGGGAAATTTAAGGAATTTATTTGGTGGTGGTCATCACTATTCCAAGATTATACGTGAAACAATTGTCAACAAGTTCAAAGTTGTAGCTTATTCAAGTAAAGTAGAGGTATAAAGAAGAATATGAATTAACTAAGAAAGTATGGGGTGGGAAAATTATAAATTTCCTAGAGGATTTTGATCCGAAACACTGGACAAATGTGGAGTTCACTCGTAAACAGTAAGGAGAGATGTATTCTACTGTGGCTTGATCTTTCAATTCGTAGATTAGAGATGCTTGCAATTTATCAGTTAACTGAATAATTAGCAATAAAAGAGTGAAAATGATGAGTATGATGTCAAAATAGCGCACACATTCGAGAGAATGTACTCGTGTGTCATGTCGTGCAATGGACAAGATTTTACAACTTAGTATAAATAGGGTCGTACTTGGTGTATAGCCCAATCAAAAGATGGCATATATGAGGTGGTTTGCCATTATTATTTTGTGTTAGTCAACATAGACAATAGGACTTCCTCATGTGGGAAGTGGCAGATATAAGGATTTCCTTGTAGTCATGCTGCTATAGCGATGTAATAAAGTGGCAAAAACTTCTACAATTACGTGGACAAATATTTGTATGTTGATACTTTGAAAAAATATTATAGATATTATATTGAAATGATCCTTACTATTAAAAAACCCGAATTCAAGTTAAAATATGTTCTCATTATATACAAATAAATAACCTGGTCATCCAGAAAAAAGAGTATTCCATCCAAAGAGAGGCTAGAAGGTTGACTAAATATGGAAAATGTAAAAAAAATCACCTCATAATAGCAGGATGTGTAAGGAGGAAATAACAGAGGGTGTGAAAATATAGAACATTTGTAGTATATATAGATTGGTTATATCCTGTGTCAAAACATTGGAGTCTATGAAGTCACATAAACTTAATTCGTTATGAGTGCAGCGCGGTCTAGTTTACGTTAAATGAACCTTAAAGATTGAAAATCATGCATCATCTCTCAATGAATATTTTTGTTGCTTCGTATGAAGATTATATCATTTGGGGAAGTTTGATTTAATTGTGGCTAATTGCACACACTCTCGTGTTTTCCAAAGTGAGTGAATTTTTCATAAAATGTTTTTTGAAAAACCTTTTATGAGCTATGTATTTACTTTTTAAAGTATTAGGATCAAGGCACATCTTTCTAAAATGATTTTGGGAAAAACAAATTGGGGCATCCGAACGGACGGAAAATGGGAGCACTCGAATGACTAGGATCCAAAGTCCTTACTGGATAAAATCGTGTGAACGACCAAATCTAACCATGCACACGACGATGCCATACTTTGATATTTTGCTATAAATAGCCTTATTTTTCCTCCATTTGTAAGCAAGCATTTTCCCTCATTCCAAAACATTTTAAATTAGGAGATTTTCGAGTTTGTGAGGTTTTATTTCTCTCTCTAAATAAAAATTTCAAATCGATAGAGAGTTTGAAATATTTTTAGATCTAGAACTAGATCTACACTTTTTGTGAGGGGGTTTTTACTAAATTAAAATAAAAACCTTGCCAAAGGTATATATACTTATGATTTAATATGATCAACCACTCTGTGATCTAAAATTGGAAGCACTTCATTATATTGGAGAGATTGGAGTGTAGTGCAACTTCCCAGGATGAGAATGGAGTTCTTAGTTCGTGGCGTGGAGCTAGTTACGGATTCTCATTAACTACCGGGAGAGTTTAAGGGTTCATAGGTAACTATATAATTAACAATTGTGTTATAGGTACCTTCTTGTCTTTATAAAATTACTTTTTAATTAGAAATGAGAATTGGAGTGCGTCAATATTTTTTACCCCTAGGGGGGGTTCCTTGTAAATTTGTCTTATTTGTGTTAATGATTGATTATTGTGCTTATGAACACATTTCACTTTAATTGAACTTGGATCAAATAATTTGTGTTAAAATTTTAATTGAACTTATATCTATAATTTATGTTAAAACTATATTAGACTTGCTAGATCGTGTTTCTTCACCTGGATCAATGGGATTCGTTGTTGTGTGAGTTTTATAAGACAATTGGATTGTGTTTTAATTAAATTGGTGGTAAGATATTTGAATTTAGAAAAAAATTTGTGAAATCTTAAAATTTATCACATGAAGTCTTCAAACCTATTCACCTTCCCCTATAGGTTGTGTTTAGGTTGTTTACACATAAGTTTTCCCAATTGGTATCAGAGCTAAGTTGCTCAAGTAGTCTTTACATCCTAAGTTAGATCCTTGTTTGTATATACTTGTTTATTTATGCTTATTTCATGTGTTTCAATGGATATTGCAAATATTTATGCTTTTGGTGTGAGTTTAGATAATTTGCATTCATCATCAAATTCTTTATTAGTAAATAATACTACACTTACATCGAGTGAGTATAATTTTGAGGTTATATATAATGAGAATGAAGAGAGCGATGATAAGAAATTAAGTAAAATTGATCATACGCATAATAAGTTGTTTCATGAATAACTCAAATTGACAAGTCCAATATCAAAATGCGAAACAAAATCAAAAAAGTTTAAAGAGGAAGGCGAATTGTTAAAAGAAAATGAGGTTTTCATTTTGGAGCTAAAGAGAGAGTTAAAGCATGTAAATGTTCAAAATGAATATTTTGAAATTAAATGATCTCTTTGAAATGAAATGCACTTCTGAAAATAAGCAAAAAATGTTTGAACCCAAGGAAAGAGAGTACCAAAAAGAAATTGTTTCTCTTAGGAGTGAATTGGAAAATTCTTTAAAAGTAAAACCTTTTTTAGAGGATCATTCAGATAAAATGAATCAAATGGTTTTTGAGAAATCGATGATTTCGAATGGTATTAAAGGATTAGGTTTTAACCCTTTTGATCCTCCTTCAAATCACACCGTGATTTTTGTACAATAAAAGAAAATTGATGCTCAAGAGAGTTCATCTCAAGCTAATAAAGGAAAAGGTGATTTGTAAAGAAAAATTATTTAAGGAGAAAGTCTTGTTCGTTAAAAATACATATATGGATGTTGCAATGTTTAAGAAGAATAAAAAATTCATTCAACCCAAAGTTGTTGAAAAACCTCAAAAGCAACATTTTTAAAAAAGAATCTTTGAAAAAAATGTCCATACTTCTAGACATCTTCCAAACTTTTCCAAGAGTGATAAAGTTTTTCAAAATAATTGAGTTTAACATTTAGAACAAAGGAATGTGAGATTTGCTTATAAACATTTTCAAACATACAAGTGCTTCAATTGCTACATGAGGTATCACTTAAGGTAACATGATTATAAATTACAAAGAGACGAGAAATTTTCATTTTCAAGACTCTAAAAGAAAAATGATTTTCAAGGAAATAATTTGAGACTTGAGAACGAACTTAGAAAACTTCAAACGAAAGTTAGTGTTTTGAGAAAATAAAGTCAAGTTAACCCAAAGTGAGTGAGTAAAAAAGGTCACAAGTGTTGTATGATTTTTAAGAATTTTGTAACCACAATTTCTTCAAATTCAAATTATTTTAATAGTGGTTGCTCACATCGTATGATAGGAAAACAATGTTGGTTTAGTTCTTTTAAGAGTTTTGATTGTTGTGTGATTACGTTTGGAAATGGAAAGAAATAAAAAGTGAGCGAAAAGTGAACGATGAGAATTTCAAATGAGATCACACTTCACAATGCAATCTTAGTTGAAGGGCTTAAGGCTAATGTCATTAGTATAAGTCGACTTTTTGAGGATGATCATTGTGTGAGCTTTTCTAAGAAATAATATTTTGTTGAAAATGAAGAAAATGGAGTTTTGATTAAAGGTGTCGAAAATTCTGATAAATGTTATGTTTTGGTGCATGAACAAAAGAGTGTTTACAAAAATGATGAAAATAATTTTATTGATCAATACGTGAAAAATATAGTTTTGCAAAAATTGGAAAGTTTGAGTCAAATTATTTTCAATCTACCTCGACAAGTGTGGAGAGTGTTTTAAAACATTAACCAATAAGATTATTCAATCTTTTGTGCGTGAGAGTGAGAAAAATCATGTTTTGGAAGAAAATGTTATTATTGAATCATGTTTTTTGAATTTCAAGGAAAATGCATTTATTGAACCTAGTGTTTTCAATATAAAAGAAATGATTAAGTTATTTTTAAAGGTCTGTCACTCCCTCCTTTTTGATATGAATGTACAAGAGAGTATACATAAAACAATGAATTAAAGTTAAGGCGAAAAACATAACTTTATTCGTTAAAATGTCACATATAGTGTACTACCACCACATGGGTGAATTACATCTTATTGTTAATATGAAATATAAAGTAGGTAATAGTAAAGTGTCACTCCTTCCTCCCATCTGTCTTAGTCTCCGTTCAAACAGTTACATATGCAAACACATGATCCGTGTGTGTGCCATAAAAAGGAATTAGCATAAATATGCTAAGCATGATCTACTGGTTTTATGACAAATTATATGTATAAATGGAAGGTGGAGTGTGTGTAGAATTCAAATGTCTGATAAATAACATAATTACATAATAAGAAAGTCAATGAGTTTTAAACAAATAATCCCATACTTATCAGATTTCAAAGTGGGTGTAGAAATAAATAAGACATCAGTAAAAATATATAATACTCAATCCAAAACTTTTGCAGAAAGGTAACTGGCTAGGCACACAGTTAAAGTGGCACTCATATGTATGTAGCTAAAAACTCTGGCTCTCAATCATCTGAGACCATATGCCAAGTAGAAAATTTTGTGGGATACCACAACAGTCAACTCCCTAGTTATTAGTGATGCTTTTGCAATAAATAATAATGCACAGAGATGCACGGTAAACTAAATCAATCATTACAAAGAATTTTCATGAAATGAGTTATTAAGTGAGAAAGGTTTAAGTTGGTCTGAACGATTAAAATGATTCGTGATATAGTAATAAGTGAGTATGGTAATCTCTACGCATACTTAAATTCAAAGGGGATATCATGAAACGATATGAATAGCAGTTAAACAGGTACCCAAAAATTTACTATTAAAAAGGTAAAAAATCTACTTGTACAAATATTAAAAGGCATAAAAAAGGTCAAAAGAGGATGTCGGGAGGAGCTGGTACTTAATTATATTTACAAATATTTGTGTGAGTAAGTATGGTTGGAAATAAGGTTGGTTTTGGTCAATTTGTACTAAAAGTTGTGTGTAATAAAGCTTAAGGATTTAAATTGTAAATATTTTGGGACTTTAAATCTTAGGTTTATAAATAAATTTGAAACTTGGTGTAGAAGACTTTCTCACTCAAAATTAATTAAAGTATTTGTAGAAAAAAGTTGGGGTTAAAATTCATAACTTGAAAAAGTCAGGATGGGTTAACTTGCAATTTAAAGAAATATTTTTAACTTAAAACCCTAATTTTTTTACCACTTTTGCTAGGTTTGACCAAACGCCACCTTACCTTATACCATTTTGACAAAAAAATAAAATAAAAATATTGAAAAAAATGATAATATTTTTATTAGCCACACGCCATCGCGCGCTTGGTCAATGCTTCTGGTTGACAAAGTTCTTATTCAACCTCTCGACAATTGACCTAGGATTTGAAAAACTTTGACCAGAAATAAATCCTGATTTTTTAAACCATTTGAGATGATTCCTGAACCAACCCAACCTATTTTTCACAAGGAATTCAAAAATATAAGTTTTATGGATTAAGGTTCAGTATTCATCGAGTTATTAAACTGTGTGTTTTTAAAAAAAATTGACTGACCTTTCGAAGCTATACTAAATATGGAAGAGATATTTATGAACATAGTTGGGATTTTGCTATCCTAAGGAAGAATTTGGTTTTGGTTTGAAGGATTGAGGTGGTCTGGTTGTGTAGAATTTAAGATTTTTATTTTTTTGAAACAGAAAACCTTCGAGCAATTGGAGCTCAAAACTCATGATTTTTTTAAAACATCACTGCATCAGGGCACCTGAGTTTGTAAAGAACCATTTCCTCGCTTTCAAACTGGTTCAACGTCAAGGAATCAAATTCCACCATTGAAGCTCAGGCTTTAATGGAGGGTCTTTCTGAATTCTTTGCACATAGGCCATTTTGGACGTAAAAACTGTCCTGTTTTGATTGATATGTGGATAATATCAACACATAAAATGTTTGGATTTGAAAGAATTAAGTATACTGCTTAAAATGACAAAATACATGTTTATAGGGAAATTTTTGAATTTCAGATAATCTTAAGAGGTGGGATTTGGAGCTTTTGATCGTGGAGAATTTATAGGGTATGAAGAGAAGAACTTATTGGATCATTTGGAAGATGGATTCTTTCCAAGTTTAAGAAGATAAGTTAATGAAAAATTGAACTTCACATGTAAGCATGGTGTTTGCATGTGTTTTTGGACTGTTCTCTACCTATGTGGAGGCTGATGTGGTGAGGGTGGAATGTGAACATATTGGTTAGTTTTTCGTCCTTGGTTGGAAGTGTATATATTTATTTGGTTCGAAATAGGGTATTTTGTAAAGTTTAGGGGTATTTATATAATTTCAAGAAATTATAAGGGTTGAGTTTTATAATTTATAGTTAATTGGAGTCTAGAGGTTTAATTTAATATAAAGTTTGGGTCTAGGGGTTAAATATCAGTCAAGTTATGCTTATTTAAAAAGTTCAGGGGTCATTTTGGAAATATTAAAACTTTAAGGGATACTTGGGAGATTTAATAAATTTGTAGGTTTTGTAGAGTAGTTTTATCCTTATTTAAGATACTTTTGAATTTGTATATTCCGGGAGGGGTAAAATAAGAATTGTAGAAGATCAGGGTTTTCAATTAACTTGATTAGAAAGTACGGATGTTACATGATCAGTGTTTTAAAAAAGGTCAAAAGGATTTGAAAGGACCTTCACAATCTTACATTAAAACATTTTGTCATATAAAGGATCACTTGAAAGCGTTTTGCTACAAGCTTAAAAAAATTCAAAGGAATCCAAAAGTTATTTCTAAGAATCATCACGATACTTATGTTTGCACATATTATCATAGAACCGGTCATTTTAGAGATTTTCAGTTCATATTTAGTAACTCTTATGTGGTTGAATAAGTTTGCACCATAATATTACAAAAATGCAATCCTTAGAATCTCCTTTGAGCCTGATATGGTCAAACCAAATAGGCAACGGAGGCACGTTTCCTTCAAAATCATTTCATCCCTAACCTTCTCCCACAACCACAAAAGATACTTCTTAAACAAATGCATCGAGACATGACACCGAACAAGCTATAGGGAACCGAAAGAAATAAAAGGACGTCACTCCTCTAACAGTCGGAGATTATACTTAATAAATACGGAGAAAAAGGCTCAGTAGGATAAATATTCCCCAAGGTAGGAGGTATTTCATGTCTCCTTTCGTATTAACACGTCACGCATTAAAGGGAGTAAAAAGATGTAAAACGCAATGCACAAAGATAGGTGTAAGGGAACGATACCATAGACAAGCGTGGTACTATAGTTAATCGACATGGAAAGAACTTACAAATGTAGGAATTAGAAGAATAAAAAAGCCAATAGACTCCCCTCAATCTTCATGAAATGGATAAGTGGCTCGTAGGTAATAAGATCAATTAGTTAATACAAAAAAAAAGATAAAGGATTCTTAAATAAAAGCTCAACATTTCCAAGTACCACACAAGAACAAAGGGCTTACTTAAAGATACGAGAATTCTAAGAGCGATAAGCAAACATGTCGTTTATGGCCTCGCCTAATATCAAGGGTATCAGATTCCTACCTTCTTTTATTTACAGGACTACTTTTGTTAAGCTCATATCAATGCATGCAGTACCTGTAATCAGGAGATATTGGGATGCCAGAGCCAGAGCTAAGGAACCTTTTCGATCACCCCTACACCTCATTTATGGGATATCATACAATAAAAAGGCAATCACTACCATTGGATCAATCCCCTCATCTGTAAGGAACTCATGAGATATGAGGTTATCCACCTTTAATAGTTTTCGCGAGAGAGAAAATTCCCTTTTGAACCAAATAAGGCTCCGTTATGGGTCGGTCTACATCATACCCTATCAAAAGGCTATAATCTTTGAAATTCGGGAAAATCTCCTCTAACGCGAAGCAAAAGACATGATCTTTCAATTACCAGAAGTGAGAAACTACCTACAAGAATGTCTAGTTAATAGTATTGGTCCTCTAATACAACAAAGGGACTGAGCCGTAACGCTCTAGATCCTCAAAAAATAGTCGTCGAAACTGCGGATGAAAGACTCTACTTGACGATTAAAGACAATTTGGTCGTCGAAATGGGGAAGATCTATCTCGAGAAAGATACGAAAAAATAATGTTTTTTTTTACAATATGAGAAAGAAGAGATGAAGGTGTGGGATTCCAAACCAAGTTCGATCGATCAGTCCTCCTGCCAATAGAGAATCTGCAGCCTGCTCTTGCAGGTCTGATAATCGCAGAATCTGGTCGAAATTAAATATAAATAACTCAAAAAGGGCATTTCCTAAATATAAGGCTTCTCTTTATTGTTAAATAACTAAGAAAATGCTTATTTAGGAAACAAGGGACACCCTTATTTAGATCAATAAAAAGTAAAAAATACAGAAAATTAAAAAGAAAAAGAAAAAAAATGATCTAAAAGTGACTAATGGTGGCAAAAAAAAGAGTCTTTGACATCCTCGTTATCATCACTCGATGCGGACACTAACATCGGTATACTTGTATCCTCTTGAATCACTGGACCTCCCATGGGAACAACGGGTGATGCAAGACCCTAATGCCGAGGGCATACCCTCTGAGAAGACTCAGGGATATCCATTATAGGAGGGACACCAACTGAAGGACTGAAGACACCATGGAGAAAGGGATTCGAGGCATCCTCGATCACTGGATGACCCAAGTCAGATGCTCTCATAGTCCTACAGTAGAAACCAGATATAAGCCCAGTGATCGGGAAAACTACTCCAATACCGTGTGAGGAACTGCGAAAGCTTACAGAGGGGATAAAAGCATCATAATGCGACCTAAATAAAATAAAGACAAAAAATAAATAAAGTAGTAATTGTTGCATACCTCGATCCCTACAAGCATAGAGAAATAAGGTTGAGAAGCAGGAATGAAGGCCTCATAATTGACTTTGTCATTTCCAATAAACTACAAGGATAAGCCGGGAACCCGTATCACTAGAGGCGGGGATAAAGACCAACCAATTGTTGTAGTAGACTCAGTGGAACTACCCTTAGAATATGGGACTTAAGTGGTTGCTGGAAGAGCCCAACCATGTCCCTCCCTGTCTAATAAGACAGCCGACATCAATCTCTCTATAATGAACATGGAGTACGACACGGTGTAATCAAAATGAACGCTCACCACTAGGACTCCATTGATATATGCCACTAAATCATTAGGAGAAAACACACGTGTCTACCTCATCCTAAAATAAGGCTCTATCATAGGAGCCAACCGAGAAACGTGTAACCACTAATATGGCACCCTCCCTCGAGTAGAAACCTGGATCTCCATCAGTACAAAGCAGCAACCGTGAAGTGGTCTGAATGACAGCCCAACACTCAACTCAATGCTCTCAGGACATAATCCACGGGAAGAAAATGACATGCAATATGAAGAGTTAATACAAAAATGAGAAATACAACAGTGCAGAAAAGATATAAAATGATACATATCGTCTCTGCAATCATCCTGCCCATAAGAGTAGTTTCTCTCCCCAAGAATTTGCATAAGACCCCGGACTGTGGTTGGCCTACCTCCGTCTCTTTTAGCGAGTCCAAATGTCCATGTCAATCGCTCTTAAGGAATCTCTGTGGAGCCCAAAGACCTCAAAAACCCATATCTACATAAAGAAAAACTTGAAAAAACTTAATGATAAAATAAATTAAGGCACAAATAAAAGTAAAGTAATAAATTAAAATGTATCTCCCAAATCACCATATAGCCCATGGGACTATTAGTCACCTCCTTAGATATGGCAATCATAATAGCAAAGAGCAAACCCAAAGTAGAGTTGTACCAATCGTACTGACGAATGTAATTGAAATATCCTATGGGAAAAAGTATATCGTCATGAATGGCTTCGTAATGAGAGGAATAAATGGTTTTACCTAGCAAGAAAAGCATAAAGACCATAGTGAACTGGAGAATCCATGTTGCATCCTATCCCAAATGTCTCAATTATCCCGCATATATGTCCTAAGAGACCTAAGAGATAAATTCGCCTTAGACTAAACAACAAAAATAAAACCTAGGGCTACTCGAATAACATTATCAGATTATCTGGAATGATGAGGAATCAACACTATATATGCATCAAACGATAAATCGGTCGTCAACACATGCAAGTCCAGGGGGTGAGTGTCATCTCACCCACCGAAAGGTGAAAAGTATACATTGTATCCCACCAACTCTTTACAAGCATCAAGATCACGATAGTCGACCATACTATCACTAAGGAGTCCATGAAAAATCGAAGCCTAATACACGAATGGTCTTCTAGGCAACCTCCAAGAATAACTCGTCAGTACCCAATTAAACCACTCGAATAGGAAAACCCCAAAGCCAGAGGGACGAATTACTACTCTTATAGGAGATCTGTGAAGAGAGAACCCTTATAGGAGCTCTGTGCAGAGAGCACACAAAAATTAATGTACAAATAAGTAAGCGTGTGGGGTGAAGGAAAGACATTCGAAAATAAAACATCAAATAAAAATATCCTGGGAATAAAAGAGGAAGTAATAAATACTGGAAACATGACAGAAACCTGACCACTATGAATATCAGTGGAAATATGGTTGTTGAGCTCTTGAAGAAGAACTTTTTGTTCACCCAATTGTGGAACATTATGATGCACGTTAGCAATCCTAACTACTGGCTCCATGGACACCTCAATATCAGCCCAATCATTGACTCTCTATCCACGGGATGTGGTCTTAGTCTATGGAGATCATCAAGAAAGATCTCCAAAAGCTCCTCAACATCTCTCTCAGCCATCACTAAAAAATAAAAAAATTAACTCAAAAAAGAATTGAGAAAATTTTGAACTATGGTGAATCTATAGAGAGAATTTAAAAAAAAGAATAATTGGACAAAAGAGAGAAAAAAAACTAGTTTTATAGAGGTTGAGCGCCAACATTATCGGTCACTGCACATTTTCCTGATCGGCAATGCACGTGTGTGACATTCTGGCTATGCGTACGTATGGGTGATCGGTCCTCCTCCCCCTTTTTAGCCGAAACCCTTATCAGTTAAACCAAGTTTTTAGGCCTCACTAACAATTCATTCCCGATGTAACGATATATAGTTGGTCCCATATGTGACGTTAAATAGATTCATATGACCTGATGTGATAATAAATAGTTCGGTCTCATATGTGACCTTAAATAACTTTGTATGTCCCGATATGATGATAAATAGTTCGGTTCCATGTGTAACCTTAAATAGCTTTGTATGCCCCGATTTGAGGATGAATATTAGGGGTGGCAATTCGTATTTTTGGGTCAGGTCACGGGCCAACATGACACGACAAAGACTTTTTGGATACGAAAACGACATGACACGACTTCGTATTTTTTATTTGACATGAACATAACTTGAATAGAATACGACCACTAGACCAAGATGCGCCTTTAGTAACACAACTTTAACGTTACTAAAAATATTAGTAACAGAATTATTCTGTAAGAAGAAAGGCGTGGGGAACGGAATTAGTAACATAATTTTACCGTTACTAATAGTAACGGAAAAATTCCATTACTAATTCTGAAATTACCAACCGTATTTTATCGTTACTAATTTTGATTTAGTGACGGACTTATGTGTTACTATTTTAACCTTATTACACACTTTTTTGTAACACTTTTGTCTGATTTTGTAACGGTAAAGGTCTGTTAGTAATATTCATACATATTTAAAAAATGTAAATTTTTCAAGATCCAATATCATTAATTTAAACAAATTCAATTATTCTTACTACACTATTCAAATCCTGTGAACATATACAAAAATAGTCCACACAAACAATGGCATTATATTCAACATTTACATTTTATATTAGCCTCTACTCTTTATTTACAAAAGAAAGTTAACAAAACAAGTGAAACATCGTAATACAATCACCTCAAAAGTTACATTATTTTCATAAATGCATCTAATATAACATTATAATACAATCATCCCAAAATGATATGTTTTATATTATAACCAGTCAATGAAATATAGAAAAGAAGTCCGTTGTTGTTAACCATCAACTTTTGTTCTGTTACTATCTCCATCAACACCGCAACTCGCAATGCTGGAAACTTGATGAGGATACAAAAATGGCATTCTGTCAAACAAAATAAAATTATCATATTAGTTATAATATCAACGTTTAGTCATACAAAATTAATTTAGTAAAAAAAATTATCCACCAGCAAAATTAATTGCACAAACATTGAAAAAAAACTGCACAACACTCTGTCAAAAAAGGGTGAAGTTGGGATGCTTACAATCATAAGTGCACACGCTTCTAGATTCTCTCACCACGCGCTCGGACCTCCGGGTGTAGAGCTTAATGTTCAGCAACTTACCTACCATCTGTTCATGCCATTAAAGAGAAAAATATTGAGTTTTACAGTTTGCGTATTGACTATGTGATGAATTTGTTATTCATCAAATAGAAAACATTGAGCAGTGCATTGGGATATAGCGGGCATATGCGAGCAGCAAACAATGCTCAATTTATACCACCAAGAAATCATGCAACTTGTCCATGAGACAGAACATAACATGCCATGACGTAATATCGAAAAAAGAATAAAAAAGGGGGAAAAAAGACGACCCATACATTAGAATAAACATTGCGCTTCTTCTCCCCAAACCTCATGCATATCATTCAACGTTGTTCTAAAATTCTACATCATACAAAATAGAAACACGAAGCAAGTCAAACTATGCTATAAAGGCTGAAACTCAAGTTGCGAAACCCACCAAAATGGGCCAGTCAACCTCGTCTAGAAAACTAGCTGGGCAAAATGTTTCTTAGTAAGTTTATTTGAGAGTGTCTGTGGATAATTTTCCAACCCCAACTCTCCATAAGGTTAAAAATGAAAAAAAAATCCAGAAGGCACCCAAATCCAGGAGCATGTCAAGACTAACCCAATTATAAACAATGAGGCTACAAAGCATTGAGTACATTAATAATCTTACAGAATAAAAGATGAGAGTTTAATCTTATGACATCCATGCCCGCTATTTTCTTCAATGATTTCTATATCAATAAGTTTTACCATAATATTAAGAAAAGCACAACATTAATCTCCTATGAGAATCCTCGGGTTATATCTATATGTGTAACATGAAATGAACAATGAAACTTCAAATACTACAATCAATGGACAAGGTTTCTATAATATGCTAAAATTGATACCAGAGGAGTACTAGACATAAATGTTGAAGGTTTTGCTTTGCATAAGCTCATTATATGCCAAAAATAAATGGATACAATACAACGGGAAAAAAAAAACGGGTACTAATTTTGTACCCGAAAATACGACAAGTGAATTTTGAGATCTGAGAATGAAATTTCAAACTTGGCTACTCAAATACAAGGCTTTTCACATATGGTAGAAGAAATGGTGTAAAATGGGAGTCACAAACATGAAAGATAGAGATTTTGCGACCAGATCAGAATGATATATGCCAAAATCAACTATTATGTTCTATGATTAAGTGCGAAAAGTGTGCGTGTGTAAAGTGCACAGTCGTTGTTTTCGTTTCGCCAACTCAATACAAAAACCTAAGTTACTACTACACTTGCGAGGCAAGCACAGCGGTAAGTCGGGTATCGAAAATCCACAGAGACGAGATGTTAGAATTTAAGTGATTTAATACTCCTAAAATAAAAGTGTAAAAGATGATTATACACAAAAAGGGAAAAGATGAATAAAAGGGAAAGAGTAATCTAGGCGAGGGAAAATAAAGCTATATTAAGAAAGTGAGTAAAAACTATAGATTGCGTCGAATATCCCTCACCCGAGTTAATTAGTATAAAATGGTTACATGGGTCGACGATTTATTACAAATGCGTCTCGTTTCGACAGTTAATTAAATCAAGGTTTGTCACGCCCCTAAATTTGCATAAAAGTCTAATACGATTTTGGTGTCAACAAATACCCCGAAAATTACGCACGCAAGGTCGTAAGCACGAAGCATACATGATATACCCCGTCAAATCCCCTAGGCGTAATAACTAGGTCAACACACTCGAAATAGACCCGTAAACTCCATCACCAAAGCAAAGCAACACGTCAACCCTAGGTGAGTTCAATCCAAGACAACCTAAACTAAATTAGCCACTAAGCATGATAAACAACAATAATTAAAGCACCTAATTAAATTACACTACAATTTATCTAAGCAAGAAATAAATGGAAAGCATGGAAATATAGGTTACAAAGCTTGAGAACAAAAATGAACATTACATTAATGGAGAAGAACATGAATAGTGATACTTACATACACAAATGGGTGTAAACCCAAAGAGAAGAGAGGAGAGGGAAGCTCCACAAAGAATCCCCAAAAACTAACCTAAAAATGAAATATATCCTCCAAAGAAAAGCCCCCAACATTCTATTTATACCCCAAAACAAACTCCAAACAAAACCAAGCCAAAAGACCCAAAATAAGTCAATTTTCGTCCATATCTGATGCGACCGGTCGACCTCATGTTTGGGAACGGTCGACCGCACTTTTGGAATTTGCCTTGGGCTGGAGGCAGCCCACTTTTCCACTTTGAACCAATTTTGAGGCGTTGCACGGAAACGGCTATAACTCCCTCATACGGAATCGAAATGAGGCATGGTCGGACGACGCGAAGCTAATTCAATTCTCTACATGATTCTGTTTTGAAACCCTCCAAATTATGCAGTATAAAATTACCAAAATGCCCTTGAAGTAGAAGAAAATACCGAAACCTTCCGGAAATGGGCATAACTTCCACATACGGAGTAAGAATGACGCACGGTCAGTGGCCACGAAAAGATAATTTGATGATATACATGTTGGTAACTTCATTCCATAAAAAATAGTGAGTTTGAAAAGACCAAATTTCCCTTGAAGTATCATTCGACAACAGAACTTCTCCGAAATGCAACCGAACCTCACTTTTAGCGTTCCAATACCTACAAAAGCACAAATAACCCCTGCAAAGTATGTATATATCCAAATCCAAGGTTGTCTGGTTAATGAGCATAATTATAGGCATTTAGGACCGTAAAAGTGCTAGAATGCATAAAGATAACGGGCGAAAATATGCAATATTCGATACGAATCACACCCCCTAACTTAAACGTTGCTAGTCCCTAGTGATGAAACAAGCAAAACTAGTCCACAGAAGGAAATACAAAACGTATATATGCATCGAAATATAATTGCCACTTTCGTAGGGAACACGATTACATTTAGCATATGCAATAAGCCGTTAAACCCCCCGAGTGTCGTCTCGTGAGGGTTTTCAGGGATGATACCCACAAAATTCATATGGTTTCCTCAAAATATGCCCAAACCAACATGCGACAAGCCCAACAATGGCGAAAAGGATTTCATACGCATTATTAGCAAAGTGAATGAATTCACACAAAAGTCCAAATTATTAACATTATAGAATGCACCTCATAGAATTGAAACCTTAAAATGTGGGAGGGGAGCGAGCACATGCAAAGTGTGATTTTGAGAAAAACTTATATAAACCGGATAATCATTAAAGCAAGCATATATTCAATCCTCACGGGCATTACACTCATCAAGCGAATTCACTCGAAACAGGGAGGTAACACACGGAACATGCGGGCTAAAGAGTAAATGTAAATGGAAACTAGGCCGCACACATGTCATAAAAGAAGAATGCTATATATAAAATGAAAATTTGTAATCTCAATGAAAGATACCGCCAATTAAAGGAGGCGAAATGCATTTTAACAGATTATCAAAACTATTTAAACTTTTAAATTACATCAGCCTAAGATCACATAGGACTTGTATAGGGTTATAATGTAGGCTAGGTTTAGGTATGAAATGAAAGGAATGTATGTACGGATTCAAAGTGTTCGGGATGAAAACTCGGGATAATGGGAAAATGCGGACAATATCAAAATTGGAAAACAAGTTCCAAAACGGCATTAGATATATCATCGGGAAGAGTAATCAAAGCTTATTGAACTATATACAACATATACAAACTTTCTCTTTCTTTTTCTTTTCTTCATTTTCTCATTTTCTCTTTTGTTTTCTTTTGCTTTTTGCTTTCTCTTTTTCTTCACTTTCTCACATCTTTCTTTACTTACTTTTCTCACTCTCATATGCCTAAATTTCAACCGACATCACAACAACAACATTCAATCCCAAGTAACATTCCAAACAAAGGTATGGAAAGCGATATGTATGGTTTATAACTCCAATTTAGAGTTGGTTGTGGGAATTGGGTTATGAAACGAAAGGCTATATTTAGGCTCAAAGAGGTTAACGGGGGTAAACATATAAGGGTGAGGTCAAGGCTAATATGGGTGATATATCAAAGAGGGCCTATGATCATTTCGCAAAGTTTACGCAATTCTCGAGTCAAAGCAATATATGAAAATCATGCTCAAGTAACACATTTCAAGTATGAACTCAATTAATAAACGGTCAAATGAAAGAATAGTGAGATTACCAACGAATTCAACGTTTTCAATGAGAAAAGAATAGTGTATAACACTCACAAATGACGAAAGGTACAAAGCTTACTCCGTGTAAGTATATACAATGCAATAAAAGATTACCGAGTTATAAAAATCTTAAACCAAATCAATATAACAATAAAAATGCATGTGCTCATGGGATTAAAGTTTAATTCATGAAGTTATTCATAATATCAATTATTTAGGGACTAAAGTCTAATAACTTCTAAAATCAAGAACA
Source organism: Sambucus nigra (assembly GCA_949130495.1). Lineage (NCBI taxonomy): Eukaryota > Viridiplantae > Streptophyta > Magnoliopsida > Dipsacales > Adoxaceae > Sambucus > Sambucus nigra. The sequence continues at coordinate 369,352,223 of OX422212.1, forward strand.
TGCATCATTGGGTTGTCAATTGGATCGGGCAATTATTAAAATTTATCATCGAAAACAAAGACGAAATTCCCAAAAAAGGAGAAAAAAGAAAGAAAATCTTTTTGAAATTTTTGAATTTTTCTAAGAAAAGCATAGTAAGTAACTAACATGTGAGCAAAAACATGGACTAAAATAAGAAATTGATAGAATATCCCACACCCCCTAACTTAAAACTTGACATTGTCCTCAATATGAATTAAGAACCAAGTCAAAGACAGGAAAAGAGCGATATTACCCAAAAGTGGAGCGATCCCCATAAGAACAAGTCCAAATAATCTACAAAACAAGTTAGTACTGAGCATAGCAAAAACAAATAACAAAAAGTTAACTAATTACACTAGACTAAATTAAAAAGGAAAGAAAAAATAAAAAGCTAACTATATACAACCTACTATTTAGACTTCACACAAACTGTACACTAGAAGTCTAAATAGGTGAGGGTCCACCGTGAAAACGATTTGACTTTGGAGGATAACCGGTGTACCCTCACATACAAGCATGCCTTCCGAAAAATATGAATTCCGTTTTAACAACGGAAGGCATGTGTAAGGCGGAAGAAATGAACCATCGCCAATTAAAAGTTTTGGTGGGACGATGGGGGGTTTGGATTGAACGGGTGACAAAAACAAGTGGGGACCGAGAAAAGCTGAATATCGTCCCAAGGATTTTGAAGTTGGAATGGGAGGCGGCACACACAAAGGCAAAGATGCGATCGTGGAGGGCGACTCGATCAAGTACTCCTCATCGGTGATAGGGTTTAAAACATTAAAGTTCGAAACCGGATCATCGGGTACTTGTTCCGGTGGGGTAATAGAGAATGAAAATGGGGATGAAAGAAATTCAAACTCATGAGATGAATCATCATCGCATGAAGTTGGAATTTCAAAGGAAATAATATCATTTTCAATGAAATGTTCTTCTTTGGGAGCCAAAGAATAAATCATTTCATTGCAAATAGATATTACGTCATTATCATCCTCACTTTCAATATCTATTACGCAATGGGCAAAGTCTAGAATGGCTTGTTCCAAAGTAGGCACAAGTACCTCATTTGGTTCAAAACATTCCTCGACTTCAAAAGTCTCGGAAGCAAAATTGTCGTCGGACTCAAATAATAAATCCCACTCATGTTCCCACGAACGATTTTCTTCCCGATAGCGATTTTCAATTTTCTCATTTTCATACATACGCAAACCCTCACCGAAAGTCATAGGTCGAGGTGCGGATACATGAAAATGGGAACTTTGAAAATTACCATCGGACTTAAACGAAAACTCATTATTATAGGAATTTTGAAAACTATTGCAATTCGTTTCAAAATTCCTATTATAAGGAGGTAAAGGCCCAAAATCATTGTCATCATCATCAAAATTCCAATAACCTAAGTTTTGACTTTCGTTATACTCGCCCAAAGTCATATTTGAATTTGTTTTACTTTGGGATGCTAAGTATTCACCGAAAGTCATAGGCCTAGAATTTTGAGAATTATAACAAGGATTACCGAAAGAATTGGAATAAGACATGCTTACCCCAAAAATGGCTCAAGTGGCGAATTCCACAAAATAGATGCGCGCGGGAAATTCGAGCGTTTCCCAGTGCTCAAATGTGGAAGTCCTGCTAAAAGTTAGCAAATAATACAAATAGAAAGAAAATACTATGAAATATTAAATCAAATAAAGTCTAAAACAAACTAGTCCCCGGCAACGACGCCATTTTGATTAAGTGCGAAAAGTGTGCGCGTGTAAAGTGCACAGTCGTTGTTTTCGTTTCGCCAACTCAATACAAAAACCTAAGTTACTACTACACTTGCGAGGCAAGCACAGCGGTAAGTCGGGTATCGAAAATCCACAGAGACGAGATGTTAGAATTTAAGTGATTTAATACTCCTAAAATAAAAGTGTAAAAAATGATTATACACAAAAAGGGAAAAGATGCATAAAAGGGAAATAATAATCTAGGCGAGGGAAAATAAAGCTATATCAAGAAAGTGAGTAAAAACTATAGGTTGCGTCGAATATCCCTCACCCGAGTTAATTAGTATAAAATGGTTACATGGGTCGACGATTTATTACAAATGCGTCTCGTTTCGACAGTTAATTAAATCAAGGTTTGTCACGCCCCTAAATTTGCATAAAAGTCTAATACGATTTTGGTGTCAACAAATACCCCAGAAATTACGCACGCAAGGTCGTAAGAACGAAGCATACATGATATACCCCGTCAAATCCCCTAGGCGTAATAACTAGGTCAACACACTCGAAATAGACCCGTAAACTCCATCACCAAAGCAAAGCAACACGTCAACCCTAGGTGAGTTCAATCCAAGACAACCTAAACTAAATTAGCCACTAAGCATGATAAATAACAATAATTAAAGCACCTAATTAAATTACACTATAATTTATCTAAGCAAGAAATAAATGGAAAGCATGGAAATATAGGTTACAAAGCTTGAGAACAAAAATGAACATTACATTAATGGAGAAGAACATGAATAGTGATACTTACATACACAAATGGGTGTAAACCCAAAGAGAAGAGAGGAGAGGGAAGCTCCACAAAGAATCCCCAAAAACTAACCTAAAAATGAAATATATCCTTCAAAAGAAAAGCCCCCAACATTCTATTTATACCCCAAAACAAACCCCAAACAAAACCAAGCCAAAAAAACCAAAATAAGTCAATTTTCGTCCATATCTGATGGGACCGGTCGAACTCATGTTTGGGAATGGTCGACCGCACTTTTGGAATTTGCCTTGGGCTGGAGGCAGCCCACTTTTCCACTTTGAACCAATTTTGAGGCGTTGCACGGAAACGACTATAACTCCCTCATACGGAATCGAAATGAGGCGTGGTCGGAACCGACGCGAAGCTAATTCAATTATATACATGATTCTGTTTTGAAACCCTCCAAATTATGCCGTATGAAATTACCAAAATGCCCTTGAAGTAGAAGAAAATACCGAAACCTTCCGGAAATGGGCATAACTTCCACATACGGAGTCAGAATGGCGCACGGTCAGTGGCCACGGAAAGATAATTTGATGATATACATGTTGGTAACTTCATTCCATAAAAAATAGTGAGTTTGAAAAGACCAAATTGCCCTTGAATTAGCATTCGACAACGGAACTTCTCCGAAATGCAACCGAACCTCACTTTTAACATTCCAATACCTACAAAAGCACAAATAACCCCTGCAAAGTATGTATATATACAAATCCAAGGTTGTATGGTTAATGAGCATAATTATAGGCATTTAGGACCGTAAAAGTGCTAGAATGCATAAAGATAACGGGCGGAAATATGCAATATTCGATACGAATCATTCTACTACAGGACATGTTTTCGGTTGAATATTAAAACAAAAATCGTATTGATATGCTACATAAAGTGCGTAACAAATATATTATTTCAGTTTAAATTTCAACTAGTATGCACATATGATGATACTTGACTAGCTAATTTTGCTAATGGCATGATTACTCCTATCAAAAACATAAACATTCCCTTTAAAATCAATCGCAAAACTCTTCAGATTCTTAAACTTCGTCGAACCCAAATCCTCATCCGCATACCCCGCGCCCCCATTATCGGAAAACCTTTTAATCCCACTCTCTGCAAACCAAAGAAAAAAAAGAAATCAAATGTATGTAAATGACATGATTTTTTAACTAGTAAGTTGATGTGAACCTATTCAAAGTGTTGTTCAGTAATATATATGGAATGCATTTCGCAAACCAATGATACAATGAATTTCGAAAGCTTACTAGAGTGAGAATCTCTAGCACAATCCTCATTCTTCAGATTTATCTGGCAGGCCAATTTACTACCATGATCAGACATGATTAAAGCACATATGTAGATAATAAAAGCCAACTCAAAATCATTTGAGGATGATTCATTTTGAGCTGGTCGATCTGCACGGCTTGTTTTTGTGAATAACCCCAAACAATTGTGGTTATACTTGAAAATGTGTTAGTGTACCTATTAGTAAGAAAAGTTTGATGGTTGCATTAAAGCATCAATAAAGACTAAACTTATAAAAAAATAGTAATTCAGATATCGGTATAGATAAACAATATCCAATGCATCAATTCAATTGCATGCAACGGTTAACATTAATGGAAAAAAGCCACTGACACACAAGATGAAAGCAAGATTCAACTGTGCACATTCAAACTCTAAAAAAAAGGCACGTCTAGTTCATTGAAATGTCAGTTTTTACTTTGTACAAAATTACACAATGTTTAGGAAACGAATGATACCAAACACATAACCAACCACGAAAAGTGAACAAATTGTTATTGGAGTTCATGAAATTGTGTGGTCTTCCATGAATTATAAATTGGCAATTACAATCCATCTTTTATATAGTGTCATCCAACATACAGAACACTTTAGGTAAAGATGTAAGATGAAAAATAGCAATCATACCACTAAAAGTATTATACAAACATAATCATAAAGGTCTGTGAGTGGGGGTGAATGTATAGTGGAAATGTGAAGGATAAAGTGTTTTACTACTACTCAAGTCACCCTCCATTATTGGAACAAATAATAAGATATATATATATATATATATATATATGGGGGGGGGGGGGTTCAATTGAACATGGTATACGTATGACTAATCTATATGTTTTCGGAACAACATTTTCTATTAATGGAACTTTTGGATACCTCGCCACTTCTTACATTTGACCCCATTTAGTATATTAATTGTATTTTAACAACTAAAATACCTTGAAATCAGTCTTCATCCTTACCCTACCTCTTTTACTCTCTAACATACAAATGTAGTGTATAATTTGCAAATACTTGCTAAGTTGATTGGTGCACTAGTTTTCCTATAGTTTTAAATTTAATGAATTCGCATGTGAAGTAAAAGTATTTAGTAACGAACAGTGGGGTAAGGAGAAAGTTCCCTGAAATAAGGAAAGATTTGGTTGGTGCACTAAAAATTACCTATTTAATTAAGGAGATTTGTCAAGATAGATTGATAAATAGTTAAGAGGTGAAAATTTCGAAAATGACATGATATTGACAAGAAGTTGTGTAATTGTGTTGGCCTTGTTAGGAATTTTTAACATGAAGTCATGTCATGACTCGTGTTTTTATTGCTGTGTTTTAACTGGGCTAAACACGACCCAAATATACTATTTGTGAACCCTTCTGATAGATAGAGAGGCCCGCCCATTAGACCCCAAACACTAAATTGAAATGAAATACACAAACTCTTGTTTGATTGTTGAGTTTGTTTAAAGAGAAAAGAAAGAGAAGTTTTGTGGTCTGTAAAATTAACTCAACTAATTAGTTATCTGCTTCCACATGGTTTATTGACAACAAAACCATGGATGACATATATCAAACCCCATGTTCTTTTTTATTTTGTTTTCGTAATATTTTTCAGGGGAGGGTACATATAGATAAATTCCTGCCAAACTAGTAACAACTTATTTTGAAGAACCAATATGAATAATATCTTACTTTGCAAAAACTAGAGGTAATTTTTAATAATATATATACGTAATTTATGGACATTACATATACAATTCAAGTATTTGGATAAGAGCATACAATTATACATAAAATTTATGAGGAAAATAATAGCAATTAAGAGCCTATGGGCATAAAAAAATTATGTGAGAGAGTAGATTAAAAAAAATTAGATAAAGAGCAACCTCAATCTCGAATTCAATGTAGGAAACCCATCCTTTTCGGATACGATAATCGACTTCCTTTGAGAGTTGTTTGGGAGTTAGAGGAGGTAAGTATGATAGAGTCTCAAACTATTTCGTTCCGATTGGAGGCCACACCTGCAGTTACGCAATAACATAGTTAAGTCAACATTAAAACATAAACATAATATTTGAGTGGAAATATCCATAAAACAATCAATCTTAGTTTGTATAGATATACATATTACCTTTATTTACTGAACTCTTCCACCATTGGTAGTTTTAGAAGTAAAGTCATTGTTGAGCTTGTCCGTCACGGGGAAGGCTGAGGTGGACTTGAGACCGGTGAATGGTGAAACCATGTTAGCCTGTGTTGGGGTAGCACGACTAATAGTTGCAACTGCAACTGATGTTATCATATATGTAGCCATTGTTGTTGTTGTTGTTATTGTTATGTAGTGAGTTTAAGGGGATTATTACATTACTGCTTCATTCAACTTATTAAGGCTACAGCTCACTATGTTTATGTTTCTTCAACATGTTGTTTCAATAGATCTATTTATGGTTAGGGTTATACCCAAGCATGATTATTTTTAAAGTAACCATGAAATACATGGTTGTCTGAGCATGATTATTCATGATCATAAACGTATTTTGATTAAAATATATGTTTATTCCAACCATGAAATGTGTGTTTGTTTTAAGCAATAAATTTTGTTTATTTTAAACAACATACTGTTTTCAAACTTCTTAGTCATAATGTTTATTTTTACTCTGTCACATATGTGTTTTTAATACGTGTCGTTTGTCTCAGCTTCTTCAAAAAAATGGATTACAAAAAGTTTATTCTGTAATACAAAAAATGCCTTTACAAAAAGAATTGAGTAAAAAAAATGGAAAACACCCTTTTTAGATAAAAAAAAATTATTATACCAAAATAAGGCGATCAAAGAAAATGCTTCTACAAAAATTCTAATATATTTGGATTCAAATAAATAATTTAATCGCCATTTTCTGATTATCTTCTCACTACATATCTTTAGTATTCTACCAAGAAACTTGCTAATACAAAAAAGAGATTATCCCCAAGTGAAAATGTGTTACCATGATGATAAATAAAAAGGGCATTATGTCTAGGTCAACAATAATTTGCATTTGTAAAAACTTTAGATTCACTAAAATTCGTGTAAAACATTTCAGACAAAAGGCAACATCTCGGGTTCTCTCTCTCCTATGTAATTTTGTTTTGTTTTTTCTTTCTATATATGTACAATTTAATTGAAATAAATTTTTAGGCCCATAGATTCCTCATGCTTTATTTGTGGGTACTTTTTTTGTTAATGTAGGATTTCAAACATTGGGTAAAGTAAGCATGGTTGACAACAATGACAATTGAGGTGGTCAGTGCCCTATAAATATGCAATACATAAATTGAACAAAGTCGAAGTTGCTATAATATTATAATGGCTAAATTAGATTTGTGGATATAATATAGAAGTTGAAAAGAGAAATAGAGGTCTGACTCGTAGTGGACAAAGGAAAGGTTGTTCGGTTACAAAGGAGAGACACGAGTTCGCAACTCAGACATATTATCAAACATTTTGTCAACACTATGAATATCATTTCAGTTGGGAGCATATATCAACATATGGGATATTCCCAAACAAAAGAAGAGGGGAAAATCTAATACGCTTATAAGAATTAAAGAGTATGAGACCAAAAACAAAAATGAAAAAAAGAAAATAAATAACAAATGAACATTACTTTGTTATTATAACTGGAGAATGCCCCCAAACAAAATAAAGCGATCAAAGAAAGTGACTAGATGATTACAACTAGAGATTGCCACACTGCTTTTAGATCCATTATTGTAATACAAAAAATGAAAAATATAGTGAAAATGAACAAACAAAAAATGTGTCTGAGCTCGCTACGATGTAGGCCAGAGAGTTTGAGCTGGAAATGAGAGAAGGGTACGATCGAAGGCAGTTTGATCTAAGCCGAAGATTATATTAGAGGTTTGGTGTGACTCAAATCGTGGGAGATCGAAAATGTTTGTGGGGATTTTGGTTTAGAGGGACTTTTGGAAGGGATGCGATTGAAAAACGGAGAACGGTTTGTGGGGGATTTTTGTTTTCGCTTTGGGTGTGTACGAGAAACCCTAGGTGTGAGGTGTTGAGGATTTGGGTTTGGGTGGGAAAGAGTCGGGGCTTTCTTTTGGTTGGGTGGGAAATCTCATTATTTTTTTTCAATTTACACTTTTAGAATATCAAAGTAAAATTAGTAACGGATATTATAATTTACTAACGGTAATTTATTGTGAGAAATAGTAATGGTATAATACTGTTAGTAAAAAAAAATTAATCTGTTACTAATATAGTGTTTTTGTGTAGTGGACATCACAACACGACTAACATGATTTCATAAATTTTACACTAAATTCAAAATAAGTAGACATAAAATCAGGATAAAATCATGATTAACACAGCAAGACATGATAACATGACTCCTAATCTTGACACGAATACGACAAGGCCTGAATTCGTGTCAAAATGGCCCGACTCGGCCCGAACACGAAATATTATATCAATTTTAGAATAATTTATGGTCATTTCGTTTCTTATTTTCATGTCATTTCTAAATTTGTGACCCCTAACAAATAGTTTGGTCCTATATGTGACCTTAAATAGCCTTGCATGTCCCGATGCGAAGACAAAATAAATTAGTCTCGCATGTGACCATAAATAACTTAAATAGCTTCATATCTCCCGATGTGACGATACATAGTTCGGTATGTGTGACATTAAATAACTTCGTATGTCCCGATGTGATGATAAATAGTCTGACCTTAAGTAGCTTCGTATGCCCAGATGTGATGATATATAGTCCGGTCTCATATATGACCTTCAATAGCTTCGTATGCTCCGATGTGACAATAAATTGTTCAGTCTTATTAAATAGCTTCATATGTTCTGATGTTATAATAAATAGTTTGATTTCATATAACATCTTAAATAGTCAACGTGCTCTTGTGCAACGAGACGATTGAACAAATGTCGCACTCTAACGTGATAACTCCCCAAAAGTGTTCATTAGAACGAACCTCTTAAGTAAACATACTCCCAATAATCCTATCCAAAACAATAAAAAATAACCAAGACACCCACAGTCACAGGACGGGCGCCTCTAATGGAAATAATGTGCCCTCAGGAATGAACTCCGTTGTTGAGGGTCACTGTAGACACCCCATTATGCTTCTTAATAATCTCGAAGGAGTATAGTACAATCCGCCAAACGTCCCAATCCCAAATAAAATCCCAAAACTCCGCCTCTTAAATGTTGTATTTCTATTTTAAAGCTCTTACTCTTTAGAAAAACCTCAAAACTCTTTTATTTTTCCTTTTAAACTCCCCTCAACCCAAGATCTAAACCTTTAACCCGAAGTTTTAACTCTTTCCCTTCTCATATGAGCCCTAAAAGACCAGAAACCTATTTTTTCCTTTTCCTTTTTTTCCTTCTAAAAAGGTAAGTCTTTTAAAGAAACCTTAGATCTATATTCTAAATAGTTGATTTAAGGATGAAATGGAAAGGTGCACGTGTAACATTGCAGGTATGCTTTTTCTACCTCTTTTATTTTGAAGTCTAAACCTAAAAAGGGTGGTGTCGTGCTGCAACACCACCAAAAATACTTTATTCTTCATCTTTTTAGATGTGACTTTTCTCTAAAGGTCTTATTCGAAGTACTTTGACTTTGATTCTGCATACGATAGATACATAGGCGTGTTAGAGAGACCCGACCTCTAAGATTCAACTCAGATCTCGTACATTTTTACAGTTTCCCCTTTTACTTATATAAACACCCCCAAAACAAACAAAAAGCTCATAAACCATTAAATATATAAATATAGATCAGATAATCACTAGATCCAATTATTCTACCTATTATTTTGTTCTTTATATCGGGAGTATGGACATTCTTTCTTCATCAAAGTGGTTTCATGAGTGAATCCATCTCACCTAAGTCTTTTCATGAAAACGAATCATTTACATCTTCAGGTATGGTTTCGTTTCACTCCAAAACACCTTGAAACACGACAAAAAGTTTAGCTATCCTACATCGAGGCTTCGTAAAAGGTAGAATCCCTCTTATCTTCACATGAATTATGTGGACTTTAAATCGTTCTATGCGAGTACGTAGGCTTACTTGGACTATCGTTCGAGTGAATAAGTCCAACTATGTATGTATGTATGTATGTATGTGTGTGTGTGTGTGTGTGTTTGTGTATATATATATATATATATATATATATATACATATTCTTTATCCATATTATTTATACACACATCCCACACCGCACTACACAGTCTATGTATATATTAAATATTTCATAATATTATCTCTTTACAGTATAACATGTTGATATACACCCGTTAGATCTATATTTGAAACTAAAAGAGCAAAGTGAATGAGTAAGACCTTCCCAATCCGTAATCGACTCCATGGGCCTTTGACTCTCTAGTTTAACACACGTATCATTTGCCTTCACTAGTTTTTTATGGAGGCTTGTCCCTTATTTTTTATATTTTATATAAAATAGACCGACTACTCCATTCCTTTCAAAAAAGAATGAGGCGATGACCACGTATCACCGCTAAAGACCCCTTTCTCCACATGTCCACAGATGAGCAAGGGTAGGAGAGGCGTGCCACCCTGGGTTCGGGTTTTAACAGTGGCAACTCCGTTGTTGATAATTTTTTATTAAGTGGACTGAACTCAATTTAATGTAGATATGTATTTATGTTAACATGTTATTTCTGTGAAGACTGTATATTCTATTCTTTACTGCTTGTTATTTTTTTTATACCTGATTAGGTAGAAAAACACTGGCATTGCATGCTCCCGTAGGGATAATATTACACCCTAGGCAACCATTGAACCTTGTTTGTAATTTTTATGCCAAGATACATTATAATCTTGAGTGAAATGATTGTTGCCCAAAAAATAAAAGACTTTCCAAAACACGCACACTACTTCACCTCATATTTGCATATCACTACATAACCCATCACCATGGGAAGCCTACACGATTTAGGTATAAATAATGTGGGTCCCTAGCGAAAGCTTCCACTCTTCATGGCCTCGTACCCTCAGCTTATACCCGAGTTATATATTCCACAACCCCTGGAAAGTTCCAAGGTCCAAACCATAAGCCTCCATTTACAATTATTAACAAAATAATAAATTTTCCCATGTAGTGGACCCGATCAATCGCCCCCTTCCCCCGATCGATCGACCCTTGCTCGGTGGACCCAAAATGATGTCGTATTATAAATTTTATCTCCAAACTTAATTTTATCGATTTTCTTCATACCGTAATGTAATAAAAGGTTATACAAACCTACATTAAGTCCCAAAACAACCCAAATATCAGCTCTGAGGGATCTTAAACATGTTTCAAACAATATATACTCATTAACAAGGTAAATCAATCATTATGTGGGCTTAATCATCAATTTTGGCATGCTCCATATATGGGTTGAACTCATTATTAATCAATTAAAAACATATTTAAATCATAGTATCGCAACTTAAATATGTGAATCGTCATTACAAATGTAACAACCCATATATTTTTCCATCTAAGTTCATCAAGTCCAAATGCCAAGATATGTCGGTCATTGTAATTAAATACCATTCTTATCACGTGAAAATTATAATGATCGACATATATTGGCATTTGGACTTGATCAACCTATATGAAAGATATGAGGGTTGTTACAATAAATCATCCATACAATCAATATAAATAATTACAAGCCTTAAATCTGAATAAATCTATTTACTTCCTCACTTTATCAAAAGATTCAATCATATATGTGACTAACTAATCAAAATCTTATTAACAATTGAACATAAACAAGTTACATATAATATATAGTAAAAAAGTTTTTAATTGCCTGATATCATTAGGTTGAATCTATTATTAAGCTTATTGTTGAATCTCTTACTCTCCAATCATCTCCAGTGCAGATAGTGTTTAATCTTTTGTTATGATATGTTAGTTATAAGGGTTAAACACCTATCTATCCTATAGTTACCGCAGGTCTCCTACTAGCCAAAATTAAGAACTTCAAATAAGCCCAAGACACTATCAATATGATCCAAAAACTTAGCCCAAAGGAGTACCCAATCCCGGGTCCTAACTTAACATACTGAAAATTCCATTTTGGGCTTTTGTGTCCCATGGAGCCTAATTTAACGGTACACACTCGCGATACAAAATTAATAACTATGTTATTGTTAATTTACGAGGTGTTAATAATTAATTTAAATTATCGATTTAAATTCAATTATAACACAAAATCAATATTTCAATTATTCACACACCAACCATACACACGCGCAAATTTAAAATAATTATTGAATAATTATTTATTTAATTAATTAAACAAGACGATTATTAACATAAATTTATACTCGCGAATTTTGTTATTGAAACATGACATCTGCTCAACATTACAACAATCATCGTTGCAACATGCGTGCTTGCTTTATACGATAGTCAACAACGCCCACAAACATAATTTAATAACTAAAATTTAATAACGCATGTCATGAAAATGTTACGATGATAAATAAAATATAAAGTTTATTACTTATACACTGAGATTGAATAGTCTTGCTCATGTAATTGAATCCTTGGAAGATTTAACCCTGAACTATTTGAGGTGTGGGTGATTAATCACATTGTTGTTCTTATTGCTTATGTTTGGCATATAACTCAATGTGTAGTCGGGTCATTTTTTTCTAACAAACTCCTTTTATATTTAGTTCATTTAAACACTGTAATTTATTTTTCAATTATAGTCAAATCATTTTTTTTAATTCAACTATTTCACTCTCAATTCCATTGCAAGCGCCATTCTTTATTTTATAATATATTTGCTTCCTTTTATAGAGTGCACTTAACTCATTAACTTTTCATCCAAGTCCATTATGTTTGGTCGTTATTGATCTTCATATAGTTTAAACTGTGGAGTCAAGTTATAACCACTTTTCAAACCATGAATTTTAGAACATAATTGCATCCCTTCTTGTTGCAGCATTGATGAGTCAAGTCTAAGATTCTTCAATAGCATTACCATGCAAGGAAATTTCATTTATCTAGGAAATGTGAAGTTCAAGAAATTAATGTAACGAGTTGTTTTTTCTCTTTTAAATGGACACGATATCAAAATTAATATAGTTGTCTAAATTAAATGCATACACTCTAATTATTTATAAGTATTTTTCGCCTATATATATAACTTTAAACAATTATATTCCATGTAATCCATCTACAACCTTATGCATCATTTCCTCAAAAGCTATTCTTTCGCCTATAAATGTACATCTAAAATTTTATATTTGACATAACCCATTTACAAGCTTATATAACTTTTCCCCTGAAGTTAATCATCAATTACGCATTAACTGTATATGGGAGAGTCTTTCAATAATAAAATGAAAGAATTTGAAAATAGTGTACCACAAAAATACGTAATAGTTGAAACATATTTTGAGTCTCTACTAAAGAAACCATCCAACATTCATTCTGACCATTTGGTAATACACGATAAGGAAAGAGGGTGAGTGAACAAATGCATTGCTCCTAACTCAAGTGTACATACATCGATGCTCGAAGGAGTTAACCCTAAATGAGAACTTCTCTAAAAAGATAGAGGAGGATGAGTACTTGTCATTTGAATGTCACACGACTCTTGTAAAGATTCACAATTTCCCAATCCTAACTGCAAGCTTCCGTCTCCAAGTAGACCTCATCATGTGATATCATGTGTAGAAAGATTACGATGCCATATTCTCGCTACATGTTAAATTAAGCCCTTATTTTTATAGGTTGTTACTACGGTGAATTCATTATCCCATGGTTTGGGGTTGTGTGTGCGTGGGGGGGGGGTATCTACCGTAAAATCTTATAAAATATTCGCCATTTGTGGATATAATACATGTTGATAGTTTTTTAATAATCAATAACCCAATCATTTTCATGATCGGAGCAAAAGCATGATATATCAACAGAACAACTCACAAAAATCTATTGCATGTTTTGGTAGCGAAGGTGAAGGATAAATACGATGTTGAATGGAGATGTTTATTTCCTTGTAAATACACTTGTCCTTGGGCCATCTTGCGTGCACCTCGACTAATCCCCTCGGGCCATAGTACAAATTATATGATCTTTATGTTCAATTAATTAATCAACAAGGTTGAGTTTTTACACGAATGTTGTTTATTTTTGCCTTTAAAATTTTAATCTATGATTTACAAATGACACAATGGGAAATTGCTTCGATATAAGTGGAGATTTAATTATAATATGTCGTATAACCATAATTAAATTTCGTAATATAATTACTTCAATTTAACAATAAAATTTAATTGGGTCTATTTACATTATTTAACAATTGTGATTTTTTTTTATTGATAATATTTTACAACGATTTAATTATTGTATTAATTGCGACAATGCTGAATCAAATGTGAAAACTTAATGATTTAGCAAAAAATTCACATTGAGGTACATATTGAGTTGTGTTTACAATTAATGAGTTCCTTGATCCAACTGTGATTCACACCTCCCAAATGCAAAATTATGTATAAATTTGCAACTCCTAGGTGCAAGTTTATTGCATATAATATTTTGACAAATGTGTCTAAATATGTAGTATTTTGACATGTATATACTTTAAGTACAATATCAAAAGGAAACTTCCCCAACCAATTCATTAGCTAATAAGATTTTTATGCCCTACTCCACTAAGGCAATATTGCGGCATTAAGGTCCCTCGTTTCGAGTATATACGTTATATAATAAAGTATATATAAACTTGACACATGTAAATCATAAAAATTCACATACACATTACAAAAATTTACGTATATTAAAAAATTCATGTACGTATTAGAAAATTTTCATGTATATAATATAAAAAATCTTATACAATACTATGTACATACCCCACTCAAAGGACACACAATATTATATATATATATATATATATAAAGAGAGAGAGAGAGAGAGAGAGAGATAGAGACACACACACACACACACATGCATGCAAGATCTAAAGAGGAACTTAAAGAAAAGACAAAAAAATAGACCAATTATTTGAAATACCAAAAAAATTAAATTTTCAATAAAACTTAGCGGATATGATATTCACAATGAGAAGATCATATGCAAGTAATTTCATCAAAAAATTCTATCGAAAAATGGGTGAAATGAAAAATTGACAAGTATGTACATAACCAAGCCTCTTGGCCCATTGGTATAAGGATGCCTCTGGGACAGACTTTGGGTCGACTGGGTTTGCTCCCCAGTGCGACTCCCGGCGCTATGAAAATAATGTTTGGCTAGTGAAAACCACAAATCGCGAACGGGGATTAGTCGAGGTGCGCGTATAGCTGGCCCGGACACCACGTGGTATGTTACTAAACATTTACACTTTGGGGTACATTAGTTCTCGTATTTACTCATTGTGGTCCATTTTCACCTTTAGAATGGTACCCAATGAGTAAATGTCCCTAAATTTTTTTATAATCATCTTACCTATTTTTCAAATGAATTTTTTAATGAAATTATTTACAGATTATCTCCATAATTTGATTATAATATAATTTGTTTTCTTTTAATATTTTAAGTAATTAAACTTTTTTTCCATTTACTTAAGATCCGTTTTAAATCCCCCCCTCATACAAATACTAGAACTAGCATGCAACCCGCGCAATGCACAGGCGCGCTAGTTCAAATCTATTCAAAGTGATGTGAAATGTATCATTGTACAAACTAATATATTTACTATATTTGATCAGGAGTGCAAACGAATGACGAACCTAGCAAACAATGAGTGCCCATAGTATTTACAGTAATATTGCAAAGTAAAGTCATGTACAATTAGTTTCCATTACGAAAATCCACACTTTAAAAAAACACATAGACTTTTTAGTTCACTTTGCCATGTCAGTTGTAGTTCACGTCATAGTCACCTCAACAAATATGTTTCTTATTTATTAGTGCCCATGTCCATAATGTTTCCATGTATATGTTCTGGCCCTCCTTTACCTCACTCCATGTTCACATGCATGAAAATGGCTACATTGTCTATTTGTGAAATGAGCAACAATGATTTCTTTTATGTGTGCACGTGACTGTAATACCCCGTATTTTTACTGATATTATTTATTGGAATTAATTAAATTAAATGGATAAATTAATTATAAATTAATCCGGATTTAAATACTAGCGAGATGAGAGTTAGTATTTGATTATGATAATTATGTTGAATATTACTGAGTGAATATGGTAATATATGATTAATGAATTTATTAATATTATCGCGAGTTATAAATACGACAATTTTGAAAATTAAGTTAGGACGCGCGTGTGAGTTGTGTCAGGAACCAATTTAATGGATTTAAAAGTAAATTATTTTTACATCATCTGTATGGTCATTTCAAGTGCGCCAACGTGTCCGAAAGGGTCAAGATAGTCAGAAAATACTAGCCGGGGGTTCAGTTTGGGTTTCGGGACGTTTTAGGCCCAATCGGCAGCCCAGTATGGTATTTTAGTCATTTTGACTTTTTGAGGAATTATAACCCACGAATTTTAGACTTAATATATCAGCCAACACCAGAACTCTTAGGGTTATCACAATTGTGGGTACCCGAAATTAGAGCGATGGGCCTAGACGAGTAGCCCAAGTGTAGCGGCCCAAAGTCCAGACCTCATATCTTAATCGGTCATGATTTAGTCTTCTCCCATGTTCCCATTAAGAGGGGTTCTAGGAGAAGATGGAAAACGTGGGGGAGTCCAACACTCCCACTCCCTGAAATGAACATGTATATAATAAACCCTAGGTCCGGGGCAAAGGACACATTGTATTCTCTGTAATCACTCTCCGGAGTATATAGAAATAATACTGACTGCACCACCGTGGACGTAGGCACCTTTGCTGAACCACGTATATTGTTTGTTGTTTGATTGGCACTTTGGATTCCTTATTTTGCTTGGTGATTGCGCTTCTCTTATTTCTTTGTGTTGAGTATTAATTGTCACCACAATTGGCGCCGTCTGTGGGAACGTTTATCTTCCCTGAGAAATCCCACACCAAGAAAAGAGTTCGAAATGTCTGGTCACAGTAGCAATGCTCCTCAGGCAGGAGATATCCAAGAACGTCCTGCTCCTCGCAGGATTAGGTCTGAAGTTCGGCGTTCAGATCAGAGAGCTCTCCTAGAAAGGCCAGCCTCAGAAGAAAGTCAAGGACCAGCGAGGTCCACACAGATATCCAGGTTGATTGATGCATATGAGGCAAGGCTCCACGAGCAGAGGGAGTCTTCTCGCAGGCACGAAGTTGAGAATACTCGACTCAAAAGAAAATTAGAAAGAATGGAGAGAGAACTCCATTATGGAACCAAAAGACGTCCATACCGCACTCCTAGCCCTCAAGCGAGCAAGCCTCGCAGCCGAGGAAGGAGCCCCAGGCGCAGATCCCAGAAAGCTAAGGAAAACGAGTCAGAGGATGACCTGCTCGAGCAACTGCGACTAGCTCGCAATAACAGGAGCCCAGATCGCAGCGACGAAAACATACGAAGTTTGGTCCGAAGAGAGATGAACCAACACCCTGCACAACACGACACCAGATCGACCCGAGAACTCGCTAGGCGAGCTCTCAAAACAAAGATGAAATCACCTTTCTCGAGGGAAATTGAAGAAGAGGAAGCCCCCAAGAAGTTTGTTATTCCAAGGTTCAAAGTTTATGATGGTAAGACTGATCCCATTGATCACGTCAGGCAGTACCGACATGCCATGACTCTCTAGAATAATCGAGACGCACTAATGTGCCGTATTTTTCCCTCGAGCCTGCATGACGTGGCGCAAAAATGGTTCGAAAGGCTCCCCCACCGGTTCATCAGGAGTTTTAAATCCCTGACCGAGCTCTTTACGACCCGATTCATCACTAGTAGCTCCCATCCTAAAAGGATGGATGCTTTGCTGACAATGAAAAAGACGCCTCAAGACCCTCCGAGACTACGCGAAGAGGTACTGGGAGTTATTCAACGAGGTCGAGGACTGCTCGGAGTAAGTGGCAGTGGCCTCTTTCAAAATTGGGCTACCCAGCTCTTCCCTTCTGTACCAGTCATTGGCGAAGAAGGAAGCCATGACCATCGACGACCTAATGGCTAGCATCGAGAAGTATGCCAAGGTGGAAGATATCACCCGCCTCAGCACAGGGGAAAACGATCGAGCTAAGCTCACTGCCAAGGGCAGTGACAAAACTGAGAACCAGAAGAAAAGAGGAAAGAACGGGGGCAAAAATGGCTCCAAGAACGGAGACAACAATGATGTGTCAAAAGCATTTCAGGCGGTCAACACCGTCTTCAGAGAACCAATTTACAAAATTCTCGCAAAAATCAAAGACAAACCATTTATTAAGTGGCCCAGAAAGATGGGAGGAGATCCCTCAAAAAGAAACAACACGCTGAGATGCGCTTTTCACAAAGAAGGAAGATATAAGACTGAGCATTGCAAGGCTCTTAAGTCCCACCTCGAAGAGCTGGCCCAATCCGGGCATCTGAACGAATTCGTTGACAAAAGGGAAGAGAAGGTTGCTGCCCATAAAAAAGCCAGGCCTGACAACGTGCTTGAAGATGATGCCGACCATGAATTCGTAGTAATCCATGAGGCATATGTGTCAAAATAAATTCAAGGAAATTCAACCCGAATGGAGGTGAAAAAGCTTACGGCAGTGATGCAAGCTTTTTAGATCGATCCAGCGAAAAAACAGTCAGGAAAGCGTCGGCGAACAGATGACGTCGACTATAGTAAGCATATCGTATTTACGGATGAAGATCTAGTGGGAGTGAGAACCACACATCATGATGCTTTAATCATTACTCTCAAGATAGCGAACTATGACGTCAACAAATTGCTCGTCGACCAAGGGAGCTCGTCCGAGGTGATGTACCTTGACCTGTTCAGAAAATTAAAATTAAGCATTGCCGACCTGAAAGAAGCTACTGTCCCTTTGGTTGGCTTCGCTGGAAAGATGACTATGCCCTTGGGAAAGATCGTGCTGCCAGTAAGGGCAGGAAATGTTTCTAAAATAATCGAATTTTTGGTGGTCGACATTGACTCGCCATATCAGGCTATCCTCGGCAGAGGGTGGTTACACGCAATGAAGGCAGTCTCCTCGACCTACCATCAGAACTCAAGTATGTGACCGAGCGTGGAGTAATGGAGATCCATGACAATCAAGCGATGGCGAGAAGATGCTTCATAGCAGCCATCCACCCAAAACCAGAGAAGAAGGCCGACAAGCGCAGCGAGAAGGTTGAAGAACAAGGAGGTTTGATACCTTCGAAATAGCAATTAAAATATGGAAGGCCCGGAGTAGAGGAGACCAGACTCCTACCCTCTGAACGTGTCATCGAGGACCTGGAGGAAATCACAGCTGGAGATTGCGATGACAACAGGATCGTCTTGATTGGAGCTTCTCTCACAGATCAAGAGAAGAAGGAATTGACTACCCCGCTAAGAAACAATGTAGACATCTTTGCGTGGGAGCCATACGAGCTGCCCGGAATTGATCCTAGTATGGTTTGTCATCAGCTTCACGTCGATCCCACCTTCAAACCAATCGCGTAGAAGGCACGGCGAACTGCACCCGAGAAGGCAAAAGTCGTGGGAAAAGAAGTGGAAAAACTTCTAAATGCAGGATCCATACGGGAGGTACAATTCCCCAAATGGTTATCCAACCCAGTAGTAGTTCCAAAAAGCAATGGGAAGTGGAGAGTTTGCATCGACTTCACTGACCTCAATAGAGCGTGCCCGAAAGATAGTTTCCCCCTCCTAAAAATTGATCAACTGGTAGACGCCACTGCAGCTCACGAGAGGATGAGTTTTCTGGATGCATACTCAGGGTATCATCAGATCCCTCTGTATACCCCAGACCAGGATAAAACAGCATTCATCACCACGGTTGGGTTATACTGCTACAAGGTCATGCCCTTCAGGCTCAAAAATGCAGGGGCAACCTACCAGCGGCTGGTCACCAAGATGTTCAAAGACCAAATGAGAGACACCATGAACGTCTACATCGATGATATGCTCGTTAAAAGTAAGAAGAAAGAAGACCACCTCTCAGACCTGTCAAACACCTTTGAAATCCTCAGGAAGTACCGAATGAAACTTAACGCGAGCAAGTGTTCCTTCGGTGTCCAGTCAGGAAAATTTCTTGGGTACTTGGTCAGTAAGAGAGGCATCGAGGCTAACCCAGACCAGATCGATGCAATAAACAGGGTAAAACCTCCTCGCACAATCCGAGACGTACAGAAGCTCACCGGTATGCTCGCTGCCTTAAACCGATTTATCTCTAAGTCCTCCGAGAAGTGCAAGCCTTTCTTCCAGCTTCTAAGGGGAAACAAAACGGTAGAATGGAACCAAGATTGCTCGCTGGCATTGGACGAACTCAAGGCTTACCTCAGTTCCCCACCACTTCTCGTCATACCACAGGAAATAAATTCCGTTTACTTGTACCTCTCTGTTTCCAACCACACTGTCAGTTCAGCATTAATGTGCGAAGTTACAGGAATCCAGCACCCCATTTATTACGCGAGCAAGACCCTACTAGACGCCGAGCAGAGGTACCTACCACCGGAGCAGCTCACCTTTGTACTAGTAGTGGCTTCGAGGAAGCTGAAGCACTATTTCGAAGCCTACATTATAATCGCCCTTACATCGCACCCCCTTAAAGCAATCCTGAGGAAGGTGGATTTGTCGGGCAGACTGTCTAAATGGTCAGTCGAGCTCGAACAATTTGACATCCAATTTTAACCAAGGAACACAATCAAGGGGCAGGTCCTTGCTGATTTCATAGCCGAATTCACAGGGGATCAACCTTCCAACCAACCTCAACCAGCAAGACAAAAGGGGAACGATGCGACGGAGGAAACCTGGAAATTGTTCGTTGATGGAGCCTCCAACTCAAAGGGGGCAGGAGTAGGCATTGTCCTCATTACTCCAGAGGATACAATCCTTGAACAAGGAATCAGGCTTGGATTTGTAGCCTCCAACAACGAAGCAGAATACGAAGCCTTAATAGCCGACCTCCAGAAGGCACACACTTTGGGAGCAAAGCATTTATAGGTGTTCGGCGATTCTCAATTAGTCTCCAATCAGATAAGTGGAGACTACAATGCACAAGAATAAAGAATGGAGCTTACCTTGCCTTAGTAAAAAGATTAATGGCTAGCTTCGAAGAGATCAATGTCCAGCAATTTCCCAGAGGACAGAACAGCCATGCTAACGCCTTAGCAGCCCTAAGTTCAGCAGTCGATTTCGACCTAAAAAGAATAATCCCCATCGATTTCCTCGCTCATCCGAGCATTAACCGTAGCAGCAAGCCGCCAGGCGTGGAGCAGATGCTCCAAGTGGAGTTGACACCCAGCTGGATGGACCCTTTAAGAAACTATTTAAAGGATGGCACGCTCCCAGACGACAAAAAGATTGCCCACCAGATAAGAGTCAAAGTTGCTCGCTTTCACTTATCACCAGAGGGCAAGCTATATAAGAGATTTTTTCGGTCCATACCTTCAATGCGTTCACCCAAGGAATGTCAAGCAGGTTCTACATGAGCTTCACGAGGGAATCTGTGGAAGCCATATTAGAGGAAGATCTCTGGCTTTCCGAGCAATGAAAGAACGCTATTGGTGGCCATAAATGCAAAGGGGCTTTGCGATGTATGTTCGCAAGTGCCTAAAATGCCAACTTCACGCTCCTATGGTCCATCAACCTGCTAGCGACCTAAAATCACTGTCAAGCCCATGGCCATTCGCTCAATGGGGAATGGACACTGTAGGACCACTTCCTATTGCTGCCGGCAATCGTAAGTATCTATTGGTCGCAACTGACTACTTCACCAAGTGGATCGAGGCAGAACCCCTGGCGAACATCCGAGATGCAGATATGATAAGATTTATATAGAAAAATATTATCACTCGTTTTGGCATCCCCAGAACCATCGTCACTGACAATGGAACGTAGTTCGAGAGCAGCTCCTTTCAGAGTTTTTGCGACGAGCATGGAATCAGACACCATTTTAGCTCGGTGTCCTATCCTCAGAGCAATGGCCAAGCCAAGGCTTCCAACAAGATAATGATCGATGGATTAAAGAAATAATTAGAGCGAGCCAAAGGCGCATGGGTAAATGAATTACCACATATTCTATGGGCCTACCGAACCACTCCACGACGAGCAACGGGGGAAACCCCATTTTCGCTGACATATGGAATGGAAGCAGTCATCCCATTAGAAGTAGGATTGCCAACAATGAGGTCCAGCCTTGTCAACCAGGGCCATAACGATACAGCATTGCTCGCTGAGCTCGACCTAGCCGATGAGCGCCGAGAGCTAGCCCTAGTAAAACTAGCGAGCTATCAGCAACAGCTCGCAAGGCATTATAACAAGAGGGTCAACCCAAGGGCATTCCAAGTTGGGGACTATGTCCTGAGGAAAGTTCTGGGCAGCGCAGTAAAACCATCAGACGGCAAGCTAGGGCCAAACTGAGAAGGACCATTCAAGATAACTAGAGATGATCTGCAGGGAGCCTATCACTTGACAACGATGGAAGGCAGAGAGATACCCCGAGCGTGGAATGCAGCTAACCCTAAGAAATTCTATTTCTAGATTCTCCTTTTGATCTTTAATTATGAAACCGAAAGTTCATTTCCTTATCATTAATGAAAAGTTGTTTGGCAATTGCATTCTACAAAGTATCAGTTAACTAATTTGCATTTTACGAGGTGTCAATGCACAAACTTTATAACCCACACACCCTTTCCAAGTAACAGGCACACTGATCATTACACTATAGCACGGAAATGACCCACCTCAGGTTTTTATTATGAAATATGAAAGACCTCATAAGCATTGACCTTGGCAATATATGAAGCCCTACAGGAGATCCTTAGGCAATATGACCAAGTCAGAATTGGTCACCAAATAATGTTTGGTTGAATAAAATCCTGATCAGATAGAGCATCCAACACCAGGTGTGTCCTCGCCAATTGCCACACTTAGGCCTAAGGGAGTGTGACAACACAACCTAAAAGGTAAAGTGAGGCAGAATGGTATCTCGTTGGCATACTGGACTGGAAGGACACTTACTTTATAATGCGAACATACAAATCTAGTCAGCCAAGATAGGCTCAAGATTTTTGAACAAAAATGTGGAAAATATAAGACACTTGTTTAGTCGGCAAATTTGTCCAAAGCATAAATTTTATATTAATTCATCACATTTATAACAAATACAATACATGTTTAATCGGCGAGCTCGCCCAAAACATCGAGATTACATCACTTCAATACAAAATATACAGAGTTACTACTGGCAAAATCTTAGTGAGGGTGAGGCCTCCGAGCAAGATAATCAGCCACTTGAGCTCTTCGACCATCATCGGGAGGGGGAACTAACTCTTCCTCGACTTCGTTAACATCCGAATCCAATATCTGTCGAGGGATGGCATCAATGGGTATCCACTGATCATCTCTCCGAAAGAAGTTAGGCATCCGAGTGGAAGGAGATATTTCATGGCGATACCAGAGCATTGAGTTCCTTGGGACTTGCATCTCCCTCAAGGCACTCAACCACCCCTGATAAATGCGAGATCCTCAAACTCTGTCAGCCTCATTGGAGCATCTAACCAACCCTGGTCGTAACCGTCGGCCCATACTCGCAGAGGTCCTTTTTTAAAAAGGCATCGCAGTCGAGTAACGTCCATTTGAAGCCCGACAACAATCACGTATGCTCGACGGACATCATCACGGAGCTCTTCCATTTCCCTAGCTGGGCCCCTAGCACTTGTACCAGCTCATGGAACAGTTGACAGGGTAGAAACTTGCAGCATCGGAGGAACATCGCTTGATCTTGCTCCAGCTCGTGAAGAGAAAGAACCTCGTAATACCCCAAGAACAGTGCTCGGCGCATGTTCCCTGAGTCGTGATACTTCCCTCCTCAAAGCTTCATTCTCCCGCTGAAGAATCTCCCCGACCTGATTGATCTCAGAGGCATCCAGGAGCCTTGCTCTCAATGTATTCACCTCCTCTTGGATTGAAGCACCAATTTCTTCCATCTCTTGAAGCTTGTCCTTCAGCTTGGCCACAAGCTCGGACTGATCCTTATACTTCTGATTCCTTGATCTAAGAGATTTGCAAAGCTTAACAAAGGCTTGGCGAACCTGAGGACTTGCATTGGAACCAAGGGTCCTGCCCAATTGAGATGTGGCAGGAATATACTCTTCTACATCAATCAACTACAAGACATAAAAGAGCAAGGAAAGACATAATCATTCAGCACACTGAGGGAATGAGAAACCTTTTCATTTCATTAATAAGGGTCAAAGTACATCGAGCAGCAAAAAGGAAAATTACAAGCAAAAATACAAAAGTAGTCCTATAAGTAAATTAACTGGCAACCTCAGGCTGCTCAGAGGTAGTTGGTTGCTTCCCCTTGTCAGCAGAAGTAGAGGCATCCCCCTCTACAGGGATAACCTCAGTCGCCTGGGCAGGGCGAGCATCGGCAGGAATTGTCTGAGAGGCAGAATCAATGCCTTCGATGGCTGGGGCAGGGGCTTCTTCATCTACAGTTGGCTTCAGGCCCGGGGAAAAGAGGAAAGTTGGCATCGACACCAGCAGCTAAGAGGGCCTTGTTCCAGCCCTTCTTAAAGTTCAGACTGCTGATGTAGCCTATCTGAACCTCGGCGTCTTCATATGCAGCAGGCCACCCGGAGTTATATGAATCCTCCTTGATGGTGGCTACCTGGGACTCTTTCTCCTTCAGCTGCTCAGCCAGTACCTTGTTCTCCTCTACGACAACCAACTTGTTCGAACAGACCAGGTCATAAGCCTGCCTCAGCTCAATCAACTCTTTAATCGTCGCATCCCTCTCTCGGTTGGAATTAATGATGGCCAGGTCAGAAGAAGCTCGGGCAGCATCAACAGTCTTTAGATCAACCTCCAGTTGAGTGTCCCTCACTTTCAAGGCAGCACTCTGCTGCTCCAGCTCGTTGTTCCTGCTCATCAGCTCGTCGCGAGAGCGATAAAGCACGGCGAAGTCAGTCACAAACTGCAAAAATAAAGAAGACGTCAAGAAAAGGAAATAACTAACACTTAATAAAGCATTGGAAAAAAGAAAAGGTCTTACCAAAGCTAGCCTCTAACTAGCCTGTAGGACCAATTGATCAGACCACAATGCCCTTTGGCGATCAGCATGAAGAACTGCCCTCTCGAGCAGCGCGGGGGACAACTGAGGAGAAATAGCAACTGAGGCCCCCTCGGGCAATGCGGACACCGGGACTAAGGGCTGCCCAGCCTTCGTCCTCGATTCCATCATTCTCCTTTCCCCCTCTTTCTCTTTATCTATCCTCCTCTTCTCCTCCATCCTTTTCTTCTCCTCCATTTTATTTCTCTCCTCTTCCTTTTTTCTCTCTCTCTTTTTCAATTATTCTTCTTCTTTCCTCTTCCTCTCCTGCTCCTGAGCAGAAGATCGAGAGCCAGTGGCAACAGCCCCAATGCTGGACTTCTGCTTTTTTGACCTCTAGGCGAGGAGCACGTGATCATCGTCGTCACCATCCTGAATTAAGTTTTTCCTGGGAGGAACCATCTCCTCACTTGAACTGCTGGACGTGCTTGAAGATCCTCGGGCTTCAGAAGCCTCTTCTGAGTCAGAAGAACTATCACCACTGGAGATCTCCTCACCAAAATTGCCTTCAGCACCGCCTACAATGTCACTCTCTGAACTGCTCTCCTCCTCGTCCAACTGGATAGGATCAGCAGCAGTCTCTTCAGGGGTATCAAATTCAGGGATACTGTCTACCGGCCTCGCAATAAAGCTAGAACCAATGTTTTTATATTCGAGCAAGAAAGCAGCAGACCGGAGATGCTCGCCGTCGGCTAAAGGCTCCATGATATTCCAGGCCATGACCAATTCAGAAAAAACGAACCTCGCTGAGAGCAGGTTCCAAGTTCTTCGACCTCGCTGAAGAAAAAATAGGAAAAGTCAGAAAGCTCACAAATAAGTAAAGAAATTAAAGGAACAGAGCAGAGTCTACCTATGTATTCTTCCCCATAAAAGGGAACAGAGAACCTATCAGACCTCGACCCCTCAAACTGGGGAGAAAACTGTCAATTTATAGTAAGAAAGCCCTCTTGCCAATAGTCCTTATGGGAATCAGGTAGGTTTACTACCAATACATTGTCAGGACTCCTGGCGTTGAGATAGAGAACACCAGAACTAGTTCGAGAAAAAGAATAGCAAAAGCAGACCTCGGCGAGCCCTAACTTGGTACCATATAACTGATTTATTCTATGAACACCATTGATTATCTTCCACACATTGGGCGAACACTGTGCATGAACAATGTTGAAATGCAAGAATAGGTTGTTGGGAGGAAAAGTTAGTCCCACTTGGGAAAGCAGCAAGACATGGATCCAATGGGCACCCTCTATCTCTCTAACATTTCTAGGGGGAGGGACACACTCAATCTCTACCCACTCTGGGATGTTATAAAAATTCCTAAACTCAGACACTGACCTATTACCGATCTTTGCCATTTGGAAACCCTAGAAAACTACAAATTCAAAGAGAATATACAAATAGAAGGCACAGGAGACTTACAAGATGAAAGTTCGACTCGAACGATGAAAAATCACGAGCCCAAATGACAAGGAAGTCATAAGAATGGAGACTAAGAGAAGAGAATGTGAATCGCTAGAGCTCACAGAAAATAGGAGAGTACTGAGAAGGTTGAAACGACGATCGAGAAATGACTGCCCTGGATAGTTTTTTAGTGCTGCTAATCATAATGCACAGACCACGAAGCAAGTGCCGCCTAAACCCAGTCCTTGAACTTTGGGAAGAGTTTCACGGTGTACAAAGGAGCCATTATGACAAATCATGTAAATTTATTGAGCCTAAAGTATGGCCCAACAAACTTAGGGGTAATTGTGGGTAGCCGAAATTAGAGTGATGGGCCTAGATGAGTAGCCCAAGTGTAGCGACCCAAAGTCCAGACCTCATATCTTAATCGGTCATGATTTAGTCTTCTCCCATGTTCCCATTAAGGGGGGTTTTAGGAGAAGATGAAAAACGTGGGGGAGTCCAACACTCCCACTCCCTGAAATGAACATGTATATAATAACCCCTGGGTCCGGGGCAAAGGACACATCGTATTCCCTGTAATCACTCTTCGGAGTATATAGAAATAATACTGACTGCACCACCATGGACGTAGGCACCTTTGCTGAACCACGTACATCGTTTGTTGTGTGATTGACACTTTGTATTCCTTATTTTGCTTGGTGATTGTGCTTCTCTTATTTTTTTGTGTTGAGTAATAATTGTCACCACAACAACCAAAAATCACCAACGACAATTAGAGAGGAAGAGAGGAAAGTTCTCCAAGGAGAAACCACCCTAAGATGCTTTTGCACCACCGTTACCACCATCAGATAGATAGGAAAGAGAGGATCACTACCATACCTTATGTTTCAAAGGATCAGAACATCTAATTCAAGGCAAGTGATTTATCTTGCAATGATTTAAGGCATATATTTTACATGATAGTTTAGATTTGAAGACAAATTATGTAAGATTGTAAACTGGCACCTTAAGGACATAGTACTGTGAATGACTTATTTGTGAGTTGATAAGTCAGCTGACCATGGGAGCGTAGGTATGTACGTGACCCATTGGTATGTGAACTATGTTCGCATCCACTACGTGCGATTTGTATTGAAACGGTTCCTGGGCGATTCAGAACACGTGATCCTTATGCACGTGATGTATAGGGATTCGATAGCAGAGTAGGCGTGCACCGCAGCTTAGCCTAGGGGTGCCATATATGTATATATGTAATGAGAGTGACTTATATATGTACTTAATAGATGCGAATAACTATGGGATTTAATTGAGTAAGAATAATGTAGACTTAACCAATATTTGGGTTAATAGTCTGATTATTGAATGTGTGAGTTATGAATATATTTTATTCAAATAATATGGGTGGCATCTAAAGTAAGAACCATCTGGATGGGGGTAGAATAGACTAGTCAGGTAGTGGTATAACTAAGTGGAATTTAAAAGATGCGTTAGGCGTGCACAATAGTTGAGGGGTGAGGATCTCAAGTGGTGGCACGTGACTAATATGTTTAATATATGTGTTGTTTAATATTGTAATTTAAACACTTGCTGCTTTTAAAATATTTTCTTCTTTTAAAATATTTTCACCTTCGGCTCTCCCCCGTTTGCTTTCAAATCTATCCTTTTTGTAAAAACCTTTTAAGTGCCCAGCCACAAGGACGCCAAGCTTAGGAGTTCCATTCCATTGACATGCTGTAGCTGCTGTGGAAGTTACATGATCTCGTTACTAGACGCCTCCACATCTATCCTTGCTTCTATTGGTAGTCATTTATTCCAGTTAGGTCATGTTGCCCATTTTATTCAGTGACAACAGTTCTAGACTTTCATTTTATTTCAGTCTTGGCATTTTATGTGTTCAGACTATTGTACTTGGTTTATTTTCATTGCCATTATTATTGGATTCTTTACTCCAGACATCTGTTATTTTATTCTGTTGATTACCTTATGGGATTGTTCATGTGATGGTTGGATGATGATTTAAATTATTTTGTTAATGGGTAATTTAAAGATTAAAATTTGACACTTCACTATTTTAAATATTAGGTGGTTAGTAATTAATTAAATGTTTTTGACAGTGATGCTATAAACTAAACCAAGTTGACATTTTGCATTAATTTAAATAAAGGAGTAGCTACCCGGTATTTAATTAGTCGGGGTGTCACAGTGACTTTAGGTTACGGAGCAACATGTGTAAGAATGATTGAAAGATCCCATGAAGAGCAGTTGAACTCGGTGCTACCCTGAGTGAAAGAAATTGAAGTGTATAAAAAGCATATCATAATCAAGAAATGTATATACAAAGTATTTGAGAGAAAAATTATCCTATGTAAGAAAATAAAAATGAAATACGTTTGTATACCATCTAGGTATAAATAGCTATTGAACCTTTAAGCTGTTCCCAAATGATAATTTCAAATATTGGGCATTCTATATATTTAAAATTGAGTCTCTATCCTCTTTTCTGACTGTAGATTAAAAAAAATGTTCGAAATAAGACATGTTTTAATTTAGTAGCACAAATAATACCGAATTTGTTACTGAATTCGTATATGCTGAATATACCACTAGTGACGTATGGTGAGCTGCAGCCGCACCGTTTAATACTATGAGCAAGTCTCTCTACAAACACCCAAATCTTTTACATAAACTGTATATAAAATCTCTAGACCCACTCTTGATCAGCAACGCTACTGTTACAATGAACTAAAGATATCTATATTAGAATTTAAAATTTGGAAATGGAATGCATAATTGTGAAATGCCAAGTGGATCTTTAAGTAAGATAGGGCAAAGTTTAGAAAGAAC
The DNA here is from genome assembly GCA_949130495.1 of Sambucus nigra. Taxonomy (NCBI): domain Eukaryota; kingdom Viridiplantae; phylum Streptophyta; class Magnoliopsida; order Dipsacales; family Adoxaceae; genus Sambucus; species Sambucus nigra. Next base: position 369,381,508 of record OX422212.1, read on the forward strand.
ATACTAAAACATGTAATGTATTAAAATGTCAGCCGTTAAGGCAACAACTATGCTTGCTTCCTTTAACATATTTTGAATAGTTATTCCCATCTTATGTGTAATATATATATCAAACCTCAAATAGTTTTATTGGTTACCTAGGTATAGTGTGAGGCGTGGATGTATATTTGCTCGTCATATTTTGAGGATTAAGATGTGTTTGTAAGATAAAATTATTTATTGAAAATCTATCCAAATGTGTTAAATGGTGGACCCGTACCAAACTCTATAAGAACTTAGGTTTAATGTTTGTTTGGGAAACAATAAGTAAGTAGTAATGATGAAATAAATGTGTTATATGATTAGTATTTAAGATATCTTTATAAAATTTGAAATCAAACATAAGAGTTAGCTTAACAATCATGCAACCATAATATTGTCCAGCTGCACCATAAACTGGTACAAATCCAACAAAAGTATTAATTAAGAAATACCAATGTACACGCAAATGTTAAAATTACAAATAGCGAGAGACACATTCAAAAGTGTATTAAGGAGATGAAACTGTCTCTAGTAAGTTTCCTTTTATGCATTAACATTTATTTGAGTCATGTGCGAGAAAAACTATTCATCCTCAATCTTGTCTTTATTCCTATAAGCAGAGTAAGTAATATATGTTAATGTAATCTTTAGAATGAGAACCGGATATTAAAAACATAAGTATGTTAAGAACAATTTTTCAAATGATTCAATTGGAACAAATTATTTTGAAAAGTGTATAAATCGTTGGATGATAGAATATATTATAAATAAATGTTTCATTTTTGTTTTTTCACTGTTTAGTTGTATGGGTTGTGCACTGGTAATATGTTGTAATAATCACAAATTAGATACGGGCTCTCTATATCGTTCTATAATAATATATATTTTGGTCCTATTAATCTAGAATTTTAAACATGGAACAACTTGTAATAGTCGGTAAACCAAGCATATAAAATATAAGGAAAAAAATGAAAAGTAACTTCATTTTGAACTTTTAACAAACAAATAATATGTAACGTTCCTATTTTGAAAACTAAAAATAGGCACACAACTTCATTCTCAACTCTTAACATACAAATAATGTGCAACTTTCCTATTAAGATGTAACTTCATTTTCAACTTCTCACAAACACATAATGTGCAACATGCCTATTTAGAAATCAAACCATAAGTAAGAAAAGCATATAAAATATAAGAACATAATTGTAATGTAACTTCATTTTGAACTTTTAACAAACAAATAATGTGCAACACTCATAAATTGAAATCTAATCATAAGTAAACCAATCATATAAAATATAAGAACAAAAATAAAAGTAACTGCATTTTAAACTTTTAACAAACACATAATGTGTGACATTCATAATTTGAAATCTAAAATAAGTAAATAAATAAAGTAATACCCAAAATTAAAAACAAATATGAAATTCCAAATAATGAAATACCTGGATGGGTGCTGATATAACTACGCTTTTGATGCCTCCTCTTACAAAATTAAATGTTAATGTATGGGTAAAAGATGACATTCATAATGTAAACGTGAAATTAAGTGGGAAAATATTTAGGGAAGGAGGGATGAAAGCGGAGGAGGTAATCTTAATTTTTGCACCTTCTAAAAAAAAGTGTCCTGATAGTGAGGCATTTCAAGTGGGACAAATCCAAATAAATATAAGAGGTGTTGAACTTTACAGTTTCCATTGTAGGTAACAAATATGGGACTAAGGGGATGTAATTCGAAGGAGTATGGAAGATGGAAGGTCTGGTGTGAGGAGTGAGGAGATGTGAGAGCTACTGTGGAAGTCGATTGAGGAGATGGAATAACTGCTAATGCATCCTACGTGGACATCTTCTCCATTCAGCTCACTTAATGTCAAGACTTCCATTTTAAAGTAATAAAATAGGTTAATAAAATTGAAAATAAAAAACGAAAGGCCTATTTGGTTATGTATTCAGAACACTTGATTTAAATTTTGTTTTTAAATATAGTTTTAAAATTAGTTTTTTCCGCTTACAGATATTGGTACGCGTTTGGTAAATTTATTTTTAAATACTGTTTTTTGAAAATTTGACAAAATTGGCTATATATATATATGTGTGTGTGTGTGTGTGTGTGTAAACATACATATATAATACAAATGTATACCTACCTACATACACAAATGTACATATATATATATAATGCTCTTGTGCGGACTAATCCGTATTTTAAGAATGCGGAACATATATGTGTCACCTAACGGTACACCTGGAAATTATCGCCTAAATTATAGGCACACTCTCTCTCTTTTCTGGGCTCATCTCCAGGTGACATATGTCCGGTCCGCATTCTTAAAATGCGGACTAGTCCGCACAAGAGCAGGACTATATATATATATATATATATATATAATGATATTGCATGTATAATTCACAATAAAATTATATACATATATGAATTGATAGTATTTTTTAATGCATATGTACTATATGTATATTTTATATTATTTCATACATTAATAATACATGTATAAAACTATATATAAGTATCATGTATCTATCGATAGTATTATTTAACATATAAATCTTAGTATATTATATAATTGAATAATATAAATATACGTAATTTTGTGTACATGTACATATATTTTTTTTATTTACAAGAATTACATATATATTAATGTATTATGTATGTATATTATATATTAAGGTATAAATGCATTAAAATATTAAGAATGAATAATTATGAGTTGAAAAATGAAAAACATAAGTTATAAAACACCTTTTTGTTGATTTCTGAAAAACTTGGTTATAACACATAAATATTATAATTCAATGTTTAAAAACAGGTGTGCCAAACGCAATTTTTTATCAAAACTAAAACAAAATTAGAACATCCACAGTGGTGGATGATCTCAAGAGGCAAAGTTACCAATTTCTTACCTTTCATCATCTCATGTTTTAAAGAGTTCCTACGGACAACTTTTATTCGTAGGAAGTAAATAACCACTTCGTACGGACAACATTTGTTCGTAAGAACTTCGTACGAACAAATGTTGTTCGTAGGAAACCAAAGATACAGTAAAAATAATTATTTATATTTGTTACGAACTTCATTTGTTCGTAGGAAGTTCCTACGAACAAATGAAGTTCATACGAAGTATTTGCAAATTCAGTAGCCAACGGGTAACTTTGCAAAACGCGTACCATTTTTCTACTGAATTTGTTGGTTTAACTACACCATTGCAGACCTCCTGATTTGTAAAGTTACCATTTCCTCCGTCTTTTAGCATCACCACTACTAGGGCTGTAAATCGGGCTGGGTGAGCCGGGTTTGGGGTTGCTCATGCTCGGTCCGAACTCACTTATCCATGCTCAAGCCCGAGCTCGGCCCGAATGATTTTTTCCCACCTAGGCCCGAACTCGGCTCATATATATTACGGGCTTCGGGCCTGATTTCGGGCAGGCTCGATTTCATTTTTTTTAAAAGTTTGAATTATTTTTTTTTCTTGTATTTTCATCATGGACAAAATTACACATTAAAATCTAATTGATATTTCATGAAATAAAATATATAATTATGAAATGTATTAAATTAAAACAAGGGAAATAAGAGTGAAAACCTATAAATCCTATTAAATTTCATACATTTAGCAAAATTTGATCACTAAAAAGCCCTATTGTGACTTGAGCAATTATTAAATCAAATACCCATAATGAGATTAACAATAAAATCACAAAATTGAAAATCACATATAATCTAATGTATTATGACATATATATATTTTTTTAAAAGTAGTAAATGAAATAAAAGAACGAAACCTAATTAAATAATGTTAATATAAATATGTTATATTATATAAATTATTTATTTATTTATTTATAAATATGAAATTCGGGTTCGCGTCCAATTCGGGCTTGGCGAGGTTCGACTCAAGCTCGGATTCAGGCTCGGCTCGGCTCAAACTCAAATAAAGCTCAACTCGAAAATAACGGATCGAACGGACAGACTTCGGACGTCAAACGCTCAATTTACAGACCTAACGAGTACGGATGCTCTTATAGTTAGAAACCAAAGAGCGCTAAAACACACGCACGCGCACACATACAAAAAAAGAATAAAACCCATTGTTTAGGTTGAAAAAATATTGGTTGTGGCGGTCGCTCAATTGAAAACCCCAAAACCCCACCAAAAACCACTAGTAGTAGAAGAAACACAAAGCTCTCCGGCCGTGGAGTCTACACCAGCCAAAGATGTACGGGGGAGGTGAGTAGAGTATGCTAAATCTTTGATCTCTTCATACAAATACATTTTTGTATATGGTAATGCTATTTATTCATATATACAGATGAAGTTTCTGCTATAGTGGTAGACTTGGGTTCGCACACTTGTAAAGCCGGTTACGCTGGTGAAGATGCTCCAAAAGCTGTCTTCCCATCTGTAAGCACACCTCTATTTCACTATCTTCTTCCACATTCATTTGCCTACATAAGGATCGAGCATATTTCTTGCTAGTGAAGCCTGCATAAGGATGAATTGTTGAGAACTACAATGCCAAGTTAGTTTTTTTCCCCCCCCCCAAAATTTAACTCTAAATTTGAACAGCCTTTACATATTTACATTATAATACCAATATCCCGCGAAACCTGAAGACGAAACAACAATTTGGCTCCTTCAAAATCGAAAAGAAAGCAAGTAGAACTCTGGACAGTCCTGTGGCTCCCCAAAAGAGGCGGAGTATGAAGATGAAAGGTTAAGGAGAAACACAGTGATCATGAGTGTCAACAGGACATTTTTAAGCAATAAAAACGTTTTGGGTAATGCCCCCCTACTAAAGATATTGTTCAGTAAGGCTGGAGAACCATCAATACCAAAACCTTTAGGATTGGAAATTGGAGTTGGTAAGTAATTTTCTTGGTCAGTTGGAAAGCTGATGCAGGTGCATCTAAAATGATGCTAGGCGCTAATAATCAACCTGACATGCTCCCTCTTTTAAATGGGCCGAGGCTCTCTAGTAGAACTGGCAAAAGAGGCCCGAAAATGTTAAATTGCCCATATTAACCCAGTTTTTAAAATATGGGATCCATATTTTGTAGTCATGGGTCAAATTTGGGCCCAAGCATGGAAAGTAGTTGGCCAAATATGGACACCCATCTCACACGTGGCTTTATAATAAACTAACACTAAAATCACCACATTTTCTCATTTCACAGCTGCACCTCTCTCAGTTTTTTTTTTCGTTCTACTGGCTCCCTTCTTCTTGATCTCTCTGCTTCTTCTCTCATCTCACATACTCAAGACATATATAGACATATATATACACAACCATCCCACACATACAAAACCACACACACATACACATAACAATAGATATGGTAGATATATGCTTATTTATATAGTTAAACATACACACATTCACAGTATATACTACCATACATATATACACACAACCACATAGACACTAAAATACTTATATAACTATACACACAGAAAAATCAATTTCTGTTCCGAAATTGGTATATGGTTCCCACAAAAAGAAAACAAAAAATGGGCCAACCTGACCACAACCCGGCCTAGATTTTGATATGGCCCAGATTTGACCCGCTCACATTCAGCCCAACCCAGATTCGGCCCGCCCACATTCAGCCCAACCCGCCTATTTGGCATTTTTACTCTTTAGGCTTGAACTCATGGGGCAGACTCACCTTTTGTATATGTGAATTAAGTTGTGCCATTACTATCAGCTAGAGCTTTTGGTACAACAGTAAGCACTTGTTCAAATCATTTGGTATCAGAGCGAGGTCATGCGTTTGAGTCACAAAGAGTGGCAATCAGTGGCAACCCATTGGGGGAATTTGATGCAGGTGCATCTAAAATGACGCGAGGTGCTAACAACCAACCTGGCATGCTCCCTCCTATAAATGGGCCGAGGCTCTTTAGGCTTGGACTCATATGGCATACTTAGCCTTTGTATATGTGAATTAAGTTGCGCCATTACTATTAGCTATAGCTTTTGGTACAACGGTAAGCGCTTGTTCACATCAAAAGCATCGGTCCTTAATAAAATAGGTAAGATCAGTGTTTAAAAAGGCGCAAGAGGCGTACGCCTCGAGGCGCGCCTCGAGGCGAGGCGCTGAAAAAACGCCTCGAGGCTTAAGCCTCAGGGCTGAATTTGAGGCTTACGCCTCAATGCGCCTCGAGGCTTACGCCTCGATGCGCCTCACGCCTCGCCTCACGCCTTTTTCCTGAGGCGCGGGAAAAAAAAAAAAAAAAAAAAAAAAAAAAAAAAAAAAAAAAAAAAAAAATCTTTCATTACAAAGTCTGTTTTTTTATAGGTTAAAATTCTTCATTTTTCTAAAATTGCACCTAACTTAAAAAAATGTTGTTTTAATCTACTAACTCTTATTCTTTTTTTATTTTAGTTTAGTTTTAAAGTTGCACTTAATTTTGTTTTTCTTTACTAATTTGTTTGAAATAAGTGTATAAATTTGTTTGAGACTATATTTTGTTACAAATATATAGTTTGTTTGAAATAAATGTACAAAATTAACTTCAATATGACTTTTTTTTAAAAGGTTTCTATTTTTTGTTTTTCAACTTATATTAATATGTTTTAACTTAGGTTAATATGTTTTATTATTTTTTTAATAAAGTTGCTATTTTTTTAATCTTAGCTTGAAAATCAATGTTTTTTTAATAAATTTGATTGTTAAGTTCCATTGATTAATTTATTGTCATATTATAAAAGAACCAATATGTGAATGAAGCTAAAAAAATGATTTTGCCAATACGATTTTGCATCGATTAATTTATTGTCATATTTAAAATAACCAATATGTTCAAATTGATTTTCTTTTTCTAAAAAGTTATATTGGGGGGAACAAAAAAATGTCAAACTATGTGAGAAAGCCCTCAAGGATGTTTTTTTTGTAGTTTTATTTTATATTTCTTTGTTATTTTATTTTTATGGTTTTATTAGTATTTTTTTAATATTATTTTGCTCTTTTTTTTTTTTTCTTTTCGGTGAGGCTTACGCCTCAAGCGCCTCGAGGCTTACGCCTCGCCTCGCCGCGACTAAAACGCCTCGCCTCGCCTTTCGCCTTTTTAAACATTGGGTAAGATTTCTGGAGGTAGCTTCATGCCCGGAGGGATAGTTTGTATTTTTACTTTCTTCTATTTTGCTCTTATTGGGACTGGTCTTTGTGGTGTTTTTCCTTGGAAAACTAGAGTCTCACATATGACAACTTCCTTTGTGTGGTGTACCACCCAAGAGAGCACTTTGACAATTAGTAATTTGAGGAAACGGGGAAATAGTATAGTTGTTTATGCAGAAAGTCCAGGAGAATGTGAATCTCTTTCTTAGTTGCTCCTCATCTGCTGTGTGGACTCTATTACTTTTATCTCTATAGGGTGCTATAGGGTGCGCTGCGAGGGAATTCTTATCTAGTTGGGGGAGGTGAACAAGGGTGCTATTTGTTGTTGTTGGTGCATTAGTGGAAGTGAAATAGGCGGCATTTTGACGTGTGTTTGTCCCATCTTGGATATGAAGCAATTTTCCTCGTGAATCTCGGGTGAGGGGAGGGTCTATTGGAGAGTTTGTTGATTTTTGGTTGAGATGTATATTTTTGGTGGGAGGTTTTGTAAGCTAGCTATAAATTTTCTGTTTCTCTTTTCTTTCTTCTCCCTTTTGTTCCTCTTTTATAGATTTGTTACTTGTAAAAAAAATAAAATTCGAATCAACTCTTGTAATCAATTTTGTTGGATCATTTGATTTATAATTTATATGGTTTAGGAATTTTTATAGTTACTGGCCTGTCTTTGCACTTCTTCCGTATGCTAGACACACCCAAATGTATTATCTTGCATTTCTCGATTTTTTTAAAAAATCTTTGTATGTGTCAATATTAAGGTTGTTGGATCAATTGATCAAATGGAAGTTGATGATCCTGATAATCCAGAGAAGAACTCCGCATCTGCTATAGATTCTAAATTAAAGGGAAAGCGTAAATTGTACGTTGGATCTCAAGCCTTGGGATATCGTCGGGATCATATGGAGGTCCGTTTATTGACTATGCTTTTGAGAAAATACAAGACATACCGTTGATGGTTCTATGTTTTGATCACGTATTCTGTTTAAACAGGTCCTGCCAACCATAAAGGATGGTGTTGTTGTTGACTGGGAATATGTTGAGAGCATATGGGACCATGCCTTGAGGTACTTATCAACTGCACATTTGTCTAGTTCTATACTTTGTAATCATCTGATCGGAAATAGAAAATGTTATTATAGTAAGATCACGAGACAAAGCTAAAGTGGAGAAGAGGTTCACCACATGGAAATAACACAAAACAAGAAGAAATATATAGGAAACATAAAAAAGAGAAAGGTTTAACAAACAAATTAACTAGAAGGCTGCCTTTCTACTCACATTGGAAGCTTGTAATGTACCTTATCCTATATTAATTTGAAGGCTATGTTTATATCTCTCTTCCTTCGATTCCCCACTTTTTAAAACCTCTATATTTCTTTTGGTTTATAATTATGCCCATCTTGAGCATTGTTCATCATTTTCTCCCTCATATTATTGATGGCCTTTTGTCACGTAGGGAATGCCTGTTGGTTGATCCAAAAGAGCATCCGATGCTGCTGGCGGAGCCATCTTCTAATACTCAGCAACAGAGAGAAAAGTGAGTTGTCAGGGAAAGAAACCTCTCCATCATCTGTTGCTGTCATACATGACTCAATTCTTCCTCCCTTTTTTCTGCAGGAATATTATTGGAAAATTTCCTTTCTTGACTTGCATGTAATTATGATACAAATGTTGGAAATCAATTTTATTCACACTGATCTCTATGCTTCTGTTGTAATTGTTGCATTGGTTGTCTATGTTCATAAACTTCATTTCATCAGTAAGAAAAATCTATTAGGAAAAATGCCATGGGGGGTGGAAATCGGTTATACATAATGCATACTAAGGGTGAGAAAAAAACCAGAAGGGATGAAGCCAAAAAACATGCCCATAGAACCCCTAACAAACCCCAAAAGGACAAATGCAAAGTAACTACAAATACTCCCTCAATGCTAGTTCCCAAAGAAAATCAACAAAAAGCAGTAAAATGTACACAGGGTATGCTATATGGAACCAAAAGAAAAAGAAAAATCAAACTCAAATGTATCAAGCGTAGGCACGGAAGTACGTCTCCCAGAAGCATCTCAAGTCTCTGTTCCTCCAATAGGACCATATGTGACACAAGGGGTAACATGCCAGTAATTTTTGAACTCCTTTCCTCACAAAAAACCCTCCTCTTCCGAACATAAACTTTAACACAGGACTTCGCCGACTTACATGAGTCAATGCCACAAAAATGATAAGCAAACAAACCAAGACAAACTCTCTTTAAATTATATTCAATGCCTTTGCCAGAAAAAAAGGGGCTACTATATATGGGGAGAGGACAAGGGAATCTTCTCCACATATTCTAACTAGCAATAAAGGAATGTTCTATTCTTTGTGAGGTCACGGGTCATGTCACCGTTAAAATGACATATGCCATGACATCACGAAATAAGTTTCTACATTCCGAACTAACTACAACATAAATATCTAAAATTAAGGGAAAGGGAATATGACAAATCAGAAAGATAACTACTAGTGTCCCCCCCATTGTTTTTATCATAAGCATTTCCTAACACACTACACCAAAGGGAAAATGATTTTGTTCATTTGGAATTTGGGTTCTTCTACTTCATTTTTATTTACTTATTTTATTTATTTTTTTATTTAATAGGAATATTTGTCCCTCTCCTTTTTTATATCATTCCTTAGAACGACTCCTTTGATGGGTGTTGCAATGGCTCTATTTGCGATATTTCTAACTATTATTTTGGAGATTTGTAATTCTTCCGTTTTATTGGATGGAATTTCAATGAATTGGATCGAACACCCCACAAGGCTCTTGCAACCTCAAAATGAACTAAAAGATGATCCATCGCCTATTTCTTGTAAATACTACACCAACTAACAAGAACTTAAGTTTACAACACTAGATACATAAACATTGTGCTCACCAACATAAAAATTGTGCTCACATAAACTCAATAATATACTAGATAATCAGTATAAGAGCTTAAGTTTACAACACTGTATACTTAAACGAACACGATTATTAACACAATTTAATAAGACATAATATATTAATAATAATAATGTTAATACGATTATAACATTGGGAAAAGGAAAAACCATTTCAAAAAGATCAACATAAATTTATTAGAGTAAAATACATTTGTAGTCCCTAAACTATCATACGGATTTCAAAACAGTACCTAAACTAAAATTCGTGTCAATATAATCCCTAAACTACAATTTTAGTCCCTTAACTATACATGTTTTAACTCAATCCCTAAATTATAATAAATGTTTCACCTCACTCCCTCGCATAAATTTTAAAAATTTCATAAATTATGCGAATATAATGCGACCAAGGAATAATTTATGATTTTTTTAAAAAAATTTGTCCTAGGGATTGAGTCGAAACATTTATTATATTTTAGTGTCTGATTTGAAACGGGTATAGTTAACGGATGTAAATTGTACTGGAGGGACTAAATTGACACAAATTTTAGTTTAGGACTATTTTAAAATCCGAGTGATATTTTAGGGACTATTAGTGTATTTTACTCAATTTATTACAAGTGCAAAAAGCACCAACGTAAAAAGGTCTAAGCTTTTTGTGCCTGACATTAAACCAAGTGAGCCTTAAGGCGTTTTTGCTCCACACGGCCTTAATATATGTTTTTCCACGCTTTATCGGATATTTTGAAATGCTCGAGGGATTTGAAGTAGAAGCCCAAAGAGATGCCATAAACTTCACCATTTTCCACACCTCATTTTCCACTCCTTTATCGTAAAAAATCCGGGATTTGAAGTAGAAGCCCAAAGAGATGCCATAAACTTCACCATTTTCCACACCTCATATTCCACCCCTTTATCGTAAAAAATCCTGCCACTATGCTCCAACCAATTATTCCATGACAGACCCATGGAAACACACCTCAACAAACACATAGTCTTCTCTCTTATCCCCAAAAGGCATCCAATCAGTGGTAATGAAATCATGTCATGATTTTGGGAATCCCTCACAATTCCAAATTCCTTGAATATTTAACCCTCCTTTTGCTTATATATCCATTTGTTTCTCTCATTTATTTCCATCTTGACATTCTTAATTATTTTGACCATCTATTATTAATAGTATATTCTCTGTTTCTGACTAAAAAAAAGAAGGAAGAAAGAAAGAAAGAAAGAAAAACTCTCCACCCCTTTCATGAGATTTCATCCTTTCCATAGGGGCTCTATCTTCCCCATATGGGGGTGGTTCTCTCTCTCTCTCTCTCTCTCTCTCTTGCCTCCTCCACTAAACTCACCTCCTTGGGTACTTTCGGCAATATATGACGGACTACGCCACCAAGAACAATTCCCCCCACAAGTGAAGTAAACCGTTTCACCTATGGTCCCACTAATTAAGATCATCAACATTTCCTTTTCGTGAGCAATTCATCTGGATTGTTGCATAGACCTCTTCCTTGGGCTATCTTTGTGAAATAAATCTAATGAGAAGAAAAAAATAAGGCGTTAAGAGACCCTCCTGGCCCAGCCCTAGATGCTGTAAGATTTTTTTTGGTTAAGCTTATTAGCTTTCGGTCTGTGGACCAGTGCAGGTGGGCATCTTCCTCCTCCTCCCTTTTTTGTTGCTCTTCTCAGATACGTGCACACTCGTAGGTCAAGTATTTGTACTCTGTCCCGCATTACATTAGGTGTTAAAATAATAGAAACATGACAATAAATTGTAAAATCGGAATAGTCTTCATACTTTGGCATGGTTTCAAAACTTCTAGGGAGTTAACATAGTATGCAGGAAAAGAAAACTGGGTAATTTCCTAAAGTTGTGTCAGTTAATGAAGGTGTAGCAGACTGAGTGGCAGAAGGGCAGGTTCAATAATTGCATTCATGAGATCTCAGCTTAGGGATGTTTAAATAAAATGTTACGATGGATTGATGATCAATACTGACAAATAGGAATAGAACTGTTGGTAGTGATATTATTCTGTTTGAAGGCTCTCCAACATTTCATTGGAATAGTGCTACGAGATGTGGATAGAGTTATTGGAAATTGTGACCCCAGTTGGAGATGAGGTGGATTTTTTTTTTATGACTACCTAAATAGTGAAGACAGTCTTTGTTCGAGTGTGTATAAGCTCTAAAAAGTGTGGATGCTTTACAATCTATTGCTTTCTTAGATCTTTATATGTTCTTTCTTTGCAAGCGTGTCTCTCTGTTGGATCTCTATGTATTTATCTTAAAAAGTTGCTCATATGAATTTAAATAAGGCCAGGGAAAATCCTTAGAGGCTAATGACCATATCTTGAATTCAATCAAGGATAATTTAATTTTAGAACATTATATCATACATCAACGTATGGATTTCCATAGTGAACATAAAAACTCAAATTATGGATTGAAGAATTCTTTATTTTCAAATGACAATGAGTGCGTCACATGATGTATGAGTTTCTTGTTTTGTAATGATATTTTTTCCTTTTTCGGCTCTTAAATTCTTACATATTGCATGTGTTTGGATATGTTTAATAACCCTTTTATTAATAAATGGAAAATATCCTGATTTCTCAACCTTTTAAAGTTTAGTTTCAGCATTAGCTTGTACATCTGGTTTTGTTTTTATTGATGGAAGTTGACTAATTACATATCTTACAGGGCAGCAGAGATCATGTTTGAAAAATACCAAGTTCCTGCATTATTTTTGGCGAAGAATGCTGTATGCTCTCTTCTCTATCCTGCACCTCCAACTTATATCACTTTTCAATGCGAACTGAAAATCTGTTATTCTATCTGCTTTTCTTCCTACAGTAAGATCATTATAGGTTGATTTGCTAATAATCGATTATAATTTTATTGTCAGGTTCTCACATCCTTTGCATCAGGACGAGCTACCGCTTTAGTTGTTGATAGGTAGGAGATTATGTAATGCTTTATAGTCATTTTGGCGCCAAACTAAATCTACATTGTTCTTATTTATGGGTGTTTTTTGGTCCGAATGGACTTCCTTCACATCATCTACTCATGTTATATCTGTTATTTTCTGTTGAATGATGGTTTATGGATCCTGGAGTTAGATTGCATGATGCTATATAAATTTTCAATTGAGATCAATCTAGAGTTCGGCATGGAATTATGTATTCACATTTAATTAGTTGTTATGTTTTTATCTTGATTCCTCAAATTTGTCTAAAGAGCTGGAGGTGGTCCCTTGAAAGAAGAAACATCTTGATGTAAAACACACACCACGGAACTAAGAACACTCGCAAACACCCAAAAAGATAAGTTTCTCTATTCAATTTGACAAATGAGGAGCTATTATGTCTATATATGTATATATATAGGTAATGTCCAAGATGTCCCAACTTATCAAAGAAAACAAAAAAAGAATTCCAAGAATCCTTAAAGAGGCCAAATGACCAAAAAGGACAAAAACTAATTACCATGCGATACAATTACCAACAAGGACAGAAAAATAAAGCATATACCCCTTTATTTACATCACTCTTCCTCCTTGAAAAGGTCTTGTCCTCAAGTTTCAGAGGAGAATGCTGCTGTTTCCAGTGGGACTATGATGACCGTCATAATCAATGCCTCGTGAAGGACTTCCCAGGATCTCAACCTTAACCTCAGCGGCATTATTCACAAAGGATGCTGGCTTGCAATTTTGAGAGTTTGGAGAGAAAGTTTGTCCAATTTTGAAAAGTGGGCTGAAGTCTCTTTTGTTGAGCGTCACAAGCCCTCCCTTCTGACTCTCCTCATCATTAATGGGCTGGGTAAAATCACGTCTTCCCCCAGTTAAATCACCCCTCTAATGGAATTCGACCTGTCGGATCCAGACTGAATTTTGGGCCCTAGTTTTCCGATTTTGGGTAGTAGCGCAAGTCATGCTGCTTCGCAATTTTTGGTACGAGACTCCTTCCCTTTGTGCGACTCAGCTAGGGGCAACACCACCATGAGTGGAGGTAAGGTGGTGCTGTGGGTCATCCTGCCAGCCTTATTTCTTGCATCATCTAGATCAGTAGTGCAAGCTGCCCATCAATTCGGTGATCTCTTTATTCCTAGTCTTCCATCTTCTGCTTTAATTTATTGGAACAATTATTTGATTCAGTTTGTTTGCGAGCCTTCGGCATAATGATTCCACACTTGAATGAGATCCACACTACTAGTTCACAAACACACGCACAAGTCCCCACACACCAAGAGCGCATGATGCTTCAATGCCAATTTGATGTAAATTGAATTGGGTGTGCCATCTCAACTAAAAATCATATGGTGTCCAGTGAAGGGAAGGCGCATCTATTATGGCGTTCAATCCTTGCAAGTCGCCCATGTACAGAGTAGTGTTGCATCCCACAACACATCTTCATCGTGACCTGGCTTTCGAGTTGCTTCATCTTTGAAGAGAGGGAGGTGGGAAATAAATGGGATAGAATTAAATGTCTGGTTAAAGGCTTACCACGGGATGGATGTTTTATTAATAGAAGATCACTGGAGGAGGGTCATCACATAAGTTTTGGCCATTGGGTTCTGTTACCTTGTCTGTGACAAACTCACCATTAGCAATCCTAACTATTGGTTTCTTGGCTCCTGCTTTGTTAGATCTAGTCAAAGCCCCAGCTGTTTCCATTTTCAGATTTATAATACGATCCTCCCTTAATGCCTGGATATTCTGAGTGTTGGCATGTGTGTGTTCTAGTTCTATCCTTTTCAATTTTTTTTTTGTTTATTTATTTATTTATAATCTATTGGCTACTGCAAATTATATTGATACTACCATCCGTTCTGCAATATCTTGAGTGTATCTTGTTATTTTAAGAACATCATATATTCTTTGACCTTCCAAATCCTCCAAAGGATAAACGCATTCAATATATCCATCTTCCTTGTGTTCTTTTCCTTATCCCCACCACTTCAGCGCATATATTTGTCTATGTGGGATTAGTTTACATATTCAATTTTTGTGGAATTGGTGATGGAATATCACAAAATTAATGTTACTACTATCATTTACACTGTTGAAAATGTGCCAATAAATTGAAACATGAGTCACTTTATTGTGAACTTTTCTGGGGATGCTGATCCACTTATTCGTTATGGTTCATGATTTCGCTATTTTTATTTCAAAATAACGCATTACATATATAGTAATGACTGTTACATACTCAGTATAGCTGTGGATATTATGTCTATTGATTGATTGATGTGCCTTTCAGCAACGTAGACAACAGTTTTTGTAATTTACTTTTGTTTACTATGTATTTACCTACCTTTTCACCTTAATAGTTTTTCTATTTGATTCATCAATAATAAGACTCCTTTTCCCTTTTCAATTTTTTCCCTTTCTTACTATTCCTTCTCTCTCTTTATACATCTGAAGCATATATGGTGGTTATTATTTTGACCTTTGTGGTGGAATTTCCAACACTCCTTATTTGTGATTCAGAGGTTGTGATGAAATTATCTATGGTCTTTTCATGAAATTATACAAGTTCTCAAGCTCTAAATTGCAACATATGTTGAAACACATAAATTCCAAATTTTGTCGAGTTTACCATGGGATTTAGAATTCCTATGTTTGAATTTCAGTCTAAGTTGTCTTCGGAGTCAGGAGTTTTCAGCGAGTTGGTTAAAGGCTTCCTCTTTGGTGGAATTTGAACTTTATATGGTTCAGATGTAGAGTGAGGTGATTTTCAGATGACTTATGTTTCTCTTTCAAATTCTTCATATACGAGCCTCCTTTAAAAATGAAATTTAGTATGAGCGCAGAACTCTTGTTGGTTTACAACTTAGAAGTGATAATTCTCTCTTTCCAGGGATATTGGGAAGGCTATGCCCAAGTCACCCTCAGTTTATGCTGGGGCTCAAGTGTTTAAGCATAGGCCCATCCCTAATCCAAATGTCGTCTTCCCAAACCTTAATTGGGATTGAGCTAGGGTTGTTTTGGGCTACTCATCCCAAGTTGAACCCTAGATAGATGTTACTCCCCATATTACCCAAAGCTAATTCCTCAGTCATTTTTTGTGGTATGTTATGGTGCAGTGGTGGATTGGTGTTTTTTTTTTTGTGTGCGCGCGTGTGTGTGTGTGTGGGGGGGGGGGGGATGATTTGAAAACGCAAGTTCGTAGTTTCATTGGCATCGCTGGGTAACTGTTTCTTTTAGTTTGGTCTGAATTTGTTAGTAAAATCTTCTTATCTGTTCTTAAGTTATCCGTTATATCCTGGCAATAATAAACTTGGATTTGTCGTCAATTTCTTTGTTCCGCATGGAATTGTTAACATTTCAATCTACCTGTGAAGCTCCAAGGTTTCCTTTTTGCCTTGTTTGTTATTCTTAGATTGATTGATATAATTGAAGCTAATCAATTGAATTGACAATTACTACTAATTGATTCAGCGGTGGAGGATCAACTACCGTTGCTCCAGTACATGATGGTTATGTTCTTCAAAAGGTATGCCTCTTGACCAAGTGGAGAAATGGCTTACCAGCTATTCTAGATACTATGTTTATTTCTTCAAAATTTAAGCAGGAGCTCAGCTATCTTAGTTCCAATTTCTATTAATTGAGAATTTTATAGTTGCCTTGACAGAGGATCTTTTCTTTTAATTATGTATTTTTATTTATTGCATGTGTACTTGGGTTGAAGTCCCTTCTTTGCACTATTCTAATACATCTATATATTGGATATACTTATATGTCTATTAGAGCTTCTAATCAATTGTATTCAGATTTCAGCTGCATATATTGGTCCTCAAAATTTGTTCCCTGTTTTATTTTCTGTAACAGAGTTGAGTCAGTTTGAAATCTATAATCGAAACTGAAATTCCTACTAATTGCTTAAACTTTCAATAGAAAGCGTTGTAGGCTTGGCTAAGAATTGGCTTGAGATCAATTGTATCTAACTTTAGACTTGTGCAACGCCTTTTACTTTTTTGGTTCTTCAATGGATAATTATCCTGGAAAAAAGAAAGACAATTTCTGATGTGAATAAGGGCATTTTCGTCATTTTTTTAGTCTTTTATTCTTTCTAGTATTGCATTGTATTTTCTTTTATTTTTCTTTTGTTAGTATTTATATTTAGAGGTGGGAAGGACAAGTGGCATCTAGGGACATAATTGTAATTAGTTCTATAGCTTAGAGCCCAAGTTACTTTCCACCCATAAATACTCTTTTGTTGCCTCATTTGAAGCATTCTTTCCTTTTGAGATATAATTGATTTGAGAGAGTTTAGACGAGAGTTATCTTTTTCTTGCTCCCATTTGACGTCTTTTACGTCAATTGATATCAGAGCCTCGTTGGATCTACCCGTTGTAAAAAAGGAAAAAAACTCGTAAGCAACGTCAAGATAGGTCCAAGAAGAAAGTGCACCTCCGTGGAAACGTCTAACGAGCATCTCGAGGAGGTTATTAACCGGTTAATGGCTCGGAAGGACGAATTTGGCGCCTGTCTTCCTCCACCGACAGCCACCGCTGGCCGCCCTCACAACGTTTCTGTGACACCCCGCCTAATTAAATACCGGGGGATCAATCCTTTATTAAATTAAATCAAGGTGAACAGTTGGTTCATCCTTAGCATCACTGTCGCAAAATAAAATTTTTCAATTTAAACACCCTAAATAATTAAGCTAAGTGTCAAAACAATTTAAAACTCTATTTCCATCTTTATTAAATCCCAATTTGAAAACCTTTTAAATAACCAACCGTTTAAGAATCACATAAGTGCTACGGATAGCAATCAACACAAAATAATTAATCCATCTAGATTAACCAAACCAAATTTAAGCTACAAATGAAACCATCCTGACAAGAATTAATACCCAAAGAGTACCGAATGCTGAAAATAAATAAACATACATCTCTGACAAATCTATACTGAATGGGAAATGGGCGACACTTGCCCTAACTATGAAGAACTATAACAAGAACCGAATCAATGGAGAGGTCGCCTACAGCAAAGACCTGCACGTCCAATCTAAAGAACCTATGCATGACGTCCTTGTAATATATACATATATATACAAGAGAGAAGAGAAAGTAGAAAACGAGTCAGAGCCCGATTGTAAAACAGTTTAAAATTAGTTTAGCAAGTTTTTAAAAAAAATAATTGCAACCAACATATTAGTGCGGCACTCCCTTGAGAAATTCTCACCTCTCTTCTAATGTGCACACCTATCGCACTAATATTCTCAACAGTTTAACTTATCTTAAGTTACTCGTAAGGTTTCAAGCCGACAATTTCCAATGTTAAGGAGGTTAATTTTATTTAACAGCACAATTTTTTCACATAAGCCTTAATTGATAATAAAGATTCTCAGTAATATATCATACTTTTCAAGCACTTATTCCCAAGTTGAAATAATTATTCTTTTCTTACATACCATAGTCACAGTAGGTAGTTCCCAAATTCCAGTTATATATATATATATTAAATACTCATATAATATATATATTCTAACAACACCCCACATAAAATCTATGGTGCGAGCATACTCTGCTATCCAGTCTCCGTATCACTCATACTAAGGGAAATACTAGTCCGGAATCACTCTCGAACTGTATTAACACAAATCACATTCAAATTGAGGCGAAGCATAGTTCCGAGTCACTAAGAGGTCAGCACATACCCTCACGTCTCTTAGGACCGTCTGACTATCGATCCGATAGCCTGTACCAAGGATCCCTATCTTCTAGGGTACGAGTCAATATCCCCCATAAAGGTCCCATCGAGATAAGACTGTCCCAGCGCGGTAACCTCAGGGATAGCAAGTAGCGCAGGCATGATTTTTACACATTTATAGTATATGCACAAACACAGTCATATATGTATACTACTATTCCCATATCAAATTTAGGTACACTCTCACGGCTCATAATTATGATATTTATTTTTATTACTCATTATTTAGTTATCACGTATAACGGTTTATCTCTTATTCTTATTCATAGGATTATTCCAACTTACTACGTAACACACGTGGATTCCTATCTCCCAAAGTGTAATTTCAGTAGGTACTTATTCATTTTATAACGTAACTTCCTTACGAGCCTCACCCTTTAACACATATTTCCATTGCCCCTTATATGTAAAACATCCCCCGTGAAATGCTAATTTCGTCTTACATCAACGGTTCCATATATTTCTAAAGTCCTACTGGTCTTCTTTATATCCCAAAATATTCTAACATTTATATCCAAGAAGGTCTAATCATTTAAGTTGGAACGACCTATTAAAAAGGGAATATGAGTTATACAGGAGGGGTCGATCGATCGATGGCAGGTGTTCGATCGATCAAATCATCAATCGATCGAATCATCGATCGATCGATGCTCTAGGGTCGATCGATCGATCAAGCAGGTATGGCAAATCTGCAGAATTTCCAATTACGGGTTTCCTCTTCCAAAATCATCCAAAACGATATCTTTGATTACCAAACTCCAAATAATTTATACTACAAGTATTATAACCTCAAATAAGTGATTTCTTATGTCAAGCATGCGGATTTCCATCATGAAAAACGAATTAAAAGGGCATAATCCATAAAAACATCAAGAACCCTAATATTTCTTTTGTTTAGTTTCTTCCCATTCTTTTACCAGATTTCATACTCTTTATATACTGTAATTTCGTGGTTCAATCTCTACATATGAATTGGGTTTCCAGAATACATCTATTACTCATACAACACGCGAATTCAAATCTCCAAAAATGGGTTTTTCTTTCACAAAACTAGTCCTAATCAATCCTAGGCTAATATTGATGGAGCATTAATTGAAATAGAGTAAGATAGATACTTGCCTGAAATTCAAGGTTCTGATTTCGTGGATGAAATGGTATGGTTGCGTTCCCTGTCGCGCGATCTACGTTTTGGTGGTGGTGGCGGTGCAACTGGATGAGTTCTTGGCCTTGGATTGCTTAGAAAGCTTTCTACCTTCCTCTCTAATGGCCTTTCTAAGGTTTTGAGTTTGCTAACCCTAAGAGACAATTCCAAATGGCTGATATAACCTAATTAAATTCGTGGGTTTAATTACCCAAAAATGCAAGATGTCCATAATACCCTCCCGAGATGTCAAATAGGCCTAAAAACGCCCCGAGACCCAAACTAAACCCCCGGATACACTTTTCTGACTATCTCGACCCTTTCGGACACATTGGCGCACTCAAAACGACCATACGAGCAACTTATAATTTATTCACTTTATATGATAATAATTTAGTCCTGACACGACACAGGCGTGTCTCGACTTAAATTTCCATAATTGCCATTTTATTCACTCGTGACAATTTTTAACAAAAAATCAATTCTACATATTACTTTACTCAATAAGTAATATCTAACGGATCAACAAACTTTCAATAATTACTAACTCACATCACGTTAGAAAATATAAAAATAAATTTTCGGATTAATATTAAATTAATATCTCAATTTAAATTTAATAAATCCCCAGTTATAAAAGCCATAAGAATACGGGGTATTACAGTTTCGGCACCATCTTAAAACCCTAACCCTACTTCCCCAAATTCATCCCATTCAACAGCTCTACCCCTTAAAAATCGAAACCCTAATCTCAAATACCCCCCCCAAACACAAAACTTCTTGGCCTTTCTCCGGCGCCGGCGAGCCACAAAATGGGGCAGAACCCCTCGACCGCCGACCCCAGCCACAAAAAAAGGGCAAACACCCTTATTCCTCCGCACCTTCCACCGTCTTGCCCTTAAATTCTTCTAAACAAAATGGGGACTTTATTGCAAAGTTTCAGAGGCTCAAGTCTTAAGGAGATGTGCCTTTTTAGCTTTGATATAGGAGGTGTGGGGAGAGGAATTGTCACACCCCAAACCGAAATCCATTCTGATCAATTATTTTTATAATAATTAAATTAGAATCTTCAGCCCATTTGAAATATAATTCATTTCTCAATATTTTCAATCATAATGTACATAATGAACAAAATACTGTTTTTTGTACCATAACATAATTAGCATTAGAGTCATATTTAAGCGAACATGAAATACTATTATTAACTATTACAATTATTAAGTTAAACCACTCTAACTCATTATATACCATGCGTGAGTGTAGTAAAATCCTCAATGTGACAATAACAAAATCCCCAAGTCTAAACCTCAGTTTTTTATCTTTTTAACGGTGCAACTCTCAAAATCACCGATCATATGGTATCCTAGCTGGCAACGAACAAACCTGAAAATGTTAAATATAAACATTAAGCAATAAGCTTAGTGAGGTACTCCTTCCCTGCAATGAATTAACAGTTCTATATCAAATAGGTGGATATAAAATCCAAACAATCCTACCCGCTATGGCAATCTAAAATCCTGGACAGAAGTTCCAACAAATCCTTGTCATAAGACAAAACAAATCATTGGATCTTTGTCCAATTCCAATCTTGGATCATAAGACCCAAACAATCTTGGATATTTGAATATCCAAACAAATCCTGAATACCGAAGTATTCAAACTGATACTCTTAGAGCTATATTCATATCCAACATAGCATTTTCATATCTATATATGAAACAATCATAAGTACACTCACCTTGGCAACTTAACAAGCTTTTCCTTTTCCTTTGTCCGGTAATTGTTCAACCGATTCTTCTTCCATTCCTATCATTCTTACAATATTAGTATCATCATAAGAATATTAAGAACCCAAAGAATAACTTAAATGTAACCCAATTCATAAGCATCATATGATTCCATTCAAATCTTTTATCATAAATAAAGTTCCACCTAAATTCATGTTACATATCCAAATCATAGCCCAAAAATTCTTTAGTTTCTTCTTGGTAATCCAACCCTTAACATGTTAGGTTTCCAATACAAAAGACGACACATCATTTCAAGTTTCCTAGAGTAAGATATGCCCATTTCTTCATAACATAGTAAATCTGCCATACAAGCTCTTCTAGTATACAGTCAACTTCCACGAATTTTTATAATTTTCCTAACTCATAACTTTCTATGATTTTCCATACATTTTCCATAAACATACTGAATAATACAATATTAAAGTTTCATAATTTTTAGAGTTCATTTGCTGTACCAAATGGCACACCAAATTCAGATTATGTAAGCACAAACCCCAAGGACAACAACTATGTACCAACTTACAGCCATCACCAAGGTCTAACCACAAGGAGTTTAATTCAAATTTTCGGATATGCTTTGCATATATGAGTCTATTTTAATCTCCAATTGGAATTACTCAATTCCATTAACTATACAAGAACTTATGAAAGTTTGAATACACAAGGGTTCTAAATAGAGCAATATAAAGGGTTTACACATTCAACTTTCTTCAAACTCGTATTTAACCATACATATACATCAAGGCATGAAGGTTTTGTAAACAATTAATGATTTCTATCATTTCAATCAGTAATACAAGAAAAATAACAAGATTTATGGATAGAATCACCTTAGGGACTTTACGTAATTTTCTATGAATTTTCTCAATTTTTCTTCTCACATTCTTCTTCCTAAACAATTCTCTTTCATCAAGCTCAAACTCTCCAAAACCGAACCAAGGGTTAAATTTGCTGAAGAAGTAGGTGAGATTGAGAGGTTTAAGTCGGCCAGACCAGCGTCCCCTTCCAACCAATCAAAACATAACACGTGGTGTGCTAATAAGACAAAATACCACTTAAAGGATGGACAGATTTTCCGTTGTTTCGTAATTTCAGTATAACTTCTTTCTAGAACCTCCGTTTAACACACCGTTTGTTGTGTTACAAACCTAATTCATATATCTACAACTATCTAGTTTTCACCTTGAGTCAATTGTTATATTATAAGGGTCAAAACTAGTCTTCAACATGAACATTCCTGCCAAAAACTTCAAAATTTTATGTTTGTAACCAATTCGATATTTCATGATTTTTGAAGGTAGGATTAGACTAAATATAATAACTTAACATTATATATATTAATAACACATTATCCATATCAAGGTAACTATGATTCAAACATAATTTATCATAATTATATCCGGGTTGTCGTAACTCTCCCTCTGATAGGAAATTTCGTCCCCGAAATTGACATACCTTGATTGCTCGAGTCAAACAATTACGGATAACCCATTTTCATGCTATCCTTGCTTTCCCATTTTGCTTCTTCCATGGAATACCTTCTCCACACAACTTTCAGAAGTGGGATCACTTTGGATCTCAATATTTGTTCCTTCCTATCCACGATAGCAAGTGGTTCTTCCACATAAGTCTTCCTTCAACTCAATAGGTTGTTCCACCAATACATGTGAAGGATCCGCTACATTCTTTCTCAACATAGAAACATGAAAAACATCACGTAATTGGGCTAACTCCGGTGGTAATGCTAACTTGTAAGCAACCATTCCGACTTTCTCAAGAATTTTATAAGGTCCAATGTAGCGTGGACTTAACTTCCCTTTCTTTCCAAACCTCATAACTCCTTTCTATGGCGATATCCGAAGAAACACATAATCCCCTTTTTGGAATTCCAAATCTTTCCGCCGTTTATCCGCTTAACTTTGCTGTTTGGTTTGAATTGTTTTCAATTGATCTTGAACAATCTTCACTTTTTTAGTGGCGACTTCAATCAATTCTGAATCCTCTATCTTCCTTTCCCCAACTTCACCCCAACACACCCGTGTACGATACTGTCTACCGTACAATGCTTCGTATGTAGCCATACCAATAGTAGACTGAAAACTAATGTTACATGCGAATTCTATCAAAGGCAAATATTCATCGCAAGTACCTTTGAAATCAAACGCACAAGCTCTAAGCATATCCTCCAAAATCTGTATTGTCGTCTCAGACTGGCCATCTGTCTGAGGATGAAAAGCCGTACTAAACTTTAAGTTAGTACTTATATCATATTGCAAACTATCCCTAAATCTGAATTTAAAAGTAGGGTCTCTATCTGAAATAATAGATACAGTTGCTCTATCCAATCGAATAATTTCATTAACATACAATCTAGCATACCTATCAACTGTATACGTAGTCTTGACTGCTAGAAAATGAGCTTACTTGGTCAACTTGTCCACCACTACCCAAATTGAATCTGACTCCACAGGTTTTTGATGTTCCACTTTCACTTGCTAACAAATAAGGCATCTAGCAACAAAATCAGCTATTTCCTTCTTCATATTATTCCACCAATAATGCTCCTTCAAATCCCTATACATTTTAGTACTACCAGGATGCATAGTATAAATAGAATTATGAGCCTCATAAAATTTTTTCGCTTTTAATCCCTCCACATTAGGCACACATAATCATTGCTTATACAATAAAGTGTTATCATTAACGATACAAAAATCATCAGACTTACCATCCTTGGCATCTTGTCCTTTCTTGAATACAGGTAGCTAACAAAGGCCTCACGCTTACATGAGCAAAGAATCTGTCCTCATTTGCTAACTGCAATTCCACTCCCATCAATCTCAACTCCATAATGTGAACTCTAGCACACCAAATACAAGATAACCTGCTCGAAGCCTTTCTACGCAGAGCATCTGCAATTACATTCGCCTTCCCTGGATGGTAGTGAATTGTACAATCATAGTCTTTAATTAACTCCATCCACAACCTGTGTCTCAAATTCAACGCCTTCCGAGTAAATAAATACTTAAGACTTTGATGGTCAGTAAAAATTTCACATACTTCACCATATAAATAATGACGCCATAATTTCAGAGCAAACACAATAGCAACAAGTTTCAAATCACGTGTAGGATAATTGCGTTCATGTGTACGCAACTGTCTAGAAGCATAACCAATAACCTTACCATGTTGTATAAAAACACAACCCAACCCTTGATGTGAAGCATCGGTATAAATAACAAAACCATTTCCACCATGTGGATTGGTAAGAACAAGTGCAATTACCAACCTCTTTTTCGATTCTTCAAACTATTTTCACAATCAGAATTCCATTCAAACTTAACATCTTTCCGAGTTAATTTAGTCATTGACAAGGCAATTGAAGAAAATCCCTTTATAAACCTCCTATAATACCCAGCCAAACCCAGAAAACTCCTCACCTCAGTCACATTATTGGGCATCTCCCATTTTACAATAACTTCTACTTTTTTGGATCAACATATATACCATCCCCAGAAATAACATGGCCTAAAAGTACAACTTGTGATAGCCAAAAGCCACACTTGCTAAACCTAGCATACAACGGTTTATCTTTCAACACATCCAAAATAGTTTTGGGATGCTCTTTATGTTCAATCGTATCGCGTGAATAAATCAGAATATCATCAATAAAAACTATCACAATTAAATCAACAAAAGGATGCAGTACCCGGTTCATAAGATCCATAAATACAGCTGGAGCATTAGTCACTCCAAAAGGCATCACGAGAAACTCAAAATGACCATACCAAGTACGAAAAGCAGTTTTAGAAATACCACTCTCCTTCACCCTCAACTGATGATAACCTGATCATAAGTCTATCTTTGAAAATACTTTAGTCCCCTACAACTGATTAAACAAATCATCTATACGAGGTAAATGATACTCGTTCTTAATTGTAGATTTGTTCAGTTACCTATAATCAATACACAAACGCATAGTACCATCTTTCTTTTTCACAAATAGAGCTAATGCACCCCCATGGAGATACACTAGGCTGTATGAACCCCCTATTAAGTAAATTCTGCAACTGAATCTCGACTTCTTTCAACTCAGCAGGTGCCATTCTATACGGTGCTATAGAAATAGGGGTTGTCTCCTATGCTAAATCAATACTAAATTCAAGTTCTCTCTCCGGAGGTAACACAGACAACTCACTAGGAAACACTTCTGGAAAATCCTGTACAATAGGAACATCGACTAATTGTAAAGCCCCCTTCCTAGTGTCAAGAACATATGCAATAAGACCCTCACAACCCTTACTCAACAATTTCCTCGTCTGAATAGCAGAAATGATGCAACTGGGAACAATTTTCCTTTCCCCCACAAATTTAAATTCAAACTCACCCGACATATTAAAAACAACTTCCTTATGAAAACAATCCATAGATGCATTATATTTAGATAACCAATCCATTCCCAGAATTATGTCAAAATCAGATATATTTAATGGAAGTAAGTCTATAACTGCATCTCTAACCCCACAGTTAAACACAATCACGGAAAACATATTCTGCTACAACCATATCCCCCACAGGCATATAAATACCCAAATCCACATCTAAACGAGAACATGGTCTACTCAGATATATAGCAAAATCATAGAACACAAAAAATATGTGGAACTGGGATCACCTAAAATATTAGCACTTTTATTAGAAACAAGAAATGTACCCGTCACCAGTAACTTGAGTATCTTTCATCGTAAAGACTCGTTAACCTGGCCTGGAACCACTAGCTTTTCCTGTGCTCACACTTTTCACTCCACTGCCTGGAGATAACACTCTGCTTGCTTCTTCACTAGGTGTTGCTGGAGTCTCTGCCAAATGCGAACAATTCTTCTTAACATGCCCCACTTGACGACAATGGTAGCATTCCAGTCCTTTAAGCTTTAGGACACTCAGATTTATTATGCCCTTCCTCTTTACAAAAGAAATATGTAACAACTCCCACTGTAGCCTCACTTCTTCCCGTTCTCGTAACTAGACTAGAAGATCCTCCACCCCTGGTATCTCTACCAAATCTCCCCTAACCTCTACCACTATCTCCACCACCTCTCTGAAATTTATGAAGTTTCACCTTAACACTTCCACCCTCACTTCCCTTCGACTGAAATGAGTCAAATCTACTTCTCTTAAAACTGTCTCTACTCCCTGCCCCTTGGTTCATTTGCCTTTCTGCTATCATGGCTTTGTTCACCAAAGAAGAATAATCTTGTAACTCATAAGTAGTCACTCGATTTTGAATTGGCCAAACTAGCCCCTCTTGTAACTTACTATATTTCTCTTCCTCATCCTTCACATACTTTGGAGCGACAAAGCTGTAAATTTAACCTCATATTGCCTCACAAGCATTTTCCCTCGGGTCAAATTTATAAATTCCCTCACCTTCCCCCTCCTATAAACTTTAGGAATATACTTAACATATAAAGCTTTAATAAATTCAGCCCAAGTAATAACATCAGTACCTTCCATCCTGGGCACCAAATGGTTGCTGACTACCCACCAATATTTAGCCTCTCCTTTCAATCTAAACACAGCCAAATTCACCTTGTGGTTATCTGGAACTTTCATCATTGCAAAGATATTCTATAGATCTCTAACCCACATCTTAGCTTCCGTAGGTTCAAATGACCCCGAATATTCTGGTGGATTCAACTTCAAAAACTTTTCATGCATGGAATCTTTAATTTCCATCCTTGCCTCTTTCTTAATTCTGGCTACAATCTTTGATTCCAAATATCTAGTTTGCTGTCCTGTCATTAATGCCATATTTCCTTTCTAGTTGTTTTGCTATCCTTATCATTGCTTGTGCCATTATTTGCATCTCTGTAGACTGCTCATTTTCTCTAACTTTTCCTTCAGTATCCTCATGTATATGTGAAGCTACTCCTTCTCTATGTTGTCCATCCCCAGGTTCCATCTGTAATTATCTGTAATACAACAAAGTTTTAACAACCAACATAAATAGTTTATAATACTAAATTATTGGTTAGAACATAAACAATATCAAAGCAAACCAATAACTGCCATCTAACCGTCACACACGTCCAAAATTTATAACCTAGACGCTCTGATACCACTAATTGTCACACCCCAAACCCAAATCCATTTAGCCCATTTGAAATATAATTCATTTATCAATGTTTTCATGCATATGTACATAGTGAACATAATACTGTTCTTTGTACCATAACATAATTAACTTCAGAGTCATACTAAGCGAACATGCAATACTATGATTAACTATTACAATTATCAAGTTAAATCATTATAACTCAATATATACAATCTGTGAGTGTAGTAAAATTCTGGTGTGAATATAACAAAATCTCCATGTTTAAACCCCATCTCTTTCAGCTCTCAAAATCACCGATCATATGGTATCCTAGCTGGCAACGTACAAACCTAAAAATGTTAAATATAAACATTAAGCAATAAGCTTAGTGAGGTACTTCATCCCTGCAAGGAATTAACAGTTCTTTATCAAATATGTGGATATAAAATCCAAACAATCCTTCCCGTTATGGTAATAACAAATCCTGGTACAAAAGTTCCAACAAATTCTTGTCATAAGACAAAACAAATCATTAGATCTTTGTCCAATTTCAATCCTGGATCATAAGACCCAAACAATCCTAGATCATAAGGCCCAAACAATCTTGGATGTTTGAATATCCAAACAAATCCTAAATACCGAAGTATTCAAACCATTTCGCTCTTAGAGCTATATTCATATCCAACATATCATTATCAAATCTATATATGAAACAATTATAAGTACTCACCTTGGTCTTTGTCCGGCACTTGTTCAACCGGTTCTTCTTCTTTTCCTATCATTCTTACAATATTAGTATCATCATAAGAATATTAACAATCCAAAGAATAACTTAAATGTAACCCAGTTCATAAGCATCATATGATTCCATTCAAATCTTTTATCATTAATGAAGTTCCATCTAAATTCATGTCAAGATATTTAACATATCCAAATCATAGCCCAAAAATTCTTTAGTTTCTTCTTGGTAATCCAATCCTTATCATATTAGGCTTCCAATACAAAAGACGACACATCATTTCAAGTTTCCTAGAGCAAGATATGCCCATTTCTTCATAACATAGTAAATCAGTCATATAAGCTCTTCTAGTATACAATTAACTTCCACGAATCGAGTTTTCATAAGTTTTCAACATCATAACTTTCTATGATTTTCCATACATATTCCACAAACATACTGAATAATACAATATTGAAGTTTCATGATTTTTGAGTTCATTTGCTATACCAAATGGCATACCAAACTCAGGTTATGTAAGCACAAACCTTAATGACAACAACTATGTACCAACTTACAACCATCACGAAGGTCTAACCACAAGGAGTTTAATTCTAATTTTCGGATATGCTTTGCATATATGAGTCTATTTTAATCTCCAATTGGAATTACTCAATTCCATTAACTATACAAGAACTTATGAAAGTTTGAATACACAAGGGTTCTAAATAGAGCAATATAAAGGGTTTACACATTCAACTTTTTTCAAACTCGTATCTAACCATACGTATACATCAAGGCATGAAGGTTTTGTAAACAATTAATGATTTCTATCATTTCAATCAGTAATACAAGAAAAATAACAAGATTTATGGATAGAATCACCTTAGGGACTTTACGTAATTTTCTATTAATTTTCTCAATTTTTCTTCTCACATTCTTCTTCATAAACAATTCTCTTTCATCAAGCTCAAACTCTCCAAAACCGAACCAAGGGTTAAATTAGCTGAAGAAGTAGGTGAGATTGAGAGGTTTAAGTCGGCCAAACTAGCGTCCCCTTCCAACCAATCAAAACATAACACGCGGTGTGCTAATAAGACAAAATACCACTTAAAGGATGGACAGATTTTCCGTTGTTTCGTAATTTCAGTATAACTTCTTTCTAGAACCTCCGTTTAACACACCGTTTGTTGTGTTACAAACCTAATTCATATATCTACAACTATCTAGGTTTCACCTTGAGTCAATTGTTATATTATAAGGGTCAAAACTAGTCTTCAACATGAACATTCCTACTGAAAACTTCAAAATTTTATGTTTGTAACCTATTCGATATTAGATGTTTTTTGATGGTAGGATTAGACTAAATCTAATAACCTAACATTATATATATTAATAACACATTATCCATATCACATACGGTTAGCATGATTCAAACATAATTTATCATAATTATATGCAGTTGTCACAGGAATAGTAATTTTATTTGAAGAAAAATGGGTTGAAAAATAGATGAATTTGGAAAAGTGTGAAATATACAACTTTGGCATGGGCTTCTGACTTCAAACAATTCAAGGATATCTGTTATTTTGTAGCATTATGGGCTGGTACAATGTGGTCTTTTGAGATTGCGTAGCTGCAACTCTATTTGCTGTTGTATTCCTGGTGGTCATTGCTGTGTACGAAATGGCTTCCAGTAGATGATTGTGGGTTCTACTTGTTTGTGGTTTTGTTGGCTTTTGGCAGCTGTTGATGTACTTGCTTTTTATTTCTTTTTTTCCCCTTTTGATAGTCATATTGTATAGATGGACTCCTGGTCTATTCTCTCTCTCTCTCTCTCTCTATATATATATATATATATATATATATATATATATGTTCTATATGTCAAATGAAGCACAACCTGCATCACTGTGCACGTTTGAGAATTTGAAAAATCTCCAAAAAGTAGGATTTAGGTGTCCGTGGAAATCAAGTAATATTATAAAATATATCCTATTGTTCGACTTTCATACAGAGTATTCATCAATTCTTGAACTAGAAGTTATTTCCGCAAATCGCAAACATAAAGAAAAAGATTGTAACAGAATGAAGTGTAAATGTTTAAATCGTTTATGAACATACATACATATTCGAACGCCCAAACCATTATCTAATTTCACCAATCGATACCTTTATTCGAGATCACCGCTTGAGTAGGTGTTGGAAGTTGATTTGCAACAACATGACCATTCTGAGCACATGCATATTAATGATGTTAATGAATAGAGTGGTTCAGTTTACATCACTAACTTTCTAATCTCTCTCTCTCTCTCTCTCCTTTTTCTTTTTTGATATCTTGGGGTATGCAGGCATCTTTTGACCCCAAGGATATGTTTAGGCCCTCCAATATGCACACACTAGGACTCACCATGGTTGGTGGCTTTCAGAGGATTTGAACTCTTCACATCCAGGGGATGTGTTAAGAGCCAATGCCACTTGGCTATTCTCTTGGGAATTAATCTCTTCCTTTCTTTGGTTAACACTCTATACTCTCTCTCTCTCTCTCTCTCTCTCAAAAAGTTCCAAAAGCAAACCAAAATATATCTCCTTTTACCTTTACCTTGACTTATAGATGGTCACTTAAATTACACAGATCTTAATTAGGTCTAGGATTATTAGCAAAATTTTTATGATTGTGCTAGAATACTACAAGGCGAGGAGACCCTGGATCATATTCTTCTACATTGCTTATTTGCATTTTTTATGGAGTAAGGTGTTTGAGGAATTAAATCTGCTGGGGCTTTGCCTTTGAAAACTATGGATTTGTTGCTATTGGAATTCATAGGTCTCGGGGATAATTCTAAGGTTGCTTGTTTAGGAGGTGTGTGGTAAATGGTAATGACAATGTTTTGGCACATTTGTAATGAGCGAAATTGCAGAAGATATAGAAGAGAGTAAGAATTGGGTCAGGGAGAAAATTAAATTTGTTGCATCCGTATGGTCTTTAATGAGACCTTTTTAAAACATCCCACTGAACTTGATTTCTATGAGCTGGACAGATGTTCTATCGTAGAGTTCGAAGTAATTTTTGGAATTATTTTTGACATTGGGTGCTGAAGGCTGCTTTTGCGTTGTGATGTGTTATGCAGTTTTGTTTTTGTAGTGCTTTTCTAGGGCAGGTCCATCTTATCTTTGTAATCTTTCCTCTTTATATTAATTAATTTCTTTTGTTTCTGATTAAAAAATTTAATTCAAAATTGGATATGCAGTTGGTGTGAATTGGAATCTGATTCTAGTGCACTGACCATTTTGCATTTGTATCTAGATTCTAGAGAACTTTGGAAGATATTCATGTGACGCAAATGACGTCAAATGGGAGTAAGGAAAAAAAGATAATTCTCTCTCAAACTCTCTCTAATCAATATCTCAAAATATGGAAAAGTATGCCTCAAATGAGGCTACAAAAGAGTATTTATAGGAAGGAGGTTGCTTGGCTTCTAAGCTAAGAATCTAATTACATTTATGCCCCTAAGTGCCAGAACAAATAAGGAAAATACAATGAAATACTAAAAATAAAAGAAAGACTAAAAATAACAAAAATACAATAAAACCCTAAAGATACTAAAAATGACACCTAATTCTTCATTCACATCATTCTCTCCGCTTTCGAAAAGTTCGTCATCAAACTTTAAGATTGAGGTCGAATGCAAAAATTCCAAAAATTGCAGAAAAGACAACTTGAGGGGCCAAAACGTAATTTCTGAAATGTTGAGGAAGATTCTTCAATTCTTGCATCAATCTTCAACTTCTTCCTCATGCCACATATGTCCCATCATAAAAAATATGGACCACTGGGGTCAAAAATCAAGGTTTTGGTGACAAACCCTAGTTTTTGCAATTGTTCTTGGTGGGATTGGGTCAGAATGTGCTGAATTTGGGTTGAATTTGTGGGAGGAGGGTTCTTGATTAGTTCTTGGTAATTTTGGAGGGTTTGGGTGGGTTGACTTAGGGTTTCAAAGGGTGGGGTATGTGTATGAGGGTTTCCAATCACGAGAGGAGAAATGGGGAGGCTAGGGCTTGTATTAGAGTGATTCTTGGGCTGATTTTCTGGAGTGGGGTCTGCAATTTGGGCCAAGACTAAAATCGATCCATTATGAGGTTGACCCGCATGGGTTGATCGAAAACGTCGAGAAATGAGTCGGTCAAGTTCGGGAGGTAAATCGACAAGGGAAGATGACCGTCGGCCTTTGTTTTGTAGGCAAAATACTCGAAATTGTCAACAGGGGCTTCGGTTCCGGCTTTGGGCGGTTCTAGATTTGTTCGGGATTGGTTCTTGAATTGTCGGTGGACTTCTTGCATAGAAACTACAATTGCAGACGCCAGAATTGGGGTGTGGTCCTGAATCGGAGGTTGTTGGTGAACTGTGTGGCAGAACTGGGTTTGTAGGGCTTGGAAAAAAGGCTCGGCTGCAGTCGGCTGGGTTTCTAGAGGTTGACGGTGTCGTAAGTGGTGATGGATGGCTGGAGAAGGGTCTCCGGCCATCGAAGGGACATCCATCCTCTGTTTCGTGAAGTTGTGGGTCAGAGTTAGGTCAAAAGAGGTGAACGGGGTTGATCGGTGTTGGTTTGGGCAGTCGCGATCCTTCTGGGAAGGATTTAGGGCTGTTCGGCTAGTGGGTAGAGGCGGTGGGGTGCCACCTTTCGTGGTGGTGCTGTCTTGGAGGTATAAGGGGCTAGGGTTATGATTTTTTTTGGGGTAGAGGTGTGAAATGGGCTACAGAAGCATAGGTAGAGGGGTTTGGGGGGGTTAGGGTTAGGGTTATTGGTGGGGGTGGCTCAAGGTGTCATTGGGGGTGGTGGCGGGGGTAGGTCGAAATTTGGAGGTGGAGGTCGTGGTGTGATGGTAATTTGGGTGGTGGATTTCGTGCATTGATCTAATTTATTTGGACCTTCAATTGGTTGAGGGCTTCCCTGATTTGATCGAAAGGATTTGCGATGAGGTGTTCATCTTTTCTTGGACCCACCTTGACGACGTTTATGAGTTTTTATTTTTTTTACAACAACAACCGGTGGTGCGACTAGGCTCTGATACCAATTGACGTAAATGATGCCAAATGGGAGCAAGAAAAGATAATTCTTTCTCAAACTCTCTCTAATCAATATCTCAGAGTATGGAAGAATGCCTCAAATGAGGTTACAAAGGAGTATTTATAGGAAGGAGGTTGCTTAATCTAATTACATTTATATCCCTAAGTGCCAAATAACCTTTCTTCTTCTAAATACTAACAAAAACGGAAAATACAATGAAATACTAAAAATAAAAGCAAGGTTATAAAAAATGTGTGCGTGACCGATGCGTCGAGGCCAAGCCTTAAGCCTTAGAAGCCTAGGCAGGTCTTAGGCGTAAAAAGACGTTTAAGCATTTTTTAATATATTTTAACATTTTTAACTATAACAAGGCTATTAAAGATACTAAAATGGTACATACCTTAAAATATATCTGATATATGCAAACTAAAATACTATTTTTTTTTAAATACTAAGAAAAAACAAAAAAAATGAAAAAACGTGCGTTCTTTTTGGACGAGAGGTAGGGAGGATTGGGATACCATTTGTCTTTTGATTGTTTTGAATGAGATATTGGTCCGTTTTAAAAAAAAAAGTCTTTAAAAGGCAATATCGTTTCACTAAAGCGTTTTTGTTTTAAAAAAAAAGTGCGCCTTAAGCCTTTTACCAAGAATAAGACGTAAAAGACTTAAGGCGGGGCGTTTCTCCCAAGCCCTAACCCTAGACGGAGCCCAGACGAGCTTTTTAGAACACTGAATAAAAGAAAGACTAAAAATAACAAAAATACAATAAACTAGTAAAATTAACCCCCAATTCTTCATTCACATCATTATGACATGTTTTGCTTAATTTGCATACTTGAGTTAAGGTACTTCACTTTTTCTTTGATAAAGAGTTGTAGCAATGGAATCTGGCATCATCTCCAAATCAGACATTTATCATTATAAGAATAATGTTCAGAACGACTGAAATTTGAAATTATAACCTGAGAAGCCGATGTGAAGGAGTGAAAATGAAAAATGGTGTGAAACTCTATACCAGAAGATTGAAAAAGGCAGGGTTGCAGATAAGAAAATTTGGAAGGGAAAAAATTATAGTAAATTACAAATGGCAATTTTGAGAACATTTTCTTGGTCCTCCCCCCCCCAGAATTTATTGGTCACCCTTAAACATATCTGATTTGTTTTCCTGCATCTAGACTTTATGTAATCTTGCAAAGTTTTGCTTCAAATTATAATTATTATCGTGTTAGGTACAATATCCCAATTCATGCAGATGGTAAAATTTGGTTGCTAACTTGATTAGTGTTTTGTTTGCAATTTGTCACAAGTTATAAAGGTAGTTAGCTTGTGACAGCTTGTTTTTCATTTGCCTGCTATGATTTTCCTTATGTTTATGTATTTTTGACAATAGGCTGTGGCATCATCTCCTGTTGGGGGGGAATTTCTTACTGATTGCTTGATTAAAAGCTTGGAAAGCAAAGGCCTTACTGTGAGTCACACTTTTCTACTGAATGAATGTGCACCTCTATTGGTGGTTGATCTGAATGAAATGTCGGGCTATTATGTTAATACAAGTATCTTTTGATAATGCAGATAAAACCTCGCTATTCTTTTAAACGAAAGGAAATCCGTCCAGGGGAGTTTCAGGTCAATATAATCTAATGTCTTAAAATTGCCTTTTTATATATGAGTATTTTGATAAATCATCCTTCACTTGTCTGTTTTTTGTATGACTGGTGTGTATCATATTTGTTGGTTGTGTTCTCCTATGGCCTTGGAGTGACATGACACATTTTATTACTTTATCTATAGTTCTAGAATATAAATTTCGGTCTCACGCCACTGCGGGTTATGCTCATTTATTTCATTACTGCATCGTTTAGATTGAATTTCATGTTTACATCTATGGTTTAGTTTCAAATAGAAAGTTGTTACGAACTATTTAGTGGCTTTCTTCCTCCAAGCCTTGATGTATTTGTCTTTGTACAGACTTTTATTCGGTACAAAGATAAAAAAATAGATGCATAATTCTAATTTCTACTAAAGTTTTGAAAATAGTAATAATTTTAATGCTCCCCATTGTTCACGGCCCTGTGGTCCAATTTTAACTAAATTGTGGTACGCTTGAAGTAGGACTATTTATACCATATTGCTCCGAAGAGTTTGGCTTCTAAGTACTAAAGTGATTTAAAAATTATAGTAATTAACATCTTATAATATTGTTAAGATACACAAGTTTTTTTATTTACCTATAACATTTGGTCTTTAAGAAAATTTTGTCACTGGAAATTATACATTTTGGACTTATGCTGAATTTTCTTTTCAAAACCTTTAATATAATACATGTTATTTGATTGTATCGCAGTGTAAATTAATTTGTATTATATGTTTTTTTTTTCTCATTAATACAAACCTTGGGGAAGAAATAGGAAGATATTTTTTGAATCCATATTTTTGGTGTATTGGAATTGAAGTGTACCATATATGGGAACATGGGTACTAATGTGTAAATCGCTAGGGCAATAGCATTTTGTGGCAACTTTACCGAGGCCCACCATCCAACATCAATTTCACTTGCACGCATTCTTTTATTGTGATGCTTTTTGTGATGAACAATAATCTATTCTGATTCAGCTGCTGGCTGCCTTTATGGTGACATTCTCAAATTTATTTTCTGAACATAACAGACGGTGGATCTTGATTTTCCAAACACAAGTGAAAGTTACAGGCTGTTCTCCCAGGTTTGTGATTGATCAGAATCTCGATCGATTCATTTGTTGCATCCCTCTTGTTTCTAAAAGTAATTTTCTTGTCACAGAGGGTTATTGCTAGTGATATCAAGGAGTGCGTGTGTCGAGCTCCAGACACTCCATATGATGGTTTGTGCTCCTTTTATATGTTATGATCTAGCTGCTCTCAAACTATGGCTGTCCATCATATGGTTATCATTTTGTTTTAATTTTCTTTTAAATCTATAAAAATAGTTATTGTTAGTTCTTATTTTAAGTGCGCTATTTATTGTGTATTTTATTCAGAGAGAGGGGTAATATTGTAACTGTGATGCATCTTTCATAATAATATAATTTTCTTGGGTTTGTGTAAGAAAACACAATCCATGTTCAGCTAAATCTCTATCCTCTCATCTTCTTTTCTCTCCCTTAAACCATAGTGTTATTGTACAAAGCTACAATCCAGTACAGTCTAACTTGGTGTGAGAGCACTCGTTTAAAACCCAATATGTCTCGAATACGACATATGAGGTTGTAGAAAGTTGCATAGGCTTTAAAGCATCTGCATGACGATGTCAGCATGACATCATCCCCCCATCCCCCGACAAACTGTCTCTGGAGATTTTTTCATCATTGTTTACAGGTCTCTTGGTCATTTCATGAATTATCATTTTTTTCACCAAAAGGAGATATATTTCGATCTGTTGTTTTTTTTGGTTGCGAAATGTTTGGCTCCTTCGATGTTGTTTTCTGGGGTGTGCCTCTTCTCTGTGAATGTCATGGGCCTTGATCCTTGCAAATAGGATCTTGTTTTTGTGTTGAAAAGGAGGCTGCAGTATGGTTCAGCGAGATGTGTATGGCCTGTATGACTGAGTGAGTTGTGCTCTGTTTTTTTATCTTATTTTTTGGCTATGGTATAGCTTGGGTTTGGCTTGTGTGTCTTGGAGTTCCTGTTTTTGGGCTTTGTTGCGGCTGTTTTTGGGCAATTATTGTTTCTTGCTGGTGTTTGTTGGGCAAATATTCCTTGTTTGTTGCTTTGGAAGTTACATAATCTTAGTACGTCGGTGGCTAGGTTTGAGATATGGCTCATACAACATGTGAGATGATGTGGGTGCAGTCTTTGCTTTGCTTTAGATATGGGTGTTACTATCAAGGAGCCTATGTAATCAGACAATGATTTTCATTGCTAACAATCCGGTATTTCATGAGAACTAAGCACATTGAGTCCTGTCACTTTATTCTTGATATTTTTACTGTGTACGTTCAGTCTAGAGATCAACTAGGGGACATTCATGTCAAGTCATTGGATCCATCAATCTTTAAGAGTGTGTTCCAAGCTGGGCATATTTCTAGGGAGTGTCAGAGTTCTTATTCTAAATGTGTTATTTCACTATATGTTTGTTTTTAGAGTGGGATTGTTGTAACTTTGTAGGAAAAACCCGATTCATGTTCAGCTTGATCGCAAATCTTCTTTCTCACTTCAACTGTAGTTATTATACAAAACTCTTGTACAATACATTCTTGATTTTATAAAGAAGAGAAATAATTAAAATATATTTATCAATAAAGTTTTTTATTGTGTGCAAGAATAAAGCACAAAATACTGCTCTCATATAAGTGAAACATGACTCCATTAAAGGCCTCGCCAAACCTCCCATCCCCAAATGCAGTTTGCTAAATTATCTGCAGGCAACTTCAAAATGTCCCTTGTATTATTGTGTTGCCTTCCTCACTGGTATTTCCTTATCTAATGGAAATATGACCACTTCTCTGACCCGCTGATCTACTTCCATACCTCCTGCACCCCACCCCCACTCACACACACAACTCACACACGATGTGACAAATTCTCAGCTCATGAATTAATAGCGGACATGGCTTGTGACACGGCCCCTTAGTGAGCCTATTAGACGATTCTTGTTTATCATACCTGATTTTTGTGCACCCACTTTTCTGATCTTGCGCTATGTCAAATTGGGTCATTCCAACATCTTAAAATCGGCTTCTGGTAAAATGAAGGCACCTTGTCGCTTAACAGAATGTCATGTTATAATTGATTGCAACTTCAGTTTCTATTTTGCTGTGAATAATAATCCTGAGCTCGTGGAGGCAGGTTGAAGTTCTAAAAAACAGGGATTTGTCATTATTATTTGCACCTTGGTTCCTTCGATAACTTTAAAATTCTCGTCATAAAATGATAAAACGGAACTATATAATTGATGATGAGGGAATATGGTCCCTATAGCCTAGAGATAGTGAGATAGGTGAATCTCCCGATATCTGGTTGGCTATAAAGTGATAGTATTCTTCTATAATTTTCACTTGACCTTGGTAATGCACTTTTATGTTAACTCCATTTTTAGTTCTCATTGCATGCTTATTCTTAGTTGATGCAGATTTGGTATATGTTCAACTTCACTAATTAGGATTATTCATACTAATACCCCTTCCCTTTTGTCTTTTTTATCCTAATCAGAAAGTTCGTATTCAAACATTCCAATGACACCGTATGAGCTTCCTGACGGACAGTAAGTTCCATGCTCTATTTGTTAGTTTGGTTTCCCATAGGATAAATTACTATGTATTCTAATTTGCTTATATCTCAAAGTTTCCTGGTCTAGTTAACAACTTTTATTTTGTTCTTTGCCAAGTCAAAAAATATTAAGTATCCTTATCATACATCATCCCAGCGCTTCTTTTGAACCTTTGGCTTTTCTCTGCTAATGTCTCATTGTAGGTATACCATCATTTAATGATCACATCATGGGTTTCTAGTTTACTATACTTCGAATCACACATGATGACTTCATAATTTCACTATTTCTGCATCCTTATGTTTTTGTTATGGTTTGTATTCTTAAAAAATCATTTACTCATTCTGTTTTCCATTTGTTATTCTTAAATCAGGACAATAGAAATCGGATCTGACAGATTCAAGATTCCTGATGTTCTGTTTAATCCATCTTTGGTTCAGGTCAGCTGCTCTTATAATCTGGATATGCTTGCGTTTTATGTTGAGTGTGTAGTGATGATATCCATTGATTCTGTTGACTTAAGACTATAATTTAATGATATGCATGAGGTTTATGCCAATCGTTACAGTATGCAGTTATTTATATTTTAAATTTCTGTCTATCCTTCAATTATATATACCTTTTGGACTCTTATCACAAATCTTCCTGCTCGAGCTTTTTTCTCACAACTTTCTTTCTGTTAGCTTGCTTCTTTTATCTGTGGTCGACTTTGAGATATTGATAATTTTGAAAATGGTGGCACAATTCCATGAATCAACTTCGTCAGCATTACAGATCTTTAGTGTGAGTGGGTCTAGGTGAAGAGTTTTGTTTCACTTCTAAAAATCAGAACAAATAGTTCGATTCCATGTAGATGCTGCTATTATGATTTATATATTATTGTGGAACTCAAGTTACAGTTTCCTCGGCTGGCAAAAAAACTACTTAGCCCACACATTATTAGTGTTTATCCTGATGTTAACAATACTGCGCTGGATATTAGTGTATAAAAAATCTTTGACTCTCTCTTTGTCATGAAAAAAAAACTCGTCATATTTATTTAGACAATTGTGAAAGTTATCGGAGTATATCCAATCTTTAGTTTTGATACTTCGAGTTGCGTCATTCTTTATCTTATGATTTTGGTATTCCAGGTTATGTTGTTTCTACCTCAGTGATTTTTCACTCGTTTACTGTTTTTTGTACAATTAAACTAGCTTATGGTTTCTACTACGAGTGTTGGTATGTACCTTGTGGGATTTTTGAATTTGCCCCTTGATAGTAAAAATATTAGACATAACCCTCCAAAAACAATAAATCAGGGGAAGAACTTACCACCACGAGCACACAGCCATCTAACCTGTGGCACCGCCACCAGTACTCCCGTATGTGAAGGATTTCCCAGAGTGGTCATGGTGGTGGGATTGGAAGGGATAGTTAAGCAGAAAATGAAGTTGCTGGTTGAGGTGTGGAAATTACCCTTTAACTCAATGAGATGAAGAGGGTCTGGAACAGCCCATTACGGTTGAAGAGATGCCCCTCCTCCAAATGAAAACTCACACCCACATTCGATTTTTGGTGAAGTGATTGAAAAACTCTGGCAATTCCTGTGGTATCAAAGAATTTATAGTAATGGGTGCGTATGAATTAATCAGATTTATGGTTATGAAGACCAATAAGGATTAGCATAGAGCGATAAATATGCTGGTGACCTGTGAATCGAATGATTGTGTGAAATACAATGTGGTGTTTGGGAATAGACAATTTAATAGAAGGAAAAAGTGTAAAGTATAATGAAATTAAATACAGTACTAAATACAAAACTGATTAGTCACTTGATGCCACTAAACGTGAAATTGATGCAAGGATCATGATGATTAGATTTAGAGTATTTGGTGAGTAAGAAAGGTGAAGGAGGGGAGGGTAATGTTGTCAAAGATGGGATAATTTCGAATGGCTGATGGACTGGTGGTTGCTCTCTCCAAGTAAGGGGACTCCTAATTTATTATATTTGCGGTAAATTCTGTTTCAAATTACTGTCAGGTGCGACTCAGAAAATCTTGTATCTAGTTAAGTTGTTGAACTGGTCTATACTATGCTGAATTATTGTGTGCTATTATTCATTTAAATGAGTTGGTGTCAGATTTACTTACGATTTTTTTTTTTTAATTTGAAATTTAAATTGCAGACTATTCCTGGTATGGAAAGTTTTATAGAGATCGCTTCTTCTGCCCGTGGCCTGCCACAAATGGTCAATTTTTTCTATCTGATTATTCATGTTTACTTGCATTTAGAATTTGATAAGGCATCATTTACTCTCTTCTAAAGTAATTTTTATTTAATTTTGCAGGTTATAGAGAGCATAAACAAGTGCGATGTTGACATCCGGAGAGAATTATTTAGTAGTATATTGGTACAATCCTCAGTCCTTTGTTTCAAATCTCTCTAGCAATTACACATTCATGCACGAGGCCATTCGTAGAAACTCATCATATGTTTTCTTATCATCCCCTTACGACAGTTTTGCATATATTTTGGGAATGGGCATCTGGATTGACAACATTTAGTGGTATAATAAGTCATCATACAAATTTTTATTACCTTGGAATATTTCGCTAGACTAGAATCCAAAAGTGAAATAGATGGATAACTCCTTAAAGACGTTTTTGGTCAAGCATTTGAGTTCATACCAAAAGGAAGAATATGCAAGTATTTTCAACTGTAGTTTAGAATTCATTTTGGTCATTGTAGTATTAGAATTTTAGAATGTAATAAAGAGAAAGTGCACAAGAGGTTCGAAGAATGTGCTTATGCCTCCTCTCAAAACAAGATGTTAAGAATCTTAAGTTTTTCCTGAATAGGAAAACTGATGAATAGTAATGTCAAGAAAATCAATGCTTTCAGCCTATGTTCTCCACCTAAAGTAATATGTACTTCGACTTTAGTGGAGTATTAGGTATGACCTAAAAATCACAGATATGCTAATACGAAGGAGGGCGCATCGAATATTTTATATATATATATAAATATTCGTTATATATTTAATTACATAAAAAATTATCATCATTCCAGTTAAACTGTTTCAATATCTGTAAGTTGTATTCTGCCACCTTGTTAATAGACTTCTTTTTCAATTGATTTTTTACACTAAGCCCTAATTAGGTTATATCACCATCCATTCATTAAGTAAATTTTAAATTTCCGAAAATCCTGAACCCTAACAATAGATAACAACAGATATAGGATCTACGGTTTACTGAATGTAGAGTTAACACTGTAAAAAATCATCAATATAATATCATGGAACATGAATAAATGGAAAAATAGAATAAATAGTGTAGAGGGCAACGTATTACAAAGAGGAGAAGATGTTGTCCATTTTAAGTTGCTAATTAAAATAAAAAATGTGTGGAATTACCAGTGTCGGTCAATCAATACTTAAATAAGAATATAGGATGCGTCTGACATGTCTATTTGGATATGCAATCATCAAAATCATGTCCAAAATTTCAAGTCAATCACATAACGATACATAATTTTTTTTTGATATGTTCCTTTTTCATCATTCTTTCAAAATGATTTGGTGTATCTGTTGAATGTGTTACTACTACTAATGCTGTTTTGTACTAATTAATAAATGTATTAATCTTAAAATGATATAGTTGCAGCCATTTCCCTTGTCATCATCATTGCAATTATATGAATTATGACTAGAGACCCATAACCAATCAATGTAACATAGATCTCATAGATGAATATAGAAATGAGTTTAAAACATATCCATTCTGGTTCTCATTTTTGGTAACTATATGAGTTTGACGCTCAAGTACAAACCCAAACCCGGCACCAGTACTTGAATCCATGTATCTAGATCTTATCTTGAAAATGTTGGAATTAATCAATGTTTTTAATCGCGGTCGCGCAAGGTGTCGCGCTTTGGCTCCGGGGTCGCGCCGCGCAAATCGCGTCGCGCATCGCGGAAGCAATTCGTGCATTTCAGTTTTTTTATTAGAAAAACATATAAAATAACATTTTAAACTGATATTTGTAAAATAATTAACATTTTAATTTGAAAATTATAGAACAAATAACTATTTGGGCTGAAAATTATTTAAAAAAAAACATTTTAAGCTCCACTTTTGTAAACAAGTATCATTTAAACTGTAAATTACAAAAGATTAACATTTTAAACTTAAAATTATAAAATATTAACATTCTAACTGAAATTATAAAGACAAATTACAGTTTAAAATCAAAATTATAAAACAAATAACATTTTAAGCTGAAATTTTATAAATAAGTAGCGTTTTAAACTGATAATCTTTTTCATATGCATGCTTCCATCCATAATCTTTTTTGTGTGCCATTTTTTAATCTGAAAAATAAAAAATAGAAAGCATTTTACACTGAAATTTATTAAAAAATATACATTTTCTACTGAATTTATTAAAAAAATTACATTATTTGAGATTTGAAAAAAAGTTGCTGAAATATGAATAAAAAAGTGAGTTATTGAAAAAAAGTTACAAAAAAAGTAAGTTTTTAAAGCTCCCAAACAAAAAAAGTTAACTGAAAAAAAAGTATACTGAGAAATAAAAAAAAAGGTGTTAATAACCTATAAGTTTAAGAGCCCGTAAGTTTTTTGAAGGGTTAAGGGTTGGGTTAAACACCTCTTGCATTTCCCTTTTTTCAAAATGGCAGCGTTTTTTGTTTTTTCCAAAGCTCTAATTGCGCACTTTCGCGCAAAATAGCGCACTTTCGCCCCCAATAGCGCCCAATAGCGCACGCAAAAGGAGCATCTTGTTTAGCAGTGCCAAT
This sequence comes from Sambucus nigra, assembly GCA_949130495.1. Taxonomy (NCBI): domain Eukaryota; kingdom Viridiplantae; phylum Streptophyta; class Magnoliopsida; order Dipsacales; family Adoxaceae; genus Sambucus; species Sambucus nigra. Next base: position 369,425,157 of record OX422212.1, read on the forward strand.
AGCGTGGCGTTTTTCAATCGCAAAAGGCAATAGCGCGCTATTGCTGTTTAGCAGTGCCAATAGCGTGGCGTTTTTCAATTGCAAAAGGCAATAGCGCGCTATTGCGTTCGCAATAGCGCGCTTTTTAAAACATTGGAATTAATACATGTATAATGTATGAACAAAACTTAGTTAGTTAGCTTCCATCTGATTGGATTTTTGTAAAACTTTTGTTTAATAAATAGGGTTTTGAAGATTTTTTTTCTTGAAAATCCTAATTTCCCACAATCGTTAATGAACTAAGAATTTAGTGTAGATCAGTCATTGTGGGAGAGAAGATAATTCCTTATAGCATGAGTGTATTGAATTGTTTTCTTGTTCCTAATGGTAGAAACTTTTATAAGCTTCTGGGCTCAGTAAGCAGTTGTGGCACTTGACTCCATTTGGAATGTATTTAAGTTAATGCATCATATTATATTTATAGGATACGAGTCAAAATACATATAGTATCTTGTACTCTATTACCTTCAGGTTCATCTTCTGGAAAGATATTATGTCTTCACTTCTATAACAAATTGGTCGAATGTATGGATTAGAGAAGCTGTCAACATGTGCTTTGACTTTTCGAAATTGATTCTCTTTCCAAATATAAGATTTATTTTCTCTAAAGGAAAATTGGCAATACATCTTTATGTCATATTGACTCTGATTTCAAATCGGTGCTTTTGTATAGCTTGCTGGTGGAACAGCTTCGATGCAACAACTGAAAGAACGTCTTGAGAAGGACTTGCTAGAGGTATAGTTAAACTATTTGGTGCCTGTTCTATGTATAGTCTAAATTACTTGAGGCTTTATGCAATTAAGGACAAAATTTAGATTTGTAATTTTGTTATCCGATTGGATAATGCTCCTGAATTTTGTACTCTCAAATTATAGGAGTCTCCTCAAGCAGCTAGAGTTAAAGTATTGGCAAGCGGAAATGCGACGGAAAGAAGATTCAGGTTGGATATAACTCCTCCCCCCTCCCCCCCACCCACACACCCACCCACACAAATAAAACACACATGCACTGATGAGCACGTGAGTTGCAAGAATACAGCCCCCCTTGCTGTATTTAGACTGCTGTTCTGGGTGAAACATTTTCAAATATTCTTGGGTTCTTCACGGTGAAATATTTTTCATTTCGGTGAAATGTATTTTTACCTATTCAAAATTATAATTGTTCACTATTAATTTACATAATTATACTTGGTGTGCATAATCATTATATTTAGATGGATGACATATAGTCATTATATTTAGAACATCCATTTAGCATCGCATGTCATGACAATTAATTTAATCAACTTTTCAATGCTTATATAACACATGCTTACTGTGGAATTCTGAGGCAGTTTGCCCCCAGTATACCAGCTTATGGATCTATATAGAATTACTTGTGTGCTCTAGAGTTGATACAACACAATTCTAACAGCATATAAGAGATGGTAATCTTTTGGTGAATATGATTCTGTTAATAGTTCTCATTATCAAGCATTGAGATTGTTCGAAATTGTTTTTATTGATAATGGTTCTGACTAATGCATGTCTACATGGATCACCAACTGGAACTTCATGAGAAGTTTTGGATAGCTCATTAATTAAATAGGTGTCCAAAAATCCTGCTTTTGGAACTACAATGAGAATTTAACGTGTCCATGAGATGGAGAAAATAAATAACGAGGGTCAATCATTTAATAGTCCAACTCACCACTGCAACACTTCTACCAAATTAATCTTTGGTGGTGGTGAGGACTGGTGAAAATCTGTCCGCTGACTCGGCTTGTTTTTCTTATCAGCCACCCCTACAACTGTTATAAAAATTGAAGTGAATTCATTTTTTCCTCTTTTTTGAAAATCTGTGCTTACTTGAACAATTATTCCAAGTCTTGAATCCTCACTGCTGGCAATTTTATAAATGTATATACAGTGTTTGGATAGGAGGGAGCATATTGGCATCCCTTGGTTCCTTTCAGCAAATGTGGTTTTCCAAGTCTGAGTAAGTTCTCACCTTTATGCTCTAGTTTTCCAGTTACACAACTCAGGCTTATTATTACAAGAAGTGATACCCTAAACACCCCACCCCCACCCCCACCCGCACCCCCACCTACACAACACAACTAAAAAAACACCGCCACCCTAAAAAATACTCCATCCTAAAGTAAGAGTCCCTATTTAAAATTCACTAATTACAAGGAAAATTTAACCCTCAAATTTTGTTAGTTCATTAGAACATCACATCGCATTTAATGTTGGATTTCATGTTATTTTATATATTTTTTCAGAAACAGGACTTATTTTGGAAAAAGGGACCAATAGTAATAACAATTTATGGAAATCATAACTTTTATCATCATCATCATCATTATTTTGGAATTTCTCTTAAATGTGACGTTGTCTTTGATAATATATCAAAGATCTACAATCAAATGGAAAGAGAGAAAAAAAGAGGGGCTAGGGTTTCATATTGCCATACACTAGAATGTCTTACAATAAAAGGAAGAAGAGAGAATAAATATATAACCTACTACAACCACCTAATAATAATAGGAGAAGGGAAAATACTAAAATACCCTCGATGCTAAATAAAACTCTAATACCCCCCCTCAAACTCACGATGCTGCAGCGAGAAGCATTGAGAGTTTGCCAACCAAAAAACGAAAACGCTGAACTGGATGAGACTTCGTAAACAAATCAGCTATCTGTGCGGAAGAAGAAACAAAAGGCAAAGTGATGGCTCAATGCGTAAGATGATGACGAGTAATATGACAATCAATCTCAATGTGCTTAGTCTTCTCATGAAAAACTGAATTGTGAGCAATCTGAATAGCACTCTTATTATCACAGTACATAGGAGTGCGCTGAGAAAGAGAGACACCCATATCTGCAAGTAACCGACGTAGCCAAACAACTTCGCGAGTGGTAGAAGCCATAGCACGGTACTCGGCTTCCGTGGAAGACACAGAAACAACAACTTGCTTTTTGCTCTTCCAAGAAACAAGAGAATCACCCAAAAACACACAAAATCCAGTAACTGATTTGCGATCTGCAGGATCACCGGCCCAATCAGCATCAGAGTATGCACGCAGCTCCAAAGAAGAAGATGAAGGAAGTAAAAGACTCTGAAATCGAGTGCCTCTCAAGTAGCGCAATATACGATGAACAGCTGCCCAATGAACTGTAGTAGGAGCAGTAACAAACTGACTAACAACATGGACAGCATGAGCTATATCTGGACGAGTAATAGTGAGATAAACCAAGCTGCCCACAATAGTGCGATATAAGGTGGGATCAGGCAAAAGAACACCATCATACGGGGAAAGATGAACATTAAGCTCCAAAGGGGTATCAACAATCTTAGTATCAGTGAGGCGAGCACGCTCAAGAATGTCCCCGATGTACTTAGATTGTGAAAGAAGATAACCCTTTGGAGAATGATCTACCTCAATACCCAAAAAGTAACGTAGGGGCCCCAAATCCTTCATCTCAAAACAACGAGATAATTCAGACTTCAACGTTGTAATTCCACCAACATCATCCCCAGTAATAATCATATCATCAACATACAAAGAGACCAGAATACGACCACCGGAGGTGCACCTGATAAAGAGAGCTGAATCATTCTCACTTGGAATGAACCCAAGAGAGGTAATCACGGCAGTAAACTTCTCAAACCAAGCCCGTGGTGCCTGTTTGAGACCATATAAGGCTTTCTTAAGCCTACAAACTTCACCAGGACCATGTGGAACACCCGGAGGAGGAGTCATATAAACTTCCTCATGAAGATCACCATTCAAGAACGCATTTTTAACATCCATTTGCGATATATGCCACGGACGAACATATGCAACAGCAATAAGAGTACGAATAGTAGTCAATTTCGCAACAGGGGCAAAGGTTTCGTCATAATCCATACCATATTGCTGAGAAAAACCCTGAGCAACTAATCTTGCTTTGTACCGCTCAATTGACCCATCTGACCTGGTTTTGATTTTATATACCCAACGAGATCCAATTGCTCGCTTACCAGCAGGTAAGGGGACCAAACTCCAAGTATCTGTCTGATGCAAAGCAGAGAGTTCCTCAACCATAGCCTGTTGCCAAAGAGGATCAAGAACTGCCTCTTTATAAGACGAAGGCTCAGAGAGGCAGTGAACAGAGGATAAAAATGAAGCAAAAGAATCAGAATAACAAGAATAAACAAAATCTGGTGACTGAGTGGACTTACGTGGACGTTTTGGATAGCGAGAAGGAAGTTCCACCGTGTCAGCAGGTGCTTGGGTGGCCACACGAGAAGGGGGAGCATCAGGAACATCGGATGGCAAAGTACCTATATCAGTAGAAATAATAGGAACATGAGCAACATGGGATGGCACACTATCGGTGGTGCAAGGTACTTCAGATGGCACACTCTCATCATTATCAGAGAACGGATCAATATTGAAGAGATCAGATTTAGTGAGTTCATGAGGGCTATCAGGAATAGAAAAGAAAGGAATATGCTCAAGAAACACAACATGGCGAGAGACATATAATTTTTTTGTAACTGGATCATAACAACGATATCCCTTTTGACCCTCACCATAACCAAGAAAGACACAAATAGCTGACTTTGGAGATAATTTGGTACGTTCCACACGAGGTCGAAGAACAAAACAAGTACAACCAAACACCTTTAAGGAAGAATAATCAGGGGCACACCCATACAACTTTTCAAAAGGTGACAAACCTGAGCAATGAGAGGTCGGAATCTTATTAATCAGATTAACAGCAGTAAGGACAGCCTCTCCCCAAAACTCACTAAGGACATATGCAGATAATAAAAGAGAGCGAGCAGTTTCAACAATGTGCCGATGTTTGCGTTCAGCAACACCATTTTGCTGAGGAGTGTCAGTACAAGATGATTGGTGAATAGTTCCATCTAAATCAAGCAACTCACCGAAATTTTGAGAAGTATATTCCCCACCCAAATCGCATCTAAAGCATTTTATAATAGTAGAGTGTTGAGTTTTGACAAAGGCATGAAATTTATTATAAATATCAAAAAAATCCGAACGTCGTTTCATGAGAAAAACCCAACAGTAACGCGTATAATCATCAATAAAGGAGACATAATATTGAGATCCTCCTCTTGTAATAATAGGAGACGGTCCCCACACATCAGAATGAATAAGATCAAAGGGTGCAAAAGTAGAGGAAGTACTTCTATTAAATGGTAAAGCTGAAAATTTTGCAAGTTTACAACCGCTACAATCAGAGATATCATGGCAATGCAAATTTCCTAATTTTCCTGTGGAAGCCAAATATTTTAATCGTGAACCTGAGACATGACCAAGACGAGAGTGCCATAAATAAAAGCTAGACGAATCTGAACTCAAACGAAAGGATGACAAGTCAACACTGGAAGCTGCAACCATTGGTACATTAAGTTTCTCCATGATGTACAATCCCCCCTGCCTACGGCCTGTCCCAATCACCTTCTGAGACTGTGGATCCTGCACATGACAAAAGGTAGAAGAGAAGGAAACTGAGTAACCGGCATCACATAGTTGACCAACAGAGATAAGATTCATTGTAAGCTTAGGAATGTGGTAAACATTAGAGAGAGAGAAGTTGGGTGATTCAATAGTCCCAATACCCGTTGAGGGCATGGGAGTACCATCAGCAGTCATAACGGGCAACGAAGAAGTGGGACAAAAAGAACCAAAAGAGGACAAATTTGGTGACATGTGATTAGAAGCGCCGGAGTCTAGAATCCAAATACCTGAGGACTTACCTGGTGAAGAGATGGACATGGCGTGAGGCTATGTGGCAAGAAACTTTTGAAACTGCTCAGCAAGAGAAGACATGGATGGAGCTAAGGATGAAGAACCTGATGTAAATGAGTCTGATGGCGGTACAACTGCTGCAGTATTAGGCTGTGAAGGCCTATATGAACGCTGCTGAGATTGGTTATTGGATTTCCAACCAGAAAACTGCTGCTGAGATGGTCGACTATTTGATTGTTGTTGTTGTTGTTGTTGTTGTTGTTGTTGTTGTTGTTGTTGTTGTTGTTGTTGTGCTCGCAACTTAGGGCACTGAGACTTCCAATGACCCTTCTCCTTACAGTAGCTACATTCATCACTTGCAACTCTCGAATAAGGCTTGTTCTGATTACTGGAAAGAGGCCGAGAGGAGGCTGCGAAAACAGATGGATTAGGGTCCGAAGAAATTACCTTCCCTGACTGAGTCTTGAGACGAATCTTCTCGGCTAACAACTTGTGAACAACGGAATCAACGGTTGGAAGTGGACTACGATGAAGAATCGACCCACGAAGACTCTCAAAATCATCACGCAATGCCATCAGAAACTGAACCAGGCGTTGTTCCTCCCTATTGGCAACATATGGTGCAAAGGCCCGCAATTCAGCCGACTCTGTGAGAGCCAACTGATCCCATAGATCCGTCATAGCAGAATAAAACTCCTGAATACTCAATTTATTTTGCTCAAGAGCCCGAATATCGCACTCCAATTGGTACTTTTTTGCGAAATTAGATTGGGTATACAATCTGCCCAAATGATCCCAAACATCCTTTGCATAATCATACTTAGCCAACTGCATACCTATAGAAGGTGCAACGGAGTTGTTGATCCAAGTGATGATTTTCGAGTTGTTTGCCTCCCAAACATCCAACAACTCTGCATATTTTTCAACATTCGTCTTATCATTAGGCTTACTCAAATCGCCATTAATGTAACCCCAAAGCTTCTTCCCTTTCAAAAAATTCTTCATAACATAACTCCAATACGTATAATTTTTTCCATCTAATCTGACACTAATTGATTGCAGCGAATCATCTCTTTCACCAGCCATTGCGAAAATAAACAATCAAACAGTACCCAAACGGAACCAAATCAAACGAACTAAACAATTAATCGAATAAACAGGAGGAAAACGACCATAATTACCTTCAAAACAGTCGAGCGAACAGAAAAAGTACCTCCGAAAAAAATCTACAATCAAAGATCTACAATCAAATGGAAAGAGAGAAAAAAAGAGGGGCTAGGGTTTCATATTGCCATACACTAGAATGTCTTACAATAAAAGGAAGAAGAAAGAATAAATATATAACCTACTACAACCACCTAATAATAATAGGAGAAGGGAAAATACTAAAATACCCTCAATGCTAAATAAAACTCTAATTGTCTTTTCATATGTTCACTGTGGCAGGTATGAAGAGCACGGGGCTCCTTATATTCAAAGGAAATGCCCTTGAAAAAGATATTTTTATGAGTTAGAACCTCAAAATCCAGCCTCGCAGAATATGCAGTAGTTTACTCTGTACAATTGGATTGCCAATTATTATGTCCACTGCGTGATTCTGCAGTTAACTGTTTGTGTTAGAGTAGGTCAGTGTTCTGCTATTTATTACTGTACGAACCGAGAATTGTTGTTTTGTTTCTAATGTAAGGGATTCACTAAAACCCAAAATTGGAGCATGAACTGAAAGTAGATTGCCATCCACACCTTATATTTCCTTACGTTCAGTGCTGTCCATACAGGTACCTCAAATATTATTGGAAAACATTTTCGTTGTAGATAAAAAAATGAAACAAAAGAACTTTTGTATCTAAACAGCGTATCGGCGCAAGTAAATTTTTTTTCCAAACTTTTGATTGTTCTGAAATTTGGTTCATTCCCATTCCACTCAACGTTCCCACAATTTATACAAAATTTGGATTCCAATGCAACAAAACTTAAGATCAATACAAACAGTTTAATCATATAATTTGTTCTTAAAATAAGGATCTTGATCTTCATGCATTCTTGATTTGTAAATACACTATAATGGATCAAGAAAACGTACTTTTGTCTATTGATTTAGAATTTGGTTGAAGAAGAATTTTCATTCTTGGGTTGATCAATTACTCTGAAAAATTCTTCTTTGACAAAAAAAAAAAAAAATGCAATTATTTGGAATTTTGATTTTTTTTCTTTCTAGCCCAATGTATTGTGTTTTTAATGATGTAGATTATTTGGAGGAGTAAAACTCGGTGAGAGAGGACTCAAATTTCTTAATTAAATCATAATTATACCATCTATTACGGTACTTGAATTAGGGAATTAACTCGCTCAATCTCTTGAAAATTCATGGCTTATCTAAAGGATTTCTAATCAAATCTTTTTTTTATGTATAGGAAACTTTTATTTAATCAATTAATTAATATAGAATTTACATAATTTTGAAATTAAATATTCCTAACATTTAAAATTTTCAGTTTTCTTAGGAAGAATCTACTCCAAGATTTTGTTGATTCCTAAATAACTCCAAATGCTGATTATTTTTTCTTAATGAATTTGGATTTTGCCGTTTTTTTTGAATTCACAAGAGTTCCAGAATCTGGCAAAAATATGCTTTCGAATAGATTGGAATCCAAAGGGACAAAAATAAAATATAGTTTTTGAAATTTGATCCGATCAATCACCCTGGAAGATGATGATGCAACAAACGGAGCTTGGATAATGAATTTGGAATTCTCTATGACTTGCTGGAGGCCAAACACCTTTATCTCCAGATTCAAATGTGAAGAATACAGAGCCAGAAATCGAAGTCACTTTTCGTGGTTTGTCATGGGACAAGCTAGTCCTACATGTGGGTTTCCACCATAAACATTTACGATATGGCTTTAATCCAAACCTGCTCGGGATACAAATGTTGAATTTTTCAACCCAAAAGAACCATCAACATCAAACAATTGAACAACCTTTGTAGATTTCTCTATATTGAAGAAACGAATGAGCAATACTGAATCACTTCAATGTTATCAAAGCTAAGGTCGAGGTGAATCTCAGAATCCCATTGAAAACATGAACAAAAATAAGAAGAGCAGGAGCAGATCCCTTTTGGGGTAAGTTTTTGATATGATAGTCTCTCTATTTTTTGTTTCGACTGTGGGCGTGCCAATCATGAAATGTTGAATGTTGTTACGAGCCAACTATGGTGACGAACATGGAACCATATAGTTTTGGTATGAGAGCACCACTAATAAAGCAACCGAGTTTCATTGGGACTTTAAGAAAGTTAAGTCGATAAGTGTTCGCTGACAAAAACCAACTAGGCATCTGGGATAGCAAGGCATAAAGCGCATAGGGAATGTTAGGGATCGATATACGCGGAATACAAATTCTCAGCCCTTCAATCTTTGATTAATCAAATAATAGAAAGATAAAAAAAAGTCATAACTAGGTTTGAAGAACAAACCTAGTGTTACAAATACAATACCTTTGCTGATTCGGTTGCAATCCGATGGGAAGAAAGGTATTTGATGATGATGTAGGGCTGCCTTCTTTTGAATCTCCAAAAGCTTGCTTAGAACTTTTCGTAACGCTTGAATATTCTAGTATATGATCCATTTAAAGCTAGTTAGGTGTGTGGGTACCTTTGAAGAAGAAAATTCTTACTTTTGAGTGAGATATGGTCCTTTTTCTCTAATCTCCTTCACAAAAATATGAATAGTATTTTCTCTCACCCCTCTCAAACCGATAGGGTGTTAACTCCATATCTAGGTTGTGAACGTTTTACTAGTGCTAGAATTCGAATTCCGATCTCCCTGTGATAAACTCGAAGTCGACTCATCAGAATTCCTACTGAGCACTATTCACCGACATTGATATAAAATAATATATTTAAATAAATATAAAGTATTCTTACAAACTTGATTCTCATTTCAAAATGAAAAACAATCCTTTATTAATAAAAATAAAATATTTACACATGGTTTTAAGAATAACATCCCAACAATCTCCCACTTAGTCTAAAAGCCATGTGGCCATGCACTTGACTCCCACTCCTTTGACGCGACTGTTAAAAGTCCTAGCTGGTAAGCCCTTTGTAAAAGGATCCGCGAGGTTATCCTGAGATGCAATCTTGGTCACAATGACGTCTCCCTTCCGCACGATCTCCCTACTAAGGTGATACTTGCTCTCAATGTGCTTCGACCTCTTATAAGTCCTTGGTTTTTTCAAATTTGCAACCATACCGTTATTGTCACAATAAAGTGTAATAGGCAATTGCACTGAAGGAACCACACCCAGATCACTTAGGAAGTTCCATAGCCAAACAACCTCTTCTGCTACCTACGAAGTTCAACACTTAAAAAAATCTTTGACGAAAAACAATGCATGAACACTTAGAAAATATTTTAGAAAAAATATCTCAACACTTTAAATGAACCGTTAAGGGATTAAAGCACATCCTTACCAAAACTAATCTCGTAGAGGCTTTGAATGTTGAATAGCTTTGATATTTGGACCAGTCTTCATGTATCTTCAAACTAGAACTTTTTCTTCGACGGTTTGTAGCGGTATACGACATACATGAATGTAAACAGGACTTATGAAATATGCCCTTACACTATCATTCTCCCACTATGACGTGGCTCCACTCGTGGTCCAGTATAAGTGACATGTATATCCAAATCATTGATAATACTCCCACTACCATTAGGTATTGTATTATCGATATCATGTTGTATTTCGTCCTATACGGATGGTTCTGAGGAAGTTACTTGATCTTATCCTCTTAGCACTCGCAAAATAGTCTTACTCCTGGGTTTGTCGTCAATCATATAATCATCCTCTAAATACATAGCATTTATGGTTCCCTTAGGATAAATCACAAAGAGACATACATCCTTCCTTGATTCCAACTTCCCCGGATCCTTTCGTAACATATATTCTGGGCAACCCCATATTCGAAAATGTCATAGACTAGGCTTGCTCTCAATCTCCAGTTCTGAAGGAGTTGTTGAGACAGATGTAGAAGGAGCTAAGTTTAATATATATGCATTCGTGTCGGGTGCTAAACTCCAAAAGGAATCCGACAGATCTGAATAACTCATCATAGATATAACTATGTCCAAAAGAGTCATCTTCCTTCTGTAATACCCCGTATTTTTATGGCTTTTAATTATGAGGTTAATGAAATGGAATTGTTTTTAATTTGGGATAATTAATTGGAAAACTAATTAATTAGAAAAATTAATTCGGATTTAAATACTAGCGAGACGGGAGTTAGTATTTGGTTATTAATATGTTGTTGAATATTACTGTGTGAGTATGGTAATGTGTGATCATTGAATTTACTAAAATTGTCGTGAGTTGAAAATACGGCAGTTTCGGTAACTTAGTTGGGACGCGTGTGTTAGCCGTGTCAGGACCCAATTTAATGAATTTAAAAGTATTTTATTTTTATATCATCCGTATGAGTTTTTTGAGTGCGCCAACGTGTCCGGAAGGTTCAAGAGAGTCAGAAAACACTAGTCGGGGGTTTAGTTTGGGTCCCGAGGCATTTTAAGGCCAAATCGGCAACCCGAAGGGTATTTTGGTCATTTTAAAAATTAAGAAATTATGACCCACGAATTTTAGTGTTTATTTATTTATTATTGAAAGGGCCATTAGGGCCATTATCAGCCAAAAACAAAGTGGGCTACGTGAGTTAGAGGGGAAGTTGCAAGAGGTTTCCAAAACCTAGCCACCAACCACCACCACCATATCTTGATGAAATTGTGATTGAAGAAAGGAAGAGAACCAGCCCTTAACATCATCAACGGATCCGAAGTGTCATTTTACAGGCAAGTGATTTATCTTGCAAAGATTCAAAGCATATATTTTACATGTTATAATAGAATTGAAGAATTATCAAGAATAATAAAAAATGAATGGATTTGAAGGGTTTAAATCATAATCTTGGTAGGTCTTGCATGTAGTTTAATGTTGGAGATGATAACAGGCACAAAATTTTAATTTATGGGTAGAGAATTATGAAATTTCATTGAATTACGTGATGCTCTTGAAGAAATGGGAAGACTAGGGTTCTTATATGAAAATGGGGTATTTTAATCCAAGAAATTGATGTTCTATGTTGATTTGATGAATCTAAAATGTGGGGAATGATGTAAACATGTTAGTATGATAATTAGTGTACTTAGTTGTGAGTTTTGGACGCTAGGATGAAGAATTTGAGGTGAAAAAAGAGTAGAACTCGTAACTGTTAAGAAATTCTGGGCTGATACCTGCTTGATCGATCGATCGACTCAAGAATGTCGATCGATCGAACCATCGATCGATCGACCCCTTCTGATTTTTGATAATTTTTTCTCTTTAAGGTTTAATGATTATTCCAAAGCCGATGTTGGTTGTTAGGGTGACTAATATAATATTATGGGACTTAGATAAAGTCAGTAGGGGCTTAGTTATTTTCGAAAAGTATCATAACTTAGGGGATTGAGCGTTGTAATTACGAAGGGTTACCGAGTGAGGACGGTTGGAGATCTTTCGATTTTGGGACTGAAAGTGGAATGAATGATAACTTAAGGGATTTTAGATTTGCTGAGATAACCTTAGTAATAAATGGGAGACCTAGTATTCACTTGGGATAGGTATAGGTACCCGAACCCGTATGACGAGACTTGACGTTAAATAAATAGTACGTAGAATCTCCGAGACATAGGAGATGAGTGTACTTATATTGAAATTGTATATATACATGTATATACTGGTTGTGTGAATGCCTAGTGTATGGATTTATTATATGTTTGGCATACCTACCATACTTGATATCACGGGAGGTTATTTTTAGGGAAAATAACCCTTTTATCCTTGTGTGCTTCGGGGGGATTTAGACTGGTACCTTAAGGACATAGGGCTGTGAATGACTTATTTGTGAGGGGATAAGTTAGCTGACCATGGGAGCGTAGGTATGTGCTTGACCCATGGGTATGTGAACTATGTTCGCCTCCAATATGTGTGATTTGTATTTAGACGATTCCTGAGTGATTCAAAACACGTGATCCTTACGTACGTGATGTACATGGATTTGATAGCAGAGTATGCGTGCCCCGCAGCTTAGCCTAGGGATGCCATATATGTATTTATGTACTGAGGGTGATATACTTATGTACTTGTGATTGGTTCATTGTTGCTTAGTAGATGTGAATAACTAAGATATTTGAATGGGTTAAGAATGAGAATTTAATTAACACTTGAGATAAGTAATTTAATGAATGTGAACATGGGTTATAAATATGGCTTATTTAGGTATTGCGAGTAGATACTCTATGTTAAAACGTGAAGGCAGGAGTGGTACAAACTAGTTAGATAGTGGCATAACTAGGATGGGTTAAGGGCATACGTTAGGCGTGCACAGTAGTTGAGAGGTAAGAAACTCATGTGAGAGTACTCAACTAACGTGTTTATAATATGTATTGTTTAATTGTAATTTAAACACTTGCTAAACTTTTAAACTGTTTTCACATCGGGCTCTGACCCGTTTTCCTCCAAATCTATTTTTGTTGTGTAAAAACATTTTATGTGCCCAGTCACAGGGACGCCAAGCACAGGAGTTCCATTTTAATGACGTGTTGTAGCTGCTGTGGAAGCTACAAGATCTTGGTAGTAGACTACTACTACTACTACTACTACTACTACTACTACTACTACTACTACTACTACTACTACTACTACTACTACTACTACTACTACTACTACTACTACTACCACTACCACTACCACTACCACTACCACTACCACTACCACTACCACTGCTCCTGCTCCTGCTCCTGCTTACTACTACTGCTTACTACTACTGCTTACTACTACTACTACTACTACTACTACTACTACTACTACTACTACTCCTACTGCTACTGCTACTGCTACTGCTACTGCTACTGCTACTGCTACTGCTCCTCCTGCTCCTCCTCCTCCTCCTCCTACTCGTACTACTACTACTACTACTACTACTACTACTACTACTGCTGCTGCTGCTGCTACTGCTACTACTGCTACTACTACTACTGCTACTACTACTACTACTACTACTACTACTACTACTACTACTACTACTACTACTACTACTACTACTACTACTACTCCTGCTCCTGCTCCTGCTCCCGCTGCTGCTGCTACTACTACTACTAGTACTACTACTACTACTGCTGCTGCTGCTGCTACTACTGCTACTACTACTACTACTACTACTACTGCTACTACTACTGCTACTACTGCTACTACTACTACTACTACTACTACTACTACTACTACTACTGCTACTACTCCTCCTACTCCTCCTCCTCCTCCTACTGCTGCTGCTGCTGCTGCTGCTGCTGTTTCCTTGTGGTGATCACCCATGAAAAAAAATATATCTCCATCCGTGAGCTCCCTCGTTACCTAGAACCGCTGAAGAGAATTACAAATATAATTAGTGGCTCCCGAATCTACATACCAGGTACTGATAGATTGCATCACAAAACATGTCTTAATGATATATGAGGAATTATTATTTCCATTCTTCCTGGATAAGTACATAGGGAATTATTTCTTCTAATGCCCTTCCTGCTTGCATATATAATAATTCCCTTTTGACTTCTTATACGCTCCCCTAGACTTAAAGTTAATCTTGACCACCTTAGGTTGTCCCTGAGACTTTACTTTCTCTTTTTACCTTTTGGGATAGAAGAAGACGAGTCTCTCTCAGTAACCTGAATCACACCATTATGCCTGTTGACATTCTCCGAAGTCTGGAGTTATTTATGCAGTTGCGCCAGAGAGTAATCAAATTAGTTCATATAATAGTTTAGGTAAAACTATTTAAAGGACTCGAGTAGCAATTACAGTACAAAATCCTCACTAGTAAGGATAATGTCTAGATTATGTTTCTAGTCAATATAGTTGATTCCAATTAACCTGTTGTATTTTAAGATTGAAGCAAATGAGTTGAATGAATATCCCACTTTTAAATATGAGAATCATAAATTTTGAAAAAAGAATTAATTTCAAAATAAACATATGAGAATTTAACTTCGTTTTATTTTTAAAGTGGCATCCCTCACCGCCATTTAATAATAAAAACCTGTCGAATATCCTAGTTCCCATATGGAGTAAGATTTCTCATTGAAAGCTTAAATCACCCCACATTGAACTTGATAGACTTTCGCCTTTCAATTATGTAACTGGACATTTTCGGATCCTCTATCGAACATAAGTGAATAATCAGTACCTTTTGGTCCCACAATTAATGACAGTGACTCTGTTGGGGAGGATATCATTGATTATGTCTATATACCACCAGTTCATTGTTTGAATTAGAATCCGCCGCTAGTGAAATACTTCCCCATTGGGGGGGGGGGGGGGGGGGGAGGGAGGATCTAACCCACTCACATTATAGTTCTCAGAATTATCACTTAAGAATTTTAATGAATCCTTGATGCGCTGATTAATTCCATTCGTTAGGGTGTCATACCAGTTGACGCGAGAAATTAATCACACCTGATTCATAAAACACCGATGGAGACCGTGTTGTTTTCATTAAAACACCTCTTGCACTTAGTATTTTAAAAATTGAAGGTTTTGAAAAATAATTTATTAAATTCGAAAAGCCTGAATTAAATCTTTAGTAATTTCCAATTTACTTGCGTAAATTAAATATTTTGATCTCACATTTTAATTTTCCAAAAATAAAAATCAGAATTTAAAAATTTAAATCAAAATAAAACCCGAAGATATCAATTTAATTCACTCCTTAAATTAATTACCCCATTTTAATTCAATTTAGAAAAGAATATTTTTTTTTGAAAAAAATTGATAATCTAGGTCGATTTCAGATTATAAACTATGTTGTCCATAAAATCAGGTGTTCCCAATTACCCGATTACTTAGCACACAAAATCATATAACAATATAATACTGAGACATTACAAATAAATAAATACAACATAAAATAAAAGGACAACAAATCCCCTTTTCATCATGTCCTAATCTTCTTCTTGAAGTAAAACTCTTCAAGTCTAAGAATCCTTATTTAGTCCAATTTGAAGTAAACTTAATGCAAACACGAGTTCTTGATGATCTTTCCAATCTCAAAATATTCCATTGTGTTATGGGAAGAGAGACGAGGAAGAGCAACAACAAATATCCACCGCGAACTACCCCAAAGAACAAACTAGCATTGTTGATTGCCTCCCCTTGAATTGATTAAATATCCTTTTGGATCGATCCGGACAGTCAGATCGATTCGACCTCCTTCTGGATTGATCCGGACCTGCTGTGTTGACAACTTCGTTTTCCTTACTGGATTTCCATGCAAAAAATGGCCATAACCCATCTGAAACTTCAAGAAACTCTATAAAACTTTATTCAACACCCAAACCCTCACAAATACATGATTCTAAGTGTAAAGAAACATCAAATACCCTCACAATCATCTCTAAATACGTTGATAATAAAATAATCATGAAAAACTAATTATTACATTCATATCGAACTAAGAGAAAAACATAAATACAGATAAACCACTGTATGATCCATGCACAAAGAAAAATATGCGTGACCATGGTCGAAGGGATTAAACCTAAGAATCTCTACAAAATCATATTAGTACGAAAACATACACAAAGATGTACAATCCCACAACATGCAAAACTATGGTTTGTTTGGTTGGACAATATGAATATTTTCAAAGGATGATTAATCTAGAAAAAAGGTTCTAATACTAATTATTGGGGATCGATGTATGAAGAATTAGAAATTTCATCCCTTGAATCTTCGATTAATCAAGTAACAGAAAGATAAAAAGCCGTAACTAGGTTTAAGGAAAAAATCTAGGGTTACAAATATAATACTTTTGCGGATCCGGTTACAATCTGATGAGGAGAAAGGTATTTGATGATGTTCTAGGGCTGCCTTATTTTGAATCTCCAAAAGCTTGCTTAGAACTTTTTCAGAATTCTTGGATGTTCTAATATATGATCTACCCAAATCTAAGTAGGGGTATGGGAACATTTGGAGAAGGAAACTCTTGCTTCTGAGTGAGATATGGTCCTTTCTCTCTAGGATCCTTCGCAAAAGCGTAAATATTATTTTATCTCACCCCTCTTACACCCTAATAATGAGTTATACAACTTAAATCCACAACTTAAACCAATATAAACCTATTTAAGTAGGGGGCTTGGGCCAAACTGGCTTTCTTGGGCCTAATTACTTGGACATATGGACTATACTAGAGACCCATAACAAATAATTAAATTGGATTTTAAATAAATACTCGAAATTTCAAATTTCAAATCCTGTAATTTAGTTCCTTTTTTTTTTAATCTAATCATAATGAATTCCACTAAATAATTACGACTGCACTCCAATTTAATTATTTCAAAAATTAATCATATATAATGGGGTCTTATTTGTAAAGTTGATTATGGTGCATAATGTGATTCCCCACGATAAGCTTTCGATACTCGCTTGGTCAATCAATTTGATGCTCATCAACTTTAACCAACATCTAATCATTTTTCTTAATTCTCAGAATTAACTTATTTTACTACTGATCAGGTTTAATTGGGGGAAATAAATCTTATAAGTCTATCAAGGGGGTAAGCAAATTCAAGGTATCCCTGAACGTGGACTCCTCTGAATTAAGATCTCAGACATACTTACATAACTGTCATCCAATATGCAAGCATCATTTGATGCAATATAAAATTAAATTGCACCCCATATCAATCAAAATCATATAATCATTACAATCCTCATAATTATCAGGATTAAGAATTTATGTACCCTTTGATAATGGTGTGAGATTTTCCTAGTCTGATCGAGACAATCCTTAGACTTAAATCTAATAGGTGATATGCCCTAAATGTACCCTCCGGATCAGAGACATCAACCTCGGCCATGGAGATGGACGATGTTGGAAGGGCCTTAGATCAATAACCAGTGGTCTCATCCTAAGCAAGGTCGGCCATGTCCGACGTTACTAGCTACCTCGACGAGTGAGGTCTCCGTAATCCATATGGTCGGTTATCCATCTGGTCATCCAAGGCTTTCAACCTCAGCTTGGTTCAGGACGAGGTTACCATCCCATCATCATAACCAATCTCGACTGGGGATCAGCCGATGTTCCTGCTACATTACCATTACCTCGGTCCAGGCCGACGTCACAGCTCAACATGCCTTACCTCACCTCTCCCACTGAGCCAAGGTCACCACCTCATCCTCTTCCAGGCCGAGGTTGGGACCATTCAAAGATGGCCGAGTCCTTATCAGCATATGTATTATTGGAAACACGTGTGCACAGTCAGTTATAACCGAATCATTCCCCTCACGTGAGGGAATATTGAGGTCATCATTATCTACATGAGATCAGCCAGGTGCCATTCTCATACTGGTTCGATACTCATGCACATGTTCATTGCATGCTTGGGGGTACATTACACCCCCATGCACTATATATATAGGTCATCCTCTACCTTGTAAAGGATCCGATATTAACTACCCTAGTTGAAACTCTGTCCAAATATACAGTAGAGAGAGAAAGCTTGAGAGTTTATATACATGGCCATTAGAGCCCTTATACAGCAACACTAACCACACACCTTCACAGTGGACGTAGGCCTGATTGGCTGAACCACTTATATGGCCGTGTTTATCCTCTTCTCCTCACCTCATTCTCTTATATTTGATACACTTGTGCTGCCATTGTTATACACTGATTAGAGCTCAATAACACCTTACCTGGTGGTGCTATTTCTAGCATCATCATTTTGGCGCCGTCTGTGGGAACGAGAAGCTGTCTCTTCCTCCTTATTTGCTTAACCTCACCGGAGACTCTGGTGGTAAACCAGGCCTCACCCCTTGTGTGGAGCTGTTTTACCATTGAAAGAGGTCCTGTAAGGTATTAAGCTCATCTACTACACAGGCTCTTTTGTGCTAACACATGGCACCGAAATTACCACCACCTCTTCTGTCGCCTGGGGCTGGTGGACCTAGCTCCAGCCAAGCACCGCCCCAATCCGAAATGGCGGAGGTGGCCGCAACCTTTGGATCTTTGGCTGCAATGCAACAAGTGATGCAGGAGCAATTCGCACAGCTCAGCCAAAACACTACACCAAAATGACAAAATTGTCACCTTTCAGCCGGCCACCTTTGTCAAGGTCATTGATCGTGACACAAATCTCGCGTTTTGTGTCACAGTCATTGACCTTGACACGACCGTGACAATTCTTTAAATATTTGTCACGGTCAAGGACCTTGACACGACCGTGATAACTTCGTCAGCAAAAACCCTTACCCCTTCTTTTTTTCCCTCGCGCCGTTCCCTCCCTCTCTCTCTCTACGCTCTCTCTCTCTATCTCTCTCATTTATATATATGTTTGTGTGTATATATATGTGTGTGTGTATATATGTGCGTGTGTGTGTGTGCGCGTGTGTGGGGGGTGGGGCAGGGTGGGGGTGGGAGTGTGTGTGTATGTGGTGAGGGGTGTGTGTGTGTGGAGGGAGGTGTGTGTGTGTGTGTATATTTGAATTAACCCATGAATTTGTATTTTTGTATTTGAATTAATCCATGAATTTGTATTTTTGTATTTAAATTAACCCATGAATTTGTATTTTTGTATTTGAATTAACCCATGAATTTATTTTTGTATTTGAATTAACCCATGAATTAACCCATAAATTTATTTTTGTATTTGAATTAACCCATGAATTTGTCAATTTATTTGTGGTGGGGGGGGGGGGGGGGGGGTGGGGAGGCGGGGTAAGTCAAGGTACCATTGTAATTCTCTTAATATCGTGCAAGTACCATATGAAAGTAGGATTGCCCCTCAGTGTAAATTAGTAAATTAATAATTCTATACGTTAATTGTTAGTTTAATTGATGAAATGAATTAATTGAGTTGATGAATTAGAAGGAGTACGGGATACACATTTGTTGTTGACATTGCTGTTGGATTATTTTGTTTAGTAAATGTTTGGTTGGTTAGTTTTAAAAGTAGCAAGACCACTGGATTATTGTACATATGGGGGGTGGGAATTTTCAACTTTTTTTGAAAATTACTCTGTATATCGAACAATATATATATAGTATGATAATTAAATGAAACATACTTGAAATTAAATATAGTGCGCATAGATACTAGCCTTCTAGTCCTTATGCGTACGCATTCAATAGCCCTTAGACCCGTTCGAAAATCATTACCCCTGTAATGAGATCTCTCGAATTGTCCCGTTTGGACAGTTTGAGACTATATAATTTCTGTATAATATTCTTATTGGCTTACAGTTGTTACTTTTGGAGGAAGTTCTGCAGTCGTATCTTAATGTTTTCTGGATACATACTAGATTGACAAGTGTGACTGCTATTTCAATTGATCAATTGAAATAACACTCACACCTGCCAATCTACGTCGTGTACTTGGAGAACTACGTGGATATGCTGTCGAATTTTTTTCAAATCGTAACAATGTGCATGAGTTGTTAAGTATATTACAGAAAAATGCAGTCTTGAATGGGATAGGACCACTCACCCTTTAATAGGATAATTAAATGATGGGATAGTTAAATAAAACATACTATAAATCTAAGTTTTGTTTACCTTTAATAGGTGTTTAGTTGTAGTAGCTGTGATGGGATATCCGAAATACAAAGAGTGGATGGGTGAGACTAATAGAATGGGGGATGTGTTTCAC
Organism: Sambucus nigra; assembly: GCA_949130495.1. Taxonomy (NCBI): domain Eukaryota; kingdom Viridiplantae; phylum Streptophyta; class Magnoliopsida; order Dipsacales; family Adoxaceae; genus Sambucus; species Sambucus nigra. The sequence goes on from OX422212.1 coordinate 369,445,678, forward strand.
AGAGGTGCTAACGAATTTGTGAAATATGCAAAGAGATGTCATAATGATGAAGAGTTTCCGTGTCCGTGTGCAAGGTGTAAGAATGGTAAGGTGTTTGAGTGGAAAACAGTTGAACTACATTTGTTAAGATCAGGTATGCAAGATAGTTATCGATTTTGGAGTTTTCATGGTGAATTGAAAGTTACTTTTGTCCCCGACCAACCTTCATAACAACCTTTAACAAGTAGAATAGATGTAGAAGGGGACGACGTAGATCATAATATGTTAGTTAGAGGATTTAGTTGATGATGTGTATGGAGTTTATGAAGCAGAGGAGAATGAGGTTACTGATGATGTAGAAGATTCAAGTGCTCGTGAAGATAACACGATAAAACTTGACGACGACTACCAAAGTTTAAAATTTAAGGCGACCCAACCGTTATACTCTAGCTGTGAGAAAGATCAAACAACTTTACATGCCATGGTTGGTTTGCACAGTTTGAAGACGCACTATGATTTATCTGGCAATAGAGTGACGGGAATTCTGAAATGGGTGAAGGGTTTATTACCCAAGGTGAATACACTTCCAAATAGCTATCTTGTTATGAAGAACAGTTTGAAAGGTTTGGGAATGAAGTATAAATCGATTCATGCTTGTGTGTATGACTGCATACTATACCTAAAGGAGTATGAAAATCTCGATCGTTGCCCGGTATGCGATGAACCTAGATATGTCCAATCTACTAGTAAGGAAGGCACAAGCTCAAAAGTGCCTAAAAAAGTATTGAAATATTTTCCCGTTGGGCCTAGATTAAAGAGATTTTTCACAGTACCATGGATTGCAGAGGCGATGACTTGGCATGCTAGGGCAGAAGTAGGGAGTAATATCATGCGTCATCCTATTGATTCTACTGCCCGATGGAGGATGAATTTTGAGTATCCCGATTTTGCTTTAGAACAACGCAACATTAGTTTGGCTATATCAACAGATGGTTTCAATCCATTTGGAAATCTAAGCACCAATCAGAGTGTATGGCCAGTGATCCTAGCCCCACTCAACCTCCCTCCTTCACAGTGTATGAGACCTGAATTTTCGATGATGGCTTTGTTGATACCTGGGCCAAAGGCACCAAGTGATGACATTGACATCTACCTGGCTCCTTTGGTAGAAGAATTAAATGAGTTGTTGGAAGAGGGTGTGCAATCATTTAACTCTTTTAGAAAAGAAGAGTTTACGCTGAAAGCTATGTTGATGTGGGCAATTCATGATTTTCCAGCTTATGGGACATTATCCGGTTGTGTAGTATATGGGTATTTGGGGTGTCCTATTTATGGAGAGGAGACCGAATCTCTTCGTCTATCCTCTAGCTTAAAAAATGTATACCATTGCTACAGGAGGTTTTTACCCCCAGCTCATAGTTTCAGATCTGAGAAAGGTTTTATTTTTTTATTGGACGGAGTTGAACATAGGCTACCGCCGAGACAACTTTTGGGTTCAGAAATGGAAAGTAAATCTTCTGAATGTGGCCCTAATATGCCAGGTAAGAATCCCAAATTTAAGAACGTCAAGCATAAGAAGACCCCAACTGGGAATGAAACTGGGATAAGAAAGGCATGGTCTCGGAGGTCAATTTTATTTGACATGCCTTATTGGAAGAATAACCTGATGCGCCATGTATTGGATATGATGCATGTAGAAGAACTTCGCTGAACATATTCTGGGTACTTGCCTTGGGGAGTCATTCGAAGGATGGAGAAAATGCACGAAAAGACCTTAAAACGTTAAAACTTATGCCACAACTATGGTTGAAAGAAGATAGTAGGGGAAGGATAATAATTACCCCTGGTGCATTTACTTTGACGAGTGGGGAAAGGAAGGTGCTTCTAGACATAATATATAATTTGAAGGGCCCATCTACTTTTTCGTCAAACTTGCAAAGGGTTGTGAATTATGCTACTCATGATTTACATAAGTGTAAGTCCCACGATTGGCATGTGATCATGCAATTGGTTCCTCTATTGTTTAAGCACTGTTTCTCCAAGCGCAAGGATTTGCGTAGGACTATTATGCAAATTAGTATTACCTTCTCCCTCTTGTGTGAGAAGGTAGTGAATCGAGAACACATAGTGTCCGCAAAATTGGCTGTGATCGAAGTGATTTGTGTATTAGAGAAGTACTTTCCCCCAGCATTCTTTGACATAAGTGTTCACTTGTTGGTACACCTATGTGATGAGGCACTTCTTTGTGGTCCAGTTAGATATCGGTGAATGTATTCGTTTGAAAGATTGATGAAAGTTTTTAAAGATTACGTCAAGAATACGCGATACATTGCAAGATCAATTGTAGAGGAATACATCACCGTGGAGTCATCAATATATACTCGGGAATATATGCCTGACTCGATCAGCGTTGATGACACTGATGAATTCGTCGATGATGGTGGTCATGTGATGGGAAAACGAGTGAAATTAACGAGTTTGCAACATGAACAAGTTGCTCGTTATCTATTTGACACACTTGAAGATGTCGAAGAATGAAAAAAGTAAGTTTCGATTATTATAATGTTTAACATTATTTTAGATTATTTTATACATGATTAATTTGGTAATATGCAGAAAATATGAAGCCTGTGAGAACAATAAAAGACAAAAAACAATGGTACAATCAGACCGCGAATTTAGGCTGTGGTTGTCACAAGAGGTAATTTTAATGAAAACAGTCGTTATATAACGTTAAATTACACTCAAATTTTACCACTAATATAATTAATTTATCTATATTCTCAGCTCCTAAAGACGGGTGATGCGACATCAGGGCTTGCTCGTCTAGCCACTTGACCCTTGTTCGTGGTACAAGAGTACAAAAAGTATCGATTGAACTGTTACATTTTCGGCGCTAAAGTGTACGAGGAAAGTACAAATGTACAAAACTCAGGAATTTCATACAAAGCTCTTACTATCTTTCGAGCGAGCGCAAAAGATAAAAACCTCGTTGAAGCTGAAATGACTTACTATGGTGTAATCTAAAATATATTTGAATTGGATTATATAAGTTTCAAAGAGGTTGTATTTTATTGTGACTGGGGAAGAGTTGAGGATAAAAATGCTTATAAAGTTGATCCTGTCACCAATTTAATCATGGTTGACTTGTCCAAGTTGAAGAGCAACGACCACGTGAGCGATGAGCCGTTTGTTTGTGCATTTCAAAAGGTTAAGCAAGTGTTTTATTCGGAGTATATCAACAACGAGCCATGGTCAATTGTCCAACACGCTCCAAGGTGTCTAAATAGTAGTGTGGATGACTTGGCTGCTCCTACCGAATATCAATCCATTTTTGATGATAACCCGAATTTGAAATAATTTTTTAATTTGTAATAATTATTTCAATTTGTACTGAAACATCCATTTTTAATGCTTTTAATTGATTTGCACTTTATCGTTTTCACTCTTGTGTGGTGTGCGTGTGTGGAGAGGAGATTAATACATAAATATTCCAACTACATCTAAGTTTTCTTTATACTAATCCACGGATATATGCTTCTTACCTTTAATAGGTGATTAGTACATAGTTATTTGGGGTGTCCTATTTGTGGATAGGAGACTGAATCTCTTCGTCTATCCGAACACTAAGAAATGCCATAATCCTATGGAGTATGTTATGCAAATTCCTCCCAATCGTTATGTAGCCAAACATCACCGGTTGAAGTTGTCAATTCCACTTTCCATACCCCACCACTTGGAACCTCTAGCAAAACATGGGAGACCATTGAAAGGTGGAATTGACAACTTCAACTGCTGATTTTTGGCTACACAACGGTTGGAAGGAACTTGCAGTGCATAACTCCATAGGATTATGGCATTTCTTAGTGTTTAGATATGAAGAAAATTATATTTGACACGATTGCCCGGGGTACATTAGTTGGAAGGAGGTGCCATATGAGCTCAAGTTAGCTGTTTCGGTGACACTACAGGTAATGTATTTATATTTATATGTTAATTTCGATTTCGATTTCAATTTCAATTTCAATTTATATTTATCTATATTTGCGGGACGAATACTAATTTTACTTTATTTCAATTCAGAGGACAGGGAGTGGCCCTGAGGGTAGGACACATATGGTCAATAGTTATGTGGCTATTCAGACGAGAAGGGAAGGATAAGGAGGTGTCCCCGAGCGTCGCGGTACAAAATCTCTTTTTCAGCTAACTAGTTTGAGATAATTGATGGTGATGTTGTTTCTTCTTAAATAGTTTCTATTTTGAATATATACTTGCATTATCTTTAGTTTGTTTGGATATATGATGTTTGAACAGGTACAACGTTGCTATAACAGGTACAAATATACTGCTGGGCAGTGGTAGTGGCCATACTGCCCAACATATTTTTTTTAAATTCTGCCCAGAATTGTCATGGTCATTGACCGTGATAAGTTCGTGACAAAAGTTATCACGGACTTGTCATGGTCAATGACCGTGACAATTTTTTTAAAAGGTGATAAGGCTTTGTCACGATTGTTAACCGTGACAAAATGTGTCACGGTCATGGCCTGTGACACGACCGAGATAATTCTAACGAACTTGTCAAGGTCAATGACCGTGACACATCCGTGACAAAAAAAGTTATCTCGCCCAGTATTATCATGGTCATTGACCTTGACAAGTACAACTTGTTAAGGTCAATGACCGTGATAATATGGCAGATTTGGTGTAGTGAAATATGATGAGGCCACCTGGAGTCTCACCGGAGATGATTACACCAACGGCTGTCCAGGCGCATCCAGAAGCCAGGGGACCACCCCAGGCACCGCGAAAGGATCACCATACGCCCCAGTAGAGGAGGGACATTGCTGACCCTAGGCGCTTGCGCCTGGGGAGGTAAGGAAACCCTTGCCCCGAGGACAGGTATGATGATCTAAAGGCGAAAGATGTCTCGGAATATTATTGGGATCCATATGAGGTTTCGAACAATACAGTTTGTCCTATCTAATGGAGCCAAGGTTATGGGGGCAGAAGAGGTGAAGAAGCCCAACAATAAGGATCAACTTTTGATCGACTGAGCAGAGGGTTAGCCTTTGAAAGGCTCGGCCCAGTAAATGACCTAAGACAAAGGTTGTTAAGGTCGAGAAGTTCGACCAGATCACAAAGGGGAGAGAGACAACGTTGGCCTCATCAGGGATGAGAAAGAGACCAAGAAGAGGTCAAAAGCAGACGTTGTGCCACGGATGGGGAACCCTCAGTTCACCCCTTGGAGGTGGCTGGGGATAACCTCGGCTATGCCGATATTGTAAGACCATGGAATGACTCCATCCAACGCCTTGAGGATAAGATAGGAGACCTCATAAAAAGTCAGGATCCGCTGCAAAGAGGTTTCTTAGAAGGCTCTCCGTTCGTGGCTAAGATAGTGAGCTTCCCTACCCCAGCCAAGTTCAAGCCGCTTACAGTGACTCCCAAGTATGACGATAGCACCAATCCAGTACATCATATTGAGATGTACGAGTCAGCGGTGGACATTTACTTAATACCAGATGAGATGAAATGCCAGGACTTTTTCGGGACTTTAACGGGAGCTGCGCGCATATGGTTTACTTCTCTTTCGAAGAATTCAATTGAGAAATTTAAGGGCTTGGCTGAACGGTTCATTAATAATTTCTGCTTTGGGGTAAGACCTCAAAAGAAAACCACCCATCTGTTGTATGTCAAGTAAGGCAAGAACGAGAGCCTAAGAGACTACATCGCCAGGTTCAATAGAGAAAAACTTGAGGTTGAAGATTACGAAGAGAATATTGCCATGACCTCCCTCATAGGAGGTCTTCAGAAAGGGAAGTTATTGTGGAAACTTACTGAAGACCCTCTGAAGTTCATGGCGGAGCTATTAGTAACTGCAGGGAAGGTCATGAACGCTAAAGAGGCCATGGGCGCTAAGTATGAAGACGAGAGTGGCGGTAGCAGCGGAAAGTTCCAAAGAAAGAAGGATGAAAAGAAAATGTCAGCTGATGATAAGTTTGCATGTTATACCCCTCTTACCGTAAGATGCGAACACATCCTCAATGAGATCAAGAATGACCTGTCCCTAAGATGGCCAGAGAAGCTGAAGGCTCCTCCACATAAGAGGAACCAGAACTTATGGTGTGAATTCCACCAAGACCATGGCTATATAACAGACAAGTGCTTCACCTTTAAGAATAAGTTAGAGAAGATGTTGAAGTCAGGAAAGTTGAGGAAATATGTTGATGGCAAAGCTCCTAAAAGGGGAAGAGATGACCCTAAAAAGAAGAGAAATGACAGATGTCGTGACGATACCCAAGAAAAAAGAGATGAGGACTCATATGGTGATGATGAAGACGATCCGGACCTCCCGCCAAAAGATGACAACACCCTCATGAAGAGGGTTGGTATGATATCCTTTGGTATTAACACCATATGCAGAGGACTTGCAGGGCGTGGTTCTAAAGTGGCTGATCGCAAAGCTCATATCGCAGAAGCCAAGTCAGTGGCCAAACTTAAAATAGTAAATTCGACGTATTCCGAAACAACGCAGAAGAGAAAGAAGGTGGACATGGACACTCTCATAGTCAGGTTCTCTCGACTCGACTTCAAAGGCATCTTATCTCCACATGATGACCCTTTGGTAATCACAATAAGAGTTCATGGATGTGAGGTACAGAGAATTCTTGTAGACGGAGGAAGTTTAGCAGATTTGATGTTCTGGCCCTGCTTCAAAAGCCTAGGCCTTAGCAGAGCTAGGCTGGTACCCTATCATTATCCGTTAATGGGGTTCAGCGGTGAAAAGGTCCATCCGCTGGGCATGTATGAGATGGACGTGCGAATGGGAGATGAGTGGCCTAAGAGGTTAACCTAGAAGATCAATTTTTTCATTATGGACGAAAATGTCTTTTCGGCCTATAACCTCATCATAAGAAGAGTAGCCCTTAAGGATTTTGAAGCCGTACTGTCGAAGGTCCACCAGATGCTAAAATTCCCAACCCCCTATGGGGTAGGGGAAATGCACGGTGACCAGACCATAGCATGAGAATTCTACTTCAACTCGCCTGAAGAGAGAGAGGCTCATAAGAGATAAACTACCACATATAATATTGATACACTTGACCCCAGAGATGAAACGAAATTGAAGAAAAGAGAGGTCGCGAAGGAGGTAGAATCCATCGTTCTCAATAAGGATGAGCAAAAAAAAAACCATCCAGGTCAGCAAAGCCTTAAAGGCACAAATCAAGGAAGAGCTGATAAACTTCCTGAGGAAGAGGCAAAGTGTCTTCGCTTGGAGTCACGCGGACATTCCTGGCATCAGCCCTGAGGTTATGTGCCACAAGCTGAATGTGACTAAGGACGCTAGGCCAATTAAACAAAGACGAAGAATCTACTCTAGAGAGAAGTACGATGTCATCCGGGAAGAAGTCATAAAGTTGGAAGAGGCTGATTTTATCAAAGAAGTCATATATCTGGAGTGGCTATCGAATGCAATCATTGTGCCCAAAGCCAACAGAAAATGGAGAATGTGCGTAGACTTCACCGACCTGAATAAGTCTTGCCCAAAATATAACTATCCCTTACCTCGGATCGACTATATGGTAGATGCAACTGCAGGACATGAGCTCATGAGCTTCATGGACGCGTATTCAGGCTACAACCAGATCTTTATGGATGCCGAAGACTCAGAGAAGAGAGCCTTCATCACTGACAAAGGGACGTATTGCTACGAGGTTATTCCCTTCGAATTGAAAAATGCGGGGGTAATATACCAACGTCTTGTGAATAAGATGTTTGAAGACCAAATAGGCAAGACTATGGAAGTATACATCGACGATATGTTAATGCAGAGCTTAAAGGCCTGCACCCACTTAGCAGACCCGGAAAAGACTTTTGATACCATGAACTTGTACAGGATGAAACTCAACCCTGCGAAGTGTGTCTTCGGGGTAGGAGCCAGGAAATTTCTTGGATTCATTGTCAATCAGAGGGGAATAGAGGCGAACCCCAAGAAAATAAAGGCTTTGCTCGACATGAAGACACCTAAGAGTATCAAGGACATTCAGAGGCTTACTGGAAGAGTAGCTGCACTCAACAGATTTGTTTTAAGAGCGACGGACAAGTGTCTTCCATTCTTACAGGTTCTTAGAAAGGCCTTAGAGTGGTACAAAGAGTGTGAAGAGGCTTTTAATCAGCTCAAGTCCTACCTCAGATCCCCCTTACTCTTATCTCGACCCATAGTAGGAGAGAAATTATATGTTTATCTAGCAGTCTCCGAGTTAGCTATAAGTGCATCCATAGTACGGGAAGATGTTGGGGTCCAAAGGCATGTGTAATTCAATAGTAAGGCCCTTCAAGGGTCTGAATAAAATTATCCTCGGATGGAAAAATTAGCCTACGCCCTAATACATGCGTCTAGGAAGATGAAGCCCTACTTTCAAGCCCATTCTATGGTCGTCCTCACTGACTCCCCACTAAGATAGGTCCTCCATAAGCCTAAGAAGTCGGGAAGATTGATGGCATGTGTAATTGAACTGGAGAGTATGACCTTACTTATCAGCCCAGGGTGGCTATCAAAGGGCAGGCACTGGAAAATTTTGTCACAGAGTTCACATGGGAAGAGGCCGAGGTGGAGAATAACCTAGAGACTACGAAAAGGTCAAATAGTAACGTCTTTCAAGACCCGGAAGAGGTTATATCCAAGGGAGCCAGAGATGGAATAACCGAGAATGAGGAAGACTGGTACCTCTTCAGGCAGGGAATCATGATGGAAGAGGGTTTCTCATCAGATAAAGACATCTGGAACCTCTTCGTCGATGGGTCTTCTTGCGAAAGTGGAAGTGGTGCGGGGCTGATACTCTCAGGCCCGTATGGTACCATCATCGAATATGCCCTAAGGTTTAACTTCAAGGCATCAAATAACGAGTCAAAATACGAGGCCATGATAGCAGGCCTCTCCTTGGTAAGGACCCTTGGGATAAGACTCCTCCTCCTTCACAGTGACTCAAGGTTGGTTGTTGATAAAGTACTAGGGGTTTATGAAGCCAAGGATGAAAGGATGGCCAAATACCTGAAGAGGGTGAGAACGATACTCGAAGGCTTCGAAGAGGTAAAGATGAAGAGAATACCTAGGCAAAATAATAGTCATGCAGATGCTTTAGCAAGGCTAGCTTCGGCAACGAGGACAAATATCAGAAGGACAGTCCCTATTGAGATCTTGCCCAGAGCGACCATTGAAGAAGAAGAGGTCAGTAACCCTTGCCTCAATATAAACCCAGGGGACTCATGGATGGATCCCCTTATAATATATATCAGAGAGGGGGTGCTACCAGAGTTCAAGTTAGAGAGGAGGAAACTGAGGTACAGAGCTGCAAAGTTCTCAATAATAGGAGATGTCCTGTATAGGAAGGGATTCCTATTACCTCTCCTCATATGCGTCCATCCCACAAAAGTTCCCCACATCCTACAGGAAGTACACGAGGGTTCTTACTCCAGTCATATAGGAGGGAGACCTTTGGTGAAGAGAATTATCACCCAAGGATATTGGTGGCCGACCTTGGCCAAAGATGCTGTAGCCTACGTGAAGAGGTGCGACAAATGTCAGAGATTCTCCACTATCCCACATCAACCTCATCATCCTATGACGTCAATCAGTTCCACTTGGCCATTCACAGTAAGGGGAATTGACCTAGTAGGACCCCTGCCAAGGGCTGTAAATAATTATCGATTTATGATAGTTGCCATTGATTACTTCTCCAAGTGGGTAGAGGCAGAGCCGATGATCACGATTATGGAGCATAAGACCTTCCAATTTATTTGGGAAAACATCATATGCATATATGGCCACCTAAACACCCTCATTTCAGATAACGAAACCCAGTTCAAGAATTCTTCCCTGGAAAAATACTGTGAAAGAGTTGGGATAAAGCAATTTTTCTCTTTTCCCGGTCGACCTCAGGTAAACGGTCAAACCGAAGTCACAAACAAAACGATCCTTGATGGGATTAAGAAGAGGTTAGAAGAAGCTAAAGGTAGATGGACTGAAGAGGTTTATGGTGTACTATGGGCCTATAAAATAATGGCTAGGACACCAACAGGGGAGACCCCGTTCATATTGTCACATGGCTCAGAGGCCGTCATACCAATAGAGGTAGGACTCCCTACTCATAGGGTTCAGGCCTATGACCCTGAGAAGAATGGGGAGGAAAGAAGACTAGACCTAGACTTGATTGAAGAGAAAAGGGAAGGCGCAGAAATCAGGCAAGCAACTTACTAACAGAGAACAGTAAAGTTCTACAATCAGAGGCTAAAATCAAGATCCATAGCTGTAAGAGACCTAGTGCTGAAGAAGACGTTACAAAAGGCAAATAAGCTTCACCCAAATTGGCATGGTCCTTACAAGGTGATTGAGGAGGTTGTACCCGGGACCTACAGGCTAGAGAACCTCGAAGGGGAACCTTTTTCCAATCCTTAGAATGCTGATCATCTAAAAAAGTATTATATACGATGTTACAAGAGCTTTCATGTAAATGTATCATCTTGTGAAGAGATTATTAATGAGAAGATCAAATTCCTGTGTCAGTTCTTCGTTCATTATGCTCGAGTGGTGAATTTTATTAGGATAACATCTTAATTGATGACCTCAGACCCTAGACACCATTAATTTGGTGAAAATGTTATGGGGATAACATCTTAGTTGATGACCTCAGACCTTATAACATCATAATTTGGTGACAAGGTCTGAGGTAAGACATCATACTTAGATGACCTCAGACCCTTAACATCATAATTTGGTGATAAGGTCTGAGGTCAGACATCATACTTGGATGACCTCAGACCCTAGACATCATTAATTTGGTGAAAATTTTATGGGGATAACATCTTAGTTGATGACCTCAGACCTTATAACATCATAATTTGGTGACAAGGTCTGAGGTAAGAGATCATACTTGGATGACCTCAGACCTTATAACATCATAATTTGGTGACAAGGTCTGAGGTCAGACATCATTCCTGGATGACCTCAGACCCTTAACATCATTAATTTGGTGAAAAATTATACTGAGACTTTAGAGCTGAACACGCATCGCACGGTAAAGAAAATCATTCAGAGAACATTTAGAAAATAAAGAAATAAAGCCCTCATCAGAGGTGGATATAGATTAAAGTTAGAGTTAGAGTTAGAAGCTACAAGCTAGTCGAGTTTGTCATCAGAGGTTACAGTTTAAATGTATAATGAAAAAGTTACAAAAAGCTTTACAAAAATGGCCTAAGGGTTTGCAGCTACATTATGAGCATCCTCGGCCTGGCCAATGTTGGTCACCTCGGCCCCATCATCTTGGAGATTAGCACCTTCAGTCTCTGTAACATCCAAAGGCGCAGTCTCTACAGGAGCAACATCTTCCTCTTCAACCTCTTTAAGGGCCTGGGCACACTGAGGATTGGAAAAACCCAGGCCAATGAAGTCAGAGGCTTTCAAGTTCCCTGACTCCTTCTCCTTAGCAATCACCCATTTTCTAGTTGCCTTAATACCTCTTTCAAGCTATTTAAAGCCAAAGCTGATGAATTCATCAGAGACTTTGTAATCAGCCAGGATCCCCTCAGAAGCATCCTCAAGGGCTGCCTTCACTGTAGCATCAACCTTCTTTTGGAGAGCGTCGTCCTTGGCCTTCAGAGCAGAGGTGTGTTCATTTTTAATCTTGGAGATATCTTTCTCCAATTGCTTAACCTTCTTATCAGAACCCTCAAAGGCAGACTTTAGACGATCTACCTCAGCGTTCAGAGTATCCTGTACCTTCTCGGCCTCTTGGCCTTTCTCGATGAGGGGCAACTTCTTCAGAGTCCAGCTGGCAAGATGGTGCATAGCAATGATGCCCTACAAATCAAGAAATCAAATGTATAATTTCAAATTCAAAATAGAGGTTACACTTCGGAATTAAACTAAAATCCAAAATTTTACCTGAATGGACCTGTGAAGGCCAAACTGCACCAGCAGAGGAGTATCCATCGAGCGAAAAAAGCATTTGTCAGCATCGGTCATAGCAGAGCCGATAGCATCTAATGCCTGAAGGCTATGGACTATAATACTATCATTAATTTTCAGCTGCTCCAGATGAGCAGCCAGTGCATCTTCAGAGGATATGGGGATGGCCTTTTGGGCCTTGCTTTTCCTCTGACCCTTAGGGGAAGTGTTTGTATTTTTCCTCTTTCTTGTGGCGTTGGCCTTAGACGTGCCGGCACTCTTCTTTGGCGGGGGAGGAGGGGGTGCACTCAAGCCTGTCTTCTTCACCAGCTTTGTGAGACTTGGGGCAGACATCTCCCATATATCGTTTAAGATGCCTTCGGGACGTTATGAAAATGGAAAGGTTTGAGTTAGAGGATCAGATACATAAAAAGTCAGAGGTTTAACTTGATGAAATAATAAAATAAGCACTTACGAAGCTCAGTCAGAGAACTCCCCCCCAAGGCCAGTCTCAGAGAGATAGTAGGGGGTCATCAGATGTTCGAACTTGACCCACATACCATGTTCCCCCTGATCTTGAAGGTCTTTCACTTTTTGAAGATTATTTTGGCTTAGCCCAGGGTCGGCCCGAGCAACCATTAACACCTTGCCCCATCTCAGGGGTATCCTCAGCTCTAAGTTTGAAGAGGGGACACAAGGGACAAATTCCCATGACCCTGAGGCAAAGAAATACCGTGGCTTCTAATTATGATTACTAGTTTGGGTGACCTGCAACATCTTTTTAGTTGACTTCCGAGCTAAGAAATCATAATAGCTCGGATGATTCCTGGTAGAGGAAGGGATGTAGCATCTGGTGAAGACCTGAACATGAAGGTCTGAATGATGGACTACCCTCCATAAGACAATAGCTCCTATTATCACCCTCCAGGCATTGGGTGGCAACTGGGAAGGAGCTAAGTTAATATAGGAAAGTATGGCCCTAATGCTGGGATGAATGGGCAAACGAAACCCCAACTTGAACATCTACTCGTACAAGAAAATCTCACCATCTAGGCCACCAAAAGCCCTCTATTCCCTCAGAGGTCTCCTGAGTTTTATGGAAGGGCTAATGGAATATAGATGCTTGAAGGCAAGAAGGTCGAGCTCGGTGACAGTGCTTTCTATCTCGACTGGCTTCGAGGTGTCAACATCGCTCTCATCCCCATCATCATCATCATCATCATCATCAATGTCATCTTGAGCAGATGATGGGGCACCACCTGGGAACCTCTGAGCAAACTCGGCTCCTGTGATGGCTGACAGGGGAATGGCTTCAAAGATTGGAGGAACAGCCACGCTGGGTCCTATAACCTCAACGTCGGAGGAAGAGTGCGATGTGCTTGAACTCATCTGAGACGAGTTCCAACAGGAAACCTTGACTTGATCAGGGATATGATCCTGCTGAGCGGAAAAGTCCATGGCCTCTTGAAAGGAGTCCACAGACATAAGGTCTAAGGTGGACGACTCAGACTCATATATGGGGGTAGGTTCAACTGGGACCTCTGCTGTTTTAACTGGTTCGACTGGCTCAGGGTGTATGACCTTCAGAGAGGGGGGGGGGGGGGTGGAAAGATAGGTCTGAGTGGGAACGTCTCTGCCCTACGAGCTTCCTCTTGGGCTCTTTCTATTTGCCAAATTTTATCTAAGGTCTTCTCCCTAAGAGAGGGGAGTTCCTCTAAGAGTTGGTAAAGGGGTCTGAGCATGTGAATCAGACCCTACACTTGTGACTCTCTTAAACAAACAGGATTGGCAATTAAATTAAGGATCAAACTGGGTTTTTGGATCAAGAACAGCAAGAACCAAGACCACCAAAAAACACAAGCGATAGCCGAAAAACTCAAAGAACTCGCCGAAAAATGCAAAAAGCAGGAACAAAGCAAGAAAAAATGGAGAAGGAGGGATGTTAGATGGTATTTGATGGAATGCAATGAGAAGAGAGGACGAATGGGCAAGGAAAATCTACCCAATGCGCTGCTAACCAGAGCTCTTGTAGAGAGAGAGAGAGAGGAAGAAAATTCCAGGCGAAGAAATGAAGAAGCGGGGAAGAAAGAGAAAGGAAATGAGGGTTTAACCCTCAAACAACCCCACACACATCCCAAGGCCCATCATTGCCTTGGGAGCCCAAAAGACTGCAATCATTACACTTTCCAGGCACGCTAGCCACTTCAGCAGTTGACACTTGTCAAAAAGGTATTAACACCTAAGGAATGTAATACCCCGTATTTTTATGCTTTCTAAATTTGAGAATTTATTAAATTTAATGTGAGTTATTAATTTAATATAAATTCAAAAATTAATTATTTTTAATTACTAATGTGACGAGAGTTAGTAATCATTGGAAACTTGTTAAATATTACTAATGAGTAAAGTAATATAATATTGGTACTATTAAATGCACAAGTGAATAAAATAACAATTTTGGAAATTTGAGTCGGGACGCGCCTGTGTCGCGTCGGGACTAAATATTGATTAATAAAAGTGAACAAATTATAATTCATCCGTATGGTCATTTCGAGTGCGCCAAAGTGTCTGGAAGGGTCGAGATAGTAAAAATATGTACCCGGGGGTTTAGTTTAGGTCTCGGGGCGTTTTTAGGCCTATTTAGCACCCCAGGAGGGTATTTTGGACATTTCGTAATTTTGGGTAATTAAACCTACGAAAATTACAAGGTTATATCAGATGCTTAGGGTTGCCTTCTAGGGTTAACAAAACCAAAAGCAAATGACGACCATTGGAGAAGGAAGGAGAGAGCTTGCCAAGGAATTCTAGGCCGAAAAACCCTCCATTTGCGCCGCCGTCGCCGCCAAACGAGAGATCACGTCGCAAGGATCGTAACCACACTGATTTCAGCACAAATCAGAGACCAAAAATTCCCAGGTAAGTATTTATCTTGCTTAATTTCGTTAATGCATCATTCATATTAGTCTAGGGTTGATTATGCTGAGTTTCATAGAAGAAAACCCATGTTGGAGATAGGAAAATTGCATGTAGTAATGATATAAATGTTAATCTAGAAATCCCCTTCATATGTAGAGGTTGAACCACGGATTTATGATGGATTAGAAGTAGAAATTCTGGAAAAAGGTTGAATAGAACAAAGTTAAGGAAATTTCTAGGGTTCATGAGAATGATATAAGTTTTGGCCCTTTAATCCATGGATATTGATGAAAATTCACATGCTTTACGTAGAAGATTGCTAGTTTGGATTTACAATGTTTATAGTATGAATTTCTGGGAGTTTGGGTGTTAAAAATATGGATTTGGATGATGTTGGATGATAGAACCCGTAAATGGTTTTTCTGCAAATTCGCCATACCTGTTTGATCGATCGATCGAACTAGGAGTGTCGATCGATCGACGCATCGATCGATCGAGCTCCTGACATCGATCGATCTACCCCTATTGGCAGACTCATATTTCCCCTTTTAAATAACTGAATTTAATTTAAATGAGTAATAATCTTTGGACATCCTTATTAAAATATTTTGGAAGATAAAGAAAACCAATAGGACTTATTAAAAATGTGAAACCTTTAATGTAAGACGAGACTTAGACTTTACGGGGATGTTTACACATAAGGGACGATGGAATTATGTAATAAAGGGGGAGACGCGTAATGTAGTTACGTTGGATAATAATTAAGTACCTACTGAAATTTCACTTTGGAAAGATATGAATACACGAGTGTTACGTACTAAGTTGGAATAATCTCTCAAATTAAAGTAAGAAAAAAAACGTTATACGTGATAACTAAATGATGAGAAATAAGGATAAATATCATAACTATGGGTTATGAGATGTACCTAAATTTGATGTGGTAATAGTAGTATATTTATATGACTGTGTTTATGCATATACTATATACGTGTGAAAACCATGCTCGTGATACTTGCTATCCCTGAGGTTACCACGCTGGGATAGTCTTATCTCGATGGGACCTTCATGGGGGATATTGACTCGTACCCTAGAAGATATAGATCCTTTGGTACAGGCTAATCAGATCGATAGTCAGATGGCCTAAGAGACGTTGGGGAATGTGCTGACCTCTTAGAGACCGGGACTCTATGCTTCGCCTCAATGTTGTTTGTGTTTGTGTTAATACAGTTCGAGAGTGATTTCGAACTTGTATTTCCCTTAGTACGAGTGATACAGGGACTGGATAGCAGAGTATGCCCGCACCATAATTATTATGTGGGGTGCTGTTAGGATATATATATATATTATATGGGTATTTAATATATATATTAAATTATGAAATTTGTGAACTACCCCCGTGTTTATTGTAAGTAAGAGATGAATAATGATTTCAATTTGGAAATACGTGTTTTGAAAAGTATAATATGTTACTGGGAAACTTCATTAGCAAATAAAGTTAAAATGAGAGCTTTGTGATTAAATAAAATTTACTTCTTAAACAGTTGAATTGGTCAGTTTAAAGCTTACGAACAACCTAAGATAAAATAAGTTAAACCGTTGGGAAGGTTAGTGCGATAGGTGTGCACATTAGAAGAGAGGTGAGAATTTCTCAAGGGAGTGCCGCACTAATATGTTGTTGCATTGGCCAGAAAACATTTTAAATACTTGATAAATAAATTTTAAATCGTTTTTACAATCGGGCTCTGACCTGTTTCCATTTCCTTTTCTCTCTTGTATATATATATGTATGTATTACAGGTGCCCAGCCACAGGGGCGTCTTGCATAGGATTCTTTGGAAGGAACGCGCTGCAGCTTAGGTGGGAGTTACAGGCCTCTTGCTTAGACGACCTCATTTCTTGATTCCTCTTCTAGCACTGTTTATTCAGTTGGACATGTGTCACCCTTTTCCATTATTCAGTTATTTATCAGATATTTTGATTTGCTTGTTTCAGTATTTACACTTTGGGATTTATTACTGTCAGGATATTTTCCTTCAAGTTTTAATGTTGGAATTACTTAGTTGGATGTTTAATTATTGGATTGTTTGTTCCAGTATAGTTGTTGTTTGATTCTTTAATTATGAATTTCGTAAAGTTTTAAATGTTGGTTTATATAAATAAAATTTGAAAAGTAATGTCTAAAATGGTTTTGACACTTAGCTTAATTATTTAGGGTGTTAAATTGGAAAAGTTATTTTTACGACAGTGATGCTAAGAATGAACCAGCCATTCACCTTGATTATAATTTAATAAAGGACTGATCACCCGAAGTTTAATTAGGCGGGGTGTCACAGGGAAGTCCAACCTCGAGCAAATATACCCATTAGGCACCTGATCACATAGGTAACTAAGGGCTAGGGGGTGGTTGATATGCCCTAAATGTACCCCCCGGCTCAGAGACATCAACCTCGGCCATGGAGATGGCCGATGTTGAAAGGGCCTTAGATCAACAACTAGTGGTCTCGTCCTAAGCAAGGTCGTCCATGGACGACATTACTAGCTACCTCGACGAGTGAGATCTCCGTAATCCACATGGGCGGTTATCCATCTGGTCATCCAAGGCTTGCAACCTCGGCTTGGTTCAGGACGAGGTTGCCATCCCATCATCATAACTGATCTCGGCTGGGGATCAGCCGACGTTCCTACTACATTACCATTACCTCGGCCCAAGCCGACGTCATAGCTCAACATGCCTTACCTCATCTCTCCCACTGAGCCAATGTCACCACCTCGTCCTCTTCCAGATCGAGGTTGGGACCATTCACAGATGGCCGAGTCCTTATCAGCATATGTATTGTTGGGAACACGTGTGCACAGTCAGTTATAATCGAATCATTCCCCTCACGTGAGGGAATATTGAGGTCATCATTATCTACATAAGATCATCCAGTTTTCATTCTCATACTGGTTCGATCCTCATGCACATGTTCATTGCATGCTTGGGGGGTACATTACACCCCCCAGGCACTATATATAGAGGTCATCCTCTACCTTGTAAAGATTACAAAATTAACTACCCTAGCTGAAACTCTGTCCAAATATACAGTAGAGAGAGAAAGCTTGAGAGTTTGTATACATAGCCATTAGAGTCCTTATACAGCGATACTAACCATACACCTTCACAGTGGACGTAGGCCTGATTGGCTGAACCGCTTATATGGCCGTGTTTATCCTCTTCTCCTCACCCCATTCTCTTATATTTGATACACTTGTGCTGCCATTGTTATACACTGATTAGAACTCAATAACACCTTACCTGGTGGTGCTATTTCTAGCATCATCAGGTGGTCCCGTAAAATATATTATTGGGATGTATCGATCGCAATCCTCTATTGAACTATCGAACAAGTTCTCAAACGATCAAATATGTTCCCGTCATTTGAGAAACACTACTAAGATCATATCACAACCGTTATGATATGGTATCAAATCCTATCTAGGTTGTGAACATTTCAAAAGTACTAGATATAAATTTTTAATCTCCTTGTGATTAACTAGAAGTCGACTCACCAGAATTCCTACTGAGCTCTATTGACCGAATTGATCTGAAATAATATATTTAAACAAATATAGAGCATTATCATAAACTTGATTCTCATTTCAAAATGAATAAATAATCATTTATTAGTCAAAATAAAATGCTTAGACTTGTTTTTAAGAATAAAAACCCAACAGGGGGAATTAACCCCAACCACACAAGAGAACGAGGGTGTACAAGGAGACAAGTGAGGGGACACTTTTTGTAAAGAATGGGATGTGCAAAAGTAATATTAGTCACCCAAATCATGGGGATATTGGGTATAATATCATAAGGCATGCTCCAACGATAAGTGGAAACTATAACGACTTAGGTATCCCTTATTCCATAAAAATACCTTTGAAATGCCAGTTGTTGTATTATATGAATCCTATACCATCACAACAAATGCACCACTACATTCCCATGGACACATTCACCACTCACCCAAGAAATTAGATTTAATGCTATTATTATGTAAGAATATATCGATTTAAAGGAACAAAACCCTTGTAACCCCCAATAAACCTATGAATCTCAACCAACTTTTGCAAGCAATCCAACCTATTGTTAGCAAAGGACCCACTATATTGAGCATAATTGCACCCCAAGTCACGAGGACCAGCCACCATAATATTTCCAAACACGTAATGTAACCACACCAATCGAACCCAACTAAACACCAACTGTTGTTAGTACCACCTTGTTTTTGACCCAACAAACCAACCTACATGTATATAAAATGTCCCTATTACCATCAAATAACAAATCCAATCACAACGTCACTCCTTAACACACTCAATAACTTTACCAGACAACCCATTCCCTATTATCTAATAACAAATGAACAAACAATGAAACCCTGCCAACCCATGCAAAACCCCAAACTACTCCCTTTGACACAAGTTTAACAACAACCAATGACATCGTCCTAAATGTGCTGGCTAAACTGAGTACCGTATCCCTTAAGACCCTAGATATATTTTAGTAGTGGCAAATGGGCTGTTATGGGCTGTTAAAAAATGGATATGGATAAATTTGGGCGGGTCAAAAGCGGGTCGGACATAATAATTTGGACGGTTTTTGTCGGGTAAAATCCGAATCGGGTCAGGTCAAACCCAGATAAAGTTGCACTGACCCACTTTTTTTTTTTTAAAAAACAATTATTATACCGTATACGGATAAATATGCTATAATAATTTTGAAAAAAAATATACAAGTAAGTACTTAAATAAAACAAATCTTTAAACTCTTTAGGGCCTGTTTGGTTTGCAACTATAATTGTATTTTTCTGTGTTTAAATACAATTCTGATAAAAATATGCGTTTGGTAACCTGTTTTTAAACACTGAATTATAATATTTATGTGTTATAATCATGCTTTTCAAAAATCAGGTTGAGGGTGTTTTATAACTTTTGATTTCTATTTTTTAACTCAGAATTATTTATTTTTAATATTTTAATGCATTTATACCTTAATATATAATATACATACATAATACATTGATATGTATGCAATTCTTATAATTAAAAAATATATATGTGCATGTACACAAAATTAGGTATGGAATAATATAAAGTTAAATAATATTATTAATAGATACATAATACTTATATATAGTTTTATACATGTATTATTAATATATAGAATAATATAACATATACATATAGTACATATATATTAAAAAATATTATCAATTCATGTATGTAAATAATTTTATAGTGAATTATACATGCAATAATATTATATATATATATATATATATATATATATATATATATATATATATATATATATATATATATATATATATACATGTTTGCCAATTTTTCAAAAATCGTATTTAAAAACAAGTTTACCAAACACACATCAATAATTATAAACACAAAAAACTGAATTTTAAAACTATATTTAAAAACAACGTTTAAATCGAGTTTTCTGAATATAGAACCAAACGGACCCTTAGTAATTTAAGTTTTATTTTTGAGAGGTTCCAAAACTATTTTGCTCTGCTAATGACCCGTCAACAAACCATCTTATTGGATTGCTCAAACTATTTTGACCCACAAACATAATTAATGGGCCCCAAACACATTATTCTGAGTAGGTTATGAATGGTTTCATCCACAAAAGCTCATATTATCGGGCCTAATATATTTACACAGATCTTGAGATTACCAATCCAAGCCCCAAAAGTCTAAATATGACACATTGGGGTCCAAAAATGACCTAAAATCAGTCCTACTAAACATCCAAGATAATAAGAGTTAACGAGCACCCTTTTGGTTGAGGACTTAGTCAAAATATCAGTCACAGAAAGAGATTTTGACATTCTATCCCGTGTGAATGAGAAAACTAACAAGACAAGTGAGGTGATGGTTGACCCAAAACATTTACAAGCCCAATGTTATTTTTCTCTTGGAACTGTAGGGAGATGGGCGACTCTAACAATTTGAGTTTTGAAGAGGTTGGCAAACTCCTATTACCCCTATATATTTTTTCTTATCAAGAGAAAAAATAAACGCAACAAAATTGAGAGAATTTGGAGGAACCCGGCTTTACAATATTATTGCTATATGGACCCAATAGGGATTGCCGGAGATTTGGCCCTTTGGTGGGATGTATTAATAAATATACTGGTTGTTGCCAAATCCAAAAATATAGTTGGGACTAAGTGCACCCTCCATAAGGAGAAGGGATGGACATTTTTATTTGTATATGCTAACTCTCAGATGATGAAAAAATAATGTATGTGATAAAACTGAAAGTTTTGCTAGGGTGCTTATGGGTGATCTCAACACCTATGGGGCAATCTAGGAAAAGGAAGGAGGGAATGATGATACAAGGAAAAATTATAGAATTCTGTGGTTTAAGTCTAATGGTATGGTCTAAGAGATCGAATTTAATGGACCTCCATATACATGGGCTAATGGGAGGCGAACATAGGCTTTCACAAGAGGAATAATATTATTTTCCAATTTAGAGTGGGGACAAACAATCTCGGATGCCCTAGTGACACATGAGACGATTAGAGAATCGAATCATTGTTCAACTCTCCTCTCCCTTCACCACCCACTTTAAAAGGGTGATGATGGGTGGACCTCTTTCAATGCAAAAAGACTATAACAAGTTAGAGTCTCCTCCATATTCCAAGTATCTACAAATTTAAAAAATGTATCAAAAGATTTAATAAAATGTAAAACTGAACATTGTGGTAATTTGAAGAGGCAATTGGATAATATTAATCTAAGGTTGCGTTTGTTTTTTCATCTGAAGTTTGAATCTGAAATTTGAAGACTGAATCTAAAGTCTGAAATCTGAATTTGAAAAATATGTTTGTCTTTATGTTTGAATATACATCTGAATGAATGTATTTAGACTGATTCAGAGTTCAGAGGTAACTCTACCTCTTAATCATTAAGAGCCAAATATAGCCGTTAGCCTCTTAATCATTTAAAAAAATAAACACTTTTTGGTACCTCTTAAATCTGAATGGTTGAAATTCAGACTTAAGAGATAAAAACAAACAAAACCTAAGACTAGATGAAATTTAAGACAAACCTACTAAGAAGGAGATTAAAAAGGATGAGAAATATATAATTGGGATATAAACAAAATTCGTGAAAGATAGAAGAAGTATTGACACTAAAGATCTAGTGTCAAACGACTCTAATATGGGGACCGAAATACAACATTCTTCCACCCTACTACTATTCAAAGGAGATAGCTCAACAAGATTACAAAGGTCAAGGTAGGAGAGAATAGTTGAATTGATTAACAAAATGAAGTTCAAAATGCCTTTAAACAACCTCGGAAAATAATACGAATCAACAACACGAATCTGATTCGCTCAACAAACACCCGTTCTCAAATATATACTGCTCGATCATGATAAATATAAATAATCTGGGGGAAGGTTATATATTTCTGTGTCGTTATAATTATTCAGTGGATGAATAAGTATTTCTGTGTATAAAAAAAATTCGTTGCTCAGAAGATGAGAACTGTTTGCAGAATTTTTGTGGGAGAGAACTGTATTGTTAAAAAACGGAGGCTACAACCTCTTTTATGGGGCAACAAAAAGAGATGTTGGTAAACAAACGTGGAGAGAAAAATGTGGAAAGTAGTGGGCCACTGGGTTGAAAAATTCAACTCTGAATAAAACACGTTTTAATTTTCGGAATTAAAAAAACGTTAAAAAATAATTTTTAAAGCCCAAAAAATAATTATGTACTTGTCCAAAAATTAATTCTTAATGAGCCCAAGCCCAGGACCCAAGATCCGGACACGGGCACGGGCCGGGCCAGACAGACGGCGGCGCGCACGTGTGACTTGACCCATTGGGTTTGCCCCACATACTCACAAAATATTGAATGCCCAAAGGGTGAACCTTTAGTCTAAAAAGAGAGTATATTAACTCTACACAAAATCACCAACCCACCGATGTGGGACAAGGAAAGGCTTTCAAACTTTGCAACTCTCACAGCTGTCACAAGGCAGTTGTGTTCCAACAAAATATAATTTTGATTCTTAAATACCCTTCCTCTGAATCCCTCAATTACTTTAGACCCATTAACCTTTTTAAATTTGTGTACAAAATATTTTTTTTCTTCAGACTTTAGCTAATTATTTGAAACTCATTTTGGGGAAGCTTATAACCCTTAATTAAGTTACCTTTATGATTAATAGATATTTAAAAAGCAACATCATTATATCTTATGAAAAGTTCCACCACCCAAAAACTAATAAAAATGGGAACAACGATGAGATAGCAATTAAGCAATGTTGGAGTGGGATTTTCTTTTTTAAGTTATAGAAATCATGGGATTTAGACAAAAATATATTCAAATTATTTATCAATATATTAGTACAATATCTATTAGCGATATCATTATTGGGAACTCGAATGAGAGATTTCATTCCAAGAGAAGATTGCGTCAAGGTGACCCCCTCGCTAAAAGCTTGTTCTTATTTGTTCAAGATGTATTATCTGTAAAGCTCTCTAATTCTCTATCTATCAAAATCACTTCATGTGTTAGAATAAAGAATAGGTGTCCCCCCCATCTCTTATATCTTTTTATTAATAGTTTCAAGTAATTAAATAATTTGAATTTAGTTTGAATACATGCATGTGAATATTAATTAATAAATTTATATTAGGAAGTTTTAGTGTTTTAGGATATGTAGCATTATACCAAGATTGAAAGGGGCATAGAGGACCTAAATAATGTTAGATACATGTTAAGTTGGGTTCCAATGTTGGGTAAACCCAAAGGCTAACTTTTGGACGTATTTGGGATCATTTACGAGGGTCTAAAATTGGCCTAAAAAGGACTTTCAAGATTGAGGAATCAAATAGGGATCCTAACTCATTTAATTAACATAAAAACAGAGAGAGTGACCAAAGGAAAATACCCTAAGTATGGAACAAAAGGTTTTGAGAAAGGATTCATTATAAATGGGGATTCAGATCCAAATTTCAAGTAAGAAATACCTATCATTATTGCGTATTATCCGTAGTTTATTTATGTTAATTTTTGCATGTGGAAAGCTTGTACCACGTAGGATATTTTTTTGATTGATGTAGACTTATTATAAATCTAAGGGAGAATTTAGATTAAAACCTCGTTGATGATGAAGCTATGTAATCTAATGTAGAACTTATATTAATACATTGTATACATGTTTAAGATATGATATTATGATTCACATCTAGAATTAAATGTTGGAAATTCGAACTTGATTAGAAACCAATGGGTTAGAATCATAACTGGGGTTTAATCCTTGAATGAGGCTAGCATAATCTATTACGACGAGTTTATGATGAAGGAAGGAGTTCATAATTGATGGTAATCATTTTAGAACGTGTTTAACACTAAATAAATGATGGGAAACCCTCATGTGGAGGTTTAACATGGATGCCAACACCATTAAAAGAGTTTTGAGTTTGTTACAGATGAAACTATGTCATTTTGGAGGGTCAGATCGATCTTGGTTAGAACCATATCGACCCGAGATGGCATAAAGATAAGAAAGGGGTGGATCGATCCGAGCTATGACCGAATTAATATAGGTTGCCTACTGTTTCCTAGTGACCTCCTTCTGAGATTTTTTTAGGAGGTTTCATTGGTACAACTTATGAAGTCTTAGTGAAGACTGACATGACCAATATGAAAAATTGAGTGGACATTATATATATAATATATGTAACAAATAATATGCGAATTCATGGATGGCTCAGGTTATTTAACCTGATTGATATGGTTAGAGTTATAATCCCTCGTTATACTCTTATCGTTATTGTGTGCTTTGTATGTTGTGTGTGTGGACATACCGGGATATGTGAGTAGGCTTGTGATGAACTATTAGTGTGGATATGATGGGATTGTTCATGGGACCTTTAATAGATGATACCACTACACCAAAATGGTCAAATTGGCACCCTTCAGCCAGCCAGCCTTGTCACGGTCATTGACCGTAACAAAAAAATATGCATTTTTTATCACGGTCAATGACCATGACAAGGCCATGAAAATACCTTGTCACGGTCAATGACTGTGACAATCATATAAAGTTGTCACGGTCAATGACCGTGACATGTCCGTGATAATTCTGTCAGTAAAAAAACCCTCCCTCTTCTTTTTTCCCACCGATTCTCATTCCCTATCTCTCTCTAGCGACTGCACACTCTCTCTCTACAACTTTGGTACATTTTTCTCTCTCTATTTCTCCTCCATTTATGTATATGCGTATGTATATGTGCATGTGTGTATATATGTGTGTGTAAATGTGCGTATGTGTGTGTGTGGTGTATACATGCGTGTGAGTGTGTGGGGAGAGGGCAGGGCTGGGGGGAGGGGAGGGGGTGTTTGTGCATGTCTGTGTATGTGTGTATATATGTGTATGTATATGTACGTGTGTGTATGTGCATGTTTATATGTGTGTGTGCATGTGGTGGGCATCGACAGGGGGTAGGGGGTAGGGCTGGGGGGTGGGGGTGGGCCGATTGGGGGAGGGCAGGGGGTGTGGGGCTGTGTGTGTATATGTGCATGTGTATTTTTTTTAATTAAATTTTTATTGGTTTATTAGATATTGCCCCTCATATTGTAGTCCCCCTTGTAAAAGAATTGATTGATTTAATATTGATTGGTTGTTAATTTTTTTTGTAAATTAATAATTAGTGTCCCTTTCATATGCAAGTGGAATTTCTACTCAATGTAAATTAGTAAATTAATAATTGTATACTTTAATTGATGAAAATAATTAATTGAGTAGATGAATTAGAAGGAGTACGGAATACACATTTGTTGTTGTCATGGCGGTTGGATTATAGTGGATCGATGTTGGGTTGGTTAATTTTAAAAGTGACAAGACCACTGGATTATTGTTCATATGTGGGTGGGATTTTTTAACTTTTTTTTGAAAATTACTTTGTATAACGAATAATATATATATAGTATGATAATTAAATGAAACATACTTGAAATTACATGTAGTGCGCATAGATACTAGCCTTCTAGTTCTTATGCTTACGCATTCAATAGCCCTTAGACCCGTTCGAGAGTCATTACTCATGTAATGAGATCTCTCGAATTGTCCCATTTGGACAGTTTGGGACTGCATAATTTCTGTATAACAATATTCTTAGTGGCTTAAAGTTGTTACTTTTGGAGAAAGTTCTGCAATCGTATCTTAATATTCTCTGGGTACATACTAGATTGACAAGTGTGTCTGTTATTTCAATTGATCAATTGAAATAACAGTCACACTTGCCAATCTACGTCGTGTACTTGGAGAACTACGGGATATGCTGTCGAATTTTTT
Source organism: Sambucus nigra (assembly GCA_949130495.1). NCBI lineage: Eukaryota > Viridiplantae > Streptophyta > Magnoliopsida > Dipsacales > Adoxaceae > Sambucus > Sambucus nigra. The sequence continues at coordinate 369,471,900 of OX422212.1, forward strand.
TCAAATCGTAACAATGTGCATGAGCTTTTAAGTATATTATAAAAATATGCAGTCTTGAATGGGATAGGACCACTCACTCTTTAGAGGAGATGGAGGAAATAGGAATTTCTATTATAAATTGAATTTGAATTTGAAATTTAAAAATCGAATATAAATAAGACATAATTAAATGAAACATACTATAAATCTAAGTTTTGTTTATACTAATCCATGAATATATGTTTATTACCTTTAATAGGTGATTAGTTGTTGTAGCTGTGATGGGATATCCGAAGTACAAAGAGTGGATGAGTGAGACAAATATAATGGGGGATGTGTTTCGCAGAGGTGCTAATGAATTTGTAAAATACGCAAAGAGATGTCATAATGATGAAGAGTTTCCATGTCCATGTGCTAGGTGTAAGAATGGTAAGGTGTTTTAGTGGAAAACAGTTGAACTACATTTGTTAAGATCGGGTATGCAACATATTAATCGATTTTGGAGTTTTCACGATGAATTGAAAGTTTCGTTTGTCCCCGAACAACCTTCACAACAACCTTCAACAAGTAGAATAGATGTAGAAGGGGACAACGTAGATCATAATATATTAGAGGATTTAGTTGATGATGCATACGGAGTTTATGAAGCAGAGGAGAATGAGGTTACCGATGATGTACAAGGTTCAAGTGCTCATGAAGATATCACGATAAACCTTGACAATGACTACCAAAGTTTAAAATTTAAGGCGACCTAACCGTTATACTCTGGATGTGAGAAAGATCAAACTACATTACATGCCATGGTTGGTTTGCACAGTTTGAAGACGCAATACGATTTGTCTGGAAATAGAGTGACATGAATTCTGAAATGGGTGAAGGACTTACTACCCAAGGAGAATACGCTTCCAAATAGCTATCCTGTTATGAAGAATAGTTTGAAAGGTTTGGGAATGAAGTGTAAATTGATTCATGCTTGTGTGTATGACTGCATACTATACCGAAAGGAGTATGAAAATCTCGATCATTGTCCAGTATGCGATGAACCTAGATATGCCCAATTTACTGGTAAGGAAGGCACAAGCTCAAAAGTGCCTCAAAAAGTGTTGAAATATTTTTTTATTGGGCCTAGATTAAAGCAATTTTTCACAGTACCATGGATAGCGAAGGCAATGACTTGGCATGCTAGGGCAGAAGTAGGGGGCAATCTCATGCGTCATCCTATTGATTCTACAGCTTGGAGGATGATGAATTATGAGTATCCCGATTTTTCTCAAGAACAACGCAACATTCGTTTGGCTATATCAACAGATGGTTTCAATCCATTTGGAAATATAAGCACTAATCAGAGTGTATGGCCAGTGATTCTAGCCCCACTCAACCTCCCTCCTTCATAATATATGAGACTTGAATTTTCGATGATGTCTTTGTTGATACCTGGGCCAAAGGCACCAAGTGATGACATCGATGCCTACCTGGCTCCTTTGGTAGAAGAATTAAATGAGTTATGGGAAGAGGGTGTGCAATCTTTTTACTCTTTTAGAAAAGAAGAGTTTGCACTGAAAGCTATGTTGATGTGGTCAATTCATGATTTTACAGCTTATAGGACATTATCCGGTTGTGTAGTACATGGTTATTTGGGGTGTCCTATTTGTGGAGAGGAGACTGAATCTCTTCATCTATCCGTTAGCTCAAAAAATGTATACCATTGCCATAGGAGGTTTTTACCTCCGGCTCATAGTTTCAGATTTGAGAAAAGTTCCAATTTTTTATTGGGCGGGGTTGAACATAGACTCCCGTCGAGACAACTTTCATGTTCAGAAATTGAAAGTAAATCTTCTGAATGTGGCCCTAATTTTCTAGGTAAGAATCCCAAATTTAAGAATGTCAAGCATAAGAAGACCCCAACTGGGAATGAAACTGAGACAAGAAAGGCATGGTCTAGGAGGTCAATTTTATTTGACTTGTCTTTTTGGTAGAATAACCCGGTGCGCCATGTATTGGATGTGATACATGCAGAGAAGAACTTATTTGAACATATTGTGGGTGCTTGCCTTGGGGGGAGTCATTTGAAGGATGGAGAAAATGCACGAAAAGACATTAAATCATTGAAACTTAATCCATAACTATGGTTGAATGAAGATAGTATGGGAAGGACAATAATTCCCCCTAGTGAGTTTACTTTGACGAGTGGGGAAAGGAAGGTGCTTTTAGACACAATATATAATTTGAAGGGCCCATCTAATTTTTCATCCAACTTGCAAAGGATTGTGAATTATGCTACTCATGATTTACATAAGTGTAAGTCCCACGATTGGCATGTGATCATGCAATTGGTTCCTCTATTATTTAAGGACGGTTTCTCCAAGCACAAGGATTCGCGGAGGGATATTATGCAAATTAGTATTACCTTCTCACTCTTGTGTGAGAAGGTAGTCAATCGAGAACACATAGTGGGCACAAAATTGGCGGTGACCGAAGTAATTTGTGTGTTGGAGAAGCACTTTTCCCTAGAATTCTTTGACATAAGTGTTCACTTGTTGGTACACCTATGCGACGAGGCACTTCTTTGTGGTCCAGTTAGATATCGGTGGATGTATCCGTTTGAAAGATTGATGAAAGTTTTTAAATATTACGTCAAGAATATGCGATACATTGTAGGATCAATTGCATAGGAATACATCACCGTGGAGTCATCAATATATACTTGGGAATATATGCCTGACTCGACCAACGTTAATGACACTAATGTGTTCGTCGATGATTGTGGTCATGTGATGGGAAAACGAGTGAAATTAACGAGTTTGCAACATGAACAAGTAGCTCGTTATCTATTTGACACACATGAAGATGTCGAAGAATGGAAAAAGCAAGTTTAAATTATTTTAATGTTTTAAATTATTTTAGATTATTTTATACATGATTAATTTTGTAATATGCAGAAAATATGAAGCCTGTGAGAACAATAAAAGACGAAAAATAATGGTACAATCAGAGAGTGAATTTAGGCTTTGGTTGTCACAAGAGGTAATTATAATGAAAATAGTCGTTATATAACATTACATTACACTCAAAATTTACAACCCATCTAATTAATTTATCTATATTCTCAGCTCTTAAAGACGGGTAATTCGACATCAAGGCTTGCTCGTCTAGCCACTGGACCCTTGTTCGTGGCACAAGAGTACAAAAAGTATCGATTGATCGGTTACGTATTCGACGCAAAAGTGTACGAGGAAAGTATAAATGTACAGAACTCGGGCAGTTCATATAAGGCTCTTACTTTCTTTCGAGCGAGTGCAAAAGATAAAATCCTCATTGAAGCTGAAATGACTTACTATGGTGTAATTCGAACTATATTTGAATTGGATTATATAAGCTTCAAAGATGTTGTATTTTACTGTGACTGGGTAAGAGTTAAGGATAAAAATGCTTGTAAAGTTGATCACGTCAGCAATTTGATTATGGTTGACTTGTCCAAGTTGAAGTGCAATGACCACGTGAGCGATGAGCCGTTTGTTTGTGCATTTCAAAAGTTTAACCAAGTGTTTTACTCGGAGTATATCAACAACGAGCCGTGGTCAATTGTCCTACACGCGACAAAGCATGTAAATAGTTGTGTGGATGACTTGGATGCTCCTACCGAATATCAATCCATTTTTTATGATAACCCAAATTTGAAACAATTTTTCAATTTGTAGTAAATATTCCAATTTGTACTTTATCAATCCATTTTAATGCTTTTAATTGATTTGCACTTTATCATTTTCACTCTTGTGTAGTGTGTGTGTGTGTGGGAAGTAGGGGTGGGGTTGCAGATGTTTCAGATATTTAGTAATTGTGCATATTATGAGCTAGATGCTGTTGTTTTGGAATTCAGAATTGAGCTGTTAAACAGTAACAATTAATTTGTATTTATAGTAATTGTACATATTTTCATGTCGTCTTTTAATTCATTCTGATTTGTACTAATAACAATATTTTTTTTACAGAAAATGTCTCCTTCAGGTATTAAAGCGATTATGATGATGCTTATTGTGATGATGTCGTCTGGGCTCGGTGGTAGCGGAGGCGACGAGGGCTCCTCAGCCCCTAGGCTCCCAAAATATGGAAAATTGATGCTGGCCATCGAGAACAAAATGGGTCTATTAGCGAGATCCCTCGAGCTGATAAAGACGATCTTCGGCCCAGGGCACACTAGTTGGAAGGAGGTGCCAAATGAACTCAAGTTGGCTATTTGGGTGGCACTACAGGTAATGTATTTATATTTATATTTCAACGCCAATTTCAATTTCAATTTCAATTTCAATTTTTATTTTCATTTTCATTTTCATTTCAATTTCAATTTCAATTTCAATTTCATTTTATATTTTTATTTATATTTATATTTATTCGCAACTAACATTGTATTTGTTGGACAGGAACAATTCAACCCGGATCCAAAGCTACACGATTCCGTCTTGGAGCAGTTGAGGGAGAAACACAAGACGTGGAAGAAAAATATGTGGACCCGGTACTTTGGGAAGACCCGAGAGTCCGTTATCCGAATGTGTGAATCCGTCCCGTCGAAGGAGCCGATCTCATTGGCACAATGGCAAAAGTTCATTGACAATGAGATCGGGGAGCGACAATTGGCATCTCGCCAATCGGGGAGGGAAAATCGGGCAAAAAACACGGACGTGCAATAGTCCGACCGGAAGTCTTACGCCGAGGTGGAGCATAGGATGATGGTAAGATTTAATTTTTTTATAACTACAGAAATATATTATTTTGCATTATTTTACTTTGCGGGGCTAATACTAATTTTGCTTTATTTTATTTCAGGGGACAGGGAGTGGCCCTGGGGGTAGGCCACATAGGATCGATACTTATGTGGCTATTCGGATGAAGAAGGGGAAGGATACGGAGGTGTCCCCGAGCATCGCGACCGCGATTGTAAGTAATTCGACAGTTTATTTTTTGTTAATTACGTTATAATTTTTTTATTTACTTATTTTACTAATCATGTGGTTTTTGTCGTTTCAGGCAAAGCTTAAGGAAGTCATCTTTGTCCACAAACGCAATCAACCAAGTGCTTGGCACTGATTGAAAGGGGAGGACAAGTGGGGTGATTTCACGGGTGGCCAAATCTAGGATCATCGGATTGGAGATGAGCGACATCGAGTTGGCCCGAACGGTGGACTCGCATGACGCGAAGCTGTCCCGTTTGGAGGCGACGGTCCAAGATATGTTCCCATTCATGAAGCGTTCGTTGGGAGAAAATCGTAAGGGGAAAGGGAAGGAGAAGGTGGTGGAGGGGGATGTGCAAGAGGATGAGGTGCAGGATGACGAGGATGTGGACCTCGCTGCTTCATCACCGACACGTGCGAAGTTTGATGATCAACTCCCCTATTTGTCTCCCTTCGACCGACCGATGTAGATACTTGGTTGGCCGAGCGTGTTTTTACAGGACATATTTGATGGCCAACAGATAGGGTGGGGGTTGAGGGACCCGAATACCATCCAGGGTATGCCAGTTCATGGATGTTCGCTTCAAGACATCGAGTCCAAGGTGTTCGTCACGCATGTGATACCCGAGAAAGAGAACTCTCCATTGTGGTTGCGTGAACAATGAGGCACGATGTATATTGCTGGGTGTGTCAATTCGTATATCGTGTGTCCTACTCACCTCCTCAGAGCTAACCTTACCCCAGACATGTAGTGGCATTATTTGAATTGAATTGTTTTAAGTTTTTACATTTGAATTATATCGTGATGCATATTGTTTTGAATGTATATTTGCATTATCTCTATTTTATTTGGATATATGATGTTTGAACAGGTACAACGTTGCTATAACAGGTACAAATATACTGCTGGGCAGTGGCCATACTGCCCAGCAATTATTTTTTCAATTCTATCTAAAATTATCATGGTCGTTAATCGTGACAAGTCCGTGACACGATCATTGATCGTGATAAATTTTGTTAAAAGTCACGGGTTTGTCACGGTTTATGACCATAACATAACTTGTCAAGGTCATAGACCATGACATGACCGTGACAATTCTAATAAAATTGTCACGATCAATGACCGTGATCCGTCCGTGATAATAAAAGTTATAACCCCCGGAATTGTCACGGTCATTGACCTTGACATGTCCAACTTGTCAAGGTCAATGACTGTGATAATTCAGCAGATTTGGTGTAGTGTACAGACTACGTATAGGTCTAATATCATAATCCTACGTGTTTTGGGTCATCCTTTTAATTCATACAGACATATAAGACTGGATCCTCTCATGTAAGACGGTATGTGGTGGCATAGTGATTTCCCCACTTGTGTGCATTTTGAGCCATTAGAGTGGGACCTCATATAAAATAAACTAATAGAGGCATGAAAGGTCCCTAAAGGATAGGTCTTTTGTGTTGTAATTCTATAATCTAGCTAGTTCTTTCACGGTCTTTATACTTACATGTATGTTGTATGGTATGGTAGATAGGCTAGTGAGGCAGTACGTTGCACATATATTTTAACGTATAACAACTAGACTAATGATGTGTATGATTTATTGAGATATTGTGTAATACCGTAGTTAGCTAGCGACGGGTAAAGCTTACATGGGAATTGTATAGGATAGTCACTAGCCCGTATTGAGGGACTTAACTTCTTTGGTTATTGTGTAGCATATGGTGTAATACCCCTATTTTTATTGGTGTTTATTTATTATTAATTTTGGAATAAACCAATAAATGGAAATAATTATTACACATGTGAAATAATAATAATGATGCATAAATGATGTGATAGTTAAAGTTTCATGTTATGTGATTTTGAACCGCTTGTTATAAATAAATTAATCGGTGGGATTAATTATGTGCAGCTGCTTGTAAAATAATGAAGTTGTGTATTTTATTATACGTTGTAGGATATTATCGTTTAGACTGGACTCGACGGTAGTATGGAGGTCCGAAGATATATTTTTAATGGTTTGGATTGAGCCATAAGGGTAAGTATATATTTGGTCTAAGTTTTTAGTTAACCTCGGTAGTATTTTGGGCTCATTTGGAGGTCCAAGATTAGGCTTTTTATGATGTTAACCCTCACTAATTAAATTATATTAAACCCAAAACATAAACCCTAGTCATTGGAGAGTTTTGTGGGAGCTTTAGGAGGTCTTTTGAGAGTACTTAAGAGATCGCAAGAAGCTGAAATCACACACCTTTACAATCATGAAAGAAATATCTTGCTTTGTCATTGTATAATCTGTAACTTGTTTATGTTTTGATTGCTATTTAATCTGTTTGGGATTATAAGGATGTTAGGATGTTACCTTAGTATGCTATTAAATCATGTCTTATATTGGGCTAATACGGATCAACGATGTAGAATGTTAATCCTTTGTCAAAATCTGATTTTTACAAATATGTGTACTAATACAATTTTTGATGTTAGAACTTATGAGTAGGAAGGATTTATACATTCCGATGATATCTTTTATATGAAAGAGACTTAATTAATGGTAAAATTAAATTCGGTGTGGAATGTAATAAAAGTTAGGATTTTGGTATAATGATCCATCTTGGTTTGAACATTATGATGTCAGGATTTGAATTAGGAATATCTAGGAGTGATCAAAAGTTGTTTTGAATTAAATTGAAGGTTTTAATGAACGTTATTAGTAGAGTTTAGTTCTGGGTGGGAGACAAAGTGATTTTGAAGAATTTGGATGGACGAGGAAGTCCACACTATAATGAGGCTACCCTCGCTATAACTGATAAGCACCCAAAACTGTACAATTTATACCCCAAATAGATGTATTTTAGTTGCTAATTCTCGACAATATGGGTCTTATGTGCTTAAATGTTTATCATGCAGGCTTAACGTCAGTTGCGGTGTCAAAAGCTATATTTCAAGGCAATTGCGCGTTTTATGGAGCTAAATACCCTTATCTCATATCCTAGCCTACCTTAAACCGACCCTAAACTTATCCCTAAACCGTCACCCAAGACCCGTGTGTGTTGGTTTGATCCCTTTTTATTTTATTTTAATTTTTTAGATTTTTATTTAGTGTCGTTTTATTTATTAGATTTTATTTTAGAATTATTTAGAATTTGTAGGTTTTATTTCCTATTTTTATATTTTATTTTTTATTTTATCTTTATTTTTTTATTAGTTTTATTTTATTAGAATTAGTTTTTTTTAGGATTTCATTTATTTTTAGATTTATTAGATTTTATTTTTTTAGGCTTTTAGTTTTTAGTCTTATAGATTTCTATTTTTATTTTTATTTCTTTTTAGATTTATCTTTTTATTTTCGTGTCCTTTATTTTATAGAATTTTATATTTTTAGTAGTTATTAATTAATTTTTAGTTATTAATTTTTATTCTTAGTTTTTATTTTAGTTGTGTTTAGTTTTTTTTAGAGTTTGTTTAGTGTGTTGTGTCGTGTCTATTTTATTTTTTAGTTTAATTTATTTTAGATTAATTTTAATTTTAGTTTTTGTTTTAATTTTTAAGGGGTTCAAATTAATACACACACAACCCCTTCTATCCTACCTTAATACCCAACACCCTCACCTAAACCTAACTAAACCCTCACCCTTATACTAACACCCTATACCCTCACTACACCTAATCACTAGAACTTCATCTTCTCCACCTACATACCCTCTCTCTCTCTCCTCCATTAACCCATATCTCCACCTCCATTAAAACTCAAGAACAATCTTCCACCAAACCACCATCTACCCATCCTTCAACCTCACCCTCTCATCTCTCACTCCCAAACCGAACCAGAGACACCCGACCACCAACTGCGACTCCGGCCACCCAAGTCCATCCCGCCGGCGAACCCGCCGCCCAGCGTCGACCCCTTTTCTCTCACTCTCAATCGGCGCCGCTTGTACCTACCTCCTGCCGGCGGAACCTAACCCCGACAGCAACCTCCGCAAACCCGTGAACCCTCGCGCACCCACCTCCGTCCGGCGACTATTCCGATCTCACACCCCTGCAGCCACCATCAAACCTTTCCCACCTCAAACCCATGTAAACCCAAAAACCCATTTCCAAAACCCATTTGTCTCCAAACCCATCTCACCCTATACCCATTTTCAAAGACCCAATTCACCTTCACCCATTTTCACCATTTCTCCCATATGAGACCAAATCGTGCACAAACAGCAAAATGCAAACTAAATTTCCAAGACCAAGTCAACCCACTTAAAACCCACTTTACCCCTTTTCCTATTATACCCCCCAACTAACCTTTATCCCCTTTTTCCCAAATTACCCCCATGTGCAAACAAATCAGATTTTATCCTCACCACCCTCACCCACATGACCTCACACCCCTCATGTGCACATCTTTATGTTACCAATTTAACCCCTTAGCTCCAATTGCATATAAAAGAAGACCTCAAGGCCATAGGAATAGAAGGAATAACTAGAGAGGAAATTCTAGAGAGAGAGATAGGTTAGAGTAGAAAATAAATTAGGTAGAATATTTTTGTAAATAATTTTATTTTTATCTTTTTAGATATTTGTGAGAGATTAATTATTGAGCAATTCAAATGAGTATTTGTATGTAATTGAATATGGTGGAAAACTCATTTGGAATAGATGTTGATCAATTTCAATGGAGGATTAGAGTCCAATTTTGCAAATCAAGGAGACTTGTTTGAAGATTTGTCCTCTTACCCTTCTATTTTATTTGTTTATGCCTTTGATTATTAATTTGTATTATTTCATACCATGTTAGGCTAAATCCCCTTTCAAGGGGTGGGGTGAAACCCTTATTTGATATTATTTTAGTTTAATTAGTTTGCTTACTTGAAATTTCCCTTTGAATGTTAAATTTGATCCCCCACCCTTAGATTTACGCCTCGAGAGAGGGTAAATGATTTTCGAGAGAAAATCGAAATTCTAGTGATAATACCCATTTTAGATTCGAACTAGAGATAGGGGTCTCTTAAGTGGGGTATTATCATTTGAATTTCAACTCTAAATTTAATTTCTAAGATTGACATAAATTCTAATTGATCGATCCTAGCGGGTGATTAATTAAAAGGAGTGTAGATCTAATTTTCTAGAGTTGTGGGGTGTTAATTTTAACTTTCTAAAAGATTACTATTCTAATTACACTTGCAACGAGAGTTGGTTTGTAATTTTAATATTAATTTGGGAGAATTCAAATAATTAAATTAATTAATTAGAATAATTAAAATTTGTGGTGTAATTCCATTCCTTGATTGCTCTCACAATTATTTGCCTCACTTTATCTTTTATTTTAGTGTTAGACTTTATTTTCATTTTAGTTACTTTCTAGTTAGTTATTATCATTTTACATTTAGTTTATTTTAGTTTAGATCTCACCTCACCCTTTTGTTTTAATATTGAAAAAGCTAAAAAAAAATATAGAAAAGTGAAAAAGCACAAAAAGAAAATAAATAGTGAATTACATTTGAATTTGTCTCTAGCTTACTCCCTAGAAAGTGGATTGATACCCTTACTTACCTCTACACTTGGGTTTATTATTATTTGTCGGTATTTGAGGTTTTGACTAACTTGGCTTTCAACAACGATATACGCAAAAAAACATGTTATCAATGACACCCCTTATGGTTACCATATCGGCCTGCCCTAGCCGCTATGGCAGTGGGTTAATGCAGGGGACATATCACTTTTATTTTGGTTCATTTTATCCTTTTTATTGGGTTCATTTAGTAGGATTAATTTGATTAGTTATAATTTAATTAATTTTACATAAAATTACACATGTACTTAATTATGGATTGAGAATGCTTAGAAAAATATTTAACTCAAAAATTTGGGGTTAGGATTAATAAACCTATAATAAATTAGAAAATTTAGTTTGGGATTTGGATGATGGGAATCGGGAATGAGATTGTAGTGCAATATCATGTGTATATTGTAGGGGATATCAAACCCACAATAAATGCAAGTTTACTAATCGGCCCCAACATATGGATGCAATATAAAAAGTGACGTATGATTTGAATGAATTAATTATCGCTTTTATATTAAAAATTATTTTTTCCATCTTGTTGATTCTAAGATTTTAAAATGAAATCAACTTTTTCTCACTCTTTAAGTCTAGTAGTTTTAATTGGAATAAATTTCAAAAACTGAAATGTAATTGGACATTGTTCTAACTTAGGAGTATAATAAATTGATTAAACCAAAGATTCCCATTTAAGTTGCAAAAATGTGATGTTATTAATTACTCATGTTAGTTTTTGGCTTTATTTCCCATCATATAGAAGTGATCATGGAATCAAAGTAGTTCTAAAATTTATTGTAATTTTGTTAAAATAAGTGTTACATGTGTTCGATTCCTCTATCGGGGAAGTTCAATATGCATAATTTAATTTTAAAGACTTGATTGATGGGAATATATAAACATCTTTGATTGTTTGATGAGGTTCGTATAAGAATAATTATCTCGAAATGATCTACATCATTGATTAATTTAATGATTATTTGTATTAGACATGATGGGGAAACTCGGTACCATTGCATAATCTAAGAATGAGGATCGTCAGTAACCAAATGTTGGTGTCAGTTGTTGAGATAGAGATTTACTTCTTTCTCAAGAGGGAAATAGAAGGTTAAGGCTAAGTCACGGGTACATTGGTGTTGGGTTAAGAAAGGTAAATATTACTCGATAGTAGTGAAATAGCCGTAAGGCACGTATTCTCACTACAAGCAGTTAAATTGTTTTATAGGAACGATGTTCGATTTTTCCTTACTTTGTAAGGAAAAGGACATGGTAATGGTTTTTCTCTTAAAAGTAACTGCATAATTTATAGTTCAATATATGACAATTTGGTGTGTAGACTCGGGAACCACAAATCAAGGCTGCAACTCATTGTAGAGGTTCGAGGTAGCCGGACAATCACTTAAAAGAGAGATATTCCTTATAACAGGCAATTAGAATAAGGCAACGATATTAAAGGTAGGATGTCCTTATGGAATTTGGTGTACACATCAAGTTAATGTAGGTAATTTTATTGTAGAAATAAAGTTAATGTAGGTAAATTACTTAATGTACATAGTTTTAGAAATGTTAGTTTCATTTTTCTAAATGGGTTTCGAACCGAGATTCAATTGATTTTATAAAATTATTTTATCAAATTTGGATATCTTTTATCAGTTCTGGTACATTGGGAAATAATTTATACATTACATGGTTTGTCTCACCAATAATGCTAAATATTGATATGAATAATTTAATGGACAATCATTAAAGATAAAGTTTCGTTCTAGAACCAAACGTAATCTTTGCACTTACGCTTAGGTTATTTCATTATGAAAGGAATTAAAAGACTGGTTTTAAATGGACAATTGAGTTCATTGGAAGTTGAGACACTTTTATTATTGAATTTGTTTGAAAGATATAATGGCCATATGCCCCCTCACGACTAAGAGCTAAAAAGCCTAAGACGTGACTTCACTTCGATTAATCTGGTTCAATGATTATACGGTCATGAGGTAGCTTTGAGTGCTTAATTATTTTCATTGATGATCACTTGAAGGTTTGAATATGTTTACCTTATGCACCATACGTTTGAAGCCTTTGATTAGTTCAAAGTGTACAAGTCTAAGGTGGAGCATATGTAAGGGAAACTAATCCAAATTCTAGGATCTGATCGTAGTGGTGTTTACCTCCTCACAGAATTAAGGGATCACATATCAAAGGGGTGGGATTTTATCGTATTTATCTACATTTGGTATTCCATTTGGTAATTGTGTAAAGGTTAAAAAAGAGTGAGACTCTTTTAGATATGATAAGGTCCATGGCTAATTTTTCAAGAATGTAAGGTTCTTATTTGGATTTTTCTCAAGAGACATGTATATACATTTTGAACTTAGTTTATTCAACTCCATTTGAACATTGTAATGGGCATAAACTCATTTTGGGCATGTTCGGATCTAGGAGTGCCCAACACTCGTGTTGTGGAAGGAGCCACGAAAGTTAAAATTAAGAGAGAGGAATGTATCTTTATTGACTATCCCAAAAGCTATAAAGTTAGTTTATATTATATTACTAAGTACAAGAAGGACGTTTATTGAATCAATGAACGGTTCTTGTAAGAGGATTATATAATGAACAATGGGCCCAAGTTTAATTTGAACTTACAAGATAAAGTGAAACATCATATTACCAATGTTGCCAGACCACTCACATAATATGAAGTATAACCTAATATCAATGATAGAGAACCTAATGGTAATGGGATTATTATCAATTATTATTATACACGTATCACTTATAATGTATAACAAGTGGGGCCATATAGTACTGGGAGCATGAAGAGTCATCATGAATATTTAGTGTTTTAAGGGATCGTTTCGATGAGTTCCTATTAAAATATTAATCGGTACCTAAGAACTCTAATGAGGATGTGGCCATCTCGGGTGGTGTTGGGGGAGAGATATATCCCCTCGAGAAGGCTGCGCCGCGGTTTAGAGCCCTCATTTGAAAGGTGCTACGACTGTCGTCGGTGTGGGAATAAATATGAAGAGATGGAGTCTCCAGCCTATTTTACACAAAACAGGAAAAAGAACATGTTGCCACTTCGAGAGAGAGGCATCAAGGAGAAAATGATGCATACGAAACCAATAGTTTGAAGGTCGGGGGCTAAGTTATGGAATGGGAAGCTGTTAGGCACCCATCCCGCCCTTTCGATCTCTCAAGGGATAGTATTATTATTTTTAGGAGTGTTAAGAAAACCGACCGAACCGCCTTATTTTTGTCGGGTTTTTTTATAGTCGGTTCGTTACCGTTTTTTTTAAAACCGATTGAGTCGGTCTGGTCCTCGATTTTGATCCTGACAGGGTCGGTCTGGACCGACCCGGACCCAAAGGAGTTAAATATATATATTTTTTAATATTTTATATGTGTCACTTATGCTGCTGTTAGTCGGGTGTAATATAAATAAAAGATGGAGGTTAAAATAGTCAAAAGGTATAATATCTAACTAAACAAAACCCTACCCCTATGCCATTAGCCGTTTATTCTTTCTCACCACACAAACCATCCTAGACAAATACAAAAAAAACTATTTTCTCACATCTCACACACTCAACCCAAGCCATCCAAGTTCTAACTACCGCCGACGTTGCCGACTCTTGCTGCTGACGCTTGCTGCCGCAGCATGTCCAAGCCATTCTTTCTCACACAGCTGCCGATGGCGGGATGCTGGTTGCCGATGCCGTCGCATGCCAAGCCAATCAGGTCTTTTTTTAATCTTTTGTCGATGCTGCCTTTGCCTATGTTTTTTGTACTGTTTTTTTTGCCGAAAACCTTTTTAGATTGGAGTTTTGTTTGAATCAGATCTGATTTGATCTGCAATATTTTTTTATTTTATTTTTTATGCACGATCTGCTATATTTAGATTAGAGTTTTAGATTGAAGCTTTGTTTGTTTTTATACATGATCTGCTATAGTTAAAGTCTTTTTGGACAGTTTTAATTGGGCATAATTGAAAAAAAAGTTCAAGATTTTTTAAAAATAATATAATTAATTAATCTTAAGACCGACAAACTAAACCGAACCGACCCTATAAAAAACGGAACCGAATAGGGTCGGTTAACCGACATTATCGATCCGGTCTTGGTTCATTTTTTTAGAGGACCGACATAGTCGGTCCGGTCCGGTCCAAAAAAAACTTTAAAACCGAACCGGACCGGACTGCGAACACCCCTAATTATTTTCCTTTATAACCCCGTGAAGTGTGTGAGCGTGATTATATAATGTAGATCAGAATCATTCAACTCATACTATGGACAAGGTAGAGTGAGGTCATTCGCAGGAATGTTCCCAAAATAACATATGTAGAAAGTATGATTTGTGCGTTTATCACGATATTGATCGTTCTTAGGAAACGATAATATGTGTTGGATGAAACGAAAACAAGCATGATATACATATAAATATGAAAATGGGAGGTTTTAGAAAATTACGGAAATTGAGAAAATTAAAAAATTGGACTCGAGTCTTGAATTTTAATTCGAGATGCCTATGTAGCCTATAAAGGCATCAAAGTCCACGTAGTTCGAATGAAGCATAGGGATGGGGTTTATCCCATAGATTTGAACTGAATTTTATTATATGTATATGTGTAAAAAATGTATTTTTTCAGTTTTGGAAAAAGTGTGATGGATAATTCCGTTTGGAATTTACGAGTATAACCCTCTTTTATTTATTTTTTGGGATTTTTGTAGAAAATAAAGTATGTGCAATATACTAATAAAAGTGTAGATATTATTGTGTATGAACTAAAGTAAGAACTAGATTATGAATCTAATGTTTATTATGCAAAAAAAAGGAATTTAAAGAGAGAGGGAAGGAATTAGACCTTCTTTGAAGCTTGATCTTTGTTCTTGGATGAACTCCCTTGAGTTTTGATTAATGTTGATGAGAGAGAAGGATATTTTGCCAAATTGGGTATGACAAGGATGGGAATGTAAGCTTGGATGGAACTTCACATGAAGAACTTCGCTGATTTCAAGGGAATGTTGTTGAGATCACTGATGCTGATGGATCTATTGTGTCTCTATGGAGTGAGGTTATGGCCTCTTTTTATAGGTCCAAGGGGGGTGCCAATCGGCATGTGATCCTAGACACTGTGCCGATAGGCAATGATCTGGACCTGTCAATTGGCAGTCTCGTCCAGATATTTTTGGAAAAATGGTCGTACGACACAAACCATTGATCTGAACTGCACATGGGTTATACCATTAGATTGGTATAGATACCTTCATGTGTCCTTGGGACTGCTCTTGGGTTCGGGAGTTGACTTTGGGTCAAATCTGGCTCGGAAGCGCATGTCGATCTTTTGGACGGGAGATCGTCAGATGAAAATGGATCGTTCATTTGCATGGTAAGTCAAAATAGCATATGGGGTGGATCGTTGGAAAGATTAGGAGATAAAATTCGACATTTCAAAGAGTTTCACTCGGTTCGAAAGGTTGACATTGGTCAACTAGAGCTCAAAAGCGCCTGAGGACCTCTCGGAGTAAAACATGTTATTTTTCCGTACTGTAGGTTAGAATATCACATGGGGTGGACCATTGGAAATGGTATTCAGTTACTTTCATAGATTTATTCAGTATCATTCAAGCTGAAGAGTTGACTTTGGTCAAACGGAGCCCGAGAGCACTCGGTGGCCTCCGAATCAAATTTTGAGGGAAAACTAATCGTTCGTCTGAAAGATTATGCTGTTTCATGCACGGGGTGGATTATTGGAAAGATTTTTCATTGGAATTCGAATATTCAAAGATATTTCTCTCTGATGGTGAAGTTGGTTGGGGCCAATTCGGGGCTTAGGAGTGCCCGGTGGCCTCCAAATCGATTTTTGGTAGTAAAATAGTCTGTTCATCTAAACCATTATGACGATTTGTGCATGTGGTGGACCATTGAAAAGGGTATTCATAGAATTTAAAAGATTCAAAGAGCTTTCACTCCGACGATAGAGTTGATCAGAGTCAAATGGGGCCTGAGGGCACCCAATGGCCTATAGATTGGTACTCGGAGGGAGACTTGGGATTTACAGTGAGATGGGGAGGTTCTAGGGACCTAAGGGGAGGCTTAGGGTGTCTTAAAATGTGGTGTCTACTTATCCCCTCTACGGGTGATCTTGGAACAAGTGATAGCCGTCGAATAAACACCACATGATAAAGGTCGATTATGTGGACCTAAAGGATGAGGATGACCGATTCAGAGGGTTGAGGTCGATGCTGAGGACCTAAGGTGATGTTGGGGTGGTCGATTATGTGGAATTAAAGGAGGTGAGGAGTAAGGAGGCAACCAATTCTGCAGGACGGGGTTAGTTCTGAGGATCTAAATTATAGTGACCAATTCTGTGGGTCGAAGCCAATTTCGCGGGCTTAAAATAGGGGTGACCAATTCTGCGGGTCAAAGCCAATTCTGAGGGCTTATGTAGAAGAGACAAATTCTTAAGGTCGAAGCCAATTATCCGAGCTTATTTAGGGTGACCAATTCTGCTGGTCAAAGTCAATTTTGCGGGCTTATGTAGAGGTGACCTATTATAAGGGTCAAAGCCAGTTCTGCGTGCTTAAGTGGAAGCGACCAATTCTGCGGATTGAAGCCAATTCTAAATTCTTCTTTGGGGTGACCAATTATGTGGGCTTAAGTATAAGCAACCAATCCTGATGGTCGAAGCTAATTCTGCCGGCTTATGATATGGGTGACCAATTCTGCGGACCGAGCCAATTTCACGAGCTTATGTAGAGGTGACCAATTCTGAGGGTCAAAGCCAATTCTGTGGGCTTAAGTAGAAGAAAACAATTATGAGGGTCAAAGCCAATTCTACGAGCTTATTTGGGGTAACCAATTCTGCGGATTAAAGCCAATTCTGCGGGCTTAAGTAGAAGCGACCAATTCTAAGGGTGAAAACCAATTTTGCGGGCTTATTTGGGGTGACCAATTATGTAGGTCAAATCCAATTCTGAGGGCGTATGTAAAAGCGTCCAATTATGAGGGTCGAAGCCAATTCTGTGGGTTAAAGTCAATTCCGCGAGCTTAAGTAGAAGAGACCAATTATGAGGGTCAAAGCCAATTCTGTGGTTATGTTTCTTTTGGGAAGTTGTGGACTCCACTAGGGATGTGTGATCTTTCTCTTGGGGTTTGGGGAAGCATTTGATTTAGGTTCCGCTGGGGAAGAGGGAATGATCCGAGGATTTTTAGTTGTGCATTTTTGTTATTTTGAATTTTGGAGTGTCTTTTGGAGACATTGTTGGGGAGAATTGTTTTCTAGAATTATGATGGGGATGTAAAAAAAACTTTTTTCTTGGTGTGAAAGATTCTAAAATTAACCTGGTAATTTTAAAAAAATTTCAGGATTTTATGGGTTTTTTTGGACTTTTTGTATGAAATTTTAAAGGGGGTGTCGACCGGCATAGATGGAGGAGTGACAAACGAAAGTGGCACGGTATTTTGGGGTGCTTCAATCAGGGGGAGGGCCACTGTCGATCGGTGGGTGGAAGGGAGATTCCGATCGGCATGCCCCTTAGCCTCCTATAAAAAGGGGGTGGGATCTCCTCATTTTTCATAATTTTCTGACTTCCCTTTCTTCTATAATTAAGTTTTGCAAATTGTTCTAGCGTCCGAAATGGAAGATTTCTCAAGCAGCGCTACTCACATGACATGGATTAATGCTGATGATTGGGTAGGGTTGGAGTGGAGGGCTAGGGTGCCCCTTGCATTGGGCAGCGAGAACTCATTCGACTCATTTGAGCCTGTGGTGGATGATTAGATTCTTCTATGTGAGCCCTCGCATCATCGTTCTTTTAGGGCGGTGAAACCTGGCGGCTATGTAAGTATTGAATGACCTTTGGTATTCTTTTCCTTTTTTTTTGATGAGATTGCTTTATTTATTGAATTTGAAAATGGGTTTGTTTATTTTTTCGACAGTCTGACATCTCCATGTCAACAATACGTGCCCGAGGGACGATGGGGCTTTGGGATGTTTGGGAGCACCTTCCAGCTGTGGTTCACTGGATTGTGTCATCATCCGGCTTTGGGATACTGGCGTATGTTCTGAATGAGATGCCTCGTTCTATGGACATTCTGTGTGCTCTGGGGGAGAGGTGGTGGGACACTACTCACACCTTCCATTTTGGCTTCGGGTAGATGACAGTGACTCCCATTGATGTGCAGCAGCTGCTGAGGCTGGACTGCGATGGTTCTCAGATTGAGGTGGACATGAAGTTGAGGGTGACGCCAGAGGCGGTGACGAAGGCATTAGGTGATGTGGAGAGGGTGCTTTATGGGTACACTCTCTGTTTGTCTCTGTCGAGGGAGCTGTTGTTGAGCAGGAGGATCGATGAGAGCGATGACCAGCAGGTGTGTCAAATGGCCCTCTTGTTCATTCTGTTGGTGTTGGGAGGTTTTTTGGTAGCGACGGGTGGTGACTTCGTGCACTTGTGGTTTTTGCCATTTTTGAGGGTGTTCTCGGACATCTGCCCTTATGATTGGGGGATCCTGACTTTGGCGACCCTTTATCATTCTCTTAATGCATTCAATCGGTGCTTCTGACAGTCTTTTAATGGAGCCACATATCTTCTTGAGGCATTATTTATTTTTTGCATTTTCCTTCATGCGTTTTATTCTTGATTTCTTAATTACTGGCCTTTGCCCTTTGTAGACGTGGTTTTATGAGGTGACTGGGTTAAACACCATGTTGATATATTTGAAGGATGACTCTGTTGGGGACCTTTTCAAGATGTACCGGTGGTGGAGGTCCAACCGACAATCAAAGAAGTTTGTCTCTCTGGAGGCAGTACGCCAGGTCTAGAATGACCTGACGAGCGAGAGAGTAAGCCTTCTTTTATCTTGGGACTATCCCTTCCTTTGATGGTTTTTTATTTATATTTATATTTTTGATCTTTCTGGAGATTTTTAGGTGACCTTTTATCCTTGGGGGACAACCATTCAGCACATTGGGGGTGACTGGGGGACATGCGCAGTTGCGGCGTCTGCTGACGCATGAGTTTGGCTACTCTTGGTACCTCGGGGAGAGGGTAGTTAGATAGATCATGGAGGAAGAGTTTATAGTGCCACCGACGAATCCCCTTATGTTCATGAGGCGAGTGAGAGAGATATCAGAGGATGCTCGGGTGGTGACAATGATAGGTGAGCCTTACTCGCTGTATATCGACATGGTTGTGATGTTTGACTATTTGGATTTTGTGTCGAGATGGTTGATGAATCCAAGTATATATGATTTCATGCCTCTTCCTCTCATGGGTTTGATTCGACCAGTGGGGTTCTCCCACAGTGCGGGCAGTGTGATGACGTCAGCGGCAGTGACAACCTCGGAGGCTCCCTTTGTATGGCAATTTTTTCATGGTTACAACATCCGACGAGTTGATGGAGGGTCAGTGCATTTATAACATCATCCCAATGCGATGGACCCAGAGGATTTGGCCCTGATAGAGGAATCCTTCGACCTGATCTACACTTTTTGCCTCTTTGTCTTTTGATTTCCTGATTGCTTTCTTCTTTCAGACTTGACTGATTTGGTTTTTCTATTTTCTTTTTCAGCACATTCGGGTCTCCACCACTTGGATGAGGGATATTATGGATTAGCTATCTTCGGCAACTGCCCTATTTATGAGGTGGTTTCGGTCCCTTCTTGCTTGGTGTCGTTTGCCTCATTCAGGGAAGGGTTGAGCTCTGGAAGTGGTGGCACATCGTCTCATCGTAGGGGGAAGAGGCACACCGTAGGGATGAAGACTCTTAAAGGGAGAGAAGATAAAGAAAAAAAAGAGAGGGAGAGATATTTTATAGGTGAAGAGAGAGAAAGAAAATTGGGTTCGAGATGAGTCCCGTTGTTTTTCTGTTTTTCCTGCAAGATATCAATGTAACACAAAAAATAATATATGCAAATAAATATGAAGTTTTTATTAATTTCTGCTTCAGTGATTAATGCACATTCTCTTTTTACTTTGTTGTTGAGACCGTTAAAAGAATTTGAAAATTGATTTGAGAAGGATTTTATTTTTAAAATGGGTAAGTAAAAGCATAAGGAAATTCAGAATTCCCTTAAGATAAAAATTATTTTTATTGGGTTTTTTGATTTCGATAAAAGAGGAAAAATGGGATCTCCCAAAAATAGGGGGTTACCGACTACCTCAAAGCCTTGGAAGCAATGTGTTCTTACTATGTTGATTATGATGCTTTCCATATGCGATGAGTCTTTTTATGGCGTAATCGGACCATTGAGTGGAATATGCTGATGACTGCAATTGAGTTTTAGTATCCCGAGGATCATGTCTTTCTCTTCGAAAGGGATGAAATTTGTCCTACCTATAAGGAATTTTCTGCCATGCTAGGGATAAATCCCAGCTTTGCTGCATCTTTGCCTGAGTTTTTCCATTCTCCTAGGGAGCTGCTGGGTGGACTTCTCCATATCTCACTTTCAACGGCCATGTCGTTGGTTATGGGAGGCCTAATTTCTCTTCCGGCGGTGTTGCCTTCCATGCATTTGCAGGATGTCGGTGATGATGGCTATGCTGGGGCCTTTATTCTGGTCCTAGTTTCAAAAGTATTATTGGTGACTGGGGAAATGCTCGTGGATCCCTAACTAAAAGCTATAGTTTATTGGATGTCGTACCATCACAATCTTACGACGGTGATACTGGTAGAGACTTTGAATGGTCTAGATGCCTGGAGGGAGGGTCATTATGACTTTCTGAGAGGGAGCCCTATGATGTTGTTTATGTGGTTGTCGAAAAGGTTCCGTATGGAGGTCCCACCTGAGTATCCTTTATTGGTGGTGTCAAACTTCTTCTCACGCTATTTTATTAGCATAGGCGTGGACATTGAGAGTTGGGGGAACTAGTTTGTAGAGCACGAGGCTCGAGGCTTGCGCTGGTCAGTGCCTTAATGGGGGGAGATACTGCCCATTCTGGAACTCGGGGATTACCAATATGTCCGATTGGTTGGCCTTAGGCATACCTCTTTTTACTTTCCTTGGCGGATGCTGTGCTAATTTGGTTGGGAGCAAATTGTGCCACCGTGGATACATAACTTCTTTCCTATGGAGGACTTGACAGAGAGTATGGGCATGTGACTTGGATCTTTGTGGGAGAACCATCGTCCGTCGACCCATCCTTATCAGTTTACTAGGCGAGTTTGTCATGTCTTTGGGGACTACATGAAGTGGTTGTGGAAGAAGGTAGTGGCCAAGATACTGGCTATAGAGACTAGACAAAGGTGGTTTACCATAGAATAGTTGACACCATGGTGGGAGGTTTTATGGTTTTCTCCAAGATAGTTCGGGATTATCGCTCTATGGAGTTTCTAGGATACTCTATTCAGGTTGGGGAGGTTTGGGGACCTTAGGATGCAGGTGATGATGGGGCTGGTTCCTCTGGCAGCTGTGGGTAGGATTTGTGAAGCTTTTGTAATGAGTGTGGTTTTGTGTTTTGGAAATAATTTGAGGGTTATTTTGGGAGTAGTGGGGCTTGTTTTTTATTTTGGTTTTATGAATGTTGGAGTAGGCTTGACGAAGGAATTCGTTTGGCTCCCTATACTGAAGTAATTGCACCAAAATTTGAATAATTAATTAAAGGAGTTTTTAATCATCTAGTTGTGCCTCTTGATGAGTTTTGCATTTTGAATTATCTATACCAATAGCTAAGGCATATATAATCCATTTTTTCATATATATATTAAAATGAACTGTCGTTCTCGGGGATAAGAAAAGATTATCATTTTGTGAAAAAGAAGGGGGCCATGCTCATGTAAACGGATGAGCTGCCTACGCACCTCTGAGGGTTTTGAAAATTTACTAAAATTCATATTTTGAAAGAAAAAAGGTTTTTAGAGGACCAGGCCCCATGTAGTTTTGATTAGGGGGAAATGAAGATTGATTGATTTTTTTTAGAATAGAAGGGAGATGAGAAAAGTCATAGTGCGCCAGATTTTAAAAAAGGGGTAAGATTTCTTGAGATGATCCAAGTTGACTGGACACGCCATTTATTCTCCATAGAGGTCGATGAGCACAACTGTGCCGCCTGAAAGGATCTTTTTCACGATGTATGAGCCGCTCCAATCGGGATTGAATTTCCCTCTGGGTTCCTAAATTATTTCTTTATGTGCTAAGTCCCCTTTTCAAATACCACGATCCTTGACCCTCTTATTAAAAGATCGCGCTATACGATGATGGTACCCTTGTATGTGATATAGAGCTTTCAGCCTTCTTTCATCCAAAAAGGACAGCTCATTAAGATAGCTTTGGTGCCAGTCTTCCTCACTGACTTTGCTTTCAAGCATTATGTGTAACGAAGGGATTTCTAGCTCCACTGGTAGGAATTCTTCCATGCTGTAGAAGAGAGTATGGGGTAGCCCCAGTAGAGGTTCGAACTGAAGTGCGGTAGCCCCAGAGGGCGTAAGGGATCCTGTCGGCCCAATCTTGATAACTCTCAATTATCTTATTGATAATGGATTTAAGGTTTTTATTGGCTGCTTTGACTGCTCCGTTGGTTTGAGGTCGGTATGGAGAAGATTTGTGTCTTTAAATTCCATACTCGTCGACCACCTCTCTAACTTCTGTCTCGAAGTGTAACTAGTTGTCTGATACCAGATCGTGATGGACCCCACATCGGCAGATGATGTTTTTTCTTGATGAACTTGTCCACTTTCTTGGCATTCAGAACTGTGTATGACTCAGCTTTGACCCATTTGGTAAAGTAGTCAATGTCGACTAGGATGAACTCATGCCCGTTGAATGATTTCGGTGTAACTTTACTATGATGTCAATCTCCTTTGTGAAGAATGGCCAGGGAGAAGTCTTGTTGTATAATTCCCATAAAGGCAAGCGTTATAGGCTAGAAAATTATTGACATTTGAGGCATCTTCGAACGCAAGCTGTGCAATATTGAATAATGGTAGTCCAGTAGTAACCCTGTTGGATGATATTTTTGGCGAGTATATGGCCGTTCATGTGGGGTCCGCATTACCCGCTGTGGATTTTTTACGTTATTTCTTTTATGTCAGCCCCTGCAGTGCTGTGCAAATGGGTTCCATCGAAGTTTCTCTTAAACATTGACTTATCACAGACAATGTACTGGGCAACCAATCTGCGGAGGGTTGATCGATCTTTCTTGTCAGATCCTTGGGGATACTTACCATGTTTGAGGAGGCGCTAAATATCATGGTACCAGTAGTCACCTATCTTGGGATCTTCCTCCGTTCCAATCTCAATGTAGTAGCAGTGGGTTGGTTTGTCTTGTCTTTGGACAAGTAAAGGGGTCATGGTTATTCCTTTAGGCATGTCAATCATGGAGGCTAAGGTAGCAAGGGAATCAACTAGGTTTTTTTTTTGCTCGCGGCAAGTAGTCGAAGGTGATTTCTTGGATTTGGGAAGCTAGCTCTTCTATGTGGGCATGGAAGGGTAAGATTTCTCGTCCTTAAATTCCCATTTTTAAGTACTTGACCGATGATGAGGGATGAATCCCCGTAGACATCGAGGTATCGAATTCCTTTATTAAGGACAACATAGAGTCTTACCGTGCACACCTTATATTCAGTCACGTTCTTGGTGCAATAAAAATCTAGCTTGATGGCAATGGGAGTGTGAGAGTCATCGGGGGCAATTAGGAGTATCCCAATGCCATACCCTTTTTGTTTGCAGCACCGTAAAAAAACATTTCCATCGAAGGTCTTCTTGGGACGTACAAAGGATATTCTCATCTGGTAACTCAGAGATCCAGACGTCGACCTCTTCCTTGGGGTAGTTCGCAAGGTAGTCATAGATGGATCTTCCTTTCACGGCCTTTTGCGTGACATAGGTGATATCAAATTAAGTTAGGAGCATCAACCAATGGGCCATTTAGCTGGATAGTGCATGATTCTCGAGTAGGTACTTAATGGGATCCATTCAGGATACAATCTTGATGGAAAAGAGGAGCATGTAGCGCCTTAACTTTTGGGTAACCCAGACAAGAGGGATATATGCTTTTTCCAAGGCGGTGTAGTTAACTTCATAACTAACCAACTTTTAACTGGCATAGTAATGGCTCTCTCTTTATGGGTTTCTTCGAGGTGTTGGGTTAGCAAATCCCCATTTGCACTATCGGTTATGGTTAGGTATAGGAGCAAGGGAAGATCAGGCTATGGCGGTCTGAGCACCGGAGGTTGGGTTAGGTATTGCTTGATTTGGTCGAAGGATTATTGGCAAGATTCATTCCAGACTTTGGTTGAATTTTTTCGGAGGAGTTGAAGATGGGTTCACAGATAGAAGTCAATTGACTGATGAAATGGATGATGTACTATAATTTCTCAAGGAATCTCCAGACTGCCTTCTCTGTTCGAGGTGGTGGAATCTCAAGTATGGCCTTTAGCTTGGTAGGATCTTCTTCTATCCCTTTTTTTTACTAACCATGAATCCCAAGAGTTTTCCTTTAGTAACATCGAAGACACAATTCTGTGGGTTGAGTCGCATCTGGTACTATCGCAGTGGTTCGAAGAACTTCTAGAGAGTGGGAACATAGCCTTCCCTAGTCTTGGACTTATAATCATGTCATCTACATAGACCTCGATTTTCTTGTGTATTAGATCATGCAGAATAATTGTGGCAGCCCTCTGGTAGGTAGCCCCTACATTTTTTAGACCCAATGGCATGACATTGTAGTAAAAGGTTCCCCAATGGGTGATGAATGTGATTTTCTCTTGGTGATCTGGGTGCATCCTGATCTAATTATATGCGACAAACCCGTCAACGAATTACTTGAGAGTGTGACTAGACGTATTGTCTAAAATCATGTCAATGTTGGGTGTGGGTAATAATCTTTCGGAGATGCTTTATTAAAGTCTCGGTAGTCGACATACATGCGAACCTTCCCTCCCGATTTCGACACGTGTATGATATTGGCTAACCATGTGGGATATTCTATCACACGAATGAAGCCCACGTTCAGTTGCTTGACTACTTCTTCTTTGACTTTGAGTGACCATTCGGTACGGAGCTTTCGCAGTTTTTGTTTGACCGATTTGCATTCCAGGAGAGTTGGAATCGCATGCTGTGCTATCTCAGGGTCAATGTCAGGCATATCATCGTCGAACCATACAAAGGCATCTACGAATTCTTTTAGTAGTTCCTCGAGTTGTGCACTCTCTTGGTCATTAAGTGTATCCCCTATCCTAATCTCGCGCATTTGACTACTAGAATCAAAATTAATAACAACAGTTTCATCTTCATTAACTTGAACGCATTTGTGTTGTTTGTTATTAACCTTGTTTAGACCAGTTAAGAATTGTTCATTTATAAAATCATCATCATGTAGAGTTTGATTAGAATTCAAGACAATTAATGTAAGGCACAACAAGATACTCAAACTCTTCGTTTATTTCATTGATAGGAAAAACATCATTAAGAACCTCATCAAAGGAGGTCTCGATTACATCTGAGTGAGGGGAAACAACTATAGGGGAAAAGGGGTAAACATCAGGGTTATGTTGAACATTAGTAGGTGGCACAAGCGTAGTATTCCAATTAAGAAGAGGTGCATCAACATTTTTGATGAGGCATGATGGATTCGACGATGTAGCCCCTGATTAGATCATGCAGAGTGTCAGCCCCAGTGTTTGTAAATTAAAAGAATCATTGAAGTCATTGCCCTCAGAATCCTCGATATCAGCTATGGTTTATTCAACTGTATTGAAAGGAGATCTCCATTCCTGGTTTCATTCCTTTGTCTACATGGTTATACTAAGGTTCAGGGAAGGTGGAGATGGGGAAATCCTCACACTCTCTGATGAATCTTCCATTTAGGGAATCTCCCAAGATAGTTTTGGCACATTCTAAGCTCCTCTTTAGTCGAGGCTAACGGATCAATCCGAGTTCTTCTTCTGAAGGATGATAGCCCAAGCCACAGGGAGGAAATTCCTTCTTCAGCACAATGGGTTCAATTATCCCTTGTTGTCTTTTACCTAGCCCCAGTTCGGGCATGAAGTGCATGTTCTTGAACATTTGGATTAGATTGACGTTTCCATAAGGGTCATATTCTAGGCAAACCCTGTCTTTGAAGTCATACCCTGCTAGGAGTAAAAGTGGTTAAACTTGGAACCCTAATCGAAGCATATCATTCACCCCGTGTTGTATCTCAAGTATCAGATTACTAGTGCTGGAATTCTCGATGTTGTCATCGTCGCCCAAGATGGTGATTAACTGCCCATTGGAGAAGAACTTCAACTTCTGATGGAGGGAAGAAGACACCCCATTGATGCTATGAAGCCACAGTCATCCAAGCAACAGATTGAAACCGGTGGGGATATCGATGACCTAGAATTCAACAACAGGATTTATAGGTCCAGTCCCTAGTACAATCTTTATAGATCCCATGACCTCTCAACGGGTGTTGTCGTAGGCACGCACGGTGGCAGAGGTTGGAGAAAGATCGCTCACTTTAAATCCCAAATAATTGAGGGTCCTTAATGGGCAAACATTAAGAGCTGATCCATTATCGACAAGAGAGAGTGGGACAGTTTTTTCCATGACTTAAACAGACATATTGAGAGCATGATTATGGTTAGGACCGGTATTGGGGATTTCTTCTTCAGAAAAGGAGAGCATTCGAGTATAGGTTAAGGATCCAACTAGGTTCACCGCTTCTTTTGGCGTGGTTGAGGGAGGAACTGTGGGTGGTCCTGTGAGTAGCTTGATTAGGGAATTTCGATGCAGTTGTGAAGACATAAAAAGCCCCCATAAATTGATGTTGTTTTGGGTTTTCTTTAACTGATCGAGGATCTTGTTTTCCTCGAGGGTCATTTCTGGCATAAGGAGATTCTCGACACCCTTTCCTTTATCGCTCGCTGATGGTTGTAGGCTTGGGATTTGCTAGTGTCTTCTTGACCTGGTCATGTGGTTTACAGAAGAAGGGAAAAATAGAAATGCTATTTCTTCATCGATATTGGGTGGTTTAGCTACCTTATTGATTTTTCCTAGCATCTCCTCGAATGATATCATCCAGCGTATGTCTTTTATCAAATTAGTCTTTTGTGAATCATGCTCTTCATCTGAATCTTCAAAATTATCCCCCCATCCGGTGGCAATAATATTGTCTTTCCATCCAAAGTCAATGCACTCCACAACTTCCACGGCCTCTTCGTATAATTCCTCCCATTCGGTAGGGAAATGCAGAACTAAAAGGACCAGGCGCCCTTATAATTACAAAGCATCGAGTAGATCGGATACACTACAAATATCACCAGTTTATTGAAACAAATTTGTCAGGATCTGGACCATGTCATCTAGACCAACTTCTTCGGTTGGCACCACCTATTTGTCTGACTCTCGGGCCCATTTTTAAGCTTCTAAGAATAACCCACTTCATCTTTATCAGTCGATGGTCATCTGGAGGGAAATTTTAGCCCAAACTCTAAGAGTTGGTTCAACACTTTTGATAGTTCCATATCTTTACCTCCAGAATGGGTGGGGACAACGATGCATTCTCGGGTGAGAAGGGATAAGTCTTGATCGACAAAGATGGTAGGGTGTAAGAGGAAATATGCGCATATTTGGAGAGGTTTAGGACTGTATATGGGCAATGTTGGTGATTTACTCTATATGATTTGGGTGGATGGGTCAAATTCTGAGTCTTCTTATAGGAAGATGGAATTTGCATGATTCGGTACTGGATTATGGGTAGTGTTTGGTTTGGGATTAGCTGGTGGGATGAACACACCCCGGTCAATCAGGCCTTAGATTAAAATTCGGAGATGGAAACATTGGTCGGTGGTATGGCTAGCAGTTTGGTGAAAGTCATAATGGGCATCAAGTTTAAAGTTTTTTAGAAATAGGTTTGGTAATGGATGGGGGTCCAATGGTTTGATTATATTTTGGCTCAAGAGGGCATAGTAGACTTCGGAGAGGGGAGCTTGAAGCTCAATGTATTCCTTCCGGACCGAGTTTGGTGACTTTTTGATTCACATGAAGCGACATGCTGAGAGATGTTGTTGATGGTAGAAATCGTGGTACTAGAAGGTTTTTCAAACTTCCTAAGAACAAACTGTTCAGAGGTTTTCCTCGGTTCAACTTCTGTCTTGACAAGACTTTCTTCGATCTCCACTCCTGCTTCTCGGAGAGCTCGAAAGTAAAGGTAATAATTTCTTCTCATTGTTGCTCGTACATGGGGTAGGAAGTTCTTCCTTACGATACTGACCTGTTCTTCTTCGAAAGGCCGATTGGTCATGGTAGCTATTTTTTCTCTCCACCTTTCTATGAAGTTGCTGACTGATTCCCTAAGGTACTGCTTAAATAGCTCTAAGTCACGGAGGGTAACTTCTAGCTCTTCGTTGTACTTGTACTGTGACATGAACTCGCCGACAACATCTTCCCAACTACGGATCCTGGATTCCTCAAGGGATAAAAACTAATGGAGATCTTTATCTTTCAAAGTGTGCT
Organism: Sambucus nigra; assembly: GCA_949130495.1. Classification (NCBI taxonomy): domain Eukaryota; kingdom Viridiplantae; phylum Streptophyta; class Magnoliopsida; order Dipsacales; family Adoxaceae; genus Sambucus; species Sambucus nigra. The sequence goes on from OX422212.1 coordinate 369,500,813, forward strand.
GGAACATCTGGACCATTATTTCTTCAGAAGCTCCAAAGATAGTCATGGCTCGGTGATAGCTACAAAGATGAATGAACCGGGGTCCATTGCCTTCTCACTTCTTGATATTTGGCATCATGAATTTTTTTGATAACCTAGCTTCTGACTTGATCGAGTTTCTTGGTCAACATTTTGAGGTCTTCCTTGAACTTGTTCATTTCTTCCTCTTTAGGGTCAACAGTTACGGGTAAGTTTGCCCCTGGCTGAGCAAGGTTTTCATAGGCAGATGGGCTGGTGGTGGCCCATTAGCAGGAGGATCACGTGGATCATGCTGGTATTCCCCGAGAACTCAAATAGGCTCGGGTGTAGGCAAACCCATAGCGCTGGGGAAAGGGACCTTGGGATCTTCAGGGATAGGGACCTGGTTTCTTTGAATTTAATGAATCTCGATTTGAAGGTTGTCAATTTTGGCAGTGAGCTGAGGTAGGACTGTTAATAAATCCGGCTGTACATTCGGCACTTGATTCGTGTTCTTCATAGAAGGCGGGTGAATCTCGAACTCGGAATTAGTAAGGGAACTAACAGAACTTCGGGGCAGTTCGACTGAAGATCGAAGCCAATAGGGAGGCAGGCCAAGGGTATGCGATCGACCTTATAAGGAGAAAATTTGGGATTTTATTTTTAAAAAAGAAAAGAAGGGGAATTTGTTATTTTTAGAAAAGGAGGAAAATGTTTTTTGACATTTTTGGAAAATATGAGGACAAAAATGTTTTGTAGTTTTTGAGGAAAAGAAAATGTTTTGTTTTGTTATTTTGGATAAAAGAGGAAAAATTATTTTTGGACACTTTTGGAAAGAGAGAGGAAAAGATGAGAGACGAGTCTCAATTTGATTATTATGTTTATTAGACTCTCACTTGTATTAAGTTTGCCTAGATGAAAAAAAGAAATACCGAACGGGACGCCCGAGCTTGGAAAGATTGGGTTTACAACATATGTAACAACTAGGGTTGAACTCTTTACCAGGCTCATGTGCAGGGTCCCATTTTAAAAATTACGCGAAAATTTGGGCGACAGGCTGACCCAAAATTTTTGTAGAGTTTCAGATTAAAATAAAAATCTAATATGTATGTCCTAGGCTTGACACCTATATGTGGGTATGCAGTTATTGTGTTAATTGAAAGGTGTCCCCCCCTTTGGTGTGACTTTAATGATATACGTCTTGCCTTTGGGGGCAATGGGTACGTGTGGACAAGCCATTTGATATACATGAGTGTACATGAATTGCCTCACTATATACCTCATGGGGATGGTACGTGTGAGACCAAATTCAAAATACTCGATGTGCGTGAATGATTTCCCTACGATATACCTCCATCATGGCTTTAATCAAGCGGTACGATGCGGATAAACCATTCGATGTACGTCGAAGGTACTTGGCCAATGGAAGGTGAGAGTCATATCGCTTAGGCTATCTGTGACCTGCCAGACTAGCGTCCATCACGAAGTGACTCCTCAGTTATGGGACAAAATTTGGTCAATAGAAATGCTCTTTGGTGATGTTGTGTGTACCATGCATGATTTTTTTATTAGTATCTTATGGAGAGAGTATCTTTCTTGATCAATCCCAGCCAAAAATAATGTACAAGTATAAATAGTAGAGCAGGTATAACAAGTGAGAGTGGGCGTGTGATAAGCGTAAGTGAGCATGGATATATACAAGTAGAGGTGTGTGTTAATGACACCTAAACATGGATTTCTACGTGGTATGTGCAGCATGTGGATATACGTGAGCCTAGATGCACGTGGTGTGAAGTGTACATGGAGAATTTATACAAGTATGTGAATAGTGGCGTAAGCATGAGGTTCATATGTACAGGGAATAATAAGGGGAAGATAAAAATAAGGGGGATATACAAGAAAATAAAACACCCATGCAAACAGAGTCTAGCCCTCTTAAAAATTGTCCCCAGCGGAGTCTCCACTCTGGACATCCCAGGCGGCATCGGGGGAGAGATATATTCCCTCGGGAAGCCTACACCGTGGTCTCGCACCCCTCTTAGAAAGGTGCTTCGGCTGTCATCAGTGTAGGAGTAAATGTGAAGAGATGGAGTTACCAGCCTATTTTGTATAAAAAAAGGCAAAAGAACATGTTAACACTTCGAGAGAGTGGCATCTAAGACAAACTGATACATACGAAACTAATAGCTCGATGGTTCGGGGGCTATGTTATGAAATGGGAAGGTGTTAGGATCCCATCCCTCCCTTTTGGTATCTCATGGTCTACTGTTATTATTTTCCTTTATATCCTCGTGAAATGTGTGAGCGTGTTTTTATAATGGAGATCGGAATAATTCAACTCATACCATGGGCAAGGTAGAGTGAGATCATCCATAGTAATGTTCCCAAAATAACATATGTAGAAAGTATGATTTGTGCATTTATTACGATAATAATCGTTATTAGGAAACGATAATATGTGTTGGATGAAACACAAACAAGCATGATATACATATAAATACGAAAATGGGAGGTTTTAGAAAATTAGGGAATCTGGGAAATTGAGAAAATTTGAAAATTGGACTCGAGTCTCGAATTTTAATTCGAGACTCCTACGTAGCCTATAAAGGCATTAAAGTCCATGTAGTTCGAATGTAGCATAGGGGTGGGGTTTATCCCATAGATTTGAACATAATTTTATTATATCAGTATGTGTAGAAAATGTGTTTTTTCGATTTTGGAAAAGTGTGATGGATAATTCCGTTCGGAATTTACAGGTATAACACTCTTTTATTTGTTTTGGAATTTTTGTAAAAATAAAGTATGTGAAATACACTAATAAAAGTGTAGATATTAATGTGTATGAATTAAAGTAAGAACTAGATTATAAATCTAATGTTTATTATGCAAAAACAAGGAATTTAAAGAGAGAGGGAAGGAATTGGACCTTCTTTGAAGCTTGATCTTTGATCTTGGATAAACTAACTTGAGTGTTGATTAACGTTGATGAGAGATAAGGATATTTTTCCAAATTGGGTATGAAAAGGATGGAAATGTAAGCTTGGATGGAACTTCACATGAGGAACTTTGCTGATTTCGAGGGAATGTTGCTGAGATCACTGGTGCTGGTGGATCTGTTGTGTCTTTATGAAGTGAGGTCATGGCCTATTTTTATAGGGACAAGGGGGGTTCCAATAGTCCTACCCTAGGGGGTGCCTATGGTCATGTGATCCTAGACACTATGCCGATAGGCAGGGATCTGGACTTTCCAATTGGCAGTCTTATGCAAATTTTTCTGGAAAAATGGTCATAGAACACAAACTGTTGATTTTAATTGTGCACGGGGAATACTGTTAGAAAGGTATTTCAGAGACCTTAAAGTGTCCTTGGAACTCTCTTGAGTTCGGGAGTTGACTTTGGGTCAAATGTGGCTCGAAAGCGCACATCGATCTTTTGGACGAGAGATCATCGGGCAAAAATGGATCATTCGTCCGCATGGTAAGTCAGAATCGCGCACGGGGCAGACCGTTGGAAAGTTTAGGAGATTTAATTTGACATTACAAAGAGTTTCGCTTGGTTAGGAAGGTTGACCTCGGTCAACCGGGGCTCGGAAGTTCCCGGGGACCTCTCGGAGTAAAACGGATTGTTCATCCATACTATAGGTCAACATTGTGCATGGGGTGGACCGTTGGAAAGGGTATTCAATGCCCTTTAGATATTCATTTAGTTTCATTCTAGATGAAGAGTTGACTTTGGTTAAATGGAGCCTGGGAGCACTCGATGGTCTCCGGATCAATTTCCAGGGAAAAATTGATCGTTCGTCCGAACGATTATGCTATTTGATGCACGAGGTGGACTGATGGAAAGAGTTTTTAGTTCCCTTCAAATTTTCAAACATGTTTCTCTCTGACGGTGAGGTTGATTGGGGTCAATTCGAGGCCTGAGAGTTCCCGGTGGCCTTCGATTCGATTTTCGGTAGTAAAATGGTTCGTTCGTCCGAACCGTTATGTCGATTCATGCACGGGGTGGATCGTTGGAAAGGTTATTCAGATCCCTTCAAAGATTCAAATAGATTTTGCTCTAACTATAGAGTTGACCTAAGTCAAAAGGGACCGGGGCCCCCCGATGACCTCTAGATCGGTACTCGGAGTGCAACTTGGGGTTTGCAGTGAGATGGGAGGTGTTGGGGACCTATGGTGAGACGTAGTGGGTTCGAGAATGTGGTTTCTATAGAGGAATCCTCAGACAAAGTCTTTTTGATTGACTTATGACTATTCCAAAAGGCTAAAATTCTACCCTTGACCCGACCACCCTTGTCATGGTTTTGTTTGTGACAAGTCCATGACAAACAATTATTACAGACTTATCACAATCAAAGACTCTGACAATAAGGTTGTAATGGACATGTCACAGTTAAAGATAGTGACAACCTTGTAAAGTTGTCATGGTAAAAAACCATGACACGTTCATGACAACATTAAGAAGAAAAACACCTAGCCGCTTCAGTTTGTTATTTTCCTCATTTTTTTCTCTCGCTCTATATTAATGAGATTCTCTCTCCTCTCTCTCTCTCTCTCTCTCTCTCTCTCTCTCTCTCTCTCTCTCTCTCTCTCTCTCTCTCTCTCTCTCTCTCTCTCATCTTAACAGGAATGTGATTCTCTATCTTTCTATTTCCTTTGTGTGTGAGCATCAATGTATGTATAGATAAAGGTAGGGCAGTGGAGATGGGGATTTGAGGTTGGTGGGTTAGTGTGTGTGTTTCTATATAGGCCAGTGTGTATATGTGTATGTGGGTTAGTATGTGTTTGTATATGGGTCAGTGTGTGTGTGTATATGGGCCTCTGTGTGTGTGTGCGCACGGGGGGGGGGGGGGGTCACTGTGTGTGTATGTGGGGGTATTGATTTTTTTTTTCATAAAATTGAAATTGGTAATGTAATTGTGTATGTGTTTTGGGGTCACTATGTGTGTGTATGTGTGGTATTGAATTTGTTTTATAAAATAGAAATTTGTATTGAAATTTCTAATGTAATGGTGTGCATGTTTTGGGATCACCGTGTGTGTGTAGGTGGGAGGATATTGATTTTTTTTATGAATTTGAAATTGCTAATGTAATGGAAATTTGGGTTTTTTTCGACGACCATCTCTCTCTCTCTCTCTCTCTCTCTATATATATATATATATATATACACACACACACACACACACACACACATACACACACATACACACACACACACACACACATACAGACACACACACACACACACACATAGAGAAAGAGATTGTTGGATTTTTGAATTGTTTGGGATTCTTGAATTTTTGTTGACTGGTGGATTTGAATATTTAGATGGCCATTGAGTGTGTTAGCCCTAGTAATTTCGAATATATCGCATTATTATTTGCATTATAGTTTGGGATTCTTGAATTATTGTTGACTTGTGGATTTGAACACTTAGATGGACATTGAGTTGGTTGGCCCTAGGCTTTTCTAACACTTAGGGTTATGATTAAACCGAATATAAATAAGTAATCATGTATTCACATGAGAATACGTGCATGCATGTAGCCCGCAAATCAAGTATTATATAACAAGTAACGAGGGTAAAAGTTAATAACAGAGGGTAAAAGGTAATAACGGGAATCGCAATAGATAGTCAATGCATGTATTCTCATGTGAATGCATGACATAACGGGTTTGTAATATTTATAAATACTTTAAATTACATGTGGTGCACATAGATACTAGACTTCTAGTTCTTATGTGTACGCATTCAATAGACCTTAAACATGTTCGAGTTTCATTACCCCTGTAATGTAATGTAATGAGATATCTCTAATTGTCCCGTTTGGATAGTTTGGGACTGTATAGTTTCTGTATAATAATATTCTTAGTGGCTTAAAATTCTTACTTTTGGGGGAAGTTCTGCTTCCATATCTTAATGTTCTCTAGATACACACTAGATGATGAAATGTTAATTGTTATTTCAATTGATAAATTAAAATAACACTTTTGCGAAACTATGCCGTGTACTTGGAGAACTATGGGATATGCTACCAAATTTTCCTCAAATTGGAACAATGTGCACGAACTCTTTAGTATATTACAGAAATATTTGGTCTTGAATAGGATAGGACTACTCACCCTTTAGAGGACGTGGAGTAAATAAGAATTATATTATTTTTATAATATAACACCGAAAGATGAATTGTCAATCTTGTAGTAAATTATTTAATGGGAACTAAATGTTCACACTTTTGTTTATACTAATCCATGAATATATGCTTCTTACGCATAATAAGTGATTATTTGTAGTAGCTGTGATGGGATATCGTAAATACAAAGGGTGGATGGGTGAGACAAATATATTAGGGGATGTGTTTCGCAGATGTGCTAATAAATTTATGAAATACACAAAGAGATGTCAAAATGATGAAGAGTTCCCATGCCAGTGTGCTAAGTATAAGAATGGTAAGGTGTTTGAGTGGAAAGCAATTGAACTACATTTGTTAAGATGGGGTATGCAATATATTTATCAATTTTGGATTTTTCACTGTGAATCGAAAGTCCCTTTATCCCCGAGAAACCTTCACAATAACCTTCAACAAGTTGGATAGGTCTACAAGGGAAGGAGGAAAATGTAGATCATATTATACTAGAGGATGTAGTTGATGACGCGTATGGAGTTCATGAAATGGAAGAAAATGAGGGCACTGATGTACAAAGTTTATGTGTTCATAAAGATCTCGGGATAAACCTTAGCGATGACTACCAAAGTTTAAAATTTAAGGAGATCCAATCGTTGTACTCTGTCTATGAGAAAGATTAAATAACTTTATATGCCATGGTTGGTTTGCATAGTTTGAAGACCCAATATGGGTTGTCTAGCAATAGCGTGACTAGAATTTTGAATTGGGTGAAGGGCTTGCTACCCAACCAGAATACGCTTCCAAATAGTTATCCTATTATGAAGAATAGTTTGAAAGGTTTGGGAATGAAGTATAAATCAATTCATGCTTGTGTGTATGACTGAATAATATACCTAAAGGAGTATGAAAATCTTGATCGGTGTCCGGTATATGATTAACCTAGATATGTTCAATTTACTGGCAAGGAAGGCATGTGCTCAAAAGTGCCTAAAAATTGTCAAAATATTTTTCCGTTGGGCATAGTACCATGGATAGTGGAGGCAATGACTTGGCATGCTAGAGAAGAAGTAGGGGATAATCTCATGCATCATCCTATTGATAATATAACTTGGAAGAGGATGAGTTTTGAGTATCCTGATTTTGCTCGAGTACATCGTAACATTCGGTTGGTGCAAGTGGTTTCAATCCGTTTAGAAATCTAAGCTCCAATCAGAGTGTATGGCTAGAGATCCTAGCTCCACTCAACCTCCTTCCTCCACAGTGTATGAGACCTGAATTCTCAATACTATATTTGTTGATCCCTGGGATAAAGGCACCAGGTGAGGACCCTCGATGTCTACCTGGATCCTTTGGTAGAAGAATTAAATGAGTTGTGGGAAGAGGATTTGCAAGCATTTAACTCTTTTATAAAAGAAGAGTTTACACTGAAAGCTATTTTGATGTGGGAAATTCATGATTTTCCAGCTTATAGGACATTATCCGCTTGTGTAGTATATAGTGATTTGGGGTGTCCTATTTACGGAGAGGAGAATGGATCTCTTTGTCTACCCGCTAACTCAAAAGATGTATATCATTGCGATAGGAGGTTTTTAACCCCTGATAATAGTTTTAGATTTGATAAAGGTTCCAGTTTTGTACCGTGCGAGGTTGAAAATAGGATACCTCCAAGAAAACTTTCATGTTCAGAAACTGAAAGTAAATCTTCTGATTGTGACACTAAATGCCAGGTAAGAATCCTAAATTTAAGAATGTCAAGCATAAGAAGACCCTAACTGGGAATGAAACTGAGACAATAAAGGAATGGTCTAAGAGATAAATTTTATTTTACTTGCCTTATTGTAATAATAACCCGGTGCACCATGTATTGGATGTGATGCACGCAGAGAATAATAGCAATGAATATATTATGGGCACAAGCTTTGGGGGGAGTCATTCAAAGGATATATAAAATGCACGAAAAGACCTTAAATCGTTGAAACTTAAGCCACAACTATGGTTGAAAGAAGCTAGTGGGGGAAGGGCAATGATTCTCCCTGGTGCGTTTACTTTGACTGAGGAAAGGAGGGTTCATTTAGACACAATATATAATTTGAAGGTTCCATCTAATTTTTCATCCAACTTGTAAAGGATTGTGAATTATTCTACCCATGATTTACATAAGTGTAAGTCCCATGATTGGCATGTGATCATGCAATTGGTTCCTCTATTGTTTAAGCACTGTTTCTCCAAGCACAAGGATTTGCGAAGGGCTATTATGCAAATTAGTTATGCTTCTCACTTTAATGTGAGAAGATAGTCAATCGAGATCACATAGTATCTGCAAAATTAACGGTGATCGAAGCGATTTATGTTTTGGAGAAGTACTTTCCCCCATCATTATTTGACATAAGTGTTCACTTGTTGGTAAACATGCGACTAGGAAATTCTTTGTGGCCCAGTTGAATATCGGTGGATGTCTGCGTTTGAAAGATTGATGAAAGTTTTCAAAGATTACGTCAAGAATACACGATACATTGAAGGATAAATTCTAGAGGAATACGCCACCGTGAAGTCATCAATCTACACTCACGAATATATATGCCTAACCTGAGTAGAGTGGATGACAGTGATGAGTTTGTCAATAAGGGTGGTCATGTGATGGGCAAACAAGTGAAATTAACGAGCTTACAACATGAACAAGTAGCTAGTTATCTATTTGAAACACATAAAGATGTCGAAGAATGGAAAAATTAAGTTTATATTATTTTAACTTTTATATTATTTTAATTTTTTTTATACATGATCAATTTTGTAATATGTTCATCATGATCAATGAAGAAAATATGAAGCGTGTGGGAACAATAAAAGATGAAAAATAATGGCACAATCAGACAGTGAATTTAAGTTGTGGTTGTCACATAAGGTAATTATAATGAAAATGATTCTTATTAAATGTCACATTACAAGAAAGCTTTACAATTAACCTAAGTAACTTATCTATATTCTCAGCTCTTAAAGACGGGTGATGTGATATCAAGGCTTGCTCGTCTAGCCACTGGACCCTTGTTCATGGTACAAGCGTACGAAAAGTATCGATTGAACTCTTATGTATTCGGTGCAAGGGTGTACGAGAAAAATACAAATGTATAGAGCTCGGACATTTCATACAAGGTTCTTACTTATTTTCAAGCGAGGGTGAAAGATAAAAACATCATTAAAGCTGAAGTGCCTTATTATGGTATAATTCAAAATATATATTTAAATTGGACCATATAAGCTTCAAAGAGGTTGTGTTTTACTGCGATTGGGTAAGATTTAAGGATAAAAATGCTTGTAAAGTTTCTCCTGATACCAATTTGATCATGGTTGACTTGTCTAAGTTAAATAGCAACGAACACTTGAGCGATGAGCCATTTGTTTGTGTTTTACTCAGAGTGAATCAATAACGAGTGGTGTCAATCGTCCTACATGCGCCAAAGCATCTAAACAGTAGTGAATGACTTGGCTGCTTCTACCGAATATTAATCCATTTTTTATGATAACCCAAATTTGAAATAATTTTTAGATTCATAATAAGTATTCCAATTATATGTAATGACTAGTGGGTTTATTATTCTAGTGCTTTGTTATTATCGGATAACAGTTTAATTATTTTAATTCATTTATACTCGATCAATTTACTGCTTGTAATAACCAGTGGGTGTATTCTTCTAGTGCTTTGTTTATTATTGGATTTTTTGATTTATTGGTTTTTGAATATGTTAATTTGGATTTTAATTAAATTAATCATTAATTCAAAGTCCATGATATGACCCGATATTGAAACTTAGATTTATAATGTCGTTAACTTGTATTCTTCTAGTGCTTTGTTATTATCGGATTGGAATCAAAATTAGTTTTTTGGTTAGTGAATATGTTAATTTGGATTTTAATTAAATTAAGAATTAATTCAAAGTCCATGACATGACCCGATATTGAAATAATATTTAGATTTATAATGTCATTAACTTGTATTCTTCTAGTGCTTTGTTATTATCGGATTTGAATCAAAATTGGTTTTTTGGTTAGTGAATATGTTAATTTGGACTTTAATTAAATTAAGCATTAATTCAAAGTCCATGACACGACTCGATATTGAAACAATATTTAAATTTATCATGTCGTTAACTTGTATTATTCTAATATATTGTTATTCTCAAATTTGAATCAAAATTAATTTTTTGGTTAGTGAATATGTTAATTTGGATTTTAATCAATGTAAGCATTAATTCAAAGTCCATGACATGACCCGATATTGAAACAATATTGTTAGATTTATAATGTCGTTAACTCGTACAATATTCTAATTCATTTGGATTTGGTCATTTTCTCATATATATGTTTGTACTAATAACAATAATTTTTGCAGAAAGTGTTTTCATCAGGGCATCATGGTAGCGAAGGCGACGAAGTCTCCTTTGCCGCTAGGCCCCCAAAATGGGGCAAATTGTGGTTCGTCGTCGAGAACAAGGCGACAATACAGGCTAGATCCATGGAGTTGTTGAAGGCGATCATTGACCCGGGGTAAACAGATTGGAGGAAGGTGCCAAATGATCTCAAGATCTCCATTTGGGGAGCACCACAATTAGTGTATTTATATTTATATTTTATAATTTAAATATAACTAACACTTACTTCCTTTTTGATTTGTATTTATTTGACACGATCAATTCGGTCTGCCCCCACATGTCCGCGACATCACGTTGGAATAGTTGAGAAATCAGTCTAAAATGTGGAAGAAAAACATGCAGGCACTGTAATTTGGGCAGTCCCGAGAGTCCATTATGGGAGTGCTTGACACCGTCCCGTCGAAGGAGCTGATCTCATTGTTACAGTGGCAGCAGTTTTTCGACAATGAATTCGACAATTGACATCTTGTCAATCGGGGAGGGAAAATCGGGCAAAAAAGGTGGATGTGCACTGCTCTGGGTGGATGTTTTACGCCGACGTAGATGACATGATACTAAGTTTTAATTTTTCTTTATTTTAGTTTTATGTTATTCTAATTTAGCATTACTTTGTATTACTTACTAATTCTGCGTTATTTTATTTCAGGAGATGGGGAGAGGTCCTAGGGGTAGGCCACATAGACTCGATGCCTATGCGAAAATCGGGACAAAGAATGGCAAGGATAAGGAGGTGTCCTCGAGCATGGCATCCATGATTGTAAGTTATAATTATTTAATTTTTTTTTAATTACATTATAATTTTTTTATTAACTTAATTAACTAATCGTGTACTTTTTATCGTTTTAGGCAAAGCTTAAGGAAGTGCATGAAAGTAAGTCTGATGATGACACCCAAGTGCTCATGGCAGATCACAAGGGGGACTAGGGGGTGCGCTCTCGGGTGGGGAAGTCGAGGATCATCGAGATAGAGTCGACCAACACCGGGTTAGATCTTAAGTTGGACACTGATGACAATAATCTAGAAAGGTTAGAAGCGATGGTCATAGATATGTAGACCTTCATGAAGCGTCAGTGGGGGTCCACCCCCGATAAGGGTAAGGGTAAGGGTAAGGGTAAGGGTAAGGAGTAGATGAGGATGCCACTGCTCCATCGTTGATACTGTAATGCCTCGACCCAAATTTATGGGTTACCCGTGAGTAAATCCAGTCCGACCTGAGCATTATTTGTGAAGTGCAATGAGACAACCTCAATACTATTGCTGGTCAAGTTTTATTTTAGTTAACATTTCACTTGTTAGCATGCGATTCCAGTTTCAAAGTAAACTACATGAGGGACCCATGGGGAACACCCCCAAAGTACAAGTAAATATAGATACTAACGTGAAATAAATAAAGTATACTTACCTGTATAACACTCTCAAATTATGAATCTGCACCCAACCTGCCGTAAAAAGGCGAGGGTGTGAGCCTATGCCAAGTGGGAATATAAAAATCAATATAGAAACGAACAATAAAAAAGGATCCTCACACGCTACAACCACATGCATGCGAAAATATGTATGTATTTACATATATGTATGTATATCTTTAAAAATACTTGTTCCAATGCATCAACCGTTTTACTTTCGAAAACCTTACTTGTTCAGATTAATTTACCTTAATCTTGTAAAAACTTGCTTTACTCAAACTTAGCATTTCTCACTTTATTAACACATACGGTTCAACACTTGAAACCACTACACTAAATTTATCCAACCACATTCACCCTTTTTATTCATTTAAATACACTTTAGTATTTTCATTGAAACCATTTCAACACACGCATTCACCGTATTAAAAAATACCTATTTGTCATTTGAAAGTCATTTTCAATACATTCTTATGTAAATTATGGGTTTAATCATTTAGGTTACTGAATCACCCATTTATCCACTTTCTTTACCCTCTTACCTTATCTTATAGACATTAATAGATTTACGCATTTACTTGTCCATTTCACCTGTACAAGAATATTTATTACATTCATTCAAGTTGGATTGTATTAACACATTTTACTACACAACCCATTTCTTGACATGTTACATATTTTTTTTTATCTTTTCTCAGAATCTTATAATGCCACATACTTCCACGGGCTCCACACCGCCGACTATGTGTACCATATGCTTTGGCCAGTGTTTTTGGATTTTTCACCTAAGGGCTCCGTGCTCTTCTTGAATTTATCACGGTGTCATTCGAGTTTTCTTTTATGTCTTTTAACATTTTACAAATGTCCATATTATTCCACCTTTCCTTTTTACCCGACCGAAGTCAAATCCCGGAACTTTAGTGTCCCAACTGGTGTCACACTTTAAAATTTTATTATTTCATGTCCTTTACACTTTAACCTTGATTTTGTTCCAAAAATCATATTCATTTATTACCACTTTGTGTAACACATATTCTAACATTTTTATTTTATAAAAATGTTTCACTTTTAGTAAAATTACCATTTTACCCATTTGTTTCCAAAATCACCCTTTTCTCTCTTTCACAAGTGTCCCGAAACAATATTAAGTCATCCACAGTAACTTCTTAAGTGTTTTACATGTTAACACCCTTTTTTAACCTTGGAGTATCATTCTACTTAATTGTAAACACCTTTACCACTTTAGTTCTTTCAACTTCTTAAGTGTTAATATTTTACAACATTACTAAGTTACACACACTAACTTTTCTTTGTTTACCCATTAATACTTAATGAATAGTTTTATCAACATTTTTCCAAAACACACATTTTTTAACTTTCTTTATACGAGAAATCCATTTACCTTTAAGACTACTTTTACAAGAAATACCATTTCTTTTTATCAACACATGTAGTCCTATAATCTCATGTTCATCATATCTTTTAGTCCCAATTTCACACACTTTGGAGACTGCTTTCTTTTAGTCCCAATTTCACACACTTTGGAGACTACTTTCTAACTTTTCTTATTTTATGTTTAAACCCAACAAAATTTTCTTTAAATTTATTTATACATTTATTAATAAAATATTACAAGTTTATATGTATGAGAAGATGAATTTTAAATCCAAAAATCCTACTACATGGTTTAAACATACATTTCATCATGATAAATCATTATACTTGCAAAAAAATATTTCTTTAAATACAAAAGATATTTTTATTTATTCAACTATAAGAAATGTCTATTTTTCATAAAACCTTCATTTTTGCAAGAACTTTGAAATATTATTATTTCACCAAATATTTTTCAAAGTGAATCATTACTTCCAAACATTTTATTTCATAAAATGTTCAACACCAATATTTCGAGAAAGTGCCCATTTTCATAAAAACACCATCTTTCAACATTCAAAAAACTTGAAATATTTACTTATTCTTTATTTTTAATAAAATATTATTTTCCAACATTTTTATTTCATAAAAGTGTTTATTATCTTTTACACAACAATTATTCCATTTAATTAAATACACCCTACTCAAATAGTCTAACTACAAGACTACAATATGTAAAAATAACTATTACACTAAGAGTAAGATTTTTCCCACCTCTAATGGCTTGAATGGTGGTGTTGGTGTAGGTGGAGCAACCCTCACCTCCAAAGGTGGCCTCAAAGGGTTACCAAATGCATCCTCCAAAGCTCTAAAGTGTTTTTACTCTAAGCTTCAAAATAAGACCAACTTCAAGTCCATTAAAATCCACCTTCATCTTCTCCAAGAAATCCCCCAAATACTCGTCCAAAATTCATGATTCTTCTTCAACCATGGTAGAAATGGGTATTTTATGTTTGAATATGGTGGAATATCACACATATGGAGGTGGAATGGTGGTGGAAGACCACCCACCTTTCTCATTCCTTCTTTCATTTTCTCCCTACAATAATCAACCCAAACACACTCTTATAAAACCCTCTCCAAAGCCTAAATTCTCATTTTTCCCAACCTGAACTGATCTGGGCTTGACAGCACTTAAAATCAAGGGCTAAGAATGTGACAACGCAGAAGGATAATGAGATATAAAAACTCGACTAAGGTCGTTCAAACAACTTCCCCAATGTCGTTCGAACGATAGGACCTATGTCGTTAGAACAACTTCTAATGTCATTTGATATGTGGATCGCGCGACCCTTTGCGTAACTTGCTACTGTAAACCAGTAGCACATCATGAGAAGCCCCGCATCTCGCGACCTTAACACTGTCATTCGAATGGCATACCTATGTCGTTTGAATGACCCTATTTCTTTTTCTCCAATTTCATCCATAACTCTTCCTTAATTATAATTAACTCCTCTTCAAGTTATAATCCACATATAATTTAATTAAAGTACAAGGGAAAGATATTACAAACTTCCCTCCTTGGGAATTTCATCCTTGAAATTATCGGTCCATCAATCCTCAAACTTATGGGTTCCACTAACTTCCATTTTAAATCCCAAAAATCCTCCAAGACAAACTATCGAATTTCTCAACACTAAGGTAAGCAAATACTCAACATTCGAAATGCCCTAATGCTCACCATTTCACTAACCGTGACATAACATAATCAACCCCGAGTCTCCACTCGCCTTATGACCAAGTCCAAACCATTCCTAGCAACACTTATGCTAGTACCTAAGGCATACAGGTGCCTTTATGGGCAAACCCTTTTTATCAATCAACGCTCACCTAATTCAAATCATAATACAACCAACCGTCATATATATCATCAAACTCAACTCTCACTTGGGACCGAACATCCCCTGTTCCATAACTTTTATATTATCTTAACTGCACAACTCGTATGAGCTTGTCAAGAACCATACTATGATATTCTCTCACTCCAAGGAGGAATAATCCCATCAAATCATTACCGCACACCCTGTTTACACCTTCCCCTACATCACTCTGATGAACCTAACACTACCTTAGCCATTTCATCCTTGAGTACTCATTAAAGTCTAACTCTAATCCACTCAGCATGACAAAACAACATCCTGTGATCAATTTTCCTCGATTTCCAACAATATACTGTATCCTCAAACCATCATCACGCTCTTCACAATCCGAGCCACTGATTGTCAAGCCGGCCAGTCAAAAGTCCACTAGTCTAAGGGAGACTGATACTATGAGCAAACCGAGTGGCCAAAAACATAGCCACCAGTACCTGAATATTTATGTAATAATAAGAATACCTCAGATAAGCACACCTAATTACATCTGCATTGACCAAACCCAATCCACTGTGCTCTCTCGAGTCCAACCGTGCCATTCCATGACATGACACCAATCTTAGTCACCACACAATTGAGAATATTGATTCCTAATTACTAAAACCAAAAGGAATATAGGAGATTCAGAAGGAATAAATAACTATTCCAAGAAATATTTCCCACAGGCATTCGATTTTGACTTATGGTAGTGAAACTACACCATATACTTAATGCCATGCTACCCTTTCTCGAAATCCTCACCGAGTACCACTCCTGGGCATATAACCTAGCTTGGGTCACTAGTCGTGATGAATCAAATCATAATCATTCATTATCATAATGCGAACACAATTTACCAATCGATAGTCCTTTAGTAAGTCAATGCCCGACTTCCCTCCTTGGGAGAACGACCCTACCTTTCACATCCTTGGCGTAAACGAATCATTTTAATTAGCGAACACCTCATGCTCTAGTCATTGATCTTGTCCAATTACTAGTGATGACGTCATGACCCTACTACACCTAGGTTTTTATCCGCTTTATCATATCGTGTCTGAAGGCCCAAACTTCCATAGACGTTACCTAGTTCAAAAGATACACTCACCTAACCGTGTTCGTTATTGGCCACACAAAATTTACAACGAACTTACCTTAGGTTTTACCTACACATAAATTACATGACGACCACGTCCGCTGCCATTGGCATTCTAAGGGTAGTAAGTACCACACCAGGATACTTCTTTTAGCTCGTACTAACTTGGCAAGATGTGCCAATAATTTTTCCTTCCTTTGCTAAGGCTACCCTAGCATATACATCCAATACCCTGATATACTAATCATATTTCGATGCTATTCCACCTTAATTGATATTTTTGAATTTTCCACATATCATCATCACTCTAAGTCTAATACATATCTAGTGTATCTTGAAACCGATTATCACCACACCTAGATTAGTCATTCCATGACATCCAAGCATTACTCCTATAACGACACTACTATCGTCCTACCTTAGGGATTGTACAACCCTCGTGCCAATTTGAATGCCATACCTGACACATATACTACACCACTAGCAATATGGGATTATTATCTGACTCTCAACTCAATCATTACTAGAGTGCTATTGCCTCTTATTATCAGACTTAATTGGTCTCCTGAGAATGCTAAACACATTTCATGCAAAAGTCCAAAACTCGACAAGGTTTCATTGTATATACTTTTATCATCATAGGTGCACTCTACAAACCTTACGATACCCACATTGATATTACTTGGTGCACGCAAAGACACTAATCTTCAATCTTCTAGATATAGTGTACCTTAGTCCTCAAACACCTCAAGACATCACAACATTTGATACTCATCCCTAATGATGCCACACATAATTTTTTCCTATGGGCACCTCAACGTGTCTATGAACCATTCACACACTAGGATTACCTCGCACGTAGCCATTACCTCGTCGGATAAAATGAGTTTCAACACTTATTAATCTTACCTTTCTTCCTAACGGTCGTGACTATAAGTCATGTACAAACCATAATTAATGCTACTACTAATTATGGCAGGACGCATGACATCGCCTGTAGCCTATAAACCTCAAGATCTGCCTAATCCAAATTCTCAATGACTGTTCAAAGATGGAAACTAAATTGCCTTACTATGTGAATATCACACCATGTGCCCATCTATGAGTTAACATGACTATATAAATCTTGGGTAGGATACGAATGTCGGCTATTGCCTATAAATACCAAGGTCCATACCACGGATGTCGCACGAGATCCTATTGCTCAATATCCCATTATAATAAAGATACATTCAACCTGAGTACTTGACCCAATGAACTAATAAGGGCATAAATTTCCAATTTAGTCCTTGTATTATTTTGACTTAATTCCGTGAACGAAACTGTGTTTGTAATATGTCATAGGGAGATTTTATTTTGTCACGATCCCACTTGGTCTATGACGTATTAAAGAAATTGAAGACGTTGAGACAAAGATTCAAAGAATTAATCATGCTGGAGTTTAATTGGTGCAAGTTTATTCGTCTTCAAGTTTATTGCATTCCGAGATCACACAAGTATGAATGCGTATAATTAATAGTGCTCGAAATAATTTTTATAAAAGGATAAGGATGGATTTTTATAAGGAAAATGTTTTAAAATGTTTTTAAAGGTGTTTTAAATGTTTTACACTACGTTTTATTCTGATAAGCTCGAAAAAGAGTTTGACTTAATTGGATCTCTTTTGGAAGAAACATTTTAAAGAAAAAGTGAAACTGTCATGCGCGTCGTTCGAACGACAGATCGGATCGTTCGAGCGAGATAGCCATGTCGCGCAAATGACTGGTCAATCTCGTTCGAGTGACACATTTTTCAAGGCAATTAATTTTTCCTATTTTAAGCGTGGTTTCATCAGAATTAAAAAGACGATACAATCTGGAAAACAGTTTTTAGTCCAATACGAGTTTTGCACATGTTTTTCTAAGATTTCAAAGCTTAAACACATCCTTGGAGTTTGCAAAGATCCGAGTTATCATTACTATATGTTTATGTGATCTTGCTCCACCAAGAAGGTTTGTTTTATACTTGAACATCTGGGTTTTGCGATGAGGAAAAGAAAAGGACTTCTTGTTCGACATCGTAGACGCATCAAAGCCATTCGGTGGACACCGAGACATACGTGGACGTGTGTGTTGTGGAAAGGTATCATGGAAGAAAGACTTTTTACGTGGGCACTGTGAGAGGGCTAGTTGAATATCAGAAGAGCACCAAGACCCATGGGGATTGAGTCATTGAGTGAGTCTTTTATCTATTCATTGTAATTCCACATTCATAGTGACAGTCTAGCTTGGGCCGTCCAAGGTTTTTTCCAGTCTTGGGTTTTTCCTCGTACATCCAGCGTTGTGAGTATTCTTTACTTTACTTTACTTTACTTTACTTTACTTTGTTTAATCACTAGATGCATGTTTAGGATTAATCAAGATAAAATTGGTTTAAAGTAAAAATTGGGTTTTCACAACTTGGTTTGGCGCTAATTAAAAGTTGGATAATTTTTGGTGAAAATTGGTTTGTTTTGAAACACACTTGTGTATGGCCACTCTTAAAAATTGGTATTAGTGATAGAAAATATAATTTACTTGTTTTGTGACCCATGTGTTTTCAAAGATGAATTTTGGAAATAACGAATTTTTTCGAACTCCTATTTTTTATGGCACTAATTACACCTATTGGAAGATAAGAACGAAAAGTGCATTAAAATCTATTGATGATAGTGTGTGGATAGCAGTTGAGAAAGGCTGGACACCCCCTGTCACTATTTTAGGTGAGGTCACTAATTTAAAGCATGTCGAGTCATGGATCGAAATTGAACATAGACTTTCACAATATAATTCCGTAAGGACATTTTTGTCCATTATCAATTTGTATGTCGTTCTCCGTTATATCTTTGAAGAAATTCAAGATCGTATCTTTACCAACGGATCCGAATATCAAAGTAGAAAGGAATCAGATTTTTTGTCAGCCGGACCGGCCTGCCTGTTTTAAAAAGGAATCGGTCTGGCACGGATCGATCTGCCTGTTTGGAAAAAGAACCGGTCCGCCCTCTGCCCGGACCGATCCTCTTTGAACGAAACGAGTATACCCCGGACCGATAGCAAACAGAATAAGCTCTTTTCAAAAAGGAATCGGTCCGACACTGGATCGATCAACATCCATACCAGACCGGTCCGCCTGGAATAAAATCGAGCAAATTTTCTTGAGATTTTTTACGGCCAGATTTCCTTATTTAAAACAACTTCGGGGAGTTGTTTTCCAAGACTTTTCAAGATGATTTTCAGAGTCCTAAATACTCCAAGTCTTCACTTTTTTGAGTCCCAAGACTCATGTTTTGATTCACACAACTTTGCCAATCCTTTATGAATCTTTTTGCAACCCAAGAACACAAGTTTAGTTTGTTCAACCCTTGTGGAGAAGTCTTCTGTCTTCTTCATTGCTGACCACCTGGAGTTCCTACGGGAGATTCCAGTCGACACTGTTTCTAGCCGTTGCTTTGAAGGTTTGACGAAGACACTGTGCGTTACACTTGTGGGCGATTATCAGGATGTATGTAAGTTAATGGTCTTGTAAATTCTTCAAAGTTCTAAAAATAAAAGGTTTTACCCTTCGGGGATTTTTCCTTAACTTTGTGTCGCTTGTTTTATTTGTTTATGGGTTGACACTTGCACTTTAGATGCATGATTAGGGGCTGAAATTAAATAAGTGTGCTAAATTAGAAATTTGTGAAGTTAATCAATTATCACACGTTTATACGTCTTTTCAAATTGGTATCAGAGCGGGTTACGCTAATTTATCGCATATTCCTATTTTCCGCAAAATCGTGTGATATTGGTTGTTTTTGAAAAATTAGTTTTGTGAAAATTCGCATTTTTTTCTTATGGAGCACTTATATAATCAGATGCCTATTTTTGACGGGTCTAATTATGCCTACTGAAAAGCTCGTATGAAATTGATTTTAAAATCTATTGACAAGCGTGTTTGGTTGCTTTGCGAAAATGGTTGGACTCCTCCCACGGTCAGTGTTAATAACATCACCACTTTAAAACCCGTGTCAGCCTAGACTGAAGATGTTTATAAATTGTTCAATTTTAATTCCCGTGGTCTGAGTGCTATTTTTGGTGTTGTCACTCCAGATGAGTTTCGCCAAATTATGACATGAACCACGTCTAAAGAGGCCTGGGATGTTTTGAAATTGACACATGAGGGTACGAATGCGGTCAAAGACTCTAAATTACAAAATCTGGCCACCCAATTTAAGACTATTACCATGTCTGAGGTTGAATGCTTTGATGAGTTTTATGCACGTTTGTCGGACATTGTTAACACTTGTTTTAATTTGGGTGAGGTGATTGATAACACGCGTGTCATTAAAAAGATTTTGAGATCTCTTCCAAAACGCTTTATTCCTAAAGTCACTGTTTGGAACTCTTTGGGAAATTTGAAATCAATTAAGTTGGAAGAACTTGTAGGAGATCTTCAAACCTATGAGATAGACATGTTTCCCGAAACCATTAAGTCTAAGGATAATGGCATTGCTTTAAAGACTCATTTTAAGAAAAAGAAAGAAAAAGTTTGTGAGTCCGACTTTGAGGAAGATTTTGATTTTAAAAAAATGGCCTTGTTTGCGAAATTTTTTAAAAAGTTTCTCAAAATGAATAAAGAAAATTCTTCCAATAAAAAGAGATCTTTTGAGTCAAATAAAAACAAAAGAGGAGGCCAAAGATAGTGACAAGGAGGATGAGATCAGGTGCTTTGAGTGCAAAGGGAAAGGGCACATAGCTAGAGAGTGTCATACTAGGATAAGGAGAAAGGGGAAAGAGACTGCTATGCCCGCCACTCTTAGTGATAGTGAGGGTGATGAAGGAGATGAGTCTGATAAAGGTTTGGGACATGGGATGGTTTTCGCCTTTTCTAATCGTGTGAGCACACCCAATTTGTCTCAAAAGAGTGCACACGAGAGCGATGATAGTGATTTGTGTTCGTCAAGTGAGGGAGAAAGCGAGGAGGAGAGTGGAGATGAAAGTGAGCTCCAAAAAGATTTTAGAGATTTGTACACCGAGACCTTGAAAACAAAGAAGTATAATCGGGATTTAGGTCGTCGGATTTTAGATTTGGAGAGAGAGAATGAGGTTTTGAGAAAAGAGAAGTATGATTTGACCAACACGTTGTCTAGTCTGACGACACCTGTATCCCACCTCGAGAGTGATCTCGAACGTGCCAGGGAGGTCAAAGTCAATTTTGTGAACGCACCTAAGAAGGTTGAAAAGGTGGTTCATAAGGGTAAAGGTGAGACGTTTGGAATAAGTCATGACGGTGCTTCTACTTCCCTCGAGCCGGTTCCCACTTTAGTGTTAGATTCACGTAAGTCTCATCCTAACCCACCTAGGCGTCCCATTCCTTTTAGGAGAGTGCATCCTAGAGTTTTTGAGAGAGGTGTTCCTAGGCCTATTTATGTTTGCTCACATTGCAAGAGGAGAGGACACCTTAGGGAATTTTGCTTTAAGTTGGGGTATGTGTCACGTTTTGCTTCTACACGTGTTTCTGGCACACATGATACTTTACATGCTCCCGGAGACTACATGAGAGAGTTTGCACATTTAGGTGAGCAAGTTAAGTTTTTGGTCAAAACTTCACAAGAATTGATGGAGGTTTTTCATAAGTTGTCACCACCTTTGGAAAACCCCTCTGCATCTAATGATTGAGGTATGTCTTGATTACTAGCATAGGGTGATTTTCATGATGACATTGTTTGCCTATTGCTAGTATGTATCATTTTTGTATGTTTTATTTTTTTTTAAGAAAAATTTTATAAAAAAAATACAAAAAGATTTTATTTTGATAAAATTTTGAGAAAAACACAAAAAGATTTTTTTTGCTCCTTTTGTGGATGAGCATTTAAGATAGCCAAGTCACAACTTCATTCCATTTATTCATGTGACTGTTTGATAGAGATTTGAGACGCTACATCATTGCATCCATGTGCTTTACATTGTTTGGAGGCTTTGAGATGTGATTAGTGATATCTTTCTACATGTTTGACTCCTATCTCCTTTATTGCACACATGCACGGCTATATTTGATTATTTCACTTGTCTATCACATATTCGCTTGAGTGTTTCCATATCAATTCTGTCTATACAACGTACAATATGCGATAAATCTTGACAAGATTGGAATGCATGTAAAAACCATTTTGGTGAGACAGTGTGTTTAATTAAGAACGGGGAGGGGCCGCAAAAGGTAATTCTCTATTCTTTGCGCAAAAGCCACCGTTCAAAAGGATCTAAAAAATGGAATAATTTTATTATCCGAGGTCCAAAGAGGTTAAAAGAGCCCGAGAAATTTAAAAGTAGTGAAAATCAATACATGCCAAATATGGGCCATTAGGTTTCACCATCAATTCTCCAAAATTTGAGAATTTAGATTACCTCTACAAGAAAATATTTATGAGGGCGTTTGGTTGGAGAATTTAAACAGGTTTGCACTTCCTTGAAAGTCCTGATAAAGCATAAACTCGTTTTGGACGTTATTGGTGTGAAAATCACTTCGAGCTTTGATTTGCTTAAGTCAGTGTCTCATATTACCAGTGGAAGGTTTTGAGTTCATTCGTTAGGAGTATTCGATATTTATCGTGCACATATGTCATGTTTGTATGCATTTATTTTCCTATCGAATTTGATCACACCCATACATTTACACTATCATCGACTTGGTTCTTTTGTACTCGTTCATGGTGTGATTTTTGTAGCAGTTTTTTTTGGTATCTTTTTTTTTTGTATGAAAAAATTGAAAAATCCAAAATAGTTTGTGCATTTGTTTTTGAGCATCTCCTTGCAAAAGCACGTTTTCCATATTATTTGATGCCCTGTTTTGTATACCGTGACACCTCGATTTTGCTTATTTGATTCATTCTTCTCATTTGTCTATTTGGGGACATCATAAAAAGGGGAAGAAACAATTATCATATTATGGGGGAGTTTGAATTTTAGGGGAGTTTTTGAGATTTATCTTATGTTTTCATCATAAATTGGTATATATGTTTATCTCATTTCAAACTCGATATGTCACGTGGTATTTGCTTTGTCTCATGTGTGTCGGTACTTCTTTGATGATCTCTAAATTGCACACCCTGATGAGAAAAGCGTTGAGATTCCTGAAGATTCGAAGAGAAAACTATGAAGTCTTATTCATTTGTATCGTTCCAGTTTTGGGTTCATGGAAGGGTAGATTTGTATAGGCATTTTGATATTTGATAATTCGAATGTTTGTTTTTATGTATGTACCGGCATAGACATAAGGGGAGATTTGTAAGGACATTTTTGTCCATTATAAATTTGTATGTCGTTCGCCGTTACATCGTTGAAGAAATTCAAGATCGTATCTTTATCAACGGATCCGAATATAAAATAAGAAAGGAATCAAATTTTTTGTCAGGTGGACCGGTCCGCCTGTTTTAAAAAGGAATCGGTCCGCCACGGACAGATCTGCCTGTTTGGAAAAAGAACCGGTCTGCCCCCAGACCGATCCGCCCTTTACCCGGACCGATCCACTTTGCACCAAACCAGTATACCCCGAACTGATAGCAAACCAAAGAATCTCTTTTCAAAAAGGAACCGGTCCGACACCGGACCAATCCACATCCATACCGGACCGGTTCGCCTGGGATAAAATCGAGCATATTTTCTTGAGATTTTTTAGGGCTAGATTTCCTTATTTAAACCAACTCCGGGGAGTTGTTTTCCAAGACTTTTCAAGACGATTTTCAGAGTCCTAAATACTCTAAGTCTTCAACTTTTTGAGTCCCAAGACTCATGTTTTGATTCACACAACTTTGCCAATCCTTTGTGAATCTTTTTGTAACTCAAGAACACAACTTTAGTTTGTTCAATCCTTGTGGAGAAGCCGTCTCTCTTCTTCATTGCTGACCAACTGGAGTTCCTGCAGGAGATTCCAGCCGACACTGTTTCTAGTCGTTGCTTTGAAGGTTTGACGAAGACACCGTGCATTACACTTGTGGGCGATTATCAGGTTGTATGTAAGTCAATGGTCTTGTAAATTCTTCAAAGTTCTAGAAATAAAAGGTTTTGCCCTTCGGGAATTTTTCCTTAACTTTGTGTCACTTGTTTTACTTGTTTATAGGTTGACACTTGCACTTTAGATGCATGATTAGGGACTGAAATTAAATAAGTGTGCTAAATTAGAAATTTGCGATGTTAATCAATTATCACACGTTTATATGTCTTTTCAAATTCTAAGGGTTTGCACGTTATTTCTTCACATGTCATAGCGAAAGAATATAATCGAATTATGACTTGTGAAACATCAAAAGAGGCTTGGGATATTTTATCACTCACTCACGAGGACACTAGCACAGTTAGGGCGTCGACACTTCAAAATCTTACTACACAGTTTGAGACCATTAGGATGTTAAAGAGTCAGACTTTTGATGAATTTTATGCTAGGTTGTACAATATTATCAACTCATCGTTTAACCTAGGTCAGAAAATTCCTGACAACCGTGTCATTAAGAAAATCCTTACGTCATTGCCTAGTAGGTTTGATACGAAAGTGACTATTTTAAACTCATTAGGTAAGTTAGAGTCGACGAAACTAGAAGAGATTGTAGGTGGCTTACAAACTTATGAAATCGACATGATTACCTCCAAGAAAGTGCCTGAGAAAGAAAAGGGTATTGCTTTGAAACCCCGGAAGGAGGAAATTATAGTTTTGGATTCCGATTTTAAGGATGTTGCGTTGTTGGCAAAATAAATTTAAAAAGTTTATTAATTTCAAAAGAATCAAAAGATGCCAAGAAGTTTGAAAAATTCAAAGACACCAAAGTTGATCCCACCTCTAAGGATAAGTTTGAGAAGCCTAAAAGAGATGTCTCGGATAAGTGTTTTGGGTGTGAGGAGTATGGTCACAAAGTTAAGGAGCGTCCCACTAGATTTAAGAAATAAGGCAATTAACCCATTGTATATAGTGCCACCTTAAGTGATAATGATCCGGAAGGGGGAGAGAGTTCCCCCATTGAGCGTACCTTTGTTATGTTTATGGCATGTCATGTGAGAAACGAAAATTCTCATGTGAATGACACTTTTGAGGCGGTTTTGAGTAAATCCCATGTTAGTGAGAAGAAGAGAGTGAATAGGAGGAAGTAGATGTGAGAGAGTTGCAAGTTGCATTTAATGAGTTGTATACCGAGACTGTGAAAGTGAGAAATACAAATGAAAAATTGCAAGCTAAGTTGAATGAGCGTGCCATAGAAAATAATGATAGTTTGATTGAGGATCTTCAAGGCACGGGAGACGACTCTTAGGGATAAATTGGAGTATGTCGAGGGTGATAGATATAATCTCCGTGGTTTGATGGAGTCTTTGAAAAAGGAGATTATAGAGTTTGAGGAGTCTAGGCGTTTACTCTAGTCTAGGATTCATGAGTTAGAGGAGAGATTGAGAGACTCGTCTAGAGTTAAATTTGATTTGGAGGCTAGGTCGGAGAAGTTAAATAAGATCTTAGGTACCGTCCAAATTAAGGGAGATAGGGGAGGTATAGGTTTTGATGAGAGAGTTGTTCCCATTCCCCCCACACGTATGAGAAACACTAAGAATGTTAGAAAAGGTCCACATATCGATAATCATTCCCACCGTCGCTACACTTGCACGTTTTGTGGTAGGAAAGGTCACCTTAGGAGTTATTGTTACGACCTTAGACAAGCTCCTTGGAAGTTTAGGAATAAAGTGTCCCCGCTTCCCCAAACCCCATGCGTTGTTTTACACCAACTTGGGTTAGGAAATCGGACTTTGTGGCTTTAGGAATAAATCTTCATGATTCTCATTTGGGTGCACTTGATTCTTCCCATGCTAAATCTAAAGGATGATAGTTTTGCCATGTTTGTCATATGCTAGTTTGCTTCATGATATATTCATTGCTAGTCTAATGACTTGTGTATCATTTTGTATTAAAGCTTTCATTTGTTTAAGTCCTATTAAAAAATACAAAAAGATTTTATTTTTGAGAAAACTTTTGAAAAACCAAAAAGATTTTGTTGTCATTTGAGTCAAAATATGTTTGAAAAGCCAAAAAGATTTTCGGTTTTTTATTTTTGAGTTTACATGTTTGATGTGGCATATTGGTTTTCAATTGACTCATTGTGAAAGCCATCGTTTAAAGGAGCCCAAAAGAAAAAAACAATATGCTAAGAAAAAGGGCCAATAAGATTTTCTCTAAGTTGAGAATGCTAGAATCCTCAAAAGAACTTGAAACAATATATATTTATGAGGGGGTTTGGTTGGAGAAAATTTAAACGGGTTTGCACAACTAATCCTAATGTTGAAACATTGCAATTTGACGCTATTGTTAGTAGAATCGTCAAAATTCTGGAATTATGTGCATGTAGTGTGTTTAGTTCACTAAGCTCACACTTTAATTGTCCGATGCCTATGATAAAGTTTGATGATTTATCGCTATCAATTAGAGCTTCTTAATCTTTTCGATGTGTTGGAATTGTGACTCATTTATTGTAGTTTAACGCCCATAGATTCCATGTTCAATCTTGAGCACATAAGTACTATGTTTGCATGTAACACGCATTGTTAGTTATTATGCATTTTGGGTAAAAAGCTTTATGTTTATGTACTATTTTTCTATTGTCAACCTGACATTTTTTTCTGGAAATTTTTTCACTGGAAGAAAATTTAAGATATTTTTGGGAATCTTTGAAAGCTTGGCTGTCGCGAGAAGTCATTTAAACGACATCTCATGTTGCGATAATACCTCGTTCGAGCGACATTACCATGTCGCGAGAAGCCTCGTTCGAGCGACGTCCCTCGCTCGTTCGAACGATAGTCTCAAAATTTTTGCTCCTTTTTATTTGTAGCACCCTAGTTATTGTGGTGTATTTTTTGGTACTGCTGGAAGCTTTATGGACTGACTGGTTTATATGCAGGTTATATTGTTTCAAAATTGATATTTTACATATGATCCATTTATCACACCTGATTAGATTGCTATATTCTTCGAGTGATTCATTGGTTTACTAGCTATTGATTTGTCATTACTTGATCATATTTAGATGGTTGTTTCATGATTATCTAGTGATTTTTATTTGGTATATCTTCATGCTAGATACTTGTTGATTGGTTTATCTTTTCACCGGATTGTCTATTCGAGACAAAAAGGGGGAGAGATGTATGTGATGTAGGGGGAGATTTGTTGAGCATGTTTTTTATTACATATTTTACAAATTGGTATTACAAATTGGTAGTACAAATTGGTATCATTTTGTTGCTCAATTGTTTAACAAATGATTTTTCAGAATTTATTCATATTGGTATCTATTGTAAAATTGGTATCATGTGGATATATATATATGGGTTTCATTTGTTCCTCCATACTTAACTGAGTATTTGTTTGTCTGTTTCATGTGTGTAGGTATGCTTCAGTGATTCGAGATTTCAAGTCTACATCACATTCAGACAGTTCATGCTTGCCGGTGCTACATATACTAGTTTGTGTCCTGTAATTTTTGACTTTGGGTTTATGGTATGGGATTTAGGAGTCATAAGGCTTGATGACCCGGTTAGGCATGCCACTGGTTTAGTTTTGTTCCGAAATAGTCAAAGGGGGAGATTTGTAAGGATATAAATTTCTAATTGAGTCCCTGTATTATTTTGACTTAATTTCGTGAACAAAACTGTGTTTATAATATGTCATAGGCTGATTTTATTTTGTCACATCCCATTTGGTCTATGACGTATTGAAGAAATTGAAGACATTACGATAAAGCTTCAAAGAATTAATCATGCCAAAGTTTAATTGGTGTAAGTTTATTCGTCTTCAAGTTTATTGCATTTAGAGATCACACAAATATGAATGCGTAAATTAATGGTGCTCAGAATAATTTTTATAAAAGGATAAGGATGAATTTTTATAAGGAAAATGTTTTAAAATGTTTTTAAAAGTGTTTTAAATGTTTTACACTACGTTTTATTCTGATAAGCTCGAAAAAGTTTGACTTAATTGGATCTCTTTTGGAAGAAATGTTTTAAAGAAAAAGTCAAATTATCATGCGTGTCGTTCGAACGACAGATCGTATTGTTCGAGTGAGATAGCCATGTATCGTGAACGACTGGTCAATCTCGTTCGAGTGACACATTTTAAAAGGCGGTTAATTTTTCCTATTTAAAGCGTGATTTCATCATAATTAAAAGAAGGTGCAATCTGGAAAACAGTTTTCAGTCCAGTACGAGTTTTGTACATGTTTTTCTATGATTTCAAAGCTTAAACACATCCTTGGAGTTTGCAAAGATCTGAGTTATCATTACTATATGTTTATGTGATCTTGGTCCACCAAGAAGGTTTGTTTTATACTTGAACATCTGGGTTTTGCGATGAAGAAAAGAAAAGGACTTCTTGTTCGACATCGTAGACGCATCAAAGCTATTCGGTGGACACCGAGACCTAAGTGGACGTGTGTGTTGTGGACAGGTATCATGGAAGAAAGACTTTTTACGTGGGCACTGTGAGGGGGGTAGTTGAATATCAGAAGAGCGTCAAGACCCGTGGGGATCGAGTTGTTGAGTGAGTCTTTTGTCTATTCGTTGTAATTCCACATTCATAGTGATTGTCTAGCTTGGGCCGTCCGAGGTTTTTTTCAGTCTTGGGTTTTTCCTCGTACATCTAGCGTTGTGAGTATTCTTTACTTTACTTTACTTTACTTTGTTTAATCACTAGATGCATGTTTAGGATTAATCAAGATAAAATTGGTTTAAAGTAAAAATTGGGTTTTCACAACTTGGTTTGGTGCTAATTAAAAGTGGGATAATTTTTGGTGAAAATTTGTTTGTTTTGAAACACGCTCGTGTATGGCCACTCTTAAAAATTGGTATTAGTGCTAGAAAACATAATTTATTTGTTTTGTGATCCCATGTGTTTTCAAAGATGAATTTTGGAAATAACGAATTTTTTCGAACACCTGTTTTTTATGGCACTAATTACACCTATTGGAAGATGAGAATGAAAAGTGCATTAAAATCTATTGATGAGTGTGTGTGGCTAGCAGTTGAGAAAGGATGGACACCCCATGTCACTATTTTAGGTGAGGTCACTAATTTAAAGCCCGTCGAGTCATGGACCAAAACTAAACATAGACTTTCACAATATAATTCTAAGGGTTTGCACGTTATTTCTTCCCATGTCACACCGAAAGAATATAATAGAATTATCACTTGTGAAACATCAAAAAAGGCTTGGGATATTTTGTCACTCACTCACGAGGACACTAACACAGTTAGGGCATCGACACTTCAAAACCTTACTACACTGTTTGAGACCATTAGGATGTTAGAGAGTGAGACTTTTGATAAATTTTATGCTAGGTTGTACAATATTATCAACTCATCGTTTAACCTAGGTCAGAAAATTCCTGACAACCGTGTCATTAAGAAAATCCTTAGGTCATTGCCTAGTAGGTTTGATGCGAAAGTGACTATTTTAAACTCCTTGGGTAAGTTAGAGTCGACGAAACTAGAAGAGATTGTAGGTGAGTTACAAACCTATGAAATCGATGTGATTACCTCCAAGCAAGTGCCTGAGAAAGAAAAGGGTATTGCTTTGAAACCCCGGAAGGAGGAAATTAAAGTTCTGGATTCTGATTTTAAGGATGTTTCGTTGTTGGCAAAATAAATTAAATTTTTTTATTAAATTTCAAAATCAATCAAAAGATGCCAAGAAGTTTGAAAAATTCAAGAACACCAAAGTTGATCCCACCTCTAAGGATAAGTTTGAGAAGCCTAAGAGAGATGACTCGGATAAGTCTTTTGGGTGTGAGAGGTATGGTCACAAAGTTAAGGAGTGTCCCACTAGATTTAAGAAAGAAGGCAATTAACCCATTGTATATAGTGCCACCTTAAGTGATAGTGATCCGAAAGGGGGAGAGAGTTCCCCTATTGCGCGTACCTTTGTTGTGTTTATGGCATGTCATGTGAGAAATGAAGATTCTCATGTGAATGACACTTTCGAGGAATTTTGTAGTGAATCCCATGTTAGTGAGGGAGAAGAGAGTGAATAGGAGGAAGTAGATGTGAAAGAGTTGCAAGTTGCACTTAATGAGTTGTATGCCGAGACTGTGAAAGTGAAAAAGGCAAATGCAAAATTGCAATCTAAGTTGAATGAGCGTGCCATAGAAAATAATGATAGTTTGATTGAGGATCTTCAGGCACGGGATAAGACTCTTAGGGAGAAATTGGAGTATTTTGATGGTGAGAGAGATAATCTTTGTGGTTTGATGGAGTCTTTGAAAAAGGAAATTTCAGAGTTTGAGGAGTCTAGGCGTTTGCTCGAGTCTAGGATTCATGAGTTGGAGGAGAGATTGAGAGACTCGTCTAGAGTTAAGTTTGATTTGGAGGCTAGGTCAAAGAAGTTAAATAAGATATTAGGCACTGTCCAAATTAAGGGAAATAGGGGAGGTATAGGTTTTGATGAGAGAGTTGTTCCCATTCCCCCCGCACATATGAGAAACACTAAGAATGTTAGAAAAGGTCCACATATAGAACAAACCTTCTTGTTCGAGCGACACATTTTTTGAAGCGGTTAATTTTTCCTATTAAAAGCGTGGTTTCGTCAGAATTAAAAAAAAGGTGCAATCTGGAAAAGAGTTTTCAATCTAGTACGAGTTTTGCACATGTTTTTCTAAGGTTTCAAAGCTTAAAAACATCCTTAGAGTTTGCAAAGATCTGAGTTATCATTACTATATGTTTATGTGATTTTGCTCCACCAAGAAGGTTTGTTCTATACTTGAACATCTGGGTTTTGCGGTGAAGAAAAGAGAAAGACTTCTTGTTCGACATCGTAGACGTATCAAAGCCATTCGGTGGACATCGAGACATACGTGGACGTGTGTGTTGTGGATAGGTATCATGGAAAAAGGACTTTTTGCATGGCCACTATGAGAGGAGTGGTTGAAGATCAGAAGAGCGTCAGGACCCTTGGGGATTGAGTCGTTGAGTGAGTCTTTTGTCTATTCGTTGTAATTCCAGATTCATAGTGATTGTCTGGCTTGGGTCGTCCGAGGTTTTTTCCCATCTTGGGTTTTTCCTCATACATCCAGCGTTGTGAATATTCTTTACTTTACTTGCTTTAATCACTAGATGAATGTTTAGGATTAATCAAGATAAAATTGGTTTAAAGTAAAAATTGGTTTTTCACAACTTGGTTTGGTGCTAATTAAAAGTTGGATATTTTTTTTGGTGAAAATTGGTTTGTTTTGAAACACAGTCGTGTAGGGCCACTCTTACAAATATGTTCACTGACAAAAATCAATACTTATGAATGTCGCTAGGCTATTTAGTCTCCATACATGAGATACACAACCCTTACCACTAGGTCGTAGCGAACATGAGTCACTATCGCCACTAACACGACTACTTTCATCACCACAGTTATTTCATAATACATCTCACAAAGGGTTACGGCATTTCCACTATTAGCCTACACAACCACATGTGTCCACTGAACCACCATCAATTGCGATATCACCCTAAGGATTGAATTTACCTAATTACTCCACCGACGTTAACTACCCACAAGCGTCATACTTAAGGATCATATATATATTTTAATCACTAATCATTAGTGCCTAGTCGAGACACCCTAACCATCAACCTCTACCGTTGATTATATACAACTTGTGCCACTTGCCTAATAGGCATCATCCTATTCTATCGACATCTCAAATGATTCTATGCCATTAAAATTTCAATACAAACACCTCACACTAACAATCACGGTGGAACCACTATAGGCAAATATGGACACCCGTAAATTACTACAATTCTAATAATAAACGTGAAAGAGATTAATAACTATCAACTTAATTGTGTGTCACTTGGCACTAACTTGTCGTGCTAACCTCTTTGAATTTACCGCCAAGGACATGAGCCAAATTGTCATCAAACTAACATCACCAGCCCTACCCAATACCGATGTCGAAAGATCTAATACCAACGTCACCACATCACACCGGAAATGACCTTAAACCTAAAGCTCTAATACCATTTGTAATTCCCCGACCCGAATTTATGGTTTACTCATGAGTCAACCCGATACGACCCGAGCGTAAGGTATGAAGTGAAATGAAAAAACCAAAATAATATTGCTAGTACAATTTTATTTTAGTTAACATTTCACTTATTAGCATACGATTCCAATTTCAATGTAAACTACGAGAGGGACCCATGGGGAGAACCTAAAAGTACAAGTATATAGAGCTACTAACGTAAAATAAATAACAAATACTTACCTGTATAGCTCTCTCAAAATACAAAACTTCACCCAACCTACCGTAACAAAGCGAAGATGTGAGACTATGCCCAGTGAGAATATATAAATCAGTATAGAAATGAATGGAAGAAAGGATACACACACACTACAACCACATGCATGTGAAGATATGTATGCATCTACATATATGCATGTATACCTTTGAAAATACTTGTTCCAATACACTAGCCTCTTTACTTTTGAAAAATCTTACTTGTCCAGATTAACTTACCTTAATCTTGTAAAAACCTGTTTTACTCATACTTAGCATTTGTCACTTTATTTAACACACCCGGTTCAACACTTGAAACAACTAAACTTGATTTATCCAACCACATTCCTTTACGGGAATTACCCTTTTTAATCATTTAAACACACTTTGGTATTTTCATTGAAAATCACCATTTTAATACACGCATTCACCGTGTTAGAAAATACTTATTTGTCATTTAAAGCCATTTTCAATATATTATTATGTAA
Organism: Sambucus nigra; assembly: GCA_949130495.1. Taxonomy (NCBI): domain Eukaryota; kingdom Viridiplantae; phylum Streptophyta; class Magnoliopsida; order Dipsacales; family Adoxaceae; genus Sambucus; species Sambucus nigra. The sequence goes on from OX422212.1 coordinate 369,533,923, forward strand.
ATTATGGGTTTAACCACTTAGGTTACTTAATCACCCATTTACCCACGTTCTTTACGCTTTTACCTTATCGTATGGACAATAATAGATTTACGCATTTACTTGTCCATTTCTTCTGTACCGGAACAAATATTACATTCATTAAAGTTAATTCGTATTAACACATTTTACCATACAACCCATTTCTTAAAATGTTCCATATTTCCTTCATCTTTTCCCGAAATCTTCCAATACCTCATACTTCCACGAGCTCCACATCATCGGCTATGCGCACCATATGCTCTGACCAGGGTATTTATATTTATATTTTATAATTTAAATATAACTAACACTTACTTTCTTTTTGATTTGTATTTATTTGACACGATCAATTCGGTCTGCCCCCACATGTCCGCGACTTCACGTTGGAACAGTTGAAAAATCAGTATAAAATGTGGAAGAAAAACATGCGGGCACGGTAATTTAGGCAGTGCCGAGAGTCCATTATGAGAGTGCTTGACACCGTCCCGTCGAAGGAGTCGATCTCATTGTTACAGCGGCAGCAATTTTTCGACAATGAAATCGAGGAGCGACAATTGACATCTTGTCAATCGGGGAGGGTAAATCGAGCAAAAAAGGTGGATGTGCACTACTCTGGGTGGATGTATTACGCCGACGTAGATCATGGGATAGTAAGTTTTAATTTTTCTTTATTTTAGTTTTACGTTATTCTAATTTAGCATTACTTTTCATTACTTACTAATTCTGCGTCATTTTATTTCAGAAGACGAGGAGAGGCCCTGGGGGTAGGCCACATAGACTCGATGCCTATGTGGCAATCGCGATAAAGAAGGGAAGGGATATGGAGGTGTCCCCGAGTACGGTAGCCATGATTGTAAGTTATAATTATTTAATTTTTTTATAAACTTAATTAACTAATCGTGTACTTTTTATCATTTCAGGCAAAGCTTAAGGAAGTTCATGAAAACATGTCTGATGCTGACATCCGAGTGCTCATGGCGGATCATAAGGGGGGGGGGACTAGGGGGTGAGCTCTTAGGTGGGGAAGTCAAGGATCATCGAGATAGAGCCGACCAACACTGGGTTAGATCGTAAGTTGGACACGGATGACAATAATCTAGAAAGGTTAGAGGCGACAATCCTAGATATGTACGCCTTCATGAAGCGTCAGTGGGGGTCCACCCCCGATAAGGGCAATGGGAAGAGTAAGGGTAAGGGTAAGGGTAAGGGTAAGGAGTAGATGAGGATGCCACTGCTCCATCATTGATACTGTAATGCCTCGACCCAAATTTATGGGTTACCCGTGAGTAAATCTAGTCCGACCTGAGCATTATTTGTGAAGTGCAATTAAACAACCTTAATAATATTGTTGGTCAAGTTTTATTTTAGTTAACATTTCACTTGTTAGCATGAGATTCCAGTTTCAAAGTAAACTACGTGAGGGACCCATGGGTAACACCCCCAAAGTACAAGTAAATATAGATACTAACGTAAAATAAATAAATTATACTTACCTGTATAGCGCTCTCAAATTACGAAACTGAACCCAACCTGCCGTAACAAGGTGAGGGTGTGAGCCTATGCCCAGTGGGAATATACAAAGCAATATAGAAACAAACAATAGAAAGGATCCTCACACGCTACAACCACATGCGTGCGAAAATATGTATGTATTTACATATATGTATGTATACCTTTGAAAATACTTGTTCCAATACATCAACCGTTTTTCTTTCGAAAACCTTACTTGTTTAGATGAATTTACCTTAATCTTATAAAAACTTGTTGTACTCATACTTATAATTTCTCACTTTATTTAACACATCCAGGTCAACACTTGAAACCACTACACTAGATTTATCCAACCACATTCACCCTTTTTATTCATTTAAATACACTTTAGTATTTTCATTGAAAATCACCATTTCAACACACGCATTCACCATATTAAAAAAATACTTATTTTCCATTTGAAAGTCATTTTTAATACATTCTTATATAAATTATGGGTTTAACCACTTAGGTTACTTAATCACCCATTTATCCACTTTCTTTACCCTCTTACCTTATCTTATAGACATTAATAGATTTAGGCATTTACTTGTCCATTTCACTTGTACCGGAATATTTATTACATTCATTATAGTTAGATTGTATTAACACATTTTACTACACAACCCATTTCTTGATATGTTCCATATTGTTTTTATTTTTTCTCAGAATCTTCCAATGCCGCATACTTCCACGGGATCCACACCGCCGGCTATGTGCACCATATGCTCTGGCCAGTGTTTTTTGAGTTTTCACCTAAGGGCTACGTGCTCTTCTTGCATTTATCACGGTGTCATACGAGTTTCCTTTTATGTGTTTTAACATTTCACAAATGTCCATACTATTCCACCTTTAATTTTTACCCGGCCGAAGCCAAAACTCGGAACTTTACTGTCCCAACTGGTGTCACACTTCGAAATTTTATCATTTCATGTCCTTTACACTTTAACCTTTATTTTATCCCAAAAATCATATTCGTTTAGGACCACTTTGTGTAACACTTATTCCAACATTTTTATTTCATAAGAATGTTTCACTTTTAGTAAAATTACCATTTTACCCATTTGTTTCCAAAATCACCCTTTTCTCTCTTTCACAAGTGTCCCAAAATAATATTAAGTCATCCACACTAATTTCTTAAGTGTTTTAACACGTTAACACCCTTTTTTAACCGTGGAGTATCATTCTACTTAATTGTAAGCACCTTTACCTCTTTAGTTCTTTCAACTTATTAAATGTTAATATTTTACAACATTACTAAGTTACACACACTAACTTTTCTATGTTTACCCATTAATACTTAATGAATAGTTTTATCAACATTTTTCCAAAACACACATTTTTTCACTTTCTTTCTAAGAGAAATCCATTTACCTTTAAGACTACTTTTACAAGAAATACCATTTCTTTTTATCAACACATGTAGTCCTATAATCTCATGTTCATCATATCTTTTAGTCACAATTTCACACACTTTGGAGACTACTTTCTTTTAGTCCCAATTTCACACACTTTGGAGACTACTTTTTAACTTTTTTTATTTTATGTTTAAACCCAACAAAAGTTTCTTCAAATTTATTTATACACTTATTAATAACATATTACAAGTTTATATGTATGAGAAGATGAATTTTAAATCCAAAAATCCTACTACATGGTTTAAACATACATTTCATCATGATAAATCATTATACTTGCAAAAAAATATTTCTTTGATTACAAAAGATATTTTTATTTATTCAACTATAAGAAATGTCTATTTTTCAGAAAACCTTCATTTTTGCAAGAACTTTGAAATATTATTATTTCACCAAATATTTACCAAAGTGAATCATTACTTCCAAACATTTTATTTCATAGAATGTTCAACACCAATATTTCGAGAAAGTGCCCATTTTCATAAAAACACCATCTTTCAATATTCCAAAAACTTGAAATATTTACTTATTCTTTATTTTTAATAAAATATTATTTTCCAACATTTTTATTTCATAAAAATATTTATTATCTTCTACACAACAATTATACCATTTAACTAATTACACCCTACTCAAATAGTCTAACTATAATACTACAATGTGCAAAAATAACTATTACACTAAGAGTAAGGTTTTACTAACCTCTAATGGCTTGAATGGTGGTGTTGGTGTAGGGGGAGCAACCCCCACCTCCAAAGGTGGCCTCAAAGGGTTACAAAATGCTCCTGCAAACTCCAAAGGTTCAAAGTGTTCTTCCTCCAAGCTCCCAACTAAGACCCACTTCAACAGCGTGAAAACCCACTTTCATCTTCTCCAAGAAATCCCCTAAATACTCCTCCAAAATTCATGATTCTTCTTCAACCATGGTAGAAATGGGTATTTTGTGTTTGGATATGGTGGAATATAAAACACATGGAGGTATAATGGTGGTTTGATGGTTCATGGTGGTGGAAGACCACCCACATTACTCTCTCCTCCTTCTATTTTCTCCTTCCAACAATAAATCCAAATACACCCTTATAAAACCCTCTCCAAAGCCTAAATTCTCGTTTTGCCAAATTTTAATTGATCTGGGCTCTACAACACATAAAATCAAGGGCTAAGAACGTGATAATGCAGAAGGGTAATCGGATAAAAAAACTCGACTAAGGTTTTCGAACTACTTCCCATATGTCGTTCGAACGATAACACCCATGTCGTTAGAACGAACTCTAATTTTGTTCGATCTGTGTATCCCACGACCTTTCGTTCGACCTGCTATTTTAAACAAGTAGCACATCGTTAGAAGCTCTGCATCTCGTGACCTATCTCGCGACCTTAACACCGTCGTTCGAATGACAGACCTTTGTCATTTGAACGACCCTTTTTCTCTTTCTTTTTTCCCTCAAATTTCATTCATAATTCCTGCTTAATTATAATTAACTCCTCTCAAATTTCATGAATTCGCCGACACGCACGGACTCATCACCCTTATATGATCCATTTCCCATATTGACTCCCATCGAACGACCTATGTCAACAATCGGTTGGCCAAGCATGTTTTTAATAGACATATTTGGTGACACGTCGATAGCGAGGGGGCTGAGGGACCCGAACACCCACCTGGGTATATTGGTTTATGGACGTTCGTTGAAATACTTTGAGGCAAAGGTTCGCGTCACGCATATTATGACCGAATGGGAGAATGCATCTTTGTGGTTGCAAAAATAATATGGTGTTCGTCGAATTGATGGGTGTCTCAATTCATATGTTGTGTGGCCTTTCTTCCTCCTCCGACCTACTGTAGACCCTACTCCAGGACATTATTCATATTTATTATATACGGATATTTGGTAATTATTTGTATTTTTTTTATTTGGTTATGGATATTTACATGTTGCTTTGGTTTTGGTTATGGATATATGTATTGGTTATTGAATATTGAATGTTTCTTGATATATATGCTGTTTGAACATGTTAAATTTTTTTATAACAGGTACAAATATAATGCTGGGCAGTGGTAATGGCCATACTGCCCACAGTTTTTTTTATTAAAATTTATCACGGACTTATCACAGACTTTGATCGTGATAAGTTTTACTTTATCACAGACTTATCACAGTCAAAGTCCGTGATAAATCTAACATACTTGTCATGAATTTTGACCGTGATAAGTCCGTTACAAATGTATTTGTCACCCCAAAACTTATCACAGTCTTAGACCTTGACAAGTTTGACTCATCATGATTCTAGACCTTGATAGTTGGGCAGTTTTAGTGTAGTTTATAACTATGGGTACTAAAAGGGATTCAATGTAATGGAATCAAGTTTTGGTAATTATAAACTTTCACATTGGGTAAAACCCATCGGGTGCAAGTGGATCTACAAGGAGTTAAAATAAATATGGATGGGAAGGTGCAAACCTTCAATTCAAGGGTTGCAAAAGGGATTACTCAGAAATATAGGGATTGATTATGAGAAAATCTTCTCGCAGTAGCTATGTAAAGTATTTCAATATTTCTTTAACGTCAAGACCATGTTCTTAAAAAATTTTCTTGACAAACACATAGTAAGAAAATGGGAAAATCAAGTGATACAAGCTTGTAAAATTCATTTATGGATGTAATCTATCATCAAGGTCTTCGTTCATTCGTCTTAATCAGATAATTAAGTTTTGATTTCGATAAAAGCTCGAAAGTGATTTTTTGTATAAGAAGCATGACGAAAACGTATTGGTATTTCTAAGTACAATTTGTGGATAATATTTGCCTAATCAAGAACGTGGTGGGAGTATTGTGTTACCTATGAGTGTGGTTGTCCTGATATTTCAATAAATAGAACTTAGGATAAGCCATGCATTTTCAAGATTAAACTTTCATTATATCGATTATAACGGATATTGGAGTTATCCTATGTCACTTATATCGATGTTGTATACGAAAGATGAGCATCGAGATTCCATGAAAAGAGTTCTTTTTAAAGTATGGAATCACTTTATCTTGAAATCAAGGGAAACACATGATGAGATTGACGTTATAAGGAATATACTTAATGCTTCAGCGGTGGGCAACCTCATGCATGTTATATTGTGTACTAGACCAAATATTTTCTATGCCTTTTGCATCGTCAATATATTTTAGCATAATAGTCTTATACCTTTATGGTACAAAGATTGGGTTTTCAATCAGATAAGGATTATAAATTTTTACCTCAAAATATGTGTTTACACATAGAGGTTGAGCTATAAGTAGGAGGTTTGTAAAGAAATCTTGGATTTCTGACTCCACTTAGGATGTGAAAGTTGATACCACTTCGGAGGAAACTTGAGAGGATATATGGATCGATTACTTCCCAAGTAACCACGATGAGGTTCCTTCAAGTGCAATTAGCTATTACACATTTTAGTGAATGTAGAACTACGATCGCAAGTTTGAGAGAGCCCATTACCCATTAGAGGGTTAAGCGCAATGAGTGTAGGTTTCACCAAGTTCAAGAGATCTAACATGTGGGTGATAAGTTTTTGACCAAGGTTGTATCGGATAACACCCATATGTAGGGTCATTTTTTTCCGTTATCAATTTATATGTCGTATACTGCTACACCGTCGAAGAAGTTCAAGATCACATTCACATCAAGACGGATCTGAATAATATAGGTTCTTAAACAAACATCCTCTCAAGGTTAACTTTGGTAAGATTACGCTTTAGAGTACTTAAATAATGCACTTAGAGTATTGGGATATTTTTCATAAAATATTTTCTAAGTGTTGGAGCGGAGCTTTAACAGTTTTTCAAAAATATATTTTTCAGAGTTCGAGGTGGTGCATTTACTGAAAGAATAAATGAAGAAAATTATTTATTAAACAAATGTCGTTGGAACGACATCGCTTCGCTCAAATGAGACGTGATGTTGCACAATATTTCAAACAACATCGTCTCTCATTCGAACAACACCACCGCCTTAAGTCTTCTATAAATTTGACTTTCCAACTCCGTTTTTCTTAAGAAGTCTTTCACGATTTTCATTATTCAAACACTTCATATCAACAGAAGACTTTTGGCTTCTTCATTTAAGGCTTAAAACCCTTTTTGTTTTCAATTCACAAAATCCCGATATCTTTATGTGAATTATTTTTAGAACCCGAAGAACAATCGTGATATTGTTCAACATCTGTAGAGAAGGCATCTCCATACCTTGTGATTCCTGAAGAGAACTCACTGCTGATTAGTGGATACCGAGCGTAGATCTCTGCGTGTGGACGACACGGGCTGTGGGCTGAGGCATAGCTTTGAAGGTTTGACAAAGACACCGTGCATTAAACTTGTGAGTGATTATCAGGTTGTATGTAAGTCAATGGTCCTGTAAACTTGTCAAAGTGTTAAAAAGGGTTTTACCCGAAAGGTTTTTTTCCTGAATCCGTCGTCTTTATTTTACATGCATGATTTGATTGCTTTGATTGAACACTTAGATGCAAGCATAGGGGCTGAATAAAATTAAATTTGGTCTTTTCAAATGTAGAGACCTAATTAAATAACTGTGTTTGAATCCATTAGAGAATTATGAACTTGATTGATATTACACACCGTTTTTTACAAATTGGTAGCAGAGCAAGATATGCTAATTTATCGCGTATTCCTATTTTTCACAAACTTGTGTGATATTGATTTTGTTTAAAATCGCAAGTTTTTCAATGGATCACTTATATAATCGGGTGCCCATCTTTGACGGCGATAATTAATCACGCAAGAAATCTGTTTTAAAAGCCATAGATGAACGAGTTTGGTTGTTGGTTGAAAATGGTTGGACTCCTCCCACCGTGACTGTTGATAATGTCACCTCTTGAAAACCTGTGTCCAACTGGACTGAGGATGATTATAAATTTTTTAAGTTTAATTCCCATGGGTTGAGTGCTATTTTTTGAGCCGTCACTCCCGACGAATTCCGCCGTATTATGACGTGCATCACGTCTAAAGAGTTATGGTATGTTTTAAAATTAACATACGAATGTACGGCCGCTGTTAAAGAGTCAAAATTGTAAAATCTAGCCACCCAATTTGAGACCATTACTATGCTAGATTCCGAGACTTTTGATGAGTTTTACGCACGTTTGTCAGACATTGTCAACACTATTTTTAATTTAGGTGAGGTAATCGATAACACGTGGGTTGGGAAAAATATTTTGAGATCCCTTCCAAAACTTTTTATTCTGAAAGTTAGTGTTTTAAACTCGATGGAAAATTTGAGCACACTTAAGTTAGAAGAGTTGGTAGGTGATCTTCAGACTTACGAGTCAGATATGTTTTCCCAAACTGTCAAAACTAAAGATAAAGGGATTGCACTTAGGTCACAGTAGAGATCGAGTGAGGATGTTTCGAGGTATATGGATAAGAAATAGAAAGGGAGTTTTTGTGAGTTCGAGTCTGAGGACGAGTTTGATTTTGGCATGGCCTTACTTGAGAATTTTTTTAAAAAGTTTCTCAAAATGTCTAAAGAAAGTTCTTCCAATAAAAAGAGATCTTTTGAAAAAAATAAAAAGAAAGATGAGGCCAAAGAAAGTGATAAGCAGGATGAAATCAGGTGCTTTGAGTTTGAGGGTAAAGGTCACATAGCTAAAGAGTGTCCTACTAGGATAAGGAGAAAGGGAAAAGAAACTGCTATGCCTGCCACACTTAGTGATAGTGAGGTTCTTGAGGAGAATGAGGGATATGAGTCCAGTAAAGGTTTAGAACATGGGATGTGTGTAGCTTTTTCGATTCTTATGAACACACCCACTTTGTCTCACGATGATAGTGTTCACGAGAGCGACGGTGATGACTCGAGTGTTTCTACTGGAGATGGTAACAAGTTTGAAAGTGGAGATAAAAGTGAGCTCCAAAAAGCTTTAAGGTATTTTTACGCCGAGACCTTAAAAACGAAGAAGTATAATAGGGATTTAGGTCGTCGGGTTTTAGATTTGGAGAGAGAGCAAGAAGTTTTTAAGAGGGAAAAGTGCGACTTGACCGACACGGTGTCTAGTCTAATGGCACGTGTATCCCAACTCGAGAGTGATCTCGAACGTGATCGCGAGGTCAAAGTCCATTTAGAGAACACATCTACGAAAGTTGAAAATATGGGTTTCAATCCCGTTTTGGGTGGTGGTGAGAGTTTAGGAAAAGGTCATTTCGGTGTGTCCACTTCTATTGTTGCACCCGAGCCGGTTTCCACTTTAGTGACTCGACCCAACCCACCTAGGCGTCCCGTATCTGTTAGGAGGACACATCCTAGAGTTGTTGAGAGAGGTGTACCTAGGTCGGTTTATGTTTACTCCCATTGCAAAAAAAGAGGACACCTTAGGGAGTTTTGCTTTAAATTGGGTTATGTGTCACGCTTTACTCCTACACATGTTTTCCCACATGCACCCACCCATGATACTTTGCTTGCACATAATGACAGAGAGTTTGCACATATTCGAGCAAGTAAAGTTTTTGGTCAAGACTTCTCATGATTTGATGGAGTTATTTCAAAAGATGTCACCGTCTTTGGAAAACTCCACTGCACCTACTGGATGAGGTCTAGACATGTTTGCTAGCATAGGGTGATTTACATGACGACACTTTTGCCTATTTCTAGTATGTACCATTTGTTTTATACTTTGTTAGCATTTTTGTTTACTTTTATTATTTTTGGTACTGTTTTGGATTTGTTTGCCCATTCCAGGAACTGTTTTTTTCGAAATTTTCTCACTGGACAAAACTGCATGATATTCTGAATATCGAAAATTTTTCTTTTCTCGTTCTAACGAGAACCCATCTCGCGCAAAGCCTTCTTGCGAGATCCTCTGTCGTTCAAACAACAAGGAGTCTCGTTCGAACAACCCTTGGAATTAATTTTTTTCTATTTGCAGTCCTCTGTTTTATCTTGTTATACTCATTTGGTACTACTGGGTTGTTTCTGAACAGTGTTCAAAAAATATAAAAAGTTTTTTTTTGAGAAAAAATTGAAAAATCCAAAAAGATTTGGTTTTTTTTTTACCTTATTTGAATTGATATTTAGGATGACCAAGTCACAACATCATGCCATATCCATGTGACAATTTGATAGTGTTTTGAGACAATATATTGTGTCATTCATGTACTTTACAAAGTTTGGAGTCTTTGAGATGATATAGTGTTGCTACCTGCATGTTTGACTCATTTGTCCTTTATTGCATACATGCACAAATTTGTTTGACTTTTGTGCTTGTCTATCATATGTTGGCCGAGTGTTTCCATCTCAATTCTGTCAATACAACGAACCAAATGCGATAAAAGTTGACAAAAAGTAGTGCATGATTTTAACCGTTTGTGAGTTTGTGTGATTTATTTAGAAAAACGAAAAAGGACTGCGAAAGGTATTTCATTTTTCCTTTGCGATACAACCACCGTTTAAATGAACCTAAAAAAGTGAGGAATTGAAAATTATCCGGGTCCAATGAGATCTAAAAGAGCCATAAAAAAGTGAAAGACAATAAAAAGGAATATATGCCAAAATGGGCCAATCTGTTTTAGTTTCCTCACCTCATAAGAAAAATAAAAAGAATTATCTTTTGATGAGGGAGTTTGGATGGATTTTAAAATGGTTTGCACATCCTTGAAAGTCATGAAAAATGCATTACATAGTTTTGGATGTTATTGGTGTGAAAATCATTTATACTTTGAATTTTTGATATGATTAAGACGATGTCATCTAAATCCAACAATTCTACACCTAAGAACTATTTTGATGTTCATTTATTAGGAGTACACTTATGCATCGTGCACATATGATATGGTTGAGTTGATTTTTCTATCGAATTTATTCACACCCATTCATTCCGTTTCCATGATTTGGTTGTCTTAGTATAAATTCACGGTGTATGATTTTATAACATAATTTTTGCATTTTTATATGAAAAAATTTTGAAAAATTTGAAAATAGTTTGTTTGCCTTGGTTTCTCGTAACATCCTGATTTGATTTATATTGTTTACTCGTTTCCTTGTCTATTTCGGACAAATAAATAGGGGGAGAATGAATTATGATTTTATGGGGGAGTTATGTTTATCATTTCAAAATCGATATGTCACGAGGTATTTGCTTTGTCTCATGTGTGTAGGTAAAATTGAAGATCATTATGTTGCACACCCTGATGAGAAAAGCTTGAACTTTGAAAAAGTTATTTGTTGAAGATTTAAAAAGTTTGAAGACTTATCATTTACCTTTTCAGTTTTGATTTCATGGGAGGGTAGATTTGTATAGGTCACATGTTGATTGATAATTCAGATGTTTTTATTTTGTAACGGCATAGACATAAGGGAGATTTGTAAGGACATTTTTGTTCATTATCAATTTATGTCGTATACCGCTACACCGACGAACAAGTTCAAGATCACATTCACATCAAGACGGATTCGAATAATCAAGGTTCTTCAACAAACAACCTCCGCAAGGTTAGATTTGGTAAGGTTATGTTTTATAGTACCTTAATAATGCACTTAGAGTATTGGGATATTTTTCATAAAATATTTTTTAAGCATTGGAGCGGAGCTTTAATTGTTTTTCATCAAAAATATATTTTTCGGAGTTTGAGGTGGTGCATTTACTGAAAGGATAAATGAAGAAAATTATTTATTAAACAGATGTCGTTGGAACGACATCGTTTGTCGCTCAAACGAGACATAGTGTCGCGCGATACTTCAAACGACATCGTCTGTCGTTCGAACGATACCACCGCCTTAAGTCTTCTATAAATTTGACTTTCTAACTTCGTTTTTCTTAATAAGTCTTTCACGTTTTTTGTTCTTCAAACACTGCATATCAGCAGAAGACTTTTGGCTTCTTCATTTAAAGCTTAACCCCCCTTTTTGTTTTCAATTCAAAAAATTTTGATATCTTTATGTGAATTGTTTTTGGAACCCGAAGAACAACCGTGCTATTGTTCAACCTCTATGGAGAAGGCATCTCCATACCTTGTGATTCCTGGAGGGAACTCACTGCTGATCGGTGGATACCGAGTGTAGATCTCTGCGTGTGGATGACTTGGACTGCGGGCTGAGGCGTAGCTTTGAAGGTTTGACGAAGACACCGTGCGTTAAACTTATGGCAATTATCAGGTTGTATGTAAGTCAATGGTCTTGTAAACTTGCCAAAGTGTTAAAAAGGTTTTTACCCGAAAGGTTTTTTTCCTGAATCTATCGTCTTTATTTTACATGCATGATTTGATTGAACACTTAGATGCATGCATAGGGGCTGAATAAAATTGAATTTGGTTTCTTCAAATTTAGACACCTAATTAAATAAGTGTGTTTGAATCCATTAGAGAATTACGAATTTGATTGATATTCCACACCGTCTTTTACACCATATAATACTTCTACATATACGCAATAAACTACCTTGTAGATGGGTTGGGTGTTGGATACATGACTTTAAGAATATCTGGGAGATTGTTGGGGTTTTATCCTCAAAACCACGTATGACGTTTACTTTTAAGTAAAGGTGTGTCATTTCATTCTGAAATAAGAATTATAGTTAAGAGAAGGCCTTATATTTGGTTAAAATATACTGCAGACACGTCGGTCAATTTTATTTAGTAGGAATTCTGATGAGTTGGGTTTGACTTGATCATAAGAGATCGAAATTTCGGTTCTAGTACAATTGAATAGATCACAACCTAGATAGGGGTTTGACACCCCATCAAAGCGGTTGTGGTGAAATTTTAGTGGCTTATCTCAAACTGCGAGAATCTATCTAATGGTTGAGAACTTGGACGATAGTTCAATAGAGGATTGTGATCAGTATATCTAGGAATATATTGAACAGGTCCATCCATGAGATTTGAGTCTAAGGGCTGTCTTGATTAGACGCAGGAAATCTCACACCATTTACAAAGGGTGCATAGATTCTTCGTCCTGGGGAACATAAGGATTATAATGCTTGCATAAATGTCACTTTGATTGCTATTGGTGCGATCTGATTTATTTCGTGTCAAATGATCCCCACACACTGGGTTACAATAGTGTAAGGAGGTCTGAGATCATAATTCATAGGAATCCGCATCCAGGGGATACCTTGGATTGCGATACCCCCTTCATCGACTTATATTTTTTGTTTTCACCAGTAAAACTCGATCAATGGATTATTTTATAATCCTTGTGGAGTAGAAATTAAGTTTAGTCTGAGAATCAAGGAATTAATTAGATGTTGGTTAAAATCGATTAACAATAAATTTATTTGACCAAGCGAGTATCAGGCACTTAATGCGGGAAATCATATTATGTATCATAAATAACTTTGAAAATAAAACCTCTTTATTCTGAGTGATTTATAGATAATTAATTTAGACTACAATCATGATTATATTTGCGGAGCTAGTCATGATTAAATAAAGAAAGGAAACATTGGAGGGCAACAAGAACTTCATCTTCTTTGACCTTTATCTCCTCATACGAATCATAATATGATTCGCTATGGTAATGTATTCTTAAAACCCTAGGTTTTTCTTGAAATCTAGTTCTTGATTTTTTTAATGAATGATTATTAGGGATGAAATTTCCATATTTTAAATGTCAATCCCACCTTATTTTCCCCAACACTATCCCCTCAGGTCACTTTGTCGGCAGGGTATAATGTCGCCGATTAGGTCTAGATCTTGTAGGTGCCCATCACTTTGACCTCGTATTACTAGTTGGTGGAGGGGACCTTAAAGGAGTCCGTTCCCTCCTAAAAATTCGTATTTCAAATTGGATACGACTTCTAGCATGCGAACGATGAGACTGGTGATAACTTATATTACTGCAAGGCTGATTTTTCATGGTAGTGGAAGTTCATAGCTGTTTTCACAGACAACATCAAATTATAGGAGATTTTTTTTTGAAAAATAAATATGTTTATTCAGTTTTGAGGAATAGAAGACCAGCAGCCTCTTCTAAATAGCTTACATCATTGTGACTCTCTAGAGGATTGAAAAGGATAAGACTTAAAAGAAGATTCTTTATAGAACATAACCTTTACAAGAGATTTGATAATGATAGAACAAATTAGAACCAACCTAAAACCAAATGAGGAGAGCATTAAACCCCAGGAACAACTATTCATTCATCCATTATCAATTGCTATGTCATACGCCGTTGCACCGTTGAAGAAATTCAAGATTCATACAGTCATCAACGGATCCGAATATCAAAAGAAGAAGAGGAATCAAAGCCTGACAGGCCGGACCGGTCCGCCCAGAGAAAACGAACCGATCCGACCCCGGACCGATCCGCCCCTGTACCGGACCGATCCGCTTGATGAAAAAACAGTACACCCCGGACCGAAAGCGAACCGATTATGCCAAAATTAAAACGAACCGATCTGCATCCTTGAACCGATCCGCCTCAGACCCGGACCGGTCCGCCTGGGATAATTTCCAACAGATCGTGGTCAGATTTTTTAGGCTAAAAGTTTCTTTTATAAACCCACTACGGGGAGTTTGTTTCCAAGACTTGTTCACACGATTTTCAGAGTTCATAAACTCAAAAGTCTTCATCTTTGTGAGTTCCCAAACTCATGTTTTGATTCACACAATTTTCCGAACACTTGTGAATCACTTTGCAACCCAAGAACACACTTTTGCTGTTCATACCCTTGTGGAGAAGACCGTTCTTCTTCTTCATTACTGCCCTCCTGGAAAGGGAAACTTCCAGCCGCCGACTACAGATCCGACGCCTGCGAGTAATTATGTGTCACCTCTGTATTTTCATTGTAATCCGAGAAATTGTAAAGTTACAATATTATAGTGAAAATAAATGGTTTTGCCCTTTTGGGGATTTTTTTCTTATTTGTGTGTGTTTGAATGCTCTTGCATGATTTACATCTTGTTCAATCACACTTAGTTGCATGTTTAGAATTTAATTGGGTTAAACTGTGTTTCATTATATAATTTCTTAATTTGAACGCACGCGCAACTCTCTCAGGAAGACCCCATTTTTCAACTTTAAGCAGGCCTTTAACTTTAGATGGAAAGTCTTCAAGATTATGAGAGAAAACCTAGATCGTTCATACTTCTATATTTAGCTAGGACATCTGCTACATGATTGGCTTATCTATAAATATGGATGATAGAGTAGTTGATCTGCTTCAAACATTGGCTGATTTCGAGGATTGTCCATTTGATTTTCCAAGGAACTTGAGCTTTTTCGTTCAGGATATCGATAAGAGCCTTTGAATCACATTCTATATGAAGATCATAATCTTTAACATCCATAAAGAACTCCAAGCCTTTCTTTAAAGCTGTGGCCTCTGTCTCCGTATTAGATATTTCTCCCAGAGAAGAGCAAAAAGCCCATACCATATCCCCTGAATAATTTCTCATAATGCCTCCACCTCCTCCCTTGCCTTGGTTTCCTAGAGCACTGCCATCTGTGTTAAGCTTTAAGAAACTAGGAGGTGGATTCTTCCATTTGATCTTCTGCCTTGGATTTCTCTTGGAAAGAATTGGATGTGGAATATATAGCTTCTTCAATGTATTAACCTGATGCAAAACAGAAAAAGCATTAGTATTAACCCCCTCATATGAAATATTACTAATCATCCCCAAAATATGAATGCGATATAAAAAGTGACACATGATGTACATATCTTTTTCCACTCCTATCTTTTGACATATGCGTGTAAATAGACAAAATAAGACCAAAAACTCGTATCTTTTTCTACTCATTTTTCAACTTCTTACCCAAATAAATTTTACACGCATTTTTCATGTTTGCAATCAGACGCACCCTTCGTTCAATTTTTACTTTTGTGATGCTTGATTTCAAGTACATTCTATATAAACAGTGTTTATAAAAAGAAAAGTGTTCCATAACTTTATCATTTTCCATGGAAAATAATTCTTACCAACACCCAAAGAACTGATTTTCATAGAAAACTCCAAAAGTATCTTGTTTTCAACTCATTTTCCAACTTCTCATACAAATGAACTACTTTTCAATCATTTTCCAACTTTGTAATCAAACACAACGAAGCTTTTTATATTTCTTTTGTGCATCACTTAACTTAAAAACCATGCGATAACCTCATTATAAACAATCTCGGTTCGTAAATATACTTGTACAAAATATTATAATACTGTAATAATTTGTAGCTATAGAAAATACCTAACAACAAACTATGCACATGTGATGACCCACATTCGAATACTTCATATCCAGATTCTAAGCTTAATTCATCAAACATGGAAAATAAGGTTAAAAAAGGGCTTGCTTCTATATACACACAAGCATAATTCTATTACTTAAAATGGCATAGGTTACAGTAAGTTTTTAGGCATGCAATTGTGGTAGCATTCAACAACCTCCGCCTGCAGGCTCAATGGAGCTGAGAAGACCGTTGCCTCTAAGCTGCATGCAGTGGTCTTCAGCATCAACTTGGTCACAGATAATAACTACCGAAAGGCCATTGTAATGGGCCTCTTGCATAATATTAACTGCATTATCAATAGTCATCCCAGGTATCACCTTCATCAGCACCTGGACCACATACTCTCTCTTGTTGTAGTCGTCATTGTGCAGCAGCACACGATATGGTGGAGCCGTTTTCCTTGATTTCCTGAAATCCATAATGGCGAAGGAGTGTGAATCTTCTACGTTCCACTTGGATCCCACATAAAAATGGCAAACCAACATTCTATAAATTAATAGCCTTGGGACCAAGAAAAACATATTAATTAATAAATTACTAATTTATCAAAGAATACTAACAATTCCATGTATTTGTTTAACCAATTAAAGTTCATGAATGTGCTTAGTTTTCCAAAATATTGTACTTCTTATTTCTTTTTACGAGCTATCTTTAACCAAGTAGAATTCATGAATCTTCTTATTTTTCCAAAAATATATTACATTGTTCAATGTGCTATGAGTACATTATTCTATTTTATGAACATTTAACCAAACAAAACTATGTTTAAATGAAAACCATAGCGCAACACATCCAAAGACTTCTCATTTCACAGGTGTAAAGAAATCAGCAATGACAAATGAAATGAGTAAAGCATTGTGCACGCATACAAAGTAAATCCAACTTGTAGTAAAAAACAATTGCAACAATGGGTCTTAGAAATGTTTAACTTGCAAGTGAGTCGAGGGACAATATCAAATACGATCAAGTGGTCTTCGGAGTATCTCTCGACTAATCTTGAAAATGGTGATGTTAAAAGACAAAAAACCACAATACTAGAATGCCACACTAGAACTTCTTACCACGTTGCGAAAAGTTAGAGATGAGATCCAAGTTGAAATCAATTTCAAAAGAAAAAAAACAACACTGGATACATATTTTACGGAGGCCTCTTAGTGGGGTCATATGGATTTAGTATTAGGAAATTATTAATTTTTGTAGTAAGTAGGTCATATATGAACCTACAAGGGTATTTCTATAATATATTATCTTATAAATTTATCGAATTGGTACTTCAGTGTTGGCTCCAAGTCAGGATAGACAAAATATATTATTTAATCGAGGGTATACCAAAAGAAGGATTTAATTTATTCAACCTGGAATATAGTGCGCTGAACATAGCCTTAAAATATGCACAACTTTTGTAAGATTCCCTCTGTACCAATTTTATAGCCCCTTTTTCTTTCATGGGATATCCCATAATCAAAGACTGGTTGGAAAGTAATTATGTTAGACTGTCTAACTTGTCTTCTTTGAAGACATGGCTTGAAAAGTTTCCCCATAATCTTATATGTAAACTCAAAGTGTAGAGGGTTAATTTTTAAGATATATATATATTCCATATACCAACACACTAAATGCACATTGATTTGAGAAGATGATTTTTTAAGGGAACTTCTAGTATGGACTGTGGAACAGGAGGTGTAAGTTATTACAGACAAATGTTAGAAGTTCAATTTGTAAAAGTCACTCTTTCCATTTGCATGCCATAAAGAATTCATAAAAAACAATAGATACCCATATTTGTGCTAAAAATATAATGTCAGAAAGTCCCTTTCACTGGAGAGGTCACCTTCTTTGCTAACAATAAGATTGTCTTAAGAGTTCTGGAATCAGTGCTCTCCAAATTAGGCATAGTAAGGCAATTTGATATCACGGTGTACAAGGCCCTGCTTGTGCTTTTTTATTTTTATCTTTTAAATTTCCATAACGAAACATTTTGACCCAAATAAATGTTTTGTTAGTATAAGATTTCTCATGCAAAAAAACAGAAAACTAAGTTGAAACCATTCCTAATCATACCTCAAGTCAAACTCAAATTCACGACCGGGAGTTGTTTTCTCTATGACTGGCTTCTCCAAAACACCACCGCCTTTCCCTAGTCCCATGGCTGACATTGCCATAAATATGTTCTGGTTTGTGCAATGTTTGTGAAGAGAGCACTTATCACCTGCTCATACCACAATCAAATATGAGAAACACAACGCATACTATAAGTTGCCCCAACAAAGTAAGTCTATTTGAGCTTAATTATAGAAAATGGAAGATACAGGGGCTATCATCTTGTTGTATATGAATGATAATAGAATTTCAAGAATGCAAGAAGCCTAAATTACACAACTTGCATATCACTCAAATGAATCCAAAGTTAATGTAATCGCTGAGAATATATATTTTCCAAGAGAATTATAACAAACTTCCAAAAGAAAATCATGCAGCGCTATTTATCTACATCATGAACAATAATGTACCTTGATTCATCAGTGTTGAGCAAACAATTTTCAGATAGTCATAATAGAGAAGCATAGAATACGCTTCTGGCTATGAATGAGCAACATTCAATAGCCTATAAAAAAGATCAATGAATAGGAGTTGCAACAATAGATTGTACACAGCAATATTGTATGTTTGGACGAATAGTTTTGTATATATTCTTGAGATTTCAGAATGCAAGACATTTAATAGGTGAATAAAATCTTAACATTTAATAATTCACCTTTAAGATGGGAATACAATAATAAACAAGGGATTTGTGTGACTTGATGAATACAAGTAAAGGCTAAACTCTTCACTAAACTAATAGCATAAAAGCAATTGAAGTTCTGAGTAACATACGCATTTAAGACCTAATATCTGGTAATTTTGTAATAATCAGAAACACAAGCCCTTCATTAATAAAAAAGAAGGTTACAACATGAGGACAAGCTGTCCTCCTGCACAAATACAAGTCTGATCAATCAAGAGACTTCAAAATTACAATAAAAAAAATGAAGCGAATCTCCCACAAACTTGGAGATACCGAGGCCCGTGACTCGATGAAAATTTGTTCTTCTCCCAAGAGCTTTCCTTCTCGGTCTTCTTATCTTCGAAAACTCTCGAGTTTCTCTCAATCCATAAATGCCAAAAAACGGCCATAACAATGCATCTCTATAAGTGTCTCCTCCTCCCTTTGTTTCCATTAATCACCATGTTCATTTAGAAGAAGTCCTACGCTCCTTTTGGCAGCACTGCCCTAATACTGGTGAAAACTCCCTTCATCCTTTATACCAATGAAAGAGGCTATGCTACAGTGCACCAACATCTGATCCACGTCTTCATCGCTATTGGTACATAACACACACAAATTTAGAGAGATCATACAATTCGGTATCCTCTTTTTCATCAAATCACAGATTTCATCCTCCCATGAGCCATTGACCAAGAAAAAAACTTGCACCTTGGGAATGCCGGAAGTCTAAATGAACTTCAATGGTGCAAAAGAATCAAGAATGATTCGATTGAAGAAAGCTATAGAATAATTTGTAAGAAATGGCCTCCCAAATTCCAGATCCTAGCATCACATAACACCATATTCAACCTCACATCCCTCAGCATATTGATCGAAGATGCAAATTGCTCAATTTCTTAATCTTTGAGAATTCTACTAAATTGTAGATTTTATACATCCCCATGAGTTGCTGAATAAAAATTCGACAAGTGTCGTTCATTTGAGGAAATACATTATAAGGAAAAACAATTTTGAACCGCGTATTCCCACTCCAAGGCGTCATCCCAAAATCTAATACAATCCACGTGCCCCACCTCGAGGTATACACATTGAAGAAAATGATTGAGACCTCTCGAAATGAAGGTCCATAGACTTCTAACTTTCCCTCCTAGCCACATTTTAGTCCCACCCATTCTCGTGTATGACATGGATGCTTATAATGACCCACTACCAAAGGGATTCTTTCTCCAGAGGTATATGCCACAACCATTTTGCCAACAGAGATTTGTTCTTTTACAAATACCCAACAGACCCCAAAATTTCTCATCCAAAGGGGCCCTAGACCACTTTATTGGGATACAAGTAAATGGGAAACTGCTAGTCGACCCATCTTAGATAAACAACTCTTTTTCCACCCACCAAGACCTTTTTATTTTTTATTTTTGTTAGTTGATCAAAGGCCAGGTTCCAGAAGACCTAAGGATAATGGGATTCCTCCAAAGGAAGTTCTTTAAGTTAATCTTGAGGCCTAGCAAGTTACTCATTTGATTTTATTGTGTAGTTTTTGTTTACAGAAGAAGCATAATCATAATTGATGTTTGCCTTTTGTTTTGTGTGTTAATTGAATATCTATTCCACTAAGAATTTATTTGGTAAAAACTTGAGAATAGGCTCTGTGAGGTAACGTATATATATGGTGAGTGTTATAGAAAGGAATTACCTGGTTTAGGTTGGAGAAGGTGATTAGGGGAAAGAGCAAGTCCACCGGAAATAGCACTCTCCATGCCCACCACTGCACACAATTTCCCTTCCCCCTCTCGTGGCATTCATGGGTCTCTTTGGTTACATTATATACCCAAGTACTCTTAATCTTTAAATACTAAAATTTTTCTGTCACAAATTTTAAACACTTATATTTATTAATCCTTTTTTTTATAAAATTTTATGTTAGTGATATAATAAGTGGACTTAATAATAAATTATTAATTTTGGAATTAGAATTAGAATCCAACCTGTGTGGAACCCAACCTATCGAGTTTTGAGTTGGTTCGATTAGGCGTTGTGTGCTAGTTCTATTTGGACAGAAAATAAAAGAAATGAAGGGAAAATGTGTTTCCTTTCTTTCGCTTAGGAGTTTAAGTAGGAAAAAAATGTGTTTCTCTCGTTTAGGAGTCTAAAAGGAGAAAAAAGAAAGAATTTTTTTTAAAAAAACTTCATTTC
Source organism: Sambucus nigra (assembly GCA_949130495.1). Taxonomy (NCBI): domain Eukaryota; kingdom Viridiplantae; phylum Streptophyta; class Magnoliopsida; order Dipsacales; family Adoxaceae; genus Sambucus; species Sambucus nigra. The sequence goes on from OX422212.1 coordinate 369,555,071, forward strand.
CTTTCTCTACAAAACTTTTTTCCCAAATCGAAAAGAAATAGAGATAATTTTTTTTTTAATAAATTGTACTTTCTTTCCTTTAAAAAATTATTTCCCTCTTAAACTTCCAAACACAAGAAAGAAAATTATTTTATTTTCTCTTCCAAACTCCATTTTCTTAAATTATTTTCTTTTCTCTCTTGGTGACACCATCTAATTTCTCCCAAAATCCACACATAAGGGACCATGCTAAAAAAAACAAAAATAGTTTTGGGATCTCAAGTATTTAATTTCAGTTCTAAAATCCAAAAAACTATTAAGTTTTCATAGACTTTGCACCTTATTTATTTTGCATTAGATCTTGTCATTAAAATGGAACAGTTGAACCATTATCTTGTTTTACAATAACTCCAAATTAACCCCATTCTACGTTATTAAATGCCTAATTCACTCTTAATTTCTATTTATTTATTTAAGACATTTTATTAAATTAATATAATAATGAAATAAAACACTTTATTAAATTATTCTTAGTCTTATTGAAATAAATATTTAGACCAAAAAAGAACCAAAAACATTCTAATGTTGTTATAACAAATAAAAATAGAATCGACAAAGAGAAACAAAAAATAATTTTTTATTTCTTATTAAAAAATTGGGATGTAAAAAAGAAAAAAATATTTTTATGAATTTTTCATAAATAATAAATGGGACGAAAATGAGGAAAAAATTATAATTTTTGGTTTTTTTAATAGATAAAACTAGAACGAGAAAATAACTATTTTTTTAATAAATAAAGCATAGAACGAATAAAAGAACAATATTTTTTCTTTTTTTAATTAATAAAAAATTGTATGAAAAGGAGAACAACAAACTGTTTACATTTTTTAATAGTTAATAAATAAAAATCGGTATGAAAAGAGGAACAAAAAAACAGTTCAAATTTTTTTAATAAAAAAACGTAGAACAAAAAAGATGATTTTTTTTTTAGTTTTTTTAATAATAAAAAATTGGAGCAAAAAATAAAAATAGTTTTTGTTTCTTTTCATAAAATAAACTCGGACTGAAAAGAGAACAGAAAAAATAGTTATTTGCTTGTTTTAAAAGCCAAAAATAGGACAAGAAAAAAATAATTTTGTTTTTCATTAATAGATAAAAAATAGGAGAAACAAAATTAGTTTTTAATTAATAAAAACATAGACAAAAGAGAATAAAAATAATTTTTCATTTCTTTTAATAAAATAAATTGGGACCAAAAAGTGAAAAAACAGTATTTTTTTTAAATAGACAAAAACCGAGACCAAAAAAACAAATTTTCTAATAAATAAAAGCTCACACGAAAAGGTGGACAATTTTTTTTTAATAAATAAAACTTGGATAAAAATAGAACAACAAACTAGTTTCTTATTTGAAACAAAAAGAAAAATATTTTTTGTTTATTAAAAAACACAAAAATTTATTTTTCATTAAAAAAATAGTTTAAGAATCTATTTATTTATCAGATTAATATAAAATACTATTTCATCTATTTAAAAAAAATCAATTTAATAAGGTGCCTTATTTAATTAATATATTCATTTATAAAGTGTCTTAAGGAAATAAATGACATTGTAAGAGTATAATATGCTCAATGTGTTCCATATAATAGATTGTCTGCATTCCTTACCAAAATATTGTTTGAGTCATTATCGAGGAGGTCCCCGAAAAGTTTCATCAACTTCAACCGGATTCACTCATGCCAAACCTTAAGTATACCACTTAGGAAAGATATAAGACTTAGGGACTTAGATTCACCCCTTGGTGAGTTATTTTCATGATTGAAAAATCTTTTTAATTAATTTTGTTTAGATAAATTGTCAACACACTATGCAAATATATTTTTTTTATAAACAAATCTGTATTCTTAGAAAGTTGCATCTTTTTGTGTATTCCAAGTATGGATGTTCTTGACTGGAACAAATATACTTTGGATTTTGTTAAAACTTATTTTTAAAAACATTTTGAGCCAAAACTGGACAAAATCCCTGGATACTTTTGCGGGCTGCTCGTTGGAGATTTATCGCAGTAGCGAATGTTCTTCGTTGAAAACTTTGTCCCCATGATTTTTTCTCTGGAAAATTTCGCGATTTACTTCGCTACAGGTTCGCTAAAGTGAAGAATTTCTTCGTTGCAGCGCTGCCTTCAACGAACGAGTTTGACATTCGCCGAAAGCACTTTTTTGTGAAATATTTCCTTAAGATCTCCTTGGTTTGGGTTCCAAATACACCTTTTCGACTGATTAAAGCTTAGATGTGACTACTTGAGATTTTAAGAATGTCACACCTAATCTATCAACATCTTAAGCATTTTTAAACTAAAGGCTATATAGTTATATGCTCAATAATCTTCCAAATCAAGAGTAAGAGTTTTTAAAAAATCTATTTGCGAATGAAAAAACATTTGAAATATTCGAGAGCATATTGTTCACTCCTCTTCTTTGAGTTATTCAAGACATTATTTATTTATTTTTTTTCTCTTTGAGAAAACCTTAGTGATTTGTTTACTCATCTTTGTTTTTAAAGTCGTATTCTAAACTTTTTTTCGTTAGTAAACATTTTCTTTTCTTTGGATTGAAAAGTTTATTTTAAGATTTAGAACACCATATCCTTGCAATTCATCAAACCAACCTTTTAGGATTCCCTCACAATCCTTAGTATAATGTTTGTGATTTCTTTAAGATTTCATTCTTTGAACTAGTTGCTTTTACTTTAAAGAGAAAATTTTTTGTCAAGAAAATTTGAAGACACTGGTTGCGGACCAAAACGATGGCAATTGTGTAACGCTATTGTGCTTATTTTTCTTTTTTGCATATTTTAGAATCACTGTCTTAATTAAAGAAGATGAAACCTGGATTCTAAAACCTAGTAAAATATTTTATCACATAAACTTTCAGATTGCTAACTATTTTAAAATAATAATTTATTACTCCTTTTTCTTGAATTTGGTGGATTAAATTTTTATTTGGGTAGTTACAGTCAAGAACGTTTAGGAGTTATAACTTAGTTTAGATCCTTTTTGTGTGCAATGGTTACAGGTTCAAGCCTTTGACTTTTCCATTTAATGATAATAATTATTCCAATTGGAAAGCTCGTATGTCCGCATACTTGATGCCTATAGATGATAGAATTAGGAATAATGTTCTTTTGGGATGGAAATGTCCCATGGTGGTTGTAAATTATGTCATAGTAGAAAAGGTTAGATCTAGTTGGGATGATAATGATTTTAAGGAGAATGTGTGGAATATGAAGGGACTTAACGCTATTTTTACTTACGTGTCTCCAACTGACTTTAGACGTATTCCACTTCTACGATATCTAAAGAAGATGGAAAATTTTACAAATGACCTATGAGGGCACCTCGAACTTCTAACCATGAAGGATAACGGAAATTTTAACGAGTTCTATGTTGAGCTGAATGATATAGGAAAACCATCAAAGAGGATATACGTGTGGATAAAATCCTACTGTCTCTCCCAGTTCAGTTCCGTGACAAAGTGGATGCCATTGATGAGGTCAGAGCTCTACTCTCAAAACCCATGCCTATTGATGAGCTGGATGGCTCTCTTCAAAACTACGAGGCAATTTTTCTTATCGCTAAGGAATGTCATTCAAAGAGAAAAATCTACATTTTAAGGATAAGAAAACATCTCCTAGTTCGAATTTTCATGATTTTAGTGATGAGGATATATCCTTTCTCACTAAATTTTTTACTAAGACTTGGAAAAAGAGATTTCAATCTAAAGACTCTCCCAAGAATTATCCACTTAGATTTTAAGTTAGTCAAGGAAGTAGAGATAAGAAGGTTGAATCTCCAAAACCCTTTACATGTTTCACTTATAGTGACCGAGGACATATTTCAAAACAATGTCCCTCAGATATGAGTCAAGATGGTTGTAAGAAAGCTTATCAAGACACTTTTAGTGATAATGAATCTGACTCAAATAATGACTATCAAGAGAACATATATGCCACTTTTATGACACGAAATAAATTTGAGGAGTTAGATGATTTGGAATATTTTGATGTTCCTCAACCACTTAGTAAAGAAGTAATTTTTCTAACACCTCTTTGAATATTATTGAGGAAGAAGAAGATGATCTTCAAGCTGAGTATGTTAAGCTTTATGAGGAATCCATAAACCTTGAAAGGCAAAACATAGAGCTCTCCACTATGCTATCCAATCTTGAAAATACTAGGGTTATGGTGATTCAGAGTAGTTTAGGCTACTTGTGTGCTCAATTTGTGGTGAGTAGTGAACCACATTTAGAGGTAAGTATCAACGACTTTCTTCGACTTGGAATAGTATCAATGACTTTCTTCGACTTGGAATAGAGATCCATCGAAAATCATTACATTGGAGTGAAAGATCAAACATGGACTTGGAGAACAAAATATCTTTACTTGAGATCTAACTACTATTTGCGTCCACCATAAAGATAGATTTGGCAGATAGGTCTCAAAAGTTGTAAAAGATTTAACTTAGACCTAAACAATTATATAAGGATAAATATGATTTAGTTTTTATTGATGGTGAAAGCTCTTCATCTAGCGAAAACGTCTTTGCATATCAATCCATTTTACCATCTCCCATTGGTGATATTTCTACTAACAATACATTCATATGTTCCCATTGTAACAAAGGACACTTGAAAGATTTTTGCTTTAGACTTAGGAACCAATTACTCAAATACCGCATCGACCCCACTGAGCCAAAATCGTATAAGTGTACTCATTGCCATAAGACAGGACACCTTATAGAATTTTATGTTTTACTTCAACCTTCATTACCTTTAGGTTATTTTAAGAGTGGTATATATGTTGATAGGAGGTTAAAGAAAAAGATGGGTGCCTCTAAAAAGGTTTCCAAGGAAATGGAAACAAAGGTTGACCCTCCCAAGGTGTTTCAAAAATATGATCCTTTGAAAATTGAATTTACTTGGATTAGAAAACATGTCATTGATAGAGCAGAGTTAGAATCCTTGAGAGATTGTGCTAGAGCAAACTCTTCACCCTCTACTAAGTAGATTTAGGATTATTTTTGGATTTTTTTAGAGTCTTCAGTTTACTCTTTTATATAGGCATCTTGCTCTCTTTCTATCTTTTTATTCTTTAGGGTATGACGTTTGTTTTATTTAGTGTTCTATGATTACTACATATTTTATATCCCGTGTGCTTAAATACAAACCGATATGCTTAGTTATTGCGCAAATGGTTTTATTTATGAATTTTATATTCCAGGTTTAGAAACTCATAGCTTGAAATTCCTTAGTAAATTAAACTTTCCATTTTAGAGTATTTGTCATAACTAATGCACTTGAAAGTGCACTATAAATTGAGAAATTCCCAAGAAAAATATGAAGACATGAATTTTTTTAATTTTTACCGAAAATTAAAAGTTTTATGTGATGTTTGAAAAAGGATGTCATTATTAATCCTCTTTGTGTCTATGCAATATTTTTATCATCATAGTTATAGTTGAAATTTTTTATATATTTCAAAATCATGAGTGATGATGTGGTAAGGGATGCATCTTTAGGAATTTGAAAACTACCTTATATTGGCAAAAGTTCACCACCCTTTATAATGAATGAGAAAAAGTCGCCACATGAAAAATTTGTTCGAAAAATGATATCCCAAAGATTTCTATGTATCCAAAAATTGAGTAATGTCAAGGATATGAGACGTAAAAAGTTTTAATCATAAATGACAATTTGAGGGAGAAAAAAATGGTCGTTGGAACTTTTTATTTATTTTCAAGGAAAATGAAGCTTTCTATTTGTTTCATAAAGCCAAATATTACAAAAGTGAGTACAAACATAAATCTTCATTCTTTAATTTACAGGTTTATGCTCATGTTGTTCACTTTTCTATCACGAGTTATGTCTTCAGATCACTATATTTTTTATATGGATTTAATTTAACCTTAGGCCTTTGAATGCTAAATCATTATTTGTGTAGTGTATTTGACTTAATTAAGAACCATTGTATGATATTTTGAATCTTGTTTGATCATTCTAAATGGTATTTTCAGGATTAAAATGTGCATGCCGATAGTTAAAAAAAACCATATGCTTGTATTTCCTTTTATATGTGTTGTGTTTTACACACACCTTTTTTTGGAAAAGTCTGCGACCAGGTTACCTGGTACTTTGTCGAAGCGAAGCTTTGCAACTAGCGAAGGTTCCCATCTTTGTAGCGAACGTTTTTGGGTTTGTTAAGACACCTAAATTGAGACTCTAAGACTTTTTACCTACTTTATCTTTCAAATCCTTCACCTTAGAACCTTCATGACTTCTTCCAATATTAGTATCTTAGAAGCTATTTTTAGGTATTCACAACCTCGTTCTAGTAGTCAATCATCATCTTGGTAACTTTATCTTTCCTAATTTTTTTTTTCTCCATTTCTAGTTTTAGGTATGGGTTTTGATTATTTTGATGGATTTTAATGATTTCTTCACTATGATTGATGTGTTTTACTTGTCTTGAGATAATATTGATTCTCTAGAGTAACGTTTAGTGTGTATAGAGTTGCTTTATTCATTTTTAGATTTTTTTACTCTTGTGTTTGTATGTGTTAGAGTTTATAAGTGTATGTATTTTTATGATTCATGAGACTCTTTCTCATATTTTGTTAGTATAGGATCCTTGATTTTTTGTTATGATTATACCGTTTCTCATAGAATTTTTGTGGTTTATCGTCTTGATGTGTGTGATTTTTAGGCTATTCTCCATGGCTCCAAAATCTAGCTCACGTGTCTCAAATTCATTCTTTCGTTCTAGATTTAATGTGTTCTTCTATACAAGTTCTGTGCATTAAGAGAGATCAATTGATTTGGATTCACTTTATGACACCCGTGTATACAAGGTCATGAAGAAAATAAAATGGATTGGAGTTTGTTCTAAAATTAGACCTTGTTACCCCAACATGTAAGAGAATTTCCTTCTACGCTTTGGGATGGTAATGATTGCTTTTGCTATAGATTTTTATCTACTAATGCGAGGGGAGAACTTGTGAATTTTTCTTTTGAGTGGATAAACCAACACTTTAATATCTCTAAGAACGTTATCCCAAATATCCTATTACACTGATTATTGGTGAACCTTCCTAAAGGGATATGATAAATTTTTTAGTGACGACCATTTCTAATCTTGGACTAAGAAAAATTTTCTTCAACTTTTCATGTTAAGAATTTATATTTTTTAAATAGGGTAGTGTCCTCATATATTTTTCCCATATTCCACCCTCATAACATATCTTTCAAATATGCATAGTTGTTGCATTCCACTGGTAAGGGTGACCATAAGAATGTATGTGTGATCTAATCAGGGACTTGATCTTTACTTACATTTTGGACGATAAGAAAACTTGCTCTTTTCCCTTCGGTCATTTAGTCGTGGACTTGGTTTTAGAGTTTGGGGTGCCTATTCTTCCAAATAAAGTTTAAGAAAACCCTAAGTGTGTGTTGACCATTCAATCCTATTATTGGTCTATTTCTCAGCTTGGCGACTATAGTTGAATACCCATACCACCTCATGTTGTACCTCAATCAGCTCCTCATTCTACCCGTATATCACTAGCTTTTAGTATATGCTATATGACGGAAAATGAGTTGGATTCTAACATTTCTCGGTTATTTACTACATTTCACTATAGCTTGCTACCCATCTTTGAGGACTCTAAGAATCAATTTTTTTCTTTATTAATTCGGCGAGTTCTTATTTCTGCGATGATATTTAACACACCTTTATTCCTCAATGTGAAGAATGTCGGGGATGCCAGCAAGATGTTCAGAATATTGTTATGGACTTATGTGCTATGAAGACTTTAAATAAGAATAAGTGATGTGCTTTGTTTGTTTTAGGCTTTGTTTGTTTGCAGAGTTTTAGAATTGTTGGATTTCATTTGAATTGATTATATCTGTTATAATCCTTTTAACTTTTAAGTTTTTATTAAATGACTATCTTGTTTTAGCATACCTTATATATCTTTGCATGCTATATTTTATTTCTCTACGTGTACTTAAAATTATTGCTCTTAGGCCTAATTTTCTCATTATTATATATTAGCCCATACATCAATTTAATTGTTAACTCGCTATATGATTCATTCTCTATTTGTTGTTTTGATTAACATGCTTTACTCTCTTAAAATGACTTATTTACTTTATCCCATTATATTCTTAGTTCTTTTCTTTGTCTCTTTTCGTAACAAAAGGGGGGATAAGTTTGTATATAGGGAGGGGGGTATTATTTTCAAAGCATGTTATTGAGAAAAAAAAATATTTGCAGGGGAGTTATTTTAGATAGAAATGATACTCACATGTTTTTATTACTATATCCACATGTTCGTATATATATATATATATATATATATATATATATATATATATATATATATATATTGTTGATGTAAAAAATTAGATTTATTCAATCACGGATAAAAATAAATAAGACAAAGAATTTTAAAGTGGTTCAGTCTTGAAAGAATGGCCTACGTCCATTGTTTTTGTTATTGCTGACTGTTTGGAATTCTCGATAACAGGTTTTTACCAAGAAATTCTGAGTCCCCTTTTGATGAAGAGGTTACAAAGTATTTATAGTCTTGAGGATGTACAAATGAAAGGACAATGCGCTGTTCTCTAGTAGACATGTACATCTGTATGATAATAATAAGCATTTAATGCGCAGTCATCCTCTTAATTATCCGGATATGAGTGCTCTATACAAGATGCAGCTCAGACCGCCTAAGCTGCTCGGATCGCCTAAGTAGCTCGGCATACATGAGTTGCTCGGTACAATAAAGTTCCTCGGAGAACACTTGTTGCTCGGAGCGCCTGAGTTGGTCGGGGAGATTGAGCTCCTCAGAGTCAAGGTGTTGTTCAAAAAATGTTTGCGGGTACCAGGTAAATTGACACATGTCTTCACATAATTGATCCACTTCAGCATACTAAATTTAGTATCAACAGAAGCCCCCAATGTTTCGTAGTTTGATGTTGAAAAAAAGTATGGAACATTCTGCTGCCTAAACTTTATGGATTTTAGACAAACGTTCGTTGTTTATAACTCCTTTTTTGAGTGCATAGTATCAGGCTTTTAAAGTATTTTGAATTTCCATAACCGCTTCGTTTTTCGTGCCTTTTTTCTTCTTTTTAGCCGCCGGATATGCAATCGTCCGTCCTGGTAATCATTATTTTTCTCCATTCCCAAGGTAAAGTATTTAAGCGTTGCAGAAAATCCTATCGTCTTTCACTTTTCAAATCTGCGTCTCTGAACTTTTCTTTTTCTCTCTTTCTTGTGCGTGCGTTTCTTTCCTTGTTCGTTGTCAACTGGTTCACTCTTCCCCTGTAAGATCTTCTTACTTCTCTTTTATTTTTCTTTGATCATCATGGTTTATGTTGCTAAATCACTTGACAAATTTCGTTCTGAATTTTCAATTCCTTCACGGGTCATTTTGGAGGAACTTTCTGAACCTTCTGATTATTTCTCTTTGGCTGAGGGACATTGGTTCCCCAGTCTCTTTGTGGCCGAATATGGATTTTTTTTCCTTTAAATCCCCTGTATTTGGAATTCTGTCAATATGTTGACGTTGTACCTGCAAAAATAGCTCGTAATACCTGGAGAATAGTTAATGGAGTCCATAGGTTAAATGAAATTCATGGAACCCGTTTAGGAATTCCAGAAATTATGTTTTGCTATAGATGGGTTATTAGCGATAGTACTTTTTATTTAAAAACTAGGTTTTTAAATAGGGCTTTAGTTGTCAATCTACCAGATGCCAACAGGGATTACTTCGAGCATGGGGTTGTTATGAAAAATTGGCAACATGCTCCATTAAATGGAGATGATGTATATCAGGGTCCTAGGTGTCCCTTTTATGGCAATGGAATAGGTTGTTTTTATTTTTTGAAATATTATTTTCTTGGTGTTTGACAAAATGTATCACTGACATTTAACTTTTTATGATTTGCAGTTGACAGTAAAAGAAAATCTCCAAATGAGATAGAGGTTGATTTAAAGCATTTGAAACTTATCTGGAGCTTGCACCAATCTGTTGCCGAGGAACATATTAGATCGTCCTCTGATTTGTTGCAGTATAAGAGCTATACTTCATCTTTTACTACTCGTCTAGTGGTAAGTGACATCGATCAATTTCCAGCTTCTAAAGGTTCCTCCCCTGAATCGAATATTCCCCTCAGTAACAGAATGAAGAGAAGACGAGCTCCTGCCTTCTTTGAGAAATCAGACTCTGCCAATGTGGAGGCCAAGAAAAATAAGCAGGATGTCCCAGAGGAAAGGACAAGAAAGATTGATGCACCCCCTCCAGTTGCTGCTAAGAAAGTTGCTGAGAAGCCCCCTGTGGATCCAAATAAGGTTGTGGTTATTTCTCCTCCTGGTGAGGTCATCACCATATCACCAACCAAGACTTCTTCGGTTGAAAATATTCTTGCTCCTCCGAAGAAGTCAAATAAAAGTTCCTCGAATAAACTGGTTGAACCTATCTCTCAGCCTTTAACTACTGGAAGTGGTGTTCCCACTTTTGTTGCTCCGAGCTTTGCCATGGGCTCTGTGAACTCTTGGATTATCCCAGAAATCCAAGATCTTGAAGACACTCTTTCTCGGGATAGGGTCACCACCTTATCAGCTCAACATATTGCCTCAGTAAGTATTACCAATCTAAGTTTTCACTTTTCACTGATATGTCTTCGTATTGATTAAAAAATATTTCTTTCCTCAGCTGGTAACCTGTTTCAACAATATTTTGAAAAAGGATGAGGCTATTAAAGCTTCGAGCTCCTCGAAAGGTGTGGAGGAAGCTTTTGTAGGCTTGACTCAGTCCTTAAAGGACTCTCGTCAGAAATATAAGGAAGATAAAGAGGCTTGGGAGAAATAACTCAAGTCCATCGAGCAAGAAAGAGATCGAGTTGTGGAGGCCTCCAAGGAGTTGAAGAGGAAAATGAAAGAATTTGAGAAAAAAAACAATGAGTATGAGGAGAAGCTTAAGAATGTTGGAGAGCTTGAGAACAAGCTTAAGAAGATTGAAGAGGAAGTTGTTAGACTTCGCGATGTTGATCGTCAGAAGCATGAGATGGATGGAAAAATGAAAGCTGCCGAGGAACTTCTTATTGAAAGGATTTCCTCAGAAAAGGCAAAGAGAAAAATTGTGGTTAAAAAGTCCTTTAGCGCTGCCTGGGACAAAGGTTAGAACAAAGGCCTAGCTGCCATGTCCTCTCAAATGGAATTTTCTAGCCTTAAATACTTCAGGGACAGATGGGTTGCAGCTCTGCAGGAGCTAAAGGTCTCTGAGAGTTCTGAACTGTTTCAGCGTCATGTTCATGGTCCTCCTCCCTCTCCTGGAGAAGAAGAAGAGGACGAAGATGCTTCAGAAGAGTCTTCAATGATAATTGGGGATCAGGTCCCTACTGTTAAACTTCACTTTGAGTAGCCCCAGTCAGCCAACATGTCTACCGAATAGCTTTATATGCCCTCCAAGCAACCTACCTCTTCGTCCAATCCTCCCGAGGAAGTCTTAGAAAGCAAGGAGAAGGTGTAGAGTTGTTCGGACCTTTCTATTTGCTTTTTGTCAAATGTAATTTTGGGCTATGGACTTCTTTTCGTGATGTAATAAAATTTGAAGTTTCAGTTTTTCATATTAACTCTCTTCTTCTTGCTCTGCCCTTATCATTATTGATTCCTGTTTATGGCTTCTCTTTGCTAGTTTATGGCCATGATGGAATTATTGTCAGCTCATGATACAGAATTGTTAAAAAAATGCAATGACTACTTCAAAGCTGGTTATGCAGATCTGAATGAAGCTCAAATCATCGACATCCTTGGTCCCGATACTTCTGAACAAGCAGTTGAAGCCTATCAATATTTGAAGTGCTTACTCGACCGTGCAGTTGCCAACAATGTGGCATAGTATGAGATGATTGAAGATCTCCAGGGTACCATTAAGGATCTCCAACAACAGTATAAGGAGTCTTCTACCCTTTTGCATCAGGGGTATGAGAAAAAATATCAGCAACTAAATGCTGATAAAGGATATGATAAGTTCATCGCTGCTTATGATAAGAAAGAGAGAATTCTAAAGGTTGAGGTTGAGGAGAATAGGAAGATCGCTAAACTATTTGAGCAGGAAAATAATATTTTGCGAGGAGAGATATCCCAACTGAAATCTGTAGCATCTACTTCGGGAGCCTTGGTCCCCGTCAATGACGAAGGTTTCTCTTTCTTAGAGGTCGAAAATGCCAATTTGAGAGATGAATTGGAAACTTTAAAGAGGATTGGACCCTCTGCTTTTGCTCGTGGACGAGCAAGAGCTTCTCGGGGACGACCAAGGGCTGCTCGAGTTACTATTGAAGAAGCTAGAATGCAGGCAGCCTTGGAAAATCAGGCCTTCCAGTTGATGGCGAATAATCAAGCGTTAGCAGAGATATCCAAGAAGATTCTAAACCTCGACGAGCAACTTTTTGCACAAATCTCTGCTTTGGAAAATAAAGCAAATCTGGTGAAGAATCTTCACGAGCAGCTAGAAAGGTTGACCTACTAGTTCCATAAACAGCCCAGAGAGTTTTGGATGGCTGGTTATAATGAATCCCTCTACCATCTAGATGATCGAATCCAGAATTCAAATAACGAGGGTTACAAGCAAGGATGGCTGAATGCACTGGCGGTGTTAAAGTTGGAGCAGGTGCATTATCTGTGGGATTACTATGACCTTGGATTGCTCGAGTTGCCCGTGCCACCTTTTAAACTTGATATGAGCTGGATTCCTGCTTGGGCAATTCCTCAGTGCTTAATCTCCAAGTATCTCGGCGATTACAGTCTTCATTCTAATTTTGAGATATATCCCCCGAAGCACTTACTTGATCGGCCATTTGTGATGAATGTCAGCATGCTTCGAGATCTGAACTTCATAAATTCTCCTTATGCTTTAGATGATCCTCCTGCTGGAGTAGAACCTGTTTCAAAGGCAGAGGGAAAGAAACCAATAGAATAGGATTTTTATGGTTTTTTCTTTTTTCAGCATATGTAGTCCTTCTCGATTTGAATGAAAAGTTTTGGTCCTTTGTCATTTCATTTTCTTCTAAGTAATTTTCAAAATGTCTTTGCTTGTTGGTTAGTAAATATATATATGTTTATGACATATTTATGTCTTTGCTTGTTGTAGTGATTTTTTAATACTAAGCAATAGAAAAACTTACATTCCATGGTATTGCTTAATTTAAACAACTGTTCCCGACCAATCGGAGTTGGTGGATTTTTATTCCCGACCAACTGTAGTTAGTGGATTTTTTATTCTCGACCAATCGAAGTTGGTGGATTTTTATTCCGACCAATCAGAGTTGGTGGATTTTTATTCTCGACCAACCGGAGTTGGTGGATTTTTATTCTCGACCAACCGGGGTTGGTGGATTTTTATTCCCGACCAACCGGAGTTGGTGAATTTTTATTCCCGACCAACTGGAGTTGGTGGATTTTTATTCCCGACCAACCGGAGTTGGTGGATTTTTATTCTGGACTTGATGTGTAGTGTGTAGCACTAGTATTTCGAAAAATTTTAACAAAAGGAGAGAATTGGGTAAGACATACAAAACTTTATTCATATTGAAGAAAACTGCATTACATAGGGATTTTAGTTACTGATAGTATTTGCGCAGATGCTCTGCGTTCCATGCATTCTTAAAATCTTCTCCTTCTAAGGTTTCAATCCTATATGTCCCTGGTCGAACAACTTCTGTTACTCTGTAGGTTTCATGCCAGTTAGCTTCTAGTTTGTTGTGCTTTTGAATTACTTTCTTTAGCACGTAGTCCCTTTCTTTCAAATCACATTTCTTTACTCTCTTGTTGTAGAACAGAGCTGTTCGTTGTTGGTATGCAGCATTCCTGATTGCTGCTTCTTCTCTAACTTCCTCGAGCATATCCAAGTCTAATATTCTCATCAAGTCACTGATAGGAGAATTGAAATTCAGTATTCTGTGTGTGGGCAAACCCAATTCAGCTGGTATGACGGCTTCACTTCCAAATGCTAGCATGTATGGAGATTCTCCTGTTGCTTCTCGTGGTGTTGTACGATAAGCCCACAGCACATAATGTAGCTCGTTAATCCAATTTGCCTTTGCATTATCCAGTCATTTTTTCAAACCATTCAACAGCGTTCTGTTTGTCACCTCAGTTTGTCCATTGCTCTGGGGATGGCCTGGTGCAGAGTGGGTTTTCAATATGTTCGACTGATGACAATACGCAGCAAACTCCTCGTTGTCGAACTGAGTTCCATGATCAGTAATGAATGCATGGGGAAGACCATATCTACAAATGATATTCTTCCAAATAAATTGATACACCTTGTCGTATGTCATATCAATAAGAGTCTCAGCTTCCACCCACTTAGTAAAGTAATCCACCGCGACCACGAGATATTTAAATCTTCCCCTGGTCGTTGGAAGTGGCCCGACCAAGTCTATTCCCCACATGGAAAATGGCCAAGGGGAACTAATGGGTGTTAACAATGCTTGGGGAGTTCTTCGGATAAAAGAGAAGCGTTGAAATTTGTCACATTTTTTGGCATAGGCTATACAATCATCCCTCATCGTTGGCCAATAGTATCCTTGCGTCATTATTCTTTATAAAAGCGTCTGACCTGCTACATGGGCTCCACATGACCCTTCATGGACCTCTTCAATCAAGTCTTTCACCTCGGAGGGATCCACACATCTTTCCAAACATGCTATAATTCCTCGTCTATATAGAATACCATTAGTCAATACATAACGAGCAGCTTTAAACTTCAGTTTCTTAGCTGTGAGTTTATCAGTTGGCAAAGCCCCTTCTTCAATATATGCCCTGATGGGATCCATCGAAGATGGTCCTAAATCAAGGGTAATAAAGTTTATCATTAGATCTTCGTCTATGCTCCGACTAGCCAAGACTTCTATTAGGATGGTTCTTTATAGCTCGGTTCTTGTAGCTGAGGCTAACCGAGCTAAGGCATCTGCTCTGGCATTCTCTAATCCTGGTATTCTAATTAACTGCACTGCGTTAAAGGTTGATACAATCTCCATTGCTTTCGCATGATAGTTGATCATTAACTCTCCTTTCGTTGTGTATACCCCTTGCATTTGATTTACGATCAGCTGTGAGTCACTAAATACAATGACCTGCTCCGCCCCTATGTTTTTTGCTAAACTAAGACCTGTAATCATATCTTCATATTCACCCTCATTATTTGAAGCCTTGAATTGAAAGCGCAGAGCATACTCCACATCGATCTCATTCGGGCTGCTTAAAATAATCCCTGCCCCACAACCTGTAGTGTAAGATGAGCCATCCACATACAGATTCCATATAGGTACTTCATCTTCAAATTTTTAATCGGATAAAGTTCCTCGGTGGAATATTGGTTGATTCTTTATATCCTCCACTAGCACTTCTTGCTGCTTGTCGACCATCTTTTCTTGCTCGTCAATCGATTTAAGTTGGTCGGGGTTTAAATTTGATGATCCCGTGACATCCACAGGCTGGTCGGTATTTAACTTTTTCTCTTCGGGGGTGTCAGGATAAGTGAATTCTGCAATAAAATCTGCCACTGCCTGCCCTTTAAGCGACGATATAGGTTCATAGACTATGTCATATTCACCAAGTTCTTCTGCCCAGTACATCAATCTCCCTAATTTTTTTGGTTTATGAAGAGCTTGCCTTAACTGCATATCAGTATACACGACTATGGTATGAGCTTGGAAGTACGACCTCATTCTTCTACTTGCTTCGATCAACGCTAGTGCCAATTATTCCAGCCTTAGATACCTGATCTCTGCTCCTTGGAAGGCCTTGCTAGTGTAATAAATTAGTTTTTGCACTCCATCCTCCATTCTTATCAATGTCGAGCTAACTGCATTCTCTAAAACTGCCAGATACAAGTACAATCTTTCTCCCATCACCGGTCTTGATAACAATGGAGGTGCTCCCAAATATTTCTTCAATTCTTGAAAAGCCTTCTCGCATTCATCATTCCATTCAAACGTTTTTCTGAGTGTTTTAAAGAATGGGAGACATCTATCAGTTGCTCGTGACACAAATCTATTAAGTGTTGCAACTCGCCCTGTGAGACTTTGCACTTCCTTCTTCGTCGTTGGAGATCGTAGCCCCAATAGAGCCTTGATCTTTTTAGGGCTTGCTTTAATGCCTCATTGATTGATAATATACCCGAGAAACATGCCTTCTCGCACTGCAAATATGCACTTGGTAGGGTTCAACTTCATTTGATATTTATCTAATTCATCAAAGGTCTGGCCTAGGTCAATTAGATGATCAACAGCTTTCTTGCTCTTTGTCAGCATATCATCAACATAAACCTCAATATTGTGACTAATTTGCTCTGCAAACACCTTGTTCATCAACCTTTGATATGTTGCACCTGCATTTTTAAGTCCAAAAGGCATAACATTATAACAATGAGTTCCTCTTGGGGTAATAAAAGAGGTACTCTCCCTATCTTCAGGTTTCATTTTGATCTGGTTATAACCAGAATAAGCATCCATGAAACTTAATAGTTCGTGCCCCGAGGTAGCATCCACCAGTTGATCAGTTCGGGGCAGAGGAAAATGATCCTTTGGGCATGCCTTGTTGAGGTCGGTGATGTCTACACACATCCTCCACTCGTTATTCTTCTTCTTCTTCACCATCACCACATGTAATACCCCATGATTTTAGTGACTTTTAAAATTAATTATATTTTAAATTAATGGATTAATTGGATTTTATTATTAATTAATTCATTCGGGTTTTATCCGGACTGTGGATATTAAAATGGATGATTCTGAATATTACTTAAAGATATTTGGGTAATATATGAATGTGATGTCATTAATATGACGGTGTGATATAATTTCGGTAATTTGGATTTTTAGTCAGACGCGGTATGGGACGTGTCGGGACTAATTTATTAAATTAAAAAGGAAATTTATTTTCTATCGACCATATAGTCATTTCGACTGCGCTGTTGCGTCCGAAAGGTTTGAAATAGTCAGAAAAGTCTATTTGGATGTTAATTTTGAGTCTCGGGTCATTTGGAAATGAATAGATAACCCGAAAGGGAATTTTGGTCATTTTTCTAGGGGGGATGAATAGTGATTTCGGGTTTTGTCCTATTATAAGTATTGGTAGATTAAGTGTATGGGGGTTATTCATCTCCTCTACACAAAGTAGAGAAGCCATCTTCCTAGAAAGAGTGAAAGGGTGCTTGGGAAGGGAAAAGCCTACTTGGGAAGGAAAAGAACAAGAACCAAGGTTCACCACCACCAACCACCACCGGAGTTTAACCGGAGAAAGGAAAACCAACTGAGATATACTACACCAAAGGATCAGACCTTCAGTGAAGGCAAGTGTTTGATAATGGCAATTTAAGTTTGTATATTGTCCATGTTAGAATAGTTATGAAAAGAGAAGATTATTCATGTTTGGAAGAAATAATGGAGTGATTAAATGGATTTCTAGAAACTGAAATGATATAGGAATTAAACTCATGTTGTAGGATGAAAATAATCATGAAATAATCATATATCTATGGAAGAAAAATCTGAAAATCATTGAAGTGTTCTTGAAGTTAATAAGTTGATGATTTTCTGGAAAATGAGGAGATAAACATGCTTTTTAATCCAATCCCTTGATGATTCTAGGATGTTTAGAGTATTGAAAATCGTTCATATATGTTGATATATCATGTAGTAAAGATTATAAGTCATTTGGGATGTTTAGATGAAGGTTTAAATGATCATAAGTTGCTAAACCCGTAGTTGCAGAAAATGTAAAAAACCAGGCTTGGACCTGAGGGATCGATCGATCGACCCCTGCCTTCGATCGATCGACCTCCCCAGAATATGTAAAGTTGCTTCTTTTTAAATGTTGATTCTTATCCCAAAACTTTTTTGGATCTTTGGTGATTATTATTTGGATATTATGGGACTTAGAAAATATCAGTAAACCCTTGATAATATTTGAATTAATTGGATTTGGATTCAAGTGATTAAAATGATGAAAATTGTATTGAATGGAATTTCGGTTGCTAGATTCATTTGTTAAGTTCCAAATGGGGATGTATGAGGATTAAAGATAGGACCAGTAGGGATTATTTAATATAACACCTGGGTATCCTTAAGTTTACAAAAGGGTTTAATCCTAAGTGAAAGAATATGTGTTTATAATAGATTTGGAACTATCGGTTTTAACCCTAATTGAAAGGAGATTTTAATTCGTAATAATTCGGGAGAAATAATGTTATGGACCAGTAGGATATTAGTGACTTCTTACTGAATAGATGTTGAGGAAAAACCTATTTGAATCTTGTATATTGAGTGAGGGTAGCCTTAGGGTTACAATTTGAACATCAAGGACTGAGTTTAAGCTCATTATTGATTTCGCAAGGACGGAGTGTAATACAAGAGCTTAGTGGTATGTCTCCTGGATAGAGATGGGAGTTTAGAACACTTTTGGTTGAAAGAAGGTATGAGGTTATCCCGATCGCATAGTTGAAGTTGTCGTACCTCCTCGATCGACAAAGTTAAGTAGTAGTGTATTGGAGGGGTTCCTTGTTTGGATTTCGCTTTGCGAGACGCTCCGCGCATGAACCTTAACGACGTCGGGAGTGGAGAGATGTTATAGGATGCGAGGATAATTAAATTATGAAGTAAAGATATGATATTTTAATACGTGGAATTTAAAAGAGATATAATGCTACGTATGGGAAATATCTTAGGGTAGTGATATTACCTTATTGATATTATGTTATAGGTATGATAATACCTATTTGATTGATTGATGATTTATGTGTATAACATACCTAGCTTACTTGCTATCGGTGGGAGGTTTGCGCGTGAGGGCAGTCATATCCTGATGAATCCATGGGATCTTTGATTTGTCGCTCGAGAACATAGGTCTATGAAAGACTTATCGGGGAGTTGATAAGTCCGCTGACTGTGGGTACGTAGGTATGTGCGTGACCCATGGATACGAGAACTATGTTCGCCTCCAATTTATTTGTTGTTGTTTGTGGTTCGAGGAATCCTTACCGAAGCTTTAGTCCCCTATTCGGCGACCTGCGATGATGGGACATGATAGCAGAGTAATGCATTGCATCGCAGCTGTGACTCGGGGTGCCGTATTATATATGAATATATATATAATGGATGAAATGAACGGATGGATATTTATTATGGTTAAATCTATCTACGGTGATAATTGTAGATAACGGTGAATAGAGAAAGATAATGGAATTAAGTTAATGAATGTTTATTCTTAAAGAATTAAAAAGCTTAATTCATATTAATGAGAAATGATTCATGTTAATGAGAAACTAATCATATAAAGGAGAAATGTAAATGAATAATAATGTGACGTATGGTATGGGACATACGGGGATTATGATATTGGAATGGAATTATATTATGGAATTGGTAGAGGAACCATTAACTAGGAAGTTAATAGGAAACGTTAAGTGTGCACTCTAGTTGAGAGGTGAGAATAACAAGTGAGAGTTGGATCTAACATGTACATAATAAATGCTTTATTGCACTTGTTAAATACTTGCTGTTTTAAAAATCATCTACACATTCGGGCTCTGACCCGCTTCCTTGCACATTTTCTTTTCTATTGTATCTTCTATATCAGGTGTCCAGCAATAGGGACGCCAACCTTAGCGGATTACGACGAGCTATGGAGTTATGGAGTATTTCTTAGACGCTTATCATCTTTTTGATTCACAGTATTCTTAGTTAGGGCATGTCGCCCAAAGGATTCAGTTATCTTTTTCTATCGGGGTTAAATACTATTGTATTCGGGACTTTTTAATACATTTATCATTGTTGGAATTATTTTAATGGATTTATATTATTTGGGAATGTTTATTCCAATTGCATTTAAATTCTTTTGTGTTATTTATTGTGTTATCAGTGTTGTAGAATAAAATGTGTAGTGTTATTCTTAAACTAAAAATGGATTTTGTTGAATTAAAATTTGGAAAGTTTTTAACACCAGCTTAATTGGGTATTGGGTGAGTTGTAAATGTTTTCGACAGTGATGCTAAGAATGAGCCAACTGTATATTCTGTTTTAATTTGATATGGGACTGGCCACCCGGTATTTAATTAGGTGGGGTGTTACACCACATTAGCTAACCAGTCTGGATATTTGACGTCTTCAATAAAATAGGCTTTCTAAAACTTCTCGACCTCTTCTTGTATAGCTTGGTTCTTTTCAGTGATGAACACTCTTCGTCGCTGCTTCACTGGCTTGATTTTCTTGTTCACATTGAGCTCGTGACACAAGAAAGTTGGGTCAATTCCTGGCATATCTTCGTGGCTCCATGCGAAAGTTTGTTTTATGCTTTTTAGGAAGACTATCAATTCCTGTTTTACTAAGGCATCCAAGGATGAACCAATTTGAGTTGTTCGTTCTGGGTGTTCATCGTCTAGAATGACATTTTCAGTAGCTTCCACCACCTGACCTTTTACGAGCTGCGACTCGTCTCTAGGATCTAATGTTTCAATTTCTGCACCTTCATCCACTTGATAGGTAGTAGTCTTTTTCCTAGATTCCTTCAGTTCTTCCTGCTCGACAGGTGAATAATAGCATTCCTGAGCTACTTTTTGGTCACCCTTCACTATTCCTACTCCAAAATTGGTTAGAAATTTTAGGCATTGATGTATAGTAGATGGTACTGCTTCGAACTTTTTCAAACCTACCCTTCCCGTGATGATATTATAAGCTAATTGGACATTCTTATCCATCACAAAAAAGTGCACTCTTTCTGCTCGACAATCAAGCCATATACCGATGAACATATCCAATTTGATCGTCCCAAGTGGAAAAACTTTCTCGCCAGCAAAATCGAGGAGGGGCCTGTGATAAGGCTCCAACTGAGACAACTTTAGATTTAAGCTGTCAAAGCATGAGTAGAACATGATATTCGTCGAGCTACCATTATCCACCAGTACTCTTGAGATCATTACTTCCTTCATCCTCATTTTGATCACCAATGGATCATCATGAGGATATAGCACACTTGCGAGGTCATTCTTGGAGAAATCGATGACCAACTTTTCTTTGTTTACCTTCCTCGGGTGATCATCCTCAGTTAGATTTATTTGTTGAATGTATGAACAATCTTGAGCCTCATTTAGGTAAGCTTTCCTCTCTGCACTAAGGTCTCCACCTCCTGCATCTCCACCTGTAATAACATTATAATCAAATGATCCAAAACGAATTGAAAATACCTCACGTTCTGGCTGTCTTGGTTTTTGGGGAGATCGGGGTCGTCTTCTGGATCATCTTTATGATCTCTTTTCTTGTCTTCTTTTACTCGATGAGGAGATTTAGACTTCTGTCTTGCTCGGTCGTTGCTCTTTTTATCATTTCTACGATCAACATACTTGGCCAGCTTACCTCGTCTGATGAGTGCTTCAGTTTCATTCTGAAGAGCTATGCAATTTTTGGTCGTGTGACCATGGTCTTTATGGAACTCGTAATATTTGGTCTTATTCCTCTTGTTAGGATCCGTCTTCATTTTCTGTGGCCAGTTTTTCTCCTCGCTGTTCTTGATTTCTTCTAGGACGTGGTTTATGTCTACTTTCAAAGGAGTATAATTTCTAAATTTCTTCAACAGTTCCCATGATGGTTTTATTTTTGACTGCTTGTTACCACCATTGTTCTTATGCTCTTTCTTTTCAGCCTTATCAACCTCCACATTGGTCTATTTGGTATCCATATTCTTCTTCGCAGCCATAGCCTCCTCGGCATTCATAATCTTTGCTGCTTTTTCCATTAGTTCTGCCATGGTTCTAGGCGGATCTTTGGCTAGAGTATAATACAGTTTATTTGGCAACAGTCCGCTCATCAGAGCAGTAATTACTATCTTTTCCTCGTAATCAATAACTTCGAGCTTCTCATTATTGAAACGAGATATATAATCCTTGGTGCTCTCACCTGCCTTTTTTTTAACACTTAACAAGTGTGCTACTCGTTTAACTGGTTTTGCTCCAAAATAGAAATTTCCAATAAAGAGCTCGGCCAGTTGAAATAAAGTTAAAATATTCCCCCGAGGAAGATTATTGTACTATATTTGAGCAGATCCGGTAAGAGTTCCCGAGAATGCCCTGCATCTCATCTCATCTGACACGACATAGATATCGACAACAGCTTGGTATTGTTCTATATGAAGGATAGGGTCAGTTTTTCCATCATATTTAGGAGTCACAACAGGTGCTTTGAACTTTGATGGTGTGGGAAAATCCACAATTACTTGGATAAAAGGCGTCCCTTGGACAAAAGTTCTTTGTAGAGGATTCTTGGCCTTAGCCATTTCCCCTAGTCTATCCTCCAACCATTTGAATAGAGCCTTTCCATGTATCATTTCCCTCCTCGGCCCTATTGGTTCGAGCAACTGATCGTGTTGAATTTGCTTCCCGGGATCTTTCATTACGAGCAGTTGGTCGTGATTGGGCAGAACCCTCCCTTAGATCGGATGGTCGTTGAAAGTTCCTCGGTACAATCCTAGGGGGACTTCTATTCCTCCTAGGACCGAAACGATCAAAAGGAGAGACTCTACTAAACCTTTTAAGTTCACTTATTCTTTTTGGAGATAGAGTGATGTTTTGTTGAGTGTCTGTAGCTCGTACCGAGGAAGTACACCCAGGCTGATAAGAAGGATCCTGAGATCTCTCAGTACGATACGAATTGGTGCGTATGGATTAAGATTCCTCTGAGAGTAACATTCGCCTAGAAGGTAATCGGGTATTTCTTTGAACGCTTCGTTATCCTGAATGGGTAGATACTCTACCTTGGACAGTTTGTATGAGTTATCGCATAGTCTTTTGCATGTCCGTCTGGCCCTGGGCCAAATTAGCCATTATTCCAGCCAGATCTTGGATATTTGGAGGAGTAGATGGATTTGAAGGAATCCCAGCGTTTAGATTACTGGATTCTGGATGATCAGCCATTGGTGATGAATTGTTTTGGTGAAAAACGATAATTACAGTCGTTTTCCACAGACGGCGCCAATCCGTTGATGTAAAAAATTAGATTATCTCTAATTATTCAATCACAGATAAAAATAAATAAGATAAAGAATTTTAAAGTGGTTTAGCCTTGAAAGAATGGCCTACGTCCATCGTTTTTTTATTGCTAACTGTTTGGAATTCTCGATAACAGGTTTTTGCCAAAAAATTTCGAGTCCCCTTTTGATGAAGAGGTTACAAAGTATTTATAGCCTTGAGGCTGTACAAATGAAAGGACAATGCGCTGTTCTCTAGTAGACATGTACATCTGTATGATAATAATAAGCATTTAATGCGCAGTCATCCTCTTAATTATCCGGATATGCGTGCTCTGTACGAGATGCAACTCGGACCGCCTAAGCTGCTCGGCATACATGAGTTGCTCGGTACAATAAAGTTCCTCGGAGAACACTTGTTGCTAGGAGCACATGAGTTGGTCGGGGAGATTGAGCTCCTCAGAGTCAAGGTGTTGTTCAAAAAATATTTACGGGTACCAGGTAAATTAACACGTGTCTCCACATAATTGATCCACATCAGCAGACTAAATTTAGTATCAACATATATATATATATATATATATATATATATATCATATTTTCTTGTATTGTTCTTTCACAATAGTATTTTGATAAGTTAGTTAGTGTGTGTAAGAAATTATTTTTGCAAGAATCTCCTTTGATCCATGGAGGTGGTTGACTCTCTTGTTGATGGATGTTATTGGTTGGGATAAACATACTTAGGGTTTTGCCGAAACTTATTTTTAAAAACTTTTTGAGGCAAAACTGGACAAAACCAGGATACTTTTCGGGATGCTCGCTTCGCTTCAGCGATTGACCTTAGTAGAAAGATTTTTTCTCCATATTTTTTCTCTAGAAACTTTCGCGACTTACTTTGCTACAGGTTCGCTAAAGCAAAGAATTTCTTTGCTGCAACGATGCCGAACGAGTCTAACATTCGCCAAAAGTAATTTTTAGTGAGATATTTACTTAAGATCTCCTTGGTTTGTGTTCCAAGTATACTTTTGTGGCTAATTAAACCTTAAATATGACTACTTGAGAGATGAAGATTATGACTCCTAACCTATTAGACTTTTAAACACTTTCGAACCTAAGGCTTTATAGTTATGTGCTAAATACTCTTCCAATCGAAGATGAAAAGTTTTTGAGAAGTTTTTTTACTGATCTAAAAACATTTTAGATATTTGAGAGCATATTTTAAAAATGTTTTTTTGAGTTCTTAAATCCACTCCTTTTTATTTTTTTTTCTCTTTGAGAGGACCTTAGAGATTTAAATACTCATTTTTATGTTCAAAATCATTTTCTAAGCTTTTGTTTGTGAGTAAATATTTTTTCTTCTTTTGATTGAGAAATTCATTTTGAGATTTATAACACCATACCCTCGCAATACACTAGACCAACCTTTTAGGATTCCTTCACAATCCTTGATATAGCTTTTGTGATTGCCTGAAGGTTCCATTCTTGGAACAAGTTTCTTCAACTTCAAAGAAGAAAAGTTTGACCAAAAGGATTTGAAGACATTAGTCACGAACCAAAATCAGGGGCGGTTGTGTAGCATTCTTCAGTTGTCGACACTCTCCTTGGAAGATATTTTTTGATAGAGTTTATAGTAATTCATTGCGTCATGTAGTTGTAAGTTTTTGTCTTCTAGTTGTAACATTCTACCATAGTGCATTTGTCATTTTTATCGGCTCAAGGTTTTTCCCTTTAATGGGTTTTTCCTTCTTACATCCTGTCTTGTTCATATTTTACCTTTTCACATGTTTTAGAATCATTGTCTTAATTAAATTTAATAAACTTGAATTCTAAAACCTAGTAAAATATATTGCTCCATTTTCTTGAATTAGGCGAATTATATTTTTATTTGGGTAATTACCATCGAGAGGCATAATCTCAAATGCTGTTCGAGTGGGTCTCCAATGTTTTAGGCTGTGTTCTAAAAGGCTCCACCTAGGCACGAAGCTTGAGAGAAATGCATCGCCTACGCCTTATTCTTAGTAAAAATCTTAAGGCGCACTTTTTTTAAAAACAAATATGCCTTAGTGAATGATATTACCATTTAAAGACTTTTTTTTACAAATCTGACCAATATCTTGTCCAAAACAATCAAAATACACTTTATATATTGATTATGGAGCATGAATATGAGAAAGATGGCTACCAAACATACGAATATATTTTCAAAATTTAAGGTATGTATTATTAGCCTTAGAATAATTAAAATAATAAAAAAAGGAAAAATGCCTTTTTACGCCTAGGCTTTGCCTAGGTGCGCCTAGGCTTCTAAGGCTTGAGGCTTGACCTCTACGCCTCGATCACGCCTTTTAGAACCTTGGTTCTAGGTATTACAACCTGCGTTTAGATCCTTTTTGTGTCCAACGGATGGAATTTCAACCCCTAACCTCCTCCATTAATGCTAACTATTGACACAAAAAATTATCCATATATGTGGACCAATTAGAATTGGACACTTTTCTCCTTACGTGATATCAGTCCTAATCAACAATCACTTAGTCGGCCCAAATAATATCTGCTCGGCAGGTAGGCCGACCAATATATAGAATGCAAACTAGTCACCATGTGGGAAATAACCAAGGGTCACACCACACGTGTTTAAGACCATTAACCATCACATTCATTATGTACGGGTGTAAATGCTTGAATATATAAAGGCACTCCAACCTTTGATCTTTGGGTCACAATAAATATGTTGTATTCCTTTCATAAAAGGCAAGATATAACGGATTCTAGGTTATTCTTCTTGTAGAAAGAGTACTTACCTTTCTGTAATCACAAAAATCAATACAATAATAATGGACATAGGCTTTTATTGACAGTCGAACCACTCTAAAAGCTCTTTGTCTCTTGTGCGTTTATTTCACCGCATATTATATTTTATCTATGATTAGAAAATTGGATCTAGTCCAGTTTTTGACATCAACAAATTGACGCTGTCTGTGGAAACGTGTGTTTAAAATTTTTCTCTATCACGTACGTATTTATTCAAGGGAAATAAATGACCCTGAGAATAGTACTAGAAATTAAGGCAATACTACCATCCCATCTACTTCGCCTACAACAACCGACTTAAATGTAATTCTTGCTAGTATTGCCAGGGGTTAAGATGTCATACAGGAAACTATGAGATAATTGGCTCAATCATTATAAACCAGGTCTCCACCCCTTACTAGTCAAAATACGGCTCCATTTTTTAGGAGAGAAATACCACCTCCGCCTCTAAGAATTTTTGACATAGTTATTCCGGGTCTTTGCGCGATAGGTATTATTGTTCGGGAGTAAGGTCATCACTCAGATCCCCAAAATTCTATGATGACCATTATCTCTCTCTAGAAAGGCCAACCATTTTAAAAAGGATGAGAAGAGCCTCACCTTTCAATCGCTTAGGACCCCGAGCAAATAGGAATCTCTATAGGGAGTTATTCAGACCATATGAACACCTAACCGAACATCATGAAGGCTCAATCAGATCCAGGTCAAGCATCCGATGATCTATGCACACCGAGAAAATTTCTCACGAAGAGAGCTTAGCACAAACACATGGTCATGATGACTGAGTTGCTTCGAACAGATCTAATACTAGAAATCTTTTATAGAAAGGATCAATCCAATAATTAGAAGATTGGTGGGAGAAATGGCTAAGGGAAAGAACCAATTGCAATGGAATTTTGTCAAGGGGTCTCACTTCATCTAAGAAATTATTGATCTCCCATCTCCATCCAAGTTTAAAACCTAGTGGTTGCTCCTAAATATGATGGTAAAACTGACCCAATTTTACACATTGAGCAGTATCAGGCCGCAGCTAACATATATTCAATTCTTGATAAAATGAGATAAAAAGCTTTTTCAAGTACTATTACTGGTTCAACCCAAATATGGCACAACAACTTGCCTCGAGGATAAATTACCAACTTTAATCAACTTGCCGAGCTATTCATCAGAAACTTCTTTTTTAGGGCCAAGCCAGTTAAGAGAGTATCCCATCTCCTGAGTGTGAGGCAGGGAGCAGGAGAAATCAGTAGAGAATACATCAGTTATTTCAATAATGAGAAACTATAAGTGGTTGATTATGAAAAAAAATAGACATCACCGATTTGATGAGTGGATTGCTTCTAGAGAAGCTATACTACGCTTTGTCAAAAGATCCTCCCCAAACCATGAGGAAGCTCATAACTAAGGTAGGAAAAATCATAAATTTTGAGCAAGCAATGGGTGTAAAGAAAATTTCTGCCACTAAGCCTGAGAAGAAGGAACAGACACAAAATAAATATGAGAAGCCCAAGAAGTATGAAGCATATACTCCATTGACGGTTAGTATCCATCATATCCTGAAAGAGGCATAATAAAGATTTGAAGTAGCCTAAGAAGCTAAGGTTACCCCTAATAAGAGAGATAAATCCAAATATTGTGAAGTCCATAAGAATAATGGACATATGACTGAGCATTATATCGCTTTAAAGAACAAAGTTGAATCTCTCATTCGTGGAGGAAAGCTGAGAAAATTCGTTGATCAAAGTGAAATCTGAGAAGTAGGAGGAATGCCAAATTCTCCTTATAAACTTAGAGATGATAGGAAGCGAAACCATGAAGATGGTTATGAAGACGATCCCGACCTACCAAAGAAATAAAAGTAACCTTAAATTGAGGTGGCCATGATAAGTTTTTTTTTTATTGTCATGTCATCACAGGTAAATATGCAGGAGGAGGAGATAAAACTACAGAATCAAAAATCCTACCTGAATGAAGCACAAGCGTTCTCCTATATACAATGAATCAATCTAAATGAAGATGATCGACCCAAGAAGGTAAGTAAAGACAAACTAGTTATCAACTTCTCCAAATATAATCTCTCTGGAAGATTATATTCTCATGATGACCCTGGGGTAATTAAGTTTAGAATAAAAAATGTCATCATCGCCAGGGTTTTGATAAACAATGGAAGTTTAGCTGATACTATGTTTTATCCTTATTTTCAGAGTTTGGGCTTAATTCTTGGCCAATTGGAACCACAGCACAAACCTTTGATTGGATTTTTAAGGGAAAAAGTATATCCCCTGGGAACAGTCAAGTTGGAAGTATTATTCGAAACTTGTCCAATAAGCCGCACTGAAAAGATACGCTTCTTTTTTAAGGGTAAAAATATTCAGTCTACTTACAATGTGATCTTTGACAGGGTAGGACTAATGAAATTTGAAGATGGACCATCCATAGTCCATCAATGTTTGAAGTTGCCTACTCATTTTTGGGTTCGTGTCATGAAAGGTGATCAAAAGGTGTCAAGATAATGCTATTACTCCTCATCCGAGAAGGATGACTTGGTCGATGTGAAGAAAAAACCACTACTTACCAAGTTGATACTCTGGAACCTAATAGCGAATCAAAAGTTGATACATTAGATCCCAGAGGTGAGACAGAGTTAGTCAAAGGACATATTATAAAACCCACCGAAATTATAATCTTGATGATGAAAGACCGAAAAGGACCCCCAAAATTAGCTCCACACCACAGACAATAATTGATTGCATTTTTAAGGGAAAGAAATAATGTATTTTCTTGGAGTCACGAAGATATGCCTGACATTGATCCCAACTTTCTATGTCATGAGATCAATATTAAAAAAGACGCTAAGATGATAAAACAAAAGCCTTGGGTGTTAAGTTCTGAGAAAAATCAAGCCATACAGGAAGAAGTAGAAAAACTACAAAAGGCCAAATTCATTGAGTATGTCAAATATCCAGCATGGTTGGCAAATGTTGTGATGGTGAAAAAGAAAAATGATATGTGGCGAATGTGTGTAGATTTCACCAATCTTAATAAGGATTGCCCAAAGGACCATTTTCCTTTGCCCAGAATTGATTAGTTGGTAGATGCCACATTAGGACATGAGTTGTTGAGTTTCATGGATGCTTATTCTAGGTATAACTAGATAAAAATGAAATCAGAGGACAGAGAAAGCACTTCTTTCATTACCAACCGAGGTACTTATTGCTACAATGTAATGCCCTTAGCGATTAAAAATGCTGGATCAACGTACCAAAAGTTGGTTAATAAGGTGTTTGAATAATAAATTGGGAAAATTATGGATGCGTACATAAATGATATTGTAAGGACATAAATTTCCAATTGATTCCCTGTATTTTTTTGACTTAATTCCGTGAATAAAACTGTATTTGTAATATGTCATAGGGAGAATTTTATTTTTTCATGATCCCACTTGGCCTATAACGTATTGAAGAAATTGAAGACGTTGCGGCAAAGCTTCAATGAATTAAATCATGCCGAAGTTTAATTGGTGCAAGTTTAATCATCATCAAAGTTAAATTCATTTCGAGATCACTCAGGTATGAATGTGTATAATTAATGGTGCTCAGAATTATTTTATAAAAGATAAGGATGTAATTTTTATAAAGAAAAATATTTTTAAATTTTTTAAAAGTGTTTTAAAGGTTTAAACTACGTTTTATGATGATAAGCTCATAAAAGAGTTTGACATTTTTGGATATCTCATTGGAAGAGACATTTTAAACAAAAAGTTAAAAAGTCAAACTTTCACGCTATCGTTCAAACAACATCCAATCTTGTTCGAACGAGATGGGATGTCGCTCGAACGAGTTCCTCAGGTTGTTCGAACAACACATTTTTCGAGGTGGCATTTAAATCCTATTTAAACAGTGTTTTCATCATAATTTCGTAAGTGTGCATTCTGGAAAATTGTATTCGACTAGAAACTTGTTTTGCACATGTTTTCTAAGGTTTAAAAATCTTAAACACATCCTTAGAGTTTGAAAAGATCAGAGTTCTCATTCTTATATGTTTAAGTGATCTTGCTGCACCAAAGTTATTTGTTCTACACATTGAACATCAAAGGGTTTTGCGGTGAGGAAAAGAGAAGGACTTCTTGTTTGACATCGTAGACGAATCAAAGCCATTCGTTGGACACCGAGACATACGTGGATGTGTGTGTTGTGGACAGGTATCGTGGAAGACGAAATTTCTGCATGGGCACTATTGAAGAACGGCTGAAGATCAGAAGGAGCGTCAAGACCCGTGGGGATCGAGTCTTAGTGTAAGGCTAATCTGTCTTTGTAATACCATATTCATAGTGATTGTCTGGCTTGGGCCATCCGAGGTTATTTTCCCGTTTTGGGTTTTTTCCTCGTACATCCGACGTTGTGAGTATTCTTTACTTTACTTCACTTGCTTTAATCACTAGATGCATGTTTAGGATTAATCAAGATAAAATTGGTTTAAAGTTAGAATTGGTTTTTTCACAACTTGGTTTGGTGCATAATTAAAAGTTAGATCTTTTTCATAGAAAAATTGGTTTTGTTTAAAACACACATATCGGGCCACTCACATCTTCAAATTGGTATCACAGCTAGAAATCATTTTTATTTGTTTTGTGGTCCCATGTGTTTTCAAAGACGAATTCTGGATATAATGAATTTCCTCGAACTCTTGTTTTTGATGGCACTAATTACACTTATTGGAAGATGAGAATGAGATGTGCTTTAAAATCTATTGATGAGCGTGTTTGGATTGCAGTTGAGAAAGTTTGGACACCCCTTGTCACTATTGTAGGCGAGGTCACTAGTTTAAAGCCTGTTGAGTCATGGACCGAAACTAAATAAAGACTTGCACAATATAATTCTAAGGGTCTGCATATTATTTCTTCACATATCATATAGGAAGAATATAATAGAATTATGACTTGTGAAACATCAAAAGAGGCTTGGGATATTTTGGCACTCACTCACGAGGGCACTAGCACGGTTAGGGCGTCAAAACTTCAAAATCTCACTACACAGTTTGAGACCATTAGGATGTTAGAGAGTGAGACCTTTGATGAGTTTTATGCTAGGTTGTCCAATATTATCAACTCGTCGTTTAACCTAGGTGAGAAAATTCCCGACAATCGTGTCATTAAGAAAATCCTTAGATCGTTGCCTAGTAGGTTTGATGTGAAAATGACCATATTAAACTCCTTGGGTAGGTTAGAGTCAATGAAACTAGAAGAGATTGTAGGTGACTTACAAACCTATGAAATCGACATGATTACCTCAAAGCAAGTGCTTAAGAAAGAAAAGGGTATTGCTTTGAAAACCCGGAAGGAGGAAATTAAAGTTTCGGATTCCAATTCCGATTCCAATTTTGAGGATGTTGCTTTGTTGGCAAAGAAATTTAGAAAATTTATTAAGTTTCAAAAGTAATCGAAAGATGCCAAGAAATTTGAAAAATTCAAGAACAACAAATTAGATCTCGCCTCTAAGGATAAGTTTGAGAAACCTTAGAGAGATGAGTCGGATAAGTGTTTTGGGTGTGAGGGGTACGGTCACAAGGTTAGGGAGTGTCCCACTAGACTTAAGAAAGAGGGCAAGCAACCCGTTGTCTATAATGCCACCTTAAGTGATAGTGAACCGGAAGAGGGAAAGAGTTCCTCCATTGAGCGTAACTTTGTTACGTTTATGGCATGTCATGTGAGCAACGACGACACAACTCATGTGATTGACACTTCCGAGGAGGTTTTGAGTGAATCCCATGTTAGTGAGGGTGAAGAGAGTGACGAGGAGGAGGTTGATGTGAAAGATTTGCAAAATGCGTTTAATGAGTTGTATGTCGAAACGTTGAAGGTAAAAAAGGCTAACTCAAAATTATAATCTAAGTTGAATGAGCGTGCCATAGAAAATAATGATAGTTTGATTGAGGATCTTAGGGCACGAGAGAAGAAGTTTAGGGAGAAATTAGAGTTTGTGGGGAAAGAGAGAGATAATCTCCGTGGCTTGATGGAGTCTTTGAAAAAGGAGATTTTAGTGTTTGAGGAGTCTAGACATTTGCTCGAGTCTAGGATTCATGAGTTGGAGGAGAGATTGATAGACATGTCTAGAGTCACGTTTGATTTGGAGGCTAGGTCGGAGAAGTTAGATAAGATCCTAGGCACCGTCCAAATTAATGAATATAGGGGAGGTATAGGTTTTGGTGAGAGAGTTGTTCCCATCCCCCCCGCACGTAGGAGAAACACTAGGATGGTTAGAAAAGGTCCACACAAAGGTAATCATTCCCACCACCGCTACACTTGCTCGTTTTGTGGTAGGAAAGGTCACCTTAGGCGTTATTGTTACGACCTTAGACAAGCTCCTAGAAAGTTTAAGAATAAAGTTGCACCAGTTACCCAAACCCCCATGCTTCGTTTTACACCTACTTGGGTTAGGAAATCGGATTTAGTGGCATTAGGAATTAAACTTCACGATTCTCGTTTGGGTGCACTTTATTCTTCCCATGCTAAATCTAAAGGATGATAGTGTTGCCATGTTTGTCATATGCTAGTTCTCTTCATAATATATTCATTGCTAGTATTATGACATGTGTATCATTTTGTATTATAGTTTTCATTTGTTTGAGTCCTATTTGAAAAATATAAAAAGATTTTGCTTTTGAGAATGTTTTGAAAAACTGAAAATAGTTTTGTTTTCTTATTTGTTTTTGTTTTTGAGTTTACATGTTTGATGTGGCATATTGGTGTGCTTGGACCCCCCCATCGTTTCATTATCCATATGGCTAGGACATTTGGTCATTGTTATCGATACTTAGAATGATCTTAACCATTGTTTATATGGGGTTGTTTCGAAGTTGATATGCATTTTGATTCGACTTTGTATATATGCCAACATTGCACACCTTCACGAGTTTATATGGATGTTTGACTTCTCCTGCATATTTGAATTTGGTGAGGCATTCTTATCTCAATCTTGTCATCTATGCGTAAGTAGACTTAAGGAGAAGTGTGCATGTAATAATCGTTTACCGTGAGGATTTAAAATGGTAAAAATGATGAGTGATTCACGGGAAAAGGCTGCGAGAGTTCAAAATTAACTCGTCGTGAAAGCCACCGTTTAAAAGAGCCCCAAAAAAAATTCAATATGATAAGAAAAGGGCCAATAAGATTTTCTCTAAGTTGAGAATGCTAGAAACCTCAAAAGAACTTGAAAAAGTATATATACATATATATATATATATATATATATATATATATATATATGAGGGAGTTTGGTTGGAGAAAATTTAAACGGGTTTGCACATCTAATCTTAATGTTGAAACATTGCAAATTGACGCTATTATATGTAGAATCGTCAAAATTCTGGATTTGTGTGCATGTAGTATGTTTAGTTCATTTATCTCTCTTTAATTGTCATATGGCTATAATAAAGTTTGATGATTTATCGCTATCAATTAGAGCTTCTTGATCATTTCGATGTGTTGAAATTGTGACTCATTTGTTGTAGTTTCACACCCTTTCATTCCATGTCCATGTTTGAGTACATCGGTACTATGTTTACATGTAACTCACATTTTAAGTTTTTATGAGTTTTTGCATTTTGTGTTAAAAGTCTACTGTTTTAGCATTGTTTTGCATCTTTTAGGCCCTTCCTGGAATTTTTTTGTGGAAATTTTTTCACTGGGCAATACTTTATATTATTTCTGGGAATTTGGGAAATTTTGGCAGGTTGCGTGAAATCGTTCAAACGACAACTCATCTCGCGTGAACGACATCTATACTTAGTTCGAGCGACTTACACATTTTGTTTGAGAGAATCCCCTGGCTCGTTCGAACGACAGGCTGAAAAATGTCGTCTGATTGGTTTGCAGTCCTCATGTTCAAAGTGGTATATTTTTTTGGTACTGCAGGAGGTATTTTTGGACTGTTTGGTTTATATGCAGGTTCTTTTATGTTCCAAATTGGTATTTTGCATATGAGTCCGTTTATCACACCTGATTAATTTGCAATATTCTTTGTGTGATTACTTGGTTAACTAGCTACTGATTTATCATTGATTGATCATATTTAGCTGGTTGCTTCAAATTATCTAGCGGTTTTCAATTCTCAAATTGGTATCAACTTAATTCAAATTGGTTTCATATTCTCATGCTTGATATTTCATATGGGTTTACCTTTTCACCGGATTGTCTATTCGAGACAAAAAAGGGGAGAGATGTATGTGATGTAGGGGGAAATTTGTTGAGCGCTACTATTGATATCTAGATTTACATATTGTTTGATTATATTTGTTTCAAATTGGTATGAAATAATTGCTCATATGTTTCAAATGATCTGTTCTTATTAGAAATATAAATTAGTATCATTTGTTCCTCCATACTTCATTGGGTATCTGTTTGTCTATTTCATGTGTGTAGGGATGCCTCAGCGATTCGAGATTTCAAGTCTACATCACATTCAGACAGTTCATGCTTGTCGGTGCTACATATTCTAGTCCGTGTCCTGTATTTTTGATTTTGGGTTTATGGGATGGGATTTAGGCGTTATACGCCTTGACGACCCGGTTAGGAATTTCACTTGTTTAGTTTTGTCCCGGAATAGTCAAAGGGGGAGATTTGTAAGGACATAAATTTTCAATTGAGTCCCCGTATTGTTTTGACTTAATTCCGTGAACAAAACTGTGTTTGTAATATGTCATAAGGGGAATTTTATTTTGTCACGATCCCACTTGGTCTATGACGTATTGAAGAAATTGAAGACGTTGCGGCAAAGCTTCAAAGAATTAAATCATGTCGAAGTTTAATTGGTGCAAGTTTAATCGTCTTCAAAGTTAAATTCATTTCGAGATCACTTAGGCATGAATGCATATAATTAATATTGCTCGAAATTATATTATAAAAGATAAGGATGTAATTTTTATAAATAAAAATATTTTTAAATGTTTTAAAAGTGTTTTAAAGGTTTAAACTACGTTTTATGATGATTAGCTCATAAAAGAGTTTGACATTTTTGGATCTCTCATTCGAAGAGACGTTTTAAACAAAAAGTCAAACTTTCGCGCTGTCGTTCAAACGACATCTAATCTCGTTCGAACGAGATGGGATGTCGCTCGAATGAGTTCCTCAAGTCGTTCGAATGACATGTTTTTCGAGGGAGCGTTTAAATCCTATTTAAACAGTATTTTCAACATAATTTCATAAGTGTGCATTCTGGAAAATTGTATTCAACTAGAAACTTGTTTTGCACATGTTTCTAAGGTTTAAAAGTCTTAAACACATCCTTAGAGTTTGAAAAGTTCTGAGTTATCATTCTTATATGTTTAAGTGATCTTGCTTCACCAAAGTTATTTGTTCTACACATTGAATATCAAAGGGTTTTGCGGTAAAAAAAAGAGAAGGACTTCTTCGACATCGTAGATGAATCAAAGCCATTCGATGGACACCGAGACATACGTGGATGCGTGTGTTGTGGACGGGTATCATGGAAGATGGAATTTCTGCGTGGGCACTATTGAATAATGGTTGAAGATAAGAAGGATCGAAGACCCGTGGGGATCGAGTCTTAGTGTAAGGCTAATCTGTCTTTGTAAAACCATATTCATAATGATTGTCTGGCTTGGGCCGTCCGAGGCTGTTTTTCCGTTTTGGCTTTTTTCCTCGTACATCCGACGTTGTGAGTATTCTTTACTTTACTTCACTTCCTTTAATCACTAGATGCATGTTTAGGATTAATCAAGATAAAATTGGTTTAAAGTAAGAATTGGGTTTTTCACAACTTGGTTTGTTGCATAATTAAAAGTTGGATCTTTTTCGGAGAAAAAATGGTTTTGTTTAAAACACACATATCGGGCCACTCACATCTTCAAATTGGTATTAGAACTAGAAAACATTTTTATTTATTTTGTGATCCCGTGTGTTTTCAAAGATGAATTCTGGATATAATGAATTTTCTGGAGCTCCTGTTTTTTGTGGCACTAATTACATTTATTGGAAGATGGGAATGATATGTGATTTAAAATCTATTGATGAGAGTGTTTGGCTTTAAAATCTATTGATGAGCCCTCATTTCTTCCCCAAATCTTACCTAAAAGATAGAAAGAGAAGAGATAAGGAAGAGAAGAAGGAAGAAAGAAGAGAGGAAGGAAAGGGGGAGTTCCGAACAAGCTCCGCGAGATTCGACTCGGGGTCGTCGGATTTTAGCCACAAGGCAAGTGTTTTACTTGACTTATGATTGAGTGCGTTTATTTCTCATATTGTAGTTAGTGTAAAACTATAAAGATTTTTGGGTTGAATTTTTGTGGATCAAACAGGTTTTCGAAAGATTAAAACGGATGAAACTCGGTTAATACCCAATTTGAGAAATTTAGAATTTATTGAAATTAATTGTTGAAAATTGGTTCTAGGATGATTAGAACCCCTTTCATGTATGTATATGTTGTTGATTGAGGTTGTAGGATGTTAGAAGAAGAGATAAAAACTTGAGAGAAGATTTAATAGCTGGATAGCTTCTCGGAGAAGAAGCTACCCAGATCGATCGATGCTAGGGATTGATCGATTGATCCTTCAGTATTTTTGGCAGTTTTGGTTGGTTTACAATACACCAAAACTGATGATTGGTCACGGCCAAAATCCCTGACCAAAGCTGTGGATCGCGGACTTGGGCCGTGACCATTTCGGGCGTGACCATTTTCGTGGGTCGCGGCCCAAGTCCGTGACCAAAAAATGGTCATGGCCGAGAGGGGTCACGGCAGATGGTCGCGGACTTAGGCCGTGACCCATGTCGTGAAGGGTCGCGGACCTCATCCGTGACCCACAACCGGGACAAATTGGTCGCAACCAAAGTCCGCGACCCATAATCGTGACAAAAAAATTAAAACAAATTGGTCGTGGTCCTCATCCGTGACTCACAACCGTGACAAATTGGTCGCGACCAAAGTCCATGGCCCACAACCGTGAAAATAAAAATAAAAAAATGGTCGCGACCCAAGTACGTGACGAAAAAAAATAAAAATGGTCATGGACAAAGTCCATGACCATATTTAAGTATAATTTAAAAAAAAAAATGTATTTTTTTGGTCCAATCCTAAAATTGGGGGTCCTGCTTATTATAAAGCCGCACGACTATAAAATTCAACAATCAAATTATAAAAGTCCGCACGGCCATAAAACTAAACAATAAAAGCCCGCACGGTTGTAACACATAAACAAAAAAATCCTGAATGTCAACAACATATAAACAATCTTCATGTTGTAAACCATTGCCTCCTTCATTTGTTCCGCGTTCAAATAGGATACATAAAAAAAAATATCAGTAAGCAAGTAGTTTTACAAAAAAATTAATCAAGCTGAAAAATTGCATATATGAGTTAAAATTATCTACATATCAATATTTGTATGCCTAAGTCTAGAAATATGCAAATTACAGTCGTATTCTCAAACCGGGAGTCCTGCGGCTGCGTGGTCAGTTCCTATGAGTTACATTAGTCCCGTGGGAGATGTTGGTGCCACCCACGGGAACGTTTGGGGGTTGTTTCGAGTTTTCACCCTCTAACTCCATGTTTTGCTTTAGTCTAGAAATATGAAAATTACCATCGTATTCTCAAACCGGGAGTGTCGCGGCTGCACGATCAGTTCCTACGAGTTACATTGGTCCCGTGCAAGGTGTTGGTGTTACCCACATGGCCGTTCGGGGGCTGTTTCGGGTTTTCACCCTCTAACGCCATATTTTTAAGCCTAAGTCTTGATATATGCAAAATACCGTTGTATTCTCAAACCGGGAGTCCCGCGGCTGCACGGTCAGTTCCTACGAGTTACATTGGTACCATGAGAGGTGTTGGTGCCACCCACGGGGCTGTTTGGGGGATGTTTTGGATTTTCACCCTCTAACGCCATGTTTTTAAGCCTAAGTCTATAAGTATGCAAATTATCGTCGTATTCTCAAATCGGGAGACCCGCGACTACGGGTCAGTTCCTACGAGTTACATTGGTCCCGTGGGAGGTGTTGGTGCCACCCACGGGGCCATTTGAGGGCTGTTTCGAGTTTTCCCCCTCTAACGCCATGTTTTGCTTAAGTCTAGAAATATATAAATTACAAGTGTATTCTCAAATCGGGAGCCTCGCGGCTACGCGGTCAGTTCCTATGAGTTACATTGGTCTCGTGGGAGGTGTTGGTGCCACCCATGGGACCGTTCGGGGGTTGTTTCGAGTTTTCACCCTCCAACGCCATGTTTTTATGCCTAAGTCTAGAAATAGGCAAATTACCGTCGTATTCTCAAACCGGGAGTGCCGCGGCTACGCGGTCAGTTCCTACTAGTTACATTGGTCCCGTGGGAGGTGTTGGTGCCACCCACGGGGCCATTCGGGGGCTGTTTTGGGTTTTCACCCTCTTACGCCATGTTTTTATGCCTAAATCTAGAAATATGCAAATTATAGTCGTATTCTCAAATCGGGAGACCCACGGCTATGCGGTCAGTTCCTACAAGTTACATTGGTCCCGTGGGAGGTGTTGGTGCCACCCACGGGGCCATTCGGGGGTTGTTTCGAGTTTTCACCCTCTAACGCCATGTTTTGCTTAAGTCTAGAAATATGCAAATTACCGTCGGGGGTTGTAATTGATTATCTTAAGTTGATTATGAATTCTACATTATATTTTTTCACTAAAGGCATGATAGCGTATAATCAATCCCACCTATATAATAGGAGTGTTACCTCATTAGGATATTTCACTATTTGAATAAAATATATCGTAGGAGGGTACAATCTCAATCTAAACAAGGATTGGTATTATGCATTTGAAATGTCACAATTATATAATTGTTTTGGACACTAATGGATTACCTAAAGCAAGGATAATTGTTTATATATAGGTATCATGAAGCTTTCATTTCTATCTTGAGTACATTATTGTTAACTAGGAATAATTACTTCAACTAGGTACTCTTGAACATAGTAAATAGGAATTTCTATGAGTATCAAAGCAACTGTATTTATTTTGTCTAAGAAAGTATATTTAGAATGTGAAATGACGTTCACCTGTAATCAATGCATTCCACTATAATGTCTCTTTCTGCCAACTGCTATCCTAAAAGAGATCCCCAAGCTTTATACCTACATTACCAAAGAATACAAAGACCTCAATGGGAATTACCTGAATAGTGTGAAATGAGTCATCCACAACAATTTTGATAACATCATTCCACGAATACAAAATGTAAAATTGAAAAATAAATGAAAACCAATCCAAGTAGGCAATATGTAAACCTCGATCCGCTTGCTTTCAATATGTAAACCAATCCATAGAGAATATTGAAGACGTGAGTAGAAAAATTGTATCAGAAAGTATAAGTCCTTGAAAAATCAAGATCACGCGATAAATTAGCGTAACCTGATCTGATACCAATTTGAGAGAGTAGCTACAGCGAAAATATTGCGACTTCTCAAATAAAATCCAATTTTAATTAATCCCAAATTTTAGTTAAACCCTAAATCATTCATCTAGATGATTTATCTAATAAAATAAAGCATGCAGAATAAAACAAACACTTTCAGGAAAAATCAAACACATGCTTGTGAGGAAAATCCCCCAAAGGGTCAAAACCATTTATTTTCATTATAATATTGTAACAGTACAATTTCGGATTACAATGAAAATACAAGTGACTAAGAATTACCCTCAGGTGTCGGATTCTGTAGTCGGCGGCTGGAAATATCCTTTTCCAGGAGGGCTGCAATGAAGAAGAGAAACGACTTCTCCACAAGTTTATCGACTGGAATTTTCCCTTTCCAGGAGGGAAGCAATGA
Organism: Sambucus nigra; assembly: GCA_949130495.1. Taxonomy (NCBI): domain Eukaryota; kingdom Viridiplantae; phylum Streptophyta; class Magnoliopsida; order Dipsacales; family Adoxaceae; genus Sambucus; species Sambucus nigra. Next base: position 369,594,740 of record OX422212.1, read on the forward strand.
AGAAGAAAGACGGCTTCTCCACAAGGGTTGAACAATAACAAGATTGTGTTCTAGAGTTCCAAAAGATTCACAAAAGTAATTGGAATTTTTGTGTGTGAATCAAAAAGATGTTTGGCACATCAAAAATTTAAGTCTTGTTGTGTTTGTACTCTTAAAAACGTTTTCTCAAAGACTTGAAAAAATACACCAACGAAGTAGGAATATATATAGAAAATAAGAGCTGGTGGATTAAAATCTCACGGAACTGTTCGAACTTATCCCAGGCGGACCGGTCTGGCTTGGGGGCGGATCGGTCTGACCTCAGATCTATTCTTTTAAATTTTGGCTTCTTCGGTTCGCAATCGGTCCGTGGTCTACTGGACAAAGCAAGGCGGATCGGTCCGGGTAGAGGGCGGATCGGTCCGGTATAGAGGCGAACCGATCCGGCTTCCCAGAAAACTAAAAAACTTTTAAAAGCCTCATTTTTCTTGAAAAAACTTACTTCTTATTTTTATAAAAAACTTTTTATAAAAATTTCCCAATACTAAATATGAACTTTAAGGAACGTAAAAACAAAATTTTACCAAGTTCATTCTCGCAGAGGCTATGATGTTGAAGACACTTTGATATTCGGATCCGTTGATGTAGATGCGATCTTGAATTTCTTCAACGGTGTAACAGCGTACGAGATACAAATTGATAATGGACAAAAATGTCCTTACAAATCTCCCCTTATGTCTATGCCGGTACATGCATAAAAAATCCAAATTATCAAATAATGACCTATACAAATATACCCTCCCATGAACCCTAAAGATGGAAAGATACAAATGTTTAAGTCTACATGGTTTGTTCTTCAATCTTCAACAATCATCAAGGCTCAAAGCTTTTCTCATCAGGGTATGCACCATATTGATCTTCAATCTTCATACCTACACACACGAGAAAAAGAAAATACCACGTGACATATCGAGTTTGAAATGAGATAAACATAGATACCGATTTATGATAAAAACATAAGATAAATCTCAAAAACTCCCCTAAAATTCAAACTCCCCCATAATATGATAATTCTTTCTCCCCCTTTTTATGATGTCCCCAAATAGACAAATGAGAAGACTGAATCAAATAAGCACAATCGGGGTGTCACGGTAGACAAAACAGGGCATAAAACAATATGGTAAATGTGCTCTTGCAAGGAGATGCTCAGAAAAAAAAATCTTCGCAAACTATTTTTGAATTTTTCAAATTTTTTTTTCCGTACAAAAATAAGATACCAATTTGAACAAATATGATACAAAAATCACAACATGGATTTAGACTCAAACAACCAAGTCATGGAAATGGAATGAATGGGTGTGAACACATTCGATAGGTAAATCAACTCAATCAATCATATGTGCACGATGCATATGTGTACTCCTAACGAATTAACATCAAAAGTATCCTTAGGTGAAAAGATTGTTGAATTTAGATGACACCGTCTTATGCAAATCAACAAATCAAAGTCAAAGTGATTTCCACACCAATAACGTCCAAAACTATGTAGCGCATTTTCAAGCATTTCAAGGACGTGCAAACCCGTTTTAAATTCTCCAACCAAACTCCCTCATATATATTTTCTTTTAGAGGTAATCTAAATTCTCAAACTTTGGAGAATTGGTGCAAAAACCTAAATGGCTCCTTTTTGGCATGAATATCTTTTTATTGCCTTTCAATTTTTTCGGGCTCTTTTAACCTCTTTGGACCCTAGATAATAAAATTCCTCCACTTTTTAGGTCCAATTTAACGGTGGCTTAGTATTCGCAAAGGCAAAATGAACCTTTCGCAGCCCTTCCCCATTTTTAAACAAAGCACACAAACTCACAAAAAGGTTTTTATATGCACAATTTCCTTATCAAAATTTATCACGCTTGGTTCATTTTAAGGACAGGATTGAAGTGAAAACACCCAACCAACATGTGATAATACAAGCACAATAATCAAACAAATCCGTGCATGTGTGCAATAAAGGAAACATGAGTCAAACATGTAGGAAGTAACACTTAATTACATATTAATGACTCCAAACATTATAAAGCACATGGATGAATTGACATATTGTCTTAAAACACTATCAAATAGTCACATGAAAATAATGGAATGATGTTGTGACTCGGTCATCCTAAGTGTTCATCCATTAACGGTGTAAACAAAAAAACAAAAATCTTTTTGGATTTTTCAAAATTTTATCACAATAAAATCTTTTTGTATTTTTCAAAAAAAATTCAAAAACAAAAATTTATACAAAAAGTACAAGTCATCACACTAGTAAAAATATATCATGAAACCACAACTAGTGTATGACAAACATGCAATCACAATCAACCAAAATATTTCACATGGGGTGAATTACATGCAAGCAAACGGGAATCGTGTACAAATAAACCATAAGCCTCTAAATCCGATTTTCTAACCCAAATTGATGTGTAACGGAGTGTGGGGGTTTTGGGAATCGAATTTTTTCTTTCATAACCTTCCTAGGTCCATTTAAAAGCTTATAACAAAAGTGCCTAAGATGACCTTGCATACCGCAATGTGTGCAAGAGTAAATCGGGCGGTTTGTGTTACCTAAAGGTGTCCCTCTCCTCAAATTTATCGATTGCTCTCTCCGAATTTGCCTAGGTAGGTCTCTCCTAATGATCCTAGGAGGTTCTCTCACGATGTTCCTATGGGGCCCTTTTTTAACAAACTTAGGTGCCTCTTTCTTAACAATCCTAGGAGGCTCTCTCACACGTGTGGGAATGGGTTCAACATATTTTTCAAAACCAACCCATCCCCTATCCGTTTTGATCTCGAGTGTGCCTAAAATCTTATCAAGTTTTTCAGACCTAGACTCCAAATCAAATTTCACCTTACTTGAATCTTTCAATTTCACCTCAAGTTCACCTATCCTAGATTCAAGTACTCGTCTAGAGTCCTCAAACTCTAAAAGCTCATTTTTCATAGTCTCCATCAACCCTCTAAGACTATCTCTCTCACCCTCGACGTACTCAAGCTTCTCTTTCAAAATTTTCTCATGTTCCCTAAGTTCTTCAACTAAAAAATCATTATTTTTTATGGCACACTCTTTCAATTGAGCTTTCAATTTCAAATTTTCTTTCTTTGTTTTCAAAGTTTTAGCATAAAGTTCATTGAAAGCAGTTTGCAAGTCACGCTCATCTACACTTTCCTCCTCACTTTCATCCACACTCCCATCACCTTCACTATCATCATTAATCACATGGGTGGGAAGCTCTCGCCTAGAAGCATAAAAAACTTCTTCTTCCGAATCACAATCACTAAGGGTAGAAACATGAGAAATCGGTTTATTCAATTTATTCTTTAAATTTGTGGTACACTCATGTAACGTGTGACCAATACCCTCACAACAAGGACACCTCTCAGATTCGTTTTCAACAGAAGATTTAAAATAAGAGTTCGTTTGAATTTTCCAATTAATTTTTTCAAAAATTTGACATCGAAGATCATCAAAATCATCAAAAGCCATTTTTGTGCAAAATCAGGATCAAAACACAATAACTTAGTGCAAGAGGCTCTGATACCAATTTGAAGATGTGAGTAGACAAATTGTATCAGAAAGTATTAGTCCTTGAAAAATCAGGATCACGCGATAAATTAGCGTAACCTGCTCTGATACCAATTTGAGAGAGTAGCTACAGCAGAAATATTGCGACTTCTCAAATAAAATCCAATTTTAATTAATCCCAAATTTTAGTTAAACCCTAAATCATGCATCTAGATGATTTATCTAATAAAATAAAGCATGTAGGATAAAACAAACACTTTCAGGAAAAATCAAACACATGCTTGTGAGGAAAAATCCCCCGAAGGAGAAAAACCATTTATTTTCATTATAATATTGTAACAGTACAATTTCGAATTACAATGAAAATACAAGTGACTAAGAATTACCCTCAGGTGTTGGATTCTGTAGTCGGCGGTTGGAAATATCCCTTTCCAGGAGGGCTGCAATGAAGAAGAGAAATGGCTTCTCCACAAGTTTGTAGGCTAGAATTTTCCCTTTCCAGGAGGGTAGCAATGAAGAAGAAAGACGACTTCTCCACAAGGGTTGAATAATAACAAGATTGTGTTCTAGGGTTCCAAAAGATTCACAAAAGTAATTGGAATTTTTGCGTGTGAATCAAAAAGATGTTTGGCACATCAAAAATTGAAGTCTTGTTGTGTTTGTACTCTTAAAAACGTTTTCTCAAAGACTTGAAAACATACACCAACGAAGTAGGAATATACATAGAAAATAAGAGCTGGTGGATTAAAATCTCACGGAACTGTTCGAACTTATCCCAGGCGGACTGGTCCGGCTTGGGGGCGGATCAGTCTGACCTCGGGTCGGTTCTTTTAAATTTTATCTTCTTCGGTTCACAATCGGTCCGTGGTCTACTGGACAAAGCAAGGCAGATCGGTCCGGGTAGAGGGCGGACCAGTCCGGTGGCGGATCGGTCCGGTATAGAGGCGGACCGGTCCGACTTCCCAGAAAACTAAAAAACTTTTAAAAGCCTCATTTTGCTTGAAAAAACTTACTTCTTATTTTTATAAAAAAACTTTTTATAAAAATTTCCCAATACTAAATATGAACTTTAAGGAACGTAAAAACAAAATTTTACCAAGTTCATTCTCGCAGAGGCTATGATGTTGAAGACACTTTGATATTCGGATCCGTTGATGTAGATGCGATCTTGAGTTTCTTCAACGGTGTAACGGCGTACGACATACACATTGATAATGGATAAAAATGTCCTTACAAATATATATATGCAGATGCATATATGTTTGCATATATGCAGTTGCATATGTGCATATATGCACAACATGCATATATGCAGATGCATATATGCTGTCGGGTTTTTAAAACCATACATGTTACGTGTTTTTATAAAGCATGAACAAATGAATATCGATCCATGGTGTCTAATTTAATAAAATAAAAGGCAAATTTACATCTATAGCGGGAGTTGTCTGACCCGAGATGATGCCAGAAGATGTCGTCCCGGATAGGTGCAAAACATTGGAAATATACGTATTAGTTAACGGACGCTTTCACATCGTTGGTTGCTACTATTCATTTCATACTCGAAGAGACGATCTTATTGCTGGTGTAGTAAACGAAGACGATCCTAACGGACATTGTGTCGGGTTTTTGCTTTCTAATGCCATGTTTTTAAGCTCAAGTTTAGAAATACGCAAATTATCGTTGTATTCTCAAATCGGCAGTCCCATGATCGTGCGATCAGTTACTACAAGTTACATTGGTCCCGTGTGAGGTGTTGGTGCCACTCACGGGGCCGTTCGGGGCTATTTTGGGTTTTCATCCTCTAATGCCATTTTCTTAAGCTTAAGTCAAGATATTATCAAATTATTAACGTATTCTCAAATCGGGGGTCCCGTGATCACGCGGTCAGTTCCTACGAGTTATATTGGTCCTGTGCGAAGTGTTGGTGCCACTCACGGGGTCGTTCAGGGGATGTTTCGGGTTTTCACCCAGTAACGCCATATTTTTAAGCCTAAGTCTAGAAATATGAAAATTATCATCGTATTCTCAAACCGGGGGTCCCGTGATCGCGCGGTTAGTTACTACGAGTTACATTGGCCCCGTGCGATTATGATATTGACATTGTATTAGCACTTTACTTTAATTTATGAATTTCATTTACTTTTAAGTCTAATGTTATGCTATTTGTGCAAATGGTAGGTGATTTATCGGTTCTTTTGTTTAGAATAGATATGTTTTCATTTATTTATTTCTATCGTTTGGCTTTAGAGGGCGAAAACCCAAAATAGCCCCCGAACGGCCCCGTGAGTGGCACCAACACCTCGCACAGGACCAATGTAACTCGTAGGAACTGACCGCGCGATCACGGGACCCCTGGTTTGAGAATACAACGATAATTGGCATATTTTTAGACTTAGGCTTAAAAACATGGCATTAGTGGGTGAAAAGCCGAAACAGCCCCCGAACGGCCCCGAGAGTGGCACCAACAAATAAGATTGATGAGGATAAAATAATATTTTGATACTCAATCTTCCTCTAAATCAACTAAAATATCCTTCAAATTAGGGTTGTTATCAAGAGCTGACTGGAACTCTAGTGGAGCCTTTAATGCATCTACTTCAGTAGTCATACCCTTTGGTGCATGCACAACAATAGACCAATTGCCATCGTTTATGCACTTCGAGTAGAATACCATATTTACGTTCTGAAAGGCATAAATAAAAGTTTCGTCGACTATGCGGTCTTTAGTCTTTAACTTTGATAAATCTACCATAATAAGTTTGGAGTCGGGATCAACTTTGCAAGCATTCGTTGTATCCTCCACCTTTACCCAATCATAATAGAATACGATTTCTGTGAAATCCAAGTAATCAAGTTCTAGAATTTGTTGAATTATCCCATAATAGGTTAGCACCGTATTCTTTGGATTTTTATCACTTTTGCTAGAGATACAGGTGGTCAAGGCAGAAATTGATATTTCATTATTTTGTGTCAAAAGCTTTTCCTCATATGGATATGAAATGAAATCAAAACCGTTGGTGCGGAATTTTTTAAACTCTTTCGCACGAAAATTAGGACCTTTTGCTAGGAAAGCAAGTCTGGAAGAGACATCACCTCTTTTTAGAAGCTGCATTTATTAATGAATTTGTATTAGGGCATATTTTTACCACACATGAATAAATAACTGCACACATAAGATGTGAAAAGTACCTATTTTGACAACCATTCCCTAAAGTCAGTTGTCGTCCAATTTCTCTTTTGATTTTGGACAATTTCGTTCTCGTACTTCCTTCCGAAAAATTATAGAGTTTAGATCATAAAATAAAAAATACATATAATCAAAGAAGAAGAATTCAGTATATACTCACTCTCTCCAGTCTTGGACTTCATCTTGCGATTCGAAGACATGACGAGTTTCTTGCTCATATTGTAGGTTTGTGAGTTTCACCTCTTTAGGGTTCCCAAACGATAATTCATCCTCAAACTCGTCAGTTTCCTCTATCACTCGTTCTCCACAAGGATTAAACCTCCTCACCTCTTGTTTTGGCATATGTTCCCTTGCGTTTAGCGATGATTCCACTGTTACGTATTCTTCAGCAATCGACCCTCCAATATACCGTGTATTCTTTACATAATCTTTGAAGGTTTTCATCAAGCGCTCAAAAGGATACATCCATCGATACCTTACGGGACCACTAATAAAGCTTCATCGCATAAACGCACAAGCAGATGGATACTGATATCGAAGAATGACGGAGGAAAATATTTCTCTAATACACAAACTGCCTCAGCTAAAGTTGATTTCGCAGCTTTAATGTGCCTTATGTTTACCACTTTTGCACAAATTAGGGTAAAACACAAACTGATTTGCATAATTGCCCGACGGAGATCTTTGTGTTCAGAGAAGCAATGCCAAAATAATAACAGGATTAATTGGATGATTACGTGCCAGTCATGAGACTTGCACTGTTTTAAGTCATTTTCTTGGTAGCTTACTACCATACGTAAATTACCAGAATAACCTGTTGGAGTCTTCAAGTTGAACAAAGTGTCTAAGAGGATCTTCTTCTCACTAGTAGTCAAAGTGAAAGCAGTCGGGGGATAGAAATTATTCCTGTCGTTGGATCATTTATTAACCACAGTCTCTTCTTTATTTTCATATCTTGTAGATCTCGGCAGGACCGCTCTCCATCTTTGGAATGAGATCCACCCAGACATGTTCCTATCAAATGTTCTGCAACATTCTTCTCTGTGTGCATCACATCAATTATATGCCTTACACGATGATCTTTCCAATACGACAAATCAAAAAATATTGATCGCCTGGACCATGGCTTCGCTTTACTAGGGTCGTTCGGATCCTCCCTAGCTCTATGATTGATGTGTAGATGTCAGTGACATGAACTCGGAATCCGCTATTTCTCAACTTGTTGGCAAGATTCAATTTTACATGCATGTGGCGCGAGACATCACAGTGTATGTCAATACTCTCTGTACGCAGTTGTATCCATAACGGGTGGATTTTTTTTCCGCCTTAGCCAATAGCGTAACCAAGGTCAGGGCTATGTCGGGATTATGTGTGTGAAATATATTTTGTATAACGTCACCCAGTTTTCTGGTAGAGAAAATAGAATACGATCAAACAAGTAATCTTGCTGGATATCAAATCTACGATTTATAAGGTAGTTAAATTGTTCGATCTTTTTATTTCCGTACCTATAAATAGGATTACCCTCTATATGACGCATGCTAATAAAAGAGTTATGTGTGCGGTCTAATTGCAACCTCTCCCACTCTCGTTGTCAATAATTATCACCGTGCCTCATTTTTCCTGAGAAAAGTATACGAGGGCATGAATACGAGTCCTACTATTAAGGTTTGGGTTTGAAAGTTATGAGAGTTTAAAAGTATATGTGAAATCCCAACAACAACCCGCTATAATTGTTTATAACACATATTATAGTACTTACACACATATTGTAGTACTTACACACATATTGTAGTGCAAAAAATCACGACATGCATATAACCCCTAATATAATATGATGGCACGCATATAACCCCCCAATAAAATCACGGCAAGGTGGATGTAAATTTTTTTACTCATTAAAAATCCATTTAATTATATTTTGTTAAAAAAAATACCCACACATACAATCTAGGTTTATTGGCATAATCTATACAAACACACACATACAATCAATGGTTTATTGACATAATATATACATACACACATATACTATTTAGAGTTTACTAAACCCTAATATTATTTAGGGTTTACACACATACAATCTATACATACACACACATACTATTTAGGGTTTACATACATACAATCTATACATACACACACATACAATATATGGTTTATTGACATAAACATACATATACATATAAATCTATACACACACACACATATAAACATAAATCTATACATACACACATATACACACATACAAACGTAAATCTACACATACATACACAGAAATTATGACTTTAGATAGAAATCACGAAATCCAAATGAAATCAAAATGAATCAATACATACCAGGGTTAATCCAAATGTAAAATCGCCAAAATCCAACTCAAAATCGCCAAAATCGTTTAACCCTTGCAACGGCCAACTCTAACTCCAAATGAAATAAATGAAATAAGAAAGCAGCGGCGGCACTTTTTTTTAAGACCTGGAATTGGTCACGACCAAGAGCCGTGACCCCATACGCGTGACCTTTAAAATTAACGTTAGGCAGAGTTGGGTTATCCAGACTTGGTCACGGCCTAGAGCCGTGACCCACCACGCGAGACCTTTTTCCATGCTTGATTAAGGGTCGTGACCCTAAATCTGTGATGCGCGACCCTTCTACATCAACTCTAGTGCTTGAATGAGGGATGGTCACGATCCATAGCCGTGACCCACACCGAGAAATGGTCACGGCCCTAAGCCATGACCCTCAATGTGTGTACTCTCTTCTTCGTCATGCCATGGGTCACGGACTTGGGCCATGACCAATCCGCGACCAAGATTGGAAGGAATTTTGGCACGAGTTTGGGGATAAGATGGTCACGGCCCAAGTCCGAGACCACTGTGGACACGGACTTGGTCCGTGACCACTTCTAGAGCATCGATAATTTTGTGTGATAATAAATATGGTCACGCCAAACATTGAGTGGGTCACGGCCCAAGTCCGCGACCAGATGGTCGCGAACATGGGCCGTGACCCACTAGGCGTGACCATTCGTAGGATTTGGTGTAGTGTTAGTATATATGGGTTAAATCCTAAATCTAACTATTCCTAGCTTGTATTTTTGAGGAAATAAATATACAACTAGGGGAAATTATTCCTAACCATTTAAGGGAGATAATTCGGGTTAGGATGGTGCAAAATTGGTGTGGCACATAATGGGTATTTTTGAGGAAAATAAATTATAGAGTGAGACATTTGGGGTTCCTAAAAATAGTGTGGGAACTTATAAATAATTATTCAAGTGATATGTGTACCTTGGTTTAGTTGAAAGTAAAATCCAAGACTTACCTAAATAGGGGTGTTCGTGAGGAGTAATACTTGGAGAGGTATTTCGGTGGGCAATTTTATATAAGTAATTATGCTCGTAGAAAAGGTATTTATATACCTATTTTGGTTGAGTAAAATCCTACGAGGTGACTAGGATGAAATTTAGGATACGGGCTACAAAGAATTTAGCAATGGCGTTATGCATCCATGGACGACGATTATTATAGGTGATGAGATACCTACGGAATCAAGATACGTAGTGCGTATGCTATTTAATTATTACGATTTGGTATATTCAGGATTATATATACAAATCCTTATGAAGTTATTAAGGAGAGATTTGAATATTAAATAAGAGAGTACGTATTGGGGTAGTATTTTAAGTGGGTGAATGCTTATATTATTACGAATGGGAACATTCGAGGTTATTGGCTATCGCTATAAGAGTTTGGAAATTATAGCCATAATGTATTGATAAGTGATATAGATTATATATACGATTTCGTTAAAGTATATATAATATGGGACGAATAAATATATCGATGCTATTGGTATTAAAATCGTGCGGTGAGAAAAGCTAAGAAATAATATATTGAGGACTGGTTATAATCGATAAATACGTAGGATATTTGAGATATAAATATACTACGTATGGGATTTATTATATGGGCTATGCGTATGCCCTGATATTATTATACATATGGGTTAAATAAATACCTATGGGGAATTATGTATAGGTGAGATGAATACCTATTGTTATCATATGGTTGTGTAAATACCTCATTGATGTTATATTTATATAGGTGGAATGTGTACCCATATTATTGTTTATTATCTGTATGACATACCTACCATACTTGCTATCACGGGAGGTCGACTTTCGGAAGAGGACAATCTTATCTGGTGTGCCTTCGGGGGGATTTAGATTTGGTACCTTAAGAACATAGGATTGTGAAAGGCTTATATGTGAGTCGATATGTCTACTGATTATGGGAGCATAGGTATGTGCGTGACCCATGGGTATGTGAACTATGTTTGCCTCCAATATGTGTGATTTGTATTGATGCGGTTCCTGAGTGATTCGAAACGCGTGATCCTTATGTACATGATGTACCGGGATTTGATAGCAGAGTATGTGTGCACCACAGCTTAGCCTAGGGGTGCCAGATATGAATATATGTACTGAGAATAAAATACATGTATACTTGTGATGTTCCACCGTTGCTTAGTAAATATAAATGACTAAGCTACTTATATTATAGTTCGGTGGATTGATAATTATTCTTGTTGCGTATAGTATATTGTTTATATATTAGATGAGATATCATATAACGTAACCTTGTATAAAAGGTAAAAGAATGAATAAAGTGATGTACTCCTTCTAGTAGATTTATATCTGGATTTATATGAATATGGATCATAGGTTATAATGAGAACTAAATATATATATACAAGATGGTATAAGATGTGGTATTTACTGATGTCCTAATGGATCCCGACGATCAACATTGTCAAGTAGTAGTGTATCGGGGGAGTTCTTTGTTTGAATTTTGCTTCGCGAGACACCCCACGTACGAACGTAATGAGATGTTGGGAATGGGGAGAAGTTTAGTCATTAGTACTCGGATTTATGAGGATTATTAGAAGATGGGTAAATACATTAGTTAGGAAGGATAGCTTAACTAGGCTGTTTAAAAAGTATGCGATAGTGGTGCACTATTAGAAGAGGGGTGAGGTGTATCTCATGTGAGAGCGATACCAGTTTAAATATGAGAAATATCATATTTTGAAATATGGATTTTAAGCACTTGCTAAAACGTTTTCAAAACTCGGGCTCTGACCCGTTTCTCTATTCCCCCCCCCCTCTCTCTCTCTCTCTCTCTCTCTATATATATATATATATATATATATATATATATATATATATATATAGGTGTTCAGACACAGGGATGCCTAGATGATGATTCCTTCGAGTTAGACGTTTGCTGCAGCAGCTGTGGATGCAAGTATGCTTATTGTAGACACTTCTATCGTTGAGATCTTGATAGGAGGTATTGTAGAAACATTTGGGTTGATTGGCTAACTATACTCATTTATTTTTACCGCCTTTCAGTGTGGCATTCGATTTGGTTGTATTATTTTGTACTGAGTGTTCGGTTACTTAATTTCATTTAAGTTATTACATATAAACTGTTGTAATTATTTTATTTGAATAGATTGTAACAACTCTTTTATAATCTAGTATATAGTGAAACACCTTTAACAGTGGACGCAAGACCTCATATAAGGTTCGAACCAAATTAAATCATTTGTCTTATACTTTGAAACACTTATCCTCTCACCTATATGAGGTCTAGAGGGGAGCACCCGTGGGTATAAAGTCAAAAATGATATTAACAACCATTAGTTTAGAACCATCTGAAGGAGCAACAAGTTCTATTTCTTTTAAATTCACATCTTGCTCTATTCAAGATGCTGACCAATGCCATTTTGTCCAGGCCTTCCAAAGTAATGGAGGCTCAGTAAAAGAAGCTCTAAGATCAACTGGATAACATTCTTAGTAGGCTCTTTTTAACACCAATAGTAGAAGATCCAGTGGTGCCAGAGCATGATAGCACTAGGGAAAATCATGAGCCCAAGTTAGAGGAAGAGAGTGATCTAGAATGTGTGCCTAGGATCGACAATGATAAATAAACCATATTCCTGTGAAGGACATTTTGCCAATTCCTATATATCAATATCAAGGTGGTTCCATGGTGTATAAGCCCTGGAATAATGAGATTAATATGATGCAAGATCAGGGTGGGAATTTCCTTAGCTAGTACAAGACACCAACTCCAAACACCATAAAGTTGACTCTCTCTCCATTATCCAATTACGTCCAACATTATTCTCTTCCTCAAAAGTGGAAGATGCCTACTATCAAAACATTTGATGGATTTAAGAACCCAAATAATCACCTTTAGACCTACAGATCGCTCATGCTTCTTCAAGATACCCCAGATGAGGTCCTGTGAAAAGCGTTTCACGTTACCTTTAAGGGAAATTCTAGGAACTATTTTATTAAGATGAAGACAGGGACTATCACAAGACTTACTAATCTAGAAAGGTCCATTTTCATATAATTCATTGGGTCACAGAGGATGAGGAACATGATACCCCCCTTCTCCATTTGTAAAAAAATGCGCCTCTCAGGGAATATGTCTATAAGTTAAACGAAGAAGCCCACCAGGTTGATAATTAACATGACATCATTTGTATAGAGGACTTTATCTCTAGCCTCACCTTAGAAGACTTACTGAGGTCTTAAAGAAAGAAGCCTCCAAATCCATGATTGAGATGCTCGAAAGATCTCATAAATATGTAGATGACGAGGATTCGATCTTAGCAATGCATATTCCATAACCTCTCCCCAGTAGGGGTACAAGAAAAATGTCTTCTCCTATCTTAGAAAGACCTCAAAAGAAGTTGAGGCCAAGAAAAAGGAGAGCAGAGATAAGAAGACTGGGCCTTTATAGGCCAAGCATTTCACCCTTATCACGACCATCAAAGAGGATATCATTGCAAAAGTAGAAGCTTAAAATCTTTTACCTCAACCAAATCCATTGAGGATTACGGACAACAAAAGAGATGTAAGGACATATTTTCGAATCGAGTTGATTTTTGTTTTTTGGATTATTTCGTATTTGGTCAAAACCTTTGAGTAATAGGTTAGGACTTGATTCTGTTTACTTTTCAAGACTATGACGTTTTTGATTAAACATAATAATGACTAAGTTAGAGTGCCTATATCATCGTGTCATATTGCGTGCCTGTTTCATCTTCAACGTTTTAGGATCTCTAAGGTATGAATGCGCTTATTTTTTTATCCTTTGGTATTTATAATTACGTGTTGTTTTTAATATTGCTTGAGGGTTATTTTGAAAATATTTTAAAGGAAAAATAAATTTTATTTTAATGTCATTTGAATGGCATCACTGTCTTCTTTCGAACGAGGTGCCCATATCGTTCAAACGACATTGAAAAGAGCATCAAATGAGAAAATTGTATATCTCAGAAAAATATTGTTTAAATCTCGTTCGAAGTCTAATCAAACGAGATATGCATTTTTATTCCAAGATTTTTTGTTTGGTTCAAAAGAGATTGCGTCTTCATTCTAATAACCTCTTATTTTCGTTCGAACGAGCCCTGAAAAATTATTTCTCCTTGAAAAATGGGTATAAAGGAAACCTAACATCAGTTTAAATGTAAATTCAGCAAAAATCAGTATCCTATACACTTCTAAAAAACCTCTAAACCCTAGATTTCACCCATCTAGTTTAATATCTAAGTTTCAATTCATATATGCTTTGATATCTTTATTTGGGAAACTTGGTTTAATACTCTTCTCATATGAATATTTATTTCGTGCAGTGAAATTCGTGGTTACTGCTGTTCACACACGGTGGACTTCGTGTTGTGATGTTGCTGTGAAGAAGCAGTGGACTCCGTGTTCAGATTCGTAGACGGTTGCTGATTCTGTTCGATATATATAGAGGTTTGTATGGACTTACACATTTTGGTAGCTTTGCGGGTGGACTCCTACATGTCACTGTAGTGGATATAGAGAAATTAAGAGCGTCAAGGATTGCGAGGTCATCAAGGTCGTTCTGTAAGTTTGTTGTCGTGTCCTTTGTAATTTCGTACATAGTGAAATTTGCATGTTTGGGCCGTTTGAGTTTTTTCCCACTGTGGGGTTTCCTCGTACATCGGGCATTGTGTGATTGATTTACTTTATCTTGTTATCACCTAGATGTATGGTTTAGGACAAGATAAAATTGGTTAATCATTTTAATACAATAATCGTTTAATTTGTGCTAAGTTAAATTGGTTTAACTTAAGTTAAATAAAATTTGAAAATTTAAAAAATAGTGGTTTTCTTATTTTTTTCCCTATTCATATTAGAACCCTTATAGGACTTTCAAGTGATATTAGAGCGGTTGTCTATAGTGTTTTTTATCATGAATTTAGGTAGTTTTTATATGGAGGGTCTGTCTCTTTATAGGCCACCGATGTTTAATAGGTCTAATTATACGTACTATAAAATGCGTATGAAGTCATCACTTAAGGTTATAGATGAATGGATATGGTTAGATGTTATTAAGGGGTGGACCCCACCCATGACTTTAGTAGATGAACTTCCTGTTCCTAAACCCGTAGAATGTTTGAGTGAGGATGAGCACAAATTGGCTAATTATATTTCATGTGGTTTAAATGCTTTGTTTTATATGGTCACATCGGAAGAATTTTGTAAGAGGTAAAGACATGGGATATAAGCTCTAACACTAATTTAAGAATGCTAAGGCTGGTTCAAATAAACCCGAGTTCAATATTTTTAAAAATTTTCAATTTTAATGATTGAACTAAATTCACCCAATTAAACTTAGCACCAATTAAACCTTTCTTGTGAAAACTGGTTTACCAAATTTTATCTTTTACCCTAGACATGCATCTAGGTGATAATAGATAAATTAAATAAATCAAACCATAAGACGCCGATGTACGAGGAAACCACTAAGAAAAAAACCTTGGACAACCCAACTAGACAATCACTATATTATGGTTTTACAAAGAATATACAGTAGACTTACACAACGACTCGATCCACGATAAGTTTTGATGCTCTTGTATCTTTAACTCCTCCTCCACGGTGCAACACAGGAGTCCACCTATGCAAGGTCCATAACAAACGAGTCCATATGTGCCTCGGTATCCTCCGATGCAGCTTGACAACTGTCTACGATTCAAAACATAGAGTCCATCGCTTCTTTACTGCAATGAGCATATACGGAGTCCACTGCATGAAGACATGTTCTTCTTGTGATGGAAGAAATAAACCAGGTACCCAAAAAAAATCTCAAAGTATGTGAGTTATGAATCTTGGATCTTGTAAACAAAAGGGTGAAACTTTTGGAGTTAGAACTTTTAAAATAGGCCTGCTTTTCGTTTTCGTCAAAATTTTGCTTCTTAAAATAAAAACAGAGTCTGAAAATCCGTTTGTAGAAAAGTTAAGACGGAGCATCGTTCGTCTAACGACCTCAACAAAATTAAAACAGTATATCTCATTTGAAAACATGGATCAAATTTTTTTTGAAAGACATGGACACGTCATTTGAACAACCAAAATGACTTTTAAATCTCTGCCTACAGTAAACTCAGAAAGCATATTTTCGAAAAAATTAAGTTCTAAACAATTTTAAAAACAGAACACCCTTATACAAAATTCCAAGGACTTATGATATAGTATAAGTTTATACCTACAAGATCCTAGGCATATGTGAAGACAAACTTGACATGATAAACATGGCTTAGAATATGTACTCTTCTAAGATTGGCCACTATGTCTTCATCAAATAATGTTAGAGGCTCATGGGATCATCAACTCAAAGTCTATCCTATAACTCAAACGTTTTGTCTGGAATTGTGCCAATTACAAACAAATTGACTCGATTGAAAATTTTTCCTGACAAATCTCTCCCTTTGGCTATTCTGGACAAAACTAAAACAAAAATCCTATGGGCCATCAAGCTCTCTAAAAAGACTCATTCTTCCCCCCCAAAAAAGTACAAACGCACGACAAACATATAAACATGAGTTTCTTTGTTTTTCTTGAAAACTTTGCTGCTTTGATGTAAACCTGTAATCTTGCACACTTAAACACACCTTCAAACCCAAAGAGAATATAACAAGTATAAATCCGCAAACGAATAAACATATAACAATATCTAAATAATCTCAACCTAGGTACGACGTCTCCCCTTAAGATAAAGATATCCTAATCATGCAAAGGAAATATACTATTTCTCCCCCTTTTTGTTCAGGATTAGACAAAGAAAGATTGCATAAATAAATACTCCCCAAAATTTAAGGTCCCCCTAGATATGTGATTATAAGATACCAATACTAATCAAAGGGATATGGGAATAAATCATGCAACTGTGTATAGTGTAGAAAGCACGCAACATGGTAAATAAATCATAAATAATCCAAAACAGATCAAGCATGTGATAATCATGGACTAAATGTAAACCGCAAAGACTCAAAACCCAATATCATATATAATATATGCAAAATATGTCAAATAAAATCCGGCACACATATATAGGTATAAGCGATCACACAACATTACACAAAACACATAACCTTTACACGATAGCAGTATCGATGTGTCCAAACATGTGGGATTGAATGAATAGGTGTGAACTAGTAACAAAGGAATTATAACTCAAACACTAAAATATGTTCAAGAAGTTATAGTTGACCATAAAACTTTATCAAACTAATCTTTGCCTCAAGTGAAAAATAAATTTGAACTTAATGAACAAAACAAGAACAATGCACACAAACCTAGAATATTAATGATTGTACAAATTAATAGCGCCGTGACAAAATAAGCATAACTAGGTATCATTGTGCAAACCCGTTGATCTTTAACTAAACTCACTCAAAAGATAAACGTAATCATATTTTTATTCTTTTCTTTTCTTTTAAGTGATTTCTTGATGGGAATGATGACCCCCAATTTTAAATTTCACAAAAATTAATTTCCTTTTTGAAGATGCGGAATAAGGATGGCTCAACACAACACACACAACCCCTAATTTTAATTTCTTTCAAATTAAAATTAAACTAAACTCAAAGTGACATTTAAATTAGATAACACAAAATATTCGCTTAAACCAATTTAATCCAAGTCCTAGAAATTTGTCTAACAATTAATTAATTCAATTTTGCAAATTAGGTCAAACCAAATTTTATGCAATAAAATTAATGACTTGAACTAAATTAATTAAACATTACCCAAAATAATTTTAGCACCAACTTAAGCATGAGTAGTGATTTAAACGAATTTTATCTTTTACCTAAGCATGCATCTAATATGAAATTGGCGAAAGATAAAATAAACAAATAACCACTACGCCACGATGTACGTGGAAAAACCCACAACGGGAAAAAATCTCGGACGACCCTAGCCTCAAATCCACTAAGTACGGTTTTACAAATACAAGACAGTAAGACTTACAACACTCGACTTGACTCCGTCTAAGCCCCGACGTTCCTTCTTGTACACACCTCTGCCTAGAGAATAACCACGGAGGTCTACCGCGGTCTCAATTTCCACTGATCGAACTTTTTCGATCACCGCCACCCGAACAGGGAGCCTTTCTCCAAGTGGGTATGTCACAACAGACAATCTTCTTCTTTGTGGGATGTAGAAGCAAACCCAAACTCATCTTCTTTGAAGAGTAGAGAAAAACTCGGTGCCAAACACTCCAAGCAAGATATATATATATATATATATATATAACGTTGAATAAATAAACTATGGGTGTAAACAAAAGTGTTTCTGAAATAATGTTCTTGAAAATGCAAACACTCAAAACATGAACTTTTGAACTTAGAAATTTTCTCTCTCAAAAAGGTATTTAGAAAATGTCAAAAGTTAGTTTTCAAACATGGTTCCCGCATATGTAACTTCTGCCAAGAGTTAGTGGGTAAAAGAAAGTGGGAAGATGGGGAAAAACTGATTAAAACTGCCAAAAAAAATTCCTGCCATAAATCTTGTTCGAACGAGATTTTCATTCGAACGAAGTTTCGTTCGAACGACACTTATAATGAAGTTTCAGTTGCCAAGTGGAAAAATTTATTGGCAAACTCGTTCAAACGATAATATCGAACAAACTTCTAGAATGCTTAAAATTCAATTTTTAGCCCAGAAACTTATTTTAAAGTTTTAAAGAAACCTTCTGAAATTAAACATCAATTTAAAATAAAATCACACCCAATTAACATTATTCAAAGCTACTATATATATGTAATGCATTCATACCTTAGGAGGAAATGGAACAATGTTGGTGACGTAGAAACGAGGTACAATAAACCCGACATATGATGAACCTTTAATATCTTGGCTGCTACGTCTTCAACTAACACGTCATAGGCTTGAATGGATACACTTCAACACTGTCCTATGACTCAAACATTTTTGTCCGGAGTTGAGCTAACACAACATTGAGACTCAATCGGAGACTTATTTCCTTACAAATCTCCCCCTTTGGCTATTCCAAGACAAAACACAAAAACAAAAAATCCTAAAGGGCCGTCAAGCTCTTCTAGACTCAAACATCCCACCCAAACTTGACTCAAGACCCAAGGATCAAAATCTTTGCTGATGAAAGTTACCATTTATAAGAATCCCTGCACACTCAAGCAAACTATCAAACGCATAGGGAATATCAAAATATAAAATGCAATTTACTCCCCCTAAATTAATTCTCCCCTTTAACAAATGTGATTTACCTAAGAAGGTCGCAACTCCCCCTAAGTTAAATATCCTAAACTTAGATAAGATTATAACATGATTAGATGCCATTTCTCTCCCTATCATTTCTCCCCCTTTTTGTTCAGGAATAGACAAAGCTGATAGAAATAATAAAACCAAAGTGCATACAAAGCAAAGAACATGAAAGTATGTAGGCAACAAAAGCATAACTAATCCAAATAAAAATTAATGGATACCAACTAAGATGAAAGAAAATGATACCAATATGATACATAAAGTATTAAGAATGTGATATCAATAAAGAATGCAACAAGATAAATACCAATCATGAAGTAGAAGTATAGATGGACTAGAAAGCAAGGCAAAGACAAATAAAATACCTCGTATATGAGTACATAATAAATATCATTAACGTACACGCACATATACTAGGTATAAACACCACAAATGACACAAAATATAATAAGCTTTTCACACTTGTATGGCAAAAATGTGTCATATGAAAACGGAAGTGTTGGGGTGTGAACTAGTAACAATTAAATTTAGACCCAATCACTTAAAACCTGTTCACGGAGTTCTCATTTGATTGGAAACTTGATCACATTTGAATATAACCTCATGTGACAATATAAATTGAACTCAATGAATAAACATACACAATGCATACAAGCCTAGAGTTTTGATGATTCTACAAACCAATAGAGTCATGACATTGAAAGTACAACTAGAATAAATGGACCTTGTGTAAACTGTTGATATACCATTAAAACTCCCTCAATTTAAGCATATTATTTCAATCTTTTGAATGAATACATCAACTAAACAAAATAGGCATTGAAAAATATTTTTCTTTTAAATCCATTTTCTTTTAGGTCTTGGGACCACGTATCTCTTTTAGGTCCAAGCAAACAGTGGCTTACTCGCAAAGGATGATTTTTCCTTTCGGAGCCCTTCCCCGTGCACATTTATATATATAATCTTTTATCGGTCAATTCTCGCGTGCAACGGATTTTAACATGCACTAGTCCTCCTAGGTCACATAAAATGTAGATGACAAGATTGGTAGGAGAACACCTCAAAAAGCTCAAATATACATGTGAAGTTATAATTTCAAGTGAGCTCGTGCATGTGTGAATTGAGGCATATAAAAATAGAATCCATTATATACACACAAAATCCAACTACTCCACATAAGCATGGTAAAGAACATTTTAAGGATTGGCAATCTAAACCAAAAGTTCTAGCTACATGGAAGCGAAAAAGAAGGGATTCAAACACAAATATATGCCACATAGAGTGCATCAAACTAAAATACGCACAAAAAAAATCTTTTTGAGTTTCTGAAATTTTTTAACCAAAAATAAAAATATTTACTCAAAAGACAAACGAAATCATTTTTATTTTTCATAAAGCCTAAATCACTAACAAGGTAAAACACAAATGATAAACAAAAATCTTTTTGTATTTTTCATTTAATGCAAACTAAAATGAAAGAAGTATAACACAAAAGATAAACAAAAATCATAATTCTAGCATGTGATATGTGATAAAGCAATGACTAGAAAATGATATGTAAGCATATGATTAGCATGATGATATATCATGAAGCACAAAAGCTAAAGTATGCAAACTACTAACACATTCAACCTTTAGATTTTTCAAGGGAGGAAGCATGTGAAAGTAAATGAGAATAAAAAATCCTATTTTGTAAAGCTACCAAGTCGGATCTCCTAACCCAAACTAAAGACGAATAACTATCTCGGGGTGTAGGAATCTTGGCTACCTCGGTTGCCTTACGTTGGAATTTTCTAAGACCTCGTTTAAGATCAAAACAAAATTTCCTAAGATGAACTTTTAGACCACAATGTGAGAACCTAAAGATTCGGCGAAAAAACTTACCTAAGGAATGATCTATAACATTCTTCCTAGATGATTCTCCTAAAATATTGGTTTTGGCTTTAAGATATGATTCATTATAAGTATCGAAGCCTAAACCACAAGTGTCATTTTTAATTTGGACCGTTCCGAATATTTTATCTTATTTCTTCGAACGACACTCCAAATCAAATTTGACTTTACTAGATACTTTTGATTTATTTTCTAATTCTAAAATGTTAGACTCTAATAAAATATTCCGCTCTTCAAACACAAGAAGCTCCCTTTCCAAGGATTCCATTAAACCTTTAAGGCTATCTCTCTCGCCTTCTACATATTCATGCTTCTCACGAAGAGCTCTCTCACGTGTCTTAAGGTCTTCCACTAAAACACTCTCATTAATGACCTCGATACGCTCTTTAAAACTATCTTCTAACTTCAAATTTGCTCTTTTTAATTTGATATATTCTTCATATAATTCTTAAAATGCAAATTGTAGTTCACTCACATCAACCTCATCATCACTTTCTTTCTTTTTTTCACTCTCACAACCATCAAAAGCAAGGGAATCATAAACTTTGACCTCAGAAGTGTCATGTATTTGAATATCTTCATGGGAAGATTCATTATCGGTACCCACATGACTAGCCATAAAATCCACAAAGTTGGGCTTAGTGGGGGAATTGGGTCCCTCTTCCTTATTACTATCACTAAGGGTTTCATTATAATAAATTGGTTGCTTA
The DNA here is from genome assembly GCA_949130495.1 of Sambucus nigra. NCBI lineage: Eukaryota > Viridiplantae > Streptophyta > Magnoliopsida > Dipsacales > Adoxaceae > Sambucus > Sambucus nigra. The sequence goes on from OX422212.1 coordinate 369,616,720, forward strand.
CCCTATCTCCTTAGTTTAGTGGGGAACTCTTTCTCCCTATGGCCATAACCCTCACAACCGTAACACCTATTTGACTCGTCCCTATTTAAATTTTCAATAAAGGTTTTAGGGATCTTCTCGTCTTTGTCATGCTTAGAATTTTCAAATTTCTTAAAATTATTTTTAAATTTATCTTTGTTAAATTTAAGAAATTTTCGAAACTTCCTAGTAAACATAGCCATATCGTCCGAGTCACTCTCACTTTCGCTCTCTACTACTTGTTTTCCCTCCTTTCGGGCTTTCAAAGCAACGCCCTTTTCTATTTTCTTTTCAGTTTTAAAGGGAAACAAGTCTATTTCATAGTTTTGTAAATCACTTACGAGCTCTTTTAATTTCGTAGAGGCTAAAGTGGGTAAAGAATTTAACACGGTCACCTTAGGAATAAATCTATCAGGTAGGGACCTTAAAATTTTCTTTACTACTCGGTTCTCGGGTATTTTCTCTCCCAAATTAAAAGATGAATTAACTATATCGAAAAGTCTAGCATAAAATTCATCAAATGTTTCTTTTTCACTCATTTTGATAGTTTCAAATTGAGTGGTGAGCTTTTGGAGTTTCGAAGCTTTTACGACACTAGTTCCTTCATGAGTGAGTTGTAAAATATCCCAAGCTTCTTTAGCGATTTCACACATCATAATGCGACGGAACTCATCCGGTGTGACCGTGCTAAACAAAGCATTTAAACCACGGGAATTAAAATTTGCAATTTTAAATTCATTCTCACTTCATCTATCAGTGAGTTTTGGAACACACTCATTATCTACTAAATGTGTAGGTGGGGACCACCCATTAATGACTGACAATCAAACCCTCTCATCGATAGACCTAACTGCCGATTTCATGCGCGCTTTCCAATACGCGTAGTTAGAACCATTAAAAATAGGAAATTTTGAAAATGGGGAAAATTACATTTTAGTAAAAACTAATTCAAAGGATCTTAAATGCAATAATTTAGCGATCCCGCTCTGATACCACTTGATGGGAATGATGACCCCTAATTTTAAATTTCAAAAAATTAATTTCCTTTTTGAAGATGCGGAATAAGGATGGCTCAACACAACACATACAAAAACCTAATTTTAATTTCTTTCAAATTAAAATTAAACTAAACTCAAAGTGACATTTAAATTAGACAACACAAAATATTCACTTAAACCAATTTAATCCAAGTTCTAGAAATTTGCCTAACAATTAATTAATTCAATTTTGCAAATTAGGTCAAACCAAATTTTATCCAATAAAATTAATGACTTGGACTAAATTAATTAAACATTACCCAAAATAATTTTAGCACCAACTTAAGCATGAGTAGTGATTTAAACCAATTTTATCATTTTACTTAAGCATGCATCTAATGTGAAATTTGCGAAAGATAAAATAAATAAATAAATAACCACTACGCCATGATGTACGAGGAAAAACCCACAACGGGAAAAAATCTCGGACGACCCTAGCCTCAAATAAACCATAAGAAATAACATGTGAAGCATCATGTGAAAGCATGTGAAAATCAACCAACCTAACATTTGGCATCTCTAAAACTGATTTCCTAACCTTAAAAGGTGTGTACCTAACTCAAGAACCCGATGGGACACTATCCTTAAACTTCCTAGGACCTCTTCCAAGATCAAAGCAAAAATACCTAAGGTGACCTTTCCTAACACAATGTGAACATGTGTAAATGGGAGGAATGTTACCTATGGGTTGACCTTTTCTAACGTCCTTGGTTTTGTTTGACCCTCTAAAACAAACTATGGTTTTGGATTTATCACTTTAAGTATTAGAAACATACGAGCCATCACTACTCATACTACTCGAGTCTTTTAAATCATCTTTTAACTTCAAAATTTTAGACTCAAGAAAAGAATTTGACTCTTCCAATTTTAGGGACTCCTTTTTCATATTTTTAATCATTCCTAGAAGGTTATCTCGCTCCCTGATGATGCTAAGATTTAGCACCACTAGATAAGTGATGATGAGCTCAAACAGTAACAATAATAGCAACCATAGAGATGTATATGCGTGTAAGTGTATAGAAGGGTATGAGTATAATAGGAATAAGACAATGTTGTATAGTGGTTCAGCCAATTAGGCCTACATCCACTGTGAGTGTGTGATCCACTAAATATGGGCACTAATGGCCTTGGATACAATGCACATAAGCTCATTCTCTCTCTACTGTGTGTACAAGCAGAGTTTTATCTAGGGTTACAATTATCAATCCCTTTACAAGGTTGAAGGTAACAAGTATATATAGGGCTTGGGGGGAGTAATGTACCCTCAAGCATGCATGGTGCATGTGAATGATAATATAGCCAATTCCCTGCTGACACCTGGATGTACCACTTGCAATTAATGATGACATAATATTCATTCACATGAGGGAGTGATATTATTATAATGTTCTTATCCACGTGCCATATGAGTCCCACGCGTCTCCCAAATTATGCGCTATGATGATGTCACCCTCGGCCTAAGATGCCAGGCCGAGGTTAAAGTTGATGCTGGCATCAGGTTCGACTGAATGTGGCATCGTACTGTTAATCCCTCGTACTTTCGTCTGGGCCATGATGAGGGGTCGAAACTCTTAAAGGGTCATTTTGGCCATGATGAGGGGTCGGCCCCTTGAAGGGTTATTTGGGCCATGATGAGGGGTCGACCCCTTGAAGGGTTGTCCAGTCCATGATGGGGGGTCGACACCTTGAAGGGTCGTCTGGGCCATGATGAGGGTTGACCCCTTAAAGGGTCGTCTGGGCCATAATGAGGGGTCGGCCCCTTGAAGGTTCGTCTGGGCCATATTGGGGGATCATCCTGGCCGATACTTCCTGTAATGGAGCCATAGTCTTTGGGCTCATCTTGGGCCTGAGCCCCCATCTAGGTGGAGGATGCCCTCGGCCTGGCCGAGGGTATATATGGGTATATCACTCCCCCTCAATGAAAGAAAACTTATCCCTAAGAGTCTTCTCACATGTCGTACAATCACTGATAAAATTATTTTTATCCTTTTTGGCACAAACACAAACCCTAGAATTTTTCAAGTCCTCCAATTCTTTTTCTAAGATAATCACTCTATTATCACTCTCTTCCTTGAAAAATTTTAAAGATTTAAAGTCATCATACAATGCAATAAACTTCTCACGAATGATATCTCTTTGAGTTTGAAACGTTTGGAAATGTTCGAACATATTTTTAAAATAGGAATTTTCTTCTTCAAGAATTTCAATTCTTTTTGCAAACTTCAAATTTAAAATATTTAATTCATCAAAACTAGGGGAATCCATTGAGAGAAAAATAAAACAAGCCAAGAGAGAGAAACAAATAACCACCCAAAAATAGTAAACAAGGATCTACACAATAACTAAGTGCAACCCGCTCTGATACCAATTCATAAAAGGTAAAAACATGAGCTATAAGCTCTGATACCAATTTGAGAATGCTAAGGGCAGTTCAAATAAACACAAGTTCAATATTTTTAAAAATTTTCAATTTTAGTGATTAAACTAAATTCACCCAATTAAACTTAGCACCGGTTAAACCTATATTGTGAAAACTGATTTACCAAATTTTATCTTTTCACAAAAACGTGCATCTAGGTGATAACAGATAAATTTAATAAATCAAACCACAAGATGCCGATGTACGAGGAAACCACTAAAGGAAAAAACCTCAGAGGACCCAATTAGACAATTACTATGATATAATTTTACAAAGAATAGACAATAGACTTACACAACGACTCGATCCACCATAAGTCTTGATGCTATTATATCTTCAACTACTCCTCCACATTGTAATGCAGGAGTCCATCTACGAAAGGTATAAAACACACGAGTCCACATGTGCCTCAGTATCCACCTATGCAGTTTGATAACTGTCTACGATTTAGACACATAGTCCACCGTTTCTTCACCGCAATCAACATGTACATAATCCTTCGCACAAAATAGAATTTTTTTATGATGGAAGAAATAAATTAGGTGTTCAAATAAATCTTAAAGTATATGAGTCTTGGATATTGTTTATCAAAAGGATGAAAATTTTGGAGTTAGAACTTTTGAAACAAGTTTTCTTTTCATTTTCGTCAAAAGTTCATCTCTCAAAATAAAAATAGAGTATGAAAACTCTTTTATAGAAAAGTTTGGGCAGAGCATCGTTTGAATAATTTTGAGCTGTCGTTCGAATGAGATAGAGATCTCGTTTGAATAAGATTTCATCTTCTTCTAACGACCTAGTAAAATCAAAACAATACATTTCATTTGAAGCTCGTTTGAAAGAATGGATCGAACGACCTAAGGATGTCGTTTGAACGCTATGGACATGTCGGTTGAATAATCAAATCAAATTTTAAATATTCGCCTATGATAAGCTCAGAAAGCATATTTTTGAAATATTATGCTCCAAACAATTTTAAATATAACACCCTTATAAAAAATTCTAAGGACTCATAAAATAATATATGTTCATACTTGCGAGACCCTCTGCATATGTGAAGACAAATATGACATGATAAACACGGCTTAGAATATGCACTCTTTGAAGCTTGGCCACTACGTCTTCATCAAAAAATGTCATAGGATCATGGGATCATCAACTCAAAGCCTATCCTATGACTCAAATGTTTTATCCAGAATCATGCCAATTATAAACAAATTGACTCTGTTGGAAATTTGTCCTTACAAAGTTTCGTTCTATTATGACTTGTGAGACATCCAAAGAAGCTTGGGATATACTCTAACTAACCCATGAGGGAACTAATTATATTCCATTAGGATGGAGGAGAGTGAAACCTTTAGTGAGTTCTATGCTATATTGTCTGATATTGTGAACTCGTCTTTTAACTTGGGGGAGAGAATACTGGAAACCCAAGTTGTCAAGAAAATATTAAGGTCCTTACCCAAAAGATTTAATTCTAAAGTGAGTGTATTGAATTCCTTGGATACTATAGACTCTACAAAACTCGAAGAGCATGTAGGTGATCTTCAAACCTATGAACTCGATATGTTTTCCTCCAAAAATATGAAAAAAGATAAGGGCATTTCTTTGAAAGCTCGAAAGGAGGAAACACTTGTTTTGAATAACGAGTCTAACATCAATTTTGATAATATGACTATGTTTGTAAAGAGGTTTAAAAAATAATCAAAAGATGAAAATAAGTTTGAGAAAAGCAAGTTTAACAAGGTTATAAAATTCCAAAAAAAAACATAGTGATAATTTTAAGAGGGTTGATTCAGATAAATGCTTTGGGTGTAAGGATATGGCCATAGGGAATCTGAGTGTACCACTAAGTTAAGGAAGCAAGGCAATAATCTTAAGATATATAATGGCACCCTCAATGATAGTGAACCGATAGAGGAGCTTCATTTCCCCATTAAGTGCAACTACAATGCGTTCATGGCTAATCATATGAGTCTTGATGAAAAGTATTTTGATGAAGATAATAATGTGGATAATGGTTCTAAGGCCAAGTATGATACCCAAGTGAGTGGTGGTGAAGAGAGTGGTGATGATGTAAAAGAAGATGATTGATAAGAGGAAGAGAGTGAACTTCAAGTTGAATTCTGAGATTTATATGCGGAGATAATGAAATTCCAAAAGTCTAAATTAAAGTTGGAAGATAGGTTGAAGAAATGTGCCATAGGGAATGATGAGAGTAAATTAATTGAGGATCTAAGATAACGTGAGAAGACTCTTAGGGAGAAGCTCATGTTTGTTGAGGGGGAGAAAGATAACATTAGTGGTTTAATGGAAATTTTAAAGAAGGACTCCCTTGGTTTAGATGAGTCTTTTCGTTTGTTCGAGTATAGGATTGTTGAGTTAGAAGAGATATTGAGAGACTAGAGTAATGTCAAATTTGAGTTAGTGTCAAGGTCAAAAAAGTTGAATAAAATATTAGGCACTGTCCAAATCAAAGATGATAATTATGGGGTTAGCTTTGATGATCGACATGCTTCCGCTACTAAAGCCAAGACCATGCTTTTGATAAAGTCGACCGTTGCTACGGATGTTAGAAAAAGTAAACTCTTAGGTAACATTCCTCGTCGTGTCTTCACATGCACACATTACGATTGGGAAGGTCACCTTATGCGTTTTTGCTTTGATCTTAGGAAAGGTCCTAAGAAGTATAAGACTAGAGTTATTGAGAATCCTAAAATCCGAGATCATCACTTTACACCTATGTGGGCTAGGAAATCAGATCTAGAGGATTTAAATGTTATACTTGCTAATTCTTGAATGCTTGGACATGTAATTCTCATGCTAAATTTACTGATTGATTGTGTTTGCATGTTTTCATTAACTAGGTTTTACACTTCATTTTATATATGTTTGCTAGCTCTACACCATATATCGCTAATGGTCACAGTTTTGACCTGTGACCACCAGAATGGGTCACGATCTTCATTTGTGACAATATTAAGTGTGATAAAATTATGGGTCACGATCGATACTCATGACCCACAGGAGAGAAACCGGGTCACCATCACTACCCATAACCGCGACACTACAGTGGGTCACGAGCCAGGCCCGTTAACCAGAAAGGGGAATGTGGGTCACGATTTTGATTCATGACCACAACATCATGGGGGTCACTTTTAGTCACGGTCAATGACCGTGACCCAAGAGGGGGAATTTAGGTCACGATTTAGACCCGTGACCCCAATATCATGGGGGTCACTGTTGGTCATGGTCTTGAATCGTGACCCCTAAATTTTTTATTTATAAAAAAATATTTTGGTCACGGTCAAGAACCGTTTCCACATATATTTTTTTAATTGAAAATAAATAGTTATGGACCATGATAAACTGCATTATTTTAATTTAAAAAAATATATATGGTCACATTTATGGACCGTGAGCAAATAATTTTTATTTATTTATTTTTCTCATCTAAAAATAACCTGTACATTTTTTAAACCTGTTTACATTTTTAGAAATATATATTTCTCCAATATGTAATAAAAGTTAAAAAAAGCTTGCTTGTGTGAATATGTAGTAATACAACACAAGTTAACTGAACGCATGTTTGCATGAATATGTAATAAAATTCAATGCATGCTTATGTGACTATGTTCAACAGAAAATAAAATGCAATGCATTTTTCATGAATATGTACAATATAAATAAAAATATAGCGAATTCGTGCGTGAATATATTCCAAATGTTCATTCTCTATTAAGGTCTGCAATCGAAACTTCAAAAATGTAACAAGTGGTAAGTAACAAAGGACTTGAATCCAAAAAATACCTTTGGAATGCCTACGTAGCCAAAAACGGAATCAAAATCATTGTAGTACGTTAGATGAATAGGGTTAGGGACTAACCCATAATTCGAATCTAGGGTGTCTCTTTTGATTTATGAAAATTTAAGTCAAATGTGTTGAAAAGGTAGAAAATTATGAGAACACTCTAAATTTGAAATTTTTGTATAGGTATCCTCTTTTCTTAGTTTTTTATGTACGAAAATATATCTCAATGGATAATTGTGAGAACACTCTAAATCCGTTTGTTTTACGTTTTCACCCTTCTAAGTCATATTTCAAAGTTTTACAATTATTGGCATGTTCTCTAACCGAGTATCCCATGACTATGTGGTCAGTTGCTATATGTTTGGTTGGTCCCGTGCAAGGTGTCCATGCCTCTTACGGGGGTATTTGGGGGTTATTTTACATTTTCACCGTTCAAAGACATGTTTTCAAGCCTAAGTAAAATTATTTGCAATTTTTGGTAATGTTATCTAACCAAGCATCTCGTGACTATGCGATTATTTGTTACGTGTTATGTTGGTCCCGTAGGAGGTGTCCGTGCCTCTTGTCGGGCAGTTTAGGGGATGTTTTGCATTTTAATCCTTCAACGACATGTTTTCAAGCATAAGTTTAACTATTTGCAATATTTGGTCATATTCTCTAATTGACCATCCCATAACTATTAGTTCAGTTACTATGTGTTATGCTAGTCCCGTACGAGGTCCCGTTCCTCTTTCGGTGGCTTTGAGGACTATTTTACATTTTCACCCTTCAACCACATGTTATAAAGCCAAGGTCTAACTATTGTCAATTTTTAGTCATGTTCTCTAATCGGGCGTCCTCTGACTACGTGGTTAGTTACTACATGTTAGGTTGGTCCCGTGTAAAGTGGTTGTACCTCTTGTGGTGGCGTTTGGGGACTGTTTTGCATTTCCACCCTTGAATGGAATGTCTTCATGCCTAAGTCTAACTATTTGCAATTTTTAGTTATGTTATATAACCGAATATCATGTGACTATATGGTCAGTTGCTACATGTTATGTTGGTCTCCTACGAGATGTTCGTCCCTCTTACAAGGCGTTTGGGGACTATTTTGCATTTTCATCCTTTAACAGTATGTTTTGAAACCGAAGTCTTACTATTTGTAATTTTTGGTCATGTTCTCTAACTGGGCATCCCATGACTACTCTATCAGGTGCTACATGTTACGCTGATCTCGTGCGAGGCATCTGTGCCTTTTTGCCAGGTCGTCTAGGGGATGTTTTACATTTTCATGCTTTAACGACATGTTTTCAAGCCTACGTATAAATATTTAAAAAAATTTGTCCTGTTCTCTAACTGGCATCTCGAGACTGCAGTTAGTTGCTACGTGTTACATTGGTCCTGTGGTAGGTGTTCGTGCCTCTTACGGGGTCATTTGGGGGCTACTTTTCATTTTCATTGTTTAATGGAACATTTTCAAGCCTAAGTTTAACTATTTATAATTAATCCCCTGACTATGTGGCCAGTTATTACATGTTACGCTGGTCCCGTGCAAGGTGTCCGTGCCTCTTGCGGGGGAATTTAGGGGTTCTTTTGCATTTTCACCCATCAATGGCACGTTTCCAAGCCTAAGTCTAAATATTTGCAATTTTTGGTCCAATTCTCTAGCCGAGAATTCTGGGACTACGCAGTTAGTTGCTACGTGTTACATTGGTCCCGTGTGTGGAGTTTGTACCTCTTGCTGGGGCATTTGGTGGTTATATTCTATTTTCACCCTTCAACGACACATTTTCAAGCCCAAGTCTAACTGTTTGTAATTTTTGGTCATGTTCTTTAATCGGGCATCCCGTGAGTACCCGATCAGTTGCTAAGTGTTACGTTGGTCCCGTGCGAGGTGTCCATGCCTCTTACGAGGGCTTTTGGGAGCTATTTTGCATTTTCACCCTCAAATGACATGTTTTCAAACTGGTCATCCCATGACTATGCAGTCAGTTTCTACGTGTAATGCTGGCCCCGTGCATGGTTTTCGTGCCTCTTGCGAGGGAATTTGGGGGTTGTTTTGCATTTTCACCCTTCAACGACATGCTTTCAGGCCTACATCTAACTATTTGTTATTTTCTATCATGTTCTCTAATCAGGCATCGTGTGACTACGCGATCAGTTGCTACATGTTACGTTTATCCCATGCAAGATATCGGTGCCTCTTATGGGGAGATTGGGGGCTATTTTGTGTTTTCATCCTACAACGACATATTTTCAAGCTGAAGTATAACTATTTGTAATTTTTGGTTACGTTCTCAAATCAGGTATTCCGTGACTATGCAGTCAGTTTCTATGTGTTATGTTGGTCACATGCGAGTTTTTCGTGCCTCTTGTAGGGGCATTTCAACGACACGTTTTCAAGCCTAAGTTTAACTATTTGCTATTTTTGTAATTTTTTACCATTATCATTTTCTTCCTCTCTCTCAAGAGCCTCTACACTCATCCCCTTTCCCTAAAGTCATTTTTCCTCAATTTTAGAGTAGTGCCAACCACTTTCACACCATAAAATACCCATCTCTACATATTTTATCTACTTTCCAAGCTCTCTTCTTGAAGAAGGAGGTAGTGGAACACCATTGTAGAGAAACTTTGGTGGATCTTTGAAGAATCTAAGGCATTGTGGATCGAGAGTCTTGCAGCTTAGGAATATAGGACCTTTTAAGTCACCCATTGGTAGTTCTCCTCTTCAAAAACAAAGGTAGGGTTTCTTTCCAAACTTTTAAGGTTCTTCTTGCTATAAAATTGGTGTAGGAAGTGCTAGATGGAGTTTTATGCCATAAAATGTTTTGTCTTGCAAAAATGAAACATTTTTCAAAACAAACCCTAAATGGGTCTTTTATATATATAAACAAAATGGCATTTTATACCTTGATAAATGGAAGAAAGCATTTGAAATTATGAAGCTATGAGCTATAGAGAATAAGTGCATGATTGAGGTATTTCTAGGTTTAAAATCTCCCATAAAAGTGTAGGAATATGTAGTATGCAAACATGTGATAATATATACTTAAACAAGCATGTTAAAATTGATTTTTTCTCCAAACTAATAAGTAAAGAAAAGAAATCCCAAACTTGTTAGGACTTGATATGATGGAAATGCCATAAATATTGGAATTTAAATGAAATGGTAAGATAAGACTATGAACTTTAGGGAGAATGGTCTTAAACATGTTAAACATTATTTTATGTGGTAAAACATAAAATTAAAGGATATGGTTTTAAATATGAAATGATGAACTTAGTATTGTCGAAGTGGTTAGCTTTTGTGCCACTAAAGACTAAAAGTAAATGAATGTTTTTCACAAAATATAACAAAAAGGGGTAAAAGGGGATTTTGACAAACTTGAGGATCCTAGGGGTTAGGTCTCTTTTTGATACCTCATCGGTATAATTTTGGGTGAAAATGGATAAAAGATAAGTTTTGGCATGATTGTTAAAGTAATGATGCTTCAAAACCATGGGTCTCGAAAATGATGAAAAGGGAAATGGAATAATGTGGAAATTGAATAAATGTTAACACATAAAAATTAACACTCAGATGACACCAAAAAAATTAATGAGGGCTCAGAGCAGTTGAAAGTCCCAAAACTAGTGGCCAGAGCATATGGTGGATCACCATCGGTGAGGGCCTGTCAAAGCACACAGTATTTGGAAGATTTCGAGAAATAATAAAGAAAGGAAAATTCAATGGATGTATTAATGATTTGAGTAAGCAACTCAATTAAAGTAATAACTGAGACTAAGGGGTAAAAGGTGAATAATTAGTATCTAGACCCTTTAAAGGGTGGTGAAAATGGACTAAGTGTGAGTATAAGATTATCGCTCGGGCACATGGCATGTAGTTGCATTACGAGTAATTAAACAACCTAATATTTTTGTATTTGAGTAAAACACTCATTATATGTTTAGTAATTCGTAGAAAAAGTATTGCCTAGTATTAATCCCCCTATTGAGCGTTTGGTTACACCTACTTTTCTTTTCTTAAAAACCCCGCCCCATCCAGGTACCGCGAGTAGGAATGCCGAACAAGTGCATGTAAAGGCACTGGGGGCGACCAACGTCGTTAGAATGCCCTGTACTAATTTTCAAACAATGGACTTTTGGTATTTGTACTTTGGATATTTGTACTTTATTTGGGCCTTGGCCATAATTTTTAATAATACAGGATGGTGTAACGTTTTTTAGTTCAATTAAAATTTTGGATAAACTCATTTTTTCATAAATAAATTCTGCTAAATAACTAATCTCATAGTGGACACCTTTTCTTAAAATATAAATAAGTATTTAAAGCTCTAAACTTATGAGTCAAATTTAAAGGTTTTTCTTCAATAACTAAATCTTACTCTTCCCCCTTTTAACTCCTTGGCTCGATGCTGGATGATTCAACGATGACCCAAAACTAGGTCGGGGCGTTACAAATGGTATCAGAGCAATATGATCCTCGGGTGTGACAAAATGTTTACATTTTCTTAATATGTTTCATTTACTTCTTGCATAACTCATGATTAGTACTTCTTAGTAAATCGCTTCCGCTATCATTTCATACATGACAACATATATTAAACTCTGCATTTTATGTAGATGCCTCCTTTTCGTGATGTTGCTAGTGGTTCCGGATCCAATGAGCTCCAGTGTATGGAGTAAGACACTCGAAAACTCGCTGACTCTCTTTCCTAACAACAATCCAATCATAGCGGAACAGTCAAAAGCAACATTTTTGCATCGATCCTCAAGGAATTCAGTAGGCTGAATCCACCCACCTTTAATGGGGCAATGGGACCTGATGCAACCGAGGCATGGCTCGATTAGGTTGCGAGGAAAATGGAAATTCTAGATGTGCTAGCTGGGCACAAGGTCAAGATTGTAATATTTAGTTGACTGAGTAGGCACTATGCTGGTGGAGCGCCTATTCTGCCAGTACCACTGAGACCATTGACTGGGACAACTTCAGGGTTGCCTTCCTTGATTGATACTTCCCTCAGGCATTTAAATATGCTAAGAAAGATGAATTTCTATAGCTTATTTAAGGTACGACTTCTGTGAATGAGTATCTAGTGAAATTCAAAACCCTATGTAAGTACATGGACTCTATTCAGAGGGATGAAGCTGAGAAGAAAGGGCTCTTTGTTAAGGGTCTTAACTTGGGCATACGATGGATTCTAGCAAGTATGGATCTGTCCAAATTCAGGACAACTGTAAACATGGTGATTAGGCTGCATATTGATGCTGAGGATAACAAACTAATTAGGGTGAAGAAGAGGGTGCCAAGTGGATGCCATCGAGTGGTCATAAGAAGTCTCAAAGCAAGGCTCAGGACTTCTTCGTAAAGCTCAAGGCCACAATGGGGGTGGGCTCCATCTCAGCATAATGTACTAGTGATTAGAACCCTATCGCCCCCACAGAGAGGACCTACTTTTGTTATGGACTCTATAGGCACATGAAGAGGGAGTGCACCCAACGGTTATCGAGCAGCCATCATGGAAGCTAGTAGACCATTAATTTTGTAACGGGTCAGAGTTTTATCAACACAGGCCCCACTCAATAACAACAATAGTTTTATACTAGGTACCAGTTGCCGGTTAGGCATAATATGGACGGATCATGTCCAAGTTAGGGATAGGGTGGCTGCGGGTGATATACCCATATGTACCTTTGTCCTGGCCGAAGGCGCCATGCAACTGGACGGGGCCCAAACGACCCTCCAAGGGGCCAAACCCTCATCATTCCCAGACGAACCTCCAAGGGGACGACCCCTCATCAGTCCCAGATGACCCTCCAAGGGGTCGACCTCTCATCAGGCCCAGACGACCCTCCAAGGGACCGACCCCTCATCAGTCCCAGACGACCCTCCAAGGGGCTGACCCCTCATCAGTCTCAGACGAAACTTCAAGGGGCCGACCCCTCATCAGGCTCAGATGACCCTCTGAGGGTACGACAATACGAGACCCAAATTGGGCCAGACTCACTGCCGGAGGGAACTTTACCCTCGGCCTCATATCACAGGCCGAGGGTGACATCATCACAGCGCGTGGCTTGGGAGACGCGTGGAACAGTGCGCGTGAGGCTCACAGGGCATGTGGAAGACCGTTATAACAATATCACCCCCTTACGTGAGGGAATATTATGTCATCATTTGGCATCTACAGGTGTCAGCAGGAGATTGGTTAAATCATGATTTACATGCACCATGCATACTAGGGGGTACACTACACCCCCAAGACCTATATATACTTGTCACCTACAACCCAACTGAGGGATCGAATAATTATAACCCTAGAAAAAAATCTGCTTGTACATAGAGTAGAGAGAAAAAGGGAGCTTATGTGCATTGTATCCAAGGCCATTAGTGCCCATACTTAGTGGATCACACACTCACAGTGGATGTAGGCCAAATTGGCTGAACCACTATACATCATTGTCTTACTCCTCTTACACTCATCTCCTTCTATATAATTATACATACATATCTCCAGGGCTGCCATGGTTACTACTGTTTGAGCTCATCATCACTTATCTGGTGGTGCTGAATCCAAGCATCATCAGTTTGGCGCCGTCTGTGGGAATGAGAAGACATCTCTTCCTTTGTACAGCTTGACCTCACTGGGCACTCTGGTGGTGAACCAGTTCTCCCCCTGTGAGGAGATGTTTCACCATTGAAAGAGACCCATCAAGGTTCTCAAGCTCACCAGTCCTTTCTTCAATTCAGCTTTTCATAGCTCAAACACATAGCACAGGAGATGCCACCACCACCACTTCCTCCACCAGATAGCGGAGTAGGACCCAGTTCCAGTCAACCACCACCTCAGTTTGAGATGGCTGATGTGGCGGCAGCCTTGAAGTCTCTGGCAGCAAGCTAGCAGATCATGCAGGAGCAGTTCACAGCTCTAAGCCAGAACATACTAAGACCACCAGGGGTCTCACCTGAGATGATTACTCTGGCAGCATCTTCAGGACAGCATGAAGCCAGGGGACCACCCAGGCACCACGCAAAGACCTGCCACCCCCTCAGCGGTGTAGGGATATTGCTAACCCCCGGCGTCTACGCCTGAGGAGGCAAGGAAACCCTTGCCCTGAGGACATGTATGATGATCTGGAGGGGGATGAGGCCCCATAGAATGCTGGGAACCGTATGAGGTCTCCAACAATACTGTACGACCTCTCCAGGAGAGCAGAGGGAAGTGTGGAAGGCAAAATCCTAATGATCGCTCGAGAGGCTCTACTTTCGATCGCTTGAGCAGGGGGTCGACCTTTGAGAGGCTGGGCCCAGTAAATGACCTACGGGAAAAGTTGTCCAGATCAAGGAGTACTGCGAGGTCCAGAAGGGAGGCAGCAGATGACCGACCCCATGGGGGCTGACCCCAAGGACGGGATAACAGCCAGGGGGAAGTAAACAACCGACACAACCCCTCCGTAGTAGAACCCTCGGTCCACCTCAAAGAGGCGGCAGGGGATAACATCGGCCAAGCCGACCCTACGAGGCCCTGGAATGACTCGATCTAGCGCTTAGAGGATAAGATCGGTGATATACTGAAAATCCGGGACCCTCTTCAGAGAGGATACTCCATAGGATCACCCTTTATGGCGAAGAAAGTCAACTTCCCAACGCCTTCCAAGTTTAAGCCACCAGTGGTCACTCCAAGATATGACGGGAGTACCAACCCGATCCACCATATTGAGATGTATCAATCAGCGACAGACATATACTCTATCTCGAATGAGATGAGGTACCATGCCTTCTCTGGTACTCTGACGGGAGCTGCACATGTCTAGTATATGTCTTTTCCAAAAAATTCCATTGAAAACTTTAAGCAGTTGGCATACCTATTCATCCACAACTTCTGCTTTGGTGTAAGGCCACAAAAGAAGACCACACACTTGCTCTATGTTAAGCAAGGGAAGAATGGGAGTCTAAGAGACTACATATCCAGATTCAATAAAGAAAAGTTAGAGGTTCAAGACTATGAGGAGAGCATAGCTATGACTGCTCTCATTGGAGGACTCCAGAAGGGAAAGCTACTGTGGAAGCTTGCAGAAGACCCTCCGAGGATGATGACTGAACTGTTGTAAGCAGTAAGAAAGGTGATGAATGCCGAAGAGGCGATGGCTGCCAAAGGCGAAGATGAAAAAGGGGGCACCCGTGGGGGTAAGTACCATAAGAAGAACAAAGAGGGAAATAAGAGATCTACGGATGACAAGTTCGCTGATTATACCCCTCTAACGGTCAGCTGTGAACATATCCTCAATGAGATAAAGAATGATCCGTCCCTAAAATGGCCTGAGAAGTTGAGGGAAGCCCCCAACAAGAGGAATAAAAGCCTATGGTGCGAGTTTCACCAAGACCATGGCCACATAACAGACAAATGCTTTGCTCTGAAAGATGAGATCAAAAAAATGTTAAAATAAGGGAAGCTGAGGAAGTACGTTGACAAGAGTTCCTTCAAGAGGGGTCGAGGGGATGACCCCAGAAAAAAGCGAGGTGATGCATGCCGAGAAGACCCTCTAAAAAGAGGGGACGACCCTTCTGATGATGGGGACCACCCTGACCTCCCTCCAAGAGATGACCACGACCCTGTCAAGAGACTTAATATGATCTCTCTTGGCGTGGGGATGATCGTCGGAGGACTGGCAGGAGGAGGGTCAGAGGTCGCAGATAGGAAGGCCTACGTAGCTGAAGCCTAGGCAGTGACGAAGACAGTACACTCAACCTCTCTGGAGGTGAAGTCAGAAAAGAGGAAGAAGGTCGATATGGATACTTTAATACTGGGATTCTCAAGAATGGACTTCAAAGGCCTCTTAGCCCCACATGATGACCCTCTCGTCATCACTACCTGGGTGCACGTGTGTGAAGTGTCGAGGATCTTGGTAGACGGGGGTAGCTCTGCAGATGTGATTTTTTGGTCGTGTTTCAAAGCCTTAGGTCTCAGCCATGCTAGACTCATCCCATACCACCATCCGTTGATTGGGTTCAGTGGGGAAAAGGTTCATCCCCTTGGAGTATATGAGGCCGATGTCAGGATGGGGGACGAGTGGACGAGATGGCTTACCAAGAAGGTCAGCTTCTTTGTGATGGATGAACATGTCTTCTCAGCCTACAATATTATACTGGGGCGGGTAGCCCTCAAGGGGTTCTAAGCCGTGCCATCTACGGTTCATCAGATGATTAAATTTCTGACCCCTTACGGGGTGGGGGAAGTTCAGGGAGACCAGATGACATCACGAGAATGTTATTACAACTCCGCAAAAGAAAGAGAGGCACATAAGAGGGAAACAACCACTTATAATATTGATACCCTAGACCCCAGAGATGAGACGAAGCTAAAAAAAGGAGAGTCCGCGGAAGAGGTAGAATCCATCATCCTCAATGAGGATGACCCAGAACAAACCGTCCAAGTCGGCAAGTCTCTGAAGCCAAAAATCAAGGAAGACCTCATTAAACTGTTGAGGAGAAGACATAGCGTCTTTGCGTGGAGTCATGCAGATATGCTGGGTATCGACCCCGAGATCATGTGCCATAAGCTCAATGTGGTATAAGGTGCGAACCCGGTAAAGCAAAAGAGGAGAATTTACTCTAGAGAAAAGTATGAGGTCATAAGGGATAAGGTCAAAAAATTAGAAGATGCTCAGTTTATCAGAGAGGTTATCTACCCTGAATGGCTGTCCAATGCAGCCATCATCCCAAATGCCAATGGGAAGTGGAGAATGTGTGTAGACTTCACCGACCTTAACAGGCATTGTCCCAAAGACAACTTCCCTCTCCCCCGCGCATTGACCAGATGGTAGACGCTACCGCAGGCCACCAGCTCATGAGCTTCATGGATTCCTATTCAGGGTACAACCAGATCTTCATGGACCCTGAAGACTCGGAGAAAACAGCCTTCATTACCGATAAGGGGACATACTGTTATAGGGTCATGCCCTTTGTCCTGAGGAATGCAGGGGCAACGTATCAGTGCCTTGTAAATAAAATGTTTGAAGACCAAATTAGGAAGTCTATGGAGTTCTATGTAGATGACATGCTGACTAAGAGTTTGAAGGCAGAGGATCATATGGCTGACCTTGAAAGGACCTTTAATACGATGGACAAGTATCAGATGAAGCTCAACCCGACCAAGTGTGTCTTCGGGATGGGGGCAGGGAAATTCTTGGGGTTTATCGTGAACCAAAGAGGCATTGAGGCCAACCCTGAGAAAATAAAGGCCCTCCTAGATATGAAGACCCCCAAGACCATTAAAGACGTTCAGAGGCTCATAGGGCGAGTGGCTGCCTTGAATAGGTTCGTGTCCAGAGCCACAAACAAGTGTTTTTCATTCTTCAAAATCCTCAGAAAGGCCTTCGAATGGAGTGAAGAGTTCGATGAGGATTTCAAGGAATTAAAGTCATACCTAGGGTTTCCCTTGCTATTGTCATGACCAGTACAGGCCGAACAGCTGCATGTGTACTTAGCCGTCTCTGAATCAGCCATCAGCGCAACCATTGTGAGAGACGAAGACGGGGTACAGAAGCCTGTATATTTCAACAGTAAGGCGCTCTAAGGGACAGAGAAAAGATACCCAAGGATGGAAAAGTTAGTCTATGCCTTGATCCATGCATCGAGAAAGATGAAGCCGTACTTCCAGTCCCATACGATGGTCATCCTCACTGACTCTCCTCTTAGGCAGGTCTTACACAAGCCAGAAAAGTCAGGGAGGTCAATGACCTGGGCCATAGAGTCGGGGGAGTTTGATATTGTGTATCAACCTAGAAAGACCATCAAGGGGAAAGCATTGGCAGATTTCATGGCTGAATTTACTTGGGAAGACGATGGAGTTGACGATGAGAGTTTAGGGAAGACAGATACCCTACAAGGCAAACTCGCTGACACACCTGCAGACAGGGCTGAGACCAGCACCGCTAGAAGAAAAGTGGCTGAGAACGAAGAGGGAAGATATCTCTTTAGACAAGGGACCCTCACCGAGGGAAATTTTTCAGAAGATACTGTGTGGAGCCTCTTCGTAGACGGGTCCTCCTGCGACAGCGAAAGTGGAGCTGGACTTATAGTGTCATCACCCGATGGCACAAACATTGAGTACGCACTAAGGTTCAACTTTAAAGCCTCCAACAACGAGTCCGAATATGAGGCCCTGATAGCAGGGCTCTCCTTGGCCAAGTCTCTTAGTGTCGGCCAGATTTTGTTCCATAGTGATTCAAGGCTAGTGGTGAATCAGATACTAGGAGCCTACAAGGCCAAGGATGAGAGGATGGCCAAGTACCTCGAGAAGGTGAGATCATTGCTGAAGAGCTTCAGAGAAGTGAAATTGAAGAGGATACATAGGCTCGACAATGGCCGTGATGATGCCCATGCTAGGTTGGCCTCGGCGACTAGGACAGATATCAGTAGGACAGTCCCAGTGGAAATTTTACTTCGACCAACTATCGAAGATGGTGAGGGAACACTTAGCACCTTCCTAAATATTTATAAGGAAGTTTCATGGATGGACCCTCTGATCAGATATATTAAAGAGGGGGAGATGCCAGAAGCAAGGCAAGAAAGGAAGAAGTTGAGATACAGGGCTACAAAGTTCACTGTCATTGGGGACACCTTGTACAAAAAGGGGTTTTTGCTCCCCTTACTTAGGTGTGTGCAACCATATGAAGTCCCATCCATTTTGCAAGACGTGCACGAAGGATCATGTTCAAGCCATATTGGGGGCAGGTCCTTAGCGAAGAGGGTGATCACCCAAGGGTACTGGTGGCCGACCTTGGGGAAAGATGCCGCAGCATATGTAAAAAAGTGTGACAAATGCCAAAGATTTGCCACCATCCCTCACCAACCCCATCAGCCTCTTACTTCCATTACATCCCCATGGCCATTTGCAGTGTGGGGGATTGACCTAGTAGGACCCTTGCTTAGGGCCATCAATAACTATCGGTTCCTCATCGTGGCCATTGACTATTTTTCAAAGGGGGTGGAGGCAGAGTCGATGGTCACGATTACCGAGTAGAAGACCTTCCAGTTCATCTGGAAAAATATTATATGCAGATATGGCCTCCCTAAACCCTCATCTCGGATAATGGGACTCAATTCAAAAATACCTCTCTTGAGAAGTACTATGAAAGGGTGAGTATCAAACAATTCTTCTCTATCCCAGCCGACCTCAGGCTAATGGGTAAACGAAAGTCACAAACAGGACGATCCTAGACGGGATCAAGAAGAGACTTGAGGAGGAAAAAGGAAAATGGGTTGAAGAGTTATATGCTGTACTGTGGGCCTACAGGACGACGACAAAGACCTCTTCCGGAGAGACTCCATTCATGCTAGCTTATGGCTCAGAAGCCTTCATCCCCACTGAGATTGGGTTTCCTACTCATAGGGTCCAAATGTATGACCCCCAGAGAAATACGGAAGACAGGAGACTTGACTTAGACCTAATTGAGGAAAGGAGGGAAGATGCCGAGATAAGGCAAGCCGTCTACCAGCATAGGACTGCGAGGTTTTACAATCAGAGGGTGAGACAAAGACCAATTGCAGTGGGGGACTTGGTCCTAAAAAAGACTTGGCAGAAGCCCAACAAACTCCATCCTAATTGGCACGATCTATATAGGGTCATCGATGAAGTTGTCCCAGGAACCTATAGACTAGAAAACCTAGAAGGGGAACCCTTTTCCAATCCCTGGAATGGAGATCATTTGAAAAAATACTATCAGTAGTGTTGTAATATCCTGACGGACCATAATTGTAATGGGTGTTGCTCCAGCAGAACACTTGGAAAATTAATGAGAAATATCAATGTTTCCTTTCATCTTATGTTTGTCAGTTCTAGTATGCATGGGATCATCTTTGGGGAACGACCCTCGGCTATAATGAGGGTCGATGTTGGGTACGAACCCACCATTGCCCTCAAGAAAGACGATGGAGGACTCTAAAACCATTAATTTGGTAATTACAACCCTCGACTATAATGAGGGTCAATGTTGGGGATGACCCCACCATTGCCCTCAAGAAAGACGAGGGATGACTCTAAAACTATTAATTTGGTAATTACAACCCTCGGCTATAATGAGGGTCAATGTTAGGGACGACCCCACCATTTCCCTCAAGAAAGACGAGGGAGGTCTTTAAAACCATTAATTTGGTAATTACAACCCTCGGCTATAATGAGGGTCAATGTTGGGGACGACCCTACCATTGCCCTCAAGAAAGACGAGGGAAGACTTTAAAACCCATTAATTTGGTAATTACAACTCTCGGCTATAATGAGGGTCAATGTTGGGGACGACCCCACCATTTCCCTCAAGAAAGACGAGGGAAGACTTTAAAACCAATTAATTTGGTAAAAATTACCCTCGGCTATAATGAAGGTCAATGGTGGGGACGACCCCACCTTTGCCCTCAAGAAAGATGAGGGAGTATATCTAAAACCATTACTTTGGTAATTACAACCCTCGGCTATAATGAGGCTCAATGTTGGGGACGACCCCACCATTGCCCTCAAGAAAGACGAGGGAGGACTTTAAAACCATTAATTTGGTAATTACAACCCTCGGCTATAATGAGGGTCAATGTTGGGGACGACCCCACTATTGCCCTCAAGAAAGACGAGGGAGGACTTTAAAACCATTAATTTGGTAATTACAATCCTCGTCTATAATGAGGGTCAATGTTGGGGACGACCCCACCGTTGCCCTCAAGAAAGATGAGGGAAGAATTTAAAACCAATTAATTTGGTAATTACAATCCTCGGCTATAATGAGGGTCAATGTTGGGGATGACCCCACCATTGCCCTCAAGAAAGACGAGGGAAGACCTTAAAGTCAATTAATTTGGTAATTACAACCCTCGACTATAATGAGGGTCAATGGTGGGGACGACCTCACCATTGCCCTCAAGAAAGACGAGGAAAGACTTTAAAACCAATTAATTTGGTAAAAAATACCCTCGGCTATAATGAAGGTCAATGCAGGGACGACCCCTTATTCACCCTCAAGAGAGACGAGGGAGGGGTTGGTGATATTGTTAATACAAAAAATTCACATTGCAAAAGAGACGAGTATGAAAGACAACAAAATAGATGATATTATAGATGAA
The DNA here is from genome assembly GCA_949130495.1 of Sambucus nigra. Taxonomy (NCBI): domain Eukaryota; kingdom Viridiplantae; phylum Streptophyta; class Magnoliopsida; order Dipsacales; family Adoxaceae; genus Sambucus; species Sambucus nigra. The sequence continues at coordinate 369,638,088 of OX422212.1, forward strand.
ATATTACAAAAAGATGTTTGTTCAACAAAAATAGAGTACAAAAACATTAGTTACCTGAAGAGGGTGTGGGCTACAGACAGCCACCCTATTGAGCAATGTCAGAGGGCAGTGATTCAACATTGATGATGGGGGTTTCCTCGATGAACAAAATAGGCTGATCTTCAGACGTGCCAATACCCTCAACATGCACTTGAGATTACACCTGGGCCAAGGCCTCAGCAATCAGAGGGTCGTCCAGTTGGACCGCTTCGATGGAGGGGCGGACAGAAGATATTGCGTCGGCAAACTTAAGGATGACCCACCTACAGGCCATCCTAATCCCCCTCTCTAAGTATTCAAGGCCGAAGCCTTGAAACTCATCCGAGAGTTTGTAGGCCTCCACAACATCAGACTCGTCTTTCTTGACAGTCGCCTCAAGATCGATCTTGTGTTAAGCCTCCATGTTGGTCATGCTGCCTCGTCAGCTCGTCTAAGACCCTGGCATATTCGGTCCTGGCACTCTCCAATGTAGCCCTTACAATCTCCAGCTTAGTCTGCAGATCAGTCTCACTTTGAATGGACACTTGGTGGCTGAAGCAAAGGCACATACGAACTGCACAGAGAAATAATAAACAGTTGTCAAGAGGCTGAGAAAATAGTTTGTGAAAGAATGTAACTAAGGGAATGAAGTGAGAATAAATAACTGAGCTAAGGTGTGCAGACCATAGTCATACACCTTCGCCGGGGGCATCTTGGACAAAAACTCCTAGTCAACAGTCGAGGGGGCAGAAAATATGGACGCCTTTGCCGCCCTCAGGTTGGCGATCAGAGAAGATGGCTCGGCCTTCAGAAATGACAAGTTTTGGGACCAGAAGGCCCCCATGCTGGAAGAAGAGGCAGAACCCTCAGACGCCTCCACTCTTGCCCTCATCCTAGAATATGGCCGAGGCTCAACCGAGACTTCTGGATCTTTCCTCTTCTGCCTGTCAGGTGTCGGCTCGACATCCGTCAGCCCCACTGCCTTTGTCTTCCTCGGAGCTTGCTGAGGCTCCTTGCCCTTCTTCTTACCCAAGCCAGATAGCAAACTAGGGGCAGTCATTTCCCAGAGTTGATCAGATATACCAGAAGGATGACCTAAAAGGAGGATGACACGTTAGAAAAATGCAGAGGCAAAGATGAAACACTTGAAAAAAAAGTACAGATTGGGCAAAAAATAATGTAACTCACATAGCTCTGTCAGGGGGCCGACCCTCAGGCCAGCTTCCTTGAGGAACCTAGGGGTCATCAAATCTTCAAACTTTGCAATATCACCCCCTTTCCCTCGTTCCCTCAGATATTCAACTATGTCTTTCTCATCTAGACTCATTCTGGGATCTGACCTGGCCTTCATCGAGGGGTTAGACCATCTTTTGGGAACCCTCGGACCATCGTCCAAATGTCGCGCCTCGGCGGTAAATTCCCACTCTCTAGAAATGAAGAAAAATCTCTTTTTCCAATCGTGGTTGGAGGTTTGTTCTTCGTGAAGAAGTTTTTTTTCAGACCTCCTCGCCCCAGGTGATAGTACCCAGGCTGTTTGGACGAGGAAGTGATATTATAGCAAGCCAGGAACGCATTGGAGGATGGCTCGTCGGTGAAGGCATTTTTCCACAGGGAGATGTAGCCGAGGATCGTCCTCCAGGAATTAGGAGGAAGTTGAGAGGGGGGAACGCCGAGGGCTGACAAAATATCTACAACGGAAGGATGTAGAGGGAATCTGACACCGACTTTAAACATTTATTCGTATACCGCTATCTCCCCCTTTCCACCCTCAAAGACCCTCTCAGACTCAGAGGGAACCCTCATGGATATGTTGGGGGACACACCATATGCATGCCTCCATAGAAGGAGGTCACGATCCCTGACTGAGGAAATATAGGACGAGGCATGAGATGTGTCAACTGGGTCAACATCTAAGTCCACACCATCATCCTCAATCCCCTCTCCCTAGGCCTCATCACCTGTCAGAGGCCCCTGAGGAAAAGCCATCTGGAAAGCGCGTGGGGATAGAGTTGTCACAGGGACAACCTTGGAAGTGACAGCACCCTCGGCCTGTCGGCCTGGGCTTAGATCAACGTCTCTTTCCTCCCAAAAGGTCCAGCGCCAGTTGGCGACGATGATCTCTCATCTATCTCTCCTGAATAACTCTCGGCTGGACGACAGGACGACCCACAAGACTCAGATGGTCTTACTGTGGCTAGAGGAATGGGAAAAATGGGTCGTACCCAATTAGGGTCGGCCCCTCATCTTCTCTCCTCCTCTTCCTCTATTCGTCTGATCTTAATAAATAACTTCTCTCTCAGGGAAGGGAATTCTTCAACTAAACTGTAAAGCCTCCTAAGCATTAAGGGGAAGACCCTACACTTAGAAGGATTCGGCTATGCCAACTACAAACAATCTCACAGTTGATCTGGTTGGACTTTTAGATCAAAACCAAAGAAATCAAAGGGTTTTTGTCAAGAACGTACAAGAACAGACCACCGGAGCATACGCCGAAAAAACTATGAGACAGCTAAAAGAAAAGCCTAGTCCTACAAACCTAAAGCAGTCGAGGTGTAAAAAGCAATGAAATGTAAAGAGGACACCGGCTCAGAAGGATTGCCTGAGAAAGAATGGCAAAACTTAATGCTGAAATTGCAGAAATGGTTATGGCAATGGTGCTGTAGAAAGAGGATGAAACTTTAAAAATCCATTTAAATACCTTGCCAATGAGTGGGCCCACTCACCAATGCAGAGCACAACCCATGAGAAGGACATCATTAGGGCACAAAGTCCCAAGAAGTGTGCAGTAGCCATGCCTAGAAAATTAGAACGACAATGAATAATAACTTGACAGGTGTCATACCATCTTGACAGGTGTCATTCATCTAACTGACCATACGCTCATTTCAAAGGAAACACTAATTCCTCAGCCATCTCAACAACATGGATGGCTAAGGGCTGGGGGTGATTGATATACCCATATGTACCTTCATCCTGGATGAGGGCGCTAGGAAACTGGACGGGGCCCAGACGACCCTCCAAGGGGCCGACCCCTCATCAGTCCCAAACGACCCTCCAAGGGGCTGACCTCTCATCAGGCCCAGACGACCCTCCAAGGGGCCGACCCCTCATTTGTCCCAGACGATCCTCCAAGGAGCCGGCCCCTCATCAGGCTCAGACGACCCTCCGAGGGTACGACAGTACGAGACCCAAATTGGGCCAGACTCACTGTCGGAGGGAACTTTGCCCTCGGCCTCATATCACAGGCCGAGGGTGACATCATCACAATGCGTGGCTTGGGAGACGCGTGGAACAGTGCGCGTGAGGCTCATAGGGCACGTGGAAGACCGTTATAACAATATCACCCCCTCACGTGAGGTAATATTATGTCATCATTTGGCATCTACAGGTGTCAGCAGGAGATTGGTTAAATCATGATTCACATGCACCATGCATACTAGGGGGTACACTACACCCCTGAAGACCTATATATACTTGTCACCTACAACCCGACTGAGGGATCGAATAATTGTAACCCTAGCAAAAAATCTGCTTATACATACAGTAGAGAGAGAAAGGGAGCTTATGTGCATTGTATCCAAGGCCATTAGTGCCCATACTTAGTGGATCACACACTCACAGTGGATGTAGGCTAAATTGGCTGAACCACTATACATCATTGTCTTACTCCTCTTATACTCATCTCCTTCTATATACTTATACATACATATCTCCAGGGCTGCCATGGTTACTACTATTTGAGCTCATCATCACTTATCTGGTGGTGCTGAATCCAAGCACCATCTGCGGGTAGGGCCAAGTTCCTAGCAGTCAGACCAGTAGATTTAATCTTGGGTGAACTTATGAAAATTCCCCACAAACTGCACCTCCTAGTGCCCCTATAGTGATGTAAGGTATGATTCTCCTATATAGTACTTGAGTAAAGGCATTATTCGACTCTGGTGCTTCTCACTCTTTTATATCTAGTTCCTTATCCTTTTATTTGGGTTTGGTAGTGGATTAGTTTCATCCCACCATCTTCATTGGTCTCCTAGTGGGTGGCGACATAGTCCTCGACAGGGTTTGTCGTAAGTGTGAGGTTACGATTGGAGACTTCGTCTTAGAGTACGACTTGATACTTATGGACATAAATGGGTTTGCAGTAATGTTCAGTATGGATTAGAAGACATGTTTTAAAGAAACTATAGAATTCCATCATCACAGTGTCCTTGTGTCGCTTCCGTATGGGTATCACCATCATTTCAGCAGTGAGCAGGGCGTCAATTATCCCTGTAAATTCTCCCTCCACTGTTCGTGAGATGAAAAAGTATTTTGGTTGGATTAGAAGTATGGTGACTCAAGACAAGCCATAGGGTATGATTCCTGACTATCCCATGGTTTGGGAGTTCCTTGACGTATTTTTAGACGATCTCCACGGGTTTTCGCCTCGATGAGAAGTGGACTTTATGATTGAAGTACATCAGGGTGTGTCACCTATCTCAATCCCACCACATTGAATGGCCTTAATAGAATTACAGGAATTGTGGACCTAGTTAGAGGAACTATCCCATAGAGGATTCATATGTGCTAGTGTTTCTCCATGGGGAGCCCCGATCTTATTTGTAAAGAAAAAGGATAAATCTCCGTGACTTTGCATAGACTAACGACAGTTAAATAGAGTGATCATGAGGAGGAAAGGTAGCTTGTGCCCCATATCGACGACTTATTTGATTTGTTGTGGGGGGCAGACAGATTCTTGAAGATTGACCTCTGCTCTAGGTACTGCCAGCTACGTGTTAGAGAGGAAGATATTCCTAAGATGGTGTTTCGAATGTGGTACAGACACTATGAGTTTATGATGATGCCATTCGGGGTGACGAACGCCCCAAAAACATTTATGGACCTGATAAACCATATCTACCGCATTTATTTGGATTGAATTATTATAATTTTTCGTGGATGACATCTTGATATACTCCGTGTCTGATATAAATCACGTTGAGCCCTTTCGAGCAACTTTGTAAGTGCTCTGGGAAAACCAATTTTATGCAAAGTTTAGTAAATGCAAATTCTGGATGGAAGAGGTCAATTTCCTTAGCCATATGGTTTTCGGTGAGGGTATTTCTATTGATGCGTCAAAGGTGGAAGAAATGTTAGGATGGAGTCAATCGAGGATAATCAGCGATGTGCGCAGCTTCCTGGGTTTGGCTGGGTATTACTGCAGATTTGTACAGGACTTATCAAGGGTAGCAATGCCTTTCATAATGCTTACTTGAAAAGATGTGCATTTCGAGTGGTCCGAGGACTGTGAGTTAACATTTCATGAGTTGAAGGTCAGGCTGACCTCCGAGCCCATTTTTATCCTTGTAGAATGGGGAAAGGGCTACACAGTGCACTGCGATGCTTCAGGTTTAGGACTTGGGGCAGTATTGATGCAAGGTGGGTTGGGTAGTATCCTATGCATCTCTCCAGTTGAAGGTTCATGAAAAGAACTACCCCACCCATGACCTGGAGTTAGCCGTCGTGGTGTTTTCACTAAATATTTGGAGGTACTACTTATACAAATAATGATTTGAAGTGTTTTCTGATCACAAGAGCATTCAGTATATATTTACTTAATAGGATCTAAACCTCTGACAAAGAAGGTGGATGGAGTTAATGGAAGATTATGGCTTCTCACTAGAGTACCACCCATGGAAGGCCAATGTGGTGGCCAATGCTCTCAGGTGAAAATCCAGCCTCATGCTTGCAGTAATGAAGTGCCACCAAGTAAAAATATATGGAGAAGTGTAGGGGGTTATGGTAGAGCATATCTTTAGGATGTGCTGGATCATCCCCTCTTCCAACAGGGAGTATTAGAGGCACAATAGCGTGATCCTGAGTTCGCTGGAACGGGGAAGTGTTCGACACCTTCACCGTAGACAAAGATGGCAGAGTGAGACACAAATGGAGGTTGATTGTCCCGATCATTGAGGAGTTACAGGACGCGATTATAGCTTAATCCCATCACTTATGTTTCAATATACACCCTGGCGCTACCAAGATGTATAAGAACCTATGTATGGATTTTTGGTGGTCCGGCATACAGAGAGGTGTGGCACGTATGTGGACAAGTGCTACACATGCGAACAAGTAAAAGTTAAGCACAAGAAACTGGCAGAGCTACTTCAACCACTACCTATAGCCGGGGGAAAGTGGGAACACATAATGATGGATTTTGTTACATCTTTATCGCGATCGAAGTGTGGTCATGGTGCATTATGGGTTATAGTAGATCGGCTCACCAAATCTGCCCACTTTTTACCAATCAATATCACAGACAATATGACCAAGTTAGAAAGAATGTATGTTCAGGAGATAGTTAGGCTGCATTGTATTCTTCTATCAATCGTATCAAACAAGGACGCCCGATTTGTTTCCTAATTTGAGAAGAAGTTTCAATAGGAGTTGGGTATAAAACTGAACATGAGTACATCATTCCATCCCGAGATCCACCGACTGTTAGAACGGACAATACAAATCTTAGAGGACATGCTGAGAGCCTGCAAACTTGACTTCTAAGGTAGTTGGGTGAAAAACTTGCATTTGGAAGAGTTAGCGCACAACAAAAACTATCAAGCAAGTATTGAGATATCGCCCTTTGAGGCCCTTAACGAGAGGCCACGCCGATCGCTAATTTATTGGGCGAAAGTGGGAGAGAAACACCTCATCAATTCAGATTTGATCCAAGAGATGATGGACAAGGTACGGATAATTTTCCAGAGAATAATGACGACACAGAGTCGACAAAAGAATTATGTCGATAACCGCCTAACACACTTAGAATTCTGGGTGGGTGATCACGCGAGGTTAAATGTGAGATCCATAGTTCAGGAATAAGGGGAAGCTAGACCCACGTTATTGTGACACCCCACCTAATTAAATACCGGGTGATCAGTCCTTTATTAAATTAAATCAAAATATTCAGTTGGTTCATTCTTAGCATCACCATCGAAAACTTTTTTATTAACTACAACCCACCTAGTAATTTAAAAAAAATGGACCTTAAAATTTTATCTTTTTAATTAACGTGCAACCAATTAAGTGATTAACTAAGCATTCACCATCCAATAAAAAATATCATAGGAATTTAAAATGTCATACTGAAATAAACTGAGTCTGAAGTAAACACTCCCAGTAAAATCCAAAATACAATAGTCTAATATGAAATAAATCCCTAGATCTGAAATATAAATAAATGACTGAAACCACTATCTCTAAATAAGAATGGGAGACATGCCCTGACTGGTATAAATGACTTTGAATAAATCAAGGATAAATTTTAAGGCATCTAGGGCAGATGTCCTATGACTTCCACAATAGCTACACCATGTCAACTGATGGAAACTCCGATGTCTGGCGTCCCTGTGGCTGGGCATCTAAAAGGATTTTTAGAAAGACAAAATAGATTTGGAAGAAAACGAGTCAGAGGCCGAGTTGAAAATAGTTTTAAAATAACAAGTATTTAAATTCATAAATACCACATAATTATATACATGTTAGTCATGTAATCTCAGCTCTCAACTATTGTGCATGCCAAACGCATACTCTTAAATTATCCTAGTTATGCTATTCCACCTAACCAGTTTGAACCAAATCTCTGTGTATGATGACTATGTTATTGTGTCCATCCGTATTATCCAATAGTGCGTTATTGCATTTCCAACATTTATTAATCAATTCAAGTATCTCTTTATTCATTTAATTTTCCACCTTCTTACCTTGTATTATATGCCATAACCTTTCTTATCTACTAAGCAACACAGTGGGCAATCACAAGTTATATACATATATATATATATATATATATATATATATACACACACACACACACACACACACACACACACACACACACACACACACACATATTTCACTATCATAATATATACACAAATAAGGCGCACCCTAAAAGGCTAAACCTGCAGTGCGTGCATACTCTGCTATCAAATCCCGGTACATCCCGTACATAATGATTATGAATTCTGAATCACTCTAGAACCGTATTAACACAAATCACACATATTGGAGGCGAGCATAGTCCTAGGCCTCTGGGATACGCACCTACCTATGCACCCAAAAGACCGTTCAATACCATTGTTCACACATATGGAAATCCAACCTTAGTCATATGTTTTGAGACACCAATCTAAATCCCCCCGAAGGCTCATCAAGATAAGATTGTCCCCTTTCTGAGACCTCCCATGATAGAAAGTATTGTAGATATGTCATATACATAATAATCCATATAATAAGTATTTACACAACCTAAGTATCTATAAATCCAATATAGTATTGCACACGTTCCATATTATAAGTCTCATATGTAGTATATTTATATTTCGATTATCCCACATATTAACGGATTAAAGCTTTACTTCTTGTTGTATGCTCCCAAGTAATTCTCGGTTCGCCCCTACAGGTCTTCGTCTTCAAACTTAGTCTGTTACGGGTTTAACCCATTTTTAACCTATAAAGTGTCCATAACTCATTCCCAAACTCCAAAATAAATATGCTAAACGTTATTCTAACTCATATCAATGGTTTCTAACATACAAGAATCATTTAAACATCAAGTTTAATCAATTTCCACCTAATATCCAAATAAATTCTCAAGAACCCTAGTTTATGATTTTTCTTCTATAACAAGTATCAAAATCCAATTTATAAACATATCATTATTCATAATATATTCAATTTCATCTTTGAATATCAGTGATCCAATCCTAAACATGACTCCTACCTAGAATATGATTTAATCCATAAAATTATCCTCTATATGCATGAGATTCAACTTTTAATCATATTCTACTAATGTGGATATTCTATCTACTTGAATTCAAATAAGAATAATACTTGCCTTATAACAGTAGGTCTGATCCTTTGATGACGAAGGGTGTGGTTGCGTTCCTCATCTTTCGATCTACGCTTCGGTTTTGTTGGTTTAGAAAGAGGTGTAACAATGGCGGTGTTTGGATTCGATATCTCTTCTCCTTCATCCTCTAATGACCTCCTAAGACTTTGTGTTTGATAACCCTCGAATTCCTAAACCTAGCAGCTGATATAGCCTTATTAAATTCGTAGGTGTAATTACTCTAAAAATTAAAATGACTAAAATACCCTCCCGGGGTGTCAGTTTGGCCTAAACTGCTCCCGGGATCCAAACTAAACCCCTAGGTAGACTTTTCTGACTATCTCGATCCTTTCAGACATGCTGGCTCACTCAAAATGAGCATAAGGATTACGTAAAAATAAATTACATTTTATTTCATTAAATTGCATCCCAACACGACTAACATGCGTGTCCTGACTTAATTACAATAACTATCGTATTTTCGACTTGCAACTATTTTAATAAATTCATAATCACATATTACTTCACTCACTCAGTAATATCCAACATAATTTACATCAATAAATACTAACTCTCATCGTGCTAGTAAATATCTAATTAAATCCGAATTAATTATAAATTAATTTTCCATTATTTAAATCAATTAAACCCATAATTAAAATCATTAAAAATACGGGGTATTACATATTTCCCCCTAATAACGGAATTTCATCCTGAAATTCATAAAATAAAGGTATTCCTGGTAGGAATAAGCCTGGATATTTGTTGCGCATCTCATCCTCATGCTCCCAGTTGGACTCCTCGACATTATGATGCCGCCACTGAATGCACACTAACGGTACTATCTTCGACCTCTGTTTCCTCTCTCTACGGTCTAGGATATCAGCTGGCCCCTCCTCGTAAGAACTATCGGGTTGTAGATCAATATCCTCTAAAGCGATATGAGTACGGGCCAACTCATCCTAAAGATATCTCCTTAGCGAATAAATATGGAACACATCATGAATCCTATGCAAGTGCTTCGGTAACCCAAGTCTATAAGCCACTGGCCCAATCTGCTCAATAATAAGGAATGGAACCACATACCTCGCCGCCAAATTCCATTTCTTCCCAAATCGCATTATCCCCTTCATAGGACATACTCATAGTAAAACCTGGTCCCCCCACATTAAACTCTCAAAAGAACCACTTGGCATCTACGTAGATCTTCTGTCTGTCCTGAGCAACCTATAAATGACTCTGAATCATCTTAATCATTGTCAACGTATTCTGGATCACCTCTGGTTCAAGTATCTTATTGTTCCCCACCTTGAGCCAACATGTTGGGGAATGAAAAGGTCTACCATATAACTCCTAAAATGGAGCTATGCCAATAGTAAACTAGTAGGAGTTATTATAGGCAAACTCCACCAGTGGAAGATACTGATTCCGGCCCCCACCAAAATCAAGGATACACATCCGCAGCATATCCTCTAACATCTGATTCGTCCTCTCGGTCTACCCATCGTTGTGTGGGTGATGGGCCGTACTCAGTCCTAACTTCGTACCCATGGCCTCCTGGAAGCTCTCATAAAATTGGGACACACAAATCTTATCCTGGTCGGACACAATATCAAGGGGAACCCCATGGAGTCCCACTATCCCAATAATAAAGATCTGAGCGTTCTTCCCCGTAGTATAATCGGTTTGGATCGATAAAAAATGAGCTAACTTGGCCAACCAATCCATATAGAATTATGACTCCTCTGCGATGTAGGCAACCCTATGATGAAATACATGGATATTCTCTCCCATTTCCACATAGGGATCTCTAATGGCTGTAGGAGCCCTGTCGATCTCTAATGTTCCACCTTTACCAGCTGACAAGTGGCACATTTCGAAAAAACTCGGGGATATCCTTCTTTATTCCACTCCACTAGTATTGTTGCTTCATATACTGGTATATATTATCCCCTCCTAGATGTACCGCAAATCGTGATCCGTGAGTCTTTGTCATCATTTCATGTCATAAACCCTCCCCAGTATGGAACTACCAGCCTGCCATTTAAGCGTAAGCCTCCATCTGAGCTCACAGAATAAGACTCTGCCCCCTCATCCAGAAGTTGTATAATCCTATCCTGACAGAAAGAATCTTCTACTTGAGCCTGTATTACCCTAGTAACAATCTCGGGTGTAACTGTTATCACTGACATGAATGATCGGGAAACTACATCCTGATGTCCCAGTTTATGCCATTTTGCCTTCTACACCTCGGCCACCTCACCTACTGGCCCACGGCTCAATGCGTCTGCTACCACATTAGCCTTCCTTGGGTGGTATTGGATATCAAACTAATAGTCCTTTACAAATTTGATCCACCTCCGCTGACGCATATTCATTTATCACTGAGTGAACAGGTACTGTAGTGACTTCTGATCAATGAACAGACAAAATTTCTCCCCCAACAGATAATGTCTCCATATCTAAAGTGCAAACACGACTGCTGCCAACTCTAAGTCGTGGGTGGGGTAATTCCTCTTGGGAGGCTTAAGCTTATTGGAAACAAAACCTATAGCCTGATCCTTCTGCTGAAGTACACCCATAAGTCCTTGTAAGTATGCATCGGTATAGATTAAGTACTCCACTCCCGACCTAGGCAGTGCTAAAACCGATGCTGAAGTTAGATTGTCCTTCATCTCATCGAAAGCCAATTTGTAAGCATCATCCCAGATGAATAGCAAACCCTTACGAGTCAAGTTAGTCAATGGACCCACTATCTTTGAGAATCCCCAAATAAACCTCTTGTAGTATCCGACTAAGCCCAAGAAATTGCCCACCTCCGTCGATGTCATGGGCTGTCCCCACCCCTCACTGTCGATACCTTCCTTGGATCCACGGATATCCCTTGATTAGATATAATGTGCCCCAAAAATTGCACCTCGCATAACCATAACCCACATTTCTCATACTTCGCATAATGCTGATGATCACGTAGCGTCTGCAGTACCTGTTTGAGATGCCCGACGTGCTCCTTCTTAGTATGGGAATAAATCATAATATCATCTATAAAGACAATGAAAAATTTCTAGGAACTCTCTGAACACCCTATTCATCAAGACCATAAACATGACATGTGCATTGGTTAACCCAAATGGCATAACCCTGTACTCGTAGGATCCATATCTCATAAAGAAGGCGGTCTTAGACGCGTCTTACTCCCTGATAAGCAATTAATAGTACCTTGACCTCAAGTCTATCTTTGAGAAGAAAGCAACTCCTCTCCACTGATCGAATAAGTCATTGATTCGGGGCAACGTATACTTATTTTGTATCATAACCTTATTCAACTCTCGTAGTCCACACACAACCGTAATGACCCATCTCCCTTCTATACGAACAGCACGGGATCACCCCAAGGAGAGGTACTCCTACGGATGAATCCCTGTCCCAATTCCTACTCAATCTGATCCCGTTACTCTCTCATCTCCGCTGGAGACATACGGTAGGGTGCACGGGCTATTGGATGAGTGCCCGATGTTAAATCAATCACAAAATATATCTCTCTGCTAGGTGATAGTCCTGGAATACATCAGCGAATTCATGAACAACTGGAATTGAATCAAGTGTAATCACCACCTCCCTAGAGGTCTCCTCCTCCATATAATACAAGTGAGTGGACGATCCTCTCTCAAGATGAGTCATCGCCACCAGGAACATCTCTTGACCCGGTATAGCAAATATAATACTCCTACTAAAGAAATCAACGCAACTAGCCAATCCATACCGATAATCGCATCATACTCGGATATTCTAATACAAGAATGTCTACAGACAAAATGAGTCTCCTAATTTCTATACCCACGCTCTGACATATAAAGAAAACCAACGTCCCATTACCAATGACGGGTCAATAAATGTAACGTTACTCTCTGCTGTATCTAATAACCCCATATCACGTGAAAATCTAGTGGCAATAAAAGAGTGTGAACCCCCGTGTTAAATAAAATACACCATATAGTCCCTTAGATAGAAAACATACCCTTTACTATGGGTGGGGCTTGAGGGATTGCGTCCTGGTGGACGTTATAAACACGCCCATCCTATAGATGTCCTTGCTGAACCAAAACTGCTAGAATTGCAGGCAAGGATGGCATTTGTGGTGGTATTGGGAGGGCGACGAGAAAAATTGATCGCTGAGGCTTTGACGAGCACCTTGCTGCTGACGAAACTTGCCCTTATTAGGGTAATCCTATCATTTGTGGCCATTCTTGACACAAACGAAACATTAGCCTGTGAAGTTTCCTCCTTTCTTCCCGTACTAGCCGTTACCACTCCTCCCTTAGTTTTATTGGCCTTGTTACTGTTGGCCCTGATGGTCCTGCCTAAACCTCCCTATCCCTGCCTATAGTCACCTGATTTGAAGTTCTTAATAGTGTCCCCCTGGTGGTAATTCTGCTCATCCTGTCTCTGCTGACCCTGAGCTGTTTGTGCCCCACTGGCACCATTACCCCCTGTCCCGCCTTGCTAGCTGGACTCCCCTACTCATTTGCTTCCCTTCAGATGTAAGCGATGATCCAGCCAGTGTAGTAGGGCCGCGTTAAGCATATCAGTATATGTACCCAACAAAATATTTCCCAAAATATGCTGACGAATCCCCCAAGTCAAGCCATCCACAAACGTCTGAATCTTCTTCCCTTCATTAGGTACCTCATCTGGCACCAAATTGATCAATCTCATTAAATTTTCTTCATATTTAACAATGGTCATCACCTATTGGGTGAGTTTTTATAATTTTTGCCTCATCTCAGTCTGAACGGCGAAAGGAAAATATTTTCCATCGAACCATACATAGAAATCTATAATAGTCATGCCATTTCTCTCCTCAGTAGTGGTAATAGACATCACCACTGTAATGCCTCTCTGAATAGCTTAAATTTAGCTAGAATCTGTTTCTGAACCTCTCTGCACTCATACATACTCATGTGCCACTGGATGTCTTTTTTTCATTGTCTTTCTACCACTACATCGGAACTCCTTGTGAACTACGAGGATGTGCCTTCTGAAAGGCATCCCTAACACATTCCCAAGCAGAAGGGAATGCATGAGCTGGTACTGGTGCTACCACCTGTGCCTGGAGTGGGGCGTGCTATACAACTACTAAAGCAACATTTATCGCCTTTTGCCACTATAGAGGCCACCTCCACAACATTCGTAGTACCCTGGGCCGGAGTTGGATGGGACTCGGACTGGGCACCCCTAGGAGCTCACTATGCATGTCGAGGAGGCATCTGAAATCAGAGAAAATTTATAAGTCCACAGTTAATATCTCAAAATAGTTGAAGACGTAAATACACAATTAATGAATATAAGAGTCCTAAATGTACGGTTCTACATCAAAGAACGCTATGCTGATGCACAATAAGCTGTACAGATCCTAAAGACTATAGAACCTAATGCTCTGATACCACTTGTGACACCCCACTTAATTAAATACTGAGTGATAAGTCCTTTATTAAATTAAATCAGAAAATTCAGTTGGTTCATTCTTAGCACCACTGTCGATTTTTTTTTTTATTAACTACTAACCACCTAGTAATTTAAAGAAAGGACCTTAAAATTTTATCTTTTTAATTAATGTGCAACCAATTAAGTGATTAACTAAGCATTCACCATCCAATAAACAATCCCATAGGAATTTAAAATATCATACTGAAATAAACTGAGTCTAAAGTAAACACTCCCAGTAAAATCCAAAATATAATAGTCTGAAATGAAATAAATCCCAACATCTGAAATATAAATAAAGGACTGAAACCACAATCTCTAAATAAGAATGGGCTACATGCCCTGACAGATATAAATGTCTCTGAATAAATCAAGGATAAATGTGGAGGCGTCCAGTACCGAAGTCTTGTAACTTCCACAAAAGCTACAACACGTCAACTAATGGGAACTCCTATGCTTGGCGTCCTTGTGGCTGGGCAACTAAAATATATTTGGAAGAAAACGGTTCAGAGCCCGAGTTGAAAATAGTTTTAAAATATCAAGTATTTAAATGCATAAATACCACATAATTATATACATGTTAGTCACGTACTCTCATTTGAGATTCTCACCTCTCAAATATTGTGCATGCCTAACGCATACTCTTAACTTATCCTAGTTACGCTATCCCACCTAACCAATTTGAACCAAATATCTGTGTATGATGACTTCATTATTGTGTTCGCCCGTATTATCTAATAGTACGTTATTGCATTGCCAACATTTATTAATCAATTCATGTATCTCTTTATTAATTTAAGTTTCCACCTTATCTTGTATTACATGTCATAACCTCTCTTGTCTACTAAGAAACCCAGTAGGATAATCGCAAGTTATATATATATACGTATTTCACTATCATAATATATATACAAATACATCACCACAAAAATCTAAACTTACGGTGCATGCATGCTCTGCTATCAATCCCAATACATCACGTACATAAGGATTACGAATTCTGAATCACTCTGGAACCATATTAACACAAATCACACATATTGGGGGCGAGCATATAGTCCTAGGCCTTTGGGATACGCACACACCTACGAACCCAAAAGATCATTCAACACCATTATTCACACATATGGTAATCCAACTTAATTCCTATGTTCAGAGACACCAATCTAAATCCCCCCGAAGGCTCATCAAGATAAGATTGTCCCCTTTCTGAGACCTCCCATGATAGAAAGTATGGTATATATGTCACACACATAATAATGCATACAATAGGTATTTACACAACCTAAGTATTTATAAATTCAATATAGGTATGCACACGTCCCATATTATAAGTTTCATATGTAGTATACTTATATTCCGATTATCCTACATATTAAAGGATAAAAGCTTTACTTCTCGTTGTATGCTGCCGAGTAATTCTCGTCGCCCGAAATGCATCCCTTATTCTACACATAATATCACCAGGTAACATACTATGCCCAACTGGTCCAAGTCAACGTAACCCTCAAAATCCCGTTATTGGAATCATTTTCCAAATTAGGTATTTATCTTGATTTAACCTAATTAAATTAAATTCTTAGTTTTCCACGTTATAAAACATGGCCCAAAACCCAACCTATGCCTACTGGTATTACCATATATTCCTTAAATTAATTAGAGTTAAATCCCATAATCGAATCCCACATAATTCCTAAAGATTCTAATTAAAAAGGAAAAATTGGCCAAAAACTGGACAGTCGGACCGGCTTGGCCTGGAGCCGAATCGGTTCTGTTCGCCCCAACAGATCTTCATCTTCAACCTTAGTCCGTTATGAGTTTACCCCATTTTAACCTCTAAAACCTCCATATCTCATTCTTAAACTCCAAAATAAATATGCTAAATGTCATATTAACTCATATCAATGGTTTCTAACGTACAAGAATCATTTATACATCAAGATCTATCAATTTATCACCTAAATTCCAATTAAATTCTCAAGAACCCTAGTTTATGATTTTTCTTCAAGAACATGTATAAAACTACAATTTTTAAGCATATCAATATTAATAATATATTCAATTTCATCTTTCAATATCAGTGATGCAATCCTAAACATGAATCCTACCCAGAATATGATTTAATCCATAAAATTATCCTCTATATGCATGGGATTCATCTTTTAATCATATTTTACTAACTTGGATATTTTATATACTTGAATTTAAGCAAGAACTATACTTGCCTTACAAAAGTAGGTCTGATCCTTTGATGACAAAGTGTATAGTTGCGTTCCTCGTCTTCCGATCTACGCTCCAGTTGTGTTGGTTGTGAAAGAGGTGTAACAATGGTGGTTTTTGACTTAAAAATCTCTTCTCCTTACTCTTCTAAGGGCCTCCTAAGCTTTTGCGTTTGATAACTCGAGAATTCCTAACCCTACCAGCTGATATAGCCTTATGAAATTCGAAGGTTTAATTACACTAAAATTAAAATGACTAAAATACCCTCCCGGGGTGTCGGTTTGGCCTAAAACTACTGCGGGACCCAAACTAAACTCCCGGATAGATTTTTTTTATTATCTCAACCCTTCTGGACACTTTGTCACACTCGAAATGACCATAAGGATGACATAAAAATAAATTATATTTTATTCCATTAAATTGCCTCCCGACACGACTAATACACGTGTCCTGACTTAATTACAATAACTTTCGTATTTTCCACTCGCAACTATTTTAATAAATTCATAATCACATATTACTTCACTCACTCAGTAATATTCAAGTAATTCACATCAATAAATACTAACTCTCGTCACGCTAGTAAAGATCTAATTAAATACGGATATATTATAAATTAATTTCCCATTATGTAAATCAATTAAACCCTATAATTAAAATCGTTAAAAATACGGGGTATTACAGTTATATCGGCCTCTTTGAGATCCTTGAGCGGATTAGAGATATGTCGTATCGCTTAGCATTTCCCACCATAGTTATTTTAGGTACACAATGTGTTCCATGTATCCATGCTAAAGAAATATCTCCATGATCCCCGCCATGTTATCGATTGGAACCTTATTGAGTTGGAGGCGGATGTCACATTCCCCATTAGGCCGATATCCATCTTAGACCATAATGAGAGGGTACTCCGTAATAAATTAATCTCATTAGTAAAGGTCCTTTGGGAATTTCAAGGTGTTGAAGGTTCTACCTGGGGGCGCGAGTTAGAGATGAGAGAGAAATATTTGTAACTTTTCCCCTAGTCACTTTTTTGATTTCAGGGATGAAATCCCCTAGGGGCGGATTATAATACCCCGACTCAGTGTTGTATCTCTTTTCGTGTAATTCATAATCATAAGAATTTAAATAAAGACGATCATTGTTTAAAGAGTTTGTATCCTTTCATTCAGATTGGTTTGGTGACTCTTTTATGAATTTAAGATATTATTGGGCTAACGTGTAAAACTTAAAAAAGCTTATTCTTTGGGCGAGGGTTAGGTCATTCAAACGAGATTCTTATCTTGCGCCAACGAGAGATTTATTCTCTAGAAATGATATTCAAGCAACCTATAGAAAGGATTACACTAGTAGGTCATCATAAGGTCACGAGAAGGGGACATCGGGCGGGAGGCTATCATCATTCGAATGAGGTTGATCTCGTTCAAGCAACCTTGACGGAATCAGAACCTGACGAGTTTGTTGTCACCATATGAGCCTTAGATGTGGAAAACGTGTCAACTTATTGGAGCTTGACGAATCTAATGAGTTTTGTGGGATATTTTATATTTTTAAGAGGGTTTTGTGCTGCTTATAAAAGATAGATATGGGATGGTGAAATCCTACGACCATTGTCATCTTCTTCCTCTCTCTTAAGAGCCTTTACACTCATCCCCCTTCCCTAAAGTCATTTCCTCCATTTTTGAGTATTGTCAACCACTCTCACACCATAAAATACCCATCTCTATATATTTTCACTACTTTCCAATCTCTCTTCTTGAAGAAGGAGGTATTGGAACACCTTTGTAGAGAAACTTTGGTTGAGCTTTGAAGAAGCTAAGGTATTATGGAGCAAGAGTCTTGAAGCTTAGGAATATAGGATCTTTTAAGCCACCCATCGGTAGTTTTCCTCTACAAAAATATAGGTAGGGATTCTTTCCAATCTTTCAAGGCTCTTCTAGTTATGAAATTGGTGTAGGAAGTGCCAAATGGAGTTTTATGCAAAAGATATGTAGTTTTATTCATAAAAATATTTTGTCTTGAAAAAATGAAACATTTTTCAAAACAGACCCTAAATGGGTCTTTTATATATATATATATATATATATATATATATATATATATATATATATATATATATATGTATGTATATATATATATATATATAAAGAAAATGACATTTTATACCTTGATAATTGGAATACATCATGTGAAATTATAAAGCTATGAGTTATGTAGAATGAATGCATTATTGAGGTATTTCTAGGTTGAAAACCTACCATAAACATGTAGGAATATGTGGTATTCTAACATGTGATAACATAGACTTAAAACAAGCATGTTAAAATGGGTTTTATCTCCAAATAGACAAGTAAAAAAAAGTAGCCCAAACTTTTTAGGACTTAATATGATGGAAATGAAATAAATTTTGGAATTTACATGAAATAATAAGACAAGATTATGAACTTTGGTGAAAATGGTCTTATGCATGTTGAACATTATTCTATGTGGTAAAATATAAAATAAAAATATATGGTTTTGAACATGAAATGTTAAACTTAGTATTGTGAAAATGGTTAATTTTTGGCCACTAAAGAATAAAAGTAAATGAATGTTTTCACAAAATATAATAAAAAGGGGTAAAAGGGGATTTTGACAAACTTGAGGATCCTAAGGGTTAGGTCTCCTCTCAAGACCTCATCGGTCTAATTTTTGGTGAAAATGAATAAAAGATAAGTTTTAGCATGATTGTTAAAGTAATGATGCTTCAAAACCATGGATGTCAAAAATGATGAAAAGGGAGATGGAATAATGTGGACATTGGATAAATGTTAACACATAAAAATTAAGACTTGGATGACACTGCAAAAATTAATGAGGGCTTGGAGCCCTTGGGTGAAAGTCCCAAAATCACTGGCCAGAGCATATGGTGGCGTCGCCGGCGGTGAGGAGCCCGTTAAAGCACCCGACATTTGGAAGATTTCGAGAAATAATAAAGAAAAGAAAATTCAATGGTTGTGTTGATGATTTGAGTAAATAACTCAATTAAAGTAATAGCTGAGACTAAAGGTTAAAAGGTGAATAATTAGTCTCAAGACCCGGTAAAGGGTGGTAAAGATGAACTAAGTGTGAGTATCAGCTTATCGCTCGGGCACATGGCATGTAGTTACATTACAAGTCATTAAACATCCTATATTTTTTTGCATTTAAGTAAAACACTCATTACATGATTTGTAATTCGTAAAAGAAGTATTGCCTAGTATTAATCTCTAGCTGAGCGTTCGCTCACACCTACTTTTCTTTATGTTAAAAACCCAACCCCACCCCACCCCAGGTACCACTAGTAGGAATGTCGGACAGGATGCGAGTAAAGACCCATAGGGTGACCAACATTGTTCTTATACTCTGTACTAATTTTCAAACAATGGACTTTTGGTAATTGCACTTTGGACATTTGGACTTTATTTGGGTCTTGGCCATAATTTGTAATAATACAGGATGGCGTGACTTATTTTTAGTTTAATTATCATTTTGTATAAACTCGATTTTTCATAAAAAAATTAGCTAAATAACTAATCTCATAGTGGCCACATTTTCTTAAAACATATATAGGAATTTAAATCACTAAACTTAGGAGTTAAATTTAAAGTTTTTTCTTAAATAAATTGGCTGAATCCCCCTCCCCTTTTTAACTCCTTGGCTCGGTGCGGGTTGATCCAACGGTGATCCAAAATCGGGTCGAGGCTCTACTTTGAGCCTTTAATGACATCTTTTCAGGCCTAAGTCTAAATATTTACCATTTTTGGTCATATTCTCTAATCGGGCATCTCGTGACTACACGTTCAGTTGCTATGTGTTACGTCAGTCCTGTGCGAGGTGTCCACGCCTTTTGGAGAAGCATTTGGGGGTTGTTTTGTTTTCACCCTTCAACGGCATGTTTTCAAGCATAAGTCTAACTATTTGTAATTTTTTGTCATGTTCTCTAACAAGCCATCCCGGGACAATACAATTAGTTGATATATGTTACAGTCGCCTTGTGAGAGGTATTTGTGCCTCTAGCGAGAGAGTTTGGGGGAAGTTTTTTGCGTTTTCACCCTTCAACGACATGTTTTCAAGCTTAGTCTAGTTATTTATAATTTTTCATCATGTTCTCTAACTGGGTATCCCATGACTACACGATCAGTTATTACGTGTTATATTGGTCTCGTGCGAGGTGTTCGTGCCTCTTGAGGGGGCATTATAGGGATCTTTTACGTTTTCACTCTTCAACGACATGGTTTAAAGGTTAAGTCTGACTTTTTGCAATTTTTTGTCATGTTCTCTAATCGAGTATCCCGTGACTACATGCTCAATTTCTTTGTGTTACAGTTGTCCCGAGCGAGGGTTTTGTGCCTCTTACAAGGGTGTTTGGTGGTTGTTTTGCATTTTCACCCTTCAACGGCATATTTTCAAGCCTAAGTCTAACTATTTATAATTTTTTGTCATGTACTCTAACCGGGCATTCCGTGCTTGTGTGGTTTGGTTCTACTTGTTATATTGGTCCCTGTGAGGTGTTCGTGCATCTTGTAGGGGTGTTTGGGGTCTGTTTTGCCTTTTCTCCCTTCAAAGTCATGTTTTTAAGCCTAAGTCCAACTATTTTCAATTTTTGGTCATGTTCTCTAATCGGGTGTCCCATGATTACACGGTTAGTTGCTACATGTTACGTTAATCCCGTGCCGTGCCTCTTGCAGGGGCATTTAGGGGCCGTTTTGTGTTTTCATCCTTCAACTGTATGTTTTCAGGCCTTAAGTCTAAGTAGTTGCAATTTTTGGTTATGTTCTCTAACTGGGCATCCCGTGACTATACTGCTATTTGCTACGTGTTATGTTGGTCCCATGTGAGGTGTTCGTGCCTCTTGCGGGGATGTTTGGTGGTTGCTTTGCATTTTCACCATTCAAAGGCATGTTTTCAAGCCTAAGTCTTACTATTTTAAATTTTTTGTTATATTATCTAACTATGCGGTCAGTTGTTATGTGTAATTTTGGTCCCGTGTGAGGTGTTTGTGCCTTTCGCGGGAGTATTTGGGGATTTTATTATATTTTCACCATTCATTGACATATTGTCAAGATGAAGTCTAACTATTTGTAATTTTGGTCATGTTCTCTAACTGTACATTGTTAGTTATTACGTGTTACGTTGTTTCTGCGTGAGGTGTTCGTGGCTCGTGCTGGGGTGTCTGGGTTCTTTTTTACATTTTCACCCTTTAATGACATGTTTTCAAGCCTTAGTCGAACTATTTGTAATTTTTGTCATATTCTCTAATTGGACATCTCGTGACTACGCGATCAATTACTATACGCTATGGTTATCCCCTGGCTAGGTGTCCATGACTCTCGTAGGGGCGTATTGGGATGTTTTTCATTTTCACACTTCGACGATATGTTTTCAGGCTTAAGTTTAACTATTTGCAATTTTTGATCATGTTCTCTAATCGGGCATCCCGTGACTATGCATTATGTTACTACGTGTTATGTTGGTCCCGTGCGAGGTGTTTGTGCCACTTGCAGGTGAGTTTGTGGACTATTTTGCATTTTCATCCTTCAACGACATGTTTTCAAGCCTAAGTCTAGCTATTTGCAATTTTTGGTCATGTTCTCTAACTGGGCATCCCGTGACTACGTGGTTAGTTGCTATGTGTTATGTTGGTCCCGTGCGAGGTATTTGCGCCTCTTGTGGGGGTATTTTTTTTTCATTTTCAACCTTTAATGGTATGATTTCAAGACTAAGTCTAACTATTTGTAATTTTTGGTCATGTTCTCAAATCGGACGACCTGCAACGTGTTATGCTGGTGCCATGCGAGGTGTTTCATGCCTCTTGCAGGAGGCGTTAGGGGATTGTTTTGCATTTTCACCCCTTAAAATCATGTTTTCAAGTCTAAGTCTAACTATTTATAAATTTTTCTCATGTTCTCTAACAAGTCATCCCTTGACTACGCGGTCAGTTGCTAGGTGTTATGTTGTTACCGTGTGAGGTGTGTGTGCCTCTTGCAGGGGTGTTAGGGGGTTGTTTTAAATTTTCACCCTTCAACGACATATTTTCAATCCTAATTCTAACTATTTAGAATGTTTGGTCACGTTCTTTAACCGAGCGACCTGTGACTACGCGTTCAGTTATTACGTATTACGTTATTCCCATTTGAGGTGTTCGCACCTCTTGCAGGGTAGTTTGGTGGCTGTTTTTCATTTTCACACTTCGACGACATATTTTTGAAGCCTAAGTCTAATTTTTTGCAATTTTTGATTAATTTCTCTAACTGGGCATCCTGTGACTATATCGTTAGTTGCTACGTGTTACCTTTTCCCATGCGAGGTGTTCGTGCCTCTTGCGGGGGCATTTTATGGTTGTTTTGCATTTTCGCTCTTCAACGACATGTTTTTAAGACAAAGTATAACGATTTGAAATTTTTGGTCATGTTTATCCAAACGGGTGTCCCATGGCTATGTGGTCATACTACAGTGGTCCCGAGCGAGGTGTTCGTGCCTTTTGCGGGGGTGTTTGAGGATTATTTTGCATTTTCACCATTCAATGGCACGTTTTCAAGCTTAACCTACTTATTTATAATTTTTGTTCATGTCGTGACTTCGCGATCAGTTGCTACGTGTCAGGTTGGTTTTGTGCAAGGTGTTCCTGCTTCTTGTGGGAGACATTTAGGGGATTATTTTTGGTGTTTTCACTATTCAACAACATGTTTTCAAGCCTATGTCTTTATATTTGTAACTTTTGGTCATGTTCTCTAATTAGTCGATTCGTGACTATGCGGCCAGTCCTACATGTTACATTGGTCTCGTGTGAGGTGTCCATGCCTCTTGTGGGGTGGGGTGGGGGGGTGCTTGGGGACTATTTTTTGCATTTACACCCTTCAACATTTTGTTTTCCAGATTGAGTCTAACTATTTATAATTTTTGGTCATGTTTATTAACTGGATGTCTCGTGACTACACTGTCAGTTACTGCGTGTTACGTTGGCCCCATGCGAGGTGTCTATGCCTCTTGTGAGGGCGTTTGGATGAGGTTTTGCGTTTTCACCCTTCAAAGGCATGTCTTAAATCTAAGTGTAACTATTTAAAATTTTTGGTTATGTTCTTAAAGCGGTCATCCCGTGACTACGTAGTCAGTTGCTACATGTTATGTTGGTCCCATGCGAGGTATTCGTGCCTCTCGCGGGGAAGTTTGGAGGTTGTTTTTCATTTTCACTCTTCAACGACATGTTTTCAAGCCTAAGTCTAACTATTTTCAATTTTTGTTCGCGTTCTCTGAACGGACGACCCATGAATATGCAGTTAGTTACTACGTGTTACGTTGGTCCCGTGCGAGGTGTCCGTGATCTTGCAGGGGAGTTTGGGGGATATTTTACATCGTCACATTCAACGACATGTTTTCAAGCCTAAGTATAACTATTTGCATTTTTTTGGTCATATTCTCGAACTTGGGGTCCTGTGACTATGCAGTCAGTTGCTACGTGTTACGTTGGTCCCAGGCGAGGTGTCCGTGCCTCTTGCAGGGCTTTTTGGGGTTGTCTTTTATTTTCACCCTTCAAAGGCATGTTTTCACGCCTAAGTCTAACTATTTGAAATTTTTATTATGTTTTCTAACCGGGCAACCCGTGATTATGCAGTCAGCTAATACGTGTAACGTTGATCCTGTGCGAGTTATTTGTGTCTCTTGTGGGGGCATCTATTTTTTTTGGCATTTTCATCCTTCAACGGTATGTTTTCAAGCCTAAGTTTAACTATTTGTAATATTTGGTCACGTTCTCTAATCGGACAACCCATGACTACGCGATCAATTTTTACGTGTTATGTTGGTCTCGTCTGAGGTTTTCGTGCCGCTTGCCCGGGGGGGGGGGGGGGGGAGGGGCGTTAGGAGGTCTGTTTTGCATTTTCACTCTTCAAAGACATTTTCAATCCAAAGTCTGACTATTTATAATTTTTGGTAATGCTTTCTAATCGGGCACCCCGTGACTAGATGGTCATTTGCTACGTGTTGTGTGGGTCTCATGCGAGGCGTCGTTGCCTATTGTAGGTGGCGTTTGGGGACTATTTTGCATTTTCATCCTTCAATGACGTGTTTTCATGCCTAAGTCTAAGTATTTTCAATTTTGTCCATGTTCTCTAGTTGGGCATCCCATGACTACACGATCAGTTACTACGTGTTACGTCGGTCCCGTGCAAAGTGCTCATGCCTCATGCGAGGACGTTTAAGGGTTATTTCTTACATTTTCACCCATAAAAATCATGTTTTCAAGTCTAAGTCTAACTATTTGTAAATTTTGCTCATGTTCTCTAACTGGGCGTCCCGTGACTATCCGGTCAGTTGCTATGTGTTACGTTATTCCCGTGCGAGGTGTCCATGCCTCTTGCGGGGCGTTTGGGGCCTATTTTTTGCATTTTCACCCTTCAACGCAATTTTTTCAAGCTTAACTCTAACTATTTACATTTTTTGGTCATGTTCGTTAATCGGGAGTCTCGTGACTACACAGTTAGTTACTGCGTGTTACGTTGACTCCATGCGAGGTGTCTGCATTATGCGAATTTTGTTTGGCACAATATCTATCACTTTGATATTTATCTTATTTCAAATTTCTTCTTCAAAATTGACCGTCTAGCTTTCTAAAGCACCATCTGGTCGTCGAGCAGGGACACTTCTTAATTAAATGTCTTTTTTTATGACTGATCAACTTGTCTTCCAAAGATCATCACTGATTAAAAAGTCCACATATAGACTAATTGTATGATCGACCAGCAGACCCTAAATGTTTTGACAATTAATAAAACATATATCAATTGCTCCTAACCGATGAAAGGCCCATCAGGATACCCTAGGTAATACTCACTGACAAAATCCTAATTATGAGATGACCCTATAAATGGATGCATTATTTTTTTTCCTTGCTCTAGGCCTAAGATTTGATTTGATGAGATCATTTAAAAGGTAAGATCAGGGACTGCACGTGTAAAAGGAAGAAAAATGTGAAAAACTCCATTAATAGTTTAAGTGATTACAAAAATTAGAAAAAAGAAAATAATTTATAACAAAAAATTAAGTACATTTGGATTAGTTACACTATCAAAATGACTCTTTCCCTAAAGTCCTAACTCCACCACACGAAATGTTCAAGGCAGAAGGACAAATGGTGTCGGCTAAATATGTAATTTTTAATGGCCTTCCAGGAATCACCCTATTGACTAAGTTTGGAGTTTGATAAAGCACACTATGTCCATCTAGAGATATCCACAGTACTTATTAATCAAGCTTATAAGAGGCTTTTACTGATCGAGGCAACCACGATCGTTCTAGTATCACAACTCAGAATCCTTAGGCACCTATTCAATTTCCAGAGCATTGGGCCAACCGTTTTTATAGTCAATATTTCGAGCATCATTAAGAGTTCAATCCATATTGACAAGGACCTGATCATATCCATCCATTCACAATTGGTATGGCTATTTATTGAATTGGAATTTAAGGCGATTGAGATTCTCATAAAAGCTTTTAATCTTCACCTCTTTAACTTGCAAAGACTTCTTTGTCTTTGCTAGGCCCTTCCCCAGTTGACCATTCTCTTTATCCTCGAAAGAAGTAAACCTTCATCATTCGCATCCTTGTCAAGCAAAGCCTATTAGGCTTTCTCCAACTCTTCTCTAAGCTTGGAATTCTCTTATTAGAGGAAGGAATCCCCTTACCCAGATTACTTATCATATTGGAACTTATTGGCTCTCCCAAGACAAGCTCTTAAATGATTATTCTTATTTTCAAGGGGAACATCAACCTCGCTCCCTATTATGAGGTTGGCCTACAGCATAAAGATCTTCCTCAAATGAGAAGACAAAATATCGGCCAACCTACAATAAAATACTTTTTTCTATACATCTTAACCAGATCCTTGTCGAACTTGGCCTTCAGATTGGCTAAATCCTAATGATTACTGACTTGGGTAGTACGAACCATGTCATAGAATATTGCTTTATCAGCCATAACCTGATGGAAAAAGGTGATGTAAAGCCGAGTAAGCTTATTTTTCTAGAGCATATGCACTAGGGTCCAAAGTTTGGTCAAGATTATCATCTTCAACGTGACCAGCAAAATAAATTCCTCCACGACTGTACTGAAAGTCATGCTAGCAATAATGAGCACTACAAGTCTCACATTATATTAAAAACGAAAGAGACAGATGGTCATTTCTATGAGCTTAGCAATAGATGAAAGCATACAAGATATCGCAAGATAGATAAAAGTTTGAATTTTATAAAAGGAAGATAAATGGGCAAAAACCCTACAACACTAATTGAAAAAATAAGTAAAATTTTTAAGCTAAATAAGAATTTTATTAGATAAAAAAGAATACAAGGCAAAGAATACATGGAAATCAAAGGAAAAAAATAAATTCAAGAATACAAGAGAACTTATGAAAAGGATAGAAAAATAGCCTAACTAATGAAACCTATAAGAAAGCAAGCCCATGAAATCATTAAAAACAATACTGAATAGGTATTTAGGACATTGTTCTCTCCATAAGACTTTTTATGCATAAGACCTAAATTGGCCAACTTATCAGCAAGGTCGTTTCCTTCACAAGGCTGTTTCCTTACCTAAAGATGGGGAGCATTTGGAGTTCATCATTGAAATTTGATGAATGCAATTAATCTAAGCAATCTTTAAAGGCCACGAAGGGGATAAATCCTTGTTGATGAAACATGAGACAACATTAGAAGAGTTACATTCAAGCCAGAGATGAAGCCAACCTCTAGAATAAGCTACGTCAATAATTGCGATAGCACCTTGAAACTCAGTAAAGAAAGAATTATTCCAACCAATATTCTTACAGCAGCAACCCAATGATTCACCTTTAAAGTTTCTAAGGATAATGCCAAAAGTAGAAGGACCCAGTTCTTACAAACCACAACATAGAGGCAACCTTCCATAGGTTATGGACTTGAGAACCATAATGTGAGTGACTAATGAAGTCCCAAAAGACATCAACTTCAATAATTTTGGGGATAGTCATGTTGAAAATACCACCAGTCCTATTCCATAAAGATTTAACAAATTTTCCTTTCATAAATAAGTGAGTAACATCCTCTTCACAATTAAAAGTATCATATAGAAGGTATGAGGAGACCATAGGGATATCTTTGGATATGGGTCTATCATCAGTGAGGAGAATGTTATGCCGGAGTCTCCAGCTTATCATTGAGATTCTAGGGGGCACAAAGCTATTCCGAATGGTTTTCTAATTAGAATTTAAGGTTTCTCATGTTTGATACAAATAAAAGCTTCAGTAAATATTATATTTCCAGTGGAAAAGCTGTCCTAAATGAGTCTGTCAAAGGTATCAATCATAGGGAGTTTCAAAGAAAGAATAGAATTGCAGACTTGAGGATAAGAATTGAAAAGACAAAAGGGTAGCCTCCAAGCCTCATTAGAAATGAGGTCAGAGACCTTAGAATGAGAGGAAAGGATGTAGAAATATTTAAATAAGAAATGAAAAGAATTCCAAGCCAATTGTCCATCCATATAATTATGAAAGTAACATCTCCAATGATTCATCTAGAGTGAAGATTTATAAGGGGCATAAAGACCATTAATCCTAGCTAAATAGAGGAGTTATGGTAATGTGAAATACAAGAAGCAGCTGGAAGTTTGAACCTTCCTTTTAAAAAAAGAGGTACAAATAGAATACCGATTAAGAATACTCTAAGAAATTTTGAGGAGGGTTTCTCTATTAAGAATTTTTGCATTCTTAATAACATCTAGTTTTCTAGTGCTGATCTCTTCCTTCCAAAAAATATTTCTAGCACTAGAGTTGAGCTTCTTGAGAAGAGAGATAGGCCACGTATGGACTTGGAACTTATGGAGAAAAGTGATTTGGAAAACTTATTGAATAAGTTATACTCTGCCAGCCATGGTGAGAAGAGTTCCTTTCCATCTGCTTAACTTAGCAATAACCTTATCAATAAGAGGCTGAAGGAATTTTTTTCTGGGGGATCCAACAAAGATGGGAACTCCTAGGTAAATGAAAGGAGTTATACCATCTTTAATACCAAGAATATCAATAACATTGTTCCTTGTATGATAAGAGGAGGATCCCAAATAGAATCTGATCTTATCTTTATTCAAGAATTTACCAGAGGCGTTACCATAAAGATCAAGGAAATTAAGTAAGTTGGATAAAGATTTAGAATCAACTTTAGAGAAAATAATAAGGTCATTGGCATATAAGGAATGCATTATGGGAGGACAATCTTTGGGATGAGAAATATACTTGATTTTTCCTTGAGATAAAGAGATTAGAAATCCCTCTTCTTAAACCTTCTTCAACAATGCAGAATAGGATATGAGATAATGGATCTCCTTGTCTAACACCTCTGATATAAGAAAAATAACCCAAAGGAGTGCCATTTATAAGAATAAACAACTTTGCAGATTTTAGAAGAACATGCATATATTTAATAAATTTCTTGTTGAAACTAAATTTAGATAGGGCCTAAAGAAGATAATTCTAGTTAATTGTGTGAAAAGCTTTGGTTATGCCAAGCTTCAAGCCAAGATCTCCCCAAATTTTTTTATTTTCCATGAGATTGAAACCTTTAAAGACAACTCCAATATAGCCCACAATGCTTCTACCTTTGCTGAAGGCATTTTGTTGAGTAAATATGATTTTAGATACAAGAGGATTAATTCTATCAATAATTATTTTATGAATAATTTTGAATATGAATTTGGATAAGGAAATTGGTCTAAATTAAGTGATTTTGTTGGCTCTAATCTCTTTAGGTACAAGTGATCATGTTGAAATTAAAGTGGGGAAGGATCTAACCATTGATAAATAACGGTTGAACAACTTCCACTAACTTTTTTTCATAATATCCCGACTCCAGAAAAATGATCAGGACCGGGGGGACTTTTACCTTCCATACCGAATACTGCATCATAGATTTCAGCTTCAGAAGGAATATTGGTCTACATCTTATTTTTTAAATCAGTAATAAGAGAAAGAATATTACTACAAGCAGTATTAATAGTGCCCATTCTGTCATAAGAATTTTCCAAATATAGCTTTGAATAGAAATTGAGAATATAGTTGGACATAAAGGGAAGGATTAGTTATTTTAGAATCACCATTCATGATATGATGTATAGAGGACTTGGTTCTCTCGATGTTAGCATAATTATGGAAGAAGGCAATTCATTTATCCACCTCAATTAGACATTTTACTTTTTCTTTATCTTTCTAATAGGAATTACAATCATGAATAGCATTTTTCAGTTCATTCTTAGCATTAGCTTCAAGATTGCACTTGTGATCATCAAGACCCTCCTCTCTGATTTTCTCTTGTATATCTTTGATTTTATTTCTAGCCATGTCAATATTAAATTGAACATGGACAAAGGTACTTTTATTCCAGAGCTTAAGGTCTATTTTAATAGCATTTAGCTTAAGAACAAGCTTGATCATAAGGCAACCAATCATATGGACATAATTCTAAGCATTAGAAACCATATCCATGAAATTCTTATAAGAGGTTTACATAACTTTGAATATGAAAGGAGATGGGACAAGATAATTTTTAAGGTAAGAAAATAAGATGGCTGAATGGTCTGGTATAGATCTAGGGAACACTTCAGCATAACAATTTATTAAACCAGTCTTGGGAACAAAGAGTTACATCCAGTCTTTCCTCACGTTAGTTAGAGGCATAGTTTCCTCTAGCCTAAGTAAACTAGGATCCTTATATATTAAGATGAATGAGGTTAAAGGTATTTATGAAAGCTTGAAATTCAGCACAAGAGATTGTAAATGGAAGATTTCCACCTATCTTCTTATGAGCTCCAAGAATGCAATTGTAGTCACCAATAATCATGAAAGGAGTGGCAATATAGCAATATCATTAGTCACATTGCACCACAAAGGCCTTATATTAACAATGGTTGTCTTGGCATAGACAAAAATATAATGAGAGTAAATCCCATCAATCCAAGAAGAAATGGTGATATGCTAATAAAACCTAGAAATAATATCAGTGTTAATAATATTAGAAATACCTAAAATCCAAATGTTAGGAGGCATATTATCTCTAAAATTAGTAAAAATAATACTCAAGTTTGAATAAGACTAAAAGGAAACATAAATGCAATCAATATCAATCATCGGCTCAGTAACCCCAATCAAACTTGGATTGTAAGCCTTATAGAGATTAGAAAACTCATATTGAGTGTTAAAGTTCCCTAAGACTCTGAGATTCCAGAATAAAATCTTCATGAAGGGGTTTACATACCATTGCTATATGCGGGGTATGGATCCCTTATTTGATTTTTATTCTTGGTCTTCTATATTGTCCTTTTGACTGATTCAGATGCAACTTTGGTGAATTCAACTTCCTTAGTTTCTTTGCTGGAAGAGTTGATGATGTTCAAATGATGCTGGATTAAATCATTCTCCTTATTATCCAAAATTTCATGAATGAAAACTTCCTTATAAGATTTAGGAGTGGTTATTCCCATTTCTATAGAGTTATCATGAGCATTGGATTTGGGGCAAATAGAGTCCTCGTACTAATTCAAGAGGAGATCAATATTGTTCTTTAATTAAATAGTTACTTTATTATCCTCTTTATTTTCTATAAATTCATCTTGAGTCTGAGATAACTCAACCATTGATTTATTGCTTGGTTATTTAATGATTGTCATGTTCTTTTATGACTCATCCTTGTCTTCCATATCGCTTGATTCCTGACTAATGGGCATTTGATCATATTTTCTTATTTTTCTAACATCCTTACAGATGATGAGATGTGATACATTTTTATGTCTCAATGTGTCATCAAATCTACAATCAAGATATTGATGGCCAATTGCAGTATATCTTTATAATTAACCAAAATTTGAGTCCTATGGTTATAAATCACAAGAAACTTGGGTAAAACCATTTTATGATAAATTTCAACAATAATTCTGGCATATAAACCAAATTCCTTGTACTTGTGGCTTTGTCAAGTCTCATAGGTATTCCCACACACCTAGAAATTTCCATTAGATTTTGAAGATGCTAAAATCCCCTTCGAAGCCCATTAAGTCTAATCTAAATCTGAGAATGAGAAGAGGGAGACACTAGGTCTAGTCTAGAATTTAGGATCCATTGTGTAAGCCTCATCATGCCATGAGGTAGAGAATAAGCACCAGCAGCACAAATTCTACTTGGATCATCATCACCATTAAAGTGGATATCAAAATATCCCTTTCCAAGGGGAACCAACCTCCAATTCAAATTAGGTTTTCAAATCTTGTGAAGATTATTCTTGAGGGTTTGAAGAGATAGAAAGGTTGAATTCTTCTCCAAAGTTAATTGTCTACTCAAATTCTTCTTGCAGTCTTGTAATTGTTTTTTATACAAGTTTTCATTATTTGAACATACCATTTATCACCATGGATTTATGGGGTTTGAGACCAATGCTAGATGAAGAGATATCAATTTTAGCATAGGATTTAACATTGTTTGATGAGGAATTATCAATTATAGGTGTATAATTTATTTTCGTATCATTATCAGTTATCATAATCGATATAGTAGATTCATCCAATTTCTTAGAATTAGGTACATTAATCGTTTCAGTCTTTGATTAATTCAAAGTTTGAACATTCGATTATTGGATTAATTAATTATCAATGGGGAATTTTTTATTCAAAATAGAATTTTTGGATGATTGAGGATTGTTGTCCCATGATTTAGGAATAGCAGATACGAATTCTTGACAAAAGGATAAAAAATAAGTTCAATGTTTCTTAACACTCTAAGGAGAAGTATCCCTAACCTTATCCTTATCAATAACTTGAACAAGGTTATTAACTTCTAACTAGGCAAACCCATGGCTGTTTTTATCCTTCTCGATATCCTAGTCTGCCCTATGGATGCCTTCTTTAGCCTTCTCGACATCTCGATGAGCTCTAATAGCAGTTTCAAGACTAACACACTACCCCTCCATCATCATCATCATCATCATCATCATTCACATTAACTTTAGGAGGAGGACCTTCTATATGCTCTTGGAACATCTCGGAGTCCTTAGTAATGTCGACCTTGATGAGAGCCTCATCCTAATATCTCTTAAAGAATGCCTTTATTAGTTATCCGATCTGCTTCTGGGAATTAGCAAGGGATTTACCCATCCATGAGTGTAGCCATCATATTTATCCTGCGCTACTCGAGATAACACATTCTCGATTTTGGACTTAGCCTCATCATCCTTAGTCTTGACATTATCTACCTCAATCTTAACCTTCCTAGCATCCATTTTGGCATTCTTAGTAGAAGTGACCTGATTGTGGATTCATTGAGCTTCTTTTGAAGATCCGCCTTTTTAACCTTTAAGTTGTCGATCTTCTTGTAAATTTTCTCTTTATAGGAGATTGTATCTTGAGCATCTGATCGATAAGACTCTAGAGAATAGATGGCCTCATTTAAGACTGCCTCCATATCTTGGGAGGACCCCTTCAACATAATATCTCTCTTCAAGAACTGGTTATAATCGACCATAAACTATAAAAGGAAAGAAAAAGATCAGTAAATTTCAAGCAATGGATTTAGGAAGAAGATCATATGGGGAAGAAATTTACAAGAGAGAAGTTGTTATTGGAGTGTTACACTAGCCTTTCACGAGATAAGGCAGTAACAACTTCCTTATTAGTAGGAAAGACTGTTGACTGAATCAAGCCACGGGAAAAGTTGGGGCAAGAAGAAACAAAATAGGTAATGAACTTACCCTTATAAATAACATTTTTCTCCATAATATCAAATGGGGGAGGAGGATCATGATCCATCTTCATCCTCTTAGAGAGGGGTTCTTGATCATTAGAGGTTGAATCTCTAGTGTCCAAGGGGTTAGAAGGACCACTTACTTCACTTTTCTTGCACGTAGGTTGAGCAATATCTTTATCCTTGCTCACCATAAGAGCATGGGACATATTTGAAATTTTGTATCTAGATTTACAATAATTAAATTCATAACCTTTCCCCGAGGGCCATGGTGCCAAGAGAGTATTCAGCCGAATGGATGGTTCAAAATGTCTTAAGTTTAAAAAAAGAGGATATTTCTCCCTCGTTTGATTCCTCCTCTCCTAAGCCTGAAGAAGTGTTAGCGTCTGGGCCGTCAAAAAGAATGGGAATCAATTTCTAGAGTCTTGTCAACTACCGTAGAAATGAAGTAAGTGGTTGAACACTTATAGATAAGAAGAAAAGTAATTGGCCTAGGTTAGTCAATAACTATAATCATCTGCCAAATATCCCAAACCTTCTGAAGATAAAAAAAATTAATGTCATGAGCATGGGGAAGTTTCTTTTTACATTTACCTGTCATAAATAAAGGAAAGGTATTCATCATCAATCAATTGAAGAGTAAAACGTAAAGAAAAATAACACTTATGAACTAACCTATTCCTTTACCCTCCTAGAGGAACCTTGGCCATTTATATCCCTCTCCCTTAAGAAGGGGCGTGTGTTGCCAGTTCTTTATAATGACACCATGGTCCTAGTAAGCTTTGTTAGAATAAGGAAAATTAAGAACCAGGGCCCGATTTCCCACCCTCATCTTTAGATAGTAAATACTTTCATGGGTCGTCATCCTTTGGTAGTAGTACCCAATGTCACTAATACTAAGACTGGTCCCATATAACTCATTAATGTAGTGAACCCCATTCATGTTCCTCAAATAATTTAGAGCGACATGGGCTAGGACCACATCAAAGTATTGATATAACTCTAAAAATAAACGATTCGGGGGAAATGTTACCACACACTAAGCTATGAAGATCGAAGGCAACTAATGGCCTTTAGAAAGCTCACAAATCTAGCAAGGGACCTAAAATAATTCTATTTTGACCCATTAGGGAATATGGTGATCAGGTTTGAACTTTTAAATAGTACCCTCATTAACGATGTACATCATTATTGGAGATGTCAAATCAAGAGGAAAAAATAAGAAATACAGAAATGGAGTTAAGTATGCTTATAGTGAATGAAAGCCCTTCTCTAAAGTACGCAAGTTTTGTAATGAGGAGGAAAAAGAGGGAACAATTATTTTATGGTAAATAATGGTTTTATGTTTCCTAATAAAAATAATTATTAAGCGAGTGTGACGGTTATAAATACGATGGCAACACTTCTTCACTACTAAGCAAATATGCCATATTTATAACCATGCATCTAGGGCACTCAGCACACAACTTTTCAGTTTAGGGGGAAATTACAAAATTACCCTTCGACCAGTGTGTAAAGACTTCAAATGAGTATCAACCTCTGACCAAGAGGGAAATCTTCCTACTCCTATAGATAGTGAAGACTTGTCAAACATCAAAATTCTAGTAGAGGCAGAAGCCAGTGATCTCAACGAACCCCTGAACCGTGGGTGAAATTGTCGAGTCAAGAATCATACTGACACGTGCTCGACCATTTTTGCCTAGGCTACATGCGCCTATAATTCATAAGGACTCCAAATCAGAATGGAATCCTTCAACATAGTCACTTGCAAGATAAATGATAAGTTCGAACTATTAGGAATAGCTATAAATGAGGCTTAGGAATATCTTAAGCTGCCTTATAAATGTAAACCCGTCCAACACGAGAGTCACATGTATCAATGTAATGTCGAGCAGTATTAGAACTCTACCGAACTGATTTCTTAAGCAATAAGAAAAAGACCTAGAATCCCATGGACGTAGGCATGTTGTTGAGTCACGCACATCTTGTGTTGTGTGTGGGATCTCATTATTTCCTATCAATATCATTCTTATTTGGCTTGTTCACATTGAATACTATGAGAGCATTCATATATTCATTTGTACCTATAAGGACATCATTATATTGTCCGTCTTACATTTCAGTATGTGGTATACTGCTACAACCGTCGATGAATTATTCAAGATCATTCAAGCATCATGACGGATTCGAATATCAAAGTTCTTCAACATTCAAGCCTCTGTGAGGTTAATTTTGGTAAGGTTGTGTTTAAGTACCTTAGCATTTAACTTAAAGTGTTGGGATATTTTTTACAAAAAAATTTCTAAGTGTTGGAAAGGAGTTTTTCGTCAAAAGTTTTGAGGCGGAATATTTTTTGGGAAAATAAAAAATTAATTTTTATTTAATCTCGTTCAAGCAAGATACACAGTTGTTCGAGCGACATATCATCTCGCGCGAAGATGTCGTTCAATCGACATCCTGCTACTTTCGAGCGACATCATTGTTTCATTCGAGCGACGCACCGTCTTAAATTTTTTTATAAATAGTGTGTTAAACCACTTCATTTTCGATAAGAAGACCTGCGTTTTTATCAGATACGAAAATTGCTTTGGTAGAATCATTGTCTTCTCACTTTTAAGTTTTTAATCCTTTTTGTTTTCAATTCATAATATCCCAAAGTTTATGTGAATTGTTTTGGAACCTAAGAACACATCTTTGCTGAAGTTTCTATTGTAGAGAAGAACTCTACTGCTGATTAGGTGCCACTTGAGGGAGGTACTGGGCTGATTGACTGCGAGCCAATAGGGAGTACTTGTGGGTGTTCCTAGGCTGACTAGAATGCGGTTCATGTGGAGTCGCTGCAGAATTCCATTGCTTATTTAAGTTGTATCCTATGTGGGTTTACTGAGGTTAATCCGTTGTATATTTCATTATAAGTATTATAGTGAAATCAAAGGTTTTACTCGAAAAGTTTTTTTCCTGAAATCTATGTGTCAGCAATTATTTTTGTTGGTTTGATTTTTCCACACGTAGTTGCATGTTTAGGGGATGAATAAATATGGTTTTATTTTTTTCAACGATTAAATAAGGTTAAATTAGAAACTTGCGAATTTGGTTTAATCAATATCTCACACACATTCACACCCTCAGAGGTAGTTATTTTATTACGATCTTCCAAAAAACACTTTAGGTTCCATATTGATCTCTTCAAAAAGGTTCATTAACATTAAAGATCTTGAAGCTAGTTCTTGCTCATCCTCATTATCACGTATATCATATTATGGGATGAAAGGTAAATTGGTGAATTCCCTCTCACACGTCATGTGTTTTTACAAATCCATTTAAAAACATCTTGTTAGAAACTTTTTCTGGATGTGTAAATTTTGAAGCTTTGCCATCTTGTTCTTGTTTGTATAACTAATGTTGGAAAAATTAAAAGCAAGAAAACTTGAGTGAAACTGACCAGTTTCACTACAATGACATTTTCATTGCTGAAGCAAAATTGGAACAAGTTCCTTTGGCAAAAATCTAAAAACTGACTAGAGAAACGTATCACTGAAGCATCATAATATAAACACCTTTAATGATGCGATACTTCCCTCACTAGATGCCAAGTTTTTAAAAGATATCTTAAAAAATTATTTGAATATGTGAGCCACTTGCATTACGATAGGTTCACTCCAGTGTACTTGTCTTCGCTGTAGTGACACCTTCGGTGATGCATATAGATTCACAAATTTGTCATAAAGATTCCAAAGATATTATAATATTTGTGTGAAAAGCACCTTTTTGGTCGCTGATTGGACTTAGTAGTCATCAAGAACTCTCTCTCATGCTCTCTGAAAGAGATGTGTCCGTTGGCTTGTCTTGGAAAATGGGAAACCTATTTATGTGATTTTTCTTATTTAAACCTTCGTGATCTTCATTTCAAAATCATTCTCATATGTTTCAAGAGAAAAATATCAAGAAAGCTATTGTGTGTATTCTCTTCTTCTTCCTTTTTAAGGAGATAAGAACACTAATGTGAAAGAGAGTGAACCTATTTTCCAAGATCTATTCATTTTTTTCACCTTCTCTTATTTTCATTTAATCAACTCTCTTTTTAGAGGTTGATTAAATAAAAAAGAATAATATTTTTACCAAGAACTCATTTTTATAAAACAAAATTTCTATACACTTTGGGTCATTCACCCAACAAGAAGTATTGTGATATTTGATGTTATCTTTGGGGTACACATCACGCGTGATCTCCAAAGCTTGAAAACAAAGGCATGTGTAACATTATCAATGTGTGTTATGACATTGCGATGTTGATATTGTCCATCAACGGATATGAGTTTTTGGTTTAATACAATTTGGTGAATAAAGTGTGAAGGTGTTAGTTAGCACAGATAGGACTGGAAGTCGTTAGTACCCTCTGTAAGTCTTTACCAAGTTTAGTGAGATTGTTTCATTGGCTTGAGTTTTTTCCTGATAGTGGGATTTTGTCCTCATATATTTATTGTTGTGATCTTATTTGCATCTTTCGTATCTTGTATCATCCATATACTTAGGCAAGATAAAACTTGAAATTGGTTTATCAAAATTTGGGAACATTTCATAACATTATATTTTTGGTGTGCAAAATAAATTTTTAGTGGGTGTTGATTTTGTTTCGCAATCCACACTCTTAACTGGTATCAGAGTTGGGTCCTCTTTTGTTAAGGTTAAAACAACTAGAGGTAGATCGTGCATTTTTGTGTTAATATGGAGGATAACAATATGTACTTAAATATAAATATTTTTTAGGATATTGTTCAACCTACCTAATGATAAATGTTCCTCTAAGATTAATACTTTATATCTTCTTCTATCTATTTTAGTGATGATTCGTTAGATGAAGAAGATAGTGAACTTCAACAAGATTGTGATAAACTCTTTTCTAAGAATGCTAGACTTAAGAAGAACATGTTGAAAACTTCTGTTATGCTGAAATTTTTTAAAAAGAAAATGCGTATCTAAAAATGAAAGGGTCCCTTGTAAGCAATATTGAAGCTCAACATGCAACTCTTAGTTTGATTCTCCTCTTAATGGAGAATGAGAATAAAGATTTCCAAGAAATTTTAAAGTTTTACATTGTCAGTTGGAAGAATGTAAAAGTTCTAATGACTCTTTAATCAAGAAAATAAATTATCTTAAAATTGAATCAGTCTCGGCTAAGGATGTCAAGGTTACCATGGAAGATAGATCCAAGAGGATGGAAAAATTATTTTTAGCCTATATCACATCTTTGGTTGGTAAACATGGAATTGATTTTGAAAATTCTCATGGCAGATCTGAATTTGAGGACAAATCAATTTCTATAAAAGCTTCTCAAGAGACTCATATGCTTGAGAAGAAAGTTGTTTCAAAACCTTTGAAGAAATCTGATAATCATTTTGTGTATCGTTGCACTTTCTACAAACATGATAGTCATTTGAAAAAAATATTGATGTAGCTTTCTGAAAACTCTAAGGTGAATAAGAAACCTCACTTGGATAACGTTTCTACCTTGAAATGTGAATTTGATTCCATTTTCGATAATTTTAGAACTATGGTCAAGATTCGAGAAAATGTCAAAACCTAAACATATTGACAATAGTTTGAGGGATTTAGGGAAGAATAACAAGTCTAAAGTTGTTTGGACTCATAAATAAAAATTTCTTGTTATTTACACAATCTTAGCTGCCTAAAATGATTCATGATGGTGTGTTGATAATGATTTCTCTAGGTATAGGACCAGAAACTAAGCATTATTTTCCAAAAATGTTAAGAAAGAATCAAGGTTAGTTACTTTTATAGATAGGAATAGCTATAACATTTTTGGGAAGGGTACTTGACGCGACTCAGAAAGTGTCTCCAATGTGCGTTCACTCTAGGCTCAAGTACAAGCCTATCGCGTTAGTAATAAACCCGGTAAGTCGGGATCGTATCCACATGGAAATAGGACAACAGAGTTGTGATGATGTTGGATAGACAAATAAATCCTAACTTTGACTCTAAACAAAAGGAAAAATGATTTGGTTTTGGGAATGATTAAACTAGATGAAATTATGAAAAGATGCAATTTTACTAATTTACCTAAAATACTGATGAAAAAAGATTTGAAACTTTAAACTATGTGATGAAGAAAAACAGGACGGGAATACAATCCCCCAACCCTAGTGTATTGCAGTTATAATACTAATTGTAAATTTAAGTGATTAATCAGATCCAGAATTTAGTATTCTCAAGAATTACGTATAAGAGGTTCAAGCCCTCATCATACTTAATCTGACGACGAGTAAATCGGTATCGCGATAGTGACACTCGAATTGCATTCTAAAGTATCCCGATTACCTAGAGGAAAACGAGATCTAAATATCTACAATCGTTGTGTTCCTATGCAATACGGTCGTAATCACTCACTAAATTCAGAGGATTAATGATATACACATGCAACTATTACATCAGGCTGGGTTCATGTGGAAAGGAATTTGACTGAAGAAAAGTAACTCCTAATCTTACCAAAGCAGTAGTAGCAGTAATTAAGAACACTTGGAATCACATAAATCTGAATAATCTTCAATCTTGGAATTGAAATTGTAAACTATCTCTAAACTAGGGTTTTATGGAAAGAATGGAAAATCATATTAATTCTCTATGCAAATAATGATAATAAATCGGGTTTTTATACCCTACAAAAATTCAGGAGTTTTAACTACACTAGGACTCTCATAGGAGGATATAAGATTCCAAAATCTCGACAGCCGGACCGGTCCGGGGTGAGGGCGGACCGGTCTGCCTTCCATGCGGATAGATTCTTTTAATTTCCTGGCGGACAGATCCGGGGCAGACCAGTTCTTTTTATTTTCTCCCCTCTTCGGTTTGCTTTTGATCCGGGGTCTTCTGGAGTATGGCACAACGGACCGGTTTGCCTCTTTGACTTTTTTCTCAACTTTGACTCCTCATATCTTTTGTTCCGAGACTCCGATTGAGGTGTTGTTTCTTCCTATGTGCTCATGAATTTGATATCTTCAACTTCTCTTTAGGTACCTCGTCCGAATTCTTGGTAGAATTTATACTTTTGCCCTTTTAACTTCCCTTCTTGTCTTTCTGATTCTTTCGGTTTCTTTCTTTCGTTTCTTGACATTAAATACCTGCAAAATTAGTACAAAATACCAGAAACTCGGTGTACTCGTTAGGATAAGTTAGTAGAAAGATAATGAGATAAAGTCAAATCGATTACGTTGTTCGAGGTGCTAAAAGTAACTAAATTACGAGATAAATTAGGAAGAATTTATTCCTAATCAAACCCCCCTAACTTAGAACTTTGCGCGTCCCGATCAATGTAAAAGAATCATAGCACGGCATAAATCTTGAAAAAAAACAATTTATTAGGATAGAATACCCTTTTTTATGGGCAAGCGATTGCATTTAGCGTATGCAATAAGCCTTTAAACCCCTAGGTTACCCTAGTAGGACGAGTTGTGTCTCGTGAGGGTTTGCAGAGAATATACCCACAAAAGTCGACTCCAAGAAGATTCAAAATATGCAAAAATTGTACAATTCAAACTTTCCCAAAAAATAGTCATCATCTAGTCATGTTCATTAGTCTCAAATCATAGTGCATGTGTGCAAAGCCAGAAATTTAACCGCCAATTTCCACTGATTGATCATCACGTTACTTATTCGAGAATTCATTTTGATTTCAACTTCTCACGGTATGCTCTCTCAAACGAATCACTCGGATTGTGGCTATTCTCTCGGTATGCATGATAAAAAGAGTATATAAAATGGACACAAAGTCACGCGTACAAGTAGAAAGACGGACATTTATGGTGAATAGGATCTCATCAACGGATTACAGTTTTAAAAATGGGAACATTGCCTCTTTTTCTCTCATTCAATCTCTTTTATTATCTTTTGGTGTCTTAGCTCTCCACGCGGTAACCAATTTCGCAATTTAGACTCGGTTAGGACTTTTTCGGGTTTTAAGGTTTATTGGGTAAAATGAAAGAGGTAGGGAAGGTTGAAATTGGAAAAGTCATTTATGATGTCCATTCGTGCTTTTTCTGGGCTTTTGCTCATTTTTTTTTTCTTTTTCTCTATTTTTCTGTTTTTCACTTCTTTTCTTTTCTTGCTATTTTTGTTGAGCATATCTGTTTTTTTCTTGCCCTTTTTTTATGCACTTTCCGGACTTAAATTCTAAATTTTTCCATTTTTTACAATTCCGGGCTGTTTCGGTTTTCGGGTTGTCAAACGAAAGGATGAATTTTATTCGGCTCAATTTGAGTTACAAAAGTAATAATTTTTTTTTCGCTACTTTTTCTGGCCAATATTTTTGGGTGACAAACGAGGGCCTACTTCATCGTCCAAAATACAAATTGCGTTACCATATGCTTTTCGAGATGAATTTAACTTTAGAGATCAATTTTTGCACGTTTTTTAAAGCAATATCACACACGTTTTTCATAACCGATCAAAATGAAGGATTGAGATCCTCGAAGACTTTTTAGACGCTGAAAGGAACTTTGAGTTAACAATTAACTCGGATTGATTTAAAAATTCGCAAAAAATGATAGGCTCGAATCTATCTCTACACTTATTCGCTAAGTCGTCAATTTTCGCTCAATTTACATGTTTAGTCAACTTCGGCTTTGTGTATGTTGAATTTTACAACTTGAGACTTTAAACTGACTTTTGATGATATTTTTGAAAATTTTGAATTCCAATTTTTATTTATTTTGAACAAAAATATTTTTGGATTTTTCAAAATTTTATGATTTTTTTTGGAAATTTCTGGGCATTTTGAAAATTTGTGAAGTTTTAGAAATACGCACTTGTGACACCCCTAACTTAGACTTTTGCATTGTCCTCAAGAAAAAAGAACTAAAATCTAAACAAGGCAAAATAATAAGTGCGATAAATAAAACCAGCAAATGGAGAAAATGCAGATTTTATAGCAAACAAGACTGTGGTACAATCACAAGGAAAAGCATACAAACATGTGAACATGAAAAACAAATAAAAACTGTCATAACCACATCAAGCTTCACTGTGGCGGGGGTTAGGAAGAACCGAGCGCATCGGGGCCATAGGGGTTATAGAAATAGGATGGCATGGGCTCATTGGGATCCCCTTGGCGTCGATATATGTCCACTTGGAAACGGAATATCAAGTTCGTATCGCGATGGTAATCGGTCAAGAAGTTGCCGAAGCTCGTCTCAAGCGCCGCCATATGGTTCGTGAGGTCGCTACCCGCCCACTTAAAATCAGGGTCATCTTCCTCGTCCGCCGACTCTTTATTCGGATCGGCATCACCTATTTCGACATCCGCACTGGCTGCCTCTTCTTCCTCCTCGTCGCTTTCGCTCGAGGAAGCCTCTTCTTCACTATCACTTCACCACCTTGCCCGAAGGACAGCTAGCTGTTTGGCACTCTTAGTGCGGGTTCCCTGTCCTAAAGGACTGGGAATGCGAGTATGATCGAGCGGCGCCGCTATGCCAGCATCCTTGAGGATGGAGGTAATCAATCTTGCATAGGGAAGTGGGCCTATACCCTTCTCATCCAAGGTTGCGGTGATGATGTCGGTATATAAGGTTCGGGCCAAGTGGATGGAAGTGTGTAGATCAAAGAGATGATAGGTCAATGTGGCTTGACGGGGCCGCATCGCGAAATCATTGGATGCTTGCAAGATGTTGGTGCACACAATTTGAAAAGTGAGGTGCGCCTTCTCATTAAGGCGTCCAACGGCGACGGTTTGCCCCGTCCAAGCAACATTCAGTGCAATGCGTTCCATGATCACGTCTTTGGCAACGAGGGCGACATTCCTTGGATATGTGAATTCTTGGATGTCGGGAAGATTGTATTCGGTCAACTTAGCTGTGAGATGGTCCAATGAAAATGGGATGACGGTACCATCCACGTATGCTTGAGCCTCGAATTGGCTCGTCTGAACAAGGGTACCATAAAAGGATCGGACCTCGGTTGCCCAAACCGCTTCATAGGGTTCATTGAGGAATCGACACCAAGCCCTAGCCATGAATAGGGC
The DNA here is from genome assembly GCA_949130495.1 of Sambucus nigra. NCBI lineage: Eukaryota > Viridiplantae > Streptophyta > Magnoliopsida > Dipsacales > Adoxaceae > Sambucus > Sambucus nigra. Next base: position 369,681,480 of record OX422212.1, read on the forward strand.
CGTGACGGAGTTGGGCCAACCGGTCCATTAGACAGCGCACTCCATATGGAGTTTGCGATCCGGGCCAAAAAATTAATGGAACCACCGTTCCTCTTGGTGGGAACGAAATTCCCCATGGCCGGAGGGGAGGATGTCAGTGGAGTCGTACTTGGTCGGGGTAGCTCTTTGGGCTATGATAATGAGAGAGATATTTGCTGGAAAATTAGGAAGGGAGAAGATAGGAGTTTGGTTAAAGATGTGGAGGGAAAGGGAGGATTTGGGTGTTTATTTATAGGTGAAAAGATGGGGGTAGGGGTTGGATTTGGGGGGAAAAGGTTTGGAGGGAAAAGGGGGTGAATTTGGGAGGGAAAGGTTAGGCTTGGGAGTTGGGGAGACGAATTTGAGGGAATGAAGGGGATTGGGGAGAAGGGGGGTGAACCTTAGAAAGGGGTAAAAACAGACCTGCAAAAAGTGGACCGGTCCGCTTGGGGACCGGACCGGTCCGGTCCTTTATTATGTATGAAAATTTGACTAGCGAACAGGTCCGCCTCAAAATTAAAGGAACCGGTCCGGCCTTAAAATAAAGGAGTCGATCCGGCTCATGTCTTTGAGCTGGATTTACCCCCTAACTTGGTTTCTAATGCTCTTCTCCTAAAATATTCGCTTTCACAACATACTCCCTATCGATTTGGATTAAAAACCTCTTGATGCCAATGACCAACGTAACTAGATTTAATATTCCCAAAACATGCAAATGCTTTCTCCCAAAAGTACCCTAATCCTATCGACGCTCACTACACACACGACTCTCACTACATACACGACTCTAACCCCATACGCGTCGGGGGTGCAACGAACTCGCTATAACATCTCACTCTACCCCGTAAACGGGTCCGACAACCAAACGGTGTCTACTTCTTCCACACACGCCTCTAGATATGGATTTAGGCGTTGTCCATTTACCTTAAATGTATTTCCCCCTTTCAAATCGTCTAATTCAATAGCTTCATGAGGGAAAACATTCTTAACAACGAACGGGCCAGACCATCGTGACCGCAACTTTCCCGAAAAGAGAGGAAGCCGAGAGTTATAGAGAAGAACTTTTTTCTGGGGAATAAACTCTTTGCGTCGAATGATGTTATCGTGAGAGAGTTTTATCATTTCTTTGGAAATTTTAGCATTTTCATACGCATCATTGCGTAGTTCTTCTAACTCATTCAATTGAAGCTTGCAGACTTCACCGGCCTTATCCATGGCATAATTCAATTTCTTAATCACCCAATACGCCTTATGCTCTAATTCAACGGGAAGATGGCAAGGTTTTCCATACACAAAGCGGAAAGGGGACATGCCAAGTTATTTTTATATGCGGTACGATAGGCCCATAGCGAATCGTTCAATCTAAGTGACCAATCTTTTCGGGTAGGATTGACGGTCTTTTTAAGAATGTTCTTGATTTCCCGATTTGCTAGTTCGGTCTGCCCATTCGTTTGCGGGTGATAAGTCGTTCCAACCTTGTGCATGACACCATACTTTCTCAATAGCTTCTTGAATGGCCTATTGCAAAAGTGCATGCCATTATCACTGATTATCGCTTTTGGTGCACCGAAGCGGGAAAGTATGTGTTCCTATAGGAACTTAATCACCACTTTGTGGTCATTTTTTTTGGTAGATATAGCTTCCACCCATTTATAAACGTAGTCTACCGCGACAAGATTGTATAGAAAACCTAAGGACGGGGGAAAGGGACCCATGAAGTTAATACCCCAACAGTCGAAGATCTCAATGATGAGTATGGGGGTAAGAGGCATCATGTCTCGTCGGGTAATGGCTCCCATCCGTTGTCACCTATTACAAGATTTTCAAGCAGCGTTCACATCCCGGAATATTGTGGGCCAATAAAGGCCGCATTGCAGAATTTTAGCGGCCATCTTTTTCATCAAAAAGTGTCTTCCACAAGCTTCCGAATGACAAAACTGGATGACTTTCAGGATCTCATCATCCGGTACACATCCTTGGATGATTTGGTCGGCGCAATATTTAAAAAGGAACGGATCGTCATAGAAGAACATGCGCGACCAAGTAATAAATCTCTTCTTATCTTGCAGTGTCCAGTCTGGAGGGATGGCTCCCGTGACAAGGAAATTCACGATGTTCGCAAACCAGTGCAAAGAGGAGGTAGTAAAAATTTGGTCATCCGAAAAGTATTCGTCTATGGGTATGGGATCACTAGGTACATCAGACGAAAGCCGTGATAAGTGGTCGGCAACGACGTTTTCTACCCCTTTCTTATCTTTAATGGAGAGATTAAACTCTTGTAGGAGTAGGATCCACCTTATGAGATGCGGCTTTTCATCTTTCTTTGCAAGTAGGTATTTCAAAGCTGCGTGGTCGGTGAAGCAAGTAATGGGAGAACCGATAAGATATGATCGAAATTTATCAAGGGCAAAGACTGTCGCTAGCAACTCTTTCTCCGTGGTAGAGAAGTTGAGTTGTGGTCCGGTAAGAGTCTGGCTAGCGTAGTAGATGACATGAGCTTGCTTATCTTTTCTTTGGAACAAAACATCCCCTATCACATAATCACAAGCATCACACATAAGTTCGAATGGTAAGGACCAATCCAGAACTTGCATGATGGGAGCGGACACAAGCATGGTTTTCAGTTTTTCAAAAGAGCTTTGGCATGCTTCTGTCCACTCAAATGGGGTGTCCTTCATGAGTAGGTTGCTTAAGGGTCTAGCGATGGAGCTAAAGTCCTTAACGAACCTTTGATAAAACCCTGCGTGGCCTAAGAAAGAGTACACATCCTTAAGCGATTTTGGTGGGGGAAGATCAGCTATGACATCTATTTTCATCCTATCAACTTCTATTCCCTTGGATGATACTATATGGCCAAGAACTATTCCCTCGGTGACCATGAAATGGCATTTCTCCCAATTCAACACTAAGTTCTTTTCCACACACTGGTCAAGTACTTTTTCCAGTTTTTCTAGACAAAGGTCGAAAGAGGTGCTAAAAACGCTGAAATCGTCATGAACACTTCGAGTCCACTCTCGACCATGTCGCTAAATAGGCTCAACATGCACCTTTGAAAGGTTATTGGTGCATTACAGAAGCCGAATGGCATACGTTTGTAGGCAAACGTACCAAAAGGGCAAGTGAAAGTCGTTTTCTCTTGGCCAAGTACATCTACCTCAATCTGGTTATATCCGAAATAACCATAAAGGAAGCAATAGTAGGGGTGACCCGCTACTCTCTCAAGCATTTGATCAATGAATGGCAAGGAGAAATGGTCTTTCCTAGTTCCCGCATTGAGTTTTCGGTAATCAATGCAAACGCGCCACCCGGTGGTGGTACGTTGGGGAACTAGCTCTCCCTTAGAATTCTCAATCACTGTCATGCCCGACTTCTTCGAGACGACTTGAATAGGGCTCACCCACTTGCTAACCGAGATTGGGTAGATAATCCCGACATCCAATAACTTGATGATTTCGGTTCTCATTACTTCTTTCATGTTGGGATTTAGCCTTCGTTGCATTTCTCTTGAGGGCTTGACATCTTCTTCGAGATGAATCTTGGGAGTGCAAATCAAAGGACTTATCCCCTTCAAATCAGCAATTCACCAACCAAAAGCACTTTGGTTCTTTCTCAGAATTTTTAATAATTTACCCTCCTGCTCTTCGTCTAGGCTAGAGGAGACAACAACAAGAAATGTCTCATCCTCTCCTAGGTATGAATATTTAATATAAGATGGGAGTTTCTTCAATTCTAGGGTTGGAAATTTGTCGCTGGAGGGAACCATACTTTTATCCCTCAGTGGTAACTCCTCCAATCTCGAAACCCAATTAACATCTCTTGTGCCCTCATCCGACACTCTCTCATCGAGTAACTCTCTCAACTCCCTAACCTCCCTATCGAAGTCAGTGTACGTCCCTTCACTCTCGTCTCTCGCTACTAAACAGGACCCTAAGGCATCTCCGCAATAATTTTCCTCAAAGTACTCATCTACTATCTCATCTATGAAGCTCACCGCATGAAGATCATCTTCTTCCCTCGTATGTTGGGCTATGTGGAAGATGTTGGTCTCTAAGTTCATGTTCCCAAAGGTGAGTTGCATTCGCCCATTCTAAGTATTGATGATTGCGTTAGCCGTAGCTAAGAACGGGTGACCAAGGATGATGGGAACATGGTTGCTCGAGGTGAAGCAGGACTCCGTGTACTAAATGACAAAATCTACCGGGAAGTAGAAAGTGTCAACTTGGACGATCACGTCCTCGACTATGCCTCTTGGGATCTTCACGATTCGATCTGCTAATTGGAGAGTGACCTTTGTGGGCTTGAGGTCGCCCAAATTAAGTTGCCTATAGATGGATTAAGGGAGAATATTAACACTTGCTCCCAAGTCAAGTAAGAATTTTTCAATTTTATTTTCTCCAATGATGCAGGAAAGGGTTGGTGCACCGGGATCTTTGAATTTAGGCAGGAGATCGTTAAATAGAATGGAGCTCACGTTCTGGGTTAGAAAGACATTTTTCTTTACCTTCATCTTTCTCTTTATCGTCAATAAGTCTTTGATGACTTTTGCATAAGATGGAATTTTCTTAATGGTATCAAGGAAAGGTAAATTCAGTTTTACTTATTTTAGCACTTCTAGCACGTCATCATATGGGTTTCCTTTATGGGAAGGAATCAACCTTTGAGGAAACGGTGCTGTGAAGGGTGGTTTCACTACTACCTCGGGATCACTAGTGTCTTTTTTTTCACTCTCATTCAAGGGGACATCTTCGGCCTCTTTCATTTCGGGCGAAATCTCCTTGTCTTTCGTTGTGTCGTGTAGGGGAGGTGATAAATCAACGACTCTCCCACTACGAAGAGTGGTCAGAGCTTGACATTGCTCCGGATGTTCAGTAGAGGTGGAGCTAACACTAGTTTGACATTGGGGAGGTCTTTGGCCCTGGGAAGGAAACTTGCCCTTCTCTTGAACACTCAACGAGGATTGTATCTTTGACAGACTTGTATTTATGTCGCTAATTAGACGATCATATCTAGCATTGTTTTCAGTCTAGCTTGTGATAAATTGATTCATAGTATCCTCGAGAGTTCTCTGTGGTGGAGGGATATAAGCTTCTTGAGGGGTGGTGCTTGCACATGTCCTTGCATGTGTGGAGCTTGTTGAAAGTGTTGTGGTGGAGGAGGGGCAACATGTGAAGTAGGGTTCATCGCAGTATGTTGTTTCCCGTAACTAAAACCAAGATGGTTTTTCCATAAAGGGTTATAAGAATTCCCGTGTGGTGCACCGAAATTACCATTAAATCCTCCTATACCACTAACTTTCTCTTGAAGCATCACTTTGTAGGCGGGTATAGTCGGGCATTCCTCAGTTGAATGACCCGCCTCATAAATTGCACACACCTTTTCAACGGGGTTTGGTATGGATCCAGTTGGTCCTCTTCCACATATCCCACGTAGGTCTCGCACTTCTTTCCCAAGTATATCGATTCGACTGTCCGCTATAGAACTCTTTTCTATATGAAATAGGCCGGACGCCGATGGAGTGGTGGTGACTTGACGATTTCGATTTTGATCATTAGGGTCAGATGTATCCCAGGATTGGGTCGTCTCGGCGACATACCTCAGGTGAAGCTCAGCATCGTGGGCGTCTAAGTCGACAAACGGACCACTACCCATGGTTTCAACAAGTTGCTTAGAGTTAAGGTTCAGCCCATTATAGAGAAAAGAAATGTTTTGCGCTGAATCAAATCCATGATGGGGGCATGAAGTAACTAACTCATTGAAATGCTCGTAACATCGATGAAATGGCTCATTTTCAGATTGTCTGAACGCTTGAATTTGAGCCTTTATGGAGATCGTTCGATGTGGTGGGAAGAATTTCTTGAGACATCTAATTGAAACTCGTTCTAAGATGGAATCGAGCTAGGAGGTAAAGACCATAGCCAGGTCTTAGCTTTATCTTTGAGCGAGAAGGGGAAGAGTTTGAGGCGGATCACCTCTGGTGTGCAAGTTTGATCATTGAGAGTATCGCACACATCCTCAAATTTCCTAATGTGAAGGTATGGCTTTTCAGAATCCATATCATGGTAATGGGGTAACATATGGATCATCCCATTTTTAAAGAAAAATTTCCCGATATTATACGGGAGTATAATGCATCCCGGAGTGACAGTGCGCTCGGGATATAAAAATTCTCTCAACGGGCAGTACGGGGCCTCTTCCTCACCGGCGACTGCACTATCGTGTTGCGACATCTCTCTTTCACTTAAAGACTCGGTGCTCTCACTTGGTGTGCTCGAGGTGTGCTCAGAGGTGTGTCCTAAGAAGGAAAACGGAGTGTTGTTTGATATTGAGTATGACGGTTTCGGAGGTGGGATCCAGAACTGTGGGGCGTTAGGAGTGTGGGGGCTATCGGGGTTATACTCAACGATTGGATTTTCGTGAATGCTGGTTTAGGTATTATAGGGTGTGGGAGTGAGTTCAGAATTTTGCATTAATAGCTTATGAGAGATGGTGATGAATCTTTTTGTATTTTTGATTTTTTTTTATGTTTTTGGATTTTTTTTGAAATTTTTGGTCAAAGTTTTAGATTGACTCGATCTAATCCTAAGTCTACCTAATTTCCCGAAAATGGCGCCAAAAACTTGATGCGACTCAGAAAGTGTCTCTAATGTGCGTTCACTCTAGGCTCAAGTGCAAGCCTGTTGCGTTAGTAATAAAACCGGTAAGTCGGGATCGTATCCACAGGGAAATAGGACAACAGAGTTGTGACGACGTTGGATAGACAAAGAAATCCTAACTTTGACTCTAAACAAAAGAAAAAATTATTTGGTTTTGGGAATGATTAAACTAGATGAAATTATGAAAAGATGCAATTTTACTAATTTACCTAAAATACTGATGAAGAAAGATTTGAAACTTTAAACTATGTGATGAAGAAAAACAGGACGGGAATACAATCCCCCAACCCTAGTGTATTGCAGTTATAATACTAATCGTAAATTTAACTGATTAATTAGACCCAGAATTTAGTACTCCCAAGCATTACGTATATGAGGTTCAAGCCCGCATCATACTTAATCTAAGGACGAGTAAATCGGTATATCGATAGTGACACTCGAATTGCATTCTAAAGTATCCCGATTACCCAGAGGAAAACGAGATCTAAATATCTACAATCGTTGTGTTCCTATGCAATACGATCGTAATCACTCACTAAATTCAGAGGATTAATGATATACACATGCAACTATCACATCAGGCTGGGTTCATGTATCCCGGTCTTAGAAAATCTAGCCTAGCATTCTGAATCTAATGGAAATAATTTTTGAATTGCAGAAAACCATGATTAAACTAAGGAAAATTTGTAGAATGATGTAAAAAGGAATTTGACTGAAGAAAAGTAACTCCTAATCTTACCAAAGCAGTAGCAGCAGTAATTAAGAACACTTGGAATCATATAAATCTGAATAATCTTCAATCTTGGAATTGAAATTGTAAACTATCTCTAAACTAGGGTTTTAGGGAAAGAATGGAAAATCATATTAATTCTCCGTGCAAATAATGATAATAAATCGGGTTTTTATACCCTACAAAAATTCAGGAGTTTTAACTGCACTAGGACTCTCATAGGAGGAGATAAGATTACAAAATCTCGACAGCCGGACCGGTCCGGGGTGAGGGCGGACATGTCTGCCTTCCATGCGGATCGGTTCTTTTAATTTCCTGGCGAACTGGTTCTTTTTATTTTCTCCCCTCTTCGGTTTGATTTCGATCCGGGGTCTTCTGGAGTATGGCACAACGGACCGGTCCGGGGTGAGAGCGGACCAGTCTGCCTCTTTGACTTTTTTCTTAACTTTGACTGCTTATATCTTTTTTTTCGGGACTCCGATTGAGGTGCCGTTTCTTCCTATGTGCTCATGAATTTGATATCTCCAACTTCTCTTTAGGTACCTCATCCGAATTCTGGGTAGAATTTACACTTTTGCCCTTTTGACTTTCCTTCTTGTCTTTCTGATTCTTTCGGTTTCTTTCTTTCGTTTCTTGACATTAAATACCTGAAAAATTAGTACGAAATACCAGAAACTCGGTGTACTCGTTAAGATAAGTCAGTAGCAAGATTATGAGATGAAGTCAAATCGATTACGTTGTTAGAGGTTCTAAAAGTAACTAAATTACGGGATAAATTAGGAAGAATTGATGCCTAATATGTACTGTAGAGATTGATGGTGTTCCTAGGTTAGATAATGTTCTTTTGGTTGATGCCTTAAAGGCTAACTTGCTTAGTATAAGTCAAATGTGTGATGATTGTTACAATATGTTTTTCACTAAAAAGGTTTGTCAAGTCCTTGATCCTAAGGGTAAATGAATTTTCAAGGTTACAAGTACCACGTAGAGTTGCTACATAATCAATGTATCACTGTGTATGGCTTTGAATATTACTAACAAGGATGTGGCGGATCTTTGGCTTAAAGGTCTAGGTCATGTAAATTATAGAGATCTTAATAGACTTTGTAGGAATGAATGTTTTTGTGATTTGTCGACTTTAGAATCAATTTCTTCTCATGTATGTGGTACTTGTCAAATGGGCAAATAAATTTATAGTCCACATAAGAAGTTGAATGTTATGTCTAGTTCGTATGCGCTTGAATTTTTACATATACCTTATGAGTTCAATGCGTATGAAAAACATAGGTGGTAAAAGGTAAGTTCTTGTGATTCCAAATGACTTCTCTAAATTTAATTTTATAGAACTTTCCGTAGAAAGTCCAATGCCAAGGACTATTTTATTCCTAAGTGCAACCAACTTCAAAATGAAAAGGCATTCACTATCGTGAGAGTTCGTAGTGACCATGCTAAGGAATTTGAAGGAATGAGTATACAGGAATGGTGTAGTTAAGTTAGAATACACCATGAATTTTTGGCCCCCAAAACACCTCAATAAAATGGAATAGTTAAAAGAAAAAATTGAACTGTTCAAGAGATGGCTAGGTCCATGTTGACGGGCAAAAATGTTTCAAAACTATTTGGGGCAAAAGATTTTCACACGGCTTGTCACACTGACGACCGAGTCTATAGGAGGTACGTTACCAACAAAACCCATTATAAGTTTTAAAAAGGAAATAAACCCATACCCAAAAACTTTAGAGTATTTGGAATCAAGTGTTACATACTCAGGGATATACAATATCTAATAAAATTTGACTCTAAAAGTGAGGTAAGTATTTTTCTTGGCTATTCCAAAAATAGTAGTGCCTATCGTGTTTTTAATTGTGTCCCAAAAATAAATAGGAAACCATAAACATCATCATTAATGAAAGTGATTTCTTTGAATCAAATAGAAAGATTGCGAAGACACATCTTTTATTTCCCTATATATTAAAGAAGAGTGATACAATGAAATAAATGAGTGTGAAGAGGTTGCCCCACCAGCCTGTGAGGTTATAAATGTCGAATATGCACCTACCTGGGTTAGGAAAGACCATGATGTTACCAAAATCATTGGTATTCCTAATTTTGGAGATAAGACTAGATCTTAACTCCAAAAGGAAGTCAACTTTCTTTGTTACACTTCCACAATCAAACCCAAGAATCTAAAGGATGCATTGTTAAAAGAATACTGGATAAATGCTATGCAAGATGAATTAGACCAATTCGCTAAATAGGAAGCTTGGACTATTTTACCCTCGCATAAGGATGTTCATATTATCCGTACTAAGTGGGTGCTAAAGAATAAGTGATGGATATGGTTCCATTTTGAGGAACAAAACAAGGCTAGTGGCTCAAGGTTATACACAGGATGAAGGTGTAGACTTTGACTAATCTTTTCCCCCCATTGCTAGGTTAGCATAGGTTCGTATATTCTTATCCATATTTTGAGACTTAGACATCAAGATCCGTCAAATGGATGTAAATAGTGAATTTTCAATGGCAACCTTCAAAAGGAAGTTTATGTGTCACAAATAAAGGGCTTTGAGTATCTTAAATTCCTAACACATGTTTGGCACCTAAAAAATCCTTTGTATGACCTTAGACAAGTACCTATAGCTTGGAATGCAAGACTTATCTCATAATCTTTAAAAAAAAGAAAATATAGATGAGACCTTGTTTTTGAGATCTTGAGGTAAGGACATTATCGTAGCCCAAGTATATGTTGATGATATTATTTTTTAGGTCCAAAAATGAAGATCATGCTCAAGACTTTTCTTCATTAATGCAAAAAGAGTTTGAGATGAGCATGGTTGGGGAACTCACATTCTTTCTTGGTCTCTAAATACGACAATTAGATGGTGGGATTTTTATTTTGCAATGTAAATATGCAAAGGACTTAGTGGAGAAATTTAATCTTGACTATTCTAAGCCTAAATGTATTTCCATGGGTGCTTATGTTAATCTTGGAAAGGGTGTCGATGGAAAGAATGTTGATGAGAAGCTTTATCCTATCATGATAAGTAGTTTTTTGTACCTCATGACTACTTATCGCAACATATATTTTAGCGTAGGGGTGTATAGGAGTGCATGCTATCTACCAATCTTATCCTAAAGAGTCGTACTTGAAAGCCGTTAAACACATTATCAAGTATGCTTCTGGGACTATGGGCTTTGGTATTTGGTATCCTAGGAATACCAATACATGCTTGTAGGCTTATTTAGATGTTGATTGGGTTGGAGATGTTAATGGGAGGAACAGTACATCGGGTGAATGATTTAATCTTGAAAACTCATCAGTATTTTGGCATGACAAGAAACAAAAATGCAATTCACTTTCCACGGACGAAGCAAAGTATATTATGGCGAAAAGTTATTGTTATCAACTCATTTGGATGAAAAAAATATTGGAGAATTATAGTATTGGTCCAGATTGCCTAGTTATATATTGTGACAATACTAGTGCTATTCATATATCTAAAAAACCCACTCAATATTTTAGAATATAGTATAGACATTCAACATCATTTTATTAGAGATCTTATTAAAGAATAAGTCGTGTCTTTAAGCTATGCTTCTAACAATCTTCGATTCATGGATATTTTAACTAAACCTCTTGAATGGACTAGACTTAAGTATCTTATTTCATCATAGGGATTTTCATCTTTGATTTAATGATTTGATACTATGTCTAGAATTTATGCTTCTTTATTTTGTTGTATTTTCTATCCTATGCCATGTGTTTTTTGAGTTAGTTGTATTCTTTGCCGTAAAAAGATTTATTAAATACAATCATTTATATGATCTTTCCATGATATGGTCCTTACCATATTTTCATATATACAATGGTTATTTTTGAATACTTTTTCCTTTTGTCTGGATAAAAGTGACTTTGTTCATCATAAGACAATTTTTTATTTTCTTCTAAAGAGTTATAAATAATGAGAAAATTCTCGTTAGGAACACATGCTCATATCTTATTGCACTCTTCATCGCACTACACATTGTATATATGCCACTTTATGAGGAATGACAAATTTGTACGATCTTTTACAAATAGTTCAAAGCTTTGAATATTAGTGGGGGAAAGTACATTATCATTAAATGTGTATGTTTGAGTTTTTATCATGACTTGAAGGAGTTGAAAATTTATATTTTATAGGTCAAAATCATGAGAGATTATGTTGTTAGGGCTACAAATTTAATTGGATGATGCTACCTTTAAAAATTGGAAATAGTATCCCATCTTAGTAATGAATGTGTGAAAGTTGCTACATTCAAAAATATTTTGAACAAAGCGATGTTTAAAAAATAATTATCCATCCAAAAAATTGAGTATCATTAAGGATGTGAAACAAAATGTTTTAACCCAAATCTCTCATTGAGAAAGAAAAAATATTTGTTGAAAATATCTCAAAAGGTGTTGGAAATTTTCATTAATATTAAAGTTTGAGTCATTTGATCTTAAATTGTAACTCTTAATTGAACTCAATCTTGGTTTTAATATCTCAATGGTGTTATTTGTTTTTTAGTTTCTCACATAATATATGATCTTATGTTCTTGGTTGATAAATATCATCATGTTATTAGCCTTTGAGATAATATTTCCATGGTTATGAACACTCGTAAAATATCTCACAACATTTGGTAAGTATGAAAATTTAGTCTATACTTTTCCTTTTTCAAATGAAGGCTTTGTTTTTTTTGTTCACTATGTATTGCATATCTAAAATTGTGATTAATAAATTCTTCTTATAAAGTATACTACCTTAACTCTATTTTATGAAAATCACGTGCTCCTTATGCTTTTCTAGATTCTCTTTTCTTAACTGCTTTTCTTTGTCTACTTCCTTGACAAAAGGGCGTGAAGTTTTAGGGAGTTTTCATATTTAAGGGGAGACGTTAATGTTGTTTCATATGCTAGTTAGTATGTAATTCATATTTATATATCTTGAGACTAACTTTTGTATATTATGTATTTCTTCACACAATGGTATTTTGATTATATTTGCTAATGTGTTTTAGGAAATCTTGCTTCAAGTACTTTAAAGAAACATCTTGTAGTTGTTGGGTTGTAATCTTTTATAATTTATACGTTATTAGGCCTTTGGTTAGGGCTTGTGTCATAATTGTTAAGGATTTCATTATATTGCCTATAATCTTTGGTTGTTGTATTTCGTAGACAGAATAGACAAATGGAGAGATTATAAGATTATTTTTTTACATATTTGTGCCCTTTTAGGTAGTTGTCTTATTCCGGTCTTCCAAAAAATATTTTGGGTTCCTTATTTACCTCTCCGAAAATCTTCATCAACATTCAAGATTTTAAAACCACAACTTTCTCATCCTCATTATCATATATATCATATTATTGGACTAAAGGAAAATTGGTGAGTTACCTCTCACATGTTATGTGTTTTTAAAAACAACCCTTTTATGTGTGTGTAAATATTAAGGCTTTGCTATCTTGATCTTGCTTGTACAATAAATAGTGGAAAAATTAATAGAGAGTGAAACTTACAAGTTTCGCTGAAGCGACATTTTTCGTCGCTGAAGCGAAGTTTGAACACGTTCCATTGACAAAAACTTTAAAACTTGGTATGAGCACCTTATTGCTGAAGTATCATCACCGTTATACCTTTGTTGTAATGATACTTCCCTTCCTGGATGCCAAGATATTAGAATGTCTTTTAAAAAATTCTCTGAATAGGTGTTCAACTTGCATCGCGAAAGGTTTGCTCTAACGACACTCGTCTTCGTTGTTGAGACCCCTTCAATGAAGAGTATAGATTCACAAATCTGTCATAAATATTTTCGCGATATTTGTGCAAAAACTACCTTATTAACTGCTTTTTAGACTTAATAGTCATTAGTGCTGTCTCTCATGCTTTGTGTAAAAGATGTGTCCTTTGGCTTGTCTTTAAAAATGGGACACCAATTTGTGTGGTTTTCCTTATTTAAACCTTCAATGATCTTCATTTCAAAATAACTCTCATGTTTTTAAAGTACAAAATATCAAAAGGTCTTTTTGTGTCTATTCTCTTATTCTTCTTCTTCCTTTCTAAGCAGATCAGAACATTATTATTAAAAATAAAGGACCCATTTTCAAAACCTAGTTCATCATTTTGACCCTTTTTCTCTTTGCATTTAATCACCTCTATTTTTAGAGGTTGATTAATATTAAAGAATACAAAGCTTTTTACGAAGAACTCATTTTCATAAAACAAAATTTCTATACACCTTGTGTATCTCTCCCAATAAGAAGTATTGTAATATTTGAGGTTCCCTTTCAGGGTTCATATCATGCGTGATCTCCAAAGCTTGAAGACAAAGGCTTGTGCAATAGTATTGATGTGTGTCATGACATTACAATGTTGAGATTGTCTATCAAAGGATACGAGTCTCTACAACTTTGTACAATTTGGAGTAAAAAATTGTGATGATGTGAGTTGGCACGAATAGGACTGTAAGTTATTAGTCCCCTTTGTAAGTCTTTACCAATTTTTGTGAAATTATTGCATTGGCCTGAGGTTTTTTTCATTAGTGGGGTTTTGTGCTCATGTATATCCTGTTATGATCTTATTTTCCTCTTTCATATCTTTTATCATTGACATGCTTAAGAAAGATACAACGTTTACTTGGTTGATCAAAATTTGGGTAAATTTTTTAACATTATATTTTTGCTGTGCAAAATAAATTTTTGGTGGGTCTTTATTTTTGTACGCAATATGCATTCTCAAATGTCATCACCCGTATAAAATTACCACCTAAAAAATCCTATTTATCTTAGATTTGTGGGAAAGTTTAAGAAGACTTTGGGAGAAGAGGAATAAGGAATCAAGGCATCAAGATTCTCCATTCATTGTTTCAGGCTAGAAATATCTTTCTATATCACATGTTAATCAGTAACTTGTTTATAATTTCATGTTATGTGTTAAATTCTCGGATTAAGAATGCATGTTAAGGATTGAATCTGATTACCTTAATCATGTTTGTTTATTTGAGTTAATTAGGATTAGTATCAATTAACTTTGCATTGAAGACTTGTATTTTTGGAGAGAAATCTGAATTAAATGGTTTTAACGTATGATTATATGATCAAAACTTATGTTTTAGGATTTAATTTCATTTATAAGTTGAATCTCCCTATGAATTTAACGATTGGATCTAAAATCATAAAAGTAATTAGGAGCCATGCATGTTTATGATAAATTTGGTTTACGTTTGTGAAATTTGAAGACTTAAACCTTAATCGATGTCTTATATCTTAAAAAATTGTCGGGAATTATTTAGGATCATAGGCCCATATTCAGTTTTGATTTTGATGATGTTTGGGTTACTAGATTGAAGCTTGAAACTCATTAATAGAGGTTTGGGTTTAAAACCACATGTTTCGGGACGAAGGAGACACATGACATCTTTCTTTTTTGAATGAGATTGTGGTTTCGTTAGAATAAGACAGGTTGTTTTGTTCGAACAAGATGGGTGGTTTTGTTCAAATGAGGTTTTAAGTCATTAGAATAACTTTGGCGGACATAGGCAGTTCGGGTTATAAGTTGGAATTTTAGGTTTGGGTGGTATAAATTACTCATGGGAATCTTATACACTTTACTTATTGTTTAATATGTGATTTAAACTAGTTAATCAAGTTAAGTGACTTAATATAGGTTTCGAGCAGCATGAACCTTATTTTAGTTAGTAAAAGTTAGAGTTTGGGGATTAGGACAGTTAGGTTAGATGCATGTTGTATAAATATATTGTGTTATATATATATGTACTTTGATTGGTGTGAACATACTGTTACTTGTGGTGAATCTATCGGTTATTGTTGCTTGAGAGATTATGTCCAGGTATCATACAACTGGCTGTTGATGCAGGCTATTATGGAGGTCATTATGTTTGAATGTGCATTTAGGATGGTAACTGATTCACGACATAAGAAGGCAGGTATACTCGATCCATTGAGTGAGTTTGGATATGGGACTAGTTAATAGAGTTACATCGCTGTGATCTCATCATTATTATTTGTGTGTTGATTAAGTTCGTTGGGTAAAGGACTTATATGGACTTATTGATAGAGGTACGAGATAAACCCTAGAGGTGGTGGACTTCGTGATACTATATTGTGAATATATATAACAAAGATACTTTAGTCTAGTTAAAAATAATTAAACTATATGTCATAATTATGCATTATTTTATGAGACTATGTACGTCATACTTGTAAGTGAGATTGCGGTAGTTGGTATTGGGGTGGTATTCTCACACGTGTGGTTGTTTACACCCCTACTGTGTTTAATTATCAGTTTCTTACTCACATATTCTAGAGATAGACCCTTTTATGTACTTTATGGCTTGGGTTGGGACATGCTCATAGTGTTTAACTTAGGTGAAGGGTGAGGTATTTATTGCATGTGAGAGCTGATGGGGTGGAGTGTTTATTGCAAATGAATCGCATGATTTACACTATTAATACTGACGCTATTTATTTCAACTTTTGAGTTCAGAACCAAATTATATAAAATTGTTTCCAGTTATTCATAGATAGGATCCGCAAGGATGAGGAGATTTTAGACTTGCAAATCCATTTGATTAGCAACTTCATCCTTGCTTCTAACTCAGGTTGATTCTCTTTACAGTATTTCAGTTTAGTTTTATTTCAGAAATTGTATGAATCTTGAGTCCTAGCATTTAATTCAGATAGTTGTTTTGAGAATGGAGTTATTCATACTATTTATTGTTGGAATTTTTGAGATAGTATTTATTCAAACTTATATATCATTTTAGTTATCGCATGTTGTGAATGATTTCAAATTCACTCGAATTAGTTATTAGTTGATGCCGAAAATTATATAAATTTTTTGACAAACCCTATCCTTGGCATATCAGCCTCACCGATTGTTATGTGAAAAATATGGGTTGCTACAATGTGGGGACAAAGTTGGGATATCACTCGGCCATTGGATGATTGCGTATTGGATCAATCTGAGCTGGTCGATAAACGATATGAGTTATAGATTACTCTTGTTTAGGTCCATTGGGTAATTTGAGAACGCTATGGCCATAAGGTTCTAATATGGTAAAGGCTGTAAAATAGACAAACTAAATATTTTTAAAATTTTCAAAATTTAATTTCAATTAGATAAGTTACCCAAATAAACTTATCACAAATTCTAAAAAAGTTGTGATTAAATAGATTAACCTATTTTATCTTAACAAAAGCATGCATCTAAGTGATTGCACGATAAAATAAAGTAAATTAATCATAAATCCCGATGTATGAGGAAAACCCAAATTAAAAAAAATCTCGAATGGCTATCCACGCAAATTCGCTATGATAATGGATTTACAGAAATCGATAAATGAATTATATGACGAATTGACGCCTTGCAAGACTTGAAGTGTCTTTAATATTTAAGCTTGCCTCCATAGTGATAATGTAGAGATCCACCCACGTAACTTCCATAATGTGTCAGTCCACACACGCCTCGATATCCACCCAATAACTCCGCAACCGTCACACATGAAGTCCATTGTATTAAAATACATCATAAATTACGAAGTCCATAGTAAAAAATAATTATCACAAATATGTGGAGAATAAATCATGGTGACCAAAATAGGATCTTTAAATCATATATGAATTGAAACTTGAATCCTACAACTTGGGTATCAACTAGAGTTTTGGAGATATTTTTAAACAAGTTTGAAACTCTTAAAACTTAAAAAAGTCTCAAAGAAAATTAATGCTCCGCACTCCTATTTATAGGAGGTTAGTTAAAAATGAGATAAGGATAAGAAGCAGTTTGTAGAATCTCGAATTTATCAAAATATTTCCATCTCGTTCAAATGAGGTACATCTTGTTCGAATAAAGAAATGCATCATATACGAACACCTTTCAAATGACATTTCAAATGAGATTCCAAAAGGAGACAAAATTTTCCCAAATTGATATCGTTCGAAGTTCGTTCAAAGTTGTCCTAACGAGTTATATGTACTCGTTAGAATGACATACCCAATGTCATTCTTATGACTTCACGAAAAAATATTTTTCATCTAAAAAATGTTAAAAGAGATAAAAACATTTTAAATCTTTTTAAAAATAATTTATATAAAACCCTAACGCCCAGTTATTAAATATACAATTATCAAAATATGTATGAACTCATACGTGAGAGATCCTTGGAACATGAAGATAGAAACGAGCATGAAATAGGGCACGATGATATAGATCTTCTAACTAGGCCACTATGTTTTCAAGAAACCATATCATAGGATTGAAAGGTTAACGACTAAAGTCCATACCTATGACTCAAAGGCTTTTTTCCTACACGAAATAAAGACAAATTACATATAAATTGACTATGTTGGAAATTTGTCCTTAAAAATCTCCTCCTTTGACTATTCTGGGACAAAACCAAAAATAAAAACTCCTATGGCCGTTAAGCTCTTCTAAGACTCAATCCTGATCCCTAGAATAAATAAATACAACTTGACCAACTCATAAACTTAGAGTAACTTTTCTCACTTGAAAACTTTGCCGCATGTTACAAACCTTCACACGAAAACACACCTTCAAATGAAACTTGAATATATAAAAATATAAACTGCACAAGAATAAAACGCCCCCTATGATCCCTACCTAAGTAAGTTGTTTCCTCCTAAGATAAAGATATCCTCCTAAAATTAAAGTGAAAGATACCATTCTCCCCTTTTTTGTTCAGTAATAGACAAAGAATGAATGCATAATAAACCATTTCTCCCCCATACAATATATCTCCCCTCAAAAGTGAGAACCTATGGTACCAATTGAAATTAAGGAAAAAAAATAATATCATGTAATAGTGTAAAGTGAAATAGACCAAACAATGATCAATCAATATTAATATTTATGCAATAATGATACAAACTTGATACGAAATGAAGCATGAGATTCTAATATAAACAAGCAACAAGAGATACCGATATGATCATATAGCATGCCAATTTGATTCAAAGATAAAGAACATGGTAAACATGGATTAAATGCAAAAGTAAAGACTCAAAAGCAACCAGTACCATATATAAATATGAAAAAGATACCACTGACACACAAACACATATATAGGTATAAACACCATAAAATGACGTAAAACACATAAGCTTCACACTATGATAGTATCAATGTGTCTAAACATATGGGATGGTGTGAAGGGGCATGAACTAGAAAGAAATAAAAAAAATATCAAAACACTTAAAAATATGCAAGGAGTTTTATATGAGTGCATTAACTTAATCAAACAAAGATGTAGCCTCATAGTTCCATATAAAGTGAACTCTTAATGAACAAAGAAACACAATGTACACTAGTCTAGAAAATATTAATGATTCTCAAATCAATAGCGTTAAACAAGAAATAACTAGGAATCATTGTGCAAAACCATTAATTTTCAACTTATAACACGATCAAAATTATCGATATATATTTTTTAACTCCGATATTTTGAGCATACCAATTTAAATTAAGAATCAATGAAACAAAAATTTGGACTTAGAAATATATTTTTATTTTTTTCCTCTCAATTTTTTAGGCTCTTGCCAATGGTGGCTGTGGCCATCCCTCCTTTGGATCTTTCCTCCCGTCTCAGGGTTCCAGCACTCGCGCGTGCACAATCGTGGAGGGGGAGAAGGTCTCACACCCTTTTTCTAGGAGTGCTTCGGCCATTGTCGATGTGGCATGGTGTAAAAACATTAATTTGCCAGCCTATTTTGCACAAAACAAGCAAAAGAACATGTTGCCGCCTGGAGAGAGAGGCATCCAAGAAAAACTTATTCTTACAAAACCAATAATTCAGAGGTTTAAGGGCTAAGTTACGGAATGGGAAGGTGTTAGGCACCTATCCCGCCCTTTCGGTCTCTCATGGGCTTGTGTTACCATTTTTCTTAATTTCTCCATGAAGCGTTTGTGCGTGTATATATACATGGAGATCATAATCGCTCGACTCATATCACGGAAACGATAAAGTGAGGTCATCCAAAGGAACGTTACCAAAATAGTAATTAGAAAATATAATATATGCGCTAATCGAGATATTGATCGTTATAATGAATAAAAAAAATCTATTAGATAAGGCGCACAAGTATGAATCACAAGTATGATATATGTAGATAAGATGAAAATAAAAAAATTGGAAAATTGGAAAATTAAAAAATTAAAAAATTAAAAAATTAAACAATTGGACTCGAGTCTCGGGTTTCAGTCCGAAATGCCTACGCAACCTATAAAGGCATCAAAATCCACGTAGTTTGCATAAGGCACAAGGGAGGGGTTTATCCCATATATTCAAATGGGAGTTTATTATATGAGTGTATGTAGAAAAGATATTGTAGTTCTGAGAAGATGTGGTGAATAATCCCGTTAGAATTTATAGGTGTAACCCACTTTTCTTTTCTTTTTTTGTAGAAAAGAAAATATTCACAATATAATTAATAAAGTATGAGATGTTAACGTGTATGAACTAAAGTGAAAACTAGATTAAGAATTTATGTAACTAATGCAAAAATAAAGAATTTAAAGAGAGAGAAGGATTTTCGGACCTTCTTTGGAGAATTGAGGCTTGATCTTGATGCTTGATGAGTTTCCTTGAATGTTGGTATGGATGTTGGATGAAAAATAATGATATTTTGCAAAATTGGGTATTAAAATGATAGGAATGAAAGATGGAAAGGGATTTAAGACAAGAAAAGTTTGCTAATTAAAAGAGAATGTTGTTGATATCATTGATATTGATGGATCTGAGGTCTGTCTTGAGAGTGAGCTCATGCCCTCATTTTATAAGGTAAGGGGACTGTCGATCGGCATACCCTTAGCCCTGCCAATCGACAGGAGACCCTAGACACACTACCAATAAGAAGGAAAATCGACCTACCAATTGACATTCTCGTGTAGATTTTTATGGAAAAATGGTCGTAAAACGCAATTCGTTAATCCAAAAGATGCATGGGTCATACCTCTAGAAAGGTAATTAAGAGACATTCAAGTATCCTTTGCACCGATCCCGAGTCCGTGAGTTGACTTTGGGCCAAACGGGGCTCGAAAGCACTATCGGTCCTTTGAACGGGATATTGTCGAACGGTAATGGATCATTTTTCCAAACCATAAGTCATAATCATTAACGGGGTGGACCATTGGAAATATTGTGTGAGTTAGTTGATGTTCCAAAGAGCTTCACTCGATTTGGAATGCTGACTTTGGTCAAACGGGATTCGAAAGCGCCTGGTGACTCTTCGAAGTAAAATAGGTCATTCGTCAATATCGTAAGGCTAATTCATGCACAGAGTAGACCGTTGGCAAGGGTATTCAGTGACCTTAAAATATTCATTCAGTCTCATTCAATATGAAGAGTTGACCTTAGTTAAACGAAGCTCGGGAGTGCCCAGTGGCCTCCGGGTCAATTTTTAGGGGAAAATGAACCGTTCGTTTGAATGGTTATGCCGTTTCATGCATGGGGTGGACCGTTGGAAAGAGGATTTAGATACTTATGAATATTCAGTAAGATTTTGATCTGACGATGGAGTTTCTTGGTGTCAAATCGGGGCTCGGGAGCGCTCGATGGCCTTTAGATTACTTTTCGATAGTAAAATGATTCGTTCGTCCCAACCGTTATGCCAATTAGTGCATGGGGTGGATAGTTGGAAAAGGGATTCAGAGTCCTTCTAATATTCATTAATATTTTACTCTGATGACAGAGTTGACCAAAGTCAAATGGGGTCGAGGAGCGCCGATGGCCTCTTGATCTATACTCGGAGTATGATCTAGGTTTTTAGTGAAAGGGGGAGGTACTAGGGACCTAAGGAGAGACTTAGGGGGTCCTAGAATGTGGTGTCATATATCCACTCAATAGGTGAGCTTAGAACAAGTGAAAGCCGTCAAATAGACACCATATGGTTTTTTTGGGAAAAAGGTCAATTCTACGAACCTAAAGGACGGGGATGATCGATTCAGAGGATCAAAATCAATTATGAGGACCTGAGGTAATGTGAATAATAGCCGATTCTGTGGGATGAAAAGTAGGAGTAAACAATTTTGAGGGTTAAGGTCTATTTTGAGGACCTTAAGTAGAGGGAGACCGATATGGGGGTCGAGGTTAATTCTGAGAACCTTAAGCAAAGGCGAATAATTCTGAGAGTCGAGGCTAATTTTGAGGACCTTAAGGTAGAGTGACCAATTCTAAAGGTCGAGGTCAATTTTGAGGACCTTAAGTAAAGGGAGAACAATTCTAGAGGTCGAGTTCAATTCTGAGGACCTTAAGTTGGAGCGACTAATTTTGAGGGTCAAGGTCAATTATGAGGACCTTAATATGGAGAGACCAATTCTGAGGGTCGAGGTAACTTTTGAGGACCTTAAGAAAAGGCGACCAATTTTGAGGACCTTAAGTAGAGGGCGACCAATTCTAGGGGTCAAGGTCAATTCTGAGGACCTTAAGTAGAGAGCGACCAATTCTAAGGGTCGAGGTTAATTATGAGGACCATAAGTAGAGGTGACCAATTCTGAGGGTCAAGGTCAATTTTGAGGACCTTAATTAGTTGAGAGTAGCTCTCCTGGGGAATTTTTATTTGAGACTCCAATGGGGAGGAGACATTTTGTCTGGGGATTATGTCCTTTTGAGAAGAGTTGAAAAATCTTAGATTAATAATCCTTATTGGGGAAGCAATTGATGACTTGAGGTTTTGAGATTCCATCGAGGACCGTGTTACTGTAGAGAACATGTCCTTTTAGGGCTTATAGCTATGATAAGGAATCATTTGACTTTTGTTGATGAAGTTTTGAGATTTCACTGGGGAGTGGTAGAGAGTTTTTAGGATGTGGGTGCACTGATTTTAAGGGTTTTAAGCTGGGGTAAAATGTGGCATTAATCCGTATGGGGACTTGGGGAACTAAAAAAATGATTTTCTTATTGAAGAAATGTTCCAAATTGTTTTTGATAATTTTAGGAAATTTTTGAAATTTTCTAGCATTTTTTGTAAGAAATTTCAGGGGGTTTCCGACTGAAAGGTTGTAGAGGTTACCAATAGGTATACTCCTTAGCCTTCTATAAAAAGGGACGAGTTCTCCTCATTTTTCATAGCTTCCATCTTTCTTATGTTTTGCCTCTTTTTTATGTGATTCATTCCCGCGTCCTTTCCTCATTTTAATTTAGAAAATTGATAATTTTTCTAGCAATGTGATCCACATGCCTTTGAATTGTTTGAGCCTGTCACCAATGAGAAGACTCTTTTGTGTGAGCCTGTACACCATCGATTGTCCAAGGTAAGGAACCCTGATGATTATGAAAGTACTGCATGACTTTTGGCATTCTTTGCAGTTCTCTTTTGCATTTTCTTGTTTCTTTAATTTTTGAGAAAAGGTTTCTTTTTTAGCTTTGACAGACTGACATTGCTTCGATGAGTCTTCGCTTTCGGGGGATGATGGTGTTTAGAGACGTGTGGGAGCACCTTCCCTCAGTGGTGTGCTGGGTGGTTTCTTCAACGAGTTTTTATAGTTTGGTGTCTGCATTGGATGAGATGCCTCGTTCTATGGCGGTTCTATGCTCTCTCGGGGATAGTGGTGGAATACTACCCACACCATTCATTTGGGTTTTGAGGAGATAATAGTGACTCCCATTGACATACAACAACTTATGGGGATAAACTGTGAGGGGAACCATATAGAGGTGGATCGCATATTGAGGATGATGCTAACGGTGGTGGAGGCAGTGCTGGGTGATGTTGGACGGCTAGTCTTGGGGCCTTTCGTCCGTATATATCTTCTTCAACAGGTTTCACTGAGTCGATATATTGACGAGACTGATGGGATGCAGGTTCGGTAGATGGTCCGTTTATTTATTCTTTTGCTTTTGGGAGGATTTTTGGCGTCGTCGTCGTCTGTTTATGGTTTTTACCATATTTGAGGGTATTTTTGAAAATCCCTCTCCTTGAATGCGGGAGCCTGACTTTGGTGACCCTTTATTCATCATTAGATGCTTTATGCATTTTTCATTTTACTGAAGCCACATATCTATGGGAGGTATTCTTCTTTTTTCATTTTTTCCTTTATGCATTTTTCCTTTTAATTTCTCTTTGATTCCTTGATTGCTTTCTTCTGATTGATGACCTTTGTCCTTTTGCAGATGTGGTTATATGAGGTGATCGGTATCAATGCCCATTTTATTGGTTTGTAGGATGAGTCGGTGGGGTATTTCGGGAGTATGTACTAGTGGCGAAAGTCCAACTGATTGTCGAGGCGGTCTCTCTCCTTGGCAACGGTGCATCAGGTCTTGAATGACCTAACGAGTGATTGGGTTATCTCTTTTTTTCTCTTTTGAATTTTGCTTTTGAAAATATCCTTTGTACAAGTATTGACATCATCTCATCTTGGTAAAAATGTAGGTGACCTTCTATCCACGGGTGACGATAATCCAACATACAGAAGTGACTGGAGGGGATGCGCATATGCAATGACTGATGGTGCATGAGTTTGGCTACTCCTGGAATCTGAAGGAGAGAGTGGTTAGGAATATTATGGTGGGTGAGGTGTCGGTCCCACCAATGATACCCCCGAGATATATGATGTAGGTTCGGGAGATATCGGAGGATGCCTGGATGGCGACGATGATCTGTGAGCCTTATTCTCTGTACAGGACACGGTGGCGGCGTACGATAACCTTGATTTTATGACGAGTTGGTTGATTCCATCATGTATATATGACGTGGTGAATATTCCTCCACCTCCTATAGCTTGTGGTAGGGGTATAAGTCGGCCAGTGGGGTCTGCCCACAACACGGGTGGTGCATCGATTTCTACAGCGACGATAGCATCAGAGGTTCCTTTTCTGCGACTTCGCTTCCCTCTTACAATAATAGACTTCCTGGGGGGGATCGGTGACTATGATGTATTGCCCCACCGCAATGGACCCGAAGGCATTGGGGTTGACTGATGATGTTTTCCAACCAAAGGTATAACTTTGTCCTTTGTCTTTTATTTTTTTTATTTCTTCTTTGCCTCAGACTGACTAACTTTCCCTTTTTCATTTTTCTAATAGCATGTTCGGGTGTCGACTATCTGGTTGAGGGATATTTCGGATTGGATAGCTTCAGTAACTACTCATATTCGGGATTCAATCCCGGTTCCTTTCTATTTTGTGCCATTTGCTACATCTATATAGGGATCTGGATCGAGTAGTGGAGGTTCCTCATCTCATCGCTAGGGGAAGCATGTGCATCGCAGGGACGGGGGATCCTAGGATAGAGAGAGAAAGCAAAAGAAAGTTGAGAGAGAGAAAGTGTGGGGGGATAGGGTTGAGTCCTGTTATTTTTCTTCTTTTATGCAAAAAGGTGTAATGATAGCAATATATATGAAATGAATGGGGTTTTATTTGTTTATCTTACTTTAAATGAGTTAATCTATATGAACTTTTTACTTTGTTTTCTGAGACCGTAAAAAGGATTAGAATTATTTAAAAGAGAACAAGATATGTTAAAAATATAAGGAGAGGAAAATTTTGAATTGTTTTGGAATAAAAAAATATTGTTATTGAGTTTTTGATTTTGAAAAAAAAAGGAAGACGGGAATTTTTTAAAAATGGGGGGATCCCGATAAGGATACCCCTTGTCCTACCTATCGACAGGTCAGTCTAGTCTAATCACCCCAAGGTTTTGATTGCACTTTCTTCAGTTACTTTATCCTTGATGGGGTGGGGTTTCATTCGAATTTTGTAGGACCCTTTGTTTTTAGACAAGCTTTTCAAGTATAAAAAATGGATAATAGTGGAGGGTTTTTCTTCGCCCATCAACATCAACTTCCTCTTACATATTCCTTGCTTTGTGTTTTGTTTCTTCCAAAATGGCGCTTCCCATAAGTGCTAAATTTTACTTTTACCTTGAGAATTTAGAGGCTATGTGCTCATACAACGTAGACTATGATGCCTTTAACCTGCGTCGGGTTTCCTTGTGGCGTAAATGGTCCATTGACTAGAACATGCTAATGGTGATGGTACAATTCTGGTACGTTGAGGATCATGTTTTTCTTTTTATCTTAGACGAAGTCTGCCCGATTTATGAGGAGTATTCTGCTAAGTTGGGGGTAAATCCTAGCGTGGCAGTGGCCATGCTTGAATTCTCTTAGTCTCCTAGGGAACTGTTGGTGGAATCTCTCCACATCTCACCCTCGATGGCTCGATCCTTGGTTACTGGAGGGATGATCTTCCTCCCGAATGTGCTATATTCCGTGCATCTGCGAGATGTTAATGATGCAGGCTACATCAGATTCGTCACCCTTAGATCAACTTTAAAGTTACTATTGGTGACTGGGGATATGCTGGTGGACCTTTAAATAACTTCCCTTACTGCATGGATGTCATATTGTCACAATCCTTGGCAGTGATACTGGTAGAGACCCTGAATGGTCTAGATGCTTAACGAGATGGACGTTCTGATTTTCTGAGAGATGGCCTTTTTATGATGTTCATGTGGCTTTCTGAGAGATTCTTTTAGGCGGTCCCCCTGATTATCCCTTGGCAGCTGTTATCTTAACCCGTTTATTTCATCAGTTTTGGCCTGAACATCGAGAATTGGGTAAACTGGTTTATGGAGCAAGGGGTTCGATGTATGCGTTGGTTGGTACCCTAGTGGAGGGAGATCCAACTTATTCTAGAACTGTATGGTACCAGTATGTTCGGTTACTTAGCCTCCGACAGACTTCTTTCTTATTTCCTTGGTGCCTCCTACATCAAGTCGGTTGGGAGAAGATTATGCCTTCTTGTATTCTGGACTTCTTCCCTGTGGAGGATTTGATGGAAGGCGTGTTCATACGGCTCTTTTTGGGAGAGTCGTCCGCCATTGAGTTGTCCTTCCCAATTTGTTAATGGAGTTTATCATATTTTTGGGGACTACATGAAATGGTTGTAGAGGAGAAAAGTGTCTAAGATTTTGGCCTAGGAGATCGGGAAGAGATGGCTTGCTATTTTTAACACTATTAAGGGAGGTGTAGTATTTTTTCCCAGTCTAGTCTAGGCTTACCGTTCCATGGAGAGCCTTCAATATTCCATTCAGGCAGGATAAGTTTAGGGGCTTCAAGATGTATATGATGATGGAGTTGGTTCCTCTAGTAGCTGCGGGTAGTTTTTTTTTGTGAAACTGGTGTTTTTAGTTCTTATGTGATGCTTTTGTGTGTTTGGGGTTAGGTATTTATAAGTTTTGGCCATTTTATTTAGGAGTAGTTTGATTTGGTTTTATTTTTAGGACAACTAGGTTGACGGGGGTAGTTATTTGACTCCCTACGCTGATATTTCTTATAATCGTGTTGGATAATGGAATAAAAAGCATTTTAGTTATATTTGTGTGCCTTTTGCATTTGAATTATCTATAACAATCGCTAAGTCATACATAATCCTTTTGTTCATGTAAATGATGAAATGAACTGTCATTCTCGGAGGTAAGAAGAGAATATCATTTCGTGAAAAAGAAAGGGATCGTGCATATGCAAGGCGTATGAGCAGCCTACGTACCTCTAGGGGTTTTGAATATTTTTTAATTTTCATTTTGAAAGAAAAAAAGGTTTTTGAGAGGATCCGGCCTCATGTAGTTCTGAGTAGAGGGAAATGAAGATTGTTTTAGAATATAAGGGAGATGAGAGGAGTCATAGCGCACCGATATTTCAGACTAAGGGTAGAATTTCTTGAGACGGTTCAAGTTGACTAGATGGGTCATCTCTTCTCCATCGAGGTCGGTGAGCATAACGGCGCCACGAGATAGGATCTTCTTCACAATGTAAGGGCCAATCCAGTTTGGCTTGAATTTCCCTTAGGGTCCCAGACGGGCTTTATGATTTCTTTAAGGGCTAATTCCCCTTATCAGACATTGCAGTCCTTGACTTTCTTGTAAAATGATTGCACTATCCGACAATGGTACCCTTGTATATGATATAAAGTCTTTAGACTCCTTTCGTCCAAGAGTGACAACTTGTCAGGACGGCTCTGATGCCAGTCTTCTTCGTTGACTTTGCTTTTAAGCATAATGCGTAATGAAGGTATTTCTAGGTCAATGGGTAAAATTTCTTCCATTCCGTATACCAGAGAGTAATGGGTATCCCCATTAGATGCTCGTACTGAAGTGCGGTAGCCCCAGAGGGCGTAAGGAATCCAATTAACCCAATCTCGACAACTCTTAGTCATCTTGATGATGATTTCTTTGAGGTTCTTATTAGTGGCTTTAACTACACCATTGGTTTGTTCGGTAGGATGAAGATTTGAGTCTTTAGATCCCATACTCGTTGACCAATTTCATGACTTCTGCTTCAAAATTTAACCCATTGTTTGACACTAACTCATGCGGGACCCCATATCGACCAATAATATTCTTTCGGATGAACTTGGACACCTTTTTAGTATTTAGCACTGCGTATGACTCGGCTTCGACCCATTGGTGAAGTAATCGATGGAAACTAAGATGAACTCATGCCTATTTGAGGATTTGGGTGTAACTTTCCCTATGATATCGATGCCCCATGTGGAAAATGGCCAGGGATAGGTCATGTTATATAATTCTCTCGTGGGCAAGTGCTGGATATTAGAAAACTGTTGCCATTTAAGGAACCTCCTAACATAAGCGGTGCAATCCTGAACTATGGTAGTCCAATAATAATCCCGTTAGATAATATTCTTGGAGAGCGTATGGACATTTATTGGTAAGGGGGCGAGTCTGAATTACCCTTTATGGATCTTCTATATCATCTCTTCAATGTCATCCCATGCGATGCAGTGTAAGTGGGTTCCATCGAAGTTTCTTTTGAACAATTCTTTATCACAAATAATTACTTGGCAACCAGCTTGCCAAAGGTTGCTCGGTCTTTCTTATTAGAATCTTTGGGGATACCTATCTTGCTTGAAGAGGCACCAAATGTCGTAGTACCAACATTTGAACATATCAAGATCTTATTCGGTGACTAGTTCTATGTGATAGTAGTGGGTTGGTTTAGTTTTCTTTTGAACTAGGAAATGGGCCATCATTATTCCCTCAGGCATGTTGACTATGGAGGCCAAGGTAGAAATGGCATTGACTAAGTTATTTCTTGCTCGGGGAAGGTAATTGAAGGTGATATCTCAAAATTAAGAGGTCATCTCTTCTAGGTGAGCATGGAAGGGTAGGAGCTTCTCGTCCTTGACTATCCATCTTCTAAGGACCTGACCGATTATAAGTGCAGAATCTCCATAGACATCTAGGCATCAAATACCTTTCTTAAGAGCAACTTTGAGTCCTACCGTACATGCCTTGTATTCAGTCATGTTATTAGTGCAGGGAAAAATATAGCTTAATGGCAATGGGAGTGTAAGAATCATCAGGGGCGATTAGGAGTATCCCAATGCCATATCCTTTCTTATTGGCAGCGTCGTCAAAGAACATTTTCCACCAGAGGTATTCTTGGGAGGTACAAAGGATGTCTTCATCCGTGAATTCGGAGATCCAAAAATCGGCTTCTTCCATAGGGTAGTCAATAAGGTAGTTAGAGATTGATCTTCCTTTCATGGATTTCTGTATGACATACACAATATCGAATTCGGCTGGCAGCATTAACCACGGGGCCATTCAGCTAGATATGGTAGGTTTGTCGAGCAGGTATTTAATAGGATCCATTCTAACACAATTTCGATGGGAAAGGCGATCATGTAGTGTCCTGATTTTTGAGTGACACAGACAAGGGAGACACATGCTTTCTCCAAGGCAGTGTAGTTAACTTCTTATCTGGCCAATTTGCGACTGGCATAGTAGATGGCCCTCTCTTTGTGGGATTCTCCAATGTATTGGTCTAGTAGAGCCCTGGTTGCGGTTTCTATTACGATCAAGTATAGGAGTAAGGGGAGACCAAATTGTGGTGGCATGAGTACCGGAAGTTGGGTTAGATATTGCTTGATTCGATTAAAGGCTTCCAGGCAGGCTTTATTTTAGACTTTGGCGGAATCTTTTCGGAGGAGATTTAAGATGGGTTCACAAATGGAAGTTAATTAGCTGATGAATCTGTTGGAACAATAGGCCCCCAATTTTAAACTCAAAAGTAATTTCCTTTAGTAAATGCGGAAGAGATAGGAATGGTTAAATAAAACAAATACCAAATTTTAATTTTTTTTTGAAAATTAAAATTAAACCCAAGTCCTAGAAATGTCATATTTCTCAATTTTACCAAATTAAGCCAAACCAATTTTATCAAATTAAATTATATGACTTGAATTAAATTAACTAAACATTACCCAATATTTAATTTCGCACCAAGTTAAACATGTAGTGATTAAAACCAAATTTTATCTTGAATTACCTAAGCATGAGTTCTAGGTGAGTATAACAAGATAAAATAAACAATAAGTCACTACGCCGCGATGTACGAGGAAAACCCCACAACGGGAAAAAACCTCGAACGGCCCTAGCCTCAAATCCACTAAGTAAGGAATTTACAAATACAAGCAAGATGACTTACAATACTCGACTTTATCACTCTCAAGCCCTGACGCGTCTTCTTATATCAACATCGGCCTAGTGAATAACCACGGAGCTCCACCGCGATCTCGCAATCTTCCGATCGGAATTTATATGGTCACCGTCACCCAAACTAGGAGCCTTTCTCCACGTGGGTAAATCAACGCAAACATCTTCTTGTTTGTGGGATGTCGAAGTAGACCGAAATGTCTCTTCAAATGGTAGAGATGAAAAACCGGTGCCAAACACTCCAAGCAAAGTATATATATATATATATGGAACTTGGATTAAACAACAATTGGGTGTAAACAAGTGTTTAAAAAAAATTCTTGAAGAATTAAACACTAAAAAATAATGACTTTTTCCCTTTTAATTTATCTCTCAAAAACACTCTCTTAGAAGTTGTAGGATATGAAAAATTTATTTCTAAAAGTTGGTTCCCGCACATTATCAAATCTGCCAAAAGATAGTGGGGAAAAGTAGTGGAAAAAGTGCGAAAACCGTCAAAAACTGTCCAAACAATTTTCCCGCCAAAACTCGTTCGAACGACTTTCGTTCGAACGGATTTACTAACGATGTTCCAGAATGGAAAAAATAAAATCGTCAAAAATCTCGTTCGAACAACCTAGCATCTCGTTCGAACGAGATTCCAGTGTCTATCAAACGACATTCCAGAAAATCAGAAAAATGAAATATTAATTTTAAGCCCAAAACTTTTATGGAAAGTTATAAAAAAAAATTCTCAGTAACACAAAGTCGTTAAAATAAATTTATAAAAATTATAAATTACACCGAATTAATTTCCAATATCCTATATATATATATCAAATGCATTCGTACCTTAGGAGCATTGGAACATTGATGATGACGTAGAAACGAGGCACACTAAACCGGCATTTGATGAAGCTTTATAAACTTGGCTGCTACATCTTCAACTTTAGAATGTCATAGGCTTGAAGGATGATAAAAAACTCTATCCTATGACACAAACGTTTTTGTTCGGAATTGAGCCAAAACTACAAAGGACTCAATTGGAAATTTGTGTCCTTACAGAATCGACTAATATACTGTAATTTTCCTAAGAATCCACGAACTTCCTTCTTCGTTCAGGGTGGTGTTGTTTCAGTATGGCTTTCCCTTGGTAGGATCATCTTTAATCCCCTTCTCGCTAACTATAAATTCCAAAGGTTTTACTTTGGTGACACCGACGACAAATTTTTGGGGGTTAAGTCCCATCTGGTATAACCATAGCCATTGGAAGAACTTTCAAAGAGTGAGAACATGACCTTATCAGGTTTTAGACTTGATAATCATATCATCCATGTAGACCTCAACTTCTTTGTGTATTAGGTCATGAAATATGGCCATGACAACCCTTTGGTAGGTAGCCCCTGCATTTTTTATACCGAATGGCATAACTGTGTAACAGAAAGCTCCCTAAGAAGTGATGAATGCAGTTTTCTCTTGATGATTCGGGTGCATCTTGATCTGATTATATCCATCAAACCCATCAACGAATGATTTGAGAGTGTGACTGGCTATGTTATCCACAATCATGTCAATACTGGGGAGCGAGTAATCATCCTTTGGAGAGGCCTTATTCAAATCTCGATAATCAATGCACATGCGAACCTTTCCTCCTGATTTCGGCACGAGTATGATGTTGGCTAACCAGGTGGGATATTCTATCACCCCAATGAATCCCACGTTTAACTATTTGACCACCTCTTCCTTATCCTTGAGCAACCATTCAGTGCAGAGCTTTTGCAGTTTCTGTTGGATCGGTTTATGTTATGGGAGCGTTAGAATCTTATGATGATCTATTTTTGGATCAATGTTCATCATAGGACCAAGTGAAGACATTCACATTTTCCTTCAGCAGTTGTTTAAGTCGCGTGCACTCATGCTCGTTAAGGGTGGACCTTATCCTAATTTCGCATAGTTGTCTACTAGAATCGAGATTAATTACAACCATTTCATCTTCATTAATTTGAACGCAGTTATGCCATTTATTATTAATCTTATTAATATTAGTTAAGAATTGTTCATTTGTAAAATCATCATCATCAAGAGTTTGATTAGAATCAAGACAATTAATGTAAGGCACAACAAGATACTCAAAATCTTCGTTCATTTCATTCTTGGGAAAACTAGCGCTGAGAATATCATCGAAGAAGGTCTCTATTACACTGTAATTAGAACAAGGAGGAATAATAGAAGAAGAAGAAGTAGAAGAAGAAGAAGAAGAAGAAGAGGAAGAAGAAGAAGAAGAAGAAATGGGATAAACATCTGAGTTTGGTTGCATTTCAGTGGGTGGAACCGGTACAAAATTCCAATTGAGGAGAGGTATATCAGCAACTTTGATAATGATGGATGGATCCGGTGGTGTAGTGCTTGAGTGGATCATGCAGAGTGTCAGCCCTAGAGTTTTCAAGTTGAATGAATCCTCGGAGTTGCTTACCTTAGAATCCTCGGTAACAGATGTAGTCTTCTCCACGAGAGATTATAATGGAGCTGGGAACGTTCGCCCTATAAGTAACTATCTTGGAAAAAGACATCCATTTCTGGATTCAACTTCTTATCCATATGATCACACCATGGTTCGAGAAAGCTGCAAAGGGGAAAATCTTCACCCTCTTTGACAAATCTTCCGTTCAAGGAGTCCTCCGAGAGAGTCTTGGTACTTTTTAACCTTCTCTTCAATCGAGGTTCGAGGAGCATTCTAAGTTCCTCTGATGATGGTTGATAACCCAAGCTATATGGAGGAAAGGCCTTCTTCAATACTATGGGATCTATTATTTCCTGTTATCATGATCCCAACCCCAATTCGGGAGACATTTCCATGAGGGTTGTGTTAATGATAAACTCTATCTCAAAAATCATATCCTACTGGGAGTGGAAGTGGTTTAACTTGAAAAATTAACATAAGCATATCATTTGCCCCATGTTGTATCTCTAGTACGGGGTTACTAATGTTTTCATTCTCAGTATTATCGTCATCGTCCAAGATGGTGATGACCTGCCCATTGGCGAAGAACTTTAGTTTTTAGTGGAGGGAGGAAGACACACCATTGATACCATGGATCTATGGTTATCCAATAAACATGTTGATATAAGTCGGTATGTTGATGACTTGGAATTCAGTAATGGGATTCATAGGGCCAACCCCTATTGTAAGATTTATGGATCCCATTACTTCCCGATGAGTATTATCATAAGCACGCACTGTGGTGAAAGTTGGATCAAGGTCGCGTACTTTTAGTCCCAAGCAGTTGAGGGTTCTTAAGGGATAGACATTAAGTGCTGACCCGTTATCGACAAGCGAAAGTGGGATAGTCTTTCCCATGACTTTGACAAAGATATTGAGAGCATAGTTGGGATTTTGACCAAACTTAAGGATTTATTCTTCGGAGAAGGAGAGCATTCTAGTAGAGGATATATATCCGATCAGATTCATTGCTTCTTCTGGTGTGGTGGAAGAAGGGATTATGGGCCCAGTAAGCAGTTATTAAGGTATTTCGGTGTAGTTGGGAAGACATAAAGAGTACCCATATTGTGATGTTAGCTTGAGTTTTCTTTAACTAATCGACGATCTTTCTCTCCTTGAGGGTCATTTTTGGCATAGGGAGTTTCTCAACATCTTTTCCCGTATCTTTCATTGCTGACTGAGGGTTCGAAACCTGGTAATGCCTCTTAGATCTAGTCATATAGTGCATAAAAGAAGGGGAAAATAGAATTCCATTTGTTCGTCTATCTCAGGCTGTTCAACTACTTTGTTAATTTCTCCTAACATATCTTCAAATTATATCATTCCACATACACTGACTACTGGGCTAGTCTTTTATGGGATTATCTATAGATTTGAGCTATCGAATTTGGCCCCCTATTTGGTGGCAACGATGTCATCTTTCTATGATAAGTCAATGCATTCGACAACCTTAATGTCCTATTCGTATAGATCCTCCGACTCAATAGGGAGATGTAGAAGCAAAGGGACCAAACACCCTTATAGTTTCAAAGTATCAAGTAGCTTGAACATACTGTAAATTTTACTGGTGTATCAAAATAAGTCTTCTATGATCTGGATGACATCATCTATGCTTCCTTCGTCAGCGGGTACTACCCAATTATCTAATTCACGATCCCACCTCCTGGACTTCATGAACAATGCACTGAATTTATGGTAATCAATGGTCATTTTTTAGGGAAATTTCAGTCCAAACTCTAGGAGCTGGTTCAATACTGCTGGAAATTCCATGTCTTTTACCTTGGAACGAGTACGAACGAAAATACACGCTCTTGTAAGGAGTGATAGGACTTGATTGGAAAAATAGGTAGGGTGCCAGAGAAAATATGGGCAAACTTTGAGGGGCTTAGGTGAATATACGATTATGATAGGTGATTTACTTGGTACAATTTGGGTAGATGGGTCAAATTTTGGGTCTTCTTATAGGAATATATCATTTGCATGGTTTGAGAGTGGATTATGAGTAGTGTTTAGGTTAGGATTGGCTGGTGGGGTGATAATACCCCGGTCAATTAGAACTTGGACTATATTCCGAAGGTGTAAGAATTGATCAGTGGTATGGCCGATAGTTTGGTGAAAATTGCAATGGGCGTCAGGTTTGAAATTTTTGGGAAGTGGGTTTGTTAATGTAGGAGTGATTAATGGATTGATAAGATTTTATCTCAAAAGTTCTTAGAAGACTTTGGAGAGGGGAGCATGGAGCTTGATGTATTCTTTTCAGACTGCATTAGGGCGGCTTTCTAGTGCCCATAAAGTGGTAGGCTGAGAGATATTATTGATGGTTGAAACTGTGGTATTGGTAGGCTTCTCATACTTTCTGGGAGTGAATTATCGGGATACTTTCTTTGTTCGGGCTTCTATTTTGGCAAGACTTTCTTTGATATCTATTCCTACTTCTCGGAGGGCTCGAAAATGGGGGTAGTATTGTCCTACCATCATTGCTCGGACATGGGGTAAGAAGTTTTTCATCACAATACTGAGTTGTTCCTCTTGAGAGATGGTGGCTGCTTTTTCTCTCCACCTTGTAATGAAATTACTGATAGTTTCCCCAGGATTCTTTTTTAGGAGTTCTAAATCACGGAGGGTAACCTCCAACTCCTCATTGTACTTGTACTGTGAGATGAATTCACGAGCAACATCCTCCCAACTACGAATTCTGGATTCCTTGAGAGATAAGAACTAGTGAAGAGAGTTGTCCTTGAAAGTTTGTTGGAACGTCTGGGCCATTATTTCCTCGGAGGCACCTAGGAGAGTCATGGCTCAGTGGAACTTCGAAGATGAACAATTGGGGACCCGCTACCCCGAACCTCTCAATATTAGGCATGTTAAACTTTTTCGGCAGCCTTGCCTTAGGGTAGGGATACATATGGGTGTAATCCATATAGATCCCGGAGATTCGAACTTGGTCAAACTTCTTAGTCAATAGTTTAAGTTTTTACTTGAACTTGTTTAACTCTTCTTCCTTTAAATCAACGATCACCGGCAGGTTAGCCCCATGGATGGACAAGATTTGGCATAGGGAGTTAAGCTAGTAGTGGCCCATTGTCAGGAGGGGCACATGAAGCGTGCTAATATTCTTTTGAGACCTAAATAGGTTCGGCCACGGGCATAACCATAGTACGAGGGAACATGACCTCGAGATCTTTAGGAATAGGGACCCGATTTCACTGCATCTCATAAACCTCAGCTTGAAGGTTGTCAATCTTGGCGGTACTCTAAGCTAGGACCGTCATAAAGTCAGGCTGCACATTCGATACTTGGTCTGCATTCTCCATGAAAAGGGATAGAAAGTGGATTTTGAACTCGGAGGAAGTAGCAAGAGAACTGATGCAGGTTCGGGGTGGTTCATGGAAGATCGAAGCCAATAGGGATCCCGATCAAGGGTCAGGTATGCGATCGACCAGAGAAAGAAAATGATTCGAATTTATTTTTGAAAGAGAGGAGGTAAAACTTTTAGAAAAAAGAGTAAAAAAGGTTTTGATATTTTTTGGAAAGAGGAAGACAAAATATTTTTGGTATTTTGATAAAAGAGGGGAAATATGTTTTTAACACTTTTGGCAAGAAAATCAGAAAAAACGAGAAGCGGGTCTCAACATTATTATTATTATTATTATTATTATTATTATTATTATTATTATTATGTTTTCTCTTGTATTAGGTTTACCTAAATGCAAAAAGAAATGTCGGATGGGACTCGAGCCTAAAAAAACAAAAATTGAAAAATATTCAAAACACGGTTTAACGTGTTGCCAGGCTCATGGACAGGGTCATATTTTGGAAAAAGGCAAAATCACGAAAAAAAATTGGGTGGCATGCCGACCCGACATTTCGACTGAGTTTCGGGTAGTGACTGACAATCTAAACATGAGTGCCCTAGGTTTGGCGCCTATATGAGGGTATTCATTTGTTGGGTTAGTGGAAAGGTTCCCCCCTTTGGCATGAATTCCACGATAGACGTCTTTCTTTTGAGGTAAATCAGTATGTGTGGACAAGACATTTGATGTACCTGAGTGTACGTGAATTGCCTCACTATATAGCTCGTGGGAACAATACGTGTGAGAGAGAATTCGATATACTCGGCGTACGTGAATGAATTACCTGATACATACCTCCCATCATGACGTCGGTTAAGCGGTACGATGTGGGGGGAACCGTTCGATATATGTCGAAGATACTTGGCCAATGGAAGGTGAGAGTCATATTGCTTAGGCTAACTACGACCTTCCGGGCCAACACCCATCACAAAGTGTCCCCCCAATACGGGATAAAATTTTATTTAATAGCCATGCTCTTGGTGATGTAGTGTTCAAAATGCATGATTCTTGATTAGTATATTATGGAGAGAGTATTTTATTTGGCATGACAAGCACTATACTAATAAGCAAGAATATACAAGTAAATCTAGCATGGAGCATGAAGATTACACTAAGCATGTATATATGAGAGCGAGTGATGTGTGAATATCTATAAGTGAGTGTGTGGTAGTGAACCTAAGAAAGGATCAACTACAAGTGGTGTGTGATAAGTGTGAGTGAGCATGCATATATACAAGTGTGATAAGTGGAGGTGTGTTCTAGTGACAACGAAGCATGGATACCATAAGTGGTGTGGGCAACATGTGGATATAGGTGAACTTACATAAAAGTGTAAGTAGTGTGATGTGTACATAGAGAGTATCTACAAGTGTGTGAAGTGAAAAGTGAGTTATATAAGCATGAGGTAGATTTACAAGAAATAATAAAGGAAAAAATGGAACATACATGTAGGTTCATATGCACACAAGTAGAAAATGATAACATCCATGCAAACAGAGTTTAGCCTTCTTATGAAAAGTCCCCAGCGGAGTTACCACTATGGCCATCCCTCATTTGGAAATTTCCTCCCATATCGGGGTTCCGGAGCTCATGTGCACAATCGAAGAGGGAGAGAAGGTCTCACGCCCTTTTTCTAGGAGTGCTTCATCCGTCGTCGATGTGGGGTGATTGATGTAAAGAGATGGAGTTACCAGCCTATTTTCCACAAAACATGCAACATAACATGTCACCGCCTCAAGAGAGTGGCCTCCAAGATAAAGTGATGCTTATGAAATCAATAGTTCAGAGGTTCGGGGGTTAAGTTACGAAATGAGAAGGTGTTAGGCACCCATCCATACCTCCCTTTTGGTCTCTCATGGGCTTGTGTTACTATTTTCCTTAATTTCTCTGTGAAGTGTATGTGAGTGTATATACATGGAGATCGAAATCGCTCGACTCATATCATGGAAAGGATAGAGTGCGGTCATCCAAAGGAACACTCTCAAAATAATAATTAGAAAATATGATGTATACACTTATCGAGATATTGATCGTTATATTGAAATGATAATATTTGTTAGATAAGGGATGCAAGTATGAATCATAAGTATGATATATATAGATAAGATGAAAATAGAAAATTGGAAAATTGGAAAATTGGGCTCAAGTCTCAAGTTTTAGTCCGAAATGCTTACTTATCCTATTAAGGCATCAAAGTCTACGTAGTTTGCATGCGGCACAAGGGTGGGGTTTATCCCAATTCAAATGGGAGTTTATTATATATGTGTGTGTGTAGAAAATATATTTTAGTTTTAAGAAGATGTGGTGAATAATCCCATTGGAATTTATAGGTGTAGCCCTCTTTTTCTTTGTTTTTTTTTACAGAAAATAAAGTATGTGCAATATAACTAATAAGGGATGAGATGTTAATGTGTATGAACTAAAGTCAAAACTAGATTAAGAATTTATGTAACTTATGCAAAAATAAAGAATTTAAAGAGAGAGAAGGATTTTTGAACCTTGTTTGGAGAATTGAGGATTGATCTTGATACTTGATGACCTTACTTAAATGTTGGGATGAATGTTGGATGAGAGAGAAGGATATTTTGCTAAATTGGGTATGAAAATGATGGGAATGAAATATGGAAAGGAATTTCACACAAGGAAATTTCGCTGATTACAAGAGTATGTTGTTGAATCACTGATATTGATGGATCTGAGGTTTGTCTTGAGAGTGATCTCATTTCCTTATTTTATAGGGTAGGGGGACTACCAATAGGCATACCCCTAGCCCTGCCAATTGGAAAGTGACCCTAAACACACTGTCGATAGGCAGGGAAACGGACCTTCCAATAGTCAGTCTTGTGCAGATTGTTTCGAAAAATGATCGTAGAATGCAATATGTTAATCCAAATTGTGCATGGGGCATACCGTTAGAAATGTAATTAAAAGACCTTAAAGTGTCATTTGGGTTGGTCCCAGGTCCGAGAGTTAACTTTGGGTCAAACGATTCTTGAAAGTGCTAGTCGGTCCTTTGGATGAGAGATTTTCGGACAGTAATGGATTGTTCGTCCAAATCGTAAGTCATAACCATGAATAAGTAGGACTGTTGGAAAGGTTATGCAAGGTGATTCGATGTTACAAAGATCTTCGCTCAGTTTGGAGAGTTAACTTTGGACAATGGGGCCCGAAAGCGCTTGGTGACTCTTTAAGGTAAAATGGGTCATTCGTCGTACCATAAGGCTAATTCGTCCACGGAGCAGACTGCTGGAAAGGGTATTCCGTGACCTTTAAAGATTAATTTAGTTTCATTCAAGTTGAATAATTGACCTTGGTTAAATGGATCTCGGGAGTGCTCGGTGGCCTCCAGATCAATATTTGGGAGAAAATGGATCGCTCACGCATGGGGAAGACTGTAGGAAAGGGACTCAGAGCCCTTTAAAGATACATTGAGATTTTTCCCTGACGATGGAGTTGATTAGGGTGAAATCGGGGCCTGGGACCGCCTGTTGGACTCCAGATTGGGTTGCAACAGTAAAATGGTCCGTTCGTCCGAACCGTTATGCCGATTTGTGCATGGGATAGACCGTTGGAAAGGGAATTCAGAGCCCTTCAAAGATTCATTAAGATTTTTCTCTGATGATAGAGTTTAACTACGTCAAACCGGGCTTGGGAGCGCTCGATTGTCTCTAGATCTGTACTTGGATTATGACCTTAGGTTTGTAGTGAAAGGGGGAGGTGCTAGGGACCTAAGAAGATACTTAGGGGGTCCTAGAATCTGGTGTCTATAATTTCCTTTCACGCAAGTAAGATTTATCTCTTCATAGACCATTTCCGTGCACACTCATATTTTAAAAAAAATAGCAAACTTATGGGCAATTATTCTTACATGCATAAATCCACAAATCAAATATATATGCATGTGGGGACCAAAATACAAATTAGGCCCAATTCAATACCGTCCGACCATACCCAACAGTGCTTAGGGCGTGCCTGGACCATCTTATCAATATCAAGAATTATTGCCATCATTCATCACGTGGATAATTACAAACGCATCAATAGTTACAATCAACTCATGTTTGTTACCTAAAATCTTGGACGAGATATTCAGGCAACCACCACACGAGATTATCTTAAGCCAAGGGAGTTACTTGACTGATTCAACCACTACGGTCTTACACAAATATAAATAGAACTCGCACTCCAGGGCCAAGGGTCAGTACTTTTGAAAACTTTGAGAGAAGCTAATAAGAAATACAGTGACCTCTCCATGGACGTAGACAATTTATCGAATTACATATATTTGTGTGTTCTTTGATTGGCATATTTATATTCATTCTTTAATTAATTTCTAGGACATTTTAATTGTGATTAATTTTCACTCACAATTCATAATGACAAGATTGTTAGGAGAACATTTCACTCGTCTCATGTAATATATGAAGCTAAAATCCAAAAGAGATCATACATATCCATGAGGAGGCATATGTAAAGTGAATCCATTAAGCAAGTAATTTCCAAAATACTCCATTCAAGCAAGGTTAAGAACAATCTAAAAACTAAAAATAATAATCAAATATCCTATCCATGTGGAAACATATAATTTAGTGGATTCAAACATACTGATATGCCACACAAAATGTGTAAAACCAAATTGCACAAAACAAAATCATTTTTAGGTTTTTTATATGTTTTCGAAATGATACCAATTTAATAAAGACAAACTCAAAAGATAAACAAAATATTTTTATATTTTTCAATAAGACCTAATAAAGAAAAAATCAAAATACAAAATACTCAAACCATATACACGTAGAAAACAGAAAATATGCGACCATAAGCAATGATTTACTAACCCAAATAGATGAATACCTGAAGACTTGGGATTTGGAAATTATGGTGACATGGGATCTATACTTCCTAAGACCTTTTCTAAAATCAAAACAAAAATCCCTAAGGTGACCTTTCCTACCACAAGAGCGAGGAATTTTACATATGGATTAACCTTGTCTAACTTCCTGGGAAATGGTAGACACTTTAAAACAAACATTTCTCTTGCTTTAGGCGTGGAAGAATTTGTATTATCGAAGCCAATACCAACACTATTTAAGACTCTTAGATCAAATTCTAACTTTAAAATTCTATCCTAAAGAAAAAACATAGACTCCTCAAAGGAGTTATCTCGCTCCCCCTCAATACAAAAGAACTTATCCCTAATATTCTTCTCATGTGCCCTCAAAATTTTAATCAATTTATCATTATCCTTAATGGTATGTTCATTAACCCTAGAAATAAACATCTTAGAGTCCTCTAAACATTTTTTTTAAAACTCAGACTCAATTATCACTCTCTTTCTAGTACACTTCAAAAAATTTTAAATCACGATTCATGTTGATGATCTTCTCACGAAGGATATCTCTTTGAGTTTGGATAGTTCGCAAAAAATCAATTTTAGCTTTAAAACAAAAATTCTCTTTTTCAAGAAATCTAATTCTTTTTACAAACTTCAAATTCAAAAGAGTGAATTTTTAGAACAGTTATGAAGCTCATTTAACTCATCTTGAATATTAAAGTCATCATTATCGCTAAATGTATCGGACAACTTATCACTAGGATGACCCATCGAGAGAAATAAACAAACAAGAATAAGAGAGAGAGAGAGAGAGAGAGAGAGAGAGAGAGAGAGAGAGAGAGAGAGATCAAAGCCCCTAAAATAACACAAAAAAATGGATCTACATGATAACTTAGTGTTCCCACTCTGATACCAATTTGAGAACGCTATAGGCCCTACTGTTCTTGTATGGCAAAGGGTGAAAAACAGACAAACTAACTATTTTAAAATTTTTAATTTAAATTATACAAGTTACCAAAATAAACTTATCACTAATTTAAAACAATTTATGACTAAACAGATTGACTAATTTTATCTTAACCTAAACATGGATCTAGGTCAATGCAGAATAAAATAAAGTAAATCAATCATAACGCCTGATGTACGGGAAAAACCTGA
This sequence comes from Sambucus nigra, assembly GCA_949130495.1. Classification (NCBI taxonomy): domain Eukaryota; kingdom Viridiplantae; phylum Streptophyta; class Magnoliopsida; order Dipsacales; family Adoxaceae; genus Sambucus; species Sambucus nigra. The sequence continues at coordinate 369,723,215 of OX422212.1, forward strand.
ATGGAAAAAACCTCGGACGACCTAACCACGTAAGTTCTCTATGATAAAGGATTTACAGTAGTGGACAAATGACTTACAGAACAACTCTACACCCTCACAAGCCTTGACATATCATCGATCTTCAATCTCTCATCCACAAGGATAACATAGGAGTTCACCCACGCAACTCTCACAACATGTGAGCCCACATACGCCTCGATATCTACCAAATAACTCAACAACCGTCGCACATGAAGCCCATCGTATGCAAACACATCAATAATTACAAAGTACATCTTAATGAAATAATTCTCGCAAGGATGTGGAGAATAAACCACAGCGCCCAAAATAATATCTTCAAATCATATTTGAATTAAAACATGGATCCTAAGCAACTTGGGTGTAAACTAGGTTTGTGGAGAACTTTTTAATAATTTTGGGAATTTTTAAAGCTTGGAATTTTTTTTTAAAAAAAAATTCTCCACACTTCTATTTATAGGAGGTTTGTTAAAAACGAGAAAAGGGTGAGAAGCAGTTTGGAAAATATCGAATTTATTAAAAAATTTCCAGTTCGTTCGAACAAGGTACATCTCGTTCGAACAAAGCCACGCATCTCGTTAGAACACCTTTCAAATGACATCAATAACAATATTCTAGAATAGGCTAAAACATGAAGATGGAAACAAGCACAAAACACGACACGATGGTATAGATCTTCAAACTTGGCCGCTACACCTTTAAGAAAATATGTAATCGGCTTGAAAGGTAAACAAGTAAAGTACTAACCTATGATTCAAGGGGTTTTGTCTAACACAGAATAAAGTCAAATTACATACAAATTGACTCTGTTAGAAATTTTTCCTTATAGGGTTTGATGAAAGATATTATGAGTTGAGTTAATACCCTTTGTTGTGATCGATTTGAGATGGTTGAGTGGTTTGACCGACATGTTATATTTATATTTATGGGAGTATACATATATTGGAATTTGGGGTATTTAATTAGATAGTCTCATGTGATTGTCTGAAACGAACGAGTCAGCCAGACATATGAGACGTCCCACGCGGGGAGTCTAGTTCCTTCAGGAGTTAGGAGATATTGGGTGAGAGGTCCTTACGACTTACCTATTATAGATTATTTGATTTATGTGGATATTTCTTATGAGTCATAGGCTAACAGATCTTAGTGACCATCTATGCTAAGTAGAAGTGTATAAGGGGTTCTTCGTTTGGATTTCGCTCGCGAGACGTCCCATACATGGATCTTAGTGAGGTTGGGAGTTGGGAGACAGTGAGGCACTAAACTATTAGTATTTCAGGTTGTACTTGAGGTTTGTTTTAAGCCTTAGTGTTAAGGAATTGGACTTGAACTAGGTCGATCAGTTAGAAATGTATCAAGTTAGATGAGAGGTGAGGTATGTATTCATATGTTCCAGCGGGTGACGACATGGGCTATAAATTGGTCACATTTTAATATTGTTAAGCAAGATAATATTTATTAAAACTTTAGGGCGCTGATGCAAATCTATAAAATATTTTCCCACCAAAATTATTATTATTGTTATAGACGAAAAGCAAGGGTGAATAGTTAGAGTTGGATCGAAAAGTTATAGTTGTATATTCTTAGAGATCCAGTTCATCATCCTTAGTGTAGGATTTATTTAATTTCAGTTGATATTCCAGTAGCATTATATCTAGGAGTTTCATTTACATTTTTAATTTTTTTTTGTCTCACATTACGCTTGGTGTAGTTTTTTATGTTATATATCAGTATTACATTAAAAAATACAAAAAGAAGAAAAAAAAGGAGAAAAAATGAATAATATTGTAAAAGAAAATAACGATGTGCGAATGTGAAGGACACTTATGCAATCTTTTCACGAGCACAAGAAACTTTCGAGGACAACTAAAATGTAGTCGATGTTCCCCATGATCGACGTCAAATTAAATAAGTGACCGTAAAAAGTCCACATCGAAGGTACGTCTTGTGTGATCCTTACGTGAGTTTGTTTTCAAACATTTAAATTAGCACGTTGCATTAATTTCACTTAAGGGAAAAAAACCTAATTGCAAGATAAGGTGGGGATGTCATCACCCTTCCTTGGCCCAAAAATCATTAAATTAACTGAGCATTTTCATAACCCAAACCATCACTTTATTTCAAATTAATTAGATATTAGCCCTTGGGTGTTCACAGAGCTTGTAGGAAACCTCTTAACAAGTCTAGAATAAAAATTTATAACAACACAAACTTGTCAAATTAGTCCTGTTTTGCCTTGTCTAGGATTGATGGTTTTTAATGTGTCTTTGTAAAAACCACCTACCTAGAGGTAAAGTCAGTATTTAAGGAGATAAACATACTTGGTCATATTTTAAATTATCCATTCTTAAAGAGTAGGAGCCGTCTAATTAGGGAGATCAATTTGGAGACCCGTGTTGTCCCCGATTAATCTTGGGAAAACTAAATTTTAAAATTAAATTTTTTCCCCACATAAATTAGATAAATCAAATTGCTTTGTGTTAGTTTATGTGGTTTTTAGTAAATTTTAATTGCTTTTTTCTTTCTAAAAAAAGAAATAACTCTATCCTATAGGGTTTTAATATGGCAAAGGGTGCAAAACAAATAAATCACTTATTTTTAAATTTTCTCAATTTAAGTTTAATTAAACAAGTTTAACCTAAATAAAACTTAGAACCGATAAAAAATTCTTGTGTTAAAACTGATTAACCAATTTTATCTTTATCCTAAAGCATGCAAGAAAATGATAGCAGATAAAATAAAATCAATTACACAACACATTGATTTAAGAGAAAAAAACCCATAATGGGAAAACCTCAAATGACCCAGCCATACAAACTCACTATGTATGGATATACAAAGGACATGATAGTAGACATAAAATACAGACTCGATGCCCTCGTGAGTTTTGACGATCTTCATTCCTCAACCCCCGCATAGTGACATATAGGAGTCCACCCACACAACTGCCATAATGTGTGGTCCACAAGAACCTCAGTGTCCACCGATAAAGATCACAATCGTCTACGGATTGGAATATAGAGTTCACCGCTTATTCATCGCAACACCACAATACGAAGTTAATTGTTCATAAACAAAAAATACGGAGTCCAATGTATGAAATCATTCTTAAGAAGATGAAGCAAAAAAATCTTGGTGACTATAAACAAAATCTCAAAGAATATATGTGATGAAACACTTGGATATTTAAATAGTTAGGTGTAAACTTGGGTTTTAGTTAGAAAATATGATCATGGAAGATTAAAACCTTAGGGGGGCTTTTTATAAGAGTTTGGGAACTCAAAAGCAATGGAAAAGTCTCTAATGAAAATGTTGATCTAAGGTCCTATTTATAGGATGTCTTTCTTAAAAATAAGATAAGGCCAAAAAATAGTTTTTGTATTGAAAAACACACTAGCTCGTTCGAATGAAATTGGATCTCGTTCGAACGAAGCAACTAATCTCGTTTTAACTAGATTCTAAGAAAACTTCCAATAAGAAACTATTGCAAGCCAAAATAGTCTCGTTTAAAATTCTCTGGAACCTGTTCAGATGAGATATATAGGCTCGTTTGAATGACATACCATATGTCGTTAGAACTACTTCAAAAACATTTCTCAAAAAATATTTTAAAATCAATTCAAAAATATTTTAGAAAATAAACACCCAAATAAAACATCCAGGGATCAAAATACAAACACATTCATACATGAGAGATCCTCAAAATATGAAGAGAAAAATAAGGCACGATGATAAACATGACATCTTCACCGCTATGTCTTCAATCAAATACGTCATAGGCTTGAAATATCAAACATACTCAAATCCTAACCTATGACACAAAGGTCTTGTCTAAACACAACTAAAGCCAAAATACGTACAAACTGGCTCTATTAATAATTTTCCCTTACAAATCTCCCCCTTCGGATATTCTGGGAAAAGACACAAAATAAAAATCTATGGGCCATTAAGCTCATCTAAAAGGCTCAACACCCAAATCCCAAAAGAAAAAGTACAACTTGGTCGACACATAAACTGAGTGCCTTTGCTCTTGTGTTAAACTTCATCGCATCGTTGTTAACCTGCACACTTAAAACACCTTCAATTGCAACTTGAATATGTAATAATATAGATTTGCTGATGAATAAACTCTCCCCCTTTGTCTAACAATCTCCACCTAAGTTAGGATGTCTCCCCCTAAGGCAAAAATCTCCCTTGACTATAAAGATTGAGGTACCATTTCTCCCCCTTTTGATTAGGAATAGACAAACTGAAAAAGCATAATAAAACCATTTCTTCCCAATATAACATAAACTCCCCCCAAATAAAACATGGGTAGGCATAAAGGAAAAAAAGTTATATCATGTAATGGTGTAAAGTGAAGTAATCAATGACAAACAAAACTCGATAACACAAATACAAATAATCTAAACAATGATCAATTAATACCAATTTTGATGCAACAATGATACGAACTTGAATAAAAAATTAACCATGAGATAAAAATGTAAAAACATAACAAGAGATCCCAATATGATCATATAGCATACCAATATAAAACCACTTACAACTAAAACAAAACGTGTGGAGTACATGGATTAAGTGCAAACGCAAAGTCTCAAAATAAAGAGATACCGTATATATAAATATAGAAAAGATACTAATGACACACAGGCATATATATATATATATATATATATATATATATATATATATATATATATATATATATATATATATATATAAAGACACTAAACACAATAGCCTTTCCAAAAAAGCATAGTATTGATGTATCTAAATAAAAATGGTATGGAGTGAAGGGGCGTGAACATGAAATAAATGAAATATGACCCAATCACTTAAAAATATCCAAGGAGTTAAATTTGACTGTATTGACTTTATCAAATAAAGATTTATCCTCATAGTGACAGATAAAGTGAACTCATAATGGACAAACAATCACAATTCATTAGCCTAGAAAATATTAATGATTCTCAGATCAATAGAGTCAAACATGAATTAACTAGGACTCATTGTGCATACCCATTGATCTTCAACTTATAAAACCCTCAAACCTATAGATATATCATTTTTTTCTACACTCATATTTTGAAGACATCATACTTTTAAAGAATAAATGCAAAAAATTAGCTTTGTCAATAAATTCTTTTCTTTTGCCTCTTAAATATTTAGGCTCTTGCCAACGGTGGCCTTTCATGCAAGGATAATTTCTTCCTTTGTATCCCTTTCCCGTGCAAACTATTTTTTTCAATAAAATAGAAAACTCACATGAAATTCTTCTTACATGCATAAATCCCTCAATCATATATATATATATATATGTGTGTGTGTGTGTGTGTGACAAGATTGTTAGGAAAACACCTCACTTAGGACGACAGACATCATATCTCACGAGCCTCACATATCCTCAGCAGGGTCGTCCAGATAAAGGTCGGCCTCAGTAGGGTCGGCCTCAACAGGGTCGGCCTCAATAGGGTTGGCCACAACTTAATCCTCAGTAGGGTCGGCCTCAACAAGGTCGGCCTCAATAGGGTAGGCCTCAACAGGGTCGGCCATGGCTTAATCATTAGCAGGGTCATCCAGATAAGGGTCGGCCTCAGTAGGGTCAACCTCAATAAGGTCGGCCTCAATAGGGTCGACGTCAATAGGGTCGGTTATGGCTTAATCACTGGAAGGGTCATCAGATAAGGGTCGGAACAAAAGACGTTAGCCTCAGCCTCAGCCTCAGCCTCAGCCTCAGCCTCATACTCTTATACAGTAGTAGCCTCGACCTCAGCCTCATAGATCATCACATTGTGCCCCGACCTCGGCTTTCTCCAGCATCAACGTCATCGCAGTCACAACTTGGTTGACAAGAAGCTTATGACAACCATTAGCAAGGTCGTATCTCATAAGGTCAACCCCTTATACACCAACCTCGTCTCTTTATTAGCCGAGGTTATCAGAGTCTCATGGGCTCAATCAACTACCAACGTCATCATCGGCCTCAACTGACGTTACAACAACCTCACACCTAAATAAATTACAGCTGATTCCACCAACCTCATACTCATCCAGGCCGAGGTTACATCAGTCAAGGACAAAGGGCCGAGCATTTACAAGCACATGTGAGGTTTCGAACACGTGGGCAAATCAGCTATAACCGAATCATTACCCTCACGTGAGGGAATATTGAGGTCATCATTATCTAGATAAGATTAGCCAGGTGTCATTCTCATACTGGTTCGATCCTCATGCACATGCTCATTGCATGCTTGGGGGATATATTACACCCCCCAAGCACTATATATAGAGGTCATCCTCTACCTTGTAAAGGGACCCAAAAATACAACCCTAGCTAGAACTCTGTCAAATTATACAGAAGAGAGAGATAGCTTGAGAGTTTGTACCCATGGCCATTAGAGCCCTCATATAGTGATATCAACCACACACCTTCACAATGTACGTAGGCCTGATTAGCTGAATCACTTATATTCCGGTGTAAATCCTCTTCTCCTCACCTCCCTCTAATATATGTATATATACTCTTATGCTACCATTGTTAACATTGAATTGATCTCACGAACCTTGAAGGCTAGTGCTATTTCTAGCATCATCATTTTGGCGCCATCTGCTGGAACGAGAAGCTGTCTTATTCTCCTTTTCTGCTTAACCTCACCGGAGACTCTGGTGGTGAACTAGGCCTCACCCCTTTCGTGGAGCTGTTTCACCATTGAAAGAGGTCTTTTATGGTATTAAGCTCATCTACTACTCAAGCTCTTTAGTGTTAACATATGGCACTAAAATTACCACCACCTCATCCGTCGCCTGGTGCGGGAGGACCTAGTTCCTTCCAGGCACCGCCTCAGTCTGAAATGGCAGAGGTGGCTACAGCCTTATGGTCTTTGGCTGCAACACAATAAGCAATGAAGGAGAAATTTGCACAACTCAGTCAAAACATTATGAGACCACCTGGGGTATCACCGGAGGTGATTACTCCGGCGGCGGTTCAGCCCCATCCTGAAGCCAAGGGACCACCCCATGCACCACGAAAAGACCAACCTACACCCCAGCGGAGGAGGGACATTACTGACCTTAGGCATTTACGTCTGGGGAGGCAAGGACACCCTTGCCTAGAGGATAGGTATGACGATATGGAGGCAGAAGACATTCCAGAAGATTATTAGGAGTCGTATGAGGTTTCAAATAACACGGTGCGTCCTATTCAGCAGAGCCGAGGTTGTGGGGGCAGAAGAGGTGAAGGTTCCCAACAAATAGGATCATCTTTTGATCGATTGAGCAGAGGGTCGACCTTTGAAAGGCTCGGACCAGGAAATGACCTAAGACAGAGGTTGTCAAGGTCAAGAAGTGCAGCCGGCTCAAAAAGGGAAGAGGGTCAATGTCGGCCTCATCAAGGCCGACCCCATATAGGACAAGGTAGAGACCATAAAGAGGTCAATAGCCGACGTTGTGCTACAGCTAGGGAACCCTCAGTCCACCCCTTAGAGGTGGCTGGGGACAACCTCGGCCAGGCCGACGTTGCGAGGCCATGAAATGACTCCATCCAACGTCTTAAAGAAAAGATAGGAGATCTCATCAGAAGACGAGACCCACTACAATGAGGTTTCTCAGAAGGCTCCCCATTCGTGGCCAGGATAGTGAGTTTTCCAACCCCTACTAAGTTCAAACCTCCCACGGAGTCTCCCAAGTATGATGGTAGCACCAACCCTATGCATCCCATTGAGATGTACCAGTCAGCGGAGGACATTTATTCAATACCAAATGAGATGAAGTGCTGGGCCTTCTCCGAGACTTTACCGGGAGCAGCACACATCTAGTTTACTTCTCTTCCGAAGAATTCAATTGAGAACTTCAAGGGCTTAGCTGAACGATTCATTCACAACTTCTGTTTTGGGGTTAAATCTCAAAAGAAGACCACCCATCTGTTGTATGTTAAGCAAGGTAAGAATGAGATCCTAAGAGACTACATTGCCAGATTCAACAAAGAGAAACTTGAAGTTGAGGACTACGAAGATAATATAGCCATGACCGCCCTCATAGGAGGTCTTCAGAAAGGGAAGTTATTGTGGAAACTTGCAGAAGACCCTCCCAAGTCCATGGCAGAGCTATTGGAAACTGTGAGGAAGGTCATGAACGCTGAAGAGGCCATGGTCACAAAGTATGAGGATGAGAACGGCGGTAGTAGCAGGAAGTTCCAAAGAAAGAAGGACGAAAAGAAGAGGTTAGCTAATGATAAGTTCACACACTATACCCCTCTGACTGTGAGTTACGAAAACATCCTCAATAAGATCAAGAATGATCGGTCTCTGATATGGCCAGAGAAATTGAAGGCTCCTCCGCATAAGAGGAACAAAAACTTATGGTGCGAGTTCCACCAAGACCATGGCCATGTCACAGAAAAGTGCTTTTCCTTAAAGGATGAGATTGAGAAAATGCTAAAATCCGGTAAGTTGAGAAAGTACGTTGATGTCAAGGCTCCTAAGAGGGGAAGAGATGACCCTAAAAAGAAGAGAAATGACAGATGTCATGACTATACCCTAGCAAGAAGAGACGATGACTCGGATGGCGATGATGAAGACGATTCGGACCTCCCACTAAAAGATGACAACACCCCAGTGAAGAGGGTTGGTATGATCTCCTTTGGTGTTAACACCATATGCAGAGGACTTGCGGGGGTGGTTCTGAAGTGGCTGACCGAAAAGCTCATATGGCAGAGGCCAAGTCAGTGGCCAAACTTGAAGTGGTAAATCTGACGTCTTCCGAGACAACGCAGAAGAAAAAAAAGGTGGACATGGACACTCTCATAGTCGGGTTCTCCCGACTCGACTTCAAAGGCATCCTAGCTCCACATGATGACCCTTTGGTAATTACAACAAGAGTACATGGATACAAGGTACAGAGAATTCTTGTAGATGGAGTAAGTTCAGCACATGTGATGTTCTGGCCCTTCTTCAAAAGCCTAGGCCTTAACAGAGCTAGGCTGGTACCCTATTATCATCCATTAATGGGCTTCAGCAGTGAAAAGTTCCATTCGTTGGGCATGTATGAGATGTCCGTGTGAATGGGCGATGAGTGGCCTAAGAGGTTAACCCGAAAGATCAATTTTTTGTTATGGACGAAAACGTCTTCTCGACCTATAACCTCATCATAGGAAGAGTATCCCTTAAGGAGTTTGAGGCTGTGCCGTCGATGATCGAGTCGAAAACTGAGCATCCGTGTAAATACGTTAGTCGCTGTTATCGACTTCCAACCGCGATACAAAAACCTAAACTATAACTACACTCTTGTGGAGTATAGTGGCTAATTTGGGTATCGAATCCTCAGGGAACTAGGACGAGTGAACGTGACGACAAAGGTAAGACTGATAACCCCAACTTTGACTCTAAAAAGAAATAAAAATAAGATGATTGAGTGAGAAAGGAAAAAGGGAAAAATAAAGAAGTTAACTAAAACTAATTGGAAAATTAAGGTAGAGACACAATCCCCCAACCCTAGAGTATTGCAGGTATAATACTAATCCTAAATTTAACTGATTAATTTGACCCAGAATTTAGTACTCCCAAGCATTACGCATATGAGGTTCAAGACCACGTCATACTTAATCTGAGGACGAGTAAATCGGTATCGCGACAGTGACACTCGAATTGCATTCTAAATCATCCCGGTTACCCAGAGGCAAACGAGATATAAAGATCTACAATTGTTGTGTTCTTACGCAATACGATCGTAATAAATCACTAAATTTAGAGGACTAATTTTATACACATGCAACTACCACATCAGGTTGGGTTCATGCATCCCAACCTTTAAAAACCTAGCATAACATAGTGAATAATAATAAAAGTGCTGGAAATAAAAGTAACAAGAACATGCAAGAAGAAATCAAAGATTGAAGAAAAACCGGAACAGCTCTTGAATTAATGGTGCAAAGTATGTAAATTCTTCTCCTAGATGTTCCTACTTGTTATGGAGCTTTTACATGAATGAAATCTGAATAAAATAGTCATAATGACTAAATATATAGGCTAGAGGTCGTTTAGAAGAGTCCCCAAAATATAAACTTTTTTGGCTAAAAGATAAGCACAAAATAAAAATCCCGTATCTGCCAATTTATCACGCTTAGAAACGGTGGCTAATTTTGTAACGGATCTAGAGCGTGACTGATTTCCTAACGGATCTAGTGCGTGACAAATGGCAGACCGGTTCTTTTACCTCAGCTTCAGTTCGGTTTGGGTTTGACAGCTTTTTTCTTGGATTTTTTCTCAACTTCAAATTGGCATAACTTCTTCACCGTAGCTCGGATTGAGGTGTCGTTTTTTCCAGTGTTCTTGTAATTGAAAGCTCTTCAACTTTCCAGTTGGTCCCACCTCCGGAATAAGGCTGTAAAATTATGAAAATGCCCTTCAACACCCCGATTCTTGGTTTCTTTCACTATTTTGAGTTCTCTTTTCCATCTTTCTTGCATGAAATACCTGTAAAACACCTAAGAGATACACAAAATACGAAATACTTGCCAAAAAGAGTTAGTACCATAAATATGAGACAAATCCAAATTATTTATACAGAACGGGATCATAAAAATACCGAAATTAAGGGGATAAATGTGAAGAATTTATGCCTAATCAGTCGACGGTCCACACGATGCTAAAATTCCTGACTCCCTATGGGGTAGGGGAAGTGCAGGGTGACCAGACCATAGCACGAGAATTCTACTTCAACTCGGCTGAAGAGAGAGAGGCCCATAAGAGAGAAACTACCACGTATAATATTGGTACACTTGACCCTAGAGATGAAACGAAGTTGAAGAAAGGAGAGGTCACGGAAGAGGTAGAATCCATCGTCCTCAATGAGGACGAATCGGAAAAAATCATCCAGGTCGGCAAAGACTTAAAGGAAAAAATCAAAGAAGAGCTGGTAAACTTCTTAAAGAAGAGGCAGAGTGCCTTCGCTTGGAGTCACGCGGTCATTCCTGGCATCAACCCTGAGGTTATGTGCCACAAACTCAATGTGACCAAGGATGTTAGGCCAATCAAACAAAGACGAAGAGTTTACTCTAGGGAGAAGTACGACGTCATGCGGGAAGAATTCAGAAAGTTCTAAGAGGCTAAGTTTACCAGGGAAGTCATATATCCAGAGTGGTTATTAAACGCTGTCATTGTGCCCAAAGCCAATGGAAAATGGAGGATGTGCGTAGATTTTACCGACTTGAACAAGTCTTTCCCAAAAGACAGCTATCCCTTACCTCGAATAGATCAGATGGTAGATTCCACTGCAAGGCATGAGCTCATGAGCTTCATGGACGCGTATTCAGGCTATAATCAGATCTTCATGAATGCTGAAGACTCAGAGAAGACAACCTTCATCACGGATAAAGGGACATATTGCTACAAGGTTATACCCTTCGATTTGAAAAATGCGGGGGCAACGTATCAACGTCTTATGAATAAGATGTTTGAAAACCAAATAGCTAAGACTATGGAGGTGTATGTAGACGATATGTTGACGAAGAGCTTAAAGGCCTGCACTCATGTGGTAGACCTAGAAAAGACCTTTGATACCATGGACTTGTACGGAATGAAACTTAATCCTGCGAAGTGTGTCTTCGGGGTAGGAGCTGCGAAATTTCTTAGATTCATCGTCAATCAGAGAAGAATAGAGGCGAACCCTGAGAAAATCAAGTCTTTTCTTGACATGAAGACACCAAGGAGTATCAAGGACATTCAGAGGCTCACTGGAAGAGTAGATACACTCAACAAATTTGTTTCCAGAGCGACGGATAAGTGTCTTCCATTCTTTAAGGTGCTCAGAAAGGCCTTCGAATGGGAAAAAGAGTGTGACGAGGATTTTAACCAACTCAAGTCCTACCTCGGATCTCCCTTGCTCTTATCTCGGCCCATAGTTGAAGAGAAGCTGTATGTTTATCTGGCATCCTCTGAGTCAGCTATAAGTGCAGCCATAGTACGGTAAGACGTTGGGGTCCAAAGGCCTATATACTTCAATAGTAAGGACCTTCAAGGGTCTGAACAAAATTATCCTCGGATGGAAAAGTTAGCCTATGCCCTGATACATGCTTCTAGAAAGATGAAACCTTACTTTCAAGTCCATTCCATGGGCATCCTCACCGACTCCCCACTAAGACAGGTCCTCTATAAACCTGAGAAGTCGGGTAGATTGATGACATGGGCCATTGAGTTGGGAGAGTATGACCTTACTTATCAGCCCAGGGTGGCCAGCAAAGGGTAGGAACTTGCAGATTTTGTTACTGAGTTCACATGGGAAGAGGCCGAGGTAGAGAATAACCTAAAGACTGTAGAAGGGTCAAACAACGACGTCTTCCGAGATCCGAAAGAGGTTGTATCCAAAGAGACCGAGATTGAGAATAACTCAGAGACTGCAGAGGGTCCAAACGTAAACTTCTTTCGTGATCCGAAAGAGGTTGTATCCAAAGAGATCGAGATTGAGAATAACTCAAAGACTGCAGAGGTGTCAAACGTAAATGTCTTTCGAGATTCGAAAGAGGTTATATCCAAAGAGACCGAGATTGAGAATAACTCAGATACTACAGAGGGGTCAAACATAAATGCCTTCCGAGATCCAGAAGAGGTTGTATCCAAAGAGACCGAGATTGAGAATAACTCGGAGACTGCAGAGGGGTCAAATGTAAACGTCTTCCGAGATATGGAAGAGGTTGTATCCAAAGAGGTCGAGATTGAGAATAAATCAGAGACTGCAGAGAGGTCAAACGTAAATGTCTTCCGATATCCTAAAGACGTTGTATCCAAAGAGATCGAGATTGAGAATAACTCAGACACTGCGGAGGGGTCAAACGTAAAAGTCTTTCGAGATTTGGAAGAGGTTGTATCCAAGGGGACCAGGAACGGAATAGCCGAGAATGAGGAAGGTCGATACCTCTTCAAGCAAGGAATCATGTCAGAAGAGGGATTCTCATCAGATAAAGACATCTGGAACCTATTCGTTGATAGGTCTTCTTGCGACAGTGGAAGCGGTGCAGGGCTGATACTTTCAGCTCCGAATGGTACCAACGTTGAATACGCTTTGAGGTTTAACTTCAAGGCATCAAATAACGAGTCAAAATATGAGGCCATGATAGCAGGTCTCTCATTGGCAAAGACTCTGGGAGTAAGATGACCTCTACTTCATAGTGACTCAAGGTTAGTTGTTAATCAAGTGTTGGGGGTTTATGAGGCCAAAAATGAAAGGATGGCAAAATAACTGAAGAGGGTGAGAATGATATTGTAATGTTTCGAAGAGGTAAAAATAAAGAGAGTACCTCGGTAAAACAACAGCCACGCAGATGCATTAGCAAGGCTGGCTTCAGCAATGAAGACAGACATCAGAAGGACAGTTCCAGTCGAGATATTTCCAATGGCAACCATTGAAGAAGAAGATGTTAGTAACCCTTGCGTCAATTTGAACCTAGGGGACTCATGGATGGACCCCCTTATCAGATATATCAGAGAGGGAGAACTGCCAAAATCAAAGCTAGAGAGGAGAAAACTGAGGTACAGAGTTGCAAAGTTCTCAATAGTAGGAGACGTCCTATATAAGAAGGGATTCCTATTACCTCTCCTCAGATGTGTTCACCCCACAGAAGTCCCCCGCATCCTACAGGAGGTACACAAGGGTTCTTGCTCCAGTCATATAGGAGGAAGACCTTTAGCCAATAGGATTATTACGCAAGGATACTGGTGGCCGACCTTGGCCAATGATGTTGCAGCCTACGTGAAGAGGTGCAAAAAATGTCAAAGATTCTCAACTATCCCTCATCAAACTCATCAGCCTATGACGTCAATCAGTTCCCCTTGGCCATTCGCAGTATGAGGGATTAATTTAGTGGCCCCCCTGCCAAGGACTGCAAATAATTACCAATTTCTGATAGTTTCCATTGATTACTTCCCCAAATGGGTAGAGGCTGAGCCGATGATAATGATTACAGAGCAAAATAACTTTCAATTTATTTGTAAGAACATCATATGCAGATATGGCCTCCCAAATACACTCATCTCGGACAACGGAACCTAGTTCAAGAATTCTTCCTTGGAAAAATATTGCGAAAGAGTTGGGATAAAGCAATTTTTCTCTTCTCCTGGCTGACCTCAGGCAAACGGTCAGACCTTATAACATCATAATGTGGTGACAATGTCTGAGGTGAGACATCATCCTCAGATGACCTCAGACCTTAAACATCATTAATTTGGTGAAAAATGATTTATGAGGATAACATCTTAGCGGATGACCTCAGACCTTAAACATCATTAATTTGGTGAAAAATTATTTACGAGGATAACATCTTAGCTGATGACCTCAGACCTTATAACATCATAATTTGATGACAAGGTCTGAGGTGAGACATCGTGCTTGGATGACCTCAAACCTTAAACATCATAATTTGGTGAAAAATTGTTTATGAGGATAGCGTCTTAGCTGATGACCTCAGACCTTAGACATCATTAATTTGATGAAAAATTATTTATGAGGATAACATCTTATCTGATGACCTCAGACCTTATAACATCATAATTTGGTGACAAGGTCTGAGGTAAGACATCATGCTTGGATGACCTCAAACCTTAAACATCATAATTTAGTGAAAAATTATTTATGAGGATAACATCTTAGCTGATGACCTCAGACCTTATAACATCATAATTTGATGACAAGTTCTGAGGGGAGACATCATGCTTGGATGACCTCAAACCTTAAACATCATAATTTGGTAAAAAATTGTTTATGAGGATAACATCTTAGCTGATGACCTCAGACCTTAGACATCATTAATTTGGTGAAAAATTATTTATGAGGATAACATCTTAGATGATGACCTCAGACCTTATAACATCATAATTTGGTGACAAGCTCTGAGGTGAGACATCATGCTTGGATGACCTCACACCTTAAACATCATAATTTGGTGAAAAATTATTTGTGAGGATAACATCTTAGCTGATGACCTCAGACCTTATAACATCATAATTTGGTGACAAGGTCTGAGGTGAGACATCATGCTTGGATGACCTCGAACTTAAACGTCATAATTTGGTGAAAAATTATTTTTGAGGATAACATCTTAGCTGATGACCTCAGACCTTATAACATCATAATTTGATGACAAGGTCCGAGGTGAGACATTATGCTTGGATGACCACAGACCTTAAACATCATTAATTTGGTGAAAAATTATTTATGAGGATAACGTCTTAGCTGATGACCTCAGACCTTATAACATCATAATTTGGTGAAAAGGTCTGAGGTGAGACATCATCCTCGGATGACCTCAAACCTTAAACATCATAATTTAGTGACAAGGTCTGAGGTGAGACATCATCCTCGGATGACCTCAAACCTTAAACATCATAATTTGGTGAAAAATTGTTTATGGGGGTAACATCATAGTTTGATGACCTCTGACCTGAAACATCATTAACTTGGTGATCTCATATCTGAAACATCATTAACTTGGTGACATGAGCGTTAACATCATTAACTTGGTGGCCTCATATTTAAGACAAACATCATTAACTTGGTGGTCTCATATCTAAAACATCATTAACTTGGTGACATTATAGTTAACGTCATTAACTTGGTGGCCTCATATCTGAGACAAACATCATTAACTTGGTGATCGCATATCTGAAACATCATTAACTTGGTGACATGAGAGTTAACGTCATTAACTTGGTGGCCTCATATCTAAGCAAACATCATTAAATTGGTGGTCTCATATCTAAAAATCATTAACTTGGTGACATGAGAGTTAACATTATTAACTTGGTGGCCTCATATCTGAGACAAACATCATTAACTTGGTGATCTTATATCTGAAACATCATTAACTTGGAGGCCTCATATCTGAGACAAACATCATTAACTTGGTGGTCTCATATCTGAAACATCATTAACTTGGTGATCTCATAATTTGAAAACCTATGTATTGGTTAGAGACAAAAATCAGTGATATGCCCAAGTATACCCTTGTCCAAGATTGGGACCCCTCAATCAAGGCTGACCTTGATAAATCATCAAACATAGAGATATTATGACTCGGCCTGGGGGTCGACACAGGAAGCCTCAGCCTCATTCATGATATTACATTCGATGATCTCGTTACCACAAACTGTCCTATCAGAAGACCGACTCATCATCTCGACCTAGACCAACACAGCCTCATCCTGCTAAAAGACTAGCTTATTATCTAAGTCTTATCGGAGAAAGGAACCCTCGACTAAGGCCAACCAGTAGCGGGACCATCAGCTCATGCAAAGTACATAGAAGGATTTAGGCATTAGAGGTCTTATGACCCAAGAACCATCGACCTCGTCCCCCATATGAAAGAACGTCTCATCAACTTCTTGTCCCAAATATACTTTATCCCTTAGCCTTCTATATTCATTGAAGACTAAGGGCTAGGGGGTATCTGATATGACCAAAATGTACCCTCGTCTCTTAGGACGACAGGCATCACATCTCATGAGCCTCACATATCCTCAGCAGGGTCGTCCAGATAGAGGTCGGCCTCAATAGGGTCGGCCTCAATAGGGTTGGCCATGACTTAATCCTCAAAAGGGTCGGCCTCAACAAGGTCGGCCTCAACAGGGTCGGCCATGGCTTAATCATTGGCAGGGTCATCCAGATTCCAGATAAGGGTCGGCCTCAACAAGGTCAGCCTCAATAGGATCGACCACGGCTTAATCCTTAGCAGGGTCATCCAGATAAGGTTCGGCCTCAATAGGGTCGGCCATGGCTTAATCACTGGCAGGGTTGTCCAGATAAGGGTCAGAATAGAAGACCTTAGCCTCAGCCTCAACCTCATACTCTCATACAACTGCTCAGTCTCGACTTCAGCCTCATAGATCATCACATTGTGCCCCGACCTCGACCTTCTCCAGCATCAACGTCATCGCAGTCACAATCGAGTTGACAAGAAGCTTATGACAATCATTAGCAAGTTCGTATCTCATAAGGTCAGCCCCTCATACACCAACCTCGTCTCTTCATCGACCGAGGTTAGCATAGTCTCACGGGCTCAATCAACTGCCAACATCATCATCGGCCTCAACTGGCGTTACAATAACCTCACACCTAATATCAGCCAGCCCTCCTGGCTGAGGTCATCACGATTAGAGACAAGACAAAGAAACTACAGCTGATTCCACCAACCTCATACTCATTCAGGCCGAGGTTACATTAGTCAAGGACACAGGGCCGAGCATTTACAAGCACATGTGAGGTTTGGAACACGTGGGAAAATTAGTTATAACCGAATCATTACCCTCATGTGAGGGAATATTGAGGTTATCATTATCTAGATAAGATCAGCCAGGTGTCATTCTCATACTGGTTCGATCCTCATGCACATGCTCATTGCATGCTTGGGGGGTATATTACACCCCCAAGCACTATATATAGAGGCCATCCTCTACCTTGTAAAGGGACCAAAAATACAACCCTAGCTAGAACTCTGTCAAATTATACAGAAGAAAGAGAAAGCTTGAGAGTTTGTACCCATGGCCATTAGAAAACTCATATAGTGATATCAACCGCACACCTTCACAGTGGACGTAGGCCTGATTGGCTGAACCACTTATATTTCGGTGTAAATCCTCTTCTCCTCACCTCCCTCTAATATATGTGTATATACTCTTATGCTGCCATTGTTAACATTGAATTGAGCTCACGAACACCTTGAAGGGTGGTGCTATTTCCAGAATCATCATATATATATGATAAGATTGTTAGGAGAACACCTCACTTAGCTCATGTAACATATAAAGTTAAAATCCAAAAGAGCTCATGCATGTGCATGCAGAGGCATATGAAAAGTGAAACCTTTAAGCAAATCAAAGTCGAACTACTCTATGTAAGCATGATTAAGAACACTCTAAGCATTGAAAAATACATTCAAAAATCCTTTCCACATGGATACATGGAATGAAGTGGATTCAAACATACTAATATGTCACACAAAATGTGTAAAATTAAACTGTACATAAATAAAAATCCTTTTGAGTTTTTTAAAACACTTTTCAAAAGAAACCACGTGAAAATGAACTCAAAAGATAAACAATTTTTTTTTCATAATAAGACGCAAATAGGAAAAGAAAATACAAAAGATTCAGACATCATTCAACTAGCAAACACATACAATCATGAAGTACAAAAGCTAGTGTATGAAAATATACAAACACAATCAATAATTAGATTTAGCAAGAGAAGTATCATGATCAATTTTTCGAGAATCAACAATTCTAACATGTAAATCCTCCAACTATGATTTTCTAACCCATGTAGGTGTGACATGACTTACTTTTTTTTGGGAACCTTGGTGACTCTAGAGTTAGAATTCCTAGTACCATTTATTAGATCAAAGAAAAAACTCCTAAGGTGACCTTCCCTATTATAATGTGTGCACGTGAAGACACGAGGAACTTTACCCTTGGGTTGACCTTCTCCACAATTCCTAGCAACGATTGACTCTCTCAAAATCATAGTCTTGAATTTAGCAGTAGAATCATTTACATCGTAGAATTATCATCTTTGATTTGGACTGTGCCTAACATCTTATCCAACTTCTTCGACTAAGACTCCAAATCAAATTAGACATTACTCGAGTCTCTCAATCTCTCTTTTAGCTCTGTAATTCTAGACGCGAGTAAATGATGAGACTCATAAAAACTAGGAAATATATGACACCTCGCAAAATCCATAAATAGATTGATCAAGTCTAGTACAAAAATCACGGGAAAAAAAATATTTGGTAATATTCTCATCATAATGAACTAACTGAAATGGAAAAATAATAAAAGAAGATAAAATAAAACTGAAATAATATACAACCAACTCTGATACCAATCATACATGTAAACACTCTCAAAACACAACAAGAGTAAAGAATCACATAATTATCCTAAAACTGGAATCTGAATGATAGGAATAAAAATGGAATTGGCATACTGGCCAAAGACACCTATGTCTGAAGAATCTACAATAGGATAAGATGACAATCAACAAAATCGGTCAAGATGGCGGCTCTTGTGGCCTAAGTCCTGAAAATGTTAAAACCCAAAATTCTAACATAAAGTCTATGAAGAATAAACGTATAACTGAAATTGGGATAAATCATAACTATGCATCTGCTTTTTCATTTTAATATCTTTTAAGTATTATCCCAACCCAAACATAATATGAAATTATAAATCCTAACCCATATGTTGCCCACGTGAATAAAGTTATACATCTTCATTCTTTGATCTTTAGTTTCTTATCTTTAAGTTTATCTCTTTCATAAGAAAACATAAGTTGTGTGGTAGTGTCAAATCTACGTTACATCTCACCAAATAACAAATATACCAATAATATGATTATATCTCAAGTTTATACATATTTGACTATATCATGTTAATAATACAACATACACATGTCTAGTATATGTAATAAACAAATTCTAAACATAAGTAAGTAGGTAAATATCCCTACTAGAGGTTATATACACCTCTAGTATAACACCTAAATCAGTATAACTATCTGTAGTATCGCCACCCAATAATCACATATGGTAGGAGAAAGAATCTACTCATGTCTAACATCCATACAAAGATACAATCCCAAATATGTACAAATAAATGGGCTAATCTCCCGCCCACACAAAACGAAAGCCTATCCTTATTGCCTTCGAGGATCCCTCGTGCATACTAGGTATAATCTTAGGCCATCCAAAATATAATACCCCAGTATGGTCAATGGATAAATCATATGCCCACCCATCACACGTGTAATCCACCATACCTAAGATTACATGATGAAATATCTCTGTGAATCCTCTCAGTACACAGATACCTAGAAGTATGACCTTGGGAAAAAATATGAAGAAGGAAGTGCTCGTCTACGCATGGTGTACCGATGCGGTCCACATCGCAAATGCCCTATCATGGAATCCCTTCAAGTACAAACGCTAGAGCCCTCACAAATGGTATGCTTTGCACATAAAGCACACAGGCAGTTTCCACCCTCACTAACGGGTTAAAGAAAATATATACATAACCCTTACAAAAGGATTAAGGTAAATCAAGTACACATATTGAATCTAATTCTACCGGGTCATACAAGCATCGTTATTATAAAAATGGTATGACACATCTATAACCTTACACCCATTAAAAGATACAGTAACCCCAACACTTTGATTTTCCAATTTAAGGCATAGTCTCACCCTACCATACTCTAAAATACGCATATTAACTATATTAAGTTTTAATTAGACCTAGTCTATTTTCCCAAGGCATTGCATCCAAAAATTCATTTAAGCCCCTAATCAACATCCAAATAATAAAATAACATCATATAACCAATTATGATCTCTTTCTATCATCAAAACCCTAGTTTTAAATCAAGATTTATATAAAAACCAATTTCATGGATTTTTAATTTTTATCAATTAGTTCATGTTTTCTACAAATTTTTACATGAAATTAAAGGGTTTTACATGATTTCGTATACAAATTAAATACTAATAGTTATCTAATTAATTCAAGTTAGATTCATAATGAAATTCATCAAATTAAGGGGATATACAATCTAATTATTACTAATTTAGATTAATTACTAAATCATTCAAATCATAAAACTCAAATTTATAACATAATAGGGTTAGGTTCATATGAATAGGCATACCTTAAAATATTAAAAATCATACAATTATTCAACATAAACTTGCTTTATGGATTGATTAGGAAATCAATCCCCAAGTCCCCAAAATCCTCTTTTCCTCCTGGTGCTTTCTCTTTATAGAATTAGGATGTCTTCTAAATGACAAAATGAGTGTTTTAGGTTTAGACCCCCAACTTTATAACATGGTTCCCACGAAACTGGCCTTGGGCCCAAATAAGTCCCAACCCAAAGTGTTCAAATAACACTCCAAATAGCCCCAAACTCTATCCAATCCATACACTAACTCAATAGGACTAAACCCCACTATTTAAACTAAAAATGGATATCTATGCATTTGAAAAGCCAATTATTCCCAAGAACAAATGACTGACAATTTAGTTATTCAATAATTAACAGGTATGAGTCCAAATATTATTAATTTAATTAATTTAGTCACCATTTCTTCAATCCAATTTAAATAACACATAAATATATAAATAGTGACATATCCAATCATAAGAATCACACACCATTAATAACAAGCACATGTAATTAGTTTTTATACAATTTAATAATTCACAAAAAATACAGGAAATTAAAGAATCCTTCTTCAAAATCTCCATTAATTCTTGAAGGCTATCTCACTCCCTCTCAACAAACACTAGCTTATCCGTAAGAGTCTTCTCATGCATCCTAAAATATTCAATCAATATACTCTCATCATTACTCAGGCACCATCTTTCAACTTAGCTTCTAACTTCAAGTTAGACTTTTTCAATTTCATTATTTCCTTATACATCTCACGGAAGGCAACTTGAAATTCACTCTCCTCCTCTTCTTCACCATCACTTTCTTCTTCCCCACTATCTCTAACATCACTTACTTAAGAGTCACAAAAAATGGTCTCAAAATTAACATGCTCAGAATTATCTTCATTGGAAGATTTTTCATTAAGGCTCACCGGACTAGCCATGAACCCAATATAGTTGCGCTTAATAGGTGAATTGGGTTCCTCTTTCAAATCACTAAAACTAAGGCATTGTATGATATCGATTTTTTCCTTCCTTCATTAACTTACGTACACAACCCTAATACCCCACACATCTATCCGAATTATCCATCTTAAAATTATCATTACGATTTTTAGTGAATTTTATAGCCTTGTTATACTTTCTTTCCTCAAATTTCTTTTCATCTTTCAATTATTTTTCAAACTTGAGAATTTTTTTAAACTTGTTTTCTAACATGGACATATCATTAGAATCGGTGTCAGACTCATCATCTTAAAAACATGTTTCCTCATTCCGGGCTTTCAAAGAAATGACCATATATATCTTCATCTTTTTGGAGGAAAATATGTCGAGATCATACGTTTGAATATCACCAATAAGCTCTTTAAGTTTCTTAGAGTCCAATGTAGCCAAGCAATTCAAAACTATTAATCTTGATTTAGATCTTTTAGGAAAGGACCTTAATATTTTCTTGACTACATGGGTTTCAGGTGATATACCCGTTTATGTTCTAGGAGGATCGCCTCCACAACGGACGACCCTAAGAGGGGCCGACCCTTCACCAGGCCCCAACTGGCCTTCACCAGACCCAGACGACCCTACGAGGGGCCGACCCTTCACCAGGCTCCAGACGACCCTACGAGGGGCCGACCCTTCACTAGGCTCCAGACGACCCTACGAGGGGCCGACCCCTCACCAGGCTCCGGCCGACCCTACGAGGGTACGACAGTACGAGGACAGAATCAAGCCAGACTCACTGCCGGAAGAAACTTTGCCCTCAGCCTCGGCTCATAGGCCGAGGGTGACATCATGACAGCGCGTGGTTTGGGAAACGCGTGGAACAGTGCGCGTGAGGCTCATATGACACGTGGAAGACCGTTACAACCGAATCACCCCCTCACGTGAGGGAATATTATGTCATCATTTGGCATCTATAGGTGTCAACAGGGGATTGGCTAGATCATTATTCACATGCACCATGCTTACTTGGGGGGTACACTGCACCCCCCAAGACCTATATATACTTGTCACCCCCAACCCTACAGGGGATCGATCAGATTAACTGTAGCCCTAGCTAAAACTCTGCTTGTACACACAGTAGAGAGAGAGAGAGAGGGTTATGTGCATTGTATCCAAGGCCATTAGTGCCCATACTTAGTGGATCACACACTCACAGTGGATGTAGGCCAATTTGGCTGAACCACTATATATCATTGTCAAATTTCCTCTTATACTCATCCCCTTCTATACACTTACATACTTATATACTTGCATCTCTATGGCTGCCATAAGTACTACTGTTTGAGCTCACCATCACTTACCTGGTGGTGCTAAATCCCAGCATCATCAGTTTGGCGCCGTCTGTGGGAACGAGAAGACATCTCTTCCTTTGTACAGCTTGACCTCACTGGGCACTCTGGTGGTGAACCAACACTCCCCCTGAGAGGAGGTGTTTCACCATTGAAAGAGACCCACTAAGGTTCCCAAGCTCACCAGTATTTTCTTCAGTACAACTTTTCATAGCTCAAGCACATGGCACCTGAGATGCCACCACCACCTCTTCCCCCGCCGGATGAGGGGGGAAGACCCAGTTCCAGTCAGCAGCCGCCTCAGTCTGAGATGGCAGATGTGGCAGCAGCCCTAAAGTCTCTGGCAGCCAGCCAGCGGATGATGCAGGAGCAGTTCACAGCCCTAAGTCAGAACATACTGAGACCACCGGGGGTCTCACCTGAGATGATTACTCCGGCAGCAGCTCCAGGACAGCATGAGGCCAGGGGACCACCCCAGGCACCACGTAAAGACCTGCCACCCCCTCAGCGGCGTAGGGATGTTGCTGACCCCCGGCGTTTACGCCTGGGGAGGCAAGGAAACCCTTGCCCTGAGGACAGGTATGACGATCTGGAGGAAGAAGAGGCTCCAGTAGAATGATGGGAGCCGTATGAGGTCTCCAACAATACTGTACAACCTCTCCAGGACAGTAGAGGAAAGTGCGGGAGACCAAACCCTGATGATCGCCCAAGAGGCTCTGCTTTTGACCGCCTGAGCAGGGGGTCGGCCTTCGAGAGGCTGGGCCCAGTGAATGACCTGCGGGACAAGTTGTCCAAGTCAAGAAGCGCAGCGAGATCTAGGAAAGAGGCAGCAGAAGGCCGACCCCAAAGACGGGATGACGGCTAAAGGGAAGTAAACAGCCGACACAGGCCTGTCGAAGCGGAGCCCTCCATCCACCTCCGAGAGGCAGCAGGGGATAACATCGGCCAGGCCGACCCTGTGAGGCCCTGGAATGACTCAATCCAGCGGTTAGAGGATAAGATTGGCGACATACTGAAGATCCGAGACCCTCTTCAGAGGGGATACACCATAGGCTCACCCTTTGTGGCAAAGATAGTCAACTTCCCCACGCCGTCAAAGTTCAAGCCACCTATGGTCACCCCAAGGTATGACGGGAGTACCAACCCAGTCCACCATCTGGAGATGTATCAGTCGGCGGCAAACATATACTCTATCTCAGATGAGATGAGGTGTCGTGCCTTCTCTAGTACCCTGACAGGGGCTGCGCATGTGTGGTACACGTCTCTTCCAAAAAATTCTATTGGAAACTTTAAGCAGTTGGCAGACTTGTTCATCCATAATTTCTGCTTTGGGGTGAGGCCACAGAAGAAGACCACACACCTGCTCTATGTTAAGCAGGGAAAGAACGAGACTCTGAGAGACTACATAGCCAGATTCAATAAAGAGAAGCTGGAGGTGGAAGACTATGAGGAGAGCATAGCTATGACAGCCCTGATTGGAGGGCTCCAGAAGGGGAAGCTATTATGGAAACTTATCGAAGACCCTCCGAGGACGATGGCCGAGCTGTTGTCAACAGCAGGAAAGGTGATGAACGCCGAAGAGGCGATGGCTGCAAAATATGAGGACGAAAGAGGAGGTGCAAGTGGGAGTAAATACCCCAAAAAGAACAAAGAGGGGAAGAAGAGAACCATGGATGATAAGTTCGCGGGATACACCCCTCTGACGGTCAGCTGTGAACAGATCCTCAATGAGATAAAGAGTGACCGGACGCTGAAGTGGCCTGAGAAGCTGAGGGCAGCCCCCGGTAAGAGGAATAAGAACCTGTGGTGTGAATTTCACCAGGACCACGGCCACGTAACAGACAAATGCTTTGCTCTGAAAGATGAGATTGAGAAGATGCTGAAGGAAGGGAAGCTCAGAAAGTACGTCGATAAAGCCGACGTCAAGAGGGGCCGAGGGGACAACCCCAGAAAGAAGCGAGTCGATGCCTGCAGAGAAGGTCCTCAAAAAAGAGGGGACGACCCCTCTGATGATGAGGACGACCCTGACCTCCCGCCGAGAGACGAACAAGGCCCTGTCAAGAGGCTCAATATGATCTCGCTCGGAGTGGGAATGATCTCCGGGGGACTTGCAGGAGGAGGGTCTGAGGTCGCCGACAGGAAGGCCCATGTCGCTGAGGCTAAGGCAGTGACGAAGATGGTGCACTCAACCTTCCTAGAGGACAAGTCAGAAAAAAGGAAGAAGGTTGATATGGACACTTTGATTGTGGGATTTTCAAGAATGGACTTCAAGGGCCTATTGGCCCCGCATGATGACCCTCTCGTCATCACCACCAGGGTGCACGGGTGCGAAGTGCCGAGGATCCTAGTGGATGGGGGCTCATCCGCAGATGTGATGTTTTGGCCATGCTTCAAGGCCTTGGGCCTCAGTCGTGCCAGACATGTCCCATACCATCATCCATTGATTGGGTTCAGTGGGGAGAAGGTTCACCCCCTAGGAATATATGAGGCTGATGTCAGGATGGGGGACGAGTGGCCGAGATGGCTCACCAAGAGGGTCAGTTTCTTTGTGCTGGATGAGCATGTGTTTTCGGCATACAACATCATACTGGGACGTGTGGCCCTCAAGGGGTTTGAAGCTGTGCCGTCCACGGTCCACCAGATGGTTAAGTTCCCTACCCCTTATGGGGTGGGGGAAGTTCAGGGAGACCAGACGACAGCGAGAGAGTGCTACTACAACTCCGCTGAAGAAAGGGAGGCACACAAGAGGGCTACAGCCACTTACAACATTGATACCCTAGACCCCAGGGACGAGACGAAGCTCAAAAAAGGAGAGGCCGCTGAGGAGGTAGAACCCATCATCCTCGATGAGGATGACCCGGGAAAAACCGTCCAAGTTGGCAAATCTCTGAAGCCCAGTATCAAGGAAGACCTCATCAAACTGTTGAGGAGAAGGCGAAGCGTCTTCGCGTGGAGTCATATAGATATGCCAGGGATCAACCCTGAAATCATGTGCCACAAACTCAATGTGGTAGAGGGAGTGAAGCCGGTAAAGCATAAGAGGAGGATTTACTCTAGAGAAAAGTATGAGGTCATCAGGGATGAGGTTAAAAAATTATAAGACGCTGAATTTATCAGGGAGGTCATCTACCCTGAATGGCTGTCCAATGCAGTCATTGTCCCAAAGGCCAACGGGAAGTGGCGGATGTGTGTGGATTTCACAGACCTCAACAAGCACTGCCCCAAAGACAGCTTCCCTCTCCCCCGCATCGACCAGATGGTAGACGCTACCGCAGGCCATGAGCTCATGAGTTTCATGGATGCCTACTCAGGGTACAACCAGATTTTCATGAACCCTGAGGACTCGGAGAGGACCGCCTTCATCACTGATAAGGGGACATACTGTTACAGGGACATGCCCTTTGGCCTAAAAAATGCGGGGGCAACGTACCAGCGCCTCGTAAACAAAATGTTCGAAGATCAAATTGGGAAGTCTATGGAGGTTTACGTAGATGACATGCTGACTAAGAGTCTGAAGGCAGAGGATCATGTAGCAGACCTGGAGAGGACCTTTAATACAATGGACAAATACAAAATGAAGCTCAATCCGGCCAAGTGTGTCTTCGGGGTCAGAGCGGGGAAGTTCTTGGGGTTCATTATCAATCAAAGAGGCATCGAGGCCAATCCTGAAAAGATAAAGGCCCTTATTGAGATGAAGGCCCCCAAGTCCATTAAAGACGTTCAGAGGCTCACAGGGAGAGTGGCTGCCTTGAACAGATTTGTGTCAAGGGCTACAGACAGGTGTCTACCATTCTTCAAGATCCTCAGGAAGGCCTTCGAATGGAGCGAAGAGTGTCATGAGGCTTTCAAGGAGCTAAAATCATACTTAGGGTCTCCCTTGCTGCTGTCACGACCCGTGCAGGGTGAACGACTTTACGTGTACCTTGCTGTCTCAGAGTCCGCTATCAGTGCAACAATCGTAAGAGACGAAGACGGGATACAAAAGCCTGTATATTTCAACAGCAAGGCACTCCAGGGGGCAGAGCAGAGATACCCGAGGATGGAGAAGTTGGCCTATGCCTTGATCCATGCCTCAAGGAAGATGAAACCGTACTTCCAGTCCCATACTATGGTCATCCTTACTGACTCTCCTCTTAGACAGGTCCTACACAAGCCTGAAAAATCAGGAAGGCTAATGACCTGGGCTATAGAGCTGGGGGAGTTTGACATTGTGTATCAGCCTAAGACAGCCATTAAGGGGCAGGCCTTGGCAGACTTCGTGGCTGAGTTCACCTGGGAAAATGATGAAGCCGAGGGTGAGGCCCTCGGGAAGGCAGATACAGAAGACAGACCCGCAGACACACCCGCAGATATGGCTGAGACGAGCATCGCTAGAAGGAAAGTGACTGAAAACGAAGAGGGAAGATACATCTTTAGACAGGGGTCCCTCTCTGAGGGAAATTTTTCTGAAGAAAAGACTCCGTGGAGCCTCTTCGTTGACGGGTCCTCCTGTGATAGTGGAAGTGGTGCTGGACTGATACTATCAGCACCCGATGGCACAGACGTCGAATACGCTCTGAGGTTCAGCTTCAAAGCCTCCAATAATGAGGCTGAATATGAGGCCTTAGTAGCAGGCCTCTGCTTGGCCAAGTCTCTTAGTGTCGGCCAGATTTTGGTCCATAGTGATTCAAGGCTAGTCGTAAATCAGATACTAGGAGCCTACGAGGCCAAGGACGAGAGAATGGCTAGGTATCTTGACAAGGTGAGGTCATTGCTGAAAAACTTTAATGAAGTGAAACTCAAGAGGATACCTAGGCTCGACAATGGTCGTGCTGACGCCCTTGCAAGGTTGGCCTCAGCTACTAGGACAGACATAAGGAGGACAGTCCCGATAGAAATCTTGCTTCGACCAACTATCGAAGACGACGAGGGAACACTTGGCATTTGCATGAATGTTTCTCAAGAACCTTCATGGATGGATCCTCTGATCAGATACATTAAAGGAGGAGAGATGCCAGAAGCAAGTCAAGAGAGGAAGAAGCTGAGATACAGGGCTGCAAAGTTCACTGTCATCAGAGACACGCTGTACAAAAAGGGGTTTCTGCTCCCCTTACTTAGGTGTGTGCATCCTTAAGAAGTCCCTTCCATTTTGCAAGATGTGCATGAAGGGTCGTGCTCAAGCCACATTGGGGGTAGATCCCTAGCGAAGAGGGTAATAACCCAGGGGTACTGGTGGCCGACCTTAGGAAAAGATGCTGCCGCATACGTTAAAAAGTGTGACAAATGCCAAAGATTTGCTACCATCCCTCACCAACCTCATCAGCCTCTTACCTCTGTTACATCCCCATGGCCGTTCGTAGTATGGGGGATTGACCTGGTAGGACCCTTACCGAGGGCAGTCAATAACTATCGGTTCCTCATCGTAGCAATTGACTACTTTTCAAAGTGGGTAGAGGCCGAACCGATGGTCACGATTACAGAGCAGAAGACCTTCCAGTTCATCTGGAAGAATGTGATATGCAGATATGGTCTACCCAACACCCTCATCTCGGATAACGGGACCCAGTTCAAGAATGCCTCTCTGCAGAAGTACTGTGAGAGGGTAAGCATCAAACAATTTTTCTCCACCCCAGGCCGACCTCAGGCCAATGGGCAAACCGAAGTTACGAATAGGACAATCCTAGATGGGATTAAGAAGAGGCTTGAGGAGGCAAAAGGAAGATGGGTCGAGGAGTTATACGCAGTGTTGTGGGCATACAGGACGACAGTAAGGACCTCAACTGGGGAGACCCCCTTCATGTTAGCTTATGGATCAGAAGCAGTCATCCCCACAGAGGTCGAGTTTCCCACTCATAGGGTCCAAATGTACGACCCCCAGGGAAATACGGAAGAGAGGAGACTTGACCTGGATTTGATTGAGGAAAGAAGGAAGGACGCTGAGATAAGGCAGGCTTCCTACCAGCAGAGGACCGCAAGGTTTTACAACCAGAGGGTGAAACAGAGGCCAATCGCAGTAGGAGACTTGGTTCTCAAAAAGACTTTGCAGAAGCCCAATAAACTCCATCCTAATTGGCACGGCCCCTATAGGGTCACCGATGAAGTTGTCCCTGGGACCTATAGACTAGAAAACCTAGAGGGGGAACCATTTTCCAACCCCTGGAACGCAGATCATTTGAAGAAATACTATCAGTAGTGTTGTAAGGTCTTGAAAGGCCATAATTGTAATTAGGGTTGCTCCAACAGAACACTTGGAAAATTAATGAGAAATATCAGTGTTTCCTTCATCCTATTGTCAGTCCTAGCATGCATGGGAAGTTGATCCCTCGGCTATAATGGGGACCAGTGGAGGGGACGACCCCTCCACTCTCCTCAAAAAAGACGAGGGAAGACTAAATTAAAATCCATTAATTTGGTTAGTTGATCCCTCGGCTATAATGGGGACCAGTGGAGGGGACGACCCCTCCACTCTCCTCAAAAAAGACGAGGGAAGACTACATTAAAATCCATTAATTTGGTTAGTTGATCCCTCGGCTATAATGGGGACCAGTGGAGGGGACGACCCCTCCACTCTCCTCAAAAAAGACGAGGGAAGACTATATTAAAATCCATTAATTTGGTTAGTTGATCCCTCGGCTATAATGGGGGCCAGTGGAGGGGACGACCCCTCCACTCTCCTCAAAAAAGACGAGGGAAGACTAAATTAAAATCCATTAATTTGGTTAGTTGAACCCTCGGCTATAATGGGGACCAGTGGAGGGGACGACCCCTCCACTCTCCTCAAAAAAGACGAGGGAAGACTATATTAAAATCCATTAATTTGGTTAGTTGATCCCTCGGCTATAATGGGGACCAGTGGAGGGGACGACCCCACCACTGTCCTCAAAAAAGACGAGGGAAGACATTAAAATCCATTAATTTGGTTAGTTGATCCCTCGCCTATAATGGGGGCCAGTGGAGGGGACGACCCCTCCACTCTCCTCAAAAAAGACGAGGGAAGACTAAATTAAAATCCCTTAATTTGGTTAGTTGAACCCTCGGCTATAATGGGGACCAGTGGAGGGGACGACCCCTCCACTCTCCTCAAAAAAGACGAGGGAAGACTATATTAAAATCCATTAATTTGGTTAGTTGATCCCTCGGCTATAATGGGGACCAGTGGAGGGGACGACCCCTCCACTCTCCTCAAAAAAGACGAGGGAAGACATTAAAATCCATTAATTTGGTTAGTTGATCCCTCGCCTATAATGGGGGCCAGTGGAGGGGACGACCCCTCCACTCTCCTCAAAAAAGACGAGGGAAGACTAAATTAAAATCCCTTAATTTGGTTAGTTGAACCCTCGGCTATAATGGGGACCAGTGGAGGGGACGACCCCTCCACTCTCCTCAAAAAAGACGAGGGAAGACTATATTAAAATCCATTAATTTGGTTAGTTGATCCCTCGGCTATAATGGGGACCAGTGGAGGGGACGACCCCTCCACTCTCCTCAAAAAAGACGAGGGAAGACTATATTAAAATCCATTAATTTGGTTAGTTGATCCCTCGGCTATAATGGGGGCCAGTGGAGGGGACGACCCCTCCACTCTCCTCAAAAAAGATGAGGGAAGACTAAATTAAAATCCATTAATTTGGTTAGTTGAACCCTCGGCTATAATGGGGACCAGTGGAGGGGACGACCCCTCCACTCTCCTCAAAAAAGACGAGGGAAGACTATATTAAAATCCATTAATTTGGTTAGTTGATCCCTCGGCTATAATGGGGACCAGTGGAGGGGACGACCCCTCCACTCTCCTCAAAAAAGACGAGGGAAGACATTAAAATCCATTAATTTGGTTAGTTGATCCCTCGCCTATAATGGGGGCCAGTGGAGGGGACGAACCCTCCACTCTCCTCAAAAAAGACGAGGGAAGACTAAATTAAAATCCCTTAATTTGGTTAGTTGAACCCTCGGCTATAATGGGGACCAGTGGAGGGGACGACCCCTCCACTCTCCTCAAAAAAGACGAGGGAAGACTATATTAAAATCCATTAATTTGGTTAGTTGATCCCTCGGCTATAATGGGGACCAGTGGAGGGGACGACCCCTCCACTCTCCTCAAAAAAGACGAGGGAAGACTATATTAAAATCCATTAATTTGGTTAGTTGATCCCTCGGCTATAATGGGGACCAGTGGAGGGGACGACCCCACCACTGTCCTCAAAAAAGACGAGGGAAGACATTAAAATCCATTAATTTGGTTAGTTAATCCCTCGCCTATAATGGGGGCCAGTGGAGGGGACGACCCCTCCACTCTCCTCAAAAAAGACGAGGGAAGACTAAATTAAAATCCCTTAATTTGGTTAGTTGAACCCTCGGCGATAATGAGGCCACATTAGGGGACGACCCCACAGTGGTCCTCAAAAAAGACGAGGGAAGGGTTAGTAGCATCAACAGTGAGCAAGCCATAATAAAATGAAATAAGGAAGACAGCAGTTATGGGAGACAGTTGTGAAAGGAAGAGACGATGGTATTAATATAAAGCATCAAGTGTTTTTACAAGGCCTTTGAACAAAAATACAAAAATGAGGGTATAGGCTACAGACAGCCACCCTAAGGAACGACATCAGAAGGCAGAGCCTCAACATCAATCGATGGGGTCTCTTCAGCAATCATGACTGGCCGATCCTCAGACGTGCCGACCCCCTCAACATGAACTTGGGACTCCACTTGCGACAGGGCTTCAGCAATCAAGGGATCATCCAGCTGAACCACCTCAAGAGATGGGCGGATGGATGATACTGTGTCGGCAAACTTTAGGACGACCCACCGACAGGCCGTCCTAATCCCCCTCTCAAGATATTCAAGGCCGAAGCCCTGGAATTCGTCAGAGACCTTGTAAGCTTCAACAGCATCAGCCTCGGCTTTTTGGACAGCTGCTTCAAGGTCGGTCTTGTGCTTGGCCTCCATATTGGTTAAAGCCTCGTCCTTGCCCTTGATCAACAAGTCCTTGTCCTTGATCAACAAGTCCTTAGCCTGCAGATCGGCATCATGTTGCTTCGTCAGCTCATCAAGGACTGTAGCGTGCTCAGTCCTTGTGCTCTCCAGCTCGGCCCTAGCAGTGTCTAACTCTGTCCGTAGGTCAGCCTCTTGTTGAATGGCCCTCTCAGCTTCATGGAATTTCTGTTGGTTCTCAGCCATCCACTTGGTGGCTGAGGTGAGGGCACAGACGGACTGCAAGAAAAAATGAACAAATGTCAAGAGGGGCCGAGGGAACAGTTAGTAAGAATAAAATTAAAAGGTCAAGACCAATACCTGAGCAAGGGAGTGCAGACCGAAGTCGTACACTTTAGCTGTAGGCATCTTTGCCAAGAACTCGAAGTCAGAGGCCGATGGTGCAGAGAACATCGAGGCCTTGGCCGCCCTCAAGTTGGCAATAAGGGATGAGGGGTCGGCCCTCAGATGGGACAGATTCTGAGACCAGAAGGCCCCCATGCTCGACGAAGAGGTCATACCCTCAGAGGCATCGACCCTTGCCCTCGTCCTTGGATCAGGCCGATACTCAACAGGAGTCTCAGGCTCCTTCCTCTTGTGGCTATCAGAGGTCGGCTCAACAACCGTCGGCCCTGAGGCCCTTGTCGTCTTCGGAGCTTGCTGAGGCTCCTTCCCCTTCTTCTTTGACAAACCAGCAAGCAGGCTTGGAGCAGTCATTTCCCAGAGGTAGTCTGGTGTACCTGCAGGACGATCTGATAAGAGGACGACATGTCAGAAAAGTTCAGAGATAAAGAGAGAACACTTCAAAAATAAGTAAAGAAGGGAAAATATTCAGTGTAACTCACATAGTTCTGTCAGAGGGCCGACCCTCAGACCATCTTCTTTAAGGAAGCGAGGGGTCATCAAATCTTCAAACTTTGGGATCTCACCCTCTCTCCCTCGTCCCCTCAGATACTCAAAAATATCCCTCTCCTCTAAGCTAAGTCCGGGGTCTAACCTAGCTTTCATGGAGGGGTTAGACCATCTGTTAGGAACCCTCGGAGCATCGGCAGAAGGGGACACCTCGGTGGATCTCTCCCATGCCCCAGATATGAAGAAGAACCTTTTTTTCCAATCATGATTGGAAGTTTGAGCCACGTGGAGCAGCTTCTTCTCAGACCTTCTCGCTCCCAGATGATAGTATCCGGGCTGTTTAGATGAAGAGGTGATATTGTAGCAGGCCAAGAACACGTCGGACGAGGGCTCGTCAGTGAAAGCGTTTTTCCACAGAGAGATGTACCCCAGAATCGTCCTCCAAGAATTGGGTGGAAGTTGCGAGGGGGAGACGCCCAGAGCCGACAGAATATCTATAATGGCAGGGTGAAAGGGAAGTCTGACACCTACTTTGAACATTTTCTCGTAGACTGCAACTTCTCCCTCTTCACCCTCAAAGACCCTCTCATCCTCGGAGGGAACCCTCATAGTCACCCCAGGTGGCACTCCGTAAATATGCCTCCATATCAGAAGATCCCTATCCCTGACAGAGGAGATAAAAGACGAGGCATGGGAGGTATCAACCTCATCATCTGTATCATCGTCCTCATCCTCCTCATCACCTGCAGGAGGACCCTGAGGAAATGCTACTTGGAAGGCGTTGGGGGATAGGGTTGTCACAGGGACAGCCTCAGAGGGGATCGTACCCTCGGCCTCTCGGGGAGGGCTAAGGTCAGGTGAGTCCCTTCTACCAGAAGTTCCAGCACCAGTTGGAGAGGAGGTTCCCTCGTCCATCTCACTTGGGGTGGGTGTCTCGGCCGGACGAGACGACGACCCACAAGACTCAGAGGGTTCAGATGGTCTAATGGTGGCAAGAGGAATGGGAAAAATGGGTCGTACCCAATTAGGGTCGGCCCCTCGTCTCCTCTCTTCCTCTTCCTCTATTCGTCTGATCTCGGTAAATAGTTTCTCTCTCAGGGACGGGAATTCAGACACCAGGTTGTAAAGCCTCCTAAGCATTAAGGGGAAGACCCAACACTTAAAGAAATTATACTAGAGTTGGATAATTTAGCTACAAACAAGTGGGGAGTGGACCAGGTTTGACTTTTGGATTAAATAAAGAACTCAAAGGTTTTCACTCAAGAACACTCAAGAACATCCAAGAGCCAGTTACCGGAGAAGACACCGGAAAAGACACCGGAAAAGGTTATGGCACAACTTAAGGAAAATGGCCGCCTACGAGCCTAAAAAACAAACGAAAGTGAAAGAAAAAGAGAGCACTGGATGAAAGAGGTTACCTGATGAGGAGAGAACAAGAACGCTGCTAGGCCTGGAAGAATCGAAGGCTGCAAATGGCGATGTAGGCTGAAAATTCTAGAGAGAGAGAATGCTTAGGCGCGAAGAAGAAGAAGGAAGAAAGAGGGTTTGAAAATACCTTAAATACCTTAGCAATGAGTGGGCCCATTGACCAAGGCAGGACACAGCCCACGAGGAAGGCATCATTAGGGTGCAAGGACCCAAGCGTAGTGTGCAGCCGTCATGCCTTGGAAACTGGAACAACAATGAGTACCTAACCAGGTGTCACTCACCTAACTGATCATACCTGCATCTCATTTAAAACACTATCCCTCAGCCATCTCAACAGCACCTATGGCTAAGGGCTGGGGGGTGATTGATATACCCGTTTATGTTCTAGGAGGATCGCCTCCACAACGGACAACCCTAAGAGGGGCCGACCCTTCACCAGGCCCCAACTGGCCTTCACCAGACCCAGACGACCCTACGAGGGGCCGACCCTTCACCAGGCTCCAGACGACCCTACGAGGGGCCGACCCCTCACCAAGCTCCGGCCGACCCTACGAGGGTACGACAGTACGAGGACAGAATCAAGCTAGACTCACTGCCGGAAGAAACTTTGCCCTCAACCTCGGCTCATAGGCCGAGGGTGACATCATGACAGCGCGTGGTTTGGGAAACGCGTGGAACAGTGCGCGTGAGGCTCATATGACACGTGGAAGACCGTTACAACCGAATCACCCCCTCACGTGAGGGAATATTATGTCATCATTTGGCATCTACAGGTGTCAACAGGGGATTGGCTAGATCATTATTCACATGCACCATGCTTACTTGGGGGGTACACTGCACCCCCCAAGACCTATATATACTTGTCACCCCCAACCCTACAGGGGATCGATCAGATTAACTGTAGCCCTAGCTAAAACTCTGCTTGTACACACAGTAGAGAGAGAGAGAGAGGGTTATGTGCATTGTATCCAAGGCCATTAGTGCCCATACTTAGTGGATCACACACTCACAGTGGATGTAGGCCAATTTGGCTGAACCACTATATATCATTGTCAAATTTCCTCTTATACTCATCCCCTTCTATACACTTACATACTTATATACTTGCATCTCTATGGCTGCCATAAGTACTACTGTTTGAGCTCACCATCACTTACCTGGTGGTGCTAAATCCCAGCATCATCATCAGGTATTCTCTCTTCCAAGTTAAATGATAAATTCACTATATCTAATAGTCTGGGACAAAACTCATCAAAGAATCCATTATCCTACATCGTAATGGTTAGACATTGAGTGGTGAGGTTTTAAATTTTGGAATCCTTAACAACACTAGTACCCTCACGAGAGCATTGGAGTATATCTCAAGCCTCTTTAGATGTTTAACATGTTATAATATGGTGGAACTCCTCTGGTGTGATCGCCAAAATAAAGCATTCAGGCCACGTGAATTATAGTTGGACAATTTATGCTCATCCTCACTCAAGGTGTCAACGGGTTTAAAAATTCTTTAATCACCTACAAAGGATGTGAGTGGGAACCATACCTTATTACCAGATAACCATACACTCTTATCTATCGCCTAAAGTGATGATATCATACGCACTTTACATTATGTATAGTTAGACCCATCAAACAAAGGTATTTTAGAAGACAATTGACCCTCTCTATAAAATCTTTTAGGATTCATGCCTAACCACGGATCTAATATAATAACTTAGTGTTCCCACTTTGATACCAATTGAAATATCTCTATCCTATATGGTTCTATTATGGAAAATGGTGGTGTAAAAACAAAAAAAACAACTATTTTTAAAATTTATCAATTTAAGTTTAATTAAACAAGTTTAACCCAAATCAAACTTAACACTGACTAAAAAATTGTTGTGTTAAAATAGATTAATCAATTTTCCTTTATCCTAAAGCATGAAACTAGATGATATCAGATAAAATAAAATCAATCAAATAACACATCGATGTACGATGAAAACCCATAATGAGAAAAATCTTGAACGACCCTACAATGCAAACTCACTATGTATAGATTTACAAAGTACAAGACGATGGACTTACAACACAAACTCGATGCACTCCCAAGACTTGACTCTCATCATTCCTCAACCTCTACACAGTGACACGTAGGATTCTACCACACATGCCTCGGTATCCACTGATAAATCTCAACAACCATCTATGGATTGGAACGTAGAGTCCATCGCTTCTTCACTGCAACACCATAACATCGAGTCCAACGTGTGTAAATAACAAATATGGAGTCCACCGTATGAAATGATTCTTAACAAGATAAAGAGAATAAACCTTGGTGCCCACAAATAATATCTCAAAGTATATATATATGATTAAACACGTGGATATTTAAATAGTTGGGTGTAAATTAGGATTTTAGTTGGAAAACATGATCATGGAAGATCAAAACCTTAATATTGTTTTATTGAAGAGTTTAAAACTCAAAAGCTATGAAAG
This sequence comes from Sambucus nigra, assembly GCA_949130495.1. NCBI lineage: Eukaryota > Viridiplantae > Streptophyta > Magnoliopsida > Dipsacales > Adoxaceae > Sambucus > Sambucus nigra. The sequence continues at coordinate 369,759,927 of OX422212.1, forward strand.
GTATCTAATGAAACTGCAACTTTGACGTCCTATTTATATAAGGTTTCCCCCAAAACGAGATAAGGCCAAAAAATGAATTTTTCTTTGTGAAACATGCCAAATCATTTTAATGAAATTGGATCTCGTTCAAACAAAGCATATGATCTCGTTCAAACTACATTCTAATGAAACTTTCAACAAAAAATTAAAGGAGGCCAAAACACTCTCATTTGAAGTGAGTTGGAACATGTTCAAATAAGTTATAAAGGCTTGTTCGGACGACATACCAGATGCCATTAGAATGACTTTAGATTTTTTCTAAAAAAAACATTTTAAAATCAATTCAAAAACATTTAAAATAATAAACACCCCCATAAAATATCCAAGGATCAAAATATAAATGCATTTATACCTAAAAGATACTAGGAACATGAAGACAAGAAAAAGCACGAGACCTGAAAAAATGATGAAATTGAAATATTGATCATTACGTCTTCAATCAAACACATCATATGCTTGGAAGGCCAACCATACTCAAGTCCTGACCTATGACACAAAGATTTTGTCCAAACATGGAATAAGCCAAAATTCATACAAATCGACTATACCAAAAATTTGTCCTTACACAATTGGACACTTTTGTATTTTGGAAAATCTTATTATTAGATTCAATTTTAGTAAAGATTTATTTTATTCATTTCAGTTCAATTAATCTATTATTCATTATCATTTTTATGTCGTGGATGGTCTTTATTTACAGTTATTTTAGTTATCATTGATGCTGAAATGTTACTAAATGTTTTTTATTCCCGTGATTTTTGTATTGGGCTGGATCAATCTAAATATGTATTTTTATAGGGTGTCATAGTGCAGTGGATTAAATTCGGAGAATGAATATCTTCATATTAATTGTCCCCCTTCTAGCTAGGTAATGGGCATGTCAACTGAGTATGGTTTCTTAACTTCAATGATCTCCCAAAAACCTTTAATATGAAGAAACTATCGGTGGCATCATTATTCGTGCGTTAACTTTAAAATATCTTATATGTAAAATCATTAGAAGGTTTTACTACGGTGAAATAAATATCACACTAAGGAGGATATTACATCTCCGAAAATTCATTAAATGTTTTTATCATCTTATCTCTATCTTTAAATTTCAGTACCCCCCCCCCCCCCCCCCAAAAAAAAAAAAACTAGTTTTTTTACACCCCATCCATTTTCATAAAAAACGTTGATAAAACATGATTTTATGCATAAAAATGTTAAAAATGTTTTAAAAATGAATTAGCTGTAAAAAAAATTGATAGTTTAGGGAGGTTCGGTGCAATTAATCCTAAAATTTATTTGGACACAATAGAGACAAGTTTTTTGTATATGTATCTATAATTACATTTATACATGCAAAGAGAATATTTATCATGCTTAGGTAAAATTTCAACAGACCTTGTTTGATGACAAAATTAAAAGTTATAAACATAGATTTACTTGAAGAGCCTCAATTGGGAGCTATAATTTCCAGGTAATTGTGCACCCATTAAAAATTAATAGCTCACATACCACTGTAAAGGTATAGATATTCACTATCCCAATATTGGACAATTTTTTTCAATACCCTTTACTCAGTAAATTTATGTTGGGACAGGGTGTTTCAATGCATCTTCTTAAACATTTACTAAAACAAGATGCTCTAGCGGTGAACTTTTACTAATTTCTAATATCACGACCCAATTTTTCAGAAAATTAAATATTCGATTGTGTTAATTCCCAACCAATATTCCATTGCCCAAAATTTCAGTGTGAATTTAATTTTAGACTTACGTCTCATGTTGGTATAGGGAAATTTAAATGCTAATGTTACAAGAATTTAATGGCCATAACATGAACTATCTCATCTCATATAGGATTTTTGAAAAAGATAATAATAATAATAAAATTCCAAAACGAAATAAATAATGTATTTTAATCATAAAGGCAAATAGTTATCGAAGGTGGCACACATGCTAAAGTCCAAAATAACAAACAAAAATTTAAAATGGACTATAAATTAATTCTATAACGTATTCCACTATGTTGCATCAACAAACTACTACCAACTATGGTTATTCTTACTTATGATGTTCAGTTGCATCCATTTGAAATGGATACACCTGAGTGTGCACAAACACAACTTGAGTCCGTATTTAAAATACTAGTATGAATCACAGAATGAAATGTCCAATAATTTAAGAACATAGAAAACTTACTCATAAATAATAATATATCAACCACTATTAATTCAACAAACCAAGACAATTAGTTTCGGTCACATTTCGGGACAATTTTGATCACATTTCGGGGTAAGGACTTAGTTTTTCGTTAGTGCCGACGGTGGTTTCTTTTTCATACTCAACTTTCTCATTTTAACTCTTCATATGTAAAATAACACGTGTCAACCCAAAATTTATTAAAATAGGGCCGAATATCTTAAAGTGAATTGGAATAAATAACATATGGAGTCAAAGTTTTCATTTTCAGTATTTTTGTACTTTCGGAGCAATATTATACACATATATTTTTGTATTTTTTTTATGAAGTATAATATTTTTAAAATTAATTTAACACAATTCATTCTTGTAAATTCTCAATTTAAAGTTAAATTTAAGGGTTCCAAAATTTTCCTTTTCATTTTAGTTCATTCCACTTTAGCCTCCTAATGGTTCTCCATACATGGATGTCTCCCCGTGCCTCACCCAAATGATAACACTTCTCCAAATCAAAACTTGCATTAGGGCATCAATGTCGGGTTTAATTTTTCTGCTGAATGGTTATCACATTTAGAAAATAATCTTAGTGAACGAGTTCGCTCAATATTTTCAAGCCCGTAATCATTATACCATAGCAAAGGTGAATTCTAAGGATTTACTTAGGATATATCTACTTAAACATCCCATACTTGATTCAATAGTTATTTCATTTTATCTATTATACTTCCTTTTCATACTTTTGGATATTTATATATTTAACTCTTCACAATTTACTCAATCATCCATAAATCCATCCATTTCATTTTTGGAACATTTAAAATACATTCTTTATCAAATCTCAACCATGATCATTCAATCACATAGTTTATCATTCGAGTTTGTTCAACTTGTTTATTATACCCACACATTGGATATTATTCATTATTTTCACATTTTATCAACATACATAAATAGTTACCATTAAGAATATTTTCATATACACGTACATTGAAAATTGACGTTACATTATACACACATTAAAGGAATCTCGACCCAAGATTTCACGATGTAGAATATTACAAAAATAATTCAGGATGTCACTCCCGCATCTTATCCTCAAGTTCCCATGTGACATCATTATCATTCTCATCCCATTGTAAATTTACTATCCTAACATTCTTATTTTGCAATCATTTAACATCTCGGTATGATATTGTAACGGGTCTAACGACGTATGTTAGATCATCACAAAATTCCATCTCGGTAGGCGAAATAACCTGAGTCGGGTCTTTCAAATATTTTCTCAATAGTGATATGTGGAACACATTATGAAATGATGATAGTTCTGGTAGCAATGATAACATATATGCCAATTTCCTAACTTTACTAATAATTGCATCATAAACATAGGGTCAAGCTTCCCATTTTTTACCAAACTGCATAACTCCTCTCATTGGCAAGACCTTTACAAACACAAAATCCCCCTTATTCAGCTCAACTCGCTTGTACTTCTAATTGGCATAACTCTCCCGTTGACTCTGGGCAGTCTTAATTCTTTCTCTAATGATCCTCATTTTATCATTTTCCACATGAACCATATTTATATCCCTTACCTCTGTCCAACATACTGGTGACCTACACGACCTCCCGTATAATGCCTCAAAAGGTGCCCTATCTATAATAGATTGAAAACTATTATTGTAGGAAAACTCTACCAATGGAAAACGCTCCTCCCAACTACCACCAAATCAAGTATACATGCCCCTGGTTTATCCGTTCGGTTATCCCATCAATCTTTGGATGATAAGAGGTACTAATGTCCAACTTTATGACTATAGCTAGCTAAAAATAATTCTAAAATTCTTCCAAAAATAGATGATCTCGATATGATAAGATCGACATTGGTGTACCATGTAAACATATTATCTCATGGATGTATAACTGGGTCAACTTATCAGTATTCCTATGCACACTTACGGGAATAAAATATGCTAACTTGTTAAGTCGATCCACAATAACAAAAATAGACTCGTTTCCTCTCTGGGATTGTGGTAGTCCGTCTATGAAATCTATAAAAATACTTTCCCATTTCCACATAGGTATCTCTAAAGATTGAAGCAACCCATAAGGTTTCTAGTGTTCTGCCTTTACCTGCCGACACAGAATACAATGAGCAATATACTCACCCATATCTCTTTTAAAACATTCCCACCAAAATGTCCGCTTTACATCAAAATACATTTTTGTCCCACTTGAATGAATGGTAGTACCGATGTGCTTCATTTAAAATCTATCACTTTAACATGGTAACATTTGACACACAAAGTCTAGCTTGAAAGCATAAACCTCCCTTATAGTCAATAAACCACTCTTTAGGATAGTCTTAAATAAATCTACTACCAAATCATTTAGAGACTCACTTTCTGCATTTGTCTAACCTTACTCGTCAAGGTTGGTAAAATAATCAAACTACTAATAAAAATGTTCATAGTATTCTGAACTAATTGAATATCATGAGATGCAAGCACTTCCTGAGACTTCCATTCTCAAATCATCAAAGAAGACATCAAATTGTTCTTTCGGTTGAATGCATCGGCCACTATGTTTGCCTTGTTTAGATGGTAAAGCATTTCAAAATCGTAGCTATTGAGAAACTCAACCCATCTTCATTTCCTCATATTCAACTCTTTTATGGAGAATAGGTATTTGAAGCTCTTATGATTAGTGTACAACTTCAATCTTTACCTAAACAATTAGTGTCACCAAACTTTTAATGCAAACACAAATCCTACCAATTCTAAGTCGTGTGTAGGATACCTCCTCTCACGAGTCCTCAACCATTATGAAGCACACAAAACCATTTTATATTTTGCATCAGCACAATGCAAACCAGTCAAACTTGTATTGGTAAATACCACCTGTGTTCCTACTATCATTGGGATTGTAAGAATAGGAGCCGTGTTCAATAGTTTCTTCAACTCTTAAAATGTCTTCTCACAATCATTAGTCCACATGAAATTTATATCCTTACGACTTAACTTAGTCATTGGGGAAAAAATAAGGGAAAACTTCTCAATAAACCTCTGGTTGTACCCATCTCGTCCAAAAAATATTTTTACTTCTATAGGATTAGTTTTTTGTGCCCATTCTTTAATTGCTTCAACTTTCTCCGGGTCTATAACTATGGCTTCCATTGAATTCATGTGACACAAAATTTAATTGATGGCTCCCAAAAATGACACTTGCTGAGTTTTACATACATCTTGCGTTCTTTGAGAGTTTGCAAAACGATCTTAAAATTGATCTTATGTTTCTCCTCAAACCTGGAGTATACCAAAATATCATCAATAAAGATAATGACAAATTGGTCTACGTAGGGTCAGAATATTCAGTTCATCAGGTCCATGAAAAAAATGGAGCATTAGTTAATCTAAATGCCATAACTGGAAATTTATACAATCCATATCGTGTACGAAATATTGTAAGGGGAATTTTCTCTTCGAGTACACCCATCTGGTTTTACCGAGTTCTTAACTCAAACTTTGAAAAGATAGCTTTTCCCTTAAAATAATCAAGGAGATCATCAATCCTGTTAAGAGGATATTTATTCTTAATCTTCACTTTGTTCAAATCACGATAGTCAATACACTGGCGCAACATGTTGTACTTCTTAGATATATATTCGTTAGTGTTCCTCTTGGTGATTTACTAGGGAATATAAACCCGAGTTATACACACCTCAAAAGGATTATTATTACTTAGAAAAAAATACTATTATAAAAAAATATTAAACTATTAAATATTCTCATCACTTTTTAGCATCTCTTATAGTTGTTTTCTCATTTTTTCTAGATATTTAGGTGTCATGCGATAAACTGCCTTGAAGATAGGTACTGTACTAGGTAAAAAATTAATCCCTAATGCAACCTCCTATCTGGATGGAAGTTCGCGAATTTCCTAAAAGACATCTTCAAATTCATGTACAATCTTAACATCACTTATATATTTCTTCAGTACTTCTATCGAAAATAGGAAACTAGCCATCACTGATTCCCTATTATCTCGGTAACTACGAGTATATTGCGAAAAATTTAAAATATCTACATAGATAGTCCTCTCAGTACAATCTAAATATACACGGTGTTTCCTAAGCCAATCCATTCCAAGGATAATGGAGAACCCTTCAAATCCTAATAAAATCAAATCTGCGAAAAGGATTTTTCTTGCAAACTCTATCTCAAAGTCTCTACATTGTTCATATACTATAGTTAATCCTCCTAGGGGTGTCTCAATGCATAAAGGTATGAATAAAGGGGTAACAGTAAAATGCTCTTTCTCAATAAATTATCTAGATATAAAAGAATGTGAAGCACCCATATTAAATAGTACTCGCATATTAGAATAAAAAAAATTGTTATACCTTACACGTTGTTTCTTCCTAACATGGTTGCATAGACCTTAGCTGGAGTTCTTTAGGCTTGCCCTTGAGTTTTTTCTCCCTATTCCTAGGACAATACCTAGATATATGACCTAGATGTTGGCAACTAAAACACATTATTTTCCCCTGTTGTGCACCTCTCCCTACTGGTGGTGCTCCAATATGTAGTATATGTGGGCGAGGATCAACTAGATGGACTCGACATCCCTATTTACCCTCATTAGACTGGTCAAAGTTTCCTTACTGACATTGTCCATGATGTCCCTACTGATGTTGAACTCTTCAACCTTGGCCCTATTGACCTTAATGCTGAAAATTTCCCTAGTTTGTCGATTGGAGTTGTCCATCGTTGGTTAGCATTTTCACCAGTTGACCTCTTCGACTCGGGTTATAAGGATGGTACCTGGTGACACTATTTCCAACACCTTTTTTTAGGCTGAAAATGAGTATCTTTTCATGTTTCTCCAACCTTGCCCTTTCCTTACCTATCTTCTCTAAATTTTTAGTCTTTCTGCTCCAATTTTAATGCCATGTCCAATATGATACTAAATGGATCGCATGTATACATAAGCACTGACTTAGAGAGATAATACCTTAATCTATAAATGAATTTCTCATTCTTTATCTCATCATCTTGTATCAGATGAGGAGCATAATGGGAAAGTTCATTAAACTTATATATATATATATATATATATATATATGGTAGCAGACATTATTCCTTGAGTGAAGTCCTGAAACTGGTTATACAACTACGACCTTACGAACTTAGGAATGAAGTAGTCCATGAATTTAGACTTAAAGTCTCAGCACATCATTTTGTTATGTGTAGTTGGCCACGCACTGATCCCCATAAGAATAAAGTTGTGTCGTATAGCTGCTGAGGAGCTAGCTCCCATTTTATACCTCAATTATATGCATCTTCTCAAAAGACAACTCGTACTTTTGGATCCATTCATCGGTTGCCATTGGACTGCCTTCCCTATTGAATTATAGACTGCCTAAATACCAAAAGTCTTTATTTCGTTTTGCATACAAATCCTCTTGGTTATTTTGGTGGTTATACTTCACCACCAGGAGAAACTATGACATTATTGCTCTCAATTTAGCTATTGCGGTGTTATATGCCACAGTGCTTACTTGCTCCATTGGAGCATTGTTGTTCCTAGTGTTATGCACTCCTCTTTTTCCAGCCATTTTATTCAAACAATAAAAAATATTCAGTTTGTAAAAAACATAACCATAAGTGTGATTCCAACTAGCCCATTATTCGATGATCTGTGGATCACCTACACTCTTTTTCCCTTTAGTCTAGGGTAAATTGAGCTCTGATACCAAACTGTCAAGACTGGATTTTTTTTATATAATTTAATATTTGATTGAGTTAGTTACCAACCTAAATTCCATTGTCTAAAATCCCGCTATGAATTTAATTTTAGACTTATGTCTCATTTCGGTAAGTGGAAAATTTTAAATGCTCATGTTATAAGAATTTAAATCACCATAACATGAACTATCTCATCTCATATATGATTTTCAAAAAACATAATAATATTATAGTCTAAAATGAAATAGATAATAAGTTTCAATCATGAAGACAAATAGTTATCATACGTGTCCCACATAACCAAGTCTAAAATAACAAAAGGAAATTTAAAATGAATTATAAACTAATTATACAACGATTTCCCAAAGTTGTACTCCACTATGATGCATCAACGGACTTCTACCAACTATGGTTGTTCCTGTTTATGATGTTCGATTGCAACCATTTGAAATGGATACTCCCGAGTGTGCACAAACACAACTCGAGTCAATATTTAAAATATCGACGTGAATCACAGAATGAAAAAACAAATTATTTAATAACATAGCCAACTTATTCATAAATAATAATATACCAACCAATAGAAATTCAACGGAACAAGACAGTTAGTTCCACTAACATTCCATGACAATGATGTAGTTTCTCGTTAGTGTATGTGGTAATTTTTTCCGTACTCAACTTCCTAATTGTAACCATTCATATTTAAAATAACATGTGTCAGCTCAACATTTATTAAAATAAGGCCTAATTTTTTAAACTGAAGTGGCATAAATAACAGACGGAGTCAAAGTTTTCATTTTACGTATTTTTGTAATTTCATAGAAATAGTATAGACATATGTTTTGGTAATTTTTTTATGTACTATAATATTTTTATAATTAACATAACAAAATTTATTCTTATAAATTCTCAAGTTAAAATTAAACATAAGGCTTCTAAAATTTCCTTTTTTCCATAGTTTATTCCACTTTGGCCTTCTATGGTCAGACCTATACGGATAACTCCCCGTGCCTCCCCATAATGTTAACACCTCTCTGAATCTAAACTTGCATTGGGGCATCGATCTCGAATTTAATTATTCTGCCGGATGGTTATACATTATGTTTGGACCATAATAATGGTCCACGCCTTAAATTTATGATGGGATACTAAATCTAAAAAATAAAGTGAAAGGTTTTATGGCATCACAAAAACAAAACAAAAGGCCCCACCAATTTCTAGCCTTATATATCACATTTAGAAAATCATCTTGGTGATCGAGTTCACTCAAGAGTTTTAAGTGCTTAATCAATTTACTCGAGCAGTTGTGACCTCTAAGAATTTACTTAGGACATGTTTTCTTAAAACATCTCATATGTAATTGAATAGTTATTTCATTTTATCCATTATACTCCCTTTCAAACACTTTCGAAAATTTATATATTTAACTCTTCACAATTTGGTCAATCATCCTAAAATCCTTTCATTTCATATTTGGAACATTTAGTACACATTCTTTATCAAATCTCAACTATGATCATTCAATCACATAATTTGTTATTCAGATTCATTCAATTCATATTATTCATTATTTTCACATTTTATCAACGCACATAAATAGTTACTGTTAAGAATCTGTTCATATTCTTTCTTTTCGTCAATTTTTTTGTAACACCCCGTATTTCTAAGTATTTGAATTTAATTAATTCTGTAATTAATTAGTTTTATTTTAAATTACGCAAAAGAAGTAATTTAATTGAATTGAATAATAATGTCCTTACTAAATATTAATCGAGAGTGAGATAATAATTAATATTATGTATTTAATTTACTACTTGAATGGTAAATAATGTAGGGAAATTATTACGCGTAATAGCGAATGAAATTGGGGTAATTAGATTTATCTCAATCGGGAGTCGCATGTAGACTAATTTGAGGTCGAGATGGGATAATTATGTAGAGTGACTCTGTTGGTGCAAAAGGCCCCCGATTTAAAATTCAAAAGTAATTTTCTTTTATAGATAAATATGCGCAAGTGATAGGAATGGTTCAAATTAAACAAATTATAAATTTTTACACATTAAAATTAAACAAATTGAAATAAGATGAAAACACACAAAACTTAAATTTTACTAAAACCAATTTAATTTAACCCAAGTCCTAGAAAATTTGCCTAAGTCATATTTCTCAATTTTACAAAATAAGGCCAAACCAATTTTCTCAAATTAAATTAAATGACTTGAATAAAATTAACTAAGCATTGCCCAATATTTAATTTTCACCAAATTAAATATGCAGTGATTAAAACCAAATTTTATCTTGAATTACCTAAGTAAGCGTTCTAGGTGAGTATAGCAAGATAAAATAAACAATAAATCACTACGCCGCGATGTACGAGGAAAAACCCACAACGAAAAAAAATCTCGGACGGCCCTAGCGTCAAATCTACTAAGTACGAAATTTACAAATACAAGCAAGATGACTTACAACACTCGACTCGATCCCTCTCAAGCCCCGACGCATCTTCTTATGTCAACCTCTACCGAGTGTATAACCACAGAGCTCCACCGCGGTCTCGGAATCTTCCGATCGGACTTTATATGGTCATGTCACCCAAACTGGGAGCCTTTCTCCACGTGGGTAAATCAACGCAGACACCTTCTTCTTTGTGGGATGTAGAAGCAAACCCAAACGTCTCTTCAAACGGTAGAGATGAAAAACCGGTGGCAAACACTCCAAGCGAAGTATATATATATGGAACTTGGATTAAACAACAATTGGGTATAAACAAGTGTTTAAAAGATTTTTCTTGAAGAATTGAACACTAAAAAATAATGAACTTTTTCCCTTTTTAATTTCGCTCTCAAAACACTCTCTTAGAGGTTGTAGTATGTGAAAAAGTTAAACCAAAAAGATTTGTTCCCGCACTATTAAGTTCTGTCAAAACTTAGTGGGGGAAAGTAGTGAAAAAGAGGGAAAAATGGCTAAAAACTGCCATTTAACTGTTCCCGCCAAACTTGTTCGAACGACATTTTCATTCGAAATAAGTCTCGTTCGAACGAGGCTTCTAAAAAAGTTCCAGTGTGAACTTGTTAGAAATCTCATTGGAAATCTCGTTCGAACGACACTTTGAATGACTTTCCAGTGGCCTATAAGGGAACTCGTTGGTAAACTCGTTCAAACGACTTTACTATTCGGACGACAATCTCGTTCGAAATGGTAGAGATGAAAATTGGTGCCAAACACTCCAAGCAAAGTATATATATATATATGGAACTTGGATTAAACAACAATTGGGTGTAAACAAGTGTTTAAAAGATTTTTCTTGAAGAATCAAATACTAAAAAATAATGAACTTTTTCCCTTTTTAATTTCTCTCTCAAAACACTCTCTTAGAGGTTGTAGGATGTGAAAAAGTTAGACCAAAAAGATTGGTTCCCGTACTATTAAGTTCTGTCAAAAGTTAGTGGGGTTAAAGTAGTGAAAAAGTGGGAAAAAACTGCTAAAAACTGCCATTAGCCTGTTCCCGCCAAACTTGTTTGAACGACATTTTCGTTCGAACGAAGTCTCGTTCGAACGAGGCTTCTAACAAAGTTCCAGTGTGAACTCGTTAGAATCTTGTTAAAAATCTCGTTCAAACATCATGTTCGTTCGAACGACACTTCGAACGACTTTCCAGTGGCCTATAAGGGAACTCGTTGGTAAACTCGTTCGAATGACTTTACTGTTCGAACGATAATCTCGTTCGAACAACACTTCGAACGAACTTCCATAAAGTTTTAAAAATTTGATTTTTAGCCCAGAAACTTTATAAACTTGATTTTAAAGTTTTAATAAAATCTTTTTTAAATTAAACAACAGTTTTAAATAAATGTACACCCAATATAAAATGTTCCAAGCTCCTATATATAATCAAAATGCATTCATACCTTAGGAGCAATGGAACCATGTTGATGATGTAGAAACGAGGCACATTTAAACACGGCAATTTGATGAAGCTTTATATTCTTGGTCGCTACATCTTAAACAAACATGTCATATGCTTGAAGGATGATCAATTAACTCTATCCTATGACTCAAACGTTTTTTGTTCGGAATTGAGCCAAAACTACAAAGGACTCAATTGGAAATTTGTGTCCTTACAAATCTCCCCCTTTGGCTATTCCGGGATAAAAACCAAACCAAAAACCCTAAAGGTCCGTCAAGCTCTACTAGACTAACACAAAAATGTCCCACCCAAAATAAAAATACAATGCTTGACTCAAACAACCCAAGGATTATAATCTTTGCCGGTGAAAATTACCACTTAGAAGAATTTCCTGCACACTTAAGCAAACTATCAAACACATAGGGAATATCAAAATATTAAATGCAATTAAAATAATTATTCCCCCTTAATTAATTCTTCCCTTTATCAAACATGATCAACCTAAGAAGATAGTGACTCCCCTAAGTTAAGTCTCCCCCAAACTAAGATACGATTACAATAGGATTAGATATCATTTCTCCTCCTATCATTCTCTCCCTTTTTGTTCAGGAATAGACAAAGGCTAAAGAATCAAAAATTAACTTATCTCCCACAAATAAATCATATACACCCAAATAACTTATCTAAAATAAGCAAGGGATAAATAGAATGGGATTACAAGCTAAAACATGTAATTGTGCATGAAGTGATGAGAACGGTAAAGCACATTGGCAACAAAATCATAATGAATCCAACAAACAAGAATGGATACCAACTAAGATGCAAGAAACAGATACCAATATGATACATAAGTATTAAACATGTGATATCAACAAAGAATGCAATAAAATGGATACCAGTTATGAATTAAAGCATATATGGACTAGAAAGAAAGGCAAAGACTAAACAAAAACATATCACATATATGTATACATAATATATACAAAATAGACTCAAGTACACATATATAGATATAAACACGCAAATGACACCAAATAAGGTAAGCTTTTTACACTCGTACAGCAAAAATGTGTCATATGGAAACAAAAGTGTTGGGGTGTGAACTAGCAACAATTAAATTTCGACCCAATCACTTAAAACATGTTCATGGAGTTCTCAATTGATTGCAAACTTCATCACATTTAAATATAACCTCATGTGACAATATAAATTGAACTCAATGAACAAACATACACAATGCATACAAGCCTAGCATGTTGATGATTCTACAAACTAATAAAGTCATGGCAATGAAATTACAACTAGGATAAATGGACATTGTGTAAACCATTGATATACCATCCAATCTCTCTCAATAAGCATATATTATTTGAATGAATATATCAATAGAATAAGCCTTGGCAATTATTTTTCTTTTTAATTCCACATTTTCTTTTAGGCCTTGGACCACGTATTTCTTTTAAGTCCAAACAAACGGTGGATTACTATTCGCAAAGGATAATAAATCCTTTCGGAGCCCTTCCCCATGAAAATTTATATGTATTATTTTTATTTCTCACAAATCTCACATGCAACGGATTTTGACATGCACTAGTCCTCCTAGGTCACAAATATGTAGATGACAAGATTGGTAGTAGAACACTGCACTAAGCTCAAATATACATATGAAGTTAAAATTTCAAATGAGCTTGTGCATGTGTGAAAAGAGTCATATAAAAATAGAATCCATTTAATCAATACAAAATCCAACTACTCCATTTAAGCAAGGTAAAGAACATAATAAGGATTGACAATCTAAACCAACAGTTCTAGCCATATAGGAGCGTAAAAGATGGGATTCTAACACAAGTGTATGCCACATAACGTGTGTCAAACTAAAATACACACCCAAAAAAATCTTTTTGAGTTTTTGAAATTTTTAACCAAAAATAAAAATATATACTCAAAAGACAAACAAAAATCATTTGTATTTTTCATTAATCTTAAATTGCTAACAAGATAAAATGCAAATGATAAACCAAAAATCTTTTTGTATTTTTCAGTTAATGCAAACAAAATGAATAAAATATAACACAAAATATAAACAAAAATCATAATTCTAACATGTAATTAAGTATGGAGCATAGACTAGAAAATGATTAAATAAGCATACATTTAGCATGTGAATATAGCATGAAGTACAAACGCTAAAGTATGCAAATAAAACTAACACATTCAACCTTTAGATTTTGCAAGGGAGGAAGCATGTGAAAGTAAATGAGAATAAAAAACCCTATCTTGTAAAGCTACCAAGTCGGATCTCCTAACCCAAACTAATGATGACTAACGATCTCGAGGTGTAGGAATCTTGGCTACCTCGGTTGCCTTACCTTTGGATTTTCTAGGAACTCATTTAAGATCAAAACAAAATTTTCTAAGATGACCTTTTCGACCACAATGTGAACACTTGAACTCACGGTGAAAAGATTTACCTAAGGAGTGATCTCTAAAGGTTTTCCTGGGCGATTCTCCTAAAACATTGGTTTTGTCTTTTTGAGTTGATTCATTACAAGTATCGAAGCCTAAACCACAAGTATCATTTTTTTTGGACGGTACCTAAGATTTTATCTAGTTTTTCGGACCTACACTCCAAATCAAATTTGACATTACTAGAATCTTTTAATTGTTCTTCTAATTCTAAAATTCTAGACTCTAACAAACTATTTCTCTCTTCAAACTCCAGAAGTTCCTTTTTCAAGGATTCCATTAAACCTCTAAGGCTATCTCTATCGCCTTCTATATATTCTAGCTTCTCTCGAAGAGTTCTCTCTCGTGTCCTAAGGTCTTCCACTAATGTTCTATCATCAACGACCTTGACATGTTCTCTCAAACTAGTTTTTAACTTCAAATTTTATCTTTTTAATTTAATTGATTCTTATTATAATTCTTGAAAATAATTTTGAAGTTCACTCACATTAACCTCTTCTTCATTTTCACTCTCTCTTTCTTCTCCACTCTCACTATCATAAAAAACAGGAGAATCATAAACTTTGACCTTGGAAGTGTCATGTGTTAAAAATTCATCATTAGAAGAGTGTTCACTCACATGACTAGCCATAAAAGCCACGAAGTTGGGCTTAGTGGGGGAATCGGGTCCCTCTTTCAAATCACTATCACTAAGGGTTACATTAAAAGAAATTGGTCACTTACCCCCTCTCCTTAGCTTAGTAGGGCACTCAAAAGCCCTATGGACACACCCTTCACAACCAAAACATTTTTTGACTCGTCCCTATTTACAATTTCATTAGCATAGCCATGTCTTCCGAGTCACTATCACTTTCACAATCTACTACTTGCTTTTCCCCTTTTTTGGCTTTTAAAGAAACACCCTTTTCTATTTTATTATTAGTTTTAGAGGGAAACATGTCCAGTTCATAGGTTTGTAAATCACCTACGAGCTCTTCTAATTTCGTAGAGGCTAAAGTTGGTAAAGAAATTAAAACGGTCACTTTTGGAATAAATCTATCGGGTAGGGACCTTAAAATTTTCTTTACTACTTGGTTGTCGGGTATTTTCTCTCCCAAGTTACAAGATGAATTAACAATATCGAAAAGGCTAGCATAAAATTCATCAAAAGTTACTTTTTCGTTCATTTTGATGGTTTCAAATTGAGTGGTGAGGTTTTGGAGTTTCGAAGCTTTTACGACACTTATACCTTCATGAGTGAGTTGTAACATATCCCACGCTTCTTTAGTGGTCTCACACATCATAATGCGATGGAAAATATCTGGTGTGACAGCGCTAAACAAGTCATTTAAACAACGAAAATTAAAATTTGAAAGTTTAAACCCATTATCACTCCATCTATCGGCCGGTTTGGTAACACGTTCATTATCTACTAAATGAGTTGGTGGAGACCACCCATTAACTACCGATAACCAAACCCTCTCGTCGATAGATTTAAGTGCCGATTTTATTCGCGCTTTCCAGTACGCGTAATTAGAACCATCGAAAATAGAAAATGGAGAAAATGGAGAAAATTCCATTTTAGCCAAAAATAGTTAAAGGATCTTAACGAAATAATTTATCGTTTTTATCTCTGATACCACTTGTTGGAGCAAAAGGCCCCCAATTTAAAATTCAAAAGTAATTTCCTTTTATAAATAGATATGCGAAAGCGATAGGAATGGTTCAAATTGAACAAATTACAAATTTTAATTTCTTTTACACATTAAAATTAAAAAAGTGAAATAAGATAAAAACACACAAAACTTAAATCTCACTTAAACCAATTTAATTTAACCCAAGTCCTAGAAAATTTGCCTAAGTCATTTCTCAATTTTACCAAATAAGGCCAAACCAATTTTCTCAAATTAAATTAAATGACTTGAATAAAATTAACTAAGCATTACCCACTATTTAATTTTGCACCAAATTAAATATATAGTGATTAAAACCAAATTTTATCATGAATTACCTAAGCATGCGTTCTAGGTAAGTATAGCAAGATAAAATAAACAATAAATCACTACGTCGCGATGTATGAGGAAAAAACCACAAAGGGAAAAAACCTTGGACGGCCCTAGCCTCAAATCCACTAAGTACGGAATTTACAAATACAAGCAAGATGACTTGCAGCACTTGACTCGATCCCTCTCAAGCCCCGACGCGTCTTCTTGTATCAGCCTCTGCCTAGCGAATAACCACGGAGCTCCACCCCGGTCTCAAAATCTTCCGATCGGACTTTATATGGTCACCGTCACCCAAACTAGGAGCCTTTTTTCACTTGGGTAAATCAACGCAAACATCTTCTTCTTTATGGGATGTAGAAGCAAACCCAAACATCTCTTCAAACGGTAGATATGAAAAACCGGTGCCAAACACTCCAAGCAAAGTATATATATAAAGAACTTGGATTAAACAACAATTAGGTGTAAACAAGTGTTTAAAAGATTTTTCTAAAAGAATTAGACACTAAAAAACAGTGAGCTTTTTCCCTTTTTAATTTCTCTCTCAAACACTCTCTTAGAGGTTGTAGGATGTGGAAAAAGTTAAACCAAAAAGATTGGTTCCCGCACTATTAAGTTCTGTCAAAATTTAGTGGGGTAAAGTAGTGAAAAAGTGGGAAAAACTACTAAAAACTTCCATTTAACTGTTCCCGCCAAACTCATTTGAACGACATTTTCATTCGAACGAAGTCTCGTTCGAACGAGGCTTCTAACAAAGTTCCACTGTGAACTCGTTAGAAATATCATTGGAAATCTCGTTCGAACAACACGTCGAACGACTTTCCAGTGGCCTATAAGGGAACTCATTGGTAAACTCGTTCGAACAACTTTACTGTTCGAACGACACTTCGAACGAACTTCCATAAAGTTTTAAAATTTTGATTTTTAGCCCAGAAACTTTATAAACTTGATTTTAAAGTTTTAATAAAATCTTTTTTAAATTAAACAACAGTTTTAAATAAATGTACACCCAATATAAAATGTTCCAAGCTCATATATATATAATCAAAATGCATTCATACCATAGGAGCAATGGAACCATGTTGATGACGTAGAAACGAGGCACATTTAAACACGACAATTTGATGAAGCTTTATACTCTTAGCTGCTACGTCTTCAACAAACACGTCATAGGCTTAAAGGATGATCAATTAACTCTATCCTATGACTCAAACGTTTTTTGTCCGGAATTGAGCCAAAACTATAAAGGACTCAATTGGAAATTTGTGTCCTTACAAACTCGAATGATTATTTCAAGGTCACAGATGACTCGGAAGGGTCGACATAGTCGAAATAGTATACCCAGGGGTGTTATTTTGATTTCGGGGCATTTTTGGACTAAGTCGACACCCTACGGGGGCATTTTGGTCATTTTGTAAAATTTGGTAAAGAGACCTACGAATTTTGTTGCCTTATATCAAATGTTCGATATAAGGGGATAGGGTTATAAATACCAAGAACAAAGAGGATCCTGTAATACCCCGTATTTTTATGGCTTTTAAATTTAGGGATTTATTAAATTTAATTGAGATTAATTAATTTAATTTTAATCCGGAATGTTGTTTTTAATATTTACTAGCATGACGAGAGTTAGTAATTATTGAAAATTTGTTATTTGTTGAATTTTACTAGATGAGTATAGTAATATATGAGTTTTATTTTATAATATTGTCACATGTGAATGATATGGCAATTATGGAAATTTAAGTCGGGACGCGTCTGTGTCGTGTCGGGACTAAATGTTGATTAATAAAAGTAAATAAATTATAAGTTTCTTGTATGGTCGTTTTGAGTGCGCCAAAGTGTCCAGAAGGGTTGAAATAGTCAGAAAAGTGTACCCGGGGGTTTAGTTTGGGTCTCGGGGCGTTTTTAGGCTTAATTACCACCCCGGGAGAGCATTTTGGACATTTGGTAATTATGGGTAATTCAACCCACGAATTTTCAAGGGTTATATCAGATGTCAAATGTTATCTTCTATGGTTAACACAATCAAATACTAATAACGACCATTGGAGAGGAAGAGGAGAAGCTATACAAGAGTTCTAGGCCAAAGAACACCTCCGATTGCACCCCCGTCACCGCCAAATGGTAGATCGCGCAACGAGGATCTTGACCACGCCAAATCCTTCCACAAATCAGAGACAAAATTTCCAGACAAGTATCTATCTTGCTTTTATCAAGTTAATGCATCCTTTTATATTAGTCTTAGGTTGATTAGAATTAGTGTTTTTGAAGAAAAATGTTAATTGAAGACAAAAATTGCATGTTGTAGAGGTAGAGATCATATTTCTAGAAATCCATTTCACATGTAGAGGTTGAACCACGAATTTCCATGGTATTAGTGATAGAAAATCTGGAAAAGAATGGAAGAAATTAAGTTAAAGGAAAAATTAGGGTTCTTGAGACTTATAAAGATTTTGGCCCTTTTATCGTGTTATAGATGATGAAAATTCGCATGTGTTACGTAAGATATTTTTTATATGGGTATAAAACTCTTATAGTATAATTGGTTGGGAGTTTGGGACTGAAACTTGATGATTTGGAGGAGTTTGGGGTAGCAATTTCGTAGCTGGGTTTTCTGCAGTTTCGCCATAACTGCTTGATCGATCGATCGAGCCCAGAGCATCGATCGATCGATAGATCAATCGATCGACCCCCTTTTATCGATCGATCGACCCCTCCTGGAAACTTGCACTTTTGCTCGTGTTAGCTTAATTCGATTTTATGCATAGTAAACCTTGATTAGAGTTGCTAGAACATAATGGAACATAGAGAGGACCAGTTGGGCCAAGACAAACCCCGTTAAATGGGACTTTAATATGAAGCGAATTAAAGGGGTAAACGGGGAGATATTCATACTTAGAAAATCATACGTGCGTTGACTTTAATAATCGAAATGTCTGGGAAGTTGGAGTAGAAGGCAAGTGAGGGCTTACTGAAATTATACTTAAGTAAAGGCAATACTTCAAGAGACGAGAAGTGAGTTTCAAATGATTTATTTACGAGAATAAAAATGAATGAGTCCGTTATACGATATAATTGAGTAAAATGTGTAATAACGGATAATTATAATTATGGGTCGTGAGCGCACCTAATTTAATAATGTGGATGTGAATACATGTGTATATATGACGGTGTGATTGTGCATATATTATTTCTGTGTAAAAATCGTACCCGGGCTACTTGTTATCCCTGAGGTTACCGCGCTGGGACTGTCTTATCTCGATGTGCCTTTATGGGGGATATTGACTCGTACCCTAGAAGATAGATATCCTTGTTACAAGACATTTGATCGATGGTCAGACGGTCCTAAGAGACATGTGGGTATGTGCTATCCTCTTAGAGACTTGGAATCTATGCTTCGCCTCAATATTGTTTGTGTATGTGTTAATACAGTTCGAGAGTGATTCCGAACTTGTATTTCCATTAGTACGAGTGAGATGGGGATTGGATAGCAGAGTATTCCAACACCATAGTTTTTATGTGGGGTGCCGATAGTATATATATAATTTATGAGTGATTGGTATATATATACTTATATATGGAAGTCTAACATCATAGATTTTATGTGGGGTGCTGTTTGTATATATATTATACGAGTAATTAATATATATATACGTGTGACTATATGAGAACTTTCTACTGAGTAAATTAGTAGTTAAGTAAAGTATGAAATTCATTAACTTCACTGTGAGTATTCGAAAATGTTATAACAATACGGAATTTTTCTAAATGACGTAAGAAATCTTGAAGAGATAAACCTTTCTAAAGTGAATATCATAACCTAAATTTCACGTGTTAAAACTTATAGAGAATAAGTTAGAGAGATATATGGGGTTCATTAGTACGATAGACGTGCACACTAGATGAGAGGTGAGAATTCTCAAGAGAGTGTCGCACACTAATATGACTATTGCATTAGCCGGTAAGCATTTTAAATACTTGCTAATCTATTTTTTAAAACTATTTTACATTCGGGCTCTGACCCATTTGATGTATCTTTTCTCTCTTGTGTATATATATATATATATATATATATATATATACGACCTCATTGATGACTCTACTTCTAGTTCAGTTTATCCAGTGGGGCATGTGTCGTCCTTTTTCCATTATTTAATTGGTAGTGTCAGAGATTGTAATTCTTTTACTTTCAGCATCTTTATTTCGGGATTTATTACTGACGGGATGTTTCCCTTTTAGGGTCCGTTTGGTTGTCTTGTGGGAAAAGGGTAGGCATGGAAAATTTTGCCTAGGTAAATTTTGCCTAGGCAAAGAAGTTTTCGTGCTGTTTGATAGGCTTTATTTGCAGGCTGATAAAAACTGTATTTGCCAACTTTTTGTGTTTGATAGGCATAGTTTGTCTACTGAAAGACACTTATTTGCCTACACATGTTGTTTGATAGCCAAAATTTATGATGGAAAATAAAAACTTTGCCTATATATTGTTGGCAAATTCTTGCCATTTTACACATTTGCTTTATAATCAATACAGTTTACATAAGTTTTATTTTTCATTTTCAGGATTAACGACGAAATTTCGGATGCGAGTCAAGTTGGATGCTTGCTTTGAACGTGGATGAACCAAAAGAATTTGTTGGCATAGTTACTTTCATGCACAATTCTATTTAATTTTACTTGATAAAGTACTAAAAATGGCATTTATTTGGACAAAATATATTTTAGATGATAGCACATTTATTTGGCCAAAATATGTTGTAATTTGACCCCTTAATAAAATAATGTGGAATTGATTATTTTAAAAAGCCCCGATGTTAATGTTGTGGAACCGTGTTATAGAATCAGATTTCAATATGAATTTGAAATTTGAAATTTTACATAAGAAAGGAAAAAAAATTGAAATTTGACATAAGAAAGGAAAAAAATTATAATATTGTTGATCCATTATAGTTTCAAATACGACAACACAAAATATGTTCCAAAAAATTGGCCACACGATAACATATGTAGACCCGGGAAAGAGCCCATTGTTTGTTCCCATTACAAAATAATATTCAAAATATAGATCTAAAAAGTGGGATCTAATTCCCATATAGCTTGTTCAGAGCCCAACTCTTCGCAAATGCCTCCTTCGTGATACCCATGAAGACCCGGGCCAGTTCTTGATCCGCCTCAAACATACCAAGCAATCTCAACATATCACATTCAGTCATTTCCATTGCCTCTAGGCGATCAAGAATGTCCTGCCATTTGACATGATCTATGGTGTTCAGCTTTGCATCTGAGTCCATAGCAGCTGCTATCATTCGCGAGGATTCTGCAATAATGGCCAATGCACGGGCACTCTCGTCCAACACGTTACCACGTTTGCGTTTTGGTCTTGGCATAGCAACAGGTCTTGGTACTTGTCCGGGACCTTTACGTTTCCCTAGTTGGGGTGAGGTGTTATTTGATTCACTCTCCGGGAACTCATTTGCAGTTATGTCAACAAAATCTTCTTCTGGTTGAGATATTCCTGGAACAATATTAAATATTTTTGTCATTTCCATTTACGAAGTTACACGTGATTTTAATAATTACAACTTGCATTACACATTTACCTTCCATTGATGGGAAGTAATCACCACCTGATTGAGAGTTTGACCCCATTGCGGTGTCGTTGCCATAAATGGTGGCAAGCTCTTCATAATATAGGCAACACTTGCCTTTCATCTTCGCAGCATCCGACTTGTTCTGCCAACATTAAAGTCACCATTAGTATTTTGTAATGTATACCATGAATATGCACTTTAATACGTACCTTGACGTAATCGTCCCACACACTTGGATCTACAGTTACAGATGACGTAGTTGCATCAAATCCAAATCCACTAACTTGTAATAGCTCGTGCACTTCCCTATACTCTTTTTTAAGAGTCTTCAAACGTGAGCGGATGTGAGAAACTCCCACTATGACATGACAGTCGTTCCAGACAGCATCGATAACGGTTTTCATATGCGCAGATGTGAAACCATTATCGGACTTCTTTGTTCCAGAAAGTACCTCACCCATAAGAGCAGACATCATGCACCCATCCATTTTATCAGTCCAACGCACTTGTGGCGCCTTGCAAGGTATTTCAACTTGTGAGTCAGGGGTTTCTAGATTGATTGGTACATTTGCCTTTGGTGGTCGAAAAGGAACATTGATTCGGTTTTGGGCCATCTCTGAAATGTATATGCATCCACTAATTTTAGTATCATATAAACTAAACATTACATACATTAAGCAGTATCAGTATCAGTATCAATATCATTAATCAGTATCATTAATCAGTTATCAAATGAGTATCATTAAGTAGTATCAGTATCAGTATCTGATACCATCAAATCTCAGTATCTAATACCATCAAATTAGTATCAAATCAGTAATCAGTTATGCAGTATCATTAATCAGTTATGCAGTATCAAATCTCAGTATCTGATATCAAATCTCAGTATCAAATCTCAGTTATGCAGTATCAAATCTCAGTATCAAATCAGTTATGCAGTATCAAATATCAGTTATGCAGTATCTGATATCAGTTATGCAGTATCAAATCCCAGGTAATCAGTTATGCAGTATCAAATCTCAGTATCTGATATCAAATGAGTATCAGTTAACTGATACCTTCCAATCAGTATCTGATACCTTCCAATCTCAGTATCAGTTAATCTGATACCATTTATCTGATACCTTCCAATCTGTATCTGATACCTTCCAATCTCAGTATCTGATACCTTCCAATCAGTATCTGATACCTATTTAATAGTTATCATTTATCAGTTATCAAATGAGTATCTGATACCATCAACTATCAGTATCAAATAGGTATCAGTTATCAAATAGGTATCTGATATATGAGAACATGATTTCAAATGATTTCAGTTATCAAATAGGTATCTGATATCAAAGCAGATATGATTGTAATCATCATCCATACAAAATCACACCATACAAAATCAGCACCATACAAAATCAGCACCATACAAAATGATCCAATTTTATGTAATCATCATCCAATTAAATAATCATCCAATCTGATTGTAATCATCATCCATACAAAATCACATACCACATATGAGGGGAACAATCAGTTTGATACATCTTAAAACATGGTTTTGACAACTACATACAAACATAATAGCATAATGACATATAGCATCCGTTTGAGTGATTGAAGCATATCCATCATTGCTATGAAGTCCACATTGCTATGCATATCCATCATCGCTGGAGGAATGGTGGAAGTTGATGAACCACATTGCCCTTTGATGTTATCTGAGTTTGGTTCATTAGGCATTGTTGTAGATTCTGACGATATATCATCCATAGACGGCATTGCCCAACCTAACCAAATACCACAATTGGCACAACAATGGTAGATCCTACCGAGGTTATTGTTCTTATCAGACTTGGTTATTCTAATGTCACCTACAAATCCACATTTGCATTTTCTCAATTTGACCCTCACATTCAAGTAGTTCGCATTAGTTGATGTAGACATGGAATCTGAAAAATATTAAACCATTAACTCAATTTGACACTCACATTTAAGTGTTAAGAAATTATTACAACAGTTAAATGCGAAATGTAATAGTTTAGTCATCAAAAGTAAATGGTTGATTATGACATGTTGCTCTTTCTTCCCACATTTGTGTTTCCATTGCATTACGTTTCTCTATCCAACATGCATGTGTGGCAAAGGTAATATGCTCATTACCATCAGGTACATTAAGCGGAGTTGGGTTCACATCATCATCACTATCACTATCATCACTGCACATATCATCCCTATCCTCATCCCTTAAAAAGTTATGCAGCGCACAACAAGCTAACACAATCTTAGCTTGCGTGTCAATCCCATGAAAAGGTTGGTGGCGTAGATAAGCAAATCTTTTTTTCAATAATCCGATTGTGCGCTCGACTACATTGCGCAAAGATGAATGACGAAAGTTGAATAATTCTTTACTAGTTTCCGGACGTTGACCCTCCACGTCTCTGCGATGGTATCGTGTCTTGCGAAATGGTGATAGAAAACCAGGAACCAAGGGAGATCCTGCATCCGCAAGATAATATTTTCCTACGGTAATACATTATTTTATTTTAGTCAAATATACGTCGAACGTAGGATTTTTGTTAAACGTCTAATAAAAAAAATACAGGAAATCAACCGGCATACCAGCTGGAATGGTAAGTTTATGTCCTGGTCGTTGTATGGCCGCCCTAAGTACACGACCATCATGTGCTGACCCCTCCCATCCGGATAACACATATGTAAATTTCATGCCGAACGTGCATGCTACAAAAACATTTTGAGAGATGACTTGTTTCCGATTACGATACCTAGGTTGATCAACAAGGGGAACATTCGCAGATATGTGTGTACCATCTATCGCTCCAACGGCATCCTGATGGGATACTACATGTGTTATTTCATACAATTCATTTTAAAAATTATTCACTTGTTAATCTATTGAGATTGAATTTTCTTACCGAAAAGTAATGATACCAACTTCTATTACCAGGATTGTCATTCGGGGAGTTATCATGCGTTGCATTTACGATAATTTCCTTGTACATCATTAGGCAGACCACCAAGACTTTATGAAAGTACAAACTAATTGTATGACTTGATCTACAAAAAGTGTTACTCTCGGTTCGACAACGCTCATCATGACCAACAATATTCAAGAAAATTGCAACCTGTTCCTCAACGGTAACTGATAGAGTATCGTTTAGCCCAAATGCACGTAGGCGGTCACATAACCTATGAAATGAACCGATGTTCATACGTAATGAATCATGGCATAAAAGATCACTCATCCCGTACATTCGAAACAATTCTTTTTGCCGATGCTCATCCCAATTATAATGAGGTGCCCTAGGAATGTCCAATAATGGCCTTATATGTTGATAGATAACTATCGCCCGTATCACCATCGACCAAGCAACACCAAAGCGTTTTCGTTGAATTTTTGAATTATATTTAACCATTTTTCCCTACAAAATAAGGGTTCTGAAAGCTCATTCTTTGATATTAATTTATAAAATTAAAATAGGTCAAAAGGTAAATTCGGTAACAAAAAATCAAAAAGTTTAAGGAGACCAACGAAAAACTAACCGAACAAAGTGATTGAAATGAATAACTCGGAGAATAGGAGGGTTCCTGTAATGAGGGACGAGTGCGTGTTACACCAATAATCATGAAATTTATTTTCTATAATAAATAATTATCTTTCGATGGAACCATAGATTTTTTGGCTTTTTCAACCCAAAATTGTAGAATAAAATATATTTAGTCCACATTAACATTTCATAAATTAGCAAAAAAAGTCAAACCCTAAATATGTCAAAACTTACTAAAACATATATAGGTGAAGCCATAACAAGATTACAAATATGATATCAAACACCGGATTATAACCCTCGAATTAAGTAAGAAAAGTATGAACATAAAACCAGATTATAACCTAGGATTTTAGCAAGAACAATATGAACTACAAAAAATAAACCCTACTGAACTCAAACCCTCAATACGTAGGCAGCAAAAAAAAATCAAACAAAATGAACTCAAACCCTAGAATACAAATATGTAGCAACAAATCAATATATGGGTCTAAATAACAACAAAAAATCGTTTTCTTTATGTTCATATACAGATTTCATATAAAAAAATTATGTGATGATCACATACCTCTGAAATCAATTTCTCCTTCAATTTCTTCTTCGGGTGTTTGAGGAAAGCAGCAAATGTGAGCCATGTATATTTATCAAGAAATCTCACCAAAACCGTACAGGCGATCAAATCAAGCAAACGTCAGCCGAAGGCTTTGCCCTTTTCTCTCGACAAAGTTTGTCAAACCAAATAGATAAGCAAAAAGTACACACGTTTTTGGGCAAAAAAGGGTCACATGAGCCATTTTAGGCATTTTTTGCCAACAGCAATATATGGCTAACAAACAGCTCCTTTGTGGGCAAAAGTGTGGGTAAAACCCATTTGCTTAGGCAAAAGTGTGTAAACAAACAGACCCTTAGTGTTTTAATTGTTGGAAATTGTTAGTTATGGTTAAACTCTTGAATGCTCATTTTTATTCTATACTTAATGTGTGACTCTTAAGATGTAAAAGGTTAAAGGTTTTATATTGGATTTCAATAAAATGGAAATAAGGTTTTAAAATTTTTTGACACTTATATTAATTATTTAGGGTGTTTAAATTGGAAAAGTATTTTTACGACAGTGATGCTAAGAATGAACCAACTGTTCACCTTGAATTTAATTTAATAAAGGAGTGATGGCCCGGTATTTAATTAGGTGGGGTGTCACAGATCCCTTAGAGAAGAAGGAAATACCATTCTTAGGGCTTTTGGGAGAGTTCTTGAAGAACCAAAGTGTGTTCTTCACCAAAACCATCTTCAGAAGGAAGATTTGAGGAGGAAAACAATCAAACCCAAATACAAGCCACGAAATCAGACCCTACTGATTAAAGGCAAGTGTTTATTTTCCATTTATTTGAGGTTATAATACCCATGTTGTTAGGGTTTCATTATATTTTGATTAAATTGAGATTCTTGGAAGAAAAGAATGATTTTTGTACATGTTATGGGTAGGAATTTAATGTAGAATGATTTAATATCTATAGAGGATTAGAAATCCGATGTTATGTGATAATCTCCATGAATTAAATTTGGTTTTTTTTATGAATAATGGTGGAAGAACATAAAACCTAGGGTTTTTGAGATTTAGATGATTCAATCCATTCTTGAAACAAAATTATAAGGTTTTGATGTTGTGTTTACATTCGAAATCATCCTAATGCATGTAGAAATAGTTGGGGACAACTGGTTTCAAGTTTGGTGTGGTGAAAAACACACTTGAGTAAGGAAGAAGATGATATAATAGGTTTTCTAATCGGCTCGGCCTAGAGGCAAATCGATTCGACTTCCTAGTGAATTGATTCGGTTACCCAAAAAATATGAAATTTTCCCTTTTAAGACTAAAATTCCTAATTTTTTGTCGAAAAAACTTTTAGGACATTGTTAGAATATAATGAGGGATTTATTATATTGCAGTAGGCCATGAGAGGATTAAAGGGATTAATTCCTATCGATAGAAATAAGACGATGAGTAAACGGGATTAAATGATACTGTAATTAATTTCAGAGGATGAGAAGAAAATTACAGGAAAGCGTGAGTGATCTTGTTATATAAACCAGTAGGGTAAGGAAGACTTATCTATTGAGATAAAATGAGGGATAACTAGGTCCCTTAGAGTAAAGAATAATACTCCATTATTTGCGATATTTAGAATAATCGTAAATGTGAGTATTCGAGTGATATATACTACGTACGAATGATGATAATTAGGTTTTGTGAATACCTACTGAATATATATAAGTTGTGTGTGTACCTATTATATGATTGATGATATATGTTAACATACCTACGCTACCTGCTATCACGGAGGTTCCTGCTCAGTGGGCGATCCCACCTTGCCAATTACTGAGAGGTCTGGAATTGTGCCCCAGAATATAAAACTTAGGCCGGCTCACTATATGTCATGTATTAGTGTGACCAACATATCCTTTGCGTATGTTAGGTATGTACATAGCCCAAAGACTTAGAACTATGTTCGCCTCCACTGCTTGTTATTTGATTCTGGGTTCGAGGAGAAGTACCAAACCATTTGTCCCTATTTAGAACAAGAGGTACTTGGACTGATAGTCGAGTATGCCCATGTTTTATGGTGGTCCTTTTGAGATACATCGTAATGATATATATTAGCAATATATATATATACACACACACACACACACACACACCAATGTGAATACTCTACTTACGTGTGGCAGTAGATAATTAGATAGTGTATATCTAAAGATTGAATTAAGTAGTGAAACTTAATTAATTGAATAGTGAGAATATAAGTGAAATTGTAATTTCAACTCTTATAACGTAAGAGAAGTTAACTAACGGGTGAAGTGTTGTATGGGAGGTAGGGGAATAGAGACGTGTTCATAATAAAAAATACTTAAGTCTAGTTATCTTGGGTAGAATAACTATGTGGATTAAGTAGAAACGTTCGGCGTGCACAATAGTTGAGAGGTGAGGAAACTCAAGAGAGTGTTCGTGAACCTAACAAGTGCAATCAATAACTAATTTTAAATTGTGATAAATACTTGCTAAATATTTTCAAAATATTTTGGGTTCTAACCCTTGCTATAAAAAAAATTCAAAACTTTTTAGGTGTCCAGCCACAGGGACGTCAAACTTGATGATTCTTTATATGGACGTATAGATGCAACGTTGTGGAGGCTTGTAGTATTTTGATTAGATACATCATTCCTTCATTCCTTGCATAGGACCTCTCAGCAATATTTCAGTATTTCATTTGGGCGTGTTTCCCCAGTTAGACTTTATTCATTCAGTATTTCAATTTCAGACTTGTATTTAGATATTCTTATTAATTGGATTAATTTTTTGGTTGGGAGTTTTAGCAGATGGTTTATTCGGTGTGACTTTATTTATTTATTTATTTGAGATGGTTTGGACTCTAGTATAGTGTGAATGTTGTAATTTAGTCTTTTCACATATTATTATTTGTTTATTTAATTCAAGATAAAATTTGGTACTGGCTTAATTAATTAATAGGTGATTAGTCATTAATTTGGTTTTCAACAGTGTTGCTAACAATGAACCATTTAAACATGCTACAAATTACCTAAATTTCACGTACCAAACTTTTAGCCAAAACGTGCCAATTCTTGTTGATGCAAAGTTTAAAAAAATTATAAACCGGAACAAATTTAAGGCCTTATAACATTATATACATTTCACTTCATACATATAAATATATACATACCTATATACACATACATAAATATTTAAATAATTTAATTCTATTTTATATTTAAGCATGAAGATTTTAATTTGATAATTTTATTTAATGCAATTATAAATATATTTATCATATTCTAAAATCAAAGAACGATTGTGAATCATCTTCAAATAATATCTAAGTTGAAAAGAAGATGAAAAAATAATTTTGAAATTATCCAAGGAGGCATCCTTACATAATCGTCCTATTGTTGTATTTCTTCTTCTTCTTCTTCTTCTTCTTCTTCTTCTTCTTCTTCTTCTTCTTCTTCTTCTTCTTCTTCTTCTTCTTCTCTTAAACGTCAGATTAATTTTTTTATTTTTGTTTAATAATTAATAAAATGAAGATAGGGTAACCAACCCCCTCCTCTTATATAAAATTTTGTATCATTTGATCTTCCATCTTTCTTAACTTCCTTTTACTTTTTTAATATTTACTACAATTATTTTCAACACACTCTTACCCCCATCCATCATCATTTCCTTTTCGATTTCTTTTCCACACATACCCATCATCTTAATTTCTTTTTAATTTTTTTTATTACCTACCAACTAACACATTTTACCCCACATCCCACATTCCTTTCTCTTTTTATTAAACAAATTATTCTTTATTTTATTCCACTCCCTCACACTCATTTTATCCACCATCATCATTTACTCCATCTTCACAGACTCCCTACACACAGACACCTCTCTCTCATCAAATTCATTACTTTCCCACTCCTTGTTTCTAATTAATTAATATTTCTTACAAAAATCTTTAACAAGTTGTACAAAAATAAATTCTTATACTTAATATTATTTTCAACTTATAAAATACATTTATGGCACAAAATGAGGCAATTTACATGGGTATCATGTTAAGAATAAGGTAATGAGTAAGGAAAAAATAATATTGTACATCCAAATTCATTCAAGTTATATATATTTATAGTCAGGCTCTTTAACATACCTCTTAGCAACATACCTATAAATATACCCATTTAAAAAAAATAGTACAAAAATGTATTTACTAACCAAATTTGGTATACATGATCTACATAGTAAGGATATAATCTACAAAAAAATCATCAAAAAATTTAACACGGAAGTGAGTGAAATGAAAAGTGGGTATATATGTGCATTTTCGACTGTTCAATTTTTTCCATCATCTCACCCACTTTCGAGTTGAATTTTTAATTTTTTTTGTAGATGATCTCCTTACTATGTAAGTCATGTATACCAAATTTGGTTGAAAAATACATTTTTTTATTAATTTTTAAAAATGGGTATTTCATAGGTATGTTAAGTGAGGTGTTGGAGAGCCTGACTATATATATATATATATACACACGCACATATATATAATTATAATCTCATGCAAAAATTTAAAGGCAATCGTATTAAGAAAACTGGCGAACGAAAGAAATAAACTGACGATTCAAATTTATACTAAAAGTACATATGAGAAAATTGTGGTTGTTACATCCCACAACTCAAAATTTTCTTTGAATTGTTAATTTTCTATGGTAAATAACATTAATGATTACTTCTAGTGGTGATTTAATCATAAGTTTTTATGGTCGCAAAGGTAATGATAACTAAACACACCTCATGTTCTTGATGAAGGTAGTCAGATGGACTGGCTATAAGAGTTATAGATAATATTCCTGTGATGACAATTATATTCAACACAAATAGATGAGAGAAGCGCAATCACCAAGGAAATTAAAGAAGGTAAAATACCAATCACACAACACAGTAAGTACGTGGTTCAGTAAGAATGCCTACGTCCACGGTGGTGCAGTCAATATTATTTCTATATACTCCGGGGAGCATTTACAAAGAATATAGTGCGTGTCTTTTGCCCTAGGTTTAGGGTTTTTTTATATACATGTCTGTCCTCAGGGAGTGGGGATGTTGGACTCCCCCACATCCACCATCTTCTCTTGGAATATCTCAATATGAGAACCTGGGAGGATACTAAGTCGTAATTCTTTTTGGTTGAGGAGAGGGGTCCGAATTTTTGGCCGTTTTTATTAGGCTACTCATCCGGGCCCATAATGGTAAATTCGGGTACCCACAATTGCCCCTAAAGTTGTTGGACCACAATTTTGGGCTCAATAATTTTAAATGATTTGCCATAATGGCACTTTTGTGAATCGTTTAACTCTTTCAAAAGTCGAGAACTGATTTAGGCGACAGTTACTTCGTGTCCTGTGCACGATGATTGGGAGCATTTAAAAGCTATTTGGAGCAGAGTTTCATAATTGTCGTTTTAAATTTCTTTGTATTCACTCATCTTCTGTGAGTTTCAGCTATTGTGTCTTCTTCTCTGGGCCTTCATTTTCTTCGCTTTCACTCTCTCTCGTCATCTGGGCTTGTGATCTTTCATCTCGTAAGTCCTCTTTGCTCTTTCTTTGCACTTTCTTTGTTGAGTTTCCTCTGAATTTGCTATTTTAGGGTTTACAAATGTCAAAGATAGGTAATAGATTAGTGTCTGAGTTTAGGAAGTTCTATAATATCCCAAAATGGGTAGAGATTGAGTGCGCCTCTCTCCCTAAGAATGTTAGAGAGATAAATGGTGCTCGTTGGATTCATGTCTTGTTTCTTTATCAAGGGGGTTTACTTTTCCTCCAACCAATTTGTTCCTTCAATTCTTTGGTTATTTCAATATTGTCCCTGCATAGTGTTCTCCCAATGTATGGAAGATAATTAATGGTGTCCATAGAATAAGTCAACTTTATAGCACTAAATTAGGGCTCGTCGAAGTTTGCTTTTGTTATTCCTTCTCTCGAACTAGCTCTGGTCTTCTTTACCTCAAGGCCAGGAGTCCTGATAATGTATTGGTAGTAAATTTACCTGATTCCCACAAGGACTACTGGCAAGATGGCTTTCTTGCTAGGAATTGGCAGTTCTCCCCCCATACCGAGGGGTCGAGGTCTGATAAATTCACTGTCCCCTTTTATGGGAAAGAGTACATAGGTAGTCTTTACTCTGCCCTCTCGCTCTCTTTGTTAATGTGCGATTTTTCTGACGCTTTCCTGTTCCCTTTCCAGCGAGGATAAAGAACTTAGAACCTGCCCTCAGTGAGGTTCGAACTTTCGAGCTGATTAAAGCTTAGAATATCAGGGAACCCTTGGCTGACGGTGAACATCCCCGGTCTGATGCTTTCCTGCCCGAGTACAAGAATATTGGGTCCAGTTTTATTGCCAGGCCCGTGGATAGCATTCCTAAATTTGATACCACTGAAGAAGCTACTGTCGATCCCATTTAGTTGGACAAGGAAGAGAGTAGTTCTGAGAGTGATATCAGAGGAGGTGATGAAGGTGGTTCTAGCAAGGAGAGCTCCAGCAGTGACAGTTCTTCTAGCTCAGAAGAGGTTTTTGAAGCCCAAGAACCTTCAAGTATATCCAGAAGCTCTAGCGAGGAAATGGTTCCCCAAAGAAAAAACTTGATCCGTGATGATGATGATGATGATGATGATGATGATGATGTGCTTCTCACTTAAGGGTCGAAGAAGCAGAAGTCCATCAGTGGGGCTATTGCCACTGGTTCTCGATATGCTGCTCAGGAGCAGGAGAAGAAGAGAAAGGAAAAAGCAGGTGAGACAGAGATAAGAAGAGGGAAGAGGAGAAGAAGAAGACTGAGGAGAAGAAGAAGGCTGAGGAGAGGAGCCTATGTCTACATTGCTAGAGGGGGCCTCAGTTGCCACTTCTTCTCAAATGACCCCTGCATTGCTCGAGAGAGTAGTCTTTCCTACTGATCGTCAAAGGGAGATGGGGACTGACCAGTTAAACTTGTAAGAGAGTTAGAGGATAGACTTGGTAAGTTTGTTTCTCTTTTTTAATGCTCGTCAAATTCAGTCTGTTTCCTTATTCTAATATCTTCTTTTACTTGCAGTTTGTGATTGATTTTGATGTGCTCTATCGCTCTCGCGACGAGCTGATTAATAAGAATGGTGAGCTGGATAAGAAGAATGCTTCTTTGAAAGTGAAGAGTGCTGAGCTCGAGGCTAGCTTGAAGGCCGCTAATGCTTCCCGAATGTCCTCTGACCTGGCCCTTATCAAAGCTAATCGAGAGAGGGAGGCAGTGGTCAAAGAACTAAGTGAACTGTGGTAGGCCTATAATTTGGTCTGCTTGAGCAAGATGGCGGGAGTGGAGGAGAATAAGGTGCTGACCGAGAAGCTAAAGGAGAAGGAGTCCGAGGCAGCCACCATTAAGGAAGACTCATATAACTTTGGGTGGTCTACCGCATATGAAGATGCTGACGTTCAGATACACTACATCAGTCGTCTGAACTTCAATAAGGGCTGGAACAAGGCCTTCTTGGCTACTGGGGTTGATGTTGCCTCTCCCTTATTCGATGAGCATGATCTAGGCCCAAAACCTATCATAGATGAAGCTCCTGCCCTAGCTTTCGAAGGTGTTGACCCTGTTTCCCAGTTAGTTCCTGTTGATGCCCTTTCTGCTTGGACGACATAAGCTGTCCCTACTAAGGGAGATGCTTCTACTGCTGCTGATAAGGGGAAGCAGTCAGCTTCTTCTGAACAACCTGAGGTCTCCAACTAATCTACCCTTAGGATTGCTTTTGTATTTTTGATTATAATTTTCCTTTATATTTCTCGATGTACTCTGATCTTTTTATGTATTAATGAAATGAGAATGTTTCTTTCCTCAGTGTACTGATTCATTTTATCCTTTACTGCTCCTTTATGGCCTGTAGTTGATTAATGTAGATGACTATATACCAACCACTTCTCAATTGGGAAGAATACTTGGTCCTGATATGAGTTCCAAAGTTCGTCATACCTTTATGAGAATTTGCAAATCGCTGCGATTGAGGAATAAGCATTTCATAGAGCAGACTGAGCTCGTTGTTAAACTGAAAGACAGGCTTCAGGAGATGGAAGATTTTGGAGCTCTGTTCAAAAGGAGGTGAATACTCTGAGAGCAAGACTCCTCGACACTACTGAGATTAACCAAGTTGGAGAAATTCTGCAATAGGAAAATAAGTCTTTGAGGAGGGAAGTGTTGCTCCTCAGGGATCATGCGCCGAGCACTGCGCCTCGCGTTTTAAGGGGTTCTTCCTCATCACGAGTTGGCGCAGGGATGAGCGACGTTCCTACGGTGATATGAGGTTCTGTCCCATCGACCGTTCCGCGAGCTGGTACAAATGTTAGAAGCCCAACTAGGGAAATGGATGAGCTTCATGAAGATGTTCATCGAGTATACGTTATTACTGTTGGGCTTCAGAGGGATGTCACATGGATGAGGCATTTATTCAAGAGAGGACCTCGACGAGTATGGGCTGACGGTTATAACCAAGGCTAGGTGGATGCTTCGACGAGGCTGACAGAGTTTGAAGAGCTCGCTTTTATCAGGGGATGATTAAGTGCCTGAAGGGAGCTACAAGTTCTAAGGACAATACTCTGGTATCGTCATGAAATTTCCCCTTCCACTTTAAGGCCTAACCCCTTCAGGAGGTATGATCAGTGGATCCCCATCGATGCCATCCCTTGGCAGCAATTGGAGTCAGATATGAATGAGGTCGAGGAGGAATTAGCTCCTCATCCGGATGATGGTCGAAGAGCACAAGTGACTGATTATCTTATTCAGAGGCCTTAGCATCATTAAGATTTTACTAGTTGTAACTCTTTACGCATACGTAATAAATAAATGAAGTATTGGTGCTTGGGAGATCTCGTCGATTATACACGGGTTGTCCATTTTTGTTGTGATAAAGTAATATAGAATTTATATTTTGGGCGAGCTCGCTGACTAAATAAGTGTTCCATATTTTTTACATCACTTATTCTTTGCTTAATAATCTTGGGCCTCTCTTGGCCGACTAGATTGGTAGGTTTGCATTATCGAGTAAGTGTCCTCCCAGTCCAGTATGCTTATGAGATACCATTCTGCCTTACTTTACCTTTTAGGTCATGTTGTCACACTCCCTTAGGCCTAAGTGTGGCAATTGGCGAGGACATGCCTGGTGTTTGGATGCTCTATTCGATCAGGGTTTTGTTGACCAAACATTATTTGGCGACCAGTTTGACTTGTCCGAATTGCCTAAGGATCTCTTGCAGGGCTTCATATATTTCTAGGGGCAATGCTAAGAGGTTTATCCTGCTTCATAACAAAAACCCGAGGAGGGTGTTTTCTCTGCTATCGTGTATTGAGTAGTGTGCCTGTCACTTGGAAAGGGTGTACAAGTTATAAATTTCATATATTAGTTAACTAACACCTCATAGAATGCAACTGCCAAACAACTTTCATTAATCACAAGTAAATGAGTTGCCATTTTCATAAATCTGGTAAAAAAGTGAAAGAAAAAACTAGAAATAGAATTTCTTAAGATTTGTCGCGTTCCATGCTCGGGGTATCTCTCTGCCCTCCAACGTTTCTAAGTGATAGGCTCCTTGCAGGTCATCTCTTGTTATCTTGAATGGTCCTTCCCAGTTTGGCCCTAACATGCATTTTGATGGTTTTACTGTGCTGCCAAGGACTTTCCTTAGGACATAGTCACCAACTTAGAATGACCTTGGATTGACCCTCTTGTTATAGTGTTTTGTGAGCCGTTGATGAAAGTTCGCTAATTTCACTAAGGCAAGTTCTCTGCGTTCGTCGGCTAGGTTGAGTTCAGCGAGCAATGTTGCATCATTCTGGCCCTAGTCGACAATTATGGACCTCATAGTTGGTATGCCTACTTCTAATGGGATGACCGCTTCCATTCCATATGTTAGTGTGAATGGGGTTTCCCCCATTGCTCGACATAGGGTAATGCGGTAAGCCTATAGAATATGTGGCAGTTCGTTCACCCATACACCTTTGGCTCGCTCTAATCATTTCTTTAACCCATCGATCACCGTTTTATTGGAAGCTTCGGCTTGACCATTGCTCTGAGGATACGCCACTGAGCTGAAATAGTGCCTGATCCCATGCTCATTATAGAAGCTTTGAAAAGGGCCACTTTTGAACTGTGTTCCGTTGTCAGTGATGATGGTTCTGGGGATTCCAAAATGGGTAATTATGTTTTTCCATATGAATCTCATCATATCTGCATCTTGACTGTTTGCCAGTGGCTCTGCCTCGATCCATTTGGTGAAGTAATCCGTTGCGACCAACAGATACTTGCGGTTTCCGGAGGCGATAGGAAGTGGTCCTACGATGTCTATTCCCCATTGGGTAAAGGGCCAGGGGCTGGTGAGTGATCTTAGGTTGCTAACAGGTTGGTGAACCATAGGGGCATATAGTTGACATTTCTTACACTTGCGAGCATACACTGCTGAATCTTTTTGCATATATGGCTACCAGTAGCCTTCCTTCATAGCTCGAAAAAATAGCGACCTTCCTCCAATATGGCTCCCACAGATTCTTTCATGGAGCTCATGTAGAATCTTTTCGACATCCCTCGGGTGAACACATTATAGGTAAGGTCCAGAGAACGATCTCTTATACAGGTTGCCCTCAGGAGATAAGTGAAAGAGAGCAACTTTAACCCTTATCTGATGAGTGGTCTTCCTATCTCTTGGAAGTGCACCATCCTTCAAATAGTTCCTTAAAGGGTCCATCCAACTGGGTGCTAACTCAATATGGAGCACATGCTCCACGCCTGTCAGCTCATCGCTCTGGTTGATGCTCGGGTGAGTGAGGAAGTCGATGGGGATCGTTCTTTTGAAGTCAAAATTGATTGTCTAACTTAGGGCTACCAGGGCGTCAGCATGTCTATTCTGTCCTCTGGGAAATTACTGGACACTGACTTCCTCGAAGCTGGCTATTGGCCTCTTAGCCAAGGCGAGATAGGTTTCCATTCTTTCATCTCTTGCGTTGTAGTCCCCACTTATCTGATTGGAGACTAATAGTGAGCCATCAACCACCTGTAACTGCTTCGCTCCTAAAGTGTGTGCATTCTGGAGGCTGGCTATCAAAGCTTCATATTCCGCCTCATTATTGGATGCTTCAAATCCAAGCCTGATTCCCTGTTCGAGGGTTGTATCTTCTGGAGTAACAAGCACAATGCCCACTCCTGGCCCCTTTGAATTAAAGGCTCCATCAACAAACAATTTCCAAACTCCCTTTGTTGCGTGGTTTTCTCCTTACTTCATGGGTTGAAGTTGGTCTAGAGGATGCTCGTCTGTAAATTCAGCTATGAAATCAGCAAGGACTTGTTCCTTGATTGCATTCCTTGGTTGAAATTGGATGTCAGATCGTCTGAGCTTGACGAACGATTTAGTTAGTCTGCCTGATAGATCCGATTTCCTCAGGATTGCTTTAAGGGGGTGCGATGTAAGAACAATGATGGTGTGATCTTCAAAATAGTTCTTCAACTTCCTTTAATCCACTACAAGTGCAAAGGCGACCTTCTTTAGTGGTAGGTACTGCTGTTCAGCCTCTAATAGAGTCTTGCTCGCATAATAAATGGGGTGTTGAATTCCTACTTTCTCGCACATCAGCGCAGAAATCACGGCGTGGTTGGAAACGGCGAGGTATAAGTACAAGGAATCTCTTTCTTGAGGTATGACGAGCAGAGGTAGTGAGCTAAGATAGTCCTTGAGCTCGTTTAATGCTTGCGAGAAATCTTGATTCCATTCTACTGTCTTATTTCCCTTCAAGAGCTTGAAGAATGGTTTGCATTTCTTGGAGGACTTCGAGATGAAACAGTTCAAGGCAGCAAGCATGTCGGTATCTTCTGTACATCTCGTATTGTGCGAGGGGGCTGTACAATATTGATTGTGTCAATTTGGTCTGAGTTTGCCTCGATGCCTCTCTTACTGACCAAGTATCGAAGAAATTTTCCTGGCTGGACATCAAAAGAACACTTGCTCGCATTAAGCTTCATTCGGTATTTCCTGAGGATCTCGAAGGTTCTTGATAGGTCTGAGAGGTGGTCTTCTTTGTTTCTTCTCTTGACGAGCATATCATCGATGTAGACCTCCATGGTGTCTCCCATTTGGTCTTTGAACATCTTGGTGACCAGTCGCTGGTAGGTTACCCCTGTGTTTTTGAGCCCGAAGGGCATGACTTTGTAACAGTATAATCCGACGGTGGTGATGAATGTTGTCTTGTCCTGGTCTGGTGCATACAGAGGGATCTGATGATGCCCCGAATATGGATCCAGAAAGCTCATTCTTTCATGAGCTGCTATAGCGT
Organism: Sambucus nigra; assembly: GCA_949130495.1. Taxonomy (NCBI): domain Eukaryota; kingdom Viridiplantae; phylum Streptophyta; class Magnoliopsida; order Dipsacales; family Adoxaceae; genus Sambucus; species Sambucus nigra. Next base: position 369,798,282 of record OX422212.1, read on the forward strand.
CCACCAATTGGTCAATTTTTGGGAGGAGGAAACTGTCCTTAGGGAAAGCCCTATTAAGGTCAGTGAAATCGATGCAGACTCTCTATTTCCCATTATTCTTTGGAACTACTACTGGGTTAGATAACTATATGGGGAATTGGACCTCCCGTATGGATCCTGCATCCAGTAATTTTTCTACTTCTTTCTCTACGGATTTTTCCTTCTCGAGCGCAGTTCACCGTGCCTTCTGGGTGATAGGTTTAAAAATGGGGTCGACATGCAACTGATGACAAACCACACTGGGATCGATTCCAGGCATCTCGTATGGTTCCCATGCAAAAAATGTCTACGTTACTTCTCAATAAAATCATCAACTCCTTTTTTTCTTCATCTGTGAGAGAAGATCCAATCAAGAATACCCTGTCCTTCTTGCTGCCACCAGCTGTAACTTCCACCAGGTTTTCCATGACCCGCTCAGAGGGGAGGAGCCTGGTCTCCTACACTCCGAGTCTTCCATACCTTAACTGTTATTTCGAAGGTATCAGACCTTTATGTTCCTCGACCTGCTCACTGGGCTTCTCGGCCTTCTTCTCTGGTCTAGGGTGGATGGCCGCTATGAAGCACCTTCTTGCCATCGCTTGATTGCCATGGATCTCCATTACTCCTCGCTCGGTCACATACTTGAGTTTCTGATGGTAGGTCGAGGGGACTGCCTTCATCGCATGTAGCCATCCTCTACCAAGGATGGCTTGGTATGGCGAGTCAATGTCGACTACCAGAAACTGAATCATCTTGGAGATACTTCCTGCCCTTACCGGTAGCACACTCTTTCCCAGTGGGATAGTCACTTTTCCAGCGAAGCCAACTAGAGGGACAATGGCCTCCTTCAGGTCGACGACACTTAATTTCAATTTTCTGAACAGATCGAGATACATTACCTCGAATGAGCTTCCTTGGTCAACGAGCAACTTATCGACGTCATAGTTGGTAATCCTGAGTGTAATGATCAAGGCGTCATGGTGTGGGGTTCTCACTCCCACCATATTTTCATCTGTAAACACGATATGCTTGCTATAGTCGACTCCATCTACTCGTCGACGCTTTCCTAATTGGGTCTTTACTGGATCGATCTGAAAAGCTTGCATTACTGTTGTAAGCTTTTTTACCTCCATCTGTGTTGAATTCCCCAGAAACTTTTTCATACTGGATGCCCCATGAATTACTGCAAATTCATGGCCAGCGTAGTCTTCGAGTACGTTGTCAGGTCTTGCTTATCCATTGGCAGCAACTTTCTCTGCTTTCTTATCCACAAACTCGTTCAGATGCCTAGACTGGGCCAGTTCTTCGAGGTGGGACTTAAGAGCTTTGCAATGCTCAGTCTTATGTCCTCCTTCTTTATGAAAAGCCAATCTCAGAGAGTTATTTCTCTTTGAGGGATCTCCTCCCATCTTTCTGGGCCACTTAATAAATGGCTCGTCTTTGATCTTTGTGAGAATAGTGTAAATTGGTTTTTAAAGACAGTGTTGACTGCCTAAAATTCTTTTGACACATCATTATTGCCTCCATTCTTGGAGACATTCTTTTCTCCTTTCTTCTGGTTCTCAGCTTTGTCCTTGACTTTGGCAACGATCTTAGTTCAATCATTCTCCCATGTGCTGAGATGGGTCACATCCTCCAGCTTGGCGTATTTCTCAATGTGATCCATCAGGTCATCGATGGTCGTGACCTCTTTCTTCATCAGGGACTAGTACAGAAGGGAAGAGCTGGGTAGCCCAATTTTGAAGGAGGTCACTGCTACCTTCTCCGAGCAGTCCTCGACCTTGTTGAATAAGTCCTAGTACCTCTTCGTATAATCTCGGAGGGTCTCTTGAGGTTCCTTTTTCATTATTAGCAAAGCATCCATCCTTTTGGGATGGGAGCTACTAGTAATGAAGCGGGCTATAAAGAGCTCGGCCAGGGACTCAAAGATCTTGATAGACTTGTGAGGGAGCCTTTCAAACCATTTTTATGCCATATCATGCAATCTCGAGAAAAAAATCTGGCACATCAGTGCATCCTGGTGGTTCCAGAGGGTTATGGCTTGCCTGTACTGCCTAACGTGATCAATGGGATTAATTTTTCCATCATAAATCTTGAATATCGAAAGAGAGAATTTCTTGGGGGATTCCTCTTCTTCTATTTCCCTTGAGAAAGGGGATTTCATCTGAGTCTTGAGAGCTCGTCTGGCTCCCTGGTCGATCTTGCACCATGATGAGCTGGGTGTTGGTCTATCTCCCTTCGGACCAAATTTCATATGTTCTCATTACTGTGATCTGGGCTCCTATAACGGCGAGTCGGTTATGGGTGCTCGAGAGAGTCGTTGCTTGACTTGTGCCTCTCACATTTTTTGGATCCACGCCTAGGGCTCCTTCCTCAGCTGCGAGACTTGCTCGCCTGAGGGCTAGGAGTGCGGTACGGACGTCACCTAGTGCTGCGATGGAGCTCTTTTTCCATCCTTTCTAATTTTCTTTTGAGGCTAGCATTCTCAGCCTCCTGCTTGCGAGAGGACTCCCTTTACTCTTGGAGCCTCGCCTCATAGGCATTAATCAGTTTGGAGATTTGTGTGGACCTCGCTGGTCCTTGGCTTTCCTCTGAGGCTGGCCTCTCTGGACGAGCCCCTGCGAGGAGCAGGTTGTTCTTGGATATCTCCTGCTTGAGGAGCATTACTCCTGTGACCATACATCTCGAACTTCTTTGTTGGCGTGGGGTTTCTCAGAGAAGACAAACATTCCCACAGACGGCGCCAATTGTGATGACAATTATATTCAACACAAATAGATGAGAGAATCGCAATCACCAAGGAAATTAAAGAAGGTAAAATACCAATCACACAACACAATATGTATGTGGTTCAGCAAGAATGCCTACGTCCACGGTGGTGCAGTCAATATTATTTATATATACTCCGGGGAGCGTTTACAGAGAATATAGTGCGTGTCTTTTACCTCAGGCTTAGGATTTGTTATATACATGTCTGTCCTCGGGGAGTGGGGATGTTGTACTCCCCCATGTCCACCATCTTCTCCTGGAATATTTCAATATGAGAACCTAGGAGGAGACTAAGTCGTAATTATTTTTGGTTGAGGCGAGGGGTCTGGATTGTGGGTCGTTTTTATTAGGCTACTCGTTCGGGCCCATAATGCTAAATTCGGGTACCCACAATTCCAATTAATTTTGAGAATGGGGGATTTTATGGATTGATTCGTATACTAGGTTCCTCACACACAAATTAAATTTATTAAATTTTATCTTGGAAATAATTTAGTGTGCATGCAAAGATATGATCCGAATTAAATAAAGAAAACCAAGCAAGAAAATATGTGCATGCAAATAAGTAAGGAAAAATCCCTTTTCAAGGTAAAACCTTTTATTCAGCACTATAGAGAACTTGATAGACATAGTCGATTTACTGACTACTTTGCACGACTAAATATAACACATAGAGTCTTCAATTCTTTTACAGAATATAACTTAGTCCATTGTCGTCCACAGGAGGTCTTCCCTTGGTATCCACTGACCAACCTTCTTCTTCAGCAGTAGAACCTCCACAGTCAGCAATAGGGATGGACTCTACAAGGGTTTATGCAAGATGTATGAAAACTAAGGTTTCATGAACTCACAAATCAAATAGAGGTATGTATGATTTGGAAAAAAATTGTTTTGAAAAATTAAATATGAGAACTTTTGTTACAGGCTTTGGAAAATCATTTTCAATAAAGTTCTTAAGAAATTCTGTACAATGCCGATTTATAGCGAAAACATGAATTTTGAAGTGGTAAGGTCGTTCGAATGAAAACTGTAGTTTCATTCAAATAACATCCAATTTCATTCTAATGAAGGTCTCTTCTCATTTGAACTACATTCTAACGTGATTCGAACGAAAATTCTTTAACAAGGTAGGGATGTCTCATTTGAAGGTCGTTTGAAGATGGTTCAAACGAAACCACACATCTCGTTCTAACGGGATCTAATATTTTTTGAATGAGACTAAAAAAATTCTTTTTGAAATTCTTTTATATAATAGCCTTGATTTCAAAATTAAACATCATAGAACATGATTTATAATAACTTATTGAAAAGCACAAGTCTTTATACCACCATTAAGTGCTGATGATGAATCCAGAAAATAGTTCGATCACTAACATGGCTTCGAATGAACATAAAGACATAGTCTTCAGTTTGAGACCTGAATTGTAATGGGATACACCAAAACTACCAAAAATCCTAAGCTATAAGAAATTATAAAATCTTGCTCTTACAAATCTACGCCTTTGGCTATTCCGGTACAAAATAAAATCGAAAACCAAATTATAATAAAACCATTTAAGAAAATAATTCCTAATGTCCTCCCAAACCCAGTATCGAAACAGAATATGAAACTTTGTCTTCAACATGAAACTTGTTCTCCCCTTGGATCTTTTTGTCTTCATCTTGTATAGTCCATGAAATCATCATCAAAATGGAAGAGATATATACATATAAAATAAAAAATAAAAAATACCATGATGCGTACAAGTTTTAAATAAAAATAAAACTCCCCCTCAATTTGTTTCCCCCCCTTTTTGTCCTTAATAGACAAAGGGTTAGAAGTTAAGCACGAATAAAAAAGCATCACATGAAGAAGCAAAGATATCATCACAACGATCGATAAATCATGTGTAATGATAATCTCAAACGGCATATATTCTCCACCTACTATTTTCGAAGTTTTTCACAATTTTCAAGAACAAACATGCATATAGATAACAAAACACATAGTCACCATGAAATAACACTAAAATACCCAAATCTTAAAAAAGGAATGTAAATGTGTGAACATTTTCATAGGCAAATGAACATAAACATTCATAACATGGGTGCTTGAAGTCATGAAATACTTCTTAAGAAAGAAATCAATTTCAACCTTAGGTGTGAAATAGTGAAGTCAAATAAAATTGACTCAACCTATGCAATATGCCATGAACTTAATGATTCTCACACCAATAAAAATCAAACTATTTAATTTTTTTTAAGAAAGTCCGTTGCGCAAACCCATTGATCTTCTACTTTATAAGTCCCTCAATTTCTCTCATATATAAGAATTCACTCTCAAATATTTTGAAGAAATCATAATGTTCATATACAGCGAAGCATCAATTAGTATAAACTAAATGGCCTTGGCACTTCTGTTTTATGTACCGTTAATATTTTTAGGCTTTTTATTGCAAATGGTATCTTTTAATGCAAATAATATTTCTCTCTCTTATAGCCCCTTTCCATTGCTTAACATTTATTAATATTTTTTGAGAAAAAAATTCAGGCAATGGTTCTTACAGCACAACTTATCTCCTTTTAAATTTGGTTCGTTATTAAGCAGAGTTGACATGAGAACATCGTATTTGATGCAACACAAGTAAGTGCAACGTTCAAAAAGTCCGTGCACGTGTGCGGTAAAGGTGACAAAGAGTCTAACATGTACAAATTAATCATCAATGAGCAACGTAATGATACCCACACATTATTAAGTACACTATAGGAACAAAGTCATGTCTCAAAGCCTATGAAAAAGTCACATGAATGGATGGAATGTAGGGGTGATTCGAATATCTTACATGTTCATCCATATATGGTGAAAAACAAAAATACAAAAAACTTTTTGTTTTTTCTAAAATTCTATCAAAATAAAATCTTTTTCAATTTTTCAAACATTTTCTTAAAAACTAAAAATATTTTTGGAGTTTTTAAACTTTTTATAAGAACGAAAAATATTTTTGGAAAATTTCAAAATATATTTACAAAATAAATATATCAATACAATGATAATAAAATCTACTAATAGGGATATAAGATATGAACATGATAATCACCTTATTATAGAAACAAGTCTTAACTCAATCATTACCCCAAAGGAGTTCTCGAAAGGAGAACATATCCTATGACATTCCTCCATAAAACATTGTGAAGTATTGTCTAAATACTCTACTTGCTCTCGAAAACCAATAAAATCTCTATGATGATGTGGAGGAGAATGTGGAGTAGCAGGTGTGGGATTGTATGCGGGAATATGTGTAAGAACTCGTGTGGGAGCATATCGGGGAACATGCATATGCGAAACTCTCTCTAGTCTAAAACAAAACTCTCTATAGTGACTTATTTTATTGCAATGGGAAAGACATACATGGGATTGGGTCCACCATGCACAAAACATCTAGGATGAGCTCTCCTAGGTGGGTACGTTCTCCTAGGTGGGTTAGTAAAAGGGTTATAAGGATCCATCACAAACTCAAGAATTGGCTCGAGTGCGACATGGGAAGTGGATGCATTGTCATAACCTATTCCTTGCCTCTCAACATTACCTAATGAGGGATAGAGGATCATATTTTGAACCTTCTTAGATGTGTCCCCTAAAGTGACCTTGGACTCTCGAACACGTTCGAGATCACTCTCGAGTTTGGATATAAGGTGTTCAAGTTTCTCACGAGTCTCCAATGAATCTTGAAGATATCTTGTAAAACTAGCCATGGTGTTGATCAAATCGGTGTTCTCCCTACCGATAACAATCAACTACTCATATAAAGAAACTTTCACCTTTTTGAGTTGACTCACCGACGCTTCACACTTTCTCAAAACTTTCACCTATTTCTCTAAATCACCCACCCTAAGAAAAAAATATTTATTAAGATTTTTTTGTTTTTAAAGTCTAGGTGTAAAGATCAATATAGTATTTTTGGAGTCTACCTTCTCCCTCACTCAAAATTTTTCCTCACTCCAGAATGATTAGAAACATCATCGAGGCTCTCACATTTAGAAATATCCTCATCGGCGTGGGACAAAATAGAATTAATCACGTGAATTTCTATGAACACAGTGAAGTTAGGTTTAAAAGGGGATACATCTCCCGAATCCACCGACTCGATGTCACTATCATTAAGAGTGGCCTTATGTTCAACTTTCTTGTCCTGTCTCTTTAGCCTAGTGGGACACTCATGTGCCTTGTGTCATTTTCCTCACACTTATAACATCTCACTTCATCTTTCTCATAAACACTCTTGCCCTTATTCTCATTTTTATTTATCTTCAAAACTTTTTCTTTGGAAGATTTTTCTTTGTTAAATTTGGAGCTTTTTTGAAATTTTTCGCAAAAAGGGCTAAATAATCAAGCTCAAAATCAAATTCAGACTCAGAATAGTATTGGGAAACATGTCGATTCCGTAAGTTTGAAGGCCTACTACAAGTTCTTCTAACCTAAGAGTATATAAATTTCTAACTAATTCAAAACAGTGATATTAAGGATAAAACAGGCTGGCATGGATCTCAAAATCCTTTTCACAATTCTCATCTCAGGAATTTTCTCACCCAAATAAAAATTATAATTTATTTTCTCCGATAAACGGACATAAAACTCATCAAAAGACTCGAACTCTATCATGGTTAGGGCTGACAATTTTTGACACGATAACCCGTTTATGGTAATAACCCGAAATGACCCGAACTTGACATGATTAGCTTGTATAGATTTAAAAGTACCCAAAACTTATACTCAAATAAAAATCAACGTGACCCGAAAATGACACGACTAACCCGAATTGCCACCCCTAATCATGGTAATATTCTAAAGTTGTGTAGTGAGGTTTTGAAGCTTAAAAGCTTTCACAGAGTTGGTACCCCTCGTGAGTGAGATGGAGGGTATCCTAAGCTTCCCTAGACGTGGTGCACGTCATGATGCGACGAAACGCCTCAGGAGTGATGGCTCCAAAAATGGAACTTAAGTCGCGAGAGTTATAAGTACTCCATTTAAATTCATTATCCGTCCAAAACAGTGACGAGTTTAGGACTTTCGACATTGTCATTGGTCACAATGGGTGGTATCCACCCTTTTTTATATACACGTTAGACCCTTTCATCAATTGCTTTTAAACTATACCTCATCCTAGCTTTTCGATACGCATAATTAGACCTATAAAAAATAGGAAGTATGTTATACGAATTAAATATAAAATCCAAATTTTAAAAGATCCCCAATTTAAAAAAAAAATCAATTTTTTTTTAAAAAGGATAAAATAATATTTTAGTACAACCTGGTCTGATACCAATTTGAGAAAATTGTTATCTGAAAAGAAAATCTGCAAAAATGAGGATCACGTGATATTTTAGAGTAACTCGTTTTGATACCAATTTGATAATGCGGGATTTTATGGATTGATTTGTATATTACATTTCTCACATATAAATTCAATTTTACCAAATTTTATCTTTGAAATAATTTAATGTGCATGCAAATATGTGGTCCAAATTAAATCAAGCAAACCAAGAAAGAAAATACGTGCATATAAAAAGTAAGAAAAATCCCTTTTCAAGGCAAAACCTTTTATTCGGCACTATAAAGAATGTGACAGGCACAATCGACCTAAAGACTACTTAGAACAACTAAGTATAATGCGTAAAGTCTTCAATTATTCTATAGAATATGGCCCAGTCTAGTTCCATACACGGGAAGCGGTCTTCCCTTGATATCCACTGATCAACCTTCTTCTTCTTTAGCAGTAGAACCTTGGTTTCACAAGTTAGCAGTAGAGATGGACTCTACTAGGGTTTATGCAAGGTGTATGGAAACTAGAATTTTTATAAACTCACAAATCATATAGAGGGATGTATGATTTGGAAAACAAAAAGTAGTTTTAAAAAACCAAATAGGATGACTTTTGTAACGGATATTGAAAAATCATTTTCGTTTAAGTTCTTAAGAAATTCTAAACAAAATAGGTTTTTATAGTAAAACCTGAATTTCGAGGCGGTTTGGTCGTTAGAACGAAATTATACCTCATTCAAACAAAAACCATATTTTCATTCAAACAACAACCAGTTTCGTTCTAACAAAACCCTCTTCTTGTTCGAACTACCTTTTAATAAGCTTCGAACGATAATTCTCTATCAAGGCAGGGATGTCTCATTTGAAGGTGATTGAAATGAAACCCCACATCTCGTTCGAACGATATCCAATCTCATTTGAACAAGTTAAAAAAATTCTCTTTAAAATCCTTTTATAAAAAAGCCTCAATTTTAAAAGTAAATATCCCAGAAAATGGTTTATAGTAATTCATAATATGTTTGCATAAAGTGTTGGTGATGAATCCAGAAATGGAGATCGGTCACTAACGTGTCTTCGAATGAAATTGGAGATATAGTGTTCGATTTGAGATGATGGTTTGTAATGGAATACACCAAAACTACCAAAAAGCCTAAGTTGTGAGCAATTATAAAATCTTGCTCTTATAGATATCCTTTGGAAGACACGTGGGCTGCCATGTAAGGTACAGTTCTTCTGGTTCATCTATCTGACATTAAAGTTTCATATTCTGAAAAACCCGCCTAGGCTTGAGGCTTGGGAGAAACACCACGCCTTAAGATTTTTACGCCTCATTCTTGGTAAAACCCTAAAGGCGCACTTTTTTCTAAAATAACAATGCTTTAGTGAAACGATATCGCCTTTTAAAGAATTTTTTTACAAACAAGACCATTATCTCATCCAAAATAATCAAATAGTATTTTAATTTGCATATATTCAGACATATTTTTATGATATGTATGATTTTAATATTTTAATAGCCTTGTTATGGTTAAAAAATATTGAAATATATTAAGAAGGTCTAAATGTCTTTTCACCTTGGCTTCAAAGGCTTAAGGCTTGGCCATGATCACGCCTCGCGTTTTGTAGAACCTTGAATTTTTCATAAAACAAAATTTATTTGTGTAAAATTTATCTATCGATAAATAGTGATAATGGTACTAGTATTTATTTTTTATATAAGCTAGATCTTTGCTAAAATTATTCAAAGCAATGTTATTTGTAGGAGGCAGTCAATGATCCATCATTGGTATGGAACGTCTAGAACTAAAAGCATGTTTAGTCTAAAGGCTCTTTTTATTAATATTACAAGCGTACATTACTAAAATACTCATGAAAATCACACCACATGTGACTTAAACACTAAAACTTTAAAGTGTTAACCGACAATAACCGGTTAACATAACAAAACATTTATGACCATATTTATTGGATTTTTAAAAACAAGAAGTATTCGAAAAAAATAAAAATTTCTCCATTTTAGTTTCTACAAAAAAAATTCATCATTACAATCTTAATACAAATATCTAGTTGTTCCATTTGCAGAAATATAACTTTTTTATACATTCCTCATTTTATTATAAATTGTGTTCATCTACCTCAGAATGTTAATTTTTTTAATATTAATAAATACTAGTGCTAACATTAAGTGAGAAATTGAGTTTGAATGAGATCTTGCACAAAAATGAATATATGAACTTTGTTTTTCCTTTTGTAAACAAACAACAAACAAATTGATATCCTTCAGAAGACACATGGGCTACCATTTAAGGTACAATTCTTTTGGTTCATCTGTCTGACATTAAAATTTATATAAAATGAAATTTATTTGTGTAAAATTTGTTTATTTATAAATAGCGGATCGTGGTAGTTGTACTTTTGTTTATATAAGCTAATGGTAGTTCTATTATTTCATCTATCTCATATTATTGATGAAGATAGGCATATGGACTTACACCTATAAGAGTTACATATAGTATTCCAAATGATGTCCTTCGAAAGACACGTGGGCTGCCATGTAAGGTACAATTCTTTTGGTTCATCTATTTGACATTAAAGTTTATATAAAATAAAATTAATTTTTGTATAATTTTATCGATAAATAGTGGATCATGGTAGTTGTACTTTTATATAATCTCTATCTTTACGAAAATTATTCAATAAAATGTTATTTTTAAGAGGCGATCAACGATCCACCATTGTCATGGAACATTTAGAACTTAAAGTCTCGTCTTAAAACACGTTTAGCCTAAGTCCCTTTTCATTAATATTTCGTCTGTATGTTACTAAAATACTAATGAAAAATGCGCAACATGTGACTTAAAAACCAACACTTCAAAATGTGAACCAACAATAACCGGTCACCAAAACAAAATGGTTCTCCATACGTTTATTGTATTTTCAAAAATAAGAAGCATTCGAAAAAATAAAAAACTTCTCCATTGTAATTTCCACGAAAAATTCTCATCATTACCATTTCCATACAAATTTCGAGTTGTTCCATTTACATATTGAAATATAACTTTTTTATACATTCCTCATTTTATTATAAATTGTGTTCATCTATAGCATAATGTTATTTTTTTTAATATTGATAAATAAAAGTACCAACATTAAGTGAAAAATTAGGTTTGAATCAGATCCATCACAAAAGGAATATGTGAACTTTGTTTTTTCCTTTACAAACAAATAACAAACAAACTGCTCAATCATTGTACTGTTTATTATTCTTTGTTTTCAGTTGAAATTACGTTAAACTATGTGATTGCAAATGTAATTTTGATACAATAATGCGCAAACAATGACTTATAGTCCTTGTGAAAAATTACATCATTAACATGTCTCTATCCATTTCTACTAATAGTCCTTGCTATCATCTATTTATTTTGTAATATTTTTTTATAAAAGAATTAATATATCTCTTTCATTTCTAGGTTATAGTCCTCACTGGAGGAATTTATATTTGAAAACAAAAGATAAATTTTAATATTTTTATAAAATATCTAATTGAATTATTTTATATTTCGTACTACGAAATATACCCATTTCGCATTATAAGATCAACATTGCTTTTATATATATTCAGTGTAGGGCACTATTTTTGGAAGTGAAAAATGTAACATAAGTTAAGCATCATAATTTCAATCTTACAGTAAAAAAAGCGGCCCTCCTAAGGATTTCATCAATTTTGCAGTCAGTATAATCTAACTATTCATACTTTTCCTTAGAGAAGATTCTTTTACAATCATAACTTATGTTACAAACAGACTCATAATGAGCATAACGGTTGTATAACCTTGAATTTCTTCCTACCACTTCAAAATGCCGGAATGATTCCTTCTAAAAAGTGAAAATATTTCCATAATTAATAATAAGTGCCTTCAAAATATCAGCAAAAGACAAAATTGAAAATATTTTAATTAGAAATTCATCACTAACATCAAACATGTGAGCCATTTTGTATGTAATTTCTTAAGAGAAAATATATCTTCAAATTATATAAGAGGAAGAGATAATGACATGTTAATAAAAAATTACCAAGTATTTATAAAAGCATATAATATTCCACTCCATAAAAAATATGTGGCTTGTGTTAAAAGTATTTTTAAAGAGTATACAAGTTGTTGTTATTTCAAAATCTTCTCTACAGGTATTGATTTCATATTTTAACTTCCTTGAAACATCACACTGCGAAATGGCATTGCGACCTCTAACTACAAAATCTCAAATCTTTGTAAAAATAGTCAATATTAATTGATAAAACTTTCATTTCTATTGTGAAATACTAAATGCAGTTAATACTTATGTCAATATAAGGAAAGAATAATGATTATTTCTTGTAGTAATTTCAACGCGAATTATAGTGCGAAATGTCAATGTGATCTCTCAGTGAAAAACGTCTCATCTTAATTGTAATTAATTAAAATTTTATTTTAATGAATACTTGCATATATAAATATATGTTATTTTATTAGTCCTCACTAGAGGAATTATTGTTTATATTGATATATATTAAAACTTTGTTTGTTCGCTCTAACGAGGACTACTAAAATAACATATATTTATATATGTGCTGGAAGTATCTGCTTCGTAACTGAAATTATCTGCTTGGTAATGATGGACTTGATTTAATTCACTCAGACGATAAGTGACGCAATTTTTCAAAGAGTAATATGAAAGGCTGCATATTCAATAAAGTTAATAAATGATCTCTCCTTAGGCTTAAAAGTGAAACTCAATATTTGAAGAGTTGGACAATAAAATGACGTGACGTTTGTGTTATCCATGTATTTACGCACATTTCTCCTATCTATAAATATACATAATTCCCATATATATATAGTATTCACTGTCATACTCTCTACAAAATATGAACACACAAAACTTAATACTCTGTAAAAAAAATTTAAGTAAAAAATAGTTCAACTTATCAAAAGTTTGCAAAGCTATTTGGATGTGGAAACGAAGTGGAGACAAGAGCTTGAAGACATTGAGGAATGTTATCCATCAATACATTGTTCCATTATCAATGCTTACGTTTAATTCCCATATACCATTTTCCCTTGGTAATTGTCTTTTCGTTATGAAGTAGGTCTAAAGTCCATTTTAGAAATTCTACAAACGTCTTAGTGAAGATTTTAGTTTGAAGATCATAGTTTTCTCACATAGCCAATACATATGTGCTAGCCGTGTGTACTAGCTGTATGGAAGGAATATTGTCCTCAACCCAATTATTAACCTTATTCAAAAGATATTGAAGAAAACTAAAAGCCTTTTTAGTCAGTTAGGGTCTTGACATGTATTTTTAATTTTTTTTCGATGTTACAAACAATAGAAAGACTATCTGGATATGAAAAGAAAGTTGAGAAAAGAATTGGAAGATAGGGAAGAAGGTCTAAAGACCACTTTAGAAACTTTAGATTTTACGACGGTGATTTAAAACGGTTTTACGAATTCATTTTGTCCTTTGACTATGTCAAGTAGGTGATGCTCGAAATAACTATTTGTATATGTAAGAGGGGAGTCCGCTTAGAGCTAGGGTATTACAGTATAAACGGAGGCATAAACCCTATTGTTATGGAGATAAATCACTAAATAAACTAAGATATGAAGAGTGACGATATGAACACACAATATATGTGGAAAACACTTATATAGAACTCACAAAAGCACTCGTTTATAACTCAATCAATAATGAATGAACCTCTGAGATAACTCAACTAGAGGGGGAGAAAATCAACCACCCTAGAAACACCTTAGTAGGAAGCTCAAACACCAAGGTTTCTTAAAGAGATGGAGCGGATGTCACATTTATGACTATTGTTTATATAGAAAAAACTTATGTCAATAAAGTAAATCATTTGAAAAATATTTCTGTCCCAATCAAATTGGGATCTATAATTAAGTTGTTAAAATTAGTAATTAGGACGAAAATTTCTAACTTATGTAAGTGGGAATGAACATATCATATAAGGTCATCAATGCATATTTTTTAAATTATATACAATGTGTTTCCATAAACATGCAAAAATTTAGTAGTGACCCCATGGCGTTGGTTTCTGAGGTTGCCTTCATGTAAAGCACCAAACGATAATAAGACATAATTGGCAATGTTGTTGGCTATGAGATGACAATTTGCTAATTTGTATTAGAAATAATAGTATCAAGGTAAAGTTTATATAACCAATTTGTTGGAGAATATTAAAGAGATAGTTTATGAGATTTTTGAATAGAAGTATATACAACCATATATCATCAATCATTACTGTTTTGTGATTATATAAAATAATTTCTTTCGTATGAAAATTAAAATTATTTTATCTGAATTTTGGAAAGGATGTCATGTGTTTATAGTTCTACATGCATATCAATAAAGCATTATTTGATATTATTTTGATCTGATGAGGTTTTATGTCTCCCGTATACTTAAATCTATTATTTGTTTAATCATATCCCATATGCTTTACTTGATTTAAAAAAATGAATTCAATAGATCCACTCTAACAAGGTCTGAGTTGTACAAAATATGATGTAAATGTAGAGGAAATACACACACATGGCATTAACACCTATCCTAACAACACTCGTGAACACCTATCCTAACAACATCTGTGTGCCTTATTTATCTCCACATTTGTAGTGGTAACTTAAAATTTGAATTTGTTCTTATCCGTGTAACTGACAGTTGGTAGACTCCTTACAAATATATTTATAGCATGTATCAAAAGTTGCACAAAATAAAAACTAAAACACAATTTCTTCAGTTATCTTGTTCTATTTTGGTAACACAGCCTCAATTTTTTTTCCATATTACCTGATGGTTCAACCACATAAGGGACGTCTCCCTCCACTGTTAATAACTCTCCCAACCCATCAAATATTCTATCTTTCTCTTTTAATAGTGCCCACCATTTCATCTCACTAAAACTCAATAACACCAAATATCTTTTCTAAAAAACTCAGTTAATTCCATTTCTTTGTGCCTAAAATCTTCTTGGATTTATTAATGGATCACATCCTTGTCCTCATGCCAAAATAACCATTGAAGGTCATGGAGAACATCAAATAATCCTACGTTTTAGCTTTGGGTCCAACAACCCCAAGTCATTCTTATCACAATTCTTTTCTCCTTTTTTGATGATGTGGTTGTTGCGCTAAAGTAAGACTATCTCTAGCGACCAAGACGATAAAACTCACTCAGGAATTTTATCAAACACTTGGTGTGCGAAAAACACCCAAGACCTTGTTCCCAAAATTAACTAGTGTGCAAACTCCCAATCAATTCAACCAAGCATCAATGAAGAGACAATAAGAACATACAAGCAATCATCAAAGCAAAACAACAACGATATACTGTAGTTCACCCAAATTTGGATTACATCCACCATGGAGGATTTCTAGTTTCTATAGATAAATGAAGGAATCTAAAGGTTATACACACACACACACACACACAATTTATCTCTCTTAGAAAGTCACTCACAACCTCACAAGAACTCACCCCTCAAATGGGAGCTCTATCTCTCTTTAGCTTTGATAACTCTCCAAATAGCTCTCAAGCTTGTCCTCTCTTGTCCTCTCCCAAACCTAGAAATAATACTTGTATTTATAAATTTGAGCCAAAATAGAAAATTTGTAAATAAACCAAAACTGAAAAAATAGGAGAGCCAAAACCAACAAACTCCACCTTGGCGATCCTGACGATCCAACCAATCTTTAGAATGCTGAAATTGAACCCGCTTGAAGACTATCCCACCATCTACCAAGCTAATGCGATTCCCCCAGGCGATCCTTCCAACCAAACTCGAAACACAAACATTAAATCCGCTCAAAGATCATATCGGCGTCTAACAAGCCAATATGCTCCACCTGATGCTAAGCCACCTCAAACTTCAACCATGAAGTGAGATACCGCAAGTCTTCACTCCAAGACTCCAAACGACTCCACCCGCCGAGGAACCAAGTTCTAAACTAAGAACTCCCCATCTCATGCATCTGAATGCTTCCCATATAACTATATGGTGAAGCTCGCTCCTCATGTAACCCGGTGAGTACACCCCCACACAATACATATAGCATACACCTTCTTTACACAAAACATTCAAACACATCAACACCATCTTCCTCCTTGAGAAATTAACCACGGATGAGAGGGAAAATTCCTCACCTCTCACACCTTTCAAATCTCACCGTCGAAAGATGTACCAAGTCTTTATCAAGAAAGACTCCCGTTTGCTGATGCTCGTAAATAATCACCCATCGACCTTCCTTGAACTAGCTACACACACCTCGAATCCATCACAGTCCTACACCTCCTGGATTCCAATTGTCCAATGCATGTGTGCAACTAAACCGAGTCAACATCACCCGTTGGCCCTGAAAAGGGACTTCGATCCATCCCATCCACTAGTAGATATTATCCCATCACTACCGTCTACTCTCAAAAAGCTAGCACCCAATGTATCTGCTTTGTTCACAAACGAGACATGCCTCGAACGTTCGATCACTTGTGCACACCACTTCCCCATCTTCCTCGAAGTCTGATTTAGATGATACAACCCCTCTCTCTCCTCTCCCCTCGCTAGGACCATACAACTGGGTGTGACTTTCAAGACTCCACCCACCACCGACACCCGACAACCCTTGGAATCCAAACGGCTAATAGATATCAAATTCTTTCTCAACTTTGGGACATAGGACACACCACCCAAAGTGCGCTCCACCCCATCGAACATCTTGAGTTTCACTGTCTCGACACCCTCAACGATAACCTTCTCTCCATTAGCCAAATACATGGAACCTTTTCCATTTTTCGTGAAAGTCTCAAAATATTCCCTCTTGGAGCAAACGTGATCCGACGATCCCGAATTTAATATTCAATCATCTTGGGAAAGAGAGTTAACCTTGGAGATTGTGAGAAGTTCTCTAAGTTCATCTTCATAATCCGCACTCGCTACCGCTGCCCTCTCGAAATCAACCTTGCTCTTGACCTTGTCGTTCCACAAAGGACATTCTCGGATCATATGACCCCATTCCCGGCACTTGTATCATTTTGGCCCTTTACCACCAACACCCCTCGATCTAGACCTACTACCGTCATTAAATCCCCGGTTGGAGTTCCTCTCGCCATTTTGCCCACCTTCGTCTCTCGCCGTAAGGCCTTTATTATGGGAATACCCATCACATCCACCTTCTTTCGTTCTCATTGTGACATGAGATTGAATATCTTGCACAACCTCGTTGCACCGAAGCGTAAACTTCCCAAATATGAGCGTGGTCACAAAATGTTCGTATAAATCGGGTAATGATGCAAGAAAAAACAATGCTCGATCCTCCTCAATGAATTGAACGTCTATTCGATTCAAGTCATTTATCAAATCATTGAAAACGTTGATATGCTTCATCATATCCTCACCATCCTTCATATCAAGCTTGAAGAGTTTCTTCTTGAGAAATAATTTATTTGACAACGACTTTCCCAAATAAATCTCTTCTAGCTTATCCCACGTGCCTTTAGCCGTGGTCTCCTCTATCACGTTATTCAACACATCATCCGTGATAAGCATATCAATACATGAAGCCTCTCTTTGATCAATATCAATCCACTCGGTATCGATCATGCCTACCGATCATCCCTCTACCCCCAACAATGCTGATTGCAACCTCTGTTGGACAAGAACGCCTCGCATTCTTCTTTGCCATAACCCGAAATTGATCTTCTCATCAAAAGCCTTCATGTCCGACTTCATTGAGCCACTCGATCCATAACTCGGATCCCATCTCATAGAGCCTCGGCTTGTAGAGGTTGATTCTCGAGTACTCTCCACATTTTCCATCATTTAGAACAAAAAAAAAAAGCTATGAAAAAATTGCCAAAATTGATTCAACCTCGAACAAAAATACTGGGCAAACAATGCAACCAAAGCTCTAATACCACTTGTTGCGCTAAATCAAGACTATCTCTAGCGACCAAGACGATAAAACTCACTCAGAAATTTTATTAAACACTTGGTGTGCGGAAAACACCCAAGACCTTATTCCCAAAATAAACTAGTGTGCAAACTCCCAATCAATTCAACCAAGCATCAATGAAGAGACAATAAGAACATACAAGCAATCATCAAAGCAAAACAACAACGATATACTGTGGTTCACCCAAATTTGGGCTACATCCACTATGGAGGATTTCTTGTTTCTATAGATAAATGGAGGAATCCAAAGGTTATACACACACACACAATTTATCTCTCTTAGAAAGTCACTCACAACCTCACAAGAACTCACCCTTGAAATGGGAGCTCTATCTCTCTTTAGCTTTGATAACTCTCCAAATAGTTATCAAACTTGTCCTCTCTTGTCCTCTTCCAAAACCTAGAAATAACACTTGTATTTATAGATTTGAGCCAAAATGACAAATTTGTAAATAAACCAAAACTGAAAAAATAGGAGAGCCAAAACCAACGGTTATTCCATTGGTAGTAAGATTCACACCCTCTAAGGAGGTGTGGGATGAGTTGACAAATGCCTTAGCCTCTCCGTCCAACACTCTCATTCTCACCATTCATATGAAAAAATAGGAGAGCCAAAACCAATAGTTATTCCATTGGTAGTAAGATTCACACCCTCTAAGGAGGTGTGGGATGAGTTGACAAATGCCTTAGACTCTCTGTCCAACACTCATTCACACCATTCATATGAACTTACAAAACCTAAGCCAACGAGGCCTACAGTGTCTCAATATCTTTAGTATGCGAAGAGTTATGCCAACGAACAAGATGCCACCGGCCGTCCGATCTCCCTCGAAGACTTCAATATCTACATATTTTAGGGTCTTCATTTTGATTTCAAAGGCTTGGTCGCTACCTTAGCAGCTCGTCATCTCATTCTCTGAGCTACATGGTCTACTCTTATTCCACGAGTTCCTTCATTCCAACACACTATTATCTCTCAACATTTCTTCAACGATTTCACAAAATTCATCCCCACCTACAAATATTCTTATCCAATATAGTGAGTCCAATATTGATCGCAATAATATTTCATACAATAGTGGTCGTGGTCATTTCATCCGTAGTTCTCATGCTCATAGTTGCTACGAAAACTGATCTTATGAACCACTATAATTAATCTTCAACTTTAATCCAATTCACCTGCAATGTGATAATAAAATTTGTTGTCACATTTGTAATGGGCTCCACCACACTGCTGCTACATGCTATCATTGATACACTCACACCATCAACCCTCATGCTTATTTGACAATATATTCACATGGATCGCCACAACTCAACTGGTTTCCCCACACAGGTGCTACTCACCATGTTACTCCAGACTTTACCATTCTTTCCTAACCTTTTGACTATCATGGTACTGAATATCTCCATGTGGGTAATGGTAAGGGCTTGCACATTCCTAGCATTAGTTCATCAAATATTCAATATTTAACCGCTCGTTTTAAATTATCTGATGTTTTATATGTTCCTGTAATTACAAAACCTCTTCTCTTTATTAAAAAATTTACTCAAGATAATAATATGTTTTTTGAATTTCACCCCACCCATTTTTTTTTGTTAAGGATTAGGCAACGCAGAAAGTTCTCCTTTTCGGCCCGAGATGAATTGCACTTCTTTCCAGCATTAACATCTATTCACTAATGTCCGCTTCTTTAGCTGAGCCTGTTTATCGGAATGCTGGCATCACAAATTGGGTCATCCTCATCTTCGTGTATTGCGTCAGATTATCAATAAAAATAACTTTTCATATCTCTCTTCACGTCTCAATAATGTATGTACGACTTCCTAACTTGGCAAGTCCTTATAGATTACCCCTCCCGGTTACCCCTCCCCATAGTTCTTCACTTTTATCTCTTACTTTTAGTGATTTATGGGGTTCCCCAATGCTGTCAAGTGACTGTTATCGTTATCTTATTATTATTTTTATGATTATTCCAAGATTATTTTGTTTTATCCCATGGTGCAAAAATCATATGCTCTTTCTGTTTTTAATAAATTCCAAATTCATGTTAAACGTCAGTTTAATACAAAAATAAAAGTTGTTCAAACTAATGGTGAATATTTCTCATTAAATAAATTTTTTGATTCTAAGGGCATTAATCATCACTTATCGTGTCCTCACACACATGAACAAAACAGCTTAATTGAACACCAACATAAATATATTATTGAAATAAGAGTTGGCCATTGTGACACCCCGCCTATTAAAATACCGGGTGTCCAGCGTGTGATCAAAATAAAACGTTGGTCTCATATGGCGCATTGTTATCATCACTGTTGAAAACCTTTTTTTTTAAAGTTACTAACTACCTAGCAATTTAAATAGACTAGTGCTAAATTTTATATTTCATTAATTAATAGCATGCAAAAAAATAATAATCAAACCATGAATACAAGCTCATAACTGAATCCAAGACAGATGAATAATATAAATAAAGATAACCGAATCAACTATCGGTTCAATAATAAAATACAACAGTAACTTCGATACTCAAGGTCAAATAAATAATTGAATACTAAATCTGAGGGAGACATGCCCAAATGAGTACTGAAATAAAGATCCTATACTAGGAATAAATGAATGAAGTTTCTATAACAAAGTCCTGCAACTTCCACATGAGCTGCAGCTGCGCATCCCTGGATAGAATCCTCAAACTGTGCATCCCTGTGACTGGACACCTAAAAGGTTTTGAAAAATATTTTGACACGGGTCAGAGCCAAAGTAAAAGATTTTGAAAATATTTAGTAAGAAGTTAAATTACAATAATTAAATATGCATGCACACTCTTCATATTTATGCTAGTGTCACACTCTCTTGAGGCATAACTTACCCCTCATCTAATTTTCACACCTAGCGCTTGCCTTCTAACCTTCTTAGTTATGCTACCCCACCTAACTAGCCGCATCACACCTCTTTCTACCACACTACTCTAACCTGATTATTCTTACTTTGATTATTAAGTTATCTTCTCATTAACTTATTAATTGGTTCAACTATATTAAATCATATAATGTTTACTCTAGTTATATAGGAAAACCCTTTTTAAATCATATAACTTTCACACATAGTTATATAAGAAATACATTCACACTTATGTATTAATCTCGTATATAATTATCTACTCATATTATATAGTACTAGTATACTACAACATTCACACACATGTCAAGTATAATAACCATCCATTCCCGAGTAATAACTCATCGGATGATTTCTCTAAAATGTTATCATGTTCCAGGCGTACTCACTCTAACCTGGCTACCTCAAGTCGGACTAGATCACACCGAACTTAGATAAAAATATTGCAAACGTAGTGGAGGCGGTCATATTTTTCCCAAAAGTGAAATCAAATCACAGCCAAAGCATCTCACCTCAGAAAATAAATCAAGCAATAAAATAATAGGCGATATGACCTGGGGACTATACTTTCCCTGCTTCTCAAGCCAATGGATTCACCCACATCGCGCAACCTCCTATGATAGCACTAGAGGGGTATGTATTCCTATATATATATATATATATGATTCACAACAATATCTATAAAGCACACAAATATGTATATACTATCACACTACCATATACATATATTTAATAAAAGTTCGGCTAACCTGTGCCTAAAACCCGTAGCACTAGCCCAAAAATACCCAAGTTTATATTCCGACTCGTAATTTAATTCTTCACACATTAATTATGTTTTTCTTAAACATGCAGTACGCAACTACAATACCTAGACTTACTAATTCAGTTCGTATCTTCGCCTTATAGAATTTATTACACAAAGTCCCACTATCAAGGTTAACACTCTTCGTTAAATTTAATATTCAATAACTTATTATATATATCTATAATAAATTAAACCGGCTATCTCGTGCCTAACTCTCGTAGCACTAGCCTGAAAAAATTCCGAGTCAAATCCCCGACCCTTAATTTAATTAGTTGCACATTAATTAATTTATTATAGTAGTTTCACTCAACTACATTATCCGAATACATTTACTCTGCCCAAAATTTTAAACATTCTAGAATTTATCACTCCAAATTCCGTGAGTAAATTCCACCTCTTTATTTACCTTTACAATTTTGTATATGCGTCCCTTATATTCCTGGGCATAAGTTTACTAGAGTTCCACCAAAAGTATACTCCCTTTAGTCCACAAATAATCTCAGGAAAAATAAAAATAAAACGAAGTGGCAGGTTTTTCCCAGCGTCGTTCGAACGACAACTCTCTTCTCCCCCCTTTCTGTTTCTGCCATTGATGACAATCCCCAGCTTTTCTTTCTCAAACCATAATTAAATTCCAACAGCCCCAACACTAATTCTTTCTTTTAGACACATTCATATCATGTATTAAATCTATAACCCTCATTGAATTTTCATCAAGATTCATCAAATTTCAGATTCGGTTTTCTACAGTCCAATAACATAACCCGAAAGCTCAAATCTGCTATCAGGTTTCTACATGGTTCGAATTCCAATAATTTTGACTCATGCTATATCATCAATTGGATTTTTAATACACATCACATATACAATTTTTGAAAAACCCATTTCAATGTAATAACCCACACCAAAAACGGGTTTCAATTACACCCACTATGATATAAATCAAAATACTGTAATTAAATTGAAAGCAAGTTTAACTATTTGCCTGAATAAATTTTTAGGGTCTGATTTCCTTTGATGTAGACGAAGGTTTGATGAAGAACACTCCAATTTCTTCGTGATTTGGCTCCCAAAAGCTCCCCCCATTTCTCCCTCCTTTCTCCTCTGAAAAACTAGGGTTCTCTATTTTAGTTGTGTCTGCCACAAACTCCCTAATGTAGGTTTTATATTGTTAATCCCGAAATTAAGCCTATGTTCCAAGCCCAAATGACCCGAACACTCCCGTGTGAGCTCAGTTATGCTTAAAAATGCCTCGAGACCCATTTACTACCCCGTGGGTACTCTTTTTAGACTATCTCGACCTATTTGGAATAAACCGTGCGCTCAAAATTGTCATCCGAGTTACTTTACTAAAATCTCCAACCTCGACCTCAAATTACGACACATGCAAATTTTAAAATATGACCCGAATTAATTAAATCTCAATTCACTAAATTAATTAAATCCACCAGATAATTTAAATCCTATATCCTCATAAATATGGAGTATTACACCCTTCTTGCTCAAGCATTTGTTTCACACAAATATTGGCACTTTTCATTTGTAACCGCGGTATAATTAATAAATCGATGCCCTCTATGGTATCTCAAGGAATTTCACCATTTCAATCCATTTTTGGCATGTCTCCAAATTATATGTTTTTAAATGTTTTTTAGGTGCTTGTGTTTTTCTTACCTTCGATCCTACAATGCGCACAATGTTCAATATTTTTTGATATTTTATTTTTTAATTGTTAATATTTTATTATATTATTGGTGTTTTATTTTAAACATAGTTTGGGTTTTATTTTAGAAGGTAGAAACATGAGCAAATGGGTGTGAAAGATATGGGAGTGCTCAAAATCCCATATTGTCCCACATTGGAAGAATACTACAAAAAGTAGTGGTATATCAACTAAAGGACAACTAAGATTCTTAGTTGACAAGTCAAATAAGAGGATATGATCCTACGCATCGCGGTGGTGCTTAAGCACCACCAATCGCGACATGCATAAGCACGAAAGGGCGATTGGGTGACTTAGGGAGCATTGCACGCTTTGATGCGTACTTGGCACTTCGCACGTGCGCATAGTCGCTTGGAGCATGGAAGCCTAAAGTTTTGACGAGGTAAAACAGATCAACGGTTGTGATTAAACGATCCGATCAAAGGGTTTAAAATCCGAAACGACTTGATCTAAACCGTTAGATGAACTCGTAGCGTTTCATGTAGGGGATGTCCATTCGCTTAGGATGGGACGCCTAATCTGAACCGTTAGATCGTAGTTGTTCCAAAAAGGCACGATCCAACGGTTGCTGAGTCACTCCATGAAGAGTTGTGATTGTTGAAGAACAGTCACAGAAATGGCTATAAAAAGAGTTCCAGGCCTCTGTTTTGGACATCGAAAATTGTTAATTTCTCCTCTCTCCGTCCTCTATATTTTGGCATTATCAAGTTAAAAATTAAAAGTGTTCTCGGTTTGATTAAATAGTACATAGTTTGAATCAAACAACTGTTCATACACTGCATTGTATCCAGAAGGCAGATTATATAAAACCCATAGTTTACTCACGGTTCTGTCTCAACCGGATTGGGAGAAATTTTGCCTAAAAGAAAGCGTTCCAAGAATGTGCCTTGCAGAAATTAATTAATATATTTTGTTCTTTCCATAACAAAACTCCAACAGTTTTAGGCAAAATATTATTCTTATTACTCCACTCAAATGGAAGGAATTGTGGCACAATGTATCCAAGTCATGACTCAAGACTTAATCCGATTCGACCATTTTGATGGCGGAAATTTCACCCGTTGGCAAGAGAAAGTTATGTTCTTCCTCACATCACTAAAACTTGCATACATTCTAGATGATAACCTTGAACAAATTCCCGAGCCCACACCCGAAAACACCGAAGAAATAAAGAAAAAATGTGTGAAGAGGAAAGAAGACGAATTTATGTGTCAAGGATACATCCTCAATGCTTTGTCTCAAAATATTTATAGCGCTCATCGAATGATTCCGACGACAAAGGAATTATGGAAGGCTTTGGAGAAAAAGTATCAAAACGAGGAAGCGAGTAACCGTAAGTTTCTAATTTCAAACTATATGGATTTTAGAATGAGTAATGATAAATCTGTCGTTGCACAAGCCCATGAACTCCAACAAATTGTTGGTGACCTTAAAGCCGCTGGTATTAATCTTCAAGATGAATTTCAAGTAGGGGTGATTGTTTCAAAACTTTCATCCTCTTGGAATGGCTTTAAGAAGAAAATTAATCATGATGAAAAGACTTATACTGTAGAATCCCTTCTTCGTCACCTTTGTATTGAAGATGATACTCGTATTCGAGAAAAGAAGGATGAACAAGGTGAGGGTCATTCAAAAGCTAATGTGGTTGAGGATAAAAAATCCAAGATTACCAAAGACTCAAAATTTAAAGCAAAGAATGATTCAAAATTCAAGAACCAAGGTGCAAATAAGAAAAAGAAGGGAAAATGTTTCTTCTGTGACAAATAGGGCCATTATTCTCGAGAATGTCGTCTTAAAAAGAAGGCCTTTAAGGAAAAATAAGGGTCGAAGGAAACCAACAATGTTGAAGATCTTATTGCTACTGTATGCGAAGAAAATTCAATTGATAATGAAAGTGGATGGTGGCTGGATACCAACGCAACGGTCCACATATGCAAAGATCATTCTTCATTCAAAACATATCAAGAAATTTATGGAAAAGAAGTGAAGATGGCAAATAATCTTCTCACCAATGTAGTTGGAAAAGGCACAGTGGAATTGAAGAAGACTTCTGGAAAAACACTTACTCTAATTGATGTACTTCATGTACCTGATATGTGTAAAAATCTTGTGTCTAGGGACCTTCTCAATAAGAGAGGTTTTAAACTAGTGTATGAGTCTGATAAGTTTGTTTTGTTTAAGAATGGCCAATTTATTGGCAAAGGTTACTCTTGTAACGGCATGATCAAAATTAATGTAATCAATGATATTAGTTCTGCTTATATGGTTGAGTCTATTTCTGTATGGCATAGTAGATTAGGTCATGTGAATTATAGAAGTATAAAAAATATAACTAATCTCGACTTAATCTCGGATTGTAAATTTGATAACCTTTCTAAATGTGAAATTTGTGCTCAATCGAAGATAACTAGAAAGTCGTTCAAATCTGTTGAGAGGAAATCTGAAATGCTTGATCTTATTCATAGTAATGTATGTGATATGAAGAGTAATAGGACTTGTTGTGGAAATAAATATTTCTTAACTTTCATTGATGATTACTCTAAGTATGCATATACATATTTACTTAAAAGTAAGATGAAGTTTTCGAGAAATTCCTAATTTTTAAAGCAAAAGTTGAAACTCAACAAAATCGGAAAATTAAAGTCCTACGATCTGATAGGGGTGGTGAATATTACCCGAGTGAGTTTATACAATTTTGTAATACTCATGGGATAATCCATCAAGTTATGACGCCATATACGCCACAACAAAATGGAACGGCGGAAAGAAAAAATAGGACTTTAGTTGAAATGACTAATTTTAATGTTAATCAGTTCTGGTTTACCTTTGTCGATGTGGGGAGAAGCGATTTTATCTGCATGTTACATTTTAAATAGAGTTCCATTGAAAAACAAGGATATTACACCATATGAATTATGGTTTAATCATAAGCCTAATCTTAGACGTCTTAAAGTTTAGGGATGTCTTGCTTATGTAAAAAAACCCGAACCTAAAAGACCTAAACTAGGAAATAGGACTTACAAATGTGTTTTCATTGGATACTCTAGTAACAGTACGACTTATAGATTTTTAAACCTTGAAACTCAAGAAATCATTGAGTCGGGAGATGTGCAATTCTTTGAACATCTAACAAAGTTTAGTACTTTGAATCAAGGTTTAGAAAATAATAATCCGACTGTTGACTCCTCAAATCTAGAAGAAAATTCACAATCTATATCTTCTTCGGAAACAACGAATGACGTTGAACCACGAAGGAGTAAAAGACAAAGAACTGAAAAAATATTTGGGCCTGACTTTGTTATTTATTTAGTTGAAGGGGATTTAAATGAGACTAAGAACAAAACTAAATTTGTTCTTAATGTAGAAGATGAACCGACCACATTTCATGAAGCGGTAACATCTAGGGATGCTGTCTTTTGGAAAGAAGCAATAAATGATGAAATGAACTCAATTTTGTCAAATCAAACTTGGGTTATTTTCGATCTTCCCCCCGGGGCTAAACCTATTGGGTGCAAATGGATATTTAAAAGAAAATTAAATCCGGATGGTTCTATAAATAAATTTAAGGCAAGACTAGTTGTTAAAGGCTATAAGAAAAAACATGGAATTAATTACTTTGATACATATGCTCCTGTTGCTCGAATCACTTCCATTAGGATATTGATATCTCTTACTTCTATTCATAATTTAGTTATTCATCAAATGGATATTAAAACTGCATTTTTAAATGGTGATTTAGAAGGAGAGATTTACATGGAACAACCCAAAGGGTTTGTTTTGCCTGGCCAAGAAAAGAAAGTGTGTAAATTGGTTAAATCTCTTTATGGCCTTAAATAAGCTCCTATGCAATGGCATGAGAAGTTTAATAATATTGTTATATCCCATGGATATAAAGTTAATGCTGCCGACAAATGTATATATAGTAAATTTGAAAATGGTGTTGGTGTTATTATTTGCTTATATGTGGATGACATGTTAATATTTGGGTCTAATCTCAAATATGTTGAAGAAACCAAAAGGTTTCTTTCATCAAAATTTGATATGAAAGATCTTGGAGTAGCTGGTGTGATTTTATGAATCAAAATTGTGAGAAAGGATAATTCTTTAGCGTTATCTCAATCTCATTATATAGAAAAAGTTCTTAAAAGATATAATCATTTTGAACTTAAGCCAGCTGCTACATCAAATTAATGAAAAATACTGGTTGTGCTATGGACCAACTTAAATATGCTAGTATTATTGGGAGTCTAATGTATGCCATGCATTGCACTAGACCAGACATTGCTTATGCAGTGAGTGTATTGTGCAGATTTACAAGTAATCCAGGACAAGAGCACTGGAATGCAATTTTTAGGGTGCTTAGATACCTGAAGAGGACTTTGGATTATGGCTTACATTATGTAGGATATCCATATGTTTTAGAAGGATATAGTGATTCAACTTGGAATAATCTTGAATCAAAATCCAAGCCAACTATTGGTTGAATTTTTACACTAGGAGGAGCAGCTATCTTTTAGGGATCCAAGAAACAAACATGTGTATCAAATTCAACAATGCAATTTGAATTTATAGCCCTAGAAGATGCATGTAAAGAAGCAGAATGGCTTAGAAATGTGTTGTATGATATTCCTTTATGGAAAAATCCATCACCTTCTATTATGATAAGTTGTGATAACCAAGCCACAATTTATAAAGTTTCGAACAAAACTTACAACGGAAAATCTAGACACATTAGTCTAAGGCATCAAATTATAAGAAAATTAATCAAGGAAGGAGTAATTATAGTCGACTATATTAAAACGAACAAGAATTTAGCAGATCCTCTGACTAAAGGTCTTGTTAGGGAGATGATATATATCACCTCAAAAGGAATGGGACTAAGGTCTATTAAATAACACAACTATATTTAATGGGAACCCAACTCATATCTTGAAAATATAGATAGAGTTCAATGTGGTGAAAACAAGTTAAATTATAGTTATGGAACACTAGGAATTTTATACAAAAAGTTCCATTCCTATGTGCCTAGTGTTTGTATCTTCATGTTAGAGGATGAATGTTACTTCTTAATAAATCATATAAGTGTGACTCGCAGAATCACTAAAGTTGATTTACCTATACGAGTGTCGAAAGTGTGGCCGCTTTCTATGGAATCAAGACCGATCCTAAAGCGCTCGTGAAATCAGGATTAGCACAAGGCCATAAAAGTGCATGCTAAAAGAACACTTATAAACTCAGAAATCGGTATGTGTGATAGTTCCGGCTAGTCTCAAAAGGTCCTTGGTTCAAGATATGTTCACCGCAACACCTTGATGAAGCTTTGAATTATTTTCACTATATGTAATTTCAAGTCCGAAAGACACTTCTCATTTATGTACTAGATTTTAGCGATAATGCCAAAAGTTATTTATTGTCCTTTTGCTTTGCTCTCTTGTGTATATTGAAATTGGTGGGGGAATGTTGGATAAATTCCAATTTTTATTGATATTTTTTTTAGATGTTAATATTTTATTATATTATTGGTGTTTTATTTTAAACATAGTTTGGGTTTTATTTTAGAAGGTAGAAACATGAGCAAATGGGTGTGAAAGATATGGGAGTGCTCAAAATTCCATATTGTCCCACATTGGAAGAATACTACAAAAAGTAGTGGTATATGGCACTTCGCACGTACGCATCGTCGCTTGGAGCGTGGGAGCCTAAATTTTTGACGAGGAAAAATAGATCAACAGTTGTGATTAAATGATCCGATCAAAGGGTTTAAAATCTGAAACGACTTGATCTAAACCGTTAGATGAACTCGTAGCGTTTCATATAGGGAATGTCCATTCTCTTACGATGGGACTCCTAATCTGAACCGTTAGATCGTAGTTGTTCCAAATAGGCACGATCCAATGGTTGCTGAGTCACTCCATGATGAGCTGTGACTGTTGAAGAGCAGTCACATAAATGGCTATAAAAGAGTTCCAGGCCTCTGTTTTGGACACCTAAAATTGCTAGTTTATCCTCTCTCCGTCCTCTATATTTTGGCAATATCAAGTTACAAATTCAGAGTGTTCTCGATTTGATCAAACAATACATAGTTTGAATCAAACAACTATTCATACCCTGCATTGTATCCTGAAGGCAAATTCCATAAAACCCATAGTATACTCGTCGTTCTGTCTCAACCGAATTGGGAGAAATTTTGCCTAAAAGAAAGCGTTCCAAGAACGTGTCTTACAGAAATTAATTAATATATTTCGTTCTTTCCATAACAAAACTCCAACACACAAGATGTCATTTCATTCAACTTCATGTATATTTTTTAGTATAGTCCATCATATCTCAGGTATCGTTGTCTAGATACTAACAAAAATCGAAAGTATATTGCAAACCATGTAAGGTTTGATGAACAGACATACCCCAGGTGCTTCCATTCTAGGTCCTTCATCCACTTCAAGTCCTACTTATTCTACCAAACCTTGGGCGTTTGTTCGATTCACCGTGCAACTGCCAAACCAAATTCCTATATCTACTCATTCATCTAACCAACCTCCAAATATCATTTCAAATGGTGTATCACCACCAACACCAACACCTGTTCCATCTACTGTCCAAATTCCAAACGTAATTCATATATCTCCTCGTTCATCCAAGCAACTAAAAAATCCCATTTTAAAAACTATACCGCACTACTCGTTAGTCCTTAACCTATTGCCACTCCAACCTTATCATCCTCACATGATCCTATTTTGTCTCCATCAAACTCACGTCTCGTCACCCCACCAATATCGCATGTCTGAACCTCACCAACCACATCACATACACCATTATCGCTCCCCTAACCAACTACTCCCCAACCATCCGAAAATTTCCACACAATTTCGCACCCTGCTCACACAACTTCTCTCTAGAATCTGACTGGTATATCTCTTGTTCTTAATATTCTTTCCCCAAAACCGACTCAAAAACCCCGAACACATGCCACGACTCTCCGACACATGACGAAACCAAACACAAATGTGCCACTATGCACCGCCACTATAAACGATGAACCATCATGCTTTTCCACTGCAAATGAATGTATGTAATGGTGCCGCGCTATGGTTGATTGAATTAATGCCCTTTTATTTAATAAAACCTGGTCACTTGTCCCTCAGACCCCTCATATGAATATTGTGGGATACAAATGGGTCTACCAAATTAAGCGAAAAATGGATGGTAGATTAGAGCGCTATAAAGAACGTTTGGTCGTAAAAGGATTTTACTAACAACATGGTCTTGATTAGGTAGATACATTCAGTCCGGTCATCAAACATACGACCATTCGGGCCATCCTTTCTATTCCCGTGTCTAACAATTAGTCCATTTGACAACTTGACGTCAACAATGCGTCCCATCATGGTGTTCTCAATGAAGTCGTTTACATGATTCAAACCATGGGTTTTGAAGATCCCTCTCGACCTCAACATATGTGTGAGCTTCACCCCTCTCTATTGTTTAAAATAAGCACCGCGTGCATGGTTTTACTGTCTATCTCAATTTATGCTCAGGTATGACTTTGTTTTTTCAAGGAAAGATTCCTCTCTTTTCATCTACAGCAATCATAGTATAAAAATATATGTCCCAATTTATGTTGATGACCTCCTAATCACTAGAAATAATGCTAGCCGTATGCAATCTCTAATTCAAATCAAGGATCTCGGCCAACTTCATTAGTTTTTGGGTATTGTTGTCATTCCACATCCTTCTGAACGCATGCTCTCCCAACATCAGTATATCACGGATGCTCTTCAAAAAACAGGCATGAGCATCTCCAAGCCTATCCAAACACCAATTTCTTCTCCGGATAAATTATCTAAGCGTGGTAGTTCTCCATTCCCAGATCCAACCAAGTTTCCCCAAGTTGTTGGGGCATTAAAATATGTTACCTTAACTTATCCGGAATTAGCTTATTCCATAAACAAAGTGTGTCAGTTTATGCATAGTCCGACTGAGGCCCATTGGATAGCGGTAAAACATATTTTCCTCTATCTAAAGAACACTATCTCACAAGGTACTCTCATCTCAAAATCATTCAGTTCTAAATTACAAGTTTATTCTGAATCTGATTGGGAGGGTTTTGTAGACGATCAGTTCCAATCTCATATAGTGGGCATCTCATAAATAATTCACCATTTCTCTCTCCTCTATAGAGTCCAAGTAAAAAGCTCTTGTCGAAGTAGCTATCGAAATCACATGGCTTCATTCCTTATTTTTTAAGCTCAATAACTATCTTCACAATGCTCCCACCTTATGGTGCGATAACATTAGTGTTATGTATCTTTCCACAAGCCCAATCTTTCATTTCATTTTCCACGTGATAAAGTTATTAGGCATGATCTTCAAGTGAAATTTATTCCCATCGATTTCCAGGGTGCTGACCTTATGGTAAAAGGACTGTCATCTCATCACTTTCAGTTTTTGCTAGACAAGTTAAAGGTCTTTTCCACACCACATTAAAATTGAAGGGGGGGGGGGGTGCATATTAACATTTATCCTAACATCAACCTTGAACACTTATCTTAACAAGACCTGTGTGCCTTATTTATCCCCACATTTGTAGTGATTACTTTGAATTTGAATATGTTCTTATCCGTGTAACTAACGATTGGTAGACTCCTTATGAATGTAACCTATAACATGTATCGAAATTTGAACAAAATAGAAACTAAAAACACAATCTCTTTAGTTGTCTTGTTCTATTTCATGAAAATAACCAAAGATTCACATTAACTATGTGTTCTCAAAATGAGAGAATACCACCCCTAAGACTTGGTGGCCAAGTTATTATGGGGAATTTCACCATCACTATTCTAACTAACTTAATATAAAAGAGTACTATAGAATATTATTTAATTCATCTAATGATAAAATAATGAAATGAATAAGAAGGCAATAAATTTTCCTCTCTGTCCTTGTCTGAAGTCCACATGCGTGCCATGTCATTTTACACATCAAAACATAATTGGATTTTTTGGGGATATAATTAAAGTGGATATATGTATAACTTGGATATCTAAAATAGCTACTTGTTTACCATACTTTACCAAAATAACTAAAAATCATCTAGATTGATTACTTCCTTGCTCACTTGCTATTGATGTTGTTGCTATTATAAATTCTTATGCGGATCGTATATTTGGTGCTTGTACACAGGAAAAACCTGATTTGTCAACAAAACAATGAAATTAGAATTAATGTAGTTGTTTAATATCAGATGTATGAAAAAGAATTGAAAATTCACCCCATCATAAAGTGTTCCAATGAAACGCAACTTCGTGGTGGATACATTAAGTATCAACGTTTTCTCTGGTAGCTTGATATAGGCACACTGAAACCAATAACCATTAGAAATTTCAATATTGGTAGTTATACTAAGAAGTTTATTCGCAATTTCAACTCCATAACATGAAAATTATGTTAGTGATACGTTTGTCATTTGACGATTGTAAATTTTTTATATAGTTAGTGTGTGATATTATTGTGGCATGTTTTAGTGTAAATCAGCAACTCGAACTTGGAGATTCAAGTTTGGTTTCATGATTTGCAATTCGTCTACTTGGACATAGGGCAAGTTGGTAAAAAATAGGGTTGTTGGTACTTTATTATTCTAAAGTTTAGTCGCTTTTACACTTCAAACTCTAAAGTTTCTACATTGCTGCAATTTAAACCCTTCCGTTAAATTGGTTAGTGGAAATAGTAAAAACTGAGGGTAAATGTGTCAAAATGTTATTTCTTAGCAAACTTGTGAGTTTTAAGTTCTCGTCTTCTTACATTGGGTTTCAAAGTGCAAAAGTGACTAAACTTTGGGTAGTTAAGTGCTAATAACACTTTTTTGTTTTACTATCAACTATATTAATTAAATTTATTTTTATTTATGTTATTAATAGATAATATTGATTTCATATCAAATTATTTAATGAGAATCGATTATAAGCTTTCAAATCTATGATATATTTATCCTAAATATTCTCATGGTAATTACTTATTATTAAAAATGACCTTTATGTGTAATAATTGAATTTATATGTCAATGCACACAAGTAATATTTTAACGTATAATTAAGTATCATTTGTGAAAAAATAAGTTCAAATTTGATTAGCTCTTTCACCTTTTCTCAACTATACTTTTACCGTCTCCAAACATTCTAGTCGAAAGCGTCATCTCACCTAACTCCAGTATAATATATTATTCTATTTATCTCTTTTTATTTGTTTGGGATTTAGCTCACCTATATATAAAGAGAGAGTTCTTCAAGTGCCGACCTTTATTAATGTACCTAAAAAACAAATGTATTTTTTTAAATAGTAAAAAACTTGATTTTACAACTAATGTTGGTGGAGATGGTCTCCGACTTTTCGACTATTCATTTTAATTTTTTCAACTTTATATATGATGATACTAAATTTGTGAGGGCTTTTTGGATATGATAGCGAGATTTTAATTTTCATTCACGGTCTTTTGGATTTTATTTATGTATATTATTTTACACACTTTAACTGCAATTTTCTGCAATTAACATTGAATTAAGGTTTGAATATGCAAGTATATGTCTTGACCTATAAAATAAAAAATTGAACATATACAGCATATATTACAAATATCTAGTAATTTAAAGTACAAAATTAAGAGTTAAAAATGATTATTTTTTAATAACAATTCAACTCAACTCAACAAAGTCTTTTCCTAATTATTTGGGGTCGGCTAATTATTTTTTAATAATAAATTTAAATAATTAATATAGTTGAAAAAAGGGTTATTGGCGCTTTACTACCCTTAAGTTTATTCACTTTCGTACTTCAAACCACAATGTATCACGACTCGCACTTAAAACCCTGAAATTTGGCGGGAACTAACATTTCGACGCATTTACCCTCATTTTTGACTATTTGCATTAGTAAATTTAACGGTAGGGTTTAATTGCAGCAATTAAACTTTGTATTTTATGTGCCAGTTCTGATACATTGGGGTTTGAAGTGCAAAAGCAACTAAATGTCAGAGTAGTAAAGTGTCAATAACCTTAAAAATTAGTAACCCACTAATACATTAATTATTTTCTTTAGTATTATTTATTTTGATTAATGAGATTTAAAATAAAGAGTTGCTTTCCCAATCTTCTTTTTAACGGATCAACTTATTTATCTTGATTGCGTAAATTTATGATCATTTTTTTTGGTTGCTTATCATATTTGAAGAAACAAGTTTATATGCAGGTATTCACATGGTTATAATGTATATCACTTTCAACCAATATATTTGTTAAGTAGTTTTAATGTTTTCTTAATATGGTCCTTTAGTTAGTACAGTTACATTATGTGGGTGTTCATTATTTTCTAAATATTGCTAGGAGAATGAAATGCGGCAAGTGTAAATTTAAGAAAACAACTTTTCTTAACCAAAGACACTAGATAACTTTGTATTGCATCTAGATAGATTATTTATAGACCTTATTGACTTATGCCTTCATTAAGGTGAAAGGATTATAATTTTGTAGGGAAAGGTTACTTTTAATTAGTCCATCATGATTGAGTCCTAATTGTGAAGTTTGAAAATAACTGGAAAGTAATATGAAGGGAAAACATCACGATGATAATAGAGGTATGCGAAAATTATTTGCCTGACTTACAAGATCCTTCTCTTTAAGTTGATCAAGTTTTGTGAAATGATTCTTCGCCTCGAGGATTAGATACTCTACATCACCTTCATATGGGCTGTTAGGAAATAGGGAAATAAACAAATTAGATGATTATGAGCAAACACTAATTTGGCAATCACTATGAACAAAAATAATTTTTAGCTTTTGCAAGTATTATTACTTATTATTGATACGTCTCTGAGATAATAAATGATTCACATGTAGTGACTCTGGCCATTTGATGACACTCCTGATAAAGTAATAAAAGTTGTTTAGCAAAGATCATAAATACTGCAACAAATGCGGATGATCCATAACATTTTATGCTTTTAGATCATCAAAAGAAATCTTAAGTATTTCTAAGGGAAATTTCTTGTTATAAAAATCTGAGAATGTATCCAATCTTGAAAACTTGTGACACAATTTAGAAAGGAGATGTATTGATTTGAGAAGAAAATTCAAAAAATGGTATTCCACAAACTTACTTATTTGATGTTGATTTCTTCCTGTAGGCCTGTCACCACGAAATAAAGCATATCATGCATGGATATGAGTAATATAGCAAAGTATATATAACTAGAAAATAAGGTAGTTGAATGCTTTCTATACTGATTTCAGACAACATCATAATACAATCACCTTATGCCTACATGGATCAACATGAGCAAGAATAATTTTGAGAACATTTTAAGCTTTAAATTTGAACATGTTATGCATAAATAAATATTCTTGTTATGGAAGCAAAGGTACGAAATCATACTGCTAGTTTATTCACAAACACGGGTTTTCCTTCTTCATTTGAAGTTATATCCCCCTAAAAAAACCACAGATGTTAAGAAAATATATTTTAGTCCTCAGGAAATTTCATCATAAAATCAGTATATATTGTTTGTCACAAGTGGAATTACTTACCTCCCACACTTTTTCGTACTCGACAGATATTCCTTGTGGTTGAACACTGTTTTTGTGAAAAGATGTTTGGGTGCATGAACTATCGGTCAAAACATTGGAGTCCATTCCCCAATGTACACTTGGTTGACTAAATGCATTAGAATATTTTCGTTTCAAGCGATCTTTATCTGGTTCCATTGGTGAGTGTCCCATAGGACTTGTGTAACCTTGAAGATCTACTAAACATTGTGATGTGTTTATGGTTTCATATACTTTTGAAGTTGTAGAACTAATTGGCTGCAAGTTTTGGTGAAGGTTAAATCCTAAACTACCCATTGATGAGTGATGTACATGTGGGGACAAAACGATTCCCATCGAGGTAAGTTCTAACTTATAGTCATTAACTGCAGCATTCTCTTGGGAATTGAAGTCTGCATACATTTGTAACTTATTTATTGTAGGTTCACAGACTTTTTCGTGGAGCACCAACAAGGCATCACCTGAGGTAGGAATAGAAAAACACGTAGTGAGATTTCCACAAAGTAGATAAATTACATGTTGATTTTTACTTGTTTATGTTAGAAAACTCTTACCCTCATGATTATTGCCTTTTGCGTTTTCTGGAAGTACATTTACAATAGGAATATATTCTTGTCGACTCATTGTTTGTTCACCTAATTTCTTTTTAAAATTTGTGATATCATCATCTGAA
Organism: Sambucus nigra; assembly: GCA_949130495.1. Lineage (NCBI taxonomy): Eukaryota > Viridiplantae > Streptophyta > Magnoliopsida > Dipsacales > Adoxaceae > Sambucus > Sambucus nigra. The sequence continues at coordinate 369,835,068 of OX422212.1, forward strand.
AAAGAGAAACTAATAAAAAGGCATCCCACATAATGGAATCATATAGAAGTATCTATAATTACTAAATGCTTTACAGTTTCAACATATTATTTTTTGTTTGAATCACAAAACTTTTACCATTGTCATATTTATTATTTTCTTCATTTTGTTGCATAGTTGTAGTAGGAAAATTAGCTCCCTGAGTTTCTTGCAGACTCGTCAAAAGTTCATTATGTATTTGCTGGAGCATCATGATATCCTCATCTGAGATAGAAGAATGTAGAGTTAGTGTTTAAAAAAATAGAGTATTAAAAATATATTGGCATTTAAGAAGAAAGAACAAGATAAAGAAAAACTGAATTTCGTAGAATAAATAGAAGAGTAACCTGAAAAATTTGATGGGAGAGCTAAATCTGTTTCTGCCTTATTGAGAGCCGCACGTGCCTCGACAAAATTCTCAGAGAGTAAGACAAAATACTGAGGATGCATAATCTCATTTATAGAAAATAATGTTGCATGGTGAATCGAATTCTCCTGCATCAAGACAGGGAAGTGATTACAATTTAAACTACATAAGTTGTTAGATTTTAACATAATTATAAAAAATCAATTAAAAGTGAATGCAATAATCAACCCAAGAAAATTAAACCAGTGAATATTTGCAAGATGTGCACAAAATTAAGTATTACAAGTGTATTTGCAAGGTGTGCTAAAAGTTTGGCAAGTTCAAAAAAATGGTACAGATAAATTAGTGAAATTAGCAATTGTAAACTTTACCGCGTCATATATAGCTCTGAGCCTTGGGAACTCTTTTGGGCAAATTACGGACAAAGAAACGGATGACTGCATGCATATACTAAGCGTTAGTCCAACACCTGCTGAGTAAGGCTGGTTTGGTTTAGGGTGAAGTATCTTTCATCTAAGTGACATGTAAATTGGTTTAAACTATTTTCATCTTTTGGAAAGAAAATTTTAAATAAGTGTACATGCTTTGACTATGTAATTTGAACAAAATATAGCTCCGAATAGATAACAATAATCATCACAGTTTTAATTTTCACCTAAATAAAGAAAATTGTCACCTTGAACCAAATGGAAAATAGGGTACAAGTTTTAGATCACACCTGAGCAAATGAGGTAGCAATAGCCTCAGCATCTGGGAGTAGTACTAGTGATTTAAAGGGAATTGGGTTGCTTGCACCCACAAGTGTGCAATGTCTTCCTCCAAATTGTTGGGTGTTGCTTCCATTTGATATTGATGGGAACATCTGATTAATACATAATATTAGTATCTAAATGTTCATTAGGATGAAATGAGAGTAACAAATTTTGTTACAAAAGAAACAAAATCTACCCCCTTTTTCTACCAAGTAAAAGAGAAAACAGGGCGGTCCTGAGCATGTGCCAAGTGAGCGATCGCATAGGGCCCCCCATCGGTCTATTTATTATGACTTATATGTTGAGGGCCCATTTTTTATATTGTTACACATAAAAGAGGCCTAATTTACAATTTTTGCACGGGTTCTTATTAATTTTTATCAATCTCAGGACCGAGCTATGTCATTGCAAAAGTTTGGCAAAAATTGGACAAATTTTACACAGGATTTTGTATAATATGAAAGGCATACAAGATTCTTGGTAGGAAGGCATCGGGAGAGAGAGATTCCAATTTATAATTCAACACTAGCTTATGAATATTTTACCATTTCTTCCACTTACACGAACAAAAGCTTGGCAGGATTGCATACCAAACATAAGAATTAACATCTGATAATCATAAGTCTTCTTTTTCTTTTTTTAAATTAGCCTTCCTTACAGTATACAAACTTATTATCATAAAAAATGAAAATGGCTTTATGTTTTTTTAGGGTAACGTGGAAAAAAAAGAAAAAGTTATTTGAAAAGAAACGACATTTTAACAATGGCAACTTTACCATCAATGCTTTAGATAGGCCTTCGGAAACTGCAGCTTCGTTAAAACCGCCACCACCAAAAGCTAAACTTGAGAGATATTGTAAGAATTTATTCATATTTGTTGTCCAACCACTACGTTGAACCAAGTATTCTGCACAATACACATCAATAGGGGTAATTGAATTCTAAAAATGAATTCCTTGATAAATAACTGAACTAAAAGAGGGGAAGTCATAGATTAACTTGTAACTTAAAATAGCCTTTTTTAATTTTAAGAAATTTTAGTCTCCATCATTCAAAGTTTGTGAGAAAATGCAAAGCTACTAGATGAACCACAAAACTCATAGTTTTGTCCCCTTGCAGTATTGTTTGGTTTTGTTGTGTTCCTTTCCACCAACATATTTCTTTGGTCATTTAACATTAGATAGATTAATAGTCCTGTAGTGAATAAAAATTTCTTGTAGATAAAATTTGAGAAACCTTTTTGTACGAGTAAATAAAAATTATTAGGAGAAAAGAGGATGAAATGGGAACCGAGGGAGTTGTATTAAGTGCATACCACTGTCTTGTTCAATAGCACCATATGTAATGAGCCCCAAAACGGCTTTTCCACCCGATGCATCCTATGTGTGTAAAGTAATCAATTTTAAGGTATTTTCCACAATGGACACACAAAAATCAATACGTTAAAAAATGATGAACCAAATAACGATTCATCTTTAAGAACGAAGCATAAACCAGCAATAAAGAAAAGTTGTTTTGTAATATTCAAGTGCCACAAGAGATTTTTAGGATACACACTCGAAAGCAACTGATGGCAATAAACGAAAGCAAGTGAAATAATAGTGTTATTCTATTTAGCGATTATTGACCAAGGTTGAGTTTGCTTTTATATATGTTTGTTCTATGTCTGTTCTATGGCCGAATGACAGCTGAATTGATATATTTAGAGAAATCTCCAGCTTAACCATTTATTACAGTCAAATATAGTCCCTAGTCTCTTATTTTTATTTTATTTTTTTGAAAAGTAAGTACTATTAGACACCTCTTAAAGCCACAAGGTCAACACTCGGACTTAGCGAAAAACAGACAACCCCCTTACCAGTTAACTTTAACTTGACATTACAATTAATGTATATATTGACATTGAACCCTATCCTTAAGATCCTTTTTGGGTTCATAAAAATTAGAAGAAAAAAATGATTTAGACTAATTTCTCATAATATGAGCTTTTACAACACTTTTAGAGGTGTAACTCTTTTATAGTTTTTAGTCATTTGAAATTATCGAAAACATATTTAAAATATAATAGCCATTTAATGAAGGGGCATTTGATACGACCCCATTCTGAAAATGTTTTTGAGAAGACACCACGTTTATACACTTGAGTATGCAATCACTCACATGGTTATTTTACCATTTTTACATAGTTATTTAATGATTTTGTTTTTGCACGGCTAATTACAGTTTTGCATTGTTATTTCACGACATGGTGTTATTTTAGCATTTTCAGTGATTTTTTAACAACGAAAACCTATTACAGTTTGACAAAACCATAGAATGTGCACTAATTTTTTAAAACATGTGTTTTTACTACATAATTACCAAGTTTAGGTAACTAACGTTAAATCTCTATTTAATTAATTGTACGTAATAACTTGACACTCAGCCAATATCTTAATTCCCCATGTCTTGCTGATGTTCATGTAAAACTTGTGAATTCAAAACTTTGGATGAAATATTATTGTATTTACACTACACATAGAATAGAGATTTAGTGTGTGGGGGGGGGGGAGGGGGGGGGGGGGCTTTGATGATATGTGATTCTGAGTTTCAATCACGATTCTTTTCTAATATTTTAAACTTCTTCGATTGGATCCTATTATGATATGATAAGATCATCTAGGGTTAGAGGGGCCCCAATTGATAAGTTTGCCAGATATTTTATTGGAGATATAAGTGGAATATGATCAGGAGATCTGGGTTAGAGGATAAAATTACGGATGAAGACAATTTGAAGAAATTCCAATTGTCAATTGTGGTAAATCATACCAGTGGTTAAATAAGTGAAGGAAGTATGATCATCAAAGAGGTAGCATCAACTTGGCCCTACAAGAAGTGACAATCCTTAACAAAACTATAGGATTGAAGGATGTTCAAATGAGGAAAATAGAGGAAGATCTAATGAACAAAGGAGACTCCAAGAAATTAATTGAAGATGAATTAGAGAATCATAATGAATTGTTTGGAACTGAAAGGGAAAGTAGAGATTATGGTGTATATTTCCGTGATTTGAGCAATTCCAATTGGGGTATAAGGGTGAATAAAGGGAAAAAAAATCTAAATACGCATCAGTTAAATTCTTTTTTGGGTAGTTAATGGGCAAATGTTGCAAGACCAAACAAAAATAGGTTGGCTAGCAATAAATTAAAATCCGCTCCATCAAGTTTGGATGAGGAGGGATAAAATTGTGTTAAGATAGGCCATGAGGAGGTTAAGGAATAAGTTCATCGTTAGGGGAATGTCAATGTTGCATATGTACTTGCGTCAAAAGTCTCTTATACTGTTATGAAAGGTTATGCAATGCAAAAAAAAGAGTAAGTATACAAAATTTGAAGTGTTCTGGTTGAAATAAAGGGTGTTTATCATTACTTTTGAGATTAGTGAATCATAAAATCAAGTCTTGGAATTGGGTCTTTGGCCTTTGGTGGTTAATCCTTTGAGTCATGATGTTATCCTAAAGAAAGATGGGCTTACTCAATTTCCTATGTGGATTAGATTACCAAATTTACAACTTCATATGTGGGCCGACTCAGTTATGAGTAAGATTGTTAGTCTAAATGGGAAACCATTATTCACAGATATAATGATTGTTGCTAGAGAAAGACTTACACATGAGAGAATGTGTGTTTAGATTAGGTTGGATTGTATTCTTCCCGAGTTTGTTACTATATTTGACCATGATGGAAACCTGATTCAGTAACCTATTGAGTATGAATGGATTCTAGAAAGATGTAGCATATGCAAAAAATTTAGGCTCAAAGAAGACAGTTGCATAGTTAATAAGACTAAGAAGATATGGTTGGAAATTAGTAAAGGAAAAGGCAAAGAGACAAAAAATAATACATGAGGTCCTAGTAATTTGGGAGAGAAATTGGTTGAAGAATTAATAGATGAAATCAGAAATCCAATGCAACAAGAGATAAGGGATGACCAAAAGAAGAAAGGACTTTTAATTAAAGAATAAGTTATTGGAGTAGAAGAGAATGAAGATCCAATTGTTAATAGTATCTATCGTCAAAATGTTGTTACGAAGAATATAGTTATGAAGAATGATAATTATTTTGAAGCTTACATAGTCTGGAAGGGACTGAAGAAAATGAAACACTGTCTAAGAATGACATTGAATTGGATTTCGATAATATCAGTCTTTTTAAAAGTGGAGGGATAAGTAATAGTGGAAGAGGATTGAACTTAGGGAAGAAGTCTTACCTCTAATCCTAAGAGAGGGGGGAAAGGTAGGGGTAAACATCAATTCTTATGAAGCTTGTAATTTGGAATATTAAAGGATGTAATGTCCCTCATAGGAAAAGTGAAGTAAATAAATACATTAAGGAAAATGATACCAATTCGATTTTTCTTGTTGAAGTTAAAGTTTGGAGATGAAATATTGATAAAGTGGAGAGTGGTTGTTTCCCCATTAGAATCTTGTCCATAAAACCCATGCTAGTGGGCCAACTAGGTTGTGGATTGTTTGGAATTCAAATTTATAAAATGTTGAAGATATTTGTAGTTTGAACTAAGATCTTTCTATAAGGGTTAATATTAGAGAAAGTAATAAATCCTTTATTATGTATGGGGTTTATGGTGCAAATGATAAGGGTAAAAGATTGAATTTATCAAGATATTTGGAGATAAGTGCAATTGTGTTTAATAGTGAGGCTTGGATCATTGGTGGTGACTTCAATATTATTAGAAAGGAGAATGAAAGAGAAGGCAGTGCTGGTATTAAATGGAATAAAATTGAGAACTTTAATAATTGAATTTATAATATCAATGTGGAGGACATGACTTCTCATGGTAGTTGGTTTATTTGGAATAATGGCAGAGAAGGCAAAGATAATATCCAAAGAAGAATCGATAAGATTATTCATAATGATTTATGGTTACAAAATTTTATGAAATTAAATTTGCAAATTGATCTTCCTTATATTTAAGATCATACACTTTTGGTGTTGAGTGCTAAATTTAGAGAGATAAAGTGAATAGATTTTACATTTTTGGATTTGGATGAGAAATAAAAAAACTTTTGAGATATTTTAATTGAGGGTTGGGAATATCATTTAGATAGGAAACCTATATACATAGTTATTAAAAGACTTAAAATATTGAAGAGCGAATTCAAAAAGATCAACCATAAATGGTATTTAGATATTTCCAAGAGGGTACGATTAAAGAAATTAGAATTTGATAATGTCCATAGGAAGATGACTGTTAAGGGAGGGGACTGTGAATTAATAAATTTTAACAAGTAACTTCAATATAAATATTTATATCTTAGAAGTGATGAAGGAGAATTTTCTAGTAGACATAAATCTAACTTTGCATCCGTGGATGTAGGCAACTCTATGGGCTGAACCACGTTAAAAATCTTTTCTCTTTCTGTATCTCTCAAGTTCAATCATTTTCTTTTATATTTGTTATAGTTTATTATTAATATTATTTATCTAAGACATATAATTATCCTAGTACCAATTTTAGACCATAACAAATTGGTGCCATCTGTGGAAAAGACTAAACATGCCATATATTGTTTCCTATTCAAATCCCTCTCCAAAGTCACCCGTCAACCCTTGTGCTTCTAGAAATGGGGGATAATATAGAAAGTAGTAGGGTAAATGAAATCATCACACCCTCCACCCCTGTAGGGGTTGGATACATCCAAGGAGTTATGATGAGCATAGGAAAAGGTCAAGAAGCAATGCAAGAAATAGTAAAACAAATGGCTCAGATGCCCCAGGCTAGACAAAGGAGGCCAGTAGCAAACCCTATTATACCATCTGGGCGAGAGCTCTCTAACACGAAGGGAGAAATGTTTCCTCCCGCCCCTATAGAGATAGGCATTTCATAAAACTAATTGGGATGAATGTTGAATCAAGAAACCAAAGATGCATATCTGAATATTCTAGATCGACGAAAAACATGACATGTCGCCTTGGGATCACCTCATCCCTTGGAGCAATCATTCTCCGAGGAGAGGCCGAGCATGTTGGAGAGGCTGAGCAGGGGCTCAACATTTGATCGGATAGGTTCCCTACCGATGAAAGATCATTATCACAAAGAATCTAAAGGATCCGTGTACCGTTGACAATGATTCGTTAAATCAAGGACTAGCGTGTGCGGGTTAGTATGAGCCTAGTAGACTTCCCAACAAGAGATCTCAGCACAAAATAATGGCTGAACAGCTAAAACTATGTCAGCTAAGGCCAATCCAAATGATCATCATTAGCAAGGCTTGATCCAATAATTGGAGGATCATTTGAGGGAGATAAAAAAATTTAAAAATCCCTTACACAGGAGTTTAGTGAAAGTATCACCTTTTACGCCTTCAATTGTGAATTATCCTACACCTTCCAAGTTCAAACCACTCGTGGTAACTCCAAAGTATAATAGAAAAATGGATCCAGTAATACACGTGGAACAATATCAATATGTCACCAATATCTGTTCATTCCCTGATGAGATGTGTTGTTGAGCATTTTCCAGTACTATTAGTATATCGGCATGGTAAAATTATTTTCCGTGAGGAAAGATCTTCAGCTTTTAGTTGCTAACTGCTTTATTCATCAGTAATTTCTTCTTTGGAGACTAACCGTCCAAAAAGGTAGCACCAGAGAGTGAGAGAGATCCCTTGTGAATACATCACCCGATTCAATAGTGAAAAACTAAAGGTCGTTGATTACAATCTGCATTGATGAGCAATTTGCTACCTGAAAAGTTATATTATGCACTGACCAAAGAACCTCCCAAGACTATGACCGAACTAATGGCCAAGGTCAATAAATCATTAATGTCGAGGAGTATATGGCCGCAAAAGAGACCAATAACTCTAAAACTGGTGACAATAAGAGCTCAGATAAGAAAGAGCATAAGGATAAAAACGTAAAGAATCCAACAAGATATGGCAAACATATTCCTTTGACCATTGTCGTTGATCGTATTCTAAAAGAAATTCGGGGGAGTAGAGATCTAAAATGGCCCAAGAAGTTAAAGTCTCCTCCTAATTAAAGATATAAAAGTAAATACTATGAGTTCCACAAAGATTATGGTCATAACATCGATAACTACATAGCCCTGGAGGATGAGATTGAGAACCTAATCTGAAGAGGGAAGATGTTAAAATTCGTAAATAAAAGAGGCTGACTAGACCATTTGAATTATTAGGAACTCAAAAGACGATCGAAATCCCCTTCTAGAAGGAGAGATGATAAGAAAAAGGTATGGGATGACAACTCTGAGGATGATACAGACTTGCCGAGGAGATCTAAAGAACCTATACACAAGGTAAAGATTCTCTCTTTTGACTGTGACTTTATTACAGGGGGTGATGCTAGTGGAAGAGATGAAATAGTAGAGAGGAAAGCCCACCACAATGAAGTCAAAGCCTATTCTTACATTCGGCAGATCAACATGTCTAGTGATGTGGACACTCACCCAAGGAAAGTGAATAAAGATCGATTGGTGGTAGAATTATTCAAAGATGATTTGCTAGGGGTGATTTATCCTCATAACGACCCTCTAATTGTCACGATGTTGGTCTTACAAGGAAAGAAGACTAGATTTTTGATCGATAACGGTAGTTCAGTCGATGTCTTAAGAGGTCTTGGATTGCGAGATAGAAAACTTAAAGCCTACCACATACCCCTCATCGGTTTCTTAGGAGAACAGGTGTATCCTCTAGGAACAATTAATCTGGAATTTGTTATTGTACCAGGTTGACCTGTCAAACTGAGAAGATCTATTTTTTATCCTAAATAAGAATGTCAACTCAGCATACAAAAGTTTCCTCGGTATGGTTAGATTGAAAAAATTTGAAGTAGTGACCTCTACCATACATCAGTGTCCAAAGTTCCCCACTTATTATTGGGTCGGCGTAGTAAAAGGGAATCAAATTAAAGCTAACAAGTTCTACTACACCTCAGTCGACTAGGAGGAGCAGAATAAACGGATCACTACCTACCAGATAGAAATTTTAGATCTGCGCGAAGAAGCAGAACTAATCAAGGGATACATTATGGAAGCGGTATAATCAATTATCCTGGATGATGAAGAACCTGAGAAAACAACACGAATCGACTCATTACTGGAGCCTACTATCAAGAAGTAGTTGGAAAATTTCCTTAGGCAACAAAATAATGTCTTTGCTTGGAGCTATAAAGATATTAATCCAGAATTCATATGCCATGAACTCAGTATGGTCAAATATGCCAAGCCGATCAAATAAAAGGGGCATGTCTTTAGCCAGGAAAAGGATATGGTTATACAAGAGGAAGTGGAGAAGGTACAAGAAGTGAGATTCATTGAAGATGTCAAGTACCCTGAATGGTTGCCCGACGTAGTTATGGTTAGAAAGAAGAATAACAAATGGCATATGTTGTTGACTTCACAGATTTGAATAAAGCCCGTCCAAAGAACCATTATTATCTACCAAGGATTGATCAACTGGCTAACGCTGTTGCGGGGCATGAACTAATCAACTTCATGGATGCTACTTAGGCTACAATAAAATCAAAATGAAGCTAGAAAATAAGGAAAAGACTTCATTCATAACTAACTAAGGTACCTATTGTTCCAATATTATGCCTTTGGGGCTCAAAAATACTGGAGCAACATACCAAATGCTGGTGAATAAAGTCTTCGAAGAACAGATCGGCAAAAATATGGAAGTATACATCGACGACATGCTCACCAAGAGCAAGATAGTCGTCGACCATATTAAAGACGTGGGTAAGACATTCGACCAGTTAGAAAAGCACATGATGAAGCTCAACCATACAAAATGTGTATTTGGCATGTGCGAAGAAATGTTCCTTAACATGATAGTAAACTAAAAAAGCATTCACACAAATCCAAATAAGATCCAAACACTGATCAATATATAATTCCCAACAAATAAGAAAGATGTACATAAGCTAATAGCAGGCTAGCATCACTAAATTGATTCGTTACACGAGTCACTGACAAATGCCTTCCTTTATTTGAGGTGTGAGTAAGTCATTTGACTGGAACGAAGAATATGAAGTCATTTTATTGGAATTAAAAAAATATTTGGGATCTCCACCTTTCTTCTTAGGGCCCCTTATGGGATAAAAACTTTACAAATACTTGACAGTATCAAAGTCGGTAGTTATCTCGGCATTGGTCCGACTAGAAAATGGGGTGAAAAATTTAGTTTATCATATGATCAAAGCATTACGAGGAGTAGAGATTCGATACCCAAGGTTGGAGAAGTTTTCTCCAGTCCTAATTGAGGTTTCCAAAAGAATGAAACCATATTTCGAAACTCATACCATTGTAATATATACAGACTAGCCACTACGATTAACCATTCATAAACTTAATAAATCAGGAAGATTGATGGCTTCAACCATATAATTAGGAGAATATGACGTATCGTACCAAGAATGGCAATAAAAGGCCATGCAGTGGTTGGTTTCATTACCGATTTTACATATGAAGAAAATATTACTTTACAGACTTCTACGGAAGAGAGCTCAACCAGTAGATCAGACTTCTCTTAAAGAGAGATCACTTGTTCAGTCGACTGAGTATACTTCTCTAAAAGATAGCTCAATGACTAGCACAGTCGATCAGGTCATGGATATAATAGAATCATCAGCTAAATAAGAGGAAATCTCTTGCTACCTGAAATAATGAAAAAAAGTGTTCAACTACAGGACCCTAACAGAGGGAAATTTCAAAGAGAATCATCATGTTTGGGAGATGTACATAGATGGATCATTGTGTGCCTCTAGAAGTGGATAATGTCTAATAATTAACACACTAGACAACATTAAAGTTGAACACACCCTCATATTCCAGTTTAAGGCCTCTAATAATAAGGTAGATTATTAAGCACTTATAGCCGTATTTGACCTAGCATCGTCTTTGGGCACCAAGAAAATACATGTATATAGTGATTCTCAATTGATAGTAAATTAGGTATTGGAAGATTACAGATTCATGGATGAATCCATATACAAATACCTGGCCAAAAGACAAAATATGATATCAAAGTTCCCATCTGTCAAGATGATTAGGATCCCTAGATATGATAATGCCCGAGCAGACACACTTGCTCGACTTGGTTTTGCCACCAAAATAGAACTAAGAACAATCCAACTAGAGATCCTCCTGCATTAGAGCACTGATGAAGAAAATACCAATATGATTGAAATAGATTTAGGCCCATTATAGATGGATCCAATACCAAGTTACTTACAAAAATGCATTGTGTCGACCGATCCTAAGGAAACTAGGAGACTCTAATACAAAGTGGTGAGGCATGTCCTAGAAGCAGGTTTATTATAGAAGAGGGTTCATAATTTCATTACTCAAATGTTTCCACTCGAATGAGGTCTGTAACTTGATAAAAGAGAAACATAAAGGTTCTTGTGGGGCACACTCAGTAGTGATATTTTTAGCCAAATGAGTAGCTACGCGGGGATATTACTAGCCAGCCATAAAAAAAGACTATGCGGACTATGCAAAGAGATGTGATACGTGCCAAAGATACGCAGTTATCCGTAAAAAAAATAGGGGCTTCATTCACACCGATCACATCCCCTTGGACCTTTTCTATGTGGGGTATGGACTTGGTCGGACCCTACCAAAAATAAGAAGAATGTTCAAATACTTGGTTATGACAATGAACTAATTCACCAAATGGGTGGAAGTTGAACCTCTAGTATAAATGCCTTATGAAAATGTCTTCCATTTTATATGGAAGAACATCATTTACCCTTCCAGGATGTCATATGATTTCATCACCGACCACGACACGCAGTTTGATAACTAGGAATTTAAAGACAACTGTTGTCGCTCCAAAATTCAGAAGCTACATGTCTCTCCTGGCCACCTATAATGTAATGGGAATAGAGAAGTTAAAAACACGAATCTAATAAACAAGATAAAGAAGATATTAGATGATGCCAAGGGAAACTAGATCAACGAACTACAGAGAAAACTCTGGGCATATAAGACAATGCCAAGAACAACCACTGATGAAAATCCTTACATATTAGCCTTCGAGATGAAGCAGTGGTCCCAACAGATATTAGTCGGCTAAGGTATATGGTTCTCAATTTAACTCACAAAAGTGACATCATGATGAGGTTAGATTTATATCTGGTAAAAGAGGTCAGAGATCATGCGGCACTTAGGGTAGCAACCTATCAGTAGAGAACCATTTGGTTCTACAACAGAAGGGTGAAGCTGAGTAACCTCAAAAGGGGGGACTACTTGCTAAAGAAGGTGGTCCAGAAAGGGAATAAGTTAGAGCCCAATTGGCAAAGTCAATATCGTATTTTCGTAGTCGTTCAATAAATAACTTACCAGATTAAAACGCTAAAGGGAAATAATTCAAAAACCCGTGGAATGTTGAACATTTGAGGAAGTACTATCAATAATTATGCAAAATGTAATTTCTTTTCAATTCTTTGTAACTCATTTTCATTTGCTCAATAAATATTGCCAATTCTCTGTGGATATCGGTGCCCTTTTATGTTTCTTTTCAGAGTGGGAGATGTGCTAGAAATTTAAAGCAATCTCAAGTAACAATAAAAAAACAAACTTCACGTATGACCACGTTTTCGGACAAACCACGAATGAGAAGTCTAACATCATGTATGACCTCACAAGGTCAATAAGAAGAAGTTACAAATAGAAAACTTCGTGTATGACTTCACACAATAATGACAAGTTTACCAGACCAAATTAAGGAGATTTAGTCTAGTCCGTCAGGTGGACAACAAAGATCAACCATAACTGGCCAAAATCAAGGACTAATCCTAAGAGATATAGTCACCATTCGTAACTAACATTAGCACTTGGTCAAAATGATAAAATCGCATGTTAGTAGAACCTAAGGGAGGATAACCTAGGTTCGTTCAACACCGATAACTAGTAAGGTAGATTAGTCAGGAAACTGTTGACCACATAATCATAAGACTAAACTACTAGTAGATAATTTCTAAGCCATTAACAACCAATAAATTAATTCAGGAAGAAGAGGGATCAAAATTATCGTTGACCATAAAGAGTTACTATAATGTAAATAAGATAAAGGTACAATGACACATCAAAGGGGATACTATGGCTCATTTGAATATTTCTCTACATCGGCTAGAGGAAAATCAAAAGCATATGGAGTAACTGCAGCACTCAGATCTCTAAGTCTCGCCTGACTACTGGAACTTGCCTTATTCATCAAATATAATGCTCGGTCGAGTGCGTTATCACCATGTAGACCATAGTCCTTGAGATATTTTTTTATCAGACACATTGGAATAGCCTCTAGAGGAATAAAAAAAGCATTTATCTTAAAAGGAGGATTAAAATGCTCCAAACAGCCCGGGATATCCCAATACCACAACTCATTTCCTTCGGCACTTTCATTACATTTAGAGCATTGAGCCAACCATGTTTATAGCCAACCTTGCAGGCTCGATCAAGTTCTTCACTCGCATGTGTGAGGGTTTCATCGTAACCCTCCATTCAGATAGTGCAACTTTGATCATGGAAATGATATGTAAGGCATTCAACTTTTTCATTCAACCTTTTGATGGTTGCCGACTGATTCTTTATAATAGTGGCATGGTCAGAAAAAGTCTTCTTCGTCCGCTCTTCCTTCACTAACTGAGGGACCCTAGCCAACTGTTGAGAAGAATGACTTTTCCCCTTAGCCCTTTTCAATTATTTTAGCACTTCCATCAAGTGAGCATTATGTTGCTCCAAAAAAAAAAGGCAACTTTGGTCTAGTTGGTAGACCGAAATTCTTAAGTCCCTCCAGCTCGTTGCGTAGTAAATTATTCTTTTATTCAAGCAAACTTCTAACCTTTCGGGTTCTTTTCAACTCTAATTTTAAGACAAATTTCCTTGTTGGAGTATGTCGAAGACAAAGATAGCGATTTCTAGTTAAACCCATTGTCTTTTTGTGAGGCCGTAAACATTTTCTCATAATCGACAATAAGACTTACTATTGTATCTTTATGATTTTGCTAAAGGTTAAGGTTCATTTCGTGATATGCAACATTGCTTTCCACTGCCTGATGGAAAAGCTTACATATGCCTAAATAGGCATCTTTACCTTGACCTGATACGTCTAGGCCAAGCGACTCCTCTAACTCTTCTTCGTCAATCTTTTCATAACAAGCACCGAATAACTGGTTACGCCTCTATAGAAGATCACTCTGAGTAGAGACCAAATAATCCATCCTAGTGTTAAATTTAAAAACATATGGTTGCATATAAGTAATAGTCAAATAAAGGAGAAGCTGCACTAAGTTGATTGAGACAGTGAAAGAGAGGGTAAAACTTTGTTTTTATTAAAAACATAAAGGGCTTTGCATTAAGGAATTACAATGATATAGCAAAATTTCATAAAATAAAAGGGAAAGAAAATCATTAAACCCATAGAAATAATAAGGACCATCTCACACCTTCTCCTTGTCAACTATAACTTCATCTTCTATTCGTCAAGTAACCACCATTTGATCCTTAGACACCAAGAACTCATTCACTTTCTCCTCTTTTTCAACCTCTTCATATATCATAGGGGGAGTGCTAGGATTATGCCAAAGAAAAAGCTTTTACCCCTCCGTAGTACCAACCTGGGTGAGGGAAGCATCCCAACCTTCCTTGAAAGAAGAATTTTTTCGTTATTCAATCTATATGGCAACATTGGATAACACCATATCCTATTACCTGTTGAAAGCATCCTCACTGTCCTTAGCAGCCTTGGCCTTAACATAAATAACCTTAATTTTTTCTTGGTTGGTAACCTTCTTAGCCTCCTGAGCCCCTCACTTAGCATTGTTAGCGGATTTCTCTGCTAAAGTTTTCCCCTGCTCCAATAGCTTAATCTGATCCTCCAACCTCTTTTTCTCCCCCTTAAGGTCCCGAATAACATCTCTTAAGTATTATTGCATCCCCTTAAAGACTGCTCCCACATCGAAAGAGGACACTTTTAATTTGTCATTCCTCCTCGATAATTGGTTACAATCAATTAGGAACTAGAAGACGAAAAGGAAGTTAGAAAAAAATGGTAACAAATTTGAAAATAAGGGAATAACAGAGAATTCACTTATTAGATTATGATTTGCCCAATTAACCAACCTTAAGTGAGGCAGGGAGGATGCAACTGCTTCATCATCAGAAAAACTCCAGCACCAATTAATCCTCGAGTAAGCTCAGGATTCACCAAAACAAACTGAGCGGTACCTTTGCCCTAGCCAACAAGCTCCTTTCCAACCATTTCCAACGATGGAGTTGTACCCCTCCTTAAACTCTTGTACCGAGGCTCTTGGTCTTTGATAGGTGAAATCTCCATAAGGACAGGTTAATTGGAATCCCCAACTTCATGCTTTTTTCTTGCAGGAGGAGGAGACCTAGTGACGAGGAGGAAGTTAAGAATCTTTCTCTTTACCATGTTTGAGGAAGGAATGTTACTCGGAACTAAGGTAGAATCCAACGATTCAAAGGAAGACAAAATGATCTTTGCTAAAAAATCACCCTCTACTTGGTGGTAAGACTTGGAACTTGAACCTGAAGAGGAGGAATCGGGGTCGCCTAAACTAATTGGGATTCTTGGTATCTCCTCAGTTGGTCGAGAAATAAAGGAAATAATTAAACTACGATAGCCGAGCAAGATTAATCCCATATTGGGATGATCTTCGACACTAATTCTCTGTTGAATATACCAAACAATCTCAAGGTTGGTAAAATTGACTTCAAAAACATGGGGAATATTTTTCTTACTCTTCTGTGCAAAATAGGAAATAGAAATTTATAGTTAGATATAAAATAAAAGACAGAGGTTAAAAAGAAAAATATCCAACGTCTGTGTGTATGTGTCAACCTAGTCCTTGAGCCTCTTGAGGACACCTGGGATCACTGTACACCTCACCCTCAATAAGAGGAGAAAACTTCCAATCCTTCACAATTAATCCATGATCCCAATAATCTTTATTATAATTAGCTAACTTCATTACAAGAGCTCTATTTGACTGTCTCGTCTTCAAATAATAATTTTTTTCATTTGTGGTACCCCAGCTATAATAATACATCAACTCATTTATTCTGATATTTGTATTAAACTGCTTATTAATTTGTTAAACCCCATTAATGACCCTCTAAGTATTTGAGAAAACTTGGGCAGGAACTACATCAAAATATTGACAAAATTCTAGAAATAAACAGTTGAGAGAAAGGCAACTCCACACTCAATAATAAATATGGTGAGTATCCAATGGCCCTCCTCTAAAGCACAAAGGTCATAAGGACCAGTAAATATTTCAGTCTTGACCCGTGATGGGATCCGGTGAGTGGGTCGAAAAAGCTCTGACAAACTCTCACTTACCATATATACCATATTTTCAATAAGAAAATACCAAAGAAACGCAAATAACGAGAAGTTCTTACATTAAAAAGGTAAGAAAGGTATACAACTCTCACAAGTGGCGAAAAAGAATTGAAAGAGATTTGGAATTTAGGGCGAAGTGAATGAAGGAGCAAAATGATGCTTTATAGACTCAATGACGTCTCTCGAGTTGCAGAGAATGGGTATAATTAAACAGACCCATCGTTTTATATATGATGACTGTTCATTACCCAATGAATTTTATTATCGACGTACCCTGAACGATTCACAATTTTTACCCTTATTTACAAAATTTCCACTGCCCCAAGAAACTAAATCGAAAGATGTAAACTTTTAGATATCATTCGCCAATCAATCACCCCAACATGACAAAATTACCTTGAAACGTTTTCAACCAAACTTTTTTGAAACCAGCAAACACCTAATGGTTAATACTCCATCCCTTCACTAGCCATCCATTGCTATCTATAATAAACAATGAATTATTAGGGGCTCTTATTGTACCCAATAATTAAAGTATGACAGGGAGCAACAAAACTGTGACACCCGTCATCATTATACAATTAAGCACTATTCGCAAGACTGTATCATGGTCGACTGACTATTCACCACAGGTTGGTAATATGACTGACCATCATCAGGAAGGCTAATCATCAACAAGGAATAATGTCTAAGTTTTAGCACACGTGGGAATATCTACAGCCTCTTTTGTAAATGCATGCGGGTTAATCCAAAGGATAGATCATAATTAGTTGTCATCAAGAATGTAAAAAAGTGTAATTTCTCGATATATAAAGGCACTCCACCTCCTTTCCTTCTGACCCCTATAATAAATAGCCCTTTATATCCCCCGTCTAGGATAAGGAAGAAAACGACATACACTCAACCCTATAGATATCCTTGAGAGTTTGTACATTGCCCTAATACGAAGTAACTTTGCATTCATAGATGTAGGCACCTCTATGGGCTGAACAACATTAAACATATTATCTATTTCTCTGTCGTTCATCTCTCTCAAGTTCTAAATCATTTTATTTTGTATATATTGATATTATTAAACTAAGACATATAATTATCCTTGTACCAAATTTAGACCATAACAAAGTTTAATAATAGAATTATTAACTTTATCCCTAAGGTGCCTAGTCATCACTCTATGAGGAATTTTAAGCCAATTTCATGTTGTGACGCTACTTAAAAAATCATCTCTAAGGTAATTATAAGAAGATTATAGAATATTATCCGTGATTTGGTAAACAATAGGCAGTCTGCTTTCATCCAGGGAGGAATATTTCATGATAATGTATTATTCAAGAAGGAAATTATGAAGAGTGATAACAAGAATGGTGAAAAACTAAATGTGCTATGAAAATTGATGTCATGAAAGCCCATGACTATGTTAAATGGAGTTTTATTAATATGCTTTAGATACAATGGGATATCCAGCAAAGGTTGTGAATTGGACCATGGAATGAATTGGGAATACAATTTTTTTGTGAATGTTAATGGGGATATTAACGGTTGGTTTAAAGGCACAAATGGATTAAGATGGGGGACCATTTGTCACCTTAATTATTCTTACTTGTGATGGATACATTTTCTTAGATGATAGATTATGAAGTGGGGAATGGTGAATTTTTTATCCACCCTAATTGTTAACAACTTAACCTTTCACATGTTCTTTTTGTTGATGATTTGTTTGTGGTGACAATGGCTGAAGATAAATCTTTGAAAGTGGTGGATAATGTTCTTAAAAAAATTCATAATCTCTCTAGGTTGGATCATAGTAAGGAAAAATGTGAGATATTTTTTATTGGGAAGGGCGTGGAAAATTCTTTTTATGAATTGATGAGAATAAAAAAAGGATCCTTTACGACAAGATATCGTTGATTTCCTCTTATATATACTAGGTTGAAAGCAAATGATTGCAAAAATCACATTGATAAGTTGATAAATAAGGTGAAATCCTGGACTAATAGATGGTTATCCTATGCATGTACATTACAACTTGTTATTTCTATTAATAGAAGCATACAAGTGTGTTGGATCAATATTTTCATGTTTTTAAGAAAGTAATCAAATAAATCGAGAAGATTATAAGGCAATTTATTTAGTCTGAGGTTGATATGAAGAAATATAGAGCTAAAGTTGATATGAAGAAATATAGAGCTAAAGTTTCTTGGAAAGATGTTTGTTTTCCTTTGGAAGAGGGTGGATTAGGTTTGAAGAATCATTTGGTGTGAAATAAATCTTGCATGATGATGCATATTTAGGACATAGTTAGAAAGAAATACTCATTGTGCATTAAATAGATACATTCCGTAGTTATTAAAGACGATCGTCTTTGGAATGAAATGGTGGGTAATGAAAGATCACGGACTTGGTGGAAATTAAGTAAGATCGAGGATGATGCTAGAAGGATAATAAAATATCATCTAAGCGATGGGGTCAATAATTATTTTTGGATATACAATTGACATGAAAAAGGTCCTTTGGTTGAATATTATGGGAGAATAATTGTGTATGATTCTACTAGATACCTAATCTGCAAAGCTACTAAGTATATTGATGAGTTTGTATGGAAGCTTCCAAATCTTATATGTAATGGTCTTATTGATATGGATAATAATGGTATTATACCTATTATAGGGAGGAAATATTGAATTATATGGGATGTTTCTAAGGATGGGGGTATAGATATAGTGAAACTTATAATTGGTTAAGATATATAGGAACAAGAATGTGGATTGGGCAAAGACATTTTGGTTCCATGGTAAAGTTTCTAAATATGCATTCCTAATGTGGATAGTTCGTTGGAATAGATTGTTGACAATTGACAAGCTTTATAAATGGGGGAGTGCAGAGTCTAAATTGTGTGTGCTACGCAACAATAATGTGGAAGCTAGAGATAACCTTTGCTTCTCTTGTGATTTTTCTAAGTCAATTTGGTGTGTTGCGCTTAAAAATAGTGGTGTTCATAGGGATATTAAAACCTTTAATGTTGAGGTTCATGATCTGGATCGACTATTAGATAATTTTAAACTGGAGGTTTAAAAACTTGATTTAGGATTTTCAATGTATCACATTTTGGGAGAATGGAATAAAAAAAAAATCGCAACTTAAGGCAAGTGAAGATGGTGTAATTAAGAAAATTGAAAAGTTTATATAGAATGCCACTTATAAAGGCCTAACATTCAGAGGAATAAAGTTAAATGGGAAATAGTTAAAGGATGGAACTTTTCAGATAATATTACGAGTATATAGCATACTCCTAGATGATAGTTGGTTAGAAGTTACTTTAGGGGAAGTGGCGACTCATATGAGACTCTTTAATGTATGTTCTTTTGAATGACCTTGTTCTTTTGCATAAGATTGTCGCAATCCTTCACAGCCTAGTGCTTAAGATCTCCATCTTATTGTAAAGAGCTAACATGGTTTGATCCTATTTTATGGTGTGCTTGCATGGAGTTCTTTGTTGGTGGTGTGCTTAATTCTAGCTGATCCTTCCCTTTCTTTTGTGGATGTTGTGTTATGTGCTGTAATCATTTGATCATTTAAGTTTGTTGTAAGAGGGTCTTGAGGTGGAGTTTTTTTTAGGTTGGCTGCTTGGATTTAGTTTCTTTTGTGGTTCTTCCTCGTTTACATGCTTGAAATATTTGTGGGTTTGAATGTGATATGTTAATGTGGTGGGTCTTCCATGGAAGATGTTGTGTACAACATTAGGAGTTTTTTTAATTCGGGAACTGATTATGGGTTATTGATGATGATTTACCACACGTTGTTTGGTTTTATCAATTTTAGCTGGTGTTTGTTGTATTTTGTGGTGAAGCTTTGGTCGTGAGGGTTTGATGCTGAGCTTTTCTCTCTCTCTTTAAGAGAGATGTTATGGAGAAGATGACTTTTGGTTGATTTCCTATGTTTCGTTTGATAGTGGCTAACATGGTTTTTATAATGGGTTATTATCATTGGTTTGTCTAGTCATGCTTGAACATGTATTGGTAGGATTATCTTGTGTCTTAACACGTATCTGTACGAGTGTTGTTTGGTTTGTTTATTGGTTACTGTATCTAGTTGGGCATTTTTACGAGTAACGATTCTCTTATCAATAGTTAGTACCAAATATATTTTATATGATTTGTATTCTGACGAGATTCACACTATAATCATACCAAATATTCTTTATATGACCTCTACCCTGAAGGGATCCACATCATAATACAAGCCATATAAATCATATTTGGTACAAACTTGATACTAAGAGCATCCACAATGGGGGTGTAAAATGCCAAACAAATTTGTAAATTTATAAAATGGGACGACTCCAGTGGTGGGCTTCATTCAACAGATTTTGTCCCTCGATTTGTAGTGGTTCTCCAAAGTTACAAACTGGGAAGAGAATTTGTAAAGGGTTCCTACGAACTTTATTTGTTCGTAGGAATTCCTACGAACTTCATTTGTTCGTAGGAACTCGTATCAATTATAAATAATCATTTTTTATTATATATTTGGGTTCTAACGAATTTTAGTTGTTCGTATAATTTCTTACGAACTAATGTTGTTCGTAGGAAATATGAAACATATTTCCTACGAACAACATTAGTTCGTAGGAATTAAATTTGCTGCAGATGGCTCTCCACCAATGTGGAGTTATCTCCAAACGAAAGCTGATATTCTGTATAATGCCCTTTCATCCGGTTCCACCAGTAATCTTGCTCTAACTAATGGTAAAAAAAACATTATTCTTTTTTTTACTTTTGGGACCGGTTTTTTGTTATTTTATATGGAGTTGGATTGGGCTTTTGTTTGGGTCAGCCCATTTGTTCTGAAACGAACATGACTCGACACGGCCAAGTCTTGCTCCCGGTAGCGGAGTTTTGTTTGGGATATTTGGCTTAGCCTATTGGTAATTAAATACTTACATATTACCAAAAAGGGTGATATTTAAAATAAAAGTTATTCATGTTTAATGCTAACATGTTATTATTGTTAACACAGAGAATATTATATTCGAGTTTGCATCAAAACTCTTGTTAACTAAAAATCATTAACTACTAATCAAATTTGAATTGGGCTAATATAATGTGCTAAAAATTTCCACCCTTTAGCCTATTCGCAAAATTTAAGGGTGTAACTAATTGCAAAGTTGAAAAAAAAAATTATAATATAAAAAGTTAAAAAAATGAAAATAGATATAAGTGATTTGGTGATATACTTGTTAACTTTTTGTTTTATCCTGACATTCAATTCTTTAGGGGTGAGTAAAATTTGAACTTCATGAAAAACAAAAAATGTAGGAGAACATCGCTCACTTCTCCTGTTTCACTTTCTGTTTCCTTCATATTTCATAAACAATTAACAAATTTTAATCTTTCTTTAATTTTGTAACCAAATCTACCCTAAAAATACTTTCATACTTGATGTGATTAGGCTTCCGTCACATGATATCACATTTTATTGTACTATTTATTAGAAACTTATCCTTTGTAAACTTTATAAGAAATCATATATTTTTATTCACCTACAATACAAATGTTATTAAAAGTTTATCTAAATTGAGGAAAAATAACTGCATGAATGAATAAGATATGAACATGTCAATTCATATTTGTTTATGAGGCTGAAGTACCTATAAACAAGTTTTACAAACATAGTAAATTTCTAGTTGACTGATGTTAACTTTTTTTATTTTGTCTATTAAACTAAACTTTCTATATCCATGTAAAATAATACCTGGGATGTTGATTCATTACGACAAAAGTACCTGCACGTGTTACCATCATAAATTCCAATTAGTATCAAACAAGCCTATGGAGAATAAGCAATATTTATTATAAAAAAATTAGGTGCCTTAAGAGTCCTTTAGGTCTTGTTTAGAAATCAATTGACTTGTCTTAAAAAAAATCAATTGCCTTAAGGAAATTTTGTCTCTTATATTTAACCATTATTCAAAAAGTAAATACCATTTGAGTTGGTAGTGAAGTAACTAGTTTTTCATCTATGTAAATTAAGAATATCATATATAAGACATTATCAATAATAATTAGACATTTTTAAAACATAGTGTTAGTATTTTATTTTAATATAAATAAGTTCATAACATGTCTTCGGGCACATGTTAACAAAACCATTATATTTATTTAGGAGTAATGGTGCATATTGTTCTATTGTAACACCACCATAAGGCCTTAAGTAAGAGTAAAATAATTTTTTTTAGCCCTTTTATTTTGGGGATTATTGTATTTGAGTCATATTTGAATATATTATCATTATCTAATTCTCATTGATTATTTAACAATTAACTAAGTACTATTTTTAAAATATCTATCCTTATGTTTACCAAAATACACAAAGTCAAAAATCATTAATGTAACTTCCATGTTCTTCTCTCTCCCTCTCTCCAAAATACCCAAAACAATTTTGTTTGTTTGTTTTTGGTTTTTATTTATTAATGTTTGTTATTAATTTGTATATAGTTTTAACTCAATTCAAAGAATGTTTTACAAATTTTTCGTATATTTTTTTCATTTTCTGAAAAATAATATTTAATATAAAATCTAGAGAATTTATATGGATAAACTTTTATTAATGTCCAAACAGAAAATTTGTTTATTTATAATTTTAGACGACTTGAGGAAATGTGAAGACAATATCTTTTTATCACACAATCGACAAAGCTCCACTTTTTTTTAAACATGCAATCTCAATACACGATGATAAAAGTTTGTCGAAGATAATGATGACAAGCCAAGATATATATATATATATATATATATATATATATATATAGAGAGAGAGAGAGAGAGAGAGAGAGAGGCAATTTCACTCTCGTTATAAAAGAACTCTTGTTGTTTGCGTGTAGATGCATACCGATTTGCTAATTTTCAAAGCATAGGTGTTATAGTGAAACAATGGCGGTGACAAGTCCCTCGTGATTTGATCTCTTAATAATTGTCATTGATACGTGATATAATGTTCCGATAATATACATGTTTCTACGGGGCCGGCTATTCCCACTCCTCCACATTCTTCTCACACTCCATTTTAAGGTTCAAGGACTATAATGCCCCTAAACCCATTAACTCCCTTAAATCCACTAACTCCTTTTCATTTCATTTCATTCCAAATTTATATTTATACCCAAAATTTATATTTACTTTTTTATCCCAACTAAATAAATATTTTATTTATTTAATAAAAAAGTTTTATTTATATTAAAAACTGCTTTGAATGTAAAAAATGTTTATTTAAAAAAACACTTTTTAAAAAATAAAAAAATAAATTTTGTATAAAATATTGTTCCAACTTTATATAAAGTAAATATTATTTCCACTGTTAAATTAACTGTAGTTTTAAAAACAAATTGTTGTTTAAATTGTTTAAAAAATTTAAAATATACGCAAATATTAATTGTTTTGATTATGAAAAAATATTTTTAAATAATAAAATATATTTTTTGTATAAAAACTGTCTTAACTTTTTATATAATATAAAAACTGTTTTTTACAAAAGTAAATTGTTTTAGATTTTAAAAATACGAATTATAAATAAAAAATTATATATCTTATTTTAAAAAAATTAACACTCTTTTCTATTAATATAAATAAAACACTACAAAAAATGTTTAAATCTTTTTATACAAAACAGTTGTTAAATAAAATTTACAGTTTATATATATAAAAGATAGATTTGTAATAGCTAAAACAGTTTATATAAAAAAAGGAGCAGCTATCGGCGCTCCCTCAAATCTGCTAACACTCCAAAAAATACATTTTTAAAAGTAAAAACATAAAATGTTGTTAAAAAATACATTTTGTGTCTTGTCGTGCCATTTTTATTTTGGCTGAGTTCATTTTTGGTTTAAAAAAAAATATTTTGTGTTATGTCGCTTTTAATTCAGTTGTGTTCGAGATAGGTTGAAAAGAATGTCATGTTATGTTATACTCTTTTTCCTCTGACTAAGTTTTGCCCCACTTGATTTTTCAAGTAAATATTTAAAACAAATGGTCCATGATTGCAATATGTATAGGGATTGAAATGTTTTTTTAACAAAACATTTTAAATGTCTTTAAAAGAAAAAGGAGTTGAAATGTTTTTTCAACAAAATCAAATGAAATGTTTAAAAATAGCATTCATGCTTTTTTCAACTAAAATAGATGAAATGTTTTTTTTTTAAGGAAACATGACTACTATTTTTAAACACTTTGAAAACATGACTGCTATTTTTAAACACTTCATCTGTTTTTGTTAAAAAAAACATTTCAACTGTTTTATTAGAAAACATTCAGCTGACACGGACCAATATATTAAAAAAAATGCTCCGCGCCAGCGGTATATATAGTTGGTCGAACTGTCTATACATATCGTTGTTGTGAACCATTTTTTCTAAATAGTAATAAGATTATTTTTAAAATAATAAAAAATGGTGCGTGACGGCGAAATGAAAAAAATACGACTTCGTGTCACGTCGTGTTTCTTTTAGTCGTATTCATGTTACTTAAAAAATAAAAGATTCACAAAAAAGAGGTTTATTTTTTAAAAATAGTTTTTATTTTATATAAAATAATTTTTTATTTATAAACAGTTTTCAATAAGAAAAAAAATAGATAACAATTTTTTAAAATAATTGAAATGTTTTTTAAAACAGTTATAAAAAGTAAAAAAAAAGAAATTTAATAGATTTTTATTAAAATATAATTTTTTTAATTATCTTTCAAATATATTTATTTTAATTGAAAGCCAAAGAGTGAAAATATATAATTTAGAAATATAAGGGTATGATTGACATTTATAAAAAAGATGGAGTGTGAGAAGACTTTGGGGAGTGCTAATAGCCACTCCCTGTTTCTACCCATAAATTAATTTCTTATAAATTGTCATTATATATATATATATAAAGAAAGACTCATGTAAGGACTTGTTATGGTGTTGACCCCGATACATGTCATTTTTTCAAAATAATAAAAAAATAAATTTTTTGATGAAACTTCATGGATATGATCTCCATGGTGAGGAGATCGTTTCCAATTGTTTTCATCGAAAAATTCAATAGAAAAACCATTGAGATGAAGTAATATGTAAAAAAATAGTATAAATATGCATTTTCAATCGTTGAAATGTTGGGTTGGCGCCAACCGCTTTATTGATTGAATTTTTTGATGAAACTTCATGGATATGATCTTTTCACTATCGAGATCATATTCATGAAATTTCATAAAAATATTCCATCAAAAAGTGGGTGAGATGATCGCCAACATTTCAACAGTCGAAAATGCATATTTATACTATTTTTTTTACACATCACTTCATCTCAACGGTTTTTTTATTGAATGTCTTGATGAAAAAATTAGAAATGATATTCCCTCCATTGAGATCATATCCATGAAGTTTCATCAAAAAATTCATTTTTTTACTATTTTAAAAAGATGGTATATATCGGAGTCTGCACCATAAGGAGTCCTTACACGAGAGGGTCTCTCTCTCTCTCTCTCTCTCTCTCTCTCTCTATATATATATATATATATATATATATTTGATAGTTTACCTTTTGGCAATTTATTTATCATTTTTTTGTGTTTTCTTAAGTTTAGTCATAATTTTTGACATTATGTTTTATAAGTATAAATAGAGACAAAATTCAAACAAAAACCTATTCTTTGTTTTTAATTTTTTCTATCATTTTTAAAATTAATAAAAAAAAACACTTTAAACCCCTATCCAATCCCCGACGCTTGCATGTGGAAAAAAACATCTATAACTAACAGTCATAACATAGAGAATAAACATCCAAATTAGATTTACAATTATTGCATGTCATCAAATCTTCTTGAATTTGTTCCTGTAACAAATCATTAAGCTCATATTTACTAACCATTTAAATTTAGGAAAATCAATGCGTGTATATATATATGTACAGAGAGAGAGAGAGAGAGAGAGAGAGAGAGAGAGAGAGAGAGAGAGAGAGAGAGAGAGAGAGAGAGAGAGAGAGAGAGAGAGAGAGAGAGAGAGATCCCCCAGTTTGAGGTCCCTGAATGAGGTCCATTTTTTTAAAATAGTAAAAATAATATTTTGGGGGTGATTTTTTTTTATGATTTTTAAAAATTTCAGTAGGCCCGTAAAAAAATAATCAGCTCATATCGATTTTTTTTACTATTTTAAAAAAAAATAGGTCAAACGTTGCCAGTTTTTAACATCTTAAAAATTGACACAGTTTGACCGATTTTTTTAAATAGCAAAAAAATTCATTTTGAGATTATTTTTTTTATGGTCCTACTGAAATGTTTAAAAACCATAAAAAAAAATCATCTCAAAAATATTTTTTTACTATTTTAAAAAAATGGACCTCATTCAAGGTTTTCAAACTGGGACCTCACTTGATCCTTCCTATATATATATATATGAAACAATATTTTTTTATTTAATGGGGAGATAGATGTAATGAAATATCTAGTCGTCAATCGTAACTACTTTTCTGATGAAAATTCTAAACATTTAGAAACTCAATTCCTAGAAGATGCGAAATCACCATCATTTTCACTTATATAAACAAGAAAACATATTCATATATGTTGTATAGTATTTTTTTAAAGAGAATTTAAAATTTTGAAAAAATATATGAATATAACACGAGATAATAAAAAAAATGATGTACTAAGTTTCAATCCTAAAAATAGAAAGAAAATATACTCGCTGAGAATTATACATACCTAATGATCTTTTTAAGGTAATTATTTAGAATGGTTTCCCAATGCGGAGCCATCTGAATTGTGGTGTCAACAACGATGACAAGTTGTTTATCTGCCATGGATTCTCTTAAAGGGAATTAGTGAGTAGTTGTAGAGATAAGAGTTTTGTGTGTGCGTGTGTGTGTGTGTGTGTATGTGTGTGAGGGAGAGAGAGAGAGAGAGAGAGAGAGATTGCTTATATTTTTTTAAGCGATTTCTTTCTCTCTATAAATGAACTCTCGTAGTTTGTAGGGGCATGCATGTTTTTAACACGTATGTGTTATGCTCTCATATTGAATACATGTCTTTTAGTTCCGCATTTTGTCTTATAGCCTGTCCTCATGGACACGTGATACCCTTTTTACCATGACATAGTCTAGTTTGCGAAACATGTATTTCATCAATAAGAAAATGGTCAAACTGTATAAATTCCGCAAAGAAACAATTCAAACTTTCACCTAACAATTGGATCACAAGAGATATTATGAAAATCTTTGCAAGATTACGTTTCAATTACATATACTATATTATAGTTATATATTTATGAATATCTCAAGGAATTGGAATTGGAGGAAATGTCGGTGAATGAAAGATTAAAAATAAAGTGAGGGTATATGATTTATATTTGTAGTAATAATAGTTATGTATGTGTGTGTGTGTGTGTGTGTGTGAGAGAGAGAGAGAGAGAGAATATAATTTATAAGTTATTTCTTTCTCTCTATAAATGAACTCTAGTAGTTTGTAGGGACATGCATGTTGATTACACATATGTGTCATGCTCTCACATTGAATACATGTCTTCTAGTTCCACTTTTTGTCTTATAGCCTGGCTTCATAGACATGTGATACCCTTTTTACCTTGGCATAGTCTAGTTTGTCAAACACATATTTAATCAATAATAAAAAGGTCAAACTATATAAATTCTTTAGAGAAGTAATTCAAATTTTCACCTAATAATTGGATCACAAGAGATATTACGAAAATCTTTACAAGATTACGTTTGAATTACATAAACTATACTATAGTAATATTTTTATGAATATCTCAACGAATTGGGATTGGGGAAAATGTCAGTGAATGAATGATTAAATATAAAGTGCAGATATATGATTCATAATTGTAGAGATAAGAGTTGTGAGAAAGAGAGAGAGAGAAAGGTTATAATTTATAATTGGTTTCTTTCTCTTTATATATGAACTCTCATCGTTTTTAGGGACATGCATGGTTTTTACACGTATGTGCCATGCTCTCACACTGAATACATGTATTCTAGTTCCACCTTTTGTTTGATAGTCTGGCCTCTTGGAAACGTGATACACTTTTTAACTTGACATAGTCTAGTTTGCCAAACACACAATTCGTCAATAAGAAAAAGGCCTAAATATATAAATTTCGAAAAGAAACAATTCAAATTTCACCTAACCATTGGATCATAAGAGATATTATGAAAATATTTACAAGATTACATTTGAATTACATATACTATATTATAGTAACATGTAACACCCCGTATTTTAAATGATTTTTAAATATAAGATTAATTAAATTACTTATGGAAAATTAATTAATCTGGATTAAAATAAATATTAACTACTAAGACAAGGTTTAGTATTTATTGATGTGAATTATATTGACTATTACTTGGGGTATAAAGTAACATGTGACTATAAATTTATTAAAATTGTCACGAGTGAAAAATAAGACAATTACGGTAATTAAGTCGGGACGCGCGTGTCAGTCGTATCGGGACTAACTTAAAGGAATAAAAAGTAAATTGTTTATAAGTAATTCAAATGGTCATTTCGATACGCCAATGATTCCAGAAGGGTTGAGATAGTCAGAACAGGGATTTAGTTTGGATCCCAGGACAGTTTTAGGCCAAACCGCTATCTCGGGAGGGAATTTTGGCAAAATTTTATTTTTAGACATTAATTACCTACGAAAATTAAAGGGATAAATATCATGTACATTGGTTAGATTAGGGTTATCAGTTGTTACACAAAGAGAGGCCAAAGGAGGAAGGAGGAGGAGAGGTTTTTAGGGCTAGAACCACCACTAGTGCACCATTTACACCACCAAGACCACCACCGCGTAGATCGGAGAGCGAGGATTACAACCATATCAACTAAACCAACGGATCAGACCTTATTTCTTGAGGCAAATGTTTAATCCTTGCAAAACTTTAGCAATAATCATGTTCATATTAGTATAGATGTATAATACCCATGTATTGCTCATAATCTTGATGAAATTGGAGAGTTAAGATGATTAATTAGAATATGAAATTGGATTAGGTTGAGACCTTCATGAATGTATATTAGAAGTCACTAATTGATGATTATTTATGATGAACGAATCTGGAATTATTATGTTCTTGAATGAAAATTTGAAGAACTACGGCTTAATTAATTAATTTGGGGATTTCAAAATTTATCAAGATTTATGCATGATTTAATGATCCTAGGTTGTTAGAAATCATATATACATGTTAGGATATCGATTAGAATTGATTAATTGGTGTTTGGGAATGATTTCTAGAGGTTTTAGAACTCAAAAATGGTGAAAACCGCAAGTCTTAGAGGTCAGAGGCGAAATAGGCACATGTCACTTAAAGCTGTCACGCGAAGCTGTCGATCGAGCGAGATGGCATGTAGTGCAAAGTTGTCATTCGAGTGAAAAGTCACTCTCGTTCAAATGAGATAGAGTCCTCATTCAAGTGACGTGTTAGAATTATGGAAAATTTCTTTTGTGTTCAAAATTTGTGCAACGTAGTTAATTCGAGTGAGATAAAATAATTTACGATGAATTTCAGTATAGTACAGAATTGTTGGACTTTATTTGGGTATAATACTTTAAGGTATGTGGAGCGGTGAGTTATCCTTGGAAATTACAAGAGAGAGATTATCCATAATTTAATAAATATATTGTAAGTAGTAATGAGAAGAATACTGCACATGGAATATATATTCGGGTTGTGTAAATACCTACTGATTTTAATGGGATATGTGAATACCTATATGTGATTTGTTAGGTGTATGACATACCTATGTTACCTGTTATCACGAGAGGTTGTGAAAGAGGAAAGTCTCATCCTGATGAGCCCATTGGGGGGATTTTTGATTGGTACCTCAGAATATAGAACTTAGGTTGGATACCATTTGTGAGAACAGTGGATTGAACGGTCATTTGAGTGTGTAGGTATGTACGTATCCCAAAGACTTAGGACTATGTTCGCCTCCAATATGTATGATGTGTATTTTTATGGTTCGAGAGAGATAACGAACCAATTGTCCTTATTTAGTATGAGATGTTCCAGAACTTGATAACAGAGTATGCACGCACCGCAGCAGAGTCTAGGGGTGTCGTATTAGTATATATAATATAGTGATGAATATGTCTATATACTTGTGACATTATCTTCTACGTGAAAACTATAGTTGAGGAAGATTATGAATTTCTTAAATAGCTTAAGTATGAGAACAATTAATCTTATTGTGAAACTCTTACTAAGGATAGTAAATGCAAGAACTCATAATAATAATAGAATGTGGGGAATTATGCATTATTGCTACAAGTGATAGTTAGAAGATATATGTCTACAATCTAGTTAGGTGTGATGACGATGACTAGAATGCTTTAACTGTACATAGGCGTGCACAATAGTTGAGAGGTGATAATCTCAAGTGAGTGCTTGAAAAGCCAACATGCATATAATATTTACTTTACTGCAATTTTTAAATACTTGTTAAATTGTTTTAAAGTCTTTTACACTCAGACTCTGACCCGTCTCTTGCAAAATCTCTTATCTCTTCTGAACTTATTTTAGGTGTCCAACCATAAGGGCACCAAGCTTATACCGTCGGACTATTTGACGTGCTGCAGCTAGTGTGGGAGTTGTAGGTCCTCGTGATTAGACGCCTACACTATCATTTCATTTAGTTCCTGTTTGGTCATTCCATTTAGGGGATGTGTCGCCCATTCTCAGTTCTTATTTATGTAAGAGAGATTGCACTCATTATACTTTAGTATTTTATTTCACTCGGTTTGAGTATTATTATAGTTTATTACCTTTTGAGACTTTGAACTTGGGTGTTTATTCTAGTCTTATTCATTTTAGCCGTTGGCTTACTATTCAGTATTATTTTAATTCATGTGTTTGGTGAATGATTTGGTAATTTATTATTAATGAAATTAATTAATGGTTTAAATGGTTATGATTTAATTACCTTTTAGTCACTAGCTTAATTAATTACTTGGTGATTATTAAAGTATATTCTTTTGGACAGTGATGCTAAGAATGAACCAACCGAACATTCTGTTTTGAATTTAATAAAGGACTGATCACCCGAGATTTAATTAGGCGGGGTGTCACAGGTGGTATCAAAGCATCATGCTCTAGACTCTTTTAGGATCTATGCCGATTATTACGTTCTAGCATAACGTTCTTTGATGTAGAGCCTTATCATAGTATTGTTGTATTCCTCTATATTTGCAACTTACGTTCTCTTACAAGTTAGTATAGTTAATGTGATTCATATACGAGTTCGGTTGGGCTCCGTACACCAAAAATTTATAGGACGACCAATGAGGGCCGTAAGAAGGAGTGCAGGAGGATAAGCTCAGCAGAAGACATAGGGTATTCTGGGAATGGTGATCGCGACAAAAATCACCATGAGCGTTATTCAAGCAAGTGATAATGGGAAAATAATTGAAATGTAGTAACTTCCCCAAATACCATTATAGTTAACGTTAGTACTATTTTAGAGTCACCCATCTTCATGAGTAAAAGGTGGAGGGAGTCAAAAGAACTATTTTAAAGAGCCGTTTATAAAGATGTGGGGAAGAGAAAGTGTAACGGGACAATGAAAGCAGAGAATCCAAAGGAAACTGTGTAGGGTGAAGTGAAACAACACCCAAAATTTAATTTCAGGAAAAATTTTAGCTCATAGGAGCGGTATTAAGTGATGAGAGTCAATCACCTCATATAAAGAAGTATGCCTGAAATTGAACGACAAATTTGGGGTAAGGTTTAACCGTGAGGTATTCCATCTACTAATATAACAAAGATGCGAATATAATTTTGAAACTTACCACAAGTGGGTAAGATAGAAACCGATCATGAGAGAAAGGTTGATTTGATTAACGAACTTCGTACGTGGCGAAGGGACGCAGAATAAAAAAGGGTTTATATTTGATAAAGGACCCATGAGTAGAATACATAAGTATGGATGAGAAATCCAGCTAGGATGAATAATGTCTATGTCGTCAAGGTTGTACGTTTACAAGTTTATATTAGCACTTCCAGAAGAAGTGAACCAAGAGGGTTAGAGAATCTAACCGAAGAGAAAGACTCGACTTAACGGTGTTAGTGAAGTACCACATGAGAGTATACCTAGTAGGGAACCCATTTAGATGATTTTGATTGATTGAATTCTTGTAAAATGATTATGGAGTCAATCATTGCCATAGAGGCCAATAATAAGTTCCACAGGTCCAGCATAGCCAGAAAGACAACAGGAGTAACAATTGGGACCAAGACTACCAAGTCTTAAGGGCGGACACCCCAACATGGCCAGTGAGGCCAAAAATAGGGGGATAGCGTAAGAAGGTGTCCTATGTATAGAGAGTACTATCATTTGTGTTGAACTTGTTCACAGCAAGATAGTGAGACCAGTAAAATTAGGAACTCTGCTAGTGGAGCAAAACAACAAGAGGAACGAGATATTTGGTAATAGAAATCGGGCTCAGAGAGTTAGTTTAGGGGTTACCGACCCAAGAGTGGTGGGTTCAAGTAGAACCAGCAAGGTTTGCAGCATATCAGTTCCTCAGCACCGTTGGTACTAAATAGAAGGACAGAGGAGGCCATCAGGGCTAGGGTCAGGGACATGGGCATTTCTTTAACGGTTGTTACATCAAAAAGAGATTTTTAGGTTGATTCTTCACTTCAAAAAAGTGTAGGCCATAATAAAATAAGGAATTACCCAAAGCGAGGCATGGAGAAACTACAGGATGAGATGTTGGGTGTACAACCTTTGTAACAGATCAGGGGTTAGTTTCGATACGGGAGTACATTTAGGGAACTGATGATCAGGAGAGATAGATGCTAAAGGGAGGTAATGTCTTTGTTTCACCCTTGAAAATACGAGATTAGTTCGGGTGACATGTGTACGTCACAAGGTATGATTGTTAACACAAAAAAAAAAATCGAGGGTGAGTCAGGTTTAGTGAGTGATTTGGTAGTGTTAGCCTTATTATATGTATATATATTTTTCGTTGGGAAATGAGGATAATTTCTTTACCACCCGTAGGGAAGCAGGTGTCGGCACTGAAAGAATTTGATGTTTTGATTTTTGCTACTTTTAGGACTTAGAAAAGTAAGACTGTTTATAACCATGTGTAGTTACTAGATACCGAGAGTTTGAGCGGTATTAGGTTGTGTGATAAGACTATCGTGCTTGTTATTCCAGGGTGAGATTTATTATTTATAAGGCATAGCCTGAAAGAGGGTTGATCCTACTTTCATATATTGTATGATATGTGATGATCAAATATAAAGAGCTATATCTTTAATGTTATATATGGATATGGAAATATTATATACTTCGGTGATTATATTGTCTAATTGCATTTGATCACTGTGTGTAGAGGCATTTCGCTGATTAGATTCAGTGTGCTTTATGTTCTTTGTCGAGCGGAGATACATAGCTCGATATCTTGATAGTAAGAGCGTCGCGTTGTTTATTGTCTTTAGTTTCATGAGAGTGCAAGAGAAGACTTTTATGTCAGCAGACGGGGATTCAAGGGTACATATTATGGACTGAGGACCTAACGGATCTCAATGACAAGCAATGTTAGATAGTAGTGTATCGGCGGGGTTCCTTATTTGTATTTCATTTTGCGAGACATCCCACACATGAAACTTAGCGAACATTGGAAGTCGAGAGAGGTTTGGTCTTAGGACATGGTTTTAGCACCTTGGTTATTATACATATACGTGAATTGAACTGGGAGTTGATAGTCTTATTTTTATTTAAGACCGGTAGAGCCGTAAAATCGTGATGTGAAAATTAGGGTAGAACATTTTCACCGCGAATAGATTTGGTGGGGTAACCTAAAGAAAATAAAGGACTTACAACTAAGTGGGTGGTTGAGTATATCCTTAAAGTATAGTCATTCCAAGTATATTACGTTAAATGCAAGTATATTATGCTCAGTTGATTTGTGCTGAAGTGCACTTGACATAGGGTGTATGGGCGCCCTAGTTAGTTGAAATTTTCAGTATCATTCTCGGGGAGAAAACATGGAAACATATAAAACGAACGTAGATGCACAGGTAATATAGAAATGGGACAAAAATATGACAAAGAGAATATATTTGCGTTGAGAGCAAGGCGTGTCACCAGAAATCGAAGAGTAGACAGAAAATGGGGTGATTAGAGTGTTGAAAAGTACAAAAAACGTACATTTTTATTTTCGGGGATAATCAGAAACTACACCGCACAGAGAAGTAATATGATGAGAATTATGTCATAACCAATCGAAGGTTTAAAAGTATGACTTGGGTAGGCGAAAAGTGATTAAAATGTCATTTTTTAAAAATTCAGGAAGGCGGTGAGAGAATACCACCGTACACCAAGTTTGGAATCTGACATAAGTGGTCAGGGGTGGTTAAGAATGTATCCTATGGAGAGAGTTACGATATTCATCATCAAGAGAAATAGGCACCTAGGAAAAATGGTATTTTCCGAAACAGATGATAGATCCAATAAAGTGTAGGCTCGTCTTTTTGAAGCATTATTAGTGGGTTCATGATAATACGATGTGCCCTTGTATAGGTGATACTTAAAGAAATATATCAGCATATAAGAGTGAAAATGAGTGGTAGCTAACCTGGAGTATTAAGGTATAGACCGTCAGCCCAAAAGAGTGACACTGACATAGGTATAGTGGAAGTACCAAAACCTTATTACGAGTTAACTTTGAATACGTCCGGATGAGTTGAGTGTTAGAATCCGAAGTTTTAGTTCTAGGATATATTCAAATTCTAAGGATGAATAAAAAGTTAGAAGATACACTGTGAGTGTGTATACTTGACTTGAGTGGAGGTTGGGAACAATATATTTCACTAGTGGAGTTTACTTATAATAACTCCTATCAGTTTATAATTGGCATGACCCTATTCGAGGCATTTTACGATAGGCCTTGTCATTCTCCTACTTATTGGATATAGGTGGGGGACAATAAGCTACTCGGGCCAGAGTTGATTTAGGACACTATGGCCAGGATAAAGATGATTCGGGGTCATATATGGGTAGCCTAGGACAACCAGAATAGCTACATCAATGCCAAATGGTTCTTTCGAGAGTTGATGTGGGGGACCAAGAATTACTATGAATGTCTCCTATGAAGGGGATAATGAGATTTGGGAAGGAAGGAAAGTTGGCACCGAGGTATGTGGGGCCATTTTCTATTATCGAGAAAATAGGACCAGTTTCATATAGGGACTTGGTTTGTCGAAGCACTTGCATCGTATACATGATGTGTTACATATTTCTTCATTGAGACGGTATCTCTGGGATGAGTTGGGTCACACTCACATCGCGCTGGAGGAGATTGACTTACAGCCTGATAATTCGTATAAGGGAGACCGGTGGCTATCCTAGATCGAAGCGAGAGGAGATTGATGTCGGAGGTAGTTCCACTTGTGCGTGTCCAATGGGAACACCATAAAATCGAAGAGTCTACTTTGGAGCGCGAGGTTGAGATGCACGAAAAATATCCAGATTTGTTCGTACTAGGTATACTTTTATTTTTTGAATTTTGGGATGAAATTTCGTTATAAGGGGGGAGTATGTAACACCCCGTATTTTTAATGATTTTTAAATATAGGATTAATTAAATTAAATATGGGAAATTAATTTATAATTAATTCGGATTCAAATAAATAATAACTAACGAGAGGAGGGTTAGCATTTATTGATGTGAATTTTATTGATTGTTACTTGGATAATAAAGTAATATGTAATTCTGAATTTATTAAAATTGTCGCGAGTGAAAAATATGACAATTACAGTAATTAAGTCGGGACGCGCGTGTCAGTAGTGTCAAGACTAATTTAAGGGAACAAAAAGTAAATTGTTTATAAGTAATTGAAATGGCTATTTTGAGTGCGCCAATGATTTCAAAAGGATCGAGATAGTCAGAAAAGTCTACCCAGGGGTTTAGTTTGGGTCCGGGGGCATTTTTAGGCCAAACCGACATCCCGGGAGGGCATTTTGGTAAATTCTATTTTTGGGCATTAATTACCTACGAAAATTAAAGGGATAAAATATCATGTATGTGGGCTAGATTAGGGTTATCAGTTATTTCACACAGAGAGGCCAAAGGAGGAAGGAGGAGGAGAGGTTTCTAGGTCTAGAACCACCACTAGTGCACCATTTACACCACCAAGACCACCACCGCATATATCGGAGAGCGGGGACCACAACCATACCAACTACACCAACAGATCATAACATCTTTCTTGAGGCAAGTGTTTAATCCTTGTAAAACTTTAGCAATAAACATATTCATATTAGTATGGGTGTATAATACCCATGTATTGTTCATAATCTTGATGAAATTGGAGAGTTAAGATGATTAATTAGAATCTGAAATTGGAGTAGGTTGAGCCCTTCATGTATGTAGATTAGAAGTCACGAATTGATGATTATTTGTGATGAACGAATCTTGAATTATTATGTTCTTGAATGAAAATTTGAAGAACTAGGGCTTGATTAATTAATTTGGGGATTTCGGAATTTATCAAAGATTTATGCATGATTTAATGATCTAGGGTTGTTGGAAATCATATATATATGTTAGGATATAAATTAGAATTGATTAATTGGTGTTTGGGAATGATTTGTAGAGGTTTTAGAACTCAAAAATGATGAAAACACGAGTCTTAAAGGTTAGAGACGAAACAGGCCTGGGTCACTTGAAGCTATCGCTCGAAGATGTCGTTTGAGTGATATGTCATGTCGTGCAAAGTTGTCGTTCGAGCAACATGTCATTATCATTCAAACGAGATAGAGTCCTCGTTCGATCGACGTGTCAAAATTCTGGAAAATTTATTTTGTGTTCAAAATTTGTGCGACGTAGTTAATTCGAGTGAGATAAAATAATGTACGATGAATTTCAGTATAAATTATTGGAATTTATTTGGGTATAATACTCTAAGTTATGTGGAGCGGTGAGTTATCCTTGGAAATTATGAGAGAGATTGTCCGTAATTTTATAAATATACTGTAAGTAGTAATGAGAAGAATACTACGCATGGAATTTATATCCGGCTTGTGTAAATACCTACTGATTTTAATGGGATGTGTGAATACCTATATGTGATTTGTTATGTGTATGACATACATACGCTACTTGTTATCACAGGAAGTTGTGAAAGAGGAAAGTCTCATCCTGATGAGCCCACTGGGCGGATTTTTGATTGGTACCTTAGAATATAGAACTTAGATTGGATACCATTTGTGAGAATAATGGATTGAACGGTCATCTAGGTGCGTAGGTATGTGCGCATCCCAAAGACTTAGGACTATGTTTGCCTACAATATGTATGATGTGTATTTTTATGGTTCGAGAGAGATACTGAACCAATTGTCCTTACTTAGTACAAGATGTACCAGGACTTAATAGCAGAGTATGCATGCACCGCATATGAGTCTAGGGGTGTCGTATTAGTATTTATAATATAGTGATGAATATGTATATATACTTGTGATGTTATCTTCTACGTGAAAAATGTAGTTAACGAAGATAATGAATTTCTTAACTAACTTAAGTATGAGAACACTTAATCTTATTGTGAAACTCTTACTCAAGATAGTAAATTCAAGACCTCTTAATAATAATAGAATGTGGGGAATTACGGGTTATTACTACAAGTGATAGTTAGAAGATCTATGTCTACAATCTAGTTAGGTGTGATGACGATGAGTAGAATGCTTTAGCGGTACGTAAGGTATGGACAATAGTTGAGAGGTGTGAATCTCAAGTGAGTGATCGTAAAGCTAACATGGATATAATATTTGCTTTACTGCAATTTTTAAATACTTGCTAAATTGTTTTAAAATCTTTTACACTCGGGCTCTGACTCGTCTCTTGCAAAAACTCTTGTCTCTTATGAAATTATTTTAGGTGTCCATCCACAGGGACGCCAAGATTAGACTGACTATTTGACATGCTGCAACTAGTGTGGGAGTTGCAGATCCTCGTGATTAGACGCCTCCACTATCATTTCATTCCGTTCCTGTTTGGTCATTCCATTTAGATCATGTGTCGCCCATTCTGAGTTCTTATTTATTTCAAAGAGATTGCACTCATTATACTTTAGTATTTCATTTTAGCCGAATTGAGTATTATTATGGTTTATTAGTTTTTGAGACTTTGAATGGAGCATTTATTCCAGTCTTATTCATTTCAACTGTTGGTTTACTATTCAGTGTTATTTTAATTCATGTGTGGGGTAAATGATTTGATAATTTATTATTAATGAAATTAATTAATGTTTTAAACGGTTATGATTTAATTAACATTTTAGTCACTAGCTTAATTAAATAATAGGTGATTATTATAGT
Source organism: Sambucus nigra (assembly GCA_949130495.1). NCBI lineage: Eukaryota > Viridiplantae > Streptophyta > Magnoliopsida > Dipsacales > Adoxaceae > Sambucus > Sambucus nigra. The sequence goes on from OX422212.1 coordinate 369,873,972, forward strand.
ATATGTTTTTCGACAGTGATGCTAAGAATGTACCAACCCAACATTCTGTTTTAAATTTAATAAATGACCCATCACCCGGTCTTTAATTGGGTGGGGTGTCACATAATATTTTTATGAATATCTCAAGGAATTGGGATTGGGGAAAATCTCAATGAATGAAAGATTAAAAATAAAGTGAGGCTATATGATTTATATTTGTAGATATAAGAGTTATGAGAGAGAGAGAAAGAGATTATAATTTATAAGTGGAAATGAATTCTCGTTATTTGTAAGGAGATGCATGCTTTCAATATGTACGTGTCATGATCTCACATGTAATAGATGTCTTCTAGTTCCACTCTTTGTCTTATATCTTGGCCTCATAGACATATGATACCCCTTTTACCTTGAAATAATCTAGTTTGCCAAACATATATTTCATTAATATGAAGATGACCAAACTATATAAATTCCAGAGTGAAGCAGCTCAAAATTTTATCTAATAACTGGACCATAGAGAGATATTATGAAAATCTTTACAAGATTACGTTTGATTTATAAATACTCTATTATAGTAATCTTTTTATGAAAATATCATGGAATTGGGAATGGGAAAAATGTTAGTCAATGAAAGATTACAAATAAAGTCAGGGTATGATATATATATATATATATATATATATATATATAGAGAGAGAGAGAGAGAGAGAGAGAGAGAGCGGATCAAGTGAGGTCCCAATTTGAGGTCCCTGAATAAGGTCCATTTTTTTAAAATAGTAAAACAAATAATTTGGGATTGATTTTTTTTGTATGGTTCTTAAACATTTCAGTAGGACCATAAAAAAATAATCAACTCAAAATGATTTTTTTTGCTATTTTAAAAAAATCGGTCAAACTGTGTCAATTTTTAAGTTGTTTTTAAGGTGTTAAAAACTGACAAAGTTTGACCGATTTTTTTAAAGTAGTAAAAAAATTCATTTTGAGCTGATTATTTTTTTATGGTCCTACTGAAATGTTTAAGAACCATACAAAAAAAATCAGCCCCAAAATATTTTTTTTTCTATTTTAAAAAAATGGACCTCATTTAGGAACCTCAAACTCGGGGACCTCACTCTCTCTCTCTCTCTCTCTCTCTCTCTATATATATATATATATATATATATATATATTACATTTTAGGGTATATTTGTCAATGTAAAACATGGTAGAGACGTGTGGTTAAGATTTTGTGGTTTTCTTATCCTTCTTCGTTAATTGCTAATTAAAAGTAGATAAATAAGACAACTTATCAATTGATGACCTAAAAAAATAATTTTTAAATAGTGGTTTACAACAAAAAATTATATGTGTTATGTCAAGATTGTTGACACCCTTTAATAATATGTTTTCACTTCAAACATTTTGTTAAAACTTCAAAAACTAAAACAAAAAAGTTTAGTATTTGGTATTTTTAATTAACTAAATCAATGGTCACTTAAGTATTATTTTAAAATGAATTATTGATTTCATGTTATAATTGAACTTAAGCCGAGAATTTCAATTTATATATGGACAACTTTTAAATTAATAACAACTTGTGTGACACCTCGCTTAAAATAATAACGGGTGGCCAGCCCTATACTAAAATAATCAGGAATCTCAAGTAGATCATTCTCAGCACCTACTGATGATTCTATAAATAAAAACGGCTAACTACCCATTACAATAAAAAGATGGTATAAAAAAATTTAAAACATTTTATTTATATCTCTTAAAATAAAACCATGCAACAACATAACTCTAAATATGATACGAGACTAAGAAAGGAGTACAATAAATATCCAAAATGAAATACCCGAATATGCTGTCGGGTCACAGGCAATACAATACATTGAGAGGAAAATATAAAAGTGCTACACTACAACACTTGGGTATAAAACCGATATACAAACTGAATCTTAATCTAGATACACAAAGATAGGAATTGATTATATCAAAATGCCGCAATAGTCCGCTACTGGCACAGCTCCATGAATAAACTGGATGGATATCATCAATGGCGTCCTTGCGGAGGAACACCTAAAATAATACAATACATATACAAGGCAAGGGAAAATATAAACGGGTCAGAGCCCGAGGTGTGAAAAACATTTTATAGCAAGTGCATTAAAATGCATAATAATTATAAATGCATTATGACATGATTAAAGTGGAGTCGCACTCTCCATAAAATTCAACTCACGTTTCAACTAAAGCGCGCAACTAAACGTATGCACATGATCTCTATATAAGTGCCCAAATCTATCTAGGGTCCAAGTAATCTAACATACTCCCAAATTATACTCTTCTAAAATCAATCTAAATCATATCCTAAACTTCTACAATTACCACTCTTAATTATTCGCCCACTAATCTAACATATAAAATATACATAAACATTTTCTTTTACTAGAATTTCTCATTTTCTAGTTATTGACATATATATATATATAAGTTATTAGCATCTAAGTGCTAAGGACTAAACTTCTCCCAATTCTCAATACTACACCGCGTTTCGTGCATGAGAAGTCTCGCAAGCGAAATCCAAACAAGAACCCCCCCGATACACTTCTCCTTGATAGTATTGATTATCAAGATTCATTATGCCCTCAATGCATAACGCGTATAACCCAAATTCTCTTATACTATAAATGATTTATTATTCTCAATTCTCAACAGTACACGACGTTTCGTGCGTGGGACATCTCGCAAGTGAAATCCAAACAAGGAATCCCCCCGATACACTACTCCTTGGCAATGTTGGTCGTTGAGGTCCATTATGCCCTCGATACCCAAAGTACTATATCTACTCAAATAATTATTTACTCTTCATTTTCACCTTACATATTCATCACACTATTAGTCCGGTTAAAATCTCCTGGAATGAGATTCAATCAATCTTCTTATATCTCTTTACTCTAGAGATAAATGATATCACATAATCATATACAATTAATATACTATTCACACAATTATAACAATAACCATCCCAGCGAGATATAACTCGAGGATGCAGATTCTCAATGCTATCGTCTACCAGGGAATCACTCACATATCATCCTGGGTACAAACGGTCGGAATCTCACACCGCCTTGGCAAAAACCATATCATAATGTACCGGAAGCGGTCATAGTTCCTCCCGGGAAATGAGACGAAACATACCCACCATATCTCACCCCTAATAAAAAACTATCACACAATAATAAATGGACGCTATGACCTGGGGACTATACGCGCCCTGCTCCTCAAGCCAAGGGCCTTACCCACATCGCGCAACTTCCCATGATAGCATAGAGGGGGTATGTTTCACATAAATATATATCATTCACACAATATATACACACATCATCACATCATATAAATGTATACCATCACACAAGGTATATATATCACACTATTTACATACTCTTATTACGCTCTTAGGCGTAGATGAAATAATATCATTATTTAGTATATTTTACTCTCGATATAATATTCGTCAATAGCTCACATAACTTCCCCACTTAGTATACACTATACTATTTCTCACTTAAAGTTCACACCTCACTTCTATTTATATGAATCTTCTCTCAATTCTATGTACATTAAGGATATTATCTATATCCGTATGCACATCGATCATCATTATTATTTTCAATCCATAATGTGGTTCAATCAATCACATGAACCTTTAAAGTTACCCAATTTGGGATTTAATACTAAAATCCATTATCATTAAGTGCATTCTAACTCTCCCTTATAAACCCATAAATATCTCCAAGTATAAATCTCAATGATAGTGGGCTTCCCCACTAGTCGCTACAATACTCTCCAATCGACATTCTCTCGAATTAAGTCAAGATGACTCCAATAATTCCTCATAAAGGAAACTCTTTAAAAGTCTCCAAAACACACTTCTCATAACACCTATAGAGATTCCCAATCGATAAACCTAAACGAAAAGGAGCGAAACTCACTCTAGCAAAATCTCACAAAACAACCTCATTTCCGAATCGATTTGGCCCCTCCTAATTGATTCGGTCCCAATCAGCGAATTGATTTGTCCCCAGCGAATCGATTCGGTCCAAAGGACCTGTAAGTATGCTACATACCGAATCGATTCGCAAGGGGCGAATCGATTCGGCCCTAAAGACCTGTAGGTTCTGCAACAGGCCGAATCGATTCGGAAGGGGTGAATCAATTCGGTTTGTTCAACAAGCTACGAAATGAGTTATATTTCTTCAAACCCCAAAATTCCCCAAAACCATTTTATCATCTTCTAACCCTTTTTCATCAACACACACACACACACACACACACACACATATATATATATATATATATATATATATATATATATATATATATATATATATATATATATATATATCATCAAAATGCATTGTATAACTCATCCCAACTATTTTATAACCTCCAATCCATATATACACATCAAATCTAAGATTTTACCCAAATCTAGGTTTTAACATTTTAAACCCAAAATCCATAATTTTGTCCACAAATCATGAAATAAATGATACACAACAATTATTTAGCAAGTTTAATCACTTGCCTCAAATTCGTAAGGTATGAATCTTCCTCGAGATCGCGTAATGGACGGAAATCTGACTTTTCTCCTCTTTCTCTTCTTCTTTTCTTCTTCCCTTTCTTTCTCTCTTTCTTTCTCTTTCTCTCTAAGGAGATTTCTATCTCCCGTCGGCTTTTTAAGCATTATCTCCAAAATACACAACTTTAAATGATAATACACACTTTAAATGACTCGGTCACTTTAATTCAAGCCAAACGAACTTAAAATATTTATGAACCCAAATAAGACCCAAGTACAATCATTTCGACTATCTCGACCCTTCCGAAAACAACCGCACCCTCAGAATCATCATTCAAATCACTTTCTAACATCTTCGAATTTTGAACTCAATTCCAATTTAATTATTCTCCAATTAAAATAATATTTATTTCTCCCAAAAATAAATAAATTATTTTCTCAAAAATCTCGGGTGTTACAGACTTCCCCACTTACAAGAATTTTGTCCTCGAAATTAAGTTAAGCCTAATACTCCAAAGCTCCGCTAGTCTCTACTACACTTATCCTCACTAACACTATACCCAATCCTCCCACTTCTCACGATGAATTATCTTTAAAATTTTATAAAACCAATTTTAACAACTAGGGCGCCCATCACTACACCAAAATGGGCAAATTGTCACCTTTCAGCCGGCCAGCCTTGTCAAGGTCATTGACCATGACAAAAAAATACGCGTTTTATGTCACGGTCATTGACCTTGACACGACCGTGACAACGAATTGTCACGGTCATTGACCTTGACACTACCGTGAAAACTTTTCCAGCAAAAACCCTTTCCCCCTTCTTTTTTCCCTCCCACCGTTCCCTCCCTCTCTCTCTCTCTCTCTCTCTCTCTCTCTCTCTCTCTCTCTCTCTCTCGACTCGACGCTGCTCTCTCTCTCAGGTCCAATTTCTCTCTCTTCCATTTATATATATATTTGTCTGTATATTTATGTGTGTATGTGTATATATATATGTGTGTATGTGTGTGCGTGCGTGTGTGGGGGGTGGGGCGGGGTGGGGTAGGGTGGGGGAGGGGGTGGTGGAGGGGGCAGGGGGTGGGGTGGGGTGGGGTGCGGTGTGTGTGTGTGTGTGTGGTGGTGTGTTTTGGGGGAGGGGGGGAGGGGGTGGTGGAGGGGGGCAGGGGGTGGGGTAGGGTGGGGTGTGTGTGTGTGTGTGTGGTGTGTGGTGGGGGAGGGGGTGGTGGAGGGCGTGGTGGAGGGGGCAGGGGGTGGGGTGGGGTGCGGTGTGTGTGTGTGTGTGGTGGTGTGTTTTGGGGGAGGGGGGGAGGGGGTGGTGGAGGGGGGCAGGGGGTGGGGTGTGTGTGTGTGTGTGGTGGGGGAGGGGGAGGGGGTGGTGGAGGGGGGAAGGGGGTGGGGTGGGGTGTGTGTGTGTGTGGTGGGGGAGGGGGTGGTGGAGGGGGGCAGGGGGTGGGGTGGGGTGCAGTGGCGGACCCAGGATTTTTAGTAAGGGGGTGCGAAATTTTTCGAGCAATGTAGGGGTTCAGGGGCGATAGCCCCAAAGGCAATTTTTTTAGGATTAACATTGAAATTATAAGAAAATTATACTTCAATATTGAAAATTAACTGAAAAAATAACACTGAAATTTGAAAATTCTCCTAAATATTTCTAACATTACCCCTAAATACGATACCCCTAAATATTGAACACAAAAATACAATACCCCTAATTTCTAACATACCACTAAATATTTCTAACATTTAAAGATTTGAGAAAAAAATACTCCTAACATTGAATAGTGTTAGTTTCCTAAATATTTACAAATGAACACAAAACTACTCCTAACATTGAATGATTTAAACCTTTGAAGGAATACAAAAATACTTTTTAACATTTAATTTAAAAAAATTAAACATTTGAATAAAAAAGTTTTATATACTTAACAAATAACTTACCTGAAAAACATTCTCTTCCTGGTACTTCTACTCTTCTGTTTAGGGTTTTGGTAAAATGTTTCTTCCGTGTTTTTCTATTTAAGTATAATAAATTACATACTCTGCCCCTTAGCTTTAAAACACTAACAAACAGATACACCTTCCGATCCTAGAGTTTACACATAGGTATCCTCGCTTACTACTACTAATTTATATCCTTTATTCAAAGTAAATACTAGGTATAATCATGATTGCACTCAAATTTAATTATTTATAAATCACTCGAAAGAATGTGTTCTTATTATTAAAGTTGATTACGGTATATTATGATTCCCCACGTTATGTTTTCGATACCCTCTTGGTTAAATAAATTTTCTACTAACCGATTTTAATGAATATCTGATAAATTCCTTGATTCTAAAACTTAATTCTATAGGATTATAAAATAGATAATCGGTCGGGTAAACAAAACATATAAGTCTATCAAGGGGTATCACAATCCAAATTATTTCTTGGACGTGAATTCCTCCAAATTATGATCTCATACCTATTCACACAATGATGGGGGAGGGGGTGGTGGAGGGGGGCAGGGGGTGGGGTGGGGTGAGGTGTGTGTGTGTGTGTGTGTGTGTAGGTGCGTAGGTGTGCGTGTGTGTGTGGAGGTGGGTGGGGGTGGGGGTGGGGCACACATTTAATAACTCTTTAAATATTTGGAAAAAACATAATATTACAAAATTGAAACGAAATGGTATTGACGGAACTTACACATATGTTATAATATAGATGGAACATTTTTTTATCTGTACTATTAATTCAATTAGGTAAAATGAAATGTGTACTATTAACATTTTTTTTTATCTGTACTAATAACATTTTTTTTACAGCAAAAATGTCTCCTTCAGATGTTAAGGCGAAGATGATGATGCTGTTTATGATGATGTCGTCTGGGTTCGGTGGTAGCGGAGGCGACGAGGGTCCTCCGCCGCTAGGCTCCCCAAATATGAAAAATTTGGGATTACCGTCGAAAACAAGTCGGAGATTTTAGCGAGATCCCTCGAGCTGCTAAAGACGGTCATCGGCCCGGGGTTTATGAGTTGGAAGAGGTGCCGTATGAGCTCAAGTTAGCTGTTTGGGCGGCACTACAGGTAATATTTATATGAATATTTCAATTTATATTTATATTTATATTTATATTTATTCGCAACTAACATTGTATTTGTTGGACAAGAACAATTCAACTTGGATCCAGAGCTACGCGATTCCGTCTTGGAGCAGTTGAGGGAGCAACACAAGACGTGGAAGAAAAATATGCGGACACGGTACTTTGGAAAAACACGAGAGTCCATTTTACAATGGCGCGGATCCATCCCGCCCAAGGAGCCGATCTCATTGGCACAATGGCAAAAGTTCATTGACAATGAGATCGAGGATCGACAATTGGCATCTCGCCAATCGGGGAGGGAAAATCGGGCTAAAAAGACGGACGTGCACTACTCCGGCCGAACCTCTTACGCTGAGGTGGAGCATAGGATGCAGGTAAGATTTAATTTATCTATAACTACAGAAATATATTATTGGATATTATTTTACTTTACGGGGCCGATACTTATTTTACTTTACTCTATTTTATTTCAGGGGGTAGGGAATGGGCCAGGGGGTAAGCCACATAGGCTCGATACTTATGTGGCTCTTCGGACGAAGAAGGGGAAGGACAAGGAGGTGCCCTGAGCGTCGCGGCCACGATTGTAAGTAATCCGACAGTTTAATTTTTGTTAATTACGTTATAATTTTTTAGTTTACTTATTTTACTAATCATGTGCTTTTTGTCGTTTCAGGCAAAGCTTAAGGAAGTGCATGAGTCGCAGTCTGATGCCGACAAGGCATCTTTGTCCACAGACGCACTCAGCCAAGTGCTTGGCTCTGATCGCAAAGGGAAGACAAGGGGAGTGAGCTCGCGGGTGGCCAAATCTAGGATCATCGGATTGGAGACGAGCGACACCGGATCATATTGGACGTCGCTGCTTCATCACCGACACGTTCGTACTTCGACGATCCACTTCCCTATTTGACGCCCTCCAACAGACCATTGTTGACAATTGGTTGGCCGAGCGTGTTCATATTGGACGTATTTGATGGCCAGCGGATAGGGCGGGGGTTGAGGGACCCGAATATCGTCGAGGGTGGAATAGTTCATGGACGTGCGCTTCAACAGATGGAGTCCAGGGTGCTCGTTACCCATGTCATACCCGGGAAGGAGAACTCCCTATTGTGGTTGCGCGAACAATGCGGCACGACGTATATTAGTGGGTGCGTCAATTCGTATGTCGTGTGTCCTACTCACCTCCTCAGTTTTATCCAAGACATGTAGTAACATTATTTTTAAGTTTGTCCATTTTAATTAAATTTGGATTATATCGTCATGTATATTGTTTTTACTTTGAATATTTGGATTATATCGTCATGAATATATATTTGCATTATCTTTAGTTTGTTTTGGATATATGATGTTTGGAACAGGTACAACGTTGCTATAACAGGTACAAATATACTGCTGGGCAGTGGCGGTGGCCATACTGCCCAGCAGATTTTTTTTAAATTCTGCCCAGAACTTGTCACGGTCATTGACCGTGACAAGTCCGCGATAAAAGTTGTCACGGACGTGTCACGGTTAATGATCGTGACAATTGGGGTCACGGTTATGTCACGGTTTAGAACCGTGACAAACGTGTCACGGTCATTGACCTTGACACGGCCGTGACACAAAACGCGAGTTTTTTGTCAAGGTCAATGACCGTGACACGACCGTGACAAAAAAAGTTATCTCGCCTCGAAATGTCACGGTCATTGACCTTGACAAGGTGAATTTGTCAAGGTCAATGACCTTGACAAATGGGCAGATTTGGTGTAGTGCATACACCCTTTATTTATGCTCTATTCGTATAAACATAATTAGGTTTCACTTGCCTCAAATAGTACAATAACTCTAAAAATATATTAAATAATACTAACATACTAATAATATAACAATTTTGAAAGGTCCAAAGATTTAACTCCTCTCAATTCCTGACATTCGCTACTTTCACGCGGGGGAGGTCTCGCAAGCAAAATTCAGACAAGGAACCCTCCCAATACACTAATGTGTAGCGACGTCGGGGATTGAGAGTTTGTTAGATCGGGACTAGAGTTTAAAATATTTTTGTGTAAATAATTTTTGATATGGCCCAAAGGCCTATAAAAGTTTATTTTGAAAACAGTATATTTTAAAAATGATTTATGTCTTTCGACATTTAATTAAAATACCTTATGCTCAAGGTGCAAGGTTTTAACAATTCTAATACTCATAATAATATATAGTTCTCAAAATTAACATAATTATGAGCTAGAATCTCTCGCTCAACAATAATCCACTAAATTCTGACTCACTTCAGTAATAATCTCTCACATCATATTAATATATTTCCATTCACTAGGCTCTTCCATAGATGGAATATAACAATTATATAAGTCTATCATGACTATAAAGCAAATAACTTTACTATTACTACTTAACACATTACAAGAATTCTTACATTCACAACGAAGTTATATCTCTCTATGATCATATTACAACATAATCTTTTCTCTCAAAAGATAATAATATAAGATCCTCACTTGCTTAACATTCTCTTTCAGGTCATTCCATACATAATAGGGTTATAGCACTACCCTCTCATAACTATCTCCCATACGATATTCCCAAAGCTTCATATAGCATAATCCTATTCACACAGGAAAATAACTTACATCATACCTCTCTAGTTCGATTTCATCTCCTCATCATTGGGTTCCCACACAAAGTCCCCTGGCCTAAAATGATCTCGAATATGCTGTAAGGGATGCACCTCCAAAACTTCCTCAAAACGTGGTCCTTTACCTCTTTTAGGACAATCTCTCTTTCTATGGCCTAATTCTTTACAAAAGAAACATATACTCTCAAATCCTCTCTGCCCACCTTAAGGAACATAACGCTATTGCGACCCTCTATAGTCTGACTTATACCCACTTGAATTACTGACATTCTCTTCGCTAGACTTACTTGATGAACCCGAATCTCTAAAGTTCTTACCCCCTTGTGAACGAAGGCGATATTCATGACACTGTAACAGTGACGCACTCACTACCTCGACGAAAGTCACTAACGCTGGGTTCTCTAACAAATGCTGCCGAATATGCCCATCTAAACCTCCCACGAACCTCCCTATACGCTTCTCCTCCATATTCACCCCCTCTGGGACTAAATTCACCAATCGAGTAAATTCCTTTTCGTACTCTGCCACTGTTTTATTACCTTGAAACACATCCATCAATTTCCTCTCAATTCCTTCTGAATCGGGGAAGGAAAATACCTTCGGTCAAAGAATTCCCAAAAATCTATTATAGGCAATGTATCTCTCTGTTCAGATGTGGTGACAGACTCCCACCATTGGAGGGCTGCTCCGGTTAACTTAAAGGTGGCCAAAAATTGCTTATGCACCTCACTACACTCAACCATACGGAGGTGCCTTTGCATAATACTCTTCCATCGACTTGCAGCCATCGCATCAAATCCCCCTTAAAACTCTGGAGGATGCCCCTTACAAAAATCTTCCAGCACTTTTTCCCACGAAGATGGTCCTGAATGGGTTTGGATTTCTTGAACTGCAGGTTGATGCGCCATTGCAAAAATGGCAGCAGTTACTTCTTGTGCGACAATACTGCCAACTTCATCTGTAGTCATAGTCCTTTGAGGCAATTGGGGTTCCACACTCTCAGCCCCTTTATTTTCCCTACCTGAACAACTTCTCTTCGGTGGCATCTGAAACAAGAACAATTGTGTCCGAACGCCTTTAAAAAAAATTCTCATCACAGAAGAAAATATAGACGTATGAACACAATAGTCCTAATAATAGGGATCTACATCAAGAACGCTTTCGGGAGGTCGCAGTAAACCCACACAAATCCTAAAGACACTAGAACCTGATGCTCTGATACCACCTGTGACACCTCGCTTAAAATAATAACGAGTGGCCAGCCCTATACTAAAATAATCAAGAATCTCAAGTGGATCATTCTCAGCATCTATTGACGATTCTAAAAATAAACACGTCTAACTACCCATTACCACAAAAAGAGGCTATCAAAATTTTGAAAACATTTTATTTATATCTCTTGAAACAAAACCATGCAACAACATAACTCTAAATATGATAAGAGACTAATAAAGGAGTACAATAAATCTCCAAAATGAAATACCCGAATATGTTGTTGGGTCATAAGCAATACAATGCACTGAGAAGGAAAATATAAGAGTGCTAAACTACAACACTTGGGTATAAAATCGATATACAAACTGAATCTTAATCTATATACACAAAGATAGGAATCGACTATATCAAAATGCCGCAACAGTCTGCTACTGCCACAGCTCCACGAATAAACTTGATAGATATCATCAATGGCGTCCTTGCAGAGGAACATCTAAAATAATACAATACATATACAAGGCAAGGGGAAATATAAATGGGTCAGAGCCCGAGGTGTGAAAAACATTTTATAGCAAGTGCATTAAAATGCATAATAATTATAAATGCATTATGACATGATTAAAGTGGAGTCATACACTCCATAAAATTCAACTCACCTCTCAACTAAAGCGCAATATATATATATATATATATATGAGTTATTAGAATCTAAGTGCTAATGACTAAACTTCTCACAATTCTCAATACTGCACCGCGTTTCGTGCATGGGACGTCTCGCAAGTGAAATCTGGTATCAGAGCGGGTTTATCAAAAGATATTTGGATCCTGAAACTCCAGAAATTGTTTTCAAAATCCATTTCTGAATATGGATGAAAGATTTGAGAAGTTAGGTAACCTTTACCGACCACCACTCTTTGATGGAAACAACTTTTCCTATTGGAAAGTACGAATGGTTTCTTTCATTCAAGGAACTCTTGGTGATGATGTTTGGGATATGATTGAAAATGGTTATAAACACCTAACTAAGTCTTTGTCTGATATTGATCCCACAAGGGTTAAGAAACCTCTAAGAGAATTTACTATTGTTGAGAAAAAGAAGTCTCTCGATAATAATAAGGGCAAGAATGCTATCTTTATGTCCATTAACGAGCATGAGTTTAAAAGAATATCTATTTGCTCTACTTCTAAGGAGGCCTAGGACACTCTAGTCACCGCACATGAGGGTGATGAACGAGTTAAGGACGAAAAAACACAAATGCTTGTTCAATAATACAATACACTGATTATGGATGAAAATGAATCATTTGATGACTTCTACATTAGGTTAATCGACATTTTCACAAAATTACATGCAAATAGTATAACCTATAGTAGAAAAGAAATCGTTCAAAAGATTCTTATGTCATTACCTACTAAGTTTGATAATAAGAGATATGCCATAGAAGAGATGAATGACCCAAACTTGACTCCTGAATTGCTAAGTAGCAAATTAAGAACTGTTGAGATGGAGTTAGAGTTCAAAAAATAATTGACTGCCCGAAACAAGAGACTCACTGGATCTAATGTTGTGTTTTCATCACAATTGACTTCACCTAAAGTCAGTCCCTTAGAATTTAACTTTGACCTCAATGATGACTGTGATTTGGATGATCTTGATAACTAAATTGCCTTGATGAGTAAACAATTTAAGAAAATAATCAAATTCAGAAATGCAGTGGCAGCGAAACATGGCAAACAAGGTTATCAAGGCCCTCAAAATTCTAGACCTCGTGAAAGATATGACAACAAAAGGACCTATGACACTAATCGACCCAAGATTGATATAAAAAATGTGAAATGTCATAGATGTGGGAAAATGGGGCATTATGCTAATAAATGCCCAAACAGATTTAACAACAATACTAGGGCTAACATGTGTAAGACGTGGGACGACTCTAGCGATTCTGATGAAGATAAAACTGAGTCAACCCATAATTATGAATCCTATATGTCATTTTATACTAAGATCATATACCATGATGATGATGAATGTGTGACTACTCATAATTCTATTGTTCCTGTTGTCGCATCTGTTCTTGAGAATGTTGTTACTATTGGTGATGAAAATGACATTGCTAGTGATAGCTTAAGGGCATGTCAAACTGAAAGCATTATTGTTAAACCCGAAGTGTGTGTGAGTTCCACATATGAAATGAATGATATAGTAGACACTTCACACCATGCACTTAGTGAGTCCGACGATGATCTTCCAGATCTTCAAGAGCTATGCACGAAAACGCTTAAGAAAACTGCCTGTCTTGAGAAAATAGTTAAGCTACTGAATGAGCGTATTGATTTACTTAACTAGACTATTAGGAAGAATGCTGAAGAATTTACAGCACAATGTGTTGCCCATGAGACTGAAATTGAAGAATTTTCCACAAAAATAGGAGATCTTTCTGAGAAAAATAATATTTTGGAACAAAAATACAAGTCAACTTTTGTTGAACTTGAAGAATCTAAACAAAAAGTTTCAAACGTGTTTAAAAAATGTTTACACTTTGAAACTCAAGCTAAATCCTATGAAGAAATTGTTGTAGGAAGCAAGTTTGATTCTAATGACAAATTTGGTTTTGGATTTGGAGAAAAAGTTTATACTAGTAAAAATGTTTCACCTGAAAATGTTGCTTTTGTAAAACAAGGCCAGAATTTTCAAGACACTCAGAAAGAAAATAGTTTTAATGATGTCTCTAAGGCAAAACAAAGTGATGATTTTCAAAAGCCAAAATCTAATGGTCTAGCTAAGTATGTTTGTCCACCTGTTAGAAATCAAGGTCAAAAACCTAAAACTAATGACACATGGACAACCATTCCTATTAGAGATAAACCTATCTTTAAAGACTTTAGTAATAAAGTCAAGTCTCCTACACATCACTACTATTCATATTGTGATGTCTACGGCCACTCCATTGACGAATGTTTTCAAAAAAGAGTGTATACACCTACTTATTCAAACTTTAACTATTCGAGAAAGAGTAGGAATACTTATGTTCTCCCTAGACAGACCACTCATAACTCTAACTATAAAAAGAAGGGAGGACCTAAAACTAAGAAGAAATCATTTAAAAAGACCCAACAAAACTTTTCTAAATCAAAGGACAATATTTCTACAAAAACTAGGCCTATTTGGATTAGAAAAGATGATTTGCTACCCCAACTCAAGTGCAATATTATCATATTCGCTTTTAAGTCACAACGCACTTCGTTTGGATGGTACCTTGACTCTGGATGTTCTAAACATATGACCGGAGATGAAACTAAATTAGCAAACAAAACAAACTTCCTTGGAGGTAGTGTTGTGTTTGGTGATGGAGTTTCATCTAAGATCATAGGTAAGGGAACATTAAGTGAGGAAGGTCTCCCCGATCTAAATGATGTCCTCCTAGTTAAAGGTCTTAAGGCTAACCTGCTTAGCATATCTCAATTTTGTGATTCCAATCATACCGTTACCTTTTTAAAAACCGATTGCAAAATTATTGATGAAAAGGGTAATTGTATTTTAACAGGAAACATAAATGAGGATAACTGTTAAACAGTCCTTCCTAAATCGGAATCTTGTAATACGGCCAGATTGTAAGATGCTGATCTTTGGCACAATATATTGGGACATACAAATTTTGATAATCTTCGTAGGCTAAGCTCCCAAGAAATTGTTAGAGGATTGACTAAAATCAAAAACTCTTTTAATCCTATATGTAGTCCTTGTCAAGAAGGGAAGATAAGTAAATCTCCTCACAAAAAATTTAAAGATATTTTAACTACAAAACCTTTGGAATTAATCCACATGGACCTTATTGGCCCTTTTAGAACTATCATCTTTTGTGGTAACAGTTACATACTTGTTATTGTGGATGACTTCACACGGTATACATTGGTAGCCTTTATGAAAAATAAATCCGTTACCTTCGATGAGTTCTTAAAAATAATTTTAAAAATAGAGAACGAGAAGGATACCCAAGTATGTCGCATCAGAAGTGACAGAGGTGGAGAATTCAAAGATTCTGGTGTTACAGAATATTGTATAGGTAATGGCTATAAACATGAGTTCAGTGCGCCTAAGACACCTCGGCAGAATGGAATTACTGAAAGGAGAAATAGAAATTTACAAGAGATGGCTAGGGTTATTCTCCATGAGAAAAATCTACCTAAGTACTTTTGGGCCGAAGCTGTTCAAATAGCTTGTCATATCATTAATCGTGTATACCTTAGGAAGAATTCCAAACAAACTTCATATGAACTTTGGTTCCATAAAAAGCCTAACTTGAAATATTTTAAAACCTTCAAAAGTGTCTGTTATGTTTGTAAAGATAGAGAACATCTTTCTAAATTCAACACCCAATGAGAAAAGGGGATCTTTCTTGGCTATTCCCAAAATAGTAGGGCTTTTTGTGTTTTCAAATATCGAACCAAAGTTATTATGGAATCTTTTAATGTAATTGTCAATGATACTAGTGTTGAGAGTAGTGTCAGTCAACCAGTTGTCTTGGATGAGGAAGAAACATATTTTACTTTAAACTCTCCAGAGTAACTGATTCACTGCCACCTGAGAGTCCTTCCGTACCAACCTGGGTTTCTAAAGACCATCCTATTGAAAATATTATTGGTAATCCTTCTGAATCCGTTCGAACAAGATCACAACTTCAAAATTTGGCATAATTTTATTGTTTTGTTTCCCTTGAGGAACCTAAAACTGTAAATGATGCCCTTTCTGACTCATTCTGGATCAATGCTATGCAAGAAGAGCTTGTCCAGTTTCAGAGTCATGATGTTTGGTATCTTTTTCCTCGACCAAACGATAAGAAGGTTATTGGCACTCGATGGATTTTCAAAAACAAAACTGATGAGAATGGGGAGATCATTAGAAATAAAGCTAGGTTAGTAGCTCAAGGTTACTCTCAGATAGAGGGAATTGATTTTGACGAGACTTTTGCACCTGTTACTCGTCTTGAGTCAGTTCGTCTCCTCTTATCCATATCATGCCATTTACATTTTAAACTGTTTCAAATGGATGTCAAGTTCGCATTTTTAAATGGAATTTTGACTGAGGAGGTATACGTAGAATAACCAAAAGGTTTTATCGATCCCTCTTATCCACACCATGTGTTTAGACTTAAGAAAGACTTATACGGTTTGAAACAAGCTCCTAGAGCTTGGTATGAGCGCTTATCCACATTTTTAGTCTCCTATGGATTCACTCGAGGTGGTAATGATCAAACCTTATTTGTTAAGAAGTCCGATAAACATGTTTTGATTGCCCAAGTCTATGTAGAAGACATTATTTTTGGATCAACCTGTCCTAATCAAGTAAAGAATTTTTTTGATATTATGCATTCGGAATTTCAAATGTCATTAATAGGTGAATTACAATGTTTCTTAGGTCTGCAAGTCAAACAATTTAATGATCGTCTTTTTAATACTCAATCCAAATATGCCTCTGATCTCATTAAAAAATTTGGATTAGAATAGTCTAAACATGCAAGTACACCTATGAGTTCGTCAACCAAACTATCTAAAGAAGACAATGGTAAAGATGTTGACCCGACCTTGTATAGGAGTATAATAGGGAGTTTGTTATACCTTACTGCTTCTCGACCAGATATTTCTTTCACCGTTTGTGTTTGCATTAGATACCAATGTGCTCCCAAAGAATCTCACTTGTTATGTGTAAAACGTATCATTAAATATGTTAAGGTACACAAAATTACGGTATTTGGTACACTAAAGACACCACTAGTGCTATTGTAGGATACACTGATGCCGATTGGGCAGGGTGTTCGAACAATAGTAAGAGTACTTTCGGCGCCTGCTATTACGTAGGAAATAACTTAGTTGATTGGAGTAGTAAGAAACAAAATTATATCTCTTTGTCTACGGTTGAGTCCGAGTATATTACAGCCGGTAGTTGCTATTCTCAATTATTATGGATCAAGCAAATGCTTAGTGATTACGGTATATTTGAAGACAAATTGACTATGTACTGTAATAACCAGAGTGCCATAAATATATCAAAAAATCCTGTCCAGCTCTCTAGAACTAAGCATATAAAAATTAGACATCATTTCATTCGTGACCTTGCAGAGTCTAAAGAATTAGATATTGAGTATCTCAATACTGATAAACAGTTAGCTGATTTATTTACAAAACCTCTTGATAATATTAGATTTGAGTATCTTCGTAATTCCATTGGTATGAGAGTTCTTACTTAATTCAACACATCATTCATATCCTCGGTAGTTGCATGCTTATAATTGGTTTCTGAGGAGTTAGGGCATGGTCGTTTCTCAAATGATAAAAGACGCCTCCAAATATCGGTTTTATGTAGGAGACCCTTGTATCTTCCCTTGCATATGTTATTGCTTGTGTTGACATCTTATATCATATTCTCCTGATTTTTTCTTTTTACCCCCGTTGTATATTTGAGCAAAATTGGGAGAGAAGAACTTGAGTACCCGTGATGCGATTTATATCTTTTGGTACTAACTCAACTAATATGAGAATTAAGTGTTTGTCCTTTCCAGGCATTTTTCAGACTTGATCGTATAACTTGTCCTATTTATTAGGGTATTGATCTGTATTGTAGTTGAGTAATGTATTTTCTTATCTTATTTTCGGTTCTAGGATGGGAATGGGTAGATAGAGATTTTTGTATAAGAAATTTAAGATTTTTCATTTTTACATACGAGTTCAGGATACTCAAGGGAATTTTGTCTCCAATATCCAAAGAGGGAGATTAAGAACACACTATATGGTTGACTTACTTGAGTCTGTGTCATATAGGCGTTCCAACAAATTTGAATATCGAGACAAAATCGCTTTAGATTTTTCCGCGTTACTCTATCTCGGAAAAGGCATTCAAAGCGTAATAAAAAAGTATCCCAGTCCAAGCGCCAAGAGATAAACGACAAAGGGAAGTATTTTTTCTTGAACCACATCAGAACACACACAACACACACTACATATTTCTTTTTTATGTGTGCGAAATTTTTTAAGTAGTTAGACCTCATCAAAACATATTTTTTTTAAAAGTCATTAAATTTTTTTAATCATGTTAAATAATTTTCTTGATTAATTAAACTTTTGTTTTAATATGTTTGAGGCTAAAATGGAAATATTTTTTTGGTGAAAAGCTTTGTAGATGCAATTGGAATTTTTCAAAACTTAAAAATGCCATATGCATTTTGTTAAACCTGTTAGTTTTCTCAACCTTTTGAGTTTCTTTACATCCGAGATATTGCATCCAAACCATAGGTTTGATCTCGAGTCATCAACGGCCACAAGCTAGTTAGAGCCTCAATCCTCGTGACCCCTGATCTTGAGATCTGAGGCTATCTATTTCAACCAATCCATATCACAATATTCACCGACCCTTTTTTGCCTACTCTCAGACCCTTGGATTATAACCGTTTGACAAGAACAGATCCCCGTCGTCCGCTGGTAACTAACCCTTCGAGATCTTTTCGTTGCTGGTATATAATTCTTGGATTAGGGTTTCGCCTTGTTGGTTAGAGAAATTAAAAAGAGAGAGAAGCGGTGCTGAGTGAAACCGAGAAGAGAGAGAACCGGCGCTGAGTGAAACCAAGAGAGAGAGAGAGAGCTGTGAGAAAATCGAGAAGAAGAGAGAGCAGACTCCGTGCTGGATTTCTCATCCGACGCCGGACAAGGTGATAGAGGGAGAGCAGGTCTCTGATTGAGAAACCGAGAGAGAGAGAGAGAAACCTTCTTTCAAAACCAATTGTTAGAAACAGCTGTCTTTGACAGCTGTTATAAGAAGTGTGCAAAACTTTGAAGGGGGATAGTTGAATTGTGTT
This sequence comes from Sambucus nigra, assembly GCA_949130495.1. Lineage (NCBI taxonomy): Eukaryota > Viridiplantae > Streptophyta > Magnoliopsida > Dipsacales > Adoxaceae > Sambucus > Sambucus nigra. The sequence goes on from OX422212.1 coordinate 369,893,279, forward strand.
GTGTATATTTACAATTTTTTGGAAACAAAGGTTCAGTCCTTTGGGCATTCAAGTTTTTGTGGGTACGTGGGGCAGATCCAATGGGCCAAGTCGCGCGCGCGCCGTCGCCGTCCGGCCCGTGTCCGGGTCCTGGGTCTTGGGCTTGGGCTCATTAAGAATTAACTTTTTGGACAAATAAATTAACGTTTTTGGGCATTAAAAATTAATTTTTTAACGGTAATTAATTCCGAAAAATTAAAACGTGTTTTATTCCGTGTTGATTTCTTCAACCGAGTTGCCCACTATTTCCAGAATTTTCTCCACGTTGTTTACTAACGTCTCTTTTCTTTTTGCCCCATAAAAGAGGTGGGTAGCCTCCGTTTTTTAACACAGAGTTATCTCCCAAAAATAAATTTTCTGCAAACAGTTCTTGAACCTCCGAATTTTAACAGAAATAATTATTCATTCCCTGAATAATTATAGCGACACAGAAATATATAATCTTTCCCAGATTATTTATATTTATCTTGATCGAGCAGTATATGTACACAGAATGGGTGTTTGTTGAGCGAATCAGATTCGTGCTGCCGATTCGTATTATTTTCGACGCTGTTTTATCCTGGGGGTGACGGGGCTGTACACTGTCGGCACAAATTGGAGGCAGAGCCGTGAAACACCTTAAAGAGAGCGACATTGTCCGCGACTCAGCCGTGTTCTTCGCTGTCCAGTTTTCGGAATTCTTATATAATTTTTCTGCCCCAGAATTATTTGCTCCAAAAATTGGGTAATTTCGTTCCTGAATTTAATTCTGCATTTAATTGTTTATTACTGCAATAACAATTTTAAGGTGTTCTTATTCTGCCATGGACGAAATCAACTCAAGTAACCTAAATAAGCCTTTTAAGTATGAAGGCACTCATTTTAAACGTTGGAGCAAAAAATTGCTATTTTATTTAACTACGAAAAAAGTCGCATCATGTGTTCAATTTGACAAACCCGTAGTAAATAATCCACCTACTGTTGAGGAAAGCAAAACAATTAGAACTTGGGAGGAAAATGATTTTTTGTGCAAGAACTATATTCTGAATGCTCTAAGTGACGAACTTTATGACTATTATGCCAATTATAAAACTACGAAAGATGTTTGGGTTGCACTCTTTAAAAAATATGACACGGAGGAGGCGGGTGCTAAAAAATATGCCGTCAACCGTTATTTGAAATTTCAAATGACGGATGACAAATCTGTTGTTGCTCAAACCCACGATTTGCAAATGATTGCCCATGAAATTATTTCCGAGGGCATGGCTTTAGATGAGCAATTTCAGGTGGCTGTAATTATTGATAAATTGCCTCCACTGTTCAAAGAGTTTAAAAATATTTTGAGGCATAAGTCTAAAGAATTCTCACTAGAGTCATTAATTACTAAATTGAGAATTGAGGAGGAATCCCGAAAACAGGACTATAAAGATGAAATTCTTGTTGTGTCTAACAACAAAAATCAGAAAAAGAACCACACTCCAGTTGTTTTAAAGGCAAACGGGAAAAATATGAAAAATCAGAAAAAGAGCCACAACCAGAATTTTAAAAATCAGACTCAGACTCAGAATAAGTATAAGAACCCTGGAAATGGACAGTCTAGCAACTCGGGACAGTTTCTCTGTTTCAAGTGTGGCAAGCCTGGCCATATGGCTCGCAAATGTCACAATGTGCCACAAGCACAAGCGAATTTGACCGAAGAGGACCTATGTGCTATGATTTCAGAAATCAACATGGTTAGCGGTGCCGAAGGGTGGTGGTTGGATACTGGCGCTTCCCGCCATATCTGTTATGACCGTAGTCTGTTTAAGACTTATTCTGAGACTGCAGATAAGAAGGTGTTGTTGGGTGATTCTCACTCCACCGGGGTTGCTGGTACTGGAAATGTGGAATTAAAATTCACTTCGGGAAAGACTGTTATCCTCAAAGATGTTCTTCACACTCCCGAGATAAGGAAAAATTTGGTTTCGGGCTATCTTCTCAACAAAGCTGGCTTTACTCAAACTATTGGTGCTGATTTATTTACTTTGACCAAAAATGGAATTTTTGTAGGCAAGGGTTATGCCACTGATGGGATGTTTAAATTGAATGTTGATGCAATGAATAAAATTTCTCCTTCTGCTTATATTGCTTGTTCATTTAATATTTGGCATGCTAGGCTTTGTCATGTTAATAAACGACTTGTTAAAAATATGAGCACTTTAGGATTAATTCCCGAATTATCATTAAATGATTTTGAAAAATGTGAATGGTGTAGTCAAGCAAAAATCACTAAGACACCACATAAATCTGTTTTTAGAGAATCTGAACCACTTGATTTAATTCATTCGGATATTTATGAATTGGATGGTGTCACAACTAGAAATGGCAAACGTTATTTTATAACTTTTATTGATGATTGTTCCGATTATTCATTTGTGTATTTAATGAAAAATAAAAGTGAAGCGTTTGACATGTTTAAAATTTTCCTTAATGAAATTGAAAATCAATCTAATCGGAAAATAAAAGGTTACGTAGTGATAGAGGCACCGAATATGATTCTGGACCATTTATTGAATTTTATAAAACCCACGGTATTATTCACGAAAGGGATGGGACTAAAGCCCTTGGATAAATGAGTCATTTGTGATGGTAACCCAACATATAGACTGGAGATCCCAAGAAATATGTTCATAGGGTAATAACAAGTCACAAGTGATATGGGTTGAATCATGCGATTATTAATTAAAATAGAACGGGGTTTTACTCCGAGTCCATCCCTAAGGAGCATGATATCCTGAAGCGAGTTAAGGATGAGTTATGATAACTCTTAATGAGATCTATATCTTTATTTTGAGTGGGGTACTTAGCTACAGGAGTATTCTTGAGAGACTCACCTATGTGAATGTGGAAGTGTGGCCGCTTCCTATGGATATTTTGGGCAAATTCCTAAAGCGTTCACTATACTGGGATAGAAGCACATGGCCGTAACGTGCTAGCTATTAGACTTACACCCAAGTAGGGTTATGTGTGGGATGTTGTCAGAGATAGAGTTCAAAACTACGGTTACTCTAGTATATTCTGAATCATCTTTACTACGTAAAGGTTCAAATCGAAAGACACCTTTGCTTATGCACAATTCTATTAATTATTGCTCGATAAAATGTTTTCAAGTTTTATAAGTGGGGGATTGTTGGAAACAGCTGTCTTTGACAGCTGTTATAAGAAGTGTGCAAAACTTTGAAACAGCCTTTAGGCTGTGTCCCACATCGGTGGGATAGTTGAATTGTGTTGTGTATATTTACAATTTTTTGGGAACAAAGGTTCAGCCCTTTGGGCATTCAAGTTTTTGTGGGTATGTGGGGCAGACCCAATGGGCCAAGTCACACACGCGCGCGCGCGTCGCCGCCGTCCGTCCGGCCCGGCCCGTGCCCGTGTCCGGGTCCTGGGTCTTGGGCTTAGGCTTGGGCTCATTAAGAATTAATTTTTTGGACAAATAAATTAACGTTTTTGGGCTTTAAAAATTAATTTTTTAACGGTAATTAATTCCGAAAAATTAAAACGTGTTTTATTCCGTGTTGATTTCTTCAACCGAGTTGCCCACTATTTCCAGAATTTTCTCCACGTTGTTTACCAACATCTCTTTTCTTTTTGCCCCATAAAAGAAATGGGTAGCCTCCGTTTTTTAACACAGAGTTATCTCCCAAAAATAAATTTTCTGCAAAAAGTTCTTGAACCTCCGAATTTTAACAGAAATAATTATTCATTCCCTGAATAATTATAGCGACACCGAAATATATAATCTTTCCTAGATTATTTATATTTATCTTGATCGAGCAGTATATGTACACAGAATGAGTGTTTGTTGAGGAAATCAGATTCGTGCTGCTGATTCGTATTATTTTCGAGGCTGTTTTATCCTGGGGGTGACGGGGCTATACACTGTCGGCACAAATTGGAGGCAGAGTCGCGAAACACCTTAAAGAGAGCGACATTGTCCGCGACTCAGCCGTGTTCTTCGCTGTCCAGTTTCCGGAATTCTTATATAATTTTTCTGCCCCAGAATTATTTGCTCCAAAAATTGGGTAATTTCGTTCCTGAATTTAATTCTTCATTTAATTGTTTATTACTGCAACAACACCAATTATACCACGAGTCTTATATTGACCAAAAAAGTCCAAACTGTAAACCCATTCACTTGAGAGTTAAATACATTTGGGTTTTTTTTTATGTTGGGATATTGGTGGTGTTCTTGTGTTGAAGACCTCTTTAACTCTATATTTCCCTAAGAACCCATTTAGTTCACTTGTAAGATTCTTCTAGGGTTCTTTAATTTCTTTTTTTTGGATCATTTTAATTGGTGGTTGTTGTTGCTGATTGATCCAAGCTAAGTAATCTCAAATTTATTTTGAGAAATTTGACTTCTGATATTTTTGTGTATATTCTCATATCTGAAATTTTTTGTTTCAAAATATTGGTTCACATTTTGTGAAATTAAATTGAACATAAGTAGATTTTGTTTGAAACAAAAACTTGAGATATTTTTTTTGTGACAGATCTGAAAAAAATTTTGAAGTCATATTGTTCAAAGCACATTTGAAATTACCTGCATTGAATATATATATGGCTTGTAATTTGTAGGTATCTTCTTATATTATTCATTGAGAGGGTGAGAAGCATTTTACACGTTTAGTTAATTCACAAACACTATCACTCTCACACGAACACATAGGATTTGTGGTTCTTGGTGAGATATTTTGTTTGTGGGGCTGCTGAAATCTGGGATTCAAGGACAATAAAGAAGTTGCGTGGAGAAGAACAAATCAAGATAGAATGCCTTTAAGAGTGGGGTAACTCGGGTAGGTACGTTTTCTGATCTTGTATTTTGATTCTTAGTTGCATTCTTTAGGATTGTAACTTGGTTGTGATTTTAGTGGACTTTTCCATTTTGCTCCATAGATGGAGCCGTGGACGTTTCCCTAATTTTAGGGTTTTACCACGTTAAAAAATCGCTTGTTAATTTGCTTTAAGTGTTCTTAATTACTTTGGCCTACAATATCAAACTCGAGACTTAATTGAGGTTTTGAATTTTAAAAACCTAAGGTTATCTATCTAACAAGTCTAAAGATCATATTCAGAAAATTGTTTTAACACATCTAGTGTTTATTTTGAAAAGAGTTTCATCCAACGAGTTTATTTCGGAGTTTACTAAAAGTATAACTTTTTGTTATTAATCTTGTAAATAAGTTTTTCAAAATCCAAACAAGGAACCCCCCCGATACACTACTCCTTGGCAGTATTGATTATCAAGATTCATTATGCCCTCAATGGATGATGCATATAACCCAAATTCTCTTATACTATAAATTATTTATTATTCTCAATTCTCAACAGTACATGGCGTTTCGTGGGTGGGACGTCTCGCAAATGAAATCCAAATAAGGAACCCCCCGATACACTACTCCTTGCCAATGTTGGTCATTGAGGTCCATTATGCCCTCGATACCCAAAGTACTATATCTAATCAAATAATTATTTTGTCTTTATTTTCACCTTACATATTCATCACACTATTAGTCTGGTTAAAATCTCCCGGAATGAGATCCAATCAATCTTCTTATATCTCTTTACTCTAGAGATAAATGATATCACATAATCATATACAATTAATATACTATTCACACAATTATAACAATAACCATCCCAGTGAGCTATAACTCGAGGATGCAGATTCTCAATGCTATCGTCTACCAGGGAATCACTCACATACCATTCTGGGTACAAACGGTCGGAATCTCACACCGCCTTGGCAAAAACCATATCACAACGTACCGGAAGCGATCACAGTTCCTCCCGGGAAATGAGACGAAACATACCCACCGTGTCTCACCCCTAATAAAAAATATCACATAATAATAAATGGACGTTATGACCTGGGGACTATACGTTCCTCGCTCCTCAAGCCAGGGGCCTCACCCACATCGCGTAACTTCCCATGATAGCATAGAGGGGGTATGCTTCATATAAATATATATCATTCACACAAGATATACACACATCATCACATTATATAAATCTATACCATCACACAAGGTATATATATTACACTATTTGCATACTTTTATTACGCTCTTAGGCATAGATGAAATAATATCATTATTTAGTATATTTTACTCTCGATATACTATTCTTCAATAGCTTACATGACTTTCCCACTTAGTATACACTATACTATTTCTCACTTGAAGTTAACACCTTACTTCAATTTATATGAATCGTCTCTCAATTCTATTTACATTAAGGATATTCTTTATATCCATATGCACATCGATCAACATTATTATTTTCAATCGATAATGTGGTTCAATCAATCATATGAACCTTTAAAGTTATCCAATTTGGGATTTAATACTAAAATCCATTATCATTAAGCGCATTCTAACTCTCCCTTATAAACTCATAAATATCTCCAAGTATAAATCTCAAGATAGGGGGATTCCCCACTAGTCGCTACAATACTCTCCAATCGACATTCTCTCGAATTAAGTCAAGATGACTCCAATAATTCCTCATAAAGGAAACTCCCTAAAAGTATCCAAAACACACTTTTGATAACACCTATAGAGCTTCCCAATCAATAAACCTAAACAAAACGGAGCGAAACTCACTCTAGAAAAATCTCGCAAAACAACCTCATTTCCGAATCGATTCGGCCCCTCCGAATTGATTCGGTCCCAATCAGCGAATCGATTCGGCCCCAGCGAATCAATTCGGTCCAAAGGACCTGTAAGTCTGCTACATACCGAATCAATTCACAAGGGGTGAATTGATTCGGCCCTAAAGACCTGTAGGTTCTGCAACAGGACGAATCGATTCAGAAGGGGCGAATCGATTCGATTTGTTCAACAAGCTATGAAATGAGTTATATTTCTTCAAAACCCAAAATTCTCCAAAACCATTTTATCATCTTCTAACTGTTTTTCATCAACCCAAACATATATATATCATCAAAATGCATTGTATAACTCATCCCAACTATTCTATAACCTCCAATCCATATATACACATCAAAGCTAAGATTTTACCCAAAATCTAGGTTTGAACATTTTAAACCCAAAATCCATAATTTTGTCCACAAATCATGAAATAAATGATACACAACAATTATTTAGCAAGTTTAATCACTTGCCTCAAATTCGTAGAGTCTGGATGTTCCTCGAGATCGCGTAATGGTCGAAAATCCCACTTTTCTCCTCTTTCTCTTGTTCTTTTCTTCTTCCCTTTCTTTCTCTCTTTCTTTCTCTTTCTCTCTAAGGAGATTTCTATCTCTCGTAGGCTTTTTAATCCTTATCTCCAAAATACACAACTTTAAATGATAATACACACTTTAAATGACTAGATCACTTTAATTCGAGCCAAACGAACTTAAAATATTTCTTAACCCAAATAAGCCCCAAGTACAGTTATTTCGACTATCTCGACCATTCTGAAAACAACCGAACCCTCAGAATCATAATTTAAATCACTTTGTAACATCTTCGAATTTTGACCTCAATGCCAATTTAATTATTCTTCAATTAAAATAATATTTATTTCTCCCAAAAATAAATAAATTGTTGTCCCAAAAATCTCAGGGTATTACAACTTGCTCGTTATTTTTCTTTTATGAGTGTGTACTGCTAGATTGCAATCTAAGCAATACAGAGGCCCAAAGTGTTGTTTTAAGTATGATAGGCTTGGCCCAATTTATTGGGTAACCCTCTGGGCGAGAACATTTGGATAATATTTTGGGATTATTTGGAGGTCTTTTTTTGGCTTGTTGGAGACCTGTATAATTTAGGGACTAAATAGATAATTAACCCTCAAAATTAACAAATCTAAAATATAAGACAACACCCAAACCTATATATGAGATTTTGGGAAAGTAAAGGAATTAACAAGATGAACCTAACAATAGACTTAATCTTCTAATTTAAGGCAAGGAATAACTTTCTTAACTATGCATTACGTAATTTTTATGGTCTATTTCCACTTTGATTTGAATTAGGTTAGTCACATGCTAGGTTGATATGTTATGCAAAATATGAAATTCACTAGTTTTAATCTTGTTAATTCGATTGTTAGAACTAAATAGAATTCCTATATCATTTATCCAGTATGATGGTTTACATTATTGGATTGATATGTTCATGAATTAAATATGTTTTAACCAATTAATCTCGTAATGAAGAAGAACCCTTATTAAACATATGTGAAAAATAATGATGTAACCCTTATTTTGACGGATTTGGTCTAAATGATTATTCAATGTAACAAACATGTTTAAAAACTCTTAAAAATCATATTTGAAGTGATGTGGGATTGATTATAGTTTTAAATAACCTTTAAATATGATATGGTATCATCATCATGCAACAATTCGGTTGATGGTGGAGTCTTCCAGGATTGGCCCATTGGCGGGGTCTTTAGATGATACACTGCATTCCATGTAATTAAATTAAAGAAGTAAAGTCATAATATTTTAATACTTAGGATTTAAGAGATATAATGCTACGTATGGGAATTATCTTAGGGTAGTGTGATTACCATATTGATATTATATCTATAGGTAGATGATAATGCCTATTTGATTAATTGATGATTTATATGTATGACATACCTAGCTTACTTGCTATCTACGTGAGGTTTGCGCGTGAGGGAAGTCATATCCTGACGAATCCATGGGATATTTTATTTGTCGCTCGAGAACATAGGACTATGAAAGACTTATTGGTAAGTTGATAAGTCCACTGACTATGGGAACGTAGGTATGTTCGTGACCCGTGGGTATGAGAACTATGTCTGCCTCTAATTTTTGTGTTGATATTTGTGGTTCGAGGAATCCTTACCGAACCTTTAGTCCCTTATTCGGTGACCAGCGATACTGGGACATGATAGTAGAGTAATGCATGCACCGCAGCTGTGTCTCGGGGTGCCGTATTATATATGTATATATATAATAAATTAAATGAATGTATATATAGTGGTTAGATCAATCTACTGTGTGATAATTGTAGACGACGGTGAATAGAGAAAAAGAATTGAATTAATTTAATGAATATTTATTCTTATAGAGCTTAATTCATATTAATGAGAAACATATATGAATGATTATACTACGTATGGTATGGGACATATGGGTTTATGATATGGGATAGAATCATATTATGGAAACTAGTTAGGAGGAACCATTAACGAGGAGGTTAATAGGAAATATTAAGCATGCACTCTAGATGAGAGGTGAGACTATCAAGTGAGAGTTTGGATACTAACATGTACATAATAAATGCTTTATTGAATTTGTTAAATACTTGCTATTTTTAAAACTATTTTTACATCGGGCTCTGACCCGTTTCCTTGCATATTCTCTTTTCTATTGTACCTTCTATATCAGGTGATTAGCAGCAGGGACGCCAACCTTAGAGGATTATGACGAGCTATGGAATATTGCTTAGACGCCTATCTTCATTTGATTCACATTATGTAGTGTTCTTATATTTAGGTCATGTCACCCCGAGGAATTTAATTATCTCCTTTGTATCTGTCAAAATATTCTTGTATTTGTGTTATTTTAATACATTTATTATTGTTGGGTTTACTGTATTGAGAAATTATTTGGGAATATTTATTCCAATTGCATTTACATCCTTGTGAGTTATCTGTTCAATTATTAATGTGGTAGAACAAAATGTGTGGTGTTATTCATAAACTAAAAATGAATTTTGTTGAATTAAAATTTGGAAGGTTTTTAACACTAGCTTAATTGGGTATTGGGTGATTTGTAAATGTTTTCGACATTGATGCTAAGAATGAGCCAACTGTATATTCTGTTTTAATTTGGTATGGGACTGGCCACCCGGTATTTAATTAGGCGGGGTGTTACAGTATTTTCACTTCACCACTTGTACTTCGATTTTCTAGACTTAACCCCCTTAGCTTTTGAAAACACATTACTTTACCCCCAGACCAACGGTGTAAAGATACTAAAAGAAAAATTAGTCATTTTTATAAGTGGTTGGATAATAATACCCTCATGTGCAACACACATGATCATTTTTTATCCAAAAATTTAGCACCTTTGGTGTTTAAGGGTATAAAGCACATTTTTATAAGTTGAGTGGCTTAGATTTAGAAAATAAAAGTATGGGTGGTGAAGTGAAAATGAAAAAAGTATTATCGGATAAAAATGCAATTAACCCCAAAAGAAAATTTATACCTCAAATCAAATGAATCCTAAAAGGTTGGAACATAGTAAGCATATGAAAATATAGTACATGTTTTTTATCACTACCTTAGAAATTGCGGTAGCAATAGTATCAAAATCAACAAAGTAAGAAATTTGGGAGTAGTACTAGTGATTTAAACGGAAATTGGTTGCTGGCACACACAAGTATGCAATCCTTTGTCCAAAATTTTGGGTGTTTCTTCCATTTGAAATTGATTGGAACATCAAATTTTTATATAAGATAAGCGTCTTCATGTTGACCAGGATTAAATGAGATAAAGGAATTTGGTTAAGAAAGAAACAAAATCCACCCTATTCTTCCATAACTTAAAGTAGAAAAGTGATGGCATTGTAAATATTTGTCTTTTATTGACAAATCCTACACACATGATCTTATAAAATATGAAAAGTATTTAATATTTTTTGTAAGAAGGCATTTGAGAAACCATTTTGTAAAAGAAGCACAAAAAATTTATTACAAGAGAAGAGGATCAAATGGGAACCCAAGAGAGTTGGATTAAGTTCATAACATTGTATTGTTCAATAGTACCATATGTAATAAGCTCTAAACTGGTTTCTCTATCTGATGCATTCTGTGTGTGTAAAGTAACCAATTTTAAGGTATTTTACCTATTGGATACACATAGTTTTATTCCCCCGCACACTTTTATGATCAATTTTACAATAGACCCCCAATTTTTTAAAAGTTTCCCACTCTCCATCCAAACCATTAGTCAAAACATATACTTATTATTGACATTTTGAGAAAAGTTCGTCATTTTTCAGAATAATTTGCAATACACCCCCAATTCATGAACTCTCCATATTTTTTATTGAAAAAACTTAATTCACATATGTTGGAGTAAAAATAGGGTTCACACACAACACAATAATATCAACGGTTATTAGAATGAAGAAAAGAAAAGATGAACATCAGATATACATGATTGGATCATATTGACCTATGTCCACGGGGTAAAGTGATGGAGTTGTTGTCTTTATTAATTTTAGAAGTTATAGAGGGGTTTATTACAAAGAGATTCATATATACCCTCATTCAAAACTAATCTAACTTTATATACCTAGTCATATAATGCTATTCCTATTTGTAGAGACCCCATCTTAGTACCCCCAAGTACCTCCTTACGTCCCCAATACTTCTCCTCCACTATGAGACCCTAGGTCCTACTCCTAGACCTGATCTAGAGTCCTATGGGTGCTCTCGGGCCCCATTTGACCTCGATAAACCCTCTAACCTGAGAAAATCTCAATGAATTCTTATAAGGCTCGAAATTACCTTTCCAATAGTCAATATCATGTGCGAAGCGGCCTCACGGTTCGCTCGTACTCACCTATTTACTCTGAAACTTGATCTAGAGGCCACCAGGCACTTTCGAACCCCGTATGACCTCGATTAACATCCAAATCGAATGAAGCTCAATGAAATATCTTATTTCTCTAAATTCCCTTTCCAAAGGTCCATGCCGTGCATGAATTGGCCTCACAATTCACACGAACGCACCTTTTTACTTCAAAAACTGATCCAGCGGCCATCGATCACTCTCGGGCCCCGTTTGACCTTGGTTAACTATCTAACCTCAGATAAGATCAATGAAACATCATAGGGATTGGAATTGCCTTTCCAACATTCCATACCATTCACGAATCGACCTCACGCTTTGCACGAATGTGCCTTTTTACCCCAAGAGGCCATCGCGTTCTTCTGAGACCTGTTTGACCTCGGTTAACTATCCAACCTAAGAAAAACTCAATGAAATATCATAGGTCTTTGAATCTTATTTCCAACGGTCCATATTGTGCATGAATCAACCTCACGATTCGCACGAACATACATTTTTACTCCGAAACCCCCATCTAGAGACCGTCGAGTGCTTTGAAGCCCCCTTTGACATTGGTCAACTCTTAAACCTGAGAGGGGATCAATGTATTCTTATAGTTATCTTAATAATATTTACAAAGGTACCATCCATGCGTAATTCGGACTTAAACTAACATGTCCCCTAGATCCCCTACTATTATCAGGGTATACTTTCCTTGGCTAGTAAGGTAGGAGCCATGTCAAAAGGCAGGCCAGAGGACATGCTAGTTGTCACCCCCTAAAATCCTAATTTTTTCTATTTAAGGAAATGATAACCTCATTCTCAAAGGTCCCTTTTTGAAATCAAAACACTCCCTTCGTAATTAGTGCGTCGAAATTCCATTTTTACATATATTCTCTCCATTTTCTTACATCAATCTCTTCACTTTCCACCCTACTTTCCACCCATGCCTCTCTACCATCCAAACATACTAAAATCAGCCTCCTACCATTGCAAAATCAAAATTAAAGTTCTCTAGAAGGTCAACCCTTATTCATTTACAACTCACTTGATTAGTATTTGTTATTTACTTTTCTTTCCATTTTTTATATATATTTATTTTATTCTCTCACATCAAAACTAATCTCATTTTTATTATCTAGTAAAAATAAATCTTATTTTCATAAAATATAAAAAATCCTAAAAGAGGAATTTCTTATAATCCCTAAATTGGAATTTTCTCATTTTTCACACTTTCTACATTTGTGCACAATTTCTAAAAAACAAACTAAAGGAAGTCCTAAATTAGGATTTATGGGCTAAACATGACCCTTGTGTATAATCGAATTACGTGGACTTTGATGCCCTTTGGCCTACGTTAGTTTCCTGGTCCAATCCTAGGATTCGAGTCTTATTTTCTCATTGTATGTTTCCTTGTATTTTTTAGTATTTGTGAGTCCACAAACTCCTACATATTCATGTTCCGCTCGACATATACATTCACTTCTTTATAGTGACTTGTGATTCGACGGACCCTCACATTGTATTTATTTTTATGTTATTTGCTTTATACACTCCTTAGGATGATTATGCTTCGTCTTTCCCATGATGTGAGTCGAACGATTAATTTCTCTTGTTATTCACACCACACATGTACACATGCATCGCATTTTGGATAAAAGTAGAGTACTATCATAGACCATGAGATACCAAAAGGGTGGAATGGTTCCTAACACCTTCCCATTCCATAACTTAGTCCCATGACCCTTGCTTCATTTGGTTTCGTAAGCATCAGTATGTATTTGACGCCGTTCTCTCGGGACGGCTACATTTCTTTTGCCTGTTTTGATCAATATAGGCAGGAGACTCCATTTTTTCATGTTTATCCCTTTTTGATGATGGTAGATTTATATCAAAATTAGCCCTCAAAGATTTAATGCGGTTGGAAGAAAGAGGACTCCCATATCCTCGAATCCCCGCATGCGAGGGAAAGAGGGATTTCTCTAATTTTCCCTCCTGTCCCAATTTCGAGGTCGGACCACACCGGACGAATCCGACTCGGATGGCCATAATGGTGACTCCGTTAGGGATTTTTTTTAGAGGACTAGACTATATTTTCACATGAGTGTTATTTTTTTACTCTCCTACTATTTTATATATGTACATGTGCCTCCACTTGTATGTTCTCCTTACTCTCATACTTACATTTTGTATATATGTCTCATTCTTATCATGATGTTTAGCTCTAGCATGCTCTTTTCTTGCCATATTTATATATCACTTTCTTGTCAAATGATTCACCTTTCACTCACTTGCGTATGTTCACCATGTTTCATCCTCTACTTACTTGTATATATTCACCATGTTCACTTCACACACTCACACTCAAATATAGTCTCACTCTTACTCAAATGTTTTAGACACCACTTGTAGAGATCTTGTAGAGATTCATATTTAAGCTTCACTAGCACACACTCACATTCTTCTTATTTGTATATATCTCCATAATAACTTACACACATTTCATACATCACTTGTATATTATCCATGCTTAGTCTCACTAGCACACACTTTCACATTTCTCTCGCTTGTATATATTCACATGTTTTTTTACTCACACTAATCACATGTCGCTCCCTCACTTTGCATATATTTATAACTCTCTTATATATTAACATGACTCACACTTTGTATCCATCACCATGCCTTGTATTGTCTCTATGCTCCATGTATATACTTCCTAGTTTTGCTCTCCATTATTATCCCTTTTATCCCATAATACTTGTATATTTTATACCATCCCTCATCATGGTAGTACTTTTCTTATTTATCATACATAAAACTCTCCATAAGATACTAATTAAGAATCATGCATACTTGCACATTACACCACTTGAGCACGACAATATTGACCAAATATTTATCATGTACTGGGGGGGTTCACTTCGTGATGTGTGTCGATCTTGTGGGGAGTGGTTAACCTGAGCGACATGATTCCCACCTTCCATTGGCCTCGTACCTTTTACGTATATCTAATGGTTCCCCCTTCACCATACCTCTTGATTGAACTCATGACGAGAGGTATAGAGAAGGCAACCGATTCATTACGTCGAGTATATCAAATTATCTCACATGTACCGTCTCCACGAGGTATATTCTATGGCAATTCATGTACACTCAGGAATGTCAAATGGAGTGTCCACACATACTGATGAATGGTTTCCCTTATAGGCAAGAGGTATATCGTGGAAGTCATGCCAAAGGGGGAACCCTTCCACTAACCCACCAAATGCATCACCCTCATATAGCTCCTTCCCTAGGACACTCATACCTAGTTTACCTGATTATAATACGAAAGTCTGCCAAAATTTTGGATCACCTTACCACCCGAATTTTCGCACCATTTTTCCTATTTTTAAAATAGGACCCTCTCCATGAGTCTAAAAATAAGTCAAACCGTGTCTTATATCATGAACCTTATCTTTCCCCAGACTCAGGTCATGATCGACATTTTTTGCATCCTAGGCTAATATAATACAAGTGAAACCTAATAATAATAACCATGCTAAGGATTTTCCTTTCTCCCTCCTTTTAAAAAAAAACTACCAAAAAATTTTTCCTCCTTCTGAAAAGAAAAACAAAATACCAAAAATATTCCTTTTTCCCCCAAAATAAACCAAAATCATTTTTCCTCTAATGTGTGATCGCGTACCCTGATTTTGACCTGGTTCCCAATTAGCTTTGGTCTTTCGTCAAACCACCTCGAAGCCACTGCTTCCTCTACTTCTTCCATCGAGTTTGAGATCTCCCTTTAAAAATTATTCATGGAGAACGTAGACCAGGGTGTAAATGTTAAACCACATTTGATGACCATCCTTGCCCAGCTTAGTGCTAAGATTGATAACATACAGGTTGAAGTCCAGGAGATGCAACGACACCAGGACCAGACCCCCGAGGATCACGATCTCGAATGTAATAACTCGTAGTTTTAATGCATTATTGATTACTTGTGTGCGCGCATAATTAAAATGATTTAATAGAGAAATTAAATTAATGCATAATTAATTACTTGTGTGTGAGAAATTAAATAATTTAATGGGAAAATTAAATTTACTTATGATAAATATTAATTAGAGTGGTAATGTTTATCTACATATATGTTTACTAGAGTGAAGAGTAAATATGAACATATGATTTTAAGTTAGGTCGTTAGTGAGTGATAACGACTACTTTACGAATTTTGAGAACGGGACTTAAGAGTTTGGTGCGAAAAGTATATTTTAGATAAGTGACTCGGATGGCTATTTCGAGTGCAGCAATGATTCCAAATGTGTCAAAATAGTTGAGATTAAGTACTCGGAAGTTATATTTGTGTTCCGGGAGTTTTTAGACCCTTAGTGGCTCGAAAAAGGGTATCATGGTCATTTTACACCCTAGGTTTTAATTAAATTCGAAAATTACCCTTGAATTATAAATAGAAAGGGTTAGCGATTAGTCTTCTCTTTTGTGTATATAAGAGAGGTAAAGAGAGAAAGAAGAGAAGAAGAAGAAGAAGAAGAAGAAGAAGAAGAAGAAGAAGAAGAAGAAGAAGAAGGAGGTTGCCATCTTCTTCATCAACACCTGCCTACACAAACCAAAGGCAAGTTAATCTACATTGTTAAATCTTGAATGTTTGATGAAAAAATGTATAAACATGAGTTGAATACCTAAATCTTGAAATTGATGAGATGTGATTAATATGTAAATGATTTAGGATGCATCAAACTAGAAACAAATTGAATTCATACGAATCCAAAATTAAAAAGGGGCGGTTATTGTAAGTTGATTTTAGGTATGTTTTACGCCGTAAATGGTTGTGTGCTCGCTTGTTCTTGTAGAAAATCATGTTCTAAACAACTATGTACTTTTAATTTTTTTTTAAAAACGGATCAAAAAAGCCTCAAATCGACGTTTTACATTTCTGGGTAGAAAGTTGTTGAAATAAGAGTGCTAATGTTTTTCATGTTGTTAGTAAGATAATTGTGGTGTTGTGCCTAATATTCTAACTTGATCACATACTTA
This sequence comes from Sambucus nigra, assembly GCA_949130495.1. Taxonomy (NCBI): domain Eukaryota; kingdom Viridiplantae; phylum Streptophyta; class Magnoliopsida; order Dipsacales; family Adoxaceae; genus Sambucus; species Sambucus nigra. The sequence goes on from OX422212.1 coordinate 369,909,917, forward strand.
CGGTTATTAGGGATATATAACCTCGAAATGATTTGATGTTGAATTAGTAAATTAATTATGTAAATTATGTTATATCGTAAATAATGACTATTGTATAACTCGAGTAAGAGGCTTGATACGATTGTGTATATACATAAGCGTGATTTTTTTTACATGTATATTGTCAAGTATACGCTAGACTTTTCCTCCGGTCGACGTAGGCACATGTTGAATGCGATTTGTTGTGATTGATCAGGTTAGGTTCCGCTCGAGTGCCGTGTTGGAGATAAACCGTCGGAACCGGACACTTGGTTGTAATGCGGGTTGGATAGGAAGACCTTGGAACGCCATGTGATTTAGGGATTAGTATGATTTCCCTTGCCACATAATATTGGAGAATATTCGTGTGTAGGCCTAGTGTTATGACTTGTTCCCCTGGGTGACGACAGTGACCCGATATGATTTGTTGTGTGAGTTATTATGATTGTATCTTAAAGTAATATCCCGAATCGATGCAATCGATATTATAGTTGAAGGAAATATTTCCATACGTTAAATACTGAAATGAGATTAATAATGATTAATCACGATACAATATGAGATTACACATTACTCGAGTTTGGGTTAGGTAGTCACGACATATGAGCATTGGTTGGGTAATTGAACAAATTAATTACTGGAGACAAGTTGTGTTGAGTGTGTGTTCATCATACGTACATCTTATAACTGTATAGATTTTCTTTCTATTGACCCCCATTTCTATGTCTCCTCTCCCCTCTCGCATATATATATATATGTGTGTGTGTGTGTGTGTGTGTATTATATAGGTCCTTGCCCCGTTGGACAGTAGACCGTGAAGCTGGATGACCTCGTATCTATTCTTAGGATCTTGTAGTGGTGGACGTTGGTCCTTATCCTTTTTTGTCACTCTTCCTTAGAGTGTGGTATCAGATATTTCCCATTGTTAGGGATTTGATAGTGTTCAGAGGTTTACATTACACACTTTACCTAGTTTATTTTTGGGCATGTATGTTTGTGCATTTTATACTCAGTACTGATTTTACTTGTGGATCTTATAGTTGCTATGATGTGATTTGGTTACACGTGTGGGAGTGTACATGTTTACTTTACTGCATTTATTTAAATTTTGTTTCTAACTCCAACATATTGACGCTCTACTTTAAAATAATTGGGCATAGCTAATCAAAATTAGATATAAAAACCAGGGTTATCATAGTTGGTATCAGAGCACGGTTTTAGAGCCTTTAAGGATCTGAGGTCCTCCGTTATGTTTTTCACGCATCGTTTCTTTGATTCTTAGAGACTGACAACTAAGTTTTGTATTCTATGACTTTGAGGCAAAATTCGAGCCACTCATTCGACACGAACGACTGTGAGTGCCCGAGTGTATAGGTTGCGAGATGCTCCGCGCACGAGGGTTTACTTTTATCTAGAGTTAAGACTTTTGGCATGATATATATCCATCACTTTAAATTATTTCACCCGATTACATATGTGATGCATGTTTTGAATTTTTCCTTCCAGTTCTCACACTCTGTGTTTACTCTCTTCAGATGAGGAGATGCAGTGGTAGACTGGAAGGAGCAGCAGGATGGGCGGGGCCCAGGAGCAGTAACCCCCACCCACACAGGGGATGGTAAGTTGTTTGTCCCAAGACGACTTTATGGCTATAGCACATGTTGTAGCTACAACAGTAGCAACAACCCTTTCAGCACATCCCGCGCCCGCACCTGTGCCAACACCAACACTGGTACCACATGTTGTCATCGCACCACCTGTAGTATCTTAGTAGGAGCCACAGGTGCCAGTAGTTACGCATCCCACCTGGGCGTCTATTGCAAGTGGGTTTGAGAAGAGGCATCCGCCTTCGTTCACCGGTGACGTGGGTCCGTTAGAGACGCTTCAGTGGAAGCGAGATATATACAAATGTTTGAGACTAATTGACTTCACAGAGGTGCAGAGATAGATTTTAGCTACCTTTTATCTGATTGGGGAGGCGTTGTGCTGGTGGGAGTCCATTACTTCTACAACTTAACTGGATGTTATGCCTATTGCTGACTTTTGGGATTATTTCGAGGTGAAGTTTGTGCCTCCCACAAAACACATGGCTTTGAGAAGAAGGTTTGATACCCTAAAGAAAACTGGTTCAGTTTTTAAGTATGATCGAGAGTTTACCTCATTGGTAGAGTTTGCTCCCGAGGTTCAGACAAATGCTGCTTTGAAGACGCAGAGGTTTATTGAGGGGTTATCTTGGCCAATTTGAGGGTTCTTAATGGCGAATCCGTCATTTGACTGTTATGAGGTAGTGGTGAAAGCATCATTGCATCACTGCAATGATCGTTCTGAGCATGTGGTAGTAAAAGGAGGGGCAATAGGCCAGCAGGGTAGGCCCCATGAGGTTGTAGTTGTAGGCCAACAGGGCCCACAGGGGGACCAACAGTCAGGAGGCCATCAGGCTAAGCGGTAAAGAGGCAGTCACCATAGGAAACAGACCTAGGGCCAGTAGGGTCAGTCCATTTAGGCCCATCTGATCCAGACCATTCCAGGACAGGGTCAGTCGCAGCAGGGCCACTGGGGTTAGGGTGTAAGAGATCAACATCGGGCCAATAGGCCCAACATCATAGCTTTGGTACAGCAGGCACGAGATGGGGGTGCTATTATATGCTTCCACTACGGTGAAACTGGACACATAAGGAGGGCTTATCCCCGAGGACAGGCGCAGGGAGATAGAGCACAACAGCAATAGGTACTCCCTCTACCACCACCATTTCGGCATTGCCATAACGCCAATTCAGCCACAGTTATACCATGGGTGGGTATATGACGTTCAACCTGTTCAGTCGCAGGTACGATGACCTGCAATTCAGGGTACGTTTTATGTTATGGTTCTCATGAGAGAGTACTTTTTAACACTGGTGCATCACACTTGTTCTCCAGTTATGAGTTTTCTAGCACATCGGGGATGATAGACGTTGCAGAGGTGATAGTTGTTCATGTGAGTACACCTTTGAGTGGTATTAAGCTTCACCATGTTTTTGGAGGGGTCACGATTAAGATCGGGAGACTTCACTTCTCCGTCGACCTTATTTTGATTGAGATGCGTACCTATGACGTGATTATAGGGTTTGATTGGTTGTATTCATATCATGACCAAATTGATTGTCGTGGTGCCATTTCTGGTCAAGAGATATACCTAATAGCATTGCCTGGTCTAGAGGGTAGAGCCAGCACACATCTGTAGAAGAAAGTACTGTAGAAAAATAACAAGTTTAAAGCCAATTGGCATGGGCCCTACCGTGTTTCAGCATAATCTGACCTGGAACCTATCGTATTGAAACCTTTGAAGGTGAAGAATTCAAAAACCCATGTCATGTAGAGCATCTCCGAAAGTATTATTTATGATGTTGTAATCAATTTTCAACTTGCAATATTAATAAAATCTTTAGTTTCTTTCCATTTTTGATGTTCATTTTTTTGGGAGTACTCATGCTATGTACTACATTAGCTTGATAAAAAATTATTGCTCGGCTTAGAAAATATTGTCCTGAAAGTTATTCGACATATGCAATAAGTTGCTCAAAGCAGTCACAAACTTGATCGTTGATACACGAAGTCCAAGTCAAGAGGATGTTAAAATCCTCAAATAACTTGGTCCCGCAAACGTAAGGATGAAACAAGATCTTTATCCTACTGGGCAAAATATAGGAAGAACGTTACAAAGGTTCCTCAAGATGAACATAAGCACATATTCTACAAGCTCCTAATCACACTATTGGTATTTAATGCAAAAATGCAATACTTGGGTGCATTAGTAAAACCTTTAGAGACACATGGGTAACTAGCTATAAATTTAGATTTTAATCTAAGTATGCTAGTAGAACCTATGTATTCATCTAATTAGCTCTAAATTTAGATTTTAATCCAAGTATGCTAATATAACATCTGCAATCATTGATCATTGATACTCAACTTAAACAAAGTGTATCAATAAAATTAATGATAAACAAAGGATTAACATTCAAAATAAGATAAGTTAATCAAATTTCCATTTTATTCATTAAAGTAATTACATGACTGCATTAATAAAACAAAGTACAAAGCTTCATCCTGCAGGACGTTCCCCTTCAGCTTTTGAAACGAGATTCATGCCAGCAGGAGGATCATATAAAGTATAAGGAGAGTTGATGAAGTTAAAATCCTGAAGCATTCTGGTATTGCTGCTACTAGGATGATCAAGCAGGTGACGAGGTCGGATGATCTCTAATTCATCATGAAGCTCGTAATCTCTCAAGTATTTTGGAATCAAGCATTGAGGAATACGATGAATAGGAATCCATTTGACATCTAACTTGAAAGGAGGATTGACAAGCCTAAGCAAGCCTGGATCATACCAGTCCCACAATGAATTGTTTTAATCCACTTTTATCACTGTCAAAGCATTAATCCAACCCCATTTGTATCTCTCATTCTTAACTTATTAAATATTGTCATTAAGATGCCCCAGGCCTTCATTATACCCGTCCATACAGACTTCCCTTAGTTTCTTATGGAATTGAAAGGTTAATTTGTCAACTTGAGAATGAAGATTCTTCAACACTCCATCCTTAGCTTGTAATTGAGAATATTGAGTGGATAGTTGTTCAGATAAGGTCTATAGCTTCTGGCACATCTCAGTAATAGCTTGATCTTAATCTTTTAATTACGCAACATCATTGGCAACGTCCTGTTGGGTTACGACTTCCTCTATAGTACCTCGACTAATACCTTTGCCAGGCTAAACTCTAACTTCAAAAGATGAAGAAGCAGGTTTTATTTTCTTCAGAGCCTCCAACTCCTCACTCAACCTTGCATTTTCAGCCTCCAAGAAGGAATGACCCTCATTTGTAGTAGCAATAACAGCAGCGGATGACTTCAAAGCATCAAGTTTGTAAGGCCCTAAAACATGATTAAGAATGTTAGTTACATGATTAATTATTACTTAGGAGTTATAAGTTATAAATTGGTTATGTGTGTTAAACATGTTAATTATCATGTTTAGGGGATGCATGCTCATATGATATATGTGTTGTTTACATTAGGTGCTAATTGAGCTTATGATCGGGGATACCATGTTTAGAATATATGATTAAGTTAGGTGGTTAAATGCATCATAAATTATGTTTTTAATTCATGATTATGTTTATAAAAGTAAATAAGGGTGTTGATACGAAATTGACAATGTTTGGTCGCCAAATGTGAAAGTTTTGAGATTTTCGGTAAATTGCTACTTTCCTGTTTGATGCCCAAATTAGGCGTATTAGTTTATGATTTTGGGAAAACATAAATTATGAAAGTTGTAGATATATGAATTAATATTATAATACAACAAACGGTGGGTTAAACGGAGGCTCGTACAAGAAGTTATACCGAAAGTATGAAACAAGGGCAAATATGTCCATCCTTTAAGTGACAATTGTCTTATTAGCACACCATGTGCTATTTTTTGATTGCTTAAAGGGTGGGTGATGGTTTGTACGATTTAAAATGTATAAAAAACTCCTTTGTTCATCAAATGCAGCCATGAACAAGAGTTTTGCCTAAAGAGAGAGAAAGAGAAGAAAGTTAAGGAATAAATCTTTGGAAATTTTCCATAAATCAAGGAACCCTCGTAAGGTAATTACATCTTTATTAAAGTTGGTCACATGGATGAGTTCTATACTTATCATGTTTTTATTTCTGATTTGGATATATATTTTAATGATACCCATATTGCTGAATTGTGTTGGAACAAGGATGGGTTAAGAACATAAGTTAAAACTAGAGCTAGGATCGTAAATGCATACTTTAAAGTCCTAAATTTACATCATCTTTTCGTAAAGCATTTTGATTTAGAAAATTCACGATTATGATGTATATTTCTGCTAAAACATGTTTATTATATGTTTCCATGAATTATACTCAAGGTAAAGGTTATGTATGCTTAAAAATGTTAAGTTATGCCTTAATGTTGTATTTTGACCTAGTTATGCTAAAAATGGCATAAATCATGGCATACTTATTGGAATCGAGTGATTCAAGTTGGAGAGTAAAAAACACTCATACATGTATAAAATATCCATAAATTGTGTAAAAATACGAAGGAATGAACCCTTGGTGATAGTTTGAAGTCTTGGTTTAAAATCTGCCCTAAAGGAGCGAGAACGCATACCAGGTGTTTGACGTTTTGCTCGACATAGAAAATGAGCCCTAAAAATTATGAAACATTAAATTTGTATTATTCAACGTGTTTAATGATATTGGGTGGAATATCATGAAAAGTTATGTTGTACAAAAATTATGAGAATTCCAGGAAGTTGAAGTTGTGTTGTTGTTTTTCTTGAGAAACAATTTGGAAAAGGCTGTAATAAAATGGGCATAACTTTGTCTAGAAAATTCGTAATTTAATTCTGTAAATTGTGTTAGAACCCTAATTAATTGGGTGTTATATAAATGTGAAGTGTCATATTTAATTCCTCCTTAGTTATTTCTGATTGACCAAATGATGTGATGTATTACTGGGTTTGATGTTAATCGGTGTATTCAAATACTAACGGCATTGACTTGTTAGGTGGGGAAGCAACTAATACTACCATACCAAGGACGTAGTTGGTATTAATCTTAGCACTAAATCCAAGGTGATTGACCTTCCTTATGAAATATAAATGCTTATAATTTCATATGAAAATGTGTAGTTAAATGCATGTGTGAAAGTGTTTATGGGAGTGATGTTGTATTTATGAAAAATATGCATATAATTAAAAATGTTAAGCGATGTTACATAATGATATGGACTAGTGAGTCCTTTATCTAATGTTAAGGACTGTGTTGGGTCCTACGGGATGTGGTGGTCCTGTTAATCGAACTTAAAGGTTTGTGTACTCGAGCCTAATAAAGGGATGTGGTGGTCCCTAATAACTGTGGTGGGTTAATTGGACTATGGCGGGTCCAGGCTTGCGAGAGTTTCACAATTCCTATTGGGTTATAGCATTAGAACAAAATAAAAATGGTTATTCAAATTGGTTATATATGTGGTATGTGTTCATTCACTAAGCCTTTATAGCTTACACTCCTGTAATGTTTTGTTTCAGGTATGCTTATAATTTGGAGTTCATTGCCAAGTTAGGACCTTAAAATGGGGGAGTGACGAATATTTAGTATGGTTTGAATATTAGGATTTCTTTTGTGTAATTATTAAACTAAGGATCTTGGTTATGTAAAGTTATGTAGTACTTATAAGTTATAAGTAAAGGCAGTTATGTTTTCATCTACACATACCTTTAGGAAAAAAAATCTTATGCTATTTTCCTTAGAGATTTAAATTAAAGCGTTGTTTAAGACAATTTATCTCTAATTAAAAGGATGAGTTTAACAAAATTAAGTCGGGGCGCGACAACTTGGTATCAGAGCGTGGTCATTAGGTTCTGGATAGGGTGTGGGGTCTAGATTGGCAGTGGACCTGGATTTTGACTAACAATGTTAATATTAAATTGCTGCTATTGTATTTTGTTTAAGTGAATTATATTGCAGTGAATGATGGATCCACATGAGCCACATGATGGAGCGGAGGGTGAGGCATCTTATGTTCCTAATAGTCATCAAGGACATAGACATATTCAAGTGGAGGAACCAGAGGTGCAACAACAACCTATTGATGATGTTGGAAGAATATTACGTGCTGTGGCACAACTTATGGAACAAGGAAGGGGTGGAGAACATGGTGGGGATAGGGAAAAATTACATGAGAGGTTCATGAAGTTAAATCCGCCTGCATTTACTGGTACTACGAATCCGTTAGTGGCAGAGGGGTGGGTTAGAAAGATGGAAACAATATTCAAGGTAATGGAAGTGCGAGATGAACAAAAGGTTTTATTAGTAACCTTTAGGTTAGAGGATGATGCCAAGTTATGGTGGGATGCAACATAAAGGTTACTTACTACAATGGGGGGAGTAGTGCCAATAAATCCTCCACGAATTACATGGGAGAGGTTTGTGAAAGTGTTCTTTGAAAAATATTTCCCAAGGCTTTATAGGAAGGAGAAAGAGGAAGAATTTATCACGTTGAAACAGGGGAATTGAACAGTGGCAGAGTATGAAGCTTTATTTATATCCTTATCTAGATTTGCACCTGATTTGGTGAGGACGTAAGAAAGTAAATGTGATCGACTTAAAATCGGGCTGAGTGTAGATATAAAAAGCATGGTTGCTAATATGAAGATAACATATTATGTGGACTTGGTGGATAGGGCCATGGTGTCAAAAAATTCAATAAAATAAATGCAAGTTGAACACTCGAAGAAAGCTAGACATGATATTGTAAAATCATATGGATGGGAGGCGGGAACCTCAACTCAGAGTGTAGCACGAGGAGTGCCTAAGGGACAAGAATTTAAAAATAATAGAAATGCACGTGGAAGATTTCAAGCTCGAGGTGTAAGGACTGGGATGAATAGGTCAGAAAATACATCTGTGATGGGATCGAGGGCCATATTTTGTTATAGATGTGGTGGTCAAGGGAACATGTCTCGAGAGTGTACAATCGCTGAGACGACACCTTTATGTTTCCATTTTCGTCAACCGGGGCACTTACGAAATAATTGTCCAGCGATGGGAGCTACAACTTCAGTTGGGAGTGTGACAGTAGGAGATAGGATTTCTACACCGAAAGTACACAGGGGAGGTAGAGGAGGCATGTCTCAAAACCAAGGCCAAGGCAGAGTGTTTGCACTGACGCAACAAGATGCACAAGCTATACCTAACGTAGTGACAGGTACACTTCCTATTGGTGATAAAGATGCTTATGTGTTGATTGATCCTAATTCTACACATTCTTTTGTGTCTTTGCTTTATCTGTTGCATCTTAATAAACCATTATCATCATTAGATTTTGGTTTAGCTATTATTACTCCAGTTGGGGGGTTGGTTTTTATTAAGAGGGTATATAGGGAGTGTGTGGTACGAGTGGGTGAAAAAGAATTACTAGTTGACTTATTACCTCTCGATATGCGTGAGTTTGATGTGATACTGGGTATGGATTGGTTAGCCTCATATCATGTATGTTTAGATTTCTTTAAAAAGGAGGTAGTGTTTCGATTACCGGGTGAACCTGAATTTAAATTTACTGGGGAACGTAGTATCACTCCAACATGTTTGATTTCTGCTACAAAATGTTATGAACTTCTAAAGAAAGGATGTGAGGGTTATCTCGCTCATGTGGTGGACGCATGACAAGAGGATGGAAAACTATCAGATATACCAGTAGTTAATGAGTTTGCAGATGTCTTCCCAGAAGAACTCCTAGGGTTAGCACCAGACCGTGTGGTGGAATTTTCGATTGAGTTGGTACCAGGAACCGCGATATCTATTGCACCATATCGCATGGCACCTGCAGAATTAAAGGAGCTAAAAATACAGTTGCAATATTTGTTAGATCGTGGTTTTATAAGGCCTAGTGTATCACTGTGGGGAGCCCCAGTATTGTTTGTGAAGAAGAAAGACGGAAACATGAGGCTGTGCATCGATTATCGTCAATTGAATAAGTTGACTATCCGTAATAAATACCCACTACCCCGCATTGATGACTTGTTCGATCAGTTGCAAGGAGCCAAAGTGTTTTCTAAGATTGATCTCAGATCCAGATATCATCAATTGAAAGTAAGAGATTGTGACATTTCTAAAACTTCTTTTCATTCCAGGTATGGACATTATGAATTTCTTGTCATGCCATTTGGGTTAACAAATGCACCGGCCGTATTCATGGATTTGATGAACCGTATATTTCACCCATATGTGGATTATTTTGTTATTGTCTTCATTGATGATATTTTGATATATTCTCGTAGTAGGGATGAGCATCGATGCCACCTGCGTATTATTTTACAGACCTTGCGAGAGAAGCAGTTGTATGCTAAATTTTCTAAATGTGAATTTTGGCTAGACAAGGTAGTATTTTTGGGGCATGTTATTTCTGCTGATGGTATTTGTGTAGATCCCAAGAAGGTAGAAGCAGTAATGATTTAGGAAAGACCAACTAGTGTGACAGAGGTACGTAGCTTTTTGGGATTGCGGGCTATTACAGGAGGTTTATACCGGGGTTTTCTTCTATTGCATTGCCATTGACTAAGCTTACCAGAAAGGAGAACAAGTTTGTGTGGAGTGGTTATTGTGATAAAAGCTTTGAAAATTTAAAGGGTAAGTTGACATCATCTCTAGTATTGACTATCCCAACAGGTACAGAAGGTTTAGTTATTTATAGTGATGCTTCATATCAAGGACTTGGATGTGTATTAATGCAGCATGGAAAGGTAACTTCTTTTGCTTCTCGACAGTTAAAGATACATGAGCGCAACTACCGTACTCATGATCTCGAGTTAGCTGCAGTAGTTTTTGCATTAAAGATCTGGAGACACTACTTATATGGTGTTATTTGTGAAATTTTTACTGACCATCAAAGCTTAAAATACTTGTTTACACAAAAAGACTTGAACTTGAGGCAAAGAAGGTGGATGGAACTTATAAAAGATTATGATTGCACGATACATCACCATCCGGGTAAAACTAATGTTGTTACTGATGATTTGAGTAGAAAATCTCTAGGCATAGTATCTTGTATTTATTGTATTCGAGTTGACCAGCTGAGAGAGTTAGCTTTAATGGGGGTGGAATTAGCTTTGAATGAGTTTTATGGAATAGTGGCACATTTAAATGTTAGACCCACATTGATAGACTGGATAAAATAAGCACAGGCAGGAGATACAGAATTGGAGAAAGTTAGAGATAATATAAAAAAGGGTAAAGCAAATGAATTTTCTATTCAGGACGATGACATTGTTATGTACGAAAACCGTTTGTGTGTACCTAACGTGCCTGATTTAAGAAGAACAATTTTAGAGGAAGCCCACTGTTCTTTATATGCTATGCATCCAGAGAGCACGAAACTGTATAAAGACTTGAAACAATGTTATTGGTGGCCGGGAATGAAACACGACATTGCATATTTTGTTGCTAGATGTCTAGTTTGCCAACAGGTGAAGGTGGAGCATCAGAAGCCAAGTGGTTTACTACAGCCCTTACCTAATCCTGAGTGGAAATGGGAGCATGTTACTACAGATTTTGTTATAGGTTTACCAAAATCATCACGAGGGTTTGATTCTATATGGGTTGTCGTTGATAGGTTGACTAAGTCTGCACATTTTTTTCCTGTTAAAACTACTTACTCCATGGATAGATATGCCAAATTATATGTGGATGAGATTATTAGATTGCACGGTGCACCTGTTTCTATTATTTCTGATCGAGATCCTAAGTTTACTTCTCACTTTTGGCCTAGTTTACAAGAAGCTTTGGGGACTAAATTGAAATTTAGTACAGCTTTTCATCCTCAGACTGATGGGTAGTCAGAAAGAACGATCCAGACACTCGAAGACATGTTACGAATTTGTGTATTGGAGTTCAAAGGTAGTTGGGATGAACACTTGCCACTAATAGAGTTTGCTTATAATAATAGCTATCATTCGAGTATTGAGATGGCTCCTTATGAAGCTTTGTATGGGAGAAAATGCAGAACTCCAGTGTGTTGGACTGAAGTAGGAGAACGAAAACTACTTGGGCCAGAAATTGTACAGCAGACTACTGAAAAGATAAATCTTATCCATAATCACTTGAAGGTGGCGCAAAGCAGATAAAAAAGTTATGAAGACAACCGAAGGAAAGAATTGAAATTTGAGGAAGGTGATCGAGTATTCCTACGTGTTTCTCCTTGGAGAGGGGTTATGAGATTCGGGAAGAAGGGAAAGTTAAGTCCCAGGTACATTGGCCCTTATGAGATAGTGAAACGGGTTGGAGCTGTAGCTTATAAATTGGCGTTACCACCAGAATTATCTCGAATACACGATGTTTTTCATATATCCATGTTATGTAAGTATGTGGCTGATTCTTCACATGTGTTTATTTCACAACCAATAGAGCTTCAAGATGACTTAACCTACATGGAGGAGCCCATTGCTATTGTAGATCGAAAGGAGCAAGTGTTGCGTAGTAAAACCATTTCACTAGTTAAAGTGATGTGGAGAAGTCACAATGTAGATTATGCCACCTCGGAAGGGGAGTATAACATGAAGAAGCAATACCCTCATCTATTTGGTAAGTTTCTTATGCGTTAAATTTCGAGGACGAAATTATTATAAGAGGGGAAGAATTGTAAGGCCCTAAAACATGATTAGGAATGTTAGTTACGTGATTAAATATAACTTAGGAGTTATAAGTTATAAATTGGTTATGTGTGTTAAACATGTTAATTATCATGTTTAGGGGATTCATGCTCATGTGATATATGTGTTGTTTACATTAGGTGCTAATTGAGCTTATGATCGGGGATACCATGTTTAGAATATATGATTAAGTTAGGTGGTTAAATGCATCATAAATTATGTTTTTAATGCATGATTATGTTTATAAAAGTAAATAAGGGTGCTGATACGAAATTGGCAATGTTTGGTCGCCAAATGTGAAAGTTTTGAGATTTTCGGTAAATTGCTACTTTCCTGTTTGATGCCCAAATTAGGCGTATTAGTTTATGATTTTGGGAAAACATAATTTATGAAAGTTTTAGATATATGAATTAATATTATAACACAACAAACGGTGGGTTAAACGGAGGCTCCTACAAGAAGTTATACCGAAAGTACGAAACAAGGGCAAATATGTCCATCCTTTAAGTGACAATTGTCTTATTAGCACACCATGTGATATTTTTTGATTTCTTAAAGGGTGGGTGATGGTTTGGCCGACTTAAAATGTATAAAACAACTCCTTTGTTCATCAAATGCAGCCATGAACAAGAGTTTTGCCTAAAGAGAGAGAAAGAGAAGAAAGTTAAGGAATAAATCTTTGGAAATTTTCCATAAATCAAGGAATCCTCGTAAGGTAATTACATCTTTATTAAAGTTGGTCACATGGATGAGTTCTATACTTATCATGTTTTTATTTCTGATTTGGATATATATTTTAATGATACCCATATTGCTGAATTGTGTTGGAACAAAGATGGGTTAAGAACATAAGTTAAAACTGGAGCTAGGATCGTAAATGCATACTTTAAAGTCCTAAATTTACATCATCTTTTCGTAAAGCATTTTGATTTAGAAAATTCACTATTATGATGTATATTTCTGCTAAAAAATGTTTATTATATTTTTCCATGAATTATACTCAAGGTCAAGGTTATGTATGCTTAAAAATGTTAAGTTATGCCTTAATGTTGTATTTTGACCTAGTTATGCTAAAAATGGCATAAATCATGGAATACTTATTGGAATTGAGTGATTCAAGTTGGAGAGTAAAATACACTCATACATGTATAACATATCCATAAATTGTGTAAAAATACGAAGGAATGAACCCTTGGTGATAGTTTGAAGTCTTGGTTTAAAATCTACCCTAAAGGAGCAAGAACGCATACCAGGTGTTTGACGTTTTGCTCGACATAGAAAATGAGCCCTAAAAATTATGAAACATTAAATTTGTATTATTCAACGTGTTTACTGATATTGGGTGGAATATCATGAAAAGTTATGTTGTACAAAAATTATGAGAATTCCAGGAAGTTGAAGTTGTGTTGTTGTTTTTCTTGAGAAACAATTTGGAAAAGGCTGTAATAAAATGGGCATAACTTTGTCTAGAAAATTCGTAATTTAATTCTGTAAATTGTGTTAGAACCCTAATTAATTGGGTGTTATATAAATGTGAAGTGTCATATTTAATTCCTCCTTAGTTATTTCTGATTGACCAAATGATGTGATGTATTACTGGGTTTGATGTTAATCGGTGTATTCAAATACTAACGACATTGACTTGTTAGGTGGGGAAGGAACTAATACTACCCTACCAAGGACGTAGTTGGTATTAATCTTAGCACTAAATCCAAGGTGAGTGACCTTCCTTATGAAATATAAATGCTTATAATTTCATATGGAAATGTGTAGTTAAACACATGTGTGATAGTGTTTATGGGAGTGATGTTGTATTTATGAAACATATGCATATAATTAAAAATGTTAAGCGATGTTACATAATGATATGGACTAGTGAGTCCTTTATCTAATGTTAAGGACTGTGGTGGGTCCTACGGGATGTGGTGGTCCTATTAATCCAACTTAAAGGTTTGTGTACTCGGGCCTAATAAAGGGATGTGGTGGTCCCTAATAACTGTGGTGGGTTAATTGGACTGTGGCGGGTCCAGGCTTGCGAGAGTTTCACAATTCCTGTTGGGTTATAGCATTAGAACAAAATAAAAATGGTTATTCGAATTGGTTATATATGTGGTATGTGGTCATTCACTAAGCCTTTATAGCTTACACTCCTGTAATGTTTTGTTTCAGGTATGCTTATAATTTGGAGTTCACTGCCAAGTTAGGACCTTAAAACGGGGGAGTGACGAATATTTAGTATGGTTTGAATATCAGGATTTCTTTTGTATAATTATTAAACTAAGGATCTTGGTTATGTAAAGTTATGTAGTACTTATTAGTTATAAGTAAAGGCAGTTATGTTTTCATCTACACATACCTTTAGGAAAAAAAATCTTATGCTATTTTCCTTAGAGATTTAAATTAAAGCGTTGTTTAAGCCAATTTATCTCTAATTAAAAGGACGAGTTTAACAAAATTAAGTCGGGGCGCGACAAAGTTCATCTCTCAAGTTATTATTTTCTTCCTCTAGAAGCTTGGAAATGTCCATTTCTTCATTTGTGTCACGTTTCAACAAAAACTCTTGCCTTCTAAAATGAGAAGCAAATTTATCCAACTTTTGCTCAAAGCCCCAGCCTTCACTAAGGGCCTAAAATGTTTTCTCATAATCTTTATACAAAAGTGCCCTAGCTTCATTATGCTCCTCCTGCAGCTCTTTAATCATTTTAATGTAGGCAATATTATTGCCCACTACACGATCAATAAGACACTTCAGATGAACATATGCCTCTTTAGCTTACTCAGATACCCCTTCTCTGAGCAACTGTAATAGGACGACATCAGTCAGAGATAAGTGACCTGCTTTAAAAATCTGATTACACTTATGGAGTATCACGGAGTCAGTAGATGAGAAGTATTCCAGTTTATCCATAAACTATTAAAAAAAAGTCATCAATCAACAAGTTGCAGAGTATTGAAAAATACAAGCAGAGTTATCTTTTCATTAATAAAAAGGGAAGTACAAATACATCTTTGAAAAAGAAAATAAAAGTATAACTATTGAAAAAAAGAAAGAAAACAAAAGATGCTTGGTTTTACACATTCTTCTTATCTCTTTCAAGATTAGCTGAAGAAGAAGCGGGAGCTGAAGGAGGAGGATGATTAACTTTGGAAGGTGCAGTAGAGTCAACATCTTGGTGTTGATCGAAAGACTCCATCATTATTAAAGATTCACGAGAATCCCCATCATCAACTTCCTCATCCAGGTTTCGAGGAGTCTCAGGATCATGCTGAGAGAATAGCTCAAAATCCTTTGGAGTGCCAACCTCCACCAAAGCTGCGAACCAGCCATCCTTAAAGTACTTTTTATTTGCAAACTCAATTTAAGAAGAAGATGCACCAAAGGAATTATCCCATCCTTTGTTGAAGATAGCCTCTCTGGACTTAGCTCTTTTCACCTTCTCAGCATCCAGGTCAATCTGTAGCTGGGCAAACTTAATTTTCTCAGCATCTAAGTCCTTTTGTAATTTGTTATCCAGATCTCGAGAAGTCTCAGCAATTTCTTTAGTAGCTTTCATCTTACCCTCCCATTTCTTTTGTTCGTTAGACAAGGCTTGTTGGGATTCAAGCAAAGACTTTTTCAACTCGTTAAAAGCTTCTTCAATTTCACCAGAAGAAGAAGCTCTCAAAGCCTCATCTTTCTCCAACATATTATTAAAGTCAATAAGGAACTGTACAAGAACAATAAGGAAAGTTAGTATTGCTAAGAAAAAATCAAGAGATAGTAATTAAAGAAGGTAAAAAGAATATACCATAGCAAGGCTTTGAGCAGCCCTGTCAGAACTCTTGGAGCGAGGCAATGCAGCAACAACCCTCTTGTGGTCTGGTAAAGTCCCAAACTTTATTAATTATCTTGCCAATCTAGGTCCAATAACCACTGGAGAGGTTGAAGAAGATATTTTGACCAATTCATATTGGTCGGGATGAGCAGAAGAACCTTCTACTAACTTATAATGCAACCCTTTTCTGTATTCTAGTCAGGGAGCTCTCTTCAGTTTGCTTCGTTGGGGGCTTCTCCCAATATCATTTTTATTTTTCACCCCTGTATCAACTCGTTTAGAAGGGGGATTAGCGGCAATATCTCCCAAATGTTAGGAATCTTCCTCTTCCCCATGGATACAATAAGGGGTAAATTTAAATCTAAGGAGGAAGGGGAAAGGGAAGCAAGATCACCACTGTTAGATGTAGTGGCTGAGGAAGTAGAATGAGGTTCTTATTTAAGATCAATTACAGGGGAGGGAGTAGGACGTGCAACGAAGGAAGTGATTGTGTTCTTGTACTGCAGCAAATAAGATGCAGACCTGATGTGCTCCTTGCCAATCCTTTGATGAAGTCCCTAAATAAACTTCAACTCCCTCAAATTCATCTCACTTTCCTTGGGGAACCTTCTCTTATGATCAACTGTAATAAGAATTTATAGAGCAATAATTGGTGTAATGTTTAAATAAGATATGTACAAGGCAAAACAGTTAAATGAGGAATAACCTGTCCCATTGCCAAAAGGAGGGCACCTAGGCCCCTGGTACTCAGCATTTCCAGTCAAAGGGGCGTATTGCCAGTTTTTTACAACAACCCCATGCTCAAAATAATCCCTATTGGAGTCTGGAAGATTTACTACTAACACTTTATTTACATCCCTAGTCTTTAAATAAAAAGTGGTATCGTTAGTTATCCACTTGTAACAAAACATTATCTCTAGAATCCCTAGATGGGTTCCATGAATTTGATTCAACCTATATACTCCATTCACAACCCTTTAAGTATTGGGGGCTACCCTAGCTGGTACAACATCAAAGTATTGACAAAATTCAAAGCACAGTGGGTTAAGAGGAAAAGTAAACCCACATTCAGCTATAAAAATAGATGGAAACCAGTGACCCTCGACAAGTGATAAAAAATCAGCGGGTAAAACAACGTGTTCCAAAACAACCTAAGATGGAATTTTAAATTCATTTCTGAATTCATCAACAAAATCAACTGAGTAAACCATAATGAAGAATAGAAGAGAAAAGAAAGAATTCTTATAGGAGTTAAGGATTCAACAAGAAATGAAGAACATAAAACGATCGTTCGAGAAAGAAAAAGAAATCTTGAAGACACTGTAGTCCAAAAACACTTAGAATATTTGAGATAGCAAACGTTCACGACCTTTTCTGCATTTTATAGGTCACCTCAAAAACTGGAAAAGTAATGATTAAAAGGGAGTATCGATTCAACTAGTGGCGGCTAAAAGGCAGAAAAGACGGATTTACCCAAAAATGATTCCTTAAAGTAGTGGATAATTTCAAAAATGCCACGCGCATTATATCCCCATTATTAAATCATAAAATTTTACAAGTATGGGAAGTCGACAACCGACCAGGCCTAAAATTGATGCCTGAGCAACTTTAAGAACCAAATGCTCCATACTCTTGTAAAAACATCAAGCATGAAACATTGGAGGCTTCTATTGATACCAAAAATTATTCATCTACATGGATCATTCAGATACTGACACATGTTATAGAGTGGATGATTAATCCTCATTATGGATGGACACCGACCTACTCCAGGAATACCGACTAACACCAAGGATGCCAACCAATGATGACAGGTAAACGCCAACAGTTGTATATATTATTGATTGTACAGATGTAAATGTCTACAATATAAAGACAATCCATTATTTGATATTCCAACTCTTGTACACCCCATGGGGGCTATAAATACTTTGTAAACCCTACATACAGGGACACACGAAAAGAGAGGCAATTGAACAATCCAAAAGCAATACATAACAGTGGACATAGGCTCTTTAATCAAGCTGAACCACTTTAAAAATATCTTGTCTCTTTATTTTCTATTTATCTGTGATCAACTAATTAGCCCAGTTTAGTTTTTTGCATCAACACTCCCCTTTATTTGTTCTCCCTCTTTTTATCTGAAATGGACAAAAGAGTTGAAACTAAACAAGACATATAGAGAACACCATAGATAATAAGAAGATATCGTCATAAAGATAAAGAAATGAGACACATGCAACGATAATCTCAAAGGCTCCATAAACTATTTTAGAAATTTTTTTAAAAAAATCAACTCTAAAATTTTACAAGTATAACACACCATGGAGAAACACAAAAATACTTAAATCAGGGAAGCGAAATGTAAGGGTGTGAACATATTCCATGAGTTGTTCAATGTAGACAAACAAAACACATGTCCACGAAGTATTGACATACCACTAATGAATGATCTTAAAGTCCATCTTAGGTGTAAAATATTATCAACTCATGTGAAATTAACTTAACATAATCAACAAATCAAGGCTTAAAGTGATTTTCACACCAATGACGCCCAAAACTATTTAATGTTTTTTTTAGATTTATATAGTTTGTTCAGATCCATTGATCTTCAACTTAACTCCCTCAAAATATCACATATAGCAATAATACTCTCAATTATTTTGAATAAATTAATGCTCATTTGTAGCAAAGCATCAATGTTCAAATAAATTGCCCTGGCACTTCTATTTTTATGTGTTTATAATCTTTTTGGCTCTTTTCATTACAAATGGTGTCTTTTAACGCAAAGACTTTGTCTTTTGTAGCCCCTTTCTCTTGCTTAATATTTAACAATTTTTTTTGAAAAAATGATTGTAATCCGAGCAATGGTTTTTACATGAACAACTAGTTATCTCATTTTTTACATTTGGTCCCTCTTAAAGCATAATTGAGATGAAAACAATATGATCGACATGTGAATGGTAAGTGCAATACTTATATAAGTTTATGCTCATGTGCATTAAAGGAGACAAGGAGGCAAACATGTAGCAAGACCTCATCAAATCACATCTTAATGACTCCACACATTATAAATCACACATATGAAATGATGTCACGTCTCAAAACACTACAAAACACTCATGTGTATATGGAATGAATGGGTGACTCGAACATCTTTAATGTCCATCCATATAATGTGTAAAAAAAATACGAACTCTTTTTGTCTTTTTCAAATTTTTTATCAAAATAAAATATTTTTACATTTTTCACTTTTCCTTAAAAGAGACCAAAAATCTTTTTGTCTTTTTTCAAAAAATTTCAGAAAAACCATACTCTTTTTGGATTTTTTGAAAATATATTAAAATTAAAAATATCAGTAAAATGATAGTACACACTAGCAATAGGGATATAAGATATGAGCATGAAAATCACCCATTGCTAGAAACAAGTCTCAACCTCAATCATTAGGTTTGGAGGAGATCTCCAGATGAAATGACATCCTATGAAATACCTCCATCAAATTTTGTGAATTCATGACTAAATACTCTACACGCTCTCGAAAATTCTTAAAATCTCTCAAGTGATGTGCGGGAGCATGCAGAGTAACGTGTGTGGGAGTGCGTGCATAAACTCCTGTGGGAATAATTCAGGGAATATACCTATAATTCACTCTTGCTAGCTTAAAACAATGTTCTCTAAGATGACCTTTGTGTTTTCAATGAGAACATACACAAATGGGCTTGGTTACACCTTTCTCAAAACGTTTAGAACGATATCTCCTAGGTGGGTTAGGTTGAGGGCTATAAGGATCCAATACAAACTCAACAACTGGCTCCGGTGTGACAAGAGAAGTGGATGCACTGTCATAACCCATTCCTTGCCTCTTACCATTAACCAACGATGAACCGAGGAGCCTCTTTCCAACCTTCTTAGATATGTCCTCTAAAGTGACCCTGACCTTTTGACCACATTCGAGAACACTCTTGAGTTAAAATACCCGAGCTTTAAGTTTCTCACGAGTCTCCAATAAAGATTTAATATCTCCCGTAAGAATAGACATGGTGTTGGTTAAATTGGTCTTTTCTTGACCTAAAACGATCAACTGCTCACATAAAGAAATTTTCACCTTCTCAAGTTGACTTATCGATGCCTTACACTCTCTCAAAACTTTCACTTCTTTCTTCAAATCTAACAACCTAAGAGACACATTCTTATTAACCTTTTTCGTTTTCAAAGTATTGGTGTAAAGATCACTAAATGCCTTTTGGATACCACCTTCTCCCTTACTTAAATTCTCATCCTCACTCTCACTATCTCCCAAATGAATCGAAAGATCATGGAGGCTTTCGCATTTTGATATATCCTCATCGTCTTAGGACAAAGTATAAGTGATAACGTGACTAGCCATGAATGCAACACATGGTTCATGTGGTGATTTTCCTCCCGAATCAACCGACTCGACATCACTGTCGCTAAGATTGGCTTTATTCTGAACTTTCTTTCCCTTTCTCTTCAGCCTAATGTGACACTCATGTGCCTTGTGCCCTTTACCTTCACATTCATAACACCTAATTTCCTCCTCTTTCTCTCCCTCGGCTCGTTACCTTATTTTTATTTTTCTCAAGAATCATTTCTTTGGAAGAATTTTCTTTTAAAAATTTGAGGAACTTTATGAAATTTTTCGCAAATAGTGCCAAATCATCAAAATCAAAATCAACTTTAGATTCGAACTCACAAACTTTCTCTTTCTTCTTTTTCTTAGGTTGAGTCTTTAGAGCAATCCCTACTTTCTTAGGTTTAATAGTTTTAGGGAACATATCAATCTCATACATTGGAAGATCTCCTACAAATTCTTCTAACCTAAGAGTGTCAAGAATCCCTAACGAATTAAGTACAGTGACCTTAGGAATAAAGCGGACAGGCAGTGATCTCAAAAATTTCTTCACAATTCTCGTCTCCATAATTTTTTCACCCAAAGTAAAACTAGAATTAACTATGTTTGACAAACGTGCATAAAACTCATCAAAAGACTCGGACTTTATCATGGTAATGATCTCAAATTGGGTCGTCAAATTTTGAAGCTCATATGCCTTTATAGCATTGGTAGCCTCATGTGTGAGATGAAGAGTATCCCAAGCTTATTTAGACGTGGAGCATGTCATGATGTGGTGGAACTCGTCAGGAATGACAACTCTCGAGATGGCGCTCAAATCGAAAGAGTTAAAATTACCGCACTTAAACTCATCATCAATCCATGAAGAGACATATTTAGGACTTACAACCTTGTCAACGGTGACTGTGGGAGGTGTCCAGTCTCTTTCACAAACTAACCAAACATGTTCATCAATGGCTTTTAAGGCTAAAATCATCATAGCTTTCCAATATGCATAGTTGGAACCATAAAAAATGGGTATTCGTTAAAATAAATTATACATTAAAATTCGGCCTTTTAAGATCAGCAATTTTTCAAAAAAAAATTGATTTCAAATTTTTTTTGCGAAAAAAGATCACACAGTATCTTTATGTAACCGACTCTGATACTAATTTGAGAGTGCTCACGATCTTAATGGATTAACTTATTTAATTAAATGTCCAATCACAAATTCAATTTTATCTTATTATCTCGAGACATGCATTTAAGTAATAAGACAGATAAGTAAAGTATGCAATCCCACGGCAATTGAGGAAAAATCCCTTTTCAGGGAAAAACCTTTTATATTAGCACTTTAGAAATTTTACGAGATAATCAACTAACAATACTACTTGATATAGCCATAAGTATAATGAAAAGTCCTCATGAATCTTTAAAGAATACCACTCGTTCCTGAGAAGTCTAATGGAGGCGATCCATCCTCGGTATCCACTGATCATCTTTCAACCTTCAGTCTTCAATCGTGATCCCTCCAGGTTCACAAGTCAGGCATAGAGATAATCTCTCCATAATGAGTATAACTCAACTAAGGTTTAAAACGATTCACAAAAATCTATTTAGGGATGTGCTTTGTGGATTAAAAGAGTTTTATAAACATAAAAGTTTGAAAAATTTTGCAACAGATATGCAAAAATGGCTCGGGCAAAAGTCTTAGAAAATATAAACACGAAGTAGGTATTTATAAGATGTGCATAAAAATTGAGGCGGTGGATCATTCGAACTAAAATGAAAGTCGTTCAAACGAGAATGGCATTTCATTTGAAGGAAAATGAGTTCGTTTGAACGAGACTCCAATCTCGTTTGAATCAACTTCTAAAGAGCTTTAAATGAATTCAAATAGAAGGCCTTCGTTGGATGTTTGTTCGATGTAATATCTACCTACCCTAACGAAAAGCCATCTTCGTTCAAACGAGGTTCAAAAAAATTATTTTCAAATTAAAAGCCCAGCCTCGGATTAAATAAAAATAAACATCCAAAATAAATATTATGAATAATTTTAAACACTAATGTTTTATACCTTTGTGGGATGTATGGATGTCTTAAATCTGCAAGTCGATTTGTCGTGATGGTTTATAAAGGGATACACCAAATGTTTCATGGACAAAATAAAATGAATAATAAGCCTAAGCTAAACAATTTTCCGTTATAATAGGGCTCCCTCGTAATAATCCTACCTAACCCTCCTTCCAGGCGTGTATACCATTCAGAGTCTCTGCCAATATCATTGCAGCCGGACTACAGTGGTAGGACATCCACAATGCTATTATGGCTACCTGAGGTTCAGCCGTCAGATCGCCCATCACCAATAGAAGCCTAGCAATCAAGACCAGGGCTATAGCATCGTCAAAGTCGTTATCAGTAAAATTCCTCAGACATATAAAATTCATTACCGTCAGGAGGAAGATGCTCCCTCCATGCATCAACGGTCGGGCAGGTAAAGGGGAGACATAAAGAAACTCCCCTAATGACACCCGAGGATAACGAGATAAATTCGGCATAGCTGCTGCCACGCTAGGTTTGACATCTAGTGTTATTGTTCGTAGGTAGGACACACCTTATTAAGGAAAAATCAAAAGACGTGGTCTTCAGGGTACCAGAACTAAATTGTTACTTCCAATATATTCCATTTTATAGGATGATTATGCCACAAGGAGATATAGTCCAAGATAAAATCTTCGTAGTTGACATTGTAGAGGCACATAGCCTCTAAAACCTTGACGTAATCTGAAAAGTCTTGGACATTGTGAGTGCCATTACAAAAGAAGAAGAAGAATTATAAAGGTAAGAAATTGAGAAGTGATGATGAAAACCATCTACAAAAGCCTCATTTTATACAAACAAAATCCATAGAGGATAAGCCATTCAATATGTCATTTGACTTTCTGCTTCTAAAGTACACAGAAATACACAAGTTATGCAATTAAAGATAAAGAAATGATTTTGACTTGACCCTTATGCTGATAGGCATGCCAATGGGTATGTCGATTGGCAACCCCATTTTTTGGAAATTCTTTACTTTCCTCTTTTGTATATATCATTTACAAAATAAAAGATTTATTTTGCTGATGAAAAATCAACCTTCGAGTCTTCCTTTCTGGAAATTCCTTACTTTTCTATTTGTACATAACTTCGGAAATAGAAATTTCTTTTACCCATGAAAAGTTTATCTTCGAGTCTCTCTTCTATTTGATTTATATTATCTTACATTTGTAAATAATAAAAAAACTCAGTAACATATTAAAGTTCTTATAGAGTAAGCCACTAAATAAAGATAACACAAAAATATGCATCTCTTACATTTAATTTGTCCTGAATAACTACATTTTCCCTACAGGTACAAGCAGAAAAAGAAAAAAAGAAAAAGATAAATTGCGACGCAAACTGAATCCCCAAAAACCTCTCACAAACCCCCTCATAATCATGCACCTCAGTGAATATGATTCCACCAACGACGTGTGATGGTCCCTACTCTCGAAACAAGATCTTTCCTCACACGTAGTCAACGTACCAATAAAGCACTAGTCAAATTACTCACGTAATCCGATACCAACACCATTTAGTCCCGAATATCCCTCGATCAAGTTGCCGAGACACGATTGGACTACAAGAAGAACTAAATCACCAAAGCCAAGGAAAGTCAGTAATGACAAGAAGAAACCAGAAAAAATAAAAAATAAAAAGAAGGTCCTACTTCTCCCCGGAGAGCCTCCACGAAAAGACCCGCAAACCCATCTATCGCTGCATGAGGGCAATGAGGCACCGATATCACATCCCCACTGTGAACCCGAATGTGATAGAAAGGGGTGGAAATATGATGAAACAAAACCTCTTCCATTGTCGCTATTCCACCTCCTCCTATGCTATGCGCCGATGTCACTGGTATGCCGGTACCCATCCCCGATCCCGCTGCAAGTGGAGGCATATTCTCCATATCATAAACACACGACAACATCAACCATTTGGTCTTAAAATCTACGTAGCCATAACCTACCGTCATGTAAGTTTAATGCATGTAGGGATCACCCTTCATCACTGCCACACTGGCCTCATTAGACATCTCCTTCACCTTCCTCATATACTTTGGGGGCACCGATGGTCGGTTCTTCACCTAAGCCTCCATAATCTGCTGCACCACTCTATATCCAAGGTATCATATGTACCCAAACTCATGTGCCGATAGCCTCCGCATCTGCGTTTGCATAACCATATCTCCGGTGGCCCCTAAAGATAGCTTCAAGGGATAGAAGGTTCCTTGCTTCCCCAACAAGAGTCAGTAGGTTACCATGAAGCAAAGTTCTGAAGCCATAAAAAAAGCAAGGAATAAAGTCCTACCTTAGTTGCTCATTAGGACATTAAGCATCGGCTGCACATTCTTCAGGGATATGGATTGGTTCGAAGGACTGTTCGACTTACTTCACCTATACATCTTGCAAAAATCCCCCAGATCGCCCACCTTCAGGGACATTAAGCCCACATTGTGCTCTATCACCTCATAAAAACATGTATGTAAAAAGCAAAACAAAAGTCAAAAGAAAGAAAGCCAAAAGACAGGTAGAAAATAAGTGGAATTTAAACTTAAAGATTACTTCCAAGAGATACGTGGGGCCTATAAAAGTCTTTTAGTAACTATGAATCAAATTATCCAAGGAAGCATAGAGGGATTCCAGTGTGAAGGTCCCCCAATCATCAAACGGATTTATGAAATTATCCTAAAAAATGGAAGAACCACATATGGATGACATCATTGCTCGTGATCACTACAAACACTCCTAATAAAAGAAAAATAAATGAACGGGTTGCTTACCTATCTTGACATCTAGCAGTCTCGTCAAATCTGCCTAGATAACAAAGTCTCCTTCAAAACGAATATTCAGGCAGAATCCCCTAACACGATCCTCCCTATATCCCTAAGGACGCCCGTACTACCATCTCTGTAACTCCCAGAGTGAGATCCACCACAATATGATGACCTACGCACTCCAATCCCATCATTTGTTAAACATCCATAGGAGTGGTCGTCATCTCCCCGACACCCAAATAGAATGTGTTGGTAGTGTCCCACCATCTCTCCACCATTACACACAATATTTCATTCCAAAGTCTCACTCATTACTCAAGGCTTAAATAGGTTTTCCTCAATATGTTTATTCAGTAAGAAATCACTAACATCTTACTGGTCCATATCATCTTATCTCTCGAATTACTATGAATTAAACTCTCATATAATTAGGGTTATAATCGATAGTTTCTAATCTCTAATTAACACACCTTCTATCACCTAGGATTAAACCCCCTTGAAAACCTAAGGCTGCCCAGGTGATTTATTAAATTTGCCCTCATGGACCTATCCTTAATCCTCATGCATACAAATTATAATCCAACACATGAATCTAGCAACCAAAATTTCTTTCAATTTAATTATCATAATTCTCATCAATTAAAACCCAATTACATTAATTCGGTTCTTATCTAGGGCTTACTGATCTTCCCTAAGTCCCATTATATCCAAATAATAATCACCAAAGATTTACAAAATATTTGGGACAAGAACAAGAATTAAAAAGAAACAACATCATCAATTCTCGGAAGGTCGATCGATCGAAGGTAGGGGGTCGATCGATCGATCGCCTAGATATCATCCCAGATTCTGCAATTCTTATACTACGGGTTTCATAACTTTTGATCATTCAAAACTCCATATTAACAACCCAAATTCCTTATAATCCTTACTACGTGATATAGCAACATATGTAAATGATTTCTAATGATCTAAACATCCTAGAATCATCAAGAGTTTAAATTAAAAGCATATATTCATCCTATTTTTCCAGAAAATTTTCTACATGATATCTTCAAGAACAAACCAATGATTCTCAGAATTTCTTCAACAAATTGATGATTATTTCATGGATTACTATCTACCTACAACATGAGTTTGATTCCAACCAAACATGTAAAATCTAATTTTTTTATAACTATCCTAGCATGGACATTATACTAACTAGATTGAAATTATCAAATAACTTTCCTCTAATGTAGGTCTGATCCTTTGGGGTTGTGTATCACAGGTGGTTCTCCCCTTCTCCGGTCAACTTCCGGTGGTGGTTGGTGGTGGTGACCTTTGGCACTTGGTTCTCCTCCTTTCCAAGCAATCTTCTCTTCTCCCAAGCACCCTTTCACTCTCTCTAAAAAATGTGACCTCTCAATTTGTGTAGAAGAGAAGAATGAACCTACGTACAACTAATCTCCAAATATTTATAATAAGAAAAAAATCTGAAATCACTATTCATTCCCCCTATAAAAATGACCAAAATGCCTTTTCGGTTGTCTTTTCATTTCTAAATGACCCGAGACCCAAAACCAACATCCAAATAGAATTTGATGACTATTTCAACCCTTCCGGACTATAAGGTTGATATAAAAATTAGTTTCCTTTTTATTCTAATAAATTAGTTCCGACACGTCCCATACCGCGTCCAACTAAAAATTTAAATTACTGAATTAATAACTCATAGTAATATCAATAAAATCACATTCATTTTAATATCCAAAAATTCGGATTTAAACCCAATGAATTAATTTATAATAAAATCCAATTAATCCATTAATTTATAATAAATTTTAAAAGTCATTAAAATTACGGGGTATTACATACTCCCCCCCTTATAACAGAATTTTATCCCGAAATTCGGAAAGATATATCATACTGGTATGGTAACCTCTAATTATAAATCTCACATCGCAAGTAATCTATATCTTACCGCCCATACAGTACATTATCGAAAATCCTTATTGAGGTTATACGCCAAGCCTCACTATATAGTTTCAACTGAATCGAATTCTTTACCCAATCTTCCATATACCATCCTCGCGATAAAGTTTGGGAAAAAGTGATCCTTAATCATTAAGTAAATAAATCCTGAAGTCACAACCTCTACGTTCTTTATCCTAAAACAATATATACCTACTGTTTCACGATTATGAAAAATACTATAATCCAACCATCCAGGGAGCCCTTACACCCTATAGTATAACTTCCGTTATAAAATGGATATGGTTACCCGCATAATACTCTGATTTATCGCAAAGGTTATAAACTCATATCCTAAATACCTAACTTACTTCGACTCCCAATGTTTGTTTGTTTCATGCATGGGGTGTCTCACAAGCGAAATCCAAACAAGGAACCGCCCCGATACACTACTAACTAAAGTAGTCGGTCATCGAAACTCCTCAGGTCCTTAGTTAATAGTATATAAATTCTCTACGGGTCTTATCGATTTCAAATAAAAGTCTACTCATCTACGCTCTTGTTAAAGACAAGACGCTGCCTATAGTAGTCCATACGCTCTCATATACTATAAGTCAATCCACGCCGATAGTCATATCATGTTCGGACATGCCTAAAGTAAGTAATTCCGTGATAAAAATCAGACCCACGTGATGACATGTAAAAAATATAGGTTTCCCACAACCCCTCGGTAAGTCTACTTAAATAACAATGCTATAGGCTAAGTTTAGTAACCCCTTTAGCCCATACAATATTAATCGCTACAAATATCATTATGCGCCTCATAACTCCTTAGATAGAAAAATACCCTCATTCGTGGGTGATGGTTGTTGAATCGTTTCCGGATGGACATTATATACATGCCCATACTCACCCGGTTGCACGGGAGCCGCTGGAATGGGAGGTAATGATAGCACCTGAGCTGGAGCTGGAAGAGTAGCTGGTGGAAACACTAGTATCTGTGGCTCCTGTCGAGCATTTTGTTGCTGAGGGAGTTTGTCTTTATTAGGATAATCTTATCGTTTATGGCCATACTTGCCGCACACGAAACATTTTCCAGCAAACTTTCCACCATTTTGTCCCTGTTGACCCCGATCTTGATGGCCATTACCTCCTTTCCCTTGGCCCTGATGAGCCTGCATCTGGCCCTGATGGCCCTGCTGCCCTGGCCCATTACCTCTATACTCAAATCGAGAATATCCAGATCGTAAGCACTTAGCATAATCCCCTGTCTGGGAACCCTGCTCACCCTGACATTGATGACTCTGCCCTGGCTGAGTCCTACTAGAATTGCCCCCATACGTCTGGCCTTGTAGGCTTGACCCAAACCCCCGCTTGACACCCTGAGCATGTAAGAGGTTATCCTGGCAGTGAAGCATCGTAGCATTAAGAACATCTGCATAAGTACGTAGTGAAAGATTTCCCAGTAAATGCTGGCGAATCTTATAATTCAACCCATCAGTGAACATTTGAATTCTCCTCTCCTCCGTGGGTACCTCTGCTGGTACCAAATTAGTTAGTCGCGTAAATTCTTCCTCATATTCTGCCACTATTTTCTCTCTCTATTTCAAATCAAGTAATATCCTCCTCATCTCTGTCTGGATGGCGGAAGGGAAGTACTTCCGATCAAACTGTATCCAAAAATCTTGGATAGTCACTGTGTCTCTCTCCTCGATAGTGGTCGTAGCCTCCCACCACTACAAAGATGCCCCTACTAGCTTGAATGTGGCTAGTATTTGACGTTGAACCTCAGTACATTCGAGCATTCTCAAGTGCCTTTGGATATCTCTCTTTCATTGGCTAGCAGTCACGACATCTGATCCTCCCTGAAACTCAGGTGGGTGTTCCTTATGAAAGGCATCCCTCACTCGTTCCCATGCAGTAGGAAACACTTTCCCTTACGTGGGTTGCACAACTGGTGCCTATGATGGAGCCTGTTGAACAGTAGCTAGAGTTGTATTGACTGCCTGAGCGATAATTGTAGCAACTTCAGAAGCAGTCATTGTACCCTGAGCTGGGGTGGGCTGAGGTGCATGTCGAGGAGGCATCTGAAATGAGAGTAAACTATCAGTATTTGATATAACAGAATTGCTGAAGAACGTAGGCGTAAATAGAAAAGCAATAATCCTACTCATAGGGCTCTACATCAAAGAACGCTAAGCTGAAAACACAGTAAGCCGTATAGACCCTAAAGGACACTAGAACCTGATGCTCGGATACCACCTGTAACACCCCGCCTAATTAAATACCGGGTGGCAAGTCCCATACCAAATTAAAATAGAATATACAGTTGGCTCATTCTTAGCATCACTGTCGAAAACATTTACAAATCACCCAATACCCAATTAAGCTGGTGTTAAAAACCTTCCAAATTTTAATTCAACAAAATTCAGTTTTAGTTTACGAATAACACCACACATTTTGTTGTACCACAATAATAATTGAACATATAACTCACAAGGATGTAAATGCAATTGGAATAAACATTCCCAAATAATTTCTCAATACAGTAAACCCAACAATAATAAATGTTTTAAAATGACACAAATACAAGAATGTCTTGACTTAGATAGAAAGGAGATAATTAAATTCCTCGGGGAAACATGCCCTAAATATAAGAATACTGCATAATGTGAATCAAATGAAGATAGGCATCTAAGCAATATTCCATAGCTCGTCATAATCCTCTAAGGTTGGCGTCCCCGCTGCTAGACACCTTATATAGAAGGTACAATAGAAAAGAGAATATGCAAGGAAACGGGTCAGAGCCCGATGTAAAAATAGTTTTGAAAACAGCAAGTATTTAACAAGTGCAATAAAGCATTTATTATGTACATGTTAGTATCCATACTCTCACTTGATATTCTCACCACTCATTTAGAGTGCACGTTTAACGTTTCCTATTAACCTCCTCGTTAATGGTTCCTCCTAACTAGTTTCCATAATATGATTCTATCCCATATCATAACCCCGTATGTCCCATACCATACGTAGTATAATCATTCATATACGTTTCTCATTAATATGAATTAAGCTCTATAAGAATAAATATTCATTAAATTAATTCAATTCTTTTTCTCTATTCACCATCATCTACAATTATCACACAGTAGATTGATCTAACCATTATATATACATTCATTTAATTTATTATATATATACATATATAATACGGCACCCCAATACACAGCTGCGGTGCATGCATTACTCTGCTATCACGTCCCAGTATCGCTGGTCACCGAATAGGGGACTAAAGGTTCAGTATGGATTCCTCGAACCAAAAATATCAACACAAAAATTGGAGGTGAACTTAGTTCTCATACCCACGGATCACGCACATACCTACGTTCCCATAGTCAGCGGACTTATCAACTTATGGATAAGTCTTTCATAGTCCTATGTTCTCGAGCAACAAACTAAAAATCCCATGGATTCATCAGGATATGACTGCTCTCACGCGCAAACCTCCCGTCGATAGCAAGTAAGATAGGTATGTCATACATATAAATCATCAATTAATCAAATAGGCATTATCATCTACTTATAGATATAATATCAACAAGGTAATCACACTACCCTAAGATAATTCCCATACGTAGAATTATATCTCTTAAATCCTACGTATTAAAATATTATGAATTTACTTCTTTAATTTAATTATTCCAGAGACTCACTCATTACTCAAGGTTTAATTAGGTTTTCCTCAATATGTTTATTCAATAAGAAATCACTAACATCCTACATCTTATCTCCCGAATTACTACGAATTAAACTCTCCTATAATTAGGGTTATAACCGATAGTTTTTAATCTCTTATTAACACATTTTCTATCACCTAGGATTAAACCCTCTTGTAAACCTAAGGTTGCCCAGGTGATTTATTAAATTTACCCTCCTGGACCTATCCTTAATCCTTATGCGTACAAATTAGAATCCAGCACATGAATCTAGCAACCGAAATTTCTTCCAATTTAATTATCATAATTCTCATCAATTAAATCTCAATCACATTAATTCGGTTCTTATCTAGGGCTCACTGATCTTCCCTAAGTCCCATTATATCCAAATAATAATCACCAAAGATTTACAAAAGATTTGGGATAAGAACAAGAATTAAAAAGAAACAACATCATTAATTCTCGGAAGGTCGATCGATCGTAGGTAGGGGGTCGATCGATCGATCGCCCAGATATCAGCCTAGATTCTGCAATTCTTATACTACGAGTTTCATAACTTTTTATCATTCCAACCTCCATATTAACAACCCAAATTCCTTATAATCCTTACTACATGATATAACAACATATGTAAATGATTTCAAATGATCTAAACATCCTAGAATCATCAAGAGTTTGAATTAAAAGCATATATTCATCCTATTTTTCCAGAAAATTTTCAACATGATATCTTCACGAACAAACCAATGATTCTCATAATTTCTTCAACAAATTGATGATTATTTCATGGATTACTATCTACCTACAACATGAGTTTGACTGCAATATATTTCCATTTTTCCAGAAATCAATTAACAACTCTTACCTTTATCTTCCAAACATGTAAAATCTCATTTTTTTATAACTATCCTAACAAGGACATTATACTAACTAGATTGAAATTATCAAATAACTTGCCTCTAATGCAGGTCTGATCCTTTAGGGTTGTGTATCACAGGTGGTTCTCCCCTTCTCCGGTCAACTTCCGGTGGTGGTTTGTGGTGGTGACCTTTGGCCCTTGGCTCTCCTCCTTTCCAAGCAATCTTCTCTTCTCCCAAGCACCTTTTCACTCTCTCTCAAAAAGGTGACCTCTCAATTTGTGTAGAAGAGAAGAATGAACCTACTTACAACTAATCTCCAAATATTTATAATATGACAAAAATCTAAAATCACTCTTCATCCCCCCTATAAAAATGACCAAAATGCCTTTTCGGTTGTCTTTTTATTTCCAAATGACCCGAGACCCAAAATCAACATCCAAATAAACTTTTCTGACTATTTCAACCCTTTTGGATGCAACGACGCACTTGAAATGACTATAAGATTGATATAAAAATAAGTTTCCTTTTTATTCTAATAAATTAGTCCCGACACGTCCCACACCGCGTCCGACTAAAAATTCAAATTACTGAATTAATAACTCACAGTAATATCAATAACATCACATTCATTTTAATATCCAAAAATTCGGATTTAAACCCAATGAATTAATTTATAATAAAATCCAATTAATCCATTAATTATAACAAATTTTAAAAGTCATTAAAATTACGGGGTATTACAAATAAGTGCAAAGATTAAGGGGACAAAGTGTTATTAACCTTCTTCTTTTATTTAGGTGAAAAATACACTAATTATGGTTACTTAAACATAATTAAATTTATTTAACAAATAAAATACTTTTCACAAATTTATATTTCCTCGGGATGAAAAATACTTCATCCTAAACCAAACTAGCCGTGCCCACTATGTGTTGAACTAACATTGAATATTGACATCTAATCATTTATTCATTAATCTTATACAAAACTTATTTGATACTTTATCAGATATAAATCCATTGTCCAAGTTTATTGGTAGAATCAAAACTTTTAAGTCTATTTTAGGGTATCACAATCCAAGATATATCTTGGATGCAGGTTCCTCCAGATTATGATGTCGAATATACTTACACAACAATTTCCCAACGTGCAAATATTTTAGTCCAACTTGATGAAAATGGGAGTGTGAGAGTCATCAGGGTCAATTAGGAGTAAAATTAAATTACATCCAAAAAAATAGTGAAATTATTTTGCAAGCATTCCAATCCTCATAACCCTTGGGAATAAGAAATTTCACACCCTTTGTAAATCTGTGAGATTGTGTAACTCTAATCAATACCTAGACTTGAATCTCACACGTGGTCTTCATTCAATAAATTCTTAATGTATCAGTCACAATTATTTTCAACTATCAAAGCAGGTTATAACCATCAAATATATTCTCGTAGTTAAGATAGTCTACTAGAATTATACTCGCAGCTATACTAAAATTGGACTTATGATATTTCGTGATCAGGCCCAACACAACTCACCAGAATTCCTAATGAGTCCGATTGACAGACATCCATACAATATATAAATAAAATAAATATAAAGCATTCTAAAAACATGATTATAATTTCAAAATGAACCTGACATACCTTTATTATAAAGTGAGGGTCATAAATAGTTTTAAAAATTAAAACCTAACAATATCCCACTTAAGTCTTAAAGGAATGTGCCTATGTATCCAACACCCAACCCATCTACTTTGAAGTCTATAACCCTAGTTGTAGAAGGACTAACTGGTTGTTATTTGATGCAACCCTGGTCATAAAATTATCGCCTCCCTTGTTTGATCTCTCCAATTAGGTCAAACGTATACTCAATGTACTTAATGCTTATATGGGTTATAGATTCTCTCAAACTTGTAATCTTTTTGCTATAAACACAATACATTATAATAGCCAATTGCACGTAAGGAACATCACAAAATTCACTTAGGATGTTCTTGATTAAACTGAATGTTCAAAGAATCTGATATCAGCTTAAATCCACAAATGGTACTCTTAAGGTTACAAACTTCACTTTCCTGGCTTCTTACTATGAATGACTTGGGTTGTACCATAAAGTTGCACTTTTTAAGATAATCATTCAAGAACGTATAACGTTATAAGAAACTTTAGCATGATTACCGGGGATAAAGTTTTCTCTTAGCATATCCCTTTATTTCTAAGTAAACCATTTCACAACAATCCCTACCTTGAAGATTTCCATCTTTCCATCTATATATTTTTTTAACTTCATGTAGTTCCAATGTGACACTATGGGTTTTACGTCATCAACAAGTCTACAAGATCCAAAAACATGGTTTGAATACATTGATTCAATCTTGGTGTCCATAGTCTCAAGTAAATAATTAAAGTCCTTCTATTGGAATATCTCATTATAAATCTCAATACCTAGTTCATGTTCCCTTGAGATCTCATCAAAATGATCACCCCAAAACACTAACTTGTTAGGATATCTCCTAACGCTCCCACTACGACATGTTTTAATACTATTTTCAGAAAACAAATGTTAAGATGAGAGATTTTATTCGAGGATCTCTCGGGATAAATGGGAAATAAGGTTCATGAGATACCCAATTTGATTGGGAAACTAAAACATCTTATGCATATTGGGTACCGATAAAAAATATAATGGACATCGAGCTCTTTCATGAGATATTGCGGGAAATGAGAAGAACTAGGTGTTATGCAACTTACCTACAACTAAGGACTCCTTCTAAGACTAGGTTTTATACATAATACAGGAAAACAACTCACTATTATCTTCAGCCACCCTTTTGAGGAGAAATCCATCGAGGCTTATAAGATTAAGAATTTATAATTGCTAATAGTTTAGATAATTTAGCATATACCGTTACGAATCGAACACTACATTTGCATATGCTTCCAATATCTTTGAAGACAAGTTAGTGAATGAGAAAGTTCCAAAGTTCAAGCCGTTAAAACCCTCATGATACTATTTCGAGGTATATGGTATAAGGTCTTTGACTTAAATAATTTTTTTCTGGGATGTGTTTAATTTTACCTAAGGCACATTTATAAAAAAAAATGATTTTTTTTCGTTTTTCTTTTGTTGGAGTGAGATTTTCATCTCGTTAGAACAATACTCTATTTTCATTCGAACGAGGTTTCCATCTCATTGGAACGACTGTTTGAGTTCGCTGGAATAAGCTTCAAACACGGTCGCTCTGTTTGATAGAGTTCCACCCATAGGAAGGTCGTTGGAACGAACTAGACTATTTGTTCGAATGAGATTGGACCTCGTTAGAATGAAACCTTAATTTCATTCGAACGAAAGCCCATTTTCGTTCGAACGAATTTGGTCGCCTTAAAAATTATGTTTTATATAAATTGTAATTTTATAGACTCATTTTCTCAGATCTTTTGGCAAAAGCGCAATTCTATACCCATTCGATAAGTCCCACGAGTTTTGTTTAAAGAAACACCTTTTTGTTTTCCAAACCACTCATCCATAGAATGATTTGTTGATTTTTTCAACCTTATTTCCCTAAAAAATATCAAAACCTTATAGAGTGTCCGCTACTACTGATTTGTGCAGTTACGACTCTACTATTGAAGAAGAAAGGATTTGAAATCCTGAGGCTGATCAGTGGATACCGAGGGAAGAGTTGCTTCCTCTGGGTGGTGTTAGATTTCATTAGATTCTGTTGAAGATTTGAAGATCATGTGTGTTATACTTAGTGGATCTCTAAGTAGTATGTAAGTCACTCGAGTCTGTTAAAATCTTAAACAATGCTAAATCAAAAATGATTTTCCCGAAAGCGATTTTGCCTCAAACACACTTATTCTTCTTGGTTTAGTTTTTTGTTTGGCATACTTTTTCTTTGGATATTATCTAGAATGCTCAATTAATTCTAAACAAGATAAAATTTGAATAAAAATTGAATCTTTGTCTATGTGACATATTACTACTGGTGAATTCATATATCTCTGCATTTTCATTTTTGTATTAGATCTAGTTACACTAATTTATTGTGTGATCTTAATTTTGGGATAATATGGATAATTTTCATAATAGCCTACCTATTTTTGATGCGATAGTCTAGATTGTTTGTGAAAGAGGATGGACAATTCCCATTGTGAATAACGATGATGTCATAAGTCTTAATCTTATCAGTTTTTGGAGAGAGGATGATTTTAAATGGAGTAATTTTAACTTTCGTAGTTTGAGTGCAATTTCTGGTGTAGTCACTCCCGACATGTTGCGTCGTATTATAATGTGTACCAAATCTAAGGAAGCGTGGGATACCCTATAACTCACTCACGAGGCTACCAATGATGTGAAAACTTATGAGATACAAAATTTCACCACACAATTTGACACCATTACCATGATAGATACTAAGGCTTTCGATGAGTTTTATACACATTTATCTTATATAGTCAATTCTAGCTTTAATTTGGGTGAGACATTTCTTGAGACATGAGTTGTGAAAAATATTTTGAGATCCCTGCCATCCCGTTTTATCCCTAAAGTCACGGTCCTTAATTCATTAGGAATTTTAGATTCAATTAAATTAGAAGAACTTGTAGGAGGCCACTTAAGTTAGAAGAACTTGTAGGATACTTTTAAACTTATGAAATCTATATATTCCTATAAATTCAAAAAGTCGAAAGAAAAAGTGATTTCTTTAAAAGTCTAATCTAAAACGAAGGAGGAGGTCTCTTCGGACTGCGAATTTGATTTTGTTCTTAATGATCTTGATCTTTTTGGAAAAAAGTTGAAAAAAAATCTCAAACTAAGAACTTAAAATTCTTCCAAAGAAAATAAAGGTTTTAAGAAAGATAAATATGTTAATATGGGACAGAAAGGTTTTGAAAAAGTGAGATGAAATTACCCTAAGAAAGAATAGGAGAGATAATATGAGTGCAAAGGTAAGGGTCACAAACCCCGCGAGTGTACTACGAGGCAAAAAAGATAGGGCAAAGGCAAAGCCGCCTACAATGCCACTCTTAGTGATAATGATGTCGAGTCAGTGGATTCTGGGGATGAATAAATGCATAGATGTAATTCACCATGTTCATTTCCAATCATGTTAGTACATCGAGTACGTTTCATGCCGATGAGTATGTTTCTAAACATGATGACTTCGACAGTGAGTCTAGTCATTCAAAAGGAGATGATGTTTTGAGTAAGGGAGAAAGTGGACTCCGATGCGCTTACATCGAGTCCTTTAAAATGAAAAATAAAAATTTGGCATCTAGGGTATTATCAATAGAGAAAGAGATAAGAGAGTCGAGAGATAGCGAGATCTCAGCGAGAGTTTCTTTGGGAAAGAAAGTTATTTTAGTGGAGAGGGAAAATGGTGACTTGACCAACAAAGTGGCTAGTATTACAAGACATCTTCAAGCCTCATTGGAGACTCGTGATAAAGATTTCGAATGTTCTCGGGAGGTAATGGTTATTATAGAGGATACATAGAAGAAAGTAAGGAAGATATTCCTTAGCTATGGTTTAGGTTTTAAGGAGTGATAAGGAATAGGTTACGATGGTGCATTCACTTATCATGCCGCACATGAACCGGTTCCTAAGTTTACGGTGGATACATATGGGTATCGACCTAACCCACCAAATATAGTTAAACCTAAAAGATCTAAACAAGGTAGACCGAAACATGTCTATGTTTACTCCCATTACAAAAGGAGAGGTCACCTTAAGGAATTTTTTTACGAGTTAGGAAGAACTTCACATACACATACTCCCGTGCACTGCTATAAAAAATTTAATAGTCTTAAAGATCAAGCTAAGTTACTATTTAATACTTATTAAAGCTTAATGGAACAATTTTAAAGGATGTCTATGAATTTTGAGAAAACTTCCAACGTTGCAACTAGAGCCACAACTAGAAATGCAAACAAAAGGTTACCTCCACTTGGGTACCTAAGAATGATGACAAAGCCCTTGTTGTTCATGCTTCTCTCAAGGTTTAAGATAATTCACAATGGTATTTTGATAGTGGGTTCTTTAGGCACATGACCTATGACAAGTTGTATCTTACCGACCTTGTGGATCTCAAGGAAGGTAAAGTCACCTTTGGAGATGGGAGTAGGTCTAGCATTTTAGGACATGGTTATGTTGAGACAATCAAATATCCTAAGCTAGACAATGTGTTACACGTCGCATTATTGAAAGAAAAATTGATTAGAATATGCCAACTTTGTGATGGAAAATTTGCAATAAAGTTCAAACGGTTCGAGTGTAATGTTTATGATCAATCTTATGAACTTTTACCACAAGGAGTGAGGATCAAAGATAATTGATATGGTTCATTACCAACTCTTTATTTGTGTGAAATGATTCCATGGTCTCCTCCACAGACCTTTGGCATAAACTATTATGCCATGTGAACTGAGATCTTGAGAAATTAGGGAAGAAAGAACTAGTGCGTGTCTTACCATCACTTAGGAAACCAACTTCCTCGATTTATGGTCCTTTCTAACAAAAAAACAAATTCAAAGTCCCCATCAAAAGTTGAATACCATTACCACCTATCGTGTGTTGGAGTTGATACACAATGACCTTATGGGCCCTACACGTACAGAGAACATTGATGGTAAGCAATACATTCTCGAGATGGTCAATGAATTTTTGAGATACCCTATTGTAGGGTTTCTTAGAGATAAATCCGATGTGGTTGAGTTTTTAACAACCAAGTGCCTTAACCTATAAAACCATCATAGTATCACTTTTTATCGAATACATAGTTATAGTGAGAGTGAATTCAAAGAAGTCGAAATGGATAGCTATTGTGATGGAGTGGGCATTAAACACGAGTTTTTGTTCGTTTGTACTCCTAAATAAAATGGGATTGTTGATAGAAAGAATGAATGATTCAAAAGATGTCTAAATCCATGCTTTTGGGGAGACACGTGCTTAGACATTTTTGGGTAGATGTGGCTAATATCGCATGTCATACACTAAATAGGGTATATCTTCGTCCATATACTTTACACACGTCAGATAAGTTGTAGATAGGGAAGAAACCTAGCCTATCGTATTTCTGAGTCTTTGGGAGTTCTTGCTACATTTGAGAGATAGAGAGAAATTTTAAAAGTTTTAACCCCGAAGAAATTAGGGGATTTTTAGGGTATTAATCATCGAGTAGAGCTTATGAGGATTTTAACCTTGCAAGCTCTAAGGTTATAGAATCAATAAACGTCACGATTAGAGACAATACGCTGGATATATCTATTGATCCTAACCCCGAGTGTGAGAACGATGTACCCCCGATGACGATCTCACCATTCCTCATACTACCCGGTGGACCCCGCTCTTGATTTGGAGTATCTACCCTCTTAGGTTTAAAAGAGTCATTACCCTCCTGTTATGTTTAGTGATACCACAATAGGTGTCAAGACTTGCGCTCAACTTGAGAATGTAGTTAGCTACTTTCGCTAAACTTCCTTGGTAGAGCCTAAGAATGTGAAATAACCATTCAATAATGAGCATTGGATTGACTTATGCAGGATGAGTTGCTTCACTTTCACAAAAATGATATCTGGGAGTTAGTCACCTGACCTAACGAGACTAATGTGATTGATTGCTACTAAGTGAATTTATAAGAATAAGATTGATGATAATGGTTCCATGGTTTGCAATAAGACTTGGTTGGTCTTTGTAATACCCCGTAATTTTGAGGATTTAGTATTTAATTATTTTTGGGAGAAATAAAAATGTTTAAATTGGAGAAACTTAAATTTATGATTTGGAGAATTTATTTGAGCGGGAAGAATTATTTATAATTGGCGACTTTAAATTAAATTGTTCGAATTAATGTGTTTCGCATTTTTTAGGTTAAAATTGGAGAATGTTATAAATTATTTCGGATGACGATTCTGAGTGCGCGGTTGAGTCCGAATGGGTCAAGATAGTCAGAAAAGAGTACTCGGGGGTAGTACTCGGGTCTCGGGGCATTTTTGGGCATAGCCGAGCCCATACGTGGTGATTCGAGCCATCTTAATTAGGCCCATGTGGACAAAAACGGGATTGGGAGTTTTAATCCTAATTGGGGGAAGTGTGAACGGCAGTTAATACAACTCTAAACCTAGGGTTTGAGTGAGACACAGAAGAAACAGTTCAAGAAGCAAATTGGGGATCTTTTTGGAGTCAAATCTAGGGACAAAGTGAATGTTCATCGTCAACACCTTCACTACACCAACGGATTAGACTCTACGAATCATTCCAGGAAAGTGGTTAACTATTGTGATTCTTAAAAATAAGTGATAGCCAATTCATATCATAGTAGGTGTATATGAAAATTCGTTTTGGGTGTGTAACCATAATTAAAATTGGGTTTTCTGAATTTAGAGTAATGGACAGATTGAATTACTCAATAAATATTAAGTTATGATTTGGGACTATTCAGATTGAATTGTAGAGTGGATTACAATATATATTAGTGATTAAATGGACTGAAAATGGTTAGGTCAGATTCAGTAGAACGAGACCCGGGTGAAAAACCCAATTCGGATATACTTAGGGTTATGTATAAATTGGATGATGAATTAAGGTCTTTAGGATGTTTAGACCCTTTTATTATGTGGAGGTAATTTTGATTGTGATTGGGTAAGAGTTTGTAATGAAAATAAAATCTGGAGGGTCATCCATGGCCGAACAATAGCCTAGAGAAGATGATTACTGGGACGATCGATCGATCGACCCAGGGGTTCGATCGATCGATGATATTTTTGGCAGTGACGCCAGTTTTTATTTGTGTGGGAGATTTTTATTGGGGAAAATTCTTGGGTTAATTTAAATGATAAAAAAATTAATTAAGAGCATGAATCTTGGTAATTATAGGTAAATATAATTGGGAAATTTGGGAGAGATGAATGCGTGACACATTAAGAGCTAATATTTGGGAATTAAATTCTGAGATTTAAATATGGACCGAGTGAGCGAGTCCGGGTATGTTGGTTAAGTGACACCAGGGTGCTAAATTAATTACTGAGAGGAGTAGATTAATTTGGAGTGGAAATATTGACTCGAAAAATACTAGGTTACGAACCAAGTAGGCAGGTATATATGCGTGTTGACTGACACCGGAGTAATAAAATAATTAAGGGATAAATTAATTAATTTAGAGTCGGACCATAGACTCGGATTGGTAATAATTAATTAATGTGTAAATTAATTAGATCAGAGTCGAATCATAGACTCGGGTAAATATTATATAAATTATTGCGCAAAGTATTTATATAAGAGTCGGACCATAGACTCGGGGAAATATTATATTAATTGACGTGTGAATTAAATAAATTAGAGTTGGACCATAGACTCGGGGAGATGATAAATTACTAAGTGAAAAAATTAATTAAGTTGAGTCGGGCCACAGACTCGGGAAATTACATGCTAGTTTTACGAGTTTTTGAGTACATTGAAAAGTCGGGATATATATCATATATATATGGTGTAGTGATAGTATATATATAAGTGTATATATTGTGTGTGATATTAAATATCAGTGACTAGATATTTATTTAAATTATATACTCTAGTGCTATCAAGGGAGGTTGCACAATGTGGGTGAATCCCTTAGCTTGATGAGTAGGGTGAGTCTATCCCCAGGTAATAGCGTCCAGTATATGGGTGAGGAATTTATCTCACTTTCAGGGAAGGAATATGACCGCCTCCACTACGTTTATATTTTGGGCCAAGTTGGTGAGCGATTCCAACTCGGGTATCTAGGTTATGTGAGCACACCAAGTAAGATAGCACTTTAGAGGGAATCATCCGTTGGTGGTATAATCCGAGGGGTGGATGTACATATATATATGTGTGTGGTTGTTCTTAGTAGAGGTACGTATATAATGGTAGTAAATATTATATGCGGGGAATAATACAGTGTGTGATGTATATACTTTATATAACTCGTGTCAAGGTTATATGCTATTAATTAAGAAGGAATTAATTAAGTTAATTGGTGAGATAACTTGTAACTCATGAATAATTATACTCTGGTTAGATTAGTATGGAAAGGGGAGGTTATACCAGGACTAGTTGGACGGGGTAGTACAACTAGGTGGGGTTAAGGTAACCGTTAGCTGTGCACATTAGTGGAGGGGTGAGAATGTCCTCAAGAGAGTGCGACGCTAACTCAAATATGAAGCGCATTCATGCATTTTAAATTACTGCAGTTAATTCACTTGCTAAATATTTTCAAAATGTTTTGGGTTCTAACCCTTTCTATAAAACTATTTTCCAAAGCTTTTAGGTGTCCAGCCACAGGGACGCCAGGATTAATATTCTATTCCAGGGACACGGAGCTGCGGCATATGTGGATGCTATCAGGAGTTTGGATTAGACACATCGTTCATTCATTCCTAGAGTAGGAATCATTTATCAGTTTTAGTTTTATTTAGGGCTTATCACCCAGACTTCTCAGTAGAGTTTTTAGATGTATTTATTCAGGTGTTGAATGTTTGTATTGGATTTTTCACTTTAGTGGTCGATGATTTATTCGGCATGTAGTCATTATTTATTCATTTGATTTAATTTAGTTGTGTGAATGGATTATATTTATTTCCGCATGTACTGTTTAGTTTAATTAATAAGATAAAAATTGGCACCAGCTTTTGGAATACTAGGTGGTTAGTAATTCTTAAAAAGGTTTTCGACAGTGATGCTAAAGATGAACCAACTGGGATTCCTATTTTAATTTGGTATAAGACTGATCACCCGGTATTTTATTAGGCGGGGTGTCACAGATGGTATCAGAGCATCAGGATCTAGTGTCCTTAGGATTTGTGTGGCTTTTCCCGTTTCATCTTAGCATCCTTTGATGTAGAGCCTTATCATAGGATTGTTGTATTCTTATGCGTATGCGCATTTACGTTCTTCTGCCAATTACTTTATATTTGAGGGTGAACTCGTATGTTTTGATTCTCATTTTCGATGCCGCCCAGGAGAGGAGAGCAGCTAGGGCAACAAGGAGAGATGAGACTGGAGAGGCTCATCAGGAGCAAGAGTTACTGCAGCAACTTCCAGAGATGATTTTGGCAGCACAGGTAACTGGATTAGTAGCACAGGCTGTTCAAGCGATGATGATTGCAATGACAAGGTACTTTCCACGAGATCAGCCACAGGCGTTAGTGGTACCGAATGTTTAGGTTCACCATGGGTAGTCGGAGTGGCAGCAAGTAGGAGAGGTCTTTCAAAAGGGCCACCCACCAGGGTTTCGAGGGGGTTCATATGTGGTGCTAGCGTGTCAGTAGAAGAGGGATATCTAGCGTCACCTACGTATGGTAGATTGAAATGAGGTGCAGAAGCAAATGCTAGCCACTTTTAGGTTAGTGGGAGCAGTGCTACAGTGGTGGGAGTCGATCACCACAATTGAGGAAAGGGATAGATTGACAATTACAGAGTTTTGGGTGCGGTTCGATTGCAAGTATTTTTCACCAGTAGTTGGGACCGAAATGAGGAGAAAATTCAGAGAGGTGACTCAGGGGGATCGTTCAGTGGCCGATTACGAGGAGGAATTCACTCGTTTGGAAAATTTTGTACCATATGAGGTACGCAATGAAGAAAGAAAGAAGTCAAAGTTCATGGATGGGTTAGTCTGGAGGATCAGACAACATTTGATTGGTAATCCAGCATTAGTAGCTTATACGAACATCATAAATGCAGCACTCCTGTACTACGAGGAATATCGCTTCCACATGAAAGGAAGCAAGAGGGGAGTGGAACCCAGTCAGTTGGATAAAGCGGGAGGGAACAGTACCAGTAGGGTATCCCAATAGTAGACAGGGGGACATCAGGTGCAGGATTCCCGACAGGGGAATCAAGCCAAGCAATTTAGGTCTGAAGGCTATCGACAGGATGGCCAGGACTTCCGACAAGGCTAGCAAGGAAGGGGTTAGTGGCAGGGTGAATTTATTAGGAGGTGCTTTATTTGTGGGTAAGCGGGACGCATGAAGAGATATTATCCTCAGAAAGGAAGGGGTCAACTACAGGACGAGGTCCTGGATGTACAACCACTACAACAAGTCATGGGTGCATTTGGGCAGGGGGAAGCTGCTCAGGAACCCGAGGATCAGCCATTGCAATTAGAGTATGGAGGTAATTATCTTTTTATCCTATGGACATGGAATATATTTTGGGTGACAGTGAGGGTGTCATAATATATTTTTTTTACTAAAAATTCACGAGTGAGTCGGACTTAGTGGGTGCGCTGGCTGTAGAAGCCATAGTATGTAGATAAGATTTTTCGTGGGGGAGCGGAGTCCTTTGGTGTTAACCACGAGAGAGTTGAGGTGCACACTGAGAGAAGGTTTGAATTATGCGAGGGGTCGCTTCTTTTGAGAATTATTTAAGTAGGGTAAATAAATTTTTTATCGACTGATTAGCGATGGATTTGAACTATTGTGAATAGTGGGGGTATGTTTTGGTGTTCGCGACACAAGGGTATGAATTATTTCACTAGGTATCACCTGAGAGGG
Organism: Sambucus nigra; assembly: GCA_949130495.1. Classification (NCBI taxonomy): domain Eukaryota; kingdom Viridiplantae; phylum Streptophyta; class Magnoliopsida; order Dipsacales; family Adoxaceae; genus Sambucus; species Sambucus nigra. The sequence goes on from OX422212.1 coordinate 369,954,206, forward strand.
AGTCTAGCCTATATATATGTGTATATATGTTGTATTGTGTGGTGCGATAAACACATAATGAGGTCTTGTGTTCTCATATTTTATCCCTGTAAGTAAGGGAGTCTACTGAAGTGAATCAGGGTGGTTAAATTTAATTTCGAGAAGGGAGAGATAACTCGGGGTTTATTTTGCACAAGAACTAGTGATAGTAAGGGCGCGTTATTTTATGTTGTCTTTTGTAGTATAAGGGTAGGTGTGTATGCTTTTGTGTTAAGAGACAAGTATTTGGGGGTACGTGTTATGGACTAAGGGTCTAACGGATCTCAATGACCGACAATGTTAGGTAGTAGTGTATCAGTGGGGTTCCTTTTTTGGATTTCGCTTGCGAGACGTCGCGCAACATTGGAAGTTGGGAGATGTTTGATCGTTAGTACATGGGTTAGGTACCCCGGCCATTATATATATATATATATATGTGTGTGTGTGTGTGTGTGTGTGTGTGTGTGTGTTATATAACTACGGGTAGGAAGTTATATTATGGGTCACGACTAGCATAGTCGAGTAAATTTCGTGCGATAAAGCACGGGGATAGGGTGTATTGGCACCCGGGTTAATTAAGACAACTTTTGTGCGGTCAAGCACGGGTAAGGGTGTATGGGCGCCATGGTTAATTAAAATTCATATTTGTGTAATTTATAGTTATAAGCGGGAGAGATAAATATAGCGAGCCTAGAGGTACATGTCTAGAAAGTGATATTTGAAGCTTGGAGTACTGGGCTTATCTTAATTTCGAGGACGAAATTCCTTTGTAAGGGGGGAATTATGTAACACCCCGTAATTTTGAGGATTTAGTATTTAATTATTTTTGGGAGAAATAAAAATATTTAAATTCAAGAATTTTAAATTTATGATTTGGAGAATTTATTTGAGTGGGAAGAATTATTTATAATTCACGACTTTAAATTAAATTGTTCGAATTAATGTGTGTCGCATTTTTTAGGTCAAAATTGGAGAATGTTATATAATATTTCGGATGACGATTATGAGTGCGTCGTTGAGTCCGAATGGGTCAAAATAATCATAAAAGAGTACTCGGGGGTAGTAATCGGGTCTCGGGGCATTTTTGGGCATTGATGGGCCCACACGGGGTGATTTGGGCCATCTTAATTAGGCCCATGTGACCAAAAACGGGATTGGGAGTTTTAATCCTAATTGGGGGAACTGTGAACGGCAGTTAATACAACTCTAAACCTAGAATTTGAGAGAGAGACAGAAGAAACAATTCAAAAAGCAAATTGAGGATTTTTTTGGAGTCAAATCGAGGGACAAAGTGAGTGTGCGTCGTCAACACCTTCACTACACCAACGGATCAGACTCTACGAATCATTCCAGGCAAGTTGTGAATTATTATGATTCTTACTAATAAGTGATAACCAATTCATATCATAGTAGGTGTATATGAAAATTCGTTTTGGGTGTGTAACCATTATTAAAATTGGGTTTTCTGAATTTAGAGTAATGGACAGATTGAATTACTCAATAAATATTAAGTTATGATTTGGGACTGTTCAGATTGAATTGTAGAGTGTATTACAATATATATGAGTGATTAAATGGACTGAAAATGGTTAGGTCAGATTCGGTAGAACTAGACCCGGGTGAAAAACCCAATTCGGATATACTTAGGGTTATGTATAAATTGGATGATGAATTAAGGTCTTTAGGATGTTTAGACTCTTTTATTATGTGGAGGTAATATTGATTGTGATTGGGTAAGAGTTTGTAATGAAAATAAAAGCTTGAGGGTCATCCATGGCCGAAGAGTAGGCTGGAGAAGACGATTACTGGGACGATCGATCGATCGACCCAGGGGGTTCGATCGATCGATGATACAGGATTTTTGGTAGTGACGCTAGTTTTTATTTGTGTGGGAGATTTTTATTCGGGAAAATTCTTGGGTTAATTTAAATGATAAAAAAATTAATTAGGAGCATGACTCTTGGTAATTATAGGTAAATATAATTGGAAAATTTAGGAGAGATGAATGCGTGACTCATTAAGGGTGAATATTTGGGAATTAAATTATGAGATTTAAATATGGATCAAGTGAGCGAGTCCGGGTATGTTGGTTAAGTGATATCAAGGTGTTAAATTAATTACTGAGGGGAGTAGATTAATTTGGAGTGGAAATGTTGACTCGAGAAATACTAGGTTACGAACCAAGTAAGCGGGTATGCGTGTTGAGTGACACCAGAGTAATAAAATAATTAAGGGATAAATTAATTAATTTAGAGTCGGACCATAGACTCGGGTTGGTAATAATTAATTAATGTGTAAATTAATTAAATCAGAGTCGAATCATAGACTCGGGTAAATATTATATAAATTATTGTGCAAAGTATTTATATAAGAGTCGTACCATAGACTCGGGGAGATGATAAATTACTAAGTGAAAAAATTAATTAAGTTGAGTCGGGCCACAGACTCGGGAAATTACAGGCTAGTGTTACAGGTTTTTGAGTACACGATAAAGCCGGGATTTATATTATATATATACGGTGTAGTGATAGTATATATATAAGTGTATATATTATGTGTGCTATTAAATATCAGAGACTAGATATTTATTTAAATTATATACTCTAATAATATCAAGGGAGGTTGCATGATGTGTGTGAATCCCCTAGCTTGAGAAGTAGGGTGAGTATATCCCCAGGTCATAGCATCCGGTATATGGGTGAGGGATTTATCTCACTTTCAGGGAAGGAATATGACCGCATCCACCACGTTTATATTTTGGGCCATGTTGGTGAGCGATTCCAACTTGGGTATCTAGGTTATGTGAGCATACCTAGTAAGATAGCACTTTAGAGGGAATCATCCGTTGATGGTATACTCGGAGGGATGGATGTACATATATATATATATATATGTGTGTGTGTGTGTGTGTGTGTGTGTGTGTTTGTGTGTGTGTGTGTGTGTGTGGTTGTTCTTAGTAGAGGTACATATATAAGGGTAGTAAATATTATATGTGAGGAATAATACAGTGTGTGATGCGGTCATATTCCTTGCTATAAAACTATTTTGGGTTCTAACCCTTGCTATAAAACTATTTTCAAAACCTTTTATGTGTCCAGCCACAGGGACGCTAGGATTGATATTATGTTCCAGGGACACGGATCTGCGGCATATGTTGATGCTAGCAGGAGTTTGAATTAGATGCATTGTTCATTCATTCCTAGAGTAGGAATCATTACCAGTTTTAGTTTTATTTAGGGCTTGTCACCCAGACTTCTCAGTACAGTTTTCAGATGTACTTATTCAGGTGTTGGATGTTTGTATTGGATTTTTCACTTTGGTGGGCTATGATTTATTCGGCATGTAGTCATTATTTCTTCCACTGATTTAATCCAGTTGTGTGAATGGATTATATTTATTTACGCATGTACTGTTTGGTTTAATTAATAAGAAAAAATTGGCACCAACTTTTGGAATACTATGTGATTAGTAAGTCTTAAAAAGGTTTTCGACAGTGATGCTAAGGATGAACCAACTAGGATTTCTGTTTTAATTTGGTATAGGACGAATCACCCGATATTTTATTAGACGGGGTGTCACAGTCACTGAAGGCTACATACAAATTGAGGGTGTAGATTTTGACTAGACATCCACTCCTGTTATTAGGCTTGAGTCCGTCGGCTTAGTATTAGCCATATCATGTTATCTATGGTTCAAGTTGTACCAAATGGATGTCAAGAGTGCATTCCTTACTGGCATTTTAGAGGAGGACATGTACGTAAAACCACCAAAGGGGTTCGAAGACCCAAATCACACGAGACACATTTTTTATTTTAATAAGATCTTGTATGATTTGAAGCAAGCACCTCGTGCTTGATATGAGAGTCTCTCTTATTATCTCTTAGCTCGTGGCTTCAATAAAGGACAGTGGATAAGATTTTCGTGAAGAAATGGAGTGGTGCAATATTGGTTGCCCTAGTCTATGGGACGATATAGTATTTGGATCCGCGTGTTCCAAAGATGATGAAAAATTTAAAGAAGAGATGAAGAGTGAATTTGAGGCGAGCATGGTTGGTGATCTTACCTTCTTATTAGGTATCCAAGTGCATCAACTTGAGGATTTGATTTTTATATCTCAATCCAAATATACTATAGGCCTAGTGAAGAAGTTTGGTTTAGACATCACTAACCGCGCACACACACACACACACTTACGAGTACATCGACAATCTTCTCAAAGACACTTTAGGAAAGTATTTAGAACTAAACCCTTTATAGGATCATGATAAGTAGTCTTCTCTACTTAACCGCTAGTTTTCCTGACATTGCCTTTAGTGTTGGAGTATGTGCACGTTGCCAAGCACCCCTGAAAGAGTCTCACTTAATCTCACTTAATTATATCATCAAATACATAAGTGACACTCTTTTCTACAGTAGTTGGTATTCCTTTGATACTGATGATCATTTGTTTTCCTATTCGGATGTCGACTGAGCCGGGGATGTTGATGGTTGTAAGATAACCTCATGTGGGTTTTTATACTTTATGGAGTGAACTTGTCTCTTGGATGAGTAAGAAGAAAAACCCCATATCTTTATCCATAGCGGAGGCCGAGTACATCGTCGTCGAGAGTTATTGCACACAACTCTTATGGATGAAGCAAATGTTGGAAGATTATTGAATTTCCCAAGGCACAATGACTATTTCATGTGATAATACGAGTGCAATTCATATTTTTTTCATAATACAATCCAACATTCCCAAAGGAATAACATTAGGATACGTGAGCATTTCATTCATGATCTCATTGAGGAGAAGATCATGTACTTGAGTTTTAGGAGCACCAAATGACAAATAATCGATATTTTTAAGAAACCTTTAAATGCACTTAGATTCGAGAATCTTAAGAAGTCTTTGGGTATTTGTTCCATTGATTGAGTTCGAGTAGTTTATCTAGTGTAGGGTGATTATCATTTTCATATCATTTTTTCCTATTGCTAGAATGTATTACTATTGTATTTCTATGTTCATATATGCTTTTGTTTTGAAAAAACTTAAAAAATCCAAAAATATTTTTGGTTTTAAGACAAAGTTTGAAATTTTTCCAAAAGATGTTATTTTTGATAAAGTTTTCAAAAAGACAAACATATTTATGTATTTTCATTTTTTGCCATATATAAATTTGCATTTAAGATGTTCGAATCACTGCTATATTCCATCCTTTCATCTGACTTTTTCATGGTGTTTTGATACATGGATTTGTTTCTTTAGTGTGCTTGTCTAAATAATACGTGGCTAGCATTTCGTTTTTCATTGGTGATCACTTTCTTCATGCTAGAATTTTTATCACCTTTATTGAACACATTCACCGACTTAATGTTGTACTTGCTTCTCATATATAGAATATGGTGTTCTCATCTCACATATATATAAGAAATTGTGTTACAAGTGAGTATAGGTTTAAAAGGATATTTTAGTTCCACACACTGCATCAAACCCTTATAGATTATTTTTTATTGCTTTTTTGTGGAGTCTCAACTCTGCTACTGAAGAAGAAAGGATTTTCTAATCTTGAGGTTGATACCGAGTGAATTGCTTCTTCATGTAGATGGTGCCGGACTGCATCACATTATATTAGAGATTGTAATATCCTATGCAATATACTTAGTGGATGTATAAGTATTGTCTAAGTCATTCAAGTTTATCAAAATCTTAAACAGTGTTGAATCATAAGGGGTTTTCTCGAAAGGGATTTTTCCTCAAACACTCTTCTTCTTCTTTTTTTTGGTCTGGAAATTTTTTTCTTTGGATATTATCTAGCATGCTCACCTAATTATAAACAAGATAAAATTTGGGTAAAAATTGAATCTTTGTGTGTACGACCTAAGATACAAGTGAATTTATATGTCCTTACATTTTTAGGGCTAATTACTTTAATGTACTGGACAATATTAACCCATGTGTGGACAAAATAAACTTTAACTTTGAGTATCCTTGTGTGAAAATTTTCAGTGATAATGATTGTATAACTCAAAGCCATAAATACAATTTAAATAATGATGACTTACAATACCACCTAAAAGATCTTAATAAAAAATAAACCAATCATGTGGAATCCATCTAGGAAATGACAACGATTAACTTAGGATCTTAAAATGAGAGAAAAGGAATCAAAATAGGTTCTTCCTTAGACGATCTAGAAATGTCCGAACTAGTCCAAGTACTTAAGGAATATATCAACGTCTAGTCCAACTACTTAGAAATGTTCATTATACTTTAGTGTACTAGATGTTAAAGGCTACTCCATATTAGATTTCAAAGTGGCTCCATAAAGTTATTCCTTTATGCATTTTTTGGGAGATATGGTTGAGTATAAATAAAGCTCTTTTTGAGAATAAGAAGATGATTGCCTATATTATCCTTTTAAATATATATTCTAGAGTTAGAGATCTATCTAACTCTATTTCACTTTCTAAACCCCCTTCATATCTTCAAGAAGCATCAAAAAATTTTAAAATCAAATTTCTCTCCTCTAGATCCTCCTCTTGGATTCTTCTTTCTTGGCTTACTCATAGAAGAGGGAGACTCAAGTTGAATACTGATGGTTATTGTGGTTATAATGGTATTATGGGTATTGGATCTGTGATTCAAGATGACAAAGGTGAGATGATCTGGGCCCTTGCTGACAGTGGTGTTCAAGGTACTAACAACCTGGCAGAGCCAATTGCCATCAAGGAAGGGATCAATTTCTACAAAGAAAATAATTTCAAGCTCATAGATGTTGAATCGGCTTCTCAATTGGTCATACAATATTGTCAATCAGCCTCTCCTTAGAGGATAAGACACATCATCTATGGCATTTTGGAGGTTATCAAAGGATTTTCAAATTACTTTCTCTCATTGTTTTAGAGAGGTAAACATAGTGGCTGACCTTTTGGCTAGGCTTGGCTCTTCCAATAAAAAGAAAATATCTTTTTCTCACATGTCTTCGTTTCCTAAAAAATTCAAGGTGTTATATTGTTAGATAAAATTAGACTTCCATACATTAGGTATGTGAAGAATGATTCCTAGTTGTTTCTCTCATTTTGTAAGCCACCAAGAGAGGGCTATTCTCTCTAAGATCTATAAATTTGTGGGTTTTCCCTCTTCTTGAAAAAAAATGCTGACATGCTAGGAATTAACCCTCAAATTGTTGTCTACCACATACCTATGTATCTAGAGTGGAAACCAATCCAATAGAAAGTCCTCAAACTCAAACTTTAATGTTCCCTCAAAGTAAAAAAAGGAGGTGATGAAACAACTTAGTGTAGGTATTATATGTTTGGTTTAAGTACCCAACATGCTTAATTAACATCGTTATTATTCCAATGCCATGAGGGAAGGTGATAATGTGCTTAGACTATAGGGATTTAAGGAAGGCCATCCCTAAATATGATAATCCTCTGGCAAACATCGTCGTGATCAATTACAACACCATCGATCATTCCTTGATGTTTTTTATAAATAGCTTTACCGGATATAATCAAACCTATATACAACCATACAATCAAGAAAAAAGGGCCTTCACAACCCATTGGGGAACATTTTGTTACACCATCGTTCCGTTCGGCCTGAAGAACGTTGGTTCTACTTACCAATAAGGAGACACCACTTTGGCACATGATATGATTCATAACGAGGTTGACGTATACGCGGATGACATGATCCTCAAGTCTAAGACATATGAAGGGCATGTTCAAGCCTTAAGATAATTCTTTGAGAGGCTATGGATATATCAAATGCATTTGACTCCTCAAAAGTGCCTTTTTGGAATAACCAAAGGGAAATTTCTAGGATTGCTCATCGATGAAAAGGGAATAAAAATAGATTCTAAAATGAGATCGTACCCCCGCAAAATAATAAAAAAGTGAAAGGATTTTCGGTACGTGTAATACCCCGTATTTTTATGCTTTATAAATTTGGGGAATTATTAAATTTAATGTGAGTTATTAATTTAATATAAATCCAGAAATTAATTCTTTTTAATTATTAACATGATGTGAGTTAGTAATTATGGGAAACTTGTTGAATATTACTAATGAGTAAAGTAATATATGATATTAGTTCTATTAAATGTCAAGAGTGAATAAAATGACAATTTTGGAAATTTGAGTCGGGACGTGCTCGTGTCGCGTCGGGACTAAATATTGATGAAAAAAAGTGAATAAATTATAAGTCATACGCATGGTCATTTCAAGTGCGTCAAAGTGTCCGTAAGGGTCGAGATAGGCAGAAAAGTGTACTCGGGGGTTTAGTTTGGGTCTCGGGGCATTTTTAGGCTTAATTAGTACTCCGGGAGGGCATTTTGGGCATTTTGCATTTTTGGGTAATTAAACCCATGAAATTTATTAGGTTATATCAGCCATTTAGAATGGTCCTTTAGGGTTAAAAGACTCAAGACCTTAGAACGTCCATAGGAGAGGAAACGAGAAAGCTTTCCAAGCAATCCAAGGCCAACGATTCACCCAGTTGCACCGCCACCACCACCAACGCGTAGATCGGGCGACAGAGAATGCAACAACACCAAATTCGTTCATAAATCAGAACTCTGAAAATCCCAGACAAGTATTTATCTTGCTTATTTTCGTTAATGCATCACTCATGTTAGCCTAGGGTGATTAGGATGATTTTTATAGAAGAAAATCCATATTGGAGATAGGAAAATCGCATGTAGTAATGATTTGAATGATAATATGGAAATCCCTTCATATGTAGAGGCTTAACCACGAAATTATGATGAATTATGAGTAGAATTTCTGGAAAAATACTGATCACAACCATGTTAAAGAAAGTTCTAGGGTTCTTGAGATTAATATGAGTTTTGGCCTATTAATCCATAATTATTGATGAATATTTGCATGCTTTACGTAGAAGATGTATAATATGGGTGTATACTGGTTGTAGTACGAATTTTAGGGAGTTTGGGTGTGAAAAATATGGAATTGATTGAGGTTGGATTATGAAACCCGTAACTGTTAATCTGCAGAATTCACGTACCTGTTTGATCGATCGATCGAACCACGAGTGTCGATCGATCGACGTATCGATCGATCGAGATCCTGCCATCGATCGATCGACCCCTTCTAGCAGACTCATATTTCCCCTTATAAATTAGTTGAATTCAATTTAATGAGAAATAATCCTTGGACACCCTTATTAAAATGTTTTGGGAGATAAAGAAGACCAGTAGGACTTATAAATAATTATGGGACCTTTAATGTAAGACGAGAGTTGTATTTTTGGGATGTTACATATAAGGGACGATGAAATTATGTATTAAGGGGAGAGACGCGTAAGGTAGTTACGTTGAAAATTAGATGAGTACCTACTGAATTCTACACTTGGGAGGATAGAGTCCATGAGTGTTACGTAATAAGTTGGAATGATCCCTCAAGTTAAAGTAAGAAATGAACGGTTATACGTGATAACTAAATAATGAGAAATAAGGACAAATGTCGTAATTATGGGTTATGAGATGTACCTAATTCGATATGGTAATTGTAGTATAGTTATATGATTGTGTTTATGCATATACTATCTATGTGTGAAAATCGTGCCCACGCTACTTGCTATCCCTAAGGTTACCGCGCTGGGACAGTCTTATCTCGATGGGACCTTTATGGGGGATATTGACTCGTACCCTAGAAGATATAAATCCTTGGTACAGGCTATCGAATCGATAGTTCAGACGGTCCTAAGAGACGTGGGGGCATGTGCTATCCTCTTAGAGACTTGGAATCTATGCTTCGCCTCAATATTTTTGTGTATGTATTAATACAGTTCGAGAGTGATTCCAAACTTGTATTTCGCTTAGTACGAGTGATACGGGAATTGGATAGTAGAGTATGCCTGCGCCATAATTTTTATGTAGGGTGCTATTAGAATATATATATATATATATATATATATATATATATATATATATATATATGTATATATATATATATTACAAGTATTTAATATATATATTAAATTCTGAAATTTGGAACTTCCTACTGTGTTTATGGTAAGTAAGAAATGAATAATGATCTCAATTTGGAAATACTTATTTTGAGAAGTATAATATGATACTGGGAAACTTTATTAGAAAATAAAGTTAAAATGAGAGTTTTTGTTATTAAATGGAATTTACTTCTTAACAAGTTGAATTGTTCAGTTTTAAATCTTACGAGTAACCTAAGATAAGTTAAACCGTTGGGAATGTTAGTGCGATAGGTGTGCACATTAGAATAGAGGTGAGAATTTCTCAAGGGAGTTCCGCACTAATATGTTGTTGCATTGGCCTGTAAACATTTTAAATACTTGCTAAACAAATTTTAAATCTTTTACAATCGGGCTCTGACCCGTTTCTATTTTCCTTTCTCTCTTGTATATATATGTATATATTACAGGTGCCCAGCCACAGGGGCGTCTTGGATAGGATCCTTTGGAAGGAACGCGCTGCAGCTTAGGTGGGAGGTGCAGGCCTCTTGCTTAGACAACCTCATTCATTTGATTCTACTCCTAGCAATATTTACTCCAGTTGAGCATGTGTCGCCCTTTCCTTTATTCAGTTGTTTTGTTGGATATTGTAATCCATTTATTTTCAGTATTTGCACTTTGGAATTATTTATTGTCAGGATATTTTTCATTTAAGTATTAAATGTTGGATTCAATTAATTGAATGTTTGGTTATTTGGATTTATATATTCCAGGATAATTGTGATGTGATTCTTTAATATTGAATTATGTAAAGTTTTAAATCATTGGTTATAAATAGAATTTGAATAGTAATGTCTAAAATGGTTTTGACACTTAGCTTAATTAATTAGGGGTTTTAAATTGGAAAAGTTATTTTTACGACAGTGATGCTAAGAATGAACAAACTGTTCACCTTGATTTTAATTTAATAAAGGAGTGATCGCCCGGTATTTAATTAGGCGGGGTGTCACAGGTGGTATCAGAGCATCAGGTTCTAGTGTCCATAGGATCTGTACGGCTTATTTCGCTTTCAGCTTAACATTTTTTGTTATAGAGCCCTATTTTAGTATTGTTGTATTCCTGCTTTTATGATTACGTCTTCAGCTATTTGAGACTTGATAATAACTGTATACTAATAAATTTCTTCATGTTTCAGATGCCTCCGAGACGTGCACCAAAGGACAGGCATGCCCAAGCCGAGCAGCCAACAGCTCCGGCTCAGGGTACAATGAATGCTAATGAGGTAGCCGCTATTATTGCATAGGCGGTGAATGCTGCGCTAACGGTAGTACAACAGGCTCCACCCCAGATTCAGGCAGTGGCGCTAGTACCTGCACAACTTCCATCTGTATGGGAGCGGGTTAGGGATGCCTTTCAGAAGGCGCGTCCCCCTGAGTTCTCGGGTAGTTCAGATATCATCATCGTCAGCCAATGGAAGAAGGATATCCAGAGGCATCGGCGTATGTATGAGTGCACAGACGTGCAGAAATAGTTGTTGGCTTCCTTTAAGCTGGTGGGGGACGCTTTGCAGTGGTGGGAGTGCACCACCACCTTGTAGGAGAGGGATACGATTCCGATTGAGTCATTCTGGGAGAGGTTTAACCGCAAGTACTTTCCACCCGCCGTGCAGACTGAGATGAGGTAAAAATTACTGAACTTGAAGCAGGAGAATTCTACCGTTGTTGAGTATGAGGAGGAGTTCACGATACTTCTCACCATAGTTCCAGATGAGGCACCTACTGAGGGTACGAAGATTATGGTGTTTGTGGACGGGATAGCTTGGAGGATTCGTCAGCATCTTATAGGGAATTTGTCTCTGAGTACCTTCACAGATGTACACAATGCTGCCTTACTACACTGCCAGGATCACCGCTTCCATCTGCAGGGAAGCAAGCGAGCAGGAGAGTCCGGCCAGCAGGGCAGGATAAGGGGGTAGTGGCGCTAGTGGAACACCGATATCCTAGGGGCAGACTCGTCATCATGAGCAGAGTTCCCATCAGGGGGACCCTGCCAAGCGCTTCCGATCAGGTGATTCCAGGCAGGGATTTGGGGGTTATAGGCAGGGTCATCAGGGCCAGCCTAATCAGCAGGGCCAACACCGGCAGCAGGGTCGGCAGCAGGGCCAATAGGGCCAACAACGTTTTCATCAGGGCCAACAGGGCCAGTGGCGGGGTGGTAATGGCCAACAGGGTCGTGGTCAGCAGGGTCAGAGGGGAGGAAATTTCAAAGGCCGATGTTTTGTGTACGGCAAGCATGGCCATAGGCGCCAGGATTGTCTAGAGGGAGAGAGGGCCCCACAGCAGCAGGGTGCCCGTAAAGAGCCACAAAGGCCACTTTTTCCAGCGGCCCTCCCATCACCAACTCAAGTACCAGCCTTGCCCTCCATTCCAGCAGCTCCAGTGCAGCAGGGGCAGTTACAGTATGGACATGTCTATAACGTCCACCAGGCAGCAGCTCCACAAGCACCACCCGCGATTGAGGGTATGTTTCCTATCCATGGTAATATGGGTCTTTCTTTACATTGATTGGGTTAATGCTTTTTGCTGGTTGGTTTCGTTATCATAAAGCTGCTCTAAAATTGGCTTGGTTTCAAGATGTAGAATCTATGTTGAATCACCATTTAGCGGGGCTACTAGGACTTGGGTCTCTCTCTTGGGCGGGGCATCCAATTTTACCGATTAACCCATTTCTAAACGCTAGGTTTTATTTGATACTAGGGCGACGCACTGTTTTATAGCTACGCATTTTGCGAAGGCCTTAGGGTTATTAGCCACAGCAGAGAGCACTGTGACGTGTGTAGACTCACCACTGGGGAGTGGATCGCTCATTTTCTTTATATGTCGGGGTGTGGGGGTAGAGATTGGTAGCTTGGTATTGCCAGCAGACATGTTAGTCTTAGATATGCAAGAGCACGATATTATTATCGGTATGGATTAGCTCGCAGCTTAAAGAGCCATGATTGATTGTTTTGGTGGGAGTATTGTCTTTGCCATTCCAGGGCAAGAAATGTTTGTAGTGGCGATGCCTCGCCCAGAGGGAGGCTCGACCACTCATTTGTATTACATAGAGGAGGATACCTCTAAGGAGGTTGTGATTCCCTTAGACTCGTTCCTAGTTGTTCCTGAGTATTCTGATGTGCTTCAGGAGATCCAGGTTTACCCCCCAGTCGTGAGATAAACTTTGTCATAGATTTATTACCAGATACTCGACCTATATCACGCGCTCCATACCGTATGGCTCCGGCAAAAATGCGAGAGTTACGAGATCAGATAGCACAGCTGTTAGGTCAAGGCTTCATTCGAAGGAGTACCTCACCTTGGGGCGCTCCAGTTTTGTTTGTGAAAAAGAGATATGGTTCATTGAGGCTATGTGTGGACTACCGGGAGTTGAACAAGGTCACGAAACGGAACAAGTATCCGTTTCCTCGAATCGATGATATATTCGACCAGCTGAGGGGAGCAACTTTCTTTTCAAAGATAGACCTGAGGTCGGGGTACCATCAGCTACGTATAAGGGAGCAGGATGTTTCAAAGACTGCTTTCTTGACGACATATGGGTCCTATGAGTTCAGAGTGGTTCCATTTGGACTCACAAATGCTCCATCCGTATTCATGGACTTGATGAACCGGGTGTTCAGAGAGTTCTTGGATCAGTTCGTCATTGTTTTCATTATTTTCATTGATGACATTCTGATATATTCACACTCCAAGGAGGAGCATGCCGAGCACTTGAGGAAGTTTCTTCAGACTCTACGAGAGCATTAGCTGTATGCTAAGTACGAGAAATGCGGGTTCTGGTTACGAGAAGTACAGTTGTTGGGGCATGTTGTTTCTGAACAGGGAATAGCAGTTAACCTGAGTAAAGTGTCAGCAGTGAGGGAGTGGGGATAGCCCACGACACCGACGGAAGTGCATAGTTTCTTGGGATTAGCGGGATACTAACGGAGATTCATTCGAGGTTTCTCCAAGATAGCGGGTCCATTGACGAACCTGGCTCGCAAGGGAGTACCATATATTTGGGATGATGCTTGTCAATCGAATTTTGACGAGCTAAAAGACAAGCTTACTTCGGCACCGATCCTTGCTTTACCTAAACTGGGCATGGAGTACCTCGTTTACACCGATGCCTCTTTACGGGGACTTGGGGGAGTACTTCAGCAGGAGGAGAAGGCTATAGCTTTTGCCTCCCGCAAGCTTAAGCCGCATGAGAAGAATTACTCCACCCACGACCTAGATTTGGCAGCGGTCGTTTTTGCATTGAGGATTTGGAGGCACTATTTATTGGGAGAGAAATTTCGCTTGTTCATAGACCACAAGTCACTGCAGTACCTGTTCACTCAGCGAGAGCTGAATATGCATCAGCGCAGGTGGTTAGAGTTTGTGACGGACTATCAGTTCGACATACAGTACCATCCGGGGAAGGCCAACGTAGTTGCTGATGCGTTGAGCCATAGGCCGGTAGACGATGTAGCGGACATCTGGAAAGCAAAGTGGAAAGAGTTGGGACACCAGGACGCAGTAGCACGTTCTTTCGTATCTGTTATGACAGTGACACCCGAGATTGTTACGAGGGTGATACAGGCACAGACCGTAGACCCATTTTTCTTAGAGTGGATTGTATGACTTTTAACCGAGGGTGTTGAGTCCTATTCTGTTAGTTCTGATGGGGGTTTGAGGTTTAATGGGAGATTGCTGGTCCCAGAAGGAGTAGAATTACATCATGCAGTGATGACCCAGTTTCACGGGTCCCGATTTGCGGTATATCCTGGAGGAGATAAGATGTACAAGGATATGAGGCGGCAATACTGGTGGAGTGGGATGAAGAAAGACAACACTGAGTTCGTGTCCAAGTGTTCTACCTGCCAGCTGGTAAAGGTGGACCATCAGAAACCGTCAGGGTTGCTTCAGCCATTGGAAATACCCACGTGGAAGTGGGAGAGTATTTCCATGGATTTTATTACAGGGTTTCCTACATCACAGCGGGGCCATGACTCTATCTGGGTGATTATGGACCGTTTGACCAAGGTGGCTCATTTTCTAACAGTACGGACATACTATACCACGGGTCAGTATGCGCAGTTGTTCATAGCTGAGATAGTCAGATTACATGGGGTGCCCCTGAATATTGTGTCAGATAGAGACAAGATTTTCGTGTCGCGTTTCTGGGAGAGCTTTTAGGAGGCTATGGGTACAGAGTTGAGGTTGAGTTCAGCTTATCACCCATAGACAGATGGGAAAAACAAAGCGTACCAATCAGATGCTGGAGGATATGCTACGCATGTGTGTCCTTGATTTTGGAGGAGGTTGTGAGCCACATCTTCCACTGGTAGAGTTTGCTTATAATAACTCTTATCAGTTCACGGTTGGCATGGATCCATTCGAGGCTTTTTATGTCAGACCTTGTTGTTACCCAACTTGTTGGCTAGAGGTGGGGGATAACAAGTTTCTAGGGATAGAGGTGATTCAGGAAACCCCCGCGAGGATTGAGATGATCAGGAGTCGCATTCGGGTAGCCCAGGACAGGCAGAAGAGCTACGCCGATGCAAAACGGTTCTTCCGAGAGTTTAATGTGGGGGACCAAGTGTTGCTACGTGTATCCCCTATGAAAGGAGTGATTAGGTTCGGGAAGAAAGGGAAATTGGCCCCGAGGTACATGGGACCATTTCCCATTATCGAGAGGATTAGGTCGGTAGCATACAGATTGGGACTACCAGAGCATTTACATCGCATTCATGATGTATTCCACATCTCGTCGTTGAGACGATGCCTTCGGGATGACATGGCTCATACCCACATCGCGATGGAGGAGATAGACTTACATCCTGATAGCTCTTACGAGGAGAGATCGGTGGCTATCCTAGACCATAGCGAGAGGAGATTGAGGTCGAAGGTAGTTCCACTTGTATGGGTCCAGTGGGAGTATCATAATGTGGAGGAATCCACTTGGGAGCGCGAGGCAGATATGCGCGAGAGATATCCAGATTTATTCTTACCAGGTATGCCTTATTTTCTGAATTTCGGGACGAAATTCCGTTATTAGGGGGGAAGTATGTAATACCCCGTATTTTTATTCTTTATAAACTGGGGGATTTATTAAATTTAATGTGAGTTATTAATTTAATATAAATTCAGAAATTAATTATTTTTAATTATTAACGTGATGTGAGTTAGTAATTATGGGAAACTTGTTGAATATTACTAATGAGTAAAGTAATATATGATATTGGTTCTATTAAATGTCAAGAGTGAATAAAATGACAATTTTGGAAATTTGAGTCGAGACGCGCCCGTGTCGCGTCGGGACTAAATATTGATGAATAAAAGTGAATAAATTATAAGTCACCTGTATGGTCATTTCGAGTGCCTCAAAGTGTCCGGAAGAGTCTAGATAGTAAGAAAAGTGTACCCGGGAGTTTAGTTTGGGTCTCGGAGTATTTTTAGGCTTAATTAGTACCCCGGGAGGGCATTTTGGTCATTTTGCATTTTTGGGTAATTAAACCCACGAAATTTATGAGGTTATATCAGCCATTTATAATGGTCCTTTAGGGTTAAAAGACTCAAGACCTTAGAACGGCCATAGGAGAGGAAAGGAGAAAGCTTTCCAAGCAATCCAAGGCCAACGATTCACCCGGTTGCACCGCCACCACCACCAACGCGTAGATCGCGCGACGGGGAACGCAACAACACCAAATTCGTTCACAAATCAGAACTCTGAAAATCCCAGGCAAGTATTTATCTTGCTTATTTTCGTTAATTCATCACTCATGTTAGCCTAGGGTGATTAGGATGAGTTTTATAGAAGAAAATCCATATTGGAGATAGGAAAATCGCATGTAGTAATGATTTGAATGATAATCTGGAAATCCCTTCATATGTAGAGGCTTAACCATGAAATTATGATGAATTAGGAGTAGAATTTCTGGAAAAAGACTGATTAGAACCATGTTAAAGAAATTTCTAGGGTTCTTGAGATTAATATGAGTTTTGGCCTATTAATCCATAATTATTGATGAATATTTGCATGCTTTACGTAGAAGATGTATAATATGGGTGTATAGTGGTTGTAG
The DNA here is from genome assembly GCA_949130495.1 of Sambucus nigra. Lineage (NCBI taxonomy): Eukaryota > Viridiplantae > Streptophyta > Magnoliopsida > Dipsacales > Adoxaceae > Sambucus > Sambucus nigra. Next base: position 369,971,266 of record OX422212.1, read on the forward strand.
TACGAATTTTAGGGAGTTTGGGTGTGAAAAATATGGAATTGATTGAGGTTGGATTATGAAGCCCGTAACTGTTAATCTGCAGAATTCGCATACCTATTTGATCGATCGATCGAACCAGGAGTGTCGATCGATCGACGTATCGATCGATCGAGATCCTGCCATCGATCGATCGACCCCTTCTGGAAGACTCATATTTCCCCTTTTAAATTAGTTGAATTCAATTTAATGAGAAATAATCCTTGGACACCCTTATCAAAATGTTTTGGGAGATAAAGAGGACCAATAGGACTTATAAATAATTATGGGACCTTTAATGTATGACGAGAGTTGTATTTTTGGGATGTTACATATAAGGGACGATGAAATTATGTATTTTGGGAAAGACGCGTAAGGTAGTTACGTTGGAAATTAGATGAGTACCTACTGAATTCTACACTTGGGAGGATAGAGTCCATGAGTGTTACGTAATAAGTTGGAATGATCCCTCAAATTAAAGTAAGAAATGAACGGTTATACGTGATAACTAAATAATGAGAAATAAGGACAAATGTCATAATTATGAGTTATGAGATGTACCTAATTTGATATGGTAATAGTAGTATTGTTATATGACTGTGTTTATACATATGCTATCTATGTGTGAAAATCGTGCCCGCGCTACTTGCTATCCCTGAGGTTACCGCGCTGGGACAGTCTTATCTCGATGGGACCTTTATGGGGGATATTGACTTGTACCCTAGAAGATAGAAATCCTTGGTACAGGCTATCGAATCGATAGTTCAAACGGTCCTAAGAGATGTGGGGGCATGTGCTATCCTGTTAGAGACTTGAAATCTATGCTTCGCCTCAATATTTTGTGTATGTATTAATACAGTTCGAGAATGATTCCAAACTTATATTTCCCTTAGTACGAGTGATATGGGGATTGGATAGTAGAGTATGCACGCACCATAATTTTTATGTGGGGTGCTGTTAGAATATATATATATTTTACGAGTATTTAATATATATATTAAATTCTGAAATTTGGAACTTCCTACCGTGTTTATGGTAAGTAAGAAATGAATAATGATCTCAATTTGGAAATACTTGTTTTGAAAAGTATGATATGATACTGGGAAACTTTATTAGCAAATAAGTTAAAATGAGAGTTTTTGTTATTAAATGGAATTTACTTCTTAACCAGTTGAATTATTCAGTTTTAAATCTTACGAGTAACCTAAGATAAGTTAAACCGTTGGGAATGTTAGTGCGATAGGTGTGCACATTAGAAGAGAGGTGAGAATTTCTCAAGGGAGTGCCGCACTAATATGTTGTTGCATTGGCCTGTAAATATTTTAAATACTTGCTAAACAAATGTTAAATATTTTACAATCGGGTTCTGACCCGTTTATATTTTCCTTTCTCTCTTGTATATATATGTATATATTATAGGTGCCCAGCCACAGGGGCGTCTTGGATAGGATCCTTTGGAAGGAACGCGCTGCCGCTTAGGTGGGAGTTGCAGGCCTCTTGCTTAGATGACCTCATTCATTTTATTCTACTCCAAGCACTATTTACTCCAGTTGGGCATGTGTCGCCCTTTCCTTTATTCAGTTGTTTTGTTGGATATTGTAATCCATTTATTTTCAGTATTTTCACTTTGGGATTATTTATTGTCAGGATGTTTTTCATTTAAGTATTAAATGTTGGATTCAATTAATTGAATGTTTGGTTATTTGGATTTGTATATTCCAGGATAATTGTGATGTGATTCTTTAATATTGAATTATGTAAAGTTTTAAATCATTGGTTATAAATAGAATTTGAATAGTAATGTCTAAAATGGTTTTGACACTTAGCTTAATTAATTAGGGTGTTTAAATTGGAAAAGTTATTTTTAAGACAGTGATGCTAAGAATGAACTAACTGTTCACCTTGATTTTAATTTAATAAAGGAGTGATCGCCCGGTATTTAATTAGGCGGGGTGTCACAGTACGCCTCTAATATATCAATAATTTCATCTCTCAGGTGACCTCTATGTGTGAACCAATTTTCAAACTTTTGCGCAAAAATTCTACTAAGATATGTAATTATTTATCCCAAGAGGCTTTCGAAAAATTCAAACAGCACCTAACCAATCCACCTATATTATCTAAACCTCGATCTAGGTATCTTCCCCTTTTATACCTCACGGTCACTGACATAGTGATCATGCCACAGTAGCCCAATATGAAGAGGAATCTCTAAAAGAAAAGGCCATATACTATATGAGTCGAAATTTGACTACCTATGAACAAATATATACGACCTTAGAAAAGTTATGCTTATCACTTTTACAGGTAACACAAAAACTGAGGAATTATATGATTGTATTTGAAGTCAAAGTAATCTCTTTGAATGGATCCTTTAAAGTACTTACTTGAAAAAGGATTCACTTACAAGCAAAATGGCCAAAGGTCTATTCTTACTCATTAAATTCGACATTTAGTGTGAACACTAAAAAGAAATCAAAGAACAAGCCATTATAGATTATCCAGTTGATCCCCTTTGGAAAAAATGATATCATTTTGCTGATTTCCAAGATAAATACATCCTAGTGTTGGAAAGTCAAAAATTATTTTTATACTTAGACGGAGAAGCCAATAAGAAAGGTTATGAATTCGAAATATTATTAATATCACAATATAGGAATTACTAGGGATGACAATTTAACCCACCCATAGGGTTCCCAAGCTAACCCAAATGGGGTGAGTTTGAAAACCGTTTTGACAATTATGGGCGGGTAAGTGTTTTTCTTAAAAAACTCGTTAATTAAACGAGGCGGGTTCGGGTTTTATATATATAAGCTTGACCTGCCCCGCCCTACCCCATTTATTTCATACATATGCTTAAATACCCTATTTAGTTATATAATTTACACTTCCCAGCCACCTATATATATATAAACTAACAAAACTCTAGCACTACAATTTAGATGCAAAAAGGGCTCCCTCTCTTTCTCTCAAGCTCACATATGTGCAAGCCCCCTCTTTCTCTATTTCAACCTCATTCCCCTTTTTATCTCTCTCGAGATGACACCTATCTCAACCTCTTACCTCAATCTCAGACCACTGACCATCTCCGTCTCAACCTCCGACCTCCATCTTGTCCAGCATTGAACATCGTCAATAACCATCTCCTCCACCACTGACCATCTCCCTTATCATCAATCTCCAAAGGACTAGCGCTGACTTGATACCTCCATCATCATCGATCTGAAATCCCAACCGGTATGTGATTGTGTTTTATTAATAATAAAGTAAAAAACTATTAATTTTGTTTGTACTAGTTTGAATTTTTTTATTGGTTGTGTTTTTGAGATCCCACCATCAACAACCAAAAAGTAGCAAACTGTTAATTTTGTTCTCTATTTGTGGTTGTGTTATATTAATTTTTTGGTTGTGTTCTCTTTTGTGGTTATTGTTGATGTAAAAAATTAGATTATATCTAATTATTCAATCACAGATAAATAAATGAGACAAAGAATTTTTAAAGTGGTTCAGCCTCATAAGAATGGCCTACGTCCACTGTTATGGTATTGCTATTTGTTTGGGAATTCTCGATTACAAATTCTATCAAGAAATTCCTGTCCCCTTACAATGAGGATTGTACAATGTATTTATAGCCATGGGGATGTAATGTGAAAGGGTAATACATTAAATGATGTACATATGAAAGGGTGATACATTCAATGCTCCTTAAGCGTATGCGTCTGAATGATAAGAATTTAATGAACAGTCAAATTGTTGGCTATCCCTCTATTAATGCTTTGTTCGAGGTGCAGCTCGGACCGCCTGAGTTGCTAGGTGCTCAAGAGTTCCTCGGAGAGTTCTCATTCCTCGGAGCGTATGAGTTCCTCGAGGAAACAGTGTTCCTCGTTGAAGTATGGTTCCTCGGAGCGTGTGAGTTTCTCGGAAGTGTTTGTTATTGCCACGTAGACTGCCACGTGTCTTCACTTTATTGATCCATGTCAGCAGACTAAATTCGGTATCAACAAAATCCCCCAATGTTTTATTGTTCGAATTTTTAGGAGTATGGAACATTCTTTCTCGGAATATGATAGCTTTAAATAGTCCTCCTGATTTTTAGGAGTGTTTCCCTTGTATTTATTTATCTTTCCAAATTCGTGGAATCAGGCTTTGTGAATTTTCACAACCGCCTCGATCTCTACGTACTTTTAATCCTCTTAGCCGCCGGTAGCGTAATCGTTTCTTCTCGCTTCAATTGCCGCGCCCTTTTTATTTCCCTAGCCGCCTGTAGCGTAATTGTTTCTTTTTCTAATCATTACTTTACCATTTCCCAAGGCAAGGTATTTAAACTTCACAGACACTCCCATCGTCTTCTACCTTTTCAAATTTGTATTTTCGAGCTTTCCATCGTCTCTTTCTCTCTAGTGTATTCATCTCTTCCATCGTCCGTTATCATCAGATCCACTCTTTTTCTGTAAGATTTTCTTCCTTCTTGTTCATTTCTTTTATTCATCATGGTTTACCCTGTTGAATCTCTTGATAAATTTCGCTCTGATTTTTCCATTCCCTCCTAGGATGTTTTGGAAGAGCTTTCTGAGCCTTCTGATTATTTCCATTTGGCTGAGGGACATTGGTTCCCCAGTCTCTTTATTGCTGAGTGTGGATTTTCTTTTCCATAAAATCCCTTGTGTCTGGAATTCTGTCAGTACTTTGACGTTGTTCTTGCAAGAATAGCCCCCAACACATGGAGAATAGTTAATGGGGTGCATAGATTAAATCAAATCCATGGAACTCGCATAGGAATTCCTGAGATTATGTTTTGTTATAGATGGGCAGTTGGTGATAACACCTTTTATTTAAAAACTAGAATGTTAAATAGGGCCTTAGTAGTCAATCTCCTTGATGCCAATAGGGATTATTTTGAGCACGGGGTTGTCATAAAAAATTGGCAACATGCTCCTTTATCTGGAGATGAGGTTTATCAGGGTCCCAGATGCCCTCCCTATGGCAATGGGATAGGTTATTTTTATTTTATTTTATTTATTTTGAAATTATGCTTCCTTTATGTTTGATAAAATGTGTCACTGATGGAAATGTTTATTTATTTGCAGTTGATAACAAAAGAAAGTGCCCAAAAGAAGCAGATGTTAATATAAGGCACTTGAAACTTATCTGGAGTCTGCATCAATCTGTTGCCGACGAGCATATTAGGTCGGCTTCATATCTTCTGCAATACAAGAGATACACCACCTCTTTTACTGCTCATCCAGTAATAAGTGAATCAGAGCCAGTACCAGCTTCCACCAGCTCCTCGCCTGAATCTCACATCCCTTTGAGTGAAAGAATGAAGAAGAGAAGACCTCCCACTCTCTTCGAGAAGCCTGCCTCTAGTTCTGGAGAGGCAAAAGGAAGTAAAGTTGATGTCCCAGGGGAGGGGACAAAGAAGAATGATGCACCTTACTCGGCTGCTGTTATGAAGGTTGTCGAGAAGCCCGTAGTGGCTCCGAGCAGGTCTGCTGCTCCTGGAGAGGTGATTGTAATATCACCAACCAAGGTTTCTTCCTTGGTTAAATCTGTTCCTGTTCCCCCGAGGAGGCTGAAGAAGAGCTCCTCGGTCAATTTGGCTGACACCATCACTCAGCCCCCAGTTACTGGAACCGGTGTTCCAACTTTTATTCCCCCGAGCTCTGCCATGAGCTTGATAAAGTCCTGGATCATTCTCGAGGTTCAAGGTACTGAAGAAAACCTTACTCGGGACATGGTCACTTCGTTAGCTGCTCGCAACCTTGCTTCTATAAGTCTTCTTACTTTGAACTTTTCATATTTCCCTTGTCATTTCTGTTTTTGACTTGCTTTCTTTTTACTTTCACAGTTAACGAGCTGCTTTAATATAATTATGAAGAAGGATGAAACAATTAAAGCTTCGAGCTCCTCATCTGATGTGGAGGAGGCTCTGGTGGGCCTGACGAGGTCTTTGGAAGATTCTCGCCAGAAATATTCTACTGATAAGATAATCTGGGAGGAGAAACTTGCCTCTACTAAGCAGGAGGTCTCCAAGGAGTTGGAGAAGAGAATAGAGGACCTTGAGGGGAAAAATAAAGAGCTCGACGAGAAGCTCAAGAATGCTGGAGAGATAGAGAATAAGCTCGAGGTTACTGAAGAGGAGTTGTCTCAACTTCGGGAGGTAAATCGGCAGAAGGAGGAGGCTGAGAGAAAACTGAAAGCTGCTGATGACCTGCTGTCCGAGAAGCTTTCCTCGGAGAAGTTGAAGAGGAAGATGGCTGTGAAGAAGTCTTTCAGTGCTGGCTGGGACAAGGGGTGGAATAAGGGGTTGGCTTCCATGGTGTCGCAAGTGGACTATGGCAGTCTCAATTACTTTAGGGATGGATGGGTTGCTGCTCTTCAGGAGATGAAAGTGGATGAAAATTTCGAGCTCTTTCAGCAACACATCCCTGATCCCCCTCCAACTCCTGAAGACTTAGAAGAGGATGAAGCTACCTCCGAAGAGTCTTCTATGGTGATGGGAGATCATCCCTCAGCCATCCAGCCTGTTGCCGAGGAACTTCAGCAAATCGTTACTTCTTCCGAGCAACCATTGGCGCTCCCCGAGCAACTCTCTACTCCCTCCGAGCAACCTACTTCCTCGTCCCATCCTCCCGAGAAGGTTTTAGGAGACAAGGAAAAGGTGTAGAGTTATTCGGGTTTATCTTTATATTTCTCTTTTGTCAATTGTAACCCAACACATGTAACTCTGAATTTTATGATCTAATAAAACTTGGACTTTTTTGCATACTGTTGTCTATTTTCTATTCATACTCTGCTTGTACTTCTTATTTATTGTTGCTTTTTCTTTCTCTGCTAGTTTCTGGCCAGGATGGAATTACTATCTGCCCATGATACAAAGATGTTGTGACAATGTAATGAATACTTTCAGGCTGGTCACACAGACCTGAGTGCATCACAAGTCGTCGACATCCTCGGCCAGGATGCTTCAGAACAGGCAGTTGAAGCATATCAATATCAGAAGTGTCTACTTGATCGAGCAGTGGCCAAGAATGTGGCCTATTATGATATGATCGAGGATATCCAAGTCACCCTCGAAGACCTTCAGCTACAATACAAAGAATCCACTGCTCTGTTGCATGAGGGGTACGAGAAGAAGTATCAGCAACTCAATGCTGACAAGGGGTACGAGAAGCACTTTGTTGGCTACGAGGTGAGGGAGAGAACCCTAAAGGGTGAGGTCGAGGAGTGCAGACAAATCGCTGAATTGCTAGCGCAAGATAACAACAACCTGCAAAGGGAGCTGTCACAATTGAAGTCTGCAGCTTCCACTTCAAATGACTTGATCCCAGTGAATGATGAGGGATTTTCGTTCTTGGAAGTCGAGAATGCGAACTTGAGGGACGAGTTGGAAACCTTGAAGAGGTCTGGCCCATCTAAATCTTCTCGTGGTCGAGAAAGAGATCCTCGGGGATGAGCAAGAGCAGCTCGAATTCCTATCAAGGAACAAAGGACTCAGTCTGTCTTAGAAAACCAGGCCTTCCAATTAATGGCGAAGAACCAGGCTTTGGCTGAAATGTCAAAGAAGATCAGGGACCTGGAAGAACAGCTTTCCACGCAGAAGTCTACCTTGGAGAATAAAGAGATCTTCATCAAAAATCTCCACAAGAAGTTGGATAGATTAACATATCAATTCCACAAACAACCCAGGGAGTTCTAGATGGCTGGATACAACGAAGCTCTCTTTCACTTGGACGATCGTATCCAGAATGTCAATAATGAGGGCTACAAGCAAGGCTGGTTGAATGCCTTAGGTGTGCTGAAACTCGAACAGGATCATTACCCGTGGGACTACCACGATCCTGGGTTGCTCGACCTACCCGTGCCTCCATTCAAACTGGATATGAGTTGGATCCCTGCTCGAGCCATTCCTCGATGCTTAATTTCCAAGTATCTCGGCGACTACAATCTCCATTCAATTGTTGAAGTATCTCGTCCTAAGCACCTTCTAGATCGACCATCCGTGATGAATATCAGGATGTTAAAGGATCTCAACTTCATAAATTCTCCCCTGGCTTTGAATGGTCCGCCTGCTGGCGAGGAACCTGTGTCAAAAGCAGAAGGGAAAAAACCAGTAAAATAGGAATATCGATGTAATAGTTAGTATACATTTCAATATCAATGTAATTTTCTTTTCATTATCAATGTAATTTGTTTTGGATTTAATGAAAGACTTTCATTTCTATTTGCTATTGTCTTATAACAATTTATATTTGTGCATGCATATCTGATAAAAAGATAACAATATTGTGTAGTTTGTCGATCAACTTTTTGTCGAGTAGTTTGAACTTGTGGTAGTCATTTGGCAAAAATAATATTTTGTTTCTCGACAAACTTAGTAATAATTAAAAAGTTACAAGTATAAAAAATGTTGCTCGATCACTTTAAATTTTACTTATCTACCAACTACAGTTAGTGGGTTTTTATCCCCGACCCGCCATAGTTGGTAGATTTTTCTCTTGAATGTTTCCGACCAACCAAGGTTGGTAAATTTTCCTTATCGACCAACTACAGTTGGTGGGTTTCTATCCCCGACCAACCATAGTTAGTCTTTATGAAATAATTTTACCTCCCGACCAACTCAAGTTGGTATTTTCGAGAATATATTTACTTCCTAACCGACATAAGTTAGCATTTTTAGGAATACTTTTATTTCACAAGAAACATATAGTTTTATTTCCCTTAGGAATACAAATTTTACTTCCCGGAGGAATACAAGTAGCTTTACTTCCCGGAGGAATATTGGTAGCTTTACTTCCTGGAGGAATATAGGTAGCTTTACTTACCGGAGGAATATAGGTAGCTTTACTTCCAGGAGGAATATAGGTATCTTTACTTCCCAGAGGAATATTGGTAGCTTTACTTCTCAGAGGAATATTGGTATCTTTACTTACCGAAGGAATATTGGTAGCTTTACTTCCTGGAGGAACATAGGTTTCTCGAGCAACCTTAGTTGGCATTTTCGAGAAAAAATTTGAGTAGCCTGAGCTTTGCCGAGTAGTGTGTAGCACTAGTATTCCCCGAAAAACTTTCAATAAAAAGAAAGAATTCGGCAGAATATCTTCATTTTATTCATCACTGATAATATTTGCGCAGGTGCTCTGCGTTCCATGCATTCTTAAACTCCTCCCCTTCTAGAGTTGCTATTCGGTAAGTTCCTGGTCGAATAACTTCTGTAACTCGGTATGGTCCATGCCAGTTTGCCTCCAGCTTATTGTGCTTTTGAATTACTTTCTTCAGCACATAGTCTCTTTCTTTCAAGTCGCACTTCTTCACCCTCTTGTTGTAGAACAAAGTTGTTCGCTGCTGGTAAGCAGCATTTCTAATGGTTGCTTCTTCTCTAACTTCCTCGAGCATGTTTAAATCCAATCTTCTCATTAAGTCGCTGATAGGGGATTTGAAATTTAGTACCCTATGTGTTGGGAGGCCCAACTCGGCAGGTATAATAGCTTCACTTCCAAACGCTAGCATATAGGGAGATTCTCCTGTCGCTACTCGGGGAGTAGTTCGATAAGCCCACGGTACTGACTATAACTCGTGGATCCAATTTGCTTTCGCATCGTCCAGTCTTTTCTTCAAACCATTCAGCAGTGTTCTGTTTGTCACTTCAGTTTGCCCATTGCTTTGAGGGTGGCCTGGTGCTGAGTGGACCTTCAAACTTTTTGACTGATGGCAATAGGCAGCGAACTCCTCGTTATCAAATTGCGTTCCATGGTCTGTGATGAAATCATGAGTAAGACCATATCGACAAATGATGTTCTTCCAAATAAATTGGTACACCTTCTCGTACGTCATATCAGTGAGAGGCTCAACTTCTACCCACTTAGTAAAATAATGCACTGCGACGACGAGGTATTTGAACCTTTCTCAAGTCGTTGGCAGTGGTCCAACCAAATCTATTCCCCATATGGCAAATGGCCAAGGGGAAGTTATGGGTGTCAACAATTCTTGTGGAGTTCTTAGGATGGAGGAAAAGCGCTGGCACTTGTGACATTTCTTGGCATAGGCTACACAATCAGCCCTCATTGTCGGCCAGTAATATCCCTGCGTCATCATCCTTTGCAAAAGAGTCCGACCTGCTACATGGGCTCCACAGGACCCTTCATGGATCTCTTCAATAAATTCTTTCACCTCGGAGGGATGTACACATCTTTGCAAACCTGCCATAATTCCTCGTCTATATAAAATACCGTTAGTTAATACATACCGAGCAGGTTTAAACTTCAATTTCTTGGCTGCGAGCTTGTCAATTGGTAATTCTCCCTCATCAATATATGCCCTGATAGGATCCATCCAAGATGATCCTAAATCAAGGGTGATAAAGTTCATCGCCAAATCTTCATCTATACTCCGATCAGTCAAAACTTCAATTGGGATTATTCTTCGTAGCTCGGTACGAGTAGCTGATGCTAATCGAGCTAAGGCATCTGCTCTTGCATTCTCCATTCTCGGTATTCTGACTAGCTGAATAGCAACAAATTCTGATACCAACTCCATCACCTTTGCATTGTATTTGATCATTAATTCTCCTTTGGCTGCATATATTCCCAACATTTGATTTACAATTAATTGAGAATCACTGAAGATAATAATTTGTTGCGCCTCCATAATTTTTGCCAAATTAAGACCTGCAATCATGGCCTCATACTCAGCTTCATTATTGGAAGCTTTTAATTGGAAACGTAGGGCGTACTCCATGTCGACCTCGTCCGAAGTGCTCAAAACTATCCCTGCCCCACTGCCTGTTATGCAAGATGAGCCATCTACATATAGCCTCCATATGAGTAACTCGTCTTCAAACTTCTGATCTGACAGAGTTCCTCGGTAAAATATTTATTGCTTCCTTTCATCGTCCCCTGATATTTCTCGCTCTTCGTCGACCATCTTTTCTTGCCCTTTTACCAACCGGATTTGGTTTGAGTTCGAATTTAATGATCCCGTAACATCCACTTGCTCTTTTACCAACCGGAGTTGGTCTTAGCTTGTGTTTGTTGATCCTGTAACATGCACTTGCTCTTTTACCAACCGGATTTGGTCTGAGCTTATGTTTGTTGATCCTGTAACATCCACAGGTTGATCAGCGAGAAACTTTTGCTCCTCGGGGGTATTAGGATAAGTGAACTCCGCTATGAAATCTGCTACAGCCTGCCCTTTTAGCGATGATCTGGGTTCATAAACTATATCATATTCACCGATCTTTATTGCCCAGTACATCAATCTCCCTGATTTTTCAGGTTTATGAAGGGCTTGCCCCAATGGCATATCAGTATATACGACTATAGTATGAGCCTGGAAGTATGACCTCATTCTCCTACTCGCCTTAATTAGCGCCAGTGCTAACTTTTCCAGCCTTGGATATCTGATCTCTGATCCTCAGAAGGCCTTACTTGTGTAATAGATTGGTTTTTGCACTCCATTCTCCACTCTGATCAACGCCGGGCTAACTGCATTCTCCGATACTGCTAGGTACAAGTACAATTTTTCTCCCATCACCGGCCTGGACAACAGTGGAGGTGCTCCCAAGTATTTCTTCAAGTCTTGAAAAGCATTCTCACATTCATAATTCCACTCAAAAGTCTTTTGGAGTGTCTTGAAGAATAAGAGACATCGATCAGTTGCTCGTGATACAAATCTGTTGAGTGCTGCTACTCGTCTTGTAAGACTTTGCACCTCTTCCTTCGTCGTTGGAGATCGCAGCCCGAACAGAGCTTTGATCTTTTCAGGATTCGCCTCAATGCCTCGTTGGTTGACAATGTATCCGAGAAACATGCCTTCTCGTAATCCAAATATTCACTTCGTCGGGTTCATCTTCATTTGGTATTTATCTAGTTGATCAAAAGTCTTACTTAAGTCAACTAGACGATCAGGAGCTTTTTTTCTCTTCGTCGGCATGTCGTCAAAATAGACTTCCATATTGCAATTGATTTGTTCAGCAAAGACTTTGTTCATCAGCCTCTGATATGTCGCACCTGCATTTTTCAAACCAAAAGGCATAACATTATAACAATAAGTTCCCCTAGGGGTAATGAAAGAAGTACTCTCCCTGTCTTCAGGTTTCATTTTAATCTGATTGTAGACAGAATAAGCATCCATGAAGCTTAGCAGCTCGTGTCCCGAGGTAGCATCGACTAGTTGATCAATTAGGGGGAGTGGAAAATGATCCTTTGGGCATGCTTTATTGAGGTTAGTGAAGTCTACACACATCCTCCATTTGTTGTTCTTCTTTTTCACCATCACTACATTTGCTAACCAGTCTGGATATTTAACATCTTCAATGAAGCAAGCTTTCTGGAGCTTCTCGAATTCCTCCTGTATAGCTTGATTCATCTCGGGACTGAATACTCTTCTTCTCTGCTTCACATGCTTAATCTCCTTATTCACATTGAGTTCGTGACATAAGAAATTTGGATCTATTCCTGACATATCCTCATGACTCCACGCAAAAGTTTGCTTTCTGCTTCTAAGGAAAGTTATCAATTCTTGTTTTAATGAGGTTTCCAACGACGAACCTATTTGAGTAGTTCGTTCAGGGTGCTCGTCGTCCAGAATGATGTTTTCAATAGCTTCCACCACTTGACCCTTCACGAGTTGTGACTCATCTCTGGGATCTAATGTTTCAATTTATGCCCCTTCTTCCACTTGATATGTAGCAGTCTTTTTCCTTGATTCCTCCAGTTCCTCTTGCTCGGCGAATGAATAATATCATTCCTGAGCTACTATCTAGTCACCTTTCACAACTCCTACTCCAAAATTTATTGGAAATTTTAGGCACTGATGCACTGTAGATGGTACAGCTTCGAACTTCTTCAATCCTACTCTTCCCATGATGATATTGTATGATGATTGAACATTCTTATCCATCACGAAAAAGCGTATTCTTTTTGTCCGACAAGCAGGCCATGTACCAATGAATATATCCAACTTGATCGTCCCAAGTGGAAATACTTTCTCTCTAGCAAAACCGATGAGGGGTCTGTGATAAGGCTCCAATTGAGATAGCTTTAGATTTAAACTATCGAAGAACGAGTAGAACATGATGTCTGCCGAGCTACCATTGTCTACCAGTACTCTTGAAATCATTACTTCCTTCATTCTCATCTTGATCACCAGTGGGTCATCATGAGGATATAGAACACTTGCAAGGTCATTCTTTGAGAAACCAATGACCAATTTCTCTTTATTCACCTTTCTCGGGCGATCCTCTTCAGCTAGATTTATTCGCTGAATGTACGAGCAAGCTTGAGCCTCATCGAGGTAAGCTTTTCTCTCTGCAGTAAGATCTCCTCCTCCTGCATCTCCACCTGTTATAACATTACAGTCAAATGACCCAAAGCTTATTGAAAATACCTCTCGTTCTGGCTGCCTTGATCTCCTAGGAAGATCGGGGTCGTCTTCTGGATCAACTTCATGGTTTCTTTTCTTGTTCTCCTCTCCTTGACGAGGATATCTAGACCTCTCTCTTGATCGGTCGTTGTTTCTTCTTTCGTTTCCCCGATCAACATACTTTGACATCTTTCCTCGTTGGATGAATGTTTCAATTTCATTTTGAAGAGCTATGCAATTCTTGGTCATATGGCCATGATCTTTATGAAACTCGCAATACTTCGCCTTATTCCTCTTGTCAAGGTCTGCCTTCATTTTCTCTGGCCAGTTTAGTTCCTCGTTATTCTTGATTTCCTCTAGAACATGGTTGATATCCTTCTTCAAAGGAGTATAATTATCATATTTCTTCATCACATCCCATACTGACCTATTTTTTGAATGTTTATCATTACCATTCTTCTTATGCTCTTTTTTCTTAGCTTTATCACCTTCCACCTTGGTTTCTTTGGCATCCATGTTCTTCTTCGCTGTCATAGCCTCCTCGGCATTCATAATCTTGGACGCTTTTCCCATCAGGTCTGACATGGTTCTAAGTGGATCTTTGGCCAAAGTGTAGTACAACTTGTTGGGAAGTAGTCCACTCATTAAAGCGTTAATCGTTGTCTTCTCCTCATAGTCAATGACTTCAGGTTTCTCGTTATTAAAACGAGTTATGTAATCTCTGGTACTCTCACCAGATTTTTGTCTAACACTTAACAAATGTGCTACTTGTTTAACTAGCTTTGCCCCAAAATAGAAATTCCCAATAAATAACTCGGCTAGTTGAAGAAAAGTTGAAATCTTACCCCGAGGAAGATTATTATACCATATTTGAGCAGATCCAGTAAGAGTTCCCGAGAACACCCTGCATCTCATCTCATCTGGAACAACATAGATGTCGGCTGCAGCTTGGTATTGTTCTATATGAAGGACAGGGTCAGTCTTTCCATCATATTTGGGGGTCACAACAGGTGCTTTGAATTTTGATGGTGTTGGAAAATCTACAATTGACTGGACAAAAGGTGTTCCTCGAACAAAGGTTCGTTGTAGGGGGTTCTTGGCCTTAGCCATTTACCCTAATCTATCCTCCAGCCTCTGAATAGAGACTTTCCATGCATCATTTCCTTCCTCGGGCCTGTTGGTTCGAGCAATTGATCGCGTGGATGTGGCTTCTTGAGATCTATCTTGACGAGCAGCTGGTCGCTCATGGGATCTATCTTGACGAGCAGATGGTCACGACTGGGCAGATCCTTCCCTTAAGTCTGATGGTCGTCTAAAACTCCTCGATGGGGCTCTAGGAGGACTTTTGCTCCTCCTAGGACCTAATCGATCGAAAGGAGATACTCTTCTTAATCTTTCTAGCGCACTGGCCCTTTCTGGGGAGAGAGTGATACGTTGTTCAGTATTTGTGGCTCGCACTGACGAAGTTCGTCCAGGTTGATAAGAAAATTTTCAGACTCCTCATTGCGATATGAATTGGTACGCCTAGTATGTGAAGAAGATGGACGGGAATTTTTTGAATACTTCGTGGTCTTGAATGGGTTGGTGCACCGCCATGGAGGGTTTGTATGAGTTGACGCATAGTTTCTTGCATGACGGTCTGGCCCTGAGCCCGATTTATCATTATTCTAGCCATATCTGGAATATTTGGCGGAGCAGATGGATTTGGAGGGCTTCTAGTGTTTCGATTTCTAGATTCTGAAATATCAGCCATTTGTGATGGATTATTTTTTATGGAAAACGATATTACCAGTCGTTCCCACAGACGGCGCCAATCTGTTGATGTAAAAAATTAGATTATATCTAATTATTCAATCACGGATAAATAAATGAGACAAAGAATTTTTAAAGTGGTTCAGCCTCATAAGAATGGCCTACGTCCACTGTTATGGTATTGCTATTTGTTTGGGAATTCTTGATTACAAATTCTATCAAGAAATTCCGGTCCCCTTACAATGAGGATTGTACAATGTATTTATAGCCATGGGGATGTAATGTGAAAGGGTAATACATTAAATGATGTACATATGAAGGGTGATACATTCAATGCTCCTTAAGCGTATGCGTCTGAATGATAAGCATTTAATGAACAGTCAAACTGTTGGTTATCCCGCTATTAATGCTTTGTTCGAGGTGCAATTTGGACCACCTGAGTTGCTCGGACCGCCTAAGCTTCTCGGTGCTCAAGAGTTCCTCGGAGAGTTCTCGTTCCTCGGAGTGTATGAGTTCCTCGAGGAAACAGTGTTCCTCGTTGAAGTATGGTTCCTCGGAGCGTGTGAGTTCCTCGGAAGTGTTTGTTGTTTCCACGTAGACTCCCACGTGTCTTCACTTTATTGATCCATGTCAGCAGACTAAATTTGGTATCAACAGTTATGTTCTCTATTCTTGTGGTTGTGTTATGTTAATAGTTCGGGTATGGGTTCACTAATTTTGGTTGTGTGATGTTAATTTTGTTCTTTATTTGATATTTTTACTTGCATCCAACTATGTTATGATAAGAAATTTTTATATAAACAAGGTTGATAAACTATATTGACAAACAATAGACAAATGGGACATTTTTTCAAAAGTAATTGAGTAATTTTCCCGTTAGCTAAAAATTTTATGTGCTAAAAAATTGTGCTTACATTTCAAAATAAGGTGGAACTCCACTTATTTGATGCTCTAGACAATAATTTGTTATAAGGACATGTTTCCACGTTTGAAACAATGTGAGAGACGTTACATATCTTTACCTTCGAAAAATAAGTGGGGCTTATTCAAAGAAATATGGGAACGGTTGAAGCTATTTTTTCCATCACTAAAGTATTTTCTGGAATAAATTTTCTAACCAAAAACTACTTGTTTCCAAAAGTTTATGAGATTAAATTAGCATTACATAGTTTGCATGGCTCTCCAATGAGGTTATTAAAATGATAGAAAATATGATTAAGAAATTTGACAAGTATTGAAGTGAGTGTCACTTGGTTTCTGGCATAACGGTGTTTTAGATCTAAGGTACAAAATGAAATTTTTAGAGAAATTTATTGCCCAAGATATCCCACGTTGAAACATCTTTCCCGAGATATATTACTTATTCTGGTATCAATTGTGGCCTTCGAATTGACATTTAGCACAATTGGTCAAATCGTGATCTCTCACCATAGTCGGCTAAGTGCGGTCATTTTAGAGGCTTTGATATGTACACAAGATTGGTTATGGAATAAGTTTTAAGGTATCCTTTGTTTATAAATTTTTATCTAATAATATGTAAGAATTTTTCCTTAGCTGAATATTTTACTTTTCTAGTTTTTCTAGATGATGATTCTAAGGCGGATTCAAGGCCTACACTTTGTGTTGAGGACTCCGATCCCATGGAGGATTAAGGATATGATGAAGATCTAATGGTATTCTTTAATCTAAATATTAGAATTAATTTTACAAAACTATTTTATTCACTAAAGTTTTATAAATATGTTTTTTAAATGTGTTTTTTCCAGTTTTGAGTAGCAAGCGAGGAGGAGATTGCAATGGTAATATATTCTGGCAATGACACTTGATAGTTGTGTTATTTTAAAAATATGTTGGACATTTTCATTACATTATTTTGTAATAATTGACACTTGGAAGAGTGCATTCTATATATTTTACTTATTTTTTTGTATGGACTAGTTTCTTTAGTTGAGGACTTTCTATATTTTTATATTTTGTTCGCATTAAATGTTGGATGCAAAAGGTGGTTGAATAATTTATTAGAAAAATTATTATATAAACTCTTTATTGTTATGTGTTAAATAAAAATAGGATTTTTTTGAAAAAGGAGGAAAAGGTGGGTTTTAATACACCCCGAGTGGGTTTTTGACCCATTTAATATAAATGGGGCGAGGCATGTGTAATTGTATAAAATTATTACAATTATTATGATGAGTCTTAGCTTAGTTATACAATAGATATCTACCACAGATAGAGTATAAGAGGATATGAACTTGAGAGAGATGAGAGACAAAGGAGACAAATTTTTTTATATGGCTCAGTCCAGTATGGTGCCTACATCCATGGGTGTTAAGACACTAAGTATTAGGGTTGAGTACAAGCTCTCGAGAACTCTCTAGGGTTAAGTGTATAAATTTTCTTAGTTGTCCCCTAGCTAAGGGGTGTGGTAAGCTATTTATAGTAGTGGGAAGGAGAAGAGGAAAAATGTCTTTATACATTAGGTATTTACACCTTTTACATGATGGATAACAACTAGCATGTCTTCACATGCATATTCATGGGTGGATGTAGAAATTTCCACGTATGCCTCTTCACTTTTGTTGATGGTTCGCATTCCTAAAGATGGTCGGTCATTTTATCGATCTGAGGGGATAATAAATCGACCACATTAATATCATGGGATTGGGCCCACGGGATACTATGACATGTGTCATATTATCATTGGACCATGTAGCATTGTTATTTTAGGTTACAACAAAAGCCCCCAATACTTTATTCTTGATTGGAGTGACTAATGACTAGCAGAGTGAAATGATGGAGTATTATCCATCAGGATTTGCTCGACTTTATGAATGCTCTGGTTGGCTACCAATCTCTATGAGTTGGTAAATTTATGATTTTCATCCATTAAGGTAATGACACTTTCATAAATAATAGAAAAATTAGTGAACCGTCTGAGGGTAAGCTGGTAATTTCTTTTCTTGGGAACTGACATGCTGTCGAAAGATGAAGCGGTGGGTACGTTTAATTACATCATTTCGTGCAACATAGGAAACGTCACCGCGTTCTATAAAACGTTAGTTCCATCCTTTAATCACTTCACCTTGAATTTTAAATCCCTTTCTTCTCTTCCAATCTTTTTCCTTCGCCATTTATGAGAGTTGTTCTTCTTTGTTGTCTCTTTTTCACTGTAAGAATACTTCCCTTCTTATATTTCTTTCTTCTTTATTGCAAATATGGTGCATACCATTGATGAGAGTTCATTGGATATTTTGAGGACTACCCATAGAATCCCTTCTTGAGTAAGAACGGAGTTATGAATAAGTCCTTGTGATCTTCGTGCATTGGATGAGGGTAATTGGATCCCCACTATTTTTATTGCTGAATGTGGGGTCACCCTTCCTCCCAATTTTTTATCTTTAGAGTTTTCTTTAATACTTTGATATGGTCCTTGCTCAAGTGACCCCAAATACTTGGGGAGTGATAAATGGAGTAAGCCACATTAATAAGAGATATGGGAAAAATATAAGAATAAAGGAGTTAATGTATTATTACAGTTGGGGAACCACTAATGAGAATATTTATTATTCGAAGACGAGATTATGCAATAACTCCCTTATCGTGAACTTGCCTAATTCCAATACAGACTATTGGTATCATGGTCTGATATTTAAGGATCAATAATCTTTTCCTCTTCCTAAGGGTGAGGAATATATTGGACCTCTTTCCCCTCAAGAAGGCCAGGGTATAGGTCGAAATTCACACATGTTTTTATATTTTTCATCTTTTAGGACCTTCTTTTGATTTTATAATTAATTGCATATTCTTGTCCTTCTATTTTGTAGAGAAGACGATGAAAAATATTCCCTGCGTTTCTGAAGTCAACTTCTCCGACCTGAAGATTGTTGGTCTATATAACAGAGGATTAACAAAGATCATCCTCGCTCAACTTTAGTTTTTCTTGGATATCAAAGTTCCATTATATATTTTATTTCTCCCAATAGAGGACATACGAGTAGCCGCCATCAACCTAGAAGACCCCACTTCTTCATTTTCTAGTGCTGAGTCTAAGTCTTCGTCACTAGCAGAAGGGAATTTTCTGGAGAAGAGTACATCTTCAACTTTTGAATCTCTAGACATCTCACTTATGTCAAACGACATCATTTCAATAGAAATGGTGAAGAGGAAGATCTCTAACCTCTTAGATGGCCCCAATTCTCCTTCGTCGAAAGGAAGTATGATGTTGGGGGTTCCAAATAACTCATTGCGGTTGTAATTTGTTCGAGTAAATATGAGGACCCTAATTCAAGAGGTTGAAAAGGGATCCATCCCCCCTATTGGAGTTGGCTAAAAAATGTTAAGACGATAAGGACAAGGAAGTGCCTAATCTATTATTGTGAACCTTAGGTTAGCTCACAGTCTAATTGGAGTAGGGGTTCTTCTGATCGACGAGGCTATAATATCCTCCCTTCATCACGTAAGGCTGGTTAAATGGGCCAACCATAATCTGTCTCTCATGAGTGTCACTTGATAACTTCTTGTTCATCATATTTCATTATCATTTGATGATAATGCTTTTGAATATTGGTTTTTACAATTCTTAGTTAACAACGACCAGTTGTTGAGGATTAATGATAAGTTGAAGGAATCTTCTACTGATGTGAAGGATACATTCAATGACATAGGCAAATCCTTGGAGGCTGTCACTAGGGACCATGGGGATGATGAAAATAAAATGATTGATACTATCAAGAATATGGAGTATGGGAAGACCAAGACCAAGCAGGTTGCTGGTGATGCTGTGAAGAGGGATAACAAATATGAGAAGGAAATCAAGAAGGCTGAGAAGGTTACAGAAAAGGACAAGGACTAGGTGGCAGGGATAAAGGCCAAGGCTAAGAAGTGCAAGGAATATGCCTATACCTGAGGATAGGATAAGGCATTAACTATTACATGCATATGATAAGGCATTTTCTACAGTATTTATCCAGGTCAAGTATCTAAAGAAGTCCTCTTTCAAGGAGGATTAGGAAGATGCTTTGACCCAAGTCGGCATAGCTATTAGGTCAAATTTGTTTTTTTGGCATATTCATAGTACTCCTCCACAAATTGAGGAGGAAGTTGATGATGATGAGGAGATGGCTGAGTCCACGGTGCTTTAAGACTAGATGGTGGTGGAAACCTGACCAAAAGGAGAAGTGGCTCTAGATAAGGAGAAGGTGTAGTGATAGGGACTTTGATATTTTTGTTTTATGTATTTCTGATGTAGTTTCCCAATTCCCTTAGCTATAATTCCTTTATATTTTTAATAGTGTTTTTCCTTTTTCTGTCATGATCTTGAACAGTTTATCGTATTACTTCTTTCATTCTGCTATTACTTATATACTATCATATTTATTTTAAATTGGCTCCAAAATGGCCAATTTGGTTGCCATTAAAAGTGAACTTTGGAGTAATCAAATGTTTGGGGCTGGTCATGAAGAAATGGATGAGCAAGAGGTGGAGGAATTTCTCGGCTCGAATGCATCTAACCAAACTAAACATGCTTACCTCCATATGCGCAGGTTGTTCCATTAAGTTGTAGCGAACACTTCATACTACAAGATGATCCTCAAGCTTCAGTGGGATCATAAGGATGTTGTTTTCAACTTATCATCCAATTACGAGAAGAATTTTTCCATTCTTTAGAGTGATGGTGGACTTAATTAGAAACTGTATGATTCGTCTTTGACATATTATAAAAAGGATTTTGTGTTGCAGTCATATTTAAAGAGTGCTCGAGAGGTGGCAAGTCTTCTTGAGCAGGAGAATAATCTATTGAGGGATGAATTAGAAGGCCTTAAAAAGTCAGTTGTGTCCGATCAGAGTAAAGGAGCTTCATTTTTGTAATAGGAGACTGCTCGTCTGATAGAAGAGTTGTATCAATTAAGGAAAACAAAGGGAGGAGGTTAGTCTTCCCGATAGGTGGTTATGGCTCGCCCATCAATGGAAGAAGAAAGAACCAAGAAAACTATAGACGACCGAGAAAGTTTTATAAAGAATCAGTCCGCTACTATCAAGAGGTTAAGTGAGAAGGTTGATCATCTTAATTATCACTTTCATAAACATCCTCGTAAAATATGGATGGATGGTTATGATGAAGAACTGGCACATTTGAATGAAGAGCTTAATCAGGCACGTAGAGAGGGTTACAAATGAGGGTGGTTAAATGCCCTTACTATGATGAAGTTGTCGAAAGAGGATAAATTATGGTACTGCCATGACCCCGGTTGTTTGGAGAAGCCTAATCCTACCATAAAATTGGATGCCTCTTGGATTACTCCGGACCTGATCCTGACTAGCTTGATTTGGAAGTACCTCGGGGATTATAGTTTGGATAAGGATGGTGTTCTCAGCTGACCACAATATCTGGTGAATAACGCAAGCTCCAACGACCAATCAAGGATAAGGGACTTGAGTAAAACTATTAATTCCTGTGCTCTGCATATTGCTCCTACTGGAATGGAAAAGGCCTTAGGCAGTTGATTTTTAATTATCATTTTAATTTATTAGTTGTTTTTCTATAATAAAACTTTGACCTCTGGAATATCAGGATTAATATATTGATTGTTAATTGTGTAATTTAGTCTTACGACTGTATGGTCGATAACAGGTCAGCTAATCTGCCTTACTAGTTATCGTTTTGGACGACCTTATATTGTCCTGCCTTAGGTTCTACTAACATCCAGTTGTTTATAGTCTCTTAATAGGATCTTGTCGTTTTGACCAAGTGCTATCATTAGTTAGCATTGGTGACAAAATGTTTTAGAATTATTCCTTAATTTGGTCTAGTAAAACTTCTTATTCTTGACTTTATGGAATCATACATGTGTAACACCCCGTCTACCCGGGAAGAGCGGAGCGGAGCGCCACTGTCGATAAAACTAAACAAAAATCCACAAAAAATAAGGTATAGATCATCCAAAAATCCCACAATATAAGAGAAACCACTAATCTCAATTTCTTCAAATTAAATACAACCAAAAGTCTCTCGAAATAATACAACTATCTATCTCGAAAGAATATAAATCACCAACGCTCTATACATCGAAATAAATACAAATTTTCTCATCTAGTATTCTCCAATATTCTTCCCAAAAATAACCACGCTTAAATCATCCCATTTGGTCCATAGCGCTCAGATCCATGCTAACCTGCCAACTAAAAGAAAATATGGGGAAGTACACAATACGACAGGAAAGATGCTCAAAAAATACATATTAGCGATAAATAAAGTGTAAAAACACGAGTACAAATATTCGAATAAAAAATGCAAATCACAAAGAATTTTATCAATATAATTTCTCAACAAATCCGAGTCACCAGGCCTCACCATACCGCGCCATACTTTATCAAGTAGCCAAAACAGGAATCTTGGTGGGTGCCCAACATCAGTGTCATATTAAAATCTCATGATAATATGCTCAACATAATAATAATACCACATGAATCAAAAATCAGATTCCAACAATAATTTCCAGATTTCCAAATGAATTTAACAATTCAAATATGAATCAATAATCACATGAAATAAAAGGGAATAACACTCGCGAGATTAAGCAGCATATTGTGTGAAAACCCATATCTTAAACCATCAAAAGGAATCATTATAAATCTGTCTAGAAATCTCAGATTAAACCATCAAAATCATCTCCCAAGAATCATCAAAACTCTTCTAAGACCCAACACCAAAACAGCCCCAAGAACACCTCCAAAAACTAAGGTTGAATGCATAAATTAAAAGAGGCTAAGGTGTACATATAAAAGGAGAAGAAATAAAATATGTTGGCTGCCAAAATATGTACCGAAAGATGCTTCAAAAATGGTCAAAAAGGGATGCCCACCATCCCTTTAAATAAGGCAAAAATGATTGATGTTTAAATAAAACTTCTCAAACACGATTTTTGGCCGAACCAAAAAATGGCCTAAATTGGGTCTAAATGACGTTTTTTGAAGTCGAAGAAGGGAAAGTTGCTCAAAATTAAATTTTGAGTCTATATGATGATTTTCAGAATTTTCTGAGCACTTTTATTTTTTTGAATAAAATAATAATATTTTATTTATTTAATCATTTTTTTACTTTTGACCCCTTGGCACTCTTTGGCCTATTTTTAGCATCCAATAAATATGGTCAAATTATTTTTAACCCCAATAAAACGTCCACTTTTATTTAAAAATCACCATTTAAAAAATCGAGGTTGTTACAACATGATGTTTTCTGATTGGGATTTTTTGTTCTTGACCTTATGGGGCCATACATGAATTCATACTTCTCATTCGTGGCTTATCCGAAGACAAAGTCATATGTGAAGTTTTGAAGTGTGTTTGCTCATTATTATTTAAGATTTCTTTTAATTTACAACATCTCCCAATCCAAAAAAAAAAACATAAAAAAGGGTAATAAACTTTTATGAAAATTGATGATCTTTACTGAGAATTGAGAATGAGTTACCGGAAAAGAGACTACATTTTGTCTGATCACTGATAATATTTCCTCAGATGCTCATAGTTCCAAGGGTTTTTGAATAGATCTCTTTTTAGGGTTTCAATTCGACAAGTGCCTGGTTAGACAACTGCAGAAATTGGATAAAGATCGTGCCAATTGAGGTCTACCTTGTTCCCTTTCTGGATGATTTTCTTCAGCACGTAGTCTCCATCCTTGAGTTTTCTCTACTTAATTATCCTATCATAGAACCTAGCAGTTTTTTACTTATATGCTTTCATACGAAGTGCAACGTTCTCTCTAACTTCCTGAACCAAATCCAAATTTAACCTTCTCATGAGATCACTCTTTAGAGAATCGAAATTGATCACTCTATGACTAGGTGTATCAATTTCTGTGGGGACCATCGATCATCAATGGCTCTCCTCATCGTGGTCGTATAATCCCATTGTACACTTTATAATTCATTGATATAATTTACCTTAGCAACATCCATTCTCTTCTTAATTCCATCGAGAAAAGTTTTGTTCGTCAATTTTTCCTTCCCATTGCATTGTGGATGTCCAGGGGCGGCATGTAGCTTTTGGATTTTGGATTGAACACAATAATCTTCAAACTCTTGGTTATCGAATTACGTTCCATGATCGGTGATGAAGGAATGAAGCATTCCCTAGCGGAAAATGATGTTATTCCATATATAATGGAAGACATTATCATAAGGATATCTACCAGAGTTTTTGCTTCCACCCACTTGGTGAAATAATCGATAGCAATGGTCAAGTACTTGAACCTTCCCCCTATCTTCTACAGAGGGCCGACTAAGTCAATCCCCCACATGGAAAAATGCCTAAGGGATGTGCTCAGTGTGAGTGTAGCCACCGATATTCAATGGATTGTAGTATATTTTTGGCATTTATCGTGATGTCTTGCATAGTTGGCGCAATTTGCCTTTGTAGTGGGCCAGTAATAACCATGTGTGGCCACTTGCCTAACTAGCGATCTTCCTATTGAATTTGACATGTAAGATCCTTTATGTCTCTCCCTTATCAAGTTAGGTACCTCAGTTGGAAGTACACATCTGAGTAACGAAATAACGAATCATCTTCTATATAGGATCCCTCCTTCCATAATGTATCTAATTTCTTTGTATTCTATCTTCTAGCTTCCTTTGGATAAGTCGGTAAGATGACCTTCTCAAGGTATTACGTTCTTGGATCCATCCATGATGGGCCTAAATCTAGTTCAAACATGTTAAGGCTTTCTTCGTCGATACTCTGATGCAAGAGGATCTATACTAATATGGTCCTCCTCATTCTATTTAAGTCGCAGAAGCGAGTCGAGCAAGTGCATCTGCCCGAGCATGATCAATCCTAAGAATCTTGATTACTTTAACTACCAAATTCTTATATATCATGTCTTTTGCGTTATCTAGGTACTTTGTCATGACCTCTCCATTGACTTCATAGAGACCCAACACTCGATTTATAATCAACTAGGAGACACTGTGCACTATATTTGCTTGGCACCTAGAGAGCAATGATATTAGTGCTTCATACTCAGTCTCATTGTTAGAGATGTTGAACTAGAACCTAAGGGTATACTCAAAGTCTATATTTTCTGGGGTGTTGATTATTATCCCAACTCAGCTGCCACAGGTGCACGAAAAGCCATCTACATACATCTTCCAAATTAAAGGTTCTTCTTTGAAATCTCCTTCAGTCAGGATCCCATAATTAAACATGTTTTAACTTTGTTCTAGGTAGTGAGCAGTTGCTTCCCATTTAGCCGATGTTTCTGGCATATCTTCAACCTTGTAAGAATTCCAATTATTGAGTTATCTTTCAAAGAAGTCTGCTTAGTAGGTTCAATTTTATCTTTTCCAAAGAAGTCTATTCAGGTGGTTTTACTATTGAACTCTCTTCTATGGAAATCTGCTCGACAGGTTTCTCCTCATAAGTGAATTCTACTATAAAATCAGCTACTTATTGGACTTTTACTGATGTTCTGGGTTCATACTGTATATTATACTCTCCTAGTTCTATAGACCAAGCCATTAATCTTCCTGACATCTCAAGTTTATGAATGGCTCGGCTCAGGGGTCGATTTGTATAGACCGCAATGGTGTGTGCTTGGAAGTATGGCTTCATTCTTTTGAAAGCCTCAATTACGAACATAGATAACTTTTCCAGTCGTGGGTAATAAATTTTAGCACCTCGGTAGGCTTTTCTTGTGTAGTAAAATAGTTTTTGCGCCCCATTTTCTAGTCGGACCAATGTTGAGCTAGGTGACGACTCGAACACTACCAGGTACAAGTAAAATTTCTCTCCTATGTGCGACCTTAAGAGTGAGGGTGGAGATCCCATGTAATTTTTAAGCTCTAAGAAGGCATTTTCGCATTCCTCGTTCAATTCAAAAGTCTTCCTTAGCACCTTGAAAAATGAAGGTACCTATTAGTAACTCGCGAGACAAATATTTTGAGAGCGACTAACATGCCTGCAAGCTTATACACTTCTTTCTTATTTGTGGGGGAATGTCTATTGATACATGCTTGAATTGTGTATGGGTTACCCTCAACACCTCTCTGATTTACTATGAAGTAGAGGAAAATTCCTTCCGGCAGTCAAACACACTTCATCTTATATTTCTCTAACTTATTAAACATCTACCCCAGTTATTTAATATGATCAGCAATTTTATTACTCTTAGTAAACATGTCATCTATATATACATCCATGTTCTTGTTGATCTGTTCCTCGAAAACTTTGTTCACCAACCTCTGGTATGTTACTCCAGCATTTTTGAGCCCCAAAGTCATAACGTTATAGCAGTATGTACCATGACTAGTAATGAATGAGGTTTTTTTCTTATCTTTTGGCTTTATTTTAATCCAGTTATACCCCGAATACGCATCCATGAACATGAGTAGTTTGTGCCCAGCAGTAGCATCAACCAATTGATCAAGCCTTGGTAAGGGATAATGGTCCTTCGAGCATGCCATGTTCAAGTCTTTCAAATCAATACACATACAACATATATTGTTCTTCTTTCTGACCATAACTACATTTTCTAACAACTCAGGGTACTTGACATCTTCAATGAAACTTATTTTTTGTAAATTTTCCACTTCTTCCTATATGACCACATTCTTTTCAGGACTAAAGACACATCACTTCTGTTTGATCAGCTTTACATCCTTGATAACACTGAGTTCGTGACACACAAATTCTGGATCAATATGTATTATTTTTTCTGGGTGTTTGTCATCCAGGACAATTGTCTCTAGTACTTCCATAACCCTTCCCTCGAATAATTCATCTTCATCATAAGAGTCTATGGTCTCTATTTGATAGGTAGTGGTGAGCTTCTTCAGTTCTTCTTGGTCGGTTGACATATAGTAGTACTCTTAGGCTTTAATTTGGTTTCCTTTAACAATGTCGACCCTATAATGTGTGAGGAACTTCAGGCACTGGTGCACCTAGAAGGCATGGCTTTAAACTTTTTCAGCCCAATCCTGGCAGGATAATGTTGTACACTGAACTGACTTTCTTATTAAGGACAAAGAAATGGATCTTCTCAGTTCGGTAGATTGTCCAGTTACTAATCATGATTTCCAGGTTAATAGTTCCTAAAGAATACGCCTTCTCTCCCGAGAGACCAGTAAGGAGTCCGTGATAGGGCTCAAGTTTATTATCTCTCAACCTTAATCCTTTGAAGAAATTGTAGAATATACTATCGACTAAGCTTCCATTGTCGACAATACTCTAGCTAACCTTCCTTCATGTACCACCATTGTAACGACTAAGGGATTGTCATAGGGATAGAGTACTCATTATAGGTCATCCTTGGAGAACCCTATTACCAATATATCTTTGTTTATCTTTTCTGACAATAATCCACGTCACTGAACTAGTTGATCTACCTAATGTGCGATCATGCCATGGCTTCATTGAAGTAGGCTTTCCTCTCGGCTATTTCATCATTGTCTTCAACGTCACCACCTAAAATAAAATTACATCCAAGGGAGATCATGTTCACCTCACATATAGGCTCTTTGGGTTTCCTCAACAAATCTGTGTCATCCTCGACATCATCGTCCCTGACTCTTTTCTTATCATCTCCTCGTTTGCAAGGGAATTCCAATCACCTCTAGACTTCTCGTTCTTCTGAAAGGCCTGTTTGACTCTCACTATCAACAAACTTAGAAAGCTTCCTTTTTTGTATTAGGCTTTCTATCTCATTCTTCAAGGATATACAACTGTCTATCTTATGTTTGTGATCTTTGTAGAACTCATAATACTTAGTTTCATCCTTTCAGTTTGGGGGAGATTCATCTTCTTGGGCCATTTTAGATGCTTGCTTCCTTGGATTTCTTTTTTAATGTGATGTACATCAATATTGATGAAGTTTTATTCGTCATACCTCTATTTTTTCGCCACGTTCTTGTCCTCTCTTTCTTCTCAAAGCCCTTGTTGATGCCAGCCTTAGAGTTGTGGAACGGTTTAGAAGCCATAATCTCCTTAGTGTTTAAAATTTTACTTACATTATCCAGTTATTCATTCATGGTTTTAAGAGGATCTTTGGCTAGATCATAATGTTATTTCTCGGGGAGTAAACCACTCATCATATCATCATAATTAATGATCTCCAGTTTCTTGCTATTAAATCGAGTGATATACTCTTGTGTGATTTCTTTGCCTCGCAGGAGATCACTTAGTAGATGGGATACCCTTTTGACAGGTTTGGCTCCAAAGTAGAAGTTATTGATAAACAAACCAGCCCAACTGTTGAAAACAGGAGATTTACTCACACGGTTATTGTACTAGATCTGTACTGACACAATAATAGTGCTAGAGAATTCCCTACAAGGCATCTCATCAGGAACTGAATAAATGTCTTCGACAGGTTGATACTATTCCACGTAAAGTATAGGATCTATTTTTCCATCGTACTTTGATGTTACTATTGGAGGATTAAACTTTATAAATGTAGGATAGTTCATAATTGCAGGAATGTAAGGTGATCCCTTTACAACACTCATGTGCAATGGATTTTTTTATTTCGCTATTTCCCCCCAAAGTTCTTTCAATTATTGAATTAAGCCCTTCTAGGAATTCTCTTCAGTGTCATCTTTAACTAAGACAATTTTAATCTTTTGGTCATGGGTTTGTCTTGAGCTCTCTCTTTCTCTCTTTTTTTAGAACAAATGATTTCGGGTTTCTTCTTCATGAATTGAGCAACATCTACACAGACGGGAGACTTATATGAAAATTTTTAAGATATTCATCAAGAGGGATTCCTTGATGAAGAAATTCCCAAATGAATGTTGAAATCTTTGACTGGATTCTAGAATTCCAAATGTTGGTGAAGGAAAAGTGGGAACAAGATGAGTACCGAATCAAATCCCATGCCGATTTAATGGAGAATCCTGTTGGAGAAGGATTCCATATAATTTTATCTCCCAAGCTGGGATTATCATGCATGATCTTCCAAAACTTTTGCATACGGTGCCAAGTGTGAGATGGTCGAGAAGATAAACCTTGATAGTTTGCAGGAGCAAGACTTGCATATTTAGATTTGAGAAAGAGAGCCCACAATTCATTAAAATCATAGAAATTCCACCATAACTTGAGCTCTCATCCTGAGAAGTCTGCTCAGTACATATAATTCCTTACACGCTAGTTCGTGACCTAGCCAATCCTTCTCGGTGATCTCTTTATCCAGTGGGGTCTTTGCGATTATGACCCCTTACAGCTCGAGGGACCTAGGCGATCAAATGTTGAGACCCTAATCAACCTTTCTAGCATGCTTGAACTTTCCTATGAAAGTGATTGCCCATCATAATAATCAGTGGACCTCAAGGACGAGGTGGTGTCGGGACGATAGGTCCAGTCGTTAGTTGATTTAGAGTGTCTAGATCTCCTTCTCTCATGTATTCCTACAGGGACATGAGGCAAAATTTCTCCTCTTGTGATGGGGCCTACCACAGGCTAGGTTTGGAGCGTCTTAGTTAATTTCTTGTATAAGATCTTATCCTTTGGCTATGCTCATTAAAATTCCTTGGAGATCCCCAATGTCGAGGGGTGCCAAAGGTATATAGGTATCAGTTGCATGGCTGCCTTTTAGATTGTCTGTTATTATTCATTAATCGTAAACAGATGATTGTAAAATTATTTGCGACTAAAAATAGGTAGGAACAACAACAGCTTGTCAAATTCCCACAGACGGAACCTATTTATTGGTGTATAAAATTGGTATAGTGATTATAATGAGTCTTATCTTAGTTATGCCAATAATTATCTACCACATATAGAGTATAAGATGATATGGACTAGAGAGAGATGATAGACAAAGAAGGAGACAAAATTTTTTACACGGTTTAGGCCAGTATAGTGCATGTAAACATGGGTGTTAAGCCATTAAGTATTACGGTTGAGTACAAGCTCTCAAGAACTCCATAGGGTTAAGCGTATATAGTTTTTCAGTTGTCCCCAAGATGAGGGGTGTAGTTTGCTATTTATAGTAGTGGAAGAAGAAGAGGCAGAATAAATTTATACATCAGGTATTTACACCCTTTTATATGATGGATAATAACTAGCATCTCCTCACGTGCATGTGCTTGGGTGACTGTAGAAATTCCCACGTGTGCATGTTCACTTTGTTGATGGTTCTCATTCTTGAAGGTAATTGGCCATTCTACTGACCTGAGGGGATAATAAGTCGTCCACATTAATATCATGGAATTTGGCCCAGTGGATACTATGATAGGTGTCATCATTCCTCCACGTAGAATTGTTCCTTTATGTCACAGTAGAGGGTTAAGTGGGTTTACATTTAAATAGGTTAAGGGATTAAAAAACTTGTATAGGTTGTGGGGAAGGTTTGGGTTAATGTTTTTACTCGTGGGGAAGGTTAGGATTTTAACAAAACTACCCCATACACGGCCCATTTCCAATCCTAGGAAACATCAACCTATGGCCATAAAGTTGAAGTTTAACTGCACAAACAATATAGTCGATTATGAATCCTGTAGTATTGAGGTAAAATATCCCATGAAAAAGGAATACAATGAATC
The DNA here is from genome assembly GCA_949130495.1 of Sambucus nigra. Taxonomy (NCBI): domain Eukaryota; kingdom Viridiplantae; phylum Streptophyta; class Magnoliopsida; order Dipsacales; family Adoxaceae; genus Sambucus; species Sambucus nigra. Next base: position 370,001,928 of record OX422212.1, read on the forward strand.
AAGGTGTTTAGAAATTAAGTCCCCATTATATGTCAAATTTGAGGGCATTAGAAAATCAAAGAAGAAAAGATACTACCGTAACACGAGTACTAGGATGAGATGGCCTCTCTATACGAGGATATTCCATTATTTTACCTCCTATAATCTTCAAACAACCTTCCTGATGCCTTAGCTACTCTCGCCTCAATGGTGGATATCCCAGATGCGATGGACTAAGTGTCGATGGATATATGCAAGCAAGAACGACCTCGATTCACTTAAGAGATTTACACGACTGAGGCCAAAGACAAAGAAACATGGTATCATGACATTAAAATACTTTTCTAAAAAGGAAAATACCCTTCAAGATTTGAAAAATGGGATAAGATATCACTTTGGATGTGGGCCACATAATTCATCATATGCGTAAGATAACTATACAAGAGATGCCCTAATGGCACTCACCAATAATGCATCACTGATATAGAGGCAGAAAAGATAATGTAATATCTTCATAGTGGAGAGCGTGGTCCTCCCATGAAAAAAATTATCCACCAAGGGTACTATTAAAGAACTCTTCATCACGACTACATCAAATAAATTCAAAGATGACCTAAATGCCAACAATTCACAAATCTCTAACATTTTCCTCCTTCATATTTTACAAATGACATCACCATGGCTATTGTTTTCCCAGGAATCAACATCATCGAAAGGTCATCCTGAAAGCCTCTGACAGTCATGAATTCATCTTAATAGCCATTGACTATTTCACCAAATGGGTTGAGACTGAATCATACATTGTGTTGAAGGCTAAAAATGTAGATCAATTCATTCACAAAAACATCACCTGCAGGTTGTAACACCCCGCCCGCCCGGGGAGAGCGAACGGAGCGCTAATGCGATAAAATAAATCCAAATCCACAAGTGACGAGGTATAGAGCATCTAAATAAACCCACAATAATATAAATCCACTATTCTCAATTCTTCAAATACAACAAGTCTCTCTAATAAATACAACATCTAACTCGAAAATAAAATACAAATCTCCAAAGCTCTATACATCAAAATAATACAAATCTTTCCCAAACAATCCTCGCTAAAATCAATCTCCATAACGCCCCAAAATCCGCACTAACCTGCCACTAAAAGAAAATATGGGGAAGTACACAATACGACAGGAATTACGCTCAACAAATACGGATTAGCAACGAATAAAATGTAACAACATGAGTACGAATATTCAAATCAAAATGCAAATCTCAAGGAATTTATCAATATAATTTCTCAACAACACTTTAACTGGGTCACCAGGACTCACCACATCCGTATATGCTTTATCAAGCCATAGCCCGGGAAACAGGAATTTTGGCGAGTGCCCAACCTCCGTGCCATATTAAAATCTCATGACAACGTGCTCATCAACAATATAATGACACCACATGAATCAAAATAATTTCAACAATTATTTTCCAGATTTCAATGAATTTATCAATTCAAATATGAGTTCAATTAAACATGAAATCAAAGAGAATGACACTCACGAGATTTAAAGAGCATATTATGTAAAACCCCGTACCTCAAACCATGATGAGAAACCAATGATCACATCCTCAAGATCAACACAAAAGATCTAAAAATCTCCTCCAAGAACCTCCAACAAAATAGCCCCAAGAACACCTCTAATCTAAGGTTGGAACTCACAAATCTCAAGGGCCAATGTGTATATAAAAACAAGAGGAATATAAAATATATTTGCTGCCAAAATTTGTGCCAAAAGTAGGTTAAAAGGGTTGCCCACGACTTCCTTTTATAATGCAAAGAAATGAAGAGTTGGAATTCAAAAGACTCCTTTAAATAAGGCAAAGAAATGAAAATTTGGAATTCAAAACAACTCCGAGAGTTAAAAACATTTTAAAATCATTTTAAAATCCGTTTTAACTCCGTTTTCGAAACCGTTTGAAATTCTCGCCTTTAAAAATAATATTCAACATATTTGAGCAATAAAAATAATTTTATCAAAAACTTTATTTTCCTCCATTTTCCAAAAAATAATTAAAATAGCCCAAAATTACGCGGGTTGTTACACTTCTCCACTAACAATGGAATTTCGCCCTCGAAATTCACCGAATGACTAACTCTCAAAAATCAGGCTAACAATCTCCAAAAATAAATCACGTCTCCCAAAAATAAATTCCTCACATCTAATCTCGAAACTTATCACGAATATCACCTAAAATTTTCTATCTCCAAAAATTTCTAACCACGCAATGAACCCAAAACCCAAGCCCTGAGTATTGCCATATACCTAAGCTCTGATACCATTTGTAACACCCCCAAGTCCCGGGGAGAGCTAACCGAGAGCTAATTCGATAAAATAAATCCAAATCCAGAAGTGACGAGGTATAGAGCATCTAAATAAACCCACAATAATATAAATCCACTAATCTCAATTCTTCAAATACAACAAGTCTCTCTAATAAATACAACATCTAACTCGAAAATAAAATACAAATCTCCAAAGCTCTATACATCAAAATAATACAAATCTTTCCCAAACAATCCTCGCTAAAATCAATCTCCATAACGCCCCAAAATCCGCACTAACTTGCCACTAAAAGAAAATATGGGGAAGTACACAATACGACAGGAATTACGCTCAACAAATACGGATTAGCAACGAATAAAATGTAACAACATGAGTACGAATATTCAAATCAAAATGCAAATCTCAAGGCATTTATCAATATAATTTCTCAACAACACTTTAACTGGGTCACCAGGCCTCACCACATCCGTATATGCTTTATCAAGCCATAGCCCGGGAAATAGGAATTTTAGCGGGTGCCCAACCTCCGTGCCATATTAAAATCTCATGACAACGTGCTCATCAACAATATAATGACACCACATGAATCAAAATAATTTCAACAATTATTTTCCAGATTTCAATGAATTTATCAATTCAAATATGAGTTCAATTAAACATGAAATCAAAGAGAATGACACTCGCGAGATTTAAAGAGCATATTATGTAAAACCCCATACCTCAAACCATGATGAGAAACCAATGATCACATCCTCAAGATCAACACAAAAGATCTAAAAATCTCCTCCAAGAACCTCCAACAAAATAGCCCCAAGAACACCTCTAATCTAAGGTTGGAACTCATAAATCTCAAGGGCCAATGTGTATATAAAAAGAAGAGGAATATAAAATATATTTGCTGCCAAAATTTATGCCAAAAGTAGGTTAAAAGGGTTGCCCACGACTTCCTTTTATAATGCAAAGAAATGAAGAGTTGGAATTCAAAAGACTCCTTTAAATAAGGCAAAGAAATGAAAAGTTGGAAGTCAAAACAACTCCAAGAGTTAAAAACATTTTAAAATCATTTTAAAATCCGTTTTAACTCCATTTTCGAAACCGTTTGAAATTCTCGCCTTTAAAAATAATCTTCAACATATTTGAGCAATAAAAATAATTTATCAAAAACTTTATTTTCCTCCATTTTCCAAAAAATAATTAAAATAGCCCAAAATTACGCGGGTTGTTACACAGGTATGGCGTAACTTTTGAATTGATCTTAAACAATGTGATGCACTTTGGAAATAGAAGTCACAAAACTCGTCGAAGAAGATGAAATTTAGTGGCACAAATATTCCCCTTACCTTCCACAGACTAATGGTGAGTTCGAATTTTCCAACAAGAATGGGATGTTTATCTCGATTAAAATGATCGAAGGATGTCGTGACTGGGATAACAGAATACCATACACACTACGGGGAAATCTAACCTCCATTAGAACACCTACCGGGGCCACCCCGTACTCCCTCATCTATGGGATGAAAATTGTTTTACCAATAAAAATGGAAATCCCTTCTCTAAGGGAAGTGATAGAGAATAAAATTGCCGAAGCTGACTGGATGAAAAGCCAATACGAGGAACTAGCATTACTAAACAAACGCCAACCACTTGCTCACTATCACATGTAAAGGTATCATAAATGAATTTACATGGAATTCAAAAAAAAATATCAAAGATTGAGGAGTCCGAGAAGGAAACCTGGTACCAAAAGAAGTCATAGAGCCCATATAGTACCCCCGAGGAAAATTACATCCCAACTGAATAAGGTTTTATGTCGTGATGAAAAACCTTTTAGGAGGCGCCACCCTTCTACTAGACCTCGATGGAATGGGATTGGCTAAGACGACTAATTTAAATCATCTTAAAACGTGTTATGTCTAAAAATAGATTAAAAAAATACAAACGAATAAATTTTTCAACAATAAGAACTACATATGACTTGATACTCCATATCAAAAATCTCTCGACCGTTCGAGACATCTTTCTAGTTTCCAACATCTTTACTGCTATATGGAGGTGGGTAGGAAACCCTTAAGGGTTCGGTAAGTAACCTAACACCTCTTTAAAAGGTAGTATTTCTTTCATTTTATCTCATTGTAGGTCTCTAAGATTCCGATCATAGAGTTACGGGATGATAAAGATAGGTTTAGATCTGAGGGGTGGAGTCACTATTCATTAATAAAAACTTTCAGTACAATAACATAATAAAGATACATTCACCATCATCATAATAAAACTTTCAGGAACACACAAGGACATTCAAAGAGTTATTTTCTACACTTCATGAAAAATCCAACTCCATGTCGTCCGAGAAGACCATATCATTTAAGCCACTACTTGCGTTGGATGCTTTTTGTTCTACCAGGACATATTAGAAAAAGTTGGTCACTCAATCCTATATATAAGTAATACACTAGACCTCTCACAACCCAGGGAAAGTCAGTCCAAACAACTAATAAAACCTAATACCTTAAGAGCTATGACATCCCTAACAATCTCCCATAACCACAAATAGATGAGCCGCCATATTGATACAGGAAAGAAAAGAGGAGCATCACTCTTCCAGAGATTAGAGATCACACTCTCCAAGTAGGGGGAAGAGTCTATATAGGGTACAAGAAACCTATAAGAGGAGGAATGTCATGATGCCCTCTATACTGATGCATCAAACTTTAGGGAAGGTAGAAAGACGTAAAGCATTAGTAGAAAAGCTGGACATGAGGAAAATTTTATGACACCCGACTAATTAAATACCGGGTAGCTACTCCTTTATGAAATTAATACAGAATATCAAGTTGGTTCAATTGTAGAATCACTGTCGAAAACATATCATTTATTACTAGCCACCTAATATTTAAAAAGAGAGATGCCAAATTTTATTAACTAAGTTAACATAATCCAAGTAATTAAGTCAACAACCATTAATCGCATAAACAATCTCAAATGAATAATCAACGAAAAGAAATAAACTGAGTCTGGAGTAAACACTCCAATAATAATACCAGAGTAAAATAAAGTCCAGATACAAGAGTCTGAATAAATAAACCAACATCTCAAATAAAACTAAAAGTCTGAGAATGCTATCTCTAAATGGAAATGGGCGACATGACCTAACAGATGATTAACCCTGAGTAGAATCAAGTACAGAATATGATGGCGTCTAATATCGAGATCCTGTAACTTCCACAGCAACTACTGCACACCAATGTAATGGAACTCCTATGCTTAGCGTCCTTGTGTATGGGCACCTAACATGTTTTTACAAAACAAAATAGATTTGGAAGAAAACGGGTCAGAGCCCGAGGTGAAAACAGTTTAAAAGTTTAGCAAGTGTTTAAATTATAATTAAACAACACATATTATAAACATGTTAGTTGCGTACTCTCACATGAGTTTCTCACCTCTCAACTAATGTGCATGCCTAAAGTATTCCTTAACCCATCCTAGTTCTGCCGCTAACTAACTAGTTTGTACCATTCCTGCTTTCGCACTCCATCATAGGGTATCTACTCGTAACACCCAAAAAAGTTATATTCATAAACCATATTCACATTCATTATATTACTTATCTCAAGTGTTAATTAAATTTTCACATTCTTAGCCCATTCAAATATCTTAGTTATTCACATCTACTAAGCAACAGTGAACTAGTCACAAGTATATATATAAATCACTCACAATACATATATATACATATATGGCACCCCTAGGCTAAGCTACGGTGCATGAATACTCTGCTATCAAATCCATGTACATGACGTACGTAAGGATCACTTGTTTCGAATCGCTCAGGAACCGTCTCAAAACAAATCACACATATTGGAGGCGAACATAGTTCACATACCCATGGGTCATGAACATACCTACGCTCCCATGGTCAGCTGACTTATCAACTCATAAATAAGTCATTCACTGTCCTATGTACTTAAGGTACCAATCTAAATCCCCCCGAAGGCACACAAAGATAAGATGGCCCTTTTCTCGAAAACCGACCTCCCATGATAGCAAGTATGGTAGGTATGTCATACACATAAGAAATCCATTAACTAGGCATTCACGCAACCTTAGTAATCATATTTAAATATAGATATTCACATTCTATCTAGTAAGTCTCGTACGTAGTAAGATTATCCCGAACACCATATGTAATTATATATTTAACTTGTTAGCTCTCTCGTCGTATTAATTTGAGTGCCTAAACCTATCCCAAAAGGTTACTAGGTCTCCTATTCGTTTATAATGTTATCTCAGTAACTTAAATCCCCTTCGATACTGTTCTTATCCTCACCTCAGCATTTATTCCCATTATAGTTTCAATTCGAACGACTTCTAACCGTACCTCACTCGGTAGTCCCTCGTAAGCAATATTATTCAATTCCCTATGGTAATCCATTTTTTCGAGCTTCAACTAAGACCCTAATGACCTTAACTAAGTCCTTTAATATCATATTAATCATCGTAATAATCATTATTGGCTTTGGGATTTTCCTTAAACCTTAAAGGGAAACAATTACCAAAAATCAGAAGAGGTCGGTCGATCGATTAGATCGATCGACATTCTTGAGTCGATCGATCGATCAAACGGGTATTTGCCCAGAATTTTCTTTAACAGTTACGGGTTTCCTCTTTTTACACCTCTAATTCTTCATTATAACGTCCCAAACTCCCAACCAAGTATACTAATAATCATACCAGCATGTTTGCATAATTTCCAACGTTTTAGAATCATCAAATCAAAATGGGACATCAAATTCTTGGATCAATTCACATAAATTTCATATTAAAAATCGTAGTTCTACTATTTGTTCAATAAATCTATATAATTCATTACAAATTCATAATTCTCTACACATGGATCATGATTTTGTGGCTGCTAAAATCCCAGAAGTTAATCTGCATGGAAAACCTACCCAGATTACAATTTTAATTCTTTAAGTCCATTCAATTAATATTATTCAAGGTTATTCTTCAATTCTAACCTAACATGAATGATATATTCATTAATTTATTGCAATTTAAATCACTTTCCTAGTAATGAAGATTCTAATTCTCTGAAGTAGATGATATAGAAATGCTTCTCTCTTTCTGATCTATTTGATGGTGGTGACGGTGGTGTAAAAAGTCCAAAGATAGTGGTTCTCCTTTGCTAACTTCCTCCACTTCATCTCTAATGGCCGTATGTTAATCTTGGTGATGGAAACCCTAAGGCTCTAACTTATTGGCTGATAAAGCTTTCTAAATTTCTTGGGTCACTATTCACTAAAAATAGAAATGACTAATATACCCCCTCGGGTTGCTGGTTAGGCCTAAAAATGCCCCGGGACCCAAACTAAATCCTCAGCTAGTGTTTTCTAACTATCTCGACCCTTCCGGACACGTTGGATCACTCAAAATGCTCATACGGATGACATAAAAATAAAGTAATTTTAAATCCATTAAATTGGGTCCTGACAGGACTGACACGCGCGTCCCAACTAAATTACCGAAGCTGTCGTATTTTCAACTCACGATAATTTTAATAAATTCAATAATCACATATTACCATAATCACTCAGTAATATTCAACATTATCATCATATTTAAATAATAACTCTCGTCTCGCTAGATATTCAAATCCGAATTAATTTTCCGTCCCAAATTAATTTAATTAATCCCACAATTAAATGCAATTTCATTTAATTAATCTCATAAATAAAAGCCATAAAATTACGGGGTATTACAAATTTCCCATAAACAAGTGACGAGCTGCAATCACCCACTACAAAAGGAACTAACAAATATGGTAATGAGCATAGTTAAAGAACTATTACACCCACTTTTCTTTAGTCTCCATAGAATGCAGAATCAGATTATGAGAAACAAAGTCGAACGAGTAGTCAATGGTAGATAAGCTATCCTATTTTAAGATTAACCTCTTAACAAATCACATATACAAAAGCAATGGGATTTCTTGATGAAACCATAAATTCCTTCAAATAATAAGTAGATAAAGCACTGGTTTTCTTCCCTCCTTTATCTGTAAGACCACATCATCCCCACGGAGGTCGACAAAAGTCGAACCTATGACCAACAAGTACTGGGACATTAGGGACAATGCCAATTCACGTCTATGACCACCATTATACCTTCGTATAGGAGCATCATACACTAAGAAAGAAACCACAACCATAAGGTCAATGTCTTCATCCACAATAAACTCATGAGTTATGAGATGATACCCCATTGACCGAGGTAACTTTCTAAAATAGGATGGTCAACTACATACCAGGTTAAATTTCTATAGATTTCAAAAGTATGACAAACTTCGTCCATAGAAAAATGGAAAAGATGGTCTTTCGATTACCAAAAGTGAGTCATAACCTTTAAAAATATTCAAGCTATTGTGATAGCCCTCCAAGATAACAAAGGTATCAAACCATAGCACTGCAAGCCAAAAAAGAACAATCTTAGAAGCTACGAATAAAGAACTCGAGTTTTTGACTGAAAGAAACTTGAAGATCATAACTGGGAATGGCCATTTCGAAGACCATGAAGAAAATAAAAGATTGTTTGATAAGACTATAAATTAAAGAAACCGAAGATGTGAGTCCCTAAGCCCAAAATCCCTATAGGGAGGACCAAGGAAGTTAGAGAGGACGGACAAAATTATCCAAACAACATCTTATAATTGACCGGCCCACTATAATATGTGTAGATCCTATAACCCTCCATTGTAGACATGTAGCACAAAATTGCAGTTTGATGTGACAATTCGGGAAAATGGGAAATGTTAGGAAATCGAAGATTTTAGGAATAAGAATTTTCTAATTTTTTCCTTATTTTTGTCTTATATACATTTGTCTTACACTATTACTGCATAATTAATCAATAAAAATTCATTCATTCAATACATATCTCTTTTATATATAATATTTTTCTAGGAAATAAAAGACAATCCCATTTAAATCCTAAAAAAAAAACAAAAAAAGGAAAAAAGATAAAAAAAGAAGAAGATATGCATCCCCTAAGGCCTACCTCCTTGAGTGGACGATCCTCTGTGACCAATGAATGATGAATAGCCATAATTATTTTCCTCACCATCGCTGGAGTTTGGTGCAGACGTCACCATATCCAAACCCTCACAGATCATAGGGCCTCCCCTAGCAACCATATGGACCGAAGGATCCTAATATCATTGACGCACCCACTGAGCAGACTTTGGTATGTCTGCCAGAGGAATGCTGCTAGTCGAAGGGCCAAATGTGACTTTAGGAAATCACTATGAAGCATCCTTAATCATAAGATGACCCATACCCGAATTCCTTATCATCCGAAGAATAAAGGCCAGGTATGAGCCCATGGACCGAGATAACTGTTTCAAAAAGACACAGGGCATGTTAAAAGCCACAATATAAGATCAATGCATCAATAAATGTCTAAAAAATCATGAAAAGTATATGAAAAATAAAAAAGAGGAATAAAACGTACCTCAACCTCCTTAGACATCGAGAAAAATAGTTACGAAGGTGGAATGAATGCCTTGTACTGAACATCGTCATCCCGTTTATATTTGAGTGATAGGCGAGGCACCCGTATCTCCATAGGATGAGATAAAGAATGATTATATGCCGCTGCAACACCAATGGAAGGCCCCTCAAAAGGATAAATTTAAGCAACAGTAGGAGGTGCCTCACTGGAACCCTGACCCCCGCTCAGTGTCAAAGTAGCAAGCATCAACATCTTCACGATGGACGCAGAATAGGGGACTATGTAATTGATCAAGTGGAAAAACCGAGCGTCCGTGTAATACGCTAGTCGTTATCGGCTTCCAACCTTAATACAAAAAAAATATAAACTTGTAACTACACTTCTTAAGGAGTATAGTGGCGAGTCTGGGTATCGAATCCACCGGGAATTAGGACGTGTGAACGTGACGACAAAGGTAAGGTAGTTTAATCCTAAATTTGATATTAAAATAAAAGAAAAGAAAAAGATGATTGATGGGTTTAAATTTCTAATTGGTGACGAAATAAAATGTGCACAAAAATACTAAGAATTGTAAAGAAATTAGAGTTGAAAATGAGAGAAAATAGGGTGGGGTACAATCCTTCAAACCTTAACAAATTATCGTATAGAATACTAGCATTGTAAATTAAAAGATTTGAATAAATCCAATCTTTATAGATCCTAACCATTACATATATGAAGGATCTTGCCCGCATCATATGAAATCAAAGATAAATATAAAGCGGTTAATGGACAATTTCACTTACATAACGTTCTTAAACATCCCAAGTACCTAGGGCAAGAGAGATTAAAAGGTCGGCTATGTTCGTAGAATTTCCATACACGATTTGGTCAATATTTAATTTACCCTCTATTTTCTACACAGGTAATTTATACCGGAATGAGTTCATGTACCCCAGCCCTTGAAAATTTAGCTAGACAAGATTTTATGGGAAAACAATTTTATAACAATGGATATAATTGTGGATCTAAGAAACATGGTAAAAACTAAAATTACAAAACAAGAAAAGTTGATTAAATGAAAATAAAAATTGAGCTAACTAAGAGAATGGAATTTGATACTTGAATTGAATTGAAGAATTGATACTTGAAATCTGCACTAGATGAACTTGAATCCAGAATACTACTTGTTCTTCAAACATACAAACTAGGGTTTTTCTAAGAACATGAAAAACTAAAAAAGATTTCTAAAAAATGACTTTCTCTCCCTAATTTTTGAGTCCCCCTTTGAATGAGTTAGGTATTGGTCTTTTATATCACCAAGTTGCACGAATTTGACATCTAATTTCGCTTGTGGCACAAGTTTTTACCAGCCAATCACCTTAAAATCTGCATAATTAATGACAGCAATTCGCACAGCCAGACCGGTCCGGACCGGATCCATCAGGTCCCGGATCAGTTTTTTTTTCCTGACCGGACCGGTCCGGTCCCCACCGGATCGGTTTGGTTCCATCCGGATCGGTCCTGTTCCATTTCTCTTTATTATCGCGCAACTTCAAAACATCGTAACTTCTTCACCGTAGCTTGGATTGAGGTGCCGTTTTTTCCAGTGTTCTTGTAATTTAGAGATCTTCAACTTTCTAGTTGGCCCCACCTCCGGACAAAGGCTAAAAAATTATGAAAATTCCCTTCAACTCTCCATTTCTTGGTTTCTTTCACTGTTTTGAGTTCTCCTTCACACTAACTTGCATGAAATACCTGTAAAACACATGAGAAATACACAAAACAATAAATACTTGCCAAAAAAGGTTAGTAGCATAAATACGAGACAAATCCAAGATATTTACACTGCACGGGATCATAAAAATACCTAAATTAAGGGGATAAATATGAAGAATGTGTGCCTAATCACACCCCCTAACTTAGAACTTTGCGCGTCCCGAGCAATGTAAATGAAACTAACCAAAATTCCACTATTGAAAATTCCTTTATTAAAATAAAATTCCACTTTCGCAGGCAAGCGATTGCATTGAGCATATGCAACAAGCCTTTAAACCCCTAGGTTACCCTAGTAGGACGAGTTTTGTCTCGTGAGGGTTTGCAGTTAATACACCCACAAAATTCTTTATTGACTCAAATAAATATTAAAATACTTAAAAATTGTACAATTTAAACTTTTCGAAAAAATAATCACTATAAATTCATATTCAAATGTATCAAACCATAGTGTGTGTGTGTGTGTGTGCAAAGCCAGAAATTAAACCTCAAATTTCCACCGATTGAGAATTACGTTACTTTCTGAAAATTCATTTTGTTTCAAATTCTTACGGATGCACTCACAAATGAATCACTCGAATTGTAGCTATTTTCTCTCGGTATGCATGATATAAAGAGTAAATATAATGGACACAAATTCATGCATACAAAATTGAAAAGAAGGAAATATATGGTGAAAAGATCTCATCATCAGAATACAATTATTAGGAAACGGGAACATCACCTCTAATTCACACCATTTAATCTCTCATATTATCTTTTCATGTCTTAGCTCTCCACGCAGTATTTAATTTCGCCATTCGGACTCGGTTAGGACTTTTCGGGTTAAAAAGTGTAAAGGGTAAAAATGGGAATGGGTGGAATGTTCGGAATTGGAAAATGTCCTTATGACGTCCATTAGTGCTTTTTTAGGGCATTTTCTCATTTTTCTCTTTCTTTTTCAATTTTCATTTTTTTTCTCTTTTTCTTTTTTTTTTGTATTTTTTTTTTGTTGAGCATATCTATTTTTTTTTTGCCCCTTTTTCTTGCACTTTTCGGACTTAATGAATATTCCATTTTCACAATTCCGGGCTATTTGGGTTTTTCGGGTTATCAAACAAAGGGAAATATTTTATTAGGCTTAAAGTGGGTTGCAAAGGGATAATTTTATTTTTCACTACTTTTTATGGCTAATATTTTTGGGTAACAAATGAGGGCCGACTTCATTGTCCAAATTTCTAATCACATTACCATATGCATCTCGAGATTAATTAAGTTTAGAGATATATTTAGCACGAATTTCGAGATAACATTTCACACATTTCCCTTAACCGATCAAAACAAAGGATTGAGATCATCAACAACTTATTAAAACGCTGAAAAGAACTTTGAGTTAATCATAAACTCGGACTGATTTAAAAACTCATAAAAAATTGAAAGGCTCAAAATCTCACTGGGTTTAATCAATCTCCACACTTATTCGTTAAGTCGTCAATTTTCTTTCAATTTCCATCTTCGGTCAATTTTGGCTTAGTGCATTTTTTATTGTTAACAATTTGAGACTTTAAATAGAATAAAGGTGATATTTTTGAAAATTTTAAATTCTAATTTTTATTTATTTTGAACAAAAATATTTTTTGCTTTTTTCAAAATTTTTCATTTTTTTTTTAAAACACACTTGGAAAGAACATGTGATCGAATCAATGAATCTAAATAATAAATGGGAAGAATATCCCACACCCCCTAACTTAAATGTTGCATTGTCCTCAATGCGAATCAAGAACACAACATAAAGAGAGGAAAAGAAAGATATTACCCAAATGGAGCGATCCCGATGATTGCGAGTCCATTGAATCTACAAAACATGTTAGAACCAAGCATAACAAAAAAGAATAACAAATTTTTTAACTAATTACTCTAAATGCAACAAGACACTATATAACACTTATACATGACTCAAAAATACAACAAAAATCACCCCATACGCGTCGGGGGTGCGACGACCTCTCATCTCTCTCCACAAATCACCCGACCCCTTTCACTGGGTACGATGCGCTCCTCGTCTCTCCCATCTTACCATCATAAGTGAATAGTAGGAACTAATTGGGCCCGTTCCCATAGATAAAGGAAAGACCGGGAGATGCATTATGGTAAACCGGAAAAGGATCCTCTTATTGCGTAGCGCGTGGGTTGGTCTCTAAGTCGGATGAGATTTGAGTCGTATCTTCAAGTACCTCCGAAGACTCAAATGGTATGGGTGGATGTTTGGGAAGGAGAAATTCATCAATTCTATTTTGCCACTCACTTTCGTCTAAATGACGAAATGAGGCCCAGAAAGATTGGACTTCAACATTTAGGCTTGCATCCACCTGTCCGAAATCGCGCTCAAAATCTGCTAGGCTCAACTCCTCAAGCTCTCTCTCTTGCTTGGTGTCCTCAACCTGCCTTTCGTGCTCACTAGTCTAATGATAAGGTGGTGTGGGTGGGTGGTAATCGAGGAGAAATGTATCGATAGTGTCCTGCCATTCTTTTTCCTCTAAGTATTTTGACGAGCCTCTCCCGACACACTCTAAATCTCCTCTTTCACTCTTGTTCATGGGCTCACTCATGCTCTCGAATGCATTAACTAAACATACATTCCCTACATTGCTCTCGATGTTGCAACCACTCCTCTCACTGTGCGCAAAACAACCTTCCCCTAATGGCTCTTCCTTGTACGTTCTTTCTTGCTTGTGTGCTTCCCCCAAAAGATTCAACCCTCTCGGTTCCCCTTCATCACCCTCTTTCTTGGAATTATTAAAAATATTTGTTTCGAGGGTCATCTTCCCGAAAGTTAATTGCATACGCCCACTTCGGGTATTGATAAGAGCATTAGCTGTAGCTAAAAATGGGCGGCCAAGGATAACGGGAACATGATTACTTGGGAGAACGGAGGGTTCTTCGTCCCAAATGACAAAATCCACCGAAAAGTAGAAAGTGTCTATTTGGACAATCACATCCTCAACAATTCCCCGAGGAAGCTTCACAGAACGATCCGCGAGCTGGAGAGTCATATTGGTGGGCTTAAGGGCCCCCAGTTCTAGTTGCCTATAGATGGAATAGGGCATAATGTTAACACTCGCCCCTAGATCTATTAGAACTCTCTCGATTCGGTTCTTCCCCATGATACAAGAAATAGTGGGTGCACCCGGATCTTTATATTTTAATGGAGATTCACTCGACAAGACTGCGCTGACATTTTGGGCCAAAGAGACGTTCTGGTTTACCTTTAGCTTGCGTTTCACCGTGAGTAAGTCCTTAATAAACTTAGCATATGCGAGAATTCTCTGTATAGTCTCAAGAAAAGGTAAATTAATTTTTACTTGCTTAAGGACTTCCAGAACTTCATCACGGGAGGTCATTTTGGAGTGAGAGACCAACCGTTGAGGGTATGGGGCAGTGGTGGGGGTGATGGCCTTGGGTCCACTTGTGTTTTCCTCCTCCTCACTCTCAATTGAAGGGGCATCTTCGGCCTCTCTTGTACCGGGCGAAACCTCTTTATCTTTAGATGCATTGCATGGGGGAGGTGACAAATCAACTACTTTCCCACTACGTAGAGTGGTAATAGCGCTACATTGCCCTCGATGGTCGTGGGATGTAGTGCCAACACTGGTTTGTCCTTGAGGAGGTCGTTGGCTTTGAGCAACAAATTTTCCCTTCTCTTGGACATTCGATGCAGTTTGCAACCTTGAGATGCTAGTATGTATTTCATTGAACATTCGATCATACTTAGCACTGTTCTCCTTTTGAGATTGGATGAGGTGATTTAAGTTGTCCTCAAGAGATTTCCTCAGTGGAATAACATATGAACCAGGAGATGGTGATTGCATGAGGGGATACATATGTGTTAAAGCAGGATGATTCCTCTAAGATGAATTGTACGCGTTTCCCTAGGCTGTACTAAAATGTCCGCTAACCCCTCCTATAGCTTCCACTTGCCCAGTGTATATTGCTTTGTAAGCGGGTATTGTCGGGCATCCTTTAGTAGAATGACCCGCCGCACAAATGGCACACACCTCTTCTTTTTCAGCTGAGATATGTCCAGTAGCTTCTCTAAACCGAACCTCAAGGATGTCTCTTATCCTCTTTTCAGACTAATCAAGTCGGCGGTCTAACAGAGTGTCCTTGTAAAATTGATAAATACCGAATGCAGCAGGAGTGTTGGACACTTGTGGATGTCTGTTTTGGCTGTTGGGGTCAGAAACATCCCATGATTGCATAGTCTATGCTACGTATTTCAAATGAGCCTCAGCATCGCTCGAGTCTAATTCCCAAAATGGTCTTTCGCACATTGTCTGCACAAGTTGTTTAGACGCCAAAGTAAGCCCTTGATGGAAAAATGAAATCAGATGATGTTTTTCAAATCCATGATGTGGGAAAGCACTAACTAACTCCTGAAATCTCTCCCAACACTTGTCAGAGGCTTCATTCTCATTTTTTCGAAAAGCTTGTATTTGTGCCTTGGCAGAATTGGTTTTGTGTTGTGGAAAGAAATTGGAGAGAAAATTGGTCTGCATATCTCTCCAGGACAGAACAGAATTTGGGGGTAGCGACCATAACCATGTTTTAGCTTTATCCTTTAAGGAAAAAGGGAAAAGCTTCAACCGGATAACATCTTGTGGGCAAGCTTGATCACCAAACGTCTCACATGTATCTTCGAATTCTCGAATATGGAGATATGGTTTTTCAGAATCCATCCCATGAAATGTAGGAAGAATTTGAATCATCCCATTACGAAAGTGGAACTGACCGGAATTATACGGGAGTAAAATGCAACTTGGGGTAACAGTTCGCTCCGAAAATAACAAATCTTTCATGGGAAGGTATGGTATCTCATCCTCTCCAGCACCAACACCAACACTACCGTGCACCGACATATTGCTACCCAACGATTCAGAACCCTCACTCAGTGTTTGACTCAAAAGTGTGGAGCGTTGGTAGTATGAGAATTTTCAGAGTTATCTTCAACAAGGGGATTTTCATAAAATTAGGCTGGAGATGACGGAGGAGTTTGCATGAACAGCTTATGAAAGATGAGATGAGAATTTTTTTTTTCAAATTCGGGATTAACCAACCTAACCTAAAGTCTACCTAATTCCCCGGCAACGGCGCCATTTTGATCAAGTGGAAAAACCGAGCGTCCGTGTAATACGCTAGTCGTTGTTATCGGCTTCCAACCTTAAAACAAAAAAAAGCCTAAACTTGTAACTACACTTCTTAAGGAGTATAGTGGTGAGTATGGGTATCGAATCCACAGGGAATTAGGACGTGTGAACGTGACGAAAAAGGTAAGGTAGTTTAATCCTAAATTTGATATTAAAATAAAAGAAAAGAAATAGATGATTGATGGGTTTAAATTTCTAATTGGTGACGAAATAAAATGTGCACAAAAATACTAAGAATTGTAAAGAAATTAGAGTTGAAAATGAGAGAAAATAGGGTGGGGTACAATCCTTCAAACCTTAACAAATTATCGTATAGAATACTAGCATTGTAAATTAAAATATTTGACTAAATCCAATCTTTATAGATCCTAAGCATTACATATATGAAGGATATTGCCCGCATCATATGAAATCAAAGGTAAATATAAAGCGGTGAATGGACAATTTCACTTACATAACGATCTTAAACATCCCAAGTACCTAGGGCAAGAGAGATTAAAAGGTCGGCTATGTTCGTAGAATTTACATACACGATTTGGTCAATATTTAATTTACCCTCTATTTTCTACACAGGTAATTTATACAGGAATGAGTTCATGTACCCCAGCCCTTGAAAATTTAGCTAGACATGATTTTATGGGAGAACAATTTCATAACAATGCATATAATTGTGGATCTAGGAAACATGGTAAAAATAAAATTTACAAAACAAGACAAGATGATTAAATGAAAATAAAAATTGAGATTAACTTAGAGAATGGAACTTGATACTTGAATTGAATTGAAGAATTGATACTTGAAATCTGCACTAGATGAACTTGAATCCAGAATACTACTTATTCTTCAAACATTCAAACTAGGGTTTTTCTAAGAATATGAAAAACTAAAAAAGATTTCTAAAAAAGGACTTTCTCTCCCTAATTTTTGAGTCCCCCTTTGAATGAGTTAGGGTTTGGTCTTTTATATCACCAAGTTGCACGAATTTGACATCTAATTTCGCTTGTGGCACAAGTTTTTACCAGCCAATCACCTTAAAATCTGCATAATTAATGACATCAATTTGCACAGCCGGACCGGTCCGGACCGGATCCATCTGGTCCCGGATCGGTTCTTTTTTTTCCTGACCGGACAGGTCCGGTCCCCACCGGATCGGTTTGGTTCCATCCGGAACGGTCCTGTTCCATTTCTCTTTATTATCGCGCAACTTCAAAATATCGTAACTTCTTCACCGTAGCTCGGATTGAGGTGCCGTTTTTTCCAGTGTTCTTGTAATTTAGATATCTTCAACTTTCTAGTTGTCCCCACCTCCGGCCTAAGGCTAAAAAATTACGAAAATGCCCTTCAACTCTCCATTTCTTAGTTTCTTTCACTGTTTTGAGTTCTCCTTCGCACTAACTTGCATGAAATACCTGTAAAACACACGAGAAATACAAAAAACAAGAAATACTTGCCAAAAAAGGTTAGTAGCATAAATACGAGACAAATCCAAGATATTTACGCTGGACGGGATCATAAAAATACCTAAATTAAGGGGATAAATATGAAGAATGTGTGCCTAATCACACCCAACTTAGAACTTTGCGCGTCCCGAGAAATGTAAATGAAACTAACCAAAATTCCACTCTTGAAAATTCCTTTATTAAAATAAAATTCCACTTTCGCAGGCAAGCGATTGCATTGAGCATATGCAACAAGCCTTTAAACCCCTAGGTTACCCTAGTGGGACGAGTTTTGTCTCGTGAGGGTTTGCAGTGAAAACACCCACAAAATTCTTTATTGACTCAAATAAATATTAAAATACTTAAAAATTGTACAATTTAAACTTTTCGAAAAAATAATCACTATAAATTCATATTCAAATGTCTCAAACCATAGTGTGTGTGTGTGTGCAAAGCCAGAAATTAAACCTCAAATTTCCACCGATTGAGAATTACGTTACTTTCTGAAAATTCATTTTGATTCAAATTCTTACGGATGCACTCACAAATGAATCACTCGAATTGTGGCTATTTTCTCTCGGTATGCATGATATAAAGAGTAAATATAATGGACACAAATTCATGCATACAAAATTGAAAAGAAGGAAATATATGGTGAAAAGATCTCATCATCGTAATATAGTTATTAGGAAACGGGAACATCACCTCTAATTCACACCATTTAGTCTCTCATATTATCTTTTCATGTCTTAGCTCTCCACGCAGTATTTAATTTCGCCATTCGGACTCGGTTAGGACTTTTCGGGTTAAAAAGTGTAAAGGGTAAAAATGGGAATGGATGGAATGTTTGGAATTGGAAAATTTCCTTATGACGTCCATTAGTGCTTTTTTCGGGCATTTTCTCATTTTTCTCTTTCTTTTTCAATTTTCATTTTTTTTCTCTTTTTCTTTTCTTTTTGTATTTTTTTTTTGTTGAGCATATCTATTTTTTTTTTGCCCCTTTTTCTTGCACTTTTCGGACTTAATGAATATTCCATTTTTGCAATTCTGGGCTATTTGGGTTTTTCGGGTTATCAAACAAAGGGAAATATTTTATTAAGCTCAAAGTGGGTTGCAAAGGGATAATTTTATTTTTCACAACTTTTTATGGCTAATATTTTTGGGTAACAAATGAGGGCCTACTTCATTGTCCAAATTGCTAATCACATTACCATATGCATCTCGAGATTAATTGAGTTTAGAGATATATTTAGCACGAATTTCGAGATAACATTTCACACATTTCCCATAACCGATCAAAACAAAGGATTGAGATCATCAACAACTTATTAAAACGCTGAAAAGAACTTTGAGTTAATCATAAACTCGAATTGATTTAAAAACTCATAAAAAATTGAAAGGCTCAAAATCTCACCGGGTTTAATCAATCTCCACACTTATTCGTTAAGTCGTCAATTTTCTTTCAATTTCCATCTTCGGTCAATTTTGGCTTGGTGCATTTTTTATTGTTAACAATTTGAGACTTTAAATAGAATAAAGGTGATATTTTTGAAAATTTTAAATTCTAATTTTTATTTATTTTGAACAAAAATATTTTTTGCTTTTTTCAAAATTTTTCATTTTTTTTTTTAAAACACACTTGGAAAGAACATGTGATCGAATCAATGAATCTAAATAATAAATGGGAAGAATATCCCACACCCCCTAACTTAAATGTTGCATTGTCCTCAATGCGAATCAAGAACACAACATAAAGAGAGGAAAAGAAAGATATTACCCAAATGGAGCGATCCCGATGATTGCGAGTCCATTGAATCTACAAAACATGTTAGAACCAAGCATAACAAAAAAGAATAACAAAAATTTTAACTAATTACTCTAAATGCAACAAGACACTATATAACACTTATACATGACTCAAAAATACAACAAAAATCACCCCATACGCGTCGGGGGTGCGACGACCTCTCATCTCTCTCCACAAATCACCCGACCCCTTTCACTGGGTACGATGCGCTCCTCGTCTCTCCCATCTTACCATCATAAGTGAATAGTAGGAACTAATTGGGCCCGTGCCCATAGATAAAGGAAAGACCGTGAGATGCATTATGGTAAACCGAAAAAGGATCCTCTTATTGCGTAGCGCGTGGGTTGGTCTCTAAGTCGGATGAGATTTGAGATGTATCTTCAAGTACCTCCGAAGACTCAAATGGTATGGGTGGATGTTTGGGAAGGAGAAATTCATCAATTCTATTTTGCCACTCACTTTCGTCTGAATGACGAAATGAGGCCCAGAAAGATTGGACTTCAACATTTAGGCTTGCATCCACCTGTCCGAACTCGCGCTCAAACTCTGCTAGGCTCAACTCCTCTAGCTCTCTCTCTTGCTTGGTGTCCTCAACCTGCCTTTCGTGCTCACTAGTCGAATGATAGGATGGTGTGGGTGGGTGGTAATCGAGGAGAAATGTATCGATAGTATCCTGCCATTCTCTTTCCTCTAAGTATTTCGACGAACCTCACCCGACACACTTTAAATCTCCACTCATGCACTTGAATGCATTAACTAAACATACATCCCCTACCTTGCTCTCAATGTTGCAACCACTCCTCTCACTGTGCGCAAAACAACCTTCACCTAATGGCTCTTCCTTGTATGTACTTTCTTGCTTGTGTGCTTCCCAAAAAAAAGATCCAAACCTCGCGGTTCCCCTTCATCACCCTCTTTCTTGGAATTATTAAAAATATTGTTTCGAGGGTCATGTTCCCGAAAGTTAATTGCATACGCCCACTTCGGGTATTGATAAGAGCATTAGCTGTAGCTAAAAATGGGCGGCAAAGTATAACAGGAACATGATTACTTGGGAGAACAGAGGGTTCTTCGTCCCAAATGACAAAATCCACCGAAAAGTAGAAAGTGTCTATTTGGACAATCACATCCTCAAAAATTCCCCGAGGAAGCTTCACAGAATGATCCGCGAGCTGGAGAGTCATATTGGTGGGCTTAAGGGCCCCCAGTTCTAGTTGCCTATAGATGGAATAGGGCATAATGTTAACACTCGCCCCTAGATCTATTAGAACTCTCTTGATTCGGTTCTTCCCCATGATACACGAAATAATGGGTGCACCCGGATCTTTATATTTTAATGGAGAGTCACTCGACAAGACTGCGCTGACATTTTGGGCCAAAGAGACGTTCTGGTTTACCTTTAGCTTGCGTTTCACCGTGAGTAAGTCCTTAATAAACTTAGCATATGCTAGAATTCTCTGTATAGTCTTAAGAAAAGGTAAATTAATTTTTACTTGCTTAAGGACTTCCAGAACTTCATCACGGGAGGTCGTTTTGGAGTGAGAGACCAACCGTTGAGGGTATGGGGCAGTGGTGGGGGTGATGGCCTTGGGTACACTAGTGTTTTCCTCCTCCTCACTCTCAATTAAAGAGGCATCTTCGGCCTCTCTTGTGCCGGGCAAAACCTCTTTATCTTTAGATGCATTGCGTGGAGGAGGTGACAAATCAACTACTTTCCCACTACGTAGAGTGGTAATAGCGCTACATTTCTCTCGATGGTAATGGGATGTAGTGCCAACACTGGTTTGTCCTTGAGGAGGTCGTTGGCTTTGAGCAACAAATTTTCCCTTCTCTTGGACATTCGATGCAGTTTGCAACCTTGAGATGCTAGTATGTATTTCATTGAACATTCGATCATACTTAGCACTGTTCTCCTTTTGAGATTGGATGAGGTGATTTAAGTTGTCCTCAAGAGATTGCCTCGGTGGAATAACATATGAACCAGGAGATGGTGATTGCATGAGGGGATGCATATGTGTTAAAGCAGGATGATTCCTCCAAGATGAATTGTACGCGTTTCCCTGGGCTGTACTAAAATGTCCGCTAACCCCTCCTATAGCTTCCACTTGCTCAGTGTATATTGCCTTGTAAGCGGGTATTGTCGGGCATCCTTTAGTAGAATGACCCGCCGCACAAATGGCACACACCTCTTCTTTTTCAGCTGAGATATGTCCAGTAGCTTCTCTAAATCGAACCTCAAGGATGTCTCTTATCCTCTTTTCAAACTGATCAAGTCGGCGGTATAACAAAGTGTCCTTGTAAAATTGATAAATACCGGACGCAGCAGGAGTGTTGGACACTTGTGGATGTCTGTTTTGGCTGTTGGGGTCAGAAACATCCCATGATTGCATAGTCTCTGCTACGTATTTCAAATGAGCCTCAGCATCGCTCGAGTCTAATTCCCAAAATGGTCTTTCGCACATTGTCTGCACAAGTTGTTTAGACGCCAAATTAAGCCCTTGATGGAAAAATGAAATCAGATGATGTTTTTCAAATCCATGATGTGGTCAAGCACTAACTAACTCCTGAAATCTCTCCCAACACTTGTCGAAGGCTTCATTCTCATTTTGTCGAAAAGCTTGTGTTTGTGCCTTGGAAGAATTGGTTTTGTGTTGTGGAAAGAACTTGGAGAGAAACTTGGTCTGCATATCTCTCCAGGACAGAACAGAATTCGGGGGTAGCGACCATAACCAAGTTTTAGCTTTATCCTTTAAGGAAAAAGGGAAAATTTTCAACCGGATAACATCTTGTGGGCAAGCTTGATCACCAAACGTCTCACATGTATCTTCGAATTCTCGAATATGGAGATATGGTTTTTCAGAATCCATCCCATGAAATGTAGGAAGAATTTGAATCATCCCATTACGAAAGTGGAACTGACCGGCATTATACGGGAGTAAAATGCAACTAGGGGTAACAGTTCGCTTCGAAAATAACAAATCTTTCATGGGAAGGTATGGTATCTCATCCTCTCCAGCACCAACACCAACACTACCGTGCACCGACATATTGCTACCCAACGATTCAGAACCCTCACTCAGTGTTTGACTCAAAAGTGTGGAGCGTTGGTAGTATGAGAATTTTTAGAGTTAGCTTCAACAAGGGGATTTTCATAAAATTAGGCTGGAGATGACGGAGGAGTTTGCATGAACAGCTTATGAAAGATGAGATGAGACTTTTTTTTTTTTTCAAATTCGGGATTAACCAACCTAAACTAAAGTCTACCTAATTCCCCGGCAACGGCGCCATTTTGATCAAGTGAAAAAACTGAGCGTCCGTGTAATACGCTAGTCGTTGTTACCGGCTTCCAACCTTAATACAAAAAAAGCCTAAACTTGTAACTACACTTTTTAAGGAGTATAGTGGTGAGTATGGGTATCGAATCCACAGGGAATTAGGACGTGTGAACGTGACGACAAAGGTAAGGTAGTTTAATCCTAAATTTGATATTAAAATAAAAGAAAAGAAAAAGATGATTGATGGGTTTAAATTTCTAATTGGTGACGAAATAAAATGTGCACAAAAATACTAAGAATTGTAAAGAAATTAGAGTTGAAAATGAGAGAAAATAGGGTGGGGTACAATCCTTCAAACCTTAACAAATTATCGTATAGAATACTAGCATTGTAAATTAAAAGATTTGACTAAATCCAATCTTTATAGATCCTAAGCATTACATATATGAAGGATCTTGCCCGCATCATAAGAAATCAAAGGTAAATATAAAGCGGTGAATGGACAATTTCACTTACATAACATTCTTAAACATCCCAAGTACCTAGGGCAAGAGAGATTAAAAGGTCGGATATGTTCGTAGAATTTCCATACACGATTTGGTCAATAATTAATTTATCCTCTATTTTCTACACAGGTAATTTATACCGGAATGAGTTCATGTACCCCAGCCCTTGAAAATTTAGCTAGACATGATTTTATGGGAAAACAATTTCATAACAATGCATATAGTTGTGGATCTAGGAAACATAATAAAAATAAAAATTACAAAACAAGAAAAGATGATTAAATGAAAATAAAAATTGAGATTAACTAAGAGAATGGAATTTGATACTTGAATTGAATTGAAGAATTGATACTTGAAATCTGCACTAGATGAACTTGAATCCAGAATACTACTTGTTCTTCAAACATACAAACTAGGGTTTTTCTAAGAATATGAAAAACTAAAAAAGATTTCTAAAAAATGACTTTCTCTCCCTAATTTTTGAGTCCCCCTTTGAATGAGTTAGGGCTTGGTCTTTTATATCACCAAGTTGCACGAATTTGACATCTAATTTCGCTTGTGGCACAAGTTTTTACCAGCCAATCACCTTAAAATCTGCATAATTAATGAGAGAAATTCGCACAGTCGGACCGGTCCGGACCGGATCCATCTGGTCCTGGATCAGTTTTTTTTTTCCTGACCGGACCGGTCCGGTCCCCACCAGATCGGTTTGGTTCCATCCGGATCGGTCCTGTTCCATTTCTCTTTATTATCGCGCAACTTCAAAATATTTTAACTTCTTCACCGTAGCTCGGATTAAGGTGCCATTTTTTTCAGTGTTCTTGTAATTTAGAGATCTTCAACTTTCTAGTTGGCCCCACCTCCGGACTAAGGCTATAAAATTACGAAAGTGCCCTTCAACTCACCATTTCTTAGTTTCTTTCAATGTTTTGAGTTCTCCTTCGCACTAACTTGCATGAAATACCTGTAAAACACATGATAAATACACAAAACAAGAAATACTTGCCAAAAAAGGTTAGTAGCATAAATACGAGACAAATCCAAGATATTTACACTGCACGGGATCATAAAAATACATAAATTAAGGGGATAAATATGAAGAATGTGTGCCTAATCAGTAGTAAAAAAATGGTGTTCACCACTACAATACCCCGAGTGTAGGCCGTTAAATCATATGTAGAAAGAAATTAAAACCTTTTTATACCTACAGGAGGTGCCATCGGAGCTGCCAATTACACACGTTGGGACTATTGCCTCATAATTCTCTCCTCTAGAGAGTACTGCATCTTCGTTCGTGCGGAGTAGAAAAGGAGAATCCATCTTAGTGATCGACCTATCTTAGGATCAATTATCATGTGATATATCCCAAGGACATAGTGTGACCTACAACTAAAAAACAAAATCATTTATAGTGTGACCTACAACTAAGAAACAAAGTCAGAACTAAGTCTAAAGGACATACGTAGTAACAAAAGAAAGAGTCTAAAAAATACATATCTCCTCATTGATCAACCTGTTCAACAAAGTATGTATCTCACTCTAAGAATACGATTGATCACCTAACTAGAGGTTAGCTTACCTCCACCGTATTTGAAGAGTCTATCTATCCTCCTCATCACCCCTCAACATCCAGCGATGGATAACTAATACCTCAAAGTTCCATTATTATACAAAAAACACAAAGGCATAAGAATGAGAATAAAATAACATTAATTGAAATGCAATAAAATCAAAACATGCTTCCCAGAATATGTGATAGTCTAAATCTTTGAGAGAGAATGCTTATGATGGAATATAACAAACCCAAAGCATAGATGCACCAATTATGTTGTATGATGCAGTTAAAGTATCAGAATGAGAAGAGAAGACTGTTACGAATGGCATCATGATGCAATAGGTAAATAGTCTGATTCGGGGCACAAAGTAAGACATATCAAATGAACTATTAGATATGTACATAATCATCCCCCAACTATCGTATACAACTCTGCACACGTGCCTCGGGTGAGGTAAGAGACAACGTGGCCTCTGAGCGGGTGATATGCATGAAACCCAAGGCTGCTTTGATCACCACATCTGATAACCTCATGCGATATGGAATTATCATCGAAAAGCCCCTGCTGGAAGATCAGTTAACACATGAGGATAAAAATGTGTGAGTGTTATCTCACCCATCGACAGGTTGAAGGTAGACGTAGTCTTCCACCACATTTCTACAAGCACTGACACTATTGACATAGTTCAGACCGTCATGAGAGACTCCATGAATAGCCCAAAGCCTAGCATGTAAACAAGCTCCCTGATCATCTCAGAAAAGGACTCGTATGTCCATAAGGCCACTATCGGGTAAGGGAAACTCCTAAGTCTGATGTGTGGGTTACGACCCACGTAGGGGAGCAATAAGGAAAAAATACATATAATGGCAAATAATAATCAATATCTAAGCATTGTATATTTGATCAAAAATAATAAATGAAAGACAGGTATTCACAAAATAAAAGCACAAAGTACATGGAATTTTAAGTCAACGTCAATAAATCAATATAAATGCACGAACAACAAAGGAAAAGGAAGTTATAAAAAACTAACAGACATGGAACTTACCTTGCCACTATGAAAAACAGTGGAAATATGGTCGTTCGACTCTCAAAGCATGTTCGATAAATCACCGATAGGTGGAATATGATGGCGCATGCCCACATACTTGACCTGAGTCTCTGTGGATGCCTCAATATCCCACTAATCATTAGGATCTCCGTCCTTGGGAATAACCTAAAATCTCTCTAGGATCCAAATTCGTAAACTCAAAATAATAAGAAAGTAACTCCAAAAACTCAAAAGGCTCCAAAGAGTAAGGACAAAGAACCGATTCTAGATAGAGAGTGAGAATGAGACATATGAGGAAATAAAACTCCTATTTAAAAGAAACTGAGGAGCATGCCCTATAGGTCATGTACATGATTGATCAAATGGTTATGCGCACCTATGACTGCCCAAGACTGACCAGTTAGGCCCCAGTAAAAATTTCTTCTTTTTCATAGAGAATCCATTATCAATGTAATTTATTATCCCTATAAAGACTCCACTCACATTTGACTCGCAAAAGGAGTCTTTTTTTATATCTATTATTTCGTGACCTCACATGATGACTTGACTCATCAAAATGGGTATTTCTATCTTTACTGTTATGTACTCTTTAACGATGAACCGACTCACCAAAATGAGTCTTTCACTATTATATAATTGTGTTCCCTTTCATGATGACCTAACTCTCAAACATAAATTTGTCAGTTTTTTTATGATTTTGTGTCCTTACACGATGACTTGACTTTCCATAACGAGTTTGTCAGTCTATCGATGATTCTGTGCCCTTGCACAACGACTTGACTCACCAGCATGAGTCTGTCAGTCTTTCTTCCTATTATCCTATTGATCCAACCCATAAGATGAGTCTCTCTTTATTTGTACAATTCCACACCTTTCACGATGACCTAACTCACTGAAATAAGTCAATCTCTCATTCCATTGATTCCATGACCTTGCATGATGATCCGACTCACTAAAATGAGTCAGTCTTTCTATCTATGATTACATGACCTTGTGTAATGACTCGCAAAATGAGTTGATACGACACAAATATTATGTATTTCATCCCTCGAACCTACGCATTTTAGCCCCCTCGGGTGCCTTAATCTCTATATTTCAGCCCGTTAACCAGACAACCTCGGTTTATATTGTTAACATGCTATATGGGGTATAATTGGGCTTTTGTAGGTATTTAGGTACTAAGTATGAAGTTCGGATGCATTCCGCTTAAATTTCTTACGCAGTCACACGTTCAAGGGCATTTTAGTCTTTCCACATTTTGGGCACCTGGCCTAACATCTTCACGAAAGTTGTATCCATCCTCGCAAGCTTCTCTTGGCCATGAACGGTGCGCAATTATGATCCCTAACGAAGAAGTTACGGAAATTTTAGTGGAAGAGAAATCCATTCAACCAAAACAAGAGGAAATTGGTGCAGACATGTAGCCATCGATCGATCCTTAAGCTTTTTCCCTCGAGCTAAGATAGTGGGAATGATTTTCAACCATCGATCGATCGATCCCCTATTTTCTGCAGATATTTTGCCTTTTCTTTTCTTTTTCCTTTCCTTTTCTAATTTATTTCCTTTTACTATATAAAGGAATTTTTGGGTAAATAACAGATAGAATTCGTTTTAGGTTAGTTTTAGAGTAGGTTTTGGGTTTTTGAAGAGTTCTTCTTCACTTCTTCTTGTATTGACACCCTTTTGGGTTTGTAAGTTGACAATTCATCTCCCTTACCATTTATCTTAGTTATATTTCCTCTATTTCCATTGTTGTAGTTTAATTTACATGCTTTCCTGATAGGTTTACATGCTTTCTTTCCTTTCTTTTTAGGGTAGATTTATCGCGTTTATTTATCGCATTTATTTATCGAGTTTTTAATATGCTTTCTAGCTAAGTTAGTCTAGGTTGTGCCGGATTAAACTCATTCTGGGTTGACATGTTGCTTTGCTTTGGTGATGGAGTTTACGGGTCTATTTTGGGTGCGTTGTCCTAGTTATTATGCCTAGGGGATTTGACGGGGCATATCATATATGTTCCATTCTTACAACCTTGCATGCATAATTTCTGGGGTATTTATTGACGCCAAAATCATATTAGGCATTTATACGAATTTAGGGGCGTGACAACCCTTGGCTCAATTAACTGTCGAAACGAGACTCATTTATAATAACTCGTCGACCCATGTAACCATTTTATACTAATTAACTCAGATGAGGTATATTCGACGCAACCTATAGTTTTCACTCGCTTTATTAGTCTAGCTTTATTTTCTCTCGCCTAGATTAATATTTCCCTTTTATGCATCTTTTCCTTTTTAGTTTGTAATCACATTTTTCCCTTTTATTGAGAAGTATTAAACCAGATAATATTCTAGCAACTCATTTATGTGGATTTTTGATACTCGACTTACCGCTATACTTGTATCGCAAGTGTAGTTATAATTTAGGTTTGTTTGTATTATTGCGGTGAAACGAAAACAACGACCGTGTCCTTACACGAACACACTTTTCATGCATGGATCAAAATTGTGTCATTGTCGGGGACTAATTTGTTTTAGAATTTATTTGATTTAGTATTTCGTAGTATTTTCTTTCTATTTGCATTATTTGCCTAATATTTTTGTAGAACTTCTACATTTGAGCACCTAGAAACGCTTGAATTTCGTGGAATTTGCCATTTCAAGCCATTTTCGCGATAAGCATGTCTTATTCCAATTCTTTCGGTAATCATTATTATAATTCTCAAAATTCTTGTAATCCTATGACTTTCGGTCAATACTTAGAGTCCCAAAATTTACAAATTCAAAAATGACTTTGGGCGAGTATAACGAAAGTCAAAACTTGGGTTATTGGAATTTTGGTGATGATGATAATGATTTTGGGCCTCTAACTCCTTATAATAGGAATTTTGAAATGAATTGAAATAGTTTTCAAAATTCCTATAATAATGAGTTTAAGTTTAAGTCCGATGATAATTTTCAAAGTTCGCATTTTCAAGAATCTACACCTTGGCCTATGACTTTTAGCGAGGGTTTGTGAATGCTTGAAAATGGGAAACTTGAAAATCGTTATCAGGAAGAAAATCGTTTGTGGGAACATGAATTGGATTTATTATTTGAGTCCGAAGAAGATTTTTCTTTCGAGACTTTTGAAGTTGAGGAATGTTTTGAACCAAATGAGGACTTTGCGCTTACTTTGGAAAAAATCATTATCGACTTTGCCCATTGCGTAATAGATATTGAAAGTGAGGATGAAAATGATGTAATATCTATTTCCAATGAAATGATTTCTTCTTTGGTTCCTAAAGAAGGCCATTTCATTGAAAATGATCTTATTTCTTTCGAAACTCAATCTTCAAGCAACGATGATGCATCTCATGAGTTTGAATTTCTTTCCTCCCCATTTTATTCTCTGTTATCACACCGTCACAAGCACCCGATGAATCGATTTCAAACTTTAATATTTTAAAACTTTTCGCCGATGAGGAGTACTTGCTCGAGTCGCCTTCCACGATCGCATCTTTGCCTTTGTGTGCACCACATCCCGTTCCAATTTCAAAATCTTTGGCAGGATATTCTGGTTTTATCGGTCCCCACATGTTTTGTTTCCCATTCAATCCAAATCCCCCATCGTCCCTCCAAAACTTTTAATTGACGACGGTTCCTTTCTTTCTCCTTGCACATGACTTCCGTTGTTCAAATGGAATTCATATTTTTTGGAAGGCATGCTTGAGAGTGAGGGTACACCGGTCACTCTCCAAAGTCAAATCATTTTCATGGTGGACCCTCAACTATTTAGACTTCTAGTGTACAGTTAGTGTATATTTAGACTAAATAGTAGGTTGTATATAGTTAGATTTTTATTCTTTCTTTCTTTCTTTTTATCTTTTCTTTCCTTTTAATTTAGTCTAGTGTAATTAGTTAACTTTTTGTTATTTGTTTTTGCTATGCTCGGTACTAACTTATTTTGTAGATTCTTTGGACTTGTTCGTATGGGGATCGCTCCAATTTTGGGTAATATCGCTCTTTTCTTCTTTTTCACTTGGTTCTTAATTCACATTGAGGACAATGTCATGTTTTAAGTTAGGGGGTGTGGGATATTCTATCCATTTCTTTATTTAGTCCATATTTTTGCTCACATGTTAGTTACTTAGTATGCTTTTCTTAGAAAAAAATTGAAAATTTTCAAAAAGATTTTCTTTCTTTTTTTCTCCTTTTTTGGGCATTTTGCCTTTGTTTCCGATTAAAAATTTCAATAATTGCCCGATCCCATACACAACTCAACGAAGCATGTTCTTGATTTTAGAAGTTATTAGACTTTAGTCCTAATTATTTATATTATGAATAAATTCATGAATTAAACTTTAATCCCATGAGCACATGCACTTTTATCGTTTTATTGATTTGGTTTAAGATATTTATAACTCAGTAATCTTTTGTTGCATTGTATATACTTACACCGAGTAAGCTTTGTACCTTTCTTCGTTTGTGAGTGTATACACTATTCTTTCCTCTTTGAAAACGTTACAGTCGTTGGTAATCTCTCTATTCTTTCATTTGATCGTTCATTAATTGAGTTTATATCTTGAAATGTGTTACTTGAGCATGATTTTCATATATTGTTTTGACTTGAGAATTGTGTGAACTTTGTGAAATCATCATAGTCCATCCTTGTTATATCACCCATATAGCCTTGAGCTCACCCTTATATGATTCCCCTCGTCAACCCCTTTGAGCCTAAATAATAGCCTTTCGTTTCATAACCCAATTCCCATAACCAACTCCGAATTGGATTTTTAGCCCATAAATACACCTTACATACCTTTGTTTCGAATGTTAATTGGGATTGAATGTTGTTGTTGTGTTGCGGTTGAAATTTAGGCATATGAGAGCGTGTAAAGTAAATAAAAGAGGTGTGAAAAAAGTGAAGAAAAAGAGAAAGAAAAAAGCACAAAAGAAAACATGAGAAAAAGAAAGAGAAGGTTATTTACGTTGTATATAGTTCAATAAGCTTTGATTGCTCTCCCCATTGTTATATTTAATGCTAATTTCCCGCATCTTCCCATTATTCCTGAATTTTCATTCCGAATACTTTAAATCCGTATATACATTCCTTCATTTCGTACCCTAGCCTAGCCTACTTTATAACCCTTTTAAAGTCCTATGTGATCTTAAGTAGATGTAATTCAAAAGTTGAAATAGTTTTGATAGTATGTGAAAATAAATTTTGCCACCTTTAATATGCATTATCTTTCATTGAGAGTATAGTTTTTATTTCCTATATGGCGTTCTTCATTTGTGACATGTGTGTGGCCTAGTTTCCATTTACATTGACTCTTTATGCCCGCATGTTCCGTGTGTTAACTCCCTGTTTCGAGTGAATTCACTTGATGAGTGTAATGCCTGTGAGGATTGAATATATGCTTGCTTTATTCAGTATCCAGTTTATTTAAGTTTTTGCCAAATCACACTTTGAATGTGCTCGCTCCCCTCCCACATTTTAAGGTTTCAATTCTATGAGGTGCATTCTATAATGTCAATGATTCAGATTTTTGTTTGAATCCGTTCAATGTGCTAATAATGCGTATGGATTCCTTTTCGTTATTGTTGGACTTGTCGCATGTTGGTTTGGGCATATTTTAAGGAAACCATGTGATGTTTGTGGGTTTCATCCCTGAAAACCCTCACGAAACAACACTTGTCCACTAGGGTAACCTAGGGGTTTAATGGCTTATTGCATACGCTAAATGCAATCGAATCGCCCACGAAAGTGGCCTTATGATTTTATACCATACTTTTGTAATATCTCCTTTTTTTGGTTTTCTTGTAGTTCTTGTTGCATCATATTTCATTGCTAGGGACTAACAATGTGTAAGTTGATACCACACAAATATTGCGTATTTCATCCCTCGAACCTATGCGTTTTAGCCCCCTTGGGTGCCTTAATCTCTATATTTAAGCCCGTTAACCAGACAACCTCGGTTTATATTGTTAACATGCTATATGAGGTATAATTGGGCTTTTGTAGGTATTTATGTACTAAGTATGAAGTTCGGACGCTTTCCGCTCATTCTATACGCAGTCGCACATTCAAGGGCATTTTAGTCTTTCGACATTTTGGACACCTGGACCAACATCTTCACGGAAGTTATATCCCTCCTCGCAAGCTTCGCATGGCCGTTAACGGAGCGCGATTCCGATCCTTAACGAATAAGTTACGGCAATTTTAGCGGAAGAGAAATCCATCCAACCAAAACAGGAGGAAATTGGTGCAGACCTGTAGCCATCAATCGATCGATTAAAAGGATCGATCGATCGATCGATCCTTAAACTTTTGCCCTCAAGCTGAGACAGTGGGCATGATTTTCAACCATCGATCGATCGATCATTTTGATAGATCGATCTCCTGTTTACTGTAGATATTTTTCCTTTTCTTTTCTTTTCCCATTTCTTTTCTAATTTATTTCCTTTTACTATATAAAGGAATTTTTATCTAAATAACAGATAGAATTCGTTTTAGGTTAGTTTTAGCTTAGGGTTTGGGTTTTTGGAGAGTTCTTCTTCATTTCTTCTTGGATTGACACCCTTTTGGGTTTATAAGTTGATTATTAATCTCCCCTCCCATTTAATTTAGTTGTATTTCCTTTATTTCCATTGTTGTAGTTTAATTTACATGCTTTCCTAAATAGGTTTACATGCTTTCTTTCCTTATTATCTAGTGTAGATTTATCGCGTTTATATACCGCGTTTTTAATATGCTTTCTAGCTAAGTTAATCTAGGTTGTGCCGAATTGAACTCATTTCGGGTTGACATGTGTGACACCCCGACTAATTAAATACCGGGTAGCTACTCCTTTATTGAAATTAATTTAAAATGTCAAGTTTGTTCAGTTCATAGCATCACTGTCGAAAAACGTTTAAACAATTACTAGCCACCTAATATTTAAAAAGTGAGTTGCCAATTTTAATAAAATCCGATTAACATGCAATAAGTAGATTATGAAATGCTAACATAACCACCACAACATAGTCACAATAGAATAACCATAACATAATAATGAAACTGGACGAATACTCCTCACAACAATTCGAATAATGAAATAAAAAAATACCAAGTTTGTGTCACTAAATTAATTGCATCCCAAAAATCTGAAATAACTGAATAGATGAAGTATCTCTAAAAGAAATGGGGCGACATGCCCAACAGATGAGAGAAATATGATAACATAGAGTCAAGATCGAAAGTGGAGGCGTCTACTGTCAAGGTCTTGTAACTTCCACAGCAGCTACAGCACGTCACTTGAATGGAACTCCTATGCTTGGTGTCCTTGTGGCTGGGCACCTAAAAGGTTTTTACAAAAAAAATATATTTGAAAGCAAACGGGTCAGAGCCGGATTGTGAAAATAGTTTAAAAATAGCAAGTGTTTAACATCATTTAATAGTGAATATAAAGTACATGATAGTGTGTACACTCACATGAGTTACTCACCTCTCAATTAATGGTGCACTCCTATCGTACCCGTACCCATTCTAGTTATTCCCATATCTAACTAGTCCAATACAAAATCTAACATTACTATACGATTCACAATTTAATTCCGACATCTTAATTTAAATAGAGGATTTTACTTTTCTTCACAGTTTTCCCATATTAGTAATACTAATTACTAGATATCTTCCATTTTATCTTCACAAAACATTACGATTATTTATACTCACATTTATACAAGATAGTTCATTTCATTTAACAGTATATTATTCTCATCATAACTATACAATACTAGCACCCCGAGACTAAGCTGAGGTGCACACATACTCTGCTATCAAATCCAGGTACATCACGTACATAAGGACAACACATTCCGAATCTCTCAGGAATCATTCTCAAATAACAACAATCACACATAGTGGAGGCGAACATAGTTCACATCACATGGGTCACGCACATACCTACGCTCCCATGATCAGCAGACTTATTAACTTCTCAATAAGTCCTTCTCTGACCTATGTCCTCGAGGTACCAATCTAAATCCCCCCGTAGGCACATAAAGATTAGATGGACCTGATCGAACGTCGACGTCCTATGATAGCAAGTATGGTAGGTATGTTATACACAGATAACCACATATACTAAGCATTCGCACATCTTAGATGTCTCATAGTATTAATATAGGTATACTTCTCGTTCTTATACCATCTTTTAATGTTATACGTTTATATGTCCCCGATTTATATACATTTAAGTTGTTAACTCTTCTCACGTTGTAATTAAGCACTCATTTTCTAATCCATAAAGGTCATCCGGTTTACTATAAGATTCTAAGTTTTACTCCCCATCGTACTCCAATCTACCAAATATACCCACTCATCAATAAGGGAAGGTTATTACTCCATTTGATAAGTCCACGGGACATTTGAAATAAAAATTAGGCCTAAAAGGCCATTATGTCAACTCGTTAGAAGTCTCGTTCGAACGAGGTCGTTCGAATGAGTGTCGTTCGAACAAAAGGCTTTGAACGAACTACTTATTCGTTAGAAGGGATACTGTCATCTCGTTAGAAGCTCGTTCGAACGAGGTCGTTCGAATGACCTGGGCAGGTCTTCTAACGAGATGGCAGAACACGCCCAGAAATCCCAAAAGTCATTTTTTCTACATTCTTCTCTTCTCTAAATCCACCCTAAGGTCATCCCAATAGCATTTTAATGTTCCTAAACCACTCTAAATCATCTTAGGTCGCTTCTTAACATATTTTTGGGGTCCAATCCTCCTAATCAACATGCAATTATCATTAATCCCCAAATTTTACCCCAAACCCTATGAACAATAACCCAGAATTTCATTGTGTCTAATTACTCATCATAAATCCGTTTTTAAATCATCATAATTAAGTTTTTTGGATACTAAATTCATCCATAGTCATTCTACATGCAATCCCTAACCCAACTTTAGAGTTTCTATAACAATTTCATCAGTTTTTTCCTCAAAACTTTCAAAACAAATTAGTTCCTACACTAAACATGGAAGAGATATTAAATGCACTTAAAAATATCAAAACACTTGCCTTTGATTTGTTCTTCTGAATTGATGTTGGTGAATGAAGGTTGATTTTCCCCTTTCTCTACAGAATTCTCCCATGGATGGTGATGGTGGTTAGAGGTTTCTTTTGGAACCTCTTCAAACTCTTCCTTTAACTCCCGTTGCCCTCTAACTTACCAAATGCTGATAATGGGCTTAGTGGATTCTTTTAAAATATCTAAATTAACACTAAAATTCGTGGGTCTTAATTCCATAATTTTTAAAATTACCAAAATACCCTTCTACGTTGCCGGTTTGGCCTAAAAATGCCCCGGGACCCAAACTAAACCCCCGGCTAGTGTTTTATGACTATTTCGACCCTTCCGGACACGTTGGCGCACTCAAAATGACCATTTGGTTTATTAAAATAAAATACACTTTTTAATTTAAATAATTTTGTTCCTGACGCGACTGACACGCGCGTCCCAACTTAAGTTTTCAAATTGTCGTATTTCAGCCTCGCGACAACTTTAATATTTTCATACTCATGTATTACCATACATTTTAACATCATAATCAAATACCAACTCACATCTCGCTAGTATTTATATCCGGATTAATTCCCAATTAATTCTCATTTAATTCAATTGATCCCTTAAATAAAAATCAATAAAATTACGGGGTATTACATACTTCCCCCCTAATAACAGAATTTTGTCCCGAAATTCGGAACTAAAGAGTACCTGGTATAAACAACTATGGATAACGCTCGCGCATCTCATCCTCGCGCTCCCATGTGGACTCCTCGGCATTATGATGCCGCCACTGAAGACGTACCAACGGTACTATCTTCGACCTCAGTTTACGCTCGTTGTGGTCCAGAATAGCAATCGATCCCTCCTCGTAGGAACTATCGTCTTGAAGATCGATGTCCTCTAAAATAATGTGGGTTTGGGCCAAATCGTCCCTAATATATTTCCTTAGCGAGGAAATATGGAACACATCATGAATCCTATGCAAGTGCTCCGGTAACCCAAGTCTATACGCAACTGGCCCAATACGCTCGATGATAGGAAATGGCCCCACATATCTTGGTGCCAGTTTCTCCTTCTTCCCAAAATGCATGATCCCCTTCATAGGAGATACTCTCAGTAACACCTGGTCCCTCACTTTGAATTCTCTGAAGAACCTCTTGGCATCAGCATAGCTCTTTTGCCGGTCCTGAGTTACCCGAATACGGCTCCGTATCATCTTTATTCTTGTCGAAGTGTCCTGAATCACTTTCGGCCCAAGGAGTTTGTTATCCCCCACCTCTAACCAACATGCTGGGGAACGACAAGGTCTACTGTAAAATGACTCACATGGAGCCATGACAATGGTGAACTGGTAGGAGTTATTATAAGCAAACTCCACCAGTGGAAGGTACTGCTCCCAACCACCTCCAAAGTCTAGGATGCACATACGCAATATGTCCTCCAACATCTGATTTGTCCGCTCGGTTTGCCCATCAGTCCGCGGGTGATATGCCGTACTTAGCCGTAACTCCGTACCCATGGCCTCCTAGAAACTCTCCCAAAATCGTGAAATAAATATCTTGTCTTGGTCAGACACGATATTTAGAGGCACCCCGTGAAGTCTCACTATCTTCGCAATGAAGATCTGGGCATACTGTCCCGTAGTGTAGTCTGTCCTTACGGGTAGA
Source organism: Sambucus nigra (assembly GCA_949130495.1). Taxonomy (NCBI): domain Eukaryota; kingdom Viridiplantae; phylum Streptophyta; class Magnoliopsida; order Dipsacales; family Adoxaceae; genus Sambucus; species Sambucus nigra. Next base: position 370,039,012 of record OX422212.1, read on the forward strand.
AAATGAGTAACTTTTGTCAACCTATCCACAACCACCCATATGGAGTCGTGACCCCTCTGTGACGTAGGTAACCCCGTGATAAAATCCATGGATATGCTCTCCCATATCCACGTCGGAATCTCTAATGGTTGTAGAAGTCCTGTCGGTTTCTGATGATCCACATTTACTAGATGACAAGTGGCGCATTTAGAAATGAACATGGTGATATCTCTCTTCATCCCGCTCCACCAATACTAGCGTCTCATGTCTTGGTACATCTTATCCCCACCAGGGTGAACCGCGAACCGTGAGCCGTGAGACTCTGCCATTACCTCGTGTCGCAAGTCTTCCCCTTTCGAAATGACCAGTATCCCATTGAAGCATAGTCCCCCGTCTGAGCTAACTGTATAGGACTCGGCTTCCTCTATTAGTAATCGAACTATCTGCTCCTAAAAGAACGAGTCATTTTCCTAGGCCTTTATCACTCTCGTAAAAATCTGAGGTGTAACAGTCATCACAGACATAAATGATCGGGCCACTGCATCCTGGTGTCCCAACTCCTTCCACTTAGCTTTCCACACCTCGGCCACCTCATCTACTGGCCTATGGCTCAATGCGTCTGCTACCACGTTAGCCTTCCCCGGGTGATATTGGATATCAAACTGATAATCCTTCACAAACTCAAGCCACCGTCGTTGATGCATATTCAGTTCCTTCTACGTGAAGAGGTATTATAGAGACTTGTGGTCTGTGAACAATCGAAATTTCTGCCCCAAGAGATAGTGTCTCCAAATCCGAAGAGCGAATACGACTGTCTCTAACTCCAAGTCGTGGGTGGGTTAATTCCTCTAGTGAGGCTTAAGCTTACGGGAAGCATAAGCTATGGCCTGACTCTCCTGCTGAAGCACACCTCCAAGTCCTTGTAAGGACGCATCGGTGTAAACTAAATACTCAACTCCCGGTCTGGGCAATGCTAACACAGGTGCTGAGGTCAACTTTTCCTTCAACTCATCGAATTCCAACTGACAGGCAGCACTCCAGATGAACGGCACACCATTGCGAGTCAGATGTGTCAAAGGACCCGCTATCTTTGAGAAATCCCGAATAAATCTCCTGTAGTATCCTGCTAGGCCCAAGAAACTATGAATTTTAGTTGGTGTTGTGGGATATCCGGGCTATCCCCACACCCTCACCGTGGATACTTTCCCCGGATCAACAGATATCCCTTGGTCTGAAATGATATGCCCCAAAAACTGAACCTCCTTCAGCCAAAACCCACACTTCTCTTACTTTGCGTAAAGCTCGTTCTGACGTAGCGTCTGCAAAACCTGTCTCAAATATTCGGCATGCTCCTCTTCTGTCTGGGAGTAAACCAGAATGTCATCAATAAAGACAATGATGAACTAGTCTAGGAACTCTCTGAATACCCTATTCATCAAGTCCATAAACATGGCTGGAGCGTTGGTCAAGCCAAAAGGCATAACTCGAAACTCATAGGAACCATATCTCGTCAAGAAAGCAGTCTTCGAGACATCCTGTTCCCTGATACGCAACTGATGGTATCCCGATCGCAAGTCAATCTTTGAGAAGAAGGAATCTCCTCTCAGTTGGTCGAATAAGTCATCGATTCGGGTCAACGGATACTTATTCCGTATCGTGACTTTATTCAACTCCCGATAATCTACACACAACCTCAACGATCCATCCCTCTTCTTTACGAACAACACAGGGGCACTCCACGGCGAAGTACTCCTTCGGATAAACCCCTGACCCAACAACTGCTCTATCTGATCACGTAGTTCTCTCATCTCTGCTGGAGCCATACGGTAAGGTGTGCGGGCAATCGACCGAGTGCCCGGCGTCAAATCGATAACAAAATCTATCTCTCTACTAGGCGGTAATATAGGTATATCCTGAAATACATCAGCAAAATCCCTCACGACTGGAATCAAATCGAGTGGCATCACCACTTCCTTAGAGGTCTCCTCCTCTATATAGTACAAGTGAGTGGACGATCCTCCCTCAGGGCGAGGCATTGCCACTAAAAACATCTCCTACCCGAGAATGGCAAAGATAATACTCCTACTGAAACAATCAATCATGGCTCGGTACGTAACTAGCCAATCCATACCAACAATCGTATCATACTCAGTCATCTATAACACTAACATATCAGCGGGTAAAGTAAACCTCCCTATTTCTATACCCAAACCTCTACAAATAAGGAAAATCACATAACCCCTACTCAACGGTGAATCTACACAAATAATCGTGCTCTCTGCAGTGTCTAACAACCCCAAAGTGCATGTTAATATCGTGATAATGAAACAGTGTGTGGCCCCCGTATCAAATAAAATACGCCCCATAGTCCCCTGAATAAAGAACATACCCTCAATAGCAGGTGGATCCTGTGGGACTGCGACAGGCTGGAGCTAATACACTCTCCCATACTGAAGTTGTCCTTGCTGGACTGAAACTGCTAGAATGGGTGGTAATGTTGCCATCTGTGGTGGTGCTGGGAGGGCAGCGGGGAACATAGGACTATGTGGCTCGTGTCGAGCACCCTGCTGCAGTGGGGCCCTGCCCCTATCAGGACAATCATGGCGTTTGTGGCCAATCTTTCCACAAATGAAGCACTTCCCCGGGAAGTTTCCCCCTTGTTATCCCTGCTGCCTACGACCCTGATGGCTGTTACCATTCCTACCTTGACCATATTGGCCCTGCTGAAACTGCTGCTGCTGACCATTCTGGCCCTGCTATCCCTAATGGCCATTCTTACCCTGATGGCCATGTCTGAAACCTCCCTGACCAATACTGAAACCACCAGATTTGAATCTCTTAGGATCCCCCTGTTGGGAACCCTAATCACCCTGCCTGTGCTGACCCTGAGCAGATTATGCCCCGCTGGCACCATTTCCCCCAATCCTGCCCTGATGGTTGGACTCTCCTGATCTCTTACTCTCAGACATGTGAAAACGGTGATCCTGGTAGTGAAGCAGTGCTTCGTTAACCACATCAGAGTAAGTGGCCAACGAGAGACTCCCCAACAAGTGCTGACGGATCCTCCAAGTCAACCCATCCATGAACTTCTGAATCTTCTTCTCCTCAATTGGAATCTCATCAGGAACAATGTTGAAGAGATTTGTGAACTCATCCTCATACTCAGCTACGGTCTTTCCCTCCTGCTTGAGGTTCATCAACTTCCTCCTCATCTTAGTGTGAACAGCTGACGGAAAATATTTGCGATCGAACCGTACCCAAAACTCCTGAATAGAAAAGGCGTATCTCTCCTCCGCGGTGGTAATGGACTCCAACCACTACAATGCCAATCCTACTAGCTTAAAAGTATCCAGTACATGCTTCTGAACATCCGTGCACTCGTACATCCTTAAGTGCCTTTGAATGTCCTTCCTCCACTGACTGGACACAACAACGTCGAAGCTACCTGTAAACTCCGGAGGGTGTGCTTTCTGAAAAGCATCACAAATGCGTTACCAAGAAGACGGGATTGCATGAGCCTAAACTGGCGCGACTGCCGGCGCCTGAGGCGCTGCCTGCTGTACAACTGCTAGGGCGAAATTTACCGCTTGGGCTACAATAGCTGCAACCTCTGCGGCATTCATGATGCCCGGAACTCATGCAGACTGTGGCTCGGGCTGAGCATCCCTAGGAACTCGTTGTGCACGTCGTGGAGGCATATGAAATTATAGTAAAGTCTATAAGTTCGCATTTATTATCTCAAAATAGATGAAGAGCGAAACATACACAAAAGAATACAACAGTCCTAAAGTATAGGGCCCTACATCAAAGAAAGCCCAGCGGAAACATAACAAGCCGTACAGATCCTAAGGACACTAGAACCTGATGCTCTGATACCACCTGTGAAACTCCGACTAATTAAATACCGGGTAGCTACTCCTTTATTCAAATTAATTCAAAATGTCAAGTTGGTTCAGTTCGTAGCATCACTGTCGAAAAACGTTTTAACAATTACTAGCCACCTAATATTTAAAAAGTGAGTTGCCAATTTTAATAAAATCCGATTAACATGCAATAAGTAGATTATGAAATGCTAACATAACCACCACAACATAGTCACAATAGAATAACCGTAACATAATAATGAAACTGGAGGAATACTCCTCACAATAATGCGAATACTGAAATAAACAAATACCAAGTCTGTGTCACTAAATTAATTACATCCCAAAAATCTGAAATAACTGAATAGATAAAGTATCTCTAAAATAAATGGGGCGACATGCCCAACAGATGAGAGAAATTTGATAACATAGAGTCAAGATCTAAAGTGGAGGCGTCTACTGTCAAGGTCCTGTAACTTCCATAGCAGCTAAAGCACGTCACCTGAATGGAACTCCTATGCTTGGTGTCCTTGTGGTTGGGCACCTAAAAGGTTTTTACAAAAAAATAGATTTGAAAGAAAACGGGTCAGAGCCCGATTGTGAAAATGGTTAAAAAAATACCAAGTGTTTAATATCATTAAACAGTGAATATAAAGTACATGATAGTGTGTGCACTCACATGAGTTACTCACCTCTCAACTAATTGTGCACTCCTATCGTACCCGTACCCATTATAGTTATTCCCATATCTAACTAGTCCAATACAAAATCTAACATTACTATACGATTCACAACTTAATTCTGGCATCTTCATTTAAATAGAGGATTTTACTTTTCTTCACAGTTTTCCCATATTAGTACTACTAATTACTAGATATCTACCATTTTATCTTTACAAAACATTACTATTATTTATACTCACATTTATACATGATCGTTCATTTCATTTAATAGTATATTATTCTCATCATAACTATACAATACTAGCACCCCAAGATTAAGCTATGGTACACATATACTCTGCTATCAAATCCCGGTACATCACGTACATAAGGACCACACATTCTGAATCTCTCAGGAATCGTTCTCAAATAACAACAATCACACATAGTGGAGGCGAACATAGTTCACATCACATGGGTCACGCACATATCTACACTCCCATGATCAGCAGACTTATTAACTTCTCAATAAGTCCTTCTCTGACCTATGTCCTCGAGGTACCAATCTAAATCCCCCCGTAGGCACACAATGATTAGATGGCCCTAATCGAATGCCGACCTCCCATGATAGCAAGTATGGTAGGTATGTTATACACAGATAACCACATATACTAAGCATCCGCACATCATAGATATCTCATAGTATTAATAGAGGTATACTTCTCGTTCTTATACCATCTTTTAATGTTATACGTTTATATGTCCCCGATTTATATACATTTAAGTTGTCAACTCTCCTCACGTCGTAATTAGGTACTCGTTTTCTAATCCATAAAGGTCATCCGGTTTACTACAAGATTCTAATTTTTACTCCCCATCGTACTCCAATCTCCCAAATATACCCACTCATCAATAAGGGAAGGTTATTACTCCATTCGATAAGTCTACGGGACATTTGAAATAAAAATCAGGCCTAAAAGGTATTCTGTCAACACGTTAGAAGTCTAATTCGAACGAGGTCATTCGAACGAGTGTCGTTCAAACGAAAGGCTTCGAATGAACTACTAACTCGTTAGAAGGTATACTGTCATCTCGTTAGAAGCTCGTTCTAACGAGGTCATTCGAATGACCTGGGCAAGTCTTCTAACGAGATGGCAAAACACGCCCAGAAATCCCAAAAGTCATTTTTTCTACATTCTTCTCTTCTCTAAATCCACCCTAAGGTCATCCCAATAGCATTTTAATGTTCCTAAACCACTCTAAATCATCTTAGGTCGCTTCTTAACATATTTTTGGGGTCCAATCCTCCTAATCAACATGCAATTATCATTAATCCCCAAATTTTACCCCAAACCCTATGAACAATAACCCAGAATTTCATTGTGTCTAATTACTCATCATAAATCCGTTTTTAAATCATCATAATTAAGTTTTTTGGATACTAAATTCGTCCATAGTCATTCTACATGCAATCCCTAACCCAACGTTAGAGTTTCTATAACAATTTCATCAGTTTTTTCCTCAAAACTTTCAAAACAAAATAGTTCCTACACTAAACATGGAAGAGATATTCAATGCACTTAAAAATATCAAAACACTTGCCTTAGATTTGTTCTTCTGAATTAATGTTGGTGAATGAAGGTTGATTTTCCCCTTTCTCTACAGAATTCTCCCAAGGATGGTGATGGTGGTTGGAGGTTTCTTTTGGAACCTCTTCAAACTCTTTCTTTAAGTCCCGTAGCCCTCTAACTTACCAAATGTTGATAATGGGCTTAGTGGGCTCTTTTAAAATATCTAAATTAACACTAAAATTCGTGGGTCTTAATTCCTAATTTTTAAAATTACCAAAATACCCTTCTAGGTTGCCGGTTTGGCCTAAAAATGCCCCGGGACCCAAACTAAACCCCCGGCTAGTGTTTTCTGACTATTTCAACCCTTCCGGACACGTTGGCACACTCAAAATGACCATTCGGTTGATTAAAATAAAATTCACTTTTTAATTTAAATAATTTCCTTCCTAACGTGACTAACACGCGCGTCCCAACTTAAGTTTTCAAATTATCGTATTTCAGCCTCGCGACAACTTTAATATTTTCATACTCATGTATTACCATACATTTTAACATCATAATCAAATACCAACTCACATCTCGCTAGTATTTATATCCGGATTAATTCCCAATTAATTCTCATTTAATTAAATTAATCCCTTAAATAAAAATCAATAAAATTACGGGGTATTACTACATGTTGCTTTGCTTTGGTGATGGAGTTTACGATTCTATTTCTGGTGCATTATCCTAGTTATTTCGCCTAGGGATTTGACGGGGCATATCATGTATGTTCCATGCTTACGACCTTGCGTGCGTAATTTATGGGGTATTTATTGACGCCAAAATAATATTAGGCTTTTATGCAAATCTAGGGGCGTGACAACCCTTGGTTCAATTAACTATCGAAATGAGACGCATTTGTAATAACTCGTCGACCCATGTAACCATTTTCTACTAATTAACTCGGATGAGGGATATTTGACACAACCTTTAGTTTTCACTCGCATTATTAGTCCAGCTTTATTTTCCCTCGCCTAGATTAATATTTTCCTTTTATGCATCTTTTCCTTTTTAGTTTGTAATCACCTTTTTCCCTTTTATTTAGAAGTGTTAAACCATATAATATTCTAGCAACTCATCTCTATGGATTTTTGATACCCGACTTACCGCTATACTTGTATCGCAAGTGTAGTTGTAATTTAGGTTTGTTTGTATTATCGCGGTGAAACGGAAACAATGACTGTGTCCTTACATGAACACACTTTTCACGCGTTGATCAAAATGGTGCCGTTGCCGGGGATGAGTTTGTTTTAGACTTTATTTGATTTAGTATTTCGTAGTATTTTCTTTCTATTTGTATTATTGGCTAATATTTTTGCAGGACTACTACATTTGAGCTCTTAGAAACGCTTAAATTTGTCGCGCGTGCATCTACTTTGTATAATTCGCCACTTCGAGCCATTTTTGGGGTAAGCATGTCTTATTCCAATTCTTTCTGTAATCATTTTGATAATTCTCAAAATTCTCACAAACCTTTGGCTTTTGGTCAATACTTAGAATCCCAAAAAATTGCAACATCTAAAATGACTTTGGACGAGTATTACAAAAGTCAAGCTTTGGAGTGCTTGTATTTTGATGATGATGATAATGATTTTGGTCCTTTACCTCCTTATAATAGGAATTTTGAAACGAATTGCAATAGTTTTCAACATTCCTATAATAATGAGTTTAAGTTTAAGTCTAATGATAATTTTCCAAGTTCCCACTTTCAAGAATCCGCTCCTCGACCTATGACATTTGGTGAGGGCTTGCGTATGCTTGAAAATGAGAAACTTGAAAATCGTTATCGGGAAGAAAATCGTTTGTGGGAACATGAATTGGATTTATTATTTGAGTCCGATGACGATTTTGCTTCCAAGAGTTTTAAAGTCGAGGAATGTTTTGAACCAAATGAGGACTTTGTGCCTACTTTGGAACAAACCATTCTTGACTTTGCCCATTATGTAATAGATATTGAAAGTGAGGATGAAAATGACGTAATATCCATTTGCAATGAAATGGTTTCTTCATTGGCCCCCAAAGAAGAACATTTCATTGAAAATGATCTTATTTCTATCGAAACTCAATCTTCAAGCGATGATGATTTATTTCTTGTGTTTGAATTTCTTTCCTCCCCATTTTCATTCTCTGTTATCACACCGTCACAAGTACCCGATGATTCGGTTTCAAACTTTAATGTCTTAAACCTTTTTGCCGATGAGGAGTACTTGCTCGAGTCACCTTCCACGATTGCATCTTTGCCTTCGTGTGTACCACCTACTATTCCAATTTCAAAATCATTGGGAGGATATTCACCTTTTCTCAGTCCCCACATATTTTTGTCACCCGTTCAATCCAAATCCCCCATCATCCATCCAAAACTTTTAATTGACGATACGCCTTACACATGCCTTCTGTTGTTCAAACGAAACTCATATTTTTTGGAAGGTATGCTTGTATGTGAGGGTACACCGGTTATCCTCCAAAGTCAAATTATTTTTTCGATGGACCCTCAACTATTTAGACTTCTAGTGTATAGTTAGTGTGAAGCCTAAATAGTAGGTTGTATATAGTTAGCTTTTTATTCTTTCTTTTTATTTATTCTTTCCTTTTTAATTTAGTCTAATGTAATTAGTTAACTTTTCGTTACTTTTTTTTTCTATGCTCGGTACTAACTTGTTTTGTAGATTCTTTGGACTTGTTCTTATGGGGATTGCTCCAATTTTGGGTAATATCGCTATTTTCCTCTCTTTAACTTGGTTCTTAATTAACATTGAGGACAATGTCAAGTTTTAAGTTAGGGGGTGTGGGACATTCTATCCATTTCTTTATTTAGTCCATGTTTTAGCTCACATGTTAGTTACTTAGTATGCTTTTCTTAGAAAAAATTCAAAAAGATTTTCTTTCTTTTTTCTCCTTTGTTAGGACTTTTGCCTTTATTTTCGATAATAAAAGTCTGATCCAATAGACAATTCAACGATGCATGTTCTCGATTTTATAAGTTATTAGACTTTATTCCTAATTATTGATTTTATGAATAACTTCATGAATTAAACTTTAATACCATGAGCACATGCACTTTTATCGTTCTATTGATTTGGTTTAAGATTTTTATAACTCGGTGATCTTTTGTTGCATTGTATATACTTACACCGAGTAATCTTTGTACCTTACGTCGTTTGTGAGTGTATACACTATTCTTTCCTTTTTGAAAACGTTGAATTCGTGGTAATCTCTCTATTCTTTCATTGATCGTTCATTAATTGGGTTCATATTTGAAATGTGTTACTTGATCATGATTTTCATATATTGTTTTGAATCGAGAATTGCGTAAACTTTGTGAAATGATCATAGGCCATCCTTGTTATATCACCCATATTGACCTTGACCTTGACCTTGACCTTGACCTTGACCTCACCCATATTGACCTTGACACCCATATTGACCTTGACATTGACCTCACCTTAAATGTTTTCCCTCGTTAACCCCTTTGAGCCTAAATATTAGCCTTTCGTTGCATATCCCAATCCCATAACCAACTCTGAATTGGAGTTTTAAATCATACATACACCTTCCATACCTTTTTTTGGAATGTTACTTGTGATTGAATTTTGCGGTTGTGTTGCGGTTGCAATTTAGGCGTATGAGAGTGAGAAAGGTAAAGAAAAGAAATAAGTGAAAAAGGGAAGAAACAGAGAAAGTAGAAAACAAAAACAAAAAAATGAAAGAAAAAGAAGAAAAGAAAAGAAAGAGAAAGTTGTATATTGTGTATATAGTGTTCAATAAGCTTTGTTTACTCTCCTCATTGTTATATTCAATGCATTTTATGGATTGTATTTTCCAATTTTGATTTTGCTCGCATTTTCCCATTATCCCGAGTTTTCATCTCTGAACACTTTGAATCCGTACATACATTACTTTCATTTTGTACCCTAGCCTAGCCTACATCATAACCCTATTAAAGTTCTATGTGATATTAAGTAGATGTAATTCAAAGGTTTAAATAGTTTTGATAATCTGTGAAAATGCATTTCGCCTCCTTTAATGTGTGGTATCTTTCATAGAGGTTACATTTTTCATTTTATATATAGCGTTCTTCATTTGTTACATGTGCGCGGCCTAGTTTCCATTTACATTCACTCTTTATGCCCGCATGTCCCGTGTGTTAACTCTCTGTTTCTAGTGATTTCACTTGATGAGTGTAATGCCCGTGAGGATTGAATATATGTTTTCTTTAATATTTATTATTCGATTTATTTTAGTTTTTGTCAAATCACACTTCGCATGTGCTCTCTCCCCTCCCACATTTTAAGGTTTCAATTCTATAAGGCACATTCTATAATATTAATAATATGGACTTTTATGTGAACTCATTCACTGTGCTAATAATGCGTATGAAATCCTTTTCGATATTGTTGGGCTTGTCGCATGTTGGTTTGGGCGTATTTTGAGGAAACCATATGATGTTTGTGGGTTTCATTCATGAAAATCCTCACGAGACGACACTCATCCACTAGGGTAACCTAGGGATTTAACGGCTTATAGCATATGCTAAATGCAATCGTGTTCCCTACGAAAGTGGAATTTATATTTCGATGCATATATACATGTTGTGTTTTTCTTATAGTTCTTCTTGTGTTGAATTTCATTACTACGGACTAGCAATGTGTAAGTTAGGGGGTGCGATTCGTATCGAATATTGCACATATATACCCTCGAAACTCATGCATTTTAGCCCCCTCGGGTATTTTAATGCCTATAATTATGTTCATTAATCAGAAAACCTCTGTTTCATATGCTAAATGTTGTTTGCGGTATAATTGAGCTTTTTTAAGTATTAAAGTGGTTAGTATGAAGTTTGGTCACATTCCGGTTAAGTTCCGTCGCGATTCGCACGTTCAAGGGTATTTTCGTAATTTTACACTTTGGGATTTTTGCCCGAAGTTTTCACGAAAGTTGTAGCCCTCAGGCCAAGATTCGTGTGGCCATGAATGGTGCGTGAATCAGAGTCCAAATGACGGAAACACGGACCTTTAATCGAAAAGAATTATAAGAGATTCATTAACAATTTTATTAATTACATCCATGTCCCTTTTCTCTTTCATTAACAAATCCTATAATTCCCTTTATGTTCTAAAACGTTTTTTTTTTTGCAGAATGAAGATGGCGATTTGGGTTTTGTCTCGTGTTTTGCTCGGGTTTTGGGTTCGTCCCAAATTGATGATTTTGGTCCGAAATTGGAGCTCGATTTTGGTTCACACGTGCAAATGGGTCTCTTTGGCCAATTTTTGGAGCTTGGGTTTTGTCCACTAATGGTGGAGGTGGGTCTTAGCTCACCATTAATGGAGTTGGGTTTTTTTGGCCATTTTTGGTTGGAAGAACATTTGGTTTTGGTGGAACTCGCAGCTGCATTTTTAGGGTCTCCACATATAGAGCTTTGTCTCGGCTTTTGGGTGCCATGGCTGCGATGTGGGTCATTGGCATAGTTTTGGTTTTTGTTGGGTATTACGATAGCAGGTTCGTGATTTCTTGGGCTGTGAGTGGAAGTTTCCAGCACCCGCGGTCGATCACACCCCAAATGACAATCGACCGGTTTTTCAATATTTGCCTTGCATCCATGACAGTGTGCCCCCTTTCTTTGTCGCGGTCGATCGGGATTTGGCCACCAGTCGACCGGGGCTCTGTTTTGTGCGACTTTGTTGTTACTCTTTTTTTCTTATTTTTTATTTTCTTTTTCTTTTTCTTTCTTTAGTTAATTAGAACTTATCTCCCTTTTTCTTTTCTTTGTTAATTCTAACTTAGTATAAATAGGAGACTCGGTTTATTTTTGTAAATATCATGTCATATATTACATTTTTCGTTATCTTCTCTCTTAGAACCTGGGGTTTGTTATATTTGGGGATTTTTTGTTGGAGATAACCCCTCTCCTCATTTTCCACCAATAATGTAAGTGTTACTATTCATTGTCTCCTTTAAGTTGTATTCGCTTTATTTTCCATGCTTAATTAATTTTCATGCCTAGATAATTTTATTTGCTAAATTAATTAGTGGTGTGATTTAATTAATTAGTTAATTTATTTAATGTCATTTAATCTGCTTAGGGGCTAATTTAATATAGGTTGTGCCGGATTGAACCCATTATGGGTTGACATGTTGCTTTGCTTTAGTGATGGAGTTTACGAGTCTATTCCGGGTGCGTTGTCCTAGTTATTACGCCTAGGGGATTGGATGGGGCATATCATGTATGTTCCGTGCTTACGACCTTGCGTGCGTAATCTTTGGGGTATTTATTGACGCCAAAATTATATTAGGCATTTATGAGAATTTAGGGGCGTGACAATCCTTGGTTCAATTAACTGTCGAAACGAGACGCATTTATAATAACTCATCGTCCCATATAACCATTTTATACTAATTAACTCGGGGTGAGGGATATTCGACGCAACCTATAGTTTTTATTCTCTTTATTAATTTAGTTTAAATACACTCATGCCTAGTTTATCTTTTATTTCTTTTTAGCTAACAAATTACCTTTTACACTTTTATTTAGAATTATTAAACCAATTAAATTCTAACAACTCATCTCTCTGGATTTTCGATACTCGGACTTAGCCGTTATACTCCCTTTTTTATTGTAGTCATAAGTTCAGGTTTTTTTCTATTAAGGCGATGAATAGAAAATAAAGATCGACATTTGACACGCACTACTTTTCACCCTTAATCATGAGCCTTTCTCTTTCTCTTAGATTACGTTATCTTTCACAATGACTCGACTTACCCAAAATGAGGCTCTATCTACTATTTTGTTCTTTTGTATAATGACGTGACTTGAAAAATAGGACTTTATATTTTTCTACTTCCGTGCTCTTGCATAATAACTCGACTCACTAAAACAAGTCTCTCTGCATATTCCGTGCATGTGCATGATTATCTAACTTGCTAAAATTAGTCTTCAACCATGAGTTTTACCGTTTGAAAGGTACACATTACAAAATTACAATTGAGACGACAAACTGCAAACCAACAAACTAACAAACCTCCAACCATGATATGGAAGGACGCGGGTCACAGAACGAGAGTCTCTTTAGCAACATCGTTCATTCATAAACAAACTCTGTTATTAAGGGGCTACGTAGACATTCTGTTCCACTCCCTCAAAACAATGAAAGATTATGATGAAAACCATCACACTCCAACAAACACAAATAAATTCAAAACTCATGACTTAGGGCTTGGAAACCTAAGGAAACCCCTAAAACTTACAACATGTCCATAAACAAGACTCAACCCAAAAACTTGGTCAGATGACTGACATGTCCCACTGAGGTGGACCGACCGGTCATGCCTCTTGACAATTTTCCTATAAATAGAGGTTTCACCAAACAGTTCAATAAGTATTGGCTTCTCCTCCTAAATGTCTCATTTCAATTTTATTATTTTTTCTCCATAAAAACTCCAAAACTTTCTTCCTTTTTGTTTCCAACCCTTCCCTAACCAAACTCTCATCCTTATTCGCAAAAAACCATATACTTTTCATTCTTCTCACACAAACCCAAAATTTCCAAAACACACTCTTCTTGTTAAAAAAAAATTATTACGAAATAAGTTTTAGATTCATTATGACTGTAATTTGACGTTGGAGATGGTCACTCTCCGCCACCAGGCGTCATAATTAAAATACCATTCTTAGCATGTGATAGAAATATGAGACATTAAAAACTTTTTTTTTCACAATATATAATACAAAATTAGCTCCAATGAGTAAAAAACATTCACAAAATAAAATCCATCACCATGCTAACTACAAAATAAAACTCAACTCCAAAAGATAATTTAATACTTAAATCAATAATCCAACTACAAATCTCTAGCTGAAAATCATAAATAATTGTGGAACCGAAGGAGCGAACAAATCCATAAATAACTGTCTCATAAATAAAACGGTGAAATGAAAATATCGAAACTACTAAAGCAATAAAATAATTCCAGTTGCACTCCACGAATATTTAATCCAATCTATGCAGCTACTCTAGCAACTATATCAGAAATGTTAGTCAATGCAATGGGTCAGAGCCCACCACATGAATACCAGCTACTCCTCCCAATTAGGATCCATGAATCTACACATAATCATCATACGGCATAAATATAATAATAGAGTATTTAAAATTATAGGATATAAGAACATGCGAGTAAAATAAAACAATACTAACCCACATAACTAAGCCACCCAATTATTCAAGTCCAATTATGTGATTACAATAGTGAATTAACTCTAACCCTTTATCTTATAATTTAATTATTTAATTATTCTTATAAGTACAACGTCACTAAATTCAGTCAACATTTCTTTGGTCCCGCATATCCTCCTAACACGCTCAAGTTCAACACATCATACCCATACCCCTCATTATAGTGAGTCAACCCAATTTCATTATCTTTGCACATAGTCGAGAGCTTCCACGCACGACACGTCACTATAGCCAGTTAGCCCAATTATCATTAGTCTTTTACATACTCTTGATGCCAACACACACCCACGTTGTTATAGCTAGTCAGCTCAATTATCATTAGCCCTGCACATACTCATGATGCAAATTCATTTTTATACCCATTTATTATATTAGGCATTAATTATCAATTCTTACTTCTCTTATTCTCTTCATTTATAATTAGCCCTAGCCATATATAGGATATCACAACCTAAAACCATTAATTGTCCCATGCCTAGAGATCACCAACCAATAAGTATTACCTAGTCCATACCTAGGAAGAATACTACCAAATATCGCCACCTAGGCTCCCACCCAAACTAAAGGAATAATGTAACAATATATTATTTATCCCCAACCAGGAAATACCCAACCGTACTAGCATACACTCACTAGTCTCATACTTAGAAAGTGCCAACAACAATAAAGTCTAACTACTGGTCCCAAACCTAGCAAGTAACCTATAAAATCAGGGTGAAAGCATAACTACTCGCAAAATCTCAACGTTCCCACAGTGTAAAAATATTAACACGAACAATCCCAGATAAATCATAGTTTAATTTGTCAATTCTCTAATTAATCTTATGATTTCAATTTCATCCATCTAATCATATAATAACCAAGTTCTACCAAATAGTCTCATAAGTTGTCAAGTCCTATCATTTTAATACAAGTGATATTTTACTAGTTTAAAACATAATTCCATTTTAACATGCGTATAAATAATGTTACACAACAATAATTACGTTCTACAACTTACACATCAATATCGTAATTTACGAGCCAAAACATTATTCCAAGTTCGTATTTTAATTCTAACATGTGAATCATCCCACAAATATATTGTAACCCAAAGCACTAATCTAAACACGTGATTGTTTCAAGTCTTAAAATCATATTTTTAGATTTAATAAAAAAAGTCTCATATTTACTTTCAATTTTCCTAATTAATCTTCCTATTTAATTTCAAGAAAACATGATTAATTAAGTTTAGGCAATATCTAAAACATACAACTCTTAAGGGGAACAATAGAAATATTCATGCCTGATAAGAAGTCTCTTTGAAATGCTGATTATATAGTTTTGATCCTCTCAAAAAAATAGCAAAGACTACTTCTTGGTTGATCTTGAGAAAACTTGATTTGGATCTTCAAAACTTGCGTTGAAACTTATTTTTAATGGGATTTTGGTTTTCTAGAAGAGAGGAGAAAATAATTTGGCAGGGTACTTCTTTTTTAAAGAATTAAAAATGTTTGAAAAAAATCTAAATCCGAGCGTTTTTAATATAGGGGATTAAAAGAGTTTTAGACTAACACAAATTTTTAACAATAACTCAACCCACCACTTTGTCCCGGTGTGAATCAATTCGCCCCCAGGGCCAAATCGATTCGGAACCTGAGAAGATCCCAGGTTTGCCGATTTTGTTAAAAACTTAGAAAGTTTCGAATTTTCCCCAAATTTCAAATCCGATTAAAACCTTATTTCTTATATAACAAAACCAACATTTTAAAATATCAAAAAAATAATAATTCAAATGAAAATATTTTTTTGAATTTCAATTTATAGAAAGATGTATTTATTATGGTCCAAAATCACGGGGTGTTACATTCATTTGTTAAAAGGATGATTTCAAATCACTTTTCATCAAAATAGTTAATGAGCAAACCCATTTCATCAAATCACTTTTCATGAACATAAACTTCTCCACATTATCAAATTTAAACTCATTTCACTCTAAAACCATTTTGTGACATCAAATGGAGTTAATATCTTTCACATCGAGCCTTCGTAATAGGTAGAATTACTCATTTCCCCTTTCAAAAACTACATTGACTTTGAAATACTTTGTGCGAGTACGTAGAATCACTAGAATTGTTGTCCGAGTGAACAAGTACAACTTTGTACATATTTATCCTTTGTTTATACTACTTATTCACACAACGCACACTTCACTATACAATTTATCTATTTATATAACTTTTTCATTTTATTATTTCTTTTACATTGTAACATGCTGATATAAATATTTCACATCGACATTTGAGACCAAAATTTGGAGCGGGGGCCTAACACCTTCCAAATATGTAACCCAATTCCTAAACTTTCGACTTTCTAGTTAAACACGCAAATCACATGCCCTCACTAGGTTTCCACATAGATCTACAATTTTCTTTTGTCTGTTTTATGTAAAATAAACTAGTGACTCCATATTCTTAAAGAGAATGAAACGGTGACCATGTGTCACCTCAGAAGACCCTTCTCCATACGTCACGGATATGGCATAATTGGTTTCAGATTCTCACACTTAGGACTTCTCCTGTCTCAAAATTCTGAGATGCGGTAACCCCAAGAAGTCTGTATGAGCATACCCTTTTGGCAAGTCTTGGAAGAACAATATAATCCTCATAAAAAAATTTAGGTCTAGATGTCACTCCGTATTGGCCAGTGAGTAAAAAACATAGTTTAGTTCCCTGTAATAGCGGACAAAAGTTATAAATGTATTTGCACGAAGTTGTTTTATGGATTTCATTTCCCAAAATTTCTTATGGTGGTTTAACCCCATTATCGAGTAGATTGATTAATGAGAGAATCCGATTCAACCAAGAAGTTATGAAACTCCTTTTGAACATTAGCTTGAATCCCAAACAACATTCCATTTTCCTCAACTTAGATATTATTTCCATTCCAAAAAATAGGTTGAAACCAAATATGAATCTTCCTCAGTGATCTCTACAAATTGCAAATATGAATCTTCCTCTGTGATCTCTACAAATACCTTATCCTCCCATAGGTCTTGGGTTATTGCAACAACTATCCACATTTACTTTTATCTTTGAATATTTTTCCAAACTACTATCCTAACGTGTGTTAAAGAATTGATTTAAATCTTTAAGAGACCTACGTTAGCTGCCAAGTTTTTCTCCCTCTAATAAAGTAAATTTACTTTTAACATAAGGAATTTGAAGAAAGATGTTAATTTGTGAAATAATCTTCCTAGGTGACATTAGAGTTCCTTCAAAGAAATGTTACTTTCTCAACTTCCCAACAGATCAAAGCAGGGATAATTCTACAAAGTAAACCTGTGAGTGAAGAGGCCTTGCCTTTAAGCCATCAATAAAAGAGGACGCATCTCATAGAGTTCTAATGCTCAAAAAAGATGCAAAGTTGTGCCACACAGCTCTGTCTAAGGAAAATCCAAGAACAAATGTTCTAAACATTCACATTGATTCATATTCCTACATCAATGACGGATAGATGGTATCTGGAATCCAATTTGGCCAAGTACTTCATCCATTGGTAATCTGAAATAAAGGACTTTCCACATGAATATCGACACTTTATTGGTACACCAGGGTGCCAAATGTATGTGGACACTAAAGAAGTAGGCCTTTGTTGCCACCATGTATTACGGCTTATATCATCTCATTTTTAGAACACACAATTACTATGAGGGACCGTTTGACAATCATATTCCAAGGCTCGGAATCGAAATTGAAAGGACAACTTCAATTCTAAGGAATTGAAGTTGGCCTTCTAATTCCGATTCCATAGCTTGGAATTGGGTTGCCAAACGAAATCCTGAATCTTTGATTATTTCGATATATGTGTATATTTCCTCAGTATTTACATCATATTTTGTTCAATTTAGACTTCATTAGATTGGATCTATTAACTTCATATTTATAATAAAATTTTATGGAAGAAAATATCAAATATGATTAAACTAATAATAGTTTTTGTATGTGGATAACATGATCCAAACAATGCTTTATTAGTGCGTACGTACAACAATAGACTCATGGTATGCTTTCCTCAATTCAGGTACATAAATTTAGTTTGCATAATAGACAAATAGTATTATATAACTACAAAAAAAGTAAATATTGAAAAATTTGTCGTACTTCTATCCAAACATGCCATAAACTACTTCAATGTGCTCCATTGTATAAACTTTACCCTGTTACTATTATTTCCATTACACACCAGAAAATTGTCATCTTCTTCAGATGGACGGGTGGCCATAGACAACACCGTTGGTAATTATGTCTTGATGTTGTTTGGTGGTTTAAATAAAGGCAAACTCAGAAACCAATGCCAAGTGGTCACTACCCAATTTCTGCATGTGTAAGGAAACAAATCGTATATGCATATCGATAAAACACAAACTTGAATCATTGACAACCTTTTATGATATATTCAATCACATTAACATAAAATAGAAATTTTCATCCTGATTATTAATTCTAACAACTTAATTATGGGGCCAATTTGGTTGGTACTCAAGTGTCTTTCAACACGGTTTGTTTTATTGTATCGATAAGCTTAAATGTGACGTTTTTTCTTTCTATTTACTCACTATATATTAAATCTTTCTTATCCCTTCCTCCCACCCCCATTCTGAATAATTAGATGCCATGAGAAAAAGGGATATTCAAAGAACATCTCACAAATCAATACATTTCGTTTTCCAGCTGTTCATACAAATGAACTGTTTTTACTTTTATAATGCTTGATTATAAACATATTCTTTGGGAACAACTTCATCGTTTAAGAAAAATATTTCTTATCCACCTTCAAAAGAATTGGATTTCATGGGAACTAGAAAAGTAAGATAACATCTCACTAGGTCACTCCATATCTGTTTTTCCATTGTTTTTTCCACTTCTAGTAATATTGTTCTTCAATCTTTAACCAACTTTATAATAAAAGGCACCCCTAGTTAAATTGTTGGAATTAATCTTACTGATAAAATATCATATAAAAGTCAATGTTGTTCATGACTTACATTTAAATAAACTAACTAAAATATGTAATTTATTTGAAGGGAAATTACAAGTATTGTGGCGTATTTTGGCTCCCCGGTGGCTTCCCGTTGGTTCACAACTGTGTTGGGAGAAAAATAGATTTTTCTCGACATTTACAAAATTGCCCTTTTGAGGAAAAATTATAAATAGAAGCCTATTTTCTGTTTTGAAAGGTAGTGCTATTTTTCCAGCATTAGAGTGAACATTTTGTGAGTTTTCAAAGAGAAAAGTGAGTGAGTTCTTAGAGAGATAAAAAGTGTGAGTGTGTAAACTTGTGGTTCCTCCATTTATCAAAGAAAGAAGAAATCCTGCCATTGTGGATATAACCCTTGTTTGGATGAACCGCATTATATTGTTGTCATTTCTTTGCTTTGATTGCTTGTGTGTTCTTGTTATCCAACTTGTTGATGCTTGGTTGGATTCATTTTTAGTTTGCACACTTAGTTTTCATTAGGAACAAGGTCACCAAGTGTTTTGTAAAATTTTGAAGTGAGTTTTATGGTCCTTGTTGCTTAACATGGGTCTATTTTTGTGCAACAAATGGTATCAGAGCTTTGGTTGCTTGGTTTGCTCGGTATTTTGGTTCGTCTTGAATCAATTTAAGTGATATTGGCATAAGTTCTAGAATTTGTTCCCAATAGTGGAAGAGGTATCGCGTACTCTCGAATCAACTTCTACAAGCGGAGGCTCTAAGAAGTGGGATCCTAGTTATGGATCCGGAGGCTTAATGAAGTTTCAGATAAAACCTTTTGATGAGAAAATTAATTTTGGCTTGTGACAAAGAAGGATACAGGGTGTTCTTATTCAACAACGGTTGGTTATAGCATTTTTGGTTATAGAGAAGCGTCCGGTGGATATGACCGAAGCCAAACGGAGTGATATTGATCAAATGATGATTTCTTCAATTGAAATTTATATCACGGATGATGTGCTCGATCACGTGGTATCGAAAACTACGTCCAAGGGCATGTGGGATCAATTGGAGGAGATTTATTTGGGCAAGTTTTTGTCAAATAAATTATTTCTAAAGAAGATGCTCTTCAAGTTAGAAATGAAGGAGGGCGGTGATATGATGAAGCATATAAATGTATTCAATGCTTTGATCAACGATTTGAACAGGATTGATGTTCAATTTAACGAGGAGGATCGAGCGTTGTTGCTGCTTTCTTCGTTTCCCGATTCATATGAGCACTTTGTCACCACACTTATGTTTGGAAAACTACTCTCAAGTTCAATGATGTAATGCAGGACATCATTTCTCACATGTCCATGAAGAAGAAAAATGTTAGCGGTGGAGGTAGTTCATCTTCTCAAGGTGAAGGATTGGTAGCCAAGGTTGGTGGTGATGGACGAAGAGTAAGGTCAGAGTCTCGGGGTGCAAATAATCGGGGATTTCAAAGGTCTCAATCTCGAGACATTAACACGGTTGAGTATTTCAAGTTCCATAAAAAGGGTCACTTTAAACAGAATAGTCTGGAGTGGAAAAAAGATGATAAGAAAGGAGACGCTACTAAGGATATGGCCGGTGTTGCTACTTTAAAGGAAGGCGAAGAGGTTCTTACTTGTTTTTCCACCGATCACGTTGATGGTTGTATTCTAGATTTCGTATGTTCATACCACATGTGTCCGAACCTAGAATGGTTTGAGGATTACAAGTTCAATACCGGTGGTGAGATTCTTATGGGAAATAATGCTACGCGTAAAGTAGTGGGAATCGGTTCGGTGCACATAAAAATGTGCGATGGGGTTGTACGAACCTTAAGTGAAGTGAGGCACGTTCCAAAACTTAAAAAGAACTTGATTTCCTTAGGCGCACTCGATTAAAAGGGTGTGTGATTCAAGCCGAGGGTGGGGCTTTGATGGTGAAAAGGGGATCGATGGTGATTTTGCACAGCACAAAGTTACCAAACAATCTTTATAGATTGAAGGGAAATATGGTAGTGGGTGGAGCGACAGTCTCCACGGAGACAGAAATCGACGAGCTACAATTGTGGCACATGAGACTTGGTCACATGAGCCAACGGGGCATGGAAGAACTTCATCGACGAAAGTTGTTGAAAAGGATGCACGGATGCAAGCTCGGTTTTTACAAGTATTGTGTGATGGGAAAGCAAACTCGAGTACAATTCACTATATCTACGAACAAGAGTAAAAGGATTCTTGACTATATTTATTTTGACATGTGTGGTCCTTCGGATGTTGTTTCCATAGGCAGCTTTAGATACTTTGTGACTTTCATAGATGATTATTCACGAAAAGTGTGGGTCTACTACTTGAAGGAAAAATTAGAGGTTTTTGAGAAGTTCAAGGAGTGGAAAGCCATGATGGAGAATCAAACGACGAAGAAGGTTAAGTATTTGAGGAGCGACAACGGGGATGAGTATAGAGATGGTGGTTTTCTCAAGTATTGTAAAGATGCTGGAATCACAAGGCACTTTATTGTTAAGAAGACTCCACAACAAAATGGGGTGGCGGAGAGGATGAACCGCACCATTATGGAAAGGGCAAGGTGCATGAGGTTTCATGTCGGGTTGTCAAAATCATTTTGGGTAGCATCTCTTGATCACGTCGTGTATTTGGTGAATCGGTCAACAAATTCGACTCTTGGTTTGAAGTGTCTAGAGGAAGTATGGTCGGGCACGAGGTCGACTACACTAATTTGAGGGTGTTCGGATGTCCAGGGTAGGCTCACATTCCTAGTGACGAGAGGACCAAAAAATGACCCGAGAACTCACCGATGTATTTTCCTAGGCTATGGAAAAAGGGTAAAGGGTTCAAGCTTTGGGATCCGTCTACAAGGAAGCTAGTTGTTAGAAGGGATGTGAGGTTTGATGAGATATCCATGTTAAAGTCCAACGAGTTTCTGGAAGTTATCGATGATGGTGGTGTTAGAACCGTCGAGATTCCTTTGGTATTTTTGTGATCATCAACCACCTATAGTGATGGTGAATCTACTAGAGGTTTAAGTGATTCTCAACCGAGTGATGACACGGTTGAGGTGGAGCCGAATGAGGATGATTTAAAAGAAGAATCGATTGAGGTGGAGGACACTCAATGGGTGGAGCAAGTGCCATCCATAGCACGTAACCGAGAGCGTAGGGAGATCAAGCCACCATCTAGGCTTGGTTGGGAAGAGGTTAATTACGCTCTCCCTTCTAGTGAGGGTGATCTAATGACATTAATTGTGATGTCAAGGCGAGTTGGATGGGTGCTATGTCAGAAGAGATGGAAGCTCTACGAAAGAACTTTGTGTGAGAGTTGGTTCCTAAACCCAAGGGGCAACACATCGTTGGCTCTAAGTGGGTGTATAGGAAGAGATAGGCAATTAACAAAATATAAGAACCGAAGTACAAGATAATGCTAGTAGTGAAGGGGTTTTCACAAAAGGAGGGGATTGACTATGATGAGATATTTTCCTCGGTGGTGAGGCATACTTCGATACGAGTGTTGTTAGCAATGGTAACTCAATTCGATATGGAATCAGAGCAAATGGATGTGAAAACGGATTTTCTTCATGGTGATTTAAAGGATCTTATTTACATGGTGCAATCGGAGGGGTTCAAGTAAGTGGGAAAGGAAGATCATGTGTGCCGGCTTAAGAAGTCATTGTATGGGCTTAAACAGTCGTCACGACAATGGAACTTACGGTTCGACATCTTCATGTTGCGGGTAGGTTACACGAGGTGTGATCACGACCATTGTGCGTATTTTTGAGTTTTTGAGGATGGTTAATTTGTTTTGTTAATGCTCTATGTGGATGACATGCTCATTGCATGTCGGGACATGTCACGAATAACGGAGCTCAAGGAAAAATTGAGACGGGAGTTTGACATGAAGGATCTTGGTGCGGCGTAAAAGATTCTTGGTATGGAGATTAGATGAGATAGAAAAGTTGGAAAGTTGTGGTTATCTCAGAAAAATTATATTTTGCATGTCATAGGGAAATTTGGCATGTTGGATGCCAAGGCCCCTTCTACCCTGTTAGCTTCACATTTTTCTTTGTCTGCAAAGCAATGTCCCTCTACGGATGATGAGTTAGAGGAGCTGGCTTCAATGCCGTATGCTTGTGTCGTGGGTTGCCTTATGTATGATATGGTTTGCACGAGGTCGGATATCGCCCAAGTCGTGGGTGTGGTTAGTAAGTACATGTCGAATTTGATAAAAGAGCATTGGAATGCGGTGAAATGGATTCTTCGATATCTGGAGGGAACCAAGTAGATGGCCATTGTGTTTGAGCAGAAGAAAGCGGTCGAGTTTGTTGCGGGTACGTGGATTCGGATTATGAGGCGGATCTTAATAAGCGGAGATCTACATCGGAGTATGTATTCACTAATGCTAGCGGGCCGATATCTTGGAGATCCATGTTAAAAGCGACAAGTACTTTGTCTACTACGGAGGAAAAGTATATAGCACTTACGGAAGCATCAAATGAGGTGGTTTGGTTAAAGATTTTGGTGGGTGAATTGGGGATAAAGCAAGAGAGTGTTCGTCTTCATTGTGATAGTCAAAATGCTATGAATTTGGCTAAGAATCAAGTATATCATGCATGCACAAAACATATTGATGTGCGGTATCATAGAGTTCTAGATTGGGTTAATTCCGGCGAGGTTTTGATTGAGAAGGTGCACACGGATGAGAATGCAACAGATTTCCTCACCAAACCTGTGACTACGGAGAAGTTTAGGCATCGCCTAAAGTAACTAAATCTCACTTCTTGTTAAAGTTCGAGGAGAGGCTCCTCGGTTAGGTGGAGCCGCATTGAGCTTTGGTATATTTTGAGGTGATCTTCAAGTAGGTTCAATGGTTTTCATTCCCGATTTTTAGTTAGATCATCCGGATCGCCAAGATGGAGTTTGTGCCGTATTTTCGCTCTCTCGTGGCTTCCCGTTGGTTCACGGCTTTGTTGGGAGAAAAACAGATTTTTCTCGATATTTACAAAATTACCCTTTTGAGGAAAAACTATAAATAGAGGCCTATTTTATGTTTTGAAAGCCAGTGATGTTTTTCGAGCTTTAGAGTGAACATTTTGTGAGTTTTCAAAGAGAAAAGTGAGTGAGAGCTTCTTGTTTAAAGATTAGTTCTTGTGCTTGGTTTGTGAGTGACTTTATTGCAGAGATAAAGAGTGAGTGTGTAACCTTGTGGTTCCTCCATTCATCAAAGAAAGAAGAAATCCTACCATTGTGGATGTAACCCTTGTTTGGGTGAACCACGTTATATTGTTGTCATTTCTTTGCTTTGATTGTTTGTGTGTTCTTGTTATCTTACTTGTTGATGCTTGGTTGAATTCATTTTGAGTTTGCATACTTAGTTTTCATTAGGAACAAGGTCTTGGGTGTTTTTCACACACCAAGTGTTTGGTAAAATTCCGAAGTGAGTTTTATGGTCTTGCTTGCTTAACATAGGACTGTTTTTGCACAACAAGTATGAGGTAGTCCCGGATTAAAATGACCTTTGTATTGGATAATTTTAGCAAAATCAAGCATATAAAAAAAATTACAACTGCCATGCTCCACTATTTATTTATCGATGAACAAATTTGATTTTATCTAAACTTAAATGTCAGACAAATGAAAAAAGTGTTATACCTTGCATGGAAGCCCGCGTGTCTTCTTTAAGATATTAATTGGAATAGTATCTAAAACTCTTGTAGGATTAAGTCCATCTGAGTACCTTTATCAAGAATATGAGATGCATTTAGCTATCGTTACCTCTGTCACCATAATGAACTTGTGGTGAAATCACTGCTAGAAGTAATGAGCAAAATTATTTACCATAGATAGTCAACAGTTCCAAGGAATTTCGAGTGGTATGAAGTTGCTAAAGGTTCACCGTTAGAGCATCTTGTTTTAGTAGATGCCTAAGAAAATGCATTTTAACAACTCAAGTCCCAACATAAATTTATTGAGTAAAGGGTATTGAAAAAAAAGAACTTTCCAATATTGGGACAAAGAATATCAATACCTTTACTGTGGCATATGAGCTATTAAGCTTCAATGGGTGCACAACTACTTGGCAATCAGGGCTTCCAGTTGCGACTTTAACATCTTCATCAGACCAACAATCGGTCGAGAATCTGAGATAAAGTAAATCTATGCGTATAACTTTCAATTTTATCATATCAAAAGAATTGTCAAAATAGAACCTAAACATGGAAAATGTATGTATATGTATATGTATATGTATATGTATATGTATATGTATATGTATATGTATATGTATATGTATATGTATATGTATATGTATATGTATATGTATATGTATATGTATATGTATATGTATATGTATATGCACATGTTAAAACCTTTACTTTGTTGTGTCCAAATACATTATATATACATAGACAAGATGATTAAGAAACTTAATGGACTTTTCAATATAGTATTCATCTAAGTGTAATATTTAATTTCACAGTAGTAAAGCCTTCTAATTAAGTTACATATAAGCTTTTCATAAGTTAAAAATGCTACTTATAGTTGATTCATATTAAAGAGTATTGGGAGATTTTGAAGTTTAGGAAACCATACTCACATGACCCGCCTATTTCATGGCTAGAAGGAAATCAAAATTGATATTCAGATATTCCATTTCCAAATATAATCCACCACACATAAAGTCCAATCAACTCATAAAATATCATGGTCTTTAAGCTATTTAAATATATTTGTTTTTATGTCATATATATATATATATATATATATATATATATATATATATATATATATATATATATATATATATATATATATATATATATATATTACTTGATTCATTTCATATCAAGTAAATTGTAAATAAAATACACCATATTTTCTAATTGAACAATGCCTAAACTAATTAATAACAATTTGGAATGATTAAATGAATGTTTGAGGAACAACCCTCATGTTAACTTAAGCAGAGTAATACCTACACATGCACTCACTTTATATATGATTTGAAATCATGAATGCTAAAATTTCTCAAATTAAGATTTTTTTAAATTGACCAAGTCCATTGTGTAATGGAAATAAGGTATTCCAGTTTAAAATTTTTTAAATGATGTATATAAGGGGTTATTCACAAAGGTTTTTACATAATTATATGAAGGCTTATAATACTGTTTGGTGTCCATAAAATTGAATGAAGTTTTCGTTACACAAAATACTTGATCTTAGTAGTTAATAACTTGTGTCTTCGAAAACTCTTAAATATTGGTTGTTAGGATGTGTGGATAAAACCATATCATCAAACTTTGGTTTGGTAAGAGTTCAACATGTCATATATAAATGTAATGGATCCTTCACTAGTCATGAGTCTTTTTTTCAGATATTACCCGATTGGAGAGTTTTTAAAATAAAGGAGTAAGAGCTTTAGTAATAAAAGCTTAAAAGCTTATCCCACATTGGAAGTGTGTGGAGAAAAGTGGGAAGCTAACCCAATATAAAAGGGAAAGTCTCCCACATTGAAAAATGAGTAAAGCTAAGTGATACCCACTAAGATATAAAAGGAGTGGGCAACCTTTGAGTCCCACATTGGAAAAATATTAAGAAAGTGTGCACTTAATAAGTAGAAATGGAAGATGAAGAGTTACTTCATCTAGAGTTTAAGAGGCTACTCAAAAGACCTCCAATACGGTGTGAAGCACGCGCATGCGCGCGTGCGGGGGTAGTGGGCTGTAGAGGCACTAGTGGCGCACTTTGCACTTGATCGCGGTAGCTCGAGCGCCATCACTTTTTGGTGGATATGTGTAATACCGTTTCGGTATTACTGTACCTGTTCAGAAATTATTTAAGACTGTTGGTAATTAACAGTCATATCATTTCGTAATTAAGTAAAGACTGTTAAAACTTGAGATGCATCCTTTCATTTCTTATAAATAAAGGCATCCTATTTCGAAATTACACATAATTAAGATTGACCCAGTTTCGAATTTTTCAGCCCTTGCAATTACTCTCTTATAATTTTCAGGAGGTATAAATTATCTTATTCCGTTTTGTGCACATAAACAGAATAAGAAGTTGATTAACTGTTCTTCGCTGCTGCATCCAAAGGTTGTCTTCAAATATACAAGTTGTAGACAGTGCAAGTTGCTTCATTGTATCTTGAGTACGGATTTGCGAATTCCCATTTGTATACTGAAGTTATTCGTGTGGGGAAAATACTGCATTTAGGAAAGTGACATCGCGCCTTGAAGTTTTCCAGAATCTATTCAGAAGTTACATTATCGTATTGAAGTTTACATTATTGTGATATATAAAGAGTTCCATTTCTGTATTTACATACATATTATCCAACAATCTAAATACAGTATCACCAGAAATGGCAGACTCTTCCAAATCACTTCGAGAAATAACATAAGGCTTTGTCAAGTTGGACTATTTTGATGGTGGTAATTTTTTGCGTTGGCAGAAAAAGGTTCACTTTCTCTAACAATATTGAAGATTCTGTATGTCTTATCACAACCGAAACCAAATGAAGACGAAGTTGAAACCGTGGAACAGACTGGGCAACGAATAAAATGGGAAACCGATGATTACATGTGTCGTGGTCACATTCTCAATGCACTTGCTGATAATTTGTTCGACTTGTACCAAAATATTGGGACTACGAAAAATTTATGGGACACATTGGAGGCCAAATATCTTACGAAAGATGCTACAAGTAAGAAGCTCATTATCGGTCAGTTTTTAAGCTTTAAAATGCATGATAATTGGCCTGTGCTAGAACAATTTCATGACATCCAACGCATCTTAAATCATTGCAAGCTTAAAAATTTTAATATGGATGATAATGTAATTATCTCTACCATAATTGAAAAACTTCCTCCTTCATGGAAAGATTATAAGAAAGAACCCAAACATAAAAAGGAAGATCTTTCACTTGAAGAATTAGAGACTCATTTAAGAATTGAACAAGAGTCTCGAATTCTATATGGTAAAGAGAAACAGGAAAATTCTGTTTCTAAGGTCCATGTGGTGGAGGAAGGAAAGGAGAAAAAATATGGCAATCATGGAACAAATAACAAGCGAAAGAATTCTTCAAATAATTCTAAAGCAAATAAAAAGAAGAAAGGAAATTATTTTCATTGCAATAAATCAGGTCACTTCAAGAAAGATTTTCGTGAGTTCAAGAAACTAAAAGAAAAAGGAGGATCATCAGACACAAAGTAAAAATTTGCTGCTATAATATCCGAGGCTAATATTCTTGGAAAAGATAACTCTTGGTGGATTGATTTTGGTGACACAAGGCATGTATGTAAGGACAAGAGTTTGTTCTCTGCCTATGAAGCTGTGGAAGGAGATGTTCTCTATATGGAAAATTCTTCAACTGCTTCGGTTAAAGGCAAAGGGGTAGTGGATCTCGAATTCACTTTCGAAAAAATCTTTAGTCTCACCAATGTTTTTCATGTTCCGAATGTTAGGAAAAATTTAGTTTCTAGAAGTCTTCTTAACAAATTTGGCTTTAAGCTTGTATTTGAGTCAGACAAATTTATTATGACTAAAAGTGATACCTTTGTAGGCAAAGGTTATTTGTATGAGGGCATGTTTAAGCTTTATCAATGAAAAAGATTATTTTGCTTATATTATTGATTGTCTTTCATTATGGCATAGCCGTTTAGGACATATTAATACAAAGACAATGCATTTCATGGTTAATTTAAATTTAATTCCTAAATATGAGGATGATATGAATGAAAAGTGTAAAATATGCATGCAAATAAAAATAACAAGATTGCCTTTTCCAAAAATAGAAAAAACTACATCTTTGTTGCAATTAGTACATAGTGATGTTTGTGATTTGCATGGAATTATTTTTCTACATTTATTAATGACTTTTCAAAATATTGTTACGTATATCTTTTAAACTCTAAGGATTATGTGCTTAATAGATTTAAGAATATAAAAATGAAGTTGAAAATCAATGTGATACTAAAATAAAATATCTTAGATCTGATAGAGGTGGTGAATATCACTTTCCTCTATTTTGTGAACATATGGGTATTATACATGAAGTTACTGCATCTTATACACCACAACAAAATGGAGTAGCAGAAAGAAAAAATAGGACACTAACTGAAATGGTTAACGTTATGCTTTCTTATTCTGGTTTTAAGTAAAGGGTTTTGGGGAGAATCACTTTTAACTGCGTGTAATATTCTGAATAGGATACCTGTTAAAGATAATAAGAAAACTCCTTATGAATTATGGAAGAATAGAAAACCTAATTTAGGTTATATTAAAGGTTGGGTTGTAGAGCTATTGTAAGACTACCTAAAACTAAGAGAAAGAAATTAGGAAGTAAAGGCGTTGAGTGTATTTTCATAGGTTATGCACAACATAGTAAAGCCTATAGATTTTGATTCTATTGAGGTAAATACTATAATTGAATCTAGAGATGCAATTTTTTATGAATAAAGATTTTCTTCTATTTCTAGAATAAATAATGAAAAAGATGTAAACACTCCTTCACAATTACCTGATACTCCAGCAGTAGAATAAGAAGAGATTAGGAAAAGTAAAAGACCTAGAAAAGAAAAAATCGTTGGTCCCGACTTTGTAGTCTATCTTGTTGAAGGAACTAGAGACACACCTTGTAATCAATTTGATTTGACTCTTAGTGTTGAAATAGACCCACAAACTTATAGTGAGGTAATTAAGTCTATAGAATCAGAATTTTGGAAAGAAGGTATAAATGATGAAATGGATTCAATCATGGGAAATAAAGTTGAAAGTTAGTAGATGTACCTCTAGGGTATAAAACTATCAAGTGTAGATGGATTTTAAAAAAGAAAATAAAAATAGATGGAACAATTGATAAATTCAAGTCTAGATTGCTTGCTAAAGGTTTTACACAAAAAGAAGGAATTAATTATTTTGATACCTATGCACTAGTTTCTAGAACATCTACTATTAGAATTTTAATTGCATTAGCATTTATATATAATTTTGAGATTCATCAAATGGATGTGAAAACTGCCTTTTTAAATGGTGACTTAGAAGAAGAAATTTACATGGAACAACCTGAAGGGTTTGTTATGCATGGACAAGAAAATAAAGTATGTAAACTTATTAAGTCCTTATATGGCCTAAAATGAGCACCTAAACAATTGGGTGAAAAATTTGATAAAGTCATTATTTCTTATGGTTTTAAAATTCATGAATATGATAAGTGTGTTTATAGTAAATTTGCTTATGGTAAAGGAGTGATAATTTGTTTATATGTAGATGACATGTTAATTCTTGGTACTGATTTAGAAAGAATTAATAATACAAAGAGTTTTTTGTCTTCTAAATTTGATATGAAAGATGTGGGTGTAGCTGATGTCATATTAAGAATGAGAATAATAAGGAAAGATAAAAATATAATTCTCACTCAATCTCATTATATTGAGAAAATTTTAAAGAAATTTAATCAGTTTAGTTGCACACCTGTTAGTACACCTTTCAAACCACAGCTAAAGATGATCCCTAATACTAGTATAGGTATTTCACAATTGGAATATGCACGAGTAATTGGTAGTTTAATGTATGCCATGATTTGTACTCGACCTGATATTGCATATGATGTTGGTAAATTAAGTAGATATACTAGTAATCTTAGTTTATTACATTGACATGTTGTCAATAGAATATTAAAATATTTAAAAGGAACTATGGACTATGGTATATACTATAGTGGATATCCTTCAGTATTATAAGGTTTTTCTGATGCCAGTTGGATAACTGAGCGAGAGGATCATTCCTCAACAAGTGGATGGATTTTCACTCTTGGTGGAGGAGTTGTTTCTTGGGAATCAAAGAAACAAACTTGTGTACTGATTCTACTATGGAAGCTAAGTTTGTAGCATTAGCTGCAACTAGTAAAGAGGCACAATGGTTAAGGAATTTATTGATTGAAATTCCAGTTTGGCCAAAACCAATGCCTCCAATATCTATACATTGTGATAGTGAGTCTACACTTTCCAGAGCTTATAGTAAAGTGTACAATGGAAAATCTAGACATACTGGCCTGAGGCATAGTTATGTCAGACAAATGATTACAGATAGTGTAATCACAGTGGATTATGTAAAATTAAGTCAAAATTTAGCTGATCCTTTTACAAAAGGTCTTGCAAGAGGACTGGTGTCTAAGGCATCATTAGGGATGGCACTAAAGTCCATTAATAATAATCACTCTTGATGGAAACTCAACTTGAAACTTGATATATTCAAGTCTCAAGTTCAATGATTAAAGTACATCACACGACGTGATTGTAAGCACTACAAAATCAAACATCCGAAGGATAAGTGCTTAGAACATGTAATGAATAATGAAAGAGGATGAGTTTAACCTTAATAGATTTGTGGTGTTTAATTACATGGATACCTATGATAATCTACCTATATGAGTGTGGAAGTGGTGCCGCTTCCTATGAGAACTGGGCTTGACTCTAAAGCACTCACGAAATCAAGGTACAGACACAAGGCCTAATACATGTGTCGGCTTATATGGATAATCAATGACTAAAAGATATGTGTGTCAAGACAAATCCCGATGATCAATATGAATTGATAGTTCAAAGACAGGTCTAATATACTTTCATGGTTAGCCTTGAAGAATCTTCATAGGGTATTGGTTCAAGTCGTGAGACACCAATGCTTGTACACAGTCTTATAGACAATTAAAGATTTACAAAACTTATTTTGAAAATTGTGGAGGAATGTTGGAGAATTTTTAAAATAAGTGAGTACGAGTTTGGGGAGCAAAAGCTCAAAAGCTTGTCCCACATTGGAAGTGTGTGGAGAAAAGTGGTAAGCTAACCCAATATAAAAGGGAGAGTGTACCACATTGGAAAATGAGTAAAGCTGAGTGATACCCACTAAGCTATAAAAGGAGTGGGCAGCCTTTGAGTCCCACATTGGAAAAATATTAAGAAAGTGTGCACTTAATAAGTAGAAATGGAAGATGAAGAGTTACTTCATCTAGCATTTAAGAGGCTATTCAAGAGACCTCCAATATGGTGTGAAGCACTGTACGCACACACATGCGCACACGTGCACGAGGCAGTGGGCTGGAGAGGCGCTAGTGGCTCACTTTGCACTTGATCGCGGTAGCTCGGGTGTGGTCACTTTTTGGTGGGTTCGTGTAAAACAGTTTTGGTATTACTATACCTGTTCGAAAATGGTTTAAGACTGTTGGTAATTAACAGTCAAACCATTTCGGAATTAAGTAAAGACTGTTAAAACTTAACAATTATGACTCCTGAGATGCAGCCTTTCATTTCCTATAAATAAAGGCATCCTATTTCGAAATTACACATAATTAAGATTAACCCAGTTCCGAATTTTTCGTCCCTTCCAATTACTCTCTTATAATTTTCAGGAGATATAAATTATCTTATTCTGTTTTGTGCACATAAACAGAATAAGAACTTGATTTACTGTTCTTCGCTCCTGCATCTAAAGGTTGTCTTCAAATATACAAGTTGCAGACAGTGCAAATTGCTTCATTGTATCATGAGTACGGATTTACGAATTCCCATTTGTATACCGAAGTTATTCGTGTGGGGTAAACACTGTATTTAGGAAAGTGACATCACGGCTTGAAGTTTTCCATAATCTATTCCGAAGTTACATTATTGTATTGAAGTTTACATTACTATGATATATAAAGAGTTCCATTTATGTATTTGCATACACATTATCCAACAATCTAAATACAGTATAACCAGAAATGGCAGACTCTTCCAAATCACTTCGACAAATAACAGAATCCTTTTATGTTAACTTTATTAGTTAAGGGTATTATGTTACTTATCATCGACCTCCCATAGTATACAAAGGAGATCTTATTTTGTACAATTTGGAGAGTATGAATGATGACTTGATAGATTGTTTATTGCCTAATTTCTTCTTGTTGCTGTTGTTTTCATTGTGTAGTTGTTGTATTTTGATGGATCCCTCCTGCATATTAAAATGGTATCAGAGCATGGTTTATTTGAACCATATCTTTTGTCAATTTAGAGTTTGGTATATGGGGGAGATTTGGAGTAATTGGGATAACGGGGGGATTAACCCTTGGGTGGAAACAACCATTTACTACCCAACATTGTGGACACCCCGATTTTCAATCGAGGTGTGGGTCAGTTTATACCATTTGATAGAAAACCTTCAAACTACACCCAACTAAAACCCTAAGAAAAAAAGTGACAAATTACCCTAAAAGAAAACAAAGAAGGTCAAAACCACAAGGACGGAGGAACTGGAAAAGACCCTAAAACCTTTTTGGTGGGTCCTTTAATGGAACGATTAAAGTCTCGAACGGTCATCTTCCTTTGACCAAACGGTTAATGCCTCCCCCCCCCCCCCCCCCCACCCCACACACATTTAATGATTACTTAATCAATGCAATCTTACCAGTGGCCCTACACGTTTCCCCCCTATTTACCATACACATGGCATCCTTTTTAACCAAACGACCAAAGGAGGCCAATCGACCCCTATAAAAGGAAGTCCCCACCAACCTTGAAAATCACCCCAAAATCCAACATTGATTCGATTTTCTAACTTTCTTCAATCATGAGCGTCGTAGATACTCGAGCTCGTTCTGAAAAGTCCCGAGTGAAGTTCATACTTCAAAGAAGTCGCTTTCCCCCAAGGAAAGTTCATACTTTCGAAAAGTCACTTCCCCCGAATGAAGTTCGTATTTCTAAAAAGTCGCTTCCCCTAAGTAAAGTTCATACTTCTGAAAAATCGCTTCCTTTGAAAAACAAAGGAAAACCTTTGCATGCGTCCCACGAAAATCGATGCTTACAAACGGAGCTTTGCCTAAGGTCACCTCAAAAGGGGGCACTCCCTCGAAAAAAATTCGACTTATGCTACAAGGGTAAAGAATATCTACAAAAATCTCGAGTCAAATACCCCATATATATATTGTAATAAACGATTCATATTTGTTTATCTCATTTAGTAAGCATGTGTAGGAAGAAGACCTCACCTCCAAATCAATCAAAAGAAGATCCCAATCCATCATTCAATGTGCTTGAGAGAACAATAAGCATTCCTATTACCAATCATTCAATAGAATCCTTCCTCCCAAAAAAGAAAAAGAATGTTGATTCAGAAAGACGAAAGGATTGAACAAAGATGGATTCAAGTCAAGTACAGGAAGGTGAATGGGGATCGAGTTTGCACTTTACAACCTTTATATTTTAAAGCCTATTTTTTTAACCCAGCACCTCTGTTTATTGAAATGACATACGCATATGTTAATCAAACGAAATAACTAAATAAAAAGATTAAAATATACTTTTCAAAATCGTTCTTAGGAATGTGTTAGTGAGCTGAGTAAATATAAAAATTTACGAAACCAAAGTCTAAAATCGGAATATTCTCACTTCTTCTCCGAGCGTACAAAGCGCATCTCTAAGACAACACCCCTGAATATGTATTTTCTTAAAAATACTTGTCAAGCATTGACCTTTGATTAATATATTTTAAAAATATAAATATAACAATCTAGCAAAACAGAATTGTTATATTAAGGACTCACATCCGTAAATACCATAATGTTTTATTTTGTATATCCAGTTTCCCATCGCCTACACCTGTAAATATGTCTCGTTTATTGGAACTACGTTGGCTTTGATCCCAAGTCTTCTTGGGTACGTAGGATTTATACTGAACGAAAGTCGTGAAGTTCAAGCCTCATAATACATCTCTCGGTATATTATTTCTTATAGATGACTCCATTTCAAGTCCAAATCCCCTTTCTCCATTACCTCAAACATCCCGAGGACTACGACACCTCTAGGATTTTAGCTATGTCGATAAGCGATACATAGATCTATATCAGTGGCTTCTGTTCCACTCCAACCCCAAAGTGCGGTGTTTTAATCGGTTTCTTCACCGTAAAACATTACATCTTTTATACAACTTCCCTTCTACACCTCTAAACTAGCCCGAACAACAATACTTTCCTGTTAGTGATCACCAAATGATTATAATATGATATGCTAATATCGACGATTTTCAGGCCCACTCCCATTCTGAACCTCCACCGAAGCTACCCTCTGTCCTACATATTGTTTCTCCCCCTATTAAGCCAAGTTTTACACTTGCACACACATATATTTGGAGCACGTGTATAACTGACTTATGTATGCTTTGATCTCGTGGCTACACGAATACGTAGGCGCAATACCGAATCCTTCTTGTGAGAACAAGCCTCCATAATATATACATCTATATGTTGTCGTAACAGAGATGCATCCTTTTCTTATTTCTTACCTTTCAATATGTACTCAAACCTTGAATGAGATATCAAACTATATCAAGCCGTAAATTTTCACGAATAAACAGACATTAACTTAACGTCCACCCGTTAACCAAGACGAGCTTCCTCTCACCCTTACATACATTCACAACCACCCATTACCCAAGACGAGCTTCCTCACACACTTACATGCATATTAACGGCCACCCTTTATACGAGTACAGAGTCATACACAAGCACTATCGTGTACCCCCACTGGTTTAAGTGATGTTTGTATACCTCTCATTAATACCATTTTCATAACTAATCACTTATCTGCATTTTAAGAGATTCCCAAACTAAGGTCTCTAATTATGTTCAAAAATAAAAATAAAAAGTAATCACATAATGTTAAAGGGATAATAAGCATATAATTATGGAACCATAAAGAACAAGTGAGTGACTAATACCTTCACCACTCCTAACCCGGTTCCCAAATCCCAGAATAAGAATCTTTAGACAACTGCATACTTAAACTTGCCTTAGGATTAGCCCAAAGGAGATAACCCAAACCTTTTTGTTTGGTTTTATATAAAACAAACTAGCGAATCTGAACAACCGATAACCTCATGCGTGGAATATACTTAGTCTTGCGCCTAAATTGGCGCAGGCGACAAAAATTAGATATGGTGTCTAACAACTTCTTAGAGAAAATTATCGAACCACCAAAATGAGAACCCGACCTTGGGGAGAAACGGAGGATAGAGAGATAAGCACTCTTACATCCCCATGGGGATCAAAGTAACTAAGTCGCACTTCCCAAATGACACGACGGTCCTGCTCCTCCCGAGTCCCATTTTGGGACCCATAATACCACAATGGCGACTCCATTAGGGATAAATCAAGAGAATCGAACTATCCTTATGCTTACTTTATGCTATGCTTAATATCACTCCTTTGCATGACTAATTTACGAAATTTTATAATTGTTTAGCGGCCTTAGTTTTACAGTCCCTTAGAACGTAGATACGTTATTAGGTCCTCATGTATAGCATTGTAAATTTTTTCATCCGTATAGGTAAATGTGAAGGACCTCGCGATAAAACAAATATCAAAGTATGTAAAAATAAATATTATCTATTTACATCATGCACTGCATAGTTTTGATTTGCATATTATTTTAACCATATACCTTTGAGGCTAAAAGCGGTCGGTCGAAAGGCTGGTCGCCGATGAATATTCTCACTTATATTGACCACTCGTCTGGTATATTGGTATATCAGGAAAGTTCTCTCTTTATCCCAAAGTGTAATGCACTGACTCGAATAAATGAGTTACACATGGTTAACCCGGTCTAACCTAGACGTTAGATGTGAAATGCGATGAGACAACCCAACTAATGCTGTTAGTCCAGTTTTATTTGATTAATATTTCACTTATTTAGATAGCGATTCCAATTTACATCAATCTATGAGAGGGAGCCGTGAGGAGTGTCCCCAGAATCCAAGCATACATAGATAATAACGTAAAACAAAAAGGATAGTTACATATACAATGCTTTCAAAATATGGAATCGCACACAACCTGCCGTAACAAAGAAGACGGAATGAACCGAATGCCTAGTGGGAAATACAATAATGCAATATAGAATCGAACGGAAAAAAGAGACTCTAACACATTATATCTACGTGCACATGCAATTACCATATATATATATATATATATATATGTATATTCCAAAAACGTTGTTATTCTGATCAAATCTCATTAATCTTATAAAGAACCCCTTTTAACATGACTTAACGTTTAATTCTCGATTTAACGCACCCGGCTAAATATTTTAAATAAAATACCATTTTCTTAGGGAAAAGCACTTCTTTCACCGAAATTACCCATTTACTTGTACCAAACTCACCTTAGTATTTTCCTTGAAAATCACCTTTCAACACGCGCATGCACCATGTTAGAAAATACTTATTTTTCGTTAAAAACATTTCATAAACACACTTTAGTGTTAATTATGGTTTAAACCTCTTTAAGTTACTTAATTACCCATTTAAACGCTTCACTTTATCATCCCTTTTTATTTCATGGACATTAGACAATTTCTTACATTACTTATCTACGCTATCTTTCAACAAAAACATGTATTAATTTCATTCAAGTTAGATTGTCTTTTCTTATATTCACCACACAATCCATTTCTTGACATGTTCCACTTTTCTCATTATATTTTCTCAGAATCCTCTAAATAACCGCGTACTTTAACGGGCTCCACACCGCCGACTACGTTACCATATGCTCTAACCAGTATTTTTAGGTCTTTCACCCTAGGATTCTAGGCCCTTCTTAATTTTTTTCTCGATCTCATCCGAGTCTATATTAATGTGTTTTAACATTTATCAAATGTCCACATTATTCCACTTTTACCGGTCGAAGTCAAAATCTAGGGTCTCACCGCACCTTGTGTTGCATTTTAAAAATCACCATTTCTTATCCTTTACACACTTGTATTTATTTTACCCCAAAAATCACTTTCATTGAGGACCATATGTGTGACACCTTTATCCAACATTTTTATTTCATAAAAATGTTTCACTTTAAGTGAATTTACCATTTTACCAATTTATTTCCAAACCTGCATTTTCCTCTATTTTTACAAGTGTTATTTTACCAAAAGCATTACTAAGTTATACATACCAACTTCTCAAATGTTTTTACTCATTAACACTCATTTCACACTTTGTAGTAACACCCTTCTCAAGTTGAAAATCTCTTTATTTCATTACTTTCTTTACTAAGGAAACCTTTCACATTTTAAGGACTACTTTGTAAGAAAACACCACTTTTCTTTTATTATCACATGTAGTCATGAATTGCCCACTTATCACATTTCCTTCGGTTATTCACACACTTTAAGGGAAAAAATTTCTATTTTCTTTATTTCATGTTAAAACTCATTAAAACCTTCACTAAACTTATCTATATGCTCATCATTAAAATACTTACACATGAGAAGAGGGATTTTAAGTCCAAAAATTCAAAGTAATGAGTTGAACACATGATTTATTCAAGGGATTTCATAATACTTACAAATATATTATTTTCAAGATTAAAAGGAAATTTTGTTATTTACACTTGAATAAATGTCTAATTTCACAAAAATCCCATTTTCAAAGAAAACTTTAACACTTTGTTCACAAAATCTCTCAACGAGATAAATTTCCTTTTTAAAACATTTTATTTCATAAAATGTTTAACACTAAGTTTTCTTGAAAATATATCATTTTCTCTAAACTTTAGACCACTTTGTTAAACCAGTTTACACAAATCATGAGAAATAAATTCTTACAACATGCATGCATTCTACTCTTAAACTCTACATACAAGACCAAATATTAAGGAAGTAGAGTTCTTAAACTTAAAGAGTAGAGTTTCCCACCTTATAGAAGCTCCAAAAATGGTGGATGAATGTAGAAAAAGATGGCAACCTCCTACCTCCTAAGGTGGCCTTAAAGAGGTTTCCTAGCTCCACTAAGCTTGCCTCCTTGAATGCTCCATGGAAACCCCTTTTAAACTTCATGATTTCTTCTACTTTTCTTCTTACCCCCCCCCCCCCCCCCCCCAACAATATCTCCATGATTTAACATCTTGCCTAAAAAATGTTGTATATGGGTTTTATGGGCCAAAATATGGTGAAAAAGGGTTAAAGTATGGTGGTTTAAGGTCGTGGAGTGGTGGTGCTATGGTGGTAGAAGTAGGTTTGTTGTGGAAGATCTCTCAAGAGCTAGAGAGAGAAAATCTAATTTAAAATGGAAGAAAAGACCCCAAACATCCTTTATATATTCCGAAAACCCTTAGGGGTAAAATCCCTAAATTGACCACAACTGTAACCCCGAAATGATCTGATGTTGTGGGAGCATGACACGTGTCTTATACTAATGGTCAGGATTATGACAGCATTTTTCGAATCTGCAGAAAATGGTTTTTGTAATCTCGATCGAACCGTATCGTTCGAATGAACTGTATCTCGTTCTAATGAGAATCACATTTTGTTCGAACGTACTTCGAACGACGTTCTAATCAAAGTAGGTTTCCAAACAGAGGAGGGAGTAGGAATGTATATGTATATCCCATTATGTAACTCGGTTGGGTAAAACTTATAAGTTTTACAGGCTTCTCATTATTGATTCGTCCAAAGGCGAAATCATACAAGAAGTAATGATCATTAATCACCTTCCGGTTCATGACCTAAAATCATTTATGAAGTAATGATCATTTGTAGCAAGCGATCATTAATCGGATTTTTATTCGTGACCTAAAGTCGTACAAAGAGTAATGGTCATCAGTAGCAGGTGTAAGGAACCTGTTAATTTGGTCGGCAAAAACCCAGTTGGCCGGTTAATTTGGTTTGCAGAAACCTAGTTGATCGGTTAATTTTCTCGGCAGAAACCCAGTTAGGCGGGCGATTAACTTGTAGTATAGTAATGATCGTTTTGTATACTTGTTGGGGGATGAATACCACCATACTCCGAAAGAAAAATGAAAAACCGAAATGAAATGAATTGGAAATCAGGACTTTTTATTCAATTTTAGGAGAAATAAAGATTACATAGATTTTTTCCATTACTAGTAGTATTTTCGGAGATGATCGGCATTCCAAAGGTTCTTTAAATTTTCTCCCTCCAAAGTTTCCAAACTTTTTCCCTTTTCTGGATCACCTTGTTAAGTACACAATCTCCCTCTTTTAGATTGGTCAGCTTCATCCATTTGTTGTAAAAATGGGCAGTTCTCTGTTGGTAATCAGCAAGCCTGATAGAAGCATCTTCTCTCACTTCTTCCACTAAATCCAGGTCCAATATCCTCATCAGATCGCTTTTTTGAGAATTAAAGTTGAGCACCCAATGACTGGGTATCCTTATCTCACTTGGTACTACAGCCTCAGTGCGAAATGCAAGCATGTATGGGGTTTCGCCAGTGGTTGTTCTTGATGTTGTTCGGTAAGCCCAAAGAACATAATGAAGCTCATTTATCCAATTACCCTGTGCTGCTTCCAGTCTCTTCTTCAACCCATCAAGCAGAATTTTGTTTGTGATTTCAGTCTGACCATTGCATTGCGGGTGTCCAGGTGCAGAATGGAGTTTTTGAATCTTTGATTGGACACAATAAGTCTCAAACTCATCACTGTCAAACTGAGTACCATTGTCGGTAATGAAACCATATGGAATCCTGTATCTACAGATGATATGCTTCAGTATGAATTGAAAAAGATTTTCACATGGCATATCTATCATTGGCTCTGCTTTAACCCACTTGGTGAATTAATCTACTGCAACTACCAAGTACTTGAACCTCCCTTTTATGGTCGGCAGTGGGCCAACCAAGTCAATTCCCCAAATGAAAAAAAGGCCAAGGTGAAGTTATTGATGTCAAGGAAGCCCAGGTTTTAGATGAATTGTTGTAAACTTCTGGAACTTGTCACATTTTCTGCAAAGTTCCTGCAATCTGCTTTCATGGTTGGCCACTAATATCCCTGCATACCAATTTGTCGGACCAACGACCGTCCAGCTAAATGATCTCCATAAGAGCCCTCATGCACTTATTTGATTAGTTCTTCAATTCTTGATGGATGAACACATCGTAGTATGGACACAGTGTATCCCCTTTTGTACAAGATTTCTCTTTCCAGGACATATTTGCTGCTTTGTATCTCAATTTCTTTGCCTCTTTTGTATGAGTGGGTAGCATGCCTTTATCAATGTAGTGCTTGATTGGATCCATCCTTGATGGTCCCCAATCCATGGTAATAAAGTTGGTCATAAGATCTTCTTCGATGCTTCTAGATATTAGGATCTCCACCTGTATTTCAAACTCAATCCTGGTTGCTGAAGTTAGCCGAGCAAGTGCATCTGCTCGGGCATTGTGCATCCTTGGGATTCTGACTATTTGGATAGCAGGAAATTTTGTCATCACTTACACAATCATGGTCAAATATCTAACCATCAAATCTCCTTTAACTCCGTATAACGGCAGAACTTGATTTACAATTAACTAAGAATCACTGTGGGCTATTACTTGCTCGACACCCAGTGAAAAAGCTAACTTTAATCCTGTGATTAGTGCCTCGTACTCGGCCTCGTTATTTGAGGCTTGAAATTTGAATCTTAGGGTCCGTTTGGTTGTCAAAATTTGCCTAGGCAAACGCCAAAAAGTTGGCAAATATGAAAATTTCCCCACATTTTGACTGTTTGGTTGCACAATTTGCCTAGGCATTATTTGCCAATGTACAACACCTCCTATGCACAATCTGTGGGCAAATTTTGCTTACCTATTTGAGTGGGAAATATTTGCCCACAAAATTGTCAACTTCTTAAACGGTTTTAATGTTTTAAAAAATAATTTAAAAACTGTTTTAAATAATTAAAAAACTGTTATGAATATTTAAAAATTATTTTGCAATGTTTTAAAAACTATTTTTGATATTATAAATAATTGTTAAGAAAATGTTTTACATTTTTTTTTTTAAAATCGTACTAACAAAATATTGTAAAAACTGTTTTTAACATTTTTAAAAACTGTTGTGAATATATTAAAAAAAACAGTTTTAAAGTTTT
Organism: Sambucus nigra; assembly: GCA_949130495.1. Taxonomy (NCBI): domain Eukaryota; kingdom Viridiplantae; phylum Streptophyta; class Magnoliopsida; order Dipsacales; family Adoxaceae; genus Sambucus; species Sambucus nigra. The sequence continues at coordinate 370,081,231 of OX422212.1, forward strand.
AAAAAATAATTTTAAAAACTGTTTTAAATAGTTAAAAAAAACTGTTATAAATATTTAAAAACAGTTTTGTAATGTTTTGAAAACTGTTTTTAATATTAGAAAAAATTGTTAAGAAAATGTTTTACAAATTTTTTGAAAAAACATAATATAAAAATATAGTAAAAATAGTTTTTAACATTTTTAAAAACTGTTTTGAATATAATATAAAAACAGTTTTAAAGTTTTAAAACAAAATTTAAAAATATTTTAAATAGTTAAAAAAATTGTTGTGAATATTTAAAAATTGTTTTGTAATATTTTAAAAACTGTTTTTAATATTATAAAAAATTGTTAAGAAAATGTTTTACAATTTTTAAAAAAAATCGTAATATAAAAATATTGTAAAACTGTTTTTAACATTTTTGAATATAATATAAAAATTGTTTTTAAATAAATTAATTGGATTGACTTTAATTTCGCCTAATGGTTGTTTGATAGCCTCATGTGAAAAAAACTAGGTAAAATTTGCCTAGGGTAAATTTTGCCTTGCCCACCGTTTTGCCTATTGTCAACCAAACGGACCCTTAGTGCATATTCAACAACAAGATTATTAGAGGTATTGAGAATAATATCAGCTCCACTGCCTGTAGTGCATGAAGATCCATCCATGTATTATTTCCACAAGGGAATATCTATATCAAAACGTTCTATAAACAACACTCCATGCTTGAAAATCTTCTTGATTTCCTCCAAGTATTTTCTGAGCAAGCTCTGGAACAATAGATGACTCAGGTTGGTCGGTCGCAACCTTAGTTTTCCTTGAACTCTCTTTCGAAGAAGTCTGTTGTTTTGAACTCTTTTCCGAAGAAGTCTGTTGTTTTGAACTCTCTTCTGAAGAAGTTCGTTATGAATATGTAAATTTTGCAATAAAATCAGCCACCGCTTGGCCTTTCATCGACGATCTGGGCTCATAACTTATATCATATTCGCTTACTTCCACCTCCCATAAGTCTTCCTGATTTTTTTGGCTTATGAAGTTCTTGCTGAAGAGGTAAGTTTGTGTACACCACTAACGGGTGAGCTTGGAAACAAGGCTTCATTCGTCTGGATGCTTCAATCAATGATATAGCTAGTTTTTCCATGCATGGGTATCTGATCTCCACTCCTCTGAAGGCTTTACTTGTGTAGTAAACTGGTTTTTGCACTCCATCTTCTAGTTGGATGAGTGCCTAGCAAACTGCTGACTCAGAACGGCTAAATACCGATATAACTTCTCCCTGATTACTGGTCGAGATAACAGTGGTGATGAACCCAGTTATTTCTTTAAATCTTAGAACGCCTTTTCACACTCTTCATTCTGCTCAAAAGTTTTTATCAACACTGGGAAGAACGATAGGCATTTATCCATTGCCTGGGACATAAAGCGATTCAGGGAAGCTATTCTTCCAGTGAGCCTTTGGACTTCCTTCTTGCTAGTTGGAGATTGCATTTCAAGCAAAGCTTTGATTTTTATAGGATTTGCCTCTATACCTCTCTAATTGAAAACAGAACCCAAAAACAATCCTTCTCATACTCCAAATACGCACTTGGCCGGATTGAGCTTCATTTTATGTTTCTCCAACTGATCAAAGGTCTAAGAGAGGACGTCAATGTGGTCAGCAGCCAATTTTCTTTTTGTGAGCATATCATCTACATAAACTTCCATATTTTTTCCAATTTTCTCTTCAAACACTTTGTTGACCAACCTCTGATAAGTACCCCTGCATTGTTTAATCCGAAAGGCATTACATTCTAACAATAGGTTCCTCGGTTGGTGATAAAAGAAGTACTTTCCCTGTCTTCATGTTTTATTTTGATCTGGTTATAACCAGAGTATGCGTCTATGAAGCTGAGTACCTCATGGCCAGTAGTTGCATCCACCAATTGATCGATTCTTGGTAAAGGGAAATGATCTTTTGGACATGCCTTATTAAGATCAGTTAAATCCACACACATTCGCTATTTGTCATTCTTCTTTTTCACCATCACTACATTTTCTAGCTAGTTGGGATACTTGACATCTTCAATTAATTGAGCCTTGTTCGTGTATAGCTGCATTGATCTCGGGACTTAACGCTCTGCATCTTTATTTAATCGGCTTGGCATCCCGGTTGATGTTAAGCCCATGACAAATGAAATTAGGGCCAATGCTAGGCCTATTTTTGTGGCTCCAAGAGAAAATACTTCTCTGCTCCTTAAGGAATGCAATCAGTTCCTTCTTGAGGGACAGTGCTGAGGTAACCAATCTGAGTGGTCCTTTCGGATCTTTTATTATCTAGGATAACACTTTCCATGGTTTCCACAGACTCCCCTTTAACTAGCTTAGTCTCCTCTCTAGGATCTAAAGTATCCATTTGGTATGTGACAGTCTCTTTCTTCAAATTTACCACATCACCTTGCTCGGCATGAGTATATAGCATTTTATTTCCAAAGTGAGTGGGGAACTTCAAGCACTGACGGACGGTGGATGGTACTGCTTCAAACTTTGTAAGTCCAACCCTGCTGAGAATCATATTATAAGCAGATTTAACATTTTTATCAAGAACAAAAAAATTAATCTTCTTTGTTCAGTTGATCGCCCAAATGCCGAGCAAGACTTCTAGTTTCACGGTTCCCAGTGGATAGAATTTTTATCTGGAAAAAACAATAAAAGGTCTATGTATGGTTCCAATTGACTAACTTTTAAGCCAAAACTTTGGAAATAATAAAAAACAAAACCTCGGTCGAGATTCCATTATTGACTAGGACCCTGGAAATTCTGGCTTCATCAATTCTGATAGGGACTATTAGGGGTTCGTTATGTGGGTACAGTACTCCGAATAAGTCATTTTCGAGAAGTCGATGACCATCTTATCGTTGTTCACCTTCTTGGGTCTATTATCATCTTCGTAATTTAGGTTGATGCATTTGATGGGGGAGAATGCTTTGTTTAGGTTAACTTTTCTTTCAACAGCTTCGTCTTCTCCTCCTGCACATCCCCCTGAAATAACTTGACAATTAAAAGAACCAAAAGTAATAATCTTAATTTGCTTCTTTGGTTATCTGGGTTTTTTCTGAAGATCCGTATCGTCTTCATACTCATCATGATCTCTCTTTATATCATCTCTAGGCTTGCAAGGCGATGGTGACCTTCTATTTGTTTCTCGGTTCTCCTGTCGATCGACGAATTTGCTAAGTTTTCCTCGGCTGATGAGCATTTCAATCTCGTTTTTTAGAGCGATGAACCTATCAGTGGTATGTCCATAATCATTATGGAACTCACAATATTTAGATGTGTCTCTTTTGTGGAGTGGCATTTCCATCCTCCCTGGCCATTTTAGATCTTTGTTGTTCCTGATCTCCTCCAGAATGTGATGGACTGCCATAGTTAAGGGAGTGTGTTTAGCAAACTTTTTAGTTTTGTACTCTTTTTTGTCCTTATATTCCTTCAGCTATCTAGGCTCATTTTTATCAACTGGCTTTGATATATGTCCCTATTTAGCAGTCATAGCTTCCTCGGCATTTTCCCTGCCTTGGCTATGAGTTCGGCCATGGTTTTGGGAGGATCTTTTGTCAAAACGTAATACAACTTCTCTATAAGTATTCCTCTCATTAAAGCGGTTATGGTTGTCTTCTCTTCATAATTAACAACCTCTAACTTCTCATGGTTGAACCGAGTAATATACTCCCTGGTCATTGCTCCAACTCGTTGCCTGACATTCAGAAGATGCACTACTTACTTGGCTAGTTTAGCCCCGAAGCAGAAATTGCTAATAAATAGCTCGATGAGCTGACCGAAAGTCGCAATTTGTCCTCGAGGTAAGTTGGTATACCATATTTGGGTTGGGCTAGTAATGGTACTCGAGAAAGCTATGCATCTCATTTCATCAGGAACATCATATATGTCGATCGCAACTTGGTATTATTTTATGTGTAAAATAGAATTAGTCTTACTATCATACCTGGGGGTGATGGCTGGTGGTTTGAATTTTGTTTCGAGTAGAAAAACCCAAAATGTCTTGGATGAAAGGGGATCCTTTTGTTAAATTGCATTGTAGCGGATTCTTTACCTTGGCCATTTCTTCCAACCGATCTTCCAATCGCTGGATTGACCCTTTATATGCAAGATCTTCAGTATTGGACCTGTTTGAAGCTACTCGGCCAGCATTACCATGAGTGTGCACTGATCTCTCTTCCTGGGAAGTATGATCGGCGTGTGTGATTCGTTAGACGCTTGATCTGGTTCTGATAAATTCTCCACATTGATCGACTTGATGCCCAAGTGATCGGAGAATTCCCTAAGAGGACCTATATTTGCTCTAAGTCCCAACCGATCAAAAGTTGATTCTCTACTTAACCTTTCCAAAACGCTTGGTCTTTATGGAATGAAAAATTGCCCATCATAGGGCTCAGAGGACCTAATAGATGAAGTGGCTCGCAGACAATAGGACCTGTCACGAGGCGATCTTGAATGACTGCTCCTCAGAAGGAGTGGAGGTATTCCTCTTTCGAGCAATATTTCCACGATTTGTCTAGATGGAGCAACGTATCTTGCTTGTCGTGATTGAGCTAATTTCCTCATGGTTTCTTGCATTGCCTCCTTCCCTCTGGCAAGATTCATCAGGACTCCATTTAAATCAATAGTGGTAGGAGGAGATAGAATGGCAGAATTGTTGTCATTTCGGTTACTACTCTCCAGATTATTCATGATAGAAACAAGTTGGTAGAGAAGGATGATAGACAAACATTACCACGGACGGAGCTAATCTGTTTATGTCTAAAATTGGATTGATTCCAATTTTATAATCACAGATAAATATTATGAAAGCACTTAAATCACACACAGAGAACAAGGAGTTTTTAAAGTGGTTCAACTACAAATTAGCCTACGTCCACTGTAAGTTGTTATTACTTAGCAATTACACTAGCTCAGTGCGTATGAGATTCAAGTTGTCCTTGGAGCTAAAGGATTGTAGTAAATTTATAGGGGTGTGAAACCCTAGATATGGAACGCTTTCATATGCCCAGTGTTGACATCTCTATATAATAAATACGTCTGTTGGGATTCAGAGTCTTTTGGTATTCTGAGCCGAGTAAACTTTACATTCTGGTTGGTCGGCCTTCTTGCATTGGTCGAAATTCTAGCTGACTAAGCACACTTGAGGTCGAACAAGTAGGATGAGGTGCCACGTTGTACAACAAGTGTACCTTATTTATTGGTCCACATGGAAGTGTAATTTTTACATACAACAGAAACCCCCAATACTTTATGCTTGAAGCTTGCATGAAACTAAGGAGCATTCGATCATGGAAGAAACTCGGCGTATTTTCATGGTGCCTGGTTGGTAACTAACCTCACATACTTGTAAAATTTTGCCGGTACTTTTTGAAGATGACATTTTTGTAAATAATTTGAATTTTAAAGGACCTCCCAAAGGGCAAATCTATATTTTCCATTTTTGAAGCAGTCTGCCGTAAGAATGCCAATCGTTGGTACATTTAATCATTACTTTTGCTATTTTTGAGACAAGCTATAAAAGGCGGGAGGATTTTCCAGATTTTTCCTTACACCAAATCTTCTAACTGTAGGAGCTACTTCTGAGCTTTTATGTGATCACTTGCTGCCATTCGTCCTTTACTTCTATAGTTCTTGTTGAATCCTTAATCTTCTATAAGAATTCTTTCTTTTTCTCTTTTTTGGTTCATTTCCTTTCTTTCTAAACCATGGTTCACATAATAGTTGATGATTCTCTAGCGGAATTTAGGGAAGAAAAGAAAATCCCTTTTTGGGTTGATTTAGAAATACCCCATGACCCTATAGATGTATATTCTTCGGTTGACGGTCAGTGGATCCCAACCTTGTTTATAGCTTAGTGTGGTTTCACATTTCCACTAAATCTTTTTCTTCTTCATTTCTTCCAATACTTTGACATCGTTCCAACAAGAGTATCCCCCAATTCCTGGAGGGTTGTCAATGGTGTGAAGAAATTTAATGAAATCTATGGAATCCATATCGGGATTTTAGAGATCATGTCCTGCTATAAATGGGTTATTGTAGGCGAGATCACATATTACTTGAAAACCAGACAAGCCAATAGGGCTTTAGTATTGAATTTTCCTGATTCCAATAAGGATTATTGGGATCATACTCTATAGTTAAGAATTGGAAACATGTTCCACTTGGCACTGGAGTTGCCTATAATGGTCCGAGATGCACTCAATCAAGTAATGGAATAGGTTATTATTTCGGCTCTTGCCTTTCTTTACTGATTTTTTTTTTGATGTATGATAATTTCTAGTGCTTATTATTTTGTAGCAGAAGAACGCAAGATAAAGTTCCCCAAATCGGGTGAAGTAAACTTGGAAGAACTTAAATTCTTGTGGGGCCTTAATCAAAGGACAGGAGAAGAGCATCCACGATCAGATTTTGTATTGTTAGAGTATAAGAGCTCTATAACCTCTTTTATAGCTCCGCCAATAACTATTGTGTTTTCAATTGTCATTGATTTGGAGATGGATCCAGTGTCTACTTCCTCTTCTACTAAGTCTGTTGGTGCTGGTGCCGAAGTTGCTACTGGTGGCACTTCTTCTTCTTTTGACTCTGATCTTCCAATTTCTGTCAGCATGGGAAAAAGTAAAATTCCCAATCTTCTCGAGGAGGACTCCATTGCTGGAGCCAAGAAACTAGTTGACACTAATGCCTAAAAGAAGAAGGTTGAGGCTGACAAGAAGCCCCCAGCCAACAAAGGTGATGAGTCTCCTCTTAAGAGACAAAGCAGAGATCCTGCTAATAAGCAGGTTGAGAAGGTTATTGATGCCTATCAATAAGGGTTGGTTGGTAAGGTACCATTTGTTGTTGGTTCGTCTGTACCCTTTAGTCCTAGCTTGGATAGGAAACTGATCAAGGCTGGTACCCTCCTAGACCATAGATCTGTTGCTGCCTCCATGTCCCGACCAAAACTATTAGAGAGGGATACTCAAAGTTTGGCCTTAGTAAGTTTTCATATTTGGAGTTGATTGGATATTGTTCATGTCTTCTTTTGATTTGTACTGACTTGGTTCTTTTCTTGCAGTTCCTGGTTGATTACAACCACATGTTGAAGAAGGACGATCATCTAAGTTCTTCTACAGGAGAAGTAGAGGAGGCCTTTGAGGGTCTTAAGAAATCCCTAGAGGATTCCAGAAAAGCTTTGGAGACAAAGCAGAAGAATTGGGAGGAAAAGATCAAGGCAACCAAAGAAGAGCGGCAGAAAGCTGATGAAACTCTAACTGTGGCTACCTTGGCCTCTGCTCAAGCTGAGCGCGGGGCAAAGGTTGCTGAAGAGAAGGTAGTCAAACTGTCTACTAACCTTTCTGTTGAGAAGGCCAAAAGAAAGAAAATCTGAGAGGATCCTTTAATAAGGGCTGAGATAAGGCCATCTTTTCTACTTCTGCCCATATAGTGTATGCCAAGAAGAATTCTTTAAGGACGGTTGGTCGACAGCTTTGAGAGAAGTTGGCACTGCTGAGCTATTTCTGAAGCACAATTCAGACTCCCCCGCCCCAACCTTGATGATAAAATTTATGATAATGCGGGTTCGAGGGAATCCTCTCTGGCAATTGAGTCAATTATTCCTCCAGGCGATCAAGACAATGCTCTTGTTGACTTAGCTGCCCCTCTTGTCAATCAGGAGATAAACCTTGAGGTAGAGAAGGAAAAGAAAAAGGTGTAAACTTGTTTGTCTTCTAGTCTTTGTATTTTGCGCCTTTCTTTTGTCTTCTTTTTTTCTTTCTCTGATATACCTTTCTATAACGTTGCCATCTATCAATGAAATAACTTTTTCTTTAATTAAATTGTCTATTTCCATCACGTTTCTAATGCTTAACTGTTTCTATGACTATTTTTGTTGTTGATCAAATGTTACTTTATCTTTCTACTTTAATGTCAAGATGCAAGAGATTGCTTCCAGTGACTTCGATCTACGCTGCCATAATCTATTTAAGGTTGGTCACTTGAATTTAACAGATGAAGAAATAACAGACTTGCTCGCTGCATACGCTTCTGATCAAGTAATGGATGCATACACGTATCTCAAATTCCTTCTTGATCGGGTTGTCGCTAACAATGCTGCGTACTTCGAGATGATCGAGCAGCTGCAGCGTAATCATAATCGATCGAAGTATCTTCTACATCATGACTATGAAGACAAGTTCAAAGATCTGAATGAAGCTGATGGATTTGAGAAAAAACTTCAGAAATATACCTCGGCTTTGAATAAGAGAGAAATTGTGTTGAAGAAGGAGGTTAGAGAGGCTCAAGAAATTGCAAATTTGCTGGAGGAAGAGAATAATGCTTTGAGAAATGAACTTGACTTCTTGAAGAAGTCCACTACTGATGGCTCTAATGAAGGAATTTATTTCTTGGAAGAGGATAATTCCATGTTGTTACAAGAGTTAGAATCTTTGCAAGGCAAGAAGACTAAGTCTGGCCAGTCATCCCGAGGAATAATAGTTACCCGATGAACTCTTGAAGAAGAAAAAACTCACAAAACTTTGGTCGATCATGATGCGCAGTTAAAGGATAAAACTTTCGCTATTGCTGATCTTTCAATTGAGTTAAAAATAAAGGAGTCTACTATTACCGACCAGGTGATTAATTTGAAAAAAAAGACCTTGTCTCATGTTAGAGAGGTTAAATTTTCAGTTCCACAAGCAACCCATGAAAGTGTGGATTGAAGGTTACAATGAAACCTTGTCTCATGTGGACGATCATTTGGCCCAAAGTTATCGCGAGGACTATAAATAAGGATAGACCAATCTGCTTACTTCATTGAAAGTTGACCAAAAAAGCAAACTATAGCATTGGAATGATCTCGGTCTTTTGGACTATCAAAATCCTCCGTTCAAGTTGGATGTAAGTTGGATTATTACTGATTCGATTCCCCAGTGTTTAATATCCAAGTAATTAGGGGATAATGAATTGCATGATGAATTTGAGATAATTTGACCTCCTCATCTAATTAAGCAGTCGAGCAGTAGTAATAGGAGGATACTACAAGATTTCAACTTTACCAATTCTTTTTATACTCTGGATGTTCCTCCAGCTGGGATGGATACGGCTCAGGGAAAGCACCCAACCAAATAGTTATCTCTTTTTCCAATTTTCTATTGGTGTAACCTTGTAAAAAATTTCTAGTGAGATGAAAAAACATCTTTTGTTCTTTCATATTTTTGTTTGCAATCTGGACACTTGTAATTTCACTAATGACCGAAAAAGTAATCTGCTTAATTACTATTTTTTGCTATTATAGGGTCTTAGATTCTACTAATATACTAAAATCAAACCAACTACATAGTTTTTATCCAAGTATTGTTATTAGTTATCAGTGGCAAACCAAGTGTATTAGGGATATGTAGATGTATTCCAATAGTAGGAATGTATATGTATATACCATTATGTAACTCGGTTGGGTAAAACTTATAAGTTTTACAGGCTTCTCATTCTTAATTCGTCGAAAGGAGAAATCACACAAGAACTAATGATCATTAATCGCCTTCCAGTTCATGACCTAAAATCATTTATGAAGTAATGATCATTTGTAGAAAGCGATCATTAATCGGCTTTTTGTTCGTGACCTAAAGTCATATAAAAAGTAATGGTCGTTAGTAGCAGGTGTAAGGAACCTGTTAATTTTATCGACAGAACCCCAGTTGGCCGGTTAATTTGGTCGGTAGAAACCCAAATGTCCTGTTAATTTGGTCAGTAGAAACCCTGTTGGCCGGCCGACTAACTTGTAGTATAGTAATGATCATTTTGTATGCTAGTTGGGGGATGTATATCACCATACTCCGAAAAAAATAAAAAATTGAACTAAAATGAATTGCAAATCAGAACTTTTCATTCAATAATAGGAGAAATAAAGATTACATAGACTTTTCACATTACTGGCAGTATTTTCAGAGATGATCGGCAGTCCCAGGGTTCTTGAACTGTTCTCCCTCTAAATTTTTCAAGCGAAAAGTACAGGGTCGAACGATTGCTAAAATACGATAAGGAACATACGAGTTTTCTTCTAACTTATTCCCTTTCTGGATCACCTTTTTAAGTACATAATCTCGTTCTTTTAGATTGGTCGACTTCATCCTTTTGTTGTAAAACGGGAAGTTCCTTGTTAGTAGGCAGTAAGCCTTATAGCAACATCTTATATCATTTCTTTCACTAAATCCAGGTCCAATCTCCTCATCAAATCACTTTTTGGAGAATCAAAGTTGATCACCCTGTGATTGGGTAGCCCTATCTCACTTGGTACTACAACCTCGGTGCCAAATGCAAGCATGTATGGGGTTTCGCCAATGGTAGTTCTCAGTGTTGTTCGGTAATCCCAAAGAACAGAATGAAGCTCATTTATCCAATTACCCTTTCCTGCTTCTAGTCTCTTCTTCAACCCATCAAGCAGAATTTTATTTGTGAATTCAGTCTGACTATTGCATTGCGAGTGTCCAGACGCATAATGGAGTGTTTGAATCTTTGATTGGACACAATAAGCCTCAAATTCATCATTGTCAAACTGAGTTACATAATCGATAATGACAGCATCTGGAATCCCATATCTACAGATGATATGCTTCTATATGAACTGAAAAACCTTTTCATATGGTATATCTATCATTGGCTCTGCTTTAACCCACTTGGTGAAATAATCTAATGCAACTACCAAGTATTTGAACCTCCCTTTTGTGGTCGACAGTGGGCTGACCAAGTCAATTCCCCAAATGGAAAATTGCCAAGGTGAAGTAATTGGTGTCAAGGTAGCCCCAAGTCTTCGATGAATTACTGTAAACTTCTGGCACTTGTCACATTTTCTGGCAAGTTCCTATAATCTGCTTTCATGGTCGGCCAATAATATCCTTGCATAGCAATTCGTCGGACCAACGATCGTCCTGTTGAATGAGCTCCATAAGAGCCCTCATGCACTTCTTTTATTAGTTCTTCAATTCTTGATGGATGAACACATCGTAGTATGGGCACAATGTATCCCCTTTTGTACAAGATTTCTCTTTCCAGGACATATTTGCTGCTTTGTATCTCAATTTCTTTGCCTCTTTTGTATGAGTGGGTAGAATGCCTTTATCAATGTAGTGCTTGATTGGATCCATCCTTGATGGTCCCCAATCCATGGTAATAAAGTTGATCATAAGATCTTCTTCGATGCTTCTAGATGTTAGGTTCTCCACCGGTATACTCCTTCTAAGCTCAATCCTGGTTCCTGAAGTTAGTCGAGCAAGTGCATCTGCTCGAGTATTCTGCATCATTGGGATTCTGACTATTTAGATAGCAGGAAATTTTTTCATCACTTTTATGGTCTTGGCCAAATATCTAACCATCAAATCTCCTTTAACTCCGTATATCTACAAAACTTGATTTACAATTAACTGATAATCACTGTGGGCTATTACTTGCTCGGTACCAAGTGAAAAAGCTAATTTCAATCCTGTGATTAGTGCCTCATACTCGGCCTCGTTATTTCAGGCTTGAAATTTGAATCTTAGCGCATATTCAACATCAAAATTATCAGGGGTATTGATAATAATACCAACTCCACTGCCTGTAGTGCATAAAGATCCATCCACGTATAATTTTTGTAAGGGAATCTCTATATAAAAGAATTATGTAGGCAACACTCCATGCTTGAAAATCTTTTTTCTTTCCTCCAAGTATTTCTGAGCAAGCTCTGGAATAATAGAGGACTCGCGTTAGCCGGTCGCCACCTTAGTTTGCCTTGAACTCTTGTTCGAGGAAGTCTATTATTTTGAACTCTCTCCCAAAGAAGTATGTCTGCTGTTTTAAACTCTCTTCCCGAAGAAGTCTGTTCTGAATATGTAAATTCTACAATAAAATTAGCCACCGCTTCGCCTTTCATCAATGATATGGTCACATAACTTATATCATATTCGCCTAATTCCATCGCCCAACACATAAGTCTTCATGATTTTTTCGGCTTATTAAGTTCTTGCCGAAGAGGTAAGTTCACGTACACCACAATCGTGTAAGCTTGGAAATAAGGCATCATTCCTCTAGATGCTTCAATCAGTGCTTAAAGCCATTTTTTCCATGTGTGGGTATCTTATCTCCACTCCTCTGAAGGCTTTACTTTTGTAGTAAACTGGTTTTTACTCTCCATATTCTTGTCGGGTGAGTGTCGAGCTAACAGCTGACTCAGAATCGGCTAAATACATATACAACTTCTATCCTATTATCGGTCAGGATAACAGTGGTGGTGAACCCATGTATTTCTTTAATTCTTATAATGCCTTTTCACACTCTTCGTTCCCCTCAAAAGCTTTTCTCATCACCTGGAAGAACGACAAGCATTTATCCGTTGCTCGGGACACAAAGCGATTTAGGGCAGCTACTCTTCTAGTGAGCCTTTGGACTTCCTTCTTGCTGGTTGGAGATTGCATTTCAAGAAAAACTTTCATTTTTACAGGATTTATCTCTATACCTCTCTGATTGACAACAAAACCCAAAAACTTTCCTTCTCGTACTCTAAATACGCACTTGGACGAATTGAGCTTCATTTGATGTTTCTCCAACTGATCAAAGGTCTGAGAGAGGTTTACAATGTGGTTAGCAACCAGTTTTCTTTTTGTGAGCATATCATCTACATAAACTTCCATATTTTTCCAAATTTCCCTTCAAACACTTTGTTAACTAGCCCCTAATAAGTATCCCCTGCATTCTTTAATCCGAAAGGCATTACACTGTAGTAATAGGTTCCTCGGCTAGCGATAAAAGAAGTACTTTCCATGTCTTCAGGTTTCATTTTGATTTGGTTATAACCAGAGTATGAGTCCATGAAGTTGAGTAGCTCGTGGCCAGCAGTTGCATCCATCAATTGATCGATTCTTGGTAAAGGGAAATGATCTTTTGGACATGCCTTATTAAGATTAGTGAAATCCACGCACATTCGCCATTTGTCATTCTTCTTTTTCACCATCACTACATTTGCTAGCCAGTTGGGATACTTGACATGCTCAATGAATTGAGCCTTATTTGTGTATAGCTACATTGATCTCGGGAACTGAACACTCTACGTCTCTCTTTAATCGGCTTGGCATCCCAGTTAATGTTCATCTCATGACAAATGAAATTAGGGTCAATACCAGGAAAATCTTCGTGGATCCAAATAAAAACAGTACTCCGCTCCTTAAGGAATGCAATCAATTCCTTCTTGAGGGATGGTGCTAAGGTAGATCCAATTTGAGTGGTCCTTTATGATCTTTCATTGTGTAGGATCACACTTTTCGTAGTTTCCACGGCCTCCCCTTTAACTAGTTTAGTCTCTTATCTAGGGTCTAAAGTATCCACTTGGTATGTGACAGTCTTTTTCTTCAAATCTACCACGTCACCTTGCTCGACAGAAGTATAATAGCATTCTCTAACCACCTTTTGATCACCTTTGACTACGTCGACTCCAAAGCGAGTGGGGAACTTCAAGTATTGATGGATGGTGGATGGTACTGCTTCAAACTTTTTCAATCCAACCCTGATGAGAATCATATTATAAGCAAACTTAATATTTTTATCAAGAACAAAAAAATAAATCTTCTCTGTTCGGTTGATTGGCCAAATGCCGAGCAAGACTTCTAGTTTCACGATTCCCAGTGGATAGGCTTTTTCTCCCTAAAATTCAATCAAAGGTCTATGGTAAGGTTCCAACTGACTAACTTTTAAACTCAAACCTTGGAAACAATTAAAAAACAAAACATCGGGTGAGCTTCCATTATCGACTAGGACCCTGGCAATTCTGATAGTGACTACTAGGGGGTCGTTATGTGGGTACAGTACTCTGGATAAGTCATTTTTCGAGAAGCCAATGACTAGCTTGTCTTTGTATACCTTCCTGGGACTATTATCATCTTCGTCATTTAGGTTGATGCATTTGATGAGGGATAAAGTTTCATTTAGGTAAGCTTTTCTTTCACCAGCTTCGTCTCCTCCTCCTACACATCCCCCTGAAATAACTTGACAATCAAAAGAACCAGAAGCAGTCATCTTAATTTCTTTCTCTTAATTTTGTCCTTAGTTTTCTTCGGCTCTTTAGGCTCCTTTTTATCAACTGGGTTTGATATCTGTCCTTATTTAGCAGCCATTTCTTCCTCGACATTCATTATTTTCCCTGCCTTAGCTATGAGTTCGGCCATGGTTTTAGGGGGATCTTTTGCCAAAACATGATACAACTTCTTAGTAAGTAGTCCACTCATTAAAGAGGCTATGGTTGTCTTATCTTCATAATTAACAACCTCTAACTTCTCGTGGTTGAACCGAGTAATATATTCCCTGGTAGTTTCTCCAACTCATTGCCTGACATTCAGAAGATATGCTACTTGCTTAGCTGGTTTAGCCCCGAAGCTGAAATTTCTAACAAATAGCTCGACGAGCTGACTGGAAGTTGAAATTTATCCTCAAGGTGAGTTTTTATACCATATTTGGGTTGGCTCAGTAAGGATACTCGATAAGGCTCTGCATCTCATTTCGTCAGGAACAACATATATGTCGGTCGTAGCTTGGTATTATTTAATGTGTAAAACAGGATCAGTATTACCATCATACTTGGGGGTGATGGTAGGTGGCTTGAATTTGTTTAGTGTAGGAAAATACACAATGTATTAGATGAAAGGGGATCCTTTTGTTAAATTTTATTGTAGCGGATTCTTTGCCTTGGCCATTTCTCCCAGCCAATCTTCCAATTACTGGATTGACCCTCTTCATGCAAGATCTTCAGTATTGGACCTGTTTGAAGCTACTCAGGCAGTATTACCATGTGTGTGAGCTGAGCTCTCTTCCTAGTAAGTCTGCTCGGCATGTGTGATTCGTCATACGCTTGATTTGGTTCTAATAAGTTTTCCACATTGATCGGCCTGATGCCCATATGATCGGGAGAATTCCTTAGGAGGACCTCTAATTGCGCTAGGGCCCAACCGATAAAAAACTGATTCTCTACTTAACCTTTCCAAGATGCTTGGTCTTTCTATAATGAAAGATTTCCCATCATAGGGCTCGAAGGACCTAATAGATTAAGTGTCTCCTGGACGATAGGACCTATCACGAGACGATCTTAAATGACTGCTCTTGAGACAGAGTGGAGGTATTCCTCTTTCGGGAAATGGTTCCACGGTTTGTCTAGATGGAGCAACATATCTTGCTTGTAGTGATTGATCTAATTGCCTCATGGTTTCTTGCATTGCCTCCTACCCTCTGGCAAGATTCATCAGGACTCCATTTAAATCAGCAGTGGTAGGAGGAAGAGATGGAATGACAAAAATGTTATTATTTCAGTTACTACTCTCCGGATTATTCATGATTGAATAAAGTTGGTAGAGAACGATGATAGACAAATATTTCCACAGACGTCGCCAATCTGTTGATGTATAAAATTGAATTGATTCCAATTTTATAATCATGGATAAATAATATGAAAGCACTTAAATCACACACACAAAACAAGAAGTTTTTAAAATGGTTCAGATACAAATTAGCCTACGTCCACTGTAAGTTGTTATTACTTAACGATTACAATAGCTCAGTGCATATGAGATTCGAGTTATCCCTGAAGCTGAGGGATTGCATTACATTTATAGGGGTGTGAAACCCTAGAGATGGAACACTTTCATATACCAAGCGTTTACATTTGTATACAATAAATACAAGTACTGGGATTCAGAGTCTGTTGGTATTCAGAGCCGAGTAACCTTTATAATTCTGGTTAGTCGGCATTCTAGCTGACTAAGCACACTAGAGGTCGAATACGTAGGATGAGGTGCCACACTGTATGACATATTTATCTTCTTTATTGGTCCACATGGAAGTGTAATTTTTACATACCACAATGAGTATCACCAAAAGTATTTCCACTAGAAAATATCTATCGGAACCGTACCAATTGCTTCCTTAAAACAACGTTGTAATATCACAATTAGAAATGTAATTATATGTTTAGAATATATCCCGATAAACATAGTCGTATTCAAACTTTATACACATGATCTCTATAACTAAACCACAGCTTCCCGCGAACAAGGTTTGAACTACGTAGGTTTTTATCTCGTTAATGCACAAGTACAAGGCGCAATAATGAGCTACAATCATGAGCACTGCCCACATTATATATCCCTAGGATATCACCTTCAGATACACCTTTGTAATGTATTTTCCCCCAAAATGACCAAACATCTCATAGCGACACCTTTCCATGGACCCAAGGTATACAGTGTCTGCACGTGGCTTGCTGCATTCACCTCACAAAATCTCTAAACTAATTTCACAATGAAGTACATATACCTTGATCTCGTTAAGACACGACTACATAGACCTAATATCGATCCTCACTCGTAAGCACAAGCCTTGTGATATGCTCTTGATATATCTCCCCGTAATACATCTTGACAATGTATCACTCTTAGAAATATAAAATTACCCCTTACCTTCAAACGACCCATTTACCTACTAAGTATGTTGCCACTAATGTATCGCTCCCTTTCAAGATGCCATTGTCTCACTTGGGACAAAACATATACACCCTTGACCCGATATGTCTCACCTAATGTATCAATTTTATAGGTACCATTATCTATATGACCACTCCATCACAGACCATAAACCCCGATGTGTTGCCACTAACATATCACTTTTGAGATACCAATATTTTCTACTAAACAACCAGACTATACACACGATCACATCAGTAAATGTACAACCCAAACTAGGTAAGCTTTGTTATCGTGACCTCAAGGGTGCATAGGCACAACTACGAGTTCTCGCTATTCAACCCAAGCCATCACATTAGCTCACACTCATGCCCTCAAGGCACACATTAATCAGAAACCAAATGTCCACAGCTACACAGGTCCTCAAGGCATGAACACAAGCGACATGAATGTCCATCCGCACAAGCGGCGCCTCGATGCATGTACACACCCCACTCTTAAGGCACACAAATAAAAACTAAGTTTTCCACCTCAGTCGGCACACCCCCGCGATCTTTCATGGCCATTAATTCTTTAGGCCATAGGAAAATGTTTGCATGTCTTTTGGATTTTAAACAATAAGGTTCATAAAAAGTCTTTATCTTCCATTTAAGCGGTAATAAAACATTATAAAACAAATAAACATATAAAGTAGATAAATAATGATTGAGATTCCTAATAATTTTTCCACTCGTAAAATGGCATGTTAACCCACACAACCCGAATATATTTTCAAATAAGCCCTCCAAGGCTCACCCAATCTCTTTTGTTGTTTTTATATAAATAAACTGAATACTCTAATAAACCTCTCCTGCATCGCTTTGGCTCACACGCACAATGGACATGGTAGATAAAGATCCAGGTACACGAGCAACACCAAACACCTCGTCTGACGAGGTACATACATCTTGAAAGGCATCCATGACAACTATAATGCTATGTAGTATATTTGTCTCTGGGGTGTCCATCGTACGCACCAAAGCCTAACCGTATCCCTGCTCTTAGGCCTCATTGGAAGAAGCTCCACTCGAACACCGTTATGCTCAAAAGAAAAAGTGTTTGATGGTCCATCAAGCATCGTACCTCAGTCAAAATAACAGGTTCGACCCAATAGAGGATGGCATATGGTCATGTCCACTACACTGCATAAAAGTGTAGTGGACATGACCATATGCCATCCTCTATTGGCTTGAACCTGGTCGGAAATCATAAAAATTGAAAGTTAAAAAAAAAGCATAGCCCTACTGATGCCCCATTTATTTTGTCTTTGTCGGGAAGTCTTTCCATGGAGGCGAGGTTCTCTACTTCTGTGACGGTATTCTCGGAGAGTGTGGGGGATGCCACCTCATTATCTCTTGGTTTCGCCACTCCGTCTCCGCCAACGATCTAGGTTGACCATTGCATTCCTCTAGTGCTCCCGTCGCTGTTTAGTGTGGTCCTCCATGGTGAGGATTAACTTGTGCATATTCACCAGCGTGGTTCAGTATTTGGGATGGTTGTGTCGATCTTAGATGTGGCTCTTTTTGCAAACAAAGTGAGTTGATAATTTTAGCGTGCTCTTGTGAATTCTTGCTTTGTATTCTTAAACTCATTGATTTTTTTATTTTTACCAAATTTTCTACAAGTGTTGGTTAGCTCCGGGAGATATTTATCGGATGATCTTTTACGCATTTGGCTCTGCATCAACTTGTTAATGAGGTCTCTGCTGATTAGATAACCAACTACATAGGGGAGACTTCCAGTCTGATAAAGTGTGTTGGGGGTCCTACTTATCCTACTAGTGCTCATTATTTGGAATGCTAACCAGGATGCAAGGTTCGGGGTCTTCGAATGGAGGCTACGCAGGTAGTCGTCCAGTGAAGAGGACCCACATGTGATGGTTTGATGAGATATTATTTTTATTGGGCCTTTTGGGTGGGATTTGATATACTCTTAAAAAGGCATTTTTGTGGTTTTTGTTGGTTGTACAGGGTAAAGCCCAGTGTATTTAATATGTTCCTTTTAGAGAGGAACATGAAGAATCCTTATTACAATTTTTTTCTAGTAAGAGGATTCTCGCCCAAACATCTTATTTATAAATAAATGCACCCTTGACTTGATGATGAACTGTTCATATTTGCATATTTCACTTTGTTTCTCTTTAATTTCCAGTACATATGCATAAGAGTAATAAACAATGTGTGTGTGTACCAAACAAGCCTGAGTTCTTTTTATTTAAATTGTGGTGGCACATATATCTTTTATTAAAAAAAAATGATACATATACACATGGAAATAAAAATTCCCCGTCTTTTGAGACTTTTCTTTTGGAGAAATAACTTCTATCTAATTCCTCATGAGACGTCCGTCTGTACTAACATTGATCATGAGGGAAGGAGGTTACATGTCTCTACTAGTGAACTATAAGGAGCTATTTGATGTAGATTTGAAGTCAGAGCGTTGTCCTTTAGACAAGATAGGTTGATGTTTGTGAGGAGCCCTTCGTGAGTATGTCCGTTGATGATTAGTCTTGGGATGCAGGGTGTTTTGAAGAGGATACCTTTTGGTGTTCATTTCTCAGGAAGACGGGTATAATGGCATGTGTGCTTTCATGTTAGTCTTTTCTTGATTGTTTCTTTCGTAGCATCAACCTTTATGTGTTGTTTCTTAAAAAGGGTAATTCTTTAGAGTTACAAAATGCCTTAGGGGATATTTTTATTTCTTTACACTTAGTTTATTTAGACCACGCCAACTCTTTTGGAGTGAGGGCGCAATGACCATTGTCAGGTGGTTTTTGGTGTTTGTTTAAACTGGGACCAAAGTTATATATTGGATTGCCTAAGTATTTTTTATTCACAAACAATGTTGTGTGTGTATTTGAATTTCTGCAATAGTAATATAGAGAAGAATCAGGTCTACATAGTTCTGTTGAATAAAAAGTTGGGAGCTCAAAGTGTTTTAGTTGACTTTAAGCGAAAGGCTGGTGGCTCAAGTGGGCTTTTTATGTAGGGATGGGAATGTGTATATGCTTTCATAGTTTTCCCTTCCCTTTACGATTGATTGTTTTTGTGTTAAATCAGACTTTTCTTTTTTCACCACATGCGAGATTAAGGGAAGAATTTATTTAATTAGTCAAGATTGTAGGGTTGGGAAAACATGAATCTTTCGAGATCAGCTAAAGTAGCCACCCATCCGGAATTTATTTTGGTGACGAGGTAGGGTCCTCTCCAGTTGGGTCCAAATTTTCTTCCTGGAGTCTGGGCATTTTTTAGATTCTTTTTAAGACGAGGTCACCCTCTTATATGTTTCGCCTTTTGACCCTCTTATTGAATGCTCGGGTGACACGCTGCTGGTAGACCTGATTGTGATAAGCGGCCTTTAGCCTCCTTTCGTCAAGAGATCTAATTCATCGTAATGGTATTGGACCCACTCAATTAGCCATTTGGATTTCTAGTATAACCCATAATGAGGGTAGTCGAGTTCTATAGATAGGACTACTTCCATTTCATAGACTAATGAATAGGGGTGGCCCCTATTAAATTTTTCTCTAAAGTGCAGTAACCCCATAGGGCATAGGGGAGTTTGTCTGACCTGTCGTTTTAGGTCTTTGTCATCTTGCTAATTATGTTCTTGACATTTTTGTTAGCATCTTCAACTGCTCCATTAGTTTTAGGTCTATATGGGGACGACTTATGCCGAGTAATCCCGTATTTGTGCAGTATATTTGAGACCTTTTTCTCGAAGAGATACCCGTTGTCTGATACCAATCCATAGAGAACGATGAAATGGAAAATGATGTTCCGACGTATGAATCTGTCCATCTCCTTAGAGCTCATCGGGGCATAAGATTCGAATTCGGCCCATTTGTCGAAATAGTTGGTGGCGACCAGGATGAATTCGTGCCCGGTGGAGGCCTTAGGGGAAACCTTCCCAATTATTTATATCTCTTAGGTGGAGAAAGGCCAAGTTGAGGTCATGTAATAGAGCTCTTCGAGTGGTTGATGTTGTCGTGGGGCATTTGGGGCACCTTCTGACGTAATCTGTGCAATCTTTTTACATGGTAGTCCAGTAGAGCTTTTTTCTGGAGAGGGTGTTCCCACTCATGTGCAAGCCACATTCGCCATTATGGATTTTGTCCAAGATCTTAAGGGTCTCATCTTCTGTGAAGCACGGTTAGTGTACTCCGATGAACCATCTTTTGTAGAGCTACCCCCCACGGATTGGACTGTTAATCATCCTAGGGTTAGTCAGTCTTTTGAAGAGGCATTAGGTGGGTAGTTGTTCTTATTGAGCAAGTTACATATGCCACAGTACCATATTGTGGGTTTTAGTGTTATTTCCTCGATGGAATGGATCTCAAAGTAGTAGGAAGGTGTGTTTCATCTAGTTATGGTGAACGTGATTTTCATGGTTCCTTTCGTCATGTTTATTATAGAGGCTATACTGATAAGTGTGCCTGCGAAGTTATTTTTTGCCCTAAAGAGGAAGTCAAATTTGAGGTGCTTGAATTGTGAAGATACTTCTTCTAAGTAGGCACGGTAAGGTTGTAAATTATCATCCAGAATTTTTCATTTGACTGATGACTAGGGTTGAGTCTCCGTAGGCTTTCAGGTCTATGATTCCCATTTTCAAGGCAATTTCGGGACCTGTGATGCAAGCCTCGTATTTTTCCATGTTGTCGGTGCATTCATAGGTAAGTTTGAAAGTCGTGGGAAGTCGTCGTGATTAGGGAGATATAAGGAGCATTCTGATATCTAATCCCCTTATGTTAAAGTACCCGTCGAAGTAAATTTACCAAGTTTCTCTATCATTTAAGGCGAAGAGGTCTTCGCTTCTCTGTCTCATTTCTTTCTTACTCGTCTAATAAGGATTATCTTGTGAGAAGATCATAGATGGATCGCCCTTTAGTGAATTTTGGCATGACATATATAATATCGAACTTGGACAATATTAGCAACCATTTGTCCATCCAACTAGAGAAAGTTGGTTCCTCGAATAGGTATTTCAGGGGATCTATCCAGGAGATGAGTCGTATGTTTAAGGACATCATATAATTACTGAGATTATAAGTGGACGATACAAGAGATACATAAGCCTTTTCCAAGGCAGTGTTTTTCAGCTCATAGGATACTAGCTTTTTGCTGACATAGTTTATAGCATATTCCTTCTGGGAACTCTCTATGTATTGGGCCAACATGACTCTGGAAGACGCATCGGCTATAGTCATGTAGAGCGGGAGAGGTTATCCCGGTTGGGAAGGTACTAACACAGGTGGGTTAGTAAGGTACTTCTGTATTTCCTCGAATGCTTCCTGACGTTGGGAATTTCACTCCTTGGGCAATGGGTTCATAAATGGTGGTAAGATGTTTGATGAACCGACTTATGAAATATATTTTACCTAGGAACTATTTGACATCTTTCTCCATTTTGGGTGGTGGCATCTCCCGTATGGCCCTAACCTTAACGGGGTCTACCTTAATTTCGTCTTTACTGCTGATGAATTCGAGAACTTTCATTTTAGTGACTCCGAAGATGCATTTTTGGGGATTTGGCCTCATTTTGAAAAGGTAACCTCTGAATGTATTATCGAAATGCCACGTGTCTCTCGCAGATGATCATATCATCCACGTATACATACACTTTCTTGTGTATGAGGTCGAATAGGATAGTTGTGGATGCTCTTTGATAAGTGTAACCAATATTCTTGAGATCAAAGGGCATAACTGTGTAACAGTACCTTCCCCACGGGGTGATGAATCCGATTTTCTCCTAGATAGGGGTGCATTTTTATTTGATTATAGCCAGTTAACCCATCTACAAAGGACTTGGGTGCATTACTGTTCATTTTATCTACCAATAAATCGATGTGTGATTGAGGCAAATCATCCTTGGGGAAGGATCGCTTGAGATCCCTATAATCTACGAACATTCGTACTTTGTGTTGGTTTTAGGTATTAGTACGATGTTGGCTAACCAAGTGGGATATTCCACTACTCTGATGAAATTGACATTGAGTTATTTCTCCAGTTCCTCCTTTAATTTCAAGGACCATTCGGGTGTCAGTTTATGGAGTCTCTGGTGTATGGGTTTTGCGTAAAGGAGAATGTGTATCTCATATATGCCAATAGTGGGTTCGATGTCAAGAATGTCAGGGTAAGACCAAGAGAACACATCCATGAAGTTGGTGAGGAGATCGGTGAGCTCCCTTTGTTCGTTTTGATCTACTGAGGATTCTAGTGATCCCCAGGTTTATGGTTATTGTGTCATCCTCGATGGGAGACATGCGTTTGTTTTGACATTGGTCAAGTTTTTGTAAGTGTTTTAAGTATTTTAGATATGCAAAGTCATAATTATTAGGTGTGAGTTCTAATCTATCGCTTGATTCATAATCATTACATGTAACACACGCAAGAAAATTCTAAAAATCGCTATTTATTATGCCATAAAAAGGAGGAAGGAAAACATTGATAATAGTAAGAAAATCTGATTTACAGAGGGATGTATTAGGAGAGGAGATGATGGGGGCTCTTTTGCTAACCGCACGGACTCAAAGTACCTTTGGATGATGAGCGTCGGGATGCATCTAACATAAGTCCAGTTATTGAGTATTGTAGTTCCCGTGATGTTGGTGATGAGGCGGGTTGGATTCTGCCGAAGGACATTTGGAGTTGTCTTTGGGTGATCTGGGCCCTTTGCACGGACTGTAGGCTCGGGCCTTTAAGCTTGATTGTTTTACGCTCAGAGTTTGTAGTGAGTTCCTCTATTGGGCTTATCACTGGGTCAATGTATGAAACTGCCTTGAATAGGGTTTTTAACAAGAGCTAGTGGCTTTCTTCATTCCATTAATAGTCCCACATAAGTTTTCAGATGGCATCTTAAGGCTCGACCGAGGAGGGGGTATGACAACTTCTTCTAGGGGCCTTTTTCCTTACTAAATGGGTTCGTATTCCCCTCGGTGATCAACAAATGGTTAAAACAATTTGTAATTCCCTACTATAGCAGGTTAGTATAGTAGACATGCTCAGGATCAGGGATCAAAGGGCTCGGGATTGGCCTTAGTTTGCTGAAGGTGTTGTTTTTCGTAGAAGGGCCCAAATTTCAGATCTATCAGTCGAGAAGGGTCAAAAATGCCCCAGGAATCCATTTATCATGTGGATGGTAGCTAGAGGGAGAACTTGAGGTTTGAATTCTTCGGGAATAGGCCAAGTAGGAATTACTCATTGCCTGTTGTACTTATATTAGAATATTATCTGGGAAACCATGAACCCTTTGATTCTCGCGGAGTAAGTTCACCCTCTCTCTAGGAAGACTGTTGTGTGTGACATAGGCTATGTGAAGGGTTCTCTTAGCTCGGCTTCCTAAGCGGCATCCCTTTGAGCAATGTGGGTTCTCATTCTCTCTTCTTCTTCGTACAGTAGTTGATCATGAATCAGTCAATCCTGGTAATATGATCATTGTCCTAAGATATCGTTCTCTCTCGCTCATCTGTACTAAGGGGATTGGATATCAGGGCAAACGAATCATAGGTTCCTTTTTCTAATGATTGGAATATGTGGCTCACCCACTATTTCTCGAAGAGTTAGCCTAGAACGTGTTTAATACAGTGGGCGAGTGGGTACCACTGTTAGATTCTGAATTCATGAGGGCAAATGGATTTGCTTCAGAGGTGGATCTTCCCTATCCAGTGGATTCGATTGGTATTATGAATGTGACTTTCTCGGTTGCTTGGAGGGCCTCGTCACACATCTCCCATTCGACCGAGTGATCTATTTCCTCTAAGTAAGGAGCAAAGATCTCTGGCTCTTTTGAGAGCATGGACTCTGTATCCAGGAAGAAGTTCTAGCTGTAATTGTTAGTTTGCAGGAAGTGTATGGCCATAATGAAGAACGACATATGGTTAATGGTGGTCTTGGTCTCGGTAATGATCTTTAGGTAGGGTGATGGCATGCCCAAATGGGTGGCTGTTTGGAAGTGTGAGCGCGTCGTCATCCTCAATTTGTGATAAATGTGGAATATCATGGTGGGTGGGTCAGTGTTTGAGACAGGAGAGTCTGATAAGGCATTGGTGTGAGGTTTGGGATGATATGGTAGAGGGTTATTAGTAATTTTTTCCTTTGACAGGATTAGCCTCTCGGCATTAATAAGGTCTTGGATGGAGAATCTCAAGGCCCAATAATTTTTTATAATGTGACTGGGTCCATGGGGGAACTCGTAATGTAAGTTGGACTGTTAGTTCTATCTAGGAAGGTGGGATACGGTCTGGGGTTGAGAGCTTTAAGCGACCATCCAACTTCAAGGCAGTGAATACCCGACTGAAAGGGGGCCTCAAGATCGATAAGGTTTCTTTACCAAGCCCCAAACTCTTTAGAAGGGGGCATAACTTGATAGTTTCTTGGAAGGTCATGGTTGAAAGGGTACAATGGTGGCTAGCAAAGATTGGGAAGTGTTAGTAACCGGGTGTGGATCTTGTTGTAGAATAACCACGAGAGTGGTGTTGTGAAATGTGGAAGCTCCCGATGATTTCTAACGGGAAAAGAACTTATTTGAAGCTCGACGAGGTTCTTTGGTAGATTTGGTAGTTTTGGTATCCAAACTTTTCTCGATATTTCACCCTATGTGGTCGAGAGCCTTAAAATATGGGATCTAAGTAAGCCCGAGATCGTATTGTACCTCCTTCCAACGGTTCCTAATCACGAGATCTATTTGATTATTTTCCAACGAGAGGTTGGCCATCTAACCGACTCTCTCTCTCAGCGAGTGATGAAAGTGACATTTGACTCTCCCTCCTCTTGCTTCAGCATTTCCAAATTTTTACGTGTGATGTCAAGCTCTTCATTGTATTCATACTCCTTAAGGAAATCACGACATACATTGTCTTAATTTTTTGTCGTTCCCTCTCCTTTCAGACCCATATAGTAAGTGAGGGATCCGCCGGATAGGTGGAGGAGAACATCCTCTCTAGCACCCCTAGGTCTATATTTCGGATCTGCATTTGAAGTCTGTAGTTAGATAAATAGACGAATGGGTAGACCAGTTATTTTATGTTTTGAAGACTGGCATCTTGAATTAGTCTAACAACCAGGCTTCGAGATAGAGAGACATCTTCTTGATGGTTGTAAGTTCGTCTATAGTTTTCATCCTGATGGTGAAGGAGATGTAGTTCAGATTGGACTTGAGTTATTTCATGGTTCGGAGGTGGGGGAACAATCTTATCGGTTGGTGGAGGAACTATAGATTCAGCTTGTGAGGAGCCTTGGAAGGCAGTATGTCCATACTTAAGGTACCGATGGTAGGGTTAAAATCATCCATGCGAGGAAAAAAGTACTTGGAAGTGGGGGCACCGACGTTAGTAGGGGAACAAGTGCTGGAAATGGAATGAGTGTATCCTGAGGATTAACTTTTTACTTCTTCGACAACCTCCGCAAGCGATGTACCAATATTAGGGATGGGGGAAGGGAGTATGTTCTCTCCCATTCTATTTATAGTATTGGCCTCTTACAGGTGGGCTTGTGCCCGACCCAGTGTTCTAATTTCTTACTGCATGATATTTTGAGAGGCCATGATGTTCTCGAGCTGTCTCAAAACCTAGTCCATCACAGATGGAGCCTGATCTTCTTCGATAGACATAGAGCGTATTACGGACCAAACTTGACATTCGTGGGTAGGGAGCCAGCTGATGAAAACTACACTATCGTACGGAGCACGAACTTGATTTTCTAGGGTAAGAACTTAGTGTGCATTTTTTTACTGATAATGATAATTGTACATTGTTTTGTAGATAAAAGGACGGAAAAAGGGACAATACATAGGGGAAAAAGACTCACATATCTATAATTTTTTCCATGCAATTGTTTTATATGTTTTTAACCGTATATAGATGAAATTTTGTTTTTTGGTATTTTTTTTGTTTGGTAGTATCTTCAAAAGGGAAGAACTGAACAAAGTCTCGTGTATTCGGGTAAACTTGGGTGAGTTCTCATTTTGTGTATAAGGAGCGAGGAAGTAAAGGACCGTGGTCTATTATTCCCTCAAAATCAAATATGGGTAGGGGAATCCAATGTAAGGAAATTCTATTTTGGTGATAACTTGTGGATTCATACTATTTTATCTTCCATAAAAGGGAAGACATCCAGCCTGGAATTTGAGGGGTTTTGAACCAACCTCTGGCCATATTATAATTTTTTAATTTATTTTACCAAAGTGATCGACCCATAAGTATTTGTTCTTTTTGTGCATTACGATGTGTACCTAGAGTTTTTTCTCTATATTCAAAAAGGTGATGTGACTCAATGATCGGTGGATCCCTTTATATTTCCATGGATCACGATATACCAGGCTTCTTGGACTGAATAACCTTTAAGTTACGCGTGAAACCATTTAACCCTAATACTGAATAAATGTGAAAGCCTAATCGATATACCCCAGTGTGACACCCCGCCTAATTAATCCCGGGTGATCAGTCCTAAATCAAGTTAGAACAAGTTTCTCATTTGGTCCATTCTTAGCATC
Source organism: Sambucus nigra (assembly GCA_949130495.1). NCBI lineage: Eukaryota > Viridiplantae > Streptophyta > Magnoliopsida > Dipsacales > Adoxaceae > Sambucus > Sambucus nigra. Next base: position 370,108,222 of record OX422212.1, read on the forward strand.
ACTGTCGTTTTATTAAATTACTAACCACCTAAGTGAGAAACATGTTCTAACTTGATTTAGGACTGATCACCCGGGATTAATTAGGCGGGGTGTCACAGATGGTATCAGAGCATCAGGTTCTAGAATCCTTAGGATCTGTACGGCTTTCTACGTTTCAGCGTAGCGTTCGGTTGTTATAGAGCCCTATTATTAGGACTGTTGATTATATTTTCCGCTTGTGGATCATCGTTTCCACGCTAAGGGGAACAAGAAGGCAGGTGAGCCGAGCCAGCAGGGCAAGGCAGTCACTAGTAGTGAGACGAGTGGCACACAGCAGCAGGTCATCATTCAGCAAGGGAATCAGGCTAAGAAGTTTAAGCCTGGTGGGTTCCGACCGGGAGGACAGGGGTTCAGACAGGGGCAACCAGGCCCTAATCAGCAACAGCAGGTTCCTCAGGGCCGTCAGGGCCAAGGGAACAACGGGGGAGGCCAACCGGGCCAGCAACGTCAGGGCCAGCAGGGCCAACGGCAGGGTGACGATCAGAAACGTTGTTTCTCCTGTGGCCAGCCAGGACACTTCAAGAGGGAGTGCCCGCAGAGGGGCAGAGGCCAGCAGCAGGGTGCCCAGCAAGGGCAACAGGGTCAGATGCCACCAGCAGCACCAGCACCACCCGCCCCACCGCAGCAGGGGCAGATGCACTACGGACGTGTGTATAACGTTCGGGACGTTCCCAATCCTCCAGCACAGCAGGCGCCGCCCGCGATCGAGGGTACGTTCTCTATCCATGGCACTTTGGGTCGGGTATTATTTGATACGGGAGCCACTCATTGCTTTATAGCTACACATTTCGCGAAGGCTTTAGGGTTGTTAGCCACCGCAGAGAGCACTGTTACGTGTGTCGACTCACCTTTGGGAAATGGGTCGCTTATATTCTTTATATGTCGGAGAGTAGGAGTGGAGATTGGCGGTTTAGTTTTACCTGCGGACATGTTGGTACTAGATATGCATGTTCATGACGTGATCATCGGTATGGATTGGCTCGCTGACTATAGAGCCATGATTGATTGCTTCGGTGGGAGCCTTATCTTCGCCATTCCGGGACAGGAGATTTTTGTTGTGACGATGCCTCGCCCAGAGGGAGGCTCGACCACTCATCTATACTACATTGAGGAAGAAACCTCGCAGGAAGTGGCAGTTCCTTTAGACTCTATCCCTGTAGTGAGGGACTTTGAGGATGTATTCCAGGAGATACCAAGATTACCACCCAGCAGAGAAATCGAATTTGTTATAGACTTGGCACCGGGGACGAGACCTATTGCTCGGGCACCTTACCGAATGGCCCCTTCAGAAATGCGGGAATTGAGGGAGCAGATTCAGCAACTACTGGGTCAGGGTTTTATTTGGCGGAGTACATCGCCGTGGGGTGCGCCGGTGTTGTTTGTGAAGAAACGAGATGGGTCACTCCGATTGTGCGTGGATTATAGGGAGCTGAACAAGGTGACGGTACGGAATAAGTATCCGTTGCCTCGGATTGATGATTTATTTGACCAACTGAGAGGGGCGTCTTACTTCTCCAAAGTCGACTTGAGGTCAGGGTATCATCAACTGCGTATCCAAGAAGAGGATGTTCCACCGCTTTCTTGTCGCGGTATGGATCGTACGAGTTCAGGGTGATGCCCTTCGGGCTCACCAATGCACCAGCAGTGTTCATGGACCTCATGAATAGGGTTTTCAGGGAGTACCTAGATCAGTTTGTCATCGTGTTCATTGATGACATCCTAATCTACTCGCGTACCGAGGAGGAGCACGCAGAGCATTTACGCATGGTTCTACAGACACTGAGGGATCATCAGCTCTATGCCAAATTCGGGAAGTGTGGGTTCTGGCTACGGGAGGTACAGTTCCTTGGTCATGTCGTGTCAGATCAGGGTATTGCAGTGGATCCGGATAAGGTGTCAGCGGTGAGGGAGTGGGGACAGCCCACGACACCGACCGAGGTGCGCAGTTTTCTGGGTTTGGCTGGTTACTACAGGCGATTCATTAAAGGATTCTCTAACATTGCAGGACCTTTGACGAATCTGACTCGAAAAGGGGTACCTTTCAAGTGGGATGATAGTTGTCAATTAGCGTTCGACGAGCTAAAGGACAAGTTGACATCTGCACCCGTGCTGGCATTGCCAAAGGGAGGGCTAGAGTATCGGGTTTACACAGACGCATCCTTATGGGGTCTTGGGGGTGTGCTCCAGCAGGAGGAAAGGGCTATAGCTTATGCTTCCAGGAAGCTAAAGCCCCACGAGAGGAATTACCCCACTCACGACCTAGAGCTGGCAGCGGTCGTTTTTGCTTTGAGGATATGGAGGCATTATCTTCTAGGAGAGCAGTTTACTCTATTCACGGATCACAAGTCACTTCAGTATCTCTTCACACAGAAGGATCTGAATATGAGACAAAGGCGGTGGCTAGAATTCGTGAAGGACTACCAGTTTGATATCCAGTATCATCCTGGTAAGGCCAATGTAGTAGCAGACGCATTGAGCAGAAGACCGACTGGGGAAATATCGGAGGTATAGAAAGCGAAGTGGAGAGAGCTTCAATATGAGGACGACGTAGCAAAGGCCTGCATGTCGGCTTTGTCAATCACACCCGAGATCATTATGCGGGTTGTGAAGGCTCAGGCAGAGGATCAGAATTGCCGGGACAGGGTGGGCCAGTTGTTAGCTGAAGGAGCGGAAGGTTACTCGATTAGCTTAGAAGGAGGCCTACGTTTTAATGGGAGGTTAATGGTGCCAGAGGATGAGGATTTAAAGCACGCCGTTATGACAGAATCCCATGGTTCGAAATTTGCGGTACATCCCAGTGGGGATAAAATGTACCAAGATATGAGGAGGCAGTATTGGTGGGCAGGGATGAAACGGGACATAGCGGAGTTTGTTTCGAAATGTGCCACGTGTCAGCTTGTGAAAGTTGACCACCAGAGACCATCAGGGATGCTACAACCGTTAGACATTCCCGTGTGGAAGTGGGAGAGCATCTCCATGGACTTCATCACAGGGTTGCCGGTATCGCAGAAGGGTCACGACTCCATATGGGTTATTGTGGATCGGTTGACCAAGGTAGCCCACTTTTTGCCGGTACGCACAGACTTTGAGACGATGCGTTATGCACAACTATTCATAGCAGAGATTGTTAAGCTGCATGGAGTGCCGATAAATATCGTATCCGGCATGGACAAAATCTTTGTTGCCCACTTTTGGCAGAGCTTTCAAGAGGCAATGGGCACGGAGTTGCGCTTGAGTACAGCGTATCACCCACAGACTGACGGACAGACTGAGAGAGTTAATTAGATGCTGGAAGACATGCTCAGAATGTGCATTTTGGACTTCGGGGGAGGATGGGAGAAATATCTTCCTTTGGTAGAGTTTGCGTATAACAACTCTTACCAATTCACGATTGGCATGGCACCGTTTGAGGCACTGTACGGGAGACCTTGTCGTTCACCCGCTTGTTGGTTAGAGGTGGGGGACAACAAACTCTTGGGGCCGGATATTGTCCAGGAGACATCTGCCAAGATAGAGTTGATTCGAGGAAGGATTCGAATAGCTCAGGACAGGCAGAAGAGTTATGCTGATGCTTCTCGAAGACATGTGGAGCTAGAAGTTGGGGACCAGGTTTTAGTCCGGGTATCCCCTATGAAAGGGGTGATGAGGTTCGGCAAGAAGGGTAAGTTAGCACCGCGATATGTAGGACATTTCCCTATTATTGAGAGGGTGGGACCGGTGGCATATAAGCTTGGATTACCAGATCATCTTCAGCGAATACACGATGTATTCCATGTGGCATCGCTGAAGAAATATCGAAGGAGCGAGAGAGCCTTTTGGCATATTCCGCTCGAGGAGATCGACTTACAGCCAGACATCTCGTATGAGGAGAGGCCGGTAGCAATTCTGGATCATAGTGAGCGGAAATTACGGTCCAAGGTCGTTCCATTAGTTAGAGTACAGTGGGGTCATCACAATGTTGACGAGTCTACCTGGGAGCGAGAGGAGGATATGCGGGAACAATATCCAGAACTGTTCAACGCAGGTACGATCTAATTTCGGGGACGAAATTCCTTTATAAGGGGGGGAGTATGTAACACCCCGTATTTTTGGTACATTTAAAATTTAATTAATTCGGAGATTTTAAATTACTTAGTGTGTTGTAATTTAATGAATTAATTAGAACAGAATAATATATATAAATATTAATCTGGGATTGAATGGTTAATATTTAGGGAAAACTTATTTACTAAGTGAATAGTAATAATGTAATTACGTCGTCTCGAGTATTAGTGACGAGGATGTACTTATCACATTCGGAAGTCGGTATAGACTACATAGGGTGGGGGATAAGTATTTTTAGAAATTAACTCGGATGCAAATTCTGAGGGTACAGTTGAGTCCGGATGGGCCGAGATAGTCGGAAAAGTGTACCCGGGGGTAGTAAACGGGTCACGGGACGTTTTTAGACATAGCCGGATCCACTCGGGGACATTTGGGTCACTTGGGCTTGGCCCATTAGTCAAAAAACGGGATTAAGTTAATTAATCTAATAAAAAGAAAGAAGGGGGTGGCTGAACTTAATTAGAGAAAGCAAATTAAGGGTTAGGAAACCCTAACAGCAGCCAAAGCCAAATTGGGGATCAAAGAGAGCCATCAAAGGTCATCTTCAACCTTGGGATTTAGCTCCAATTCAGACTCTACGAACCTTAAGGCAAGTGGATAACTTGCAATAGAATTAAATCTGTTTTCGATTCATATTCATGTGTAGTGATTATGTAGAAATCCGTTTTTGGGTGTTAATGGAATGAACATGGGATTTTGAAAACAAAAATTCTGATTTACGAAATTTGGGGTGATGATTCTTGTAAAATCTGATAATGGTGAGTTATTGCATATCTGGTAGAATGATGTCTGCATATTTGAAAACGAATTTGATGATGAAATTTGGGGTATAAATGGACCTAGGGTTTATGATGGGACTTTCCCCAAATTTAGAAACTGGAGTAAATGGACGAATTATTTATGTTGATGAATATTTTGGAGATCCCTAATGAGTTTCCTAATATGTACAAATGCTAAAAGAGACTTAGTTTCAGTGTAGGAGGAAATTAGGGTTTGCAGATTTTCGCCCATGGCTGTCCGTCTTCGCGAAGAAGACGAGTACCTGTTCGATCGATCGATCGACGCCATGAAGTCGATCGATCGACGGTCGGCAGACACGGACAGTTCGCCCAGTTTTATTTATATAGGATGAGATTTATATAAAAGTTGTTATGTGATTAATTAGTGAGAAAAATATTAATGCATGATTTAAATCTAATTAATTGTGGGGAAATTAATTAGAAGATGGGAGTAGAAATTGGGTGTCACGTCAAAATTTGGTTGAGCGACATCGGAGTATACTATTTTATTCAATAATGGACTAAGTAATTTAGACTCGGGTGAGATTAATTCGGGCTATGAGATTGAGTCCAAATTAAATGGTGAGGGTAACACCAAAAGTAACTGAATCTATTAGTGTGCAAATTAATTTAATGATTCGAGTTGGGTAATAACATCATAATAAAAATGGAATAGGCTTGTGTCACGGGTTTAGTACACGGTGTAGCTGGAACATTTTTATATATGTTTATATATATATATATATATATATATATATACGGTGTGTGATAGTATATATATATAGTGTATGCTTTAATATCAGTGGTTAGATATTATTATACTCTAGTGCTATAGGGGGAGGTTACGCGCAGTGGATGAATCCCCTAGCTTGAGGAGTAGGGCGAGTAGATTCCCAGGTCATAGCGTCCGTTACAGGGGGTGAGGGGCATCTCACTTTCCGGGAAGGAATATGACCGCCTCCAATCGTATACTAAACCAAGTTAGTGAGCGATTCTAACTTGGATAACTAGGATATGTGAATATACCTAGTGTACTAGCACTTTAGAGAAATTAAATCCGGGGAGTACTTTTGCTCGGGTGGATGTTAGTGTTTTATGTATTCCGGTATGTGTGTGAATGCTGCAATAAATTCTAAGTATATAATTAGGTGATTATTATATACGGGCTAAATAAATACAAGTATGAGTTGTTGTATACGTATAACGAGTGGAGTAGTTATATGAATCAAAAAGGGAAATGATTTAATTAAGTTGATAGTGCTAATGACTTAAAAATCATAATCACAGTTACTCATATTGGAGTAGAAGGGATTTAAGGATACTTTAATAATTATCTAGTCATGAGATAGATAACTAGGTGATGATTAAAGCGTTAGTGGTGCACATTAGAGGAGGGGTAAGGAAGTTCTCAAGAGAGTGCGACACTAACTAAAATATGAAGAGCATGCATATTTATTATTACTGCAAGTTAATCATTTGATAAATGTTTTCAAATGTTTTGGGTACTAACCCTTGCTATAAAAACTTATTTAAAAACCTTTTAGGTGTCCAGCCACAGGGACGCCAGACTTGACTCGATTCCAGGAAATCCGTTGTTGCAGCATATGTGGATGTTGCGGGACCTTTGATAGACGCCTCTTTCTTTCATTCATAATGTAGAGACTCATTATTATTTATTCGAGCATGTCGCTCGCTCTCCATTTATTTATTTCCTAGACTTGTTGGGATGTTATTCTTGTCTTTATGGGATTTTTATTTGGATCGATGGTTTATTCGGTTAATTAATTTTTACTTGTGGAATGATTAGTTCAATTATCTGTGATTTTTATATTGTTTTATTTTCCGCGTGAGTTTGTTTTATTAATGAAAGATAAAAATTGGCACCAGTCTATTTTTTCTCACTTAGGTGGTTAGTAATTTAATAAAACGACAGTGATGCTAAGAATGGACCAAATGAGAAACCTGTTCTAACTTGATTTAGGACTGATCACCCGGGATTAATTAGGCGGGGTGTCACACCCAGTACCGAACAAACTTAAAATGTTCCTTGTAACTGATACTTTGTGTAACACCCGCCCTCGTGATTTTAACCGTACTCGTTAAATTTGGTGACTTGGGGTCATCCAATTGAGCTTTAAACTTTATAAGAGGAATTGTGGGTCAAATTTGGATAATATATTGGCCTTGGTGCACTTAGTTGGAGTTTGAATGACCTTAAATTCAATTTGAGAAAATTACGGTCATTCGAATGACATCCAGAATCGTTCAAATGAGATTTAAATCTCGTTCGAACAGTCTTTAAATGACCTTCTAAAGATTTGGAATACATATACACATCCCTAATACACTTGGTTTGCCACTTATAACTAATAACAATACTTATATCAAAACTATGCAGTTGGTTTGATTTAAGTATATTAGTAGAATCTAAGGCCCTATAATAGCAAATGATAGTAATTAAGCCGATTACTTAGTCGGCCAACTGACTAACTAATTATTGGTGAAACTACAAGTGTCCAGATTGCAGACACAAATATAAATGAACAAGCAATGAACAAAAGATGTTTTTTCATCTCACTAGAAAAATTTTACAAGGTTACAACAATAGTAAATTGGAAAAAGAGATAAATATTCCTCTGGGCGCTTGCCCTGGGCCTTATCCATGCCAGCTGGAGGAACATCCAGAGTATAAGGAGAGTTGATAAAGTTAAAATCTTGTAGCATCCTCCTGTTACTGCTGCTCAGCTGCTTAATTAAATGAGGAGGTCGAATTATCCTAGGTTCATCGTGCAATTCATAATCCCCTAAATACTTGGATATTAAACACTAGGGAATCGAATCAGCAAGAATCCAGCTTACATCCAACTTGAATGGAGGATTTTAACAATCCAAAAGACCGGGATCATTCCAATGCCATAGTTTGCTGTTTTGGTCAACTTTCAACGAAGTAAGAAGATTGGTCCATACTTATTTATAGTCCTCGCGATGACTCTGGGCCAAATGATCATCCACATGAGACGAGGATTTATTGTAACATTCCATCCACACTTCTCTGGGTTACTTGTGGAACTGACAAGTTAACCTCTCTACCTGATGCTGAAGTTTCTTGAGAACACCATCTTTATTTTTCAAATGAATCACCTCGTCGACAATAGTAGACTCTTTTGTTTTTAACTGAAGTCAAAGATCAGTAATAGCAAAAGTTTTAGCCTTTAACTGCGCAGCATGATCGGCCAAAGTTTTGTGAGTTTTTTCTTCTTCGAAAGTCCGTCGGGTAACCGTTGTTCCTCGAGATGACTGACCAAACTTAGTCTTCTTCCCTTGCAAAGATTCTAACTCTTGTAACAGCCTGGCATTCTCTTCTTCCAAGAAAGAAACTCCTTCATTGGAGCCATTAGTAGTAGACTTATTCAAGATGTCAAGTTCATTTCTCAAAGCATTATTCTCTTCCTCCAGCAAAGCTGCAATTTCTCGAGCCTCTCTAACCTCCTGCTTGAGCACAATTTCTCTCTTATTCAAAGCCGAGGTATATTTCTGAAGTTTTTTCTCAAAGCCATCAACTTCATTCAGAGCTTTGAACTTGGCTTCATAATCATCATGGAGAAGAGCCTTCAATCGATATGATTACGTTATAGCTACTCGATCATCTCGAAGTATGCAACATTCTTAGCCACAGACCGATCAAGAAGGAATTTGAGATAAGTGCATGCATAGTTTGCTTGATCAGAAGCGTATGCGCCGAGTAATTATGTTAGTTCTTTATCTGTGAAATCCAAGTGACCAACCTTAAATAGATTGTGGCAACGTCTGAGTAGATCAGAGTCACTAGAAGTAATCTGTTCCATCTTGGCATTAAACTAGAAAGATAAAGTAACATTTGATCAACAACAAAAATAGTTATAGCGACAGTTAAGCATTGGAAACGTGATGAAAGTAGCAAAGATGGCCTTATCCTAGCCCTTGTTAAAGGAGCCTCTCAGATTTTCTTTCTTTTGACCTTCTTAACAGAAAGGTCAGCAAACAGTTTGGCTACCTTCTCTTCAGCAGCGTTTGCCCTGCGCTCAGCTTGAGTAGAGGCCAAGGTAGCTACAATCAGAGTTTCATCAGCTTTCTGTCACGTTTCTTCGACATCCTTGATCTTTTCCTCCCAATTCTTTTTCTTTGTTTCCAAAGCTTGTCTGGACTCCTCCGGGGATTTTTTAAGACCCTCAAAAGCCGCATCTACTTCTCCCAAAGAAGAACGTAGATGATCGTCCTTCTTCAATATCTGGTTGTAATCAACCAGGAACTACAAGAAAAGAACCAAGCCAGTACAAAATAAGGAAAACATGAACAATATCCGATCAACTCCAAATATGAAAGCTTACCAAGGCCAAACTTTGAGTAGCCCTCTTCGATAGTTTTGATCGGGACATGGAAGCAGTAGCATCTCTATGGTCTGGTAGGGTACCAGCCTTGATCAGCTTCCTAGACAAGTTAGGACTAAAGGGTACATATGGGACCTTACCAACCAACCCTTGTTGATCGGCATCAATAATTTTCTCAACATGCTTATTAGCAGGACCTCTCCTTAGTCTCTTAAGAGGAGACTCATCACCTTTGTTGGCTGGGGGCTTCTTGCCAGCCTCAACCTTCTTCTTCTAGGCATTAGTGCAATAGCCCATTTATAACAGAACATGATCTCTGGAATCCCGAAATGGATTCCATAGATTTCATTCAATTTATTCACACCATTGATAACCCAACAGGTGTTGAGGGCTACTCTTGCTGGAACGATGTCAAAGTATTGGGAGAAATGAAGAAGAAAAGGATTTGGTGGAAATGTGAAACCACACTCATCTATAAACAAGGTTGAGATCCAATGACTCTCAACCAAAGAATATACATCTATAGGGTCATAGGGTATTTCTAAATCAACCCAAGATGGGATTTTCATTTCTTCCCTAATTTCCTCTAGAGAATCATCATCAACTATGTGAACCTCACAAAGAAGGGAAATGAAGAAAAATAGAGAGAAAGAAAGAATTATTACAAAAGATTAAGGATTCAGTAATAACTATAGAAGGAAATGACGAATGGCAGCAAACGATCGCATAAAAGCTCAGAAATAGTTGCTACAGTTCGAAGATTTGAGGTAAGGAAAAATTTGGAAAAGCCTCCCGCCTTTTATAGCTTGTCTCAAAAACAGCGAAAGTAACGATTAAACGAACCAACTATTGACGTTCTTACGGAAGACTGTTTCAAAAATGGAAAATACAGATTTTCCCTTTGGGCAGTCCTTTAAAATTTTAATTATTTACAAAAAATGCCATCTTCAAAAAGTACCGGCAAAATTTTACAAGTGTGGGAGGTCGGTTGCCATTCAAGCACCATGAAAATACGTAGAGCTACTTCCAGGATCGAATGCTCCATACTTTTATGCAAGCATCAAGCATAGAGCATTAGGAGCTTCTGTTGTATGTAAAAATTACACTTTTACATGGACCAATAAAGAAGGTACACATGTCGTACAACGTGGCACTTCATCCTACTTGTTCGACCTCAAGTGTGCTCAGTCAGCTGGAATGTCGACCAACGCCAGAAGGCCGACCAACCAAAATTGTAAAGTTTACTCGACTCAGAATACCAACAAACTCTGAATCCCAAGAGACGTATTTATTGTATACAGATGTAAACGCTTGGCATATAAAAGTGTTCCATCTCTAGGATTTCACACCCCTATAAATGTACTACAATCCCTTAGCTCCAGGGACAACTTGAATCTCATATGCACTGAGCTATTGTAATCGCTAAGTAATAACAACTTACAGTGGACGTAGGCTAATTTATAGCTGAACTACTTTAAAAACTTCTTATTCTGTGTGTGTGATTTAAATGCTTTCATATTATTTATCTGTGATTATAAAATTGAAATCAATCCAATTTTAGACATCAACACTAACACTCATTCTTGATGGGAGAAAGTGGTCCAAGAAGAAAGAGGTGTGGACTGTCTTTAGAATTTTACCATATCAAATATTTTAGGGGCATCTGAATCGCACAAGCCTCTTCCTGGATACATGCTTGTTTTGCAAAAAAGGAAGTATGTTTACTACAATATTGTTTAGGTTATGACCATAATTAAATTCCTTTGATTAGGGGGCATAATGATGTGTTTAGATAAGGATTGTTGATATGAGGGTTATGCTCAGAGGAAGCTAGGCTTTCACAGAGGTTATATCCGGTATATGGATTAAACTAGGACAGAGAGTTAAAATGAGCTAAGAAGTTTGTTTATAGTACAATTTAACTACTCATTGTTGTTTTATGTGTCTGTTATGTGGATTTTATTAGCGGGTATAAGCAATAAATATTTTAGACAAAATAATATTAAATGTGAAAGGGTTTGGGGATCTGTTGAGCCTGAAAAAGCTTCGTGAAACATATTATATTCATTGCATGTAAGGGTGTACCCTAACATGCAATGTGCTGGAGATGGACCAACCTTTTCAATTAACCACTATGAGTTAATTAACAGTTTATACTAGCATATGCACAAGGAATCGACAACATTAATATGTTTATGGGTATATTCTGGGTAGCTACGGGTTTATATGTCACATGTTTATGGGTATGTTTCTACAGTGAACATGACAAGAAACAATCCACTATGATATAGGTTTTTACATTGTCTTGTGGTTAATTACATCAGTTTTAGGTTTATGATGCACCCAAGACTGTACAGGAAGAGTATATGACAACAACATTGTGGTCAAAGAAGATTTCTTGTTTAGCAGCCTTGCTAATGATATATTATTATATTACACAAGATTTTGTGGAGGTGCATTGGGATAGCCAAAATTCTATCCACTGAGCTGAGAACTAATTTCACTATAAAAGGACTAAGCATACTGATTAGACCTGGCAATTTTTGACACAACCCGAGAACCCGACTCCAACTCGACACGATTTTTGTGGGTCAGGTCATGGATAAATAGGTCCGGGTTAAAATCGGGTCAGACCCATCTAACCCGTTTATTAAATGGGTTGTGTTTCGGGTCAACCCATCTAACCCGCAATTGACCCGATTATTTTTCAGGTTCATTTCGGGTCAAAAACCTATTAAACCCGATTAGACACGAATAATTATAAACCATTGATTTTCTAATCTAACGGACAAAAAAATGAAAAACCAAAAGGGTGAATTAAAAAACCTAACCTAACCTAACTCGTTTAGGAAAAAAAAAGCCCCCTTCTCTTCCCTTTCGCGACGCCGACTTCTCTTCTCTCGGGTCTTCTCTCTCTCTTTCCTCTCTCAGGTGAGGTCTTATCCCTTCCCTCTCTGTTCTCTTATCCCTTCTCTCTATGTTCTTTTATCCACACACACACACACACACACACACACACTTGCACAGAACACACACACAGCGACAACGCACACAACACACATGCACACAGAACACACACGCACAAAGAACACACACGCACACAGAACACACGCACACAGCACAGCACACAACACACACACGCACACAGAACACACACAGAGAACAGAACATTGAACACGCACATGAAATTGGTAAGTTTAATTTATAAACATGTTATTACTATAAACTGTTTAATTTATAAACTGTTTATATATTTTTGGTGTTAAGTTTAATTTATAAATTGTTTACCAACACACACACTTTCTTAGTATTAAGTTTAATTTTTACACCAAAAATATATTAAGTTCAACAATTGTATAAACCGTTTACCGACACACACACTTTCTTAGTATTAAGTTTAATTTTTACACCAAAAATATATTAAGTTCAACAATTGTATAAATTGTTTACCAACACACACACTTTCTTAGTATTAAGTTTAATTTTTCCACCAAAAATATATTAAGTTCAACAATTGTAAAGTCCATTTTTACACCAAAATTATATTAAGTTCAACAATTGTAAAGTCCCTATTGTTCTCCACATGGAATTGGTAATTTGATACTTTTGTGTTGGTAAACAGTCTTGTGTTGGTAAATGTCAATTTGCTCAATAATTCAGTGATGGGGGAAATTGCAACTGTTAACCAATTTTTATGACACCAATTTCTATTTAGTTTTCTCTTGGCTTAGTATCACTATATATTTGCCAATAAATATTAAATAATGTCTTTTTTGTAGATGGAGTCGGATGGGCTAAATGTCAGTTTGCCTAATAATTCTATTGATATTGATGCAATAATGGAGGATGATGACGATGGTGACGTTGTAGAAGTGGACCAAGTACAGCCACAAGAAGGTGCAAACAAATACACTACTAGTGTTGAGGGCCAAATCAAAGGAGGCAAGCATAAAAGGAGATGTACTTCTAATGTGTGACCTTTTTTTAGATTCTCAAACAAAAGGGCATTGATGGTAAAACAAGATGTAAGTGCAAGAAATGCAGGGTTGTCTTCATTTGTGATAGCAGGTATGCAACTAGTAATTTAAAGCGTCACAAAGATAATTGTGAATTGACAAGCACCCGTGACATAGGACAATTGATTGTTCAACAACAACTAGCGACAAATACTATGTCATTGGGTGTCCCAAAGTTTAATCCCGAAGTATTTAGGGAGATGTTGGTTGCTTCCCTCATTATGCATGATTTGCCATTTTCATTTGTTGAGTATAAGGGCATAAGAGCTCTCTTCTGTTATTTACGTGATGATGTACCACTCATATCTCGAAACACCGCTAAGGCGGATGTGTTGAAAATGTACCATAGGGAGAAGTTTAGGGTTAAACAAATGTTTGATCAAGCTCCTGAAGGGTATGTCTAACTTCAAATTTATGGTCATCAGTTGTTACAGATGGGTATATATGTGTTACGGCACATTTTCTAGATAAAGAGTGGGTGTTGCAAAAAAGGATTTTGGTTTTTTCTTATATGGCGCCCCCACATAATGGCGTTTCTTTGTGTGATAAAATTTTCTCTTTTTTTAGGGAGTGGAGGATTGAAAAAAAATTATTTTCTGTCACCCTAAATAAAGCTTCTTCAAATGATTCATTTATTGCCACGTGGAGAACACAACTAAATGCTAGGAAGGCTCTTTTGTGTAATGGGGATTTCTTTCACATAAGATGTTGTGCACATGTGCTTAATTTGACAGTTCAGGATGGCTTGAAAGAAATTGATGTGGGTATCCAAAATATTCGTGAAAGCATCAAATATATCAAAGGTTCACAAGCTAGGAAAGTAAGCTTCGTTCAATGTGTCAAATTGTTATCTCTAGATGTTAAGAAAGGCTTGAGGCAAAATGTTTCGACAAGATGGAACTCTACTTTTTTAATTCTTCAGAGTGCTCTTTTCTACCATGAGGTCTTTTCTCACTTGGAATTAAGTGATTCAAATTATAAGCATTGCCCTTTGGAAAGTGAGTGGGAGAAAGTTAACAAAATATGCAAGTTTTTGGGTGTTTTCTATAATATAACTTGTGTTTTCTCCAGTAACAAGTATCCTACAACAAATTTTTACTTTCCTTTAGTGTTTATGGCGTACTTGACATTGAAAAACCAACTGGAAAGTGGTGGTCCATACTTGCAAAACATGGCGATTATAATGTTTGAAAAATTTGAGAAATATTGGTCTGAATTTAGCATGATTTTGGCTATAGCCGTGATACTAGATCCACGGTAAAAGATTTATTTCGTTGATTTTTATTATAAGAAAGTGTATGGGGTTGCTTCACCTCAATTTGGGGAAGTTCGAGAAAATTTGTTTGTATTATTTGGTGAATATGATGTGAAGCCTCCTTCTTGTAGTTTTATGCAAAACAGATCCGTTGATAGTTTAAATGATGCATCCTTTAGCATGGATACAAGAGATGTACTAAAGGTAAATTTATTTCTATTAATTTGTGTTCATATAACTTGTTTTACTCATATAACTTATTCTAAAGGTAAATATATCTAATTTTTATTCATATAACTTATTTAGGAGTTTGATGATTTTTAAAGTGAGGAATTTGGTTCTTGTGCTCAAAAGTCACAACTAGAGCTTTATTTGGACGAACCAAGAGTTGATAGGAATGCCGACTTAGATATTCTAGCTTTTTGGAAAGAAAATCAATTTAGGTATCCCTAACTTGGGAATGCCAACCTGGATGATACGAATTCCATTGCAGCAAGTTGGGGATACCTAAATTGATTTGCTTTCCAAAAAGCTAAAATATCTAAATCGGCATTCCTATCAACTCTTGGTTCGTCCAAATAAAGCTCTAGTTGTGACTTTTGAGCACAAGAACCAAATTCCTCACTTTCAAAATCATCAAACTCCTAAAGAAGTTATACGAATAAAAATTAGATACATTTACCTTTAGAACAAGTTATATGAATAAACCAAGTTATATGAACATAATATAATAGAAATAAATTTACCTTTAGAACAGCTCTTGTATCCATGCTAAAGGATGCATCATTTAAACTATCAATGAACCTGTTTTGCATCGACCTACAAGAAGGAGGCTTCACATCATATTCACCAAATAATCCAAACAAATTTTCTCGAACTTTCCCAAATTGAGGTGAAGCAACCCCATACACTTTCTTATAACAAAAATCAACAAAATGAATCTTGTACCGTGGATTTAGTATCACGGCTATAGCCAAAATCATGTTAAATTCAGACCAATATTTCTCAATTGTTCAAACATCATAATCGCCATGTTTTGCAAGTATGGTTCACCACTTTCCATTTGGTTTTTCAATGTCAAGTACGCCATAAACACCAAAGGAAAGTACAAATTTGCTGTAGGATACTTCGTGCCGGAGAAAACAAAAGTTATATTATAAAAAACACCCAAAAACTTGCATATTTTGATAACTTTCTCCCACTCACTTTCCAAAGAGCAATGCTTATAATTTGAATCACTTAATTCCAAGTGAGAAAAGATCTCACGGTAGAAAGGAGCACTCTCAAGCATTAAAAAAGTAGAGTTCCATCTTGTCGGAAGATCTTGTCTCAAGCCTTTCTTAACATCTAGAGATAACAATTTGGCACATTAAACGAAGCTTACTTTCCTAGCTTGTGAACCTTTGGTATATTTGATGCTTTCACGAATCTTTAGGACACCCACATCAATTTCTTTCAAGCCATTCTGAACTGTCAAATTAAGCACATGTGCACAATATCTTATGTGAAAGAAATCCCCATTACAAAAAAGAGCCTTCCTAGCATTTAGTTGTGTTCGACACATGGCAACAAATGAATCTTTTGAAGAAGCATTATCCAGGGTCACAGAAAATAATTTTTTTTCAATCCTCCACACCCTAAAAAAAGAGCAAATTTTATCACATAAAGAAACCCCATTATATGGGGGCGCCATGTAAGAAAAAACCAAAATCCTCTTTTGCAACACCCACTCCTTATCAAGAAAATGTGCCGTAACACATATATACCCATCTGTAACAACTGATGACCATAAATCTGAAGTTAGACATACCCTTCCAGGAGCTTCATCAAGCATTTGTTTAACCCTAGCCTTCTCCCTACGGTACATTTTCAACACATCCGCTTTAGCGGTGTTTCGAGATATGAGTGGTACATCATCACGCAAATAAGAGAAGAGAGCTCTTATGTCGTTATACTCAACAAATGACAATGGTAAATCATGCATAATGAGGGAAACAACCAACATCTCCCTAAATACTTCGGGATTAAACCTTGGGACACCCAATGACATAGTATATGTCGCTAGTTGTTGTTGAACAATTAATTGTCCTATGTCACGAGTGCTTGTCAATTCACATTTATCTTTACGACACTTTAAATTACCAGTTGCATACCTGCTATCACAAATGAAGACAGACCAGCATTTCTTGCACTTACATCTTGTTTTACCATCAACGCCCTTTTGTTTGAGAATCTCGAAAAAAGGCCACACATTATAAGTACATCTCCTTTTACGCTTGCCTCCTTTGATTTAGCCCTTAGCACTAGTAGTGGATTTGTTTGCACCTTCTTGTGGCTGTACATGTTCCACTTCTACAACGTCATCATCGTCATCATCGTCATCCTCCATCATTACATCAACATCAATAGAATTATTGAGCAAACTGAAATTTAGCCCATCTAACTCCATCTACAAAAAAGACATTATTTAATATTTATTAGCAAATATATAGTGATACTAAGCCATGAGAAAATTAAATAGAAATTAGTGTCATAAAAATTGGTTAACAGTTTGCGATTTCCCCCAGCAAATTGACATTTACCAACACAAAACTATCAAATTACCAATTTCATGAGGAGAACAAAAGAGACTTTACAATTGTTGAACTTAATATATTTTTGGTATAAAAATGGACTTTACAATTGTTGAACTTAATATATTTTTGGTGTAAAAATTTAACTTAATACTAAGAAAGTGTGTGTGTTGGTAAACAGTTTATAAAATAAACTTAACACCAAAAATATATAAAGAGTTTATAAATTAAACATTTTATAGTATTAACATGTTTATACATTAAACTTACCAATTTCATGTGCGTGTTCTGTGTTTTGTGTTCTGTGTTCTGTTATGTGTGCGTGTGTTGTGCGTGTGTTATGTGTTGTGCTGTGTGTGTTATGTACGTGTGTGTTTGGATAAGAGAACAAAGAGAGAAGGGAGAAGACCTCACCTGAGAGAGGAAAGAGAGAGAGAAGACCCGAGAGAAGAGAAGTCGGCGCCGCGGAAGAGAAGAGAAGAGAAGGGGCTGCTGTGCGTGCTTCTTCTTTTTTTTTCTAAATGAGTAAGATTAGGTTAGGTTTTTTAATTCACCCTTTTGATTTTTCATTTTTTTGACCGTTAGATTAGAAAATCAATGGTTTATAATTATTCGTGTCTAAACGGGTTTAATAGGTTTTTGATCCGAAAGTGACCCGAAATGAACCCGAAAAATAATCGGGTCAATTGCAGGTTAGATGGGTTGACCCGAAACACGACCTGTTTAATAAACGGATTAGACGGGTTTGACCCGATATCAACCCGGACCTATTTAGCCATGACCTAATCCGCAAAAATCGTGTCGGATTTTCGGGGCGTGTCAAAAATTGCCAGGTCGGGCATCCATGAATTACTCTTAAACAGTATCACCCCATCATTCGAGGTGCATTGCGGCCCATATGCAAGTTAAATGAAGATTAAAAAAATATGAGTTTTTTTAAGAACCAGTGACCTAAATTAATTACTGTCATCGCGTGATTCTCAAGGCATGAAACAGCCCTCCTCTACATGATGCATCTATCCCTTGTTCAAATTAATTAAGTTGCACTAGCAAAGTTCAGCACCAAGCTGGTTTTACGGCCCTGATCATGGGACATGGATATTCATATATGTAGAGGAATTGATGAAATTCATATACCTGTCTATCAAAGCCAACAGATTACCCCCATTTCTTTTGACAGCAAGAACTTCTGCTGGATGGCAATGTATCTGACCTGATAACTCTCTCCTGTCATGTAGCTTGATATTCAGCTGCAAAGTATCAA
This sequence comes from Sambucus nigra, assembly GCA_949130495.1. Classification (NCBI taxonomy): domain Eukaryota; kingdom Viridiplantae; phylum Streptophyta; class Magnoliopsida; order Dipsacales; family Adoxaceae; genus Sambucus; species Sambucus nigra. Next base: position 370,126,619 of record OX422212.1, read on the forward strand.
TCAAGAAACTTTGATTTATAATACGATAATAGTTAATGTCATTCTGGGACTGTGAAACTAGGATTTTATAAGCAAGATAATATAGTACCTCAGACAATGACAAAAATTCGTAAATTGCGCTCTGTCAAGGAGTAGAAACGAATTAATACCCTACCATACCAGAAAGCATTCTCCTATTGAGACATTTTAATCCCAGCTATACATGTATAGATTTAGAAACCACACCTGAGGAGTGCTGTTGTAATCACCCGCAAGCACAACAGGTACATTACTCCATTTTTCTGAGAGCATTTGTGCCCTTGATGAGAGAAAGCGAACCTGATGACAGTAATTTAATATAAAGCACAAATCAGCAGCAAAATGGATTTTATAAAAACACAATGGGGTGAACAAAAATCATTATCCTCTACAGTAGTTAGATATATTCATCGTGAAATAAATTAGGAGGAATTAACTATGTAGGCAATAAACTTTCACCACTATTTAGCAACTAGACATTGATTATAGACACAATGTGTCAGATGTACTGAATACTTGTGGGATATCATAAAACGTTAACAATAATTAGTTAATTAGTGTGTAAATATCTTAAAAATCTATACTTGAATAAAATTTTAAGGTTCAATGATAGTAGGAATCACTCTTTATGAGGGGACCAAGCATATTGATGTTCAATTCATTTACCACGGGATGTTACTGAACTGTCGTAGTTTTGAAGAAAATCGACGCCAAAGATAATTTGGCCGCCATTATGATAAAGGCGGTACCAATGGCGAAGCTTGAGCATTGTTATAAGCTTGATTAGTGTCCTTCATTGTTGAGGTCCTTCAGGATAGTGTGATCAGGGTGTTCTTTGATGGTTGGGTTGGAAGAGTAGTAGATCGTGTATTTTTCTCGTCAAGGTGAAGATTTGTAGTTATTGGTGCTGAAAGCAACATCCAGAACCATCAGTCGTCCGACTGTCACCATTGGGAAACTTTGTCACTGCTGAATGCTACCACCCGTCAGTCGAAAATTGGCATCGCAGTTGCGTTCAATGAAGGATATATGGGATTTCCTTTCCACTTGTTTTCCACCATATAAATATATACGTTTGAGTGTCGTTTGACCTAAACTGTCACCATTAGGTGTTTTATCTTGCACGTCGTCTCATTTTGAATTCGTGTACTTGCCAAACTCACTAAATTCAAGTTGTGTAACGTCAAAAATTACTACCCCTAAACTTTCCCCCACCCTCGCCGCCAACAACTAAAACTTGGATCCACCATTGCCCACACACAGTATCAGAAAAAAGGCCTCTTTGACTCGCAATATAAAACAACATCAGGACAATAGTTGATACCATCAATAGAGGCGGACCCACGTGTGTGTATTTGTGTGTCTGAAATTTTAGGAAGAAGATAAAGTACACGGAAAATTTCCAAATGGGAGATTAGTCACAGTCAAAGTCCTTTACTAATAGTTTCTCCCAAAAATTGGTTTTCATGATGAAAATATGCTTTCCACCCCCACCCAGCAAAAAAAATCCATCCACTGGCCCATCAGGAACAAAATATGCTAAGTTCATGTGTAGCACATTGGATAGTAATGTTAAGGTACGGACTATACAACACTCAAGTTATATAACACGTGATTGTTCCCAACCACAAGATTCTAAAGGAATTGGATAGTATTGTTAAGGGACTTACTTGACCTAGTTTAACATCACCTCGACTCGGATTATAAAGAACATGAATGTTCCCAACCACTAGTCGTTTTGATTCAGCTCTCAACATCTGCATGTATGATATGAAGTAAGATGTGGAAATAATTGGTTCTGATATTGAAAAGCACATACGATAATAAATTACCTTGAAATTAGTCTATATTCATGAATTCATTCTGATGGATATGAATTTCAGGAATACATTATACGAATTTTACAGTGACACATAACACTGATTTGCTGACTGCGTAATACAAAAGTTAGAGCGAAGATTTGCCACAGTCAGTTAAATTGGTTCAACCCAAAAAAATCAAAATGAGGAAATTACTGGTGAGGATTGAAGCAAAGAGCAACACCAAACTCATTGACAAAAATTTTGTTCAGCACTTGAAGGTTGGAATTTCCCGAGCAGGAAATGCACGATGTCACCAAATTGAAGTCTTAATTGGTGGTGACAGACACTGTTATCTATTATCTTAAACTCTCTTATTGCAACTTTCGAGGAAAACATTGTAAAGAGCAAAGGTTTCGTTTTAGGAAGCCATAATGTTTGAACATTGGTTTATCAAATTCTAGTGAGCTTTTAGCATTAAAATGCCATGTACTAAAATAAAATCCTTGCGTTGGTAAGTAGATGCTCCCTTAATGGTTCATTTGACAACAACAGGCCTTTAGATTAACTGGAAGGAGAGCCAAGCACAGGTAATGGGGATTCTTTACAAACAAATAACTTAATATGGCTTGGATTATGCGTACGTATAATCAAGAAAATTAAGCTTAGTTATTTTAATAGGACATGAACTCTCATTTCTTAATTTTAATCAATGGATGCAGAACAGTGTATGCAAGACCAGCCCTGACCCAAGGCGACTATGACAGTCACCTTGAGCCCCAAATGGGGAGGGCCTCCGTCACCAAAGAATTATCTATATAGGCCCAGTATTTCTTTCCCCATTTGATATAGACCCATATTTTTAACTGTGTATTATAATAGGCCCAAACGACATACAATATCTAATATCATATACACTAAATTAATGCGTTTTTGTTCAATAAAAGTGTATACAATAAAAAAATTGTGTATACGTCCTGCATACATTAACAAAAAATTATGTATACATAAAAAAATCGCATTATATCGGGAAAAAATCATGTATACATTATATATACGCACATGTTTATGTCGTGTACTAGGAACCCCGAGCAAAGGTTCGTCTTAGGAACCAAAAATCTCAGGGGCTAGCCCTTAATGTATGCACAATGACTTGTAAAGTTTCAGCAGATGATAATCCAACCCCCCTTGTCTAAGTTTTAGATCAGAATATACATAGATAGATAATACAGTCCTGATCTGTTTCTTCAGAAGTAAAACAAAAATGTAAGCTGAATTACAGTACTAAGGGCCTGATAGCAGGCATAAAAGTCATTTTCCATAGTTTTGATGCGCTTGATAACATTTACTCGCATTTGATTTTTTTTTTTTTTTTTATGATTTGTCATGGAAAATTTGTATGTGTAAAAATAAAATTCCACAGCAAATTTTGACATGGAATTTCACCCCATACTATCAAACAGGCCCTAAATGAGAAATGAATCGAATACTGTGTAAAATATTACACATACCTCAAAAACAGAGAGTTGAGCTACATTATCACAGAGACCATATTGCTTGAATTCAATGCTCTCTCCATCTAATAATCGAAATCTGACACAATAAAGTAAGATTTTGTTCAATCTAAATCAACCAAAGGAGACTTTACAACTGATGAAGCATTTTACTAAGTTTAGTGCTAAAGGCACTTACTTATCAGCTTTCCAAAACATTGCACAACCATCAACAGCATCTCCTGTACGCCTCTACAAATGTAAACAAATTATACTAAAGGCAGTTATTTTTATGATTAAAGAAAATGTCTATGATAATATGCGGACCCAAAAACATTATCTTGACAAACAAATTATAACCTAAAAGAAAATTAACCTTATATGAGCCAAGATATCCTGCTTTCTCCATAGTGCTCCAAATATCAAAATACTTGTCCACTTCCTAAATAAAATCCAACGCCCATAAGTTTCTCATTTTTGAAATTTCAATCAACCATGATATTTGGATCCATTTTGGTTAAACTAACTTGCAAACAAATTATATCCGGTTTCCATCCCTTGAGTTCTTCGCATATAACTCTCTTTCGATGGTTCCACTTCATGTAGTTTAAAGGCACATTAGGGTACAGATGTCCGTGTTTTGAAGCATTTTTGTCCCCCAATATGTTATATGATGCAACAGTAAATTTTTCTGCAGCTCAACAATCCATAGTTCTAGATTAGACAACACTCAATTCAGATGCAAAAAATTATTCAACACTATTATATTACTGTTCATAACAAACAATAGCCAGCCATTTTATTATTGAAGTGTACCTAACTCTTTCATACTAGTAATTTTTATTTGTATTATTACAATTTTTGTGAACAAACTAATTATTTGGTTTGGCAGGATAGGGAAAGATACAACTGTAATGTTTTATACCACTGGGACTATAAATTAACGTTTAGGATATGGTAAGTGCAGTGTTTTGATTTTACCTGGAGATAAAAGTGGAGGATGATTGGTTTGAGCTTCAATCCAATGACGGGTGATGTCAGGAGAAGTTGTTTGTCTGACAGAATAAGTGGGACCGTTGATGCAGCTAAAGATGGTGGTGGTTAATGGTAGTTTGAAGAATTTGGACTCAACCAAAGGGGTAGGGCTCAACCAATGGTTTGGGTCTGTTATTGTATAGCACCCCATTGAAGACTACTATGTTTCTTGGTAGATAATTAATACAAGGGAGAAATATGATTTCCCAACTACCAAAACGATATTTTGCGTCATACCCATGAACGGGCACTGAGGTTCCAATACCCGTTGGATTGGTCTTTCAAAAGTTTGTGGTGGTCATAGGAGTTATAATATGTCGTGCAAAATTATGAAAGCTCGTGTGATAATATTGAGAGTCATTATCAAATAAAATACTCACGTATTATGAAATTTATTAAAAACACAGTTAAAAAAACTAAAACTAATCAAATTCAAAATTAAGTACAAATAGATACTTTGGCATCATAAGAATATTTGTTGGCGGTTAATAAATTACAAATTTAAAATACATGGTGAACAAATATTAGATGAAAACGAAAAACTAAGTTGTTTAAAAGATCGACATAATTAAAAAATATACAATAATTTTTTAAATAATCACAAAAGGGAAAAATATTATACAGAAAGATCATTTATTTTATTTGAAATTTAAAATAAAAGTATCTACACATCAAAATTTTAAATATGTGACAAATCGTGTAAATATAAAATGTACTACCGAGTTTTTCTTTATATATATATTGCAAATTGATATATGCACTCTATACAAACAAACAACTATATGTATTAACAAATTGAATTTGTATGCTATTGAAAATATTAATAAAATATATTTGAGTTTGAGCGTGTGAAGTAAACATGGTGAATATATACAAGTAGAGGATGAAACACAATGAACATATACAAGTGAGTGAAAGGTGAATCATATGACAAGAAGGTGATATATACATCTGGTAAGAAAAGATCATGGTAGAGCTAAACATCATGATAAGAATGAGACATATATACAAGAGGTAAGTATGAGAGTAAGGAGAACATACAAGTGGCGGCACATGTACATATATAGAATAATAGGAGAGAGAAAAAAAAATAACACCCATGTGAAGATATAGTTTGGTCCTCTAAAATAAATTCCCCAACGGAGTCACCACTGTGGGCATCTGGGTTCAATTCCTCCGGTGTGGGATGGCCTCGAAATTGGGATAATAAGGAAAATCAGAGAAATCCCTCTCTCCCACGCATGAGGGGATTCAAGGATATGGGACTCCTCTTTCTTCCACCCGCGCTGAATTTGCAAGGGCTACTTCGAATATAAATCGACAGTCGTCAAAAGGGGATAAACACGAAGAAATGGAGTCGCCTGCCTATTTTGCTCAAAACAAGCAAAAGAAATGTAACCGTCTCGAGAGAACGACGTCAAATACATACTGATGCGTACGAAACCAAATGAATTAAAGGTCCTAGGACTAAGTTATGAAATGGAAAAGTGTTAGTCACCATTCTGCCTTTCGGTCTCTCATGGGCTATGATAATATTCTACTTTTCTCCAAAATGCGACGCATGTGTACATGTGTGTGGTGTGAATAACAAGAGAAATAAATCATTCGACTCACATCATGGAAAAGACGAAGCATAATCATCCTAAGGAGTGTATAAAGGAAATAACATAAAAATAAATACAATATGGGGGTACGTCGAATCATAAGTCACTATGAAGAAGTGAATGTGTATGTCGAGCGGAACACGAATATGTAGGAGTTCGTGGACTCACAAATACTAAAAAATGCAAGAAAGCACAAAATGAGAAAATAAGACTCGAATCCTAGGATTGGCCCATGACGCTAACGTAGCCCAAAGAGCATCAAAGTCCACAAAATTCGATAAGACACAAGGGTGGGGTTTAGCCCATAAATCCTAATTTAGGACTTCCTCAAGTTTTATTTTTTAGAAATTGTGCACAAATGTAGAAAGTGTGAAAAATGAGAAAATTCCAATTTAGGGCTTATAAGAAAACTCCCTTTTTGGTTTTTTGATATTTTATGAAAATAAGATTTATGTTTACTAGATAATAAAAATGAGATTAGTTTTGATGTGAGAGAATGAAATAAAGATATATCAAAAATGGAAAGAAAAGTAAATAACAAATACTAATCAAGTGAGTTGTAAATAAATAAGGGTTGACCTTCTACAGAACTTTAATTCTGATTTTGCAATGGTAGGAGGCTGATTTTAGTATGTTTGGATGGTAGAGAGGTATGGATGGAAAGTGAAAGAGAATGATGTAAGAAAATGGAGTGAATGTATGCAAAAATAGAATTTTGATGCACTGATTACAATGGGAATGTTCTGATTTCAGAAAGGGACCCTTGAGAATGAGGTTATGGTCTCCTTAAATAGTAAAAATTAGGATTTCAAGGGGTGACGATTAACATGTCCCTTGGCCTGCCTATCTACATGGCTTCTGCCTTGCTGGCCAAGGAAAGTACACTATGTTGATAGCAGGGGATCTAGGGTGCCTTTAGGCAGTCCGGAACGGACTGTTTAAAAAAAAATAGACATAAAATGCAAACTATAAGTCCGAATTATGCATGGAAGGTACCTTTGGAAATATTATTAAGAGACCTATTAGAATACATTAATCCACTCTCGTGTTTGAGAGTTAACCAATGTCGAAGGGGGATCGAAAACATGTAATGGTCTCTAGATGGGGGTTATCGAAGTAAAAAGGTATCTTTGAGCGAATCGTGAGGCCGATTCACGCAGAATATGGACCGTTGGAAATAAGATTCAAAGACCTACAAGATTTCATTGAGTTTTTCCCAGGTTGGATAGTTAACCGAGGTCAAACGGGGCTCAGAAGCACGCGACGACCTCCTGGGATAAAAAGGCACGTTCGTGCGAAGCGTGAGGCCGATTCGCAAATGGTATGGAACGTTAGGAGGGGAATTCTAATCCCTAAGAGGTTTCATTGATCTTATCTGAGGTTGGATAGTTGATCGAGATCAAACGGGGCCCGAGAGTGCCCAATGGCCTCTGAATTAGGTTTCGAAGTAATAAGGTGCGTTCATGCGAATCATGAAGCCAATTCATGCACGACATAGACCTTTGGAAAGGGGATTCGAAGAATTAAGAGATTTCATTAAGATTCACTCAATTTTGATAGTTGATCGAGGTCAAATGGGGTTCGAAAGTGCTTGGTGGACTCCAGGTCAGGTTTTAGAGTAAATAGGTGAGTACGCACGACCGTGAGGCTGATTCGTGCACGATATTAACTTTTGGAAAGGTAATTTTGAGCCTTATGAGATTTCATTGAGCTTTGCTCCGCTTGGAGAGTTTACCAAGGTCAAACGGGGCTCGAGATCACCCGTAGGCCTCTAGATCAGGTCTCGGAGTAGGACGTAGGATCTCATAGTGGAGGATAAGTGTTAGGGACCTAAGGAGGTACTTAGGGGGTACTAGGATGGGGTATCTACAAATAGGAATAGAATTATATAGATGGGTATATAAAGTCAAAGTGGTGTTGAATGAGGGGTTATATGAATCTCTTTATATTAAACCGCTCTATAACTTCAGAAATTAATAAAGACAACAACTCCCTCGCTTTGGCCCGTGGACATAGGTCAATACGATCAAATCATGTATATCTAATGTTCATCTTTTCTTTGCTTCATTCTAAAAATTGTTGATATTATTGTGTTGCGTGTGAACCCTATTTCTACTCCAACATATGCGAATTAAGTTTTTTCAATAAAAAATATGGAGAGTTCACGAATTGAGGGTGAATTACAAATTATTTTGAAAAATGACGAACTTTTATAAAATCGTTCCTAAAAGTAAGGGGAACTCAAAATGTCAATAATAAGTATATGTTTTGACTAACGGTTTGGAAGGAGAATGGGAAACTTTTAAAAAATTGGGGGTCTATCGTAAAATTGATCATAAAAGTGTGGGGGGAATCAAACTATGCGTATACAATAGGTAAAATACCTTAAAATTGGTTACTTTACACACATGGGATGAATTAGATGGAGAAACCATTTTGGATCTTATTACATACGATACTATTGAATAATACAATGATATGAACTTAATCCAACTCCTTTGGGTTCCCATTTGATCCTCTTCTCTCGTAATAATTTTTTTATGCTTCTTTTACAAAATTATTTCTCAAATGCCTTCTTACAAAGAATATTGAATACTTTTCATATTTGATAAGATCACGTGTGTAAGATTTGTCAATATAAGACAAATATTTGCAATGACATCACTTTTTTATTTTAACATGTGGAAGAATAGGGTGGATTTTGTTTCTTTCTTAATCAATTTTATTTATATCATTTAATCCTAGTTAACATGAAGACACTTATATTACGTAATAATTAGATGTTCCAATCAATTTCAAATGGAAGCAACACCCAAAAATTTGGACAAAGGATTGCATACCTGTGTTTGCTAGCAACCCATTTCCGTTTAAATCACTAGTACTACTCCCAAATTTCTTACTTTCCTGATATCGATAGTATTGCTACTGCAATTGGTCAGGTAGTGATCTAAACATGTACTCTATTTTCCTACGCTTACTATGTTCCAACTTTTTAGGATTTATTTGATTTGAGGTATAAATTTTCTTTTTGGGTTAATTACATTTTGATCCGGTCCAATGTTTTTCATTTTCACTTCACCACCCATAGCCACTCAACTTATAAAAATGTGTCATTGTCCCCAAACACTAAAGATGCTAAATTTTTGGATGAAAAATGATCATATGTGTTACACATGAGGGTATTATTATCCAAACACTTATGCAAATGACTAATTTTTCTTTTAGTATCTTTACACCGTTGGTCTCGGGGTAAAGTAATGTGTATTCAAAACTTTAGGGGGTTAAGTCTAGAAAATCAAAGTAAAAGTGGTGAAGTGAAAATTAGTGCAAAGTTGAAGGGGGTGAAGTGTAATTAACCTTTTTCTTTTATTTAGGTGAAAAATAAAATAATGATGATTACTTAAACATAATTAAATTTTGTTAACAAAGAAAATACTATTCAAGAATTTATATTTCCCCGAGAAGAAAAACACTTCACACAAAACCAAACTAGCCGTGTCCACCATGTGTTGAACTAACATTGAATATTTACATCCAATCATTTATTCATTGATCTTATACAAAACTTATTTGATACTTTATCATATATTAATCCATTGTCTAAGTTTACTGGTAGAATCAAAACTTTTAAGTCTATTAAAGGGTATCATAATCCAAGATATATATTGGATGCAGGTTCCTCCATATTATGATCTTGGACATATTTACACAACAATTTCCCAACTTGCAGATATTTTAGTCCAACTAAATTTGAATTACAACCATAAAAATTAGTGAAATGATTTTGCAAGCATTCCAATTCTCATAACCCTTGGGAATAAGAACTTTTACATCCTTTGCAAACCTGTGAGATTGTGTAAGTTTACTCAACACCTAGACTTGAATCTCACACATGGTATTTATCAAATACATTCCTAATGTATCGTTCGCAATTGTTTAAAACTATCAAAATAGTTTAAAACCAACAAACATGTCTCGTAGTTAAGATAGACTACTAGGATTGTACTCGTAGTTATACCGATAGGCTATCAACTTCCTATCTAATTTATGAACTACTCAATTATACTAGAACCGAACTTATAATCTTTCGAGATTAGGCCCAACATAACTCACCAGAATTCCTAATGAGTTCAATTGACAAACATTCATACAATATATATATAACAAATATAAAGCATTCTAAAAACATGATTATCATTTCAAAATGAACCTGACATACCTTTATTATAAAGTGAGGTTCATAAATGGTTTTAAAAATTGAAACCTAACACTCTCCCACTTCGTCTTAAAGGCATGTGACTATGCATCCAACACCCAGCCCATCTACTTTGAAGTCTATAACCCTAGTTATAGAAGGACTAACTGGTTGTTATTTGATGCAACCTTGGTTATAAAATTATCGCCTCCCTTATTCGATCTCTCCAATTAGGTCAAATGTACACTCAATGTACTTAACTCTTATATGGGTTATAGATTATCTCAAACTTGAAATCTTTTTGCTATAAACACAATACATTATAATAGACAATTGCACATAAGGAACATCACAAAAGTCACTTAGGATGTTCTTGATTAAACTGAATGTTCAAAGAATCTGATGTCAGCTTAAATCAGCAAATGGGACTCTTAAGGTTACAAACTTTATTTTCCTGGCTTCTTACTTTGAATGCCTTAGGTTGTATCATAAAGTTTCACTTGTTAAGATAATCATTCAAGAATGTATAACTTTAAAAGAATCCTAATACACTGTGTGACACCCCGACTAATTAAATACCGGGTAGCTACTCCTTTATTAAATTAATTCAAAATGCCAAGTTGGTTCAGTTAATAGCATCACTGTCGAAAACATTTAATGATTACTAACCACCTAGTATTTAAAAAGTAAGTTGTCAAATTTTAAATTAAATCTGATTAACATGCAATAAAAGAATTATGAAAGAATAACATAACCATTCACCATAAAGAAGCAATAGAATAACCAACAAATAATAATAAGTCTGGAGGAAATACCCCTCACAACAATCCCACAACTGAAATCAAAAGAACAGTGTACCCTCAATTAATTACATGCCAAAATCTGAATAACTGAAATATGAAATGTCTCTAATAAAAATGGGCGACACGCCTTACAAAATGATGAAATTGAATATGGAGTCAAGACAAAATGAGCATCTACTAGCAAGGCCATGTAACTTTCACAACAGCTACAGCTCGTCACCTGAATGAAAATCCTATGCATGGTGTCCTTGTGGCTGGGAACCTAAAAGGTTTTTTCAAAAATAGATTTGAAAGCAAACGGGTCAGAGCCCGAAAGTGGAGAGTATTTTAAAAATAGCAAGTGTTTTAATGACATTAAAACAATGAATGCAAAATACATGTTAGGACGTGCACTCACATGAAATACTCACCTCTCGACTAATTGTGCACTCCTAACGTACCGTACCCATCTAAGTGACATTTATATCTAAGTAACCGTCATAAGTTCTACCCATGTCTACTCGATTCCCATTATACATTCTAACGTTATCAATTAAATAGATGACTTTACTTAAACTCGAATTCTCATTAATTAGCAATACAATTCACTACAGGTTATCCCTTTTTATTTTCTCAAAGTGTTACCATAATTATACTCACAATACCAAAATGAAAGTTCTCATTATTTAAGCGTATATTATTCACGTCATAAATATACAATATAAGCACCCGAGACTAAGCTGAGGTGCACACATACTCTGCTATCCATCTCGGTACATCACGTACATAAGGATTACGCATTTTGAATCTCTCAGGAATCGTTCTCAGATAACAACGATCACAAACAATGGAGGCGAACACAGTCACATCACATGGGTCACGCACATACCTACGCTCCCACGATCAGCAGTCTTATTAACTTCCCAATAAGTCCTTCTCTGACCTATGTTCTCGAGGTACCAATCTAAATCCCCCCGTAGGCACACAAAGAGTAGATGGCCGTAAGCGAACGCAAACCTCCCGTGATAGCAAGTATGGTAGGTATGTCATACACATAAAATCATATACATATACTAAGCATGCACACATCTTAGAAATTACCATAATTTATTAGTGGTATACTTCTCATTCTTATACCAACTTATAATGTACGCAATTCACATATCCCCGGTTAATACTAACATTTAAATCGTCAATTATTCTCACATAGTAATTCGTCACTCACGTCCTAATCCACAATTTCCATTTGGTTCCAATCACACTTCTATGTTTTACTCCTCAATATATCCCAAATATCCCAACTATATTAATTAGTCATCAAGGGAATGTTATCTCTACAATTAAACCAGGTTACGGGACATTAGAAATCAAATCAGGCCAAAAAGGCCAATCTGTCAACTCATTAGAAGTCTCGTTCGAACGAGGTCGTTCGAACGAGAGTTCGTTCGAACGAAGTGGGCATCTAACGAACATCCAACTCGTTAGAAGGCAAACTGTCAACTCGTTAGAAGCTCGTTCGAACAACCTGGGCAGGTCTTCTAATGAGGTGACAATTCGAGCCCAGAATTCTCCTACTACGTTTTTCCCAATTTTCTTCACCTCTAATCTCATCTAAACGTCATTCCAACAGTATCTCAAGGTTTCTAAACGTTCCTAAACATACTTAAATCGTATTACAACATTTATATGGGGTCAAATCATCCTAAACCACATCTAATCATAAAATCCCCCCAATTTTTCCCAAATCTCATGAACATGAACCCTAGAAATTTACATTCATCAATAGACATAATTAAATCCTTTTTTGTGATATAAAAGATGTATTTCTCTCAAAATAATTACCTAAACACAATTCTACATGCAGTCTCCTTATCAAAATGTGAATTTCTAATTCCAATTCAATGGGTTTTTATCAATCTCCCAAAACAATGCAATTTTCATAAATGACTAAGCATGGAAGAAACATTCGTTGCAAATAACGTAATTAAACCACTTGCCTCTGATCTTTCTCTGAATTTGGTGTTGAATCTTGGATGTAGGTTGCTCTCTCCTTTTCTCCCAAGGTTGAAGGTTGAAGATGGGGTTAGGGTTCTCTCTTTGGGAACTTCTCCTAACTTCTCATGAAACCCTCCGTAGCCCTCTAATCAGTTAATTACTGGTAATGGGTTAGTGGGTCATTAATTTCCCTATTTTAAACTCCCAAAATTCGTTGGTCAAAATTCCTAAAATTCCAAAATTACCAAAATACCCTTTTAAGTTGCCGGTATGGCCTAAAAATGCCCCGAGACCCAAATTAAACCCCCAGCTAGTGTTTTTTTACTATTTCGACCCTTCCGGACACGTTGGCGCACTCAAAATGACCATATGGTTAATAAAAATAAAATTCACTTTTTTAATTAAATTAAATATTTTCCTGACGCGACTGTCACACGCGTCCCAACAAAATTTCCAAATTGCCGTATTTCTATCTCGCGACAATTTTAATATTCTCGATATTCATATATTGCCATATATACGCATTATAATAAAATACCAACTCACATCTCGTTAGTATTTTATCCGAATTAATTCTTAATTAATACACATTTAATTCAATTAATCCCGTAAATAAATATCACAAAAATACGGGGTATTACATACTTCCCCCCTAATAACAGAATTTCGTCCCGAAATTAGGAACTAGAAAGTACCCGGTACAAATAACTTTGGATAATGTTCGCGCATCTCATCCTCGCGCTCCCATGTAGACACCTGGGCATTATGATGCCGCCACTGAACACGTACTAACGGAACTATCTTTAACCGGAGTTTCTGCTCACTTCGGTCCAAAATAGCAATCGGCCCCTCCTCGTAGGAGCTATCTGGCTGGAGATCGATGTCCTCCAAAGCAATGTGAGAATGAGCCAAATCGTCTCTAAGATATTTCCTTAGCGAGGAAATATGAAACACATCATGAATCCTGTGCAAATGCTCCAGTAACCCAAGTCTATATGCAACAGACCCAATCCGCTCGATGATAGGAAATGGGCCCACATATCTCGGTGCCAACTTCCCCTTCTTCCCAAATCGAATAATCCCCTTCATAGGAGATACTCTGAGTAAAACTTGGTCCCCCACTTGGAACTCCCTGAAGAATCTCTTCGCATCAGCGTAGCTCTTCTGCCAATCCTGAGCTACCCGAATGCGACTCCGTATCAATCCATCATCGCCGAAGTATTCTGAATCACTTTCGGCCCAAGTAGTTTGTTGTCCCCCACCTCCAACCAACATGCTGGGGAACGACAAGGTCTACCGTACAACGCCTCAAATGGAGCCATGCCAATGGTGAACTGGTAGGAGTTGTTGTAAGCAAACTCCACCAGCGGAAGATACTGCTCCCATCCACCCTCGAAATCAATGATGCACATACGCAACATGTCCTCCAACATCTGATTTGTACGCTCGATTTTCCCATCGGTCTGCGGATGATAAGTCGTACTCAACCGCAATTTCGTGCACATGGCCACCTGAAAACTTTCCCAAACCCGTGAAACAAATATCTTATCTCTATCAGACACGATATTTAGGGGCACACCGTGAAGTCTTACTAGTTCTGCAATAAAGAGCTGGGCATACTGTCCCGTAGTGTAGTCTGTCCTTACGGGTAGAAAATGAGCGACTTTGGTCAACCTGTCCACAATTACCCAAATGGAGTCGTGACCTCTCTGTGACGTAGGCAACCCCGTTATAAAGTCCATGGATATGCTCTCCCACATACACATCGGGACCTCTAATGGCTGTAGAAGTCCTGCCGGTCTCTGATGATCCACTTTTACCAGCTGACAAGTGGCGCATTTAGAAACAAACACGGCAATATCCTTTTTCATCACGCTCCACCAATACTGTCGTCTCATGTCTTGGTACATTTTGTCCCCACCGGGATGTACTGCGAACCGTGAGCCGTGCGACTCTGCCATCACCTCGTGTCGCAATTACTCCCCTTCCGGAATTACCAGTCTGCCGTTGAAGCGTAATACCCCTTCTGAGCTAATGGTATAGGACTCGGCTCCCTCTTCTAATAATCGAACTATCTGCTCCTGACAGAACGAGTCATTTGCCTGTGCCTGTACCACCTTCATGACAATCTGCGGTGTAACAGTCATCACAGACATGAACGATCGGGCCACTGCATCCTGGTTTCCCAACTCCTTCCACTTTGCCTTCCACACCCTTGCCACCTCATCTACTGGCCTATGGCTCAACGCGTCTGCTACCACGTTAGCTTTCCCCGGGTGATATTGGATATTGAACTGATAATCCTTCACAAACTCAAGCCACCTTCGCTGCCGCATATTCAATTCCTTCTGCGTGAATACGTACTGTAAAGACTTGTGGTTTGTGAACAATCGAAACTTCTCCCCCAAAAGGTAATGTCTCCAAATCCGAAGGGCAAATACCACTGCCGCTAACTCCAAGTCATGGGTGGGGTAATTCTTCTCGTGAGGCTTAAGCTTACGGTAAGCATAAGCTATGGCCTGACTCTCCTGCTGCAATACACCTCCAAGTCCTTGTAAAGACGCATCGGTGTAAACTAGATACTCAACTCCCGGTCTCGGCAATGCTAACACAGGTGCTGAGGTCAACTTATCCTTCAACTCATCAAATGCCAACTGACAGGCATCACTCTAAATGAATGGCACACCCTTACGAGTCAGATGTGTCAAAGGGCCCGCTATCTTTGAGAAACCTCGAATGAACCTCCTATAGTATCCTGCTAGGACCAAGAAACTACGGATCTCAGTCGGTGTCGTGGGATGTCCCCACTCCCTCACCGCGGATACCTTACCCGGATTAACAGATATCCCCTGATCGGAAATAATATTCCCCGAAAACTGAACCTCTTTCAGCCAAAACCCGCACTTCTCATACTTTGCATACAGCTCGTTCTGACGTAGCGTCTGCAAAACCTGCCTCAAATGCTCGACGTGCTCCTCCTCTGTCTGGGAGTAGACCAGAATGTCATCAATGAAGACAATAAAACTCTGATCTAGGAACTCTCTGAACACCCTATTCATCAAGTCCATAAACACGGAGGGAGCATTGGTCAAACCAAAAGGCATAACCCGAAACTCGTAGGAACCATATCTCGTTAAGAAAGCAGTCTTCGAGACTTCCTCCTCCCTGATACGCAACTGATGGTATCCCGATCGCAAATCAATCTTTGAGAAGAAAGAAGGTCCTCTCAGCTGGTCGAATAAGTCATCGATTCGGGGCAACGGATACTTATTCCGTATCGTGACCTTATTCAACTCCCGGTAATCCACACACAACCTCAACGATCCATCCCTCTTTTTAACGAACAACACAGGGGCACCCCACAACGAAGTACTCCTCCGAATAAACCCCTGACCCAACAACTGCTCAATCTGATACCATAATTCTCTCATCTCAGCTGGAGCCATACGATAAGGTGCGCGGGCAATAGGCCGAGTGTCCGGCGTCAAGTCGATCGAAAAATCTATCTCTCTACTCGGAGGTAATCCATGTATATCCTGAAATACATCGGCAAACTCTCGAACAATCGGAATCGAATCAAGTGGTATCACCACTTCCTTAGAGGTATCCTCCTCTATATAGTACAAGTGGGTGGACGATCCTCCCTCAGGACGAGGCATCGCCACTAAAAACATCTCCTGCTCGGGAATGGCAAAGATAATACTCCTACTAAAACAGTCAATCATGGCTCGGTATGCAACTAGCCAATCCATACCAATAATGGCGTCATACTCGATCATCTCTAACACTAACATATCCGCGGGTAAAGTAAACCTCCCAATCTCTATACCCATGCCTCTACATACAAGTGAAATCACGGAACCTCTACTCAACAACGAATCTACACAAGTAACTGTACTCTCGGCGGTGTCTAACAACCCAATGGTGCGTGCAAATCTCATAGCAATGAAACAATGTGTAGCCCCCGTGTCAAATAAAATACGCCCCAGAGTCCCCTGAATAGAGAACATACCCTCAATGGCTGGTGGATCCTATGGGGCTGTGGCCTGCTGGAGCTGATATACTCTCCCATACTGCAGCTGTCCCTGCTGAACTGGGACCGCTGGAATGGGTGGTAATGCTGCCATCTGTGGTGGTGCTGGGAGGGCGGCGGGAAACATAGGCCTTTGCGGCTCCTGTCGGGCACCCTGCTGCTGCTGCTGCGGGGTCCTGCCCCTATCAGGACAATCCTGGCGTTTATGGCCAATCTTTCCATAAACATAACACTTCCCCGGGAAGTTTCCCCCCCTGATGTCCCTGCTGCCCTCGGCCCTGGTGGTCGTGTCCATTCCTCCCCTGGCCCTGCTGGTCCTGCTGAAACTGTTGTTGGCCGTTCTGACCCTGCTGGCCCTGATGGCCCTGCCTAAAACCTCCCTGTCCGTGCCTGAAATTCCCCGATCTGAACCTCGTATGATCCCCTACTGCGAACCCTGGTCACCCTGCCTCTGCCCCTATGTAGATTGTGCCCCACTGGCACCATTTCCCCTAGTTCTGCCCTGATGGCTGGACTCTCCTGATCTCTTGCTGTCAGCCATGTGAAAGCGGTGATCCTGGCAGTGTAACAGTGCAGCGTTAACCACGTCAGAATAAGTGGCCAACGAGAGGTTCCCCAACAAATGCTGACGGATCCTCCATGTCAATCCATCTGTAAACTTCTGGATCTTCTTCTCCTCTGTCGGTATTTCATCCGGAACAATATTCAGTAGATTAGTGAATTCAGCCTCATACTCGGCCACAGTCCTTCCCTCCTATCTGAGATTCATTAGCTTCCTCCTCATTTTCGTGTGAACAGCTGACGGAAAATACTTGCGATCGAACCGCACCCAAAACTCCTGTATCGTGAGAGTATCTCTCTCCTCCCCGGTGGTAATAGACTCCCACCACTGCAGTGCAGATCCCACTAGCTTGAAATTAGCTAGTACCTACTTCTGAACATCGGTGCACTCATACATCCTCAAGTGCCTCTGAATGTCTTTCCTCCACTGACTTAAAACAACAACATCGGAGCTACCTGCGAACTCCGACGGGTGCGCTTTCTAAAAAGCATCACGTACACGTTCCCAAGAAGACGGGAATGCATGTGCCTGAACTGGCACCACTACTGGCGCCTGGGGTGGTGCCTGCTGTACAACTGCTAGAGCGGCATTTACCGCTTGGGCTATAATGGCTGCAACCTCAGCGGCATTCATGGTGCCCTGTACTGGTGTTGGCTGGGGCTCTGGCTGTGCATCCCTACGAACCCGTGGTGCACGTCGTGGATGCATCTGAAATAAGAGTAAGGTCTATAAGTTCGCAGTTATAAATCCAAAATAGCTGAAGAGCGAAGCATACATAAAAGAATACAACAGTCCTAAAATATAGGGCTCTACATCAAAGAAAGCTCAGCGGAAACATAATAAGCCGTACAGATCCTAAAGGACACTAGAACCTGATGCTCTGATACCACTTGTGACACCCCGACTAATTAAATATCGGGTAGCTACTCCTTTATTAAATTAATTCAAAATGCCAAGTTGGTTCAATTAATAGCATCAATGTCGAAAACATTTAATGATTACTAACCACCTAGTATTTAAAAAGTAAGTTGTTAAATTTTAAATTAAATCTGATTAACGTGCAATAAAAGAATTATGAAAGAATAACATAACCATTCACCATAAAGAAGCAATAGAATAACCAACAAATAATAATAAGTCTGGAGGAAATACCCCTCACAACAATCCCACAACTGAAATCAAAAGAACAGTGTACCCCCAATTAATTACATGCCAAAATCTGAATAACTGAAATATGAAATGTCTCTAATAAAAATGGGCGACACGCCCTACAAAATGATGAAACTGAATATGGAGTCAAGACAAAATGAGCGTCTACAAGCAAGGCCCTGTAACTTCCACAACAGTTACAGCTCGTCACCTGAATGGAAATCCTATGCATGGTGTCCTTGTGGCTGGGCACCTAAAATGTTTTTTCAAAAATAGATTTGAAAGCAAACGGGTCAGAGCCCGAAAGTGGAGATTATTTTTAAAATAGCAAGTGTTTTAATGACATTAAAACAATGAATGCAAAATACATGTTAGGACGTGCACTCACATGAAATACTCACCTCTCGACTAATTGTGCACTCCTAACGTACCGTACCCATCTAAGTGACATTTATATCTAACTAAACCGTCATAAGTTCTACCCCTTTCTACTCGGTTCTCATTATACATTCTAACGTTATCAATTAAATAGATGACTTTACTTAAACTCGGATTCTCATTAATTAGTAATACAATTCACTTCAGGTTATCCCTTTTTATTTTCTCAAAGTGTTGCCATAATTATACTCACAATACCAACATGAAAGTTCTCATTATTTAAGCGTATATTATTCACGTCATAAATATACAATACAAACACCCAAGACTAAGCTGCGGTGCATACATACTCTGCTATCCATCCTGGTACATCACGTACATAAGGATTACGCATTCCGAATCTCTCCGGAATCGTTCTCAGATAACAACAATCACAAACAATGGAGGCGAACACAGTCACATCACATGGGTCACGCACACACCTACGCTCCCACGATCAGCAGTCTTATTAACTTCCCAATAAGTCCTTCTCTAACCTATGTTCTCGAGGTACCAATCTAAATCCCCCCGTAGGCACACAAAGAGTAGATGGCCCTAAGCGAACGCAAACCTCCCGTGATAGCAAGTATGGTAGGTATGTCATACACATAAAATCATATACATATACTAAGCATGCACACATCTTAGTAATTACCATAATTTATTAGTGGTATACTTCTCATTCTTATACCAACTTATAATGTACGCAATTCACATATCCCCGGTTAATACTAACATTTAAATCGTCAATTATTCTCACATAGTAATTAGTCACTCACGTCCTAATCCACAATTTTCATTTGGTTCCAATCACACTTCTATGTTTTACTCCTCAATATATCCCAAATATCCCAACTATATTAATTAGTCATCAAGGGAATGTTATCTCTACAATTAAACCAGGTTACGGGACATTAGAAATCAAATCAGGCCAAAAAGGCCAATCTGTCAACTCATTAGAAGTCTCGTTCGAACGAGGTCGTTCAAACGAAGTGGGCATCTAACGAACATCCAACTCGTTAGAAGGAAAACTGTCAACTCGTTAGAAGCTCGTTCGAACGACCTGGGCAGGTCTTCTAACGAGGTGACAGTTCGAGCCCAGAATTCTCCTACTACGTTTTTCCCAATTTTCTTCACCTCTAATCTCATCTAAACGTCATTCCAACAGTATCTCAAGGTTTCTAAACGTTCCTAAACATACTTAAATCGTATTACAACATTTATATGGGGTCAAATCATCCTAAACCTACATCTAATCATCAAATCCCCCCAATTTTTCCCAAATCTCATGAACATGAACCCTAGAAATTTACATTCATCAATAAACATAATTAAATCCATTTTTGTGATATAAAAGATGTATTTCTCTCAAAATAATTACCCAAACACAATTCTACATGCAGTCTCCTTATCAAAATGTGAATTTCTAATCCCAATTCAATGGGTTTTTATCAATCTCCCAAAATAATGTAATTTTCATAAATGACTAAGCATGGAAGAAACATTCATTGCAAATAACGTAATTAAACCACTTGCCTCTGATCTTTCTCTGAATTTGGTGTTGAATCTTGGATGTAGGTTGCTCTCTCCTTTTCTCCCAAGGTTGAAGGTTGAAGATGGGGTTAGGGTTCTCTCTTTGGGAACTTCTCCTAACTTCTCATGAAACCCCCCGTAGCCCTCTAATCAGTTAATTACTGGTAATGGATTAGTGGGTCATTAATTTCTCTATTTTAAACTCCCAAAATTCGTTGGTCAAAATTCCTAATATTCCAAAATTACCAAAATACCCTTTTAGGTTGCCGGTATGGCCTAAAAATACCCCGGGACCCAAATTAAACCCCCGGCTAGTCTTTTCTGACTATTTCGACCCTTCCGGACACGTTGGCGCACTCAAAATGACCATACAGTTAATAACAATAAAATTCACTTTTTTAATTAAATTAAATATTTTCTTGACGCGACTGTCACACGCGTCCCAACAAAATTTCCAAATTGCCGTATTTCTATCTCGCGACAATTTTAATGTTCTCGATATTCACATATTTCCATATATATGCATTATAATCAAATACTAATTCACATCTCGTTAGTATTTTATCCGGATTAATTCTCAATTAATACATATTTAATTCAATTAATCTCATAAATAAATATCACAAAAATACGGGGTATTACACACTGTAGCGTGATTATCGGGGATAAAGTTTTCTCTTAGCATATTCCTTTATTTCTAAGTAAACCATTTCACAACAAGCCCTACCTTGAAGGTTATCACCTTTCCATCTATCTCTTTTTTAACTCCACGTAGTTCAAATTCCGCCCTATGGGTTTTATGCCATCAATAAGATCCTAAAACATGGTTCGAATACATTGATTCCATCTTAGTGTCCATAGTCTCAAGTAAAAAATCAAAGTCCTCCTATTGGAATAGTTCATTATAAATCTCGGGACCTAGTTCATGCTCCCTTGAGATCTAATTAAAATGGTCACCCCAAAACATTAACTTGTTAGTATGTCTCCCGACGCTCCCTTTACGACATGTGTTAATACTATTTTTGAAAAACAAATGCTAGGAAAAGAGATTTTCTTCGAGGATCTCCCAACATGAAAGGAAAATAAGGTTCACGAGATACCCAATTTGATTATGAAACTAAAAAATCATCTGCATATTAGGTCCCAATCAAAAACATAATGGACATCGAGCTCTGTCAGGAGATGGTGCAGGAGATGAGAAGAACTAGGCATTATGCAACTTGCCTACAGCTAAGGACTCCTTCTAAGACTAGGTTTCATACATAATCCAAGAAAAATAACTCACAATTATCTATAACCACCCTTTCGAGGAGAAAGCCCTCGAGGCTTGTAAGAGTAAGAATTTATAATTGCTCATAGTTTAGATAATTTAGCATATACCGTTACAAATCGAACACTACATTCGCATATACTTCCAATATCTTTGAAGACAAGTTAGTGAATGAGCAAGTTTCGAAGTTCAAGTCGTTGAAACCCTCACGATACCATTTCGAGGTATATGGTATAAGGTCTTTGACTTAAAAAAAAATTTTACGGGATGTGTTTATTTTTAACCCGGGCACTTTTATAAAAAAAATCAAAATGATTTTTTTTTATTTTTTTCTTTTGTTGGAATGAGATTTTCATCTCGTTAAAATAAGAATATCTGTTTATTCGAACGAGGTTTTCATCTCATTAGCATGACTGTTTGAGTTCGTTGGAACGAACTTCAAACGAGCTTCAAATATGGTCTCTCTATTTGATAAAGGTCCATCTGCTGGAAGGTCATTGGAACGAATTAGACTCTTTGTTCGAATGAAATTGGACCTCGTTATAATGAAACCCTAATTTCATTTAAACAAAAGCCCATTTTTGTTTAAACGAATTCCATCGCCTTGAGAATCATGCTTTATATAAATTATAATTTTATGGATTTATTTTCTCAGATCTTTTGGCAAAAGCGCAATTTTATACTTGTTCAAAAAGTTCCAGGATTTTGTTTAAAGAAACACCTTTTTGTTTTCCAGACCACTCATATCTAGAATGATTTATTGAGTTTGTCAAACCTTATATCCACACACAAAATCAAAACCTTATAGAGTGTCCTCTACTACTGATTTGTGCAGTTACGACTCTACTAGGGAGTGTGAGAGTCATCAGAGGCAATTAGGAGTAAAATTGAAATACATTCATAAAAATCAGTGAAATTATTTTGCAAGCATTCCAGTCCTCATAACCCTTACGAATAAGAACTTTCACATCCTTTGTAAACCTGTGAGATTGTGTAAGTCTCATCAATACCTAGACTTGAATTTCACACGTGGTCTTCATTCAATACATTCTTAATGTATCAGTCACAATTGTTTTCAACTATCTAAGTAGGTTAAAACCATCAAATATATTCTCGTGGTTAAGATAGTCTACTAGGATTATACTCGCAGCTATACCTATAGGTTGTCAACTTCATAACTAAGTTATGAACTGCTCAATTATACTAGAACCGGGCTTATGATATTTAAAGAATCTAATGTCAGCTTAAATCCATAAATAGTACTCTTAAGGTTACAAACTTTACTTTCCTGGCTTCTTACTATGAATGCCTTGGGTTGTAGCATAAAGTTTCACTTGTTAAGATAATCATTCAAGAATGTATAACGTTAAAAGAAACTTTAGCATGATTACTGGGGATAAAGCTTTCTCTTAGCATATCACTTTACTTCTAAGTAAACCATTTCACAACAATCCCTACCTTGAAGATTTCCACCTTTCAATCTATATAACCTTATATTTTTAGGGCTAATTAGTTTAATGTACTGAACAATATTAACCCATTTCTGGACAAAATAAACATTAACTTTGAGTATACTTATGTGAAAATTTTCAATGATAATGATTGTACAAATCAAAGTCATAAATACAATTTAAATAATGATGAGTTACAATACCACCTAAAAAATCTTAATAAAAAATAAACCAATCGTGTGGAATCCATCTACGAAATGACAATGATTAACTTAGGATCTTAAAATGAGAGAAAAAGAATCAAAATAGGTTCTTCCTTAGAAGATCTAGAAATATCTTAACTAGTCCAAGTACTTAAGGAGTATATCAACGCCTATTCCAAGTACTTAGAAATGTTCATTCTACTTTATTGTGCTGGTGGTTAAAGGCTAATTGAAATCAGATTTCAAAGTGGCTCCATAAAGTTATTCCTCTATGCATTTTTTGGGAGATATGGTTGAGTATAAATAAAGCTCTTTTTGAGAATAAGAAGATGATTGCTTCTATTATCATTTCAAAAATATGTTCTAGAGTTAGAGATTTATCTAACTCTATTTCATTTTCTAAACATCCTACGTATCTTCAAGAAGCATCTGAATTTTTTGGAATTAAATTTCTCTTCTCTAGATCCTCCTCTTGGATTCTTCTCTCTTGGTCTAATCCTAGGAGATGGAGACTCAAGATAAATACTGATGGTTCTTGTGGTCCTATGAATATTGGAGTTGTGCTTCGAGATGACAAAGGAAAGATCACTCGGGCCCTTACTGACAGTGGTGTTTAAGGTACTAACAATATAGCAGAGGCCATTTCCATTAAAGAAGGGGATTAATTTTTGCAAAGAAAATAATTACAAACTCATAGGTGCTAAATCAGATTCTCAATTGGACATAAAATGTTGTAAATCAGTCTCTGCCTCCCCTTGGAGAATAAGACACATCATCTATGACATTTTGGAGTTATCAAAGGATTTTTCAAATTACTTTCTCCCATCTTTTTAGAGAGGTAAACAATGTGGCTGACCTCTTAGTTAGGCTTGTCTCTTCCAATAAAAAGAAAATATATTTTTCTCATATGTCTTCGTTTCTTAAAAAAATCAAGGTGCTATATTGTTAGATACAACTAGACTTCCACACATTAGGTATGTGAAGAATGATTCCTATTTATTTTTCTCATTTTGTAAGCCACCTAGAGAGGGATATTATCTCTAAGATCTATAAATTTGGGGGTTTTCGCTCATCTTGAAAAAAAAATGTTGTCATGTTGGGAATCAACCATGAAGTTGTTATCTACCACATACCTACATATCCGGAGTGGTAACCAATGAAATAAAAACTCCTCAAGCTCAAACCTTAATGGTCCCTTAAAGTAAAAAAGGAAGTGATGAACCAACTTAGTGTAGGTATTCTATGTTTGGTCAACTACCTAACATGGTTAATCAACACCGTTCTCATTCCAATGCCATGAGGGAAGGTGAGAATGTTCTTAGACTATAGGGATTTAAATAAGGTCATCCTCAAATATGATTATCCTCTGCCAAACATCGCCATGATTAATTACAGCACCATCGCTCATGCCTTGATGTCCTTTATAAATAACTTTATCGGATATAATCAAACCAAAATACACGCATACAATCAAGAAAAATAGGCCTTCACAACCCCTTGGGGAACATTTTGTTACACAATCATGCCATTGGGCCTTAAAAACATCGATTTTACTTACTAATGAGGAGTATTATATGATTCATAAAGAGGTTGACGTATACGTGGATGACATGATCGTCAAGTCTAAGACATGTGAAGGGCATGTTTTATCCTTAAGAAAAAAATTCGAGAGGCTAAGGATGTATAAAATGCATTTGACTCCTCAAAAGTGCCTTTTTGAAGTAACCAAAGAGAAATTTCTAGGATTACTCATCGATGAGAAGGGAATCGAAATAGATCCTAAAAGAGTAAAAGACGTCCTTGAGATGGAAACCCCGTAAAATAATAAAGAAGTGAAAGGATTTCTGGTACGCCTCTAATATATCAATAGGTTAATCTCTCAGATGACCTCCATGTGTGAACCAATTTCAAACTTTTGCACAAAAATTCTACCAAGATATGTAATTCTTTATCCCCAAGAGGCTTTCGTTAAATTCAAACTGTACTTAACCAATCCACCTGTATTATCTAAACCCCGATTTGGGTATTAACCCTTGGTATACCTCGTAGTCACTGACACGATGATCATGCCACATTAGCCCAATATGTAGAGGAATCAGGAAAAGAAAAGGTCATATACTATATGAGTCAAAATTTGATTATCTATGAAGTAAGATATACGACCATAGAAAAGTTATGCTTATCCCTTTTATGGGTAACACAGAAGTTGAGGCACTATATAATTGCATTCCAAGTCAAAGTAATCTTTTAAATGGATCCTTTGAAGTGCTTACTTGAAAAAGACTGCACTTACAAGAAAAATGGCCAAATGTCTACTCTTACTCATTAAATTCTACATTGAGTATGTACACTAAAAATCAATCCAAGGACAAGACATCTTAGATCATCCACTTGAACCCCTTTGGAAAAAAATGAGATCATTGCTCATTTCCTAGATGAATACATCCTAGTGTCATAAAGTCAAAGATTATTTTTATACTTAGATGGAGAAGCCAATAAGAAATGGTATGACTTCGAAATATTCTTAATCTCACAAGATAGGAATTACTAGGGATGACAATTTAACCCGACCCATAGGGTTCCTAACCTGGCCCAGATGGGGTGGGTTTAAAGACCGTTTTGACAATTATGGGCGGGTATGTGTTTTTCTTAAAAAAATTCGTTCATTAAACGAGGAGGGTTCGGCTTTTGTATATATAAGCCTAACCCACCCTACCCTACCCCATTTATTTCATACATCTTCTTAAATACCCTATTTAGTTATATCATTTACACTTCCCAACCAATTATATATATGAACTAACAAAACTCTAGCACTAACATTTACACACAAAAAGGGCTCCCTCTCTTTTTCTCATGCTCAAATCTGTGCTGACCCCCTCTTTCTCTCTTTCAACCTCATTCCCCTATTTCTCTCTCTCGAGCTGACACCTATCTCAACCTCTTACCTGAATCTCATACCACTGACCATCTCCATCTCATCCTCCGACCTCCACCTTCTCCAGCACTGAACATCATCAAAAACCATATCCTCTAGCACTGGCCATATCCATTATCCTCAAACTCCAGAGGACTAGCACTGACCTAAGACCTCTTTCATGATCGATCTGAGATCCCAATGGGTATGTGGTTGTGTTTTATTAATAAAAAAGTAGAAAACTATTAATTTTTTTTGTACCAGTTTGAATTTTTTTTATTGGTTGTGTTTTTTAGATCCCATCATCACCAACCAAAAAGTAGCAAACTGTTAATTTTGTTCTCTATTTGTGGTTGTGTTGTGTTAATTTTGTGGTCGTGTGCTCTCTTTCTGGTTATGCTCTATATTCTTACGATTGTGTTCTATTAATAATTCGGGTATGGGTTCACTATTTTTGGTTGTGTGATGTTAATTTTGTTCTCTATTTGATATTTTTACTGGCATCCAACTGTGTTGATAAGAAATTTTGATATAAACAAGGTTGATAAACTATATTGACAAACAATGGACAAATGGTCCATATTTATAAAAGTAATTGAGTAGGTTGCCCGTTAACTAAAAAATTTATGTGTTAAAAAATTGTGCTTAAATTTCAAAATAAGGTGGAACTCCACTTATTTGATGCTCGAGACAACAATTTGTTATAATGACATGTTTCCACGTTTGAAACAATGTGAGTAACGTTACACATCTTAGCCTTCAAAAAATAAGTGGGACTTATTCAAAGAAATACGGGGACGGTTGAAGCTATTTTTTCCATCACTGAAGTATTTTTTGAAACAAAATTTCCAGCCTAAAATTACTTATTTCCAAAATTTTGTGAGATTAAATTAGTGTTACATAGTTGGCGTGGCTCTCCAAATGAGGTTATTAAAATATTAGCAAATATGATGGAGAGATTTGACAAGTATTGGAGTGAGTGTCACTTGGTTGCTGGCATTGTGATTGTTTTAGATACATGGTACAAAATGAAAATTTTAGAGCAATCTATTCCCTGAGATATCCCACGTTGAAACTTCTTTCCTGAGATATATTACTTATTCTGGTATCAATTGTGTCCTCCCAATTGACATTTATCACAAGTGGTCAAATGGTGATCTCTCACCGCAGTCGCCTAAGTGCGGTCGTTTTATAGGCATTGATATGCACCCAAGATTGGTTACAGAATGAGTTTCAAGGTATCCTTTGTTTATAATTTTTTATCGAATAATATGTAAGAATTTTTCCTTAACTGAATATTTTACTTCTAGATGATGCTTCTACGATGGATTCAAGGCCTACTGTTTATCATGAGGAGTCCGATCCGATGGAGGATTAATGATATGATGAAGAGCTAATTGTATTATTTAATCTAAATATCAGAATTAATTTTATAAAACTATTTTATTCACTAAAGTTTTATAAATATGTTTTAAAAATGTGTTTTTTCAATTTTTAGTAGCACATGAGGAGGAGATTGTAATGGTGATATGCTGACAATGACACTTGATAGTTTTGTTATTTTAAAAATATGTCGAACATTTTAATTGTGTCATTTTGTAATAACTAACACTTGGAAGAGTGCATTTGAGATATTTTACTTATTTTGTCGTATGGACTAGTTTCTTTACTTGATGAGGACTTGCTATATTTTTATATTTTGATCGCATTAAAATGTTGGATGCAAAAGGTGGTTGCATAATTTTTTAGAAAAATTGTTATATAAACTCTTTATTGTTATGTGTTAAATAAAAAGAGTTTTTTTTTTAAAAGGAGGAAAATGTGGGTTTTAACCCACCCCGAGCGGGGGTTTGACCCGTTTAATTTAAGCGGGGTGGGTGGATGTTATTGTCTAAATTTGGTACAGTGATTACGATGAGTCTTAGCTTACTTATAACAATAATTATCTACCGCATATAGTGCATAAAATGATATAAACTTGAGAGAGATGAGAGACAAAGGAGACAAAAAATTTATGTGGTCCACCCCAGTATGGTGCCTACTGTGACATCCCGCTTAATTAAATACCAGGTGATCAGGCCTTTATTAAATTGAAATAGGATTACCATTTGGCTCATTCTTAGCATCACTGTCAAAAATATTTATAAACATTTTTAAACATATACTAACCACCTAGTATTCAAAAAGTCGGTGCCAAATTTTATCTTTATATTTAAATAACAACAACAAGCGGAAATAATTACAATAATCAGCATTCCATGCAATAATAAATAATCCAAATAATCACCAGATAAATAGCTAAAATAAAATAATACCAAATAAACCATCGGTTCCAAATCCAATATAAAAGTCAAACATGAAAAAAAATTGAATATAAAATCTGACATACATAAAAGAATAATTGAGGGTTGCGGGCCCGAAAGAAACACTAAACTGCACCCTGCACTAGGAATGAAGTAACTTAAGCGGCTAAGCATCCATAAGTATTGTAGCTATGCATCCCTGAAACAGATCATCCTGCTTGGCGTCCCTGTGGCTGGACACCTAAAAGGTCTTGAAAAAAGTTTTGCAAGTACGGGTCACTGCCCAAGTAAAATCATTTGAAAATATTTAGCAAGCATTTAAATTTCAGTATAAATGAACAGTTATTTGATACACATGTTAGGTTGCAAACACTCCCTTAGGTTCCTCACCTCTCATCTATAGTGCGCACCTAACGTTTGCTACTAAGCCCACCTAGTCATGCTACCCAAACTAACTAGGTCTCTAATATCTAACTAACTACTAACCAATCTAGCTCACTCGTACTGCACATACAGTACACTGTAGTATACCCTTAATTATAATTTAGTCCTTAGTTAAGTTCTCCTTTAACTAACTCGTACCGCCCATACAGTACGCTATCAATTTACTTAATAATTAACATATCCCTTATGTTATTATTAAATCTAAATTAACACTTCACATATGTTATCATTCACCTTTTTATTAAGTTTCCCTACTTAGCTTTCATGTAAGATATACGCTATTTATATTTCCTACTATTTTCACATTAGTAGATCTAACATTGTTTATATATACACTATCTAGTCCCCCTTACTATAACACATAAGTAAGATTACACATTTATTAGATTACACTATTTAGTCCCCTTACTATCACACATAAGTAAGAATTTACACCTATGAGTACATATATATATATATATAACACCGCATCCCCTTATATGGTCATAACGGTGCGCACTCGCGTACTCTGCTATCAGTCCAAGTACCTATCGTACCTATATATATATATATATAACACCGCATCCCCTTATATGGTCATAACGGTGCGCACTCGCGTACTCTGCTATCAGTCCAAGTACCTCTCGTACCTAATCATGGACTATCGGTTCAGACTGTCTCCTCGAACCATCAATCAAATCAAATAAGAAACAATGGATTCAAACATAGTTCTAAGCCTTTGGGATGGCACATACCTAACATACCCAAAAGACACGTCGGTCCCACTAATACACGACACATAGTGAGCCGCCCTAAGTTCTATGTTCTGGGGCACAAATCCAGACCTCCCTAGAATCGGCAAGGTGGGATCGCCCACTGGGTGGGAACCTCTGTGATAGCAAGCAGCGTAGGTATGTTCACACACACATGAAAGCACATAGTAGGTATACACACAACCTAATCCATATGTTACACATAGGCATACGCACAACCCATGAATATCATCTATATAGGTATACACTCCACCTATAAACATAATCCGCATAGGCATACCCTTAACCTATAAACATAATCCTTATAGGTAGATACTCAACCTATAAATATAATTCGTATAGGTATACACTTAACCTATGATTATTGCCCGTACGTAGTATTTATCTCGAATACTCACCAAACAATTTATTCATAATGCAACTCTCTATCGCATATTTTCGAGTACTATTCTCTACCTAAAAGGCCCATTTTTACCCCTTATGTTAATTCTGTAGTTAATACACTTATGCTTTACTGGTTATAAACTTAGGTCGTAGTCTACTCTTCTCGAACCTAATCTCCAAAATTCTCGATTTGTAATTTACTCAATTTACTTTTATCGATATAAAATTCCAATCTTACCCACACTAAGATCCAACCAAGTCTTAATCATATACCTACTGACTTCCCTTAGGTCTTTTATTAATCATAAAATCATCCCCTAAGTTCCCCATAATTCATCTTAAGAGGAAATATCAACAACAAGGAAAAATTAGGCAAAACTAGGCAGTGGAATCGATTCGGCCTTGGTTCGAATCCATTTGCTCGATCGAATCAATTCGGCCAAGGAGCCGAATCCATTTGCTCTGCCAAATCGATTTGGCCAAGGAGCCGAATCGATTTGCCCCATGCAGGTATTCTTCAACCTTGCATTTTTTTTTATTTCACGAAACGTCACCAAATTTCAAACCTACATTCTAATCCTTATATGAACATATAAGAATGATTTCCAACATGAAATTATTATAAATTCAAATCAAGATCCGATTATCTTTAAAAATCCCATAACACCCTATTTTATGTGTTCTTCAAGTTTATTCATCAAGAAACCTAGATTGTTTTCGTTTTAATCATACCAAACCCTCTGATTTCTCATTACCAACATCAAGGAATATACCTACATGCAATTCCTATTGCAATTCATGGATTTTCCAACCCAAATAAATAATAAATCTTCCGAAAGCATGAAATCAAACCCTATGCTATATGGGTATTATAACATGCGTATAATAAATGCAATTTAAACACTTGCCTCTCAATAAAAGGTATGAATTTTGTTGGTATTATGGTGTGGTTGTTCTCCCATATCTCCGATCTCGATTCCGTTGCGTTCAGGGCGAAAAATAGTGTAGGAAGCTTGGTTCTCTCCTCCTCTTCTTCTCATGTGGCCTATATTCCTTTAGCTTTGTGTTAACCCTAGCTTCCTCTCTCTAATGGAAGATATAAACCTATAATTTTCGGAGTTCTCTAACCCACAAACTCCCGAATGACCGAAACTCCCTCAAACGGTGTCGGGTTAGTCTAAAATAGCCTCAGGACCCAAACTACACACCCGGGTATACTATTTTGACTATTTCGACCCTTTCAGAGCCAACCATGACCTCAAAATCATCACTCGAGTCACTGTATAAAATCATCTTATTTCCACCTCAAAATACGACAGGCGTGAAATTTAAACTTAAACTAAATTAATTAAATCCAAATCATCGAATTAAATAATTTCTCCAAATTAAAAAAATTTCTAAATCATTAATGTAATTATTTTCCTTATTCTCCAAAAATACGGGGTGTTACACCTACATCCATGGGTGTTAAGACACTAAGTCTTAGGGTTGAGTACAAGCTCTCAAGAACTCTCTAGGGTTAAGTGTATACATTTTTCAGTTCTCCCCTAGCTAAAGGGTGTAGTAAGTTATTTATAGTAGTGGGAAGGAAAAGAGGTAAAATGACTTTATATATCAGGTATTTACACCTTTTACATAATGGATAACAACTAGTATGTCCTCATGCGCATATTCATGGGTGAATGTAAAAATTTCCACATATGCCTCTTCACTTTGTTGATGGTTCGCATTCCTGAAGGTGGTCGGTCATTTTGTCAATATGAGTGGATAATAAATCGACCACACTAATATCTTGGGATTAGGCCCACGGGATACTATGACACGTGTCATATTATTATTAGTCCATATATCATTGTTATTTTAGGTTACAATAAAATCCCACAATACTTCATTCTTGAATGGAGTGAGTAATGACTAGTAGAGTGAAATGATAGAGTATTATCCATCAGGAGTTGCCCGGCTATACGAAAGCTCTGGTCGGCTACCAATCTCTAGGAGTTGGTAAATTTATGATTTTCATCCATTGAGATAATTTCTCTTTCGTAAATAATAGCAAAATTAGTGAATCATCTGATGGTACGCTGGTAATTTCTTTTCTTGGGTACTGACATGCTGTCGAAAGATTAAGCGGTGGATATGTTTAATTGTATCATTTCGTGCAACTCGGGAAACATCACTGCATACTATCCAACTCTAGTTCCATCCTTTAATCACTTTGCCTTGAATTTCAAATACCTTTCTTCTCTTCCAAGCTTTTTCCTTCACCATTTACGAGAATTCTTCTTTATTTACTGCAAGAATCCTTCCCTTCTTATATTTCTTTCTTCTTTATTGAAAATATGGTGTACACTGTTAATGATAGTTCATTACGTCTTTTTAGAACTACCCATAGAATCCCTTCTTGGGTAACAGCAGATTTATTAATATGTCTTTGTGATCTTTGTGCATTGGATGAGGTTAATTGGATCCCCACTATTGTTACAGCTGAATGTGGGGTCACCCTTCCTCCCTATTGTTTATCTCTAGAGTTTTTTTTCAATATTTTGATAAGTTCCCTGCATAAGTGGCCCCAAACACTTGGAGAGTGGTAAATGGAGTAAGCCACATTAATGAGTGGTATGGGATAAATATAAAAAATAAAGGAGTCAATGTATTATTACAGTTGGGGAAACAGTGATGAGAATATTTATTATTCGAAGACGAGATTCTCCAATAGAGCCCTTTATCATGAACTTGCCTGATTCCAATAAGGACTATTGGGATCATTGTTTGATATTGAAGGATTCGCATTTTTTTCCTCTTCCTAAGGGTGAGAAATACATTGGACCTCGTTTCCCTCAAGATGCCCGGGGCATAGGTTGACATTCACATACATTTTTATATTTTTCCATCTTTTTGGACCTTCTTTGGATTCTATAATTAATTGCATATTCTTGTCTTTCTATTTTGCAGAGAAGAAGAAGAAGAAGAAGAAAGATATTTCTGCATTTCTGAAGTCAACTTCTCCGACCCGAAGATTGTCTCATTCATACAACAAAGGATTAACAAATCTCCTCCTCGCTCAGCTTCAATTTTTCTTGGCTATCAAAGTTCCATCATATATTTTGTTTCTCCCAGCAGTGGAAATACCAGTAGCCTCTATCAACCTAAAAGACCACACTTCTTCATTTTCTAGTGCTGAGTCTGAGTTTTTTTTACTAGTAGAAGGGAATTTTCTGGAGAAGAGTACCTCATCATCTTTTGAACCTTTAGAAATATCACGCGTGTCGATCGACATCACTCTAATAGAAATAGTGAAAAGGAATATATCTAACCTCTTAGAGGGACCCAAGTCTACTTCGTCGAAAGGAAGTCTGATGCTGGGGGTTCCAAATAACTCGTTTCGGTTGTAATTTCTTAGAGAAAATATCAGGGACCTAATTCAAGAGGTTGAAGAGGGATCCAACCCCCCTTTTGGAGTTACCTAAAAAATGTTAAGACAATAAGGCCAAGGAAGTGCCCAATATATTATTGTGAACCTTACGTTGTCTCGCAGTTTAATTGGAGTAGGGAATCTTTAATTTCTTATTCATCATATTTCATTATCATTTGATGATAATACTTTTGAATGTTGGGTTTTGCAATTCTTGGTTGACTACGACTAGTAGTTTAGGAGTAATGATAAGTTGAAGGAATCTTCTACTGATGCGAAGGATACCTTCAATGACATGCACAAATCCTTGGAGGCGGGACCATGGGTGATTAGGCGTAAATTCTTCCAAATTTATCCCTTGATTTAGTTATTTTTAGCACTTCGAACAACGTAATTGAGTTGAATTTATTTCATAATCTCGCTACTGACTGATCCTAATGAGTACACTGAGTTTTTGGTATTTCGTAATGATTTTACAGGTGTTTGATGTCAAGATTTGGAAGAAGGAAACCGAAAGAATCAAGGAAGAAAGAAGGAAAGTCAAAAGGTCAAAAGCATAATTTATACCCAAAATTCGGATGAGGTACCTAAAGAGAAGTTGAAGAGATCTCATTCACATGAACATACGAAGAAACGACACCTCAATCGATGTCCTAGAATAAAAGATGTGAGCAGTCAAAGTTGAGCTAAAAAGTCAAATAGCCGGATCGATCCTCCCCTACCCCGGACCGGTCCGCTTTGCCAAACTCTAGAAGACCCCAGAACACAAGCAAACCGAAGAAGGCAAAAATAAAAAGAATCGGTCTTCCCTCAGACCAGTTTGCCCCAAAATAAAAAGAACTGATTAGCTTTGGAGGCAGACCGATCCGCCTAAGGCCCAGACCGGTCTGGCCCTCGAGATTTGCAAATCTTTGAAGAGTCCTAGTGCAGCCGCAAGTTCTAAATTCATGGAGGGTATAAAAACTCGATTTATTATTGTTATGAGGACGGATTATTTTTAGAGGATAGTAGTTAGTTTTTCTCTTTTCTCCAAAAACCCTAGTTTAGTTACAATTACCAATTTTAATTCAAAGATTGAAGAGTTATTAAGAGTTTGTGTGATTACCAAATTTATTGATTGCTGCAATTATTACTTGGGTGATTTAAGTGAGTTATTTCTTCTTTTTGATTTTATTCTACATCAATTCATCAGTTTTCCTTAGATTAGTCATGAACTCTCGCACATTAAACACTGTTTTCATCAATTTCATCATGTTAGGCTAGATTTCCTAAGGTCGGGATACATGAACCTAGCCTGATGTGTTAATTGCACGTGTATAATACTAATCCTCTGAATTTAGTGATTGTTTACAACCGTATTGCGTAGCAATATGACAGTTGTAGGTCTTTATATCTCATTTGCCTCTGGGTAACCGTAATGATTTAGAATGCAATTCGAGTGTTACTATCGCGATACCAATTTACTCGTCCTCAGATTAGGTATGACGTAGGCTTGAACCTCGTATACATAATGCTTGGGAGTACTAAATTCCGGGTCAAATCAATCAGTCAAATTTACGATTAGTATTTTACCAGCGATACACTAGGGTTGGGGGATTGTATTCCCGTCCTATTTTTCTCATTAGTTAGTCAAAAGTTTTAAACCAGTTTTCATTCACATTTTAGGTAAATTAGTGTAGTTGCATTTCGTCATAATTTC
This sequence comes from Sambucus nigra, assembly GCA_949130495.1. Classification (NCBI taxonomy): domain Eukaryota; kingdom Viridiplantae; phylum Streptophyta; class Magnoliopsida; order Dipsacales; family Adoxaceae; genus Sambucus; species Sambucus nigra. Next base: position 370,162,069 of record OX422212.1, read on the forward strand.
TTAATTACATTTAGCATAATCATTCTCAAACACTAATTCATTTTCTTTTTCTTTTTAGAGTCAGAGTTAGGATTTCTCCATCTTTTCCCGTCGTCACAACTCCGTTGTCCTTTTTCCCTGAGGATCGATACCCGACTTATCGAATTATTACTTGAGCGACAGGCTTGCACTTGAGCCTAGAGTGAACGCATTTCTGAGAGACATTTTCAGTCGCGTCAAGTTTTTGGCACCATTGCCGGGGAAGTAGGTAGACTTAGGATTAGATCGAGTCAATCCAAAGCTTTGACCAAAAATCCAAAAACATAAAAAAAATTCAAAAAGCACAAAAAGATCCATCATCATCCCTCCTAAGCTTTAATGCAAAATTCTGAAACCACTCCCACACCCCATAATACTCCAACCAACATTCACCAAAATCCAATTGTTGAGTATAATCCCGACAGTCCCCACACTCCAAACGCCCCACAGTTCTGGATCCCACCTCCCACACCGTTGCACACAATCTCCAATAACACTCCATTTTCATTCTTAAGACACACTCCGAGCACACCCAGTGAGAGTACCGAGTCATTAAGTGAAGAAGAGATGTCGCAACACGGTAGTGCACCCGTCGGTGAGGAAGAGCCCCCATACCGCCCACTGAGAGAATTCTTATATCCCGAGCGCACTGTCACTCCGGGATGCATTATACTCCCGTATAATGCCGGGCAGTTCCGTTTCAAAAATGGGATGATCCAGATGTTACCACATTACCACGGTATGGATTCTGAAAAGCCATACCTCCATATTAGGGAATTTGAGGACGTGTGCGATACTCTCAATGACCAAACCTGCACACAACAGGTGATCCACCTCAAACTCTTCCCTTTCTCGCTCAAAGATAAATCTAAGACCTGGCTATGGTATTTAACTACGAGCTCGATTCCATTATGGAATGAGTTACAATCGAGATTTCTCAAGAAATTCTTCCCGACACATCGAATAATCTCCATAAAGGCTCAAATTCTAGCGTTCAGACGAGCTGAAAACGAGCCATTCCACCGATATTATGATCGTTTCAACGAGTTAGTTACTTCATGCCCCCATCATGGATTTGATTCAGCGCAAATCATCTCTTTTATCTATAATGGGTTGAATCTTAACTCCAAACAACTTGTTGAAACCATGGGAAGTGGTCCATTTGTCGATTTAGATGCCCACGATGCTGAGCTTCACCTGAGGTATATCGCCGAGACTACCCAATCCTGGGATACATTTGATCCTAACGCTCAAAATCGAAATCATCAGGTGACCACCACTCCGTCGGCATCCGGCCAATTCCACGTAGACAAGAACTCTGTGACGGATAGTCGATTGGAGACTCTTGAGAAAGGATTTCAAGACGTATGCGAGATATATCGAAAAGGAGCAGCTGGATCCATACCAAACCCTGTAGAGAAGGTGTGTGCGATTTGTGAGGCGGGACATTCAACTGAGGAATGCCCGACGATACCCGCCTACAAGGTTATGCTTCAGGAGCAAGTTAGTGGTATAGGAGGATTTAAGGGAAATTTCGATGCCCCGCACGGGAATTCATGTAACCCTTCTTAAAAAAACCATCCCGGTTTTAGCTATGGGCAACAACATGCCGCGATGAACCCTCCTTCACATGTTGCCCCTCCTCCACCACAACACTTTCAACAAGCCCCACACATGCAAGGACATGTGAAAGCACCACCACCTCAAGGAGCGTATATTCCGCCATCGTGAAGAACTCTCGAGGATACCATGAATCAATTCATCGCAAACCAGACCGAAACCAATGCCAAATATGATCGTCTGATTGGCGACATAAATGTAAGTCTGTCAAAAATACAATCCTCGTTGAGTGTCCAAGAGAAGGGAAAGTTTCTTGCCCAAGGCCAAAGACCTCCCCATGGTCAAACTAGTGTTAGCCCCACCTTTACTAAACATCAGGAGCAATGTCAAGATGTGACCACTCTTCGTAGTGGGAGAGTCGTTGATTTATCCCCTCCCCCACGCGACACGATAAAAGACAAGGAGATTTCACCCGGCACGAAAGAGGAGGAAGATGTCCCCTTGAATGAGAGTGACAAAGAAGTCGCTAGTGAGCCAGAGGTAGTACTGAAACCACCCTTCGCGGCACCATTTCCTCAAAGGTTGATTACCTCCCACAAAGGAAACCCACGTGAAGTTGTGCTAGAAGTGTTAAAGCAAGTAAAGCTGAATTCACCTTTTCTTGATGCTATTAAGCAAATTCTAGCTTATGCTAAAGTCATCAAAGACTTGTTGACGGTGAAGATAAAGATGAAGGTAAAGAAGAACGTGAACTTGATCAAAGATGAAGGTAAAGATGAAGATAAAGACTTGTTGACGGTAAAGATGAAGGTAAAGACTTGTTGATCAAAGATGAACGTCTTTCTAGCACAAAACGTGATCTCTATTCTACTAAACGAGCTCCCGCCTAAATTCAAAGATCCCGGTGAACCCACCATATCCTGCATCATTGGAGAGAATAAAATCGAAAAAGCCTTACTTGACTTGGAGCAAGCGTAAATATCCTCCCTTACTCCATTTATAGGCAACTTAATTTGGGCGACCTCAAGCCCATGAAGGTGACTCTCGAATTAGAGGATCAAACAGTGAAGATCCCATGAGGCATAGTCGAGGACGTGATCGTCCAAGTTGACACTGTATACTTCCCGGTAGATTTTTTCATTTGGGACACGGAGCCCTCCTTCAACTCAAGCAATCATGTTCCCATCATCCTAGGGCGTCCATTCTTAGCTACGGCTAACGCAATTATCAACACTCGAAATGGGCGAATGCAACTCACCTTTGGGAACATGACCTTAGAAACCAACATCTTCGACATAGCCCAACATACGGGGGAGGAAGATGATCTTCACGCGATAAGTCTCATAGATGAGATAGTAAAGGAGTATTTTTAGGAGAATTACTGTGGCGATGCTTTAGAGTCCTGTTTAGCGGCAAGATATGAGAGTGAGGGGACGTACACCGACTTTGAGAGGGAGGTTGGGGAGTTGAGAGAATTACTCGATGAGAGTGCGTCGGACGAGGACGTGGGAGATGTCAATTGGGTTTCTAGATTCGAGGAGTTACCTCCGAGGGATACACGCATGGTTCCCTCCAGTGACAAATTTCCAACCCTTGAATTAAAGAAACTCCCCTCCCATATTAAATATGCATACCTAGGAGAGGATGAGACATTTCCTGTTGTTGTCTCCTCTAGCCTAGACGAAGGGCAGGAGGGTAAATTACTAAAAATTCTGAGGAAGCACCAAACTGATTTTGGTTGGTGCATTGCTGATTTGAAGGGGATAAGTCATTTGATTTGCACTCACAAGATCCATCTCTAAGAGGACGTCAAACCCTCTAGAGAAATGCAAAGAAGACTAAATCCCAACATGAAAGAAGTTGTGAGAACCGATATTATCAAATTATTGGATGCCGGGATTATCTACCCAATCTCGGATAGCAAGTGGGTGAGCCCTATTCAAGTTATCCCGAAGAAGTTGAGGATGACGGTGATCGAGAATGCTAAGGGAGAGCTCGTTCCGCAACGTACCACCACTGGGTGGCGCATTTGCATTGATTACCGAAAACTCAATGTGGGAACTAGGAAAGACCATTTTCCCTTGCCATTTATCGATCAAATGCTTGAGAGAGTTGCGGGACACCCTTATTATTGATTTCTTGATAATTATTTCGGATATAACCAAATTGAGGTGGATATACTTGATCAGGAAAAGACGACTTTCACTTGCCCTTTTGGAACGTTTGCCTACAAACGCAAGCCATTTGGCTTGTGTAATGCACCCGCGACTTTTCAAAGGTGTATGTTAAGCTTATTTAGCGACATGGTCGAAAGACGACTCGAAGTGTTCATGGAAGATTTCAGCATTTTTGTCACCTCTTTCGATCATTGTTTAGAAAAACTGGAAAAAGTACTTGCCCGGTGTGTGGAAAAGAACGTAGTGCTGAATTGGGAGAAATGCCATTTCATGGTCACCGAGGGAATAGTTCTTCGCCACATAGTATCATCAAAGGGAATAGAGGTTGATAGGGCAAAGATAGATGTCATAACTGATCTTCCTCCACTTAAATCGCTTAAAGACGTGAGCTCATTCTTGGGTCACGCGGGGTTTTATCAAAGGTTCATTAAGGACTTTAGCATTATCGCTCGACCCTTAAGCAACCTACTTATGAAGGACACCTCATTTGAGTGGACGGAGGCATGCCAAAGCTCGTTTGAAAAATTGAAAAACATGCTTGTGTCCGCTCCCATCATGAAAGTTTTGGATTCGTCCTTACCATTCGAACTGATGTGTGATGCAAGCGATTACGCGATCGGGGCTGTTTTGGGCCAGCGAAAAGATAAACAAGCTCATGTCATCTACTACGCTAGCCGGACCCTTACCGGACCTCAACTCAACTACTCTACCACGGAGAAGGAATTGCTAGCGGTAGTCTTTGCCCTTAATAAATTCTGGTCATATCGCATTGGTTCCCCCATTACTTGCTTCACCGACCACGCGGCTTTAAAATACCTACTTGCAAAGAAAGATGCCAAGCCACGCCTCATAAGGTGGATCCTACTCTTACAAGAGTTCAATCTCTCCATCAAAGATAAGAAAGGAGTAGAAAACGTCATTGTCGACCGCTTGTCTTGGCTTTCGTTCGACATATCTAGTGATCCCGTACCCATATACGAATACTTTTCGGATGAGCAACTTTTTGCTACCTCTTCATATTACTGGTTTGAGGATATAGTAAACTATCTTGTCACGGGAGTCGTCCCTCACGACTGGACACCGCAAGATAAGAGGTTTATTACTTGGTCGCGTATGTTCTTCTATGACAATCCATTCCTTTTTAAATATTGCGCCGACCAAATCATCCGACGATGTGTACCGGATGACGAAATCCCAAAAGTCATCTAGTTTTGTCATTCGAAAGCTTGTGGAGGCCACTTTTCGACGAAAAAGACGGCCGCAAAAATTCTACAATGCGACCTCTATTGTCCCACAATCTTTCGGGATGTGAACGATGCTTGCAAATCTTGCAATAGGTGCCAACGGATGGGGGACATTACCCGACGAGACATGATGCCTCTTACCCCCATACTTATCATTGAGATCTTTGACTGTTGTGGTATTGACGTCATGGGCCCTTTCCCCCCATCCTTTGGGTTTCTATACATCCTTGTCGCGGTAGACTACGTTTCTAAATGGGTGGAAACCATAGCTATAAAGACAAATGACAACAAAGTGGTGATAAAGTTCCTACAGGAACACATATTTTCCCGATTCGGTGCACCGAAAGCGATAATTAGTGATAATGGCACGCACTTTTACAATAGGCCATTCGCGAAGCTCATGAGAAAGTATGGCGTCGTTCACAAGGTTGGAACGATTTATCATCCACAAACGAATGGGCAGGCCGAACTAGCGAATCGAGAAATCAAGAACGTTCTTGAAAAGACTGTCAATCCTACCCGAAAATATTGGTCACTTAGATTGAGCGATTCGCTCTGGGACTATCGTACCGCATACAAGAATAAACTCGGCATGTCCCCTTTTCTCTTTGTATATGGCAAACCTTGCCATCTTCCCATTTAGCTAGAGCACAAAGTGTATTGGGCGATTAAGCAATTGAATTATGCCATGGATAAAGCCGGTGAAGCCCACAAGCTTCAATTGAATGAGTTAGAAGAACTACGCAATGATGCGTATGAGAATGCCAAAATTTCCAAAGAAAGAATGAAACTCGCTCATGATAGCATCATCCGATGAAAGGAGTTTCTTCTCGGGAAAAAAGTTCTTCTCTACAACTCTCGGCTTCACCTCTTTCCGGGCAAGTTGCGGTCACGATGGTCTAGCTCGTTCGTCATAAAGAATGTTTTCCCCCATGGAGCTGTTGAATTGGATGATTTAAAAGGGGGAAATACATTCAAAGTAAATGGACAACGCCTAAATCCATATCTGGAGGCGTGTGCGGAAGAGATCGACACCGTCTGGTTATCGGACCCCGTTTACGGGGTTGAGTGAGCTGTTCCTGCGAGGTCGTCGCACCCCCGACGCGTATGGGGTGAGAGTCGTGTGTGTTGTGAGAGTCGTTAGGACTAGGTTCATTCGGGAAAAGCACTCGTGTGTTTCGGGAATTTTGAGTCAAATGGTGTTGACCAGTGAAATCGAGAGGGTTTTAGTCCAGATTTATAGAGAGTATGTGGTGAAAGTGAAAATTTTCGAAGAATAGATCGAAACCAAGTTCGGAAATAATCCAACCCAACAGCCCTGGGGCCGGACCGGTTCCTTTAATTTAAGGCCGGACCGGTCCGCCCCTGGATCGGTTCCTTTAATTTTAAAAAGGATCGGTCCTCCTGGCGAAGGTTTGAAAATTCAAAGACCCGGAACAGTCCGTCCCTACCCCGAACCGGTCCGCCTTCTGCAGATCTGGATTTGACCCTTCCCAAGATTCACCCCCTTCTCCCCAATCCTCTTCCTTCCCTCCAATCCATTTTCCCAACTCCCAACCTCAACCTTTCCCTCCCAAATTCACCCCCTTTTCCCTCAAAACTCTTTCCCTCCAATTCCAACCTCTCCCCTCACCCTCTCACCTATAAATACACCTCCAATCCCTCCCTTTTCCTCCTCACCTTCAACCAAATCCTCTCTTCTCCCTCTCTAGTCTTCCAAGAAAAAATCTTCCCTGCTTCCATGGCTCCCCGAGTTGCCCCCACCAAGTATGACTCCACCGATATCCAACCCTCCGATCACGGCGAATTCTGCTCCCGCCAAGAGGAGCAAGGGTGCAACCAGTTTTTTGGTTTGGACCGCAAACTCCATATGGAGCGCGCTGTCCAGTGGGAAGGGCTACCCAACTCCGTCACCACCCTTTTCATGGCTCAGAGCTAGTGTCGATTCCTTAACGAACCTTACGTAGCAGTTTGGGCAACCAAAGTCCGCTCCTTCTATGGCACTTTAGTTCGGATGGGCCAATTCGAGGCCCAAGCTTACGTGGATGGGAACGTCATCCCATTTTCTTTGGCTCTTCTCACGGCCAAGTTGGCCGAGTATGACGTCCCGGACGTTCAAGAATTTACCTATCCCCGAAACGTCCCCCCGGTCGACAAGGATACTATCATGGCCCGAATTGCACCGAATGTGGCTTGGACGGGGCAAACCGTCGCCGTTGGACGCCTAAACGAGAAGGCGCGCCTCACTTTTCAGATTGTGTGCGCCAACATTTTTCAAACACCCAACGACTCCAACATGAGGCCCCGACAAGCCACTTTGACATATCACCTCTTTGACCCCCACACTTCCATCCATTTGGGCCGAACATTATACGCGGATATCATTAACGCGTCTTTGGATGAGAAGGGCACCACCCCACTTCCCTATGCCTGTTTGATCACGTCCATACTTAAGGATGCAGGCATAGCGGCACCGATCGACCATACTCGCATTACCGGTCCTTTCGGACAAGGGACCCGCACCAAAAGTGCCAAACAACTAGCTGTCCTATGGGTTAGGCGGGGTGGTGATAGTAAAGAGGAAGCTGCCTCAAGTGAGAGCGAGGAAGAAGAAGGGGCAGCCGGTGAGGACGTCGAGATGGGTGATATCGGTCCGGAAGAGGAATCTGCGAACGAGGAGGATGACCCAGATTTTGAGTGGGAGGGAACCGACCTATCAGCTCGCATGTCGGCACTTGAAACGAACTTCAACACCTTTCAGACCAACTACGAGCGCGACATGAGCATCGTTCTCCGCTTCCAAGCGGACATCTATCGCCACCTAGGGGACCCTAATGAGCAACTATCCTCCTACTACCATAAACCCTATGAGCCCAACGCGCCCGGTTCCTCCCATCCCCCACCCCGGTGAAGCTTTTTATGGTGGTGGCAGCTTTTTATTTATTTTTCCTATTCACAGTTGTATGTTTTTCCCTGCACTTGTAACACAGTCCATTTGTAATAAAAACTGCATTTTCTCCATTTGTTTGTTTTATTTATCGAACTTATTATTTTGCCTTATTTAGATTTTAGTCCTTTTTGCTTGAGGACAATGCAAAAGTCTAAGTTGGGGGGTCACAAGTGCGTATGTCTAAAACTTCACAAATTTTCAAAATGCCCAGAAATTTCCAAAAAAATGAGAAAATTTTGAAAAATCCAAAAATATTTTTGTTCAAAATAAATAAAAATTGGAATTCAAAATTTTCAAAAATATCATTAAAAGTCGGTTTAAAGTCTCAAATTGTAAAAATTCAATATGCACAAAGCCGAAATTGACCAAAGATGGAAATTGAGCGAAAATTGACGACTTAACGAATAATTGTGGAGGTTAACAAACCCGGTGAGATTCGAGCCTATCACTTTTTGCGAGTTTTAAATCAATCTGAGTTAATTGTTAACTCAAATTTCTTTTCAGTGCCTAAAAAGTTGTCGAGGATCTCAATCCTTTCATTTTGATCGATTTTGAAAAATGTGTGTATCATTGCTTTGAAAAACGTGCAAAAATTGATCTCTAAACTTAAATTCATCTCGAAACGCATATGGTAACGCAATTGGTATTTTGGACAATGAAGTAGGCTCTCGTTCATCACCCAAAAATATTGGCCAGAAAAAGTAACGAAAAATCACCCCTTTTGCAACCCAAATTAAGCCAAATAAAGTTTCCCTTTCGTTTGACAACCCGAAAAACTCAAATAGCCTGGAATTGTGAAAAATGGAAAAATTCTGAATTTCAGTCCGGAAAGTGCATATAAAGGGGCAAGAAAAAAATAGATGTGCTCAACAAAAATAGCAAGAAAAGAAAAGAAGTGAAAAACTGAAAAAGAGAAAAAAAGAAGAAAAAAAATGAGCAATAGCCCGAAAAAAGCACAAATGGACATCATTAGTGACTTTTCCAATTCCAACCTCCCTACCATTGTCATTTTACCCCATATACCTTAAAACCCGAAAAAGTCCTAACCGAGTCCCAATCGCGAAAATTGGTTACCGCGTGGAGAGCTAATACACTAAAAGATAATAAAAGAGATCGAATGTGCGGAAAAAGAGGCAATTTTCCCGTTTTTAAAACTGTAATCCGTTGATGAGATCCTTTCACTATGAAATTTCCATCTTTCTAATTGTATGCGTGATTTTGCGTCCGTTACATTTACTCTTTATATCACGCATACCGAGAGAGTAGCCATAATCCGAGTGATTCATTTGAGAGAGAATTCCGTGAGAAATTAAAATCAAAACGAATTTTCGGATAAGTAACGTAATGATCAATCGATAAAAATTGGCGATTATATTTCCGGCTTCGCACACACACACTACGATTTGAGACTTGTAAATATGACTTGATGATGAATATTTTTCTGGAAAATTTTGAATTATACAATTTTTACGTATTTTGAATTTCGTTGAGTCGAATTTTGTGGGTATATTCTCTGCAAACCCTCACGAGACACAACTCGTCCTACTAGGGCAACCTAGGGATTTAAAGGTTTGTTGCATACGCTAAATGCAATCGCTTGCCCGCGAAAGAGGTATTCTATCCCAATAAGATGTTTTCAAGAATTGATCCTGGCTAGGATTCTTTTACATTGCTCGGGATGCGCAAAGTTCCAAGTTAGCGGGGTTTGATTAGGAATAAATTCTTCCTAATTTACCCCTTGATTTAGTTACTTTTAGCACTTCGAACAATGTAATTGAGTTGACTTTATCTCATAATCTCGCTACTGACTGATCCTAATGTATACACCGAGTTTCTGGTATTTCGTAGTGATTTTACAAGTATTTGATGTCAAGAAATGGAAGAAGGAAACCGTAAGAATCAAGGAAGAAATAAGGAAAGTCAAAAGGGAAAAAGCGTAATTTATACCCAAAATTCGGATAAGGTTCCTAAAGAGAAGTTGAAGAGATCTCATTCACAAGAACATAGGAAGAAATGACACCTCAATCGGAGTCCCAGAACAAAAGATGTTAGCAGTCAAAGTTGAGCCAAAAAGTCAAATAGCCGGACCAGTCCGCCCCTACCCCGGACCGATCCGCTTTGCCAAACTCCAAAAGACCCCGGATCACAAGCAAACTGAAAAAAGAAAAAATAAAAAGAACTGGTCCACCCTCGGACCGGTCTGCCCTAAAATAAAAAGAACCGATCCGTCTTGGAGGCAGACCGGTCCGCCTAAGGCCCGGACCGGTCCGGCCCTCGAGATTTGCAAATCTTTAAAGAGTCCTAGTGCAGCTGCAAGTCCTAAATTCATGGAGGGTATAAAAACCCTATTTATTATTGTTATGAGGACGGATTATTTTTAGAGGATAATAGTTAGTTTTTCTCTTTTCTCCAGAAACCCTAGTTTAGTTACAATTACCAATTTTAATTCAAGGATTGAAGAGTTATTCAGAGTTTGTGTGATTACAAGATTTATTGACTGCTGCAATTATTGCTTGGGTGAATTTAGTGAGTTATTTCTTCTTTTTGATTTTATTCTACATCAATTCATCAGTTTTCCTTAGATTAGTTATGAACTCTGGCACATTAAACACTGTTTTCATCAATTTCATCATGTTAGGCTAGATTTCCTAAGGCCGGGATACATGAACCCAGTCTGATGTGTTAATTGCACGTATATAATATTAATCCTCTGAATTTAGTGATTGTTTACGACCGTATTGTGTAGAAACATGACAATTGTAGGTCTTTATATCTCGTTTGCCTCTGGTTAATCATGATGATTTAGAATGCAATTCGAGTGTTACTATCGCGATACCGATTTACTCGTCCTCAGATTAGGTATGACGCGGGCTTGAACCTCGTATACATAATGCTTGGGAGTAATAAATTCCGGGTCAAATCAATCAGTCAAATTTATGATTAGTATTTTACCAGCGATACACTAGGGTTGGGGGATTGTATTCCTATCCTATTTTCTCATTAGTTAGTCAAAAGTTTTAAACTAGTTTTCATTCACATTTTAGGTAAATTAGTGTAGTTGCATTTTGTCATTATTTCTTAATTGCATTTAGCATAATCATTCTCAAACACCAATTCATTTTCTTTTTCTTTTTAGAGTCAGAGTTAGGATTTCTCCGTCTTTTCCCGTCGTCACAACTCCGTTCTCCTTTTTCCCTGAGGATCGATACCCGACTTATCGGATTATTACTTGAGCGATAGGCTTGCACTTGAGCCTAGAGTGAACGCATTCCTGAGATACATTTTCAGTCACATCAATGGGGATAATGAAAAGAAGATGATTGATACTATCAAGATGCTGGAGGATGGGAAGATCCAGGCCAAGCAGGTTACTGGTGATGCTGTGCAGAGGGCCAAAAATCTAAGAATGTGATCTAAAAGGTTGAGAAGGTTACAGAGAAGGCCAAGGACTAGGTGGCAGAGATAAAGGCCAAGGCTAAGAAGGATAAGGAAGATGCATATACCTAAGGATAGTATAAGGCATTAACTATTACCTAAGGATATGATAAGGAATTTTCTACTGTATTTATCCTAGTCTAGTATCTAAAGAAGTCCTCTTTCAATAAGGGTTGGGAAGCTACTTTGACTTAAGTTGGCATATATGTTGGTTCAAACTTGTTTCATTGGCATAGTACAAGTCCTCCTTCATAAATTGAGGAGGAAAATGATGATGAGGAGGAGATGGTTGAGTCAACGGTGCCTCAGGACCAGGTGGTGGTGGATGCCCAAATATAAGGATAAGTGGCCCTAGATAAGGAGAAGGTGTAGTGATAGGGACTTCGATATTTTTGTTTTATGCATTTCTGATGTAGTTTCCCAATTCCCTTATCTATAATACCTTCATATTTTTAATAAAAAATTCCATTTTTCTGTCATAGTCTTGAACAGTTTATCGTATTCCTTCTTTCATTATGCTATTACTTATGTACTATCATATTTATTTTAATTTGGCTCCAAAATGGCCAATTTGGTTGCCATTAAAAGTGAACTTTTCCTGAGGAGTAATCAAATGTTTGGGGCTGGTCATGAAGAACTAGATGAGTAAGAGATAGAAGAATTGATCGGCTCGAATGCATTTGACCAAGCTAAAGATGCTTACCTCCATATGCGCAGGTTTTCCACTAAGTTGTAACAAACACTTCATACTACGAGACGATCCTCAGGCTTCAATGGGATCATAAGAATATCGCTTCCATCTTATCATCCAATTACGAGAAGAAGTTATCCATTCTTTAGAGTGATGGGGGACTTACTCAGAAATGTGATAATTTGTCTTTGACATATTCTAAAAAAGATTTTGTGTTGCAGTCATATTTGAAGAGTGCTCGGGAGGTGGCTAGTCTGATTAAGCAGGAGAATAATCTATTGAGGGGTGAATTGGAAGGCCTTAAGAAGTCATTTGTGGTCGATCAGAGTGAAGGAGTTTCATTTCTGGAATAGGAGACTGCTCGTCTGATGGAAGAGTTGGAGCAATTGAGGAAAACAAAGGGAGGATGTCATTATTCCCGATAGGTGGTTATGGATCGCCCGTCAGTGGAAAAAGAAATAACCAAGAAAACTATAGTCGATCGAGAAATTTTTATAAAGAATGAGTCAGCTACCATCAAAAGGTTAAGTGAGAAGGTTGATCATCTTACTTATCAATTTCATAAACATCCTAGTACAATATAGATGGATGGTTATGATGAAGCATTGGCGTATTTGAGTTAAGAGATTTATCAGGCTCATAGAGAGGGTTATAAATGAGGATGGTTAAATCCCTTACTATGATGAAGTTGTCAAAAGAGGACAAACTATGGTAATTGCAAGACCCTAATTGTTTGGAGCAACCTAATCCTACCATCAAATTTGATGCCTCTTGGATTACTCCAAACCCGATCCTGACTAGCTTGATTAGGAAGTACCTCAGGGATTATGGTTTGGATGGGGATGGTATTCTCAGCCGACCACAACATCTCGTGAATAATGTAAGCTCTACCAGTCAATCAAGGCTAAGGGACATGAGTAAAACTATTACTTCTTATGCTTTGGATATTGCTCCTACTAGAATGGAAAAGGCCTTTGGCAACTCCCTTTTGATATGGCTTAGGGGGTTATTTTTAATTATCATTTCAATTTTTTAGCTATTTTTCTGTAATAAAACTTTGACCTCTAGAATATCAGGATTAATATGTTGATTGTTAATTGTGTAATTAGACTTATGATTGTATGGTCGATAATAGGTTAGCTCATCTTCCTTAGTGGTTACCGTTTTGGACGAATTTATATTGTCCTGCCTTAGGTTCTACTAACGTGCAGTTGTTTATGGTCTCTTAAACGGGTCTTGTCATTTTGACTAAGTGCTAGCATTAGTTACCATTGGTGACCAAATGTTTTAGGATTATTCCTTAATTTGGTCTAGTAAAACTTCTTGTTCTTGGCTTTATGAAATCATACATGATGTTTTCTGATTGGGAATTTTGTTCTTAAGGCGAAGTCATATGTGAAGTTTTGAAGTTTGGTTTTTCATTGTTATTTAAGATTTCTTTTAATTTAAAACATCTCCTACTCCAAAAAAAAGGGAAATAAACTTTTATAATGTTGATGATCTTTATTGAGAATTGAGAATGAGTTACAGGAAAAGAGACTACATTTTGTTTGTTCACTGATAATATTTCCTCAGATGCTCATCGTTTCAAAGGTTTTTTAATGGCTCTTTTTTTAGGGTGTGAATTTAATAAGTCCCTGGTCAGACAACTGCAGAAATTGGATAAAGAACGTTCTAATTGGGCTCTAACTTGTTCCCTTTTTGGAGGATTTTTTTCAGTACGTAGTCTCCTTCCTTGAGATTTCTCGGCTTAACCCTCTTGTCATAGAATTGAGAAGTTCTTTGCTTATATGCTGTCGTGCGAAGTGCAGCTTGCTCTCTAACTTCCTCAACCAAGTCTAAATTTAACCTTCTCATGATATCACTCTTTGGAGAATCAAAATTAAGCACTTTGTGACTAGGCAGATTAATTTTTGTAGGGACCATTGCTTTTGTCATGAATGCTAACATGTAGGGGTTTCACAGGTGGCTCTCCTCAGCATGGTCCTATAAGCCCATAGTACACTATATAATTCATTGATCTAATTTACCTTGGCGTCATCCAACCTCTTCTTCATTCCATCGAGCAGAGTTTTGTTTGTCACTTCTGCCTACCCGTTGTATTGCGAATGTCCAAGGGCGGTATATAGCTTTTGGATTTTGGATTGTACACAATAATCTTTAAACTCTTGGTTGCTGAATTGCGTTCCATGGTTGGTGATGAAGGAATATGGCATTCGATGTTCTTCCATATGAAATGGAAGACATTATCATAAGGTATATTTTTTTAAAGGTTCAGCTTCCACCCACTTGGTGAAATAATCGATAGCAACGACCAAGCACATAAACCTTCCCCATATCTTCTATAGAGGGCTAACTAAGTCACCCCCCCCCCCCCCACGTGGAAAAATGCCTAGGGGATGTTCTTGGTATGAGTGTAGCCACCGACTATCTATGGATTGTAGCATATTTTTGGCATTTGTCGTGATATCTTTCATAGTTGGCGCAGTCTGCCTTTATAGTGGGCTAGTAATAACCATGTGTATCCATTGATATAAATAGAGATATTCCTACTAAATGTGCCTCATAAGAACCTTTATGTCTCTCCCTTATTAGGTTAGGTACCTCAGGTGGATGGACACATCTGAGTATCGAAATAATAAATCATCTTCTGTATAGGATCCCTCCTTCCTTAATGTATCTAACTGATTTGTATTTTAATCTTCTAGCCTTCTTTGGATAAGTTGGTAAGATGACCTTCTTAAGGTATTCCCTTATTGGATTCATCCATGATGGGCCTAAAGCCAGTTCAATCATATTGAGGCTTTCTTCATAAATACTCCGATGAAAGAGGATCTGTACTGGTATGGTCCTCCTTAACCCTATTCTGGTCGCAGAAGTGATCCGAGCAAGTAAATATTCCCGAGCATTATCAATCCTAAGAATCCTGAATACTTTTACTGCCAAAAATTTATATATCATGTCTTGTGCTTTGTCTAGGTACTTTATCATGAGCTCGCCTTTGACTCTATAGACACTCAATACTCGATTTACAATCAAATGGGAGCCACTGTATGTTGTATTTCCTTGGCACCTAGAGAGAGCAATGCTATTAATGCTTCATACTCACTCTCATTGTTAGGGGCGTTGAGCTGGAACCTAAGGGTCTACTGAAAGTCTATATTTTTGGGGTGTTTATTATTAGCCAAACTCTATTACCAGAGGTGCACGATAATCCATCTACATACATCTTCCCAATTAAAGGTTCTTCCTTAAAATCTCCTTCAGAGAGGATTCCACAATTGAACGTGTTTTGACTTTGTTCTAGGTAGTGAGTAGTTTCTTCCCGTTTAGCCGTTGTTTCTGGCATATCTTCCACCTAGTCAATTATTCCAGTCGTTGAGTTATCTTTCGAAGAAGTTTCCTTAGTAAGTTCAACTCTATCTCTTCTGAAGAAGTCTGCTCGGGTGATTTTACTACTGAACTCTCTTCTATGGAAATCTGATTGATAGGTTTTTCCTCATAAGTGAATTCTTTTTATTAAATGAGCTACTACTTGACCTTTTAATGATGTTTTGGGTTCATACTATATATCATACTATCCTATTTCTATAGACCAAGCCATTAATCTTCCTGACTTCTCAAGTTTATGAATGTCTTAGCATAAGGGTCAATTTGTATAGACCGCAGCTGTGTGTGGTTGGAAGTATGACATCATTCTTCAAGAAGCCTCAATTACGGACAGAGATAATTTTTCTAGTCGTGGGTAATAAATTTTTCACCTCGGTAGGCTTTTCTTGTATAGTAAAATAGTTTTTGCACCCCCTTTTCTAGTCAGACCAATGCTGAGCTAGGTGTTGACTCGAACACTGCCAGGTACAAGTAAAGCTTCTCTCCCATGTGCGACCTTGAGAGTGAGGGTAGAGATCCCAAGAATTTCTTAAGCTCCAAGAAGGCCTTTTCGCATTCCTCATTCCATTAAAAAGTCTTACTTATCACCTTGAAAAAAGGAAGGCACCTATCAGTAGCTCGCGAGACAAATCTTTTAAGAGCTGCTAACCTGCCTGGACTTCTTTCTTGTTTGTGGGGGACTGTATGTTGATACATTCTTGAATTTTGTCTGGGTTAGCCTCAACACCTCTCTAATTTACTATGAAGCTGAGGAACAATCCTTCATACAGTCGAACACGCATTTGGTAGGGTTAAGCTTCATCTTATATTTCTCTAACTTGTCAAATATCTACCCCAGGTCTTTAATATGATTAGCCATTTTCTTTCCCTTAGTAAGCATTGTTGAAAAAGCTGTTAATTTCCTTTTTAGATAAATGCGTAAGCGTTAGGAAGATGATGGTTCAATAAAATATATCAAGTAATGTATTCACTTAAACCGATTCATTAATCAAAGAAAGTCCTAGAATTTGCCTAAGCCATAATTATCAATTATCCAAAGTTAGGCGAAACCAATTTTAGCAAATGACTTGAATAAACCAAATTTTACCGAATATTTAATTTAGTCCCAAATTAAATGAGTGTGATAAATTAAACCGAATTTTATCTTGACTTATGCTACGCATGCGTTCTAAATAAATTATGCAAGATAAAATAAACCAATCACACTATGCCGCGATGTACGAGGAAAAACCCAAGATGGGAAACAACCTCGGACGTCCCTAGCCACAAGTCCACTAGATATGGAATTACAATTACAAGACAGATAGACTTACAATGACTGACTCGATCCCTCTCAAGCCTCGACGCTTCTTCTTGTAGACACCTCTTCCTAGCGGACAACCTCGGAACTCCACCGCGGTCTCGGAATCCACCGATGGGGCTTTCTATGGTCACCGTCACCCGAGCAAGGAGCCTTTCTCCAAGTGGGTAGAGTCGCAACAAAAGTCTTCTTCTTTGATGGATGTAGAAGCAAACCAAAACTTCTCTTCTTGAATTCGGTAGAGATAAATCGGTGCCAAACTCCAAGCAATTTGATATGTATATATGAACTTGGATAAACTCAATTGGGTGTAAACTAGAGTGTGAAGGATTTTCTCTTTGAAAAATAACACTCAAAACATGAACAATTTCCTAACCATTTTTGCTCTTCAAACACTCTCTAAGAGATGGAAATATTTTGGAAATGTTGGTTTGGAAAATGTCATTCCCGCACATAATAAAGTCTGAAAAAGTTGGTTAAAAACTAAGTGGGGAAGTGGGCCAAAAACTGCCAAAAACTGTTCCCGCCTGACAGCTCATTCGAACGACATTTCGTTCGAACGAAGTCTCGTTCGAACGAGACTTCTAACGACGCTCCAGTATGGACTCGTTAGAAGCTCGTTGGAAATCTCGTTCGAACGACATTTCTAACGACGGACCAGTATGCCTTAGTGGGAACTTGTTGGCAGGTTCGTTCGAACGCTATCTGGTTCGAACGAAAAAACTCGTTCGAACGACATATCTAACGAACGACCAGAAGGATTGAAAAATTCGATTTTGGCCCAGAAAACTTAATGAACTTATTTTAAAGTTTTATATAATTTCTTTCTTAAAACAAAATGCAGGTTTTATAAAACCTAACACCCAATAAACTTTGTTCCAAGCTCCTATATAAATATAATTGCATTCATACCTTGGGAGCATGGAACCATAGTTGATGACGTAGAAACGAGGCACGCAAACCGGCACATTTGATGAAGCTTTATACTCTTTGCCGCTACGTCTTCAACACACACTTCATAGGCTTGAGAGTATTACAATAACATACTATCCTATGAATAAATGTTTTTTGTCCGAAATTGAGCCAAAACTATATATGGACTCAATTGGAAATTTGTGTCCTTACAAATCTCCCCCTTTGGCTATTCCGGGACGAAAACCAAACAAAAATCCTAAAGGGCCGTCAAGCTCACTAGACTCAAAACATAACCCACCCAAACTTGACTCAACCCAAGGATCAAACGCTTTGCCATTGAAAGATGTCGCTTTAGAAGAATTCCTGCACACTTAAAGCAAACTCATCAAATTCATAGGGAATAGCAAAGTATTAAATGCAATTAATTAATTACTCCCCCTAAATTAATTCTCCCCTTTATCAAACACATGACCTACTTAGAAAGACGTCTCCCCCTAAGATAAATCTCCCCCAAACTAAGATACGATAACAATAGGATTAGATACCATTCTCCCGCTATCATCATTCTCCCCCTTTTTGTTCAGGAATAGGGAAAGGATAAAGAACTAATAAACATAAAAGCATGTTGAAGCTTAAACTGATAAGACATGAAAGCATATGGGCAATAAAAGCATAGGCAAAGATAGAACAAATATCATATATATATATAAACGAGAAATATACCAATGGAGCACTTGCATATATATATAGATATAAACACACACATGACACAGAAATACAATAAGGTTGCACACTCGTATGTCAAAAATGTGTCATATGGAAACGGTAGTGTAGGGGTGTGAACTAGCAACAATTAAATTTAGACCCGAACACTTAATAAACGTTCACAGAGTTCTCATTTGATTACAAACTTTATCACATTTAAATATAACCTCATGTGACAATATGAATTGAACTCAATGAACAAACATACACAATGCATACAAGCCTAGCATGATGATGATTCTACAAACCAAATAGAGTCATGACATTAAAGACAACTAGGATAAACGGACATTGTGAAAACCGTTGATATACCATCCAAATCTCCCTCAATAAGCATATATATATTCTTTTGCTTTTGAATGAATATATCAAGCAAACATAGGCCTTGGCAATTATTTTCTTTTTAATGCCAAATATTCTGTTTTTAGGCCTTTGGATCACGTATTTCTTTTAGATCCAATAAACGGTGGCTTACTATCGCAAAGGATTTAATTCATCCTTTCGGAGCCCTTCCCCGTACACATTTAGATATATAATTTTTTTATCTCACAAAGCTCATGTGCAACGGATTTTGACATGCACTAGTCCTCCTAGGTCATAGATATGTAGATGACTAGATTGGTAGGAGAACACCTCAAAAAGCTCAAATATAATATGTGACATTAAGATTTCAAAAGAGCTCGTGCATGTGTGAAAAGAGGCATATAAAAATAGAATCCATTTAAACAATACAAAATCCAACTACTCCATATAAAAT
The DNA here is from genome assembly GCA_949130495.1 of Sambucus nigra. Classification (NCBI taxonomy): domain Eukaryota; kingdom Viridiplantae; phylum Streptophyta; class Magnoliopsida; order Dipsacales; family Adoxaceae; genus Sambucus; species Sambucus nigra. The sequence continues at coordinate 370,181,271 of OX422212.1, forward strand.
ATGGTAAAGAACATTTTAAGGATTGAAAATCTACACCAAAAGTTCTAGCCACGTGGGAGCGTAAAGGATGGGATTCAAACACAAATATATGCCACATAAAGTGTGTCAAACTAAAATACACACAAAATAAAATCTTTTTGAGTTTTGACATTTTTTAACCAAAAATAAAGATATATACTCAAAAGAATAAACAACAATCATTTGTATTTTTCATTAAGCTTAAATGAAATAAATAAAACACAAATGATAAACAAAAATCTTTTTATATTTTTCAGTTAGTTCAAACACAAAATATAATACAAAAAGATAAACAAGTCATGATTTCTAGCATGGGATATGAAATAAGGCTATGACTAGAAAATGACTAAACAAGAATACATTTAGCATGTGAATATAGCATAAAGTACAAACGCTAAAGTATGCAAACACTAACACATTCATCCTTTAGATTTAGCAAGGGAGGAAGCATGTGAAAGTAAATGAGAATCAACAACCCTATTTTGCAAGGCAACCAAGTCGGATTTCCTAACCCAAATTAATGAAGAATGACTATCTTGGGGTGTAGGAACTTCAACTACCGTGGTTACTTTACTAGGGGATTTTCTAGAAATTCGTTTAAGATCAAAAAAAAATTTCCTAAGATGACCTTATCGACCACAATGTGTACAAGTAAGAGCATCTCGAAAAGATTTACCTGAGGAGTGATCTTTAAATGCATTCCTAGTAGATTCTTCGAAAACGTTGGTTTGGGCATTATGAGAAAATTCATTACAAGTGTTGAAGCCTAAACCACAAGTGTCATTTTTAATTTGGACCGTTCCTAACATTTTATCTAGGTTTTCCGAACGACACTCCAAATCAAATTTGACATTACTAGAATCTTTTAATTTATTTTCCAATTCTACAATGTTAGATTCTAGTAAAACATTTCTCTCTTCAAAAGCAAGAAGCTCCTTTTTCAAGGATTCCATTAAACCTCTAAGGCTATCTCTCTCGCCTTCTACATATTCAAGCTTCTCTTGAAGAGTCCTCACATGTGTCCTAAGGTCTTCTATTAAAACATTTTCATCAATGACCTTGACACTTTCTCTTACACTAGCTTCTAACTTCAAATTAGCTCTTTTCAATTTAATAGATTCTTTATAAAGTTCTTGAAAAGCATTTTGAAGTTCACTCACATTAACCTCTTCTTCATTTTCACTCTCTCTTTCTTCTTCACTCTCACTATCATCAAAAACAAGAGAATCATGTGCAATGACCTTGGAAGTGGCATGTGCTATCGTTTCATCAATCGATGAGGTCTCACTATCACTCACATGACTAGCCATAAAAGCCACAAAATTTTTCTTAGTGGGGGAATCGGGCTTCTCTTCCTTATCACTATCACTAAGGGTTGCATTATATGAAATGAGTCGCTTACCATCTTTCCTTAGTTTAGTGGGGCACTCATAAGCCCTATGGCCATAACCTTCACAACCAAAACACTTATCAGACTCGTCCTTATCTAAATTTTCATTGCTAGGTTTAGGGATCTTCTCGGCTTTAGAAATCTTCTCGCCTTTGTCATGCTTAGAAGATTCGAATTTCTTAAAATCATTTTTAAATTTATCTTTGTTAAATTTAAGAAATTTTCTAAATTTACGAGCAAATAAAGCCATGTCTTCCGAGTCACTATCACTCTCGCTCTCTACTACTTGTTTGACCTCTTTTAGGGCTTTTAAAGCAACGCCCTTTTCAATTTTCTTTTCAGTTTTAGAGGGAAACATATCTAGTTCATAGGTTTGTAAATCACCTACAAGCTCTTCTAATTTCGTAGAGGCTAAAGTGGGTAAAGAATTTAAAACGGTCACCTTTGGAATAAATCTATCGGGTAGGGACCTTAAAATTTTCTTTATAACACGGTCGTCAGGTATTTTCTCTCCCAAGTTAAAAGATGAATTAACAATATCAGAAAGTCTAGCATAGAATTCATCAAAAGTTTCCTTTTCATTCATTTTGATAGTTTCAAATTGAGTGGTGAGGTTTTGAAGCTTTAACGACACTAGTTCCTTCATGAGTTAATTGTAAAATATCCCAAGCTTCTTTAGCGATTTCACACGTCATAATACAACGGAATTCATCCGGTGTGACAGCGCTAAATAAAGCATTTAAACCACGGGAATTGAAATTAGCAAGTTTAAACTCATTTTCAATCCATCTATCGGCGGGTTTGATAACACGTTCATTTTCAACTAAATAAGTTGGTGGGGACCACCCATTAACAACAGACATCCAAACACGTTCGTCGATAGATTTTAGTGCCGATCTCATGCGCGCTTTCCAATACGCGTAGTTTGAACCATCAAAAATAGGAAATTTTGAAAATGGGGAAATTCCATTTTAGCCAAAAATTTAAAGGATCTTAACGAAATAATTTATCGTTTTTGGCTCTGATACCAATTTGAAAAAGCTGTTAATTTCCTTTTTAGATAAATGCAGAAGCGTTAGGAAGATGATGGTTCAATAAAATATATCAAGTAATGTATTCACTTAAACCGATTCATTAATCAAAGCAAGTCCTAGAATTTGCCTAAGTCATAATTATCAATTATCCAAAGTTAGGCGAAACCAATTTTAGCAAATGACTTGAATAAACCAAATTTTACCCAATATTTAATTTAGTCCCAAATTAAATGAGTGTGATAAATTAAACCGAATTTTATCTTGACTTATGCTACGCATGCGTTCTAAATAAATTATGCAAGATAAAATAAACCAATCACACTACGCCGCGATGTACGAGGAAAAACCCAAGACGGGAAACAACCTCGGACGGCCCTAGCCACAAGTCCACTAGATATGAAATTACAATTACAAGACAGATAGACTTACAACGACTGACTCGATCCCTCTCAAGCCTCGATGCTTCTTCTTGTAGACACCTCTTCCTAGCGGACAACCTCGGAACTCCACCGCGGTCTCGGAATCCACCGATGGGTCTTTCTATGGTCACCGTCACTCGAGCAAGGAGCCTTTCTCCAAGTGGGTAGAGTCGCAACAAAAAGTCTTCTTCTTTGATGGATGTAGAAGCAAACCAAAACTTCTCTTCTTGAATTAGGTAGAGATAAACCGGTGCCAAACTCCAAGAAATTTGATATGTATATATGAACTTGGATAAACTCAATTGGGTGTAAACTAGAGTGTGAAGGATTTTCTCTTTGAAAAATAACACTCAAAACATGAACAATTTCCTAACCATTTTTTCTCTTCAAACACTCTCTAAGAGATGGAAATATTTTAGAAATGTTGGTTTGGAAAATGTCATTCCCGCACATAATAAAGTCTGAAAAAGTTGGTTAAAAACCAAGTGGGGAAGTGGGCCAAAAACTGCCAAAAACTGTTCCCGCCTGACAGCTCATTCGAACGACATTTCGTTCGAACGAAGTCTCGTTCGAACGATACTTCTAACGACGCTCCAGTATGGACTCGTTAGAAATCTCGTTAGAACGACAATCTCGTTCGAACGACATTTCTAACGACGGACCAGTATGCCTTAGTGGGAACTCGTTGGCAGGTTCGTTAGAACGATATCTGGTTCGAACGAAAAAACTCGTTCGAACGACATATCTAACGAATGACCAGAAAGATTGAAAAATTCGATTTTGGCCCAGAAAACTTTATGAACTTATTTTAAAGTTTTATATAATTTCTTTCTTAAAACAAAACGCAGGTTTTATAAAACCTAATACCCAATAAACTTTGTTCCAAGCTCCTATATAAATATAATTGCATTCATACCTTGGGAGCATGGAACCATAGTTGATGACGTAGAAACGAGGCACGCAAACCGGCACATTTGATGAAGCTTTATACTCTTTGCCGCTACGTCTTCAACACACACTTCATAGGTTTGAGAGTATTACAATAACATACTATCCTATGAATAAATGTTTTTTGTCCGGAATTGAGCCAAAACTATATATGAACTCAATTGGAAATTTGTGTCCTTACAATGTCATAAATATATACCTATGTATTCTTGTTAATCTGTTCATCGAAAACTTTGTTCACCAACCTCTGGTATGTTATTCCAATATTTTTTAGCCCAAAAAGGCATAACGTTATAGCAGTAGGTACCACAAATGGTAATGAATGAGGTTTTTTTCTTATCTTTTGGCTTCATTTTAGTCCGGTTATACCCCGAATACGCATCCATGAACATGAGTAGTTTGTGCCCAGCAGTATCATCAACCAATTGATCAACCCTTGGTAGAGGATAGTGGTCCTTCGAGCATGCGTTGTTCAAGTCTGTGAAGTCAATACACATACACCATTTATTATTATTCTTTCTGACCATAACTACATTTTCTAACCACTTGGGATACTTGACGTCTTCAATAAAACTTACTTTATATAGCTTGTCCACTTCCTCATGTATGACCACGTTCTTTTTGGTACTGAAGATATCTCGCTTCTATTTGATCATCTTTACATCCTTTATAACACTGAGTTCGTGACACACGAATTCTGGATCCATCCCTATCATATCCTCATGACTCCAAGCAAATAGGTTCTTTCACTGTTTGAGAAAATCCACTAATTCCTTCCTGATGGTTGTGTCTAAAGATGAGACGTTCTATATTTTTTTCTGGGTGTTTGTAATCCAGTACAATGGTATTTACTTCTTCCATAACCCTTCCCTTGACTAATTCAGCTTCATCATGAGAGTCTATGGTCTTTATCTAATAGGTAGTGGTGAGCTTCTTCAATTCTTCTTAATTGGTCGACATATAGTAGTACTCTCAGGCTTTAATTTAGTTTTTTAACAATGTCAACCCTATAATGTGTGAGGAACTTCAAGCACTGGTGTACCTAGAAGGCATGGCTTGAAACTTTTTCAGGCCAACCTTGTCGAGGATAATGTTGTATGCTGAGCTAACTTTCTTATTAAGGATGAAGAAACGGGTCTTCTCAGTTCGGTAGGTTGTCCAATTACCAATTACGATTTCCAGGTTAACATTTACTAAAGAGTACACTTTCTTTCCTGAGAGACCAATAAGGGGCCTGTGATAGGGCTCAATTTTTTTATCTCTCAACCTTAATCCTTTGAAGCAGTTATAGAATAGGACGTCGACTAAGCTGCCATTGTCAATAATACTCTAGCTAACCTTCCTTCGTGTACCAATATTGTAACAATTATGGGATTGTCATGGGGATAGAGTACTCTTAATAGGTCATCCTTGGAGAACCATATTACCAATATATTTTTGTTTATCTTTCTGAGGCAATCATCCACATCACTGGATCAGTTGATCTACCTAATATAGAATCATACCATGGTTTCGTTAAAGTAGGTTTTCCTCTTAGCTATTTCATCATCGTCGCTGGCGTCCACACGTAAAATAAAATTACGTCCAAGGGAGATCATGTTCACTTCACGTATAGGCTATTTGGGTCTCCTCATCATATCTGGATCATCCACGGCATCATCGTCCCTGCCTCTTTTCTTATCATATCCTCTTTTACAAGGGTATTTAGATCGCCTCTAGGCTTCCCATTCTTCTAAAGGGTCTATTTGACCCTATTTATCAACGTCAGTGTTATGTTCGTGATCTTTGTAGAACTCACAATTCTTAATTTCATCCTTTCAGTTTGGGGGAGATTTTGCTTTTTGGGCCATTTTAGATCCATTCTTCCTTGGATTTCTTTTTTAATATTATGTACACCAATAGTGATAAAGGTTTATTCATCATACCTGTTTGGTTTCTCCACCTTCTTGTCCATTTGCTCTTTCCTCTTGGAGACCTTTTACTGCCAGCTTTAGAATTGTGGGACTATTTAGCAACCATGGTCTCCTTATCGTTTAAAATTTTACTTGCTTTATCCAGTTATCCAGTCATGGTCTTAGGAGGTATTTGGCTTGATCATAATGCAATTTCTTAGGGAGTAATCCATTCATCATCTTTTTATCGTAATTAGTGATCTTCAGTTTCTCGCTATTAAATTGAGTGATATACTCTTATGTGGTTTCTTTGACTCGCAAGCGATCATTTAGTAGATGGGCTACCCTTTTGACTGGTTGGCTCCAAAGAAGAAGTTACTAATAAAAAAATCAGCCAACTGTTGAAAGATGGAGAATAAATTATTGTACCAGATTTGTGCTGACCCAATAGTAGTGCTAGAGAATGCCCTACAACGCATCTCATCGGGGACTGAATAAATGTCATCGATAGCTTGATACTGTTTCACATAAAGTATAGGATTTTTTTTGCCATCGTACTTTGGGGTTACTATAGGTGGATTAATCTTTGTAGATGTAGGATAGTTCATAATTACAGGAATGTAGGGTGATCCTTTTACAAAACTCATGTGCGATGAACTTTTTGATTTCGCTATTTCCCCCCAAAAGTATTCTAATTATCGAATTGAGACCTTTTAGGGATTCTCTTTAAGGTCGGATTTAACTGAGACAGTTTTAGTCTCTCGACTATGGGTTTGTACTGATCTCTCATCCTGAGAAGTCTGCTCGATACATATTGATCCTTGCATGCTAGTCCGTGACCTGGAAAATCCTTCTCGGCGATCTCTTGATCCTGAGGGCTCTATGTGATTATTACCCCTTGCAGCTTGGTAACCTAGGCAATCAAATGTTCAGCACCTAATCAACCTTTTCATTAAGCAAAACCTTTAATATGAGAGTGATTGTCCATCATAATAATCAGTGGACCTCAGGAACGAGGTGGCATTGGGATTATAGGTCCGGTCGTTAGTTGATCTAGAGTGTCTAGATCTGTTTCTCTCATGTATTCCTACAGGTTTGATGGGTTGCCTGTCCCTATAGTGGTAGGAGGCAATATTTCTCCTCTTGTGACGGGGCTTGCCACAAGCCAGGTTTGGAGCGTCTTAGTCAATTTCTTATATAAGATTTTGTCCATTGTCTATGCTCATTAAAATTCCTTGGATATCTCCTATTTCGAGGGGTGCGGAAGGTATGAAGGTATCAGTTGCATGGATGCCTTTAAGATTGTCTGCCATTTTTCAATAATCATAAGAAAATGACTGTAAAATTATTTTAGGATTAAAAGTAGGTAGAAAACAACAATGACTTGTCGAATTCCCACGGACGGAACCTATTTGTTGGTATCTAAAATTGGTATAGTGATTATGATGAGTCTTAGCTTAGTTATACCAATAATTATCTACCACAGATAAAGTATAAGATGATATGGACTAGAGAGAGATAAGAGACAAATAAGGAGACAAAAGTTTTTACATGGTTCAACCCAGTATAGTGCCTATAACCATGGGTGTTAAGCCACTAAATATTAGGGCTGAGTACAAGCTCTCAAGAACTTTATAGGGTTAAGCGTATATAGTTTTTCAGTTGTCCCCGAGATGAGGCGTGTAGTAAGCTATTTATAGTAGTGGAATAAGAAGAGGCAGAATACTTTTATACATCAGGTATTTACACCCTTTTACATAATGGATAATAACTTGCATCTCCTCGCGTGCATGTGCATGGGTGATTGTAGAAATTCCCACATGTGTTGGTTCACTTTGTTAATGGTTTGCATTCTTGAATGTAATCAACCATTGTACCGACCTGAGGGGATAATAAGTCAACCACATTAATATCGTGGGATTGGACCCAGTGGATACTAGGATAGGTGGCATCATTGCTCCACATAGCATTGTTAATTTAGATTACAATAACGGGTTAAGTGGGCTTACGTTTAAATGGTTTAAGGGCTTAAAAAAACTTGTACGGGTTGCGGGGCAGGTTCGGGTTAATGTTTTTCCTCGTGGGGTTGGATAGGATTTTAACAAAACCACCCTATACCCGATCCATTTCCAATCATAGGAAACGTCAACCTATGGCCATCAAGTTGAATTTTAACTGCACAAACAATATATTTGATTATGAATCTTTTATTGTTGAAGTAAAATATCCCATGAAAACGGAGTACAATGAATCGATGTGTTTAGAAATTAAGCCCCCATTATATGCCAAATTTTGGGGCATTAGAAAATCAAAGAAGAAAAGATACTACCGTACCACGACTACCAGGAAAGGACGGCCTCTCTATACGAGGATATTCCATTCTTTTACCTTCTATGATCTTGAAACAACCTTATTGATGCCTTAGCTACTATCGCCTCAATGGTGGATATCCCAGATGCGATGGACAAAGTTTCGATGGGTACATGCAAGCGAGAATGACCTGGATTCACTTACGATATTTGCATGACTGAGGCCATAGGCAAAGAATCATGGTATCATGACATCATAATACTTTTCTAAAAAGGAAAATACCCTTTAGGAATTGAAAAATGGGACAAGATATCACTTCAGTTGTGGGTCACCTAATTCATCATATGCGCAGGATAACTATACACAAGACGCCCTGATGACACTCACCTACAATGCATCACTGAGATGGAGGCAAAAAAGATAATGGAATAGCTTCATGGTGGAGAGTTTGGTCCTCCTATGAAAAAAATCATCTGCCAATGGTAATATTAAAGAAATCTCTATCACGACTACATCAAATACATTCAAAGATGACCTAAATTCCAATAATTCATAAATCTCCAACATTTTCCTCCATCAAATTTTACAAATAACATCACTATGGTTATATAGATACCGGGAATTTAACATTATCGAAAAGGTCATCCTGAACGCCTCTGACAGCCATGAATTCATCTTGGTAGCCATTGACTATTTTACCAAATGGGTTGAGACTAGATAATACACTCTGTTGAAGGCTAATAGGTAGATCAATTCATACACAAAAGCATCCTCTGTAGGTATGGTGTAACTTTTGAATTGATCTTAAAAAATGTGATGCATTTTGAAATAAAAGTCACAAAACTCGTCGAAAAAGATGAAATCCAGAGGCACAAATATTCCCCTTACCTTCCACAAGCTGATGATGCGTTCAAATCTACCAACAAGAATAGGAAGGTTATCTCGAGTAAAATGATCGAAGGATGTCATGACTGAGCTAATCGGATACCATACACACTATGGGGAAATCGAACATCCATTAGAACACCTATCGGGGCTACGCCGTAACCCCTTATCTAAGGGATGAAAACTATTTTACCAATATGGAAATTCCTTCTCTAACGGTAGTGATAGAGAATCAAATTTCTGAAGCTCGATATCAATGGAATGGAATTAGCTAAGACAACTAATTTAAATTGTTTTAAGAAGTTTTATCTCTAAAAATAGATTTAAAAAATACAAACAAATACATTTCTCAACAACAAGAACTACATATGAATTGATCCTCCATGTCAGAAATATCTCGACCGTTCGAGACATCTTTCTAGTTTCCAACATCTTTACTGCTTTATGGAGGTAGGTAATAAACCCTTACAGGTCTGGTCAGTAACATAACACCTCTTTAAGGGGTAGTATTTTTTTCACTTTATCTCATTGTAGGTCACTAAAAACCCGATATTAGAGTTATGGGATGATGAAGATAGGTTTGGATCGGACGGGTAGACTCACTATTTATTAATAAAAAAATTTAATACAACAACATAATAAAATTACATTCACCATCATCAAAATAAAAAACTTCACGAACACACAAGTACATTCAAAGATAATTGTTTCTACACTTCATGAAAAATCCTACTCCATGTCCTCTGAGAAGACCATATCATTTAAGCCACTACTTGCGTTGGATGCTTTTTGTTCTACCAGGACATCCTCAACAAGTTGGCCATTCGATCCTATATATAAGTAATACACTAGACCTATCACAACCCAAGGAAAGTCAGTCCAAACAACTAGAAAAACCTAATTCCCTAAGATCCACGACATCCCTAACAGTCTCCCATACACACAAATAGATGAGCCGCCATATTGATACAAGAAAGAAAATAGGAGCATAACTCTTCTAGAGAGGGGAAAGAGGCTATATAGGATACAAGAAACCTACAAGAGGAGGAATGTCACGGTGCCTGCCAGACTGATGCATCAAACATTAGGGAAGGTAGAAAGATGTATAACATACGTAAAAAAGATGGACATGAGGAAAATGTCCCATAAATAAATGATGAGCTGTAATCACTCACCACAAAAGGAACTAATAAATATAGGAATGAGCATAGTTAAAGAACTAGTACACCCACTTTTCTTTAGTCTCCATAAAATGCAGAAGATCACGAGAAACAAAGTCGAACGAGTGGTAAAGGGTTGATAAGCCATCCTCTATTAAGATTAACCCCTTAACAAACCATATGTACAAAAGTAATGGGCTTCTTCGATGAAATAATAATTCCTTCAAACAATAAGTAGACAAACCATTAAACATCTCAACTAGAATTAATGGCACTGGGATTCTTCCCTCCTTTATTTGGAAGACCACATCATCTATGCAGAGGTCGATAAAAGTAGAACCTATGAATAAGAAGTACTGGGACACTCGAGCCAATTCCAATTTACCTCTATGACCACCCCTATAACTTCGTCTAAGAGAACTATACTATAAGAAAGAAACCACAACCATAAGGTTAATGCCTTCATCCACAATGAACTCATGAATCATGAGATGACACCCCCTTGATTGAGGTAACTTTCTATAATAGGATGGTCAACGACATACCGAGTAAAATCGCTATAGTTTTCAAAAGTGGGACAAACTTTTTCTATAGAAAAATGGAAAATATGGTCTTTCGATTACCAAAAGTGAGTTACAACCTTTAAAAATAGCCAAGCTATTGTGACAGTCATCCAAGACAACAAATGTATCAAACCATAGCACTGCAAGATAAAAAAGGACCAATCTTCGAAGCTACGAATAAAGAACTCAAGTTGGTGACTGAAAGCAACTTGAAGATCATAACTGGGAATGGGCATTTCAAAGACCACAAAGAAAATAAAAGAATGTTTGACAAGACTATAAGTTAAAGAAATCGAAGATGTGAGTCCCTAAGACCAAAATCCCTATAGGGAGGATAAAGGAAGTTAGAGAGGGACGACCAATCATCCAAACAACATCTTATAATTGACCAGTCCACTCTAATATGTGTATATCCTATAACCCGCCTTTGTAGACATGTAGCACAAAATTACAGTTTGATGTGCAATCGGAGAAAATGGGAATTGTTAGGAAATTGAAGATTTTAGGAACAAGAATTTTGTAATTTTTGCCTTATTTACACTTGTCTTACACTATTAACGCATAATTAATTAAGATAAATTCTACTCAACTCAACTCAACTCAACAAAGCCTTTTTCCAATTATTTGGGGTCGACTACATGAATCCTATTTTTTCATTCAATTCTATCCAGAGCAATATCTTCGGTTAAATCACATGACATCATGTCCTTTTTTATAATATCCCACCAAATCAATTTAGGCCTACCTCTACTCTTTGCGTTATCATCAATATTAACTAAATCATTCTTCCTAACATGAGCATCCATTGGTGTGCGCTTGACGTGTTCAAACCATCTAAGTCGATTTTCTCTCAATTTATCTTCTATAGGAGCTACTTTTATCGTTTCACGAATTTGTTCATTTTTAATTTTATCCTTTTGAGTTTTACCACAAATCTATCTAGTATTCGCATCTCCGCCACACTCATTTTCTGCACATTTTATTTCTTGGTTGCCCAACACTCTGTCCCATATAACATGGTGGGTCTAATGGACGTCCTATAAAATCTATCTTTTAACTTCAAAGGTATACGCTTATCACACAAAATGCCGGTAGCACTTCTCCACTTAACCCAACCTGCTCTAATCCTATGAGTAACATCATCACTAATATCTCCATCTTTTTGGATAATCGATCCTAAATAACGAAAATGATCATCTATAGGTATCTCTTGACCCTCTAATTTCACCATATCTCCATTTGTCCTACTATTAGTACTAAAATTGCACTCCACATATTTTGTTTTAGTTCTTCTTATTTTAAATCCTCTTGTTTCTAAAGTCTCTTTCCATAATTCTAATCTAGCATTAATCCCCGTCTTAGTCTCATCCACTAAAATAATATCATCTGCAAATAGCATACACCATGACACTTCATCTTGTATTTGTCCCGTCAACTCATTCATAACAAGAGCAAAGAGATAAGGACTTAATGTTGAACCTTGGTGTAGACCTACCGTAATTAAAAATTCACTATTTTCTCCGGTTGATGTTCTTACTGTAGTCATCGTACCATCATACATATCCTTAATCACATTAATATATCTACGATTCACCCCTCTTTTATGTAGAATCCACCATATTATATCTGTGGGTATCCTATCACACGCCTTCTCCAAATCTATAAAAATCATATGAAGATCCTTCTTTTTCTCCTTATACCTCTCCATTAATCTCCTCAATAAATAGATTGCTTCTATTGTTGACCTCCCAGGCATAAACCCAAATTGATTCTCAGATGTTGTTGTCTTTAGTCTCAATTTATATTCAATCACTCTCTCCCAAAGTTTCATTGTATGACTCATTAACTTAATACCACGATAATTTGAACAACTTTTTATGTCCCCTTTATTTTTATAAATTGGTACTAAAACACTTTTTCTCCATTCATCGAGCATCCTATTAGTCATTAAAATTATATTAAATAATTTTGTAATCCATGATACTCCATCCTCCCCTAAGCACTTTAAAACCTCAATAGGGATACCATCTAGTACAAAAGTCTTCCCGTTTTTCATCTTTTTAGAGCAATCCTGACCTCTGTTGTACTAATTCTGCGGAAAAATATATTTTCTCGAGTCTCCTTAAGTTTCTCTATATCTAATGTACTCCCATTATCTCCATTTAATAACTTCTCAAAGTAGTTTTTTCCATAATTTCATCATCTTTGGCTAGGACTCTCGAATCATCACTTTTGATACACTTAACGTTATTAAAATCTTTTGTTTTCCTGTCCCTAAGTTTAGCAAGCTTATAAATATTTTTTCCCCTTCTTGTGTAACTAATTTTGTATAAAGATCATCATACGCTTTTAACTTAGCATCTCTTATCACTTTCTTAACTTCCTTTTGAGCCCATTTATATTTTACAAAAAATTCTTCATTTCTATTTGTTTGCCATGTTTTAAAGCACTCCCTTTTAATTTTTACTATATTTTGTACTTCTTCATTCCACCACCAGGTTTCTTTAGACTGTGGCCCCTGACCTTTTGATTCTCCAAGAATTTCTTTTGATATTCTCCTAATGCATGTGGCCATCTTATTCCACATTATGTTAGTCTCTTCTTCAGTATTCCATGTTGCTTCATTTAATAATTTATCTTTAAATAGTTCTAATTTCTCTCCTTTTAAGTTCGACCACCTAGTTCGTGGGTTAATCCTCACTTTTCGCACTCGTGATTGATTTTTAATATTTATATCCAACACCATTATCCTATCTTGTGAGGTTAAGCTCTCTCCCGGGATAACCTTACAATCTTTACATGTTAATCGATCTCCTTTTCTAGTAATGAAAAAATCTATTTGGCCCTTATGCATTCCACTTTTATAAGTTATTAAGTGTCCAAGCCTCTTTTTAAAACATGTATGTACTAGTACAAAATCATAAGCCATCGCAAAATCTAAGATAGACTCTCCCCCGTCGTTCTTATCTCCAAAACCATATCCTCCATGCACTATCTCATATCCTACAAGATCTTCTCCTACGTGGCCATTAAAATCTCCCCCTATATAGATTTTCTCACCTACGGGTATTTCTTGAATTAGTTCATCCATTTGTTACCAAAATTGTACTTTAGTGTGCTCATCTAATCCTACTTGAGGTGCATAAGCACTAACAATATTAATTTTGCTTTCACCTAATATCAATTTTAGAAGTATAAGTCTATCACCTTTCCAATAACGGTTACGATATTGTCCTTAAGAAATAAAAATATAATAATATCCAAATACAAAATGCATTCATTCAATACATATCTCTTTTATATACAATATTTTTCTGGGAAATAAAGGACAATCCCATTGAAATCCTTAAAACAAAACAAAAAAGGAAAAAAGATTAAAAAAAATGCATCCTCTAAAGCCTACCTCCCCGAGCGGACGATCCTCCACGACCAATGAATGACGAATAACCACCATTATTTTCCTTGCCATCGCTGGAGTCTGGCGCAGACATCACCATACCCAAACCCTCATGGATCATAGGTCCTCCCCTAGCGACCACATGGACCGAAGGATCCTAATATCATTGGCGCACCCGCTGAGTTGACTTTGGGATGTGTGCCAGGGGAATGCTGATAGTCGAATGGCCAAAGGTGACTTTAGTAAAGCACTATGAAGCATCCTTAAGCATAAGATGGCCTATACCCGAATTCCTTATCGTTCAAAGAATAAAGTCCAGGTATGCGCCAATGGAACGAGACAACTGCTTCATAATGACACGGGGCATGGTAAAGGCCACAATAAAAGATCAATGCATTAATAACTATCTAAAAAATATCACGACAAGTATATGAAAAATTCAAAAGAGGAATAAAACGCACCTCGACCTCGTTAGTCATCGAGAAAAATAGTTACGAAGGTGGAACGAGTGTCTTGTACTGAACATCGCCATCCCCTTTATATTGGAGTGATAGGCGAGGCACCCGTATCTCCAGAGGATGAGATGAGGAATGATTCTATGCCGCTGCAACACCGATAGAAGACCCCTCAAAAGGAGAGATTGAAGCAGCAGTAGGAGGTGCCTCATTGGAACCCTAACCCTCGCTAGCTGTCAAAGTATCAGGCATCAACATCTTCGTGATGGACGTGGAATAGGGGACTATGTAGTAAAAAATGGTGTTCACCACTAAAACACCCCAAGTGTAGGCCGTTAAATCATATGTAAAAAGAAAATACAACCTTATTATACCTACGGGAGGTGCCATCGGATATGCCAACTCCATGCTTTGGGGTTAGTGCCTCATAACTCTCTCCCCTAAAGAGAATACTATGTTGCGCTAAAGCAAGACTATCTCTAGCTACCAAGACGATAAAACTCACTCGAAAATTTTATCAAACACGTGGTGTGCGAAAAACACCCAAGACCTTGTTATGTAAATGAACTAGTGTCCAAACTCCCAATTAAATCAACCAAGCATCAATGAAGTGACAATGAGAACGTACAAGCAACAAACAATCAAAGCAACAACAATTTATGTGGTTCACCCAAGATTTGGGCTATATCCACAAATTGTAGGATATCTTTTTTTATAGATAAATGGCTACGAACCAATGGTTATACACACACCTTACGTATCTCTCTCAAAACTCAATCACTAACCAACCTCAAGAACTCACCTTGCTCAAATTAGATCTCTATCTCTCTTTGCTTTTGATTAGCTCTCAAATATGCCCACTCTTTTCAAAACCTAGAAATAACACTTGTATTTATAGATTTGAGCCAAAATGGAAAATTTGTAAACAAACCAAAACTGCAAAAATAGGAGAGCCAAAACCAATAAACTCCACCTTGGCAATTCTGACGATCCAACCAATCTCTAGAATACTGAAATTGAACCCGGTTGAAGACCATTCCACCATCTACCAAACTAATACGATTTCCCAAGCAATCCTCATGATCCAACCAAACTCGGAATACGAACATCAAATTCGCTCGAAGATCATACCGATGTCTAACAAGCCAATACGCTCCACCTGATGTTAATCCACCCCAAACTTCAACCATAGAGTGAGATACCGCAAGTCTTCACTCCAAGACTCCACCCGTCGAGGAACCAAGTTCTAAACTAAGAACTCGCCATCTCATGCATCTGAATGCTTCCCATGTAACCATACGGTGAATCTCTCTCCTCATGTAACCCGGTGAGTACACCCCCACACAATACATATAGCGTATACCCTCTTTACACAAAACATTCAAACACATCAACATCATCTTCCACCTTGAGAAATAACCACGGATGAGAAGGAAAATTCCTCACCTCTCACACCCTCCAAGTCTCACCCTCGAATGATATACCAAGTCTTTGTCACAAAAGACTCTGGTTTGCCAACGCTCGCAAATCAGTAACTCATCTACCTTCCTTGAACTAGCTACACACACCTCAAATCCATCACAGTCCTACACCTCCTCGATTCCAGTCGGCCAATGCATGTATGCAACTAAATCGAGTCAACATCACCCCTTGGCTCTGGAGGGGGAGTTCGATCCATCCCTTCCACTAGTAGGTATTATCCCATCACTATCGTCTACTCTCGAAAAGCTAGCACCCAATGCCTTGTGACACCCCGACTAATTAAATACCAGGTAGCTACTCCTTTATTAAATTAATTCAAAATGCCAAGTTGGCTCAGTTAATAGCATCACTGTCGAAAACATTTTAATATTACTAACCACCTAGTATTTAAAAAGCAAGTTGCCAAATTTTAATTTAAGTCTGATTAAACATGCAACAAATGTAATGAAGAAATAAACAACACCATTCACCATACTGAAGTAAAACGAATAACCATCACATAACAGTAAATAAAGTCTGGAGGAAAAACTCCTCACTACAATCCCATAACTGAAATAAATAAACTGAACAATACATGCTAAAGTCTGAAAACTGAAATGTAAAAGATGTCTCTAAAGAAATGGGCAACATGCCCTACAACTGATAGATGTTGACTCTGGAATCCAAAAGATAGAAGCGTCTACATGCAAATCCCTGTAGCTTCCACAAGCAGCTACAGCTCGTCACCTGAATGAGTATCCTATGCTTGGTGTCCTTGTGGCTGGGCACCTAAAATGGTTTTACAAAGAAAAAGAGATTTGAAAAGCAAACGGGTCAGAGCCCGAATGTGGAGTGATATTTTAAAAACCTGCAAGTGCTTTAAAAACATTTAAAACATTAAATGCAAAGTACATGTTAGGATGTACACTCGCATGATATTCTCACCTCTCGTCTAACTGTGCACTCCTAACGTAAGTACCCATCTATAACGACCCATACTACTAGCTAAGTGACAACATAACTAGCTAGACTGCCAAAGGTTCTACCCATATTACTTGGTTCCATTAACATATAACGCTCGTAATTTTATATGGATTTAACGTGAACTCAGATACTCAATATGCAATATATATAACTATCAGTTAACTCGTTATATTTCTCGAAACAACACCGTAATATATATACAACATTAACATGAGGATTCCCATTAATTTAAATGTATATTATCACATCGTAAATATACAATACAAGCACCCCGCGAACTAAGCTGTGGTGCACACATACTCTGCTATCCATCCCGGTACAGCACGTACATAAGGATTACATATTCCGAATCTCTCAGGAATAGTCTACCGATAACAACATCACAAATAATGGAGGCGAACACAGTCACCATCACATGGTCACGCACATACCTACGCTCCCATGATCAGCGGACTTATTAATATCACAATAATTCTTTCTATGACCTATGTTCATCGAGGTACCAGTCTATATCCCCCCCGTAGGTACACAAGGATTAGAGGGTCCTAAGCGAACGCAACCTCCCGTGATAGCAAATATGGTAGGTATGTCATACACACAATCCATATTCTAAGTAAACATACATCTTAGTAATACCGTATTTTAATCGTAGTACGTATCGCATTCTCGCACTAACTATATTTATCACAATCTATACTATTCCGGTTTGTAATTATACGCGCTATAATTTCTCACTTCGTAGTTGACACTCACGTCTCAACCCAAACCGTACATGTAACACAACTCTCGTATGTAAATTCCTCCTCATAAATACCCAAATGTACCAAGTCTATCACTATATCATCAAAGAAATGCTATCTATATCCTCGAACAAGTTTACGGGTCTCCAAAAATCGAAGCAGTCCAAAAAGGACCAAACTGTCAGCTCGTTAGAAGTCTCGTTCGAACGAGTGTTCGAACGAGTTTGGACTATCAGCTCGTTAGAAGTCTCGTTCGAACGAGACTATTCCCACGAGATCCAGTTCGTTCGAACGAACTGTCCCTTCTAACGATATCTCGTTCGAACGAGATATCGAACGAAATTCCTACTCGTTAGCAACGACTGGTCAACTCGTTAGAAGCTCGTTCGAACGACCTGGGGACTGCTTCTAACGAGCTACCAGATTCGGCCCAGATTTTCCCCAATTCGTTTTTCACCATTTTTATCACTTCTAATCTCTTCCAAGGTTCATCCCAATAACGTTTTAGGGTCTCTAATTCATCCTAAACATATTTACATCATCTCCTAACATGTTTTCAAGGATTGAATCATCATAACATCAACTAAATTTACAAATCTCTACACTTTTCCCAATTTCTCTAGAACATGAACCCTAGGTTTATATCATCATCAAATACCAGAATTTATTTCGTTTTAATTCTTTCAAATCACAATTAATATAAGGGAAATCATCTACCTATCATACTACATGCAATTCTCTTCACAATTTTCAAGTTCTAAACTTCAAACTACATGGGTTTTCATTATCTTTCAAGAACAGTTGTAATTTATCAATTTTCTAACATGGGGGAAACATTCAACGAATTTAAATATGATTAAAACACTTGCCTTGGTTTGATTTCTGATTTTGGTGGGGGTTTGGTGAAGATTCTGCAGAGTTTCCTCTCTCTCTAAGCTCCTTCTCCAATTGTGGCTTAAGGTGGCTAGGGTTTGATTTGGGGAAGATTGTAAACCTAATGTTAGCCTCCGTAGCTTAAAGGGTTAATATGGGTTGGTTATGGGCTTAGTGGGTCAATATCCACATCAGATTTAATTAACCAATTTTCGTCACTTTTAATTCCTCAAAATGTAAAATTACCAAAATACCCTTTAAGTTGCCGGTATGGCCTAAAAATACCCCGGAACCCAAACTATACCCCCGGCTAGTGATTTCTGACTATCTCGACCCTTCCGGACGCGTTGGCGCACTCAAAACGACCATACGGATTATAGATTTTAAATTCACTTTTTATTATCAAAATATTATACCGTGACGCGGCGGTCCCACGCGTCTCAACAAAATTTTTAAAATGCCGTATATAAATCTCACGACAAATTTTATAATACCAAATACATATATAATCATATATGCACATAATCAAATACCAATTCGCATCTCATTAGTGTTTACAACCCGGATTAATTTCCAATTAATACGCAATTTAATTAATTAATCCTAAAAATAAATATAGTTAAAAGTACGGGGTATTACATGCCTCCTCTTTGTTCACAAACGAGACATGCCTCGAACGTTCGATAACTTGTGCACACATCTTCCCCCTCTTCCTCGAAGTCTGATTTAGATGATATAACCCCTCTCTCTCCTCTCCCCTCGCTAGGACCATACAACCGCGTGTGACTTTCAAGACTCCCCCCGCCATCGACACCTGACAACCCTTGGAATCCAAACGGCTAATGGATATCAAATTATTTTGCAACTTTGGGACATAACCACACCACCCAAAGTGCGTTCCACCCCATCGAACATCTTGAGTTTCACCATCCTGACACCCTCAACGGAAACTTCTCTCCGTTAGCCAAAGACATGGAACATTTTTCATTTTCCGTGAAAGTCTCAAAATATTCCCTCTTAAAGCAAACGTAATCCGACAATCCTGAATCTAATATCCAATCATCTTGGAAAAGAGAGTTAACCTTGGAGATTGTGAGAAGTTCTCCACGTTCATCTTCATAATTCGCAGTCACTACCGTTTCCCTCTCGGAATCAACCTTGTCCTTAACCTTATCGTTCCACAAAGGACATTCTCGGATCATATGACCCCATTCCCAGCACTTGTAGCATTTCATCCCTTCACCACCAACACCCCTTGATCTAGACTTACTACCATCATTAAATCCCCAATAAGAGTTCCTCTCGCCATTTTGCCCACATCCGTCTCTTACCGTAAGGCCTTCATTATGGTAATACCCATCACCTCCACCTTCTTTCTTTCTCATCGTGACATGAGATTGAATATCTTGCACAACCTCGTTGCACCGGAGCGTAGACTTCCCAAACATGAGAGTGGTCACAAAATGCTCGTATGAATCGGGTAATGATACAAGCAACAACAATGCTCGATCATCATCAATAAATTGAACGTTTATCCAGTTCAAGTCATTTATCAAGGCATTAAAAATGTTGATATGCTTCATCATATCCTCACCCACCTTTATCTCAAGCTTAAAGAGTTTCTTCTTGAGGAACAATTTATTTGACAATGACTTTCCCAAATAAATCTCTTCTAGCTTATCCCACATGCCTTTAGCTGTGGTCTCCGCTATCACGTTATTCAACACATCATTCGTGACAAGCATCTCAATGCACGAAGCAACTATTTGATCAATGTCAATCCACTCGGTATCGGTCATGCCTACCGGTCGTCCCTCTACCCCCAATAATGCTAATTGCAAGCTCTGTTGGACAAGAACGCCTCGAATTCGTTTTTGCCATCACCCGAAATTGATCTTTTCATCAAAAGCCGTCATGTCCGTCTTCATTGAGCCACTCGATCCATAACTCGGATCCCATCTCTTAGAGCCTCCGGTCGTAGAGGTTGATTCCGGAGTACTCTCCATATTTCCTTCATTTGGAACAAAAACAAAAGCTATGCCAAAATTGCCAAGATTTATTCAACCTCGAACCAAAATACCGGGCAAACAATGCAATCTAAGCTGTGATACCACTTGTTGCGCTAAAACAAGACTATCTCTAGCAATCAAGACGATAAAAATCTCTAGGAAATTTTATCAAACACTTGGTGTGCGAAAAACACCTAAGACCTTGTTTCGTAAATGAACTAGTGTGCAAACTCCAAATCAAATCAACCAAGCATCAATGAAGTGACAATAAGAACATACAAGCTACAACAATTTACGTGGTTCACCTAATCTTTGGGCTACATTCACAAATGGTAGGATATCTTCTTTTATAGATAAATGGTTAGGAACCAATGGTTACATACACACCTCACTTATCTATCTCAAAAATCAATCACTAGCCAACGTCAAGAACTCACCTTGTTCAAAGTAACTCTCTATCTCTCTTTGCCTTTGATTAGCTCTCAAATATGTCCACTCTTTTCAAAACACTTATATTTATAGATTTGAGTCAAAATAATAAATTTGTAAATAAATCAAAACAGAAAAAATAGAAAAGTCAAAATCAACGTACTGTAGCTCCATCCTTGCGGAGTAGAAAAGGAGAAGTCATCTTAGTGATCGCCCTATCTTGGGATCAATTCTCACATGATCTATCCAAAGGACTAAGAAACAAAGTCAGGACCAAGTCTAAACGACACACGTAGTAACAAAAGAAAGAATCTAAAAAATACATACATCCTCATTGATCAACCTGCTCAACAAATTCCGTATCACGCTCCGATAATACAACTGATCACCTGACTAGAGGTTAGCCTGCCTCCACCGTCTTTGACGTGGCTAGCTATCCTCCTCACCACCCCTCAACATCCAGCGATGAACAACTAATACCTCAAAGTTCCATTATTATACTGAAAACACAAAGGCATAAGAATGAGAATAAAATAACATGAATTGAAATGCAATAAAATCAAAACATACCTCCCAGACTACGTGATAGACTACTAGACTCTGAGTTAGTCTTTGAGAGGGAATGCTTATGATGGCGTATAACAATCCCCTGATGGAAGATCGGTTAACACATGAAGATAAAAATGTGTGAGTGTTATCTCACCCATCGACATGTGGAAGGTAGACGCAGTGTTCCACCATCTTCCTACAATTAATGACACTATTAACGTAGTTCAGACCGTCACGAGAGATTCCATGAATAGCTCAAAGCCTAGCACATGAACAACCTCCCCGATCCTCTCAGAAAAGGACTCGTGTGTCCATAAGGCGACTATCGGGTTAGGAAACCCCTAAGCCTGATGCGTGGGCTGCGACCCACGTAGGGGAGCAATAGGAAAAAAATACATAGTGGCAAATAATAATCAGTATCTAAGCATTAAAGTATATTCGGTCAAATAACACTACACTTTAAATTTTGGCACGATTTAATGATAATCTAGCATATTTTAAAACAGCGCCAAAATTTGATATTGTTTAAAAATATGCAAAAACTAAGTATACTAGTCTAAAATATAAAAAGGCCTAAAAAAATTCATTATCACACACATTCAGTGGCGGAGCCAGGATTGTGAATTAGTGGGTGCAAAACTGTTTGACGTATCCCGGGGGATTCGAGGGCGGGAGCTCCTGAGGCTATTTTTTTTTAGTTATTTGTACTATTTTGGGCATAAATATAGTACAAAAGAAAATTTCAACAAAAAAACATGCATTAATATTCAATTTCAACACTTCAAACCATTATCAAAATGAAATATAATAATTATTACAATCCAACTCTCCTAGACTTCATTTTCTGAAAAAATTGAACGATATCTTCAGTGTCAATATCATCCAACACATCTCTTTCGATAGATGCCACCAAACAATCATTCATCATCTCATTCTCCAATCTGTTACAAAGTGAGGTTTTAACGATCTTCATAGCAGAAAAAACTATTTCAACCGTCGCAGTAACAACGGGTAAAAGTAATGCCCGTTGCACGAGTAAATATACCAACGGATATAAATTATGCTTCTTTGTCTGAACAATTACTCTAGCTAGCCCACCAATCCCCTCAACTTCATCAAATCGATCGACAGAGCGCACATCCATAATGTAGGTTCCAAGTTGACACTTAATATGCATTAAATCAACAGGAGATAAATTCTCAGGGTAAAATTCAGTAAATCAAAGCATTTTTTCTTCATCATATTTAACAAATGAATCAAAGGGATCAAGACAGGCCATACACAACAACAACTTCGTATTTGCCTCAATAAAACGATTGTTTAACTCTTGAAGTTGTAAATCTATCACCGCATAAAACATCTCAACACGATAATGGTGAAGATTTGTTTTCCCATGAACATTACGCTTTGACCTTCCACAAAATCCATACAAATTCTCCATTTGTATAATATCCAACTCATGTTAGACACAAAATAATGAGACTTCAGCTAGCAATGATTCCCACCCATCATCTCTCATATCTTGCAACTGTTGTTTTGTTAGTCTCACAATATTCGTGGCATTTACAATTTCTTGATCTTTTCTCTGTAAAACTTGGGACAAATCATTTGTAATTAACAAAATATATTTCATCAAATGTAAAATGAATGCAAAGTCATAACAATGCACATTCTTCAAAAGCCCTTCAGCATGACCTATTTGCTTGTCATTTGCCCCTTCATCCTCAACAATTAAAACAACATCAATAACTGACGAGAACAAATGAATCAAACTTAAAAGTGTACCGTGATGAGAACCCCAACATGTGTTTATAGCTCAACTCATTGCCATTTCTTTATTCATGCCTTTGCCAGTCAATATATCACCATTCCATCTTCTTTCAACAACTTTCTCAAATTGTTTCTCTCGAAGTATGTCTCTTCGGTTACATGAAGTTCCAACAATATTTGATAAAAGGAAAATATTATCAAAAAATGTAGAAATAGTTCTATGTCCCTCCGTGATAGCTACAAGTGTTAATTGAATTTGGTGTGCAAAACAATGAACATAATAAGCTAATTCATTCTCTAACAATATCAAACTTTTCAAGCCATTAAATTGGCCTCTTATATTGCTAGCTCCATCATAGCCCTGGCCCGTAAACTCGAAATGCTTAAACCATGACGGGAAAAAAGATATTCAATGGATGGCTTTAGTGATAAGGAAGTCGTATCTCTAACATGTATAATGCCAAGAAAACGCTCAGCAGCACACCCTCTTGAGTCAACAACCGTAGAGAAATGGTCATTTGTTCTTTCACCGATACATCATGTGCCTCATCAACTAAGATAGAAAATAAACCATCACCAAGTTCACGAAGAATATCCCTTGTAGCCACATTCGCCATGGCGTTAATTATGTCTTTTTGAATCATGGGTGATGTTAGCGTATGATTTCCAGGGACATTATGAAGTAACACTTTATTGACCTCCTCATTGTGCCTAGAAAAAAACGTAAGAGTTCGAGAAAATTTTTCCGATTAAATGATTCCTAAGACTCATCGTGACCACGCAAAGCCATCCCTTGGCTCAAAAGGAATTTAATATAATCAACTGTTGCAGTTAGACTAATACGATTGTCCATTCGACTCTAATTGGAATGGTTAGACAACACAATGTCAATGTGTTATTTTTGGTTCATTAGATCTTAACATGCCCTCAAACATTGATTGTGAACACTAGGTGGTTCTCCAACATGCACATTAAATCTATATTTATTTCTCTAATTTGTATACCCCTCAACAACAAACTCATTACCACCACCTTGGTTACCATTCTCACATTTGAAAAGATAATAACATAAATAAAATGCTGCATCTTTTTGTATGATATATTCCAACCAATAAGAGTGATCGATAAACCATGATGGGATGAATCTACGTCTTTCATTGCGGCATAAACACCAAGGAAACACATGATTCTTAGGTTGACATGGGCCTTTTTGCAAGTAATACATTCGGATATTTTTTTTATCTTTAGAACTAAAGCTATGAATGCTTTTTCTTAACCCGGGATCGGATGGATACTCCTCAAAATTTGTCTCTACAATGGGTGGTGCAAGCGAAGATGGAGGCGGAGGCGGAGGAGACGGAGTCGGGGATGACTCTTTCGCTTTTTTAAAATACTTCAACATATTCTGAAATTAATAGAAAAATCAGAATTAATCTAACATAAATAAGTTAGTTGAAATTAATAGAATTAATGGAAAATGATTCATCTAACATAAAAATCAGAATTAATCTGACATAAAATTTATTGGAAAAAGATTAACCCATTGATGTTAAAATTTATTGAATAAATTAATCAATAAATGTATTCAGTTGAATTTATTTAATAAATTTATTCCGTAAAATTTTAATCACTTTATATGATTAATCACTTTGTAAATTTCAGTAATAAATTGAGTAATAAAATCAATTTATTCAGTAAAATTCAGTAATAAATTAATCACTTTGTAATAGATATAATAAATTATATGATGTAATAAATTTTATATGATGTAATAAATTTATTCAGTAAAATTAATCAATAAATTTATTCAATAAAATTAATCAGTTCAATAAATTTATTCAGTTGAAATTTTTTATCTTGAACCCAGTCACATTCAGTCAGAAAATTTTATCAATAAATTAATCACTTTTGGGGATATTTAATATATTGGAGAGATTTGTCTTAAACCCATTCACATTCAGAAAATATACTAACATCTAAAACTTGATTAATGTGTTGCAATGATTTTGTAGACTAACAAATATGTAATGGAGGAGAGAAAGTGGACTTACCTTTGTTTGTTTTGTTCTTGAATGTAGAGATAAGACAAAGCATTCAGCTGGGTTGAAAAAACTAGGGTCCGCTGCTAACTATTATATGTATTAGGGGTGAACATTGGTAGGTTTGGTTATGTTCCATACCGAAACCTAAACCAGAACCTATGTACTTTGGTTTCGCATTATTGGAACCATACCTAAACCAATCATGTTATGGAACCAAACCAAACCAAACCAACCATGGTTCGGTTCAGTTCTCGGTTTGGTTTTTGTTTGGGTTAATTCAAGTTTCTTATGGTTCTATTTTTTTTTAAACCTAAAATAGTAAAATATTAAGCCAACATATCACAAAATTTAAAAACTTGTACATCTAAGTTAACACCAACAATAACATGTGTTTACTAATGATTAAATATGAAACTACTTCCAAGTTCAAAGTTAACACATAATTATTCCCAATAAATTTAAACACATAATCAAAGACTTAAACACATAAATCACAAATACATTAAAATCAACACATAATTTTAGATTTAAACACATAAATCTTAGATTTAAACAAATAAATCTCAAATACTCTAAAATCAATAGATAGTTTAGATTCATGTACAATAATTTGAGATTTAAACATCAGTTTATACAAGATGGGATTAGGTTCGGTTTATATTGGTTCCGCATCGGTTTGGTTCTCGGGTTGGGTTGGGTTGGGTTAGGTATAAAACCAAGAAACAACCCAATACGATCGTTTTTTTAAGTTTAGGAACCAGAACTTACCCAATGGTATCTAAAAATCGAACCAAGCCTGGTGGTTTGGTTCGGTTCTTCGGGCTGACAGGTTTCGTTGTCCACCCCTAATATGTATTGACTTAAGTTTCAAAAATTACCAATTTTAACCTCAACATTTAAGTTATTACACATAGGTATATATATATATATATATATTATAAAAAATCCCAAAAATCCAGTAGTGCGCCCGCACCCACTCGGCACAGTGTGCCTCTGCCACTGCACACTTTGGTATATCCCGCTCTTCTCTATCTTCCCACTCACCTAGCTCATCCCTCTCTCTGACCTTTCTCTCAGCTCTCTCTCTCTCTCTCTCTCTCTCTCTCTCTCTCTCTCCGCGCAACTCTCTCCGATTAGATCTCTCTATCCGCTCATCTCTCTTTCTCCACTCATCCCGCTCATGTAATTTTTAAAAGCATATGTATTTTTTTAACCTAAGTCTATACATTTTTAAATATTTAGTGTATTTTTTAATGTGTGAGTTTTTGGTACAAATTGAATGTTGGTAATGAAAAAAATAAATCATTGGTTTTTGGACGGAGCTTGGGATCTTTTAGTGGTAATCTATATTTTTATGTTCTTACCCTTATATTTAATATGCATATTTTTTCTGATTCATATAGGTTATGAAGTTTTAAGAAAATTTAAGTGTTAAACATTCAATAATAATGTAAAAAAAACAAATTGAAATAGTAAGTAGATACCGCCACTAATTAAATGAATAAATGAGATTTTGTGTTGAAAATTTCAGAAAAAGTAAAAAAAAAATCTATTTAAATAGTAAGTAGATATTAATGGTAAACATTAAATAATAATGTGTCACATGTAGAAAAATCCTAGACCCATTCAAGAGGTTTCACTATGACTGTGGTGAGAACTCTTGAATTGTCCCATTTTTGGACAGTTTGGAAATGCAAAAGTTTGTATTGTACATAGTGTTTATGCGTGTCCTATTTTGAAAAAATCGATGGTATCTCTTTATGTTCTTTGGGTGAATACTAGATTGATGTAGTGTTTTGTGTTTTCTTGGTTGAAAAATTTAAGTAACACATGAACACTCCCAATTTAAGTTGTGTACTTGAAGAACAGTTGAAATTTTCCAAATTAGGACATGGCATGAGACATTATGAACAATACAAAGTATGCATTTTTGAATAGGATAGGACCCTTAGCCTGTAGAGGAGATGGGGGAAATATAGGAGCTAAAATATATACATATTTACACGAGAATAAAACTTAAATATATCTACAGTAAGCGTTTATATTATAATATATGTTCTTTAAACTAATCAGGATGTCGTCGGGAATCAAAAAAGAGTGGATAAACGAGAAAAATATCGAGACCGATACGTATAGATATGGGGTGTTAGAGCTTTAAATTATCTACATAATAATAGTTCGAATGCATAACATTCATGTCCCTGTAGACGTTATCAAAATGGTAAAAGACATGTTGTTATAAATGATATATCCGTTCATTTAATGACATATGGTATGGACATGGACTATACCTTATGGAATTTTCATGGTGAGACATTAGTTGTTGATCAAATCCAACAACCCCCTCAATTTGTGACACCGATAGAACACGTTGATGTGCATAATATTCCAATTTTGAATGATCTTGTGAATGATGCTTGTGAGATGTTTATGGGTGAAGCGGAACCTAGTGAACCTAATTATGTAGGCAGTGATGAAGCCCACTCAACTTTTGAGGTTCCCAATGATTCTCACACACATAATACAAAAGCAAGAAGTATTATCATTTATATCAACTCGCACTGGTCCATTGCACCCAAATATTGGTCCTTCGTGTCATACCATAATGTCTACTCATTTAAAGTTGAATGATTTGAAAACATAATTCAATTTGTCAAATGGTGCTACAGGTGGAATTCTTAGATTGTTAAATGAACTACTTCCTGAAGGGAACAACTTGACGACCAGTTATAAAGAAATGAAAAACATCGTTAGGGATCTTGGTATGAATTATGTTAAGTATGACGTATGCATTAACAACTGTATGTTATTTTGAAAAGAGCATGAAAAATCTAGTGGATGTATAAAATGTGGTTCTTTACGCTACAAGTTTACTTCTATAGATGAGGACGGGGTACAAATCCAACATACTAATGGAAAAAAAGTACTCTAGGATTCCTAAGAAGGTAATGCGACATTTCCCTTTAATTCCTAGGCTAAAACGATTGTATACCATAAAATGTTGAATATTTTTTGGTCTAGTTTATTGCCTACAGGGGCTTCTTATAATACATTATGAAATGATTGATGCCAAGTTCAAAGTTTGCTTAAACCATAGTTATATCGAGGCTTTAGTTTTATTCTAGATTTGTATCTTTTATTTTTATTTTTTTATCAGTGGTCGATATGCTTTGAGGTGGAAGAATGTCAATGTTTGATAGTTTTATTCATGTTTAGCATATGAATATGAATAAAAATTTCTATTTGAGGTATATGTACCACACCCCGGCTTGGTTTGGTAGACTTAATTGAAGTTTAAATAGTTGATGATATATGCGAGGTCCAAGATGGACTATTATCATTGTTGTGGTATTTTGTATTGTCTAAACAGGGTGGAGAGTCTTATAAACAAAGGAAACTCTGCCCAATTTTTATAAAATATTTATATTATGAATGAAACTTGAGCAAAAGTTTTATTATGCACTTTAGAAAATTACGAATCACGAACACTATCGTTTTGCAGGATAGTCCTATAAATAAATTATACTTTACCCTTGTGATGATGAGAATGATGACATTCAAGATGATAGTTTGAGCTTGGGAGCTGATTGTGTCCAAAGAGATGATGATTCTGAGTCTGACAGCGAGGTGAAGCATCAAAACTAGTTTTATTTCTCATTGAGCTTTAAAACAGAAACTTTTAATTTCATATATTACATTATGAGTATCAAGCTTGTTGTTACTAATATTTTCCACTATAAAGAAATGGTATGCAATTCACATCTATCTCAACACGAAACTTTGGAATTAGTTTTGCAAAACACTTACTTGATACTTTCTTTATTTCACCAACATTTTATGCATATTTTAGTCTTTTTCAGGCTCAAGTCATTATGACTATACACACAATTTTAGTGTGAACCATATGCAGAACTCACTTTTATATCACTGATCTATTGATATTTGGAGAAAATCCCAAGTCCCTTCTCACTTTTACTAAATGGAATAAGAAAACCTATCAATTTGAAGTAAAAAATTATGGTTGTAAGGACACAAGTCTCCGATTGAGTCTTAATGTAGTGTTGGCTCAATTCCGAACAAAAATATTTGAGTCATAAGATAGTGTTCAAGTGTATCCATCCAAGCCTATGACGTGTTAGTTGAAGACGTAGCGACCAAGATTATAAAGCTTCATCATATGCCGGGTTTATTGTGCCTCGTTTCTACATCAACAACGTTGGCTCCAACGCTCCTAAGGTATGAAAGCATTTTAGATATATATAGCAGCTTGAAAATTTATTGGGTGTATTTTATAAAAAAATTATAAATAGTTTTGACGACTTTGTTTTACTCTAAAAATATTTTTTAGAACTTTTCATAAAAAGTTTTGGGCTTACAAAGTATATTTTCTTTTTTGACACATCGTTCAAACGAACTGGAATCTCGTTCGAAAGAGATTCCCAGGTCGTTCGAACGAGATTTCTAACGAGATTTCTTTTTTTCGCACTGGAACATCGTTAGTAAAGTCGTTCGAACGGCTTTGGCGAGAACAGTTTTTTGGCAGTTTTAAGCAATTATCTCCTTGTTCCCACTATGT
This sequence comes from Sambucus nigra, assembly GCA_949130495.1. Classification (NCBI taxonomy): domain Eukaryota; kingdom Viridiplantae; phylum Streptophyta; class Magnoliopsida; order Dipsacales; family Adoxaceae; genus Sambucus; species Sambucus nigra. The sequence goes on from OX422212.1 coordinate 370,211,175, forward strand.
TTTCCCCACTAATTTTTGACAAATTTACCAAGTGCGGGAACCAACCTTTTGCAAGTAACTTTTTAACCTTCTAAGAGACTTTAGAGAGCAAAAACGTTCAAGAAAACGTTCCATGTTTTGTGATTGATTTTTATGGATTAAATTCACTAAAAATACATACACACCCAATAGTTTGTTTATACCAAGTTCCTACATATATATATCCTTACTTGGAGTTCTGGCACCGGGTTTATCTCTACACCTCAAGAAGAGAAGTTTGGGTTTACTTCTACATCCCTAAAAGAAGAAGACGTGTTTTTGCTATGGCGTTCTCACATGGTGAAAGGAACTATTTCTGGTTGACGGTTGTTCCCAAGAGCTTCATTGGTGAATTCCAAGGTTCCGGTGGAGTCCGGGATGGTCGGCTAAGCAGAGGTTGATACAAGAAGACGCGTCAGGGGCTTGGACGGAGTCAAGTCGAGTTGTGTAAGTCATATGTCTTGTATTTGTAAAATTATGTACTTAGTGAACTTAAGGCTAGGGTCCATCCGAGATTTGTTCCCCTTGTGGGTTTTTCCTCGTACATCGCGGCGTAGTGTTTGTTTACTTATTTTATCTTTTGCAATATCACATTAGATGCTTGCTTAGGTAAAAAGATAAAATTGGTATATTTAATTTGGTGCTAATTTAATTTGGGTAAATATTAATTTAAATCAAGTCATTTATTTTATTGGATAAAATTTGGTTTGGCCTAATTTGCAAAAATGGATAAATTAATGATTAGGCAAATTTCTAGGACTTGGGTTAAATTAAGTTGTTTAAGTGAAAATCAATTTGTTTAATTTAATTTCACTTTGAGTTTAGTTTAATTTTAATTTGAAAGAAATTAATATTTGAAATTAGAATTTGTTTATGTGTGTTGTGTTGAGCCATTTTTATTCCGCACGAAAGGAAATTGATTTTTATATTTAAAAATTTTAAATTGGGGGTCCTATCGTTTTTCAAATTGGTATCAGTGTGTTGATTTAGAAAAACTCACGTTTTCAAAGTGGTATCAGAGCATGATCGCTAAATTATTACGCTTAAGATCCTTTTAAATATTTTTGACTAAAATGGAATTTTTTCCATTTTCAAAAATTTCTATTTTTGATGGTTCTAATTACACACTTTGGAAAGCACGTATGCGTTCGGCACTTAGGTCTCTGGATGAGAGGGTTTGGTTATCAGACGTTAACGGGTGGTCCCCACCTATATATTTAGTTAAAAATAAACGTGTTCCCAAACCCACCGATAGAGGGAGTGAGAATGAATTTAAACTTGTAAATTTTAATTCCTGAGGTTTAAATGCCTTGTTTAGCGCGGTCACACCGGATGAATTCCGTCGCATTATGACGTGTGAAACCGCTAAAAAAGCTTAGGATATTTTACAACTCACTCATGAAGAAACTAGTGTGGTAAAAGCTTCTAAACTCCAAAACCTCACCACTCAATTTGAATTAATAAAAATGAATGAAAAAGAAATATTTGATGAATTTTATGCTAAACTTTCCGATATAGTTAATTCATCTTTTAATTTGGGAGAGAAAATTCTCAACAATCGAGTAGTAAAGAAAATTTTAAGGTCCTTACCCGACAGAATTATTCCTAAGGTGATCGTGTTAAATTCTTTACCCACTTTAGCCTCTACAAAATTAGAAGAGCTCGTAGGTGATTTACAAACCTATGAACTAGACATATTTCCCTCTAAAATTGAAAAGAAAATAGATAAAGGTGTTGCTTTGAAAGCCCAAAAGGAGGAAAAATAATTAGTTGAGAGTGAAAGTGAGAGTGACTCGAAAGATATGGCTATGTTTTTTAGGAAGTTTCATAAATTTCTTAAATTCAACAAAGATAAATTTAAAAAGGATTTTAAGAAATTTGAAAATTCTAAGCATGACAAAGTCGAGAAGATTCCTAAAACTTTTAATGAAAATTTAAATAGGGACGAGTCAAATAGTTATTATGGTTGTGAAGAGTATGGCCTTAGGTCAAAAGAGTTCCCTACTAAACTAAGGAGAGATGGTAAGTAACCAATTTCCTACAATGCAACCCTTAGTGATAGTGATAAGGAAGAGGGACCCGATTCCTCCACTAAGCCCAACTTTGTGGCTTTTATGGCAAGTCATGTGAGTGAAAGTGAGAACTCCTTTATGATTGAATTTTAACACATGACAATTCCAAAGTCTTTGTTTGTGAATCCCAAAGAGATGATGGTAGTGAGAGTGGAGAAGAAAGAGAGAGTGGAAGTGAAAATGCGGTTGATGTGAGTGAACTTCAAATTGCGTTTCAAGAATTATATGAAGAATCTATTAAATTAAAAAGAATAAATTTAAAGTTAGAAGCTAGTTTAAGAGAGCGTGTCAAGGCCATTGATGAGAGAGTATTAGTGGAAGACCTTAGGACATGTGAGAGAGCTCTTAGAGAGAATCTTGAGTATGTAGAAGGCGAGAGAGATAGCCTTAGAGTTTTAATGGAATCCTTGAAAAAGGAGTTTCTCGAGCTTGAAGAGAGAAATTGTTTGCTTGAGTCTAGGATTGTAGATCTTGAGAAGAAAGTGAGAGACTCAAGTAGAGTCAAATTTGATTTGGAGAGTTGTTCGGAGAAATTAGATAAAATCTTAGGAACGGTCCAAATTAAAAATGACACTTGTGGTTTAGGCTTCAATTCTTACAACGATTCCACCATTAAAGCTAAAACCAATGTTTTAGGATAATCCTCTAGGAATAATATTATATATCTTTCCTTAGGTAAGCCTTTTCGCCGAGTCTTTAGGTGCTCACACTGTGATCGAAAAGGTCGTCTTAAGAAATTTTATTTTGATCTTAAACGAGGTCCTAAAAAATTCCAACGTGAGGCAACCCAGGTAGCCAAGATTCCTACTTCCCGAGATCGTCATTCGTCATTAGTTTGGGTTAGGAGATCCGACTTGGTAGCTTTACAAGATAGGACTTTTGATTCTCATTTACTTTCACATGCTTCCTCCCTTGCGAACTCTAAAGGTTGAATGTGTTAGTTTTTGCATAATTTAGCTTTTGTACTTCATGCTAAATTATTATGCTAATTGTATGCTTCTTAACATTGTTCTAGTCTATACTTCATGCTTTGGCACATGTGACCGGGCGAAAAAAGTGTGTTCGTGTGAGGACACAATCGTCGTGTGTTTCGCCGCCGTGATACAAATAAAACATAAGCTACTACTACACTTGACAAGCAAGCACAACGGTAAGTCGGGTATCGTAAGAAATCCACAGGGAGTGATTGAATTTTAGATGTTAATTGTTTAATTACTTCAGGAATAAAAGTGTAAAATAAATAAATGAAAAGGTGATGGTTGGTTGTCGTGAATAAATAAAAAAGAGAAGTTAACGCTAAATTAAAGGAAAGCGAGGGTCGGGATCGCATCCTACCACACGGATCGAAACAACTACTAACTAGAGTTAAGGCTCGAAAGCAATTTAATCGAGCATATCCAATTAAACATAAACATCACACAATAAGGAATTTAAGCCAAAGTTGCGAGATTAAACATTTAATGGAAAATGATCGCACGCGAATTAAATTCGGATTGTCGCTATAAACACTAAAGTTGCGTGACAAATAAAGTTAAACGCATAACAATCCAACTTTAATACCCGCGGTTTCAATTAAAAGCGATTTTGCACGAAACCTAGTTTTCGGAGCTCGGGGTCCGAAAATGGCGGAAATGAAATCCCGACCCTATTTATCTAAGGGTGCATGGTGAGTTAAACTAAATTATGTTAATTAGACTAGGAAAGCAAGAATTAAATCATGTAAACTAGTTAGAAAGCATGGAAACTAAATTACAAGGCAAGGAAAGATGAAGAACAAACTATATTAGTGGAGAGGAAGTGAATAGTTCAATCTTACAAAACCACATGGGTTGTCAATCCAAGAAGAAGAGAAAATGAACTCTCCAAACCAAACCCTAACTAAAACTATCTAAATCAGAATATGAGAGTCTCCCCTTTATTACAACAAAAACTAGCTTATAAAGTAAGTTGGAATAAAAGAAAAGAAAGAAAATATCTGCAGGAGAAAACAAGGGATCGATCGATCGACCCCTGTGGTCGATCGATCGACAGTGTAAATCGTGGCAAAAATATTAAGGATCGATCGATCAACCCTCAGGCTCGATCGATCGATCAAGCAGTGGCAGCCTGCAATTTCCCCTGCATTGGCATACAATCCATCTCCGCTCAAATCGCCGTAACTATGTCGTACGAACTCGGAATCACGCATCATTTGCGGTCATACGAAGCTAACGAGGAGAGCTACAACTTCCGTGCGGATATCGAGCCAGGTGCCCAATCTGTGAAATGACCGGATTGCCCTTGAACGTGCGGTTGCGTACGGGAATTGTGCGGAATGCGTCCGGATCCCTACTTGGTACCTAAATACCTACAAAAGCCCAATTATACCTCATATAGCATGTTAACAGTATAAACCGAGGTTGTCTGGTTAACGGGCTTAAATATAGCGATTAAGGCACCCGAGGGGGCTAAAATACGTAGGTTCGACGGATGAAAAATGCAATATTTACGTCGTATCACACCCCCTAACTTACACATTGCTAGTCCCTAGCAATGAAATAGGATGCAACAAGAAGAACAAGTAAACCAACACAGGAGAGAGTACAAAATTATGGTATAAAAGCAATAAAAAGATAAGGCCACTTTCGCGGGCGATTCGATTGCATTTAGCGTATGCAATAAGCCGTTAAACCCCTAGGTTACCCTAGTGAACGAGTGTCGTCTCGTGAGGGTTTTCAGTGATGGAACCCACAAACATCATAAAGTTTCCTCAAAATATGCCCAATCAAGTAAGACAAACTCATCAGTGCGAACAAGATTTCAACATGTTATTAGCATAGCAAACGAATTCGCATGAGAAGTCCGTAGTTATTAACATTATCGAATGCACCTCAATGAATTGAAACTCTAACATGTGGGAGGGGAGTGAGCATATGCAAAGTATGATTTGGCGAAAAACTTAAATAACTCGGATACTAAATATCAAAGCATGCATAAAAGTCAATCCTCACGGGCATTACACTCATCAAATGAATTCACTTGAAACATGGAGGTAACACACGGGACATGCGGGCATAAGGAGTAAATGTAAATGGAAACTAGTCCGCACACATGTCACAAATGAAGAACGCTATATAGGAAATAAAAGTTGCAATCTCAGTGAAAGGGTACCGCACATATAAAAGAGGCGAAATGTATTTTCACAGATTATCAAAACTATTTAAACATTTGAATTACATCTACTTAAGATCACATAGGACTTGTAAAGGGTTGTAATGTAGGCTAGGTTAAGGTACGGAATGAAAGGGATGTATATACGGATTCAAAGTGTTTGGGGATGAAACTCGAAATAATGTGAAAAAGTGGGCAATATCAAAAGTTGGACAAAGATGTCCAAACGAGCATTAGATATAACAATCGAGAGAGTAATCAAAGCTTATTGAAATACTACAAACAATATAAACAACTTTCTCTTTCTTTTTCTTTTCTTCCTTTTTCTCACTTTTTCTCTTTTGTTTTCTTTTGTTTTCTTAACTTTCTCTTTTTCACTATTTTTCTTTCTTTTTCTGTCACTTCTTACTCTTTTCACACTCAAATTGCAACCACACAACAATAATAACATTCAATTCCAAGCAACAATCCAAACAAGGGTATGTAAGGTAATATATATGGTATAAAACTCCAATTTGGAGTTGGATATGGAATTATGGGTAGTGAAAAGAAAGGCTAGTATTTAGGCTCAAGTGGGTTGACTAGGGAACATATAAAAGGTGAGGTCAAGGTCATATGGGCGATAAAACAAAGAGGGCCTATGATCATTTCAAAAAGTATACGCAATTCTCGAGTCAAAACAACATATGAAAATCATGCTCAAGTAACACATTTCAAGTATGAACTCAATTAATGAACGGTCAATGAAAGAATAAAGAGATTATCAACGACTGTAACGTTTTCAAAGAGGAAAGAATAGTGTATACACTCACAAATGAAGATAAGTCTCTAATCTCACTCGGTGTAAGTATATACAATGCAACAAAAGCATACTGAGTTATAAAAATCTTAAACCAAATCAATATAACAAGAATGGTGCATGTGCTCACGGATTAAAGTTTAATTCATGAAGTTATTCATAATATCAATGATTTAGGGACTAAAATCTAATAACTTCTAAAATCGAGAACATGCATCGTTGAATTGTCTATTTGATCGGGCAATTATTAAAATTTATCATCGGAAACAAGGGCAAAATGCCCAATAAAGGAGAAAAAAGAAAGAAAATATTTTTGAAAATTTTCAAATTTTTAACAAAAACATGCTTTGTAACTAAATTGTAATCAAATCCAAGGACTAAATAGCAAAATGGATAGAATATCCTACACCCCCTAACTTAAATGTTGCATTGTCCCCAATGCGTCCATTAAAGAACACAACACAAAGTGAGGAAAAGAATGATATTACCCAAATGTGGAGCGATCTCCATAAGTACAAGTCCAAATGAAGCTACAAAACAAGTTAGTACAAAGCATATGAAGAATATGTACCGATGTATTAAGTTAAGAGAATCTATGTCACAAGTCACAATAATATAGAGGGGCTGAAGTGCAAATACTAGATAAATTGATGGTGAACTTTTTGATTTTATAAAATGGAAGGTCACACACATCAAAATCCAATAAACAACCACAAACTACATTTTCATTTCTCATTTCATAAGGTCAATACAAAATCACTTAATACATTACAACTAGTGAAATGAAAGAAATACAAATACAAATAAAAATAAAAAAATAAAAAGTACAATATAATATCCGATCCCAGAATACAAAAATAACCCAGTACAGCAACAGCCTAGTGGCCAGAACCACTAGGATCAGAGGGGTCCTGAAAATGAGGAGGCAACGGTATGTCGGAATCACTGCGCTGTAGATGAAGATCTCTCATCATCCGCTGCATCATCCGGTAATCATGTCTGTGCTGTGCCCTCGCCTGCCTATGCACGGCCCACTCCTGCCGCTGCTCGGCATAAAACTGCTCCTGCTGAGCCTGCTGCTGGTCCAGGCGGGACTCCCAAGTCGCCCACCTGAGTTGGGTCTCCTCCCAGCGATGGTCCTGCACGGCCTGAAATGCCGCAAAGCGGGCATCATCATCATTGTGTGGCGCGTGAGAACCCTCACCCATCTCCATCTCACGTATCTCATCCTCTTCGTCATCCGGCAAGTCAGCCATCTATGTCCTCTGTCTCTTACCCGCCGGTTGCCCCCACTCGTGCTTTAGCATTTTAGAGATGTTGTCCTTAGAGAGAAGCCCGAGTGGGTTATGCTTACGGTCAGCGTCCATCTCCGGGCAACCGTGTGAAATACAAATCTTCGTGATGAGGGCAGGAAAAGAAAGGGAATATCTCCATGCGATCTCCTTCGCAGTCGCGCACATCATGTCTAGAAAAATACTGGGCAAGCTGATACTGCCCAATCCATTGATCATAGTGTAGATTAATGCGGCATGCTTGTGACGAACCTCAGACCGGTTGTTCGTCACCATGAAGGAACGGACATTTATGTAGTGCAATAATCGAGGCAATTCCTCCATCGCAGACGAGCATAAAGCTCCCTTCTTCCACGCCTCGCCCAGTGCAAGGGCCTCTATCAATGTCCCTCGGCCGAAAATTGTCCCATCAAAAAAACTGACTGAATCCGCGGGGAGAGGAACATCCATAAAATCTGCTAAATCTGATATGCTGAATGGAATCCTCACCCCACAAACCATGGCCTCGTATGTAGTCGGCCCACTGCTGCTCTTTACCTCCACTAACGTCGCGTAGAATATTCGGACCAATTCCTCGTTGACACGCCCGTTAGTAGCAAGAAAGGGCTCCCACCCCTAACGGCGCAACAGAACACGCGCCTCCCTCGGTATCTCCTCAAGGACGCACGCAAAGTAAAAACCAAGCGGTCGCTCGGATGTATGAAAGTGCCCACGGAACCAATCCCGCTCCTGCTCGGAGCGAAAACCATCAACGCCCCCGGCGGGCACACACCTAGTAGACGAGTATTTCTTTGGTGCCATTTCAACCTACAAAACAAGAATTACACAATACAAATCAAAGTGTAGGCACAATTTATGGTTAGTAGTGTAAAAGTTGAAATGGTGGTGCAAGTGCGCAAAATCGAGGTGAAAATATGCAACATTGCGGTAAAGAATGTCGGAATGCGACAAGGCATGAAAATCACCCAAGTGTGCATCAAAAATTGGATTGAAATCTATTTTAGGCATTTTGACGAACACTTGGCGTGCGCAATGTGCGTCAAGGTTGAAAATACCGATTTGAACCAACGAAATCACCCCACTCATGAACAAAACAACAATGCAGCAATTTATACTTGTTCATGAGTGGATTTAGAACAAGAAACATGAGAAAATACAGTTGGAACAATACAAAATCAGGGGGTAAACACCAACATTCAAACATATGTCAAGAAATGATTTAAACATGTAATTAGTGACACAATTCTAACAAAAACTACAAAATCATGTAAGAGTAATGAAGATTATACCTTAGATATGTAGAAATTGGAAGAAAAAGGAAGAAATGTGTGTGGGGAAAAACCTAGGGCACGAACGGTTTGAGAGAGGAGAGGAGAGAAAAAGAGAAAAGAGGAGTAAAAAAAAGTAGCAGCCCTCGGCTTTAACCTGCTCGATCGATCGATCGAGCCTGGCCTTCGATCGATCGATCAAGCAGGGCCAGGCACACTGCATCCTTTTTAAATGGGGGGGGGGGGGGAATTGCAATTCAGGGATAAATATGGGGTCTAAATATAAAATAACTATATATATAGTATATATATATGTATATACATAAAAATATGAAATAAAAATATAAAAATAAAAATAAAATTAATTACACATAGGCTTACATATACACACACAAAAATGCCTATGCTAAAAAAAATATATACGTACAATGAGCAACACACACGCATGGTCACGACAAAATGAAAAATAAAAGAAAAGAAAAAAGAAAAAACAAATGCAAATGCGTGAGAATGTGCGTGTGAAAAACAAAGGAAAAAAAATGTTTTTGCGACTTTTTTGATTGTTTTCTTAAGAAATGCGTGTCGGGATGCATAGTTTCCGCAAATTCAAGTCCGTTGAACCTACAAAAGAGTTAGAACCAAGCATACAAAAATAAATAAAAAGAGATTAACTAATTATACTATGCTAAAATTAAGAAAAAACAAAAATAAAGAAGTTAGTATATACAACCTACACTTAGGGTGTGCAATTAACTATATACCAAAAGTTTAAAGTTTTGAGGGTCCATCCAAAACACAATTTGAATTTAGCGGATCAATGGTGGACCCTCCCAAACATACATGCCTCCCAAAAAATATGAATTCCGTTTGAACAACGGAAGGCATGTGGGCGGTGAAAGAAATGAACCATCGCCAATTTGAAATTCTGGGCGGACGATGGGGAATTTGGATAACAAGGGGGAAAAGTACACCTGAGGTCCAAGAAAAGTTAACTCATCTCCCAAAGATTTTTCAAATGGAAGGGGAGATGGTGCACACGTCGGGATACCATCCATCGAAAACAAGTCCTGTAAAGAGTCCTCATCGGCAAAAAGTGTAGTTTTCAAAGTTTCTACCGACTCATAGGAATCAACCGGTAATTCTAATGGTTCGATCACGGAAAACGAATATGGTGATCAAACAAATTCAATCTCAATCGACTCATCATCGGAAGGAGATTGAATTTCGGGGGAGAAAGATTCACATTCGATGAGAAATTCTTTGAAAAATTGAGGTGAAACACAAGTTTCCACCTCCTCGTTGTTTTGTGCATAAGAATTCATCTCATCGCAAAGTGAACCAAATCTCATTCCAGCATCATTTAGGCTTTCCAAACCTTGGGAGTAAAGAAGCAAAGTTTCTTCCAAAGTAGCCTTCCTCAGATCAAGAGCCTCGGACTCCTCATTTGGTTGAAACTTGTCTTCGAAAGTAATGAAATAAGAATCGTCATTGGATTCGAATAATGAATCCAACTCAAGCTCCCAATAACGGTTTTCATTCCGATAAATGTTTTCAAGTCTTTCAAACTCAAGAAACTCTTCAAAATGGAAAACTTGAAAACTATCCCCAAAGTAAGAATCATTAGAATGACCGTAATAACTATAATAATAGGACATGATTACCTCGTTGTTTGCAGATGGAGAATCCGAGCAAGAAAGTGAGCAACCACGAATCAAAGTTTCTTAGCGCTCAAATATGCTATCCTGTAAAAAAGGTTAAAACAAAGAATGCAAATACAAAAGGAAAAAAAAACTACGAAATAATAAAACAATTACTATCTAAAACAAACTCCCCGGCAACGGCGCCATTTTGTGACCGGGCGAAAAAAGTGTGTTCGTGTGAGGACACAATCGTCGTGTGTTTCGCAGTCGCGATACAAATAAAATCTAAGCTACTACTACACTTGACAAGCAAGCACAGCGGTAAGTCGGGTATCGTAAGAAATCCACAGGGAGTGATTGAATTTTAGATGTTAATTGTTTAATTACTTCAGGAATAAAAGTGTAAAATAAATAAATGAAAAGGTGATGGTTGGTTGTCGTGAATAAATAAAAAAGAGAAGTTAACGCTAAATTAAAGGAAATTGAGGGTCGGGATCGCATCCTACCACACGGATCGAAACAACTACTAACTAGAGTTAAGGCTCGAAAGCAATTTAATCGAGCATATCCAATTAAGCATAAACATCACACAATAAGGAATTTAAGCCAAAGTTGCGAGATTAAACATTTAATGGAAAATGGTCGCACGCGGATTAAATTTGGATTGTCGCTATAAACACTAAAGTTGCGTGACAAATAAAGTTAAACGCATAATAATCCAACTTTAATACATGCGGTTTCAATTAAACGCGATTTTGCACGAAACCTAGTTTTCGGAGCTCGGGGCCCGAAAATGGCGGAAATGAAATCCCTACCCTATTTATTTAAGGGTGCATGGTGAGTTAAACTAAATTATGTTAATTAGACTAGGAAAGCAAGAATTAAAGCATGTAAACTAGTTAGAAAGCATGAAAACTAAATTACAAGGCAAGGAAAGATGAAAACAAACTATATTAATGGAGAGGAAGTGAATAGTTCAATCTTACAAAACCACATGGGTTGTCAATCCAAGAAGAAGAGAAAATGAACTCTCCAAACCAAACCCTAACTAAAACTATCTAAATCAGAATATGAGAGTCTCCCCTTTATTACAACAAAAACTAGCTTATATAGTAAGTTGGAATAAAAGAAAAGAAGAAAGAAAAGAAAGAAAATATCTGCAGGAGAAAACAGGGGATCGATCGATCGACCCCTGTGGTCGATCGATCGACAGTGTAAATTGTGGCAAAAATAATAAGGCTCGATCGATCGATCAAGCAGTGGCAGCCTGCAATTTCCCCTGCATTGGCATACAATCCATCTCCGCTCAAATCGCCGTAACTATGTCGTACGAACTCGGAATCATGCAACGTTCGCGGTCACCCGAAGCTAACGGGGAGAGATACAACTTTCGTGTGGATGTCGGGCCAGGTGCCCAATCTGTGAAATGACCGAATTGCCCTTGAACGTGCGGTTGCGTACGGGAATTGTGCGGAATGCGTCCGGATCCCTACTTGGTACCTAAATACCTATAAAAGACCAATTATACATCATATAGCATGTTAACAGTATAAACCGAGGTTTTCTGGTTAACGGGCTTAAATATAGCGATTAAGGCACCCGAGGGGGCTAAAATGCGTAGGTTCGACGGATGAAAAATGCAATATTTGCGTCGTATCAACATGCTAGAATTATGATTATTGTTTATCTTTTGTATTATATTTATTTCATTTTAGTTTGCATTAAATGAAAAAATACAAAAAGATTTTTGTTTATCATTTTTGTTTTACATTTTAAGTAATTTGGGCTTAATGAAAATTCAAATGATTTTTTTTTTCTTTTGGAGTAAATATTTTTTTTTTTGGTTTAAAAATTTCAAAAACTCAAAAAGATTTTTGTTTTGTGTGTATTTTAGTTTGACACACTCTATGTGGCATTTACTTATGTTTGAATCCCTTCTTTTTTTCTTCCATATGGCTAGAACTTTTGGTTTAGATTGTCAATCCTTAAAATGTTCTTTACCATGCTTACATGGAGTAGTTGGATTTTGTGTTGATATAATGGATTCTATTTTTATATGCCTCAATTCATACATGCATGAGCTCACTTGAAATTATAACTTCACATGTATATTTGATCTTTGTGAGGTGTTCTCCTACCAATCTTGTCATCTACATGTTATGTGACCTAGAAGGACTAGCGCATGTTAAAATCCGTTGCACGCGAGAATTGAGCGATAAAAGATTATTTTATATATGTGCATGGGGAAGGGATCCGAAAGGAAATATCATCCTTTGCGAGTAAGCCACAGTTTGACCTAAAAGAAATACGTGGTCCAACGGCCTAAAAGAATAATGGCATTAAAAGAAAATATTTGCCAAGACCTATTTTGTTTAGTTGATTTATTCATTCAAAAGATTAAAATAATATGCTTAATTTAAGGGAGTTTGGATGGTATATCAACGATTTGCACAATGTCCGTTTATCATAGTTGTACTTTCAATGTTATGACTCTATTGGTTTGTAGAATCATCAAAATTCTAGGCTTGTATGCATTGTGTATGTTTGTTTAATGAGTTCAATTTATACTGTCACATGAGGTTATATTCAAATGTGATAAAGTTTGCAATCAAATGAGAACTCAGTGAACATGTTTTAAGTGATTGGGTCTAAATTAAATTATTGTTAGTTCACACCCCTACACTTTCGTTTACATATGAAACATTTTTGCCATACGAGTGTGAAAAGCTTATTGTATTTTGTGTCATGTGTGGTGTCGATACCTATATATATATATATATATATATATGCATGTGCGTTAGTGATAGTCATTATGTCTACATATATATGGTATTTTATTTCTTTGCCTCGCTTTCTAATCCATCTATGCTTCTAATTCATGATTGGTATCTATCTTGTTTCATATTATTGTTGATATCACATGCTTAGTATCTTATGTATCATAATTTGTATCATTTTTTTTTTGCATCTTCGTTGGTATCCGTTATTATTTGTATGGATTAGTTATGATATTGTTGTCTCTATGCTTTCATGCTCTTATCACTCTAAGCTTCATCGTGTTTAAATTAGTTTTTATCCTTTGTCTATTCCTGAACAAAAAGGGGGAAAATGATAGGGGAGAAATGGTATCTAACCCTATTGTAATCGTATCTTAGTTTGGGAGATTTATCTTAGAGTGAGACATTTTTCTAAGTAGGTCTTTTATTTGATAAAGGGGAGAATTAATTTAGGGGGAGTATTTACTTTATATGCATTTAATATTCTTATTCCCTATGCATTTGATAGATTACTTAAGTGTGCAGTAATTCTTCAAAATGGCGACTTTCATCGGCAAAGATATCCTTGGGTTTTGAGTCAATCTATGTAATTTTATTTTTGGGTGGGATATTTTTTTAGTCTAGTAAAGCTTGACGGACCTTTAGGATTTTTTTTTTGTTTTTATCCCGGAATATCCAAAGGGGGAGATTTGCAAGGATACAAGTCTCCGATTGAGTCTTAATATAGTGTTGGCTCAATTCCGGACAAAAATATTTGATTCATAGGATAGTGTTCAAGTGTATCCATCCAAGCCTATGACGTGTTAGTTGAAGACGTAGCGGCCAATATTATAAAGCTTCATCATATAACGGGTTTATTGTGCCTCGTTTCTACATCAACAACATTGGTTCCAATGCTCCTAAGGTATGACTGAATTTTATATATATAGGAGCCTGCAAATTTATTGGGTGTAGTTTTAACGACTTTGTTTTACTCTGAAAATATTTTTTAGAACTTTGCATAAAAAGTTTTGGACTTACAAAGAATATTTTATTTTCTAACATGTCGTTCGAACAAACTAGAATTTCGTTCGAACGAGATTCTCGCGTCGTTCAAACGAACTGGAATCTCATTCGAACGAGATTCCCAGGTCGTTCGAACGAGACTGCTAACGAGATTTATTTTTTTCGCACTGGAACATCGTTAGTAAAGTCGTTCGAATGAGAATGTCATTCGAATGAAAATGTCGTTGGAATGACTTTGGCGGGAACGGTTTTTTGGAGGTTTTTGGCAGTTTTCTCCTTGTTCCCACTATGTTTTTCCCACTACTTTTCGACAGATTTACTAAGTGCGGGACCAACCTTTTGCAAGTAACTTTTTCACATTCTAAGAAACTTTAGAGAGAAAAAACTTTCAAGAAAAAGTTCCATGTTTTTTGTTTGATTTTTATGGATTAAATTCACTAAAAACACATACACACCCAATTGTTTGTTTATTCCAAGTTCCTACATATATATATCATTGCTTGGAGTTTTGGCACAGGGTTTATCTTTACACCTCAAGAAGAGAAGTTTGGGTAAGAATATGTGTTTTTGCTGCGACGTTCTCACATGGTGAAAGGCACCATGTGTGGTTGAAGGTTGTTCCCAAGAGCTTCATTGGTGGATTCCAAGGTTCCGGTAGAGTCTGGGATGGTCGGCTAAGCAGAGGTTGATACAAGAAGACGCGCCAGGGGCTTGGACAGAGTCAAGTCGAGTTGTGTAAGTCATCAGTCTTGTATTTGTAAAATTCTATACTTAGTGGACTTAAGGCTAGGGATCGTCCTAGGTTTTTTCCGGTTGTGGGTTTTTCCTCGTACATCGCATCGTAGTGGTTGTTTACTTATTTTATCTTTTGCAATATCACATTAGATGTATGATTAGGTAAAAAGATAAAATTTGTATATTTAATTTGGTGCTAATTTAATTTGGGTAAATATTAATTTAATTCAAGTCATTTATTTTATTGGATAAAATTTGGTTTGGCCTAATTTGAAAAAAATGGATAAATTAATTGTTAGGCAAATTTCTAGGACTTGGGTTAAATTAAGTTGTTTAAGAGAAAACCAATTTGTTTAATTTAATTTCACTTTGAGTTTAGTTTAATTTTAATCTGAAAGAAATTAATATTTGAAATTAGAATTTGTTTGTGTGTGTTGTGTTGAGCCATCTTTATTCCACACGAAAGGAAATTGATTTTTATATTTAAAAATTAAAAATTGGTGGTCCTATTGTTTTTCAAATTGGTATCCGAGCGTTGATTTAGAAAAACTCACGTTTTCAAAGGTCCAATAAAGTTCCCATGAAAAAGTAAACATCAATGTCTACACTTCTATTCATTTGGTTGACTTGGTTAATAATGGATTCATATGGATTAGTGCTAATACTAGTTCTTGCTTTGCATCTGCAGCTAGCAACTCATTAGAGTTTACTCAAGTAGCCTTGGAGATTATTACAAGTGGTTAGAAATGTTCAAATACGTTGACCTTGTCGTTTAATGTGTTGCTTTGACCGACTACGATCAATTCATCCACGAAAGCAATGGAGTTTTCAAGAACAAGATGTTGACAAGAAAGAATCTCTTCGAAAGGATCGTATAGGTTGTTGGCTTTCAATCTTTTTTGTTTGTTTTGTTTTATAGGTTTGAACTCATTGAAAGTTCGATGGTTGTGCATGTATTGAGATGAACTTCATATATATTGACATGAATTTTATATTAATGGAATTTGAGCCATTAATTTTTAGTGGGCTTAGTGTATGTGTATTAGCGTTCTTGCGGACTATTTGTATTGTTGTTGTACTATTTTTGCCATGCTAGTTTTATATTATTATTATTGAATTTCTGTTATTCTAAAACAGGTACAAAAATAGTGGAAATGTTGCTGATTTTTTTGGGTAATATTATTTATAATTAATTTTTTTTACTTTGACCCAAAAATTTGGCACAGTTCAAAATCGTGCCAAAAGTGTATCAAATTTTGGCACAGTTTTGAACTATGCCCAAAGTGTACCAAAATGTACTCAATCTAGCACATTATAAAGTGTGCCAAAAATGTGTCAAAAATATTAAATTCTGGTACGATTTTAAAGTGTGCCAGAAGTGCTCCCGTTTGGTCAAATCTAGCACACTTTTAACCTTGCCAGAAAAAAAATGGTCATTTTGAAACACCTGATTCTGGCACAATTCAAAATCGTGCAAGATTTGATCTGGCACAATTTTAAACCATTCCAGATTTTTATTTTTGGTGTAGTGTAAACAAATAATAAAGAAAGATAGGTATTCGTAAAATAAAAGCACAAATTACATGGAATTTCAAGTCAACGTCAATAGATCAATATAAATACACGAACGACAAAGGAAAAGTAAGTCATAAAAAATAAAATACATGGCACATACCTTGACACTACGAATAACAGTGGAAACATAGTTGTCCGACTCTCAAAGCATGTTCGATAAATCACCGACAGCTGGAATATGATGGCGCATGATTACATCCCTGACCTAAGTCTTGCCTCCGTTAACCACATGACCCGATCTGGGTGACATTTTAAAGATTAGATTCCTTAATTATCCAAAATAGATAAAGGAAAGGGATTCACCAAGGGGATCTCGATGCCAGAAATGACAGTTGAAGAAAACAAGGTTCTCCACTAACTCGAGAAGAATCAAACTAACATCACCTTATGGAAGCTCTTTATGTCCTCCCAGATGCATCAAAATGCTTTGATAAAACTCCTCACAAGACTCACAGTTCCTCCCTCTACTACTCATGAAGAAGTAGTTAATATGGTTGGATCTCTGACCTCTACCAGACTCCTCTCCTTCTCCGAAGAATAAATTATAAAAATCGGTCATAATCACAACTATGCTCTCAATATCTTCATCTATATTATGGGAAAGATAATTATGTTAGCACTTGTAGATAACGGGTCCACCCTCAATGTATGTCCACTCAGAACTCTCAATTTCCTAGGGATAAAAGTTAGTGATCTCACTCCCACATTCGCTATCGTGCATGCTTATGACAACACCTGTCGAGAAGTTACGGGTTTCATAAGGCTTACACTAGGGGCTGGACCTATCAACCCCTTGATAGAATTTTAGGTCATCGATATACCTACTTGTTTCAACCTACTTATTGGTATCCCATGGCTCTATAATGTCCAAGGAGTATCTTATTCCTTCCACAAAAGATTGAAATTCTTCGCTAATGGTCAAATCATCACAATCCTTGGGGATGACGATAATTCAGATAGCTCTATCACTAGTAACACGATATTGAAAAATCAACATGGGGCTAATGGCATGTTCCTCTCTAATTTCAAGATCGGCCCACTTCCCGTTCCTACTGGGGATAATTTCAAAGACTGAGTATGTCTAGGCACAACCCTCATGAAAATGTCAACTTGATTCAGATGTTTAGGAACATGCACTTCATGCCCGGAGTGGGGCTAAGCTAGCATCAATAAGGGATTCTTGAACCAATAGTCCTAAAGGAAGCCTTTCCCCCATGTGGCCTGGGCTACTAATGATCATCAGTCGTACTCAAGGCACTCCATCGGCCATATTAGAAAAGAAGCTGATAAAGTAAAAAAGATGATCTCAGGAGACTCCTTAAATGGGAGGTTTGTCAAGGAGGGTGAGGATTTCCCATTATATGGGTTCCCTGAACCATGGTGTGACCTTGCTAACTATAAGATGAAACCATGGCTAGAAATCTTCTTCGAGGATAACATTGCCTGGGATGAAGGGCAGAAACATGAGGTGGAAACTCCAACAAACAAAGCCATGTGTAGCACTGAAAATTCTAGGGATAGTGATATTGATGAGTAGTTTGACCTGAAAACACTAGGGATGGACCTCTACATGATCTGCCAGGAACCCGCGCTGTCTGACCCATCTGAGAAGATCGTCGATACTGAATCATCCCTCCACAACTGGTATGCCATTCTGTTTTAATCTGCCCAAGTCAACCTAGACCCTGCCATCCATTCTCTATAAGAGATGCCCGATCCCACTGCTTTTTATCTTATTTCTGATATGATTATAAATGAGGCCTCCTTTGCTGGGGTCCTCACTGTTCTATTTCTTGCAAATTCTTTTAATTAAATAAATTAGGATTTTGAGTATCTTATTGTGCCTTACATTAATTGTCTTGATTCTAATCAAAATTTTGATGAAGATGACTTAGTAAATGAATTATTATTAACTAATCTCAATAAGGAAAAAAATAAACCACATAATCGTATTCAAACTGATGATAATGAGACTATTGTTATTAATCTCGATTCTAGTAGCCATGTGCGCAAGATTAGGATAGGGTCCACCCTCGATGAGCATGAGCTGTCGTAATTCGATATAACGCCATGTCCGGTATTGATCCAGAGATAGCTCCGCATAAGATCCCTACCTTCCTTGAGAGCAATCATGTTCAATAGAAACTGAGGAAGCTTTGAAACGAATGGTCGCTTAAAGTCAAAGAAGATGTGGTTAAACCGTTAAACATAAGCTTCATTCGTGTAGTCTAATACCCTACGTGACTTGTAAACATCGTCCCCATACCAAAATCTAGAGGGAAATTTCGCATGTTCATAGACTATAAAGATTTGAACAAGGCATCTCCAAAGGACTATTATCCTCTGACCAATATCGGCATAATCATAAATAACACTGATAGTCACGCCCTCAAGTCATTCATTGACAGTTTTACCAGGTACAATCAGATTAAGATGCATCTTAACCACTAGGAGAAGACTGCCTTCATTACCCCATAGAGAACCTTTTACTGCACAGTCATGCCATTCGGCCTCAAGAATATCTGGGCTATATACCTTAGGGCCTCTACAACCATACTTCACGACCTTATCCATAAAGAAGTCAAAGTCTATGTTGACGATATGATTATCAAGTCCAAGACTCGGGGAGGTCACATTCCTGGAGAGGAAATTCTTTGAGCAACTGTGATAGTACCAAATACGAGTCAACTCGTAGAAATATGTCTTTAGCATTACTAAAGGAAAACTCCTCAAGTTCAAGGTCAATTAAAATGGTATTGAGGCATACCCCGCCAAACTGAAATCCATACTCGATATTCCACCGCCCTGGACGGAGAAAGAAGTGTGTGGATTCCTAGGTAAGCTATAATACATCAGTCGATTTATTAACCAACGAACCTCTATCTGCCATCCCATTTTCAAACTTCTTCAGAAATATTCAACAAAAGTTTATAATGAGGCATTCCATGAACACTTCGATCAGATCAAATGATACCTCACCCGACTTTAGGTGCTCAAGCCTTTGTAATAAGGTCTCCCACTCCTTTTATAATTAACTGTCACTGATACTACAGCAAGGGCTATGCTGGCCCAATAAATTGAAGAATATCTTAAGGAGAGAGCGATCTACTACGCTAGTCAGAATTTAATTGGGTACGAGGTGAACTATAGTGCATTAGAGAAGGCGTGTGTCATCCTAGTCTGGGTCGTGTAGAAACTATAGCACTACATGTTTTCATTATCCATTTGACTAGTGTCCTGAATGGTTGGTTAGAGAAGCCCACTCTATCTAGGTGCAAGTCCCGCGGGCGGATATTACTGGCCGAGTTCATCCATGTGGCTATGAAAGGAGGATCCATATCTGATTATCTTGTCGATAATCTTATGGAAGAAACTGAGATTTGGATCTCTAAATTCCCTGATAAAGACATCCTTTGAACCTCTCAATAAGATCTCAAGTGGCAGATGTTCTTCGACGGAGCTCCCAATAAGAAAGTGTATGGTATTGAGATACTCATAATCGCTCCCAATGACTCTCACACCCCCACTTCCATTAAGTTGGATTTCCTTTGCACCAACGACATGACATAATATGAGACATGCACTGTGGGGCTCAAAATCACCCTCGATAAAGTTATTAAGCACATGGACGTCTATGGAGACTCAACCTTCATTGTCATGTAAATTCTCAGGAAATGGAGACTTAAAGACGAGAAGTTCCTACCCTCACACGCTCACCTAGAAGAGCTTGCTCCTAATTCAAAGACGTCACCTTCCATTACCTTTCTCGCTCAAAGAATAGCCTAGCCGACCCACTAGCAACCTTAGCTTCCATGGTCAACATGCCTGAGGGAATAACAATGGACCCCTTTCTGGTTCAGTAACAAGCTGCACACACCCACTGCTATCACATCAAGCTTGTTACAGAACAAGATATAGATTCGCAGGCTTTTGGTACCATGACATTTGATGCCTCCTCAAACATGGTAAGTATACCCAAGACACGGACAAGAAAGATCGTGCGACCCTTCCCAAGCTAGCCACCCAATACATCATCTACTACAAAGATCTCTTCAAGAGAAACTTCGATGGAACCCACTTACATTACACAGTAGGGGTTTGGATCGAAGATATGATGCAGAAAATCCACAGTGGGGAAAGCAATCCCCACATGAATGTTCACATGCATGCTAAGAAAATCATTCATCAAGGGTACTACTGGACCACTATAGATCAAGATTGCACTGTTAATGTTCAAAGATGATTGAAATGCCAGGAGTCTTCCAACCTCTAGTACTTTCCTCCTCGAGAGTAGTATAACATGACCTCTCCCTGGCCCTTCTCCACCTGAGGCATAGACATCATCGGGAAGCTCACTCCCAAAGCTTCAAACGATCATGAATTCATCCTAGTGTCCATTGACTACTTCTCAAAATGGGTCAAAGCTGAGTTATATGCACTACTGAATGCGAAGAAAGTATCCAAATTCATCAAAAAGAACATCGATTTATCACTACAGAGCTCCCCATAACTTGGTGTCAGATAATGGACTCCACTTCCAGGCTAAGATCATAAAGTTTGTTGACAAAAATGGAATTAAAAGGCACAAGTTTTCTCCTTACCGATCGCAAATCAATGGGGATGTCAAAGTTGCCAACAAAAGCCTCAAGACCATTATAAGAAAGATGACTGGAAGTTGCAGAGGCTGGGTCGATCGAATCCCATGCGCTATTTGGGGCTACCGTACCTCTATTAAAACACCCATTAGGGCTACTCTCTATTCTCTAGTATATGTCATGAAGGTGGTTCTCCCTATCAAATTGAAAGTACCTTCTCTACTATTTATGCTCAAAAGTAAGGTCAGCGAACAATGTTGGTATCAAAGCCTCTATGATAAACTCTCGCTCCTAGACAAAAAGAGATTAAAAGCTCCGTACCACATACAATGGTACCATCACCGGATTATGCTATCATTTAACAAAAATGTCAAGGATCGTGGTGTCCAATATGAAGATCTTGACCTCAACAAAATTATATAACCCGTCTGGGATCTGAGACGAAAGTTCAAATATAATTAGAGTGGCCCCTACATTATGAAGAAAATCATGTCCGGTGACACCGCTATGCTCACAGACCTCGACGGAGAGGAAATGGCGCATCCAGTCAACTTAAACCATCTCCAAACGTTTTACCCTTAGTCCAAACTCTTATTGCACTACGACTATTCTCCCCCCCCCCCCCCCCCCTTCTATTCTAAAAAAACTCATAAACTTTCAAACCCACAGAGATACGTATGAAGCCTATAAGACACACATGGGCACATATTTTTCTCTCACAAAAAATGATATTCTTTTCACCCTCCGAGAACGATGGTCTCCATCATCATTTAAACAAACAAGAGGAATATTTATGCCTTAGTGATCGGTATCGATAGTTCAAATAAAAAATTCATCAAAGACACAACAAAATAAGTCAAAATCATTATTCTTTTATTTAAAATCAGGAATATAACTATTCCATGATGTATCAGTGCTGGAACTCAAATAACCCACTCCCTTACAACATAAAAGCCCACACCATCAACAACTTCACAAAAAAATCAAAATACCTACCAAACTAAACACAACCTTCCCATAAATTTCCAAAAACCCATATAAATTTCTTTATCATCGTTTCTTGTCCCTGGGGGGAGGCCAAGAATCCCACTCCTGATTATGGCTCCGAATGCGCTCCATACGACAATAGGCCTTTATGAGCTTAGATGAAACCACGAGACCCTCTTCCAAGAGGTCAAACATTACAAGTCATCTCTACCAGGTCCCCTAAGCTAGAATCTTCTCAACCACACACTTCCACAGCCAGTTCAAGTAGTCTTTTGATATGAACCCAGCCTCCCCAATGGATTCTGATGGATGGGTAGACGGTTAGCGGTGTTGCCATCAGGGAACCAATATCATCCACAAAGACTCATTCAAGTCCTCTATAGCAAAGAAGTTAGTTATGTGTAGAGGAATAATTTACTCCTGTCCTAATTGGAACCTAAGCAGCCATGGAAAGTAGAGAGAGGTCTGGTGAAGACCCACCAACTTCACGTATCGGTAATCCCCCAACTGCAAAATAGACTGCAAGTTCCCCCACCATGGTATAGACCAGCGAATATATTGAAATCCATGCTCTACAAGCTAGTTTACTTAGTTTTTTGTCAACGGGCCGAAGCTAATTAAATATCCAGAAAAGAAGTTGGAAACACCTGACCGAGAGTACTCAGGAGAGGTCGCCAAGTGCAGTCTCTTGAATAACCACATGAACAGCATGACAGGTGAGAGTGCATAGGATCTTAATGGATTAACTTAATTAATTAAATGTCAAATAACAAAATATTCATCTAAGTGATAAGACAGATAAATAAAATATGCAATCGCACGACAACTGGAGAAAATCCCTTTTTAGGGTAAAACCTTTGATATCAGCAATTTAAAAAATTTACAAGACAGTCAACTTACAATAATACTTGATACGGCCACAAGTATAATGCGCAGTCTTCACAGAATCTCTAAAGAATATCACTCATTCTTGAGTAGTCCACAAGTGGCGATCCACCCTCGATATCTACCGATCAATTTTTATCCATCAGTCTCGGGTTCATAACTCATCCGTAGAAAAGATCTCTCCACAATGAGTATAACTCAACCAAAGTTCAAAACGATTCAAAAAAATCTATTTGCAGATGTGTTTCGTTAATCAAAAGAGTTTTATAAACATAAAAGTTTGAAAATTTTTGTAAGAGTTATGCAGAAATTGTTCAGATAAAAAGTTTTAGAAAAAATAAAAACGAAAAAGATATTTATAGGATGCACACAAAAATCGAGGCGACAGCTCGTTCAAATGAAAATGAATCTCGTTCGAATGATAAAGGCATTTCGTTTGAATGAAAACACAGTTCGTTCGAACGAATTTCCAATCTCATTTGAACCAGCTTCTAACGGACTTCAAATGAATTCAAACAGAAGGCATTCGTTGGATTTTTATTCGATGTAAGATCAAGCGGCCCTTCTAACGAAAAGACATCTTCGTTCAAACGAGATGGGCATCTCGTTTGAACAAGGTTAAAAAATTATTTTCAAATCAAAAATCCCAACTCGGTTTAAATAAAAATAAACGTCCCAAATAAATCTCATGAATAATTTTAAACATTAATTGTTTTATACCTTTATGGGATTTAGGAAAGGCTTCAATCTTGCAGTCGGTTTATCATGACGATTTGTAACTGGATATGTTAAATGTGGCATGGATAAAATAAAACAAATAATAAGCCTAAGCTAAACTATTTGCGCTTACAAATATCCACCTTGGCTATTTTGTTACAAAACTATACAAACTAACCGAAATTCAAATTGCAAATATCCCTATAAATGATTAAAAAAATCTCCATTTATTCTTCTTGGTCTTCTTAATCTTCTCATCGGTACCCTAGGGATCCTACATATATGAAACAAAGAAAAATACCCGTGATGCATAGAGTTTGAAACATGAAATAAAAACACGTAAACCTCAAACGTCAAACTCCCCTTCAATTTCTTCTCCCCCTTTTTATTTGAAATAGACAAAAGAGTATGAACTAAACATGACATGTAAATATCACCACATATAATAATAAGATATCATCACAAAGATAAAGAAATGACACACATGCAATGATAATGTCAAAGGCTCCACAAACTATTTCAGAAATTTTTCAAAAAATTTCAAGTCTAAAATTTTATAAGTACAACACACCATGGAGAAACAAAAAAATACCCGAATCATGAAAGTGAAATGTAAGGGTGTGAACATATTACATAGGTTAATCAATGTAGACAAACATAACACATGTGCACGAAGGATTGAGATACCACTAACGAATGATCTTAAAGTCTATCTTAGATGTAAAATATTATGAACTCATGTGAAATTGACTTAACCTAATCAACAAATCAAGGCCTTAAGTGATTTTCACACCAATAACGCCCAAAACTATGTAATGTTTTTTTTAGATTTATATAGTTTGTTCAAACCCATTGATCATCAACTTAACTCCCTCAAAATGTCACATATAGTAATAATACTCTCAATTATTTTGAAGAAATTAATGCTCATTTGTAACAAAGCATCAATGTTCAAACAAATTGGCGTGACACTTCTGTTTTTTGTGTTGCTAATCTTTTTGGCTCTTTTCATTACAAATGATGGCTTTTAACGCAAAGACTTTTTATTTCGTAGCCCCTTTTTATTGCTTAATATTTAATAATTTTTTTAAAAAATGATTGTAATCCGAGCAATGGTTCTTACATGCACAACTTTTAATCTCATTTTTTCACATTTGTTTCATCTTAAAGCACAATTGAGATGAAAACACTATGATCGACATGTGACTGGTAAGTGCAATACTTATATAAGTTCATGCTCGTGTGCATTAAAGGAGATAAGGAGTCAAACATGTAGCAAGATATCATCAAATCACATCTTAATGAATCCATACATTATAAATCACATATATGAAATGATGCCACATCTCAAAACAATACAAAACATTCATGTGGATATGGAATGAATGGGTGACTCGTACATCTTTAATGTCCATCCATATAATGTCTAAAAAAATACAAACTCTTTTTGTCTTTTTCAAAAAATTTATCAAAATAAAATCTTTTTACATTTTTCACTTTTTCTTAAAAAAGACTAAAAATATTTTTGTATTTTTTCAAAAAATTTCAAAAAAATAGATTTCTTTTTGAATTTTTCAAAAAATATATCAAAATGAAAAATATAAGTACGATGATAGTACACACGAGCAATAGGGATATAAGATATGAGCATGAAAATCACCCTATGCTAGAAACAAGTCTTAACCTCAATCATTAGGCCTAAAGAAGCTCTCCAAAGGAGATGACATCCTATGAAATACCTCCACCAAATTTTATGAAGTCTTGAAAAAATACTATAGTTCTCGAAAACTCTCAAAATATCTCAAGTGATGTAAGGGAGCATGCGGATTAACGTGTATGGGAGTGCATGCAAGAACTCGTGTGGAAACAATTTGGGGAATATACCTATGAGACGCTCTCCCTAGATTAAAATAATACTCTCTAAGGTGACCTATGTGTTTGTAGTGAGAACAAACATAAATGGACTTGGGTCCACATTTCTCAAAGCGTCTAAAATGATTTCTCCTAGGTGGGTTAGGTCGAGGGCGATAAGGATCCAACACAAACTCAGGAAGTGGCTCTGCTGCGATATGAGAAGTGAATGCACCGTCATAACCTATTTGTTACCTCTCAACATTACCTAATGCGAGACCGAGGAGAATCTTTCCAAACTTCTTAGATATGTCTTCTAAATTTACCTTGACCTTATAGGCACATTCGAGATCGCTTTATAGTTGGGATACACGAGCTTCAAGTTTCTCACTAGTCTCCAATGAATATTGAAGATCTCCCGTAAGACTAGCCACGGTGTTGGTAAAATCGATCTTTTTTCAACCTAAAACGATCAACTGCTCACATAAAGAAATCTTCACCTTCTCAAGTTGACTTACCGACACCTTACACTCTCTCAAAACTTTCACCTCTTTATTTAAATCTAACACCCTATGAGACAAATTTTTATTAACCTTTTTCATTTTCAAAGTCTCGGTGCAAAGATCACTAAATGCCTTTTGGATACCACCTTCTCCCTCACTTAAATTCTCATCCTCACTCTCACTATCTCCAAAATGAATCAAAACATCATGCAGGCTTTCGCATTTAGATATGTTTTCATCGTCTTAGGACAAACTAGAAGTGCTAACGTAATTAGGTATGAACACAAGGCAAGGTTCATGTGGTGATTTTCCTCCTGAATCAACCGACTCGATGTCACTATCACTAATATTGGCTTTATTCACAACTTTCTTGCCCTTTATCTTAAGCCTATTGGGGCACTCATGTACCTTGTTTCCTTTACCATCACATTCATAACACCTAATCTCTTTCTCTTTCTCGTGCCCTCATTTTTTTTTCAAAAATAATTTCTTTGGAAGAATTTTCTTTTGAAAATTTGAGTAACGTTTTTAAATTTTTCGCAAATAGGGCAAATCATCAATATCAAAATCAACTTCAAATTCAGACTCACAAATGCTCTCTTTCTTTTTTTTCTTAGGTTGAGTCTTTAAAGCAATCCCTACTTCCTTAGGTTTAATAGTTTTAGGGAACATATCAATTTCATACGTTTGAAGATATCCTACAAGTTCTTCTAACCTAAGAGTGTCTAGGATCCCTAACGAATTAAGTACGATAACCTTAGGAATAAAGAGGACAGGGAGTGATCTCAAAATTTTCTTCACAACTCTCGTCTCCATAATTTTTTCACCCAAATTAAAACTAGAATGAACTATGTCTGACAAATGTGCATAAAACTCATCAAACGACTCGGACTCTATCATGGTAATGGTCTTAAACTGGATGGTCAAATTTCTAATATGCATAATTGGAACCATAAAAAATGGGCATTCGTTTATATTAATTATCCATATAAATTCGACCTTTTAAGATTAGCAATTTTTCAAAAAAAATTGATATCAAAAATTTTTTACGGAAGAAGATCACACAATATCTTTATGTAACCGGCTCTAATGCTAATTTAAGAGTGCCCACGATCTTAATGGATTAACTTATTTAGTTAAATGTCCAATCACAAATCCAATTTTATCGTATTATCCTAAGACATGCTTTTAAGTGATAAGATAGATAAATAAAGTATGCAATCCCACAGAAATTGAGGAAAAATCTCTTTCGTGGAAAAACCTTTTAGAAATTTTACAAGACAATTGACTTACAATACTACTTGATACAACCACAAGTATAACGCACAGTCTTCACGATTCTATAAATCATACCACTTGTTCCTGAGCAGTCCAATGGAGGCGATCCACCCTCAGTATCCACCAATCATCTTTTAGCCTTCAGTCTTCAATCGTGATCACTTCGGGTTCGCAAGTCAAGCGTATGGATAATCTCTCCATAATGAGTATAACTCAACCAAGGTTTAAAACGATTCACATAAATCTGGTATGTGTTTTATGAATTAAAAGAGTTTTATAAACATAAAAGTTTGAAAACTATTGCAACAGATATGCAAAAATCATTCTGGAAAAAGTCTTAGAAAACATAAACACGAAGCAGGTATTTATAGGATGCGCACAAAAATCGAGACATCGAATCATTCGAACAAAAATAAAACTCGTTCGAACGAGAAAGGCATTTCATTTTAACCAATATAGAGTTCGTTGGGATGAGACTCCAATCTCATTTGAACCGGCTTCTAACGAGCTTTAAATGAATTCAAACAGAAGGCCTTCATTGGATGTTCGTTCGATGTAAGATATAACAACTCTAAAGAAAATCCATCTTCGTTCGAAGGAGGTTCAAAAAAATTATTTTCAAATTAAAAATCCAGCCTCAGATTAAATAAAAATAAACATCACAAATAAATCTTATGAATAATTTTAAACACTAATTGCTTTATACCTTTGTGGGATGTAAGGTAGTCTTAAATCTTGGAGTCGGTTTGTTGTGATGGTTTATAATGGGATAAGCCAAATGTATCATGGAGCAAATAAATTGAATAATAAGCATTAGCTAAACTATTCTCCCATATAATAGGGTTCCCTCTTAAGAAGCTACTCGACCCTCCTTCTAGGCGTCTAGACCATTCAGAGTGTCCACCAATATCACTGTGACCGGACTACAGTGGTAGGACATCCACAATGCTATTATGGCTACCTGAGTTTCAACCGTCAGATCGCCCATTACTGATAGAAGCCTGGCAGCCAAGACCAGGGCTACAGCATCGGTGAAGTCGTTATCAATAAAATTCCTCAAACATACAAAATTTATTACCGTCGGGAGGATGATGTTCCCTCCATGCATCAATGGTCGATCAGCAGAAAGGGAAACATAGAGAAACTCCCCTAATGACACTTGAGGGTAACTGGAAAAATTTGGCAGTAGATGCCTCCACGCTAGGGCTGACATCTAGCATCGCAGGAAATTCTTCATAGGTAGGACGCACCTCATCCAGGACAAATCGAAAGACATAGTCTTCAGGGTACCAGAACTGTATCGTTACTTCCAAGATATTCCAATTTATAGGACAATTAAGCCACAAGGAGATATGGTGCAAGCCAAAAGCTTTGTAGTTAACATTTTAGAGGCACATAACCTCTAAAACCTCGACGTAAGATGAAAAAGTCTTGGACATTGGGAGTGCCATTGCAAAAGAAGAAGAAGAATTACAAAGGAAAGAAATTGAGAAAACAATATACAAAATAAAAAAAAAATTGGTGTGTCGTTGTTGTGAAAGCTCTTCAGTCAAAACCTCAATTAACTACAAATATATAACAAACTCAAGTGTAGAGTGGTAAGTAAGGATGTCAATCCTAAACTAAGGTGTGAACATGCTAAAATGAGAAGATAATGAATATGATTCACTTGATTATTATTTTTTTATGTTTTTCAAATATTAAAACAATATTTATGATGGTGAAAATTAAGAAGATACACTAAGTGAGAGATATAAAACAATACTAAAAAGAGTGTGCTAAAACAAGACTAAGTAACTAAAATGAGATATAACAAATTTGACATAACATTGAGTGAGAAAAAATCAAGGAATGAAAATTCACCTCTAATTCATGAGTTAAATGTATTAGATTATTCAAGTTTACTAAGTTCCCAAATATTAATTTATTTCATCAATTGATTCTCATCATTTGACAAAATAAAGTAACATATATTTAGTTAATTCATTTTCCATTCCTACTACTCAAGTGAAGTAGAAAAATTATATAAATCACTCGCTAGAGCAAATTAATATAATTAACTTTAAATCCCAAAAATTAATGTATGGGCATAACAAAATATGATATACTCTAATTAGTGGATCATCCTATCTCTAGTTTGAATCCAAAAATTAAAAGTATATTAGATTTGAATCATTTCTCAAGCATGGTTTACCATCTCTCGATGCATAAACATATGTAAGAATAATAAATTATTAATTAAATGAAACAAAGTAAACAAGAATAATTAATTCATCTAATTGCAATCATGGGGCTTCATTTCACTCCTTGAATGGAGTGATTAACCTAGCATTATCTTCATTCAAGAATAATTTTAAACAAGTAATAGCATAGAATGATTAATAAAAGAAGAATTAATCAAACTCAATTTTGCCTTCAACTTGAAATGGTATCTTCAATTATAATCTCTCAATTTACAATGACTCAATATTTTTTTTGGGTAAAAAAAACTATAAATAAAATTTTCTCTCTCTAACTATCTTCTTGTTCTTCTCCAAGTCTCTAATTCTCTAATCTCTAATTTTCCAATATCCCCAAAAATGGCCTTGAGGTCTTCATTTTATAGTGGTCCATGGAGCTAAAGGGGTTTATTGGTAAAAGGCTAGGGGTGAGCATGTAAATGGGGTGTGTGCACATGAGGTTTGAGAGGTGTGAGGTCATGTGGATGAGGGAACTAAAATAAGATTTGGTTATGGGGTATATTGGGTATAGGTGTTAAAAGATGTAGTTGGGGGTATAATGGGAATTTTAAGTGGGTTTAATAAGACACATGGGCATTTTATTTGGCTTTGGTTTTGTTTGGCAGGTGACCAAAACGTTTTTGGCATTTTGAAAGGGTTAAAAGGCTTTTGGGGATAAATGGGTTTGGTTGGACTCGGCTTGGGATAAAGCACGGGTCGAGTCAACTGGGGTTGGATAGCGAGTTTTCGAATCGTGGTAGTTTTCAGTGTGGATGGTGGGTTGGGGGAGTGGCTCAGCTGGTAAGGGCAGAAGAAGGGGGTTCGTCGGTCGTAGGCGGATGCGTGGTGGGCTCAGGCGAGTTTGGCGGTGGGTCACGATTTGGGAGTGGGTGGAGGGGACAGGGGTTGCGATCGGGTTTCGTTGCTCTCGGGTTTCGTTTTTGGGAATGGATTGGGATGGTGGGTTATGGCGGTTATTGGCAGGTGGAATAAGGGTAATTATTTGGTTAGTTGGTTTGAGTGAGGATCTTTAATGGAGGATGGAGAGAGTGGGGGAAGATGATGATGAATAGTAGTGGGGGTGTTGATTTGGTGTGGTTGAGTGGTGGTGAATAAGGTGGGGATGAGGGATTTGTTTGTGTGTAAGATAGTGGGTAGGTAAGTGGGTGTGAATGGATTTATGTGTAGTTTGTGACCCTAAAAAAAATAAGACACAAAATAAAATAAAATCAACCTAAAAAAATAAAAACTAACTAAAAAATAAAAATCAACTAAGAATAAAAAAATTGACACAACACGACACACTACACAAACTAAAAAAAACACGACTAAAATAAAAACTATAAAAATAAAAACTACCAAATAAAGAAATAAGAACAAATTAAAATTATACTAAACTAACTAAAAACTAAGAAAATATAAAAATTAATATACAGCGCGCTAAAAATATAAAAAAATCCTAAAAATACATATATGACTCAATACAATAATAAAATAAACTCTAAAAACAAAACGACACAAATAAAAATTTAAGTAAAGAAAAATAAAAGAAATAAAAGGGGACAAATAAAACACACGTGGGTTTGGGACAGGCTAAGGCTCAGTTTGGGGTAGCCTAGGGTTACGAGAGAGGGTAATTAGCTCCTGAAATGGCACAGTTGCCTCTAAATTACGTGTTTGAACACCGCAACGTGCATTCAAGCCTGCACAATATACAATAAAGCACATAAGACCATTTTTATTACAAATGAGCGACTAAAATGCATCTATTTGGGGTATAAAATGAACACTTTTTGGTACTTATCACACCACCCCCAACAGAACATTGCTAGTCCTCGGGAAAAAAGATATAAAGAAAGATAAAGATAAGAAACTATTCATGAAGTGAATGGTAAATGGTAGGTGTATGGATGAAAATGTAGTGATCAGAACAAATTTCAAGACATGCGTTTCTTATAACTCGAAAAAGATGTCGTTCTCAGTGATCAAGCCAAAAATGAAGAATAATGAGATCATACAATAATTAAAGTGCGAACCCATTGTGACTTGGAGTTTGCATAAAACACTCTAAAATTGTGAAAGGCACAAATGTCACAAGCTAAAGTGTCTACTAGTAATCCTTAAGGATCTCTTGAGAATTGTAGTACTCTTCAACTCTAAATCGTATTGACGTGATAAGTGCGCAAATTTTGTTGAGTCTAGAAATTCATGGTGCACAATGCCTTGTTATGTATTACATAAGCTACTAGAAAAAATATTCTCTAGCTTGATTCCTAGACTTTTGAAAGATGGATGATAGAATATTTATGTCACTGAATGAGATGAAAGAAACTGCATGAAAATTTAAATATCATGTTTAAAATCAAAAAAAATCAAAAGAGGTACGATTTTGATAAAATTCCTCACCCCAAACAAAAAGAAACATTGTCCTCGATGTTAAGTAAAATGATTTTCAAAATTGAGAGTAGAAGGGTAGGAAAGAGATTACCATAATCAATCTCTAATGAAGGGGACATGTGATGAAACCAAAATAAATGTGTAAGATAGCAAAATATGTACAAGTATATAATCATGATTGAACATTGGGTGGTGTGAAACACCACCCACAAACAGGATGAGACTAGTACAAGAAATCATGGGTTGCCTCCTGATACCGTTAAGTTTAATGTCTTCAGCCAGACCGATCGTAACTCACCCAAAAAGAAATGATAAGCGAGGAGAGAACGGGGGGGCGGGAATTGGGGGATGAGAATCACCTCCAAACAAGACTGAATGGTCAGTCTTCATAAATGGGGTCAACAAGGTCAATCTGTTCTATGTGAGTGGAGCCTAGCTCTAAGAAGGGCTTCAAGCGTTGACCATTTACCTGAAAGAGGCCACCATCCTTGGGATTTTACACGGTAATGGCGCCATAAAGAGTAACTGACTCAACAATAAAGGGACCAGACCACCTAGTTTTTAATTTCCCTGGAAAGAGATGCAATCGAGAATTATACAACAAGACTTTTTTACCAGGGTGGAATTCTTTGCGCATGATGCTTTTGTCATGGATCCACTTCATCTTGTCCTTATACTTCTTGGACAAATCATAGGCATCATTTTTTATTTCCTCCAATTCATTAAGTTGTAGCTTCCTATAGACACCCGCCTCATCAATATCGAAATTAAGGGCTTTAACGGCACAATATTCCTGATGTTCAAACTCGACAGGAAGGTGGCAAGGCTTTCCGAAGACCAAGCGATAAGGAGACATGTCAATTGGAGTCTTGTAAGAAGTACATTATGCCCACAATGCGTCGTTCAAGTGTACACTACACAAAAATGGTCAAATTGGAACCCTTCAACCGGCTAGCCTTATCACGGTCAATAATCGTGATAAAAAAAACACGCATTTTTTGTCACGATCATTGACCGTGACAAGGCCATGATAAGTTCTTATCACAGTCAATGATCGTGACAGTACAGTTGTCACGGACTTGACACGGTCATTGACCGTGACAATCCTATAAAGTTGTCACGTTCAAGGACCGTGACATATCTGTGACAATTCTTTCAGTAAAAAAGCCCTCCCCTTTATTTTTTCCCACCGATTCTAATTCCCTCCATTTCTCTCTCTCTCTCTCTCTAGCGACTACACACACTCTCTCTCTACAACTTCGGTACGTTTTCTCTCTCTATTTCTCCTCCCTTTATGTATATGTGCATGTGTGTATATATGTGTGTGTAAATGTGCATGTGTGTGGAGGGGGAGGGGGTAGTGCTGGGGAAGGGGAGGGGGTGTATGTGCGCACGCGTGTGTGTGTGTGTGTATATGTGTGTGTGTGTGTGTGTGTGTTTGTGTGTGTATATATGAGTGTGTGTGTGTGTATGTGCGTGTGTGTATATGTGCATGTGTATATGTGTGTGTGTGTGTGTGTGTGTGTGTGTGTGTGTTTGTGTGCATGTGGTGGTCAGAGGCAGTGAGGCGGAGGGGGAAAGGCTGGGGGGAAGGGGGTTTGGGGTTGTGTGTGTATATGTGCATGTGTGTGTGTTTTTAATTAAATTTTTATTGGTTTATTAGATATTGCCCCTCATATTGTAGTGCCCCTTGTAAAAGAATTGATTGATTTAATATTGATTGGTTGTTAATTATTTTTGTAAATTAATAATTAATTCCCCTTTCATATGCAAGTAGGATTACCCCGCATTGTAAATTAGTAAATTAATAATTGTATACTTTAATTGTTAGTTTAATTGATGAAAAGAATTAATTGAGTAGATGAATTAGAAGGAGTACGGGATACACATTTGTTGTTGCCATTGCGGTTGGATTATAGTGGATCGATGTTGGGTTGGTTAATTTTAAAAGTGGCATGATCACTGGATTATTGTCCATATGGGGGTGGTATTTTTCAACTTTTTTTAAAATTACTTTGTATAACGAATAATATATATATAGTATGATAATTAAATGAAACATACTTGAAATTACATATAGTGCACATAGATACTAGCCTTCTAGTTCTTATACGTACGCATTCAATAGCCCTTAGACCCGTTCGAGAGTCATTACCCCTGTAATGAGATCTCTCGAATTCTCCCGTTTTGACAGTTTGGGACAGCATAATTTCTATATAATAATATTCTTAGTGGCTTAAAGTTGTTACTTTTGGAAGAAGTTCTGAAGTCGTATCCTAATGTTCTCTAGGTACATACTAGATTGACAAGTGTGACTGTTATTTCAATTGATCAATTGAAATAAAACTCACACTTGTCAATCTACGTTGTATACTTGGAGAACTATGGAGATATGTTGTCGATTTTTTTTCAAATCGTAACAATGTGCACGAGCTATTAATTATATTACAAAAATATGCGGTCTTTAATGGGATAGGACCACTCACCCTTTAGAGGAGATGGAGGAAATAGGAATTTCAATTATAAATTGAATTTGAAATTTAAAAATTGAATAAAAATAAGACATAATTAAATGAAACATACTGTAAATCTAAGTTTTGTTTATATTAATCCATGAATATACGCTTCTTACCTTTAACAGGTGATTAGTTGTGGTAACTGTGATGCGATATCCGAAATACAAAGAGTGGATGGGTGAGACAAATCGAATGGGTGATGTGTTTCGCAGAGATGCTAATGAATTTGTGAAATACGCAAAGAGATGTCATAATGATGAAAAGTTCTCGTGTCCGTGTGCTAGGTGTAAGAATAGTAAGGTGTTTCAGTGGAAAACAGTTTGTTAAGATCGGGTATGCAAGATATTTATCGATTTTTGGGTTTTCACGGTGAATTGAAAGTTCCTTTTGTCCTCGAACAACCTTCACAATAACCTTCAACAAGTAGGATAGATGTAGAAGGGGACTACGTAGATCATAATATGTTAGAGGATTTAATTGATGATGCGTACGGAGTTTATGTTGGAGAGGAGAATGAGGTTACTGATGATGTATAAGGTTTAGGTGCTCATGAAGATATCAAGTCTTAAAGACGGGTGATGTGACATCAAGGCTTTCTCGTCTAACCACTGGATCCTTGTTCGTGGCACAAGAGTATAAAAAGTATCGATTGAACGGTTACGTATTCAGCGCAAAAGTGTACGAGGAAAGTACAAATGTATAGAACTCGGGCATTTCATATAAGGCTCTTACTTTCTTTCGAGCGAGAGCAAAAGATAAAAAACTCGTTGAAGATGAAATGACTTACTATGGTGTAATTCGAAATATATTTGAATTGGATTATATAAGCTTTAAAGAGGTTGTTGTGATACCCCGACTAATTAAATACCGAGTAGCTACTCCTTTATTTAAGTTAATACAAAATGTCAAGTTGGTTCAGTTCATAGCATCACTGTCGAAAACACATATTTAAACAATTACTAGCCACCTAATATTTTAAAAAGTGAGATGTCAATTTTAATTTACTTAGATTAACATGCAACCAATTAAATTATGAGCTAAAGGTAACACAGTCACAATAGAATAATAATGGGAAAAAATGAGTCTGGAGGAACACTCCTCTGAATAATTCAAATACTAAATAACACCAAATACAAAGTCTGAATAATTAATTAATTAACTCTAACACTGAAATAAACTGAGTATGATAAAATTGTCTCTAAAAGAAGTGGGGCGACATGCCCTAACAACTGAAGAAATCTGAAATAGAGTCAATGTAGAAAGTGGAGGCGTCTACTATCGAGGTCCTGTAACTTCCACAACAGCTACAGCACGTCACTGGAATGGAACTCCTAAGCTTGGCGTCCCTGTGGCTGGGCACCTAAAAGGTTCTTACAAGAAAATAGTTTTGAAAGCAAACGGGTCAGAGCCTGAGGTGAAAAAAGTTTAAAATATAGCAAGTGTTTAATAACATTAAACAGTGAATATAAAATACATGTTAGTTACGTGTACTCACATGAGTTACTCACCTCTTAACTAATTGTGCACTCCTAACGTTTTAGTAACCCGTCCTAGTTATGTCACTAACTACTAGTCTATTTCACCACCTGACTTTATGATATAATATGAGTGTCAATACCAGACATTTAAATATATCTGTGAGTCTTCTTTTTTATTTCTCAGATTTACCTAATATAATTATTATATGAATTTCCCATTTTTAACTCTACTAAAAATGTCCCAGGTATTCACATTTACACTTTAAATAAAAGTCCATTTCAATTTCCAGTATATTAATCTCATCATAAATATACAGTAAGGGCACCCCTAGGCTAAGCTGCGGTGCACACATACTCTGCTATCGAATCCTGGTACATCACGTACATAAGGACAACGTATTCTGAATCTCTCAAGAACCATAATGGAGGCGAACATAGTTCACATACCCATGGGTCACGCACATACCTACGCTCCCATGGTCAGCTGACTTATTAACTCACAAATAAGTCATTCACAGCCCTATTCCCTTAAGGTACCAATCTAAATCCCCCCGTAGGCACACAAAGATTAGATGGCCCAGTTCGAAAGCCGACCTCCTGTGATAGCAAGTATGGTAGGTATGTTATACACATAAGTCCATTTACTAAGCAATCACACCACTTAGATATCTTAAAATATTAAATAAGGTATATAATACATTCCTATACCGTTATTCCAATTTTTACATCTTTAAGTCTCCGAATATTATATAATATAGACCGCCGACACATCTCACGTCGTAGTTTCAAGTACCTAAAGCCTAACCCACAAACGTTACCAAGTTTCCTATTATTCCCACGTTTAAATTCACTATTCTTAAGATCCTCATTTCTTCCATTAACCTTATGTTATCCAACTATCTAAAACTTACTCATCAATTCTCAATCTCAAATAGTATCACACTCGTCGAGCCTTATTAAGTTTAATATAATTCCCAATTTGACTTCTAATTATAATTCGAGTTTCACAAATATGCCTACTCGTCTTCCTTGAATCTAAGAGTATTCACAAAGTCCCCACCAATAATTCTCTAGGGTCGAAATTATTAAAATCCAACAAAGGAAAAATATAATTCATTCTGGGAAGGTCGATCAATCGACCTGGGAGTATCGATCGATCGATGGTGGTCGATCGATTGACCTTAGAGTTACGATCGATCGAATGCACCAGATAGGCTACGGCCTGCTTCGTTTTTCAATCCAAAACTTGCCCCAAAACTTCATTATAGGGTATGAAAATATAATCTAATGTTATAGGCTTATCGTACAACCAAAATACATTATTGTTGACGTTTCAAAACCTTTTAATCATCAATCATTGGCATTATATGGATCAAGACTTCAATAAAAATCCTAGTTTTCTATTTTCTTCAAGAACATTGATAAATATCCTCTTTAATTAGTTTTTATATCATCAAAAGTTATATTTGGGGTACTTAATTCGTCCAGAACAGATCTACATTTAATTCCTAACCAAAGTTTAGAGTTTTACATCAAAATCATTGGGTTTTTCATCAAATCTTCCAAGGCAATCATAAAAATCTACACTAAACATGGAGGAAATATTCATTGAACTAATGAAACCAAATCACTTGCCTTAAGTTTGATGTTTTGATTCGTTGCTGGCGTTCAAAGGCTGGTTCTCTCTTCTTTCCGATCACAATTCCGTCCAAAATGGTGGTAGTGGATGGCGGTTTTGGTTTGGAACCCTTTTGGAACTTCTCTCTAACTTTTCTCTAACTCCCGTAGCCCACTCTCTTGTTTTTGGATGATAATGGCCTTAGTGGAGTTTCTAATAATATATAATTAAACTCTAAAATTCGTGGGTCTTAATTCCTTAATTTTTAAAACTATCAAAATACCCTTCCGGGTTGTCGGTTTGGCCTAAAAATGCCCCGGGACCCAAACTAAACCCCCAACTAGTGTTTTCTAACTATCTCGGCCCTTTCGGACACGTTGGCGCACTCAAAATGATCATACGGTTGATAAAAATATAATTTACCTTTTTTAAACCAAATTAAATTAATCTCTAACGCGACTGACACGCGCGTCCCAACTTAATTTCCCAAATTGTCGTATTTATATCTCTAGACAATATATATACTTTCAATACTCATATATTACCATATATACTCAGTAATATTTAACATTATCATCATAATTAAATACCAACTCACATCTCGCTAGTATGTAAATCCGGATTAATTTCCAATTAATTCTCATTTAATTTAATTAATCCATTAAATAAAAATCAACAAAATTACGGGGTATTACATACTTCCCCCCTAATAACAGAATTTCATCCCGAAATTCAGAACTAAAGTGTACCTCGAAAAAATAGCTCTGGATAACGCTCGCGCTCCCATGTGGACTCCTCGGCATTATGATGCCGCCACTGAACACGTAATAATGGTACTATCTTCGACCTCAGTTTCCTCTCACTGTGGTCCAGAATAGCAATCGGCCCCTCCTCGTAGGAACTATCAGGTTGAAGATCGATGTCCTCTAAAGCAATATGAGTATGGGCCAAATCGTCCCTAAGATATCTCCTTAACGAGGAAATATGGAGCACGTCATGAATCCTATGCAAGTGTTCCGGTAACCCAAGTATATACGCTACTAGCCCATTTCGCTCGATGATAGGAAATGGGCCCATATACCTAGGTGCCAATTTCCCTTTCTTCTCGAAACGCATAATCCCCTTCATCGGAGATACTCTGAGTAGCACCTCATCCCCCACCTTGAACTCTCTAAAGAATCTTTTGGCATCGGCATAACTTTTATGTCGGTCTTGAGCCACCCGAATATGGCTCCATATCATCTTTATCCTCATCGAGGTATCCTGAATCACCTCCGGACCAAGAAGCTTGTTATCCCCCACCTTTAACCAACATGCTGGGGAACGACAAGGTCGACCGTACAACGCCTCAAATGGATCCATGCCAATAGTGAACTGGTAGGAGTTATTATAGGCAAACTCCACCAGTGGAAGGTACTTCTCCCAACCACCTCAAAAGTCTAGGATGCACATACGCAACGTGTCCTCCAACATCTGATGCGTCCGCTCTATTTGTCGATCTGCCTGCAGGTGATATGTTGTACTCAGCCGCAACTCTGTACCCATGGCTTCCTGGAAACTCTCCCAAAATCGCGAAACAAAAATCTTGTCTCTGTCCAACATGATATTGAGATGCACCCCGTGGAGTCTCACTATCTCCGCTATGAAAATGTGGGCATATAGTCCCATAGTGTAGTCTGTCCGGGCTGGTAGAAAATGAGCAACTTTGGTCAATCTATTCACAATTACCCATATAGAGTCGTGACCCCTCTGCGAAGTAGGTAACCCCGTGATAAAGTCCATGGAAATGCTCTCCCATTTCCGCATAGGAACCTCTAACGGCTGTAGAAGTCCTGCCGGTCACTGATAGTCCACCTTTACCAGCTAATAAGTGGCACATTTAGAAACGAACTCGACAATATCTCTCTTTATCTCGCTTCACCAGTATTATCGCCCCATATCCTGATACATCTTATCCCCACCAGGATGTACCGGGAAACGTGAGACTCTATCATAACCTCGTGTCGCAAGTCTTTCCCTTCAGGAACAACCAGTCTCCTATTGAAGTGAAAACCCCCATCTGAACTAACGGTATAGGACTCGGCTCCCTCTGCTAGTAAATGAACTATCTGCTCTTGACAAAATGAGTCTTTTGTCTGGGCCTGTATCACTCTCGTAACAATCTACGGCGTAACGATCATTACCGACATGAATGATCGGGCCACTGTGTCCTGGTGTCCCAACTCCTTCCACTTTGCTCTCCACACTTCGGCCACCTCACCTACTGGCCTACGGCTCAACGCGTCTGCTACCACGTTAGACTTTCCCGGGTGGTACTGGATATCGAAATGATAATCCTTCACGAACTCAATCCACCTACGTTGACGCATATTTAATTCTTTCTGCGTGAAGAGGTATTGTAAGGACTTGTGGTTCGTGAATAAACGAAATTCTCCCCTAGGAGATAATGTCTCCAAATTCGTAGAGCAAGTACAACTACTGCTAACTCCAAGTCGTGGGTGGGGTAATTATTCTCGTAAGGCTGAAGCTTACGGGAAGCATAAGCTATGGCCTGACTTTCCTGTTGTAGTACACCTCCAAGTCCTTCAAAGGACGCATCGGTGTAGACTAGATACTCAACTCCCGGTCTGAGCAATGCTAACACTGGCACTGAGGTTAACTTGTCCTTCAACTCATCGAATGCCAACTGACAGGCATCGATCCAGATGAATGGCACACATTTGCGAGCCAGATGTGTCAAAGGACCCGCTATCTTTGAGAAACCCCGAATAAACCTTCTGTAGTATTCTGCCAGGCCCAAGAAATTACGGATCTCTGTCGGTGTTGTGGGTTGTCCCCACTCCCTTACCGCGGATACCTTTCCCGGATCAACAGATATCCCTCTGTCTGAGATGATTTGCCCTAAAAATTGAACCTCCTTCAGCCAAAACCCACATTTCTCATACTTTGCATATAGCTCGTTCTGACGTAGCGTCTGCAAAACCTACGTCAAGTGCTCGGTGTGTTCCTCCTCTGTCTGGGAGTAAACCATAATGTCATCAATGAATACGATGATGAACTGGTCTAGGAACTCTCTGAATAACCTATTCATCAAGTCCATAAACACGGTTGGGGCATTGGTTAGGCCAAAAGGCATAACCCAGAACTCATAGGAACCATATCTCGTCAAGAAAGCAGTCTTCGAGAAATCCTGTTCCCCGATACGTAACTGATGGTATCCCGATCGCAAGTCAATCTTTGAGATGAAGGAAGCTCCTCTCAACTGGTCGATTAAGTCATCGATTCGGGGCAACGGATACTTATTCCGTATCGTGACTTTATTTAACTCCCAGTAATCTACACACAACCTCAAAGATCCATCCCTCTTCTTTACGAACAGCACAGGGGCACCCCATGGCGAAGTACTCCTACGGATAAACCCCTGACCCAACAGCTGCTCTATCTGATCCCGTATCTCTCTCATCTCTACTAGAGCCATACGGTAAGGTGCGCGAGCTATAGGCCGAGTGCCCGGCGTCAAATCGATAACAAAGTCTATCTCTCTACTAGGAGGTAATCCTGGAATATCCTGGAATACCTCAGCAAACTCCCTAACAACTATAATCAAATCTAGTGGTATCACCACTTTCTCAGAGGTCTCCTCTTCTATGTAATACAAGTGAGTGGGCGATCCTCCGTCAAGACGAGGCATCGCCATTAAGAACATCTCTTTCCCGGGTACGGCAAAAATAATACTACTGCTGAAACAATCAATCATGGCTCGATACGCAACTAGCCAATCCATGCCAACGATAGCATCGTACTCAGTCATATCTAACACTAACATATCAGCAGGTAAAGTAAATCTCCCGATCTCGATACCCACACCCCTATATATAAGGGAAATCATAAAACCCCTACTCAATGCTGAATCTACGCAAATAATTGTGCTCTTCGTAGTGTTTAACAACCCTATAGTGTGCACAAATTTTATGGCAATGAAACAGTGTGTGGCCCCCGTATCAAATAAAATACGCCCCATAGTCCCCCTGAATAGAGAACATACCCTCAATAGCGGGTGGATCCTGTGGGACTGCGGCCTGCTGGATCTAATAAACTCACCTGTACTGAAGTTGTCCCTACTGGACTGGGGTTGCTGGGATGGGTGGTAAAGTTGGCATCTGTGGTGGTGCTGGGAGGGCAGCGGGAAACATAGGTCTCTGGGGCTCGTGTCGAGCACCCTGCTGCTGCTGCTGTGGGGCCCTGCCCCTTTCAGGACACTCCTGGAATTTGTGGCCAATCTTGCCACAAATAAAACATTTCATTGCAAAGTTTCCCCCTATCTGACCCTGCTGCCCACGGCCCTAATGACCGTTGCCATTCCTCCCCTAACCATGATGGCCCTGCTGAAACTGCTGTTGTTGGCCCTGCTGACCCTGATGGCTGTGCTGACCCTGCTGGCCATGACGAAAACCTCCCTAACCATTTTTGAAACCTCTAGATCGAAATCTCTTAGAATCCCCCTGCTGGAAACTCTGATCACTCTGCATGTACTGACCCTGAGCTGTCTGTGCCCCGCTGGCACCATTCCCCCCTGTCCTGCCCTAATGGCTGGACACTCCTAATCACTTACCCTCTGATAAGTGAAAGCGGTGGTCCTGGCAATGAAGCACTGCTGCGTTAACCACATCAGAATAAGTGGCCAACGAGAGATTTCCTAGCAAGTGCTGACGGATCCTCCAAGTCAATCCATCCATGAATTTCTGTATCTTCTTCTCTTTGGTCGGAATCTCATCGGGAATGATGTTCAGAAGATTGGTGAACTCGGCCTCATACTCTGCCACTATATTCCCCTCCTGCTTGAGGTTCATCAACTTCCTCCTTATCTCGGTATGAACTGCTGAGGGAAAGTACTTGCGGTCAAATCGCACCCAGAACTCCTGAATGGTAAGAACATCTCTCTCCTTCGCGGTGGTAATGGACTCCTACCACTGCAATGCTGACCCTACTAGCTTAAAAGTAGCTAGTATCTGTCCCTGTACATCCGTACACTCATACATCCTCAAGTGTCTTTGAATGTCCTTCTTCCACTGACTGGACATAACAATGTCGGAGTTACCTGCAAACTCCAGAGGGTGTGCCTTCGGAAAGGCATCACCAACACGCTCCCAAGCAGACGGGAATGAATGAGCCTGAACCAGTGCTACCGTCGCCGCCTGAGGTGATGCCTGCTGCACAACTGCTAAAGCGGCATTCACCACTTGGGCTACAATGGCTGCAACCTCTGCGGCATTCATGGAACCCTGAACTGGTGCAGGCTGTGGCTCGGGCTGAGCATCCCTGGGAACTCTCTGTGCACATCGTGGAGGCATCTGAAATCAGAGAGAAGTCTTATAAGTTCACAGTTATTATCAGAAAATAGTTGAAGAGCGAAATATACACAAACGAGTACAACAATCCTAAAATATAGGGCTCTATATCAAAGAATGCTATGCGAAACATAACAAGATGACAGATCCTAAGGACACTAGAACCTGATGCTCTGATACCACCTGTGACACCCCGACTAATTAAATACCGGGTAGCTACTCCTTTATTTAAGTTAATACAAAATGTCAAGTTAGTTCAGTTCATAGCATCATTGTCGAGAACGTTTATTTAAACAATTACTAGCCACCTAATATTTTAAAAAGTGA
This sequence comes from Sambucus nigra, assembly GCA_949130495.1. NCBI lineage: Eukaryota > Viridiplantae > Streptophyta > Magnoliopsida > Dipsacales > Adoxaceae > Sambucus > Sambucus nigra. Next base: position 370,254,225 of record OX422212.1, read on the forward strand.
GATGTCAATTTTAATTTACTTAGATTAACATGCAACCAATTAAAATATCAGCTAAAGGTAACACAATCACATCACAGTCACAATAGAATAATAATGGAATAAAAATGAGTCTGGAGGAACACTCCTCTTAATAATTCAAATACTGAATAACACCAAATACAAAGTTTGAATAATTAATTAATTAAGTCCAACACTGAAATAAACTGAGTATGATAAAACTGTCTCTAAAAGAAGGGGGGCGACATGCCCTAACAACTGAAGAAATCTGAAATGGAGTTAATGTAGAAAGTGGAGGCGTCTACTATCGAGGTCTTGTAACTTCCACAGTAGCTACAGCACGTCACTGGAATGGAACTCCTAAGCTTGGCGTCCCTATGGCTGGGCACCTAAAACGTTTTTATATGAAAATAGATTTGAAAGCAAACGGGTCAGATCCTGAGGTGAAAACTATTTAAAATATAGCAAGTGTTTAATAACATTAAATAGTGAACATAAAATACATGTTAGTTACGTTCACTCACATGAGTTCCTCACCTCTTAACTAATTGTGCACTCCTAATGTATCAATAACCCGTCCTAGTTATGTCACTAACTACTAGTCTATTTCACCACCTGACTTTACGATATAATATAAGGGTCGATACCAGACATTTAAATATAACTGTGAGTCTTCCTTTTTATTTCTCAGATTTACCTAATATAATTATTATATGAATTTCCCATTTTTAACTCTACTAAAAATGTCCCAAGTATTCACATTTACACTTTAAATAAAAGTCTATTTCAATTTCTAGTATATTAATCTCATCATAAATATACAATAAGGGCACACCTAGGCTAAGCTTCGGTGCACACATACTCTGCTATCGAATCCCGATAGATCACGTACATAAGGACGACGTATTCTGAATCTCTCAGGAACCGTTTCAATAAGTAGCAATCACACATAATGGAGGCGAACATAGTTCACATACCCATCGGTCACGCACATACCTACGCTCCCATGGTCAATTGACTTATTAACTCACAAATAAGTCATTCACAGTGTAAGGACACAAATTTCCAATTGAGTCCTTTGTAGTTTTGGCTCAATTCCGGACAAAAACATTTGAGTCATAGGATAGAGTTCAAGTTTATCCATCCAAGCCTATGACGTGTTTGTTGAAGACGTAGCGGCCAAGATATTAAAGATTCATCAAATGCCGTGTGTCTTGTGCCTCGTTTCTACGTCATCAACATGGTTCCATTGCTCCTAAGGTATGAATGCATTTATATATATATATATATATAGGAGCTTGGAACATTATTTATTGGGTGTATTATAGAAATTTATTTTGGGTGTTAGTATTTTTTTGTTAAACTTTTTTTGAATTCATAGTTCTAAATATTTTGTTCTCGGACACCTTTCAGTAGAAAAATCATATCAAATCCAAAAAAAATCAGAATGACACGAAACTGGCGGTCACGCGTTCGTATCGAAATTATATAAAACCATGGCCTAAGATCTCGTTAGATAGGTAGTTCAAATGACCTCGTTCGAATGAGAAGTCGTTCGAACGAGTTTTCAAACGAGAATTTTTTTTTTCCTTTCTGTCTCTTCGTTAGAAGTCTTGTTCGAACGAGATTTCTAACGAAAAAACAGCGGGAACAGTTTTAAGCCAGTTTTTTACACTTTTCCACTACTTTACCCCACTTCCTTTTTGACATACTTCTTAAGTGCGGGAACTAACTTTTTGAAGACAGCTTTTTCACAATCTAAGAGTCTTTTGAGAGCAAAACTTTTAAGAAAAGGTTCCATGTTTTGTGTTTGATTTTTATGGATTAAACTCATCAAAAATTACATACACACCCATTTATTTAGTTTATTCCAAGTACCTATTGATATATCATTGCTTGGAGACTTTTGGCACCTAGTTTTCTCTACACCAACAAGAAGAGAGTTTGGGTTCTTCTCTACCCCAAAAAAGGAGAAAAGTTTATTGCGGTGTTCTCACTCGAAGAAAGGCTTCGCGTGTGGGTTGACGGTGACCATAGCCCCATCGATGGAGTTCGAGACTGTGGAGGAGTCCACGGTTATACACTAGGCGGAGGTTGAAGACCGAAGGAGCGCGTCAAGGCTTGGACGGACTCAAGTCAATTTGTGTAAGTCCTCTTGTGTCGAGTCTTTGTAAAAACTACCATACTTAGTGAATTCGTGGCTAGGGCCGTCCGAGGTTTTTCCCATTTGGGTTTTCCTCGTACATCCGGCGTAGTGCGATTGATATTTATATTATCTTGCTATATCACCTAGATGCATGCTTAGGACTAAAAGATAAAATTAGTTCAAAATCAAAATCTATTTAATTTGGTGAAAATTTAATGTTTGGGTATGTTCAATTTAATTCAAGTGCAAAATTACTTTATCTTGATAGCATGCAAGTTTAACTTGAATTGGATTAATGTGTGTTTAAGGCTAAATGAAAATTGTGTGTGTAGTTTAATTTCACTTTTCGTTTAGTTTTAATTTTTTCATAAGTTGGTTTGTTCTCTTTAAGAAAAGAAAATTTTAAATAACTTTTGAAAAATTAAAATTTGAACCATTTCATTATATTTGAATTTAAAAATTGGGGGCTTCCACACTTTCACACAGCCCTAAGATCTCGTTAGATAGGTCATTTGAACGACCTCGTTCGAACGAGTTTTCAAACGAGAATTTTTTTTCCTTTCTGTCTCTTCGTTAGAAGTCTCGTTCGAACGAGATTTCTAACGAAAAAACAGCGGGAACAGTTTTTTCCAATTTTCCACTACTTTACCCCACTTCCTTTTTGACATACTTCTTAAGTACCGGAACTAACTTTTTGGAGACAACTTTTTCACATTCTAAGAGTCTTTTGAGAGCAAAACTTTTAAGAAAAAGTTCCATGTTTTGTGTTTGATTTTTATGGATTAAACTCATCAAAAATTACATACACACCCATTTATTTAGTTTATTCCAAGTACCTATTGATATATCATTGCTTGGAGACTTTTGGCACCTAGTTTTCTCTACACCAACAAGAAGAGAGTTTGGGTTCTTCTCTACCCCAAAAAAGGAGAAAAGTTTATTGCGGTGTTCTCACTCGAAGAAAGGCTTCGCGTGTGGGTTGACGGTGACCATAGCCCCATCGATGGAGTTCGATACTATGGAGGAGTCCACGGTTATACACTAGGCGGAGGTTGAAGACCGAAGGAGCGCGTCAAGGCTTGGACGGACTCAAGTCAGTTTGTGTAAGTCCTCTTGTGTCGAGTCTTTGTAAAAACTACCATACTTAGTGAATTCGTGGCTAGGGTCGTTCGAGGTTTTTCCCATTTGGGTTTTCCTCGTACATCCGGCGTAGTGCGATTGATTATTATTTTATCTTTCTATATCACCTAGATGCATGCTTAGGACTAAAAGATAAAATTAGTTCAAAATCAAAATCTATTTAATTTGGTGAAAATTTAATGTTTGGGTATGTTCAATTTAATTCAAGTGCAAAATTACTTTATCTTGATAGCATGCAAGTTTAACTTGAATTGGATTAATTTGTGTTTAAGTCTAAATGAAAATTGTGTGTGTAGTTTAATTTCACTTTTCGTTTAGTTTTAATTTTTTCATAAGTTGGTTTGTTCTCTTTAAGAAAAGAAAATTTTAAATAACTTTTGAAAAATTAAAATTTGAACCATTTCATTATATTTGAATTTAAAAATTTGGGGCTTCCGCACTTTCAAATTGGTATCAGAGCCAAAGTGATAAATTATTTCGTTAAAGATCTTTTAAATAATTTTTGGCTAAAATGGAATTTTCCCCATTTTCAAAATTTTATATTTTCGATGGTTCAAACTACGCGTATTGGAAAGCGCGAATGAAATCGGCACTAAAATCTATCGATGAGAGAGTTTGGATGTCTGTTGTTAACGGGTGGTCCCCACCTACTCATTTAGTAGATAATGAGTGTGTTCCCAAACCCACCGATAGATGGAGTGAGGGTGAATTTAAACTTTCTAACTTTAATTCCCGAGGTTTAAATGCCTTATTTAGCGCTGTCACACCAGATGAATTCCAACGCATTATGAAGTGTGAGACCTCTAAAGAAGCGTGGAATATTTTGCAACTCACTCATGAAGGTACTAGTGGTGTTAAAGCTTCGAAACTTCAAAACCTCACCACTCAATTTGAAACTATCAAAATGAATGAAAAAGAAACTTTTGATGAATTTTATGCTAGACTTTCTGATATTGTTAATTCATCTTTTAACTTGGGAGAGAAAATACCCGACAACCGAGTTGTAAAGAAAATTTTAAGGTCCCTTCCCGATAGATTTATTCCAAAAGTGACCGTTTTAAATTCTTTACCAACTTTAGCCTCTATGAAATTAGAAGAGCTTGTAGGTGATTTACAAACCTGTGAACTAGACATGTTCCCCTCTAAAACTGAAAAGAAAATTGAAAAGGGCGTTGCTTTAAAAGCCCAAAAAGAGGTCAAACAAGTAGTAGAGAGCGAGAGTGATAGTGATTCGGAAGACATGGCTTTGTTTGCTCGTAAATTTAGAAAATTTCTTAAATTTAACAAAGATAAATTTAAAAATGATTTTAAGAAATTTGAAACTTCTAAGTATGACAAAGTCGAGAAGATCCCTAAACCCATTAATGAAAATTTAAATAGGGACGAGTCAAATAGGTGTTTTGGTTGTGAGGGTTATGGCCATAGGTCTTTTGAGTTCCCCACTAAACTAAGGAAAGAGGGTAAGCAACCCATTTCATATAATGCGACCCTTAGTGATAGTGATAAGGAAGAGGGACCCGATTCCCCCACTAAGCCCAACTTTGTGGCTTTTATGGCTAGTCATGTGAGTGATAGTGAGAACTCATCGATTGATGAAACTTTAACACATGACACTTCCGATGTCAAAGTTTTTGATTCCCTTGTTTTTTATGATAGTGAGAGTGGAGAAGAAAGAGAGAGTGAAAATGAAGAAGAGGTTAATGTGAGTGAACTTCAAAATGATTTTCAAGAACTTTATAAAGAATCTATTAAATTGAAAAGAGCTAATTTGAAGTTAGAAGCTAGTTTAAAAGAACGTGTCAAGGTCGTTGATAATAGCATGTTGGTTGAAGACCTTAGGAGACGAGAGAAAGCTCTTCTAGAGAAGCTTGAACATATAGAAGGCGAGAGAGATAGCCTTAGGGGTTTAATGGAATCCTTGAAAAAGGAGCTTCTTGCTTTTGAAGAGCGAAATGTTTTATTAGAGTTTAACATTTTATAATTTCAAAATAAATTAAAAGACTCTAGTAATGTCAAATTTGATTTGGAGTGTCGTTCGGAAAAATTAGATAAAATATTAGGAACGGTCCAAATTAAAAATGGCACTTGTGGTTTAGGCTTCAATACTTGTAATGAATTTACTCATAACGCCAAAACCAATGTTTTAGGAGAATCTACTAGGAAAGTCTTAAGAGATCACTCCTTAGGTAAATCTTTTTGACATGTTTTTACTTGTACACATTGTGGTCGAAAAGGTCATCTTAGAAAATTTTATTTTGATCTTAAACGTATTCCTAGAAAATCCCAACATAAAGAAACCAAGGTAGTTAAAATTCCTGCACCCCAAGATAGTCATTCTTCATTAATTTGGGTTAGGAAATCCGACTTGGTTGCCTTGCAAAATGGGGTTTTTGATTCTCATTTACTTTCACATGCTTCCTCCCTTGCTAAATCTAAAATATGAATGTGTTAGTGTTTGCATACTTTAGCTTTTGTACTTCATGCTATATTCACATGCTAAATGTATGCTTGTTTAATCATTTTCTAGTCTATGCTCCATGCTTATCACATGCTAGAATTATGATTTTTGTTTATCTTTTGTATTATATTTCCTTCATTTTGTTTGCATTAATTGAAAAATACAAAAATATTTGTGTTTATCATTTGGATTTTATCTCTTGGTAATTTAAGCTTAATAAAAAAATTCAAATGATTTTTCTTTGACTTTTGAGTATATATTATTTATTTTGGTTAAAAATTTCAAAAACTCAAAAAGATTTTATTTTGTGTGTAGTTTAGTTTGACACACTTTATGTGGCATACACTTGTGTTTGAATCCCTCCTTTAACGCTCCCACGTGGCTAGAACTTTTGGTTTAGATTGTCAATCCTTAAAATGTTCTTTACCATATTTTTTATGGAGAAGTTGAATTTTGTGTTGGTCAAATGGATTCTATTTTTATATGTCTCTATTCACACATGCACGAGCTCTTTTGAAATTTTAACTTCATATGTATATTTGAGCTATGTGAGGTGTTCTCCTACCAATCTTGTCATCTACATATTTGTGACTTAGGAGGACTAGTGCATGTCAAAATCCGTTGCATGTGAGATTTGTGTGAAAAATGAAAACATGATAAACAAAAATGTGCACGGGGAAGGGCTCCGAAAGGACTAAGTGATCCTTTGCGATTGTAAGCCACCGTTTTGAATGGACCTAAAAGAAATACGTGGTCCAAAGGCCTAAAAACAGAAAATACGGCATTAACAAGAAAAATAATTTGCCAAGGCCTATGTTTGATTGATATATTCATTCAAATTTAGTATAAATGCATATTGAGGAAGATTGGATGGTATATCAACGGTTTGCACAATGTCCGTTTATCCTAGTTGCGTATTTCATGTCATGACTCTATTGGTTTGTTGAATCATCAATATGCTACGCTTGTATGCATTGTGTATGTTTGTTCATTGAGTTCAATTTATATTTTCACATGAGGTTATATTCAAATGTGATGAAGTTTGCAATCAATTGAGAACTCCGTGAACATGTTTTATGTGATTGGGTCTAAATTTAATCGTTACTAGTTCACACCCCAACACTTCCATTTCTATATGACACATTTTTGCAATACGAGTGTGAAAGACTCCTATTATATTTAGTGTGTGTCATTTGTGTGTTTATATCTATATATGTGTACTTGAGTCTCTTTGATATATATTATGTATACATATATTTGATATTTTTGTTTAGTCTTTGCTTTGATTTCTAATCCATATATGCTTTAATTCATACTTGGTATCCATCTTATTGCATTCTTTGTTGATATCACGTGCTTAATAATTTATATATCATATTGGTATCATTTTATTGCATCCTAGTTGGTATCCGATGTTATCGTTTGGATTAGTTGAACTTTTGTTGCCCATATGATTTAACGTTCTCATCACTATATGCACAATTACATGTTTTAGCTTGTTATCCCATTCTTTTATCCCTTTCTTAGTTTAGAGGGTTTATATGCTTTATTTGGGGTATATAAGTTACTGCTTTGATTCTTTAGCCTTTGTCTATTCCTGAACAAAAAGGGGGAGAATGATAGGGGGAGAAATGGTATCTAATCCGAATATTATCGTATCTTAGTTTGGGGGAGATTTATCTTAGGCGGAGACGTCTCTAAGTAGGTCATTTGTTTGATAAAGGGGAGAATTAATTTAGGGGGATTAATGCAGCCAGTGAAGGGCCTTAATGCAGCCAGTGGTCCAGGTGTTGATGGTTTTAATGGCTATTTTGTCACCTTCTTCTGGGAGGATATCAAATTGGATGTTCTCAAGGCTGTTCACAGTTTTTTTGCAGGATATTCCCTCCCAAAGGTGACTACCTCTACTAAAATAGTTTTGATCCCAAAAAAGGAGAACCCTCTAACTTTTAATGATTTCAGACCAATTAGTATGCAAAACTTTATCAATAAAATATTCTCTAGAATATTGAATGATAGAGTAGCTACTATTCTTCATAAAATCATTTCTCCTTCCCAATCAGGTTTTATTAGAGGTAGACTTATTACAGAGAATGTTCTATTGGCCCAAGAATGTATATCTAGAATTCATAATAAAAACTTTGGAGGTAATATCTTATTGAAGATGGATATGGCTAAGGCTTATGATAGAGTGTCCTGGTTGTTTCTTATCAAAGTTATGAGAAGGATGGGCTTCTGTGAAATATGGTTGGATATGGTTTGGAGATTGGTTTCCAATGCTTGGTTTACAGTCTTGATCAATGGAGAAAACGCAGGCTTCTTCAAATCTTCTAGAGGGTTAAGGCAAGGGGACCCTCTGTCCCCAAGCCTTTTCATCATAATGGCAGATGCTCTCTCTAAAAACCTGGATAAACTTATGTCTAATCCCTCTTATGTGGGATACAAAATGCCAATTGGCAGCCCCTGTTTTAACCATTTGTCTTTTGCAGATGATATCATCATATTTAGCTCAGGATTGAGGAGGGAAGCAAAGCAAATTATGAAGGTGTTAAGTCAATATGAACAGGTGTCAGGCCAACTCATTAATAGATCCAAAAGCTATTTAATGGTCTCTAAGAATCTAAGTTCTAGAATGGTTAACAATCTGAAGGACAGTACTGGAATGCAGGTTAAAGAAGATCCTATTACCTATCTAGGCTGCCCTATTTTCAGTGGAAGAAAGAAGATCATTTTCTTTGAAGATTTGGTTCAAAAAATTAAGAGTAAAATACAAGGCTGGAAGTCCAAATGTTTGAGTACAGGTGGTAAATTAGTTCTCCTCAAGTCAGTTCTTTCCTCCATCCCAATGTACCTGTTATCAGCTATTAGTCCTCCCAAGGCTATTTTTAAAAGAATAAACTCTCTTTTCTCAAAATTCTTTTGGAGTTCTAATTTTGGCGATCAAAGGCATCAATGGTGTAGTTGGGATCAGATTGCAAAACCTATTAACGAAGGTGGATTGGGTATCAGACTTCTTAAAGATGTATATTCAGCTCAAAGTATGAAGTTGTGGTGGCATTTCAGAAATCAAAACTCCCTGTGGGCTAAATTTATGCAAGCAGCCTACTGTAGGAATCATCACCCGACAGTTGCTCCAATGAGGGGGGGGAGGCAAACATGGAATAGAATGTGTTCTATCAGAGATAAAGCAGAAGAGTATATGGAGTGGATTATAGGGGAAGGGAATATTAATGTTATCAAAGATAATTGGGGCATAGCTGATTGTAAGAATGCTACAGAAGTCGAAGTAGGTCTTTTAAAAGATTTTTGGTTACCAGATAGAAAATGGAATAAGGAAAAGGTTATGAACTTCTTCAAGCCAGACATTGTTGTTCAGATGCTAAATTTTCAAGATTTTTTCCCTAACTTACCAGACACTCTGATCTGGAAGCCATCTACTTCTGGATCTTTTTCCACTTCTTCAGCTTGGAGTCTAAGTAGAATTAGAGGAGTTTCAAGCATGAGCACAAAATTTATATGGCATAGTTCCCTTCCAGCGAAAATTTCAGTATTTATGTGGAAACTTATGCATAATCTTCTTCCTACAGATGAGAAAATTAAATCTATTGGGATTAGAGGTCCCTCTAAATGCCAATGTTGCTCGTGTCCGCAAGAAGAAACAACTGATCATATTTTCGAGAAGGGATACATAGCAGACTCAGTTTGGGATAATATTACTAAAGAATATGGTATTCAAAGAAGTAAAGGTGGCGGCTTCCGAAATCAATTATTTCAATGGTGGTTGTATGGGGTTAAATTAAACCATGGTGTCTCTATTATTGTCCCTGCCATAGTTTGTTGGTGCTTATGGTGTTTGAGAAATAAATGCAAGTACGATGGAGGCAGTCCTAGGGTGTCTTCTGTTCTCTTTCAAATTCATCTTCAGATTCAATCAATGTCAGCTCCAAAAATTTCAAAAGTTATCAATAAGAGGTTGCAGATCAAATGGGATTTTCCCCCATCAGGAGTTCTAAAGTTAAATATTGATGGAAGTTCAAGAGGGAATCCTGGCTTGGGAGGAGGTGGAGGTATTCTTAGAAATCATTTCGGGGATACGGTATGGGCTTTTAGTTTTCATTTTGGAGAAGTTACTAATATGGAAGCAGAGGCTTTAGCGCTTTTGAAAGGTGTGGAGCTATATAATGTTTTGTCAGATTATTATCTCATTATAGAAAGTGATTCAAGAATCCTTGTATATTGTCTTTCTAGTAAATGTTCTATCCCATGGAGAATTAAATGGCATGTTCACAAGATTCAGAGTATTCTAAAGGGATTAAAGTTCAAGATTGTTCATATCTATAGGGAGGCAAATCAGGTAGCAGACTTCCTTGCAAAATTAGGCAGCTCTCAACTGTCAAACACTAGTTCGCATTTGTCAATTGATTTTCCAAAGGATCTAAAGGGTTTAATTAGAGTGGACAAATGGAGTTATCCTTCTTTTAGGAATGAGTAGAAGTCATTGGTGCATAGTATTAGTTATAGGTTTCTTTAAGTTTGATTTAGTTTCCTCGGTCATTTATTTCATTGTAAGGGTTCTATGCTATAAAGAACCTCATTTGCTTTTTCAGTCAATTTTTTTCTCTTGTTTCTTCCAAGGATGTTAGCTATTTAGAAGAGGCTAGTTCTTCTACCCCATATGAATAAATTGTAATCTTTGGAAAAAAAAATTTAGGGGGATTAATTATTTAATTGCATTTAATATTTTGATATTCCCTATGCGTTTGATAGTTTGGTTAAGTGTGCAGGAATACTTTTAAATGGCAACATTCAACATCGGCAAAGATATTGATCCTTGGGTTGTTTGCGTCAAGCATTGTATTTTTATTTCGGGTGGGACATTGTTTTTGAGGCTAGTGAGCTTGACGGCCCTTTAGGATTTTTATTTAGTTTTTGTCCCGGAATAGCCAAAGGGGGAGATTTGTAAGGACACAAATTTCCAATTGAGTCCTTTGTAGTTTTGGCTCAATTCCGGACAAAAATATTTGAGTCTTAGGATAGAGTTCAAGTTTATCCATTCAAGCCTATGACGTGTTTGTTGAAGACGTAGCGGCCAAGATATTAAAGATTCATCAAATGCCGTGTGTGTTGTGCCTCGTTTCTACGTCATCAACATGGTTCCATTGCTCCTAAGGTATGAATGCATTTTAATATATATATATATATATATATATATATATATATATATATATATATATATATATATATATATATATATATATATATATATATATATATATATAGGAGCTTGGAACATTATTTATTGGGTGTATTTTAGAAATTTATTTTGGGTGTTAGTATTTTTTTGTTAAACTTTTTTTGAATTCATAGTTCTAAATATTTTGTTCTCGGACACCTTTCAGTAGAAAAATCATATCAAATCCAAAAAAAATCAGAATGACACGAAAATGGCGGCCACGCGTTCGTATCGAAATTATCTAGAACCATGGCCTAAGATCTCGTTAGATAGGTCATTTGAACGACCTCGTTCGAATGAGTTTTCAAACGAGAATTTTTTTTCCTTTCTGTCTCTTCGTTAGAAGTCTCGTTCGAACGAGATTTCTAACGAAAAAACAGTGGGAACAGTTTTTTCCAATTTTCCACTACTTTACCCCACTTCCTTTTTGACATACTTCTTAAGTATCGGAACTAACTTTTTGGAGACAACTTTTTCACATTCTAAGAGTCTTTTGAGAGCAAAACTTTTAAGAAAAAGTTCCATGTTTTGTGTTTGATTTTTATGGATTAAACTCATCAAAAATTACATACACACCCATTTATTTAGTTTATTCCAAGTACCTATTGATATATCATTGCTTGGAGACTTTTGGCACCTAGTTTTCTCTACACCAACAAGAAGAGAGTTTGGGTTCTTCTCTACCCCAAAAAAGGAGAAAAGTTTATTGCGGTGTTCTCACTCGAAGAAAGGCTTCGCGTGTGGGTTGACGGTGACCATAGCCCCACCGATGGAGTTCGAGACTGTGGAGGAGTCCACGGTTATACACTAGGCGGAGGTTGAAGACCGAAGGAGCGCGTCAAGGCTTGGACGGACTCAAGTCAATTTGTGTAAGTCCTCTTGTGTCGAGTCTTTGTAAAAACTACCATACTTAGTGAATTCGTGGCTAGGGCCGTCCGAGGTTTTTCCCATTTGGGTTTTCCTCGTACATCCGGCGTAGTGCGATTGATATTTATATTATCTTGCTATATCACCTAGATGCATGCTTAGGACTAAAAGATAAAATTAGTTCAAAATCAAAATCTATTTAATTTGGTGAAAATTTAATGTTTGGGTATGTTCAATTTAATTCAAGTGCAAAATTACTTTATCTTGATAGCATGCAAGTTTAACTTGAATTGGATTAATGTGTGTTTAAGGCTAAATGAAAATTGTGTGTGTAGTTTAATTTCACTTTTCGTTTAGTTTTAATTTTTTCATAAGTTGGTTTGTTCTCTTTAAGAAAAGAAAATTTTAAATAACTTTTGAAAAATTAAAATTTGAACCATTTCATTATATTTGAATTTAAAAATTGGGGGCTTCCGCACTTTCACACAGCCCTATGTCCTTACGCTACCAATCTAAATCCCCCCGTAGGCACACAACAATTAGATGGCCCAGTTCGGAAGCCGACCTCCTGTGATAGCAAGTATGGTAGGTATGTTATACACATAAGTCCATATACTAAGCAATCACACCACTTAGATATCTTAAAATATTAAATAAGGTATATACTACATTCCTATACCTCTATTCCAATTTGTACATCTTTAAGTCTCCGAATAATATATAATATTGACCGCCGACACATCTCACATCGTAGTTTCAAGTACCTAAAGCCTAACCCACAAAGGTTACCAAGTCTCCTATTATTCCCACGTTTAAATCCACTATTCTTAAGATCCTCATTTCTTCCATTAACATTATGTTATCCAACTATCTAAAACTTACTCATCAATTCTCAATCTCAAATAGTATCACACTCGTCAAGCCTTATTAAGTTTAATATAATTCCTAATTTGACTTCTAATTATAATTCGAGTTTCACAAATATGCCTACTGGTCTTCCTTGAATCTAAGAGTATTCATAATGTCCCCACCAATAATTCTCTAGGGTCGAAATTGTTAAAATCCAACAAAGGAAAAATATAATTGATTCTGGGAAGATCGATCGATCGACCTGGGAGTATCGATCGATCGATGGTGGTCGATCGATCGACCTGGGAGTAACGATGGATCGAACGCACCAGATAGGCTACGGCCTGCTTCGTTTTTCAATCCAAAACTTGCCCCAAAAATTCATTACAGGGTATGAAAATCTAATCTAACGTTATAGGCTTATCGTAGAACCAAAATACATCATTGTTAATGTTCCAAAACCTTTTAATCATCAATCATTGGCATTATATGGATCAAAACTTCAATAAAAACCCTAGTTTTCAATTTTCTTCAAGAACATTGATAAATCTCCTCTTTAATTCGTTTTAAATCATCAAAAGTTATATTTGGGGTACTGAATTCGTCCAGTACAGATCTACATATAATTCCTAACCAAAGTTTAGAGTTTTACATCAAAATCATTGGATTTTTCATCAAATCTTTCAAGGCAATCATAAATTTCTACACTAAACATGGAGGAAATATTCATTGAACTAATGAAACCAAATCACTTGCCTTAAGTTTGATGTTATGATTTGTTGCTGGCGTTCAAAGATTGGTTCTCTCTTCTTTCCGGTCACAATTACATCCAAAATGGTGGTGGTGGGTGGTGGTTTTGGTTTGGAACCCTTTTGGAACTTCTCTCTAACTCCCGTAGCCCACTCTTTTTTTTGGCTGATAATGGCCTTAATGGCTTTTCTAATAATATATAATTAAACTCTAAAATTCGTGTGTCTTAATTCCTTAATTTTTAAAATTACCAAAATACCCTTCCGAGTGGCCGGTTTGGCCTAAAAATGCCCCGGGACCCAAATTAAACCCCCGGCTAGTGTTTTTTTACTATCTCGACCCTTTTGGACACGTTGGTGCACTCAAAATAACCATACGGTTGATAAAAATATAATTTACCTTTTTTTAAACCAAATTAAATTAATCTCTCACGCGACTGACACGCACGTCCCAGCTTAATTTCCCAAATTATCGTATTTATATCTCTAGACAATTTTAATACTTTCAATACTCATATATTACCATATATACTCAGTAATATTTAACATTATCATCATAATTAAATACCAACTCACGTCTCACTAGTATTTAAATTCGGATTAATTTCCAATTAATTCTCAATTAATTTAATTAATCCATTAAATAAAAATCAACAAAATTACGAGGTATTACAGTTATATTTTAATGTGACTGGGTAAGAGTTGAGGATAAAAATGCTTGTAAATTTGATTTTGTCACCAATTTGATCATGGTTGACTTGTCCAAGTTGAAGAGCAATGACAACGTGAGCGATGAGCCGTTTGTTTGTGCATTTCAAAAGGTTAACCAAGTGTTTAACTTAGAGTATATCAACAATGAGCCATGGTCAATTGTCATACACGTGCCAAAGCGTCTAAATAGTAGTGTGGATGACTTGGTTTCTCCTACCGAATATCAATTCATTTTTTATGATAACCCGAATTTGAAACAATTTTTTAATTTGTAATAAATATTCCAATTTGTACTTTATCAATACATTTTTAATGCTTTTGATTGATTTGCACTTTATCATTTTCACTCTTGTGTAGTGTGCGTGTGTGTGGGTAGTAGGGGTGGGTGTGGGGATGTTTCGGATTTTTAGTAATTGTACATATTATGAGCTAGATGTTGTTATTTTGGAATTCAGAATTGAGGTGTTAAACAGTAACAATTCATTTGGATTTGTAGTAATTGTACATATTTGCATGTCTTCTTCTAATTCATTTTGATTTGTACTAATAACAACATTTTTTTTTACAGAAAATGTCTCCTTCGGGTATTAAGGCGAGGATGATGATGATGCTGATTATGATGATGTCGTCTGGGCTCGGTGGTAGTGGAGGCGACGAGGGCTTCTCATCCCCTAGGCTCCTCAAATATGGAAAATTGGGGATGTCCATCGAGAACAAGACGGGGCTATTAGTGAGATCCCTCGATTTGGTAAAGATGATCATCGGTCCGGGGTACACTAATTAGAGGGAGGTGCCAAATGAGCTCAAGTTAGTTGTTTGGGTGGCACTACAGGTAATGCATTTATATTTATATTTATATGAATATTTCAATTTCATTTTCGATTTCGATTTTGATTTCGATTTCAATTTTATTTTATTTTTATATTTATATTTATATTTATATTTATATTTATATTTATATTTGTTAGACAGGAACAATTATGCCTAGATTCAAAGCTATGTGATTCCGTCTGGGAGCAGTTAAGGGAGCAACACAAGGCGTGGAAGAAAAATATGCGCACACGGTACTTTGGGAAGCCCCAAAAGTCCGTTATCCGAATGTGTGAATTCGTCCCACCGAAGGAGCCGATTTCATTGGCACAATGGAAAAAGTTCATTAACAATGAGATCAGGGAGCGATAATTGGCATCTCTCTAATCGGGGACGGAAAATCGGGCAAAAAAGACGGACATGCACTACTCCGGTCGGACGTCTTATGCCGAGGTGGAGCATAGGATGATGGTAAGATTTAATTTTTCTATAACTACATAAATATATTATTCTGCATTATTTTACTTTGCGGGACCGATACTAATTTTGATTTATTTTATTTCAGGGGACAAGGAGTGGCCCTAGGGGTAGGCCACATAGGCTCGATACTTATTTGGCTATTCGACGAAGAAGGGGAAGGATAAGGAGGTGTCCCCGAGCGTTGCGGCCACGATTGTAAGTAATCCGACAGTTTACTTTTTGTTAATTACGTTATAAGTTTTTTACTTATTTATTTTACTAATCATGTGCTTTTTGTCGTTTCAGGAAAATCTTAAGGAAGTGTATGAGTCGCAGTCTGATGCTGACAAGGCACCTTTGTCCATAGACACACTCAGCCAAGTGTTTGGCGCTGATCGCAAGGGGAGGAAAAGGGGGTGAGCTTGCGGGAGGCCAAATCTAGGATCATCGTATTGGAGACGAGCGACACTGGGTTGGCTCAAAGGGTGGACTGACATGATGCGAAGCTGTCCCGTTTGGAGGCGAGGGTTCAAGATATGTTCTCATTCATGAAGCGTTCGTTGGGCGAAAATTGTAAGGGGAAAGGGAATGAGAAGGTGGTGGAGGAGGAGGTGCAGGAGGACGAGATGCAGGAGGACGAAGATGATGACCTCGCTGCTTCAGCGCCGACACATGCGGACTTTGATGATCCACTCCCCTATTTGGCTCCCTTCAACAGCCCGATGTCGACACTTGGTCAGCCAAGCGTGTTTATACTGGAAATATTTGATGGCCAACGGATAAGGCAGGGGTTGAGGGATCATAATACCGTCCAAGGTATGCCAGTTCATGGATGTTCGCTTTCAGACATCGAGTCCAAGGTGCTCGTCACGCATGTGATGCCTGGAAAGGAGAACTGTTGGAACACGAGGCCCCAATTTTTAAAATCTTACTACAAAAAGTAATTTCAATTTTCTTTTAAAGATGCGGAAGCTAGATGGTTCAATTAAACAAATTAACTAATTTTAATTTCTTTCCAAATTAACATTAAACAAAGTTCAAAGTGAAATTAAATTAATCAACAAAAGAATTTTTCACTTTAACAACATAATTCAATCCAATTCCTAGAAATTTGCCTAAGTCATATTTTCAATATTACCAATTTAGGCCAAACCAATTTTAACAAATTAAATGATGACTTGAATCAAATTAACATTTACCCAAATAATTATGTAGCACCAAATTAAACATCAGTAGTGATTTAAACCAATTTTATCTTTTTACTTAAGCATGCGTTCTAGTTAATTTTATAAAAGATAAAATAAACAATTAACCACTACACCGTGATGTATGAGGAAAAACCCACAATGGAAAAAAACCTCGGACGGCCCTAGACACAAATTCACTGATTATGGTTTTACAAGTACAAGACACGAAAGACTTACAACACTCAAATTGACTCTGTCCAAGCCCCGACGCTTCTTCTTGTACACACCTCCGCCTAAAGAATAACCACATAACTCCACCGCAGTCTCGAAATCTACCGATCGGACTTTTTCAGTCACCGCCACCCGAAAAAGGAGCCTTTCTCCAAGTGTGTAAGTCAACTCAAACAAACTTCTTCTTTGTGGGATTTAGAAGCAAACCCAAACTTCTCTTCAACTCGGTAAAGAAAAACCCGGTGCCAAACACTCCAAGCAATGACATATATATATATATATATATATATTGAAAGTTGGAATATACAATATGCATGTAAAAGTGTTAAAGGAATTTTTCTTGAAGAAATGAACACTCAAAACATGAACTTTTTCTTTTGAAGTTGAACTCTCCAAAACTCTCTCTAGGAGATGGAGGATAGTGAAAAAGTTGGTTCAAAAGAGTTGGTTTCCGCACTAAGTAGTTTTATAAAAAGATAGTGGGGAAAAGAAGTGGGAAAAGTGGGAAGATTGTCAAAAACGCCTAAAATAACTGTTCCTCGCAAATTTTGTTCGAATGACTTTTCGTTCGAACGACTTTTTGTTCAAACGACTTTACTAACGAGGTTCTAGAAAGGAAAAATGAAGTTCATCAGAAATCTCGTTCGAATGACCTGGCAATCTTGTTTGAACAAGATTCCAGGTGGTTCGAATGACATGTCAGAAAAATAAAATATTATTTTTTAAGCCCAAAACTTTTGATGGAAAGTTCTAAAAAATATTTTCTAAGTAAAAACAAAGTCGTTAAAATTAATGTATAAAAATTATAAATTAAACCCAATAAAACTTGTTCCAAGATCCTATATAAATATATAATTCATTCATACCTTAGGATTAAACGAAACAAATGTTGTTGACGTAGAAACGAAGCACAACAAACTCGGCATATGATGAAGCTTTATACTCTTGGCCGCAACGTCTTCAACTAACACGTCATAGACTTGAATGGATAAAGATGAACACTATCCTATGACTCAAACATTTTTGTCCAGAATTGAGCCAAAACTACAAAGGATTCAATTGGAAATTTGTGTCCTTACAAATCTCCCCCTTTGGCTATTCCGGTACAAAAACCAACAAAAAATCCTAAAGGGCCGTCAAGCTCTACAAGACTTAAAAAAATTACACCCAAAATGAAAAATACATAACTTGACTCAAACAACCCTAGGATTAATATCTTTGCCGATGATGAAAGTTGCCACTTAGAGGAATTCCTGCACACTTAAGCAAACTATTAAACGCATAGGGAATATCAAAATATTAAATTCAATTGAATAATTAATCTCCCTAAATTAATTCTCCCTTTTATCAACTATGATTAACCTAAGAAGATAGCGCTCTCCCCCTAAGTTAAATCTCCTAAACTAAGATACGATTACAATAGGATTAGATACCATTTCTCCCCCTATCATTCTCCCCCTTTTTGTTCAGGAATAGACAAGGGCTAAAGAATTAAAAAAATAACTTATCTCCCCCAATTAAAAAAGATACTCCCCCTAAACTAAACAAGGGATGAATAGAATGGTATAACAAGCTAGACATGCAATTGTGCAGAAAGTGATGAGAACATTAAAGCACATGGGCAACTAAAATTCAACTAATCCACATAAAGATATGAATATCAACTATGATGCGATAACAAAAGATATCAATTAATTGTAGTAATCTGCGCATGTGATATCGAAACAAAATTCGTAACAAGATAGATACCAAAAATGAATTAAATGCATAAATGAACTAGCTAATCATGGCAAAGACTCAAAAACAAACAAAATATCATATATATGTATACACAATAGAGACAAACTAAGCATAAGTATACACCTATAGATATAAACACCAAAATGACACAAAACTAAATAACATAAGTTTTTCACACTCTTAGAGCATAAATGTGTCATATGGAAACGGAGGTGAAGGGGTGTGAATAATATACCAATGAATTAAAACCCAATCACTTAAACGTGTTCACGTAGTTCGCATTTGATTGCAAAATTTTATCAACTAGAATTTAGCCTTTGTGTGACAGGATAAAATGAACAAATGAACAAACAAACACAGTGCATACATGCCTAGCATGTTGATGATTCTACAAACCAATAGAGTCATGACATTGAAAGCGCAACTAGGATAAACGGACATTGTGTAAACCGTTGATATATCATCCAAACTCCCTCAATAAGCATATATATTATTCTTTTGAATGAATAAATCAACTAAACAAATTAGGCCTTGGCAAATTATTTTTCTTTTAATGCCATATTTTCTTTTAAGCCTTTGGACCACATATTTCTTTTAGGTACATCCCAAACGGTGGCTTACTCATAAAGGATAATATTTTTCCTTTCAGAGCCCTTCCCCGTGCATATTTATACATATATTTTTTTTATCTCACAAATTTCACGTGCAACGGATTTTGACATGCACTAGTCCTCCTGGGTCATAGTATGTATATGACTAGATTGATAGGAGAACACCTCACAAAGCTCAAATATAACATATGATGTTAAGGTTCAAAAAGCTCATGCATGTGTGTAAAGGCATATAAAAGTGAATCCATTAAGCAAGTCAAACTTAAGCTACTCCATGTAAGCATGATAAAGAACATTTTAAGGATTAAAATTCTAACCAAAATTTCTAGTCACATGGAAGAGAAATGAGGATTCAAATACAAACATATGCCACAAAATGTGTGTAAGACCAAAATACACACAGAATAAAATCTTTTTGAGTTTTTCAAATTTTTAACCAAAAATAGAAATATTTACTCGAAAGACACAAAAAAAATCATTTGTATTTTTCATTAAGCATATATTACGAAATGGGTAAAACACAAATGATAGAGAAAAATCTTTTTGTATTTTTCATTTAAGGCAAACTAAAATGAAAGGAGTATAATATAAAAGATAAACAAAAATCATAATTCTATCATGTGATTAAGCATGGAGCATAGACTAGAACATGATTAAAAAAAGCATACAATTAGCATGACAAAATAGCATGTAGTACAAAAGCTAAAGTATGCAAATGAAACTAACACATTCAACCTTTAGATTTTACAAGGGAGGAAGCATGTGAAAGCAAATAAGAATCAACAAATCTAATATCTAGCGCGTCTAAGAATGATTTCCTAACCCATATAGATGTATATTTAAAATGATGGGGTTTGGGAACTAATGAAATGCTAGACATAGACTTCCTAGGGCTTCTTTTAAGATTAAAACAAAATGACCTAACGTGACATTTCCCACCACAATGCAAGCATGTGTAAACACGAGAAATGTTACCTAAGGTGTGACCTTTTCTAAAGTCCTTGGATAAAGTTGACCCTCTAAAACAAATAATGGTCTTAGCTTTAGCAACGAAAGTATTTGAACAAGATGAGCTAGAACCATTACAACTACTACTCGAGTCTTGTAGATTATTTTTCATTTTTAACATTTCGGACTCAAGAAATAAATTAGACTCCTCAAATTTACGGGACTCCTTCTTTAAATTTTCAATTACACCTAGAAGGGTATCACGCTCCCCCTCAATGTGAGCAAACTTGTACCTAAGAGTCTTTTCTCGACAATCACTCTCTTTCTTGGACATTTCTAAAATATTAGAATTGTAATTTATTTCCATGACCTTTTCACAAAAAATATCTTTTTGAGATAGGGAGATTTGTAAAAACTCAATTTTAGCTTTAAAACAAGAATTTTCATTTTCAAGAAATTTAATTCCTTTTGCAAATCTCAAATTTAATTCTCTTAATTTTTCATTACACTTATTAAGCCCATTAAATTCCTCTCGAATAGCAAAAACTTCATTATCATTAGAAATAGACAAATTATTCGTAAGACGTCCCATCGAGAGAGAAAAAAATGAGAGTAAGTAAAAAAATGAACCACGTAAAAATTACAAGGACACAAAAATTGTAAAAGCCGAAAAACGGATCTTTGAAGCGATAAATTAGTGCTCTGGCTCTGATACCACTTGTTGGAACACGAGGCCCCAATTTTTGAAATCTTACTACAAAAAGTAATTTCAATTTCCTTTTAAATATACGGAAGCGATATGGTTCAATTAAACAAATTAACTAATTTTAATTTATTTCCAAATTAAAATTCAACAAAGTTCAAAGTGAAATTAAATTAATCAACAAAAGAATTTTTCACTTTAACAACATAATTCAATCCAAGTCCTAGAAATTTGCCTAAGTTATATTTTCAATATTACCAATTTAGGTCAAACCAATTTTAACAAATTAAATGATGACTTGAATCAAATTAACATTTACCCAAATAATTATGTAGCATCAAATTAAACATAAGTAGTGATTTAAACCAATTTTATCTTTTTACCTAAGCATGCGTTCTAGGTGATTTTGCAACAGATAAAATAAACAATTAACCACTACGCCGCGATGTACGAGGAAAAATTCACAACGGGAAAAAACCTTGGACGGCCTTAGTCATAAATTCACTAAGTATGGTTTTATAAATACAAGACACGAAAGACTTACAACACTCGACTTGATTCCGTCCAAGCCCCGACGCTTCTTCTTGTACACACCTTCGTCTAGCGAATAACCACGGAGCTCCACCGCGGTCTTGGAATCCACCGATGTAACTTTTTCGATCACTGCCACCCGAACAAGGAGCCTTTCTCCAAGTGGGTAAGTTAACGCAAATGAACATCTTCTTTGTGGGATTTAGAAGCAAACCCAAACTTCTCTTCAACTCGGTAGAGAAAAACCCAATGCCAAACACTCCAAGCAATGATATATATATATATATATATATATGTATTGAAACTTGGAATAAACAATATGGGTATAAAAGTATTTAAGGAATTTTTCTTGAAGAAATGAACACTCAAAACATGAACTTTTTCTTTTGAAGTTGAACTCTCTAAAACTCTCTCTAGGAGATGGAGGATAGTGAAAAAGTTGGTTCAAAAGAGTTGGTTTCTGCACTAAGTAGTTCTGTAAAAAGATAGTAGGGAAAAGAAGTAGGAAAAGTTGGAAGACTGTTAAAAACGGCCAAAATAACTGTTCCCGCCAAATTTCGTTCGAACGAATATTCATTCGAACGACTTTTTGTTCGAAAGACTTTACTAACGAGGTTCCAGAAAGGAAAAATGAAGTTCGTCAGAAATATCGTTCGAACGACATGGCAATCTCGTTTGAACGAGATTCCAGGTGGTTCGAACGACATGTCAAAAAAATAAAATATTATTTTTTAAGCCCAAGACTTTTTATAGAAAGTTCTAAAAAATATTTTCTAAGTAAAAACAAAGTCGTTAAAATTAATTTATAAAAATTATAAATTACACCCAATAAAACTTGTTCCAAACTCCAATATAAATATATAATGCATTCATACCTTAGGAGTAAACGGAACAAATGTTGTTGACGTAGAAACGAGGCACAACAAACTCGGCATATGATGAAGCTTTATAGTCTTGACCGCTACGTCTTCAACTAACACGTCATAGACTTGAAGGAATAAAGTTGAATACTGTCCTATGACTCAAACATTTTTGTCCAGAATTGAGCCAAAACTACAAAGGACTCAATTGGAAATTTGTTTCCTTACAAATCTCCCCCTTTGGCTATTTAGGTACAAAAACCAACAAAAAATCCTAAAGGGCCGTCAAGCTCTACTAGACTTAAAAAAATTACACCCAAAATAAAAAATACATAGCTTGACTCAAACAACCCTAGGATTAATATCTTTGCCGATGATGAAAGTTGCCACTTAGAGGAATTCCTGCACACTTAAGCAAACTATCAAACGCATAGGGAATATCAAAATATTAAATTCTATTAAATAATTACTCTCCCTAAATTAATTCTCCCTTTTATCAACTATGATTAACCTAAGAAGATAGCGTTCTCCCCCTAAGTTAAATCTCCTAAACTAAGATACGATTACAATAGGATTAGATACCATTTATCCCCCTATCATTCTCCCCCTTTTTGTTCAGGAATAGATAAAGGCTAAAGAATTAAAAAAATAACTTGTCTCCCCCAATTAAAGCAGATACTCCCCCTAAACTAAACAAGGGATGAATAGAATGGTATAACAAGCTAGACATGTAATTTTGCAGAAAGTGATGAGAACATTAAAGCACATGGGCAACTAAAATTCAACTAATCCACATAAAGATATGAATATCAACTATGATGCGATAACAAAAGATATCAATTATGATGAGACCAACCTTGTGGGTAACACCATACTTTTTGACAAGTTGTTCAAAGACTCGATTACAAAAATTTTTACCCCCATCACTAATGATAGCTTTGGGGGTTCCAAAACGCGTGAAGACATGCTCTTTGAGAAATTGGACCACAACTCGATGGTCATTATTGCGGCAAGCAATTGCTTCGATCCATTTGGAAACATAGTCAACAACAACTAGAATATACTGAATACCATAAGAGGAGGGAAATGGTCCCATGAAATCGATACCCCACACATAAAAAAATTCAACAATGAGGATGGGTGTGAGAGGCATCATATGACGATGAGAGAGACGCCCAGAGTGTTGGCAGGCAATATTGATGGGCATTGCGGAAAAGGGTAGGCTAATAGAAACCACTTTGCAAAATTTTGGAGGTAGTTTTCTTTGTGCCAAAGTGGCCTCCACAAGCACTATTATAGCAAAAGGACAGAATACTGAGTTGTTCACACTCAGGAACACATCGACGAATGACTTGATTAGTGTAATACTTGAAAAGTAACGGGTCATCCCAAGAGTAAAACTTCACATTCACTATGAATTTGGAACGATCCTGTTTCGACCAATGATTAGGAAGTTGGTTGGTAATGAGGAAATTGATAATATCATCCTACCAAGGTGAAGTGGAGATGGAAAAAAGTTATTCATCGGGAAATGACTCAAAAATGGGAACATGATCACAGTCAGACGTGACAGTAATGCGAGAGAGATGGTCAGCAACAAAATTTTCACAACCTTTCTTATCGCGAACTTCAAGGTAAAACTCTTGGAGTAAGAGAATCCACCATATCAATCGTGGTTTGGAATCCTTCTTAGGAAGAATGCGCTTAAGGGCATCATGGTCAGTATACACGATGATAGGGGAACCTATGAAATATGAGAAAAATTTATCAAGAGCAAACACAATCACTAAAAACTCCTTTTCGGTGGTCATGTAATGTAGTTGAGCATCAAGCGGGTTTTTTTTAGCATAATAGATGACATGTGCGCGCTTCTCAACTCGTTGGCCATGCACGGCACCAAGTGAAAAATCAAAAGCATCACAAATGAGCTCAAATGGGAGAGACCAATTGGGAGGTTGCATGATAGGAGTGGAAGTGAGCTCATCTTTTAGGCACTCAGAGGCGACAACACATGCTTCATCAAAGATAAAAGGGACATCTTTGGATAAAATGGTTGTTAAAGGTCAAGCGCTTTTAAAAAAGTCCTTGATGAAATGCCGGTAGAAGCCCGCATGTCCTAAGAAGGAGCGAATGTCCTTAACAGACTGAGGAATGGGGAGTGAGGAAATCAAGTCGACTTTTGATTTATCGACCTCAATACCGAAGCTGGAGATAACATGACCTAAAACAATGCCCTTTTTTTACCATGAAATGGCATTTTTCCCAATTAAGGGCAAATTTCTTTACTTGACAATGTTGAAGGACCATAGTGAGGTGAGATAAGCATTGTTCAAAGGATGAAACAAACATAGAAAAATCATCCATAAAGACTACGAGAAAATTCTCCACTATGTCACTGAAAATACTATTCATACACCTTTGAAAAGTTGCAGGTGCATTACAAAGGCCAAAGAGCATACGAGAGTACACAAATGTGCCAAATAGACAGGTAAAGGTAGTTTTTTCTTGGTCTACAAGGGAAATGGGTATTTGTTTGTACCCTGAATATCCATCAACGAAGCAGTAGTAAGCATGGCCTGCCAAGCGTTCAAGCATCTGGTCAATGTATGGGAGAGGGAAGTGTTCTTTGCGAGTGACAACATTGAGCTTTCTATAATCAATACAAACACGCCAGCCGGTTTGTATGCGGGTGGGCACAAGCTCATCGTCACTATTTTTTACAACGGTGACTCCATACTTTTTAGGCACCACATGAATAGGACTAACCCATTGATTATCTGAGATGGGATAAATGATACCGGCATCAAGAAATTTTAAAATTTCAGCTCGAACGACCTCTTTCATTGTTGGATTGAGTCATAGTTGTGTCTCATGAGAAGTCTTGGCATTCTCCTCTTAATGAATGCAATGGATACAGACATTGGGGCTAACACCTTGAATGTCGAAAATGGTCCACCCTAAAGCAGTGCTATGTTGAGTGCGAGTGTGGACCAATTGCTCTTCTTGATCCGGTGCCAAGTCAGAAGCAATAATGGCAGGGTGATGTTGGTTTGGGCCTAAGAAAGTATATTTCAACTCAGCAGGTAATGCTTAAGAAAGGGGGTCGCCGGTCGGAGGTGGCTGCATGGTAGGATCAGGCGAGTCCGACGGCGAGTCACGATTTGGGAATGGGTGGAGGGGATAGAGGTTGCGATCGGGTTTCGTTGCTCTCGGGTTTCATTTTTGGGAATGGATTGGGATGGTGGGTTATGGGGGTTGTTGGCAGTTGGAATAAGGGTAGGTGTTGGGTTAGTTGGTGTGAGTGAGGTTCTTTAATGGAGGATGGAGAGAGTGGGGGAAGATGATGATGAATAGTGGTGGGGGTTTTGATTTGGTGTGGGTGAGTGTAGGTGAATAAGGTGGGGATGAGGGATTTGTTTGTGTGTAGGATAGTGTGTAGGTAAGTGGGTGTGAATGGGTTTATGTGTGTGTTTAGTTTGTGACCCTAAAAAAATAAGACACAAAATAAAATAAACCTAAAAAAATGAAAACTAACAAAAAAATAAAAATCAACTAAAAATAAAAATAAAAATAAAAATTTGACACGACACGACACACTACACAAACTCTAAAAAAAACACGACTAAAATAAAACCTATAGAAATAAAAACTACCAAATAAAAAAATAAGAACAAATTAAAATAATACTAAACTAACTAAAAACAAAGAAAATATAAAAATTAATACACGACGCGCTAAAAATATAAAAAATCCTAAAAATATATATATGACTCAATAAAATAATAAAATAAACTTTAAAAACAAAAACGACACAAATAAAAATTTAAGTAAAGAAAAATAAAAGAAGCAAAAGGGGACAAATCAAACACATACGGGTTTGGTACAGGCTAAGGCTCAGTTTGGGGTAGGCTAGGGTTATGGGAGAGGGTAATTAGCTCCTGAAATGGCACAGTTGCCTCGAAATTACGCGTTTGAACACCGCAACGTGCATTTAAGCCTGCAAAATCTACAATAAAGCATATAAGACCATTTTTATTATAAACGAGCAACTAAAATGCATCTATTCGGGGTATAAAATGAACACTTTTGGGTGTTTATCATAGGACGCACCTCGTGCAGGACAAATCGGAAGACATGGTCTTCAGGGTACCAAAACTATATCGTTACTTCCAAGATATTTCAGTTTATAGGATGATTACGCCACAAGGAGATATGGTGCAAGCCAAAAGCTTTGTAGTTAACATTATAGAGTCACATAGTCTCTAAAATCTCGACGTAAGCTGAAAAAGTCTTGGACATTGGGAGTGCCATTGCAAAAGAAGAAGAAGAATTATATAGGAAAGAAATTGAGAAAATCATCTACAAAAACCTCCTTTTATACTACCAAAATCCATAAAGGATAAGCCATTCAAGATGATGTCAGACTTTCTACTCCCAAAGTACACAGAAATATAGAGGAAATGCAATCGAAGCTAAGGAAGTGATTTTAACTTGACCCTTATGATAATAGGCGGGACAATGGGTATGTCGATCGGTAACTCCCTTTTTTGGGAAATTCTTTACTTTCCTCTTCTGTATATATCATTTCCAAAATAAAAGATTTCTTTTGCTTATGAAAAATCAACCCTTGAGTTTTCCTTTTTGTAAATTCCTTGCTTTCTATTTTGTATATAACTTTCGAAATAGAAATTTCTTTTACTGATGAAAATTCAATCTCCGAGGCCCTCTTCTAATTGTTTCATATTATCTTATCTTTGTAAATAATAAAAAACCTCAACAACAAATTAAAGTTCATGTAGAGTAAGCCACTAAATCAAGATAACATAAAAAAATGCATCTCTTATATTTAATTTGTCCAGAATTATTTCATTTTCCCTACATGTACAAGATGAAAAAGGAAAAAGAAAAAGATAAGTCGCGACGCACCCGAATCCCCCAAAAATTCTCATAAACCGCCTCATAATTAGTGTCTCAGTGAATACGCTTCCATCGACAACGTGTGGTGAACCCCCTACTCCCAGAACAGGAGCTCTCCTCAGACGTAGTCGGCGCACAGAGAAAGCACTGGCCGACCTCCTTACGTAATCCGACATCGACTCCATCTAGTCCCGAATATCCCTCGACCAAGTCGTCGAGACACGAATATAGTACAAAAAGAACTAAATCACCAAAGCCATATCAAGTCATTAATGAGAGGAAGAAAACAGAAAAAAGAAAAAAATAGAAAGAAGGTCATACTGCTCCCTGGAGAGCCTCCACGGGAAGACCCGCAAACCCATTTATCATTGCATGAAGGTGATGAGGCATCGATATCACATCCCCACTGTGCACCCAAATGTGATAGAAATGGGTGTAAATATGATGAAACGGAACCTTCTCCACTGTCTCCGTTGCGCCTCCTTTCGTGTTATACGTCGACGCCGCTGGTATGCCGGTACCTCTACCCGATCCCGCTGCAAGTGGAGTCATGTTCTCCATATCATAAATGAATGAAAATAGCAACCATTTAGTCATAAAATCTAGGTAGTCATAACCTAGCATCATATCAGTGTAATGCTAGTAGGGCTCACCTCCATCACTGCCACCTTGGACTCATCCGACATCTCCTTCACCTGCCTTATATACTTCGGGGGCATCGATGGTGGGTTCTTTACCTCAGCCTCTATAATCTGCTGCACCACGCTATATCCAAGGTACTAAATGTACCCAAACTCGTGTGCCGGTAGCCTCTGCATCTGCGTTTTCATACCCATAACCCCAGTGGCTTCCAAAGATAGCTTATAGGGGTAGAAGGTCACATATTCCACCAGCAAGAGTCAGTAGCTTACCAAGAAGCAAAGTTCTGAAGCCACAGAAAAGGCAAGGAGAAAAGTCCTAACTTAGTTGCTCATAAGGGTATTTAGCACCACTCGCACATTCTTCAGAGACGGGGATTGGCTCGAATTCCTGTTTGACTTCCTCCACCTATACATCTTGCAAAAATCCCCCATATCACCCACCTTCAGGGACACTAACCCCACATTGTGCTTTATCAACTCGTAAAAACACGTATGCAAAAAGCAATACAAAAGTCAAAAGAAGGAAAGCCAAAAGGCAACAAGAAAATAATGGGAATTTAAACCTAAAGATTACCTTTAAGAGATACGTGGGTTTTATAAAAGTCTTTAGGTAGCACCGACAGAAAGCATCGAATAAAGCATATAGCGATGCCAGTGTGAAGCTCCCCAATCATAAAATGGATCTATGAAATTATCCTCAAAAATGGAATAAATCACAAATGGATGACGTCGTCACTCGTCACCACCACAAACATTCCTAATAAAAGCAAAATAAAATAACGGGTTACCCACCTCACTTGATGTCTGTCAATCTCGTCAATCTGCCTGGATAACAAAATATCCTTCAGAACGAATATTTCGGGCAGAATTCCTCGACACGATCCTCCTTTTATCCCTAAGGAAGATCGCACTGCCACCTCCATAACTCATAGAGTGAGATCCACCACAATATATTGACCTCCTCACTCTAACCCCGTCATCTATTAAACATCCAGATAAGTGGTCATCATCTCCCCGACACCCAAATGGAATGTGTGGGTCGTGTCCTACCATCTTTCACCCCGTGCAGACAATATTGCCATGGAATGCAGTGTATCATCCAAAGCCGGTGCCAATGGGCCAAACTCAGAAGATTCCACCATTAACGAAACTGTCTTAAGAGGACGGTCCCAAACCTCCTTCATTCCGATTGACCCCTGGGATCAAATGCTCAAAGAAGTTATGTCAACATGCATAAAAAAATAAATAAAACCCTTCAGCATTCCAAGGATGACAAGAAAAGAAAAAAGAGAAATGGAAACCAAATGGAAAATACTTACATAGATGTTAAGGTTCTTTACCCTCGAAGAATGGTGATATGTCAACTCCCTCAGCATAACCCTCTCATCCAACACCAGCTCAAATTTGTGTGCACATTTTCATTACTCAACGCTCGTGGCACAATAGCCCGCTATTATAAATCCTCTTAATCATCAATGATCATCTAGTTGTTATTATTATCAGAAGTACCTCCTTGAGTTCTTGTGAAGAAAATAGGCTCGAAATTAACTTTTAGAGAGAGAAAGCAAGAGATTCAATCACTTAAAGGTGTGAAAAATAAAGAGGGTCTCCCCCTTTTTATAGAAGGCTAAAGGGTATGTCGATCGGCAGTCCCCTGGGCTTTCCTACCAACAGTGATCTTTCCCCTCCCCCAAAAAGCCCAGGAGTCCATGCCCTATGCCGATAGGAACCTCCCTAGCCATGCCTATTAGTAGCCTAATAAAACTTTTATTGTATTGCCCCAAAAATTCATAAAACTTCCTAACAAATCCTCCAAAAGTTAAGAACGTCACTACTATGAGCAAAACCATTTAGGGACACCAAACCATTTACAAACTTCTCATAAATCCCCAATAGGATCAAATTCATATGCATTATCACGCAAAAAACTCTCAGCCCCAATATAATCCCCAGCGAAACCAAGATCCAAATGTGCATACACTCGTGATAACCAATAACATCCTAACAAAGACACAATTAGAAAATTCTCCCCATACACAACTCTTTAGGTACATAGATTGACCTTAACCCGCTTAATTCGTCGCTTCAACTTTTTAGGTCCGCAGAATATAACTTGACCCTATGAATTGGTCATTTAAACTCTTTAGGTCCGCAAAATTGACCTAAGTGTGTAAAAACGACCTTAACCCTATTAATCAGTTGCCTTAACTTTTTAGGTCCTTATAATTGAACTTGACTCGTTGAATTGATTGCCTCAACTTTTTAGGTCCGTAGAATAGACCTTGACCCTTTGAATTGGTCATTGAAACATCTTTAGGTCCACAAAATCGAACTCGACCCTCTGAATCGATCGCCTCAACTTTTTAGGTCCGTAGAATATACCTTGACCCTCTAAATTGGTAATTTAAACTCTTTAAGCTTATAGAATTAACATAGGTCCACAGAATCGACCTTAACCCTCTGAATCGGTTGCCTTAACTTTTTAGGTTCGTAGAACCAACTTTGACCCTCTAAATTGGTCATCTCAACTCTTTAGCTCCCAAGAATTGACCTCGACCCTCATAATCGGTCATTTGAAATCTTTAGGTCCGCAGAATTTACTTAGGTTTACAGAATCGACCTCAACCCTCTGAATCAATCATTTTAACTTTTTAGATCTATAGAGTTGACCTCAACCCTCTAAATCAGTCATCTTACATCTTTAGTTTCGCATAATCAACCTTAACCCCTTGAATCGATCATTCTCATCCCTTAGGTATGCAAAATTGACCCTAACTCTTTAACTCTCCATCTTCTACCTACCAATGGGATCCCCAATACTTTAACATAAAAGAGGTGCCTATCTTTTTATGACCTCTTCTTATTCCAAGATCTTCCCTTGAGCGTCTTTGTAGACACCCCATCCTAGTACTTCCTTAGGGCCCTAATACTTCTCCTCCACCATGAGACCCAAAGTTCAACTCCAATACATGATATTAAGGTTATCGAGTGCTCTCGAACCCTATTTGAACTTGATCAACTCTCCAACCTGAGCAAAGCTCGATGAAATCTCATAGTGCTCAAAATTACCTTTACAATAATCCATACTATGCCTAAATCGGTCGTACGATTTGCGCATACTCGTCATGTTGCTTTAAAACTTGATCTAGAGGCCATCGGGATTTTTTAGACCCATTTAACCTCGATCAGCTCTCCAAACTAAGAAAACCTTAATGAAATCTTATAGGGATTCAAATCCCTTTTCCAATGGTCCATACAGTGCGTGAATCTGCCTCATAATTCGCATGAATGTACCTTTTTACTCTAAAACCTGATCTAGAGGCCACTGGACGCTCTCGAGGCCCATTTGACCTCAATCAACTATCCAACCATAGAAAATCTCAATGAAATCTCATAAAGTTTTTAATCCTCTTTCCAATGGTCCATACCGTGAGTGAATCGGCCTCACAGTTCGCACGAACATGTCTTTTTACTCTAAGAGGCCATCGGGTAATTTCGGGCCCCATTTACCTTGATCAACTCTCCAACCGAGTAAAATTCAATGAAATATTATAGGGCTCTAAATACCCCTTTGAACGGTCCATACTGTGCACGAATCAGCTTCACGGTTCGCATGAATGTACCTTTTTACTTTGAAGACATTTATTTAAAAAAGTTTGTTATAAACTTCTTATAGACACCACAGACCCCCTACCTATCAACAAGGTGTACTTTACTTAGCCAGCAAGGCAAGAGCCATGATAATAGGCAGGATAGGGGCCATGTTGATCTGCACTCCCCTTAAACCCTAATTTTTATAATTTAAAGAAACCATTACCTCATTCTCAAAGGTCCCTTTCTAAAATAAAAAATTCCCCCCATAATCAGTGCGTCAAAATTCCATTTTTGCTTACATTCCCTCCATTTCCTTACATCATTCTCTTCCACTTTCCACCCTACTTTCCATCCTTATCTCACCACCATCCAAACATACTAAAATCATCCTCCGTCCATTGCAAAATCAAAATTAAAGTTCTTTAGAAAGTCTACCCTTATTCATTTACAACTCACTTGATTAGAATTTGTTGTTTACTTTTTTTTCATTTTTGATATATCTTTATTTCATTCTCTCACATGAAAACTAATCTCATTTTTATTATTTAGTACACATAATCTTATTTTTATGAAAACAAAAAAAAAAGCCAAAAAGAGAATTTTCTTATAAGCCCTAAATTTGGATTTCCTCATTTTTTGCACTTTCCATACTTGTGCAAAATTTCTAAAAAAGCAAACTAAAAATTCCTAAATTAGGATTTATGGGTTAAACCCCACCTTTGTGTGTTATCGAACTACGTGAACTTTGATGCCTTTTGGGATACGTAGGCATCCCGGGCCAAACCTGGGATTCGATTCCTATTTTCTCATTTTATGCCTTCTTGTATTTATGAGTCCACGAATGCCTATATATTCCTGTATCGCTTGACATACACATTCACTTTTTTATAGTGACTTGTGATTCGACGGAGCCTCACATTGTATTAATTTTTATGTTATTTCCTTTATACACTCCTTAGGATGATTTCGCCTTGTCTTTCCCAAGACGTGAGTTGGATGATTACTTTCTCTTGTTATTCACACCTCGCATATATACACACGCATTGCATTTTGGAGAAAAGGAGAATATTAGCATTTCCCGTGAGAGATCAAAAGGATAGAATAGGTGCTTAACACATTCCCATTTCGTAACTTAGTCCCTGGACCCATGATTCATTTGGTACCGTATGCATCAGTATGTCTTTGATGCCATTCTCTCGGGACGGCTACATTTATTTTGCCTGTTTTGAGAAAAATAAGTTGGCGACTCCATTTCTTCGTGTTTATTCCTTTTTTACAACGGTTGTTTTATATCTAAGGTAGCCCGTGAAAATTTAGCGCGAGTGGCAAAAAAAGGACTCCCATATCCTCGAATCCCCGCACGCGCAGGAAAGATGGATTTCTCTGATTTTTCCTCTCGTCCCAATTTTGAGGCCGACCCGCATCAGAGGAATTTGACTCGGATGGCCACACTATTACTTCATTCCACAACTTGATAAAGTGGTCAACAAAGTGGGTCATGTGTTCAAATCTTATTGCTTCACATGTTCCATATTTCCTATATGTTGGGAGAGTGGACCATCTTCATAGAGAACATAAATCTTGTTTAAAGTAATGGCTAGTTAACCAAGTCACTAAGACCAAATGATCGATATTCCTTTGGTAGGTGGAAAATGGTGTTCGGCTATAACGATAAATTAATTGGTCGAACTGTGGACGAACTTTGGTCGTCTGGTGGAAAACAAAAAAATCGCTCTTTGTATTAAAAAAAACAGGTCAAAAACTCTTGATCGTAGTCGAAGAGCATTCTCACCACTGGCGTTGTTAAATACCTAGTGGCGCCTTGATTTGATCTTGATGTGACTACCTCTATCATTCCGATCTCCTCCAGATATGCCTTGGGATTTTTATTTGGCATAATTACTCTTTGACGCTTGGGGTTCTGTAATGACGTGGGATCTTATACTAATGTGATAAATAATCATTGTGTAGTCCAAATATAAGAATCAGATCGAATATTGTGCCACAGTCAGTGCATTTTTTATGATACACGTTCTTTCAAAGTGCTTTGGATACATTTATTGAACTCACGTGCATAGACCGTGCATAT
Organism: Sambucus nigra; assembly: GCA_949130495.1. NCBI lineage: Eukaryota > Viridiplantae > Streptophyta > Magnoliopsida > Dipsacales > Adoxaceae > Sambucus > Sambucus nigra. The sequence goes on from OX422212.1 coordinate 370,287,696, forward strand.
AACTCACTGAATATCTAGATTTATTTGATAAAACCAAATTGATATGTTGAATTTAAAAATACCCCTTCCCTTTCTATATAAGAGGGGGAATATTTTTATTTCGAGAACTTTGGCATTCCTAATTCATTCCATAATTGTTTCTTTCATTTCTCCAATTTCCTCTTTCCCTAATTTCATTGTCTCTCTGGTGTTACGGTTTCTCAGGCTCTTAACTTCCTCTAAATATGCCTCTTTAGTCAAAGTCTTTTTGTCGTCATTCCCATCCCACTGGTACACTTTTGTCACCCATTATTTGAAATTCTCAAGTCTGGTTTCACAAAGCCTTAAGTTTATTTCTATTTTACTAGGATTAGTACATTTGTTACCTAGTTTCCTGGCAAAACCCTTTTATTTCTGACTTTATTTACTCTGAGCCTCCTTTATGCCAATATATTTTTTGGCTTAAGCCCTTTGCCACAATCATAGTCTCGATCAACAAGAGAGACGTCGACACTAACATTACTTGGCAAATATTATAGATATTTTTTATATTTTTGTGCCAAAACATAATAAACGGAGGGGCTTCATGCATCGGGCCCCTGCACCTGCTGCTGGAATAAATGAATGCCCTATAATAGGCTAAAGTCCTACTCAGCTCGTAGGCCCCTCTAATTCCCCTAGTGCTAGAACAGCTAGCGCTAGTAATAGCCCTTAGGTCCCTAAGAATTCATTAACCATATATCTGAACGAGTTTTTATTAAATTAGGTGAGGACCTTGCTCTCCGAAGTGGCCTTTCCATTTGCACAGTCGATGATATTAATCGGGCTTCGAATCTCCAAGATGGGGAAGTATATTTCTACGAACATTGCTTCTAACCTTTCCTTCGAATAACTTTATAAAAAACAATCCATGATGTCCTCTAGTTCATTAAAATTTCATCCTCTTAACTTATACCAAATTCCTGACGAATACTGGTCGGGTCGATGGTGCATTTCCATAATGTTTTTGGGTCTAAGAATCAGATGACCATGGTACAATTACAAACTATTTACATAATTTCATATTTTCAAGGGGATGGTATACCCTTTCTTGACTAACTAGGAACGTAGGATTCATCACCTCCCTTCCTTCCTCCAACCATGATTGGAGACATCATTTACTTTTTATTTATAGTCAAGGATGTGAGTGTGGTGAACAAAATGACCTCGTTGGTTATCTTTTCATCATTTCTCTTGTCTGAAACAAACCGGACCTGATTGAGTTTTATACTTTTGAAAATTAATGTTTCATTTTTTGAATGTAACTTATTTTTACTAATAATGTGCAGAAATATATGAAGCTCGACCAGAGATCTTGGATGATCGAAAAGATAGAGTTTAAAAGGCCTTGGTAAAAGCTCGTCCTTTCAAGGGATTGTGCAATATTTAGAGACTGGGAGAACTTGGCTTCATTTCCATAGGCGAAGAAGTTTGTGGTAGAGACACCCTTCATCTTCAGGGGTTATATTCGCCTTCTTACATTCCAATGTTCATACTTCCCTGGGTCATCAGGCAGAACCACTCATAATGAAACTTTTTTATTCATACTCTAAATTTATTATTAAGTTGGTCAATTCCTTTTCCCAGTGGTGGTAATATGTCTCATGCGTCTCTCCAAAGAAATAATTAGGGGTCGAACGCCACTCAACCCTTTGTTCCTACCATTCTATTAATTCGTCAGCCAATTGCTATCATGATTATTGAACACCCCCAACCCCAATACATAAGGCTGCAAAACATTGTTCGTCCAATTAACGAGGCTTAAAAATCTTCCTATCTTTAACGTGTGGAGGATAAGCCTTTGCTAAGGCATGCTGGGAAGAGGCATGTTAAGGTCGAGATTACTCTAACCTCTATTTATTGAAGGTTGATCATTGATGATGAGACTACTAAAGTTAAATAATATAATATGCCGCCTCGCTTTCGTTACCAATATACGGAGGATAACTATATTGGCCTTCCTCGAGGCCAAAAATAGGTGGACAATCTAAACAGTAGGCCCCTTAGGGGTACCAAAGAAATCATTCAGCTAAGTTCTAAGGTAATAACTTATACTATTTTACTATTTTTAACTAATTTCATTTGCAAGTGACTAACCCCTTTCCCTTTAAGGTGAACATCATTAGTGCCTATATGGCTAAGAAGTGGAAGGCTCGAAAAGATGAAACGACGATCATCTAAAAGTTGAACACTACTTTGGAAGACGAGAGGGATCTCTAAAATAAAGTTGAAGAAGACCTTTGATAAGCTAAGTATGGAATTGATAATGAGAAAAAGTCAAAGGACAAGGATGTATCAGAAAAAAAATTACAGAGAACACTCGGCTTCAGAATGAAGTGATTGAAATGAAGCGTAACCGGTAGAAAAAGGCAAGGAGAAGGACAAAGTCATATGAGATGAGGGGGATTTGGTCCCCCAAATCCGTTGTAGGAATATATGGTCATTTTTTACTTTTACTTATTAAGGTCGGCTGCAGTATCAGTCTTTCCTCAACAACTACAAAGAGTTGGAAAATCAGGTCAATGTTACCCGTACGGATATGGATTTATCTACCTTTTATCCTAATGACCGCGAGGGTGTCGATGAGGCTCTTATGCCTTAACTTGATGGATATAATGAGTATCGGGGGTGCCTCATTGAGGCATGGCCCCTAACAGGATATGAAGCAGGAGATCTTCATTAATATACGTGTGATGATCTGAGCCTCCAACTCATGCACACGGACCTGTCCTTTGTAAATGAACATCTAAATATCAATCAGTTGTTATGTAATATTTTTTAATATTATTCTTTTAATGTGATTTTTAAGTGTCCTTCTTTTTCCATGAATGTAATTTTAAACATTCCTTAAATGAATGTCTTGAATGTTCTTGTAATATCAGAATGGAAGATATAAATGGATGATACATCTATGTTAAGTAATACCCCTTGATTGAAGAGTGTTAATCACTATGACATAAGTGAATGAGTATTTCACATATTAAGCAAATGGATTGAGGTGTTCAATGAAGAATTACCTTTAAATTTGATATAAATGAACGATCATTTCACAGGTGAAGTATGTTGAATTATTTATACTCGATAAGTTAGTGAATGTTGACTAGGGTGTTAATATTTGATAAGTCAATGAATGTTGACCAAGTTTTTTATACTCGATAAGTCAATGAATGAACGATCATCAACTAATTCTCTTTAAAAAAAACTCTCTCACATAAGCATACATACATAATCCACCCTTTTAAAGTCGAAAAACTCAGTGATCAAGATTTCCCTTCTGGACTTAGATTTTCCCCTTCTTTATGCTCACGTCAACTGCGCCGATTAGACGGATTAGATGTGAGGGGATCATGAGTTAACTCGGTGATCAACCAAGTGTTTTTTTAAACATATAAATCTGGAAAAGGTGCCCGGACCTTATTTTTGGATAGGACCTACTGTGAGCCTTTATTCAAGCGTTTTGTTACTGCATAATCTGGTATTTTTGAACAATTTTGGTAGGCATCTGACCATTTTATTGTTTCATAATCAATTATACACCAAGAAATTTAGGTGGGTAAAGTAAAGAGATATAATATTATAAAAAAATATCTTTTATTCATAACGGTGGTTCAGTACTACATGGATCTACATCACAAAGAAGAAATGAAACAAGAAACATAATGTTGAACGATATAGAAAAATAAATAAAATGGATACAAAAGCTTTATATACATTTGAGTGTTAACTGCTGACAGAGTCCTCTGCTGGACAACACTTCATTTAGCTATTGTTTGGTTCACTATTGGTAGTATATCTTCAGTTTCTCAACATTCCATAGGCGGGTGGAGAGCGAACCCTTCGTGGCCTCTTAAACCATATATCTTATTCATATTATTTGGGAGAACATGTAGGGAGCCTCCCAGTTATATTTTAGTTTTCCATAGCTGGGGTTCCTTATCAACTACATTATTTTCTGAAGAACAAGATCACTAGCCTTGAATCATCAATTCTTAACACTCTAGTTGTAGTATCTGTTAGACTATTGTTGAGTGGGGGCCATCCTCAATGAGGCACCGTCCATTTTTTCTTATAAGAGATCAAGATTGTCTTTGAGTTGTTCCTCATTTTCCCCTTGTTCGAAATAGTGCACCCAGAGGTTGGGCGGCTCAAGCTCGATCATTATAACTCCTTTCGTACTATATGTTAAGATGAATATTGATGCCCTAGTGATCACCCTAGTAGTTATTCAGTGACCTTAGAACCAAAAATAATTGTTCCACCCACATCAAATGATGCACATCCAGAGAATGTTTCCATGCATGTCAGTGATCCTAGACAATATTTCCACCCCCACCTACTTTGTAAGTATTCAATTTCACTGACCCTTTACTATTAGGAATGGACCTAGGATATCCATCCCCCACACAGTAAAGGCCAAAGGAACACCATTATTGATAACTCTTCAGCAGGCTTGTGTATGCATCCATATTTCACTGACATCGATCGCATTTTCTCTCATAGATTTCGGCATCAATGATTATTGTCATCCTATTGTAACCCAACATTAGTTCCCTTTATGACAAGCTTCTTTTTCCTGGATGTCCTCCATAGATGCTTTCATGGAGGTTTTTCAAAACCGTCTCCACCTCTGCCTGGTGTACACAAGGAAGGATTAGTCAAGTATACTCCCTTGGGTATAGATACCCATCATAAAGAAAGTAATTTTCTTCTTTGACCTTTAATTTTTTTTGTCTTCTATATAATCTTTAGGAAGGGTGACCTCTTTTAATTACTAGATAAATTTATCCATCTAGCTAATTCCCTGATCCCCCACACTAATTAACTTTATTTCTTCCAACTGAACGCGAGGTTGGTCCAAAATTTCCTTCGTTTATTAATGTCAACCGAGCCAGGTGGTTGACTTTTGTTCTTTTTTCTCATGGAATGTGGCTTATGGTGAATGCCCTGAATTGGCTTTCTAACTCCTAGAACCATTTTAAGTATGCTATCATTTTCTTTCCATTTGCCCTAAATTCCCCTATTACCTATTGAATGACCACATTTATATCACTAAAGAATTCTACTTAATCTTCTTTGAACTCTTAGCTTGTATTGAAGATTGAACTCCCCCACTTCATCAACCGTCCGAAGACCTTTTGCTTATGTATAGTTGGTAAGGACGACTATAGCATGGTCTTTGAAGTAATGTTAATTTCTTAGCTAAGATTATGGGCATGAACACCAACTTCTCAAGAATTAGGTACCATGATTCTTCTCCTCAAAACACCCTACCGATATAGTATACTAGTGAGAATCCCATCATCATCCCTGATCAGAGCTGAAGTGATTTTTATGGAGGATGCAATCATGTAAAGGTAAAACTATTCGCCTCGAATTGGCTTCAAAAGGAGCAAGGCCTCAAACAGGTACACACTTAGATCTTGGAAATCTTGCTCGAACTCATTAGTCCAGACAAACACTTTTTTATTTTTTGAAGAAAGGTATGCACTTGTCTGTTCTTTATTAATGAACTTGGTCAACGCTTCCTCTAAGGACATAATTTTATAAATGTATGGGGTAGAATCTAGGAATTTTCTGTTTTCTCCTAGATCACAGTTTGTATGTCTGATACCGCTACATTCGGCACGTCAACACGATCAACCTCGACGGCCTTTATCCGAATTCAATGCAACCAGTAACTTCACGTGCATCATGCTACATGTGACGTGCTGCTCAGCTCATTCCCACTACTCCACTATGCTCTATCGGTAAAATGGTTTATTGGAGCTTTAATATTTGCATAAATATTTGGAAAAAAAATTAGAAAATTATTTTTGAAGTCTGGATTAATTTTTTATCAAAAGCAAAATTTTTCTAAGTGTAGAAGCGAAGTTCCTTGAACGACGAGCTCGCTCAAACGACTTTAAATGTCGTTCGCGCGAGATAGGCATGTCGCGCGATCTCGCTCGAACGACTTTTATCTTTCGTTCGAGCGACATGGCTATCTCGTTCGAATGAGCCACCGCCTCGATTTTCGTATAAATACCTGATCACCTTCTACACGATTTTTAAGTATTTCTGCAATCTTAAAATTTTGTGAAAACAGTCCAGAATAAGACTTCATCTTTTTAAGGTTTTCTAAACCTTTTTTATTCACAAAACCATTCCCATATATGTGTGTGAATCTTTAAACCTTCAAGAGGATCATTTACTCATCTGGAGTAATTTGTGAAGAAGTCGTTCTCTTCTTCATTGCTGCCCTACTGGATACGGATAGTTCCAGCCGACGACAACAGAACTGACACCCGAGGTTATTTATGTGTCACATATTTTCATTGTAATCCGTGTAAGCCGTTTTCTTACAAAATTATAGTGAAAATAAAAGGTTTTTCCCCTTTGGGGGATTTTTCCTCATTTGTGTCTGTTTGAATGTTCTTGCTTGATTTTATCATCATCAATCACACCTAGATGCATGTTTAGGACTTAATTGATAAAAATTGAGTTTAATTAAATAACTTCCTTATTTGAACGCAAGCGCACTCTTCTCAAATTGGTGTCAAAGCCAGTTACACAACTTTATCGTGTAATTTTCCGCAAAATTTTTCTAAGATATCAATTTTCTGAAAATTTGATTTTTGAAAACGAGTGGGTTCATAATGGAGAAGTTATATAATAAAATGCCAGTTTTTTACGGGACAAACTATGCATACTGAAAAGACCGCATGAGATCTGCATTAAAAGCCATTGATGAATGTGTCTCGATTTTCGTTGAAAGAGGGTGGTTACCTCCCTCCGTCACTCTTGAAAATGTGACAAATTTAAAACTTGTCACTACATGGACTGAAGAAGAGTTTAAATGGTCATCTTTTAATTCTAAGGCTTTAAGTGCTATTTCTGGGTCTGTTACTCCTGATGAATTCAAACGCATAAAGACGTGCACCACGTCAAAAGAGGCATGGGATGTTTTGCAACTTACCCATGAATGTACTAATGTTGTGAAAGAGTCTAAACTGCAAAATTTAACAACTCAATTTGAAACAATCACCATACTTGAATCTGAATTTTTTGATGAATTTTATGCTAGATTGTCTGATATTGTTAACACTAGCTTTAATCTTGGTGAACACATTCCTAATGCTAGAGTTATTAAAAAGATTCTTAGATCACTGCCTAAGCGTTTTATCCCCAAAGTTACTGTGTTAAATTCTATGGGTAATTTAAATACGCTTAAATTGGAGGAACTTGTAGGAGACTTGCAAACGTATGAAATTGAAATGTTTCCAAAATATGTCAAGTCTAAAGATAAGGGAATTGCACTTAATGCCCAGGAGAGAAAGAGTGAGGGGTCGGCAAGAAAGAGGAGAGAGTCATCTAGAAAAAGAGAGATAGATACGTCAAATTCTGAGTGTGATTTTGACTTAGATGATTTGGCCCTATTTGCTAAAAATTTCAAGAGAATTCCCAAATTCAAGAAAAATGGTAATTTTAAAGATAAAAAGAAGTTTGAGAAAAATAAGTTTGAAAAGAAAAATGAAAAATATTTTAAAGATCCTCCTAAAAAGGAAAGTGAGATATGCTTTGAGTGCGACGGTAGGGGTCATAGAGCTTTTGAGTGTGCTACACGTTTGAACAGAGAAAAAGGAAAAGTTGTCCTTAATGCTACCCTTAGTGAGTGAGGTCGAGTCGGTGGACTCGGGAGATGAGTCACCGCATGAGTGTAACTTCACCGCATTCATGGCTAGTCATGTGAGTACTTCTAGTGCTCCTTACAACGATGAGGATGCTGCTTCACAGGGACACCTCGACAGTGAGATCGATGTGAGTGAGGGGGAGGATGACACAAGTGAGAGCGAGAGTGATCTTCAACGCGCCTACGCCGAGCTTTATTCTGAGTCATTTAAAAATAAAAAGCGTAACAAAGCGTTAGTTCTTAGGATCACCGCTTTAGAGGAAGATTTAAGAAAAGTGAGAGAGAGAGAGAGAGAGAGAGAGAGAGAGAGAGAGAGAGAGAGAGAGCCCTCCACATGCACTACCTTAAGAGAGAGAGGGTCTGCCTGTGTTGAGAAAGAGAGTTTATTTAGAGAGAGAGAGAGAGAGTTGTTTTGAGAAAGAGAGAGGGGACTTGACTAAACAAGTGGCTAGTCTTACGAGTGAGCTCCATTCCTTCGTGGAGACTCGAAAGAAACTTGAATCCCTTGTATCCCAGCTTACTCATGATCTGGAGAGAGCACGGGAAGTCAAGGTACAAATCGAGGACAGATATAGGAAGATGGGAAAGATGCTCCTCGGCCCCGCTTTAGGTTTTGGTGATAGGCAGGGAATAGATTATGATGGTGCCTCCACATCACAAATTGCACCTGGACCAGTTTCTGAGTTTACTACGACTCTTTATGGCCATGGTCAGAAACCTCGAAGGAGAGTTCGACCAACAAAAGCAAACCATGGTTCACCTTTGACTGTGTTCTTTTGTACATATTACAAAATAAAAGGCCAGCTCAGGAAGTTTTGCTATAATATGGGTCGGACACGACGTACTACTGCTCCACCACAGCATACTGATGATTTTACCAGTCTGAGAGAGTGAGTTGAGTTTTTAGTTGCCACATCACAGAGTTTGATGGAGGAATTCTGACGGATGTCTTTACCGTCAGTGAATGCTTCTCACATTCTGGCTAAAACCAACAATAATAAAGGTAAACAAAAGGTCACCACTTCATGGGTACCTAAGAAAGATAAAAAGGCCTTTCTTGTTCATGTTGCTCTCAAAGCACATAATACCTCATAGTGGTATTTTGATAGTGGGTTCTCCAGATATATGACAGGTGATGCTTCATTTTTTACTTACCTTGAGAATTATAAGGATGGTAGAGTCACCTTTGGAGATGGGAGAAAGTCTAGCATTATAGGACGAGGTACTGTAGAGTTACCAGGATTTCCTAAGATATAAAATGTTTTATACGTCAAAGGTTTGAAAGCAAACCTTCTCAGCATTAGCCAGCTGTGCGACGCTGACTTTGCCGTAAAGTTTGACCTGGACGCATGTAATGTCTATAATCAAGCCGATTAAATTTTAGTGCGAGGGGTGAGGACAAAGGATAATTGCTATGGGACTGAGCCCACATCCTCACTTGTCTGCAACAGCACCACGATCACTCCTATGGATCTGTGGCACCAACGTCTAGGTCACGTGAATGTTATAGATGTAACTCATTTAGCTAAAAAGGACCTAATATGTTGCTTACCATCACTTGGAAAGCCAACTTCGACGGTTTGTGGACCCTGTCAGTTGGAAAAACAAATTTGTAGCCCCCATAGGAAGTTGCATTCCATTACCACCTCTCATGTACTTGAGCTTATTCACATGGATCTTTTGGGTCCTACTCGTACTGAGAATCTAGGTGGTAAGAGGTATATCCTCATGATGGTGGATGATTTCTCCAGATTCTCGATTGTAGATTTTTTGAGGGAGAAATCCAATGTTGTGGAGTTTTTAACGACCAAGTTTCATGTCCTGCAAAATCAACACGAGGTCACTATTAACAGGATACGTAGTGATAACGGCACTGAATTTAAGGAAGCAAAGGTAGATCTTTACTGTGATAGCATTGGGATCAAACATTAGTTTTCTATTATAAAGACTCCTCGGAAAAATTGGATTGTTGAGAGAAAGAATAGGATGATCCAGGAAATGGCTAGATCTATGCTTCTAGGTCATAAGGTCTCTAGGAGATTTTGGGCAGAGGCAGTGTCTACTGCATGCCACATGGTGAATAGGGTTTACCTGCGTCCACTCACACTTAAGATGCCTTATGAATTATGGATTGGCAAGAAACCCAACCTTGCATATTTTCCGTATTTTTTGGAGTAAATGCTGCATCCTAAGGGATAGAGAGCAATTAGGAAAGTTTGACTCCCGAAGCGATGAGGGAATATTGTTAGGTTATTCATCAAATAGTAGAGCGTACCGGTTTTATAACCTGAAGAGCTCTAAGGTTATGGAGTCAATAAATGTCACCGTGCAAGATGACGAACCTTCGGCGTTTATTGATTCTAGCCTTCAGTGTGAGGATGAGGATGTTTCTGGCAGTAATTTACTTGTACCTCACCCACACTCTGTGGACCCTACTCCTGTGCTAGGGGACACACCTGCTTGGGTTCGCAAGAGTCATGACCCTTCTACCATTGTTGGTGATCCCACTCGAGGGGTCAAGACTCGTGCTCAGCTTAAGAACATTATTAGCCATTTTTGCTACACATCCAAAGTCGAGCCCAAGAATCACAAAGAAGCTCTCAAGGATGAACACTGGATATCTGCTATGCAGGATGAGTTGCTTCAGTTTAAAAAGAATAATGTCTGAGAACTTGTCCCCCGACCTAGTGAGACTAATGTGATAGGTACCAGATGGATTTTCAAGAATAAAATGGATGAAAATGGTACCATAATTAAAAACAAGTCTAGGTTGGTCGCTCAAGGCTACACACAGATAGAAGGTGTAGACTTTGGGGAGACATTTGCTCCTGTTGCGAGGCTTGATTCCTTCCGCTTACTACTCGTCATCGCATGTCATCTGCGCTTCAAGTTATATTAGATGGATGTCAAGAGTGCCTTTCTAAATGGCATACTACATGAGGAGGTTGACGTGGAACAACCGAAAGGGTTTGAAGACCCTAAGAACCCAGAGCACATCTACTATCTGAGGAAAGCCTTGTATGGTTTGAAGCAAGCACCCCGTGTTTGGTACGAGAGGCTTACTTCCTATCTCTTAGTTCGTGGCTTCAAGAGAGGGGGAGTAAATATGACGTTTTTCGTCAGGAGAGATGACAGTGCTATTTTGGTTGCCCAGGTCTATATGGATGACATAGTCTTTGGATCCACGTGCTCCCAACATGCTCATCACTTTGAAGAGGAGATGAAAAGTGAGTTTGAGATGAGCATAGTTGAAGAGCTTGCTTTCTTCTTTGGTCTCCAGGTTCGTCAGCTAGAGGAGGGGATGTTCATCTCCCAATCTAAGTATGCTAGAGACCTAGTGAAGAAATTTGGGTTAGACTCCGCTAAGCATGCACATACAGCTATGAGTACCACTACCAAGCTTAGTAAGGACACTTCAGGCAACGACGTAGTGCAAACTTTGTATCGGAGTATGATAGGTAGTTTTCTCTACTTGACTGCTAGTCGTCCCGATATAGCCTTTAGTGTTGGAGTATGTGCGTGATATCAGGCATCCCTAAAAGAGTCACATTTACTTGCTCTAAAATATATTATTAAATACGTGAGTGGGACTCTCTCATACAATATTTGGTATTCCTTTGATACCGATGACCGTTTGTCCGCCTATTCGGATGTCGATTGGGCCGGGGATGTAGATGATTGTAGGAGCACTTCTAGTGGGTGTTTCTATTTTGGTTCTGCTCTTGTCTCTTGGATGAGAAAGAAGCAAAATTCCATCTCTTTGTCCACTATAGAGGCTGAGTACATCGCCGTTGGGAGTTATTTCACGTAACTCTTGTGGATAAAGCAAATATTGGAGGATTATGGGATTTCACAGGACACCATGACTATTTCATGTGATAACACGAGTGCGATACACATATTTCGCAATCCATTCCAACATTTGCACACAAAGCACATCAGGATACGCGAGCACTTTATACGTCAGTTAGTTGAGGATAAAGTCATATCCCTGGGTTTCATACCTACCGACCGTCAGTTAGCCGATATTTTCACGAAACCTTTATATTCCCTTAGATTTGAGAGTCTTAAGAAGTGTAAGGACATTTTTGTCCATTATCAATTTGGATGTCGTATGCCGTTACACCGTTAAAGAAATTCAAGATTGCATCTACATCAACGGATCCGAATATCAAAGCTTCTTCAACATCATAGCCTCTGCGAGAATGAACTTGGTAAAGTTTTGTTTTTAAGTTCCTTAAAGTTCATATTTAGTATTGGGAAATTTTTATAAAATGTTTTTTATAAAAATAAGAAGTAAGTTTTTTCAAGCAAAATGAGGCTTTTAAAAGTTTTTTATTTTTCTGGGAAGCAGGACCGGTCTGCCTCCCTACCGGACCGATCCACATCCGGACCGGTTCGCCCCTCAACCGGACCGATCCACTTGCTGCAGATCCAGTAAACCCCGGACCGAAAGCGAACCGAAGAAGCCAATTTTTAAAAGAACCGATCCGAGGTCGGACCGGTCCGCCTGGGATAAATTCGGCCAGATCTGTTTGAGATTTTTTAGGCTCAAAGTTTTCTTATTTAAGCCAACTTCGGGGAGTTGTTTTCCAAGACTTTTCAAGACGATTTTCAGAGTCCTAAATACTCTAAGTCTTCACCTTTTTTAGTCCCAAGACTCTTTTTGATTCACACACAAAAATCCCAATTACTTTTGTGAATCTTTTAAAACCCTAGAACACAACCTTTGTTACTGTTCATCTTTGTAGAGAGATCTTTGCAACCGAGGGCTGCGTGTCATTGCTGAGGGAGTCTCTACAAAGTGTTATGACTGCGTGTCATTGAGGAGAGTTGCGGTTCTACCTTTGTTGTTTGGGTTGCGAGTCCTTGGAGGGTGTTGCGTGTATTCTCTTGTTGAGTTCAAGACTGCATGTCTTTGTGGGTTGGCTGCATGTTAATCCATTGCAGATTTCTCTATGTAATTTTAAGTTGTGACTTGTATATTCATAGTGAAATAAAGGTTTTACCCTAAAGGGGTTTTTTTCCTGAAATTTGTGTCTCAGCATATTTTTGTGTCACATGCTTTATTTATTTATGGGTTGACACACGCACCTTAGATGCATGTTTAGGGACTCTAATTAAATAAGGGTTACTTGGAAACTTGCGAATTTAATTTAAATCGATATCACACAGTCTCATCTCTTTTAGGAAGTCTTTGGGGATTTACACAGTTGACTGAGGGATTGGTCTGTGTCTAGGATAGGATGCTTTTTTATATTCATATCATATGCTTCCTAGTCCTAGTTTGTTTTATATGTATTATTGCTTTGTTGTACAGATATTTATTTATTTATTTTGAAAAATCCAAAAAGATTTTCTTTTATAAAAATTTTAGAAAAGCCCAAAAATATTTTTGTATTTTATTTGCACCTTTTATGGATGAGCATTTAAGATATTTGAGTCACAATTTAATTCCATTTATCCCTGTGACTGTTTAATATAAATTTGAGATGCTACATCATTTCATCCATGTGCTTTACATTATTTAGAGTCTTTGAGATGTGATTAGTGATATCTTTCTATATGTCTGACTCCTATCTCCTTTATTGCACACATGCACGGCTTTATTTGATTATTGTACTTGTCTATCACATATTGCCTTAAGTGTTTCCATCTCAATTCTGTCTATATAACTAACCATATGCGATAAAACTTGACCAGATTGGAATGCATGTAAAAATTATGTTGGTGAGAATGTGTGTTTATTTGAAAACGGAGAAGGGCTGTGAAAGGTTCATTTAGCCTTTGCGATTTTAAGCCACCGTTAAAAAGGACCTAAAAAATTGAGGAATTTTATTATCCAGGGTCCAAAGAGGTTAAAAGAGCCCAAAAAAATTAAAGGTAATAAAAAATAATATATGCCAAATATGGGCCATTAGGTTTCACCTTCAATTCTCCAAAGTTTGAGAATTCAGATCGCCTCTATTCAAAATATATATCTGAGGGAGTTTGGTTGGAGAATATAAACGGGTTTGCACTTCCTTGAAAGTCCTGAAAAAGCAAGAAATAGTTTTGGACGTTATTGGTGTGGAAATCACTTTGAGCTTTGATTTGTTGATTTGATTGAGTCAATGTCTAATATTACCAACTTTTTACACCAAAGGAAGATTTTGAGTTCATTCGTTAGGAGTATTCGATATTCATCGTGCACATATGTCATGTTTGTATGAATTGATTTTTCTATCGAATTTTATCACACCCCTACATTTACGCTATCATTGACTTGGTTGTTTTTATGTTCTTTCATGGTGTGATTCTTTATTGTATACTATGTGTGAAAAATTTTGAAAAATACATAAATAGCAATTTATTCTGTCATTCTCCATATGCATTCATTTATGCTTCTCATATCTGTCTATTTGGGAACATAATTATTATGGGGGAGAATTGTTTTGGTGTTTGGTTGATTTATGAATAATTTGCTTAAGCTTAATTGATCATCAATTTTTGCATATCATTATATTTCAAACTGTTGCTTGTCACGGGTATTTACTTTATCTCATGTGTGTAGGTACAACATTGTTCATTATTGGATTGCACACCCTGATGAGAAAAACTTTGGAAGTTTCTGAAGAGCTGAACATTTGGAAGACATGTCATTTAGTATTCTCAGTTTGAGGGTTTAATGGGTATATTATTTTGTATGTCATTTGATTGCATAAATCGGATTTTGTATGTATGTACCGGCATAGACAAAGGGAGAGATTTGTAAGGACATATATTTATAAATTTCCTGGGTAGAATCTAGGAATTTTCTATTTTCTCCTAGATCACAGTTTGTATGTCTGATTCCGCTACATTCGGCACGTCAACACGATCAACCTCGACAGCCTTTATCCGAATTCAATGCAACCAGTATCTTCACGTGCATCATGCTACATGCGATGTGCTGCTCAGCTCATTCCCACTACTCCACTACGCTCTATCGGTAAAGTGGTTTATTTGAGCTTTAATATTTGCATAAATATTTGGGACATTTTTTAGAAAATTATTTTTGAAGTCTGGATTAATTTTTTATCAAAAGCAGAATTTTTTCTAAGTGAAGAAGTGAAGTGACTTGAACGACGAGCTCTCTCAAATGACATTAAATATCGTTCGCGCGAGATAGGCATGTCGCGCGATTTCGTTCGAACGACTGTTATCCTTCGTTTGAGCAACATGGCTATCTCGTTCGAACGAGCCACGACCTCGATTTTCATATAAATACCTGATCACCTTCTACACGATTTTTAAGTATTTCTACAATCTCAAAATTTTGTGAAAACAGTTCAGAATAAGACTTCATCTTTTTAAGGTTTTCTAAAACTTTTTGATTCACAAAACCATTTCCATATATGTATGTGAATCTTTAAAACTTCAAGAGGATCATTTACTAATCTGGAGTAATTTGTGAAGAAGTCGTTCTCTTCTTCATTGCTGCCCTACTAGAAAGGGATAGTTCCAGCCGACGACAGCAGAATCGACACCCGAGGGTATTTCTGTGTCACATATCTTCATTGTAATCCGTGTAAGCCGTTTTCTTACAAAATTATAGTGAAAATAAAAGGTTTACCCCTTTGGGGAATTTTTCCTCATTCCCGTGTGTTTGAATGTTCTTGCTTGATTTTATCATCATCAATCACACCTAGATGCATGTTTAGGACTTAATTGATAAAAATTGAGTTTAATTAAATAACTTCCTTATTTGAACGCAAGCGCACTCTTCTCACTTCCACTCTCCGTGTCAGTGATTATACTTTCTTGACTATTTTTGGGATTCTCATAGCCCATCAAGAGATGCCATTTCCCATTAGGCTTCCTGACCATCATGACATGTGATAATCATTCAAGATATTTGACATCCTGAACGAGCTTTGCATCGATCATCTTTTCCAAATCAACACGGGATATTTAATTTCTCTCCATGGTGAACGTCCTCTTATTTTACCTTACTAGATACTTGGTCGGGTCAACATTTAATTGACGTATCATTGTCGAGGCTTTTATTCTCTATATGTATTCATATCTCCATGCAAACGTCTTATATTTCCTCCTTAGAAATGAAACCAATGCATCCCTTCCATTACTGGTCAACGATAATTGCACATATTTGTCAGACAAAAGGATCGAGATTTGATCTTTAATGGATGACCCAGTGGTAATCTCTTCTTTAGGATCCATACCATTTATGTGGAAAGCTTTTTTCTTCTTATTCTTGTTCAATAATGAAAAGCAGTATCTTCTTAAGCGGGACTAACTTCTGCGTACCGTTCTCATCCCGTTCGGTGTTGGGAATTGAATAGTTAGAGACTTGATTGAAAGGATGGCGTCAAGTCGGCTCAAGGTTGTCCATATCATCAGGAAATTATAGTCCAAGGGAAACTACAGCAACAAAAAGTCTACTTGCAGGGTAGTATAATGGGAATTCTTCCTATTGTGAATGACAATTCAATAGACCATGATACACCTATTCCCGAGAAAAGCCCAATAGTGAGCCTTTTAAAGGCTTCAGTCGAGATCCCTATAACTTTATTTTTTAAAAGAAGTTGTGGTAAATAATGTCCGTTGAACTTTCGATATCAATCATGATACTTCTAATCATCTATTTTGATATCAAGGCTTCAATAATCAAGGGGATCCTTATGTGGCATAATCAAATCCTGCTTATCCTTTGGTGTGATAATGATGTCATCCTAATCTTCCTAAGGCTTCTGTGTCTAACGATACATTAATTCTCTCTTCTATCTCTTATTAGATTTGGGGGTCGATCTATGATCCCCTCCAGCAATAAACCCCCGTAAATTCATGTTGATCCGCCCGTCTCTATCTGTGACTGCACTCCCCTAAGACCTTAATGCCAATGTTCACTTTCTTTTGACATGCTTCTGTGTATATCCCCCTGTGTTCATTGTTATGATCATCTTGTCTTATGAATATACACCCCACAAAATCTCCCAAGTGTCCCCTTTGAACTAATGCCTCTTGTTGGGAAAAATAACATAGGAGTAATATTTTAAATGCAGAAAAATCTATCCCTATGTATCTTCGATTAATCATGTATTGAAAAGAAAACAAGGACTAGGTTTGAGGAACAAACCTAGTGTTTAGAATAAAAAAACCTTTACAGATCTGGTTGTAATCCGATGTGGATAAAAGTATTTTTTAATGATAGGGTTGCCTTGTTTTGGATCTCTAAAGCCTCACTTAACCTCCTAAAAAGCTTGGATACTCTAGTGTATGAGCCTCCCCAAATCTAGGTAAGTGTGTTGGGAACCCTTTGAGAATAAAAACCTTCCTTATGAGTGAGATGTGACCATATCCCTCTAGGACTAGCATTTTTTTCACCCGTCTTGAACCCTAATGAACCATTATATTAATAAAAACCATTTCCCACTCCTTTATATACAAGGAAAAAAGGTGGGTTTGGGCCAAGCTGGGTTTCTTGAGAGTCTCAGTCTAGCTACTTGGGTATATGGACTACACTAGGGACTTAATATAAATAATTAAATTAGCTCCAAATTAGTACTTGGAAATCCCAATTATATTATCGTAATTATTTCCTTTCTTTATTTACTCGTAAATAAACTCCACTAAATAATCAATACGGCACTCCAATATAATTATCTCAGAAATGACTTGGATATAATGAGGTCATATTTGCAAAGTTGTTTATGGTACACAATATGATTCCTCATATTAAGAGTTCGATACCCGCTTAGTCAAATGAATTTACTATTAATCAAATTTATCTAATATCTAATCGATTCCTTGATTATCAAACTTATTTTATTTTCTACTCCACTAGGATTATCAAATAATCCACCATCCAAGTTTTACTCGGTGGAAACAAAGCATATAAGTCTATCAAGTGGGTATCATAATCCATGGATTCCCTTGGACGTGGATTCCTCTGAATTATGATATCATACCTACTCACATAACAATCACCCAATATGCAGAGATCATTTGATTCGATTTAAATAAAATCTCATGCGTGGTCCTATTCAATATATTCCTGGGATGCACCGATCACAATCCTTTTTCGAACTATCGAACAAGCTCTCGAATCATCAAATATGTCCTTGTAATTGGAGATGAACTACGAGGATTATATCACAACCATTATGAAAGTGTGTCAACTCCCTATCTTGGTTGTGAACATTTTAATAGTGCTAGAATTGAAATTCTAATCTTCTTGTGGTCAACCCGAAGTTGCATCACTAGAATTCCTACTAATCTCTATTAAACGACATGTCGATCACATGTTTAAATTCAGTTACTCATGTAACCATGATTCTTATTTCAAAATGAACTGACACACCTTTACATAAAATTAACCATCATACATGGTTTCAAGAATAAAACCCTAATAATTTCACACTTAGTTATAAAGCCATATATCTAACACCCAACCTATCTACAAGACAGTTTGTCGCCTATTAATAGAAGATTAAATGGGTGTTATTCGATACATCCTTACGATGAACTTATCATCCATTTTTTTAATCTCTCAAACTTGGTGAAACCTACACTGAATGTACTTAACCCCTTACGGGTTATGGGTTTTCTGGAACTTGCAATTGTACTATATGTTCACTGAAAAATGTAATATCCAACTACGTTTGAAGGAATATCTCCAAAGTTACTTAGGAAGTAACCGAGTCATATTACCCCTTTAGTTACCTCCGAAGTGGCAATAATATAGGCCTCCCTAGTGGAGTCTGCAATACAAGTTACTTCACACTCCTCCAACTTATAGCTCAACCTCATGTTGGTAAACACATTTTCCAAGGTGGGATAACATGGATTCCTTATCTAACTAACAACCTAGTCTTTGTAACTTATATGTGAGACCATTAGGCTGAAATATATTATCCATGTCGAAGGCATATCAAACTTTGGTCTAGTACACAACATAACATATTTGAGACTGCCCACCTCTGAAATTTTAGGTATATCCCTTATTCCTTCCATCTAATAAGTGTATTTAGACATTGTTTCCCAAACAGAACGATTCGAAACATGAAAATAAATTATTTTCACGGGATCCTTATGTTAATATTGCGTATACAAGAATGATACAATAGACTTCGGATAAGCTCAACATCCTTCTCGAATGATCTAGCATAGCTTGATTATAAATATGTGACTAGATCATCCTAAGTACTTCATATTAAATATCCGGACAACAACACTCCTATGTCAAACAATTCTCTTATACCGTTCCTGATTAGGTAAGTATTATCAACAAATTGTATTAAGAAATACAACCATGCTTCCTTCATGCTTCTTATATAAATAAGTACTTATCGAATTTTTATTCAAAATTAAAACTTGATTACCTGATAAAACTGAATGACCTAAGACCTTGATGTTATCTTAAATCCATTAATGGATGTCACAAGCTTACATCACTTTTCTTTTCATAACTTCTTGCTATGTGCTTATCAAGACGATCATTAAAGAACGCGGTCTTAACATTAAAAGAATTCGAACAAATTTTAGCATGACTATTGCATGAAGGTTTGCTCATAGTCAATCCCTTTATTCCTGAGTAAATCCTTTCATAAGCCTTGCCTTGAAGGTTTTAACCTTCACATCTATATTTCTTTTAACTTCTTATAGGTCCACTTGGGACCGATGGATTTTACTCTATTAACAAGTATACATGCCCTAAAACTTGATTCAAATACATTGAATCCATTTTGGTATCCATAGTCATAAATAAAAACAAAAGTCCTCAACTTGGAACGCCTTGTCGTAGTTCCTAGGAGTTGGATTATGTGCATAAGATCATATCAAAATGATTACCCAAAACACTAACCATTCGAGACCCGATGCTCCCACTACGATGTGGCATTACTTGTAATCCAGTATAAGTGACACATGTATCCTAATCATCGATAATTCTCCTACTATGATAAGGTATTATTTTAATAATAATAGGTCATATTTTATCATGTACAGGTGGTCTAATAGAATTGGTAATATGGAGTTCCATTATACCTCGTAAGTCCAACTTATACTAAGGCCCGTAGTTTATTACATAATCCTCTTACAAGAACCTGGCATTTATGTAATCAACGACATTTTTGTACTTAGGATTATAAACTACCTTTGTAACCATTTGGATAACCAACTAAGAGACATACCTCTTTCCTTAATTTCAACTTCTTTGGATCCTTTCATAGTACATGTGGCAAGCACCTAAAAATCTAAACATGCCCCAGAAAGAGCTTGGGTCCACTATAATGTTTAATGGGAGTTAAAGAGACCAATTAAGAAGAAATTAAATTAGAATGTATATGACCATATTCCCAATAAGAATATTACAGTACTAAATAACATATTATGGACCTTATCATATCAAAAAGAGTCCAAAGCCCGATTTCTTTCTCTTTAATGATTGTTCATTAATGTTATTCATTTCAAAATTTAGCACTGGTAAGACAAAGCTTATAATGTCTAAATTATTTACCAATGTACCAGAACAGATAAAAGATGTCTAATTTTAGTAAAATCAATCGAATATTTGTTCAAAACAAATTTAAAAAATCAAAATCAAATTATAAAACCAGAAAAATTAAACAATTTTTTTATATAAATTTTGTGTTCTCGCCATTATCTAAAAGATATACTTACTACTTATACCGTTGCCTTATTATTAATGGCCATAGCTTGGAACATATCTCTTTAAAGTAATTTTTTGGTTACCTAGAACCTTTGCAACGAGATGCAATCCTGATTTGTGGTCCTAAGTCTATATATTAAGTTGTCATATATTGGACCATAAATCATGCATTCATTTTTAAGAGAAAAATCATTACCATGTCCAATTATATTTTCAGTCCTTGAAACTTACTCCAATTAAAATATAATATTAAAATAGTGAGAAAAATATTGAATTCATTTTTGAAATATTAGCATAAAATTGAAAAAAAAAATCCAATTAAACATGAGAAAATATTCGATTATATTTTAAGTGGAATTTCTAAATCGCCAATTCAAAATTAATTCGTCAGACATCCCAGTTCCCTAATAAGGTGTGATTATTATTGGTAACTTAAATAATCACACCTTGAACTAGACATACTTTCATCTTCATTATGCTATCCGGACAGTTCAGGATCCTGTATCCAATATAGTGAATAGCCAATAACTTTTGATCCCACTCTTAATGACAGTGACTTCTTTGGAAGGATATCAAAAGTCATGTCTATGTTTATGCCACCAACTAATTTTAGATTACAACATATTACATAGACTCCTCCTTTGGGGGGCCTCCCACATGAATAATATATCCAAAATTACCCGTTAGGAAACCTGTACCGACCACCATGATAATTAATATTCCTCTTTGAAGGACCTACATAATATTAAAAGTTTACACATCGTTGACGGAGACCATGGAATTTATGTTGAAACCTCTCTCCCATTTAGTATTTGAAAACTTGAGGGTTTGGAAAAACTAGACATTCAATTCTAAAATCCCGAATTTAAATCACTAATAATTTCCTATTTACCTCTAAAAATTAAAATACTTTATCTCAATATTTTAATTTTCTAAAAAAATATTTTAAAATCAAAATAAAAATTCGAAGATCAAAATTTAATTCATACTTTAAAATTAATTACATTCGTGAAATTCAATTTAGAAAAGAATAACATAAAACAAATTTTTGAAGAAAATTGGTGATCTAGGGCAGTCTCAAAATAAGTAATCCGTGTTGTCCATATAAATGGGTCTTCCTTAGTATCTAATTGATTAGCACACGAATGAAACAACATAATCTAAATAAAGAGACATGAAAGAAATAAAACAATTAAATGCAACAAAATTAAAAAAAAAACATTTAATGCCCTTTCAATTATGGCCTACACTTGAACACGATGTAAAACTCTTCATGCATAAGAATCCTTGTTGAAGAAGAATTTCTTTGGGCAAGAGTCTAACCTGATGTAAAACTCTTCATGCAAAATAATACTATATGAAGAAGTATTAATTTTGTGTAGGAGTCCAACTTAATAAAAAAAATTCTCCATGCAAAAGACTCCTTGTTGAAGAAGACTTCCTTTTTAGAAAGAGTCCAACTTGAAATAAACTTCAGTAAAGTTGATCCAGGCAATATCTATGATTTCTCAGCAAGATAATTCTTTGAACATGACTTTGTCTCATCTTCACCATGAACATATCCAAATATCAAGTAAATTCGACCGATCGATCTCCAAAACGTGATACAGACGACCTTAACATTCTCCGTTCGAGCCGATCTTTAGATAGCAGCTTCGTCTCTTATCAAAATTTGAGCTAATTTCAATGGTCCAATCATCTAGAATAAATAAAATAGGATCTCAAACTTTCCATTTAAGAGTCCCCATAGCCCATCCAAGAGCCGTTCTTGAATCTCTATGAAATATTACCAAGAACTGTTATTTTATCTTCAAGAAGTCTCCAAATTATCTCTAACTTTTTCCATGATCATGATTCATCATTACATAGGAGAATTACAATAAAAAAAATATTACATCCCCTCATGATTTTCACCAAAACATGATTTATTCAAAACCAAAATTGACAGAAATCTAACAATAGACAACCCCACCATAGGAACCAATCACATAAATGACAATAAGTATTTACGTGACCTTGATGGAAGGAACGATCATGTCAAAACCCTTGAAAACAGAGTTAGTATGAATCCACACACAAAACTATGTATATCCATACAACCTAAATTTGGGTTTCTAGTTGGATGACATAGACCTTTTCAATACAAGATCAATTTCAATAAGGGCTCCGATACCAATTTGGGGGAAAATAACTTGTGATTGGCATTTAAAATGTAGAAAAGTTCAGGCCTATGGATCATTAATTAATCATGTATTAAAGTAAATAAGAATTATGGTTTAAGAATAAACCTAGGGTTTAGAATACAATACCTTTACGGATCTGTTTGTGATCCGATGTGGAGAAAAGTATTTAATAATTATGGGTTAGCCTTGTTTTAGATCTCCATAACCTTACTTAACCTTTTGTAAATCTTGTTTCTTCTGGTTTATTATCCTCCCCAAAGCTAGATAGGTGTCTGAACGTCTTTTAATAAGAATACCCTTCCTTATGAGTGAGATGTGGTCCTCTCCTTCTAGGCCTCTTTACAAAAATGTAAATAGTTTTTTTTCCCTTCTCAAATCCCAATAAACCATTATATTAATAAAAGCCCTTTTCCACACCTTTATATACAATTACAAAGGTGGGCTTGGGCCAAACTGGATTTCTTGAAAGTATGGGCCTAACTACTTGGGTATATGGACTACACTAAGGACCCAAGACAAATACTTAGATTAGCTCGAAATAAATACTCGAAAATCCAAATTATAATATCATAATTATTTCTTTTTTTATTTAATCATAAATTAACTCCACTAAAGAATCACGATTGCACTCCGATTTAATTTTCTCATAAATCACTCGGATATAAGGTCTTATTTGCAAAGTTGACTATGGTACACAATATTATTTCCCACGTTAAGTATCTGATCCCTGCTTGGTTAAATAAATTTACTATTATTTGATTTTAACCAACATCTTAAAAATTCCTTGATTCTTAGACTTAACTTATTTGCTACTACCAGTATTATCAAATAATTCACCGGTCGAGTTTTACTTAGTGAAAACAAATTATATAAGTATATCAAGGGGTCATCATAATCCACGGTATCCCCTGGACGTGTATTCCTCTGAATTATGATCTTAGACCTATGTACATAACTGTCACCCAATATGTGGAGATAATTTGGCCTCATATAAATCAAATCGCACCCATAGCAATCAAAGTGATATTTGTGCAAACATTCAAATCCTCATAATTCTTAAGATTACGAATTCACCCTTAGCAAAGGATGAGAGATTTCTGATGCCTAATCATGACAATCATTAGACTCAAATATCAAGGTAACCCTCTTCAATACATTCCTAGGATCCACCTACCATAATCCTCTGTTGAACTATCAAAAAATTTCTTGAACCATCAAACATGATCCTGTAGTTTGAGATGAATTACTAGGATTGCATTGCAACTGATCCAATAGCGTTTAAACTCCCTATCTAGGTTGTGAGCATTTCAATAGTTTGAAACCAAAATTTTAATCTCCTTGTGATTAAACAGGAGTCACATTACTAAAATTCCTATTAAGCTCTGTTGACCAACATGTCTATAACATATTTAAACCAAATATAAGTTATTCTTATAATGATTATTGTTATTTCAAAATGAATTACTACACCTTTATATCAAAGTAACCATCATACATGATTTTAAGAATAAAATCCCAACAGATGTATCTATGTTTATAAATGGAGGCAGTCGTTCGTATCTTGGCCATAGTGGCGGTGGAACTAGAAATATATGTTGGACTTCCCTTTGACATGCCTATTTTTTGGTTTGTTTGGTCACCTCATCATATTCGGGTCATCCATCATGGCTAGAACCCAACCCACTTTTATGTTAATAGGAGTGAATTATTATGTTCACGCTCTGTCTCCCTTGTATCTCACCTTCGAAGGAGGATATCGCCTAATCCACTCATCCCCGATCTTTTATCGGGTAGACCTTCCTCCCTGTGAGGGGGTGGACATTATTAATGATGTATTCCACATGGATATATTTTTCCACCTTTCTCATTAACACCATCATGTTAGTGGGGGTTCTTAGACATAGAGTAGATAGTGTTTTTACTATAGAGGCCACGTAGAACTACTCAGACCGCCACCCTCTCATCCAGATGATCAATCTGGAACAGTCCATCATTAAACCACTTCATATAACCCCTAAGAGTTTCATCCTTACTCTGGAGAATGTTGAAAAGATAGTCAGTAGTCTTATTATGAATACGATTGACGATAAAATTCCTGACAAAGCACTCAGTGAGTTCTTTAAAATATGTAAAAGAATTCGATGAAAGCCAATTGAACCAGATCCTCGCAGACCCCTTTATCATTGTGGTGAAGGTCTTGCACCTAATTTGATTCAGACTACCCAAGAAATTCATATAGGCCTTGTAGTGATAAATATCGTCTCTATGATCTGATGTTCCATCGAAATAATCCAATCTTAGGAGCATCGAAAAATCCAACACGTCCCAGTACGATGGGCATGCACGTTCAACATCTCCATTATTTATGAGCATTGGTGGTGGGTAATGTCCCTGAACCACCGAAGCCTTGTGAATGGTGGATGAGAATTCTAATAAAGGGAGAGGAAGAGGATTTGGGACCTCTTCCTTTGAGTTTTGTTCAATAGGAGGTTCTTGGTCCACCTATTGTTCTACGAGGCCGTTGATGGCCTGATCTATCTAGTTTTTGTTCATGTCTTTGGAGATATTCATTCCCGTAAACGATGCCAATTATGTTGGCGTGGAAATATGAGTCACACAAAACACAATAATTTCAGCGATGATTAAAACGAAACAATGAAAAGATGAACACTGGATATACATGGTTCGGTGGTATCCATCTACGTCCACGGATCAAAAGGATGGGGTTGTTTTCTTTATTAAATCAAAAGTTGCAGATGGGTTTCATACAAATATATTCATATATCCCCACAGTCAACACTACTCTGGATTTATATACTCGTCCATACAATGTTATTCCTAGTACTCTGTTTCACAACTTGAAAGAGTGGTTAATATAGCTGTACTCATGTTCATCTCTGGATGCCTTTCTTGCTCCACATTTCCTATCCACGGGGAAAGTTGTTTGCCTTCATAGGGAAGTGAAGCTTGTTTGAAACAGAAACTACT
The DNA here is from genome assembly GCA_949130495.1 of Sambucus nigra. Classification (NCBI taxonomy): domain Eukaryota; kingdom Viridiplantae; phylum Streptophyta; class Magnoliopsida; order Dipsacales; family Adoxaceae; genus Sambucus; species Sambucus nigra. The sequence goes on from OX422212.1 coordinate 370,313,206, forward strand.
TGACCAAATCACTGAGACCGAATAATCAATCATCCTTAGGCAGTTGAGAAATGGTGTTTCACTCTAACAACTAATCAATTGGTTAAGCTCTGGCCAAATAATTGGTCATCTGATGGAAAACATAAAGAGCTTTTGGCCAATCCCCTCGACGAATCCCATCCGGAAGGCAAATTGAAATCCCCCTAATCAGCATATAATAAAAAAATTCAAAAGAGTTCTTGAGAAACTTTGAAAACGTCCAAAAATTAAGAAATCTTGGAATATATTAACAAAATTATGGTTCTAACTATACGCTAATTAAATTAGTTTAAACATTTTTCAATAAATAAAAAACATTCTATTATTTTAACTATTTTTATCTTAGCAAAAAATCGTGCGCATTTTTAATTTTGTTATTATTTCAAATTTACATTATTTATATAAAAAAAACATATCTTAGTTATGAAATGACTTTTTACTTATTTTATATTAATAAAAATTGGGAGAAAAGTTAAAACATTTTTTTTAATTTTAAAAAAGTTATAAAAGTTTTTTACTTGTGTTTTTTAAAAACACTTTTTTATAAAACACTGAAACCATTGTTTTATTTTTAAAGAATTAAAATAGTTTTTATTATTAACTTTTTTATATAAAAGTTAGTTTTTCATAAATAAAAAAACATATTTTTATATTAAATAAAATTGTGTTTTATATTTTTTAACTGCTTTAAGATATAAAAAAATTAATGTTTTAAAATTATAAAAATCTTAACTATTTGAGAAAATATAAGAATTTGTCTTTTACAAAATATAATGTTGTTTTATAGTAAGTAATAAAATCTTTTTAAAAAAAAGTATTCCAAATTTCTTATTTTCGTACTTTTTAACTTTTTATTTCTTTTTATATGACTACTAATTTTTTTTAAATGGAGAGTTAATAGATTGGGGGCATATTGCGAACTTAATAAAAGGTGGGGGTCTAATAAAAATTTGATTATAGAAGTGGGGGAAAACTCAAATTGTCAACAGTAATTACTGTTGACTAACTATTTGGATGGAAAGCTAATACAATGGGGATGTATTGTAATTTTTTTTTAAAGTGGGAGTCTATTGGAAAACTAATCGTAACAGTGGGAAAAAACTAGAAATAACCATTTTTATTAGTGAAAAGCCTGATTATTATAAAGGAATGGACATAGACCAATAAAAATTCGAACCACGTATATCTTGTGCCTTCAGTTGCATGCTCTTTCCTCTTTATATTATAAGTAAATCAAGGTTTTAATAATATACTTCAATAAGTTTGATCTGAAAAGTAAAAGATAAGTATGTTAATTACATTTTCAGTCTTTTAATTTTATGCTAACATATTAATTAAACTCAATCCTTATAATTAAAATTTCATACTGACTATTAAAATTAAGGATTTAGTGTGTTTTGTAATAAAACTCGACTTTAATAAACCTAGGGGAATAGGTTTAATTACAATTTTGTCTAATTTTTGTGAATTTCAATTTTCTTTTCAATTTTAACAAAACTAGGACACGAATAAACTAGGAGAAGTGATAATAGGCATATAGATCAAAAAATTAAAGCCTTAATTAGAAAATCTAGGTCAATTACTCTAGATGCAAGATCCTAATGTCAATTTTATGGATTGGGCTAGATCTAGTGTGATGTGGGTGATGTGTTTGATGGAGATGAAGTAAACAATAAACAAAACAGTCAAAACAATTTACAAGACAAATTATATGTGGAAAGAACTCCCACTGGGGGTAAAAATTCTTGACGCACTTTAATCTCTCTTTCAACTTAAAAAATCTTTATGTAATGAAAGAAAGTACCTCTCTCTCGAGTACTCGCGAGAAGTTACCTATGAACATTGAAATTTCTCCCATTGACAATGAGCGATCCATCCTAAGCTCCATAGGACGAACAAGGAAGTACATTCTCCTTCTTAGAGTCTCATCATACCTTGAACTCTTTAATATCTCGGGACACCACCTTTTTAGATCTTGGATTTTAGATTGAAAATTCAAATGTATAATGGTTTAGATTGAATTTAGGCTAAGTTTATCTGGTTCAAATCACTCTCAGTTCCTCATAATCCATAGATTAAGTATAGATCCTAGTTTTCACACAATTTTGAAAGGAGAAAGTAATTTTAACAAAAGAGAAACAATTAGAATGCTTTTAACCTCAAAAATATTCTCTAAAGGGTATATAAGTAGAGAGGAACTTATATATTTATAAAGTGGAAGGAAAATACCTCTCTATATAGATTTTTGAGAATTTAAGTCCATAGTGGGCACGAGGATTAATTGGCCCCGCGGGCCCGGTTTTAGCTAGTGTGTCAAAACATGCTAAAATCGTGCAGACATGCGCACGTGGTAAATTTTGCACCATGCGCATGCTTTTAGCAAAATTTTAAAAATATCCCAAAAGGTACAAGGGTCATGCGCATGGGCCAAAATAAGGTCGTGCACATGGTTTAAGGAAGTAAACACATAAAGCCTTAAACAATGCATATTTTGGAAAAATTTAGATTTTTCCCAAGGTATAAACAACACTTATCATAGATAAAATTAAATATTTTCCAAAATTAAAAACACATTTTAATAAATAATTAAAACTTGCGTGTTCATAGCCAATTGCGTTCAATCACAAAGCCGTATCAAAAGGATGTCTTTAAATTTCAATAACGAAAGTCTTTGTGATGTAGATATGCCAAGTAGATCTTCAAATTCCAATATTCATGCAGTATCATGGACAAGCCTCGCTCTCTATACAACGTCTATACAATTTCAAGCTTTTTGGCTTGAATGACTCAAGACTCAAATGGTTTGACACATAATTTAATCAACTAATATAAAAATACAGATGGTTACATTTTCACATATCTTAGTCAAACTACCCTTTTTATTTAGATAATATATATGTTATTAAAAAATGACCTCCCAAAAGTCAAAATAGGAATAAGTTAATTAGGTTTCCCCTATAAATTCTAAAAGAATATATAATTACGGATGTATTTGAAAATATGGAGTTCCTATTAGCCCATACATGTATTTCTTTAATATGGTTGCTTACAACTTAATGAATAAACCCCTTCCTTTTACCTCATGTACATAGACTAATAAAAAGTCAAACCATATATATCTTGTGTCTTCATTTGCATCGTCTTTACCCTTTGAATCACAAGTAAATCAAGGTGTTAATATTCCATTCCAACAATTTTGATCTAAAAATAAAATATAAATATACTGATTACATTTCTAGCCCTTTAGTTTTATGTTAACACTTTAGTTAAACTTAATACCTATTTTTAAAATTATGTGTGTTAGTTAAACTACTCCTTTTATTTAGATAATATATATGTTATACAAAATAACCTCCCAAAAGTTGAAAGAAAAATAGGTTACATAGGTTTCCACTTTAAATTCTAAAGAATTTATAATTAAAAATGTATTTAAAAAGAGGGAGTTCCCTCTAGTCCATACATTTATTTCCTTAATATAGCTTCTTACATATTTTCTAGTTACACATTACATTCCTTTCTCTTCATCTTTGACTAAAAACTTACCAAACCAATTAATAGACCTGCCGAGTCTAATAGGTATATCTTTGGTTTGGGGTTTCTTTCTCACTTTCCTCTTCTTTGTGATGTTAGATTTTTTAAGATGGTTTAATTTTGTTAGAAACTACAACAAACTACATAACCTTTACCCATTTCCTTATCATAGTTCATGATCCATTTTAATTTTGTGTTCATTAGTTTTTAGTTTTTAGCTATGAATGCTGGTTATTGATTTGGATACAATTCTAAAGCAATACGGTCCTTGACCAACTTTTAGATCAATCCTATCTAACATGCATCTAGGTGAGAGATCTACTACAATTAAGTTAATTATGAAAAATTAGGATAAAATATAAGTTAATTATGTGAATTAACTAGAAGCAATCCTTAAGTTAAATTCAGCAGTGGATCATGTTGGATCCAATCTTAGATCTAAATGAGCGTACGCATGTAATACCAAATGTGAATATTAGCATCAAATAATCACACAATAGGCACAAGTCAATATCTATAAGGGAACACCCCACCTAAGGGTGAAAACACCTTAATGAATCCTAGTCCCTCATTAAATTTGAAAATAAATTTTATACAAATGCAAGAAGGTACCTTTTTCTTATTTCCTAACAATAAGTTTCCATTGGACGTTGAAACTCTCCCCCATTTAAATTAGTGATCCGCTTAAAGATCCATCAAGAGAATATGGAAGTCACGTTATCCGTCGTTGGATCATAGCCCAAATCAACTCCCCAATAACTAATTTTCCTCCTTTATATCTAGAGTGTAGATCTTCAAATTCATATCAGAAATGATAGAATTGAATCTAGGCTATAAGGGTTTTCAACTCAAAACACTTTCAAATATCACAATCAATGAATTAAGTATTCATTCAAATTTTTCTCTCAAAATTGTGAAGATGAAGACAAATTGATGATTGAAAAGTAATTCTTTGATCACTTTCCTAAAAAATACTCTCTTTATGTGTCAGAAATACTCAAGAAAATGATCTCTAAAAATGGGAGGTAAAATCATATATAAAATTTTGAAAACCTGATAATGTCCTATGCATCCCAAGAAAGGCCTCCACGTGCACGATTTTGGGGAGTAGCTAAAGTCACGTCAAATGTGTGACAACCATGCATAAGCAAAAAATTCCACCCATCCTCGTACTTTTAGGCAGTTAGTTCAAATGGTCCAAAAACGTATATATTGTGCACATAATTAGGTTTGCAGCAATGTGCACAGGTTTAAAGCCCTGTCGTGCATGTTTGTAATTAGAATGAAATCTCACCAAAACAAGGATACAAGGCAATGACTTTTGTACAATATTCACTCGATTAGTTCACAAAAAATATTTTCACAAAAATATAAGTATGTGCATATGTGTATAAGCCTTGAGACGATTCAATCAAAAACTACCAAAAGTATATTGTCTTCAATCATCCAAATTTACATACAAAAGCTTTATTGTAGATAATTCATATAATCTTTAGTTTAAATGCCATTTATTCTAATGTACAATACTCTTTTTACCTATTGTTTATTTGTGAATCAAGATTTTTTAGCTCGATTTATGCATGACTCAATGTTTTGTTATGGGAAGTAGACAACGAAACTATAATGAAACCTAATAAAAAAATTATTACATCTTCAATACCCCTTTGCTATTCTGTGAAAAAATCCTAAAAAGTAAAAAATTCTTAATTACGACATTCAAACTCACCCCACAATAGCCGTAAGAGTATAGTGTCATAATTCTTATGAAATCCATAAGACAATTGACAACTAACAAGTAGAGTCTGATTATAATTTTTAATTCATAATCGCATAACCATACCTTGAAAATATGAAATACAACCAGAAGATCATGCAAGAAGTATGACAGGCGGAAAGGGAAACTCCCAATTTTTTGGAATACTCTGATAACAAATCAATATGAATAACAAAGACGAAAATAATTATCTAAGTATAAATAATGTAGTTACCCTTTAAATCTCAACAAGTAATGTAATCAATAATTAAGATTTCTCCCCCTTTTCAAAAAAATCCTCTCTCTACATCAAAAGTCGACATTTCTCCTCAAAGTGATATTTCTCGCCATTAATCCAACCAATGGAATCAAGAGGATAACTCCCCATATATTAGACCTTTCTCACTCACCCATTTTGACATGAAAATGTCAAAGAGAAGTAGGAATGACATAGACAATGAGTATAACATGGTCTAACTATGAAAGCACAATGAACAGAGGCTAGCAAAGCAAATTCTAAATAATTATGTGATAAAACCAATTCAAAGATGAAGGTAAAACATGTGGTATCATCAAGAATATGATCATAATATCTCGATTAAGACTATAACATCAACTAAAGCCCGTGAACATATATATATATATATATATATATATATATATATATATATATATATATATATATATATATATATATATATAGTGAATTTGAAACAGAATCTAGTAGAATAAGATATATATACGCATGTGGACATGATAGTTTCATAAAGACTAACTAGATGAGATCACAAATATTTATCAACAAGATATACAATTAGAAACTATCAAACTTTATAAATAAACACAAGATCACTAAATATCCCTACAAACAAACCAAATGTATCAACAAAAATAACTCCAAAACCAAATTGCATTAAAACAAATCAAGTACAGATAATCTCTCAAATGTACTAAGGATAAATATTAAATCCATCATAATCAAATAAAGATAAACATGAATTCTCTAATCATCCTCTAAAATATCATCATCATCGATGTCATTATCATCATAATTTGCAACAACATCCTTATCATCATCATCCTCAACATCCATAGAGCAGGAGAGGGAGACGAACCAGACCTAGACGAGCCTGAAAAGGGTATATTATGGTGCTCAATTATAGAATTCCATGTTGGGATGTGATATGTAGTCCTATCGAGCTATGTGAAGCAATAATGGACATGGATTGACATCATAGTCAACCTCACATCCATTATATCAAATGAATCATGCATATAAGTAAATTGGGCATCAAGGTACTCCTAAGATAACTAATGTTCTCTCAGAGTAAGTGAAGCTGGAGGAGGACCTTGCGTAATGTCATCCACATCAGGGTCAATCGCTAGTGTGGAATCCAGTGTGAAGTGCCTCTATCCAAACGTGTAACGTTGACACTCGTAATCAGATAAAAAATAGTCGCAAACTGATCATATCCAAAACGCAGAGCACCTAAAGATTATAGGTACGCGTTGACCATCGGAGCAAATGGTGGCACATCTTGAGTCATATTAAAACATCCACAATGCATAACCTCTAGAATGAGCAATGAGTAATCGATGGTCATAGTATGGAAATAAAATGTAAAAGGCGTCCATTAGAATAAGGGAAATACTATGACCATCATTGATGATAAAAAAAAGTTTGCTACCTTAAAACTTTGAATGATCATGCATTATAAAGTTAATAACAACAACTAGGTTTAAATCATAAACATAGGGTTTGAATCACAATACCTTTGTGGATCTTGTAGGTGCTCTGAATGAGGAGAAATAAAGTTAAAGAATATGAACTAAAAGATTTTCCTTTCCTCCAAAATCTTGTAACATCATATAAAAATCTTAATATATTCTAGTATATAATCCTTCCATATGTTAGAAATCTAGGGGTTGTGTCTTTAAATTCAATCTAAAATCAGCCAAAATGGAATCAATCTTCAAATCCAACCATAAATTTCACCCTTCACCAAAATATTACCTAGGGTTTGCTATGGGGTTGCTAAATTTTAAAAGGTGTGAAATGAAACCTAAAATCCATGCACGGGAATAACCTGTGATGCCAAGTGAATGATAAAAATTCCACCATAATAATAGTAGTCATGCGAATGGGCACAGAAGAGGTAGAAAGCTACTGTTAGGATAAACTCTCTAGAAAAGACTTAGCCAACTGAACCAAAATCCTAAACACTCAAAGTATGATATGAATATATGTAACTGCATGTGAAAAAATTCATTTGACATTTAAATCACTATTCAGATATATTTGAAAAAATGAACAACTCACACACACAATATACATATGACCGAAAATATGTAAGGTGTGAACATGATTAGGATACATATTATAAGCATGATTCATTGTAAAAAAATTATTTGAACTTTGATTATGACATGATTTGAGAACATATTCAATACAGACATTAATCACTTAACAATATAGTTCAAAATTCCAAATTAATCAAATCAAGAATTTTTTGTATCTTAATCACGGAATGATCGTGAACAAGTATAAGTCATAAAATCAAGTGAACGCATATAATCAATTTATAATAATTACAATGCATGCTCAAGTTTATCATTCAATTAATATCCTTTTGAGATATTCTAAACTATAAAACCTAACGATATTAGCTACCTCATATGATGCAAATCCCTAAAGTAAATACCAAAAAGATAGTATTATAAAAAAATTAAAAGCCCAATCTGGTTTTTCTTACCTTGAACTTTCTAGCACTTGGATTTGGATCTTTACAACATAAAATGGATTTTTCTACGGAGAATTTCACACACACATTGGTAGATACCTATCGATGATAGTTAAATTCAAATAAATGTAATATCACCAATGGTAGACCTTTACTTGTAAGAAACTTCTGATCAATAAACTCCATTAAGTTAACTTATTTTTCACAAATAACTCTCAAATGATCCATAGAAACATTTTAAGATAACCAATATTAAATCCCGATATTTAATCATTATTTAAAATCAAGCACCAATGCAAGCCACATAATAAAAATCATATGATCCATGTTATAATCAAGTCCATGTGTGTAAAATTATAATAAAATATTTTAACAAACTTTAACTAACATGATTTTTCCGGTGAATTCTAACATATCATCGAATAAATCATCATTATCGCCAAATATTAAAGAATTCGTGCTTTAACCATTCAATTTCATTCTTTATTTTAAATCAATGAAAATATAGAACTTAGTCATATATAAAAAGTAATAAAGTGAAAATCCTTTTAACACTTTAAAATATGAATGATGTAATGTGTATATGCAGACTATATAAGTATTAAAGAATATTAGAAAAATGGATGAATGCAAAAAAATCCTCATAAAAGTATGAATATGATATTGTGATAATGATAATCATTCACCCAAATGAACTGATCCCAACTTAATCGAAGCGTACCTAGGAAGGGGACATACACAATCAAAGGCCTTGGTATTCAAAGAAAACTATGAATCTAGGTAAATAGGTGTGATGCCTCTCCCAAATCTTAAAGAGAGATGCAAAAAGAAAACTTTATTCTTTGTAAAGTTTCTCTGAGGTAACTCAGTCTTACCTTTATTTCTTGACAAATTTGTTTGCACGTCTCTACCATTATTAAGTATCCATCTCTATTTTTTCATAAGAATCTAGTTTATAGGAAAATGAACATAAGTATTTGGTATAGGAAACTATCTCCTAACCTCTATTATTTCATTGAACATTAAGTCAACTATTTTAATCAACTTACTAATATCATTTCTTAGATCATCAATAGGATATATGTTCATAAATTTCTCCTAATTTGAATTAACCTTTCATTTCTGTCTTTTATACACCTACAACTTTGGATTGAATGTCCATGTAACCTATAATGATTACAAAAGGCACATCTCTCATAAAACTAGGTTTTGGTTCATGAACCCTCTTTTCAACTTTAGCAAGATTCTTCCTTTTAAAGAAAAAGGGGTAAGGTGATTTATTTTTCCATCAAATGAACATCCATAGGTATGAGACCTAGATGAATGGATAGGTACAACCGTTTTTCTCCTTAAATTGTGGAGTTTGTTCCTTACTCTTTTCCTTTTTACAAGATTTTGAAACAACCTTTTTTTTCTTTCATTGGTTTAGAAAAGATAATGTCATGTTTGTTATTTTTTGTTTGACCATGGTTCAGAAAATGTTATCACACACATTTATTCTCTCAATCAAATCAATTTACAAATCTTTGCCATGTAGAAACTCAATTTTAAGCTTTTCAAAATCAATTTTAAAATTTTCTCTTTGAAGCTCAAATTCTTCTTTTTATTTCACAAGGATATAATTTTTTCTTTCCAAAGTATCATTCTCAACAAATAAACAATTAATCTTCTCTTTGAGATTCAGATTATCTAATTGAACTTTTTTAACTTTTTCTTGTTTTGCATTTTCTTCAAATTGAAAAGGTTTCAATTTGTTTAAAAGTTTGATGTTAGAATTTTTCAATTTCAAATACTTGGTAGATCTCATCAAAGGCATCATGTATATCTTCAACTTCATCAATAGTATCATGAAGTGACGTATTATATTAGGTGTGTGAATCAACACTCTTTCAAGATGAGGAATTATTAAGAAATCTATGACTAGACCTATTTACACATTTTTTTCTTCACAACATCATCAAATGATGTACTCTCACCACAAGCCTTTTCTCATTCTTTTAATATGACCACGAATATAATTTCACTCTTTTGTTCATCACTTGAAGAACTATAATTTGACTCACTTCCCGAATCACTCAAGATCACCTTATAGACTTTTTTCTTCATCGTAAAGTCTTTGTTCATCTCTTTCTTTCTCAAGTATGTTATACAGACATTTACGTGATGTCCTACTCCACCAAAACCAAAATATATATATTATTTTCTTCCTTTTCCTATCTTAGGCACTTTCCTATCATGACTATCTTGATAATTATATCTAGTGAACTTGGGTTGGTTAGGCTCAAACTTCTTTTCATTTTTGATAAATTTCTTATTATTTTTATAAAAGTTATTAAACGGTTTCACGAATAAATAGATATCCTCTTCAACATTATATTTTGATATATGTTCCTCTTTCTAGTCTCAACCTTCTCACTAGACTCGATACAAGTGCAATTTCCTTCTTAGGCTTAGATATACTCGGATGTTCTTCTTGATCATAAATTTGAAATGATCCAACCAATTCTTTCAAACTACATGTTTTTGTATCCTTGATTTCATAAAGGATAACAACCTTGGTTTTGAATCTAGAATCTAGAATTCTCAATAACTTCTTTGCAAACTTGTTCTTGAGTATCTTATCTCCTAGGTCTAAAGAGGAATTGATAACCTCAATATAGTGTAATAATTTAAGATCTCCCATTCATTAATTCTTAGGGTTTAAAACATAGTCGCAATGTTTGAAACTCATTGCTCCTAACACTTGAAGTTGACTTAATAACTCTCAAAATATCTTAACCTCCCTTTTTCATCTCAAAGTTGAGTATTCAGTTATATTCATGTGTCCTAACTGATGAAAATACAACATTTAATGCACTTGAGTTATAATTGTAAGGAACAAACTCAACATCCGACAAAGTAACTCTAGGCTAAATTTTAACACTGCTTCTTTAATTATGGGATTATTCTCTAGGGAATCGATATACATGGAATAAAGAAATCATCCATTAAATCTTCGATTAATAAAATAATAGAAAATGGATAAACCAAAACTAGGCTTGAAGAATAAACATAGGGTTTAGAACACAATACCTTTGCGGATCAGGTTGCAATTCGATGGGGAGAAAAATATTGGTTGATGATGATGGGTTTTTTTCTTTTGGATCATTAGATACATGTTTGAACATTCTAAAAATCTTGAATCTTTTAGTGTATGATCCTCACCAAAGTTAGATAGGTATGTGGGAACCTTTTGAGATAAAAACCCTTATTTTTTAATTGAGATATATGGTGATCTTTCTCTAAGACTCTTCATAAAAACATGAATAGTATTTTCTCTCACTGCTCTCAAATCCTAATGATGAATAATAATGATTAAAATCCCTTCCCACATCTTTATATTCAAGTGTAAATGGTGGTCTCGGACCAAATTGGGTTTTTTGAGAGTGTGGACCTCACTATTTAGGTATTTTTACTACACTAAGGACCCAAGATAAATAATTAAATTGGCTTCCAAATAAATATCAAAAATCTCAAATTATAATTATCGTAAATTTATTTCCTTCCTTTATTTAATCATAATTCAACTCAACTCAACTCAACAAAGCCTTTTCCCAATTATTTGGGGTCGGCTACATGAATCCTATTTTTCCATTCCATTCTGTCCAGTGCAATATCTTCGGTTACACCACATGATATCATGTCCTTTTTTATAATATCCCACCAAGTTAATTTAGGCCTACCTCTACCCCTTGGGTTACCATCAATACTAACTAAATCACTCTTCCTTACAGGAGCATCCATTGGTCTACGCTTGACGTGTCCAAACCATCGAAGTCGATTTTCTCTCAATTTATCTTCTATAGGAGCAACTTTCACCGTTTTACGAATTTGTTCATTTTTAATTTTATCCTTTCGAGTTTTACCACAAATCCATCTTAGCATTCGCATCTCCGCCACACTCATTTTCTGCACATTTTGTTTCTTGGTTGCCCAACACTCTGTCCCATATAACATGGCGGGTCTAATGGCCGTCCTATAAAATTTTCCTTTTAACTTCAAAGGTATACGCCTATCACACAGAACGCCGGTCGCACTTCTCCACTTAACCCAGCCTGCTCTAATCCTATGCGTAACATCATCACTAATATCTCCATCTTTTTGTATAATCGATCCTAAATAACGAAAATGATCATTTCTAGGTATTTCTTGACCCTCCAATTTCACCACATCTCCATTTGTCCTCCTATTACTACTAAAATTACACTCCACATATTCTGTTTTAGTTCTGCTTATTTTAAATCCTCTTGTTTCTAAAGTTTCTCTCCACAATTCCAACCTAGCGTTTATCCCCATCTTAGTCTCATCGACTAAAACAATATCATCTGCAAATAGCATACACCATGGCACCTCATCTTGTATTTGTCCAGTCAACTCATCCATAACAAGAGCAAAGAGATAAGGACTTAATGCTGAACCTTGGTGTAGCCCTACCGTAATTGAAAATTCACTACTTTCTCCAGCTGATGTTCTTACTGTAGTCATCGCACCATCATACATATCCTTGATCACGTCAATATATTTGCGAGTCACTCCTCTTTTATGTAGAACCCACCATATTATATCTCTGGGTATCCTATCATACGCCTTCTCCAAATCTATAAAAATCATATGAAGATCCTTCTTTTTCTCTCTATACCTCTCCATTAATCTCCTCAATAAATAGATTGCTTCCATTGTTGACCTCCCAGGCATAAACCCAAATTGATTCTCAGATACTGTTGTCTTCAATCTCAATCTATATTCAATCACTCTCTCCCAAAGTTTCATTGTATGACTCATTAACTTAATACCACGATAATTTGAACAACTTTGTATGTCCCCTTTATTTTTATAAATAGGTACTAAAATACTTTTTCTCCATTCATCGGGCATCCTATTAGTCATTAAAATTCTATTAAATAATTTGGTAAGCCATGATACTCCATCCTCCCCTAAGCACTTCCAAACCTCAATAGGGATACCATCTAGTCCTAAAGCCTTCCCTGTTTTCATCTTTTTTAGAGCAATCCTGACCTCTGTTGTCCTAATTCTACGAAAAAATATATCTTCTCGAGTCTCCCTAAGTTCCTCTATATCTAATCTACTCCCATTATCTCCATTTAATAACCTCTCAAAGTAGCTTTTCCATCTTTCCATAATTTCATCATCTTTGACTAGGACTCACGAATCATCACTTTTGATGCACTTAACGTTATTGAAATCTTTTGTTTTCCTATCCCTAAGTTTAGCAAGCTTATAAATACTTTTTTCCCCTTCTTGTGTTCCTAATTTTGTATAAAGATCATCATACGCTTTTAACTTAGCATCTCTTACCACTTTCTTAACTTCCTTTTTAGCCGATTTATATTTCTCAAAATTCTCTTCATTTCTATTTGTTTGCCATGTTTTAAAGCACTCCCTTTTAATTTTTACTATATTCTGTACTTCTTCATTCCACCACCAAGTTTCTTTAGACTGTGGCCCTTTGCCTTTTGATTCTCCAAGAATTTCTTTTGATATTTTCCTAATGCATGTGGCCATCTTATTCCACATTATGTTAGTTTCTTCTTCACAATTCCATGTTGCTTCATTTAATACTTTATCTTTAAATAGTTCTAATTTCTCTCCTTTTAAATTCCACCACCTAGTTCGTGGGTTAATCTTCACTTTTCGCATTCGTGATTGATTTTTAATATTTATATCCAACACCATTATCCTATGTTTTGAGGTTAAGCTCTCTCCCGGGATAACCTTACAATCTTTACACGTTAATCGGTCTCCTTTCCTAGTAATGAAAAAATCTATTTGGCTCTTATGTGTTCCACTTTTATAAGTTATTAAGTGTTCAAGCCTCTTTTTAAAACATGTATTTACTAGTACAAAATCATAAGCCATCGCAAAATCTAAGATAGACTCTCCCTCGTCGTTCCTATCTCCAAAACCATGTCCGCCATGCACTATCTCATATCCTACACGATCTTCTCCTACATGGCCATTAAAATCTCCACCTATATAGATTTTCTCACCTAGGGGTATTTCTTGAATTAGTTCATCCATTTGTTCCCAAAATTGTACTTTAGTGTGCTCATCTAATCCTACTTGAGGTGCATAAGCACTAACAATATTAATAATGTTTTCACCTAATACCAATTTTACAAGTATAAGCCTATCACCTTTCCTAATAACGGTTACGATATCGTCCTTAAAGTTTTTATCTACTATTATTCCAACTCCGTTCTTATTTCTATGTTTTCCTGTATAATATAATTTAAATCATGTATTTTCTATTTCTCTAGCTTTCTCACCGACCCATTTAGTTTCTTGTAAACAAGCTATGTGAACTTTTCTTCTTCTCATGGTATCTACTAACTCCATCCTTTTTCCTGTCATAGTCCCTATGTTCCAAGTCGCTAACCTAAGTCTAGTATCCTGGACTAGCTTCTTTACCCGCACACGTCCAGCTTGTTGCAGGAACCCTTGCGTATTTATCGTCGCATCCGGGCGCCGATGCGACGCCCCTTGCCTATTTTTCGAGACACCCGGTGGCAGGCGCAACGCCCCTTGCCTATTTTTCGAGACACCTGGTGGCAGGCGCAACGCATCGCTTAAGGGGAATGCCCTAGCATTAGCACGTATATTCATAGGATTCATGTTCATAAGGATCTGACAAAGTTTTACGCTGGCTGTCAGCTACCTAACGCAACCCTCCTCCTTTTTCCGGGCTTGGGACCGGCAGTGTCAAAAAAAAATAAGAAGTTAAGCACGACACAGGCGGAGTTTTTAATCATAATTAATTTCACTAAATAATTTTGACTGCACTCCATTTAAATTACCTCAGAAATCACTCGGATATAATTAGGTCTTATTTTTAAAGTTGATAAAGGTAACTAATATGATTCCCCATGTTAAGTTTTCGATCTATCTTGGCGAAATCAATTTACCCCCAATTAACTTTAACCAACATCTAATCAATTCTTTGATTCTTAAACTTAACTTATTTTGCTACTCCAACAGATTATAAATAAACCACTGATCATGTTTACTGATGGAAATAAATCTTATAAGTCTATTAAGGGTATCGTAATTTTAGGTATCCTCATACGCGAATTCCTCTAAATTAAGACCTCAAACCTACTTACATAATTATCATCCAATATTCGGTAATCAATTAATTCAATCTAAAATTGAATCGCACCCATATCAATCAAAGTACAAATCACATAAGCATTCCAATCCTCATAATTTTGTAGATTAAGAATATATGCACCATTTGCAAATGGTGTGAGATTGTCTGAGTTTAATCAAGGCATCCCTTAGACTCAAATCTCACCTGGCTATCATGTTCAATACATTCCTAAGATGTACCGATCACAATCATTTGTTGAACTATCGTACAAGTTCTCGAACCATCATACATGTTCTCGTAGTTTAAGATAAATATTAGGATTGTATCACAATCATTCCTATAGGATGTCAACTCCCTATCTAATTTGTGAACTTTTCAATAGTGCTGGAACTCGAATTCTAATCTCCTTGTGATCAACTCAAAACCAACTCATTAGATATCCTATTAAGCTCTATTGATCGATATTTATGTGAGGCGGTATATTTGGATAAATATAAATCATTATCGCAAACCTTATTCTCAATTGAAAATGAATAAAACAATCCTTTAGTAAATGAAATAAGATGTTTTAAACATGATTTAAATAATAAAACTCCAACAATGTCCCACTTAGTCTTAAAGTCACGTGTCCACGAACTTGACTCGCATTACTTTTACATGATTATAGAGTCCTAGCTGGTAAGATCTTTGTAAAAGGATCAGCCAGGTTATCCTCATATGCAATCTTGATCATGATGGCATTGCTCGTTTGTAAAATCTCTCGAAAGAGTTTGTCCTTGTGCTCAATATGCTTCTCCCTCTGATGAGTCCTTAGTTATTTTGAATATACAATCTCACCGTTCTTTTAATATGAGTCTATGTTGTGTAGTTTATTCCCGAGTTAACCTTTGGGCCTATGGAATTTGTATTTCAGAGTTAGACTATTATATTCGCACTAATTGATATCAGAGTTGGATTTATTTTATTTCAGTATTTCCTTATCTCGTTTTAATATTTGTCAAGTTTTTTTTATATCTGTAGACACCCTATTCTATTACCCCCTAAACTCTCCCTAGGTCCCTAGCACCTCCCATCATCACTACAAACCCACGTCATACCCGGAGTACTGACCTAAAAGCCATCGGGCGATCCCAAGCTCCGTTTAACAAAAAAGTCAAACTCTTCAGCTCGATCGAGACTGAATGAATCTTCAAATGGAATTGAAACCCTTTTTGAACGGTCTGTCCCGTGCACGATTTTAACTTACCATGCGGATGAAAGACCCGTTTTCCCCTAAAACTCGATCAAGAGGTCGCCGGACGCTCCCGAGCTTCATTTGACCTAAGTCAACTCTTTATATAGATTGAGACTGAATGAATATTTGAAGGGAACTGAATACCCCTTTCCAACGGTCCATCCCGTGCGCGATTCTGACTTATGTTACGGACGAAAGATTCGTTTTACTCCGAGAGGTCACTGAATGCCTCCAGGGCCCGGTTGACCAAAGTCAACTCCCCGAACCGGATTAAACTCTTTGGAATGTCTAACTACATCTCCTAACCTTTCCAATGGTCTGCCCTATGCACGATTCAGACTTACCATGCGGACGAACGATCCGTTTGTGTCCGATGATTCTCCGTCCAATAGACCGACGAGCGCTTCCGAGACATATTTAACCCAAAGTGAACTCCAAAACCCAGGAGAGGTCCAAAGAACTTTCGAAGTCCTCTAAATTACCTTTCCAACGGTCAGTCCCGTGCATGATTCGGATCAACAGTTTACACTCTGCAGTTAATTTTCTGAAAAGGCCTAAAAGACACTACCAAACGGCAGGTCCCAGACCCTGCCTATCGGTAGTGTGCCTAACACACCTGCCGATTGGTAAGACCAGGGCTATACCGATCGGCAATGCCATGGGCCTATAAAAAGGAGGCCTTGGCCTCATTGCATAAAGATCCCAGATCTGATAAATATCACTCTTAGCAAATCCAAAAAACCTCTCTCGAAGTCAGTGTGATTTCCATGTACAAATCCCTTTCAAACCTTCACTTTTCATCATCCTTTTCATCAAACTTGGTGAATTCACTACCCTCCATCATCATCCAAGTGCAAGGGTTTTTCTCTAACATTCAAGATCAAGCTCAAGATCTTCAAGAAGGTCCAATTTCCTCAATTTTCTCCTTAAATTCTCATAAATTCGCATTAACTTGTTTCATTACTTAGCACTTTTATTCTCTCATCTCACACATCCTAATATACTTTTTATTTAGTATTATTGCACATCCCTTATTTTTATACAAATAAAAATCCAAAAAATAAGTAAAGTGGGTTTGCTCATAAATTCCAAACGAGAATTCTCACACTTTTCTTACACGTCTCTCACCACTAAAACACTTTTTCTACACACAAACAAATAATAGAATCCCCCGATTGGATTTGTGGGATAAACCCCACCCCTCGTTTTGCATATGAACTACGTGGACTTTGATGCCTCTATAGGCTACGTAGGCGTCTCGGGGTAAAACCCAAGACTCAAGTCCTATTCTCACTTTTTCTCTCATTTTTTATTTTCTCTAAACTCAACTCTCTTAAATTACATATATCCATATATGCATATGTTTGTTCTTAGTGGCGTATTATTCCACATACGTTATAGTTCCATTATAACGATCAACGCATGGATAATCGCGTAAATCCTATTTTTCTAATATTATTTTTACATTCCTATGGATGACTCGCTTTACCTCTTCTATGGTACAAGTCGATGACTCCTATCTCCATTACATATACGCATGCACACATATCACGGGGAAAATAAAGGAAAATAGCAAAAACCCATGAGAGACCGTAAGGGCGGAATGGGTGCCTAACACCTTTCCATTTCGTAACTTAGCCTCCGGACCCTTTTCGAATCATTTTGGTTTCATATGCATCAGTATGTCTTTGGATGCTGTTCTTCGGGATGGCTCCCTTTCTTTTGTCTACTTTGACTAAAATAGACTAGCGACTCCATCTATTTACATTTTTCACCTCATCAACGACGCTGGCTGAAGCGCTCCCGAGAGGGACGCGCGAGACCAAGGATCCTCATTCTGCCCGCTCGCCGCGAGGATTGGGGATGGCCATAGTGGCGACTCCGCTGGGGAATATATGTTTATTTTGAGGGCTAGACTCTATTTACATGGGTGTTATGTTTATATTTCCCCCCATTTTTGCATGTTCCCCCTTTTCATGTATATCCCATACTTATGCTTCTATTCACACACTTGTAGAAAATTCTCCTTGTACACTTCGCTCCACGTGCACCTAGGATCACATATACCCTCATGTTGCACGCATCACCCATACTTGGTATGCCATTGGTACTCATACTTTGCTCCCCGTTGGGCATGATCAAGAAAAACATTCTCATAAGATACTAATAAGAGAATCATGCATGATTCACACAACATCACCAAAGAGCATTGTTATTGATCAAATTATGTCCAATAACTGGAGGATCACTTCGTGATAGGCGTTGGTCCAGCAGTGCGCAATTAGCTTAAGCGATATGACTCTCACCTTCCATTGGCCAAGTACCTTCGACGTATATCCAACGGTTCCCCCGCATCGTACCGCTTGATCGAAATCATGACGGGGGGTATATCACAGGGAATTCATTCACGTACACCAAGTATATCGAATTTTCTCTCACACGTACCGTCCCCACGAGGTATATAGTGAGGCAATTCACGTACACTCAGGTATATCACATGGCCTGTCCACACGTACCGATTGCCCGCAAGAGCAAGACGTATATCGTGGAAATCACGCCAAAGGGGGGAACCCTTTCCGATTCACCCAACCAAACTGCATACCCGCATATAGGTGTCAAGCCTAGGACACACATATAAGATTGTCGATTTCTACCCAAAAATCTGTCGAAATTCTGGGTCGTCCTGTCGCTCGAATTTTTGCGCATTTTTAAAATGGGACCCTATCCGTGAGCTTAGTCATAAGTCCAGTCATAGATTTGCATATATTACAAACCCAATTTTTCCAGGCTCAATTCCCATCCGGCATTTCATTTTGCATTTAGGAGAATTTAGTACAAGTGAGAACATAATAATTATAGTAATCATGCTGAGATCCGTCTCCCAAAAAAATCCAAAAACATTTCTCCCTTATTTATCAAAAAGCCAAAAACATTTCTCCTCTCTTTATCAAAAATCCAAAAATATTTTATCTTTTCATCTCAAAGGAAAAAAAAATTCATCCCTCTTTCTCAAAAATAAATCCCATTTTTGCGCCTTCTCAGGTCGATCGCAAACCCTTGGCCTGGCTTCTTATTGGCTTCGGTCTTCAGTCAAATCACCCCGAAGTTCCGTCCGTTCCCCTGCTACCTCTTTTGAGTCTGGTATCCATCCGCTTTCCATGGAGAACACAAATCAAGCTCCAGTTGCGCAGCCAGATCTGACGGTAATTTTAGCTCAGCTCGTGTCCAAGATTGATAACCTTCAGAATGAGGTCCGGGAGATGTAACGAAACCATGTTCTTGTTCCTCAAGAGCCCGAGGCCCTATTCCCTCGCATTATGGGTCCACTCGAGACTATCTAGGTTCCCGAAGAATATCAACACGCTCCTCGTGTCCCTTCTGTTAATGGGTCGCCGCCTGCCCAGCTTCCTATGTCGAACCTTGCCCAGCTTGGGGCCAACTTGACTGTGATCATTGATCCGAAAGAGGAAGAATTGAACAAGATCAAAGAAGATCTCAAGATGTTAACTAAGAAGTTTGACCTTCGAAAATTACATGGACTACACCCACATGTCTCCTTATCCTAAGGCAAGGTTACCCGAGAAGTTTAAAATGCCGAATATCCAGAAATTCGGAGGAAGTGGACCCCTGATTGTTCATCTTCACAGTTATCACCGTTCCATAACTCTCCTACGGGATTCAAAAGAAGTGATGGCCCAATTATTTCATCAAACTTTAAAGGATAGCGCCCTCCGATGGTTTTTGTGTCTCGAGGAGTCCAGAATCCGTAGCTGGGAGGATGTAGCCCTTGAATTCATGTCGTAGTACAAATATAATGAAGAGCTTAAGGTCACCCGCCGTGATTTAGAGCTGCTCAGACAGAACTCTGGGGAATCAGTCAGTAACTTCATAGCTCGATGGAGGGAAAAAGCAGTTTCCATGACTAATTGGCCTTTCGAGTAAGAACAAGTCAACATAGTGAAGAAGAACTTCTTGCCCCATGTCCGAACAACCATGGGAGGACAATACTATCCCCACTTTCGAGCTCTCAGAGAAGCAAGAGTAGAAATCGAGGAAGGTCTTGCTAAAACCGATGTTGAACCAAAGAAATTATCCGGACAGTTCACCCCTAAAAAATATGACAAACCTGCCAGTGCTGCCGTCTCAACCATAAAAAACATCTCTTAACCAACCACTTAGTGGGCACCAGAAAGTTGCTCTGTACCAGTCCGAAAGGAATACACCGAGCTCCATGCTCCCCTCTCTAAATATTATCAATCCCTATTAAGCCGAAACCTTATTAAGCCCTTGTATCCCCGTCCATATCCAAATCCACTTCCGAGAAACTTTAAGGCAGATGATCATTGCGCCTTTCACCAAATCATTGTTCATACCACCGACCAATGCTTTCACCTTCGAAACATAATCCAAGGTTTAATTGACCAGGGTACCATTGCCCCACTAGACAATCCTAAACCAAACACTACTCACAACCCACTCCTAAATCATACCAAAGCTATCTTCCTAGAAATAAACCCAAAATTTGATCCCTCAACTCAAATCACACCCATACACTTTACCAAACCTCTCCAAACCTGCCCATATATCCTCATATACCCTACTAACCTCGCTGACTAGGCACTGTCACTCCTTCCAGAGCATGCATCGTTGTCCGTACCCGTTGTGTATCATAAGTGTTAAACCAACTCCTAGAGTTCGGGATGAAATTGACCTCACAGATGATCATTGATTGCTAGAGTTTGAGCACGCTATTCTTAGAAGCACAGAAATGAGACTAAGAGTCAGAAAATTGGGAAGTACCACCCGATGAAGTCAGCTTAGATGATGTTGTCCAGGTCATTTCAGAGATATTCACGCGAACCAACAATATTTGTAATATGACCAAGTTACTTGATACTCTGAAGCTACAAGGGCGCCTGGTCCCTTCACCTTTACATATCCCCACATAATGGGAAGACATGTATGAAGAAGCCGTTGAAGTTATGGAATGCATCGAATTTACATGGAAAGACAGAATTATTTCCACCAGATGGGGGGAAGAGTTCAAAGATTCAAATGAAGAGAAAGCTTCAGATAAAACTGGCCTGGTAGCTGACATGTATGGGATGATATCATTTGAAGAACTCCTCAGAGAAATAAATAAGGTGGTATAATAACTCGAGATTAATGAGAATTTGGGATTCATGTTCTTCCCTTCTTCAGTAAATCACATGACCAGATCAGGGAGGCATTACCAGATTCCAAGCTCACTACCAGCCAATGACAAGGGGAAGGGTGTGGAAAACCTTCCTATGCCAAAAATTACCCTCGAGGAAAGTAAGTTCCTCGATCAACTGAAGAAAACTCAAGATAACATCACTCTATGAGGGCTTTTCATGTCTTCTTGGCTGCACAAAAATACTTTGATCAAGTTGCTCACTGGACCCACAGTTCCTCCTTCTACCACACTAGAAGAAGCTATAAATTTGGTCGGATCCTTGACCTCGACCCGAATGCTATCCTTTTTTGAAGAAGAAATACCCAAGATTGGTCCAAACCACAATCATGCACTCAATATCTCCGTCGAAGCTATGGGGAAGGTTGTACCACCCTCTCTTGTCGATAATGGATTTGCCTTGAATGTTTGCCCACTGAGAACCTTCAAATGTTTAAGACTGAAAGAAATCGACCTCGCTCTAACCTCCGCTGTTATGCGTGCCTACGATAATACCCGTCGGGAGGTGATGGGATCCATAAAGATTATAATAAGGGTTGGACCTATAAACCCTATCGTCGAATTCCAAGTTATTGACATCCCAACTGGTGTCAATCTGTTGCTAGGATGACCTTGGCTTCACAGTATCAAGGGTATGTCTTCCTCACTCCATCAGCAATTAAAGTTCTCTGCTATGGATTAGTCATCACCATTTTGGGTGACGACGACAATGCCATGGGAGAAAGTACCAGCAGTCCAATTCTTGAGATACAGCACGGGTCAAATGATATGCTCCTATCAGGATTTCGAGTTGAATCACTCCTACTCTCGGCAGGGGATGACTTCAAAGAAAGGGTTTATCCAGAATATGACCCTCATGGAAACGTCAATGTGATTCAGATGTTCAAAAACATGCACTTCATGCCCGGACTGGGGCTGGAACAAAGATAGCAAGGGATACTTGAGCCTATTGAACTGAAGAAAACTTTCCCTCCTTATGGTTTGGGGTATCAACCATCAGAATAAGAGCTCAGAATGATCCGCCAGTCTCAACCAAAGAGAGGACTAAATTGCATCCAGACTATCCCAGGTGACTCCTTGAATGGACGATTCATCAAAGAGGGCGAAGACTTCCCCTTTTTCGGCTTTCTAGAACCATGGTATGACCATACAGACAAGAAGATGAAGCCTAAAATGGAGATCTTTTTCCAAGACATCTACCCATGGGTCGAGAGTTCTTAACACCATGTACGATCGCTCATCAAAGATACCAAAGAGACTGAGAAAAAAGTGACTCCAAAGATTCCTTCAACTTACAGACACTGGAGCTGACACTCTACACGGTTCATTTAAGCACTACATCACTGAATCCATCCCATTTAATTAAAGTTGATGATACACCTCTCCTCAACTGGCATGCTACGCCAGTTCTACTTGCTGAAATCTCCCCTGATCCTAATGTTTACCCCATTTCTTCTTCTGTTGTCTATCCTTGTTCAAATGTAATCGAGTCCTCCTTTGATGAGGTTCTCAATGTTGTTTTTCCTATCAATGAATTAAACAAAGATTTTGAGTATCTTTTCGTGCCTTACATTAATTGTCTAGATTCTAATCAAACTTTTGATGATGATGATTTTGTAAATGAATAATTCTTAACCGATCTAAATAAGGTTAATAATAAACAACATAATCACGTTCAAGTTAATGAAGAAGAGACTGTTATTGTGAACCTCGGTTCTAGTAGCCAACTGCGTAAGATTAGGATAAGGGCTACCCTTGACAAGCATGAGCGTGCACAACTAGAAGAATTGCTAAAGGAATTCGTGGATGTCTTCGCATGGTCCTATGACGATATGCCCGGCATTGATCCTAAAATATCTCAGCATGAGATTCCCACTCTCCCAAATTATAAGTCGGTTAAACAAAAGTTGAGAAAGCTCTGCACCGAATGGTCGCTCAAAGTCAAAGAAGAGGTGGTCAAATAGTTGAACATAGGCTTTATTCGTGTGATCGAGTATCCCACATGGCTAAAGTACATAGTGCCTGTGCCGAAATCATAAGGGAAGGTTCGAATGTGTGTAGACTATCGAGACTTGAACAAATCCTCTCCAAATGATGATTATCCGTACCCAATATTGACATGATCGCGGACAACACAGCTAGTCATGCTCTCAAGTCATTTTTCGAAGGGTTTTTCGGATACACCCAAATCAAAATGCACCCAGATCGCTAAGAAAAGACCGCGTTCATCATCCCATGGGGAACCTTTTATTAATTACATTGTTATACCATTTGATCTCAAGAACGCTGGGGCTACCTACCAGAGGGTTGCCACAACCATCCTGCACGATTTGATTCACAAAGAAGTTGAGGTCTATGTGGATGATGTGATTATCAAATCCAAAACTAGAGAAGGTAATGTTCCCGCTCTCCGAAAATTCTTCGAAGGTCTGCGCTAGTATCATATGAGACTCAATTCGTAGAAATGCGTATTCAGCGTTACAAAGGGAAAACTCTTGGGATTCATGGTCAGTAAGAAGGGGATAGAAGAAGATCCTGCCAAGCTGAAAGCCATACTTGATATGCCACCTCCCCGAATAAAGAAAGAAGTCTGAGGTTTCCTCAGGAAATTACAGTTCATCAGCCACCTGACCTCCATCTGCGAACCTATCTTCAAACTCCTCCGAAAGGATTCAACCAAGGTTTGGAATGAGTCCTGCCAAGAAGATTTTAACCGAATCAAACGATACCTGACTCAACCTCCGGTACTTATGCCACCACAGCCTGGTCTCCCCTTGCTCCTATACCTAACCATAATCGACACTGCAGCTGGGGCTTTGCGAGCCCAATACCTTAAAGATTCCCACAAAGAAAGATCCATCTATTATGCCAATCACAAATTGGTCGGATACGAAGTCAACTACACTGCTTTGAAAAAGGCATGTGTCGCGCTTGTTTGGGTCACCCAAAAGTTACGGCACTATATGCTCACCTTCCCCATCAAACTTATATCCCGAATCGATCCCATCAAATACCTGCTGGAGAAACCTGCCTTATCTAGCCCGATGGTTAATGATCCTAGACGAGTTTGATATCGTGTACGTCACGTAGAAAACCATGAAAATAAGATCCATCTCTAACTACCTTACTGATTACCCCATAGAGGAAGACGATGTCTGGATCTTCGAATTCTTAGATGAAAACATCCTCTGCACTGCCCATAACAACCTTCGATGGCATATGTTCTTTGACGGCGCTGCCAACAAAAAGGGATATGGCATTGGGATACTTCTAATTGCCCCCAAATGATTCCCACGCTCCTATCGCCATCAAGATGGATTTCCATTGTACCCACAACATGACTGAATACGAGGCATGCATAGTAGGCCTCAAAGTTGCTCTCGATAAAGGTATTCAATGCCTAGAAATAAATGGGGATTCCGCCCTCATTATCGATTAATTGCTTAGAAAGCGAAGAGTTAAGGATGAGAAGCTCCAACCCTTCCATGCCCACTTAGAAGAGCTAGCCTCCCAATTCCAAAACATCGCCTTCCATTACCTGTCTCGAGTAGGGAATAACCTAGCCGACGCCCTTGCTACCTTAGCCTCCATGGTTGACATGCCCAAAGGAATAATAATGACCCCCTTCTAGGTTCAAAAGCAAGACAAACCAACCCACTACTATTACATTGAGCTCGTCACCATAAAAGATCTCGGGCTAGCCAATTATTGGTACTATGATATTTGGCACCTCCTTAAGCATGGTAGGTATCCCGAGGGTTCCAACAAGAAAGATCGGGCAACCCTTCGAAGACTGGTTGCCCAGTACATCATCTGTCACAAAGCACTGCTCAAAAGGAACTTTGATGGAACTCATCTACACTGTATCGCAGGGGATGACATTGAAAAGATAATGCAGAAGATCCATAGCGGGGAATGCGAACCCCATATGAACGGTCACATGCTTGCCAAGAAGATCATCCGACAAAGCTACTACTGGACTACCATAACCCAAGATTGCACCGCCTATGTTCGGAGATGCCTAAAATTCTAATAATTCTCCAACCTTCAGCATCTGCCTCTGCGTGAATTATACAATATGAATTCTCCCTAGCCGTTCTCCACCTGGGGTATCGACATTATAGGGAAAGTTACACCAAAGGCTTCCAACGGACATGATTTCATCCTAGTTGCCATTGATTACTTCACCAAATGGTTCAAAGCTGAGTCATACGGAGTCCTGTATGTAAAGAAAGTGGCCAAATTCATCAAGAAAAACATCATTTACCGATATGGAGTCCCGCACGAGCTAGTATCAGATAACAACTTGCATTTTGAGACAGAAGTTACAGAAGTGGTCAACGAGTATGGGATTCAGAGACACAAATCTTCTCCCTACCGACCTCAGACCAATGGTGCAGTCGAAGCCGCCAATAAGAACCTCAAAGCCATCATCAATAAGATGACCAAAAGCTATCGAGATTGGGCCGATCGAATCCCGTACTCCCTATGGGGCTACCGAACCTCAATCTGAACCTCTACTGGGGCTACCCCTTACTCTTTAGTTTACGGCATGGAAGTATTCCTACTCGTCGAGCTGGAAATACCTTCATTGCGCATCATGCTTAAAATTAAGATCAGTGAAGAAGACTGGTGTCAAAGCCATCTTAACGAGCTAACCCTCCTAGACGAAAGGAGATTAAAAGCGCTATACTACATACAAGGGTACCATCACCGAATAGCGCGATCATTCAATAAGAGAGTCAAGGACCGCGGTGTTCGAGAAGGGGATCTAGCCCTTAAAGAGATCATAGAACCCATCTGGAACCCTAGAGGGAAATTCAAGCCCAATTGGAGCGGCCCCTACATTGTCAAGAAGATCTTATCTGGCGGTGCCGCCATGCTCACCGACTTAGATGGGGAAGAGATGGCTCGTCTAGCCAACCTGGACCGTCTCAAGAAGTTTTACCCCTAGTCCAAAATCTCGATGCGCTACGACTCTTCTCATCTCCCTTTTATTCTAAAGAAATATCACTTCACTCCCCTCTACCCAAAACTACGTGGGCCTGATCCTCTGCAATAAACCATTTTCAAACAAAAAAATTCAAAAACCCCAGAGGTACGTAGGCATCCCATTCACCTTTACATGAGCACGACCCTTTCTTTTTCATACAATACTATTTTTTTCTTATCCGCGAGAAAGACAGTCCATTCTAGCATATACTTGAACAAAAGGATTATGTATGCCTTAGAGATCGGTATAGATAATTCAAAAATACCAAACTCGTCAAAAGGCACAGCTGGATGATCAAAAACTTGTTTATTTCACTAATAAGAAATTTATGTACATATTACATAAAGGAACAGATAACTCCCTTCCCCCTACTTTCCTAAAAAGCAGAATGAAATCCCCACATTTATTCCCCATTATAAAATAAACTCTCCAAGAGTCCTATCCACAGCTACCAGAGGAGCCCGCTCCGTCATCATCATCTGCATCTTGGGGTCCCCAAGCTTCCCCTGCCTGAACAGAGTATCGCAGGCGCTCCATGGACCGATAAGCCCGAACCAGCTTTGGAAAAACCACAACACCTCCCTCTATGGTATCAGATCAGACGAGCCACCTTTTCCAGTCTCCACTGCCAACATCTTGCTGACCACTCTCCTCCATAACCACTTCATATAATCCCCAGGGATATGACAAACTCTCCCAACAGACTGAGAGGGACGGGTCGCAGATGTCGAATCTCTCACAAAGAGCTAAGCCGCATGTGCAGACGCTCAAATATTCTACCGAAAATAAGTCTAGTGTCCGAGGTGGCACCACATGTTCCCAGCCAAATTAAAGAAGAAGCGGCCAAGGTAAATAGAAAGATGTTTGTCTGAGACCAACTAGTCGGACATACGGGTATTCTCCCAGCTCTAGAATGGGAAGAAATTGTCCCCACCAAGGCACTGACCAATACAAATTTAGAGCCCCATGATCCACAAACTAGTTCTCCCAGCTCTCAATATCGAAGCCAACGCTGATGAATTAGCGCAAAAAAAATTAGGTACAGCCGACAAAGGGTATTCCGGAGCAGTCACCAGGCAGAATCTTTTAGACAACCACATGAATATCATCACGGGCTACCCCTCAAGAAGTCAGAAAGAGCTTCTCGCCAGGTATCCAGTCCATTCAAATTCTCCGCCAGTATCACCACCGTAAGATTACGACGGTATGACATCCAGGAAATAATAGGTGCAAGTTGTGGGTCCACCAGTAGTTCCCCAGAGCCTAGAACAACGGATCCAGCGTATCCAGCATCACCAGCCTCCTGTAAATGCACGGACTGTAACACCGTCGAAAGGGAGATCATTCCCCCAGCAACTCGTGGTCTAGACGCCGAAGGCGAAGAACGAAAAAGCCCGGCCAACAAATCCTTGGGAGAATGCAAAAACTCAGGAAGGGCTTAAGCAACACTGGTATTTATCCCCAGCATGGCAGAAAATTCCTCGTAGGTTGGATAAACTTCATCCAACCCAAAGCGGAATACATGGTCTTCGGGGTACCATAATTACCGCCGCCATCAACATGTTCCACTCAATGGGCTGGTTGCGCCAGAAAGAAACCCGACGCATACTGAAAGCATCGTAGTCGATATTATGAGAGCACATTGCTTCCAAGTCTTCAAGGTAGTTAGCAAACTCAATGCTACCAGGGAGAGACATCTTGCAAGACTAAGAAATAGTAGGCAAGTAAGTAAGAATGTGAAGATGTGATGGAAACACTCCACCTTTACCCCTTTTTACACTTGAAAACCCTCACAAAAAATATGACTCCTGCAGAAATCGGAGGAAATCCTACCCTATAAAGTACAAGAGGCTGAAGAGGGCACTAATCAAATCTTTGAATTGATGGGACTGAACTTGACTGCCGATAGCCAGGACAAGGGTCTTGCCAATCGGCAACCCCCTATTTTTGGAAATTTTTCTTTTTCCTCTTTTGTTAAAATCAGAAACTCATTAAGAATAAAGTGATATTCTCAACAGAATTTCAAAAATCCTCTTCCACCCCTATATAATTTCTCATTTTTAAAACTTTCCTCCAAAACCCCAAAAATATCTTTTTTTACCGGCTCAGCAGCAAAGTAAAAGCGCATGTGCATGCATTCACCATTAACAAAGATAATAAAAAATCCCATTGAATAGCATATATATATTATCTTATGTGTTACATCAAATTTTGCAGGAAATAAAGAAAAGAAAAAAAAAATGGGACTCAGCCCGAACCCACATTCCCTCTCTCTCTCTCTCTCCCCTTCTCTCCTAAGAGCTTCCACCACTGCGACGCGCTCTCTTTCCCCTACGACGAGATGACGCACCGCCACTACCCGACCCAGACTCCTCCCCGGACGAAGCAGATGGCACCAAACAAGAAGGAATAGGGACCGCATCCCGAATATGGGCAGTCGTCGAAGATATCCAGTCTCTGATGTCCCTCAGCCAAGTGGTCGACACCCGGACTTGCTGCAAGTAAAAGGTAAAATCAGTATCAAAGAGGGATCAAACTAGAAAAGGAATCAGAAAGAGGAACATAAAGGTATCCCGCAGGATGAAGGACCTCCTATGTCAATCCCAGCTCCTCCAGATCCATCGCATGAGGATGGTTCAACATAGGCACCATCCCTCCATCGTCCCACCGAATGTTGTACGAAGGGGTATGCAATCGAACAAAGGGGACCTTTGAAGTCGTCGTCGTCGCAGACGTCGACGGACCACCGCCGCTGTGGGAAGACCCCACCACCCGACTCGAACTCGAAGGAGGGAAAGGCAAGGCATCATATATGTTAGGCGCCATCAACCAGCTCGTCACAAAGTCCATATAGTCATACGGCGCGGCCATATCAGTGTACAACAGGTAGGACTCGCCAATCATCACCGCAATCCTCACATCCTCCGACAGCAGCCGCTCCCGCCTCAAAGATATAGGAGGCTGCGCAGGTGGCACCACCACCTCCTCCTCAGCAATCTGCCAAACCACCCTCTCCCCAAGATACCAAGAATGGCCAAACTCATGCTCTAGCAAATGCCTCATCTGTGCATTCACCCTAGTCGCCCCTGTATCCTGAATGGTTGTCCCCCAAGGGTAAAAAGTCACCTGAAAATCCCCAGCATGCATAAGTCAATACAGAATCAGAACATGCAAAAAACCAGGACTGAAGAAAGAGTATCACCCTACCACTAATAGGGCCATTTAAGACCTGACGCACCGCCTCCAAAGAAAGAGATCCCTTCGACTGCCGATTGGCTTTCCGCCATCGATACAATCGGTAGAAGTCCCCAACAGTCTCTTCCTTCAGAGCAATCAGTTGGGCATTATACCCAATCACCTCATAGAACCACGTCGGCTAAACATAAGAATTCACAATAAAAAAGAGATGCATAAGGAAAATGCGAATGCATGAATGGAAAGTACTCAAACTAAATAATACCTGAAGAAGATACGTGGCTCCAGTAAAAGTTTATCGACAGCACCGACTGAATGCATCCAAGGAAAAATCGAGGGTCGCCAAAGTTAGGCTCCACTAATCATAGAGAGGGATGTTCGAAAACATCCTCAAATACGGCAAGAACCACAAATGGATGACGTCGTTGGTCGACGCCACCATGAAACCTCCCAGCACCAATAATATAAACAACCGGTCCATCTGCCTCACCTGCAACCCGTCCTCCACATTAACCACCCTACTCAGTAAAACATCCTTCAGTAAGGACAGCTGGATGGAGTCCCCAGAAACTATCCTCCCTACGTTACCAAGCGTCGCACGCACCGCCTCTAGCATGACCCGCAAAGAGCAATCCACCTCTATCTGCTCTCAGTCACAATCCAGCCCCAGCAGCTGCTGCATGTCTATAAGAGTCACGATCATCTCCCCAAAATTGAAATATAAGGTGTGGGTAGTATCCCACTATCACTCCCCCAGAGCGCATAAGACCGCTGTTGAATGAGGCGTCTCATCCAGCGTAGACGCCAACCTCCCAAAACTCGCTGATGATACCACCCAATGCACCACAGGTGGAAGATGCTCCCAGACGTCCTTAAGCCCCGTCGTCCCACGGGCACGCATGTTCTTCAAAGAGATATCAAACTATCAAAAGAAAAAACCTTGTCAAAAATTCAAGAAGGAAGGAAAATTCACCAAGAAAAAAGAGAAGAATGCCAAAAGTCAGGTTACTTACATAACCGTCGGGGCTCACCACCCTCGAAGAGCGATGACGCAACAGCTCCCATAGCAAGGTCTTCTCATCCACAACTGGCTCGAACGCATCAAAAGAATTCTCTCTCCCCAAAGCAAGAGGAGCCCTATCCCTCCACTCCACGCTCGCCCACTCATCAACAGTTAACCATTCCCTATGCGCTATAGTTCTCACAAAGGCGGCGATTTTTTAGAGATCGAAATGCTAGAACGATTTGTAGAGGAAAATTACATAAGGGAGAAAGTAAGAAGCTGTGAAAAATGAAGGGAATTCGCCCCTTTATATAGGATGCCAAGGGTCATGTCGATCGGCATTGACCCCCCACCCACTGATTAGCACTGCCTATTTACCTTCCCGAGACAGTCCAAAAGTCCATGCCACTCACGAATGGCACCCTCTGTACCATGCCGACCGGCATCCCCCTTAAAATTTTGTACAAAAATTCCCAGAAAATTCCTAAAAATCCCCGAAAGGATTTAGAACATTTTCGCTAAGAAAATTTCGCATTCTTGCACGCGGAACCCCTATCTCCCCAGTGAAACTCTCAAGAGACAAGTAAATCCCCTTCCGGCAACGTCCCCGAATAATCTCTGAGTATCACATCCTATACCCCAGAGGTCTCAAACCTCCCCGAGCAATACGTCCAATACTTAGACCACTTAATCACTTCCCCAGTGGAGTTTACAGCCTCGAATTGGCCTTTCCTCCGCAAGGTCTCCAAAAGACACAAGGATTTCCCCAGCCATCGATTCCCCAGCTCGAAATAACATCGCAATGTAATTTTCCACAGCAGAACTCCAAAAAATCATTCTCCCCAGGCAATATCTCCAAAGGACGCTCTAAATTTTCCCCAGCGGAACCCAAAATCCAATCTTTATCCCTAGAAAAATCCCTGATTTTCCCAAGGAAATGTGCACCTCTCTTAGGTCAGAAATGACCTCGGTCTTGGATCATCAATTTAGTTAGGTCAGAATTAATCTCGGTCCTCAATCGTCACCTCTCTTAGGTCAGAATTGACCTCGGTCTTGGATCGTCACCTTAGCTAGGTTATAATTAACCTCGATCCTCGATCGTCACCTCTCTTAGGTCAGAATTGACCTCGATCTTGGATCGTCACCTTAGTTAGGTCAGAATTAACCTCGATTCTCGATCATCACCTCTCTTAGGTCAAAATTGACCTCGATCTTGGATCGTCACCTTAAGCCCGTAGAATTGGCTTCGACCCGCAGAATTGGTCATCCCTTCAAGCCCTCAGAATTGGCTTCGACCCGCAAAATCGGTTACCTCATCTTCAAGCCCGCAGAATTGGCTTTGACCCATAGAATCGGTCACCCTCATCTTCAAGCCCTTAAAATTGGCTTCGACCCGCAGAATTGGTCACCCCTGCATGCTTCTTAGGTCCTTAAAATCGACCTCAACCCTCTGAATTGGTCATCCTTGTTCCTTAAGTCCTCAGAATCGGCCTCGACCCTCTGAATTGGTCATTCTCTTTTAAAAAGCATCATGCGGTGTCTATTCAATGGCTATCATTTGTTCCAAACTCACCCATCGAGGGGCTCTGTAGACACCCTATTTTGTTACCCCCTAAACTCTCCCTAGGTCCCTAACACCTGCCATCATCACTATAAACCCATGTCATACCCCGAGTACTGACCTAAAAGCCATTGGGCGCTCCTAGACTCCATTTGACCAAAAAGTCAAACTCTTCATATTGATCGATACTGAATGAATCTTCAAAGTGAACTAAAACCCCTTTCCAATGGTCCATCCCGTGCACGACTCTGACTTACCATGCGGATGAACGACCCGTTTTTCCACGAAACTCGATCAAGAGGCCACCGGACGCTCCCGATCTCTGTTTGACCTAAGTTAACTCTTTAGCTCAACCGAGATTGAATGGATCTTTTAAGGGCACTAAATCCCCTTTCAAATAGTCCATCCCGTGCGCGATTCCGACTTACGGTACGGACGAACGATCCATTTTACTCTGAGAGGTCATCGAATGCTTCCAGGGCCCAGTTGACAAAATTCAACTCCCCAAACCGGATCAAACTCTTTGGAATGTCAAATTACATCTCCTAACCTTTCGAACGGTCTGTCCCATTCACGATTCTGACTTATCATGCGAATGAACGATCCATTTACGTCCAACAATTCTCCGTCCAATGGACCGATGAGCTCTTTGGAGCCACATTTAATCCAAAGTCAACTCTTGAACTCGGGATAGATCCAAAGGACTTTCGAAGGTCTCTGAATTAACTTTCCAACGATCCACCCCGTGCACGATTCGGATCAACGGTTTGCGCATTGCGGCTGATTTTCTAAAAAGGTCTGCTAAACGGCAGGTCCTAGACCCTGCCGATCGGCAGTGTGCCTAAACACACCTGCCTATTGGCAGGACCAAGGCTATGCCGCTCGGCAATACCCTAGTCCTATAAAAAGGAGGCCTTGGCCTCATTGCAGAAAGAGCCCAGATCTGATAAACATCACTCTTAGCAAATCCAGAAAACCTCTCTCGAAGTCAGCGTGATTTCCAAGTCCAAATCCCTTTCCAACCTTCACTTTTCATCATCCTTTTCATCAAACTTGGTGAATTAACTACCCTCCATCATCATCCAAGTTCAAGGGTTGTTCTCCAACATTCAAGATCAAGCTCAAGATCTTCAAGAAGGTCCAATTTTCTCCTTAAATTCTCATAAATTCGCATTAACTTGTTTCATTACTTAGCACTTTTATTCTCTCATCTCACACATCCTAATATACTTTTTATTTAGAATTATTGCACATCCCTTATTTTCATACAAATAAAAACCCAAAAAATAAGAAAAAGAGGGCTTGCTCATAAATTCCAAACGGGAATTCTCACACTTTTCTTACACTTCTCTCACCATTAAAACACTTTTTCGACACACGCAAATATAAGAGAATCCCTCGATTGGATTTATGGGATAAACCTCACCCCTCATTTTGCATATGAACTACGGGCACTTTAATGTGCAAGCCTCGATTGGATCTAGTGTGCAAGCCTAACGAGCCTAACTACCCATACTAGTCATGATACCCTGACTGGCTACTAAGTACATACTATTATGCTATAAAGTCTCCTAAATAACTCCAAGCCGACGTACTTAAGATTTCGATCTAGGTTTAAAAATTACTTTAGTTTATTCATCTATTTTTTTAATTACCCAGCTGATAATATCACAAGCACACATATAAAAATAGAGTCATCGACATAAGACACCAAACAGGATTTCGATATACACACATTATTCTCTTTATGTATAGATATCAATTTATATGTATAAATATATCAATATCGCACCCCTAGTTGGGAAACCCTTAGTGCTACTCATACTCGGCTATTTTTTCCCATTGCAACGCTCACGCATAGAGGACAACTGGTTTAATCTCTCGAGAACCAATAAAAATATAAACACCTGTTGGAGGCGAACATAGTCCCAAGCCGATGGGCTACGCACATACCTACGCACCCATACGACCGTCATCACTATCATTCTCATGGATAGCTCGTACCTAGCTTCCATGCTCTAGTGGTACGACTCTAAATCCCCCTAAAGAAAACAAGATTCGATCGTCCACAACGCGTTAACCACCGTTCAATATCCAGTAGCTAGGTATGTCATACACATAATATTTTGAACAAGAAGCATGCACACAACTTATCTAAATTCATTAGCTTTCCCATAGTCTAGTATTTGCAGTACGAATAGTATGTATCCATTATTATACACCGCGCCTTATTTATATATATATCCTCCCTTGTATCTTTGCATATCTATACTTTTATAAATTTTCCTACCTTCCGAAAGTCGACATATTCTCCGCTCACTAGCAATTATAGATTTTAAGTCCCCCGACGTTCATACAGGCCTAACACTCATTGAAGTAAGCCTACGGGAAGTTTGAACAAAAATCGGCCTAAAAAGGTCATTCTGGAATCTCGTTAGAAGTCCCAGAAATATCGTTCGAATGAGGTCATTAAAACGAGGTCATTCGAATGAAGTTACTTCAACTGAACCACCAAACTCATTAGAAGGGCTATTGGAATCTCCTTAGAAGTCTCGCTCGAACGACCTGGGCTGGACTTCTAACAAAATTTTCGAAGTCGCCCAGTTTATCTCCAAAATTCATTTTTCAATATTTTCTCCACTCAAATCTCAACCTAAATCCATTCCAACCCAATTGCAAGGTTTTCAAACTACTCTAAGTCACCCTAAAACACTTCTTAGCATAGTTTTGGGGTCCAATCCTTCTAATCATCATGTCATTTCAATAAATTCACCAATTTTACCATAGACCATACTGCATAAACCCATAATTTATTTGTCTATAAAAACTCCATTTTTATTTCGTGATTAACGTCTAATTCATCAAATTTCATATTCCTATTAAGGGAAAAATCCTCTACATGCAAACCCCCATCATATTTCTAAAATTCCTACACGATTTCATCATAGGTAAACCCAAATTTGGTATTAGTTGTTCTAAAACCTCAATACATGTTAACAAGAGTAATAATTGCTAAGAGAAGAGCAAGATAATCAATTGCCTTAAAATGAACTTTTGATTCGCGGGTTGAAAGTGGTCTAGGAATGATCCTCCTGACGCGATCTACGCGCTGGTGTACTTTTTGTTGTGAAAGGTTGAGTTCTTGGCTTAGGGCTCTAATGGAGTCTCCTTCTTCTTCCTTGGTTCTCTCTCTCTTTTCCTCACTTTTCACGTAGGTTGAAACTGACTGCTACTAACCCTAAATATTTTTAATTAAACCCAATTTTCGTCCATTTAATTACCCAAAAATTTCAAAAGACCAAAATACCCCTCTGGGGGGTCGTTTTGGGCTAAAATGTCCTGGACTCCAATTTAAATACCAAAGTAGTGTTTTCTGACTATTTCGACCCTTCCGGACACTCTGGCGTACTCAAAATAGTCATCCGAGTTATATAAAAATAATTTATCATTTAAACCCCCAAATAACTACCAGTAACGCGACTCTTACGCGTCCCAAATATTTATAATATAATTGTCGTGTATCTCATCCCCAGCCAAAATATTAGAGACTCTTACGCATCCCAAATATTTACAACATAACTGTCGTGTATCTCATCCCCGACCAAAATATTATTTCTATAACTACTAACTCTCATCACGTTAGTGATTATTATCATAAAATTGGATTAATTATAATTAAAAAAATTCTACCCTTAATTTAATTAATCCCCATTTTCCATAAAAATAAATATGAGTAAAAATACGGGGTATTACATACTTTCCCCCTAATAACAGAATTTCGTCCCGAAATTCGAAAAAATATATATACCTGGTAAGAATAACTCTGGATAACGTTCATGCATGTCATCCTCGCACTCCCAAGTTGATTCCTCAACATTGTGGTGCCGCCACTGAACACGCACTAGTGCTACTATTTTAGACCTCAACTTCCTCTCGCTACGTTCTAGTATAGCAATTGGTCCCTCCTCGTAAGAGCTATCAGGCTGTAAATCTATCTCCTCTAGCGCAATGTGAGTATGAGCCAATTCATCTCGAAGAAATCTCCTCAATGATGATAAATGAAACACGTCATGGACTCTATTAAAGTATTCCGGTAACCCAAGTCTATAAGCAACTGGCCCAATCTTCTCGATAATGGGAAATGGCCCTACATACCTTGACGCCAACTTTCCCTTCTTCCCAAAATGGATAACTCCCTTCATAGGAGACACCGAAGTAACACCTGATCCCCAATATTGAACTCTCAAAAGTAATGTTTGGCATCAGCGTAATCGATCCTGAGCATCTCGAATACTGCTCCATATCAACTCTATCCTCGCTGAAGTGTCCTGAATCACCTCCGATCCCAGTAACTTATTGTCCCCCACCTCTAGCCAACATGTTGGGGAATGACAAGGTCTACAGTATAGGGCCTCGAATGGAGCCATACCGATAGTAAACTGGTAGGAGTTGTTATAGGAAAACTCCACCAGCGGAAGGTACTCTTCCCAACCTCCGCCAAAATCAATAGTGCACATCCGTAACATGTCCTCCAACATTTGATTCGCCCGCTCTGTCTGACCATCCGTCCGCGGGTGATAGGCTGTGCTCAGCCGCAACTCTGTACCCAACACTTCCTGAAAACTCTTCTAAAATCGAGAAACGAACACCTTATCTTTGTCAGACACGGTATTGAGAGGCACTCCTTGGAGTCTAACTATCTCTGCTATGAATAATTAGGCGTACTGTCCTGCAGAGTAGTCTGTCCTGGCTGGCGAAAAGTGGGCTACCTTGGTCAGCCTATCCACTATCACCCATATCGAATTGTGACCCCTCTGTGATGTAGGTAATCCCGTGATGAAGTACATGGAAATGCTCTCCCATTTCCACATAGGAACCTCTAATGGTTGTAAAAGTCCCGTCGATCTCTGATGGTCTACCTTTACCAACTGACAAGTGGCACATTTCGAGATG
Organism: Sambucus nigra; assembly: GCA_949130495.1. NCBI lineage: Eukaryota > Viridiplantae > Streptophyta > Magnoliopsida > Dipsacales > Adoxaceae > Sambucus > Sambucus nigra. The sequence goes on from OX422212.1 coordinate 370,350,550, forward strand.
AATTTGGCAATATGCTTCTTCATTCCCCTTCACCAGTACTATCTACGCATATCCTGGTACATCTTATCCCCGTCGAGATGTACTGCAAATTGGGAACCGTGCGACTCCATCATCACCTTGTGTCATAAATCTTCACCATCGAGAATAACCAATCTCCCATTGAAACGTAGACCCCCGTCTGAGCCCACGGTGTAAGACTCAGCCCCCTCGGCTAGAAGCTTCACTATCTGACTTTGGCAGAACAGATCATCTGCCTGAGCCATTACTACTCTCGTAATAATCTGGGGCGTAACCATCATTACAGATATAAACGATCGAGGCACCGCATCCTAGTTCCCTAACTCCTTCCATTTTGTTTTCCACACCTTGGCCACCTCACCGACTGGCCTACGGCTCAACGCGCCTGCTACCACATTAGCCTTCCCCGGGTGGTATTAGATATCAAAATCATAATCCTTCACAAACTCAAGCCACCGACGTTGTCGCATATTTAACTCCTTCTGCGTGAAGAGGTACTGTAATGACTTGTGGTCCGTGAATAAATAAAATTTCTCCCCTAGAGGGTAATGTCTCTAAATTCGAAGTGCAAACACCAGCGCTTCCAACTCTAAATTATGGATGGGGTAGTTCCTCTCATGAGGCTTAAGCTTTAGGGAAGCATAAGCTATAGCCTGATCCTCCGACTGCAATACACCTCTAAGTCCTAATAAGGACGCATCAGTGTAGACTATATACTCCACTCCCGGCATGGGTAATTCTAACACTGGTGCTGAGGTTAGCTTGCCTTTAAACTCATTAAAGGCTAGCTGAAAGGCGTCACTCCAGATAAACGGCACCCCTTTGCGAGTCAGGTGTATCAACGGACTTGCTATCTTCGAAAACCCTCGAATAAACCTCCTGCAGTACCCGACTAAACCAAAGAAACTGTGTATCTCGATTGGTGTCGTGGGCTTTCCTCACTCCCTCACCTCTAAAACCTTCCCTGGATCCACGGATATCACTCTATCGGAGATGATATGCCCTAAAAATTGTACCTCCTTTAGTCAAAACCCACATTTCTCGTATTTTATGTATAACTCATGCTAGCGCAGTGTCTGTAAAACTTGCCTCAAGTGTTCGGCATGATCCTCCTTGGTCTGTCAGTATACCGGAATGTCATCTATGAATACGATGATGAACTGGTCCAGGAACTCACTGAACACCCTGTTCATCAAGTCCATAAACACGGCTGTGGAGTTGGTTATCCCGAAAGGCATAACCCTGAATTCATGGGAACCATATCTCGTCAGGAAGGCCTTCTTTGACACATCCTGCTCTCTGATACGTAGTTGATGGTATCCCAATATTAAATCAATCTTCAAGAAGAAAGTCGCTCCTCTCAACTGGTCGAATAAGTCATCGATTTGAGGTAACGGATATTTGTTCCGTATTGTGACTTTATCATCTTCCATTATTACACCGATTTATTCTCGATGTAAGAATTTGATATCACTACTTACGTCATATCGTACGATTTTACTGACTGTGCGTAGGAATAAAATTAAATTTAAGGTTACGGTTTCGCTTATGGATGATAAATAGGGTACTTAACTCATGTGCTAAATACCAACCATACCCAGCTCCCAACCTTCGCTAGGTTTCATACGTGGGATGTCTCGCAAAGCGAAATCCAAATAAGAAACCCCCCGATACACTACTAACTAAAATTGTCGGTCGACAAGAGTTGTGGTCCTCAGTATTTATCTCGTACCCCACATCCCTGCTTCCTGCTAATAATAGCGTATTTATTCTCATGTTACGAAAAAGATATTCAACACATTATTACTACTAACTTGGTGTTAGTCTCTTCACTTTTCCACAAAATTATTCCCATGCCCAGAGGTATTTCATTCTTTCTTGATTCACTATAGTAAACCTTTCTACCCACCGGGATTTGGTATAACCCGACGACATACTCCACAAGTCTCTGTAGGATTTAATACCTATGTATACAAGTGGCTTCGTTTCCTCTCGGATGACACTTCGCACAAATGGTTTCATCTCCAGGACTAATGGACACCTAATATTATTTTAATGGTCTATCATCACACAAACTTGAATTACCCGGTTTGAAATTGGAATTGCAATACATTTTACGCTCATGTTTCTCACGTAGTACAAGTAAGCTGTAACGCACATAGGTTATTTGAAATTCTCCTCGTATCTAAAAGGAAACACTATAAATGATAAAGTATCATACCTCTAAACGTGGGTGGTAGATGTGGTATCAGTGGCATAACTGCATATCAGGCATTATAGATACGTCCATACTGTACTACCTACTGCTGTTGTGAAGTCTGTGTTATAGGGGTGATTATTCATGTTTCCCCAATTCGGGTATTCTGTGGTGTCGGGTGAACATACAATGACTGTTGCAGGATCTTGCCCTTTCTAGGGCAATTTTGATGGTAGTGACCACATTCACCACATATGAAACACTTACCCACACAGTTTCTATCCGGCTGGCCCTGTTGAGCACACTGTTGGCCTTGATGGTCTCGCTGACCTTATTGAACTGGCTGAGGCTTTCCTCCAGTCCTTTGTGGGCAAACTTTGCATTTGTGGCCACTTCTTCCACACTTAAAACACCTCTTTGTGAAATCCTTATGTCCTTAGCCTTGTTGGCCTTGGCGGGTTTGGCTCTTCCCATGGTTCTCATAGTCTTTTTGGTCTTGATGTCTCTGAGGAGCTTTTCGTTGTTACGATGGTATTTTCCCATTGCAATTATGCTTAAAAATGTCATATTGATAAACTTCTCTTGTTCTTTTCCCCCTTGTAAGTTGCACACTGCGATTTTGGTACTGAAATATTGCGGTAGTCACTGCTTGTGGCACGATGTTTGCAATCTTAGTGATTTCCTCTCTTTCTTGGTGTACTTGAGGTATTTGTTGGTCTTGTCCCGCATTTACTTCTTTAACGGTGTTAGTGTGCCTCTCCCCCATCGGCCACATCTGAAATTTAAATGAATTTTATAAAACCGCCATCCATACATAACATTATAGCAGAAGTACGTAAAACGTATGCAGAGTACAACAATCCTAAAATATAGGGATCTATATCAAAGGACGCTATGCGAAAACATAATAAGCCGTACAGATCCTAAGGACACTAGAACTTGATGCTCTGATACCACCTGTGACACCCCGCCTAATTAATTACAGGGTGATCAGTCCTTAATTAACTAATTTTTGAATATCAAGTTGGTACAGATAACGCATCACTGTCAAAAACTCAAATTTTAATTTAATAAAACTAATCACCTAGTATTTAAAACGGTTGATGTCCAAATTTTATCTTGTTACTAACCAAAATCAAAAGGATACCAACAATTTCCATGCATCACAGTAATATAAATAAAGTCTAAGTGAAGTAAAATAAATGAGTGGAGTAAAACATGTCCAGATAAAATCCCATACAATAAATCCAATACAAGGAAATCCAATACAAGAGAGAATTTAAAACAACTAAATCTATGAAAGTAAACAGGAGAGGGGACGACATGTCCAATAGAATAGGTAACTGAAAAAGGGAGAATAGACTGAGTCGTCTACTAGCAATTATCATGCAGCTTCCACAGCAGCTACAGCACGGCAACTGAATAGAGTCTCCTAAGGCTGGTGTCCCTGTGGCTGGGCACCTAAAATAATGGAACAATAGAAAGATATACAGAAAAGCGGGTTAGAGCCCGAGTTGAAAACAGCTTAAAATAGCAAGTGCTTAAATTGATTCAATTAGCACAATTTCTATTCAAGTTAACTTAGCGCACTCACTTGAGATACTCACTCCTCGATCTAGTGTGCACGCCTAACGAGCCTAACTACCCATACTAGTCATGATACCCTGACTGGCTACTAATTACATAGTATTATGCTGGAAAGTCTCCCCAAATAACTCCAAGCCGACGTACTTAAGATTTCGATCTAGGTTTAGAAATTACTTTAGTTTATTCATCTACTTTTCTAATTACCCAGCTGATAATACCATAAGCACACATATAAAAATAGAGTCATCGACATAAGACACCAAACGGGATTTCTGTATACACACATTATTCTCTTTATGTATACATATCAATTTATATATATAAATATATCAATATCGCACCCCTGGTTGGGAAACCCTTAGTGCTACTCATACTCGGTTATCTTGTCCCATTGCAATGCTCATGCATAGAGGACAACTGGTTCAATCTCTAGAGAACCAATAAAAATATAAACACCTATTGGAGGTGAACATAGTCCCAAGTCGATGGGCTACGCACATACCTACGCACCCATATGATCGTCATCACTATCGGTCTCACGGATAGCTTGTACCTAGGTTCCATGCTCTAGTGGTACGACTCTAAATCCCCCGAAGGCACACAAGATTCGATCGTCCACAACGCGTTAAACTCCGTTCGATAGCCAGTAGCTAGGTATGTCATACACATAATATTTTGAACAAGAAGCATTCACACAACTTATGTAAATTCATTAGCTTTCCTATAGTCTCGTATTTGCAGTACGAATAGTATGTATCCCTTATTATACACTGCACCTTATATATATATATGTATATATATATATATATATATATATATATATATATATATATATATATATATATATATATATATATATATATATATATCCTCCCTTGTATTTTTTCATATCTCTACTTTTATAAATTTTCCTACCTTCCGAAAGTCGACATATTCTCCGCTCACTAGCAATCATAGATTTTAAGTCCCTCAACGTTCATACATGCCTAACACTCATTGAAGTAAGCCTATGGGAAGTTTGAACAAAAATCGGCCTAAAAAGGTCATTCTGGAATCTCGTTAGAAAACCCAGAAATCTCATTCGAATGAGGTCGTTCGAACTCGTTCGAATGAAGGTACTTTGAATGAACCACCAAACTCGTTAGAAGGGCTACTGGAATCTCGTTAGAAGTCTCGTTCGAACAACCTGTGTTGGACTTCTAATGAAATTTTCAAAGTTACCCAGTTCATCTCCAAAATTCATTTTTCCAGATTTTCTCCACTCAAATCTCAAACTAAATCCATTCCAACCCAATTGTAAGGTTTCCAAACTACTCTAAGTCACCCTAGAACACTTCTTAGCATTGTTTTAGGGTCCAATCCTTTTAATCATCATGTAATTTTAATAAATTCCTAAATTTTACCATAGACCATACTACATAAACCCAGAATTTGTTTGTCCATTAAAACTCCATTTTTATTTCGTGATTAACGTTTATTTCATCAAATTTCACATTCCTATTAAGGGGAAAATCCTCTACATGCAAACCCCCATCAGATTTTTAAAATTCCTACACGATTTCATCATAGGTAAACCCAAATTTGGTATTAGTTGTTCTGAAACCTCAACACATGTTAATAATAGTAATAATTGCTAAGAGAAGATAAAGATAATCACTTGCCTTAAAATTAACTTCTGATTCGCGGGTTGAAAGTGGTATAGGAACGATCCTCCTGACACGATCTACGCGTCGGTGTACATTTTGTTGTGAAAGGTTGAGTTCTTGGCTCAGGGCTCTAATGAAGTCTCCTTCTTCTTCCTTGGTTCTCTCTCTCTTTTCCTCACTTTTCACGTAGGTTGAAAGTGAGTGCTACTAACCCTAAATGTTTTTAATTAAACCCAATTTTCGTCCATTTAATTACTCAAAAATTCCAAAAGACCAAAATACCCCTCCGGGGTGTCGTTTTGGGCTAAAATGTTCTGAACTCCAATTTAAATACCCGAGTAGTGTTTTCTGACTATTTCGACCCTTTCGGACACTCTGGCGTACTCAAAATAGTCATTCGAGTTATACAAAAATAATTTATCGTTTAAACACCCAAATAACTACTAGTGATGCGACTCTTACGCGTCCTAAATATTTATAACATAACTGTCGTGTATCTCACCCTCGGCCAAAATAATAGCGACTCTTATGCATCCCAAATATTTATAACATAACTACCGTGTATCTTATCCCCGGCCAAAATATTATTTCTATAACTATTAACTCTCATCACGTTAGTGATTATTATTATAAAATCGAATTGATTATAATTTAAAATTTTCTCCCATTAATTTAATTAATCCCCATTTTCCATAAAAATAAATATGAGTAAAAATACGGGATATTACACCATGGTACAAGCCGATGACTCCTATCTCCATTATATATACACATGCACACATATCACGGGGAAAATAAAGAAAATTAGCAAAAACCCATGAGAGACTGTAAGGGCGGAATGGGTGCCTAACACCTTCCCATTTCGTAACTTAGCCTCTGGACCCTTTTCAAATCATTTTGGTTTCGTATGCATCAGTATGTCTTTGGATGTTGTCCTTCGGGATGGCTCCCTTTCTTTTGTCTGTTTTGAGTAAAATAGACTGGCAACTACATCTCTCTACATTTTTCACCTCATCAATGACGCCGACCGAAGTACTCCCGAGAGGGACGGGCGGGACCAAGGATCCTCACTCTGCCCGCCCACCATGAGGATCGGGGATGGTCACAATATCAACTGTTCAGGATGTTACCGATTATTTTTTATTCCCATGATTTTTGTGTTATTCATGATCAATGTATTTATAGATATTACAAGGCCTCACAGTGTCCAAGATATATTGAGTGTGTTTATCTCTTTTTCGCATTGCGTTCTTTGACTGCTATAAAGTCGTAACATTTACAATTTTTATCCTCTATAACGACAATCGCTTAGGGGATTTTGAGCCATTGTTTCCTGATGAATACTTCGGATAGACCAAGTGCATCGGGATGTTTCGTTATTTAAATTTTGCATGCGATACATCTAATGCATGAGGTCAACTTCGGTCATGAGTTAGTAACTTTTTGGAGTCAGGCATTTAGTAAGTGTTTAGTGTATGGTTCGAGGGGAGATGCTCTCACTAACCATCTATAACTACGTTAGAGGTAAGTTTTAAAGACCAGGTTTTAGCAACCATCTGGTTGCAAGTATGAGGAGGTAGATAAATTATCTTTATCTTTCTACACTGGAAGATATTTATATGAAAATGAAGAATGATGTTTGCGTTATCAGTTACAGTTTGTGAAAACTTATGTGAAGGATTTAACAGGTGTAACTAGGTAACCTATTTTTCACCACTTGCTCTCAGGTGGTTAAAGTTACCTTCCTACATCAATAAGTGCTTTATAACTGTTTGAGGGATAGAGTCCCAAAGATTTTTAAGACCGAGGACAAAGTGGGCTTAATGATTTGAGGCGGTGTAGCACGACCTAAGTCAATGGATCTCGCCCGCCTGAGGAATTTCATAGAGGGTATAGACCCTAAGAGGTTTCCAATAGTAGACAATATGAGATGTGATGACTAATAGGGCAAAGGAATTATGACATATAAGGTCACGACTAATGAGAACGGGCCAAAAGATGTGAGTTTTAATGCGATCAACCGAAGGAGTAAGGTCAACAGGTCCTCCAGTGGGGTCGCCATTTCGATAGTTCCTTTAAAGGAAGGTGGTACAATCGTAGTGAGTGCCACTTAATTATTATATGCCTAAGTGGCAACCATTTTTTTGGGGTACCTCTGGGGGAGGGACACAGTTACGTTTATGTCCCACGCACATGAGTCTGGCTCAGGTATCGAGGAATTATCGTTCTTTATTAGTGATGTGCGTACTGCGATTATGAAGTATATATATTTTCTCCAAGCTTTATATATATGTGGATACTTTAGTTGGTGTGGGGTTAGCTTACATCGTGATTATAGAGACGTGGCAGTTCATTTGATAGTCTTATTTTTTAGTTGCTTGTTGACTTTTAGATGAGAGGTCATCATATCATTAGTGATATTGTGTGTATAGATATTTTTATGCTTATATAGACTACTGGGGGTAGTCTTTATGTGTCGTCTTTAGGTCAGGATTGCTTTGGGTAGGTGTGCTTAGGCTTGGGGTAAGAGCTAGTACACTATTTATGTGAGTACACTAGAGAGGATGTGAGTACATGTGTCACTGACTAAGTAAAGGTGGCACCGATAGTCTAAGGTTTTTTGGTTCTATTTCAATAGGTGATGAGTTATAACCTAAATGCGAGATTTGTTTTTGTCTTAGAGTTAACATTAGCATTGGATTCATCGCAATGGCAGTTTATCTTTATGGCATTGGCTTCGTCAAGGTTATTAGAGGTTTCGTGGGAGCAGACACCGTGATATTTAAGTTGTTTAACTATTTGGGTAAAATGTTATCGAGAGGAGGCTTTAAAAGAGGAATGATTCACTAAGCATATGTGTGACCTTCCAAGAGGAGGTTAAGGTCTCAAGATATGGAACAAGTATTTGTTGTTACATATTAACAACCAATTTAACCAGTCGTGAATAATGTTATCTTCTGACAATTGAAATTTGTGCGAGTTATCACTAGTGGTGAAATTGAGAGGATAATATCTCGAAGGCAATTTTCTGGAACAATATGGAATGAGCGCATTATTAGAGAATTTTCACCGCACAAAGGGGTAGTTCACTTTAGTTGGCGATGTCATCTTATCAAATAAGGAGTGGTGTAGTAGCGGTGTTTGTTACACACAAATTTGTGCTAGGGGTGGTTCATGACCTATTGTTGATGTTTGTTAAGTGATGGTGTGCGTATAGTAATTGGGAAGAGGTTTCTTTCTCTATTTGAAGATAGGAGAGGGTTGCATTTTTCAAGGATTTTTTTTATTGGGCATCCCAAACTATGAGAGGTAGTTTTTGCTAAGGCTCATGTTTTAGGATTCACTATACATTCCAAAAACATTTGCTATACTGAGGGAGTCCCTAGGGCTGATACTATAAAAAAGTATTATCATGGGTTGTATCAAGATGGTGTTTCTACCAATCGAGAGGGTAGAACACCGAAGGTATTTGAAAAAATGTAGTGTTTAATATCCCAATGCAAAAGGAGAAGAGTAAACAAATTGATTTTGATGGGAATCTGATGTTCCAAGTAAGACATGGAACCATTGGGCAGTTATTTGAGTTACAATGACGGATTGGCTTAGAGCTAAGAGTCAGCTAGTTCTTCATTCCATGAGGGGTTCAAGACCCTTCAAGGGAAGTGGTGTTAGTATTAGAGCATGTGAACTTTGTCAAGAAATACCTAGGATTATAATAGGTTGTATAGGAGTTGATTCCTTATATTAGTTTGAGGATGTTGCATGAGAGTTTTTCTTAAACTTTCGAGTATGAATATAAAGACAAGAATTTTGAGGACAAAATTCCTTCTTTTAGGTGGAAGAATGTAATACCTTGTACTTTTAATGAGAAATATTTGATTGAGAAAATTATTAAAAATTAATTATGTGTACTTGTTGTGACTGGAGATGTCATTATTTGCATTCTTATGTGTTAATGAATTCGATGTTGAAAATAGATTTCATATGACTTAACCCATTAATTGATATTTGGACTTATATTGGGTGATTACTAAATAAATGAATTGTTATTAACTTGGACTGACATATATTGTACTCAACTTTTGGGAGACTTGGAAGGTTCGTTTTTATCTTAACATGTTAGGTTTTAAGACTACTAGATGGGTATAGGGCTTATCTAATGTTTTAAATCATTTAAAAGTTATTTTGGGCTCTTTTAGGTGAGACCCATTTAGGGACCAAGCCTAATTTCGTGTATTAAGGTTTTAATGAGACATTTAGGGATCTCATAATCCACATAACATAATTGGGGAAGCACCTTGAGACTAAAGAGGAGGAACTTCAAGAAAACAGAAGGAATTGGGGGATCTTGGCATGGTTTTCTCCACACATTGATTGATGCAAATTTATCTAGAATTTTATTATGGTTACTCTTTTGCTAGATCTATTCATTGAAATCTCAATCTAATCATTTTTTCATAGCATTTTTCTGATTAAATAAGTTAATTTTCATAATTAACTTAATAAAATAGTTATTACGTCCCTCTTATTTTGATGATTTCTTCATGAATCTGACTTGAAATTGTTATAGAACAATTAGAAGATGTTTTTATTTAAAATCCATTTAATTGTATGAATTAATGTATTGAAATCGTAACCTAATTAAAGAAATTGGTAAACCTAGGGTTCTTAATGAAAAATTATATTTTTCTCGGATTCTTGATATAAACTTCTGAATTTGTTATTTGAGTTGGTTTTCAATCATTTGTTTGATGTGGTTTTATTATTTGGATGTTTATTGAGGATTGGGTGAAGATTTTTAAGTCATTAATTGAGTTTTAGGGAGAGAAATTAGGTTTTGGAGATGATGAATCACATAACTATGGAGGTTTTTACTATACTAGAGCCATCAATCAATTGGCCATGGATCATCGATAGATTGATACTTCCAAGTTTTGACTAGGATGGTCTTTTATTATTTTGGTTGGGTTATCGGGTTTTTAGACTTAGGATTACGATGGACGGGCTTATAGATTCCTTATACCTGTAAAATGGAGAGGAATTGTAATAATTTAAGATGTTGGGAATTGGTGTTTGGATTACTTTGATATCAATGAATTTGGTGATTTGAAGGGGTAAATTAAGTATAGGACAATTTTTTTCAAACCCAAGAGTAGGATGAGTTGTTATTTGGGATATTAGAAGTTCAATGGATTGAGATTGTTGCCCGAGCTTAGCGGAGTCATTGACATAGACTAGTGAGGCGTATATCCTTTTAGGTAAGATTATGATGGTCTTAAAATACAAAAATGGGGTTGTTATTATGATTCGATGGCCATGTATTGCATAAACCCGTCCTAGTACCCTTTAAATACCTCATTAGGTTCCTAGAACTTCTCCTCCCATCAGGAGCTCCCGACTCCCGTTTCACTTTAGACAACTCTTTATCCCGAGCCAAGCTCATTGCACCTTCATAAGGCTATGAAATAATGGTCCATACCTGCACGAATCGACCGCACAGTTAGTGCGTACTCATCTTTTTACTATAATCCCAAATTTACAGTCCTAGGGTGCTCCTGAGCCCCGTTTAACTTTGGTCAACTATCCAACCAGAGTGAAGCTCATTGCACCTTTATAGTAAAGTTCTGGATATACATTCCAATGATCCATGTCGTGCATAAATCGATCTCACGGTTCGAGAATACTCCCATTTTTACTCTAAACCCTGATCAAGAGGCCATCGGGTGCTTTTGAGTTTCGTTTGACTTTGGAAAACTCTCTAAACTGAGAGAATCTCATTGTAACTTAATAGGGCTCCAAATACCCTATCCAACGGTCCATACCGTATGCAAATCATCCTCACGGTTCACACGTGCCCATATTTTTACTCCAATAACCCCCGTCTAGAGGCCATCCGACGCTTCTGAGCCTCATTTGACTTTAGTCAACTAATGAAATCGAGAGTGTCCTATAAATTTTAAGAAGGCTCTGAATTCCCTTTCCAACATTCTCGATTGTGCGAGATTTTGGCATATGGTTTTCATTTTATGCCTTTCAGGACTACCTATAGTCATCCCAGACCCCCTGCTTATAGGCAGGGGTGTAATTTACTTCACCATCAAGCCAGGGGTATGCCGATAGGTAGATCAGGGCCTATGCCGATTGGAAGTCCCTAAAACCTATTTTTTACTATTTAAGGAGGCCATGACCTCATTTCCAAGGATCCTCTTTTCATCAATAAGAGCATTCACTACCTCGAAATTAGTGCTCCGTCACTCCAAAAAATCCAAGTTTCTAACGTTCTTTTCCCTTTTCTTACCTCATTTTCATACCACATTTTTTCACTTACCTCACCCTTCACCATAATCCCACCACCATAAAATTAACCTAACACCCATTTAAAATCACTTCCAAATCTTCTAAAAGGTATACTCCTATTATTTTCTAATTTACTTAATTAGTGTTGTTTATTTACTTTATTTCCGCTTTTAATAACTTTTAGCTTTATTCCATTATCATACATTAATTAATATCCTTTTTATTACTAGTATTCACATAATATATTCTCATAAAACCTAAAAAGACAAAAAGAGGGTTAACATATAAACCCCTAAATAGGATTTTCTCATATTTTCTTCACTTTTACACTTGAGCTCCTCTTTCTAAAACAACTAAAGTGGAGTCCTAAATTTGGTTTTATGCGTTAAACTCCACCCTTGTGAGATGTCTAATTACGTGAACTTTAATGCTTATTTTGGCTACGTAGGCTTTATGAGTCATTATCAGATTTTATTCCTATTTTACTCATTATGCTACCTTTGTTTATACCTCGCATTTAGTAGTATTGCGCGTATGCATACGCCTATATATTAGTGTCCCTACCCGACATGCACATTCACTTTTTTTATAGTGAATCATGATTCAGTGGACACTAATATCATATTTTTTATTATTCTCTTTTCTTTCGTATACTCCTTAGGGTGGCTCATCTCTATCTTCCCCGTGATGTGAGTAAGATGATTCCTTTTTACTCACTCATTTTCACATTGCACACATTATACACGCGAGTCATATTTCGGAGAAAAGAATAGAACATTATTATAGGCTATGAGAGACCGAATGGGCGGAATGGGCTCCTAACACCTTCGAATTTCGTAACTTATTTCTCGAACCCTCGATCCATTTGGTTTTGTATGCATAAGATTATCCTTTGATGTTATTATTTCAAGGATTGTTGCATTCTTTTTCCTGCATTAAACAAAATAGGTTGGGACCCCATTCTCAATATTTCAACCCCCATTGACGGCAGCTGATTTATATATGTGGCAACCCGTGTAGATCGTGAAAATGGCAGAAAGAGGATTCTAATCCTCGAATCCCCACACACATCGAGAGATTTCCCTATATTTTCTCTCTCCCATTTAGGGCCAACCCGTGCCATCTAGCTATTTTTATTTTGTAGAGGACTAGACTCTATTTCACATGTTTTTTCCCTTTTCTCTCCCTTCTTTATATTTTTCTACATGCGTACGTATTCATCCATTTGTATATTTGTCTTACTCTCATAATTTAATGTTGTATATATTCCTTGTTCACATTATGATGTTTATATCCTTCTCACTACTATGATATTTTCTCATCACATGTATACACCATCATCTTGTCATATGATTCATGCTTTACTCATTTGTATATAGTCACCATGTTTCACTCCACTTGATCACACTTGCATATGATTCACATTCTTTGTAAATATTCAGGCTTAGTCTCACTAGTGCATAATCTCACATTCTTCTCACTTGTACATAGCTTATGTTTCCCATATCACTTATAAATATCTATACTTAGTCTCACTAGCATACACTCTCATACTCATCTCACTTGTACATAGCCACATGTTTCTTATATGTTTCACACACTACTTGTAGATATCTATGCTTAGTCTCACTAGAACACACTTCTACATTTCTCCCACTTGTATATATCCACATATTTTCTTCACTCATATATATTCACATGTCACCGTCACTTGGCACATATCTTTGTGTATATTCACATATTTATATTTTGTATATATCAAAATTCTTTGTATATGCTCCATTATTTATTTACATATTCTCCAGTTTTACTCCCCATGTCACTTGATTATTTCATGCTCCCCCTCATGGTGGTAGTATTTAACTCGCTTAACATACATAAAAATCTCCATAAAATTTTAACTAAGACTCATGCATTCTTGCAAACTACGTCACTTGAGGATTATAATATTGACTAAAATTTTATCCCGTATTGGTGGTCACTCCATGATGAGTGTCTATCCTGCGAGGCATATTTAACCTAAGGATATCATTTCCACCTTCCATTGGCCTAGTACCTTCGACGTATATAGAGTGATTCCCCCCACATCATACCACTTGACCGAACTCATAATGGGAGCTATATAGCAGGAAACTTATTCACGCAAGTCTAGTATATAGAATTCTCCCTCACTCGTACAGTATCCACGAGGTATATCATGAGGTAATTTACGTACACTCACGTATATTAAATGGCTTTTCCATACATATCGATGAATAATTGTCTAGGCAAAAGTTATATCGTGGAAGTCATGCTAAAGGGAGAACCTTTTCACTAACCCATCAAAGAATCAACCTCATCCAGGCGCCTCTCGTAGGACCCTTATACCTAGTTTATCAGTTCTAACATGAAATTCTGCCAAATGTTCTCACTATTTCGCCCATTTATTAAACAGGACCCCGTTTGTGAGTCTGGAAATAACTCAGAGCATATCTTGCATTGTGTACCTTATCTTTTCCCCTGACTCTAGTCTTGTTTAGCATTTCACTTGCACCCTAGGCTGATATAATAGAAGTGGAACCTAATAATAATAACTACGCTGAGGATTTTTCTTTTCACCTTTACAAAATACCAAAAATATTTTCTCATTTTTGATTAAAAAAAGAAAAAAAACATATATAGCAAAAATTATTTTCCCCTCTCAAGTGAGATCGCATAACCTAATCTTGGCCTAGCTCCCAATTAGCTTAGATCTTCCATCAAGCCACCTTAGAGATCCACCTCTTCCTCTACTGCTTCTACAAAATTCGAGCAATCCCTTTGAAGACTATTCATGAAGAACATCGACCATAATGCAAATGTTCATCCAGATCTGATTACAGTCCTTACTCAGCTCAGCACCAAGATCGATAATCTTCGAACAAAAGTCCAGGAAATACAATGACACCAGGTTCAAGCTCCCGAGGATCTCGAGCCTAAAATCTTATTTCCCGGTGTTAAGGGTCCGCAGGATCTAGAACCATTTTGGGTCTCAAAAGAATTCCAGCATATCAATGGCCTGCCTCCAGGTCAACTGCAATACCAAATCTTGCCCAGTCAGGGGGTAATCTTTCAGTTCCCGTTGATCCAAAAAAAAGAGTTGAACAAAGTCAAAAAATACCTCAGGATGTTGTCTAAAAGGTTCGATCAAGTCAAAATCTTTGGGAACAATGTGGATTAAACACACACATATCATTATCATAAAGCTCGCTTACCAGAGAAGTTGAAAATGCCATACATCGAGAAGTTCAAAGGCATCAGACCAATAATGTGCACCTATGAAGCTACCACTGCGCCATGATTCTCCTCAGAGTGTCAGAAGAAGTAAGGGGTCGGATGTTCCAAAAGAACCTCAAAAAAGGTTCCTCTGATGGTTCCTGTGCCTTGAAGAATCTAGAATCCGTAGTTGGGAAGATGTGACCAGAGAATTCATAACTCACTGCAAGTATAGCTAAGAGTTAGAAGTTACGCATCCAGACCTGGAATTACTTAAGCAAAACTTGGGAGAATAGTTTTGCAGTTTTATCAAGAGATGGAGAGAGAAGGTCGCCATTATGACAAATTGGTCGTCAAAAGAAGAATATGTAAGCATCGTAAAAAAGAACTTGTTATCCCATATCAAAACTTTAATAAAAGGCCAATACTACCCTCATTTCAGATCCCTCCGGGAGGCAAGGGTAGAAATTAAAGAAGGGGTCACAAGTAAGAAAATTGCATATGAGCTGAAAAAGATGATGGGTGCCTTTCACACCTCAAAAATATGATAAACTAGCCAATACCTTAGTATCAACCATTAATAATATCTCCCAATTTGCTAGTTCATGGACACCCGAAAGTCATTTTGATCTAGTTAGAAAAGAATATAACGAAATCCATTCCCCTTTGTCAAAATTTTATCAAGCCCTTCTAGCCCGAAAGCTCACTAAACCTCTAGAAACCCGACCAATAACAGATCCCCTTCCCTAAAATTTCAAGCATGACGCCCGTTGTGGCTTCCACAAAATCATTGACATACCACTAAGCAATGTTTTCATCTGAAAAATGTTATATAAAGCCAAGGGGAAATGTTATCCTCTTAAAATAAAACCTATAATTCGACCCTTCCATTAGAATTAAGCCCATCGAAACACCCAATCCATCAACCATCTCACCCCAAACCCCTCAAAGTATGTCCTTACTTTCTTCTACACCCTGAGAATCCTTCTGAACAAAGCATTATCTCTCCTCACCAGGTACTGTGTAGTTATTCATACCGATTCAAGAAGTGGCGGATATGGAGCTTCCTACAGTCATAGATCAGCTTCAGAAATTTGGGTTGAAATTATCTTCAGAGATGATTGTCAACTGTTAAAATATCAGCACCATGTTCATAGAAGCCCAAAATTGGGATTAACAATTTGATAAATTGTTCATACCCACAAAAGGGTTTAATTTAGATAACATTGTGCAGGTTATGTCTAATGTGTTCGTCAAGAAGTGAGAAGTATGTATAGTCTCCGAACTGCTCATGACTCTAAGGGCGTCTAGACTCTTCATTAAAACACTTCCCAGCTAAATGGGAACACTTGTATAATCAAGCCATGGAGGTTATGGAATTTATTGGCTTTTCTTACAAAGATTTCATTGTGGCCATCGGATGGGGGACGATTTTAACAGCTCAGATAATGAATTAAACATTGAAAAAACTAACTCGATCGCCTCTTTGTACGAAATGATTTCTTTTGGGAAATATCTAGAAAGGATCAATAAGTTATACATCATACGATAAATAAATGGGATACATGGTTTTTGGTTTTCCCTGCCTCTGTAAACCACATGGCCTGATCTGGGCGAAACTAAAAAGTTCCAATTCCTCTATCAGTAGGTAGAAATAAGGAAAAATGAGTCATTGAAGAACTCCAAATGCCAGAGATTACATTAAAAAAGTAAGGTCCTCGACCAGCTCAAAAAGACTCAGACCAATATCACTCCATAGGAGATTTTCATGTCCTCCCAACTACACAAAAATTCTCTGATAAAACTCCTCCCGAGCCCACTGTTCCTCTTAGTATCACTCCCGAAGAAGTCTTGCATATTGTAGGATCTATTAGGCAATAAGACTCCTCTCTTTCTTCAAAGAGGAAATTCCAAAGATTGGTTATGATCATAACTACACCCTTAATATCTACGTTGAAGTTATGGATAAAACAGTTCCACTATCATTTATGAATAATGGGTTTGCTCTCAATGTTTATCTGCTCAGGACTCTCAATTGCCCAAGGATAAAGGTTGGTGACTTAACTCTAACTGTCATTGTACGCGCCTATGATAATACCCATCGAGAGGTCATGGGCTCCATGAAACTCACATAAGAGGCTAGTTATATTTGCCCTTATACTGAGTTTCAAGTCATTGACATGCATACCTACTTTAACGTACTCCTTGGCATCCCTTGGCTCTACAGTATTCCGGGTGTATATTCTTCCCTCCACTAGAAATATAAGTTATTTTCCAACGTAGAGGTCATCACTATCATTGAGGATGATGACAACTCGGATAGTATCCATATAAGCAACCCAATAATAAAAATTTAGCATGAGGTTAATGACATATTCATCTCAGGCTTTAAGATCAATACAATTCCCATCCCGACCTAAGACAACTTCAAGGCCCAAGTGTGTCCAGAGCACAATCCTCATACAAATATCAATGTGATTGAGATGTTAAAAAATATTCACTTCATGGCCTAAATGAGGTCGGGTCCCCTCCAAAAAGGAATCAACGAGCCAATAATCCTGAAGGAAGCCTTTCCCCCTTGTGGCCTGGGCTATCAACCATCATAGATTGAACTCAGAGCACTCCATCAGCCATACCAAAAAAAACCTTCAAAAGAGAAAATACAATCTTAGGAGACTCCTTGAATGAAAGGTTTATTAAAGAGGGCGAAGACTTCTCCTTTTACGAATTTCCCAAACCATAGGACGACCCTGTAGCGAAAAAGATAAAATCAAGGTTGGAGATCTTCTTTAGGGAATAACTCACCTGAGATGAAGAACATAAGCATGATATGGAGCCTTTAATAATCGAAGTTGTATAAAGCACCGAGGATTCTAAAGGCAGTGATACCGATAAATCGTTAGACCTGTATACGTTGGGGTTGTATCTCGACATAATTTTCCTAGAGGTCGATTCATCTAGCCCATCCAAAAAGATCACCGCTGCTAATGAACCACTCCTTAATTGTCATGCCATCCCTGTCAAGCCCGTCCAAGTCCATCCGAACCTTGTTATTTATCCCCTCTAAGAAACACGAGAATCTACTAATTTTTCTTCTATTTTTTATGTAATTGTGAATGAGGCCTTATTTAATGAGGTCCTCACCACCGTATTTCTTAAAAATTATTTCAAAGAAATAAATGATAATTTCGGGTATCTTGTTGTGACTTATATTAATTGTCTTTATTCTAGTCAAATAATTGATGTAGATGATTTAATAAATGAACAATTGTTAATTAATATTAATAAGTAAAAAACAACAACATAACCATGTTCAAACTAATGATGATGAGATTGTTATTATTAACCTTGGCTCAAGTATCCATTCACGTAAGATTATGATAGGGTCCGCCCTCAATAAGCATGAGTGGTTAAAATTTAAAGAAATTTTAAAGGAATTTATGGACGTCTTGGCGAAATCCTACAACGACATGCCTAGTATTTACACATAAATAGCATAGCACGAGATTCCTACCTTCCCAGAAACCAATCATGTCAAGAAAAATTTGAGAAAACTCCGGCCTAAGTTGTCTCTCAAGGTCAAAGACGAAGTAGTGAAACCGTTGAACGTAGGTCTCATTCGTATAGTCGAATATCCTATATGGATTACAAATATCATCCCTACGCCAAAATTAAAAAAGAAAAGTCTGCATGTGTATCGACTATCAAGATTTGAACGAGGTGTCTCCAAAAGACGATTACCCACCACCCAACATCGACATGATCGTTAATAACACTGACATTCATACCCTTCAGTCATTTATCTACAGTTTTATTGGGCATAACTAGATTAATATACATTCCAACCATTAAAAAAAGACTGTCTTCATCACCCCGTGAGGAATCTTTTGCTACATTATCATTCCGTTCGGTCAAAAAAATATCGGGGCTACCTACCAAAGGGCCACTACGACCATTCTGCACGATATTATCCCCAAGCAGGTTTATTTTGACGATATGATCATCAAGTCTAAAACTTAGTAAGGTCACATTCCTGCCTTGAAATTCTTCAAGCAGCTACGACAATACCTGATTCGACTCAACCCGTAGAAATGCATCTTTAGTGTCACAAAAGGTAAACTCCTTAGCTTCATTGTCTATGAAAGAGGGATCAAAGCAGACTCTACCAAATTCAGAGAAATTCTTGAGATGACACCGCCTCGAACGGAGAAAAAAGTTCATGGATTTATGGGAAAGATCCAATACATCAGTCGATTCATCAGCCCGCTAACATCTATCTATGAGCCCGTTTTTAAAAAAAATGGAAAGATTTAACTAAAGTATAGGATGAAGCATGTGAGGAAGTTTTCGATCAGATTAAATGATACCTCACCCGACCCCGCTGCTCATGCCTCCGCAACCAGGTCTACCCCTCCTTATATACCTCACCATTATCGACACTGTAGCGGGGGTTATGCTAGCCCAATACGTTGAAGAATCCCACAAATAAAGAGTCATATACTATGCTATTTAAAATCTAACTGAGTATGAGATAAACTACATGATATTGGAAAAAGTGTGTGTCGCCTTAGTCTGGATCATACATAAGCTCTGACACTATATTCTAACATTCTCTATAAATTGGTGTCCCAAATGGATCCAATAAAATACTTATTGGATAATCCCGCCTTGTCTAGTCGTATGGGCTGATGGTTGATATTAATATCTAAATTTGACATCAAACATGTCATGTAGAAAGCCATGAAGGGAAGATCCATTTATGACTACCTTGTTGACAATCCCGTGGGGGAGCTGAGATTTGGGTTTCTAAATTCCCAGATGGAGCCATTCTCTATATATCTCACGATGAGCTCAGATGGTAGATGTTATGATGAAGCTATTAACAAGAAAAGATACGGTATTGGGATACTCCTGATTGCTCCCAATGATTATTGCACTCCCATCACCATCAAATTGGACTTCCCTTGCACCAACAACGTGACAGAATATGAAGCATGTACTGTAGGGCTCAATGTTTCCCTAAAAAAAGAATTAAGTGTATTGATGTTTATAGATATTTGACCCTCACATGGGGTGTATCCTTTAAAATGGAAAGTCAAAGACGAGAATCTCTTACCTTTCCATGATAATCTCAAAGATCTCGCCTCCCTATTTAAAGATATCACCTTCCACTACCTTCCTCAATTGAGAAATAGCCTAGACGACACATTAGCAACCTTATCCTATATGGTCGACATGCATGCGAGGATAATAATGCCCCTATTTCTAGTCCAAAAATAGGCATCACCCACTTATTACCACCACCTCAAGCTCATTACAGAAGAGAATTCAGATATAGTGAGATTATGGTATTATGACATTTGGCGACTCCTCAAGCATGACAGGTATCCTTAGGACACTGACTAGAAATATTGTGCAACCCTTCTCAAGTTGGTTGTTTAGTATATCATCAGTGATAAGTCACTCTTCAAAATAAATTTCCACATAACCCACTTGAATTGTATAGTAGGTATAGGGTTAAAGACGTGATGCAGAAGATTTACAACGAGGAATGTGGACCCCAAATAAATGGTCATACGCTTGCCAAGAAAATCATCTGTCACAAATATTACTGGACCATCATGGTTCAAAATTGAGCTTCTTACATCAAAAGATACCTCAAATGCTAATAGTTTTCCAACCTTTAACTTGCCTCCTCGGGAGTTGTATAACATGACCTCTCCCCAGGCCCTTTACCACTTAGGGTAGAGACATCGTCGGGAAAGTCTCTCCAAAGGCACAAAATAAACATGAATTCATTCTAGTAGCCAATGATAAGTTCATAAAATGGGTTGAAGTCGAGTCACACGCAGTATTGAATGCAAATAAAGTAGATAAGTTCATAAGGAAAAACATCATTTGCCTTTATAGAGTTACCCATGAGCTGGTATCAAACAATGGCCTTCATTTCTAAACTGATGTCACATAATTAGTTGACGAGTATAGAATCCAAAGGCACAAGTCATTTCCTCATCGACCGCAAACCAATGGAGTTTTCAAAAGCTTCCAATAAAAACCTCAAGACCATAATCCGTAAGATGATCGAAAGTTGTAAGGACTGGGCCAACTGGATCCCAAATGCCCTTTGGGACTATTGTACCACCATCAAAACACCTACTGGGCTATTACCTACTCTCTGGTATATGGCATGGAGGTGGTCCTACCTATCGAACTAGAAATATCGTTACGAAGAACTTGTGCTTTTTGATGAAAGAAAAGTGAAATCCTATATCATATATAAGGGGACCATCGCAGTATTTTGTGATCATTCAAAAAAAGTTAAGGAATACTATGTCTAAGAAGGAGAGCTTACCCTCAAGGAAATTATAGAACCCATCTGAGACTCGGGAGGAAATTTTAAGCCCGACTAAAGTGGCCCTCACATCGTAAAGAAGATCCTATCAGGTAGTGACTCTATACTCACGGACCTCAATGGGAAGGAGATGGTGCATTCAATCAATTTGAACCTTCTTAAGAAATTTTACCCCTAATCCAAACTCTCATCGCACTATTACTATTTTTACCTCCCTTCTACTCTATAAAAAATTCCCCATCTCTACTCATATCTATGTGAGACCTGATCCTCTCAAAAATCACTTTTTCAAAAGAAAAAATTGCAATTTAAAACACATAGGTACGTCGGCATGCCATAAGACACTTTAGGAATAGTCGTTTCTCTTTCAAAAAAAGTTATTCTTTTCTCCCTCCATGAACACTAGTCTCTCGCACCATTAAAATGAAATAAAGGATTATGTATGCCTTAGCAATCAGTATAGATATTTCAAACAAAAGCAACTCATCAAAGGCATGATAAAATACGTCAAAATCATCATCATATTTTACTAAAAAAAACTATGGCAATTACATGACACGTCAGCAAAAGAATGAAAAATAACCAACACCTTACAAACACTTAATAGACCAAACACCTCAAACTTAACCTACAAAATAGAGCCACGTATTAACAACACTTTCCCCATGTTAAAAAACTTCTTCAACTGCCAGATTGGCCCGCTTCATCATCATTCCCAGTCCCCAGAGGACCCCAAGAATCCCATTCATGGTTATTCTTTCGTATCCACTCCCTGCGATGGCATGTTTTGATCAACTTCGATGAAACCACAATGCCCTCCTCTAAAGTGTCAAACATCATAAGTCACCTTGGTTCGTATTTCTCATCACAAATCATCCTAGCCACCTACTTCCATAACCCCTTTAAATAGTCCCCGAATACGAACCCAACCACCCCAACAAACTCATATGGATGTGTGGATGGTCGATGTCACTGCCATAAAGGTCCTAGGATCATCCTCAGAGATTCAGTCAGATCCTCCATAAGAAATAAGTTGGTTATATGGGGAGGAATGATATGTTCCTAGCCTAATTTACACAGGAGCTGCCATGGAAAGTAAAAAGAAGTCTGTAAAGGCCCACTAACTTCACACCCCGATAGTCACTCGATTACAAAATAGGTTACAGGTTTCACCATTATAGCACGGACCAACGAATATTCCGATCCCCATGATCCATAAGTCAATTCACCCAGTTCTTTGTAGATGGGCCAAAGTTAAAAAAATATCGGGCAAAGAAATTGGGAACACCCACTATAGGGTACTTAGAAGGAGCCACCAGGTGTAGTCTCTCTGACATCCATATAAACAGCATCATAGGGATCTTACATAAAAAATTGGCCCGACCTTTTTTCTAGGCATCAAGTCCATTCAGAGTCTTTACTAGTATAATAGCTATATAATTACAAGGATGAGATATCCCCAGAATTATCATGGCTACCTGAGGGTCCACCGTCATGTCACCAATCACTAAAGACATCCTCGAAGTTAACCCCATGACCACAACACTAGCAAAGTCATTATTAGTATAGCCTCTTCAACACACTGAATTTAGCACCGCCGAAAGTATGATACTTCACCCATGTAGCAATGGTCGAGCAGGCTTGGGGGTATACCGATCATTCCCTATTTTGGGAATCCCCAATTTTTTTCTTCTACCACTTTCTATTTCTAAATAAATCCCTTCAAAGGGAAGCTCCTTCTAACCAATCCTCTAAGGCATTTTTCTATTCAAATATACCAAAAACATATTCAAAAATTCTAAAAGATATATTTTTCTAACTTCTTCTCAAAATAAACCCTGGTGGAAAATTAAAGTGCATGTAAAGTAAGCCACTAAATCAAGATAATCAAATGAAGACGTACCGTTTTTGCCTTTTTGAGCCTTTTTTCGGGTAAAAAGAAATGCCATTAAATCAAGCATACAACATCAATGGTGCTATGATCCTCCAGTCACAATGATAGACCTACTTTAAATCCCCATAGGATCGAATATATAATAGCCCGAGAAAATTCTTTGAACAAAGTGCGCCAGCACTCGTATAGCCCTCACCACTACCATAATCCCCAACATAATCGTAATGGAATAATGTCAACTATCATAATTATTGATCATCAAAATTCTTTGGGTCCACAAAATTGACTTTGATCCTTTGGATCGATCACTCTTAATTAGGTTCGCAGAATCCACCATGACCCTCTGAATCGCTCACTATAAACTATTTTTGTTCGTAAAATCAACCTCGACCCTTATAATTGGTCACCTCGACTCTATAGGTCCGCATAATTAACCTAGGTCCGCAGAATCAACATCGACCCTCTGAATCAGTCAACTCAAATCTTTAGGTCCACATAATCGACCTCGACCCTCTGAATCTGTAACCTTAGCTCCTTAGGTTTATAGAATCAATTTTTACCCTCTGACTTCGTCACTATCAACTCTTTAGGTCTACAAAATTAAACTCGACCCTCTCAATCAATCACCTCAACTCTTTAGGTCCTCATAATTGACCTATGGTTGTATAATTGATCTTGACCCTTTGAATCGATCACCTCAGCTCCTTACGTCCACAAAATCAACCTTGACCCTCTGAATCGATCACCTCCACTCCTTAGGTCTAAGGAATCAACCTCGTCCTTCTGAATTGGTCACTTTAACTTTTAATTATATTTGCATGATTGACCTTGACCCTTCGAATCAGTCACCTCAACTCTTAATTAGGTTCGTAGAATCAATCTTGACCCTCTGAATTGGCCACTCTCAATTATTTAGGTTCGTAAAACTGACCTCCACCATCAGAAATGGCCACATCAACTTTTTAAGTCCGTAAAATTAACTTAGGTCTATAAATTTGATCTTGAGGCTCTGAATCTATCACTCTCAACTCTTTAGGTCCTCATAACCGATCTCAACCCCTTGAAATGGTCACATAAACTATTTAGGTCCATAAAATTAACCTAGGTCCGCATAATTGACTTTGACCCTCTGAATCAGTCACCTCCACTCTATAGGTCGATAGAAATGATCTCAATCCTTTGAATCGATCACCTTCACTCTCTCAAAATCAATAGTGGGTGCCTCGACACTCCAAAACTCTTAAATATTAATGAGGTGTTTGTCTCTTGATGACCTACTCTTGTTCAAATCTCACCAATTTAGTACCCTCCAAATACCTCCTTAGGTCCTTAACACTTCTCCTCCCACCCTAAGACCTTAGGTCCCACTCCAAACCTTAATCTAAAGGTCACTGGGAAACCTCGAGCCCCATTTGACTTCAGTTATCTCTCCAACCAGAGCGAATCTCATTTTACCTTTATAAAGATCTGAATGCTCTTTCCAATGATTCATACCGTGAACGAATCGGCCTTACGATTTATGCATACTCAATTTTTTACTCTAAACCTCGATCTAGAGGCCATCAGGCGCTCCCGAGCCTCATTTAACTTTGGTGAACTCTCTAACCTAATCAAATCTCATTACAACTTCATACGTCGCTGAATCTCCTTTCCAAAGGTCCATACCATGCGCAAATCTACTTCTCGGTTCATGCCTACTCATTTTTTTACTACAAGGACCCATGTCTAGAGGTCATCGGGTGCTTCCGAAACCCGTTTGACTTTAATCAACTTTTGAACTCGGAAGTGGCCTAATAGATTTTCATATTACTCTGAATCACCTTTTCAACGATCCAGGACAAGCACGATTTGGACGTACGGTTTGAATTTTATGCCCATTTTTCCAGATCATTCTTTTTTAGACTACCTATAAGCACCCCAGACCCCCTGCCTATAGTTAGGGGTATACTTTACTTCGTCAGCAAGCTAGGGGTATTTGATATGAAAGTTAGGGATTATGTCGATCAGTAGTCCCCTGAACCCTAATTTTTACTATTTAAGGAGGCCATAACCTCATTCCCATGGACCCCTTTTTAGCAATCTGAACATTTCCTACCTCAAAATCAGTGCATCGCCATTTCAAAAAAAATCCAAGTTTCCAACATTCCTTTCACTTTTCTTACCTCATTTTTATATCACCTTTTACCACTAACCTCACGCCTACCACCCTTCAAAAATAAATAACAAAATCTTTTAGAAGGTCTACTCCTACTCTTTTCTTATTCATTTAATTAGTGTTGTTTATTTAATTCACTTTCACTTTTGATATCTTTTAGTCTTACTCCATTATCACACATCAACTAATATCCTTTTTAATACTAATATTCACACAATATATTTTCATAAAACCCAAAAGGATAGAAAGAAGGTTCACCTATAAATCCCTAAGTAGGATTTCCTCACTTTTTCTATGCTTTTACACTTGAGAACCTTTTTCCAAAACGACTAAAGAGGAGTCCTAAACTTGGGTTTATGGGTTAACCCCACCCTTATGATATGTTGGACCGATACCTATTTTAGCTATATAGGCATCTCGAGCATTATCGAGATTCGAGTCTTATTGTACTCATCGTGCCACCTTTTTTATATCTCATATTTAGTAATATCGCACGTATGTATAAACTTACATATTAGTATTCCCACCTGACATGCGCATTCACTTTCTCATAGTGAATTGTGATTCGGTGGACATTAACATCATATTTTCTATTATTCTCTTTTATTTCGTATACTCCATATAATGCCTCATATTCGTCTTCCCCATGACGTGAGTGGGATGATTCCTTTTTCCTTACTCATTTTTTAGATCGCATACATTGTACACGTGAGTCATATCTTGGAGAAAAAGGAGAACATTGTTATAGACCATGAGAGACCAAAAAGGCGGAAAGGATGCCTAACACCTTCCCATTCTGTAACTTACTTTCAAAATTCTCGATTCATTTGGTTTCGTAAGCATCAGTTTGTCTTTTGATTTTGTTCTTTTAAGGATGTCTACATTCGTTTATCTTTTTTGAGCTAAATAAGTTGGCGAATCCATTTCTACATTTCCCTCCCCTTTTGATGACAGGCGATTTATATTCGTGGAAGCATGCGAAGATCGTGCGAGTGGTTAAAAAAGTATTCTTATCCTCGAATCCTTACACACGTTGAGAGAGATTTCCCTACATTTTATTTCTCTCTTTCGGGGCTAGACCGCACCGAAAGAATCCCAGATGGCCACATTTATACTTTAGGTAAGGGGTGATACCTAGATATGAAACCTTGGGAGATTCTTCAAGGACTATAAGAGATTTAATATAGTTATTATGCATAATTATAGGGTATAGTAGGGTAAGACCATACCAAGAATTGAGAACCTTACTAGGTGGATTAATATAGTAGGGGGAGAATATGAGATTAGCTTGTGTTTTTCTTTTTTATGTTAGTGATGCTAGCGTGACCCGATAGTGTTAGGGTCCATATATGAATGTGGTTTGCCTTAACCCGGTAGTGAGGGTTGTGTATGTATTTACTGAAGTCCATTAATGAGTGTTGTAATTGCTTGCTTATTTATTTACCGTTCACACCATGTGTGAAGGGTCATGGGTTGCTTAGAAGGATTCCATTATGGGGCACGTGCGATGTCTATTGTGATGGTACATCGGTGATAGATATGGGATTACAATGGTAATTTGTATCCCGGGTCCTACTCCTTTGTACTCTTATCCCAAGGTGGATTCAATGCGAGATTTCATTATATAGTCTTGGGTATGGTAGGTTAGATTAATTATGGGTCGGCATAGTGATTTATCCCTCGGATGTGATGATGTCTTAGGTTTGGGGCGGCCTAAGACTATGTCTAATGAGAACGATTGAACCCCGAAAGCATTAAGGATAAGCCTTTGTCATTTAGATCTTGAGTGAGAGACCATTTACATACGTGTCGAGGACCGTACTTATATGTATATTAGACTTTAAGATTGTCTTATTTATTACATACACTTGAGATGCTAAGTGTATATGTTATTATGAATCCATTTATTGTTATATTCGAATTGTGCAGAATAATATTTAATCATGGGTTCACATGGGTTCGGGATTTTAAATGCATGTGATATCTAGGATTGTTTGGGTTATGATACTAGAGAAGTTGTATCTGTCTATGTTCTATAGGATATATGTATATGATTTATAGTAGGGATGTATACTTACATGTTTATATCTCGGGGTACTTGTATCTTATATAGTAAATATTTGTATTGTTTTGTGTTTTGAGATAGCCCTGAATAGATAGACGTGAGATATATGATTTAAGCTTATGAGTGGAACCTTGGTTACTTAGTGAGACGTGTCGTAGGTTCGAGACTACCATACAACATATGTTCTATAGTGAAAGAGATTAACTTAATGATAAAAAAACTAAAGATTAAAGAATTAAGAAATAAGACTTTAATCACATGGGCTACATATGGGTTTGGGATTAAAATCGAATGTTATTTTAGGTTGGTGGGATGGGTAACTAATAACTTCAAATCTACTAAAATACGAGAGGAATATGATTAGCTATATTGTAGACCAAATTCAACAATAATAATATACTCTATAAACTTGTTTTTTACGTTGTTTTTATATCTGTTTTCTCACATGTCTTAGAATATTATTTTTGGCATTGAACAAATTGGTCGTTGTAGGAGCACCTTAAGCGACATTAAATACTTCATTCATAGGATGTAGTAGTTGAGAAGTATTTCTCAATCCCTTCTTATATTATTTTATATTTTAGCAGGATTGTATGTTGTATAGTTTATTCTTGGGCTATCTTTTGCACCTATGGCATTTGTATTTTAGAGTTGGACTATTATATTGGCAGTGATTGGTATCTGAGTTGGGTTTATTTTATTTCAGTATTTTATTGTCTCGTTTTAATATCTTTTTTTATTTCATTATACCGATGATGTTACCAAATATTTTTTATTCCCACAATTTTTATATTAGCCCTGATCAATCTATTTATGTATATTAAGGGGCGTCACATTTGGTATCGTAGTATTGCAGGTGAAGAGATGGAATACCTTTATACATTAGGTATTAACATCTTTACATTATAATTAGCATCTGGACATTATCCATGTGCATGTGTATGGTTACTATTGAGAGTCTCACTCGTGTCTGTTAACGTTACTGACTATTCATATTCTTAAAGGCAGTCGACTAGAGTGCCGATCGGGGAGATAATGATGCTGACCACATTTGCTTGCAGTTTCAGGACCCACAGAGTATGATGACAGGTATAACCTTTTTATTGGTCCACCTGGTTTTGTTATTTTAGGTTACAAAAGTTATTTAAACACAAAATCACTCTTAAACCAAGATAATCAAAAAATCATGTATGCTTAGATATTAAAACACCAACCTCCTAAGACAAAGATCGAAATCAAAATACCCCTCGAGCATCATACTTGTGATTCTTGTTTGTTTACTGTTCTATGGAGAGAAAGTAAACCCATTTTATAATTATTTTAGTAAAGCATATGCTTTACTTTTTGGCTACAAGTCTTGTTACTATTAATTATGATGAACTTCACTGTATCTTCTCAGTCGATAGTGCCATTGTTGTGACAAATCAAGACGTTTAAAGACCCTAGCAATTGCAAGGGTATAACTTGGGAAAAGATGGGTTTAATGTATTATTGGTTGCAGTTTTTAAGGTATTGTTACTTCTGAAGTTTTGATTCCACCTTAGTGAACCGAAGATAGTGAAGTTTCTCGAATACCATTTCGAGTGTGGATGTAGCATGGCTAAACCACGTTAAAACCCCGGTTTGCAAAGTCTTTTAAACCATATCTTCTCCTTTACTATACTTAAATTCATGGTTTACTGTAATATGATTAATAAGTTTATACCTTATATGTGAATGTGACTGTGTGTGAATGCCATACAATAATGAAAAGAGAGAAAGAAACATTAATTTGTAAAAATCCAAATAAATGTAATTATCCTAATTCACCCCATTCAGATAATTTTGTACTAACACTCCACCTTGTCAAGAAAAACACAAAAATATACTATTATTTTAACCTGATTATAACAAACATGAGTTTAAACCTTGAGAAGATTTCTCATTTATTAAGCAGAGGTTAAAACATAAGGGGAAAGGTATCAACCTTATGCTCCAAGACTTCACTAGACGGCCAGACACCATAACTTAGGCCAAGGCCCCTCAAGGAATATCATATGGTTGAATCATGACACTTAAAACCTTCAACGAACTTTAGATTTTGATCATAGAGCCCGTGCTATAAATTAAGGAACTCAAAATTTATCCACAACACATTTTCATAAGAGAAAGAATTGCCAAGGCCCCCCCTAGTCCATTAAAAAAGGTACAAGCATCAATGAAGTAGTTGAAAAGGTCCAACAAAGCTTATGTAAAGTAGTATATACCTCATTAACCTCTTCAAACCACAATAAGGTTTGGGTCAACTTATACATGGTTGATACATCCCCATTATGTCATACTAGTAACCTCAGGCTCAAAATTTCTTGTACATATTAGGGTTTCATTCTTAAAACTATATATGACATTTACTTTTACTTTACCCATGCTCCACCTTAGTCTTACACACTTTGAACTAATAAAATGTTTCAGACTTATGGTGCATAAGGTAAACCTATCCACGTGTAGTGCATAAGGTAAACAAATCCACACCTTGAGTAATCATCTATGAAATCGATGAAGCAGTCAAGAACACCTCTTGACCAGATAGTTAGAAGACCCCAAAAATCGAATTAAACCATTTCCAACACATCTTTGGCTCTTTAGTTTTGGGCCGTAAAGGTCCCCTTGGTTATTTTACCTTTTAAATGGGATTCATAGACTAGAATCCCCTCTACTTCCAATGAACTCAATTTTCCATTTTAAAGCAGTCTTCGAGATCCTTTTTTAATAAAATAACCTAAGCATAAGTGCCGAAATTGTGTTTGGTTATAGAAGGAAACTTTTTCTTCAATGATCCGTCAACTGAATTCATTTTAGCATTTAACAGTATTGGTGAGATAGACCTTATAATGTATAAATTATTTTCCAATGTACTAGATAAGAGAAAAGATATCCTAATTTTGATTATAAAAATTATTAAAATAATCGACTATCTGTTCAAAACCAATTTGGAAACCAAAACCAATATTTATACAACTAGGTATATTAAATATTTACCAACATTATTTTTATGTCTTCACAAATCTAAAAAGATATCCTACTACTTGTACTGCTGACTTATTATAATTGTCCATTATTACGAACATCTCTCTTAAGTAATTGTCCGGTTAGCTAAAACCTCTGCAAAGAGTTGCAGTCCTGATTTATGGTTCCCGAGTCTACACACCAGGTTCTTGTAGACCAAACCATAAATCATGAATTTATTTTAAGAGAAAATTCATTACGATGTCCTCTTCCTTATAAAGCTAGGAAATTCGAACAACGTCGCTATAAAAGTCCTAACAACTAATAATGAGAATACCTACCTTTTGACTATTTCACTACTACCGAGGAATATGAACTTTTCTCAATCTAAATCATTATACCCAAAACTTAGAATTATCCTTCTACTTCCATTTCGAAAAAGAAGTAAAGCTCTTCTCAATAACTAACACCGTTTGTTGGTGACTGATAATGCTCACTTTCATAATTTAAAATGGATTTGAGTTTTTCCATCATATCTAATCCAAAGAATCCTTAATTCAATCAATGATAGAGATCATTTATTGAACACAATTCTTACTTAAGTATTATCAACCAATATCGGTGTTAACAGATTTTCGTTGGTCAATTATTTAAAATTAAACGTTCACTTATAGAACTTCCTTATTAGGGGGACCGAACAGCTATAACACTTAATTTAGAAGAATTATCGTGAATCTTAAAATTATCGTGATTTTGTGATCAAGTCCTTCTGATGGATAAGATATCCAAATAGTAACACGAGCAATTAATCATGTCACAATTTTAAAATGTAGATAAGAATCTTGGGTTAAACCACTTTAGTATCCCTGTAATTTAGAACAATGTCCAATGACATTTCCAGTCCTTAAAACATGTTTCAGTTATAACTTTAAGACTAAAATGAGTGAGAAAAAAGTGAATCATTTTTAAAATCTAATAATAATTATTAAAAAAATAATTCTCATTATAAAACATGATAATAAATTCAATTAAATTTTAAAGTGACATCCCTCAGCCTTTAATTAAAAATTAATCTCGTAAGATATCCTAGTTACCTTATTAAGTAATATTTCTCAATGGGAGATTAAATCACATAACCTTGGACTAGACTGATTTTCATATTTCATTATGTTATCTAGAAAGTTCAGGAAACTTATGTCCAATACAATGAATAGCCGATGACTTTTGGTTCCACATATAATGACAGTGGCTCGCTACAAAAAAGTACTTTTTGAGATGGCTAAAATTTGAGTCCCTAAAACTCACTTTTTTAGACGAGTAAAATTAGCAGTCTTAAAAACTACTAGTATTTAAAACCCTTTTTATTACTCGTCCCAAAAAATAATGCTAAAGGGATTGCATATTAGTAGTCATCCCAAATAGTATACCCGTCTAAAACTAATTTGGGTTTCCCCTAACAATTTTAACTCTCCCATTTCTTTAACTTCCCTATGGGAAAAATACTAATACTCAATCAAAATACCTTCAGACACACCTATTTTTTCATGTTTTCCTCTCTGAGTTTTGATTCTTGCCTACACAAAACATCACTTGTCCATTCCAAACCACTAAATTTCTCTTCTTACCTTAATAACTATTAAGACAAATCCTATAATTTCTCCAGTTCTCTAAAAAAACATAACAAATTCATCTCCTCCTTATCCCTCTCTCCCCTCCACGAATAGCCCTTCTCCATCTCTACCCTCCACGGTCAGCCATTCTCCTTTTCTCGCCCTCCATTCTAACCCACCCTTCACTCGGGCCACAAATCTGATACCTCGGCCACAAACCCAATAATTGTATGCTCATTTCAAGATTCTAGGGTTTACTAATAGGTTCATTGGTTATTACTATTACTATGAGATTATTTGAGGATTTAGTGGGGATTTTATCCTAAAAAACTAGTAGTGTTGTTCTTTCGATGAAATTGTCCATTTTTAAATTTTAGGGTTTTTATATATGCTTATTGGTTATTAGGATGACATTATTTGAGGATTTAGGTGGGATTTCATCCTAGAAACCCTACTAGTGTTGTTTTTTTGGATAAAATTATGGTGGTTTTATTTGAAAAATAGGCAATTCTTATGTTGGCCAGTTTACTACTTTTGGTTCAATGGATGAAAATCCTTTTTGCATGAGATTTTTTTTATTTCTCAATTACGGTCCCTCGGTTTTAATTGTTCTAGTGTCATGATTGTTTGCACTCTCTTCTTTGTGTTCGATTGAAAAGAAGGCCTCCATTATATTTTGTTCTGATATTTAATTTTATATTTTATATTTGTTGGGTCTGATTTAGGAGTTTAAGCTTGAATCTTATCTCAATATTGTTGACGAAATTTTTTTTTACTATTAGAAGGTTTTGTTTCCCCTTGCCTCCAAATTTTTAGCAACCATCATCCTTTTGCTTTTAGAATTTACTAGACTGTTCGAATGTATAAGATTTTGTCGTTTTTAATATTTATGATTTTGCATATTGTTTATGCTCTATGGTTAATAATTTTACAAATTGTTGTTTTTGGTTCATTTAAAGTTTTCGAGTTATAAATCTATGGTTCTAGAGTTAAAGACTTGGGAAATGATGTAAAAAGTTGAATCTTTTTTACAATACACATGAAATGATTATTTTAAAAGGTTTATATACTACATCACATAGTAACTATTTGATGTAATTATGATGTGTGGTTATTTCATCAAATTGTGTAATATTCAAATTTCTTAGCTATTTAATTGATACATTGTTCAGGCTTTAAATTCCACCTCGCCCTCAGCTCTAGCCGCCCACAGCCCTCACTCGCCCTAGCCTTGCCATCGCTAACCCTAGCCCTATCCCTCTCCCTCGCCGTTAGTTAAGTTTATAGGATAGGGTAAGTCGTATTATTTTGTTATTTATTATGGTGGGATTATGGTGGTGTAGGTGGCTAGCTAGGTAGGGCTTCAAAAATTAGGGTTTTATAGTTAAAGACATCAAATTAGTTTTTGTTATCTATTGATTGTAAATTTCTTTGTTTGGTTCCTGTTAAAATGAAAGGAACGGTGATGGAAAAGTAATTGGTTGGTATTGGGATAGTTGGAGTTTTTGTTATAATAAACTAATTTTATCTTTATCTTAAAGCATGTAACTAAGTGATAGCATATAAAATAATATCATCACGTAACAAGCCGAAGAACGAGGAAAACCCACAACAGGAAAAACCTCGGATGACCAGCCATGCAAATTCACTATGTATGGAATTACAAAGGACATGAAAGTGGACTTACAAAATATACTCAACGCCCTCGCAATCCTTGACGTTCTTCATTCCTCAGGCTCTGTACAGTGACACGTAGGAGTCCACCCAGGTAGCAACCAAACATGTGAGTCTACACACTCTTTGGATCCACTGACAAGGCTCAACAACCATTTATGAATTTAAATATGAACTCCAACATTTCTTCACCATAACACTACAACACGGAGTCCACTTTCCATAAATAGCAAATGTAAAATCCACCGCACGAAATTATTCTTAACAAGATGAAAAGACTAAAATAATGGTGCCCATAAATAAGATCCAAAATCATAATACGATGAAACACTTTGATCTTTAAATAGTTAGGTGTAAATTAAGGTTTTAAGTGGAAAACATGATCATAGAAGGTCAAAACCTTAGGATAAGAGTTTCGAAACTTAAAATCAATGAAAAGTTCAAAGTCCTATTTATAGAAGGTTATCCCAAAACGAGATAAAGGCAAAAATGGATTTTGCATAGAAAAACATGCCAACTCCTTCAAACAAAATTTGATCTCGTTAAAACGAAGCACTTGATCTCATTTAAACCAACTTCTAATGACATATCCAATTAGAAATCATCATAAGCCAAAACAGTTTTGCTTGAAGTTCGTTAGAACATGTTCTAACGAGGTAGAGGGTCGTTCGAACGACATACCAGATGTCGCTAGAAAGACTTCAAAAAATAATTCTAAAAAACATTTTAAAATCAGTTCAAAAACATTTTATAAAAATAAACACCCATAACAAAAAATCCAAGGATCAAAATATTTATGCATTTATACTCGAGAGATCCTCGAAACACGAAGACGAAAACAAGGCACAAAACTCAGCATGATGATGAACATAATATCTTTTTCTCTACATGTTCAATCAAACACGTCATAGGATTAAAAGGTCAACACACTCAAGTTCTAACCTATGACTCAAAGGTTTTGTCCAAACACGGAATAAGAAAAAATACATATAAATTGACTCTATAAAAAATTCATCCTTACAAATCTCCCCCTTTGGCTATTCCGAAACATAACACAAAATAAAAATTTAGGGGTCGTCAACCTCATCTAAAAGACTCAATATCCAACCCCAAAAGGATAAAGTACAACTTGACCAACACGTAAACTGAGCAACTTTGCTTCTTGTGAAAATTGTACCACATAGTTGTAAATTTTCACACATAAACACACCTTCAAATGCAAAGAGAATATATAAGCATTATAAATCTGCATATGAATAAACCCTCCCCTTTTGTCTAATAATTTCTACCTAAGTTAGGAATATATTCATAAGGCAAAAGTCTCCCCCAGACCATAAAGATTTAGATACCATTTCTCCCATTTTTTATCCATGAATAGGCAAAGACAAAGATGCATAATAAAACCATTTCACCCCAATAGTACCAAAACTCCCCTTAAATGAAACATGGGTAGGAACAAAGGAAAAAAAACAAGTATATCATGTAAAGGTATAAAGTGCAACAAGTAACAACAAACACAACTCAGCAACATAAGCACAAATAATCCAAATAATGATCAATTAATACCAATTTTGATCCAAAAATGATACCAACTTAAATACACAATGAAGCATATGATACCAATGTAAATAAGCAAGAAAAAGATGCCAATATAATCATATTGAATACCAATTTGTAACCACTTGAAACTAAAACAGAGCGTATGGCATACATGATTTAAATGCAAACGCAAAGACTCGAAACACAACGATACCATATATATAAAAATAAAAAAAGATATCAATGACACACAGACGTATATATAGGGGTATAAAGACCGAACACATGATAAAATATTCTTTCCACGCTAGAATAATAAACAAACTTGTGGTAAAGGGAGAGAAGGGGTGTGAACTTGAAACAAATGAATTATAACCTAATCACTCAAAAATCCCTAAGGAGTTCTATTTGACTAGATTAACTTTATCGAACAAAGATTTATCCTCATAGTGACATATTAAGAGAATCATAATGTACAAAAAAGCACAATGCACACTACCCAATAAAATATTAATGATTCTCTAATCAATAGCATCAAACATGAATTAACTAGGACTCATTATGCAAATCCAATGATCTTTAAATTATAACACCCTCAAAACTTAGATAAATTATTCTTTTCACTCTAATTTTTTAGAAGCTATAAACCTTTTGAAGAATCAATGAAACAAAAATTGGCCTTGGAAATATTATCTTTTCTTCTGCCTCTTAATTTTTGGGGCTCTTGCCAACGGTGGCCTTTCACATAAGGAAGATTTCTCCATTCGTAACCCTTTTCCCGTGTGCACTCATATTTTTCGATAAAATAGCAAACTCATGGGAAATGGCCTTTATATGCACAAATCCACCAATCAAATATATATGAATAATGGCAATATCGTTAGGAGAATACCTCATTTAGCTCAAGTAACATATGAAGTTAAAATCCAATTGGCCTCATGCATGTTTTTGCATAGGCATATGTAAAGTGAATCCATTAAGCAAGTCATTTTCAAACTACTCCATGCAAGCATGATTAAGAACAATCTAAGCATTGAAAATCACAATCAAATGTCCTGGACACATGGAAATATGGAATGAAGTGGGTTCAAGCACACCGATATGCCACTCAAAATGTGTAAAACTAAACTACACACAAACCTATTTTTTTTAGTTTTTAACCATTTTTAAAAGACACTGCATGAAAAGAAAACTCAAAAGACAAACAAAAATATTTTCGTATTGTTTCACAAGAAGACTCAAAAGAGAAAATCAAACTATAAAAGACTCAAACCATATACAATTAGCAAACACGTATAATATGAAGTACAAAAGCTATTGTATGTAAATATATAAAGACAATCAACCATTGGATTTAGCATTTGAAGTATCATGTGGACGCATTCGAGAATCAACCAATCTAACATTCAGTGCCTCCAAAACTAATTTCCTAACCAAAATAGATGAAAACTTAACCTCTAGGATTATGGGAACCATGGTGACATGGGATCTAGACATCCTATGACCTAATCTAATATCACAACAAAATGCCCTATGGTGACCTCTGCTACCACAATGCGAACATGTGTAAACACGAGGAATGTTACCTATGGGTTGACCTTTTCTAATGTCCCTGCTAGTAGTTGACACTCTAAAGCAAACATTGATCTTGGCTTTAATGTTGGAAGAATTCAAATTATTAAAACCAGTACGAACACTGCTTGAGTATCTTAAATCATCTTTTAACTTTACGGATTATAACATGGAGTCCACCGCTTCTTCACCGTAACATCACAATATGGAGTCCACTGTGCATAAACAATAGATACGAAATTCACCGTATGAAACGATTCTCAACAAGATGAAGAGAATAAACCAATAGTACCCACAAACAAGGTCCAAGCATAATATGATGAAACACTTAGATCTTTAGACGTTTGGGTGTAAACGACGAATTTACTTAGAAAACATGGTCATTGAAGATCAAAACATTATGAAATATTTTTGGAAGAGTTTGGTAACTCAAAAGTAGTGAAAAAGTTTCTAAGAAAATTAATTCTCAAAAGTCCTATTCATATGAGGTTTTCCAAATATGATATTAGGTCGAAAAATGGATTATGCATTGAAAAACACACCAACTCGTTCGAACAAAATTTGATCTCATTCGAATGAATCATTCGATCTTGTTCGAACTAGCTTCTAACGATTTATCCAATGAGAAACTAGCATAAGACAACGAATTCAACATGATGATGAATATGATATCTTGACCGCTACGTCTTCAATCAAACACGTGATAGGCTTAAAATGTTAACACACTCAAGTCCTAACTTATGACTCAAAGATTTTGTCCAAACACGAAATAAGCCAAAACGTATACATATTGATTATATCGAAAATTTGTCCTTACAGTCATTGATTAAATTTAAATGGAAACACAATCAATATTCTCCACTTATACTTAGAATTGAACGCAACTTACATGCCGCCGTAGGATGACCTTTATCGGTCATCAATAGATTGCAATCGTGATACAATGTCCCCACCCCCATAGACACATCAATAGTTTTCCCAATAATCAAATCGCACATAGGACTACGATCTTAATGTTCCAATCAATAGGTGAGAAAATGTGGCAACAGAATACTACTCTTAGGAGATTGATTTATTGATAACTGAATTAGCTAATCCTCCATGTGTCGCAACACCGTTGCATGTATCCCTTCCACATAGAAAGATGGAGACGTCTCGTTGTATCACTTGACCCATCCAAATACTATCCTCCATCAGCGACCAATGTTCTTAGTTTGCTAGAAACCGATTGTAAGTCGAGTAGCTCGTCGAGCTATCCTCAAAATGTTCTATTTTACGTTGCCCAATCTATGTATCTTTCATTTAACTTGTCATTTGTTGTTGTTTTAGATTACATTTAATATTAATCTTTTTAGTTTGTTTTTTTTATGTCTTCGTATCACAAATTACTAAAACTATATATCAGTGACATAGTATAATTCTATAACTTGTACCTCTTTAATAAAAGAATTTAGAAACATTACATAACATAAAATATATAAGCTGATCAACAAACCCGGAGAATATTAACGATGCATTTTCGGTGATGCTTATGTATTGGGCAGTTCAACTATACATGAATATAAAAACATTTTTGATAATCAAGATAACTCCACCAATAATGTGCCTCACCCACTTTCATTCTGGAAGACAGACCTTGCAATGGATAGATCCGCCGAGCGTACCCATTGGATCCTTCAAGTCAATGACTAAGTCACCCAACCCATTTAGGTGGAATGACCTGAGTATGGTTGCAACCTGTACCAAGATAGTTTATTTTATGATATATGAATCCCCAAAAACTATAATAATTATATAGAAAAATACTTATAAAGGAAACCTTGCAGCTTGGATTTAGAGAAGTGCTATCGGACTCCAAGTACGTCCAGGGAGGTTATTAGGCTTATTTGGATAATTCATCGTCGTACTCAGGCTCGGTGAGGTGTTAACGGATGAACTGTTTGTAACACCCCGCAATTTTGAGGATTTAATATTTAATTATTTTTGGGAGATATAAAAATATTTAAATTGGAGAAACTCAAATTTTGATTTGGAGAATTCATTTGCGTGGTAAGAATTATTTATAATTGGCGACTTTAAGTTAAATTGTCCGAATTAAGGTGTGTCGCATTTTGAGGTCGAAATTTGGAAATGTCAAAAAGTATTTCGGATGACAAATCTGAGTGTGCGGTTGAGTCCGAATGGGTTGAGATAGTCAGAAAAGAGTACCCGGGGGTAGCAATTGGATCTCGGGATATTTTTAGGCATAGCGGGGCCCTCACAAGGTGATTCAGGCAATTTTAATTAGGCCCATGTGGCCAAAAATGGGATTAAAAGTTTTTAACCTAGTTGAGGGACTAGGAACGGAAGATAGAAAATTCTAAACCTAGGATTTGAGAGAGGATTAGAGGAAGCTAATCAAGAAGCTAATTGGGGGTGTCACAGATGGTATCAGAGCATCAGGTTCTAGTGTCCTTAGGATCTGTGCGGCTTTTCACGTTTCATCTTAGCGTCCTTTGATATAAAGCCTTATCATAGTATTGATGTATTCTTATACGTATGCGCATTTACGTTCTTCTGCCAATTATTTTATATTTGAGGGTGAACTCATACGATTCGATTCTCATTTCAGATGCCACCTAGGAGAGAGAAAGCAGCTAGGGCAACAGGGGAGATGAGACTAGAGAGGCTCATCAAGAGCAAGAGTTATCGCAGCAACTTCCACAGATGATTTCGGCAGCACAAGTAACTGAATTAGTGGCATAGGCAGTTGAAGCAACGATGATCGCTATGGCAAGGTACTTTCCACGAGATCAGCCACAAGTGTTAGTGGCACCAGATGTTCAGGCTCACGCGGGGCCATCATGGTGGCAGCAAGTACGAGAGGTCTTTCAAAAAGGCCATCCACCAGAGTTTCGAGGGGGTTCAGATGTAGTGCTAGCGTGTCAGTGGAAGAGAGATATCCAGCATCACCTACGCATGCTAGATTTCAATGAAGTACAGAAGCAAATGCTAGCCACTTTTAGGTTAGTGGGAGTAGCGCTACAGTGGTGGGAGTCGATCACCACAGTCGAGGAAAGGGATACAGTAACTATTGCCGAGTTTTGGGTGCGGTTCGACCGCAAGTATATTTTGCCAGCAGTTGAGACTGAAATGAGGAGGAAATTCAGAGAGGTAACGCAAAGGGACCGTTCAGTGGCCGACTATGAGGAAGAATTTACTCGTTTGGCAAATTTTGTACCGGGTGAGGTACGCGATGAAGAAAGAAAGAATTTAAAGTTCATGGATGTGTTAGTCTGGAGGATCAGACAACATTTAATTGGTAATCCCGCATTAATAGCTTATACGGACGTCGTAAATGCATCACTCCTGCACTGTCAGGAATATCGCTTCCACGTGAGAAGAAGCAAGAGGGAGGGGAACCCAGTTAGTCAGATAAAGCGGGAGGGAATAGTACTAGTGGGGTATCTCAGCAGCAGACAGGGGGACTTCAGGGATAGGATTCCCAGCAGGAGAATCAGGCCAAGCGATTTAGGTTTAGAGGCTATCGACAGGATGTCCAGGACTTCCAATAAGGCCAACAAGGAAGGGATCAGTGGAAGGATGAATTTATTAGGAGGTGTTTCGTTTGTGGGGAAGCAGGACACATGAAGAGAGATTGTCCTCAGCGGGGAAGGGGTCAACTACAGGATGAGGTTCTGGATGTACAGCCATTACAACAAGTCATGGGTGCGTTCGGGCAGGGGGAAGCTGCTTAGGAACCCGAGGATCAGCCATTGCAGCTAGAGTACGGAGGTAATTATCTTTTTATCCTATGGGAATGGGGTATGTTTTGAGTGACAGTGAGGGTGTCACAATATAAGAATTATTTTTATTAGAGTTCATGGTTTATTTCCTCTACATGGCAAGGGTTTCCAGAATCAACATATAAATCAATACCACATGGATTATCCTATCATAAATTGGGTTTTCTTCCATAGTTTCCATCACAAATCAATCCTAAACTAATATGAAGATTGCACCAACGAAAATAGCAAGTTAAACACTTGCCTGGGATTTTTGGTATTCTGATTCACGACTGATTTTGGTATGGCTGCGTTCCTTGTCTCGCGATCTACGCGGTGGTGGTGGCGGCGGTGCAAACCGGTGACTTTTTGGCCTTGAATTGCCTTGGAGCTCTCTCCTCTCTTCTCCAATGGCCTTTAATTGATTTCTGGATAATCTAACCCTAAAAGACTAACCTAGTTGGCTGATATAGGTTGCTGAAATTCGTGGGTTTAATTACACAATTATGTAAAATGACAAAAATGCCCTCCCGGGGTACTAATTAGGCCTAAAAACGCCCCGAGACCCAAACTAAACCCCCGGGTACACTTTTCTGACTATCTCGACCCAACTGGACGCGTTGGCGCACTCAAAACGACCATACGGGCAACTTATAAAATATTCACTTTTTATTTTACAAAATTAGTCCCGAAGTGACACGAGCACGTTCCGACTTAAATTTTCGAAATCGTCATTTAATTCACTCATGACATTCAATATAACCAATATAATATATTACTTTGCTCATTAGTATTATTCAAAAAGTTTCCCATAATTACTAACTCTCGTCACGTTAATAATTATAACATAATTAATTTTCGGATTTTTATTAAATAACTAACTCACATTAAATTTAATAAATCCCCAAATTAATATAGCATAAAAATACGGGGTATTACATACTTCCCCCCCTAATAACGGAATTTCGTCCCGAAATTTGGAAAATAAGGCATACATGGTAAAAGCAACTCTGGATATTTCTCGCGCATATCTGCCTCGCGCTCCCAAGTGTATTCCTCCACATTATGATGCTCCCACTGGACCTCAAGTGGAACTATCTTCGACCTCAATCTCCTCTCACTATAGTCTAGGATAGCCACCGGTCTCTCCTCGTAAGAGCTATCAGGCTGTAATTCGATCTCATCTATCGCAATGTGAGTATGGGCCATATCATCTCGAAGATATCGTCTCAATGACGAGATGTGGAATACATCGTGGATGCGATGTAAATGTTCTGGCAATCCCAACCTGTATGCAATCGGCCCAATCCTTTATATGATGGGGAATGGTCCCACGTACCTCGGAGCCAGCTTCACCTTCTTCCTGAACCTCATCACTCCCTTCATTGGAGATACACGCAATAACACTTGATCTCCCACATTAAACTCCCGAAAGAATCGTTTCGCATTGGCGTAGCTCTTCTGCCTGTCCTGGGATACCCGAATACGACTCCTGATCATCTCAATTCTCGCGGAGGTCTCCTGAATCACTTCTGGTCCTAGCAACTTGTTATCCACCACCTTGAGCCAACAAGTTGGAGAACGACAAGGCCTGCATACAAAGCCTCAAATGGAGCCATGCCAACTGTGAACTGATAGGAATTATTATAAGAAAACTCTACCAGTGGAAGATGTGGCTCCCAACCTCCTCCAAAATCGAGAACACACATGCGTAGCATATCTTCTAACATCTGATTAGTACGCTCTGTCTGTCCATCTGTCTGTGGGTGGTAAGCTGAACTCAACCTCAACTCAGTACCCATAGCCTCCTGAATGCTTTCCCAAAAATGAGACACGAAAATCTTATCTCTATCTGACACAATATTCAGGGGCACCCCATGTAATCTGACAATCTCAGCGATGAACAACTGAGCATACTGACCCGTAGTATAATCTGTCCGCATTGGCAGAAAATGAGCCACCTTGGTCAAACGGTCTACAATCACCCATATAGAATCGTGGCCCCGCTGTGATGCAGGCAAACCTGTAATAAAATCCACGGAAATACTCTCCCACTTCCACGCGGGTACTTCCAATGGCTAAAGCAATCCTGATGGTTTTTGATGGTCCACCTTCACCAGCTGGCAGGTAGAACACTTGGACACGAATTCGGCGATGTCCTTCTTCATCCCACTCCACCAGTATTGTCGCCTCATGTCCTGGTACATCTTATCGCCTCCCGGATGTACTGCAAATCGGGACCCATGAGAATGAGTCATCACTGCATGGCGTAGTTCTGCTCCTTCTGGAACCACCAATCTCTCATTAAACCGTAAACCTCCCTCAGAACTAACAGAATAGGACTCAGCACCCTCGGCTAGAAGTCGCACAATCTGTTCCTGGAAAAACGGGTATGTGGTTTGTGCCTGTATCACCATCGTAACAATCTCGGGTGTGAATGACATCACGGATATGAAAGAACGTGCCACTGCGTCCTGGTGACCCAACTCCTTCCACTTTACTTTCCAGACGTCCGCTACATCGTCTACAGGTTTACGGCTCAACGTATCAGCAACTACGTTGGCCTTCCCCGGATGATACTGTATATCGAATTGGTAGTCCTTCACAAACTCTAGCCATCTGC
The DNA here is from genome assembly GCA_949130495.1 of Sambucus nigra. Lineage (NCBI taxonomy): Eukaryota > Viridiplantae > Streptophyta > Magnoliopsida > Dipsacales > Adoxaceae > Sambucus > Sambucus nigra. Next base: position 370,393,762 of record OX422212.1, read on the forward strand.
GTTGACGCATATTCAGCTCTCGCTGAGTGAACATGTACTGCAGTGACTTATGGTCTGTGAACAAACGGAATTTCTCCCCCAATAAATAGTGCCTCCATATCATCAATGCAAAGACGACCGCTGCTAACTCAAGGTCGTGGGTGGGGTAATTCTTCTCATGAGGCTTAAGCTTGCGGGAAGCAAAATCTATAGCCTTCTCCTCCTGCTGAAGTACACCTCCAAGTCCCCGTAAAGACGCATCGATGTAAACTAGGTATTCCACACCCGGTTTCGGTAACGCAAGGACTGGCGCTGAAGTAAGCTTGTCTTTTAGCTCGTCGAAAGCCAACTGACAAGCGTCATCCCAAACATATGATACCCCTTTGCGAGTCAGATTCGTCAATGGACCCGCTATTTTGGAGAATCCCGGAATGAATCTCCTGTAGTAACCGGCTAACCCCAAGAAATTACGCACTTCCGTCGGTGTCGTGGGTTGTCCCCACTCCCTCACCGCTGACACTTTGCTCGGGTCAACTGCAATCCCCTGCTCAGAAACAACATGGCCCAAGAACTGTACCTCTCGTAACCAGAATCCACACTTCTCGTACTTAGCATACAACTGATGCTCTCGTAGAGTCTGAAGAACCTTCCTCAAGTGCTCGGCATGTTCCTCCTCGGAGTGTGAATATATCAAGATGTCATCTATGAAGACGATGACAAACTGATCCAAGAACTCTCTGAATACTGGGTTCATCAAGTCCATGAAAACGGCTGGCGCATTTGCGAGTTCGAACGGCATCACCCTGAACTCATAGGACCCATATCTCGATAAGAAGGCAGTCTTTGAAACATCCTGCTCTCTAATACGTAACTGATGGTACCCCGACCTCAGATCTATCTTCGAAAAGAAAGTTGCTCCCCTCAACTGGTCGAACAGATCATCAATTCGAGGTAACGGATACTTATTCCGTATTGTGACCTTGTTCAACTCCCGGTAGTCCACACACAATCTCAGTGAACCATATCTCTTTTTCACAAACAAGACTGGAGTGCCCCAAGGTGAGGTACTCCTACGAATGAAGCCCTGACCTAATAGCTGCTCTATCTGATCTCGTAGCTCTCGCATCTCTGCCGGAGCCATATGGTACGGTGCGCGTGCTATAGGTCTCGTATCTGGCAATAAATCTATAACAAAGTCTATCTCACGACTGGGCGGTAGGCCTGGTATCTCCTGAAACATAGGAATACTCCCTGACAACAGGGATCGAATCTAAGGGAATCACAACCTCCTTAGAGGTATCCTCCTCTATGTAATACAAATGAGCGGTCAGCCTCCCTCTGGGCGAGGCATCGCCACTACAAACATCTCTTGCCCCGGAATGGCAAAAACAATTCTCCCACCGAAGCAATCAATCATGGCTCTATAAGCTGCGAGCCAATCCATACCAATAATCACATCATGCTCGTGCATGTCTAAGACTAACATGTCTGTAAGTAATACCAAGCTACCAATCTCTACCCCCACTCCCCGGCATATAAAGAAAATAAGTGACCCACTCCCCAGTGGTGAGTCGACACACATCACGGTGCTCTCTGCTGTGGCTAGCAACCCTAAGGACTTTGAAAAATGTGTAGCTATAAAACAATGTGTTGCCCCCGTATCAAATAAAACTCGACCCATAGTACCATGGATAGGAAATATACCCTCAATCGCGGGTGGTGCCTGTAGGGCTGCGGCCTGGTGGACGTTGTAGACACGTCCATACTATAATTGCCCCTGCTGTGCTGGAGCCGCTGGAATGGCTGGTAGGGCTGGCACCTGGGCTGGAGCTGGGAGGGCAGGTGGGAAAAGTGGTCTCTGCGGCTCATTTTGGGCTCCCTGCTGCTATGGGGCCCTATCGCCCTCTGGGCAATCCTGGCGCCTATGGCCATGTTTACCGCACCCAAAGCATCGGCCTTTGAAGTTACCGCCCCTCTGATCCTGCTGTCCACGGCCCTGCTGGCCGTTACCTCCACGCCACTGGCCCTATTGGCCCTGATGTGCACGCTGTTGGCCTTGCTGGCCCTGCTCCTGACCCTGTGGTCGGTGTTGGCCCTGCTAGCCCTGCTGATTAGGCTGGCCCTGATGGCCCTGCCTGAAACCCCTAAATCCCTGCCTAGAATCACCTGAACGGAATCGCTTAGCAGGGTCCCCCTGATGGGAACTCTGCTCGTGCTGACGAGTCTGTCCATGAGTTGGTGCCCCACTGGCACTATTACCCCCGGTCCTGCCCTGCTAGCTGGACTCTCCTGCTCTCTTGCTTCCCTGCAGATGGAAGCGGTGATCCTGGCAATGTAGCAATGCGGCATTGAGTACATCAGTGAAAGTACTCAGGGATAGATTTCCAATAAGGTGCTGACGGATCCTCCAAGTTAATCCGTCAACAAACAGCATAATCTTCTTGCTCTCAGTGGGTTCCTCATCCGGCACAATAGTGAGAAGTCTCATGAACTCCTCCTCATACTCAGCTACAGTAAGGTTCTCCTGCTTCAGATTTAGTAATTTCTGCCTCATCTCAGTCTGCACTGCGGGTGGAAAATACTTGCGGTCAAACCGCTCCCAGAACAACTGAATAGGGATCGTGTCCCTCTCCTCCAAAGTAGTAATGGACTCCCACCACTGTAATGCGGCTCCCACTAGCTTAAAGGAAGCCAATAACTGCTTTTTCACGTCAGTGCACTCATACATACGGAGGTGCCGCTGGATGTCTTTCTTCCATTGGCTAACTGTAACAATATCGGAGCTACCAGAAAACTCAGGGGATGCGCTTTCTGAAAAGCATCCTGAACCCTCTCCCATGCGGATGGAAGCTGTGCTGGTATTGGCGCCACTGCCTAAACCTGGGGTGGAGCCTGCTGAATCACCGCTATCGCGGCATTTACCGCATGAGCAACAATGGCGGCTACTTCGTTTGCATTCATTGTGCCTGGTGCCAGAGCTGTTGGCTGCTCGGCTTGGGCACGCCTATCTTTCGGAGCACGTCTCGGAGGCATCTGAAACGTGAACAAGTTTATTAGTCTACAGTTATCATCAAATCTCAAATAGCTAAAGACTTTAACGTAAAAGCAGGAATACAACAATCCTAAAAATAGGGCTCTATAGCAATAACGTTAAGCTGAAAGCGAAATAAGCCGTACAGATCCTATGGACACTAGAACCTGATGCTCTCATACCACCTGTGACACCCCGCCTAATTAAATCCCGGGCGATCACTCCTTTATTAAATTAAATCAAGGTAAACAGTTGGTTCATTCTCAGCATCACTGTCGATAAAAATAAACTTTTTTCCAATTTAACACCCTAAATAATTAAGCTAAGTGTCAAAACATTTCATACATAACTTTCCAAATTTTTTTTATTTAAAGAAAAAGATTTATTTATTTTATTAACAACATACCAACAATTGAGAATCACACCACAATAACCGGTAACACAAAATTCAATGAATATAATACATTCGTCAATCGAATGTCCACATACGAAAACTAAAGTCACGAATCCAAACTGAATAAAACCCATAGTAACAATACTGAAATTAACTGAAATACAAATATCCCAACAATAATGAAATAATGGAAAGGGCGACACATGCCCAATAAATGAAAATGCTAATGCAACTCCCACCTAAGCTGCAGCACGTTCCTCTCAAGGGATACTAAGCAAGACGCCCCTGTGGCCGGGCACCTGAAATATATACATATATATACAAGAGAGAGAGAGAGAAACGGGTCAGAGCCCGAAAGTGTGTTTGATTTAAAAATACGTTTAGCAAGTATTTAAATTGAAACAGGCCAATGCAACAACATATTCATGCGTCACTCTCTTGAGAAATACTCGCCTCTCTTCTAATGTGCACACCTATCGCACTAACCTTCCTAACGGTTTATCTTATCATATACCGCACTAGTCTTCCCAAATGATTTAACTTATCTTAGATTACTTGTAAGATTTTCAATTCAATGATTCCATTTTTAAAAAGGATGTTCCAATTTGAAACCAAAGTCCTGTATTTTAAACTTTATAAAAATCAATGAAATTTTACAGTGACATATTATACTTTCTCAAAACAAGTATTTATAATTTGAGTCAACAACCATGTCCTACTTATCAAATACCAGTAGGCAGTTTCAAATTTCATAATCTCATATATATATTAACTACTCGTATAATATATATAAAATAATAGCACCCCTCATAAAACTATGGTGCGTGCATACTCTACTATCCAGAACCCCATATCACTCATATTAAGGGGAATACAATCGGAATCACTCTCGAATTGTATTAACATAAATGCACAAACAATATTGAGGCGAAGCATAGATTCCAAGTCTCTAAGAAGATGGCACATACCAGCGTCTCTTAGGACCGTCTAAACTATCACATCGATAGCCTGTACCAAGGATATCTATCTTATAGGGTACAAGTCAATATCCCCCATAAAGGTCCCATCGAGATAAGACTTGTCCCAGCGCGGTAACCTCAGGGATAGCAAGTAGCGTGGGCATGATTTTCACAAGTATATAATATATGTACACACAATCATATAAATATACCACTTTATCATATTAATATAGGTTCCTCTCGTCACCCATAATTATACCATTTATCCTTAAATTCACATTTATAGAATTACGTATAAAGTTTCATTCCTAACCTTAACTCGAAGGGTTTTCTCACTCATTACCTGACACTCGTGGACTATATCCTCACAAATCTGAAATTCAGTAAGTGTCTTTATTAGGTTCCAACGTAACTCTCTTACGCACCTCACCCTTTAGATTTATAAATTCACCAACCCTAAAGTAAATGTCCCCTAAATACCATCCTCGTTGAAGATTAAAGGTCCCAACATTTATTCATATGCCCTACTGGTCCTCAATGTCTCCCAATTCATTTTATCAAGAATGCTCAAGAATTATATCACGACAATTTGAATTTAACTCATTTAAAGAGGGAATTCGGAGTCTGCCAGGAGGGGTCGATCGATCGAAGCTTGGGGCTCGATCGATCGAACCTTCGATCGATCGAGGCTCTAGGCTCGATCGATCGATCAAGCAGGTCTGCGAAAAATTCTGCAGAATGCAGTTACGGGTTTCATCACCAAAGTTACACCAAATTCATATTTTCAAGTTCCAATCGTCCCAAAATTCTACTACTAACATTATAAAAATATACCAGATAATTCTAACGTAAGGCATGTACATATTCATCATTTAAACACGGATTTTCACCCTAAAATTATATCCAATTATCAAGAACCCTAAAATTTTCTTAAACAGTTTTCTAACAAATCTTTCTCCAGAATTTCTTTCTTAAGATCATCAAAATTTCATGGTTTATTTCCTCTACATGGCAAGGGTTTCCAGAAGCAACATATAAATCAATACCACATGGATTCTCCTATCATAAATTGGGTTTTCTTCCATAGTTTCCATCACAAATCAATCCTAAACTAATATGAAGATTGCACCAACGAAAATAGCAAGTTAAACACTTGCCTGGGATTTTTGGTATTCTGATTCACGGATGATTTTGGTATGGCTGCGTTCCTTGTCTCGCGATCTACGCGGTGGTGGTGGCGGCGGTGCAAACCGGTGACTTTTTGGCCTTGAATTGCCTTGGAGCTCTCTCCTCTCTTCTCCAATGGCCGTCAATTGATTTCTGGATAATCTAACCCTAAAAGACTAACCTAGTTGGCTGATATAGGTTGCTGAAATTCGTGGGTTTAATTACCCAATTATGTAAAATGACAAAAATGCCCTCCCGGCGTACTAATTAGGCCTAAAAACGCCCCGAGACCCAAACTAAACCCCCGGGTACACTTTTCTGACTATCTCGACCCAACCGGACGCGTTGGCGCACTCAAAACGACCATACGGGCAACTTATAAAATATTCTCTTTTTATTTTACAAAATTAGTCCCGACGTGACACGAGCACGTTCCGACTTAAATTTCCGAAATCGTCATTTAATTCACTCATGACATTCAATATAACCAATATAATATATTACTTTGCTCATTAGTAATATTCAATAAGTTTTCCATAATTACTAACTCTCGTCACGTTAATAATTATAACATAATTAATTTCCGGATTTTTATTAAATAACTAACTCACATTAAATTTAATAAATCCCCAAATTAATATAGCATAAAAATACGGGGTATTACAGATGGATGTACATATATATATATATGTGTGTGTGTGTGTGTGTGTGTGTGTGTGGTTGTTCTTAGTAGAGGTACGCATATAATGGTAGTAAATATTATATGCGGGGAATAATACAGTGTGTGATGTATATACTTTATGTAACTCATGTCACGGTTATATGCTATTATTTAAGAAGGAATTAATTAATTTAATTGGTGAGATAACTTGTAACTCGTGAATAATTATACTCAGGTTAGAGTAGTATGGCAAGGGGAGGTTATACCAGGACTAGTTGGGTGGGGTAGTACAACTAGGTGGGGTTAAGGTAACCGTTAGGTGTGCACATTAGTGGAGGGATGAGAATGTCCTCAAGAGAGTGCGACACTAACTTAAATATGAAGCGCATTCATGCATTTTAAATTACTGCAGTTAATTCACTTGCTATATATTTTCAAAATATTTTGGGTTCTAAACCATGCTATAAAACTATTTTCAAAACCTTTTAGGTGTCCAGTCACAGGGACGTCAGGATTGATATTCTATTCCAGGGACACGAAGCTGCGGCATATGTGGATGCTAGTAGGAGCTTGGATTAGACGCATCGTTCTTTCATTCTTAGAGTAGGAATCATTTATCAGTTCCAGTCTTATTTAGGGCATATCGCCCAGACCTTCTGTTCAGTTTTCAGATTTATTTTATTCCGGTGTTGAATATTGTATTGGATTATTTACTTTGGTGACCGGTGGTTTATTCGCCATGTAGTCATTATTTTATTCAGTTGTGTGAATGGATTATATTTATTTCCGCATGTACTGTTTGGTTTAATTAATAAGATAAAAATTGGCACCAGCTTTTGGAATACAAGGTGGTTAGTAAGTCTTAGAAAGGTTTTCGACAGTGATGCTAAGGATGAACCAACAGGCATTCCTATTTTAATTTGGTATAGGACTGATCACCCTGTATTTTATTAGGCGGGGTATCACACTGTTGTGTATGGGGAACCTATTGATTTTTCGATATCCTTCAGTTGTGTGAATGGATTATATTTATTTCCGCATGTACTGTTTGGTTTAATTAATAAGATAAAAATTGGCACCAGCTTTTGGAATACAAGGTGGTTAGTAAGTCTTAGAAAGGTTTTCGACAGTGATGCTAAGGATGAACCAACAGGCATTCCTATTTTAATTTGGTATAGGACTGATCACCCTGTATTTTATTAGGCGGGATATCACACTGTTGTGTATGGGGAACCTATTGATTTTTCGATATCCTTCTCTCTAAGCTCCTTATGCACCTTACCTGCAGATCCGAGTATAATACGATCGAACGAATCATTTCTTTATTCAGGTAATTTGTCATTGTAACATTGGAAAGTATCATTCGGAGGTGGTCTTTCTCCGAATGCTTTGCCTTTTTTCTTGAACTTTAACCTCACACATTTTTCGGTTTGAAGATTGTGAAAACGAATAAAGTTAGTATGAAAATATGTAGAGGTAGCTACAAATACTTAAGCTCTTATAAAATTAATGTGGGGACTTCATCTTATTTATAGGCATTGTGAATTCGTTATTACTAATAGAGAATTCAATTAGAAAAATTAATTGAATTCCCGATTAGCAACAACTAATTCATTAGAAAATACGATTAATAACCGTGAATTCAGATCACTTAATGATGGGTGTTGATACCAAATTTAGTCTACTGACACGGCTCAATAAAGTGAAGACACGTAACAATATACGTGGCAACGACAAACACTTCCGAGGAACTCACACGCTCCGAGGAACCATACTACAACGAGGAACACTGCTTCCCCGAGGAACTCATACGCTCCGAGGAACGAGAACTCTCCGAGGAACTCTTGAGCACCGAGAAGCTTAGGCGGTCTGAGAAACTCAGGAGGTCCGAGCTGCACCTCGAACAAAGCATTAATAGAAGGATAACCAACAGTTTGACTGTTCATTAAATGCTTATCATTCAGACGCATACGCTTAAGGGGCATTGAATGTATTACCCTTTCATATGTACATCATTTAATGTATTACCCTTTCACATTACAGCCTCAGGGCTATAAATACATTGTACAATCCTCATTGTAAAGGGACCGGAATTTCTTGAGATAACTTGTAATCGAGAATTCTAATACAATCAACAATAACATAATGGTGGACGTAGGCCATTCTTATAAGGCTGAACCACTTTAAAAATTCTTTGTCTCATTTATTTATCTGTGATTGAATAATTAGATATGATCTAATTTTTTACATCAACAGATTGGCGCCGTCTGTGGGAAGCGACTGGTAATATCATTTTTCATCAAAAATAATTCATCACAAATGGCTGATATTCCAGAATCCAGCAATCGAAACGCTGGAAGCCCTCCAAATCCATCTGCTTCGCCAAACATTCCAGATCTGGCTGGAATAATGACAAATCTGGCTCAGGGCCAGACCGTCATGCAAGAAACTATGCAACAACTCATAAAAAACCCTCCATGGCGGTGCACCAACTCATTCAGGGTTGCGGAGTATTCAAAGAAATACCTGTGCGCCTTCTTCGCGTACTAGGCGTACCAATTCATATCGCAATGAGGAGTCTGAAGATTTTTCTTATCAACCTGGACGAACTTCGTCAGTGCAAGCCACAGATACTGAACAACGTATCACTCTCTCCCCAGAAAGGACCAATGCGCTGGAAAGATTAAGCAGAGTATCTCCTTTCGACCGATTAGGTCCTAAGAGGAGAAAAAGTCCTCCTAGAGCCCCCATCGAGGAGTTTTCGATGACCATCAGACTTAAGGGAAGGATCTGCCCAGTCGCGACCAGCTGCTCATCAAGATAGATCCCAGGAAGCCACCTCAACGCGATCAGCTGCTCGAACCAATAGGCCCGAGGAAGGAAATGATGCATGGAAAGGCTCTATTCAAAGGCTGGAGGATAGATTGGGGGAAATGGTTAAAGCTAAGAACCCTCTGCAATGAACCTTTGTTCGAGGAACACCTTTTGTCCAGGCCATTATAGATTTTCCAACACCATCAAAATTCAAAGCACCTGTTGTGACCCCCAAATATGATGGAAAAACTGACCCCGTCCTTCATATAGAACAATACCAAGCTGTAGCCGACATCTATATTGTTCCAGATGAGATGAGATGTAGGGCATTCTCGGGAACTCTTACCGGATCCTCTCAAATATGGTATAATAATCTTCCTCGGGGTAAGATCTCGACTTTTCTTCAACTGGCCGAGTTATTCATTGGGAATTTCTGTTTTGGGGCAAAGCTAGTTAAACGAGTAGCACATTTGTTAAGTGTTAGACAAAAAGCTGGTGAGAGCACCAGAGATTATATAACTCGTTTTAATAACGAGAAACTTGAAGTCATTGATTATGAGGAGAAGACAGCGATTACTGCTTTGATGAGTGGACTACTGCCCAACAAGTTGTACTACACTTTGGCTAAAGATCCACCTAGAACCATGTCAGACCTGATGGGAAAAGCGTCCAAGATTATGAATGTCGAGGAGGCTATGGCTGCGAAGAAGAATATGGATGCCAAAAAAACCAAGGTGGAAGGCGATAAAGCTAAGAAGAAAGAGCATAAGAACAATGGTAATGACAAATATTCAAAAAACAGGTCGGTATGGGACGTGATGAAGAAATATGATAATTATACTCCTTTGAAGAAGGATATCAACCATGTTCTAGAGGAAATCAAGAACAACGAGGAACTAAACTGGCCAGAGAAAATGAAGACAGGCCCTGACAAGAGGAATAAGGCAAAGTATTGCGAGTTTCATAAAGATCATGGCCATATGATCAAAAAGTGCATAACTCTTCAGAATGAGATTGAAACACTCATCAGACGAGGAAAGCTATCAAAGTATGTTGATCGTGGAAACGAAAAAAGAAACAACGACCAAGCAAGAGAGATGTCTAGATCTCCTCGTCGAGCAGAGGATAACAAGAAAAGAAACCATGAAGTTGATCCAGAAGACGACCCCGATCTTCCCAAGAAACCAAGGCAGCCAGAACGAGAGGTATTTTCAATACGCTTTGGGTCATTTGACTGTAATGTTATAACAGGTGAATATGCAGGAGGAAAAGACCTTACTGCCGAGAGAAAAGCTTACCTCTGTGAGGCTCAAGCTTGCTCGTACATTCAACGAATAAATCTAGCTGAGGAGGATCGCCCGAGAAAGGTGAACAAAGAGAAGTTGGTCATTGGGTTCTCAAAGAATGACCTTGCAGGTGTTCAGTATCCTCATGATGACCCATTGGTGATCAAGATGAGAAAGAAGGAGGTAATAATTTCAAGAGTACTGGTCGATAATGGTAGCTCGGCAAACATCATGTTCTACTCGTGCTTCGATAGTTTAAATCTAAAGCTATCTCAACTGGAGCCTTATCATAGACCCCTCCTCGGCTTTGTTGGCGAGAAAGTATTCCCACTTGGGACGATCAAGTTAAATATATTCATTGGTACGTGGCCTGCTTGTCGAACAGAAAAAATACGCTTCTTCGTGATGGATAAGAATGTTCAATCATCATACAATATCATCATGGGAAGAGTAGGATTGAAGAAGTTCGAGGTTGTACCATCTATAGTGCATCAGTGCTTAAAATTTCCAATAAATTTTGGAGTGGGAGTTGTGAAAGGTGATCAGAAAGTAGCTCGAGAATGCTATTATTCATCCGCCGAGCAAGAAGAACTGGAGGAATCAAGGAAAAAGACTACTACCTATCAAGTGGATGAAGGTGCCGAAATTGAAACATTGGATCCTAGAGATGAGTCGCAACTCGTGAAGGGTCAAGTGGTGGAAGCTACTGAAAAAATAATTCTGGACGACGAGCACCCTGAGCGAATTACTCAAGTAGGTTCGTCGTTGGAAGCCTCACTAAAACAGGAATTGATAACTTTCCTAAGAAGCAGAAAGCAAACTTTTGCATGGAGTCATGAGGATATGCCAGGAATAGATCCAAATTTCTTATGTCACGAACTCAATGTGAATAAGGAGATCAAGCCAGTAAAGTAGAGAAGAAGAGTGTTCAACCCCGAGAAGAATCAAGCTATACAGGAGGAAGTCGAGAAGCTCCATAAAGCTTGCTTCATTGAAGATGTTAAATATCCAGACTGGTTAGCCAATGTAGTGATGGTAAAGAAGAAGAACAACAAATGGAGGATGTGTGTAGACTTCACCGACCTCAACAAAGCATGCCCAAAGGATCAATTTCCATTGTCGCGAATTGATCAACTGGTGGATGCTACCTCGGGACACGAGCTGCTGAGCTTTATGGATGCTTATTCTGGTTACAATCAGATTAAAATGAAACCTGAAGACAGGGAGAGTACTTCTTTCATTACCCCTAGAGGAACTTATTGTTATAATGTTATGCCTTTTGGTTTGAAAAATGCAGGTGCGACATATCAGCGGCTGATGAACAGGGTCTTTGCTGAACAAATCAGTTGCAATATGGAAGTCCATGTTGACGATATGCTAACAAAGAGCAAGAAAGCTGTCGATCATCTAGTTGACTTAAGTCAGACTTTTGATCAACTGGATAAATATCAAATGAAGTTGAACCCAACGAAGTACATATTTGGAGTACGAGAATGCATGTTTCTCGGGTACATTGTCAATCAACGAGGCATTGAGGCAAATCCTGAAAAGATAAAAGCTCTATTAGGGCTACGATCTCCAACGACGAAGAAGAAAGTAAAGAGTCTCACAGGACGAGTAACAGCACTCAACAGATTTGTATCACGAGCAGCTGACAGATGTCTCCCATTCTTCAAGACACTCCGAAAGACTTTTGAATGGAATGATGAATGTGAGAAGGCTTTTCAAGACTTAAAGAAATACTTGGGAGCACCTCCACTGTTGTCCAGGCCAGTAATGGGAGAAAAATTATACTTATATCTTGCAGTGTCCGAGAATGCAGTTAGCTCGGCGTTGATCAGAGTGGAGAATCGAGTACAAAAACTAATCTATTACACAAGTAAGGCCTTCCGAGGAGCAGAAATCAGATATCCAAGGCTGGAAAAGTTAGCACTGGCGCTGATTGAGGCGAGTAGGAGAATGAGGTCATACTTCCAGGCTCATACCATAGTAGTATATACTGATATGCCATTGAGGCAAGCCCTTTATAAACCAAAAAAATCAAGGAGATTGATGTACTGGGAAATAAAGCTCGATGAATATGATATAGTTTATGAACCAAGATCATCGCTAAAAGGGCAAGTGTAGCAGATTTTACAGCAGAGTTCACCTATCCTAATACCCCCGAGGAGCAAAAGTTGCTCACTGATCAACCTGTGGAAGTTACAGGATTAACAACACACAAGCTCAGACCAACTCCGATTGGTAAAAGGGCAAGTGGATGTTACAGGATCATCAAATTCGAGCTCAGACCAACTTCGGTTGGTAAAAGGGCAAGAAAATATGATCGACGAAGAGCGAGAAATATCAGGGGAAGATGAAAAAAAGTAACAAATATTTCACCGAGGAACTCTGACAGATCAGAAATTTGAAGACGAGTTACCAATATGGAGGCTATATGTAGATGGCTCATCTTGCACTACAGGATGTGGCGCGGGGATAGTTTTGAGCACTCTAGACGAGGTCGACATGGAATACGCCCTACGTTTGCAATTCAAAGCTTCCAATAATGAGGCTGAGTATGAGACCATGATTGCAGGTCTTAATTTGGCAAAAATTATGGAGGCGCAGTAGGTTATTGTCTTCAGTGATTCTCAATTGATTGTAAATCAAACGTTGGGAGTATATGCAGTTAGAGGAGATTTAATGATCAGATATCATGCAAAGGCAAAGGAGCTGGTGTCAGAACTTGTTGATATTCAGCTGGTCAGAATACCAAGAATGGATAATGCGAGAGCAGACGCCCTAGCTCGATTAGCATCAGCTACTCGTACCGAGCTACGACGAACAATCCCAATTGAAGTGTTGGCTAGCCGGAGTATAGATGAAGATCTGACGATGAACTTTATCACCCTTGATTTAGGAATATCTTGGATGGATCCCATCAGGGCGTATATTGAGGAGGGAGAATTACCAATTGACAAGCTCGCAGCCAATAAATTGAAGTTTAAAGCTGCTCGGTATGTATTAACTAACGGTATTCTTTATAGAAGAGGAATTATGGAAGGTTTGCAGAGATGTGTACTGATGATGCTGGGAATCAGCACAACCAGGTAAGGTGTTTCCAAGCTCGATATATGAATAACAATAGCAGCACAGCTATATAAAGAGATAAGAGAAGGAGGTGAGGATATGAGGAATCAACAGCGGAATATGAGTGGTTCAGCCAATCTGGCCTACGTCCACTGTGAGTGTGTGAGTAATATCACTGAACAAAGGCACTAATGGCCATAGATACAATTCACTCAAGCTCTCTCTCTCTCTACTGTATATTTAGACAGAGTTTTAGCTAGGGTTTTAATAGCTAGATCCCTTTGCAAGGTAGGGGATGATCCCTATATATAGTGCCTAGGGGGCGTAATGTACCCCCCATGCATGCAATGAGCATGTGTGTGGTATCCTCACCAATGTGGGAATGCCATCTGTCACTGTCACATGTAAGCAATGATGATGAAATATTCTCCCACATGTGGAGAATAATCTTGTTACAACTGATTTGTGCCCAGGTGTCCTTATCCAAATGCCAACAGATGCTCGGCAGTCATGTTGGTGAATGACCTCGGCCTGGGAGAGGCCGAGCTGTAAAGGCTTGATGTCCGTTCAATCCGAGTAATGTCATAAGGAGTCTCGGCCTGATCTCAGCCGAGACATTATACTAGGTCGGCCCCAGCCGAGGTTGGGCATATACATTCTGATGATTATTAATGCTTCTCGTCACCTCGGCCAAGGTCGAGGTAGGATTAGTTCCATGTTGAAGATGATCAGGGCTCCTTATCACCTCGTCCTACTATTGGCCGAGGTTGTTATTCCCAGATACTTGAGGTTGTTATTCCCAGACGTAGTGTCCATGGAAGTGAATATGGTAGTGTCGGCCTGGGCCGAGGTAAGTCTGGCCGAGGGATGATATCGTGGGCCTTGCCCCTCATAGGGTCGATCAATGTCTCGGACATCATCTTGGCCGAGGTAGGTATCTATGGGCCGAGGTTATACTTGGGCATATCAATCACACCCCAGCCCTTAGTCATATGCGAGAGCAAGTGGCTAGGGGATTGCCTCACCTCCGAGGCCTGTCCGTCCCAAGGCTAATACCTGCGTGACACCTGTCCCAGGCTAAGGCGTGCCCACTTGGTTTGCGTGTGCTGTCAGTTGTCCCTTGGGTTTCCAAAGGCAATGATGGGCCTTGGGAAGTGTGCCCAAGTATTTAAGGGTTTAACCCTTCCTTTCTCTTTCTTCTTCCTCATTTCTTTCCCGCGCACGCTGTTTCTTGCAAATCCTCTCTCCAAAGCTTCTTCATTCAATCGTTCTTTCTGCAGAGGATTTCGTCGAGTTTCTTGCGAGTTCTCTTCGTTTCATCCATCAACTCATCCTCAGGTACTTCCCCCTTTCCATTTCCTTTGTTTTTGGCATTTGCTTTGAATTTTCCGGCGAGGTTTTGAGTTTTCCGGTGGTTCTGTGAGTTTTCCGGCGAGCTCCATTAACTCAGGCGAACTAGGTTTTCTTGAAAACTCCCTAGTTTGATCTTTAGGCTTCTTTATTTTATAGGCCAAACTTGTTTGTAGCTTAGGAGTTTTCCTTAAGTTTAGGGTCGTTAGAAGTTTTGGGTCGTCCTCTGATGCTCAGACCCCTGTACCAGCTTCTTGAGGAATTCCACTCTCTCAGAGAGAAGACCTTAGAGAAAATTAGGCAAATAGAGAGAGCTCAGGAAGAAGCTCGTAGGTCACAGGAGTTCCCTGTCAGACATATTTTTCCCCCACCTCTCAAGGTAGTATACCCTAATCCTCCTGAGAACTTCTATAAGACAGACGTCTCTGCTAACCAATTGTCAATGTCTGAGTCTGAGTCCTTCACCTCAGACCCCATGTCTGTGGACTCTTTCCAGGAAGCCATGGACTTTACACCTCGACCTGGTCAGGCCCCTGACCAGGCCGAGGTCTCCAGTCGAGCCTCGTCTCAGAATGGTTCAAGCACCTCAAATTCTTCTTCAAAGGTCGAACGTGTTGTGCCAAGTGTGGCTGTGCTACCCATTCTAGATGCCATCCCTCTGTCGGCCGTTACCGGGGCCGAGTTTGCTCAGAGGTTCCCTGGTCACCCGTCTGCTCCAGCCGACGTTGAGCTTGACGACGATGATGGGGATGCCGAAAGTGATGTTGACGTCTCTGAGGCGGACGAGTACGAGAGCACAGTCAATGAGGTGGATCTGTTTCACTTCAGATACTTATACTCCATCAGTCCCTCAATCAAATTAAGGAGACCTCTGAGGGAAGAGAGGGCCTACCACGGCCGAGATGGAGAAATCTGCTTGTATGAGCAGATGTTTAAGTTAGGGTTTCGTCTACCCATTCATCCCGTCATCAAGTCTATTCTTTCCTTTATCAACTTGGCCCCCTCGCAGCTCTCTCCTAATGCTTGGAGAGTCATTATTGGATCCATCATCTTGTGGAGGGTTGTCCACCACACTGACCTTCCAGTTCAGGTCTTTATTGGTTGTTATGTCCCTACCTCAGCCAAAAACCATCCGAGCTACTATCACTTCGTGGCTCGGAGGCCTGAGAAGAAGATGCTTCAGGTCACTCAGACCTCGAATCACAACTGGAAGCCCCGGTATTTTTTCGCCTCAGGGCCATGGGAATTTAGCTCATCTGTTCCCTCTTCCACTTTTGAGCCGAGGATACCCCTCAGATGGGGTAAGGTCACCATGTCTGCCAGGGTCGATCCTGGCCTAAGTCTTCAGAACGGCAAAAATGTGAAGGCCCTGCAAGACCAAGGGGCACATGGTCTGTTCGTCAAGTCGAACATCTGCTGACCCCCCAGTATCTCTCGGGGACGAGCCTAGGTGGAAGTCCCCTTGTTGACTTTGGTAAGGATTTTTCTTTTTATTCCAAGTCTAACCTCTGATCATTCATGTTTGATTTCTGACTCTTATCTTTTCACTTTTGCAGAGAGACCTCCAGGTGTCCCGGACGAATTATGGGAGATGGCAGCTCCGAGTTTGGCTAGACTTGTAAAGAGGACTGGTTTGAACGCTCCTCCTCCAGCTCCCTCAACATCCAAGTCCAAGAAGAGGGCCCCTGAGGTCCCGGTCTCTAAGGATCAGAGGCCAACCTCAAGACAAAAGAAGACCTCAGACGCTGCGATCCCCATCTCAACCGATACCCTGTCGGCTCGTCTGGACCAGCTGAAACTTACCGATAGCGTGGTCGGCCACAGCAGACAGGCCATGGACGCACTTGCCAACATGATGACCGAGGCCGACAAGCGTTTTTACAGGGCCATGGACACCTCCATGATGGTTGAGTTCGGCCTTCACAGAGCCGTCCAGGTATGGCTTGTTCCTTTTGCCAATAATTTTACAAGTGCAACGTCTGATTTTACTCCTTTCTAACCTCTTCATTATCTGTGCAGGATGTGACTGCCATGTACCAGCTATCTAACTGGTCCCTGAGGAAATTGCCTCTCATTCAGAAGGGGCAGGAGGCTGAGAAGGTCGAGAGCGCCCTGAAGGCCGAGGTTGACCGTCTGAGGTCAGAGTTACAGAATGCCGAGAATAAGGCCCAGACCTCGGAAAATAAGGCTCGGGGTTTGGAAAAAGATATCTCTGCGCTCGTCCAAAGTCACGCCAAGGCCCTGAAGGATAAGGATGATGCTCTGCAGAGGAAGGTCAACGCGGCTGTGAAGGCTGCCCTTCCAGATGCCTCAGAGAGAATAATTTCTGACTACAAAGTCTCTGAGGAGTTCGTAGGTTTTGGTTTTGAGTACCTCGAAAGAGGTATCAAAGCCACTACCAGATGGGCCGAGGTCAGAGAGAAGGAGGTTGGCACTATAAAGGCCTCCGACTTTGTGGGCCTCGGCTTCGCCGACCCTCAGTTTGCCCAGGCACTGCAAGAGATAGAAGACGAGGCTGCTTCCCCTGGTCAGACTGTTACTCTGGAAGGGACTGATCTCGGAGGGATTGACCCTGCTGATGATGTGGCTGAGGTAACCAATGCTGATCAGGTCAACCCAGTCGAGACTGTCAATGCTCCCCCCTCAGACCTTTAACTTGTAACAAATTTTTGTTTTGTAAATTGTAATTGAACTTGATTTGTAACACCTCTGAATGTTATGTAATATCTTCTTTTTACTGAATGCCAATATTCTTTTATTTTGACCTCTGAATGTCTCTGAATGCTATATAATCTCTGAATGCTATATGACCTCTGAATGCTAAGAGGTTAGCCTCATAATAAATATCACCAAATTAATGGTCAAGGGTCTGAGGTCGTCTAACCCAGGTGTCTGTGCTCAGACCTCGTCACCACCGAGTGATGTTGTGAGGGTCTGAGGTCATCACCTAAGAGGTTAGCCTCATAATGTGTCACCAAATTAATGATGTTAAGGGTCTGAGGTCATCTAACCAAGGTGTCTGAGCTCAGACCTCATCACCACCGAGTGATGTTATGAGGGTCTGAGGTCATCACCTAAGAGGTTAGCCTCATAATAAATATCACCAAATTAATGATGTTAAGGGTCTCAGGTCATCTAACCCAAGTGTCTGAGCTTAGACCTCGTCACCACCGAGTGATGTTATGAGGGTCTGAGGTCATCACTTAAGAGATTAGCCTCATAATAATCACCAAATTAATGATGTTAAGGGTCTAAGGTCATCTAACCCCGGTGTCTGAGCTCAGACCTCGTCACCACCGAGTGATGTTATGAGGGTCTGAGGTCATCACCTAAGAGGTTAGCCTCATAATAATCACCAAGTTAATGATGTTAAGGGTCTGAGGTCACTTAACCCAGGTGTCTGAGCTCAGACCTCGTCACCATCGAGTGATGTTATGAGGGTCTGAGGTCATCACCTAAGAGGTTAACCTCATAATAAATATCACCAAATTAATGATGTTAAGGGTCTGAGGTCATCTAACCCAGGTGTCTGAGCTCAGACCTCGTCACCACCGAGTGATGTTATGAGGGTCTGAGGTCATCACCTAAGAGGTTAGCCTCATAATAATCACTAAATTAATGATGTTAAGGGTCTGAGGTCATCTAACCCAGGTGTTTGAGCTCAGACCTCGTCACCACCGAGTGATGTTATAAGGGTCTGAGGTCATCACCTAAGAGGTTAGCCTCATAATAATCACCAAATTAATGATGTTAAGGGTCTGAGGTCATCTAACCCAGGTGTCTGAGCTCAGACCTCGTCACCACCGAGTGATGTTATTAGGGTCTGAGGTCATCACGTAAGAGGTTAGCCTCATACTAGTCACCAAATTAATTATGTTAGGAGTCTGAGGACATCTAACCCAGGTGTCTGAGCTCAGACCTCGTCACCACCGAGTGATGTTATGAGGGTCTGAGGTCATCACCTAAGAGGTTAGCCTCATAATAAACTTCTGGTCTAAAGAACGAAATAAGAACTTGATATGGAAACTGATCTTTATTAATAACCTCCTCTTAGTAAGATAGTACATTTTCATAAAATTCTATACATCATATGTAATATCTCTTGAGATGGTCAGCATTCCACGGGTTAGTAAAAGGTTCTCCTTCTAGGTTTTCTAGCCTGTAAGTGCCAGGAACAACCTCTTCCGTCACCTTGTAGGGGCCATGCCAGTTTGGGTGTAGCTTGTTTGCCTTCTGTAGTGTCTTCTTTAGAACTAGGTCTCCTACTGCAATGGGTCTTGACTTCACCCTCTGGTTGTAGAATTTTGCTGCCCTCTGCTGGTAGGCTGCTTTTATGACCTCTGCGTCTTCCCTTCTTTCTTCGATGAGATCCAGGTCTAGCCTTCTCTTCTCCCCATTACTGTCAGGGTCGTAGGTCTGAATCCGATGAGTTGGTAGTCCTACCTCCGTTGGTATGACTGCCTCTGAGCCATGTGCCAGCATGAATGGGGTTTCTCCTATGGGTGTCCTTGTCGTAGTTCTGTAAGCCCATAGCACAGCATAGACCTCTTTTATCCATCTCCCCTCCGCGTCTTCTAACCTCGTCTTGATTCTATCCAAGATGGTTCTGTTCGTGACCTCGGTCTGGCCATTTGCTTGAGGTCGACCAGGAGATGAGAAGAACTGTCTGACCCCCACACTTTGGCAATACTTCTCCAAGGAGGCATTCTTGAACTGGGTCCCATTGTCCGAGATGAGCGTGTTCGGGAGGCCATATCTACATATGATGTTCTTCCAGATGAACTGGAAGGTCTTCTGCTCTATAATGGTTATCATCGGCTCTGCCTCTACCCATTTTGAAAAGTAGTCAATGGCAACTATCAAGAATCTATAGTTGTTGACAGCTCTTGACAAAGGTCCTACTAAGTCAATTCCCCATACCGCAAATGGCCATGGAGAAGATATCGACGTCATAGGCTGATGAGGGATGGTGGCGAACCTTTGACATTTGTCGCACCTCTTCACATAATCTGCTACGTCCTTAGACAGGGTAGGCCACCAGTATCCCTGAGTGATGATCCTCTTGGCTAAGGGTCTTCCCCCAATGTGGCCAGAGCAAGAACCCTCATGAACCTCCCTTAAGACCTGGGGTACTTCCACAGGGTGCACACATCTGAGGAGAGGCAGTAGAAACCCCTTTTTGTACAAGACGTCTCCTACCAATGAGAACTTTGCAGCCCTGTATCTCAACTTTCTTCTTTCCATCTTGGACTCGGGTAGTTCCCCTCTCTTAGGTATCTGATAAGCGAATCAATCCATGAGTCTCCCAGGTTCACATTGTGACAAGGGCTACACACCTCGTCCTCCTCGATACTTGCTTTTACTAAGACCTCGATTGGAATGGTCCTTCCTAAATCTATCTTCATTGCCGAGGCCAGTCTTGCCAATGCATCAGCATGGTTGTTGCTCAGCCGAGGCACTCTCTTCAGCTTTGCTTCTTCAAAATACTCTAGCAATCCTCTTACCTTCTTTAGGTATTTGGCCATCCTTTCGTCTTTGGCCTCGTATGCCCCCATCACTTGATTGACAACCAACCTTGAGTCGCTGTGGAGTAGGAGCCGCTTTACTCGAAGAGTTGTTGCTAATAAGAGACCTGCTATCATGGCCTCATACTCAGACTTATTGTTGGAGGCCTTGAAGTTGAATCTCAAGGCGTACTCAATGTTGGCACCATCTGGAGCCGAGAGTACTAGCCCCGCGCCGCTTCCATTGTCACAAGAAGAGCTATCAACGAAGAGGCTCCACATGTTCGCATCGGATGAGAAGGCCCCTTCTCTCATAGCCCCCTTCTTGAAGAGGTACCGATCCTCTTCGTTCTCTTCCACTCTGCTCCGGGTTTTTCCTGGTACAACCTCTTCTCGGCCTCGGAAGACGTTAGGGGCAGTCTCTTCCAAATTTCGGAAGACACTGCGGTTCGTCTCTTCTCCGCCATCTGAACCTTTCTCTGTCTCGGCCTCTTCCAAACCTCTATCGGCCTCTTCCCAGGTGAACTCTGCGACAAAGTCTGCGAGGGTCTGCCCTTTGATGGCTGTCCTAGGCTGGTAGGTAAGATCATATTCTCCTAGCTCGATGGCCCAGGTCATCAATCTTCCGGACTTCTCAGGCTTGTGCAGAACCTGCCTTAGTGGAGAATCAGTGAGGACTACCATGGAGTGAGCTTGGAAGTAAGGCTTCATCTTCCTAGAGGCGTGTATCAGGGCACAAGCCAACTTCTCCATCTGGGGATAATTTTGTTCAGACCCTTGAAGGGACTTACTGTTGAAGTATACAGGCCTCTGGATTCCAACCTCTTCCCGTACGATGGCTGCGCTGATGGCTGACTCAGATACTGCCAGATACACAAACAACCTCTCCCCTGTGATGGTCCGAGACAGCAACAATGGAGATCCCAAGTAAGACTTGAGTTGGTCAAAAGCTTTTTCACACTCTTCGTCCCACTGGAAGGCCTTTATCAGAATTTTAAAGAACGGAAGACACTTGTCCGTTGCCCTGGAAACAAACCTGTTAAGGGCAGCCACTCTTCCGGTGAGTCTCTGGACATCCTTGATACTCCTAGGATTCTTCATGTCGAGCAAGGCCTTGATCTTCTCTGGGTTTGCTTCAATCCCCCTTTGATTAACGATGAACCCCAAGAACTTCCCGGCTCCTACCCCGAAGACACACTTTGTTGGGTTGAGCTTCATCCTGTACGAGTCCATGACATCAAAGGTCTTCTCAAGGTCTGCTACGTGAGTACATGCTTTCAGGCTTTTCGTTAGCATATCATCCACATACACCTCCATGGTCTTACCTATCTACTCCTCGAACATCTTATTGACAAGACGTTGATATGTTGCCCCGTATTTTTCAGACCAAAGGGCATTACCTTATAACAGTACGTCCCCTTATCAGTAATGAAGGCCGTCTTCTCAGAGTCTTCGGTATCCATGAAGATTTGGTTATAGCCTGAATAAGCATCCATGAAACTCATAAGCTCGTGCCTTGCCATTGCATCCACCATCTGGTCTATCCTAGGTAAGGGATAGCTGTCTTTCGGGAAAGACCTATTCAGGTCTGTGAAATCTACACACATCCGCCACTTTCTATTGGCCTTAGGCACGATGACTGCATTTGAGAGCCACTCTGGATAAGTAACCTCTCTTATGAACTCGGCCTCTTCCAACTTCTTCACCTCTTCCCGGATGACCTCATACTTCTCTCTGGAGTAGACTCTTTGCCTCTGTTTAATAGGCCTAGCATCTCTGTCTACGTTGAGCTTGTGGGTCATGATCTCAGGGTCGATACCAGGCATATCTGCATGACTCCATGCGAAGACACTCTGCCTCCTCCTGAGGAAGTTTATCAGCTCGTCCTTGATCCCTTACTGTGGGCTTACCGAACTACTCCCCGAGTAGCAACTGGAGAATCACCATATATGCTGGCGTTTGGAAGTGAAGTTGTTATACCTGCCGAGTTGGGCCTCCCAACACACAGGGTACTGAATTTCAATTCCCCTGTCAACGACTTAATGAGAATATTGGATTTAGACATGCTCGAGGAAGTTAGAGAAGAAGCAACCATTAGAAATGCTGCTTACCAGCAGCGAACAGCTTTGTTCTACAATAAGAGGGTGAAGAAGTGCGACCTGAAAGAAGGAGACTATGTGCTGAAGAAAGTAATTCAAAAGCATAATAAGCTGGAGGCAAACTGGCATGGACCATAACGAGTTACAGAAGTTGTTCGACCAGGAACTTACCGAATAACAACTTTAGAAGGGGAGGAGTTTAAGAACGCATGGAACGCAGAGCACCTATGCAAGTATTATCAGTGATGAATAAAATGAAGATATTCTGCCGAATTCTTTCTTTTCATTAAAAGTTTTTCGGGGAATACTAGTGCTATACACTACTCGGCAAAGCTCGGGCTACTCAAATTTTTTCTCGAAAATGCCAACTAAGGTTGGTCGAGAAACCTATATTCCTCTGGGAAGTAAAGTTACCAATATTCCTCCGGGAAGTAAAGCTACCAATATTCCTCCGGGAAGTAAAGCTACTAATATTCCTCCGGGAAGTAAAGCTACCTATATTCCTCCGGGAAGTAAAGCTACATGTATTCCTCTGGGAAGTAAAACTTGTATTCCTACGGGAAGTAAAACTATATGTTCCTCGAGAAATAAAAGTATTCCTAAAAATGCCAACTTATGCTGGCTAGGAAGCAAATATATTCTTGTAAACGCCAACTAAAGTTAGTCGGGAGATAAAATTATCCCAAAAAGTGCCAAAGCTCCTCGCAGAGGAAAAATCCACTAATTATGGTTGGTCGGGGATAAAAACCCACTAACTGTAGTTGGTCGGAAGCATTTTATGAATACGAGAAAATAATCAAGCAAAATTATTGATACTCGTGACTTTTTAAAATTATTAGTAAGTTGGTCGAGAAACAACTTAGTGAGTTGGTCGAGAAACAACTAGTAAGTTGGTCGAGGAATAACTTAGTGATTTTTTATAATGACTACCAAAAATTCAAGCTAGCCGACAATAAGTTGATCGACAAACAACACAACACAATATTGATATCTTTTTAACAGACATACATGCACAAATGTAAAGTATTTTACAAGACAATAGCGATTAAGATTGCGAACAAAAATAAAAGTCTTTCATTAAATCCAAGAATAGATTACATTGATAATGAAATGTATACTAACTATTACATTAAAATTCCTACTCTATTGGTTTCTTCCCCTCTGCTTTTGAAACGGGTTCCTCGTCAGCAGGCGGATCATTTAAAGCAAGAGGAGAATTTATAAAGTTTAAATCTTTTAACATCCTGACATTCATCACGGATGGTCGATCTAGGAGATGCTCGGGACGAGATATCTCGACATTTGAATGAAGATTGTAGTCGCCGAGATATTTGGAAATTAAGCATCGAGGAATGGCCCGAGCAGGGATCCAGCTCATATCAAGTTTGAATGGTGGCACGGGTAGGTCGAGTAGCCCATGATCATGGTAGTCCCACAGGTAATGACCCTATTCGAGTTGCAGTACACCTAAGGCATTCAACCAGTCTTGCTTGTAGCCCTCATTATTGGCATTCTGGATACGATCGTCCAAGTGGTAAAGAGCCTCGTTGTACCCTGCCATTCAGAACTCCCTGGGCTGTTTGTGGAATTGATATGTCAGTCTTTCCATCTGCTCATGGAGATTCTTGATGAAGAGTTCCTTATTCTCCATGACTGACTTCTGCGTAGAAAATTGCTCTTCCAGCTCCCTGATCTTCTTTGACATTTCAGCCAACGCCTGGTTCTTCGCCATTAATTGGAAGGCCTGGTTCTCTAAGGCAGATTGAGTCCTCTGTTCCTCGACAGGAATCTGAGGAGCTCTTGCTCGACCACGAGAAGATGTAGACGGGCCAGACCTCTTCAAGGTTTCCAACTCGTCCCTCAAGTTGGCGTTCTCGACTTCCAAGAACGAGAATCCCTCATCAGCCACTGGGATCAATGCTTTTGCAGTAGAAGCTGCAGACTTCAACTGTGACAACTCTCTTTGAAGATTGTTGTTCTCTTACTCTAATAATTCAACTATTTGTCTGCACTCTTCAACCTCACCCCTCAGAGTTCTTTCCCTCACATCGTAGCCAGCAAAAAGTTTCTCGTAACCCTTGTCGGCAATGATCTACTGGTACTTCTTCTCATATCCCTCTTGCAAGAGGGCAGTGGATTATTTATATTGTTGCTGAAGATCCTCGAGGGTGCCTTGGAGATCTTCGATCATGTCATAATAAGCCACATTATTGGTCACTACACGATCAAGCAGACACTTCAGATATTGGTATAATTCAACTGCCTGTTCAGAAGCATCTTGGTCGAGGATGTCGACGACTTACGCTGCACTCAGGTCTGTGTGACCAGCCATAAAATATTCATTGCATTGCCTCAACAGCTTTGTATCGTGAGCAGATAATAATTCCATCATGGACAGAAACTAGTAGAGAAAGAAGAAGCAATAATCAATAAAAGTACCAACTAAGTATGAAGAAGAGACAACAGTATGTAAGAACAAAAAATCAAATTTTATTATATCAAGGATCAGAGTTACATGTTCATGGTTACATTTGACAAAAGAAAAATATAAAGAGAAACCCGAACAACTCTACACCTTTTCCTTGTCTCCCAAAACCTTCTCGGGAGGCTGGGATGAGGAAGTAGGTTGCTCGGAAGGAACAGATAGTAGCTGGGGAAGTGCTGGAGGTTGCTCGGAGGAAGTAGCGAGCTACTGAAGTTCCTCGGTAGCAGGTTGGATGGCTGGGGGATGATCTCCCATCACCATAGAAGACTCTTCGGAGGCAACTTCGTCCTCTTCTTCTTCTTCAGGAGTTGGAGGGGGACCAGGGATGTGTCGCTGAAAGAGTTCGGAATTTTCATCCACTTTCATCTCCTGTAGAGCAGCGACCCATCCATCCCTGAAGTACTTGAGGCTGCCATATTCTACTTATGACATCATGGCAGCCAACCCCTTGTTTCACCCTTTGTCCCAGCCAGCGCTGAAAGACTTCTTCACAGCCACTTTTCTCTTCAACTTCTCCGAGGAACGCTGCTCGGACAGAAGGTTTTCAGCAATCTTCAATTTATTTTCAACCTCCTCCTTCTGCCGATTTACCTCCCGAAGCTGACCCAATTCTTCCTCAGCAACCTTGAGCTTATTTTCAAGTTCTCCAGCATTTTTGAGCTTCTCGTCGAGCTCTTTATTTTTCCCTTCCAAGTCCTTTATTCTCTTCTCCAACTCCTGGAAGACTTCAACAACTTGAGCCTTCTCCTGCTCGGTGGAGGCAAGCTTCTTCTCCCAAGTTGCTTTATCATCAGTATATTTTTGGCGAGACTCTTTCAGAGACTGCCCCAAACCCATCAAAGCTTCCTCTACACCAGACGAGGAGTTGGAAGCTTTGATAGCTTCATCCTTCTTCAAAATTGTATTGAAGCAGCTCACCAACTGTGAAAAGAAAATGAAAGCAAGTCAGAGACAGACATAACAAGGAAAAGATGAAAAGTTCAAAGTAAAAGGACTTACAGAAGCAATGTGGCGAGTTGCCAAAGAGGTAACCATATCCCGAGAAAGGTTTTCCTCGATACCTTGGATCTCGGGAATGATCCAAGTCTTCACCGAGCTCATGGCAGAGCTCGGGGGAACGAAAGTGGGAACTCCACTAGTCTGGGGTTGAGAGATGGTGTCAGCCAAATTGACCGAGGAACTCTTCTTCAGCTTCCTCGGGGGAGCAGGAATAGATTCAACTAAGGAGGAACCCTTGGTCGGTGATATTACAATCACCTCTCCTGGAGCAGCAGACTTGTTCGGAGCCACTGGGGGCTTCTCGATAACCTTCACAATAGGGGCAGACGAGGAAGGTCCATCAGTTTTCTTTGTCCCCTCCACTGGGACGTCAATCTTATGTCTTTTTGCCTCTCCAGTACCAGAGGCAGGTTTCTCAAATAGGGTGGGAGGTCTTCTCTTCTTCATCCTTTCACTTAAAGGAATGTGTGATTCAGGCGAGGAACTGGTGGAAGCTGGTACTGGCTCTGCGTCACTTATCACCGGACGAGCAGTGAAAGAAGTGGTGTAGCTCTTGTACTGCAGCAGATACGAGGCTGACCTAATGTGCTCGTCGGCAACACTCTGATGCAAACTCCAGATAAGTTTTAAATGTCTTATATTCACGTCTGCTTCTTTTGGACACTTTCTTTTACTGTCAACTGCAAATAAATAAGCATTAAAATATCAGTGGCACATTTTATCAAACATAGAAGAAGCATAATGAAATAAAAATAACATATCCCATTGCCATAGGGAGGGCATCTGGGACCCTGATACACTTCATCTCGTGATAAAGGAGCATGTTGCCAATTTTTTATTACAACTCCGTGCTCAAAATAGTCCCTATTGGCATCCGGGAGATTGACCACTAAATCCCTATTTAAAAATCTAGTTTTTAAATAAAAAGTGTTATTGCAGATAAATGATGAGGATGAGATTGAAGATGAAGATAAACATTTACATCAAACATATAAGAGACAAAGATTTTTAAAGTGGTTCGGCTATAAGGAAAAGCCTACGTCCACTGTTATTTTATTCCCAGGGGTTTACAATAGCACAATATGGTGTTTCTTGGTTCTCTCGGATCTCTCTTCATAGTTGTCCCTTTTGGCCAAGGGAATACATGTATTTATAGTAATGGGAGATAAAGAGATTCATTGTATGTAGACATTTATACATTATGTCTACATTCAACGAATCTAACTGTTGAATTGCTTGGTATGCTATGTGTTGTCATACAGTATAAATGTACATTAATGCTCATTAAATGCATAGTTATCCTTTGATCTTCCCGGTTGGTATGCCGACCAACTCTCCTCGGGTGCCGACTAATACTCCTCAGGTGTCGACTAACTCTCCTCGGGTACCGACCAACTCTCCTCGGGTGTCGAATATTGCCACGTAGGATGACATGTGTCCTTTTCTGATTGGTCCTCGTAGATGGAGAATTTTTGCGTTAACAGAAGCCCCCAATGCTCCATGCTTGATGGTTTACTTGAAAGGATGGAGTATTTATTCTGCAGTGTTGCTCGGTGCTCGTGAAATTCTTGATCTACCTTCTTGATTTGTTCAACATAAAGTGCATTATCTCCTGGATGACATATGATGCAGGCGGATCGATGGTTGCTAATATTTCTTTTGAGTAACTCCGTGTGCTATGTATCACCCCTGGGAATTTGGATGCAGCCATGCCATAGTATGCAGCTTGTAGCTTGTCATAATCTTCAAGTATGTTGATCAGTTTTCTAGCCGACCAACTGCCTCTTGTGCCGAGAAACTGAATGCTAACTTTGCGTGCTTGATTTTTCTGATTTATGATCCTCTGAATACTTTGTCGAGTAACATACTAGCTTTTGAACCCAACTCTTCAATCTGATTAGTACCAAGCAGGTGGCAGACTTCGAAACATTTTCATACAACTTCTTCTTCAATGTTGGTCGGGACAGTAGTAGTAAAGATCTCAGTGCTGTAGATGCTGATTTTAACTTCTACCTCTGTTCGGGGACGAGCAAGAGGTTCTCGGGGACTAACAAGTGATTCTCAGGGACGAGCAAGAGCTTCTCGGGAATGAGCTAGTGCTTCTCGGACAGATCATCTGTGATGAATATCAGAATGTTGAAAGATCTTAATTTCATACACTCCCCTTATGCTTTGGATGATCCTCCTGCTGGTGAGGAACCTGTTTCAAAAGTAGAAAGAGAAGAAACCAATAGAATAGGAATCTCAATGTAATAGTTAGTATACATGTAACCTGTAACATATTTTGAATGAAAGACTTTCATTTTTATTCGCAATCTTAATTGCTATTGTTTTGTAAATATCAAACACTTTACATTTATGCATATGTATTTGTTAAAAAGATAACAATATTGTGTTGTTCATCAGCTTAAAAAGTTTACAAAGTATTAGTAACGTTGCTCGATCACTTAATAATAAAGTAATGAGTATAAAAATGTTCAAACTGTTTCCAACCAACCAGGGTGGATAAATAATGTTTGTCGACCAACTACAGTTGATGGGTTTTTATCCCCGACCAGCCATACTTGGTTCAATTTCAAATATTAAAATGTGCCCGACCAACTAAGGTCAATAATTTGTCCTCGTCGACCAACTACAGTTAGTGGGTTTTTATCCCCGACCAACCATACTTGGTCCAGTTTGAAATATTTTGTTCTTCGAGGAACTTTTTGTAATAATCTTACCTCCCGACCAACATAAGTTGTAATATGAGAGTATATTTTTATCTTACCAACCGTAATTGATCATGCTGGTGTACACCTCTTAACCAAAGGAGTAGTAGTTTTTTGGCTCCTTAGAGCTTTTGGCTTCTTAGAGCGCCTCCTAACCAAAGGAGTATTTTTTGGCTCCTTAGAGCACTTTTGGCTCCTTAGAGCATTTTTGGCTCCTTAGAGCACTTTTTGGCTCCTTAGAGCACTTTTGGCTACTTATAGCACTTTTTGGCTCCTTAGAGCACTTTTGGCTACTTATAGCACTTTTTGGCTCCTTAGAGCACTTTTGGCTACTTATAGCACTTTTGGCTACTTATAGCACTTTTTGGCTCCTTAGAGCTTTTTTTGGCTCCTTAGAGCTTTTGGCTCCTTAGAGCACTTTTTGGCTCCGTAGAGCTGAATATGATAATAAGTATCTCGCCGTGCTCCATGTTGAGATGAATATAGAATATGAATCCGAACGGATATAGAATAATTTGTGCTTCAGCATTCGTCGGCATTGAATCTTGTGCCTGTAAAAATTAATAATTTGCTCTACCATATGTGTAGGCTGAATTGATTAGTCATGAGAATAATTTACTCATCCAATCAATATATGATATGTATCAGCATAAAAATTTCAAAATATGAAATAATATGTTTTATGCCAAATGTGTGTGAGATGGACAAATTATTATCAAATATGCATCATAAATAAGACGTAAAGTTTTTTGTAAATTTATTTAATCTCCAACAACCAATCAGGTATTAGTTGCTGTTTAAAAATATTTTTGGGGTGATCATAAGTTAAAAAGACTTAAGCCCCCTGCTTGTCCCCAAGCCGAACTCGTGTTTAAAGAAATATCAGGGGTGCTTAGCATTTTTTTAATACCCCAAGATTCTACTGCTGCCGACAAACGACATGGATGTTGCCGACCAACATTTAAGGATATCTAAAGCAATAGAATATATGGTTGGATGACTAGAATATCTCGAATCTTTAGATCAAAAAATAACATTCAATGTAAAATTTAAGCCTTAAGAATTTTAATTAAACGAATAAATATATAACCCACTAGATCGTGTGATTTTGTCAAAGAAACCTTGTGATGTGATGAACGAGGAGCCAAAATATCAAATTTGTTCCCAGTCTTGATATAGTCAT
Source organism: Sambucus nigra (assembly GCA_949130495.1). Classification (NCBI taxonomy): domain Eukaryota; kingdom Viridiplantae; phylum Streptophyta; class Magnoliopsida; order Dipsacales; family Adoxaceae; genus Sambucus; species Sambucus nigra. The sequence continues at coordinate 370,423,456 of OX422212.1, forward strand.
GATTATTTTACTGATCCTCTTTTACAAGAGGTGGGTAATGATTTTTTAGGTGAGAGATTTTTTTTTTTTTTTTTATATTGATCCCTTCCTATTCCCAATTTGGAGAGATAAAAATATGGTGAATGATCGAAATTATTACCAAATTTATATAAAAAATCAATCAATTTGACTTTATTGACATAGATGGAAGATGAACCAAATTAAGTATATAGTTCATAAAAGTGAATGCAAAGAGACTCAAACTTGAAGAGAGAGAAAATAAATCTGGGTCATGATTTCCATGAGAAGACTTTTCATTGTCTTTAACCTTTTCCCATTCTTTTATTAAAAATATGATGGGAATTTGAATAGACATCAAATATCTTACAAAATTTATTTCAAAATCAACAATGAAAATGATCAAATCTTATCATCGTCGCGTATATTGGCATATGTAATCATTTAAAATATTTATTCCATGATATAAAATTAAAACTTGAGAATCAAGCAAAGAATTATGATTTATGAAATCTACTATTTTTCAGATTTCTAAATAAGGATGAATCTAACAGTTATGATTTAAAAATCATGATATGCAACATTTTGCAGATAAAAATTGGACAATTAATTTATGTATATAAACATAAAAATCACGATTCAATCAAAAGATGTATGTATAATTGATTATACGTAGAGAAAATAAAAAACTTAGCTTTTGGTGGAGAACAACGCTTGTAACACGTTCCCACAGACGGCGCCAATCTGTTGAAGACAGAAAATGGCCACTGCCATTTTAGTGGCGTCAACAGCAGATAAATGATGAGGATGAGATTGAAGATGAAGATAAACATTCACATCAAACATATAAGAGACAAAGATTTTTAAAGTGGTTCGGCTATAAGGAAAAGCCTACGTCCACTGTTATTTTATTCCCAGGGGTTTACAATAGCACAATATGGTGTTTCTTGGTTCTCTCGGATCTCTCTTCATAGTTGTCCCTTTTGGCCAAGGGAATACATGTATTTATAGTAATGGGAGATAAAGAGATTCATTGTATGTAGACATTTATACATTATGTCTACATTCAACGAATCTAACTGTTGAATTGCTTGGTATGCTATGTGTTGTCATACAGTATAAATGTACATTAATGCTCATTAAATGCATAGTTATCCTTTGATCTTCCCGGTTGGTATGCTGACCAACTCTCCTCGGGTGCCGACTAATACTCCTCGGGTGTCGACTAACTCTCCTCGGGTACCGACCAACTCTCCTCGGGTGTCGAATATTGCCACGTAGGATGACATGTGTCCTTTTCTGATTGGTCCTCGTAGATGGAGAATTTTTGCGTTAACAATCACCAACTGCCCATCTATAGCAAAACATGATTTCTGGAATTTCTATACGAGTTCCATGGATTTGATTTAACCTATGCACCCCATTAACTATTCTCCATGTATTGGGGGCTATTCTTGCAGGAGCAACGTCAAAATATTGACAAAATTCCAGACATAGAGGATTGGGCGAAAAAGAAAATCCACACTCAGCAACAAAAAGACTGGGGAACCAATGTCCCTCAGCCAAACGAAAATAATCAGAAGGCTCAGAAAGCTCTTCTAGAACAACCCAGGAGGGAATAGAAAAATCAGAGCGAAACTTATCAAGAGATTCAACAGGGTAAACCATGATGAATAAAAGAAATGAAGAAGAAGGAAGAAAATCTTACAGAAAAAGAGTGGATCTGACGACAACGAACGATGGAAGAGATGAATACACATGAGAGAAAGAGACGACAGAAAACTCGAAGATACAAATTTGAAAAAGTATAAGACGATGGGATTTTCTGCAGCGTTTAAATACTCTACCTTGGGAAAAGGAAAAGTAATGATTACAAAAAGAGACGGTTACGTTACCGACGGCTAAAAAGACGAAAAGGGGTGCGGGAATCGAAGCGGACATAAAAATTCAAAAAGCCTGATTCTACGAATTTGGAAGGAGAAATAAATACGAAGGAAACACTCCTAAAAATCAGGAGGACCATTTAAAGCTACCATATTCCAAGAAAGATGTTACCTACTCCTCAAATTTCGAACTATGAAACATTGGGGGCTTCTGTTGATACCAAATTTAGTCTGCTGACATGGCTCAATAAAGTGAAGACACGTAGCAATCTACGTGGCAACGACAAACACTTCCGAGGAACTCACACGCTCCGAGGAACCATACTACAATGAGGAACACTGCTTCCCCGAGGAACTTATACGCTCCGAGGAACGAGAACTCTCCGAGGAACTCTTGAGCACCGAGAAACTTAGGCGGTCCGAGCAACTCAGGCGGTCCGAGCTGCACCTCGAACAAAGCATTAATAGAAGGATAACCAACAGTTTAACTGTTCATTAAATGCTTATCATTCAGACGCATACGCTTAAGGGGCATTGAATGTATTACCCTTTCATATGTACATCATTTAATGTATTACCCTTTCACATTATAGCCTCAGGGTTGTAAATACATTGTACAATCCTCATTGTAAAGGGACCGAAATTTCTTGAGATAACTTGTAGTCGAGAATTCCAATACAATCAGCAATAACATAACAGTGGACGTAGGCCATTCTTATAAGGCTGAACCACTTTAAAAATTCTTTGTCTCATTTATTTATATGTGATTGAATAATTAGATATGATCTAATTTTTTACATCAACAATGGGTTAAAATTACTAATGACCCGTTAAATTATATTGAATTCATAGTTGCCAACAACGAATATAAATTTACGGTTGCCAATCGCAAATTTAAGAAGTTAAATATTTTTGTAAATATGTTCAAAATTTTATTATTTTTGTAAATATGAATTAAAAATGCATTTTAAATGAAAAACTCTCCGGAATGCCTAAAATTCGAACCTAAAAACCATAAAACCAAATAAAAATATGAGAGAGAGAGGCAAATGAAAAAAGAATAAATTACCTTTTTAGCCCCTCTGCTATCGCTAAAGTTTTTAAATGGTCCCTTATCTTATGTTTGACTCAAGTTAGCTCCTCAACTATGTCACTTATTCCAAAAATATGATTACCTCAATAACGTTGTTATAATTTGATAGAAAAATGTCAAATTCTATTTCTACCCTCATTTGACACCATTTTTAGCCCATGAACAAAAATTCCCATCATTACTCTTCATTTTGGCCCTAAAATTACACTACTCACTCCATTATCTTGAAGACACAACCGTCTGAAGAAGAAAATGGTGGTTTATTGCTATTGCGGCCATTTGGCGGAAAGACGTACCTCGTGGACCCAACAAGATTCCAATATAACCTTTTTAGCTTGTCCAAGTCGTACTGAATAAGGTGACTGTGGATTTTTCATCTGAAAAGACATACTCAAATGGGTTCCTAAAGTTGGAAGAGTTCGAAAGAAAGATAAGCTGTTATGGATTGTCTTGGTGTTGTGTGTGTTTGTAATTTGGGTTTTGTTGTCTAGGTTTAAGGTTGGGTAATGCAAGTGTGAAGTGAAGTGAGGTATTAAATGTATCTGTTATTGTAATTTGTTTAGGGGTGGCAATTTTAGAACCGACACGAAAAAATGACACGGAAAGACTCGAAATTGACCCGAAATTGACACGATATGTCGTGTTCGTGTTTTTTTTACACGAAGTCGTGTTGTGTCATGTTCGTGTATGAATTATGAGTCGTGTCGTGTTATCGTATTTTTTAGGCATGAAATTTAAGAAATTCTGGTATTCGTGTCGTATCGTGTTTTTTTTATTCGGGTTGTGTTCGTGTCAATTAAAAAAACACGAATTCGTATCGTGTCGTGTTTGTGTCCGAACAAACCTTGTCGTGTCTGCCCGAAACACGACCCGTTGACCCGAATTGTCGCCCCTAAATTTGTTTGAATCAATGGATGAAATGTAAATTTTGTTTGAATTAATGTATGTTAATATAACTTTTTTGTAATCAATGAATATATTCATTACAATAAAAACAACCATATTCATTACCGCAACATTAAAACATCCAAAATAATTAAACATTCAAATAAGTTACATCCACAATAAATAAACTACTGAAATATTCACTACTGCAACACTAAAGCTGTTGCATAGAAAAACCAAAAAATATTAAAATCCAAAACAATTACATCCACAACAGGTAAACATCCAAAATAGCTAACCATCGAAATCTTCACTTCAAACTTGCAATTTGCGATTGTTGGATCTGAGTTTATTTCTTAACATGCATTTATAACAACTCAATGAGGGTACAATATCAAAAATTAATGATAACAGTTAACTTTGGATTTTGGATGTGAGACTTACGTTGGATTTCTTTTTAGGGATAGTGGTTGTTTATGAGAAAATCACATTTTGGCTGAGTAGAGAAGTGTAATTTACTCCAATTCTTTGGTGGTAGCATTGTATCCATCCATATTCTTTGGTATCATACCACGTGGTGTCCGGACCAGCTTGTATCCATCCATATATATCCCTTTTCAGAAACCTGTTTCACTTCTTCCATGCATTTGTTGAAATATTCTAGTGTATTTGCTTTGGCTCATTTCTAAAACAAATCTTATAATTATTTTCCCATATTCCTTCTTGAATGATTGTGGTAGTGCCTAATACAAAATCCCAGCTCACATTGGGGGACAATCAGTTGAAGAGCTGGTACCAAACCCTGTAAAAATAATGAATATGAGTAACTTTAAATATATTTACATGAAAGTAAATATATTTGCATAAAATAAATAGATTACCTTTTGCTGATCACGTATAAAAGTGAAATTTGCTTCATTTTCCATCCCAACATCATCACGCAAGAACTCTAAAAATCACATCTAAAAACTTTTACACTTTTTCTCCACCACAACATAAGAAAATGGTCAAATGCCATTATTTGCATCTGTACCCACAGCTGATAGAAGTTGACCAGGGTAGGGACCCTTTAGAAAGCATCCATTTGGTCCAATAATAGGTTTATAAGCTTGAAGAAATTATTTTTTGAGTGGTTCCAAAGCACAATAGATTCTTTGAAAATTGGGGTTCTCATCTTCAATGCTAGCGTCATTGACATGAATTTTAATGGTCGAATGAGACATAATTCTTTTCACTTTAGTACAATACCTCCCTCATCTTCGGAAGAAGCCAAGCTAATAAGCTCATCCGAGTCATACATTTCAGACATAAATCCCAAGTTATCTTCATTAACTCCCATATCCTCATCCATAGCCATCTTTTCTTTTTCCTTATTTTTATCTACTCCCCTCTCTTCACATTCAGACCTTGGACCTTCATTTTCATATTCAGTAACTTCTACCTCCTCATCTATATTCTCTCATATATTTTCTTCACATTCAGACCTAGGACCTTTATTTTCAAATTGTTCTACTTCTATTTTATCAAAATAAATCCCAAGTTCACTAGGATCAAAACATAAATCATCTCGAGGCATTTGTATGTACACATAAACTTTTCTATATGTAAGAAAACTCACTTACACATTTCCAAAACATCTACATCACTATCTATTTTATACAAACCAAACTTTAAACCCAAATCTGAATCATTGTACCAAAATTGGTTAGGATTATGACATCCTAATTCCCTAAGCATTTCAAATAAGTCTTGGAGGGACTCTCTATATGGATCACAAAAATTAAAATGGCTTACAACTCCACTTACATATGATTTCTCTGGTTTACCCTCAAAACAGCCGCTATGGTGCAACTCAAGAGTGAAATAAGGTTCACTTTCATCTATAATAACACATGCATAATGAAAAAAGGGTAAAAAAAAAAAAAAATTATAAGCCATGCAACATATTGGACATGCGAAAAAATGGGTTATTGTTGAATATCCTAATGACCAACAACAATGTGCCGATAATAGATTTCGTAGTTACAAAAATATAAAAAAAGTAGGCTTTTTGTCGTATAAGGTAACAATCAATATTAATGTCAAGCCGAACAAGAAAATAAATGCAACTAAACTTAACTCCAAGCTAAACAAATGAAAATTTCACATACCATATAACGTATTAAGGTCGACTATCAAATCTTCATAAACAACACAACACAACTTCCACATCATTTTGTCAAAGATTGATTTGAATGTTGGATTGAGCAATATAGTCAGCGTTTTTGCATGTATTTTGCATGTAAAATGATCAAGAATACCAACAGTTTGAAATAAAACGAATAAATACTATTTTACCCTTAGAACGGAATCCTATTCTTCTTGAGGGAGACTAAGGGTTCGTTTGTTTTTACCTCTTAAGTCTGAATCTGAACCATTCAGACTTAAGAGGTATCAAAAAGTGTTTGTTTTTTTAAATGATTAAGAGGTTAACGGTCATATTTGCCTCTTAATGATTAAGAGGTAGAGTTAGGTCTGAAGTCTGAATCTGAAGTCTGAAGTCTGAATCAGTCTAAATACATTCATTCAGAAGTATATTCAGACGTAAAAACAAACACATTTTTCAGATTCAGATTTCAGATTCAGTCTTCAGATTTCAGATTCAGATTCAGATTCAGACTTCAGATTCAGATAAAAAAACAAACGCAACCTAAGTTGAACACAGAGAGAGAGAGAGAGAGAGAGAGAGAGAGAGAGAGAGAGAGAGAGAGAGTTGAAATAAAAAAACAAGTACTCCGAACCGAACCAAAAGACATAAAGTTTGGACTCAACACAACGTTAAAGACTTAAAGTAGAGAGAGTGAGCAGTAGTGAGAGTCGGAGCCATGGCTTCAAAGAAAGCCGAAAATAGTAAGAAAAGCAAAAACAAGATGAAGAAAACAGAGTCAAAGAAGAAAAAGAATGATCCCCATTCTCGTAAACGCCTCAACTCGCCCGGGGTTCGACTCATCGGAGGCAGAATCTACGATTCTGAAAATGGCAAGTCTTGTCACCAGGTACTACAAATTTCTTAACTCTTATTTCTTTTCTTTTTCAATCCTTATTCAACTCTTGTTTGGTTGGTTGGTGCAGTGTAGACAAAAGACTATGGATTTCGTGGTCTCTTGCAATGCTCATATTGGGAACAAGCAATGCACCTCTCATTTCTGTCACAAATGCCTCTTAAACAGGTGCTCCCTATACAAACTGCAATGTACCTTCCCTTCATATTGTTTATATATCATTTCATTCATCTGAGTTGATGCAGATATGGAGAGAAAGCTGAAGCGGTAGCCAAATTAGGCGATTGGAAATGCCCCAAATGCAGAGGTGTTTGTAATTGCAGCAACTGCTTGTAAGTCTTTATTTCTATCAAATATCGATAACTATTCCATCATTCAAGTAATTTTGCATGTTTGTTGGCTATTGTAGGAAGAAGCTAGGTTTTCATCCTACTGGAATCCTCGTGCACACTGCAAAAGCAAATGGGTTTTCTTCTGTTTCAGATATGTTAATTATAAATGACCCTTTGAAGCCCAAAAAAGAGGAGGGTTCCTTATCGAACAAGCGGAGTGCTTCAAATGAGGTCCTTGATGTTTATTTACTTCTTTTTATTAGCCATATTGCTTTTGTAGAAGCCAGGTGAAATGTTGATCAGTGGCTTGTGTGCGTATAAACCTTTTTATTCCCTTCCTACAGGAGAGTGCAGTAGGTTCAAAAAGAAGATGGGTAAAAATGGAGGGTTTGCATGGAGAAAGTGATTCAAAATGTCAATCCAGAGCCTTAAAAATTAAGGGTAGTGAAAAGGAAACTAGAAATACCAAGTTGGAAAAATTAAGAAAGTCCAATGAAATTGACAAATCATTGGAGAACAGTAAAAATGATGGTGTATCCATAGAGAAAATTAGTAATACAAAATGTCGGACTCCCAAGGAAGTTCCCAATAAAAAAGAAATGAGTTACGGAAGGGCTGTTGGTGGACGGTTAATTAGGACGACCTCTCAAGTGTTGGTGCTTAATACAGTTTCTAAAAAGTCGAGCAAAATAGAAGCTAGTGAGACGGATATGGCCAATAATAATGCTGCAGCTGAAAGTAAGTCAGTGGATGAATTTCATAAGTTTAAGAAGAATACCTTGCAGGTCGATGGCAAAGATTCTGTTGTTGAAATCACACTGCCTCGGGGCATTGAACTAACCAGCCTAGATAATATCGACATTCCCGCAGAGGATATCGGGCATGCTTTGCAGTTCTTGGAATTTTGTGAAGCATTTGGACAGGTACAGTGAAATATTAATTAGATTTTGCATGCTCTGCTTATATATACATTTTTATATTGTACATTATTAATTATTGGTTCTTTCTGCTCACATATTAAATCTCACTACATATTACTATTTATTTTTTAATTCAATTCCTATCCATGAACAATGTTCTATAAAAAGGACTAGAAGACCGATTAATCCCCGCCTAGGAGGTAGAAGATTGACTGCCAAGAGTAATTGCGAATCGGCATAGAAACAGGTTAGCTGATTAATCGGCACAGGTTATTAATCTGGGCCTTTTTTAACAAAGAAAACTGAACTACAAAATGACAATGTGTTGTAGTTGAGTTATTGAAAAAGGGGAGATATAACAATAACAACGGAAACCCCACCCTTAAAATCTTTCATCACCTCCTCTTTCTCTCTTACTCCCTCTCTCCTTCTCACCACAAACCATTCTCTCACTCAAACTGCATATCTCTCTCTCTCAATAAGAAGACGTGCTGTTGAACTATATCTCTCTCGCATTCAAATATTGTTGCTGAAGTCTCAAACTCGTTTGTGCATTTAGTGTTTTTATCTACTAACGTGCTTAAAAGTTTTTTTTTCTATATGTAGAATAGAGAGAAAAAAAAATTCCTAGAAGGCCAGTGCTGTCTATGCAGCAATTGGTTTGTAGTAGAGAACCATTGGAGCCGTTGGCATATAGGCGGTACAGACCAGAGCTATGTAATTTTGGAACTCATACCTAATATCACAGTATTCCATCTTCAATGTTTTGACCATCTTCTTGTAATCTTCGATTCTTCTCTCACAAAAGTTGGCTTGAATGTGTGAGATTTGCCCCTGATAGAAGCCAAGAATTTGCCAAGAATTCTGTTGCACCAATGGGCATGTTCGTCCCTCCATCATTGAATTTCATCATCGACCTTTACAAGGGTTTCATAACCCAATTGAGGTCGATCGTGAGAGCTGTCTATAACTCGCAATGCAACAGTGATAAGACACAAAAATTATACACAACCATTATTAGCAAGGTTCTAAAAAGAGCGAGATGCAAGGCGGGAATGGGATTGGCACCTCTCTAGGCGTGCCCGTTTTTTTGTTTTTAAAGTTTTTTTCTATATAAACTAAGTATCCTTGGAAATTTAAGCTCCTAACAATTAATATTGATTAACTTCTAACATTACTAACATTTCTTCAAATTCTCATACATAAATAAAAGACATTTCCAATCAAAGCATTATAATATTTAAAATACTAATAAATTAATTAATTGCCCAATTTATAAGTATCATATTATATCCAAATTTATTTACACATAAACATTGGTAACAATACTTTAAAGCCCTACATTTTAAACATTACTAACATATCTTTAAAGTCCCATACATAAATAAAAATTGCTAACATTAAGACAAATAATAAAAATATTACACGTAATTTTTTTGTGCAATCGATATATGATTCCTAAAACAAAGAACAGAAATATTCCATGCAGAAAAAATAATGCATATAAAATTGAGTAACATATAAAAATATTACGCAAAAAAGTGCTACTATAATCATTGTATATATCAAGGTTCTAAAAAACGCGGGGCGTGACCAAGGCGTAGAGGCCAAGCCTTAAGCCTTAGAAGGCGTTTATGCATTTTTTAATATATTTTAATATTTTTTTACTATGACAAGGCTATTTAAAATACTAAATTGGTACATACATTAAAAATATGTTTAAATATTTGTAAATTAAAATACTATTTTTTTAAAATACAAAAAAAAAACAAAAAAATTTCGTCTTTTCACGCCTTACTTCTAAAAAACTCGCGTTTTTTCACGCCTTACCCCCAAAAAATGCACGTTTTTTCACGCCTTGCCCCAAAAAACGTTGACCATCGTTGACCACGCCTTGATCCACGTCTAGGGCCAAAACTTGGCGTATCTAAAAAGCCTCGCGCCTAGGCGCACCTTGGCGCCGCCTAGGCGCGTTTTTTAGAACACTGGTATATATACAGAGAAATATTTATGCATATGTTACATAAAAATAAATTTAATATATATTTCTATGTACTTTCGATGTGCGGAAAGACTGGGCAATTTTTTTTAAAACGAATATTTTTTTCCCTCGGTCCACTTTCTTGCCGCCTAGTGCCTAGGCGAGGCGCCTACCCCGCGCCTCGCGCCTAGGTGCCACTTTTGCGGCGCTAAGGCATGCCTTTAGAACACTGATTATTAGCACCAAAATTAAACCATGCTTTGATACCAATAAAGGTGAATGAAAGTGCAATAGAAAACCTAAAGTAAATTCATATTCATCACTTGTTATCCTCTAATGTGGGGTTACAACCATACTTGTAGGATCAAGGAAGTTCGGAATTCTAAACTCAATATGTTGCTTTCAATAGTTGTGAAATGGTATATTAATTTGATGTTTGAGTTGATATTTCTTATAGTTCCCCCCCTTATAAATTTTCCTTGTTTATCTTATCTTTTTTTTTTTCTGTTTTATTTATTTATTTATTTATTCCTCTCTAAATGTCAACTCAAGACATTTGCAGGATGCAACTAATTTGTGATACTTTATTTATTAAACCTCTATTTTGTGTTACCCGGTGTTCTTGATTAATATCCCATTTTATTTCCTAAAACCTATTTGTTGTTATTTAGGTGTTTGATATAAAGAAAGGGCAGCCTACTCTGTTACTTCAAGAAATAGCACGTGATCAAAGTTCACGTCAAAAACACAATCCATTAATTGTTCAGTTTCATATTAAATTGCTTTCTATGATACAAGGGAATTCAGGAAAAGAGTATGTTGCTCAACTGTAGTTAATTGGCATACTCTATACAATGTTTCATTAGTTTGTGAAACTGTCCTAAGCGAAACTTTTATGCAGATATTCCTCCTTAAAAACTGGAGGTAGAAATTTTTGGCTGGAAGCTCTTAAGAAATGCATATCTGAATCCCAATATCCATCAAAAGAATTGCTGTTGGATTGTTTTGTTGTGGACCTTGATGGATATGAGCAGTTAAACTCTTCCAAAAAACTCAGACTCCTGAATTTCTTATGTGATGAAGCTCTTGGCACATCGTAAGTGATGATTTGTTTCTAAAAGATTCATATTCATCTATTTCTAATTAAATGAAATAATTTCATTTTTTTTTCTTTTTTTGGTGTTACAGGGAGTTAAGGAGTTGGATTGATCAACAAAACTCAGAATTTGAAATGGAAAAGAAAGCAAAAGAAAAGGATCTTGCTGAGAAAGAGAAGGTAATTCATTCAAAGTTGGAACCATGTTTAGAATGGCATACTTAATGTTAATCTTACGGTTTTTTTTTTTTTAATTTCAAAACAAATGCTTTGCATAGGTGAAGAAGAAGAAGTTGCAGGATGAGGTGGCTAGTGCTATCCTCGTTAAAAATGGTGTTCCTCTTTCCATTTATGAACACAAGAATCTTGTCTTGAAAGTAAAGGCTGAAGCTGCGAAGAAACTAGAAGAAACGGACATAGGGACAAAGAGTATGTTATAATTTCTAATTTTCATGAGAGAAAATTATTTATTTCCAATTTCCAAACAGTTCATAAGTTTAGGGTATTGATTGGGTTCTAAAAATTAGTGGCGTGATCCATGAAGCCAAAATAGATCAGTGGGCTCAGCGTAATTTACCGTCTTAAATTGTTTATACCTTATATTTTCTTTTATTATAAATTGTATAGTTAGTGGGCATATCCCTTAGAATATGCTCTATTTAGTTAAGGAGTGTAAAAGCTTCCATGGTGATGCAATGGCATATGTCACTTTCATAGTGTCATCCCCCACCACCAAAGGGATTAGAACATTTCTGTATTAGTTAGGATATTTTTGGAATATTCACTTTTCCTCGCTCGATATATTGTATCCACTTTTTGGAAAAAAAAATGACATTAAAGTATACTTTAGAGAGTTTTTTTTTCCTTCTTTTGGGGGGGGGGAGCGAGGCATTTTTCTGTATATGGCAGATCATCTGGTCCACAGAAACACATGGTCATCGAATGGAAAAGCCCAACAGTACTTATTCATATCACTTTCACCTTGCCATGATGTTTGAATTTGCATCATAGTTGCATGCAAGTTTATTACTTAGAATGCATTGTAGCTGACAATTTACTTACCATTGCCCAAAGAGAAACAGAGATCAGATGCTGTTAGATCAGAGCCTATACTTTTGGATGCAAATGGTCGCATATTTTGGAAACTGCGAGGCTACCCGGGTAAAGTGGATGTTCTCCTTCAAGGTTTGTGCTAACTTCATATTTGAACTTTTGTATTGTTTCTCCTATAATTTTGGGTGCAAAAGTTCTCATTTTCCCACTAATTTACAGATGTTGGGAATGGGGACCTGCTTACAGTTAAAGAAAAATGGTTTACCTATGATGTTCAAGAAAAAGCAATGGTTGAAAAGTATATTTCATCTTCATGGTACTCTGTTTTTATCTATTAAATTTTGGCACTATTGTGTTTTTAGAATTTGTATTGTGGAAAGCTATATGGGCATTATATATGAAAACTAGGGTGTACCCGTGCCGATGGCACGGCGATAAATTTGTTCCCGTGATATTTTGTATCCGTGCCGATGGCACGACAATAAATTTGTACCCGTGCTGATGGCGCGCTCATAATTTTATCCCGGTGCATTTCTATTAGCAACCTATCATTAACGATATATCATTAAGATTTAATGGTTCATGTTCTTAATTGTTTTTGTCGTGACAATTTTTGTATATTTTCACCGATGGCACGATGAAAATATTTTAATAATTTATTATTCCTCAAATTTATAGTTTTAATCGTATAGAGTAGTTGGAAATTTTAAATGCAAAAGGAAAATCGACACATTGATTCGAAATTGACATTTTGAAAAGACGTATATATGTCGGGATTTACTTTCATGAACGTGTCATATTTGTTTTAAAATTTTGACTTTTGTTAGTAGGTACAAAATTAAATATTGTAAAAATTAAATATTGTAAAAATTTTATGGTTATTATAAAGGCAAAGGAGGTACAAAATTAAATATTGTAAAAATAATGAAAACATAGGCCAGTGTTTATTAAAAAAATGATGACCAGTTTTTTTATTTAGTATAACTAACGTCAACTTTTTTTAAATAAATAATGGAACGTTTTTTTTTTATTAACGTCCATTTTAATAGTAAGATAGTATATATATATATATATATATATATATATATATATATATATATATATATATGTATATATACCAATATGTATACACCTAACACAACCACACAAAACATATATATTGCTAGGGGTGACAATTTTAGACACGATACAATAACACAACATGCAACGACACAAACTTGACCCGAAATTCATATGGTATGTTGCGTTTGTATCAGGTTCATGTCGTATTTTTTAACACAAAGTTGTGTTGTGTTCATGTCACATTCTAAATGAGTGATGTTTTTGTAACGTTAAAAAATATGAATTCGTGTCATATCATATTCGTGTCTAAATGGTGCTCATCGTGTTTATTGTATCATGATCGTGTCTAAATGCATACTCGAGAATTACACTATACCACATACACACAGTCACACCCAACATAATACATCTATTATACACCCATACACACACAATACATCCATTTTACTCTGTCTTCATGGGTTTGTATTTATAGAGACAAACTTGCATATGCCTTCTTATAGAAACATAATGAATATAATCGTTCAACAATTAAAAGCAAAACTTCTTTTTACATGGAGAAAAGCAAAACTTCTTTGAGGTTACATGAATATACTTGTTCACTATTTTCCTTTTTGTAGAGGTACAAAACCTCACTATCTCAATACCTGGAAAAAAGAAATTGCAAGATAAGATTACATAATTGTTTCACGACAATTAAATTGTAAAAAATTAAAAATTATTCCACTTACTAACCTGGAGACCTGAAAATCACCACATACCTCACAGTACCCCCATAAACAAAATACTCCAATGCATACCTTGACATCCCTGCTCATTGAAGTGAATATAATACCATCCCCGCTGCTGCCATAAGTTTCACCTGATCAACACTGGTAGACAAAGAACATTGAAGACTCAACCTTCTTTAAACTGATATAAACAAAATACTTCTTTAAACTAATATAAACATAATACTTCGTGCTTCTTATTGGACTTACTAAACTGAATATAGAACCCATTAGTTATGGATGTTAAACATTTTTCAACTTTTTCACGTGGTCTTAACAAAAGGTGGGGTTATATATAAAAAAAAAAACACCCACCCAAAATCCTTAATAAATATATAAACAACACAGATTTATATTCTCAAAACAGGGGAAGAAATGAGACCGAAAGGACCAAAATCTGGTAGATGCTCCAACCTTCCCACACTCCTCTGCTTTGGGTCAAACTTTAGTAGATGCAAATTTTTCCAATCTTCCCACATGCCTTTTAGCTGTATCAGCACATGATGTCAGTACATGGTGATAATTTGGTGTTGGTGTCCTCGCACTGTTGACCGTATTTTTCATTCCATGACCCCAAAAAAGAAATAAGAAATATAAGTGAATAACCAAGCTACTAAGACTCAAACACACTTTAAAGTGTGTAAAATTAATAGCCTATATAAACAAACCCCTAAATTTAGATCCACAAACTTCAACACAACCAAAAAAAATCATGAAAGGAAGAGGCAAAGTTAAGAGAGAGCATACCTTAATGCAAATTAGAACATGATTAGGATTCAATCTGCACAAAAATTGTAATAGATGAGTGAAGAGGAGTGAAAGAGAAAGGGTTTGAAATTAAAGAAACAAACCTCTTTGCATTATTGAATTTTCCCAATACACAAAGGATAGCCTCAAAACAAACTTTTTCACTGGGATCGAGGAGGAGTTAATAGACCAAAGAATTGAACTGAGATTTAATGTCTGGCCTTTCTGTATACACAACATTTTAGCACTTTCCAACCATTTCATCCTTCAAAAATAAAATTGCTTGTTGAATAGTAAGTATACAGATACACATACCATCCAGTGCCCGAGCTCCAGATACTGTATGACACAACCTGGCTAGTGCAACTCGAGCAAGAACGTGATGCAAATGGAGAACATCCTGCAAATTCCCTGATTCATATAGAATCTAAACAACTTATTACCGATAACCACATAACAAAGTTAGTTGTTATCGGTGGTGATGATGATAATAGGGATGAACGTCAATATACCTCCAGGTTGTACAAGCTTTCCATCACGAACAAAAGAATGATACAAATTAGATACATGAGGAAAGAAACTACAGCATCCCTGTTTTGAAACACGGGTGAAGCCTTGGGGCTCCATGAAAAATGTTAGATCTAAGACCTGGTTACAAAACATCAATAAAAGACACAAACAGGAGAGCGAGATATAGGGGAGAGAAGAACCTGTTAAAAATTAAAAAAAAAAATAGAAGGGATGGGTTCACTTTTTCTCCGGCGAGCTCCATGGCAGTGAGATCCATGATGGCGAAGAAGATGAGTTCACTTCTTCTCTTCTATCCTCCTTATCGTCTCAGCCCTAAACCCCCAAACCAACAATGGCTGCATTCATATCTAAATACACGGTGAGAGAGGTTTACGGAGACAGAGAAACTATTGTGCTTCCTTTCCAAGAGACACAGATAGAGAGAGGGAGTGTTTGCGTGAGGATTAGAAGATAGAGGAAAAACATGGAGACCCAAATGAGTGAGTGTTTGCGTCTGAGGGAGTGTCGAAGATGGAGACCGAGATGAGAGAGAGGGACTGTTTGCGTGTGATAGCGAGAGAATTAAACATTGCATCTGATTTGTTGCGTGTGATATCTTCTCGAGCCACTCACACAGAGCGTGTGTCAGACTTGTGGAAGTAATCAAACTTCTAGCCACGTGGCATAATTTCAAGCCATTGGATTCAAAGCCCTCCCATTCAATCTCAGCCACCAATTGATAAAGACCAAACCATAATTTCAAGCCATTGGATTATGTAATTCCAAATAGGAACTTGGTGTTTGATTAAAAATTTTACAAAAAATTGTTCACTTTCATGAGAAGTTGAACAATGGAACAAGAGTTGAGCGACTTGGTTAGACATTCTCTTGCTGTTCCAGTTTTCAACGGAATCCAGTTATTTGGGGGCTACCGTCAAAAATGAGGAAAAGATGGAGCACATGCCACTCGTTAGAGAATTGTTTCCATAGAATATAATTGCACTCAAACATCACAACCTGAAAATGAGTAAAAAGTTCTCACTGAAAAAATTTGACACCAATAAAAAAACCTTTTATTTTATTCTAAAGTTGACATCAATGGAATCGGTGATGCTTGATTGTTTATTTCTTCATTTTAACTGGGAATTACCAGAACAATAGAGTAGATATTTTAATGTGCCCAGGAAGATTTTTCATGTTTGGAAATGTGTTTTCTTTTATAGGTGCTGTTAACATACTAGTGGGACTACTGAAAGAAAGCAACAAAGGCTGTGCAAGTGAAAGGTGATTTTCTCTCCACTGTTTATTGAAGTACACTCAAGAAAGCCTTTTGTCAATTAGTTAGGGTTGTTTTTATGAATATATTTTCCCATTCCCAACTGTTAAGCGCAATGTCCTTGCTTAAACCACATAATACCATGTCATTTTTGACAATCTCTCACCACATCAATTTAGGTCTTTCTCTACTCCTAAAGTTATCAATACTAACTTAATCTCTCTTCCTTACGGGGCACTAAGTGGTCTAAAGTTGACGGGTCCATAACATCTAAGATGATTTTCTCTCAATTTATCTTCTATAGGAGTTATTTCTACTGTTTCACTTCATTTCTAATTTTATCCTTTCAATTTTACCACACATCCATATTAACATCCTCATCTCCGCCGCACTCATTTTTTTGCACTCTTTACCAGTTAAATTCAACTAGCCTTGGCAAACTATATCTTATTGCAATTGTTCTCTGTAGTATTCTTCATCACTGCCACTTGTAAAATGCATGCTGACAATAACATGAAAATAAAGATGCTTACCATTGATCATCCTGTGAATGGAATTTCTCCTAGCTATTGAAATAGTCCACCTATATTTTCCTCGATAAAGAAAGGTCGTACCCAGTGCACACAAGGATCCCGCTTAACTGCAGGGTCTGGGAAAAGTGGGAGAGGCGGATGTCGGCACCCCCCATATATGGAGAGGTTGCTCTCATATCTCGAACTCGAGACCAACCGTAGCTTAGGCGAGGGCATTTGCCATTGCACCAAGGTATCCTTTGTGAAAATTGGGTGGTAGGTGGAATATCAAAGGTATTTTCACATGAAGGAAGCATATTTTCAAAAAATAATAGAAACAAAGGCATGTTGATTATTTTTTTTATGACGGGTAACAAAAATAGGTGATGCCCTATTGCTCCTCTTTTCTCTGCTCCCTTCTGAGCAGAAAAGATTCGATGGGGAAAGAAAGGGAAAAATAGCTAGAAGGAAAACAAATTCAAAAGGAAATAAATTTATTTGCTGTCGTTTTTTTCGCTGAAGCTTGTCATTAATTTGATTCCATAATGTTATCTAATTCTAGAATAACTTTTAGGTATGGTTGGTGTTTGTAGGTTGTGATACATTTGGTGCATATGAACTGTCAGCAGCCTGACTAGTAATCTTAAATTTTGAATGCCTGCAACTTTTGAATCTTTTGGAGGGCTAATTTGCATAAACTTTTTAAAGTAAGATATAACAAAATTTGTTTTTTGCTTGCAGGAATCTTAGAAATGAATGGGAAGTTTTTGTCTACATGTCCTTGTATGTTAGGATCGTTTCCTGGGGAACCTGCTTGCTCTTTTTGTGGTTGGTCGACTTTTTTGTTGGATTGCAACAGGGAATGTAGAGTTATATGAATATATGAACTTGAAAACTTTAGTTGTTGATCCATTTTTAGAATAGAGCAAAGCATTTATGGAATTCGAAGCTAAAGATGTACCGCCTTGTGGTCATTTCTCTTCAGGGAATGTGTGTTTTAACCTCCTAGTCTATCATGAAGCATATGGGGTTACTCTTTTGGTTGTTTGGATTCTCGTTGTGAATTGTATTAGTCTTCTGTTGGTTTGGTGTCATTTTGGGATTTTTGCATGATTTCCTTAACCCTACTTCTCTACTATACAAAGAGAAGTAGAGAGGAGAGAGATCACCTTGTACTTTCTCTACTTAGTGAAAATCAAACAGATTGCAAGAGTCTTAATCTGACTGAAAATGCAACATAGTGTATACTAGGTCATGATATTGGTATTTATGAGAAAATATTGAATACAACTGTAATATGATGACCCATACTGTAAATTATTTGAAAAGCTGGGAAAGAGGAGTTGGAAGAGAGAAATATACACATTCTCAGATATTCTAATTTGTTGACCCACCTTTAAAGTGAGTTATGGTAACACTCTCGCTCTATTGGTTTCATAAAAATAATAAATAAGTAGTTGTGTCGCGCTCTATAGTTTTCAATGTTTCAACTTATAGGGTGAAATGGCCATTGTGCCCCACTTTGAAAGTGGGAGTGGGTCAATAAATTTAACTCAGAAGTTTTATATTTGATACCTTGTCATATGTCAACAACTGTATTCAATATTTGTTTGGTAATAAGAGGTTCAAAACAGGCAAAATGGCATCGAGTAGGGGTGGCTTTACAACTACTTGTTAACACAACGCAAAGATAGCTGGTTTGGCTCAAGTCTTTACAGGGTTGGGTCATTAATAGGTTTACCTGATTATATAAATTGGTAACACGTATCTGGTTATACATAGTAGGAACTCGCTAAAAGTGGTGATACGAACCACTATATGAACAGGACATTACACACAATTGCCTTTGACTATTACATAGTTGTTTGTATACGAGCACGGCATTCTTGCCCCCCCCCCCCCCCCTTCCCGCCTCATCGGAGTTCCGTTTTTTTTTGTGTGCTTTTATGTGATGATAGATTTTTTAAAACAAAATAAAAAAGTTTGAACTAAACGTGTATTAAAAATATTCAAGGAATTATTTGGTATATATTCCTTAAATTAAGAAGGGTGTTAAGGGCAACCAAAAAATAACTCCCAAATATTACAAGTCTATTTTTACTATAAAATACGACCTTAATTTAGTTTTTACTTTAAAATACCACATTGAGGGGCACCACATATTTAAAGTGTAAAAAATCATTTTATCCACTTCCTCTCCTTCTCTCTACACATTTAAACCTCTCAACTTCAAAACCTCTTAACTTTAACTACAAATTAATCTCATTATTTAAACCTCCAAAGCTTCAAAGATGTTCATCAAATTATCATCCAACACTATACAAGCAAGATGTTAGTCATTAAAACATATATAATAGGCATTGTTTGATATGTTATTCATTATACAATAAATATATATACTATACAAAAGACATTGTTAAACTTATGAAAAACATGTTAAACCTATGAAAAATATGTTAAACAATAATAATGTGTTAATTTTTGCTGCAAAGAACATTTAATACCCCTCATATGTTGAGAAAACACCCCATAATCAATGAATCCTAGCGTACAAAATTCTAGCTAATAACCCAGTGGTTCGGTATCCCGACCTCGAGTAAAGACACTATATTCGTCATGTTTGTCCCGAACTAAATATGGTATGAAAAATTAGATTCAACCTTCATTCGGTATAATTACTCCAAGTATATGCATTTAATTCGTCATAATTAACCTGAGTATATGCGGTTCATTTGGTATAAATATAATTACCCTGAATGAGACTTTTCAACAACAAATATATATATATATATATATATATATATATATATATATATATATATATATATATATATACACACACACATTTCATTCAGCATAATCACCCCGAATATGTGCATTTAATTCGGTATAATCACTCCGAATATATGCATTCCATTCGACATAATCATCCCGAATGAAAATTTTTCTCCCTGAAAATCATCATCTTCTTTAAGGGCCAAACCCCAAACCACTGGACGATTTCTGCGATTTTTCATAATCACCCTATATATATATAGTCAGACTCTCCAACATACTTCCTAGCAACATACCCTTTTTTTAAAATAGTAAAAAAAATAATTTTGATATGATATTTTTATATGGATTCATAATATTTTAGTGTGCCACTGTAAAAAAAATCAACTGAAAATAATATATATATATATATTTTTTTTTAAAATAGGTCAAAAAACTGGCAATTTTTATCTTTTAAAACTGTCAGTTTTTTTACCTATTTTTTGAAAATATCAAAACACATTATTTTGATATGAA
Organism: Sambucus nigra; assembly: GCA_949130495.1. Lineage (NCBI taxonomy): Eukaryota > Viridiplantae > Streptophyta > Magnoliopsida > Dipsacales > Adoxaceae > Sambucus > Sambucus nigra. The sequence continues at coordinate 370,443,905 of OX422212.1, forward strand.
TATTTTTACAGGGGCACATTGAAATATCATGAACCCACATAAAAAATATCAACTCAAAATTATTCTTTTACTATTTTAAAAAAATAAGTATGTTCATAGGTATATTTAACGAGGTATATTAAAGAACCTAACTCTCTCTCTCTCTCTCTCTCTCTCTATATATATATATATATATATATATATATATATATATATATATATAATGTGATTTGAGGAGTTTTCATTTACTTTTGAGGTGTTATCATTGTTTTTTGGGAGAATATCCATTGATATTTGAATATTTAAATAGCAAACCCTGATTTTTTAATAATGTTGAAGACAGTTAGTTGAAGATGGTTTGTTGGATTAATGGAGACAAAGTTCTTGACTTTTGTGAAGAAAATAAATGGAGAGTTTGGAGTGTAGTGTAGAGAGAGATAATGTATGGTATTTTGTATTGAAAATAGTGTGTAAAAAATATATATATGATGTGGTGGCCCTTAGCAGAATTTTTTTTTTTCCTCGTGGTATTTTGAAGTAAAAGTTGTGGTGCCCTTAGAAATCCCCTAAACTAATACAACACATTGTATGCCCAACACGAGAATGCCTAATATATTTGGCATAAAATGGAATGAAGATATGACTATTAATAAAGTAGTTAAGTTGTGACAAACCCGTACAGGACATTTAGGGTGATTTGCCCATTACGTGAGCCTTCTTATTAAAAGACCCTCTCTCGTTTAATTATAAGATTACAGTTTTACCCTCGTTAGTGAAGTGCACAAATATCGTTTATTTATTGAAGCCATCTAATAGATGTATCGCCTGGAAGTCATCGGATCAATGAGCTTGGGATTGGAGTTTGTGTTAATCTTCAATTGATACATATGTAGTAAGGATGCGTTTTTTTTTTTTTTGTCTGACGTCTGAATTTGAAAATTCCGTTTGCTTTTATATAAGAATGGACCTTTGAATAGACATATTTAGTAAGATTTGTTATTCAGATTCAAAGTTAATTTTACTTCTTAACCATCCAGAGATAGTTATAGCAGTTAGCCTCCTAATATAAAAAAAAAATGTGTAGTTATTCTTAAAGATTCAAACTTAAGAGGTAAACACAAATATCTGTATGCAACATCCTGAAGGCGTTTAATATCTAAACACCATGGCCTTTCATTTGCATTTTTACTTTTCATCTGTGTGGATTCATGATATCTGAATTATATGATGTGTATATATTAAATCAACTCTGATTGTTTTAATTTTTTAGAAAAGAGAAAAGTAAAGTTTGCAAATATTTTGTTAAATCAAGAAAGGTTGATTTAAACAAAGAAACAGAACATAAGAGTTGTTGGTGATATCTAGGAGAAAGATAAATTATTGCATTGCATTAAGTTGTATCATTAAGTGTGGGTGTGTCATCTAGGATAGCACACAACACACAAATACTTCACTAAGAACTAGGATACAATAGGCACTGAGCCAACCTGCGCTAAGGAAGCTAAAGGGAAGGCTAAGACGTGAAGATAGCAAAGTGAATAAGAGATACATTGTGAGGATAATTTCGAAAGAGCAACCAGAGCGCAGAGAAGCTTGGTCGAGATAGGTAATAGCTTATTCTGATTTATCTTATTTTGAGTCTTGTTGCATGTTTGTATAATCGTTCCTATTTCGTTTCGTTTTAGTGGAAGTAGATTAGGTTGACTCTTAGGAAAGTCCGTCGTTTTTTTCGGGGAAGGGTTTTTCCGACGTTAAATAAATACCGCGTGCTTTACATTTTTCGCATATCACCTCACACGAAATGTAGGTTTAAATAAATAAAAACTCGCCTAAAAACTGAATAGGTTATTATTTTGTAAATCACCTAGATTTAACAAAGATAATAATTTGTATTTTTAATTAACTTTGGAAATTAAATTTGTTTTTATAAAGTTAACAATTCAAGAAAAGTTTGAATTGGTCCCTCTTAGAATAACCGGTAAAACTCATAGGTAAATTACGTTTACTCGACAACCGTTTACTTCTGCACATAGTATTTTTGCGCATCGTTGGGTGCTTTCAAGTGGTATCAGAGCTAGACTTTAAAAAGATCTATTTTTCAAAATTGTTGTCAAACCCTTTTTACCTTGTTTTAATGGAAGATTCTAGTAAGTTGCTTAGGTTAGGAAATTTCAGTAGACCTCCTATTTTTGATGGCACGAATTTTTCCTATTGAAAAATTAGAATGATAGATTTTATTCAAGGCACATTAGGAGATGATGTTTGGGAGTTAATTGAAAATGATTATAGGCGCCCCACTACTCCTATAGCAGAAGGTATCACTATTTGTAGAAAACTTAGAACATCTTAATTAAGTGTTGATCAGAAAAGGATAAGCATTTCAATAATTAGGGCAAAAATGCGATTTTCATAAGTGTGAGTGAAAATGAATTAAAATGTATACGTCATTGCACTACTAGTAAAGATGCTTGGGATACTTTACTGATTGCACACAAGTGTGACGATAGAGTAAAGCAAAGTAAAACGCAAATATTGGTTCAACAATATAATATGCTAGTTATGAATGGCAATGAACCATTTGATGATTTTTATATGCATTTGACTGATATTATTACCCAATTGCATGCGAATGGTATTGAATATTCTGATAAAGATGTGTGTTCTAAAATTCTAAGTTACCTTGCACCTAGATTTGATCATAAACGCTATATCATTGAAGAGATTAATGATCCATTTCTCATACCTGAATTGCTAAGCTCTAAATTGAGAACTATGAAACTTGAATCAGCCTTTAGGAAGACTATTACATCTTATGCTAAGAATGAGCTGACCAATACTTCTAAAGTTGCTTTTAAAACTGCCTATCCTAATAAATATAAGCATAAGGTAGTTAAACAACAATTTGAGTTGGATGATAACTCTAATGTGGAATCGGATGAAATTGATAAGATTGACAATCAACTTATTATTATGTCCTCTCAATTTAAGAAACTTTTGGAGCACAGAAATGTTATTGCTAAGAGACGTACGCAAGTGATTAATCAATCTAGTCAGTTCACCCGGCACCATAATAGAACAACAAAGTGAACTTCTGATTATGATGGTAAAAGTAGTAAGGTTGATAAATTTGAATTGGCTTATCACAATTGTGGGAAACTCGGTCACTTTATTGCTGAGTGTAGGTCTAAGCCACATTCCAAGCATTCTAAACAACACAAGGCGCACATAACTAAAACTTGGGATGACTCTTCTGATTCTGAATCAGAAGATAACTAAGGAAATTCTTAATCAAATTGCCTTACATTTTCAGGAGAAGTTTATGACTATTGCGAAGGCGTGTACTTAGCAGGAATGACTAATTCCGAAGATAATGAAGTACTTCATTTGATTGATGTTGCTAAATATTTGTTAGCTAAAAAACCTTCTATGCTTGAATTAACTTCTTCGTTTGATGCTAAACGTGCCTTATATGATACTAAATCTGATGATAGCAATACTACTCACACGGACACAAATGATCGTGAAAATTTTATTGGCTATGATGATTACTCAGAATTGTATGTCAGGACTTTGCAAATAGACAAGAATTATCAAACTTGGTTAAAATGCTTAGAGAATCAATATAAGACAGTTCAACAAAATTCCATTAAAATAATGAAAAACAATCACTTTATTTTAAATTTTAAATTATGACTTTAAATGAAAATTTGTCCTCTTTTGAAGGAAAATATAATGCAGCGCTTTTGCAAGTTGAAAAATCAAAACAAGTTTATGAAACAGCTTTTAAAATGTGTCGTAGTCGTGATATGAAATGTTTTGACCTTGACAAATTGCTTGTTGAACAACGATATAATGGTGATACTATAGGATTTGGATATGAGGGTCCTCTTGACCAAACCCTTTTCTTCTTCATTTCTGCCAATATTTTGATATTGTTCCAGCGAGAGTAGCCCCCAATACCTTATGGGTTGTCAATGGGGTGAATAGATTAAATGAAATCTATGGGACCCATATTGGGATTCCATAAATCATGTTCTGCTATAAATGGACTATTACAGGAGATAATACTTATTGTTTAAAAACTAGATGGGCCAATAAGGCTTTAGTGTTAAATTTGCCCGATTCCAATAAGCATCATTGGGATCATGCTTTTATAGTCAAGAATTGGCAATACGCTCCACTTGAGAATGGAGTGGCCTACCATGGTCCCAGGTGCCATCGGTTAGGGAATGAGATCGGTTGTTATTTCAATACTTCGCCTTTCTTTTCTGATATATGCTAAGTGTTGCTATTTATTGCTTTTTTGTAAAAGAACGTAAGAGAAAGTGTCCTAAGCGGGGTGAAGTGAATTTGGAAGAACTCAAATTCTTGTGGGGTCTACACCAAAGGACATGAGAAAATCATCCCCGATCAGCTTCTATTTTGCTAGAGTATAAAACTTCCATCACCTCCTTTGTAGCTCGGCCAGCAGTTGTTGTGCCTTTAGTTGTAATTGATTTGGAAAGGGATCTAGTGTATACTTCCTCGACCACTGAATCTGCTGGTGTTAGTGCGAAAGTTGGCACTTCTTCCTTTTTTTGATTACGATCTTACCTTAGTTGTCACCATGGGAAAAAAGAAAATTCCTAACCTTTTGGAGGATGATTCAACTATTGGTGCTAAGAAATCAGTTGATACCAACACCCAAAAGAAGAAAGTTAATGCTGGCAAAAAGCCCCCAGGCACCAAAGGTGATGAGTCTCCTCTCAAGAGACTAAGAAGAGGTCCTGCTGATAAGCAGGTTAAGAAGGTTGTTGATGACGACCAACTGGGATTGGTTGGTAAGGTTCCATCTGCTACTGGCTCATCTGTAGCCTTTAGTCCTAGATTAGCTAGGAAGTTGATCAAATTTGGTGCCCTTCTGGACCATAGATCTGTTGTTGGTTCAATGTCCCGATCAAAACTATCGCAAAGAGCTACTCAGAGTTTAGCCATGGTAAATTTTAATATTTGAAATTAGTCAAAAATTGTTCATATCTTCATTGATTTTGTACTGACTTGGTTCTTTTCTTGCAGTTCTTGGTTGATTACAACCAAATATTGGAGAAGGACGATCAGTTGCGTTTTTTTCAGAAGAATTTGAGGAGGCCTTTTAAGGTCTTATAAAATCTTTTGAGGAATTCAGGCAAGCTTTGGAGACAAAGAAAAAGCCTTGGGAGGAGAAAATCAGAGTGGCCAAAGAAGCACAATAAAAGGCTGAGAAAACTCTGACTGTGGCTTCTTTGGCCTATGCTCAAGCTGAGCACAGGGCAAAGGCTGGCGAAGAGAAAGTATCCAAATTATTTGTTGACCTTACTGTTGAGAAGGCCAAGAGAAAGAAAACCAGAGAGGATTCCTTCAACAAGGGCTGGGATAAGGCCATCTCTACCACTTTTGCTCAAATAGCTTACGCCAAGAAGAAATTCTTCAAGAAATGTTGGTCGACGGCTTTGAAGGAAGTTGGCGCTGTTGAAGACTCAGAGTTATTTCTGAGGCATAATCTAGACTCCCCCCCCCCCCCCCCCCCACACACACACACACACAATCTTGATGATGAGATTGATAATGATGCGGGCTTAAGGGAATCCTTTATGGCCATTGAGTCCATTATTCCTCCATCCAAGCAAGATAAAGCTCCAGTTGATTATGTTGCCCCTCCTGCCGACCAGAGTACAAATCATGAAGCTGAGAAGGATAAGAAGAATGTGTAGACTTATTCGGCTTATGGTCTTTGTATTTTGAACCATTATTTTATTTTATTTTTGTCTTATTATGATGTACTTGTAACGTTCCCATTTATCAATGAAAGAACTTCTTCTTCAATTACTTGCCACTTTTTGAGATTGAGTTACTATTCTGCCTCCTTTTATTATTGATCAAATGTTACTTTATCTTTATAGTTTATTGCCAAGATGGAACAATTTACCCCCACTAACTCCGACCTGCTTAAATGCTGCAACAATTTATTCAAAACTAGCCATTTGGATTTGACAGATGAAGAATTAACAGACTTGCTTGGCGCAGACGCTTCTGATCAAGCAAAGGATGCATATATATATCTCAAATATATTCTTGATCGGATTGTATCCAATAATGGTTCTTACTTTGAGATGATTGAAGATTTACAAGCATATCATAATGAAAGAAAAATGTTACTGCGCGCTAGCTATGAAGCCAAATACAAGGCACTAAGCGAAGAATGGAGTTTTGATGATAAACTTGAAAATATGCTTCTGCCTACAGAAAAAAGGAATTCTTTTTTAACAGAGAGGTAGATGAAGATCAAGAAATTGCTAAGCTCCTGGAAGAAGAGAACAATAGACTCCGAAATGAGCTTGATACTTTAAAGAAATCTTCTGCTACTGATATTGATAAAGGGGCTTCCTTTTTGGAGAAGGAGAATGCTAAGCTTGTGGAGGAACTTGAGACTCGAAAGAACCTCATCCCTGGACAATCCTGTTTTGACTTGGTAGGTTATTACTCTTGTTGTTGACCAAGTGCTGAGGATTGTAATCTTATTTTTACTTGGTCAAAGCTCTCATTTATTGTTGTCGACCAAGTGCTGAGGATTATAATCCTGTTTTGACTTGGTCAGGGCTGAAGACCAAGAGATATATGTGTTATTTATGTTCTAGGGGATGTATATCATCACCGTACTCCGATGAAAAAATCAAAAAATTGAAGGACTAAAATCAACATTTTATTGATACTCAAATAAAAGCAAAAGAAATACAACAATGTCAATCCTTTGAATTACTAATAATACTTTCGGAGGTGCTCGGCATTTTAGGGATTTTTAAATTCCTTGCCATCCAAAGTCTCTATCTGATAGGTTCCTGGTCGGACGATAGCTGATATGTGATATGGGCCATGCCAATTGGCATCAAGCTTATTATTCTTACGGATAACTTTCTTAAGAACACAATCGCCATTTTTCAGGTTGGTCAGCTTGACCCTTTTATTGTAAAAGCAAGCAATTCGGTGTTGATATGCAACAATTCTCAAAGAAACATCTTCTCGTACTTCCTCCAATATGTTGAGATCTAATCGCCTCATCAAATCACTTACTAGAGAATCAAAAGTCAGTACTTCGTGGGTTGGTAGGCCGAGCTTGGCTAGTACCATGGCTTCAGTCCCAAACGCAAGCATGTATGGTGTCTCTCCAGTTGCTATTCTCGGCATTATTCTATAAGCCCAAATAACATAATATAACTCCTTAATCCAATTGCCCTTTGCAGCATCAAGCATTTTCTTCAATTCATTGAGCAAGGTTTTATTTGCTACTTCTGTTTGACCATTACTTTGAGGATTGCCTGGGGCAGAATGTAGTTTCTAGATTTTGAACTAGACACAGTATGCTTCAAACTCCTCGTTGTCGAACTGGGTGCCATTATCTGTAATGAAATTATATGGTAAACCATATCGACATATTATGTTCTTCCATATGAACTGATACACTTTCTCATAAGGCATCTCAACCAATGGCTCTGCCTCCACCCATTTGGTGAATAATCAACAACAATGACTAATTATTTGAACCTGCCTTCGGTGTTCGGCAGTGGGTCGACCAAGTCAATTCCCCATATAGCGAACAACCAAGGGGAAGTTATTGGTGTTAAAGCAGCATTATATGCTTTATGAATAGCCGAGAACTAGTGGTATTTGTCACACTTTCTTACAAAGGCGGTACAATCTTCTCTCATAGTCGACCAGTAGTATCACTGAGTGTTGATTCGTTAGAGTAATGATTGATCATCGAAATGAGACCCACGGGAACCTTCGTGCACTTTTTTGATAAAATCTTCCACTTTCATTGGATTAACACAACGCTGTAAGGAGATCATCAATCTCCTTCTGTATAAAACACCTTTGTCTAATACATATCTCGTGGCATTATATCGAAGCTTTTTTGCCTCTGTAGGATCAGATGGTGCCATCTTCAATATAAGCTTTGATGGGACCCATCCAGGAAGGATCCAGATCTAGAGCAATGAGATTAACCATCAGGTCTTCATCAATACTCCGATTAGCCAAAATATATATTGGGATTATTCTTCCGAGCTTAATTATCGTTGCTGACATTAGCCGAGCAAGGGCATCAACTCGACCGTTTGCTATTCTTGGGATCCTGTTCATCTAGACAGCAATAAACTTGGTAATAATTTCCATGGTCCTAGTAAGATACCTAGTCATCAATTCTCCTTTGACTCCATATAAATTCAGCACTTGGTTAATGACCAGTTCTGAATCACTATGCACCACTACTTGTTCGGTGCCTAATGAGCTAAAGTCAGCCCAACTATCAAGGCTTCATATTTTGCCTAATTATTTGACACTTTGAACTGAAACCTAAGAGCATACTCAAGACCAATATCATCGGGAGTAATAAGTATTATACTTGCTCCGCTGCTAGTAGCATATGAAGATCCATCCACGTACGAATTCTATAACGGGACATCGTTATTTAAACTTTCTGCTGTCAATGACCCATGCTGGAATATCTTCTTACTCTTCTTCGCATATTTTTGGGCTATTTCTTGAATTTTGTATGACTCAGGTTAATCGACAACAATTTTAGCATATTTTTTAGCTGAGCTCTCTTCTTTCGAAGTCTGCTCGACAGGTAATTTTTATTGCTCAGGAACCTCCGGATAAGTAAGTCCAGAAATAAAATTTGCCAAAGCTTGGCCTTTCAATGAAGATCTTGGTTCGCAGACAATGTTATACTCTCCCAATTCTACCGCCCAGTACATCAGTCTTCCAGACTTCTCAGGCTTGTGAAGTGATTATCGAAGAGGCAGATCGGTATACACAACTGTAGTATGTGCTTGGAAGTAAGATTCCATACATCTAGAAGCCTCAATAAGCGCTAGGGCTAATTTTTCTGAACTTGGGTATCTAATTTTGGCTCCTCTGAACGCTTTACTGGTGTAGTAAACTGGTTTTTGGATTCCATTATCTTGTCTGACTAAGGCCGAGCTCACTGTTGACTCAGAAACAGCTAAGTATAAGTACAATTTCTCTCCCAAACTGGTCGGGAGAGAAATGGTGGTGATCTCATGTACTTTTTTAACTCTTGGAACGCTTTTTCACATTCTGCATTCCACTCAAAAGTCTTTCTCAACACTTTAAAAAAATGGTAAGCACCTGTATGTTGCTCCGGTAATAAATATGTTTAAAGTTGCCACTCTTCCAATGAGCCTTTGTACATCTTTCTTGCAAGTCGGCGAATGCATTTCGATAAAAACTTTTATCTTTCCTGGATTAGTCTCAACTCCTCTTTGATTAATTATGAAGCCTAAGAACATCCCTTCTTGTACTTTGAACACACACTTGGTTGGATTCAGCTTCATCTGATGCTTTTCTAACAAATCAAAAGTCTAACTGAGGTCAGCGATATGATCTGAGGCTTTTTTACTCTTTGTCAACATATCCCCCACATAAACCTCCATGTTTTTGCCTATCTGCTCTTCAAAGACTTTATTCACCAACCTTTGATACGTCGCTCCTATATTTTTTAGCCCAAAGGGCATTACATTGTAGAAATAAGTTCCTCTGCTGGTGATGAAGGTTGTACTTTCCCTGTCTTCGGGTTTCATCTTTATCTGATTATACCCAGAACATGGTCGACCCTGGCCATGTGCCAAATGGGCAATGGAACAGGGCCCATTTTAGAGTATCCACCTATATATGTATATTTTAGGGGTCTAAAAATATTTTATGTATATTAAAAATGTCAATTTTTAAAATAAGTTTAATTTTTTAGGGGCCCATTTTTTTAACTACTCAAAAATAGTCTGTACAAAGAATGATTCAACTACCCATAAATCTTACCCAACTAAAACGGGCCCCTAAAAAATAAGTTTAATTTTTTAGGAGCCTATTTTAGGTATTTAATATCTTTGTACAATATTTTTTTAGAAGGGTCCTAAATTGATTTTCGAACAGGTCACTCACAATCTTAGGACCGGTCCTGACCCAGAATAGGCATCCATGAAGCTTAAAAGCTCATGCCCCGATGTAGCATCCACCAATTGATTAATTATAGGAAAGGAAAAATGGTCTTTCGGGAAAGCTTTATTTAAATCAGTGAAATCCATGCACATCCTCCATTTATCATTCTTCTTGACCATTACAACGTTGGCTAAATGGGTTGGATACTTCACATCTTCAATAAATCGAACTTTTTGAAGTTTCTCAACCTCCTCTTAGATAGCTTGATTCGTCTCAGGACTGAAACCTTGCATCTATGCTTAATAGTCTTGGCATCCTTACTGATGTTGAGCTCATGATGGAGGAAATTAGGATCAATAGGAGGAATATCTTCATGGCTCTAAGCAAATACATTTCTCTGTTGCCTCAGAAACATAATCAATTCCCATTTAAGGACTGGATCCAATGTTGAGCCGATCTGTGTGGTTCTCTCTAGTTTGTCATCGTCCAGGATAATGCTTCCAGTAGCTTCCACAGTCTGTCCCTTAGCTAACTATGTTTCATCCCGGGATCTAAAGTTTCAACTTCAAATTCACATTTAGGCTCAGTAGTATCCACCTGGTAAGTTGTAGTCTTCTTCCTCTTCAATTCAATCAGGTCCTCTTACCGGCTGAAGAGTAATATCACTCTCTCGCCACCTTCTGGTCATCTTTCACAACACCTACCCCAAAATGAGTTGGAAACTTAAAGCATTGATGGATTGTTAATGATACTGCTTCAAACTTCTTCAACCCTACCCGGTCGAGGATCACATTATAGGCAAATTGAACATTTTTGTCCATCACAAAAAAGTGTATTTTCTCTATACGACTTACTGGCCAGGTGTCGAACAACACTTCTAGCTTGATTATCCCAGGAGGGTAAACTTTTTCACCAGAAAAACCTATTAATGGCTTGTGGCAGGGTTCTAGTTGACTGAGCTTCAAGTCCAAACTCTGAAAGTAAGGATAAAATATAATATCTGCCGAGCTCCCATTATCCACTGAAATTCTAGAGATGAGAGTATCTTGGATCCTGAATTTGACAACCAGTGGGCCATCATGGGGATAAAGTACCCTAGAGAGATCATATTTTGAAAAGTTGATCACCAGTTTGTCTTTGTTGACCTTCCTAGGTTGGTTATCTTCGTTCAGATTAATTCTCTGGATATAAGAGCAAGCTTGGGCTTCATTCAAGTAAGCTTTCCCTTCGGCAGTGTGATCGCCTCCTCTTGTATCACCACCTGTAACCACATGCCAAGCAAATAAACCACAATGGATCATAGTTACCTCACATTCTGGTTGCTTTGACTTCTTCGCTAGGTCTGGATCATCTTCATAATCATCTTGGTGATTTTTCTTCCTGTCATCTTTGGGCTTGCATGGAGAATTCGACCATCTTCTAGATTCTCTGTGATCACGTCGATCAATAAATTTATTGAGTTTTCCTCAGTGGATGAGGGGTTCTATCTTATTTTGCAAAGGGACACAATTATCCGTTATATGCCCATGATCCTTATGAAATTCATAATATTTGGATCCATCCCTCTTGTTAGGAGGTGCCCTCAACTTCTCAAGCCATCACAAATCCTTATTGTGCTTGATTTCTTCTAGGATATGGTGACTGCTAACACTCAAGGGAGTATATGTTATGTATATTTTTAGCTTGTCCTCTTTATTAGGCTTCTGCTCCTTTTGTTCCTTATTCGCACACTTCGTATCAGGCTTCGTAACTGGACTTTGTTTTACGACCATTGCTTCCTTGACATTTAATATTTTTCATGCTTTAGCCATGCGTTCAGCCATTATTTTAAGAGGATCTTTGGCCAGAGTATATAGTTTCTAGGGAAGAAAGCCACTCATAAGAGCAGTCATGGATTTTTTTCACTTCATAATTAATCACTTCTAATTTATAATTATTAAAACACGTAATATACTCCCTATTACTTTCCCCCACTTGTTGTCTTACACTCAAAAGATGAGTTACTCTTTTCACTGGCTTAGCTCCGAAATAGAAGTTTCTAATGAATAACTCGACAAGCTAATTGAAGTTGGCAATTTATCAGACAGGTTATTGTACCACATTTGGGCCAAACTCGTGATGGTACTTGAAAATGCCCTGCACCTCATTTCATCAGGAACTGAATAAATATCAGTTACAACTTGATATTTCTCGATATGGAGAACTGGGTCAGTTTTACCATCATATTTGGGGGTGAGCACATGAGATTTAAACTTAGATGGAGCAGGGAAATCCACAATTACCTGAATAAAAGGAGATCCTTTAACAAAGCTCCATTGTAAAGGATTCTTTGCTTTTGCCATTTCACCCAACCGACCTTCCAACTGTTGGATTGATCCTTTCCACGAAGGATTGCCTACATTAGATCTATGTGAAGCATCTCGGCTGCCCTGACCATGTGTCTGTGCTAAACTCTCCTCATGAGCAATCTGCTCGGTGCGTACAGATCATCGGATGCTTGATCTTGACCTGACTGAAGCTTCACACTCGTCGATCGAATATTGAGTATTCCTGAATAACGCCCTAGGAGGATTTCTATTTATTCGGGGTCCTAAACGGTCAAAGGGAGAAGCTCTGCTTAGCCTTTTCAAGACACTTGGCCTTTCAGGAGAAAAAATGGATATCATAAGGGTCCGTGGACCAGAGTGATGAACTTGCTCCTGGACGATAAGACGTATCTAGTGAAGATCTGGAATAACTATGTCTGATGGATTTTGGAGTTGGAGGAGACATTTCTCTTTTGTATGAGGGAACCATTTATTGTTGGGAAAGGGATGGAGACTTAGATCGCAGTAATTGAGCTAATTGCTTCACCGTTTCGTGCATGGCCTCCTATCCTCTGTCAATACTAGCAAGGATTCCAATTAGGTTTGTCGCCATAGGCTGAGCAGATGGAATAAGTGGGTTACCTTCATTTCTAATGCTGGACTCGGAGTCATTCATTTTGCCTTGAACAAGGATATATAAGAGTGAGAATGATAATTAGACACACGTTCCCGTAGACGGTGCCAATCTGTTGATGTAAAAAACTGGACTTCATCCAATTTTATAATCACAGATAAAATATATAATTGCAATATGGTAATGAGAGAGAGAGAGATATAGAGAGTTTTTAAAGTGGTTCAGCTATGTAAGAAAACCTACGTCCACTGTTATTGTATTGATTTCAGAGGTTACAGAAGGTTATGTACTCTTGTAAATAAGAATATCCCAAAATACGTTCTACCTTGCCCTTGATTATAGGAATACAATGTATTTATAGTGACCCAGAGGTCAAGGGTCAAAATGTTAAGGGATGGAATGCTTTTATACAATTAAGGATTTACATCCTTATATAATGAATGTGATGATTGGTTGTATAAACTATGTGTAGTATGACCCCTGGTATAGTGACGCTTCATTGATCTTAATGGTCGGGATTCCTGTTGTTGGTTGGCATTATTTATGTTGGTCAGCATTCCTATCGAGTTACTATCTGCTGAATTGGATTTTGGCCACGTAGGAGGACAAGTGTTCACTTCGGATTGGTCCACGTCGATGGATAATTTTTTGTATCAACACATATGATTATGCATTAATCCACCATTATAACTATAAAAAGAATTAGATCCACAACAACTAATGATTTAAAATAAATTAATTATGGGTTTTTAAAAATGTAAGACATATAGTTCTAAGTTAAATATGACGATCAATATGAACATGCATTTATTAATCTAATCAAATTGTATTTATTATTAAGGATGTTAAGAAATCAAATTTTACATGTCATTAATCAAATTTCAATCTTAATAGCATACTTCTAATCAATTTATTCATATTCAACGATAAAAATCATAAATAAGTTAAATTAATACGATAAATAAGATAATATTTCTAGTTGTAATGGAAATTATACTTCGATTAAACCCTATTGTTTTCTCCCTTTCTTCTCCCAAAGTGTGCCTCTGCTACTAAGTTATGAAATATAATGTGTTATGATGATTAATTAGGTTTAATTATCTATTTATAACCCTAATCCCACGGGTCCGTCATGGGACCACTTTTGGACCCCCCACATTAACCTCAAAACACTAATAAGATACTCTTAAAACTTGATCCAAATGGATACCTACCCTTCGGGCCCAATTTGGCACATTAAAATACCACTCAAGGCATTTGTATTCCCCCAAAGTTCGGTCCAACCGTACCAACCCATAACATAGAAATTAATTACAACCGTGTGATCAATTTAACAAATTGTTCGCATATTTTTTGAGTTCTCGCTTTTAAATCCCGATTCATAGTTCAAATCAATTAATTTTAATAAATTGCATGCTAAATTACCCGAGTAATTATTAATTGATAATTTATTTAATTCATAAAAATACGGGGTATTTCACCCCCAAACATTGATGGAGACTAACGTCCGTTGACTATAAGCCTGAATATTGAATTAGTATAGGGGTTAAGTAAAAAAAGCGCCATTAAAAGTATTTTAAATTATGTAATTATTTATTTATCAATCAACTCCATGTGAATTAATTGATTCAATTACTAAGGCTTCGGGTTCCTCATTTGTTTACAATCAAGCCTTAGTATACACCCCCAAATCGAAAAAAAAATTAATTATGAGTTCGGTGATCCCTAGATAATTCCTTATGTTTTTTGTGGACTAAGAGTGTTTTTAATTATGTTGGTCTTTATCTTTAACTTAAACTTTTATTAATTAATTAATTTATTATTAATTAACTAGTAATAACATTTTTAATTACTATGAAGGGTTCTTTCCTCAAAATAACATTTTTAATTACTATGAAGGGTTCCTTCCTCAAAATTTCTGTTGTTTCACCATTTATTTTGTAAGTCAATACTATTTTTTAAATTACTTAAGCATTTATTTATTTAATTATTTGCAATTAAGTATTAAATAACTAATATAAATACTAGTATGGACAACCCCATTAGAAGTCTTTACAATCCTTGTTTGCGAACTTGTATTATTTTTTATTTATTTATACATTTATACATTTATTCATTTATCAAGTATATATTAATTAATCAATTAAATTACTAGGATGGGTGATATCTAAGAAGTCCTCTTTGCGTGACTTTCTTTTGTGCACTGGAAGTCTATTTTAATTATTTATTTATTAATTAATTTATAAATTTATTTACTAATTAATAAGTATTTTTTTTATTAAATTTGTAATTAGTAAATTTTTTACTGGAGTATTGACTAATTACTACAATTAGTTACCCTCCAAGTAGTCCTTGTGTTGCACATCTTTTTGCGAACTCAGAGTCTTGTATTAATGTCATAATTAGACTTAACCTCTTATAAAATAAAAAATTAGACTTAGTCCCATATTAATGCATAATTAAATATACTCTCCATATGGCTTAGCCCCATATTAATGCATAATTATATATACTCTCCATAGAGAGACTAACGTCCATCGGCTTTTATGTTATCATGTCTAATTATTTATCCTCGAGGGGATTAAATCTAAATATGACATTAATACATGGAAATAAATAGAAAATATATTTTTAATGTGACACATGTCATATCGCTTTTCATGTATAAGAAAAATGAAAACATGTGACCTAAGGACACATCTTTTGAGTCTCAAAATAATAAATACCCAAAATTAAGATTCGTTATTCATTTTTTATATACATCAAGGATAGGCCAAATTAATGACCATGATAAATATTATTCGTTGATTATGTTTGAAAAAGAAAGGTGTACTATTAATCTAGGACAACTAGGAAAGGAATGGTGAACTCTTAGGTTGCATGTGTTTGAATCTGAAGTCCAAATTTGAAATCTGAAGTCTGAATCTAATGTCAGAAATTTGAATCTAAATTTTTTATTTATTTTTATGTCTGAATGAATGTTTTTAGACAAACTCGAATTCGTAGTTCAGATTCTGAGGTAATTTTACCTCTTAACCATGTATTAATGTTAGCCTCTTAATTATTTTAAAAAATAAATACTATTTGGTACGTCTTAAGTCTCAATGGTTCATATTCAGACTTGAGAGGCGAAAACAAACAACCTCTTAATTTAGGACGAATGAATATATGGGTTCGTATAATTGCATAAGGTGTCAAAATTTACAATGGAAAATTTTGCTTACCCCTTTTCCCAAAGAAAATTTTGCCATGGAAAATCATCAAAATTTGCATTAGTATGTAGAATTTAAGTGTTAGGTGAAATTTTTTACCATGACAAATAAAGCCTATCAACTATGCCGAAAAGATGGTAAATTCAAAAGATTTCATATTTGCCATGGCAAAATTTATTTTGTCGTGCTATCAAATGGACCCTAAAAGTTATGTATTACATGCCTTATTAAGGGTCCGTTTAATACACTCTAGTTTCCATGGAAAACGTGGTAAATGGTGAAAATGAAGGATTTTCTCACTATTTTGTGTGATTGAGTGCACTTATTTGCTATGGAATTTTTTTCAAGGATACTCATCCCCACATGAAATTTTTTCATTATTTTTCCACTTTTGTTGGCAAAATTCTCTTTGCTCAATAACAAATAAAAGTTTTCCCACAATTTTATTGTGTGTGGTAAACTCCTACTTAGATTGATTCCACGTAAATAAAGTAGAGCAGTAAAGGAAAACCATACAAAACAACACAGTATGTACATGCTTCAACAACGTGCCTAAGTACACGGGGTGTTTTTCTCTCTTCTTATTGATCAATTCGCAATAATAAGAATTACATGCCTCGTTTTCCAAGGGTGAGGGTTACATTTATATAGAGCGTGAAAAAAATGAGTCGTGTGGGACTCTATAGCCTTTGGATGCAGCTACGATATGATCGAACATATCCAAGCCTAAGATTCCCGTTGATTGGCTCCTCCTTTATCTTTATCTTCAAGATGTGATAGTCTATCAAGATGCTCAGCTAAGTAAGATCTTCTGTTCTTATAGGATAATTCCCCGACAATTGCCACCTAAGCCTTTGTAACCTGAAAGGAGTAAGGATGTTTAATCGCCAGTGGAATTTGATGCTGGTTGGCAATGATGTTTGATCACCTGTTGAAGATGAGATCAAAGGATGTAAAAACTTGTACTTTTTTTAGATGAGAATCCACTTTATTATGTGTGTTAATTATGGAGGTCACGCTTGTAATTTACCACGATTCTTCAGGGGTATGTTGGTAATTGAACGCTAGAAAAACTGAAAGGCAATGGTGTGAGCGTCAGTCATCACCTGGGTTCTTGCTTCAAATGGTGAAATGCCTTGGAGGTTGAACCAAACAGGCTAATGACCTCTTGTACCGCTATTTTCAACACACTTCCCAACCCTCACTCATTCAAAATGTTTCAGAGTTCATTTCTTTTTCTACAATTTCTTCACGCAATTGTCTTTATTTCTCCCTTTTTGCATATTTCTCCATCGTTATTCTTCTTGACATAGAAAAATGGAATATGCGGCGAGTAAGAAATCCATAGGAGATTTTAGGAAGTGATTTTCCATTCTTGACAGGCTTGTGATTGAGTGTGTTGAGGAACCTAAATATTATTACCATGTAAAAGGGGGTCATTGGTTTCACATCCAATCCATTACTGAGGGTGGAACTACCTTTCCCCCAAATCAATTGTTTTTGGAAATTTATGAATACTTTAGAGTAGTGCATCTTCAATGCACCCCGAATACATGGAGGATTCTGAATGGAGTAGATAGTATTAATGAGTTATACCAAATTTAAACAGGGATCTATGGAATTAGGTATTATTATTCATGGGTCGAAATGAAGGATAACACCTTTTATTTGAAGACAGCGATGGAAGATAGAGTGTTTCTCTTAAATCTCCCTGACTCCAATAATGGTTATTTGAGTTATGGATTTATTCCAAGGCAGTGTGAGCATCCACCATTTTCTAAGGGTGTGTAAGGCTTTTATATGCCCTACCAAATGGCATAATATAGATCGATCGTTGTTTTCCATTATGTTTTTATTTTAATCGACCACACCTTTCATGATTTTTTACTAACATCCTTTTTTCTCCGTTATGTGTAGAAGATTTCAAGAGAAAGGAGCCTGACACTTCTCACGTCAACTTTATCGAGCTAGTCAAAATTTATAATTTGAAGAGGCTGATTAGGCATAAATTCTTCACATTTATCCCCTTAATTTCGATATTTTTATGATCCTATGTGGTGTAAATAGCTCAGATTTGTCTCATATTTATGCTACTAACCCCTTTTAGAAAGTATTTTTTATTTTTTATTATGTGTGTCTCTTATGTGTTTTACAGGTATTTCATGCAAGAAAGTGCAAGAGAGAACTCAAAATAGTGAAAGAAACCAAGAAATGGAGAGTTGAAGGGCATTTTTGTAATTTTACAACCTGAGTCCGGAAGTGGGTCCAACTAGAAAGTTGTAGAGCTTTTAATTACAAGAACACTGGAAAACACATCACCTCAATCCGAGTTACGATGAAGAAGTTATGGTCATTCGAAGTTGAGGAGAAAATGAAGAGAAGTTGACTCAGAAAAAAAATGGACCAATCCGGTCATCCTAAAAGAAGGATCGATCCGGCCTCTAGAATTCACTGTATCAAGGCCATTTAAGGGGATCGATCCGGTCATTAGCCACACTCCAGATCCATTATAAAATTAGTCACGCTTTCTAAGTGTGACAAATTGCCAGATACATGATTTTTATTTTGTCCTTATATTTTAGCCAAAAGAGTTTTGTGTTTTGGGAACTCTTATAAACGACCCCTAGCCTATATATTTAGTCATTAGGACTCTTTTTATTCAGATTTAATTCATTTAAAAGCTCCATAACAAGTAGGAACATCTAGGAGAAGAATTTACATATTTGCACCTTTAATTCAAGAGCTTTTTCGATTTTTCTTCAATCTTTGATTTCTTCTTGCATGGTCTTGTTCTTCAATCTTGGTAACTTTTATTTCCAGCACTTTTATTATTATTTCTCATGTTTAATATCTCTTTCCAAGCAATTCTGAGTTCATGCAACGTAGATAATGTAGTTTTCATTAATTTCACTATGTTAGGCTAGGTTTTTAAAGGTTGGGATGCATGAACCCAACCCGATGTGGTTTCCATGGGCATAAAATTAGTTCTCTAAATTTAATAATTGATTAGATCGTATAGTATGGTGATCACAACCGTTGTAGGATTTTTTATCTCGTTTGCCCTAGGTAATCGGGATGCTTAAGAGTGCAACAAGCGTGTAGCTAATATGACACTGCTTTACTCGTCTTTTGCTTACATATTGTGCGGACTACGATCCCTCGTATGTGTAATACTTGGGAGTACTAAAGACCGGGTTTGATCAATTATCTAATTTATGACTAGTTTTGTACTTGGCATACACACTAGCGTTTGGGGGATTGTATTCCCAACCTGTTTTCCTTTCATTCTTATTAAGTCATTCTTAGTTAGTTAATTTTGCTCACATAGTTAATGCAGTAGTTTAATTTAGTGTGCATTTAGTTAATTAATTATTTTCCATCTTAATCATCTTTTCTTACCTTTTTAAAGTCAACTTTAGGATTAATTAACCTACATTCTATCGCCATAACGAGATCGTCCTTTTTCCGTGTGGATTCGATACCCAGACTAGCCACTATACTCCGCAAGAGTGTAGTTAAAGTTTAGGTTTTTGTGTTGCGGTTGGAAGTCGATAACAACGATTAGCATATTTACACACACGCTCGGTTTCCACCTCGATCAAAATGGCGTCGTTACCGGGGATTTAGGTAGACTTAGGTTAGATCGAGTTAATCTAGAACTTTGACTAAAAATCCAAAAACATAAAAAAAACATAAAAAATAAAAAATAATTTTTTTTTTCAAATCACCATATCTCAAAAGCCTTTAATGCAAAATCCTGAACATACTCAGACTCGTCATAATACTCTAACCAGAATCCACAAAAACTCGATAGTTGAGTATAACTCTAAAACCCCCACACACCTCACGTTCCACAATTATGGGCTCCATTTCCTACTCATGAGCACTCTATAGGTAGTTACACCCTGATTCAACCTTCGAGTCACACATCTAGGACACCGAGTGAGTACACAGAGTCATTTGAAGAGAGTGCGAGTGCGACGTCTGACGCAATGAGTTTCGGTACTGGAGAGGGAGATCTCCCCTATCGTCCCATGAAAGACTTACTCTTTCCTGAGCGGACTGTCACCCGTGGTTGAATTTTACTTCCATATAATACCTGTCAGTTCCTTTTTTGCAATGGGATGATACAGATTCTCCCTATGTTTCATGGCATGGATTCGGAGAAACCATACCTGCATATTCGTGAGTTCGAAGAGGCGTGTGACACATTTAGTGATCAAGCTTGCACGCAGGATGTCAGTCGCCTAAAGCTTTTTCCTTTTTCCTTAAAGGATAAAGCCAAGACCTGGCTATGGTCTCTACCCCCGAACTCCGTCACTTCCTGGAGAGATATGCAGTTTAAGTTTATCTTAAAATTCTATCCACGGCACAAGACCAACTCTGCCAAAACTCAAATTCAAGGTTTTCGACAACACGATAATGAGTCTTTTGACAGGTGTTGGGAACGTTTCTAAGAGTTTGTAAGCGCATGTCCCCATCATGGTTTTGACAAACACCTAATGATATATTTCTTTCATAATGGGTTGACAGTATCTTCCAAACAACTTGTGCAAACAATGTGTGAAAGACCCTTTTAGGATTTAAACTCATGCGATGCCGAGGCCCATCTTAAGTATGTCGCAGATACTACTCAAGCATGGGACACATACGATCCTAATACCCAACCCATCCAAACAGACATCTATCCCTCCAACTGCATCCGATCTATACCATTTGGATAGTAATACCGTAATAGACCGTTGATTTGATCAGTTTTAGAGAGATATAAAAGAGTGGTTTGATGGTCGATTGAGAAATATCTCCGGATCCAGTCGTGGTTCAAAAGAAAAAATGTGTGTTATATGTGAGGCGAGCCATTCCACAAAAACATGCCGGACGATTTCCGCATACAAGTCCATGCACACCGAGCAGGTGGATGCTATAGGAGGTTCAAGGGGAATTTTAATGCCCCACATGGGAACTCATACAACCCTTCATGGAGAAACCATCCTGGTTTCAACTATGGACAACCATAAGCTGCGATGAACCCACATTCATAGGTTGTTCCACCTCCACCACCTCCTCAATACCAACAATCACCACCACCTCCAACTCCATATGTAACTCCATCGCGGAGGAACCTTGAGGATACAATGAACCAATTTATAAATTCTCAAGGTGCAAACAATGCTAGATATGAACGCATGTTTGCCAAAATAAATGCGAACATCTCCAAGATGCAATCCTAGTTGAGTATCCAAGAGAAGGGCAAGTTTCTTGCCTAAGGCCAAAGACCTCCCCAAGGTCAAACTAGTGTTATCTCCACCTCTACAGAACAACAGAAGCACTGTCAATCTGCAACCACTCTTAGTAGTGGGAGAGTTGTTGATTTATCACCTCCCTCACACGACATTTTAAAAGATAAGGAGAATTCTCCCGACATGAAAGAGGCCGAAGATATCTCCTTGAACGAGAGTGAAAAGGAAAACACTAATGAGCCCGAGGTAGTTATAAAACCACCCTTCGCTGCGTCATTTCCTCAAAAATTGGTTCTTACCCATAAAAGGACCATAGGTGATGAAGTTCTAGAAGTTCTTAAGAATGTGAAATTGAACTTACCTTTCCTCAATGCAATAAGGCAAATTCCATCCTATGCAAAAGTCATAAAAGACTTATTGACAGTAAAGAGGAGTATGGAGGAAAAGAAAAAAGTGTTTATAGCACAGAACGTGAGCTCAGTCCTTCTTAATGATCTCCCACCTAATTATAAAGATCCTGTTGCACCCACCATTTCCTGCACCATTGGAGAGAACAAATTCGAAAAGGCCTTACTCGATTTAGGGGTAAGTGTCACTATCCTCCCCTATTCGATTTATAGGAATCTTGATTTGGGTGATCTTAAGCCCACAAGGACCACTCTCTAGTTAGCGGATTGAACATCGAAGATACCAAGGGGTATAGTTGAGGACGTGATAGTCCAAGTGGACACTTTCTACTTCCCGATAGATTTTGTCATTTAGGATACGGATCCCTCCTTCACCTCGAAAAATCATGTTCCCATCATCCTTGGACGCCCATTCTTAGCTACGGCTAACACAGTGATCAATACTAGAAATGTCAGATGCAACTCACTTTTAGGAATATGACTTTAGAAATGAACATCTTCAACATAGCCCAACAAGTAGAGAAAGAAGATGATCTTCACACGATGAGCTTAATTGAGGAGATCTTAGAAGAACACTTTGAGAAAAATTACTATAGAGACGCCTTAGAAGCTTGCCAAGCTTCTAGTCATGAGAGTAAGGGAGCTTATGCCGAGTTTGAGAGGGAGATAGAGGAGTTGAGAGGTTTACTCGATGAGAGAGCGTCGGACAAGGACGTGAGAGATGTTAATCGGGTTTCTCGATTCGAAGAGTTACCACCAAGGGAAGCACGCATGGTGCCCTCTAGCGAAACATTCCCGACTCTCGAGTTGAATAAACTACCCTCCAATATTAAATATGCTTTCCTAGGAGGGTAAGTTATTAAAGATTTTAAGGAATCACCAAAGTGTTTTTGGTTGGTGTATAGCTTATCTAAAGGGGATAATCCCTATAATTTGCACCCATAAGATCCACCTCAAGGAGGACATTAAGCCCTCGAGAGAAACGCAAAGACGATTAAACCCAATAATGAAAGATGTGGTGAGGACTGAAATTATAAAGCTGTTGGATGCCGAGATTATCTACCCAATCTCGGATAGCAAGTGGGTGAGCCCCATTCAAGCCGTCCCAAAGAAGTCAAGCATGACTGTGATTGAAAAGGCCAAGGAAGAGCTAGTTCCCCAAAGTACCACCATTGGATGGCGCGTTTGTATTGATTATCGAAAACTCAATGCGGGAACTAGGAAATACCATTTTCCCTTGCCATTTATCGATCAAATACTTGAAAGAGTAGCGGGCCACCCTTATTATTGCTTCCTGAATGGTTATTCCGAATATAACCAAATCGAGGTAGATGTACTTGATCAAGAGAAAACAACCTTCACTCGCCCCTTTGGAACGTTTGCCTATAAACGTATGCCATTTGGCTTGTGTAATGCACCGGCGACCTTTCAAAGGTGCATGTTGAGCTTATTCGGTGATATGGTTGAGAGGGGGCTAGATGTGTTTATGGATGACTTTAGTATTTTTGGCACCTCCTTTGACCTATGTTTAGCCAATCTTGAGAAAGTACTAGCCCGATGTGTGGAAAAGAACTTAGTGATGAATTGGGAGAAATGCCATTTCATGGTAACTGAGGGTATAGTTCCTCATCACGTCATGTCCTCCAAAGGGATCGAGGTCGATCGAGCAAAAATAAATGTCATAGCTGACCTATACCCACCTAAATCGCTGAAAGACATGCGCTCTTTCTTGGGCCACGCAGGGTTTTATAGAAGGTTCATTACGAATTTTAGCGCCATCACTAGACCCTTAAGCAATCTTCTTATGAAGGACACCCCATTCGAGTGGACTAAAGCATGCCAAAGCGCTTTTAAAAATTGAAAAACATGATTGTGTTCGCTCCCATCATGCAAGCTCCAGATTGATCCTTACCATTCGAGCTCATGTGTGATGCTAGCGATTATGAGATCGGGCCTATTTTGGGCCAACGAAAAGACAAACATGCTCATGTCATCTACTACGCTAGCCGAACTCTTATCGGACCACAACTCAATTACTCCAGCATGGAGAAGGAATTGCTGGCGATAGTATTCGCTCTCGACAAATTTTGATCCTATCTTATCGATTCCCCTGTCACTTGTTTCACCGATAACGCGGCTTTAAAATATCTACTTGCAAAGAAAGACGCAAAGCCACGCCTCATAAGGTGGATCTTACTCCTACAAGAGTTTAATCTCTCCATTAAAGATAAAAAGGGAGTAGAAAACGTCGTCGTCGATCATTTATCACGGCTTTCATCCAACGCACTTAGTGATCCTACACCCATAGACGAGTATTTTCCAGATGAGCAACTCTTTTCCACCTGTTCTTTACCCTGGTTTGCGAATATAGTGAACTATCTCATCACGGGAGTCGTCCCTCCCGATTGGACACCGCAAGATAAGAAGAGGTTCATCATTTGGTCGCACATATTTTTCTATAATGATCCATTCCTTTTTAAATATTGCTCCAATCAAATCATCCGACGATGCGTACCGGATGACGAAATTCCAAAAGTCATCCAATTCTGTCATTCGAAAGCATGTGGAGGCCACTTCTCCATGAAAAAGACAGTCGCTAAAATTCTCCAAAGCGGTTTGTACTGGCCCACAATGTTCCGAGATGTCAACAATTATTACAAATCTTGCGACAAGTGTCAACGGATGGGGGCGATTACCCGACGAGACATGATGCTATTAATCTCGATTCTCATCACTGAGGTTTTTTATTGTTGGGCTATTGACTTCATGGGCCCATTTCTCCCGTCTTTTGGCTATCTATACATCCTAGTCGCGGTAGACTATGTTTCTAAATGGGTGGAAGCTATAGCTACCAAGACTAATGATAATAAAGTGGTGATAGAGTTCCTGCACGAACACATACTTTCTCGCTTCGGTGCACCTAAAGCGATAATCAGTGATAACGACACGCACTTTTACAACAAGACATTTAAAAAATTTATGAAAAAGTATGGTGTCATTCACAAAGTTGGAACGACATATCACCCACAAACGAATGGCCATGTCGAATTGGAAAATCATGAAATCAAACACATATTATAGAAGACCGTCCATCTTGACCGGAAAGATTGGTCCTTTTAATTGAACGATTTGTTATGGACCTACCATACCGCATACAAGAACCCACTCGAAATGTCCCTATTCCGCTTTGTATATGGCAAACCATGCCATCTTCCCGTTGATTTGGAACACAAAGCGTATTGGGCAATTAAGAGGGTAAATTACGATATGGACAAAGCCGGTGAAGCTCGCAAGCTTCAACTAGATGAGTCAAAGGAGATACGCAATGATGCATATGAGAATGCCAAGATTTCTAAAGCCTAGATGAAACTTGCACATGATAAGATTATTCGACGGAAAGAGTTTCAACCGGGATAAAAGGTACTCCTCTATAACTCCCGGCTTCATCTATTTCTGGGTAAATTACGGTCTCGACGGACTGGTCCATTCGTTATGAAAAGCGTATTCCCCCACGGAGTAATAGAATTGGAAGATTCAAAATGGGAGAACACGTTAAAAGTCAATGGACAGCGCCTAAAGCCATATGTTGAGGCGTGCGTAGAAGAGATCGACACTATTTGGTTGTCGGACCCCATTTACGGGGTAGAGTGAGCTCGATCTAAGAGGTCGTCGCACCCCCGATGTGTATGGGGTGAATTCTTGTGTATAGTAGTTGCACGTAGGTTAGAATAGTAGAGTCTGTAGGTTCATATCATAAAAGGAGAGGAATTCGAGCACCAACGCGCTTTACAAGGCGAGCATTTTAGAGCCATAATATTGAGGTGAGAGGTAATCAAGTCAGGCAGGTGTCGGGTCATAGGTAGGAGCAGCTGAAAGTCGTAAGAGGAGAGTTTACCATCCAACAAGGGAACTAGAGCTAATCTGGGGACCGGATCGATCCGGTCCTGGGCACCCGGATTGGTCCGATTTGGAAAATCGAAAAACAATAAAGGGTCCGGATCAATCCGGTCTTGGGGACCCGGATTGGTCCAGTTTCTGCAACTCTTTACATTCCCTAGGTTCCACCCCTTTTTCCCCCAATACCTCTCCTTTCCTCCCATTTTCATCCCCTCCCTTCTAAACAACCCTTTTCCCTCCCAAATCCTTCCCCCTTTTCCCTCCAAATTCTACCTTACCCTCTCCCCTCACCACCTATAAAATCTACACCTTCCCCACCCCATTTCCCCCACCACTACTCACTCTCCTCATCTCTTTCACTATTTATATCCAGCACTCTTACTCACTCCCGAAGCCATGGCCAACCAATCATCTCCACAAAAATACGATTCCGTCAAAATTCTCGACGACGGAGCCGTCGGCTACCGCTCCCTTCAAGAGCAAAGGTGGTGTGAACGTTTCTTCGGGAAACCTCGCAAACTCCAAATAGAGCGCCAAGTCATTTGGAATGACATGCCTAATTCTGTCACCACTCTTTTTATGTCCGGGGGATGGTGTCGCTTCCACAATGAACCTCATGACGCGGTATGGCCAAACGCGGTGCGCACCTTCTATGGCTCTCTTGTTCGCACCGGGCACCACATGGTTGAAGCTTACATTGGCGGCATCTGCGTCCCATTCTCTTTGAAACTTCTGACCCTGAAGTTGGCTGCCAAAGATGTCCCAACCCCGCATCAATACATTTACCCAAACCCTCTTGCCCTGCTTGACAAAGACGTGTACATGTCCCGCATTGACCCCAATGCTAACTGGGTCACCGAAACCTACCCAGTGGGCCAGCTAAGCGACAAAGCGAGCCTCACTTTCAAAACTGTGTTGGCAAACATTCTCCCAACGGGTAATAACTCGACGATGCGCCCGCGTCAAGCCACCCTCGTATATCACCTCTTCGACCACTATAACACCCCGTAATTTTGAGGATTTAATATTTAATCATTTTTGGGCGTTGTAAAAATATTTAAATTTTGAGAAACTTAAATTTATGATTTGGGGAATTTATTTGAGTAGGAAGAATTATTTATTATTGGCAACTTTAAGTTAAATTGTTCGAATTTAAAGTGTGTCGCATTTCGAGGTCAAAATTGGAGAGCATTATAAAGTATTTCGGATGGCAATTCTGAGTGCGCGGTTGAGTTCGGATGGGTTGAGATAGTCAGAAAAGAGTGCCCAGGGGTAGTAATTAGGTCTCGGGGTATTTTTAGGCATAGCCCGGCCCACACGGGGTGATATGGGCTATTTTAATTAGGCCCATATGGCCAAAAATGGGATTAAGGGTTTTTAACCTAATTGAGGGACTAGGAACGGTAGATAGAAAATTCTAAACCTAGGGTTTGAGAGAGGATTAGAGGAAGCTAATCAAGAAACCAAATGAGGGTCTTTTGGAGCCAAATTAAGGGACTAATTGGGGTGTTCTTCATCAACCACTCTACACCAACGGATCAGACCCTACGAACAATTCCAGGCAAGTGGTTAACTGTTGTGATTCCTAAAATATGTGATAACCAATTCATATTATAGTATGTGTATATGAAAATTCGTTTTGGGTGTGTAACCATGATTAAAATTGGGTTTTATGAATTTAGGGTAATGGACAGATTGAATTACTCAATAAATGTTAAGTTATGATTTGGGACTGTTAAAATTGAATTGTAGACTGGATTACAATATGTATTAGTGATTATATGGACTGAAAATGGTTAGGTTAGATTTGGTAAAACGAGACCCGGTTGAAAAACCCAAACCAGATATACCCAGGATTTTGTATAAATTTGATGATGGATTAAGGTCTCTAGGGTGTTTAGAACATTTTCTTGTGTGGAGATATGGTTTGTTGTGATTTGGGTAAAAGTTTGGGAAGAAATAAAAGCTTTAGGGTTCGTCCATGGCCGCACAGCAGGCTGGAGAAGACGATATCTGGGACGATCGATCGATCGACCCAGGGGGATCGATCGATGATACAGAAATTTCGACAGTGACGCCAGTTTTAATTACATGGGAGATGTTTATTAAAAAAGGGTTTGGGGCTGATTTAAATGATGAAAATTAATTGGGAGCATGACTCTTGGTAATCTTAGGTAAATATAATTGGGAAATTGGGAGAGATGAACGTGTGACATGTTATGGATGGATATTTAGGAATGAAATTCTGAGATTTAAAAATGGACCAAGTGAGCGAGTCCGGATATGTTGGTTAAGTGACACCAAAGTATTAAATTAATTATTGAGATAATAAATTAATTTGGAATCGGAATATAGATTCGAAAAATATTAAGTTATGGGCCAAGTGAGCGAACCCGGGAATAACGGTTGGGTGACACCAAGTATTAAATTAAGTGATGTGCTAATTAATTAAATTGGGGTTGGACCACAGACTCGGCTTGGTATTAACTAATTAATGTGTAAAGTAATTAAATGAGAGTCGAATCATAGACTCAGGTAAATATCATATAAATTGATGTATAAAGCATTTATATTAGAGTCGGACCACAGACTCGGGAAAAATATTATATTAAATAAATGCATGAATTAAATAAATTAGAGTCGGACCATAGACTCGGGCAGATGATAAATTATTAAGTGAGAAAATTAATTAAGTTGAGTCAGGTCAGAGACTCAGGAAAAATTACAGGCTAGTGTTATGGGTTATGAGTACACGGTAAAGCCGGGGTTTATATTATATATGTACGGTGAAGTATATATGTACGGTGAAGTATATATATATATATATATATATATATATATGTGTGTGTGTGTGTGTGTGTGTGTGTGTGTGTGTGTGTGTGTGTGTGTGTGTGCGCGCGCGCGCTATTAAATATCAGTGATTAGATATTTATTTAATTTATATACTCTAGTGCTATCAAGGGAGGTTGGGCGATGTGGGTAAATCCCCTAGCTTGAGGAGTAGGGTGAGTATATCCCCAGGTCATAGCGTCCGGTATATGGGTGAGGGGCTTATCTCACTTTCAGAGAAGGAATATGACCGCCTACACTTCATTTATGTTTTAGGCCAGGTTGGTGAGCGATTCAAACTTGGGTTACTAGGTTATGTGAGCACACCTAGTGAGATAGCACTTTAGAGGGAATCATCCGGTGAAGGTATACTCAGAGGAATGGATATACGTATGATATATGTGTGGATGTTTTATTAAAGTTACGTATATAATGGTATTAAATATTATATGCTGGAAAGAATACAGGGTGTGATGTATTTACTTTATATAACTTGTGTTACGGTTATATGTTATTATTTAAGAAGGAATTAAATAAGTTAATTGGTGAGACAACTTACAACTCATGAATAATTTTACTCGGGTTAGAGTAGTAAGGCAACGGGATGTTATACCAGGATTAGCTGGACGGGGTAGTAGTACAATTAGGTGGAGTTAAGTTAACCGTTAGGTGTGCACAATAGTGGAGCGGTGAGAATGTCCTCAAGATAGTGCGACACTACCTTAAATATGAAGCGCATTCATGCATTTTAAATTACTGCAGTTAATTCACTTGCTAAATATTTTCAAAATGTTTTGGGTTCTAAGCCTTGATATAAAACTATTTTCAAAACCTTTTAGGTGTCCAGCCACAGGGACGCCAGGATTGATATTCTATTTCAGGGACACGGAGCTGCGGCATATGTGGATGCTAGCAGGAGTTTGGATTAAACACATCGCTCATTCATTCCTAGAGTAAGAATCATTTATCAGTTTCAATTTTATTTAGGGCTTGTCACCCAGACTTCTCAGTACAGTTTTCAGATGTATTTATTCAGGTGTTGGATGTTTGTATTGGATTATTCGCTTTGGTGGCCGATGGTTTATTCGGTAAATTACTTAATTAATTATTCAGTTGAGTTTTATTCAGTTGTGTGAATGGTTTATATTTATTTCGTATGTACTGTTTTGTTTAATTAAAAAGTTAAAATTTGGCACCATCTTTTGGAATACTAGGTGGTTAGTAAGTTTTAAAAAGTTTTTGGCAGTGATGCTAAGGATGAACCAACTGGGATTCCTGTTTTAATTTGATATCGGACTGATCACCCGGTATTTTATTAGGCGGGGTGTCACAGATGGTATCAGAGCATCAGGTTCTAGTGTCCTTAGGATTTGTGAGGCTTTTCACGTTTTGGCTTAATAATATTTGATATAGTTCCCTATTATAGGATTGTTGTATTCTTATACGTATGCGCATTTACGTTCTTCTGCCAAAATTTTTATTTGAGAGTGAACTCATACGATTCGATTCTCATTTCAGATGCCGCCCAGGAGAGAGAGAGCAGCTAGGGCAGCACGGGGAGATGAGACTAGAGAGGCTCATCAGGAACAAGAGTTACCGCAACAACTGCCAGAGATGATTTTGGTAGCACAGGTAGCTGAACTACTGGCGCAGGCAGTGGAAGCGACGATAGTCGCAATGGCAAGGTTATTTACACGAGATCAGCCACAAGTGTTAGTGGCACCAGATGTTCAAGTCTAGGGCTGTGTTTTTTTTCCGAACATTCCGATTTTTTCGATGTCCGATCCGATATTTTTCGATTTTGGAACATATATAAGGTTTCCGATTTCCGATTTTCCGATTTCCGATTTTTCCGAATTAAATTGGATAGGAAATTGGAAATATGTTTTAAATTCCGATTTTCCAATTTTTCCGATATAATTTCCGAATCTTTTTTCCGATTAATATTCCGAATATATCTTCCGATTAATATTTCGAATATTTTTTCCGAATATTTTCTATATATATTTTTTTACCTTATAAGTTATATCCTTATGTAATAAGAATGTGTATAATTTACATTTCCTTTATTTTTTACCTTACCCCATATATTTATATATGCCGTTAGTAGAGAGAAACTAGGGTTGTATGATATTCTTATTAAAATATCTCTCACATCTCTCTCGTCTCGCCCCTTTCTCCTCGGCGGTGCATATCTCTCACCTCTCTCTATCGACCCAATCTCTATACGGTCGTCCAACCCCTTTCTTCTACTTTCGGCGGCGCATATTTGTTTACATCGTCCGACCCTTATAGTCTCAAACATAGGTAATACCATATTTCTAATTTTCGAATTTTTTCGATTTTTTTCCGATTTTCCGATATTTCCAAAT
The DNA here is from genome assembly GCA_949130495.1 of Sambucus nigra. NCBI lineage: Eukaryota > Viridiplantae > Streptophyta > Magnoliopsida > Dipsacales > Adoxaceae > Sambucus > Sambucus nigra. The sequence continues at coordinate 370,474,753 of OX422212.1, forward strand.
TCGGAAACTTTTTTGATTTTCCGAAAAAATTGGATAGGAAGTTGGAACAAATATTTAATTTCCGAAAAAAATGGAATTTTTTCCGAAAGGTCATTTTCCGATCCGATCCGGCCGAAACACAGCCCTATTCAAGTCCATCCGGGGACGTCAGGGTGGCAGCAAGTACGAGAGGTCTTTCAAAAGGGCCATCCACCAGAGTTTCGAAGGGGTTCAGATGTGGTGTTAGCGTGTCAGTGGAAGAGAGACATCCAGCGTCACCTACGCATGGTAGATTGCAACGAAGTGCAAAAGCAAATGCTAGCCACTTTTAGATTAGTGGGAGCAGCGCTACAGTGGTGGGAGTCGATCACCACAGTTGATGAAAGGGATACATTAGCTATTGCAGAGTTTTGGGTGCGGTTCGACTGCAAGTATTTTCTGCCAGCAGTTGAGATTGAAATGAGGAGGAATTTAGAGAGGTAACACAAGGGGACCGTTCAGTGGACGATTATGAGGAAGAATTCACTCGTTTGGCAAATTTTATACCGGATGAGGTAAGTGATGAAGAGAGAAAGAAAGAAAGGTTCATTGATAGGTTAGTCTGGAGGATTAGACAACATTTTATTGGTAATCCCGCATTAGTAGCTTATACAGATGTCGTTAACGCGACACTCCTGCACTGTCAGGAATATCGCTTCCACGTGAAAGGAAGCAAGAGGGGAGTGGAAACCAGCCAGTCGGATAAAGGAGGAGGGAACAATATCAATGGGGTATCCCAGCATCTTACAGGGGGAGATCAGGGGCATGATTTCCGACAGGGAGATCAGGGGCATGATTTCCGACAGGGAAATCATGCCAAATAATTTAGAGCTGGAGGCTATCGACAGGATGGCCAGGAATTCCGACAAGGCTAGTAAGGAAGGGATCAGTGGCAGGGTGAATTTGTTAAGAGGTGTTTCATTTGTGGGGAATCCGAGCACATGAAGAGGGATTGTCCTAAACAAGGCATGGGTCAACTATAGGACGAGGTCTTGAATGTACAACCACTACAACAATTCACGGCTGCTTACATTATAAGGATATATTCTTCGCCGTCACGAATAAAAAGAGCTTCGCCCCTCTCCCTTATGCCTGACTCCTCACATCCATGCTAGCCGACGCCAGAATTGCCCCCACAGGATTTCCTGCGCCCCCCAACTCCTTTTGCGGCAACCACCCGAACTAAATGTGAAAGACAACAAGATCGCATCCAAGCCCGATTGGCACAGGAGGATAGTGATACCGAAGAGGAGGATAGTGATGAAGAAGCGTAAGAGGGCGATAATGATGAGAGCAACGAGGAAGACGATAAGGATATTGTGATGGGCGAGGGTGATGCAGATTATGATAGTGAGGACGATTCTGATTTTTCACCCGCCAATGCAGAAATTAATCGGCGTCTTTCGATGGTGGAAACCTAGTTTGATAGATTATTCACGCAATACAATAGGTATCAAGAGGCCTACCATAGGGATACGCGTATGATGCACCGTTGATTCGTCACTTTTATTGTATTTTATACCCCGTTAATTTGTACATTCTAGCATTTCCCGTGCATGTTTTTCCCGGTTCCTATACTCATTTATTGACTAACCGCTGAATTCATCATATATACTTTGTATGTGTCTGTATTGAGCTTTTATAGGTCTCGGGAATGCATTTTGGGAAGTTTGGTTTTGATCCGGAAAAGTTTCGTTGACACTTGCACAGTTGGGGGCATTTTGGTAATTTTAGCACTAGGGTTTTAATCCCGATTTCTTCACGGAAGTTGTAGACCTTCTTCTTATCTTCGTGTGGCCTCCGACGGTGCTTGAATCCGATCTCAAACGAAGAAGTTACGGTTGTTTCGGTGAAACATGGGACAACTAATGCCAATATAGGCAACTTTCCTTCTCCAGCAGGCCCGAATCGATTCGCGATTAATGCCGAATCGATTCGGTTTCATACAGGGGAAAATCTCTACACTTCCGAATCGATTCGGATTTGGCACCGAATCGATTCGGCCCTGCATTTCCAGCTTTCTTCTTATTACTAGTTTGCCATTTTGGTTAGATTTTTGGGATATATCCATTGTTTTTCCTTTTGGGGAGATAGATTACTTTTGTTAGATATTTGGTGATATAGAAAAACACTCTCTTCTCTCTCCTAGGTCAAAGTTCATTTATGTTTTTCATCAACTTGTGATGCTTTGATTACTAGTTGAATTGTTGTTATTAATGCAAGAAAGGTTCATTTACTTCTTCTCTACTTGTTCTACTAGCTTTAATTTGCATTTAATTCCATATCTTGTATTGGTTGGTGCTTAAACTAGATAACTAACTTAACTATGTTGTTAACTAGCATGTGTAGTTTAGTTTCAATTATGAGTAGCTAGACTTACGGTTGGGGATCATAATTCCACCTTGGATACTTGAACTTCATATTTAGGGTTTGGTTTATAATTGTTCTAATGGAACTTCATGTGTTGGTATTGGAGTATCATAGTTTCTTAACTTCTCTTGTCATGCAAGGGTTAGTGTTTGAAGCTTTACTACAAACCCAACCCATCTAGCAATAATTAATTAACCCCTAATCCTCCATTGTTGAGTTTAGTCTCTGTATGGTTGATGTTCGGACTTAATTAGTTATGCTCGATTAGAATTAATTTCAACCAAGCCCTATAATCCCCTTCCTTGTGAATCCGAGGTGGGAGAATGATCCTCGATCCCTTTAATTTCTTGAACTCAAGCTTATCTTAGTTCTTTTCATAGTTCCGTAATTATTAATTAATTAACATATCATCAATAGTATGTTAGTTTAGAGATTAGTCTCAATCACTTTTCCAAACTATTAAATCATCTTTTACACTTTAACTTTTGTGACGTTTAGAGAATCCCTTTAACCTAATCCCGTTCTCTTAGGAGTGTTTCAATCCCTGTGGATCACGATTCCGTACTTATCGGATATTACTTGTTGCGATAGATTTGCACTTGAATCACAAGCTTTATTTTGGGCGCACCAACCGTCTCCAAACTCACATGTACGAACTCAACTTCGGTGGACCCGTCCAAGCTTCTTCTATGACTCGTACGACCCCAGCGCGCCCGGAAGCTCCAATCCCTCGCCCAGTGATATTTTTTTTTCATAGTGGTGGTCTAGTTGTTGGCTATTATCACATGGTTGTTTGGTTTCCTTTCCATTTGTAATACATGTTGTCCAGTTTTATAAAATTCTGCATTTTCCATATTTGTTCGTTTTATTTTTTCACACTTTTCATTTGCTTTGAGTTAGATTTTAGTCCTTTTTGTTCGAGGATATCGCAAAAGTCTCAGTTAGGGGAGTTCACGAGTGCGTCTTTCTAAAACTTCAAAAAATTTCAAAAATGCCCAGAAATTTCCAAAAAAATCGAAAAAACTCAGAAAAACCCAAAAATATTTTTCTTCAAAATAAATAAAATTTGGAATTCAAAATTTTCAAAAATATCATTAAAATTTGGTTTAAAGTCTCAAATTGTAAAAGCATAGTACACAAAGCCGAAATTGACCAAGAATGGATATTGAGCAAACATAGACGACTTAACGAATAAATGTGAAGATTAACTAACCCGGTGAGATTCGAGCCTTTCATTATTGTGAGTTTATAAATCAATCCGAGTTAAATTATTAACTTAAAGATCGTTTCAGCGTTTTAATAAGTCGTCGAGGATCTCAAACCTTTCACTTTTATCGGTTATCGGAAATGTGTGTGATGTTACCTTGAAAATTGTGCTAATTAGTTCTCTAAACTAAATTAATCTCGAGATGCAATGGTAAAGCAACTCGCATTTGGATAATGAAGTAGGCCATCGTTTGCCACCCAAAAATATTGGTCAGAAAAAGTAGTGAAAAATTATCCCTTTTGTAAACCAAATTGAGCCGAATAAATTTTTTCCTTCCGTTTGATAGCCCAAAAAATCCCAAATTGGCCCGGAATTATGAAAGTTAATAATCCCATAAATTTAGATCCGAAAAAGTGAAACAAAAAGGGGCAAAAGAATAGATATGCTCAACAAAAATAGCAAGAAAAGAAAAGCGTAAAAAATAGGAAAAAATAAATAAATAAGAGAAAATGAGTTATAGCCCGGAAAAGCACTAACGGACATCATAAGGAAATTTCCCAATTCCAAATTTTCCCACCATTTCCCTTTTACCCAAATACACCTTAAACCCAAGAAAGTCCTAACCGAGTCCAAATTGCGAAATTGGTTACAGCGTGGAGAGCTAAAACAAAAAAAGATAATAAAAGAGATTAAAGGTGTAAATTAGAGGCAATATTCTCGTTTCCCTATAATCGTAATCCGATGATGAGATCCAATTACCATAAAATTTCGTCTTTCCATTTGTGTGCGTGAACTTGGTTCCAATGCATTTACTCCTTATATCACGTACACCAAGAGAAATAGCCCCGCTTCCGATAGATTCATTTGTGAGAGAATCCTGTGAGGTTTCGAAATTAAAGCGAATTTTTGGAAAGTAACGTAATGATTAATTAGTGGAAGTTAGCGTTCGATTTTCGGCTTCGCTCACACACACACTAGGATTTGAGACTTGTGAATATGATTTTAAGGTGACCATTTTTGGGGAGTTTAAATTGTATAATTTTTAAGTATTTTTATTTTTCTTTGAGTCAATAACAAATTTTGTGGGTATATTCACTGCAAACCCTCACGAGACACTATTCGTCCTACTAGGTTAACCTAGGGGTTTAAAGGCTTGTTGCATACGCTAAATGCAATCGCTTGCCCGCGAAAAAGGTATTCTATCCCAATAAAGTTTTTGAAGGGTCCTTAACTCATCTCTTTTGCTTTTACATTTCTCGGGACGCGCAAAGTTATAAGTTATGGGGATTTGATTAGGCATAAATTCTTCACATTTATCCCCTTAATTTCGGTATTTTTATGATCCTGTGCGGTGTAAATAGCTTGTATTTGTCTCATATTTGTGATACTAACCCTTTTTGGCAAGTATTTTGTATTTTGTGTAAAAATAGTATGTGTTTTAAAGGTATTTCATGCAAGAAAGGGCGAGAGAAAGCTCAAATAGTGAAAGAAACCAAGAAACAGAGAGTTGAAGGGTATTTTTGTAATTTTACAACCTTACTCCGGAGGTGGGGCCAACTAGAAAGTTGTAGATCTTTCAATTACAATAACACTAGAAAAAACGTTACCCCAATCCGAGCTACGGTGAAGAAGTTATGGTCATTCGAAGTTGAGGAGAAAATGAAGAGAAGTTGACTAAAAAAAACGGACCAATCCGGTCATCCTAAAAGAAGGATCGATCCGGCCTCTAGAATTCACTGCATCAAGGCCATTTAAGGGGATCAATCCAGTCATTAGTCATGCTCCAGATCCGTTACAAAATTAGTCTTGCTTTCTATGTGTGATAAATTGCCAGATACGGGATTTTTATTTTGTCCTTATCTTTTAGCCAAAAGACTTTTGTGTTTTAGGAACTCTTCTAAACGACCCCTAGCCTATATATTTAGTCATTAGGACTCTTTTTATTCAGATTTCATTCATGTAAAAGCTCCATAATAAGTAGGAACATCTGGGAGAATAATTTACATATTTTGCACCTTTAATTCAAGAGCTTTTCTGATTTTTCTTTAATCTTTGATTTCTTCTTGCATGGTCTTGTTCATCAATATTGGTAACTTTTATTTCCAATGCTTTTATTATTATTTCTCATGTTTAATCTCTCTTTCCAAGGAATTATGAGTTCACGCAACGTAGATAACGTAGTTTTCATTAATTTCACTATGTTAGGCTCGGTTTTTAAAGGTTGGGATGCATGAACCCAACTCGATGTGGTTTGCATGGGTATAAAATTAGTTCTCTAAATTTAATAATTGATTAGATCGTGTGTTATGGTGATCACAACCGTTGTAGGACTTTTGATCTCGTTTGCCCTAGGTAACCGGGATGCTTAAGAGTGCAACGCGCGTGTAGCTAATACGACACTGCTTTACTCGTCCTTTGCTCACATACTGTGCGGTCTACGATCCCTCATATGTGTAATACTTGAGAGTACTAAAGACCGTGTTTGATCAATTATCTAATTTATGACTAGTTTTATACTTGGCATACACACTAGGGTTTGGGGGATTGTATTCCCAACATGTTTTCCCTTCGTTCTTATTAAGTCATTCTTAGTTAATTTTTCTCACATAGTTAATGCAGTTGTTTAATTTAGTGTGCATTTAGTTAATTAGTTATTTCCCATCTTAATCATCTTTTCTTACCTTTTTAAAGTCAACTTTAGGATTAATTAACCTACCTTCTGTCATCAAAACGAGATTGTCCTTTTCCGTGTGGTTTCGATACCCAAACTAGCCATTATACTCCGCAAGAGTGTAGTTAAAGTTTAGGTTTTTGTAGCCGATAACAACGATTAGCGTAATTACATGCACGCTCGGTTTCCACCACGATCAGAGGCATATGCCTGCTAGTAGAGAACATCCCATATCGACATCTTTATTGCTTGGATACATCAACACCACCACCTCTTTCGTTGCTAAGCCTATAGACACAATACCTGATATCCCATTCTCTTTAAAATATAAAGGATCTTTGAGAGAGTTCGCCTCATATTTTTTTTATTATGTGGACGCTGCTTCCATCCATGCATTATCCCTTCCACCTCAGTGGAAGAGATGGATCCAAGGATAAATATTGCCAACTTGTTGGAGGATTCTGACCTCTCCACTTCCCCAAAAGATCAGCCTTCTAAGATGAAAGAGATCGAGGGGATATCTAACCTTGTAACATTATCGAATTCCCTTGACAAAACGCAGGCTTAGAAGAAAAGCCAAACTAATGTTGGTCCTTATGTTGTTTCTATTGTTCCCATTAAGAAGGTGGATGCCTCCAACAAGGAATGATCAACTAAATAATGTTTGTAGCCAAGAAACCTGACTTGGCCCCACGCTACTGGGGGGGGGGGGGGGGGGGGGGCATTTTAGACATGGATAGGGATAAGGTCGATAAGAAGACCACCGACCAACTGGTCTCTCACAGCACTCAGTTGTATTTATGGTAAGCCTTAGTACTCTAATTGGATCTTTAACTTAAAACTTTTCTTACAAACTAACTTGTAATCGAGTTTTCCCTTGCAGTTCTTAGTGGACTTCATCGATATTCTTGACATAAGAGTCAACCAGGCGAAAGCTAATGCCGAACTTGATCGCACTTTGTTGAAGCCACAAGAAGCTTGCCAGGTCACCAAGAAGGACTACGAGACTAAGAAGAAGGCCAAATTGAATTCGACCAACGAGCATTTGGCAAAAGTTGTCGAGGAATATGCTTAGATCCTATCTGAGGCTTTAAAGACCAAGGACAAGGCCTACGACCAAGGGTTCTATGATGCCTTTGGTGAGTCCAAGAAGCAGTTAGATTTCATCCCCAAGTCAAGCTTAAAAAAAGTCTTGGATTCAGCATTGCCTAATATTGAGGTACCTCCTGCGTTCGAACTTTCATGGAGAGCATGATCAGGCTCCCCACTAAAGTTTGACATGGAAGAGGGTGAGTCCTCAGGTAGTTTCCAGGCGAAGGAGGTCGTCGACCCAAATAAGGGTGTGTCCAATCAAGAGCATGCAAAAGGGAAGGAAGGACTATCTAGTTATATTTAGCTTAAGTTTCTTTGTTTTTTATATTTTCCTTTAATTTGACAAGTATGTTGTAAGGGTTTGCCCATCCTTTATTTTTTGTGAGATGTTTTATTTTTATCTTGCCCAACTATTGACTTCTTTTGAATGTTTTTTCATATCTGAATGTCTTTCTTTGATCTTTGTAATTTAAAAATAAACTGGCATTTGTGCCAATAACCTAAGAAAATGAAGATATAGATTTCATACTTGGTGGGGAAGCTTTTAGTCGAACTCACGAGGCTTTTGTATTTGTTCGATGGGAACTTCTGAGAATAACAAGTGCCTGTGAATAGCAGGTTACCATGGTCCTTAGCTGAGAGATGAAGTTACAGATGTTATATATATTTTCAAACTGTTGGAGAGGTAGAACAATGGTATAAATGAGGAGCTCGATAAGATCGAGCTAGCCTTCAAAGAAGATTAGGCAATAAAAAATAGCTTGTATAAAAAATAACCAGTCTAAGGTACCAATTCCATCGTGGCCCTCGTGAAGTTTGGGCGTCCGGATATAATAAAGGTTGGATAGATGTCATTTCACACTTGGATGAATTCAGACATATTACCTATAAAATGCACTGACAATCATTAAAGTGCCTCATGATTCACAACTTTGGCACGGGTATGGGGTAGATTATCAACACGTTCGGTTCCCTCCCATTAGGAGTGTAGACTCTTGGGTCTCAGTTGATGCCATTCCTATCGAATTGTTAAATAATTACATTCTCGATCATAATAGCAACAACGAGTTTCGTCCTAATTCAGACGATGATGGTCGTCATGCTAGAGTGACCACCAGGCTGGAGTGCAAAGATGAAGTGATGTTGAAATATTTGTACTTTTTTTTGTAACGTGACGATTTGGGTACTTTGTAAAAAAAATTGACTATGAATTAAATTATCTAATTAATTCCATGTTTTATGTTGAACATGTATTTGTTGTTTGCCTTGCCTTTTGAAAAAGTGTCGTGACACAGTCTTAAGCATAGGATAAACTATCCCGAAAATGAACTTGGTCGCAGGTCCATCCACCCGTTCAGGATTTTAGCCGACCATAGTCGGGACACTTAGTGCCTAGGGATCCCTCGTAGTTTTTTTTTTCTTGTCTGGGCAATTCTTATTATTTTTGTGTTTATTAGTGATGAAAATATGTGACCTTGAGTTTTGATTAAATGTAATCTTACTAAGGCATTCAAATTGTTGATTAGAGTTTAATCGGGTATTTAAACCAGTGATCAGAACTTGATCAGATAAACTTGAGTCAATTCATAACAAAGATAGTCTTGTAATAATGATAACTTACAACAAACAAACTCAGCCTACCATTTGGAACAATAAGAAAGATGATTGTATTAATTAAAGTTTTGAACAAAGCTAAAAATAAAATTTCCTAAGATTGGCCGCATTCCAGGCCCTAGGAATCTCCCTTACCCATATTGTATCCAAATGTTGGCTCCTTAGAGGTCGTCACTGATAATTTTGAAGGGTTCTTCACAGTTAAGACCTAGTTTTCCATATGGTGGATACCTGGCATTGTCGATCACTTTTTAAAGGATGTAATCTTCGACCCGAAACTTCCTCAGATTAACACCTTTGTTGTACTACTAGGACAACTGTTGTTGGTAAGAAGTTAATTTAATCAGGTCTTGTTCTCTTCTTTCCTTGACTATGTCGAGTTCAGTCCTCATGATCTCTTAGTTCAGGTGTTGGTTAGTAACGTTGTCTTTATGGTCGGCAAGTCAGCTTACAATATAATTATATCATCTAATACAATTATGTCTTCCCAAATGGGGAAGCGTATACACCTGAGTGCCTTTGTCTTTTTTCAACCTCTTTCCCATCCCGTCGAGCACCGTTTTGATGTTATGGTTATTACAGAAGTCCTAAAATGGTCCACTATCAAATTGCATCCCATTATTGATGATAATCGTTCCTGGCATGCTGAAATGAGTCACGATGTTTCTCTATATAAATCTGATCATATCGGTGTCCGTTATGTTCACTAAATGTTCAGACTCCATCCACTCAATGAAATAGTCTATGCCGACCAAGAGATGCTAATGATTTTTTGGTGCTGTAGGTAAAGGAACCATAATATTTAGTCCCATTGGGTGAAGGGCCACAGACGAGTCAGTGACTTTAGGTAACTGGTCGACTAATGATGTATTGGCGAGAACTCTTGACACTTATTGCACTTCCTGATGTGGGAGACTGCGTCTTTCTGCATGTAATTCCACTAATAGCTATTTGATGGCTTTAAATGCCAAAGATCTTCCCCCATCATGACTTTTGCGTATCCCATCGTAAAGTTCGTACAAAACTTGATCAACGTCTTTTGGGTGCACATATTAGAGGTATTATCTCGTAAATAATCGTCTGTAGAGTTTGCCTTCAGGCGCATCTTTTACCTTGATCTGACGGGCCTAATTTTTATCGGCCTATAGAATATCCTCTTGCGAATAGGTTATGATAGGGTTCATCCAGCTGGGAGCTTTCTGGATGGCGAGGACTTATTTGGTGACTTTCAATTTCACGATTCTTAGTTGGGAGATATATTCCACCTCAACCGTTCTTTTAAGGTCGGAATCAATGGCTGAACCCAGAGTGGCTAGGGCATCTACATGACTGTTATTTCCTCAAGAAAACTGTTGTATATGAACCGTTTTAAAACAGGTAAACAGGTCATAAATGACTTGTAAGTATGTTGATATATGTTCATCTCTGGTATTATAATCTCCTAAAATTTGATTAAGTATCAACCTCAAGTCATAGAAAATGTCAAGATGAGTTGAACCAAGAGATAAGGCCTTCTTCAATCTGAAGATAAGAGCCTCGTATTTGGCCTCATTGTTGGATGCTTCGAAGCCAAGACTAATTCCTCGCTCGATCATAGTTTTCTTTAGAGTGATAAAGATAACTCCTACCCCTGCTCCTTTTGATTTTGAGTCCCCATCAATATAGAGTGTCCACTTTTTCAGTTGTTCAAACTCTATATATAGTATTTGGTGGATAAGTTTCACATCTTCGGGCCCCGACCTTCGATGAACTCGCCAATGAAGTCTGCCAATATACACCCTTTAATTTGAGTTCTTAGTTGATAATGGTTATAGAACCTCCCTAATTCCACCGACCACTTGGACATCTGTCCGAAAAGGTCATTTTTTTAGGATTGACTTAAATGGAAAAAAGGTGATAAATATGAGTGAGTAGGCATCGAAATGGTGTTTCAACTTCCTTAAAGCAATGGCCAGAGAGTAGGATAACTTTTCCGATGGAAGGTAGCACCTCTTGGTGTCTAGTACCGTCTTACTAACGTAATAAATTGGGGCTTGGTGCCCTTCCTTTCGGCACATTAAAGCCGAGCTAATTGCGTGGTTGGACATCGAGAGATGTAGATAGATTGTCTCTCCTGGATTTAAGACCGCAAGTAGAGGTTGTCGGCTCAAGTATGATTTGATTTATTCAAGTGCCTATGAGCACTGTTCATTTTAGGTCAGGATCTTCTCATTCTTCAAGAGTTAGAAGAATGGTCGTCACTTTTCAAAAGGTTTAAAAATAATGCGACAGAGCACTATTAATATTTCGGTCAACTTTTGAATATCACAAACTATTTTTGGTGTCTGAATATTATTGATCGCCTCAATTTAGTCGAGGTTTGCCTCGATTACCATATGGCTAACCAAATATCCCAGTAACTTTTCGAACTGAATTCTAAAAGAGCATTGAATTACATTGAGCTTCATTCTATAATACCCGAGGACCTCAAACATCTTCTCTTGGTTCGGTAAGTTGTCGCCCTTATAATTGATCTTCACGAGTATATAGTTTATATAAACCTCCATTGTGTAACCTAATTGATGCTCTAACATCTTGGTGACTAACCGTTGGTATGTCGCCCCTATAATCTTTAGTCCAAATGTCATAACTGTGTAACAGTACAACCAAAAGTGGTAATTATTAACGTCTTCTCTTGATCGGGGCCGAACAAAGGAATTTGCTGATACCTTAAGTATTCATCCAAGAAACTCATATGTTCATCACTGGCCCTAACATCGAATAACTGGTTGATATTTGGCAGAGGAGAACGATCTTTGGGACACGCTGTGTCGAGGTCGGTAAAATCTATGCAAACTTTCCATTTCTTGCTACTCTTATTGAGGATGACTGGATTAGAAAGACATTTGGGGAATTTTAACTTATTTAATGGGACTTTCCTTGAGAAGTTTATCTACTTCTTCTTCTTCCATAACCTTTGCCTTATCTAAGGATGTTCAATGCCTTTTGTGTGATTGGTGGGTATGTCGAGTCCACGTGAAGTCGATAACAAATGACTTCAGGATCAATCCTAGGCATATCGTAAGATTGCCAAGAAAACACATCTTGATTCTTTCTAAGTAAGGAGATAAATTCTTCTTCTTTTTTTTATCGGTAAGTGATATGTCGATAAAAAAATTCTTCTTCAGATGTGAGTCATCGAACATTATTTATTGTAATGGTTCCATGACTCTGTCTGTGGGGGCTAGCCTTATTTTTTCTACTCCCGACCTGTCATACTTTAATTTCTACTTGGATGGGTTCGCCTCGTCCACGACCATTTTTTCCATCATTTTCTCTTGTTTAGACTGACAGTAGTGATAAAGTATTGCCGAGCATTGACCTTGTTTCTCTTTATATCAATTATCCCCCATTCCGTGATATATTTGAGCTTATGGTGAGAAGTAGAGGGGATAAACTTCATGGCGTGAAGCCATCCTCTTGAGGATAGCATTGTATGGGGAATTAATGTCTAAAATTAGGAACTCGATCAACTCTAAGATATTCTAAGTTTGGACCGACAACACAACCTCCGTTAGCTGCATAATCATCTTTCCAGTGGAACTAACTAAGTGGATGGTCGCTTATTTAAGATCTTCCATTTTTAGGTTGAGCTTGTTGAAAACCTTTAGGTACATAACCCTTAAGGAGCTTCCATGGTTGATTAGTATCTTATCCATGTACCCAGTTGACAATTCTAAGCGTAATGTGTTTATTACAGTCAATGCCTTCTAGACATCGGCGTTTGTATACTAGAGTTTTAGCAGCGTCAATCTGGAATGCCTCTATCATCGTAGTGAATTTCATCAATTCCATTTGAATAACATTGCCTTGGATTTGGCGTAGGCCTGATGCACCATGGATGACTGCTAACTCATATCCCATTTCGTCATCGTTTAGAACATTATTAGGCTTTTGGTCTTTCTCCACGATGGACTTTGCACATTTTTTATCTGCATAGTTATCGCGGTGGACAGCCCGGGACAACTCTTCCACATGAGACTTGAGAGACTTATACTTCTCTGTCTTGCGCCCATGCTCCTTGTGATAGGTGCATCTCAGGGCAATGCTCCTCTTTAATGGATCTCTCATTACATTCCTCGGCCACTTGAGGAACTACTGATCTTTTATCTTGTTTAAGATCTTGTAGATATTCTTTTTTAAAATAATGTTATTCACCTGGTAAGCCTTAATAGGGTCTGCCGTGTCATTATTTTCAGATCTGCCATCCTGTTTTTTGCCCCCTTCTTGGTGACATTCTCTTTATCACCGTTTTTGGCCATATTCGACTGACCATTGTCGTGCATGGTGTCGACAACCACATCTTCAACCTTGATGTATTTATTTATTCTGTACATAATATCATCAATAGTGTTGGCCTCCTTTTTGGTAAGGGAATGGTGCAACATAGAGTCACTCGACAAACCAATTTTAAATGAGGCCACGACAACCTGCTCAGAACAGTCATATACTTTATTATAAGTTTCCCAGTATAGCTTGGCGTATTCCCACAAGATTTCTTGGGGTTTCTTCCTCGTGGTGAGGTGTGAATGCATCCTCTTTGGATGAGCATTGTTGGTGATAAACATGGCGGTAAAAGCCTCTGCGAGCTGCTTGAAGCTATTGACCGACCTGTGTGGGATCTTCTCGAACCATTTATGTGCAATATCCCCCAAACTGGAGGGGAATATGCTGCATATGAGAGGTTCGTTATTGTTCCAAAGGGTCATCATCTGCCGATACTGACGAACGTGATTGATGGGATCAATTTCCCCATCATAAATATTAAATATAGGCATGGTGAACTTTTTGGGAGGCTTCAGTTTTTCAATTGCTCTTGAGCACGGAGACTTCATCTCACTGATAACGGCTCTCTTGGCCAATTCCTTAGTGGAACTGGCTCCCCGATGATTGTGATCACTCCTCTCCGGTGGACTCCTGTACCTGGACTGATCTTCATCGCGATGCGAACTCCTTCCTTGGCTGCGAGTCCCGCTCGCCTGAGGGCTAAGTGTTCGATGTGACATTTGCGCTCGTCCCCATGGAGTTCTTGCTCCATTATTTATAGGGAGATATTGCAAACGCTCATTTTCCTCTCATTAGAGGAGTGTGGCCTCCTCCTATTGACATAGTCGTCGCTCATAAGCGTGCACGAGTCGTGAAATCTGAGTGGACTTTGGTTGCGAGTCGCTTTCGATGGTTTGTTCTTCATGAAGACGATAGATTGGATTAAGAATGTTACGAATTTTGTTGGGGTGGACTTCAGACCTAACTCTAGATGTTGGAAGCCTGTTTTTTTAATCCTGACGCTCGACATTAAATAACAAAGGTGCGCTGCATGGGTGAGACATAACTACTTATTGGTTCTAATTGTCTGGAAAAGAAACTCATTCCCACATACGACGCCCATTGTAGGTAGTAAAATCCTATTTACATTGATTCCAAGCAAATAAAGTTGCGCAGTAATGGAAAACCCGACAATACAACACAAGATGTATGTGGTTCGACAATGTGCCTACGTCCACACAGTGCTTATCTTCTTCTTGTTGATCAATTTGTAATACTAAGAATTACATGCCTCTTTTTTCCAGGGGAAGAATTACATTTATAGAAAACATAAAGTGAATGAGTCGTGTAGGACTCTATAGCCTTGGGATGTAGTTGCGATATGATCGAGCAAATCTAGGGCCTAGATTTTTGTTGATCGGGTCGTCTTTTATCCATATCTTCAAACTGCGATAATCTATCAAGATCGTCAGACACGTCATTTCTTCTATTCTCGTGGGAAAATTCCTCCACATTTGCCATCTTTTTTAAAAATGCTTTTTATTTGTTAAAACATTTTATATTTTGTTAAAAATGTTTTTTCATTAAAAACTATTTTTTTGGTTAAAATTAATTTTTTAAAAAACTTTTTTTTTGTTAACTCTTTTTTTTTTTTTGTTAAAAATTGTCTTTTTTAAATAAATTTCTTAAAAATTGTATTTTTTGTTAAAACTGTTTTTATTTTCTTAAAAACTTTTTTTAATTAAAATTATTATTTAAAAACAAAATATTTTTCTTTAAAAACGTTTTTTTTTCTCGTTAAAATTATATTTTTCTGTTAAAAAAATATTTTTTTGTTAAAACTATTTTTCTTAAAAATCTGTTTGTTTTGTTAAAACTATCTTTATGTTTTGAAAACTTTTTTTGTATATATATATATATATATATATATATATATATATATATATATATATATATATATATATAGGGAGATGTTCAAAAGTGAACATAAAAGATGAACATTTTAATGAACCTTAACAAAAAATACTTCAACAAACCGTTAATTTGATTTTACTGAACCGTCAGGTGACACATGTCTAGTTCGCACAAAAACAGTACTCTGTGTGTGTGTGTGTGTGTGTGTGTGTGTATAGTCCTGCTCTTGTGCGGACTAGTCCGCATTTTAAGAATACGACCCTGACATGTGTCACCTGGCGGTGAGCCAAAAAAAGAAAGAGAGTGTCCCTATAATTTAGGCGATAATTTTTAGGCCCACCGTTAGGCGACACACGTCCGGTCCGCATTCTTAAAATGCGAACCAGTCCGCACAAGAGCACATATATATATATATATATTACATTTGATTTGTTTATATTAGGCCTTTTAATTAAGTCCCCCATCATATAAAATACTTGATATTCATTGTCCTAATTCTTGATAAAGTTATCAAAAGAATTCGTCTCCTCACAAATTAGCAATCTAATGAAAAATTTTGTGAATAAGTCGTTTTGCCAACTTTTGTATCAAAATTAGTGTGCAAGTAAGTATTATGCGAAAACGAGCACTTGAAAAGTAGGGATGACAATGGGGCGGGTTTAGCAAAACCCTAACCCGCCCCATTTAATAAACGGGGCGGAGCGAGTTGATTTTTATTTAAATTAACTCATAACCCGCCCATTTAATAAACCGGGGGGGGGGGGGGGGGGGCAGGGCTTCTACGGGTTGGGTTAATTTTAAAAATAGTAAAATTAAAATGATGACATTATAGTCTTAGGGGTTAATAATAGTTCGTATTTCAATATGTGAGACAATCCCTAATTGTCAATCCATGTTTCCGCATAGATCTTTTATAAAATTAAAATACAAATAAAGATTTTTTTTAGTGTGTGTGTGTGTGTGTGTGTCTCTCTCTATCTCTCTATATATATGGTTTAATTATAATTAACATATATATAAAAGGTAATTATGTAGGCATAAGTTAAACAGATCGAAGCGGGCGAGCCAGTTTTATTTAAGACGGATTTTTTTTAAAACTCAATACCGCTCCTAATTCATTAATCGGGTTTTAAAACCCGTCCCATTACGATCGGGACGGGACGAGACTCTTACGGATCGAGTTAAATTATCATCCCTGTCGAAAAGAATAGTTTGGAAAAGCGCGGGAAGTTTGGAGCAGGGGAGAGAGACAATGGAGGATTCAAGTGCAATTCTTTGTCAAATCTCTTCTCTCAAGGACATGCTCGATCAGGTACTACCTATACTCAACTCAATAATAACACTGGATTCATGAGTTTTCTGTTGTTTTTGAGATTCAGGTGAATGAAGAAATCGAAGCCAATTTTGAAATCACCAGAGAGATTCAATCAGAAATCGTCAAGTGTTCCCAAATGGAGACGGAGTTGTCTGTTAGGGAATCGGACCTCACCAAGATGCTCTATCTATTACATTTTCAAATCACTGGATTCATGACAGCCGCTGGTAGCTAATAATATTCCGTTTTGCATTTGCTTGGTCCTTCTCTAATTCAAATTTTTATCTATTATATATATTATAATAAATAACAGTTCAGTGTATCGCTACATATCCAATGGTATCAAAAATTTTATAATATAAATTTAAAGCTAAAAAATACTTCTCTAATGGGGAATTATATTTCCATACCGATATGACATGGGGCTATAAAATTTTGTATGACACGAACGAAGTTTATTGGACCACGCATTTCTAGATGTTCTCTAGTATTGACTCATAAGATAGAATCACTTATAAATTTAACATCACCAAAGATACTATTTTGAACTTTTCTATTAATCTGAAAAAAATGACACAACATATAGAAATTTTCTAAAAGAACATTGACACACCGGATAAAAAGCTCCAACCATTGGAGATGACCTTAAATCTTTAGATTATCATTCACTAAATTGTAAGAGGTCACCGACGATAAGATTTACAAACCTCTGTACTAAAGAGTACAGTAGAGTAGTCTTAACAAGGTGCACCAGAAGTACCCGGTAAAGGGGACATCTCGATTTAAGTAATATTGTGTGGAACCCTGCGTAGCTACACACTCTCTCTGAAGTATAGGGTGACCATATGCAAGGCATCGAAGGTGTGGTTACAGGGGACCAAATGTGAGATATTAGAGAAATCATCAACAACCACGTATATAGAGTCAAAGCCTCGCGAGGAGTGCGGTAGGCCCACTACGAAGTCTATGGATGCATCCTCCCAAGGCTGCTCGAGTATTGATAGCGGAGTTTAGAGATTGACATTAAAATGCTGGGAGGTGTAGCAATGACAGATATAGGCGTTGGTGTCCCTCCGCATGGATGGCGAATATAATTGATATCATATCTGAGTGGTGGTGCAAGGATCACCATGTTACCACTGTTTTAAAAATCACTCGAGGCGAATCACTAAAAAATCGGCTTGAGGCTTAAGTCTCAGGTTGAATTCGAGGCTTACGCCTCAATGCACCCTCGCCTTGCCTCACGCCGCCCTGAGGCGCAAAAATAAAAACCCGTTGTTCTTCCATAAAAAACTCTGTTTTTTATTTTTTATTTTATTTTAATATATGTTGACAATTGGGATATATATACATACTTTGAAGATAGTGAAACAATTTTGTTATAAGTCTACTAATTTACATACTCTGTTTTTTTCTAAAGTCAAGGTGGGGCAACCCTTGTGCAAAGGGTAGCTCGGCCTCTGGTATAGAGCGCAAACAAATTTATTTATTTTATTGTTTTGCTAGGAGAAGAAATTTAATCCCCAAATTAGACCATCTTAACTGGTAAGTCAAGGATCTTAGGTGAACGAAGAAATGTTGGGTCTTGTCCCCACATCCTTATGCTAATTGGCATTGACATCTAACAAACTTTCTCATGGAATAGTACTAAAATTTCATTTATATGTGAAATGTGGGTTCCACCCAATTAAACTCAGCCAAAAGCAGGGTATCATTTGATTGGATGGTGAAAATTAAAATGTTGTGGTTGACGAACTAAATGAAAACAACCGAAGATTTTTTTACCCACCATGCATGAAAATGCTAATGAGCTTTTAGGCAGTAATTCTCATGGAGGAGCTCATATATGCTCCCCGCTTATGGATTAGACATGTGTCTTACAGTCCACTCCCTAGGAGCGAGGTGATCTCTTGTAGAATTCTTCAAATTATTGCATGATTTTAAGTACCCTAGCATGGTGGAGATTAGAATCAAATTCTTGAAGTTTTTTAATTTATAACATGATGGACTCAAATAAATAGTAAATGTGAGCTATTGTGATGTGTCATGTGCCTTATTGCTTACAATAATTGTTGATACCAGGTGATGTAAAGTTGGGTGCGGAAGCGTAAAAGAAGTCTAATCTACACAACAACAACAACAACAAAAAAGTAGAATTCATGAAGGTTTCTTATTTCTCTCTCTAGTGATACAATTAGGAGCCTTCAGGCTATTTATACTAAAAGGTAAAAAAGGGCAAAAATAATAATAAATGCTAAAAAGACGACTATATCCCTATGCTCCTGAATCATTCTCCCCCCTTGAGAGGATTCCATATATGTCGAGTACTGCCGAAAGAAATTGGGATCAACATGCTGTAAGATGGCCTCGGTAATCAAGAATCCTCTGCCTTGCGACGTCCAACCCAACGAACCAAGTAGTGAATGTAGTCTCCTAATGAGGAAGAGACAAATGCCGAATCAAGGATACCCTCAATATGATCAACATGTGAACGGACTGGGTGGGTCGAGGAGGAAGGGGAATGGGTGGGGGGTGGGTACCTCAAAATGGGGAAATGTCCGTCATGTTAAATGTGCGGTGTATGCGAAGCTCAGGAGGAAGGTCGACCTCATAGGCAGTCGGTCCACAAGCTCGAATAATAGGAAAATGGCCAAAACGGCGCATAAGGAGCTTGTTGCCTTTGCCTAATCGTTGCGCCATCTGAAGGTACACCATAACCAAATCACCGGGCTAGAAGGAAACAAAATGGTGTTGCTCATCAACAGCCTCTTTGTAAGAGGCATAGGTGGTCTGGAGGCGAGCACGGACGTCGATTTTAATGTAAGTCAAGTGTGCTGCAAACTCCTCCGCGGAGGGACACGTAGGAACTGTTGGTGGCAGCTAGATTAATGAACGTAGTGGGAGACTGACCCAACACAATCTGAAAGGGAGAGAGGCCCGTAGAACGGTTGATGGGGTTGTTGAAAGCAAACTCGGCCTGTGCAATCATTATATCCCACCTACGGGGATGCTCCGATGTCAAACACCGCAAGAGGTCACCTACACTCCTGTTGACCACCTCGGTCTGTCCGTCCGTCTGGGGGTGAAAGGCAGTCGAAAATTGAAACTGTGTCCGTAATAAGCGCCATAGTGTTCGCCAAAAATGTCCTTTAAGGCACACATCTCGATTGGACGTGATGCTGCGGGGAACCTCATGTACACGGATAATCTCACAGAAGTATAAGGACGCGACACGAGAAACATCGGTTGTACGAGTACACGGGATGAAATGAGACATCTTGGAGAATCGATCCACGACGAGGAAGATGGAGTCGTGTCCATTAAAAGTACAGGGGAGGCCAACAATGAAATTCATCGAGACATCCTACCAAGGGAGATCGGAAACTGATAGTGGAGTGTATAAGCCCGCATTAGTATGCTGCCCCTTGGCTGTCTGACAAGTGTAGCAACGCCTGATGAAGTCGTTAGTATCCTGCCTCATAGGCGGCCAATAAAAACAGTCTCGCAACATCGCGTGAGTGTGTGCCTGCCCCAGGTACCTTGCTAAACCGGCACCGTGAACCTCGGATATAGTCTTCTCTCGTAAAGAGGAAGAAAGAATACACAGAGCTGTCCCCCGATGTTAAAACCCATTCTGTAATAGGTACTCACCCGACGCGCCATTGTCCTGCTGGCATGCGGAGAAAATGGGACCCAACTTCATGTCAGTCGGGTAAATATCTCGAATCTCATCAAACCCCAAAACCAAACTCCGCAAAGTCACCAAAGCATGAGTTCGCCGACTAAGTGCATTCGCTACCAGATTCTCCTTACCGGGTTTGTACTGGAGGTGGAAAGTGTAATGCTGAAGATATGCGGTCCATTTGGTGTGTCTGTCACTAACACGCCGCTCGCTATAAAGGAATCACAAGGCCTCATGGTCAGACTTGATCACGAGCTCCTAATATAGGAGGTAAGGTGACCAAAACTTCACTGCCGTCACAACCGCATCAAACTCCAAGTTATACGTGGAATAGTGCAATGCCACTCCTGTCAGCTTCTGACTGAAAAATGCAATGAGCTTCCCGTTCTGACTCAACACGGCCCCCACCCCTGTCTTGCAAGACAACTGAAATAGTTGGTTAAAGTTGGGTAAGGGAAGGATATGAGCAGTCGTCATCAACTCCTTGATAGGCGTGAAGGCTCGCTCGGCCTCCACATTCCACCTGAACTCGGCGCTCGTAGAGGTGCCATCAAGTCCGTGATATGGGCCATAACGGTGTTGAAATCCACTATGAAGCGTTGATAAAATCCGACAAGCCCGTGGAAGTTGCGGACTTGCGGCACGAAAGTAGGGGTAGGCCAATCTACTATCGCCTGAATCTTGGCGTCGTCCACCCTGGCACCGTCTCCAGAAACCACGTATATCCCAAAAAAGTCACTGATGGGATCACGAAGGCGCACTTTTTCAATGTGAGGAAAAATCGTTCGGCCCTCAAAACATGCAAAACTTGAATCACATGCCCAAGATGCTCTTCCTTAGACCGGCTATAAATCAAAATGTCTTCAAAGTAGACCACTACGAACTTGCCCAAGAAAGGGCGCAAAATTTGAGTCATCACCCTCATGAATATGAAAGGAGCGTTGGAGAGGCCGAAAGGCATCACCTTCCACTCGTAAAGTTCGTCTTTGGTCTTAAACGCCGTCTTCACTCATTCCTTAGCCTCATGCGTATCTGATGATAACCCTTCTTCAAATCAAGCTTGGAGAAGATCGTCGCTCCATGGAGTTGGTCCAATATATCCTCGAGCCTGGGATAACCTGGTTCAAAGTATCGATAGAGTTGACTCAGTACCGGCCGAGTCAACTCGGAATCGAAGGGTATCGATACGATACCGAGAGGCGTTTAAAAAAACCACTGAATCGTGTTATCTCGCCGAGATATCAGCTGAGACAACCGATTCCGAGATGCCTCGCCGCGATATCGACCGAGACAGCCGTGATATCGGCCGAGACGACCGATTCAAACAACACATTTTTTTTTACCCTTTTGACATTTTTTTGGTAGCCAAAAATATTTTTCTCCAAAACATTTTTTAATTTTGTTTGTAAAAAGATGTCAAAAATACGTTTTGTAATTTTTTTATAAAATATTTATTTGTACAAAAAAAAATGTTGTAAAAATTATTGCGACCTTATATAATTTTTTTGAGTAATATGGAAAAAAATTTGCATAATTATTTGAACATTGCCATATTTTCTTTTATTTTTTGATAGAATTTTAATTTTTTACCATATTTCTTCATTGTTGAAAATATATTGTAACATTCACAGAAACATGACCTATATAAGTTTGTCCACTTAACATATACATGCAAAATAATTTTACACACTAAGATTAAATTAAACAATTGCAATAAAATTAAAATGTCACTAATATAAAACTAATAACATTCATCGTACATAAAAATATTTGAACTTGGAACAAAATATCCTCTCAAAATATAATGTCACATAATGCTGTCCAAAAATGGAAGAGACAAAGATTGGGGGAAAAAAGAGTCCCCTTAAGTCTAGTCTCGTCCATGAATTTCAAACATCATAGTACATAAATTAAAATCAACAATTAGCCACTAATACGTAATTATTTAGAGATTTTAAATAATTAAAAATAAAAATAAAATTAGTACGTTAACAATATGCCAAGTCCGCTGCACTTCAGAATAACTAATCGTACAATGTAATGCATATTAAATAATGGTTTAAACATATCTGATTGGTACATATTGTTAATCTTATTTTTTTTTTAAATTTTATATATTTTTTTCGGAATTTTTTGCGCTCTCTAAATAGCGTATCTTTGCGCATCGCCCGATACCATGACCGAGTTGAAAATCAAGTGTCCGATACCGGGACCAATACCAATACCGAGACTTTGAACCATGTGGGATAAGGAACATAAGCTTCACCATGATTTTGTTGATGGCGCGACTATCCACACACATACGCCGACTCCCATTTTTTTTGGGTGCTAATAACATCGGCACTGCACAAGAAGACATGCTCTCTCTAATATAACCCTTGTCACATAACTTGGTGACCTGCCTTTATAGCGCAGCGGGCTTCGTAGGTTACATGCGATAATGAGGTAAATTAGCATGCTGTATGTCACGAAGGGGTGGGAGATCATCAGGAGGCGTGCATACATCCATGTACGAGTCTAACAGAGCCTAAACAAGTGGGGGAATTGGTGCCTCCAGTGTAGACATAGGGCTGATAAGAGCGTAACATAGACTCGTCTCCGCAGTCTTCGTGACTAACTCCTCATGTGAACCCAACAAGGCAGAAGGACATGCCATAGGAATGGGTCTCATAGGGCGGATGAGGAAATCCCTCTCCTCGTGTTTGAACGAGTAGGTATTAGCTCATCCATTATACACACTACGATGATCATACTGCCAAGGCCTCTCCAAAAGTAAGTGGCACACCCTCATATCCACCATGGTACATACTATCACATCATGGTAGTCTCCTATCGAGAAGGGTACTCGACATTGTCGACTCGAGGTAATAGCGGTTCCATTGCTCAACCACCCAATTCGGCACGGGGACGCTAGTGATTCCGTAGGAAGTCTCAACTTGTCTACCGTTTCTTGCGCCACCAAGTTGTTGCTAGCTCCGCTGTCGATGATTACCGTACAGAGTCTCCCTCTCGCGGTACAATGAGTAAAGGAAATAGTCGTGCGAATCCACATGTCATCACTAGGAGGAGGTGGTAGGGGGTCCTCCGAAGTTGTGATCATGGCGGTGTGTGTATAGGCGGTAGAAATATCAGCAAGCCTTGCTTGAGCACGATAAAAAGAATCACGGCGTCGGTAAATGAATTGAGCGGTAGATAAGGGTACATTGGTAGGTATGGGGAAGATGCCCAAAGAGGCGCACCCTTTGAATAAAGGATTATGGCTTTTTGATGGGTTGGATATTAGGGTTTCTTGAGTTTGGGGTAAATAGGGTTTGGATTCAATTTTTTTTTTGATGTTGAATTTGGCTAGGGTTTGTATTAGGATGGATCTTGGATTGTTTGCAAGGGGTAGACAATGAATCTTGATTATTGTTAACACTTTCTTGAAATTCTGCTGGGTCTTGAACCGTATGGGTGGGATTTTTGGCTTGATTTTCTGTGTTGGAGCCTTCAATCTGCACCATGACTGAAATCGGAATGTTTGGAGGCTGACCCACACGAGTCGAGGGTTTGGGAATGCCGGCGGTGGAATCTGAATGGTCCAGGTGTTGTCTGGAGGCAGGCTGCTGGTCGCGGGTGTCGGATTCGCTGGTAGGACTCTTGGCAGCCCCGGGAGTGGCCGTAACCTTGTATTCTGGCATATTTTGGACTTCTCCAATGGCAGGCAGGTCCGCCGACCCCCTGGTGGCAGTCGCAGGTGGTGTCCGGCCGTGATTGATTGGGAGGATTGCAATTGGAGCGGTAGCAACAGTCGATCGTCGTTCCTCATCAATATTGTAATCTAGGGTTCCATTGAAAGGTCGCGTATCACATGGATGAACCCAATCCGAATCCCAATCTTCGATGAACATATTTGAGTTCCAAGAGCAAACCGAGATCTGATACCAATTTAATGTAAAGTTGGGTGCGGAAGCGTAAAAGAAATCGACTCTACACAACAACAACAACAACAATAACAAAGTAGAATTCACAAAGATTCTTATTTCTCTCTCTAGTCTCTCAATATCAAATAGGCAAAAGTGACAATTAGGAGACTTGGGGCTATTTATACTAAAAGGTACAAAAGGGTAAAAATAATAATAAATGCTAAAAAGACGACTATATCCCTATGCTACTGCATCACCAGGCGACAAGAAAGTTTGAACTTTACTGATCAACTCCAAGAGACAATACAGATTAAACCTAAAGTGATCAATTATGCCATGTTTTATGCATATTTGGATTGTGTTTCGAACCTTGGTGGCTAATAGACTTGAATATGTCAATCAAGATACAACAATTCCAATAGCTGAATCAATTATCTACAGTTACAGTTTCAACCTTTCAGTTCACCACCTCAAAAGATAACAGTTTTTCCCCCACTTTGCACGTCAAGAGGAGGGAAAAAAACCAAAAACTTCAGAACCAGTGGGAGTTGAATGTTGACTTAGTATACCTGTGTTTGGTGATATTTGGTCCAACAGTTGACGTTTTGATTTATTATCTGTATTGTTCCTGTTCATTTCTCACAATTGGTATTGTGCATTTGTCCTTCATCGGATCATTCTTACAGTCTTAATCTATCTTATCATGTTTGTTTATAGCTGATTCAAGAATCTCAGTGAAACGCTTGGAGGAGGAGTTATCCTGTCTAGAAAGGAAGCGGGATGAGATACTGAAAGGAATGAACAACAATCGGTACTAACCGAAGTTTATACGCATGTAATTTACAAACTATTTGCATAGTTTGCCAGTATAAAAATTACATTTCATAAAATGTGCATGTGCAGCTAAGAGCACGGTCGCGTTTGTTTTTTTATTTGAATCTGAAGTCTAAATCTGAAATATGAAGACCGAATCTGAAGTCTGAAATCTGAATCTGAAAAATATGTTTATTTTTATGCCTGAATGTATCTCTAAATGAATGTATTTAGACGTAACTCTACCTCTTAATCATTAAGAGTCAAATATAGCCGTTAGCCTCTTAATCATTTAAAAAAACAAACACTTTTTGGTATCTCTGAAGTCTGAATGGTTCAGATTCAGATTCAGACTTAAGAGGTAAAAACTTCAGGAAACTAATGAATGCCTCTTTAAGAAATTAAACCTTTGTGAAGAAAATATGAGATATCATTAAGCCCAACAGGTCTTAGGCTAGCATACATTTTCCTTTTGGACGTGATGCGGTATCTAATCTTTCAATTCCCTTTTCACCATTTGACTAGCCCTTGTGTTATGAAAGGGGTTTGTAGTTATAAACTGGAATTCACATGTAGTGGGTTTTTAATGATAGTGCTAAAAATTAATTATCTAAATCTCCATGTCAATGCATGAATAGAAGGGTCCGCTGCCATATGAGATTAAGGGTTCCATTCTCAATTTATCACAACCTTAATAAATAAATCATTACGTTCTACCATGTGCAATAGGCTAATGCTGTTGTGAAGGCAGTTTAGGCCTTTTGCTGGAATAGGTCCTGTTGTGGGACATTATGGCATATGCTTTCACTAGTTGTACACTGCTTTTTAGATATAGGGTTACGGATTACCCATGTAGTATTTGTGTATTCTCTATCTAAAAATAAATCAGGGTTGTAATACTTCACGATATCAGATGATATAAACATAAATTGGCTTACCATTGTTCTGTAAATTAGAAACTACTTTTACATATAATGGGCACTATAACTATATCCAGGGAGCTGTTCATTTTTAACCTACCCACATTGCAGAGTTTCGTTTCCTAATATTTTATGACATGGTCTATCAAGTGATCAACAAATTGTAATATGCAGATTTCACAATGTCACGTGAATTAGAAGTTTAGGGGTTATTTTTAGGCATTAGTGTCATTTTTGTTATTTTACTTATTTTGATGTATTTTCTTTTAGTAATTGCTTGCTTGGTATTATAGGAAGGAAGTGGTAAAGGCTAATAGGGATACATTTGTAATTAGATGATTGCTTGGATCCTAAGCTACTTCCCACCTATAAATACCTCTTTTGTAGTCTCATTTGGGACGTTCTATATTTTGGAGAGGGATTGATTGAGGATTGAGACCTGATATATATCTACCTCTTATCACCCATTTGGCGCATGGCCCTGGCCATGTGCCAAATGGGCAATGGCACAGGGCCCATTTTAGAGTATGCACCTATATATGTATATTATAGGGGGCCAAAAATATTTTATTTATATTAAAAATGTCAATTTTTAAAATAAGTTTAATTTTGAGGGGCCCATTTTTTTTTAACTACCCAAAAACAATCTATACAAAGGATGATTCAACTACCCAAAAATCTCACCCAACTAAAATGGGGCCCTAAAAATTAGTTTAATTTTTTAGGGGCCCATTTTAGGTATTTAATATCTTTGTACAATATTTTTTTAGAAGGACCCTAAATTAATTTTCGCATAGGGCACTCTCAATTTTAGGACCGGACCTGATTTGGCGTCATTTACGTCAATTGCTATCAGAACCTCGTTGATATCATCCATTGTTGTTGTTAAAAAAAACACAAAAATCGTAAACAACGACAAATGGGTTTTAAGAGGAGATGCGCTCTTGTGGAAACTCGTAATGAACGACTCGCGAGGATCTTGGATCGCCTCTTCACCCGAATGGATGATCTTGAGACCCGCCCCTCTTCCACCACCACTCAAAACCCTAACCCTAACTCAAGAAACCCTAACCCTAGCCCCCAAAACTCTTTTACCACGCTTCCGGAACCCATTTCACACCCCATCCACAAAAAAACCCTAATTCTATAGACCCTAATATCAATTACCTCCAAAATGCAGCCACCACAAGCAGTGGAGCTCCACCACCATCCATCGCCACTTCTTGGTCATTCTCAGTCGTCGGCGAACCACAACATATTGGGCAGAACCCTGTGATGCACATTAAGTCACTGCTGCCAGTGAGGCAGCTCACTTCCAGTCATTTTTTTCAACAGGCAGTGCACCTCCGGCCTTCAATTACCACTCGCGACCCTCCCACCAGTGGCCGGATCACTATATCAGTGGTTGACAACAAGTTTCCTGCCCTAGCAGCAGCCGGCCAAGGCCAAAACCCCTCTGATCTGGACCAGCAGGCCCGATCTCCTCTTCCAGCATACGTCCGACCCCGACCAGTGGTGCCGACCATTTTCCGGTGTTGAAAAACTCCGGCCGACTTCCGGCCAGCCTCTAGGGCCCACTTCCGACCCCAAACCATTCCCCAAATGCCAACCCACCTCCTCTAGCCCCCTATCTAACCCCTAACCCAGTTGAACCCATTAAGCAGCCTCTCCCATGGCTTGGTTTTTGCCGGAAACATCAAAATCTTGGCCGGAAACCACCCATATCAAGCCGACGACCATGAAACCCTAGCGTTTCGACCCATTTTGGCCCAAACCCTCCTATGCTAATTGATTTATCTTTTGCCCTAGGTGGAACCCTCCTCCACCAAATTCAGGAACTAGGGTTTGGCACCAAGAAAATGGTTTTTGATCCGCGGGGAAGATATTTTTGAAGATTCACATGAGAGGCAAGAGGAAGATGATGGTCTTGACGCAAGAATTGAAGGATCTTCCTCAAATTTTTTTAGAAATTACTTTTGGCACCACAAGTTTTGCCTCTCTTCCACACAATTTTGGCGCTTGTCACGTGATTCTCCAATTTTGAAGATTTCATGCATCCTCAACTTTTAAAGCTCGAGGACGAGCTTTCTCGAAGGCGGAGAGAATGATGTGAATTAGAAATTTAGGGGCTATTTTTAGCCATTAGTGTCATTTTTGTTAAGGAAGTGGCAAAGGCTAATAGGTATACATTTAATTTGATGATTGCTTGGAGCCTAATCTACTTTCCACCTATAAATACCCCTTCTTAAGTCTCATATGGGACGCTCTATATTTTGTAGAGTTTTTGATTGAGGGTTGAGACGTGAGATCTACCTCTTAATTTGGCGTCATTTACGTCATTTCTAATATGAAAATTTCACTCCGAGTTGTCGTCCATAGCAGTCAACTGTCGGTTCAAAGCCTGGATAGAGGAGAAGGGTTGTGTCAAATAGTTGACAGCCGTCCTTATGAACATGAACTGACGTTTTGTATTCTCAAAACTTGTACATGATTTTAGTATATTCTCGTGTTTACTATTCATTGATCTTCTCATTATTATTCTTGTGTATCTCCTCCTATGTGTGACGGGTAAGGGTATATGTGAATCATCAGATTTACCTGATAACTGAATTTGAAGGACACGGGGAACATCTTAATACTTAAATTATTTAATATTCTTCTTTTATTTGCTAGAAATAATTGATGTGTGTATGTAACAAAAATTATTAAGTGAAGGTAGTTGGTCTAATTGAGTCAACCATGTAATGATGGAACGGAACACAATAAGTGAGTTCTGCAAAATTATATGACAAGTTTGCCCACTTTCTTGGACAAAACATGTGGTATGGTGATACACTATTTTGTTTGATTTTGTGAATTTTATGGTCTACATGTCCTGTCCTGCGGGTTGTAATGGAGGTGGACGAAAGGAGGTCTGGAAGGAGGGAGAGAGAGAGAGAGAGGACATACTAAGGAGAACGGTTGTTAAGACTTAAGTCTGTACAATGTCTGGTTGAGTTCCGAAGGGTTTGCTAAGGTTTCTACTTTCTAGTGCAGCAAAATATTTTTTGGCTGATTTTTTTTATGGTATTTAAACATTTTAGGGACACCTAAAAAATCAGCTCAAAATGATTTTTTTTTGCTATTTTAAAAAAACCGGTCAAAATTTATTAGCTTTTAAGCAGCTTAAAACTGATATATTTTGACTAATTTTTTTAAAATAGCAAAAAAAATCAGTCTCAGCTGATTTTCTTACGGGTTCCCCGAAATGTTTAAATACCATACAAAATAGCTCAAAAATATTTTTTTTACTATTTAAAATAAATGGTCTGCGTAGGAGGTCCTCATTTGAGGACACTCTCTAATATATATATATATATATATATATATAGAGAGAGAGAGAGAGAGAGAGAGAGAGAGAGAGACAATGGATGTGCCGAGTGTTCCAAGTGTTATATAAGCTGTATTGCACTC
This sequence comes from Sambucus nigra, assembly GCA_949130495.1. Classification (NCBI taxonomy): domain Eukaryota; kingdom Viridiplantae; phylum Streptophyta; class Magnoliopsida; order Dipsacales; family Adoxaceae; genus Sambucus; species Sambucus nigra. Next base: position 370,504,032 of record OX422212.1, read on the forward strand.
CCATGTACAATATGAATGTTAGGATAGTGGTGCAATTGCGACAAAACCTTACATGTAACAGTCAGTGACATTACATTGTCTCATTAGTGCATAGACTATGTGCTCAAGGTAATTGTACAAGTAGTGAGTGCTCTAGATAATAATGCTGGAGTTTACGATATGAACGAAAGAAAGGACAAACTTATGTCCTGGGGACTGCTTGGGTGATGGGAACGTTGTTTCTCTCTCATTCCTAGGGTGGCAAGACTATGCGATAGCTGAATGAATTCTCAAAACCAAATATCCTTCGAGGTTCCCAATGAGTCGCACAATTGCGCTTCACCAACTCCACAGGTCCTGCCATCCTTGTGCTGACGGTGTCAGGATCGGCGAATCCGTTTGTGCTTAATCTAGGAACTACTTCAACTGCTGAAGGTCATGTTGATTGTACACCTGGCATCTCACTTTATATGTGGAAAGAATTGGTTACCCCATCCTACGTATACAACATCCTAAACATGCTTGTAACCACATATGTTATCTCAGTCCATAGCTGACCAAAGCAATATGCGTGCGACATGGATACTATCACATTGAGAAGAGTTCATGTAACACAGCTCCGGCTCCCAACTATTGTCCTGTATTATCTTAAAACTTGTTAAAGTACACATCTGTACTTTGTTTCTCTTATTTATTTATTTATTTCATCTTGCTCTTGCCGGTTTTACTGATAAAGTAACTTGCATCCATCTCATGCAGTTTACACTTTGGGGTTCGCAGGATCACTTGCTCTAAAATATATATAACTATTACTTTCATAATTCATATTGATGTCATATACCTTTCAAAGATATAAATAAGGATGGAACTCTTGATTGAATTTCATATCACTTGCTACGTTATTTATATTGCTTTTGTAACAAAAGTTTTCCTAATTCATATACTATACAGATTCTCTCTCTCTCTCTCTCTCTCTCTCTCTCTCTCGGTATACTATATATCCTGTGTACGGGTAAAGCATTATCTATATTTAGGTTTGCTCAATAGTAGTGAAATAAATAGTACAACAATTTTGAAATTTCTACAAAGTATCTCCTTGAAAAGAATTGCCTTCATTGTTTCCAAGGATAAACATAAAGCATATTCAATGAATTTGATATTTCACCAGAAATCTTATTCAAGTGATACTTCTTCTGAGGAGTTCTAATATCTCTCCGTTTTAGTTAAAAATAATTTCCAATCAAGAGTTTTAAGCAGTTACTGTATAATGATTGAATTCAATATCATGTGTCACTTGTTATATTTTGTTCCACTACGTCAGTGTGCTTGCTGTTTAGCTTTTCCCCCTAAAATTTGTTTTAAGTGTGCAAATAAGATAACTTCAAGTGCATCTTGTGTTATGTTATTTCTCTAGATCTATTTTTGCATTAGATGACTTAAACAGAACATAAAATCTAAAAGATCATCCATTTATTTACTCTACAGGGAAGTTTTTACCACACTGTGCCTAGCTTTTCAGAAGGATATTGACAAGGGAGCAAATAATGAACTGGATACTTTGTTGTCAGAGAAAGAGTGTCTTGAAAATGAAATTCATTTATTGAGTAAGAAAAATAATGCTTTGCAAAATTCAGTGTCTGCATTTATGGAGGAAATTCTTGAAGATCTTAACAATTCAAATTCTGGTAATATTGTTTTCTTTTTACTTTCAAAAAATTATATACTGACATGTTCTAAATTTCTAGGAATTGTGTTATTCTTTGCATGCCCATGAATTCTTCTCTTTCATCTAAGCCCAGTTCTTTTTTTTGTCCTTTTCTGTAACGTGCTTGTCTCCATGGCAGAGGTGTTCGACTTCCTTATTTAAATTTAGTTCAATCTATTTCTATCATGTTATACCAAGCAAGCATATGCAGGGACGAAACTACTTGGGGCAGAGGGGGGCCATGGCCCCTTCCAAACTTTTCAAAATATTTACTTTAGTGCTATACAAATTTGAAGTGGGGAGGCATCATAGATATTCTTTATACCAATCTTTCTTGTTTCACAAAATTGCATTTGAAAGCGCGATTACATTTTAAGTTCAAAACTAAATGTAATGACCCGTATTTTTGGGAATATTTAAATTACACGTGTACTCGTAATTCAATTCAATTCAATTTAAGAAATAAAAGCGAATGGAATAAATATTAATTAGCGAATATTGGATTGATATATATGTGTTATTATATTTACTTGTGTGATAAGTAAATGAAACTGTATTATTTTATATTACGTCGTAAGTGGATAAAAACGACGGGTCGACAGTATCTTATTTGGGACGATCGCGTGGGGTCGTGTTGGGAATAAGATGGTAAATTGATGATAAGTGACTCGGATGGTGATTTCGAGTGCACAGATGATCTGGGATGGATCGAGATAGTCAGAATTAGGTACCTGGGGTTGTAATTGGGTTTCGTGGACTTTTTAAGCTATACGGGACCCATACGGGGGTATTTGGGTCATTTTAATATTATAACTAAACCTAATTTCGGGATTAGGGGAAGATAAAAGGGTGTTACATGAAGGAGGCAGCCAATTTACCATTCTAAATCACTTAAGCTTGAAAGAGAGACAAATAGAGATGGGGAAATCAAGAGAAAATTCAAGAACACTATTCCGGAGGAGATTTAACAATTCTGGGGCTTGGATCATTGGGCATAGAGGACCTCAAGGAGCAAATTCAGAATTCTCTACGGTTTGAGGCAAGTCTTTAATGTGCTTTGATATTATATGTTGTGTTTTAGTTCATATCATAATTGGTGAAAAACAAATATGATTTTGGGTGGATTTACATGAAAAATGGGATTTTGGGAATGATTTTATAAAATTGAATTTGATCATTGTTCCATATGATTTTTGAGTTTTAAGCCTAATGAAAAAAAGAAATCTTAAATGAGAAAATTAAGAATTAGTGAAATCTTGAAAGTTAATTAAGAAGTTGTGCAATTCTTGATTGAGGTGTTGAATCCGATGAATTAGATGATGTTTGGATGAATTTAAATATGAAATTGAGTAGAATCATATTTAGGATTGATAGAGAATGAAATACCTGGGTTGAATTGATGTTATATATTGGATTGGGTGATGGGAAGATACTAAACCTCGTAACCTCGTATCGGAAGAACATGACTACTGCCCAGAATCGAATCGATTCGGCAGGCAAATCAATTCGGGTCTCGAAGTCTAATCGATTTGAACTTGCTATGGAAAAATAATTTTGTTTGTTTGGATTTCTGGGAACCATTTGGAGTCAAATGAATATAGAGGGTCCGTAGATGAGATTAGGACTTATGGTAAATAATTGGAGATATTATTAAATACCTTGGAATAGTCGGGATAGAACTGGGGTATGTAATAAGGAGTGTTTGCGGTGAACGACACTCGACAATATATTAGTGGATTCGAACGGTAATTTCGGATGGAGTTGGGATACGGGCTGAATTGAGATAGGCTTAGTGTTCGGAATAAAATATAATCGTGAAATAAAAGTAAGCAAGTGACTACTTATGGATTCGGGAGTCGGATTTATGTGACACCCCGACTAATTAAATACCGGGTAGCTACTCCTTTATTAATTAATTCAAAATGCCAAGTTGGCTCAGTTAATAGCATCACTATCGAAAACATTTTTTTTTTTTTTTATTATTATTACTAACCACCTAGTATTTAAAAAGTAAGTTGCCAAATTTTAATTAGAAACTGATTAACATGCAACAAGTGACAAGAATAATAATAACACCATTCACCATAATGAAGTAAATAGAATAATCGTCACATGATATAAATAAACTGGAGGAAAAACTCCTCATAACATAATCCCACAACTGAAGTAAATACTGAAATACTAAATACTGAAATGAATACATGCCAAAGTCTGAAAACTGAAATGGAAATGTATCTAATAGAATCTGGGCAACATGCCCTACAACTGAGGAAAAATGAACAAGGAATCCAAATGATATAAGCGTCTAAAAGCAAGTCCCTGTAGCTTCCACAAGCAGCTACAGCTCGTCATCTGAGTAAGAATCCTATGCATGGTGTCCTTGTGGCTGGGCACCTAAAATGGTTTTACAAAAAGTAGATTTGAAAGCAAACGGGTCAGAGCCCGAATGTGTATATTTTTAAAAACCTGCAAGTGCTTTAAAAACATTTAAAACAGTATATGCAAAGTACATGTTAGGACGTGCTCTCACATGATAAACTCACCTCTCATCTTACTGTGCACTCCTAACGTTCCTGTACCCATTCGTATGTTATCTCATAACTATCTAAAGAGTTTCTAACACTGCTACTCGGTTCACGTTATAAGTTCCATCATTAACAATTAAATAGAGAGTTCTACTTTAATTCCCAAGTTCCCAATTATTAACCAAACCATTTATTTGATAAAGGATCTCTTTTTATCTTTCAAAACATTACCATAATTATACTCACAATTTATTATAATAAATTCCTTCTCGATTAACCGTATATTTTTCACATCATAAATATACAATACAAGCACCCAAAGGCTAAGCTGCGGTGCACACATACTCTGCTATCCATCCCGGTACATCACGTACATATGGATTACAAATTCCGAATCTCTCAGGAATTGTTGGAATCAACACCACACACATAAATGGAGGCGAACATAATTCAATCATATCCATGGTCACGTACATACCTACGCTCCATAGTCAGCTGGCTTATTAACTCACAAATAAGTCATTCTCTTGAACTATGTCCTCTAGGCACCAATCTAAATCCGGGCAACACAAGGATAAGAAGGTCCTAAGCGAACGTAACCTCCGTGATAGCAAGTATGGTAGGTATGTCATACACATAAGATTATATACTAAGCATTCACACATCTTAGATATTTCAATATTAATAAGGGTATTCTCTACATCATTATACCATTATTCCCAATTCATATATTTCAAGTATCCCGACAATATATAAATTAAATAGTCGACACGTCTCACGTCGTAATATCTTAAACTTAAAACCTGTCTCGAATAGACTATTAAGTTCCCATAATTCCCTCATATAACATCGCTTATACCTAAGGTCCTTACTTCTGCCCCAAACCTTATTTCATCAAATTATTCAAATTTGTACTATTAACCCAAATATTATCTCACATAACGAATTTCATTAATTTAGAATAACTCCTCAAATTAAGTTCCAATTAATGTCAAATCTCAAAATCATGCCTACTGGTCTTCCTTAAAATTTAGGGTAATCACAATGTCTCCAATAATATTATCCAAGGGTTATCATCATTAAAATTCAATTAAGGAAAACTTTATTCATTCTGGGAGGGTCGATCGATCGACCTTGACCTTCGATCGATCGATTGTGGTCGATCGATCGACTGATGAATGTCGATCGATCGATTACACAGGTCTGTTACGGACTGCTTCGTTTTGCAGTTACAGTTTCATCCCAATTCACCATTTTTAAGCATGAAACTTCAAGATAAGGTCACTATAACGTTATACTAACATCCTATATCAGTAATAACATTCTAAATCCCATAATTCATCATTTAAAGGCTTACTTTGGATTAAAACTACATCAAAATAATTCCCAGATTTCTTCCATTCAAGAACATCATTAAGTTTCTTCTAATTCTACCTTTTGATCATCAAGGTTCTGTTTTCAACATATAATTTCGTCCAGAATATACTACATGCAAATCCTACATAAATCATGGCTTTTATCTTTCAATTCATGGGTCTAATTTATCTCCAAAAATCAATTTCGAAAATTCCTAAACATGGAAACATATCTTGAATTAAAAGAGTTTAAATCACTTGCCTTAATTATCTCAGAATTTGGTGTAGAATCTTTGTGACAAAGTTGTTCCTTCTCTCTCTTTTCTGCAGAATTCTTCCCTTCTCTCTTTCTCTCAAGTTCTTCTCAAGGTTCCCTTCTCTCTCTCTCTCTCAAGCTTTTCCCAAGGTTGAAGATAATGGAGAATGGAGGTGTGAAATGGTTTGTGGGAGTTGAATTGCTATATCAACTTCTCCCGTAGCCCATAATGACATATAGTGGGGTTAGTGGTTTAAGTGGGTTAAGGAAATAGTCAGCTTATTAATTCCATTTTCGTCACTTTTTAATTCCCAAAAATACAAATTACCAAATTACCCCTTAAGATGCCGGTATGGCCCACAAATATCCCGGGACCCAAACTAAACTTCCGGCTAGTGTTTTCTGACTATCTCGACCCTTCCGGACGCGTTGGCGCACTCAAAACGACCATACGGTTAATGGAACTAAAATTCACTTTTTAAATTAATAAGATACCATGACGTGGCGGTCACACGCGTAAAATAAAATTCCCAAATTGCCATATATCAAACACGTGACAATTTCAATATTACTAATATTCATATAATGCCAAGTATGCACATTATAATAAAATACTAACTCACATCTCGTTAATATTATTATCCGGATTAATTTCCAATTAATAAACATTTAATTCAATTAATCCCCAGAAATAAATAACGCAGAAAATACGGGGTATTACATACTTCCCCCCTAATAACTGAATTTCGTCCCGAAATTCGGAACTAGAAAGTACCTGGTAAGAATAACTCTGGATAACGTTCGCGCATCTCATCCTCGCGCTCCCATGTGGACTCCTCGACATTATGATGTCGCCACTGAACACGCACTAACGGAACTATCTTTGACCGCAGTTTCCGCTCACTTTGGTCCAAAATAGCTATCGGCCCCTCCTCGTAGGAGCTGTCCGGCTGGAGATTAATGTCCTCTACGGAAATGAGAGAATGAGCCAAATCATCTCTAAGGTATTTCCTAAGCGAGGAAATATGAAACACATCGTGAATCCGATGTAAATGCTCCGGTAACCCAAGTCTATACGCAACTGGTCCGATCCGCTCAATAATAGGAAATGGTCCCACATATCTCGGTGCCAATTTCCCTTTCTTCCCGAAACGCATAATCCCCTTCATAGGAGATACTCTGAGCAAAACCTGATCCCCCACTTGGAACTCCCTGAAAAATCTCTTCGCATCAGCATAACTCTTCTGCCTGTCCTGAGCCACCCGGATGCGACTCCGAATCAATTCTATCCTTGCCGAAGTATCCTGAATCACCTCCGGCCCAAGTAGTTTGTTGTCCCCCACCTCCAACCAACATGCTGGGGAACGACATGGTCTACCGTACAATGCCTCAAATGGAGCCATGCCAATGGTGAACTGATAGGAGTTGTTGTAAGCAAACTCCACCAGTGGAAGATACTGCTCCCATCCACCCTCAAAGTCAATAGTGCACATACGTAGCATGTCCTCCAACATCTGATTTGTGCGCTCGGTCTGCCCATCGGTCTGCGGGTGATACGCCGTACTTAACCGCAATTCCGTGCCCATGGCCTGCTGAAAACTTTCCCAAAACCGTGAAACAAATACCTTGTCTCGGTCAGACACGATATTTAAGGGCACCCCGTGAAGTCTCACTATCTCTGAAATAAAGAGCTGGGCATACTGTCCCGCAGTGTAATCTGTCCTGACGGGTAGAAAATGAGCGACCTTCGACAACCTGTCCACAATCACCCAAATGGAGTCGTGCCCTCTCTGCGATGTAGGCAACCCCGTGATAAAGTCCATAGAGATGCTCTCCCACATCCACATCGGGACTTCTAATGGCTGTAGCAGTCCTGCCGGTCTCTGATGATCCACTTTTACGAGCTGACAAGTGGCGCATTTTGAGACAAACTCGGCAATATCTCTCTTCATCCCGCTCCACCAATACTGACGTCTCATGTCTTGGTACATTTTGTCCCCTCCGGGATGTACCGCGAATCGTGAGCCGTGCGACTCTGCCATCACCTCATGCCGCAATTCCTCCCCTTTCGGAACCACCAATCTCCCATTGAAGCGTAATCCCCCGTCTGAGCTAACGGTATAGGATTCAGCTCCCTCTGCTAATAATCGAACTATCTGCTCCTGACAGAACGAGTCATTTGCCTGTGCCTTCACCACCTTCGTGACAATCTGCGGTGTAACAGTCATCACAGACATGAATGATCGGGCCACTGCATCCTGGTGTCCCAATTCTTTCCACTTGGCCTTCCACACATCTGCCACCTCATCTACCGGTCTACGACTCAACGCGTCTGCCACCACGTTAGCCTTCCCCGGGTGATACTGGATATCGAACTGATAATCCTTCACGAATTCAAGCCACCTCCGTTGCCGCATATTCAACTCCTTCTGCGTGAATAGGTACTGAAGGGACTTGTGGTCCGTGAACAATCGAAATTTCTCCCCCAACAGGTAATGTCTCCAAATACGAAGGGCAAATACCACTGCCGCTAACTCCAAGTCATGGGTAGGGTAATTCTTCTCGTGAGGCTTAAGCTTACGGGAAGCATAAGCTATGGCCTGACTCTCCTGCTGCAGTACACCTCCAAGTCCTTGTAAGGACGCATCGGTGTAAACAAGGTACTCAACTCCCGGTCTCGGCAATGCTAACACAGGTGCTGAGGTTAACTTGTCCTTCAACTCATCAAATGCCAACTGACAGGCATCACTCCAAATGAATGGCACACCTTTACGGGTTAGGTGTGTCATGGGACCCGCTATCGTGGAGAAACCCCGAATAAACCTCCTGTAGTAACCTGCTAGGCCCAAGAAACTATGGATCTCTGTCGGTGTCGTGGACTGTCCCCACTCCCTCACCGCGGATACCTTCCCCGGATCAACCGATATTCCCCGGTCGGAAATAATATGACCCAGAAACTGCACCTCCTTCAGCCAAAACCCGCACTTCTCATATTTTGCATACAACTCATTCTGGCGCAGTGTCTGCAAAACTAGTCTCAAGTGCTCGGCATGCTCCTCCTCTGTCTGAGAGTAAACCAAAATATCATCGATGAAGACAATGACAAACTGGTCTAGGTAATCCCTGAACACCCTATTCATCAAGTCCATAAATGCTGCTGGAGCGTTGGTCAAACCAAATGGCATAACCCGAAACTCGTAGGAACCATATCTCGATAAGAACGCAGTCTTCGAGACGTCCTCCTCCCTGATACGCAACTGATGGTATCCAGATCGCAAATCAATCTTTGAGAAGTAAGAAGCTCCTCTCAATTGGTCAAATAGGTCATCGATTCGAGGCAACGGATACTTGTTCCGTATCGTGACCTTGTTTAACTCCCGGTAGTCCACACACAACCTCAGTGAACCATCCCTCTTCTTCACGAACAACACAGGGGCACCCCAAGGTGAAGTACTCCTCCGAATAAACCCTTGACCCAACAACTGCTCAATCTGATCCCGTAACTCCCTCATCTCAGCTGGAGCCATACGGTACGGTGCTCGTGCTATAGGTCTCGTATCGGGTAACAAGTCTATAACGAAATCTATCTCTCGACTGGGGGGTAGGCCTGGTATCTCCTGAAACACATCAGAATACTCCCTGACAACGGGAATCGACTCTAAAGGAATCACAACCTCCTTAGAGGTATCCTCCTCAATGTAATATAAATGCGCGGTCGAGCCTCCCTCTGGGCGAGGCATCGCCACAACAAACATCTCTTGCCCCGGAATGGCAAAAACAATGCTCCCACCAAAGCAATCAATCATGGCTCTATGATCAGCGAGCCAGTCCATACCGATAATAACATCGTGAACATGCATATCTAGTACCAACATGTCCGCAGGTAATACCAAACCACCAATCTCTACCCCCACTCCCCGACATATAAAGAATATAAGTGACCCATTCCCCAAAGGTGAGTCGACACACGTAACTGTGCTCTCCGCTGTGGCTAACAATCCTAACGCCTTTGCGAAGTGTGTAGCTATAAAACAATGTGTAGCACCTGTATCAAATAACACCCGACCCATAGTGCCATGGATAGGAAACGTACCCTCAATCGCGGGCGGTGCCTGTGGAACTGCAGCCTGGTGGACGTTGTAGACACGTCCATACTGTAGCTGCCCCTGCTGCACAGGAACTGCTGGAATAATCTGAGCTGGAGCTGGAAGGGCTGGTGGAAAGAATGGCCTCTGTGGCTCCTGTCGAGCACCCTGCTGCTGCTGCTGTGGGGCCCGGCCCTTATCAGGACACTCCTGACGTTTGTGGCCAATCTTACCACAAATGAAACATTTCCCCGGGAAGTTCCCTCCCCTCTGCCCTTGCTGTCCCCGGCCCTGGTGGCCATTACCATTTCTCCCTTGGCCCTGTTGAAACTGCTGATGTTGGCCATTTTGACCCTGCTGGCCCTGATGACCGTTATGACCCTGCTGGCCATTTCGGAATCCTCCCTGACCGTTCCTGAAACCTCCTGAACGGAACCTCTTTTGATCCCCCTGCTGGGAACCCTGCTCAAACTGTCTTTGTCCCTGAACAGATTGTGCCCCACCGGCACCGTGTCCTCCATTCCTGCCCTGATGGCTAGACTCTCCCGACCTCTTGCCCTCGGCCATGTGAAAACGGTGGTCCTGGCAATGTAACAATGCAGCGTTAACCACATCAGAATACGTGGCCAACGAAAGGTTCCCTAACAGATGCTGACGGATCCTCCATGTCAACCCGTCGGTAAATTTCTCAATCTTCTTCTTCTCTGACGGTATCTCATCAGGAACGATATTTAATAGATTAGTGAACTCGGCCTCATACTCGGCCACTGTCTTGCCCTCCTGCCTTAGACTCATCAATCTCCTCCTCATTTCCGTGTGAACTGCTGACGGAAAGTACTTGCGGTCAAACCGCACCCAGAACTCATGAATAGTGAGGGTATCCCTCTCCTCTACGGTGGTAATAGACTCCCACCACTGCAATGCAGATCCAACTAGCTTAAATGTAGCTAGCACCTGCTTCTGAACATCTGAGCACTCATACATCCTTAAGTGCCGCTGTATATCCTTCCTCCATTGGCTCGAGACTACTACATCTGAGCTGCCTGCAAACTCTGGCGGATGCGCTTTCTGAAAAGCGTCACGTACACGCTCCCAAGCAGACGGAAATGAAGTTGCCTGAACTGGCGCGGCAACCGGCGCCTGAGGCGGTGCCTGCTGAACAACGGCAATGGCGGCATTTACCGCTTGGGCTACAATAGCTGCAATCTCAGCGGCGTTCATCATGCCCTGAACCGGTGCGGGCTGTGGTTCTGGCGCTGCATTCCTGGGAACTCGTGGTGCACGTCGTGGAGGCATTCTGAAATAAGAATAAAGTCTATAAGTTCGCAGTTATAAACTTTAAAATAGCTGAAGAGCGTAGCATAAACAAAGAATACAACAGTCCTAAAATATAGGGCTCTATACCAAAGAAAGCTCAGCGGAAAACATAATAAGCCGTTCAGATCCTAAAGGACACTAGAACCTGATGCTCTGATACCACCTGTGACACCCCGACTAATTAAATACCGGGTAGCTACTCCTTTATTAATTAATTCAAAATGCCAAGTTGGCTCAGTTAATAGCATCACTATCGAAAACATTTTTTTTTTTTTTTTATTATTATTACTAACCACCTAGTATTTAAAAAGTAAGTTGCCAAATTTTAATTAGAAACTGATTAACATGCAACAAGTGACAAGAATAATAATAACACCATTCACCATAATGAAGTAAATAGAATAATCGTCACATGATATAAATAAACTGGAGGAAAAACTCCTCATAACATAATCCCACAACTGAAGTAAATACTGAAATACTAAATACTGAAATGAATACATGCCAAAGTCTGAAAACTGAAATGGAAATGTATCTAATAGAATCTGGGCAACATGCCCTACAACTGAGGAAAAATGAACAAGGAATCCAAATGATATAAGCGTCTAAAAGCAAGTCCCTGTAGCTTCCACAAGCAGCTACAGCTCGTCATCTGAGTAAGAATCCTATGCATGGTGTCCTTGTGGCTGGGCACCTAAAATGGTTTTACAAAAAGTAGATTTGAAAGCAAACGGGTCAGAGCCCGAATGTGTATATTTTTAAAAACCTGCAAGTGCTTTAAAAACATTTAAAACAGTATATGCAAAGTACATGTTAGGACGTGCTCTCACATGATAAACTCACCTCTCATCTTACTGTGCACTCCTAACGTTCCTGTACCCATTCGTATGTTATCTCATAACTATCTAAAGAGTTTCTAACACTGCTACTCGGTTCACGTTATAAGTTCCATCATTAACAATTAAATAGAGAGTTCTACTTTAATTCCCAAGTTCCCAATTATTAACCAAACCATTTATTTGATAAAGGATCTCTTTTTATCTTTCAAAACATTACCATAATTATACTCACAATTTATTATAATAAATTCCTTCTCGATTAACCGTATATTTTTCACATCATAAATATACAATACAAGCACCCAAAGGCTAAGCTGCGGTGCACACATACTCTGCTATCCATCCCGGTACATCACGTACATAAGGATTACAAATTCCGAATCTCTCAGGAATTGTTGGAATCAACACCACACACATAAATGGAGGCGAACATAATTCAATCATATCCATGGTCACGTACATACCTACGCTCCATAGTCAGCTGGCTTATTAACTCACAAATAAGTCATTCTCTTGAACTATGTCCTCTAGGCACCAATCTAAATCCGGGCAACACAAGGATAAGAAGGTCCTAAGCGAACGTAACCTCCGTGATAGCAAGTATGGTAGGTATGTCATACACATAAGATTATATACTAAGCATTCACACATCTTAGATATTTCAATATTAATAAGGGTATTCTCTACATCATTATACCATTATTCCCAATTCATATATTTCAAGTATCCCGACAATATATAAATTAAATAGTCGACACGTCTCACGTCGTAATATCTTAAACTTAAAACCTGTCTCGAATAGACTATTAAGTTCCCATAATTCCCTCATATAACATCGCTTATACCTAAGGTCCTTACTTCTGCCCCAAACCTTATTTCATCAAATTATTCAAATTTGTACGATTAACCCAAATATTATCTCACATAACGAATTTCATTAATTTAGAATAACTCCTCAAATTAAGTTCCAATTAATGTCAAATCTCAAAATCATGCCTACTGGTCTTCCTTAAAATTTAGGGTAATCACAATGTCTCCAATAATATTATCCAAGGGTTATCATCATTAAAATTCAATTAAGGAAAACTTTATTCATTCTGGGAGGGTCGATCGATCGACCTTGACCTTCGATCGATCGATTGTGGTCGATCGATCGACTGATGAATGTCGATCGATCGATTACACAGGTCTGTTACGGACTGCTTCGTTTTGCAGTTACAGTTTCATCCCAATTCACCATTTTTAAGCATGAAACTTCAAGATAAGGTCACTATAACGTTATACTAACATCCTATATCAGTAATAACATTCTAAATCCCATAATTCATCATTTAAAGGCTTACTTTGGATTAAAACTACATCAAAATAATTCCCAGATTTCTTCCATTCAAGAACATCATTAAGTTTCTTCTAATTCTACCTTTTGATCATCAAGGTTCTGTTTTCAACATATAATTTCGTCCAGAATATACTACATGCAAATCCTACATAAATCATGGCTTTTATCTTTCAATTCATGGGTCTAATTTATCTCCAAAAATCAATTTCGAAAATTCCTAAACATGGAAACATATCTTGAATTAAAAGAGTTTAAATCACTTGCCTTAATTATCTCAGAATTTGGTGTAGAATCTTTGTGACAAAGTTGTTCCTTCTCTCTCTTTTCTGCAGAATTCTTCCCTTCTCTCTTTCTCTCAAGTTCTTCTCAAGGTTCCCTTCTCTCTCTCTCTCTCAAGCTTTTCCCAAGGTTGAAGATAATGGAGAATGGAGGTGTGAAATGGTTTGTGGGAGTTGAATTGCTATATCAACTTCTCCCGTAGCCCATAATGACATATAGTGGGGTTAGTGGTTTAAGTGGGTTAAGGAAATAGTCAGCTTATTAATTCCATTTTCGTCACTTTTTAATTCCCAAAAATACAAATTACCAAATTACCCCTTAAGATGCCGGTATGGCCCACAAATATCCCGGGACCCAAACTAAACTTCCGGCTAGTGTTTTCTGACTATCTCGACCCTTCCGGACGCGTTGACGCACTCAAAACGACCATACGGTTAATGGAACTAAAATTCACTTTTTAAATTAATAAGATACCATGACGTGGCGGTCACACGCGTAAAATAAAATTCCCAAATTGCCATATATCAAACACGTGACAATTTCAATATTACTAATATTCATATAATGCCAAGTATGCACATTATAATAAAATACTAACTCACATCTCGTTAATATTATTATCCGGATTAATTTCCAATTAATAAACATTTAATTCAATTAATCCCCAGAAATAAATAACGCAGAAAATACGGGGTATTACAATTTAGACTCGGGAAAGTTAGGTTAGTGCTACTATTGATGTGTGCATGGTTAGCCGGTGTTATTATATATATATTTGGTGTGTTTGATATATGTGAAACATATCTACTCTAGGGGATGCTATCGGTGGAGGTTGCGTGCAGTGGGCAGTCTACCTTGGCGAATCCTAGCAGGTTTAGTATCGATCCCCCGGGTCATAGGTCTATCGCATGACCACCCTATGTGAGTTTGGAGTCCAGTGGGGTAATTTGGTATGGTAATGGCCCACGGACTTAGGACTATGACCGCCTCCGGTTTACGTTACGCTTTGGGTTTGGTAGGTGTGATTCCGATCCGGTGGCCCAGGAAGAGGTATATATCCCTGGTGCCTGATAGCATGCTGGAGATTTGCATCCAGCGGGGTAATGCTCAGAGGGATGGTTGCAATCCAACGAGGTAATGCTCGAAGGGATTACAGTTTTACGTATATAGCGAGCGATATATATGTATGTATACTTAGTGTGATTTGTATATACGTATATATATGCGTGTGTAAATATATATGGGGGCAAATTAAAGGATATTACGAACAGTAAATTTATATGCATCCAGGAGGACAACTTAGGGTAGCTATGTGGAAATACGTATATAAGTGTGATATAAATATATACGGGTGCATGACACTTATGTGTGAACATCAAATTAATAACTAGCGTGAAGTTATGTAAAATGAATTGATAACATTATAAATGAGGTTTATAATGAATAAGAAGATGCGAAAGCTTAATGAGGATTTCAAGTCAAATAAAAAGTATATGTGGGGCATAAAGCAACATATGGAATTAAGATGAGTAGTGATACTAGTTAGGCTGGGTAGCGTAACTAGGATGTTTAAAATACATGTGATAGGTGTGCACTATAGATGAGGGGCGAGGGGTATCTCATGGGAGTGCGACGCCAGTTTCAATATGAAAGATTGCAGGACATATTTATTAATATATTTTAAACACTGACAAAATATTTTCAAAAGGTTTTGGGCGACTTGCAAAAATTTTAGGTGTTCAGCCACTAGGACGCCTGGCTTAACCATCCTTCTAGTCAGATGATGTTGCAGCAACTGTGGACTTGCAGGGATTGATTAGACGCTTCTATCCTTGAGATCTAGATAGGAGGTACTTCAAAATTATTTCGGGCACGTTGCCCAGTTAGTTGGTATATATTTTATTCAGATATTTTCCTTTCAGATAGTTGGATTATTGTATTGTGATTGTTTATGGAGAGTTATCGATTAATTTATTTATGCCAGTGAGTGTGAGTTTTATTATTTGCATAGTTGGTTTTGTGAATTAGAATTTTGTGTAAGTTAAAAAGTTTTAAATTTGACACCAGGCTTAATAGGTTATTAGTAATTAAATGTTTTTGACAGTGATTCTAAGAATGAACCAGATGAGATTCTTTTTTATTTTAGTGGAGGATTGATCATCCGTTATTGAAATAGGCGGGGTGTCACACTAAGGCCCTCCTAACTTTTTTGTTGTTTTTCATTCAAAATGTGTTGCTGCCTATATCATTGTGGCAATGTAACTTAAGGTCTCTCTCCCCATGTACACACATGTATTGCCGCCTATATCATTGTGGCAATGTAAATTAACGTCTGTCTCCCATGTACACACATGTATTGCCAGTTTCTTTCTTATATTTAGTCTATATTAAATACTTAAGTTTTGATATATTTGCAAATGAACACTTTTCCTTGATTCTGTGTTTTAATTTTTATATCTAATTTTTTAACCCTTAAATCCATTTTAATTGTAGATTTTTCACATAATTGTGAATTTAAATTATTAGTCACGGTTTTTATTATAATGCATTTATAAATTTTAATGTTAAATAGATTCTAATTCCAAGTTTTTACCACTTTTTTTTTGTTATCTTTGTCAAAGCTAATTGTCTTATTTTCATCATGGTAAAAGTACGTTTTAATTTATTTTTGTATATCATGAAATTTACCTTTTGTTGATGGATATATATTGTATCATCAGTGAATTTTTTCCCAATTCTTTTTGGCCCTCCTTAAGATTAAATCCTGGTTTCGTCCCCGAGCATACGTGATTCCAGCAAATAATTCATTGCATTTTTTTGGATCTGGAAGTCTGTCTTGGCAAACTAGCATTAGACAATCAAGATACATGATGTAAAGAAGAGGAGAAAGAGGCGGAATAGTGGGAATGGACCTAACCAACTTGAGACAAAAAATGACTAGTATTTTTGTTCTTATTTATTTTATCTTTTAGGTTACTATTTTTTAGGTGTTGATAATATTAGGTTCTCTTATTTATTTCCTTTTTCTTCATTAGTTTCCTAGATTAGGTTGGAGTCTTGGGGATCAAGTATTCTAATGCCTATTTACAGAAGGATTTACCTTCATTTTGATTACAATTAATAATTAAATTTCTTTGTTCGAGGCTTCCGGCATGAATATTTCTATTGCTTTTTGCGCGTGTTCCTCAGCGTTGTAATGTGTTTATATGAAATTGTTATCAAATCACAGTTCGCTCGTGGTGTAGTGTACATGTATGTGCGGTAATTGCATTTGTGAATCAACGCATTGAAACTAGTGGCAATCATTGAATCCGAGGGGTCAATAGATGAGTTAAACCCTAGCCGAGTTGATGTCAAGCCTGTGAGAAATGAGGCGGGACATATAAAGGACCACATCTCTGCTGGAAGCCCTTGACTGAACCACCCGGCTTGCGCCAACCTTGGTGCCTCGTACCCCTCGTCAATGAGATTGGTTGCATTCGGGTAGGCATCGTCATCAAAGGGTAGATCCAATAAGAACAGCTGCCCGGGGAGGTGGGCCGAACCAGGAAGTTCAGAGGACAGATTTGGAGCTCAGAGGCACCGCCCAGGCAGCCATCGCCAGCCTTGGGAGAATCAAGTGGGGCCTGCAGCAGCGCGAACAGTTATAGGGAAGGGAGGCGTCGTTTACCCAAAGGCCCATCTTTGAGCAAAGACCAGCCGTTTAAATGTTGTTCGCTTCCTTTGAGGTCGTGGAAGCTAGATGTTGGGCAAGGAAATACATACACGAAGGAAAACAAACCATGAGGTTGCTGGAATAACAACCTTCCCCGCAATCGAGGCCCTTAGAGGGCCAACCACCTCCCACCGACGTCATTTTTATCAAGGGGTTACTCCCCCGTCCCCCTCTCTACCCAGACTACTGTTCGATGATTCTATCCCCTACCTAACCCCAACACCTGGGCAGGTACCGAAACACTAGTGTGAAGGAGTAGCTTCAACAACCAGTACTGGGACCCCTAGACGTGGTCAACTATGGCGGAGGATCCGAAGTTGAGGTTCAACGCTTCACTTTTGATGACCATTCTTTCCTCCCCACAAACTCCCAATTCATCGTGAGGAAAACCCTTGAGCGATTCGTCATTCATCCCCATACTGGAGGTGCTACGGTTGCAAGGCAATGGACACATTGCCCAAACCGTGTGAGAGGAGAATTTCAAGTGCTCGGGCGTGTATTGCACGGTGTAGAGAGCAGCCCATGGTAGGTGTTATGCGGCAACAAGGGCCAGTATTGCAAGGGTATGCAGCTCTGTAAGTTAATGATGTGAGGGGTGAGGCTGAGGCGGCTCCTGACCCAACATGGGTGGAGGGAGAGGGAACGACAGGTCTCATGTTACGTTTCCTTGAGAAGGCGTCACACGGGGATATCCGGATCGACATTTCCATGTTTGATGGGAATTTAAATCCGTACGTGTTCATTGATGGGCTTATTGCTATGGAGAGGGTCTTTGCAAGGATATTACCGGCCCAAGTGTGTCGAGCTAGTGGCGACATTTGCAAGGATACGCCCTTGTGTGGTGAGATGACTTTATTCAGAGTCGGTAGGAGAATGAGCAAGGGCCAACTCAGTCAGTGGCCTGAGATGAAGCGACATTCTTAACTGACTCCTACATGAAAGATTTGTTTGTGCGGGTGCAAGGATCTGGAAAGGCTCAATGTCCGTTAAGGACATTGCAAAGAAGTTTTATATGCTATGCACCCAGGCTAAATTGAACGAAAGTACCGAGGAAAAGATCGGTCGTTACTTACATGGGCTAATGCGCTACCAAGCTGAACTTAGTCTCCAACAAATTTCATCACTTCAACAAGCAGTGGAGTATGCTTTAAAGGCTGAAGGCTATTTCCGGACCTTAGCCTTAAGCAAAGGAGGAGGCTCTTCCATACTAACAGCCCCCCCCCAAACCCGCTGGAATACAATTTCTTTAAAGGATAAAGGTTTATGAGCGGGGGTGTGGGGAGAGAGTTTCGTAGATCTTCTGAAGGATAAAGGTTTTTATCAAAGGCACTCCATTTGGGAGCCTGCTGATGCATTCTTACTCCTGTTTAAAGGTTAGTCCTAGCAAATTAGTGAAAGCACCAATAGTTCGAGACAAGTTTTTTTTGGGTTTATACTTAAAAAAAAGTTAGTTGAGATGATCTTTCTGCTATGCCCTGATAAATTTTTTACTCACATTGAATTTTTACTTACAAATAATATATAGATACTAAGGGTCCGTTTGGTTGCAAGTGGGCAAAAGAGTGGGCATGGCAACCTAGGCAAATTCAGATGACGCTATCAAACAACATTAGGCGAAATTAAAGTCAATCCAATTAATTTATTTAAAAATAATTTTTATATTATATTCAAAAATGTTAAAAATAGTTTTTGCAATATTTTTATATTACAGTTTTTAAAAAAAATTGTAAAACGTTTTCTTAACAATTTTTTTTAATACAAAACAATTTTTAAATATTCACAACAGTTTTTTTTAACTATTTAAAATATTTTTTAATTTTGTTTTTAAACTTTAAAACTGTTTTTATATTATATTCAAAACAGTTTTTAAAATTGTTAAAAACTATTTTTACAATATTTTCATATTACGTTTTTTCAAAAAATTTGTAAAACATTCTCTTAACAATTTTTTATAATATCAAAAACAGTTTTTAAAATATTACAAAACAAATTTTAAACATTCACAACAGTTTTTTTAAACTATTTAAAACAGTTTTACAAAATATTTTTTTAAACTTTAAAACAGTTTTTATAATATATCCAAAACAGTTTTTAAAAATGTTAAAAACTGTTTTACAATATTTTTATATTACGGTTTTTCAAAAAATTTGTAAAACATTCTCTTAACAATTTTTTATAATATTAAAAGCAGTTTTCAAAACATTACAAAACAGTTTTTAAATATAGTTTTTTTAAATATTTAAAACAGTCTTTAAAATTATTTTTTAAAACTTTAAAACTGTTTTTATAATATATTCACAACAGTTTTTAAAAATGTTAAAAACAGTTTTTACAATATTTTGTTAATACGGTTTTTTAAAAAAATTGTAAACATTTTCTTAACAATTTTTTATAATATTAAAAACAACATTTTCTTAACAATTTTTTATAATATTAAAAACAGTTTTTGAAACATTATAAAACAATTTTTAAATATTCATAACAGTTTTTTAATTATTTAAAACAGTTTTTAAATTATTTTTTAAAACATTAAAACCGTTTAAGAAGTTGGCAAATTTGTGGGCAAATATTTCCCACTCAAATAGGTAAGCAAAATTTACCCACAGATTGTGCATGGGAGGTGTTGTACATTGGCAAATAATGCCTAGGCAAAATTATGCAACCAAACAGTCAAAATGTGGGCAAATTTTCATATTTGCCAAATTTTTGGCATTTGCCTAGGCAAATTATGCCAAACAAACGGACCCTAAGTGCTTAGGGCCCTTGTTCTTCTGCATGTTTATTTCCTCGTGAACCTCTCACTGTTCAACTTTCTGAATGTCTCTACTCTAATCGAGTCAATTACAGTAGAATGGACCTGTTTTCTTGCTTTCCCTCTAATTTTTTTAAATTTCCTCTACTATATTAAACAACGAAGAAACATAGAAAGAACTGTGAGTTCTGGCCACGTTGACTTGAAGCAATTTATTCCAATTAGAAGTTTTTAATAGTAATGGAAGGTGTGGAAGTGACTTTATTGTATAGTAGGAGGGTTCTTGTACAAACGAAAAGAATAGAAGCCGCATCGTGTTAGATTTTTCTGATATGTTTCGTATTGAGTCATGCATAAGCAGATGAATTTTTGAAGGTCTAGTGTTGATAAAAATTATACGACATCATAATTATGAGTTTTATTTTTCTGCTGTGAGGATCATTCATTGTCTTTCATGTACATTTACTATTTCTACCAGTTGATTTTAGGGCTTGTTATCATATTACTGATATTGGAACGTGGGCCATTGAATAATCGAATACTCTTCTATTTGAAGCTATTCATTTTCCACTTGCTGCTAAATTTTTTAAAACTTCATCATAGATAATAGATGTAATGTTACATTGCTTCACCAATTCTGTCATCTGTGAGGAGCTATTGATGTTGCAAATTGTTGTGAAATACAGCTTTGCATGTTGAGATACAAAGTCGGAGTCTTGAGAATGAGAAATTGCTCAAGGATATCAATGAGTTGAAAACTACACTGCTTTCAACTATTCAATGTGATTATGATCCATGGTAAGGCTTTCCCTGGGTTTTGTGATAGACATTTATTTGACTTCATTTTAAAGCTGCAGTTGTGCTTATTCTTGTCTAACCGAACCTTGTATTTTTTGGTGATTCCTATTAAAGAAATTCCTCGAAACTTGTTATACATTTTAAACTTTTAATGCATATTAATATTGTTTTACTATATTTCTTTAATGGCAGTAATGGCTAATGTAAGATTTGACCATGTATGGCATGCAAGACCACTTCAGAAAATTACCACCTATATTTTCATTATGGGTTAAGACTGATGAAAGGTTGCAACGTTTGGTTTCAGAAGGTGGAATAATGATTGTCATTTTATGGATGGCAAGGGCTTGAAATTGCATACACGTGGATGTGTTTGGTTGAGGGGAGTTCAGAGTTTAGGTTTCTGGAAGTTGTGGCACATGGCACTAAACTGAAGGACATGAGTGAATAAACTATATATTGATTGGGTATGGTTTGGAAATAAAGAAAGAAGGATCTGATAGCTGCTCAAGGGTAGTTCCTTCTTGGGCTGTGAACAGTAAATTGGCTCCGCCATAACTCATATAAAACCTTCAAAATATTTTCCATATCCTTGACAATATAATGTATAATTAATACTTTACTGAACTTACCGTAGTTCAGCAATATAATGTTGAGAATAACGAGTACAAAACTCTAATATTCGCAAGAAATGATTATAAGGAAGTACTCACTAAACCACTCTTTCAAAACACTTAAAGAAGACCAACTCATAAAATACTACACTCAAACTAAGATACAAATGCTAATTGCCTTATTGTTTTACTTCTTCTTGGATAATTATATAAGCATAGGACATGGGGTATTTATAGCATGGCAAATACATTTTAGGCCACACATTAAACAAGGAAAAATTACAACCACACCTTTCTACCTAACACACTAATTTATCACTAGTGAAATATAGGTAAGTAATGACATAAAACACACTAATTTACCACTAGTGCAATATAGGTAAGTAATGACATCATATGGGTTGTGATGTTAAAACTTAGTACTCCTCCTCAACATCTACTCTCATTCCTTTCACCATTTCGAATTGACGACGAAAGTTTTCAAACTTCCTTGTACTCAAACCTTTTGGGAACAAGTCTGCAATTTGATCTTCTGTCTTGATCTGTTTCATCTCAATCTCTTCTTCAAGAACCTTTTCTCTTATAAAATGATAGTGCACTTCCATATGTTTAGTTCTTGCATGAAAAACTGGATTCTCCGCCAAACGAACTGCCGATTGGTTGTCACAATACAACAGAATTGCATAGTTTAGTGGTTGATGTAGATCGTTCATCAACTGTAACAACTACGTACTCTCTTGAGCTGCCATTGCTGTTGCTCGATATTTTGCTTCCGCAGTTGACAAAGATATTGTTGGTTGTCTCTTACTACATTAAAAAATTGCTCCAGATCCAAGCTTGAACATGTACCCGATAGTTGATCGGCGAGTGCTGTGATCTCCTGCATAGTTAGCGTCACAATAGCCAACTAACTTGAAATCTTCACCTTTCTTGTATAAAATACCATTGTTGTACTTTGTACACATTTCAATATTCGCCGAACTGCTTCCAAATGAGACTTCTTTGGATTTTGTATGTACTGACTCATCACACCAACTGCATAAGAAATGTCAGGTCGAGTCAAGGTTAGGTAGATCTGACTACCTACTAATTATCGATACATCGTGGCATCTTCCAAATCTTTTCAGAGTTTCGGAGTTAGTTTCAGAGTTTCAGAGTTCCAGAGTTCCATCTTTTCCCAATTTTCAGAGCTAGTTATGAGACACGTTCAAAACATTTAACTAAACCTTGCGATGTAATTCAGGAGTTAAATTCAAATCATGGAAAACAAATGTCATATCATTATGCTTGGTTGGGTGTTGAAAAGGCAAGGGTGTAGTTACAGGGTGATGCATATCTTTCATTTGATCGATTTAGGTGGTACGTAGATAAAGTGAGGATAACAAATCCTGGAAGTTATGTTGACTTGAGTTGGAATTTGTCAACAAAGAGGTTCAAAGATTTTTTTGTATCCTTTGGATCATGCATCAGTAGATTCAAATTTTGTCGACCGATGATATTTTTAGATGGTATATTTTTGAAAAGTAGATACAAATGGAATTTACTTGTCGCAATTGGAAAGAATGGAAACCAAGGTATGTATGATATGTGCAACATTTTGAAATTCCATATTGATGAAATTTCGTTTTACGATTTCACAATGCGAAATGGTACATTATGCAAAATTGTGATGTGAGATCTAAGTGCTTAAGATTATTATATGCGAGATGCATTGGGAACTTGAAATGAAAAATGTTAAATTCGAACTTTAAAGAGAAAATACAACTCTAAAATATATCATTGAGAAATAAAATCGCGAAATGTCATTATAAATGTGATGGCCGAAAAATAATACTTTGTTGTAATATAACAAATGTATAAACAAATGAATCATTTGTTATTGAAGTCCTCGCTAGAGGAATTTACATTATTGTCCAACGACAAAACTATTGTATGGCCAAGTAGGATTTCCTGTTCCATTCTATCCTCAGGGCGAAAATATATGCATTTTGTTGTTACAACAGATAGAAACCATTTGTGGTTCTTATGGATGTATTCAAAGAAGAAATGATACATCAATTTTATGCTAAGCACACCACAATTTTTTAGTCTATCCACGCAGATTTACTCAATTCTTTTTACGATCCCTTTAGTGTTTCTTGTTTTAATGATAGTAGGATCGAATGTGCATATGATATCTTCGTATAAGTAGTAAAAACCTGACTCTTTTCGAGCCTTATAATTGAGTCAAAGAAGAAATTCAATATTGTCGTTGATACCAAAAGTTATCTTGATACGTGGACCAATCATATAGGAACACGTGTCATCCATATGGGCATTAATCCAAGTCAGCAAGGGCGAGTCATCGACCAACTGAAGGAATCCCGACCAACAGGTTAAACAAGCCTGACCAACACCAGGAAGACCGACCAACAATGATAGCAAATCGTCAATAGTTGTATACATTATTAACATTGTACATATGTAAATGCCTATATTCTAAAGGCATTCCATTCTTTAATATTTCAACTCTTGTACACCCTCAAAAAGCTATAAATACATTGTAAAACCTACAACCAAGGAACATGAGAAAAATGAGACAAGAGGCAATTGAACAAGCCCAAGGCAATACACAGCCGTGGACGTAGGCTTTTCTCTTAGTTGAACCGCTTAAATTTTTTTTGTCTCTTTTATTCATTTTTATCTGTGATCAATTAATTAGGCCAGTCTAGTTTTTTGCATCAACAGTCGCCATTGACATTCTTTATAGTTATGGTGAACGATTTTGTATTGTTATGATCACCATAACAAAATCCATCTTTTGTAGTTAAACATTATTAGTTTATGCGGTTTACGTAGTTCATTACTTTATGTGTTTTATGCTACTTTCAACATGCGATTATAATGTGTGGAATTGGTGGGAAAATAATGAATAAGTTGAAGTTACAAATTGGCGTAAAAACGTGATTGAAGAATTTTGCATTGCAAATTTTATCATTTCTCAGTGAGAAATGGGTTATTTCTCATTGAGATATATATCGTTTTGCATTGCGAAATAGAATACTTCTTACTGCGGAATGAATTACGATTTCTTTAAGTTGGACAATTTGCAGGTATGTTCTGCTTTACATTTGCTGTAGTAGTTGCAGAAGATTAGAAAAATGGACATGATTTTTAAACTAGCTTTTTTGTGTTGTTGGTTTTGACAGAGAGCTGACTTTCATTTTTTATCGTAATTATGGGTTGAAAGAAGCTCTGTTTAAAGTTTTCCCTCAGAGTCACCACACATACTATGTGGAGCACTTAAAGGGAAATTTAAGTAATTTGTTAAGTGGTGGTCACCAATAAGATTCTACGTGATCAGTTGCCAGAAGGTTCGAAACTGCAATTTATGCAAATACAGTAAAGGTATATGAGAAGAGTATGGATGAACTAAGAAAGTACGATGGTGAGAAAATTAATTTTTCGAGGACTGTGATTTAAAACACTGGGCAAATATAGAGTTCACTAGTAAAAGTTACGGTAAGATGTATTCAAATATGGATGAATCCTTCAATTCATGGATTAGGGATGCTCATCATTTACCGGCTACCAGAATGATTGACAATATAAGAATTAAAACGATGAGCATGATGTCAAAAAGACGCACACAATCGAGAGGATCGACTGGTGTGTTGTGTCTTAACATGGAAAAATTATTGCAACTCAGTATAAATAAGGGTCGTGCTTGGTGTGTAGCCCAGCCCACATATGGTATATATGAGGTGATTTGTGAAAAGGGGTGTAGAGTGTTCTAGTTATATGGTCAAAGGTAGAATTCGTAAATTATGTCGCAAACAAGCCATGTTCAATTTTATCTTGATTAATTAGGTGAAACTAAGCATGAAAGATACTGAATTTAAATCAAATTAACAATAAACAATAATGCGAGATATGAGGAAAAAAAACATCTGGAAAAACCTTTCCAGCACTCTTACAACTAAGGTATTCCAGACGACACAGACAATTTTACAGACTTAGACTCCACAAAGTTTCGCAGTTATGTCTCTTTCCTTGTTGATAACAAAAAGCAATGCAGATCCAACAATGCCCCACAACAAGCTCTACTTATCTCGGTGTCCATCGATCAGCCTCGAAAAGCTCCTTTCCTATCTTCAGTAGTGAATAATGAACTCTACGGGGATTTGAATAAGAGAAGTGTTCTTTCGAATTTGATAAAGTGATCACAAAATATCTGAAGGGTTGAATTTGGAAAACTAAAGTGTTTGATCACAAAATAGGTGAAAAAAGGCTTGTAATAAAGAGAAGGCTCGTACCTCTTAAATAGGAAGAAAAATCTTCAAGAGATAGACTTGATAAGATTACGTTTGAAACCAAGTAAAAAATAATTTTATGTACCTCGTTCGATCGAATTGTACCTCGTTCGAACAACCTATGCAAACTCGTTCGAACGACATCGAACGAGAGATTGAACGACATTCCATAGAGACGAGAAAAAAGATATCGTTTACACAAAATCAACCACATATACCTTCTTTATATGTTGTAGTGACGAAGTTAACTCTTCGATCTTCGATTATAACGTTCGACCTTGTCTTCAATTAGAGCCTTAAGAATGCACATGATGGTGTAGCGGGGTAATGTAATATGACAAACTATAAACATAACGAGCAAATCATAAATTCTGCTCTTACAAATCTCCGCATTTGACTATTCCGGTATAAATCACAAAATTAAAAAAAAAACCTGAGACAAGTTCTACTAATGTCCCTCCCAAACCCAAAAAGAAAAAAAAACACTTGCAACTTTGTCTCTACTCAAGATGTTTATCTTGTAGTTCATGATACCATTAATGCGAAAAGAACCTACACACATAAAGCAAAGAAAATACCGTGATGTATGGAGTTTAAAAAAAAACTCCCCTTTTTGGTTTATAATAGACAAAGGGTTAGAAAATAAACCTGAAAAACTAGCATCACGAGTATACACATTTGAAATATCATCACAACATATAGACAATTAAGCATATGCAATGAAACTTCAATAAACTAATAAGCTCTTTTTAAAAAAAAATTAAAATCTTTGAGTAAAGAAAAATACACATATAAATACAAACAAACACACCAAGGATTAACATGAAAACATCCGGATCATGGAAATGGAATGAAGGTGAATGAACTTAATGTACGGGAAAGTCAACAGAGGCATACGTAGAGACGGTTCACGAAGTCAAAGAAACACTCCTAAAAAAAAAGAACTCAATTAAACATTTGGTATATAAAATGTTGAACAAAGTGAAATTAACTCAACTCATATAAAATGCCTCGAATTTCAATGTTTCTCTAATCAATAACGCCAAACTATTAAATATTTTTAAAGGAATTTTATTGTGTAAATTCATTAATCTTCAACTTATAACACCCTCAATATCTCACATTCTAAGCATAAACTCTCAAAAGTTTTGAAGTCATATTGTTCATTTTTAATGAAGCATCAATGAAATAAAATTGGCCTTAGCACCTTTGTTTTTATGTGCCGAATTCATGTTTTCAGCTCTTGCCATCGGTGGCTTTTAACATAAAGAAGACTGCTTTTTTCGTAGCTCCTTTTCGTTGCTTAGACATATTCAATCAATTTTTCAATACAAAAAAATTCCAAGGAATGGTTTTTACATGCACAATAGGTTCCTAGTACATTTGATTTGTTATCAAGCACGATTGAGATGAGAACATCCTATTCAATATATAACAAGCAAGTGCAATGTTCAAAAGTTTGTGGAAAGAGTGTGCAATCAAGGCGATATACTGAGTCTAGCATTAAGGTAGTAATCAACAATGAACGGCGCAATGCTAAACATACATTATTAAGCACCATTTTTTTACGAAGCCAAATCTAATAATACCATGATTAAAACACGTGAATGGATGGAATGAATTTGTGATTCGAACATCTAAAATGCGCATTTATATACAGTGTAAATAAAATACAAAAATCTTTTAAAATTTCGATTTTTTTTTCAAAATAAAATGTTTGAGTTTTTATGAAATTTTTCGAAAAGAAAAGAAAAGAAAATCTTTTTTTTCAAAATTTTCAATTTATAAGCCTAAGGATACAAAAGCATACAAAAATGAACGATTTAGTTATAGAAACAAATGATAGTAATATGAAAATCACCCTAAACAAGAAACAAGTTCTGAACTCAATCATTTATTTTAGAGCTATTCTCATAAGTCATAGACATCGTTTGAAAGTCCTCCATTAAACATTTAGAAGTATTGACTAGAAACTCAACTTGCTTTCTAAGACTAGCAAGGTCTCTATGGAGGTGTATGGGATCACGTATGTGAGATACTCTTCATATCTAGTAACAAAACTCCTTAGGGTAACCTTTTATTTGCAATGGGTACAAACATAGATTTGTTTGGGTCAACCTTGGTTAAAATACCTAGGACAAGATCTCTTTGGTGGGTTAGGTAGAGGCCCATAAGGATTTATCACAAACTTGCCAATCGGTTCGGATGCGGTATTGAAAGTGGATGCACCATCGTAACCTATGCCATGACGCTCTTGAAAATATAAAATGGAACTTAGGAACATTTTTTCAACTTTCTTAATTGTGTCTTCTAAAGAGACTTCGACCTCCCGGGCACGTTTGAGATCTTTCTCGAGTTGGAAAATTTGGGCTTTAAGTTTCTCACAATTCTCCAATAATGCTTGAAGATCTTTCATAAAACTAGCCATTTTGTTGGTCAAGTCGTTCTTTTCCCAACCCACCGAAACAAGTTGCTCACTCAAAGAGATTCTTATTCTTTAGAGTTGACTCACCGAGGCCTCACTCTCTCTTGAAACTTTCAACTCCTTCTCTAAAGACAACACCCTAAGAGACAAATTTTTATTTTTCTTTTTAATTTTTAACAATTTGGTGTAAAGTTTGGAGAATGCGCATTAGAGACTACGTTCTCCCTCACTCAAATTATCATCATCACTCTCAAACTCTCTGGAATGATTTGACTCATTGTCGAGGTTATCACATTTAGAAATGTCCTCATCGGAGTGAGACGTACTTGAAGTGTTAACGTGACTAGCCATGAACACGGTGAAGTTCCATCCATGCGGTGATTTATCCCGAGAATCTCCCGACTCAACATCACTATCACTTATAGTGGCATTATAGGTGGCTTTGCCTTTGCCCTATCTCTGAAGCCTACCGGGAAAATCATGGGCTTTGTGACCTTTCTCCTCACACTAATAGGACCTCTCCGATTCATCTTTCTTAGAATTTTCACCTCTACCTTTCGATTGATCACACTCATTAAAATTTTTACCCACTTTGAAATTTTGTTTTTTCTCAAATTTTTTATTTTTAGATTTGGATGAACTTTGATTTTTAAATTTGAGAAACTTTTTGATTTTTTTAGCAAACAGGGTAAGATCATCTTGATTAATTTTAGAATAGGAGTGAGAAACCTTCTCTTTTTTTATTTAGCTTTTAAAGTTAATTCTCTTTCTTTTGGATTTCGGGGAACATGTCTAATTCGTAAGTTTGGAGAACGCCCACGAGTTCTTCTAGCCTAATTGTGTCTAGAATTCACAAGCAGTTAAGGACGGCAACTTTCACATTAAAACGAGACAAGATAGACCTCAAAATTTTCTTAACAACTCTCACTTCCGAACTTTGCTCACCCAAATTAAAACAGGAAGACACAATATCAGATATACGAGCATAAAAACATAAAATATTTCAGATTCAAGCAAGCGTAGAGTCTCAAATTGTGTGGTGAGGTTTTGAAGCTTAGAATCTTTAACAACATTGGTACCCTCGAGTGTGAGTAGGAGGATATTCCAATCTTCTTTAGATGTGGTGCACGTCATGGTGCAACAGAATTCATCTAGTATGACAACACCTAAAATAGCATTCAAACCTAGAGAGTTAAAATTCCTCAATTTAAAGTCATTTGTAGTCTAATTTACGGCTCCCTCGAGAGTAATGACATATTCATTAGCCATAGTAGGTGGATTCCACCCTCTTTCAACATCAAGCCAAATACGATCACCAATAGATTTTAAAGACCATCTCATTGGAGTTTTTCAATAAGCATAATTTATGCCGTCAAACAACGGTGGCCTATTATATGAATTCTCCATATAACCACCAGGATTTGGCTAAATAACTTTTAGAAACAAGCTCTCATACCAATTTGAAAGGATGTGTAGAGTGGTACAATTATATGGTCAAAGGCAGAATCCGTAAATTAACTCACAAACAATCCAAGTTCAATTTTATCCAATTTGATCTTAATTAATTAGGTAAAGCTAAGCAGGAAAAACATTGAAGCTAAATAAAAAAAAAAATAACTGAGATATGAGGAAAAAAACCTTTCGGGAGAAGCCATTTTCAGCACTACTACAACTAAGGTATTAGAGACGACACATGCAAACTTACAGACTTAAAGTCCACTAAGTATCGCAGTTATGTCTACTTCCTTGTTGATAACAGAAATCGATGCGGATCCAGTAACGCTCCACAACAAGTTTCAGTTATTTCGATGTCCATCAATCAGTCTCGGAAAACTCCTTTTCTATCTTCAACAGTGAATAATGAACTCCACATGGATTTGAAATAAGAGATGTGTTCTTATGAGTTTGATAAAGTGATCACAAAATATTCAAGGGGTTTGGATTTGAAAAACCAAAGTGTTTGATCACAAAATAGGTGAAAAAAAGGCTTGCAACAAAGTGCAGGTCCGTACCTCTAAAATAGGGAGGAAAATCTCTAAGAGATAGACTTGAAAAGATTGGGTTTGAAACCAGGTAAAAAGTAATTTTTCATGTGCTTGTTCGAACGAATTGTACCTCATTCGAATGACCAATGCAAACTCGTTTGAACGACATCGAATGAGAGATCGAACGACATTCCAGAGAGACGAGAAAAAGAACTTGCTTGAAGTTTTGTTTGAACGACTGATATCTAACAAGTTGAAGAAACTCGTTTGAGCGACCCTCATAATCTTGTTCAAAATAGATGCCTAAAAAATGATTTTTTGTCTAAAAAACTTTTGAAAAATATTTATGTTTCAAACACTTGAAAAATACCCCTGAACATAATGTTTACATAAAATCAACCTCATATGCCTTCTCTGCATGTTGCAGTGACAAAATCAACTCTCCGGTCTTCGATTGTCACTTTTGGTTACTAACTTGTCTTCAATTGAAGCCTTAAGAATGTACATGATAGTGTAGTGGGGTAGCGGAATAAGCCAAACCATAAATATAATGAGAAAATCATATATTTTGCTCTTACAGTTTGCTTTTCTTACTCCGTGTCAATCAAGATTGGCAATATGATCTGCTCGTGTGGGAAGTGAAAGAACAAGGATTTTTGTGTGCTCATGCTGCTATAGCGATCCGAAAGAATGGCAAAAACTACTATAATTATGTGGACATATATTTCTATACCAATACTTTTAGAAATTCTTATAGAGAGTATATTGTGCTAATCCCTATTATCAACAAACCCAAATTCAAGTTAAAATATGTGCTCCTTATACCACTGTGACACCCCGCCTAATTAAAAACCGGGTGATCAATCCTTTATTAAATTAAATCAGAATATTCAGTTAGTTCATTCTTATCATCACTGTCGAAAATAATTTCTTCTTTATTCACCTAATAATTAATTAAGCTAAGTGTTAAAACTTTTTCAATTTTATTTTAATTAAATTCATACCACCATACTGAATAAAATAAGTAACACCCCAACACAACTGAATTAAAATTCAACAAGTATAAATGTAACTGGAATAAACTCTCCAGTTGAAATATCTTAATATCACCATCCAAAACAAAATGATAATAACAGTATCAATATAAAACTAGTACACTATCCGAAATGGAAATGGAACTACTAGAATCTTGGGTGACATACCCTAAATGAGCCAAATAATACGAAGATAGGAATCAAGGAAATGAAAGAGTCTAATCCAAAGCTGCATCTCTAGAAACTCGTCAAAATATCCATCCTTTAAGTCGGGCGTCCCTGATGCTGGGCACTTGGTAATATAGATATAGTAGAGAAGAGAATATGCAAGTAGCCGGGTCATAGCCCGATTGTAAAAGATCTTTAAAATAGCAAGTGCTTGATAAGTGCAATTAAGAAGGTATAGTGTACATGTTAGTTCTCGGCTCTCCTTGAGAATCTCACCTCTCATCTAGTCTGTACGACTAACATACCTTATTATCTCCCTAAATAAGGTTCTTAAGTATTACTCTATCTATTCTCCTTATCCCGTATTTCCCACATAATACTTTTAATTAAACATGTTCATTTCTCTTTAAGATGAACTAGGCCTTTAAGTATTAAGTATTCACTTACTTAACTCAATTCAGATTTTATTATTCATTTTTATCTACTAATTCACACAGTAGCTCACATCATAGTATATATATATATATTCATCACACTATTATATATATTAATACGGCACCTCCCAGACACAGCAGTGCATGCATACTCTGCTATCATGTCCAGGTACATCTCTCGCTGTAAAAAGGACTATTGGCTCAGCGTCTCTTCCGAATCATAAATAACCTAACACACATATTTGGAGGCGAGCATAATCCCCAGCCGAATGTGTCACACACATACCTACGCTCCCATCCAACAGTCGAAACAATCATTCAGACCGATAGAACATGTCCAAGGTGCTATGCTCAAGGTACAAATATTAAATCCCCTCAAGTGGGCTCATGAGGATAAGATCGACCATAACGCGAAACCTCCACCCCGATAGCAAGGAGCGTAGGTATGTCATACAAATAAAAATATAGGTATTCACCCCATCTAAATAATATCAATAAAGTATTCACACAACCCATATGATAATTCCATACGTAGTATATTTTTCTCCCTAATATCCTACGTATTTATAGATTATGACTTTACTTATTAACATATATTTCTCGAGCTTTCCCATCACTCGAAAGTTAACCATTATTTCTCAAATAAATTTAGTAGGTAATTATCTACACCCTACTGGTCCATGTCATCCCAAATCCCGAATTTTTACAAATTCATATTATCCTCAAATAGATTTATTCTTCGATAAACTCTAATTACTTTTAAGCCATTATTCTACTTTCAAGGATTAATTCACGCCTAAATAATTTTCGGGTCTCAATTACCACCCTACTGACCTTCCCTAAATCCCATTATGATATACTTAATTTACACTAAGCATCCTTGGAAGTGGGGAATTTAATCAAGACTTAAACAAAATCAACATATGAATTCTGGGATTGTCGATCGATCGACAGTCTTGGATCGATTTGTTCGATCGATCAACATTCAAGTCGATCGATTGATCGAACAAGTATGAGCCTACTATTTTTGCATATTTGGCCTACGGGTTTAACCAATTTTCATCCTCAAATCCTCTATTGTAAGATCCCAAACTTCTTATAATTCATTCTACATGATATACCAATACATATAAATGATTTCCAATCATTAAACAACTTAAAACATTAATAGGTTTAGATTAAACATGTTATTTCTCATAATTTCCAGAAAATCTATATATCATCATTTCTCCAATAATAACATATAAAACTAAGATTTTCTTTATCAAATGCTTCCAAATTCGTGGATTAAAATATATAATCAAAAGGAGGTTTGTTCTACATATTTTTCATATCAAGGATTCCATTAAAATCATCATGGTTTATCTCCAAATCATGCAATTTCTTAGAACTCTACAACTATCCTAACATGGGCATTATACATGCTAATTTTGCAAAGATTAAGTCACTGCCTTTAAATTGTAGGTCTGAACCTTTAGGGATGATAGTCTACTGGTGGCCCTCTCCCTTTTTTGGCCAACTTCCGGTGGCGGTGATGGTGTAGATGACCTTTGGCTTTTTGGCTTCCTAGATGTGTCTCTTCACTTTCAGAGAAATCTCTTACTCTCCCCTAAGTCTTTATTTCTAAGTTTGGTGATGAACAATGTATCTTACCACCTTTTAGACTTATATAATAATCCTCAATTTTCGTGGTTACTATTCACCTTCCATGTAAAATGACTAAAATACCCCTCCGGAGTGTCTATTCGATTCCAAAATGTCCCGAGACCCAAATCAAACACCCAAGTAGACTTTTTCGACTATTTAAACTCTCCAGGACACTTTTTCGCAGTCAAAACGACCATTTGGATGACATAAAAATATATTACTTTTAATTCCTTTAAATTTAGTCCCGACACAACTCACACGCGCGCCCCAACTTAATTCCCGTAATTGTCCTACTCATCACTCGCGATAATTTTTATTAAATCATAATAATATGTAAAGTCATAATCGTATATTACTTTTAATCACTAAGTAATATTCACATAAATCACCCATTACTTTATTCCTAAGTAATATTGAAATCTGGATTAATTTTAATTTAACCCACAATTAATCCTAATTAATCCCATTTTTAAAATTATTAAAATTACGGGGTATTAAAACTACCTAATATAAAGAAACAACTCGGTCATCCAAGAAAGAAGCGAATTCCATCCAAAGGAAAGGCTAGATAGAAGGTTGACTAAATATGGTAGATGTAAAAAATTCACATTTCATAATAATAGGACATGTAAGGAGGACTTAACGGAGGGTGAAATAAATAAAAAATAAAAATTACCATTACCATTTTATTGATTTTAAGTAATTGTAAATATTTTAATTTCGCACTGAGAATTACTATATATATATATATATATAATAGTTATAAGTTGTTATAAAATAATAATTTTAAATTTCCTTAAGCGAGGACTGCTAAAACTTCTACAATTAAGTGGATAGATATTTCTATCTTGTTAGGAGTTTCCTAGTAATCAAAAATTCTTTTTTGATATTGATAAAATTAAATCTTTTATATTGATAAAATTAAAAGTTTGTTTACTACCTCTAGCGATGACTGTAAAAATAACATATTAAATAATAATTGTTTATTTTTTCTAGCGAGGAGTACTGAATTAACATATAAATGCACGCAGAAAAATGGGTAATACATACGTCATAAAATATGATTAACTGACTATTATTCCAACTTTTTTTTTCAAATACAAAAACTATCCATTCACTTCATATGGGGGAAACACATGAGTAAAAAAAATTGATTAACTAACTACTATTTCAATTTTTTCCTTATGCAAATACTATCCATTCATTTCATGTTTCATGTTGGGGAAAATTATCTAACCTAATCGAAAGAGATGGCGAGTGTCCGCTAGTTGTGATAAACGATCGTAGCTTGAATATAGGAACAAAAGAGAATTCGATCAACGAAAATCTCAAGCTTGGATCGTGTGTTCTGTATTGTGTGATTTTCCTTTACTGATTAGTTTAACTGCGTTTAATTAATCAAAGTGGAGTTTTACCACCTACACTTCATATAATGTTATATCTAATTACTTTATTTCGCACTGCAAAATAATGTAGTTCGCACAACAAATTACTATATTTTGCAGTGCGAAATATAATAATTTTTAGTACAAAATACATATATATCATAATCATAAGTTGTTACAAGTTTCGATACAATATCTTCTTTTTGTTTGGAATATGAACAACAATTATAAATACAAAATAAGGTAACTAACTAAATCGGCCTTCGACGTTCTTCAATATCTCTTGAACAAGGTCTAAAGACCACTTAAGAAACTTTGGTACTTCGGATGGAGATGTTGGTTTCATAAAAGTTATTCCGTCTAAGAATTATTAACCTAACAGACTCAGAGATGCAAACTACTATTATGAAACCAACATCTCCATTTGAATGAA
The DNA here is from genome assembly GCA_949130495.1 of Sambucus nigra. Classification (NCBI taxonomy): domain Eukaryota; kingdom Viridiplantae; phylum Streptophyta; class Magnoliopsida; order Dipsacales; family Adoxaceae; genus Sambucus; species Sambucus nigra. Next base: position 370,539,393 of record OX422212.1, read on the forward strand.
GATAGTGGTTTAATAAAAGCAGTTCCATCCGAGCTTGACCAACCTAAAAGTGTCAAATGAGAAAGTTACTATTATGAATCTAATATCTCCTTCTAAAATTCTGAAGTTTCTGAAGTGGTCTTTAGACCTTCTTCACACCAAATTAAAATACATCTAAAGAGGGAACCGACTATCTGGGAAGTCAGCATAAGCATCCCCAAAATATTCAAGGGCTTCTATCAAGTTGATAATGGTGGTTACCTTAGTTGGAATCCATCCTTCACATAGATGCAGTCTTGAATCCCTTTGTGAACTCAAATCCTCATACCCGTGGGATGACTTGGTGGAGATAGAAATTCCATAAATCATCAAAGTTGTGAGGAATGTCACCCCCTTACTTAGATCGAGTAGTGGGGATAATATGATGCAACATTGTCCTACATATATGAAGAAATCATGGTATGCAACATTGTACTGATAGATAGCATCCTTAATCTCTTCGACTTCTTATCCCTACTTCGTTTCCATATCCACATAGTCTTGCAAATGTCTGATAAGTTGAACCATTGTTAACATAAAAATTTGAAAGAGTAATAGGGTTTATATGTTGATATTTTGTTGAGAATATCAAAGTGAATATTGAATGGGAATGGAATTAATGTATATTTATAGATGAATACGTGTAAAGAAGTGGACAACGTAAACGTCAAATCATTTCATTATCAGACTTTTCAGATCTTGAAATCACCTTTTCAGCCTATTCATAGACCATTTATTCATTTTATTGAATACGTTGCCTACCATAAGTACTCTCTATATATTAGGTCACTTAACCTCTCAGTTCATTGAATGAAATCCATCATTACCTAGAAGATAATTCCGACACATAAATAAATTTATGTTATCTTATAAGTCCTCGATGGAGGGAGCAAAAAAAGTTTTAATTATTATCAATATAAAATAAAAGAATTTGTTTGTTTAAATATCATAAAATATTACTATATTAGAAAACAAAATTTAATTACTATCAATATAAAATAATAATTTTCCATTTCCTCTAGTGACGACTAATTAAATAACATATTAATGCGTGTAGAGATATTGGTAACTCATACGTCACATGATTTTATTAAAATTAAACCATATCAACCTTTTTTCGATACGTAAAAAATATCCATTCACTTCATTAAATAGGAAGACAATCATCATCAATACTATGTCCACATTTTAACGTAAGCATTCAGTTCATTTAATGCATATTAATTTGATTAGTATTCCACAATAAAAATGAAATTTTAATTATTATTAAGTGTAGTTGCAAAGATGTGACATTTTGCATGGAAAATTCGCATTGTCATTTAGTAGTGATATTTCACACTGCGAATTTACAGAGAAGTTTATATAAGAAATCATTACCTATAGACAGGCTTTTGAACTATCATTAGTTTATATATTCTTCATAATTACTTTAAACACAAGCCATGCATTTTTCAAGGAGTGGGATATTATCTGCTTCAATAAATACTTGCTAAATTTTTTGTAACATGTCACTATCTCTTCTTCTTCTTCTAGCATTTAAAGAAATATTCTCTCTTCAGAAATTACATACAAAATGGCACACAATTCTGATCTCAGTGATGAATATTTAATTAAGATATTTTCACTTTTACCTATTGCTGATATTTTGAAGGCACTTGCTACATCCAAAAAAATTATGGAAATATGTTTACATGATGATACATTAGATGAAATTTATATGGGAGATATACCAATTCAAAATTTCGATAATAGTGACTTGTTGAAAAAATGGTTCCGTTCTAGGTATAAGAAGACTTCAAATGGGATTAAATATATTATGTTATGTTTAGGTTTATGAAAGCAGGATTTAGTTGGCCATCACAGTCTTTACTCAAAGATTTGTCCTCTAATGGAGATATAAATGATTTACATACTTTTGCAATATTTTCTGTATACACTTGTTTACCCAAGGACAATGAATTTGTAATAGATTTGTTGAGGGATAAGGTTTTTGAAAAGGATTGGACTTTTACGAAGGAATCATTTCGACGTTTTGAAGTAGTTGCAAGAAATTTAAAGTTCTATTGCCATTATGCTCGGTATAAGTCTGTATGTAAGATACATGATAATTTTAGAAGGCTCTTTTCTAAGGAAGTGTATGAACGATTAGATTGTGCTGAGTGAAAAATTGATGCAATCCTTAGGAGGACTAATTTTTTTAAATGTAAGAATCAAATTATCATGATTACTTATGTTGTATTTAGAAAAAATGTTCACCTTGAATCGCATGGCGATATATTCAATTTTGCATTGCAAAATAGGGATTTCTCCCTGTGAAATTTATGATTTCGCAGTGAGAAATTTTATACCACAATGCGATATTTTATAAAAAAAGTGAACTTTGTTTGTTTTTTTGTAATATGAATTCCTCTAGCAAGGACTATTACAACCAAATAAAATATATGTATTAATGCTTCAATTTCACAAAACATATGTCACAAATTAAAGAAATGATAACAAGGACTATTAGCAGAAAAGGAAATAGATATATTATTAATGCAATTTAGACCAAAAAATTTAAAAATAAAATAAATGATTGTTATTTTCGCATTAGTATATCACAATTGCATTTAAAATCATCTATTTCGATGTAATTTCAACTGAAAGAAATAAAATAACAAACAATATAATGACTGAGCACTTAGTTTGTTATGTACTGGATCTAATTGAAAATCAATGTTTTCACTTATTCTTAATAATTTTGTTGACATTCTATATTAGATGAACACGAATCATAAGAAAATAAGGAATTGATAAAATCTTATATTTAAATATGCAAATGGAACAACTCAATATTTGTATGAAGATGGTAATAATGAGAAATTTCAATGTACAACAATGGAGAACTTTTTTTATTTTTTGGATGCTTCTTATTTTTGAAAATTCAACACACATGTACGGCTTAATCGTTTCACTGTGGCCACCAATTATTGTCAGTTAACACTTTGAACTATCGATTTTTCTGTCACATATTGTGCGCTTTTCAAGGTTATTTTAGTTAGTCAAGCATTTAGACTAAAAATATTTTGTGATAGGGCTTTTATTTCCAAATGTCTAATGATGATACGGGAGATATCACCGCCTCAAATAATTGAATAACAAAAGTTCTAGGTCTGTTAACAATGGTGAGAACAACACATTAATATAAGCGATATGTATATAGCTAAAGAAGGGATGAGAGATAAATGAAGATACAATCACGTAAGTGGTTCGACTTTGGCCTACTCCAGTGCGCACGTTGAAGGATGTTTTTACTATAATAGGGCTCTAATGGACATGAAAATACACACTCAGGATTTCTCTCTCTAAGTCCATAATGTAGCCGGGTTTCAGTAGGGTTTATAATTTTTCCACCCTTTGTGAAGAAGACAAGATTGGATTTTATAATGTTGGGGGTGCGCAGCGTCACCCCCAGTCATGCACCTGTAACACCCCGTAATTTTGAGAATTATAATTTGACATTTAGATTACAAGTGTGCAAGTAATTTAGAATAAATTGAGAAATAATGTGAATTTGTAATAAATATTAATTAACGTGAAATGGATTAATATTTATATGATTTATTATTTACTATTGTGATAAAGTAAATAAATTAATGTCAAATGGTATTTACGTCATAAGTGAGTAGATGCGACGGGATTTGATGGGATCTCAACCTGGACACGGGTGTGGGTGATATTAAATTAAAATGGGGAGATTTGTAATTAGTGACTTGGATGCTGTATTTTAGTGCATGGTTGATCCGAAATAGGTCAAAATAGTCAAAATTAAGTACCCGGGGGTAATGATTGGGTTTCGGTACTTTTGAAACTAGACGGGACCCGTATAGGGGTATTTTGGTCATTTTAAATATACCTGTTAACCTAATTTCGGTTTTGAACTTATATAATGAAAGGCTTGGAGTGAAAGAACAACCATAACATCATATTAAGAGTTTAAAATTATTCTACGAAGAGTTAGAGGGTAGTTGGAAAGAAAAATAGGGGAAAACTGAAGAATTCTAAGAGGATGCTAAAGGAATTAAAGGGAGGATCAAATGGGATAGAATCATCACCACAGGGAGTTATTTAATCAAAATTTAGACCCTATAATTGTTAAGGTAAGTAATTGTCTTGCTAAATAGTTAAATACACAATTCATTTCATATCATGATTGGAAAATGGTTTTTGGGTGGGATTCATATGCAATTTGATTTTGGAGAAATGAGTTCAAAATAAAATCGTGTCATTTATATGAATTAACATTTGAAAATTTGAATCCCATGTAGATAGATGAATTATTAATTTATACGCATATAGCGAACGTAGATGTGTGCTTATTGTGATATGGAAAAATACATATGTAAATGTGCAGAAAAATATATACGGGCTGAAGACATTAACTGTGAATAATGATGCAATAACTAGTGAAAGTTATTGAAAATGAATTAATAAATTATAATTATTAAACAGATGCGAAAATTAATTTTATAAAATACGCGTGACACAGGGTAGTGTATGGAGACTTGTTAGGCGGGATATCATAACTAGGATGTTAAAATACATACGTTAGGTGCGTACTATAGTTGAGGGGTGTGCATTATCTCATGTGAGCGAGATACCAGTTTAAACATGGAAGAATGTTTTCATAATTATTATGCATTTTAATTACTTGTAAATATTTTCAAAAAGGTTTTGGGCTCTGAATCGTGTCAAAATTATTTTCAAAACTTATAGGTGTCCAGCTACAGGTACACCAAACATGGAAATCTTTCCAGGTTATCGAAACTGCGACAACTGTGGAGTGTTGCAGAGATTTTATTTACTAGTCTTTTATTTTTGGAAATTCTAGACATTAATCTTTTCCTTACTATTTGGGCATGTTGCCCATGTTAGACTTTTTATTCATTTTGGTCATTTCACTTTATTGAGATTATTTTATACCGATGGATTTTATGGATTTTATACAGATTATTTTATGGAGTTTATAACCTTTGCAATAAATCAGAGTATTATGCGGGTAACCATATCCATTTTATAATGGAAGTTATATAATAGGGTGTATGGACGCCCTGGATGGTTGGATTGTAGTATTTTTCAGAATTGTGAAGCAGTAAGTATTTTTAGGTCAAGGAACGTAGAAGTTGTGACTTCAGAATTTATTTGTTTAATAAGTGAGGATCATTTTTTTTCCAAACTTTGTCACGAGGATGGTATGGGGAAGGTTGAGTAAAGGTAAATTCGATTCAGTTGAAACTATATGGTGAGGCTTAGCATATCACATCAATGGGGGATTTTCGATAATGTACTATATGGGCGGTACGACATAGATTATTTGCGATGTGAGATTTATACTCAGAGTTGACCTTACCAGTATGATTTATCTTTCCGAATTTCGAGACGAAATTCTGTTATAAGGGGGGGAATTATGTAATACCCCGTAATTTTAATGACTTTTAAATTGGATTATATTATAAGTTAATGGATTAATTGGATTTTATTATAAATTAATTTATTGGGTTTAGATCCGATTTGTGGGTATTAAAATGAATGATTCTGTATATTACTTAAACATATTTAGGTAATATATGATTTTGATGTTATTGTTATACTGTGAGTTATTAATTCAGAAATTTGAATTTTCAGTCAGACGCGGTATGGGACGTGTCGGGATAAATTTGTTAGATTAAAAATGAGATTTTTTTATCATCCTTATAGTCATTTCGAGTGCATCGTTGCGTCCGGAAGGGTTGAAATAGTCAGAAAAGTCTATTTGGATGTTGGTTTTGGGTCTCGGGTCATTTGGAAATGAAAAGACACCCAAAAGGGCATTTTGATCATTTTTAGAGGGGGGATGAATAGTGATTTCGAATTTGTCTTATTATAAATGTTTGGAGATAAGTTGTACATGGGTTCATTCATCTCTTCTACACAAAGTTGAGAGGTCATCTTTTTAGAGAGAGTGAAAGGGTGCTTGGGAGAAGAGAAGATTGCTTGGAAAGGAGGAGAACCAAGGGCCAAAGGTCACCACCACCAACCACCACCGGAAGTGACTGGAGAAGGGGAGAACCACCTGTGTTAGACAACCCCAAAGGATCAGACCTTCATTAGAGGCAAGTATTTGATTATTGCAATGTTGTTAGTATAATGTCCATGTTAGAATAATTGAAATTAATCATGATTTCCATGTTAATTGGGTGAAAAATTGGAGATTTAAATTATGATTAAGGACGGGGTTAATTAGTGGTTGGAATTCCTTCATGTATGTAGAGGGTTAATCACGAAATTGAATTATATATTGATGAACGAATCTTGGTTGATTAGGTTCTTTAATTGAAAATTTTGAAACTAGGGTTCATATAAATTGATTTGGGGATTTTATATAATTATGATGATTTATGACAAATTAATGATCCTAGGAGGTTAGGAATGATTTATAACCTGTTAGGTGTTGATGGATATTGATGATGAGATGTTAGGTGTTGAATCTTAGAGGTTTTTAGGTTAAAAAATGGTGAAAAACGCTAAAATTTGGTGAAGAAGACGAAACAGTAGGTCTCGCGCGAAGTGGTTCAAACGAGATGGGGATCTCGCGCGAAGTCGTTCGAACGACATGTCATTATGGTTCAAACGAAAGGGTGAATTTCTGGGAATTTTCTTAGAGTCCAGTTATGAGTTTGTCGGTTTATTAGAGTGAGAGAAACTACCAAATAGTAAATTCATATAGGAAAGAATTTTGGGAAACGTATATGAGAATTCATACTTTACTTATTTCGGTATAGAGAGAATGTACCTTGGATATATTGGGACTTAGGGAAGATCCGTAAGCCCTAGATAAGAATCGAATTAATATGATTGGGATTTAATTGATGAGAATTATGATAATTAAATTTAAGATGTAAAGTCATAATAATTTAATACGTAGGATTTAAAGAGATATAATGCTACGTATGGAAATTATCTTAGGGTAGTGTGATTACCTTGTTGATATTATATCTATAGGTAGATGATAATGCCTATTTGATTAATTGCTGATTTGTATGTATAACATACCTAGCTTACTTGCTATCGATGGGAGGTTTGCGCGTGAGGGCAGTCATATCCTGATGAATCCATGGGATTTTTGATTTGTCGCTCGAGAACATAGGTCTTTAAAAGACTTATCGGTGAGTTGATAAGTTCGATGACCATGGGAATGTAGGTATATGCGTGACCCATGGATATGAGAACTATGTTCGCCTCCAATTTTTGTGTTGATGTTTGTGGTTCGAGGAAATCCTTACCGAACCTTTAGTTCCCTATTCGGCAACCAACGATACTGGAACGTGATAGCAGAGTAATGCATGCACCGCAACTGTGTCTGGGGGTGCCTTATTATATATGTATATATATAATGAATTAAATGAATGTATATATAGTGGTTAGATCAATTTTCTGTGTGATAATTGTAGATGACAGTGAATAGAGAAAAAGAATTGAATTAAGTTAATGAATATTTATTGGAAAAGCTTAATTCATATTAATGAGAAACGTATATGAATGATTATACTACGTATGGTATGGGACATACGGGGTTATGATATGGGATATAATCATATTATGGAAACTAGTTAGGAGGAACCATTAACTAGGAGGTTAATAGGAAACGTTAAGCGTGCACTCTAGATGAGTGGTGAGAATATCAAGTGAGAGTCCGGATACTAACATGTACATAATAAATGCTTTATTGGACTTGTTAAATACTTGTTGTTTTCAAAACTATTTTTACATCGGGATCTGACCCGTTTTCTTGCATATTCTTTTTTCTATTGTACCTTCTATATCAGGTGTCCAGCAGCAGGGACGCCAACCTTAGAGGATTATAACGAGCTATGGAGCTATGGAGTATTTCTTAGACGCCTATCTTCATTTGATTCACAGTGTTCTTTTATGTAGGGCATGTCGCCCAAAGGAATTCAGTTATCTCCTTTCTATCTAAGTCATATAGTCTTGTACTCGTGCCATTTTAATACTTTTGTTATTGTTGGGATTACTGTATTGGATTATTACTTGGGAATGTTCATTCCAATTGCATTTAAATTCTTTTGTTTTATCTGTTCAATTATCATTGTGGTGGAATAAAATGTGTAGTTTTATTCGTAAACTAACAATGAATTTTGTTGATTTAAAATTTGGAAAGTTTTTAACACCAGCTTAATTGGGTATTGGGTGATTTGTAAAAGTTTTTGACAGTGATGCTAAGAATGAGACAACTGTATATTCTATTTTAATTTGGTATGAGACTGTCCACCCGGTATTTAATTAGGCGGGGTGTTACAGCTGTTAGATTTGCACGCACGATCGATTTATTAGAGACATGCAATAGTCTTATTATGTTTGTAGATTCAATTTTGGGTAGTGGGGACCTTATTCACTCCGTTTGTAGAGGGGTGGGGATAGATGTCGAGCGATTATGTTTAGCAGCTGATTTACTTGTGTTAGATATGATTGGATATGATATCATTTTGGGTATGGACTGGTTGGCAGAGTATAGGGCCATGGTGGATTATTTTGGCAGGCATATTGTGTTTGCCATTCTAGGATAGGAGATGTTCTTAGTGGCGATGCCTCTTCCCGAGGGAGAGTTGAGTACTCACTTATATTATATTGAGGAGGAGACCTCGGAGGAGGTGGTTATATCATTAGACTCGATCCCAGTGGTTAGGGAGTTTGCGAACATGTTTAAGGAGATACCGAGTTTATCCCTGAGTCAGGAGATAACGTGTGACACCCCGGGTGATCAGTCCTATACCAAATTAAAACAGGAATCCCAGTTGGTTCATCCTTAGCATCACTGTCGAAAACTTTTTAAAACTTACTAACCACCTAGTATTCCAAAAGCTGGTGCCAAATTTTAACTTTTTAATTATCAAAAACAATACATGCGGAATTAATGTAAACCATTCACACAACTGAAGGAAAACAACATAATAAATAATTAAACAACTTGCTGAATAAACCATCGGCCACCAAAGTAAAATAATCAAATATAAACATCCAACACCTGAACAAAACTTTTGAAAACTGTACTGAGAAGTCTGGGCAACAAGCCCTAAATAAAACTGAATGGAGAAATTATTCCTACTCTAGGAATGGATAAATGATGCGTCTAATCCAAACTCCTGCTAGCATCCAATTATGCTGCAGCTCCGTGTCCATGGAATAGAATATCAATCCTGGCGTCCCTGTGGCTGGACACCTAAAAGGTTTTGGAAAATAGTTTTATAGCAAGGGGTTAGAACCCAAAACATTTTGAAAACATTTAGCAAGTGAATTAACTGCAGTAATTTAAAATGCATGAATGCTTTTCATATTAAAGTTAGTGCCGCACTCTCTTGTGGACATTCTCACCCCTCCACTACTGTGCACACCTAACGGTTACCTTAACCCCACCTAGTTGTACTACCCCGTCCAACTAGTCCTATTGTAACCTCCCTTTACCATACTGCTCTAACCCGAGTATAATTATTCCTGAATTATAAGTTATCTCACTAATTAACTTATTTAATTCCTTCTTAATTAATAGCATATAACCGTAGCACAAGTTATATTAATTAAATACATCACACACTGTATTATTCCCACATATGATTAACTTAATTTATTTCTCATAAATTAACAGCATATAACTGTAGCCCGAGTTATATAAAGTAAATACATCACACACTGTATTATTACCTACATATAATAGTTACTACCATATTATACGTACCTTTACTAACATCCACACATATATCATATGTGTATCCATCCTTCCGAGTATACCCTCACCGGATGATTCCCTCTAAGTGCCATCTCACTAGGTGTGCTCACATAACCTAGTTACCCAAGTTGGATTCGCTCACCAACCTGGTTCAAAACAAAACGAAGTGGAGGCGGTCATATTCCTTCCCTGAAAGTGAGATAAGCCCCTCACCCATATACCGGACGCTAGACCTAGGGATATACTCACCCTACTCCTCAAGCTAGGTGATTCACCCACATCGCGCAACCTCCCTCGATAGCACTAGAGAATATAATTAAATAAATATCTAATCACTGATATTTAATATCACACACAATACACACACACACACACACACACACACACACACACACACACACACACATATATATATATATATATACTATCACTACACCGTATATATATATATATATATATATATATATATATATATATATATATATATATATATATATATATATATATATATATATATATATATATATATATATATATATAAATAACATAAATCCCGGCTTTACCGTGTACTCATAACCCGTAACACTAGCCTGTAATGTCCTAAGTCTCTCGCTTGACTCAACTAAATAAGTTATCTCACTCTTTTGATTATTATTATCCCGAGTCTATGGTACGACTCTAATATAATTAATTTATACATTAATTAATCAATACCAATCCGAGTCTGTGGTCCGACTCTCTTATAATTAATTTACACATTAATTCCTTTTTACTAAACCGAGTCTGTGGTCCGACTCCCATATAATTAATTTACCCATTTAATTTATATAATGCTTGCCCGAGTCTATACCTCGACTCTTAGTTAATTTAATATCACTTAAATTAACTTATTACCTCTCCGAGTCTACCATCTGACTTTAATTAAATTAATTAACCCACCTATTAATTTAATACATTCCCGAGTCTACTATCCGACTCTAATTATATAATTAACACAACTATTAATTTAATACAAATCCGAGTCTGTGGTCCGACTCTACTTAAATTAATTTATTTTCGAATTAATTTGTTACTTTCCCGAGCCTACAGCCCAACTCTAGCTAATTAATTATGCAATAATTAATTTGCCACTTTCCCGAGTATATAGTTCGACTCTACTTTAATTAATTATTCATTAATTAATTTAATACATGGTGTCGCCCAACCATTATACCCAGACTCGCTCACTTGGTCCGTAACTTAATAATTTCTGAGTCTATGTTCCAACTCTAACTTTACCTATCCTCTCGATAATTAATTTAAATGCCTTGGTGTCACCTAACCAACACACTCGGACTCGCTCAATTGGTCCATATTTAAATCTCAGAATTTAACTCCCAAATATTGACCCATAATGTGCCACACATTTATCCCTCCCAAGTATTTGCCCAAAGGGACTAAGTCTCGTATTTATTTGACACTAAATAAATAAGTTCCAAATGGAATATTTTTAACTTTCTCCCAAATAAAAATATACTAAAAGAAAATAAAAAAATAAAACAAGGGTAACCCAACAGCTCGACCTGCCAAGATTTTGCCATCGTCGATCGATCGAAGGCCCCCGATCGATCTATCCTTCCTGGGCAGCCCTTCTTCCCCACTGAATTTCCACCATTAACGAATTTTCAAGGTTTCTTTCCTAAAAAACCAACCTCAATTCAGTCTGTTAATTATCTTATAATATATCTCATGAACTAAGAATATCATCTAAACCTTTTAACATTATTCACACTATGAATCTTGACCCACTCAAGAACACAATTTCTAGGGTACAATCCAAATTTAGATTTCAAATTCCATCCATTTGTATTTCGATTTTTTTCTCATTCAAATCAGATAATCATATTCAGAATTATGTAGCACAACTAATTCATACCTTAAATTTCATTCAATGGTTCCATTATCAAAACCCCATTTTTGTACCCATTTATCCCCAAAACGAATTTTAGTTTACACATCACTAAAATATGAATTGGATATCACACTTTTGGAGTAAAAACAGTTAACCACTTGCCTGGAATTACTCGTAGGGTCTGATCCGTTGTTGATGTCCTTTAATTTGGCTCCAATAACCTCCAATTTGCTTTTGATTTGCTTTCCCCCAAATCCCCTCTCAAACCCTAGGTTTAGAGTTATGTTGGCTGCCATTCCTTAATCTCCCAATTAGGTTAAAAACCCTTCATCCCATTTTTTGCCTAATGGGCTTAATTAAAATAGCCCAAATCATCCCGTGTGGGCCCGGCTATGCCCAAAAATGCCCCGAGGCCCAATTACTACCCCCGGGTACTCTTTTCTGACTATCTCGATCCATCCGGACTCAATCGCACACTCAGAATTGGCATCCGAATTAATTTATAAAAATCCTTATCTCACACCCAATTTAGTCTACACCGACTCCCGGCTGAGATAAGTGCATACCCCGTAATTAATACCCGAATTGACGTAATTAAAAATATTACTATTCACCTAGTAAATAAATTTACCTAAATATTAACCATTCACTCCCCGATTAATATTTAAATATATATTGCCATAATTAATTCCATTACAATTACAACACATAAGTAACTTTAGAATTCCCGAATTAATTAAATATTAAATGCACAAAAATACGGGGTGTTACATACTTCCCCCCTTACAAAGGAATTTCGTCCTCGAAATTAAGATAAACCTAGTGTTCCAATATTCACATATTACTCACTAGTCATGCGCCTATAAGATATCGATATATATATCTCCCGCTTTTCTTTAAGTTACTGAAATATGCATTTTTTATTAATCAGGGCGCCCATACACCCTATACTCATGTTTAACCGCACGAAAGTTGCCTTAGTTAACCCGGGTGCCCATACACCCTATCCCCGTACTTTACCGCACGAAAAATTTACCCGACTATGCTAGTCATAACCAGTAATATGACTTCCAACCCGTAGTCATATCCCACACACATATATGTATATATACACTGGTCGGGGTTCCCAACCCATGTACTAACGACCAAACATTTCCCCCTTGAGGATTAGACCATAGGGCACAATGTAATAATTAATATTATTATTACCAAGTCTACTAATCTCACACAGTAGAAATATTCACAAGTTCACATATGTATATATAAATATATTCGCATCATCCCTATACATATATATACTAATCCTGCAACCCCCGGGCTAAGACCCATTAGTGCACCTAATAAGAGAATTCTGCATCCCTAGGTTAGCACCCCTTAATGCACCTATCAATCAAAATCTGGCACCCCCGGGTTATCACCCCTTAGTGTGCCTATTAAGAATATTCTTGTAACCCCGGGTTATCACTCATTAGTACTCTTAACAATTGAGTTTCTGCATCCCCGAGTTATCACTCATTAGTGCGTTTAACTATAAGTTCCTTACACCCCCAAATACTTGTCTCTTAAATACAAAAGTATATACGCCTACCCTTAGGCTACCAAGACACTGAAAGATACCGCGCCCTACTATCACTAGTCCTTGCGCAAAATAAACCCCGAGCTATCTCTCTCCCTGCCCGAAAGTAAATTTAACCACCCTGATTCATTTAAGTAAATACCTCTACTCCCCGGGATAAAATGCGAGAACATAAGTCCTCACTTTGTGTCTATCGCACCACGCAATACAACATATACACACATATATATAGGCTAGACGCCCTCACAGTTGATATCTAGTACCAATCATACCCTGGCGTCACGAACACCAAAACCTTACCCCACTATCTACAATAGTTCAAATCCATCACTTAGTGTACACCTCCACTCTCCCATGAAGAACACTAAAAAAACTCCGCTACCCCACGGAAAGTTCATCCACATACTATGGCTGCTACCGCCAACGCACCCACTAAATTCGACTCATCTGTGAACTTTGGTGAAAAATAAATCTTATTTTGTGACACTCTCCTTATCACTCAAAACATACCCCATGCCCATAGGATAAAAGATAATTACCTCCATACTCCAACTGCAACGGCTGATCCTCGAATTTCGGAGCATCTTCCCCCTGCCCGAACGCACCCATGACTTGCTATAGTGGCTGTACATCCAGGACCTCATCCTGTAGTTGAACCTTGTCTCGCTGAGGGAACTCCCTCTTCATGTGTCCCGCTTCCCCACAAACGAAACACCTCCTAATAAATTCACCCTGCCACTGATCCCTTCCTTGCTGGCCATCCTGTCGATAGACTTTAGTTCTAAATCGTTTGGCATGATTTCCCAGCCGAAAACCCTGCCCCTGACCTCCCCCTGTCCGCAGCTAGGATAACCCACTGGTATTGTTCCCTCCTGCTTCATCCGACAGGCTGGTTTCCACTCCCCTCTTGCTTCCTTTCACGTTGAAGTGATATCCTTGGCAGTGTAGGAGTACTGCGTTAACGATATCAGTATAAGCTACTAATGCGGGATTACCAATTAAATGTTGTCTGATTCTTCAGACTAAACCATCCATAAACTTTATTTCTCTCTTTCTCAATCGCTTACCTCACCCGGTACAAAATTTTGCCAACCGAGTAAATTCTTCCTCGTAATCGGCCCGAGAACGGTCCCCCCTGAGTCACTTCTCTAAATTTTCTCATCATTTCGGTCTCAACCGCTGGAGGGAAAAATACTTGCGGTCGAACCGCACCAAAAACTCTGCAATAGCTCGTATAACCCTTTCTTCAACTGTGGTGATCGACTCCCAACACTGTAGCGCTGCTCCCACCAACTAAAAGTGGCATTGTAATCTACCATGCGTAGGTGACGCTGGATATCTCTCTTCCAACGACACGCTAGCACTACATCTGGAACCTCTCGAAACTCTGGTGGAGGCCCTTTTTGAAAAAAAACTCTCGTACTTGTTGCCACCCCGACGACCCCGGGTGGATTTGAACATCTGGTGCCACTAACACTTGTGGATGATCCCGTGGAAAGTACCTTCCCATTGCGACTACCATCGCTTCAATTGCCTGCGCCACCAATTCAGTTACTTGCATTGCCGAAATCATCTCTGGCAGTTGCTACGGTAACTCTTGCTCCTAATGAGCCTCCCTAGTCTCAACTCCCCCTGCTGCCCTAGCTGCTCTCTCTCTCCCGGGTGGCATCTGGAATGAGAATCGAATCGTTTGAGTTCACCCTCAAATATAATTTGGCAGAAGAACGTAAATGCGCGTACGTATGAGAATACAACAATCCTATCATAAGGCTCTATATCAAAGATTGTTAAGCCGAAACGTGAAAAGCCGCCCAAATCCTAAGGACACTAGAACCTGATGCTCTGATACCATCCGTGACACCCCGCCTAATAAAATACCGGGTGATAAGTCCTATACAGAATTAAAATAGGAATCCTAGTTGGTTCATCCTTAGCATAACTGTCGAAATTTTTTTAAAACTTACTAACCACCTAGTATTCCAAAAGCTGGTGCCAAATTTTAACTTTTTAATTATAAAAAACAATACATGCGGAATTAATGTAAACCATTCACACAACTGAAGGAAAACAACAGAATAAATAATTAAACAACTTGCCGAATAAACCATCGGCCACCAAAGTAAAATAATCAAATATAAACATCCAACACCAGAACAAAACTTCTGAAAACTGTACTGAGAAGTCTGGGCAACAAGCCCTAAATAAAACTGAATGGAGAAATGATTCCTACTCTAGGAATGGATAAATGATGTGTCTAATCCAAACTCCTGCTAGCATCCACATATGCTGCAGCTCCGTGTCCATGGAATAGAATATCAATCCTGGCGTCCCTGTGGCTGGACACCTAAAAGGTTTTGGAAAATAGTTTTATAGCAAGGGATTAGAACCCAAAACATTTTGAAAACATTTAGCAAGTGAATTAACTGCAGTAATTTAAAATGCATGAATGCTCTTCATATTAAAGTTAGTGCCGCACTCTCTTGTGGACATTCTCACCCCTCCACTACAGTGCACACCTAACGGTTACCTTAACCCCACCTAGTTGTACTACCTCGTCCAACTAGTCCTGGTGTAACCTCCCTTTACCATACTGCTCTAACCCGAGTATAATTATTCCTGAATTATAAGTTATCTCACTAATTAACTTATTTAGTTCCTTCTTCATTAATAGCATATAACCCGCACAAGTTATATTAATTAAATACATCACACACTGTATTATTCCCACATATGATTAACTTAATTTATTTCTCATAAATTAACAGCATATAACTGTAGCCCGAGTTATATAAAGTAAATACATCACACATTGTATTATTACCTACATATAATAGTTACTACCATATTATACGTACCTTTACTAACATCCACACATATATCATACGTGTATCCATCCTTCCGAGTATACCCTCACCGGATGATTCCCTCTAAGTGCCATCTCACTAGGTGTGCTCACATAACCTAGTTACCCAAGTTGGATTCGCTCACCAACCTGGTTCAAAACAAACAAAGTGGAGGCGGTCATATTCCTTCCCTGAATGTGAGATAAGCCCCTCACCCATATACCGGACGCTATGACCCGGGGATATACTCACCCTACTCCTGAAGCTAGGTGATTCACCTACATCGCGCAACCTCCCTTGATAGCACTAGAGAATATAATTAAATAAATATCTAATCACTGATATTTAATATCACACACAATATACACACACACACACACACACACACACACACACACACACACATATATATATATATATATATATATATATATATATATATATATATATATATACACTATCACTACACCGTATATATATATATATATATATATATATATATATATATATATAAATAACATAAACCCCGACTTTACCGTGTACTCATAACCCGTAACACTGGCCTGTAATGTCCTGAGTCTCTCGCTTGACTCAACTAAATAAGTTATCTCACTCTTTAGATTATTATTATCCCGAGTCTATGGTCCGACTCTAATTTAATTAATTTACACATTAATTAATCAATACAAATCCGAGTCTGTGGTCCGACTCTCTTATAATTAATTTACACATTAATTCCTTTTTACTAAACCAAGTCTGTGGTCCGACTCCCATATAATTAATTTACCCATTTAATTTATATAATGCTTGCCCGAGTCTATACCTCGACTCTTAGTTAATTTAATATCACTTAAATTAACTTATTACCTCTCCGAGTCTACCATCTGACTCTAATTAAATTAATTAACCCACCTATTAATTTAATACATTCCCGAGTCTACTATCCGACTCTAATTATATAATTAACACAACTATTAATTTAATTCAAATCCGAGTCTGTGGTCCGACTCTACTTAAATTAATTTATACTCTAATTAATTTATTACTTTCCCGAGCCTACAGCCCAACTCTAGCTAATTAATTATGCAATAATTAATTTGCCACTTTCCCGAGCATATAGTCCGACTCTACTTTAATTAATTATTCATTAATTAATTTAATACATGGTGTCGCCCAACCATTATACCCAGACTCGCTCACTTGGTCTGTAACTTAATAATTTCTGAGTCTATGTTCCGACTCTAACTTTACCTATCCTCTCGATAATTAATTTAAATGCCTTGGTGCCACCTAACCAGCACACCCGGAATCGCTCAGTTGGTCCATATTTAAATCTCAGAATTTAACTCCCAAATATTCACCCATAATGTGCAACGCATTTATCCCTCCCAAGTATTTGCCCAAAGGAACTAAGTCTCGTATTTATTTGACACTGAATAAATAAGTTCCAAAAGGAATATTTTTAACTTTCTCCCAAATAAAAATATACTAAAAAAAAATAAAAAAATAAAACAAGGGTAACCCAACAACTCGACCTGCCAAGATTTGGCCATCGTCGATCGATCGAAGTCCCCCGATCGATCGATCGATCCTTCCTGGGCAGCCCTTCTTCCCCACTGAATTTCCAACATTAATGAATTTTCAAGGTTTCTTTCCTCAAAAACCAACCTCAATTCAGTCTGTTAATTATCTTATAATATATCTCATGAACTAAGAATATCATCTAAACCTTTTAACATTATTCACACTATGAATCTTGACCCACTCAAGAACACAATTTCTAGGGTACAATCCAAATTTAGATTTCAAATTCCATCCATTTGTATTCCGATTTTTTTCTCATTCAAATCAGATAATCATATTCAGAATTATGTAGCACAACTAATTCGTACCTTAAATTTCATTCAATGGTTCCATTATCAAAACCCCCTTTTTGTACCCATTTATCCCCAAAACGAATTTTAGTTTAAACATCACTAAAATATGAATTGGATATCACACTTTTGGAGTAAAAACAGTTAACCACTTGCCTGGAATTACTCGTAGGGTCTGATCCGTTGTTGATGTCCTTTAATTTGGATCCAATAACCTCCAATTTGCTCTTGATTTGCTTTCCCCCAAATCCCCTCTCAAACCCTAGTTTTAGAGTTATGTTAGCTGCCATTCCTTAATCTCCCAATTAGGTTAAAAACCCTTCATCCCGTTTTTTGCCTAATGGGCTTAATTAAAATAGCCCAAATCATCCCGTGTGGGCCCGACTATGTCCAAAAATGCCTCGAGGCCTAATTACTACCCCGGGTACTCTTTTCTGACTATCTCGATCCATCCGGACTCAACCGCGCACTCAGAATTGGCATCCGAATTAATTTATAAAAATCCTTATCTCACACCCAATTTAGTCTACACCGACTCCCGGCTGAGATAAGTGCATACCCCGTAATTAATACCCGAAATGACGTAATTAAAAATATTACTATTCACCTAGTAAATAAATTTACCTAAATATTAACCATTCACTCCCCGATTAATATTTAAATATATATTGCCATAATTAATTCAATTAAAATTACAACACATAAGTAACTTTATAATTCCCGAATTAATTAAATATTAAATGCACAAAAATACGGAGTGTTACATAACGTTTGTTATCGATTTAGCACCTGGGACTAAGTAGATTGCATGTGCACCATATCGCATGGCCCATTAGAGATGAGAGAGTTGCGAGACCAGATTCAACATCTCTTAGCTCGGGGTTTTATTCGACAGCGAAAATCACTATGGGGTACTCTAGTGTTGTTTATAAAGAATAAGGACGGTTAACTTCAATTGTGTATTGATTATCAAGAGTTGAACAAGGTCATGATTTGGAGTAAATATCAGTTGCCTCGAATCGATAACTTATTTGACCAGCTAAGGGGAGCATCGTACTTCTCTAAGATTGATTTGAGATCGGGGTATCACCAGTTGCGCATTAGGGAGCCAAATGTCCTTAAGACTGCATTCCCAATGCAGTATGGGTCGTATGAGTTTCTGATTATGTTGTTTGGGTTAACCAATACCTTAAGAATATTCATGGATCTCATGAATAGGGTGTTCAGAGATTTCCTTGATCAGATCGTGATCGTATTCATAGACGATATTCTGGTATATTCTCGGACTGAGGATGAGCACGCAAAGCACTTGCGTATGGTTTTACAAATGTTACGAGATCATCAATTGTACTGCAACTTCTTGAAATGTTTATTATGGTTATGTGAGGTGCAGTTCTTGGGCAATATCGTGTTCGGCAGAGGCATTTTAGTGGACCCGAGTAAGGTTGCAGTGGTAAGGGAGTGGGGTTATCCCATGACATCGACAAAGATTCGCAGTTTCTTGGGATTGGCAGGGTATTGTCATAGTTTAATAGAGGGCTTTTTGAATATTGCGGGTCCATTGACGAATTTGACTCACAAGGTGGGGTCGTTTGTGCGGGGTGATTATTTTGAGTTTTCTTTCGACGAGCTAAAGGACAAGTTTACCTCAGCACCTGTGCTCGCACTACTTAGGGTTGGAGTTGAGTGACATGTATATACCGATGTGTCCTTACAGGGACTTGGGGGTGTACGATAGAAGGAGGACTGAGCTATAACTTATGTTTCTCTCAATCTCAAACCCCACAAGAGGAATTACCCCATGCATGATTTGGAGTTAGCTGCGATAATTTTCGCCTTACGGATTTGGAGGCACTATCTCCTGGGGGAGAAATTTAATTTTTTCACGAATCATAAATCACTGTAGTATCTGTTCACTTTGAAGGATCTCAACATGCGACGGAGTAGGTGGTTAGAATTCGTGAAGGAATATCAGTTTGATATTCAGTACCACCCGGGTAAGGCTAACGTATGAGCAAACTCATTAAGCCGAAGGCGTATGGGGGAGTTAGCGACGGTCTAGAAATCTAAATGGAGTGAACTTCGCCATGATGATGCAGTTGTCAGGGCTTGTATGGTAGTATTAACCATCACACCCTAGATGATTATGTGGGTTGTGAAAGCGCAGGTCGGGGATTAATTTTTCCAGGACATGGTTCGTTAATTACTGGCAGAGGGGCGAAGTCTTACTCAATTAGTTCTGAGGGAGGCTTAAACTTCAATGGGAGACTTATAATCCTAGATGATAAGGATTTAAGGCACGTTGTTATGTCAGAGGCTCACGGGTCAAGATTTACGGTACATCCCGGCGGGGATAAGATATACCAGGATATGCAAAAACAGTATTAGTGGGCAGGTATAAAGCGGGACATAGCTGAGTTTGTCTCGAAGTGTGTCACATATCAGTTATTGAAGTTAGACCTCCCGAGGTCAACTGGGATGTTATAGCCATTGGAGATTTCGCTGTGGAAGAAAGGATAGTACATTGATGGACTTTATCACGGGGCTACCAACATCTCAAAGGGGTCATAATTCCTTATGGGTGATTGTGGATTGATTGACCGGTGTCACCCACTTTATGCTAGTGCGGACAGATTATACAATGACAAAATACACCCAGCTCTTTATAGCCGTGATAGTGAGGTTGCACGGGGGTACCTATTAACATTATCTTCGATCGGGATAATATCTTTGTGTCCCATTTTCGACAGAGTTTCCAGGGGACGATGGGGACTAAGTTGCTGTTGATTAGGATTATCATCCGCAAATCGATGGTTAGACTGAGCGGGTTAATCAGATACTTGAGGATATGCTAAGGATGTATATACCTGATTTTAGAATAGGTTGGGAGCAATATCTTCCACTGGTGGAGTTTACATATAATAATTCTTACAAGTTTACCATCAAGATGCCGCCTTATAAGGCATTATATGACCGATCTTGTCATTCGCCCGCTTATTGGTTAGAAGTGGGAGACAATAAGCTCCTTGTCCCTGACATGATCTAGGATACTTCTGCCAAGATTGAGCTCATTCGGGCTCACATAAAGATTGCTCAGGATAGGCAGAAGAATTATGCCGACGAAGATACGATACATGTAGAGTTTGAGGTGGGTGACCAGGTATTGCTACTGGTGTCTCCTACGAAAGGAGTTACGAGGTTCGTGAAGAAAGGTAATCTCGAATTGCAACGTGTGGCGCATTTTTCGATTCACGACGTGTTTCATGTATTGTCACTGAAGAAGTATCAGAGGAGTGAGATGGATTATTGGCACATTCCAATTGAGGAGATTTACTTGTAGTCTAATATATCGTATGAGTATAGACTGATTGCTATATTGAATCATAGTGAACATAAGTTGCGGTAAGTGGTGCCCTTAGTTCCTATTCAGTGGGGACATCACAACGCCGACGAGTTAATGTGGGAGCACGAGGATGATATGATTGAGAAATATCTAGAGCTCTTTATTCCAAGTATGCCCAACGTTTGTAACACCCCGTAATTTTAAGTATTTATAACTTGGCATTTAAATTACGCACGTGCACGTAATTTAAAATGAATTGAAAAATAATGTGAATTTGAAATAAATATTAATTAGCGCGAAATTGATTAATATTTAATAGTGTGATAAACTAAATATATTAATGTCAAATGGTATTTACATCGTACGTGAGTAAATGCGATGGGATTTGACGATATCTCAACCGGGACACATGTGTGGGAGATATTAGGTTGAAATAGGGTGATTTATGATTAGTGACTTGGATGATGATTTCGAATGCACGGTTGATCTGAAATAGGTCAAAATAGTCGAAATTAAGTACCTGGGGGCAGTGATGGGGTTCCGAGGGCTTTTTAAACTAAACGGGACCCATATAGGAGTATTTTGGTCATTTTAAATATATCTATTAACCTAATTTCAGGTTTGAACTTATATAATTATGGGGTTGGAGTGAGAACATCCATAACATCATATTGAGAGTCTAAAATTTTTATACCAATAGTTAGAGGGAAATTGGAGAGAAAAAGAGAAGAAAACTCAAGAATTTTAAGAGGAGGCTAAAGGAATTCAAGGGAGGATCAATTGGGCTAGAATCATCACCATATGGAGTTATTCAATCAAAATTTAGACGTTATAGTTGTTAAGGAAAGTAATTATCTTGCTGAATAGTTAAGCGCACAATTCATTTCATATCATGATTGGGAAATGGTTTTGGGGTGGGATTTAATGCAATTGGATTTTGGAGAAATTAGTTCATAATAAAATTGTGTGATTTATATGAATTGGAATCTGGAAATTTGAATACCATGTAGATAGATGAATTATTGATTTAGAGGGTTGAGAAATTATGAACTATTGTGGTATTGTGAAAATTTCACAATATTTAGAAATTAAGTCTAAATCCCATGTAGTGATCATGTGTAGATGAATTCTATATTCAATTGGATCTATATTATGTTTAGGATTCATGAGAATTGATAATCGTTGAGAAAATATGACATGAGGTTGATTAATTGGGATTAAACCTTGTTGAAAATCGAAATAGGAAGAATTGGGACTTTTTGCAGGGACGAATCGGTTCGCCCTCAAGTCGAATCGATTCGGCGTAGTTGTTACAGCCAGGTTGAGTTATTCGATATAATTTGGTCGGGATTTGATTTTGGGTTACATTACGATATTCGGGGAATAGTTTAGGAATCTGGAAGAATGGTTAACATTGATAAAAATACCTTGGAATGAATAGGGATATATCTGGGGTTTGAATGGGAGTATTGGAGGGATTATATTTGGGAATTTATTTATGGATTTATAATGAAAATTTAGGAAAATGAGGATACATGATGGTTTAGAATATTACATGTTCAGAAATAAAAATTAAAGAATCAATTAATTAAACAAGTGGATGTTTAGATAATTTGAAATGGAAATGATATTAAAAAATTCTAGGCTAATGTTATGAGTGATAGGCATGATTACCCGGATTAATTGTGGATATATATATGGTTGTAGAGACAATATATATGTATCATTATATTTGTATGTATGATATAATTTTGTGAACATACTACTCTGGTTCTATCAGGGAGGTTGCTTGCCATGGGTGATCTCTCTTGGCGAATCTCAACAGGTGTAGTATCGACCCCAGGGTCGTAGGGCCATACATTAACACCTTTGTGAGATTGGAGCCGTAGTGAAGTGAATTTTATTATGGTCCTGACTCACTGGCTCAGGACTATGACCGCCTCCAATACGTTTACGATTTTCAGGTTCGGTGGTGAGATTTCGACCCGATAGCCAAGGATGATGTGTGTATGTCCTAGGGCACGATAGCATTTTAGGGACCCACATCTAGTGAGCTATTACTCTAAGGAATGGCGGTTTATATGCATATAGCGAGCGGTATATATGTGTGTTCTTATTGTGATATGAAAAAATACGTATATAAATGTGCAAAAAAATATACGGGATGAAGACATTAAGTGTGAATAATGATGTAATAACTAGTGATCGTTATTAGAAATGAATTAATAGATTATAATTGAGAATTATAGTTATTAAAACTGATGCAAAGATTAATTTTATAAAATACGCATGACACGGGGTAGTGTATGGGTACTAGTTAGGCGGGATATCATAACCAGGAGGTTTAAATGCACGCATCAGGTGCACAATATCGTTGAGGGGTGAGTATTATCTAATGTGAGTGTGATACCGATTTAAACATGGAAGAATGTGTTCATAATTATTATGCATTTTAATTACTTGCAAAATATTTTCAAAAAGGTTTTGGTTTAAGTTTAAAAGATAGTTTGAGGTTTAAAATAAAACTTGGTTAGGTTTCTAATAGGTTCGATAATGAAAATTGAGTGGTTGGAAATATGGTTGTGTGACGCGATTGCGAATGATGGGATAGGTTAATATTATTTCTTTATATATATATATATATATATATATATATATATATTTCTCTGGACCATATTTTTTGAGTAGGAAAGAACAAATCTAGTGATTATAAAACCCTTTTGGAGGTGGAAACATAAGATCTCAGTGGCGATCATAAATTTGGCAAGTTAAGGTAATGATAGACAAATTATTGAAGCGTGATAGGGTCATAGAGCTAATCGACAACAAAGGGTTTTATGATTTAAGGTGATCTTGCAATGAGGTTGTGACCGTGGTTATTTTTTTCAATCAAACTAATGGTGAGATTTTGTGGGTGGAGATATGGATTGTGAGTTTTGGGTGGAAGCAAAGAAAAGTGTGGTGTTAGGATCGTGGGTTAATGAGACAAATATGGGTGGAGCAAACATTTAGAGTTGTCACGCATTCACACGCGCTCAATGAGATATGGGTGTAGGTTCAAGTAGATCGTACTTGTCGATACTAGAGTGGTGCGTTATTGGTGATTTCTTGGCGATTTTGTTGTGTTGATGTCCTAAGGGAAATAATAAGATAATGAAGCAGGTTTGGGTTGATGAGACACACTGCGGTGAATCTTGAGTTAATTTGGATGTTCTTAAGACATCTTATTGTTTTCTATTTGGAATAAAATCCTTCCCACTTAATGTCAGAAAGCATGAGCTAGTTATAATGTATGTTTGGCAAAATCAACGAGGCCTAAAATGTAGGCTCTAATACCAATTGAAAATATATAGAGAGAAAAGATGAAATGTGCATTGTATTGATATGTTTTGAATCATGTATATGGACACTAAATACATATGAGAATGCATCAATTTTACTAATTCTCTCCCATTGTCATTAATAAAAAGGTGAGAGGAAAACATAAAAGGATATGCATGGATTAGTTTTAAAAGGGCCATGCATCCAATCATTACGCAAGCTTATATAAAATTATTCACAAACAATACAAGCGTGACTTCGTCATTTTTTATAAATAAGTATGGTATATATAAACAACTCGCCTTAGGCGGGAGAAACCCAGTATACCCCGAGTATACACAAAAAATAAAAATAGGGCTGAACAAACACCCTCACTCAAAGGATAACAATTACTACACGATATTAAACTCCTCTAAAAAGTCTACAAAAAGAGGGAGATTCGGGGTAAGTTCCTTCTTATGTCAAATAAGTAGATAAGTAAAAAAACAAATATCGAATTATAGGCGGAGCTAATTTGATTCTTTCAAAACATATCATATTCCTATCTCGCCATAACGTCAAAAAAATGCAAAGTGGGACCATTCTCTAAACTCTCCTCACCCCTTTACCTCCCTTTAGAAACTGGCATGCTGATAATAGATCTTACATCGTGTTCAATATAACCCAATGGACCCAGAATAGGGAGAGAAAGACATCTCATAGGACCCTCACCACCTTCCTTCCATTTAGAAATCGCCATGCTGACAGTAGATCCTGTACCATCTCTGATACAACTCGATGAACTCGAAATAGGAATAAAAAGACATAACATAGACTACTTGTCACCCAACAATGCAAAATCAAATGGTTAGTCATATATTATATCTCCTTACACAACTAAAATCGGCTAGCCATTCTTGTACCTCTCTTTTGCAAGTCTTCCATCATCAAGATAGTCTGCTTAGTTGTGTTCCACGCAAAGAATGCAACTTTTGATGGCACTTTAGCTTTCGAAACATTTTTCCATAAGAAAAATAATCTTCCCCCACTCCCCTCAAAACTGTGTAATAGTCTCTCACCGAGCACACACCATCCCCCGTGGAGGATCCATGAATTTTGTTCACAGAGGGCTAAAAAAAATTAGTAAAAAAACTATTAAAATTAAAGATTTATAAGATTTGTAGTATTGGATTGCGAAAATTTTATATGATTTCATACATAACCAATAACAAAAAATACAAGCGATTATTTACAATAATCCTTTTTGCGGCTTCATTTTTTAAAAATATTAGAGGATATCTCCCTTTTCAATATTTTGAAAATATCTTATTCAATTTACATCACCACACAATCATTCATAAATTCATCTCACATTCGGTTACGTAGTGAACTCTTGATTATCTTAATGGAAGAAAATTCTATTTCAACAGTTGTAGTTACAACGGATAATATTAAAGCAAGTTTTACAAGCAAATATAATAGTGGGAATAATTCATGCTTCTTAGTTTGAACCGATTTTTGAGCAAGCCCACCAATCCTCGTTACTTCACAAAAGGCTTTATTAGTGTGCACATCATCTATAAAGTTTTGGAGTTAATTTCGAGTGGTGAAAATCATCCGAGTAGAACTTTGCAAACTGAAGCAACTTTTCCTTAGACAATGCAATGAATGAATTGCTTGGGTCAAGACATGCCATACACAAAAATTACTATTCAACTCTTGAAGTTGCAAATATATCATTGTAGAAAATAATTCAACACGATAGTAGTGAAGGTTTGTCTTATCGTGAGTATAGTGACGTGACCTTCCTCGAGATACAAATAGGTCTTCCATATTTGGAATGGGTAAATCATGTGTATTATAAAATAAAGAGACTTCAATCAATAAAAAATCACATACTTCACCCCTCATTATTTGCAAACATCGCTTGGACACACTAACAAGACCCATGGTATTTACAATATCTTGATATTTCCTTTGTAATGCTTATGACAAATCATTTGTAATTCCCAAAATTTATTTCATCAAGTGTAATTTAAATTAGAAGTCAACATTGCAAAATATCCAAAAAATCACGTGTTTCAATTCTTTGATCATGAAATGTTTTATCTTCTTTAATAACCTCGAGCACTTCAATTACCGAGGGTAAAGAACAAATTAAACTCATAAGTGTACCATAATGTGAACCCAACGAGTATCCCCCGCTCATTTAAATGTTGTTTCTTGGTTTAAATCTCGGCCAGTCTCACATTCACCACTATAAATTCCTTTGAGAATTTTTTCAAATTATTTCTCTCAAAGAATATATCTATGTTTACAAGAGGATCCAATAACATTTGACAAAATTTAAACTTGGTTTAAGAATGAACCAATCCTCAAGTGTTTTTTTAAACAACTATAAGTTTCAATTGCAATTGATAAGCGAAGCAATGAACATAGAAAGCAGATTTGTTTTCCCTCAAAATCAAACTTTTGAGATCATTGAACTCTCCATGCACATTTCTAGCTCCATCATAACCTTGTCCATGTATACTTGACATACTCAAACCATGTTTGTGTAAGGACACAATTTTTCAATTGAGTCCATATATAGTTTTGGCTCAATTCCGGACGAAAACATTTATTCATAGGATAATATTTAAATTGTAATATTCTCAAGCCTATGAAGTGTTTGTTGAAGACGTAGCGGAAAAGAGTATAAAGCTTCATCAAAATGTCGGTTTGTGTGCCTCGTTTCTACGTCATCAATCATAGTTCCATGCTCCTAAGGTATGAATGTAATTATATATATATAGGAGCTTGGAATAAGTTTATTGGGTGTTAGTTTTATAAAAACTGCGTTTGATTTTAAGAAAGGATTTATTAAAACTTTAAATAAATGTTTATAAAGTTTTCTGGGCTAAAAATGAATTTTTCAAACATCTGGTCGTTCGTTAGATATGTCGTTCGAACGAGTTTTTTCGTTCGAACCAGATGTCGTTCGAACGAGTTTTGCCAACGAGTTCCCACTAAGGCATACTGGTCCGTCGTTAGAAATGTCGTTCGAACGAGATTGTAGTTCTAACGAGATTTCCAACGAGCTTCTAACGAGTCCATACTGGAGCGTCGAACGAAATGTCGTTCGAACGAGCTGTCAGGCGGGAACAGTTATTGGCAGTTTTTTTGCAGTTTTGCACCCACTTCCCCACTTGGTTTTTAACCAACTTTCACAGATTTTAATAGGTGCGGGAATGACATTTTCCAACTTAACATTTCCATAACTTTTCCAAAATATTTCCATATCCTAGAGAGTGTTTGAGAGCAAAAATGGTTTAGGAAAATGTTCATGTTTTGAGTGTTATTTTTCAAAGAGAAAATGCTTCACACTCTAGTTTACACCCAATTGTGTTTAGTCCAAGTTCTTATTTACATATCAAATTGCTTGGAGTTTTGGCACCGGTTTATCTCTTCCGTTTCAAAGAGAAGTTTTTGGTTTGCTTCTACATCCATCAAAGAAGAAGACATTTTGTTGTGATTCTACCCACTAGGAGAAAGGCTCCTTGCTCGGGTGACGGTGACCATAGAAAGCCCTATCGGTGGATTCCAAGACCGCGGTGGTGTTCCGAGGTTATCCGCTAGGAAGAGGTGTCTACAAGAAGAAGCATAGAGGCTTGAGAGGGATCGAGTCAGTCGTTGTAAGTCTACCTGTCTTGTAATTGCAATTCCGTATCTAGTGGATTTGTGGCTAGGGCCGTCCGAGGTTGTTTCCCGTCTTGGGTTTTTCCTCGTACATCGCGGCGTAGTGTGACTTGTTTATTTTATCATGCTTTAATAATTTAGAAAGCATGCTTAGAATAATTCAAGATAAAATTCGGTTTAAATCATCACTCATTTAATTTGGTGCTAAATTAAATATTGGCTAAATTTGGTTTATTCTAGTCATTTGCTAAAATTTGGTTTCGCCTAATTTGCTAATATTGATAAATATGACTTAGGCAAATTCTAGGACTTGGATTGCATTAATCGGTTTAAGTGGATATATGTATTGATTAATTTTATTGAACCATCATCTTCCTAACGCTTCCGCATTTATCTAAAAAGGAAATTCTTCACGTTTTCAAATTGGTATCAGAGCCAAAAACGATAAATTATTTCGTTAACGATCCTTAAATATTTTTGGCTAAAATGGATTTTTCCCCATTTTCAAAATTTCCTTTTTTTGATGGTTCCAACTACGCGTATTGGAAAGCGCGTATGAGATCGGCACTAAAGTCTATCGACGAGAGAGTTTGGATGGCTGTTGTTAACGGGTGGTCCCCACAACTTATTTAGTTGAAAATGAACGTGTCATCAAACCCGCCGATAGATGGACTGAAAATGAGTTTAAACTTGCTAATTTCAATTCCCGTGGTTTAAATGCCTTGTTTAGCGCTGTCACACCGGATGAATTCCGACGTATTATGACGTGTGAAACCGCTAAAGAAGCTTGGGATATTTTACAATTAACTCATGAAGGAACATGTGTCGTTAAAGCTTCAAAACTCCAAAACCTCACCACTCAATTTGAAACTATCAAAATGAATGAAAAAGAAACGTTTGATGAATTTTATGCTAGACTTTCAGATATTGTTAATTCATCGTTTAACTTGGGAGAGAAAATACCTGACGACCGTGTTGTAAAGAAAATTTTAAGGTCCCTACCTGATAGATTTATTCCAATGGTGACCGTGTTAAATTCTTTACCAACTTTAGCCTCTACGAAATTAGAAGAGCTTGTAGGTGATTTACAAATCTATGAACTAGATATGTTCCCCTCTAAAACTGAAAAGAAAATCTAAAAGGGCTTTGCGTTAAAAGCCCTAAAAGAGGTCAAACAAGTAGTAGAGAGCGAGAGTGATAGTGACTCGGAATACATGGCTTTATTTGCTCGTAAATTTAGAAAATTTCTTAAAATTAACAAAGATAAATTTAAAAATGATTTTAAGAAATTTGATACTTCTAAACATGATAAAAGCGAGAAGATTTCTAAAGTCGAGAAGATCCCTAAACCTACTAATGAAAATTTAGATAGGGACGAGTCTAATAAGTGTTTTGGTTGTGAAGGTTATGGCCATAGGGCTTATGAGTGCCCCACTAAACTAAGGAAAGAGGGTAAGCGACCCATCTCATATAATGCGACCCTTAGTGATAGTGATAAGGAAGAGAAGCCCGATTCCCCCACTAAGAAAATTTTTGTGGCTTTTATGGCTAGTCATGTGAGCGATAGTGAGAACTCATCGATTGATGAAACGATAGCACATGCCACTTCCAAGGTCATTGTACATGATTCTCTTGTTTTTGATGATAGTGAGAGTGGAGAAGAAATAGAGAGTGAAAATGAAGAAGAGGTTAATGTGAGTGAACTTCAAAATGCTTTTCAAGAGCTCTATAAAGAATCTATTAAATTGAAAAGAGCTAATTTGAAGTTAGAAGCTAGTTTAAGAGAAAGTGTCAAGGTCGTTGATGAAAGTGCTTTAATAGAAGACCTTAGGACCCATGAGAGGACTCTTCAAGAGAAGCTTGAATATGTAGAAGGCGAGAGAGATAGCCTTAGGGGTTTAATGGAATCCTTGAAAAAGGAGCTTCTTGCTTTTGAAGAGCGAAATGTTTTATTAGAGTCTAACATTTTTGATTTGCAAAATAAATTAAAAGATTCTAGTAATGTCAAATTTGATTTGGAATGCCGTTCGAAAAAACTAGATAAAATGTTAGGAACGGTCCAAATTTGATTTGAAATGTCGTTCGAACGAGCTGTCAGGCGGGAACAGTTATTGGCAGTGTTTTTGCAGTTTTGCACCCACTTCCCCACTTGGTTTTTAACCAACTTTCACGGACTTTAATAGGTGCGGGAATGACATTTTCCAACTTAACATTTCCATAACTTTTCCGAAATATTTCCATCTTTTAGAGAGTGTTTGAGAGCAAAAATGGTTTAGGAAAATGTTCATGTTTTGAGTGTTATTTTTCAAAGAGAAAATCCTTCTCACTCTAGTTTACACCCAATTGTGTTTAGTCCAAGTTCTTATTTACATATCAAATTGCTTGGAGTTTTGGCACCGGTTTATCTCTTCCGTTTCAAAGAGAAGTTTTTGGTTTGCTT
Organism: Sambucus nigra; assembly: GCA_949130495.1. Taxonomy (NCBI): domain Eukaryota; kingdom Viridiplantae; phylum Streptophyta; class Magnoliopsida; order Dipsacales; family Adoxaceae; genus Sambucus; species Sambucus nigra. The sequence continues at coordinate 370,570,116 of OX422212.1, forward strand.
CTACATCCATCAAAGAAGAAGACATTTTGTTGTGATTCTACCCACTAGGAGAAAGGCTCCTTGCTCGGGTGACGGTGACCATAGAAAGCCCTATCGGTGGATTCCGAGACCGCGGTGGTGTTCCGAGGTTATCCGCTAGGAAGAGGTGTCTACAAGAAGAAGCATCGAGGCTTGAGAGGGATCGAGTCAGTCGTTGTAAGTCTACCTGTCTTGTAATTATAATTCCGTATCTAGTGGATTTGTGGCTATGGCCGTCCGAGGTTGTTTCCCGTCTTGGGTTTTTCCTCGTACATCGCGGCGTAGTGTGACTTGTTTATTTTATCATGCTTTAATAATTTAGAACGCATGCTTAGAATAATTCAAGATAAAATTCGGTTTAAATCATCACACTCATTTAATTTGGTGCTAAATTAAATATTGGCTAAATTTGATTTATTCTAGTCATTTGCTAAAATTTGGTTTCGCCTAATTTGCTAATATTGATAAATATGACTTAGGCAAATTCTAGGACTTGGATTGCATTAATCGGTTTAAGTGGATATATATATATTGATTAAATTTATTGAACCATCATCTTCCTAACGCTTCCGCATTTATCTAAAAAGGAAATTCTTCACGTTTTCACATACTCAAACCATGTTTGGAAATAACTGACAAAATGGTCGCCTTAAGTGATAAGGCAATGGTGTCATGGAAATTTACAATGCCAAGAAAATTCTCAACCACATACCCATTTTTGTTGGCATAACGTAAATCCCCCGTGATTTGTGCTTTGACAGATATATCACAATACTCATCAACTAAGATAGAAAATAAGTCACCAGAATATCCCAAATGATAGCTTTTGTAGTCAAAGTTGCAGGGGATTTGATAATGTTTTTTTGGATTGCGGGTACTATCATTTTGTGATTGTCAATAGCATTATTCAAAATAACTTAATCGATGGATTCATTATGCTCGGCGAGAAAACTAAAAAAACTCAAGAAAGTTTCCTTTTTTTATTGACCCTTCAAATTCATCATGCTCACCTATATCCAAATAATAAAATATATTTAAGATAATCAAATGATGCAGTCAAATGAGTATGGTAACTCATTCGAGTTTGATCAGACTGATTTGAGAAACAAACATCTGTGTGTTGAACTTGATTTAATAGGTCATCACAAATATGCAAAAATCGATTGTTAGTACTCGTTTGATTCCCAACATATTCTCTAAACTTCTCATTTTTTCCAATTTGAAAAGTCCTTCCTAACAAATTTCTCACCACCCCCTTGACCCCTTTTCCTAAGTTTGAATATATAGTAAAAAAGACAAAGTACATAATCGTCGTTTATACAGTACTCCAACCATCTTTCAAATTCATTAAACCATGCAGTAATAAATCTAAGTTTTCCAATTCCAATTAATTTATAAGGAAAAACGTGATTTTTAGGCTGGCAGGGGCCCTTTTGCAAGTATGCTCATCAAACGTTATTTATCCGTTTGGAATCACCATACTCATAAAAAAAATATGAAAATGGGATCAGATGGGAGATCATCTAAATTGACCTCGACATAAGGGGAGCCATTTAAGGAAGGTTGAGTTTTTTCTTCCATTTGCACATTACTTGACCCCCACATTTTGCGATTGCACTTCAGGTTCAGAATAAGTTTCATCACCCCTTTGCTTTTGAAGTATTTTTCTGTGAACCTTAAAAACACATTTGAGATATTTACATTATCCCTAATATAATTTTAAAATGTTAAACAATAGTGTAGACTTAATAATATTTGTCTTAATAATCTAACATTTTCAAAAACATGTAAAACATTATATCTAACAAAGAAATTAGAAAAAAACTAGCAACAAATTGAATTAATGGTTAACATAAAAAACAACTTTCTTGTAAGTCAATCAAATTAACAACAATTGAATAAACTAACAAATAATATCTAACAACAAAGTTTAAAATTTAACGACAAGCTTTAACAGTTAACAAATAAATTAGCAATAAAATTAAACAGTTAACAACAAATAAATTAACAAATAAACAAGCTTTAATAGTTAACTAACAACAAAATATATACAAATAAACAAGCTTTAACACTTATTTAAGAGAAAATAAACTAACAAAAGAAAATAAAGTATAAAAATAAAGCTTTAACATAACAGAACAGTTACAGTTGAGAGTTGAAAGTGACACACCTTATTTCATTTGATTTTGCGATTGTTGGTGAAGAGGTGTGGAGAGGTCAACAGCAGCCCTGAAGAAGTCGGGACAGGAGAGGGTTAGGTCAGTAGTGCTGGCAACACCAGTGATTGCGTTCTGGAGTGAGGAAGGGAGAGAGAGAGAGAGATTGGAACTTGGGTTGGAATCTCTCTTAGAAAAAAAGAGATGAAAAGGACATAAGCAAAAGTATAAGCGTGTAGCCTGTAGGATTTTGAATTTGTTAAACTATTTATGTTTTTTTACCCTACTTGTAAAAACCTTAGTAACTTTACCCTTGGCATTTAATTTTTACATATAGCACCCTTACAAACAATCTCGATAATTTTTTTACAAAATCTCACGAGGGCCCCCGCCCCTTCTCGCCCCCACCCAAATCTGCCCCTAACCATCTCTACATCTCGACCATTTAAAAAAATTATCCCCTTCCGCTGGGGTTGTCACCCCTCCCAGCCAGTAAAAAAACTCATATGCCTCCTCTAGGTCCCAATCCTGGAGTATCTTTCTAAATGTTTAGATTTTTATTGAAGCTATAAATTAACAACAATTTGGTTGACATATAATTTATGTTTGAATTAGGAGTCAATCCCTAATTATAAAAATATGATGGGTTATTGTAAAAATCTTTACAAAATTGAGGTCAATGCCAACAATGCAAATTAAAAAATAATATATAAATATATATATATATATATATATATATATATTGGATAATAGTTTGATTTTTGATTAAATATTTCAAGCATTAAAACTATTGGCATTTGTTTTTAATGAGAAGTCAACTATGTTAATTCACTCAATGGTCAATATTATGCCAAAAGTTGAATTAAAACCATCGTAGGAAAAATATATGAACATTTATGAATGACCATGTTAATGGATCCTATTTGGATCGAATGAAGGTCAATAAAATCAATTTATCAAGAAAATTATCTGAGCGAATCAGATCAGATTGTGTAGTGTAATAAATATTTTTTGTAAATATCGTCCCTCGTAAAATGGTATATGCTAACAAAATCTATGTGTTTGTTTCCTCGTATGGAATTCTCCCACCCTCGTCTTTACAATGCATTTTATCTCTTTCTTAATTAAAACATCATTAATAATTTCGTTTTGATGTATTCTTAAGGATTAATATCGAATTCCTAAGGAGTCTAATAAGATTAATGTTGGAGATACCTAAGAAGTTTTCTTCTGTATTAATGTTAACTGATTATGTGATAGATTATTACTCATATAAGTGAATCCATGCAAGTGATGGTGGAAAATTATCCACCTTAAGTTTTATGAATATTCTTGTTAGTACATATAGTTTTTCAAATAGTAGTTAGCTACACTTTCTTTTTTCTTTTGGATGATTACTATTATTCATTTATAGCTCACATTAATAAATTTGTATATTCTATAAAGAGATTTATGTTAACCACTTTTCCTTTATGATTTCAACTAAATGCCTATTTCTTAACACCATTTGTGTAATTTCAAAAATGAACACAATTCCCTTAGGAAAAGGAATCAAAACATGCATAAGTATATTATTTTGATATATATTTTATCCAAAATAATTTAAAGTTAAAATAGTGAATGCAAAACTTCAATTATAACCATTGGTAATGATTATTATGGTAAATAAATATAATTAGACCAAAGCTGCTTCAATATTTCTTTCTATCGGAACGACCCGTTCTAATCTGCCGGCGAATTCCGCCATGAAAGCCATATGTGATCTATATGAGTTTATTCTTTATTACAGGAGACATGGATATAACTTAACCAAAACTTAGTTTATTTGAGATGAAGTTCTTCCTATATCCTCAAACAAATTAAAATAAGTACCTTAAATTTCTTTTATAAGAAATTTTTTAATGTATTCTTTTGATTTTTTAAATTTAATTAATTGAGAGAAAATGGAAAATGGCAAATTCACAACTCACAAGCTCAACTAATTAATAATATTTTATAATCGAGATGAGTTAATTATAAGAGATCTTTGTGTGTTTATTATTTATGTCACACCCGAGGTTCTATGTCTTGTAATACTAAAGTAATAATAATAATTTAATCGAAAGGAAAATAAAACTTTATTTATGTGGATGCACAGCATCTTATTACATAACTTGTAGTCTTCATAAAATATAAATAAAAAGGATCTCTAGGAGTCCTCATAACGTAGAAATATCGAGGGAACCAAAAGGTCACATAAGCTGGTAAGTTGTGGCGAAAGTATTCAAATGGGTGCTAACATCTTTGCTTGTTAACACCGACAAGTATATAATCGAAAATATTTTTCTTGATAAAACTGAATAAAAATCCAATGGGGCGGGGGTTATTGCTCCTTCTTCGAGTTCATTATCCATCTAGAAGGGAAACATATAAGTAAAACTTTGCCAAGTAGATAATTTTATTTCTATAACAATTGCATATATGTGAGTGTGTTTAAAATTAAATGAAGTATCGAAAGTTATGTCACAGTTATAATAAAGGAAATAAACTGAGATATCAACAGTCATGAAACATGGTATGTGGAGTTTTGTTGATATTAGTAAGAACAGTATGGTGATTATAACTAGATAAGTGTTTTATCGAGCCATAAGAATAAGATTCATACTATAATAAGATAACCCATAATTATCGAGTCATAATAACATCCAATTCTTTAGATAAAATCAATCCAAAACCTTTGGAAATATAGTCAATCCAAAACCTTTGGGGAAGGTAAACAACTAGACATACTAACTAGAGTGGTGCTCAAACGTATGTAACAATAAAACAAGGCACTCAAGAATCAAAGTCCTATAGGCCAAACAGCGCTTCCATGGGTATACCAAAAGTCTATTCCCTGAAATATAATGTAGGTTACAGGGTTTTAAATGGAATCACAGGTTCCATGAAATTATCGGGTTAAAGTTCAATCGGATAAGGATCGAATCAGTTCTCACGGTATATGCGAACTATGCAAAAGAGTTTCATAAATGAGAACAAGAGTTAGAGGCTATCACATAGTGATATAAACAAATACATTAATTCAAAGGGCTCGAAAGTAATATCGAAAAAAATTACCTACGTTTTTAATTTTGGGTTATTTGAAATCACTCTTCCTTTCAGTGAGTGTAAACCAGGTATTCTGAAATCAAGGAGAATATAAATGTTTAAATTATAAAAGAAAAATGAATTTTTTAATAAAGGTTGGGGTGAAAAGTAATTTGGTCACAATGTAAAATTTAATGTGGGGTTTAATACATAATTATGCAAACTTTAGGTTTTTAATTAATTTCTTTATTTCCATTCATTTTTGGACTTGTTGATAAGAGACAATTTTGTTGTATTTATAAAAAGGGACTTACATTTAAAATTTGGGAATGTTGAAACATTGACAATTCCATTGGTTTAAAGTGATATCTAAAAATTGAGTTTAAATTTTTTTAAAATTATTTTCTTGAGAAACTGCTTTCTGGGAATCCAAACAGGTTGATGTAATATAGCATTTTTATCAGAAAATTGAAAAAATTAGAATTTTCTGATTAAAGATGCGCCCTTACGCACTGAGTCAAAGTCCAGATGTGCTAAGGTTTGACTCCACTATTGCGCGTGTAATGCACTTGATCTCCTACCTTCGATTTGTTGACTTTAGGGTTTGAAAACATTTACTTTAATTTCGAACAGTTCTAGAATATCATTTAGGTTAATCCCTAATTGAAAGCTGTCAAATTTATTTTAGAGGAATCCAACCGTATTGGTTTCAAGCATTGAGGTCAACTGGTTTGAGCTATCCATTTTCTGTGAAAATCGTATAAGTTTAACTTTAGCATTCATGGGTTTAGGCTATGATTCGATGTACGACATGGTGATATTCATGGTCTAGGATCAAATTATGGTCGAAATGATTCAATTTCAAAGATAATGGTTTATCATAGCTCCAAATTTTGTTTCTGAAATTTCCAGGTCCTTAAATTCCAAACGTTAATTTGGGGTATCAAACTCATTTAGGTTTAAATTAAGCTTTGTGTCTAGGATCCTTAGACCCAGATCTCGAGTTCTCCTACTTTGAAACTGGTTCAAAGTCAAGAGTACAGGTTTCACCATTAAAGCTCAAGATTTAATGGAGGCACTTGTTATTCAAACCATTTCAGTGCTTTTTCCACGTTAAAACTTATATGTAAACTCATATTTCTGCTCTAGGAATGCCCGAGAACTTAAACAAATAAAAATAAAGAGTATTGCTACATGAAATCATAGAAATACCAAAATACTCAAATTTTACTTTGTGTTTTTCACTGTGGTTGTGTACGTTTTTACAGTAGTGAAGAGTGGCTTTCATAGTGCTGGTGAGGGAGAAGGGATTGGTGGAAAAGGAGGTGAGAAATTACCTTGATTAAGTTAGGTTTTACCAAGGTACCACGTGGGAGGATATGGATATCATGTGTATCCCATGTGGTATAACTGTTCATAAGGCAACCAGTTGTCCAAAATGACTAGGGGTAAAGTGTAATTATGTTTTGTTTATCTTTGGGTCCTTAGGTAATATATAAAATGAATTTAAGGAAAATTATTCATTTTTTTGAAAATTTAGGGGGTAATGTGTAATTTCTCAAACTTATTGGGTTAAGTTGTTTAATTTATGCAAAGTAAAATTATTTTGATAAAGTTTTGTGTTTAAGTTTGGAACCTAATGGTAGGGTATGGTGTAAATAGTGAGTTCTAGAGTTTTTAGGGGTATTTTGGTAATTTTAAATATTTAAAGGTTTCTACGATAATTACCTTATATTTTAAGGATTTATCACATATTAGTAGGTTTTTACATTCTACCTTCCTAAAAAAATTTCATCCTTAAAAAAGTGCGGGATAATGTAGTCTCATGGATTCTTCTTTTTCCCATATTGCTTCTCCCGTACCATGGTGTTGCCAAATGACCTTTTCTAGCGGAATGATTTTACATCGAAGGACCTTATTTTTTCAATCAAGGATTTTAATTAGGTTCTCCTCGAAATCCTGATTGGGTCTCATTGATCTACCTTCCCAGGTAATAACATGATTGGGATCAGGTACGTATTTTCGCAGTTCCAAAATATGAAAAATATCATGTATATTGGATAATTCTAGGGGGTAGTTCTATATGATAGGCTACTGGAGCTATACGTTCGAGGATTTTAAAAGGTCCAAAATAGGGAGGTGCTAACTTTCCTTTCTTTCCAAATCGAATAATACCTTTTCATGGGGGTACTCTTAATAAGACCTTATTGTCTATTTGAAATTCCAAAGGTTTCATTTTATTATCTATATAACTCTTTTGTCGACTTTGGGTTGAATGTAATCTTCCTCGAATGATTCATATTTTTCTGATGATTTCAGCTATAATTTCGGATCCATAGATATGGTTTTCTCCGAATTCATTCCACAATAAAGGTGAATGATGAGGTTTATCGTATAAGGCTTCATAAGGAGTTGCTTGAATGATGGTTTGATAGCTATTATTGTAAGAGAACTCTATCAATGGGAGACGATCATTCCATGTATCAAAAAAGTACAAAGAGCAAGCTCGTAACATATTCTTAAGGGTTTAGATTACTCTTTCGGATTGATAGTCGATTTGGGGATGAAAGTCAGTGCTTAGATAAAGCTTGGTTCCCATGGATGTTTGTAGTGATTGATAGAATCTTCATATAAGATGGGCATCTTGATTAGATGCAACGGATAAGGGTATTCGATGGAGTCTAATAATTTATCGGATGTAAAGCTCACTGAGTTTTTTAAAAGAACCAGTCACTCTTGTTGGTTGATAATGGGCAGATTTGGTAAGTCGATCGAAAAAACCATATAAAATTGTAACCTTGAGATATCCGAGGAAATTCGCTAATAAGATCCAATGTAATGTGATACTATTTCCATTCTGGAATCGGGAGTGGTTGTAATAGTCCTTCGGGATGCAGGTGTTTAATTTTTACCTGTTGGTAGGTTAAATATTTTGCCATAAAATTGGCGATATCCTTCTTTATACCTTGTCACCAATATTATTACTTAAGATTGTGATACATCTTGGTGCTCCCTGGATGAATCATAAATTTGAAATGATGGACTTTCTCAAGGATTTCTTTTCGTAAGGAGGGTTTTAAGGGGATACATAATCGATTCTTAAATCTTAACCTTCTCTCTTGGCTATTGGACTAATCTTCCTCTACTGTGTTGTGTTGTAATTTTTGCTTTTGGCTTTTCAGAAATTCATCCACTTCTTGGTGTTCCAAAATTCTTTGGTGAAGGGTTGGATGAGAAATAATATTCCTCGAAATGATTGTTTTTTCGAAAGATTCTCTCTGAAAGTTTTACTCATTCATATTAATTAAATTTAAAAACATACTACTGAGCATTCCTTTCGATTTTTTGACTTAGAGCATCGGCAACTACGTTACCTTTCCCGAGATGGTATATTAAGATAAATTTAAAATCCTTCAGTAACTCAATCCATTGTCTTTATCTAATAGTTAGATCTTTCTGAGTGATGATATATTTGAGACTTTTGTGGTTGGAGAATACCTGATATTCATCTCCATATAAATAGTGTCTCCAAAACTTTAGAGCGAAGACTATATGTGCTAACTCTAAGTCATGTATTGGGTAATTATATTTGTGAAGCTTAAACTGTCATGATACATACTCGATCATGTTTCCCTGATGCATTAACACACATCTTAATCCTTATAATGACGCATCTGTATATATGTCATAGCCAACATTACAGGAAGGAATAGTGAGGATTGGGTAGTTATTAACTCTTCCTATAACATAAGGAAAGCATATTCACATTCGTAGGTCCACATAAACCAGACATACTTTTAGATTGACTTCATCCAAGGTAATTCAATCTTAAAAAATCCTTTTTAACAAAGGGATAATAGTAACCTGCGAGTCCTAGAAATCTTCGTATTTTCTTAACGTTTGTAAGTTGTTGCCATTTGAGTACTGTCGTGGTTTTTGTTGGGTCTACCTGTATACCTGTTTCGATGATCACCTAATTGATAAACTATACTCTTTCTTTGACACCTCGCCCAATTAACTACCGGGTGGCCAGTTCTTTATAAAATTTAAAATAGAATATCCGGTTGGTTCATTCTTAGCATCACTGTCGAACAACAATTTTCATTTTTACCACCTAATAATTAATTAAACTAGTGTCAAAACATTTTATTGAATTATTTGAAGTCCATTAATTTAAACTATTAAAACATTCACCATTTTCATGCATAAATAACTCAGGAATAAACATCATCTGACTGAATATAATAAACTAGAGTAATTGTCCCAGTCAAATAAAATCCAAACTAACAATAATAAATTCAACTGAAAGGGAAATGCTGAAATAAATAAGTACAATGTTCCTCTGACATAAATAAACTGAGAATGGGCAACACATGCCCTAACTGAGAAGTCTAAATACTAGAACAGAAAAGATAGAAGTAGAGACGTCTAAATGCGAGGACCTGCAACTTTCACAATAGCTGTAACACGTCAAAAGTTCCAATGGTCTAACCGTGGTGTCCATGTGGCTGGGCATCTTAAATAATACGCAAGAAAATAGATTTTTTTGCAAGAGACGGGTCAGATCCCGAGTGTAAAAGCTTTTAAAAAATATTTAGCAAGCAATTTAAAGATGCTATAAAGAAAATATAAACACATGTTAGATTTTCGCACACTCACTTGAGATTCTCACCTCTCAACTAATGTGCACGCCTAGCGTACCGCTAGACTACTCTAGACATAATTCTGATCTAACTAGTTTGTAGGTAAAAACTATCTTTCTATCATCCATAGTAATATCCCGAAATCCACATGTACCATTACTATGGATTGTTCTTATATATATAATATCACAAGTATAAGTTTCACAAAAGCTGTTTAAGGGTTCACATACTTAAGTTATTTAAGAATTCGTCATCTTCTTTATCTACAATTATCACATAATAGATAATATTACAAGAATATATACATAACTATCATAATATTATTATATATATACTAAAATAACACCCCTAGACTCAGCTGCGGTGCATGCATACTCTTCTATCAAGTCCCGGTACATCTCATACTAAGTAATGACTAATAATTCGAAATCACTCACGAACCATCGAAATACAAATCACACATATTGGAGGCGAGCATGGTTCCAAGTCTATACACTACGCACATACCTAGGCACCCATATGACCGCCATCACTATCATTCTCATAGATAGCCCGTACCTAGGTTCTATGTTTTGAGGTACCAAATCTAAAATCCCCCCAGTTGGGCTCATCAGGATAAGACTGTCCCCTTTTCTAAATAACCTCCCGCGATAGTAAGTAGCGTAGGTATGTTATACACATAGTAAATCAATCATGTAGGTATTCACGCAACCTATTCTAATTACGAGGTGTACACAGCCTAAATACATATTTGTATGAGGTATACCTCTCACTATACTCTCGATATTATTTAATTACGATTGTTCTCTCTATCATACCTCATGTAAAATGATTCATAATCCCAAGTATCTTTTACTGTAGTTAATCCCACTTTTATACTACTAACCTCTCATAAGAAGTCACGAAATAACTGTAGAATAAATTTTCCAGAAAAATGATCCGATTTGGCCCTGAATGACTGGTTCGGTTCGTCCTTTTGCAAAAAAATGAATCGATCCAGTCCTATAGAAAAATGAACCGATTCGGTCCTGTAGAAAAACGAACCGATCCAGTCGACTTCTACCTCCTGAAACTACAGTTTTCCAACATTAATGATACTAAAACCTCTATAGAATCATCCCCAAAACCAATCCAATAATTCTAATTGATGTTTTGATATATTTATATGATTTCTAACAATCTAGGATCATTAAATCATGCATAACTCTTAGTAAATTTGAAATCCCCAAATTAGTTCATTACACCCTAATTCTTCAAATTCACATTAAAGAATACCAAAATTTTCAGATTCGTTCATCATAATGAATTCTCAATTCGTGATTCCTAAATTACATACAAGAAGAATTCAACCTAATTATTTCTAGATTCTAATTAGTTACTCTAACTCTCCAATTTCATCAAATAAACACTATATTCATATTCAAATTGAACCTACAATAATATGGGTTCCATTATTGCTCCAAATTAAGCAAGTTTAAACAATTGCCTCAAAAGTCAAGGTCTAATCCATTGATGTAGTTGGTATGGTTGTGTTCCACATTCTCCGATCTACGCGGTGGTGGTCTCGGTGGTGCAAGATGGTTGTTCTTGACTTCAGACTCCTATAATTGGCTCCCTCTCTTCCTCTGTAACTCCCCATGGGATTTTGTGAATGATAACCCTAATCTCCCTTACGTAACTGACATAATACCTCTCCAAATTTCGTAGCTAATTAATGCCCAAAAATAAAATTACCAAAACGCCCTCCCGGGATGCCGGTTAGGCCTAAAATTTCCCCGGGACCTAAACTAAACCCCCGGGTAGAATTTTCTGACTAAATAGACCCTTCCGAACACAATGGTGGTCTCGAAATGATCATTCAGATTACTTATAAATAATTTACTTTTATTTCATTAATTTAGTCCCGGCACGACTAACACGCGCATCCCGACTTAATTTTTGTAACTGCCATATTTTCCCCTCGCGATAATTTATATCACTTCATAATCATATCCACAATTATATATTACTTTATTCACTCAGTAATATTCAATATAGTTCTCACTAACAAATATTAACTTTTATCTCGCTAGTTAATATTTATTTTAATCCAGATTAATTGTCAATAAATTTCCCATATTTAATTTAATTAATCCAATATGTAAAAGTCATAAAAAAATACGGGGTGCTACACTTTCATAATAAAATCACATTTTTTATTCTTTGCATTAAGTTCATATTGGCGTAATGTTTATAGTACTATACCCAAGTGCTCTTCATGTTCCTCTCTAGTCTTTGAGTATATCAAGATATCGTTTATGAAGATGATCTAAGAAATGTCAAAATAATCTATGCATCAGACCCTGAAGGCGGTAAGGGCAGTGGTTAAGCCAAGTGACATAACCAGGAATTCAAAAGGGCTATATTGAGTTCAAAATGCAGTTTTCGGTATATCTTTTTCGTTTATGTGGAGTTGGTGATATCCAGATCGTAAATCAATTTTTAAAAATATTTTTACCCTCGTAATTGGTCAAATAGGTCACCTATTCTAGGCAGAGGATATTTATTTTTGATGGTCACTTGATCCATCCTTCTTTTACATAAACAGAACCGGTGCTTCCCAAGGAGAAGTGTTTGGTCGTATAAAAGTTTTCTTTAATAAGTCGTCAAGTTGGGTTTTAAGTTCTTGTAGTTCTAATGGGGCTATATGGTAAAAAGGTAATAAAATGGGGGAGGTCTTAGGTAATAATTTGATAACGAATTCAAGTTATCGTGGTGGGGGTAGTCCAGGCAAATCTTCTAGAAATACATCATCATACTTATCTAAGATAGTAAGAGGAAATGTAGATTCCTTTTCGTGGAGTTGAGAAAGTATTGATTTGATTTGACTCTTCCCTTGGAAGTATAATGGAATTTGATGCGGTCTTCTGAACGTTATTATATTTTTGTGGCAGATAATATGAGCAAAGTTGGGGGATAAAATGTCAATTCTGATGATCAATTTGAAATCCATTAGGTCTAGGACTATTAAATCTACGTTCAACATTCATGGTCCAAGCAGTAAAATGTGTTGTTTAAATACCCTATTAGTGACGGTGACTTCTCCAGTTGGCATCCATGTGGATAACGAATATGCTAAGGGACTAGTAGATAATTACAATAAAACCATGCAGGCATGGCAAGTGGAAGAATGTGTTGATACAGAGTCAAATCATATATGAACTGAGATATTATGAAAATATATGTTACCTTCTACCACGCCGTGATAGTTTGGATTTTTTATTCGGAGAATGGAAAGATTCCAACGTCGAGTTCTAGTCACTGGTTCTTCCCTCTTTTCGTGAAACCTTTACTGAGCTAAGTGATTACTAGAGTTACCAGTTGGTGTCATTAATAGTGGTTTAATAAAATTTGTGGGTTTGGTTATTTATAGGGAAGAAAAATTTCGGGAATAGCATTTCTACAGATTTGGGCATTTTGGCCTTGTATGTCCTACTTGGTTACACTCATTACATTGTATGGTATATCCACTATTGCTATGATTGATTTGGCTAAATACTCGACCGTCCTTTGGTTTCACGTAAGGATGGTCTCGTTGATTGGATTGGTTCCTAATAAGAAACGAGCTTCTAGGGGTTAGAGTTGAGATTCGATTAATTCCGCCAGATGCGGGATTTATTTTAATAAGGGAGGCTACCTCAATCATTTAGCTAAAGTCATGGGATGATATAAACTTTAATGCTCGTTTGTAAGCCACGTTCAAAGTGTTTACACTTTTGACTTCAGTATCCACATACTCTTGGGCATATTGACACAATCATGTAAACTTGGTCTCATATTGTGTTACCATTAGCTATTGTTGTTGCAAGCTTTGGGATTCCGTTGTCATTTAATCTCTCAGAGATTCAGAAAAGTACTTTTTAAATAAAATCTCTTCGAATTGAATCCAAGTTATTATCAACATCTCGGGATCGAAGAATAGACTGCCCCAAAAAATCTACTTCTCATTCAAACAGGTATGTGGCCAATTTCACGCTAACCTTAGGGCTTATACCTGCCCCGTTTAGAACCTTAAGTGTTTGATGTATCTATTTTTCTACTCCTATAGCACCAGGTTTTCCATGGAACACTAGTGGCCTTTGTCGAAGAAATTCCTTGAGCGCGTTTATTCTTCGGGTCTCATACGGAATATCATTATTGACCGGGTATAGTGGTGGTACATTTTATTGCATCCTGATAAAAGTCGTTAGTTCTTGTAAATAACGTAATATTCTTTCATTGGTCGTATGTGCATTTAGTACATGTGGAACATTTTGTTGTTCTTCTTAGAATCCACTAACAGATTTTTGTGTATTAACCATCATATATAAAATAACATACAAAGGATATAATGAAAATAGAAGTAACCAAACAAACTTGCTATATTGATATCACAACTATGTTACACGGGGATATAGTACAGTCAAAACTTGCAGTAATAAAAGTACACACTAATGGGGTAAATCAATCCAATTAAATTTATGGGACCCAATAAGGGATCCCAGATGTTTATTTATGTTACGTGTGGGTAAATATTGATGAAGTTGTCTATGACCTGAGGGCAAAAAGGGTTGAGAGATCCCTAAGGTCAATTTTTTGGACTCGAATAAGGATTACTGATCCCATGATTCGTGTTAAGGACCGGGTACACTTTCCCATACCAAAGTGTGATGATGCCTACAAGGGATCTAAGTGACCTAATAGTGGTTATGAAATAGGTCTAGCTTGCTTTTGAAATACCTTTCCACGACTAAGATTTTTTCAATATTCTATACCTTGTACTTGTTCTGATATTTTGATCTTTTAATGTGTAGATCATTGCAAGAAGAAAGCTCCTAAGCCTAAAGATGTCAAATTCGTTGATTTGAAAAAAGTTTGGTTGCTCAAACAACCCTAGTTAGTTCCCAACCATCCCAGGTCAGCTTCACCTTTGCAGTCTTATACCTCTTCCAACAAGTTCCTTTATTGTTAGCCCGATGGATCAAGAACCAAAGATCCCAAAAGAATTTATCGAGAACGATCCTTAAACAGCCAATACCGCTTGCTCCTTCGAGTTTGTTAACATTTTCACCATCCCAATAGTTACCCCTAATTCCTCGGAGGACAAGATGGCACCAATAAGGAAAATCCCTAATCAAATGGGGGTGTTGTAATACTCTGTATTATTTTGTATTTATTTAATGAGTATTAATTCTAAGAATAAATTAATAAACTATAATTAATTATTACTTGAGTAAATTGGTAATAATAAGATGCATATTTAGGTGATGATTAAATTTTCATGTTATGTGATTTATTTGTGCTGCAAGTTATATTTAATTAACTGGTATAATCAATTAAGTTGGACTACATGCGGTTACACGTAAAATAAATATGTATGTATTTTATTTTACATTGGGAGGTATTACTGTGAGTTATGAGGTATTACCAATTGGGGCAGACTCTAGAGTGATACGGAGGCCGAAATATGTGTTTTTATTGTTCTAAGTTGGGTCCGGGGTAGGTATACCCTTAGCTTAAGTGTTTTACTATTTTGGGTAGTATTTTGAGCTCATTTGGAGGCTTAAATATTAATTTAATATGGACCTACAAATTTAAGGATTAGTTCGGAGTGTTAGACCTCATTAATCACATATTTCACATCAGAGAGTTAAACCTTGGGAGATCCTAAGGGGATTTTGGGACAAGATTCGTCCTTCGTACTTCCGAACAACAAATAGCATGATTTATCTCATATATAATTACTTATTTATTATCCGTGTTATGTATTTAATTATTAGACTAGAACGCATGTTTAGGATTTGAATTTGATAACTTAATCGTGTTTATTAATGGGTTAATTATGATTAGTAGTAATTAACTCTGATTTCATCGACTTGCGCTTTTTGAAGAGAAACCTTAATTGGATCATTTTATTTATGATTCTATGATTAGAACCCATGATTTAGGATTTAATTTCAAGTATAAGTTGAATCCCCAAGATAGTTTGATGTTTGGGTATAAAATCGTAGGTGTATTAGACCTCATCCATTGTAAAAGAGGAATTAGGTTTGAATTTGTGAATTTTATGGAATTAAATCTTTAATTGATGTTATATCTTAAATTGTTGTAAAAATCATTTAGTGTCATAAACCCGTGATTAGATTTGATTATGATGAAGTTTGGGCTATTGGGTAAAATCTTAATGTTCAACAATGGAGGTTTACTTTCATTTTTAAGTTTCTCAAACGAAGGAGATGACTGTGTTAATCTTGATCGAACAAGATGTGTAGTTTTGTTCGAACTAGGTATGTAGTTTCTTTCAAACGAGATAGAGGTTCGTTCGAACGACCTATGTTAACAACGACAGTTTGGACAGTAAAATGGTGGTTTTAGATTTTAATCGCATAATTAATTTTTGGGAAATTCTTATCCATTTATATTACAATTTTATAAGAGACTTTAACAAGAGTATCACGGTAGGATATTTTAATATAGTTTTATAGTAGAATAAACCTTATTTTAGTTGTGCAATTCGAAACAAGGGATTGGTGCAATTTGCAGTATACGCGAGAGTGATGCGATGCCCAATAGTTATATATACATATATTGATTATTATATATATAGGGGGATTGAAAGTAATCTTGTGATTAGAGATAGCTCCCCCTCCTAACAGAAGAAGCTCAAGAGAAGGATTTAAGGAAGAAGCAAGAAGGCTGCGAAGAAGCTCAGCAAGGGAGATTAGCGAGGAAGCCTGCCAAGAAAGCTCATATTTATTTCCATTTTGATTACTTAGTAAAATTGTATACTTTGGTTATATTTATTGTATGCTGTAACGATTGTAAATTTTAGTGTGAGGTCAAATGGTACTAGTGCGAGACCAAGTCTGGAAGGGCTTGGGAGAGATTACATGCTCTATCGAATGACCTCGGAATGGGAACTTCATAGGGACCTGGTTTGGAGGATTGAGAAGTAAGGCGGCATTAAGGCTTATTTAACCATTTTAGATACACCTCGTAAAACACCGAGAGATCGTGTTCCGAGAAAGCTTACGTAGAGTAACCTTGAGTTGCATCTTAAATTGGGCCTTGAGCTAAAAAACCTCTACCAAAAGTCACATTTAATTTGAGTGATGTCACGCGCCACCTACCCATTATTCAATCCAAACTAGAGTAAACCACTGTTTCATTTGGGGTTGTCAGACAATTTGGTGGATTACCATTGTCGTGACAGTCATCTGATGCACAATTGGTAGCCAAAAATAAAGTTTGGAATTTAATGTTTATAACGTAGGACACGCTAACCGATCAGGAATTTTAATGTTTGTGACTTAAAGTATGAGGGAAATTTCTTTCACATTTAAGAGGACTGAGACATCTCGGGAAAGGTTGGGGCTATTTGTCAACCCCAACCAATTCTGAGAGGAGAGAGTTCTTCCTAGATAGAGATAGATAGATATATATATATATAGAGAGAGAGAGAGAGGGAGGGAGGGAGGGAGGGAGGGAGGGAGAGAGAGAGAGAAAGAAAGAAATACCCTTCCTGAGAGCAAAGAGTTATTGCAAAAATAAGAGTTTCACTCAACTACAATTGACATTTATTATGAAGCTTTTATCAACTACCAGAGACATTTATGGGTGTTGGTGTGTTAGTTATCTGTCAAGGTGTATCTACGGTGCTTACCTCTCTCTCCCTTTGATTAAGATGTTTCTGAGGTTCTTTTATTATTATCTGAGTTATACATAAGTGATTTGTGAGTTCAGTCTGAGTATTTATTATATACAATCATGTGTGTTCATCTGTGATTATTAAGGATATTTGGATTAGTGGTTTATCACCATATATATAGGGGTTAGACGTCTGATTGTATTGTAACACTCCCAGCCCCAAGTGGACTCCCCTCTTTTATTTGGCAACTCCGTTGGGGAGGCATTTTTCTAGAAATATGGCACAAGATAATATTAACTGTGTCCTTAGCTTTGATGAGATTCAATGGAAGGAATAACAAGTAGTGATAGAGCTTGAAATCTCTAGAGAAGAGGTGCCTCGAGTGGAGGTCCCCCAAGTCTAAACGACGACATAACTCCCAATGGTCACTCAAGCTTCCATGAGTGCTACGATGGGGCCAATTCAGATTGCCCATCTGATGAGCAAGTTTACGGAACTTTTACAGACTCCCGTGGCAACAATGGCTTTTGGTGGGATGATGGATCCCAGCTCTTTTGTTACTCTAATGGCAACTAAGATGGCCCCACCAAATGCAATTCCAATGGGCGCAGTCCCCATGCCCTCAATCCCCACCATTTTTTCCAACAGTGGGGGCTCCAAACGTGACTAGTGTTCCACCTTTACTTCATTAAACAAGTGTCCTAACGATATAGAAGGATTCCTCATGTTCGTTTGAGAAAATGAGAAAGGAGATACAAAAATAGATGTTAAAAATGATAGCATCTTCCTCTCAGTCAACTAGCGAGGTAGCTTCAGTTTATGATGACTTTTATACTCCTTTTCCCGAGGCGTACAACGAGGAACCTTACCCCAAAGATCATGTGCCATCAATCTTTAAGAAGTACACAGGGAAAGGAGGAAATTCGGACAAGCACATTAAGAGGTTCATGGAACATTTGGGGGGCCACTGCAACAACAAAATGTTGCACTTGTGGGAGTTTTTTTAAATCCCTCACCAATAAAGCATACACGTGGTACTCTCATCTAGCTCCAAGGATTATTTCCACGTGGGACAAAATGCACATTTTATTTGTCCAGAAGTTTTTCTTGAAGAAGATGAGTTCACTCTTACGCAGTTGGCCGAAGAGGAGCAATGATCAGGTGAAGAGATTGTGGTGTACATCCAAAGGTCCAGGAAAAGGTTTCCCGACGTTAGGGAGGAGGCCAAAGAGTCCAAGTTTCTCTAAATTTACGAAGGAGGTTTGCTCCCGAAGAACATCTACCATATGATAAATGATACATGCGAAGGAACTTTCACGACTTTTCTAAAAGCTGCAAGAAACATCTCATTGGTGGTGCGACCAATCCGCATCGTAGTGCCAATGATGTTAAGAAAGCAAATATCACCTGTTTGGGGATACGACCTACCACCACAAGTGGGCTATGTCGATGGAGGGGAAGAAGGAGTCAAAGAGCCAAAGAAAGATAGCAAGAGAATGTTTTGCAGAGAAAAATAAGATCAACCACCATTGGCTTGCACCGTTGAGGAGGTTGTTAGCTGTCATAATGTTATGTTATGAGGAGGGGGAGTTTATACACCCAAGGATACTCCATCTACGGATATAGATCCAGGAGTAAGAGAAAACCCCAACTACTGTCAAATACATTGGAAGATTGGTCATCCAATGGCATCGTGTTTCACCTTGAGAAAGATCATCAATAAATATTTGAAGATTGGGACCTTGGAGGTCCCCTAAGGAAATGCAACAATGATCTGTTACCAGTTTATGCAAAAAATTTGGTAGTGGCGTACGGTGAAGAAGATGAAGGTGAAGCAAGAAAGTTGATGATATAATGAAAATAGTTCTAAAAAGATATAAAAGATGGTACAAGGGGAATGACAAACATCGTGATAACTTACGATGATGTAAGCGTGAGGGACGTTAAGAAAGTGTACAATGTTAACAGTCAAGAAGTGGATCCAGGACTAGAATAGCAAGTTGTATCACAGTCGCCCAAGTTCACGTGATTTTTCGATAGGGTAGGAATTCCCCTGGAGAGTAGGCTAAAGATCACAAAAAAAACTTAGATATTTCCAGGAAGAATGCAGTTCTATCTTCGAGATGGAAAGGGCCTGTGGCTAGGCTAGTAAGGAAGTTTTTATTTGAGGAAACTTTCTCTGACGTCAACAGAGCAGTGAAGTTCTCTCATAACATACCACTGTATGTGACTGCGAGTGTTAAAGGGGTAAGATTTGTAAGAGCTTTGATGGATGGGGGAGCTTCCATAAATATCATACCTACTAGCTCTTTTTATTCTTCCAACATCTCTGAGTCTAAGTTGATACCAATGCCCTTGATGATTTTTTGGTTATGACAACCAGTCTTCAAAATTGATTAGGTATGTGACTGTGGGGATAGTAATGGGAAACCTCACCTCACATATCATGCTTCATGTTATTGAGAGTGCTATTTCCTACCATATTTTGATAGGGAGAGTGTAGATGAACAACCATGGCTTGGTACCTTCGACATACCACAAGTGCGTCAAGGAGAATGTAAAGAAAATAGAGGTTGTTATATGAGTAAACAAAAAGTCATTTATTCGCAAGTAAGCTCATTTAGTTGATACCGTAGTATACACAGAGTTAGAGGAAGATGAGTGAGTTTTAACAAGGCGCGTGGAGGGTGTTAAAGTACCCTCTATTAAAGAAAGGATATGTCTTGTGAATAATCGGAGCGATGAAGGAAGAAGTAGAAGGAAAGGAGTTAAGGGAGTTAATAGCTCAAGCCCTAAACCTCAAATTATATCTAAGCAATTGAGAGATAAAATGAGGCCCAGGATTGGTCCCATTGAACATGAAGTCAAACGACAAAGTGCATTAAGCAGGTTTTCAAGAGGGAGGTTAGAGGAAGCTTCGCGAGAGAGGAAATGAAAATCAGTTACATCGATCAACCGTCGATGTAAGAAAGTACAAATAAAAGATGGAAAGGAGGTCCATCACCTCTGAAGGTGTGAGCGAACAGTCGAATAAGCTGTTGAAGTACACTGAGATGGAGGCATTTGATGAACAAGTAAGTTGCCATAAATTGAACGTTATGCCTTCATCCATATCGGTGAAGTAAACTACGAGAACTTACAAGTCGGAGCTAGATTTAAAGATCAAGTAAGAGGTGTAACGGCTATTGACGATAGGGTTTATCAAATCGATCCAATATCCTATTTAGTTATCTAGAATTATCTTAGTGGGTAAGAATGACAAGAATAAATGACGAATATGCATAGACTTCAGGGATTTGAACAGAGCTTGCCCAAAGGATAAGTTCCCACTGCCTTCTATTGATAGCTTGATCGATGCAACTGTTGGGCATGAGATGTACACTTTCATGGATGGATACGTGGGTTACAATCAAATCAAGATGGATCCAATCGATACGGAGAAAACAATATCCGGGACTTTATTATGCAATTTTATATACAAAGTGACGCCTTTTGGTTGAAGAATGATGGAGAAACCTACCAGAGAACAATGATGGCCATTTTCCATGACTTCTTTCATAATATAGTTAAATTTTATGGGAATGATTTTGTCATCAAGTCAAAGAAAGCGGAGTCCTTTCTAGATTATTTAAGGAAAGTATTCAACAGGTGTAGAAAGTCAAAACTAAAGATGAATCCGTTGAAGTGGGCATTTGGAGTAATGAGATGGAAGTTTCTGGGCTTCGTGGTGGATCGACAAGGAGTGCATATGGATCAAGATAAGCAACAAGTGATTCTAGAGATGCCATGTCCATAACTACGAAGGAGCTCAAGAGTTTCCTCGATAAGGTCTCCTATCTTAGGAGGTTTGTACTAGAATTGGTTGAGATAACTTATCTATTGATGGATCTAATGCAAAAGGGTGTAAAGTTTAATTGGTAGGAATCTCACCAAGAAATCCTCAACGAGCTAAAAAAGTTATTCACCTCTACCCAAACAATGATTCCTCCTAGGGCAGGGATATTGTTGCAACTCTACCTTACTTTTACCACCAGGTCTATCGAGGCTCTCTCGGCATAGAAGATTAATTAGCAAGAAAGACCAGTCTACTATCTGAGTACGATCATTTATGGTCCTAAGGTAAGGTACACTAGCATAAAGAGGCATTGTTTAGCCTTAGTTTTTGTAGCTCAAAAACTTAAATATGATATATTATCTTTCATAATTCATATTGTAACAAGTTACAGTCCTATTAAGATATTATTGGCGAGAACTATTTTTATTGGAAGAGTAGGTAGGTGATTCCTTATTATTTCAGAATATAACTTGAAGTGTGTGGCTCCTTACACGATAAAGATCCAAGCATATGCAGACTTATTGGAGATGTTCCCATCGGGGGTATTTGAGCCACCTCGTGAGAGCATTCTAGGACATGATTTGCAAGCCAATGTTTTTTACACAAACTTAGAAGATTGGATTCAAGAGTTTGATGGTTCCTCAGCACAAAGAAAAGGTGGAAAAGGGGTTATACTTTAGAGGGGAAAAATGAATTTTCCCTTTCTCACAAGTTAGATTTCTCTTTTTCCAAGAATGAAGCAGAGTATGAGGTGTTAGTACCGAGATTATTAGAGGCTCTTCGGAGGGTTATTCGTTCACTATGCATCAATGGTGATTTGAACTTAATGGTTAAGCAAGTGTATGGAGAATACGCATTGAATCATATCAGTTTGGCACCCTATATAATAGTCATCCAAAGGATGATCAACGAGTTTTATTAATTAAAAATAAGGAGGCATCCTAGAATAACGAATAGGCATGCTGACGATTATGCCACTATTGCACAAAAGGATGCAACTACTGTAGTGATCCAACGGAGCACAACTCCCTTGATTGTGTAATAGATCTTGTCGATGGAAGATGATTCAGATGGGATAGGTGAGATCAGGAATTAACTAGAGTCTGGAAAGGGAAAGATAGGACTTAGAGAGTTGTCACAACACTTTGCAAGCCAATGAAGCCTATATTACATAAACGTGGGAGGATGGTTATCAAGATGCATCGGGCTAGAAGAGGCAGAAAGTAGGTTGAAGAAAACACAAGACGAATATTATGAGACAACTGATATCCCTCTATACAGATGAATCCAGAGAGAGGGATACTTCTAGTCAATGATGAAGCATGATGCAGCGAAGGTATAACGAGGGTGTGATAAATGTCAAATTTTTTTAAGAAGTTGAATGTCACCTCGTTGAGAGTCAAGCAGATTAGAGGCAACCTTATTTTTATTTCATTAAAGATGAAGTTATTCCTTCAGAGAAAATAGATGTTATGGGGATCAAGAAGAAGGTCCCACGGTTTTACGTTCCAGAGTAGTAGCTCTTTCATAGACGATACTTTAATAGGCCTTTACAATGCATCACAAGGGAGGAAGCAACATAAGTATTAAAACAAGCTCATGAGCTATCTCATATTAGAGGAGAAAAGCTATATGACCAACTAATGACCTTGGGTTATTATTGGCCAACTATGGAGAAAGATTTTACTGAGTTCGTTCGCAAGTGTAAGGCATTTTAATTGGATGGAAATATAATCCATGCCCCCTCAGTGGACCTTCACTAATTGGATACTCCTTAGCCATTACATACTTAGGCATTTGACCTGGTGCAATACATCCCTCTTTAAGAGGAAAGATTTGGACACTGGTGGAAATGGAATGCTTTACCAAGTGGGCTAAGGCAATACTATTAAAGAGAGTTGGTGTGGTGATAAACTTCATAAGGGAGTACATAATTGCCTATTTGGGATTCTAAAGGTTAACCTATCAAATAATATAACACTATTTGTCAATAAAGAGATAACAATGCTCACAGACAGATACTCCATTATTCATCATACCTTAACAGTGGCGTATTCCAAAGGCAATGGTCAGGCAGAGGCAACTAACAAGATCTTGGTCAATATTTTAGCCGAGATGATAAAAAGACTTCCCGAGGTTATGGGATGATAAGATTTTAGCAATTCTATGGGCTTGTCAAATAATCAAGAGGAAGCCAACGGGGTATACACCGTTCTCACATGTCTTTGGAGCTGAAACCATTTTATCAGTGGAGTTGGAAGTCCCTTCGGTAAGATATGCCTTCTGAAGTAGCATGCTCCCTCATAAAAGGCATGTTAAATTGGAAGCGCTTGATGAGCACAGAGATAATGCAATGCAGAACTTTTAAATGTATACTAAGCAGCTCTTCAGGGCATATGAAAACTTAGTGAGACCAAGGAAATTTATTAAAGGGGACTTAGTTTTAAAGGCAGTTGTGAAGAAAATTTGAGGGCTCCTATTGCCCAAGTTTGCTGCCAATTTGGGAGGATCTTTTATAGTGAAAGAGGCTTACGATTCAGGTTATTTCTCAATCTCAAATATATAATGGGATAGACCTTTCAAGATTAATAATAAGTGGTTAAAGGTCTATCATGTCTAGAGCCATGTCACCTTAGTTGGGATCTTGTCTTGAGTTGTTCATTATTATGTTAAAGTTCATTATATTTTTTTGTCTATTTGTTTCTTTTCTTCTAAGGAGTAAAAGTTAGAAGGAGAAATAATGGGTTGTAAATTATAAGAGTTTTTTCTTTGCAATGGTAATATAGAAGAAGCAAATTGTAAGATAACTTGAGACATGATATAGCAAAAAAGATCTTTTTCACATATTGCATTTAAAAAATTACAAGTGTGGGAGCTACTGCCCATGAATTACATGTAAGAAAGTAACAAAAAAAACCTATACATGCCGAAAGGCCTTATCCTAGAAGAAGCCAAAGATACGGGGAAGAGAAGAAGTCCCTAGGCAGATTCAAAAAAACATGAACGCATGTTTATTAAGCTGAGATGGAACTCTCAAGTCTAGTTTGGACTTAGGCGCATTAAATAATTGAAGCCTCCCATTTTTCATAGATTTGGCCAGTGCTTCTGTGACTCCCCGCCTAATTAAATCCCTGGTGATCAGTCCTAAATCCAATTAAAATAGATTTCTCAATTGGTTCATTCTTAGTATCACTGTCGAAAACTTTTTAATTACTAACCACCTAGGTGAAATTGGAATAGTGTTAAACTTTAACTTCCAGTAAACATACAACAACATGCGGAACAATGCATAAGTCAAATACCAACATAGAAATATGAATATAACAACTAAGGTAAACAAGTCTTGCCGAATAAACCATAGGCCAAAAACTCACAAATATCAAAATCCCAACTAATGAAAAAACTGTGAGACAACATGTCCATATTAGGAACTGAAATCCTGCACTAGATTAAAAATGATAAAAGAAGCGCCTAATCAATGTCCTTCTGTCAGTACTGCCCTGAAACTCAGGCGGATGGCCCTTCTGAAAGGTCTCCCTAATTTTCTACCAAGAGGGTGGCCCTGTTGGGGCCTGAACTACTGGTGCCACTAGAGCTGGTGCCTGGGGCTGGGAAAATGGGCGGTCATGGCCTTCATAGCTGTCTCAACTGCCTGAGCCACTATCACAGCCTCCTGAGTGGTAGAAATCATCTCGACTGGTGGTGGTGGCGATGTTTGCTGCTCCTGATGAGCCTCCCTCACTTCATCCCTAGCCTCGATCGTCTCCGCTCTTTGTCTTCTCGATGGCATCTAAAAATATAACGAATTTTATAAGTACACATTTTATAAAAAATCTAATAGCAGAAATATGATATCTCAAGCACGCAAAGATAAGGCAACAATCTTAAAATAGGGATCTATATCAAAAGAACGAAGCGCTGAAAACGCAGTAAGCCGTACAGATCCTAAGGACACTAGAACCTGATGCTCTGACACCAGCTGTGACACCCCGCCTAATTAAATCCCGGGTGATCAGTCATAAATCCAATTAAAATAGGTTTCTCAATTGGTTCATTCTTAGCATTATTGTCGAAAACTTTTTAATTACTAACTACCTAGGTGAAATTAAATAGTGTCAAATTTTAACTTCCCGTAAACATACAGCAACATGAGAAACAATGTATAAGTCAAATACCAACATAGAAATCTGAATATAACAACTAAGGTAAACAAGTCTTGCCGAATAAACCATAGGACAAAACCCCACAAATATCAAAATCCTAACTAATGAAAGTACTGTGGGACAACATGTCCATACTGGAAACTGAAATCCTGCACTAGATTAGAAATGATAAAATATGCGTTTAATTAATGTCCTGCAACATCCATATGTGCTGCAGCTCCGAAATCCCTAGAATGAAGTCACGCTTAGCGTCCCTGTGGCTGGACACCTAAAAGGTTTTTAAAATATTCTACATAGTAAGAGTTAGTACTCAACATGTTTTTGAAAATATTTAGGAAGTAATTTATTGCAGTAAAGATCAGTTATTGATTACACGTGTTAGGCTCACGGACACTCACTTGAGTTTTCTCACCTCTCATCTATAGTGCACGCCTAACATTCCATACTTGGCCTAGTTAACTACAACTATCCAAGTTATTTAGACTATAGTACTTGTCTGAACTCATCTACGCGTCTAAGTTCCCGTACCACTCATACAGTACTAATTTTCATTAACACATCTCATATTGTTACTAAATTTTACAGTAACATTTCACATATGTTAGTTTCTAATGTGAAAGTTAAGTCTCACCCCTTAATCTTATTCATTAGATGTCCACTATCTAATATTATATTTTTCCAATTAAGATTTCTCCACATAAATTACTATTTAGATGTATTCACGTCATCTAATTATCTACTACTCCATCCTAGTTGATTAATCATATAGTAGATATTTCACACACAATATAGACTATAAGGATAATTGGCCTGGTCTAATCATCGACCACCCAAATTATTTATCATTTAGATGTATGCACATCATATCATCATCTACCATTCTACCCAAGTAGATTATTTATATAGTATATATTTCACACACAATATATATTATAAGGAGTATTGGCTCGGTCTAATCATCGACTCCAATTCTCCTATCATTTACATTGGCCCGGTCTAATCCTCGACTCCAATATCATATAGGCACTGTAGGTATTCACCCAAACTAAGTACAAAATTTATAGGTATTCACACAACCTAAAGATTTACATTAATACGTAGTATATTTCTCTCAAATACTCACCGTACCTTGCATTTTTCAATTTCTCTCCTTATCGCACTTCCTCGAGTATTCACCCAACTCTAAGTGACCTAGTTAACCCCTTTGTAATTTCAGTAGCTAAGCCTAACTCACTCTACTGGTATGTATTATGGATTAATGTTACTTTCCCTCCATAACTCATGCTACACAATTCTCGATGCACATCCCAGTCGATTTATCCTCGTCGATTCTTTACTTTAAGTCTCACTCTAAAGGACCCTATCGGACTTAACTATATACCTACTGGTCTTTACTAAGTCCCCAACTAGGTATAATATCATTCCTAAGTTTCCCCTCGATCGTTAGGAATCAAATAACCATCAATACACAATAGAGCCTCAATTTAGCTTTAGTCGATCGATCGATGGTTTTTGGTCGATCGATCGACTTGATATCTGCCATGCCCAGGTTCAATTTTCTCCGAGTCTGATCCTTTTAAACCTCTTAAAACCTTATGAAACATTCTCCCATCATTTCCAAACATTACTAACATGTATATGGACTAATCCTCATGTAAATATATCATCAAATCCATACGAAATCCTTCCAATAAGCATCAAAATTCAGTTTCCATTAAACCCTTGATAATGTTGTTCTTTATATTGATTTTAACAAAAACTCAAAATTAAAATCCGTTGTGACAATCAAATTTCTTCTGATTTTCAATCCTCTACAGGTGTTAATATCAACTACATGCAATCCTAACCAAACATGCATCAAAATCAATATTTTTCTCTAAGAATGTAAAATAGAATTTTCATAAATCACGTAACCCTACACATTGGTATTATAACTTTGAATTTAAATGCAATAGACCACTTTCCTTATACAAATGTTATCTGATTTCATGATGAAGATGATGATTTGATGTGCTTCCCTTCAAATCTTCACTCATTAGGTGCTTGGGATGCAAGAACGCCTTCCAATCCTTCGCAAACCCTCCATTAGCTCTTGGGAACGGTTTCTCTTTACCCTCTAATGACTTCTCTAAGCTTTTTGAGTTATGAACCCTAACCCCCAATTCTAATTATCAGATATAGGACTCTAATTTTTGTAGGTCCTTTAACCTCTATTTTTAAAATGACCAAATTACCCTCGTAAGGTGCCGGTTTGGCCCAAAATTGATCCGTGACTCAATTGAAATCCCCGGGTATACCATTTTGACTAATTTGCCCCTTTCGGGCTCATCTATGACCTCTAAATTATCATCTGAGTCACTTAAAATATATTTCTCGATTCTCACCTCAAAATAGTCTACACGCGACTCAACTCTCGATGAGGTAACATAAATTGCCCATATCACTCGCTATGACGTAAACATCATGTCCATATTAATCAATATCTATCTGTCAATTAATATTTAATAACTACAATTATTATTAACTCACTTAATAACCGTAATTAATATTAAATCATATTAAATTACTCTACTCACGTGATTTAAATTAAAATGTATTTTCTATTTAATTACTCAATTAATTAAATTCAAAATACGCAGAAATTACGGGGTATTATAGCTTCCTCCGTTGCCATGACCTCTTAATTATTCGTTTCAAGTAAAGGCACCAGCTCCATCAGTGCAGCTTCCTCAAACCGTTAGGCATCCTTTAGCAATTTTAGATGATTGATCAACCAACCAAATTATAATCCATCCTTGGCAAATTCTCTCAAATTGCCCAAGTGTTGATTGATGAGGGGCCTAGAAATATCAGCTGTCTGAATAGTTATAATCTCTGCAATAATACTAGCCATACCATGGAGCCTATAGCTCATCATTACTCTGTTGGATCGCAGACAGTTAATGGTAAAAGTCTCTGAATGACGAGAGACCAGTTGCTCGATGACTGTTCGGTGGCATGCATGAATTTGGGGAAATTTCTAAAGGACCTGGAGGCAAAACTCAAAAGGAGCCAAATTCGATAGAGGAACCTCACATCCAGACTCACTGTCAGCTACAACGTCAGTTATTGAACCATGATCATTTTGACTGGACTCATTCGGGGAAGAAGATTCTCATCGAGGTGAAGCAATGGGTGAGGGAGAAAGATGAGGTTGCCCTTGGGCAGGTGTGACCTCCCTCTGACCTGTAATGAGATATACAAAAAGTCATTTAAGAAAAATCTTAACTAGTGGTTTTCATTGTTAAGTGAGAGATTATGAGAAAAATCTTAACAAGTGCTTATCATTGTTAAGTCACCTCATAGGTGTGAGATTCTAAGAAAAATCTTAACAAGTGTTGTTTAATTGTTAAGTCACCTCACAGGTGTGAGATTATGAGAAAAATTCTTGACAGGTGGTTTTTATTGTTACGTCACCAATTAGGTGTGGGATTTTGGAAAAAAAAAACTTAGCAAGCAGTTTCATTGCTAAGTCACCAATTGGTGTGAGTTATATTTTCCATTCTATTTTTGAATGCATGCATAACTCTAACTTATGAAAAAGAAAAGAGAATATAAATTACCTCAACAACTGTCATATTGACAGAAGGAACTGATGGAGGAACAGTACCCTTAGTTTCCCTAACAACCTGAGAAGGACCTTCTGGCAGAGAGACCTTAGGGCGTTACGAAGAAGGTTGCCCATGATAAGGCACAAGTGCCAAAATAGGGGAAGGCTCCACAAAATCTCCTAAAGCCCCAACTATCTCAGTTGTCATGGAGGCCGAGGGTACCTCAAAATGAGAAATCGAAGCAGCTGCAACTTTTAGACCCTGAGGAACTCTGGGGGAGGGGATGAAGAAATATTTTGAGAAGTCTGCACAAAATGGCCAAGTGTTGGATAGCAACACGGGAGTAAAGGAAAATGTATAAAGATGTAAGCATTACCTCAACATTTATTGGCAATGGAATAAATCTAGCGATAGGCCTTGCTAGAGGAAACTAAAGTAATGTTCCAGTAAGTGCTTTGGCCAATGAAGAAATAATGAACTAAAAGACGGAGCAAACATAACACTTAGTTTTGAATTAGTGAAACTTGAAAGATCGTTCAAAAGGAGAAATCATTACCTCTGGAGGATTCGAAGTAACTAGAACCACTGTCAGAGGAAGCACAAGCAAGGGGGATGTATGAGAAGAAATAATAGAGGCTCCTCTAGCTGAGGGGAGACTCCATTGGCGCCAATGGATGCATTATCCTTATGAGAAGCTTCCTCTGTACGTTATGAAGGGGGGCATCTAAAGTAAGTAAGTTCAGTCATGGCGGAACGGAGAGGTACAATGGCTTTAGAAAATCGTCCTCCCATACATGGACTTACATGAGGAGAATATCCACCTAATTGACATTCCTGCAAAACAAAATGACTAAAATTTTGTCTAAGTGTTGGAAAATATCCTTTTACTAACATAAAAGTCATGAAAAGGGTAGTTATCTCATGATCTGGAGAAGATGGCTTCGAAAGAGCTATTGAAGAAGGAGTTGGTAGGATCATCATGGAGGCTTATTCAGTCGGTCCTTGCTCCTCTACATGATAATTATCTATCTCTATAAGCTCAGAGGAAGGTGGGGGAGGATATGTCCTGGGACTTGAAGGAACGGGTGTGGGTCGTACCTTGTAAGCATGTCTTTGTTAAGTTTTTGTGCCCAAAATCTTCTTTCTTTATGAAGAACAACCAACGTCAGATGCTCCTTCATAGCTTTTACGTTGCGACGTGGCTCCCGTAATGGGACCTATGGATGGTAGGGAAAAGTAACTGAGGGAGGCGCCTAAGGGTTTATTTACTGAAATTAGCATTGAAACTGTTCTAACTCAGCACAATATCTCACTATAATTTCTTCGCGTATGGGATCAGGTATTTCGGAAGGAATGATGGCAGGAGGAGGAACAACAAAAGAAGATTTGGCCTTAACAGAATTTCCACTCTTGGAGGTTTTTTCCTTTTATAGCTTATCTGAGAAGGCCCCTCGTAAGAAGCACTCTTAACAAAAATAACAGGGACGAGTTGTTTTGAGACGGGGGGTTTATTTTCTTTTTGAGCAGTAATGACCATAGAGGAGTAAGGAGGTAACTCGCTTAGAGGATCCTTAGATGTACTGCTAAGAGGGAACTCAATCCCTATAACAGAGTTACCTTTGAGGCCAAGCTCAAAGGTTTGGAATGACAAAACTAGTGGATAACTTGAAGGACTTTGGATGAACTCATCAATTTTATCTAACTACGTGGGTGAATACTTCATCACAAAATTGGCAGATACATCGCCTTTTCTCAGCGAACCTGGAATGGTGATTTTTCCACTAACCATAGAACACAACAATGGAGTGGCTAAGATGGTATAACTAGAGCAAGTGTCGAAGAAGATTACCTTAGGTGATAGGCCTAATAAACAGGGCAGGGGGCCCTTGATCGTAGAAAAACTATAGTGAACATCGACTGGGTTTGTGGGGTTCTGAAGTAGTACCTTGCTCAGTGTATGAAGTCAAGAAACCTTAGGTTAGAAAATGTACAATAACTAAGGATGGATCTTCGATAATGAGTTCTTCTGAAGCAGCTTCAACCCTTTTGGCTTCACGAGGAAAGAATGATCAGGAATGAGAATAAGTGTCCTCGTGATGAAATAGCAGAACTTGTCAAAGATTGGCAAAATGTCCTCATGACTTTGCTTCTTGGTTTAATGGAGCAAGCGATGAGGCTTAAGGTTTTCCTAAATGGGCATCATCACATCTGATGCAGCTATCTCACAAAAATAAATATAGAGGAACCCCGTTAGATGTAGTGCATTGGATAAGTTAGCCACGTTGTTTCGGTCGAGAGAATGCTTCATATCAAGACAAGTCATGTCCATCCAAGTATAAAGGGACCCCAAAGTCATTGCACCTATAGGGAGATTGAGTCCCCTTACTAATATATTGGAGATTTTTATTAAGTCCCTTATAGGTTGGTCGTTGGGTTTTCGAGGCAAAAAAAAGGGAGAAATAACGCATAAAATATAGACATGTAATTTTAAGGGTGTGTCTTTACCTTTACCATAAACTACTTGGTCTTTGGAATAAGTGGCATAGAAGAAAGAAGTGATCAAGGGGGTGAAAGTGGCCTTATTTGAAGTCCCTATGCAACTTCAACATATATGATCTAACTTTGCATGGGAGCAATCTCCTTAGCGTCCAAGGCTTCGTCAGAATAAGATGATGTACTTATGGGCTCAAGCGAAAATAGTTCGCAAACATCTTCAAGAGTAATGGTGAATTCCCCCCACGCTATGAGAAAAGTGTGGGTAATAACGTTCCAGCTAGATACCAACACTGGGAGAGCAGCGTTATGCTTAGATAAAGTGAACTCTCCGAACTAAAAAGCGTGATGAAGCTCAATATTTGTGATGACATCAGCATAAGTGGACTGGATGTAATAGGTCTAGACAACAAAGTGTGTTGGGCAACCTCTAGACCCTTCAAAAATTAATTTGGGAGCAAGGTAAGTCCCCATGTTCAAGGTGGTATCTCAGAGTTCCCTCTGGGGGCAAGAAACCCCCAACCGCGGCATCGTCGTTTTCATCATCAAGTGTTATAGGGTCACACTTAGCACTTGCAAAAAAAGTCTTACACTCACCAGAAATGTCATCACCCAAGCCAAAAATGGGCAAACAACGGTAGAAGAGGGGTTATTC
The DNA here is from genome assembly GCA_949130495.1 of Sambucus nigra. NCBI lineage: Eukaryota > Viridiplantae > Streptophyta > Magnoliopsida > Dipsacales > Adoxaceae > Sambucus > Sambucus nigra. Next base: position 370,602,401 of record OX422212.1, read on the forward strand.
TTAGCCCGCCACCATCAAGAGGTAGCGTCTAGGGTAGTAGCAGGGGTGGCGGTGGTGGCTGGGGCAATTGGGGTGTCTGAAGAAGCCATAAGAGAGTTTGGAGTGTATAACATAATAGATATCTAAGTGGCAGAAAGAGAAGGAGGTTGGAAGTGGTGGAGAACTGACTGACAGTGGTGGCAAATCGAGGAAGAAGGAAACTTTCAGAGGTTAAAGCTTGGAAGAAGGTTTAATAATGGAGAATGTTGGTTTTTTCTCTCTAAAAGCTCTGAAAAAGACAAAGGCAAATTAAAGGTAAGAGAAGAAAAATGCTAAGTGTGGAAGAATATTAGTCGTTTAAAATTTCAAAAGAATGTTTGAGTTTTCCACGCTAGCACATGCTCAGCCATCATCAATCATTTCGAAGGACACGTGGCACATTAGGAATTGCTCTGAAAACTAAAGATACAACGTTGCGTCATTAATGAGGTCACACGTGAATGAGAGAGAATTTTCTTTTAGGTGAAGTAATAATTTGGCACCAATTTTTAAATATGAGATAAGTCCAATGGCTTAAATGAGTATTATCCCCTCGTATTAAGCCCAAATGATGTGAGAATTGGTTGAGGTACGTTGGGGCGAATTTTTTGGTAAGGAATAAAGGCCTAACGAATGGAGGCAGCTCATAAAAAAGGGGTGTTATTTTTTTCTCATAGTTAAAAAAAATCATGGTGTTCCTTCGTCATAAGCCCAAATACTGATAGCCTTGACTCGAATGTGAAGTTCCATCGGGTGGAGGCTACTCGCATAAAATAAGCACTAGCCTTTCACTCGCAGTTCAAAGAGTTCACAATGTCTCCTCGCTATAAGCCCAAATGTTGAAGAGCTTTTATTCAGGGACATCAGCGAGAATTTTCCTTTTTGAATAATCAGAATGACGACAGCTGCAATTCAGGCGCATCAAAAGGAATTTCTCATGGGATAACAGGTGGTTCATCGGATGACAAGTTTTGTTCAGACATTTCTTGCGCTCATAACAAATATTTATATGAAGGTGCAAATGTAGGGGACTTGAAAGTAATCTCGTGATTAGAGATATGTCCCCCTCCTAACAGAATAATCTCAAGAGAAGGATTGAAGGAATAAATAAGAAGACATCGAACAATCTCAGCATGGGAGCTTAACGAGGAATCTTAAATCTATATACGAGGAAGCCTATTGAGAAAGCTCATTTTCATTTTCGTTTTGATTACTTAGTCAAATTGTATCTTTTTGTTATATTGATTGTAATCTATAATGATTATAACTTTTAGTGTGAGGTCAAACGGTACTCGCGAGAGACCAAGTCTGGCAGGGTTTGGGAGAGCTTATATGCTCTAATGAATCACCTCGTTGTGGGAACTTCAGAGGGACCTGGTTTGGAGGATTAAAAAGTAAGGCAGCATTAGGGCTTATCTTAACCATTTTAAATAAACCTGGTAAAAATTGAGGGACCGCATTTCGAGATAGCTTACCCATAGTAACCTTGAGGTCCATGTTATATTGGGCCTTGAGCCAAACATCCCTCTGCAAAAAGCCACATTTACTTTGAGTGATGTCATGCACCACGTACCCACTGTCTAATATTATCTCGAGTAAACAACTATTGTATTTGGGGTTGTTAGATAGTTTGGTGGATTACCACTGTCATGACAGTCCTCTAACGCACAATTTATAACCAAAAAGTATAGGTTAGCATTTAATGTTTATAACATATGGCTGGAAGACCCATTAAGTATTTTAATGTTTGTGACTTAAAGTATGAGGGGAATGTCTTTCACATTTACGAGGACTGAGACATCTTGAGAGGGGTGTGGGGCTATTTGTCAACCCCAACCACTTTTGAGCAGAGAGAGTTGTTCCTAGAGAGAGAGGGGGGGGGAGAGAGATAGAGCCTTCCTGAGAGAAAAGAGTTATTACAAAAACAAGAGTTTCACTCACCCACCATTGGCATTTATTATAAAGCTTCTATCAGCTACCAGAGACATTTATGCTTATTGGTGTGTTGACTGCCTGCCAAGATATGTCTAAGGTGCATACCTCTCTTTCCCTTTGACTGAGTTGTTTTCTAGGTTATTTTATCGTTGTATGAGTTATACATGAGTGATTTGTGAGTTCAATCTGAGTATTTATTATATATAATAGTTTGTGTGTATTCGTAATTATTAAGGATATTTGGGTTAGTGGTTTATCATCATATGTATAGGGGTTATGCCTTTGATTGTATTGTAACACCCCCTACTCCTAAGAGGACTCTTCTCTTACATTTGGCGACTCCGTTGGGGAGGCATTCTTTTAAAAATATGACGCAAGATAATATTAATTGCGTCCTTGACTTTGATGAGATTTAATGGAGGGAAGAGCAAGCAACGAGGGAGCTTGAAACCTTCAGAGAAGGGGTGTCTCGAGTGGAGGTCCCCCTCTAAATAGTGATAGGAGTGTCAACAGTCACGCAAGCTTCCATGAGTGTTATGATGGGGCTAGTCCAGATGGCCCATCTGATGGGTAAGTTTATGGATTTTTTGCAGACTCCCGTGGCAGTAATGGCTTTTGGGTGGAGATGGATCCCAACTCTTTTGTTAATTAAATGGCAGCTCCATTAGCCCCACTAAGTGCACTTCTAACGGGCGCAGTCCCCACGCCCACTATCCCCAACTTGTGCTAACGATGAGGGATCAAAATGTGACCAATGTTCCACCTGTGGTTCCTCAACTAAGTGTCCTAACATCAGAGAAGACTCCCTTATCTTCCTTAGAGGAAATGAGAAAGGAGATGCAAAAGGAGATGTTGAAAATGATAGCGGCTTCCTCGCAGTAAGCCAGTGAGGTAGCTTCAGTTTATAATGATTTCTTACTCCTTATCCAGAGGAGTACAATGAGGAACGTTACCCCAAAAGTTATGTTCCACCAATCTTTGACAAGTACACTGTGAAAGGAGGAAATCCCAAATAGCGCATTAAAAGGTTCGTAGAACATTTGGGGGCCACTGCAATAATAAGAGGTTATGCTTGAGAGAGTTTTCTAAATCCCTCATCGATAAAGCATACACGTGGTACTCTCACCTATCTCCGAGGAGTGTTTTCACTGATAGGTAAGGCTTCCTCACCTATAAGGCATTTTAATATTTGCGACTTGAAGTATGAAGGAAATGTCGTTCATATTTATGAGGACTGAGACATCTCGGGAGAGGTGTGTGGATATTTATCAAGTCCAACAACTTATAAGAAGAGAGAGTTCTTCCTAGAGAGAAAGAGAGAGAAAATTCCCTTATTTAGAGCAAAGAGTTACTGTAAAAATCTAAGTTTCACTCACCCACCATTAACATTTATTACGAAGATTTTATCAGCTACCTAAGACATTAATGGTTGTTGGTGTGTTAGTTGCCTGCCAAAGTGCAATTAGGGTGCTTACCTCCCTCTGCCTTTGACTGAGTTGTTTCTGAGGTTCTTTTATTATTTTCTGAGTTATACATGAGTGATTTATGAGTTCAATCTGAGTATTTATTATATACAATAGTGTGTATTCACTTGTGACTATTAAGGATATTTAGGTTAGTGGTTTATCACCATATCTATAAGAGTTACGCCTTTGATTGTATTGTAAAACCTCCAGCCCCATGAGGACTCACCTCTTACAATATATATGCATTATTATTTGTGTGAACATACCATTACTCATAGTGAATCTATCGACCAACGTTGGTTTAAAGGTTATGATCGTGTACCGTACACTTGGTAATTGATACAGGTCGTTGTGGATGTTATGTTTTGATCATACGTTCAGTCGGTCTATGCTTTGTGATAAGAGAGGTTGATGATTCGATCCATCAACCGAGTTTTAGTATTGTATTATCCGATGGTGTGATTGCGTATCGATCCCCCATTCTCATATATGTGTATTTTTGTGTTTAAGTCTGTTACATGAGGAACTCCTGCGAATTTACCGATAGAAGCATGAGATGGTCCCCGAATGTAGTTTCCTTCATGTGTTATACTTGAGAATTATAATATATATATATATATGTGTGTGTGTGTGTGTGTGTGTGTATGTATATATTACTCCAGGGATGGGCATTTAATTAAATGAACCATATGTATGATTTGTATTGTCATTATGAGACTATGTATGTCGTACTTATAAGTGACATTACAAGGGTTAGTATGTGGGTTATACTCTCACGCGTATAGTTAGTTACATCCCTATTGCATTATATCATGAGTTACTTACTTATTAGTCTAGAGATTGAGAATTGTAGCATGATTTATGCCTAAGGTTGGCCCATGATTGTAGTATTTCAGTTAGGTGAGAAATCTACATCAGGACGGATCCGAATATATCAAGGTTCTTCATCAAAAAGACTTTGCAAAGTTTACTTTGGTAAGGTTATGTTTTAAATACCTTAACTCTTCACTTAGAGCTTTTGGGATATTTTTACAAAATATTTTATAAGTGTTGGAGCGGACTTTTTCGTCAAAATTTGAGAATGAGTAATTTTTCTAAGTCCTGTAGCGTACCTCATTTTTTACGCCTGGTCATTCAAGCGAGATGTCATCTCGTTTGAACGACATGTTGATGTCGCGCGATGTCGTTCGAACGAGATCCCTATTTCGTTTGAGCGACAGAGGCGGTGCATTTTTCTATAAATACTCATTAAATGATTTTATTTTCACTAAGAAGTCCCAGCATTTTGAAAGGTAGAAAACTACGAAACTGCAGAATCTTTTTTACTTCTTCTTTTAGGGTATTATCCCTTTTTGTTTTCAATTCACAAAAATCCCATATGATTTGGTGAATTATTTTGGTGTTCAAGAATACACTTTGCTTTTGATCATTCTTTGTGGGGAGAACTCTACAACCGGAGAGCTGCGTGCTATTATGGATGGAGTCCTTGTGAAGATATTAGACTGCGTGTCTGGACTGCACATCCTTGTGGTATAGCTGTGTGTGAACCACTGCTGATTTCTAGCCGATGCTTCGAAGGTTTGACGAAGACACCATGCGTTACTCTTGTGGGCAAAAGCGAGATGGTATGTAAGTCAATGGTCTTGTAAACTTATCAAAGTTTTAGAAATAAAAGGTTTTACCATGCGGTGATTTTTCTTGAAATTTGTGTTGAATGCTTTATTTATTTATGGGTTGACACACGCACACACGTAGTTGCATGTTTCAGGGGCTGAATTGATTTCGTTTAAAAATAGACTCTAATTAAATAAGTGCGCCAAAGTATAAATTTGCGAACTTAATCAATTATCAAACCATCATACATTTTACAAATTGGTATCAGAGCTTATTTAAGCGATCACCAGTTTTACAGGCAAAGAAGATAAAGGCAAATAACAACCTTACTATTAAAATATTAGATCTAAAGTTAGTGGATGCCCCCAACAACAAGGGGGAAGGTCCCAATCAAAGCGTGAGTCGCTAAGCAGCCAGACATGGCTCCCAATCTCTTAAGGGGAACTTGTCTCCCAATCGACCAATCTTTGGTCTCCATCTTACCTTAGGATAAGTTGGCCTTGCATACAACCCAGACGCTCTCTTGTGTAAGTGTCAATCTTCTTGATTTTATCTTTATCGCTATAGGTTTTCTAGTGCTAACTTTGTCTTTCACTTACTTGCTCTAAAATTTGTGGGGGACTTCATCAACCTACTTGACAAGAGATCCAACCAAAAGACAGATATAGCTGACATGGGAAAGGCCTTGGATGGGGCTCAAAAGGCCTTTGAGTCTACCCAAAATAAGTATTGGGAGCATGAAGCTTCTATGAAGTCTAAAGACTTTGAGGTCACTCAACTACGGACTAAGGTGGTGGGGATTGATAAAGCCAGTGAGGAGGCTATTTAGTCTCTTATTTTAGCATTGGAAGCTAACATAATTATTTTTTATAGAGGCTAGGACAAGGCATTTTCCAATACCAAGAAGCAACTGGGCTTCATCCAGAAGGCCTTCTTCAAAAAAGGTTAGGATGTATCATTGGCGAAGGTTATAGTTCCTACCAATTTCGAGTTGTTCTCCCAGCATGATCTTGGCTCCCCTTCTAACTTGGAGGAAGAATAATAAGAGAAAGAAGAGGCTGCAATCCAGACTAGGGTTTTGCCAGAATAAAAGACTCATCCTAAGTATTCTAGCTTAGGATATATTGAAAATTTTGATGTCTTGTCTCTTGTATTCTTTTATACTCCTTGTAAGGGCTTATCCCATTGCCTTAAAATGGAATGAGAAAAAGGTTTCCTCTAATTGTACTATGTTCGACTATTTTTCTTTATTTTTCTTGTGTTGTTGCCTTAGGTTTTGAATTTATTTCCTCATCCTTGCAGTTAGACAATAGCTTGGCCTTAGTGCCCGTAGTCCAAGAGGATAAATATTTGTACTTTGGCCTTAGGAATGACGCCTTTGATCGAGCTCGGACAACCTTCATGGCTATTATCCAAACATTATATAATAGACAAGTCTTTATTGAGACCAAATAATGACGATCGCAAGTCTTCAGGCCGAGCTGGGGGAGATTATAAACATAATAGGTCTTTTTACAGACTTTGAAGGTATCCCTGAGAAAGGAGATCGACACGTCGAAACATGCCTTCAAACAAAATGAGATGGTCAAAAGCGGATTTAACAAGAAGATTATGAGGTTGAGATATCAATTTAGGAAGAAACCTAGCATGGTTTAAGCTCATAGAAAGGACGAGAGATGGATGGATGCCCCTACACTTGGATGAGGACAGACAAGTGGTCTATAAGTGATGCGACTACAAAAGTGTCTCTATTGCGTACTAATATCGGTTCAAGTGCAAACCAGTCGCGTAAGTACTAAATCCGATAACACGTGGTCAAATCCTCAGGGAAATAGGACGAAGAACATGACGACGATAGGTAAGACGGTCAACCCTAAACTGACTCTAGAAAAAGGAAAGAAAAGGTGATAAATTTAAAAGATTGAATTATACTAACTAAATGCAAACTAAATTAAACTATTGAATAAAATTACGTAAGCAGAATTAAAAATACTAAAATTGATTAAATATGAATAATGAAAATAGGTTGGACTACAATCCCCCGAACCCTAGTATGTTTACCGGATATAGAACTAGCTTGAATTAGACAAGTGATTAAACCCGGTCTTTATTAATCTCAAGCATTATATATATGAGGGTACAAGCCCGCATCATACATAATCAAGAGTAAGAATAAAGCAGTGTCGACATAGCTAACACGCGCGTCGCACTCTTAAACACCCCGGTTACCTAGGGAAAATGAGGTAAAAAGCCCTACGACGGTTATGATAACTAATCAACACGATTCAATCATTTATTTAATTTAGAGGACTAATTTTGTAATCATGCAAACCACATCGGGATGGGTTCATGCATCCCAAATCTTGAAAATCTAGCTAAACATGGTGTGACTATGATTAATCAAGAAATCTACATAGCATGGAATCATTCTTACACTAAAAGTGTGATCAAACATGAGAAATAATAATAAAAGTGTTGGAAATAAAAGTTACTAAGAATGAAGAACAAGAACATGCAAGAAGAAATTAAATCTTGAAGAAAAACTGAAAAAGCTCTTGAATTTAAGGTGAAAAATACATAAATTCTTCTCCTAGATATTCCTCCTTGATTATGAGTTTTTACACGAATGAAATCTGAATAAAAAGAGTCATAATATGACTATATATAAGTCTTCGGTCGTTTAGAAGAGTCCTCAAACCATAAAACTCGTTTCGCTAAAAGATAAGGACAAAACAAAAATCCGATGTCTAGCAATTTATCACACTTTAAAAGTGTGACTGATTTTATAATGGATCTGGAGCCTGACAAAAGGTGGACCGGTTCGGTTCTGAACCATCAGTTCGGTTTGGCCTTAACAGCTTTGCCATGGATTTCTTTCTCAACTTCTAAATGGGCATAATTTCTTCACCGTAGCTCGAATTGCAGTGCCGTTTTTTCCAGTATTCTTGTAATTTTGAGGTATTCAACTTTGTAGTTGACCCCACCTCCGGAATATGGCTGAAAAATTATGAAAATACCATTGAACTCCCCATTTCTTGGTTTCTTTCACTGTTTCGAGTTCTCTTTCGCACTTTCTTGCATGACATACCTATAAAACACCTAAGAGATACACAAAATACGAAATACTTGCCAAAAAGGGTTATTGGGCATAAATATGAGATAAATCCATATAAATTAGTATGCACAGGAACATAAAAATATTGAAATTAAGGGGATAAATCTGAAGAATTTATGCCTAATCAATAAGCATGGTTGGCAAAATTCCCTGGTGGTTTTCAAGGTGCCCCAAGACTCCCAGTTTACTAGTATATAGTATATTCTCTCTTTATTTGGCTTCCTCCTATCAGGAGTGAGGAGTGTTGGATACCCATCGATGCGATTTTGATTCAGCTAATAAGGGATTATCTTATCGACCATGGTAGTGACGATGAGTATCATCCCAATCCAGACACTTTTTAATGAACTGTCATCGAATTGAATCACCAAAGATGATGTAGTCATATCTTGTAATATTTTATTCATTTTTTAATCGGTAGACTATGATTGACCATGTAAATAATGAAATTTTTTAATTAAGTTTGCCTTGTTTTGAATTTCACATTTTCATTCTCCTGTTTCAACTTATTTAGATCATATGTTCTTTTTGTCTTACCTTTTAGGATTTTATCATCACACTAACTTAGGGCTAACTCCAAGTTATGGCGAGAATGCACCTGGTCACTAGGAAATCCTCCCGTTTAGGAGTTTATCCAACATATGTTGGTCGGACTACTTAATGTCTAGGGATTGTCCGTATGTCTTTATCTTGCCTCGGCAATTCATGATGTTTTGGTGTTATTAATGACCACACAACAATCATAATCCGATCGATAAGAAATAAGACGAGTTTGCAATAACATCGGTCTGCCATTTGAAACAATCAAAGCTAGCCACATTTAAATAAATTTAACAAAAGACGAAGTTATGAGCGTAAAAATTTAGTGACAAACTACGAGTTAACTGAATGTCCAAAAAATAAAATTGGCTTAAATGTAAAATTTTCTATGGTTGGCTTCATTCCAAGCCCTAGGTATCTCCCCGCCCTCTGTTATTTTTAGATGGTAGGCTTCTTGGAGGTCATCTCTTATGACCCAAAATGGTTATTCCAAGGTGGGCCCAAGTTTGATGACTCCCTTATGTTGTCGATGACCTTCTTCAATACATAGTCCTCGACCTGAAACCTCCTCGTATTGATGCCCTTATTATACTGTTTTTCCAATTATTACTGGCAGTATGCCAGTCAGGGTTTGTTCCCTTCTCTCATCGGCCAGGTCGAGCTCAATTCTAATGATCTATCCATTTATAAACTGATCGACGATTGTTATAATTATGGTCGGCATACAAGCTGTCTTATGTCCTCCATTACATAGTCTAAGGCAAAGGGCGTTTCCTTTATCGACCTCCTAGGAGTTGTTTGGTATGCCTAGTGGATGTGGGGGATCTCATCCACCCATGAACCTTTTGCCCTTTACAATCTTTTATTCATTCTATCGAGAACCATTTTATTGGAGGTTCATCCTGCCCATTGCTTTAAAAGTAAGCCACTGAACTATAGTAGTGTATGATGTCGTGGATATTGCAGAAGTCTTAGAAAGGGCAGCATTTGAATTGTGTTCCATTTTCGTTGATAAGAGTTATTGGCACACAGAAATAGGTTACAATGTTTCTCCAAATGAAAATAATCATATTGATGTCTCTTATGTTTACCAAATGGTCTGACTCTTCTATGTGTCGTGGGAAGTGAGCCTATAATGTCTAACCCCTATTGCGCGAAAGGCCATGGGTTGGTCAAGTACTTGAGGTCGCTGGCGAGATCGTGGAACATTGGTGAGAATTAGGGGTGCAACCGGTATGGTATGCTCGGTAACTACCCCTTACCAATACCAAAACCACAATCTATATGGTAAAATCGTACCGTGCCAATTTATCGATTGGTACATCAAAACAAAAATCAAAACCAAACCGGTCGGTTTTTCATTTTTTCTGTATTTTCGAGGTTTTTTGGTTTTGGTAATTTCGGTTTCAATTAGTTTTGTTCCCGATAAATACCATAATTTCAAATTGGTTTATGCATTCGGTAAATCTGGTATATATTTCAGCATACTAACAACTAATTTTTGGGACAAATTATTTGTTAGCAACAATAACAACAATTTCAGCAAATTAACATACTCAAAAAAAATTCAGCATAAAATAACAACTAAACTAAAACTAATTTCAGCATACTAAAAAATTTCAGCATAACAACAAAAAATTAACAACTAAAAACTAATCAGAGCTATTAATACTATCAACTAAAAAAGTAACTAATGAGATTAGATCTATTAAAAAACATACTTAAAGCCTTTTAGTCAAATGAATTGGGGTGCTTCTCTGCCTCTCCTTCATGGATGAAGCCTAAGGAGGTTGCGTGCATGTTGTCCAGGCTGTTGGCGTTACTTCTCTGCTTCGGCAGCAGGGGCGATGCGGGAGAGAAGAGGAAGGGAGGCAAAGAACAGGGGCGGAACGAGACGACTGAGGGAGAGTAGATGAGAAAAGAAAACGAGGCAGGTCTCTATCTAAGGTAAACGAAAACCTTTCGTTTTTTTTAGGTTTTAAAATTTTAGGTTATTTAGATAATTGCCCCCATATTTTTAAAAACTTATAAATAGGTATAATTTTCTTTTACGAATACTCACAACAGGTAAATCGGTAAATTCGGTACAATAATTTCCCCCATATTTAAATTTTAGGTTATTTAGATAATTTAATTTCTTCGTATTTTTTAAGGTAAATTCGATAATTTCGGTACGATAGATCAGTATGGTAAATTCGATAAATCGGTTTTTTATATCTAAAAACCAAACCAACAAATTTTTTTACGGTATTTTCGATTTTGGTCAAATTAATTTTTGGTATTTAATAATATGAAACCAAAATCATTTTTTTCAGACCAAAACGGTATGGTACGGTAAAAACCCGTACCGGTTGCACGCCTAGTGAGAATATCTGACACTTTTTATACCTTTTCACGTAGGAAACGGCGTCATTTTGCATATAAGGCCACCAATACCCTTATTTTATAGCTCTGAATGCCAAAGATCTTCCATTGGCACCAATACTCTCATGTAGTTATAAAGGATTTAATTGATGTCGTTGGGATACAGACACTGGAAATACGGCATGGCAAAAGATATTTTATAGAGTTTCCCCTTAGAGGACAAGTAAGATCGATAAACCTTCACTCTGATCCGATGAGCTTATCTATTTTCCATAGATAATGTTTCTTCTTGTACGTATGCAACTATTGGGTCTATCCAGTGGGAACCCTTTGGATGTCGAGTGCTTGGTTGATATTATGTTTCTTCTGGATGCTCGGCTAAGTCAGATACTCCACTTCGATCACTCTTTTTAGGTCAAAGTCGACATCCAAAGCTAAAGTGGATAAGGTATACGTGTGGAGGTTATTCCCCCTAGGAAATTGTTGACCTTAGACATGCTTGAACTTAGAGATTAAATCCTGGGTGATCTGGAGGTAGGCTGACATTGATTTATACCTGTTGGTCTCCTAATATCTGATTGAGTACCAACCTTGAGTCACAGTAGACATCAAGGTGACTAGTGTTAAAAGACTTGAGACTTCTTAAACTCATTAATGAGAGCCTGGTATTCCGCTTCATTATTAGATGCCTCAAAGCTAAGTTATATTCCCTTCTCGAGGACGATTTGATATGGGGTCATTAGTAGTATCCCCACTATTATCGCTTTTGAATACAAAGTCCCTTTGCCATGTTGGTCGGGCTCTTTAGTTGTCACTTTATTGACGAGCTCCACTTTATCAGGTTGATTCCTGTTGGAAAATTCAGGGATAAAGTCTACTAAAACCTATCATTTCACGATAATTGTGTGATGATAGTGGATATTAAACCCCCCAATTCCACCAACCACTTGGACGTTCATCTAGAGAGCTCAACACTCCTAAGGACCACTTTTAATGTAAATGAGGTTATAACTACAACAAATTATGCCTCAATGTATTTCTTCAACTTGCATGGGGAAATCATTAATGAGTATGCCAGTTTTTCTAGTGGGAGATAACACATCTTAATGTCTTGTTGACACAATAGATTGGACCTTGATGGCCCTCCTTCTTGCATACCAAGGCTAAGTTGATTACATAATCAGGCACTGAGAGATACAGATAGACTAGATCCCCCAGATTTAGGACCATGAGCAGAGGAGGTCGAGTTAAGTAGAGTTTAATTTCCTTAAGCACCCTTGAACATTCATCATTTCAGACCTTATTTTTCTCTTTCCTTAACAGCTGGAAAAAAACTTGGCACTTCTGTAAAGACTTAAAGATGAAATAGCTGAGTGCCTCGAGCATCCCGATTAACTTTTGAATGTCCCTAATAGTCTTAGGTGGTTGTATGGTCCTTATTACATCGATTTGGCCGGGGTTTGCTTTGATTCTCCTCTGGATGACCAAGATCCCAAGAATTTTCTCGACTAGATTCCAAATGATCATTTACCTGCATTGTGATTCATTTTGTAGTATATGAGCACCTCAAACATTTTATTAGATTTTCAACACCCCGTAAAATCCACAAATAGATTGATCAAGTCTAATATAAAAATCACAAGAATAAAAAATATTTGGTAACATTCTCAGCATAAAAAAAAAAATCAAACCCGAATGAACAGTGGCAAGATAATAAAATGATGAATCAACATAAAACCAACTCTGATACCAATCACTGCCAATACAACATAAGCTATCTCTGGATATACAATGTGCCCATGCAAAAGTCCAACTCTGAATTTAAGTATACATGTACAAACTGTCTAAAAATAAAAGGGTACAATAATAGAATAAGCTACACTTTCTCGACTCCTACAATATTAGGAGTAAGAAATGGGATGTCACTGGAGATAATCCTCCAATGAACCCTCATCTACAAGAACTACCATAATAGGGACCTATAAAAATAATTTTTAAAAGAAAACATAAACAATAAGTCTATCTAGAATAGGATTATAATTTAATATGGGACACATTGTAGCTGAACATCTTCCCCTTGTGTTTTGATATATTTTAATTTATTAATTACCTAACTCAACAACCTAAAATTTCATGCAGTTATAAATCCCGAACCCATGCGTATCCCATGTAATTAAAGTCTTAACAAGTCATTCTTTAAACTTTATCATTAACTATCATATATTCATCTCTTTCAATAGGAATTACATAATGCATTTTGGTCTCAAACTCTAAGATACTTCTCACAAAATAGTCACGAAACCGATAACAGACTCATAAATCAAATTTATCCACATTTGGCTATATCATACCAACAAAACAATATACACATCTCCAATATATATAATACACAAATCTGAAAACATAAGTGTGTAAGTGGGTATCCCTACTAGAAGTCATATACATCTATAGTATACCATATAAATTGTTACAACTATCTCTGATACTGTTACAACTATCTCTGATACTGTTACACAATAATTATATATGGTGGAGAAAGACTCTACTCACATCTAGCATCCATACAAACGTAAAATCATTGGCATGTACAGATAAATGATAATTTATCGCACCCATGCATAAGGAAAGTGTGCGCTTATTGCCTTCGGGGATCTCTCGCATATATAGCATAGTCGTAGGTCATCCCAACACTAAGACCTCATAACGGCAAGGGATAAATTATAATATCTACCCATCAGTAATATAGCCCACCATACACAAGACATATGAAAAATATATCCCCATAAACCATCTTGATTGAGGGTACCTAAACGTGTGAATCGAGGATAAATATGACCAAGGGCCCGTCTACTCACCGGGATACCAGCGCAACCCTCATCACACGTTCCTTATCATGGAATCCCTCTCAGTATGCCTGTCATCGAGAACTCACACATAGGGTGCATTACACATAAATCACGCTAGTAATCACAACCCTCACTAACGGGTTAAAGCAAACACATACATATACATCACCATTAAATTAAGGTAAATCACATACACATACTTAACCCAATGCTATCAGGTCATACTGTTATTTCTATCATAAAAAGATTATAACATATATATAACCTTGTATTCATCCCTTAATATATTAACCCTAACCTCTCGGGTTCTTGAATCTAGGCATAGTCTCACCCTACCATACACTAAAATCCATACATTAACTATATTAAATCTCAATTACCCCTAGTCAAATCTCTCATGGCATCACATCTAGGTATTCACCCACATCTAATTTATATAAGACCATATAATATGATAACTACCCCTCCCTAGGGATTTTAACCAATTCCTTATCTAATCCAACATGACCATCACAATGCCTCCCCTACATCCTGGTCAACATCCCACTCCTCTATAACTTCCAATTCCTATAACATCCCAATCTACTCTTGGGTTTATAAATTAAGTTCCTATTCCTATCAGAATCCTTTTTTTAAATCAATAATTTCATAATTATTCCAATAACCTCAAGGACCTATCCTCAAAATCTCATATCAATCGAATTCATATCCATTATATAAATAAAGGAAAACTTAAGGCCAAACAACCCAACCCTAAGTCTCAAAACCCCAAAACCCAAACAAACAAACAAAATCCTAAACACGGCGGAACCTGTTACTATCGATTGATCGACGATCAACGGTCGATCAATCGATCAACCCAAAACAACCCTATTCTACAATTGAAAACTACACCCAAGCACCTAACCAACATTCACGAACCTAAAATCTTCACCCAAGCACCCAACCAATATTCAAATTATAAAAACACACCACTTACACAATGGAAGTTATCTCCATCGTCAAATCCTGAATCTACCATAAGATTTAAAGGAGAAACCCAAATTCTATTCAAGAATACCAAATCTATCAAATTCTACCTATTTTCATGAATTGATTCAATTACACATAGGTTTTTTATATGATTATCAATATAAAACAGATTCAAATCATTTTCTATTAGTTTTAATCCAGGTTAATGAAGAAATTAAAAACTACAAAGGGGAAATCAACCTAATTAACATATAGATTAGGTTAATTATGAAAATTAACTAATTAATTATCTACAATCAGATTGATAACCTGATTTGATTTAGATTTATAATGAATAGATACAATCTTGACACACATACAGTCTTAATAATATATTATATAAATTTGCCACATAAAAACCAAACCAAACCTCCCACTTTCTTATCCTCTCAATGCTCCTTCTCTCTAGTCCTTCTAGTGCTTTCCAATTGTGTTTTATGATAAATGAGATCTCTAATATCCCATCAAACCCCTTTAATCCCGAAATTGGTTTTGGGACCCAAATGGACCTCACCTGAAAAAGCTCCAAAACATCTCCAAATGGCTTGAAACCTTGCCTGAGCCTTGTACTAACTCGATAGGCCTTTAAACCATCTTTTTAAACTATCAACGGACATTCCAAACGTCTCAAAATAAATTACTAAATATACCAAAAGCAAATAACTAACAACTCACTTATTTAATAATTACCCGGTATGAGTTCAGATATAATTAATTTAATTAATTAATCACCGTGTCTTAATTCTAATTTTGAATCTAATTTAAATAACACATAAAGATATAAATAATAACGTATCTAGTCACAACAGGCACACTTAATTAATTTTATTCAATTTAATTATATAAAGAAAATGCGGGGTATTACATTATTCCACTCTTAAATAAGGAATTTCGTCCTCAAAATTCGAATTCAATATATTCCTAATCAAAAGTGTAAGAATATCTCACCACCAGTGTCCTCATACTACTGTAAAAGATCTATTCCACTACAACCTAATACACTCCTAAATCGCATAGTTTAAGAATGTCTCTCTCTTTATAAATCGCATTCGGCTAAAACTCGAGTAAGGTCAAATGACGCCGACCTCACCCTATCCAAGATTACCAATAAGAAACTTATCATCGAGTTTTCAACTCCAGTTCGAACCCAAACTCCCCATTTCCTCTAATCGAAAAGATAATGAAAAATACCGAGTCCTTTTCTTGGGACCTCAAGCCCTGCTTCCGTGCAGGTTCAAAGACTCATTTGACTACTTCGGCATAGTTCATATGCTCGGTAACAAACACAACTTCCCTTTAAGTGTCCCAAACACATCTGCAAATAACGTACTTGCTAACTACTAACCCTAATCAACTCTGTCAATGTTACTCAAATGACCCCAAGTGGTCCCATCTCCTTTTTGGAACTCCTGAATCCTATCAAAATCAATTGGTTTAATCATCCCACTTCTACGTTGAGATTTCAAACACTACACCCCCTTGAAAGTCTCTCGTGGTATACCGTGTCGACTGGTAAGAACACCCTCATGACCAAAACCATATCAAAATTACTTTATCGAATCAATCATATGGAATTCCCCAAATATTATATACACAATCACTTTTGGGGTGTGTAGAAAACTCCAAAACACGTGCCTCAGTCAAAACTACTTCTCGTAATCTGGAATCGCCCTCCGATAAAAATAAATAAAAAAATACCCCTCTCATGTCATTGAATGGAGAAAGTACCTATTCCCAATGCTAGTTGCATACCCATTATTGGTAAACTTCAACGATAAGGCATAAATCACCCTTAATCACATATTCTGGTGTAGCGGACACCACTATTGCATCATTCCCTTTTCAACAAGATATCATCGACCATTATAGTGAACTTCTTCTTTATGCAGTCAAAAATCACTAACGACGCGCCTGTTCCACATTGTGCTAAAAAACTGCCTTCGAGATATCCTCCTCCCGTTCTCACCCCAAAGACAACTCTCTCATATTTCAATAATCAGGAGGAAACACCCCCTTCCACTGTTTTGACAAGACGTTAATACGTAATAATAAACACGCATTTCGTATCTTGACCTTATCCAACTCCTGGTGGTTAACACATTGCTTAGTGGATCTCCCTCTTTTGGGTCTCCTTAAGGTAATATCATTCCTGAATACCCCTTCGGATCAAAACTACATTGTCTACTCCAACGACACCTCAACTATCCTCGACGAAGTCAATCACATAAAATGTTATCACGACGGATGCAATGTTAGTGCAAACTCCACGACAAAACTAAATTCTTATGTAGGAGATAAGTCAACACCCAAACAATAAAAGGCTAGAATACCTCCAACCACCTCTACGCAATCGTAATCCTTCTACTATTCTCACATTCATATACAAATAAGTGTGTCATTGATCTATCGACTCTGGTCGATCGTCATCTTCGCCAAAATCATGTTTTCTCCACTTGAAACCTCCATTAATGAACTTCAAAGCGTCATTTAAGCCCCCAACCAACATCCAAATAATAGGGTAACGTCATATAACCAATTAGGATCTCTTTCTAACATCAAAACCCTAGTTTTGAATTAAGATTTACATAAAACTCAATTCCATACTCAATAACCCTAGATTTCCAAATCTAATCAATTAGTTTATATTTTCTACAAATTTTTACATGAAATCAAAAGGGTTTTATATGCTTTCATATAAAAATCAACTATTAATCATTATCTAATCAATCCAAGTCAGATTCACAATGAAATTAATCAAATTAAGGGGAGAATCAATCTAATTACAACTAAATTAAATTGATTACTAAATCATTCAGTTTTAATCATAAAACTCATATTTATAACATAATATGTTTATATTAATATGAATAGGCATATCTTAAATCAATAAGAAGCATGCAATCATTCTAAATAAGCTTGCCTTGTGGATTCATTGGGAAATCAATCCCCAAATCCTTTTATTTTGTTCACTTTTCACGAGAATGTCGTTTATATACACTTACATGGTCTCACCCAATTTATGCTTAAACATCTTGGCGATGAGTCGTTGGTAGGTCGCCTAATTATTTTTTAATCCAATCGGCATGATTGTGTAGTTGTAGAGGCCAAGGGTAACGATGAAAGATGTGTTTGTTAGAGAAGTGGACTAAAATCATGGTTTATATCATAGTTTTACTTATAGATCTATTACTAAAATAAAATCGATTTTTCCTATTTTAATGAGAATCGTGTATCGACATAATGTTTGCATTATTTTATAAATTGCCGATGTCTTTTATTCTGCTTAGTAGGTGTTCTGGTGTGTAGAGTACAGCTTATGCACAGAGGATCAGATTCCCAGTTCTTGTAGAATATAAGTTTTATCATTCACGGTCTTAGATGAAACTGGACACACCATTAGTAGAGCTATAGCACAATATTTTAGTAGGTTTATCTTGATTACAAAAAATTGTATAATTTCAACTTATTATGCTAGTACACTTTATGTGTACTGAATGGGACCACCTTGAGGTCATTGTCTTTATACTGATTTTATAAGACAGTGTAAACCTCGTGATTATTGGGTTTACTTAAGGCTCTTAATTTGGGTATGAATGATGGACACATGCACTAGTTATGTATTGCTTTGACCTTTTGGGTGAGATTCATTATTGGATCAATAATCTTGATAGATTGGGTAATGGTGATTATTATATGGTGAAAGTCTTTTATAGATGTAATCCATGTCTTGGTATAGAGACTGGTGATACTCCCTGAGATGTTTATAAGTTTTGTATGTGTCAAATCTTGTAGGTGGATTATGTTAATTCGACACTATAAATAAGTTGAGTTGGATCACTTAGGGACTTAAAGAAGTTAATCAAATAAATTATCACTGATTTATTTTATTAATGGGTATCTATAATCTTAACGCGGGGAGAATTAAGTAATTAATAATGAGAAGTTCGAAATAAAATTTTGATTTACGGAGTGGGGCTGCAATCATAATTATTTAGTGGTATTAATTATAATTAAGGGACTGAGATTAGGCTCCGACAAGGATAAGATTTTCTCGGACCCATTAGAAGCCACATCCTTATCTCTCCTTAGGGTCCCTACTGTAGCCTATATATATGCACCTAAGGCTCATTCTTTCTTAACCTTGCCATCACTCTTTGATACTCAAAAGAACCAAATTTGGACTTGTGAGAAAGAAAGGCAGCAAAGAGGAAAGAGGAGAAAAGAATGTAGTCACGAAGTAAGAGCCCACACTCTACTCGTGGCTGTTCATATCAGGAATACAGTAGAATACCGTGAGTTACATCGAGCCTCCATTCTTGATCAACTGTCATCACATATTCTGTTCGTGTAAAAACGAGATCAAATCAAATACATCTCTGAAGGTAAATCCTAATTCCACCCTAAAGGATTTCATGTACGTGTAAATTTTTAATAGTTCAATCTATACGCGTTTTCAATAGACCCTTGGACTTTCGGTCCAATAATTGGTTTCAAAGTCTTGTTGATGCCGCGTATATGTTGAATGCAACCATTTTATCCAATTAAAACAATCATATATGTGCATGGATGTTGGGTAGAATATATATTTGTGCTAATTTCTATTTTGCAACGATCTAACCCCACTATTATGGTCACATATTTATGGTTTTGTTTTATGTGATTGGATCCCACAATGGTTTGTTCGTGATTATTTTGGTATGCTAGATTAATGTAATATTGATATAGAGTGTGAACTCCATCATGGAGGCATAGGACGTGTGTAAGTGTGAAACCATATCGGTGTTCCGAGGCAGTTTTTGGCACAGAATTCAGTTTCAACAGTATTAAGCAGGTAAAACCCCGTGTCGTCCTAGCATAGTGGCGACATGAAGTGTTTGGGTTGACAGATGACTGTTAAGAACTTCAATCTACAACAAAGTTATATCTTGACTATAATAGTCGGGAATCCTTATTTATCTCGATTTTTTATTTATGTTGATTTATGTCTTTATTATTCATGTTTTAATTGTCGGGTTATTAATATGTGGTAACATATCCCTTATAATTATGGACAATATGGAATGGCGACCGGACTTAAATTATGTAGATGCTAAATGTGAACAATTCATAAATTTTTTTGAATTGTGGACATTAATATGTATGGTTGAGTATTTTTTTAACGATTAAGGGTATTTGAAATTTTACTCATTTATCACACATTTGCTTGATATATTAAATAGGGATATCTTGATATTTTTGGAAATATATTAAATGTCCCAGATTTTTCAAATTAATTAAAAATTGGACACATTAGATTTTATAACCCTCACAAAGTTTTTAAATTACTAAATGGGAGAGTGAAATTTCCAAGAGAAACTCCCACGATCTCTATCAACGATTTGTAAACTTTTAATAATAAGTAGGTCCTCTAAAGAGAAATGCTAATTATTGTGGTAGTAGGTATAAATTTTCTTAATGATAATTTTTGATTCATTATTCACATAGGCAGCTCCCAAAGGAGGAGTCTATGTGATATGAGATAATATCAAATTAGTTGGTGGTATACACTTAGATATAAAATAATGGTAGGTTCTCTAAAGAGAAATGCTATGAATTTGTGGGACCAAAGTGTCGGCTATTTAATTTTATTTAACTTATGTGTTGTCTAGATAATAAAATTAAAATTAATAATCTTGCCTAGTTTTTTTGGGAAAGTAGGTTTCTAAAGAGGTATACTATTCAAATGGTAATCGGGATGCCGACGAATTCTTTTGAAATTGATAGAGGGAACATTAATTTTAATTTAGAATTCAAAAGTTTTATGCCCTATAATAATTAATTTTATTATTTGATTCTTAGTATTAAGATGCGAAGCTCTTTTAATCCACTTGCTATCATTCTCAAGGAAAACTAATTAATTGGACCTAATTACATTGACTGGAAAAGGAATTTGGATATTCTATTGACTGCTGAAGGGTACAAGTTTGTGCTCTATAAGATATGTCCAGAGAAACTTGGTAAGGGGGCGATCGAAAAGGGAACCCAAGATTACCAGAAATGGATCAAGGCTGATGAGATGGCGCGGTATTATATTTTGGCATCTTTGTCAAATGTTTTGCAACATCAGCATCAGTCGATGGGCCATGCCTATGACATGATATTGAACCTCAACGATATGATTAGGGATCAGAATCGTGCTGCAAGGTAGATTGCCATGAAAGAATTCATAAACACAAACATGAGTTGAGGGACCCTAGCGAGGGAACGTGTTTTAAGGATGATGTGTCTTCTCAATGAGCTTGAAATCCTTAGAGCAAAAATCGATGGGAAAACCCAAATCGATATTGTTCTCCAGTCGATGCATGAGTCCTTTAATCAGTTTCGCCTAAAGTACAACATGAACAAACTTTCTTACTCTTTGGCGACACTACTTAAAGAACTACAAGCAGCTGAGGGTCTCATAAAGAAGTCGGTAAGTGCTTTTATTGATGAGAAAGGTTATATTTCTAAGCCTATGGGCGAGAATAAAAAGGAGATGAAGGCTCAAAAATAGATTATGGTCCCTCGGGCAGCTCGTGGGCCTCAAGGAGGTGTGAAAAAGTCCAAGGGCAAGTGTTTCCACTGTAAAAAGTCAGGACACTAGAAGAACAATTATTCATTTTTTTGCAATTAATAGAACAAAGCAAGTAAAATCCATTTATTTGTCGTTGAATCATGTTTTGTGCTTCGTACTACCGTACCTAGTGTGTAGATACAGGAGCCACTATTCATGCATGAAATTGTTTGCAGGGGTTCTAGGAAAGTAGGCGACTAAGTGATGGAGAGATTTATATAACTATGGGAGATGCTACGACAGTAGCGGTGGTTGCTCTGGGATTTAAGCTTTAATAATGATAGGAGTTTACTTTTAAAATATTATCTTGATGCACCTTCGATTAGGAGGAATTTGATTTCATTTTCTTCTTTAGCCTTTTATGGATATTCAGTTTCTTTTAATAAACTCGTGGCTATTAAGAAAAATATATCTTTTATTTGTTCTGGTACATTAGTTGATAATCTTTATATTATTAATCCTATCTCTCCCACACAACAAATTAATGTTTTGCAAAATTCAATTGGACCAAATTTAAAGAGAAATGAACCCTACTTAGTGAACCAAATGTATCCTTGAAACTTACGCCTAGGTCATATTAATCTAAAAAGGATTCGTAGACTGGTAGCAAGTGGACAATTGAGCTTACTAGAATTGGAGGCACTTTTAGTTTGTGAATCATGTTTAGGAGGTAAAATGACCAGGAGGCCTTTCTCGGTCAAGGGATATATTAAAGAACTATTGGAATTGGTTTATTCATATCTATATGGACCGACGACAAATCGAGCAAGAGGGGGCTTTAAGTGTTTTATGACTTTCATAGATGATTACTCAAGGTATGGGTACATTTACCTAATGCCCTAAAGTCTTAAACCTTTGAGAAATTCAAATTTTATAAGGCAAAAGTGGAGAAGCATCAAAGTAAAAGTATTAATACACTACGATCTGATCGTGGTGGCGAGTACCTCTTAGGGGAGCTTAGGCAATATCTAGAAGATCAAGGGGTCACATCACAATTGTCTGCACCTAGTATGCCTTAGTAAAATTGAGTAGTAAAAAGGAGGAACATGACTCTTTTGGATATAATTAGGTCCATGATGAGTTATACAGATCTCCCAGATTCCTTTTGGGGACATGATTTCGAGACAGCCACTTATTTATTTAACTTGGTACCTTTAATGGTGGTCTCTACTACACCTATGGAATTGTGGATTAGGCGCAAGCCTAGTATGAAATATATTCAGATCAGGGATAGTCCAGCACATGTGCTAAAGAGAGATCCTAGTAAGTTAGAATCAATATCAGAAGTTTATTTCTTTGTACGACATCCTAAGGAAATGAAGGGTCATTTATTCTATGATCTTAAGGATTAGAAGGTCATTATTTTCACCAATGCTCAATTATTGGAAAAGAATTATATGGTGGATCATAAACCCAGAAGTAAAGTTATTCTTGTTATATTTTATCCCAATGAGTAGGGACTTTTACTGATGAGATTCATGGTATATTGATTTATTGTCGAGCGGGGGGATATAACTCGTTAAATCATTTAGCACTGAGAACTTAGGAATAGTGAGAGCACCATGTAAAGGTCATCTTAGATACATGAAAGTGGATAAGTAGACTTTTATGTTCGCATACAGTAATTCACGAGTATACGTTATGGACTAAGGACTTAACAGATCTCGACGACCAGCAATGTTAAATAGTAGTGTGTCGAGGGCCTTGTTTAGATTTCGCTTGCGAGACATCCCACGCATGAAACTTAACGAACGTTAGGAGTTGGGATATGTTTTGTCTGTAGTACATAGGTTTTGTACCATAGTTATTACACATATGTGTAGTTATAACTGTGAGATAATAGTTATATTACGAATTAAGGTCGGTAGAGCCATATAATGTTAAAATACGAAAGTGTTATTAATCGTTGACACCACGAGTAGATCTGCGGGACGACCTATGTTATAATTAAATGGAAAATGTAAGTTGGTCGAGAATGACCTTACTATGTAGCCATGCCAAGTATATGAGGCATAGTTCGAGATAAAGATATAACGTTTAGTATGGGTGTGCAGAAATGTATGGAGTATAGGGTGTATGGGAGCCCTAGTTAACCATGCCTTTAAAAATAATTACAGGGAGAGGAAGTGAAAACATAGGAATACACGTAGACGTATGAGTAGATTTGAGGTAGAACCAGAATGGGAAAAAAAGGGGTAACGAAATTTCTTAGTGAGCAAGGGGATCACTAGAAATCGAAGAGTAATAGGATAAGGAATGTTATATTGGTGTAAAGTACGAGGAATATATAATGTAAGTTCTCGAGAATAATCAACAGTCGCTCGCTAAATCGGAGTAATATGACGAGGACTACATCATAACAAATTTAGAAGATCTTGAAGTCTATCATGAGTAGACGGATATTATTGCAAATATCTCCACGAGCTTATGGATCACTAGTCCGAATGATAGTGTATAGACTGTGACACCCCTCCTAATTAAACATCGGTGGATCAGGCCTTTATTAAATTAAAACAGGTTTATCAAATAGTTCATTCTTAGCATCATTATCGAAAACTTTTTAATTACTAATCACCTAAGTGAAAATTAGACCGGTGCCAAATTTTATCTTTTTTAAAACAGATAAATCAACCATGCGGAATATAGTAAAACGAACACCATGTACTAAAACCCAATCAACAAAGTATAAGTACAACAGAACAAGAGTATTACCGAATAAACCATCGTCTAAAAATCCCAAACACAATAGAACAACTACTAGTCTGAATCTAAACATCTGAGACTGATATCGGACCACAAGTTCATACGAAGAATAGTGTGAGATCCTGCACTAGATCTGAATGAGAGATATCATCTAATCAAAATCCTGTAAGCATCCACTGTGCTACAGCTTCGAGTCCCTAGAAAGAAATCGTCATACATGGCATCCCTATGGATGGGCACCTAAAAGGTTTTGAAAATATTTTATAGCAAGAGTTAGTACTCAAAACATTTTGAAAATATTTAACAAGCGTTTATCACAATATAAAATGCGGTTATTGATTACAGATGTTAGGTTCTCGTACACTCTCTTGAGTTTACTCACCCCTCATCTTTTGTGCACACCTAACGTTCTACACTTAGCCTACTTAGCCATATCTTCCAAGCTAACTAGGACTAAGTAATCATCTGAACTTATCTACACTTAAGTCATCGTATCGCCCACACATTACATCCATTTCATTAACATCTCGTGAAGGTTAATTAATACTCAAGTAACATTTCACCTATGTTATGTTTCAAAACTTCTCATTTAATTTCACTACTAAATTTCTACAATTACCACAATTTCTATCTTCCCACTTTTGTAATTAAGTTTCACTACTTAAATTACTAATTAGATATTCTCAATCTAACATTACGTTTCGTAATTAAGTTTCACTACTTAACTTACCAGTTCGGTATGTATCTTTAAATACATAATATATATCAATCTACTAATACACAGAAGTAGAATATCATCAAGTATATATTTCACACACAATATATACTAAACATCAGTCATTGCTATTTTGTTCTTTTTACATACGGAAAGGACTCTTGGTTCGGAATGATTCATCGACCCCAAGTAAGAATTGGTTCGGAATGATACATCGACCCCAATTATTTATATACACACATAAAGGACTCTTGGTTCGGAATGATTCATCGACCCTAAGTAAGAATTGGTTCGGAATGATACATCGACCCCAATTATTTATATACACACATAAAGGACTCTTGGTTCGGAATGATTCATCGACCCCAAGTAAGAATTGGTTCCGAATGATACATCGACCCTAATTATTTATATACACACATAAAGGACTCCTGGTTCGGAATGATTCATCGACCCCAAGTAAGAATTGGTTCGGAATGATACATCAACCCCAATTATTTATATACACACATTCTGGCTCGGACTCTTTCATCACGCCACCAGTTCAAAGGTTTGGTTCGGCATTTTACATCGACCCCAAACATATAATAACCCTATGTTAGTTCGGAATATCACATCGACCCTAACATAGTTACTTTAGGTATAATCTCTCGACCTAAAAGATCATATAATTCAGTAGGAACACGCCCGACCTATTAATTATATACGTACGTAATATTTTAATCTCTTATATTTACCGTACAATTTTCGCTTTACGATTTATCTCATTAATCGCATTTATTTGAGTATTCCCACAACTCTAAGGGTCCTAGTTACCCCTCACATATAATTTCAGTAGTTATTACTTACCCTACAGGTCTATTACTTAAATTGAATTTACCTCACCTCGTAACTCAATTCCGAATTCCCCGATACTCTACTAAATCGGATAATTTTCGTCGGTCCACAATCCAAGCCCTACTCCCAATGGCCTTATTGGACCTAAACAATATACCTACTGGTCTTATTCTCACTCCCATATAAGTATAATATAAATCCTAGGATACTCATTCATTCCCGGAAATCAACGAAGGATTAAACACAAAAAATTCGGGGAAAAACAGTTTGCGTCGATCGATCGACTACTGGGTTCGATCGATCGACCTAATCGATCGATCGATAATTCTAGATCGATCGATCGATTGAACAGGGACAGACGCGGATCGTCTTCTTCGTTAACCTTTTCCTCCATTAACAAATCTCCAAACTCCATTATAGTCCACCAAACTTCGACCCAATGATCCTAACATGTTTCCACATATACTAGGATAATTTCTAACGTGTCAAATACATCAAAACTCCAATTCCTTTAAAGAAATAGTGAATTAAACCCAGAATTTCTTGAAACCCTAGTTATGGTGTTCTTCCCATATTTTCATTCAAAACCCAGATTTTATTCCGAAATAATCATTAAGTCTAATCTGAATATTAATCCTCTACATATGTTAAATCATTCTACATGCGATTCCTATACCAACATGTATAAATACCATTTTTCTCCTATCAAGATATAGATTTAAATAAGACTATTCAAAAACCCTACACATGGGTATTATAACTTTATAATTTTTGCAATAAACAACTTGCCTTGACAGAGGGGATCTGATTTCGTGGATTTAATGATGGATTGATGTTCCTCTTCTTCAATCCTTCCTCCTTTGGCTCCTAGGGTGCAAGATCCAAACCCAACCTCCTGAAAAACATCTTCTAGGCCTTGAGAATGGTTTTCTACTTCTCTTTAATGGTATTGATGTTTACATGGGTTTTCTAACCCTAACCCCTCTTTCATATGGCTGATAAAAAGCTCTCAAATTCGTAGGTCTCCATACCCTCTCATGTTAAAAGACCAAAACGCCCTCGAACGGTCTCGGTTTAGTCCATAATTACCCCGAGACTCAACTAGTACCCCCGGGTATACTATTTTAACTAATTTGACCCTTCCGGACTCATCTGTGATCTCTAAATTATCATTTGAGTCACTTAAAAAATATTACTCGTTCTCACCCCAATACGGTCTACACGCGTCAAGTAACTATTTACCTCTCGCACTAAGTAAATATAATGAGGCAATATAAGTCAGTATCTATCTCTCGAGTTTTATTTCCTAATTACAATTTTAAATAAAACTCATTAAATTACTACTCTTACGTAATTTAAATTAATCCGTATTTTCTCATTTAAATTCTCCAATTTAATTAATTAGAATATTTGGAATATTCAGAAATACGGGGTATTACATACTTCACCCCTTACAAAGGAATTTCGTCCTCGAAATTAGGATGAGGCTGATATTAAGACTAAGGACCTTAAACATCACTGCATTCTCTATTACCCCAAAATCAAATCATATCATCCTAACGGTCGCCCCAAGTACCTGCCTTGCTTCATTAAAACTCTTATCGCATGTTACCCATGCCACATATATCCTAATTAAGTTTCACTACTTAATTTCTCCATAGATTTTTCCCAATCTAACGTTAACTTTTGAAATTAGGTTCCTCCTTACTTAATTTTACCCTTTTGATGTATATCTTTATATATAACATCTATGTGTCTACTATCACTCATAAGTAGAATGTTATAAGGTATATATTTCACACACAATATATACTATAAGGAAAATTGGCCCGGCAAAATCATTGGCCCCAATAATCCTATCATTTACATTGGTCCGAAAACTCCTCAACCCCAAGGTAAATGTAATGCATAAGTTGGTTCAGACCTTCCGTCGATACTAAATTTATCATCGATTTGGTTCGGAAAATCATCGACCCCAAATCGATCCTTCATGTATTGGTCAGGAACATCATCGACCCCAATACATAATTAAGCATACTTATTATCGCACATAAGTAGGAAATCATAAGGTATATATATATTACACGTAGCATATACTATCAACATTTATTTTATAATCACCCCCCTTTTATAACACTTTTGGGGTTATTGGCTCGGAATCCCACCTCGATCACCAATAGTGATTGGTTACATTGTCTCGAAATCACACTTTGAGCACAATATAAGTATATATAACTCATCGCACATGAGTAGACAATTTGTGAGCCATATATTTCACACTTCTTATATTCTAAAATGGCATACCTCAATAAAATTTCCTCATATCACACGTTAAGGACTAAAAGTTCGAAATGTCTCCTCGAACCACACCTCAAAGTACACATAAGTTCTTAATAGGTACCCACGAACCTAATCCTTATGTACAGTTCATATAGGCACTCACACTACCTATAAATATGCTCATATAAGTATACATTCTACCTACGAATTGATTAGTGGGCTTCTCCAAAATTCCACTATCATAAGGGTGTATCATTATCCTTTCTCACTAACATTGAGTCGTAGGTAACACAACATACTCAAAATAAAACTTTATTTATATTCCTCCCTGACCATCTCTCACAGGGTGGAATTTTAGGATTTCATCCTGATTCACAATCATGTAGAGCGGCATCGTGCACTTGTGCACTCTCCCTTTTTAACTACATACTAATCCATCCCGGTCACCCCATTCCGCTACCCCAGCGAAATGTTGGCTTAATTATGTTGTGCACAGCCCATCAATAATTTATAAGTCTATCTCCTCCTTCCATCATTGGAAACGTAGGTTCACTAACACATTCCGGTTGCTCATTTTGAGTCTATATTTCTCTATCAACTAGTGGTGCGTCTGGAGACAATCTCACTATGTCTCTTCCTCAACACCGCTTCCCACTTACGTCATCTTTCCTCAAGTAATACTCTATTCCCCTTTCTCTCCGAGTATAGTATACTTTGCAATCCGTGCACTCTTCGTAATTGGCGTACTTTTGGGGTTGGTTAATTTATAAGAATCAACATTTTACTAATGCGTAAGTCACTCTCAACACTCAGTCAAGTAGCACCTTGTGTTACTTCTTCACAACAGTTAGGTTTCCCATATCAAGAGATAACCTTATAACGGCTTCCCACTAATTCTTATCCCATAGGGTGTGCTGGCTCTTTCAGCACATAAGCTTGGATATTCGTCTATCTCCTACGACGTTCAATCCATTTCATCAATACGACTTGCCTCATAACTTCCCCACTGGCGTACTTATCAAAATAATTTTCTTCATCCCTCTATCTCGGATGACTAAGAAAGCCAATTGACTAGGGCGCCCATACACCCTTTTCTCCGTGTACAATTGCAAAAACATTGCAAGCGTCGCACCCGTAACATGCTTATCCTCAACTCTAGCCTAGTCTACACAACATGACTACAATCTTGCGGGTATTCTCAATCCCCTATAGACCAAAAATCAAATCCTTGCCCACAAAGTCCCACTTATCCCTTCATGGTGAGATAAGCCTTTCAGTGTTTCTCCACAACACTACCAGCTCCACTGATGCCCTAGCATCTAACAACGTCTCTTCTCGTGACGTGCAAGAAAATTCAGTCGTATCCCCTTTCGCAATCGAACTTAAACATGGGACTTCTCCCCATGCATTCTTACTGAGCATTGTCGGAACAACACATAGTCAAGATACTCAAATTCCATTCCCCGATAATATGTGCAACCATACTCCAATATCTCTAAAAGGAGTCAAGTGTTATTGCGCTTATACTATCACTAAGTCCTTAGCACTAATTACAACAGCGAGCTCGATCTCTCCGCTCAGCGGTCAAACGGCATACCTTGACTCACATTATTTAGGTTCCTACACACCGGAATCAAACACTATGAGACATCCGTAATCTCTGAAGTCTCCGACATACCAATGAATAATGCGAGCTCGACCCTCTTTGAGGTGAGGCATCATCATATACCCCATTCACTCGAGGTTAAAACTCATATACTTTTATGCCCATCGCACTGGTGGTTCAGATGGTTTCCGAACATAACACACTTGTCCTCTCCGAAATGCGAAACTTATCGGAGTTATTATTTCCTCAAATAACTTCGAGCTAAAATAAAACGCGTGGCCCAAAAACCCACACTAGACATATTTTCAAAAATCCCCTTACTCCAGGCCACACTGACCGGTTTGGGTATCCTTCCTCTCGGACTTGGTAGCCTCGATTCTGAACACTATCATCCCGGTTCCCTTAGTTCTGCCGACCAAGAGGAACGCACTATGGAACTTAACAGTCCCGACTTAAAATCTAATCATTAAATCCCCTAGTGGTTTTCCACTTATGGCTTGCACCAGCCCCATTACATTCAGTCTTACTCTTTGACTAAATCCTTAAACTCTCTTAGCTCCGCCCACCTAGGATCATTTACCTCAACCTTGTAAGAAGCACCATACTGCCTTCGTATACATAAGTCTTCCAAGAAGAGTTTTACCAAAATTGCGAACGACAACTCGAGAGTCCATTCTCTCAAGGCCTCTTTTTCCCTTATACCTATCTCATCGGTACAAGTTCATTTCACCGGATAAATTTCTTTCTCACGGTTGGCCTCTACCGAGCTTTCATGTGATGGGTTCAGATATTCCATTCACTTTGCTTCTGAATCATCATTGAAGAACTTTACGGTTAAACCATACTTAAGGTCCCTCTATTTGTATACGGACCCTCGGTCCGGATGTGGTGATTGGTATCCCCGCCACGTTGCCTAAAAAATTTTACTCAAATTTTCACTTCTGGGTATTTCTACTCTATTCCTAAATGCTAAAACCTCTGTACATTCTACTTCCATTGGTTAGCATGCACAGTCGCCATTTTATCACATCTTACGGCTCATTCTCATAAAAAATTTCATCAGACCTCCTCCCACTATGATTGCATTGGGCGGGTCTAGATTAGCATCCCCCTTTATCATCGCGACACTTGGAAAATGCCTGCTATGCCTCAACAACCCTTGTAGCATATACTTCCATTACACTCTCGGAGTGACCTCAATAACGGTCATCACTCCTATGATTACCATCATTGAACACTCCAGGCTTCATGCCGAGCTCCTCCCTCCTGCAGTCCTTCCAACACCAATCTTAGTTCTACCGCCACGTTCGACGTACCATGCCCAAACGAACTCATATATGTAACACTACATCTACTAAATAGCAGGAGATCGTAACTATGTACCTGGGGGAGTACAACAATCTTAAGATAGGGCTATATATCAATCATACGATACACTGAAAATGTAGTAAGCCGTACAGATCCTATGGACACTAGAACCTGATGCTCTGATACCATCTGTGACACCCCGCCTAATTAAACATCGGGTGATCAGGCCTTTATTAAATTAAAATAGGTTTCTCAAATGGTTCATTCTTAGCATCACTGTCGAAAACTTTTTAATTACTAATCACCTAAGTGAAAATTATACCGGTGCCAAATTTTATCTTTCTTAAAACAGATAAATCAACAATGCGGAATATAGTAAAATGAACACCATGTACTAAAACCCAATCAACAAAGTATAAGTACAACAGAATAAGAGTATTACCGAATAAACCATCGACTAAAAATCCCAAACACAATAGAACAACTACTAGTCTGAAACTAAACATCTGAGACTAATATCGGACCACAAGTTCATACAAAGAATAGTGTGAGATCCTGCACTAGATCTGAATGAGAGATATCATCTAATTAAAATCCTGTAAGCATCCACTGTGCTACAGCTTTGAGTCCCTGGAAAGAAATCGTCATACATGGCATCCCTATGGCTAGGCACCTAAAAGGTTTTGAAAATATTTTATAGCAAGAGTTAGTACCCAAAATATTTTGAAAATATTTAACAAGCGTTTATCACAATATAAAATGCGGTTATTGATTACACATGTTAGGTTCTCGTACACTCTCTTGAGTTTACTCACCCCTCATCTTTTGTGCACACCTAACGTTCTACACTTAGCCTACCTAGCCATATCTTCCAAGCTAACTAGGACTAAGTAATCATCTGAACTTCTCAACACTTAAGTCATCGTATCGCCCACACATTACATCCATTTCATTAACATCTCGCGAAGGTTAATTAATACTCAAGTAACATTTCACCTATGTTATGTTTCAAAACTTCTCATTTAATTTCACTACTAAATTTCTACAATTACCACAATTTCTATCTTCCCACTTTTGTAATTAAGTTTCACTACTTAAATTACTAATTAGATATTCTCTATCTAACATTACGTTTCATAATTAAGTTTCACTACTTAACTTACCAGTTCGGTATGTATCTTTAAATACATAATATATATCAATCTACTAATACACAGAAGTAGAATATCATCAAGTATATGTTTCACACACAATATATACTAAACATCAGTCATTGCTATTTTGTTCTTTTTACATACGGAAAGGACTCTTGGTTCGGAATGATTCATCGACCCCAAGCAAGAATTGGTTCGGAATGATACATCGACCCCAATTATTTATATACACACATAAAGGACTCTTGGTTCGAAATGATTCATCGACCCTAAGTAAGAATTGGTTCGGAATGATACATCGACCCCAATTATTTATATACACACATAAAGGACTCTTGGTTCTGAATGATTCATCGACCCCGAGTAAGAATTGGTTCGGAATGATACATCGACCCTAATTATTTATATACACACATAAAGGACTCTTGGTTCGGAATGATTCATCGACCCCAAATAAGAATTGGTTCGGAATGATACATCGACCCCAATTATTTGTTTACACACATTCTGGCTCGGACTCTTTCATCACGCCACCAGTTCAAAGGTTTGGTTCGGAATTTTACATCGACCCCAAACATATAATAACCCTATGTTAGTTCGGAATATCACATCGACCCTAACATAGTTACTTTAGGTATAATCTCTCGACCTAAAAGATCATATAATTCAGTAGGCACATGCCCGACCTATTAATTATATACGTACGTAATATTTTAATCTCTTATATTTACCGTACAATTTTCGCTTTACGATTTATCTCATTAATCGCATTTATTTGAGTATTCCCACAACTCTAAGGGTCCTAGTTACCCCTCACATATAATTTCAGTAGTTATTACTTACCCTACTGGTCTATTACTTAAATTGAATTTACCTCACCTCGTAACTCAATTCCGAATTCCCCGATACTCTACTAAATCGGATAATTTTCGTCGGTCCATAATCCCAGCCCTACACCCAATGGCCTTATTGGACCTCAATAATATACCTACTGGTAATATTCTCACTCCCATATAAGTATAATATAAATCCTAGGATACTCATTCATTCCCAAAAATCAATGAAGGCTTAAACACAAAAAATTCGGGGAGAAATAGTTTGCATCGATCGATCGACTACTGGGTTCGATCGATCGACCTAGTCCATCGATCGATAATTCTAGATCGATCGATCGATCGAAAAGGGACAGACACGGATCGTCTTCTTCGCTAACCTTCTCCTCCATTAACAAATCTCCAAACTCCATTATAGTCCACCAAACTTCGACCCAATGATCCTAACATGTTTCCACATATACTAGGATAATTTCTAACGTGTCAAATACATCAAAACTCCAATTCCTTTAAAGAAATAGTGAATTAAACCCAGAATTTCTTGAAACCCTAGTTATGGTGTTCTTCCCATATTTTCATTCAAAACCCAGATTTTATTCCGAAATAATCATCAAGTCTAATCTGAATATTAATCCTCTACATATGTTAAATCATTCTACATACGATTCCTATCCCAACATTTATAAATATCATTTTTCTCCTATCAAGATATTAATTTAAACAAGACTATTCAAAAACCCTACACATAGGTATTATAACTTTATAATTTTTGCAATAAACAACTTACCTTGATAGAGGGGATATAATTTTGTGGATTTGATGATCGATTGATGTTCCTCTTCTTCAATCCTTCCTCCTTTGGCTCCTAGGGTGCAAGATCCAAACCCAACCTCCTGAAAACATCTTCTAGGCCTTGAGAATGGTTTTCTCCTTCTCTCTAATGGTATTGGTGTTTACATGGGTTTTCTAACCCTAACCCCTCTTTCATACGGCTAATAAAAAGCTCTCAAATTCGTAGGTCTCCATACCCTCTCATGTTAAAAGACCAAAACGCCCCCGAACGGCCTCGGTTTAGTCCAAAATTACCCCGAGACTCAACTAGTACCCCCGGGTATACTATTTTGACTAATTTGACCCTTCCGGACTCATCTGTGACCTCAAAATTATCATTTGAGTCACTTAAAAAATATTACTCGTTCTCACCCCAACACGGTCTACACGCGTCAAGTAACTATTTACCACTCGCACTAAGTAAATATAATGAGGCGATATAAGTCGGTATCTATCTCTCGAGTTTTATTTCATAATTACAATTTTAAATAAAACTCATTAAATTACTACTCTTACGTAATTTAAATTAAGCCATATTTTCTCATTTAAATTCTCCAATTTAATTAATTAGAATATTTGGAATATTCAGAAATACGGGGTATTACATAGACCGTCAGACTAAAGAGTACCATTAATGCAGGGACATGGGGAACAACGTGATATTTCAAAAATATTAAAGAGGTGGAAATGTATGTGTGAAGAAAACTAATGATTACAGGAATTAACACATGGGGGACTGTTAGAAAAAAATTCCAGTAGAGAAAATACTTTAGCCGTGCGTAGAGATGCTCATATTAGTGACAAAACGGAAGTAAATTTTCAACGTATCGTGTAAGTACCAAGATGAGTCATTAACTTAAATGATAGAATATATTCATAGGTGGTCACTAAAGCGAATTAGTCTATAGAATGGAGCGGTAAGGGAAGACCGTTCAACTGTAAGATGTTGTTAGTAGAGATAAAGTGAGAATAACTAAATAACACTCAGATAGTGAAATATCATGGGGTACCAGTTGATATTATGCCTGACCGGGACAAAGTTTCATGCCTCGAGTTTTGGGAGAGTTTCCAAGAGGCTATAAGTGCTGAGTTGCAGTTGATTAAGCGTATCACCCGTAGACTGATGGTCAGACTAAGAGTACTTATCATATATTAAAGAATATCTTGTGTACGTATGCCCTTGAATTTAAGGGAAGTTGGGAGCAGTACCTTCCACCGATGAAGTTTGCTTATAATAACTCATATCAGTTCATAATTGGTATGGCCCCATTCGAGGCATTGTACGGTAGGCCTTGTCATTATCTTATGTGTTGGTTAGAGGTGGGGGGTAACAAGCTACTAGGGATGGAGTTAATATAGAAACGACAGCGAGGATTGAGATAAATCGGAGTCATATATGGGTAGCTCAGGACAGGCAGAAAAATTACGTCGATGCCAAGCGATTCTTTCGGGAGTTCGCTGTCCGGGAACAGGTTCTTCTGTGAGTATCTCCTATGTAGGGGATAATGAGATTTGGGAAGAAAGGGAAGTTGGCATCGAGGTATGTGGGATAATTTCCCATTATCGAGAGGATTGGACCGGTTGCTTAAAGATTAGGATTACTGGAGCACTTACACCGTATACATGACGTGTTCCATATTTCTTCACTTAGAGGATATATTTGGGATGAGTTGGCTCACACTCATATTGCGCTGGAACGGATTGATTTACAGTATGATAGTTCATATGAGGAGAGATCGATGGATATCTTAGACCATAGCGAGAGGAGGTTGAGGTATAAAGTAGTGCCACTTAAGCGCGTTCAGCGAGAGCACCATAATGTCGAGGAGTCTACTTGGGAGCGTGAGGATGAGATGCACGAGAAATATCCAGAATTATTTTTACCAGGTATACTATCTTTTTTTGAATTTTAGAATGAAATTTCGTTGTAAGGGGGGAGTATGTAACACCCCGTATTTTTATAATTTTTACATTTGGATTAATTAAATTAAACATGACAAATTTATTGATAATTAATCCGGATTAAAATAAATATTAACTAGCGAGATGAGAGTTAGTATTTGTTAGTGAGAACTTTATTGAATATTACTGAGGGAATAGAGTAATATATAATTATGGATATGATTGTGAAGTGATATAAATTATCGCGAGTGAGAAATACGGCAGTTACAATAATTAAGTCGGGGCGCGCGTGTCAGTTGTGTCGGGACTAAATTAATGTAATAAAAGTAAATTATTTCTAAATAATATGAATGGTCATTTCGAGTGAACCGTTGAGTCCAAAAGGATCGAGATAGTCTGAAAAGTCTACCCGGGGGTTTAGTTTGGGTCCCAGGGCAATTTTAGGCATAATCGGCATTCCGGGAGGGCGTCTTGGTAAATTTTATTTTTGGGCATTAATTACCGACGAAATTAGGATAGGTATTATGTCAGTTATGTAAGGTAGATTAGGGTTATCATCCTCAAAATATAAGGGGGAGTTATAGAGGAAGAGGGAGACTCAATTCTAGGAGTCTAAAACCAAGAACAACCATCTTGCACCACCGCATAGATCGGAGAACATGGAATGCAACCATACCAACTACGCCAACGGATCAAACCTTCACTTTTAAGGTAAGTGTTTAAACTTGCTTAATTTAGAACAATAATGGAGCCTATGTTAGTGAAGGTTTAATTTGAATATGAATATGGTGTTTATTTGATGAAATTGAAGAGTTAGAGTAACTAATTAGAATCTTGATATAATTAGGTTGAACTCTTCATGTATGTAGATTAGAAATCATGAATTGAGAATTCATTATGATGAACCAATCTGAAAATTTTGGTATTCTTTAATGTGAATTCGAAGAACTAGGGTTCAATGAACTAATTTGGGGATCTCGAAATTTACTAAGAGTTATGCCTTATTTAATGATCCTAGATTGTTAGAAATCATATAAATATATGACAACATCGATTAGAATTGTTGGATTGGTGTTTGGGACGATTCGGTAGAGGTTTTAGTGTCATTAATAGTGGGAAGACGTAGTTTCAGGAGGTAGAAGTTGACCGGATCGGTTCGTTTTTATACAGGACCGGATCGGTTCATTTATCTATAAGACCGGATCGGTTCATTTTTTTGCAAATCCGGATTGGTCCATTTTTTTATAGATTTCTGTAAAGCCGGATCATACCGATCACTCAGGACCGGATCGATTCATTTTTCTGATAAAAATTTTCTACATTATTTCGTGACTCCTTATGATATATTAGTAGTATAAATGTGGGATTATCTACTCTAAAAGATACTTGGGATTATGGATCGCTTTACATGAGGTATGATAGAGAGAATAATCATAATTCAATAATATCGGGAGTGTGGTGAGAGGTATGCCGCATATGAATATGTATTTAGGTTGTGTACACCTACTAATTGGAATAGGTTGCGTGAATACCTACATGATTGATTTACTATGTGTATAACATACTTACGCTGCTTGCTATCGTGGGAGGTTATTTAGACAAGGGAACAATCCCATCGTGATGAGCCCAATTGGGGGGATTTTAGATTTGGTACCTCAGAATATGGAACCTAAGTATGGGATATCTGTGAGAATGATAGTGATGACGATTATATGGGTGCATAAGTATGTGCGTAGCCCATAGACTTAAATCCATGCTCACTTACAATATATGTGTATTTTGATGGTTCATGAGTGATTCTAAATCATTGGTCCTCATTTAGTACGAGAATTACTGGGACTTGATAGCAGAATATGCATGCACCGCAGCTGAGTCTAGGGGTGCGGTTTTAGTATATATATAATATTGTGATAGTTATGTAGATATTCTTGTAATATTATCTACTGTGTGATAATTGTAGATAAAGAAGATGACGAAATCCTAAATAACTTAAGGATGTGAACCCTTAAATAGCTTTTGTGAAACTTATACTCAGGATAGTATATATAAGAGCAATGCATAGTAATGATATAGGTGGATTTCAAGATATTACTACGGATGATAGAAAGATAGTTTATACCTACAAACTAGTTATATGAGAATAATGTCTAGTGTAGTCTAGCGGTACGTTAGGTGTGCAAATTAGTTGAGAGGTGAGAATCTCAAGTGAGTGTGCGAAAATCTAACATATGTTTTATATTTTCTTTACAGCATCTTTAAATTACTTGCTAAACTGTTTTAAAATTCCATATCTCTAACAACATCAACTGAACAGTTAAGATTCCATAAAATCCAAATTTTATTTTAGATATTAGAAATACCCCCTGAGAAACGAATTCTCTTTGCAGGAGAATTAATATTAACTTCATCAATCTTAGGATCCTGAATAGCTACCATCCAAGTGTTGCATTTATTAATTATTCTCTTGAGACATCTAACTGAGGAAGCATTACCCACCGCTCTAATGTTCCAGAATAGGAGAGTAATCATTAAGACTAGTGAGAATTTGAACTTAAGAGATTTTAGAAGAAGTCCTGGTTTGGATAGTGGGCACTGAGACTCTTCTAAGTTATTTTTTCTTCTTTTTCCCTTTCGCATCTTTGGAAGGTTCCACATTATTTGCTGTTGTTTGGATGGGAATTTTTCTCGGCCAAGAATATTTCTTCTGGAGTTGCATGGAAAATTCTCGATGATCCTCAACAGATAAGAGTTGAATATGGACATGGTCTACATCATCCGTAGTATGCCATACCGAAAGTAAGCCGTCGGAGAGTTGAAGGGATAGTGGTGAAAAGCCTATTGCATTAGATTTAGTAGGTGAATGAGGAATCTTTTTAAGAGTTGGTTCATCATGACCCAAAAATTCACCTTCTTCAATGTCATTTTCCTCCAGAGCTACGAAAGAATTATGGATAGTGATGTCATCGTCAGAGTCATGCATAATAACGTCTTCCTCAGTTATTGGAGTTTTTGGTTTATTGACTGCAAAAATAAAACTTTCAGTTTTAGTAGTTGAAGCAAGACCATGAAGTGTAATTTCTTGGACCCCTCCATGGGTTCCTGAGGGAAAGGACAAGCCCTTCAAAGTCGTTTTCCACGTAATTATTTATTTTTCCCATTGTTTGAAATCTCCTTAACAGTAGGAGTTTTAACCGGCATGAATTCCTTGAATGTAACACCTGGTTGAAAACCTCGTTTCTTTTGCCACGTAGTTGTAACATTGGTAGACTTTGACATATCAGATATTAAAGGGGAAGAAATCTTATCAGCCGATAGTTTTTTAGGAACAAGACAGTCACCTAAAGATAGAACTGAAGTTTTAGGGTTTATATCCAACCCTAAACTAGCTTCTTCATAGTCACCTGAAGAGTGGCCAATTTTCATATAGTTACCACATAATTTAGGCAGGTTCTCCTAATTGATTCATTGCTAAAAACCTTTGGTACCATTGACAATCCATATATGACGTGGGAGAGTTTTTAAAACATCTACCTCAATACAAACACGGGCTTGACTAGGTCTTGTAACGTCAGTAGTTGATTCATCCATCCTCAGTGGATTACCAATCCTCCGGCATATAGTAAATAAAGCATTTTTGTCAAATAAATGAACTGGTAAATGTGGTAAATTAACCCCTACAGGAAATATAGGACAATCATAACCTGGGATAAAGTTTGGGGTCCATTTCATAACTCTCATAGGAGATTTGAAGATATACAGTTGATCCAGAAGCCATAAACGCATGAAATCTTCTTCATAGAACAGTTTAATTAAAATGTGTTGGTCATCCAGTAAGCCTATGGAAAAAGAAGCTTTCAAAGAAAAGCCATGAAAGGCCTTACGAATAGTTTCAATAGCAGGACGGCCAAATGAGAATCTATCGATAAGAGAGAATTTATAAGGAGAAGATAATCTAGCAATCTCCTCTACTGAACAAAGGGTTCTCCCTTGAATAACGTATCCGGTTTGCAAGAAATGGTAGCATGATATGTTGGATCAGAGAGAATAGAAATAAAACTTTTGGCAGAGTTACGATCTAAGTTCGGTGGTTTGGGTGAATCTTCTGCCATTAGATCACGCAGTGGAACAAAATAGGATTACTAGAGAGAGACAGGGGGATTTCGATATCCTAATTTAACACTCCCCTTCAAGTGAAAGTGGTATTTAGACTTGTCAGTTAGGGCATGTGTTGCCCATTCTCAGTTTATTTATGTCGGAGGAAAATTGTACTTATTTATTTCAGCATTTCCATTTCAATTGGATTTATTATTGTTGGCTTAGATTTTTATTTGACTGTGATGATTATTCCAGTTTATTATATTTAGTTGGATGATGGTTATTCCTTAGCTATTTATGCATGAAAATGGTGAATGTTTTAATAGTTTAAATTAATGAACTTAATATAATTCAATAAAATGTTTTGACACTAGCTTAATTAATTATTGGGTGGTTAAAACGAAAACTGGTTTTCGACACTGATGCTAAGAATTAACCAACAAGGTATTCTATTTTAAATTTTATAAAGGATTAGCCACCCGGTATTTAACTGGACGGGGTGTCACAAGAAGCTAGTCGCATCCTTGAAATCAAGCTTATGCATGATCGCAAGAATGTGATGTCGGGTTTTTCATAAGTAATTTATATTGATTCCATTCTTTCCAGATTTAGCATGAAATATTCCAAGAAAGTGTTTCTCTCTTTTAGACCTGGAATATCTCTTTGCAAGGATCAGTGTCCTAAGTCACCTGATGAGATAGAGAAGATTAAATGCATACCTTATACTTCGATAATTAGGAGCCTTATATATGCTATGCTATGCACTATACCTGATATTTGCTTTATTATTGGCATAGTTAGTAGATATCAGTCTAACCCTGGGCAAGAACACTGGACTGTGGTGAAACATATACTCAAATATCTAAAAAGAACATGAGACTATATGCTAGTTTACCAGGCAGAGAGTCTAGTATCTACTGGGTACACCGATTCAAATTTTCAATCTCATAGAGATTCTAGAAAGTCTACATCTGGATATGTGTTACCCTAGGAGGTGGAGCCATTAGTTGGAGGAGTTTCAAGCAATCTTGCACTACTGATTCAACCATGGAAGCTGAATAAGTGGCCGCCTCTTAGGCAGCTAATGAAGTAGTATAGATTATAAACTTCTTAATGGATCTAGGAGTGGTACCTTTAGCTCAATCAACTATTAAACTTTATTGTGATAATAGCGGTGCAGTTGCTAACTCAAAGGAACCCATGAGACATAAGAGAGGTAAGCACATCGAGAGTAAGTATCATCTCATGCGAGAATTTATGCATCGAGGTGATGTCACTGTTATAAAGATTGCATCAGAGAACAACCAAGCATACCCTTTCATGAAGAGCTAATCAATCAAGACTTTGGATATCGCGTAGAGGGGATGGGAGTGAGATGCATTGCAGCATGGCTTTAATTCTAAGTGGGAGATTATTAGAGAAGTAGTCTAAAATTATACTTTATGTGATAGTCTTAGTTATGGATCTATTATTAAAATAAGATCATTTTTCATGTTTTATTGAGAATCATGTGTGGACATAATATTTGCATTATTTTATATATTGTCAATGTCTTTTATTCATTTAAGTATGTGTTCTGGTGTGTAGAGTACGGCTTACACACAAAGGATCAAATCACCACTTTTTGTAGAATATAAGTTATATCGTTCACAATCTTACATGAAACCGGACACACCACTAGTAAGGCTATAGCATAATATTTTAGTAGGTCTATCTTGATTACGAGAAACTGTATAGTTTTAACTTATTTTGCTAGTACACTTTATGTGTATTGAATGTGACCACCTTGAGGTCATTGTCTTTAAATTGATTTTAAAAGACAATGCAAACCTCGTGATTATTAGGTTTACTTAAGGATCTTAATTTGGGTATGATTGATGGACACGTGAACTAGTTTTCTATTTCTTTGACCTTTCGGGTGAGATTCATTATTGGATCAATAATCTTGATAGATTGGGTAATGGGGATTATTGTATGGAGAAAATCTTTTATGGATGAAATTCACGTCTCTATATAGAGACTGGTGATACCCCCTTGAAATGCTTATAAGTTTTGTATGTGTCAAAACCTGCAGGTGGATTATATTAATTCGATATTACATATAAGTTAAGTTGGATCACTCAAGGACTTAAAGAAGTTAATTAAATAAATTATCAGTAATATATTTTATTAACGAGGATCTGTAATCTTAACGTGGGGAGAATTAAGTAATTAATAATGAGGAGCTCGAAATAAAATTTTGAGTTAAGGAGTGGAGTTGTAATTATAATTATTTAGTGGTATTAATTATAATTAAGGGGCTGAGATTTGGATTTGGGAAGGATTAGGTTTTATTAGTCCCATTAGGAGCCACATACTTATCTCTCCTTAGGGTCCCTACTATAACATATATATGTGCACATAAAGCTCATTCTTTATTAACCTTTCCATCACTCTTTGAGACTCAAAAGACCCAAATTCCAACTTGTTAGAAAGAGAGGCAACAAAGAGGAAAGAGGAAAAAAGAAGCTAGTCATAAAGTAAGAGAGCACCCTCTACTAGTGACTTTTCATATCGAGAATACAATAGAAGACCGTGAGGTGCATCGAGCATGCATTTTCTATCAACTGTCATCACATATTCTATTTATGCAAAAAAGAGATCAAATCAAATAGATCTCGAAAGGTAAATCATAATTTCGCCTTGTAGGATTTCATGTTTGTGTAATTTTTTTGTGGTTCAATCTATACGCATTTTCAATAGACCATTGGACTTTCGCTCCAACGGTGTTTTCTTAGTTGGTCCTAAATAAATAAATTTGGTGATAGACGGAATAAGAATTTAAAAAGCTCACTCGTTCATGGCTAGTTGTGGTGTCGACCTACTAGTAAATTTTTGGTAGGAGAGGTTGTCTTTGGGACGCACGTTGTTCAGGTCGGTAAGTCTATACAAACTCTTCACTTTTCGTTACTCTTTATGATCATGACTTGGTTTGAGAGCCATTTGAGGAATTAAACTTCTTTGATAGACCTTGCCTTCAGAAGTTTTACCACATCCTCTTCCACTACCTTTTGCCGATTTTAGAGTTGTTCATTGTGTCTTCTATGTAATTGGCGGGTATGCGAGATTACCATGAAAATGGTGGCACGTACTTCGAGTTCGATGCTAGGAATAGCATATGACTAACAAGCGAACATGTCTTGGTTCTTCTTGAGGAAATAAATGATATCTTCTTTTTCATGGTCAATGAGATAACTATTGATCGAAAAATTATTTTATAGGTGAGATTCATCGAACATAACCTCCCGCAGTGGTTCCATAACTTTATTTGTAGGGGCCACCGTTTTATCTTCTACCCTCGATCTTTCATGCTTTATCTGTTATTTAAAGGGGTAGCTACTCCTATATTCTCCACCTTTTCCTTTTATTGGATTATTTAGGTTTAATGGTAGTGGTAAATCATTATCAAGCAAAAACTTTATTCCCACTTGTCTCCATTTCCCCGATCGGTAATGCATTTGAGCTTCAGATGATAGGTGGATGGGACTGCCTTTATTGTGCGAAGCCATCCTCATCCTAAAATCGTGTTGTATGGCGGCTTGATATCCACCAATAGGAATTCGATTAATTTTAATATGCTTTATGTTCGTATAGGTTGCACGATCTTTCCTATCAACATCGTCATTCTTCCTATAAATTCGATGAAAGGGATGGTCGCCTTTTTTAAGTCTTCCACTTTTAAGTTAAGCTAGTTAAATAACTCGAGGTAAATTACCTCCGAATAACTCCCCTGGTTAGGTTTGGAGGGCTCGATATAGAAAGCCTCTACCATCACAGTGATTTTCTTTTGCTCTATTATGAAGGCATTGCCTTAGCTCTGGTTAGGGATTGAGACTCCATGAATAATTTTGAAATCATGCCCCATATCTTTGTCATCTAGTATATCTATCCAATCATTCGTCTCGATGGCCTGTCTAAAAAAGTTTTTCTAGATGTGATTTGAGTGCCTTGAAATTCTCCATTTTGTGCCCATGCTCCTCACGATATGAGCATCTCACGGTAGTGTTTCTCTTTGATGGATCCCCCGCATTCTTCTTTGGTCACTTGAAATAATGTTAATTTTTAATCTTGTTTAGGATCTTATAGATTGGATTTTTAAAAACATTGTTGATGGGGCGATGG
Organism: Sambucus nigra; assembly: GCA_949130495.1. Lineage (NCBI taxonomy): Eukaryota > Viridiplantae > Streptophyta > Magnoliopsida > Dipsacales > Adoxaceae > Sambucus > Sambucus nigra. The sequence continues at coordinate 370,646,327 of OX422212.1, forward strand.
GCTTTAATGGGATCTGACTTGCCTTCTCCCTTTGATCCATCGTTCTTCTCCCCCCCCCCCCCCCCCCACACCTTAAGGGGGTTCTCTTTATCTCCATTTTTTATTTCCTTGGGTTCACTATTATGTTGCTATGTGCCTGCTACTACGTCTTTCACCTTAGCATATTTATCGATTCGGGACATCAAGTCATCAATAATAAGTGTTTATTTCTTAATGAGGGACTGGCATAGTGTGGAGCTGCTCTATAGGCCGATCTTAAACGAGGCCACTGCTACTTCTTCCACCTCGTTATGGGTTGTCTAATAGCACCAAGAATTTCATCTAGCCGATGAAGGCCCTTTTGGATGGTTCCTTAGTGGGCTTGGCTTGGTGCACTGGATGGTCGTCTATCTCCCTTCGCACGAGGTTACGATCATCCTTCCATTACGATGGCTGTTGTGGTGGTCTTTCTGTTTAGTGAGCCCCTCTGGAAGGAAAAATCATGGTTGCGATGTAAACACCCTCATCGTCTGTAACTTTTAATCACCTGTGGGATAAGTGTGAGGGCATGGCATTTATGTTTATCTCCATGGAGTTTTTCTTGATCTTTTCCAGCTGATGTTGGAGCCAAGCCTTCTCTTCCTATTAATGGCTCATGTCTGCCTCCTGTCGATTAAGGCATTGCTCACAGGTATCCACTAGTCGAGATATCTGGTTGGATTGTGGTGTTTCGTTATTCTCCGTCGTTTCACCCTCGTGTGGACAATAAAAAGAACGAGGAGTATTATGACTCGTTTTGAGTTGGATCACATACTTGATCCTAAGGGCGTCGTGGTCATTTTTATTATTTTGACAATTGTCATAAGACAGAGTGTGCTCATTGTCCGAATGAGACATAATTGATTGTTGGCTTATTTAGTTGAGAAAGGAAACTCATTTCCCACATACAGTTCCAATTGTAGGTGGTAAAATTCGACGAGTTGTATTTAAGAAAATTAAAGTCGAGCAAAAAACTAAATTATGCACAATCACAGAAGAACAATATTTGCATGATTCGATAATATGGCTACATCCATGGGGCATTTTTCTCTTTTCTCTTGATCTCCATCTACTAACAATGATTATATGCACCTTTTTCCATGGGGGTGGGGGTTTAATTTATAGAGAAAATATAATAAGGTTAAGTCGTGCATGACTCAATGACTATTGATAGCTATTTAGATTGATCGGACGTATTTAACTCCAATATTTTCGTAGGTCGACATCAACAGTATTTTTCCTTTCATGTGAGATCTTTGATATGATCAACGAACACATGTCCTCCCCTCATGAGTGGTAAATTTATCCCCCTGAGGATGCATTTTAATTATGAAAACTGATTAATTATTTCAAATACAACAACGTCACATGATAATTTACACTTGGTTATGTGCCAAATACTCACTTTATTTCTTTCAAGATGACTCCTATCTGAGTCCTATTATTTCACCCCATTTGTACCATATGCTTTATCATTTATGGGTGTCAAGCTCCTTACTTTATGATTTATCTAATTTTTGAACTTCACCAATCCCATTTATTGTTATGGGCTTACGCCATCCACAATAAATGTTGCGGAAAATTGCTTTATTGGCGAGTTATTTTTGGTCTAAGACGAAGTCGCACCATAGAGCTCCGGTCCCTTCTTAAATTTATTTGCTTGGAGTATCTTTTTGTAGTTATTAGTAACATCTTGTTGAATTTCCACATTCTTAACTCCACAGATTTGGCCAACCCATTCAAGGTATACTCTACCTTATATTTCCTTTACCTCATTAGTTACAAACTTGGAATTTACATTCTTGATTTAAAGGTACTTATATACATACTTGTTTTACACTAGACTTAAAGTCTTGTTTTAACTCCCAAAATGTAGACGACTTTGTAAATTTTACCAACTTCAAGGGCAAGTTCTCAATATTCACTTTTAAGGACCATTAGTAATATTCATACTTTTTAGGGTTTATTTTGCAATACGTGTACCTATAAGGGTTGTTAACTTATACTTTCAGTGGTAAACTTGTCATTTGCATAACTTTAGGGGTTGTTTCATTATTTTACCCATTTAAGGGTTGCTTTGCAGTGCTCTTAATTTAAGAGTTGCTTTGCAATATTAGCAACTTATAGTAATAATCGAATTTTATGATTTTAAACTTTTTCATTATGCATTTTTCATGTACATAATATTATCATTTTGCCTAACCCAACCTAAATGTTAACCAACATTTATTCTCATTTTTATAATACATCGGGGTTTAAGAAGTCCTAAATATGCAACGCAATCTTAAAATATTCCAACAATATTTTCTTTAAAAATATGCATTTTTAAAATATAGTCGGTGTACAAAACAATAAAACATGATTGATATTCCTCAGATAAAATGATAACATTGCAAAATATTTTATTTCATAAAAAACCATAACATTTACATATATAGGTAGACTGTTGGATCAAGTCATATACATGTATATATAAATATTTGCCTAAACATGATGTGTATTTATTTTCTAAAAATATGAAATATAAGACCCAAAACTTAGGCAACATTTGAAATGGTGTAGAATAAAATCTCCAACAACTCCTAAGACTCTTTGAAATTACTCTTAAGCTTCCTCCGTATACTCCAATAAGAAGACTTTAAACACTCAAATCTTACAATTTTGTAGCTAATATATTTTATAGTGTTAAAAATGGTGAGAAAAATAGTGTTAATTTGGTGTGTTTTATAGCCCAAAAAGGGTTTAGCTTTTGTCTTTGTGGATATAGAAAATATCAGAAAATTTATGAGGAGAAGTAATAAATATAAGAGAGAAATGAGGTGAATGATTCGGCTCGAATATTGCAGATATTCACCCTCTTTACTTATGCATTTTAGGCCCCTCGGGTACCTTAATTATTATATTTATGCTCGTTAACCATACAACCTCTATTTTATATGTTTACATGTCTTGTGAGGTATAATTGAGCTTTTGTAGGTATTACGGTGCTTAGTGTGAAGTTCGGTAACATTCCTAGGAAGTTTCGTCGACAATCGCGCGTATAAGGGCATTTTTATAATTTCACCATTTGGGTTTCTGGATTAGTGTCTTCGCGAAAGTTTAATCCCTCTGAGTCATCGCCGCCGACAGTGCGCAATTTCAATCAATAACAAAGAACTTACAAGATTTCTCGCGGAGAAAGGACAACAACAAAACCCTTTAGGACAAATCATTTTCTTTACTTTTATCTTTATTTCTTTTACCACTAACTACATAAATAGGTTTTCTGTATTGAAGACATATCTTTTATTATATTGTTTTTATCATCTTGTTAGTAGTTAGGTTAGAGGAATAAGGGTTTGGAGAAGATTTTTGGGTTTTGATTATCTCTCTCCTAGGGTTTTCACCCAAATGGGGGGTTTTGTAACTTACTATTCATCAACTTTCTCTCTTTAAATTCAAGCTTCCATTGTTCTTTTTTTTGCTCTGTTATTTATTTGCTTGCTTTGTAACTTAGATTTAATTGCTTTCCTTACTTTCTTGCATTTAAATACATGTCTTTCATTATCTTTTCAGTAAGTTTGAATAAGCATAATTACCTCAAAAAATTTTAAAAGTTATAGTTTATGGATTCATGTTAATAACTAAAAAAGGATACTCGTATTTATGGTTTGGTTAAGGTAATTATGATTTGACTCACTTTGAATTTCAAACTTAATAATAAGTAACTGGGTTGGGGTGTGTCAACTTTGGTATCAGAGCTTGGGTTTTGGAGGTTTTGGGGTGAAGAGTGTCTAGATTTGGTAGTGGAAGGAGAAATTGTTTTGAGTCGTAAGTAAATTGGCTTTTGTTGACTAACATTTGTCAGTTATATATATATATATATATATATATATATATATATATATATATATTGTTGCACGATATATGAAATGCAAGGATCTTGCAGGAAAGGAAATAAGATGTTAAGGTTTATTCGGGGATGACAACGAATACAGGTATTTTAATATAAATCATTGCATTGTTTTATATGTTGTATGGACAAATATGTCATTGAAGAAAAATTTTAAAGATAAAAGGTGGTAAGATAAAGTATTGAAAGTGATATCTTCCTATACTGGTATATGTAGTTTTGAGTCGTGTTACGTACTAAGCCAAGAATGGGTTCACTCCTCATCTGTATGGGAGAGTGATGTACATGAACCCATATCCTATTAAAGGATAAGAAGTGAGAAGAATTATTATTATTATATGATTATAATGGGACTTGAATTGTTATAGGGTGAATAAAATGAAGGTTCACATAGTAAAGGTGAAGTGAGAAGATTAGTAGTTGTATATGTTTAAATTTAATATGTGGAATGGTCTCAAATATAATCAATCATAATCGATCCGAACATAGGTTCATAATGTATTATGATAAGTAAAAGAAAAGAGTAATAAGAGTTGAGATGTACTTCTTTAATAGTATGAGTATATGCAGTGGATATGACTCTTGTGATGTTTTGTAATGCTTATAAGAATAGTAAAGTTGAGTCGAGGTGGCTAGGAGTTAGAAGTTTAAAAATATTGAGGAGTCCTTTTAAGAATATGTGTTGTGTATAAGTGAGGGAAAGATCCTAGCCATATTTGAATATTAACAATTGATTTGGGTGGATATTGAGTTGTATTTGTCATTGTGCCGATGTGCTATCACTAAGGATATGGCATATAAAGAATATGGTTGACATTATAATGAGTCAATAGAAATATGCATAAGGATAATGTGCTATGTGGAATACTATAATGTGATACAATAGGGTATTTGTACAGGTTACTTGAAAGAAATAAGACATAATAATTAGAAAAGTATAATGGGGTTGGTAGGCATGGTTAAGGTTTTAACTTTTAAGTGGTGATGTTAAGTTCAACATCCAGGTTACGAAAACTGGTAAAGTTAGTAAATTAATGATGTTGCATAAGACTGTCATGTTATTAAGGATTGGGGTAAGATTATAATTGTAAAGTAATTGTGTTGAATAAATGACTTGTTAGGGTCATTGCATACTTAGTTAAAGTCAAACACATGTATTTGGTATTGAATGGAAGATGAGAAGATGGCATATAATAAGCTAGTCTTGTAATATGATATTTTTGAATTGAAATATTGAATGGAAGTTGGAGAAAGGAAATATAAGAAGTTAGTCATGTAATAGAATATTTATTATTTGAAATATTACACAATAATAAGGATGGACCATAGGAATGAAGGTATGAAGTAATATATGAGTTAGGAATTGACTTCCATTTATAAGAAATCATTAGAGGATTATTCTTACGTATCAGTGATAAATAAAATGAAGATGATATGATAGAAGATTTTTTCGGCATGAGGAAATAGTATTCCCAATTGGTTGGTAAGTGAAATTCATCCTAAATTTCGGGGACGAAATTTTCTAAGGGGAGAAGGTTGTGACGACCCGGATATGATTATGATAAACTATGTTTAAATCATGATTACCGTATGGGATGGGAATAATGTGTTATTAGAATATATAATGGTAAGCTATTATGTTTAGTCTAATCCTACCTTCATAACTTATGAAATATTGAATTAGTCACAAACACAAATTTGTGAAGTCTTCGGTAGGAATGTTCAAGTTCGGGACTAGTTTTGGCCACTATAATATGATAATTGACTTGAGGTGAAAACTAGATAGTTGTATATATATGAGTTAAGTTTGTAACACAATAAACGGTGTGTAAAATAAAGGTTCGAGGAAGGAGTTATGCTGAAATTACAAATAGGGGTAAAGTAGTCATATAGCTTTAAAGGATATTTTGTCTTATATGGCGACACATGTCCTATTTTGATTGGACCTTTGAGAGGTGACTTATGCCGACCTTAAAACCTTGAAATTACCTCCTCCTTCGGCCAAAATCAGGCATGAGATAGTTTGGCTTGAGGAGAGAGAATCGGGATGCTCGGGAAGTAGAAAGTGAGGAGAAAAATTGAGAAAAATCTGTAGTAAATTACGAAAAAGTCCCTAAGGTAATTCTATGCATAAATCTTGTTATTATTTTGGTATTATTGATTGAAATCATAGAAATCATTGATTTTTTATTAAAATTTCATGCCTTGGTGTATATGTACGGATAGATGCAAGTTTGAGTAAAGTTGAACGTGTAAATCATGTATATTGCTTCGATTGGAAACCTTATTTATTCAAACTTTTATAACTTTTTCTATATTTATTGGAATTGAATAATTCTATTTGGAGATGAAAATAGACTCATATATGTATAACATATCAGAATATTGTTTGAAAATACCAAGAAATGAATCTTTAGTGATAGCTTGAAGTTTAGGTATAAAATCTTCCCCAAAAGAGTAAGTATGCACACCATGTGTTCGATGTTTTGCTTGACATAGCAAATGAACCTTAAAAAAATATGAAACTTTAAATTTGTATTTTCAAATACGTTTATTGATGTTGGGTTAAATATCATATAAATTTATGATACAGAAAAATTATAAAAATTCTTGGAAGTTGACTGAACGATAAAGGAGCCTATAGGGCAGATTTGCTATGTAGCAAAGAAATGGGCATATCTTGCTTTAGGAAACTTGAAATGACATGTCTTATTTTGGATTGGTAACCCAATATGTTAAGGATGAAACTACTAAGAAGAAATTAAAATATATTTGGCTTATGATTTGGGTATGGTAAATATTTTACCATGAAGTTAGATTGGACTTCATTTACAATATATGATTTGAATGGGATTATATGATGCTTATGAATTGTGTTAAGTTTAAGTTATTCTTTGGATTGTTAATATCCTTATGATGATACTATTATTATAAGATTTTATATGTGAAAGGAAAGAAGAACTGGTTGAACAAGTGCCAGACAAAGGCACGGGAAAAACACATGAAGTGGACAAGGTGAGTGTACCCACTCGAAAGATGTGTATTATACATGGTTATGGAGATGATTTGAATATAATTAACGAGTAAGATGTATTACACACGGTTATGGGTATAGTCTGAATATCACTCACTGGTAGATGTATTATACATGGTTATGGATATGATCTTAATATCACTTATTGGTAAGATGTATTATACATGGTTACGGATATGATCAGAATAATATTGAATATGAATTTGTTCATTTCATTTTACCGAAATGGGAGGTTACTCCACAACCCGGAATAGGAGAGATTTTTCTATTAAAGACAAGGGGTTACTCCTCGACCAGGAATGTGAGAGAATTGTCTATTGCAGACAGGATATATGAATCACGATTCGAATAAGTTGGTTATTCTTTATGAATGAGCCGGATAAGTATATGATTGGTTATTCTTTATGAATGAGCGGGATAAGTATATAATTGGTAATTCCTTATGAAAGTATATAATTTGTAATTCCTTATGAATGAGCCGGATAAGTATATAATTGGTAATTCTGTATGAATTGGCTCGATATGTATGCATATATCATCACGGGGTTATGATTTATTGCATTTAATTTTATGCAATAGTGTAGTATTGATGCATTTGCTGAGCTATTTTTCTCACGGTTACTATAGTTATGTGTTTCAGGTAAATATGACGTCACTGCCAAATCTAGGAGGTTGGTGGGATTTGCAAGGGATGCATAAGACCATGATTTTGGTCAAACGTAAAAGGTGTACTTTAATCCTACTTATCTTTTCAGTAAGTTTGAATAAGCATAATTACCTCAAAAATTGTTAAAAGTTATAGTTTATGGATTCATGTTAATAACTGAAAAAGGATACTCGTGTTTATGGTTTGGTTAAGGTAATTATGATTTGAATCACTTTGACATTCAAACTTAATAATAAGTAACTGGGTTGTGTTGTGTCAAGTTTGTTATCAGAGCCTAGGTTTAGGAGGTTCTGGGGTGAAGAGAGCCTAGATTTGGCAGTGGAAGTAGAAATTATTTTGAGTCATAAGTAAATTCGCTTTTATTGATTAACATTTGTCAGTTATATATATATACATATATATATTATTGCACGGGATATGAAATGCAATGATCTTGCAGGAAAGGAAATAAGATGTTGAGGTTTATTCGGGGATGACAATGAATACAAGTATTTTAATATGAATCATTGCATTATTTTATATGTTGTAGGGACAAACATGTCATCGAAGAAAAATTTTAAAGATAAAAGGTGGTAAGAAAAATTATAAAGTATTGGAAGTGATATCTTCCTATACTGGTATATGTAGACTTGAGTCATGTTACGTACTAAGCCATGAATGGGTTCACTCCTCATCTGTATCGGAGATTGATGTACAGGAACCCATGTCCTACTAAAGGATAGGAAATGAGAAGAATTATTATTATATGATTATAATGGGACTTGAATTGTTATAGGGTGAATAAAATGAAGGTTCACATAGTAAAGGTTAAGTGAGAAGATTAGTAGTTGTATATGTTTAAAGTTAATATGTGAAATGGTCTGAAATATAATCTATCACAATCAATCCGAACATAGGTTCATAATATATTAGGATAAGTAAAAGAAAAGGGTAATTAGAGTTGAAATGTACTTCTTTAATAGTATGAGTATATGCAGTGGATATGGCTCTTGTGATGTTTTGCAATGCTTATAAGAATAGTAAAGTTGAGTCGAGGTGGCTAGGAGTTGGAAGTTTAAAAATATTTAGGAGTCATTTTAAGAATACGTGTTGTGTATAAGTGAGGGAAAGATCCTAGTCATATTTGAATATGAACAATTGATTTGGGTGGATATTGAGTTGTATTTGTCATTGTGTCGATGTGTTATCACTAAGGATATGTCATACAAAAAATATGGTTGACATTATAATGAGTCAATAGAAATATGTACAAGGACAATGTGTTGTGTGGAATACTATAATGTGATACATTAGGGTATTTGTACTGGTTACTTGAAAGAAATAAGACATAATAATTAGAAAAGTATTATGGGGCTGGTAGGCATGGTTAAGGTTTTAAGTGGAGATGTTACGTTCAACATCTAGGTTACGAAAACTGGTAAAGTTAGTAAATTAATGATGTTGCATAAGACTGTCATGTTATTAAGGATTGGGGTAAGATTATAATCGTAAAGTAATTGTGTTGAATAAATGACTTGTTAAGGTCATTGTATGTTTAGTTAAAGTCAAACACATGTATTTGGTATTGAATGGAAGATGAGAAGATGGCATATAATAAGCTAGTCTTGTAATATGATATTTATGAATTGAAATATTGAATGGAAGTTGGAGAAAGGAAATATAAGAAGTTAGTCCTGTAATAGAATATTTATTATTTGAAATATTACACGATAATAAGGATGGACCATAGGAATGAAGGTATGAAATAATATATGAGTTAGGAATTGACTTCCATTTATAAGAAATCATTAGAGGATTATTCTTACGTATCAGTGATAAATAAAATAAAGATGATATGAGAGAAGATTTGTCCGGCATGAGGAAATAGTATTCCCAATTGGTTGGTAAGTGAAATTCATCCTAAATTTCGGGGACGAAATTTTGTAAGGGGAGAAGGTTGTGACGACTCGAATATGATTATGATAAACTATGTTTAAATCATGCTTACCGTATGGGATGGGGATAATGTGTTATTAGAATATATAATGGTAAGCTATTATGTTTAGTCTAATCCTACCTTCATAACTTATGAAATATTGAATTAGTCACAAACACAAATTTGTGATGTTTTTGGTAGGAATGTTCAAGTTCGGGACTAGTTTTGTCCACTATAATATGATAACTGACTTGAGCTGAAAACTAGATAGTTGTAGATATATGAGTTAAGTTTGTAATACAACAAACGGTGAGTTAGGGGGAAGTATGTAACACCCCGTATTTTGAGAACTTAAATAATTATGTGATTAATTATTATGTTGGGATTAATTAAATTAATATGCGAGAATTAATTGGAAATTAATTCGGATTTAAAAATAAATATTAATTAGTGTGACAAGGGTTAATGCTTATTAATGAGAATTATTGAGTATTACTGGTGAACATGTAATATGTAATTAATGAATTTGGGAAATTATCGAGAAGGAAATATACGGTAGTTTGGTATATTAAGTCGGGACGCGCGTGTGAGTCATGTCAGAACTAATTGAATGGAATATAAAGGGAAATTATTCTTAAGTAACTCGTATGGTAATTTCGAGTGCGCCGTTGAGTCCGGGAGGGCGGAGATAGTCAGAAAACACTGCCCCGGTATTTTATTTAGACTTCGAGAGATTTTAGGCCAAACCGGCATCCCGTAGGGATAATTTTGTAATTTTATTTTTGGAGAAATTAAATGGACGAAAATTGGGAGTTTATTATATCAGTAACGAGAGGTTCATTAGGGTTAATATATACAAAAGTAAGGAACGGCCACAGAGTGTGTGAGGGAGAACAAATTCTAAGAAGGAAGGCCCAATTAGCATCAGCTTGCACAACCACCACCACCATCATGTAGATTGGAACAAGAGGAACACACCCATACCAACAACATCAAGAAATCAAACATTTAATTCAAGGCAAGTGTTTATTACTTTCTTTCCTTTAACAATAATCATGTTCATGTTAGTATATGTAAATTTGACAATGAATTACATTGAAATTGGGTGAAAATTTGGAGAAGTAATTTATGATTATGGACACACAGTTCAGTAGTTAATTCTTCATGTATGGAAGATAATTTAATATGAAATTAGAGTACAAATTGATGAACAAATCTGGGTTAATCAAGTTCTTTAAAGGGAAATTATGAAACTAGGGTTCTTATGATATAAATTGGGGATTTCGTTTTTACCTTATGATTTATAACGATTGAATGATCCTAAGATGTTAGAAATTGTGTAAGCATGTTGCGTTATTAATCAAAATAGTTACATTGAAGATTGAGTATGAATTATGAGGTTTTTGGTGCAAAAAAAATGGTAAAAACGTAATTGTTGAAGAATAAGTCAAACATGATAGGATCAGTTCGTTTTTCTTAAATAGGATCGGTTTGTTTTCTGATAGGATCAGTTTATTTTTATTTTAATAGGATCAGTTCGTTTTCGGAAGGTTCGATTCGGTTCGTTTTTCTGCAGACTTCTAGTGCTGCTGCAGAACTTTGGAGAACCTTTTGAATCTTAGATTGTGAGGTTAGGGAAGAATTGTCGTGCCCCGACTTAATTAAGTTAAACTCATCCTTATTAATTAGCGATAAATTGCCTTAAACAACAAACAATGCATTAATTTAAATCTCTAAGGAAAAATAGCATGAGTTATTTTTTTTAAGGTATGTGTAGATGAAAACATAACTACATTTACATGTAAGCTATAAGTACTACACAACTTTACATAACCAAGATCTTTAGTTTAATATTTACACAACAAGATTCTTGATATTCAAACCATACTATATATTCATCACTCTCCCGTTTTAAGGTCCTAACTTGGCAGTGAACTCCAACTGATAGGTGTACCTGAAACATAACATTATAGGAGTGTAAGCAACACAATCTTAGTGAATGACCATATTCCACACATATAACCAATCCAAATAACCATTTATATTTTCTAATGTTATAACCCACTAGGAATTGTATGACTCTCGGCAGCCTGGACCCGCCAGTCCAATTAACTCCCAGTTAATGGGGAACACCAAATCCCCTAATTAGGACCGAGTACAACAAACCGTTAAATTGGGATAACGAGGCCGCTGAATCCCGTAGGACCCACCAGTCCTTAACATTAGATAAAGGACTCACTAGTCCATATCATTATATAACATCGCTTCACATTTTTAATCACATGCATATGTTTCCTAAACACGACATCACTCCCATAAGCATTTTAACACATGTATTTAACTACACATTTTCATATGAACATATAAGTATCTATATTTCATAGGACAGGTCACTCACCTTGTATTTGGTGCTAATATTAATACCAAACTTCTTCCTTGGTATGGTAGTATTAGTTGCTTCCCCACCTAATAAGTCAATGTCATTAGTATTTGAATACACCGATTAACATCAAACCCAGTAATACATCACATCATTTGGTCAATCAGAAATAACTAAAGAGAAATTAAATATGATACTTCACATTTCTATAACACAAAATTAATTAGGGTTCTAACACAATTTATGGAATTAATTTACGAATTCGTTAGACAAAGCTATGCCCATTTTATTACAACCTTTTCCAAATCGTTTCTCAAGAAAAACAACAACACAACTTCAACTTTCTGCAATTTTCATAATTTTTATACAATATAACTTTGCATGATATTCCACCCAATAACAGTAAACATATTTAATTATACAAAATTAATGTTTCATAATTTTTAGGGCTCATTTTCTATGTCGAGCAAAACGTCAAACACCTGGTATGCATTATTGCTCCTTTAGGGCAGATTTTAAACCAAAACTTCAAACAAGCACCAAGGGTTCATTCCTTGGTATTTTTACACAATTTTCGGATATGTTATAAATATATTAGTATATTTTACTCTCCATCTTGAATCACTCAATTCCAATAAGTATTCCATGATTTATGCCATTTTTAGCATAACTAGGTCAAAATAGAACATTAAGGCATAACTTAACATTTTTAAGCATACATAACCTTGACCTTGGGTATAATTCATGGGAACATATAATAAACATGTTTTAGCATAAATATACATCATAATCATGAATTTTCTAAATCAAAATTCTTTACGAAAAGATGATGTAAATTTATGACTTTAAAGTATGCATTTACGATCCTAATTCCAGTTCTAACTTATGTTCTTAACCCATCCTTGTTCCAACACAATTCAGCAATATGGGTATCATTAAAATATATATCCAAATCAAAAATAAAAACATGCCACGTATAGAACTCATCCATGTAACCAACTTTAATAAAGATGTAATTACCTTACGAGGATTCCTCGATTTATAGAAATTTTCCAAAGATTCCTTCCTTAACTTTCTTCTCTTTCTCTCTCTTTAGGAAAAACTTGTTATTTCTAATGAGGAAGAAGACATGCCTCTCATTTATAATCAGAAATACGTTGTATAGTGGTCCAATAGCAATAGGGGCAGTGGTAACACGTGATTGGTTGGATCAAAGGTCGAATTAGACAATTCCATTAATGATGCATTTATCCCACCTTGATAAAATTACCATTACTCACTATCACAGGCCCCAATTTACTCCCTCTTTGTGTCTATGAGTAGATAAATTAAACATCTACAACTTTCATATTTTGTGTTTTCCCAAAATCATAAAATTAATACGCCTAATTTGGGCTCGAACGGGAAAGTAGCAATTTATCGAAAATCTCAAAACTTTCACATTTGGCAACCAAACATTGTCAATTTCGTATCAACACCCTAATTTACTTTTATAAACATAATCGTGCATTAAAAACATAATTTATTATTCATTTAGCCACATAACTAATCATATGTTCTAAACATGGTATCCCCGATCATAAGCTCAATTACCACCTAATGTAAACAACGCATATATCACATTAGCATGCATCCCCTAAACACGATAATTAACATGTTTAACACACATAACTAATTTATAACTTATAACTCCTAAGTTATAATTAATCATGTAATTAACCTTCCTAATCATGTTTTAGGGCCTTACAATTCTACCCCTCTTATAAAAATTTCGTCCTCAAAATTTAATGCATAAGAAACTTACCAAATATATGAGGATGTTGCTTCTTCATGTTATCCTCCCCTTCCCAGGTGGCATACTCCACATCCTGGCTTATCCACATCACTTTAACTAGTGAAATGGTTTTACTACGTAACACTTGCTCCTTTCAATCTACAATAGCAATTGGTTCCTCCACATAGGTTAAGTCATCTTGAAGCTCTATCGGTTGTGAGATAAACACATGTGAAGGATCGGGCACATACTTACGTAACATGGATATATGAAAAACATCGTGTATCCGGGACAATTCTGGTGGTAACGCCAATTTATAAGCTACAGCTCCAACCCGTTTCACTATCTCATAAGGGCCAATGTACCTAGGACTTAACTTTCCTTTATTCTCGAATCTCATAACCCCTCTCCAAGGAGAAACACGTAGGAATACTCGATCACCTTCCTCAAATTTCAATTATTTCCTTCGGTTGTTTGCATAACTTTTCTGTCTACTTTGCGCCACCTTTAAGTGATTATGGATAAGATTGATCTTTTCAATGATCTGCTGTACAATTTCTGGCCCAAGTAGTTTTCGTTCTCCTACTTCAGTCCAACACACCGGAGTTCTGCATTTTCTCCCATACAAAGCTTCATAAGGAGACATCTCAATACTCGAATGATAGCTATTATTATAAGCAAACTCTATTAGTGGCAAGTGTACATCCCAACTGCCCTTGAACTCCAATACATAAATTTGTAACATGTCGTCGAGTGTCTGGATTGTTTTTTCTGACTGCCCATTAGTCTGAGGAGGAAAAGCTGTATTAAATTTCAATTTGGTCCCCAAAGCTTGTTTAAAACTAGTCCAAAAATGAGAAGTGAACTTAGGATCTCGATCAAAAATAATAGAAACAGGTGCACCATGCAATCTAATAATCTCAATCACGTATATTTTTGCATATCTATCCATGGAGTAAGTAGCTTTAACAGGAAGAAAATATGCAGACTTAATCAACCTATCAACGACAACCCAAATAGAATCAAACCCTCGGGATGATTTTGGTAAACCTAGAACAAAATCTGTAGTAACATGTTCCCATTTCCACTCAGGAATAGGCAATGGTTGTAGTAAACCACTTGGCTTCTGATGCTCTACCTTCACCTATTGGCAAACTAGACATCTCGCAACAAAATCTGCAATGTCGTGTTTCATTCCCCACCACCAATAACATTGTTTCAAATCTCTATACAGTTTCGTGCTCCCTAGATTCATAGCATATAAAGAACAGTGCGCTTCCTCTAAAATTGTTCTTCTTAAATCAGGCACATTAGGTACACACAAGAAGTTACCGTACATAGCAATGCCATCATCCCAAGTAGAAAATTCATTTGCTTTACCCTTTTTCATATTATCTCTAACTTTCTCCAATTCTGCATCTCCTGCCTGTGCTTATTTTATCCAATCAATCAACGTGGGTCTAACATTTAAATGTTCTACTATTCCGTAAGGCTCATTCAAAGTTAATTCCACCCCCATTAAAGCTAACTATCTCAGCAGGTCAACTTAAATACAATAAATACAAGATACTATGCCTCGAGATTTTCTGCTCAAAGCATCGGTAATAACATTAGCTTTACCCGGATGGTGATGTATCGTGCAATCATAATCTTTTATAAGTTCCATCCACCTTCTTTGCCTCAAGTTCAAGTCTTTTTGAGTAAACAAGTATTTTAAGCTTTGATGGTCAGTAAAAATTTCAGAACTAACAACATATAAGTAATGTCTCCAGATCTGTAATGCAAAAACTACTGCAGCTAACTCGAGATCATGAGTAGGGTAGTTGCATTCATGTATCTTTAACTGTCAAGAAGCAAAAGCAATTACCTTTCCATGCTGCATTAATACACATCCAAGTCCTTGATACGAAGCATCACTATAAATAACTAAACCTTATGTACCTATTGGGATAGTCAATACTGGAGCTGATGTCAACTTACCCTTTAAATTTTCAAAGCTTTTATCATAATCACCACTCCACACAAACTTGTTCTCCTTCCTGGTAAGCTTAGTCAATGGCAATGCAATAGAAGAAAACCCCGGTATAAACCTTCTGTAATAGCCCGCCAATCCCAAAAAGCTACGTATTTTTGTCACACTAGTTGGCCTTTCCCAATTCGTTATTGCTTCTACCTTCTTGGGATCAACACAAATACCATCAGCAGAAATAACATGCCCCAAAAATACTACCCTGTCTAGCCAAAATTCACATTTAGAAAACTTAGCATACAACTGCTTCTCTCGCAAGGTCTATAAAATAACATGCAGGTGGTGTTCATGCTCATCCCTACTACGAGAATATATCAAAATATCATCAATGAAGACAATAACAAAAGAATCCACGTATGGGTGAAAAATATGGTTCATCAAATCCATGAATACAGCTGGTGCATTTGTTAACCAAAATGGCATGACAAGGAATTCATAATGTCCATACCTGGAACGAAAAGCAGTTTTAGAAATATCACAGTCTCTTACTTTCAATTGATGATATCCGAATATGAGATCGATCTTAGAAAACACTTTGGCTCCTTATAACGGATCAAACAAGCCATTAATTCAGAGTAGTGGATATTTGTTACGGATAGTCACCTTATTCAACTGATGATAATCGATGCATAGTCTCATGGTTCCATCTTTCTTTTTCACAAATAATACTAGGGCTACCCGCGGAGATATACTAAGCCTTATAAAACCACGATCTAACAAATCTTGCAACTGTATTTTAAGCTCCTTTAATTCTGCAGGTGCCATGTGATATGGTGCAACAGATATCGATGCGGTGCCTGGTACCAACTCAATCGTAAATTCTACCTTACGGTCTGGTGCTAACCCTGGGAGTTCTTCTGGGAAGACATCTGTAAACTCATTAACTACTAGTATATCTGATAGTTTTCCATCCTCTTTTCGTATGTCCACCACATGGGCAAGATAA
Organism: Sambucus nigra; assembly: GCA_949130495.1. Classification (NCBI taxonomy): domain Eukaryota; kingdom Viridiplantae; phylum Streptophyta; class Magnoliopsida; order Dipsacales; family Adoxaceae; genus Sambucus; species Sambucus nigra. The sequence continues at coordinate 370,662,982 of OX422212.1, forward strand.
CCATCACATCCTTTCCTTAGCAGTTCATGACATTTTGTAACAGAAATCAAACAAGTTGGAGTGACATGTCTTTCCCCAATAAATTTAAATTCAGGTTCACCCGGTAACTGAAACACTATCTCCTTTTTAAATCAATCTAAACATACATGATATGAGGCTAACCAATCCATACCCAATATCACATAAAAGTCATTCATATCGAGAGGTAATAAGTCAACTAGTAATTCTTTTTCACCCACTCGCACCACACACTCCCTATATACCCTCTCAATAAAAACCAACCCCCCCCCCCCCACTGGAGTAACAATAGCTAAACCAGAATCTAATGATGATAATAGTTTATTAAGATGCAACAGATAAAGCAAAGACACAAAAGAATGTGTATAATCAGGATCTATCAACACATAAGCATCCTTATCACCAATAGGAAGTGTACTTGTCACTACGTTAGGCATAGCTTGTGCATCTTGTTGGGTCAGTACAAACACTCTGCCTTGGCCTTGGTTTTAAGACACGCCTCATCTACCTCCCCTGTGTACTTTCGGTGTAGAAATCCTATCTCCTACTGTCACACTCCCAACTGAAGTTGTAGCTCCCATCGCTGGACAATTCTTTCGTAAGTGCCCCGGTTGATGATAATGGAAACACAAAGGTGTCGTCTCAGCTATTGTACACTCTCGAGATATGTGCCCTTGACCACCACATCTAAAACAAAACACGGCCGTCGATCCCATCGCAGATACATTTTCTGACCGACTCATCCCAGTCCTTCCACCTCGAGCCTGAAATCTTCCACGTGCACTTTTATTATTTTTAAATTTGTATCCCTTAGATACTCCTCGTGCTACACCTTGAGATAAGGTTCCCGTCTCCCATCCATATGACTTCGTACTCTCATATATAGCTTTCTTCGAATGTTCGGCTTGCATCTCCTTCATTGACTTTTCAGATACCATAGCTCTGTCCACCAGATCCACATAATCTGTGATCTTCATATTAGCAACCATATTTTTTATATCAACATTCAACCCAGACTGAAACCGATCACATTTACTTTCTTCTGTCCTCACCAAATCAAGTGCAAATCTGGATAAGGATATAAACAAATTTTCATACTCTGCCACCGTTCGGTTACCATGTTTCAGCATGATAAATTCCTCTTCTTTCTCCTTCGTGTAAAGCCTTGGGAAGTATTTTTCAAAGAACACATTCGCAAACCTCTCCCATGTAATTGGCGGAGGATTTGCTGGCACTACTCCCCCAATCGTAGTAAGTAACCTCTCTGTAGCATCCCACCATAACTTTGCATCATCCTCCAATCTAAAGGTTGCTAACAAAACCTTTTGTTCGTCTCGCACTTCCATCACCTTGAATATTGTTTCCATTTTTCGAATCCACCCCTCTGCCCCTAACGGATCCGTAGTCCCCGTAAATGCTGGAGGACTTAACTTCATGAATCTCTCATACAATTTATCCCTATCACCGCCATGTAATCCACCTCTTGCTTCTTACATTAATTGTGCCACAACACGTAATATTCTTCCCACATCATCAATAGGTTATTGTTGCACCTCTAGTTTATCCACTTCAATATGTCTATGTCCATGCTGACTATTAGGTACATAGGATGCCTCACCCTCTACTCAATCATACGGCTCCTGTGGATCCATCACTCACTGCAATATAATTAACTTAAACAAAATACAATAGCAGCAGTTTAATATTAACATTGTTAGTCAAAATTCAAACGCATAGAAAACTCATGTTCTAGTGTCCACTGCCAATCTAGACCCTCACACCCTGTCCAGAACCAAATAACCACGCTCTGATACCAAGTTGTCGCGCCCCGACTTAATTAAGTTAAACTCATCCTTGTTAATTAGCGATAAATTGCCTTAAACAATAAACAATGCTTTAATTTAAATCTCTGAAGAAAAATAGCATGAGATTTTTTTTTTAAGGTATGTGTAGATGAAAACATAACTACATTTACATGTAACCTATAAGTACTACACAACTTTACATAAACAAGATCTTTAGTTTAATATTTACATAACACGATTCTTGATATTCAAACCAAATTAGCTATTCGTTACTTCCCCGTTTTAAGGTCTTAACTTGGTAGTGAACTCCAACTGATAGGCGTACCTGAAACATAACATTAGTGAATGACCATATTCCACACATATAACCAATCCAAATGACCATTTTTATTTTCTAATGTTATAACCCAATAGGAATTGTATGACTCTCGCAAGCCTAGACCCGCCAGACAATTAACTCCCAGTTGATAGGGAACACCTAATCCCCTAATTAGGCCAGAGTACAACAAACCTTTAAATTGGGATAACGGGGACGCTGCATCCCGTAGGACCCATCAGTCCTAAACATTAGATAAAGGACTCACTAGTCCATATCATTATATAACATCGCTTAACATTTTTAATCACATGCATATGTTTCCTAAACACGACATCACTCCCATAAGCATTTTAACACATGTGTTTAACAAAACATTTCCATATGAACATAGAAGTATCTATACTTCATAGGACAGGTCACTTACCTTGGATTTGGTGTTAATATTAATACCAAACTACTCCCTTGGTATGGTAGTATTAGCTGCTTCCCCACCTAATAAGTCAATGTCATTAGTATTTGAATACACCGATTAACATCAAACCCAGTAATACATCACATCATTTGGTCAATCAGAAATAAATAAAGAGAAATTAAATATGATACTTCACATTTCTATAACACCAAATTAATTAGGGTTCTAACACAATTTACGAAATTAATTTACGAATTCGCTAGACAAAGCTATGCCCATTTTATTACAAGCTTTTCCAACTTGTTTCTCAAGAAAAACAACAACACAACTTCAACTTCCTGGAATTTTCATAATTTTTATACAACATAAAGTTGAATGATATTCCACCCAATAACAATAAACATATTTAATAATACAAAATTAATGTTTCATAATTTTTAGGGCTCATTTTCTATGTCGAGAAAAACGTCAAACACCTGGTATGCATTCTTGCTCCTTTAGGGCAGATTTTAAACCAAAACTTCAAACAATCACCAAGGGTTCATTCCTTGGTATTTTTACACAATTTTTGGGTATGTTATACATATATGAGTATATTTTACTCTACAGCTTGAATCACTCAATTCCAATAAGTATTCCATGATTTATGCCATTTTTAGCATAACTAGGTCAAAATAGAACATTAAGGCATAACTTAACATTTTTAAGCATACCTAACCTTGACCTTGGGTATAATTTATGGGAACATATAATAAACATGTTTTAGCAGAAATATACATCATAATCATGAATTTTCTAAATCAAAATAGTTTACGAAAAGATGATGTAAATTTATGACTTTAAAGTATGCATTTACGATCCTAGTTCCAGTTTTAACTTATGTTCTTAACCCATCCTTGTTCCAGCACAATTCATCAATATGGGTATCATTAAAATATATATCCAAATCAAAAATAAAAACATTCCAAGTATATAACTCATCCATGTGACCAACTTTAATAAAGATGTAATTACCTTACGAGGATTCCTCGATTTATAGAAATTTTCCAAAGATTTCTTCCTTAACTTTCTTCTCTTTCTCTCTCTTTAGGCAAAACTTGTTATTTCTAATGAGGAAGAAGACATGCCTCTCAATTATAATCAGAAATACATTGTATAGTGGTCCAATAGCAATAGGGGTAGTGGTAACACGTGATTGGTTGGATGAAAGGTCGAATTAGACAATTTCATTAATGACGCATTTGTCCCACCTTGGTAAAATTACCATTACTCACTATCACGGGCCCCAATTTACTCCCTCTTTTTGTCTATGAGTATATAAATTAAACATCTACAACTTTCATATTTTGTGTTTTCCCAAAATCATAAAATTAATACGCCTAATTTGGGCTCGAACAGGAAAGTAGCAATTTACCGAAAATCTCAAAACTTTCACATTTGGCGACCAAACATTGCCAATTTCATATCAACACCCTAATTTACTTTTATAAATGTAGTTATGCATTAAAAACATAATTTATTATGCATTTAGCCACATAACTAATCATATGTTCTAAACATGGTATCCCAAATCATAAGCTCAATTAGCACCATATGTAAACAACACATATATCACATGAGCATGCATCCCCTAAACATGATAATTAACATGTTTAACACTCATAACCAATTTATAACTTATAACTCCTAAGTTATAATTAATCATGTAATTAACCTTCCTAATCATGTTTTAGGGCCTTACAAGAATGATATCCTGGACCAGTGGAGTGTAGGGATCTTATCTACTTTCTTGATACGTAAATGTAGTGGTGCCCTTTGAGTGAGTAGAAATACTCGTGAGCGCTCAGTAATGAATCTAGCTATGAATTACTACTACGTAGATTATTCGGGATAAAATAAATATACTATACGTAGTTATGAGAGAATAATACGTATATAAATATATGTTTGGGTTGGGTGAATACCTATGAATTTTTAATAAGATGTGTGTATGCCTATTATATGATATTTTTGTTAAGTGAACTAATGGGTGATAACCCAGGGGTGCAAGGTTGTGTTGCTAAGTACACTAAAGCGTGATAATCCGGGGGTGTAAAGTTATTTATTAAGTGCACTAATGGGTGATGACTCGGGGGCTGCAAGAATATTTTATTGAGGGCGCTAATGGGTTATAACCCGGGGGTGTAGGGATATTTTTATAAGTGCACTAATGAGTGACAACCCGTGGGTGCATGATCATTTTATTTATAGCACTAATGGGGCTTAAACCGGGGGTGAAGGACTGGAATATATATGTATAGGTATGATATGACTATATGTATATATATATATATATATATATATATATATATATATGTATATTTATGAGAAGTTCTACTAAGAGAAACTAGTAGTTATGGCAACGAGGACAAATGAAATAATCTTAAAGAGACAAAGATTTAAATGCTTTAATAGTGAACATGAACGATAGTAAAATGTGATGGACTACTTATATGAGCGATATGGAAATACTACTGTTGAATGTAGATAGTGTTACATTGACTTTGAACTAGTTAACTTGGGTAGAATTACTAGTACTAGATAGAAGATGCTATAGGAGTGCATAATAGACGAGAGGTGAGAACTTCATATGAGAGCACGAATCTAACATGCACATAATACTTGCTTTAAGGCAGTTTTAAATAATTGCTAAAACATATTTTTACACATCGGACTCTGACCCGTCTCTTGCATCTCTTTTCTCTCTTGCTATATATATATGTATTATATCAGGTGCTCAACCACAGGGACACCAGATTTATAGACTTGGATTGCTTGGCGTGCTACGGCTGATGTGGAAGTTGTAGGTCTTTGCATTAGACGCTCCTATCATTTCTCTCAGTTATCTAGACTTTTCATTTAGGGCATGTGTCGCCCATTACTTAGAAATTTTATCAGAGATTGTATTCAGTTTACTTTCTATTCATTTTAGTTGGATTTAGTTTTACTATGGATCTGTGGTTTAGAGTTTTGAGCTGGAATATTTTATCCAGTCGTATTTATTTCAGTACGTGATTCAGATTCATTAATTATTTTATTCAGTTGAATGGTGAATCGATTTTATTTAAATTCTTGGACTTTATAAATATGATTTTTGGTTACAATTTAAGAAGAATGTATTTTGGCACTAGCTTAATTTATATTAAGTGATTAATAAAGTTAATGTTTTCGACAGTGATGCTAAGAATGAACCAACTGAACATTCTATTTTAAATTTTTTTAAAGGACTGATCACCCGATATTTAATTGGGCGGGGTATCACAAGTGGTATCATAGCATCAGGTTCTAGAGTCATTTAGGATCTGTGCGACTTATTGTGCTTTCAGCTTAGCGTCCTTTGATATAGAGCCTTATTTTTAGGACTGTTGTATTCTTATTTATCGGATCACGTCTTCAGCTATTTAAGATTTAACGATAAATATGGACTAATAAACTTATCTCCCGTCTCAGATGCCTCCTCGACGTGCACTGAGGAACATGAATGCTCATCCAGAGCCACAACCATCCCTAGCCCAGGGCATGATGAATACTACGGACGTTACTTCTATCGTTGCACAGGCAGTAAATGCAGCATTGGCAATGGTACAGCAGGCACCACCACAGGCACCAGTAGTGGCACCAGCACCTGTTCCCATTTTCCTACTGCATGGGAGAGAGTCAGGGATGTCTTTCAGAAGGAGCATCCTCCAGAGTTCTCAGGCACTTCTGATGTAGTGATGGCGAGTCAGTGGAAAAAGGATATACAGAGGCACCTTCGTATGTACAAGTGCACTGAGGTTCAGAGGCAAGTTTTGGATACCTTTAAGCTGACAGGGGTAGCCTTACACTGATGGGAGTCCACTACTACTTCAGAGGAGCGGGATTTGATGTCAATTACCGATTTCTGGGTGCGGTTCGACCTCAAGTACTTTCCTTCTGCCGTCAAGACAGAGATGAGACAAAAACTTTTAGACCTCACCCATGAAGGGAAGACAGTTGTGGAATATGAGGAGGAGTTAACTCGATTGACTAATATGGTACCGGACGAGGTGCCTACTTAGGCGAAACGAATCCAGATATTCATGGATCATTTGAATTGGAGGATACGACAACACCTTTTAGGTAAACTTTCCCTACATTCCTACGCAGATGTCCTAATTGCCTTATTACTACATTATCAGGACAACAGCTTCCATGCTAAGGGAAGCAAGCGGGGAGGAGAGCCCAGACAGTTGGGCAAGTCATGGGGAGGTAGTACTAGTGGGGCACCAGTTGATCAGAGTCAGAGGCAGGGTTCCCAGTAGGGGGATTCTGCTAAGAGGTTTCATTCAGTGGATTTCAAGCATGGTCACAGGGGATTCAGACAGGGCCAAGGTAGGGGTGGTAACGACTAGCAGGGCCGAGGTTACCAGGGATAGAAGTAAGGGAATTTCGCCAACAAATGTTATACTTGTGGCAAGACTGGCCATTAGAAACAGGATTGCCCCAATAGGGATAGGGTCCCTCGGCAGCAGGGTGACCACCAGGAGCCCCAGAGACCCATCTTTCCCGTCGCCCTACCAGCTGCAGTGCCAGTTCCAGCCTCGCTAATAGCTCCGGTGCAGCAGGGGAAACTTCAGTATGGACGGGTCTACAACCTCCATCAGGTCGTAGTCCCACAGGCTTCACCCGCGATTGAGGGTATGTTTTCTATTCAAGGAACTATGGGGCGTATTTTATTTGATATGGGGGGCACACATTATTTTATTTCCACGAGGTTTGCACGTGCTTTGGTATTATTAGATACAGTAGACAGGAAGAGGTCATGTTTATTGACGGGAGCGAGACTCGATGTGTTGACCCTTAACCCGCCGATCTCATTGTACTTGACACCAATCTATAGTAAGGGGCCTCACTGGCTCCTGCCCGGCATTCCATACTTTTTGAAGTAATGGTCTAAGTGCCTCCCTCCCCTACAGGATATATGGTATCGAGAGCCTTAAAAGGAGGCGCTCTTATAAAGTCATAACTCGATTTTGACATGAAAATAGGATATTTCGGACCTTTTCCTCATAGAACGAGAAGATCGATGCCACTATCGCCTCTTGGCTTTGCTTTAATTGAATACATTCGACTGGAAGGGAAGCGCACCTTGACTGTGCGTATCGCGATGCTCCTTGTTTTTCCTTATTATTAGAGAAAAGGGAAAGGGGTTCGTCTTGGCTTACCGTTACATGTATAGATTCTTCTTTGGGTAGTGGCTCACTGATTTTCTTTAAATGTCGAGGTGTGGGTATAAATATTACGAGACTTAATTTACCTGCCGACATGCTTGTATTAGAGATGTCCGAGTATGATGCGATTATCGGTATTGATTGGCTTGTTGCATATAGGGCCATGATCGATTATTTTAGTAGGAGTATTATTTTTGTTATACCTGGTTAGGAGATGTTTTTTATGATGATGCCTCGTTCTGAGGGAGGATCTTCCATGCATTTATATTATATAGAGTAAGAGACCTCTAAGGAGGTGGTGATACCTCTCGATTCAATACTAGTGCTTCGGGAGTTCGCTAATATGTTCGAGAATATTTCGGGATTGCTACCTAGCAGAGAGATAGAATTTGTTATAGATTTAACGCCGGGCACTCGGCCGATAGCCCGCACACCTTATCGTATGGCCCCAGTGGAGATGAGGGAGTTACGGGATCAGATAGAACGGCTGTTGGGTCAGGAGTTTATTCATAGGAGTACTTCACCTTGGGGTGCCCCAGTAATGTTCTTTAAAAAGAAATATGGATCGATATGGTTGTGTGTCAATTATCGTGAATGGAATAAGGTCACGATACGGAATAAACATCCATTGCCCCGAATCGATGACTTGTTCAACCAGTTGATAGGAGTTGCTTTCTTCTCAAAGATTGACTTGAGGTCGAGAAACCATCAGTTACGGATCAGGGAGCAGAATGTGTCGAAGACTGCCTTCTTGACGAGATATGGTTTCTACGAGTTTAGGGTTATGCCTTTTGGACTAACCAACGCCCCAGTCGTGTTTATGGACTTGATGAACAGGGTATCAGAGAGTTCCTGGATCAGTTTATTATTGTCTTCATAGATGACATCCTGATTTACTCTCAGATGGAAGAGGAGCATGCCAAACATTTGAGACACTGCGTCAGCACGAGTTGTATGCAACATATGAGAAATATGGAAGTTTAGTTTTTGGAGCATATTATTTCGGATAGAGGGATATCCGTAGATCCAGGGAAAGTGTCAATGGTGAGGGAGTAGGGATAGCCCACGACGTCGATGGAGATACGTAGTTTCTTGGGCCTAGCAGGACACTACAGTAGGTTTATTCAGGGATTCTCGAAGATAGCGAGTCCATTGACTCATTTGACTCGCAAAGGAGTGCCATTCACCTGGGATGATGCCTGTCAGTTGGCTTTTGATGAGCTGAAGGACAAGCTGACTTCAGCACCAGTGTTAGTACTGCCCAGGTCGAGAGTCAAGTATCTAGTCTACACTGGTGCGTCCTTATTAGGACTTGGGGTTGTGCTTCAACAGGAGGATCAGGATATAGCTTATGCTTCCCGAAAACTTAAGCCTCATGAGAAGAACTACCCGACACGCGACTTAGAGCTGGCTGCAGTCGTGTTTGCACTCAGGATTTGGAGGCATCACCTTTGGGGAGATCAGTTTCGCCTATTTATAGACCATAAGTCACTGCAGTATTTATTCATGCAGAGAGAGATGAATATGCGTCAACGAAGGTGGCTATAATTTGTAAAAGATTATCAATTTAAGATACACTACCACCCGGGAAAACCTAACGTAGTTGCAGATGCGTTGAGCCGTAGGCAAGTGGATGAGACACCTGAGGTGTGGAAGGCAAAATGGAAGGAGCTAGATTACCGGGATGCGATTGCCAGATAATTCATGTCAGTTATGATCGTCACACCAGAGATTAGGGGTGTTCTGAAAATCGACCGAACCGAAGGACCGAACCGAGCCGAGCCGAACCGCCTTATTTTTGTCGGGTTTTTTTATAGTCGGTTCGTTCCCGGGTTTTTTTTAAATCCGACTGAGTCGGTCCGGTCCTCGAATTTGGGCTTGACAGGGTCAGTCTGGACCGACCCGGACCGACAAGAATTAAATATATATTTTTTTAATATTTTATGTGTGTCGCTTATGCTGCTACTAGTGAGGTGTAAAATAAATAAAAGATGAAGGTTAACATAGTCAAAATGGTAAAATATCTAACTAAACAAAACCCTATACTATACCATCAGCCGTTTCTTTCTTACCACAAGATAAATACAAAAAAAAAGCTCTCTCTCTCTCACACATCTCACTGTGACACCCCACCTAATTAAATACCGGGCGATCACTCCTTTATTAAATTAAAATCAAGGTGACAGTTGGTTCATTCTTAGCATCACTGTCAAAAAATAATTTATCCAATTTAAACACCCTAAATAATTAAGCTAAGTGTCAAAACCATTTTAGACATAACTTTCCAAATTTTATTTCTATAAACCAACATTTAAACTTTATGAAATTCATAATTAAAGAATCACACAACAACTATACCGGAACAAACAATCCAATAATTAAACATCCATCACAGTAATTCCAACATTAAAACTTAAGGAAAACATCCTGACAGTAATGAATCCCAAAGAGTAAAATACTGGAAATAAATGAATCGCAATGTCCGCTAAACAACTGAATAATGGAAAGGGCGACACATGCCCAACTGAATAAATAGTGCTAGAAGTTGAATCAAGAAATGAGGTCGTCTAAGCAAGAGGCCTGCAACTCCCACCTAAGCTGCAGCGCGTTCCTTCCAAAGGATCATATGCAAGACGCCCCTATGGCTGGGCACCTGTGATATATACATATATATACAAGAGAGAAGAGAAAATGGAAATGGGTCAGAGACCGATTGTAAAAATGATTTAAAATTTGTTTAGCAAGTATTTAAAATGTTTACTGGCCAATGCAACAACATATTAGTGCGGCACTCCCTTGAGAAATTCTCACCTCTCTTCTAATGTGCACACCTATCGCACTAACCTTCCCAACGGTTTAACTTATCTTATCTTAGGTTACTCGTAAGATTTAAACTGACGAATTCAATTGTTTAAGAGGTAGATTTCATTTAATAACGAAGTTCCCATTTAACCTTTATTTACTTATAAAGTTTCCCGGTAATATTCTATACTTTCAAAACACATATTTCTCAATTGAAATCATTATTCTTATCTTACTTACCATAAACACAGGAGGTAATTCACATATTTCATAATTTAATATATATATTCAATACCCACATAATATATATATTCTAACAGCACCCCACATAAAAATTATGGTGCGGGCATACTCTGCTATCCAGTCCCCGTATAACTCGTACTAAGGGAAATACAAGTTTGGAATCACTCTCGAACTGTATTAACACAAACATGAATAATATTGAGGCGAAGTATAGAGTCCCAGTCTCTAAGAGGTCAGCACATGCCCCCACGTCTCTTAGGCCGTCTGACTATCGATCCGATTAGCCTGTACCAAAGGATCTCTATCTTCTAAGGTACGAGTCAATATCCCCCATAAAGGTCCCATCGAGATAAGACTGTCCCAGCGCGATAACCTTAGGGATAGCAAGTAGCGCGGGCATGATTTTTACACATTTATAATATATGCACAATCGCATAGTCATATATATATACAACACTTATTCACATTTCTCAATTTGGTGTACCCACAACCTATAATTATAACTTCTTATTCTGAAGACATTTTACTCACTTATCCCGTATAACGGACTCATATCGTTTATTACGGTTATCTCCCTCTCATGATCTTTAAAGTAACCTCACCGTCCTAAATACTTAAATCGTCACACCTATACAACCCCAAAAATCTTGTACTAATCTTAATTCCTCGAATACTAATTTTCCTCACTCAAATTTATCGATTTCTAAGATAGGGGTAAAAATAGGAATTTCCCTAAAAATTGAAAATCTTGCTCGAACCAGAATGGTTCTCGCTCGAACGACTTCGAGCGACTTGTCCATCTCGCTCGAACGACTTCGCGCGACATTGACATCTCGCTCGAACTACTTCGCGCGAACTGCACTGTTTCGTCTTCAACCTTTGGCAAATTCATTTTTCACCATTTTTAAGCCTAAAAACCTCTATAGTTTAATCCCAAACGTCTCCTCTTCAGTCCCAATCAATAATATCATGATTATATAACATTAATAACTTCCTAGAATCATTAATTCATCAAAAATCATTTAGATTACATGAAATCCCCAAATTAATTCGTAAGAACCCTAATTCCCAAATTTTCAATTAAAGAACCTAATCAACATCAATTCGTTCATCCATATTAAGTCCAAATTTCGTAATACAACCTCTACATATGAAGGGAATTTCCAGATTATCATTCATATCATTACTACATGCAATTTTCCTATCTCCAACATGGGTTTTCTTCTAAGAAACTCATCATAATCCACCCTAGACTAACATGAATGATGCATTAACGAAATTAAGAAAGATAAATACTTGCCTGTAGATTTCAGGGTTCTGATTTGTGGACAAATTTGGTGCGATTGCGTTCCCCATCGCGCGATCTACGCGTTGGTGGTGGTGGCGGTGCAACCGGATGAATTTTTGGCCTTGGATTGCTTGGAAAGCTTTCTACCTTCCTCTCTAATGGTTGTTCTAAGGTTGTGAGTCTGCTAACCCTAAAAGACCTTTCCAAATGGCTGACATAACCTAATAAATTTCGTGGGTTTAATTACCTAAAAATGCAAAAATGTCCAAAATGCCCTCCCGGGGTGCTAAATAGGCCTAAAAACGCCCCGAGATCCAAACTAAAACCCCGGGTACACTTTTCTGACTATCTCGACCCTTCCAAACACTTTGGCACACTCAAAATGACCATACGAGCGACTTATAATTTATTCACTTATATTAATCAATATTTAGTCCCGAAGCGACACGGGCGCGTCCCGACTTAAATTTCCAAAATTGTTATTTTATTCACTCATGACATTTAATAGTACCAATATTATATTACTTTACTCATTAGTAATATTCAACAAGTTTCCAATGATTACTAACTCTCGTCACGTTAGTAATTAAAAATATTTAACTTTCGGATTTATATTAAATTAATAACTCACATTAAATTTAATAAATCCCCAAATTTAGAAAGCATAAAAATACGTGGTATTACATACATCACACCAAGCCATCCAAATTCCAACCAAAATCCGTCGCCGCCGATGCTTGCTGCTGCCGTCGACGCTCACACAACCCGAGCCATACCTGATCGCTGTTGCCGCCTCCGATGGATGCTGCCGCTGCCGCAAATGACGATGGACGTTGTCGATGCCGACGCTGCCAAAGCCAATCAGGTATGTTTTTTTTTAATCTCTTGTTCTATTATTATCTATCGATTCCTATCCTATGCTTGTGAAGTTGTGAACCAACATATTCTATACCTGATATCTGTTGTATTGAATGCCCAAAGAAATTGTTTATTTATTAAGCAATATGATAATCATGGTTTTATTATGTTTTGGTTTGTTATTTTACAATGAATGTGTGTGTGGTGTGTATTTATAGGATTTTGTTCAAAAACAAAAACATTTTTGTTTAAAACAGTCCCGAAAAAAAAGTTAATATTTTTTTTAAATAATATAATTAATTAATCTTAAGACCGAAAAACTAAACCGAACCGACCTTGTAAAAAACCGAACCGAATAGGGCCGGTTAATCGACATTATCGGTCCGATCTTGGTACATTTTTTTAGAGGACCGACATAGTCGGTCCGATAAAAAAAAACTTCAAAACCAAACCGGACCGAACCGAACCGCGAACACCCCTACCAGAGATAGTGACGAGGGTGGTCCAGGCTCAGGCAGCAGATTCTCTTTGCAAGGATAGGATTAGATAGCTCTTAGCCGGTGGATCCGAGTCTTATTCGGTGAGTTTCGAGGGACGCTTGTGTTTCAATGGGAGACTTTGATTTCAGAGGGGGAGGACCTTCGACATGCAGTGATGACGGAGTCACATGGGTCCAGGTTTATGGTACATCCCGACGGGAATAAGATGTACCAAGATATGAGGCTACAGTGTTGGTGGAGTGGATGAAGAGGGATATCGCAGAGTTTGTATCCAAGTGTACCATTTGTCAGCTAGTAAAAGTGGACCATCAGAGACCATCAGTTTTACTTCAATCGTTAGAGATCCCTATGTGGAAATGAGAGGGCATTTCCATAGACTTTATTACTGGGATACCTACTTCGCAGAGGGGGCACTATTATATATGGGTCATTGTGGACCGATTGACAAAAGTAACCCATTTTCTCCCAGTTAAGACAAATTATGCAGCGGGACAGTATGCTCAGATATTTATTGTCGAGATAGTAAGACTGCATGGTGTGCCTCTTGATATCGTATCAGATAGAGATAATAAATATGTGCCTCATTTTTGGGAGAGTTTTTATGAAGCTATGGGTACCGAGTTGCACTTGAGTAGGGCGATCACCCGCAGACCGATGGGCAGACTGAACGTATTAATCAGATACTTGAGGATATATTACGCATGTGTATCCTTGACTTTGGGGGAATTTGAGAGCAGTACCTTTCAATGGTGGAGTTTGCTTACAACAACTCCTATCAGTTCACGATTGGCATGGCCCCATTCGAGGCATTATATGGGAGACCTTATCGTTCTCCAGTCTATTGGTTGGAGGTGGGGAACAATAAGTTACTTGGGCCAGAGGTAATTCAGGATACATCGAGCAGGATCGAGATAATTCAAAATCGCATACGGGTCGCCCAGGATAGACACGAAAGCTACGTCGATGCTAAGAGGTCCTTTAGAGAGTTCACAGTGGGGAACAAGTTTTGTTCAGAGTATCTCCTACTACGGGGGTGATGAGTTTCGAGAAAATTGGCTTCGAGATACGCAGGACCATTTCCTATTACTGAGAGGATCAAACCAGTTGCTTACAGACTTGGGTTGCCAGAGCACTTACACCGTATTCATGATGTGCTTCACATATCGTCACTGAGGCGGCATCTTCGGGATGAGTTGGCCCACTCTTACATCGCGATAGAGGAAATCGATTTGCAGCCCGATAGTTCTTATAAGGAGAGGCCAGTGGCTATCCTAGATCATAGTGAGAGGAGACTGAGGTCAAAGGTAGTTCCACTTGTGCGGGTTCACTGGCAGCATCACAATGTGGAGGAGTCCACTTGGGAGCGAGAGGTGGATATGCGTGAGAAGTATCCAGAGTTATTTGAACCAGGTATGCCTTACTTTTCGAATTTCAAAACGAAATTCCGTTATTAGGGGGGAAGTATGTAACACTCCGTATTTTGAGAACTTAAATAATTATGTGATTAATTATTATTGTGGGATTAATTAAATTAATATGCGAGAATTAATTGGTGATTAATCCGGATTTAAAAATAAATATTAACTAGTGTGACAAGGTTTAATACTTATTAATGAGAATTATTGAATATTACTGAGTGAATAAGTAATATGTAATTAATGAATGTGAGAAATTGTCGAGAATGAAATATACGGCAGTTTGGTATATTTAATCGGGACACGCGTGTAAGTCATGTCGGGACTAATTAGATGGAATATAAAGGTAAATTATTTTTAAGTAAATTGTATGGTAATTTTGAGTGTGTCGTTGAGTCCAGGAGGGTCGAGATAGTCAGAAATCACTACCCGGGTATTTTATTTAGACTCCAGGAGATTTTAGGCCAAACCGGCATCCCGTAGGGGTAATTTTGTAATTTTAATTTTTGGAGAAATTAAATGAACGAAAATTGGGAGTTTATTATATCAGTCACGAGAGGTTCATTAGGGTTGATATATAAAAAAGTAAGGAACGGCCACAGAGTGAGTGAGAGAGAACAAATTCCAAGAAGGAAGACCCAATTAGCACCACCTTGCACAACCACCACCACCATCGTGTAGATTGAAACAAGAGGAACACACCCATACCAACAACATCAAGAGATCATACATTTAATTTAAGGCAAGTGTTTATTACTTTCTTTCCTTTGGCAATAATCATGTTCATATTAGTATAGGTAAATTAGATAATTAATTACATTGAAATTGGGTGAAAATTTGGAGAAGTAATTTATGATTATGGACAGATGGTTCAGTAGTTAATTCCCTCATGTATGCAAGAGAATTTAATACGAAATTGGAGTACAAATTGATGAAAAAATCTGGGTTAATTAAGTTCTTTAATGGGAAATTGTGAAACAAGGGTTCTTATGATATAAATTGGGGATTTCGTTTTTACCTTATGATTTATAACGATTGAATGATCCTAGGATGTTAGAAATTGTGTAGACATATTGGGTTATTAATCAAAATAGTTAAATTGAAGATTGGGTATGAATTATGAGGTTTTGGGTGTAAAAAAATGGTAAAAACGTAACTGTTAAAGAACAAGTCTAACATGATAGGATAGGTTCATTTTTCTTAAATAGGATTGGTTCGTTTCCCGATAGGATCGGTTCGTTTTTATTTTAATAGGATCAGTTCATTTTCTTGAGGATCGGTTCGATTCGATTCATTTTTCTGCAAACTTCTAGTGCTGCTGCATAACCTTGGAGAACTTTTTGAATCTTAAATTGTGAGGTTAGGGAAGAATGATATCCTGGACCAGTAGAGTGTAGGGACCTTATCTACTGTCTTGATATGTAAATGTAGTGGTACCCTTCGAGTGAGGAGAAATACTCGTGAGCGCTCAGTAATGAATCTAGCTATGAATTACTACTACGTAGATTATTTGGGATAAAATAAATATATTATACGTAGTTTAAGAGAATAATACGTATATAAATATCTGTTTGGGTTTGGTGCATACCTATGAATTTTTAATAGGATGTGTGTATGCCTATTATATGATATTTTTGTTAAGTGCACTAATGGGTGATAACCAGGGGGTGCAAGGTTGTGTTGTTAAGTACACTAAAGGGTGATAATCCGGGGGTATAAAGTTATTTATTAAGTGCACTAATGGGTGATGACCCATGAGTGCAAGAATATTTATTGAGTACACTAATGGGTGATAGCCCAGGGGTGCAAGGATATTTTTATGAGTGAACTAATGGGTGATAACCCGAGGGTCATTTTATTTATAGCACTAATGGGGCTTAAACCGGGGGTGCAGGTCTGAAATATATATGTATAGGGATGATATGACTATATATATATGTATATTTATGAGAAGTTATACTAAGAGAAACTAGTAGTTATGGAAATGAGGACAAATGAAATAATCTTAATGAGATAAATATTTAAATGCTCTAATAGTGAACATGAACGGTAGTAAAATGTGATGTTCTACTTATTAGGTATTGTATGGGCGAAACGAGAATACTACTGTTGAATGTATATAATGTTACGTTGACTTTGAACTAGTTAACATGGGTAGAATTACTAGTACTAGATAGAAGATGCAATAGGAGTGCACAATAAAAGAGAGGTGAAAACTTCATGTGAGAGCACGAATCTAATATGCACATAATACTTGCTTTAAGGCAGTTTTAAATACTTGCTAAAATATATATGTGTGTGTGTGTGTGTGTGTGTGTGTGTGTGTGTGTGTGTGTGTGTGTGTGTGTTATATCAGGTGCTCCGCCTCAGGGACACCAGATTTAGAGACTTGGATTGCTTGGCGTGCTACGGCTGATGTGGAAGCTGTATGTCTTTGCATTAGATGCTCCTATCATTTCTCGCAATTATCTAGACTTTTCATTTAGGGCATGTGTCGCCCATTCCTCAGACATTTTATCAGAGATTGTATTCAGTTTACTTTCTATTCATTTTAATTCGATTTAGTTTTACTATGGATCTGTGGTTTAGAGTTTTGAACTGGAATGTTTTATCCAGTCGCATTTATTTCAGTACGTGATTCATATTCATTATTTATTTTATTCAGTTGAATGGTGAATGGTGAATGGATTTTATTTAAAATCTTGGACTTTATAAATATGATTTTTGGTTACAATTTAAGAAGGAAGGTATTTCGCACTAGCTTAATTTATATTAGGTGATTAATAAAGTTAATGTTTTTGATAGTGATGTTAAGAATGAACCAACCGAACATTCTGTTTTAAAATTTTATAAAGGACTGATCACCCGATATTTAATTGGGTGGGGTGTCACGTGGACGTAGTATCCCTTTGCAGTGAAATGGTTTATTCCTTTATTCTCAAAGAAGAAAGTTTCATTGAAAATGATCCTATTTACTTCGAAATTTAATCTTCAAGCGATGATAACTCAACTTTTGAGATTGAATTTCTTTCCTCCACATATTTATTATATATCGTCGAACCGATACAAGTATCCAATGAATCGGTTCAAAACTTTAAACTGTTAAACCCTTTCACCAATAAAGAGTACTGGCTCGAGTTGTTTTCCATGAAGGAAGTTTTACCTCTATGTGCACCACCCCCATTCCAATTGCAAAATCTTTGGGAGAAAATTATGTTTTTTTAGATCCCACGTGTATTCATCCCCCGTTCAATCCAAACTCCCAGTCATCCCCCTCAAAATTTTAATTGATGATGGTTCATTTCTTCCGCCTTACACATGCCTTCTATTGTTTGAACAAAATCTCTATTTTTCGGAAGGTATGCATGAAATCGAGGGATCGTCAATTATCCCTCAAACTCAAATCAATATGTGGGCGGACTCTCAAAAATTTTAACTCCTTTTGTATAGTTAATTGAGTAATTAAAATTTAGATTGTACATAGTTAATTCCTTTTATTATTTATTTACGTGTAGCTTTTAGTGTAATTAATTTATTTTTTCTTTATTTTACACAGACTCATCCGCACTTTTATGCATATATTTTTCATTTTTTTTGTGTGTGTATGCGTGTGTGTGTGTCACTCATTGCGAATCCCATACTTACGTTAGTACTTTTTATTGTATAATTTTTATATTTATATATACTTATTTCATCCATACTTTAATATTTTTGTAATGTTTATACTTCTCTCTCTCTCTCTCTCTCTCTCTCTCTCTCTCTCTCTCTCTCTCTATATATATATATATATATATATATATATATATATATATATATATATATATATCATTTTTCATTTAGAGCTTTTCTTTATTTTTAATTTAATTTTTTTTAAGTCCCCCTCTCACTTTCCCATTACAACTAGAGTAGGCTAAAAAGAAAAAGTTAATGCAAGTAGGTCTTAAGCAAATAAAAGAAAAGGAAATAGTCTTTGTTTTCAAGGCATAACAAGCAGGGGTATGTTGGCATAACAAAATAAGCATGTGTTTGTTTTGGGGGAGAGCGGGCCTTTATTTAAAAAAAAAGTAGGCCATGCAAATATACAAGCACACCTTTTCAACAATTAAGGCAAAGAAGAGTAGACCAAACTAATGTAGCAGGTCCTTTTTTTTAACAAGTTTTTGTAATCTTTGTAGGCTATAATGTAGTTTTTGCGAGCTAAAAAAAAGTGTGTCTCTTATAGTAGCAGGTGTATTGCTTCTAAAAAGGGAGTGGTCTTTATAAGACTTTTGCTAAAAACAAGGGCCCAGTCAATCGGGGTCTCACCCATGATTGACCGGTGGGTTGTTCGAAGCAGGTTTGCCTTTCTTCCCTAGCTCCACAATAAAAATCGAAATCGCGGCCAACCGGTTCTAAGGCTCCACGCCCACTGTCTCAGACCCAAGGCAATTTCAGAAATTACGATCGACCGGACGCCCACCCGCGGTCGATCGGGGTCAGCTATGCCTTTTTTCACTTCGTATCCTCTGATTCCCATGCACCACCCCTCAACTATCCCCCCCCCCCCCCCCCCCTCCATTTTTTGCCTTGTTTTTTATCCCCACCCAACTTCAATCTAGATTTAACCCTTTATAGACAACAAAGGGTATAAATTCTTCCTATCTAACTTGTCTAATTTGTGTTGTTGGTTGATAATTCTCATGATTATGGAGTTTTATATATGTTTTGACACTTTGAGAAGTTCATTATTAGGTGTGTCCCAGTTTTTGTTCCAACTGGATTTTATGCTTAATTGTTAATTAACATCCATTAATGAACACAATTGTTGTTTCTTCATGAATGGGGTACATTGTTGGTTCAAATGACACTCACACATCCTTATACCACATTGTGCACACCAAGTGTTTGCTAAAATACCTAAATCAATTTTTTTTTAGATTTTTAGCGTGCACTTGCATATTTTTCACTCATTGTCGCACCCCGACACTTTTTGTCGCAATGTGGTATCTTTTCACCCGATTTCACACACTTGCACACGCCATTTCAACTTGTTCACTGACTAACTTTAATTGCGCTTTACAATTTTTCGTCTTGCCTAATTATTGCTTTATAGGTTGAAATGGCCGCAATAAAAAAAAGTATGACTCGATCAAGTCTATACCATCTCGGGGATTCAAGGGGTTGTGTTGTGAAAGGGGAAAAAGTGGTTTCATGCTTATTTCCAGACTCAACAAAGGTCGTTGGCCTACCATTGTGCATGGAACCTTGATATGTGTTGGATGTGGGGAGTAAAAATATGCATCGGGATCCTCTGGTTGTCCCGATTTTTGAGTGTATTGTTGTAATGGGAATTTTTTTTCTTCCTTTATTTCTATTAGTATTGTTTTGTATAAAGTTTTTGGGTGAAATTATGAGATTAGAAATAATGACATAGTTGTTGGTTATTTATCGGATTTTGATGCGTGTCACCCTCCATTTTTATAAAATCAAATGTTCACCGTCAATTTATCTAGTATTTGCACTTCAGCCCCTCTATATTGTTGTGACTTATGACATGATTTCTTTTAACTTAATATTTGTGTAAATATTTTTGTTTTTCTTTTGTTTGTATAAGGCTCACATTGACCACCTCGGGGATCGCTATAAATTGGGGTGATTTATTTTGATCCCTCGCTTTTTCATAGTGACTTTAATTTCGTTGGGGACAATGTGTGTTTCAAGTTAGGGTGTGTGTGTGTGTGATTATTAATCTCAATTTCTATTTTATCATCGTGAGCCAAGTTTATATTTATTAATTTTTTTAAAAATCAAAAAATTCAAAAATTATTTTCTTTATTTCTTTTCTCTTTATTGGTCATTTTGCCCCAATTTCCTATGATAAATGTAATAATTGCCCGATCCAATAGAAAATTCAACGATGCATGTTCTCGATTTTAGAAGTTGTTAGATTTTAGTCCCCAAATCATTGATATTATGAATAACTTTATGAATTAAACTTTAATACCATGAGCACATGCACTTTTCTTACTTTATTGATTTGATTTAAGATTTTGTAACTCGGTAATCTTTTGTTGTATTGTATATACTTACATAAGAAAGACTCAAGATATACCTTCATTTGTGAGTGTTATACACTACTTTTTCTTTATTGAAAACGTGAAAGTCGTCGGTAATCTCACTATTCTTTCATTTGATCGTTCATTAATTGAGTTCATTTATGAAATGTGCTACTTAAGCATGATTTTTAAAGTTGTTTTGACTCGAGAACTTTAGGAAATGATCATAGGCCCTCTTTGTTATATCACCTATATTGGCCTTGACCTCACTTTAAATATTTTCCCTCATCAACCTCTTTGAGCCTTAATATAGCTTTTCCTTTCATAACCCCAAATCCCATAACCAACTCCACATTGGAGTTGTAAACCATACATCTTACCTTTCATACCTTTGTTTGGAATAATACTTGGGATTGAATGACGTTTGTGTTACGTGGTTACAATTAAGCATATGAGAGTGAAAGTGTGAAGAAAAAAATGTAGTGAAAAAAAATAATAGAAAACAAAAATAAAAAGAAGAGAAAAAGAAGAAAAAAAAGAACGAGAAAATTGTATATGTTGTATATAGTGTTCAATAATCTTTGTCTCTTTCCATTGACATATCCAATGCCTTTTAAGGAATTCATTTTTCGATTTTCAAAAATTTCCTACAATTTTTCATTATCCCAAGTTTTTCATCCCCGGACAACTTTGAATCCATATATAATCATTTCATTTCATAACCTCAAATCCAAACTTACATTGCAACCCTAAAAAATCCTATGTGATCCTAGGGTGAATTCAATTCAAAAGTTTAAATAGTTGCGATAATCTCTGAAAATATATTTCGCCTCCTTTAATGATGGTATCTTTCATTGAGATTACATGTTTTTATTTTTATATATAGCATTCTTCTTTAGTGACATGCACGTGACCTTGTTTCCATTTCCATTTACTATTTATGCCTGCATGTCTCGTGTATTACCTCCCATTCATAATAATTTCATTTGTTGAGCGTAATGCCCAGTGATGATTGACATATGTGCACGTTTTAATATTTATTATACGATTTATATAAGTTTTTTTCCAAATCATACTTTGCATGTGCTCGCTCCCCTCCCACTTTTAAGGTTTCAATTCTATAAAGTTCGTTCTATAATGTTAATAACTACGGACTTTTGAGTGAATTCGTTCACTATGCTAATAACGTGTTCGAAATCTTCTTCGTTATTATTGGGCTTTTCTCATGTGGGTGGGCATGTTTTGAGGAAATTTGATATTTGTGGGTTTCATCCCTGAAAAACCTCACGAGACAACAATCGTCCACTAGGGTAACCTAGGGGTTTAAGGGCTTATTGCATATGCTAAATATAATCGTTTGCCCGCGAAAGTGGTATTTATCTCATTTATTATGGTTTACTTGTAGTTCTTCTTTCTTTCTATTTCATTGCTAGGGACTATCAATATGTAAGTTAAGGGGTGTGATTCGGCTCGAATATTACATATATTCACCCTATTTACTTATGAATTTTAGCCCCTCTCGGGTACCTTAATTCATATATTTATGTTCGTTAACCAGACAAACTCTATTCTATATGTTTACATATTTTGTGAGGTATGATTGATCTTTTGTAGGTATTACGGTGCTTAGTGTGAAGTTCGATAGCATTCCGAGAAAGTTTCATCGATAATTGCACATATAAGGGTATTTTAGTAATTTTATAATTTGGGTTTCTGTACCAATGTCTTCACAAAAGTTGAAGTCCTCTGATTCGTCTTCGCGTGGCAATTGACGATGGACGATTCGGATCAATAACGAAGAAGTTACGGGACTTCTCGCGGAGGAAGGACAACACCAAACCACTTAGGACAAATCATTTTCTTTTCTTTTATCTCTATTTCTTTTACCACTTACTACATAAGTGGGTTCTTGGTATTTAAAGACATATATTTTATTATCTTATTTTTATCATCTTTTTAGTAGTTAGGTAGAGGAAGAAGGGTTTGGAGGAGATTTTTGGGCTTTGCGTCTCTCTCTCCTAGGGTTTCACCCAAATGGGTTTGTAAGTTACTATTCATCATCTATCTTTTTAAATCCAAGCTTCCATTGTTGTTTTTCTTGCTTTGTTATTTGTTTACTTGCTTTGTAACCTATATTTAATTGTTTTCCTTACTTTCTTGCATTTAAATACATGTCTTCCATTATGTTGTGTAGCTAATTTAGTTTAGGTTGTGATTGATTGAACTCACCTTGGGTTGATTTGGTTGATTTGCTATGGTGATGGGTTTTATGAGTTTAATTAGATTGGGTTGTTATTGTTATTATAACTAGGATATTTTAACAGGGTATATCATATATGCTCCGTATTTACGACCTTGTGTGTGTAATTTTAGGGGGTATTTGTTGACGCCAAAATTATAGTACACTTTTATGACGATTTAGGGGTGACAACTCTAGATTTAATTAATTATTGAAATGAGACTCAATCTTGTTAAACTTGTCTTCCCATGTAACCATATTTACCAATTAACTCGAGGTGAGGGATATTAGTCGCAATCTATAGTTTTTACTCATTTTGTTAATCTAAGTTTCAATACATGCCTAGTTTAATGATTTACTCACATATCATATTTTACACTTTTATTTATGAAGTATTAAATTAATAGAATTTTAAAAACTAGCCTTTGTTAATTCGATACTCGAACTGGCCACTATACTCCCATAAAGGGTGTACTCAATAGTTTAGGTTTTTGTATTAAGGCGGGTGAAATGAACTCAACGATTGACGTACTGACACTGTGTTAATTTTCACCCTTGACCAGTAAACCATTGCAATGTTGACAACACAACATATTGAGCCTGATTTTTGTTTGAAACGTTGAGAGTAAGTTGAGTAGATGTTTAACATATGAGTACAAATGTATTAAATGAAAGAGATTTAACCCATTAAAAATTAACAACGAAACAAATTGTATTAAACTCTGATGGATATTCTGACCACGAGCCTTGTATGCAACCTCACTTGCAGCAATCACGTATTCCTTTGCTGAACTCATGGCCTAACTTAGCCTCCACCGTGACCCATTCAGATTATAAAATTCAAAATCGTCACCACGGTTGGCAAGTTCGACGATCGCGGATGTTCCGTTACAGTCCTCTTCGTTTCTCATATTCATTTTACGCTACAAGGTATAATCCTTTTTCAAATTTCTCTTACTAAATGGTTATCTTCTTGTAACTTAATAATCTTAATTAATGTTAAACAACTTTTAATCACAACTAGTTTAACTTCTCTAAAATTCACCATTTTTATTATATTTTCACTTTAAAATTATTTTCAATATAACTTTAATAACCATATTTATTAAACATTCACATCAATACACTACAAATCTGTCCAAATAAAATGCAATATTGTACAAAACTCAAATTATTAAATAATAAATACTATTTAGGCCATTATTATAACTCAAAGTTATTACATAAAAATAGATAAGTCATGACACATTTAACATTTAAAAACACGATATTTTTTAATAGATATTGCGTCTGACATCAAATTATATCACATATGGTTGTCACACACGTAGTCCCTTAAATGGGTTGGAACATTAAGTAACTACCTTAATAGCATAATACTAATTCTTAAGGAATATATTTAAACTTATCTTTAAAGAGTGAGATATATTAGAGATAAATATGATGTATGTTAATTCCCTTAAGACACTTTCGCTTTCTCTTTGCCACATAAATTTTCATGTGTGAATTTTCATATGTTAGTAATATTTTACATTATAATATGTATTATTAATATACATTAGGGAAAAACTTACTCCACATACACATTCTCATAATGTGTGTTAGTATAATTTGTTCATGTTTATTTCACAAACAATTTTATAACTGTTTTAAATAAGCAATATACATTAAACCAGGTCCATCTTGAAATGTACTACCATATATTTTTAGTTTAATATAAATTGCTTCAAAGCCATGTAATGCAAAGTATTTTTACCGACCATATATGTAAATGGATTTTTATTGTAAAATTAATCCCTTTTGTATACATAACAAGACGTTAATTGTGAAAAATAGAGAAATATGTGCGAGTAAATGACCCACAATTTATATAAACAATAAGTAAGTTTTATATGAAGTGCGGATGTATATTGTGGCGGAATTATCTGAGTTATCTGACCATATTAGAATAGCCGACACCAGTCCAGGAGCTCAAATAAAGGATCATAATTTGAGGATAAGAATTAGAGAGAATACAATATGAGAGGATATCGGGCTTGGAGATGTTCAATCATATCTTAATTACATCCAGGAGTCCTACACGACTTATCCTCTTTCTATTCTCTATAAAAGTAATCCTTACCCATGGGAAAAAGGGAATGTAATTCTTGTTATTGTGATTAATTAATAAAAAAATATAGGATAGCTCCAGGGACATAGGCACAATGTTGAACCACGTATATCTTGTTCTGTGTGATTGTGTGAGTTTTATTTAGTGTTCGACTCTGTCTGATTGGAAATAATCTAAGTAGGATTTTACCACCTACAATTGACGACGTATGTGGGATCGAGTTTTTTTTCTCAACCCACTAGATCCAACGTGCAACCGTGTCTCACCTGCATAGTGGACCTCTGTTGTTCAACAACAATCATTAAAAGGATCCCCCCAACACCTAGAGTCGAGTCTAAGGTCCACCCCAGCAGGAGTTGCAACAATCCAAACTTATGCTACAATCCCCAGTGAGTAATACACTGAGCAAGGCAACGAACATCCCAGATCTCGTGGTTTATCGATGCTTATGAATGACTACTCTGTCAATAGGAGGAAGTGAAGAGGAGGAGGAAGCACATGTACAATGTCACCTTGAAAAAATAGAGCAAAAGATCCACGGAGACAAACACAAGCGCCATGCTCGAACCCCTAGCCCTAAGGCGCGTAAAACTTACAGTCGAGGAAGGATTTCATAGTGTGATAAACACTCACATGCAGGAGTCCGCCGACATGACGACGTCGGGAAGGAGGTCATCGTAAGATTATCTATGTGATCTCATTTAGAGAGAGTTGGACAAGCATCATATCCATCGTGGGGTAGGCCCATTAAGGAACTGCCCAGAAAAACCCTCATTAGTCAGATGAAGTTCCCCTTTTCAAGGTCAATTGAGGAACTATAACCTCCAAAGAAGTTCGTCACTCTTAGATTCAAAATCTATAATGGAAAAACTGATCCCATCGATAATATTCATCAGTATCAGCAGACGATCACCTTATGCAACACTAATGACACTATATATATCATATGCTCCCCTCTAGTCCGGAGGATATTGCACAAAAATTATTCAAAAAACTCCCACACAATTCGATGAATAGTTTCAATCAATGTTCGGTTCATCACCAAAAGTGTCCATCCTAAAATGATGGACTCACTTCTAACCATGAGGAAGAAGCCCCGAGAAACCTTGTGAAATTACACTAGATGATACTAAGACACTTATAACAAAGTCTAAGAATCTTTCGAACAGGTCGTCGTGGCATTGTTCAAGATTGGGCTGCCTGATAACTCTATAATGCACAAGTCTTTCACAAAAAAATTAGGCCAATACTATTGATGATATCATGTCAAGGATAGTTTAATATGCAAAGGTGGAAAAAGTAGTCTCTAGTACCCAACATGACAACGGTCGTTCGAAATCGACCAATAACGGTGACAAGAAGAATGTCCCCAAGAAAGGGGTAAAAAAACAAATGGTGGATTTTAAGAAAAATGACAAGGCAGACCATACTAAATCTTACCATGCGATTAACATTATTTTTAATGGGTCCATTTATAAGCAACTGAATAAAATCAAAAATCAAAAATTCCTTAATTGGTCGAAAAAAAATGATGGGAGATCCGTCGAAAAGGAACACCGCAGTTAGATGCATCTATCACAAGGATCATGGGCGCAAAATAGAGAATTGCAATGCTTTTAAGTCCCAGTTAGAAGAGTTGACCCAGGCAGACCACCTGAATGATTATGGGGAGAAAAATGGTGCAAAGTCCACCGTGACGATGACCAAAAGCCTAATAATGTCATAAACGACGAGATAGGACACGAGTTCGTAGTCATCCATAGTGCTTCGAGTCTGAACCAAATCTAAGGCAATGTCGTTCGAATGGAATTAAAAAAAGTCACCACGGTGATGGAGGCTTTTCAAATTGATCCCGCCCAAACTCCAACAAGCAAATGCTAATGTCTGAAAGACATCAACTACAACAAACATGTATTGTTTACAGAGAAAAACCTTGTCGGAGTCGTAATTTTGCATCATGATGTGCTAGTAATCACTCTGTGGATTATTAACTGGTATATGGATAAGTTACTGGTCGACCTGGGGAGTTCCTCAGAAGTCATGTTCCTGAAGTGATTCCACAAGCTCTATCTCAAGATGGAGGATTTAAAATAAACGACAACCTTTTTGGTCGAATTTAATATAATAATGACCTTGCCGCTAAGAAAAGTAGTTATGCCTATCCGAACTGGGAACATCTCAAAGCTAATAGAATTCCTAATTGTGGACATTGACACTACTTGCGATGCCATCCTCGGACAAGAACGAGCTAATGTAATAAATATTGTCCCCTCCACCTATCACCAGAAACTCAAATATGTCACTGACCGGGGGATAATGGAAATAAAGGAAAATCAGGTCGTCGCTCGACAATATTTTATTCCTGCCATCAGGCCTAAGCAAAAAAAAAAAAATAAAGGGAAAAATAGTCATGAATGAGACGATCAAGGACGGGGCTACTCCATCCAAGTAACAATTAAAGTATAGAAGGCAGGGGGTGGAAGAAACTTGCGTAGCCCCCATAGATAGAGTCATGGATCCCTTACAAAAGGCGATGTTCGACGACTCACACCCAAAAAAGAAGTTTATGGTTAATAACTCGCTTACCAATAAAGAAAAGAATAATTAATATCTCTGCTCAAAGATAATCAATACGCATTTGCTTGAGAGCCTGACGATATGCATGAGATTGATCCCGAAATCATGTGCTATCAACTTTATATTGGCCTAACATTCTTGCCAATCATAAAAAAGGTTCATTGAACAGTCCTAGAAAAGTCAAAGTCTATGGAAGAAAAAATAAGGAAACTTCTTAAGGCAAGGTCCATTAAAGAAGTTCAAATCCACAAATGGCTATCCAAATAAGTGGTCATAAAGAAAAGTAATGGAAAGTTGTAACACCCCGCCCGCCCGGGGAGAGCGAACGGAGCGCTAATACGATAAAATAAATCCAAATCCACAAGTGACAAGGTATAGAGCATCTCAATAAACCCAAAATAATATAAACCCACTAATCTCAATCTCTTCAATTACAACAAGAATCTCGAATTAAAATTACAACTATCTAACTCGAATAAAAATACAAATCTCCAATGCTCTATACAACAAAATAAATAATACAAATCTTCCAAAAATATTTTTTCCAAAATAATCCACGCTAAAAATCATCCCAATTGGTCCATAGCGCTCATATCCACACCAACCTGCCAACTAAAAGAAAATATGGGGAAGTACACAATACGACATGAAAGATGCTCAACAATTATACTAACGATGAACAAAGCGTAACAACACGAGTACGAATATTCAAATCAAAATGCAAATCTCAAAGCATTTATCAATATAATTTCTCAACAACACTTTAACCGGGTCACCAGGCCTCACCACATCCGTATAAGCTTTATCAAGCCATAGCCTGGGAAACAGGAATTTTGGCGGGTGCCCAACATCCGTGCCATATTAAAATCTGATGACAACGTACTCATCAACAATATAATGATACCACATGAATCAAAATAATTTCAACAATTATTTTCCAGATTTCAATGAATTTATCAATTCAAATATGAGTTCAATTAACAAGAATTCAAAGAGAATGACACTCGCGAGATTTAAGGAGCATATTGTGTAAAACCCTATACCTCAAACCATGATTAGAAACCAATGATCACATCCTCAAGAATTGTCATGAATGAATGTGAGTATAAATAATAGCGACAGTTTGTAAAGTGAAAACGGAGGATCTCTAGTAGTTAGTAGTACTAACGTGGGAAATTGTGTGGCAAGTTATAACACTCTGTTAATTAAAAGCAGTTGGGAATTGAATTGGTTATCGCAGTAATGTAAAATTTGGTATCGGCCTAGTTAGATAATGGGAACAACTAGAATGGGTACGGGTACGATAGGAGTGCACAATTATTTGAGAGGTGAGGAGCTCGTGTGAGTGCACCCACTATCATGTACTTTACATTCACTGTTTAATGATATTAAACACTTGCAAATTTTTAAATTATTTTCACAATCGGGCTCTGACCCGTTTGCTTTCAAATCTATTTTTGTAAAAACCTTTTAGGTGCCCAGCCACAAGGACACCATGCATAGGAGTTCTATTCAGGTGACGTTCTGTAGTTGCTGGGAAAGTTACAGGACTTTGACAGTAGACGCCTCCATTTCTGATCTTGACTCCATTATCAGTTTTTATCATTTATTGGGCATGTCGCCCATTCCTTTTAGAGACATCTGTAACACCCCCGCGTAATTTTGGGGTATTTACGAAATAAATAGGAAAAATAAATTTTGAGATAATATTATTTTTATTGCTCAAATATGTTGGTTATTATTTTTAAAGGCGATAATTTCAAACGGTTTCGAAATCGGAATTAAAATAGAGTGTTAATTGAATTTTTATTATATAGAAGAGTCCTTAAAATATAAAACTCTCCTAGAGTCCTCAAAACTTAAAACTCTCTAGAAAAAAATATTTAAAAATATTAAACTGTCCGATCGAGCCGAATTTTTTTTTGTAGCTTCCTCTCGTCTTCAACTAATGCTCTTTAAAATTTCATCCAATTCCAATGGTCCAATCGTCCGAAATAAAATTTTTAATGTTTGTATCTGATCAGAACTTTTTTCTTAATCAAACTCTTAATCCTTTATATGCCAACAAATTCGTGGCTTGGCTATTCAAATCACTTTTTCTCAAACTTTTCAACCAGAAGAGCTCTTTAAAATTACTCCCTTTCATATACAAACCATATATCCCCAAACTTATTCAAGATTTCAACCTTAGATTAGAAGGCTTATTTGGTGTTTTCTCAAGTTTGGGCAAGAACGAGATTTGATTATTTTTGCGAGAAGAAGGTGACGGTGTGATTAGATTCTGAGGCTGAAACTATGTGATGATTCATGTTGGTTCTTTTTGGTGGTTTAAGGTATGGGGTTTTACACAATATGCTCCTAAATCTCGCGAGTGTTTATTCCGTTGAATTCTTCTTAATTGAACTCACATTTTGAATTGTTAAATTCATTGAAATCTGGAAAAATAATTGTTGGAATTATTTTGATTCATGTGGTATTATTCATGTTGTTGTTGAGCACGTTGCCATGAGATTTTAATATGGCACGAACCTTGGGCACCCGCCAGAATTCCTGCTTCCAAGGGCTATGACTTGATAAAGCATATGCGGATGGGGTGAGGCCTGGTGACCCGGTTAATGTGTTGTTGAGAAATTTATTGATAAAATGCTATTGAGATTTGCATTTGATTTGAATATTCGTATTCGTATTGTGGCGTTTTATTCATTGTAACATATTTGTTGAGCATCTTTCATGTCGTATTGTGTACTTCCCCATATTTTCTTTTAGTGGCAGGTTAGCGCGGATTTGGGCGCTTTGGAGATTGATTTTTAGCGAGGATTCTTTTGGGAAGATTTTTAATACAAGAGAGAAGACTTGTATTTATTTATTTTGATGTATAGAGCATTGGAGATTCATTTTAGTATCGAGATAGATAGTTGTTTTAATTCGAGAGACTTGTTGTTTTAATTGAAGAGATTTGAGATTAGATGTTTCTCTTGTTTTATTGTGGGAATTAGATGCTTTATACCTTGTGAATTATGGATTTGAATTTAGTTTATCGATAAGTAGCGCGCCGCTCGCTCTCCCCGGGCAGGCGGGGTGTTACAACATCTTACTTATTCAGTTATTTCAGACTTAGGGTTGTAATTAATTTTAGTGATGCAGACTTTGTATTTATTTATTTCGACATTCGAATTGTTGTGAGGAGTTTTCCTCCAGACTCGTTATTATTGGATGGTTATTCTATTGTGACTATGTTGTGTTGGTTATGTTAACTTTTCATAATTCATTTATTGCATGTTAATCGGATTTGATTAAAATGGACAGCTCACTTTTTAAATAATAGGTGGCTAGTAATAGTTAAAACGTTTGCGACAGTAATGTTATGAACTGAGCCAACTTGGCATTTTGTATTAATTTAATAAAGGAGTAGCTACCCGGTATTTAATTTCATCGAGCGGATTGGGCCAGTTGCGTATAGACTTGGGTTACCGGAGCACTTGCATGGGATTCATGATGTGTTCCATATTTCCTCGCTAAGGAAATATCTTAGGGATGATTTGGCCCATACTCACATTGCTTTGGAGGACATCGACCTTCAGCCCGATAGTTCCTACGAGGAGGGGCCGATTGCTATTCTGGACCATAGCGAGCGGAAACTGAGATCGAAGAAAGTACCGTTAGTACGTGTTCAGTGGCGGCATCATAATGCCGCGGAGTCCACATGGGAGGGAGAGGAGGATATGCGCGAACGTTATCCAGAGTTTTTTTTACCAGGTACTCTTTAGTTCCGAATTTCGGGACGAAATTCTGTTATTAGGGGGGAAGTATGTAATACCCCGTATATTTATTGATTTTTAATTATGGGATTAATTAAATTAAATGAGAACTAATTAGAAATTAATCCGGATATAAATACTAGCGAGATGTGAGTTGGTATTTGATTATAATGCGTACATATGGTAATATATGAATATTGAAAATATTTAAATTGTCACGAGATAGCAATACGAGAATTTGGGAAATTTAGTTGGGACGCGCGTGTCAGTCGCGTCAGAAATGTAATTATTTGAATTAAAAAGTGAATTTTATTTTTATCAACCGAATGGTCATTTTGAGTGCGCCAACGTGTCCGGAAGGATCAAAATAGTCAGAAAACACTAGTCGGGGGTTTAGTTTGGGTCCCGGGGCATTTTTAGGCCATACCGGCAACCGAGAGGGGTATATTGGTAACTTTAAAAATATGGGAATTAAAACCTACGAATTTTAGGAGGTAATTATATATTATTTAGGAACCCACTAAGCCCATTATCAGCATTAAGTGAGTTAGATGGCTACCTAAGTTATAGGAGAGTTTGAAGAGTTCCAAAAAGAAACCTCCAATCACCATCTTCAACCTTGGGGGAAAATCTTTAGAGAAAGGAGAGAAGCAACCTTCATTCACCAACATCAATTCTGAAGAACAATCTAAGGCAAGTGATTTGATATTTTTAACGCATTGAATATTTCTTCCAAGTTTAGTGTAGGAATTTTTCTTATCTCGAAAGCTTTGAAGAAAACCAATGAAATTGATGGAGAAACTTTGAATTTCGGTTAGGATCTGCATGTAGTATGATAATGGACTGATTTAATATTCGAAGAGTTGTATATGATGATTTAAAAACGGATTTATGATGAGTAATTGGAAATAATAAAAATTATGGGTTCATGTTCATAGAGTTTGGGGAATATTTAGAGATTTACATTAATTCCATGATGATTTGTAAGATTTGACCACTAAATTATGTTAAGAGATGATCTAGGGTGATTAGAAATGGTTTATATATGTTAAAACATAAATTGGATGGACTTAGGGTGGATTTAGAGAAGAGAAGAATTGAGAAAAACGGACTTGGGAATTTCTGGGTTGAAACTGCCATCTCGTTAGAAGACCTGCCCAGGTCGTTCGAACGACCTCGTTCGAACGAACTTCTAATGAGATGACAGTATGACTTCTAACGAGTGGGAATTTCGTTCGAAACCTTTCGTTCGAACGAGACTTCTAACGAGTTGATAGAATGGCCTTTTTGGCCTGAATTTATTTCTAGTATCCCGTAGACTTATCTAAATGGTAGAATAACCTTCCCTTATTAACTAGTGGGTATACTTGGGAGATTGGGGTACATTGAAGAGTGAAACTTAGAATCGTGTAGTAAACCGGATGACATTTGTGGATTGGGAAGCGAGTACCTAATTGCGACGTGAGAAGAGTTAATAACTTAATTACATATAAACCGGGGACTTGTGAGTTGTAAAACACTAAAAGTTAGTATAAGAACGAGATGTATACCACTAATGAAATATTATGATATCTAAGATGTGTGAATGCATAGTATACGTAGTTATCTGTGTATAACATACCTACCGTACTTCTTATCATGGGAGGTCGACGTTCGTTCAGGGCCATCTAATCTTTGTGTGCCTACGGGGGGATTTTGATTGGTACCTCGAGGACATAGGTCAGAGAATGTCTTATTGAGAAGTTAATAAGTCTGCTGATCATGGGAGCGTGGGTATGTGCGTGACCCATGTGATGTGAACTATGTTCGCCTCCAGTGTTTGTGATTGTTGATTAATGAAACGTTTCCTGAGAGATTCAGAATATGTGGTCCTTATGTACGTTATGTACCGGAATTGGATAGCAGAGTACATGTGCACCGCAACTTAGTCTCGGGGTGCTAGTATCGTATATTTATGATGGGAATAATATACTGTTAATTGAAATGAATTGTAATGAATGAATGTGAGTATAAATAATAGCAACAGTTTGTAAAGTGAAAATGGAAGATTTCTAGTAGTTAGTAGTACTAACGTGGGAAATTGTGTGGCAAGTTATAACACTCTGTTAATTAAAAGAAGTTGGGAATTGAATTGGTTATCGCAGTAATGTAAAATTTGGTATCGGACTAGTTAGATAATGGGAACAACTAGAATGGGTACGGGTACGATAGGAGTGCACAATTAGTTGAGAGTTGAGGAGCTCATGTGAGTGCACCCACTATCATGTACTTTACATTCACTGTTTAATGATATTAAACACTTGCAAATTTTTAAATTATTTTCACAATCGGGCTCTGACCCGTTTGCTTTCAAATCTATTTTTTTAAAAACCTTTTAGGTTCCCAGCCACAAGGACACCATGCATAGGAGTTCTATTCTAGTGACGTGCTGTAGCTGCTGTGGAAGTTACAGGACCTTGACAGTAGACGCCTCCATTTCTGATCTTGACTCCATTATCAGTTTTTATCATTTATTGGGCATGTCGCCCATTCCTTTTAGAGACATTTGTAACACCCCCGCGTAATTTTGGGGTATTTTCGAAATAAAGAGGAAAAATAAATTTTGAGATAAAATTATTTTTATTGCTCAAATATGTTGGTTATTATTTTTAAAGGCGAGAATTTCAAACGGTTTCGAAATCGGAATTAAAATTGAGTGTTAATTGAATTTTTATTATATAGAAGAGTCCTTAAAACATAAAACTCTCTTAGAGTCCTCAAAACATAAAACTCTTTAGAAAAAAAAATATTTAAAAATATTGAACTGTCCGATCGAGCAGAATTTTTTTCTGTAGCATCCCCTCATGTTCAGCTAATTCTCTGTAAAATTTCATCCAATTCCAACGGTCCGATCGTCCGGAATAAAATTTTTAGTGTTTGTATCTGATTAGAACTCTTTTCTTAATCAAACTCTTAATCCTTTATATACCAACAAATTCGTGGCTTGGCTTTTCAAATAACTTTTTCTCAAACATTTCAACCAGAAGAGCTCTTTAAAATTACTCCCTTTCATATACAAACCATATATCCCCAATCTTATTCAAGATTTCAACCTTAGATTAGAAGGCTTATTTGGTGTTTTCTCGAGTTTGGGCAAGAACGAGATTTGATTATTTTTGCGAGAAGAACGCGATGGTGTGATTAGATTCTGAGGCTGAAACTATGTGATGATTCATGTTGGTTCTTTTTGGTGGTTTAAGGTATGGGGTTTTACACAATATGCTCCTAAATCTCGCGAGTGTTTATTCCGTTGAATTCTTCTTAATTAAACTCTCATTTTGAATTATTAAATTCATTGAAATCTGGAAAAATAATTGTTGGAATTATTTTGATTCATGTGGTATGATTCATGTTGTTGTTGAGCACGTTGTCATGAGATTTTAATATGGCACGGACGTTGGGCACCCGCCACAATTCCTGCTTCCAAAGGCTATGACTTGATAAAGCATATGCGGATGGGGTGAGGCCTGGTGACCCGGTTAATGTGTTGTTGAGAAATTTATTGATAAAATGCTATTGAGATTTGCATTTGATTTGAATATTCGTATTCGTATTGTGGCGTTTTATTCATCGTAACATATTTGTTGAGCATCTTTCCTGTCGTATCGTGTACTTCCCCATATTTTCTTTTAGTGGTAGGTTAGCGCGGATTTGGGCGCTTTGGAGATTGATTTTTAGCGAGGATTCTTTTGGGAAGATTTTTAATACAAGAGAGAAGACTTGTATTTATTTATTTTGATGTATAGAGCATTGGAGATTCATTTTAGTATCGAGATAGATAGTTGTTTTAATTCGAGAGACTTGTTGTTTTAATTGAAGAGATTTGAGATTAGCTGTTTCTCTTGTTTTATTGTGGGAATTAGATGCTCTATACCTTGTGAATTGTGGATTTGAATTTAGTTTATCGATGAGTAGTGCGCCGCTCGCTCTCCCCGGGCGGGCGAGGTGTTACAACATCTTACTTATTCAGTTATTTCAGACTTTGGGTTGTAATTAATTTCAGTGATGCAAACTTTGTATTTATTTATTTCGGCACTCGGATTGTTGTGAGGAGTTTTCCTCCAGACTCATTATTATTGGATGGTTATTCTATTGTGACTATGTTGTGTTTGTTATGTTAACTTTTCATAATTCATTTATTGCATGTTAATCGAATTTGATTAAAATGGACAACTCACTTTTTAAATAATAGGTGGCTAGTAATTGTTAAAATGTTTGCGACAGTGATGCTATGAACTGAGCCAACTTGGCATTTTGTATTAATTTAATAAAGGAGTAGCTACCCGGTATTTAATTTCATCGAGCGGATTGGGCCAGTTGCATATAGACTTGGGTTACCGGAGCACTTGCATGGGATTCATGATGTGTTCCATATTTCCTCGCTAAGGAAATATCTTAGGGATGATTTGGCCCATACTCACATTGCTTTGGAGGACATCGACCTTCAGCCCGATAGTTCCTACGAGGAGGGGCCGATTGCTATTCTGGACCACAGCGAGCGGAAACTGAGGTCGAAGATAGTACCGTTAGTACGTGTTCAGTGACGGCATCATAATGCCGCGGAGTCCACATGGGAGCGCGAGGAGGAGATGCGCGAACGTCATCCAGAGTTGTTTTTACCAGGTACTCTTTAGTTCCGAATTTCGGGACGAAATTCTGTTATTAGGGGGGAAGTATGTAATACCCCGTATATTTATTGATTTTTAATAATGGGATTAATTAAATTTAATGAGAACTAATTAGAAAATAATACGGATATAAATACTAGCGAGATGTGAGTTGGTGTTTGATTATGATGCGTACATATGGTAATATATGAATATTGAAAATATTTAAATTGTCACGAGATAGCAATACGACAATTTGGGAAATTTAGTTGGGACGCGCGTGTCAGTCGCGTCAGAAATGTAATTATTTGAATTAAAAAGTGAATTTTATTTTTATCAACCGAATGGTCATTTTGAGTGCGCCAACGTGTCCGGAAGGATCGAAATAGTCAGAAAACACTAGTCGGGTGTTTAGTTTGGGTCCCGGGCATTTTTGGGCCATACCGGCAACATAGAGGGGTATTTTGGTTATTTTAAAAATATGGGAATTAAAACCTACGAATTTTAGGAGTTAATTATATATTATTTAGGAACCCACTAAGCCCATTATCAGCATTAAGTGAGTTAGAGGGCTACGGGAGTTATAGAAGAGTTTGAAGAGTTCCAAAAAGAAACCTCCAATCACCATCTTCAACCTTGGGAGAAAATCTGTAAAGAAAGGAGAGAAGCAACCTTCATTCACCAACATCAATTCTGAAGAACAATCTAAGGCAAGTGATTTGATATTTTTAACGCATTGAATATTTCTTCCATGTTTAGTGTAGGAATTTTTCTTATCTTGAAAGTTTTGAAGAAAACCAATGAAATTGATGGAGAAACTTTGAATTTCGGTTAGGATCTGCATGTAGTATGATAATGGACTGATTTAATATTTGAAGAGTTGTATATGATGAATTAAAAACGGATTTATGATGAGTAATTGGGAATAATAAAAATTATGGGTTCATGTTCATAGAGTTTGGGGAATATTTGGAGATTTACATTAATTCCATGATGATTTGTAAGATTTGACCCCTAAAATATGTTAAGAGGTGATCTAGGGTGATTAGAAATGGTTTATATACGTTAAAACATAAATTGGATGGACTTAGGGTGGATTTAGAGAAGAGAAGAATTGAGAAAAACGGACTTGGGAATTTCTGGGTTGAAACTGCCATCTCGTTAGAAGACCTGCCCAGGTCGTTCGAACGACCTCGTTCAAACGAACTTCTAACGAGATGATAGTATGACTTCTAACGAGTTGGCATTTCGTTCGAACGAGACTTCTAACGAGTTGACAGAATGGCCTTTTTGGCCTGAATTTATTTCTAGTATCCCGTAGACTTATCTAAATGGTAGAATAACCTTCCCTTATTAACTAGTGGGTATACTTGGGAGATTGGGGTACATTGAAGAGTCAAACTTAGAATCGTGTAGTAAACCGGATGACATTTGTGGATTGGCAAGCGAGTACCTAATTGCGACGTGAGAAGAGTTAATAACTTAATTACATGTAAATCGGGGACTTGTGAGTTGTAAAACACTAAATGTTGATATAAAAACGAGATGTATTCCACTAATGAAATATTATGATATCTAAGATGTGCGAATGCTTAGTATACGTAGTTATCTGTGTATAACATACCTACCGTACTTGCTATCATGGGAGGTCGAGGTTCGTTCAGGGCCATCTAATCTTTGTGTGCCTACGAGGGGATTTTGATTGGTACCTCGAGGACATAGGTCAGAGAATGTCTTATTGAGAAGTTAATAAGTCTGTTGATCATGGGAGCGTAGGTATGTGCGTGACCCGTGTGATGTGAACTATGTTCGCCTCTAGTGTTTGTGATTGTTGATTAATGAAACGTTTCCTGATAGATTCGTAATACGTGGTCCTTATGTACGTGATGTACCGAGATTGGATAGCAGAGTACGTGTGCACCGTAGCTTAGTCTCGGGGTGCTAGTATCGTATATTTATGATGGGAATAATATACTATTAATTGAAATGAATTGTCATGAATGAATGTGAGTATAAATAATAGCAACGGTTTGTAAAGTGAAAATGGAAGATCTCTAGTAGTTAGTAGTACAAACGTGGGAAATTGTGTGGCAAGTTATAACACTCTGTTAATTAAAAGCAGTTGGGAATTGAGTTGGTTATCGCAGTAATGTAAAATTTGGTATCGGACTAGTTAGATAATGGGAATAACTAGAATGGGTACGGGTACGATAGGAGTGCACAATTAGTTGAGAGGTGAGGAGCTCATGTGAGTGCACCCACTATCATGTACTTTACATTCATTGTTTAATGATATTAAACACTTGCAAATTTTTAAATTATTTTCACAATCGGTCTCTGACCCGTTTGCTTTCAAATCTATTTTGTAAAAAACTTTTAGGTGCCCAGCCACAAGGACACCATGCATAGGAGTTCTATTCAGGTGACGTGCTCTAGCTGTTGTGGAAGTTACAGGACCTTGACAGTAGACGCCTCCATTTCTGATCTTTACTCCATTATCAGTTTTTATCGTTTATTGGGCATGTCGCCCATTCCTTTTAGAGACTTCTGTAACACCCCCGCGTAATTTTGGGGTATTTTCGAAATAAAGAGGAAAAATAAATTTTGAGATAAAATTATTTTTATTGCTCAAATATGTTGGTTATTATTTTTAAAGGCGATAATTTCAAACAGTTTCGAAATCGGAAATAAAATGGAGTGTTAATTGAATTTTATTATATAGAAGAGTCCTTAAAACGTAAAACTCTCTTAGAGTCCTCAAAACATAAAATCCTGTAGAAAAAAAAATATTTAAAAATATAGAATTGTCCGATCGAGCTCAATTTTTTTTGTAGCTTCCTCTCGTCTTCAGCTAATTCTGTGTAAAATTTCATCCAATTCCAATGGTCCGATCGTCCGGAATAAAATTTTTAGTGTTTGTATCTGATTAGAACTTTTTTCTTAATCAAACTCTTAATCCTTTATATACCAACAATTTCGTGGCTTGGCTTTTCAAATCACTTTTTCTCAAACTTTTCAACCAGAAGAGCTCTTTAAAATTACTCCCTTTCATATACAAACCATATATCCCCAAACTTATTCAAGATTTCAACCTTAGATTAGAAGGCTTATTTGGTGTTTTCTCGAGTTTGGGCAAGAACGAGATTTGATTATTTTTGCGAGAAGAACGTGATGGTGTGATTAGATTCTGAGGCTGAAACTATGTGATGATTCATGTTGGTTCTTTTTGGTGGTTTAATGTATGGGGTTTTACACAATATGCTCCTAAATCTCGCGAGTGTTTATTCCGTTGAATTCTTCTTAATTGAACTCACATTTTGAATTGTTAAATTCATTGAAATCTGGACAAATAATTGTTGGAATTATTTTGATTCATGTGGTATTATTCATGTTGTTTTTGAGCACGTTGTCATGAGATTTTAATATGGCACGGACGTTGGGCACCCGCCAGAATTCCTGCTTCCAAGGGCTATGACTTGATAAAGCATATGCGGATGGGGTGAGGCCTGGTGACCCGGTTATTGTGTTGTTGAGAAATTTATTGATAAAATGCTATTGAGATTTGCATTTGATTTGAATATTCGTATTCGTATTGTGGCGTTTTATTCATCGTAACATATTTGTTCAGCATCTTTCCTGTCGTATTGTGTACTTCCCCATATTTTCTTTTAGCGGCAAGTTAGCGCGGATTTGGGCGCTTTGGAGATTGATTTTTAGCAAGGATTCTTTTGGGAAGATTTTTAATATAAGAGAGAAGACTTGTATTTATTTATTTTGATGGATAGAGCATTGGAGATTCATTTTAGTATCGAGATAGATAGTTGTTTTAATTCAAGAGACTTGTTGTTTTAATTGAAGAGATTTGAGATTAGTTGTTTCTCTTGTTTTATTGTGGGAATTAGATGCTCTATACCTAGTGAATTATGGATTTGAATTTAGTTTATCGATGAGTAGCGCGCCGCTCGCTCTCCCCGGGCGGGCGGGGTGTTACAACATCTTACTTATTCAGTTATTTCAGACTTTGGGTTGTAATTAATTTTAGTGATGCAGACTTTGTATTTATTTATTTCGGCATTCGAATTGTTGTGAGAAGTTTTCCTCCAGACTCATTATTATTGGATGGTTATTCTATTGTGACTATGTTGTGTTGGTTATGTTAACTTTTCATAATTCATTTATTGCATGTTAATCGGATTTGATTAAAATGGACAACTCACTTTTTAAATAATAGGTGACTAGTAATTGCTAAAAGGTTTGCGATAGTGATGCTATGAACTGAGCCAACTTGGCATTTTGTATTAATTTAATAAAGGAGTAGCTACCCGGTATTTAATTTCATCGAGCGGATTGGGCCAGTTGCGAATAGACTTGGGTTACTGGAGCACTTGCATTTGATTCATGATGTGTTCCATATTTTCTCGCTAAGGAAATATCTTAGGGATGATTTGGCCCATACTCACATTGCTTTGGAGGACATCGACCTTCAGCCCGATAGTTCCTACGAGGAGGGGCCGATTGCTATTCTGGACCACAGCGAGCGGAAACTGAGGTCGAAGATAGTACTTTTAGTACGTGTTCAGTGGCGGCATCATAATGCCGCGGAGTCCACATGGGAGCGCGAGGAGGAGATACGCGAACGTTATCCAGAGTTGTTTTTACCAGGTACTCTTTAGTTCCGAATTTCAGGACGAAATTCTGTTATTAGGGGGGAAGTATGTAATACCCCGTATATTTATTGATGTTTAATTATGGGATTAATTAAATTAAATGAGAACTAATTGGAAATTAATCCGGATATAAATACTAGCGCGATGTGAGTTGGTATTTGATTATGATGCGTACATATGGTAATATATGAATATTGAAAATATTTAAATTGTCACGAGATAGCAATACGACAATTTGGGAAATTTAGTTGGGACGCGCGTGTCAGTCGCGTCAAAAATTTAATTATTTGAATTAAAAAGTGAATTTTATTTTTATCAACCGAATGGTCATTTTGAGTGCGCCAACGTTTGCGGAAGGGTCGAAATAGTCAGAAAACACTAGCCAGGGGTTTAGTTTGGGTCCCGGGCATTTTTGGGCCATACCAGCAACCTAGAGGGGTATTTTGGTAATTTTAAAAATATGGGAATTAAAACCTACGAATTTTAGGAGTTAATTATATATTATTTAGGAACCCACTAAGCCCATTATCAGCATTAAGTGAGTTAGAGGGCTACGGGCGTTATAGGAGAGTTTGAAGAGTTCCAAAAAGAAACCTCCAATCACCATCTTCAACATTGGGAGAAAATCTGTAGAGAAAGGAGAGAAGCAACCTTCATTCACCAACATCAATTTTGAAGAACAATCTAAGGCAAGTGATTTGATATTTTTAACGCATTGAATATTTCTTCCATGTTTAGTGTAGGAATTTTTCTTATCTTGAAAGTTTTGAAGAAAACCAATGAAATTGGTGGAGAAACTTTGAATTTCGGTTAGGATCTGCATGTAGTATGATAATGGACTGATTTAATATTCGAAGAGTTGTATATGATGATTTAAAAACGGATTTATGATGAGTAATTGGGAATAATAAAAATTATGGGTTCATATTCATAGAGTTTGGGGAATATTTGGAGATTTACATTAATTCCATGATGATTTGTAAGATTTGACCCCTAAAATATGTTAAGAGATGATCTAGGGTGATTAGAAATGGTTTATATATGTTAAAACATAAATTGGATGGACTTAGGGTGGATTTAGAGAAGAGAAGAATTGAGAAAAACGGACTTGGAAATTTCTGGGTTGAAACTATCATCTCGTTAGAAGACCTGCCCAGGTCGTTCGAACGACCTCGTTCGAACGAACTTCTAACGAGATGACAGTATGACTTCTAACGAGTTGGCATTTCGTTCGAAACCTTTCGTTCGAACGAGACTTCTAACGAGTTGACAGAATGGCCTTTTTGGCCTGAATTTATTTCTAGTATCCCGTAGACTTATCTAAATGGTAGAATAACCTTCCCTTATTAACTAGTGGGTATACTTGGGAGATTAGGGTACATTGAAGAGTGAAACTTAGAATCGTGTAGTAAACCGGATGACATTTGTGGATTGGCAAGCGAGTACCTAATTGCGACGTGAGAAGAGTTAATAACTTAATTACATGTAAATCGGGGACTTGTGAGTTGTAAAACACTAAATGTTGATATAAAAACGAGATGTATTCCACTAATGAAATATTATGATATCTAAGATGTGCGAATGCTTAGTATACGTAGTTATCTGTGTATAACATACCTACCGTACTTGCTATCATGGGAGGTCGAGGTTCGTTCAGGGCCATCTAATCTTTGTGTGCCTACGAGGGGATTTTGATTGGTACCTCGAGGACATAGGTCAGAGAATGTCTTATTGAGAAGTTAATAAGTCTGTTGATCATGGGAGCGTAGGTATGTGCGTGACCCGTGTGATGTGAACTATGTTCGCCTCTAGTGTTTGTGATTGTTGATTAATGAAACGTTTCCTGATAGATTCGTAATACGTGGTCCTTATGTACGTGATGTACCGAGATTGGATAGCAGAGTACGTGTGCACCGTAGCTTAGTCTCGGGGTGCTAGTATCGTATATTTATGATGGGAATAATATACTATTAATTGAAATGAATTGTCATGAATGAATGTGAGTATAAATAATAGCAACGGTTTGTAAAGTGAAAATGGAAGATCTCTAGTAGTTAGTAGTACAAACGTGGGAAATTGTGTGGCAAGTTATAACACTCTGTTAATTAAAAGCAGTTGGGAATTGAGTTGGTTATCGCAGTAATGTAAAATTTGGTATCGGACTAGTTAGATAATGGGAATAACTAGAATGGGTACGGGTACGATAGGAGTGCACAATTAGTTGAGAGGTGAGGAGCTCATGTGAGTGCACCCACTATCATGTACTTTACATTCATTGTTTAATGATATTAAACACTTGCAAATTTTTAAATTATTTTCACAATCGGTCTCTGACCCGTTTGCTTTCAAATCTATTTTGTAAAAAACTTTTAGGTGCCCAGCCACAAGGACACCATGCATAGGAGTTCTATTCAGGTGACGTGCTCTAGCTGTTGTGGAAGTTACAGGACCTTGACAGTAGACGCCTCCATTTCTGATCTTTACTCCATTATCAGTTTTTAT
The DNA here is from genome assembly GCA_949130495.1 of Sambucus nigra. Taxonomy (NCBI): domain Eukaryota; kingdom Viridiplantae; phylum Streptophyta; class Magnoliopsida; order Dipsacales; family Adoxaceae; genus Sambucus; species Sambucus nigra. The sequence continues at coordinate 370,706,407 of OX422212.1, forward strand.
CGTTTATTGGGCATGTCGCCCATTCCTTTTAGAGACTTCTGTAACACCCCCGCGTAATTTTGGGGTATTTTCGAAATAAAGAGGAAAAATAAATTTTGAGATAAAATTATTTTTATTGCTCAAATATGTTGGTTATTATTTTTAAAGGCGAGAATTTCAAACAGTTTCGAAATCGGAAATAAAATGGAGTGTTAATTGAATTTTATTATATAGAAGAGTCCTTAAAACGTAAAACTCTCTTAGAGTCCTCAAAACATAAAATCCTGTAGAAAAAAAAATATTTAAAAATATAGAATTGTCCGATCGAGCTCAATTTTTTTTGTAGCTTCCTCTCGTCTTCAGCTAATTCTGTGTAAAATTTCATCCAATTCCAATGGTCCGATCGTCCGGAATAAAATTTTTAGTGTTTGTATCTGATTAGAACTCTTTTCTTAATCAAACTCTTAATCCTTTATATACCAACAATTTCGTGGCTTGGCTTTTCAAATCACTTTTTCTCAAACTTTTCAACCAGAAGAGCTCTTTAAAATTACTCCCTTTCATATACAAACCATATATCCCCAAACTTATTCAAGATTTCAACCTTAGATTAGAAGGCTTATTTGGTGTTTTCTCGAGTTTGGGCAAGAACGAGATTTGATTATTTTTGCGAGAAGAACGTGATGGTGTGATTAGATTCTGAGGCTGAAACTATGTGATGATTCATGTTGGTTCTTTTTGGTGGTTTAATGTATGGGGTTTTACACAATATGCTCCTAAATCTCGCGAGTGTTTATTCCGTTGAATTCTTCTTAATTGAACTCACATTTTGAATTGTTAAATTCATTGAAATCTGGACAAATAATTGTTGGAATTATTTTGATTCATGTGGTATTATTCATGTTGTTTTTGAGCACGTTGTCATGAGATTTTAATATGGCACGGACGTTGGGCACCCGCCAGAATTCCTGCTTCCAAGGGCTATGACTTGATAAAGCATATGCGGATGGGGTGAGGCCTGGTGACCCGGTTATTGTGTTGTTGAGAAATTTATTGATAAAATGCTATTGAGATTTGCATTTGATTTGAATATTCGTATTCGTATTGTGGCGTTTTATTCATCGTAACATATTTGTTCAGCATCTTTCCTGTCGTATTGTGTACTTCCCCATATTTTCTTTTAGCGGCAAGTTAGCGCGGATTTGGGCGCTTTGGAGATTGATTTTTAGCAAGGATTCTTTTGGGAAGATTTTTAATATAAGAGAGAAGACTTGTATTTATTTATTTTGATGGATAGAGCATTGGAGATTCATTTTAGTATCGAGATAGATAGTTGTTTTAATTCAAGAGACTTGTTGTTTTAATTGAAGAGATTTGAGATTAGTTGTTTCTCTTGTTTTATTGTGGGAATTAGATGCTCTATACCTAGTGAATTATGGATTTGAATTTAGTTTATCGATGAGTAGCGCGCCGCTCGCTCTCCCCGGGCGGGCGGGGTGTTACAACATCTTACTTATTCAGTTATTTCAGACTTTGGGTTGTAATTAATTTTAGTGATGCAGACTTTGTATTTATTTATTTCGGCATTCGAATTGTTGTGAGAAGTTTTCCTCCAGACTCATTATTATTGGATGGTTATTCTATTGTGACTATGTTGTGTTGGTTATGTTAACTTTTCATAATTCATTTATTGCATGTTAATCGGATTTGATTAAAATGGACAACTCACTTTTTAAATAATAGGTGACTAGTAATTGTTAAAAGGTTTGCGATAGTGATGCTATGAACTGAGCCAACTTGGCATTTTGTATTAATTTAATAAAGGAGTAGCTACCCGGTATTTAATTTCATCGAGCGGATTGGGCCAGTTGCGAATAGACTTGGGTTACTGGAGCACTTGCATTTGATTCATGATGTGTTCCATATTTTCTCGCTAAGGAAATATCTTAGGGATGATTTGGCCCATACTCACATTGCTTTGGAGGACATCGACCTTCAGCCCGATAGTTCCTACGAGGAGGGGCCGATTGCTATTCTGGACCACAGCGAGCGGAAACTGAGGTCGAAGATAGTACTTTTAGTACGTGTTCAGTGGCGGCATCATAATGCCGCGGAGTCCACATGGGAGCGCGAGGAGGAGATACGCGAACGTTATCCAGAGTTGTTTTTACCAGGTACTCTTTAGTTCCGAATTTCAGGACGAAATTCTGTTATTAGGGGGGAAGTATGTAATACCCCGTATATTTATTGATGTTTAATTATGGGATTAATTAAATTAAATGAGAACTAATTGGAAATTAATCCGGATATAAATACTAGCGCGATGTGAGTTGGTATTTGATTATGATGCGTACATATGGTAATATATGAATATTGAAAATATTTAAATTGTCACGAGATAGCAATACGACAATTTGGGAAATTTAGTTGGGACGCGCGTGTCAGTCGCGTCAAAAATTTAATTATTTGAATTAAAAAGTGAATTTTATTTTTATCAACCGAATGGTCATTTTGAGTGCGCCAACGTTTGCGGAAGGGTCGAAATAGTCAGAAAACACTAGCCAGGGGTTTAGTTTGGGTCCCGGGCATTTTTGGGCCATACCAGCAACCTAGAGGGGTATTTTGGTAATTTTAAAAATATGGGAATTAAAACCTACGAATTTTAGGAGTTAATTATATATTATTTAGGAACCCACTAAGCCCATTATCAGCATTAAGTGAGTTAGAGGGCTACGGGCGTTATAGGAGAGTTTGAAGAGTTCCAAAAAGAAACCTCCAATCACCATCTTCAACATTGGGAGAAAATCTGTAGAGAAAGGAGAGAAGCAACCTTCATTCACCAACATCAATTCTGAAGAACAATCTAAGGCAAGTGATTTGATATTTTTAACGCATTGAATATTTCTTCCATGTTTAGTGTAGGAATTTTTCTTATCTTGAAAGTTTTGAAGAAAACCAATGAAATTGGTGGAGAAACTTTGAATTTCGGTTAGGATCTGCATGTAGTATGATAATGGACTGATTTAATATTCGAAGAGTTGTATATGATGATTTAAAAACGGATTTATGATGAGTAATTGGGAATAATAAAAATTATGGGTTCATATTCATAGAGTTTGGGGAATATTTGGAGATTTACATTAATTCCATGATGATTTGTAAGATTTGACCCCTAAAATATGTTAAGAGATGATCTAGGGTGATTAGAAATGGTTTATATACGTTAAAACATAAATTGGATGGACTTAGGGTGGATTTAGAGAAGAGAAGAATTGAGAAAAACGGACTTGGAAATTTCTGGGTTGAAACTATCATCTCGTTAGAAGACCTGCCCAGGTCGTTCGAACGACCTCGTTCGAACGAACTTCTAACGAGATGACAGTATGACTTCTAACGAGTTGGCATTTCGTTCGAAACCTTTCGTTCGAACGAGACTTCTAACGAGTTGACAGAATGGCCTTTTTGGCCTGAATTTATTTCTAGTATCCCGTAGACTTATCTAAATGGTAGAATAACCTTCCCTTATTAACTAGTGGGTATACTTGGGAGATTAGGGTACATTGAAGAGTGAAACTTAGAATCGTGTAGTAAATCGGATGACATTTGTGGATTGGGAAGCGAGTACCTAATTGCGACGTGAGAAGAGTTAATAACTTAATTACATATAAACCGGGGAGTTGTTAGTTGTAAAACACTAAATGTTGGTATAAGAACGAGATGTATACCACTAATGAAATATTATGATATCTAAGATGTGCGAATGCTTAGTATACGTAGTTATCTGTGTATAACATACCTACCGTACTTGCTATCATGGGAGGTCGACGTTCGTTCAGGGCCATCTAATCTTTGTGTGCCTACGGGGGGATTTTGATTGGTACCTCGAGGACATAGGTCAGAGAATGTCTTATTGAGAAGTTAATAAGTCTATTGATCATGGGAGCATAGGTATGTGCGTGACCCGTGTGATTTGAACTATGTTCGCCTCTAGTGTTTGTGATTGTTGATTAATGAAACGTTTCCTGAGAGATTCGGAATACGTGGTCCTTATGTACGTGATGTACCGAAATTGGAAAGCAGAGTACGTGTGCACCGCAGCTTAGTCTCGGGGTGCTAGTATGTATATTTATGATGGGAATAATATACTGTTAATTGAAATGAATTGTCATGAATGAATGTGAGTATAAATAATAGCAACAGTTTGTAAAGTGAAAATGGAAGATCTCTAGTAGTTAGTAGTACTAACGTGGGATATTGTGTGGCAAGTTATAACACTTTGTTAATTAAAAGCAGTTGGGAATTGAATTGGTTATCGCAGTAATGTAAAATTTGGTATCGGACTAGTTAGATAATGGGAATAACTATAATGGGTACGGGTACGATAGGAGTGCACAATTAGTTGAGAGGTGAGGAGATCATGTGAGTGCACCCACTATCATGTACTTTACATTCACTGTTTAATGATATTAAACACTTGCAAATTTTTAAATTATTTTCAAAATCGGGCTCTGACCCGTTTGCTTTCAAATCTATTTTTGTGAAAACCTTTTAGGTGCCCAGCCACAAGGACACCATGCATAGGAGTTATATTCAGGTGACGTGCTGTAGCTGCTGTGTAAGTTACAGGACCTTGACAGTAGACGCCTCCATTTCTGATCTTGACTCCATTATCAGTTTTTATCATTTATTGGGCATGTCGCCCATTCCTTTTAGACACATATGTAACACCCCCGCGTAATTTTGGGGTATTTTCGAAATAAAGAGGAAAAATAGATTTTGAGATAAAATTATTTTTTTTGCTCAAATATGTTGGTTATCATTTTTAAAGGTGAGAATTTTAAACGGTTTCGATATCGGAATTAAAATGGAGTGTTAATTGAATTTTTATTATATAGAAGAGTCCTTAAAACATAAAACTCTCATAGAGTCCTCAAAACATAAAACCCTCTAGAAAAAAAAATAATTAAAAATATTGAACTGTTCGATCGAGCTGAATTTTTTTTGTAGCTTCCTCTCGTCTTCAGCTAATTCTGTGTAAAATTTCATCCAATTCCAATGGTCCGATCGTCCGGAATAAAATTTTTAGTGTTTGTATCTGATTAGAACTCTTTTCTTAATCAAACTCTTAATCATTTATATACCAACAAATTCGTGGCTTGGCTTTTCCAATCACTTTTTCTCAAACTTTTCAACCAGAAGAGCTCTTTAAAATTACTCCCTTTCATATACAAACCATATATCCACAAACTTATTCAAGATTTCAACCTTAGATTAGAAGGCTTATTTGGTGTTTTCTCGAGTTTGGGCAAGAACGAGATTTGATTATTTTTGCGAGAAGAACGTGATGGTGTGATTAGATTCTGAGGCTGAAACTATGTGATGATTTATGTTGGTTCTTTTTGGTGGTTTAAGGTATGGGGTTTTACACAATATACTCCTAAATCTCGAGAGTGTTTATTCCGTTGAATTCTTCTTAATCGAACTCACATTTTGAATTGTTAAATTCATTGAAATCAGGAAAAATAATTGTTGGAATTATTTTGATTCATGTGGTATTATTCATGTTGTTGTTGAGCACGTTGTCATGAGATTTTAATATGGCACGGACGTTGGGAGAATTCCTGCTTCCAAGGGCTATGACTTGATAAAGCATATGCGGATGGGGTGAGGACTGGTGACCCGGTTAACGTGTTGTTGAGAAATTTATTGATAAAATGCTATTGAGATTTGCATTTGATTTGAATATTCGTATTCGTATTGTGGCGTTTTATTCATCGTAACATATTTGATGAGCATATTTCCTGTCGTATTGTGTACTTCCCCATATTTTCTTTTAGTGGCAGGTTAGCGCGGATTTGGGGGCTTTGGAGATTGATTTTTTGCGAGGATTCTTTTGGGAAGATTTTTAATACAAGAGAGAAGACTTGTATTTATTTATTATGATGTATAGAGCATTGGAGATTCATTTTAGTATCGAGATAGATAGTTGTTTTAATTCGAGAGACTTGTTGTTTTAATTGAAGAGATTTGAGATTAGCTGTTTCTCTTATTTTATTGTGGGAATTAGATGCTCTATACCTTGTGAATTGTGGATTTGAATTTAGTTTATCGATGAGTAACGCGCCGCTCGCTCTCCCCGGGCAGGCGGGGTGTTACAACATCTTACTTATTCAGTTATTTCAGACTTTGGGTTGTAATTAATTTTAGTGATGCAGACTTTGTATTTATTTATTTTGGCATTCGGATTGTTGTGAGGAGTTTTCCTCCAGACTCATTATTATTGCATGGTTATTCTATCGTGACTATGTTGTGTTGGTTATGTTAACTTTTCATAATTCATTTATTGCATGTTAATCGGATTTGATTAAAATGGACAACTCACTTTTTAAATAATAGGTGGCTAGTAATTGTTAAAACGTTTGCGACAGTGATGCTATGAACTGAGCCAACTTGGCATTTTGTATTAATTTAATAAAGGAGTAGCTACCCGGTATTTAATTTCATCGAGCGGATTGGGCCAGTTGCGTATAGACTTGGGTTACCGGAGCACTTGCATGGGATTCATGATGTGTTCCATATTTTCTCGCTAAGGAAATATCTTAGGGGTTACTTGGCCCATACTCACATTGCTTTGGAGGACATCGACCTTCAGCCCGATAGTTCCTACGAGGAGGGGCCGATTGCTATTCTGGACCACAGTGAGCGGAAACTGAGGTCGAAGATAGTACCGTTAGTACGTGTTCAGTGGCGGCATCATAATGCCGCGGAGTCCACATGGGAGCGCGAGGGGGAGATGCGCGAACGTTATCCAGAGTTTTTTTTACCAGGTACTCTTTAGTTCCGAATTTCGGGACGAAATTCTGTTATTAGGGGGGAAGTATGTAATACCCCGTATATTTATTGATTTTTAATTATGGGATTAATTATATTAAATGAGAACTAATTGGAAATTAATCCGGATATAAATACTAGCGAGATGTGAGTTGGTATTTGATTATGATGCGTACATATGGTAATATATGAATATTGAAAATATTTAAATTGTCACGAGATAGCGATGCGGTAATTTGGGAAATTTAGTTGGGACGCGCGTGTCAGTCGCGTCAGAAATGTAATTATTTGAATTAAAAAGTGAATTTTATTTTTATCAACCGAATGGTCATTTTGAGGCTCCAACGTTTGCGAAAGGGTCGAAATAGTCAGAAAACACTAGCCGGGGGTTTAGTTTGGGTCCCGGACATTTTTGGGCCATACCGGCAACCTAGAGGGGTATTTTGATAATTTTAAAAATATTTGAATTAAAACCTACGAATTTTAGGAGTTAATTATATATTATTTAGGAACCCACTGAGCCCATTATCAGCATTAAGTGAGTTAGAGGGCTACGGGCGTTATTGGAGAGTTTGAAGAGTTCAATCACCATCTTCAACCTTGGGAGAAAATCTGTAGAGAAAAGAGAGAAGCAACCTTCATTCACCAACATCAATTCTGAAGAACAATCTAAGGCAAGCAATTTGATATTTTTAACGCATTGAATATTTCTTCCATGTTTAGTGTAGGAATTTTTCTTATCTTGAAAGTTTTGAAGAAAACCGATGAAATTGGTGGAGAAACTTTGAATTTCGGTTAGGATCTGCATGTAGTATGATAATGGACTGATTTAATATTCGAAGAGTTGGTATGATGATTTAAAAACGGATTTATGATGAGTAATTGGGAATAATAAAAATTATGGGTTCATATTCATAGAGTTTGGGGAATATTTGGAGATTTACATTAATTCCATGATGATTTGTAAGATTTGACCCCTAAAATATGTTAAGAGATGATCTAGGGTGATTAGAAATGGTTTATATACGTTAAACATAAATTGGATGGACTTAGGGTGGATTTAGAGAAGAGAAGAATTGAGAAAAACGGATTTGGAAATTTCTGGGTTGAAACTGCCATCTCGTTAGAAGACCTGCCCAGGTCGTTCGAACGACCTCGTTCGAACGAACTTCTAACGAGATGACAGTATGACTTCTAACGAGTTGGCATTTCGTTCGAACGAGACTTATAACGAGTTGACAGAATGGCCTTTTTGGCCTGAATTTATTTCTAGTATCCCGTAGACTTATCTAAATGGTAGAATAACCTTCCCTTATTAACTAGTGGGTATAATTGGGAGATTGGGATACATTGAAGAGTGAAACTTAGAATCGTGTAGTAAACCGGATGACATTTGAGGATTGGGAAGCGAGTACCTAATTGCGACGTGAGAAGAGTTAATAACTTAATTACATATAAACCGGGGACTTGTGAGTTGTAAAACACTAAATATTGGTATAAGAACGAGATGTATACCACTAATGAAATATTATGATATCTAAGATGTGCGAATGCTTAGTATACGTAGTTATCTGTGTATAACATACCTACCGTACTTGCTATCATGGGAGGTCGACGTTCGTTCAGGGCCATCTAATCTTTGTGTGCCTACGGGGGGATTTTGATTGGTACCTCGAGGACATAGGTCAGAGAATGTCTTATTGAGAAGTTAATAAGTCTGCTGATCATGGGAGCACAGGTATGTGCGTGACCCGTGTGATGTGAACTATGTTCGCCTCTAGTGTTTGTGATTGTTGATTAATGAAACGTTTCCTGAGAGATTCGGAATGCGTGGTCCTTATGTACGTGATGTACCGGAATTGGATAGCAGAGTACGTGTGCACCGCAGCTTAGTCTCGGGGTGCTAGTATGTATATTTATGATGGGAATAATATACTGTTAATTGAAATGAATTGTCATGAATGAATGTGAGTATAAATAATAGCAAGAGTTTGTAAAGTGAAAATGGAAGATCTCTAGTAGTTAGTAGGTACTAACGTGGGAAATTGTGTGGCAAGTTATAACACTCTGTTAATTAAAAGCAATTGGGAATTGAATTGGTTATCGCAGTAACGTAAAATTTGGTATCGGACTAGTTAGATAATGGGAATAACTAGAATGGGTACGGGTATGATAGGAGTGCACAATTAGTTGAGAGGTGAGGAGCTCATGTGAGTGCACCCACTATCATGTACTTTACATTCACTATTTAATGATATTAAACACTTGCAAATTTTTAAATTATTTTCAAAATCGGGCTCTGACCCGTTTTCTTTCAAATCTATTTTTGTAAAAACCTTTTAGGTGCCCAGCCACAAGGACACCATGCATAGGAGTTCTATTCAGGTGACGTGCTGTAGCTGCTGTGGAAGTTACAGGACCTTGACAGTAGACGCCGCCATTTCTAATCTTGACTCCATTATCAGTTTTTATCATTTATTGGGCATGTCGCCCATTCTTTTTAGAGACATCTGTAACACCCCCGCGTAATTTTGGAGTATTTTCGAAATAAAGTGGAAAAATAAATTTTGACATAAAATTATTTTTATTGCTCAAATATGTTAGTTATCATTTTTAAAGGCGAGAATTTTAAACGGTTTCGAAATCGGAATTAAAATGGAGTGTTAATTGAATTTTTATTATATAGAAGAGTCCTTAAAACATAAAACTCTCCTAGAGTCCTCAAAACATAAAACCCTCTAGAAAAAAAAATATTTAAAAATATTGAACTGTCAGATCGAGCTGAATTTTTTTTGTAGCTTCATCTCGTCTTCAGCTAATTCTGTGTAAAATTTCATCCAATTCCAACGGTCCGATCGTCCGGAATAAATTTTTTAGTGTTTGTATCTGATTAGAGCTCTTTTCTTAATCAAACTCTTAATCCTTTATATACCAACAAATTCGTGGCTTGGCTTTTCCAATCACTTTTTCTCAAACTTTTCAACCAGAAGAGCTCTTTAAAATTACTCCCTTTCATATACCAACCATATATCCACAAACTTATTCAAGATTTCAACCTTAGATTAGAAGGCTTATTTGGTGTTTTCTCGAGTTTGGGCAAGAACGAGATTGGATTATTTTTGCGAGAAGAACGTTATGGTGTGATTAGATACTGAGGCTGAAACTATGTGAAGATTCATGTTGGTTCTTTTTTGTGGTTTAAGGTATGGGGTTTTACACAATATACTCCTAAATCTCGCGAGTGTTTATTCCGTTGAATTCTTCTTAATTGAACTCACATTTTGAATTGTTAAAATCATTGAAATCTGGAAAAACAATTGTTGGAATTATTTTGATTCATGTGGTATTATTCATGTTGTTGTTGAGCACGTTGTCATGAGATTTTAATATGGCACGGACGTTGGGAGAATTCCTGCTTCCAAGGGCTATGACTTGATAAAGGATATGCGGATGGGGTGAGGCCTGGTGACTCGGTTAATGTGTTGTTGAGAAATTTATTGATAAAATGCTATTGATATTTGCATTTGATTTGAATATTCGTATTCGTATTGTGGCGTTTTATTCATCATAACATATTTGTTGAGCATCTTTCCTGTCGTATTGTTTACTTCCCCATATTTTCTTTTAGCGGCAGGTTAGCGCGGATTTGGGCGCTTTGGAGATTGATTTTTAGCAAGGATTCTTTTGGGAAGATTTTTAATACAAGAGAGAAAACTTGTATTTATTTATTTTGATGTATAGAGCGTTGGAGATTCATTTTAGTATCGAGATAGATAGTTGTTTTAATTCGAGAGACTTGTTGTTTTAATTGAAGAGATTTGAGATTAGCTATTTCTCTTATTTTATTGTGGGAATTAGATGCTCTATACCTTGTGAATTGTGGATTTGAATTTAGTTTATCTATGAGTAGCGCGCCGCTCGCTCTCCCCGGGCGGGCGGGGTGTTACAACATCTTACTTATTCAGTTATTTCAGACTTTGGGTTGTAATTAATTTTAGTGATGCAGACTTTGTATTTATTTATTTCGGTATTCGGATTGTTGTGAGGAGTTTTCCTCCAGACTCATTATTATTGGATGGTTATTCTATTGTGACTATGTTGTGTTGGTTATGTTAACTTTTCATAATTCATTTATTGCATGTTAATCGGATTTGATTAAAATGGACAACTCACTTTTTAAATAATAGGTGGCTAGTAATTGTTAAAACGTTTGCGATAGTGATGCTATGAACTGAGCCAACTTGGCATTTTGTATTAATTTAATAAAGGAGTAGCTACCCGGTATTTAATTTCATCGAGCGGATTGGGCCAGTTGCGTATAGACTTGGGTTACCGGAGCACTTGCATGGGATTCATGATGTGTTCCATATTTTCTCGCTAAAGAAATATCTTAGGGATGATTTGGCCCATACTCACATTGCTTTGGAGGACATCGACCTTCAGCCCGATAGTTCCTACGAGGAGGGCCGATTGCTATTCTGGACCACAGCGAGCGGAAACTGAGGTCGAAGATAGTACCGTTAGTACGTGTTCAGTGGCGGCATCATAATGCCGCGGAGTCCACATGGGAGCGCGAGGAGGAGATGCGCGAACGTTATCCAGAGTTTTTTTTACCAGGTACTCTTTAGTTCCGAATTTCGGGACGAAATTCTGTTATTAGGGGGGAAGTATGTAATACACCATATATTTATTGATTTTTAATTATGGGATTAATTAAATTAAATGAGAACTAATTGGAAATTAATCCGGATATAAATACTAGCGAGATGTGAGTTGGTATTTGATTATGAAGCGTACATATGGTAATATATGAATATTGAAAATGTTTAAATTGTCACGAGATAGCAATACGATAATTTGGGAAATTTAGTTGGGACGCGCGTGTCAGTCGAGTCAGAAATGTAATTATTTGAATTAAAAAGTGAATTTTATTTTTATCAACCGAATGGTCATTTTGAGCGCGCGAACGTTTGCGAAAGGGTCGAAATAGTCAGAAAACACTAGCCGGGGGTTTAGTTTGGTTCCCGGGCATTTTTGGGCCATACCGGCAACCTAGAGGGGTATTTTGGTAATTTTAAAAATATGGGAATTAAAGCCTACGAATTTTAGGAGTTAATTATATATTATTTAGGAACCTACTGAGCCCATTATCAGCATTAAGTGAGTTAGAGGGCTACGGGCGTTATAGGAGAGTTTGAAGAGTTCCAAAAAGAAACCTCCAATCACCATCTTCAACCTTGGGAGAAAATCTGTAGAGAAAGGAGAGAAGCAACCTTCATTCACCAACATCAATTCTGAAGAACAATCTAAGGCAAGTGATTTGATATTTTTAACGCATTGAATATTTCTTCCATGTTTAGTGTAGGAATTTTTCTTATCTTGAAAGTTTTGAAGAAAACCAATGAAATTGGTGGAGAAACTTTGAATTTCAGTTAGGATTTGCATGTAGTATGATAATGGACTGATTTAATATTCGAAAAGTTGTATATGATGATTTAAAAACGGATTTATGATGAGTAATTGAGAATAATAAAAATTATGGGTTCATATTCATAGAGTTTGGGGAATATTTGGAGATTTACATGAATTCCATGATGATTTGTAAGATTTGACCCCTAAAATATGTTAAGAGATGATCTAGGGTGATTAGAAATGGTTTATATACGTTAAAACATAAATTGGATGGACTTAGGGTGGATTTAGAGAAGAGAAGAATTGAGAAAAACGGACTTGGGAATTTCTGGGTTGAAACTGCCATCTCGTTAGAAGTTCGTTCGAACGAGGTCGTTGGGGTACATTGAAGAGTGAAACTTAGAATCGTGTAGTAAACCGGATTACATTTGTGGATTGGGAAGCGAGTACCTAATTGCGACGTGAGGAGAGTTAATAACTTAATTATATATAAACCCGGGACTTGTTAGTTGTAAAACACTAAATGTTGGTATAAGAACGAGATGTATACCACTAATGAAATATTATGATATCTAAGATGTGTGAATGCTTAGTATACGTAGTTATCTGTGTATAACATACCTACCGTACTTGCTATCATGGGAGGTCGACGTTCGTTCAGGGCCATCTAATCTTTGTGTGCCTACGGGGGGATTTATATTGGTACTTCGAGGACATAGGTCAGAGAATGTCTTATTGAGAAGTTAATAAGTCTGCTGATCATGGGAGCGTAGGTATGTGCGTGACCCGTGTGATGTGAACTATGTTCGCCTCCAGTGTTTGTGATTGTTGATTAATGAAACGTTTCCTGAGATATTCGGAATTCGTGGTCCTTATGTACGTGATGTACCGGGATTGGATAGCAGAGTACGTGTGCACCGCAGCTTAGTCTCGGGGTGCTAGTATCGTATATTTATGATGGGAATAATATACTGTTAATTGAAATGAATTGTCATGAATGAATGTGAGTATAAATAATAGCAACAGTTTGTAAAGTGAAAATGGAAGATCTCTAGTAGTTAGTAGTACTAACGTGGGAAATTGTGTGGTAAGTTATAACACTCTGTTAATTAAAAGCAGTTGGGAATTGAGTTGGTTATCGCAGTAATGTAAAATTTGGTATCGGACTAGTTAGATAATGGGAATAACTAGAATGGGTACGGGTACGATAGGAGTGCACAATTAGTTGAGAGGTGAGGAGCTCATGTGAGTGCACCCACTATCATGTACTTTACATTCACTGTTTAATGATATTAAACACTTGCAAATTTTTAAATTATTTTCACAATCGGGCTCTGACCCGTTTGCTTTCAAATCTATTTTTGTAAAAACCTTTTAGGTGCCCAGCCACAAGGACACAATGCATAGGAGTTCTATTCAGGTGACGTGCTGTAGCTGCTGTGGAAGTTACAGGACCTTGACAGTAGACGCCTCCATTTCTGATCTTGACTCCATTAGCAGTTTTTATTATTTATTGGGCATGTCGTCCATTCCTTTTAGAGACATCTGTAACCCCCCGCGTAATTTTGGGGTATTTTCAAAATAAAGAGGAAAAATAAATTTGGAGGTAAAATTATTTTTATTGCTCAAATATGTTGGTTATCATTTTTAAAGGCGAGAACTTCAAACGGTTTCGAAATCGGAATTAAAATGGAGTGTTAATTGAATTTTTATTATATAGAAGAGTCCTTAAAACATAAAACTCTCCTAGAGTCCTCAAAACATAAAACCCTCTAGAAAAAAAAATTATAAAAATTGAACTGTCCGATCGAGTTGAATTTTTTTTGTAGCTTCCTCTCGTCTTCAGCTAATTATGTGTAAAATTTCATCCAATTCCAACGGTCCGATCGTCCGGAATAAAATTTCTAATGTTTGTATCTGATTAGAACTCTTTTCTTAATCAAACTCTTAATCCTTTATATACCAACAAATTCGTGGCTTGGCTTTTCAAATCACTTTTTCTCAAACTTTTCAACCAGAAGAGCTCTTTAAAATTACTCCCTTTCATATACAAACCATATATCCCCAAACTTATTCAAGATTTCAACCTTAGATTATAAGGCTTATTTGGTGTTTTCTCGAGTTTGGGCAAGAACGAGATTTGATTATTTTTGCGAGAAGAACGTGATGGTGTGATTAGATTCTGAGGCTGAAACTATGGGATGATTCATGTTGGTTCTTTTTGGTGGTTTAAGGTACGGGGTTTTACACAATATGTTCCTAAATATCGCGAGTGTTTATTCCGTTGAATTCTTCTCAATTGAACTCACATTTTGAATTGTTAAATTCATTGAAATCTGGAAAAATAATTGTTGGAATTATTTTGATTCATGTGGTATGATTCATGTTGTTGTTGAGCACGTTGTCATGAGATTTTAGTATCGCACGGACGTTGGGCACCCACCAGAATTCCTGCGTCCAAGGGCTATGACTTGATAAAGCATATGCGGATGGGGTGAGGCCTGGTGACCCGGTTAATGTGTTGTTGAGAAATTTATTGATAAAATGCTATTGAGATTTGCATTTTATTTGAATATTCGTATTCGTATTCGTATTGTGGCGTTTTATTCATCGTAACATATTTGTTGAGCGTCTTTCCTGTCGTATTGTGTACTTCCCCATATTTTCTTTTAGTGGCAGGTTAGCGTGGATTTGGGCGCTTTGGAGATTGATTTTTAGCGAGGATTCTTTTGGAAAGATTTTTAATACAAGAGAGAAGACTTGTATTTATTTATTTTGATGTATAAAGCATTGGAGATTCATTTTAGTATCGATATAGATAGTTGTTTTAATTCGATTGACTTGTTGTTTTAATTGAAGAGATTTGAGATTAGCTGTTTCTCTTGTTTTATTGTGGGAATTAGATGCTCTATACCTTGTGAATTGTGGATTTGAATTTAGTTTATCGATGAGTAGCGCGCCGCTCGCTCTCCCCGGGCGGGCGGGGTGTTACAACATCTTACTTGTTCAGTTATTTCAGACTTTGGGTTGTAATTAATTTTAGTGATGCAGACTTTGTATTTATTTATTTCGGCATTCGGATTGTTGTGAGGAGTTTTCCTCCAGAATCATTATTATTGGATGGTTATTCTATTGTGACTATGTTGTGTTGGTTATGTTAACTCTTTATAATTCATTTATTGCATGTTAATCGAATTTGATTAAAATGGACAACTCACTTTTTAAATAATAGGTGGCTAGTAATTGTTAAAACGTTTGCGACAGTGATGCTATGAACTGAGCCAACTTGGCATTTTGTATTAGTTTAATAAAGGAGTAGCTACCCGGTATTTAATTTCATCGAGCGGATTGGGCCAGTTACGTATAGACTTGGGTTACCGGAGCACTTGCATGGGATTCATGATGTGTTCCATATTTCCTCGCTAAGGAAATATCTTAGGGATGATTTGGCCCATACTCACATTGCTTTGGAGGACATCGACCTTCAGCCCGATAGTTCCTACGAGGAGGGGCCGATTGCTATTTTGGACCACAGCGAGCGGAAACTGAGGTCGAAGATAGTACCGTTAGTACGTGTTCAGTGGCGGCATCATAATGCCGCGGAGACCACATGGGAGCGCGAGAAGGAGATGCGCGAACGTTATCGAGGGTTGTTTTTACCAGGTACTCTTTAGTTCCGAATTTCGGGACGAAATTCTATTATTAGGGGGGAAGTATGTAATACACCGTATATTTATTGATTTTTAATTATGGGATTAATTAAATTAAATGAGAACTAATTGAAAATTAATCCGGATATAAATACTAGCGAGATGTGAGTTGTTATTTGATTATGATGCGTACATATGGTAATATATGAATATTGAAAATATTTAAATTGTCACGAGATAGCAATACGACAATTTGGGAAATTTAGTTGGGACGCGCGTGTCAGTAGCGTCAGAAATTTAATTATTTGAATTAAAAAGTGAATTTTATTTTTATCAACTGAATGGTCATTTTGAGTGCGCCAACGTGTCCGGAAGGGTCGAAATAGTCAGAAAACACTAGCCGGGGATTTAGTTTAGGTTCCGGGGCATTTTTGGGCCATAACGGCAACCTAGAGGGGTATTTTGGTAATTTTAAAAACATGGGAATTAAAACCTACGAATTTTAGGAGTTAATTATATATGATTTAGGAACCCACAAAGCCCATTATCAGCATTAAGTCAGTTAGAGGGCTACGGGAGTTATAGGAGAGTTTGAAGAGTTCCAAAAAGAAACATTCAATCACCATCTACAACCTTGGGAGAAAATCTGTAGAGAAAGGAGAGAAGCAACCTTCATTCACCAACATCAATTCTGAAGAACAATCTAAGGCACGTGATTTGATATTTTTAACGCATTGAATATTTCTTCCATTTTAGTGTAGGAATTTTTTTTATCTTGAAAGTTTTGAAGAAAACCAATGAAATTGGTGGAGAAACTTTGAATTTCGGTTAGGATCTGCATGTAGTATGATAATGGACTGATTTAATATTCGAAGAGTTGTATATGATGATTTAAAAACGGATTTATGATGAGTAATTGGGAATAATAAAAATTATGGGTTCATATTCATAGAGTTTGGGGAATATTTGGAGATTTACATTAATTCCATGATGATTTGTAAGATTTTACCCCTAAAATATGTTAAGAGATGATCTTGGGTGATTAGAAATGGTTTATATACGTTAAAACATAAATTGGATGGACTTAGGGTGGATTTAGAGAAGAGAAGAATTGAGAAAAACGGACTTGGAAATTTCTGGGTTGAAACTGCTGTCTCGTTAGAAGTTCGTTAGAACGAGGTCGTTGGGAAGCGAGTACCTAATTGGGAAGCGAGTACCTAATTGAGACGTGAGGAGAGTTAATAACTTAATTACATATAAACCCGGGACTTGTGAGTTGTAAAACACTAAATGTTGGTATAAGAACGAGATGTATACCACTAATGAAATATTATGATATCTAAGATGTGCGAATGCTTAGTATACGTAGTTATCTGTGTATAACATACCTACCGTACTTGCTATCATGGGAGGTCGACGTTCGTTCAGGGCCATCTAATCTTTGTGTGCCTACGGGGGGATTTTAAATGGTACCTCGAGGACATAGGTCTGAGAATGTCTTATTGAGAAGTTAATAAGTCTGCTGATCATGGGAGCGTATGTATGTGTGTGACCCGTGTGATGTGAACTATGTTCGCCTCCAGTGTTTGTGTTTGTTGATTAATGAAACGTTTCCTGAGAGATTCGGAATCCGTGGTCCTTATGTACGTGATGTACCGGGATTGGATAGCAGAGTACGTGTGCACCGCAGCTTAGTCTCGGGGTGCTAGTATCGTATATTTATGATGGGAATAATATACTGTTAATTGAAATGAATTGTCATGAATGAATGTGAGTATAAATAATAGCAACAGTTTGTAAAGTGAAAATGGAAGATCTCTAGTAGTTAGTAGTACTAACGTGAGAAATTGTGTGGCAAGTTATAACACTCTGTTAATTAAAAGCAGTTGGGAATTGAATTGGTTATCGCAATAATGTAAAATTTGGTATCGGACTAGTTAGATAATGGGAACAACTAGAATGGGTACGGGTACGATAGGAGTGCACAATTAGTTGAGAGGTGAGGAGATCATCTGAGTGCACCCACTATCATGTACTTTACATTCACTGTTTAATGATATTAAACACTTGCAAATTTTTAAATTATTTTCACAATCGGGCTCTGACCCGTTTGCTTTCAAATCTATTTTTGTAAAAACCTTTTAGGTGCCCAGCCACAAGGACACCATGCATAGGAGTTCTATTCAGGTGACGTGCTGTAGCTGCTGTGGAAGTTAGAGGACCTTGACAGTAGACGCCTCCATTTCTGATCTTGACTCCATTATCAGTTTTTATCATTTATTGAGCATGTCGCCCATTCCTTTTAGAGACATCTGTAACACCCCCGCGTAATTTTGGGGTATTTTCGAAATAAAGAGGAAAAATAAATTTTGAGATAAAATTATTTTTATTGCTCAAATATGTTGGTTATTATTTTTAAAAGCGAGAATTTCAAACGGTTTCGAAATCGGAATTAAAAATGGAGTATTAATTGAATTTTTATTATATAGAAGAGTCCTTAAAACATAAAACTCCCTTAGAGTCCTCAAAACATAAAACTCTCTAGAAAAAAAATATTTAAAAATATTGAACTGTCCGATCGAGCTGAATTTTTTTCTGTAGCTTCCTCTCGTCTTCAGCTAATTCTCTGTAAAATTTCATCCAATTCCAACAGTCCGATCGTCCGGAATAAAATTTTTAGTGTTTGTATCTGATTAGAACTCTTTTCTTAATCAAACTCTTAATCCTTTATATGCCAACAAATTCGTGGCTTGGCGTTTCAAATCACTTTTTCTCAAACTTTTCAACCAGAAGAGCTCTTTAAAATTACTCCCTTTCATATACAAACCATATATCCCCAAACTTATTCAAGATTTCAACCTTAGATTAGAAGGCTTATTTGGTGTTTTCTCGAGTTTGGGCAAGAACGAGATTTGATTATTTTTGCGAGAAGAACGTGATGGTGTGATTAGATTCTGAGGCTGAAACTATGTGATGATTCATGTTGGTTCTTTTTGTTGGTTTAAGGTATGGGGTTTTACACAATATGCTCATAAATTTCGCGAGTGTTTATTCCGTTGAATTCTTCTTAATTGAACTCACATTTTGAATTGTTAAATTCATTAAAATCTGGAAAAATAATTGTTTGAATTATTTTGATTCATGTGGTATTATTCATGTTGTTGTTGAGCACGTTGTCATGAGATTTTAATATGGCACGGACGTTGGGCACCCGCCAGAATTCCTGCGTCCAAGGGCTATGACTTGATAAAGCATATGCGGATGGGGTGAGGCCTGGTGACCCGGTTAATGTGTTGTTGAGAAATTTATTGATAAAATGCTATTGAGATTTGCATTTGATTTGAATATTCGTATTCGTATTGTGTCGTTTTATTCATCGTAACATATTTGTTGAGCATCTTTCATGTCGTATTGTGTACTTCCCCATATTTTCTTTTAGTGGCAGGTTAGCGCGGATTTGGGCGCTTTGCAGATTGATTTTTATCAAGGATTCTTTTGGGAAGATTTTTAATACAAGAGAGAAGACTTGTATTTATTTATTTTGATGTATAGAGCACTGGAGATTCATTTTAGTATCGAGATAGATAGTTGTTTTAATTCGAGAGACTTGTTGTTTTAATTGAAGAGATTTGAGATTAGCTGTTTCTCTTGTTTTATTGTGGGAATTAGATGCTCTATACCTTGTGAATTGTGGATTTGAATTTAGTTTATCGATGAGTAGCGCGCCGCTCGCTCTCCCCGGGCGGACGGGGTGTTACAACATCTTACTTATTCAGTTATTTCAGACTTTGGGTTGTAATTAATTTTAGTGATGCAGACATTCGGATTGTTGTGAGGAGTTTTCCTCCAGACTCATTATTATTGGATGGTTATTCTATTGTGACTATGTTGTGTTGGTTATGTTAACTTTTCATAATTCATTTATTGCATGCTAATCGGATTGATTAAAATGGACAACTCACTTTTTAAATAATAGGTGGCTAGTAATTGTTAAAACGTTTGCGACAGTGATGCTACGAACTGAGCCAACTTGACATTTTGTATTAATTTAATAAAGGAGTAGCTACCCGGTATTTAATTTCATCGAGCGGATTGGGCCAGTTGCGTATAGACTTGGGTTACCGGAGCACTTGCATAGGATTCATGATGTGTTCCATATTTCCTCGCTAAGGAAATATCTTAGGGATGATTTGGCCCATACTTACATTGCTTTGGAGGACATCGACCTTCAGCCCGATAGTTCCTACGAGGAGGGGTCGATTGCTATTCAGGACCACAGCGAGCGGAAACTGAGGTCGAAGATAGTACCGTTAGTACGTGTTCAGTGGCGGCATCATAATGCCGCGGAGTCCACATGGGAGAGCGAGGAAGATATGCGCGAACGTTATCCAGAGTTGTTTTTACCAGGTACTCTTTAGTTCCGAATTTCGGGAGGAAATTCTATTATTAGGGGGGAAGTATGTAATACCCCGTATATTTATTGATTTTTAATTATGGGATTAATTAAATTAAATGAGAACTAATTGAAAATTAATCCGGATATAAATACTAGCGAGATGTGAGTTGGTATTTGATTATGATGCGTACATATGGTAATATATGAATATTGAAAATATTTAAATTGTCACGAGACAGCAATACGACAATTTGGGAAATTTAGTTGGGACGCGCGTGTCAGTAGCGTCAGATATTTAATTATTTGAATTAAAAAGTGAATTTTATTTTTATCAACCGAATGGTCGTTTTGAGTGCGCCAGCGTGTTCGGAAGGGTCGAAATAGTCAGAAAACACTAGCCGGGGGTTTAGTTTGGGTCCCGGGGCATTTTTGGTCCATACCGGCAACCTAGAGGGGTATTTTGGTAATTTTAAAAATATGAGAATTAAATCCTACGAATTTTAGGAGTTAATTATATATTATTTAGGAACCCACTGAGCCCATTATCAGCATTAAGTGAGTTAGAGGGCTACGGGAGTTATAGGAGAGTTTGAAGAGTTCCAAAAAGAAACATTTAATCACCATCTACAACCTTGGGAGAAAATCTGTAGAGAAAGGAGAGAAACAACCTTCATTCACCAACATCAATTCTGAAGAACAATCTAAGGCAAGTGATTTGATATTTTTAACGCATTCAATATTTCTTCCATGCTTAGTGTAGGAATTTTTCTTATCTTGAAAGTTTTGAAGAAAACCAATGAAATTGGTGGAGAAACTTTGAATTTCGGTTAGGATCTGCATGTAGTATGATAATTGACTGATTTAATATTCGAAGAGTTGTATATGATGATTTAAAAACGGATTTATGATGAGTAATTGGGAATAATACAAATTATGGGTTCATGTTCATTGAGTTTGGGGAATATTTGGAAATTTACATTAATTCCATGATGATTTGTAATATTTGACCCCTAAAATATGTTTAGAGATGATCTAGGGTGATTAGAAATGGTTTATATACGTTAAAACATAAATTGGATGGACTTAGGGTGGATTTAGAGAAGAGAAGAATTGAGAAAAACGGACTTGGGAATTTCTGGGCTGAAACTGCCATCTCGTTAGAAGACCTGCCCAGGTCGTTCGAGCGAACTTCTAACGAGATGATAGTATGACTCTAACGAGTTGGCATTTCATTCAAAACCTTTCGTTCGAACGAGACTTCTAACGAGTTGACAGAATGACCTTTTTGGCCTAAATTTATTTCTAGTATCCCGTAGACTTATCTAAATGGTAGAATAACCTTCCCTTATTAACTAGTGGGTATACTTGGGAGATTGGGGTACATTGAAGAGTGAAACTTAGAATCGTGTAGTAAACCGGATGACATTTGTGGATTGGGAAGAAAGTACCTAATTGCGACGCGAGAAGAGTTGATAACTTAATTACATATAAACCGGGGACTTGTGAGTTGTAAAACACTAAATGTTGGTATAAGAACGAGATGTATACCACTAATGAAATATTATGATATCTAAGATGTGTGAATGCTTAGTATACGTAGTTATCTGTGTATAACATACCTACCGTACTTGCTATCATGGGAGGTCGACGTTCGTTCAGGGCCATCTAATCTTTGTGTGCCTACGAGGGGATTTTGATTGGTACCTCGAGGACATAGATCAGAGAATGTCTTATTGAGAAGTTAATAAGTCTGCTGATCATGGGAGCGTAGGTATGTGCGTGACCCCTGTGATGTGAACTATGTTCGCCTCCAGTGTTTGTGATTGTTAATTAATGAAAGTTTCCTGAGAGATTCGGAATACGTGGTCCTTATGTACGTGATGTACCGGGATTGGATAGCAGAGTATGTGTGCACCGCAGCTTAGTCTCGGGATGCTAGTATCGCTCTGTTCGCTCTCCCTGGGCGGGCGGGGTGTTACAGAATGGTATCAGAGTCCACGACTTCCCTTTATAATTCAAAGAAATGAAGAGTTGGAATCCAAAAGACTCCTCTAAATAAGGTAAAGAAATGAAGAGTGGGAAGTCAAAACAACTCCAAGAGTTAAAAACATTTTAAAATCATTTTAAAATCCGTTTTAACTCCGTTTTCGAAACCGTTTGAAATTCTCGCCTTTAAAAATAATAACTAACATATTTGATCAATAAAAATAATTTTAGCAAATACTTCTGTTTCCTCCATTTTCCAAAAATTAATTAAAATAACCCAAAATTACACGGGTTGTTACAAAAGTGGAGAGTCTGCATAGACTTCATCAACCTTTACAAATTACGCCCCAATGACAACTTTCCTTTGCGTAAGATTGATCAATGGGTTGACTCCACAATAAGCCACGAATGAATGAGTTTTCTGAATGCGTACTCAAGGTACCATTAAATTCCTATATTCGGCCCCGACGAGGAGAAGACCTCATCCATTACCGTTGTTGGCGTGCACTGTTTTACAATCTCATCGATTATACTCAAGAACTCAGGAGTAACATACCAATGTATGGTCAATAAGATGTTTAAACATCAGTTAGGCGACACTATGGAAGTCTATATAGAGAACATGCATAAAAAAATAAGCATAAATTCGACCATCTATAAGACTTGGTGAATACGCTTGAGGTCCTGAGATATTACATAATGAACCTCAATGCAACTAAATGCTCATTCAGAGTTCAGTTTGGAAAATTCCTAGGATATTTAGTCTGCCAAATGGGGATCCAGGCCAACCTCGACAAATTGAGGCGATCAATAATGTTCAACCACCAAAAACACTTCATGATATTCAAAAGCTAACCAACATGTTGGTATCACCCAACTGGTTCATTTCAAAATTGTCTACAAAATGTCGACCATTCTTTTATCTATTGCAAAAAGATAAGGGCCTGATCTAGAAAGAGGAGTGTTCAAACTCACTCGAGGAGATCATTTCCTATTTGAGCTGACCAACTCTGCTTGTAATCCATAACCTAATAGATTTAGTTTACATATGTCTCACGATATCCGACCATGTTGTTAATTTGACCTTAATGTGCGAAAGGGATGGGCACCAGACCCCTGTCTATTATGTTAGTAAGACACTGCTAGATGCCAAAAAATGTTATCTTCCTCTGGAGATTCTAGCTTACTCTTTAGTTATTGATTCATAAAAATTAAAACAATACTTTGAAGGCCATTAAGTCATAGTCATCATCTCTTTTCCATTTAAGGCGATTCTAAAAAATGCTAACCTCCCTGAATGGATGTCTAAATGGTTGATGGAATTAGGAAGATTCGATATTCACTATAAACAGAGGACTACAGTAAAGGGCCAAATATCAGCGAATTTCATCGCTAGATTTATTAGAGGGAAGGAGCCTAATGGTGTTGAGCTCATTCAAATTAACAGCCAATAAAGAGCTTGATCAAGTCAAAAATGGATATTTTATGTTGATGGAGCCTCAAATCAAATTGAGTAAGATTAAGAGTTATCCTAATCACTCCAAAATAAACTATGATCTAGCAATGGATTAGAGTTTGCTTCGAAGCATCCAACAAGGAGGCCGAATACGAAGCCCTCATCATTATTAAGAAGGGCATTATCTATTGGTGAATGTCACCTTGATGTATATTATGACTTAAGGATTGTATCTAACTAAATATCAGGAGACTACAACGCCAAAAACGAACGAATATTAGTATACTTACAGGTCATCCAAGACCTGATCACCCAATTTGAGACGATCTATATTTAATAGTTCCCTCACGGACACAACAATCATGTAGATGATTTGGCAACTATAGGTCTAGCCGTCGATTCTGATCTCAAAAGAACCATTGGTGCGGAATACCTCAACTAACCAAGTATCGCATGACTAAAGTTCGTTGAATAAGTTCTCACCGTACAGGAAACTCCTAGCTGGATAGACCTAATCATAACTTATTTATACAAGGATATTTTGCCAATCGATAGTAAGCAGGCCCATCAAGTCAAGGTAAAAAATGCTTGTTTTGCCTGTCACGTAAAGGCAAGCTCTATGGGTGATCTTTCACGGGTCCATACTTCCAATGTGTGCAACCAACTCACGTAGACCAAGTTATGTATAAACTTCATGACGAGATATGTGGAAGCTACGCCGGGGGAGATCTTTGGTATTCAGAGCCATCAAGGAGGGCTATTGGTGGTTTTATAAGTAAAAAGACGCAATCTGCTATGTAAGGAAGTGCAAAAAGGTCCAAGAGTTCTCGCCTATACTTTACCAACAAACTAACGACCTTAAGTCATTAACTAAACCGTGTCCCTTTGCTCACTGGGGATTGGACATTATGGGTTCCGTACCTATAGCACCAGGTAGTCAAAAGCATCTCCTGGTCTGCACAAACTACTTCACCAAGTGGATAAAAACTAAACCTTTGTCAAACATCAGGGACACCGATATGATCATATTTATCTAGAGGAACATCATGGCCCACTTTGTGTGCCGAGGCCAATCATCACCAACAATGGAACGCATTTTGAGAGCGGATCATTTGATAAATTATATAATAACCATAACATTAATCTCGACTTCGGTTTAGTGGCCTACCCCCAGAGCAATGGGTGGGCTGAGCCCTCTAATAAAACAGTGCTTAACGGGATGAAGAAGAGGTTAAAAAAGGTAAAAGGTGCTTAGATGGATCCGCACCTCCACGTTTTTCGGTCATATTGTATAATGCTTAGGAGGTCGACGGGGGAAATGTCCTTATCCTTAACTTACGGAATGGAAACCATCATTCCCTTGGAAGATGGCTTGTCAACCATGAAGACAACCATTGTTGATTAAAGCCTAAATAAGGAAATTATAAGGATTGAGCTTGACTTAAACTAAGAACAAATAGAACAATATTTAATCAAAGTGGCTTTTTACCAACAGTAGTTGACAAAGTAGTATAACAAAAATGTTAATCTAAGGATATTCCAGGTCAAAGATTACATCCTCAAACAAATGATCGGTGGTGTGAATAATCCATTGGATGTCAAGTTCGGTCCTAACTGGGATGAAACCTTCAAAATCATTAGAGACGACCTCTAAGAAGCCTACCATTTAGAAACAATGGGGACACATAGATTTTTAGGGCCTAAAATGCGACCAATATTAGGAGCTTTTTATTTTTAGCTTTATTTAAATTTCAACGTTTTATTCATCGAACGATTTAAAGTTTAGTCAATGCAATTAGCTTTCTTATTGTTATAAGTGGAAGGTAAACTCTATTTATTTATAAATTATTATTATAGCGATAGTGTCTATTAACTCATTTAAATTTACACGATCAAGTTACGATCGTCAATTCAAACGCCTGACCTAGATTTGATAGTCACTATAAATATCTCAATAAATATTACACTCAATTAAGACTCAAGGTCACACGTTCTCGTCACTAACAAACATAAAGGCATCAAGAATTACCCTTATAAGAAAAACACCTACGAGGGATACCTAAGCCCTTAGTGTACCGATGTGACACCCCGACTAATTAAATACCGGGTAGCTACTCCTTTATTCCAATTAATACAAAATGTCAAGTTGGTTCAGTTCATTGCATCACTGTGGAAAACATTTCAACGATTACTAGCCACCTAATATTTAAAAAGTGATTTATCAAATTTTAATTAAATTAGATTAACATGCAACAAGTATAAACTTATAAATTAATGATACAACGACCACATTAAAGTCACATTACAATGATAAAGGAATAAATGAATCTGGAGGAACACTCCTCTGAAATAATCCGAAATACTGAATAAAACTCAATACAAAGTCTGAATCACTAATTAATTACAACCAATACTGAAATAAAACTGAATACATAAACTGTCTCTAACAGAAAAGGGGCGACATGCCCTACAGATTAAATCTGAAATAGAGTCAAGGTAGAAAGTGGAGGCGTCTATAATCGAGGTCCTGTAACTTCCACAGCAGCTACATCACGTCACTCGAATAGAACTCCTAAGCTTGGTGTCCTTGTGGCTGGGCACCTAAAAGTTTTTACAAGAAAAATGGATCTGAAAGCAAACGGGTCAGAGCCCGATTGTGAAAACAGTTTAAAATACAGCAAGTGTTTAATATCATTAAATAATGAATATAAAATGCATGATAGCGCGTGCACTCACATGAGTTCCTCACCTCTCAACTAATTGTGCACTCTTACGTACCCATACCCATTCTAGTTATTCCATTAACTAACTAGTCTAATTCAATATCTGATTTTTACTATACTATTCATGGTTTAATTCCCGACGTCTTAATATAAACTGAGAGTTTTACCTTCATTCCTCATAATTAGTTACAATAATTACAAAGAGTTTACCATTTTTAACTCTACAAAGATGTTACATTAATTCACACTTGTACTTATATAAACAGTTCATTTCAATATTTCAGTATATCAATCTCATCATAAATATACAATAATGGCACCCCTAGACTAATCTCCAGTGCACACATACTCTACTATCAAATCCCAGTACATCACGTACATAAGGATCACGTATTATGAATCTCTCAGGAACCGTTTCGACAAGTAACAAACACACATAATGGAGGCGAACATAGTTCAAATCACATTGGTCACGCACATACCTACGCTCCCATGATCAGCAGACGTATTAACTTCTCGATAAGTCATTCTCTTACCTATGTCCTCGAGGTACCAATCTAAATCCCCCCGTAGGCACATAAAGATTAGATGACCCTGATAGAACGCCGACCTCCCGTGATAGCAAGTATGGTAGGTATGTTATACACAGATAACCACATATACTAAGCATTCACACATCTTAGATATCTTATAATATTAATAGAGATATATTTTACATTCCTATACCGTCATTAATGTAGTACACTTACAAGTCCCCGAATAATGTACATCATAGATAATCAACTCTTCTCACGTCGCAAATTTAAGTACTTATTTCCTAACCCATAGATGTCATCCGGTTTATTACAAAATTCTAAGTTTTAATCCTCAACGTACTCCAATCTCACAACTATACCCACTAGTCAACAAGGGAAGGTTAATACTAAATTATATAAGACTACTGGAAGTTCGAAATAAAACCATGCCTAAAAAGGCCATTCTGTCAACTCGTTAGAAATCTCGTTCGAACGAGTGTCGTTCGAACGAATAGCTTCGAACGAACTACCAACTCGTTAGAAGGGGTACTGTCATCTCGTTAGAAACTCGTTCGAACAAGATCGTTCAAACGACCTGGGTTGGTCTTCTAATGAGATGGCTGAAAACGCCCAGAATTTCCCAATTTCGTTTTTCTTCATTTTTCTCTTCTCTAAATCGATCCTAAGATCATCCCAGTAACGTTTTAATGTTTTTAAAATACTCTAAGTCCTCCTAGGTCTCTTCTTAACATATTATTGGGGTCAAATCCTCCTAATCAACATGCAATTATCATAAATCCCCAAATTTTGCCCCAAACCCTATGAACATGAACCCACAATTTTATTGTACCTAAATACTCATCATTTATCCGTTTTTAAATCATCAAAGTTAAGTTTTTTGGGTACCAATTTCGTCCATAATCATTCTACATGCAATTCCTAACCAAAATTAAGAGTTTCTACAACAATACAATTGGGTTTTCACCAAAACTTTCAAAGCATATAAGGTTTCTACACTAAACATGGAGGAAATATTCATTGCAATTAATGACATCAAATCACTTGCCTTAAATTCGATGTTCTATTTTGTTGTTGACGATCAAGGGTTGGTTCTCTCTTCTTTCCGGTCACAAATTCCTTTCAAAATGCTGGTGATGGAGGAGGGTTTGGTTTGGAACCTCTTTGAACCTCTCTCTAACTCCTCTCAAAACTCCCGTAGCCCACTCTCTTGTCTTTGGTTGCTAATGGAATTAGTGGACTCACTAATTATTAATAAATAACCATCAAAATTCGTGAGTTTTAATTCCTAAATTTTTAAAATTACCAAAATACCCTTCTAGGTTGCCGGTTTGGCCTAAAAGTGCCCGGAACCCAAACCAAACTCCGGACTAGTGTTTTCTGACTATTTTGACCCTTCCGGACGCGTTGGCGCACTCAAAATGGTCATTCAGTTGATAAAAATATAAATTACTTTTTAATCTAATTAAATTCATTCCTGATGCGACTAACACGCGCGTCCCAACTTAATCTCCCAATTTAACGTATTTCTGCCTCGCGACAATTTTAATATTTTCAATACTCATATATTACCATATATACTCAGAAATATTCAATTTTAACATCATACTCAAATACCAACACACGTATCGCTAGTATTTACATCCGGATTAATTCCCAATTAATTCTCATTTAATTCAATTAATCCCTTCAAATAAAAATCAATAAAATTACGGGGTATTACATACTTCCCCCCTAATAACAGAATTTCGTCCCGAAATTCAGAACTAAAGAATACCTGGTAAAAATAGCTCTGGATAACGTTCGCGCATCTCATCCTCGCGCTCGCATGTGGACTCCTCGACATTATGATGCCTCCACTGCACGCGTACTAATGGTACTATCTTCGACCTCAGTTTCCTCTCGTTATGGTCTAGAATAGCAATCGACCCCTCTTCGTAGGAACTATCAGGCTGAAGATCGATGTCCTCTAAAGCAATGTGAGTATGGGCCAAATCGTCCCTAAGATATTTCCTTAGCGAGGAAATATGGAACACATCATGAATCCTATACAAGTGCCCCGGTAAACCAAGTCTATATGCAACTGGTCCAATCCGCTCGATGATATGAAATGGCCCCACATATCTTGGTGCCAGTTTCCCCTTCTTTCCAAAATGCATAACCCCCTTCATAGGAGATACTATGAGTAGCACCTGATCCCCCACCTTGAACTCTCTGAAGAACCTCTTGGCATCGGCATAACTCTTTTGTCGGTCTTGAGCTATCCGAATACGGCTCCGTATCATCTCTATCCTTGTCGAAGTATCCTAAATTACTTTCGGCCCAAGGAGTTTGTTATCCCCCACCTCTAACCAACATGCTAGGGAATGACAAGGTCTACCATACAATGGCTCGAATGGAGCCATGCCAATGGTGAGCTGGTAGGAGTTATTATAAGCAAACTCCGCAAGTGGAAGGTACTGTTCTCAACCACCTCCAAAGTCTAAGATGCACATACGCAACATGTCCTCCAACATCTGATTTGTTCTCTCGGTTTGCCCATCTGTCTGCGGGTGGTACGCCGTACTCAGCCGCAACTCCGTACCCATTGCCTCTTGGAAACTCTCCCAAAATCGTGAAATAAATATCTTGTCTCGGTCAGACACGATATTGAGAGGCACCCCATGAAGTCTCACTATCTTCGCTATAAAAATCTGGGCATACTGTCCCATAGTGTAATCTGTCCGGGCTGGCAAAAAATGAGCAACTTTGGTCAGTCTATCCACGATTGCCCATATGGAGTCGTGACCCCTCTGCGAAGTAGGTAACCCCATGATAATGTCCATGGCAATGCTCTCCCATTTCCACATCGGAACCTCTAACCGTTGTAGAAGTCCTGTTGGTTTCTGATGGTCCACCTTTACTAGCTGACAAGTGGAGCATTTAGAAACGAACACGGCAATATCTCTCTTCATCCCGCTCCACCAGTACTGTCGTCTCATGTATTAGTACATCTTATCCCCACCAGGGTGTACCACGAACTGTGAGCCGTGCGACTCTGTCATTACCTCGTGTCGTAAGTCTTCCCCTTCCGAAACGACCAGTCTCCCATTAAAGCGTAATCTCCCATCTGAACTAACGGTATAGGACTCGGCTCCCTCTGCTAGTAATCGAACTATCTGCTCCTGACAGAACGAGTCTTTTTCCTGGACCTTTATCACTCTCGTAACAATCTGAGGTGTAACAGTCATCACAGACATGAATGATCGGGCCACTGCATCCTGGTGTCCCAACTCCTTCCACTTAGGTTTCCACACCTCGGCCACCTCATCTACTGGCCTACGGCTCAACGCGTCTGGTGCCACGTTAGCCTTCCCTGGGTAATATTGGATATCAAACTGATAATCCTTAATAAACTCAAGCCACCGACGTTGACGCATATTCAGTTCCTTCTGCGTGAAGAGGTATTGTAGAGACTTGTGGTCTATGAACAACCAAAATTTCTCCCCCAAAAGATAGTGTCTCCAAATCCGAAGAGTGAATACGACTGCCGCTAACTCCAAGTCGTGGGTGGGGTAATTCTTCTCGTGCTGCAGTACACCTCCAAGTCCTTATAAGGACGCATCGGTGTAGACTAGATACTCAACTCCCGGTCTGGGCAATGCTAACACAGGCGCTGAGGTCAACTTGTCCTTCAACTCATCGAATGCCAACTGACAGGCATCGCTCCAGATGAATGGCACACCTTTGTGAGTCAGATGTGTCAAAGGACCCGCTATCTTTGAGAAACCCTAAATAAACCTTCTGTAGTATCCTACTAGGCCCAAGAAACTATGGATCTCAGTCGGTATCGTGGGTTGTCCCCACTCCTTCACCGCGGATACCTTCTCCGGATCAACAGATATCCCCCGGTCTGAAATGATATGCCCTAAAAATTGTACCTTCTTCAGCCAAAACCCACACTTCTCGTACTTCGCATATAGCTCGTTCTGACACAACGTCTGCAAAACCTATCTCAAGTGCTCGGCATGCTCCTCTTATGTCTGGGAGTAAACCAGAATGTCATCAATAAAGACGATGACGAACTGGTCTAGGAACTCTCTAAACACCCTATTCATCAAGTCCATAAACACGGCTGGAGCGTTGGTTAGGCCAAAAGGCATAACCCGAAAGTCATAGGAACCATATCTCGTCAAGAAAGCAGTCTTCAAGACGTCATATTCCCTGATACGCAATTGATGGTATCCCGATCGCAAGTCAATCTTTGAGAAGAAGGAAGCTCCTCTCAGTTGGTCGAATAAGTCATCGATTCGGGGCAACAGATACTTATTCCGTATCGTGACTTTATTCAACTCCTGGTAATCTACACACAGCCTCAACGATCCATCCCTCTTCTTTACGAACAACACATAGGCACCCCACGGCGAAGTACTCCTTCGGATAGACCCCTGACTCAACAACTACTCTATCTGATCCCTGAGCTCTCTCATCTCTGCTGGAGCCATACGGTAAGGGACGCGGGCAATTGGCCGAGTGCCCGGCATCAAATCGATAAAAAAAATCTATCTCTCTACTAGAAGGTAGTCCACGTATATCCTGAAATACATCAGTAAACTCCCTAACAACTGGAATCGAATCAAGTGGTAATACCACTTCCTTAGAGGTATCATCCTCTATATAATACAAGTGAGTTGACGATCCTCCCTCAGGGCGAGGCATCGCCACTAAAAACATCTCCTGCTCGGGAATGGAAAAACTAAGACCCTGCTGAAATAGTCAATCATGGCTCGATATGCAACTAGCCAATCCATACCAATGATCGCATCGTACTCAATCATCTCTAATACTAACATATCATCAGGTAAAGTAAACCTCCCGATCTCTATACCCACACCTCTACAAATAAGAAAAATCACAGAACCCCTACTTAATGGTGAATCTACACAAGTAATCGTGCTCTCTGCAGTGTCCAACAACCCCAAAGTGCGTGCAAATCTCGTGGTAATGAAACAATGTGTGGCCCCCGTATCAAATAAAATACGCCCCATAGTCCCCTGAATAGAGAACATACCCTCAATAGCCGGTGGATCCTGTGGGACTGCGGCCTGCTGGAGTTGATAAACTTGTCCATACTGAAGCTGTCCCTGCTGGACTGGGACTGCTGGGATGGGTGGCAAAGCTGGCATCTGTGGTGGTGCTGGGAGGGCGATGGGAAATATAGGTCTCTGAGGCTCGTGTCGAGCACCCTGCTGCTGCTGCTGTAGGGCCCTGCCCTTATCAGGACACTCCTGGCATTTGTGGTCAATCTTGCCACAAGTAAAACATTTCCCTGGAAAAATTTTCCCTCTCTAACCCTGCTGCCCACGACCATGGTGGCCGTTGCCATTCCTCCCCTAGCCGTGCTGGCCCTGATGAAACTGCTGCTATTGGCCATGCTGGCCGTGCTGACCCTGATGGAAATGCTGTCCCTGATGAAAACCTCCCTGACCATATCTGAAACCCCCAGATCTAAACCTCTTAAAATCCCCCTGCTGGGAACCCTGATCACCCTGCCTGTGCTGACCCTGAGCTGGTTGTGCCCCGTCGACACCATTTCCCCCTGTCCTGCCCTGATGGCTGAACTCTCCTGATCACTTACCCTCTGACAAGTGAAAGCGATGGACCTGGCAGTGAAGCAGTGCTGCGTTAACCACATCAGAATAAGCGGCGAATGAGAGATTACCCAATAAGTGCTGACGGATCCTCCAAGTCAACCCATCCATGAACTTCTATATATTTTTCTCCTCTGTCAGAATCTCATCGGGAACGATGTTCAAGAGATTAGTAAATGCTGCCTCATATTCTGCCACTATCTTCCCCTCCTGCTTGAGGTTCATTAACTTTCTCCTCTTCTCGGTGTGAACGGCTGATGGAAAATACTTGCGGTCGAACCGCACCCATAACTCCTGAATAGAAATGATGTCTCTCTCCTCCATGGTGGTAATGGACTCCCACCACTGCAACGCTGATCCTACTAGCTTAAAATTAGCCAGTATCTGTCTCTGTACATCCGTACACTCGTACATCCTCAAGTGCCTTTGGATATCATTCTTCCACTGACTGGACACAACGACGTCGGAGCTACCTGCAAACTCCGGAGGGTGTGCTTTCTGAAAAGCATCACGAACACGTTCCCAAATAGACAGGAATGTATGAGCCTGTACCAGCACTACTACCGGCGCCTGAGGCGGTGCCTGCTACACAACTGCTAGAGCGACATTTACCGCTTGGGCTACAATAGCGGCAACCTCTGCGGCATTCATGGAGCCCTGAACTGGTGCAGGCTGTGGCTCGGGCTGAGCATCCCATGGAACTCATTGTGCACGTCGTGGAGGCATCTGAAATGAGAGTAAAGTTTTATAAGTTCGCAGTTATTATCTCAAAATAGCTGAAGAGCTAAACTTACACAATAGAGTACAACAATCCTGAAATATAGGGCTCTATATCAAAGAACGCTACGCGAAAACATAATAAGCCGTACAGATTTTAAGGACACTAGAATCTGATGCTCTACCACCTATGACACCCCGACTAATTAAATACCGGGTAGCTACTCCTTTATTCCAATTAATACAAAATGTCAAGTTGGTTCAGTTCATAGCATCACTGTCGAAAACATTTTAACGATTACTAGCCACCTAATATTTAAAAAGTGAGTTGTCAAATTTTAATTAAATTAGATTAGCATGCAACAAGTATTAACTTATGAAATAATTATACCACAACCACATTAAAGTCACATTACAATGATAAAGGAATAAATGAATCTGGAGGAGCACTCCTCTGAAATAATCCGAAATACTGAATAAAACTCAATACAAAGTCTGAATCACTAATTAATTACAAACAAGACTGAAATAAAACTGAATAAATAAACTGTCTCTAAGAGAAAAGGGGCGACATGCCCTACCGATTAAATCTGAAATAGAGTCAAGGTAGAAAGTGGAGGTGTCTATAATCGAGGTCCTGTAACTTCCACAGCAGCTACAGCACGTCACTCGAATAAAACTCCTAAGCTTGGTGTCCTTGTTGCTGGGCACCTAAAAGTTTTTACAAGAAAAATTGATTTGAAAGAAAACGGGTCAGAGCCCGATTGTGGAAACGGTTTAAAATACAGCAAGTGTTTAATATCATTAAACAATGAATATAAAATGCATGATAGCGCGTGCACTCACATGAGTTCCTCACCTCTAAACTAATTGTGCACTCCTACGTACCCATACCCATACCCATACTAGTTATTCCATTAACTAACTAGTCTAATTCAATATCTGATTTTTACTATACTATTCATGGTTTAATTCCCGACGTCTTAATATAAACTGAGAGTTTTACCTTCATTCCTCATAATTAGTTACAATAATTACAAAGAGTTTTTCCATTTTTAACTCTACAAAGATGTTACATTAATTCACACTTGTACTTATATATATAAACAGCTCATTTCAATATTTTAGTATATCACTCTCATTATAAATATACACTAATGGCACCCCTAGACTAAGCTCCGGTGCACACATACTCTGCTATCAAATCCCAGTACATCACTTATGTAAGGATCACGTATTCTGAATCTCTCAGGATCCATTTCGACAAGTAACAAACACACATAATGGAGGCGAACATAGTTCACGTCACATGGGTCACGCACATACCTACGCTCCCATGATCAGCAGACTTATTAACTCCTCGATAAGTCATTCTCTTACCTATGTCCTCGAGGTACCAATCTAAATCCCCCGTAGGCACACAAAGATTAGATGGCCCTGATAGAACGCCGACCTCCCGTGATAGCAAGTGTGGTAGGTATGTTATACACAGATAACCACATATACTAAGCATTCACATATCTTAGATATCTTAATATTAATAGAGATATATTTTACATTCCTATACCGTCATTAATGTAGTACACTTACAAGTCCCCGAATAATGTACATCATAGATAATCAACTCTTCTCACGTCGCAAACTTAAGTACTTATTTCCTAACCCATAGATGTCATTCGGTTTATTACAAAATTCTAAGTTTTAATCCTCAACGTACTCCAATCTCACAACTATACCTACTAGTCAACAATGGAAGGTTAATACTCAATTATATAAGACTACTGAAAGTTTGAAATAAAATCATGCCTAAAAAGGCCATTATGTCAACTCATTAGAAATCTCGTTCGAATGAGTGTCGTTCGAATGAATGGCTTTGAATGAACTACCAACTCGTTAGAAGGGGTACTGTCATCTCGTTCGAACGACCTGGGTTGGTCTTCTAATGAGATGGCAGAAAACGCCCAGAATTTCCCAATTTCGTTTTTCTTCATTTTTCTCTTCTCTAAATCCATCCTAAGATCATCCCAATAACCTTTTAATGTTTTTAAACTACTCTAAGTCCTCCTAGGTCGCTTCTTAACATATTATTGGGGTCAAAACCTCATAATCAACATGCAATTATCATAAATCCCCAAATTTTGCCCCAAACCCTATGAGCATGAACCCATAATTTTATTGTACCTAAATACTCATCATTTATCCGTTTTTAAATCATTTAAGTTAAGTTTTTTGGGTACCAATTTCGTCCATAATCATTCTACATGCAATTCCTAACCAAAATTAAGAGTTTCTACAACAATCCCATTGGGTTTTCACCAAAACTTTCAAAGCATATAAGGTTTCTACATTAAACATGGAGGAAATATTCATTGCAATTAATGACATCAAATCACTTGCCTTAAATCCGATGTTCTGGTTCGTTGTTGATGATCAAGGGCTGGTTCTCTCTTCTTTCCGGTCACAAATTCCTTTCAAAATGCTGGTGATGGAGGAGGGTTTGGTTTGGAACCTCTTTTAACCTCTCTCTAACTCCTCTCAAAACTCCTGTAGCCCACTCTCTTGTCTTTGGTTGCTAATGACCTTAGTGGCCTCACTAATTATTAATAAGTAATCATCAAAATTCGTGGGTTTTAATTCCTAAATTTTTAAAATTACCAAAATACCCTTCTAGGTTGCCGGTTTGGCCTAAAAGTTCCCCGAAACCCAAACCAAACTCCCAACTAGTGTTTTCTGACAATTTCGACCCTTCCGGACGCATTGGCGCACTCAAAATGATCATTCGATTGATAAAAATATAAATTACTTTTTTAATCTAATTAAATTCATTCCTGATGCGACTGACACGCGCGTCCCAACTTAATTTCCCAATTTGTCATATTTATGTCTCGTGACAATTTTAATATTTTCAATACTCATATATTACCATATATACTCAGAAATATTCAATTTTAACATCATACTCAAATACCAACACACGTATCGCTAGTATTTACATCCGGATTAATTCCCAATTAATTCTCATTTAATTCAATTAATCCCTTAAATAAAAATCAATAAAATTACGGGGTATTACAACCGACTCTGGCCGATTAAAATCTTTAATGAGTGGATGGCCCTGCGACCAGGTGCATATTCTCTATAGTTTGTGCAAGGCCTAAGATTGTGTGACGACACTTTATAAAAAGTAAGGCAAACAATAAAACATGTTAGGCGTAAGAAATAGAAAAGTGAAAAATATGGAATTAACTTATAATCTCATTCACGAGACATTCATTTTACAAAAAACCATGCTGGTGAAATTACAAAGTGAATACATGCAAATATGACAAAGATAGCCATTATCTTTAGCAAGTTATCAGTTCGACAACCTCAGCTCTTCGTTTGACATCAGGATTGGGATGAAATTCATCGTCACTATCATGAGATGGCAAGTAACTCTTCACGATGTGGAGAATAATCGCATCAGGAGGAACCCAGGGCTTATCACTCCCGAAAGGAGGACGACTATAAGTAAGGGTACTTAACTTGGTACAATACCAAAGCTCAGTGTTCTTGGGAACCTTCGTGACAACTAGAGCATTAAGACAACAGTGCTTATAAGCCACTTTCTTAGCTTCGTCCAGATGGAAGGGAACATCCATCCAGCCATCGTCATAAATTGTAACCCAAACAGTGCGAGGACATTTTCTGAAAAGGTACTTTAACTTTATTATTTCATGGATCATGCCTTGTTTGACCGCCTCATTCTTATAAAATCCCTCATCTATTGTGTTAAGCTTCTCCCTTAGGGAAATATTCTAATTCTTCAATAGTTTGATGATATTGCCAATCTCTTTGACTTATGTTTGTAAACCAACAACCAAACGGGTCTACTCGTCATAGGCACTTGTTATTTTTTCAAGTGTCTATTGAGCAAAAATAAAGTCTTTTCAAGCTCAATTATAAGCTCCTTAACCAGGTATTAAATCCAGATATTCATCCTCTTGAAGTATTGGCACCATTGTTAAGTAATTACTAGGTTGTAAAGATAAAAAAAAAAAGGGAGATTAGAAACATAGAGGGAAACCAGAGCATGTACAAGTTATTAACAAGTGGGAAAAGTAATGGTTAAGCAAAAAACAAAATTTTCATTAAAAAAAGTCAAAGGGCGGGGTAAGCCCTTACAACACATTTGTTAAAAGACACGAAAATACATAAAATAATGAAATATAAGCTAAACGTAACTAACATGGACCTTCCTTCTCCTTCACTTGCTCTTGATTGGGTGGACCATTCCTTTAGTCGATAGCCTCTTGTTCCTTTTCAACCCCATCCTTTTCCTGGCCATCACCTGAGGCCTCTCCCTCTTCCTCTTCCTGTGGTGGGGAGCGTGGATCGTATTCCCTATAAAGTTCAAACTCGGGGGAACCTCAATCTTGGCCAATGTCGAATCCTAACCCGTTTTGAAGTTAGACTTATGGATGAAATCCAATAACTTCTTGGCCTGCATAAAAAAAAATCAATTCAACCCTGGTCATATGCCTTGTCCTTAGTCGTTAGAGCATCAACCAGGATCTGGCCAACTGCTTATTCTCCTTCTTTAGCTTGGAGATCTACCACTTAGTGGTCTTTTTCTCAGTGTCATAGGAATTTTTGCAGTCTTGCAAGCCTATTAGGACTTCACCAGGACATGCTTCAGGTCATCGTTGACTTTGGTCTGGTCAACCCTTATGTCGAGGATATCGATGAAGTTTGCCACGAGCTATAAGAAAAAGGCGACCAATAGTTAATACTATAGAAATTACTGAGTAAACAATTAAATAAATGAATGAAGTCTTACAATAGATAATGCCTAAGCGGCGTGAGAATTGAGTTGGTCGGTAGTCAACTAACTAACGTGCTCCTCATCCAACTCTAGAATGAACCCCCTCAATAACGCGGGAGCCAAGTTAGGATTCCTAGCCATTAATATTATTTGGTGACTCTTCCTCTTAAAGGGAGCATCCACCTGCTTAGT
Source organism: Sambucus nigra (assembly GCA_949130495.1). NCBI lineage: Eukaryota > Viridiplantae > Streptophyta > Magnoliopsida > Dipsacales > Adoxaceae > Sambucus > Sambucus nigra. The sequence goes on from OX422212.1 coordinate 370,744,716, forward strand.
GGGGAGGATAATAATAGAATTAAAAGGCCTAACATTGGTCTTCTTCTGGACTTGATATATATCGAGTGAATCTGATAGGTTTATATGGTCAAACGTTCCCCCGATCTCCTTCCTCTTATAAGGTTGTGTTTTTAGTGAAGTGAGGAGGTCGAACTCGTCCAATAGAGTGAGAGTCCTATTGTTTGGGGACATTCCTTCTTCATATATGGATAGAAGTGCATGAGAGTTGGTGTTGATGTCCACGGGCTCAAAAGAGGTTGAGGTGGATGCACCTGAAGATCCTTCACTGCTTGAGGGGCTGGGATCTCAAGAATGGTATCAACAGGCTTGGCAATAAAGGTCATAGTGGTGTTGGCGTACTCGAGCAACAAGGATGCCAATTTCTAATGATCAACACCAACAAATAAAATTTTCTCCAAATTCCAAACTTTCACAAGCTCGCCCAATTGACATGAGAAGCGACGGACTCCTTTTTCTTAAAATCTTCTGCATAAAGCAAAAAAAAAAAAGACTGTTAACAAGCATTTCATATGATAACTGGTCGATAATAATAGAATTCAATTGAAAAGTAACAATTTTACATATAGGGCTCACCACCCTCATAAATTGGTGGATGTTGCCACTGCCTAACAATGAAATCGTGACTCCAATAACCCTTATTGGAATCATGAAGATTAACCATAAGGGATTTGTCGGCCTTATTTGCCTTCAGATAGAAGGTACTGTCATTTGTCTTGACCCACGAATAACAATACCAGATTTTAGGGATTTCAATTTGAGTTTAATACAACTCATTGATTATATGGACCTCATTCACAATACTCCACGTGTTTATGGTACATTGGGCAGACACCAATCTAAGATATTTAGAGAACTCCATAAATAATTAGTTTTGAGGGAAGGTAATCCCATCCTCGATAATAAATTGGGTATGTATCTAGTGCCCTCCTTTTACGTTATAAAAATCGTCAATTTCCTTAACACATTCAGTCGCTACTCAATTCAAAATAAAAAATCTATTCGTAAACTCTCATATAGTTCTATAATTTACCACATACGCCATTTGTCTCTCAATCTAAGAAGGAAAATGATATAAAAATATTAAGAAATAAAAATAAATAAATGATCATTTACATAGAATATGGAAAAAATGAGAAGGGAAGAAGACTTATGGGTAAAGGAAAAAGCTGAGGGCTCTAACGTCTTGAATAGTGAAGGTGGAGATGTAAAATGGCGGTAGGATAAATCGTTAGATCTGTTTGGCTTAACTTCCCAAGCATTCATCACTTGAAATGGAGCTCTGGTGACAACTGATAGACACGCCTCACCTTTTGGTCTCCTCAACGTGCATATTACCAACACACCCTTAAAAGATGGGGTAAATTACGAGCATGCCCCCCTTCGGACTTAACGGGAAAACCAAAGTGAATTTTTACTTCGAAAATTACAAGTGTTGGGGCTCATTCAATCTCATTCTCAATTGGCGATCAGACATCATTGCCATCAGAATCAAAATTCTCCGAAGACTAAACCTTTCCACCAGTTCCAGGCTGCAAAGCTTTGGGGGTAATTATGGGGGAATTATTCGAGTTATTTGATCAAATTGGAATAGTCGGCACCTATTCAGCAACTCAGATAAAGGATCACAATTTGAGGATAAGGACAACGGAGAATCCGACTGGAGAGGATCTCGGGGTTAGAGTTGTTCAATCATATCACAATTACATCCAAAAAAACTAAAATCTTACACAACTCGTCCTCTTTCTATCCCCTATAAACGTAATCCTCAATATTGAGAAAAAGGGCATGTAATTCTTGTTATTGCGAATTGATCAATACAAAGATAGGAACACTCCGTGGATGTAGGCACATTGCTGAACCACTTATATGTTGTGTTTGTGTGATTGTGTGAGTTTCATTTACTGTTTGACTCTGTTTGCTTGGAAATAATCTAAGTAGGATTTTACCACATACATATATAACTTGAGTATATAACTTGACTTATCTTTTTTTAAATGACAAAACAATACTTGAATTTATATTTCCCCATCGATATCATAACTATTTATTTGTACTTCTTATGCGGCAAACTAAGACTTCGCATTTGGAAATCAAATTGCATAAGAAAAACTGAATCTACTATAATCAATGACCAAGTGTAAAACATACTTCATCATCGTGAACTTTGGCGTACTGAGTTTTAAAGTTGACTATTAATGTATAATGTCTAGGAAAAGATATATCACTCATATTAAAGAAAAATACAAGTGCAACGCACTTGTGCACTACCTAGTGCCATAAAGCATGCAAAAGACAAAAGCCCTAACTTAGCACTATACACACACACACACACACACACACACACACACACACACACACACACATAATCGAAACGAACTGATTTGGAACAAGATAAGACTATTTTACAAACTAAATTAGTTAATTAAAAGGAAAATCATAAAATCAAAGCGCAATTAAAATTTTTTGGACAGTAAAACGAAAAAAAAACATAATTAAAACACAAAATTAGAAAGTTTAAGGTTATATCTGTTTATTAAAGCCCTGGATCTTCATAAAAGATATGTGATTTTGAGAATCAATTTTATTTTCCCACTACAACAAAATATCCAGGGTTTCATCGCATTTGGTTATAGAGAGAGAAATTAATGGTTGGTATTAATGTATGTAAAAAATAAGGGTAAAACTGGAAACTCATGTGTTGAAACGAGCTGTCGAATGGTCAAAGTCAATTGACTCGTGAAATGGTTAGAAATGAGGGCCAACGCCCCCAAAAGCCTATAAAGGGGCTTGAGTGAATAATGAAAACCAAATGGGGGCATTTACTCACATAAAACAAGTGAAAGCATGATAATAAATCTTATATTCTTTAAAAATTAATGATAAAGACAAGTTAAAAACAGTTTTTCAATAAGTTCACGTATCCTACAATTATTAATATAAATGCATGTATATAATTATAATTACACTTATTAATATAAATACAAATACACATATTAAAGAGCTAGAGTTACAATTGCAATTGTATCCATATCTATATTATACCTCTAATACGATAGTATTAGAGGTTTTAATTCTCATTAATGCTACAATTATAATTGTAAGTCTTGATTACACTGTCCCCTCCCTAGGATACCCAAACAACATCTCTTAACTCTTCAAGAAAATGAACAGATTACTCTCTCTCCTTTTAATATTTGGGCTCTTCGCCGCCAATAACTACCCTTTCTATTTGGGCAAACGCTCCGCTTCTTTATTGGACAATGACCTCTGACACCTCGCCTAATTAAATATCGGGTGATCAGTCCTTTTATTAAATTAAAATCAAAGTGTCCGGTTGGTTCATTCTTAGCATTACTGTCGAAACAAAATTCATTATTAATCACCTAATAATTAATTAAGCTAAGTGTCAATTTTTTTTCCATTTTTATTATACCCAATAAATCCATTAATAAATTCCATGCTTTAATATATAAGTCCTTCCCACTCCACAAGAATAAATACCGAAATAAATGAGTCTGGATAAAACATTACATTTCGAAGTCTAAAACCAATAGAATCGTAATGCTCAATCCAACAGGAAAAGAAAAACAAATAAGAAAAATACAATCTCCGAAATAATTAAGCTGGAAACGGGCGACACCTGCCTTAACTGAAATGTCTGAACTAAGAAATTAATAAAAAGATAGAAGCATCTAATATCAATAACCTACAGCTTCCGCAACAGCTGCAGCTCGTCGAATGATCCACGCGTTTAAGTCCGGTGGTGACCCTGTGGCTGGACACCTAGTAATATATATATATATATATATATAGCAAGAGAGAGGAGAACTAGCAAGAAACGATTCAGAGCCCGATTTGTAAAAATAATTGTTTTAGTAAGTATTTAAAACTGCATTAATGCAATTATTATGTGCATATTAGTTCTCAACTCTTGCCTGAGATCTTTACCCCTCTACTAATGTGCACACCTAGCACATGTCTACCCCAACCCAGTCATCTATAATATTCCTAACTAGGTTATTGACATGAACTCCTAAATATATCTCAAGGGAGTAACCCTTATCGCTCATATAATACGCTAATAATATTCTTTTATTGCCAGTTACCCATTTTATATTTACTATTTTGATAGGAAGTCTTTTATCCACTATAATTACTTTCCTTATCCATACTTATACATTTTATAATTTCACACATTAGAATCATTCATTCTCAAGTATGTATGTATATGTATATATATATATATAACCTACGCCCCTTAGTTAGGACCACTTGGCGCAATGCATACTCTGCTATCGTGTCCCGGTGCATCACTCGCTGCATAAAGGACAATTAGTTCGACATCTCTCACGAACCGTAAATCTCATAACACAAATATTGGAGGCGAGCATACTCACCAGCTAAATGGGTCACGCACATACCTACGCTCCCATTCAACCGTCGAAACTATCCTACGTAACAGATAACACGTATCCAAGTTCATATGCTTTGGGTACAAGTTAAATATCCCCCAATCGGGTCGCCCAGGATAAGACTATCCACTGCACGAAACCTCCGCCAGTTACCAAGCAGCGTAGGTATGCTATATACAATAATGATAAACATATAATAATGGGCATTCCCGAAGCCTTACAACAATTTAGGTATTCACCCAACCCATATTTATATTTCTTCACGTAGTATATTTCTCTTTACTACTTACACAATTAACTCGATTATTCACACTTTCGAATTTCCCAAGGTTAATTCACCTGTTCAATACTTAAGGTTTCATTCTATGATTATTTCCCAAATATTTCTGCACCATTAGTAAATGGCCGTTTTCCTAACATAATTAACTGGGTAACATGATCTGGGGAAAAATGGAAATTTTTTAGCTTTTTTTGGCACTGTCGTTCGAACGAGAAAGGGTTTTATTCGAATGAGTTTAGTATGCCGTTCGAACGACTATGCATCTCGTTCGAACGAGCCGTCATCGTCTCCAATATCTGATACCTGCTACATTTTTCCATAATTTTTCAAACGAAAACCTTTACAAACTTATCCCAAACTCCCAACAATTTCTTCCAATCAATAATTAATCAGGTATGGATAATATCTAACAATCTAGAATTATTTAATCATGCATGAACCTTAGTAAATTCTGAAAACCCCCAAATTTTATTAAACAAACCCTAATTCTTCAAATTTATAAATATGATCTCCAATTTAGATTCGTCCATTACAATTAATCAATAATTTGGGATTTTTAAACTATTTACAAGAGGGATTTATCCTAATTCATTTTTCAGATTTCAATTCATATCCTTAATCTCCAATTTCATCAAAACCTATAAATCAAAAGTGAATATAATCTACCTACACCAATATGAACATATTTATTGCTATGATTCGCAAGTAATAAACACTTGCCTCAATTTAGATGGTTTGATCCGCTGTTGATATGGGTATGAGTGTGTTCCTCGTCTCGCGATCTACACTTTGGTATAGTTTTTGGTGTGTGTTCTTGAGTTAGGCAATAAGAACACCAATAGCTTCTTCTTCCTTCATATGTGCCTTTTCCTTTTATCTCATGTAGATTTAGAGCCGATAATTTCCCACTAACCCATGTACCTTCTTATTTAATTTCTTAATTTTCGTCCATATTATTACTCCAAAATTCCAAAGGACAAAAATACCCCTACGGGGTGTCGGTTAGGCCTAAAATTACCCTAGAGTCTAAATAAAATACCCGGGTAGAGTTTTCTGACTATCTCGATCCTTCCGGACTTAATGACGTACTTGAAATTACCATACGAGTTCTAAAAAAGAATTCATCCTTTTATTCCATTCAATTAGTCCCGACACGACTCACATGCGCGTCCTGGCTTAAAATATCAAATCATCGTATTTCGCATTGTGATAATTTATAAAAATTATATAATTGCATATTACATACACCCACAATAATAATCAGTGATTTTCATCAATAAGTATTAACCCCTGGCACGTTAGTTAATAATTATTTTATATTCAAATTAATTAACAATTAAATTTTTCGACCTTTTTAATTTAATTAATCCAACAATAATAATTAATCCCATAATTATCTAATATCATACAAATGCGGGGTATTACATGACTTCGAAAAACGACACCGTAGGAAAGGCAAGAAGTAGTATCCCACGGGTTGCTTTGTATTTTCGGTGTCTAAATGAGAGAATTGAGGTGCGTGTTGGGTTAATGGAGAGATAAAGCAAGTTGAATTTTGCAACTTAATCCAATATTATAGGATATTGTTTGATGTCAAATTCACAATACTTAAGCAAATTCAATTCTGACACGTGAACAATTCGATTTATGTGAGCAATGTCAATTGATATTGATCTATCATTTTCCATGTACATGATGATGCTTCATATCTTTTATCATTTCCCCATGCCTCTATTTATCTCCCATCATCGTAATTCTGCCCAAAGCAGTGTTCATATGCTCAGATGGTTCTCGTTTTCTTTAATTGCCATTTCATTTGCCTTATTTCATCTTTTAAACATTATCATATATAAGTGTTGTCTTGCGGCTTAAATTACCATCTTCTTGACATGTTCACTCGATGTTGTATATTTTCGTGACTGATTATACACATGTGGGATCTCGCAGATTAAGAAGTATCGGGGGTTCGGGGGTCGAATCACTCCGTTTTTGACATTAATGCAATGGTTCCGAACATATTTTTTGTTTTATTCATTTTTAAGCATCAAAATATTATCTTAATTATTTTATTATTTTCCATTGTTATGTCGTTCTGAATTTTTTTTATTATATATATTTGGATTCTAATCCATTGATTTATTTTGCATTTTTACTCACCATGTGTAGGCTTTGATCAATTATTTGGGTCCTGACGAGTTTCATTACAATTTTACCTTCTGATGCGATCATAAGGAATTGAAGTTATGTCTTAAGAAAGGCACATGATTGATGTATTTTCAACTTTCTTTTGAAAAACAATTGTTGGATTTAATTACATATGTGTCATGAGTGGTTCTTAGATCATTTTTTTATACTCACTCAACATAAAATAAGTATAAAATATATTTACAAATGTTATCAATTATTATCTATTTATAGGATTAAGACTATTTTAAATCAAATTCTAAATACCTTTTTTTACTATCAAACCTCCGTGCATCGCACGGATTATATGTTAGTTAATAAATATAATTATATTATTTTGACTTATCGTTAATTAATTAAAAAATTTATGAGTTTATTATAGTTACAAGAATATCATTTGGACATTATATAAATAAACTTATAAAGATTTTATCACGTAATGTTCCTAAAATAAATGTGGGAAATTACACATACACCGAATAAGTAGGGTACGAGTTCGCTTGAACTTCTCTTTGAAATTGAGAGAAACAGAAGGTCCCAACTGTGCCCTAACCTGGTGAGATTATCACACCCTCATCTATCTATATTCTCCATCTCCATACTCATTTCACTTACTATTTTCCTCATTTACTATCATATCCTTTTTTTTTTGATGAATGAAGGTTTTGTAAGTTGAATTATGTAGTTTGTTGCTATTCTATGTAGTGTAGATGTACATGCACATGTATGTCTATTGAAATAAAAGGCTTTGAGGATGAAATGGTAGGGACCAGCTAATTCACTAGACTTAGCTCCAAACCCTAGACTTAGCTCCAAACCCTAGATTGGAATGTGGACTTGAACTACATGCGCTTTGTATTTAGACTTTGTTGAAAATTTTGTCTAAATAAACCTATAGAACTTTTGAGTAATGCTGTTTGTTTGAACTTTTTGAACTTCTAAAGGTTGACTGGTTTACCATTATTACTTGTATTTAAACAATTTTACATTTGCCTTATTCTATGAAGCACATACACTCTCCCGGAAGCCACGAGTCGGCTTTGACACGAGTCTGATACGTGACACGCTCCGAAATGTTGGGACACGTAAAAGGACACGCTTTTATTTTATTTATTTTATTTTATTTTTCCCCCTTATGTGATGGTGATTCTGCTTTATTTATGATTTTTAATGTTAAAGTGTGTTTGAATTTTGTTTTGTATGGTCCATTTTCTTAATTTCATGTTAAGAATGCTCTAATAATGTATTTTATGGGAAACATCTGTTTTATTTCATTAATTATTTATTTAAATATATGTTATATATTTTATATTATACGTATCCTATCGTGTCATATCCTAGTTTTTGAAAAAATCACGTGTCGCGTATCATGTCGAAACGCGTATTACATGTCGAGAGTTTGTGCTTCATAGGTCTTAATTACTTAAAACCACTTCAATGGATATTGATAGAGGACACACCCATGTCCCTATGTCATTAGTGGACACTTGAGTGGCGTGGATCCCACTTAGGCAGTCCACCAATGATACGGGGACACGTGTCCTCAAATTGTGCCTCCCTAGCATTAGCCTTTTCAATTTAGTCATTTAACTTTCATTTTGTTTAAAGGCCATTAAGCTTTTTATTTTATTCTTATTAGGGCTTTAAGTAACACTTAATATTGGACTTTAGTCACATTTTGGACCAAAATGAAAAGATCTAAAAAGTTCGGTGACTAAATTATAAAAATGTAAGTTCGTTGTGCTTTTTGGTCGTTAAGCATTTACATTAATGTCGTTCAACATAAATAATAAGTTTTTTTTTAGATTATTATTAAAAAAATCAGAAATGAACATTCATGCGAAGGCTAATTTTTAATTTTAATTCAGCATTAAGGAATAAAATCATTTTGTAATTATGACAAATAATGTTTAGTCCCTAAATAAATACCCATTAAATGGTGAAACCAATCACATTACACATAAAACAAAAAAAAACCCTAACACATACAACACCCATTAAATTTTGGGCAATTTACACTTAGGTCCCTTGTTGACAATATTTTAACATTTAAGGACAATTTACTATTAGGTTCACTTGTTATGCTACTAGCGTGGACTTATACAAAAAGAAAATTAGTGGACCTAAGTGTTTAAAATTTGTTAAACTTCCTTTAGTGTTGAAAATTTATTCGCGAGGGACCTAAGAGTAGTTTCCCCTTAAATGTTTAAACCAATCACATTACACACTTAACAAAAGGCCCCTAACACATAAACCTACATCCTTTATGAAATGAACTAGTGTTCGTGTTAGCGGCCACCCCCACCCCCACCCCCACCCCCTGCCGGCAACATGCTGGTGACTAGATGCCAGCACCCACGGCAACTTTCCGGCTGAAAGGAGAAGGATGGGTAATTGAGTGGCTTTTTGTTAAATGTGATTGGTTTAAACATTTAATGAATAATATTTCATGGGCTTTTTGTTGAGTGGCCCTTTATAATAACTGATAAGTTTTCTGATAAAAACAAACAAACACATAATAATGCCTCTTATCGTTGAATGACCTTGATTAAGCATTAAGAAGTATAAAATAAACATTCCTCAATAAACGCACACTCTCATTCTGTACTGGGTTCGGAAGGCAATATACTGTCTATGTTCAGTTTATTAATCACGGGTTCTTTTAGTTTTATGATATTGACGTGGTTTTCATGTGTCATTTTGTAATTTTTGATGTCGTGTTTGGTTTCCATGAAACGTGCAGAAAGACGAGAGCGAAGATCTTTGAAGTTTCTTAAAATTTTTAGATTGTTGAAACTTGAAATAAAATGTCCCAAAGTTTAATTTTAAATTAGGAGGACTAGTTAGTGATGCGCGGATATTGCAGTCTTTTTATTCGTCAAGTCATTAATATTTCTTGGGAAGTCAAGCAACTCATAATCTGACTTGCTATTGCAATCAGTTATGTACCCTAGAAGTATGAAATTTGGTCCGTCACATGCTTGTGCTTTTGTATACATGTTTCATAAAACGCCTTATCCCTCGATGGTTTGTACAATACTGCTCTTGTGGGGACCAGTTCGCATTTTAACAGCGCGGACCGGACATGTGTCACCTGGCGGTGAACTCAGAAAAGAGAGAGAGTGTGCCTATAATTTAACTGATCATTACACATGTCCGGTCCGCACTCTTAAAATGCGGATTGGTCCGCACAGTATATACATACACACACACACACACACACACACACACACACACACACACACACACACATATATATATATATATATATATATATATATATATATATGTAGCAAATGATGGAATGCCATGTACAATTGGGTCCAAATTGTAGTTTGAATTGTATTTATTATTTTAGTGTTTTAATACTACTATGATAAGGAATATTTCCATAATTAGTTTAAGGTTTTATTCGTATTTAGTCATTTAGGGTTATTTGGGCACCAATTCCTTTGGGGCGTATATATAGTTTCGTAACCTGGTCAAAATTAAAAGGTAAAAAAGTTCCAAAATATTTGTTTGTACGGTCCCCTAAAGCTCACGGTCGAGCTTTTATCAAGGAGGGAAGAGTGAAGCAAATGTTAAAATGCTACACACAATTGTGTTTCAAATTGAATATTAATTTGTACTTTATTATTTATTTTAGTGTTTTAATACTACTACAGTAGGAATATTCCCATAGTTTAGGAGCATTTTAGTATTTAGGGTAACTTGGGAGCCAAGTTCCTTGGGGTCTATATATAGTCTCGTAACCTTTCTTTGGACCATGAATATGAATCGAGAGATTGTTTTGTGAGTGTGGCTAGGTCTTCCATTGCCCTTTGTTACGCACACTTATATATGATGCATTTGATGTTTTATATCTATTTTTCTAATAGTGTGGTATCCATAATATGACTGACATCCATGAGCAGGTGCATCAAATAATATCATAATTGGTAGTTGGTGCCCTGGTGGCTCTCTCTACCCAGTCCGTTTTCTCTGCATACGTGCTCTAGTTGTATTATTGGATGCTGGCAGGCTTGCTATTCCTTGTTGACTTTGTATGTTGTCCATGGTGTAAATGTTGTTGTGCTTGGTCCCTTCACATCTGCTGCTAGGGTTAACCATAGACTAGGATATGTTAAGAAGATCTTGTATGCAAATGTCGGCCTTGCTTGGGCCAGCTAGGACTTGTGTCCAAGAGTGTGGTTGCATCACATGATACGAGTATAAATGTTGGGGTATTGTTTTCTCATCTACTTGATCTTTGTGGAAAATTTCCATACTTCGTTTTTCTTTCCATGTATGTAACTTTATTTTAATTCTGTATTTTTACCATTTCATTACTTTTCCCAACATTTCCACATATCCACATTATTGATTGTGATCCTCATGAAGGAATGATTCTGTTGGAGAATTCAGAAACTCTGCAAATGGGCCGTTTAACAAAAGGAGAGGCTGAAAACAACCTTCATAATCAGAGGGATCAAATTCTATGCCAAGGATTTAACGGAAGACGAGGAAATCTTGGGTCTGTTGGAGTCAGTGCTACCACTTGTCATGATGATGGAGACTCTGTGCAAGCATCATTATCTACCATAGACACAACTGCAAATATAAACGGGAATACACAATCTGATTTTCTATTTGTAAGCACAGGGCCTGGATATATTACTTATGAGTTATGAATAGTATCATTTCCATGAACATTCTTGCTAATCGTAAATTTACACTTTCCTATGTGATTTAATTGCAGAAAAGGGCGAGACAGAACAGAGATATGACTCTACAAGACATGTACAGTAACCAAGATGATTTTGATGATGACGATGCTGATAGTGATTGGGAGCCTTTAGAAAAGCACGTTGAAGAGTTGAAGTGGTTTTGTGTTAACTGTACGATGGTTAACCTTGATCATGTTGTCTATTGCGATGTATGATCATGTTTGACATTTGTTTTGATGCTTCTGTTAAACATATTTGATATTTGAATTCTCTCTCTCCCCTACCCTAGTTTTAGGCCAATAATGCTTTGTACAAGCTATTCATTTGCATTTCCGACTGAACCAGTTATCTTTGTAGACACATGTTTGGATATCTGATGCAATATTCTCTATGTATGCAGATATGTGGAGAACATAAAGAATCTGGAATACTTAGGCATGGTTTTTTTGCATCTTCCTTATCAGGAGAAGAACGTTCCACTCAAGATGAGTCGGAAACAATTGGAAGAAACAAAGGTGGTTACATATTGTATCTCATGTTTACATCATTGGTATTGGAGTGTGAAGCATATTTAAGACATCGGTGCGGAGCTTTATGTTTTTGTGGCTAGTTTTTAATATTTAGTAACAAGTCGGCTTATTAATACAGTAGTTCATACTATGGCTAGATAAGTAATTAAATGAGGGAAACATTCATTCATAGTTCAACTAGTTTTACGTTTGAAATATCTTATTGAAACTGATCAACCTAGTATTCCTGCCATTCTGTTGTATGAAAAGGACTAGAAAATTTCCTCGATCATTGCCTATAAGGAACATAATGGCAAAAGATATTTGAAGTATATGGCTAAAAATAAGTTTTAGTTGCAAAGTGGTTTTGATTTTCAACGGAAGAAGTGTAAAAGACAAATGAAACTATCCAATAATTTGACTTCCTGGCCTTTAAGATGCATGTGATGTGTAGAGTACTAGAATCTTGGAAAGACTACATGAACGGGAATGTTATGAAGAAATCATCATCCTTCATCTACTCAACCGTTATAGAGGAAAGATTTGGACAATTTCTCTGTTTTTCTTGCAAAGATAGATAGTCTTTGCGAACAGCGACAGATATTCCAACTCGAAGTTTACTAATACCATTTATTTATATATGTAGAGAAAATGATATTCGAACTTTATTTTCATCTTTGCCCACAAAAATCCTTATATACACTCTACTTATCTCCAAGAAAAGAAAAAGGAGAAAGAAAAAAGGATTTCTTGATATATTTTGTATCTTTTTGCCAAGGCCTTGCAGCACATGGTGAAGTGTTGAGACGGCACCCAAAGGGAGGAGTCAGGGTCTCAATTTTCATTGCCAACAATTATAAAAAGGTTTTTAAGCATATTGGGTTAAATTCAGGCACATATGTTCTGGCTTCATTTGAGATGCTTCAAGCAACAGACCGCGAGGATTCAGTATTTTGGATTATCGCTAGCAGGATATTTTCAGTAAAGTCATAGTAGCCCTCGAATGTCATTTTTCACGTGGGAGGTCCTGGGGCACCATTCTTATCGGTGGCAATATTTATGAAAGCAGAAGATTTATGTGAACTGGTGTTTCATGTGAAAAAAATCAGATGAAAGCATTGGTCTATTTTGGGTTTGCTGTAATACCTTGGGTTATGCCAAGAGACAACACAGATTTTCTATCTAGCTGGCCATTCCCATCTTGTTAGGGCACTATGTAATAGTTCATAGTCCATGCGTGTAGTTTTTGGTATTTATGGTTGGAAAGAAAGATGAAGACCTTTCAATGATTGAATTGTAAAATTAGTACCATAGTGAGAATTTATTCGGCCTCCGTAATTTGTTGTCCGGATGGATTGCCTCTGCGCTTTGAAGAGGCCTTTTTGAATTTCTTGATTGTAAATGGCTTGATCTTTCTGGGCCTGATTATGTGCAGTTAACTTAATAGGTTTGCCTATGTTTTTTGGATCTTTTGTATGTAGCTGGTTGGGGTTGGCCCTCTGGTCTTTTGGGCCTTTCTAAATAAAATATACTTTTCAGAATTGGAGTAAAAGTGTTCCATGTTAGTATGTGTCATTGGAGCATATAGAAGATGAAATTGAGACACCCACCTCTTTATTGGGTTCTTTATCGTGAGATAAAGCTCCTCCTTTGAGTTAAAAAGTTTGTGCTCTAGTGTAAATATAAAATCTTCCCTTTCTTCATTTTATGCCGATCCACAGTAGAGGACCACTGGTTTCTTGTGCAGAGAGACACATCTCTGAAATGCTCTCATTCAAGTTCATTGCTAGACTTTGAATGCAAGAGATGATTAGTGCTACTATTTTGTTCCTATTTGAATTTACTTCATATTTTTCACATGATAGATTTTAAAAAATTTAAGTGAAAATAAATTTAGTTTAGCTGGCCTGGCTCGGAGTTGAGAATTGTAGCTCTCCCTTAAGCTACGTCAGGTGGGAATTGAAAGAAATTTCTATACTAGTGCTAAAATTGCATTAAGGAACGATGATTTGAATTTGAATTCGAGTACGAAACCCATTACAAGTTCTCCATAAGTCTCATAGATTTATCCATGTGGTGCTCTACAATATTTATCCTTCATCTTGCTAATACTGATGATAAATTATTCCTAAATTTACATCTCAACCATTGCAGGAGATAAACAAAATATTTTCGAATTTTGGAAATGTCCTTTAAAGATGGTATAAATATGATAGGTGGACAGTAAAGTGAATCCCATCTTAAGTCATTGATTTGCTGGCTTATAATCACTGTGATGGACTAGCCAACAGTTCTTTTCAGGGTAGTTTTGCTTGCGCTTGTGGTCTATGAAGAAAGTGGAGATGGTCATGATTAGAAGCGCTAGGCATTTTGGACAGGAGACAATAAAATATAGTTTTCCAACATTAATTCCTTTTCTCTTTTTGGAAGTTCATTTTTGCTCCCTTGATCGTCATAAATAGATAACAAAAACAAAAAAAAGGTTAGATGAGGGATAGCTTTCCATCATAATAAGCCTTGCATATCATATGTTTTTCCCATAGTAAGAATAACTGCATTATGCACTATTAATGCCAGAATAAATTCTTGGCAAAAATATTAATGTTAGTGTAAATAGTTTATATGTTTCACAGAAATCCACTAGGGCATAAACGTCATCATGATTCTTTGTAGTAAACTTTTTCCTTTCTTTGACGGACAAAATCTAAAATCTCATGGTTTCACTTCAGAAGATACCGTAAAGGGTTTAATGTTTACACTTAAATTGAAAGTTGCATGTGCAAATGGGCCAAACCATTTTTTTTTGGTGTGGGTAACGCCTGCGGCCTTGCCCTGTCAGGTCGAGGAAATTCACGCGATGATAATTTAAACAATCTTAAATAGGGCAATCTTACTAGGCCGCGGTCTCTAAATAGGTCTAGGCCCCGTAGACGTAGTCATAATTATTATCACTTCTTATACATCGCAAATAATTAGTCATAAAGTAATAAGCTAAATCTCAAAATAAACAACCACAATCCTCAATACTTGCATTAGAAAGTCACTAGGTTCGATACAACAAGCTTTACAAATTAAAATGTTTTAACAAAGTACTTTTACTACAACTAGATGTGGAACTGAACAAGTCTACTCTTCCCATGGCCTCTATATCCTCTCCATGGCTACTTATCACGAGGAAGTGAAGGAATAAAGGGAAGAGCTTAAATAGCCTAGCAAGGGTTAAATCAAATGTCCTCAGCCCAACATGCCAATATTAGTAATCACAAATATACTAACAGAGTTACGAATAAGATATAAACTGGATAATACATGACAAGATTTAATTGTAAGAAGGGAGAAGTTCTTTTTCCCCCAACCAATTAACAACCTTAAAGAGCAACAAAGGATTGATTGAGGGTTCAAATGTGTCTAGATAACGAAATCCAAGGTTCAATCTCCCTCGGTCCACCAGTGGCTTCTCCCAAGGCTCAATCTCACTTGGTTCACCCAAATCTCTTTATGTTCTGCGATCTTTAGTCCAACCTTGGATAGACTTCACAACTCCGGCCTTTTCTGAGTTTCTCTTGACCCAGTTATACCACAGGGCGCGACCTCCTCTCCGGATGAGTGGTCCGCGGTCTGCTGTTAGCTCCATAACCTTGATTGAGCTGTGCCAATGTGCAAGCCCCATAATTAGCCCATGCTCAATCTCTCTCGAGCTAGTGGTCTGACCTCAAGAACAAAGCAGGAGGCCATTACAAATATAATGCCTCGGCCTAGCGCATTATTGCTATGACGTCAACATCAGAATCCAACGAATCTCCCTCGGTCCACCAGTCTTTCGCTTCTCCCAAAGCTCAATCTCCCTTGATTCGCCCAAATCTATATCTTTCGTTGCCTTTGGTCCGATCTTGGATAGACTTCACAACTTCGCGGCCTTTTCTAAGTTTCTCTTGACCCGGTCACGGCCTCCTCTTCGGCCCATTTCCAGAATGAGCGATCCACGGTATGCTGTTAGCTCCACAACCTTAGTCTCTGTGCAAGTCCCATAACTAGCCCATGCTCAATCTCCCTCGAGCTAGTCGTCTGACCTTAAGAACAAAGCAGGAGGCCACTATAAATATAATGCCTCGTCCTGCCTGGCGCGTCAATGCCACTACCTCAATACATAGTTGTCAAATCGCGAATTGTATCGTGAATCGTTTACCCCCCGAATCGCGAATCGTGAATCGAATCGTGAATCGTATCGGTCGAATCGGAACCAAACAATAAAAACGTAGTAAAACATATGTAAATGGAATTTAACACTATAGAATTGGTAATTAAGCGTAATATGACAAAAAAACTAATCGTAGCACATGATAATATACCAAAATATATCACAAAAATTAACCATAGCACATGTTCTCATTCATTTTAAGCTTAAAAATGTAAAAAACAAAAATATATCATAAAACAGCCTACATATTAATTTAAAACACCCTACATAAAACAAATATATATATATATCATAAAGAGCCTATATATTAATTTAATGTAAAAAAATCGCGAAAAAAAAAAAAAAAAAAAGTGAATCGGACCGAATCGGAAGATTCGAATCGTGAATCGCCGATTCGGTCCGATTCTTTAGACATTTGCGATTCTAAGGTTGATTCGAATCGTTTTGGTAGTGAATCGAATCGAATCGTCCGATTCGAATCGCGAATCGGACGATTTTGACAACTATGCCTCAATATCCGAATCAAATGAATGGGGGTTCCGACCCAATGCTGTATTGACCAAGTACTTATCATTGGCCGTGGCTTTGTAGTATTGGCCGTGGCCTTAATAACATGCCGTGGCCTAGTATTATTGGCCGTGTCTCAACAATATGCAGCGGCCTCTTATGGTTTGGGTCGTTGCGGCGTGTGTGGATGGGAGGGGTGGGGGGTAAGATATGTTTTTCTTATAGTTTAGCGTGTTTGTGCATTTTTCCTTTTAAGATTTGTTTGTTTCATTTTTTTTCAATATCTTACCATACTTCCATTAGAACTTCCAATTTTATTAAGAACAACAAAATAATTAAAGTGAATTATATACATTTAATAGCCACATTTAAGTTCCTGTCATCTTGATAAAATTTGTTAAGAAAGCATTCAATCGATCAACCATGTTTCGTTAGCCGTCCCTTTTTCTGTAAATAGATCACCTACAAATTGTTGTAACATGGGTTTTGCCATTATTATTATATTATTATTGTCCTTATTAGATCTCGCAGTAATGAGATTTCTATCTCATGATGATGTAGTTCTCACATGGACTGCCCTTGCAGAACGTCTTGATACCTGACGGGGAATAAAATCTATCAATGATCATTTATGATCTGAGTGGTAAACAGTACAAACAATGAATGAATTCCCCTAATTTTTTGGCATGATATGAATACTTGGTAATAGTACTTAATTCATTCTCTATTCAGAGAGCGAATGCCTTACTCGTGTTTTGGTATAAATCTACGTGTAGGTGTGATCTGGATTAGATTGAAGTATGGGTCATGTTGTTTCAAGGAATATTTTAGATAATGGAATGATAAAGAGAGCAAATAACTATTTCCTCGAGTTTTTTTATAAATAAACCCCAAGTCGGTTGAGCTATAGTCACATTCTTGTATTTGTCATCAAGGCCATGAAGATATGGTATATAAAATGCTTTGTTTAATCATTCTTGCCTATGTAATTTTCTCTGGTTTATTTGTGTCTCGAGTTGGTTATATTTCGTCCAATATATTGCGATATATCCTGTCATTATTTGTTTGTTAAGAACTGTATTTTCCATAATTATCAAATATATTTTGAGACATTAAAAACTGCTCACTTATTGTTAGTTGGTACATGGTATGGAAGTAAAAATTGATGATTTTATGAACGTGACAGGATATTCTTGTCATATTTGTGTTGATTATGTTCTCTCATTCATTTGTAATGATCTTGGCTTGTACATAGGTTGCACCCATTCATATCATTCAGTGGATACTTAATCTAAAAGAATCTATATAGTACAGATATGTCATTATGGTTCTCGTATTGGTGTTGTATATGTGTTAGATGCGCGGATACACGGCACTTGCGTGATACGTATCCGAGGCGTATCTGTGATATATCCGAAAAATAACAATAAATTACATATATCCTATTCTATTTATGTATTGCAATTTATTATTTATTTTTTGGATACATCGTAGCAACCTGAGGCAGTTTGATGAGATGCTTGGGAGATTTGGTGGGGACACTTCACAAATTGTAAATAAGATTAAACTTTTCTAACATAACACTTTTTTTTTTCATAAACTAAATCCAATTTAATCAATTATTTCATAGCAAAAACAGCTAGCCTCTCTCTCCCAACGACACTTTGCCAGTAATTAGGGGTGGGAATTCGTGTTTTTGGGTCGTGTTTTGGGCTGACACGTTACGACAAGGGTTTTGGACACGAACATGACACGGCGTTTTTTTAAATCTGACATGAGACCTGTCTAAAACATGAAATGACATGATTAACACAATTATTTAATTTTACACTGAATTAAACATAAATGGACACGAGAAATCGAGTAAAAACACGATTAACACATAACTCATAATTTTGACATGAACTTCGTGTATAAAAGCTCTTCATGAGCACATGTTGTCTCAATTTCGGGTCAATGATTGAACATTTATGATGAAAATGAATTGTATTTTTATGTTTTATACAATTGTTATCGGCTTAATTATATTTCAATAGTCATTGTTCAAAGTTGTTAAATTAGTAAAATTTATTCATATAAAAACGTATTATATTATTATTTTTTAAACAGTGTACCGGGTGTATCATAAGCTATATTTATTTTTCTAGTTCTTCCGTATCCCCATATATATTCGTATTGGATGAATATTTGTGCTTCCTAGAAAGAACAAAGGCAAGCAAATTTATGTCCTTTATATTGGATTCATATATGTTAAGCAGGCAGTTTATGTGGGAGTTTTGGCTTTTGCTTCTTAAGTTATAAATTGTCATACCAGTTTCTGTCTTATGGACCCATGATACCTACTATATTGCTTGACACTTGACATGAAACATTTGGCATATTTCGTTATTTTATCATAATTATTTATTTCTCATCATACTTATATTCTCTATCAATGTAGACTCGTGCTCGCGGAATTTAGCGTCAGACAATTCAACAGCAATAGGTTTTGATGAGAGAATGTTGCTTCATTCAGAAGTATGGATCCCCTGTCCTATATTTTATCTTACAGCATATCCTTTCAGATTGAACTGCGGACTGCACGTTTTTTAATGCCTTTTATTTGTTTTTTTTCTTTCCCCTTTCCTTTTATTTATGTTTTTCTTTTGTATAATCGGGGCTAGTGCTGTAAAACAAACCAAGTTATTCGAGCTCGACTCGTGTTCGTTCGGATAAAAGCTCATTCAAGCTCGGCTCGTAAAGTAAACAGACCAAGCTTGAACAAAATTTTAAGATTGTTACTATATTGAGCTCTACTCGAATTCGGCTCGATAACAAATAATCATACGAAAATAGTGTAAAAAATTCAAGCTACTTGAGCTAGGCTCGTGTTTGTTCGGATTAAAGCTCGTTGAGTTCGGCTCATAAAGTAAACAAACCAAACTGGAACACATTTTTAAGCTCGCTAATCTTTTTCAAATCAAGCTTGAGCATCCTACTGTTCGGCTCGACTCGTTTACACCCCTAATCAGGGCAGTATTTTAAGCCTTTATTGGATGAATATATGGGCATGATATGAATGTATGCCAGCAAGTCTTGTTTGAATAGCCTAAAGTTTACAATCATGAAAATTTTGGGAATTGTGTTCATTTCACTTTTGTGACCAGTTAATGTATAATTGTATATTATTAACTTAATAGTTTGAAGCTTAGGGTAAATTTCCGTAACTTCCCTTAAACTATTACCCATTTGCAGTTTGCCCTTGTCGGGTCACCCCTTACATATTGAAAGTTAACAAACGAGTCACACCTAACGGAGTTGGTGAAATGATAGATATATCATATAGAATACTTAAATGAATGTATTTGTACAAAATGAACATGTGGTATTATATACATATTTTTATATATATTTAATATATTATGGTATGATATAGGACACCTTTTAAGTTATATACAGACATAGATCGAATATGCATATCTGATATATATCAATAATATCAATTTATATTTGCAAAGCACACACTAATCGAATTAAATTGATATATACATAGGTCTGTGTTCCAAAATAAGGAGGGCGCATGCACAAGGATTAAAAATAAGGAGGGCGCATGCACAAGGATTAAAAATAAGGAGGGCGCATGCACAAGGATTAAGAGCAGGCGCACCTGAAGAACTATGTGATCAATTAAATTGCTTCTTATTGTACCAAAAATAAAAAAGTTCTTGCGCTGTGATTTCTCCTATTAACACTCACGTCTTTCGCCTCCATTGGTTGCTGGGATGAAATTGGTTTCTTGGAATAATAATGCATAATACTGCTATGTAATTGCAATCCAACACCAATGCAATGACAATATTACAGGAGAATCATACTAGCATATAGAGAGCAATACTAGAATCAAAACACTTCAAAAAGTACCTGCTGCATTTTAAAACCATGAGCTACTATTACGTTTGCATTATTGTTTCTAAAGAAGGGCAGTAGGCACAAAAACAAGCTGGGAATTCGTGACAGAACACACTCACATATGGACACAATGTACATGCATATATATAGTTCTTTTATGCAAGTGATAGTTGTTTTATCACTTGTTTTTTTTTTTAATTAGAAACAAATAGATTTTTCAACAAGGGAATGAAGGATTACAAAGGGTGAACCAGAATGGATTTTACAACAGAAGAAACAAAACTACTACACAGAAGTGCATAAAAACTGGTCAATTCCCACGACATATCCCCATGCCCATAGCCGAGCATAGCCCAAGATAAACATAAAATAAATAAACAGCCATACCGCACAGATTTTCTTCTCACTGCACAGCTTGATTCCACCCTAACTTGATAAGAAATAATGTTCTAAAAAACGCTAGGTGGGTGGCGAGAGGCCTTTTAGAGCCTAGGTGGGGTAGGTGGTTTTATCTATTGTTATTTTGTTATGTCATACTTCAAGAAATATCGTAATAGCTTACATAATTCAAGGAGTATTTACTTCCATACTATAAATATATTACTTATATATATATTTATGAATTACGAAAATTTTCATTTTAAATTAATTGTTAATTATTTACATAATTTAAATTGTCTTCGACTAAAATTCAGAATTAATTTTGTGTTTGCATAAATCGGTCCAAAATTCAAATTTGGAGTGCCAATTAAGGTAGTAACCCTAACCCTGAAATTTCATTTCTAGTTTTCCTCATCGTCGCTCTTCTCCATGGCTCCCTCCTAGTATCCAGTGGTCACTCATAGTCTCACTGAATCTTGCCATGAGAGACTCTCGTGTTCTACTTTCTCAGAGGACTGCTCTCTCTCTCCACACACACACACACACACACTAAATAGCACTAGGCGGATGGAGGGAGGTTGCTAGTGTCTAGGCGGGTGCTTAGGTGATTGCCTAAGCATTTTTTTATGTATTAATAACTAACAGCACAATATATATATATAGAGGACGGTTCTAAAGCGGGTGAGAAAAGCGGGTCTAATGAACGGATGCTTTAATCAAACATAAAGGTGGCTTGTAAGTTTAAGGTTTGAAAGGTCAAAGTTGCCTTTCCCACATAATCCAAAATCACTTGACACCTCATTCTCTCTCTCTTCCTCCGTAGCCTCTCATTTTGGAATCTCACATTACTTCCTCGTTCTCATTTTATAAAGTAAACATTGTTTTTATATAAAAATTTTAAATATTATTTTTACATAAAAAAGTATAAATACAGCTTTGAAAATATTGTTTTAACCTTTTTTATAAAACAGGTGCCGAAACAGTTTTTTTAACATTATTAAACAGCATTTTTATAATTACTCTTTTATTTGAAATATATATTTTTAACTATATAAAAGAGTGATTATCCAGAAAAAAGTATATATTTTTTTATATATAAAAATGTAATTACAAGAAAACAGTTTTTTATAAAATTATTTACAAAAATGTAGTTATATAAAAGAACAATTATACAAAAAGTAATTACTTTTATAATTTTTTTTAAAATATAATAATAATAATAATAGTAATAATTATAATAAGTGGTCCGACCACCTATACATACTGTTGCCGCGGACCATTTTTTCTAAAAATAGTAGAAAGATTATTTTTTAGTTGAGTTTTTTGTGTGGTACATGAAAAAGACGGTCCGCGGCAGTGTTATGTATAGGTTGTCGGACCACCTATACATTCCGCTGGCGCGGACCATTTTTTTTAAGATAGTAAAAAAGTTATTTTTAAAATAGTAAAAAATGGTCTGCGTGAGCGGTAGAGTCGTATTTTTTTCATACCGCCCACGCAGAACATTTTTTACTATTATTATTATTATATTTTAAAAAAAATTATAAAAGTAAATACTTTTTTGTATAATTTTTCTTTTATATAACTACATTTTTGTAAATAATTTTATAAAAAAACTGTTTTCTTATAATTACATTTTTATATATAAAAAAATTAATACTTTTTTTTGGATAATCACTCTTTTATATAGTTAAAAATATATATTTCAAATAAAAGAGTAATTATAAAAATGCTGTTTAATAATGTTAAAAAAACTGTTTCGGCACCTGTTTTATAAAAAAAGTTAAAGCAATATTTTCAAATCTGTATTTATACTTTTTTATGTAAAAATAATATTTATAATTTTTATATAAAAACAATGTTTACTTTATAAAATGAGAGAGAGGAAGTAATGTGAGATTCCAAAATGAGAGGCTACGGAGGAAGAGAGAGAGAATGAGGTGTCAAATGATTTTGGATTATGTGGCAAAGACAACTGTAATACCCCGTACTTTTGACTATATTTATTTTTGGGATTAATTAATTAAATGCGTATTAATTGGAAATTAATCCGGGTTATAAATACTAATGTGATGCGAGTTGGTATTTGATTATGTGCATATATGATTATATATGAATTCGGAATTATGAAATTTGTCGTGAAATTTATATACGGCAATTTGAAAATTTTATTGAGACGCGTGGGACCGCCGCGTCACGGTATAATATTTTGATAATAAAAGTGAATTTAAAATCTATAAACCGTATGGTCGTTTTGAGTGCGCCAACGCGTCCGGAAGGGTCGAGATAGTCAGAAAACACTAGTCGGGGGTATAGTTTGGGTCCCGGGGTATTTTTAGGCCATACCGGCAACTTAAAGGGTATTTTGGTAATTTTACATTTTGAGGAATTAAAAGTGACGAAAATTGGTTAATTAAATCTGATGTGGATTTGACCCACTAAGCCCATAACCAACCCATATTAACCTAAAAGGCTACGTAGGTTATCATTTAGGTTTTCTAAGTTTCCCCAAATCAAACCCTAGCCACCTTAAGCCACCATTGGAGAAGAGCTTGGAGAGAGGAATTTCTGCAGAAAAGTTCATCAAATCTACACCAAAATCAGAAATCAAACCAAGGCAAGTGATTTAAATTACATTCCTTATGCAGTGAATGCTTTTTCCATGTTAGAAACCTTGATAATCAATCCTATTTAAGAGTTAAAAGAAAACCCATGTAATTGGAAGTTATTATTTAATTTTGGGATAGGTTTGCATGTAGAAACATTGTTTGAAGATTGAATTCAGAGGTTTCATATCTATGTGATGTATAAACGGATTAAAATCTGGGAAATTATGATGAGAAAAATCTAGGGTTTGTGTTCTTGAAGAAAATCAGGGAATAATGTAGAAACTTGTGATTTATTGATGTTTAGAAGGTATTAAACCCTTAAAAGATGTTAGTATATCTCCTTAGTATGTTTGAGGATAGTTAGAGAACTTAATACAGTGTTGGAACGAATTTTAGAAGAGATTTGAGGAGTAAAAATGGATAAAAACGAATTGGGGAAAAATCTGGGCCGAATCTGGTAGCTCGTTAGAAGCCCCTACCCAGGTCGTTCGAACGAACTCGTTCGAACGAGCTTCTAACGAGTTGACCAGTCGCTGCTAACGAAAAGGGATTTCGTTCGATATCTCGTTCGAACGAGATATCGTTAGAAGGTACAGTTCGTTCGAACGAACTGGAACCTCGTTCGAACAGCCTCGTTCGAACGAGACTTCTAACGAGTTGGCAGAGGAATCTCGTTCGAACAGTCTCGTTCGAACGAGACTTCTAACGAGTTGACAGTTTGGTCCTTTTTGGACTGTTTTGATTTTTGGAGTTCCGTAAACTTGTTCGAGGATATAGATGACCTTCCTTTGATGATGTGAGGATAGATTTGGGACTTTTGGGTTATTGAGAGGAGTAAATTATATACGAGGGTTATATTCAATGAACCATTTGGGTTGAGACGTGAGTGTCTACTACGACGTGAGGATGAATTATGGCGCGTATAATTACAAACCGGAATAGTATGAATTGTGATAATTATAAGTTAGTACGAGAATGCGATATGTACTACGATTAAACTACGGTATTACTAAGACGTGTGTTTACTTGGTATTGGTATATGATTGTGTGTATGACATACCCACCATACTTGCTATCACGGGAGGTTGCGTTCGCTTAGGACCCTCTAATCCTTGTGTGCCTACGGGGGGGATATAGACTGGTACCTCGATGAACATAGGTCAGAGAAAGACTTATTGGGATGTTAATAAGTCCGCTGATCGTGGGAGCGTAGGTATGTACGTGACCCATGTGATGTGACTGTGTTCGCCTCCACTATTTGTGATTTATGTTATCTGAACTATTCCTGAGAGATTCGGAATATGTGATCCTTATGTACGTGATGTACCGGGATGGATAACAGAGTATGTGTGCACCGCAGCTTAGTTCTCGGGGTGCTCGTATTGTATATTTATGATGTAAATAATATACACTTAATTAATGAGAACCTTCATGTTATTGATGTGAATATAATTACGGTATTGTTTCGATAAATATAACGAGTTAACTGGTAGTTATATATATTGCATGTTAAACATCTGAGTTACGTTAAAACCCTACTTAATTACGAGCGTTATATGTTAATAGGACCAGGTAATAAGGGTAGGAACTATTACAGTCTAGCTAGTTATGATGTCACTTAGCTAGTGGTTTATATCGTTGTAGATGGGTACTTACGTTAGGAGTGCACAGTTAGACGAGAGGTGAGAATATCATGTGAGTGTACGTCCTAACATGTACTTTGCATTTAATGTTTTAAATGTTTTTAAAGCACTTGCAGGTTTTTAAAATATAACTCCACATTCGGGCTCTGACCCGTTTGCTTTTCAAATCTTTTTCTTGTAAAACCATTTTAGGTGCCCAGCCACAGGGACACCAAGCATAGGATTCTCATTCAGGTGACGAGCTGTAGCTGTTTGTGGAAGCTACAGGGATTTGCTTGTAGACGCTTCTATATTTTGGATTCCAGAGTCGCTATCTATCAGTTGTAGGGCATGTTGCCCATTTCTATTTAGAGACATCTTTTACATTTCAGTTTTCAGACTTTGGCATGTATTATTTCAGTATTCAGTTTAGTTGTTTCAGTTGTGGGTTTGTAGTGAGGAGTTTTCCTCCAGACTTTATTTACTCTATTGTGATGGTTATTCGTTTTACTTCAGTATGGTGAATGGTGTTAGTTATTTCTTCATTACACTTGTTGCATGTTAATCGGACTTTAATTAAAATTTGACAACTTACTTTTAAATACTAGGTGGTTAGTAATAATAAAATGTTTTCGACAGTGATGCTATTAACTGAGCCAACTTGGCATTTTGAATTAATTTAATAAAGGAGTAGCTA
The DNA here is from genome assembly GCA_949130495.1 of Sambucus nigra. NCBI lineage: Eukaryota > Viridiplantae > Streptophyta > Magnoliopsida > Dipsacales > Adoxaceae > Sambucus > Sambucus nigra. The sequence goes on from OX422212.1 coordinate 370,770,730, forward strand.
CCCGGTATTTAATTAGTCGGGGTGTCACAACAACTTTGACCTTTCAACCCTTAAACTTACAAGCCACCTTAATGTTTGATTAAAGCACCTGCTTTAGAACCGTCTTCTCTCTCTCTCTCTATATATGCGCAACGACAAATTACCTCCTAGGCTTCACTTTGGAAGGGATTCCAGCTGTCCAGATCAGTTTGGAAGGTCCGAAAACAGGAATAGAAAGAACCTCCCAAAGATCCCGGGAAAAAGATTTACAAGAGAACCCCCCGCCCTATCCAAGATCCATCTTCTTTTATCTGTAAACACTCCAAGCAATGGATTTGTTGGTATTAAAAAAAGCTCTATGAAGGTAAGCAAAAGAGATATGAAAGAAGATATAGTGGTATACACCTTGTGTCCTCCCCGAAACGAATAAGATTACCGTCTCCTATCTCTTATAGCATTTTTTCTTTAGGTTGAGTTGACAAATCCCACCTTTTAATGCAAAAGATCTACTTTTATGGGTTAATAATGTTTGTCGCGTAGGAAATCTTTGTTACCATCATATTTTTGAAGCATTTATCTAATTTTGAGAATTTATTTACCTCTTTTTTGCCGCTATCTAATTTGGATATCAGCTTTATTAAAATTTGTAACCTTGTGATTGAATCTTGGGTTTAGAACTATCCCCTAAAATGCAATTTTATTTCAGTTATTTGATGGAATCTGAAGTGGTTGGTATGATTCCATACAGCCCAAACGTGCTGTCTTTTTAGGTTACAAAGTTGTTAGCCATAGATGACATTCTTGTTTCTGGCATATTTTATGCTGGAGTAGGTTCAAATGAAGCCTCATCCACATCCAGAAAGACCAGATCGTCTTCGAGCTATTGCTGCTAGCCTTGCAAGTGCAGGTGAGTCTTTTTTAATTGTAGAATTGGAATGGTTAGGTCTCAATTTGCGCTGTAATCTTTATTTTCTGGGCTTGTTTTTAAGAACACTTGTATGGTAAATGTTGTAGCCGTTCTAATCGTTTGTCCGCAAAAGATTGACTAGGAATTGGCAAATTTGCAGGTATATTTCCTGGAAGATGCTATCCTATCTGTCCAAGAGAAATTACACGAGAGGAACTTCAGATGGTAAGCACCCACCATTTTCTTGGAGACCTAGACTGTTTGGTTTTGGATATCTGACACTGTTTCTGAGGTATTGAGTATGAACATGGCATAATGGTAGCTGAGTCTGTTGTATAATAGTTATAAAATGATAAATTTGAGTTGAAACTATCTGAAGAATATATCTGTGCTGGCATCATTATAATGCCTGATAGTTTCCTTTGCTGGCATCATTATAATGCTAGATAGCTTCCTTTGTCATTATGAATCGTGAAAGTTGAAACATGGATGCACTGGTTTGTTCTTAGGTTTGTAAACGAACGTTTGACTTCTTTTATTCTAACATTTTCAGGTCCACTCTTTGGAGAATATTGAAGCAGTTGAACTCACAAGCACTTTTCTTGCTAGGTTTGGTAGATTGTTTCCCCCCTCTCTCCTCTCTCTCTCACTGCTTCAAAGTTCATTCTAGGTAAACTCATCTCCACGAATGTGTATGCATGTGTGTGTGTGGATAACATTTGTGATTGGTTTGTTGCTTGAGCAGTTATTTCACTCCGGATACATATGCAAATGAACATTCAGCATGTGCTGCCAGGCTTGCAGCAGGTTTATCCGCTGATCTTGCTTCAGCAATTTTCTCTGGGCGTAGAAAAAATGGTTTTGCTCTGGTAAGAAAGAAACTTAAAATCTTGTTTTTTTCATGCTAATGTGGAAGTATCATAATATTTCCCTTTCCCATCTCTATACACCTATGTATATATAATGAGTCAGGTCCGCCCCCCTGGTCATCATGCTGGTGTAAAACAAGCCATGGGATTCTGCCTCCACAACAATGCAGCAGTTGCTGCATCAGCGGCTCAAGTTGCAGGAGCGAAGAAGGTGTTAATTGTTGATTGGGTAGCGACAATAACTCCACCTTTTAGTTATCCACTTTTAGTAGTTTTCATTCATGTGGAGAGAAAATTCTAATCTCTATGGTATTATTGCAAAGGATAGTGTAACCATAAACAGAAGTTTTCTTCTCTTTTCCTTACTTATCTCCTTTTGTCTCCTTCAGGATGTACATCATGGGAATGGCACACAAGAAATATTTCAAAAGAGCAAATCGGTGAGCCCTAAATAGTTAAATTCAAATTTCTTACATATTTAATTATTCCCATGCACAAGAATTTTGGGAAAGTTATTTGCTTGGTCATGTCACATTTCTAGTTGGACTGAAGCTATTTAGCAAAAGGTTGAAAATAAGACAGTGAATCAAAATAAAGATATCCAACAATCCCTCACAAAAAAATAACACAAGATATGTGCATGTTAGGCTCGAAAGCCCAAGTCCACGGGCGAAGAATAGTGAGATTACGCTAAGAGTGTGTTTGGGAATTTCATCCAATTCCCAAGCATGGAATCAAAGTTTGAATTAACAAGACTCCAATTCTAATTCCAAAGCTTGATATTTGAGCTCCTGAACACACCTAAATCAAATATGAAAAATACATGAAATCTCTCACTAAATTCTTTTCTCAGCCGTGTCGAACTCTTCAAATAAAAATTGGGATACACTCGTGAAACCCTAACCAACCCCTTTTACACGTGACATAAAAGAATAAAAAAAGGGTTGGATCCAATACCAAATGGGTCAAGATTCTTTGCCCATAAATTCCTTAGAGAGCCATGTCCCACTCCATCAGCTTTTCTGACCTAGTGACACAACCCTTAGTTTCATTGTTGAAGAATCGAACCATGGCAGGTTTGTATTTTCTTGAAGTTCATATGAGAGACATGAGTCATATGGTCAGCTATAGTGCCATGATCAACAGCGATCTTCATTGTCTATATCTATACTATGAAGTGAAGCGGTGTTCCTACTTTATATGGACAGTTATAGACCATACTTTGGCATGCTACCACAATCTAATTCCCGTGAAAGTTCATTGACATTGGACGGTGTAATCTCAGCAGCCACATTCCTTTTCTTATGGGAGTTATGAGAAAGTGAGGTTCTGAAAAGATTTATGGCATGGGAATCAAAAAGCACAAGTTACTTGGATCAATGAATGGGATAATAACTCAAATCTTTTCCACCGAATTATTAGTGTAAGAAGAATAATGTGATCATCAAGACAGAGGAGGAGAATGGGGGTTGCTATTGGGAGAACGAGAAATTGAGGAAGAAACTCTTAATATTTATAAGGATTTATACTCAAGAAGCAGGAACTGTAAATGGGAGTTTGAGGGTTGGAGTGGAGTCCCATAGAGTTGGCTAGAGTGGAGTGGCTTGAAAGGCCTTTTGAGGAAGACAATTAAGCTTTCTTTAGCCTTATTAAGGAAGAATGATTTGTCTAAGTTGTTCAGAGAATTCTAATAGAATGGAGTGGTGGTGAATGCGTAGGTCAATTAGACTTGTATCTGTCTCATTTTTGAAGAATAGATGTTTGATCAAGGTTAGAGATTTTACACCAATTAACTTGATCTCTCGTCCCTACAAAATTTTGGTGAAGGAGCTTACTGTGTCAATCTCCAAAGTAGTCTGTCAAGGGACATCAAATTCTAGACATTCTTTTGATTGTTAATGAGCTTCTTGAAGATTATAGGGTGAATAAGCAGTCGGGCGTGATCTTCAAAGTTGATTTTAAAGAGGCATATGATAATGCCAGTTGGAGGAAGTGGATAGGTGTCGTGGGAGCTTGGCTAACTTTTCTGTTTCTATTGATTAGAGACGTAAGAGAAAGACCATAGAACGACGAGGTCTTAGGCAAGTGGACCTGTTGTCCTGCTTTTCATTTGTGTGGGTTGAGGATGTCTTGATTCATGAGTCCATGATTCAAAGTCTCGGCCGAGTCAACTCGATATTGGCCGCGTTGACTCGAGGTCGCAAGGCACCGTTCCGAATCCAAGAGGCAGAACAAAAAATAACTAGTATTGAGGTATATCGTCGAGATATCGGCGATTCCGAGATGTAACGCTGATATCTCGGCCGGGACTGACGAGATAAGGAGAAATCGTCCGAGACTGCGCATATTCGAAGTAAGAGAAAGAAGAAGAAGAAGAAGAAACGGACATAAAGATGAAATAATACGTGAATCTTACCTTTGACAGAAGATTCTAAGAAGTCGCAAACCTTAAGAACTCAACATTGTTTCTTCGCCCATTCTGCCCAGTTAAGATAGGGTTTTCATTCGTGTTAGTTAAGTTTTATTTTTATTTTCTGGATGTCCTTTGTTTCCTTCACAAACTAGGTTTGCTGTTTTCTTTTCTTTTCCTTTTTTTTGTTGGGAGTTATTAAGGGGATTAACTCAGGAGATGGGTTTTGTGGTGTACAGCTAAGCGAACTTTTTTTTCCCTTTTCTTTTGATGAAAATTTACAGTGCACTTCACTTTATCTTTCAGAGCTCACTTCACTTTTGTTTAAAAGTTCACTGTTTTGTACAAAATAAAAACAACTGTTTTTTACAAAATAAATTAAAGAATAGAAATTGATATCTTAAAAATTAGTGATAGAAATTTCTTAAAAATTTGTTGTACATATTTAATATTATTACTATTTCTTAATAATTCTTTTGGTCATTGGACGAAAATTTCCTGGACATTTTTTTAATTGACGTTTAGTTCAAGCTTTTTTATTTTGTTCCAAAAAGTCCCTCACTCACCTTATAAAAGCCACAAACACTCTTTCTTTTCTTATTCAAACCCAAAAAAAATTTGTCAAAAAAGAGACAAATTAGTTTTTGGAACATGAATCATAAGTTGGACCAAGTACAAAATGTACTTAGCTCCAAGGGACTAAACATTAGTTGTTCTATTTTTGAAAAGGGTTTTACATTTTTAATTTGTTTTGAATTTTAATAAATTGTTACTATTTCTTATAAAAAATGTGCTGTACATTTTTAATAAATTATTTCTATTTTTTACAAAAATTAGTAGTATTCCTTATTTTTTTTATTAATAGTTGTAAAGGAAATGGCATTTGTAAAAAAAAAAAAACATTTTTATCCTCTTTATTTTGTAGAATGGCTCCTACAGGACATAACTACCCTTGCATCCTTACCATGATCGATAGCCCAACTAGACAGGGAGATGAAAATGATGAAACCAATGCAATTATTTTTAATTAATTTCTATTTAGATTTTTTTTATTAAGTCTTATGTGTCATTAGATTACAAGTCCGAGCGTGTCAGTACATTAAATCAGACAATGATATGAATATTAAATGATGATTTTGAGCTTATGAAATTCTTCCACATCATTAATCTTATTTTTTTCTAATTTCTATATTTTTTCGAAATTTTTTGGGCTCTCTAAATAGCGTATCTTTCTGTATTGTTCGATACCGCGACCGAGTTAAAAATCGAGCGTCCTATCTGGGGGCCGAGACCAAGACTTTGAACCGTGCTCGAGTCGAATTACGAAGAAAGCCCGTGGGCTTGGAGTGGTGGAGAGTATTGAAGTAGGTATGGACTTGGTGTAGCTCCTCCTGATCAACAGACTCCTGTTTCTTACTATTGCAATTTGCCCCCTTAAACTTTTGTAAACCCTTATTTTTGCCATTAAATTAATCTGAAAACTATTTAAACATCAATGTACTTGGTTCAAATAATATATTAATGGTTTGACTCAATGGTTTTGTTTAGGATCATATATAACTATAAGAATTTATTATGACCCCAACAAGTAATGAGGATTACATTTTGCCCAGAAACTTTATATGCAAAATTATGAAAGAGCAATTTTCATGGAGAAAACTTGTGTAATGATTTTATGCATTGTAAAAATGTTTTAGAGATTTATATCCATGATTAAACAAAAAAAATACAATAAATAACATTGACAAATATATTTAACACTCAATAATCTTCAATCTTGAAAACTTGATTAGGCTATTGAAGACTTAAGGAAGTATAGGATTTTGTATTAGATTTATTCTTTGATGTTCTTCTCTCGCACTTGGGTTAGCTTTGCCGAATAAACTTCTTGAAGATCTTAACTTGCACGTTCTTGATCTTCTCTTTGAAATGATTGAATGATCTTCATTATGCTTCATGCTCGTATCTCCTTGAAGAATGCTTCCATTTGCAATGATTTACTTAAGCTGGAGGAATGCTAAGTCTTGAATATAGTTCAACTTGAGTTTTGTGTCATCATCGCTTTGAAGTCGTCTTGATTCTTTGCAAACTTTCTCATCTTTAAGTTCATGTGCTTTCTTTGAAGGATGCGCATTTAGATTCATGTAGCTTGATACTCCCTCCGTCTCAAATTAAGAGTCCACTATTCCTTTTTAGGTTGTCCCAAATTAAGAGTCTACTTTTCTTTTTTGGACATAATCAACTAACCAAGTTCCAAGATGGTGAACTAGAGTTAATCTTGGCCGTTGATTGAGTGCATCCTTAATCTATACAAAATAAAGACATGGACTCTTAATTTGGGACGGAGGGAGTATATGTTTAAGTAGCTTTGAGATCACATCTAAATCTCATTTAACTAACATGTTTAATCGCACAATATGCAATACTATAAGATCATCAAGATTATCATAATGCCTTGGTTATTAATTCATTTAAACATAGAGAACTTAAAGGGTTAATCACATTATGCATGAATTGATAAATAACAATATGCATCACACATGGTTCAAAGTCTTGGCCGATTTGACTCAGTCTCGAGGGTCACCGCTCCTATTTCGTGTCGCAATTTAAAAAAATATTAATCAGTAAAATATCGAATGATCTCGGTGATTTCTCGGTGATCCCAAGATATTACCCAATATATCTGACGAAATATTGTGCGATATTGTTTTTGTTGCAAAAATAAGAGAAACCCTCTTGGGTCTATGTAAGCGACCCTCTTGACATAAACCACAAAATCAAAACTTTCTTAGTCTGTGTAAGAAACCCTCTTGGGCCACTGGAATCCGGAGTGAAAGTACACCATCCGACAGTACAGTAAGTGGTACTCTCACCCTGAGTTAGTTCATATGAGGCTCCAATCCTCTCCCTTCTTTCAAACCTAAAAAGACCCTCGTGTGTTGTGGTGTGTTTAAAAGACTGATCAAATTTTTATTTTGAACGAAAAAGGCATGCCCGTTTTAATGTCTCTTTTGTTAGTGTTTTTTTTGAAGAATCGAGTGTTTAAAAGCCACCATAAGTTTTAAGGAAAAAATCCACCACTATTATTTTGTACAAATAATTATTTTGTGCAAATAAATATTTTGTAATTTGTTGTCAATAATTCTAAAAATCATTTTTCTCACTGTTTTGTACAAATAAAATTTAGCCTATTATTTTGTGCAGCATTCTTTTGTAAAAAAGAAAACTGTACTGCTAAAAAAAAGGGTAAAGTTCTGTAAAAAATTATTGTTAAAAAGTCTTAAAACCTTGTTTTTTCCGTTATTAATAAATATGTTAGTTAATGAACATTTGTAAACAAATAACATTTGGTAAAAAATTAACATTTGAAAAACAAAAATAAATTTGGAAAATTTGTAAAAAAAAATATCATGCGTAAAAAAATTACCTGATGTAACATATTTATAAATAAATATCAATCGTAAAAAAATAACAATTTTTAACATTTGTAAAAGTAAAAATCAATTATAAAGAAAAGAACACAGGTATCCTCTTATTTATTTATTTTGTAGAATGGCTTCTAAACTAGATATTGGTTGGGAGCATGGAAGTGCTCTTGGTGGAAATAAAAAGAAGATTGTTTGCAATTATTTTAGCAAGGTCGTTAGTGGTGGAAATAAGAAGTTTTTTATTTTACTTTTTAATTATGGGATATTGAATTTGACAAGTCCGACGCGCATCAATTTATTCAATTAGACAATGTTATGCATATAAAAGTGTGCTTTGAACTTATCTAAATAGTCCACATTATTAATTTATTTTTAAAATATTTCTATATTTTAAAGGAATTTATTACGCTCTCTAAATTGCGCATCGCCCGATACCGCAACCGATTTGAAAATTGGGCGTCCAATTAAGGGGATTGAGACCTAGACTTTGAATCATGGCATCACAAGATATTAATATTACATTTTACACTAGATATGTCCAATGCCCATCAAATGTAGCACTCTATATGAACTTATATTTAGCCTCATATTATCACATTAGAACATGTATATATTAGACTAAGAGGTAAACACTTTTAACCATATATATTAATGTTAACGATGTTTGTTAGCATCAAAATCAATATGAACTCAAGATTAATGACCTACAGTCACATGTTTCTTTCCAGAATATGATGAAGAAAGTCCTAACTTTCGTTGTCATAGGCCTTTCCAAAGTCTCTTTCTCTCTCTCTCTCTCTCTCTCTCTCTCTCTCTCTCTCTCTCTCTCTCTCTTCTTGATAAAAAAACTAATTTTATTTTTGTTGCTTCTTAGCTCTTCCACCGCCTCATTAGTCATCAAAGTAAGACCTAATATTGTCTCCCTCTTGCAAAAAGTCCATGCGTTAAAGCTATTCTGTCCCTTAAAACCTCCTTGGGACAAAAGTTATTGTGTCGCTGAGGAGTAGAGGTATGATTATGGTTATTTTATGATTCATGCGCAGAAGTGGCAAGAAACAGTGTATCGTGTTTTTCTACATTGTTGGTGCCTCCGGAGGGAGTTACAGGAACCCCTTTTCCCTGCTTGGTATCATCTGGGTGATGCTAGATCCAATGACTTATTTTTTCTAAGCATGGATGGGGGGAGCATCGACAAGAGATGGTACACTGTTCCTTTGTGCTTAATGTGTTCTATTTGGAAGGAGAGAAACATAAGTAGTTTTGAGGGCGTGGAAAATGTTGCGCTTAAGTTATCATTATTGATGTTGAGGCTGTTATTGTTTTGCTTTAGGAAAGATTTCTGGGATCCACATTAGAAGTAATGGCACATTCTAAAAGTACTTTGACGCAGGGGCCTTATAAAAAACTCTCCCACACGAGTTCTTCCACTCTTCAAAATTCCTCTTTTTCCTTTTCATCCAAACTAACTGTTGTAATATATAGTTAGTGGTATATTTGTAACGTGTATTAGTGGTATATTTGTAATTAGTGACAGGAGATTTGATGGCCTAATTAGTGGAACTGGTCATTATTTGACATGCATATATATATATTGCCTCCTCCTCTAAGAGATGAATACACACAAATTATTATTCCTCAAATATTTCTACATGGTATCCGATCAACCCATTTAGGGTTTTCCTTCTCTCGGTAGCCTCTCTCTCATCTCGGCATCTTGGTAGAATTTGTTTCCCATCTCCGCATCTTGGCACTGTCCACCAGTTATTCATCGGTATTGTTCCCCCGGTACTGTTCATTAAAAAAAATTGTTGCTCTACCTTTTTTCAGATTTGATCTCCTCTTTGAGGTCTTCTTTCTTGGTTTTCTTCTCTCGGTTTTGTGATCTATTATTATTTTTTGACATGGGTGATAATAAAGATTCGGTTACCAAGCTATGTACTCATTGTGGACAGACCAACCATAATGTTGACTTTTGTTGGCATCTTCGTGGCAAGCTTACTTGGGCTAATAAGGCTACTCCTATAGGGGAGTCATTTACCCCTCCCCTAATGTTGCAACATCAGATGATCGGGTTACTTTAACCCAGTCTGCATATGATTCATTTCTTCAGCGTTCTTCTGCTTCCACTGTTGGCATTAGCACTTAAGGTAATATTGGCCTTCTTTCTTCTTCGAGTACACCTTGGATTCTTGATTCGGTGCTTCTCATATGACAAGTGATCTATCTCTTCTTTCTAATGTTGTTTATCCGTCTTCTCCCTCATTTGTTACTATTGCAATGACTCTGAAACATGTGTTAAGGGTTGTGTTAAGGGTATTGGCACTGTTCACACATCTGGTATTCGTTTTTCCTCTGTTCTCTATTTACCACAGTTTCCATTCAATTTATTTTCTATCCGCAAGATTACTCGGGATTTCAACTGCTCAATAGCCTTTTTTTTCTTGTGTTTTTCAAGATCTACAGACAAAGAGGACGATTGGTGGGGGATATGAGAAAGATGGACTCTACTTCTTCCAGACTTCCGCTCTAGTTGCTTTTGATTCCACTTTTTCTCAATACAAGTGGCATTGTCGACTTGGGCATCCCTCCTCAGCAAACCTCAGGCGTCTAGTTCCCTATTTACTTGATTTTTCTCCTTCTATTGTGAAACATGTGAACTGAGTAAACACCGGAGAGTGTCTTTTCCTGCTAGGGATTCTTCTCCATGTTTTAAACCTTTTCAACTTGGTCCATCCTGGACCACTGGTTTATGTGGTGCTAGATATTTGTTACATTTATTGATGATTCAACTGTTTGATATTTTTAAGAGTTTTTATGCTGAAATTTGTCATCAATTTAATGCTCACTTGCTCACTTTTCGTAGCGATAGTGCTCATAAATGTTTTAATCAAATGTTTTGCCTCCCATGGCATTATTCATCAAACTTCTTGTGTCACTACACCACAACAAAATGAATTTGCTGAACAGAAAAATGGTCCCCTTCTTGCCATTGCTCGAGGTCTTATGCTTAAAATGAATGTTCCCAAAGCCTTTTGGAGTGATGCAGTCTTAATCTGCCACCTATATTCTTAATATAGCACCATCTCGTGTGCTCAACAATCAATCACCCATTACATAGGTGTATGCCCGTTGTCGGTAAAATATTGCTCCAGGTAATCCCCCCGATGGGTCCTCTTCATATCGTCCACCACCTGCTTCAGCGTCTGCACATCCTCATGCTCCGTCTGTCCCAAAACTTGATCTGCCTATTGCAGTATGAAAGAGTCCTCGAATTTGTGCTTCTCATCCCATTTCTCATTATGTTTCTTATACCTACTTATCTCCTTATTTTTAAAATTTTTCTATGTCGATATCCTCTTGTGCTATTCCTCAGTCTTATAGGGAAGCTCTTTCACATCCACGATGGCGCACTGCTATGGAGAAAGAGATGCATGCTTTAAATTTGAATCATACTTGGGATCTTGTTCGTCGACCTGCTGATGCTCTGATTGTTGGATGTCGTTGGGTGTTTACTATCAAACAGAATCCCGACGGTACTGTTGATCGTTTTAAAGCTCACCTGGTTGCTAAAGGTTTCACTTAGACGTATGACATTGACTATAGAGAGACATTCTCTTTTGTGGCTAGGCTCAACTTTGTTCGCATTGTTGTTTCTCTGGCTACTTCTCTAGATTGGCCTTGTCATTAACTTGATGTTAAAAATGCATTCGTTCATGGTGATCGTTCTGAATAGGTTTATATGGCTCAACTACCTGGGTTTGAGTCTAAGGGGGAGTGTGTGTGCCTTTTCAGGCAATCAATCTATGGCCTCAAACAGTTCCACGGGCATGGTTTGATAAGTTCAACAGAGTTGTTATCGTTCATGGCATGACTCGCAGCCAAGCCGATCATTTTGTCTTCTTCAAGAAGACTAATGTAGGCATTGTTATTCTGGTTGTTTATGTGGATGATGTAGTCATTACTGGGAGTGACACTAATGGTATTCGGATTCTTATTGATCACCCTGGTTCTTGTTTTTATACCAAAGATTTGGGGAAACTTCGTTATTTCTTGGGTATCGAGGTGGCTAGGTCTAAAGATGGCATTAGTCTTTTTTAAAGGAAATACACTCCGGATATTCTAAAAGAAATTAGTTATCTTGGTTCTAAATCAGTTTCTTCTCCCATGGATGAAAATCAGAAGCTATATTTGGATTCACGTGACCCAATTGCAAATCTAGAAATGTATCGAAGACTTATAGGTAAACTTATTTATCTCACCATTACCAGGGTTGACATCTCATATGCAGTTAGTACTGTGAGCCAGTTTATGACTACTTCTCGGGCCCCTCCAGAAGTATCTTAAGAAAGCTCCAGGGCATGGACTTCTTTATTGGTCTTCTGGACATCTTCGTCTTGAGGAATACACAAATGCAGATTTCCTTAAGAGAAAAAGTCGATCACAGGTTTATGTACTTTTTATTGAAAGTAATTTTGTGATTTGGAGGAGTAAGAAAGTGTCGGTTATTGCGAAGCTTAGTATCGAGCAGTGGCTCGTACAGTTTGTGAACTCACGTGATTGAGAACCCTCTTATGGGAGTTTGGCATTGCAGATTAATCTCCAACTCCGCTCTACTGTGACAATCAAGCTACCATTCACATTGCTAGGAATCCTGTCTTTCATGTAAGAACCAAGCATATTGAGGTTGATTGTCATTTCATACAATCAAAGGTGGAATCAACTCCTTTTGTGCCATCTTGTTGTAGACTCTATTTGTGGCAAGTTGAGAATGATTGACATCTACTTTATAGCTTGAGGGGGAGGATTGTAATATGTTATTAGTGGTATATTTGTAATTAGTGATAGAAGATTTGATGGACTAATTAGTGGGTCAGTTTTTTATTATTTGACATGTATATATATTGCCGCCTCCTTTAAGAAATGAATACACATATATATTATTATTCCCCAAATATTTCTACTTGATAGCCATAGTAATACACCTCCAAAGACTCAGCTTTTCCCAAAATCCATAATACACCACTTTTAACAAACTACCTCAAGCTACTTCCCCAATTTTCATTGTTGATATATACTTTCTTTTGATTTAGTTCTGAAGAGTTGAATCTATTTGTAGGTTTTATATATTTCCTTGCATAGACACGAGGGGGGAAAGTTTTATCCTGGTACTGGATCCGCTGATGAGGTACTTGACTCTCTCTCTCTCTCTCTCTGTTTTATATATTTCCTTGCATAGACACGAGGGGGGAAAGTTTTATCCTGGTACTGGATCTGCTGATGAGGTACTTGACTCTCTCTCTCAGAGCTTCGGTTTGTGATTAGCCAGATGTGTTTCTGTTGGGATGTATTATGTAGTCGGAAATGAAAGTTGTAATGGTGAAGAAATGTACATATGGAGTTTTTCTTCATAATATTCTTTACAAGAGGTCCCTCCGGACTTCGAAGGGGCTGATTCCAGGATTATGCGTAATGCTTTTGGCCCTTTTCTGTGTCCTTATCAGCAGCTGATTGCTGCACTGCATAATTAAACATTCTGTTCATTCATCTACTTTTCTTATTGTTTTGGTTTAGTTATTATTAGATTTGGCTTTAGGTTTCTATTTTCTGGTGTCCATTAAAATACGGATGCCGCGTTGTTGACTAAATAGATGTATTTATTTTACATGATTGTGAAAAATGGTTCAGACTTTCTCTAAGCTGTGTGTTAAATCTTCAATGTCGTTCTTCTTCTTATCTTTTTAACCTTTTGATTTTTTCTATTTTATTTTTGTATTTTGTTTGCTTCCCCCTGATAAGCAGTGTTGGATATCTAAGGACTTGAGTTTATTGATTTATGTGTAACTGAAAATTCACTAGAATCTTGTTGGTATAGTAGTATAGTACACCTAATACTGAATCAATTTATCAAAAAGCCTCAAGTGAAATATGTAGGGTTCTCAATATTAATCTGCCTCCTCTTTATTCTAAGTGTTACAGTTGAGTTGGAAGAAGAGGAGGAAGCTCTAGTATGTTCAATTAGTCCGGCAATGGATGTATGACTAATGAATATAAAATCAGATGGTAAAATGCAGTGTAGGCTTCATTTCCCAATTAAGGGGGTGAAGTGTCCTCTAGAAGTCAACTGAGTAACCTTTTCTTATAGCCTAAGAATAGTCTCCACATTGGTATCGTTAGGAACCTGAGAAGACCGATCGAGCCATTTAATTAACTAGCATGAAGGCCACACGATGCGTGGCCGAATATACATTTATATTTAACTATGAAAACTGTATAAAATAACTATGAATTTTATCCAGTGTGAGACTAATATTTTATGCCCGTCATAAATTTTGTCACCATGCTTATCATTGATAAAAAAATATTTTATCTCACTAAAATCAATGTTGACATAATTTGAGAGAAAGAAAGAACAAATAATAAGAGACTCACCCGAATTGTTTTGCGGTCACACACATACACCTCCATGAAAACTTAGAAACTATATTTATAACTATATTATCAACAACAGTAACAAAATTCCACAAAAATTCCACAGATAAAATTAAAATATCACAGCATCAATCGAAATTTGAATTTGTATACCATCATATCTATACTAATATAACTTCAAACACAAACAAATATATAGATACATATATTTGAATCGGAGTTTAGAAACTGACCTGATCGTGTTCATGGAGTAGAGTAGATCTTTCGGAAGCAACGACATGCACAAAAAAAAATCAATATAATCAATATTACACATCTTTGAATAAATGAATTAATGAACTAATCAGAGCACAAAAAAATTCAAACATGATTAAAAAAACAGAAAAAATTCAGTAAAAAAAAATGAAGATATAACTTTTTATTGTGGCGGGTACGGGGATTAATTGGTTTCTCAGGGGTTTTGGAGCTCCATGGGATTGAAGTATGATCCTGAGCTTTGGTTAGTTGATCGGATTGTGAAGGTAATATTTTCTTGGACTTAAATGAATCAAAGGCTGCTGATTATGTGGACTTCATTTTTGTGTGGGGGGAGGGAAAAAAGAAACAGCGAGATGGGGAAATGAAGTGAGGGAGAGATGGGGTTAAGTATATATAAGGTTGTTTCTTTTTCTAAAGCTTATGACCCATGCTTCAGCTTTCAACATCTCTTGAGCAGTGTGCGTCCCTTCAGTTCCAGTCAGGCATGGAACATAGACTATCAGTCTTTCATTGGACCCCGCGCTGAAAGTTATTGACGTTTGGGTTTACATCTTTTGAATGTTTGGGCTCCCCAATAAACCACCGTTTGAGGCTTCATTAAACAACCGAGAGAGATTCATTTAGCAAGCTTTTATTACTGCCATGTGTCATCCTGAGAGGATTTGTGTCTATAATTTTTATATAGTTATATAGATTTGATGAAAGTATTCCTAGGGGTTTAAAATGAACCAAGCTGCTCGAGCTTGGCTTTGATTGATAGGATATGTCTCGATAATAAAATGAGCTGGAACATATCTGAAGCTTATTAAATTATGAGTTTGACTTCAGAAGCTCATAAATATTTAAAACCTATGTTAAAAATAAGCTACTCAAGTTCGTCTCAGTTACGAGTTTGTTTTAGATCGGAAACCATGATGACTTTCATGAACCAAGCTTGAACAGCCCATTGTTTGGCCTAGCTCAATTAATGTACAGCCCTATTGATGTCAATATAACTTGCTGAACATTGCCGGAATATGCTTCTTGGTGAATGAATCCTTTTTTATACAGTTCATTTTCATCTAAAATTTATATAGTAATAGATATGTACATTTTCTACGAGTATCTAGTATTTCAAATTATACTCTGAATGCGGAGCTATACCAGCAGCTTGTGGTCTTATGTCTTCTATCACTATGTATCTCCTGTCTTCTTCCTACAGTGGCCTTTTTTTATTATTTTTTTTTCCGGTCATCGTCATGCCATTTTCTCAATTTTCATATTTATCATTATGTTCATTTGAAGTGTTGCTATGACAAGTCTTCTGGCCACATGGTTCAGTGCTCTTAAGTAATATTCAATTGTTTTACATTGCACCCATTTGATGTACTATAGTCTACATATGTGTTTTGTGACATTAATTAAGAAGACAATTGATGCAGTCAGAAGCACAATGCTGTGAATTCATGCTTTGTTTCATATTGAAACTTGAGATTCTTGGGCTCTAATTGGTTTCATCAAGGTGAAAACTATTTTTATCTATCTGGAGTTAAATTTTCTTCAGTATGTTGACCAAAATCACCAAATTATAGCTTGTTACACTTATTCTATGGGAATTTTTTGATCAATCCACCCAATTAGTAGGTAAATAAAACTCTTATGCGGAACAAACAATAAGAGTTCTGGAAAATTATAGAATTTGTATCTATCAGAATTAGAATTTTATTCAATCTATAAATAAGTTGTGATCTTTACCATTGAAGACCACAACTATTATGACTGATGATTGATATTGAACATTGATTTGCGAATTACTCCAGTTTAGATTTATTTAGTTTATTTTAGCTTCTTCAATTTCATGTTCTTGGTTCTACAACAAACTCTTATGGAGAAAATTCAAGTAAACCTACATGATAGGGAATTTATATATATATATATGCGATGGCAAGTGCTTGCCCGCCCAAAACGTTATGTCGCAGGTTCGAGTCTTGGAAGCAGCCTCTCAAAAAATGGGGGTAAGGCTTGCCTACATCTACCTCTCCCAGACCCTGCTAAAGCAGGAGCCTTGTGCACCGGGTACGACCTTATATATATATATATATGTATATATTAATTTTGAGAAGACAGTTTGTTTTCTTTTAACTTGAGCTGGACAAATGCTCTTTTGTAGCTGAAGGAATTTTTTTAAGGACTGCTAGTGATACATGTTCTTGCCGTATCTGTCTTTTTTTGTTCAAAGTTTGCTGTTGCTGTTTGTTTGTGTGGACTGGTGGTGCAGTGTTATTGCAAATCTCGCTTAAATTTTTTTCATTAACAATTTTTTTTTCCTCTGATGAAAAATCCTGTAATTAACTTTCAAAACTATCCCCATATTCACAACTCGTACATTTTCCTCACCACCACTACTATTATTTTTCAATGTATCTTTATTCTCAAACTTATTCAAACCTCTTTCCAATATTGAAGTTCTGGAAAAAATTAGTAATTTGATAATTTTATATATATTGATTGATGTGATTAGAGAGTACATAAGAGGTCTAATTGTAATATCTTGTTTTGTCCTTTTTATTTATTTTTTGTAATTTTATTATAAGTAGTATAATTAGTGGGGATAAGGTTTAGTAATATGCTCTAGGAATGTAGTAGTTTATTTTGAGATCATGGCATATGTCAGTATCATGATGTCACCCATGACATCACAAGAAGTTAGAACATTCAATTATTAGTTCATTAAGGGAACATTCCCTTACCCCTATCCCTATATATTGTAAAAATGATCAGTGAATATATTTTAAAGAGAATCTGTCTTGGTTTGTTTGCTTTTTTGTGACATTGACTCATATACGTCAAAAATAGATGAAAATGGAACAAAGCCATGTAACCAAGTATATGTTTGAATCAACAGTCATGACAACAAACCTAGGTCGAGAGAAATTTTCAGAGTAGTTTGCATATCTAGTGAGTTATTAAGCGCTTTCAGTATCTTTAATTCTTGGCTCAGAGTATATATTAAGAATGAGCTGATTAAAGGATGCTTCATTTGAAGGACTAGACTGTGAATTCACAATCTCCGAGGGTAACCTGCATAATGGTGATTCATTGACCAGAAAATCTGTTGCAAGCTGCTGACCGCATACTTTTCAATTTCCTCCTATCAATCATATGGATATATTTTCAAACATATGGTGTATGAAGTTTATTTTGTTTGATAGGAGGCAATAGGGTACATAACGCGATGCGTTTATTTTGTTTCACTGATGAAATAGTGCCTCCTATCAATCAATTTATGAAGTACCATAAGCACAGCCTCCTCATTCCTCAGAAGACCGAGATCCTGAGGTGTATGAAGCATCAGAGATGGGTTCGCCGGCGGTGATGGGTAGGGTTTGGGAAGAATGTATTAGTGGAAAAGATGGGGTTAGTTTTGGAAATTAATTAGCGGATAAAAATAAGGAAATATGATTAGAATCCTGTTTATGTGGGTTTACTTAAAGTTCTCCATATTGGAGCGTGTTGATTAATTTGGTGGGATGACCAAAAAATTCTCTTTATTTATAATTTTATGGAGTAATTTGTCTTTACCACCCATTTAGTTTTCATAATTAGACTTTGCCCACTAATTTATTTTGCTTTAGAACAAACCTTTTGACTTTTTTAGTTTTACATTTATATTTAAACAAACAAAAAACTGTTTTTTTTTTTCATTTTTCATCCCAGTTTATGGATTAAGAAAATCTGTTTTTTATTTGTTAAAAAAACCAAAAAAAAGTTTAATAAAGTAACTTGTTAAATGAATATATTAATTTAGTAAAGTGGCTTAAGAAAATAAAGAGTGGGTTGGGCATTATATAATGTAGACTAAGGGTAATTTGGGATTTTTGTAATAAAGATAACGGTTTGACCAGTATTGACATTTCCATCCATTTTGATGGCAAAGTAAGCAAAACAAATAGTGGGCAAAGTCTCATTATGGAAACTAAATAAGTGGTAAAGTCAATATACCCCTAATTTTATACAGACAAATTATAACTATGAATAGGTGAAATTGGTTTTCATCATTTCATTTTGACCCAAGTAAAATATATTTCACCCCGTATCAAAGGGGGCTTTAGGGGAAATAACATGATGACCTCGAATATGATAAGTTACTCGATTAATCTGCTATCATGTATTGTAGACCCACCTTTAGAAGTGGGCATTTGTTTTTCCTCTACTATGGACACAATACTAATGTTGAAAGTTTTTTCTGGAATCTAGAATAAGACCGTGGTCCATTTTGAGCTAGGTGTCTTCCATCTTTCTGTGTCACCCCGCCTAATAAAATACCGGGCGATCTGTCCTATATCAAATTAAACAGGAATCTCATTTGGTTCATTCTCAGAATCACTGTTGAAAACTTTTTAAAACTTACTAACCTAGCATTAAAAAAGAAACGGTGCCAATTTTTTTTCTTTTTATCAAACAACAACACAACATGCGGATGAACATAATTTAAACCATTCACACAATCACCGAGTCAAACCATACTAAAAATGAATAAATACAATCTTTGCCGAATAAACCACCGGCTACAAAACCCAAATCAAAAATATAAACCACCAGAATAACAAACTAAGTACATCATATGACTGAAACAAATGAAAGAACTGGGGCGACGCGCCCAAATGAAATACTGACTGCATCCTACTTTAGGAATGAAATAACTAAAGCGGCTAAGTCTAAATCCCGCAACATCCATATATGCCGCAGCTGCGTAACCCCGGAATAGAAACAATTCTGGCGTCCCTGTGGCTGACCTAAAAGGTTTTGAAAATATTTTATAGCAAATGTTAGAACCCAAAACATTTTGAAAATATTTAGCAAGTGATTAGAATGCAGCAATTAAAATGCATGAATGCTTTTCATATTTAAGCTAGTGTCGCACTCCCTTGAGGGCCTACTCACCCCTCAACTATTGTGCACACATAACCCTTTTCTTTATAACCCACCTAATCATCCATCCTGTAACTAGTACTTGTTATAACTCCTTCCTGACACACTACTCTAGTGCGAGTATGTTTAATATATGATTCATAAATTATTTTTCATATTAACTTAACTAATCATTTTCCATTTAAAACCATACACCACTAGTTATATATAACAATACAGTTCACTTCATGTATTTTACCTGTATATAATTATTTGAACCATATATACATATCATCATATTACAACATTCACACGCATGCCTTAAATATATAACCATCCTCCCAAGTACTCACTCACCAGATGTTCTCTACAATGCTATCAATCCAGGTATACTCATCCACCCGGACACCCTGACACGGTTAGCTCCCCGAATCAGTGAAACAAAATAAACGCAGTCGAGGCGGTCATAGTTCCCTCCGGAAATGAGACCGAATCATACCCAAGACGTCTCACCCCTAACTACGGACGCTATGACGTGGGGACTATACTCACCTTGCTCCTCAAGCCAAGGGATTCACCAACATCGTGCAACCTCCAATGATAGCATTAGGGGGGTATGTATTCTTATAAATATTATTCACACCAATATTTATAAAGCACACAATATATATATATATATATATATATATATATATATATATATAATTAATCCCGGCTACTCCGTACACAATTTACCGTAACACCAGCCTCACATTCCCAAGTCTATATATCGACTTGTAATTTAAATAATTCCCACATTTATTTATTTATTACTTGGGTTGTGTCTCCTAACTAAATTACCCAAACTCATTCCGTCGGTCTGAAATTTCATCTTCATCTTGTAGAACTTATTCCTCAAATTCCAAATTATCATTCGTACGTAGTATGGTTATCTTGAATACTCACCGTAATTATTACTTACGATTTTTACTCACTATCGTATTTATATGAATTTTCACACAACTCTAAGGACCTTAGTTAATCCTTCATTATTTTTCAGTAATTATTCCCGTCGTCACTATTGGCCATAAACATAGGTTCACTCATCACTGCGTCACCCTTCTCGAATTTCATTCATTTATCAATTATGGATATTTTCTCAATTATCTCAATACTTGTCTCACTTTATGTAAACCTAATCTCCACTTTAGGCCTAATGTCCTTATTATAGAACAACAATCACAATCAATCAATCAATCTAGTCAACCTCCAGCGGAATAACAACTAAAAATAACATTTCTTAAAATTTGCCCAACGAATCTGCCCAGATTTTTAAAATGCAGTTTTGAGGCATTTTGGAGCCCTTTTTGGAGAAAACGTATCAGAGAACAAAATGCAGAAAACAGAATTTTCTACGAGGCAATGCGAACATAATATCCATTTTTGGAACCAAAACATCGCAAAACAGTTTCTAAAATGACGATTTAATTTACCCAATTTCATAGACTTCTTCAAATTCAAGAAGTTGTTCTACAATTCAATCCTACCCATCCCAATTTAGATATCAAACCATCTCAAAAGCCATATAATCTTATCACACCTACTATGATATGAATTGAAATCTGCAATTAATTTAAGAGCAAGTTTAACCGCTTGCCTTAAAGGGTTCGTAGGGTCTGAATCCTTTGGTGTAGATGATGATGATTTGATGAAGAACACACACATTTGTTCTTGATCTTGGCTCCCAAGGTTTCTCCAATTGTTCCCGCATTTCTTCTATACTTAGGTTTTCTTAAATGATTTATGACTGTCACACCCACTCACTTTTAGGGTTTATTAAGTCAATCCCGTTTTTGGGCTTGTGGCTTTATTAAAATGGTCCAAACACTCCCGTGCGAGCTTGGTTATGCCTAAAAATGCCCCGAGACCCATTTACTACCGCTGGGTACTTTTTTCCGACTATTTCGACCAATCCGGACTCAATCGTATACTCAGAATTGTCATTCAAATTATTTTATAACATTCTCCAATTTTTGACCTAAAAAAAAATGCCACACATAAATAATCCCAATGTTTAAAAAGGCGTTCGAGGTGTACACCTCGAGGCGCTCCTCGAGGCGAGGCGAAGGAAAACAGCCTCGAGGCTTAAGCCTCATGGCAGAAAATAGAGGCT
Source organism: Sambucus nigra (assembly GCA_949130495.1). NCBI lineage: Eukaryota > Viridiplantae > Streptophyta > Magnoliopsida > Dipsacales > Adoxaceae > Sambucus > Sambucus nigra. The sequence continues at coordinate 370,792,052 of OX422212.1, forward strand.
TACGCCTTTTGTGTTTGAGGCTTTCCACCTCAAGACTTTCCGCCTCAAGGCGGTGAGGCGCATGCCTTTTTAACTCGGCTTAAAAACAGAAAAAGTCGAGATACTTTTCAAAAAAAAAAAAGAACGTAAATTAGAAAACAAACTCTAATACGAAACCCGTAAGCCCTAGGTTATAATATCTCCTCCGAAACCCTTATTCCGGCCTATTCCGGTCTGCGTTCTGCCATTCCGGCCTATTCCGGCCTTCGTTCTCCTTCTGTTCTTCAAGTCCGGCCCTCGTTTTTAGTTTTAAATCAGTATTTTACTAAAAAAATCTTATACGAAACTTTTTTTAGTTTAATTTTAGTTTTAGTTTTATTCAGTATTTTACTAAAAAATATTATTCAGTAGTTTTAGTTTTAGTTTTTATTCAGTAGTTTGCAAAAATTTTGTTAGTTTTAGTCTTTTTTTTATACGAAACCTGTTTTGTTAGTTTTAGTTTTTTTTTTTTTTGGTAAAAACTTTGTTTTTTTCTGGAAAAACTTTGATTTTTAGTTTTTTTTTTTCTGTTTTTTTTGTAAAAATCTGTTTTAGTTTTTTTTCCCCTGTTTTTTCCCAATAAAGTTGCTGTTTTTTTGTAAAAAATATGTTTTATCCCCTGGTTTTTGTAATAACTTTGTTTTATATATTTTTTAGTTGATTGGTTGATAGATTGAACGATTATGGACCCTTTTGCATCATTTAATGTGTTGGATTATTTTTTGTGAATTTATTAGACTTTTTTTATATTTTTTTCCTTTTTTTTTTCTTTTTGGTGAGGCTTACGCCTCAAGCGCCTTGAGGCTCACGCCTCGCCTCGCCTTTTGCCTTTTTAAACATTGAATAATCCGAATAATTAAATCTCAATTCGCCAAATTAAATAAAACCTCTAATTTAAATAAATTCTCCAAATTATAAATTTAATTTCTCCCAAATAAAATAAATTCTATTTCTCTCAAAAATAATTAAATTAGAAGTCCTCGAATTTAGGGGGTCTTACACTTTCTCACCACAATATCTAGCAGGACCCTTTATAACAATCCCAATTTTCCTTATAACAGTTGGTCTCTTTTTATCAACCCCTATTTTTCTCATAACAGTCGGCTAACAATCTATATATTCTCAGCATCAAGCAATAAATAAACGTAAGTGGATTTAAAACCATTCACAACAGAAGCTAAAATTGTAACTGAACTCTGAAATAGAAATAAATCCCAAGCTGAATAATAAAGAGTTCACAAATAATTAACTAGGACTCATGTCCATACAAGCTCTGAAAGGATAAACTGAAGTAAAAGGAATAAATTTCAACCTATGCTAGATTCAACTGAAATCTGGAATGCAACAGAGAGAACAACAAGCCTGAAATCATCGCAGCCCTACTGATCCTGTCTAACAATGCCTGAGAAATATGTTTTTTTTGGCCAGAGCCTGAAAGTTGCAAGAATTTTCTTCAATATAAATCGTGCGACTCATTTACAACATGCAATCCGTTGGCACTCTAATGCAATAAGCATCTCACCTCTCATTTAAAAAGAATACTATTCGCAAGCCCTCAACCCAAGGTAAACACTACACTAAATATCTCAAATCTCTGATGAATACGTAATCCATAAAAAGTGTAATAAAGATGTTTTGAACTACGCATGTGAGAATACACCCAAATAATAACCCTTCCGCAATGTCACCCGCAAATAGAGTACACTTAACTCACGATAACACATTAAAAGTGACATAGAGTTCAAATTATAATTGTCTACCACTAGACTAGAATATTCATTTAATTAGTGTCACACTTGAATCAAACACGAAGGCAACGACCTTCAAGGACCTTCTTGTGTAACTATCGGCAAGTCCATAGGAGTCCCTCACCTAACGAACATAACTAAGTTAAATCACACATAAAAGAGTGGGGGATCAATACATAGTCACACTCTCGGGTAGTCCCACCCATATCAAGACCCTATCAATGGTCAAATCATCGACCTTTATTGTCGCGATGTTGAGACCGACTAAACGCATGATCATAGATGACCTCCCGACATCATGTGTCAGCAGCCAGGCGTACGGTACACGGTCGCAACGTCCAACACGAGCCCGATCGATAGATTCACCACGAATGCGGTATGTTCACACAACCAACAATACACACATATACATATACATATACAACACATAATATATACATACACCCATCGAGTAACGCTCTGCCCACGCGTCTAACAATAATATAACCACTCGAATCAACTCGGAGCAACTCTCCGAAAATTAAATAAACAAAATCTCACAAAAAAACAGATCTCGTTCGAACGGGAAAAAGGCCTTGTTTGAACGGACTCGACAATCTTGTTCGAACGAGGAATGACCCAGGCAATCTCGTTTGAACGCGTGCTCAGACGAGATTCCCTAGAATTCGCAAATCAATTCCAAGACCTCCATTAAAGGGCCTAAAACCGTCACCCCATTATCCCAAACAGTCCCAAACTCAAACCTAAACATATATAAACAATCCTAATCGATTTTCAACAACTAGTATGAGTTTTAATCATAAAACAAGAGTTAATTCCCAAAGTTCCATCATTAAACATGTTTCAACACTTAACCATTAAGGAATATAAGTAACCTAAGAATTTGGGTGTAAAAATTTCAATTTACATAGGGATTTAGCTAATTATCAAAGGTAAATACTAACACATGAATTCTACATCGAGATTCATCCTTAAATCCATTCAATTTCATTGTTTGTCCATTAGTGCAAGTCTTTAATGCACAATCAAGTTAATATCAACTTCTAATTAAGCCCAATTATATAAAATGATTAAGAACTATTAAATCAGGTCCTAAGTATGCTTCTAATCTAAGATTTATTAAGGATAAATAAGTATTTTAACTGAATTAGAGATTATAAGACAAATAGCAAGAGATTTCTTGCCTTAAACTGAAGAACACCGAATATAGGCTTGAATCTTTGTATTTCTTCTTCTCCAAGCTTTCTCTGCTTCTCCCACAAGTCTTGTGACTACTAGGGTTTTCTTTTCTAATCAAAAAGACTAATTAAAGAGTCCTAATAATAATTAATAACTCTAATTCCCGCATCTGCACTTAAAGCCCAAGTTCGGGGGCCCCAAATGGGCCCAAAATGCTACACGGAATGATCCAAAACTTAGTCTAAGGGTGTACTTACCCCCCGGACCAATTTAAGATGTTAAGAGCATATAACCGAGTCCCCATATCACTCTAGAGTCCTCTCTAATTTGTTATATCTCATATCTCACGATAAAATCTCACGACGTAAAATAAAACTACAAATTAATTATTTTACGCGTAATCGCATATAGTCCACATAATTAATTGCGCTCATTAATAAATAATAGCATGCGGCACAAATAATCTACTTAATATGCAAAACACAATTGAATCACGTATTATGCACGTTTAATTATCGTCTAAATATGCAATAGTTATTACCAATTTATCTCAAGTATTACTTTAATGCCCCATTAATAAAAATAATTAAATGTCAGAAAATACGGGGTATTACACCCTTTAACAAAAAGTTATGCAAAACTACTTTTCTTGTCATGAGCTTCTTTTAGTACATGGATATGTCCAGAATGTTGAGACAGACATGTGTTGACGAAAATTTGATGAGGGTGTTTTTCTGCTCATCCACTGTAGGGGTGCACACGGTTCGGTTTTGATACTAACCCGAGAACCAAACCGAGATGGGTCGGTTCCAAATTTTTGGAACCGGAACCGAACCGATAGTTGTGTAGAACCGACCCATCTCTGTTTGGTTCTCGGGTTAGTATCAAAACCGAACCGTGTGCACCCCTACAGTGGATGAGCAGAAAAACACCCTCATCAAATTAACTGATAGTTGTGTAGAACCGAACCGAACCAAACCGAACCAACGGTTCCTGAATTGGTTCGGATCGGTTTTCGGTTCCAAATTCATATTTCAAACGTAGTGAAATCTTAAGATTAATGTATTTCAAAAACAATTTTTTTAAGGTCAAAATTAATTTTGATCCCCAATAACATAAGTTAGAAACTTAGGTTATCCCAAAAATATAAATTACAAGTGTTATATACATATATATTTATTTTTATAAAATATACCGTATCGGTTCGGATCGGTTTGGGTGGCGGATCGGTTCCGGTTGGATTTACCGTGGAACCGAAAACCGATCAGAAAATATCGGTTTTATTTTTTTTGAACTGGAACTGAACCAGTAGTCTAAAAAACCGAACCAACCCAACCCAACCCAACCCAATCGGTTCGGTTCGGTTTGGTTTATCGGTTTTCCCGGTTCCGTTGTGCACCCCTAATCCACTGCTTTATGTGCAATTTTGGTGGTCTTTCCTTTCGGGTTGCCTTATTTTATTCGTTACACTTAATGTGGCAACTTTCTTGTGCATAAAACACTGAAAAGCAGCACTCTTTCTAATGTTCATGCTTTTTTTTTCTTTTCTTTTTATTATTTAAAGTTTAAAGTTCAGGAAAACTTGTATTTGAAGGTAGGAATCGATCTTACTCTCTTTCGACTTCAAAATATTGCAACATAGCATCCATTTTCTTGGGCTAGTTTATTCGAGTTTTCATACCATGCTTTTAGGGTCTTAATACTTTTGTCTCACCTTTTATATTGGATTTACTGTTTTATAGTATTATTTACCAATGAACATGATGGATTCTTCTCTCTCTCTCTCTCTCTCTCTCTCTATACATATATATATATATATATATATATTTGGTTGCTGCGTGTGCAAGTATTTGTGTGTGTTTTTTCCTTTATAACATCCTATAGATTAACTGCCTGATAGTCTGTTTGTTGTTTCCAGTACTATTTTACGTTTGTTACGAGTGGTCATATATGATTATCTTGTTTCTGCAGGTTGGTACCATGGGTGCAGAAGGATACTGTGTAAATGTTCCATGGAGTCGTGGGGGAGTTGGTGATAATGACTATATTTTTGCATTTCAGCATGTTGTACTCCCAATAGGTTATTTTTTATCCATTGTTTTTCAAATTCCGAGAAAAATGCGAGTAGTAGTTGGTAATGTTCATCTCAATTTTCTCAATGATAATCTATAGTATTTGATTACTCTTGGCATAAGAACAATGCAAAATGTTATCCTTGCATTGTTCTCCTTTTGTTTTGGGTGGTGGGGTTGGATCGAACTTGTATTGTTCTCCGTGCTGCAGGTAAGATGCAGAATTTGAAATCCTTCGAACTTGTGTGGACTTTGGAATCATCTTGAAACCATACATCTATTTTTGTGCTCTTCCATTTTTCTTGCAAGAAATAATTATTCACATATATTTGATCAGATTTCTTGTATGTTATGATATGGAGTTGTTCTCAAAGAATTCAGCTCATTTAGATTATGCGAAAGTCCATCGTCTAGACTAGTATAGTAACTGGATATCATGTTTTTTTTTTTGTATTTTGTATTTTTTATTTTTTTATAACTGTTATAGTTGTTTTCTTGTATATACTGGCTTGATCTGTTAATTTTGCTATTAACTCAATTGATTGCAGTGTCTGAGTTTGCCCCTGATTTCACCATCATTTCAGCAGGATTTGATGCTGCAAGGGGTGATCCCCTTGGCTGCTGTGATGTAAGAATTCTTCTCAGTGGATTATATTTCATCGTTGTTATGGCTAAATTGAGATTGTTTAACTTGCCAATGGCGTGACTGTTTGGTTTTGATGTTGCATTGAGGAGAGGGAAAGAGGGACCCATGGCTGTTTTGGGAAGGAAGGGGAGTTGGAAGATTTTCTTTGAAGATTTTGATTTTATCCTATTTCCTTATTTGTCCAGATTTAGAAATCCTTAAGAGATTAGGATAGACTATAATGATTATCTTTATCTTGTTTCCTTCAAGAGATGCAGTTAGCTTATGTAGAACTTTCTGGAGTCTATAAATAAGGGCTTATACTGATTATGTTGCAATCCAATTTTGAGTAATACAAAAATTATCTCTACTTTGTGCAATTATTTGTTGGTTGTCAATTTGCTTCCGCTTTACATTACAAGTGGTATCAAAGCCCCGTCTTCTCTTGGTGTGTTTAGTGAAGAATGTTTGTATTGAAGTTCTACGCGATGGCAAGGACACGAGCAGAGTGACCGAGGTGGAGGAGAAGAGATGCTCACCAACACCGTGGGTCCCTCACACACAGAATCCGGCGATCGACTCGACCGTGTGGAGCTGCAATTTGCGGCCACCATGGAGACTAACCAACATCCCCGCCCCGCCCCAACACCATTCCCGCCCAGTCTCTGGTCTTAATTCCAACTGTCACCACATCTCGTGTCACCGCGATCGGCCCCTTGGCAGTCGGAAATCCCCACTCACCAATCCATCCATCCCCTAGTCCTTCCACTCATAACCCCGCTCCGTTGTACCATATTCGTGGGGCCTTTCGTCCGCCACCATCCAGGTGCATGCAGAGAAGGTTTTTGCCAAGCATTTCCTCCGCCCCAACCTGACGACGCCCATCAAGGACCCCTAATGACCTCTCTGATTCTTGCAGCAGAACCTTTAAAGGACTGCTACTCTAGGACATAGTTCATTTTCCTATGGGTCAATGATCGACCAACTGCACCTGACGATTATTATTACGAGGGATGTGACTTCGGCACTAGGAGAAGGATTGGTTACAACAATGCCATCCTAATCCGCCGTTAGCATGTGGAGAATTTTGACAAGAGGATGTCAAGGGCCCCATGCAACCTAAACTCGCCACGTTCCGTTTCGTTTGTTTTCCATGACTGGAGGCGCAATGTTGAGGAGGATTGGCTCCTTCCTCCCAAGCTGCACTTCCATATACCAATTTAGAGAGTACGTTATTCAATGTGGAGCACCAGGTTATTACATGTGTTCGTCCTCACCACCCAGAAAGATCACCATGGCAGCCCACATGAGCACCCAATCCTGCCTCTCCACGTCCACCACCGCCACTACCCAACTATGTTGGCCTCAGGATGGACGATTCGTCTAAAGAAAAAGAGACCAAAATGATGTCTCTCGTCTCTCATGGATTTTAGAGAAGAGTTTACACGGTACGAGTGGACGTTTGGACATCTGAAGGTTGACATCTTCGTTGATTGACTTGGTTCAATTGAGAAGATTTTTTAACACAAGGGGTTAAAGGTATCAATTGTGTGAGACTTGTTGCTACCAAGTTATTGGGAAATGCAAATGTATGGTCGAAAAGTTTGTGCCAACGGTGCCGCAAGGCCGGGAAGAAGCCTAACACTTCTTGAAAGAAAATGAGAAATATTTGTGGGGGGCCTTTGTACCTCCCACCTATGGTAGGGACCTGTTTACCCAGGTTCAAATCTTGTGACTAAACTTAATGTCGTCGATGGATTACACGAAACAATTTCATCTTTTGACTCCCGAGCCCAATTGAACGAGACGAAGGAGAAAAATATTAACCGTTACATTACTAACTTCAATTGCGAATTAAATCGGATCTTTTATCTTCTTGAGATTGGACCCTTGAAAAAGCTGTGGAGTATGCACATAAAGTGGAGGAACACCTGCCGCCAGCACACAAGTTTCTGGGGAAATAACTACTACAAGCTCAACCGACGGCCACCATCACGAGCTGTAAATGCTACGAGTGTGATGCCTTTGGTTACAAAGTTTCCGAGTGCCCGAAGAAGAAAAAAACTCCCGTGCTCATAAGTACGTGGTGGATGAAGAGCGTGAGGTTGAAGAAGACCAGGTTTTGCTTGCGTGTTCGTGTACCAACTAGAAATAAAGGGTACTCTTGTAACACCCCGCCCGTCCGGGGAGAGCGAGCGGAGCGCTACTGTCGATAAACTAAATCAATTCCATCAATAACAAGGTATAGAGCATCTAAATCCCAATATAGAAAAGAAACCACAAATCTCAAATCTCTTCAAATTAATACAATTCTCTCGAAATAATTACAACAAACTAACTATCTCGAAATAAAATAAATCTCCAATGCTCTATACATATAAATAAATACAATCTTCTCATCTTGTATTAAAAATCCTTCCCAATAATAATCCACGCTAAAATCCATCCCAATCAAATCCAAAGCGCCCAAAATTCGCGCTAACCTGCCACTAAAAGAAAATATGGGGAAGTACACAATACGACAGGAAAGATGCTCAACAAATATGTTAGCGTTGAATAAAACGTCACAATACGAATACGAATATTCAAATCAACGTGAATCCCATAAGCAATTATATCAATATAATTTCTCAACAACACATTAACCGGGTCACCAGGCCTCACCACCGTACCGCGCCTATGCATTTTTCTAGCATATCTGGAAAAAGGAATATTGGCGGGTGCCCAACTTCAGTGCCATATTAAAATCTCATGACAACATGCTCAACACCAAATATAATACCACGTGAATCAAAATTAGATTCCAATAAATATTTTCAGATTCCAATGAACTTAGCAATTCAAATATGAGTCAATAATCAGAAGAAAACAATGAGAATGATACTCGCGAGATTAAGGAGCATTTTGTGTAAAACCCCATACCTTAAACCACCAAAAAGAACCAACATGAATCATCACATAATTCAACCCATAGTTGTCAAATCGTGAATCGTATCGTGAATCGTTTACCCCCCGAATCGCGAATCGCGAATCGAATCGTGAATCGAACCGGTCGAATCGGAATCAAATGATAAAAATGAAATAAAACATACGTAAATGGGATTTGACACTATAGAATTGGTAATTAAGCAAAATATGACAAAAACCTACTCATAGCACATGATAATATACCAAAATATAGCCCAAAAATTAACCATAGCACATGTTCTCAATTGTTTTAAGCTTGAAAATGTAAAAAACAAAAATAAATCATAAAAAGTCATCATCAATGATCATTCTTCTTCATTCATCATCATCATCAAGGCCCAAATCACCATCATCGTCGTCATCATCATCCTCCTCTATGATAATTTGATCTCCCCCTTCTTCAAATTCCTCTTCATCCTCATCATCGTCCTCATCATCAAGAATTTCAATATCATCATCTACCACTTGTTTGCCTTTTCCCTTGGCATTTAAATTCCTTGGCCCTATACAACACAAAATAATTTTGACATATATTATTAACAATAAGATTAGCATATATATATATATATATATATATATATATATATATATATATATATATATATTAGTAACAAATAAACGATGATTATAATAATTCCACATATTTTCACCTCGCTTCCTCTTTTTGCTAGGCCCTTCATCTTGGAAGCATTCGTGAACATCCAACCATGAATGGTCGGTGGGAAGACATGGTTCTTCTATATCCCTCTCAGTGATCCACTCATCATCGTCCTCCATATCGGATAGACAGATTGGATCGAAGTCACCACATTCTCTCCTTTGCTCTCGTCTCATTTCAAGTTGAAGATTATACTTCACGAAAACAAGAGCATTCAACCTTTGTTGCTCCAAACGATTTCTTTTCTTGGAATGCACATGATCAAATGTGCTCCAATTTCTCTCACAACCTGTCGCACTACATGTGAGACTAAGAACTCGTATAGCAATCTTTTGAAGCTCCGGTACATCTTCACCAAAACTTTCCCACCAATTGGCTACATAAACAAAATAATATAAAATTTCAGCAACATATAAATTAACATAAAAAAATCAGTAACATATAAACTCACCGGGTTGTTTTTTATCTCTCGTTAGCGTTGCCGAACTTCTACCGAACAATCCCGCACACGTTTTAAACTTATCCATTTGCTCTTGTACGGTGATAATTGTATCGGTGTCCGAACACATCCTCTCTATAGTGTCATACAAACCACGCTTCACCTCTCTATCGGCCTTAAAGTCATCACTGAAGTGAAATCTTCAAATATAAACAAAAAATATATTTTAGTCCTTTATATAATATAAGTTAGAATATAATTGAATTTTCAAGTAAAGAATTTAATATAAATCATGCTACCTTGGGTTTAAATAGTATCCCGCGGCATGAAGTGGCCTATGAAGTTGGAGATCCCACCTCGTATATTTTCCAAATCTTCATATATCTCCTCTCAACATGATTAAAATTAATCGCAATTTGCTCCTTCGCCCGATCCATAGCTTCATATATGTAACCCATTGCCGGTTTTGCATCTCCATCAACAAGCCTCAAAACTTTGTAAAGTGGATGTACACTTTTCAAACAATATTTAATCGCTTTCCAGAAATTTGTGTCACATAAAATGATACCCTCCACTTTCTTCGCATCCACCTTGTTGGCAAAAGTTCCATTCATCCAATCAACCGACGTAAACATACGCCTCAATGCCCCTTTATTTTCTCCAAAACTCTTCAATGTTAGAAAGGAAGTGGCAAATCTAGTTGCTCCCGCTCTAGTAAGTTCCCTCTTATTTGAAAATCTTCTAAACAAATCAAGCACCCATGTATGCCTATAAATATACACGGTAACTTCTCTTGCCTTGGTAATTGTGTTTTGAAATATAGGCAAGTTACCAATGTCGGTAAGCATCAAATCAATCAAATGGGCGGTACATGGGTTCCAAAATAAATTCTTTCTTTTCTCTTCCAATAACCTCCCCGCGGCTACATATGCCGATGCACTGTCCGTCACCACTTGCACAACATTTTCTTCCCCAATCTCTTCCACCATACTATCAAGCAACTCAAACAATCTCACCGCATCCTTAATGATCGAGGAGGTGTCCACGGATTTAAGAAAAACCGTCCCGCTTGGGCTATTCACTAAAAAGTTAGTGAGCGATCTTGATTTTCCATCGCTCCACCCATCCGACATTAAAGTGCACCCCGTTTTTTTCCATTCCTTTTTATACCTCTCCAACAAGCTATGCACATTTTCCACTTCCTTTTTCAAATACGTGACCCTAGCTTCATGATAGCTAGGGGGCTTCAATCCCTTTCCATAGTCTCCAACCGACACCAACATTTTTTTAAAAAGTGGACACTTCACAAGATTGAATGATAGAGCATTCTTATAGAAAAACCTCAATATATCCTTACACACCGGCTCCCTATCCTTTAGCATTTGATTCATGGTTAGTTGTTTACCCTTTCCCCCACCCCCCCTAATAACAAACCTATCCATTCCCCCTTTCGCCTTCCCCGTCGAACCTCCCTCATCATCGTTCCCCCCTTGAAAGCATTCATCTTCAACAATTGCTTGACTTTGATTGCTACCAACCGTGGAAGTAGTATTTTGACACAAATACTCTTGAAAAAATAATCTAACGGCCTCGGGACATTGTTCACACATACTAGTATCGCTATGAGTCCCGGCAAAATGTTGTTTCATTCGGAAAACTCCTCCCCATTTTATTGCTCCACAATAGTTACATTTCAATTGCATTCTATTGTTCTCATTCACCTTGGTGCAATGAGACCAAGTTGGATCGTTTTCTTTCTTGCTCTTTGACTTTACCATTTTGATTTTCAAAGATCAAACAACCTACAAATCAATATCAATTTATTTAATAAACAACTCAAACAATAACTAAAAAATTTAAGCAAATACAACAAATATAACTAAAAAAAATATGGTTTTATAAAACATATGCAAATAAAACATATGGTTTTATAACTAAAAAAAAAAATAGGTTTTATATGTGTTTTTTATGACTAAAAACAGGTTTTATATATGTTTTTATAACTAAAAAAACAGGTTTTATATATGGTTTTGTAACTAAAAAAAAAATAGGTTTTATATGTGTTTTTTATAACTAAAAACAAGTTCTTTATATGGCTTTTATAACTAAAAAATATGGTTTTATAACACAAAAAAAACAGTTTTTTTAACTAAAAAAAAAATAGGTTTTATGGTTAACTAAAAAAAATATGGTTTTATAAAAAAAACAGGTTTTATATACGGTTTTTTGTAACTAAAAGAAGGTTTTAGTTATGGTTTTATAACTAAAAAAAATATGGTTTTATAACTAAAAACTAAAAAACAAAAAAAAAAATAAAAACATAAATTACTTGTGATTTTATAACAAAAAAAAGCCCAATTATGGTTTTATAAGTAAAAAACAACAAAATAACTGAGAAAAACAAAAAAACGTATGGTTTTATAAGAGAAAAATAAAAAACGTAAGGGCCAATATGAGGGAAACAAAAACCGTATGGTTTTTAACCCAAAAAAAAAAAAAAGGCGGCCGTAAGGATCATAAGAGAGAAACACCAACAACAAAATCAAATAAACAACAAAAAATAACAAACTTACCTTCGATTGGGAAGAAAAGCAGCCGGAAGTGCTCGAATTGGCTGAAATAAAGGCTTTCGGCAAGAGGGCTTGGTAGAAGTAGGGTTTTTTTGGCCGTAAGGTATGTTTAGGGTTGGGATTTTGTTCGTTTTGGCCGTAAGGTATGTTAAATGAGTTTAAAAAAAAAAAAAAAAAAAACGTGTGCTGAACACGTGGGAGAAAAAGGGCCCATTTTATGAATCGGTATAATGGCCGATTCCCGATTCCGAATCGAATCGTACGATTCTGTATCGAATCGTACGATTTTTTGTTCATATCCGATTCTAACTTTGATTCGAATCGTTTTAACATGGAATCGAATCGAATCGTCCGATTCGAATCGCGAATCGGACGATTTTGACAACTATGATTCAGCCTCAAAATCTAATCACACCATCACATTCCTCTCGCAAAAATAATCAAATCTCGTTCTAGCCCAAACTCGAGAAAACACCAAATAAGCCTTCTATAAGTTTGGGGCTATGGTTTGTATATGAAAGGGAGAAATACTGGTTGAAAAGTTTGAGAAAAAGTGATTTGAAAAGTCCATCCACGAATTTTATGATATATAAAGGATTAAGAGTTTGATTAATAAAAGAGTTCTAACCACATACAAACACTAAAATTTATTCCGGGGGATCGAACCGTTGGAATCGCTTGAAATTTTAGTATGTTGTAGCGAATGGCGAGACAGGACTGTTGACAAAAATTCAGCTTGATCGGACGGTTGAATTTCTAAAAATATTATTTTTACTAGAGAGTTTTATGTTCCGAGGACTCTTAGAGAGTTTTATGTTTTGAGGACTCTTCTAAATAATAAAAATCCAATTAGAACTCCATTTTAATTCCAATTTCGAAACCGTTTGAAATTCTCGCCTTTAAAAATAATAACCAACATATTTGAGCAATACAAATAATTTTATTTCAAAATTTATTTTTCCTCTTAATTTCAAAAATACCCCAAAAATTACGCGGGTTGTTACAACTCTCTGCTCGAAGATGGGCTTTTCTTGTGTGTGTGTGGGGGGGTGGGGGGTGGGTGGGGGGGGAGTAATTTGGCATCGAGTAGAGAGGGGTAACTGCGGCTGTTTTTGGAAGGAATGGGAGATACAAGATATTATTGTAATTTTATCTTGTTTCCTCATTTATCTAGATTTAGATTTCCTTAAGAGATTAGGATTGACTTTAGTGATTATCTTTATCTTGTTTCCTTAAAGCTAGGGGTGTAAATCAGGCGAATACGGGGTGGATACCATACTATCCATTATCCGTATCCGTTTATAAGTTCTCTATCCGTATCCACTCGGATAGTATACAAAACTATCCTTATCCGTATCCTTTCGGATATCCCGGATTCGGATAATATCCGTATCCATTTATATTATTTAATATAATGCGTTTTTCTTATCAAACATTGATTTAAAATGCACTAAATCTTAACAAAAATAGTTTTTACACAACATAGGTAAAGTATTTTATTAAATATGACTATATAAAAATAGAGAATCAAAATTTAGGAGGCTTTAAAGCAAGTGCTAACATTTAATGTGTACTAAGTGACCCTTCATTGACTTGGTAAGAGGTCATATCAGGTCAATGAAATCCACATGCTACTTCCATTTAGTCGTTAGAACGTTTTGGCGAACCCATTTACATTTTGCAATGAATACACAAAAAAATTGCTACACCATTTTATTAAAAATACTTGGGACTACTAATTGCACAATATAAAGCTTTTTTACATTCGTCCCCAATATTTTTTTGACAAGTTAATGCTAGAAATAAATTAAAATCATCTTTCAAAGATATAAAAATACAAAAATTAGTATAAATTTTTTTAAATACAATTTAGAAATTAAATGCTATTTAATGGCACTAAGAAAATAATATATTTCTACTTGCACAGGAGATGAAAATTCATCTAAAATAAATAGATTAATTAGATTTTATTTTGAAAGTTTTTTTTAGAAATAATCAAAATAGAAACTTTATTTTTACAAGTTAAATAATGTCAACTTCAAACAAGCCAATGGACTAATAATATAAACATGTAATAAAAGTTACAAATTACTTCTCATTCTCATAAATTGAGTTGATGAACATGGTCACCTTAGGCTTAGGCCATGTGTCCAATGCATCACCACAAAAACCAACGCATGTGAACCTCGTACAAATTCACCCAAATTACATTAGGTGCTTTTGGAGCTGAAATCGACCAATTTGCAAGGTTTCGATGAGTGATCTTTACATTAGAGATAACTCATATTTATAGATATGAGCTTCAACCACTTCAATATTCTATGGGTTTTCCTTCCAATTTTTCGATGATAATCTTCCACGACCTTCGACTTTGTCAATTCTTAAATGGATTTCAGATTTCTATGGGACTATCAATATATGGAAATATTTAGAAGATTATAGTAGGGTTTGTTTCTGATTTTAATGGAGGTTACCTCGATGAAACTAGTTTTTTTTTTCTTTTTCTTTTTTCTCTTTTGTTGGTTTATGGAGATGATCAATTTGCAGAGGTTTTTTATGGATATGGCCATATTCGGAAGTGGGTTTTGCCGAGGTTTATGTTGTATATTTTTCCGCGATGCGAAATTCGAGAGTTTTGGTTAGATGGATTTTGTGGGAAACTAGTTCCCGTAAGAAAGGTATTTGATGCTGGACCCCACATTTTTCTTGCAAACCAAACGTGTAAAAATCAGCAGGAAAATCTTTTTCTCATCTTTTCGCTCACTTTTCCCGTCAACCAAACGCAGCCTAAAGCAATGTAGTCAGCTTATGTAGGTTGTGATTCAAATTTGATTAATACAAGACTTATCTCTGCTTTGTGAAATTGTTTGTTGGTTTTGTCAAATCGTTCCTGCTTTACATCAGGTTGCTTCTTTAGCATTGCAAGTGGAAAGTACTCATGGAATCATTTGGATTTTTTTGGCTATAGTCCCTTAATTCATGTTATTTTTTATTATTAGTAATTTGAAGCTTTATGTTTGATTTTTACTGTGAAATGTCGATAACTAGTCGTAGCCCGTGCGATGCACGGGAAAGTGTGACACATTTTAATTGTTGAACATACATTCATCAAACTATGATATAACTGTTAAGCCAATTGTTATGTTAATTATGCCCCTAAACATAACTATATAATTACCATGATTGACTTGGAACACAAATAATGGTTTTCTTTTTTGCCCCATGCTTGGAATTTTTAATTTTCATAAAGCCTTGTGCTTGCAATTATTTTTTGCTAATGGATGCTAGACATGACACATGGCATCCTTTCCTATAATCTATTTCCAATACCTAATTATTTATTTATAATCTTTTTATATAAAGAATTAGAATCATCTCTGTTTATTAAATTTATATCATGGATTTGGTTTGAATTAAAAAAAATGATAATAACTTCCCCTCATATTTGAGTTAGGTATCAATGAACCTCTAAAAAATTAGCCACACATTTTTATATCAAACAATAAATCCTCCTATTTCCCTTCACCCACATTGACCCACGATGCATTTCCCATCAACTTCGTATCCTCCTTCTGCCTCTACATTTTGCATCAACGTGACATACATAGTGAGAGGGAAATCAAAAGAACATTTCTTGCTTTCATTCTCCAACTTCCTTCAATAAAACAAAATAATCCTCACACGGAGTCCAAATAACACGATACAAAGTCTAATCAAACGAATATTAAGTTTCAAAAAGCAACCATGTACTCAATCTTTTCCCAACAAAAAGTAATCAATAAGAGGCATACATAATTTAATTACTTGTCATAGTAGGATAACATTAAAAACATAAAATAGTTCTAACCTCCCTTTCTAAAATTGCGGACAAAATGCACATCATATATTTCAATGCCCTAAAGCATCAAAATTTTGATGAAATGATTGAAATAATAAGTTAGTTTAGTAGTTTGTGTTATAAGGCATATCTGAAGAGTTAAGGTTAAAATATTTTCTTATTCAGAGAACATTTAACCACTTTAAATTAACAGACCATAAAATAGATAAAATATGAGAGTTGTATAAATAATAAAAATATCAATGTAAATACTAAATAATCAATTAAAAAAAAGACTTGGAAACTATTATAATTTATAATGGTTGATTAGAATTTAAACCTTACCTTTGTTACTCTTTATAATCCATCTATTCTCTCAATCTAACCGCTGAGATCACTGAAATAGATATTTACATGGGGTGAAATCAAAGGCCCAATAACTTGTTTTTAAACTTATTATTTTCACTTGAAATGCAAGCAACAATCGTCGTCTTCATAATCAAAATAATTATTAAACAATGATCCAAGGAAATAAGTCACCTACTATTCAACAAATTCTACTCCACTAAAAATGCATCAAACAAATGGTAATGAAGGAATCGATTATCAAAAGAAAATGTCCCAGACACGGCCCATGAAGTTAAAAGATAGTGTTTAGTCATGTACCTTAACAGTAAAAATCAAACACTAAAGTTGCATCAATTAAGTTACTTATCCAATAACACTAAAGTTACACCAAGTAGTTGCCTCCATGGATTTTCCATGCCCAACAATTGTATAATTGGATCCATATAAAAATAAAACTCAACTCAACTCTACAAATCATTTTCCCAATTATTTGGATCTGTATAATTTTATTTTTATTTATATAAAAATAAGACAGAACTATTTAGCAATGAAGTTAATAATAAATGGATTCATAAGAAAAGTTAAAAACAATTGAATACTCATGAGAGGGTAAATGGGATTGCTACTAAAGTCATTTGTTGATACTTGATACACTGGATTGAATATCCATTGATGTTGGTCAATGCAAACTCACAACTTAAGAAATATAATGACTTTCACTAAACAGTTTATGAAATAAAATGTTAATGAAAATGATGTCTTCGGGCCGAGGCCATTGAGGCTAGGGGAGACAATTTCAGACACGGCATGTTGTCGTGTTTTTACTCGTGTATTATCGTGTTTAATTGGATTAAAAAATATTTATCTTATTAGTGGAGACAGTTCGTATTCTAAGTGAGTCATATTCGTGGTAGCTAAAAAAACACCATTTCTGTCGTGTCGTCTGTGTGTCTAAATGGTGTTAGCTGTGTCAGGCCCAATCACAACACAAATTTCTATTCGTAATTCATGTGAATTAAATTCAGCACCAAATGGTTTTTAACATCTTTTTAATGTGACATTATATACAGTAGTCGTTACAAATTCTGGGTTCGAAATGTTTACAAACATGTAAAAATGCATGAGTTAGGCAAACAATGAGTAATGCATGGTTATAAAAGAATTGAATATATCACTTTAGCTTACATAAGGAAATACAACAGTAATTGGACCAACTAAAAACTTTATGGAAAAACATCAAGTAATGTTAAGCCACCAGGAAAAATTACTTGATCAAGTGGGGCTATGCTCAAATACCTGGGAGGCCTACAAATAAAAAATACAAAAGTAACCAAATCAAATCAGTAAACAAAGGAAATAATCAGTACAAAAGGCTCCACCACAAAACAACTAAACACCTAGGGGTGGAAATTTTAGAAACTACACGAAAGCATGGCACTGAACGACACAAAATTGATCCGAAGTTGACGCAATATGTCGTGTCGTGTTCGTGTCAAAATTATGAGTCGTGTTATTTGTGTTTGTAAAGTGCGAAGGGCCCCCTTTTTAATTTCTTTAAGAAATATTATATCCTTTTTATGAAACAGATGCGGAAGCGATGAGATGGTTCAACTAAAACAAATTTTAATTACAAAATTTAATTTCTATTTCAAATTAAAATTAAACACAAGTTAAAAAAAAAAAAAACACTTTTCAAATTAAAATCATTTTCACTTGAACCAATTAATTCAAGTCCTAGAATTTGCCAAAGTCATAATTATCAATATTCCAAAGTTAGGCAACACCAAGTTTAACAATTAAATTAAATGACTTGAATTAATTAACTACACATTACCCAAATTTAATTAGCACCAAATTAAACACGTAGAGATTAAATTAAACCAATTTTATCTTTTTACCTAAGCATGCGTTCTAGGTGATTTTGCAAAAGATAAAATAAAACAATTAATCCACCACGCCGCGATGTACGAGGAAAAACCCAAGACGGGAAACAACCTCGGACGGTCCTAGCCTCAAATCCACTAGATACGGAATTAACAATTACAATACAAAAAGGCTTACAACACACGACTCGATCCCTCTCAGGCCTCGACGCTTCTTCTTATAGATACCTCTTCCTAGCGGATAACCACGGAGCTCCACCGCGGTCTCGGAGTCCACCGATCGGACTTTGTATGGTCACTGTCACCCGAACACGGAGCCTTTCTCCAAGTGGGTGATGCCGCAACAAACAGCTTCTTCTTTCTTTGATGGATGTAGAAGCAAACCCAAAACTTCTCTTTGAACGGAAAAGATGAACCCGGTGCCAAACTCCAAGCAAGATATATGAATATGGGAACTTGGAAGAAACAAACAATTGGGTGTAAACTAGAGTGGTGTATATTTTTCTCTCAAAATCTCACTAAAAAACAAGAACATTTTCCTTAAACAATTTTTGCTCTCAAACTCTCTCTAAGAGATGAAATAGAGTGGAGAAATTCTATTGGAAAATGTTATTCCCGCACATAATAAAGTCTAAAAAAAAGTTGGTTAAGAACCAAGTGGGGAAGTGGGAGAAAAACTGCTTAAAACTGTTCGCCTGGCATCTCGTTCGAACGACATTCTCGTTCGAACGACATTCTCGTTCGAACGACATTCTCGTTCGAACGAGTCTTCTAACGAAGTTCCAGTATGAACTCGTTAGAAGCTCGTTAGAAATCTCGTTAGAACGACAATCTCGTTCAAACGACATTTCAAACGAAGTTCAGTATGCCATAATGGGAAGTCGTTGGCAATCTCGTTCGAACAACATCTGGTTCGAACGACAATCTCGTTCGAACGACATATCGAACGAACTTTCAGAAAGTTTGGAAAATTCGATTTTAGCCCAGAAAACTTTATAAACTTATTTTAAAGTTTTAATTAATTCTTTCTGAAATTAAAACACAGTTTTAATTAATCCTAACACCCAATAAACATGTTCCAAGCTCCTATATATATAATATTGCATTCATACCTTGGGAGCATGGAACCATAGTTGATGACGTAGAAACGAGGCACGCAAACCGGCATATTGATGAAGCTCTATACTCTTTGCCGCTACGTCTTCAACAAGCTCTTCATAGTCTTCAACAAACTCTTCATAGTCTTGAGAATATTACAATTAAATACAATCCTATGAATAAATGTTTTTGTCCGGAATTGAGCCAAAACTACAAAGGACTCAATTGGAAATTAGCGTCCTTACAGTGTTATCTTGTCTCGTCGTGTTAATCGTGTTTTTATTTGGATTATCGTGTTTATTTATGTTCTATTTAGTGTAGAGATTAAGAAATCGTGTTATTTGTGTCGTGTCGGCCCAAAACACGAATTGCCACCCCTATCAACACCCAATCCACTCTTAACACCACCAGAACCCAAAAAAGAAGATCCGAAAACCCGATGTGGAAATATGCATCTGTTACTATCAAATAGTTCATAAATGGAACAAACAAAAAGTGAAATGATGAACAATGTTTCTTTTGTAGCAAGTAATGTCTAATTTCACCATTCCCATTGAAAAATTTACCTTTAGGGTATCCAACATCAAGCAAAAACGAATATATGAGTACCCTGAAAAAAAGGATGTTAAAAGGTTTGCAATTCTTCTTGGATTCCCTGTTTACATACACCCCATGAATTATAAATACAAAATTCTTGTTCTAAATATATACAACAACCACAACATATGTATTCAAATGAATACAAACAAACTCTAATCACATGTATTAACACAAAATATGTATTCAAATGAATACAAACAAACCATATGTTTTCACCAAAAGGTCGAATCAGTACACGAGAGTAAATTTACAGAAATTAAAACGACCAACACTAAGATGTGATGGAAATGAAAATAATTTCTAATAACATATATCTTCAGTGAGTGCAAATGCAATAAAAGAAGAGAAGAATAAATGCATCCTTTTATAAATTGGTGGTTGAACAAATGAACGGAGGCTGTAATAGCAATAAAAGAAGAAAAAAGAATAAATGAAGCTGATTTTGACCTGAGAGTACCTGAACCGCAACTCTTAACATAAAACCTCTGGAATTTGCTAAAACTGAATTGAAGGGTCAGAGACCTAGAAATCAAACAGTAAAAACAATTATTCTGTTCGAGTTATCTCAAAATGAGAGGTCAAAAAATACTTGCAAAAAAATCATTAAATCGAAAGCCTAACAGATCTAGAAATTAGGATTTTGAAATAATTAGAAGAAACCAAACCACAGAACTCTGATCTCGAAACCTACTTCAACAAAAATAATTAATTCAAAAGCCTTATTCTAGAATCAGACACAAATGTAGACAACACACAGATCGAAGAGAGCAAAATAATTAATAAAAATTTAAATACTCACCCAGATCGTTGTTATCCGTTTGTGTGTGTGTGTGTGAGAGAGAGAGAGAGAGAGAGAGAGTTCCCAATCGCCTGTCTTCAGTAGTTTGCCATTTTCTTTGATGGAGTATAAGGATGGTTGGTAAGCACGTAGAAGGTTCAAATTAAAGTCATGAACTGATTGGACGGGATATATGAGAAACAACTTGCAATCACAACCACCCCTTTTGGAAAAATCAGGACCCCTATTTGTGTTTTCTTCTTATGAACAGTAAAAAAACCACTACTACGTATTATATAGATAACTAACCTTAAAAATGGAGCTCCAAATCCGTAACAATAATAGCTTCCACCATCACAATCCATAACCAAACAATTTTGCTACCAAGCAATCATAATAGAAAATTGTCTGCACCAGCTGTCATCCCAGCACCATAAACCATCAGTCACAGTTCCACGACTATAGTCTCGTACTCAATATTGACATCGTCAACATCATATCTAGATCTTCATAATCACAATTGCATTAACATCATGACCCAAAACTTCAAACCAGGAAAACAATCACATAGTAGACGGGACAGAGAAAATGAAGTGAAGAGGAGGGAAATTGAAAATATATTAGGTTTGATAATGCTATTAATGCAGAGTTACTGATACCGAGTATTCCCGTTGTTCATAGTCTTAAATGCATTTCCTATTAATGCAGAGTTACTGATACCGAGTAGGGGTGTTCAGAAAACCGAATGGACCGACAGACCGATCCGGACCGACCCGGACCGGCATAATTTTTCCGGTTTTTTTTTTTAATCGGTCCGGTCCTAATTTTTTTTTTTTCAGACCGGTCTAACCGGTCCGGTCCCCGGTCTCCTATAATAATTACCCGGTCTGGACCGACCCGGACCGGTTACTCTAATATATATGCATTTAATTATTTTTATACATATATAGTTATTAGGTTGGGGGTACAATGGTCCAAAAAAATGAAAGGAACTAAAGAAAAACCCTAATTAATCAAACACACACACACTTAACACTTCACTTCTCTCTCTCTCTAGAGCAAACCATCTGCCGCCGCCCATTCCCTCTCCCCTCCTCTCCCCTGCGTGCGACCTCCCCTCTCCCCTCCTCTGTCGCGGACTCCCCTCTCCCCTCCTCTCCCCTGCGCCGCTTGCCTTCCCTCTCCCCTGCCGCGACTTCCATTCTCCCTCTCCCCTGCCGCGACGTCCATTCTCCCTCTCCCCTGCCGGCGGCCGCGAAGTCCCTTTCCCCTGCCGGTAGTAGGTACCTTTCCAATCCATTTTTGGCTCAGATTTTTGGCTCAAAATCCATCTTTTGTGTGTTTGTTTTGATATAAAAAAATGTATGATGTGGGTTTTGCTTATTTGATTGTATGATGATGTGTTTGTTTTGATTATAAAAAAAATGTTTGTTATAAAAATCTGTAGTTGTTTGTTTTCTATAAAAAAAAAATGTTTTTAAAAACAGTTAGTCTTAGTTACAAATTGCTATAACAACTGTAATTGATATTTGTCGATGAGAATGTTTATCATGCAATGTTTTTACAATTAGTGGGTAAAAATCTGTAAAGTTTATAAACTTTATAAACTGTTTTTACACTAAAAATCTGTAAACTTTATAAACTTTAAAAATCTGTAAACTTTATAAACTTTAAAAATCTGTAAACTTTATCATGCAATGTTTTTACACTAAAACTTTATAAACTGTAATTGCTATAATAAAGTTTTAGTGGGTAAAAATCTGTAATTGCTATAATAAAGTTTTAGTGGGTAAAAATTTATTATAGCTTGTTTGCTATAAAAAAAACTGTTTTAAAAATTTATATGGTATATTTTGTAATTGTTTGATAATTCATATTTTGTAACTGTTTCTACAAAATATACCATATAGATTAGAACCGACAAGTTTGACCGGACCGACCACATAAAAAACCGGACCGACTAAGCCCGGAAAACCGGTTTAATCGGTCCGGTCTTGGTCCTTTTATTTTTAGGACCGGTATAATCGGTCCGGTCCTTAAATTCATTAAAAACCGGATCGGACCGGACCGCGAACACCCCTAATACCGAGAATTCCCGTTGTTCATAGTCTTAAATGCATTTCCTTTCTCTTTCTCTTCATCGTCCATCATTACTGTATATATAATAGTAGCATCATTGCATGACTTCCGCATTTCTGCACTATCAAAACATACATGATCAAAGTCACCAAAAAAACTATCACAAAGTTTAAGCAGTAGAGTGACAGAGAGTTTACCAGATAGATCACTTGATACAGAAATCTAGTAAGGAATGGTCATATCCTTCTCACTATCTCCAAATGGGGTACCGAAATGCATTTGTACTGAAATTGCAAAAAAAGTGTCGAAATTTGAATATACAACATTACACAGCAAATAGGGAAAAAGACAATTGTTAAAAGGAAATCAAAGTTCAAAGTCTTAACAGAAAATTAAAAAATTTCTGCCTTAAAAAAAGAAATCAACCAAAAACTGTTGTTGACAAAAGAACAACTTTAATAGAAACAAAGGACAAAAGCAATGAAAAATAATTCAATCAAAGAAAACCAATGAAGGTTTTAGGGATGGACAACAGCAATATATATAGACAGTTAAGAAATTGCATCATTGATTTTATTAGTTTTTTCTTAGTTTCTATGAATTGTCAACATTCACTTTAGGTGATATCTAATTTTCTAATGAAATTAAAAAAAAAGTTAGAAGATTTGTTATTAGAGAAAGAAAATCTATGTCAAAATCACTCGCTTTGAAATTTAGTCAACCAAGCAGCCAACAAAGTTTCACGCCTCAAATTCAGTCATTACTCAACTGATCTCTTTAAAGCTGTGTTCTAAAAGGCGCGCCTAGGCTCGAGGCTTGAGAGAAACGCATTGCCTACGCTTTATTCTTGGTAAAAGGCTTAAGGTGTACTTTTTTTAAAAACAAAGATGCCTTAATGAAATGATATCGCCATTTAAAGACTTTTTTTTTACAAATCGGACCAATATCTTGTCCAAAACAATCAAAATACATTTTATATATTGATTATGGAGCATGAACATGAGAAAGATGGTTACCAAACATACGGATATATTTTAAAAATTCAAGGTATGTATTATTTTATTATATTATTAGCCTTGGAATAGTTAAAATAATAAAAAAAGAAAAAACGCCTTTTTACGCCTAGGCTTTCGCCTAGGCTCCTAAGGCTTGAGGCTTGAGCTCTACGCCTCGACCACGCCTCGTGCCTTTTAGAACCTTGCTTTAAAGGACATGAAAAATGATAGTTTCTATATATTTCGAGGATGTAAAATGTAAATATAAAAAATTAAAAGTGACCAAAACATAACATAGCATGTTGAGTATAAATTAAACGAAATAACTTGGATAGCAAACCCATTTTGATTTAGAATAAATTGGCAGAAGTTGGCACCACTGTACTTCACTCGCATCCATAAACCAATTTTCCTCGGAGTACGCTTGTTGTAATGGATCGGTTAAAACTTCCATTGGATCCTAATGAATTGAGAGAGTGAATATGATTTTGTCCATTGAATCCTAATTAATCAAAATCAACATTCAGATCTCTTAAAAAGTGGAAAAACAAACCTGAAAATTACAGTCCCAAAACCATATATTTGAAGCCTATTTCCAACCCTCCCAAACTGTAAATCTAGAAGACGTGAAATCAATTTTTTGAAACTCTCATTTTAATTTTAAAGCCAAAGGAAAATATTTAACTCCTATTTTGAACGCTAAACAATCAAACCCCAAAATGCTGGATCCTATGAGTGATAGTATGCAGACAATGTTGGTCTTTGGCGGTAGGCCGATGGCTATAGGTGCGGTGGTAGCTGGTGGTGGTGATCTTTTGGGGCGTCATTGGTTAGACAATACAAAAGATCCCCACCAGCTATCACCTGTAGTCTGTGAGGCGAGGTGAGTGAGTGAGAGAGAGATTGGTGGTTACTGGTAATGCCCGGGGGGTTGATATGTGGAGAGAGAGAGAGAGGCGTGAGGTTTCAGGGATGATGGTTGGGGGGAAGATAAGTGGTTTGTAAATGGGTAGTTAATTAGGACTTTTTTTCCAGTTTTTTGTAAGAACGTGGACGCCTGTGCATGAGACATGTATATTTTTTTGTATTTAAATAATACAAAATTTAGAAATTAGAATTCACCATTGGAGGCTTCTCAACTCTCTTACTACATTCAAATATATAATAGTAAGATTTGTTTAATTGTTGATTTCGTCGGATGTTAGCTTCCCATGGTTGAAATCCTCTTTTTTGTAATAAAAAAGTCTCGCCATTTAATCAGCCCCCAAAGGTATAATACTTGTTGACATTTCTGTCTTTGAAGGATTTCGACCCCACAAACTCTCAAAACTTGAGGGCTACTTGAAAACCGCAAACTGGAGGGGTGCTTGATGATCACTGGGCTAGTCCCCCTTAATCAAATATCTATTTTGCATAATGTATTTAAATCATAAAAATTCTATCTTGTAGGTAACTCCTGCCGGATATGCACAGATGACACAAATGTTGAATGCTTTCTCTGG
Organism: Sambucus nigra; assembly: GCA_949130495.1. Lineage (NCBI taxonomy): Eukaryota > Viridiplantae > Streptophyta > Magnoliopsida > Dipsacales > Adoxaceae > Sambucus > Sambucus nigra. Next base: position 370,817,428 of record OX422212.1, read on the forward strand.
TGGAAAGTTACTTGTGATTCTTGAGGGGGGGTTTGTGCTTAATTTTGGTCCTCTATGTTTTAGTTTATTCTAAATTGTTCTTTACCTGATGCCTAATTAGAAAAACCGATTTCTTGTGCAGATATAATCTCCGTTCAATATCATCCTCTGCTACAGCAGTAGTTAAGGTAAAATTTATTCTCCAATAGCTAAAAGAATTATTTGTGTAATGGATAAGGGTGTAATTAGATATAATCTCTGTTCAATATCATCATCTGCTACATCAATTGTTGAGGTGAAATTTATATGAAGTGTTTTATTTGCTAATGTTAAGGAGGACCCTTTTTGAGTGCAATTCTAGGCTGTTCAACTTGGAAGTATATACAGAGCTTATTTTGTTTTTCTTTTTGATGAAAAAGTTTTTTGATAAAGAAATGGACTAAGGGAACCAATTGTTACTCCAAATATAAAAGATATAGTAAAAGCAAGTCCTCCATCTCTCCCACCCCACCTCCATCCCTAAGATATTAATATAGAGAAGAAAAAGAGAAATCTTTAACGAGCTGGGAGAACATTTACCACAGCTTGATATTTCGTGGACATATGGACCCAAAGTGCAATTAACCATTATTCTTGTAACAAAACTTTATCATTTAATTTTAGGGTTATTACGGTTTTGGTACCCAAAAGTTTTACCAGATTGACCATCCCACAACAACTTAATAGGGAAATGACCCCCCAATTTTGGACATGACTCATGTTGACTGATAAATCATCAATATACCCTCAAAACAGAAACAAGTAGACGTAAAAATTATCACGTCTCCTTTTCTATTCCTAATGTTATTTTTTTTGGTGAAGGTATTGCTTGGTGAAAGTCCTTTAAGTGAAGTACCCGATATTGTACCTTCCAAAGCTGGATTGCGTACTGTTCTGGAAGTCCTGAAAATTCAGATGAGATTTTGGCCTACACTGGAGTCCATTTTTTCAAAATTGCAGTCACAGTGGGGATTGTATGCTTTTGAGGATAGAGGTGAGTGCACTGCCTTTTTGTTAATTTAGTCTTTCTCAATTATGCAAAGAAAAGAAAAAGAGAATAAAAAAGAACTGGGGCAGGTATGGGTCCCAGCTCACAAGAAGAGAATGTGTTTTTCTTAGGACAAGGTATTTCAGTTCATTAGTGTGAGAATTTCCTCTGCCCAACTCTTTGGATGTTGTAATATGTTGCTTTACCTTGCTTAGACAACATTGTTATATATATATAAATACACGCACACACATATGACTGGAACTTATAATTGGGGCCTAAGAAGTAAGGCCACTTCTGAAAAGTAGCCCTTTCTGTGGTCCACGTGTGTTTATTAAGTCTTACATGCGTCCCTTGCCATTACTCGGTGCAATCCTGCTTCTGTATGGTGCTGGTAGGGTAAGAACGGGGAGTGAACTAATGTCTAACATTATGCACAAAGTGGTTGCTACATACTTGATCTGCATTCTCACTCTCGGCAATCCCACTTTCCTTCAAAATAAGCTCTGACTCACTCATAACTAGGGTTTGTCTTTAATCTAAAATTAAAATTCAAAAATCCAAATCATTTGGTATTTGGATCTGAATTTCACGGCTGTTTATCTGAATAATTATTTTGAAGAGGGGATTTGGATAAAACTTTTAAAATAACTATGAAAACAAATAGTACATTTATCCGATGCGGATAATCCGTACGAGACGTCTTATCTATACTTACAGATATTTGTATTCATAATAGGCTTAAGTTTCTTTTTTATTTTTAATTATAGTTATATAAATATATACATCCCCCCGTATATTCGATTTTTTTAAAATGGTATAAACTTGAATATTTTGACGATTTTTTTTGGTAGATGATCGCCATAGTGAGGAGATCATTTACTAAACAAATCGTCAAAACATTCAAATAAAAAGTGAGTGAGATGAGGTGAGACGCAAAAATGATGAATATATGCATTTTCGGCCATTGAAACTTTTGAATATCATCTCACAAAAGTGGATTGAATTATTTGATGAAAGGTTTTGTAGATGATCTCCTTAGTGTGGATATATCATCTCCAGAAATTATCAAGAAAATTAATTTTTACTATTTAAAAAGTAGTCCGCAAGGGGGTTCGCATCTTCTCAGGTTCGCACTTTAGTTGATTATTTACATTGCTGGTTTGATAAAATCTTCAGAAATTATGTTTTACTCAAGCTTTCACTAAAAAGCTCTATTCGAATATTCCAATCTCTACAATTCGACTTTCCCCAGCGAGTTTGCAACTCTCCCACCCTCTCGACTCCGGCACAAAGAGAATTCTTGAATAAGATAGTGCACATTAAAGATTAGAGTTTTTTTTACTTTAATACATTACTAATTCTTGGTTTTAGACTTAAATATAATTTAATTTAAAAATTAGATTTTACTCAAAATCATTAGAAAATCTGTTAACTTTAACTGCACGTGTCATTTACATTAATGTAATTATAACATAGGATTTTTTTTACTTACCCCGTGTTAATGCGTTATTTGACTTAACCCCCCCACTTTCATAATCGCTTTGATACAATTCCGAATTTTTTGACAAAAGTAACACCGTTAAAAAACACATATTTTGTAATTCGACATTACCCCCAAAAAACATTTTTAGACAAAAATACCCCTATTAAAACTAAAACCTTATAATCAAACACTCCTGTTCTTCCTCACTCAACAAACCCTGAATCAAACACCATGACAAAACATGCTCTCTTGCTTTCCATCCCTACCCTTTCTCTCAATGTTGTTAGAGACTATGCCCAGACTTCTCGCAATATCCCAAGCCCATGAATTTGAAAATGAACCACTAGCAGTAGGCTTCCAGATCCCACTTGTCATCAATTTTACAAGAATGTTGAAGAAACAAACTTTTTCCTCTCTGCGTCTGTGGTGGAGCAAGAATTTCCGTGCTCAGATTCAATAAATGACACCACGACAGTATTTAGCAGGAAATAATTAAGACCAGAGGATGTCTTCATAAACAAATTTTAAGATGATTTTTAGATTATTCCCATTGGACCAATGCCTCATATATTTATCCCCATCTTTTCCCCCCAAAAAGTTTGCACGCATTCTCTCTCTTAGGAGTTTGGGTATGATGTTAGATTTATGGTTTGTTGAGTGAGAAAAAATGAATATGGGTAGAGATGAAAAGAGAGGGTGTGTTTGGGTATGGTGTCAGATTAAAGGTTTGTTGAGTAACAAAGAAGAGAGGTGTTTGGTTATAAGAGAGGTGTTTCGTTATAAGGCTTGAGCATTAGTTAGGTTTATTTTTTTCTAAAAATGTTGTTGGGGGTAATTATAATTACAAAATCTGTTTTTTAACGGTGTTGGACTTCTGTCAAAAAATTACGAGTTCTGTCAAAGAGGTTATGAAAGTAAGGGTTAGGTCAAATAATGCATTAACATGTGGGGGTTAAGTCAAAAAAATTCTATAAAATATAAAAAATTTAATGAAAATTAAAAACTAAACAGAAAATGTTATAAATATTTCAAAAATCTCAAGAAATATTTAAAAAAAATAAATAACCAGAAATAAAAAAAAAATCTCAATAGACTTTTTGTCACAACCTCCATTCCTTCCCCCCACCCTCGAAATAGCCTACCCACTTTCTATCTCTCAGATTTGAACAAAAAAAAATTAAGAAGAAACTCAACTCAACTCAACTCGTCTCTCTCTCTCTCTCTCCTCAATCCAAATGGTTTCGATCTTGGTTGATTGGGTTCTGATTTGGTTTTTAGGTTTTAGTCTGGTTTGAAATTGGATTGGTCTTTATTGTGGAATCGAATCATATGGTGTATATATATACGTCGCAAAAATTTAGGGTTTTAGGTTAGATGAAGATAAAATCGTATCGTGGGTGGGTCCCGGCTGTCCGATGGGGAGGTTGGAGTGAGTGGATGGTGGGTGTCTCTTCTGCCGATGCGTGGTTAGAAGTGGTTTTTATTGGCCACGAATATTGAAAGAGTATTATTCTCTATTGGGGTTGGGGATTGAAGATGAGTTTTTTTTAGTTTTAGTTAATTTTCTTAGGTTTTGTAATTTTTAATATACTTTTTGAGGCTTTAGTATTATTTTTAAATAAAAAATCCGTTTCTTTTAATTTTTTATTAGATTTTTGGGAATTTTTAAAATTATTTTAATTCAAAATGCCAGATGGCATTTAAAGTTAACAATTTTTCTAATGATTTTGGACAAACTATTTATTCAAAATGCCATGTGGCAGTTAAATTATTTGAATTAATATGTATTTAAGTCTAAAATAAAACATTAGTAATGTATTAAAGTAAAAAAAACAATATTTAATATGTATAAATTATTGGATCAATTATCAAAAAGTTTCTCGAACATTTTTTAATACGCAATTAGTTCATGCCTTATTATTTTGTTTCAAAAAGTCTCTCAAACACCCATCAATATTCGCTTATAGGTCCGCGCCGCCCCATCTTCTCCCCCCACCCCCTACTATCGGAGCTCCGGCGACCCTCACCGGAGTGCTTCTTTTTGAGTGTTTTTATGTTGTGAGAGAATTTGGAACAAAATAAAAAGGCTTGGATTAAATGTGTATTGAAAAATGTTCAAGGGATTATTTGGTATATGCTCCTAATTTATTTAAGGTTGATGCAATATATCATTTTCTATTTATTTAATATACAAAATTCCATCCGCTTGATGTTTCTCTCCTCTTTGTCTCTTCCATGTGTTGTAACATGTGCCCCTATGTTCTTAATGTGTGACCCTAATTCACACTTCAAAAAGACCCATTTTACTAGAAGCCCCTCTCTCTCTATCTCTCACACATAAACACACACTGTTCCAGAATGGTTTCTGAGTATTAATAATTTTTTTTGTGACCTTACCCTGCAGAAAAAAGGAGAAAAAAGAGACGAGGAGCTATGGTACCAATATGGGGCCGAAAATGGTTTTTGTTTCATGTCTTATGCGAGCATCGTCGTTCGAAATCGAAAGGGATTTAAGTTTCCCTGGATCTCCTTTTTATTTTGCATTCCTTGTATTATATCTGCTTGTTCAGTACCTAAGTTCTAGGGTCTTCTGCTTTCTCGGCATTAGAAATCTCAACTGTAATGATGTTTTCTTGTTTTGAACTAGCAAGTCAAAACTAAGTAATTTTAACTAAAATCTTTAGACTAATCTCTAAATTTTGCTTTGAACCTTCTAAGTCCCCAATCATTTTGGAAGCGTCGTTGAGTATGAAAGCTTCTAGTATGCTGAGATTAGGCATTTGGTCCCACTTGTCAAGAATATTTTGCTTCCAATCCCAGGCATAATATCTTTTGTTTTCAGTCCTATTCAAGGTGAACGTGGAAAAGATAATGCCTCTTATTAATTCAGTTCAACACCCAAAATCAACCCACGTTCTCTTACAAGGGCAGTTGTGACCACCATTAATTACAAATTGGGTTCTAATATTGCGATTTATCTTGTTAATATTGTTGAGAATATAAAGCCCCATATTGGAAAATTAAGCTTTGCACAACGATTCATAAGATCAAGGTTCCTTGATTAATAGCACATTCGGTTTTGGTTGAATGCTCTAGTATTTGAAACATATTTTAGTTCTTCATACATCGTCTCATATAAGTTATTATAGCCTTATTATACTGTGTAAAAATCTATAGTAACCTGATTGTTTTCTTTCCTGTGTTATAATCTTATTACCTTATTGATTTGATGATGTATTTTATGGTTATAATTTTGTTGGCTTGATTATCTAATGTTGTAAACTTTAGTTTATTTATGTAGTATTGTGAAATTATGTTGGCATAATAATGTTTGATTTGTTGCACTTCTCTATGACGAGACTTTCTTGACGAAAAAAATTGCAAAGGCTGAAGGCTGTCTAGTAAATTTATTTATACAGATTGTCTATTTCACACACACACACACACACACACACACACACACACACATATATATATATATATATATATATATATATATAATGTTCCTGTGCGGATTAGTCCGCATTTTAAGAATGCGGACAGGACATGTGTTACCTAACGGTGCGCTTAGAAATTATCGCCTAAATAATAGGCACTCTCTTTTCTGGGCTCACCGTCAGGTGACACATGTCCGGTCTGCATTCTTAAAATGCGGACTAGTCCGCACAAGAGCAGGACTATATATATATATATATCATGCTTTATACATCATTCCTACATCACATTTAGTTGTAGGCATTATTTTTTTTTTCAGTTTTTATATTTTTTCCTTGAAATTAACCGTTCAATAAATTCATGTTAAAAAAATTAGGTCAAAATATATTTCGTAGTTATTTTTAAAAAATATACAAAAAATTGCTCAAAATGCTTTATTTATAAGGGTCTGTGATAGTAGTTTTTATTTTTATTTTTTAAAAATAGTTGTAAAATGTATTTTGACCTAATTTTTTGAATAAGGGTCGATTGGAAGGTTAATTTCAAGAGAAAAATAAGAAATTTGAAAAAAGATTTATTGAGGCTTAAAATTAGGTGTGATGTATGGTGTGATTTATGATGTAGGTGGAACTCTCTGTCTCTCTCTCTCTCTCTACACACACAAACACACACACACACACACACACAGTAAGTCTCCTGTAAGGACTTTTTATGGTAAAAGACTCATCGGTACATACCATTTTTCTAGAACAGTAAAAAAAATGAATTTTTTAATGAAACTTCATGGATATGATCTCCACGGTGAGAAGATCTTCAATTTTTTTCATCAAAAAATTCAATAAAAAAATCGTTGAGAAGATGTGCTATGTCAAAAAATGGTATAAGTATGTATTTTTGACCATTGAAAGTTTTGGTCGGTGCTAGCTACTTGATTGATCGAATTTTTTGATGAAACTTCATGGATATGATCTTCTCATTGTCGAGATCATATCTACGAAGTTTCATAAAAAAAATCAATTAAATAGTGGGTGAGATGATTGTCAAAATTTCAACAGTCGAAAATGCATACCTATTCCATTTTTTACGTATTACCTCAACTCAACGTTTTTTTTATTAAATTTTTTGATGAAAAAAGTTGAAATGATTTTCTCATTGTGGATATTATATCTATGAAGTTTTATAACAAAAATTCATTTTTTTACTATTTAAAAAAAATTCCTTTTTTTACTATTTAAAAAAAATGGTATATAGCGGGATCTGCACTATAAATAGTCCTTACATGAGGGGTCTCTCTCTCTCTCTCTCTCTCTCTCTCTATATATATATATATATATATATATATATATATATATATATGTATATGTGTGTGTGTGCGCGCGCGCATAGCGAAGCTTACTCCCCTCCTTTGGATATGGAAAGGCCTTGCACCATGCTTTCACATTTTCAAACACAGGTTAAAAAACCATAATTGGTTTATGATCAATTGGAGACTTTCCAAACCCTCATTTGTTTGTCCTTCAACAATGTAGTAGTAGTAGGGGCGGTAAACTGTCACATGATATGGGGTGCCTGAATGGATTGAAGTGTTTAATGGGTTGAACCGTTGGCACGATAATGTTTGGTCATTTCGTGGAAATACACAACTCGTCAATATGTAATTTGAACACATCTCAAATACGATGCGAACCTGATATGCGTAATGCACACAACTCAAATACGATGCGAACCAGACGCAACCATGACACATCGGGTTTGGGTGGACACAATATTAACACGAAATAGACCTAACCTGCTCGACACCCGCAAGTGGAAGGATCAATTTGAAATTTGATTGCCACACACATTAAAGCACCTCCTTTTGATTGCGGGTCATGCAATTGGAAGAACCACCAATCACTGAAGGCAACACCTCCTACTGGAATGCCCACCAACATCACCGCACAAAAATTTCTCGTGTTCTTTCGAACTCCTTTTTATGTGGGAGTAATTGACTGCAAAACTGTGAGACTATACAAGCCCATGAATAAGCTCAATCGATTCGATTAAATTAAATGGTAATTCGATCTGTCAGTTTTATTTTACGAGGCTGGGGTATTAAGAATTTCAAATTAGAAGTAGGGGTCAAAAGTGTTATGAATACTCAAAAGTGTTATGAATACTCAATATATGTTACTAAAGATCTTTGAAAAAGCCAAGAACATTATAAAGCCATAAAGATAATAACTTTGTTGGACCCTAACTTCATAATATTGAAAACATTGGATTCAACAAGATATTTCACAACAAATGAATTATATAGACATCGTCATTGAGGTAATATCTAAAGCAATTGACAAATTTGCCAATTGCTATTTTTTCTCCCCCATTTTGTGTTTTTGGCTTTCCAAAGCATTTTGCTACTATTTTGCCTTCCCAGGACTAAAATATTAGTTTGTCGATTGCAAATGTTACTGATTTTGTCTTACAAGGACCAAAATATTAGTTTGTCGATTGCTCCGGAGAGCCAAATAAAATAAAACGAGGGAGAAAAATATTACATTATTTTTTTGTTTTTCTTGCTACTATTTGTAATCCAAAGTTTGTCCAAGTTCATTTTTTTTGGTTAATTTTAATTTTGTTTAATCACCATTTGAATGTATTTCTTATTAATTTTGAAAATTAATAAAAATGAAACAAAGAGATAATATTACATGAATCAAAACCAAAATATCGAAATCTAATAATATAAAAAAATATTTTCTCACAACGTTTAATGAAAAAAATAGTGACCCCCCTGCCCCGACTACTACGGTGTGATCTACGCCATCTCGGATGAGTTGATGATTGGCTCGTCATTGTCCGCATTATCAAACATTTGATACAAGATGGTACGCTACATCTAGGTCATCTCAAAGTCAATACGCATGACACAAAAATCCCCCATAATCTGCCTCAATATGCCCTGTGTATGTCATATGTGGTGGTATCGATCCCGTGCTTTGTTTTACATCCCCTGTCTCAAGTTATGCTCATGCATGAGGTGATCATGCAGATGGATCCGGTACTCCTCCCGCGTTAACGAAATAAGTTAATATATATATATATATATATATATATATATATATATATATATATATATATATATATATATATATATATATATATATATATATATAGGTGGTAAATTCCCATACTTTGTTATATTCAATGCACACAAGCCCATGAATAATAATAATTGCAAAAAGAAATGATGTCACACACACAACCCAAGATGTACGTGGTTCGCCAACTTGAGTACGTCCACGGGGTGATAAGGTTTGTTCTCTATTAATCAAGAACTCAGGTCGACAAAGTTGTAGTAATGCTCGATATTACAATAATGCATGCTCCATTCTCAAGGGGTCAGTTTACAGTTCTAAGGAAACTTAGGATAGTCCTAAGGCCAGTTAACCACTATCCCTAAGAGTTCGGACTTATCCTTTGATCATGTTACCCGTTACAAGGGATAAAGTTTAAACAGTCCTTCTTTGATCGAAAGACTTCATTAATGGGCGTATGCATCGAGCAGGTGCCAGTAAAATAACTAACCCCACAATTACTCCCAAAGTTCAAGGTCTCATTGAGGTAATTGGGATTTGTGCCCTAGTCGGTTAGTGATGTTGGATAAGTCTTCATGCTCTTCAAGGATAACAAGGTTCATTTCTTGGTCGGAGGCCGACAATCGTTTGAGACTTATCTGAATTAAATGGAAAGCAATATTGTAATTTCCCCAATAACTGAAGGGTCTTCGCCTATTGAGTGCCCCAAGGGCATGCACGTAATTTGTCGTCACAACTTAGTCTTCGGGAACGCAACCATCGCTTTACTAACTGTTCATTTTTGTTTTGATTGCTCTACATATAGCGATCACGTTAGGGAATCGTGTAATTATTTTTCTCCCCAAAAGACGGTTCATTCTCTTTCCTCCCCATTTCAAAATAGAAGCATTTGGAAAAGAGTCCTCACTTCCTTCATTTCTTTGTAAGCACTCTTACCTTCATGTTCTTTGTTTTTTTTTTTGCATTTTTGAATATCTTTTTTCTAGTTCTTCCTTTGAGTTATCCTTATTTTTAAAAAATGGTGTACGTAATCAATGAAAAGATAATAAACAAGTTCAAGCTTGACTATATCCCCTAGTGGGTCATAGTAAAGTTAGTTGAAGGCCCTTGTGAACTCTGTAAGCTTGATGAGGGCCATGAAGTTCCCTCAATTTTTATTGTCGAGTGTGAGGTGAATTTCCCCCCTAATAAAATCTTTCTTGAATTCTGTCAACACTTTGACGTGGTCCCGACCCAGGTTGCTCTATATACTGAGAGGATCGCTAATGTGGTTCACCGTATTAACGAACTTGATGAGATTAAGTTTGGCATCACTGATATTATGTACTGTTATCAATGGGCGTCGACCCATGAAAATATTTATTTTATGAAAATGAAGGTTGATAATTGAGCCTTGGTGGTAAAGCTCCCTGATTCCAATAAGGAGTACTAGGATCATGGTGTGATTGTGAAGAACTGGAAACACCCCCCGTCTTCCAAAAGGCAAAAAATATAAAGGGGGGCCCTCAAGAACTTAAAGGAAGAGGTTAGGTCGCTGTTTTGATCCTTTTTTGCATTTCCTTTCCCCACACCAAATCCTGCGATTGGTCACGACTTGGGGGTCACGGGCCAAATTCGTGACCAGCTCGTCAAGGCCCAAAGCCATGACCATATCAAACTTTGGCGTGACCAGCTCCATGACCCAGTGTGGTCATAAATGCTATTGGAGATGGTAACCACTATGGATCATGGACCGTAACCGTGACAATGACGGGATCATCATGGCACCAATTTTGCTTCGAATTTCCCTCCAAGTGTGGTCACGGATAGGTTATGGACCAAATCCCTGACCAGTTCCATGACTAAGGCCACAATACACACGCAGTAGGGCCACGCTTTGGGCCGTGACCATTCCAAATTAGTCACGCGCACTGGTCACGGACTAAGGCCGCGACCATCTCTATATCGACATCCTGGTCACGACTGTTGACGTGTAAAAAGTTAGGGTGACGCAGGTTGGTCACGACCCAGAGCCATGATTAGTGTCTTTATACTAAAAGTCCGAACCGGTTTTCACTTTTCACTCAAAAATTTCCAAACCCTTAAACTTTCAACCCCTTTCATTTTCAGTCTCAACTTTTTCAATCTTAACCTCAAAGGTGACACTTAAACCCTAATATTTTGTATTTGGGTATTTGTGAATTTGTATATATGTATATTTTTGTGTGTATTTCTATTTATATGCATGTATATGTGTGTGTATATTGTGTGTATTTCTGTGTGTATATGTGTATTGTGTGTGTGTATTTGGGTATGAATGTATATATGTGTATTTGACCTATTTCAAACTAGATATAGGATATTGGGTATTTAAAAATTTTTATTTCGGGTATATGTGTGTGTATTTGATTTGTTTTGTTTCAATCTAGATATATGTGTGTATTTGATTTGTTTCAAACTCTGCGATTTCAATCTAGTTATAGGTTTAAAATTTGGTAGTTACCAAACGACTTTTCTTCTCTTATTTTCATTTTATAATGCTAAACATTTACATTAGTTAACTTGATATGACAACTTTTGTAGGTATATTTTTGGTGAAATTGGTTAGTACATTAGCAATTATTTAATTCTTTTAGCAATGCTAAACATATAAATTATCAACAAATTTTAGCAGTTCTTTAATTCTTTACTTTAAATATGAATCGCAAACACGTGTGCACATTAGTAACTTTTTCGTTTATGAATTTATCATGTATAAAATTGAAACCCTAATCTTAATGTATATGTTTAGTGAGAAATGACCCTACTATAGTGAGATATTGTGATTATGGATATGTGTTTTATCACGTAGATGATTGAAGAAGTACGAGAGAATTATTGGTTGTTGGTTTGGTTATTAATTTTTGGATTGATGATACACATATACTTTTAAACTCTTTCATAATAAACCCTAAAAAATGTGTCTTAACACTTACGATAGGTTGTTGTTTGAATTTCACATCGGTGAGATCCAAAATGCAAGGGGTTAAGATAAGGGTAGTGACGAATCAAAACCTTAATCAAAATAATATACCCTTATACCTCATATGTTTGAATTAATAGTTATTAATTAATTAGAGCCCTTAATTGTAGGACTCATATTCACGCCTTCGTATACTTTTCTCAGGAAAAATGAGGCTCGGTGATAATCACTGGCAACAAGAGTGCGAGAGGTTGCAATTGGAGCAAACATACAACTCTTTTATTAGTGAGAGCCATATAGAGGGTACTCCTATTTATAGGTATGGAAATAAAAAGATCGAACAAATCAACTACCTTGTAAATTGTGGAGTTGATCTCCAACCGGAGTACCTGTTCGATTGTATTCTATTTTCCCTAACAGAAAGTTGGGATGATGCTATACAGAATATATTTCACACACATAATCCCGACGTAGCCCTGACCTTGCTTATGTTACTCGAGAAGGATACAACTGCATAGAGAAAGCATTGTCATAGACTGTGATGTCTTGTGCCATATACACGTAAAATTGAATCTTGCTAACAAGTTGAAAAATATTGGATTTCGAGTTCATGTCACGGATATCTGCACATCAATCATAAATACCCTTCCTCCTAGTTGGCCACGTGAAAAAATTCAAAGGTTTTTAAAAACTAATATCGAATGGATGGAAATCAGACACATTGAACATATTCTAAAGTCCTACTTTGAAAATGTGTGTGTGTATATATATATAGTCGTAATCTTGATTAATTAGTTATAATTTCATACCATTATAATTATGTAGTCGCTTATAGTTTTTCATCATTGTAGATAATGTTGAGAGGAAACAACCAAAATGTACCAAGTGGCGAGGCGACACCCCAACGAGGTTCCTCATCTCGTTCACAACCCGAATTCTCAACACCAATGGCTGGACAATTCAAAACTCCACCAATGGTTCATTCCACACCATGTCCAACTCCAAGTGCTCCAATGACCCTATTCCCCATTTCTCTAATTCCCCCATTCAATGATCCTGAGACCTTCCGCTCAAACGAAAAGAATCCCATTAGGTTCTCCCTTCTCGGGAATAACCCGACAGGTTGTGTTGGCGTGCTGAATTTTAAAGCCCAATGTTTGTCACTGGAAAAAATGAATGTGGGAGACAGGGGACCAGACAACTGGAACCTCTTTGATCAATCCATCAAAGATAACATATATGATCAACTCTACATGCGTTTCTCATTTCCCGAATGTTATAAGAATAATGTTCTTTATCTGGTTGCTGAACGGTTAAGGATACACAAAAAAAACTTTTGGAAGAGATATTTCCTGAAGGAGGCAGTGAGCTTCGATATTTTGGCTCTGAAAGACAGAGTGCCTCCCAATGTTGAAATGTCGGTGGAGAAGTGGAATAATTTTTTGGAGAATGAGGAGAAGGAAAAAAAGTTTGTCCAAAGGGAGAAAAACAAACAAAATGTAATACCCCGTATTTTTGTGATATTTATTTATGGGATTAATTAAATTAAATGCGTATTAATTGGAAATTAATCCGGATTAAAATACTAGCGAGATGCGAGTTGGTATTTGAATATAATGTGCATATATGAATATACATGAATATTGAAGTATGAAATTTGTCGTGAGATTTAAATACGGCAATTTGGAAATTTTGTTGAGACGCGTGTGACAGTCGCGTCAGGTTTATATTATGATAACTTCTATTAACCGTATGGTCGTTTTGAGTGCGCCAACGCGTCCGGAAGGGTCGAAATAGTCAGAAAACACTAGCCGGGGGTTTAGTTTGGGTCCCGGGGCATTTTTAGGCCGTACCGACAATGTATAAGGGTAGTTTGGTAATTTTAGATTTTTGGGAATTAAAACCTACGAAAATTGGGAATTAAAAAGCTGACTTGGTAATTCCCCACTAAACCCACTAACCACATCTTAAGACTTATTAGACTACGGGGGTTATTAGAAATTGTTCCAAAAGTTCCTTAGGCAAAAACCCTAGCCACCATTGTTACTTGGAGAAGAAAGCTTGTAGAGAGAGAAGAGAGGAGGATTCTGCAGAGAGAGAGAGAGAAATTCATCAGATTCGTCATCAAATCCAGAGATAAACTTAAGGCAAGTGGTTTAATTCCAATTAATTTCAGAGAATGCTTTTTCCATGTGTAGGAATTGATAAAATCTTATTGTTCTTGGGAGTTAATGAAAAACCCATTTTAATTGGAAGTAAAAATTACATTTTGATGAGGAATCGCATGTAGACTTGTATTTAGATGATCATGCTGATGATATTATAATTTGGATGAACTGAAAACGGATTTAATTAGGCTCTTGGTTGATTTATAAATTCTAGGGTTCATGTTCTTGAAATTGGGGATAAATGTATGGATTCGATATTTAGATGATGTTTATAATGAATTAACCCCACAAAAACGTTAGTAGGTGACCTATTTATGTTTAGGGACGATTAGGAACCATAAATTGATTTTGGAACGATTTTTATGAGGAATTAGGAGTGAAGAAAATTGGGAAAAACGAGATAGGAATTTCTGAGCTCGAATCTAGCCACTCGTTAGAAGACCTGCCCAGGTCGTTCGAACGAGCTCGTTCGAACGAGCTTCTAATGAGTTGACAGTTTGGGTTCTAACGAGAGGGATGTTCGTTCGAAGACTTTCGTTCGAACAAGATCTCGTTAGAAGGCCCAGTTCGTTCGAACGAACTCTCGTTCGAACAGCCTCGTTCGAGCGAGACTTCGAACGAGTTGACAGTTTAGGCTTTTTAGCCTGTTTTGATCCCGAGTGTCCCGTAACCTTGTGTATATGTGGAGATAACCTTCCCTTGATGATTAATTTTTACATTTGGGATGTTTGGGATATAATGAGGAGTCAAACCTAGAAGTGTAGTTTGAACCTAAGAGAAAATATGAAGTAGGACGTGAGTGTCTATTACGTTGCGAGAACTATTGACGACCTAATTTATTATATTAACCGGGAACATATAAATTGTGTAGTATTATATGTCGGTACGAGAATGAGAAGTGTACCTCCAATATATTATGGTAATTACTAAGAGGTGCGCATACTTAGTATATGTATTGATTTTATGTGTATGACATACCTACCATACTTGCTATCACGGGAGGTTTACGTTCGCTTAGGGCCTTCTAATCCTTGTATTGTCCGGATTTAGATTGGTTACCTCGATGAACATAGGTCAGAGAAGGGCTTATTGGGATATTAATAAGTCTTTAGATCGTGGGAGCGCAGGTATGTGCGTGACCCATTTGATGTGACTGTGTTTGCCTCCATTATTTGTGATGTTGTTATCTGAGAACGATTCCTGAGAGATTCGGAATACGTGATCCTTATGTACGTGATGTACCGGGATGGATAGCAGAGTATGTGTGCACCGCAGCTTAGTCTCGGGGTGCTTGTATTGTATATTTATGATGTGAATAATATACACTTAATTAATCGGAACTTTCATGATTGGTATTGTGAATAATATTATGGTAATGTTTTGAGAAAACAAAACGGGTTAACTGATAGTGAATGGTATTACTAATTGAGAATCTGAGTTTAAGTAAAGCCCTCTATTTATTTGATAACGCTAGAACGTAATATGGGAATCGAGTAGTAAGGGGTAGAACTTATTACGGTTTGATTAGATATGGATGTCTTATAGATGGGTACGGTACGTTAGGAGTGCACATGTAGTCGAGAGGTGAGAATTTCATGTGTGTACACGTCCTAACATGTATTTTTCATTTAATGTTTTAATGTTATTAAAACACTTGCTGTTTTTAAAATGATTTCCACTTTCGGGCTCTGACCCATTTGCTTTCAAATCTATTTTTGTAAAAACCATTTTAGGTGCCCAGCCACAAGGACACCATGCTTAGGATTCTCATTCAGGTGACGAGCTGTAGCTGTTTGTGGAAGTTACAGGACTTTGCTTGTAGACGCTTCATCTATCTTGACTCGATATTCTCCAGTTATCAGTTGTAGGGCATGTCGCCCATTTCTTTTAGAGACATATCTTTTATTTAAGTTATTCAGACTTTTGGCATGTAATTATTCATGATTCAGACTTGTCGTATTATTTTTCAGTTGTGGGATTGTTGTGAGGAGTTTTCCTCCGGATTTATATTTATGTTGTTGGTTATTCATTACTTCATTATAGTGAATGGTTGTTATTCTTTCATTATTCTTTTACTGCATGTTAATCAGACTTAACTTAAAATTTGGCACTTACTTTTAAATACTAGGTGGTTAGTAATTATTAAAATGTTTTCGACAGTGATGCTATTAACTGAACCAACTTGGCATTTTGAATTAATTTAATAAAGGAGTAGCTACCCGGTATTTAATTAGTCGGGGTGTCACAGGTGGTATCAGAGCCAGGTTTTAGTGTCCATTAGGATCTGTACGGCTTATTATGTTTCCGCTGAGCTTTCTTTGAAGTAGAGCCCTATATTTTAGAACTGTTGTATTCTTTTGTATATGCTACGTTCTTCAGCTATTTTAAGTTTATAACTGCGAACTTATAGACTTCGTTCTTATTTCAGATGCCTCCACGACGTGCACAATGGGTTCCCAGGAATGCAACGCCAGAACCACAGCCCGCACCAGTTCAGGGCACGATGAATGCCGCCGAGGTTGCAGCCATTGTGGCCCAGGCGGTAAAATGCCGCACTTGCCGTAGTTCAGCAGGCACCACCTCAGGCGCCGATAGCCGCGCCAGTTCCGGCACATGCGTTCCCGTCTGCTTGGGAATGTGTACATGATGCTTTTCAGAAAGCACACCCACCGGAGTTCGCAGGTAGCTCCGATGTCGTAGTTTTGAGTCAGTGGAGGAAGGATATTCAGTGACACTTGAGGATGTATGAGTGCACTGAGGTTCAGAAGCAGATACTAGCTACCTTTAAGCTAGTGGGATCTGCACTGTAGTGGTGGGAGTCTATTATCACCGTGGAGGAGAGGGACACTCTCACTATTCAGGAGTTCTGGGTGCGGTTCGACCGCAAGTACTTTCCGTCAGCTGTTCATACGAAAATGAGGAGGAAGTTGATGAGCCTTCGACAGGAGGGTAAGACTGTGTCTGAGTATGAGGCCGAATTCACTAATCTTCTGAACATTGTTCCGGATGAGATACCGACCGAGGAGAAGAAGATACAAAAATTTACTAACGGGTTGACATGGAGGATTCGTCAGCACTTGTTAGGGAACCTCTCGTTAGCCACTTATTCTGATGTGGTTAACGCTGCATTGCTCCATTGCCAGGATCACCGCTTTCACATGGCTAAGGGCAAGCGATCGGGAGAGTCTAGCCATCAGGGCAGGACTGGAGGAAATGGTGCCAGTGGGGCACAATCTGTTCAGGGGCAGTGACAAGGTGATCAGGGTACCCAGCAGGGGGATCACAAGAGGTTCAGGTCAGGAAATTTCAGGCATGGACAGGGAGGTTTCCGGCAGGGCCATCAGGGTCCGAACGGCCATTAGAACCAGCAGGGTCAGAATGGTCAACAGTAGTTTCAGCAGGGCCAGTGGAGGAACGGTAACGGCCACCAGGGCCGGGGGCAGCAGGGACAGAGAGGGGGGAACTTCCCGGGGAAGTGTTTCGTTTGTGGCAAGACTGGCCATAAACGCCAGGACTATCCTGATAGGGGCAGGGCCCCGCAGCAGCAGCAGGGTGATCGACATGAGCCACAGAGGCCACTTTTTCCACCATCCCTCCCAGCTCCAGCCCAGGTGCCAGCTCTTCCAGCCATTCTAGCAGTTCCTGTGCAGCAGGAACAGTTACAGTATGGACGTGTCTATAACGTCCACCAGGCAACAGCTCCGCAGGCACCACCCGCGATTGAGGGTATGTTTCCTATCCATGGTACTATAGGCCGGGTTTTGTTTGATACGGGGGCAACACATTGCTTTATAGCTACACATTTTGCGAAAGCCTTAGGGTTGTTAGCCACAGCAGAGAGCACAGTGACGTGTGTAGACTCACCATTGGGGAGTGGGTCACTTATTTTCTTTATATGCCGGGGAGTAGGGGTAGAGATTGGTAGTCTGGTATTACCTGCAGATATGTTGGTATTAGATATGCATGTTCACGATGTGATTATCGGTATGGATTGGCTCGCTGATTATAGAGCCATGATTGATTGCTTCGGTGGGAGCATTATTTTTGCCATTCAGATGTTTGTAGTGGCGATGCCTCGCCCAGAGGGAGGTTCGACCGCTCATTTGTATTATTTAGAGGAGGATACCTCTAAGGAGGTTGTGATTCCTTTAGATTCGATCCCAGTTGTCAGGGAGTACTCAGATGTGTTTCAAGAGATACCAGGCCTACCCCCTAGTCGAGAGATAGACTTTGTCATAGACTTATTACCAGATACGAGACCTATAGCACGCGCACCGTACCGTATGGCTCCAACTGAGATGAGGGAGTTACGGGATCAGATTGAGCAGTTGTTGGGTCAGGGGTTTATACGGAGGAGTACTTCGCCGTGGGGTACCCCTGTGTTGTTTGTGAAGAAGAGAGATGGTTCAGTGAGATTGTGTGTGGACTACCGAGAGTTGAACAAGGTCACGATACGGAATAAGTATCCGTTGCCTCGAATCGATGACCTATTCGACCAGTTGAGAGGAGCCTCTTTCTTCTTGAAGATTGATTTGCGATCGGGATACCATCAGTTGCGTATCAGGGAAGAGGATGTCTCGAAGACTGCGTTCTTATCGAGATATGGATCTTACGAGTTTTGGGTTATGCCTTTTGGTTTGACCAACTCTCCAGCAGTGTTTATGGACTTGATGAATAGAGTGTTCAGAGATTTCCTAGATCAGTTTGTCATTGTCTTCATTGATGATATTCTGGTTTACTCCCATACAGAGGAGGAGCACGCCGAGCATTTGAGGCAAGTTTTGCAGACGCTACGTCAGAACGAGTTGTATGCAAAGTATGAGAAATGCGGGTTCTGGCTGAAGGAGGCCCAGTTTTTGGGACATATTATTTCCGACCGGAGAATATCTGTTGATCCGGGGAAGGTATCCGCGGTGAGGGAGTGGGGACAACCCACGACACCGACAGAGATTCGTAGTTTCTTGGGCCTAGCAGGATACTACATGAGGTTCATTCGGGAATTCTCAAAGATAGCAGGTCCTTTGACACATCTGACTCGTAAGGGTGTGTCGTTCATCTGGAGTGATGCCTGTCAGTTGGCATTCGATGAATTGAAGGATAAGTTGACCTCAGCACCTGTGTTAGCATTGCCGAGACCGGGTGTTGAGTATTTAGTTTACACCGATGCGTCCTTGCAAGGACTTGGAGGTGTATTGCAGTAGGAGAGTCAGGCCATTGCTTATGCATCCCGTAAGCTAAAGCCTCACGAGAAGAATTACCCCACTCATGACTTGGAGTTGGCGGCAGTTGTATTTGCCCTTCGTATTTGGAGACATTACCTTTTGGGGGAGAAGTTTCGATTGTTCACGAACCACAAGTCCCTACAGTACCTATTCACGCAGAAGGAGTTGAATATGCGGCAACGGAGGTGGCTTGAGTTCGTGAAGGATTATCAGTTCGATATCCAATACCACCCGGGGAAGGCTAATGTGGTAGCAGACGCGTTGAGCCGCAGACCTGTTGATGAGGTGGCAGGGGTGTGGAAGGCGAAGTGGAAAGAATTGGGACACCAAGATGCAGTGGCCCGATCGTTCATGTCTGTAATGACTGTTACACCGCAGATTGTCACGAGAGTGGTAAAGGCACAGGCAAATGATTCGTTCTGTCAGGAGCAGATAGTTCGATTATTAGCAGAGAGAGCCGAGTCCTATACCGTTAGCTCAGACGGGGGATTACGCTTCAATGGGAGATTGGTAGTTCCGGAAGGGAAGGAATTGCGGCACGCGGTGATGGCAGAGTCGCACGGCTCACGGTTCGCGGTACATCCCGGTGGGGACAAAATGTACCAAGACATGAGACGTCAGTATTGGTGGAGCGGGATGAAGAAAGACATTGCCGTGTTTATTTCTAAATGCGCCACTTGTTAGTTAGTAAAAGTGGATCATCAGAGACTGGCAGGACTGCTACAGCCGTTGGAGGTCCCGATGTGGATGTGGGAGAGCATATCCATGGACTTTATCACGGGGTTGCCTACGTCACAGAGAGGTCACGACTCCATTTGGGTAATTATGGACAGGTTGACCAAAGTCTCTCATTTTCTACCTGTAAGGACGGACTACACTACGGGATAGTATGCCCAGCTCTTTATTTCAGATATAGTGAGACTTCACTGTGTGCCCTTAAATATCGTGTCTGACCGAGACAAGATATTTGTCTCACGGTTTTGGGAGAGTTTTCAGGAGGCCATGGGCACGGAATTACGGTTGAGTACGGCGTATCACCCGCAGACCGATGGGCAGACCGAGCGTACGAACCAGATGTTGGAGGACATGCTACGTATGTGCATCATTGATTTCGGGGGTGGATGGGAGCAGTATCTTCCACTGGTAGAGTTTGCTTACAACAACTCCTACCAGTTCACCATTGGCATGGCTCCATTTGAGGCGTTGTACGGTAGACCTTGTCGTTCCCCAGCATGTTGGTTGGAGGTGGGGGACAATAAACTACTTGGGCCGGAGGTGATTCAGGATACTTCGGCAAGGATAGAACTGATACGGAGTCGCATTCGGGTAGCTCAGGACAGCTAAAAGAGCTATGCTGATGCGAAGAGGTTCTTCAGAGAGTTCCAAGTGGGGGACCAGGTTTTGATCAGAGTATCTCCTATGAAGGGGATTATGCGTTTCGGGAAGAAAGGGAAGTTGGCATCGAGATATGTGGGACCATTTCCTATTATTGAGCGGATTGGACCGGTTGCGTATAGACTTGGATTACCGGAGCATTTGCATCGGATTCACGATGTGTTCCATATTTCCTCGCTAAGGAAATATCTTAGAGACGATTTGGTGCATTCTCACATTGCTTTGGAGGACATCGATCTCCAGCCGGATAGCTCCTACGAGGAGGAACCGATTGCTATTTTGGACAGAAGTGAGCGGAAATTGCGGTCAAAGATAGTTCCGTTAGTGCGTGTTCAGTGGCGACATCATAATGTTGAGGAGTCCACATGGGAGCGCGAGGATGGGATGCGCGAACGTTATCCAGAATTGCTCTTACCAGGTACTTTCTAGTTCCGAATTTCGGGACGAAATTCAGTTATTAGGGGAGAAGTATGTAATACCCCGTATTTTTGTGATATTTATTTATGGGATTAATTAAATTAAATGCGTATTAATTGGAAATTAATCCGGATTAAAATACTAGTGAGATGCGAGTTGGTATTTGAATATAATGTGCATATATGATTATACATGAATATTGAAGTATGAAATTTGTCGTGAGATTTAAATACGACAATTTGGAAATTTTGTTGAGACGCGTGTGACAGTCGCGTCAGGTTTATATTATGATAATTAAAAAAGTGAATTTTAGTTCTATTAATCGTATGGTCGTTTTGAGTGCGCCAACGCGTCCGGAAGGGTCGAAATAGTCAAAAAACACTAGCCGGGGGTTTAGTTTGGGTCCCGGGGCATTTTTAGGCCATACCGGCAACGTATAAGGGTAGTTTGGTAATTTTGGATTTTTGGGAATTAAAACCTACGAAAATTGGGAATTAAAAATCTGACTTGGTAATTCCCCACTAAACCCACTAACCACATCTTAAGATTTATTAGACTACGGGGGTTATTAGAAGTTGTTCCAAAAGTTCCTTAGGCAAAAACCCTAGCCACCATTGTTACTTGGAGAAGAAAGCTTGTAGAGAGAGAAGAGAGGAGGATTCTGCAAAGAGAGAGAGAGAAATTCATCAGATTCGTCATCAAATCCAGAGATACACTTAAGGCAAGTGGTTTAATTCCAATTAATTTCAGAGAATGCTTATTCCATGTGTAGGAATTGATAAAATCTTATTGTTCTTGGGAGTTAATGAAAAACCCATTTTAATTGGAAGTAAAAATTACATTTTGATGAGGAATCGCATGTAGACTTGTATTTAGATGATCATGCTAATGACATTATAATTTGGATGAACTGAAAACAGATTTAATTAGGCTCTTGGTTGATTTATAAATTCTAGGGTTCATGTTCTTGAAATTGGGGATAAATGTATGGATTCGATATTTAGATGATGTTTATAATGAATTAACCCCACAAAAACGTTAGTAGGTGACCTATGTATGTTTAGGGACGATTAGGAACCATAAATTGATGTTGGAACGATTTTTATGAGGAATTAGGAGTGAAGAAAATTGGGAAAAACGAGATAGGAATTTCTGGGCTCGAATTGGCCACTCGTTAGAAGACCTGCCCAGGTCGTTCGAACGAGCTCATTCGAACGAGCTTCTAACGAGTTGACAGTTTGGGTTCTAACGAGAGGGATGTTCGTTCGAAGACTTTCGTTCGAACGAGATCTCGTTAGAAGGCCCAGTTCGTTCGAACGAACTCTCGTTCGAACAGCCTCGTTCGAGCGAGACTTCGAATGAGTTGACAGTTTAGGCTTTTTAGCCTGTTTTGATCCCGAGTGTCCCGTAACCTTGTGTATATGTGGAGATAACCTTCCCTTGATGATTAATTGTTACATTTGGGATGTTTGGGATATAATGAGGAGTCAAACCTAGAAGTGTAGTTTGACCTAAGGGAAAATATGAAGTAGGACGTGAGTGTCTATTACGTTGCGAGAACTATTGACGACCTAATTTATTATATTAACCGGGAACATATAAATTGTGTAGTATTATGTCGGTACGAGAATGAGAAGTGTACCTCCAATATATTATGGTAATTACTAAGAGGTGCGCATACTTAGTGTATGTATTGATTTTATGTGTATGACATACCTACCATACTTGCTATCATGGGAGGTTTACGTTCGCTTAGGGCCTTCTAATCCTTGTGTTGCCCGGATTTTGATTGGTTACCTCGATGAACATAGGTCAGAGAAGGGCTTATTGGGATATTAATAAGTCTGCTGATCGTGGGAGCGCAGGTATGTGCGTGACCCATGTGATGTGACTGTGTTCGCCTCCATTATTTGTGATGTTGTTATCTGAGAACGATTCCTGAGAGATTCGGAATACGTGATCCTTATGTACGTGATGTACCGGGATGGATAGCAGAGTATGTGTGCACCGCAGCTTAGTCTCGGGGTGCTTGTATTGTATATTTATGATGTGAATAATATACACTTAATTAATGGGAACTTTCATGATTGTATTGTGAATAATATTATGGTAATGTTTTGAGAAAACAAAACGGGTTAACTGATAGTGAATGGTATTACTAATTGAGAATCTGAGTTTAAGTAAAGCCCTCTATTTATTTGATAACGCTAGAACGTAATATGGGAATCGAGTAGTAAGGGGTAGAACTTATTACGGTTTGATTAGATATGGATGTCTTATAGATGGGTACGGTACGTTAGGAGTGCACATGTAGTAGAGAGGTGAGAATTTCATGTGAGTACACGTCCTAACATGTATTTTTCATTTAATGTTTTAATGTTATTAAAAAACTTGCTGTTTTTAAAATGATTTCCACTTTCGGGCTCTGACCCATTTGCTTTCAAATCTATTTTTGTAAAAACCATTTTAGGTGCCCAGCCACAAGGACACCATGCTTAGGATTCTCATTCAGGTGACGAGCTGTAGCTGTTTGTGGAAGTTACAGGACTTTGCTTGTAGACGCTTCATCTATCTTGACTCGATATTCTCCAGTTATCAGTTGTAGGGCATGTCGCCCATTTCTTTTAGAGACATTTCTTTTATTTCAGTTTTATAGACTTCTGGCATGTAATTATTCAGGATTCAGACTTGTCGTATTATTTTTCAGTTGTGGGATTGTTGTGAGGAGTTTTCCTCCAGATTTATATTTATGTTGTTGGTTATTCATTACTTCATTATAGTGAATGGTTGTTATTCTTTCATTATTCTTTTACTGCATGTTAATCAGACTTAACTTAAAATTTGGCACTTACTTTTTAAATACTAGGTGGTTAGTAATTATTAAAATGTTTTCGACAGTGATGCTATTAACTGAACCAACTTGGCATTTTGAATTAATTTAATAAAGGAGCAGCTACCCGGTATTTAATTAGTCGGGGTGTCACACAAAATAGGGAAAAAAACTGATATCCACAGGCTGGGCTCCAAATCATATGAGGATTTGAAGAATGAATGGGCGAGTAGGACAAATGATGGTTCAGATGCCAGTAAATAACCAAATCGGGCCAAATTATATATTTATTCTCAACAGGACAGAGATAATAAATTCCCGTCACACTTGGCTAAGACGATGGAATCAATAGAGGCCATCAGCAGTCAGTCAAGTTCGAGCCCTTTTGACGACCTTGAAAATGATGCCTTAGCCCAGACCTTTAGAAAGTACAAAAGGGTGAGGACGAGAGGTGTTGTGTCACATGCCAAAAACAAAATTAAAACACACCGCACCTATCGTGGATGAGCTTTCTTAGGTTAGGGATCGTATCTCGACCCAAAAGGAACAACAATCCAGGATCGATGGGGATGTCATGGAAATTAAAAATAACCTGGGATTCTTGTCGAATCAAATTTGGGAACTTGTGACTTTTTTGAAGGTTATAGGCCCCCAATGCCTCCTCAAGGTTTCCCTTACCCTCCTCCTCAAGGTTTTCCCTATCCCCCCTTCAATTTTCCCTTCCCAAATTCTGCCTCCTACAATATTCCCCTCCTAAATGCCGCCTCCTTCAACATTCCCCTCCCAAATGCCACCTCCAATAACATTCTTGTTCCATGTTCCTATGCCTGTCATGGGACTTGGATCATTGTCAACAACTGACGCTGGCTATGGCCAATAATACTATTTCAGGGACGTGGCCAATACGAGGATTATTGGCATGTGCACACTCGTCTCTATAGTTGTCGGAACTCCAGTACACGATCGAGATTTGCAGAGGGGTGAGGCTCAAATAATGGTCGATGAAATATGCATCGACTGCAAAGATGTACCTGTGTACATTGATAGCAGGGAAGGGAGAGAGTTGAGGAATTACACAGATTCTTTTCTCACTTAGATAGTTTATCTGTTGGTCAACTTCTAATAATATTTTCTTTTATTTTAGTTGTAATAATTTTTTTTTTCAGTTGTAAGAATATTTTTTATTTTAGTTGTAAGAATATTATTTTTGTTTAGGTTGTAATTTTTTTTTTGGATTCAGTTGTAATAATATTTCCGCAATCATATACCTTATATTCCAAAAGAATTGTCGGTACCCGATCGCGTGATGAATCCCAACGAGTGGAA
Organism: Sambucus nigra; assembly: GCA_949130495.1. Classification (NCBI taxonomy): domain Eukaryota; kingdom Viridiplantae; phylum Streptophyta; class Magnoliopsida; order Dipsacales; family Adoxaceae; genus Sambucus; species Sambucus nigra. The sequence continues at coordinate 370,842,731 of OX422212.1, forward strand.
GTGGTACATGATTCACCAACACATCGTCCATTGACCGACTTAATTGATGATGCTTACGGAGGCCACAACCATCAAAACCACCAACCTATGAATACGGATAATGCAAATTATGACCACATAAATGAACAATTTGATGCTAAACTACGAGGAGATAAGGAATACATACGATTGCAATCAATGCGGCTAGAGCGTTGTATAAATATTGCAATGAAGATGACTCGATTTTATATGCAATGATTGATTTGCATAATTTGAAGAGTCAATTTGGTTTGTCTAGAAAGAACGTAACCGAAATTCTTAAGTGGGTTACAGAAATTCTCCGAAAAGAGAACAAGCTAACGGAAAATTATCCTACCATGAAGAAGAACTTGATGGCTTTGGGTTTGAAATAAAAATCTATTCATGCATGCAAGTACGATTGCATATTTTATCGTAACGAGAACGAAGAGAAGAATGAATGACCTGTATGCAGTGAGCCTAGAAATGTGATTTATGAGAATGGAAAGGACAAAGATGAAAAATATCGCAAGTGATCGCAAGTCTCACAAAATATTTTTGAAGTATTTACCACTTGGGCCACGGTTAAATTGTTTATTTACTGTACCGTGGATAGTGGAGGCCACGACATGGCACGACTCGACTCGATACGGGGTGGGTGGGAATATAATGCGTCATATGGTTGATTCACTCACCTCAAATGCATGACAACATGAATTTACAAAGTAACCGCACAACATTCTTCTTGAAATTTTAATCGATGGGTTTAACCCTTTCGATAATTTAAGTACTAGTCAGAGTTGTTGGCCAGTTCTCATGGCGCCTTTAAGTCTCCCTCCAACATTGTGCATGGGAAATGCGTTCTTATTTTTATCTTTATTGATACCCGGGTCGAAGGCTCCCAATAATGATATTGATATATTCTTAGCCCCATTAATCAAAGAACTTAAAGAGTCACGGGATAAAGACGTGACGACATTCGGCTCTCATAAGGGTGAAGAGTTCAGACTTAAAGCAATGGTGATGTGGGCGATCCACGACCTTCCTGCTTATGGTATCTTTTTCGTTTGTAATGTTATAATTACACCATACTGAAGACAATTGGCTAAAACATAGTAGTAAGATAAGTTACACGGGTCATCATAGATTTCTACCGACCAGTCACCCTTTCAGGAATGACAAGTCTAGCTTTTTGCCTGTCGATCACGAGCGCAGGATGGCACCACTTGGCTTTCAGGTCAGCAGATTGAGGAGAAGGCGGAGGTTGCGACTACAGGGAATAGGTACATAGGTAAACACCCTCATTTTGTAAACTTGAGGCGCAAACCTAGGGGGATCCGAGTGGCCCTAGTAAAGCGAAGCCATGGTCCAGGCGATTAATATTTTTTGATTTATCGTACTGGAAAGATCATCGTGTAAGTAATGTAATTAATGTGATGAACCTAGAGAAGAATGTTGAAAAACATCTGATAGTAACATGTCTAGGTGGATCTCATTCCAAAGATGGACAGTGGTCCAGCCGAGATCTATAAGATATGAAAATAAAGAAGAAATCGTGGTTAAATAATGATCATACAACATGAAGAATTTTTATCCCCCAGCTACTTTCACTTTGACTACTAGTGAGAAGAAGATCCTATTAAACATGTTGTTTAACTTGAAGACTCTAATCGGTTATTCTGGTAATTAACAAAAGGTAGTAATCTACCAAGAAATTGACTTGAAATAGTGCAAGTCTCACGACTGGAACGTAATCATCCAATTAATCCCTTTGCTATTTCAGTATTGCTTATCTGAAGACAAAGATCTCCGTCGGATAATTATGCAAATCAGTTTGTGTTTTACCCTACTTTGTGCAAAAGAGGTAAACACAAGGCACATTAAAGCTACGGAATTAACTTTAGCTGAGGCAGTCTGCGTATCAGAGAAATATTTTCCTCCATCGTTCTTTGATATCATCATCCACCTTCTTGTGCATTTATACGATTAACATTTATTATGTGGTCCCATTTGGTATCATTCAATATATTATTTTGAGCGCTTGATGAAAACCTTCAAAGATTATATAAAGAATATACGGTATATTGGAGGGTCAATTGATGAATAATACGTAACTGTGGAATCATGGCTATACGCTAGAGAACATATGCTAGAACAAGAGGTGAGGAGGTTCAATCCTTATGGAGAACTGGTGATCAAGGAACGTGCCGATTTTGAGGATGAATTACCGTTTGGTAATGCTAAATATGTGAAACTCACAAATCTGCAGTACGAGAAAGTAGCTCGTTATGTCTTCGAATCACAAGATGAAGTCGAAGACTAGACAAAGTGAGTATCTACCGAATTATTCTTCTTTGATTATATGTATTTTATAGTTTATGATCTAAATTCTATAATTTACCAGTAGGAAGTACGAGAGCGAAATTGTCTAAAATCAACGGGGAAATTGCACGACAATTGATTTTAGGGCATCAATATCAAAAGAGGTAATTTTTATATCTTATGTGTGCAGTTATTTATTCATAAGTGACAAAAACACGCCCTAATACAAATCCATTAATAAATGTATCTTCTAAAAAGAGGTGATGTCTCTTTCAAGCTTGCACGTCTAGTTTTAGTGTGAAAGAGTTTAAGAAATTCCACACCAACGGTTTTAATCTCATTTCATATCCATATAAGGTAAAGATTTTGATTGACCACCTGTATCGCTAGCAAAAGAGATAAAAATCAAAAGGATACGGTGCTAACCTATAATGGGATAATCCAACAAATCATAGAACTCGATTATTGAGATTTCACGGAAAAGGTATTCTATTGTGATTGGGTAAAGCTGAAGGATACTACAAATGCTTGCAAAGTTGATCCTGACTCCAAACTTATTATGGTAGATTTATCAAAGCTAAAGAGTAAAGACTGCATAGTCGACGAGCCTTTTATTTGTGCCTTTAAGAATGTGAAGAAGGTATTCTACTCGAAGTGCATAAACGATGGCAATTGGTCTATTGTTGTGCTTGCACTAAAGGGTATGACTACTTATGTAGATGCATTAAAGGCTCGAAAAGAGTCCCAGTCATCCCTTGATGACATCCCTAATATAAAGGATCTTGTAATTGATTTAGAGGAAGATTTAGTATCAAAATATTATTTTATCCTTGTCAATCTTATTTGTATCCTATTACGATATTGACATTGTATTAGCGCTTTACTTTTATGTATGGATGTTTAGTTAGTTTTACGAATGTTTAATATGATTTATGTGTGCTTAGTTGTGACAATTCAAAACTTTGCTTATTTAATGCACATGTGGTGTGTAATTAGACTACAATGACATATATCAATTTTACCCTATTCATTTGTAGAAGTAGCTATTGGATACTTTATGCTTGAACATAACTCTAATGACCCCACTTTTATATTCTCATATATAGTTTGTTTTTATAATTTCGTCTCACTTATTATGTGATAAATATTTTATTATTACACATGTGATATTCTAGGTTCTTAATATGACAAAATCTATTTTTTAAATTTGTAGAATTAAGTGTAAAATGGGTCAAATTAAAGTTTTATGGCACATCCTAAAGTAAGTGATAAGTTTTGGGGTAGAAAATATAAAATTATGAAACTTTAGGGACTTGGTTCTAATTAAGAAAGTTTTAGGGACCAAAATAAAAAATAAAGAGGACCTTTTTATAACTAAAATATTTTTAGGGACCTCTAAGAAATATTGCAATTATATAGTAGGAAATTACCAAAATGCCCTTTATGTGTAAAATGACGCTTCCTTAATTGACCCCTTGTGCTTACACGTGTCGTTGATATAGCTAAATTTAAAACACGTGCTGCAATTTAATAAAATACGACTGCAAGACGCCTCCGTTATGCAACACCTCAACGCTGACTCGCCGTTGTAAAGGCTTGGTCAGCTAGACACGTGTCAACTCCATGAATTCCTTGAAAAACTATAAATATGGCCTTTAGGATCATTTAAACTCATACAATTTCCTTGATAATTATATTAATAAAGAGTGATATCTTAAGAAGGAGTTCTGTAAGTTTAAGAAGAAGTTTCATCTTAACGAAGTGATCCAAGACTTAATATCGGTAACTTTAATCTTTTGTTTTAAGTGAGTACTCTGACATTCCTTGTGCATTTCAATTATACGATATTATGCAAATTATATATATTTTGTGAACAACTTTCATCTTTAAAATTCATCTAATATCGATGATTGATTCATTGTGATATGTTTATATTTGTCCATATAGATATACTGATGAAAACGAGTATTGAAAATGATTATATTGAATATTGGAAATAACATTCGGCCTAAGGTACCTCTTTTACTCACTGACCTTCCCAGCTGGATTATCGCTGGTGTGCCCTAAACAAGGCGTTGTGACGAACAAGTTCTATTGACCTTCAACTACCGGAGAATAATACGATATTAGAGTGTACTTGGCTATTAAAATGATATGACTGAAAGAAAAAGATATTACATTTGAATTGTCGCATCCTTTCTATTTTGAGATATTTATTTCTACATAATGTCATTCACATAGAAATATAATATTGTAAATTCCTATCCATATATATCTAAGCCTTCTGTGCTTCCTTGAGTAGGTATTTATTTTATGAAAAACCTTGGAATGTCTGGAAATTAAATCTCATTCGGCTATTAGCTGATGTTGTAATAATTTTTTAGGAAATAACTAAGCTCACAGATGGGACGTAAAAGGACTATGTTGAAGATTTGGCTTTTAGAGCTCTTTTAGTTACTTTATGTAAAATGTTTGGTTTATCAGATAGAATATGTAATAGGTTATAATTGTCTTAAGTTGTAAACTCGTTGTTACTTATATAAAGTTTCCTTTTAGAAAGCTCTGATGATGTAATTCCTTCATTTTCAGTAGTTTATGATTCATGACCATGTGCATGTATTTCCGTTGCATTTATTTTAATAAATATTTTTAAATCCAGAATATTGAATGCCTTGGTGGCATGTCAAGACACTCGTTCACTACGAATTTTGGGTCGGGGTTGTGACAGGAGTGGTATCCGAGCATAGGTTATGAACCCGTAGACTACTGAACATAAGTTTCGAACGTTATAGATGTTAAGTTTCCTTACGTAGGATATAGGATTAAATATCCAACTTATGTGATAACCCTCCATATATTTTACATCTTATATAACTGTGTATATATAATTGTTCTTCTAATTTGCAATCTTAAGATAGTATAATACATCTTACGTTTGGCCATGATTGTAGATAATGACCAAGATGAGATGAACTGCGAGAACTAGTGATTCAAGTATAGATGGATTGGAAGGTGCATATAAGGTAATTGGAAGTCTAGCAAGGATTTTGGAGCATCGTATGTAATGGAGCACCAATGAATCCTGAACTAAGTAAATGTACTATTGAACTGTTCAAGAAGCTGAATCCGCCATATTTTAAAGGTAAAACTAACCCCACTGAAGTAGAAAATTGGGTGATGCAGATGGAAAAGATACTCGATGTTCTTAAGTGTACTGATGAACAAAGGGTTTCATTTGGAACGTTCATGTTACAAGGTGAAGCCGAACATTGGTGGATAATGACTAAGAGAATTTATGAGGGAAGGAATAATCCTATAGGTTGGAATGACTTCTTAGTGATCTTTTACGAGAAATAATTTCTTAAAACGGTGCAAGACCAAAAAGCAGTTGACTTCATGAGTCTGGTTCAAAGGAAATATGATAGTTAGTCAATACAAGGCGAAGTTTACTGAGTTATACCGTTTTGCACCTCATGTTGTGATAACCAATGTTTTAAAATCCAAGAAGTTTGAACGTGGGTTGAGGTTAAAAATTCACAATCGAGTTTTCATCCTGAAATTGACATCATATAATGACGTGGTGACTAGGGAAACGATACCTGAGATGGATAGTGAAGAATATAATCAAGTTAGAGAGGGAAAGAGAAAGTTTGGAGAATAAAGAGTAAGGACCCCAATAACAAACCCTTTATGACTATACCTAATACTGGGCAACCTTTTATAAAGAAACCCTTTAACGTTGATAAATGGCAACGATGCGGTAATATTCACAGAGGGCAACCATGTTATTTGGATACTGGAAGCTGCTTTGGGTGTGGCCAAAAGGGACATAAAATGAGAAATTGCACAAACCAAGGAAAGGTGCCAGCAAAGACTTTTAATGAAAATAAGGATCATGACAGACAAGCTAGAGTTTTTAATCTTTCCAATGCAAAGGCTTCTAATGCAGTAGTATCAGGTACACTTTCTATATATGCACAACCTTTGTAAGTTTTAATAGATCCTGGTTCTACCCAATCATTTGTGTTTGTACGTTTTGTTAATCACTTTCCTATATTCCCGAACCCTTGAATCATAGCATAAACGTTTCTACCCCTTCGGGTGAGTTATTGACAAGAACATTAGTATATAAGTCTTTCCCTACAGCTGTTAGTAGTCATAAACTATTCGTCGATTTGATAATTTTAGAAATAAGAGATTTTGAAGTCATTTTGGGGATGGATTGATTAGCACCGTATCATACTAAGGTAGATTGTTTTGAGAAGATAGTTACTTTTTATATTCTTAACCATCCAGAATTTAGTTTTGAAGGAACTGACATCATATCTCTGATGTGTATTATCTCTACAATGAAAGCCTATAGTTTTCTTAAGAAGGGATTTCAAGGGTTTCTAGCAACTGTTACCAGTTTACAGACGATAGAGCCTAGCTTAGAAGATATTCCTATAGTTAAATATTTTTCGAATGTTTTTCTAGACGAGTTACCCGGTCTACCTCCTAAAAGAGAAATATAATTTACCATCGGACTTATTCCTGGAATTATACCAATATCAAAACCACCTTATCGCATGTCACCTTTAGAATTAAGGGGATTAAAAGTTCAATTACAAGATCTATTAGATAAGGGTTTTATTAGACCAAGTATATCCCTTTGAGGTGATCCTGTACTATTTGTTAAAAAGAAGTATGGGATGATGAGGTTATGTATAGATTATCGTGAACTAAATAAGGTGACCATTAAGAATAAATACCCCCTACCTCGTATAGATGATTTGTTTGACTAACTTCAATGTGCACAAGTATTTTCAAAGATTGGCCTTATCATAGTTACCATATCTAGTACGAAAAGCTGATTTCAAAATATCATCTTCCTTAATCTTCAATTGGTGATAGCCTTAGGTCAGGCTATCACCAATTGAAGATTAAGGAAGATGATATTTTGAAATCAGCTTTTCGTACTAGATATGGTAACTATGAATTTCTTGTGATGCCATTTGGACTAACTAATGCACCTGCCGCTTGTATGGATATGATGAATAGAGTGTTTAGGAAATATTTGGATCAATGTGTGGTTGTTTTCATTGATGACATCCTTATTTATTTCAAAAGTATTGAGGAACACGAAAATCATTTAGAGACAGTGGTATAAATCCTTAGAATAGAGAAATTATATGCGAAACTAAAAAAGTGTGAGTTTTGGTTGCCTAGCGTCTCTTTTCTAGGACATGCCATTTTCAAGGAGGGAGTGCCAGTTGACCCTCAAAAGATCAAGGCTATACTAGATTGGCCTAAACCAACTAATGTGACGGAGATTCTTAGTTTTTTTGGATTAACACGTTATTATCAAAGATTGCTGTAGGATTTTCTAGTATTTCCAAACCTCTATCTAGATTAACACAAAAGAAGGTGAAATATGAAGGGTCTGAGGAAGTTGAGAATAGTTTTGAAGAACTTAAGAATCGATTAGTAATTTCCCCAATTTTGACTATTCCTTTTGAGACAGGGGGATTTGTAATTTATAGTGATGCTTCTAAAAATGGTTTGGGATTTTGGCTAATGCAAAATGGAAAAGTAGTAACTTATGCCTCAAGACAGTTAAAACCACATGAGCAAAATTATCCAACCCATGACCTAGAATTAGCAGCAGTAATTTTTTCTCTTAAGATTTGGAGACATTATATGTATGGTAAGACTTGTGATATTTATACCGATCATAAGATTTTAAATATGTCTTTAACCAAAAAAGAATTAAACATGAGACAAAGGAGGTGGCTAGAGTTAATGAAGGATTATGATTTGAATATTCATTATCACCCAAGGAACGCTAATATAGTAGCTGATGCTTTGAGTAAGAAGTCCATAACAAATTTATCATGCCTCATTACAAATCAAGAACCTTTGTTAAGGGATTTAAGAAGTATGGAAATATATGTACGTATTTATATCAGGAATAATCACGAATTTACGTGTACAACCTATATTGATGGAAAGGATAAAAAATGCACAAGTAAATGACCCAAAATTGAAGAAGATTAGAGAAAAAGTCATCGAAGGGAAGAAAATTGAATTTTCAATACGAGATGATATATTGAGGTTTGGAAATAAAGTGTGTGTTCCACATGATGCCCAACTAAAGAGGTAAATTTTAGAGGAAGGTCATTACTCAAGATTCACATTTCATCTCGGATGTACAAACATGTATAGGGACCTTCGAGAAGTGTTGGTGGAATAACATGAAAAGGGAGATAGAAAAATTTGTATCTCTGTGTTTGGTTTGTCAATAAGTAAAATCCAAACATCAGAAACCATCAGGATTACTACAACCCCTACCTATCCCTGAGTGGAAATAAGAACACATTTCTATGGATTTTGTGAAAAGTTTACCTAGGAGTTCAAATGGTAATGATTCTATTTGTGTTATTATTGACAGGTTAACTAAATATTCTCATTTTCTTGCCATTAAGATTACCCATTCTTTAGAAAAGTTATCTAAGTAGTACGTACGGGAAGTTATTAGGCTTCATGGACCCCCTGCTTCAATTATTTCTGACCGTGATCCTAGATTCGTGTCTCGCTTTTGAAAAAGCCTACAAGAAGTCATGGGAACCCAATTGAATTTCAGTAACACTTTTCATCCTCAAACGGATGGAAAATCTAAGAGAACCATTAAAACCTTAGAGGATATGCTTAGGGCATATGTACTTGATCTGAAAGGGAACTGGGATAATCATTTACCGTTAGTGGAATTTGCATATAATAATAGTTATCAAGCAAGTATTAAAATTAATCCATATAAAGAACTTTATGGTAGAAGGTTCCATTCTCCTTCATGTTGGGTAGAAGCTGGAGAAAGAAAATTGTTAGGACCAGAATTGATCCAGATTACAAAGAGAAAGTGAAATTTATACAAGACCGACTTCGAATCACTCAAAGTCGTCAAAAGAGTTATGCTGACAATCGACACTGACAGTTAGAATTTCAAAGAGGAGATTATGTGTTCTTACGATTATCACCAGCAAAGGGAGTAATTCGATTTGGGAAGAAAGGGAAGTTGAGTCCGAGATACATAGGACCTTTTGAAATCCTTGAAAGGATAGGAGCTGTTTCATTTATAATAGCCTTACCCTCTGAACTCTCTAGTGTGCATAATGTGTTTCACGTGTCAATCTTAAAGAAATACGTCCCAGATCCAACACGTATCCTAAGTCATGAACCTCTTTAAGTTAGAGAAGATCTGACCTACAATGAGCATCCACTAGAAAGTTTTCGATCATAATGATCAAATATTATGAACCAAGGTAATTCCACTGGTAAAAGTATTATGGCGTAATCATTCTGAAAAATCAAAATGGGAGCGAGAAGATGAAATAAAGGAGAGATATCCATACCTGTTTGAAAATTAACGTAAGTCAAGTTTGGGGACCAAACTTTTTATAAGGAGGGTAGGATGTAATGACCCCACTTTTATATGCTCAAATATAATATAGTTTGTTTTTATAATTTTGTCTCACTTATTATCTGATAAATGATGTATTATTACATATGTGATATTCTAGGTTCTTAATATGATAGAGCCTATTTTTTAAATTTGAAGAATCAAGTGTTAAATGGGTCAAATCGAAGTTTTATGGCACATCCTAAACTAAGTGATAAGTTTTGGGGTACAAAATATAAAATTATGAAACTTTAGGGACTTGGTTCCAGTTAAGAAAGTTTTAGGGACCAAAATGAAAAATAAAAAGGAGCTTTTTGTAAATAATTTTTTTTCAGGGACCTTTAAGAAATATTGAAAATATATAGTGTGAAATTACCAAAATGCCCTTAATGTGTAAAATGACCCTTATACCCTTAATTCACACCTTGTGCTTACACGTGTCGTCGATATAGTTAAAGTTAAAACACATGTCGCAATTCGGTAAAGTACGACTATAAGACGCCTCCGTTATGCGACACCTCAATGCTGACTCACCGTTGTAAAGGCTTGGTCAGCTAGACACCTGTTAACACCGTGAAATTCTTGGAAAACTATAAATACGGCCTTAAGGATCATTTAAACTCATACCATTTCCTCGATAATTATAATAAGAAAGAGTGATATCTTAAGAAGGAGTTTTGTAAGTTTAAGAAGAAGTTTCATCTTAATGAAGTGATCCAAGACTTAATATCGGTAACTTTGATATCTTGTTTTAAGTGAGTACTCTGACATTCCTTGGGCATTTCAATTATACGATATTATGCAAATTATATATATTTTGTGAACAACTTTTATCTTTAAAATTCATCTGCTACCAATGATTGATTCATTGTGATATGTTTATATTTGTTCATATAGACATACATATGAAAACGAGTATTAAAAATGAGATTATATTGAATATTGGAAATAACATTCGGCCTAAGGAACCTCTTTTACTGGCTGACTTTCCCAGCTGGGTTATGGCTGGTGTGCCATAAACAAGGCGTTGTGACGAACAAGTTCTATTGACCCTCAACTACTGGGGAATAATACGGTATTAGAGTGTACCTGGCCATCAAAATAATATGATTGAAGGAAAAATATATTGCCTTTGAATTGTCGCATCCGTTCTATTCTAAGCTATTCATTTCTACATACTATCATTCACATATAAATATATTACTGCAAATTCCTATCCGTATATATCCACGCCTTTTATTCTTGCTTGAATAGGTATCTATTTTATTAAAAACCTTTGAATGTCTGGAGATTAAGTCTCATTCGACTTTTAGCTGACGTTGTAATAATTTTTCAAGAAATAACTAGGCTCACGGATGGAATGTAAAAGGACTATGTTGAAGATTTGGCCTTTAGAGCTCTTTTTGTTACTTTATGTAAAAATTTTGGTTTATCAGATAGAACATGTAATAGGTTTTAAATTTTGTCTTAAGTTGTAAACTCGTTGTTACTTATATAAAGTTTCCTTTTAGAAAGCTCGGATGACGTAATTCCTTTATTTTCAGTAGTTTACGATTCATGACCATGTGCACGGGATAATTATTGATTTTGTTTGGTTTGGCTGTTGAATAATTATTGGTTGTTGGATAGTATATTAGAAGGAGTACGGGATAATTATTGGTTTTGTATGGTTTGACTGTTGGATAATTATTGGTTGTTGGTTTGTTGTTGGATAGTGTGTTAGAAGGAGTACATGATTATTATCGGTTTGGTTGTTGGATAATTATTGGTTTCCATAGCACATTGGCTTACCCATTTCTCCCACCATCTCTCTCCAATTAGTGTCATGTTTGCAAAACTCTTGAGGTAAGAAAAGTAACTAAAATTTTGAGCTCTAAAAAGTTACAAAACTCTTGAGCTCTAAATAGCTGCGCACGAGGTGTTCGTGCCCCTCGCGATGCCATTTGGGCGCCGTTAGGGGTGCCTACCACGCCGCGACTTATTTTAAAGCAGAAGTGTATCTATTTTTAAGATTGTGCCCTATCCTCAAACCAAGAGGCCCGTGACTGTGTGGTCAGTTGCTACGTGTTATGTTGGAGACGCACGAGGTGTTTGTGCCACTTGCGGTGATGTTTAGGGGTCGCTGGGGGTACACGCCCTCGCGAAACGTTTTCAAACCTAAGAATGCATGTTTTAAAATTAGTATCATCTCCTCAATTCGGGAGTCCCCCAACTGTGGAACCTGTTCCTACATGTTATGTTGGACGCACACGAGGTGTTCGTGCCACCCGTGGTGCTATTTGGTGGTCGTTGGGGTGTCCGCCACCCGCGACACATTTTCAAGCCTAAGTGTGTCTCTTTTCGAATTTGGTTGTATTTCACAAACACACTATGATACTATAGACAAACACTACACTATATTTGACACCTTTTCAAGTTTTCAACTCCATATATAGTCTCAGGTGGTGTCCGGAATATGAGGTGTACTACAAATCTACCGTCGACAACGCGTGGTACACCTCTCTACTGATTGAACATGATCAATATCTAATCGTGAAGCTATTAAAATTCCACGACCCTTGTGACAAGAAATTGAGTGCCTACCATTTCATAGCCCCGCAAGCTATGGATGGCTTTTTCCAGAGGTTCAAGCCTATATTTGGACAAGTACAGGAGAACCACTGCTCCAAAATAATCAACGACATAACTGTATGTCTTTTATTATTTTGGAGGTAGTGAAGGCGCAATTAATGACGCATTGGTTTATTTTGGAGCATTGGTTCTCCTCTACTTGTTCGGATACATGCCTGAACCTCTGGCGAAATTCGTCCATGGTTTGTGGGGTTTTGAAATGGTGGGCACTGAATTTCTTGTCGCAAGATTTGGGGAAGTTTAAGAGCTTCACAGTCAGATATTGATCGTGGACAATTAGTCAGGAGGTGTACCAAGCGTCATCAACGGTGGATTTGTCATACACCTCAAATTCGGGATTCATTTTCATAGTCTCTGTATGGCGTCGAGAACTTAAGAAAGTGTCAAAACTAGTGTAGTGTCTGTTTAGAGTAGCATGGTGTGTGTGTGAAATACAATAAAATTTGAAAACAACTACACTTAGGCTTGAAAATATGCCGCTGGGGGGCAGGTACCCCCAGTAGCCCTCAAACAGCATCGCGAGTGGCACGAAGACCTCATATGCATCCAACATAACATGTAACAACCGACCGCGCAGTCGCAGGGGATCCCGGTTTGAGGATAGGACACGAGTTTGAAAAAAGGCACACTTAGACTTAAAAACATAATGCCGGGGGGGGGGGACCACCAGCCATCCCAAATGGCACTGCGCATCCAACATAACATGCAACACCCGACCGTGTAGTTGTCAGACTCTCGGTTTTAGGATAGGACACAAATTTAAAAATAAACACACTTAGGCTTGAAAAAGTACGGCATGTGGTGGGAACCCCCAAGAGGCCCCCAAATAATAAAGCGAGTGATGTGGACACCTTGTGCATGTCCAATGTAACACATAGCAATCGACCGCATAGTCATGCGACTCTCGATTTGAGAATGGGACTCAATATTGAACACAGGCACACTTAAGCTTGAAAACATGCCGCGAGCTGGCTGAGACAACTAATGTACATCAAGCAGCACTGTGAGTGGCACGATCATCTCATGCGCATCCAACATAATACGTAGCAATCGGCCGCATAGTCGTGGACTCCCGATTTGAGAATAAGACCCGAATTTGAGCAGATGCACACTTAGGTTTGAAAACATAACGCGAGTGGGCCTAGACCACCAACGACCACCAAAAGGCACCACAAGTGGCATGAACACCTCGTGCGCATCCAACATAACACATAGCAACCGGCTGCGCAGTTGCGGGATTCTCGGTTTGAGGATAGGACACGAATTTAAAACACAGGCACACTTAGGCTTTAAAACGTGCCGGGGGAGCCACTACTGGCCCCCAAATAGAACCGCGAGTGGCATGAAAACCTCATGTACGTCCAACATAACACGCAATAACCAACCGTGCAGTTGCCGGACTCCCGATTTGAGGATAGGACACGAAGTTAAAAACAAGCACACTTGGGCTTGAAAACGTGCCCCAAGGGGGGACCCCAAATGGCATGCGAGTGACATGAACACCTCATGCACATCAAATATAACACATAACACTCGGCTGCATAGTCGCGGGACTCCCGGTTTAAGAATGTTAACCGATATTGAACACAAGTAAACTTAGGCTTGCAAACGTGCCGCGAGCGGGTCGAGACCACCAAAGAACACCAAACGGCATTACGAGTGGCACAAACACCGCATGCACATCCTACCTAGCACCTAGTATTTGGACGTGTAGTCACGGGACTCCCAATTTGATAATTGGACCCAAACTTGAACACATGCACACTTAGGCTTGAAACGTGTAGCGAGGGAGCGTCCCCCACTAGCGGCCCCCAAACGGCACCGCGAGTGAAACGAACACCTCATGCACGTCCAACGTAAATCATACCAACCAACCGTGCCATTACGGGATGTCCGGTTTGAGGATAGGACACGAATTTGTAAACAGGCACACTAAGACTTAAAAACGTACCCCGAGCAGGGGAGGGGGAGGGGAGGGCACCCTTAGTGGCCACCAAACGGCACTACGAGTGGAACGAACACCTCGTACATGTCCAAAATAACATGTAGCAACTAACCGTGCAGTCGCAAGACTCCCGGTTTGAGAATAGGACCTGAATTTGTGTACAGACACACTTACGCTTGAAAACGTGCCAAGTGTGGCTCGAGACTACCACTGGAACCCAAATAGAACCGCGAGTGGCATGTAAACCTCGGGTGAGACAACGTAACACTTAGTAACTAGCTGCGTAGTCGCATCACTCCCGGTTAGAGGATATGATACGAATTTGAAAACAGGCATACGTAGTCTTGAAAACACATCGCGGGGGATCGAGAACCCCCTGTGGCCCCCAAACGGTACCGAGAGTGGAAGGAACGCCTTGTGTGCAACCAACGTAAACTTTAGCAATCGATCGCTCAGTCGCGGGACTCCCGATTTGAGGATAGGACACAAATTTGAAAACATGCACACTTAGGCTTGAAAACGTGCTGCGGGGGTCGGGCACCACCAGCAGCCCCCAAACTGCACCGTGAGTGGCATAAACAACTCGTGCACATCCAACGTAACACGTAGTAAATGGACGCACCATCACGAAACTCCCGATTTGAGGATAGGACACGAATTTGAAAACAGGCACACTTCGGCTAGAAAACATGCCCGGGGGGAGGGGAACCACCAGTGGCCCCCAAACGGCACCGCGATTGGTACGAATAACTCGTGTGCATGTAACGTAACACGTAGCAACTAGCCTTATAGTCGCGGGACTCCAAGTTTGAGGATAGGATACAGATTTGAAAACAGATACACTTAGGAATGAAAAAGTTATTGGGGAGGGGGCACCCCAGCAGCCCAAAACGACATCACATGTGGTACAAACACCTCGTGCACGTCTAACGTGACATGTAGCAACCAACCTCACTGTCGCGGGGATACGAAACAAATTTGAAAAGATGCACACTTCGGCTTAAAAACATGCCGCGGGGACGCGGACACCATTAGTATCCCCCAAATAGTACCGCGAGTGGTACAAACATCTGGTCACATCCATCGTAACACGTAGCAACCGTTCGTGCAATCACAAGACTCCCAGTTTGAGGATATGACACTAATTTAAAAACATGCACACTTAGGCTTGAAAATGTGCTGCGGGGTGGCGATCACCACCACCGGCGCCCAAAGGGCACCGCAAGTTGCACAAACACCTTGTGTGCGTCCAACGTAACATGTAGAAATTGGCCTCACAGTCGCGGGACTTCAGGCTTGAGGATATGACACGAATTTGAAAAAAAGGCACACTTAGGTTTGAAAATGTGTCGTCGGGGTGTGGTGGTGGAGGGGCACTCCCAACTGCCCCCAAATGGCACCGCGAGTGGCATAAACACCTCTTGTGCATCCAACGTAACACATAGCAAGGAAAAGCAAAGTCGCAGGACTCCCAGTTTGAGGTTAGGACACGTATTTGAAAATGAGCACACTCAGGCTTGAAAATGTGCCGCTGGGGGTCTGACACCACCAGCGGCCCCCAAATGGCATGGCGAGTGGCACGAACACCTCGTGCACATCCAACGTAACACTTAGAAACTGGACGCATAACCGTGGGACTTCCCGTTTGAGGATAGGACTCGATATTGAACACAAGCATACTTAGGCTTGAAAATATTCCGCGAGTGGGCCGAGACCAATAACAGACCCCAAACGGTATCGCGAGTGGCACAGACACCTTGTGCGCATCCATTGTAACACGTAACAACCAGTCGTCTAGTCGCGAAACTCCCATTTTGATAATAGGACCCGAATTTGAACAATGACACACTTAGTAATGAAAACATGTTGTTACCTGGCTGAGACCACTAATGTCCTCCAAATAGCACCCCGAGTGGCATGAACACCTCATGCGTGTCCAACGTAACACGTAGCAACTGTTCGTGCAGTCACGGGACTCCTTATTTGATAATAGGACCCGGATTTGAACACAAGCACACTTAGGCTTGAAAACATGGCGCGAGTGGGCCGTGACCACCAACGGCACCGCGAGTGGCATGAACACCTCATGTGCATCCAACGTAACACGTAGCAACCGGTCGCACAGTCGTGAGATTCCAGGCTTGAGGATAAGACACGAATTTGCAAATAGGCACACTTAGGTTTGAAAATGTATCAGGAGGAATCCAACGGCCCCGAAACGGATCCACGAGTGGCACAAATACCTCGTGCGCGTCCAACATAACAAGTAGCAACCGTCTGCGTAGTTATAGGACTCATGGTTTGAGGATAGGTTACGAATTTGAAAATAGGCACACTTAGGATTGAAAACGTGCCAAAGGGTTGGGGTTGGGGGGCACCCCTAGTGGCCTCTAAATGGAACCACGAGTGGCACGAACACCTCATGCACATCCGACGTAACATGTAGCAACAGGCTGCACAGTCACGGGACTCTCAATTTGAGGATAGGAAACGAGTTTGAAAACAGGCACACTAAGGCTTGAAATTGTGTGGTGGGTCGGGGTGGGGGGCAGGAACCATCAATGGCCCCACACGGCACAACGATTTGCACGAACACCTCGTGTGCATCCAATGTAACACGTAGGAACCAACCATGCAGTCACAAGATTCCCGATTTAAGGAGAGGACACGGATTTGAAACTAGGCACACTTAGGCTTTAAAATGCGCAGGAGGAACCCCCCGCGGCCCCCAAACAACACCGCGAGTGGCATGAACACCTCGTGCGTGACTAGCGTAACATGTAGAAATCGTCCGCACAGTCGCGGGACTCCCGATTTGAGGATAGGATACGAATTTGAAAATAGGAATACTTACACTTGAAAATTTGCGGCAGCGCGGGGGGGGGGGGGGGACCAATAGCGACCCCAGACGACACCGCGAGTGGCACAAACATCTTGTGCGCGTCCAACGTAACACGTGAAAATCGTTCGCGTAGTCACCGAACTCCCGATTTGAGGATAGTACACGAATTTGATAACAGGAACACTTAGGCTTGAAAACGTGCCGCAGGGAGTGGGGGGTGCACTCCCAGAGGCTTCCAAACGGCAACGTGAGTTGCATGAACACCTTGTGCGTGTCCAACGTAACATGTAGAAATCGATCACGTAGTCGCGGGACTTCCGATTTAAGAATAGGACCCAATTTTGAACATAGGCACACTTAGGCATGAAAACGTGCTGCGAGTGGACCGATGCCATTAAATAAAACCTCATGCTCATCAAACATAACTTGTAGCACCCCGACACATCGTAGCTGGACTCTCAGTTTAAGAATAGAACTCTAATTTGAACACATACACTCCTAGGCTTGAAAACATCATGTGAGTGGGCCGAGACCACCACCACCCCCTAAACGCATCGTGAGTGTCATGATCACCTTGTGCGCATCTAACATAACATGTAGCAATCGACTTCTCAATTGCACGACTCTCGATTTGAGGATATGACACGAATTTGAAAACATGCACACTTAGGCTTAAAAACGTGCCTAGAAGGGGGGGGGGGTACCACCATCGGGTCCCAGCCTAAAATGCGAGTGGCATGAACACCTTGTTCACATCCAACGTAACATGTAGCAACCGGTCGTGCCGACCCGGAACTCCCGATTTGAGGATAGAACACAGATTTGAAAATAGGCACACTTCGGCTAGAAAATGTGTCGGGGGGTACCACCAGTGGCCCCCAAATGGCACCGCGAGTGGCACAAACACCTCGTGCGCGTCTAACGTAACACATAGCTACTGTCCGCACAATCGTAGAACTCCAAGTTTGAGGATAGGACACAAATTTGAAAATAGGCACACTTAGGCATGGAAATGTGCCGTTGGGGGGGGGGGGGGGGCACCAAAGGACCAAAATGACATCGTAAGTGGCACAAACACCTCGTGAACGTCCAACATAACACGTAGCAACCAACCATACACTCGCAGGACTTCTGATTTGAGGATAGGATATGGATTTTAAAATAGGCACACTTCGGTTTAAAAACGTGCCGTCAGGAGGCAGGCACCACCAGTGGCCCCCAAACAGTACCGCAAGTGGCACGAGCACCTCATGTACATCCATTGTAACACGTAGAAACCGGCCACGCAGTTGCAGGACTCCCGATTTTCGGATAGGACACAAATTTGAAAACATGCACACTTAGGCTTGAAAAAGTGACGCGGGCTGGAAGGCACCACCAGCGGCGCCCAAGCAGCACCGCGAGTGGCGCGAACACCTTGTGTGTATCCAACGTAACATGTAGCAATCGGTCGCATAGTCGTGGGACTCCAGGCTTGAGGATAGGACACGAATTTGAAGACAGTCACACATAGGCTTGAAAATGTGCCGCTAGGGGGATGGGGAGGGCACCCCCAATAGCCCCCAAACAGCACGACGAGTGGCACAAACACCTCATGTGCATCCAAAGTAATTCGTAGAAAGTGACCGTACAGTCACGGGAATCCTTGTTTTAGGATAGGAGACGAATTTGAAAACAAACACACTCAGGCTTGAAAACGTGATGTAGTGGGCGGACACCAATAGCGGCCGCCAGACGATAATACGTAGAAACTGAATGTGTAGACGAGGGAATCCTTGTTTGAGGGTAGGGCCCGATATTTAACACTGACACACTTAGTCTTGAAAATGTGTCACGAGTGGGCCGAGACCACCAATGGACCCCAAACAGTATCACGAGTGACACAAACACCTCGTGCGCATCAAGCGTAATACGTAGCAATCGACCATGTAGTCGCGAGTCTCTCTCTTTAAGAATAGGACTCAAATTTGAACAATGTCACACATGGCAGGAAAACGTGTTGTTACCTGGTCGAGATCACGAACGGCACCGTGAGTGACACAAACACCTCACGCGCATACAACGTTACACGTAGCAACTATTTGTGCAGTTGCGGGACTTCCCATTTGACAATAGGACCCGAATGTGAATACAAGCACACGTAGGCTTAAAAACATGTCGCGAGTGGCACGAACACCTTGTGCGCATCCAACATAACACATAGCAACCGATCGCATAGTCGCAGGACTCTAGGTTTGAGGATAAGACACGAATTTGAAAACAAACACAATTAGGTTTGATAATGTGCCCCCCCGGGGGGACCCCAGTGACCCTAAAACGGCTCTGCGAGTGGTCCAAACACCTCGTGGGCATGCAACATAATATGTAGCAACTGTGTGAGCAGTTGTGGGACTCATGGTTTGAGGATAGTACATGAATTTGAAAACTGGCACACTTAGGCTAGAAAACGAGTCGGGGGGGTGGGCATACCCAATGGCCTCGAAACGGTACCGTGAGTGGCACGAATGCATCATACAAATCCAGCGTAACACGTAGAAACATGCCGCTTAGTTGCGGGACTACCGGTTTGAGGATAGGACACGGGTTTGAAAACAAGAACACTAAGGCTTGAAATTGTGTGGTGGTGGTGGGGAGGGGGGGACAGTAACCACCAATGGCCCCAAAATGGAACCGCGAGTTATACGAACGCCTCATGCGCATCCGATGTAATGCATAGCAACTGACCTCACGGTCGCGGGACTCCCAGTTTGAGGAGAGGACAAGAATTTGAAAATAGACACACTTAGGCTTTAAAACGTGTTGGGGGGAACCACAATGGCTCCCAAACGGCACCGCGAGAGACACAAACACCTCGTACACGTCTAACATAACATATAAAAACTGTCCGCGCAGTCGCGGGACTCCCGATTTGAGGATAGGACACAAATTGAAATATAGGAACACTTAACCTTGAAAACGTGCCCTGGGGGGGTGGGGAGGAGGGCACCACTAGTGGCCATGAGACGACAATACAAGTGGCATGAACACCTCCTACGTATCTAAGGTAACACGTGGAAACCAGTCATACAGTTGCACGACTCCCGATTTGAGGATAGGACACGAATTTGATAACATGCACACTTAGGCTTGAAAACGTATCGTGGGGGGAGAGGGGCACTCACAGGAGCCTCCAAACAAAATGTGAGTTGTACGAACACCTTGTGCGCACCCAAGGTAACAAGTAGAAACCGACCGCGCAGTCACGGGACTCCCGATCTAAGAATAGGGTCCGATTTTGCACACATGCACACTTAGGCATGAAAACGTGCTGCGAGAGGGCCGAGACCTCCAACAGACACCTCATGTGCATACAACATAACCCGTAGCAATCATACGCATCTTTGTGAGACTCTCGATTTGAGAATATGACCCAAACTTCTGTTGGGGCCACCCACTTAGGGCGATGCGCAAAGACTTTATATGCGGAAGTAAACTATATGCCGAAATAAACTCCAATTACCTACGAGTTATCTATGTTATTCAAGAAGGAACCAATTCAAACTTTTCTTGAATTTCTAACTTAACTAAAATAGATTTTATTTTGCCAAGTCAATTAATAGTCCTATTTATTATCTTGTGTTAACTAGGTGTCAAAACAGATAATATATGATTCAATTAATTAGGTGAGTTTCTAGTATTAAACCTACGTTTTCGTATGAGGCGAAATATTGCAAATTTGTAAAGTAAAGCACGAGGTATTTATTTTACGTCGCAAAAACCCTTCCCCGGGAAAAACGACGAACTCCTCTAGGAGTTACCTAATATACTTCCACTAAAATAATAAAACCAACAGGAACGAGTTACAATCAACAAACTTGACAACTAAAGAAGATAGATGTAGCGATTATCCCACACGACCAAGACTCCTCCCTGGTTGCTTATTTTGCTCTCTCTTTAAGTTTGTCCTTGCTTGTTATTGCGTTCTACACTTCTCAGCTTCTCCCTTTTGCTCTTCTAGATCAAGATTGGCTCAGTGCCTATTGTGTTATTTTCTAGTGAAGTGATAGTGTGTGGTGTACTATCCTATATGACACACACCCACACTTAATGAATACACACCAAATTCTATGCAAAAGATTATATCTACTATATATCTTCACAAGTCTTATGTCACTCAAATAAAGTCTTCTTGACTTTCAATACAGTTTTTGAAAAACTTTCTTTTCTTTCTTTTAAACTTTGAACACTAGACTTGTTCAAATATTCACTTACAAATGTGTCTACGCGAATACAAAGTGAGTGAATATATTCAAGTGATATAAGATGTAAACAATTCCTGAAAATCACTTAAACAATCAAGTAATCATATTCACAGAATAATGACTTCAAATATATTCAATAAAATTAGACAGTCAAATATTCACAATCTATTTTTCAGAAAACAAATATTAGATTAAATCAGATTTTAATCTAAAATCTTATCAAGACTATTTTCACAAATATTTCAGATCAAATCAAAATAGTCTTAAGCATACAATAAAATAATATTCAGTTAAGATTTTAAATCTTTACATATCAGATCTCAAAAATCTTAGGTTTGACTTTCTAAACCGCCAAAAATATAAATCTGAATATTACCAAATATTTTCTGAAAAATCTGTTTTAAAACAAAATGTTTAAAAACATTCAAGATCTCACAAACAAGATACAAACATAATATTTACACACAAAATTAATTTCGAGAATAATGTGTGTTGTGTACAAATGTTAGATCTAAAGATTGATCTAAATAATACACACAAAGATGAGAGAACTCACTTACAAAAATAATATGCTCTTGAAAAAATCGTAAGTGCAGATTTAGAATGAGAGATGTCCAATCTTCATTTTAGTTTTTACAGAAATCAACACTTGAAGATGACACAAAAATATTTCTGGTTTAATCTCTCTCTCTATCGCTAAAAATTTTGATAGAGTTTAACTACAAAAATAATTTTCTCAGCTCTACAAAAATGATACACAAAGGGGTCTATTTATAGAGTGCACAAGTGTGTGCAGATTGGTGTAAAATAGGGTCACATGGACCACCAAAGAAATAAACACAACCATAGATAAAAATAGATTTGAGGGCACACAAAGAAACACAAAGTGATGTGTTAAAATTGTGACACGTGTAGTGCAAGCTGTTACACACTAACTGATCAAGAAACAAAACGTTTTATAAAACATAGTCGTTTAAAATGATTCAAGGCCAGCTATAACCATTAAAATATTACCGTTATAACAAAAATGGTACTGCATCGTCGTTTTTGAATAACAAATTAAATAAAGCTTTGGTTTTGAGTAAAACCGCGTTCGGTGAAAAGTAGTTATTGGAGCCAGTTGGAACTCAAAAAAATGTTACTGTTGAGAACAATAAAACCGACGTTGTTTTAAGGAATAAAACAAAAACCATTTTTGGTTTTAACATAAAATCGTGGGAAAAAAAAATAATATTCCGACGTCGTTTTAGCAAAAACGAAAATCAAGGGCTGGAACTATTCTCATGAGGTGAGCACGCAATTAGCTAGGGACTTAAAGCCTGCCGCGGGTCAAGTCCAAACAGGTAAGGCCAGCTTTTGGCAACAGGTAATGGGTATGGCCAGCTAGATGACAGCTAGGGACCAATAAAGCTTATAACCTAGAACTTAGGGACAAGCTAAGGTCAAATCACCAACATTTATGGCATGGGTCAAAATGCAGATGGAAAAAATTTGCCAATAGTTAAAGGCCATGCATACAATTATACATATTATGTATATAACAAGCATACATACAATATAAGCATGCATAAATACA
The DNA here is from genome assembly GCA_949130495.1 of Sambucus nigra. Taxonomy (NCBI): domain Eukaryota; kingdom Viridiplantae; phylum Streptophyta; class Magnoliopsida; order Dipsacales; family Adoxaceae; genus Sambucus; species Sambucus nigra. The sequence continues at coordinate 370,865,720 of OX422212.1, forward strand.
TATATAATCAAATAGTATATATATATATATATATATATATATATATATATATATATATATATATATATATATATATATATATATATAAGCCACATATATATAGATATATATATAATACACCAAGTTGAAGAAACCAACAGCTAATGCCAAATGAGATGACACGCGAGCATATAGATATACATATAAAATAACACGCCTGAAGCAGGATATGCACAAACAGATAATAACATGCACATGCAAATTTACATAGTATAATAAAATTTTATTTTTAACTTAAAAATATATCATTCTACAACTTTTATTGAAAAAAATATTTAGTGTCAACTTATTTCCCAAGAAATATTTTTCTTATAAAAATTTCAAATAAAGTTTTTGAACTCAAAAATAATTTTATTATGACGAAACAAAACCTTATCATAAGATATGATAAATTACATGCACATGCAATGTGGTGTCATGTCCTACGTGACAGATATTCCTATGAGCCATATAAAATGAGAATTACCTCTTTCTGATAGGGCGGACGGAATTGAGTGCTCATTTGATGTAGATGAACAAGGAGAGCTTGGCGTCGATAGGGGGACACACAATCCTAAGTACAAAAATATTTTGTCAAAATTCACGTCCAACTAGATGAAGTCCTATATAGCTAAAGCACGAAAGGCAAACCCTAGGTGTGCTCTATATTGGGGCCTTCAAACTCCCCCATTGGACTAATTTTGACAAAACCCTTGAGTACATTAAATGATATACTAAGGAAAAATAATTCCTAATATGTTCTATACAAAGGAGTATCTAACTACCCACCCATCCTAGAAAAGAAAAGACACAACGAAGGACGACCAACAAGAATACCTGAAAAACATAAATACACTTTCTGTCGAGAAATCAAGTTAGTAGCATTTGATCTATGAAAATATTAATATGACAGAATTAAATGTGCAGGAAATTATAAGACAGGATATGTATGAAGAATATCAACAACACAAGACTAGAATATGTACTCAACTCTCCCCCATTTTGGCTAAATTAGACAATGGTAAGAAGAAGCAAAAGATAAGTGTTTATAATATGCAAAATAAGCATATCCTACATTAAACATGGCTTTAAGAGATACCGGTTATTAGTAGATACCTTTATCCTAAAACCTCGGAGATCTAGTAATCAAAGTGCAGAATAAAACTAAGCAAAATATTCAAGTACATTCTTTCCAATCAAATGTTGAAGTTACTTCTGAACAAGAGTCATCATAAGGCATAGAAAGCATATCAGCAAGCTGGAAATCACAAGCAATAGTAGGAAATACCCTAATTTGCTTATGAGTTTTTGGAGCATTAAACTGGTACGAAAATCCATTAGCCTCACAATACTTGGTAACTCCATTTAGTTTAAACTCACCTCTCCCGTCATTGAATACATCTAAGGGTGTGGTGGTGTTAAAGTCCTTAACCTTCTCGTGAGGAGACTTAATGATTTTCTCACTCTCGCAAGCGTTACATACATTAGTTGGGCATTTCTTTGACTTTAAAAAATCCATTTGAGGTCTCAAGTCACAAGTCCTAATCCAAATAGGCAAAGTTTTCAAAGGTTTTTGTGCCTTTTGAAATTTAGGATAAAATTTATTTTTCAAAAATGTGTTCTTGTTAACATAAGCCCTAGACTTATTAAAGAAATGATTCCAATTATTATTAGTACGCTGCCGATAAAAATTTGTAAATCGCTTCACATTTGGGTTATGACTTTTAAAATGAATACCTTTCTTGCGATTATCAAGGCATTCCCAGTTTTGGTGGCCAAATACATCACACCTAGTACAAAAATTACTAGAAGTAGGTCGGTCATATTTGTGGTGTTTTTCCTCTACATGCTTGACAGATTCATTACGAATAAATGGTTTAGGAGGTCTATAGGGCCTCTTAGCCGGAGGATAATATTTTGATGTAGATGGTCCTACAAATTTCTCTATGAAATATTCAATGTCACTTTCATAATCACTTTCAATTAGAACTTGTTTTCCTTTATCCTTTTCAGACAACTTACTATCCAACGGAAGAGACATTTTTTCTTGGGCTTTTACAAATAAGATTGGTCTACTCGGATCAACTTTTTCAAGAGGACCCTCATATAAAAATCCTCTAGTATCACCCTTATATCGTTGTTCAGCAAGCAATTTGTCAGGGTCAAAACATTTTATATTACGACTACGACACATTTTGAAAGCTGTTTCACAAACTTGTTTGGATTTTTCAACTTGCAAAAGCGCTTCATTATATTTTTCTTCAAAAGAAGACAAATTTTCATTTAAAGCCGTAATCTGACATTTAAAATCAAGTGACTGTTTTCAAAATCAGTTTTGACATTGTTCATTTCAATGGAATTTTTTTGAACAATCTTATATTGATTCTCTAAGGTCTCACTAAGCATTTTAACCAAATTCGATAATTCTTATCTATTCTGCAAAGTCTTGACATACAATTTCGAGTAATCATCATAACTAACAAAATTTTCATGCTCATTAGTGTCCGTGTGTGAATTGTTTCTATCACCAAATTCAGTATCATATACGACACGTTTAGCATCAAACGGAGCAGTTATTTCAAGCATAGAAGGTTGACTAGCTAATAAAGATTTAGCAACATCAATTAAATCAAGCACTTCATCAGATTCAGAATCAGAATCATTTTCGGAACCAGTCATTCCTGCTAAGTACACGTCTCCACAACAATCATACTCTTCTCCAAAAAAAGCAAGGTAATTTGGTTCAGAATTTTCAAACCTAAGTAATTGACTTGAATCATCCACTGATAACAAGGTAAAACGAGTTTGACAAAAGTTTTGGAAAATGATATTTTTAAAGTCTACCTCTGATACCACTTGTTGGGGCCACCCACTTAGAGCGATGCGCAAAGACTTTATATGCGAAAGTAAACTATTTGTCGAAATAAACTCCAATTACCTTCGAGTTATCTATGTTATTCAAGAAGGGACCAATTCAAACTTTTCTTGAATTGCTAACTTATAATAAATATATTTTACTTTTTAAAGTCAATTAATAGTCCTATTTATTATCTTGTGTTAACTAGGTGTCAAAATTGATAATATATGATTCAATTAATTAGTTGAGTTTCTAGTATTAAACCTACGTTTTCGTATGAGGCAAGATATTGCAAATTTATAAAGTAACGCACGAGGTTTTTTTTTTTTACGTTGCAAAAACCCTTCCCAGGGAAAAATGGCGAACTCCTCTAGGAGTTACCTAATATACTTCCACTAAAACAATAAAACCAACAGGAACGAGTTACAATCAACAAACTTGACAACTAAATAAGATAGATGTAGCGATTACCCCACACGACCAAGACTCCTCCCTGGTTGCTTATTCTTCTCTCTCTTTAAGTCGGTCCTTGCTTGTTATTGCGTTCTACACTTATCAGCTTCTCCCTTTTGCTCTTCTAGCTCAAGATTAGCTCAGTGCCTATTGTGTTATTTTCTAGTTAAGTGATACAAATGGAAAGGCGAGTGGCATGAACACCTTGTGCGCATCGAATGTGACTTGTAGCAACCGATCGCGTAGTCACGGGATTCTCAATTTGAGAATAAGACCAAAATTTCAACATAGGCACGGGTAGGCTTGAAAACGTGCTACAAGCGGACCGAGACCAACAACAGACCCCAAACGGCAGCACGAGTTGCATGAAAACCTCATGCACATCCAACGTACCATGTATCAATCGACCACGCAGTCGCAAGACTCCCGATTTGAGAATATAGGGCCCAAATTTGAACACAAGCACATTTAGGCTTGAAAACGTAATGCGAGTAGGCGATGACCATCAATGGCCCCTAAATGCATCGTGAGTGTCATGAACACCTCGTGCGCATCTAATGTAACACATTGTGACCATACGCACAGTCGTAGGACTCTTAGTTTGAGGATAGGACACGAATTTTAAAGCTGGCACACTTAGGCTTGAAAACGTGTCGCAGCGGGGCAGACACCCCCAGTGGCTCCCAAACGACACCGCGAGTGGCAAGAACACCTCATTCACATCGAATGTAACACGTAGAAATTGGCTCTACGGTCACGAGATTCTCGATTTGAGGACAGGACACGACTTTGAAAACAGGCACACTTAGGCTTGAAAACATGTCACGGAGGAGAAGGCACGACACGTGTCCCCTAAATGACACCACAATTGGAACAAACACCTCATTCATGTCTAACATAAAATGTAGCAACTGACGGTGCCATTGTGAGACTCTAGGTTCGAGGATAGTGCACGGATTTGAAAATAGACACACTTTGGCTTGAAAACGTGTCGCGAGCAGGCCAAGACCACCAACGTCCCCGAAATGCACTGCCAGTGTCATGAACACCATGTGCGTATCCAACGTAACATGTAGCAATCTATCACGTAGTCGCGGGTCTCCCTATTTAAGGATAGGACACAAATTTGAAAACAGGTGCACTTAGGCTTACAAACGTGACGAGGGGGGCAGAAGACCCCAAACGGTACCGTGAGTTTCACGAACACCTTGTGTGTGTCAAACTTAACACGTAACAACCGACTGTGCTGTCCCGTGACTCTCAATTTGAGGATAGGACACGAATTTGAAAATAGGCACACTTAGGCTTGAAAACGTGCCACAGGAGGGGGAGTGCACCACCAGCAGCCCCACCGTGAGTGTCACAAACACCTTGTGCCAATTTCGACATAACACGTAGAAACCATTCGTATAGTTGTGGGAATCCCAATATGAGGATAGGACACAAATTAGAAAATGTGCACACTTAGGCTTGAAAACGTGTCGCGGGGGCGAGCATTACCAACGACCCCCAAATGGCACCACGAGGGGCACGAACACCATGTGCATGTTCAACGTAACCAGTAGCCATCGACCGCACAGTCGTGGGACTCTCGGTTTTAGAATATAACATGAATTTGAACACAAGCACACTTAGGCTTGAAAACGTGCCGTGAGCCATTCGAGACCACCAATAGACCACAAATGGCACAACAAATGACACGATCACTCTGTACGCATCCAACGTAATACGTAGCAATCGACAACGCAGTCGCAGTATTCCCTATTTGAGGATAGGACACGAATTTAAAAGCATGCACATATAGGCTTGAAAACGTGCCGCCGAGGGAGGGGGGACCACTAGCGGCCAAGAAATGGCACCGCGAGTGGCATGAACACCTCGTGCGCATCCAACGTAACACATAGCAACTGACCGCACCATCGCGAGACTTTCAATTTGAGGATAGGATACGAATTTGAAACTAGGCACACTTAGGCTTGAAAACGTGTTGTGGGGGTGGGCACCACCAGCGGCTCCCAAATGGCACCACGAGTGGCACAAAACCTCGTGCGTGTCCAACGTAACATGTAGGAACCGAACGAACGATTGTGGGACTCCCAATTTCAGGATAGGACACGAATTTGAAAACAAACACACTAAGAATTGAAAATGTGCCGTGGGGGAAGGGGGCGGGCACCACCAACGACACCATGAGTGGTAGGAACACCTCATCCATGTCCAACGAAACACGTAGTAAATGGTCGTTCAGTCACAAGACTCCCCGTATAAGGATAGGAAATAAATTAGAAAACATACACACTTAGGCTTGAATACGTGCTGCAGGGGGCGGACACCACCAACGACCTCAAAAGGATACTGTGAGTGGCACAAACACCTCGTGCGCATCCAATGTAACACTTAGCAATTGCCCGTGCGGTCGTGGGACTCCCAATTTGCGGATAGGGTGCAAATTTAAAAACAAGCACACTTAGGCTTAAAAACGTGCCGCGGGGGGTGGGAACCCAAAACAGCACCACGAGTGGCACAAACACCTCGTGCGCATCCAACATAACACGTAGAAACACGCAAAGTACTAATGGGACTCCCGATTTGGAGATAGGACATAAATTTGATAACATGCACACTTAGGCTTGAAAATGTGTCGCGGTTGGGGGCACCATCAACGGCCCTCAGACGGCACCACGAGTGGCAAAAACACCTCGTGTGCGTCCAACATAACACCTAGAAACCAACCACACTGTTGCGGGACTCCCAGTTTGAGGATAGGACACGAATTTGAAGAAAGACACACATGCTTCAAAACTTTACACGGGGGGCCGACACCTTCAGATATTGTATACAAAAACTCCTTTTGCACATCCAAACGGCAACGTGAGTAACAAAAACACCTTTTGCACATCCAACGTAATGTGTATCAAACGGTCTCATATTCATGGGGCTATATATTTGAGAATAGGACCAGATATTGTACACAAGCACACTTACGATTGAAAACGTGCCGCAAGTAGGCCAAGACCAACAACGGACCCCAAACGGCGTCGCGAGTGGTACGAAGACCTTGTGTGCATCCAACATAATACGTACCAATCGGCCGCATAGTCTTGAGACTCCTGGGTTGAGAATAGGACCCGAATTTGAACACATGCGCACTTAGGCATGGAAACATGCCGCGAGTGTGACGAGACCACCAATGACCCCCAAATGGCACCATGAGTGGCACAAACACCTTGTGTGCATCCAACGTAATATGTAGAAATCAACCGCATAGTGGAGAACCTCTCGATTTGAGAATAGGACCCAAACAACCCGTATTGTCTTTTCCAATTAAGTATGGTCATAACTCTGGGTCGTGACCCCTTTTTTATTACAGTTAAATATGGTCACATCTTATAGCTGAGTATTTGTTCATGATTTTTTTGTTTTCAGTTCATGGACGTGACCATACTCCAAAGATATTATATTGAGTCACGACTTGGGTTCGTGACCAGTTGGAGGTATCTCAGGGCCATTGTCACGACCATTGCCCGTGACCAGTTTGAAGCCTAGTCACGCTTGGGTCACGACCCATGTTCGCGACCGTGCTCCATGATGGAAGGGTCCATAATCACCTTCTTTATTCAGGGATTTGGTTCGTGACCCATGGATTTGGTCACACTCGATTTGGTCGCGGACAAGGTCCACGACCCACAGGCCTGGTCACTTACCAAGTCTATGACCATTTGCCTAATTCGGTGTAGGATTGTAATTATTTTCTTTTCGTGTCTTGGCATTAAAAAATAAGAGGAAACTTCCTCATGATAAATACGTTAACTTTATCAAACTCGAGAAGATCTCACTACACCACAAATCGGAGATGGTCATGAATTTGGGTCGTGACCATTGCTCCGGGTCACGAATGACATCCGTGACTATTTTGGGTGTGACGAATAATGGTGGTGATGGACTTCATCCGTGACCCAAAGACACGATCACGGTCTTGTGTGTGGGACATTATTTGGGGTCATGGTTATGGGATAGGCCCCTGACTTGATTGTCATGAACCGGAGTCGTGAACAGTTGGGAAATTGGGTCACGAACTTGTTCCATCATCAATTGTGATCACACATGACTAATGGTCATGTCCAAACTTATTGTTTTAAAACTAAAATAAAAAGATGGTCACGGTATGTTTTTATTTTATTTTTTAGAAAATTGGGGGTCACGACTTTGGGCCGTGGCCATACCCATTTAATAAAAAAATCGAAGAAAAAACCTGTATTTGGCAAACTGGGAGTCTCATGACTATGCGGTTAGTTCCTACAAGTTATATTGGTCCTGTGCGAGGTGTTCGCGCCCCTTACAGGGATGTTCGGGGGCTATTTTGGGTTCTCCCCCAGGGGCATGTTCCCAAGCCTAAGTCTGCTTATTTGCCTATTTGAGCCCTTTTACCAAATTAGGAGTTCGGTGATGAAGCGATCAGTTCCTATGAGTTATATTGATCCCCTGCGAGGTGTTTGTGCCCCCCACAAGGCCGTTCAGGGGCTGTTTTGGATTTTACCTTGGGGGCATGTTTCCAAGCCTAAGTCTGCTTACATGCCTATTTGAGTCCTATTACTAAACTGGGAGTCTCAGGACTATATTGTCAGTTCCCCCAAGTTACATTGGTTCTGAGCGAGGTGTTTTTGTACTTTAGGGGGCTGTTCGGGAGCTATTTTGGGTTTTCCCTCTGTAGGGACATGTTTTAAAGCCTAAGTCTTCTTATTTGCCTATTTTATTCCTATTCCTAAATTAGGAGTCTCTTGACTATGCGGTCAGTTCTTACGAGTTACATTGATCCGGTGTAAGCTGTTCGTGCCCTTCACGGGGCCGTTCGGGGGATGTTTTGGGTTTTCCCCTAGGGGCATGTTTCCAAGCCTAATTCTGCTTATTTATCTATTTTTGTCCTATTTATAAACTGTGAGTCTCATGACTACGCAATCAGTTCTTACGAGTTACATTGGTCACGTGCGAGGTGTTCGTGCCCCTCTTGAGGTTGTTCGGGGGCTATTTTGGGTTTTCCACTAGGGGTATGTTTTCAAGCCTAAGTTTTCTTATTTGAAAATTTTAGTCCTATTACCAAACTGAGATTCCTATGACTACGCAATTAATTTCTACAAGTTACATTGGTTCCGTGCGAGGTGTTCGTACCCTTCATGGGGCCGTTCGGGAATTAGTTTGGGTTTCCACTTAGGGGAATGTTTGTAAGCCTAAGTGTTCTTATTCACATACTTTAATCATATTCCTAAACTGGGAGTCCTATGACTTTGTGGTCAATTTCTACAAGTTACATTGGTCCCGTGTGAGGTATTTGTTCCCCTCACGGAGCCGTTTGAAGGCTATTTTGGGTTTCTCCATAGTGGGATGTTTCCAAGACTAAGTCTGCTTAATTTCCTATTTTAGTCCTATTCGCAATCCAGGAGCCCTATGGCTAGTAGTCATTTACTACAATTTACATTGGTCCCGTGCGAGACCATTTGGGTGCTATTTTTGGGTTTCTCCGTAGGGGCATATTTCAAAGCCTAAGTTTTCTTATTTTCCTATTTTAGTCTTATTCCCAAAATATGTGTCTTGTGATTATGTGGTCGATTCCTAAGAGTTACATTGGTCCCGTGCGAGGTGTCCGTTCCCTTCACGGGGCCATTCGGGGGCTATTTTGGGTTTTTCCCTAGGGGCATGTTTTTAAGCCTAAGTGTGCGTGTTTGTAAATTTTAGTCCTATTCCCAAATTAGGAGTCCCGTGACTATGCAATCAGTTCCTATGAGTTACATTGGTCTCGTGTCAGGTGTCTATGCCCCTCATGGGACCGTTCTAGGTCTGTTTTGGGTTTCCCCCTAAGGCATGTTTCCAAGCCTATGTCTAATAATTTTCCTATTTTAGTTATATTCCAAAACTAGGAGTTTCGTGACTATGCGATCATTTCTTAGGTGTTACATTGGTCGCGTTCGAGGTGTCTGTGCTCTTCACGAAGCCGTTCGTGAGCTATTTTGGGTTTTCCCTAACGGGCATGTTTTCAAACCTAAGTTTTCTTATTTGCCTATTTTAGTCCTATTCCCAAATCGGGATTCCCGTGACTATGTGGTCAGTTCCTACGAGTTGCACTAGTCCCGTGCGAGGTGTCCATGCCCCTCACGGGGCCGTTCAGAGTATGTTTTGAGTTTTCCCCATAAGGGCATGTTTTCAAGCCTAAGTCTGCTGATTTTCCTATTTTAATCCTATTCCTAAATCGTGAGTCCCATGACTACACGATCAGTTCCTATAAGTTACATTGATCTCGTGTGAGGTGTCTATTCCCCTCACGGGGCCATTCATGGGCTGTTTTGGGTTTTTGCCTAGGAGCATATTTTTAAGCCTAAGTTTGCTTATTTGCCTATTGTTATCCAAAATCCGAGAGTCCTATGACTACGTGGTCAGTTTTTACAAGTTATATTGGTCCCGTTCGAGGTAGCCGTGCCCCCCCACGGGGCCATTTGGGATTTTTTTTGTTCTTTACCATAGGGACATGTTTTCAAGCCTAAGTTTGCTTATTTGCCTATTTTAATTCTATTACTAAACTGGGAGTCTCGTGACTACGCGGTCAGTTCTTACGAGTTACGTTACTCCCGTGCGAGGTGTCCGTGCTCCTCATGGAGTCATCTGGGGTCTGTTTTAGATTTTCTTCCTAGGGACTATTTTGGGATTGTGGGTTATATTATAGCAAATGATTAAATTAACTCGTAGGATATGAAACAGAGTCTGATGATTATGGGTTATATTATAACAAATGAGCACTAAATTAACCATTATATATTAACAAAACATTTAAAAAATTATGCATATCAAGAATATAAAAATGTGAGTTAAATTAAAAAATACCTAGTTCATGTGATCTATTAAAGCAATGACGAATCGAGAATCAATCATGAAAACCAAACATGACACCATGGAAACAGAAAACGGGGAAATTGTGCTGAAAAAGCGCGAGATGGAAGTTGATTTAAAAAGGTGCAAGTTAGAGATTGAACACCTGAGAGAGAAACTCACCCACGTTAAAGATGATAACGAACTATACCTCATACGAGAAAATAGGGATCAAGAGAAATACAATAGTCTACCAGAGAAAGACAATGTTGCGCAATTGATGCATGCCAAAACTAGAGTTAAGGATGAGACTGAAGCCTGGACAATCAAATTCGAAGACTTGGCGCTTGGTGTTTGATGTTTAGAACAAGACGTCAATGCATTGCCGTGTGCAGAGTCAAAGATGATAAATGTGGGGGGTTCCAGGGCCAATTTGGTCCAAGCATATACTTAGGAGACTCTATTCTCAAATCGGGCGTCCCCTGCGAGATAGTCGTGCCCCTAAATATTATTAATTCAATCTAAACATTTATATATAAAAATGAAGCACTAATATAACATCAATATCATAATATAATAAATTTTGAATACAAATCGGATTGTCAAGGGACTATATAATAATATGATATATATAAGATTGCCAATGGTAAAATAATATTTTGATACTCAATCTTTCTCTAAATCAACTAAAGAGCCTTCAAATTATGGTTATCATTAGGAGAAGACTATAACTCTTTAGGAGCCTTTAATGTGTCTACTTGAGTACTCATACCCATTGGTTCATGCACAATAATGGACCAATTACCATCGTTTATGCACTTCGAGTTGAATACATTCTTTACGTTCTTTAACGCCCTTTACCTGATTATTAGATATTCGAATTCTCTCCCTCATCCACTCTTTGTATTTGGGAAAGCCATTATATAATCTTCAAAATACGATTATTATGTATTAATAGGCTGAAACAAAGGTATATTGAATACAAGAACGCACAATTCATTATTCAATTAAATTATTCAACACAACTTAATCTTAAATTAAACAAATTAAAATAGCTTAAATAAACAAAATATTATTACAACTTGTTCTCAAATATTACAAGTTGTCAAACATTTTTCATGGCATAGACTTGACCAAAGAATGAACTAGCCAAGTGATAAAATATTTTTCTTTGTATTTCATGTATTTCCCTTATTCACTGTCAACGTGCATAGACATATCTTCGCAACCGTTGTATATTTCGTCAACCATAATCTGAGCCTCACTCATTTGCAAAGATCGACTATGTGCCGAAGTTCTGAAAATTACAGAGATGGGTGTGCACATGTCAATAACCCTACTATTGTTTAAGTCCTTGAAATAGTATTGCTCTCCATAGTCACCATGAGTGGATGACGATGATCCATGGCATGTGGTAGGTGGAGGCATTGGGAAGGGGAATATTGAAGGAGGCAGTATTTTTTATGGGAATGTTGAAGGAGGCTATATTTTTTATGGGAATGTTGAAGGAGGCAAGATTTGCGAGGTGAAACCTAGAAACGTAGGATAGGGAAAACCTTGAGGAGGAATCGGGGGTTGAAAAACTTGTGTAAACAAGTACATAAGGTGATTTATTTCACTTGTACAAACTCCCAAGTTACTTTTAATCTCGTGTACATCCTCAACTATTAGAAACTGACTTTCCTCTTGGCTCAAGATATGATTCTTGATCAAAGAAATCTCACCCATGAGAGGTACATTGTGTTTTAATTTGTTTTTTGGCATATGTGATCCCACACCTCTCATCCTCCCTCTTTTGTCAGGTCCAAAGGCTTGGGTCAGAGCACTATTTTCAATGTCATCGTAAAGGCTCGAACCAGACTAACTGCCAGTGGCCTCGATCGATTCCAAAGTCTCAGTTAAGTATGGTGGGAATTTATTATCTTTGTTCCGTCGATAATGCATGTACAAATTGGCCCGATTATTTTTTTTCGGGCATTTGGACCGTCTTTTGTCCTATCTGACCATTCACTCTTCAAATCTTCATAGGATATGGAGCCGAGTCTGTGGATATCAATTGTTTTGCCTAGTTTTGTTTATTATTCTCTCTCTAGAACAACTTATTGTCCATCACCTCATTTTTTAGAAATTTTTTCCATTGATCAATCAATATTTTAACATTTGGAGGTACTTTGTCTATCAGAGCCAACATGTCGCATCTCGATGCACCCTTTGGGAAATGTCTCTGTCGAAGGTTTTTCTGATCTGTTCTCAGCTGCTCATCAACCCATGAAAGAATCTTTTTCTTTTAATGGAAGGGGAATGAAAAATGCTTGCATAGTTGTTCATAAATGTCATCCTTGATGGCTTGATCAACTTCATTCCAATTATCTTCTTCCCTAACTCCCACATTTTTTTCCCAAGCGACAAACACTGGGATTTAAATCTCTAGAGGTCATTTTTATCACTAATGGGATTATTCCCTAAAGGGGAGAACCCAATGGGATTATTCTCATTTGATCGGGAAGTGTCGGGTGCACTGGGTGGGGGCGTTGGAGTAAGAGGGGTTTGTTGCCTACTCGTAGTTGGAGTAGTGGAGTGAACCAATGGTGGAGTAGAGAATTTCTCACCATGTGGTTATAAGAATTATTGTTGGGGTGCAGGAGATGAGAATCTTGGTTGGGGTGTTGCCTCATCACTTAGTACGTTCTGTCCATTGCCACTCGACATTAACTAAAAAAAAAAATAAGTGATGAAATCATTATAATAATATTAAATTATAATTAACTAATCAAGTTTATGACTATATATATGTATCTACTTTCTCATAATAAGAGTTTAAAATATGTTCAATGTGTCTGATCTCCATCTATTCAGTATTAGTTTTTAAAACCTATGGATTTTTGCACGTGGCCAAGTAGGAGGAAGTGTATTTATGATTTATGTATAGATGTCCATGACATGAAGTTAGAATCCCATCTTCTTCAACTTATTGGCAAGATTCAATTTAGTGTGCATATGTTGCAAGACATCACAATCTTGGTCAATACTCTTTGTACGTAGATATATCAACAATGGGTGAATATTTTTTTATCTTCTCTAATAGTGTAAGAAAGGTCAGAGCTATGTCAGGATCATGTATGCAGAATATATTCTTCATAACATCATCCCAACTTTTGGGTAGGAAAAAGAGAACACGATCGAACAAGTACTCTTGCTGGAAATGAACTCCACGATTTGCAAGGTAATTAAACTATTAGATCTTCTTATTCCCATACTTGTAAATAGTCGTACCCTCTAAATGGCGCGCTCTAATAAATGAGGTTTAAGTGCGGTCCAATTGGAACCTTTTGTATTCTTGTTGCAAGTGATTATCACCGTGCCTAATTTTTCCTAAGAAAAATATATGGGGGTGTGAATATGGGTTCTACAAGTAATAGCTCTAATTAATCATTAACTAGTTATTATTTTTCAACCGATCCAATTTAATTTTATCTTATTTTAACGTATGAGTCATATTCGAATCCCGTGTGTGGGACGCCTCACTGAAGTGAAACCTAAATAAGGAACCCCCCGATACACTTACATTTAGATTAGGCAATTGTTAAGACAAATTTTGTTAGGATTTATTATGAGAGACTGTAGAAAGAGTTTAAAAGTATATGTGTACTATCAATCCAAGCAACTAACTTCACTATCCAATAACCAAACCAACAACTAACAACCAATAATTATCCCGTACTCTATCTATAGTCAACATGATAAAACACATACCAATAGTAATAATATGTCAAGTAAGGGCTTATATATGTTCTTACATAAGAGAGGCATGTAATTAATTTAAGTGTGTTACATCATAAGGGCTCATATATATTCTTACATAAAAGAGACATGTAATTAACTTAAGTGTGTTCCATCATACAGGATCATATATGTTCTTGCATAAAAGAGAAATGTAATTGCCTCAAGTGTGTTACATCATAAGGTCTCATATATGTATCAAGTATCATACTAAGCATAGGGTACAATCCTACTAAGCATGCGTAATTTTTAAATTCACTAACTCTAAATTTAAGTTCATCTATTACACTATCAAATACCAATCGTCAAATTCTACAAATGGTGTCCAAATCTTAAATGTCAATTTTCTCATGTTTTCGATTTTAGCGTTTAGGATTTAGAGCTTATAGTTTTCAATTTACAATTTAGGGCATATGATTTATGATTTATGGTCAACGTTTTAGGGTTTAGGTTTTAGGTGTTTGATCATTAGGGTTTATTGATTTGGGTTTACGTTTTAGGGTTTAGTAAGTGGGATTTAGGGTATTTTCCACTAATTTTAAACTTGAGAAATTTTTTTAGTCATTAGGGTTTAGGGTTTAGATCTTCGGGTTTATTGATTTGGGCTTGAGTTTTAGGTCTTAATAAACAGGGTTTAGAATTTTTTCACTAATTTTAAACTTGGGAAAATTTTCCATTAATTAGGGTTTAAGAACTGAAAATTCAAAATTAGTTAAGAAATTTAGATATTTGGGTACACACACACACACACACAATGACACATACATACACACATACATATACGTACACATATTATGCACACACATACACATACATTCACACACATCCATAATATATAATACAAACACAGATATACACACATACATACACATTTACATTTATATATATATATATATATATATATATATATATATATATATATATATAGAGAGAGAGAGAGAGAGAGAGAGAGAGAGAGAGAGAGAGAGGCAGACCTGCTTATAGAGAGAGAGAGAGGTTGTCCTACAAAGATAAAGAGGTTACCGAATAGAGATTTTGGCAGGAGGGAGAGAGTGAGAGTTCGAGAGTGAAATGGCGTTGGGTTTTGGGGGTCTTTATTTTAAGGCGGTGGTAATGGACCTTGATCGTGACCACAAATAGTGACCAATTAATCTTTTAACGTCATCATCATGGTCATGAAATAATCACGGACTTAGACTGTGACCATAGTGATGACGTGGAAAAAATAATTGGACACGATTTATGGTCACGATCAAGATTCGTGACCAACAACCATAACTAATTTAAAATGGTCATGACTTTGGGTTTTGCCCCTATCAACTGAAAACTTTAACTTGGATATGGCCTTGGTCATGGTCATGGTTATGGACGGACCACAACTGTGATCACTGTGGTTACAGTCTGTAGTTGTGACCATATCTAGTTTTTGGCATGGTGGTGAGTGGTCATGGACTTGGTCACGGGTTCTTTAACTCTAGTCATGATCCTGGGTCGTGACCACCCGGTCGTAGTCCTGGGACGTGACTGATTTTTCGTGACCATTTTTTATTTTTAGTGTAGTGTCTGGTCATTGAATAAAATTCTTGGGGGGTAAAGACCATCCAAGGTCATCTGCCTTTCTTCTTGGCTATATAACTTAAACCACCTCATTTGTCACGAGGCTAATTTACTAAACCCCCTTATTTCGACAGACTTAAATGATTTGGAAGCATCCACCTCTAAGGTTATAGACAAGGAGGTAATATCCTCCTCCTTTGAGTCATTAGATATCTTATCCATTCCTGCTGCTAAATTTCTGCCGATGCAATGACCCCAAGAGAAAAGTTATGGATATGATATTTTTTAATTCGGGCCCAAGTTCTCCCCCTTCTTTCTTGATGATAAAAAAAGAATATCCTTCTCGGCTTGTAAGTGTGAAAGATGAAGTTAGGTGTCTTGGTAACCCTTTGGCGATTGGGGACTCCCCCACTAAGGAAATGGACCCCCCTTACAAGAAGACAAAGAAGGACAAAGCTCCCCCTTCTGTTACTATAAGGAAGGATGTTACTGACAAGGGCAAAACTGTTTCCGACACTATTTTTGGTAGCCCCGACTTGGTTCATGGCCTGATTAGGTTGGCCCGCCTTCCTGCTAATAGGAGGCTTCTGCTGGTCTGACTCAAGATAGGCTGGTCGAACATTCCATCTATACCACTTGTCTTATAAGTTTGTTTTTTTACTTGTTTGTTCTTCTTAACATCATGATTGTGGGATTTTAACTTCCCTTTTACTATTCTTTGCAGTTTTTAGTTGACTATACTCAATTATTAGAGAGTGATGCTGCCCCTAAGAAAATCCCCCCATAATGTGGAGATAATTCTGGATGAGGTGACTAAAGCCTTAGATATGGCTTGGGCAGTCGGTGAAGCCGAGGTCGCTAAGTTGGAGAATCTTGATCAGAATGTCGAGGGCTTGGAGGTTGCCAATGCCAAACTTAATAAGAAGACCAAGGAGTGCACTGACCTATTGCTGCTGCCAAAAGGCCATGGACTATGATGAGAAGTTCATGGTTGAGGTTGATAATGCTAAGACCAAGGTTGAGGAGGCCATGGATGGGTTTACATAAGCCAGATATGTTTCCTTAACTCACGACTGAGATATGGCCTTTGTTAAGGCTCAATTGTAGATTGGATAACTCATGAAGGTATTCTTAAAAAATTATTGGGATGAAGCCCTTATCAAGACTGACATTTTGAGGACTTCAAGATATTTATAGAGGGTAATACAGGTCCGTTGCCCTGTTTGAATCTATAATGACAATGTTGATGATGAGGGATTGCTTAGCGATCAGTCTGTTGGCATTGAGGTCACCAATGTTGGTGTTGATCAGCAGAAGCAAGTCGACGCTTATCAACATGTTGAAAATATAAAAGACAAATCTCATGCTATTAAGGTTCTCTAGCAGGTCAACGATCCTCAAGATGTCGAGAAGGATAAGGACGGGGCCAACCATTTGGAAGACATGGCTTCTATTAAGGCTGTCAAGAAGGAAAAGGTGGGAGAGAAAGCCACTGTGGGCTCCACTTAGATATAAGAGATATTTTATTTGTCTTCTTTCAATTCATGATGTAGGGGTTCTCATCATTGACTTTTCTTAATGAAATTCAAAGTTTAAATCAACTTTATTTGTTCATCTATCTTAAAATATTCTTTGCATTTTTTTCTTTTGCCAATCTTGAATGATCCATCACTTGTCCTTGCACTTTTTCAGATTGATTCAAGATGTGCATGACCGATCACTGCTCATCATGACTTTAAAGAGAGGTGTGCAAGAATTCTTGCCTCCATTTATGACGACATCGATGACCTAAACTAGATATTGGGTTTTGACACGTCTTGGCAAGTAAAAGAAGTTTACTTTAATCTGCGTTGACTTTTCTATCAGGATGTGGAGATCTATGCTATCTATCATGACATACTTTGTGTAAACAAAGCATAACCAGTTTGAGGGCTAATTTTGACAAGGTTATGGCCTAGATGACTAAATCTATAAGTCTCACAAGAAGTTTGCCAATATTGAGTCTATGCACGCCAAAAGAACTTCCATTTTACAAATCGACCTCTTGGGAGCGAGAGAGGTCGCTATTCTTCTTGAGAAGGCAAATAATGACTTAAGAGCCACGTTTAGGGGTTCCAAAAATTATTTACCATATGAGAAAGTAGGTGAGGGGGATTCAAATGAAAACATTCATCTAAGGGAAGTGGTGGAGATGACCAAAAAGTCTTTGCATGATAAGGAGGTGATTATTAAAATTTTATCCGAGAAACTTGATCGTCTCAAATTTCAATTCCATAAGCAACCTTTCCAAATGTGGAATGTTGAATATGATGAGGATCTTTTCAATTATGATGTTGCCTTAAATGATAGTCAGAAATTTTCCTATGTGAATGGTTGACTTAATGCCTTAGTTTTTGCAAAAGTTCCAAAGGATTCCCAATTAGGGTATTGGTATGACCCTGGATGGCCCAATTTCCATCTCCCCCTTACAGACTTGATGCTTCATGGATCCAGTGTAAGCCATTCTGATTAATTTATAAAGAAGTATTTGGGCAACCATGTCCTTGATGGGGATGATGAACTCCGCCGACCACTTCACTTAGTCATTAAGGTGATTCCAGGAGGTCTATCATGGGTTAGAAACTTGGCTGATACCGTTAGGCTCCCTGGGCCAACTGAGGAATCCGAGTCCCCCAGGGTTAGGTCACCCAAGTCACACAAGTGACTCATTTACTTATTCGTTGTAAATTATTAGTAATTTTTAATTTCCTTATAATAGTTCGAAGTATTAATGGAATTTTAAACATTTTGATTTCCCTTATATTGTGTGGTCCATGGTCATACCTTTTAGGTGATGTCATCATATTATACCTTAGGCCTAGAGCCTGAAAAATAAGAATATATTTGTTTGTTGGGTCGTCTCCTAGTTAAGGTTTTTTTGACCTGATCAGTACTAGGTGCCTAAGGTTTCCCCATGGGATTTTCATCTTCTATGAGCAATTTTTTATGTTTTATTGAATGACAAAACCATCAAGTTTTGTTTGGTCATTAGTCAAAAAACCAATCGGTCTTAAAAGAAGTGTCCCTACTTGGGGACCAAATTGTGCTCACTGGTCGACCACCCAATCGGTCTTGAAAAAGACATTTTAAAGAAGATTAACATATGGGTGATAGATAATACCCCGGACTCAATCCATTTGATTAATCAATCTTTTTTATTAAATATTCACTGCCTTCCACTTTGAACAATGCAAAACGATAAAAGCATAAGTTCTGAAACTGGATCATTGATTAAATTCTGTTAAAATGAAAATGTGAAAAAAGATAAAAAAAACTGAAATGAGTTCAATTAAAAGTAAAACTTCTTGAGGTTGGATGTTTTCCATGCTTGGGGAACCTTCCTCCCCTATATTATTTCTATGTGGTACGCTCCTTGTAGGTTCTATTTGACTACTTTGGATAGACCTTCCCAATTAGGCTTGAGCTTCCCATTTGAAGGCTTTTTGTATTGCCCAACTGTTATACTGCTTGGCTAACTATTATTGGTCGAAGGTAATATTTATAAGGGCCAAATCTCTCCTTTGATTTTCCAAGTCAAGCTCAGCTCTGATCGCTTCGCTGTTGAGACCTTGGTCTACTAGGGAGGATTTCATGATCGACAGACTTGTTTCCAATGAAATGATAGCTTCTATCCCATTAGATAGGGTAAATGGTGTTTACCTCGTTGATATCCTAACCGTAGTTTGATATTCCCAGGGAACGTGGGAAAGATGGTCGACCCATGTGACGTTTGCTTTTTCCAACCTCTTCCTTATCCCATTGAGGGTTGTCTTGTTGGAAGCTTCTACTTGTTGATCTAGAGGTAGGCCACTGAACTATAGTAGTTCCTAATCTTGTTCTCGTAGTAGAAATTTTAAAATAGGCTACTCTCAAACTGTGTTTCGTTATCTGTTATAATGATCTGAGGAATGCTAAAACGTGTTATGATGTTCCTCCAAATAAATTTGGCCATGTTAACATCTCAGATGTTTTCAAATGGTTCCCTTCAACCCATTTAGAAAATTAGTTTGCGCCAACCAAGAGGAACTTTCTGTTTCCTGACATCAGGGGTAGCAAACCAACAATGCCCAATCCCCATTGTTCAAAAGGCCAAGGACTTCTAAGGGATTTTAGGTAACTAATGGGCTAATTCAATAAAGGTGAACGGGTATAAAAGTTTTTTCACTTCCGGACGTATGCGAATGCATTTTATTGCATATATAGGGCCACCAGTGTCCTTCTTTCATATCTCTTAATGCCAGTGATTTTCCCCTTGTATAAATTTCAAATTTCCCCTTGTGTATCTCGTTGAGGGTTTGATTGACGTCATCTGGGTGAACGCATTATAAGTACGGTCCTAAAAAAGATCACCAATAAATTTTTTCATTTATAGAAAAATGGAAGCGAGCGACCTTTACCCTGATCTTATGCGATTCCTTCTTATCATTGAGTAAAATAACTTCTTTAAGGTAGTGCACTATCGGATCCATCCATCTCGGGGCCTTGCCAATGGTCATAACCTACTTGGTCAGTTTTCTCTGGTTGATGTTGGGATGATTGCGATACTCCATTTAAATTGTTCACTTGAGATCTCCTTTTATAGATGAAGCAAGTGTGGCCAAGGTGTCCACATAACTATTATTCCCTCTTATGAATTATTGTATTTGTACATGTTTGAACTGAGCGACTTAGTGATGGGCCACTTTTAAGTATCTAGACATTCACTGATCCTTGGTGTTATAGTCTCCTGATATCTAATTTGATACCAACCTTAAGTCAGAAAAGATTCCAAGGTGATGCGCGCCTAAGGAAAGTGCCTTCTTCAAACCGTCGATCAATGCTTCATACTCTGCTTCATTATAAAAGGCTTAAAAACCTAAGCGTATTACCTGCTTGAGTATAATGCTATATAGAGATACCAGTAATATTCCTACACCTTCCTCTTGGAATTAGAGGCTTCATACACATAAAAGGCTCATTTCTCCCCTTCTTCGATCATTTGTTGGACATCCCCCTTAATTATGGTGGTAACTTCGCTTGCTACCTAGTCGTTGGAGAATTTAGTGACAAAGTCAGCTAGGACCTGCTCCTTGATCGAGATCTAAGGATGGTATTAGAGGTCAAACCTTCCCAACTCCCTTAAACATTTGGACATTCGTCCAGATAGGCTGGCCTTTCAAAGAACTAGCTTTAGAGGGAATGAAGTTAGGATGATGTTTGTGTGCTACTCAAAGTAATGTTTCAACTTACGAGAGTATAACACCAGCACATACACAATTTTTTCTAGGGGATCTATCTATTTTCGTTGTTAAGCAAAATTTTTCTCGTGTAATAGATGGGATCTTAGATTCCTTTCCTCTCACAAACTAGAGCGGATGTGGCTGCGCAACTGGAAATTGCTTAGTACAAGTACAAGTATAAGGATCCCTCTTCATTAGGGATTATTTATAGTGGCTATCGATTAAAATACTTATTCACTTATTCCAGGGCCTGAGTACATTCATCATTCCATATCTCTTTCATTTCCTTTCTCAATATGTGAAGAAAGTTTGACACCTTTCTAAAGATGTTGATATGAATTTATTGAGAGAGGAGAGCATGCCGATCTGGTTGGGGTTTGCCTCTATCCCCCTCTGACTAACTAGGTATCCCAAAAAATTTCCTGATTGCACCCTAAAAGAACACTTGGTTGCATTCAACCTCATTATATAACAATGAAGGACTTCAAACGTCCTTCCTAGGTCGAAAAGGTGATCCTTTTTCTTCCTACTTTTCACAAGCATGTCATTTATATACACCTCCATCGTCTCTCCCAATGTTGCTTGGAAATCTTTGTAACAAGACCCTAATAAGTTTCCTCGACATTCTTCCATCCGAACGACATCACCTTATAGCAAAATAATCCCAATGTGTTAACGAAATAGGTCTTCTCTAGGTCGAGGCCTAGCAGTGGGATCTAGTGGTACCCTGAGTAGGCGTTAAGGAAGCTCATACACTAGTATTTGTCATCTATGTTTACCAATCGATCTATCTTGGGCAAAGGAAAACTGTCCTTCAGGCAAGCCTTGTTCAGTCCAGTGAAGCTAATACAGACTGTCCACTTTTCATTGCTCTTTTTAATTACCACATGATTTGATAAAAGTTTTGGGAATGGAATTTTCAGAATGGACTGTGCCTTCTGAAGTTTCCCCACTTCTTCCTCTATTTGCCTTGCCTTCTTGGGGACTGTTCTTTAAAATTTTGGGTTACGAGTGGATGTGTAGGGTCCACATGAAGCATGTGACACATAACCTCTAGGATAATTCTTGGCATATCATAGGGTTGCCGATCGAACACATCCTTATTTCTTTTGAGAAAAGCGACCAATTCCTCTTTCTCCTCTCAAGTTAGAGCACTACCAATCAAGAACTTCTTCACGGGTTGATCGCTGTCAATGACCACCTCCCGGAGATGTTTCATGACCCACGTAATTCTGGTTTCTTCAACACTAGGTCATCCATACTTTAATTGATACTTGTAGGGCACATATCCCTATGTTGGTTCCATAACCTATTCTTTATTCTTTTCATACTTTTACTGGATGGAAGCTATGAAGCACTACCTAGATAATTCTTGGTTCCCTCTAATCTCCATTATCCATTTCTCAATGATGCACTTCAACTTCTAGTGGTAAGTGGAAGGCACTGACCTCTTGGCGTGCAACCACCTTCTACCAAGTATAGTATTATAAGGAGAATCTATGTTTACCAATAAGTTTGGATATTCCTCCTACTCGGATAAGGATAACGACCTTTCTATGGGGTATATTCATCCTTCCCATGAAGTCGATCAAAATCAAGGTCACTTCGTGAAGGTCTTCTTCTCGTAGGTTAAACTTCTTGATCATCTTGAGGTACATGACCTTTGAGGAGCTCCCTTAATATACCAGCTATTTATCCACTAGGGCATCATGAGAGTGATCACTACGACATCATGATGTGGATTCCTCACTTCTACTAAATCGTCCTTGGTAAAAACTATATGTTTGGAGTAGTCGATCCCCTTTGGTCACTGATGTTTTCTCGCAATGGGCTTGGTCGGGTCAATCTAAAATGCCTCCATTACCGTCTTGAGTTTCTTCACCTCAATTTTGACGATTTTCCCTTTATGTAGTTTAGGATTGATTCCCTATGGATCACTGCAAATTCACGGTCGATGTCTTTGTCAAGCACATTATCCAGCCTTCGGTCGCATACTGGTTGTGCCTGACCCTCCTTCTTCTTGACAAACTCGTTAAGGTGCCCATCTTGGGGACAATTTCTCAAGGTGTAATTTCACCGCTTTGTAATTCTCCATATTATGTCCGTGATCCTTGTGGTATGCATATCTCAACACCGTGTTCCTCTTTTTAGGGTTGCCTAGCATCTTCTCAGGCGATTTGAAATATTTTCGACCTTTGATCTTGTAAAAGATCTTATAGATCGGCTCGGTGAATTTTTTTTTGATGGCCTTCTTACGATATTTTTCTCGTACCTTTTTTCTTCCCATTCTACTTCTTCCATCCTTTCTTGGTTGCTCCTCCATTTTCTCTATTTTTTTGTCTATTTTAGCCGATCACTTTCCTGGCTACAATTATTGCATTTTTTACTTTGGGGTACTTTTCAATTCTCTTTATGAGGTCCTCAATAGTAATGTCCTCCCTATTATTGAGAGATTTATGCAGCAATGAACTTCTCGACAGTCTAATTAAAGGAAGCTACCAAAAATTTCTCTGTGAAGTCCTCCACCTCATTGCAGACTTCACAATATCTCATTTCGTACTCCCTAAGTGTTTCCCAAGGCTTAATTTTAGCATCAAAAGTGAGTTCATCCATTTAGGATGGGTACTACTCATGATGAAATTGGATGTGAAGGCCTCGATGACCTATCTAAAATATGTGATCGACCTGTGTGGAAGCTTCTCGAACCACTTTTGATTAACATCCCCAATGCGGGAGGGAAATATTCAACACGTCAAGATCTCAATGGTACTCCACAATGTCATCGTCAAACAATATCACCTGACATAGTTAGTGGGATTCATCTTCCCATCATAATCTTGAACCGTGGAGAAACAAACTTCTTGGGAGGCACAAACTACTCAATATTCTGGGTAAACGATGATTTCATCACTAACAAGGGTTCTTCTGGAGAGATCCTTGGTTATACGTGCTCCATGATGAGAAGGGTGTTTATCCACTTCTTTATTGATCAAGTTCAGAGAGATATCTTTCTCCTCATCGCTCATCAGAGCGAGGTATCCTTCCTGGTGTTTTATTGTGATGACCCAGATATGCTTATGATAAACCATGTTTAAATAATTCTTACCGTATGGGAAGGGGATAATGTGTTATTATAATATATAATGTTAATTTATTTTATTTAGTCTAATCCTACCTTCATAACTTATGAAATATTGAATTCATCACAAACACAAATTTGTGAAGTCTTCGGTAGGAATGTTCGAGTTCGGGACTAGTTTTGGCCACTATAATATAATAACTGACTTGAGGTGAAAACTAGATAGTTATATATATATATGATATAAATTTGTAACACAACAAACTTTGTGTAAAACAGAGGTTCGAGCAAGAAGTTATGCTGGAATTACGAAGCAGGGGTAAATTTATCCATTCGTTAAATGATATTTCGTCTTATTAGGCTAACAAATGGTGGATTTTGATTGGTTAAGTAAGGAGGTGGGTTTTTGCCGACTTTAAAGGCTTTAAATAAGCTCTTCCTTCCGCATATTTCATCCATTAAAGAGTTTGTCTTGCTAGCAAGAGAAGTGGGAAGTCGAAGAAGAAGAATTGAGGAGAAAAATCCGTGGAAAATTACGGAAGAGTACTTAAGGTAATTACATATGTAAATATTGTTAATTTTCTTGTGTGACTGATTTAAAGGGTATAAATCATATTTTTTTTATGGAACTTTCATGGATTGGTTTATATATATGAATAGATGCGAGTTTAAGCAAAGCTGAACGTGTAAATCATGAATATTGCTTCCATTGGAAACCTTGTGCATTCAAACTCCTATATATTTTTGTATATTTATTGGAATTGAATAATTCAAGTTGTAGAAATAAATATACTCATATATGTATAACATATCCAAAAATTATGTGAAAATACCAAGAAATGAATCTTTGGTGATAGTTTAAAGTTCAGGTATAAAATCTGCCCCAAAGGTGTAAGTATGCACACCAGGTGTTCGATGTTTTGCTTGAAATAGCAAATGAACCTTAAAAATTTATGAAACTTTAATTTTGTATTGTTCAATATGTTTATGGATATTGGGTGAAATATCATAGGAAGTTATAATGTAAAAAAAGTATGAAAATTCCTGGAAGTTGACTAAACGATAAAAGAGCCTATAGGGCAGATTTGCTTTGAAATAAATAAATGGACACATCTTGCTCTGGGAAACTTCAAAAGATGTGTTTTATTTTATATTGGGAACCTAATATGTTAAAAATTGGATTACCAAGAAGAAATTAAAGTATGTTTGGACTATGGATTGGATATGTTAACTATTTTAACATGAAATTAGATGAGACTTCATTTATGATAAATGATTTGAATGGGATCATATGATGCTTATGAATTGGGTTAATTTTAAGTTATTCTTTGGATTGTTAATATCATTTTGATGATACTAATATTGTAATAATTTATATGTTAAAGGTAAGAAGACCCGGTTGAACAAGTTCCAGATAAAGGTAAGGGAAAAACACATGAAGTGGCCAAGGTAAGTGTACTCACTAAAAAAAAGATGTATATACGTGGCTATGAAGATGTTTTGAATATCACTCACGGGTAATATGTATTAGAAATGGTTATGGATATGATCTAAATATCACTCATTGGTAAGATAAATTATACATAGTTACGGATATGATTAGTGTAATATTGAATATGAATTTGTTCATTTCTGTTTATCAAAATGGGAGGTTACTCCCCGACCCGGAATGGGGGAGATTTGTCTATTAAATACAAGGGGTTAGTCCTCGACTAGGAATGGGAGAGAATTGTCTATTGCAGACAGGATATGTCAATCATTATTCGAAAAGATGGTCATTCTTTATGAATGAGCCGGATAAGTGTATAATTGAAAATTCTTTATGAATGAACTGGGTAAGTAATACATAATTATGAATGGGTCGGATAAGTATATTATAAATTACCTCATGGATATTATTTATTGCATTTAATTATATGCAATAGTTTAGTAGTGATGCATTTACTGGGCTATTTTGCTCACGGTTACTATGATTATTTGTTTAAGGTAAATGTGACATCACTGCCAAATCTAGGAGGTTGGTGGGGTTAGCAAGGGAAGCATAAAACCATGATTTTGGTCAAACGTAAAAGGGGTAATTTAAGCGTACTTATCTTTTCAGTAAGTTGGAATAAGTATAATTACCTCAAAAAATTGTTAAAAGTTTTAGTTTATGGATTCATGTTAATAATTGTAAAAGGATACTCGTGTTTGTGGTTTGGTTAAGGTAATTATGATTTAACTCACTTTGACTTTTAAACTTAATAAGAAGTAACTGGGTTAGGGTACGTCAACTTTGATATCAGAGCCTAGGTTTTAGAGGTTATGGGGTGAGGAACGCCTAGATTTGGCAGTGGAAATAGAAATTATTTTGAGTCATAAGTAAAATGGCTTTTGTTGACTAACATTTGTTAGTAATGCATATATATTGACGTACGAGATGTGAAATGCAAGGATCTTGCTGGAAAGGAAATGATATGTTAAGGTTTATTCGGGGATAACAACGAATACAAGTATTTTAATATGAATCATTGCATTGTTTTATTTGTGGTATGGACAAACATGTCAGTCAAGGAAAATTTTTAAAGACAAAATGTGGTATACGAAAATTGTGAAGTATTGGAAGTAATCTCTTCTTATGCTGAAATATGCAGATTTGAGTTGTGTCACTTAGTAAGCCATGGTTTGGTGTGTGCCCATTTATGTGGGAGAATAAGGTACGAAAACCCATATTCTGTTAAAGGATGAGATGGTAAGTTGTTAGAGTGTGATTAAAATGAAGATTCTCATGGTCAAGGTGAACTGAGAATATTAATAGTTGTATATGTATAAATTTAATATGTGAAATGGTCTAAAATTCAATTACTAGTCAATATATCACAATTGATCCGAATATGAGTTCATACTGAATTATGATAAATAGAAGAAAAGAGTAATAAGAGTTGAGATGTGCTTCTTTAATATTATGAGTATATGTAGTGGATATTACCATTGTGATGTTTTAAAATGCTAATATGAATAATAAAGTTGAGACAAGGTGTTAAAGAGTTAGGAGTTTAAAAATATTTGGGAGCCCTTTTAAAAATATGTGTTGTGTATAAGTATGGGAAATATGCTAGTCGGGTCTAAATATTCACAAGTAGTTGGGGGGATATTGAGTTTTATTTGTCATTGTACGTACGTGTTATCATTAAGAGTATAGCATATAATGAATATGATTGACATTGTATGAAATCACCAAGAAGTATGTGTAAGGATAAGATGTTATGTGAGGCACCATAATGGGATACATTAAGGTATTTGTTCAAGTTATTTGAAAGAAATACGACATATAATAGTTAAGATAAGTATAATGGGGTTGGTATGTATGGTTAAAGTTTTTAATGGTGATGTTATGTTTAACGTCCATGTTACCAAACGAGTAAGGTGAGTGTATTAATAATGTTGCATAAGACTATAATGTTAATAAGGATTGGGGTAAGATTATGATTGTAAAGTTATTGTGCCAGATAAATGACTCGTTAAAGTCATTGTATGTTTAGTTAAAGAACAATCATACGATACTGAAAAGGGGAATATAGTGAGAAGTTATATTGAGTTCATAGTGCATGACTGCACAATATACATGAACGTGAATATGAAATCTTGGTTAAGAATAAACATTTAGTGAAAGATTGCACAGTTTCGATATATGAAAAGTAGTGAGGCTATATTTAAATTAAGAAATTACAATGACGATATTTAACTTACTCTTAAACATCATAAATGATATGGATAGTAGTTAAAGTCAAACACGTGTATTTGGTGTTGAATGAAAGATGAAAATATGACGTGTAATAAGCTAATATGGTAATGTGATATTTATGATTTGAAATATTACACGATGATAAGGATGAACTATAGGAATGAAGGAAGAAAGGTAAAGAATGATACTAGGCTTGTTAAAAATATTCACTAATTGTCAATATACGATGATAAAACTGATAATCTAGTATGTGTGAATGTTTGACATACATATGTAAAAGTATGAAGTAATATATTACTTGGGGATTGGTTTTAATTAATAATAAATCATTAGACGATTAATCTTATGTGTAATGATAAAGAAACTGAAGTTATTATGAAAGAAGATTTACAATACATCGAGGAACCGGTTGAAATTCTTGGTCGTAAGGAGCAAGGATTAGGGAATAAAGTTAGTTCCATAGTTAAAGTGTTGTGTAGGATCCATGAAATTAAATTAGCAACTTGGGAAAGGTAATATAGAATGAGAAAATAGTATCCCCAATTGTTTGATAAGTGAAATTCGCCCTAAATTTCGGGGACAAAATTTTCTAAGGGAGGAAGGTTGTGACGACCCGGATATGATTATGATAAACCATGTTTAAATCATTCTTACCGTATAGGATGGGGATAATGTGTTATTAGAATATATAATGTTAAATTATTTTGTTTAGTCTAATCCTACCTTCATAACTTATGAAATATTGAATTAATCACAAGCACAAATTTGTGAAGTCTTCGATAGGAATGTTTGAGTTAGGGACTAGTTTTGGCCACTATAATATAATAACTGACTTTAGGTGAAAACTAGATAGTTGTATATATATGAGTTCAGTTTGTAACACAACAAACGGTGTGTAAAACAGAGGTCCGAGCAAGAAGTTATGCTGGAATTACGAAGTAGGGGCAAATTTATCCATTCGTTAAATGATATTTCGTCTTATTAGGCTAACAAATGGTGGATTTTTATTGGTTAAGGAAGGAGGTGGGTTTTGGCCGACTTTAAAGGCTTTGAATAAGATCTTCCACTACACCAAATCTGCCCATTTGTCAAGGTCATTGACCTTGACAAATCCAACTTATCAAGGTCAATGATCGTGACATTTCGAGGCGAGACAATTTTTTTTGTCACGGTCGTGTCACGGTCATTGACCTTGACACAAAACTCGCGTTTTGTGTCACGGTCGTGTCAAGGTCAATGACCGTGACACGTTTGTAACCGTTATAAACCGTGACCCCTCTTGCCCAGAATTGTCACGGTCATTGACCGTGACACGTCCGTGACAACTTTTGTCACGGACTTGTCACGGTCAATGACCGTGACAATTCTGGGCAGAATTTAAAAAAAATCTGCTGGGCAGTATGGCCACCGCCACTGCCCAACAGTATATTTGTACCTGTTATAACAACGTTGTACCTGTTCCAAACATCATGTATCCAACACAAACTAAAGATAATGCAAATATATATTCATGATGATATAATCCAAATATTCAAAGTAAAAACAATATACATGACGATATAATCCAAATATAATTAAAATGGACAAACTTAAAAATAATGTTACTACATGTCTTGGATAAAACTGAGGAGGTGAGTAGGCCACACGACATACGAATTGACGCACCCACTAATATACGTCGTGCCGCATTGTTCGCGCAACCACAATAGGGAGTTCTCCTTCCCGGGTATGACATGCGTGACGAGCACCCTAGACTCCATCTCTTGAAGCACACATCCATGGACTATTCCACCCTCGACGATATTCGGGTCCCTCAACCCCCGCCCTATCCGCTGGCCATCAAATACGTCCAATATGAACATGCTCGGCCAACCAATTGTTGAAGATGGTCTGTTGGAGGGCGTCAAATAGGGAAGTGGATCGTCGAAGTACGAACGTGTCGGTGATGAAGCAGCGAGGTCCACATCCTCGTCATCCTGCGCCTCGTCCTCCCGCACCTCCTCCTCCAAACGGGACAGCTTCGCGTCGTGTGAATCCACCGTTCGAGCCAACCCTTGTGTCGCTCGTCTCCAATCCGATGATCCTAGATTTGGCCACCTGCGAGCTCACTCCCCTTGTCCTCCCTTTGCGTTCAGAGACAAGCACTTGACTGAGTGCGTCTGTGGACAAAGATGCCTTGTCGGCATCAGACTGCGACTCATGCACTTCCTTAAGCTTTGCCTGAAACGACAAAAAGCACATGATTAGTAAAATAAGTAAACTAAAAAATTATAACGTAATTAACAATAATTAAACTGTCGGATTACTTACAATCGTGGCAGCGACGCTCGGGGACACCTCCTTGTCCTTACCCTTCTTCGTCCGAAGAGCCACATAAGTATCGAGCCTATGTGGCTTACCCCCTGGCCCACTCTCTACCCCCTGAAATAAAATAAAGTAAAGTAAAATTAGTATCGGCCCCGCAAAGTAAAATAATATCCAATAATATATTTTTATAGTTATAGATAAATTAAATCTTACCTGCATCCTATGCTCCACCTCAGCGTAAGAGGTCCGACCGGAGTAGTGCACGTCCGTCTTTTTAGCCCGATCTTCCCTCCCCGATTGGCGAGATGACAATTGTCGATCCTCGATCTCATTGTCAATGAACTTTTTCCATTGTGCCAATGAGATCGGCTCCTTGGGCGGGACGGATCCGCACCATTGTAAAATGGACTCTCATGAACACGCTCGTGCTGTAAAAAAAATGTTATTAGTACAGATAAAAAAAAAATGTTAATAGTACACATTTCGTTTTACCTAATTGAATTAATTGAATTAATAGTACAAATAAAAAAATGTTCCGTCTATATTATAACGTATGTGTAAATTCCGTCAATACCATTTCGTTTCAATTTTGTAATATTATATTTTTTCCAAATATTTAAAGAGTTATTAAATGGGTGCCCCAGCCCCAGCCCCAGCCCCAGCCCCACCCACCGCCACACACACACGCACACCTACGCACCTACGCACACACACACACACACACACACACACACACACACACACCCCACCCCTACCCACCCCACCCCCACCCCCTCCCCCCACCACGACCGTGACAACTACATATATTGTTTATCAATAAAATTATGACATGAGATAATTATAATTGTAGCATAAATTTCATTATCATGGGTTTTACCTAATTGAATTAATTTCATGAATAAAATTATTATCAATTTAAATGAAAATATCAATTATTATCCAATATTTTTGAATGAAATATTTATTTTGAATGAAAATATCAATTATTATCCAACTATTATCAATTATTTATTTTGAATGTAAATAATATTCAAAACCCCACCCACCCCCACCCCCACCCCCACCCCCACCCCCTCCCGATGTTTATTATCCAACTAT
This sequence comes from Sambucus nigra, assembly GCA_949130495.1. Lineage (NCBI taxonomy): Eukaryota > Viridiplantae > Streptophyta > Magnoliopsida > Dipsacales > Adoxaceae > Sambucus > Sambucus nigra. The sequence goes on from OX422212.1 coordinate 370,896,706, forward strand.
TATCAATTATTTATAAAATTGATGTCTACTTTTAGTGTTGTGTATATATGTTAGTTGATGCCATTATATTTTTAGCCTAATTAGATTCTAAGGTTATCTCAATTTATATTTTAAGTTCGTATCCATTTGTGATGTTCAAGTAGTTTGAAATGTTGGAATTATATACTATTACTTTGACCGTTAGTTTGTACACCAACTAAAATAGTTCCATAAGTACAAGTTATGACTATATTTTTCACTTAACATATGCATTATGTTGCACTTTTTGTAGTTTTTTCACGACTTTGAAATGTGTGTATTTGTGTGCATGGAAATAGATGTTGGAATCTAAAGGGAGACATGATTGTATCTTTTGTTTGTATTTGTCTCACTCTTACTTTAGTTTTTATGATCAGATGTGGAATTTTAAATATAATTATTTGGTACTGGGTTTATCAAGTTATACTCAGTTTATTTTAGTTTTAAGGTTAACCATTGTTCAATGCTTATGTGTAGATAAATAAAGAGATCAGTTGTTTGGAGTATATATCATGCTTATGTGTAGATAAAGCAAGTCCTCGGCTTTTTTTATTGAACTTTTAGTTATGTAGTGTATTGTAGATTGATGCAGCCACACAATGAGCACACAATGAACTACTATTTCGCCTTTTACTAAAGAATATCATATGCTCACAAATAGGCGGCATACGCCCATTTTTTTAATTGTTTATACCATAAGTTTCTCAGTGTCATTTCTTCCTAGATTCAGATGCGGTAGATCTTACATTTCCAAACTGAAATATGGACCACCATTAGTCCTTGATTTATCTAACTTTAATTTGCCAATTTTCTTAGTATATGATGATTTCTTTTCAATACCTTTATACCATAAGTTTCTCAGTGTCAAACCCTAACATTAAGATATTGTGGTACTTCTTTATGCATAGGCCCACACACCCCACCCCACCCCACCCCTGCCCCCCTCCACCACCCCCTCCCCCACCACACACCACCACACACACACACCCCACCCACCCCACCCCCTGCCCCCCTCCACCATCCCCTCCCCCACCACACCCCACCACACACACACACACCCCACCCCACCCCACCCCACCCCCTGCCCCCCTCCACCACCCCCTCCCCCACCACACACCACCACACACACACACACCCCACCCCACCCCACCCCACCCCCTGCCCCCCTCCCCCACCCCCTCCCCCACCACACCCCACCACACACACACACACACCCCACCCCACCCCACCCCCTGCCCCCTCCACCACCCCCTCCCCCACCACACACCACCACCCACACACACACACCTCACCCCACCCCACCCCACCCCCTGCCCCCTCCACCACCCCCTCCCCCACCCTGCCCCACTCCGCCCCACCCTCCCCCACCCCCCACACACGCACACACATACACACATATATATACACACATACACAAATAAATATACACACAAATATATATATAAATGGAAGAGAGAGAGAGAGAGAGAGAGAGAGAGAGTTGAGAGAGAGAGAGAGAGGGGGAGGGAACGGTGGGAGGGAAAAAAGAAGGAGGAAAGGGTTTTTGCTGGAAAAGTTGTCACGGTCGTGTCAAGGTCATTGACCGTGACAATTATTTAAAGAATTGTCACGGTCAATGACCGTGACAAGTCCGTGACAACTAAATTTATCGCGGGCTTGTCAAGGTCATTGACCGTGACAATTAGTTGTCACGGTCGTGTCAAGGTCAATGACCGTGACATAAAACGCGTGTTTTTTTGTCATGATCAATGACCTTGACAAGGCTGGCCGGATGAAAGGTGAAAATTTTCCCATTTTGGTGTAGTGTTCCTTCAGCATATTTCAACCATTAAAGAGTTTGGTTTGAGAGGAAGAGAAGTGGGAAGTCGAAGAAGAAGAATTGAGGAAAAAAATCCTTGGAAAATTATGGAAGAGTCCTTAAGGTAATTACATATGTAAATCTTATTAATTTTATTGTGTGACTGATTTAAAGGGTATAAATCATATATTTTTTATGTAACTTTCATGGCTTGGTTTATATGTATGAATAAATACGAGTTTAAGCAAAGTTGAACGTGTAAATCATGTATATTACTTCCATTGAAAATCTTGTGTATTCAAACTCCTATATCTTTTTTGTATATTTATTGGAATTAATAATTCAAGTTGGAGATAAAAATAGACTCATATATATATAACATATCCAAAAATTATGTTAAAATACCAAGAAATGAATCTTTGGTGATAGTTTGAAGTTCAAGTATAAAATATGCCCTAAAGGTGTAAGTATGCACACTAGGTGTTCGATGTTTTGCTTGACATTAGAAAATGAACCTTAAAAATTATGAAACTTTAATTTTATATTGTTCAATATGTTTATGGATGTTGGGTTGAAATATCATAGAAATTTATAGTGTAGAAAAATTATGAAAATTTCTGGAAGTTGACTAAATGATAAAAGAGCCTATAGGGCATATTTTCTTTGTAATAAAGAAATGGACACATATTGCTCTTGGAAACTTAAAATGCTGTGTTTTATTTCATATTGGGAACCTAATATGATAAGAATTGGATTACCAAGAAGAAATTAAAGTATGTTTGGGCTATGAATTGGATATGTTAAATATTTTAACATGAAATTAGATGAGACTTCATTTATGATAAATGATTTGAATGGGATCATATGATGCTTATGAATTGGGTCAAGTTTAAGTTATTATTTGGATTGTTAATATACTTTTGATGATACTAATATTGTAAGAATTTATATGTGAAAGGGAAGAATAACCGGTTGAACAAGTTCCAGACAAAGGCAAGGGAAAAACACATGAAGTGGCCAAGGTGTGTGTACTCACTAAAAAAAAGATGTATTATACATGGCTATGGAGATGTTTTGAATATCACTCGCGGGTAAGAAGTATTACAAATAGTTATGGATATGATATGAATATCACTCAGTGGTAAGATGTATTATACATGGTTACGGATATGATTAGAATAATATTGAAAATGAATTTGTTCATTTTGGTTTACCGAAATGGGAGGTTACTCCCCGAACCGAAATGGGGGAGATTTGTCTATTAAAGACAAGGGGTTACTCCTCGACTAGGAATGGGGGAGAATTGTCTATTGTAGATAGGATATGTGAATCATGATTCGGAAAATTGGTCATTCTTTATGAATGAGCCAGATAAGTATATAATTGGAAATTCTTTATGAATGAACCAGATAAGTAATACATAATTATGAATGGGTCGAATAAGTATATATAAATTACCACATGGATATGATTTATTTCATTTAATTATATGCAATAGTTTAGTAGTGATTCATTCATTGGGCTATTTTGCTCACGGTTATTACGGTTATGTGTTTCAGGTAAATGTGAAGTCACTGCCAAATCTAGGAGGCTGGTGGGGTTAGCAAGGGATGCATAAAACATGATTTTGGTTAAACGTAAAAGGGGTAATTTAAGCCTACTTATCTTTTAAATAAGTTTGAATAAGCATAATTACCTCAAAAATTGTTAAATGGTTTAGTTTATGGGTTTATGTTAATAACTGAAAAAGGATACTCGTGTTTATGGTTTGGTTAAGGTAATTATGATTTCACTCACTTTGACTTTCAAAGTTAATAATATGTAACTGGGTTGGGGTGCATCATTTATCATGAGGAGAACATTCCTTCTAATGTTGGAAACCCCTCCCTCGGCTGAAAGCTCAACTTGCTTGAGGACTAGGAGTGTACGACCTATGGCTACAATTACACTTCTGATAACTGGTTACAACCCGTTCACCTAGAAGTCACTTTTCATAGGTTTCAATGAGCCTTGAGATCTGGGTAGATCACTAGGGCTCATCTTTTTCATTTGTTCCCTACTCCTGAATTTGACAGCATGCACTAGGAGATTGGTAATAGCCACCGATCTCAGATCTGACCCTTAGGGGCATGGAATAAGGGTGACGACCTTTCTGATTGTCATTACCGTCGTGATCCCGATGGTTACCCTACAGGTTCCCATGGATTTACTGGTGATGAACCACATAGTCATCGTGATCTTAGGGATCTCGGTTAGGTGAGTGGTACATCACAAAAATAAGCCGGTGGAAAAGAACGTAAGATCCTTACCACATATGGCGCAAATTTTAGGTGGTAAATTCCCACAAGGTTGTTATATTAAATGAACATAATCCCAAGAAAAGTAATAAATGCAAAAATAAATGTTGTCACACACAAAAACAAGATGTAAGTAATTCAACAACTTGACTACATTCGCAGGGTGCCGGGTACTCATGTCGGCAGAGTTGCAGTACTGTTTACCGTTACAATAATGCATATACATTTTCATGGGGTTAGTTTATGTTTTAAGGCATCTTAAGAGAGTCCTAATCCATGTTGCCTAAAAAAGTACCACTTAAGTCGTTTAATTCAAGATTAATCTATCTAAATGGCTCCGAATAGTTTGTTGAAAAAACTCTTTTCTTAAAACAAATTTCTTAACACAAGATGTGTAAAACAGTATGAAGGAGTTATTTAAGGTATAGGTTTACCAGTTTTGAAAACCAAAACTTATAAAGAAATTAAATCAACACAGCCTCAAGAAAGGGATGAGAGGAATATGAAGTATACAAGTACAATTTCGACGTGGTAAATCCCCACCCAATCGGGGAAACATCCACGGAGGTCTCTACACCTCAAAAGAAAAAAATCCACTAAAATAGAGTAACAAATTAGAAACTATATAACAATCAAGACACATAATCAAACCTAATTCTAAGTTAAAAAATGTACCAACTCCTCTGGATTTTATTACTTCTCCCAAGGCTTTGATGTTGTTGATGCTCTCTAAACTTTATAACTCCACTCCTTTTAGCTTTACGTCGACTCAAAATTCCAAGATCTTAATACCAAAACTTTTGAGTGTAGTAGTGTGAAGGTGTAAGTGGTGATGTGCTCTAAATCACATGCATGTAACTCACACACACTTAATTGCAGACATGATGCTAATCAAATTACAAACATATCACAAATATGTAAAGACTTACAAAACTAGTTTAATCGAAACTATCAGACTTTAGATCTTTCAATATATCCATAGATCAAGAGGAATCTTACTACAAACACGAGCCAAGATCCTAAACACTTTCTTAAATTGAAAATATATAAACTATTTCACAAAATGTGAAATATGTGAAAGTGTAAATCCCCAATCAAGATCTGAGTTTGAATGTTCAAAGAAACTAAAATCAGAAACTGTTTTATTGGCTTTAATGTTTGAAAACATAACATTTGAAAACATCCAAAAAAACTATGATTTCTCCAAATAAGAAATCAAAACTAAGAGAGATAAATGTGAAATGTATCACAGAACTTCAATCTCAGTTTTCTACGAAAGAAAATGAGATCAAACTGTTGTGATTAAGTTGGAAAAGAGATTAAGGACAGAAGAGGAATGATCTCCACAAATCTTGAATTAACACACTCTAAAAAATATTTTTCTGGTGAGATTTGGCTGGAGTTTAGTTTAGGGTTTTCTTCTCTCTCTCTCTCTCTCTCTCTCTCTCTCTCTCTCTCTCTCTCTCTCTCTCTCTCTTATCTCTCTTTTTCTCTTTATTTTCTCTCAAAAGTGAGGTAAGCAAAAGATTGTAATCGCAACACATAAGGCATATATTTATACTAAGCCATGGAAGCCTCTGGAACTTCGAAGCAAATGAATGGTCACGATTAAGTCTTAAGTGATCGAGGCAAATCTAATGGGTATTAATGCACCGCAATTATAAAGCCTCTGATTGGTTTAACAAAAAACACAAAGATCAGGTAAGAATGCATGCATACCATAGATTAAAACGATCTGGGGTTCACAATCAAATACAGGTGTGTGAGGGAAAGAAAACACAAATCCAGCCGTTGTGAGATTAAGACATGTAGGGCTACGAAGGTGTATAAAACGCGTGTTTTTGAACTTTTAGAAATACAATTTGCACCCACACAATTATCAAGCGCATTTGGTTTCTACCCAAGAAAGTTTTTAACAGCTTAAAGAATTTACAAATTAGCCCACTAACTTTGTAAAAGACAATTTTAAATTTTTAAAAATTGTTTAAAAAATCTTAGAAATTATTTAAAATATCCCAAAAATTATGGAAAAATTATTTTAAAGGGATTTAGCTCACACACACCTATACTATGAAGAATGCAATCTCATATGCAACACATAAATGATCCTAGGTGTGGTGTTGGTATTTATACCTTTAGACTATTTGAGGAAATCAAAATGAAGAGTCTGAAGGCTTGTTGGTTTAAAAGTGTATGACTCAATTTTGTCACTATTTCTGAACTAGATGAGCACCTATATAATATAGACTCAAGTGAGTAAAAAATATATGGTGCTTCAATCTCACCCTTTAGAAATATGAGACAAAATCTCCTTTGAGTCATCTAGGACTCGTAGGGATACAAAAGAATAAGAAAAACCTAGTCCTATACAAAAATTCCATCTACCCAATATCCTAGAAAGAGAAAATTACATAACTCAACTAGATACAAACAAATACCCTATCAAAATTTTGTTGTAATTGAAGGTACTGATTCTTAAAAATATGATAACCAAGATCAAGATTTTTAGTTGAGAATACAACAAGATGTCCAAGAGGGATCAAATTTCTCCCCCATTTTGTCTTAAATGGACAAATGGCAAAGTAAACAAGTATGAAACAATAAATCATTATCCTGCCATAACCATACCAATAGATTTTTGCAAAGATTCAAATCAAAGAAAGTATAATAGTTTAGTAAATAGGTCAGCTAATTGCAATTTAGTAGGTAGGTAATTAATTTCTAACTTCTTAGATTCAACTAACTCGCGTATGAAATGATATCTGATTTTAATATGTTTGGTACGAGAGTGCTGAAATGGATTTTTAGAAATATTATTCGTGCTTTGATTGTCATAATAGAGATGTAACTTATCTTCAGTTATAGCATAATCTTTCACCATTTATTTTAGCCAAAGTAATTGAGCATAACAAATTCCTACAACAATATATTCGGATTCGGCAGTAGACAAGGAAGTGCAGTTTTGTTTCTTACTACTCCATCCTACTAAATTGTTGCCAATGTAGTAACACGCTCCTGAAGTACTCTTACTATCATCGGTACACCCGGCCCAATTAGCATTGGTGTAACCTACTGTAGTACTAGAAGTGTCTTTAGTGTTCCAAAGTTCTAAGTTTAGAATCAATTGATTTACCATTCTCATCTTTAGAAAGTTTGACAAAAGTACTCATAGGAGTCCTAGCTTCTTTAGCTGTTTCTAAGCCAAACTTCAGGACAATCTCTAAAGCGTATTTGGATTGCGATACAAATAATCCATCTGAATTTTTTTTAACTTGGAGCCCTAAGAAGAATTGTGACTCCCCCATAAGTGACATTTGAAATTCTTTGTGCATAATGTCCGAAAAGGTCTTAACTTCTAAAGGGGAGGTGGATCCAAAAATGATATCGTCAACATAAACTTGGGCTATAGTAATATTGTTGTCAAAATGTTTGACAAATAACGTTTGGTCATTCCCTCCTCTCCTAAAACCGTTGTCTAAAAGAAAGGTGGATAAACGCTCATACCAAGCTCTAGGAACTTGTTTTAACTCATAAAGAGCTTTTTTAAGACGACAGACATAATTTGGGTGATGAGGGTCAATGAACCCTTTGGATTGTTCTACATAGGTCTCCTCAGTTAAAATTCCATTAGGTAGGGCTGAATTTACATCCATTTGATATAGTGTGAAGTGCAAACGATAGGCTATTGCAAAAAGTAAGCGAACAGATTCGAGGCGAGTGACAAGAGAAAAAGTTTCCTCGAGCGATTCCTTAAATCTGATCCCTGGGTAACTAATCTAGTTTTATTCTGAATAATCATCCTAGATTCATCATTTTCATTTTTAAAAATCCAACGTGTGCCAATAACCCTTTTATTTTCAGGCCTGGGTACAAGATGCCATACATCATGAATGGAAAATTAAAGAAGTTCCTCTTGCATAGCACTTATCCACAAAGTGTCATTCAAGGCTTCATTTACAGTCTTTGTCTCAATAAGAGACACAAATCATGCAAAATGAGCAATGTTACGAAGTTGAGATCTTGTACGATCAGGCTCAGTAGGATTATCAATAACATTATCTTAAGGATGATCTTTGGAAACCCAGTTAGGTACTTCAGGGGTATCAATTGGTAAGGATTCAACTATTTCTAGAGAGTCATAATTTAAAATGTTTTCGGGCTCATCCATAATAGTTGGTTCTTTGGTCTTACTTTCTACATTAGTTTCACTTACAACCACAGTAATGGATTCCATCATGGTTTTGGTATGAAGATTGTAGACACGGTAGGCTCTACTATTTCGAGAGTATCCTAAGAAAATGGATTTTTCTCCTCTGGTCTCGAATTTAGACATATGTTCTCTGTCCTTACAGACATAACAGGTGCTACCAAAGGTTCCAAAGTATTTTAGGTTAAGTTTCTTCCCATACCAAAGCCCATAATATGTTTGTTTGGTATTTTTCCTTAAGTAAACTCGATTGATTATGTGACATGCGGTACTAATGGATTCTACCCAAAAATATTCAGGGAGGTTCTTCACATGAATCATCACACGGGCCATTTCTTGAAGCGTGCAATTTTTACGCTCAACAATTCCATTTTGTCGAGGTGTCTTAGGAGCACTAAATTCATGTTTGTAACCATTATAGTCACAGTATTCAATGACACCTGAATCTATGAATTATACTCCTATATCACTACGAATTCTATCTACTTGGGAGTCCTTTTCGTTTTCTATACGAATAAGATTTTCAAAAACTTACGAAAGGTTTCTGATTTGTGTTTTAAAAAGGCAACCCAGGTAAATCGAGTGAAGTCATTAACCATAATAAGGATGTAACTGTTGCCGCAAAGACTAACAGTATGAGGACTCAATAGGTCCACATGGATGAGTTCTAGAGGTTTAGTGGATATAACTTCTTTAGCTTTCTTGTGGAGCATTAAAATTTTTTCCTTCTTGACATGGACCACATACGATGTTTGAAATTGGTTTGATCTTAGGAAGACCTCAAACTATCTCTTGGGAGCACAAATTTCTAAGACTATTATAATTAATGTGACCCAACCTATTATGCCATATCTCATTGTCATCCATTCTGGCAATGCTACAAACCTCTGTACTTGGAATGACTGTGTAGCAGTTATCTGGAGTACGGAGTCCTATAATAATCCAATCACCTTTTTCACTTAAAATTTTGCAATTATTCTTTGAAAAAGTGACAATAGGGTTTGAGTCACAGAACTGTGGTATACTTAGTAAATTGGATTTGAGACCTTTTACCAAGAGAAAATCTTCAAGAATGGGTAATCCTTCTTCATGGAGTGTTCCTTTACCAATGATCTGGGATGATACACCATCTCCAAACAAGACTTTTCCTCTAGAGAAGTTAGTTTTGTTTGAAAGTTTAGAATCATCCCCGGTCATATGTTTGGAACAACTGAGTCTAAATACCATCCAGCTATCGTGTTCATCTTTAAAATCACTGATCATAATGTTGCATTTTAACTGGGGTAATAGATCATCTTTTCTGACCCAAATAGCTCTACTTTTCAATTTGCGCTTATTAGCTCATATTTGATAAAACTTGCGAGCTTCTATCTTTTCTTTAAAAGATTTTTGTGCATATTTATTAGTATTATAAAAAAATTGAGCAATTGGTTTAGAAAAGAATATAAGATTCCTTCTTGTTGATGGTCTTTTAGTATTAGTCCTTTTCCTTCTATTACGATAGTTAGAATTCTTGTCTGGATGTCTAGGAAGGACTTAGTTGTTTCGGCTTCTTTTAGAATAGTTGAAGTTATGGTAAACATGAGAGTTATCGACAGGATTACATAGACGTTTGGAATAGCAATCATCAAGTGAATGTCCATAGACATCATAATAGGAGCAGTAAAGATGGCACGTAGAACTCATAACCTTAGGAAAATTATTATTCGAAGGCTTGTCTAGGTTTTGAGCTTTAGTCTTGTTCATAGGTAGCATATGATGAAATGAAGAATCAGCTTGTCGAATAGGGGGCATACGTACTTAGCCTTTTGTTCAATATTATGCTTAGAGTTACTTGATTCACCAATGCATAACTTTAGTTGTTTTCTATCAAACTCATTTTTCAAGTTTTGAAAGTCTGGACAAGTTTCAATAGGTCTTTTGCCACCAGACACAAACTTTATTGTTTCAAAGTTTTTAGTTTGGGTCTTAGAGTTGGGACAAAATCCTATTCCAGTTGTTTCATCAGAATTTGTTTTACTTTCAGCAACACAATCTTCAAAACATTTAGAATTATTTTCAAATTTAACAATTTTTTTGAAGACCGTGGATGTGTTTTCTTTTGTTTGTTCCAATTCTAACAACGTTCCTTTGTATTTATTTTCCATAATTTCATTTGAGTCAGACAACTCTTTCATTTTTTGTTCAAAATTTTTGGTCTCATTCTCATGAGTTAGACATTAAGTAGTGTACTCTTCAGCATTCTATTCGATCATCTGACTTAGGTTTTATATCTTCTAGGTAAGATCATTGACAATATTTTCAAGCATAGTACTTTTCTTGAGAGTTTTTGTGTACAGTGTTTGAATGTTAGGAAGGTCATCGTTGTCGGAGTCACTAAGTGTACAGTGTCCAGTGTCCCCTAGCAGTTCATTTTTAGGACTCACACATACATTGACATCAATAATAGAGCGTTCCCTTTAACTCACACACACAACGTTTGAAGCATTATTAACACTCTTAAGAAATAAGACAGATAAACCAGTAGGTGTAGTAGCAGTTAACATAGCACGATTAGATTCCTTATCATCAATGTAAATTATCTTAGCAAAGAATGACATACAAGGGTTAAAAGTGTTAGATGATGCAGGTTCATCATTTTCAGATTCACTCGAGTCATCTTAAGTCTTACATAGATGAGCTCTACTATGTTTGTGAATTTTGTCTAAGTTAACTATACAGTCACTAGCCATGTGACCTAACTTCCCATGTCTATAACATTCAACATTTTTAAGGTCTCTCTCAGGTCTCTTATGATTATCAGTCTGGTGTTTGTCTTATCTTCTCTCATGAGGCCTATTGTTAAATTGGTTTAGATAAGTAAGTTTGCCTTGTCTTTTTGCTATTTTATTTCGAAAGTTCACCATTTTCTTAAACTATTTAGACATTAAGGAAATCTCATTATCCAAACTATCTAAACTATAGTCCTCATCAGAGTCTAAGTCAATATTAGGTATGCTAAGTTCAGGTGTGGTCAACTTAGATGAAAAAATAAGATTGGAGGCAGATTGTTTCTTTTGGGATTGGGTTAATTATTTCTTAAATTCTAATTCCATTTCCATAGTTCTCAATTTTCTACTGAGGAGTTCAGGTGTGAGATTTTGATCATCCATCTCCTCAATTGCATATCTATTATTATCAAATTTTTGTGGAAGTGATCTTAGTATTTTAGAAACAATTTTCTTTCTATCATATACAATCCCATTGGCATGCAATTTGATGACAATGTTTGTCTGTCTAATACAGAAGTCATCAAATGACTCAGTCTCAATCATGATTAAGGAGTTGTACTGCTGGATTAACATTTGTGTTTTAGCAGCTTTAACTCTGGTGTCACCCTAATATGCAGTCACTAGGGTGTCCCATGCTTCCTTAGAGGTAGAACATAATGATATCCTCTTAAATTCGTCTTCATTGATAGACATGAATATGGCATTTTTTGCCTTTGTTATTGTTAAGGGAAGTCTGTTTCTCTTCTTTTGTGAATTCACTGAGTAACTTTCTAATCCTTACAGTACTTCCTTCAGCGACTGCTTTAGTAGGAAAAGTGTAACCATATTCAATAACTTCCAAGACATCATCTACCAATGTCCCTTGGATGAAAGCAACCATCCTTACCTTCCAGTAAGGAAAATTGGTTCCATCAAAGAGAGGGGGCCTGGACAGGTTACCTAGTCTCTCAAATTTCCCATCCATAATTTGTTTTGAGAAAACAATTTTAGAAACTCAAGATCTAAAGAATTTTGAAAAACCAAAGCTCTGATACCAATTGAAAAAGTCCCACTCAAGTCGTTTAATTCAAGGTTAAACTATCTAAATAGCTCCGAACAATTTGTTAAAGAAACATTTTTCTTAAAACAAATTTCTTAACACAAGATGTGTAAACTGTATGAACGAGTTATTTAAGGTATAGGTTTACCAGTTTTAAAAACCAAATCTTATAAAGAAATTAAATCAACACAGCCTCAATAAAGGGATGAGAGGAAGAGGAAGTATACGAGTACAATTTTAATGTGGTAAAATCCCACCTATTTGGGGAAACATCCACGGAGGTCTCTACATCTCTAAAGAAAAAATCCACTAAAATAGAGTAAAAATTTACAAACTATATAACAATCAAGACACACAATCATACCTAATTCTAAGTTTAGAAATGTACTAACTCCTCCGGAGTTTCTGACTTCTTCCAAGGTTCTGATGTTGTTGATGTTCTCTCAGCTTTGTAACTCCACTCCTTTTAGCTTTACGTCGGCTCAAAAGTATAAGATCTCAATACCAACTCTTTTTAGTATAGTAGTGTGAAGGTGTAAGTGGTGATGTGATCTAAATCACATGCATGCAACACACACACACACACACACACACACACACACACACACACACACACTTAATTACATATAGGATGCTAATTAAATTACAAACAAATTACAAATATGTAAATATTTCCAAAATTAGTTTAATCGAAACTATCAAACTTTGGATCTTTTAATATATCCACAGATCAAGAGGGAATCTTGTTATAAACACGAGCCAATATCCTAAACACTTTCTTATTTTGAAAATATACAAACTTTCTCACAAAATGTGAAATATGTGAAAGTGTAAATCCCCAATCAAGATCTTAAACTAGATCGGAGTCTAAATGTTCAAAGAAACTGAAATCATAAACCGTTTTGTTGGTTTTAAAGTTTGAAAACATAACATTTGAAAATAGCCAACAAAACTATGATTTCTCGAAATAAGAAATCAAAACTAAGAGATATAAACGTGAAATGTATCATAGAACTTCAATCTCAGTTTTCTATGAAAGAAAATGAGATCAAACTATTGTGATTAAGTTAGAAAAGAGATTAAGGACAAAAGAAGAATGATCTTCACAACTCTCGAACTAACACACTCTATTTTTCTGGTGAGATTTGGCTGGAGTTTAGTTTAGGGTTTTCTTTTCTCTCTTCTCTCTTTATTTTATCTCATAAGTGAGGTAAGAAAAAGATTGTAATCGCAACACATAAGGCATATATTTATACTAAGCCATGGAAGCCTTTGGAACTTCAAAGCAAATGAATGGTCATGATTAAGTCTTTAGTGATCGAGGCAAATCTGATGGCTATAAATGCACCACAATTATAAAACCTCTGATTGGTTTAAACGAAAACATAAGGATCAGGTAAGAACGTATGCAGACCATAGATTAAAACGATCCAAGGGTTCACAATCAAACACATGTGAGGGCAAGAAAACACAAATCCAGCCGTTGTGAGATTAACACATGTAGGGCTGTGATGGTGTATAAAACACGTGTTTTTGAACTTTTAGAAATAAAATTTGCACCCACACAATTATCAAACGCATTTGGTTTCTACCCAAGCAAGTTTTTAACAGCTTAAAGAATTTACAAATCATCCCACTAACTTTATAAAAGATAATTTTAAATTTCTAAAAATTGTTTAAAAAGTCTTAGAAATTACTTAAATTATCCCAAATATTATGAAAAATTATTTTAAAGGGATTTAACTCACACATACCCATATTATGAAGAATGCAATCTCATATGCAACACATAAATGATCCTAGGTGTGTTGTTGGTGTTTATACCTTTGGACTATTAGAGGAAATAAAAATGAAAAGTCTGAAGGCTTGTTAGTTTAAAAGGGTATGACTTAGTTTTATCACTATTTCCAAACTAGATGAGAACCCATATAATATAGACTCAAGTGAGTAAAAAATATAGGGTTCTTCATTAACCACTATCCTTACGAGTTGATACTTATCATTTTATCATGGTCAACCATTACAATTGATGGAGTTTAAATAGTCCTTCTTTGACCGAAAGCCTTCATTAATCATGGGCGTATGCATCGAGCACATGCTGAGCATGTGTAAGTAAAATAATTAACCCGACATCAAAATAGTAAATGTAGTAGAAATAAAATATGAGCAATCAAATATTACCATATTTATTAGAGATATGGCGTAAGACCAACGGCAACCTCCGGGGGGACCGTGCCAAGAGGAAGTATTCGTTAGCCGCGTTTGCGCTCACCACACTTAGGGACAGTCTTCAACATTATGTGGTTATGGAGGGGCATTAGGGTAACCTATCGGGCATTGTGAGGCTCCTCGACATACGAGATCTGAAGCTCTAGTTGTATGGAATCGACGAACACAATGTTAACATTACCTCCTATGTACACCTTTGATACTAACGACCTCAATCAATATTTTTATTAGGTATTGACATAAAACTTTTCTTCCCTAAGAACTTCTATTTATCTCATTTCATAAAATGGGCATTGAGAATTAGTCTCAAGCAATGAATCAAGATTTTTGATCACGATACCTTTGCGGATATTGTAGTTTATCTGAAATAGGAGAATGCTTTAATGAAGAGGTTAATATTGCTGAATTTCTTCATGCTCCAAATATTTCTTAAAATGTACTCTAGGACTCAGATCTTCTAGTATATGATCCACCCAAATAAATCCATGTGCGCGGTAACTTTCGGAGATTAAATATTGGTGAAATATGAAAGAAATTACTTTATCTCTACTCATCCCTTTACAAAAATTTGAATAGTATTTTTCATTCCCCTCTCTAATGCTTGAGAATGTCTCATGCATCTTAAAACCCTCCCTACGATCGATATAAATAGGTATATGAAGTGGGCTCAGGACAATAACAATTTATAGAGAGTTTTGGGTTTCCTACTTAGTAAATGGACTATATTAGGGACAAAAGAAAAATAATAAAATCACCTTCCAAACGAAAGTACAAAAATGCTATATTACAACATTTAGTATATTTTCTTATCCGTTTAATTATAATTAATTACAATTGAATTCCAATTTAAATATGTCAATTACTTGAATAATGAGATATTATCTGCAAAGTTTGATAGTGCATAATATCATTCCCCAAGTAAATAATACAATACCCGCTTGGTGGATTTTAATTCACCGCCAATCGATTTTCACCAATGTCTTATGTATTACTTGATCTCAAACTTAGCTTATTTGATGCTTTACCGATATGAAAAATCCATCAATCGAGATTACGAGTATAACAAAACTTATGAGTTTATCAAATGGGTATCACAATCCAGGATATTTCTTAAACGCAAATTCCTCCAGAATATAATCTCATACATACCCATAATTGAGTGAGTATTACAATCCTCATAATCCTTAGGGTTGAGAATCTATGTGCCCATTGAAAACTATGTGCTATTGCGCAAGTTTAATTTAGTCATCACCACGACTTGAATTCCACTCTTATTCCTGTTTAATGCATTACTAATGTACTAATATGTTCCTCATTGATGTATTAGACAAGTTCCAGAAGCATCAGAATAGTTCCCATATTCAAGATAAACTACTAATATCATACTCACAACTTTACCAATAGGATGTCACTCATGTCTAGGTTGTGAGTTTTCCAATTGTGTTATAACTAAAATTTTAATAATTTATGATCAGGCCAAGACCAACTCGCCAGAAATCCTACTAAGTCCAATTGACCTACATACATACACTGTATTTAAAACAAATATAAGGCATTCTCATAAACATGATTCATATTTCAAAATGGACTTAATAATCTTTATTAAAAAAATAAACTTCATACATGATTTTAAGAATAAAATCCCAACAATGTCCCACTTAGTCTTAAAACATGTACCTATGCATCTAACACCTAACCGGTTGTTATCTGATGCAATATTGGATACAAACTAATCACATACCTTATTCGATGCCTTGAACTAGGTTTTGGGTCCTCTCAAACTTGCAATCATTTCACTATTAACACAATATACTATAATAGAAAATTTTCCCAAAGAAAAATCACCCAAGTCACTTAGGAATTTCCTTAGCCATATAGCCTCTTTTGTCGTCTCCGAAGTGATAATAACTTTGGCCACCATGGTCGAGTTAAAAATACGTCATTGCTTCGCACTCATCCAACTTAAAGCTCCACCTCCTAGAATAAATACATATCTTGTGATAGAAAACTTGGAATCCTTGTCTGACTAAAAATTGAGTCTTTGTACCCACAAGGTACAAAAATGTTCCCTTAGTAAACTAATATATAATATCTAGCCCTTTTTAGGTACTAAAAAATGATCTTTTCGATAGTACAATGCTCCTCATCTAGGTTAGACTAAAATCTGCTGACCATGCCAACTAGGGGTGCACACGGTTTGATTTGGTTCGGTTTTGATACTAACCCTAGAACCGAACCGGGTTGGGTCGGTTCCAAATATTTGGATCCGGAACCGAACCAAACTGAGCCAATGGTTCCTGGATTGGTTCAGATCGATTTTCGATTACAAATTATTATTTTAAACTCAGTGAAATATTAAGATTAATGTATTTCGAAAATGATTTTTTTAAGGTCAAAATTAATTTTGATCCCTAATAACATAAGTTAGAAACTCATCTAATCCCAAAAATATAAATTATAAGTGTTATATATATATATATATATATATATTATAAAATATACCGTATCGGTTCGGATTGGTTTGGGTAGCGGATCGGTTAGGGTAGGATTTATAGTGGAATCGAGAACCGAACCGAAAATATCGATTTTATTTTTTAGAACCGGAACCGAACCAATAGTCTAAAAAATTGAACCAACCCAACCCAATACAACCAGTTTGGTTCAGTTTATCGATTTTCCCGGTTCCGTTGTGCACCCCTAATGCCAATGGTAAAGCATATGTTCGATTTTATACACAACGTCACATGCATGAGGTTGCCTGATGTGCCCAAAGTGGACCCTCATTCTCTGAGAAGTAACCACGACTAACCTCACAACCGAGCCATCAGGAAGATTGTAATAGCCATCAGAGAGGTCGTACTTCACAAGGTCGACTCCATATTGATCAACCTCGGCTCATCAGTAGCCGAGTCAGCAATAGCCTCATGGGATCAACTATAGCCTCTGTCGTGCTTTGCATCAACCGACTTGACTCACTTGAGTCTACATTGTATAAGTGCTCATTTATTTTGGAAATAGAGACAAAATTGAGTCCCCATCCTAGATACCAAAGAGCCTCAGAATCTACAATTCAATTCATTCCTCTTGTTTGATTGATCAAGGTAAATTCACTATCACTCGCACACACTTTAGAACTGCATACATTGTCCACTTATTGTTTAAATTGTTTATATGTGTGTTAATTTCCCTTAAAATTATTTTTTTTATAATTTTTGGGAATTGTTAAAAACATTTTAAAATAATTTTTTCTTAATTAAAAATGAAATTAAGAAGTTTGGGGTCATTGTATAATTTTTTATTGTTGGTTTTATCCTTTTAAAGTTCATTTGGGTAGGAACCAAAAGCGCTAGAGAATTCAGGGTGTCTATGTAATTAAGTTTATACACGCGTTTGTTATCCGGTGTTTGCCTTACACCTGTTGCTTATCTATTGGATGATTTTGTGTTTCTTTTAGAGAGTAAAACAACATGTTTTATAAGCCCTTGGATATAGTTAATCGACGATCTGCATGCGTTCCTATCCCAATCCTTGTGAACATCTCTCATCCAATCACAAGCCTTATAACCAACCGCTTACCTTTAACCGTTGGATGAAAGTCAAGATAGCTTGACTTAATCTCAACCCTCGATTTGCCTCTACCTTCTGGATCCTTCCCATCCCCTATATAAAGAGGGTTCCTCTCAGCCATTTGAAGACTTTGGCCACTTTGTTATTTAGAGAGAGAAGAGAGAGGAGAGAAGAGAGAAGAGAGAGACCAGAGATAGAAACCCTAACCCTAATTCGTCCAAACCTTTTCAAACCCTAATCCCTTTATATCAAAACCAGTTTTATACCAAACACAACCTTGAGTGTTTGAGAGTTTTGAGAGTGGTTTGTTAGTGGTTTCTTGCTGTAACCTCTTTGTTTTAAGATCTTGTGTTCAACTTAAGCATTAAGCTAGATATGTGTTTCTGTTTCATAGAAATTTTAGATCTGAGCATTTTATGTTACATCACACCTAGATCTGCATGTATTGTTTCTCATCTCGAGAAATCTAACGTTGATTCTTTTTCTGTAAATGCTTTCATACTCAAAATCAACAATAATATTTTCTGTATCTAGTTCTTTTGAAATAAGACCTTAGACCTCGTTGGAATCACACTTGGCAGTTTTCAATTTCATAAATCTTTTCAAAACCCTGAAATTGATTAATATCTTGATACGTATTCTGAGCAAGATAGCCGTGGATTCTGGGTTAATCTTAAAGGTCAAATAAGGTTCAAAGTTTTTTAAAAAGAGAGAAAATGAAAATCTCATCATATAGATCTGATTTGTAATATGCTAGGACTGTTTGTAAAAATAAGCGTGAGTGTGTGCATGCATGTGTTAGATCACCATCACAAACACTTACACACAACAACACTGAAAGTGTTGGTAATAAGATCTTGAAACAAAAGTTTACGTAAAGACTGGAACAAATTTGAAGTTAGCAAACTGGGAGAACAACATCAGCAATCAGAACTGCAGAAAAGTTATAAGGACACCAGTGGGTACATTCCTAAACATTTATAGGTCTGATTTGTCTGCATGTGTGTTATATAGTTTGTAACTGTTATATTTATTTTAGTGGATTTTTCTTTTCAATCCGTAGAGGGAGTCGTGGATGTTTACTTAGTTGGGTGAGGTTTTACCACGTTAAAAATATCTTGTCATTAATTTTCTATATCTCCTAATCCCTTTCTGATTGGTGTGCTGATTTAAAACTGTTTTAGTTTTGTTTTTCAAAACTAGTTAGAAAATCTTGAATTGATCTCGTGCAAAATTTTAAACACATCTTGTGATTAAATACTGATTTGATTTATAGAAAAAAGTTTCTTCAAAAACAGTTTGGAGTTTCTTAAATAGTTTATTCTTGTATTAAACGACTTTAGTAATAGTTTTTCAATTGGTATCAGAGCTTTGGAAATATTTTTAAAAGATCTTGTGTTTATGAAATTATTTTCTTGAAATCAAAACAATGGACGAGAAAAATGAAAGATTTAGTAACTTGACCAGACCCCCACTCTTTGATGGAATCAACTTTGCTTACTAGAAGGTAAGAATGGTTGCTTTCATACAAGGAACCTTGGGGGATGATGTCTGGGATATTGTTGAAAATGGTTACACTTATCATACAAAACCAGCCATTGAAGGAAGTAATGAGAAGGTTAATAAAATATTAAGTGAGTTCACACAAGAAGAGAAGCAAACCTCTTGAAACAATAACAAAGGCAAGAATGCCATCTTTATGTCCATAAATGAACATGAGTTCAAACTGATCACATCTTGTGCCACTTCTAAGGAAGCTTGGGATACACTGATCACTGCACATGAAGGTGACACTAGAGTCAAGGCTGCTAAAACTCAAATTCTTGTTCAACAATATAATTCTCTAATTATGTCTGATTCTGAAACCTTTGATGACTTCTACATAAAATTAACTGACATTGTGACCAAACTGCATGCTAATGGGATAACATATGACATACATGAAATTATATCTAAAATTTTGAGATCATTGCCACAGAAATCTGATAATAAAATATATGCTATTGAGGAAATGTGTGATCAAAATCTCACTCCTGAATTACTCAGTAGTAAACTTCGAACTGTGGAAATGGAATTAGAATTTAAGAAACAAATGACCCAGTCCCATAGGAAACAGACTAGTTCCAACTTGAGTTTTTCCTCTAAGTTAATGAAACCTGAGTATACTATTTCCAGTGATTATTCTGATGAGGAATGTGATATAGATAGTTTGGATAATCAAATTTCCTTTATGTCAAAACAATTTAAGAAAATTGTCAAATTTAGAAATAAATTGGCAAATAGACAAGGCAAGCCAAATTATCCAACTCAGTCCAACTACAAACCTCATGAGAAAAGTCAGGACAAACATCACAAGGACTTGAGACCCAATAAAGACTTTAAGAACATTGAGTGTTTTAGATGTGGGAAAATAGGACACATAGCACAAGACTGTAGAGTGAAACTGAACACTTCCAATAAACATATTAGGGCTACCATTTGCAAAACGTGGGATAATTCAAGTGATTCTGAGAATGAGGAACCTGAATCATCTGATGCTTTTGATCCTTGCATGTCTTTATTTGCTAAGAATATATACAATGATGATATGCCTATGTATGAGAATGATGATAGTAACTCTACTCCTGCTGTTGTGAATCATGCTGCTACTGGTTTAGATGCTTTAATTTATTAGAATATTTCTAGTTATACCACGGGGTGTGTGAGTCAAAGGGAACGCGATAATGACGATGTCCATGGGTGCGTGAGTTCCAGAAATGAATCCTTAGGGGTCACTTCACACACTTCACTTAGTGACACAAACACTGAAGACCTCCCTAAAATTCACACACTTTATGCGAAAACTCTTAAGAAAAGCACTAGACTAGAAAAAATAGTGAAAGATCTCACTAAGAAATTAGAAGACATAAGTCTAATGGTCAAACTTATCGCTGAAGAGTATACTACCCAATGTCTAACTCATAAAAATAAAGTTAAAACTTTTGATCAAAAATTGAAGAACTTGAGTGAAGAAAATGAAACTCTAGAGAAAAAAATATAAAGGAACGTTATTAGAATTGGAACAATCTAAAGAAAAGACAGCAATAATTTTAAAAAAAATTGATAAATTTGAAAATAACTCCAACTGTTTTGATGGATTTGTTGTTGATTCCAAAACTAATTTTGATGATCGAACTGGAATAGGATTTTGCCCCAATTTGAAGACTCAAACTAAAATCTTTGAACCAATTAAGTTTGTGTCAGGAGGCAAAAGACATGTAGAAACTTGTCCAAACTTTCATTCTCTGAAAAATGAGTTTGACAAAAACCAATCTAAATTTGATATTGGGGAATAAAGTTACTCTAAGTGTGAAAGCCCACCTAAGACTAAATATGTCTGCCCCCTTATTAGGAAGAGTGATTCTATCTTTCAAACTGTACTTCCTAGGAATAAGGTTCAACCTCAAAATCTCATCAAACTTATGTTTAGAGACTTTCCTAAGGAGATACCATATTCGAGAAATCTATACCGCTCTTACTGTGATCTATATGGTCATTACTTTGAAGGATGCTACTCTAGACGTATAGTCAACCCTGCCTTTAATTCTACTGTGTATCAAAACTTTAACTATTTTAGGAGAAGCCGTAATAATTATGTTCTTCCTAAATAACCAGAAAAACTCAAACTATAGAAGGAGAAAGAGTAAACCTAAAAGATCATTTCCAAGAAGGATTTTGAGACACTTTTCTAAGACAAATGCTCAAACTTTTCATAAAATTCAACCTCATGTGCAAAACATTTTTCAACAAAAATCCAATGCTCGCAAATTTTATCAATTGAGAGCAAATAAGCGCAAAATGAAAACAAGATCTGTTTGGGTTAGAAAAGATGAGCTATTACCCCAGATGAAATGTAATATTGTTATTACTGCTTTAAAAGCTGAACACACTCCATCTGGTGGGTATTTAGACTCTGGATGTTCTAAGCACATGACTGGGGATGATACCAAACTTTTAAATAAAACTAGCTTTTCTGGAGGAAAAGTTATTTTTGGGGATGGTGTATTATCTCAAATCATTGGTAAAGGAACACTCCAAGAATAAGGATTACCTTTACTTGAAAATATTCTTATAGTAAAAGGTCTTAAGGCAAACCTACTCAGTATCTCGCAATTTTATGACTCAAATCATACTGTCACCTTTTCAAAGAATAATTGTATAATTTTAAATGAAAAAGGTGAGTTCATTATTACAGGACTCAGGACTCTGGATAATTGTTATACTGTTCAAAATAGTGCTGAGGTCTGTAACATTGCCAGAATGGATGACAATGAGATATGGCACAATCGTACGGGTCACATAAATTATGAAAATCTTAGTAGACTGTCGTCTCAAGAAATAGTTAGAGGGATTCCTAAGATCAAACCTATTTCTAACATTGTCTATGGTTCTTGTCAAGAAGGAAAAATTATTAAGGCCCCTCATAAGAAAGTCAAAGATATTCTTACCTCTAAACCCTTGGAGCTCATCCATATGGACCTTATGGGTCATTCTCGAGCTGTTAGTCTCTGTAGACACAGTTATATTCTTGTTATGGTTGATGACTTCACCAGATTTACTTGGGTAGCTTTCTTAAAACAAAAGTCTGACACATTTCAAATTTTTTTGAAGATTTTACTTCGAATTGAAAATGAGAAAGACTCTCAGGTAAATAGGATTCGTAGTGATAGAGGTGGAGAGTTCTTAAATACAGGTGTTATAGAGTATTGTGACTATAATGGTTACAAACATAAATTTAGTGCTCCTAAGACTCCTCAACATAACAGTATAGCTGAGAGAAAGAATCGTACCCTTCAAGAGATGGCACGTGTTATGATTCATGCCAAGACTTTACCTAAGTATTTTTGGATAGAATCCATTCGTACTACATGTCACATTATTAATAGGGTATATCTTAGAAAGAATTCTAAACAAACTCCTTACGAACTTTGGTATGGGAAGAAGCCCAATCTTAATTACCTTAGAACCTTTGGTATTACGTGTTATGTCTGCAAAGACAGAGAACACTTAGCCAAATTTGAGACTCGAGGAGATAAAGCCATCTTTCTAGGATACTCTCCTAACAGTAGAGTATACCGTGTCTATAATATTTGCACTAAGACGTTAATGGAATTCATAAACGTTATTGTAAGTGACATTACTATAGAGAGTAAGACTGGAGAACCAACTATTATGGTAGAGTCTGAAAATGTTTTAGAAAATGACTCTCCAGAATTAAATGATTTTTTACCAATTGAGACACCTGGAGTACCTAATTGGGTTGCTAAAGACTATCCCATAGACAACGTTGTTGGTAACCCTAGTGAATGTGGGCGTACAAGATCCCAATTAAGAAACTATGTTCATTATGCATGTTTTGTTTCCCTTGTGGAACCAAAGAATGTTAATGATGCATTAAATGATCCTCATTGGATTTTTGCAATGCAGGAAGAACTTCTTCAATTTGTCATTCATGATGTTTGGTATTTTGTACCTATGCCTGATCACAAAAAGGTTATTGGCACATGTTGAATATTTAAAAATAAATCTGATGAAAGCGGGATAGTCATTAGAAACAAAGCCAGATTAGTTGCTTAAGGATACTCTCAAATAAAGGGAATAGATTTTAACGAGACTTTTGCTCCTATTACTCGATTAGAATCTGTTCATCTTCTCTTTGCCATAACTTGCTACTTACATTTTACGCTTTACCAAATGAATGTCAAATCTGCATTCCTTAATGGAATATTGACTGAGGAGAGCTATGTAGAACAACCAAAAGGGTTCATTGACCCTAAATATCCAAATCATGTCTTTCATTTTAAAAAGGCTTTGTATGGCCTAAAACAAGCCCCAAGATCCTGGTATGAGCGCCTTTCCAACTTTCTCTTAGACAAAGGTTTTAAGAGAGGAGGAAATGATCAAACCCTTTTTGTCAAACATTTTGATAAACATATCATTATAGCTCAAGTTTATGTTGACAATATCATCTTTGGATCAACTTCTCCTAATGAAGTTAAATATTTTTCCTGAAATTATGCATAAAGAATTTCAAATGACTCTTATGGTGGAGTTGCAATTTTTCTTAGGTCTTCAAGTCAAAAAAAATTCAAAAGGATTATTTGTCTCGCAATTAAAATGCGCATTAGAGATTATTAAAAAATTCAGCCTTGAGAGTGCAAAAGATGCTAAAAATCCCCTGAGTACTACTGTCAAACTGTCTAAGGACGACAATGGAAAATTCGTAGAACCAACCCTTTATCGTAGTATGATTGGAACCTTACTATATCTTACTGCCTCTCATCCTGATATTATGTACGCTATTTACGTTTGTGCTCGTTACCAAAACAATTCTAAAGAGAGCCATTTAACTTGTGTTAAAAGAATTATCAAATACATTAAAGGCACTCTAAATTTAGGACTATGGTACACCAATGATACTCCTAGCACTATAATAGGATACACTGATGCCGATTGGGCCAGGTGTACTGACGATAGTAAGAGCACGTCAGGCGCATGTTACTATATTGGTAATTATTTGGTAGGTTGGAGTAGTAAGAAACAAAACTGCACCTCTTTATCCACTGCTGAATCTGAATGCATAGCCGCTGGTAGTTACTGTGCTCAATTACTTTGGCTTAAGCAAATGCTAAGTGATTATGGTATTAAAGAAGAACAATTACATCTCTACTGTGATAATAAAAGAGTGATCAACATCTCTAAAAATCCTGTTCAACACTCGCGAACGAAACACATAAAAATAAGACATCACTTTATCCGCGAATTAGTTGAAACTAAGGAATTAGAAATCAATTATCTTCCTACTGATTTGCAACTCGCAGATATGTTTACCAAACCTTTGGATTATAATAGGTTTATTGCCTTGCGTAAATCAATTGGAATGGTTTGTGCTGAATAAACTCTTGGATTTACCTAATTTTTCCCTTTGTCCATTTGAGACAAAATGGGGGAGAAATTTGAGTCTTATAAGAATTCATTTATTTTGTACATATTCTAAATAACTTGATCTTAGTGATTATTTGTAGGATTCTGTACAGTTATTCTCTGCTATGTTCAAAGTTGTAATAGGGTATTGAAATGAAAATTAACTTGAGTTATGTAATTTTCTCTTCTAGGAAATGGGTTGATAGAATTTTTGTATAGGAATAGGTTTACCTTTTCTTTTTTGTTTCCCTACGAGTCCAAGATGACTCAAAGGAGATTTTGTCTCATATTTCGAAAGGGGGAGATTGAAGCACCTTATACTCTTGACTCACATGAGTCTACATTGTATAAGTGCTCATCTAGTTTGAAAATAGAGACAAAATTGAGTCCCCATCCTAGATACCAAAGAGCCTCAGAATCTATAATTCAATTCATTCCTTTTGTTTGATTGATCAAGGTAAATTCACTATCACTCGCACACACTTTAGAACTGTATACATTGTTCAATTATTGTTTAAATTGTTTATATATGTGTGGTGTGTGTTAATTTCCCTTAAAAATATTTTTTTATAATTTTTGGGAATTTTTAAAAACATTTTAAAACAATTTTTTCTTAATTAAAAATGAAATTAAGAAGTTTTAGGGTGATGGTATAATTTTTTATTGTTGGTTTTATCCCTGTAAAGTTCACTTGGATAGGAACCGAAAGCACTAGAGAATTCAGGGTGTCTATGTAATTAAGTTTATACATGCATTGGTTATCCGGTGTTTGCTTTACACCTGTTGCTTCCCTATTGGATGATTTTGTGTTTCTTTTTAGAGAGTAAATCAACTTGTTTTATAAGCCCTTGGATTGAGTTAATCGACGATCTGCATGCGTTGCTGTCCCAATCCTTGTGAACATATCTCATCCAATCACAAGCCTTATAACCAATCGTTTACCTTTAACCGTTGGATGAAAGTCAAGATAGCTTGACTTAATCTCATCCCTCAATTTGCCTCTACCTTCTGGATCCTTCTAAGCCCCCTATATAAAGAGGGTTCCTCTCAGCCATTTGAAGACTTTGTCCACTTCGTCATTTAGAGAGAGAAGAGAGAAGAGAGAGACCAGAGTTGGAAACCCTAACCCTAATTCGTCCAAACCTTTTTCAAACCCTAATCCCTTTATATCAAAACCAGTTTTATACTAAACACAACCTTGAGTGTTTGAGAGTTTTGAGAGTGGTTTGTTAGTGGTTTCGTGTTTTAACCTCTTCGTTTTAAGATCTTGTGTCCAACTTAAGCATTAAGTTAAATCTGCGTTTCTGTTTCATAAAATTTTTAGATCTGAGCATTTTATGTCACATAACACCTAGATCTGCATGTATTGTTTCTCATCGTGAGAAATCTAACGTTGATTCTTTTTCTGTAAATGTTTTCATACTCAAAATCAACAGTAATGTTTTATGTTTCTAGTTCTTTTGAAACAAGACCTTAGACCTAGTTGGAATCACACTTGGCGATTTTCAATTTCAAAAATCTTTTCAAAACCCTGAAATTGATTAAGATCTTGATATGTCTTTTGAGCAAGATAACTGTGTATTCTGGGTTAATCTTAAAGGTCAAATAAGGTTCAAAATTTCCTAAAAAGAGAGAAACTAAAAATTTCATCATATAGATCTGTTTTGTAATTTCCTAGGACTAATTGTAAAAATAAGCGTGAGTGTGTGCATGCATGTGTTAGATCACCATCACAAACACTTACACACAACAACACTGAAAGTGTTGGTAATAAGATCTTGAAATAAGAGTCGACGTAAAGACTGGAACAAAGTTGAAGTTAGCAAACTGGGAGAACAACATCAGCAATCAGAATTGCAGAAAAGTTATAAGGACACCAGTGGGTACATTCCTAAACTTGTATAGGTCTGATTAGTGTGCATGCGTGTTATATAGTTTGTAACTGTTATATTTATTGTAGCGGATTTTTCTTTTCACTCCGTAGAGGGAGTCGTGGATGTTTCCTCAGTTGGGTGAGGTTTTACAATGTTAAAAATATATTGTCATTAATCTTTCTACATCTCCTCATCCTTTTCTGATTGGTGTGATTGATTTAAAACCGTTTTAGTTTTGTTTTTCAAAACTAGTTAGCAAATCTTGAACTGATCTCATGCAAAATCTTAAACACATCTTGTGATTAAAAACTGATTTAATTTCTAGAAAAGAGTTTCTTCAAAAAACAGTTCGGAGTTACTTAAATAGTTTAATCTTGTAATAAATGGCTTTAGTAACAGTTTTTCAACCTTGCCTAATACCTTAACTCGGCCAGTCAATTAGGCCGAGGTTATACTTATGATTAGCAGACTAACACAGCTATCAGACTCACCAATATCATACTCGGTTGAGCCTAATGTCGATAAAGTCATATATTCGAGCATACGCAAGCACACGGAATATATGGAACACGTGGACAAAACCATTATGACTAAATCATTCCCCTCACGTGCGAGAATATTTGATCATCATTACCTACATGTGGCACAACCAGGTGTGCACAAGAGATTGGCTAGATTGTCACGCTCATGCTCATTGCATGCTTGGGGGTACACTACACCCCCAAGCACTATATATACTTGTCTTCCCCTTCCTTGTAGGGGGATAGAGATAGTAAAACCTAGAGGAAGCTCTAGTAAATGACACAGTAGCAAGAGAAAGTGAATGCATTGTATCATTAAGGCCATCAGAGCCCCTATTTATTAGTGAAAATCACTCACCTGCACAATGGATGTAGGACTAGATAGGCTGAATCACTTATATTGGGGTGTCTCTCCTCTTCTCCTCATCTCATTATATATCTGTATTGCTAACTTGCTGCCATAGTTATACTAGTTTGAGCTTAACAACACCTTGATTTGGTGGTGTTATTTCCAGCATCATTAGTTTGGCGCCGTCTGTGGGAATGAGAAGCTTAATCTCTTCCTGTTTAGAGCTTGGCCTCACCGAAGACTCTGCTCAAACATGTGGCATAAGAGTTACCACCACCTCCTCTACCAGGTGGTGGTGGAGGGCCAAGTTCCAGTCACACACCACCGCAGTCCGAGATGGCATCAGCCATGAAGTCCTTGGTGGCTAGTCAACAAGCTATGAAGGATCAATTTGCCCAATTCAGCTAAAACATGAGGATGAGGCCACCAAGAATATCACCGGAGATGATCACTCTGGAAGCTGCACAAGAACAACACTAAAAGCCTAGGGGACAACCCCAGGCACCACGCAAAGATCTGAATCCTCCCCAATGGCAGAGGGACGTTGCTGACCCTAGGCGTTTATGCCTGGGGAGACAAGGACACCCTTGCCTTGAGGACCAGTACGATGATGTGGAGGCCGATTATGATCCAATAAAATATTGGGAGCCATATGAGATTTCCAACAATACTATACGACCCCTCTTGGAGAGCCGAGCAAGGTGTGGTAGACGAGATTCTGAGGGAGAGGTTATCAAGGTCAAGAAGTCTTGCTGGATCTGAAAGAGAAGAGGAAGATGGTCGGCCCCATTGTGGCCGACCACCACATGACCAAGAGGGGGGCCAGGGGGAGGTCAACAGCCGACATTGCGTTGCAGCGGGGGAACACCCAATTGAACCATTGGAGATGACATGGGATAACCTTGGCCAGGTTGACATTGCTAAGCCATGAAATGACTTAATTCAAAGGCTTGAAAATAAGATTGGGGATATCCTAAAAAGCCGAGACCCCTTGCATATGGGGTACTCAGAGGGTTCACCCTTCGTAGCAAATATCGTGAACTTTCCAACCCTGGCCAAATTCAACCTCCTGTAGTCTCTCCTAAGTACGATGGAGGCACCAACCCTATCCATCATATTGAAATGTACCAGTCAGCAGCATATATCTACTCAATATCCCATGAGGTGAGGTGCCGAGCTTTCTCAAGCACTTTAACTGGGGCTGCACATATATGGTTTACATCCCTTCCAAAAAATTCCATAGAGAACTTTAAAATGTTGGCTGAGCACTTTATCCACAACTTCTATTTTGGGGTGAGACCTCAGAAAAGATGACCCATATTCTTTATATCAAGCAAGGAAAAAATAAGAGTCTAAGAGAATACATCGCAAGGTTCAATAAGGAAAAGTTAGAAGTGGAGGACTATGAAAAAAGCATAGCTATGACAGTCCTCATCGGAAGCCTCCAAAAGGGAAAGCTATTATGGAAGCTTGCTGAAGACCCTCCAAAATCAATGCTCGAGTTTCTGGTAATAGCTGGGAAGGTCATGAATGCAGAGGAAGCAATGGTTGTTAGGTATGAGGATAACAAAGGAAACAGTAGTGGAGGAAAGTTCCAAAAAAAGAATAAAGATGGGAAGAAAAGGTCGATTGATGGTAAGTTTGCAGACTACACTCCGTTGACTATAAGCTATGAACACATCCTCAATGAAATAAAGAACGATCGGTCTTTAAGGTGTCCAGAGAAGCTAAAGGCTCCTCATTATAAGAGGAACACAAATTTGTGGAGTGAATTCCATCAAGACCACGACCATCTGACTTACAGGTGTTTCGCCTTGAAGGATGAGATTGAAAAGATGTTGAAGTTCGAGAAGCTAAGTAAGTACGTAGATAAAGGTGCCTAACAGGGTGGTCGAGCCAACCCTAGGAAGAGAAGGAATGACAAGTGTCGAGAAGATGCCCTTGCCTGACATGATGATCCCTCAGATGATGACGATGATGACCCGAACCTCCCACAGAAGGATGACATTGTCCCAGTAAAGAGGTTAAACATAATCTCCTTTGGTGTTGGTATAATCTGTGGGGGACTAGCAGGAAGAGGCTCTGAGATAGCAGACAGAAAAGCTCATGTTGCAGAGGTAAAGGCAGTTATAAAGGCCGAGGTTGTGCTCTCAACTTTAATTAATATGAAATTTGAGAAAAGAAAGAAGGTGGACATGGACACCCTGATAGTCGGCTTCTCAAGACTTGATTTTAAGGGTATCCTAGCTCCACATGACGACCCTCTCATTATCACCACCAAAGTGAATGGATGTGAGGTGTCGAGGATCTTAGTTGATGGGGGAAGCTTGGTAGATGTCATATTCTGGCCTTATTTTAAGGCGTTGGGGCTTAGTCGGGCGAGGCTCATCCCTTACCACCATCCACTTATCGGCTTCAGCAGAGAAAAATTTCACCCACTGGGAATGTATGAGATGGATATAAGAATTGGGGATGAGTGGCCAAAATGGCTAACTAGAAAAATCAACTTTTTTTTTTATCATGGATGAGAATGTCTTCTCAGCATACAACCTCATACTTGGACGAGTGGCCCTCAAAGAGTTTGATGCCGTGCCTTCAAAGGTCCACCAGATGATAAAATTCCCGACTCCTTATAGAGTAGGGTAAGTTCAGGGTGACCAAACGACGACACGTGAATGCTACTTCAACTCTGCTGAGGAAAGAGAGGCATACAAAAGAGTAACCACTATTTACAACATTGACACTCTTGATCCGAGAGATAAGACAAAGCTAAAAAAGGGGTTGGCTGCGGAAGAGGTAGAATCAACTATCCTCAATGAGGATGGGTAAAAAAAACTATCCAGGTCAGAAAATCCCTAAAGCTTGAAGTCAAGGACGAGCTAATCAAATTGCTAAAGAAAAGATAAAGCATCTTCGCCTGGAGTCATGCAGACATACCAGGTATTAACCTCAAGTTCATGTGTCATAAACTTAATGTGGTGGAAGATGTCAAGCCAGTTAAGCAGATGAGAAGTATCTATTCTAGTGAAAAGTATGACGTTATCAGAGACGAGGAGAAGAAGCTTGAAGAATTCAAGTTCATTAGAGAAGTCATCTACCCAGATGGATGTCCAATGCTGTCATAGAGCCAAAAGCCAATGGGAAGTGGAGTATGTGTGCAAACTTCACTGATCTGAATAAGTATTGTCCCAAATATAACTTTCCTCTTCCTCGTATTGATCAGATGGTTGATTCCACAATAGGTCATGAGCTGATGAACTTTATGGATGCATATTTAGGATATAACCAAATCTTCATGGACCCGACTGATTCTGAGAAGATAGTCTTCATTACAGATAAAGGGACCTATTCCTACAAGGTTATGCCTTTCGAACTGAAGAATGCAGGGGCTACATATCAGTGTCTGGTAAATAAGATGTTTGTGGATCAGATTGGAAAGTCTATGGAGGTTTATATGGACGACATGCTGACAAAGAGTCTAAAGGCCGACACTTATGTGGCCGACCTTGAAATTTTTTTTGATACCATGGATACATACAGAATGAAGCTCAACCCTGCCAATTGCATTTTTGGGGTCGGAGCTGGAAATTTTTTAGGCTTCATTGTCAACCAAAGGGGAATATAGGCTAACCCAGAGAACATAAAAGCTTTGTTGGAAATGAAGACACCTGAGACTATCAAAGATGTTTAGAGAATCACTGGACGGGTGATAACCCTCAATAGGTTTGTTTCTAGAGCTACTAACAAATGTCTTTCATTTTTTAAAATCCTCAGAAAAGCTTTTGAATGGAATGAGGAATGTGATAAATCTTTTAAATAGCTTAAGTCCTACCTCGGCTCTCCCTTACTTTTATCCCGACCAGTACAAGGAGAAAAGTTATATGTGTACTTAGCCATCTCAGAGTCGGTAGCGTTGCTATAATAAGAGTGGAGGAGGGGGTACATAAGCCAGTGTATTCTAACAGCAAAGCCCTCCAAGGATCTAAGAAGAGATATCCTAGTATGAAGAAGTTAGCTTACGCTTTGATTCATGCTTCTAGAAAGATGAAACCGTGCTTCCAAGCCCACTCAATAGTCGTCCTCATTGACTCATCGCTAAGACATGTCATCAACAAACCTGAGAACTCAGGGAAACTAATGTCTTAGCCAATTGAGTTAAGATAATTTGACATTGTTTACCAGCCGAGGGTGGCAATCAAAGGGCAGGCGCTAGATGACTTTTTGGCCGAGTTCACTTGGGATGAGGCCGAGGTTGAAAAAGAAAAATGTGAAATTGCAGCCAGCCAGCCAAAAAGAAGTGTCAGCCCTTCCGTGGATGAGGCTGAGACAAGCATAGTTAGAGAAAAGACAACCGAGAATGAAGAAGGAATGTATCTCTTCATTTAAGGATCCCTGACAGAGGTAAACTTTTCTGAGGCCGATGATGTATGAAGCCTCTTCGTTGATGGGTTGTCTTTGTGAAAATGGAAGTGGTGCTGGAGTAATAGTGTCAGCACCAGACGACACATATAAAGTACGCTCTGAGATTTAATTTTAGTGCCTCCAATAATGAATCCAAATACGAAGCTTTAGTAGTAGGTCTCTCTTTATCCCGAGCTCTTAATATTGGCTAACTCCTAGTCCATAGTAACTCAAGACTAGTGGTAAATCAAATCTTGGGAGTATATGAGGCCAAGGATGAGATAATGACTAAATATCTAAAGAGAGTAAGATCGATGCTAGAAAGCTTTAAAGAGGTAAAGCTGAGAAGAATACCGTGGCTAGAAAACAGCTGATCCAACATGCTCGCGAGGTTAGCCTCAGCTACAAGAACTGACATCAGAAGAATACACTACACCAAATCCTGCGAATGGTCACGCCGAGTTGGTCACGGCCCAAGTCCGCGACCCGTTGGTCGCGGACTTGGGCCATGACCAAGGCTGTTTTGGGCGTGACCATATTTATTATCACACTAGACCATGGATGCTTTGAAAGTGGTCACGGCCCAAGTCCCTGACCACTGTGGGTCACGGACTTGAGCCGTGACCAGGCCGTGACCATCTTGGCGCCAAATTCGCGCCAAAATTCCCTCCAAACTGGTCGCGGATGGGGTCACGGCCCAAGTCCGTGACCAAAGGCACGACGAAGTAAATAACACACACATTTAGGGTCACGGCCGAAGACCCTGACCATTTCTGGGTATGGGTCACGGCTTTAGGCCGTGACCATCCTTCATTCGAGCAGTGGTGGTGATGGTTTGCAGGTTGCGCAATGGGGGTCACGGGTCACGGCTGAGGGCCGTGACCATTTCCTTGTATGGGTCACGGCTTTAGACCGTGACCATCCCTCATTCGAGCAGTGGTGGTGATGGTTTGCAGGTTGCGCACTGGGGGTCACGGCTCTGGGCCGTGACGAGGTTCAATCGAGCAGCAGTTGAGTTTCATTTAAGGGTCGCGTATGGTGGGTCACGGTGGTTGGCCGTGACCAGGTTCAGTCCTTAAAAAAAAGAATCGCGCCTCCCTCATTTCATTTCTGTCGATCGAGGTCAGTGTCTAAAGCCCTAGGCGATTTGTGCGATTTCCATCCTTGAGATTTCGGCTCAGAAAGGTATTGTGTGTTTATTTGTGCGATTTCCATCCCTCATTTCGATTCTCGTGCATTTCGATTCTCATTGTGTTAGTATATGTGTGTGTATGTATAGATTTATGTGTGTGTATGTATAGATTTGTATATATGTGTGTGTATGTATAGATTTATGTTTATATGTGTGTGTGTATGTATAGATTTGTATATATGTGTGTGTATGTATAGATTTATGTTTATATGTATGTGTGTATGTGTGTTTATGTGTGTAACTACAAACAAATTTTATTTTATTTCAATAAACCCTAGACATTTTATTTCAATAAACCCTAGACATTGTATTGGGATTTTTTTTTTGACAAAATATTATTCAAAATATAACCCTAGACATTATATTTTTTTTGACAAAATATTATTAAATGGATTC
Organism: Sambucus nigra; assembly: GCA_949130495.1. Lineage (NCBI taxonomy): Eukaryota > Viridiplantae > Streptophyta > Magnoliopsida > Dipsacales > Adoxaceae > Sambucus > Sambucus nigra. The sequence continues at coordinate 370,930,328 of OX422212.1, forward strand.
TTAATAAGTAAAAAAAAAAATTACATCTACCTCGTGGGATTTTATAGGGGGTTATATGCGTGCCATCATACTATATTGGGGGTTATATGCATGTCGTGTTGGATACTATGTTGAATTTATTGAATTGATACTAGTGTCGATAAATGTATATGTTATAAAATTTGTTGGATACTACTTTTCTCAGGAAAAATGAGGCACGGTGATAAATACTGTCAACAAGAGTGGGACAGGTTGCAATTAGACCGCACACATAACTCTTTTATTAGCGTGCGTCATATAGAGGGTACTCCTATTTATAGGTACGGAAATAAAAAGATCGAACAATTTAACTACCTTATAAATCATGGATTTGCTTATTTCCACACTTAGGCTTAAAAACATGGCGTTAGAGGGTGAGAACTCGAAACAGCCCCCGAACGGCCCCGTGGGTGGCACTAACACCTCCCACGGGACCAACGTAACTCGTGGGAACGGACCCCGCAGCCGCGGGTGTCCCGGTTTGAGAGTACGACGGTAATTTGCTTATTTCCACACTTAGGCTTAAAAACATGGCGTTAGAGGGTGAGAACTCGAAACAGCCCCCGAACGGCCCCGTGGGTGGCACCAACACCTCCCACGGGACCAACGTAACTCGTAGGAACTGACCCCGCAGCCGCGGGTGTCCCGGTTTGAGAGTACGACGGTAATTTGCTTATTTCTACACTTAGGCTTAACATGGCGTTAGAGGGTGAAAACTCGAAACAGCCCCCGAACGGCCCCGTGGGTGGCACTAACACCTCCCACGGGACCAACGTAACTCGTGGGAACGGACCCCGCAGCCGCGGGTGTCCCGGTTTGAGAGTACGACGGTAATTTGCTTATTTCCACACTTAGGCTTAAAAACATGGCGTTAGAGGGTGAGAACTCGAAACAGCCCCCGAACGGCCCCGTGGGTGGCACCAACACCTCCCACGGGACCAACGTAACTCGTGGGAACGGACCCCGCAGCCGCGGGTGTCCCGGTTTGAGAGTACGACGGTAATTTGCTTATTTCCACACTTAGGCTTAAAAACATGGCGTTAGAGGGTGAGAACTCGAAACAGCCCCCGAACGGCCTCGTGGGTGGCACCAACACCTCCCACGGGACCAACGTAACTCGTAGGAACTGACCCCGCAGCCGCGGGTGTCCCGGTTTGAGAGTACGACGGTAATTTGCTTATTTCTACACTTAGGCTTAACATGGCGTTAGAGGGTGAAAACTCGAAACAGCCCCCGAACGGCCCCGTGGGTGGCACTAACACCTCCCACGGGACCAACGTAACTCGTGGGAACGGACGCCGCAGCCGCGGGTGTCCCGGTTTGAGAGTACGACGGTAATTTGCTTATTTCCACACTTAGGCTTAAAAACATGGCGTTAGAGGGTGAGAACTCGAAACAGCCCCCGAACGGCCCCGTGGGTGGCACCAACACCTCCCACGGGACCAACGTAACTCGTAGGAACTGACCCCGCAGCCGCGGGTGTCCCGGTTTGAGAGTACGATGATAATTTGCTTATTTCCACACTTAATTTTTATATTTCTACTTGGTTACTGATAATTTTAACTCATATATGCAATTTTTCAGCTTAATTAATTTTTTTGTAAAATTACTTGGTTACTGATACTTTTATTTTTTGTATGCTATCATTTGTAGGATTTTTGCGCGTGGATCAAATGAAGGAGGCAATGTTTTACAACATGATGATTATTTATATGTTGTGGACATTCAGGATAATGTTTTTTATGTGTTATAGCCGTGCAGGCTTTTATTGTTTAGTTTTATGGCCGTGCGGGCTTTTATAATTTGATTGTTGAATTTTATAGCCGTGCGGGCTTTATAATAAGCAGGTTTTTCATTTACAGGTTTTGGAATGTCAAGAAAATAGAGGAAACTCTGCCCAATTTTTTTTTGGTCTGTGAATTATTAAGACGTGTAATATTTTTATGTTTGTATATATATTTGTTTATTAACAACATTCTCAATTCGCAATTTGTGATTTTTTTTTATTGTTTTGCCTATAATAAATATTTGTAACACCTCGTAGCAACCGATGATGCACTCACAGGAACCCCAATTTTAGGATTGGGCAAAAAAAAATACATTTTTTTTAAATTACAGATAAATATGGTCATGGACTTTGTCCATGACCATTTTTACTTTTTTTTGTCGCGCTTAAAAATGGTCGCGGCCAAAGTCCGCGACCATTTTTTTTATTTTTTGTCACGGTAATGGGTCGCGGACTAGGGCCGCGACCAATTTTTTTTAATTTTTTTTTGTCACACACATGGGTCGCGGCCAAAGTCCGCGACCAATTTGTCACGGTCGTGGGTCATGGACAAGGACCGTGACCAATTTTTTTAATTTTTTTTTGTCACGCACATGGGTCGCGGACTTTGGCCGCGACCAATTTGTCACGGTTGTGGGTCATGGACAAGGGCCGCGACCAATTTTTTTAATTTTTTTTTGTCACGCACATGGGTCGCGGACTTTGGCCGCGACCAATTTGTCACGGTTATGGGTCACGGATTAGAGCCGCGACCCATCACGGCATGGGTCACGGCCTAAGTCCGCGACCATCTGCCGTGACCCCTCTCGGCCGTGACCATTTTTTGGTCACGGACTTGGGCCGCGACCCACGAAAATGGTCACGCCCGAAATGGTCACGGCCCAAGTCCGCGACCCACAGGTTTGGTCAGGGATTTTGGCCGTGACCAATCGCCAGTTTTGGTGTAGTGATAGTGCCGATAGAGGTCTTGCTTCGGACATCTATTGAAGAGGGAGATTACACATTCAAGTCTTGCCTGAATCTAAGCAGCGAAGCTTCTTGGATGTATCCTCTTATCAGATACATCAGAGAGGGGGAGCTCCCCTTATCAAAAGCCGAGAGATGAAAGCTGAGCTACAGAGTTACCAAATTCTTCGTTATAGGAGACACTTTGTATAAAAAAGGGCTCAGATGTGTCCATCCATCTGAGGTACCGAATATCGTAAAATATATACATGAGGATTCCTGTTCTAGCCATGTCGAGGGAAGATCATTAGCCAAAAGGATCATAACTCAGGGGTACTGGTGGACAACCCTTACAAAAGATGTAGCATCATATATGAAGAAATGTGACAAGCGCCAGAGGTTTGGTACCATTCCCCATCAGCCTCATCCACCTCTGACCTCCATCACATCTCCCTAGCCATTTGCAGTATTGGAAATCAATTTGGTAGGACCTTTGCCAAGAGCTGTGAATAACTATCGGTACTTGATTGTAAGGATATATTACTTTTTTAAGTGGGCAGAGGCCGAGCCGATGATCACTATCACAGAACATAAGACATTCCAGTTCATCTGGAAAAACATCATATGTAGGTATGGCCTCCCAAATACCCTAATCTCAGATAATGAAATGCAGTTTAAGAATGTCTCTTTGGAGAAATATTGTGAAAGAGTTGGAGTTAAAAAATTCTTCTCCTCCATCGGTCGACCCCAGGAAAATGGGCAAACAGAGGTGACAAATCGGACGATCCTTGATGGGATTAAAAATAAGCTAAAAGAGGCAAATGGAAGATGGATTGAAGAAGTGTATGTTGTGCTATGGGCCTACAGGACGATAGTCAAGACTCCTACAGGGGAAACCCCATTTATATTGGCCTATGTCTCAGAGGCTGTAACCCCTACTGAGCTTGGCCTTCCCACTCATAGAGTTCAGATGTACGACCCTCAGGGAAATGCAATAAAGAGAAGACTTAATATCGATTTGATTGAAGAAAGAATAGAAGATGCCGAGGTGAGGAAAGCAACCTACTAGCAGAGGACTGCCAAATTTTATAATCAAAGGGTGAAAGAGCGGTCGATAGTTGTGGGAGACCTGGTTTTGAAGAAGACATGGCAAAAACCTAACAAGCTCCATCCAAATGGGCATAGCCCCTATAGGGTAACTGATGAAATCATCCTATGCACATACCGATTGGATAATCTAGAAGGAGAACCCTTCTCAAACCCTTGGAATGCCGACCATTTGAAGAAATATTACTTATGATGTTGTAGTTATCTTATTTTCTTGTAATTCTGGCATCAAGTTATGAAGTAAATATCAATGAGAAGTATCAGTGTTCTGTTAACATCTTTGTACTAGCGTATGAATATAAACACCATTAATTTCTGGCATCAAGTTATGAAGTAAATATCAATGAGAAGTATCAGTGTTCTGTTAACATCTTTGTACTAGCGTATGAATATAAACACCATTAATTTGGTGAAAATATGAGGATAAATATCATTAATTTGGTGAAAATATGAGGATAAACATCATTAATTTGGTGACCTCAGACCGTAAAATCATTAATTAGATGAAAATATGAGGATAAACATCGTTAATTTGGTGACCTCAGACCCTAACATCATTAATTTTGTGAAAATATGAGGATAAACATCATTAATTTGGTGACCTTAGACCCTAACATCATTAATTTGGTGAAAATATGAGGATAAAAATCATTAATTTGGTGGCCTCAGACCCTTAACATCATTAATTTGGTGACCTCAAACATTTAACATCATTATTTTGGTGAAATTATGATGATAAACATCATTAATTTGGTGACCTTAGACCTTTAACATCATTATTTTGGTGAAATTATGAGGATAACCATCATTAATTTGGTGACCTCAGACCCTAACATCATTATTTTGGTGAAATTATGAGGATAAACATCATTAGTTTGGTGACCTCTGTTATTATAAAGCAACAAAACATCAGGGTAAAAGAGCAATAAAAATAATGACATTGAATCTCATTACGCTCATAATAAGAAGATGTTGCAGAGTTTAAATTCATCTTAACCAAAAACGTTACAACCGTGAGTTCATAAAAAGAAGGATCACAAAAGCTTCACAAAAACAAATTAATTAATGATGAACAATAGAGGCCCTCAGAGCTCGTTTTGTACCTCGGTAGGAGCCGACCCATCAACAACTGAATTTGTTTGGTTGAGGATAAGGTTTATGACCTTAACCTCATCTTCATGTTGAGAAGTCAGTCTTAGAGGCTTCCAAGTTACCAATCTCGACTGAACTACCTTCTTCCACTTTCTTTAAAGCCTGAGCAAATCGAGGGTCGACAAAGCCGAGACAGATAAAATCCTCAGCATTCCGGCTACCAGACTCACCCTCCTTCATAGCCGCCCATCGACTGGTCGCTTTGATGCCTCTTTCCAGATAATCAAAACCAAAGCTCATAAATTCATTAAAGACTTTGTAATCTTCAATGATCTTCTCTGAGGCATCGACCAATGCAACCTTGATAGAAACATTGACCTTTGATTGAAGACTATCATCTTTTGCCTTTAGGGCCTTGTAATGGTCTTCCTTCAGTTGAGTGATCTATTTGTCTTTATCTTTTAGATCCCCTTTCAACGTCTTCACCTCAGTCTTCAGATCGACCTCAACTTTCTCAGCATCCTTACCCTTTAGTATAAGGGGCATCGTCTTCAATGTCCAGTCAACTAGGCGGTGAAGAGACACCACACTCTGCAGAAGAAGATTAGATGTATGAATAATAATTTTTTAAGGGCAGAGACAACACTTGGAAGAAAAATTGATACCTGAACCGCCCTGTGAAGTGTGAACTCGACCAATAGAGGGACATCTAATGCTTGGAGAAAATGTTTGCCTTCCTCAGCCATGATGGTTCCAATAACATCAGCAGCTTACAGGCTATGGCCGATATCACTGTCTCCTATTTTAAGTTGTGATAGATGAGAAGGCAGAGCATCGTCGATAGAAATGGGGATAGTACGGTCCTTAGTAGGAGCCTTACTTGTCCTAGTATGAGTAGGATCATTAGAAGCTTTGCTTTTCTTTAAAGCATCAGCCTTTGAAGTGACGCACTTTTTTTTATTTGGGAAGGAGGGGGTGCATTCTGAACCTCACGTCTCTCCATAAGCTTTGTAAGGATGGGGATCAACATCTCCCAGAAGTCGTTAGATATGCCTGCTGGTCACTCTGAAAAAAGAGAAGTCTCGGAGTTAGCAAGTCAGACAGATGAAAAATACGAGACATAACTTGATAAGGATAATTATTGAAACTTATGAAACTCGTCTAAAGGACCACCCCCTAAACCTCTCTGAGAAAGGTAATGGGGGGTTATCAGATGTTCATATTTGATGAAACGACCCTTCTCGCCTTGATCACGAAGGACCTTAATGTCCTTATAGTTACCTGGCTTAAATTAGGGTCAACTTTTGCTAAAATAGAGACTTTGCTCCATTTCAGAGGTGTCTGTGATTCAGACGTCCCACAAGCCTCATTTCGGCCGCAGTCCCAAGCTCCTGATACAAAAAAATACCGAGGTTTCCAGTTATGATTGGAAGTTTATGTAACTAGAAGAATTTTCTTCTCGAACTTCCTGGATACGAAGTGGTAGTATCCTGGATGATTTTTGGCAGATGAGGTAGTATAACCCCCAATAAAACCCTAACTATAAGGTCGGTGTGGTGAACGGCCTTTCAGAGGACGATAGCACCAATCATGACCCACCAGGCATTTGGGGACAGTTGGGAAGGGGCAAGGTTTATATAAGAGAGTATGGCTCTCATAGTTGGGTAAATAGGAAGATGAAAACCTAACTTGAACATCTACTCATAAACGAAGATTTCACCCTCTTAGCCATCAAAGCCCCTCTCTTCCTTAAGAGGTTTCCTAAGGATGATTGAGGAATAAATGGAATAAATATTCCTGAAGGCAAGAAGTTCGTACTCATTTACAGTACTCTCATACTCCGCAACTACTGAGGTATCAAGTTCACTTCCTTCATCATCATCGCCATCCCCAGTAACCTCGACCTGGGCACTCGTGGGGACACCACGGGGAAACCTCTTCGTAAACTTAATGCCAGTGGTAGTTGATAGAGGAATGGCATCAATGGGAGGAATAATCGTGACTTTAGGCTCTAAAATATCTATGGAGGGAGATCTACGTGAAGGCCCATCACCTTAGTGAGATGAGGCACGATTAGAAATCTCTTCATCCTGAGAAACTCCACTTTGCCTGGGGGAGTAATCCATAGCCTCTTTAAAAGAGTCAACGCTCTCAGCAGCTTTAGATGTTGACATGGGGTCTGAAGCAGCCGACTCGGACATTGGATCAGAGACCTCGACAGGCTCAGGGTGTATGATAGCTAATGATGGAGGGAAAATTATTCGTAAGGGAAAAGCCTCGACCTCACGAGCCTCGACTTGGTTAAACTCTATCTGTCTGATCTTATCGAAACAATGCTCGTGCAGAGTTGGAAACTCTTCAGCAAGTTTATACAAAGGTCGTAGCATCAGTTGTATGACCCTACACTTGTGGTTTCATTAAAAAGGATAGACAGGTTGACTATTTCTAACACCTAGGCAAAAGATCAAAGCTTGGAAGTTGTATGATATTCACCAAGAACACTAAGAACAATTGAGATGAAGCCCGTCGGAGACAATGACCGGAGGGTCACCGAAAATGAGAATTTTCGCCTAAAAATAACCTCGGAGCAGCCTGATATGGCTCCAAAGTCAGCTAACTACTGCAGCCCTGACCTAATGACCACCCAACACTGGCAGGGAACCTCATCGAAAAGGAAAAAGTTTGCTAGAAAATTAAAATAACAAATTAATGCCCAGAAATGAAAAAGGAAGGGTTGCAGAAAAATACCTGACTGAGTTTGAATGAGGGGAGAAAGAGTTAATCTCTAAAGGAACTGGAACGATGAAGAACTATGGAATTTTGGGAGGCAGTCACAGTAAAAGATCTAAGCGGGAAATAAAGGAAGAAGAAAGAGAAAAAGAAAAGGGAAAATGGTATTTAAACCATTGAAATGATGAGGCACGAGTACCAAGGCACTCATCATTGCACCTAGAAACCCTAAAAGGCATCGTCACTTCATTAGGTGAATAGGGACAGACGTAAGCCATTTTAAAGGGCGACATGTGTCAAAGTGACTACTCACATATCCCAAGACGCAAAAATGTCCGCTCATCAGCCTAACTTATATACCCCTCATCCATTTACTCACATATAAGACCAATGGCTAGGGGTGATTGATATGCCTAACCTCACAATCGAGTCATCAAGAAGATTGCAATAGACATTAGAGAGGTCGTCCTTCACAACATCGGCTCCATATTGATCAACCTTGGCTCATCAGTAGCTGAGTTCAGAAACAACCTCATGGGCTAAACTATAGCCTCTGTCATTCTTTACATCAGCCGACACCACAACCATGCCTAATACCTAACCTCAGCCAGTCAATTAGGCCGAGGTCATTCTTATGATTGGTAGACTAACACAACTAGCAGACTCACCAACATCGTACTCGGTTGAGTCGAGGTTACTATCGATAACGTTACAGGTTCGAGCATATGCAAGCACAAGGAATACATGGAACACGTGGATAAAACCATTATGACTAAATCATTCCCCCCACGTGAGGGAATATTTGATCATCATTACCTACATGTGGCACAGCCATGTGTCCACAAGAGATTGGCTAGATCGTCACGCTCATGCTCATTGCATGCTTGGGGGGTACACTACACCCCCAAGCACTATATATACTTGTTTTCCCTTTCCTTGTAGGGGGATCGAGATGGTAAACCCTAGCGGAAGCTCTGGTAAATTATTCAGTAGAGAGATAAAATGAGTGCATTGTATCATTAAGGCCATTAGAGCCCCTATTTATTAGTGAAAATCACTAACCTGCACAGTGGACGTAGGCCTAGATATGCTGAACCACTTATATTGGTGTGTCTCTCCTCTTCTCCTCATCTTCTTCTATATCTATATTGCTTACTTGTTGCTATAGCTATACTAGTTTGAGCTCAACAACACATTGATATAATGGTGCTATTTCTAGCATCATCATTGTCCATCGTTACAGCATAAGGTATATTCCCGATTCTCTCTATCTGATCAAGTGTTTTATGACATTGATTCTTAAATAGAGTAATTTCATGCTTAAAAGGGAAAAATCATTTCTTGGAATCGTGTATGCTAAACTTGTGAGCACGCCATAGATATAAGTGGTTTGGGATTAGCCTAACATCCTATTTAGCCGATATGGCAACAAGTTGATCCCATTGATGTGACTGACTTCTCATAAGTTCTTTATATAAAGTTACCTATATGACCACATTGTTATGCAAGATTATATACCCACCTCATTCCCAATTAGGATAATATCGCCCACATATTGTAATAGAAATACCACCACATTTTCATCATGTTTATTATAAGACAAGTATTATTAGGGCTTAGATCAAAGAAAAAAATTATTGCCTGATATAACCAAATATTCCAACACCGCGATGTTATCGTAAGTCCATAAATGGACTTCTTAGGCTTACACAATTCGCTTTCCAAAATTTGTAATTTGAATGCCTTGGGTTTCACCATATAGATGCATTCGTAGAGACCGCCATTCACGGTTGAGACTTGGTGCTAAAAGAATCCAAATAGACTTTAGCATGGCAACCAACGAGAAGGGTTGCTCATAGTCATTTCATTTCATTTGAGTAAACCCTTTCACAACAATCGTTGCCTTTAAGGTTTCAACCTTACCATGGTAACATCCCGAGAGGTCCTACTAAAAAATATTGATAAATTAAAGATGTTTTTATAAAAAAAATACCATCTAGACCGAGCACAAATTTGCGGAAGCACAAATACATAAATCAACTTAATAGAATATCTCAATTTTATTAGATCTCAAATGCTCTTTTACAAAACAATTTACAATACAAAAATTGGTACATTTAAATTTTGAAAATAAATATTCAGAGCCTCTAACGCTGATCCTAATCCCAACGAGGCCATAAATATAAACTCCTCTCAAACCTCAAATACAAGAAACTATGGGGGGGGGGACTCACTAGTTTGTATAAATGCTCCAAGTGTAACTACATATACTCGTATATGTGTGTGCATCATATGAAAGAGTGTATACAATATGAACACTCAAAACTAAAATCCCAGTAATATAATCATAACCTAGGATCTCACCGCGAAAATTTCACAATCCAAGACCCCATATCAAAATTCCCGTCGTACTACAGTACGATATGGACTTCCGTTCACTATCCTGTCAATTATCCTTGAAACAATCCAATGGTCCCTAAAAATAAATAATATAACTTCGGAAAACGACCCATCATAACCTCGCATCACCACCATAAAATCTTGGCATCATCGCCATAATAACACTTGGCATTCTCACCAATTGGGGTCTATGGCCTAGTCTTTGGATAGTAAACAAAACTATAGCCAATAACACATCCCATTCAGCGGGTAGTTTTGCTAAGGAATGCCTACACATTCTCCAATTATAATAATCATAATATCATTATCTCAATTCAAATAAATTTCAAATTCAATTTCCATAAATTAGTTGCACATGTTTACTAGCCAAGTTCTATAACCCAACTTGCTCGTAAAATTAGCTAGTTTCATTACCCAAACTACACGACATGAAAATAACACATATAAAATGGGTGCAAGAACAAATATAATATATGAGCATACAATACATATAAATGCAACACATAGCATGGATATAACTATACAATCAAGGTTGAATAGGTGTAGTACACTAAATTAACAATGGAGATATAACTATACAATCAAGGTTGAATAGGTGTAGTACACTAAATTAACAATGGGAGAATGGAACTACCTCAAGAGAGTCAAAATCTACAATTGTAGTCCTGTTTTAAATATCTGAAAAATCAAATCCAAAGATTATCCAAATCGCCGATCTGACCTCAGATTTGAATTCTACACAAAAATTGAGTCAGGTATGTGTTTTGAGTTTTTGTCAAATCTCATCTTAAAACACTCAAAAAGAAGATCTAAAACACCCCAAAGTGACTCTTTTCATTCATCTCGTTTTTTCCTCTTTAGATTTCATTTTCGGCTTCTCTATTTCATCTCCTCACACTTAAAATCAGCCCCAACATTCCTTATATACCTCTTCCTCAAAAACTAGCTATGAGCCTAAGTTAATGCATATTACTATATTGCCCTCTAACTCAGAATTGTGTAATTTACATATTTAGACCATTATAAAATATCAAAAAACAATTTATATTTAAATTTTAATGTTTGATTCGATTTCAAACCAAAATATATTTTTAAATATAATATCAATAAAATTATTTTTATTTAAAATAAAATATCCCGATTAATTAAAAAATATCATGATTAATTATAAAAACATTAGTGATATCTTATATAATATTCTTAAATAATCCCTTAAAATAATGGGGTATTACACCCATCTTTTGATCTTTTAAGTCTTATAGGTCCACTTGCACTGAATGGATTTTATCCAATCAATAAGTTTACAAGCCCAAAACTTGATTCGAATACATCGAATCCATCTAGATATATAGAGTCTTACGTCAGTTCTAAAAATACTTATCTTATAATGCCTCGTTGTAGTTCCAAGGATTCAGTTCATGTTACCTTGGGATCTCACCGAAGTGTTCACCCAAAACACTAATTTGTCAGGATGTATCTTGACACTCCTACTACAATGTGGTTCCACTTGTGATCTAATATAAGTGGCACATGTATCCTAATAATAGGTAATACTCACACTACCGTTATGTTATATATTATCGATATTAAGTTGTATTTCTTGTTGTATGGGTGGTCTAGCAACCCCGATAATCTTATGTTCCCTTTTACTCTTATAAGACCAACTTACTTCTAGGTACATGGTTTATTACATAATCCACTTTTAAAAACCCAGTATTGATACCATCAACGAGCTTCTTATACTTATGAATATGATATAAACTACCTTTAAAATCTTTGAGATAACTATCAAAGAGACATACTTCTGTCCTTGATTCTAACTTTCTTATCTCTTTTCATCGCCCAAGTGTCGCGCACCCCAAGATCCAACATGTCCAAGAATGTGCTTGCACGCATTCTATAGTTTCATGGGAGTTGAAGATACAGATTTAGATGGAACTAAATTCAGAATGTATATGGTATCTTAATGAAGAATCCCAACAATAATGTTGTAGCCTTGAATAACTAACCATGGACCTTATCATATAAAAAAAATGTCTTATTCCTTCCCTTCTACTACACCATTTCCCAGTGGAATATTTAGGGCAGATAGTTGGTATATAATTCCTACCTTTAATAAATGATTCCTAATCTCTCCCAAGATGTACACACTCGCAAGACTAAATATTAGGTTTTGGATCAGTTAACTTCATTTATGCACCACCTTAGTCTGGTACATATTGAACAGATCAAAGGCTTCAAACTTGTTGTACATAAGGTAAACATACGCTTACCTCAAGTAATCATCAATGAAATTGATGAAGTACTCATAACCTTCTCTTGACTAGAAAATTATACGACCACAAAAATCAAAATGAACTATTTTCAACACATCTTTGGCTCTATAGATTTCGGCCGTGAAGGGACTCTTGGTCATTTTACCTTCTAGACATGATTCATAAATTGAAAATGCATCCACTTACAATGAACTCAATTGTCCATATTAGACCAGTATTTGAATTCCTTTTAAATTTGAAATAACTAAATGTAAGTGCTAAAATTGTGTTTAGTTCAATAAAGAAGGAAATTTTCTCTTTAATAATTGTCCATTAGCTACATCAAAAAAGGTAATTTACTTGAAAATGGCATTTGCAATGGTTCTAAACCATTGCAAATTGTTGCTTTGCAAAAATTTTGCAACGGTTTATTGCGAACAAATGTTTGTTTTGGATAACTGTTGCAAATAACTTTGCAACGGTTTTGAAACGGTTATAAGAATATATTTTGCAATGGTTTTGAACCATTGCAATATTGAGTAAGCTTTTTCGGTTTTGCAACGGTTCTGAACAATTACAAATGAAAAAAAAAAAAATTTTGTAACAGTTCAAAACACTTACAAATACTAATGTGTAAACAAAAAATATTCCTTTTGTAAGTGTTATAACCGTTACATAAATTAAAATATAAAATAAAATAAATTATTCACCACATACCACCACGCTAACATATAGCAAATAATAAAAATGGCTAAGAACTTAAAAATTATTTCTAAAAAATTCTCATTTTATCTTCTCAGGTACATTTGTGCTAGAAATTGGCCTTTGACACTCCTCCACCTTGTGAGTCTATTGGATTTTCATGGATCGATGAATATATGGAACCGAAGATAGTCGTCTATTCAAAAGTCCCAGAGAAGTTAGGAAATGAGAAAGTTCGAGGCTCACAACCTCGATATCTGTAATTAAGGAAATCACACAAATGCATCCGTCATTTGTTTTATTTTTTCAATGGGATTGACATCTATAATTAGGATTTATAGTGACAAGTTGTTAAGATATGGTATGTTATTAGTATTCATGAACTTACTGAAAATATATCCAGTTGTATAGCATGAACATGACCAGTACTTAGTCAAAACAAGTTTAAAATGACAAAAAAATAACAAAAATGGCAACTTGAAGCACAATCAGAGCCAACTGTTTCCAATTAATTTGACTGGTATCCAAAGTATCCCCCAGTTACACAGATATTATTCGCAATCCATGATCAAAATTGATTAAGGTGGGTATGTATTTTTTTCCCTTAGAACTGAGAACAATTTAGGACGTTTACTTCTATTAGCGAGAGTAGAGTTAAGAAATAAAGGTATGCTTATAACTAACAAAAATCGAACAATCCCCCATCGATGAAAGAAAGGGAGCTTATAACGTTTGAATGTTCACTAGCCTCTGTCACGCTTCACACACAAATAAAGAAACAGGTAGAGATTAGAAAAGGCATCACTTTTGTCCCGAATATCAATGATCAAATACGTTCATTGATTTCCAATGTAAAATTAAAGAATAGCAATGGAGCAAACGTTGTAGAGTCTACCTTCCAATCAGAGTATAATATTGTCTCGTTTATATCCAAAATTAGTGTAAACATATGTTGCTCCATGGGATGCAAATCTGGGAGAAGTTTTTCTGAAGATGGGTTGGTACAACTCTACAATAAAGCACGATAATGCTAAATATAATTACAAAATAATAAGTCAGAAATAAGTATGGGTCAAATAAAGTATAGAGTACATATTCAGACATGTTCTTCAGTTGACCTCCTCCTATCTAAGTAAAGCTCGATTAACTTAGCATGCATACTATAAGCATAACTAATATAAAGACATTGTGAATGTGACAATAATAAGTACACTAACAAAAAAATGGGTTATGTACAAAAAAAAAAAAGTACAACGTACTTACCCAAGTTTTACAATTTGGGTAAGATAGTTTTTTCATGGCAACAGACTTCTATTAAAAGTCATTTGGTAAAATGATAGGATTCGTGCAGTTGTACATTGTGATTTCTAGATTTATATTTTTTAGATGTACGTGGCTATCTGTGTAAAAAAAGTATCTCACCCAAAATGTAAAATATGGGCAAGTACATTTTACTATTTTTGTAAATAATCCAGAAAAAATTAACAAGAAGTGGAAAAATGAATTTAAGGGACAACTGCTTGGAAATATAATCTTGAACAATAAATGCTTTGATACTCAAACAGAAGGAAGAGAGTGAAAAAGCATAAAAGAGAAAATTGTTCAATCGCAATACAAATTGAGAATAATTATCTAACCCAACATGTCATTGCAGAAGTGTGTAACATAGCTTGAAATTTCTGCATAAATGATTGGGAACAAAACGTTATCATCCCATACCACACCCTTGTTGGAATTTCGTTTTATTTCTGTAATTATATTAATTATTCATTATTCTGTACATTTGTATTTAATAAATAGTAGACATAACAATCTTAAGACAAATTTATCTTTTGTTCTACTGTTTTGTATAGTGTACAATTTTTTTTTTTTGTTGAAATAAATCCATTTTTTGTTTTAATAAAACCTGATGGGGAAGGCACTTCCAAACAGAACAAGAATAAGTTCAAAGGCAAATGCTACAACTGTGGTAAACCTGGACACCGCTCTAGCGAGTGTTGTAAGCCTAAGAAGCAAAATTGAAATAATCCTCAAGCAAATGTAACTGAGGGTGAAAATATCGCCAATGACTTGGCGGATATGAATCTTTCTGCCGTGGTCTCTGAATGTAACTTGGTTCGAAATACCAAGGAATGGTGGGTGGACACTGGGGCCACACGACACATTTGTGCAAACAAATGGATGTTTTCTACCCATAAGCCTTTGAAAAATGAGGAGACCCTTTTTATGGGGAATTCTTCCGCTTCTAAGGTGGTGGGACAAGAAAAGATTGCTCTAAAAATGACTTCTGAAAAGGAATTTACTCTCAATAATGTTCTTCACGTGCCTGATATCCGAAAGAATCTGATTTCTGGATCTCTCCTGACTAAAAATTGTTTCAAGCTTGTGTTTGTGTCTGATCGCTTTGTGTTGTCAAAGAATGACATGTATGTAGGAAAGGGCTACCTAAATGAGGGGCTCATTAAAATCAATGTTCTTACTGTAACCCCAAAAACATCTGTTTCAATGAATGAAATTGCTAGCTCTTCTTACATGATTGAGTCATCTAATATTTGACATGCTAAATTAGGACATGTTAATTTTGATACATTGCGTAGATTAATTAATTTTATTTTTTTGCCAAAATTTAGTATCAATAAAAATCATAAATGTGAAATTTGTGTGGAATCTAAATTAACTAGATTACCTTTCCATTCTGTTGAAAGGATAACTGAACCTTTAGATTTAATTCACACTGATATTTATGATTTAAAATTTGTTCAAACTAGAGGTGGGAAAAAGTATTTTATTACTTTTATTGACGATTGCACAAAATATTGCGGTGTATATTTATTACATAGTAAAGATGAGGATATTAATGCATTTAAAGAATATAAGAATGAAGTTGAAAATCAATTAAGCAAAACGATAAAGGCTATTAGAAGTGATAGAGGAGGTGAATATGAATATCCATTTGAGGAATTTTGTTTAGAAAATAGAATTATTCATCAAACTACCGCTTCTTATTCTCCTCAATCTAATGGTGTTGCTGAACACAAAAATCGTACTTTGAAGGAGATGAGGAACTCAATGTTATTAAGCTCAGGAGCTCCCCGAAACTTATGGGGGGAAGCCTTACTTTCTGCTAATTACATTCTCAATAAAGTACCTCACAAGAAGACTCAAAAGACACCTTATGAATTATGGAAAGGTCGGAGACCTTCCTATAAATATTTACGAGTGTGGGGGTGCTTAGCCAAAGTGATGGTTCCTAAACCTAAAAAGGTAAGAATAGAGCCAAAAATCGTGGATTGTGTGTTCACCGGTTATGCTACTAATAGCAGTGCATATCGATTTCTAGTTTGTAAATATGAGATTTCGGATATTCATGTAAATACGGTTATTGAATCGAGGGACGCTTCATTTTTAAAAAATGAATTCCCGTATAACATGACCCGAGAATCTGATCCTTCTAAAAGGACAAATCAAGCTACTACAAGTGTTACTCATCAACTTATTGACCCAATAGAGGATGAACCAAGACGTAGTAAAAGAGCAAAAACCTCGACTTCTTTTGGTCCGGATTTTCTAACATATTTGCTAGAAAATGAACCTCAATCGTACAAAGAAGCCATAACCGTACCCGATGCTTCCAACTGGAAAGAAGCAATTAATAGTGAAATTGAATCCATATTACAAAATCATACATGGGAACTAGTGGATCTTCCACTAGGTTCAAAACCGTTAGGTTATAAACGGATCTCCAAAAAGAAGTTGAAGGTCGATGGATCAATTGATAAATATAAAGCTAGACTTGTAGCTAAAGGCTATAGGCAAAAGGAAGGGTTAGATTACTACGACATATATTCACCGGTAATAAGAATAACGTCCATTCGGATGTTAATAGCAATGACTGCTATTAATGGACTTGAAATACATCAAATGGATGTAAAAACAACATTCTTAAACGGTGAACTAGACGTGAAAATTTATATGGAGCAACCTGAAGGGTTCAAGGCACCCGGACAAGAAGCAAAAGTAAGTAAGCTTGTTAAATCACTTTACGGATTAAAACAAGCACCTAAACAATGGCATGAAAAATTTGATAATGCAATGTTATCAAATGGTCTCAAAATTAATGAATGCGATAAATGTGTTTACTTTAAATACATTCAAAATGAATATGTCATTGTATGCCTCTATGTTGATGAGATGCTTATCATGGGTAGTAACTTGGAAATTGTCAAAACTACAAAATAAATGTTGAGTAGTAGATTTGACATGAAAGATTTGGGAATCGCCGATGTTATATTAGGAATTAAAATTTCTAAAACATCGGATGAAATTATATTATCTCAATCTCATTATATAGAGAAAGTACTTGAAAAATTCAAGAAGTATGATATTAGTCCTACCATGACACCTGTAGATGTAAATTTACATCTAGCGAGAAATAATGGTGAAAGCATATCTCAACTAGAATATTCTCGTCTTATCAGGAGTTTAATGTATGTCATGAACTGTACACGACTAGACATAGCATACTGAATAAGTAAGCTAAGTCGATTTACAAGTAATCCAGGGAGAGATCACTGGAAAGCAATATTGCGAGTTTTGGGTTATTTGAAATATACTCAAAACTATGGACTGCACTACTCAAAATATCCAACTGTTCTTGAAGGACATTGCGATGCAAATTGGATATCTGATACAATATACTCTAAATCTATGAGTGGGTATGTGTTTACCCTTGGAGGTGCAACCGTATCTTGGAAATCCTGAAAACAAATGTGCATTGCTAGATAGACAATGGAATCCGAATTCATTGCACTTGACAAAGCTAGAGAAGAAGATGAATGTCTTCAAAATTTCTTAGAGGATGTTCCAAATTGGTCTAAACCTGTGCCCGCAATATGTATACATTGCGATAGACAATCAACGATTGGAAGGGCACATAATCACATGTATAACGGAAAGTCACGACATATTCGTCGTCGACACAATACTGTTAGACAACTTCTCTCAAATGGAATAATTTCAATTGACTATGTAACGTCAAAAGATAATATATCGGATCCACTAACAAAAGGTTTAAACTGAGAGCAAGTTGAAATATCATCGAGAGGAATGGGTCTAAAGCCTATAAGTAAATAAGAATCAATATAGTGGCAACCCAACCTAGTTGACTGGAGATCCCAAGATCTAGGTTTAATGGGCAAATCGAACTACATTGTATTCAGTAAGCACTAGAGGATATTTAATCCTATCCATTCCAAAGATGAGACAATGCACATCTGCTGCGAAATTAGGATAAGTTATGCTTTTAATGACATATATATCTTAGTATGTCTAAGTGGGGTATTGCAGAATATTCTTTATGAAAGTCACCTACGTGAGTAAGAAGGGGGCCACTTCTATGAGAATAATGAAAGGCATGTTCTCTAAAATACTCACGGAACCAAGTGGTGTTCATGGCCAAAATGAACACAAACGTGAGAACCAACTGTGTTGAAGAATTATTGTTTGAATACTGTTGTCTAGGTTTACATAAACTGTTGACGGTTCAAGGACGTGAAGTCTACTGATTAACCAATTAAATCCGATAGTATATCATTAAGGAAAGTTCAAGGCCACTAGGTTACTTCTCCTGATGCAATAAGTCTTCAGTTTTACTCAACCTGTATCTAGATATGCATTAGCATCTGTTCTATTTTATTTATAGCAATATATCATTCATTTAGGGTGTTGATACCAAATTTAGTCTACTGACGTGGATCAGTTAAGTGGAGACACGTGTCAATCTACATGGCATTTACAAACATTTCTGAACAACACCTTAACCTCGAGGAATTCAATTTCCCCGACCAACTCTAACACTTCGAGCAATAGGTGCTATTCGAGGAACTTTTTTGTACCGAGAAACTTTTGTATACCGAGCTAACCAGGCGGTCCAAGCAACTTAGGCAGTCCGAGCAACTCAGGCGGTCTGAGCTGCACCTCGTATAGAGCATTTATATCCGGATAATCAAAAGAGATACTGTGCATTAAATGCTCATTATTATTACGCATACGCACATACCTACTGGACAGCTGTGTATTATTCTTTTATTTGTACCGCCTCAATACTATAAATACATTGTAACCTCCTCATTAGCAGGGGACTTAAAATTTCTTGGTAAAAACCTATTATCGAGAATTTCCAAACAGACAACAATAACAAAAACAGTGGACATAGTCCATTCTTATATGGCTGAACCACTTAAAAATTCTTTTGTCTTATTTATTTTTATCTGTGATTGAATAATTAGAGATAGTCTAATTTTTTACATCAACAAATTGGCGACGTCTGTGGGAAAACGACTGTAATTATCGTTTTTCACCGAAATAATTTATCACCAATGGCTGATAATCCTGAATCCAGTAATCGAAATGCTGGAAACCCCCCGAATCCATCCACTCCTCCAAATGTCCAAGATCTGGCTGGAATTATGGCCAATTTGGCTCAAGGCCAGACGACCATGCAAGAGACTATGCGACAACTCATGCTAACTATCCAGGGTGGAACACCAACCCATTCAGGACAACGAAGCATTCAAAGAAATAACCGTTTGCTTTCTTCGCGTATTAGGCAGAGCGATTCATATCGTACTGAGAGATCTGATGATTTTTCTTATCAACCAGGTCAAACTTCGTCAGTACGAGCCACAGATACTGAGCAACACATCACTCTCTCTACAGAAAGGACTAGTGCCTTGGAGAGATTAAGTGGGGTTTCTCCTTTTGATCGATTGGGCCCTAGTAAGAATAAAAGTCCCCCTAAGGTTGTGTCGAGAAACTTTCGACGACCATCTGATCTAAGAGAGGGCTCTGCCCAATCACAACCAGCTGCTCGTCATGATAGATCCCAGGAAGCGACTTCAACACGATCAATTGCTCGAACCAAGAGGCCCGAGGAAGGAAACGATGCATGGAAAGGCTCTATTCAAAGGTTGGAGGATAGACTAGGGGAAATGGCTAAGGCCAAGAATCCTCTACAAAGAACTTTTGTCCAAGGGACACCTTTTATACAGGCAATCGTGGATTTTCCCACACCGTCGAAGTTTAAAGCACCTGTTGTGACCCCTAAATATGATGGAAAAACTGACCCTGTCCTTCATATAGAACAATACCAAGCTGCTGCCGATATCTATGCAGTGCCAGACGAGATGAGGTGTAGGGCATTTTTGGGAACTCTTACCGGATCTGCACAAATATGGTACAATAATCTTCCTCGGGGGAAGATTTCAACTTTCTTTCAACTGGCCGAGCTCTTCATTGGAAATTTCTGCTTTGGAGCGAAACCAGTTAAACGAGTAGCACATTTGCTAAGTGTTAGACAAAAGGCAGGTGAGAGCACCAGGGATTACATAACCCGTTTCAATAACGAGAAGCTCGAAGTTATTGATTACGAGGAAAAGACATCGATTACTACTTTGATGAGTGGGCTGCTGCCCAACAAATGTATTACATTTTGGCCAAAGATCCACCCAGAACCATGTCAGAACTGATGGCAAAAGCGGCCAAGATCATGAATGTCGAGGAGGCTATGGCTGCGAAGAAGAATATGGATACCAAAGAGACCAAGATGGAGGTTGATAAGGCTAAAAAGAAAGAGCATAAGAACAATGGTGGTGACAAGCAGTAAAAAACAAAGCCATCATGGGAGGTATTGAAGAAATTTGAAAATTATACTCCTTTGAAAGTAGACATCAACCACGTTCTAGAAGAAATCAAGAACAGCGAGGAACTAAACTGGCCTGAGAAGATGAAACCAGATCCTGACAAGAGGAATAAGGCCAAATATTACGAGTTCTATAAAGACCATGGTCACACGACCAAAAATTGCATAGCTCTCCAGAATGAAATCGAACCACTCATCAGACGAGGAAAGCTGGCCAAGTATGTTGATCGAAGAAATGAAAGAAAAAGAAACGACCGAGCAAGACAGAGGTCTAGATCTCCTTGTCGAGCAGAAGAAAATAAGAAAAGAGATCATGAAGATGATCCAGAAGACGACCCCGATCTCCCCAAAAGACCAAGAAAGCCAGAACGTGATGTATTTTCAATTCGTTTGGATCATTTGATTGTAATGTTATTACAGGTGGAGATGCAGGAGGTGGGGACCTTACTGCGGAAAGGAAAGCTTACCTCATTGAGGCTCAAGCTTGTTCATACATTCAACGAATAAATATAGCTGAGGATGATCGCTCGATGAAGGTGAACAAAGAAAAGCTAGTCATCGATTTCTTTAAGAACGACCTCGCAGGTGTACTATATCCTCATGATGATCCGCTGGTGATCAAAATGAGGATGAAGGAGCTAATAATCTCAAGAGTACTGGTGGATAATGGTAGCTCGACGGATATCATGTTCTACTCATGCTTCTATAGTTTAAATCTAAAGTTGTCTCAGTTGGAACCTTATCACATGCCTCTCCTCGGGTTTGCTGGCGAGAAAGTCTTTCAACTTGGGACGATCAAGTTGGATATGTTCATCGGTACATGGCCTGCTTGTCGAACAGAAAGAGTACGTTTCTTTGTGATGGATAAAAATGTTCAGTCAGCTTACAATATCATCATGGGATGGGTAGGATTGAAGAAGTTCGAAGCAGTACCATCTACTATACATCAATGCCTAAAATATCCAACCAATTTTGGAGTGGGAGTTGTGAAGGGTGACCAAAAACTAGCTCGGGAATGTTACTACTCATCTGCCGAGCAAGAAGATCTGGAGGAATCTAGGAAAAAAACTACTACCTATCAAGTGGATGAAGGAGCATAGATTGAAACATTGGATCCTAGAGACGAGTCGCAGCTCATGAAAGGATAAGTGATGGAAGCTACTCAAAATATCATTTTGGACGGCGAGCACCCGGAATGAACAACTCAAATAGGTTCATCGTTAGATGCCTCACTAAAACAGGAATTGATAGTTTTCCTAAAAAGGAGAAAACAAACTTTTTCTTGGAGTCATGAGGATATGTCAGGAATAGACCCAAATTTCTTATGTCATGAGCTCAATGTGAATAAGGAGATTAAGCCAGTGAAGCAAAGAAGAAGAGTGTTCAGCCCCGAGAAGAACCAAGCTATACAAGAGGAGATCGAGAAGCTCCAGAAAGCTTGCTTTATTGAAGATGTCTCTTCTAAAAAATTCCATTGAAAACTTTAAGTAGTTGGAAGACCGGTTCATCCACAACTTTTGCTTTGGGGTGAGGCCACAGAAGAAGACCACACACCTGCTTTATGTTAAGCAGGGAAAGAACGATATTCTAAGGGACTACATAGCGAGATTCAACAAAGAGAAGTTAGAGATGAAAGACTATGAGAAGAGCATAGCCATGACTTCCCTCATTGGAGGACTCCAGAAGGGGAAGCTACTATGGAAGCTTGTTGAAGACCCTCCGAGGACGATGGCTGAATTATTTTCGGCAGCAGGGAAGGTGATGAACGCCGAAGAGGCGATAGCTGCAAAATACGAAGATGAAAAAGGAGGCACCAGTGGGGGTAAGAACCCCAAGAAGGACAAAAAGGGGAAGAAGAGGTTTATGGATGATAAATTCTCTGATTACACCCCTCTAACGGTTAGCCGTGAACACATTCTCAATGAGATAAATAGTGACCGATCCTTGAAGTGGCCTGATAAGTTGAGGGCAGCCCCCAACAAGAGGAATAAAAACTTGTGGTGCGAATTTCACTAAGACCATGGCCACGTAATAGATAAATGCTTCGCTCTGAAGGACGAGATTGAAAGAATGTTAAAAGAGGGGAAGCTGAGGAAGTACGTTGATAAGAGTTCCTTCAAGAGGGGCCGAGAGGATGACCCCCAAAAGAAGAGAGGTGATGAATGTAGAGTAGATCCTCCAAAAAGAGGGGACGACCCTTCGGATGACGAGGACGACCCTGACCTCCCTCCAAGAGACGACCTCGGCCCTGTCAAGAGACTTAACATGATCTCTCTCGGTGTGGGGATGAACTTCGGGGGCCTAGCAGGAGGAGGGTCAGAGGTCACAGATAGGAAGGCTCACGTAGCTGAAGCCAAGGCAGTAACGAAGACAGTACACTCAACCTCTCTGAGGGCAAAGTCAGAAAAGAGAAAGAAGGTCGACATGGACACTCTGATAGTGGGATTCTCAAGAATGGACTTCAAAGGCCTCCTAGCCCCACATGATGACCCTTTTATCATCACTATCAGGGCGCACGAGTGCGAGGTGCCGAGGATCCTGGTAGATGGGGTCAGCTCTGCAGATGTGATGTTTTGGCCGTGTTTTAAAGCCTTGGGTCTCAGCCGTGCTAGAATCATCCCATACCACCATCCGTTGATTGGGTTCAGTGGGGAAAAATTTCATCCCCTTAGAGTGTATGAGGCCGATGTCAGGATGGGGGACGAGTGGCAGAGATGGCTTACCAAGAAGGTCAGCTTCTTTGTAATGGATGAACGTGTCTTTTCAGCTTACGATATTATACTGGGGCGGGTAGCCCTCAAGGGGTTTGAAGCTGTGCCGTCTACGATCCATCAGATGATTAAATTTCCTACCCCTTACGGGGTCGGAGAAGTTCAGGGAGATCAGACGACAGCACGGGAGTGTTATTATAACTCCGCTGAGGAAGGAGAGGCACACAAAAAGGCAACAATCACTTACAATATTGATACCTCGACCCCAGGGACGAGACAAAGCTGAAGAAAGGGGATCCCGCAGAAGAGGTAGAATCCATCATCCTCAATGAGGATGACCCGAAAAAACCGTCCAAATCGGTAAGTCCCTGAAGCCGAATATCAAGGAAGACCTCATCATGTTATTGAGGAGAAGACATAGCGTCTTTGCATGGAGTCATGCAGATATGCCAGGGATCGACCTCGAAATCATGTGCCACAAGCTCAACGTGGTATATGGTGCGAAGCCAGTAAAGAAGAGGAGGAGAATTTACTCTAGAGAAAAGTATGAGGTCATAAGGGATGAGGTCAAAAAATTAGAAGATGTTGAGTTTATTAGAGTGGTCATATACCCAGAATGGCTATCCAATGCGGCCATTGTCCCAAAGGCCAAGGAGAAATGGAGAATGTGTGTGGACTTCACCGACCTCAACAGGCATTGTCCTAAAGACAACTTCCCCCTCCCTCGCATTGACCAGATGGTAGACGCTACCGAAAGCTATGAACTCATGAGCTTCATGGATGCCTATTCAGGGTACAACCAGATCTTCATGAACCCCTAAGACTCAGAGAAAATAGCCTTCATTACCGACAAGGGGACATACTGTTACCGAGTCATGCCCTTTGGCCTGAAGAATACGGGGGCAACATATCAGCGCCTTATAAATAAAATATTTGAAGACCAAATTGGGGAATCTATGGAGGTCTATGTAGATGACATGTTGACTAAGAGTTTGAAGGTAGAGGATCATGTGGCTGACCTTGAGAGGACCTTTAACACAATGGACAAGTACCGGATGAAGCTCAACCCGGCCAAGTGTGTCTTTGGGGTTGGAGCAGGGAAATTCTTGGGGTTCATCGTGAATCAAAGAGGCATTGAGGTCAACCCTGAGTAAATAAAGGCCCTACTAGATGAAGACCCCCAAGACCAATAAAGACGTTTAGAGGCTCACGGGACGAGTGGCTGCTTTGAATAGGTTCGTATCCAGAGCCACAGATAAGTGCTTACCATTCTTCAAAATTCTCAGGAAGGACTTCGAATGGAGTGAAGAGTGTGATGAGACTTTCATGGAGTTAAAGTCATACTTAGGGTTTCCCTTGCTGTTGTCCCGACCAGTACAGGGCGAGCAACTACATGTGTACTTAGCTGTCTCTGAATCAGCCATCAGCGCAGCCATTGTGAGGGATGAAGACGGGGTACAGAAGCCTGTATACTTCAACAGTAAGGCACTCCAAGGGGCAGAGCAAAGATACCCAAGGATGGAGAAGTTATCCTATGACTCGATCCATGCATCGATAAAGATGAAGCCATACTTCCAGTCCCATACAATGGTCATCCTCACTGACTCTCCTCTTAGGCAGGTCTTGCTTAAGCCAGAAAAATTAGGGAGGTTAATGGCTTGGCCCATAGAGTTGAGGGAGTTTGACATTGTGTATCAACCCAGGAAGGCCATTAAGGGGCAAGCATTGGCAGATTTTATGGCTGAATTCACTTGGGAAAATAATGAAACTAAAGACGAGAGCCTCAGGAAGATAGATACCCTACAAGGCAGACTCGCCGACACACCCGCAGATAAGGCTGAGACAAGCACCGCTAGAGAAAAAGTGGACGAAAATGAAGAGGGAAGATATCTCTTTAGACAGGGGTCCCTCACCGAGGGAAATTTTTCAAAAGATACTGTGTGGAGCCTCTTTATGGATGGATCCTCCTGCGATAACGGAAGTCGAGCTGGACTTATAGTGTCAGCACCCGATGGCACGGATATTGAGTACGCCCTGAGGTTCAACTTCAAAGCCTCCAACAACGAGTTCAAATATGAGGCCCTAATAGCATGGCTCTCCTTGGCCAAGTCTCTTAGTGTCGGCCATATCTTGGTCCATAGTGATTCAAGGCTGGTAGTGAATCAAATACTAGGAGCCTACGAGGCCAAGGATGAGGGGATGGCCAAGTACCTCAAGAAGGTGAGATCGTTGCTGAAGGGCTTCAGAGAAGTTATATTAAAGAGGATACCTAGGCTCGACAATGGACGTACTGATGCCCTTGCTAGGTTGGCCTCGGTGACTAGGACAAATATCAGGAGGACAGTCCCAGTGGAAATTTTACTTCGACCAACCATCGAAGATGCTGAGGGATCACTTAACACTTGCTTGAATATTTCTAAGGAAGCCTTGTGGATGGACCCTATGATCAAATACATTAAAGAGGGGGAGATGCTAGAGGCAAGGCAAGAAAGGAAGAAGTTGAGATACAGAGATGCAAAGTTTACTGTCATTGGGGACACCTTGTACAAAAAGGGGTTTTTACTCCCCTTACTTAGGTGTGCACACCCATATGAAGTCCCACGCATTTTGCAAGACGTGCATGAGGGGTCATGTTCAAGCCACATCGGGGGAAGGTCCTTAGCGAAGAGGGTGATCACCCAAGGGTACTGGTGGCCGACCTTGGGGAAAGATTCCACGACATATGTAAAAAAGTGTGACAAATGCCAAAGATTTGCCACCATCCCTCACCAACCCCATCAGCCTCTTACTTCCATTACATCCCCGTGGCCATTTGCAGTATGAGGGATTGAACTAATAGGACCCTTACCTAGGGCTATCAATAACTATCGATTCCTCATCGTAGCAATTGACTATTTTTTAAAATGGGTGGAAGCGGAGCCGATGGTAACGATCACAGAACAGAAGACCTTCCAGTTTAGATGGAAAAACATTATATGCAGATATGGTCTCCCCAACACCCTCATCTCGGATAACGGGACTCAATTCAAGAATACATCTCTACAGAAGTATTGTGAAAAGGTGAGTATCAAATAATTCTTCTCTACCCCAGGCCGACCTCAGGATAATGGGCAAACAGAAGTTACAAACAGGACGATCCTAGACAGGATCAAGAAGAGACTTGAAGAGGCAAAAGGAAGATGGGTTGAGGAATTATATGATGTATTATGGGCCTACAGGACGACGACGAAGACCTCTACCAGAGAAACCTCATTCATGCTGGCTTATGGCTCGAAAGCCGTCATCCCCACAGAGATTGGGTTTCCTACTCATAGGGTCCAAATGTATGACCCCCAGAGAAATACGAAAGAGAGGAGACTCGACTTAGACCTGATTAAGGAAAGGAGGGAAGACGCCCGAGATAAGGCAGGCCGCCTACCAACAGAGGGCTGAAAGGTTTTACAATCAGACGGTGAAATAGAGACCGATTGCAGTGGGGGACTTGGTCCTCAAAAAGACTTGGCATAAGCCCAACAAGCTCCATCCTAATTGGCACGGCCCATATAGGGTCATCGATGAAGTTGTCCCTGGGACCTATAGACTAGAAAACCTAGAAGGGGAACCCTTTTCCTGGAACGCAGATCATTTGAAAAAATACCATCAGTAGTGTTGTAATATCCCGATGGACCATAATTGTAATGGGTATTTCTCCAGCAGAACACATGGAAAATTAATGAGAAATATCAGTGTTTCCTCTCATCTTGTGTTTGTCAGTTTTAGTGCGCATGGGATTATCTTTGGGTTACAACCCTCGGCTATAATGAGGGTCAATGGTGGGGACGACCCGACTATTTCCCTCAAGAAAGACGAGGGAGGATTTAAAAAAAAAACATTAATTTAGTAATTACAATCCTCAGCTATAATGAGGGTCAATGGAGGGGACGACCCCACCATAGCCCTCAAGAAAGACGAGGGAAGACTTTAAAAAACCATTAATTTGGTAATTACAACCTTTGTCTATAATGAGGGTTAATGGTGGGGACGACCCCACCATTGCCCTCAAGAAAGACGAGGGAAGACCTTTAAACCATTAATTTGGTAATTACAACCCTCATCTATAATGAGGGTCAATGGTGGGGACGACCCCACCATTGCCCTCAAGAAAGACGAGGGAAGACTTTAAAACCATTAATTTGGTAATTACAACCCTCATCTATAATGAGGGTCAATGGTGGGGACGACCCCGCCATTGCCCTCAAGAAAGACGAGGGAAGACTTTAAAAAACCATTAATTTTGTAATTACAACCCTCGTCTATAATGAGGGTCAATGGTGGGGATGACCCCACCATTGCCCTCAAGAAAGACGAGGGAACACTTTAAAACCATTAATTTGGTAATTACAACCCTCATCTATAATGAGGGTCAATGGTGGGGACGACCCCACCATTGTCCTCAAGAAAGACGAGGGAAGACTTTAAAAAACCATTAATTTGGTAATTACAACCCTCGTCTATAATGAGGGTCAATGGTGGGGACGATCCCACCGTTGCCCTCAAGAAAGATGAGGGAAGAATTTAAAACCATTAATTTGGTAATTACAACCCTCGGCTATAATGAGGGCCAATGGTGGGGACGACCCCAACATTGCCCTCAAGAAAGACGAGGGAGGACTTAATGAGTTTATATAAAGAGTTCACAATACAAATCACATAAGAGACGAATATAGAAGACAACAAGAGAGATGATATTATAGATGAAATATTACAATAAGATGTCTGTTCTATAAAAATAAGGTACATGCACAGGGTACATAAAGAGGGTCTTGGCTACAAACAGCCACCCTATTGAGCAGCATCAGAGGGCAAGGCCTCAACGTCGATCAGAGAAGTCTCCTCGACAACCATGATAGGATGATCTTCGGATGCGCCGACACCCTCGACGTGCACTTGGGACTCCACGTGAGCTAAGGCCTCAGCAACCAAGGGGTCATCCAACTGAACTGCCTCAAGAGAGGGGCGGACTGAAGAGACGACATCACCAAACTTGAGGACGACCCATCGACAGGCCGTCCTGATCCCCCTCTCCAAGTATTCAAGGTCGAAGCCTTGAAACTAATCTGAGAGTTTGTAGGCCCCTACAGCATCGGCCCCTGCCTTCTTCACTACCTCAGATAGCTCAGTCTTGAATTAGGCCGCCAAGTTGGTCAAGGCCTCGTCCTTATCCTTTATAAGCGCATCCTTGGCCTGTAAATCTGCATCGTGCTGCCTCGTCAGCTCGTCCAAGACCCTGGCATGTTCGGTCCTGGCATTCTCCAGTGTAGCCCTTGCAGTCTCCAACTCCGTCTGCAGATCAGCTTCACGTTGAATGGCCCTCTCGGCCTCATGAAATTTTTGCTGATTCTCCGCCATCCACTTGGTGGCCGAAGTAAAGTCACATACAAACTGCACATAGAAATAATAAACAGTTGTCAAGAGGCTGAGAAAATAGTTTGTGAAAGAATGCAACTAAGGATATGAAGTGAGAACAAATACCTGAGCTAGGGTGTGCAGACCATAGTCATACACTTTCGTCGGGGGAATCTTGGACAAAAACTCTTAGTCAGCAGCCGAGGGGGCAGAAAACATGGAGGCCATGGCCGCCCTCAGGTTGGCGATCAGAGAAGACGGCTCGGCCTTCAGAAAGGCCAAGTTTTGGGACCAGAAGGCCCCCATGCTGGAAGAAGTGGCGGCACCCTCAGGCGCCTCCACTCTTGCCCTCATCCTAGAATCTAGTCGAGGGTCAATCGGGACTTCTGGCTCTTTCCTCTTCTGCCTGTCAGGTGTCGGCTAGACATCCGTCTGCCCCACTACCTTCGTCTTCCTTGGAGATTGCTGAGGCTCCTTGCCCTTCTTCTTGCCCAAGCCAGATAGCAAACTGGGGGCAGTCATTTCCCAGAGTTGATCAGATATACCAGAAGGACGACACGTTAGAAAAATGTAGAGGCAATGATGAAACACTTGAAAAAAGCAAAGATTGTGCAAAAAATAATATAACTCACATAGATCTGTCAGGGGGCCGACCCTCAGGCCAGCTTCTTTAAGGAATTTAGGGGTCATCAGATCTTTAAACTTTACAATTTCACCCCCTTTCCCTCGTTCCCTCAGATATCAATTATGTCTTTCTCATCCAGACTCAGTTTGGGATCTGACCTGACCTTCATCGAGGGGTTAGACCATCTTCTGGGAACCCTCGGACCATCGTCCAAATGCTGCGCCTCAGCGTAAAATTCTCACTCTCCAGAAATGAAGAAAAATCTCTTCTTCCAATCGCGGTTGGAGGTTTGTGCCACATGGAGAAGCTTTTTATCAGACCTCCTCGCCCCCAGGTGATAGTACCCAGGCTGTTTGGATGAGGAAGTGATATTATAGCAAGCCAGGAACACGTCGGTGAAGGCATTTTTCCACAGGGAGATGTATTCAAGGATCGTCCTCCAGAAATTGGGAGGAAGTTGAGAGGAGGCAATGCCGAGGGCTGATAAGATATCTACAATGGCAGGATGTAGAGGGAATCTAACACCAACCTTAAACATTTGTTCATATACCGCTATCTCTCCCTCTTCACCCTCAAAGACCCTCTCAGACTCAGAGGGAACCCTCATGGATATATTGGTGGACACACCATATGCATGCCTCCACAGAAGGAGGTCACAATCCCTGATGGAGGAAATATAGGACGAGGCATGAGATGTGTCAACTGGGTCAGCATCTGAGTCCTCACCATCATCCTCACCCCCCTCTCCCTCGGCCTCATCAGCTGTTAGAGGCCCCTGAGGAAAAGCCATCTGGAAAGCGCGTGGGGATAGAGTTGTCATAGGGATAGCCTCGGAAGTAAGTAAACCCTCAGCCTGTATGCCTGGGCTTAGGTCAGACGTCTCTCTCCTCCCAGAAGGTCCAGCGCCAGTTGGCGACGACGCTCTCTCATCCATCTCTCCTGAATGACTCTCGGCTGGATGAACCACAAGACTCAGATGGTCTTATTGTGGTTAGAGGAATGGGGAAGATGGGTCATACCCAATTAGGGTTGGCCCCTCATCTTCTCTCCTACTCTTCCTCTATTCGTTTGATCTCAATAAATAACTTCTCTCTCAAGGAAGGGAATTCTTCAGCTAAACTGTAAAGCCTCCCAAGCATTAAGGGGAAGACCCTACACTTAGAAGGATTTGGCTATGCCAACTACAAACAATCTCACAGTTGACCAGGCTGGACTTTTAGATCAAAACCAAAGAAATCAAAGGTTTTGATCAAGAACACTCAAGAACCAATCACCGGAGAAGACGGCGGAAAAATTGTGAAACAACCTAAGGGAAATCCAACCCTACGACCCTAAAGTAAGAAAGAAAACAAAAATGAAGATAAAGAGGTCACTAGGGCAAAGGGGTTACCTGAGAAGAAATAGCATAACTGCCAAACTCGAAACGTCGAAGTTGCAAAAATGGCTAGAAAGCTGGAAGCTAGAGAGAGAGAGTTCAGGCGCGAAGAAGAAGAAGAAGAAGAAAGAGAAACTTCAAAAATTATTCAAGTACTGTAACAACCCGCCTAATGGGATACCGGGCGATCACTCCTATATCAAATTAAAACAGGAGTCACATATGGATCATTCTTAGCATCACTGTCAAAAATCCATTTAATTACTAATATCCTATTAGGCGAGCGTTAAAAATTTAACTTAACTACTCTTTTTAAACCATTAAAATAAAATATCCACAAGTTAATGCGTAAATGAACTGAAATGAAAATGAACTAAATTAAAATAACCGAACACTCAGTTCAAATTATACAACCATATCGAAGAACGTGCAAAGAATAAATAAAAAGAGTTGGACCATTGGCCCGAATGTTTATACAGTACCTCCTATCTAGAGTACAAAGATGGAAGCGGCTATCAAAAACCTGCATGCATCCACAGCTGCTGCAGCTGACGTCTGACTCGAAAGAAGTGCCATCGGGCGTCCCTGTGTCTGGACACCTATATATATATATATATATATATATATATATATATATATATATATATATATATATATATATAATATACGAAGAAAGGAAAAGTAGATAAACGGGTCAGAGCCCGAGTTTTGAAAATATTTAGCAAGTGCATAAATGCCTTATTATTTTGAAAAAGTTTTTATCTCATATTTAAATTTGGTATCGCACTCCCATGAGATACCCCTCACCTCTCCACTAATAGTGCACTCCTAGCGCATCCCTCTACATATCCTAGTCAAGCTACCCTGCTAGACTAGTCTATCACCCAACCACTATCAACCCTAGATAGTCCAAGCAATGTACTAGGGATAAACTTCACCCCAGTCTCAACGCTATGCCATGTTCGTACGTGGGGTGTCTCGCAAAGAGAAATCCAAACAAGAAACCCCCCCGATACACTACTACGCGGCACGGTCGATCGTCGAGATCCGCCAGTCCCTCAGTACAGAAAGATATATATAAATATATATACCATAAGAATTAATAATATAAGAGCACTAAGGATTAAACTTCTCCCCAGTCTCAACATGTTGCCATATTCATGCGTGGGGTGTCTCGCGAAATGAAATCCAAACAAGGAACCCCCCCGATACACTACTATGCGGCAAGCTCGATCATCGGGATCCATTAGACCCTCGGTACTCGATTCATCCATATATATATTTACATTTTACCATAACCATCCGGATCTATCTCCCGGACTGATGATTCATATATCAAGTATTTATCAATACTTTCATTTTTCTCAAAACTTTCCATTTCCCTATTTATACTCAGGAAATGTAAATATAAAAGCCAATTCATTATCATGAATTGCTTTAACCAATCATATACTTTTTAAAAGCCAGTTTTATTATCATAAAAATGCTTTTCCGTTTTATGTCATCCCATTTCCCTTTTTATACTCAGGAAATGTACCCAAAGCCATTTCCATTATCATGAAAATTCTTTGATCATATCATATGCTTCCACATCCCTTCTTCCATTCGGGAGTGTTACCGAAGCCAAACATTTATCCCATTTTCCTTTTTATACTCAGGAAATGTAAATTAAAGCCAATTTATTATCATAAATTGTTTTAATAAAACTAAGACCGCCCCTCCGGGTTTCCCCACTGAACGCGCCCCTAAATGGCTATCATCTTCTAGGGCCTATCTATACAAGACAACCTGGGAACCTACTAACGTCGGGTAGCAGCCATATGCCTGCGGGATAGTCAAGACCACACCCACAATCTCCTAACCAGCGCAGTAAACAAATATAATCGCCCATATGGCCTAGGGACTATATCCACCCTTCTCAATAGCCAGGGGGGTTCACCACAACGCGCGCAACTTCCCTTATGATAGCGATTTAGGGAGGTGTGTAACCATAATTTATCAATTATGAAAATCATTTATCTTTCCATTTTGAAAATATTCATTTTTATATTTTCAAAATCATTTACATCATATCATATATATATACTTTAATCACATAGTATATACATATACCATATATTCCTCCTAGAATATATAAACGGCCATAATGTCCTATAACATCTAGCGATGACCAATAATCCCAAAGATTCCCTCAAGGAATCAAAATCATGCATTCATATAACCATGATACTAAATCCAAAGTATTTTCTTACTTTAATAAGTAATATCTACCTTAATCCCATATAAGGATTTATTGGATATCTCCAATTATACTAATTCACTCTAAGTGAATATACATATATATATATATATATATATATATATATATATATTCCCAATTCATCAAGTCCTTTAGGACATAACCCTCCATAATACTCTAATTTGGAAGGCCCTTAAACTTTAAACTCAAAGAGGAGAAGTAATAATAATCTACAAAATCTTGGGCTGAAAACAGGGCACCGGTCGACCGGTCCTAGACCTCCGGTCGACCGCGGGTTGCAAATAAGCCTACGAAATAAAGCAGTAGGCCATTTCTTCTTAACGCGGTCGACCGGCCTTAGGGGCGCGGTCGACCGGTCACACCAGGTCTCCCAAGCTAAATTCCTCAAATCCATTTTCCAACAACCCAAATTCATTATCGGGGTTTCTAAACCACCCCAAAAATTATCCCGAACATCTACGCAATTAATTCTAGCCATAATTTTTCATATTCCCGATTTGATTTCCGACTTGATGATTTCAATCCGGAGCTGCCATCTTGTAAAAATCATATCAAATCGTAGAAAAATAAAAAAAATACGCGGTCGGCGCCCACACGACCGTATCGAAAAGATATACAACTTTTGTGTTTTGGCCGAGAGCTAAATCAATTCTTTTCCTAGCCAAAATGGCACCCTAAAGTCACGGGTTACTATTCATCGTCTTCTCCGAGACGATTTCGGCCATTAAAGCTTCTCCCAAGCTTTTGTCGCCTCACCCAACGTCCTACAACCTCAACCAACTACAAATACACATATATTAAGGGTTCTAAACATACTAGAACCCCAAACCACCAATTAATTTAGGTTAAAACCTAAGTTCCACAAATTGCAATATTTTTGGGGTTTAATTATTTTAACTCCCAAAAACCCATTTTTATCCACGATAACCCACCCCAAAACCTTTAGGGTTTGTTTATACCAAACTACGGTATGAGATATTTATGCAAAAAGATAAATAAAGCAAGTAAACACTTGTCTCGTGGATAAAATCCGACGACCTCGAGTCGAATCCGACGGAGTTTGGCCCGAGATCTCCATTTCTCTCCTCTTTTCTCTCTTCCTCTCTCTCTTCTCTCTCTTTTCTTTATTTCTTTCTCTTTTCTTTCCCTCTCTCCCTCTTTATATAGGAAGAAAATGGTTATACCCCTTAAAACCCAAAAACGACTCGTTTACCCAATTACGAGTTACTTTTACCTCTAAAATTACCCGAAACTCAATTTCGACAGTCGGACACTCTTTTTAGACTATCTCGGACATTCCGAGACTCACGGCGCAGTCAAAAATCCCATCCAGGGTACTTGATCTCAAATCACTATTTCAACCTAATAACTTTATGCGGGTTTTCTAATTAAAATTTTACCTTTTTGTCACTTTTCTCCACGGCGACATATAATTAAATTACTTCGACCTAATTAGTCCCAAAAGTAATTACAACTTCCATCGAAAACCATTAAATCCTCGAGAATCCCCAAAATCACTATTTCGAGAAATTCTCCAAATCTCCAATTTATATTTAATTATGGAATTTAATTGTCTTCAAAAGAACGGGTTGTTACAAGTACCTTGCCAATGAGTGGGCCCACTAACCAATGCATAGCACAAACAACGAGAAGAGCATCATTAGGGCATAAAGTTCCAAGCAGTATGCAGCCGCCAAGCCTAGAAAACTGGAACGACAATGAATAAAAACTTAATAGGTGTCATAGCAGATTGACATGTGTCATTCATCTAACTGACCATACGATCATTCCAAAGGAAACACTAATCCCTCAACTATCTCAGCAACATCGATGGCTAAGGGCTGGGGGGTGATTGATATACCCATATGTACCCTCGGCCAGTCCGAGGGCGCCCTGCAACTGGATGGGGCCTAGACGACCCTCCAAGGGGCCGACCCCTCATCAGTCCCAGACGACCCTCTAAGGGGCCGACCTCTCATCAGTCCCAGATGACCCTCTAAGGGGCCGACCCATCATCAGGCCCAGACGACCCTCCAAGGGGCCGACCCCTAATCAGGCCCAGACAACCCTCTAAGGGGCCGACCCCTCATCAGGACCAGATGACCCTCCAAGGGGCCGACCCCTCATCAGGCTCGGATGACCCTCCGAGGGAACGACAGTATGAGGCCCAAATTGGGCCAGACTCACTATCGAAGGGAACTATGCCCTCGGCCTCATATCACAGTTCGAGGGTGACAGCATCACAGCGCGTGGCTTGGGAGACACGTGGAATAGTGCGCGTGAGGCTCACAGGGCATGTGGAAGACCGTTATAACGGAATCACCCCCTCACGTGAGGGAATATTATGTCATCATTTGGCATCTACTGGTGTCAACAAGATATTGGCTAGATTATCATTCATATGCACCATGCATACTTGGGGGGTACAATACACCCCCCAAGACCTATATATACTTGTCACCTACAACCCTACAAGAGGGATGGATAATTGTAACCCTAGTTGAAACTCTGCTTGTATATACAGTAGAGAGAGAAAGTGAGCTTATGTACATTGTATCCAAGGCCATTAGTGCCCATACTTAGTGGATCACACACTCACAGTGGATGTAGGCCAAATTGGCTGAACCACTATACATCATTGTCTTATTCCTCTTGTACTCACCTCTTTCTATACACTTATACACTTACATCTCTATGGCTTCCATGGTTACTATTGTTTGAGCTCATCATTACTTATCTGGTGGTGATAAATTTCAGCATCATCAGCTGGGATGAAGAAATTTATCGTCGACGTTTTCTGGACTTCAAAATGATTGACTCTTAACCAGTGATCTCGCAAGTGCAAGAACTCCAAGTGATCCTCCACGACATTCATGCTGAAGGAATGTCACTAAGTGAAACTTTCCAAGTTGCTGCAGTTGTTAAAAAATTGTCACCATCTTGGACTTTATTAAAAAATTATCTCAAGCACAAGCTAAAGGGGATGAATGTGGAGGAGTTGGTGGTCAAGCTGAGAATCGAAGAAGATAATCACGAGTCTCAAAAGAAAAGTGGGAAGAATCCAATGGAAACGAAAGTCCATGTTGTTGAAGGTCCTAAGAAGAACAAACGAAAGCATGATGGGGAAGGCACTCCAAACAGAACAAGAATAAGTTCAAAGGCAAATGCTATAACTGTGGTAAACCTGGACAGCGCTCTAGCGAGTGTCGTAAGCCTAAGAACCAAAATTGGAATAATCCTCAAGCAAATGTAACTGAGGGTGAAAATATCGCCAATGACTTGGCGGATATGAATCTTTCTGCCGTGGTCTCTGAATGTTACTTGGTTAGGAATACCAAGGAATGGTGTGTTGACACTGGGGCCACACGACACATTTGTGCAAACAAATGGATGTTTTCTACCTATAAGCCTTTGGAAAATGAGGAGACCCTTTTTATGGGGAATTCTTCCACTTCTAAGGTGGTGGGATAAGGAAAGATTGCTCTAAAAATGACTTCTGGAAAGGAACTTACTCTCAATAATGTTTTTCACGTGCCTGATATCCAAAAGAATCTGATTTTGTATCTCTCCTGACTAAAAATGGTTTCAAGCTTGTGTTTGTGTCTGATCGCTTTGTGTTGTCAAAGAATGACATATATGTAGGAAAGGGCTACCTAAATGAGGGGCTCTTTAAAATCAATGTTCTTACTGTAACCCCAAAAACATCTATTTTAATGAATGAAATTGCTAGTTCTTCTTACTTGATTGAGTCATCCAATATTTGGCATGCTAGATTAGGACATGTTAATTTTGATACATTGCGTAGATTAATTAACATGGTTTTTTTTGCCAAAATTTAGTATCGATAAAAATCATAAGTGTGAAATTTGTGTGGAATCTAAATTAGCTAGATTACCTTTCCATTCTGTTGAAAGGATAAATGAACCTTTAGATTTAATTCACACTGATATTTGTGATTTAAAATTTATTCAAACTAGAGGTGAGAAAAAGTATTTGATTACTTTTATTGACGATTGCACAAAATATTTCTATGTATATTTATTACATAGTAAAGATGAGGCTATTAATGCATTTAAACAATATAAGAATTAAGTTGAGAATCAATTAAGAAAAATGATAAAGGCTATTAGAAGTGATAGAGGAGGTGAATATGAATATCCATTTGAGGAATTTTGTTCTGAAAATGGAATTACTCATGAAACTACCACTCCTTATTCTCCTCAATCTAATGGTGTTGCTGAACACAAAAACCGTACTTTGAAGGAGATGATGAACTCAATGTTATTAAGTTCAGGAGCTCCCCAAAACATGTGGGGGGAAGCCTTACTTTTTGCTAATTACATTCTCAATAAAGTAGCTCACAAGAAGACTCACAAGACACCTTATGAATTATGGAAAGGTTGAAGACCTTCTTATAAATATTTGCGAGTGTGGGGGTGCTTAGCCAAAGTGATGGTTCCTAAACCTAAAAAGGTAAGAATAGGGCAAAAAATCGTGGATTGCGTGTTCACCGGTTATGCTACTAATAGCAGTGCATATCGATTTCTAGTTTGTAAATATGAGATTTCGGATATTCATGTAAATACGGTTATTGAATCGAGGGACGCTTCATTTTTAAAAAATGAATTCCCGTATAACATGACCCGAGAATCTGATCCTTCTAAAAGGACAAATCAAGCTACTACAAGTGTTACTCATCAACTTATTGACCCAATAGAGGATGAACCAAGACGTAGTAAAAGAGCAAAAACCTCGACTTCTTTTGGTCCGGATTTTCTAACATATTTGCTAGAAAATGAACCTCAATCGTACAAAGAAGCCATAACCGTACCCGATGCTTCCAACTGGAAAGAAGCAATTAATAGTGAAATTGAATCCATATTACAAAATCATACATGGGAACTAGTGGATCTTCCACCAGGTTCAAAACCGTTAGGTTATAAACGGATCTCCAAAAAGAAGTTGAAGGTCGATGGATCAATTGATAAATATAAAGCTAGACTTGTAGCTAAAGGCTATAGGCAAAAGGAAGGGTTGGATTACTACGACATATATTCACCGGTAATAAGAATAACGTCCATTCGGATGTTAATAGCAATGACTGCTATTAATGGACTTGAAATACATCAAATGGATGTAAAAACAACATTCTTAAATGGTGCACTAGACGAGGAAATTTATATGGAGCAACCAGAAGGGTTCAAGGCTCCCGGATAAGAAGGAAAAGTATGTAAGCTTGTTAAATCACTTTACGGATTAAAACAAGCACCTAAACAATGGCATGAAAAATTTGATAATGCAATGTTATCAAATAGTTTCAAAATTAAAGAATGCGATAAATGTGTTTACTTTAAATACATTCAAAAGGAATATGTCATTATATGACTCTATATTGATGATATGCTTCTCATGGGTAGTAACTTGGAAATTTTCAAAGCTACAAAATAAATGTTGAGTAGTAGATTTGACATGAAAATTTGGGAATCGCCGATGTTATATTAGGAATTGAAATTTTAAAACATCGGATGGACTTATATTATCTCAATCTCATTATATAGAGAAAGTACTTTAAAAATTCAAGAAGTGTGATATTAGTCCTACCAAGACACCTGTAGATGTAAATTTACATCTAGCGAGAAATAATGGTGAAGGCATATCTCAACCAGAATATTCTCGTATTATCGGAAGTTTAATGTATATCATGAGCTGTACACGACCAGACATAGCATACTCAATAAGTAAGCTAAGTAGATTTACGAGTAATCCAGGGAGAGATCACTAGAAAGCAATATTGCGAGTTTTGGGTTATTTGAAATATACTCAAAACTATGGACTGCACTACTCAAAATATCTAGCTGTTCTTGAAGGACATTGCGATGCAAATTGGATATCTGATACAAAAGACTTTAAATCTATGAGTGGTTATGTGTTTACCCTTGGAGGTGCAGGAGTATCTTGGAAATCCTCAAAATAAACGTGCATTGCTAGATCGACAATGGAATCCGAATTCATTGCACTAGACAAAGCTAGAGAAGAAGCTGAATGGCTTCAAAATTTCTTCGAGGATGTTCCAAATTGGTCTAAACCTGTGCCCGCAATATGTATACATTGCGATAGACAATCAGCGATTGAAAGGGCACATAATCACATGTATAACGGAAAGTCACGACATATTTGTCGTCGACACAATACCATTAGACAACTTCTCTCAAATGGAATTATCTCAATTGAGTATGCAAAGTTAAAAGATAATATAACAGATCCACTAACAAAATGTTTAAATCGAGAGCAAGTTGAAATATCATCGAGAGGAATGGGTCTAAAGCCTATAATTAAATAAGAATCATTATAGTGGCAACCCAACCTAGCTGACTGGAGATCCCAAGATCTAGGTTTAATGGGAAAACCGAACTACATTATATTCAGTAAGCACTGGAGGATATTTAATCCTATCCATTCCAAAGATGAGATAGTGCACATCTGCTGCGAAATTAGGATAAGTTATGCTTTTAATGACATTTATATCTTAGTATGTCTAAGTGGGGTATTGCAGGATACTCTTTATGGAAGTCACCTACGTGAGTAAGAAGGGATCCACTTATATGAGAATAATGAAAGGC
This sequence comes from Sambucus nigra, assembly GCA_949130495.1. Lineage (NCBI taxonomy): Eukaryota > Viridiplantae > Streptophyta > Magnoliopsida > Dipsacales > Adoxaceae > Sambucus > Sambucus nigra. The sequence continues at coordinate 370,970,038 of OX422212.1, forward strand.
ATATTCTCTAAAATACTCACGTAACCAAGTGGCGTTCATGGCCAAAATGAACACAAACGTGAGAACCAACTGTGTTGAAGAATTTTTGTGTGAATACTGTTGTCCACGTTTACATAAATGGTTGACGGTTCAAGGACGTGAAGTCTACTGATTAGCCAAGTAAATCCGATAGTATATCATTAAGAAAAGTTCATGGCCACTAGGATACTTCTCCCGATACAATAAGTCTTCAGTTTTACTCAACCTGTGTCTGCATCTGCATCATGTGGGGGATTGTTGGAAAATTGGACTTAAGTTGGAATTAAAAAGCATTCCAGAATTTTCTGGATAATATTTTGAGAAACTTTGAGCTCAATTTTTGGTGGGATCCACACTACGATAATTGTGGGACCGTATACGAACGCGTTCTCCTCCGCAAGGAGATAAACGTAGAATATTCATATGTCCAATTTCAATTAGTTATGAATAATACATATGTCTCCAACGTGACTCACAAAGCAATGAAAGTTAATGAATTGGGTATGTTTTAACTCTTGTCCCACATTGGAAGAGTAGTGAAACGCTGATGAGTTAATAACACCCCAAGTATGGACTATGGCTTGGATGCCTTTGGGTATCCCAACTCTTTGAAGGGAAGATGGCACTATGCATGTGTTGGGCTCAGCTCGATTCGATTCGAGCTTGGGGTCGGGCTTATAATTTCTTAAATATTTTTGTATGTTTTATTTTAACTTTATAGGCTTTAATTGTTAATTAATTATGATATTAATTAATAATTAATTAGTTGTTTGTCTGTTAATTACCAAGGGTCAACGGTTAAAGAAATTAACTATTTTGATAGTTAAATTCGGTTTTGACTGTTCCCAACACAACACTCAAAACGTTTGCTAGAAATTAAACCTTTCCCCTACAGTTTCTAACTAGTGAAAAATTGCCCTCCCATAATTCCGAAATTATGCATCATCTTTTCCCAGAAAATAATCCCACTGTTGCTGCTACTGCATACTTCTCATACATATTATCTCTTTCATCTGGTTGAGTACAAAACACAAAATTGTGTTCGCAGAAATTAATCATAGTTGTGCTACTTGATTAATTTGGAAATTCGTTCTATCTTGGGAGACAATTATTCATTACCTTTAGCACGCTGTGGAGGGAATAAATTTGTCTAAAGGAGAATGTTCTAAATAGGGCTCGGATTATTTATTCTCTATTCTAAAATTATTTCTGCAAATTCAAGTAAGTGTTAATTTTATGTAATTTCGTTTTATTTCTGTAAATATTAATTATTCATTATATAGTACATTTATATTTAATAAATAGTGGACATAACAATCTTAAGACAAATTTATCTTTTGTTTTACTGTTTTGTATAGTGTACAGAAATTTTGTTGTTGAAAATAAATCCGTTTATTGCTTTATTACAAAAATTTAATAAAACAGTTCTTGTTACAGAAATAAAATTTCTACTTTATTTATATATTTTGTTTTACAAAATAAAATTTTTATTTGTAAATTTTGTTGTTAAATCTGTTTATAAATAAAATTTTTGATCTTAAAATTATAATTCTGTTTTGTACGAAATTCTTTTTATTATTAAAAAAATAGTGTGACACATATTTTATTTTGTATAACCTTCTGTTTATATTATAGTTTAATTCTTAATATTATTTAGAATTCTTTTGGAATACATTTATTGTGAATTATATTTGGAGGAAATTGGTGCACATAATTTTGTATTCTGTTTTGATTAATTCATTTATATATGAATTTTATCATTGATATATAGATTGTCAAAATATTAACATATTAAAAACCCACGAGTTATTCTAATGCAAAATAATAATGATCTCGATAACATGTATATACGCACAAATGGATAAAACCAAATTTTGTATCTCGACAAGCGAACCATTATGAAAAACATAATGTTTTTACAAATACTCCAAACACTACAACTAAAAAAAGGCTTCAGAGCCCCATCGCAGGTCCTTGGCTTCAAAGAGTTGTTCTAAAAATAAAAGTAATCAGTAACTAACAACATATAAGCTACAGACCGTGTGATGGTATATAATATGTAAAGACAAAACACAATATACTCACATAGTGAGAATATAAGAACATAAATGGCCGTTTGAGAAGCATCTTACTTTTTTATTAATTAATGGCTCGTGTGAAGAATGCAACCTAGTTATAATCCAATTAATATTTGTAGCAACAGGTGCATTAATAACAGACCACACTTGATCAATAACATTAGATTATTACACTCCTTTGCTTTCTATTTGGCATTTGCAATCACCTCAAAATGTTCTTCCCGGGAATGAGATTCGTGTAGAAATCCTATCTCAAACAAAGAGTCATAAATATAAATAACACAGGACTGAGATGATATTTTTAATACCCGCCCTGTGATTTTATCACTCAACCATGTTATTTATGATGATGAGGAAATCTTAGGAGTTGGATCATTAGTGTATGGGCTTTTTCCTCTATATTTGATTACTCTTTAGGCCTTGATGTTAATTGTCAAAAGTTATTAAGTGAAATTTGAGATTTATGGAATTTGGGTAGATCGAACGAACTTGAAAGCCATTTGAATAAGATCCTTATTGAATACCGGTGGTTCGAACTAAAAGCCCACATCGTTCAAATTGGATATCTAATGACGGTCGAATGACCCACCACTGTATAAGTGCACTACCTCATTAGAATGCCGTTCGAAAGGATTTCGTTCCAACGAGAAACCAGTCTCGTTAAAACGAGGTCCCATTCTCGTTCGAATGACCTGGACATAAATCTTTTAATACGAATTGTCCTTGTGTGATGTCGAATTTTGGACCCTTGGATCAATAACGTGTTGACTCTTGGTGTACGCAGATGGTCAAAATCGATATTTTGTGTTTGGGGCTTGATTTTTAAGTGGGTTTGTGAGTTTATTTTGGTGAGAATAGTAAGAGAGATGGGGAGGCCATCAGATATTCTCTCTCTCTCTCTCTCTCTCTCTCTCTCTCACACACACACACACACACACACACACACACACACACACACACACACACACACATTCATTTTAAGGATATTTCATCTCTCTAAAGCCTCTTCCACCATGCCACCACTATATCTCCACCTTATGCCACCATACTAGTATTGCATCATAAATAAGCCTTACACATCCATTTTCTTCACTGTCGAGTAAAGCTACGAATTTGGAGTTATTGTTGGGGGGTTTGAGGAAGAAGAATATAATATTAATGGAACTTAAAGGGGGTTTTACTTGGATCTTTTATGGGGACAAGCTTTGTGGAGCTAGGCAACCTTCTTGAGGCCACCTTAGAAGGTGGGGGATTGCCATCACCTTCTTCTTCATCCACCATTGTTGAAGCTTCATTTGAGGTGGAAAAACTCTACTATTTAGTTAAAAACTCGATTTTTCCATGTGTTGGTCCTGTAGTTAGAGTTTGTACGAGTATGATGCATTTATGATATAAGAATGATATTTATTATGACTTATAAAAATTGGTTTACAAAAGGGTTTATGAGAAAACGTTGGAACCCCCAAATTTTGAAAATCTCTTTTCTATTAAATATGAATTTCTTTTAAGTGCGAAATATGATGGTTCAACACAACACACACAACCTTTAAATTTTAATTTCTTTCAAATTAAAGTTAAACTCAACTAAAGTGAAATAAAATTAATTCAACATAAATCTTCACTTAAACAAATTTTTTAATCCCAAGTCCTAAATTTTTCCTAACAAGATTAATTCATTTTACTATATAGGACAAACCAAATTTTATCAAATTAAATTATCTAGACTTGAATTAAATTAACTTAAACTTCTCCCAAACTTATTTTAAGCACCAAATTATACTAGTGTGATAATTAAACCAATTTTATCTTGAATTATCCTAAGCATGCGTTTTAAATAATTTTTATAAGATAAACATAAACCAATCAGACTACACGCTGATGTAGAAAACCCAAATGGAAAAAACCTCAGACGTCCCTAGCCTTAAGTACACTAAGTATGATTTTATGATTACAAGACATATGACTTACCACATGCGACTTGACTCCGTCCAAGCCCTGATGCGTCTTCTTGTAACTACCTCCACCTAGTAGATAATTCCAGACTTCACCAAAATCTTGGAATCTATCAATGAGGCTTTTGGTCTCCGTCAACCCGCACCCGAACCTTTCTTCTAGTGGGAACACCGCAACACACAAACAAACTCTTTTTGGGTGGAGAAGAACCCAAACTCTCTTCTTTAATGGTGTAGAGATAAACCAAAGGTGACAAACCAAATTCCAAGAAATAAAGATATATATATATATATATATATATATATATATATATATATATATATATATATATATATATATATATATATATATATATATGAAAACTTGGAATTTAAAGAAAACTCAATGGGTGTAAGTGTTTTTGGAAGATATTAAGTCATAGAAATCAAACACTCAAATATGAACTTTTTGGGTAAACATTTTGCTCTCTAGAGAATGAAAAAATCTCAAAAAGTTTTTTAGAAAATTCTTGTTCCCACACATAATATGGCTGGTAAAAGTTAGTGGAACGAGTGGGAAACATGGGTGGTTAAAAATGAAAACTGATAAAAATTTAGCTGTCCCGCCAAAGTCGTTCAAACGACTTTCCCAGGTCGTTTGGACGAGATTTAAAAGGAAAAATAGGCCAAAATCTCGTTGGAAAAAACTCGTTCGAACAAATTTATTAGAACGAAACTTCAAATGAAAAAATAGAGAACAAATGGCAATCTCGTTCGAAATCTCGTTCGAACGACATTTCGAACAAAAAAACAGAATTTCCAAATTTTCAATTTTAGGACCAAATTTTTTTATCCAAAGTTCTAAAATAATTTCTGAAAAGTAAAAGACATTTTAAAATAAAATTACAAAGACTACACCTATAAAAATATTCCAAGTCTCTTATATATATAAAATTGCATTCATACCTTTGGAGACATGGAATCCAATTTTTGTTGACGTAGAAACGAGGAACTAAACTCGACAATGATGAAGCTTTAATTTCTAGGCCGCTACGTCTTCAACACAAACTCATCATAGGCTTGGATGGATACATATTACATTTTATCCTATGACTTAAATTGTTTTGCCCGAAATTGAGCCAACACTTCATAAGACTCAATTGGAAATTTGTCTCCTTACAGTTTCAATGGTTTTGGATAAAATGATATATTTCAAGAAAACTTGGTATTAAATATTTTTATGAAATAAAAATATTGGAAGAGTGTTTATTTTGTTGGGAACAATTTATGAACAAATATTTCAAAGTTTTCTTATGAAAAATAAGGATTTTTTTAAAGTAAATGGACATTTATTTAAGTTTTAAATAAAAAATGTCTTTTGCCTTGAAAAGTATGTTTGAGCAAACATTATGAAATTTCTAAAATAAATCACAAGCTAAACCCATTTAATAGAATTTTTGGACTTAAAATCCATCTTCTCATGCATATAAACTTGTGGTATTTTGATGATGAAAATAAAAACAAGTTTAATGAGGGTTTTAATGGGTTTAAACATGAAATAAAAAATATAGAAAATTCAGTCCTTAAAGTGTGTGGGCAAGTGTTGAAATGTGATAAGTGTAAGGTTTCAAGACTACAAGTATTAATAAAGGAAAATGGTGTTTTTCTTATGAAGTAGTCTTTAAAAGTTCAATAATTTCTTAGAGAAAGAAAATAATGAAATAAAAAGAGACTCCCAACCTGAGAAGTACGTTACTCCAAAGTGTTAAATAAGTGTTAATGAGTTAAAAATACTTAAGAAGTTAGTGGGTAATCTAATGATGTTTTTGGAAATAACACTAGTTGAAACGGAGGAAAAGACAAGTTTGGAATCAAATGGGTAAAATAGTAATTTTACTTAAAGTGTAATATTTTTATGAAATAAAAATGTGAAAAAAGGTGTTATAAAAAATGGTCCTAAATGAACATAATTTTTGGGATAATATCAATAATAGAGTAAAAAGGACAAGAAATGATGATTTTAAAGTGTAACAAAAGTTGGAGTGAAATTCCGAGTATTTGACTTCGACCGGTAAAGAAAAAGCGAAATAATGTGGATATTTGTAAAATTTTAAAACACATTAATATGGACTCGGGTGACACTAAGATAATTAAGGAGGACCCGGAGCCATGGGGTGAAAGATCCAAAATCACTGGTCAGAGCATATGGTGGTATAACCGGTGGTATGGAGTTTGTTAAAGTATGTGAATATTGGAAGATTTCGAAAAAATGATAATAAAAAGTGGAACATGTCAAGAAATGGATTTTGTGATGAATATGTGAAAAGACAACCTAATTTAAATGAATTAATATATGTTTCAGTAAAGGATAAATTGGACAAGAAATGTGAAAATTGATTAATGCCCATTAAGTAAAGGAAAGGTACTTAGTGGATTACCCTTGCTTTACTTAATAGATTGAATCTCTAAGCAACCTAAAGAGGTTTAACCCATAATTAACACATGGATGTGTTCACGAAAGGTTTCGAAGGAAAAATAAGTATTTTCTAACACGGCCTTTACATATGTTGAAAGGGAAGTTTTCAATGAAAATACTACGTGGATTGGTATGAATAAAGTGGGTAATTTCAGTGAAAGAAATGATTTTTACTTAAATAAGGTATATTTATTTTAAGTATTTAACCAGATGTGTAAAATCAAGGAATAAATATCAAGTTAATTAAGAGGGAGTTCTTTTATAAGATGAAGTTGAATTAATCGAGATAAGTAATATTTTTTAGAATAAAAACTACTTCATGTATTAAAGTATATATACGTGTATATATATCTAAGGTAGTTTCATGTGCACGTAGATATAACATGTTAGAGTCTCTTTTCTGTCATTCGATTATATACTGCATTATTGTATTTTTCCACACGGCATTTGGTTCATTCCCTCGTCTTTGTTATGGTGTGACACCACGCCTAATTAAATACCGGGTGATTAGTCCGTTATTAAATTAAATCCGAATATTCAGTTCGTTCATTCTTAGCGTCATTGTCGAAAAACAATTTCTTTATTAAGTCACCTAATAAATAATTAAGCTAGTGTCAAAACTTTTTCATTTTTAATTTAATTAAAATCATTCCACAAGGCGTAGTAATAATAGACAACATCACATCACAATTGAACAAGACTAAATGTGATTGAAATAACTCTCCAGTTAAAATATTTCATTACCATCAATTAAAACTGATATCAACAGTACTCACATAAATGATTACAATCTCTAGAATATAAATGAAATAATTAGAATCCTAGGCGATATGCCCTAAATGAAAGTTGACACTACAAATGTGTGATTCAACAGAATGGAAGCGTCTAAACAAATTTGCCTCTCCAGTAGCAACTATAACCCGTCGAGATATCCATATTCCATGCTGGCATCCCTGATACTGGATATCTGATGCACAAGATACAATAGAGAAGAGAATATGCAAGGAAACGGGTCAGAGCCCGATTGTAAAAGATTGTTTAAAAAATAACAAGTGCTTAACAAGTGTAATTAAGCAATTATTATGTACATGTTAGCTTTTCGTCTCTCACTTGAGAATTCTCACCTCTCATCTAGTGTGCACGCCTAACGTACCTTATCATCTCCAAAATTAAGGTTTTCAATTATGATTCTATCCTACATCATTTCCCCGTATTTCCCCCATAATACGTATGATAATTAAACATGTTCATTTTTCTTTAATATGAACTAGACTTTCACCGCTTTAAGATTAAGTATTCTCTTACTTAATCAAATCAAATCTTATTATTCATTTTTATCTACAATTTCACACAGTAGATTACATCATAGTATAAATTTTAATCTATAATACTCACACAGTAGATTACATCACAGTATAATTTTATTTTATAATATTCACACTGTTGATTACATCACAGTATATATATTTTCATCACATTATATATACTAATACGGTACCTCTATAGTGCATGCATACTATGCTATCATGTCCTGATACATCTCTCGTTGTATAAAGGACTATTGGTTCGGTGTTTCTCACGAACCATAAATAACATAACACGCATATTGGAGGCGAGCATACTCCCCAGCCGAATGGGTCACTCACATACCCACACTCTCATTCACACCGATAGAATGTGTCCAAGGCCCTATGCTTAAGGTACGAATCTAAAATCCCCCCAATTGGGTTCATTAGGATAAGATCGTCCACAACGCGAAAGCTCCACCCCGATAGCAAGCAACATAGGTATGTCATACACACAAGAAATAATAATATAGGTATTCACCCCACCTATATATAATAACAATAGGGCATACGCACAACCCATATAAATATTTTCATACGTAGTATATTTATTTTTAATATCCAACTTATTTATAGATTATAACTTTACTTCTCAAATTATATTCTCGAGCTTCTCTCATCACTAGAAGGGTAATTATTTATTTCTCATATAAATTCAGTAGGTAAACATCCTCACCTTACTAGTCTATGCCATCACAACTCTCGAATTTCTATGAATTAAATTATCTTCAATTAGTTTATTTCTCGATAATCCCTAATTCAATTTTAACCCTTCATTCCATCTCTTGGGGTTAATCCTATATAAGCCTAAGTTTATTCCGGTAATTAACGACCTTCTTAGTACTGGTACTAAACTTAAGTCATCCTTTATCTGATTTAAACCTCAATTTATATAATTCTCCATAGTAATTCATTCTATTAACACTCGTTAATTCCCCCCATTCAATTCCATACATAATAATATTTTCTGGGTGTTAAGTATGTCCTACTTCCATTCTCTAAGTCCCAATATGTTCGATTAATCAACACTAAAGATTTCTCAAAGTTGGGATTTTCTCAAAAATTAAAAAGAAAATAAATCATATTTCCAGGGGGAGTCGATCGTCATTCTTGGGTCGATCGATCGATCGATCAGATAATTGCCCAGATTTCTGCATAAGTTTACCTACGGGTTTTACACTTTTTCATCATCAAACCCATTATCAATTAATCCCAAACTACTCATAATTCATCTCAAATGATATATCAAGGTGTATAAATGATTTCTAACATTTAACAAAAAAATTCATCAAGAAGTTTCAATTAAATCATGTTATTTTCTTTAATATTCAAAAGCTTCTTATTTTATCATTTCTCCAAGAACAACTTTAAATCCCAGATTTTCTTCACTCAATGATTCCCAAATTTTATGGATTAAACTATATATTCAAAAGAGATTAATCCTACATAATTCTTATTTCAAGGATTCATAAAAAATCATCTTAATTCATATAACTTTTCAGAATTTTCTAAACATCCTAACATGGATAATATACATGCTAAAATTTGCAATAGTTAATCACTTGCCTTTAGATTGTAGGTCTGAACCGTTGAAGGAGAATTATAGCCTCCACAAATTTTCTTCTTAAATCTTCACTCAAGGTTTGTTCTTGCACAAATTCTTCAAATCCTCCCCTTAGGCTCTTGAAATTCTTTCTCCATTCACTCCATTTTCTCTCTAACTCTCTGTATAATTTTCTTAACCATTGGGTTTGTGAAAGTGACTATTCCCTAAGCCCAACCTTTGATTTTAAAGGTGAAATCCCATTTTTGGATTTTCACCTACCATTTAGAAGGCCAAAAGTCACCTAAATAAGTCCTGATTAATCTCAAAAACTCCCAAGACCCGAACATAACCCCCCGGGTACTCAATTTTGACTATTTAAACCTTCCGGACACTTTGGTACAGTCAAAATGGCCATTCAGATGACATAAAAATAATTTACTTGCTATTTCATTTAATTATAGTCCCGACACGACTCATACGTGCATCCTAACTTAATTACCCAAATTGTCGTATTCATCACTCGTAACAATTTTATAAAAATCATTACCATTTGTAAAGTCATAATCATATATATTATTTTTAATCAGAAGTAATATTCAATAAAATTCACATATTACTTTATTCCCGAGTAATATTTAAATCCGAATTAGTTTTTAATTATCCCACAATTAATTCTATATAATCCTATTTTAAAAGTCGTTAAAAATATGGGTGTTACATATGGAAGGTTGGGTGCGGTTACGAATTTTGAGAGTGTTGTATAGGTAATTATTCTTTTTATTTTAAGTTAGTAGCTTTGTATGCTTGGATTCCGGTGACACTTCCCACGGTTTCCTCACATAGCTTGATTTAAATGGAAATCGCATGCTAAATAAGTGAAATGTTAATCAAATAAAAACTGGACTAGCAATATTATGTAGGTTGTTTCATTGCACTTCACACCTAATGCTAGGGTCAGATCGAGTTGCTTACGAGTAACCCATAAATTCGGGTCGGGGCATTACAATTGGTATCAAAGCTCTAGGTTGAAGGTTCCTTTCGGGAGTGACGTGGTGAGGTTGTTAGTGGATCTTTCAACATCGGTGTTAGTTTTGGTCCGATCACGCTAGATTAGTGACAATTTCAGTTTGTATTCTCAATGGTAGATTCAAAGTGATTAGCACGATGGGTAATTCATTGCCGAGTGGCCTGCAACGAAGTTAGTAGTCATTAATCTCTTCCGCGCTTTTAATTAGACATGTTTGTGATTTACGAGTGTCTGTGCGAACCAATAGCAGTGACACCGCAGTTTCTAATGTGAGGTGCTTATGCGTCAACTCTTGATGATGTGATAGGTCTATAAAGATGTTAATAACATGAAATGACATCCATTGAATTGGGAACATGGATTTTGTAAAGTCAATTAAGAGATTCGACGAGTAAAGCGTTATGCCTAAGTGATGTTAAAAGGGGATAAAGATGCATTAAGTTCCTTAATTAGGTACTTCTGAGTAATTAGTGTCGATGATGTGATTATACGAACTCAATCCTTGGGGTTTTGTCATGTCGTAGATAATTTATGATTCGATAGACATGAGGAACCATGTTGGTCAACACTTGGGGATGTGTACTCGGTCTGAGTTTGTAAGATACTATTGTAGTAAGTGCCTTGGTGATTGTTGATTAAAAGTTGTACGTCGCAAGGTATGATGAGAGTTACGGGCAAATTTTGGTAAGTATGTTACACATGCATCAATGAAGGCTAAGACGATTTAGGAGTGAACTCTAAATAGTGTTCCATTTCAGGGTTTTGGGAGATATGATGCAATTTTGAGGAATAGGATCCTTGGTGATGTCAGTGATGTAAACCTAGAGCCTTATAGGTTATATGCGATGTCCCATATCCTCCTGAAATCCTTATTAGTGGTAGTCTGTGATTTGGTACGCGACTTATGACCACAACCATTTAGAATGGAGATAAGATTATTATTTAAGTGTTCGGGCCCATTTTAGAGGCCTAAGTAATGGCTAGATGCGAGGTAATTCCAGTGTGGGTATGGTTTAAGTGTGTCCTGGAGTGTTCTTAGGACTAATTGTGTGTGGCGTCATTAAGAATAGAAATTGACTTGTTACGACGTCTTAATGTGTTCAATTATTAAGGTGTGCCATATGTAGAGGCTTTTGTACTAGTATCTTTGTGAGAACCGAGTAATCACAATGTGTGTATTGAGAAGTTTGTAGAGACTACCTACAATGAGAAAGCCATGGCTGATGAAATCTTATCAGGTTTTGAGGACTTTTACGTGGAGTATGTTTGGTGTCCTTAGGGTAACCATATAAGTCCGGTATTCATAAGTGCTAGGTGTCCTAGTGATGATCGTATTGAAGTTGAGGTAATAATCTCAGGTTGTTCGTCAAACTCAAAGCAGTTGAATCGTGTAGTCCTTGGTGAGGTTGTACAATTTAATATAAGTGTGTGAGATAATCTTCTAAGGATAATTTAATATTAGTATCGCGGTTGGAAATAATGCCTTTGTCGTAAGATGGCTAGTTTAGTACGTGTTGTTCTTGATGTAAGTGGGTACTAGAAAATGTAATTGTGACTTAGATTGATGAAGTCATAATAACGACTTGAAAATGGCACCCCAAGGGGGATAGCGAAGCATGATTAGAATATCGGCATGTGTCAACAGCGTAAATTAGAATAACTTAGAAGGAAAAGGATTAGTTTTCAGCATGTCTTTCCAAATCGATATGGATTAAAAGACGTGACCCTCTATGGTACTTACTACCCTTAGAATGCTAATGGCGATCGGTGTAGCTGCCACGTAAATTCAGTTTGTGTGGAACCTGGAGATAATCTCAATTACAACCTTATGTAGTTAGAGGTATTAATAAGGTGAATGTTTCGCTTAAATAGGGTACTACCTAAGGAGACTTGGGGTTACTATCATGATATGATAAGGAAAATAGTAACCTTGACATCGTCATTGGTAAGAATGTAATACCAACCCGCGAGATTTTAGCCCTCAAGCGTGTTATTTATGATCATAAGAAAATCTTGGTAAATGGATCATTAGTATATGGGTTTTTTTCTCTATATTTGATTAATATTTTGGCCTTGATGTTATTCGTTGGAAGTTATTGAAAAAAATTGGAGATTTAAGAAATCTGGGTAGATCGAACGAACTTGGAAGTCATTCGAATGAGATCCTTATTTCGTTCAAACAAGAATACTCGTGTTTCAAACTAAAAGCCCTCTTCGTTCAAAGTGGATATCTAACAATGATCGAACGTCCCACCACTTCATAAGTGCACCACCTCGTTAGAAGGTCGTTCAAAAGGCTGATCGAATGAGAATCTAGTCTCGTTCAAACGAGGTCCCATTCTCATTCGAACGAGTTGGGCAAAAATATTTTAAATCAGATTATCCTTGTGTTGTGTCGCATTTTGGACCCTTAGATCAATGACGTGTCGACTCCTGGTGCACCCAGATGGTCAAAATCTGGATTTTGTGTTTGGGGCTTGATTTTTAAGTGGGTTTATTTAGGTGAGAAGGGGAAGGGAGGTGGGCAGGTTCTTCCCACACAAAAAATCCATCGAATTCTCTCTCTCTCTCTCTCTCTCTCTCTCTCTCTCTCTCTCTCTCATTTCACCATGCCACCACCATATCTCTACCTTATGCCACCATGTTTTACTTGTATTTCACTATAAATAAGCCTTATACACCCATTTCCTCCATTGTTGAGTAGAGCTACAAATTTGGAGTTATTATTGGGGGGGGGGGGGGGGGTGAGGAAGAAAAATAGAAGATTGATGGAGCTTGGAGGGGTTTTTACTTCGATCTTTTATGGAGGCAAGCTTTATGGATCTAGGGAACCTTTTTGAGGCCACCTTAGGATGTGGGGGGCTGCCATCACCTTCTTCTTCATCCACCATTGTTGAAGCTTCATTTGAGGTGATAAAACTCTACTCTTTAGTTAAAAACTCTATTTTCCATGTGTTGGTCTTGTAGTTAGAGTATGATGCATTTATGATATAAGAATGATATCTCTTACGAATTGTAAAAATGGGTTTACAAAAGGTTTCAATCGTCTTGGATAAAAAGATATATTTGAAGAAAAGTTGGTATTAAGCATTTTTATGAAATAAAAATGTTGAAAGTGTTTATTTCATTAGGAACAATTTAATAATAAATGTTTCAAAGTTTTCTTATGAAAAAATGGGATTTTTACGTAAATGGAAATTTATTCAAAATTTGAAGAAACAATAATGTATTTTGCCTTGAAAAGTATAATTGAGCAAACACTATGAAATTTCTAGAATAAATAATATGTTAAATTCATTTAATAGGATTTTTGGACTTAAAATCCATCTTCTTATGCATATAAAACTTGTGGTATTTTGATAATGAATATAAAAATAAGTTTAATGAGGGTTTTGTTGGGTATAAACATGAAATAAAGGAAATAGAAATTTCAGCCCTTAAAGTATGAACGAGTGTTGAAAATATGATAAGTGTAAGGTTTCAAGACTACTTGTATTAATGAAGGAAAATAGTGTTTTTCTTATGAAGTAATCTTTGAATATTCAATGATCTCTTAGAGAAAGAAGGTAATGAAATAAAAAGGAATTCTCAACTTGAGAAGTATGTTACTCCAAAGTGTTAAATAAGTGTTAATGAGTTAAAAACACTTCGAAAGTTAGTGTGGATAACCTAATGGTGTTTTTGGAAATAACACTTGTGAAAATATAGGAAAAGACAAGTTTGGAATCAAATTGGTAAAATGATAATTTTAATTAAAGTGGAACATTTTTATGAAATAAAAATGTTGAAAAAGGTATTACACAAAAATTACCTAAATGAACATGATTTTTTAGATAAAATCAATGCTAGAGTAAAAAGGACAAGAAATGATGATTTTAAAGTTCAACACAAGTTGGGGTGAAATCCCGAATATTTGGCTTCGACCGATAAAATAAAAGTGGAATAATGAGGGAATTTATAAAATATTAAAACATATTAATATGGGACTCACATGACACCGAGATACTTAAGGAAAGCCCAGAGTCCTGGTGTGAAAGATCCAAAATCACTAGCCAGAGTATATGGTAGCATAGCAGACGGTGTGGAGCCCGTTAAAGTCCGGTGACATTGAAAGATTTCGAGAGAAAGATAATGAAAAGTAGAATATGTCAAGAAATGGATTGTGTGATGAATATATGTGAAAAGACAACCTAACTTGAATGAATTAATAAATGTTAAGATAAAGAATAAAGTGGATAAGAAATGCAAAAATTGATTAATGTCTATAAAGTAATGGAACGGTAATGCGTATTAGCTAAATAGGTAGTTAAGCAACCAAAAGAGGTTTAACCCATAATTAACACAAGGGTGTGTTTATGAAAGGTTTCAAAGGAAAAATAAATATTTTCTAACACGGCATTTGCGTGTGTTGAAAGGGTGATTTTCAATGAAAATACTAACGTGGATTGGTATGAAGAAAATGGGTAATTTCAGTGAAAGAAATTATTTTTCCTTAAACAAGGTGTATTTATTTTAAGTATTTAACCGGGTGTGTTAAATAAATAAATAAATATCAAGTTAAGTAAAAGGGAGTTCTTTTATAAGATAAAGGTGAATTAATCGGAATAAGTAACGTTTTTGGAATAAAAACGATTTCATGTGTTAAACTATATATGTGCGTGAATATATATATATATAAAAGGTAGTTGCACAAATATATAACGTGTTAGAGTCTCTTTTATGCCGTTTGATTCTATACTACATTATTGTATTTTTTTCACTGGGCATTTGGCTCATTCCTTTATCTTTGTTACTGTAGGTTGGTGCGGTTCTGTATTTTGAGAGCGTTGTACAGGTAAGTATTATTTTTATTTTACATTAGTAGCTTTGTATGCTTGGATTTCGGGGATGTTTCCCACGGATCCCTCCCATAGTTTGATTTAAATGGAAATCGCATGCTAAACAAGTGAAATGTTAATTAAATAAAAAACTAGACTAACAACAATATGTAGGATGTTTCATTACACTTCACACCTAACACTCGGGTCGGACCGGGTTGACTATAGGTAATCCATAAATCCGGCCCGAGGCGTTTCAATATCTTTCTCATCATCAAAGATTTAAGGTCACTTTGAAAATAAGAATGGTTTAACTAATAAGAGTCTGATTGTTTTTTTATTATTTCCATTGAAAGTAATGAGGAAAATAAAGCTAGAAAGACATGGTGTTGATTCACTGTTTACTGATGTATCCAGCCACTATGAGAAGAATAACGTGTAGGTTAATAAGAAATCTACATAGCAATAATGTTGCATATAATGTGGTATGACAGTAACAAGTCAAAGGAATCATGTTTTATCCTAAAATGTAAATTCCCTATTGGTGAAGCAACCAATTAGCCGGAGTCCAAAAAATGTCATGTTTTGGTTACCACTCTTAATAGTGAAACTTCAAACTTCACTTACAAGACAACATTACCAACTATAAATTTATTAAGAATCTTTTCCTCTAACCAATATAACACAAGACCCTCATTTGATGAGGGTCATCAAATTCCATAGAATTTTTGAAAGAGACAACTCAGTGCGTTTTCTTTTTTCTATTATAATTTTAGTTCCATCTTCTGAGGTCTTTATGTATTACCAAGTGCATAGTTGTGAAAGGATATGGTACGCATGAGAGTGGGCACAGGGGTTCCAACTTTCCTCCCCAACAATTATATGTACTGAAACAAATGAATAGAAAAAGGAAAATATAAAGTTTTGTTCGCATTTTGAAAAAACTAAATATATTTTGGTTTTTTCAGAATTGATCTGCAGGCATAAGAATTTATGTATTTGGATAAGCATGACCATTATCTCTATTTTTATAAGCATATTATTGGTATTATTCTAGGGGGAAAAGGTTTGAAAAGCTCTATGTTACCTTCATGAAAGGGGAAAAATTATCCAAACACAAACGCATTAAAGAAAATAGAGAACCCTTTCAAACTTTAATATTTCATTTAAAAGCTCAAGTACTTGCTACAAATATTTAAGCTCTTATATACACCATTAGTTATTGATATATGACAATAACCATATTGATCAAAAGAAAACAGACATATACCTTCAACATAAAATAAATATGCACACAACACAGTACAAAAAAAAATAAATAAAATAAGTACGAAGTAAAGCTTCATTAGATCCAAACTTTCAAAAAAGTCTAAACGTATTCAATGTTGGGCAAAATAACTATAAAGAAGACCATAACGAATCTGAGTAGCCACATCACGAATAACCCCAGGTCCATGGGGAATGAACACCACGGATAATTTATATGAAGCCCCAATTTCCTTCAAGGTATTTAAGTATTGGGTATTTAAGTATTGGTCAAAGGAGTGTCAGACCAATGAGTGTGTTCATGAATGGTTTAAGGGGATGCTTTATGGATTCAATGAGAATTTAGGAAGGTCCTGAAGAGAGTTTTCCAAGAAGTGAACTTGAAGGGTGTAGAGTGGTGTATCTAGCATAGCTTCGTGATGTGTAGAACACGGGTATGAATTTGGGAAATATATGGATCCCCACAATAGAGTTAGCTTTGAAAAGAATGTGATGCCGATAGACACCCAAACATAAGTGTGAAAGAAAGGTTCGAGAAGCTTGAAGTGTCGGAGGAAGCTAAGATTTCAGTAACACTGGGCTCCAATGATTTCAGTAACTCTGAGGCTAAGATTGTGATTGCAGTAACACTGAGGCTATGAAAGTTGTGTTTGCCATACTGCTGAGGCTACGACTATTATTATTATGGTTTCATTAAGGCAACGATGTTGCGACAGTGGTATAGTTGAAACTAAGATTATTATGACTGTAGTGGAGCTGAGACTATGAATAAATTACAAGGTCGATCATGGTCAGCCAATAACAAAACGAATAAATATGGCTACGCCACTTTATCAATCTAATGCCTGAGCAATGTTAGCTCGTCGGCCAGTGTCTGGATTGGGATGATACTCGTCGTCACTGCCGTGGTCGATAAAAAATACCTCATTAGCTAAATCGGAATCACATAGTCATGCATCCAACATTCCCCTCTCATGATTTAAGAATATCGAACAAGTGAAGAATTTACTCCAAACCAGTACCACGCTTGGGAATCTTTGGGAACTTTGATAACCGCCAATGCACTCAAATAACCATGCTTATAGGCCACTTGTCTGGCCTCATCCAATTGTAGAGTTCATCCATCCCTCATCATAGACATGAGCACAAACCATGCGTGAAAAGAGAATGCGCGTGAGCTCAAATAAGAATTTATATAATTAAATTCAGTTTAACCCAAATAAACCCTAAACATGCAACTAGGTGAGATTGAATCAAGAAGTAGATCATGAAGATTAATCAAACACACATAAGTGAGGAAAAATCTCCCAAAAGGGCAAAACCATTTATTTCCATTATAATATTGTAACGTATAATTTCAGATTACAACGAAAATACAAGTGACTAAGAATTACCCTCAGGTGTCGAATTTTGTAGTCAGTGGCTGGAGATATCCCTTTCCAGTAGGGCAACAATGAAGAAAAAGAGCGGTCTTCTTCACCAGGGTTGAACAGCAAAGGTTTGTGTTCTAGGGTTACCAAAAGTGATTCACAAATGTATGAGAGGTTGTGTGAATCAAACCATGAGTTTTGAACTCACAAAAATGAAGACTTTTGAGTTTATGAACTCTGAAAATCGTGTGAACAAGTCTTAGAAACAAACTCCCCGTAGTGGGTTTATAAAAGAAACTTTTAGCCTAAAAAATCTGAACACGATCTGTTTGAAATTATCCCAGGCGGACCGGTTCGGGTCTGAGGCGGATCGGTCCGGGGGGAGCGGATCGGTTCGTTTTATTTTAGGCTTTATCGGTTCGCTACCGGTCCGGGGTATACTGGCTTTTCAGTAAGCGGATCGGTCCGGTACAGGGGCGGACCGGTCCGGGGTCGGATCGGTTCTTTTTTCTGGGCGGATCGGTCCGGCCTGTCAGACTTTTGATTCCTCCTCTTCTTTGATATTCGGATCCGTTGATGATGATATGAACCTTGAATTTCTTCAACGGTGTAACGACGTTTGACATAACAAGTGATAATGGACAAAAATGTCCTTACAAATCTCCCCCTAGTCTATGCCGGTACATACATAAAAACAAACATCCGAATTATCAACGAGCAAAAATGCCTATACAAATCTACCCTTCCATGAACCCAAAACTGGAACGATACAATTGAATAAGACTTCATCGTTTGCTCTTCGAATCTTCAGGAATCTTCAACGCTTTTCTCATCAGGGTGTGCAATCAAATGATAATCCATGTAGTACCCTACACACATGAGAAAAAGTAAAATACCATGTGATGTATCGAGTTTGAAATGAGATAAATATAGATACCAATTGATGATTTACGATAAACGCGCAAAAATGCTCAAAACTTCTGTAAGGACATTTTGTCCAACATACTTGTATATGTCATTAGCCGTAACACCGTTGAAGAAATTCATGTCCATATCGTCATCAACGGAATCCGAGTATCGAATCAAGGAAGGAATCAGAAATCCAGTCAGCTGGACCGGTCCGCCTCAATGAAAAAGGAACCGATCCGCTAACAGCCCGGACCGGTCCACCAAGAAATTAAAAGAACCGATCCTCTTCCGGACCGATCCACCTCCCTGCCGGACCGATCCGTCTTGCACATTGAAGCCAGTGAGCACCGAACCGAATGCGAACCGAATCAGCCTCAAATTAAAAGAACCGGTCTGCCATCGGACCGATCCGCCTAAGGCCCGGACCGGTCCGCCCTGGATAACCACGAACAGATCGTGTGGAGATTTTTAGGGCAAATGAATTCTTATTTATACCACGATCGGGGAGTTGGTTTTCTTAAGGCTTATACACGATTTCCAGAGTAGATAAACTCTAAGGCCTTCATGGTATTTGAGTCCATTGATTCATACCCTTGATTCACACAAACTCCATACATTTGTGAGTCACTTTTGGTAACCCAAGAACACCATTGATGCTGTTCAACCCATGTGAAGTGGACCGCTTCTTCCTCTTCATTGCAACCCTACTGGAAAGGGATATTCCAGCCGCGACTGCAGAATTCGATACCCGAGGGTAATTCTTAGTCAAAAACTTGTATTTCAGTGTAATCCGATTGTAAGCCGTTTCTCTTACAAATTATAGTGATATACAAATGGTTTTGCCCCTGTGGGAGATTTTTCCTTAAACTCTATGTGTTGAATATCTTGTGCATGATTTCATATTGTTTCAATCACATCTAGTTGCATGATTAGGGTTAATTTGGGTTAAAAAGGTGTTTAATATATTATTTCTTAATTGAACGCGAGCACACACGTCTTCAAATTGGTATCAGAGCAGGTTACGCTAATCTATCGCGTATTCCTTTTTTCCGGAAAATTTTTCTAAGATATCAATTTTCTGAAAAAATTGATTTTTGAAAGTGCGTGTTCAAATGGAGAAGTCATATTATAAAATGCCTATTTTTGACGGGACAAATTATGCTTATTGGAAAGCCCGTATGAGGTCGGCTTTAAAAGCCATTGATGAACGTTTCTGGATTTTGGTTGAACGAGGGTGGACTCCTCCCACCGTGACTGTTGATAATGTGACCAACTTGAAACCTGACATTACTTGGTCTGATGAAGAAATTAAATGGTCACCTTTTAATTCTAAGGGTCTAAGTGCCATGTCTGGGTCTGTCACACCCGATGAGTTCAAACGCATAATGACGTGCACCACGTCAAAAGAGGCATGGAATGTTTTACAACTCACCCATGAAGGAACTAATGCTGTGAAAGAGTCTAAGTTGCAAAACTTGACAACTCAATTTGAAACAATCACCATGCATGATTCTGAATGCTTTGATGAATTTTATGCTAGACTTTCTGACATTGTGAATACTAGTTTTAATCTTGGTGAACAAATTCCGAATGCTAGAGTTGTTAAAAAGATTCTTCGTTCTTTGCCTAAGCGTTTTATCCCTAAAGTCACTGTGCTAAATTCTATGGGTAATTTAAATACGCTTAAAAGGACCTAGTACGTGGCTTACCATCTCTTGGAAAGTCAACTTCGACCGTTTGTGGACCCTGTCAGTTGGGAAAACAAATTCGTAGTCCTCATAGGAAGTTGCATTCCATTACCACCTCTCGTGTTCTTGAGTTGATTCACATGGATCTTATGGGTCCTACTCGTACTGAGAGTCTAGGTGGTAAGAGGTACATCCTCGTGATGGTAGATGATTTCTCCAGGTACTCCATTGTAGGTTTTCTGAGAGAGAAATCCGATGCTGTAGAATTTTTAACAACCAAGTGCCGTGTCCTGCAAAATCAACACGGTGTCACTATTAACAGAATACGTAGTGATAACGGTACTGAATTTAAGGAAGCAAATGTGGATTTGTACTGTGATAGCCTTGGGATCAAACATGAGTTTTCTGCTGTGAGAACTCCTCAGCAAAATGGGATTGTTGAGAGAAAGAATAAAACGATCCAAGAGATGGCTAGATCTATGCTTTTAGGTCGTAAAGTTTCTAGGAGATTTTGGGCAGAGGCAGTGTCTACTGCATGCCACACGGTGAATAGGGTGTATCTGCGTCCACACACACTTCACACTCCTTATGAGTTGTGGACTGGCAAGAAGAACAACCTGGCATATTTCCATGTTTTTGGATGTAAATGCTACATCCTACGGGATAAAGAGCAATTAGGAAAGTTCGACTCCCGGAGCGACGAGGGAATATTTCTAGGATATTCATCAAATAGTAGAGCGTACCGGGTATTTAACCTGAAGAGCTCTAGGGTTATGGAATCAATAAACGTTACCGTGCAAGATGACGAACCTTCGACGGTTATTGATCCTAACCTTATGTGTGAGGATGAGGATTGTTCTGACAGTGATTTACCTGTTCCTCTCTCACACTCTGTGGACCCTTTTCCTGTGTTAGGGGACACACCTGCTTGGGTTCGCAAGAGTCATGATCCTTCAGCCATTGTTGGCGATCCCACTCTAGGGGTCAAGACTCGTGCTCAACTAGAGAACGTTGTTAGTCATCATTGCTACACGTCCAAAGTCGAGCCCAAGAACCACAAAGAAGCACTCAAAGATGAACACTGGATATCTGCTATGCAGGATGAGTTGCTTCAGTTTAAAAAGACTAATGTCTGGGAATTAGTCCCCCGACCTAGTGAGACTAATGTGATAGGTACCCGATGGATTTTCAAGAACAAAATGGATGAATATGGTACCATAATCAGAAATAAGGCTAGGTTGGTCGCTCAAGGCTACACACAGATAGAGGGTGTAGACTTTGGGGAGACATTTGCTCCTGTTGCGAGGCTTGAGTCCGTCCGTCTTCTGCTCGCCATCGCATGTCATCTACGCTTCAAGGTATATCAGATTGATGTCAAGAGTGCCTTTCTGAATGGCATTCTACAGGAAGAGGTTTATGTGGAACAACCAAAAGGGTTTGAAGACCCTAAGCACCCAGATCACGTCTACTATCTGAGAAAAGCCTTGTATGGTTTGAAGCAAGCACCCCGTGCTTGGTACGAGAGGCTTACTTCCTATCTCTTAGCCCGTGGCTTCAAGAGAGGTGGAGTTGATATGACGTTGTTCGTCAGGAGAGATGACGGTGTTATCTTGGTTGCCCAAGTCTATGTGGACGACATAGTCTTTGGATCCACATGCTCCCAGCATGCTCACCACTTTGAGGAGGAGATGAAAAGTGAGTTTGAGATGAGCATGGTAGGTGAGCTTACATTCTTCCTTGGTCTCCAGGTTCGTCAGCTAGAGGATGGGATGTTCATCTCCCAATCCAAGTATGCTAGAGACCTAGTGAAGAAATTTGGTTTAGACTCCACTAAGCATGCACGTACACCTATGAGTACCACTACCAAGCTTAGTAAGGACACTACAGGCAAGGACGTAGAGCAAACCTTGTATCGGAGTATGATAGGTAGTCTTCTCTACTTGACTGCCAGTCGTCCCGACATAGCCTTTAGTGTTGGAGTCTGTGCGCGATATCAGGCATCCCCAAAAGAGTCACATTTACTTGCTCTAAAACGTATTATTAAATACGTGAGTGGGACTCTCTCTTACGGGATTTGGTATTCCTTTGATACCGATGACCGTCTGTTCGCCTATTCGGATGCCGATTGGGCTGGGGATGTAGATGGATGTAGGAGCACTTCTGGTGGGTGTTTCTATTTTGGTTCTGCTCTTGTCTCCTGGCTGAGCAAGAAGAAAAATTCCATCTCTTTGTCCACTGCGGAGGCTGAGTATATAGCCGCCGGGAGTTGTTGCACACAACTCTTGTGGATGAAGCAAATGCTGGAGGATTATGGGATATCACAGGACACCATGACCATTTCCTATGATAACATGAGCGCGATAAACATATCCCGCAATCCAGTTCAGCATTCGCGCACAAAACACATCAGGATAGGTGAGCACTTTATACGTCAGTTAGTTGAAGAGAACGTCGTATCCCTGAGTTTTGTTCCTACCGACCGTCAGTTAGCCGATATTTTCACGAAACCTTTAGATGCCCTTAGATTTGAGAGTCTTAGGAAATCTTTAGGGATTTGCACAGTTGACTGAGGGGTTGGTCTATGTATAGAATAGGATGCTTCTTCATGTTCATATCATATGCTTCCTATTGCTAGTCTGTTTATATGTACTATTCTTTGTTGTACAACTTTTCTTTACTCTTTTTGCTGTTTATATTGCTTTTGAAAAATACAAAAAGATTTTATTTTGATAAATTTTTTGAAAAAAAAAAAAATCAAAAAGAGTTTTGTTTTTATGGATGAGCATTTAAGTTAGCCAAGTCACAACTTCATTCCATATATCCATGTGACTGCTTGATAGAGATTTGAGAGGCTACATCATTCCATCCATGTGCTTAACATTGATTGGAGTCCTTGAGATGTAATTAGTGATATCTTCCTACATGTTTGACTCCTATATCCTTTACTGCACACATGCACGGCTTTATTTGATTATTGCACTTGTCTATCACATATTGGATTGAGTGTTTCTATCTCAATTCTGTCTATACAATGTACAATATGCGATAAAACTTGACAAGATTGGATTGCATGTAAAAACCATTTTGGTGAGACTGTGTGATTATTTGCATAACGGGGAGGGGCTGCGAAAGTTGATTCTTTATACTTTGCGCAAAAGCCACCGTTAAAAAGGACCTAAAAAATGGAGGTATTGTAATATCCGAGGTCCTAAGAGGTTAAAAGAGCCCGAAAAAAATTTAAAGGCAATAAAAAGCAATTTATGCCAAATATGGGCCATTGTAGGTTTCACCATCAATTCTCCAAAGTTTGAAAATTTAGTATACCTCTATTCAAAATATAAATCTGAGGGAGTTTTTGTTGGAGATTGATAACGGGTTTGTACTTCCTTGAAAGTCCTGAAAAAACATGAAAAACATTTTGGACGTTATTGGTGTAGAAATCACTTTGAGCTTTGATTTGTTGATGTGATTTAGTCAATATCTTATATTTTCACTCTTTTACACCAAAGGAAGCATTTGAGTTCATTCGTTAGGAATATCCAATATTCATCGTGCGCATATGTCATGTTTGTATGCATTGATTTTCCTATCGAATTTTGATCACACCCATTCATTTACGCCATCACCGACTTGTTTGTTTTATGTTCATTCATGGTGTGATACTTGCCTTGTGACACCCCGATTTTGCTTGTTTATTTCATTTCTCTCATTTTGTCTATTTGGGGACATCATAAAAAGGGGGAGAATGAATTATCTGATTATGGGGGAGTTTTTTGAGTTTTTTTTTAAATTTGAGGTTCATCATAAATCTGGTAGTTTTTTTTTAAATTTGAGGTTCATCATAAATCTGGTAGATCTGCATATGTTTATTATCTCATTTCACACTCGATATGTCACTTGGTATTTGCTTTATCTCATGTGTGTAGGTACATCCTTGACACGATGCACACCCTGATGAGAAAAGCGTTGAGATTTCTGATCGGAAGATTTGCAGAACAAACGATGCAGCCTTTATCATTTGTACCTCTTTCAGTTTTGGGTTCATGGAAGGGTAGATTTGTATAGGCATTTTTGATTCTAGATAATTCGAATTTTTTATGTATGTTCCGGCATAGACATAGAGGGAGATTTGTAAGGACATTTTGTCCAACATACTTGTATATGTCATTAGCCGTAACACCATTGAAGAAATTCATGTCCATATCGTCATCAACGGAATCCGAGTATCGAATCAAGGAAGGAATCAGAAATCCAGTCAGCCGGACCGGTCCGCCTCAATGAAAAAGGAACCGATCCGCTAACAGCCCGGACCGGTCCGCCAAGAAATTAAAAGAATCGATCCGCTTTCGGACCGATCCGCCTCCCTGCCGGACCGATCCGTCTTGCACATTGAAGCCAGTGAGCACCGAACCGAATGCGAATCGAATCAGCCTCAAATTAAAAGAACCGGTCTGCCATCGGACCGATCCGCCTAAGGCCCGGACCGGTCCGCCCTGGATAACCACGAACAGATCGTGTGGAGATTTTTAGGGCAAATGAATTCTTATTTATACCACGATCGGGGAGTTGGTTTTCTTAAGGCTTATACACGATTTCCAGAGTAGATAAACTCTAAGGCCTTCATGGTATTTGATTCCATTGATTCATACCCTTGATTCACACAAACTCCATACATTTGTGAGTCACTTTTGGTAACCCAAGAACACCATTGATGCTGTTCAACCCATGTGAAGTGGACCGCTTCTTCCTCTTCATTGCAACCCTACTGGAAAGGGATATTCCAGCCGCGACTACAGAATTCGATACCCGAGGGTAATTCTTAGTCAAAAACTTGTATTTCAGTGTAATCCGATTGTAAGCCGTTTCTCTTACAAATTATAGTGATATACAAATGGTTTTGCCCCTGTGGGGGATTTTTCCTTAAACTCTATGTGTTGAATATCTTGTGCATGATTTCATATTGTTTCAATCACATCTAGTTGCATGATTAGGGTTAATTTGGGTTAAAAAGGTGTTTAATATATTATTTCTTAATTGAACGCGAGCACACACGTCTTCAACTTCAAAACTCAAAACTCCCCCAAAATAAGATAATTCATTCTCCCCCTTTTTATGATCCCCAAATAGACAAATTAGAAGAATAAATCAACCAATAAAAGCAAGGGTGTCACAAGGAATAAACAACTATTTTTTGAATTTTTCAAATTTTTTCCAAACAAACAAGAAACACACTATGAACAAACACAAAACAACCAAGTCGATGATGGCGTAAATGAATTGGTGTGATCAAATTCGATAGGAAAATCAATGCATACAAACATGACATATGTGCACGATGAATATCGGATACTCGTAACGAATGAACTCAAAGTCTTCCTTTGGTGTAAAAAGGTGGAAATATAGGACATTGACTCAATCAAATCAACAAATCAAAGCTCAAAGTGATTTCCACACCAATAACGTCAAAAACTATTTCATGCTTTTTCAGGACTTTCAAGGAAGTGCAAGCCCGTTTATATTCTCCAACCAATCTCCCTCAGATATTAATATTGAATAGAGGCTTTCTAAGTTCCCAAACTTTGGAGAATTGAAGGTGAAACCTAAATGGCCCATATTTGGCATGAATTGCTTTTGATTGCCTTTAAATTTTTTGGGCTCTTTTAACCACTTTGGACCCCGGATAATAAAATTCCTCCATTTTTTAGGTCCTTTTGAACGGTGGCTTTTGCGCAAAGAATAGATGATGGTCTTTCGCAGCCCCTCCCCATTCTTAAACACACAGTCTCACAAAAACGGTTTTTACATGCATTCCAATCTTGTCAAGTTTTATCGCATATTATAAGTTGTATAGACATAATTGAGATGGAAACACTCAATCCAACATGTGATAGACAAGTGCAATAATCAAATAAAGCCGTGCATATGTGCAGTAAAGGAGATAGGAGTCAAACATGTAGAAAATATCACTCATTACATCTCAAAGACTCCAAACAATGTAAAGCACATGGATGAAATGATGTAGCGTCTCAAATCTCTATCAAAAAGTCACATGGATAAATGGAATGAATTTGTGACTCGACTATCTTAAATGTTCATCCATAAAAGGTGCATAAAAAAATACAAAAAAATCTTTTTGGGCTTTTTCTGAAATTTTTATATACAAAAACAACAATTTTTTTTTTAATTTTTCAAAAGAATAAATAAATATCTGTACAACAAAAGAATGATACATATAAAACATACTAGCAATAGGAAGCATATGATATGAACATGAAAAAGCATCCTATTCTAGACATGGACCAACCCCTTAGTCAACTATGCAAATCCCCAAAGACTTTCTAAGACTCTCAAATCTAAGGGCATCTAAAGGTTTCGTGAAAATGTCGGCTAACTGATGGTCGGTGGGAACGAAACTCAGGGATACGACTTTCTCCTCAACTAGCTATCGTATAAAGTGCTCGCGTATCCTGATGTGCTTTGTGCGCGAATATTGGACTGGATTTCGGGATATGTGTATCGCGCTCATATTATCACAGGAAATGGTCATGGTGTCCTGCGAAATCCCATAATCCTCCAGCATTTGTTTCATCCACAAGAGTTGTGTGCAACAACTCCCGGCGGCTATGTACTCAGCCTCCGCAATGGACAAAGAGATGGAATTTTGCTTCTTGCTCAGCCAGGAGACAAGAGCAGAACCAAAATAGAAACACCCACCAGAAGTGCTCCTACAACCATCTACATTCCTGACCCAATCGGCATCTGAATAGGCAGACAAATGGTCATCAGTATCAAAGGAAAACCAAATACCGTATGAGAGAGTCCCACTTACGTATTTAATAATACATTTTAGAGCAAGTAAATGTGACCCTTTCGGGGATGCCTGATATCGTGCACAGACTCTAACATTAAAGGCTATGTCGGGACGACTGGCAATCAAGTAGAGAAGACTACCTATCATACTCCGATATAAGGTTTGCTCTACTTCCTTGCCTGAAGTGTCCTTACTAAGCTTGGTAGTGGTACTCATAGGTGTACGTGCATGCTTAGCGGAGTCTAAACCAAATTTCTTCACTAGGTCTCTAGCATACTTGGATTGGGAGATGAACATCCCATCCTCTAGCTGACGAACTTGGAGACCAAGGAAGAATGTAAGCTCACCAACCATGCTCATCTCAAACTCACTTTTCATATCCTCCTCAAAGTGGTGAGCATGCTGGGAGCATGTGGATCCAAAGACTATGTCGTCCACATAGACCTGGGCAACCAAAATAGCACCGTCATCTCTCCTGACAAACAATGTCATATCTACTCCCCCTCTCTTGAAGCCACGAGCTAAGAGATAGGAAGTAAGCCTCTCGTACCAAGCACGGGGTGCTTTCTTCAAACCATACAAGGCTTTCCTTTAATAATAAACGTGCTCAGGGTGCTTAGGGTCTTCAAACCCTTTTGGTTGTTCCACATAAACCTCCTCCTGTAGAATGCCATTCAGAAAGGTACTCTTGACATACATCTGATATAACTTGAAGCGTAGATGACATGCGATGGCGAGTAGTAGACGGACAGAATTAAGCCTCGCAATAGGAGCAAATGTCTCCCCAAAGTCTACACCCTCTATCTGTGTGTAGCCTTGAGCGACCAACCTAGCCTTGTTTCGGATTATGGTACCATTTTCATCCGTTTTATTCTTAAAAATCCACCGGGTACCTATCACATTAGTCTCACTAGGTCGGGGGACAAGTTCCCAGACATTATTCTTTTTAAGCTGAAGCAACTCATCCTGCATAGCAGATATCCAGTGTTCATCCTTAAGTGCTTCTTTATGATTCTTAGGCTCGACTTTGGACGTGTAGCAAAGATGGCTAACAACGTTCTCTAGCTGAGCACGACTCTTGACCCCAAGAGTGGGATCACCAACAATGGCAGAAAGGTCATGACTTTTACGAACCCAAGCAGGTGTGTCCCCTAGCACGGGAGTAGGGTCCACAGAGTGTGAGAGAGGGACAAGTAAATCACTGTCAGAAAAGTCCACATCCTCACACTGAAGGTTAGGATCAATAACCATCGGAGGTTCGTCATCTTGCACGGTGACGTTTATTGATTCCATAGCCTTAGAGCTCTTCAGGTTAAAAACCCGGTATGCTCTACTAGTCGATGAATATCCTAGCAATATTCCCTCGTCGCTTCGGGAGTCAAACTTTCCTAATTGCTCTCTATCTCGTAGGATGTAGCATTTACTTCCAAAAACACGTAAATATGCCAGGTTGGGCTTCTTGCCAGTCCATAACTCATAAGGTGTCTGAAGTGTGTGTGGACGCAGATAGACCCTATTCACCGTGTGGCAAGCAGTAGATAGTGCCTCCGCCCAAAATCTTTTAGAAACTTTACGACCTAGAAGCATAGATCTAGCCATCTCATGGATCGTTCTATTCTTTCTCTCAACAATCCCATTTTGCTGAGGAGTCTTCAAAGCAGAAATCTCATGTTTGATCCCAAGGCTATCACAATACAAATCTACGTTTGCTTAATTGAATTCAGTGCCGTTGTCACTACGTATCCTGTTAATAGTGACTCTGTATTAATTTTGCAGGACACGACACTTGGTCATTAAAAACTCTACAGCATTGGATTTCTCTCTCAGAAAGCCTATAATGGAGTATTTGGTGAAATCGTCTACCATCACTAGGATATACCTCTTACCACCCAGACTCTCGGTACGAGTGGGACCCATAAGGTCCATGTGTATAAGCTCAAGAACACGAGAGGTGGTAATGGAATGCAACTTCCTATGGGAACTACGAATTTGTTTTCCCATCTGACAGGGTACACAAACCGTCGAAGTTGGCCTTTCAAGAGATGGTAAGCCACGTACTAGGTCCTTTCTAGCTAAGCGAGTGAGATCTCTAATATTTATGTGACCTAGACTTGGTGCCACAGATCCATAGGAGTGATCGTGGCGCTGTTGCAGACAAGTGAGGAAATGGGCTCAGTCCCATAGCAATTATCCTGTGTCCTCACTCCTTGCACTAAAAGTTTACCGTCTTGATTATAGACCTTACAAGCTTCCTGGTCAAACTTTACGGCAAAGTCAGCGTCGCACAACTGGCTAATGCTGAGAAGGTTTGCCTTCAAACCTTTGACGTACAAAACATTTTCTAGCTTAGGAAAACTAGGTAACTCGACAGTACCTCGTCCTATAATGCTAGACAAGGTGACTCTGCCATCCTGATAATCCTCAAGAGATGTAAAAAATAAGGCATCACCTGTCATATGTCTGGAGAACCCACTGTCAAAATACCACTGTGAGGTATTATGTGCTTTGAGAGTAACATGAACAACAAAGGCCCTTTTATCTTTCTTAGGTACCCAAGAAGTGGAGACCTTTTGTTTGCTTTTGTTGT
The DNA here is from genome assembly GCA_949130495.1 of Sambucus nigra. Taxonomy (NCBI): domain Eukaryota; kingdom Viridiplantae; phylum Streptophyta; class Magnoliopsida; order Dipsacales; family Adoxaceae; genus Sambucus; species Sambucus nigra. Next base: position 370,999,908 of record OX422212.1, read on the forward strand.
TGTTGGTTTTAGCTGGAATGTGAGAAGCATTCACTGACGAAAAAGGCATCCGTTGGAATTCCTCCATCAAACTCTGAGACGTGATAGCTAAAAGCTCAACTCGCTCTGTCAGACTGGTAAAATCATCAGTATGTTGACGTGGAGCAGTAGTACATCGTGTCCGACCAATGCTATAGAAAAACTCCCTGAGGTGGCCTTTTCTTTTGCAATAGGTACAAAAGAACACAGTCAAAGGCGGACGTTAGTTTGCTTTTCTCGATCGAACTCTCTTTCGAGGTTTTTGACGATGGCCATAAGGAGTAGTAGTAAACTCAGGAACTGGTCCAGGTGCAATTTGAGAGGTGGAGCCACCATCATAACCAATTCTCTGCCTATCACCAAAACCTAAAGCGGGGCCGAGGAGCATCTTTCCCATTTTCCTTGATCTGTCCTCAATTTGTACCTTGACTTCCTGTGCTTTCTCAAGATTATGAGTCAGCTGGGCAACAAGGGCTTCAAGTTTCTTCCGAGTCTCCACGGAGGAGTGGAGCTTACTCATAAGACTAGCCACTTGTTTAGTCAAGTCCCTTCTCTCTTTCTCAAAAATACTCTCTCTCTCTAAACAAACTCTCTTTCTCAACACAGGCATATTCTCTCTCTCTCAGGGCGGTGCAGGTGGAGGACTCTCTCTCTCTCGCTTTTCTTAAATCTTCCTATAATCCGGTGATCTTAAGAACTAGCACTTTGTTATGTTTTTTAGTTTTAAATGACTCAGAATATAACTCAGCGTAGGCGCGTTGAATATCACTCTCGCTCTCACTTGAGTCATCCTCCCCCTCACTCACATCAATCTCACTGTCGTGGTGTCCCTGTGAATCATCATCCTCATCGTCGTGAGGAGAACTAGGAGTGCTCACATGACTGTCCATGAATGCGGTGAAGTTACACTCATGCGGTGACTCATCTCCTGAATCCACCGTCTCGACCTCACTGTCGTCGGTAAGAGTAACATTAAGGACAACTTTTCCTTTCTCTCTATTCAGACGAGTGGCACACTGAAAGGCTTTATGACCCCTACCGTCTCACTCAAAGCATCTCTCACTTTCTTTCTTAGGAGGATTTTTGGAATCTTTTTCATTTTTCTTTTCAAACTTATTTTTCTCAAATTTCTTTTTATCTTTAAAATTGCCATTTTTCTTAAATTTGAGAATCCTCTTGAATTTTTTTGCAAACAGAGACAAATCATCGAAGTCAAAATCACAATCAAAATCTGACGTGTCAGTCTCTCTCTTTCTAGATGACTCTACTCTCTTTCTAGCTGACCCCTCACTCTTCCTCTCTTGGGCATTAAGTGCAATTCCCTTATCTTTAGACCTAGCAGTTTTAGGGAACATATCAATTTCATAAGTTTGCAAATCTCCTACAAGTTCTTCCAATTTTAGCGTATTTAAATTACCCATAGAATTTAGCACAGTGACTTTAGGGATAAAACGCTTAGGCAAAGAACAAAGAATCTTTTTAACAACTCTAGCATTAGGAATATGTTTACCAAGATTAAAGCTAGTATTAACAATGTCAGAAAGTCTAACATAGAAATCATCAAAACATTCAGTCTCATGCATGGTGATGGTTTCAAATTGAGTTGTCAAATTTTGCAATTTAGACTCTTTCACAACATTTGTTCCTTCATGGGTGGTTTGTAAAACATCCCATGCCTCTTTTGACGTGGTGCACATCATTATGCGTTTGAACTCATCAGGTGTGACAGACCCAGAAATAGCACTTAGACCCTTAGAATTGAATGATGACCATTTAAATTCGTCTTCAGTCCAAGAAGTGACATGTTTTAAATTGATCACGTTATCAACAGTGACGGAGGGAGGAGTCCACCCTCTTTCAATTAAAATCCAAACCCTTTCATCTATGGCCTTTAAAGCAGATCTCATGCGGGCTTTCCAATATGCATAGTTTGTTCCGTCAAAAACTAGCATTTTATTATATAACTTCTCCATAATGAACACACTCGTTTTCAAAAATCAATTTTTTGAAAATTAATATCATAGAAAAATTTTGTGGAAAATTACACGATAAAATTGTGTAACTGGATCTGATACCAATTTGAAAAGAGAATGCGCGTGAGCTCAAATAAGAATTTATATAATTAAATTCAGTTTAACCCAAATAAACCCTAAACATGCAACTAGGTGAGATTGAATCAAGAAGTAGATCATGAAGATTAATCAAACACACATAAGTGAGGAAAAATCTCCCAAAGGGGCAAAACCATTTATTTCCATTATAATATTGTAACGTATAATTTCAGATTACAACGAAAATACAAGTGACTAAGAATTACCCTCAGGTGTCGAATTCTGTAGTCAGTGGCTGGAGATATCCCTTTCCATTAGGGAAACAATGAAGAAAAAGAGCAGTCTTCTTCACCAGGGTTGAACAGCAAAGGTTTGTGTTCTAGGGTTACCAAAAGTGATTCACAAATGTATGAAAGGTTGTGTGAATCAAACCATGAGTTTTGAACTCACAAAAATGAAGACTTTTGAGTTTATGAACTCTGAAAATCGTGTGAACAAGTCTTAGAAACAAACTCCCCGTAGTGGGTTAATAAAAGAAACTTTTAGCCTAAAAAATCTGAACACGATCTGTTTGAAATTATCCCAGGAGGACCGGCCCGAGTCTGAGGCGGATCGGTCCGGGGGGCGGATCGGTTCATTTTATTTTGGGATTTATCGGTTTGCTACCGGTCCGGGGTATACTGGTTTTTCAGCAAGCGGATATGTTCGGTACAGGGGCGGACCGGTCCGGGGTCGGATCGATTCTTTTTTCTGGGCGGACCGGTCCGGCCTTTCAGACTTTTGATTCCTCCTCTTCTTTGATATTCGGATCCGTTGATGACGATATGAATCTTGAATTTTTTCAACGGTGTAACGACGTATGACATAACAAATGATAATCGACAAAAATGTCCTTACAATGCGAGGTTGCTTCCTAAATTGATGTCTAAACCTCATGATTTTTTGGTGCAACCCGCTTTTGATCATCTCATTTTATAGGAAGGCCCGTTCGGCCTTATCAAGCTCCTCTATCAAAAAGACGTTCTCAGTGTGCAAAGGACCTGTTATATTTTTAATCTCCCCCGTCTTGACATTAAGACTTGTGATCATCTTCGTCTGATCGCTATAGAGACTTGTTACTTTCTATAATGCTTAGCGAACAACCATAAAGGCTATTAGATATCGATGTGAAGAATCATTACCAAGAATGATGTCCAAATTTTCATTCTCTAGGATTACGAGCACAAGGGATAAGTGATCGTCAGATTGCAATAACAAAAGATGCATGTTTAAAATCTAAGGCTAGTAACAATATAATGCACATACAAGAAAGTATACAATACTAGACAAGCATAACACAATTAAGTCAAAATAATTTATCATTCCATCGTAAAGGAAAGTGGGGAAAGCCCTTACAAGAAGTACAACATAAGATAAGAGACAAGACATGTAAAGAGTATAAAAGAAGCCTTAAGTTAAACTACATAGCACGAGTCTCTTTTCTGACATAACCTTGTTCCGATCGGCAACCTTTTCTTTCTTTTATTCTTCCTCTAAGTTAGGAGGGGATCCAAGGGCGAGTTCTATAAACGTCTCGGATTCGACCGGAACTCCAAAGTTTGATAAGTCCTCATCCAAGCCTTGTTCAGGTGTGATCCTACTTGGCTTGCTAGTTGATTGATTTTAATTATGTGATGGCACCGGTAACAAGAAAATGGGATAAAGTGATTGAGTGGGTGATAAAATCCCAACTCGTTTCAATGACCAGGTATAGGTCTTAGGTTCATTAAATCATCAAACCATCCAAAATAATTACAATGCGATAATAAAAATCACATTAGAGAAAATACGCACATAAAGAATGGACTCGCTTAGGGGAGATTTGCAAATGATAAAGAGAAGTACCTCCCATAACTTTTATACACGTGGGGTGAAGACCAAGTTGAGTCGACCGGGGGGAAGTTTGCCTAACTTCAGTCGTCCCCAGGAGTTCTAGAGATCCAAAGTAGAGAGACTTCAAAATTACACTCCAAGCTCTCTCTTCTCTCTCTTTACCTTGTCCTGTTTCCCTCTTCGCTTTTTTTTGTGATTAATTATTCCAAGCAAATGGTGTCAAAAATACACCCAAATAAGTACAATGCCTCAATAATCCTAATAAAACCAATTTATGAGTAGGAAAAAAATAACAAATACAAATACAACTGCAAAAATGAAAATGAAATATACAAGTCTTCACACGAGCCTTCAACTTCAAGAAAGCGTCAATAACACCATTTGATAGAAAGTTTTTTGTGTATATAAGTCGTTGTAGAATAAAAGACTGTTAATCAAAATTTCCTTCAATATATAAACATAATATGAACTTGTATAGGATAAGTAGGGTATCAATCCACCTTTCATGTGTGTAGAACAAATGATGAGAAGACAAAATTGTAGATCATTTTCATGTTATTCTTTTTTTTAATGATTTTTCAAAGGATTATTAATTAACTAACTATGTTAATTTTTTAAAAGTAACTAACTAAGAAATAAAATCTAATTAGAGAAAAATGAGAGAAACAAAAATTTACAAAATTATGCAATTGTGACACCCCATCTAATTAAATACTGGGTAGCTACTCCTTTATCAAATTAAAATATAATATCAAGTTGGTAGCATTACCGTCGAAAATATTTAATTAGTTACTAGCCACCTAATATTTAAAAAGTGAGATGCCAATTTTTTTTAATTAAATTAACTTACAACTAAGTAATGAATAACCAACCATTCAACATTCACATAAACAATCTCATATGAATAACTAATGTAATGAAATAAACTGAGTCTAGGGTAAACACTCTAATAATAGTCTAATTGGTAGAATAATCCCAAAACATGAGTCTGAATAAATAATCCAACAACTGAAATAAAATAAAAGTCTAAAAATTATTGTTTCTGAATAAGAGTGGGCAACATGCCCTAACTGATATGAACGACTCCGAAGGAAGAAACGATAGATGTGGAGGCGTCTAATACCGAGGTCCTGTAACTTCCACAACAGATACATCACGTCAACAAATTGGAACTCGTGTGCTTGGCATCCCTGTGACTCGGCATCTAAAATATTTTTACAACAACAAAATAGATTTGAAAGCAAACGGGTGAGAGCCCGAGGTGAAAATATTTTAAAGACAACAAGTGTTTAATTGCATTAAACAGTAAATATTATATACATGCTCTCACTTGAGATTCTCACCCCTCAACTATAGTGCACACCTAACGCATTCTTTTAACCCATTCTAGTTATGTGACCACCTAACTAGTCTGTACCAAATCTGTCTATAGGGACTTCTTTACTATGCCTACTCGTATTACCCAATTAAGACATAATTATATTTCAAATACTCATCATTTAGATCAATTATCTCATGAATTATTTAAGTTCCCACGTCTTTACGTCATTAAACATCTTAGCCATTCTCATTTACTAAGCAGCAGTGAACAATCACAAGTATATATATATATATATATATATATATATATATACACATATGGAACCCCTAGGCTAAGCTGCGGTGCTCGCATACTTTGTTATCGAATCTCGGTACATCACGTAAATAAGGATCATGAGTTTCGAATCACTCAAGAACCGTATCAGTACAAATCACACATATTGGAGGAGAACATAGTTCACATACCCATGGGTCACTCACGTACTTACACTTCTATGGTAAACTGACTTATCAACTCACAAATAAGCCTTCACAGTCCTATGTTCTTGAGGTACCAAATCTAAATCCTCCCAAAGGCTTCACAACTTGTTGGGCTTCTGCCAGGTCTTTTTGAGTACTAAGTCCCTTACTGTGATTGGCCTCTGCTTCACCCTCTGGTTGTAAAACCTTGCAGTCCTCTGCTGGTAGGCGTCTTGCCTTATCTCGACGTCTTCCCTCCTTTCCTCAATCAGTTCTAAGTCAAGTCTCCTCTCTTCCATATTTCTATGGAGGTCATACATTTGGACCCTGTGAGTAGGAAACCCAAATTCGGTGGGGATGATGGCTTCTGAGCCATAAGCTAGCATGAACGGGGTTTCTCCGGTAGAGGTCTTTGCCATCATCTTGTAGGCTCACAGTACATCATATAACTCCTCAACCCATCTTCCTTTTGCCTCCTCAAGTCTCTTCTTGATCCCGTCTAGGATTATCCTATTTGTAACTTTCGTTTTCCCATTAGCCTGAGGTCAACCTGGGGTAGAGAAGAATTATCTGATACTCACCCTTTCACAGTACTTCTCTAGAGATGTATTCTTGAATTGAGTCCCGTTATCTGAGATGAGGGTGTTGGGGAGACCATATCTGCGTATAATATTTTTTCAGATGAACTGGAAGGTCTTCTGCTCGGTAATCGTGACCATTAGTCATGCCTCTACATATTTTGAAAAATAGTCAATTGCCACGATGAGGAATCGATAGTTATTGATGGCCCTAGGCAAGGGGCCTACTAGTTCGATCCCCCATACTGCAAATGGCCATGGGGATGTAATGGAGGTAAGAGGCTGATGGGGCTGGTGAAGGATGGTGGCAAATCTTTGACATTTATCACACTTTTTTGCATATGCCGTGGCATCTTTCCCCAAGGTCGGCCACCAGTACCCCTGGGTGACCACCCTCTTCGCTAAAGATCTACCTCCAATGTGGCTTGAACATAACCCCTCGTGCACATCTTGCAAAATGTGTAGGACTTCATACTGGTTCACACGCCTAAGTAAGGGGAGCAAAAAACCCTTTTTGTATAAGGTGTCTCAGATGACAGTGAAGTTTGCAGCTCTGTATCTCAACTTCTTCCTTTCTTGCCTTGCTTCTGGCATCTCCCCTTATTTAATGTATCTGATCATAGGGTCCATCCATTAAGCTTCCTTAGAAACATTTAATCAAGTGCCAAGTGTTCCCTCAACATCTTCAATGGTTGGTCGAAGAAAAATTTCCACTGGGACTATCCTCCTGATATCTGTCCTAGTTACCGAGGCCAACCTAGCAAGGGCATCAGCTCGACCATTATCGAGCCTAGGTATCCTCTTCAATTTTACTTCTCTAAAGATCTTTAATAGTGACTTTAATTTTTCAAGGTACTTGGCCATCCGCTCATCCTTGGCCTCGTAGGCTCCTAGTATCTGATTCACTACTAGCCTTGAATCACTATGGACCAAAATCTGGCTGACACTAAGAGACTTGGCCAAGTAAAGGCCTGCTATCAAGGCCTCATATTCGGACTCGTTATTTGAGGCTTTAAATTTGAACCTCAGGGTGTACTTAATGTATGTGCCATCGGGTGCTGATACTATCAGTCCAGCGCCACTTCCGCTGTCGTAGAAGGACCCATCAACGAAGAGGCTCCACACAGTCTGTTCTTCTGAGAAATTTCCCTCGGTAAGGGACCCCTGTCTGAAGAGGTATCTTCCCTCTTCATTTTTAGCCACTTTTCCTCTAGCGATGCTTGTCTCAGCCTTATCTGCGGGTGTATCAGTGAGTCTGAGTTGTAGGGTATCTGTCTTCCCGAGGCTTTTATCTTCAGCTTCATCATCTTCCCAAGTAAATTCAGCCATGAAATTTACCAATGCTTGACCCTTAATGGTCGTCCTAGGTTAATACAAAATGTCAAACTCCCCTAACTCTATAGCCTAGGCCATTAGCCTACCTGATTTTTCTGGCTTGTGTAAGACCTGCCTAAGAGGAGAGTCAGTGAGGATGACCATCATATGGGACTAGAAGTATGGCTTCATCTTTCTCGATGCATGAATCAAGTCATAGGCTAACTTTTCCATTCGTGGGTATCTTTGCTCTGCCCCCTAGAGTGCCTTACTGTTGAAATACACTGGCTTCTGTACTCCATCCTCTTCTCTCATAATGGTTGCGCTGATGGTGATTCTGAGACGGCTAAGTACACATGTAGACGTTCTCCCTGAACTGGTCGTGACAGCAGCAAGGGAGACCCTAGGTATGACTTTAACTCCTTGAAAGCCTCATCACATTCTTCACTCCATTCAAAGACCTTTCTGAGAATTTTAAAGAACGGTAAACACTTGTCTGTGGCTCTGGACACGAACTTATTCAAAGTAGCCACTCGCCCCATGAGCCTCTAAACATCTTTAATGGTCTTGGGGGTCTTCATCTCTAGGAGGGCCTTTATTTTCTCAGGATTGGCCTCAATGCCTCTTTGATTCATGATGAACCCCAAGAATTTCCCTGCTCCAACCCCGAATACACAATTGGTCGGGTTGAGCTTCATCCGGTACTTGTCTATCATATTAAAAGTCCTCTCGAGGTCGAACGCATGATCCTCTGCCTTCAAGCTCTTCATCAGCATGTCATCTACATAAACCTCCATAGACTTCCCAATTTGGTCTTTAAACATTTTGTTCACAAGGCGCTGATACGTTGCCCCTGCATTCTTCAGGCCAAAGGTCATAACCCTGTAATAGTATGTCCCTTTGTCGATGATAAAAGTAGTTTTCTCTAAACCCCTAGGGTTCATAAAGATCTGGTTGTAACCTGAGTAGGCATCGATGAAACTCATTAGTTCATGGCCTGCGATAGCGTCTACCATCTGATCAATGCGGGGGAGAGGGAAGTTATCTTTGGGACAATGCTTGTTGAGGTCGGTGAAGTCTACACACATTCTCCACTTCTTGTTGACTTTTGGGACAATGACTGCGTTGGACAGCCATTGGCGGTAGATGACCTCTCTGATAAAATCGGCATCTTTTAGCTTATTGACATCGTCCCTTATGACCTCATATTTTTCTCGAGAGTAAATTCTCCTCTTCTTCTTTACCGTCTTTGCTCCCTATACCACGTTGAGTTTGTGGCACATGATTTCGGGGTCGATTCCCAACATATCTGCATAACTCCATGCAAAGATTCTTTGTCTTCTCCTCAACAGCTTGATGAGGTCTTCCTTGATGTTTGGCTTCAGAGTCTTACCGACTTGGACGGTTTTTTTTGGCTCATCCTCATTGAGGATGATGGATTCTACCTCTTCCGTGGCTTCTCCTTTATTTATCTTTGTCTCGTCCCTAGGGTCGAGGGTATTAATATTGTAAGTGGTTGTTGCCTTCTTGTGTGCCTCTCTTTCTTCAACGAAGTTGTAATAACATTCCCGTGCCGTCGTCTGGTCTCCCTGAACTTCCCCTACCCCGTAAGGGGTTGAAATTTAATCATCTGATGGACCGTAGATGGCACATCTTCAAACCCCTTGAGGGCTACCCGCCCCAGTATAATGTTGTAGGCCGAAAAGACATGTTCATCCATCATAAAGAAGCTGACTTTCTTGGTAAGCCATCTTGGCCACTCGTCCCCCATCCTGACATCGGCTGCATACACTCCAAGGGGATGAACCTTTTCCCCACTGAACCCAATCAATGGGTGATGGTATGGGACGAGTCTACCACGGCTAAGACCTAAGTCTTTAAAGCATGGCTGAAACATCACATCTGCAGAGCTACCCCCATCTACCAATATCCTCGGCACCTCACATCCATGCACCCTGGTAGTGATGAGGAGAGGGTCATCATGTGGGGTTAAGAGGCCTTTGAAGTCCATTCTTGAGAACCCCACTATCAGAGTATCCATATCGACCTTCCTCCCATTTTCTAACTTTGCCTCAATAGAGGTTGAGTGTACAATTTTTGTCACTGCCTTGGCTTCAGCTACATGGGCCTTCCTGTCGGCCACCTCTGACCCTCCTCCTTCTAGGCCCCCAGAGATCATCTCAACTCCAAGTGAGATCATATTAAGTCTCTTTACAGGGTTGTGGTCATCTCTCGGTGGGAGTTCAAGGTTGTCCTCATCATCTGAAGGGTCGTCCCTTTTGTATGGAGGATCTTCTCGGCATGCATCACCTCTTTTCTTTTTGGGGTCGTCCCCTCAGCCCCTCTTGAAGGCACTCTTATCAACGTACTTCCTCAGCTTCCCTTATTTTAACAGTTTTTCAATCTCATCTTTCAGAGCAAAGCATTTGTTTGTCACGTGGCCATGATCTTGGTGAAATTCACACCACAGGTTTTTGTTCCTCTTATTGGGGGCTGCCCTCAACTTCTCAGGCCACTTCAGGGATCGGTCACTTTTTATCTCATTGAGAATATGTTCACAACTGACCGTTAGAGGGGTGTAATCAGCAAACTTGTCGTCCGTAGATCTCTTCCTCCCCTCTTTGTTCTTCTTATGGTACTTACCCCCACTAGTGCCTCCTTTTTCGTCTTTGTATTTTGCGGCCATCACCTCTTCGGCGTTCATCACCTTTCCTGCTGTCGACAGCAATTCAACCATCGTCCTCGGAGGGTCTTCAGCAAGCTTCCATAGCAGCTTCCCCTTCTGGAGTCCTCCAATGAGGGCGGTCATGGCTATGCTCTCCTCATAGTCTTCCACCTCTAATTTTTCTTTGTTGAATCTGGCTATGTAGTCTCTTAGACTCTCGTTCTTCCCCTACTTAACATAGAGCAGGTGTGTGGTCTTCTTCTGTGGACTCACCCCAAAGCAAAATTTGTGGATGAACTCTTTCAATGGAGTTTTTTTTAAGAGACATATACCAGACATGTGCAGCCCCAGTCAGAGTGCCAGAAAAGAAACGACACCTCAACTCATCTGAGATAGAGTATATGTCTGCCGTCGATTGATACATCTCAATATGATGGACAAGGTTTGTACTCTTGTCGTACCTTGGGGTTACCACAGGTGGATTAAACTTTGATGGCGTAGGGAAGTTGACTATCTTCGCCACAAAGGGTGAGCCTATGGAGTATCCTCTCTGAAGAGGGTCCCGGCTCTTCAGAATATCACCGATCTTATCCTCCAGTCACTGGATCAAATCATTCCAAGGCCTTGTAGGGTCGTCTTGGCCGATGTTATCCCCTACCGCCTCTTTGAGGTGGATGAAGGGTTCTGCTGTGGCAGGCATGTGTCAGCTGTTTACTTCCCCCTGACCGTCGTCTCGTCCTTGGGGTCAGCCCCCATGGGGTCGTCCATCTGCTACCTCCCTTCTGGACCTCGCAGCACTCCTTGATCTGGACAATTTTTCCCGCAGGTCATTCATTGGGCCTAGCCTCTCAAAGGCCGACCCCCTACTCAAGCGATCAAAGGCAGAGCCTCTCGAGCGATTGTCAGGATTTTGCCTTCCACACTTCCCTCTGCTCTCTTGGAGAGGTCGCACAGTGTTGTTAGAGACCTCATACGACTCCCAGGATTCTATGGGGGCCTCCTCCCCCTCCAGATCATCGTACCTATCCTCAAGGAAAGGGTTTCCTTGCCTCCCTAGGCATAGACGCAGGGGATCAGTAACATCCCTCCGCCGCTGTTAGGGTGGCAAGTCTTTATGTGGTGCTTGAGGTGATCCCCTGGCCTCATGCTGCCCTGGAGCCACTACCGGAGTAATCATCTCAGGTGAGACCCCTGGTGGTCTTAGTATGTTCTGGCTTAGAGCTGTGAACTGCTCCTGCATGATCTGCTGGCTTGCTGCCAGAGACTTCAAGGCTGCCGCCACATCAGCCATCTCAAACTGAGGTGGTGGCTGACTAGAACTGGGTCCTACTCCACTATTCGGTGGAGGAAGTGGTGGTGGTGGCATCTCTGGTGCCATATGTTTGAGATATGAAGAGCTGAACTGAAGAAAAGACTGGTGATCTTGAGAACCTTAATGGGTCTCTTTCAATGGTGAAACATCTCCACACAGGGGGAGAACTGGCTCTCCACCAGAGTACCCAGTGAGGTCAAGCTGTACAAACAAAGAGATGTCTTCTCGGTTCCCACAGACGGTGCCAAACTGATGATGCTAAGATTCAGTACCACCAGATAAGTGATGTTGAGCTCAAACTGTAATAACCATGGCAGGCATAGAGATATATGTGTATATGTGTGTAAGTGTATATAAGGAGATGAGTATAAGAGGAATAAGACAATGATGTATAGTGGTTCAGCCAATTAGGCATACGTACACTGTGAGTGTGTGATCCATTAAGTATGGGCACTAATGGCCTTGGATACAATGCACATAATTTCACTTTCTCTCTACTGTGTGTAGAGGCAGAGTTTTTGCTAGGCTTATAAATTAACGATCCCTTTGTAGGGTTATAGGTGACAAGTATATATAGGTCTTGGGGGGTATAGTGTACCCCCCCAAGCATGCATGCTGCATGTGAATCATGATTTAGCCAATCCCCTGTTGACACCTGTAGATACCACTTATGATTAATGATGACATAATATTCCCTCACATGAGGGGTTGATATTGTTATAACGGTCTTCCACGTGCCATGTGAGCCCTACGCGCATTGTTCCACGCGTCTCCCAAACCACGCGCTTTGATGATGTCACCCTCAGCCTATGATATGAGGCCGAGGGCAAAGTTCCTTCTGGTAGTGAGTCTGGACTAATTTGGGCCTCGTACTATCGGCTCCTCATAGGGTCGTCTGGGCCTGATAAGGGGTCGGCCCCTTGGAGGGTCTTCTGGACCATGATGATGGGTTGGCCCCTTGAAGGGCCGTCTAAGCCATGATGATGGGTCGGCCCCTTGGAGGGTCGTTTGGGCCATGATGATGAGTCGGCCCCTTGGAGGGTCGTCTGAGCCATGATGATGGGTCGGTCCCTTGGAGGGTCGTATGGGGCCATGATGATGGGTCGGCCCCTTGGAGGGTCGTCTGGGCCTGGTGAGGGGTCTTCCCCTTGGAGGGGTCGTTTGATATTGGCTGAGAGGTCATCCTGGCCCCGTCCAGGTACAGGGCGCCCTCGGCATGGCCGAGGGTATATATGGGTATATCACATACAAGACAAGATTTTCCTCTTCCTACAACCTCCTGTGATAACAAGTATGGTAGGTATATATACACATAATGATATATATACTAGGTAATCATGCAACCTGAGTAATCAATGTATTAATATAGGTATACTCCTGCCATGTAGCATTAGTCTCATACATAATAGTATCATCCCGATTATTCCACGTAATATGTTTAGCGCGATAACTCTCATCATAATTCCGAGTACTTAGACCTAACCCAAAAGGTCACTAAGTCTTCCACTTATCTCTAAGGTTATTTCAGTCATCTAAGGTCACCCTACAACTGTCTTTAATCTTAAGTTATGGTTTATGCAAATTAAATTCAAGTTCTCAAAATTTCCAATCGTAACTCACTCGTTGGACACTCGTAAGTTTATCATTAAATCTCAGACCAAACTAATATTTTTTTGACCTCAAATACACCATTACTGACCTTCCCTACGTCCCAATATGTTCAAATAGTCCATCCCAATAGTTTTTAAAAGTCGAAACTTGATTAAACCTTAAAAGAAAATTTTGTCACAAATGCAGGGGAGTCGATCGATTGACATTCGATCGATCGACTATGAATGTCGATCGATCGATCGACTACTTACAACCCATAATTTATTTTGTTTTCGGTCATCGTTTTATCTCCAAAATCCATTACATGATCCCAATCTCCAAAGTAAACATATATGGTGTTATACCAACCTAAACTCATGATTTCTAACGTTCCAGAATCATCAAATCACTACGAAAATGCATACAAATCTATATATTCATCAAGTTCTCATATGTAAACCCTAAGATAACTTCTCTCAATTTAAGATAACCAAATACTCAGATTTAATCTATGATTTATATCATTAAGGTTCTGATTCAAATATCTAATCTTTCTAGAATTTGTCTATATGAATAACCTACCTATATTCAAGATTTAATTCTCCCAATTAATGAAATTATCAATATATCAAGTTTAGTCTCCAATTATAAACTACCATGTATATTATATTTGTTAAATCTTAACAAGTTTTGACTGGAAATATAGGTTTTGATCCTTTGGAGAAGATGGTAGGGTGGTGGTGTTCTTTCTTCGGTTACAATTCGGGCAATGATGGTGATGCAAGGTGGTTGTTTGGCCCTAGCAACCCTTGGAAAACCCTTCCTTTCTCTCTACTTCACTCTCTCAAGTTTGTAAAAACCAATGAACCTAATTACCCTAGGATTTGGCTGATATAATAGTTCTAAATTTCGTAGGTCATTATTCATCAATTAATAAAATGTCTAAAATACCCTCCCGGGTAGCCGGTTTGGCCTAAAACTACCTCGGGACCTAAACTAAACCCTCGAATAGACTTTTATGACTATCTCGATACTTCTGGAGACACCGGCGCACTCAAAATGACCATAAGTATGATATAAAAACAATTTACTTTATAATCCATTAAATTAGTCCTGACACGACTGGCACACGCATCCCAACTTAATTACCAGAATTACCATATTTTCTACTCGTGATAATTTTAATAATTTCATAATCATATATAACTATACTTGCTCAGTAATATTCAACAAAATGATCATAATCAAATACTAACTCTCGTCTCGCTAGTATTAAAATCCAATTAATTACCAATTAGTTTCCCATTTTAATTCAATTAATCCCATAATTAAAATTAGTAAAAATACGGGGTATTACATATTTCCCCTCGAATAATGGAATTTCATCCCGAATTTGAAAATAAAGGTATACCTGGTAAAAATAACTCTGGATATTTATCATGCATCTCATCCTCACGCTCCCAGGTAGACTCCTCGGCATTATGATGCCGTCACTAAACACGTACTAGTGGTACTACTTTCGATGTCAATTTCCTCTCGCTAGGGTCGAGGATAGCAATCGGCCCCTCCTCGTAGGAACTATCGGGATGCTAATCAATCTCCTCCAAAGCAATGTGAGTATGGGCCAACTCATTCCAACGATATCTCCGTAACGAAGAAGTATGGAACAGATCGTGAATCCTATGAAAGTGCTCCAGTAATCCAAGTCTATAAGCAACTCGCCCAATTTTCTCGATGATAAGGAATGGCCCCACATATCTCGGTGCCAACTTCCCTTTCTTACCAAAACGCATTACCCTCTTCATAGGAGATACTCTCAGTAACACTTAGTCTCCCACATTGAATACCTGAAAGAACCTCTTGGCATCGGTGTAGCTCTTCTATCGGTCCTGAGCAACCCGAATGTGACTTCGAATCATCTCTAACCTGGCCGAAGTATCCTGGATTACCTCCGTCTCCAGTAGCTTGTTGTCCCCCACCTATAACCAATATGCTGGAGAACGAAAAGGTCTACCGTATAATGCTTCGAATGGAGCCATGCCAATCAAAAACTGGTAGGATTTATTATAGGTAACCTCCACCAGTGGAAGATATTTATCCCATCCCCCGCCAAAATCAAGGATACACATCCGCAACATATCCTCTAACATCTGATTCGTCTGCTCAGTCTGGCCATCAATCTTTTGGTGATAGGCCGAACCCAATCGTAACTCCGTACCCATGGACTCTTGGAAACTCTCCCAAAATTGGAACACAAAAATCTTATCCTGGTCGGACACAATATCAAGAGGCACTCCGTGAAGTCTCAATATCTCTGCGATGAAGAACTGAGCATACTGCCCCATAGTATAATCAGTCTGAACTGGCAAAAAATGGGTTACCTTGGTCAAATGATCCATAATCACCCATATCGAATCATGACCTCACTGAGATGTAGGTAACCCTGTGATGAAATCCATGGAAATGCTCTCCCACTTCCACATAGGTATCTCTAATGGTTGTAGAAGCCCTGGCGGTCTTTGGTGGTCCACTTTTACTCACTGACAAGTGGTACACTTTGAAACAAACTCGGTAATATCTTTCTTCATTCCACTCCACCGGTACTATCATATCCTGGTACATCTTATCCCCATCGGGATGTATCGTAAAACATGAATCGTGCGACTCTGTTATCACCTCCTGTCGAAAGTCCTCCCCCTCAGGAAAAACCATTCTCCCATTGAAGCGAAAACCTCCATCCGAACCAACAGTGAAGACTCAGCCCCCTGTGCTAGAAGCTGTACGATCTGATCCTGGTAGAATGGATCTGTTGCCTGAGCCTGTACCTCCCTCGTAATAATCTGAGGTGTATCTGTCATAACAGACATAAATGATCGGGCCACTGCATCTTGATGCCCCAACTCCTTCCATTTCTCTTTCCATACCTCAGCCACCTCACCTACTGGCCTACGGATCAATGCGTCTGCTACCACATTTGCCTTCCCCATGGTATTGGATATTGAACTGATAATCCTTCACAAATTCAAGCCACCTGAGCTGACGCATATTCAACTCCTTTTGAGTGAAGAGGTACTGTAGTGACTTGTGATCTGTCAATAAGTGAAATTTCTCCCCCAAGAGATAATGTCTCCAAATTCGAAGTGCAAATATGACTGCAGCTAACTCCAAGTCGTGGGGGGGGGGGGTAATTCTTCTCATGAGGTTTAAGATTTCGGGAAGCATAAGCTATAGACTGTTCCTCTTGCTGAAGCACACCCCCGAGTCCCTATAAAGACACATCAATGTAGACTAAATACTCCACTCCCGGCCTGTGCTAAGACGGGTGCCAACGTCAACTTATCCTTCAGCTCATCAAAGGCTAATTGACAGGCATTATCCCAAATGAATGGAACTCCTTTACGAGTCAGGTGTGTCAATGGGACCGTTATCTTCGAGAATCCCTGAATAAATATCTTGTAGTATCCTGCTAGGACCAAGAAACTATGTATCTCTATCGGTGTCGTAGGTTGCCTCCACTCCCTCACCGCTGATACTTTCCCCGAATCTATGGATATACCCTTGTCTGATACTATGTGTCCCAAGAACTGGACATTCTTCAACTAAAACCCACACTTATCATATTTAGAATACAACTCATGCTGGCGTAGTGTCTGCAACAGTTGACGCAAATGCTCGGCATGTTCCTCCTTGGTCTGAGAATATATCAGAATGTCATCTATGAAGACAATGACAAACTGATCAAGAAACTCACTGAACACCCTGTTCACTAAGTCCATAAATACGGGTGGAGCGTTGGTTATCCCAAATAGAATAACCCTGAACTCATAGGATCCATATCTCATCAAGAATGCAGTCTTAGACACGTCATGATCCCTGATACGTAATTGATGGTTTCCATATCGCAAGTCTATCTTTGAGAAGAAGGCAGCTCCTCGCAATTGATCAAATAAGTCATTTATTCAGGGTAACGAATACTTATTCCATATCGTGACCTTATTTAGCTTTGGTAATTAACACATAACCATAAATATCCATCCCTTTTCTTCACAAATAGCACGGGAGCACCCCAAGGCGAGGTACTCCTCCGAATGAACCCCTATCCCAACAGCTACTCAATATGATTCCGTAACTCCCTCATCTCTATCCAAGCCATATGGTAAGGCGCGCGGGCTATCGACCAAGACGTCAAATCTATAACAAATTCTATCTCTCTACTAGGCAGCAATCCTGGTATCTCCTGAAATACGCCCGCGAACTGACGTTTAACAGGAATCGAATCAAGTGGGATTACTACCTCCTTAGAAGTCTCCTCCTCTATATAATACAAGCGAGTGGGCGATCCTCCCTCAGGACGAGGCATCTCCACTAGGAACATCTCCTGACCCGGTATAGCAAATATAATACTCCTACTAAAGCAATCGATCATGATCCTATACTCAACCAACCAATCCATGCTGATAAACTCATCATACTCATGCATATCTAAAACAAGCATATCTGCCAATAATAGGGGTGTGCACGGGTTGGTTCGGTTCGGTTTTGGACCTCAATTCAAACCGAACCGATCGGTTCAATTTTAAAAAAATTCAGATCGAAATCGAACCGATGATGGAAAAAACCATCGATTTTGGTTCGGTTTTGAACGATTTTCTATTTTCGGCGGTTTTTTTAGGCCGATTTTCGATTTTAGTCGGTTTTTAAGATCAGTTAATGGTTTTTGGATATGAAAACAGAAATTATTTAAGGGTTTTTAATATAAATATTAATGTCAGTTCGGTTCGGGTTTTTTTTAAATCCTTAAACCGCAGACCGAAGCGGGTTAAAAAAAACCGCCGATTTCGGTTTGGTTTGGTTTTTGGGTCGATCGATTTTTTTTCCCACCCCTAACCGATAATAATAATCTCCCAATCTCTATGCCTACTCCCCGACATATAAAGAAAATCAGTGACCCATAGACCAATAGTGAATCTACACTAGTAACTATGCTCTCTGTCGTGTCTAATAACCCCGTGAAGCATGTAAAGCTAGTGGAAATGAAACTATGTGATGCTCCCGTGTCAAATAAAATACGCCCCAAAGTCCCCTAGATAGAAAATATACCCTTAACAACAGGTGGAGCCTATGGGACTACGGCCTAATGGACGTTGTAAACACGCCCATACTGTAACTCCCCCTGCTGAGTTGGGACTACCGATATAGCTGGTAAAGTTGGCATCTATGGTGGTGCTGGGAGGGAAGCAGGAAATATCAATCTCTGAAGCTCCTGTTTAGCACTCTTCTTAGGGAAATCATTACGTTTGTGGCCAAACTTTACCCATATAAAACACTTCCAACCAAAATTTCCCCCTCTTTGTCCCTGCTGCCCTCGTCCCTATTGGCCGTTACCACCTCTCCTATGGTATTGCTGGCCCTGCTGATGCTACTGCTGGCCCTGATCTTCTGGTTGGCCCTATTGTCCATGCCTATAAGCTCCTTAACCATATCAAAAACCTCTCGATCTGAAACGCTTAGAATCCCCCTATTGGGAATTCTGATCACCCTGCCTCGGTTGGCCTTGTGCTGATTGTGCTCCACTGGCACCACTACCTCCTAGCCTACTCTGCTGGATGGACTCCCCTACTCGCTTGCTCCTTGACAGATGGAAGTCGTGGTCCTGGCAGTGAAGCAGTTCCGCATTAAGCACATCGATATAGGTTTGCAATTAGAGGTTACCCAGAAGATGTTGTCGAATCCTCTAGGTAAGGCCATCCATGAATATCTGTATCTTTTTCTCCTCAGTAAATACCCCTGATGGTACCAAATTAACTAGCCTAGTGAACTCTTCCTCATACTCAGCTACGGTCTTCCCCTCCTGGGTGTGGTTTAGTAGTTTCTGCCTCATCTCAGTCTGAACGACGGAAGGTAAATTTTTGCAATCGAATTGCACCCAAAAATCCTAAATAGTAAAGACATCTCTCTCCTCAACAATTGTAATAGACTCCCACCATTGCAGCGTTATTCCAACTACCTTAAATGTAGTTAGTATCTGCCTTTGTAAATTTATGCACTCGTACATCATCAAGTGCCTATGGATGTCCTTCTTCCATTAGCTCTCCACTACAACATCGTATCTCCCTGCAAACTCCAGAGGATGTGCCTTATGAAAGGCATCTCTAACACATTCCCAAGCAGACGGGAATGCATTATCCTGAACTGGGGACACCTCCAGTGTCTAAGGTGGCGTCTGCTACACTACTGCCAAAGTTGCATTTATCGCATGTGCTACTATAGCAGCAACTTCAGTGGCGTTCATAGTACCCTAAACTGGTACTGGTTGTGGCTCGGGTTGGGCACCCCTGGGAACTAGCTGTGCACGTCGAGGGGGCATATGAAATGAGAGATAAGATTTATAAGTCAATAGTTATTATCACAAAATGGATGAAGACATAAAATGCACAATCAAAGAATACAACAATCCTAAATCGTAGGGCTCTACATCAAAGAACGCTACGTGAAAAGCATAACAAGTCGTACAGATCCTAAAGACTCTAGAACCTGATGCTCTGATACCACATGTGACACCCCATCTAATAAAATACCGGGTAGCTACTCCTTTATTAAATTAAAACATAATATCAAGTTGGTTTAGTCTTAGCATCACTGTCAAAAACATTTAATTAGTTACTAGCCACCTAATATTTAAAGAGTGAGATGCCAATTTTCTTATTAAATTAACTTACATCTAAGTATTGAATAACCAACCATTCAACATTCACATAAACAATCTCATATGAACCAATAATGTAATGAAATAAACTGAGTCTAGAGTAAATATTCCAATAATAGTCTAAATGGAAGAATAATCCCAAAACATGAGTCTGAATATATAATCTAATAACTGAAATAAAATTAAAGTCTAAAAACTGTTGTCTCTCAATAAGAGTGGGCAACATGCCCTAACTGATATGAATGACTCCTAAGGAAGCAAAGATAGATGTGGAGGCGTCTAATACCGAGGTCCTGTAACTTCCATCGCATCTACAACACGTAAATAGAATGGAACTCCTATGCTTGGCATCCCTATGACTGGGCACCTAAAATATTTTTACAATAACAAAATAGATTTAGAAGCAAACGGGTCAGAGCCCGGGGTGAACGTATTTTACATATGTATATGTAAAATATATACATATGTCACCCATATACTAAGCTGCATTGCTCGCATACTATGCAATCGAATCTCGGTACATCACGTACATAAGGATCACGAGTTCCGAATCACTTAGGAACCGTATCAATACATATCACACATATGGGAGGTGAACATAGTTCACATACCCATGGGTCACTCACATACCTACGCTCCCATGGTCAGCTGACTTATCAACTCATAAATAAGCCTTCACAGTCCTATGTTCTTGAGGTACTAAATCTAAATCCCCCCGAAGGCACACAAGACAAGATTGTCCTCTTCCTACAACCTCTCGCGATAGCAAGTATGGTAGGTAAGTCATAAACATAATAATCTATATACTAGGTAATCAAACAACCTAAGTAATCATCATATCAATATAGGTATACTCCTGCCCTATATCATTAGTCTTATACGTAATAGTATCATCCTGATTATTCCACGTAATATGTTTAGCGCGATAACTCTCGTCATAATTCTGAGTACTTAAACCTAACCTAAAAGGTTACTAAGTCTTCCACTTGTCTCTAAGGCTACTTCAGTCATCTAAGGTACCCCTACTGTTGTCTCTAATCTTAAGTTATGGTTTATGCAAATTAAATTCAAGTTCTCAAAATTTCCAACCGTAACTCACTCGTCGGACACTCGTAAGTTTATCATTAAATCCCAAACCAAACTCATATTTTTCTAGCCTCAAATACACCCCTACTGACATTCCTTACATCCTAATATGTTCAAATAGTTCGTCCCAATAGTTTTTAAAAGTCAAAATTTGATTAAACCTTAAAAGAAAATTTTGTCACAAATGCAGGGGAGTCGATTGATCGACTATGAATGTCGATCGATCGATCAGCCAGTTATAGCCCAAATTTTTTTTGTTTTTGGCCATCGTTTTGTCTCCAAAATCCATTACATGATCCCAATCTCCAAAGTAAACATATATGGTGTTATACCAACCTAAACTCATGATTTCTAACATTCCAGAATCATCAAATCAATACAAAAATGCATACAAATTTATATATTCATCAGGTTCTCATGTGCAAACCCTAGGATAACTTCTCTCAATTTAAGTTAACCAAATACTCATATTTAATCCGTTATTTATATCATTAAGGTTCTGATTCAAATCTCTAAGATTTCCAGAATTTATTTACATGAAAAACCTACCTATATTCAAGATTTAATTCTCCCAATTCATGAAATTATCAATATATCAAGTTTAGTCTCCAATTCTAAACTACCATGGATATTATATTTTATGAATCTTAACAAGTTAAATCCCTTGCCTGGAAATAGAGGTTCTGATCCTTTGGAGAAGATGGTAGGGTGGTGGTGTTCTTTCTCGAGTCACAACTTCGGCGATGATGGTGGCGCAAGGTGGTTGTTTGGCCCTAGCAACCCTTGGAAAACCCTTCCTTTCTCTCTGCTTCTCTCTCTCTCAAGTTTGTAGTAGCCAATGAACCTAATTACACTAACAGTTGGCTAATATAATAGTTCTAAATTTCGTAGGTCACTATTCATCAATTAATAAAATGACTAAAATACCCTCCCGGGTAGCCGGTTTGGCCTAAAATTATCCCGGGACCTAAACTAAACCCTTGGGTAAACTTTTATGACTATCTCGGTACTTCCGGACACACCGGCGCACTCAAAATGACCATAAGGATGATATAAAAATAATTTACTTTATAATCCATTAAATTAGTCCCGACCCGACTGGCACACGCGTCCCAACTTAATTTCCAAAATTATCATATTTTCTACTCATGAGAATTTTAATAATTTCATAATCATATATAACTATAATCGCTCAGTAATATTCAACAAAATGATCATAATCAAATACTAACTCTTGTCTTTCTAGTATTTAAATCCAAATTAATTACCAATTAATTTCCCATTTTAATTAAATTAATCCCATAATTAAAATCAGTAAAAATACAGGGTATTACAGCTAATAAGTAAACTAATTAAACTTGATATTTACAAATTTTTCTCTCAAAAGAGAGAATGAAAAAACTTACAAAATAAGAAAGAACAAAATTATATACAAAATGTAAAATGGATGAATTCTTAATGGACTCTTTAATAATAAGAGAAATTTGCTAAAAATTACAAACTCCCTCATTATAAAATTGTACATAAGAATTTTTTCGAAGAAATAAATTCTACACCATCGCTTTATATTGAGATATTTGCTAAAAATGAAAATACTCTTTATAAAGGGATGGGGAGAATTTATTTCAAGTTTTTAAATAAAAAAGGAAGATCTCTCTCCAATGCCACCAAGTCTTCAATTTATAAGTGAAATGAGGTTAGGGATACAATTGAAAGGTATAATGAAAAGCTGTAATAATCATTTAGAACATATTACTTTTATATTTGGTGGATGGCAGATGCTTGGGTGTTGTAAGTAAGGCCCCATTTGATTCGCGATAATATTTTGGATGGATTGTGATTACCAAGAAATCTTTTACTATGACTCTAAATCCTTTTGTTATGTTTGGTAAACCAATGGATTCCTATTGGGAATCAAAATTTTGTGTTTGGTTCATGCATGGAAAGTTGCATGGGAATATACAATGTATACCAATAATACCCTCTAGCAATTATATTATATTATATATATATATATATATATATATATATATATATATGTGTGTGTGTGTGTGTGTGTGTGTGTGTGTGTGCACGTATATATACATAGTATTTTGGTTCACAATTTATAAATTAATGTTTAAATAAAATTTGTTCGACTCTAAATTTAATACAAAGTGACAAAATAAAATTGTCTTCACAAAAAAATATTTAAATTTTATGAGTAGTTTTTATAATTTAAAATTTTTAAGGGCATTTTTGCCTTCACAAAAATTATTTGTAAGGATTCCCATGGGAAAATAAGAATCCCACTTCTATTGGATGGATTTTGATTCCACACACTTTTCCAAATCGAAGGTAATCCGATTCCATTGGGGCTCACATTCCCATGCAACTTAACCTCACACCAAACATAGTAATGTTACACTATCCCAGGAATGTTTAGAAGGAATCAGATTCCATCCAACTTTACCGTGAATCATACGGGCCTTAATAGATTTTGCATGAATTGGGTAAGGCGGGATGACAAATGGTTATGGGTAAAAAGGGTAAAAGGATTAAAACACATGTGGGTTCCTTTTGTTTTATTTGGTTTCTTTTGTGAATAGGTCTGGCAGGTGGAGATATGGGTCACATTTTGAAAGTTGGGGATTGAAGATGGCTGCTGGTCTGAAATGGAGCAGCAAGTGTCGATGGGTCTACCAGGTTAAGGGCTTCCATAGGGTTCGGGTTGGATGGGTTCATGGGTATAGTTTAATACCCCGTATTTATGCGTATTTGAAATTAAATTAATTCAGAAATTAATTGGGAGAAATACGTTTTAATTAAATTACACGAGTGACGTAATTTAATGTGATTAAATAATAAATGTGATTATTAAATATTAACTGAGAGATAGATATTTATTAATATTATAAAATGAAATTTACTAAATGTCAATACTAAATAATTGATGATTATTGATTTACGTCATAGCGAGTGATATGGGTGTAATTAGATTTTATCTCAATCGGGAGTCACGTGTAGACTAAATTGGGATCGAGATAGGAAATATATTTATAATGGCTCGAATGATGATTTCAAGGTCACGGATGGTTCCAAAAGGATCAAAATAGTCAGAATAGTATACATAGGGGTATAGTTTGGGTCCCGGGTCAATTTTAGACCAAATCGGCACCTATTAAGGGCATTTTGGTCATTTGGCAAAAGGAGGTTTAAATACCTACGAAATTTACAACCCTATATCAGATGTTAGATAGAAGGGGCTAGGGTTAGAAACACAAAAACCTAAAAGATGCCATTAGACAAGGAAGAGAGACCATTCTCAAGGCTTAAGGAGGAATTTGTGAGAGATTCAAAGGGTTCTTGCACCACAAACCACTTGGGAAGGAAGATTCGAGGAGAAAAAAATCAAACACCAACATCAAACGACGAAATAAAATCACACCTATTAAGGAAAGTGTTTATATACAGTGTTTTTGAAGTTATAATACCCATGTGTAGGATTTTCAAAATAAATTTGATTTAATTATAATTCTTCGAAGAAGAAAAATGGATTTTGATGCATGATTGGATAGGTTTGCATGTAAAATGATTTACTATCTCTAGAGAAGTAGAAATCATATGATAAGGACCTATCATTTCGAATCAAATATGAGTTTAGGAATGAAAGTAATTGGAAGAACACAAAACTAGGGTTTTTGAAGAAGTTTTGGGTTTTGATTCGTTCTTGCTTGAATTCTATGAAGATTTGATGTGTTTAGAACGTTAGAAATCACCCTAATGCATGTAGAAATGGTTAGGAATAATTTGTTGTGATTTTGGTAAAGTATAATGTAAGTTTGATAAATGAAAATGGTGGGAAAACTAATGGAGAAGACGAAGTAGCCAAACTGTACATTTTCGAATCGATTCGGCTAGGGGCGAATCGATTCAGTTACCAGAAAACTTGATTTTTCCCATTTTAAGCCTAGAATTCCTGTCGTAAAAATATTTAGCACCTTGTTAAATGATAATGAGGGACTTATTATATTACAGTAGTCTTATGATAGCGTTATGTACTAGTTTTATTGAGAGGATTAAGACGAGATTGAATTGGGTGAAACCACATCGTAATTAATCTGAAATACGGATAAAGAATTACGAGAATTTCAAAAGAATTGTAAATAGACCATTAGGGTAAGTTAGACTTCACTACTGAAATTAATAAAGGAGTAACTAGGAACCTTAGAGTTGTTGTGTGAATACTAAAATAAATGCGATAAGCGTGATAAATCGTAAAGAAATAAGTACGGGGAGTATGCGAGAGAAAGATACATTGTACAAGCATGGATAATTAGGTAGAGTGTATACCTACTGATTTAATCATAGGTGGAGTGAATGCCTATTATGTACTTGATAGATAAGTTCGATGACACAATTCGAACCAAGTTCGAGGGGATATTCCGAACTAACTTGATTGATAAGTTCGATGAGACAATACGAGCCAAGTTCGATGAGACAATCCGAACCAAGTTCTATGAAACATTCTGAACCAAATTCGATGAGATATTCCGAACTAAGTTCGAGGAGACATTCTGAACTAATAGTCCTTAATGTGTGATATGGGGACATAAACGCAAAGTACGTACTTATAATATATATTATGTGTGAAATATATATACCGTATAAATAATCTACTTATGTGTGATAGTAGTGACATTAGATGGTGTACACCTGAATTAAGTTTAATCTACTTATGTGTGATAGTAGTGAGAATAGATAGTGTATGTCTAAAATGGTGTTTTATTCTACTTATGTGCAATAGTAGTGAGACTAGATAGTGTATACCTAAACAATGCTGAATCTACTAATGTGTATATAGTAGGAAAAGTAGTTAACGTATGTTTAAAATGAAATCTAAGTGGAGAAACTTAGTGATATGGTGTGAACGATAACATGTGTGAAATGTTAACTTGAATTAATAATAACATAAGGGTAATGTTAATTATTAGTTGTTCGGTAACTACTGTATGAGCGGTACGGTAACTTAGATGCGTAGATAAGTTCAGTTGGATACTTTAGTCTAGTTAGCTTGGGTAGTATAGCTAGGTGGGCTCAGTATAGAACGTTAGGTGTGCACTATAGATAAGAGGTGAGGAAACTCAAGAGAGTGTACGTGAACCTAACATGTGTAATAAATAACTAATTTTAAATTGTGATAAACGCTTGCTAAATATTTTCAAAACGTTTTGAGTACCAACTCTTGTTGTCAAATATTTCAAAACCTGTTAGTTGTCCTGCCACATGGACGCCAGACTTGATGCTACAACACAAGTGGATGCATGAAGGGTTCAGACTAGACGCCTCATTCCTTCATTTCTAGATTAGGATTTCAGATTCAGTATTTCAGTTTGGGCATGTTGCCCCCAGCATTTACTTTTTATTTGATTCAGACAGTTATTCAGTTTATGAGTATTATTAAATTACTATTTGGTTTGGGATATTTGTAGCCGATGGTTTATTCGGTAATATTTTTAATTCATTCATTTTATTGTGCGTTGGTTTAGTTATTTTAAGTGGTGAATGATTTATTTAGTTTTTCGCTTGGTTATTTATTTATCTAATGAAAGATAAAATTTGGCACCGATTTTTGAATACTAGATGGTTAATAAAGTTTTAAAAAGTATTCGACAGTGGTGCTAAGAATGAACCATATGTAAATCATGTTTTAGTTTAATAAAGGTCTTATCACCCGGTAATTAATTAGGTGGGGTGTCACATATAGGGTCGAATAGGTTCAAATCGAGTCTATGGATATGGGCAGAGGTCCGGCGTGAAGAGTGCGCTTGCGTTCAAATTAAGAAATTATTTAATTAAATCTCAGTTTTTCAATTAAATCCTAAAACATGGATCTTGGTGTGATTGAAATCAATATGATCATGCAAGAATAATTAATCACACACAAAACACACAAATGAGGAAAAATCCCCCAAAGGGGAAAAACCTTTTTATTTTCACTATAATTTGTAAAAACGGTTACACGAATTACAATGAAAATAAGAGCGACATACAAAATACCCTTAAGCGTCGGT
Source organism: Sambucus nigra (assembly GCA_949130495.1). NCBI lineage: Eukaryota > Viridiplantae > Streptophyta > Magnoliopsida > Dipsacales > Adoxaceae > Sambucus > Sambucus nigra. The sequence continues at coordinate 371,026,932 of OX422212.1, forward strand.
TTTGATGTCTCTGTTGGAATCTCCCACAAGAACTCCAAGTGGGCAACAGTAGAGAAGAAGACGGCTCCTCCACAAAAATACTCCAGATGAGTAAAACAATCCTCTTGAAGGTTTAACAATTCACATATATAAATGGGAGTGTTTATGTGAATAAACAAGGTGTAAAACCTTAAAAGTGAAGTCTGTTTTTTGGGCAGTTTTTTGCAAAAATCGTGTTGTGAAAAGACTTGCAAAAACGTGTAGAATGCACACTGGTATTTATATGAAAATCGAGGCGGCGACATCGCTTAAACGAGATAGACATCTCGCTCGAATGAAGGACACGTGTCATTCGAACGACTTCTCGTGAGATGCTTATCTCGCTCGAACGATAGTGCTAGATCGTTTGAATGAGCTCGTCAAGTGAGTACACTTAGAAAAAATTCTTCTTTTGATAAACATAATTCAGACTTCGAAAAAATATTTTCTGAAAAATTTCCCAAATATTTATGCAAATATAAACAACTCCAATAAATTATTTTACCAATATTGCGTAGTGGAGTAGTGGGAAACGGTTAAGCAGCACGTCGCATGTAGCATGATGCATGTGAGAAGATGTTGGATGCATAGATTCGGATAAAGGCCATCGTGGATGATCGTGTTGATGTGCCGAATGTAGCTGTATCAGACATACAAACTGTGATCTAGGAAAAATAAAAATTACTAGATTCTACCCCGGATATTTATAAAATTATGTCCTTACAAATTTCCCCCTATGTCTATGCCGGTAAATACATAAAAATCTGAATTATGAAATCTCTATAAAAATAAATGACATACAATATAATATCCCCATTAAACCCTCAAACTAAGAATACTAAATGACATGTCTTCAATCCAACTTCAGCATCTTCAAATCTTCAGCTCTTCAGAAACTCCCAAAGCTTTTCTCATCAGGGTGTGCAATCCAATTAATATTACCTTTGTACCTCCACACATGAGCTCAAGCAAATACCCATGACATGAAAAAGTTTGAAATATAATGATATGCTAAAATCAAAGATCAATTAAGCTTAAGCAAATCATTGATAAATCAACAAAAAGTCTCCCCCATAATTCATTCTCCCCCTTTTTATGATGTCCCCAAATAGACAGATATGAGAAGCATAAATATGGAAAATGTCACAAGGTAATAAACTTCCAATTTTTGAATTTTTCAAAATTTTTCACACATAATATACAACTAAGAATCACACCATGAAAGAACACAAAAACAACAAAGTCGATGATAGCGTAAATGTAGGGGGTGTGATCAAATTCGATTGGAAAATCAATGCATATAAACATGACATATGTGCACGATGAATATCGGATACTCCTAACAAATGAACTCGACATCTTCCTTAGGTGTAAAAAGATGGAAATATGAGACATTGACTCAATCAAATCAACAAATCAAAGGTCAAAGTGATTTCCACACCAATAACGTCCAAAAAGATTTAATGCTTTTTCAGGACTTTCAAGAAAGTGCAAACCCGTTTAAATTCTCCAACCAAACTCCCTCAGATTTATATTTTGAATAGAGGCGATCTAAATTCTCAAACTTTGGAGAATTGATGGTGAAACCTAAATGGCCCATATTTGGCATAAATTTCTTTTTATTGCCTTTAAATTTTTTCGGGCTCTTTTAACCTCTTTGCACCCCGGATAATAAAATTCCTCAATTTTTTAGGTTCAATTTAACGGTGGCTTAATCGCAAAGGATAGATAATTACCTTTCGTAGCCCTTCACCGTGTTTATAAAAACACAATCTCACCAAACAATTTTTTAGATGCATTCCAATCTTGTCCAGTTTTATCGCATATGGTTTATTGTATAGACAGAATTGAGATGGAAACACTCAAGCCAATATGTGACAGACAAGTACAATAATCAAATAAACCCGTTCATGTGTGCAATAAAGGAGATAAGGACCCAAACATGTATAAAGATATCACTAATCACATCTCAAAGACTCCAAACAATGTAAAGCACATGGATGCAATGATGTAGCATCTCAAATCACTATCAAACAGTCACATGGATAAATGGAATGAAAATTGTGACTCGGCTATCTTAAATGCTCATCCATAAAAGGTGCAAAAAAAAATACAAAAATCTTTTTGTGCTTTTCTGAAATTTTTATAAAAAGAAAACCTTTTTGGATTTTTCAAAAAATATAAAAAAAATAATAATAATAATATAAATGATACAAACTAGCAATAGGAATCATATGATATGAACATGACAATGCATCCTATCCTAGACATGAACCAACCCCTCAGTCAAATGTGCAAATCCCCAAAGACTTCATAAGAGTCTCAAATCTAAGGGCATCTAAAGGCTTCGTGAAAATATCAGCCAACTGACGGTCGGTGGGTACGAAACTCAGGGATACGACTTTGTCCTCAACTAACTATCGTATAAAGTGCTCGCGTATCCTGATGTACTTTGTGCGCGAATGTTGGACCGGATTGCGAGATATGTGTATCGCGCTCGTGTTATAACAGGAGATAGTCATGGTGTCTTGTGAAGTCTCATAATCCTCCAACATTTGCTTCATCCACAAGAGTTGCATGCAACAACTCCCGGCGGCGATGTACTCAGCCTTCACAGTGGACAAAGAGATGGAGTTTTTCTTCTTGCTCAGCCAGGAGACAAGAGCAGAACCAAAATAAAAACACCCACTAGAATTGATCCTACAACCATCTACATCCTCGGCCCAATCGGCACCTGAATAGGCGGACAAACGATTATCGTTATCAAAGGAATACCAAATACCGTATGAGAGAGAGTCCCACTCACGTATTTCATAATACGTTTTAAATAGAGTAAGTGTGACTCTTTCGGGTATGCCTGATATCGCACAAAGACTCCAACACTAAAGTCTATGTCGGGACTACTGGCAATTAAGTAAAGAAGACTACCTATCATACTCCGATACAAGGTTTGCTCTACGTCCTTGCCTGAAGTGTCCTTACTAAGCATGATAGAAGTACTCATAGGTGTACGTGCATGCTTAGCGGAGCCTAAACCAAATATCTTCACTAGGTATCTAGTATACTTGGATTGGGAGATGAACATCCCATTCTCTAGTTGACGAACCTGGAGACCAAGGAAAAAAGTAAGCTCACCTACCATGCACATCTCAAAGATACGCTCACCTATCAATACGCTCATCTCAAGGAAAAAAGTAAGCTCACCTATCATAAGGCTCTACATCAAAGAAAGATACGTTGAAACGTAATAAGCCGCACAGATCCTAAGGACACTAGAACCTGATGCTCTGATACCACCTGTGACAACCCGCCCAATTAAATATAGGGTGATCAGTCCTCTACCAATTTAAAATAGGGTATTCAGTTGGTTCATTCTCAACATCACTGTCGAAATTTTTTTTAACATATTAATCACCTATTATAAAATTAAGCTAGGTGTCAAAACATTTCCAATTTAATAAAACCAAGTAAATCCATTTTCATTCAGTCTTAAAATATAAACCATTCACCACACATAGGAATGTAGATAAATACTGAACATGAGTCAAGTACTGAAATAAATAAGACTGGATAAAACCTCCCAGTTCAAAACTCCAAACCATACAATAAACTTAATACAATATCTCTGATGAAAGAACTAGAAGTGGGCGACATATGCCCTAAATAAGAAGTCTAGATGAAACTGAATAGAAAGGATAGATGCGTCTACTGCAAGGACCTACAACTTCCACAACAGCTGCAGCACGTCAACCAATCCAAATCTCTAAATCTGATACTCCTGTGGCTGAGCACCTGATATAATACATATATAGTAAAATAGAGAAGAGATACAAGAAACAAGTCAGAGCCCGATGTGTAAAAAATATTTTATCAAGTATTTAAAATTAGTTCTTAAAACAAGTCTTATACGCATGTTAGTTATCGAACTCTCACATGAGTTTCTCACCTCTCATCTATTGTGCACGCCTAACGTACATCTAATCTCCCCCTAGTTATACCTCCCAGTCTAACTAGTCAGAAACCATACTAATACTAACTATGCTCACAAGTAGTATTCCCGTATCGCCCATACAATACGCTATTCAGATAGTTTATCTCACTGACTAAATTTCATTATTCACCGTTTGAATGGTTCATCTTTTATTCACTAAGATCATTTTACTTCTCATTTTCATTTTATCTACTAGTCTCACAAAGTAGGAAGTTACCCAAGTACACACATACATATATATAGTCTCATCATCCCTATATATATACATGAATCCTGCACTCGTAGGTTAAGACCACTTGGTGCAATGAAATGATTATTATTATTATTACCAAGTCTACTAATTTCACACAGTAGCAATATTCACAAGTCCATATATATATATAGTCACATCATCCCTATACATATATATATATATATATATATATATATATATATATATATATATATATATATATATATATATATATATATATATATATACTAATCCTGCGCCCCCGTCTAATACCCATTAGTGCACCTATCCCGAAAATCATGCATCCCCGGGTTAGCACCCATTAATGCACCTATCAGTAATAATTCAGCACCCCCAGGTTATCACCCATTAGTGAGCCTAACAATAGAATCTTGCATGCCCGGGTTAGCACCCATTAATGTGCCTATCAATAATAATCCAGCGCCCCCGGGTTATCACCCATTAGTTCACCCAACAATAATCATCCTTGTACCCCCGAGTTATCACCCATTAGTACACTTAATAATAGAGTTTCTGCACCCCTAAGTTATCACTCATTAGTGCGCTGAATCATAAGATTCTTGCACCCCCAGGTTATCACCCATCAGTGCTATTAATAATAATATCACATAATAGGCATACACACATCCTATTATAATTTATAGGTATTTTCTCCAACCTACATATATGCTCCCCATACGTATTTTAACCTCATTACTATGTATAGTATAAATAATTCGATTACTATCTCTCTCGTAATCTCCAAGGTACATTCTCTCTATACCGAAATAATTAAAGTATTAATTCCCACATACTTTTCCCAAAATTCCTTCTTATTTGAATTTACTATTTGGTAGTTTCTCTCACTCCAATAAACCAATAAACTCCAACCTGGGCTCTAAGCAAATTCCCAGAAATTCAACGTGTGGTTTGAACCGGAATGACATGTCGTTCGAACCAGAATGACATGTCATTCAAACGACTTCTAATGTTGTTCGAACCACTTCCACATGTCATTCGAACCACTTCATGCGAGATCCCCATCTCGTTTGAACAACTTCACGCGAGATTCATACGAGATTGCATTGTTCGTCTTCTTCACCAAACTTCAGCGTTTTTCACCATTTTTAAAACTAAAAACCTCTAAGATTCGATTCCCAACAACTCATCATCAATACCCATCAACACCTAACAGGTTATAAATCATTCCCAACCTCCTAGGATCATTAATTCGTCATAAATCATCATAAATATATAAAATCCCCAAATTAATTCATATGAAACCTAGTTTCTAAATTTTCAATTAAAGAACCTAATCAACCCAGATTTGTTCATCAATATATAATCAAATTTCGTGATTAATCCTCTACATACATGAAGGAATTCCAACCAATAATTAAACCAATCCTTAATCATAATTTAAATCTCCAATTTTCACCCAATTAACATATAAATCATGATTAAATCCACATATACTAACATGAGCATGATTATTGCTAAAAGAAAGCAATTAATAAACACTTGCCTTGAATATGACGGTCTGATCCGTTGGTGATGTTGGTATATACGCGTTCCTCTCTTCTCGATCTACGCGTTGGTGGTCACGGTTGTGCAAGGTGATGCAAAATGAGTTTTCTCTCTTGGAATTTGGTTCTCCCTCACACCCTCCATGGCCATTCTAGCTTCCTGTCACTTCTTAACCCTAATGGACTTTCTTGGTTGATATAATAAATCCCAATTTTCGTCCATTAATTTAGCCCAAAAATACAGTTTACCATAATGCCCTCTCGGGGTGCCGGTTAGGCCTAAAATCGCCCCGGGACCCAAACTAAACACCCGGGTATACTATTTTGACTATCTCGACCCTTTCGGACTCAACGGCTCACTCAAAATGACCATACGAGTTACTAAAAATAAATTCTCTTTTTATTCGATTCAATTAGTCCTGACACGACTCACACGCGTGACAGACTTAAATTATCAAACTGCCATATTTTTCACTTCCGATAATTTATCAAATATCATAATTCCATATTACATATCACACAGTAATATTCAATAATTCTCAACAATAAGTATTAACCCTTGGCACGCTAGTTAATAATTATTTTAATCCGTATTAATAACAAATTAATTTCTCACATTTTAATTTAATTAATCCAATAACAATAATCAATCGCATATTTATTCCCATAAAAATAATTAATCACATAATTATTTAAATTGTCAAAAATACGGGGTGTTACATACTTCCCCCCTTACAACGGAATTTCGTCCCGAAATTCGGAAAAAGTATACCAGGTACAGACAACGCTGTAAAAAAATATTGCGCATCGCATCCCGGCGCTCACAAATAAGTTACTCCGTACCACCCATATAGTACGCTATCGAATACCCTTAATAATGAACACTACACATGTGTTTGCTTTAAACTCCAGGTTACCCTGCCATATAGGCTCTTGCCCAAGCCTTTATGCTTAAGTTTCACTACTTCAACTTTATTTTAGATATTCACTATCTATCCTTCTACTATTTGCACCTTAGTAGATTTATCCTCTTTTCATATACATACGACTTCGTCTCGTGTCGTGCTTACAAGTAAATTCGCTGTGAAATATATATTTCACACATAATATATAGGATAATATCGATTCTTCTCCGACATTTGTAATCATAACTGGTGCTTCACCTTTAACTATCAAGTAGGACAACAACAAATTTTACCGTGCCATACTTCCACTGGCACTCTACCCGAATGTGAACTTACAGGAGTTATTTGGACACAAACTCCACTAGTGGAAGGTACTGCTCCTGCCCTCCTCTAAGATCTCAGGGTTCACATAAAATTTTATCTCCCGCATCCGGTTAGACCGCTTATCCTGCCCATCCCTCTGTGGGTATTAGGCTGTACTCAATCGCATCTTAGTACCTACAATCTCACCATCTCAGCTACATGAGAAGATCCTTAGGGATACTCGTCCATTCTCTAGTGGAAGGAGCCCCTACCGGTTTCGAATTGTCCACCATTTTTCAATCCGTCAGGTGACCCACTGTAAGACTATCCTTGCAATATTAACCTACTTCGTAACCCATCACCAATGTTCTTTGTATTCTGATACCTTTTATACTCTCTTGAATAAATTTCAATTTCATTTTGAAACGTAAGTCTCTGACAAAACTTCATGAATAAGCTTCGGCTTACCCGACTACTTGCTATCGAATTCATATGCTAATCATAATCCACTACCTGATTCAATCACCCAGGGCGCCCATACACCTTATGCCTCGCGCATCATTATACAACAACATAAAATTTTCTTACCTCAATTCTTTCACACTCGTTATGCTGACGTGGTAGGGGTTCACTCAACCACCCCACTAGTCAAAACTTAATCAATCCTTCAATGGCATCATTCATCTATTACGAAAAATACTAAGGCCAGGCTACTCTATTGGCCTTAAGTTATAAAAGAATTATCAACTCTCAAATATATTCTCCTATAGGTACAATAACCAATATACAAAACTTATGTACTATCGACCAAACTTCTCTCCAACTCGCAAGGTTCGCTAGTTTCATGCGTGGGATGTCTCGCAAAGCGAAATCCAAACAAGGAACCCCCCCCCGATACACTACTATCTAACCTAGCCGGTTGTTGAGGTCCATAAGGCCTTCAGTACTTACTATGTACTTTCCAATAATCTACGTATTGTGACATAAAGGTTTACTCGTCCACTCTTATGTCCCTAAAAATATAACATGAAGCATGGCGCCCACACTATCCCAAGTACTTGGCACTATAGATATATAATGAGCTATATTTTGTCGCTCGTTAAAAACACAATGTATTCTAAGTCTTAACAGACAAATAAATCTCTATGCTAGGGAATCGCATATAATTAGACACTATACTCGTTGAGGTCTATAATACCATAAAAGTTTCATATATATACTCATATTTGGGCCCAACCCTATTTCAGGTGGCGCCACACAAAACTAAAATCACTCCTCCCGGAGTATCCGGCACGACAGTCATAACACTACATATTTACTATCGTTTAACCATACGGTAATTAATCACTACACATTACCATAATAAACTCTACTAAAGTTGACTCAATGTAGTAGTAGTAAATTATAACAACAAAACACATTCTTAGGGTCCGCTCAATTCTCTCACGAGCAATCATCAAAATTCCTTGCTAACAACGAGAAATAAGTTTGTAACAAGACTGTTAAAACTAACGTTTCCACTAAACTCGACCCACACGCGAATTTTAGGGTTTCCAATTTACATAAAAGTTATGGCACACCCATGTCAGTAGAATCAATCCTTTACTCACAAGGAAGAAGCAAAACCTCACCAGTCTCGCCAAATCACAGGGTCTCAACACGTGGTTGCCGTCACGACCCATAAACATCTGCAATCATCACATATACTAGGATTTCATCCTATAGTTGTCCTCTTTCATCATGGATAATTTATTCCATCTTGTGGATTTTACACCCATTATTAAAACGTTGGCCCAAACTCTCCAGGCCTCAATTATAGCTTTATAAAACTCTCGTTTATATCCCGGGTCCCGTAGACTCTGACATACTGTATGCTACTATTAACGAGGACTCTACTGGTCCAGCCTGAACCCATCATTCTCGAGTTATAAATTTCCTGGGCCTAATTCTCTTGGCCCCAAATTCTTTTGCTGGAAGTCTCGCTCCTCCAGTCGTTATGCCTAACTGGCACAGCTTACCATTTCTAATCTCTTCAGTCTCACTTCTCAATTGTGGACACATTCAACACTTGTAGTCCTACTTCCTTCACATAAGGAAAACTTCACTAACCATTTCCCCATCATTAGTCCCACTGACCATTTTGGGAATGTCCTTCTCTCGGACCGACAGTGTCAACTCACTATTATTCTTCCATTATCCCTTTGGCTACGCTAGCTATTCGGAACTATGGTTGGCCTCTACAGCCTGATCGACTTCAATATCCTCTTGAAGTTAATCACTTAAAATCATCTAATCGAGTTCCCTATTGGGTATACTCTCACGTGGGGTTTCACTAACACCGTTAAATTCAGTTTCTGCTCTTCAGCAGGTTCGTTAACCCTCTTTACTCCCTTCTCTTGGAAGGACTGCCATCACTAGCAACCGTATAACTTTGATGACATCAACATTAGTCATATTAGCTATATTTCTCATCCATATTGGTATTCTACTCACGATTCCTTTATCAACTATAAACCCTTTGGATAATTTATACCCTTCTGCCAGGTACGAAGTTCATTATGCAATTCAACCTTTCTCTCACGATCGTTTTCTATCTTACCCATTGTGCTAAACATAAAAATTTCACTCACATTTTGTTATCACACCTAATGGAAGACTTCACAGTCAAATCTTACCCAAATTTCTCTCTAAATTTTAAACACACTTCTTCATATATGGTGATTGCCTATAATCACTACAAGATGCTCCTGAAAGCTATAGCTTTTAACTCCAAATTTAATTATGAGTGTCGTCACGCCCCACTCTACATAATTGCCTTCGAATTTTCTACTTCCGCTGGTCTGTTACACCTTCTCATTTTCTTTTTCGCATTTTCTCCGATGGGTTTTCAAAGGATTCCCTCCGATTTCCCCTTTATCGACTATGCTAGGTGGCCCTAAATTCACTCCACCGTTATCTATGACTGTGTCCTGGGAACCCACGGTTCTCGAGTGAAAATTTTACTATCTCTTACTTAAGTGATTCTCATTGTGATTTTTTTGTCCCAATCACTCTTACCCGATTGCTCTATGTCTTCTGTTGAGCTTCTCCTCCCGTAGTTCTTCTTATGTCCCTCGCTGGTCATTCTAAAATGTTTGGCATTTGAATAACACTGAATTTCGTATAATGAGTCACATCCATTATAATTCGTAGCAGGAGAACGTAAGTCGCATACGTAAGGGGACACAATAATCCTATCATAAGGCTCTACATCAAAGAACGATACACTGAAACGTAATAAGCCGCACAGATCCTAAGGACACTAGAACCTGATGCTCTGATACCAACTGTGACAACCCGCCCAATTAAATATAGGGTGATCAGTCCTCTACCAATTTAAAACAGGGTATTCAATTGGTTCATTCTCAGTATCACTGTCGAAATTTTTTTTAACATATTAATCACCTATTATAAAATTAAGCTAGGTGTAAAAACATTTCCAATTTAATAAAACCAAGTAAATCCATTTTCATTCAGTCTTAAAATATAAACCATTCACCACACATAGGATTGTAGATAAATACTGAACATGAATCAAGTACTGAAATAAATAAGACTGGATAAAACCTCCCAGTTCAAAACTCCAAACCATACAATAAACTTAATACAATATCTCTGATGAAAGAACTAGAAGTGGGCGACATATGCCCTAAACAAGAAGTCTAGATGAAACTGAATAGAAAGGATAGATGCGTCTACTGCAAGGACCTACAACTTCCACAACAGCTGCAGCACGTCAAGCATTCCAAATCTCTAAATCTGATACTCTTGTGGCTGAGCACCTGATATAATACATATATAGTAAAATAGAGAAGAGATACAAGAAACAAGTCAGAGCCCGATGTGTAAAAAAATATTTTAGCAAGTATTTAAAATTGGTTCTTAAAACAAGTCTTATACGCATGTTAGTTATCGAACTCTCACATGAGTTTCTCACCTCTCGTCTATTGTGCACGCCTAACGTACATCTAATCTCCCCCTAGTTATACCTCCCAGTCTAACTAGTCAGAAACCATACTAATACTAACTATGCTCACAAGTAGTATTTCCGTATCGCCCATACAATACGCTATTCAGATAGTTTATCTCACAGACTAAATTTCATTATTCACCGTTTGAATGGTTAATCTTTTATTCACTAAGATCATTTTACTTCTCATTTTCATTTTATCTACTAGTCTCACAAAGTAGGAAGTTACCCAAGTACACTCATACATATATATAGTCTCATCATCCCTATATATATACATGAATTCTGCACTCTTAGGTTAAGACCACTTGGTGCAATGATGAGACTGTAGCAATATTCACAAGTCCGTATATATATATATATATATATATATATATATATATATATATATATATATATATATATATATATATATATATATATATATAGTCACATCATCCCTATACATATATATATATATACTAATCCTGCACCCCCGTCTAATACCCATTAGTGCACCTATCCCGAAAATCATGCATCCCCGGGTTAGCACCCATTAATGCACCTATCAGTAATAATTCAGCACCCCCGGGTTATCACCCATTAGTGAGCCTAACAATAGAATCTTGCATCCCCGGGTTAGCACCCATTAATGTGCCTATCAATAATAATCCATCACCCCCGGGTTATCACCCATTAGTTCACCTAACAATAATCATCCTTGTACCCCCGTGTTATCACCCATTAGTATACTTAATAATAGAGTTTCTGCACCCCTGAGTTATCACTCATTAGTGCGCTGAATCATAAGATTCTTGCACCCCCGGGTTATCACCCATTAGTGCTCTTAATAATAATATCACATAATAGGCATACACACATCCTATTATAATTTATAGGTATTTTTTCAACCTACATATATGCTCCCCATACGTATTTTAACCTCATTACTACGTATAGTATAAATAATTATATTACTATCTCTCTCGTAATCTCCAAGGTACATTCTCTCTATACCTAAATAATTAAAGTATTAATTCCCACATACTTTTCCCAAAATTCCTTCTTATTTGAATTTACTATTTGGTAGTTTCTCACTCCCATAAACCAATAAACTCCAACCTAGGCTCTAAGCAAATTCCCAGAACTTCACCCTGTGGTTTGAACCAGAATGACACGTGGTTTGAACCAGAATGACATGTCGTTCGAACCAGAATGACATGTCATTCAAACGACTTCCAATGTTGTTCGAACCACTTCCACATGTCGTTCGAACCACTTCATGCGAGATCCCCATCTCGTTTGAACAACTTCGCGCGAGATTCATGCGAGATTGCATTGTTCGTCTTCTTCACCAAACTTCAGCGTTTTTCACCATTTTTAAACCTAAAAACCTCTAAGATTCGATTCCCAACAACTAATCATCAATACCCATCAACACCTAACAGGTTATAAATCATTCCTAACCTCCTAGGATCATTAATTCGTCATAAATCATCATAAATATATAAAATCCCCAAATTAATTCATATGAACCCTAGTTTCTAAATTTTCAATTAAAGAACCTAATCAACCCAGATTTGTTCATCAATATATAATCAAATTTCGTGATTAATCCTCTACATACATGAAGGAATTCCAGCCACCAATTAAACCAATCCATAATCATAATTTATATCTCCAATTTTCACCCAATTAACATATAAATCATGATTAAATCCACCTATACTAACATGAACATGATTATTGCTAAAAGAAAGAAAGTAATAAACACTTGACTCGAATATGATGGTCTGATCCATTGGTAATGTTGGTATGTACGTGTTCCTCTCTTCTCGATCTACGCGTTGGTGGTCACGGTTGTGCAAGGTGATGCTAAATGAGTCTTCTCTCTTGGAATTTGGTTCTCCCTTACACCCTCCATGGCCGTTCTAACTTCCTGACACTTCTTAACCCTAATGGTCTTTCTTGGATGATATAATAAATCCCAATTTTCGTCCATTAATTTAGTCCAAAAATACAATTTACCATAATGCCCTCACAGGGGTGCCGGTTAGGCCTAAAATCACCCCGGGACCCAAACTAAACACCCGGGTATACTATTTTGACTATCTCGACCCTTCTGGACTCAACGGCTCACTCCAAATGACCATACAAGTTACTAAAAATAAATTCTCTTTTTATACCATTCAATTATACCCGACACGACTGACACGCGTGACAGACTTAAATTACCAAACTGCCGTATTTTTCACTTCCGACAATTTATCAAATATCATAATTCCATATTACATATCACACGGTAATATTCAATAATTCTCAACACTAAGTATGAACCCTTGGCGCGCTAGTTAATAATTATTTTAATCCAGATTAATAACAAATTAATTTCTCACATTTTAATTTAATTAATCCAACAACAATAATCAATCGCATATTTATTCCCATAAAAATAACTAATCACATAATTATTTAAATTGTCAAAAATACGGGGTGTTACAGATTCCTATACACTAAATCATAATATAACATCAACTGAATTCTCAATTTACACATCACAAATTAATTGATTGAAAACCCGTTTTCTTCCCGAAAATCCACCCGAAAACAGATTTGGCTTTACACATCATCATAATATGAATCGGATATAACATAATTGAAATCACAATAAGTTAATCACTTGCCTGGAATTGTTCGTAGAGTTTGATCCGTCAGTGTAGAAAATGGTTGATGAAGAACACTCAATTTGTCCCTCGATTTGACTCCAAAAGGTCCCTAATTGGCTCTTGAATTGCTTCCCCAAATTCCCTCTCAAACCCTAGGTTTAGAGTTGTGTTCACTTTCGTTCAACACTTCCCCAATGAGGTTAAAAATCCTTAATCCCGTTTTTTGGCCACATGGGCCTAATTAAAATGGCTTGAATCACCCCGTGTGGGCCCGACTATGCCCAAAAATGCCTCGAGACTCGATTACTACTCTCGGGTACTCTTTTTTTACTATCTCGACCCATTCAGACTCAATCGTGCACTCAGAAGTGTCATTCGAAACACTTTATAACATTCTCCAATTTTGACCTCAAAATGCGACACACGAAATTTCAAACAATTAAACTTAAAGTCACAAAATATAAATAATTCTTCCCACTCAAATAAATTCTCCAAATCATAAATTTAAGTTTCTCCAATTTAAATATTTTTATTTCTCCCAAAAATAATTAAATTTTAAATCTCAAAATTACGGGGTGTTACAGTGTTATCAATTGAAGGATCGTTCGTAGAAAACCCTTTTGGGATCTATGGTTATCAGTACACAGGGTGAGCAACAAATGAAATGGTTGTGGAGGTGTAAGACAGAAAAAGAGAATCCGATCTAGGATGGTCTGGAGCTGACAGAGGTTTTTTTATCGCCCAAACGTTTTCATGTCAACAAAGTTTATGTATTTGGGCTTCTTTCTTCTTGCAAAGATCTGCATAACAGAAGATCGAAATATCATAGCAAATTACAAGATAGTAAAATTTGAAAAAATAACTCTGTTAAGGAAAGGAATGTCAAAAAATGAGCTAGACCTATTTCACAACCACCCTTGGGGAACCTAGGTCTGTTGTTAGGATCACCACCGTTTAGGATGGGAAATTTTTCCCAATCCTTGATCACAAATCCATGAGATTAATACTCCATGTTGGAGTATGGAAAATTGACAGCCAAGAACCTTTTGGTCCCGGTCCTTTTTTCCTTCAAGTAATAGACACATTCCTTGGTCTTTACCCACATATAGCATAAACGATTCTCTGGGATATTAACGATTCTCCAAGTATTGGGATCATAATAAGCAGGAGAAGTGTAAAAATTTTAACAAAACTTAAGAAACAAGTTATTGGTAGAGAATTCCAGCCTCAACCACAAATTGAGAGAAGAGTCAATGTCCTCCACCGATGTTATAATAATCTAAAGGACCTGACCAGAACTCACCTAATAACCCCAGAAGGAATGTAATGATGTTTAAAGTATTCAATGGTATTTTTGTTAATAATGTAAACCATTTTTGAAATAAGACTGTAGAAATTAGGAAGAAAAATAGGTTTTTTTTTAAAGAAATTGCACATAATACAAAGAGTAAAAAGGAAGAGAAAACTTACAAGTTATGGAGACATGAATGAGCTCTACTACTATTGAACATGATTGAAAATGTTAAGTAATTAATCGAGCGGACGTTAATGGGAATGTTAGTGGCTTTAAACAATTTCCAAGACGAATCCCATTATTACCTGACGCTCCGTTAAATGACGGCTAGCAAATACAATCGCCCTCTGGGATTAAGACGCCTAGTTACCAACATGCCTCTGAAAAGCTGGAGTATATTACTAGAATACTTTTAAAGTTAACAAGGAAATTGAAGTCACCACATTTAAACATAAGTTATCACTGTGTCCTACAACCTTGGCATCTGTGGACGACCAACATTGCTAGCAATCACGACCTAGATCCAATTATAAGAAGTAAGCAAACCTTTGCATCCTTAACCTCCTGCAAATATTTAGGGGAAATTATGAGGGATAATTCAAACACACATTAGGGAAGGACACTTGTCTATTGATCTTATCAAAGATCTCACACGAAGGGATAAAGATTGTTGATGCCGATTAATGGAAAAATCATATTTAAATACAACCAATCAGTTTAAATAGCTACTTAAAGTCATGAAGTCCTTCATTACTCAACCTGGTTATATTTTCTCTATAAATGTAACCCTCACCCCGAGGTAAATGGTTATGTAATTGAAACAATGTCATTAAAGAGAGACAAACATCCCTTGGAAGTAGGCACATTGTCGAACTAAGTAAATACTATTCACATGCATTATTGTGCATGTTTTATATTATGTTCAACTTTAATTGTGTTGAATACAACCAGTAGGATTTTACCACCTACATATACTA
The DNA here is from genome assembly GCA_949130495.1 of Sambucus nigra. NCBI lineage: Eukaryota > Viridiplantae > Streptophyta > Magnoliopsida > Dipsacales > Adoxaceae > Sambucus > Sambucus nigra. The sequence goes on from OX422212.1 coordinate 371,042,832, forward strand.
TCGACTCATTTCCTATAACTTCTCCGTTGGGAGTGGGGACCGAACTCACTTACATTCAAATCCAAATAATTATCACTTAAGGGGTTTATGAATACCGAATATCGTGATTAACTCCATCTGTAGGGGAGGAAAGACAAAGCTGACGTGAGGAACTAATCACATCACAATATCAAAACACCGATGAAGAACATGTGGTTTGTGTTGAAATCCCTCTCACTTAATATTTTGAACTTGAGGGTATTTTTGAAAAATATCTATTAGATTCTAAACGCTTAAATTAAATCACTGATAATTTTCCAATTACTTGTAGAAATTAAATTATCCAGTCTCTCTATTTCAATTTTTCAAAAATAAATCATTTTTAATTAAAATAATAACCAAAGACCATATTTTAATTTATACATTTGATTAATTACCTTATTATATTCACTTTTAGAAAAGAATAAATAAATTTTAATTTTATAAAAAAATCGTGGTCTACCCCGGTCTCGTGAATAAATTCATGTTGTCCTTAAAACGTGATTCCTAATTAAATTAATAATCAACTCATAAAATTATACAACATTAAATATGAGATGGAAAATATATATAATCAATCACAAACACAAGTAATTAGATATGAAATCGGACACCAAGTCCCCTTCTATCATAGTCAATAATTCTTCTTTGAGTAAAGTCACTTTTGGATAAAAACTCCTTTTAAGAAGAGTCCTTCACGAAATTGTTGGTTGAAGAAGAAATATCCAAACTCAACCCCAACTGTTTTTCCCCCAGGAGCAACTCACAGTCGCGCGGGGTCTAGCAGTAGTCAAACGCTTGCGACCCTTGATTGTGGATTGTTCCATTATACTTCTTCCTAGGGTTAGGGTTTATGTAGTTATTGTCAAAACTACGTCAGTTTTACCTTCCAGCAACCTTGAAAACTCAATTAAAAGACCTCTAATCTTGATCAGAATGCTACCAGAATCCATGGATCTTCCACCGTGATCAGAACCATTACAATATAGAAGTACAAAAATAAAAACTTATTACATCTCAAAATCCTTCATTACAACAATTTTTGCAATAATTGAAAATGATATTATTATTACAGCCAATCGAATCTAGAAAAAGTAATTATGGATGAATAGCCTTATGATCCTTTCACACAATATAAAATATATGACTATGACGGAAGGAGTAATAAAATCCTACAAAATCATGTTAGTATAAAATTTACACATATACGCATATATTTTCTAACATGCAAACATATGGTCTCAATCGTGGATAATATGGACTTTTTCGAATCATGTTCAATCTATAACTAGGGGTCTGATACTAAGTGTTGGGGATTGACGTAATAAAAACTTTGTTCCCCTAAGAACATCGATTGATCGAGTTTCAAAAAGTAAGCATAAAGAACTAGATTCAAATAATGAATCTAGGGTTCAGATCATGATACCTTTGTGGATATTGTAGGTGATCTGATATATGAGAATGATTTGAAGAAGAGGTTGATGTTGCTTAATTTATTCATGCTCCAAACCCTTCATAGAATATGATGTAGGCCATAGATCATCTAGTATATAATCCACCCAAATCAAGTAATGTGTGTGGGAACTTATGGAGATGAAATATTGGTAAAATATAAGAGAAATCACATTTTCTCTCCTCACCCTTTCACAAAAAATGTGAATAGTATTTTTCCTCTTCCTCTCTAACCCTTGCAAATGTCTCATGCACCTTAAAAACCTTCCCATAACCTATATAAATATGTATATGAAGTGGGCTTGGGATAATAAGGGTTTCAAAGACTTTTGGGCTTAATGCTTGATAAATAGACTATACTAGGGACTGAAGACAAACAATTAAATTGACTTCCATGGGGAAATGCTAAAATGCCATATTACAACTTGTAATATGTTTTCTTCTCTATTTAATTATTATTAGCTTCAGTAAATAATTACAGTTGCACTTCAGTTTAATTATTTCACAATTACTCGAATAATGATGTCTTATTTGGAAAGTTAGATGGTGCATAATATGATTCTCTGTGTTAAAAATATCATAACCTCGTAAGAATACACGTATACTCATGTGTGTCCTCCTAGGTAGGTGTCTTATTAAGATTTCCAAAACACAATATGGTTATAATTTTACCTCTTTGGAAAGCTTCATCAACATTCAAAGTATTGCAATCGATTTTCTCATCACCATGCCTCATTGATCACATTTAGGAGGAAAGGTAAAAGTCAGAGTACCCCTACACTCACTTCACTTTTGTTTTATAAAAGATCAAATAAGGCTAAGAAATTTTGTGTGTGTAAGACATGTGTTTCTTCCTATTACTCTTTCTAATTAAAAAAACTCTTAAAGATCTAATGTAAGAAAAAATGAGCAAGACCCAATTGCTTCACTTCACCGAATCGCGACCTCTGGGATTTCTCTTGGAAAAAAATCTGACCAAGATCATGGCCTGATTTGATAGTGGTTTACTTCAGCAAAGAGCTTCGCCTACAAGACGGAACCTTTCACTGGATACCCATGGTCTCGTATGAAAATTTTTCAAAAATCCCAAGATTGTTTCACAACTGGCCTCGCCTTAACAATGATTAAAGTCATTACAATGAACTAGAAGCGAAGGTACTCGACGGGACACTAGGAATAGAGAGATACCTTTATTAGAATAAGATCCCTCCCTTTTGTTACAAGAAAAATCCGCCACATACAAAACCATGTTTTAACAAAGCTATGTCTTATAGATTTATATCCATCCAAAATTGAATACATCAGGGATGTGAAACCAAAGGTTTTAACCAAAATTTCTCATTGAAGGAAAAAAGTGGTAATTGAAAATATCTACAATGCATGGTAAATTGAACTTTTATAGTCTTTGAGTCATCATTTGTTATTTTTTATTCTTAATTGAACTCCAGCTTGGTTTTAATCTTTTAACAAAGTTATTTCTTTTTATTTTTCACAAATGATATATGATCTTATGTTCTTGGTTAATAAATCTCACCATGATAACAGCCTTTGGGATAATATTTTCTTGATTATGAACCTTTGTCATTCATCTCAAATAGTTGGTAAGTAGGAAATCTTAGCCTATATTTTCCCTTATCCAAATCATGATTTGGGAGCATTTTCATTTAAAATTGTATATTTATATGTCAATGAAATATTTTTTTATAGAGTTTCCTACCTTTACTCTAGTTTATTGATTTCTTGTGCTCCTTTCATACTCCTGTCTTCTTTGCTTAGTTATTTCCTTTGTCCATTTCCTTGAAAAAATGGGGACAAGCTTTTATAGTAAGGGAGAACCTTGAAAGTTATTTCATATGCTAGTTAGAATAGAAATGTGATATTTTCCATTGTCTATATATATTATTGCTATCTCTATTTCTAACCATTGTATATTAATGATTTATTCACATATTGATATTTTAATTAGTTTGCTAGTGTGTTTTAGGAAATTATGTCCCAAGTGCTTCATACAATTTCCTTGAGGAAGTACTTTATAGTTTAGATTGTAAGAATTTTGTAATTTCTATCTTGTTATGCCCTTGGCCAGGCTTTCGTGTCATAACTGAGATATTTTCATTTTTTTTCTTGTAATATTTTGGTTGTGTGTTTTGTCACAGAATAGACAAATGGGGATATTATAAGAGTACATGTATACTCATTTGTTCCCTCTTATGTAGTTTTCTTATTCTGATTTCCAAAACACACCACGGGTTCTGATTTTACCTCTCTGAAAAGTTTCATGACTGTTCAAGACCTTGAAGGCAATTTTATCATCATCATGCATCATTGATCATATCGGGATGAAAGGTAAAAACTAGAGTATCCCTACACTCACTTCACTTATTTTTATAAAAGATCAACTCATGTTAAAAACTTTTGTGTCTGTAAAACTTGTGTTTTTACCTTTCCTTTTCCTTATTTAAGAAACTCTTTAAAAATTCCAAAATAGACAAAAGCGATCAAGTTCTAGTGGCCTCATCGCAGTTAAGGCTTCCTTAATAAGTTGGAAGAGATTATGAACTAATTCGGTTGTGGTTCGATGCATCGAAGGACTTTGCCTCGATGCCATAACACGTCTCTCGATGCCCCTGGTCTCATATGAAAATGCTTAAAAATCATTGGATTGTTTTGAAACCTGACTCACCACAAACTCATTGTAGTGACGATTAAATTCTCCACAACAAAGGTACTGGGCGAAAATCTTTCTTGGTAGATCTTTGAATATCTTTTTAGTTTTTTAGGCAAAGGTAATTTTTTGTTTTGTCTTATTATTAGAAATTAGAACGCCCAATAACCCTCTCGCATATCCCTTGTGTGAGATATTTCCTGCTAGCTCAACATAGTAATGGGTAAACCCCTTTTTTGGGTTTTCTCTATAAAACCCATTTTTTCTCCTTATTTCAAAATATCTCTCATCATATTTTCAAGAGCAAAATTTTCCAAGAGACCTTTATGTGTATTCTACATCTTATTCATTTCTAAGAAGATAAGAACAATTTTTTTCAAAAATAGGGAAACTAATATGTAGATCTAGTTCAATATTTTCTTCTTCTCTTATTTTAATTTAATCACCTCTCTTTGTTAAGGTTGAATAATATCATCACCTTTGGAAAATCAATTAGTTTCATACACTTTAAGTATTTTCTTTCGGACAAGAATATTGTGATCTTAGTAGCTCTTTTTTGGGTTCCAGTCACTTGTGAACCCAGAATTTGAAGAAGAAGGCTTGTTAAACATTATTAACGTGTGTTAAGACATAAGATATGTTGAGTGTTTCTATCGTTGTGCATACATTTTTGAATTTCTATAGATTAGTGGAAAAAGTGTGAGGTGTGAATTATCATAAAAGGATTGTTATTCTTTTGTCTTGATGATGCAAGAAATCGTCCACTTTGTCTTTCTCATATCAGCAAATCAAGTGTAAAGTGTATAACAAGTAAAGAGAGCAAGTAAAGAGAGATATAAGACAAGATATATAGTGGTCCAGCCCCTAAGATAGGCCTACATCCACTTTGGTGCTCTACTCTCATTATATGCATTACATTGTACAATATAATCGTGCCTAAAGAGGCATACAAGTATGGGCATAAAGGAGAATACATGGCTATAGCGGTTCCGGGTGTGCCGGAGATCTGGCTACGATGTAGATGAGTTACCCCCAAGCTATATGTTGAAGTTGCGTAGAAAGAGTTTGGCACGGATCCACTAGATGTTATGGAAACTGTTATGAGGGAGGGTAATCGATCCCGTATTTCGAGGTGTGGTCCTCTATTTATAGGAGATATGCTCACGTGCTCTGAGCACGTGACGTACATAAAATTGGAGTTACTATAATGGAGAGGGATGTGGTCTGTAAGGCAACCAATGTGAGTGTTGCATTCTGCAACAGTCTAGAGCCAAAGGTGTCGCACCCTGTACTTGGTAGCGCCGCGGCCTTTTCGTAATGGCAAGTGGTATGTGTCGCGCCCTGTATTTGGTAGGGCCGCACCCCGTGTTGAGTAGGGTCGCACACCCTATGCTGAGAAGGGTCGCAGCATATAATCATGTTCGGTGCAGAGTATCATCCGCGGTAGGGTGTTGTATATGTACTATCAAGTCCCTCTCTAAGCCTTTACCAAATTTTTGGTAAGATTGTTTCATTTGCCCGGGGTGTTCTGTTTGTGGGTTTTTGTGCTCTTACATCCGATGTTATATCTCTATTTACTTTTTCGCATATTTTTATCACACACATGATTATACAAGAATAACATTTGAGTTGGTTGATAAAACAATGGTAAATATTATCACATAGACTTTTAGGTGTGCTAAAATAATTTTAATTAGTAGTTCTCTATTTTTATGCACAATACACACTCTCAATTGGTATCAGAGTTTGGTCCTCTTATTGCTAAGTTTGAAAGACCTAGAGAACGATCGCATACTTTTATAAATATGAAGAACAATGTGATGTTTAGAGATGTAGATGTTATCGAAGACATTGATCACCATACACATACATTTGTCTTTTCTGATGGTGTTTCATAAAATGATAAAAAGTTTTGTCAATCTTCATCTCTTGGTGATGAATATTCCACAAAGGTTGACACTTTATCTTTTTTCGATTATTCTAGTGATGAATCTTATGATGAAGACGATTGTGACATCCAATATGATTATGATAAACTTTGTGCAAAACAAATTCTAAACTTAAGAAAATATTGTTGAAAATTTACTTTAAAATTATAAAATCTAAAAAAGAAAATGCTTCTTCAAAAATGAAAATATCCCTTTAGAGTAAAGTGGAATCTCAACATTTCGCTCTTACCGAGAGTCTACTTTTGGTGGAGAGTGAGAAAATGATATAAACGAAAGATTAAATGTTTTTGAATTTGGAGTTAGAAGAATGTAAAAGTTTCAATGACTCTATAAAGGAGAAAATAATCTCTCTTGAAAATTAGCTATACTCCGGTAAGAATTTAAAAGTTGACTTAAAAGATAGATAAAAAAATGGGAAGATGCTTCTACATCATACCCAATCTTCTAACGACAAAATTGCTATTGGGTTTGTTAAAACTAATGTACCATCTAAATTTGAAAACAAAACCACTTTTGTGACCTTCTCAAAAGACTTATGCGCCTAAAAAGTTTGGTTCATCTCTTGAGAAGAAAAATATTTCAAAGTTTTCTAAGAAAAATAAGCAACGCGTTGTGTATTATTGCACTTTTTGTAATCATAATGGTCATTTGAAATAATTTTGATATAGGCTCAAGAAAACCTCTAAAGTGATTAAGAAACCTCACTTAGATGAAGTTTCTTCTTTAAGGAGTGATGTTAATTCGCTTGTTGAAAAATGAAAAAGTTTTTTTTCCTGATATTGAAAGGATTTAAAAATCTAAAAATATTGACGTTATTTCAAAAGGATTTGGGAAGAATTCGAAGACTAAGGAAGTCTACGAAAAAATGAAAATGTTAAATGTCTTATTATTCATATGACCTTTGTTGCTCAAGATGACTCATAATGGTACTTTGATAGTGGGTGATCTAGGCATATGACGGGGAACAAAACGTTGTTTTCTAGATTTATTAAGAAAGAATCTTGATTGGACACCTTTGGAGATGGGAACAAATCGAATATCATAGGAAAGGGTACCATTGAGATTGTCAGTTTTCCTAAGTTAAATAATGTTCTTTTAGTGAATTCCTTTATGGCTAACTTTCTTCACATATATCAAATGTGCGACGATCGTCACAATGTGTTTTTTTACTAACATGGAATGTAAAGTCATTGACCCCGATGATAATTTCATTTTGAAGGGAACAAGAAAAATGAAGAATTGTTATATCAAAAATGTATTTCCATGTGTTCCTTGTAATAGTCCTAAGGAGGATGTGGAAGATGTTTGGAATATAAGGTTAGGTCACATGAACTTCATAAATCTTAATAGACTTACTAGGAATGAATTTGTTCATAACTAACCTCCTCTTGATTCTATTTCTTCTCGTGTTTGTGGTACTTGTCAAATGGGCAAACAAATTCGCAACCCACACAAGAAATTAAATTTATTACTACCTCTTGTGTTCTAGATCTTTCACACAGAGACCTTATGAGTCCAATGCATACGAAAGAATCAGTTATAAAAGGTACATCCTTATGATTGTATATGACTTCTCTAGATTCACTATTATTGGATTTTTATGTAGTAAGTCTGATGCTAAGAAGTTATTTATTCCCAAGTGCAAACAAATTCAAAATGAAAAATCATGCACTATCATTAGATCCTTAGTGAATATGGGAGAGAGTTTCAAGGACCGGTATACCCAAGTGGTGTAGTAAAGGTTATTACACCATGAGTTCTCGGATCCAAAATGCCTCGACAAGATGGGATCATTTAAATAAATAATCAAATCATTCAAGAAATGGGCAGATCCATATTGATAGGCAAGAACAGGACTAACAGGTTTTAGGCGAAATATTTTAACACGACTTGTCGTGCCATCAACCACGTCTATAAGAGGTGTGGTACCATTCGAACCCCTTATGAGATTTGTAAAGGCAAAAATCCCTCACTCAAGCATTTTAGGGTATTTGGAAACAAATGTTATATACACAATGATAGAGATTACTTAACTAAGCTTGACCCTAGGAGTGGCTTTGTCATTTGTCTTGGCTATTCCACTAGTAGTGGTGTCTACATTGCTTATAATTACATCTCTCATAAAATGATGGAGTCCTGATAAGCACCCCAAAGTGTACATTTTATGCCCCAAATAGATGTATTTTAGTTGCTAATTCTCGACAAATTGGGTCTTATATGTGTAAATATTAATGTGCGGGCTTGATCGTCGTTTACGCCTTTCAAATGTACGATTAATGGATCTAAATCACCATTCTTATAACCTTACCCAAGCCCAGACCTGGCCCAAACCGAACCCGAACATCGTGTGTGTGTCTAGTTTGTACTTTTATTATTTTGTAGATTTTTTATTTTGAGTCTTTTTATTTTTAAGATTTATTTTAGATTTATTTATAATTTTTTAGGATTTAATTCTATTTTTATATATTTCTTTTTATTTAGTATAATTTTTTTATTATTGTTATTAGTTTTTAATCTTTATTTTATTTTATTTTATTTTTATTATGATTAGTTTTTAGGAATTTATTTTCTAGTTTTATTAGATTTTATCTTTCTTTAGTTTTATTATATTAGGATTATTTTTTTTAGTTTTAATATATTTTTATTTTGTGTCTTTTATATTTTTTATTTAGGATTTTTGTTTTTTCTAGTTTTATGAGATTTTTAATTTTTATTTTTAGGATCTTCTTAGTTTAATAGGTTTATTATTTTTATTTTCTTTTTAGTTTGATTTATTTTTAGTAGGATTTTATTTTTAGTTTAAATATTTTTATTTTTATTTTTAAGGGTCCAAACAAAAACACACATACAAAACTAAAACACACTCACATACAACCAAATACTCACTCACCTACACACTATTCCCACACCCTTTCTCTCTCCGTTCTCCTAAACCCCATAACCATTCACACTCTCCTCACCTCCACCACTATTCTCCATACTCTCTCACACGCATAAATATCCCTCACTATTCATCTTCTTCCTACACCCACACATTCCATCTCTCCATAAAACTTCATAGTCATACCCCTTTCCTCTCTCCCATCTATCCACCACCCATATCCGAAACTCGTCGACCCAAAACACACCTCAACACCCGGATCCAAATCTGGCGAACCAGCAATCCCATTACTCAACCCCATAAAACCAAACCTAGGTAACCCGACAATTTTCCCATACCCGAAACCCACAACATACCAGCTACCCACCTACTACGAAAACTAAACCCGCCACCTGCTCATGACTAACTCGCTACCATGAAACCGAGTTTAACCCGAACACCTCATACCCAACTTCGGACCCCCACCAACCCGGGGATCCGACCCCCATCTCACCGGACCTACCTGGTCGAAATTAGGATCCCCTCAGCAAAATCGAACCTGCTATCCCCCATAAGTCAGATCTGTAGAGGGGGCTTGAAGGTAATCCTGAGATCAGAGATAATCCCCCCATTAACAACAGTGTTTGGGATTAAGGCAACGAGGCAGCTCAACGTGGAAGCTCAGCATGGCATCTCAGCGAGGCAGCTCAAGCGTGGCAACTCAGCGTGGTAGCTTAAGCATGGTAGCTCATACTTTAGCTTGTTGTGTTACTTAGTGACATTGTATCTTTGTTTATATTGATTGTGGGCTATAACGATGATGTAACGAGTATAATGATTTTTGGTGTGAGATCGAACGGTACTCGCGAGAGACCATGCCTGGTAGGGCCTAGGAGAGCTTTCATGCTCTATTGAACGACCTCGCCGTGGGAACTTCAGAGGGACTTGTTTTGGAGGATTGAGAAGTGAGGCACCGTTGGAGCTTGTCCTGACCATCTTAGATACACCTGGTAAAATACCAAAAGACCCTGACCATGGAACCCAAGGCAGAGCAGCCTTGAGTTCCATCGGGCGTTGAGTTGTGGACCAAACAAATCTCTACTTAATGTTACATCTACTGTAGGTGATGTCACTAGCCAGCTAGACAATGTCACATCTACTGTAGGTGATGTCACTAGCCAGCTAGACAATGTCAAATCTACACTTGAGTAAACCATCGTGGTATTTGGGGCTGTCAGACAGTTGGTGAGCCACCTCTGTGACGACAGTCACTTGACACACGGTGGTTAGGCAAAAGGCATGTCTTGGCATTTAATGTTTATGACTTGGATTTAACTAGGGCATCAGGTATCTAATATTTGTGACATAAAGTATGAGGGATGTCTTTCACAGTTATTAATGACTGAGTTACCTCGGGAGTGATGTGGGGCCTATTTAAGGACCCCAACCACCACTGGGGAGATGTTCTTTTTGAGAGTTCAAGAGTTATTACTAGAGAGAATATACATCAGAGAGAGATTTATTACAAACCAGAGAGTTTACTCACCCACTATTGTAATTTATTACGAAGCTCAAATACTTGATAGATATTCTTGAGGGTGGTTGGGGGTGTTTGGCTTCCTGCCAAGGTGTATCTAGGGTGCTTACTTCTCTCTCCCTCCAAATGAGTTACTTCTGAGTTCGTTATTATCCTTTGAGTTTTACACGAGAGATTTAGGAGTTCGAACTGAGTTTATCTTCACCAAATTGTGTTTGCATGTCTTGTATCAATAATGTTGCTGGTCAACTTATCATTACTGTACTTAAAAGGGGTTACGCCTCCATCCGATCTAAACTACCCTCTTACATTTGGCGACTCTGCTGAGGAGGCATTCTAAACAAGGAGTATGGCGTAGGATCGAAGACTTAACTTTAATGACATTCAACACAATGAAGAATAGGCGGCGAGAGAGCTGGAGGCTTCAAGGGACGGAGCCCCTCAACAGGAGGTACCTCTAGTTCAAACGGCGACAGGTGTCCCAGGGGTGACACAAGCTTCTACGAGCGTTGGGTTGGGACCAACCCAAGTAGCACTCCTCATGAATAAATTTTACGAGTTTTTGTAAACTCCCGTAGCTTCAACGATGCTGGGGGGGATTTGAAGCTAACTCCTTTGTGACACTAGGGGCAGCCCCAACGGCCCCACCAAGTGCAATTTTAACAAGAACGGTCCCAGAAAGTATACCCTTTATTGTAAATCCAACAGTGGGAAATCCAGGAGTATCAACCATTCCAACTGTGATGATTTCTCCAACTGCAACGGGCACTCAGCCTATGGTCCCTCTGGTCGTTCCTTCAACGGCATCAGCTATGGAAGAGATGAGAAAAGAGATACAAAAAGAGATGATGAAATTCATGCAAGCTTCCTCGCAATCTGTGGGTGAGGTAGCTTCGGTTTATGACGACTTTCGGACGCCTTATCCCCAGGAATACAATAATGAGCCCTACCCAAAAGATTAAATTCCTCCTATCTTTGAAAAATATACAGGAAAAGGTAGGAACCCGAAATATCACATTAAACGCTTCGTGGAACATTTGGGGGCGCACTGCAATAACAAAAAACTCAGGTTGAGGGAATTTTCTAAATCCTTAACCGATAAGGCATATACCTGGTATTCTCATTTAGTTCCTAAAAGTGTTTCCACGTGGGAGGAGATGCACATTTTGTTCCTCTAGAAATTCTTTTTGGCAGAAGATGAGTTCACCTTGACCCAACTGGGGAGAGAGAAGAAATGACTGGGGGAAGATGTAGTGGAATACATTCGAAGGTTCAGGGATATGTCCCTCGATGTGAGGTAGGAGGCTAGAGAATCCAAACTGCTGCAGATCTGTGCAGAAGGACTGCTTCCTGAGTACATATGCCATCTTATTAACGAAACATGTGAGGGGACTTTTGTGGTGTTCCTAAAAGCAGTAAGTAATATCTCGTTAGTCGTACGACCAAACCCAGTGGTGGTGCCCATGGTGTTCAAGCAGCCGATACAACCTATGGGTTGAAGGTCTCAGCCCCCACGGGTGGGATATACCGAAGGAACAAATAGGGGAAAAGTAGCGAAGAGGGATAACTAGAGGAAGTTCGGGAGAGTCAGAGAAGACCAACCGTTGTTGCCTTGTATAGTAGAAGAGGTTGCCAGCAGCTACAATGCCATGGTTCAAGGAGGAATGATGTATGAGCCAAAGGGTATCCTCGTTGGGGAACCAAACGCTGTAACTAGGGCGGATCCCAAATATTTCCAGATTCATCAAAAGATCCAACATCTAACGAAAAGTTATTTCACGCTAAAGAGAATCATTGATAAATATGTGAAGGTAGGAACATTGCAAATCCCTCCGCAAAATGTTAACAACAACCCATTCCCAGCACATGGGGACAATCTGGTGGTGGCCTACGACGAGGAGCACGAGGACATAAAAGAATCTTTGGAATATTGCACTAGGGGAATGGCTAATGTAGTGTTAGCTTATGATGAAGCAAGTGATAAAGATATGGAGGACGCATATAGAGTTGAAGGTGAGGAAGTGGACCAAGCTATAGAATACTGTGCAGATTTAAAATCCCCAAAGTTTGCCTGGTTCTTCGACCAGGTAGGGATGCCAAAGGAAAGTAGATGGAGATAACCCAGGAAATCCTTGATATTGTGAGGAAGAACGCAGTCCCTTCGCTGAGATGGAAGGGACCCATGGCCAGGTTGGTAAAGAGGTTTTATCAGAGATAATTTTCAGCGATGCAGATAGGTCCGTAAGACTCCCTCATAATAGACCACTATATGTGACTGTCTGCATCAGCGGAGTTAGATTTGCAAGCTCTCTTATGGATGGGGGATACTCCATCAATATCATGCTAATCAACTCTTTCCATGCAGCTAATATTCTAGATGAAAGGTTAGTCCCCATGTCGTTGGTGATTTCGGGTTATGATAACTAGTCTTCCAAGTCCATTGGCTATGTGAACGTTGGGATTGTGATGGGAAATCTGAGTTCCCACATCAAATTCCACGTGATAGAGAGTGAAACTTCCTACCATCTATTGATAGGAGGGGTGTGGATGCAAAACTAAGGGTTAGTTTCTTCAACGTATCACCAATGCGCTAAGGCAAATATCAAGGGAACGGAGGTGACCATTAAAGCTACGAAGAGGCCCTTCGCTGCTAAGGAAGCCCACCTGGTAGATGCAGTGTTTTACACAGAATTAGAGGAGGATGTCCAAGTCCTAATGAGAAGAATGGAGGGAGCGTGGTTTCCCTCGTTCAGAAAAATAATGGGGGCCTTGAATGAACATAATAAAGAAGTTGCGAGCAGCAAAGGGTGATGGAAGAAGAAGCCCTCCAGGTGGTCCCTCTCCACCAAAACGTCTCAAAGAAGCTCAAAGATAGAATGAAGCCCAGGATGGATCCAACGGAGCATGAGGTCCAATGACAAAGTGTGCTGAGTCGATTTTCGTGAGGAAGAGTTACTGAGGCTTCTAGAGAGAAGAAGAGGAAGGAAGTTGCGAATACCAGTAGACAGTGAAAAAGGTTATTACCGAAGAAGGAAAGGTGGTTTATCGATAATAATGGTATGAACGGGAGACCGAAGAAACTGATAATGAGGCTGAGCCGATATATGAGTGCTTTTTGGTGGATCAATGGGGGCAATGTATGGTGATAGACAACTCCAACATACAGGACTTTTTGGAAGATGTCGTCGAAGAACCAGACTATATAGAAGATCAACCAAAACCACAAGCACAAGAGATAGAACAGTTGACCCTGGCTAAAAAGGGGGAGGATCCAAGGCTCATATTCATTTCGAAGGATCTCAGTAAGGAGAAATGAGAGGCCTTGATTAAGTTGATTCGAGAGTTCATAAACATTTTTACGTGGAAGTACACAGAGATGGAAGGACTGGATGAGGAAGTAAGCTTCCATAAGTTGAATGTGATACCTTCAGCCATTCTGGTGAAACAAGCAACAAGAACGTATAGCCTGAGTTAGACTTAAAGATCAAGTAAGAGGCCCAATGCTTACTGACGGTAGGTTTCATCAAACCGATACAGTACCCACTCTGGCTATCTAGCATTGTCCCAGTGGTTAAGAAAGATAAAAATCAAATACGAATCTGTGTGGATTTCAGAGACTTAAATAGGGCTTGCCCTAAGGATGAGTTCCCTCTACCCTCCATCGATAGCCTGATAGATGCAACGGCTGGTCATGAGATGTACAGCTTCATGGATGGGTATGTAGGGTACAACCAGATCAAGATGGACCCCACAGATGCAGAGAAAATGGCGTTTAGAACCCCATTGGGCAACTTCATGTACAAAGTAATGCCGTTTGGACTCAAGAATGCTGGGGCTACTTATCAAAGAATAATAATGGCCATTTTCCATGAATTCTATCACAAGTTTGTGGAATTTTATGTGGATGATTTGGTCATCAAATAAGGAAGGAGGATTCCCATCTAAGCGATCTGAGGAAGGTTTTTGCTCGATGTAGAAAGTATAAGCAGAAGACGAACCCACTAAAATGCGTCTTCAGAGTAACCAGTGGAAAGTTTTTAGGTTATGTGGTTGATCGAAAGGGGGTAAAGATGGACCAAGATTAACAACGAGCAATCTTGGAGATGCCCAGTCCAAGAACAGTGAAGGAGCTGAAGAGTTTCCTTGGTAAAGTTTCCTACCTTAGGAGATTTGTGCTTGGATTGGCCGAAGTGACGCACCCATTGATGCAACTTTTGTGAAAGAACACAATATTTAAGTGGGAGGAGATACAATAGGAGTCTCTTATTGGGCTGAAAAAGCTGCTCGTTTCACCACAGACTATGGTTCCCCCAAGGGCAGGAATACCATTGTAGCTATACCTCACATCCACCATGAGGTCCGTTGGCACTCTATTGGCACAAGAGATTGAAGGGCAAGAATGTCCAGAGTACTACCTCAGTAGAATCATACATGGGCCAGAGGTCAGATATAGTAGCTTAGAAAGGCATTGTTTAGCCTTAGTCTTTGTAACACAAAAACTTAGACATTATATGCTATCTTTAACAATTCATATTGTAACTAGATGTGAAACTATTAAGTATTTGCTGGAAAGAACTATATTGATTGGTAGGGGAGCTATGTGGTTCATCATTCACTCAGAATATGAATTGAAGTGCGTGGTTCCCCGCGCGATCAAGAGCCAGGCATACGTAGATCTTTTGGCAATCTTCCCCTCTGGGACGTTTGAACTACCTAAAGAAAGTATTCCAGGAGACGACTTGCAAGCCAACCATGTAGATGCAAACGATGAAGAATGGACGATGTAGTTCATTGGATCTTCGGCCGAAAAAAAAGGAGGAGCAGGGGATATTATTTCAAAAGGAATGGAGGAGATTTTTCTTTCCTAAAATTTAGATTTCCCTTGTTCCAACAATAAAGCGGAGTACGAAGCTTTGGTACTGGGGTTATTGGAGGACCTTCGAAGGGGAATTCATTTACTTTGCATCAAAGATGATTCGAATTTGGTGATTCAGCAAGTGAATGGAGAATATGCGTTGAGTCACCTAAATCTGGCACCATACAGAATAATCATTCAGAGGCTTCTCATCCAGTTCCATCGGACCAAGATCAAGAGACATCCCCAATGATGAACCACCATCCAGACGCTTATGCCACCATTGCTTAGAAGATGGTCATGAGAGATGATACAACTACAGTTGTGATCCAATCAAGAATATCTCCCTCGGTAGTACAAATAATTATGTCGATGGAGGAGGACGCTGACTGGAGGGGAGAGATCAGAAAATAACTGGAGTACAAGGAAGAGCAATGGAACTGAGGGAACTAAACCAATATTTTACAAACCAAGGAAAGCTTTACTTCATAAATGTAGGAGGGTGGTTGTCAAGATGCATCGGCCCTGAAAAAGCAGGGCAGAGGTTGAAGAAAACACATGAAGAACACTGCGAAACAACTGAGATACCTCTTTATAGGAGAATTCAAAAGGAGAGATATTTTTTGCCTAGAATGAAACAGGATGCAGCAGAGCTACAACGAAAGTGCGATAAATGCTTACTATTCTTCGAGGCAATGGAATGTCATTTCGTTGAAACTTAATCAGACTGGAGACAGCCTTATATTGACTTCATTAAAGATGGAGTTATCCCCATAGAGAAAATTGATGCGATGGTACTCAAGTGAAGGTCCCTGAGGTTCTACGTTCAGGAGGGGCAACTTTATCGAAGGGGCTACTTCAACAGACCATTGCGTTGCATCATGAAGGAAGAAGAAGCCAAAGTCCTCAAATAAGAGCACGTTCCAGCTCACATAGGGGGGCCAAGTTGTATGATCATCCGATGACGTTGGGGTATTATCAGCCAACGATGGAGAAGGACTCCGCTGAGTTCGTTAGAAAATATAAGGCTTACCAACTTCATCAAAATATGATCCATGCCCCATCGGTGGACCTAAGTTCCTTGGCAACGCCTTATCTTTTTCTCATAGGCGTTTGACCTTGTAGGGGTAATACATCCTTCTTCGAGGGGGAAGATATGGATACTAGTAGCAACGGAGTGCTGTACAAAGTGGGCTGAAGCGATACGACTAAAAAGGGCAACAGTAGGGGTAGTGAGCAACTTCATTAGAGAATACATCATTTACCATTTTGGGATTCCAAAGGTTATTCTCTCAGATAATGGAACCCCCTTTGTTAATTCAGAGGTAACAATGCTCACATACAAGTACTCCATTATTCATCATACTTCAACAGTGGCATACCCAAGGGAAACGATCAAGTCGAAGCAACTAACAAAACCTTGGTTAATATTCTGGCTAAAACGATGGAGGATTTCCCAGGATTGTGGGATGAGAAGATACCGGCTGTAGTGTGGGCCTATCGAACAACCAAGAGGAAGCCCACGGGGTATACTCCATTCTCCCTTATTTATGGGGCTGAGTCGATTCTCCCGATAGAGTTGGAAGTCCCCTCTTCTCGATATGCCTCGTGAAGTAGCATGCTCCTTTAGAACAAACATGTGCAGTTGGAAGCGTTAGATGAACACAGAGATAATGCGATGCAGCACTTTCAAATGTATATGAGGTAGCTTTCTAGGACATACGACAACTTGGTGAGACCAAGGAAGTTTTTAGAGGGAGACCTCATTTTGAAGGCCGGAGTGAAGCACATCAAGGGGCTTTCTCTACCTAAGTTTGCAATAAATTGGGAGGGATCTTTCATTATAAAAGAAGCTCATGAATCAAGTTATTGCTTAATTTCTAAGATGGAAGAAGACAAGCCATTCAAAATTAATAATAAATGGTTGAAAGTCTATCATGTGTAAGAAATTAAGTTTAGACCATCATTGTATCTAGATGTTATTATGAATATACATTTGTTTTTTATGTATATTATTGCAACTCGAGTGGAGATGGAAGAATTGTAGAACTCCATAATATACATAAACAATGACAACACAAAGAAATGGCATGGGAAAACATATATCTTTTTCATTCATTCACAAACTTTGGGGAATTACAAAATTGGGAGCTACTTCCCAATAATTACATAAGAAGAAAAAGAAAAATTTATACAAAAGCTCATTAGCCTAAGAGGAACCACAGGTCTGGAGCAGAGAAAAAATTATCAGGCAGGCTCGAAGAAGCTGCTAAGCAAGACTGTTAGGCGTTAATAGAAACCTCCAAACTCATTTTACGCTTTTGTATGCTCGATAAGGAGTTTCTCTTGTTTCAACTTTGCCAGATGCATAGCTTCTTTAATGTCCTCTACCTCCTTATTGGCAGCTTCAAGCAGAGGTTCTAGCTCAGCCAACTTAGCTTCCTCATCCCGTTAATCCTCTCGATGTTTCCGCAATAGTTCCCTCTGACTATCCCGTCATTGGCTCTTCAAAGTCTTTAAATGCGCAATCAACCAGTGAAAACGGAAGCCATCTCGATCCAACTCACTCAGATAGCCCAGGAATTGGTTCACAAGAGGTCTTGTAACGTTCGTGGTAAGAGTGTTGCCGATATCAGAAATAATGATCACTATGCCTTAAAGCCTATGGCTCATCATGGGGATGTTGGAATGCAGGCCATCCACAGTAAAATTTTCATTATGGTGGCTTTCAATCTACTCAGTTACCAAATGATGGCTGCCAGGCATTTGAGGGGGAACAACCATAAGGCAAAAGTCGTGAGGAGCTAAGTTAGGCAAAGGAAGCTCACAACCAGATTCTCTATCAGCAGTAGCACCAGTCATGGAACCTTGGTCATCGTGGCTAAAATCTTCTGAAACAGCGGGTTCCCGATGGGGCGAGACAATGGGCAAAAGAACTGGTGGAGATTTCTCTCCCACCGAAAAAGATTCACGTGTAACCTGAGAACAGGTAGAAGAAACAATGAGTTAAGACAAAAATCTTAACAAGTGTTTTCATTGCTAATTCATCGTTATAGGTGGAGTTTGCGAAAAAATCTTAACAAGTGTTTTCGTTTTTAAGTCACCGTTATAGGTTGAGTTTGTGAAAAATCTTAACAAGTGTTTTCGTTGTTAAGTCACCGCTATAGGTAGAGTTTGCGAAATATCTTAACAACTGTTTTCGTTGTTAAGTCACCATTATAGGTGGAGTTTGCAAAAAATCTTAACAAGTGTTTTCATTATTAAGTCGTCGTTATAGGTAGAGTTTGTGAAGAATCTTAACAAGTGTTTTCGTTGTTAAGTCACCGTTATAAGTGGAGTTTGCGAAAAATCTTAAAAAGTGTTTTCATTATTAAGTCACCATTATAGGTGAAGTTTGAAAGTTTGAGAAATGAAAGTTTGAAACTAGCAAAATACCTCAGCAGTGGCTGGAGCAAGAATGGGAGTCACCAAGGAGGCCATAACGACGGGAACTGTTGGGGGTAGGATTATTTCCTCACAGGTCCCAACGGCACCCTCAACCAAAGCAACCTCAACGTCAGGAAAAGCTCCTTCACCAGAAAAAGGTACCAAGGCCAATATAAGAGTCTCACTTAAAGAGGACGTTTGACTTCCAAGTGATGCCCCAACATTGGTGGATGCAGAAGAACCACCACGCTGGGCAGAAATATCAACCCTGGCCTCGAGAATACGCAGACCACCAAGAGAAGAGGGTGGGGCAAGATCTAAAGAAAACTGCAAAAATGAAACTAAGTGTTAAAAATAGGGAATAAGTACAAAAGAAGTGAGAAATACCTCTAAGGGTTACTTACCTCAATTATGGCACCGACTAGGGGAACTACAGCTAGGGGTCTCATCAACACAGCGAGAAGACGAATCTTAGCTAAAAAATACATCATTTCGACCTAAGGAACCCCAACATATTAAAGTTCAGCAAGATTAAACATAAAAAGGGGTGGAAGAGAGAAAATACGCCAGACCTAATAAGTGATTGATAGTGTTAACTCGGGGGAACTTTCTACAGCTGGAACGATGGGCAGAAGAACCTCGGGCTGAGGTGATAATTCAGAAGAGACTGGGGGAGTTGTCTCTAATCGAGAAGAGATGCCCACAGACTCAATGGAATCACCCCCCGCAGCAGCATCCTTCGCACCTTATAAGGCCGAACGGCGGGAGTAAGTAAGCCCGGTCATGGGGGAATGGGGAGGAGTTACAGCGGTCTGAGAGTAACCAAAACGTTCCCCCACGAAAGGGCTCATGGGGGGGCTGGGTCTTTCTTCTTCAACCTCCTGCACCAAAGTTGTTAAGAATTAAATAGATGCATCTCACCTTAGAAAAATGGGAGTAATAATAACAACACACATACATACATACCTCGAATCCAGAGGGAGAACGGGAGGATATAACCACTGGTGAAGGAGGAGAGGAGGAAATAACAGAGGGAGCTAAGGGAAGATGCACATTTGGAGTTCGTTTCCTCTGGGACTTGGTACCCAGAGTCTTCTTCCTTGTACCCGCAACACCAGCACTTCGAGTAACCTTTGAACTCTTCTTTCTCTTTGACCCTTGTTCCGTTGGATCAACCAAGATAGTGGGGAAGGCAGTAGAAGGAGGAACGATGGGAGCGCTTCGTTGAAACTTAGCATTTATTTGTGCCACCTCAGCCTGAACTTGCCTTCTCAACTCCTCACTCATTTTCTGCAGACATGGGAGGAGGAACGGAGGCGATGGGAAATGCCTCCAAACGATTTTGAGTCTGAGTTTGAGACTTGGACTTTGAGGAAGTCCCACCCTTGGACTTCCTAGTCTTTTTGGTTGGTGGTTGAGAAGTCCCTTTTCTAGAGACTACCTCGGTTAAAACCCCTTCACCAGAAATGCCTCCAGAAGGAGCAAGATGTTTGGGTGTTGGGGCTTTTTTGGACTTCGGGGTAGCAACAGGAATCATGGAGCAATGTGGAAGAAGCTTAGTGGGAGGTTCCTTGGGGGGTTTTCTTATAGGGAACTCAATCCCAAGAATGGAATTACCTTTCAACCCTAGTGCCAGGGCAGAGAACGAAAGAACTGGGGAATACACGGGATCCCCCTAGATAAACTCAGAAATTTAGGTCAGCTGTCTCAACCAGTACTTTGTTGAAAATTGGGGGGTCATATCCCCTTGCCTCGTGATGCTTGAAATGGTGACTCGCCCAGCCATTGTAGAACTTACCCCCCACGCAGCAGTAGATGAGAACACGGAACAGGCCTCGCTAAAAGAGACTTTGGGGTAAGATAATTGGAAAACTGGGCGAGGAGCCCCTGATCAAAATCGAATTGACGGTTGCATCAATTAGGATTATAATGCTCACTGGTGTATCCCCACTAGGTGTAGGAACGAAGGTACCCCGGTGAAAACAGAAGGACCACAACTAGCAAAGGGTCTTCAATAATGAGGTCCAAAGTAGTTGCCTGGACCACCCTTGCTTCATGTTTTAAAAAAACCCAAGTATGGAGGAAAGCCTTCTCTCCGTAAGGCCACATCAAAAAAACTCCCAGGTTGATCAATAACAGAGGTTAACTCCTTTCGACTTCTTTTCTTCTGATAAACGAAGGAGCGTGGAGGCAGAATTGCTTCCCCCGAAGGAGGGCGATTGGTTTTAGCTGCTACAGAAGGGAAATGAACATAAAGAAAGATCATCAGAAGGACAAAATTGGCAAAGTTGGCCAGGTTATAACGATCAAGAGATCGTTCCATGTCAAAAAGGATTCTATCAAGCCATGTGTAGAGTGATCCCAGGGCAATTATAGCCAGAGGAAGCTTGATAGCCCGGGCCAAATGGAGGAATATATTGATGAGGTCCCTTTGAGGTTGGTCGTTAGGTTTCCCCATTAAAAGGAAATGAGAGAGAATGATAAGGATGTAGGCAAAAAGTTCCGGCGATATACCTTGACCAGGGGAATCCTCAGAAGAACCACCTTCAGAAGGATCCTTGAAGAAATAGTTGATGAGAGGAGTGAAAGTGGCTTTGTTTGAAGAACTGAAGCACCTTCGACATATACGGTCCAACTCTATTAGTAGACTCCTGGGCATCCAGGGCCTCATCCGAATAGGGCTCATGGCATGTTTCCTCAAGGCCCAGAAGCTCACACACATCTTCCAACGTTATTATAAACTCACCCCACACAGTAATGAAGGTATGAGTAGTAACGTTCCAGCGAGATACCAGGACAGGAAGGGCAGCATTATTCTTGGACAGAGTAAACTCACCAAAGCACTTGGCCCGATGAAGCCCAATTTTGGTAAGGGTGTCAGCATGGGAACTCTGCATGCAGAAGTTTAAGGCAGCGAAGTGAGCTAGAGAGACTCCAGGCCCTTCGAATTCAATATGGGACCACAAGAAGTCCCCTCTCTCAAGACGAAATCGAAGAGTACCCTCTAGGGGAGAAAGCCCCAGTCAGCAACACTTTCATCTTCATCACCAAGCATCATGGCATCATACTTAGCATTGAAAAATCAAGTCTTGCAAAACCCAGCAAAATCATCACCCTTACCGAATATATGGGATCGGCGATAAAAGCGCAACTGGTCCTGGCAGGCGACAGTCAAAGAGGTGGCAGTAGAGGTGGTGGCAACAGGGGTGGCAGGTGGAGCATTGATGGCAGACGTGGTAGGATTGCTTGAGGAGGCCATTGAAGATGGCAGTGAAGTACAAGAAAATCTTAGAAAAGGCACCAGAGAAGTAACAATGGAGTGGCTAGAAAGTGAGGATGATTGCAGAGGAAAGGAATGAGCAGAAAAGCTTGGCAATAATGGAGTTTGGGCAGAGTTTCTCTCTCTAAAGTAGATGGGAGTTTAAAGAAGACGAATAAAGGAGAAGTGTATTGAAAAATAGATGTTTGAAATCTTTTAACCCGTCTTTTGACTTTCCCACCACCACACATGCAAAGCCGCCTATAACCATTTCAAACAGACATATGGCACTTCATGAAGTGTCCTGGCAGTTGAAAAGACAGCGCCACGTCATTAATAAAGTGACGCATGGGGAATAGAAAGGGCTTCCTTCTTAGGTAAGTTTGAGTTTTGGTGCCAGAATTTTTGTCAGGCATATCCAATAACTCCAAACGAATAAACTGTCCCAACGGTCCAAAAAGCTACGATGTCCCCTCGCCACAAGTCCAAGCGTTGTTTAAATTTTGACTCATCTAAATCAGGGAGAATTTCTAGTTTTTCGAACATGGCGAAACGTTATAAGGGAGAATTTCACAAGTCTCAACGATAGGGGCAGTCCTAACAAAAAACTCACTACCTACAACTATACTCCACAACAGTACAAATGGGAGAATTTCACTTCCCCAAAGTCAAAATGAGTATTTGAGAAAGTCAGGAGGTCTATCGGGAGAATTTTAAATAGTCAAGCCAGAACGGTTGAAACTCGGTAACAGGAAAAAGTTACGATGTCCCTTTGCCAAAGAGACAATAAGCCGCAGCGCTTCGACTCAGTTACATCGGGGAGAATTTTAATTATTCCTGGAGGCATTAAACGCAGTTGGTTGCAATAAAGGAAAAGATGCCAGAATCTTTTCACACAAAAAAGGTTCATCGAATTGAGAAGTCTTTCGTGCAGACATTTCTTATTTCCATAACAAATCTCTTTATGAAGGGGCAAATGTAGAGGGGGATTGAAGGTAATCATGAGATTAGAGATAATCCTCCCATTAACAACAGTGTTTAGGATTATGGCAGCGAGGCACCTCAGCATGGCAGCTCAGCGAGCCAGCTCAAGTGTGGCAGCTCAGCATGGCAGCTCAAGCATGGCAGCTCAGCGTGGCAGCTCAAGCATGGAAGCTCATAGTTTAGCTTGTTGTGTTATATAGTCACATTGTATCTTTGTTTATATTGATCATGGGCTATAACGATTATAATGATGTAATGAGTATAATGATTTTTAGTGTGAGGTCGAACGGTACTCGCGAGAGACCATGCTTGGCAGGGCCTAGGAGAGCTTTCATGCTCTATCGAACGAACTCACCATGTAAACTTCAGAGGGACTTGGTTTGGAGAATTAAAAAGTGAGGCACCTTTGGGGATTGCCCTAACCATCTTAGATACACTTGGTAAAACACCAAAAGATCCTGACCGTAGAACCCAGGGCGGAACAGTCTTGAGTTCCATCGGGTGTTGAGTTGTGGACCAAACAATCCTCTACTTAATGTCACATCTACTGTAGGTGATGTCACTAGCCAGCTAGACAATGTCAAATCTTCACTTGAGTAAACTTCCGTGTATTTGGGATTGTGAGACAGTTGGTGAGCCACCTCTGTGACGACAGCCACCTGACACACAGTGGTTAGGCAAAAGGCATGTCTTGGCATTTAATGTTTATGACGTGTAGCTAACTAGGGCATCAGGCATTTGTTTATGACATAAAGTATGAGGGATGTATTTCATAATTATTAATGACTGAGTTACCTCAGGAGTGGTGTGGGGGCAATTTAAGGACCCTAACCACCACTGGGGAGAGGATCTTCTTTTTGAGAGTTCAAGGGTTATTACTAGAGAGAATATACATCAGAAAGAGATTTATAACAAACCAGAGAGTTTACTCACCCACCATTGTCATTTATTACGAAGCTCTAATACTTGACATAGATTCTTGAGGGTGGTTTGGGGTGATTGGATGCCTGCCAAGGTATATCTAGGGTCCTTACTTCTCTCTCCCTCTAAATGAGTTACTTCTAAGTTTGTTATTATCCTTTGAGTTATACACGAGAGATTTGGGAGTTCAAACTGAGTTTATCTTCACTAAATTGTTTTTGTGTGTCTTGTATCAATAGTGTTGCTAGTCAACTTATCATTACTGTACTCAAAAGGGGTTACGCCTCCATTCGATATAAACTACCCTCTTACAGGATCCATACCCACTTCAAAGAGGTCTGAACCCGAAAACCCCAACTCCGACCCATTTCATCCAAAGAATTTTGTCCCCATAGCCATTTATCCTTTTATCCATACCAACACCCATTTCCTTTCTTGCCAACATAACCCGATTCTGTCATTGACCAAACAAATACAAAACCATAAATAAAAAGAACCCCCACATGTGTTATGTGTTCCTTTCGACTCATTTCTAAAAATACCCCCAATTTATTCACACTCTCACATTACCTCACACCTTTGCCATGCACTTGTTCTCAACCCATACTCACTATTATCGCTACCCAATACACCCCTTATCTCCATGTACACTATATAAGAAGACTCAAGGCCATTTAAAGACCAATCTAGAAACCCATCTAGGGTTTTAGAGAGAAGAAAGAGAGAGTTTAGAGTAGAAAAATAAATTAGGTTAGACTAGAATTTTTATTTTATTTTTTTATATAGTGAGAAAAAATAAATTGTTGTAAGGATCAATTTGAGTGTATTTCTTTATGTAATTTTGGTTGGATCATTCAAATTGAGGGTTGCAAATTTAATCACAAAGATTGGATTTTAATTACGCATCAAGAGATTGGGTTTGATTGTTCTCTTATCTTCTATTATATTTCATTGCCATTGATTATTTGTTCATCATGTTTAATATCACGCTAGGCTAATTCCCCTTTCAAAGGGTGGGGTGAACCCTTATTTAATGTTATTTTGATTTAATTAGTTTGATTATTTGAAAATTCTCTTTGAAATTTAATTTTGATCCTTCACCTTTAAATTTACGCCTCGAGAGGGGGTAAATGATTTTCAAAAGAAAACTAAAATTCGAGATATAATACCCATTTTAGATTCGAACTAGAGATAAGAATTTCTTAAGTGTGATATTATTCCTTGAATTTCAACTCTAAATTTTATTTTCTAAGATTTACATAAATTTTAATTAATCGATCTTAGCGAGTGATTAATTAAAAGGAGTGTGAATCTAATTTTCTAGAGTTGTGGGGGATTGAACTTAATTTTCTAAAAGGTTACTATTAAAATTACATTTGTAATTTTGATATTAATTTGGGAGAATTTAAATAATTAAATTATTTAGTTAGAATAGCTAGAATTTGTGGTGTAGTCCCACTCCTTGATTCTTCTTAAATTTATTTACCTCACTTTATCCCTTATTTTAGTGTTAGTTTTTGTTCATTTAGTTTAGTCACTTTCATTCACACACTTTTATTTTAGTTGGTTCTTATTTAAGTTAGTTCTTAGATTAAATTCACCTTAATCTCAAAAATTATTTTAATACTAAAAAAATAGAAAAGGAAAAATTCCCAAAAAGAAAATAAACAAATGAATTACATGCCTCCCTTCTATGTTTCACCCTTGGATTTGGATTAATACCTCACTTACCACTATATTATAGTTTGTTATATATTTTTGTAGGTAACTGAGATTTTTTATTAGAAGAGCTTTCAAACGACGACATACAAAAAGTATCTCCATCAAATGGTGTCGTTACCAATCTTTGGAGCTTGAAGCATTGGAGAGGATTTCCTATTGGTGATTCATTTGTATTGCACGCTTCATTTTTCATACCATTTTTCATTTTTTTAGAAGGCTTGTATTAGGTTTTCTTTATTTTTGGCTTGTATTGCGGTGCTTAGAGACACCATGTTATTTTTCATTTTAATTTGTAATAATTGAAGAAAAGCGTGATAGGAAAATCGGACAAGGTATATAGAGGGCATCCACGGCGATGAAAAGAAGCCTCTCTACTTTGGGTAGGTAGGTCTCTCTGGACTGACTGATATAGGTGATATCTCCCCCCGATCGACTCAAATCGTTCATCAGCCCACGGTGTAAAAATCATGGGAGGTACATTTCTAAAACCCTCGTGCATCTCCTGTCAGCAAGCCAATTTTTGTGTGTGATTACGTGCTCTTGTGTGATTTTATTCTCCCATTATTTTCCGAATGGTGTGATGAATTAAATTACTAAGACCTACATCCGGTCATTTACGAGAAGGAATTTCATCACCCGACTCACTCGCTTAACAATTGAGTGCTACCCTAGCTATCATTAAATTTAAAATCAATCAGCTAGGTAGCCCAATAGGAGAACATTTTTGCAACGACAATCACTAAGATAATTTGTGTGATTTTTAGATCCCGCGGACTTCACTAAAATTTGACTACCCCTTTCACTAAATTTAAAGATAAAAATTTTCTATGTGCTAGTTAGGAATCCTCCTTGACTTGTGTGTGTCCAATTCAATTTTTCGGTAGTCAATTTTAGTGAGTTCGTCCAAAATCAAGAGTCCACCTATTTTCTCTGCTCTTTTCTTCCTAAAAAAATCCAAAAATATTTTCTTTCATTTTTATAATAATCCACAAAAATATTTATCTCCTCATGGTCGAAGAACGTCCTTTACAGGATTACTTTGGCCATTTCTCATTTTCTCAAAGCATGTTTTATCTCTCAACCACACCGTTGATACCCTTGCATCGTCCACGCACGCATTTCACATTCCATCGCCTTTGATGACAAGTATCAACCCGTCACATGCTTCTCCATGCACATATTGCTTTCACGCCGATCACTTGTCCTATGAGTGCCCGTATATTCCTTATTCTTCTGAACCCACCATGGACTAAGTGTATCTATATGACACTATTTGGGAACCCACCGCAGTCTTTTATCATGATGTATCCAATCCCGAGTGGTGTGAGTACCCATCCTATTCGTGGAGGCCTGATCACCCTCCTAAGCAATATGAATCCCAGCCCGATGTTGTGGATCCTCACACGTTCCAACAGTTGTCATGGCAGTCAAGTGAACCCCACTGCGATTAGTTCCCTCACTATGCACCCAATGCGAATCAACCTTTTGCCTCTCACGGAGATGCTTCTCCCGTGTATAACCAACTTGACCCCGTTCCCCACACTTCCTTTGAGTATTCTCCATATAGTCCAGTCCATAGCGCTTTGTGTCCACCTCAACCACCACCACTACCCATTGCTTCACCACCATCATCCACCTCCGCTCCCAAAAGATTTTTGCAAAAGTTTATCATTGATTAAGTGCAAGCCACTCAAATTCAAAATGAAGCCCTCAAACGGATTGAACAGCGATTGAATGAAATTGAGTGTGAGCGAGATTCGGACTTCACCCCAAGTCAACCCGTTGTTTCCCCCATATGGAGTGATGATGCGTCGTATTGTGCCACTAATTTTGAGTGTGACCAGCCTTACCAACCTGAGAATCTCGACGTTGTGACCATTCCGTGGTCCGGGCCCCAAGTCGATAATTGTGTTGACTTACCTTTCATTAGTGAGACTAGTTTTCTCTCGTCATATCCAAATGAACCCGCACTTAAGGTTCACATTCCTTTTCCTGTCGAATCCAAAATAATACTCGAGTCTACACCTATTGAGCCCATTATGTGTGTTCCCGAGGAACAAATTCATTATATGTTAGCTTCGTCTATGAGTGCTCACTATTTTCTTGAGATCGAATCTGAGATGGTTTCTACCTCTACGGATATGGATATTGTTCCATCACGCTTGGCTCACTTTGAGTCATTTATTAATGTTGATTCTTCTCTCTCATATTTGGATGCCTCGTTAGATATTCTTGTCCAGAAGTTGACCACTCCATCTTTCGATACCACAATCTTTAGTGAGTATTCCTTTACTCCTCCGGATGAGTGTGTGTCCCCTACACTTAAGTTAGGTCATCTTCCTCCTCCATTTATCCCACTCGATCCACCGTTTATCCCACCCAACCCACCCATTGTCCCTTCCACCCCACCGCCTGGTTTGGATCTTGATTTTACGCCATTCATGTTTCCATCGACATTTTTAGATCCTTACCTAAAACCATCCACCTTCCACGAGAGTATGTGGTTCTACTCTCTACTTCTGTGACACCGATCTTGTTACTCTATGCCCGATACTCTCTTGCGGTGTTGATTTTTTACATCGGCATCTCCCTGGCGTGTCACGATGCGACCATTATCATCGCCTATTCATAGAACGGTTGTGTGATTTTTATAAGGCTCACCCCATTCCACTTACTACACCTTTTTGCCTTCCTCACCAATTAGAGCATCATGCTTACAGGGCCCTTGTTGCCCTCAACTTTAGGCTCAATGAGGCCTATGATCGATGCTTAATCACCCATGCCTTATCCCCTATACCCTACTTTCCACTCGCCCATGGTCCACCGATGCTTTGCATCGTGTGATGCACTTTTCCACACAAATTCATTGACCCCTTTAGCCTTTATCCAACAAGACTGATGCTTCAGTCTTTATTGGGGGTGATTATCATCACCTAATTTTTTTTGTCACCCCGCACTTTCATCGATCTTATCTTTAGGGTGAGAATGGTTCGGTCTGGCTGAAGATATTAAACTTAGCGCTACCGGGAGGCAACCCGTTGTTTTTAGTATGAGTCTCATCTTGTTTGGGGGTGGTGTTTCACACCACCCAGTGCTTTACAATGTTTATAGACTATTACGCATTTTTATCTTATCATTTATTCAGGTTCCATCTAGGATTCATCTACCCACTTCATTAGCGGTTGATTCTGGTAATCTCTTTTCTCCCTTCTGCTCTGAATTTTAAAAATCATTTTACTTGACATCGAGGATGATGTTCCTTTTTATTTGAGGTGTGGAATTTTAACAAAATCGTACCTCTTTTGAAAATTTTTTATTTTTAAACCTGATTTTTAAAATTTTCGTGCAGTTTCTATCATCTCACTCACTGATGTGAATTTTCTATCATCCATCTTTTTAAGTCTTGGAATCTATCTATGTGATTTATTTTTTTCTATAGATTATGAAATACATAACAAGGCATTTTGCACTCTGAATTTATAGACTCAACAAAAATTTGCGTCCTTATCACGTCACTACAGTTTAGAGTTGAAGAGTATTATAATTCTCAAGAGAACCTTAAGGATCACTAGTAGAGATGTTAGCTTGTGAGATTTGTGCCTTTCACCTTTCAGAGTGTTTTACGCAATCTTCGATTGATTCAACTTCTTTTGGGTTCGCATTTAATTCATTGTATGATCTCATTATTCTTCATTAAAATTTGTCTTGATCACTGAGAACGACATCACATTCGAGTTGTAAGAAACACGTGTCTTGAAATTTGTCCCAATCACTAGGTTTTCACCCATTCACTTAATCCATTACCTTCCCATATTCCTTCATATTCCATCTTCACATTTATTCCCCTTATCACCCATATACCCCACTCCATCTATATATCATCCACCAATTTCTATTTGAAAATGAGTGTTTTCAAATGTAAAATGTCTTTAAGTGTTGAGAGTATTAAAAAAATAGAGAAAAAAAGAGAGTTTGTAGTCAAGCCTTGTGAAATAAAGGCATTTTGTGCCTAAAATGCTATACACTCTTCTCAGGCATCCATCACCCATCCTACCCTACTTAATCTCATGCCATCCTTCCCATTTCATTTTCCCATCGTCCATAAACATCCATATTCTTCTAGGCGTTCGGACAAATGAAAGTCAACGTGGTGAATAACTCGACGTTCTCACTATAGTGATTAGCATTCTTTCATAAGATTAGTTTTTGCTAGAATGTTCGTTCTTTCTTATATGTGTGTGAGACTTTTGACCTTGCTTACATTTACTCACCTCCTCAAACACAAGAGCGATACACTTACCCAAATCTCGTGAGTTCGTTTGAGAGAGCTATATCCGTGAGATTTAAAGTTGAAGTGTTGATTTCGAAAAGGCAATTTAGAAATTACTCTTATGATGCTCGACCCGTTTTGACTGATTTACACTTCACACGTTGAGTGTTAGGAAGGATGTGCCTTGAGTATTTATAGCTAAACTTTTTATGCAATTCTAGCTTGTATTTCTCAAAACATTTGTCTCATGATGGATTGTGCGATTATTCTACATCTAAAAAGAGATTGATCGTCATTGACAAATAAAGAATTTTGTGGGTATATTCCTTGCAAACCCTCACGAAACAAAACTCGTCCTGTAGGGTAACCTATAGGTTTAAAGGCTTGTTGCACATGCTAAATGCAATCGCAAGTGCCCGCGAAAGTGGTACACTTTTGGTTTCTTATCTTTCTCTTTCTCTATATATTTTGCTCGAGGACTAGCAATGTTATGTTTGGGGTGGTGTGATAAGCGCCCAAAAGTGTACATTTTAGGCCCCAAATAGATGTATTTTAGTTGTTAATTCTCGATAAATTGGGTTTTATATGCGTAAATGTTAATGTGCAGGCTTGATCATCGTTTGCGGAGTTCAAATGCTTATTTCAAAGCAAATGTGCGATTAATGGAGCTAAATCGCCATTCATGTAGCCTTATCCTAGCCCAAACCGGGCCCAAACCGAACTCGAACATCGTGTGTGTCTAGTTTGTACTTTTATTATTTTTTAAATTTTTTTTATTTTGAGTCGTTTTATTTTTAGGATTTTTTTTAGATTTATTTAGAATTTTTTAGGATTTTTTTCTAGTTTTAAATATTATTTTTTATTTAGTATAATTTTTTTTTATTAGTTTTTAATCTTTATTTTATTTTATTTTTATTAGGATTAGTTTTTAGGAATATATTTTCTAGTTTTACTAGATTTTATCTCTCTTTAGTTTTATTATATTAGGATTATAATTTTTATTTTTAACATATTTTTATTTTTGTTTTCATTTTGTGCCTTTTATATTTTTTATTTAGAATTTTAGTTTTTTTATTTTTAATTTTTATTTTTAGGGTCTTTTTAGTTTAATAGGTTTATTATTTTTACTTTCTTTTTAGTTTGATTTATTTTTAGTAGAATTTTATTTTTAGTTTAAATATTTTTATTTTTTATTTTTAAGGGTCCAAACAAAAACACACACACAAAACTAAAACACACTCACATACACTCAAATACTCACTCACCCACACACGACTCCCACACCCTTTCTCTCTCCTCTCTCCTAAACGCCCATAAGCATTCATACTCTCCTCACCTCCACCACTACTCCCCATACACCCCCATACACAAATACTCCTCACTATTCATCTTCTTCCCACCCACACATTCCCTCTCTCCACAAAACTCCATAGCCATACCCCTTTCCCCTCTCTCATTTATCCACTACCCATTATCCAAAACCCGTCGACCCAAAACATACCTCAACACCCGAATCCAAATTCAGCGAACCAGCAGTCCCATTACTCAACCCCATAAAACCAAACCCAGGTAACCCGACGATTCTCCTATACCCGAAACCCACGACATAGCAGTTACCGACCTGCTACGAAGCCCAAACCCGAACACCACCACGAACTCGAAAATCACTTGCTACGAAAACAAACCCGCCACCTGCTCATGACTAACCCGCTGTCGTGAAACCGGGTTTAACCCGAACACCTCATACCCAACTTTGGACCCCACCAACCCGGCGATCCGAACCCCATCCCACCGGACCTACTTGATCGCGATTAGCAGCCCCGCAACAAAACTGGATCTGCTATCCCCCATAAGCCGGATCCATACCCACTTCAAAGAGGTCTGAACCCGAAAACCCCGATTTCGACCAATTTCATCCAAACCATTTTGTCCCCATAACCATTTATCCTTTTATCCATACCAACACTCATTTCCCTTTTTTCCAACATAACCCGATTCTGTCATTGACCAAATAAATACAAAACCAAAAATAAAAAGAACCCTCACATGTGCTATGTGTTCCTTTAGACTCATTTCCAAAAATACCCCCAATTTATTCCCACTCTCTCATTACTTCACACCTTTGTTATGCACATGTGCTCAACCCATGCTCACTATTATCTATACCCAATACACCCCTTAGCTCCATGTGCACTATATAAGAATACTCAAGGTCATTTGAAGACCAATCTAGAAATTTATCTAGGGCTTTAGAGAGAAGAAAGAGAGAGTTTAGAGTAGAAAAATAAATTAGGTTAGATTAGAATTTTTATTTTATTTTTTTATGTAGTGAGAAAAAATAAATTGTTGTGAGGATCAATTTGAGTGTATTTTTTTATGTAATTTTGGTTGGATCATTCAAATTGAGGGATGCAAATTTAATCACAAAGATTGGAGTTCAATTACGCATCAAGAGATTGGGTTTGATTGTTCTCTTATCTTCTATTCTATTTCATTGCCTCTGATTGTTTGTTCATCATGTTTAATATCGTGCTAGGCTAAATCCCCTTCCAAGGGGTGGGGTGAACCCTTATTTGATTTTATTTTTATTTAATTAGTTTAATTATTTGAAAATTCCTTTTAAATGTTAAGTTTGATCCTTCACCTTTAAATATACGCCTCGAGAGAGGGTAAATAATTTTCGAGAGAAAATCAAAATTCGAGATATAATACCCATTTTAGATTCAAACTAGAGATAGGGGTTTCTTAAGTGTGATATTATTCCTTGAATTTCATTTCTAAATTTTATTTTTTAAGATTTATAAAAATTTTAATGAATCGATCTTAGCGGGCGATTAATATAAAGGAGTGTGAATCTAATTTTCTAGAGTTGTGGGGGATTGAACTTAATTTTCAAAAGGTTACTATTAAAATTACATTTGTAACGAGAGTTTATTTGTAATTTTGATATTAATTTGGGAGAATTCAAATAATAAAATTATTTAGTTAGAATTTGTGGTGTAGTCCCACTCCTTAATTGTTCTCAAATTTATTTACCTCACTTTATCTCTTATTTTAGTGTTAGTTTCTGTTCCTTTATTTTTGTTCAGTTAGTTTAGTCACTTTCATTCACACAATTTTATTTTAGTTGGTTCTCATTTTAGTTAGTTCTTAGTTTAAATTCACCTTAATCTCAAAAATTATTTTAATATTAAAAAAAGCAAAAAAGTCCAAAATGAAAAAAAACTAATGAATTGCATGCCTCTCTTCCATGTTTCACCCTTAGATTTTGTAAGGACACGAATTTCCAATTGAGTCCATATATAGTTTGGCTCAATTCCGGACAAAAACATTTATTCATATGATAGTATTTATTGTAATATTCTCAAGCCTATGAAGTATGTATTGAAGACGTAGCGGCAAAGAACTTAAAGCTTCATCAAAATGCCGGTTTGTGTGCCTCGTTTCTACGTCATCAATTAAGGTTCCATGCTCCCAAGGTATGAATGTAATTATATGTATATAGGAGCTTGGAACAATTTGTATTGGGTGTTAGGTTAATAAAAACTGTATTTTATTTTTCAGAAAGAATCAATTAGAAACTTAAAAAATTAGTATATAAAAGTTTATAAATGTTTCTGGGCCAAAATAGAATTTAACAAAAATTTCTGAAACTCGTTCGAAATTTCGTTCGAACGAGATTTTTCGTTCGAACCAAACTTCGTTCGAACGAGACTGCTTTCTAACCAAACTGGTCAGTCGTTAGATAAGTCGTTCGAACGACTTTCTCGTTCTAACGAGGTATCTAACGAGGTTCTAACGAGCCCAGGCTGGTCGCTCGTTAGAAACCTCGTTCGAACGACAGTCAAAGTCGTTCGAACGAGAATGCCAGGCGGGAACAGTTTTGAGCAGTTTTTTGGCAGTTTTCTCCCATGATCCCCACTTGTTTTTCAACCAACTTTTTCCAGCCTTATGAGGGACGGGAAACACATTTTTCCGTCTAACTTTTCCATCCTAATACATCTCCTAAAGAGAGTTTGAGAGATCATTCCAAAAAGGAAAATGTTCATGTTTTAAGTGTTCTTCAACTTAAAGAAAAATCTTTAAACACTTAGTTTACACCCATTGTTGTTTATTCCAAGTTCCATATATAGATATCAATTGCTTGGAGATTGTTTTGGCACCGGTTTTTCTCTACACCGAATTGAAGAGAAGTTCGTTTCATTTCTACCCATTTGGAGAAAGGCTCCATGTTGGGGTGACGGTGTGCCTAATTGCCCGATCGGTGGGAGTCCGAGACCGCGGTGGAGCTCCGTTGGTTATCCGCTAATTTGAGGTCGATACAAGAAGAAGCATCACGGCTTGAGAGGGTTCGAGTTTAGGAAGTAAGTCTTTTGTCTTGTATTTTGTAATACCGTTTTTAGTGGATTTGAGGCTAGGGCCGTCCCGAGGTTTTTTCCCGTTAGTGGGTTTTTCCTCGTATATCGCGGTGTAGTGTGACCTTGTTTATTTTATCTTGCACAATAATTTAGAACGTATGCTTTAGGTTTAATTCAAGATAAAATTGGGTTTAATTATCACACTCATTTAATTTGGGACTTAAATTAAATATTGGGTAAAATTGGTTTATTCAAGTCTCTTGCATTAATTTGGTTTCGCCTAATTTTGGATATAATTGTTAATCATGACTTAGGCAAATTTCTAGGACTTGAATTCTGTTTGTATTTGTTTCTTAAGATATTAAAACCCGGGCTTGTTTATTTTTGTTGAACCATCATCACTGATATTCGCTTCCGCATTTATTTTAATTTGAGATTATTATTTCAAACCCGGGAATCCAACCTTGGCCTTTCAAATTGGTATCAGAGCAAAAAACGATAAATTATTTCGTTAAGATCCTTTAATTTTTGGCTAAATATGGATTTTTCCCCATTTTCAAAATTTCCTATTTTTGATGGTTCTAACTACGCGTATTGGAAAGCGCGAATGAAATCGGCACTTAAATCTATCGATGAACGTGTTTGGATGTCTGTTGTTAATGGTTGGACCCCACCAACTTATTTAGTTGAAAATGAACGAGTTATCAAACCCGCCGATAGATGGACTGAAAATGAGTTTAAACTTGCTAACTTTAATTCCCGAGGTTTAAATGCCTTGTTTAGCGCTGTCGCACCGGATGAATTCCGACGTATTATGACGTGTGAAACCGCTAAAGAAGCTTGGGATATTTTACAATTAACTCATGAAGGAACTAGTGTCGTTAAAGCTTCAAAACTCCAAAACCTCACCACTCAATTTGAAACTATCAAAATGGATGAAAAAGAAACTTTTGATAAATTTTATGCTAGACTTTCTGATATTGTTAATTCATCCTTTAACTTGGGAGAGAAAATACCTGACGACCGTGTTGTAAAGAAAATTTTGAGGTCACTACCCGATAGATTTATTCCAAAGGTGATCGTTTTAAATTCTTTACCCACTTTAACCTCTACGAAATTAGAAGAGCTTGTAGGTGATTTACAAACCTATGAACTAGATATGTTTCCCTCTAAAACTGAAAAGAAAATTGAAAAGGGCGTTGCTTTAAAAGCCCGCAAAGAGGTTAAACAAGTAGTAGAGAGCGATAGTGATAGTGACTCAGAAGATATGGCTTTGTTTGCTCGTAAATTTAGAAAATTTCTTAAATTTAACAAAGATAAAGTTAAAAATGATTTTAAGAAATTTGAATCTTCTAAACATGATAAAAACGAGAAGATTTCTAAAGCCGATAAGATCCCTAAACCAAGTAATGAAAATATTGATAGGGACGAGTCTAATAAATGTTTTGGTTGTGAAGGTTATGGCCATAGGGATTTTGAGTGCCCACTAAACTAAGGAAAGAGGGTAAACGACCCATTTCATATAATGCGACCCTTAGTGATAGTGATAAGGAAGTGAAGCCCGAATCCCCCATTAAGAAAAATT
This sequence comes from Sambucus nigra, assembly GCA_949130495.1. Classification (NCBI taxonomy): domain Eukaryota; kingdom Viridiplantae; phylum Streptophyta; class Magnoliopsida; order Dipsacales; family Adoxaceae; genus Sambucus; species Sambucus nigra. The sequence continues at coordinate 371,078,693 of OX422212.1, forward strand.
TTGTGGCTTTTATGGCACATGTGAGTGATAATGAGAACTCATCGGATGATGAAATTATAGCACATGCCACTTCCAAGGTCATTGTACATGATTCTCTTATTTTTGATGATAGTGAGAGTGAAGAAGAAGAAGAAGAAGAAGAGAGTGAAAATGAAGAAGAGGTTGATATGAGTGAACTTCAAAATGCTTTTCATGAATTATATAAAGAATCTATTAAATTGAAAAGAGCTAATTTGAAGTTAGAAGCGAGTTTAAGAGAGAGTGTCAAGGTCATTGATGAAAGTGCCTTAATAGAAGACCTTAGGACACATGTGAGGACTCTTCAAGAGAAGCTTGAATATGTAGAAGGCGAGAGAGATAGCCTTAGGGGTTTAATGGAATCCTTGAAAAAGGAGCTTCTTGGCTTTGAAGAGCGAAATGTTTTACTAGAATCTAAAATTTTAGAATTGGAAAATAAATTAAAAGATTCTAGTAATGTCAAATTTGATTTGGAGTGTCGTTCCGAAAAACTAGACAAAATGTTAGGAACGGTCCAAATTAAAAATGACACTTTTGGTTTAGGCTTCAATTCTTGTAATGATTTTAACCCTAAAGTCAAAACCAATGTTTTAGGAGAATCTTCTAGGAATGCATTTAATGATCACTCCTTAGATAAATCTTTTCTACATGCTCTTACTTGTACACATTGTGGTCGACAAGGTCATCTTAGGAAATTTTGTTTAGATCTTAAACGAATTCCTAGAAAATCCCATAGTAAAGTAACCACAATAGCTAACGTTCCAACACCCCAAGATAGTAATTCTTCATTAATTTGGGTTAGGAAATCCGACTTGGTTGCCTTACAAAATAGGGATTTTGATTCTCATTTACTTTCACATGCTTCCTCCCTTGCTAAATCTAAAGGATAAATGTGTTAGTGTTTGCATACTTTAGCGTTTGTACTTCATGCTATATTCATATGCTAAATGTATGCTTGTTTAGTCATTTTCTAGTCATTGCCATATTTCATATCACCTGCTAGAAATTATGACTTGCTTATCTTTTTGTATTATATTTTGTGTTTGAATCGACTGCATAATATAAAAAGATTTTTGTTTATCATTTGTGTTTTATTTATTTCATTTAAGCTTAATGAAAAATACAAATGATTTTTGTTTAATCTTTTGAGTATATATCTTTATTTTTGATTTAAATGTTAAAAAACTCAAAAAGATTTTGTTTTGTGTGTATTTTTGTTTGACACACTTTATGTGGCATATATTTGTGTTTGAATCCTATCTTTTACGCTCCCATGTGGCTAGAACTTTTGGTTTAGATTTTCAATCCTTAAAATGTTCTTTACCATGTTTTATATGGAGTAGTTGGATTTTGTATTGTTTAAATGGATTCTATTTCTATATGCCTCTATTCACACATGCACGAGCTCTTTTGAAATCTTAATGTCACATGTTATATTTGAGATTTTTGAGATGTTCTCCTATCAATCTAGTCATCTACATATCTATGACCTAGGAGGACTAGTGCATGTCAAAATCCGTTGCATGTGAGATTTGTGAGAAAAATGAAAACATGATAAATTAATATATGCACGGGGAAGGGCTCCGAAAGGATGAATTAAATCCTTTGCGATTGTAAGCCACCGTTGATTGGATCTAAAAGAAATACGTGATCCAAAGGCCTAAAAACAGAATATTTGGCATTAAACAAAAAGCAATTGCCAAGGCCTATGTTTGTTTGATATATTCATTCAAAAACAAAAGAATATATATGCTTATTGAGGGAGAATTGGATGGTATATCAACGGTTTGCACAATGTCCGTTTATCCTAGTTGTCTTTAATGTCATGACTCTATTTGGTTTGTAGAATCATCATCATGCTAGGCTTGTATGCATTGTGTATGTCTGTTCATTGAGTTCAATCTTTATACTGTCACATGAGGTTATATTTAACTGTGATGAAGTTTGCAATCAAATGAGAACTCTGTGAACGTTTCTTAAGTGTTTGGGTCTAAATTTAATTGTTGCTAGTTCACACCCCTACACTTCCGTTTCCATATGACACATTTTTGCCATACGAGTGTGCAAACTTATTGTATTTTGTGTCATGTGTGTGTGTTTATATCTATCTATATATGCACGTACTTATTGGTATATTTATAGTATATATATATATGATATTTGTTTGTCTTTGCCTTGCTTTAATTGCCCATATGCTTTCATGTCTTATCACTTTAAGCTTACACATGCTGTTATTAGTTCTTTATCCTTTGCCTATTCCCGAACAAAAAGGTGGAGAATGATGATAGGAGGAGAAATGGTATCTAATCCTATTATTATTGTATCTTAGTTTGGGGGAGATTTATCTTAGGGGGAGATTTATCTTAGGGGGAGACGTCTTTCTAAGTAGGTCATGTGTTTAAAAGGAGAATTAATTTAGGGGGAGTAATTAATTAATTGCATTTAATATTTTGATATTCCCTATGCATTTGATGAGTTTGCTTAAGTGTGCAGGAGTTATTCTAAAGCGGCATCTTTCTATGGCAAAGCGTTTGATCCTTGGGTTGAGTCAAGATTGGGCGGGTTATGTGTTGAGTCTAGTAAAGCTTGACGGCCCTTTAGGATTTTTGTTTGGTTTTTGTCCCGGAATAGCCAAAGGGGGAGATTTGTAAGGACACAAATTTCCAATTGAGTCCATATATAGTTTTGGCTCAATTCCGGACAAAAACATGTAGTCATAGGATAGTATTTATTGTAATATTCTCAAGCCTATGAAGTATGTATTGAAGACGTAGCGGCAAAGAACTTAAAGCTTCATCAAAATGCCGGTTTGTGTGCCTCGTTTCTACGTCATCAATTAAGGTTCCATGCTCCCAAGGTATGAATGTAATTATATGTATATAGGAGCTTGGAACAATTTGTATTGGGTGTTAGGTTAATAAAAACTGTATTTTATTTTTCAGAAAGAATCAATTAGAAACTTAAAAAATTAGTATATAAAAGTTTATAAATGTTTCTGGGCCAAAATAGAATTTAACAAAAATTTCTGAAACTCGTTCGAAATTTCGTTCGAACGAGATTTTTCGTTCGAACCAAACTTCGTTCGAACGAGACTGCTTTCTAACCAAACTGGTCAGTCGTTAGATAAGTCGTTCGAACGACTTTCTCGTTCTAACGAGGTATCTAACGAGGTTCTAACGAGCCCAGGCTGGTCGCTCGTTAGAAACCTCGTTCGAACGACAGTCAAAGTCGTTCGAACGAGAATGCCAGGCGGGAACAGTTTTGAGCAGTTTTTTGGCAGTTTTCTCCCATGATCCCCACTTGTTTTTCAACCAACTTTTTCCAGCCTTATGAGGGACGGGAAACACATTTTTCCTTCTAACTTTTCCATCCTAATACATCTCCTAGAGAGAGTTTGAGAGATCATTCCAAAAAGGAAAATGTTCATGTTTTAAGTGTTCTTCAACTTAAAGAAAAATCTTTAAACACTTAGTTTACACCCATTGTTGTTTATTCCAAGTTCCATATATAGATATCAATTGCTTGGAGATTGTTTTGGCACCGGTTTTTCACTACACCGAATTGAAGAGAAGTTCGTTTCATTTCTACCCATTTGGAGAAAGGCTCCATGTTGGGGTAACGGTGTGCCTAATTGCCCGATCGGTGGGAGTCCGAGACCGGGTGGAGCTCCATTGGTTATCCGCTAATTTGAGGTCGATACAAGAAGAAGCATCACGACTTGAGAGGGTTCGAGTTTAGGAAGTAAGTCTTTTGTCTTGTATTTTGTAATACCGTTTTTAGTGGATTTGAGGCTAGGGCCGTCCCGAGGTTTTTTCCCGTAAGTGGGTTTTTCCTCGTATATCGCGGTGTAGTGTGACCTTGTTTATTTTATCTTGCACAATAATTTAGAACGTATGCTTTAGGTTTAATTCAAGATAAAATTGGGTTTAATTATCACACTCATTTAATTTGGGACTTAAATTAAATATTGGGTAAAATTGGTTTATTCAAGTCTCTTGCATTAATTTGGTTTCGCCTAATTTTGGATATAATTATTAATCATGACTTAGGCAAATTTCTAGGACTTGAATTCTGTTTGTATTTGTTTCTTAAGATATTAAAACCCGGCCTTGTTTATTTTTGTTGAACCATCATCACTGATATTCGCTTCCGCATTTATTTTAATTTGAGATTATTATTTCAAACCCGGGAATCCAACCTTGGCCTTTCAGATTTGGATTGATACCTCACTTACCACTATATTCTAGTTTGTTATATATTTTTGGAGGTAATTGAGATTTTTTATTAGAGGAGATTTCAAACAAAGACATATACCGAAAAGTTCTCTCTATCAAGTCCATTAACGTCGTCATTGATGATAGTGATTCCTGTGACTTTAAATAGGATGATTACGAAAACATGACTTCCATTTTTGTCAACAAAGTTATACGATCTTTTATGAACAGTTTAAAGATTTGAATATTTTGTGAAAGAGTGTTCATTATCCTAAAAATGTGTGCATGAGATTTGTTCATGATTAATTAGGAGGAAGTTGAAAAGGCTAATGTGGTATGTCAAAATCATGAGAAAATATGTGGTTAGGGCTGAAACACTAGGAATAGAGAGCTACCTTTATTAAAAATTGATCCCCGCCTTTTATTACAAACGAAAACCTCCACATGAAAAACCATTTTTTTAACAAAGCGATGTTTCATAGATTTATATCCATCTAAAATTGAGTAACATCAAGGATGCAAAACCAAAGTTTTTAACTAAAATCACTCATTTAAGGGGAAAAAGTGATAGTTGAAAATATCTATAAGGTATTGGAAATTTCACTTCTATAGAGGATTTGAGTCAATTGTTATATGCATTGTTATTATTAATTGAACTTGAGCTTGGTTTTAATCTTTCAATGGCATTATTTGTTTTTTTTTATTTTCACAAATGAGATATGATCGTATGTTCTTGGTTAATAAATCTCATTATGTTAGTATCCTTTGGGATAATATTTTCTTGATTAAGAACACTTGTCATGCATCTCAAATCATTTGGTAAGTAAAAATGTTAGCCTATATCTTTTCGTATCCAAATCAAAGTTTTGAATCACTTTCACTCAAAATTTCATATTATATATATATATATGTGTGTGTGTGTGTGTGTGTGTGTGTGTGTGTGTGTGTGTGTGTGTGTGTGTGCGTGTGTGTGAATGACAATTTTTTAATGCATCCTACCTTTACTCTATTTTATTGATTTCATGTTGAAAGTGCGTGTGCGATATTGATTCAAATAGATTCGAAATTTCCAACTCAGACTTATTTAATTGGATATCTAAATTTACTAGAATCAAATACCAATCAAATCATCCCCTAAACATGCATCTACGTGTCAATTCAAATCTCAAATTAAGCCATGCGATGAACAAGCTAACAAAGACAGATTTTCGAAAAAAAATACCCGCATGGTAAAAACCTTTTATTTCCACTATAATTTGTAAAGGAGAAGTTTACAATCGGATTACAGCGAAAATACAATTGACTTACGAAATACCCGTAGGTGTCGGTTCATAGTCATCAGCCCAGGAACACCGCAGCACTCCTATGACACGCAGTCGATCAGCCCAGTACCTCCCGCAAGTGGTACCTATAGTCAGCCCAGTACCTTTCCAAGGCACTTATGATTTAGCAGCAAAACTCCCAGCAAAAAATATGCTTCAGGTTCCATAAAATAACTCACACAAAAAGTCTGGAATTTGTGAATTGTAAAACACAGTTTGAACCTGTGACACCCCGACTAATTAAATACCGGGTAGCTACTCCTTTATAAAATTAATTCAAAATGCCAAGTTGGCTCAGTTAATAGCATCACTGTCGAAAACATTTTTATTATTTCTAACCACCTAGTATTTAAAAAGCAAGTCCAAATTTTAATTTAAGTCTGATTAACATGCAACAAGAGTAATGAAGAAATAAATAACACCATTCACCATACTGACGTAAAATGAATAATCATCACAATAGAGTAAATAAAGTCTGGAGGAAAACTCCTCACTACAATCCCATAACTGAAATGAATAACCAAAACTGAAATAAAACATGCTAAAGTCTGAAAACTGAAATGTAAACGATGTCTCTAAAGAAATGGGCAACATGCCCTACAACTGATAGATAGTGACTCTGGAATCCAAAGAGATAGAAGCGTCTACATGCAAATCCCTGTAGCTTCCACAAGCAGCTACAGCTCGTCACCTGAATGAGTACCTATGCTTGGTGTCCTTGTGGCTGGGCACCTAAAATGGTTTTACAAAGAAAAAAAGATTTGAAAAGCAAACGGGTCAGAGCCCGAATGTGGAGTTATATTTTAAAAACCTGCAAGTGCTTTAAAAACATTTAAAACATTAAATGCAAAGTACATGTTAGGACGTGCACTCACATTATATTCTCACCCCTCGTCTAACTGTGCACTCCTAACGCAAGTACCCATTTATATCTATCCATACAACTAGCTAAGTGACTACATAACTAGCTAGACTGCCAAAGGTCCTACCCATATTACTCAGTTCCATTTAACATAACAACGCTCGTAATTAAATAGGGGTTTAACGTGAACTCAGTTACTAAATATACCATTGATATAACTATCAGTTAACTCATTATATAACTCGAAATAATACCGTAATATTTTTACAACATTAACATGAGGATTCCCATTAATTTAATGTATATTATTCACATCATAAATATACGATACAAGCACCCCGCAATCTAAGCTATGGTGCACACATACTCTGCTATCAATCCCGGTACATCACGTACATAAGGATTACATATTCCGAATCTCTCAGGAATAGTTTACCGATAACAACATCACAAATAATGGAGGCGAACACAGTCACCATCACATGGGTCACGCACATACCTACGCTCCCATAGTCAGCGGACTTATTAATATCACAATAAGTCTTTCTATGACCTATGTTCATCAAGGTACCAATCTATATCCCCCCCGTAGGCACACAAGGATTAGAGGGTCCTAAGCGAACGCAACCTCCCGTGATAGCAAGTATGGTAGGTATGTCATACAAACAATCCATATACCAATACTAAGTAAACACACGTCTTAGAAATACCGTATTTTAATCGTAGTACATATCGCATTCTCGTACTAACTAGAATTATCACCATTTATGTTATTCCGGTTTGTAATTACGCGCTATAATTTCTCACGTCGTAGTAGACACTCACGTCTCATCCCAAACCGTCCATGTAATACAACTCTCGTATATAATTCCTCCTCATAAATACCCGAATGTCCCAAGTTTATCACTATATCATCAAAGGAATGCTATCTATAACCTCGAACAAGTTTACGGAACTCCAAAAGTCAAAACAGTCCAAAAAGGATCAAACTGTCAACTCGTTAGAAGTCTCGTTCGAACGAGATTTCGAACGAGTTTGGACTGTCAGGTCGTTAGAAGTCTCGTTCGAACGAGGCTGTTCGAACGAGATCCCAGTTCGTTCGAACGAACTGACCCTTCTAACAATATCTCGTTCGAATGAGATATCGAACGAAAATCCCTACTCGTTAATAACGACTGGTCAACTCGTTAGAAGCTCGTTCGAACGAGTTCATTCGAACGACCTGGGGGCTGCTTCTAACGAGCTACCAGTTTCGGCCCAGATTTTTCCCCAATTCGTTTTTCACCATTTATATCACTTCTAATCAATTCCAAAGTTCATCCCAACAACGTTTTAGGGTCTATAAACAATACTAAACATATATAGTCACATCCTAACATGTTTCTAAGGGATCAATCCACCAAAATATCAATTAAATTTACAGCTTTCTACACTTTTTCTAAATATCTCAAGAACATGAACCCTAACTACATCTCATCATCAAATCCCAGAATTTAATTCGTTTTTCTTTCACCCAAACATGTACTAACATCAGATTAATTGTCTCCAAACTATTCTACATGCAATCCTTCTCAAATTCCTCAAGTTTTATGATCTAGACTACATGGGTTTTCATATTTATCAAGAACAAACCATAAATCTGAATTTTCTAACATGGAAAAGACATTCTCAGAAATTAAATGGAATAAAGTCACTTGCCTTGGTTGTCTCTGAGTTTGGTGTAGATTAGATGAAGTTTTCTGCAGAAATTCCTCTCTCTCCAAGCTCTTCTCCAATGGTGGCTTAAGGTGGCTAGGGTTTTGATTTGGGGAAACTTAGAAAACCTAAATGACAACCTCCGTAGCCTTCTAGGTTAATATGGTTTAGTTAATGGGCTTAATGGGTTTAATCCACATCAGATTTACATCTCTAATTTTCGTCACTTTTAATTCCTAAAAGTGTAAAATTACCAAAATACCCTTTAAGTTACCGGTATGGCCTAAAAATACCCCGGAACCCAAACTATACCCCCGGCTAGTGTTTTCTGACTATCTCGACCCTTCCGGACGCGTTGGCGCACTCGAAACGACCATACGGATTATAGATTTTAAATTCACTTTTATTAACAAAATATTATACCGTGACGCGGCGGTCCCACGCGTCTCAACCAAAATTTCTAAAATGCCGTATATAAATCTCACGACAAATTTTATAATACCAAGTTCATATATAATCATATATGCACATAATCAAATACTAACTCGTATCACATTAGTATTTATAACCCGGATTAATTTTCAATCAATACGCATTTAATTAATTAATCCCAAAAATAAATATAGCCAAAAGTACGGGGTATTACAGAACCCTTAAAAATATGTTGGAGAATAAACAAAATCCACTCAAAATGTATTCTGATAAAACCAGTGTTTTCTCCAAACGAAAATCAGAAGTCTGACACCCTTTAAATAATAAAATTTAAGGCGGTGACGTGTCAAAATTAACCAGCTCGTTCGAACAAAAAATGACGTCGTTTTAACGAGATTTCGAACAAGATATGATGTCGTTCGAATGATATTATACACGTTTCCAAAAATGACTTAGTCTTTTATAAATCTTGGACACTTCAAAACTTAAGACTGTTTTCGAGATCATAAACCTTTATCCAAAACTTTTATGATTAAAATCATTTAAAACATTTCAAAAATTATTTTTCATAAATTGAAAATATAATATTTTTCAAAAATATATCTCATCACTTTTTTATTTAAAATGTACATGGAACAAAAACACATTTTATCAAATTCGTCCTTGTTGGGCATGATTGTAGAAGTCGTCATGAAATTCGGTTTGTCGATTGTAGATGCAAGCTTCCCAATTCTTCAACAAACTTGTAGCGATATAAGACATACTAAACGTGATGGAAAATGTCCTCACAAATCTCCCCCTATGTCTATGCCGGTACAAAATAAAAATATTCGAATTATCAATCAAAATATGACCTATACAAATCTACCCTCCCATAAACTCAAACATGGAAAGATAAACTGAACAAGTCTTCAAACTTCGCTTAAATAATCAACTTTTCAAAACTCCAACCTTTTGTCATCAGGGTGTGCGATCCAAACATCTCCAATCATACCTACACACATGAGACAAAGTAAAAAACACGTGACGTAGCGTGTTTGAAATGATATAAGCATAAATATGAAAGTATAATCAAATCTCCCCCATACTAAAACCCCCTCCATAATATCATAATTCGTTCTCTCCCTTTTTATTTGGCCGAAATAGACAAGGAAAATAATAAATCACATAAAGCAAATCGGGGTGTCACGAAAAACTAAACAGACAAACTATTTTTGAAATTTTCATTTTTTCATACAAAAACAAAAATGATGTTACAAAATCACACACCATGAATTTATACTAAGATAACCAAATCGGGGATACGGAATGAATGGGTGTGAATAGATTTGATAGGAACATAAACTCAATCATATAACATGTGCAAGATGCATAAGTGTACTCCAAACGAATGAACATCAAAAATAGTCCTTTGGTGTAAAATTGTTGAATTTAGATGACATCGTCTTAATCATATCAACAAATCAAAGTATAAATGATTTCCACACCAATAACATCCAAAACTATGTAATGCTTTTTCATGACTTTCAAGGACGTGCAAACCGTCGAAAATTCCATCCAAACTCCCTTATTAAAAGATAATGCTTTTATTTTACTTATGAGGTGATGAAACAAAAAAAATATTGGCCCATTTTTGGCATAATTTTCTTTTTATTGCCTTTCAATTTTTTCAGACTCTTTTAAACCTTATTGGACCCCAAATAATTTTCAATTACTCACTTTTTTAGGTCCATAAAAATGGTGGCTTAATCGCAAAGGATAAATGAGTACCTTCAGTAGCCCTTCACCGTTTTTCAAAATAAAACATACAAATCTCACAAATGGTTTATATCATGCACTACTGTTTGTCAAATTTTATCGCATTTGGTTCGTTGTATAGACAGAATTGAGATGGAAACACTCAACCAACATGTGATAGATAAGCACAAAAGTCAAACAAATTCGTGCATGTGTGCAATAAAGGATATATAGAGTCAATCATGAAGGTAGTAACACTATATCATCTCAAAGACTCCAAACTTTGCAAAGCACATGAATGTCACAATATATAGTCTTAAAACACTATCAAACAGTCACATGGATATGGCATGAAGTTGTGACTTGGTCATCCTAAGTGTGCATTCATATAGGGTGAAAACAAAATATAAAACTCTTTTTGAATCTTTCAAAATTTTTCTAAAAAGAGAAAATCTTTTTGTATTTTTCAAACACTGTTCAGAAATAACCTAGCAGTACTAATAACATATAGCAGGAATAAACAAGGACTGTAAATAGAATATTATTCCAGGGGTCGTTCGAACAAGATGCCTTATCGTTCGAACGACAGGCCATCTCGTTAGAACGAGAAAAGTTAACTTTTCCCAGATTACACAGAATGACATGCAGTTTTGTTCAGTAAGAAAATTTTATAAAAAACAGTTCCTGGAATGGGCAAACGGATCTAAAAGAGTGAAAAAATAGTACCAAAAATAAGTAAAAACAAATCAAATACAAATGGTATATACTAGCAATAGGCAAAAATGTCATCATATAAATTACCCTATGCTAGCAAACATGTCTAGACCTCAACTGGGAAGTGCAGTGGAGTTTTCTAAAGATGGTGACTTATTTTGAAATAACTCCATCAAATCATGTGAAGTCTTGACCAAAAAATTTACTTTCTCTCGAATATGTGAAAACTCTCTGTCATTATGTGCAAGCAAAGTATCATGAGTGGGTGCGTGTGAATAAGCATGTGTAATGGCATAACGTGGCACGAAACCCAACTTGAAACAAAACTCTCTAAGGTGTCCTTTCTTTTTGCAATGGGATCAAACATAAATCGACCTAGGAACACCTCTCTCATAAACTCTAGAACGTGCTCTCTTAACGGGAATGGGACGCCTAGGTGGGTTGGGATGAGAACCACGTGAACCAATCACCAAAGTGGGAACGGGATCGGGTGCAACAAAAGAAGTGGGCGCACCGTCATGACCTTTTCCTACATTCTCATCACCACCCAAAACAGGATTGAGACCCATCTTTTCAATTTTCTTAGATGAGTTCTCTAAAGGGATTTGGACCTCCCGGGCACGGTCGAGATCACTTTCGAGTTGGGATACACGTGTCATCAGACTAGACACCATGTCCGTCAAGTCACACTTTTCCCTACTTAAAACTTCCTTCTCCCTCTCCAACTCCAAAACCTTACGACCTAAATCCCTATTATATTTGTTCATTTTCAAGGTCTCAGTGTACAAATCCCTAAAAGCTTTTTGGAGCTCACTTTTATCTCCACTCTCAAACTCGCTCTCATTTCCAATAGAAGCACTCGACTCATCGACGTTGCTCCCATGGACACTATCATCGTTGGACAAAGTGGGTGCACTCACACGACTCAAAAAAGCTACACACATCCCATGAGCTAAACCTTTTTCGGACTCTTCTTTCTCATCATCTCCCTCACTATCACTAAGAGTGACGGGCATGGATACTTTCTTCCCTTTTCTCCTTAGCCTAGTACCACATTCAAAAGCCCTATGACCTTTGCCTTAACATTCGAAACAAATCATATCATCTTCACCACTCTCTTCCTCTTTTTCTCTCTCACTCTCTTTTTAATTGTCCGTTGTGGCCTTTTCTTTCCTTTTATTTTTCTTAAATGACTTTTTATAGAAAGCATTATTTTTTATTACTTTGAGAAACTTTCTAAAAAAATTTACAAATAGGGCCACATCTTCAATGCTAAACTCTTCCTCGGAATCAGACTTATACTTTCTCTCTTTCTTTTTCTTTCTAACTTGAGTCTTTAAAGTAATGCCTCTATCCTTAGCCTTAATGGTGTGGAGAAACATGTCAATCTCATAAGTTTGTAGGTCTCCTACGAGCTCTTCTAACTAAAGTGAATTTAACTTTCCCATTGAATTCAAAATAGTGACTTTAGGAATGAAATGCTTTGGAAGAGATCTCAAAATATTTTTAACGACACACATGTTATCAAACGGCTCACCCAAATTAAAACTATAGCTAATAATATCTGACAAGCTAGCATAAAACTCATCAAAACATTTAGACTCAGACATATTAATGGTCTCAAATTGGGTGGCCAAATTTTGTAACTTTGATTCTTTAACCGCGTTCGTACCCTCATGTGTCAGTTGGAAAACATTCCATGCCTCTTTAGACGTGGTGCACGTCATAATTCGACAAAACTCGTCGGGGGTGACGGCTCCAGAAATAGAACTCAAACCACGGGAATTAAAATTGGATACTTTAAAATCATCTTCAGTCCAATCTGACACAGGTTTCAAAGAGGTGATATTATTAGCAACGACAGTGGGAGGAGTCCACCCTCTTTCACAAAGAAGCCAAACACGCTCGTCAATGGCTTTCAACTAGGATTTCATATGGGCTTTCCAATAGGTATAATTGGACCCGTCAAAAATTGGCATTCGATTATATATGTGCTCGTTTGGAAACATAGCGAGAAACTTAAAAATCAGATTTTTCAAAAAAAAAATCAATATCTCACAAGTTTGTGGAAAATAGGAATATGCGATAAGTTAGCGTAACCTACTCTGATAATTATTTGAAAGTGTGTGTGCGATATTGATTCAAATAGATTCACAATTTCCACTTCAGACTTATTTAATTGGATGTTTAAATTTACTAAAATCAAAAATCAATCAAATCAGCCCCTAAACATACATTTGCGTGTCAAGTCAAATCTCAAATTAAACCATGCGATGAATAAGCTGACAAAGACAGATTTCAGGAAAAAATCCCCGCAGGGTAAAACCCTTTTATTTTCACTATAATTTGTAAAGGAACGATTTACAATCGGATTACGGCAAAAATACAATTGACTTACAAAATACCCGCAGGTGTCAGTTCGTAGTCGTCAGCCCAAGAAGACCGCAGAACTCCCTATGACACGTAGTCAATCAGCCCAATACCTCCTGCAAGTGGCACCTATAGTCAATCCAGTACCTTTCCAAGGCGCTTATGATTCAGCAGTAAAACTCCCAGTAAAAAATATGCTTCAGGTTCCACAAAATAACTCACACAAAAAGTCTGGGATTTGTGAATTGTAAAACACACTTTGAACCCTCAAAAATGTGTTGGAGAATAAACAAAATACACTCAAAACGTATTCTGATAAAACCAGTATTTTCTCCACACGAAAATCAAAAGTCTCACACCCTTTAAATAATAAAATTTAAGGCGATGATGTGTCAGAATTAACCAGCTCATTCGAATGAAAAACAACTTCGTTCAAGCAATATCTGATCTCGTTCGAACGAGATATGATGTCGTTCGAACGACATCATACACGTTTCCAAAAATGACTCAGTCTTTTATAAATCTTGGACACTTCAAAACTTAAGACTATTTTCGAGATCAGAAAACCTTTATCCCAAACTTTTATGATTAAAATCATTTAAAACCATTTCAAAAATCATTTTTCATAAATGGAAAAATATTATATTTTTTAAAAATATTTCCCAACAATTTTTATGTAAAATGTAAATGGAGCAAAAACACATTTTACCAAATTCGTCCTTGTTGGGCATGATTGTAGAAGTCGTCTTGAAATTCAAATTGTCGATTGTAGATGCAAGCTTTCCAATTCTTCGACAAACTTGTAGCGGTATATGACATACTAAATGTGACGAACAATGTCCTTACACATGTGCTCGTTTCATACCCATGTATTCTTTGCTTAGTTCTTTCCTGATTCCATTTCCTTATAAAAGGGGGGGGGGAGTTTTTCTAGTAAGGGGGAGCCTTAAAAGTTATTTCATATGTTAGTTAGAAAATAAATGTGAACTTTTCCATTGTCTATATCCCTTAATATTATCTATAACTATTTCATATTTATGATTTCTTCACATATTGGTATTTTGATGAGTCTGGTAGTGTGTTTCAAGAAGTCATGCCCCAAGTGATTCATAAAATGTCCTTAAAGAAGTATATTATAGTTAAAATTGTGAGAATTTATAATTTTTATCTTGTTATGCCCTGGCGAGGCTTTTGTGTCATAGTTGATAGATTTCCCCTTTGTTGCTTGTAATATTTTGGTCATGTGTTTTGTCACGGAATAGAAAAAGAGGGAGATTGTAAGATTACATGTATATTCGTTTGTTCCCTCCTTTACCTATCCAGAAAGCTTCATCATCATTCAAAACCTTGAAGACTGTTTTCTCATCCTCATGCTTATTGATCACATTTAGGATGACAGGTAAAAGTCGAAGTATCCCAACACTCACATCATTTGTTCTTATAAAAGATCAAGTCATATTAAAAACTTTTATGTGTGTAAAACTTGTGTTTTTTTCCCTTTACTTTTGCTTATTCAAAAAACTCTTTAAAAAATTCAAAACAAGCAAAAGTGAGCAAGCCTCAGTGGCTTCACTGAAGCGAAGGTTTCCTTTATTGGTCGCAACCCCTGAGATTTCACTTTGTAAAAATTATAGCAAAGACGACCATGACTTGATTCACTGGTGGTTCTTTATAGAGAAGGCCTTCACATCAGCGATGGAACCCTTCACTAGATGCCTTTGGACTTGTATGAAAATGCTTTAAAAATCCCTGGATTATTTTGTGACCTACCTCGTTGCAAGCTCGTTGCAGCGACAATTAAATTTTCCACAACGAACTGGCAGCAAGGTACTGGGGGGGAATTTTTCGTGGCACATCTTTGAAGATATTTTTGGCTTTTGTGCAAAAGTCACTTTTTGTATTTTTTTCACTGATGATTAGACATTAGAGCCCTCAACAGTCCTCTCACACATGCCTTTTGTAAGATATATGACTTACTATCTCACCTTTATAATGGGTAAACCCATTTGTTTGTTTTTTCTCTGTAAAAAACATTATTGCTCCTCATTTCAAAATATCTCTCATCTTATTTTTAAGAGAAATATCTTTTACAATAGCTTTGTGTGTCTTCTTCATCTTCTTCCTATCGAAGAAGATAAGAATGCATTTTTAAAAAAAATGGGAAACTAATATCTAGATCTAGTTCAACTTTTTCTTCTTCTCTTATTTTTATTTAATAACCTCTCTTTATTGAGGTTGATTAATATCAAATAAGATGAAGGTTTAAATAAGAGACTTCACCTTTACAAAACCGCTTAATTTCCCACACTTTTGGACTTTTCTCCCAAATAACAGTATTGCGATCTTTGTGGCTCTTTTATGGGTTCCAATCACTTATGAACCCAAATTTTGAAGAAGAAGGCTTGTGAAACATTGTTGATGTGTGTCAAGAAATAAAAGATGTTGAGTGTTTCCATCACCACGTAGAGATCTCCGACTTGCTATGGGTTGGTAGAAAAAGTTTGAGGTGTGAGTTTAGCACAGAAGGAGTGTGAAAAGGTAAAAATCCTGAGCTAAAGCTCCGATACCAATTTGAGAATGCGTGATATCAATTATTTATGGGATTCACAAATTTCCAGTTTTAAACTTATTTAATTAGAATCAATCTTCAATCCAAATTAATTAAACCCAAATCATTCATCTAGGTGGGTAAATCAAACATGCAGTCACAAATTAAGGGACAAACAAATTTTAGGAAAAAAACCCTTTCTGGTAAAACCTTTTATTTCACTATCTAACGTAAATCGTAATTTATAATTACATAATGAAATCTGCAATGAATCTCCCGCAAAAAAATCCACATAGACCGCAGCGTAGCACCAGCAAATATTCCCTCAAAAACCTCAAGAACTGCAGCTCCTTTTCAGAAGTGAATACCCTCGAGTATCCCCAATGACCACAGTCATCAGCAAATAGCTCATGCAAGAACTATCAATGCAGCAGTAAAGATCTTCTTCTCTACAAGAGAAACTTCGACAAGAAGTGTTTTGGGTTCCAAAACGATTCACCAAAGTATATGGAATGCTTTTGTAAATAAAAAAATAAATTTTTGTGCCCTGAAAGTGAAGACCAAAATTTCGCAGATTTGTAATTTTCGTTTGGCAAAAGTCTTCCAAAATAAGTATTTATAGCAAAATAAAAATCTTGAGGCGGCAGAGGTCGTTCAAACGACTTCTTTATATCGTTTGAACGACATCAGATATCGTTAAAAGCGAGCTTAGAAATGACCTGATAAAATGCAAAACAATATGTGGTCGTTTGAAGCACAAAAAGAACGACTTATCTCGTGACCTATCAAACGACATGTGATGTCGTTAGAAGGGGTCATTGAACGACATGTCAGTGTCATTTGAACGACATATCAATGTCGTTTGAACGAAATTGCTTTGTCGATTGAACAACAAAAGCGAAAAATTAATATTTTAAAAAGCTCACCTATAGGTCTTCCAAAAAATATTATTACTTAGAAAAATGCCTTATTTTCATAAAAATAAATAAACAGTTTCGAAAAATATTCCAATACTATCGTAAACGATATTCGAAACTTAAATACAATCCTTATCAAAATCAATCTCGTAGATGTCCATTGTTGAAGAACCTTGATATTCGATTCCGTCGCCTTGAACAAATGATCGTGAACTCCATTCGACGGTTGTAACGGTATACGACATACTCTATGTAAAATTAGGACTATGGAAATTATGTCCTTATAAATCTCCCCCTATGTCTATGCCGATACAAAATAAAAATAATCTGAATTATCAATAAAATGTCTATACAATTTAATACCCTCCCATGAACCAAAAGTGGAAAAATAGTAAAAAATGTTAGTCTTTAAAAATCTTCAGCTTTAAATCTCTTCAAACCAAATCTCTTTTCTTTCCATGCTCCTTTTTTTGTATGCTTTTTAACTGATCATCGAAGTCCCACACACAATAAACAAAACAAATACCTTCGTGACGTATAGAGTTTGAAATGAGATAAGCATAAATCAAATAAGTAAATCAATTCCAAAGCTCAAATTTCCACCATAATGCAAACTCTCACACCCCCATAATTCATAATTCGTTCTCCCCCTTTTTAATGGTCCGAAATAGACAAGGAAAAGAATAAACAAAATAAATACGGAGTGTCATGACAAGCATAGCAAATATAAATCAATTACTCTTATGCAAGGATATACTCAAAAAGGATCCACAAACTCTTTTTGATTTTTCAAAATTTTCAAGCAAAAATTTTACAAAAAACTACACACACCGTGAATTTACATTAAGATAATCAAATCGTGAAAACAGAATCAATGGGTGTGAACAAATTCGATAGGAAAATCAACTCAAATATTCATAATATATGTGCACGATGAATATGGATACTCCTAACGAATGAACTCAATCTGGTGTATAAAAACTTTTGAATTCAAATGACATCGACTCAATCAAGTCAACAAATCAAAGTCTAAAATGATTTCCACACCATTAATGTCTAAAAGTATGTAATGCTTTTTCAAAACTTTGTTAAGACGTGCAAACCCGTTGATTTATTTCCATCCACACTCCCCCAAGTATAATAATGATCATATTTTTCTATTCAATTCTTTTGTTTTGATGATCATATCCAACTGAACTAGTTTGACCTTAGCTACTTTTAACAATGCCACACTTTTTTTGGCTCTTTTAAACGATGGCTTTAACGTAAAGGTTATTTGTTCCTTTTGTAGCCCTTTCTCGTGCACACTCATCATTTTTTCATATTAAACAAATTCCTCACAGGCAACGGTTCTTACATGCACTACTTTCATTGTCAAGTTTTATCACATTTGGTTCGTTTTAAAGACAGGATTGAGATAAAACGCTTCGACCAACATGTGATAGACAAGAACAATAATCAAATAAATCCGTGCAAGTGTGCATTAAAGGAAATCATGAGATAAACATGTAGAAAGTAATTGAAAATCTTATCTTAATGAGTCCAAACATTATAAAGCACAGGATGAAATGATGTATCATCTATAAACACTATCAAATAGTCACATGGATATGGAATGATATTATGACTTGGTCATCCTAAATGTCCATCCATAAATGGTGTAAAACGAAATACAAAAATCTTTTTTTATCTTGTTCCAAAAATTTTATCAAAAAATAGAAATCTAATACAAAAATTACACGTGTCATAACACTAGAAAGATTGTATCATGAAGCACAACTAACGTATAACAAACAAACCACGCAAGCAATCAACGATATGAAATAGCATGTGATGTATCATGTGCAATCATGTGGGAATCAACCAATCTAGCATTTAACATCTCCAAAAGAGATTTCCTAACCTAAACTGGTGTATACCTTACTTGAGGGGTTATAGGAATCGACGGGACACTATCCTTAAACTTCCTATGACCTCTTTCAAGATCAAAATAAAATTTCCTAACGTGACTTTTCCTACCACAATGTGAACATGTGTAAATGGGATTAATGTTACCTATTGGTTGACCTTTTCTAATGTCTATGGTTTTGGTTGACCATCTAAAACAAACAACGGTTTGGGCTTTAACACTCAAAGCACTAGAACAAGACGATCCATTACCATCACTACTCGAGTCTTTTAAATCAACTTTTAACTTCAAAATTTTAGACTCAAGCAAAGTATTAGACTCTTCCAATTTTAGGGACATCTTTTTCGTAATTTCAATCATACCTATAAGGTTATCTCGCTCTCCCTTAATAAAACAAACTCATCCCTAAGAGTCTTCTCACATGCCTTAAAGTCATTCACCAAAATACTTTTATCCTCTTCGGCACAAACACAAACCCTATAAATTTTCAAATCATCTAATTCTTTTTCTAAAGCAATGACTCTATCATCACTCTCATTTTCAGCCACTTTTAAAGATTTAAAATCATCATATAAAGCACCAAACTTCTCACGAACAATATCTTTTTGATTTTGAACAGTTTGCAAAAGTTTCAAAACATTTTTAAAATGATTTTCAAGAAATTCAATTCTTTTGGAAAACTTCAAATTCAAAGAAGAATCCATCTAGAGACAAAAATAAACACAAGCACGGGAGGGATGAGAAAAAAAAATTAAACGATTGATATCATAAAAAATTTACGGAAAAAGGATCTTACAGTAATTTGGTGAAACCTGCTCTGATTTCAATTTCATAACCTGAATAGTCAAAAGTTATCAGACGAAAAAACTTTTAAAAAAAAATCAGGATCACTTGATAACTTAGAGAAACCTGCTCTGATACCAATTTGAAGAGGTAAAAATCTCGAGCTAAAGCTTTGATACCAAATTAAGAATGCGTTATATCAATTATTTGTAGGATTCGAAAATTTCCAATTTTAAACTAATTTAATTAGATCAATATTCAATCCAAATTAATTAAACCCTAATCATGCATCTAAATGGGTAAATCAAATAAGCAGTCACAAATTAAGGGACAAACAAATTTCAGGAAAAAACCCGTTCCTGGTAAAACCTTTTATTTCACTAACTAACATAAATCGCAACTTACAATTACATAATACAATCTGCAATGAATCTCCCGTAGAAAATCCACAGAGATCGCAGCCTAGCACCAACAAAGATTTCCTTAAGAATATCAAGAATTGCAGCTCCTCTTCAGTAGTGAATACCCTCGAGTATCCCCACTGATCGCAGTCGTCAGCAAATAGCTCCCATAAAAACCAATCAATCTAGCAGTAGAGATCTTCTTCTCTATAAGAGAAACTTCGACAAGAAGTGTTTTGGGTTCCAAAACGATTCACCAAAGTATATGGAATGATTTTGTGAATCAAAAAAATAAATTTTTGTACCCTAAAAGTGAAGACTAATATTCTGCAGATTTACAGTTTTCGTTTGGAAAAGGTCTTAATGAAAAAATCTTCCAAAACAGGCATTTATAGGAAAACAAAAATCTTGAGGCGGCGGAGGTCGTTCGAACGACTTCTTGATGTCATTTGAACGACATTAGATATCGTTAGTAGCGACCTAAGAAACAACCTGATAAAATGCAAAACAGTACGTGGTCGTTTAAAGCACAAAAGGAACGACCTATCAAACGACATGTGGCGTCGTTAAAAGGGATCGTTTGAATGACATTGTGTTGTCGTTTGATGACAAAAGCAAAAAATTAATATTTTAAAAAGCTCACCTACAAGTTTTCCAAAAAATATTTTTACTTAGAAAAATGCCTCATGTTGACCCAAAAAAAAATTGTTTCGAAAAATATCCCAATACTATCGTAAACTAAATTCGCAACTTAAATACAATCCTTACCAAAATCAATCTTGTAGATGTCCGTTGTTGAAGAACCTTAATATTCGAATTCGTTGCCTTGAACAAATGATCGTGAACTTCCTTCGACGGTTGTAACGATATACGACATACTCAATGTAAAATTAGGACTATGGAAATTATGTCCTTACAAAGTGTTAGTCATTAGTTCTCTCTGTAAGTTTTTACCTAATTTTTAGTAAGATTGTTGCATTGACCCGAGGTTTTTACCGTTAGTGGGTTTTTATCCTCGTACTTTCGGCGTAATGTCTCTATTTATTTTTTCTGTACATTTTATCATCCACGTGCTTATACAAGATTAAAATCTGAGTCTGTTGACAAAACATTGGTAAATATTGCCACATAGGCTTTTAAGTGTGCTAAAATAATTTTAATTAATGGGTCTCCATTTCGGTACGCAATACATACTATCAACCCGTTTGGTGAAATGCTACCCTAATGTCTTTTGTACTCTTTGATATCAAACTTAACTTATTTGATACTCTACAAGATTTATAAAATCCTCCAATCGGGTTTACTGGTAGAATCAAAACTTATAAGTTTATAAAGGGAGTATGATAATCTATGATATCTCTCAGACAAGAATTCCTCCGAAATATGATCTCAGATATACCCACATAATGATTTCTGAAATTGCGTAAATTTATAGTCGATAAATTGAATCCATCCCATAACAATCAAAGCAATAATTGAGTGAGTATTTCAGTCCTTATAATCCTTGGAATTGAGAAATTATGTACCCTTTGCAAACTAAGTGAGAGTGTGCAAGTCTAATCTAGTCAGCACATTGACTTGAATCTTACCTTTGGTCATGTTAAATACATTCATGATATAATGATACGATCTTCTTTAAACTATCAAACAAGTTTCAGAACCATAAGAAAGGTTCCCGTAGTCAAGACAAACTACAAAGATCGTACTTGCATCTTTACCGATAAGATGTTAACTCCTTATCTAGGTTGTGAACTGTTCAATTGAACTAGAACCGAAATTATGATCTTTAATGATTAGACTGAACCCAACTCACCAGGATTCCTACTACGTTCAATTGGATGACATATTTATACAATACATTTAAGATAAATATAAGTCACTCTAAAAACCGTTATTTTTATTTCAAAATGAATCCGACACAAGTTTATTTAAAAATAAACGTCATATATGATTTTAAAAATAAAACCCCAATAATTCCCTTCACCATGTGTCGTAATCCAACGGCATATCCACGTAGTTAAGAGTATGGGCAATTGAGTGTGTTTTGGTGGTATACAATTTGCTCTAGCTAGACATGCTCTCGTCCTATATTGATTGCAGGGGAAATGGATCACTATAAAACCAAAGGGCTGACTTCGACAACGATCTCCTAAGTATTAGACATGTATACCATATCTGACGATAAAATATCCTTTTATCCCAACGTGATGTGGTATTATATAGCTTCACCCTTGTCAATGTAGTGGCTACTCAACCATCGTTGCCACAACACTATCATGGCTCCTCGCATCTCCAGTTGACCACATGACATCATAAGGTTGCGATGAATCTCCCCCATAATATATTGCTTGTTCTCCCAACTCCATCATAGAATGCGGGGAAACTCATCGACGTTGGAATTCTCCACAACCAACATAAGGTGCATGGTACGCAGGTACTCCAACCACCAAAACTAAACAACAAAATTTATACCAATGATTAGTTATATGAAACTAAGTGAATTAAATTTAACTAAATAAAAATACGTGAATGAAATTAATTTCCCTGAAGGATTGAGGAGAACTCGTTCCCCTGTGACTTATAATGAGTAGCGCTATGTCGGCGACTCTACTAGTACGACAAATCAAGCCTAGTATAAAACTATGCCATGATAGCGCCACTCCAGTTAAAATCGCGCAAATTATCCAAGTGAATCAACGATGCCAAACAACCAACCTGATGGTTCTATTTCCAGTTGTGAAGAGCAATTGGCCGAGAGTATAAAATAAAAATGTCTGAATTAAGCTATCTCGTAGGGTCATCGGGTAATAGGTTGTTCCTAACCATATCCCTCAGTCTCGTAAAATAAGTTTATTAGACCGTGCTAGACCTGATATCGTTCTCCTCGAGCTTAGGGAGATACTGAATCGCATACTGAAATGTCTCGCTCTGGCTAGTGAATGGAATGATATCTCCCCCCACCCCTCCAACCAGTCAACAACCTAAAATCCATCAATGTGAACCCTATTTTCGCACAGGGAAAGTGAAATGTGTGGGTCGTGTCCCACCACTACTCGACTAGTTCCAGATAAGGCGCTGATCAGTTTGTGTGTAGGTCATGGTAATAATGTGGAAAAAAATGTAG
This sequence comes from Sambucus nigra, assembly GCA_949130495.1. NCBI lineage: Eukaryota > Viridiplantae > Streptophyta > Magnoliopsida > Dipsacales > Adoxaceae > Sambucus > Sambucus nigra. The sequence continues at coordinate 371,101,739 of OX422212.1, forward strand.
GCATGAATCCATCCAACAATGTGTGCCCAACGCTGACCCAATTGTGACATAGCATGCCACCATTAATATACGCATCATTAAATCCTCAACTAAATTAATTTATTTACCAAATAACTACACAATTTAAATAACTAAAAATATAAATAAATAAACAATTTAGTAAATTTAACATAATAATAAAAATTGAACGACGTACATACCTCGCCGTTCAAAGATCGCTGCGAGTAGTGTGTCCAAAGAGGGCTGGATGGGGGAGTATGAATAACATCCATACCATTTGAGAATCCAAAATTGGTGATGGCACGTAACCCACACCATGCAAGTCAATGCGTTGACCACCAACAAACCTCTTCGACATCGTGACTAGGGCTCTATGAATTGTAGAGAACAAGGTTTAGAGAAAAGTCGGGTGGCTAATGATATATTTTTATTGCTCAGCATGTGAATGGGGTAATTTTACGGATTATAAGGATGTCACGGCAGTTAATCTGCCATGAGAAGAGTTTACATACCACCTGCCTTGGACCAAATTTGGTGTTTGGGGAAGCACAAAAGAATTTATACACTTGAGGAGTGCAAATTTACCTCCAAGCATTAGAGATGGTCTAATTGTGAATAAAATACTACTTATAATTCTATATATCAAGTTATGGACAACAATAATTAGGTTGCACTTCCTTGGTGGTGCTAACATTTATATTTTAGATTTTTGTGCCAGCCACCATTTTATCAAAGTTATGTGCTACTACAGCCTCACTCTTAAGGCTTTGCCTGAACAACTTCCAAGTTTCTGGTTGTGAGAGCACCTCCAACGTGCATCTAAATTTAAGAAACTTAGAACGATCTTTAAGTTATTCAAACGAGGGAAGTTGCTATATGTAGGGTAAAAGTGATTCTAGACGAGAAATCATCAATCTTCTAAATTTATAAAAATGTTAAAATTCCAAACGAGAAACACTCTATCGGTTGGAATTATATATATATATATATATATATATATATATATATATATATATATACAGGCTCTCCAACTTATCTCCTATCAACATATCTATGAACATACCTATTTTTTAAAATAGTAATAAAAATACTTTTGAGATGATATTTTTTATATGATTTCACTGTATGCCCCTTTAAAAAAATCAATATTTCAGTGTGCCCCTTTAAAAAAATCAACAGAAAATAATATATTTATTATTTTTAAAAAATAGGTCAAAAAACTAACAGTTTTTACCCTTAGAACTCTCATTTTTTTTACTTATTTTTTAAAAATAACAAAAACATATTATTTTGAGCTGAATATTTTTACAGATGCACGCTGAAATATCATGACCCCATATAAAAAATATCAACTCAAAATTATTTTTTTTACTATTTAAAAAAAAATAAGTATGTTCTTAGGTATGTTTAATGAGATATGTTGGAGAACGTGACTCTCTCTCTCTCTCTCTCTCTCTATATATATATATATATATACACACTCACTATAGATGAAAATCAATTTTGCGTTTGGAAATTTGAGATGCAAAACAGGTTTCCACCTAGAACTTTTCTCTCCAATTTTGATCATTCTGGTAGGGATTATCGAGAATTGTCCACCCTCAAATATACCCATATTTAAGCCGAGTTTAAGCTTTGAATCCTTAAATTAAAGATTTAGGAACGCATTGCAAAGGGGCATGCTCTTAAATATGAGATTTAAGAGCACATGAGAGGTTCTCTAATGGAAACTTAACTATAAGACTTTTTATGGGACTTCAATTTTGCATCAGCATGACAAGCTCGCTTCATTGATTTTGACCGGTGTCGAAATCAAATCGGAAATAAAAACGTGCCTTATTTTACTGTTCCATGTCACAAAGAAAGGAAAAAACAACAAGTCGCTAGATAATCTCCATCAAGGTTTAAAGTATAGAAAAGAAAAGGAATATAATCCAAATAAAATATTGCAGTTGGGTATTTACAATTATGTAAAAATATAACAAAATTTATTGAGGTGTGAGCAAAGTTGATATAAAATGTAAAGGAAATTCTTTAAAAGTGTTAAATAAAATTGCAATATTTTCACACAATTTACATGGCTGCTAACGGCAAAGGCACACGATAAATTACTTCGTAATAGCACACAAGTCAAAATAGTTCATTACCACCACACTTAGAGCATTCTTTGCTATTTGTCACCACATATTGGCATCCACATATTTAAAGTTGAAAATTTTCATTTCTCAATTGTTATCCTCGACTCTTCATTATTCTCTCTCAGAAACATTCGAACTATTCTGAATATCAAACCACATACCTTCACCATCTCCATTGTCAATACAATAAATCGTGTATGTTCTTTCTCTCTCTAACTTTCTCTTAAACAAAAACTCTAGTATAGAAAAATATATATTTTTAATCAAAAAATGGCCCGACAAAACATTTTTGTTTTAAATTCAAACCATAAAGACCGATATTTTCACCCTAAATTAGGGGCTTGGACCCCAAACGAGTACATTTTTACAAATATCAAAATTGTACTTCTTCATGTCATGGACTTGAAACCTTTGCCCCATACTGGGGCTTGTATAATTATATCACTTTGTATATTTTGTGCATGTCATCATAAATGCCCTTGAATTTAGTCATCATTTTCAAGGTCATGAGAGCAAAATTACAGGTTTTGGACAAGTGATTTTTTAAAAGTGTTATTTGGATCCTATGTTGGTATGTACTTTATTTTAAGTTGCTTATGTGTTGAATCTGAGGCCAATATGTTTATTTGAATCATTATTTATAATTAAGCTTTTTTTTTGGGGGGGGGGAGGGGGGGAGGGGGGGTGAAAATGCATTTGCGTGTGTGTGTGTGTACGTGAGAGAGAGAGAGAGAGAGAGAGAGAGAGAGATTTGATGGTAATGGTGGTGTTGAGAGTTGTTTTTGAGTGTTGAAGGTGAGGAAAAGAAAAGTGACCCATTGTGAATTTTTTTTTTTTATAACCCTGAACCTTTACACGAACGAATTCTTTAATCTCTCCCATTCGAGCTAAACAGGGAAAACATTGTGTCAGAACCATCCTAACACATGCCCCACTTAAAATCTGATATCCGTGGAGGATTTCGAACTCGAAACATTTGGCCTAAACGAACCGCCCCTTACTACTAGAACAACGAGTGGATCACCCATTGTAAAATTTTACCTCTTCTATTTATGCATTTATGCCCTCTGGGTGCCCGTAGCAATAACATTCTTATTTTTGTGGTATTATAAAACAACTTCAAGAATGCTCTTGGCAGCCACCACAATTCAAGATTTTAAAATGGCGTTATATGTTTCACTCTGGGTTCCGTAGCAATAACATTCTTATTTTTGTGGTATAATAAAACAACTTTAAGAATGCTCTTGGCAGTCACCACAATTCAAGATTTTAAAATGGCATTATATGTTTCACAAAAGATATATCAGTGAACATATTTCGATATTGATTGGCAGAGTCCAAAATTTCCATGAAGATGACTACCGATGCAAAATCCTTCGCCATCAAGCTGATTTTCAATTCTGAGAAAACCAATTCTCTGACTATGACCACCATCTCTCTCTCTCTTACACACACTTACATACACACACACACACACACACGCAAAACCAACATTATGTTCTGTTGCACTGTTAGCACATCATTCTTCTTAACTGAGGGCAGGAGCAGTAAAAATATAATTACGAATTGCAAATGCAAGAACTACAATATTACATAGAAATCTGATTAAAGAATAACAAAAGGTGCACTTACTCTGTTATAGTCTTCTAAGGATCCTTTCACAATATATAAGCCTTGAGCCTTCCTAATAGCAACAACCACCAAACCCAATCCAAAAATCCCTTAATCCGCAATTCAAGTTAAAGTGGTGATTTTTTTTTTTTTTTGCCTCAAGTAATCTGTAAAAAGGTGAAAACAAAATACAGAATTAAAACTATTAAACATGGTATTTATAACCGTCACTGGATCTCTACACATTACTTAAAGAACATGGTAATTATAAGGACTCCATTTTACCCTTACACCTTATGCTATAGTTAGTAATAATGCGACTTTTGGAAGTACCAAGTTAAATTTGTTTAGATTTTTGGATTTTTTTTCTTCTATCTTTTCGATAGAGTAACAATGAGGAAGAAGTAAAACATGGTATTGCAGTAAATATGGGTGGGTATTCTTGTCAAAAAGGGATATGGTCGGACGGATTATGGAGGTCATAGAAAATAAGGGGTATCTTCAATTTATGATTCTTTGGGTTTTGTCTAATTTCCTTAAATCAGTAGGGGACGGAAGAAAAAAAAAGCTCTCAAATAAACAACCAGTATAAGAGCACATGTAGGCCCTTCAATCTAAATGTCTGAGCAAAACTACAGGAGGGAGCCCCACAAAGGTGTAGATGATGTGTATTGGCTCCCTGATTTATTTGTATTTTTTGTTTATTTAATTAAGTTATTTCCCTATTTAGTTGTTATTTTAGGTTAGAGAGTGGCATTGTCTTTTAATGTCTTCAAAGTGCCCTTTATAGTTTTTTTTACCTTTTAGGTTTAGCTTGACTAGCAAGCTAAGCTTTTCTTATAAATAAGGCTCTGAATCATCCATTGTATTAACTTTACTTTTTGAGAGATGAATTAGAGATTTTTACGCCATTAGCCTCTAAACATTATGTTGTTGTGTAGTTAGTAATTTACGCTTCCGCCATTTAACTTCACATCAAATTGGTATCAGAGCGACGTTCGCTCCTCATGTTCTTCCGATATGATTTCACTTGTATTTTCGAGGAGGTTGGTTGGCTCACTCGCACACAGTTCTGTGATTCGGAGGTTTTTCGAGATTGGGGACTTCTTTTCTAGCTTCGGGGAAGAAGCGATTGGGTTCTTTATCGGAGATTACTTCGATATTTTCGTTGAAAATGGTTGGGTGACTCGCACGCATGTTTGCGAGGCGGAGTCATATGATTTGGCTGATTTCTTTCCAATTTTGGGGGGGGATGATGGGTTTTAATTGGTGGAGGGTGAGCCCTCACTTTGGGGGGACGTGCTTGGACATGAGTATGTGGACACTAGTTGGAATGCGTATGAGGAGCACTATGAGGTTCTTTTACATAGCTTAGCGCTGAAGAGGCTCGTCATGGGGGATTCAGGTGGCATTTGGTATCATTGGCCCTCTCCGAGGCGGAATTGTGATGATTAATTTTGTGACAAGCTTCAGAGTCGAGTTTTCATTTGTCGATCGTGGTTGGGTCGTGATATGTCGGGTGCTTTCGAAGACGGCTTCATTTTCAAGTGAGGGAGTCCATTGATGGTTGTTTTGCTATTTGTCACACACCTCCCACTCTTGGGAAGAGCTTTTTCAAGTGGGGGAGAGTGATGTGTACCCTATCCCGAATAAATTCGGTACTTTTTGTTTATTTTTTCATGTTTTATTAGGTCGTGTCCCTATTTTAGTTGTTATTTTAGATTAGAGGATGGCATTGTCTTTTAATGTCTTTAAAATGCCCTTTATAGTAGCTTGATTAGCAAGTTAAGATTTTCCTATAAATAAGGCCCTTGGCCATCCATTGTACTGACTTTACTTTTTGAGAGATGAACTAGAGATATTTCTAAGGCTATTGGCCTCTAAACATTATGTTGTTGTTGTTGTTGTTGTTGTTGTTGCTATTGTTGTCGTGTAGTTAGTAATTTACGCTTCTGCCATTTAACTTCACATCAAATTGTTATCAGAGCGACGTTCACTCCTGATGTGCTCGTCGATGTGGTTGTTGTAGAGCCATGGGTATGGTTCGGAGGAACCGGTGCGTCAATCCTCCAAAATGCACCCCCGCAGCCAGCGGTCGAGCGGCACCACCGCCTTCTCCACCATCATACCCACAAAAATCTAGATATGAAACTCTAAATTACTGATCTGATGGAAACCTCCATAACCTATTGTCCCACCCTCAAACACCCCAAACCCTAGATGTGGAAACCCCTCACCCTTACCAAAGCTGGCCGATAGAACCTAGCAGCCGAAAACCCCAACTAGAGGCCATCGGCGATCACAAAAGCCTAGGAGGGACCATATCGACCATATCTAAATCACAGTCTCATAGATGTCCTTTTCCTTTTCAATCCAGTAGATCTGCACTACACCTTTGTAGTCTTGGCCAATGTCCGGCGACCATCCCGGATAGTTCCTCGCCACCGGGGACCTACTCTAGCAATAGACAAAGGCTGGCGACTCTTCCTTTAGTCTGAACCCTTCGTCCATGTCATCACAGCAGCTTTCAGAGCAAAAAATAAAAAAAACTTTTCATCAATCCCACCATCGATTAGGTGTCCCGTCATTTAACTTCACATGAGTATACATCAATGGGGATTCAAAATTTTGACATACGATTCATCAAGTTCTTAGTCGGCCTCCTACCGCTTGGCTAAACCCTGCTGGTAATATTATTAATTATATTCACATCATTCCAAATTAATAATTCCCATTTGAAAGCCAAACACTTTAAGGAAATTGTCTCACATTCCACATTTATCCTCTTAATACGTTTTGGATGCAATACATTCACTTGGATCATTGTTCTTAATGGGTGTTGGTGGATTATTCAATCGAGACGGACTAAAGAGAAAACAGACGTATTCATTTGGGCCTAGTGTATTCCCAGGCGCACCTAAATGGTCCCGAGGGTGGACGCCGCCCTGCCTGAGTTTTTGGGAATTTTTTCCGAGATATATGCAAAAATAAATTGGTCCTATATGTAATCGTTTAGAATAAAAGGCATTGAATTTCAGCTATTTTAGAAGCTACGGGGCAGAAATGTAATAAGTTTAAGAAAACTTAAACACGTGCTCTTTTTTTTCAAAGAAAAACTATAATCTTTTTTATATTCTTTGTCTTTCAACAACCACTTTACCTCCCTCTCTCTCTCTCCTCGCCCCACTATTCTCTTCTTTGTCTTTCGGTAGCCACTCTACCTCCCTCTTTATCTCTCTCCTCTTCCATCTCCACTCTGTCTTCGGCCAGCTCTCCCTCCCGCCCGCTAAGCGCCACTGCCCCTCCTCCAGACCGAATCACAGCTATGTGCTCCGTCACACATACCCACGGTCCACCAGCTCTCTTTGTGCTCCGACATTCGCCCCCCTCCCTCCGGTCGGTAGTCTTCCCTTTTCCTCTCCTCCAGCTCACAGATTCACACAACAAGTAACTTTCTTTATTTGTTTTTTTTTTCAATTCATTTAAATTAATAAATGCCCAATGTTAAATGTTATATTAGTTTAATTTTTAAGTTCAATCATTGTTAGATGTTATTTTTTATGCTCAATTGTTTTTAGATGTTAATTTTTAAGTTCACAGTTAAATATTAAATTAGTTTAAATGCTCACTGTTAAATGTTGATTAATAAATGTCGAATGTTTAAATGCCCAATGGTTGTTATATATATTTAGGTTGTTAAAAGTATTAGTTTGCTCATTGTCTGGTGCCTATATTTGTTTGCTAATATTTGTCAATTTACTTTTAATTGTTGTGATTTAATTGTTGAAATATAGGGTAATTATGTTGAAGTATTTTAAAAAGCTACACGAGCCAAGCGAGAGTTAACCAACACCAACGCCAACACAGACGCCTCTTTCACCTCCACCTCCGCCTCCGCCCTCACCCCCACCTAATATTGAAGCGGATTTAGAAGACTGTCCAGTTGATCCTGAATTAAGAAAAAGCATTCTAAAGTATGATATGAATGTAAGAGGTGCGGTTCGACATCATTATTTGGTAAAAGGCCCTTGTCAGCCTAAAAATTACAACTTTTCTTGGCGTTTATGTGCAACTGAGAAGCGCGGATTTATGCATGTATGGCCCAAATTGGCTAGTGTATAACATTGACAAAGATGTTGCGTAATGTTGTATTGTCATCTTTTTAAAACCGATAATGGTGGTCAAGGTGGTGGTGATTGCTTTGTTTCCGAGGGGTATAAGAATTGAAGAAAGAAAGAGAAACATGTTGGAAAAGCTACTAGTACACATAATAAATATGTAAAGGTTGATGGGGATCTATCATAGCAAATGCAACACATTGAATTTGTTTTAGCTAAGCAATCTAGTCAAACTCAAGCGGATTATTGTGTTCATTTGATTGCATCAATTAATTGTATTAGGTTTCTTTCGTGTCAAGAGTTGGAGTTTCGACTTCATGAAGAATCCGATGAATCACTAAATAAGGGTAACTTTCTTGAGCTCTTACCATTTCTTGTCGATCATAATGAGCAAATCAACAAAGTTGTATTAAAGAAGAATTCCCAAAATCTCATGTTGACATCACCTAAAATTCAAAAGGATATCATTAACTCCATCACAATTGAGACTGCAAATGTTATCCTTACAGTGCTGAGAGATGATTATTTCTCTATCTTAGTTGATGAGTTTGGTGATATATTGGTAAATGAGCAAATGACTATTGTTTTATGCTTTGTGGATGAAAAAAGGTATGAAATGGAGCATTTTCTTAGGAATGTACATATTAGTGATACTTCTGCTTTGTCATTTAAAGCAATTGTTGAAGCAATTCTATCCACACATGGATTAACTATTTCAAGTTTGCGTGGAGAATTTAACGGACTTTAAAGTCTATTTTTAATAGAGAATGAAACTGCGTATTACGTACATTGTTTTGCTCATCAACTTCAATTAACTCTTGTAGCTGCTACAGAAAATCAGCCCAATATTTTTGTTTTCTTTAATATTGTAACACTTCTCACAAATATTGTTCGAAACAGTTTGAAAAGGTTACAATAAGGAATATGCAATGGCAATATTTTGACTGGGCAGAGTTCGAATAAAAAATTGGCATTGAAACGATCAGGCGAGACACATTAAAGTTCTCATTATGGCACACTTGTGAGTTTGATGTGTGCGTTCTCATCAATAAATGATGTTCTCCTGATTGTTGAAGATGATGCAAAAAATCGAAAACATAGGGGTCCGCGATGAACCTAATGGTACTTATGCAATGCTTTGAATTTGTATTTCACTTACATTTGATGAGAAATGTATTGGGTATTGTGAATCATTTATCACAAGCATTACAAAGAAAAGACCAAGACATTCTGAATGCCACGGCTCTTGTGAAAATAACCAAACAACAATTGCAACAAATGAGAGATGATGGGTGGGAGTCAGTGTTGAAGGAGATTTCTTTATTTTGTGTCAAATATGAGATACCGTGTCGAATATGGAAGACTTGTTTGTGGTTATAAGAAGATCTCGTCGCAATCCAGATGAAGCCACAAATCTTCATCATTATTGTTCTACGTAGTGATAGATTTGCAGCTTCAGGAGCTAAACAATCGTTTCAATGAGGTGAATACGGAGTTGTTGTGTATATCTTGCCTTAATCCAAGCGATTCATTCTCCACATATGACAGGAGAAAATCGATTCGATTTGCTGAGCTTTAACCCTCCGACTTCCCTTCACAAGTGTTAATAATACTCAAGCGTCAACTTAATAACTATATTGTCGATGTGCGATCCGATGACCAATTTTTTAGAGTAAGGGGGTTAGTGGGTTTGCTAGAAAATTGGTTCAATTGAAGACGCATCGTGCATATCCATTGGTATATTTGCTTGTGAAATTGGCACTGCTCTTCCCCGTTGCAACTACGACTGTAAAAAGAGTATTTTCTACACTGAAAATCATCAAAACATCGTTGCTCAATCAAATAGGAAATGACATGATGAATGAAATTTTGATGGCATATATTGAAAGGAAAATAGTGGTTGGCATTAACAATGAAGATATCATTCGACATTTTCAAAATATGAAGACACGGAGGGTTTTGTTGTAAACAATCTTATGTAATTTGATGTTTGGTGTGTGACGTTTGTAATGCCAGACAATTTGACTATTTATATACAGTATTTTCGATAATATGTAGGTTCTTATGAAGCACGGACACTTCTCAGGAGGCGTCGTACAAGTGTCGAACACTCAAAGGATACAGATACTCAAAGGACACGGCATGAACGCGTGTCGGATAAATATGGCATTAAAAAAAGGTTAGGCACGGGAGGGACACATGAAAGACAGGGCAACTTAAAAAACGGGGGGCAATTTTACGAAATTAATTTTTTAATAATTCATTAGAGTTTTTCACAAGTTATTAGGGTTTTAACCCTTTTACATTTCACAAGTTTTTCACATGTAAAACTCTCTTCTCCGCCTCTTGTACTTTGTTCTCTCTCTCGTAGTTGTGTTAACACACCCTCTCTGCACAGTTAAAACTTTAATATCAATAAAGTGTAAAGTGTTAACATCAAATGCTTGTCATCAGTTAACACAAACAATTGAATGAATTTTTTGTATGTTTGGATAGTATAAAACTCTAATGGTTTGTATGTTCTAGTATGATTAATGTGATGTTTAATATTTATAATGAATTTAATACTCTAATAGTTTATATGTATTTTTCACATTTTAGTTGTATTTGTATGAGATTTAGAATTAATGTCTTTCAAAATGTAAGAATATTTATTTGTCGTCGTGTCCCCGCTTTGTCGTGACCTAAATTTTTTGAATTTGTCGTGTTGGTGCGTCTGTGTCCGTGTCCATTTCCGTGCTTCATAGGTAGGTTCTATTACATGAGATTGATATTTTTTTTAATTATGGCATGTCTTTCGCCCACCCTATGCTAAAATCCTGGGTCCGCCACCGAGTAAAATTATATAGTATATAGTACACTAATGCACTAGAGCTCCTGGGGAGTCAAGCATCCCACCTAGGATTTTCTAAAATATTAAAAAATTTGCAGACATATTTAAAAATTTACATGTATATTGTATTGTAAAGATTGAAATAGTATCATTGTGCCTCGTCAAGGATTGTAAGCTTGCGCTAATTTAGGTGTTGTTTCTTTTTAATACATTTTTCTTGAACCCACGTGATATTTCGATATATGAATTTATCATTCTCAACTGAATATTTTGTACAAAATTAAAAAATAACATAATAAAATTTTCAATTTTGATTAAATATTTCTTAAAAATCTAAAATAATCGCAAAGAATTCGTCTCGGGGACTCCGCTCCTGAAACCCCGTCAATTTTCGGGTTCCCCACCCAAGAATTTTATCTGAACACTGGATTTAGATATGCAGACTTGTAAAATATAAATGGAGAAGCAAAACAAGCCCAAGAAGAGTTATAAATGCATCCAATGATCCAAAATAGTGAACTAATAAATTCTACACCCACATTACCACATACCAACTAAAGAAACGTACAATGTACCCCGAATCAGAGCGAAACACTTTCAATCAGGAAAAAACGAGATGAGTAATGCAAGAAAAAAATACTGACCTGGAAGAGCAATTGTTGCCCAACTTGCTCATCACAATCTGAAGACAGAGTAAGAGGCTATAAAATGATGCAAAACTTTAATGTCCTGTCATTCAGCAACACAAGAAAAGGATTCTCCTTGTCAAGGACCACCTCAATTCTATCCAAAAAAAATTCAAATGTCATCTAGGAGAAGTGGAAGAAACAATCTCGATTTGTACAGGAGGACCCCCTGAAAATTCTGTGGATTTGTGACTTGCTCGTAAAAGGTCTTCCCTTTGGGGGTTCATAAGTAAAAGCTGCTGCATGTCCTTGGGGAGAAGATTGAACACTGCCTGCAGGTCTCCCTTCAGTTTCTGGCAAGTTGCTGCAGTGTCTTCATTAGGGCTCTTAGATTGCTGGAGCAGAAAAAATTTCATTCAATGGAGATGTCAACACATTTATAAGAATAATTTCAGATTATTAGTCAATAATTAAAAGATGCTAGGTCACAATTCCAACAAGTAGTTCAGCACTGAAGAAGTACAAACACCATAATTGCCTAATCAACTGCAAGTAAGCAACTGACTCTCTCTCTCTCTCTCTCACACACACACACACACACATTCTCTATGAAAGATGAAGACAAACCATCATGGCATCTTCGATTTTTAACAGAAGCATAGAAACCTTTCACTGAGAAAACTCTTCGACATCTAAACCTTTGCATTTTGTGCTGTTTTTTCATGTATATAAATACATTTGTTAAGAGGATTATATTCAGATCTCTTCAAGAGCCAGCACGTATAATTCTCCATTCCCTTGTGCATCATGCGATTATTCGGATAAATCACCAGGTTTGGGGGATAACTTAGACCTGTCTCTTAAAGCAGGTTCTCAGCCATCTCATATCTCCTCATGGTCATTTTCGCTTGTATATATTCAATATTGTTTCAACTTTAACTTGTAGACCACGATAGCATAAAATATATTTTGTATTATGTTTTTTCACAGAAATGAATTCCAAGGCCACTGAGACCCAACTCATACAAAATTCAAAAATTCCAAGTGTCGACCCTTCAGATGCGGAGTGTGGGAGGCCGCGGACACCCCTAGCAGTAGGTACATGAGATCTGCTAGTTGCAACGCAGCGAACAGTATAGAGTTAGGCTGAGGTCTCTGGAAGACCGAGGAGAGGGAGTTTAAACTTCACTTAATTTGGAGTTTGAGAAATGATCATGGTGTCAGAATGGCCGAGAGGTTGCGGACATTTATTTTCTGGACAATTTACAGGATTAGTGACACATATCAATCAGGTTTTAACTTGGTTAGAAGGCTCTAGGCCAATGATATTTTGGGAAAAGTGATCATATTTTCGGAAACCCTAGGAGTAACCTTAGCACTATAAATAAAAACTTGGGCTCACTTTTTGAGGCTGATATTGGAAGAAATCTTGGAAAGAAAGTACAAGAGTATAGGGAGCTGCTAGAAATGAGAGGAGAGAAGAGGCCTAAAGAAGCTGAAATGTAAAGTGTTCTTATGATGTGTCCACTAGTGATAAGGGATCATATTCCTCTTCCTCTTCGATTTAAATTCTCGTTCTTTAAGCTCCTAAATTCTTAAATGAGCCATGATTGCTGAAACGACATCTATTCTAACTCTATGTTCATGGCCAGGGTCATTTTACTGTTCACAACTAGCATTTGTTAGCCTAGGCTACTTTAATGATTTAATCTCTCCTTCAAGCTAGTTTAGTCTTGTTTTAGTTGGGTTTAATGGTGAAGTCTTCATGTGTCCTTTGTGTTATTGTTATTCTGGATTAGTGTTCAGGTGTTGAATCCTTAAAAACCTAATTTTACAATGAGTTTGTGGCAAACTATCTTTTTTATATAAATACCCTTCTAAATTTGATGATCTGAGATCTAACTCCATTCTGACCATGGACTTAATGCGAACCTCGTCTTTTGCCTTAACTTAATGTGAACCTCGTTTTAGCAATCCCTGTTGCAAATAACGAGTGTTTAGAGCTGACCTCATCCCTGATTATTTGCGTTCTCGTTCCTTTACTTTCCATGTTTCCTCAAGGGGGTGAGTGGAAGAGGTGTAAGGCTGCAGTCAAGAGATTGGTGGCTGAGGCCTTAGCTTAGATGTTAGAGGTTGTTTATGTGTGTGTGTGTGTGTGTGTGTGTGTGTGTGTATAGTTCTCTTTAGCTTTACTTCTGTTTGAGGACATTCTATGTATTAAGACCGCGGATTGTTAGAATACTTCACATTTAGTTATTATGTAATGAAAAGGAGTTACACGCTGAAAACTTTTGTACATGATTATATTTCAGTTTTATCCTTGGTGCACTGAGACTTCAGTATAATTATAATTACGCTTAATCAATAGTTTAATGTTATTTGAAGTAATATGGGTAAATTTTGAGATGATTTATGATTTGTGTTGGAGGCCAAGGAATAATTAAAATATGCCGAGATCTCAGGTCAACCGTGGCCAAAACCAAGCGTAACCTCAGTGAGTGAGCCAAGACGAGTTTCAAGCAGCGGCATAATATGGGCAGGCCGGGTCGTAACAAGGGCATTTGGCAAAAAAAAAATCTGCAAAAGCAATTCAAATACATTGGAAAAATGCCAACTAATTTGTCTGATGGGCCTATGTATACAGTGATGGGGTTATGCATACAGTACTTCCCCCATGGCGATCCATCTGCCACCCCACATGTTCCTGCAGGGCAGCATTCAATCCACCGCCGCTCAAATTAATATTATTTATTTGATATTCTCTACCAAATCATCTCTGCTTATAAATTCCGACAATGAGCTAATCCAAATTTTATGTTGTCTTTAAGGGCCATCATCCCGAATTTACAGCATAACTCGAGAAGCGATCTGACAGACGTGGTGTTCAAATTATCCAGAAATTTGACACATTTGAGAAGGCAACCTGAGCATACGTGGTGTTCGACGAATGATGGAGGCACCCCGAGGCTAAGTTGAACAACGCCCACCAGCATTGTCGTTTGAGAAGCGGTAATAAAACCAACCACTACCAACCAAGGTTGCCTTCAAAGTGGGAAAAATATATATATGTATTCTCAGTTTATATTAGTATGTTGATGTGCTGAATGCATTTGTGATCCACTTATTACATATTACTCTTAGAAAAATTACTAATAAAATATAGCGTTATTTATTAAAAAATCATTTGCAATTATTCAACACTAAATGTCGCCACACAAATTCCACGTATGCTCAGCCAAGTCACAGTGGAAATGCGAGCCCCTTTGTAGATTAAATTTGCAACATCATTATTGTTAAGCAATTCAAAAAGAAATCCCAAGTTATCATGGGTCGAGATCTTTGTCCTATTCATATTCAACGATCATGTTATGCACAATAATACGAGCCATTATAATGTGGGCCAAATCATCATGAAATCAGAAATGGCTCGGGCACTTCATAATGGCAAAGCGAGCTCGTTGAACACCAAACGTTTGCTCCACGTCCTTGTGTGCAGCCTCTTGACACCACGCAAAGTGCTTCTATTTTATGTTCGCGGGCTATGAAATTGTTTAAACAAATGTTCCCCACTCCATATATACCGTCGGCGAGACAGTAACCCATGTTGTATGGACAATCTTTGACAGTGTAATTACATTGAGGAAAGTTGTCATGTATAAGCTCCTCGAACATGTTCATTGATCTTAAAAATTTCAGTCCTTGTGTGAATCGGATATACCATCCAGAGGTCTTGGTCAGTTGCAAACAAGTACAATGTTAACCTTTTTGTTGTGCCTGCAATTTGTGCATTGCCATGCCCCAAGATATTCTTTTATTCCCAATGCATACAATCTATGCTACCAAGCATGCACGGTCGAATACACGTTAAACATCCTCGTTCGTAGGAGTCTCCAAATACTCGGTCGAATACAGACGACTTACACCGCATTGCAGGATCTCTTAAAGTACTCCCTGCAATTTAGATGTACTCGTCAACCACATCGGTTGTGCAATTGTATGCAAGCCTCCAAAGAGCAGTGGTCATTTTTGCTCACTGGAAAGAGCCCGCATTTAACATGCGTCAAGTTTTCTTATGAACAGTAAGCTGAAATAATCTTTGCGGGCCACATTTCAAGTTTTCTTATGAAGATTTAACGTGCGTCATTTTTGCGGGCTATGTCGCATCTTCTGCAAAATAATCTTTCATTAACTTTCCCGCTGCACTCAATAACATGCAGACCCGGCACAAACCCTCGACAATGTGGCTGGTTTTGTTCCACTTCAGTCTTTAGAAGACCGGGAATAACAACAATCATTAAGTAAAGAATAACTTCTTTATAATTATTGTCATCCGAAGACAAGTCACAAAGAATTTTGGTGACGGTATTGTCTAGATGAAGAAGACATTCTTAAAACGAATTTGTTAGAGAATTGATTAGTTTGTGAGAGAAGAAGAAACTGATATAAATAGAACGTAGGGATGTAGTGAAATATATGGCGTACATATACAATTTTGAAAATAGTATTTACAAAAGCACTAGTTAAAATGTCGTTGGAGCAGCTCACTCCTGGGGCATAAGTGCCCCGGGGCCAACCGACTTCCATTACCACTTGAAGTTTCTTTCTACATTCTGGGGTGGCAAAATGTATGTTATGAATGACTGGTCTACATGACGATGCAAATGAATTCATCATCTATAGATGGTCTACGTCCATAAAGGTCATCCCGAGTTTGCAAAGGACAAATTCCTTGAATAAACAACTAAGCCACCGTGATAATATTTCAGGGTACTTATGGTGTCACGAAAGAAATGACGAAGTAAGGAAATGCAATTTATAAAATACTTTGAGATAGAGTGATAATTGGAAAACTCCGGTCTCTCTCTCCCTTTAGCTACTTTTGCCTCCTTTTTTTGTCCTATCTGCTTGCTTCTAATCAATCATCTCCATATTACATTTATCTCTACCTCTCTCTCTCTGCGCTCGCACAATGTCCATGGATATGTGGGCGCTAATGCTTTGATTCATCGCAAGGAGAGGGGACATCAATTAATGTTTAAGACACAACCCCAATTCCTCTACCCAATCATATCAATTCCCCAAGATAATCAAGCACCTACTCAGCTACTAGCCCACATGTTAGCCATGGCTCCATTAAAACCACTCTCACAAATGTCACACACATTGGTAACTCCTTTGCAATCCTTGATCAATCTTGGGTTGACCAAGTTGAAGAGGAAGAGGCATGTCATGAACTCAATGAAGTGGTGGCAGACACCTTTGAAGGACACAGCTCTGAGATCAATGTCTCAGGCTAGCAAACTCCTCGAACTCTCTTCACCAATATGAAGGTAACCCTTTCATCCTTAGGCAATGATATCCCCAACATTTCAAATCCAACTCTAATTCAAACGCACCCTCCAGTAGAGGAATCTCCTAAATCAGGGACAACACAATCAGCGCTCTCATGCCACCCCACCCTACCTCTGATAGCAGTTACAAGCCTTCATGCGCTCAAGCTAGCACTCACCCCCATAACCCCAGAATCACCGGATCCAAGAGTGCTACCTATGGCACCTTGACCCTACTACGGCAAAAGAATCAGAGTTACAACTAAAGTAGATAATACCCCTGAGCTAGATAGTAATGTCCAATGAGCAGAAGATTGATGAAGGACAAATAACAACTTGAAGGAGCAGACAAACATGCCCCCACAGCAGCTCAAAATTAGTTGGATTCTCGTACCTCAAAGCAATCAAATGGACACATAAATCTTACGACCCCTCCCTCTAGTTCCCAATGGAATTTTTATAATGGAACATTAGATGCATTGTTAACCCTAACTCCCAGAGGGTGATTAAAGAGATTCACAAACGCCATCTGAAATCTCCTCTATATTGCAGAGCACATGACCCCCATAACCTCCCTCCCTAACTATTTTTGGCCTCAACTTGATATCATGGTTCAAAGTCAAGGCCGATACCGCGACGATACGGCCGAGTTGACTAGGTATCGGTTCCCACCGATCCGATTCCGAGTTGAGTTTTCGATTATTGATGTGAATCGACCCTATATCGGTAATCTCTCGGTAGTATCGGTGATATAGCGGTATAATCGGCCCATATCGACGATATCGCAGTAGAATCGGCCCATATCGGTGATATCGCAGTAGAATCGGCCCATATATCGGCGATATCACCATATTATCGACCCATATCGGTGATATATCGGCCGAGATGGTATAGGTTACTAAGCATCTCTCTCTCTCTCTCTCTCTCTCTCTCCCTATCCGGTGTTATGTTGGTAAGCGTGGTTTTTTTTTGGGGGTACGAAATGCTAATTGTTTTTTTTAATTTAATGTGTTGTGTGTGTGGGTTATTTGGTCATCGTGTGGGTTTAATTTAGGGTGTTGTATATGTGCCATTTTTTTTTTAAAGAATGCAAATGATCCAAATGTTATTTATTATTATTTTTTATAATAATGTTCCCAATGTTATTTTTTAATATGTTATTATTAATAAAAAAAACGTAAATGTTATTCTTTTACAAACATATATACAACTGTAATTATTGTAAAAATAATATTTGTATCCTCTAAACATTTGTAAAAATAATATTTGCATCCTTTATGTAAAAATAACATTTGCAACACAAGAAAAAAATTTGTTTGCATCCTCTTTGTAAAAAAATAACATTTCCATCAATTTTAAAAAAATATTTGCAACCCAACAACAAAAAAAAAAACATTTACATTCCTTTTATAAAAAAATAACATTTTCATCCTTTTTGTAAAAAACGATTGTAAAAAAAATGTAGTGTTTTGTCAAAATAACTATTTGTAAAAAAATAACAATACTAAAAAAGAAACATTTCTACCCTCTGTTGTCAGTATCGGCCGATTCTCGATACGTATCGGCCGATTCGGTTCGATACAGGCCTAAAAAGATACGTATCGGGGATCTGTATCGAAAACATCAATGTATCGTGCGTATCGGGGCTGAATCGCGATTCGATACATGAATCGGGCGATTCACGATTCACTCGCGATTCAGTTATGCAGGGTCAGGTTGGGTTATTTCGGCACCAGGGCTTCAAAAACTGGAAAAAAAAGTTTTTTTTTTTAATTTTTGTAGCCGAAAATGATTATAATAATGTTTAAAGACTTTTAAACCCATAAAGGAAAAAAATCCTAGGTATAAAAGGTCTCTTCTCATTTTTTTTTGCGCTCCCCACCATTAATATTTTGTCCACCTATTTCAAACAGCACTTTCTTGTCTTTTTCCTCAAGTTTTTGCAAAGGGAAGCTTCCACCCTATTTAATATCCTTTGTTTTGGTACTTTGGTAAGTAACCTAGTTTATTTATTTATTGTTTCTCACTTTCTCAACCTATTTAATATATTCCTACTTATTAAGTTGTCTTTATTTATTTATTGTTTTTGGTAGCTTTGATCTTTGATATTTCCTCTTTATTTATTTAGGAAATGGTTAAAAAAAGAGAAATGTTGTGGTTGACCCCACATGGGATTATTGTGAAAAGGTGAATGATAATAGATTGCATTTAAGATGTAATTTTTGTAAGGATGCAATATGCGGTGGTACTTTTTGAATGAAGCACCATCTTGCGAGTACGGGGAAAGATGCAAAAAAGTGTATGCAATGTCCCAAAGATGTTAGAAAAATGTTTGCAAACATTTTAGGAGTAAATGAGGATAATTATAATGAAGAAGGTGCGCAACAAAATGGGGATGAAGAGGAGTTTGAAGCTAAGTAAAATTTCAAAAAAGCGAAAGGAACTATGGATGCATGTCATTAAAGGGAAGAGAAAATAAGATGTTGTAAAACAAACAACTATAAATGCAATGTTAGAAAAGAGGGGCCCGGTCATTAGTGACATTTGTAAATTATTTTTATGGAAATGGTATAGCTTTTAATGTAGTAAAATGCCCCTTGTTCAAAAAGATGGTAAAATCAATTTGAGAAATTAGAAGTTTGAATCATATTATGTTATATAATTGATTGTAAAGTGTTCTCTATATTTTTATTTAATTTTTACAATTTAATTTAATTTGTGTGCTGTATCATACGATACGTATCGCGATACGATTCACGATACATAGGGTTTTCGATACACGATACGTATCACGATTCAACAACTATGTTTCTACCCTTTTTAGAAAAATATAACATACTTAAAAAACACATTTGTATCCTTTTACTAAAAATAATACTAAGAATATAATAGTTGTATCCTCTTTGTAAAAAAAAAAAAAAAATTATCCTCTTACTAAAAAAGTAACATTTGTTTTTCTTTGTAAAAGCATAATATTTCTATCCTCCGTGAAAAAAAAAAACATTGATTTATTATGGAACATTGAATCTGACAAGTTCGTAGCACGTCAATATAATCAATTATACAATGTTATGCATATTAAAGGATAGTTTTAAACTTATCTGATTGGTCCACATTGTTAATCGTATTTTTTTTAAATTTTCTAGATTTTTTTCCGATTTTTTTGCGCTCTCTAAATAGTGTATCTTTGCGTATCACCCGATACCGTGACCGATACCGCGACCGAGTTGAAAATCGAGTGGCCGATACCGGGAACGATACCGAGACTTTGAACCATGCTTGATATTGAACTCCTCACTGTGAATGATAGAGGCTCTTCCCCCTCCAATATTTGGATCTTAATTTCTAATAACCTTGACACCCCCAGCACTGTTCATAATTCTGATCACCACATCACCATTACCTTTCAACATGATCATGTAAGTTGTATGATCTCTTTCATTTATGCTAGTACACATTACAGTCAAAGAAGGATCCTCTGGGGTGATTTCACCTCCATTCATCAACTGCAGCCTATCCCTTGGACTGCAGTTGGTGACTTTAATGATGTTCAGGGGGCTTGAAAGAAGAAAGAGCAATCTTCCCAATAGAAGGGCTTGTGATGATTTCAAAAAAACATGGTTTAAAGTAGCCGGCCGAATCAACTCGGTTTTGGCCAAGTTGACTCCGAATCGCAGGCCACCAACCGGATACCAAGAGATGATTCTAAAAAAAAATAAGTATCGTACTAAATCGTTAATTCTCGCCAATATCTCGCCCGAGTCGAAGATATCTCGCCGAGATGAGGGGGGTTTTTTTACAAAAAAGCATAGATGAGGGGGGTTTTAGCAAAAAAGCAGAGAAGAAGGGACGTTTGGCAGATATGATGCAAAAAAGCAAAAATAATTCAAAAATTCTTACCTTTATCAGCTGATTTGTAGGAGATTGAAGTCACGGACCAATTTTTAGGTTGAGATTTCACCTATAAAAGCTTTGTTGAGAATAGCTTTCCAAACCACACCCTTTTCCCCTTCGTAAAATCCGGACTCCATAGCCAATATCTGTTCTCTCTCTCTTTGTTAAAGCTAGGATCCCTTCTCTCTCTCTTCGTTAAAGCTCCAAACCCTTCTCTCTTTTTCAATCGGTGAGAGTCTTTGTGTTAAATGACCTAAAACCTTTTTTTTTGTTGTTGTTTAAACAGCACACGACATACCCCTTTTGACTTCTTTTTTCCCAGCTAAAACCCTTCTTTATTTGTTCAAACTCTCACGCATACCACAAATATTTTTATGTACAAAAAAATGAAAAAAATATTTACGAAACATTTTTTTGTTCAAGAAAATGTTTTGTAAAAAATGTTTTTGTAAGACACATTTTTTTACAAAAAAATGTTATGAAATGTTTTGTACATAAGATTTTTTAGAATTCTTAAAAATATTTAGAATTCCTAAATATAATGTTTTGTACAAAAAATATTTACAAAAAATGTATTATGATGGATCTTCAACTGATATTGTTGAAGTTTTGGATATTATCATCATGATGGTCAATCGGGAGATCGTCAGCTATAATTTTCAAATTATGGGTCATTCAGCCAATCATCTCATCCAATCATCTCATCCCCTGACCAACAATCTGGCTTATATTTCTTCCATTACCCTACTGGAGGAAATTGCCCTTATCCACATCCGTATGATCGATATCGCAACTAGATAGGGAGATGAAAATGACGAAACATTGTAATCATTTCCATTTATCTTCAATTTTAAATTTTTTATTGGTTAATTATAAAATATTGAATTTGACAAGTTCGCCGCACTTAAGTATAACCAATTGTACAATGTAATGCATATTAAAGGATGGTTTTGACGTATCTGATTGGTCCACATTGTTAATCTTATTTTTTTTAATTTTCTATATTTTTTTCGAAATTTTTCCGCTCTAAATGACGTATCTTTGCGTATCGGCCGATACCACGACCGATTTGAAAATCAAGTGTCCGATACCGAGACTTTGAACTCTGCAAAGAAATGACTAATATGTGTGACACCTTTGGGAAATTCTTCACCTAGTCCAGGGAAACCAATCCAGTAGGCTTGACAGAACTCTTCGCATATAGCATCCCTTGCCTAACTCTCCACAAAAGTGCCTCAGACCATCATCCTATTCTCCTCTCCTCCTTCCCTAACTCCTCTAAGCCCTTTGCATTTCAGTCTTCACGGATTTCTCTCTCTCAATTCCAATAGACTACAAAGTTCCTGGGCTAAACCCGTGTATGGCTGCCATATGTTTGTGATGAAGCAAAGCTCAAAATCTGATGCAGGATCTTAAAGATTGGAGTAAACCTGCTTGTGGCAACATACACTTGACAATGGATGACGCCAAGCACAAGCTGAACAGTGTCCTAGAAGCTCTTGGTCAAGAAGGAAATCTTTTAAATCTCCTTCTTGAAAAACTTAATGCACAAACTGGACTCTTTGATTCCGTTAGAGCTGAACAAATTTTATTGAAAGACAAAGCTAAACTGAGATGGCTTGCTGAGGGAGACAAAAAAGCAGCAGTTTTTTTCCAGAAAACTACAGCCCAAAGGTCCAAAGCAGCAACATTGTTGAGCAAAGTCTGGTAATGATCCTATTAGCATGCAAAATTATGTTGTTTATTTCTTCCGTTACTTACTGACCACTCAACCCACTAGATGGATATTGGTACACTGTCCCTCGTTCAATCAATAACCAAGATAGTAACATGCTTGATGCCACACGGACCACACCTACCCCTTTGGAAAGTAAGAAGTAAGAATGCAGCCTTCTCTCTCTCTCTCTCTCTCTCTATATATATATATATATATATATATATATATATATATATATATACATACACAATTGGTAAGAAATGCACATAATACACCAGACCCAAGCCTCTATTCTATTATATCTCTCAGTCTTTTTCTTGTATTTTGTAATTTTCCTTAATTCTACATCTTGACTCCCTTCTTCCCAGTCTTTGTTTTATTTATCTATATATTTATTGTCCTTTAACACATCTTTTATTCCCTTGGGTAAAATTCTCCATTTCGTATTACTTGCCTCGTTCTTTTCTTTTTCCCCTATGTAGTCTCTTTAGACTTTTCTTATTTAGTGACAGTGTAGATTGCGTAAAATAACATATTTTATAACTCCATATACACCCAAGTATATTGTGCATTCTCTCTTTTGTGAAAACCTCATCTCTTCAATGCCTCCTTAACTTTTTTTGTTATTTATTTTGGGATAACTTTTCCCCTGACAAAGCCCAAAGGCTGACTCCTCAACTGTCCCTAGAGGAGCGTGACAGGTGGTACCACTATGCCACAAGGGCTTATGGTGCCTGCTTGACATTATCCAGATAGTTCTAGGAGTATCATGATTAAATCTGACTACATATGTTATAATGTAAAACTGCTTTAATAAAACCTAAATAAGCTATTCAAGGGTACGTAATGATTTACTCAAAAATTGATACCAATGCCATATGGACTCAGTCATAGAAAAAGACAAAACACTTGCCTGCGTCTCTCGGAGAATATGCCTCTCAATAGCATTGAAGGAATCAATGATTTCCAATTCACACATTTTAGATATAAATTGTTGTATGTCAGCCTTCATTCTTGCTTGCCTCCACAGTCTATGCTGTTCTTGCTCAGCAACGGCACGCTTTCTTTGAAACCATGGCTCAAAGTTGTGTCCTTTCAAGAACCGCCTATATTATATTGATATGTAAACGATCTCAATTTTAGTGGTGAGCAATCATCTGATTACAAGAGCCAAAAGTAACATAATAATGACGGAGGAAATAATCAATATGAAGAATACGATATTTTTTTTTACAAAAAAACAAATTAATAACTTTTGAAAATCAAATAGCAGAAGAGTGTTGACATTATTTACTTGTATAGATCCAACCAATTTGATCTCATTCGCTTCAACAGAAACTTCCCAGGACCTCTTGCTGATAAGCTTCCAAGGAACTCATCAGCATTGAACATAGGAAGAGGAGGGGGATCAACAAACGGAGATGTTCCTTCAGAAGGTGTGAAAGCTCTAAAGTATCGTCCAAAAGGGGCCAAAAAGTTGGTAGTAAGCTCCAAGAAATGCCGCCTTAGTATCTCATTGTTAACAACTGACATCGACTCCTCAACCCTCGGGGACATCCCCGCATCAATAAGCCTATTCAAGATAGAAGTGTCTGGTTTTGTAATAGCAGCATAAGTGCTCCAAATGGCTTCTTTGTGTTCTGTCATGAGACAAAGAGGACCGTCTCTCCTCAACTTAACGGCATTCAACAAACTCGAAGGAGACAACTTCTTAAGGGAAAGATTTTGAAGACCGAAATTTTCAAGTCTGGTTGGCAGTCTGCCAGTCGAGGCCCTAGGCGCTAGGGCGAGTCGACTCGAATTAGGAGTCGGGCTTCCAACCGAAACAATATGAGGAATATTGCGAAGCGATTTTAAGAAAAAAAGGTTTGTCACACCCAGAACCATTGGAGGGAAAGTATCCCCTTCTTGAAGAGAGTTTAAATGGGCAAATTTAGGGTCATGGATGGTGAAGTAAGGCCTGAAATCAACACTAAGAAGGAGCGGAGCAACCAAACTAACTAGACCAGCAACCGCCTCACAACACTGAGGAGGTGTCGGCGCTATAATAAGAATGGGTTCGCCTATAAGTAACATTTCCCATAATACCCATAACTGCAACAAAAGCCCTCGAAATGTACCGAAAAGATCTGAATCATGGAAAAGACCCTGCGGAATCGACTGATTGGTAGGAAGAAGAGGAGCCATGGAGGAGGAAGACTCTTCAAGCGATATTCCACCATCCAAAGGCAAGCTATGAGGAGGCGGCAAGTTCACTTTCAGAGTAGCATTTCCAATAGGAAGCTCCATTAGCTGGCCGGGGACAGGAGGGGACCACATTGACACATAAGCAGCAATATGATCTAAAGCTTTCCTTCCAATATCGAAATACAGAGGACCCATGATTTGTAAGAGAGGTCTAAACACACTAGAGTAAGGGCTATGAGACAGAATCACCACTGATTTTTGTTCACCGCCTCTCTTTAGCCTCTCATCATGTCTCTGCCTATTGAATACAAAACCATATAAGTATCTTGAACAGTTGCCGCCGGTGCTTTTCGATTTTTTGAGCACCCCTTTATCGTCTGCTTCAACTATACCAGATGGGGCCGCGTTTGCCACGGCAGATTTTTCCTGCCTTTGGATTCGGAAGAAGAAGATACAATCATGGATGCTCGAGCGATTATGGTTCTGAGAAACTGAATCAGGGAATGAGCTAAAAGCAATTTCGAGCTCCTCATCTTGGCTAAGACAGCCGGGGGGGTAACATTCTTCAATGAGCTGACCCTGCTCGAGATCAAACCTAATGATGCAGAAGGCAACAACCCATCGCCGAAAATATTCTGGGTCAGGCTTTGAATTGGGTTCCGACTTCACTGAAAACGAGGGAGATCGGCTCATTTCTAGTTAATCCAAGACTGATTTTCACCAATTGAATCACCCCAATCGCATCATCATCATCTTCTATTTCAACTAAAAACTTAGCTGGGTGGTACCTAATCAAAACCTAATAAAGCAAGAAATACAGAAAATGCATCAATTCTAAGTTGAATGGCTACTGAACTTAAAAGGCTATGTGAGACTGTTACATAGAAATATCACACTATTAATCAAAATAAACTCAAATTCAAGAAGTTTCTGTAAAATTAAAAGCTGGACACATAGAAATATATAATTTAGAACTAGGAATTAACTAAATGTAAGATGAGTTTTACAATTTATAGTAGAGAAAAAATCACTATCCTAAAACACATATTATAAATGCATTTATATTCACAAGTAAACCAACTGAATTAAACCAACTTAACAATCTAGAAATAAACACCACTACCCAAAATCAAAAACAAGATGATGCATTGATCTGCAAATAAATAGCAACCCATTTCAAGAAAGCATGAAAAAAGTAGGACAACAGATCAAAGCAAAACTACCATAATTGGATAGTACCTGATTTACAAAACCCAGAAGCTACACTTATCAAAGAACACCAATCTAGATCGGTCAAAAATGGGAGTATGTAAGAAATCGAAAATGAAGGGAGAGGGAAAAAACTTTTTTAAAAAAAAAAAAATAGGGCTTGGAGAGTCTTGGGTTATATTTGATATAATTTGAAAAGAGTTGGCATATTGAAGGAAGAAGAGTCTCTTTCAACTCGACTTTACCATAATTGGAACAAAGAACTCTGTGATCTTCTCTTCTATCTCTCCAATTTTTATCAGTTATACGTCAAATAAGATATACATGATTGCTTTATTTAAGAAAAAAAGGTAATGGACCTAAACTTCTTTATTTTATTTTTTGGGCTATAATCGAAGGACATACTTTATATATAATAAATTTGATAGAGTATGTATGAATTATTTTATTATTTTTTGTAAAAGATTGTAATGTGTACATTAAATTTTATAATGTATACATATTTTTTTGTAATATACATATAGTAAGTTTGTGTATATCCTAATTTATAAGGTATACATTAAACGACGAGGGATTTAGTGTCCAAAAAATATATAAATGGATTGTAGCCAAAAAATATTGGTCAATGACTAAAATAAAAAACTTACAAAAAATAATATATATGGAGAAGGGTACTTATTTAGGCCGCTCATAAAAGTTGAGTTGGTGCGAGCAGGCCCAAGACCCAAATAGATTAATGATGGGCGAGTAGGTCGAAAATGAGAATAAGTAATATTGGGCGAGCGGAATCAAATCCAGAGCAGGACAACATTGGGCGAGTAGGCCCATATCACGAGCAAGCTCAAAATTGGGGCAAATCAGTATTGGACAAGCAAGTCTAAAGTAGCAAGGTAAGGCAAATCGAGCAGTTATGGGCGAGCAGGCCCAAGACAAGAGCAAAGCAATGATAAACGAGCAAGTAGAAAAACTGTGAGCAAGGCAAAAGAAGCCAAGCCAACGAGGGGGTACTTTGTGAGCGGCCCCAAGGCAACGAGGAGGGGCTCTGTGAGCAGCCCCAAGTCTATGCTAGAATGATGTTTGCATAAATGAATATTTGCTAACACTTTTGTCATTTTTTACGCAGGAGTGCTTAGTAAGAAGTCTTAGCCGAGCGAGTAGGGATCGAGCAAATGGCCAGTTG
The DNA here is from genome assembly GCA_949130495.1 of Sambucus nigra. Lineage (NCBI taxonomy): Eukaryota > Viridiplantae > Streptophyta > Magnoliopsida > Dipsacales > Adoxaceae > Sambucus > Sambucus nigra. Next base: position 371,128,582 of record OX422212.1, read on the forward strand.
GGATCCCTTCAGAGTTTTGATTTGGAGGCTGAGAGGCAAGTCTTGTTGAGCAAGCTAAGGCTCAACCACTTCAGAACACCGTTCAAACACTGTTACTCTGCACAAATTCTCACAGAAAGTATTATCTCCCTACTCTTTCCTAGGTACTTGAAGTGCTTGTCTCATCACTTGCAAAGAATCATCACTCTCGAGTGATTCCATTCTTTTTGTTCTTACTGAAAAGCTTGTATTCAATCATTGTCTTCCTCATAGTGTAATCATAAAATTGTCATTATATTGCAAAAGTTAGTTTTCAACTTGCTTGCTTCTCTGAAAGCTTTGAACACCTTGAAGGTTGTTTTCATTGGAGTGAGTCACACAACACCTTTTAAGATTATTCATAGACCTCAGTACCACTACCTTCCTACATTTGGCGACTCTGCTGGGGATGTATCCTCATTGATATGGATAAAGTTTCAAAGCAACTGGTTTTTGAAGATCCTCCAGTTGATAATAGAGTTAAGAGTTGTAAAGCCCCGACCCGAATTTATGAGTTACCTATGGTGAATCCGGTTCGACTCGAGTGTTAGGTGTGAAGTGCAATGAAACAGCCTACATAATGTTGTTAGTTCAGTTTTATTTATTTAACATTTTACTTGTGTAGCATGCGGTTTTCATTTCAAATCATGCTACGTGAGGGACCTGTGGGAAGCGTTCTCGGGATCCAAGTATACAGAGCTACTTATACAAATTAAAAAGGATACATGCCTGTGTAACGCCCTCAAAATACGGAACCGCACCCAACCTACCATAACAAAAACGAGAGAATGAGTCGAATGCCCAGTGGAAAATTATAATAATGCAGTATAGAATCGAACGGCAGAAAGAAGACCTTAAGACATTATATTTACGTGCGCGTGAAACTATATATATATATATATATATATATACACACACACACTTACATGTATGAAACCGTTTTTATTCAAAAAACGTTACTTATTCCGATTAATTCACCTTAATCTTATAAAAAATTTCATTCTTTTCGATTTGATTTTTATTCCATGATTTTAACACACCCGGTTAAATACTTTAAACAAATACACTTTGTTTAAGGAAAAACTATGTCTTTTACTGGAATTACCCCCTTATTCATGTCAATCCACATTAGTATTTTCATTGAAAATCACCATTTCAACACACGCAAGCATCGTGTTAGAAAATACTTATTTTTTATTTGAAAGCCTTCACAAATACACACTTTGTTAATTATGGGTGAAACCTCTTTAGGTTGCTTAACTACTCAATTAATCCTTTCACTTTACCATTCCTTTACTTTATGGACATTAATTAATTTTCACATTTACGTGTCCACTTATCCTTTATTGAAACATTTATTAATTCATTCAAGTTAGGTTATCTTTTCACATATTCATCCCACAATCTATTTCTTGACATGTTCCTTTTTCATTATGTTTTCTCGGACGCTTTCACTGTCTGCGTACTTAAATAAGCTCCACATCGTCGGTTATGCTACCATATGCTTTAACAAGTGATTTTGGGTCTTTCACCCCAGGACTTCGGGTCGTCCTTTATTATCCTGGTGTCATTTGAGTTCTTATTAATGTGTTTTAATATTTCGTAAATGTCCACATTATTTTACTTTTTCCTTTTTTCAGCCGAAGCCAAAATTTGGGGGTTCATCCTAATTTGTGTTACACTTTTTGAATCGGCGTTTCTTATCCTTTACCTCTTAGCATTGTTTTGATTCCAAAATTACGTTCATTAGGACCATCGCGTGTAACACCCTTTTCTAATATTTTTATTTCATAAAAATGTTCCACTTTACGTAAAATTACCATTTTACCCAATTGTTTCTAAACTTGTCATTTATCCATTTCCACAAGTGTTACTTCCCAAAACACCCTTAAGTTATCCACACTAACTTATTAAGTGTTTTCAACTCATTAACACTTTTTTAACACTTTGGAGTATCATTCTCTTCAAGTTGGAAACATCTTTATTTCATTACTTTCTTTTCTAAGAAATCTTTGAACATATAAGACTACTTTATAAGAAAAATACCAATTTCTTTATTAATTCACGTAGTCTTAAAACCATACACTCAAAACCTTTTTCACACTGCTAATTTCAAAATTTCATGTTTAAACGCAATAAAATCCTCATTAAACTTGTTTATATATTCAACCTCAAAAAACTACAAGTTTATATACATGAGAAGATGGATTTTGTAATACCCGTACTTTTGGCTATATTTATTTTTGGGATTAATTAATTAAATGCGTATTAATTGGAAATTAATCCGGGTTATATATACTAACGAGATGCGAGTTGGTATTTGATTATGTGCATACATGTTTTGATATATGTATTTGGTATTATAAAATTTGTCGTGAGATTTATATATGGCATTTTAGAAATTTTGTTGAAACGCGTGGGACCGCCACGGTGTAATATTTTGATTATAAAAAGTGAATTTAAAATTTATAAACCGTATGGTCATTTTGAGTGCGCCAACGCGTCCGGAAGGGTCGAGATAGTCAGAAAACACTAGCCGGGGGTGTAGTTTGGATTCCGGGGTATTTTTAGGCCATACCGGCATCAAAAAGGGTATTTTGGTAATTTCGTATTTTGGGGAATTAAAAGTGACGAAAATTGGGAGTTTTAATCTGATGTGGATTTAACCCACTAAGCCCATTAACCAAACCATATTAACCTAGAAGGCTACGTAGGTTATTAGAAGAGTTTTCTAAGTTTTCCAAATCAAACCCTAGCCACCTTAAGCCACCATTGGAGAAGAAGCTTGGAGAGAGGGAATTCTGCAGAAAAATCTTCATCAAACCATCATCCAAACTCAGAGACAACCAAGGCAAGTGACTTTATTCCATTTAATTTCAGAGAATGTCCTTTCCATGTTAGAAATTGAAGAATTTTAATTGTTCTTGAAAGTTGAATGAAAACCCATGTAGTTTGGAGTTTAGAACTTGAAATTTTTGAAGAGAATTGCATGTAGAATGATAGGTAGATGATTATTCTCATAATAATTGTGATTAGAAGAAATTAAAACGGATTGAATTCTGGGATTTGATGATGATATAAATCTAGGGTTCATGTTCTTGATAAAATTGGGGAAAAGTATAAAATCTTATGATTTAATGATGTTTAGGATGCATTAATGCCTTAAAAGATGTTAGTATATGACCTTAGCATGTTTTAGTATGATTAGAGGACTTAAAACACTGTTAGAACGAACTTTGGAGAAGACTTGAGGTGTTAAAAATGGTGAAAAAACGAGATTAGGCAAATCTGGGACGAATCTAGTAGGTCGTTAGAAGCTGCCCAGGTCGTTCGAACGAGCTTCTAACGAAATGACCAGTCGTTCTAACGAAAGGGAGCCTCATTCGATAACTTCGTTCGAACGAGATCTTGTTAGAAGGGACAGTTCGTTCGAACGAACTGGAATCTCGTTCGAACAGCCTCGTTCGAACGAGACTTCTAACGAGTTGACAGAGGGATCTCGTTCGAACAGTCTCGTTCGAACGAGACTTCTAACGAGTTGACAGTTTGGGCCTTTTTGGACTGTTTTGATTTTTGGAGTCCCGTAAACTTGTTCGAGGATATAGATAACCTTCCTTTGATGATGTAAGGATAGATTTGGGACTTTTGGGTTATTACGAGGAGTAAATTTATATACGAGAGATTTAATTCAATGGACGGTTTGGGTTGAGACGTGAGTGTCTACTAAGACGTGAGAATATATTATGGCGCGTATGATGATAAACCGGAATAGTATAAATTGCGATAATTATAAGTTAGTATGAGAATGCGATATGTACTACGATTAAACTACGGGATTACTAAGATGTGTGTTTACTTAGTATTGGTATATGAATTGTGTGTATGACATACCTACCATACTTGCTATCACGGGAGGTTTGCGTTCGCTTAGGGCCCTCTAATCCTTGTGTTTCCCGGATTTAGACTGGTTACCTTGATGAACATAGGTCATAGAAAGACTTATTGGGATATTAATAAGTCCGCTGATCGTAGGAGCGTAGGTATGTGCGTGACCTATGTGATGTGACTGTGTTCGCCTCCATTATTTGTGATGTTGTTATCTGTGAACTATTCCTGAGAGATTCGGAATATGTAATCCTTATATACGTGATGTACCGGGATGGATAGCAGAGTATGTGTGCACCACAGCTTTGTTCTCGGGGTGCTTATATTGTATATTTTTTATGTGAATAATATACACTTAATTAATGAGAACCTTCATGTTAATGATGTGAATATAATTACGGTATTGTTTCGAGAAAAATAACGAGTTAACTGATAGTTATATATATTGCATTTTGAGCATCTGAGTTTACATTAAACCCCTACTTAATTACGAGCGTTATAATGTTAATAGAACCGAATAATATGGGTAGGACCTATGATAGTCTAGCTAGAGATGATGTCACTTAGCTAGTGGGTTGTGTCGTTATAGATGGGTATTTACGTTAGGAGTGCACAGTTAGACGAGAGGTGAGAATATCATGTGAGTGCACGTCCTAACATGTACTTTGCATTTAATGTTTTAAATGTTTTTAAAGCACTTGCAGGTTTTTAAAATATAACTCCACATTCGGGCTCTGACCCGTTTGCTTTTCAAATCTATTTTTCTTTGTAAAATCTTTTTAGGTGCCCAGCCACAAGGACACCATGCATAGGATACTCATTCAGGTGACGAGCTGTAGCTGTTTGTGGAAGCTACAGGGATTTGCTTGCAGACGCCTCTATCACTTGGATTCCAGATTCATTATCTATCAGTTGTAGGGCATGTTGCCCATTTCTATTAGAGTTACATTTCCATTTCAGTTTCAGACTTTGGCATGTACTGTTTTAGTTTTCGGTTTACTTATCAGTTGTGGGATTTTTAGTGAGGAGTTTTTCCTCCAGACTTTATTTACGTTATGTGATGTTCATTCTATTTACTTCATTATGGTGAATGGTGTTATTATTCGTTATTACACTTGTTGCATGTTAATCGGACTTTAATTAAAATTTGGCACTTACTTTTTAAATACTAGGTGGTTAGTAATCATTAAAATGTTTTCGACAGTGATGCTATTAACTGGACCAACTTGGCATTTTGAATTAATTTAATAAAGGAGTAGCTACCCGGTATTTAATTAATCGGGGTGTCACAGGTGGTATCAGAGCATCAGGTTCTAGTGTCCTTTAGGATCTGACGGCTTATTATGTTTTCGCTAAGTTTCTTTGATATAGAGCCCTATATTTTAGGACTGTTGTACTCTTTTTGTATATGCTTCGTTCTTCAGCTATCTTAAGTTTATAAACAGCGAACTTATAAACTTTGTTCTTATTTCAGATGCCTCCACGACGTGCACGACGAGTTCCCAGGGATGCAACGCCCGAACCCCAGCCCGCTCCAGTTCAGGGCATGATGAACGCCGCTGAGGTTGCAGCTATAGTAGCCCAAGCGGTGAATGCCGCCATTGCCGTTGTTCAGTAGGCACCACCGCAGGCGCCGGTTGCCGTGCCAGTACAGGTTAATGCATTCCCGTCTGCTTGGGAGCGTGTACGTGACGCTTTTCAGAAAGCGCATCCGCCAGAGTTTGCAGGTAGCTCAGATGTGGTAGTCTCGAGCCAGTGGAGGAAGGATATGCAGAGGCACTTAAGGATGTATGAGTGCACGGATGTTCAGAAGCAGGTGCTAGCTACTTTCAAGCTAGTTGGATCTGCACTGCAGTGGTGGGAGTCTATTACCACCATGGAGGAGAGGGATACTCTCATGATTCAGGAGTTCTAGGTGCGGTTCGACCGCAAGTATTTTCCGTCAGCTATTCATATGGAAATGAGGAGGAGATTGATGAGTTTGAAGCAGGAGGGCAAGACTGTGGCCAAGTATGAGGCAGAGTTCACAAATCTGTTGAATATCGTTCCAGATGAGATACCAACAGAGAAGAAGAAGATTGAGAAGTTCACGGACGGGTTAACTTGGAGGATCTGTCAGCATCTTCTAGGGAACCTATCGTTGGCCACCTATTCTGATGTGGTTAACGCTGCATTGTTACACTGCCAGGACTACCGTTTTCATATGGCCGAGGGTAAGAGGTCGGGGGAGTCTAGCCATCAGGGCAGGACTGGAGGACATGGTGCCAGCGGGGCACAATCTGGTCAGGGGCAGAGACAGAATGAGCAGGGCTCCCAGCAGGGGGATAATAAGAGGTTCCGGTCAGGGAACTACAGACAGGGACAAGGAGGTTTCCGTCAGGGCCATCAGGGTCCAAACGGCCACCAGGGCCGACAGGGGCAGAATGGGAAGCAGTTTCACCAGGGCCAGCAGGGCCAAGGGAGAAACGGTAACGGCCACCAGGGCCGGGGACAGCAGGGACAGAGAGGAGGGAACTTCCCAGGGAAGTGTTTTGTTTGTGGCAAGACTGGCCATAAGCGACAGGATTGTCCTGATAGGGGCAGGGCCCCACAGCAGCAGCAGCAGGGTGCTCGCCAGGAGCCACAGAGGCCTATGTTTCCCGCCGCTCTTCCCGTACCACCACAAATGGCAGCATTGCCACCCATTCCAGTAATCCCAGCTCAGCAGGGGCAGCTACAGTATGGACGTGTCTACAACGTCCACCAGGTTGCAGTTCCACAGGCACCGCCCGCGATTGAGGGTACGTTTCCTATCCATGGCACTATGGGTCGGGTATTATTTGATACGGGTGCTACACACTGTTTTATATCTACACACTTCGCGAAAGTTTTAGGATTGTTAGCTACGGCAGAGAGCACAGTGACGTGTGTCGACTCACCATTGGGGAGTGGGTCACTTATTTTGTTTATATGCCGGGGAGTGGGGGTAGAGATTGGTGGTTTGGTATTACCTGCAGACATGTTAGTGTTAGACATGCATGTTCATGATGTGATTATCGGTATGGATTGGCTCGTAGCTTATAGGGCCATGATTGATTACTTCAGCGGGAGCATTATTTTTGCCATTCCGGGGCAAGAGATGTTTATAGTGGCGATGCCTCGCCCAGAGGGAGGATCGATCGCTCATCTGTATTACATTGAGGAGGATTCCTCTAAGGAGGTAGTGATTCCTTTAGATTCTATCCCAGTAGTCAGGGAGTATTCGGATGTGTTTCAGGAGATACCAGGCTTACCCCCCAGTCGAGAGATAGACTTTGTTATAGATTTGCTACCGGGTACGAGACCTATAGCACGCGCACCGTACCGTATGGCTCCAGCTGAGATGAGGGAGTTACGGGATCAGATAGAGCAGCTGTTAGGTCAGGGCTTTATTCGCAAGAGTACCTCACCTTGGGGCGCTCCAATTCTGTTTGTGAAGAAGAGGGACGGTTCACTGAGATTGTGTGTGGACTACCGAGAGTTGAATAAGGTCACGATACGAAACAAGTATCCGTTGCCTCGAATCGATGACTTATTCGACCAGTTGAGAGGAGCTTCTTTCTTCTCGAAGATTGATTTGAGATCGGGATACCATCAGTTGCGTATCAGGGAGGAGGATGTCTCGAAGACTGCGTTCTTGTCGAGATATGGTTCTTACGAGTTTCGGGTTATGCCTTTCGGTTTGACCAACGCTCCAGCTGTGTTTATGGACTTGATGAACAGGGTGTTCAGGTATTTCCTAGATCAGTTTGTCATTGTCTTCATCGATGATATTCTGGTTTACTCTCAGACAGAGGCGGAGCACGCCGAGCATTTGAGGCAGGTTTTGCAAACATTTCGTCAGAACGAGTTGTATGCAAAATATGAGAAGTGCGGGTTTTGGCTGAAGGAAGTCCAGTTTTTGGGACACATTATTTTCGACCATGGGATATCTGTTGATCCGGGGAAGGTATCAGCGGTGAGGGAGTGGGGACAGCCCACGACACCGACGGAGATTCGTAGTTTCTTGGGTCTAGCAGGATACCACAGGAGGTTTATTCGGGGCTTCTCAGAGATAGCAGGTCCTTTGACACATCTGACTCGTAAAGGTGTGCCATACATCTGGAGTGACGCCTGTCAGTTGGCATTCGATGAATTAAAGGACAAATTGACCTCAGCACCTGTATTAGCATTGCCGAGACCGGGAGTTGAGTATTTGGTTTACACCGATGCGTCTTTGCAAGGACTGGGAGGTGTATTGCAGCAGGAGAGACAGGCCATAGCTTATGCTTCCCGTAAGCTTAAGCCTCATGAGAAAAATTACCCCACGCATGATTTGGAGTTGGCGACAGTGGTATTTGCCCTACGGATTTGGAGGCACTATCTTTTGGGGGAGAAGTTCCAACTATTCACAGACCACAAGTCCCTACAGTATCTGTTCACGCAGAAGGAATTGAATATGCGGCAGCGTAGGTGGCTTGAGTTTGTGAAGGACTACCAGTTCGACATCCAGTATCACCCAGGTAAGGCTAACGTGGTAGCAGACGCGTTGAGCCGTAGGATAGCAGATGAGGTGGCAGAGGTGTGGAAGGCAGAGTGGAAGGAATTGGGACACCAGGATGCAGTGGCCCGATCTTTCATGTCTGTGATGACCGTTACACCGCAGATTGTCACGAAGATAGTACGGGCACAGGCTAATGACTCGTTCTGTCAGGAGCAGATAGTTCGATTACTAGCAGAGGGAGCCGAGTCCTATACCGTTAGCTCAGACGGGGGATTACGCTTCAATGGGAGATTGGTAGTTCCGGAAGGGGAGGAATTGCGACACGACGTGATGGCAGAGTCGCACGGCTCACGGTTCGCGGTACATCCCGGAGGGGACAAAATGTACCAAGACATGAGACGCCAGTATTGGTGGAGCGGTATAAAGAGAGATATCGCTGAGTTCGTTTCGAAATGTGCCACTTGTCAGCTGGTAAAAGTGGATCATCAGAGACCGGCAGGATTGCTACAGCCATTGGAGGTCCCGGTGTGGATGTGGGAGAGCATATCCATGGACTTTATCACGGGGTTGCCTACGTCGCAGAGGGGTCACGACTCCGTCTGGGTAATTGTGGACAGGTTGTCCAAGGTCGCTCACTTTTTACCCGTAAGGACTGATTACACAACGGGACAGTATGCCCAGCTCTTCATTTAAGAGATTGTGAGACTTCACGGTGTGCCCCTAAATATCGTGTCTGACAGAGACAAGATATTTATTTTGAGGTTTTGGGAGAGTTTCCAGGAGGCCATGGGCACGGAATTGCGGTTGAGTACGGCTTATCATCCGCAGACTGATGGGCAGACTGAGCGCACAAATCAGATGTTGGAGGACATGCTACGCATGTGCATTATTGACTTCGGGGGTGGATGGGAGCAGTACCTACCACTGGTGGAGTTTGCTTACAACAACTCCTATCAGTTCACTATTGTCATGGCTCCGTTTGAGGCATTGTACGGTAGGCCTTGTCGTTCCCCAGCATGGTGGTTAGAGGTGGGGGACAACAAACTACTTGGGCCGGAAGTGATTCAGGATACTTCGGCAAGGATTGAGTTGATTCGGAGTCGCATTCGGGTAGCTCAAGACAGGCAGAAGAGTTATGCTGATGCGAAGAGATTTTTCAGAGAGTTCCAAGTGGGGGACCAGGTTTTGCTCAGAGTATCTCCTATGAAGGGGATTATGCGTTTCGGGAAGAAAGGGAGGTTGGCACCAAGGTATGTGGGGCCGTTTCCTATTATTGAGCGGATCGAACCAGTTGCGTATAGACTTGGACTACCGGAGCATTTGCATCGGATTCACGATGTGTTCCATATTTCCTCGCTGAGGAAATACCTTAGAGATAATCTGGCTCATTCTCACATTGCTGTGGAAGACATCGATCTCCAGCCGGATAGCTCCTACGAGGAGGGGCCGATTGCTATTTTGGACCGAAGCGAGAGGAAACTGCGGTCAAAGATAGTTCCGTTAGTGCGTGTTCAGTGGCGACATCACAATGTCGAGGAGTCCACATGGGAGCGCGAGGATGAGATGCGCGAACGTTATCCAGAGCTGTTTTTAGCAGGTACTTTCTAGTTTCGAATTTCGGGACGAAATTCAGTTATTAGGGGGGAAGTATGTAATACCCGTACTTTTGGCTATATTTATTTTTGGGATTAATTAATTAAATGCGTATTAATTGGAAATTAATCCGGGTTATATATACTAACGAGATGCGAGTTGGTATTTGATTATGTGCATACATGTTTTGATATATGTATTTGGTATTATAAAATTTGTCGTGAGATTTATATATGGCATTTTAGAAATTTTGTTGGAACGCGTGGGACCGCCACGGTGTAATATTTTGATTATAAAAAGTGAATTTAAAATTTATAAACCGTATGGTCATTTTGAGTGCGCCAACGCGTCCGGAAGGGTCGAGATAGTCAGAAAACACTAGCCGGGGGTGTAGTTTGGATTCCGGGGTATTTTTAGGCCATACCGGCATCAAAAAGGGTATTTTGGTAATTTCGTATTTTGGGGAATTAAAAGTGACGAAAATTGGGAGTTTTAATCTGATGTGGATTTAACCCACTAAGCCCATTAACCAAACCATATTAACCTAGAAGGCTACGTAGGTTATTAGAAGAGTTTTCTAAGTTTTCCAAATCAAACCCTAGCCACCTTAAGCCACCATTGGAGAAGAAGCTTGGAGAGAGGGAATTCTGCAGAAAAATCTTCATCAAACCATCATCCAAACTCAGAGACAACCAAGGCAAGTGACTTTATTCCATTTAATTTCAGAGAATGTCCTTTCCATGTTAGAAATTGAAGAATTTTAATTGTTCTTGAAAGTTGAATGAAAACCCATGTAGTTTGGAGTTTAGAACTTGAAATTTTTGAAGAGAATTGCATGTAGAATGATAGGTAGATGATTATTCTCATAATAATTGTGATTAGAAGAAATTAAAACGGATTGAATTCTGGGATTTGATGATGATATAAATCTAGGGTTCATATTCTTGATAAAATTGGGGAAAAGTATAAAATCTTATGATTTAATGATGTTTAGGATGCATTAATGCCTTAAAAGATGTTAGTATATGACCTTAGCATGTTTTAGTATGATTAGAGGACTTAAAACACTGTTAGAACGAACTTTGGAGAAGACTTGAGGTGTTAAAAATGGTGAAAAAACGAGATTAGGCAAATCTGGGACGAATCTAGTAGGTCGTTAGAAGCTGCCCAGGTCGTTCGAACGAACTCGTTCGAACGAGCTTCTAACGAAATGACCAGTCGTTCTAACGAAAGGGAGCCTCGTTCGATAACTTCGTTCGAACGAGATCTTGTTAGAAGGGACAGTTCGTTCGAACGAACTGGAATCTCGTTCGAACAGCCTCGTTCGAACGAGACTTCTAACGAGTTGACAGAGGGATCTCGTTCGAACAGTCTCGTTCGAACGAGACTTCTAACGAGTTGACAGTTTGGGCCTTTTTGGACTGTTTTGATTTTTGGAGTCCCGTAAACTTGTTCGAGGATATAGATAACCTTCCTTTGATGATGTAAGGATAGATTTGGGACTTTTGGGTTATTACGAGGAGTAAATTTATATACGAGAGATTTAATTCAATGGACGGTTTGGGTTGAAACGTGAGTGTCTACTAAGACGTGAGAATAGATTATGGCACGTATGATGATAAACCGGAATAGTATAAATTGCGATAATTATAAGTTAGTACGAGAATGCGATATGTACTACGATTAAACTACGGGATTACTAAGATGTGTGTTTACTTAGTATTGGTATATGAATTGTGTGTATGACATACCTACCATACTTGCTATCACGGGAGGTTTGCGTTCGCTTAGGGCCCTCTAATCCTTGTGTTTCCCGGATTTAGACTGGTTACCTTGATGAACATAGGTCATAGAAAGACTTATTGGGATATTAATAAGTCCGCTGATCGTAGGAGCGTAGGTATGTGCGTGACCTATGTGATGTGACTGTGTTCGCCTCCATTATTTGTGATGTTGTTATCTGTGAACTATTCCTGAGAGATTCAGAATATGTAATCCTTATGTACGTGATGTACCGGGATGGATAACAGAGTATGTGTGCACCACAGCTTAGTTCTCGGGGTGCTTATATTGTATATTTTTTATGTGAATAATATACACTTAATTAATGAGAACCTTCATGTTAATGATGTGAATATAATTACGGTATTGTTTCGAGAAAAATAACGAGTTAACTGATAGTTATATATATTGCATTTTGAGCATCTGAGTTTACATTAAACCCCTACTTAATTACGAGCGTTATAATGTTAATAGAACCGAATAATAATGGTAGGACCTATGATAGTCTAGCTAGAGATGATGTCACTTATCTAGTGGGTTGTGTCGTTATAGATGTGTATTTACGTTAGGAGTGCACAGTTAGACGAGAGGTGAGAATATCATGTGAGTGCACGTCCTAACATGTACTTTGCATTTAATGTTTTAAATGTTTTTAAAGCACTTGCAGGTTTTTAAAATATAACTCCACATTCGGGCTCTGACCCGTTTGCTTTTCAAATCTATTTTTCTTTGTAAAATCTTTTTAGGTGCCCAGCCACAAGGACACCATGCATATGATACTCATTCAGGTGACGAGCTGTAGCTGTTTGTGGAAGCTACAGGGATTTGCTTGTAGACGCCTATATCACTTGGATTCCAGATTCATTATCTATCAGTTGTAGGGCATGTTGCCCATTTCTATTAGAGTTACATTTCCATTTCAGTTTCAGACTTTGGCATGTACTGTTTTAGTTTTCGGTTTACTTATCAGTTGTGGGATTTGTAGTGAGGAGCTTTTCCTCCAGACTTTATTTACGTTATGTGATGTTCATTCTATTTACTTCATTATGGTGAATGGTGTTATTATTCGTTATTACACTTGTTGCATGTTAATCGGACTTTAATTAAAATTTGGCACTTACTTTTTAAATACTAGGTGGTTAGTAATCATTAAAATGTTTTCGACAGTGATGCTATTAACTGGATCAACTTGGCATTTTGAATTAATTTAATAAAGGAGTAGCTACCCGGTATTTAATTAATCGGGGTGTCACAGATTTTAAGCCCCAAAATCCTATCAACTGAGTCTAATATGTGATTTACTCTAAATATTTCATAATAATTGCAAAATACACTTTTAAGACTAAAGGAAATTTTTATTCTTCAAAACTTCAACAAATGTCCAATTTTATAAAATCTTCATTTTTGCAAGAAACTTTAAAACACAGTTAACCCGAGATATTTTTAGCAAGACAAATATCATTTTCAAACATTTTATTCCATAAAATATTTAATACCAAACTTCTTAAATACACCATTTGTTCAACATTTTTGAATCATAATATTTTTCTAAAACCTTTGAAACCATTTATACCAAAACCTTAAGAAGTCATCTTCTTACTCATGTATGCAGTTTACTCTAACAATTCTAGTTACTAGACTACTAATATGCAAAATAAAGTCTTAAACTAAGAGTAGAGCTTTCCCACCTCAAATGGAGCTCCAACTATGGTAGGATGAAATATTTTAGAAGATGAAAACCTCCCATCTCCTAAAGTGGCCTTCGAGAGGTTAAATAGCTCCACCAAGTTTGTCTCCATGCAAGCCCTATTAAACCCCCCTTTAAGCTCTATGATTTCTTCCATCTGCATTTCAAGAACCCCCAACTCCATAAATCTTTATCTTGTTCAACAAATGGTGTAGAAGGGTTTTATGGGCTAAAATATGGTGGACTTGAATAAGGTGGTTCAAGGTGGAGGGGATGGTTATTGGCTTAGGATAGTGGTTGGACTCCATGGAAGATTTAGAGATCTTAGAGAGAGAATAAAAATCTGATAGAAAATAAGCTCCCAAAGACCCTAGAAATCCTTAAATACCCAAACCCCTTTGGGATAAAATCCCTAAAATTCCCTAAAACCATATTCGCGAATTGATCTACTGTTGTAGGAGCTTGACACCTGTCTTAATCTAACGACCAGGAAGTTGACAGTGCATTATAAATCTACAGATCTCGATTTTTAAATCTCAACTTGACCTCATGGAACGAGAATGGGCTCTCGCTCGATCTGACCTTTGAATGACCTTCTAACGAATTCTAACAGTGGAGTCTCATTCGATCCTCATTTGGTCCCCACTTCGAACGACCTTCTAATGACTTGGACTTCTCGTTCGATCCACCTATCTTCGTTTGAAAGAAATAATAATTTCGTTCGAATGACCCTCAACTCGTTCGATCCTCAAATTCTCCAATTTCACCCAATAACTTCTAACAATTTATATCAAGGCCCAAAGAATAATCAAACATAACAATGAAAGTCTATGCCAATGATCCAAGCCCCAAAGGTGTCATAATATTATAATTTGCACGAGAAAAATAATAAAATATTAGGCACGAGTATAATAAGAGTGATCAGACGACTAATAAGGAAGTCGTGGTTACTGGAGCAAGAACTTATTCTTCTCTAAGGGGATGGCAAGCACAGCAGCGGTTGTGCCGCTGAATGAAATAAACCTGATGAGTTTATTTTTTGAGTTTTCGAGACAACACAAAGTGGATGTGGCTATTTTAGGCCAAGCTTGTGTGACATACATAATGGCTCCTATTGGAGGAGCAGCTACAACAGAGATGGCTCCATCCAGAAAAGTGACGATGGATCATGTGGTGACTCCAGTAAACTCGCTAACTGTGAACAAGGTAGAGATGGAGGAATCGACCTCCAAAGACGTCACGATAGAAGAAGTGAAAAAGTTGCTCTCCTCTCAGAAGGAGTCATGTTTTATGTATGAGGAGATAAAGAACCTCTATCCAGATAGTATCAATGAAAAACCATACCCTGAGGGGTACATTCCTCCTAAGTTCACGAAATTCAATGGGAGGAGTGACAATCCTATGGAATATGCCAAGAAGTTTATGGAGTATCTTGACGTGCATGGGAGCGATAAGGAGTTAAAATTATGAGAGTTCTCAAAAACTTTCGTTAAAAAGGTATACACGTGGTACTCTCATTTTGGCGTCAAATAGCATCCCCACTTGGGAGAAAAGGCACAGGCAATTTTTGCAAAAAAATTACTTGTATGAGAATGAGTTCACGTTGAGACACTTAGCATAAGAAGTGTAGAAGCAAGGCGAGGAGTTGATGTAATACATTAAGAATTTTAGAGAGAGGACGCTAGATGTGTATAAAGATGTTGTAGAGGCAAGGTTATTGTAGATCTATATGGGGGCTGCTGGAGGAATACAAAATTCATCTTATCAATAAGATACGAGAGGATACCTTCAGAGAATTCACGCGAGCAGCCAAGAACATAGTTATGATCATCAAACTAAGATCCCAAGTATGGAGGGAACAAATGCCATTGGTAGCTGGTAGGTTTCAAGTTTCACGACAACAAGTAGTGAACTACATTGAAAAAAGTCTAGAGGAAAGAAAAGAGGCTAAGGGGCCAAGAACAACAATAATGTTGGAAAGAGAAAGTTTGGGAATGATGTCATGCCTCCATTTCCATACAGCGTGGAGGAGGCTATGTGAGAATTCTATGTGATATCGATTTCAACCAATTCGCAAATTCCAATTTAAACTTATTTAATTGGAGTTAATTTTTAAACCAATTGTATTTAAACCCTAATACATACATCTAGGTGAGTAAAATCAAACCATTATATATAAATTATTGATACACAGATTTCAGGAAAAAATTCAAAGGGAAAACCTTTTTATTTCACTATGCAAAAGTAAATCGCAACTTACATACACAATGAATTCTGCAATGAATATCACAGACACTCACATAGACACGCAGTCTACAGTCAGTAATGAATCAAACGCAGTAACCCACAAGAACATGTGGCTCTAAAATCAACTAGGAACACCCATAAGTACTCCTAATGACACGTAGCCTTTAGCCATAGATTTACCCTCTTTACAAGAGAAACTTCAACAAGAGCGTGTCTTGGGTTCCAAAATAATTCACTAAACTATTGGGATTTTTTGTCAATTGAAAAACAAAGTTTAAACCCTAAATGAATGAGACAAAATTGTTCTAAAGTTTGCAATTTTAAGGTCTTCTTGAGTAAAAGGACTCATTTAACACGCTATTTATAAAAAAAATTGAGTCGGCGGCTCGCTCAAACGAAAACAGGATGTCGCTCGAATGAGAACATCGCGTGACATGCCTATGTCGCTTAAACGACAGTATGATGTCGCTTAAATGACCTAAATGTCAAAAAATATTTTATAAAGCTCCGCCTCAACACTTAGAAAAAAATATTTGACGAAAAACAAGGCCTCGGGTGTTTAAAAATAGTTTAGAAAAAATATTCCACTACTTTAAATGAATCATTAAGGGACTTAAACACAACCTTACCAAAATCTATCTCGCAGAGGCTTTTATATTAAAGAATGTTGATATTCGAATTCGTCTTGATGCGTGATTGATCTTGAATAAATCTTTGACAACCATTGTTGATACCAAATTTAGTCTGCTGATATGGACCCATCATTTGAAGACACGTGTCAACCAACGTGGCAATTACAAATACTTCTACCGATCAACTCACTACCACCGAGCTACTCATACATTCTGAACAACTCAAACGTACCGATCAACTCAAACGTACCGATCAACTTAGGCTCCCCGCGCAGCTCATGGGCCCCAGCAACTCAAGCATGTCGAGCTACTTAGACGGTCCGAGCAGCTTAAGCGGTCCGAGCTACTCGGCGTACAGAACACTCAAATCAGGATAATCAAAGAGGCGACTGTGCATTAAATGCTCATTACTATCGTACAGATGTATATGTTTACTAGATAACAACGCATTGTCCTTTGACATGTACAGCCTCAAGGCTATAAATACATTGTAACCTCCTCATTAGAAGGGGACCGAAATTTCTTGAGAAAACCATTTGTCAAAGAATTCTAGGCAAACAGTTAGCAATACAAAAACAGTGTATGTAGGCCATTTCCTTAAGGCTGAACCACTTTAAAAATTTCTTATCTCATATTTATTTACTCATATTTATCTGTGATTAAAATAATTAGATCAAATCTAGTTTTTTAAATCAACAGATTGGCGCCCGTCTGGGAGAAATGACTGTAATTAGCATTTTTCACCAAAATAACTCATCATCAATGGCTGATAATCCAGAATCCAGTAATCGAAATAGTGGTATCCCTCCAAATCCATCTACTCCCCCAAATTTTTCAGATCTGGCTGATATAATGGCTAATTTAGCCCAAGGCCAGACGACCATGCAAGAAACCATGCGACAGCTTATACAAACCGTTAAAGGTGGAGTGCCAGCTCAATCAGGACAATAAAGTGTTCAGAGAAATACTCGTTTACCCTCTTCGCGAACTAGGCGAATGTTACTTTCAGAAGAATCTTGATCCAGACGTACCGATTCATATCGTACTGAGAGATCTAATGATCCTTCTTATCAGCCTAAACGGACTTCTTCAATACGAGCTACAGACACTCAACAAAATGTCACTTTATCTCTAGAGAGGACTAGTGCTCTCGAAAGATTGAGTATGGTCTCTACTTTTGATCATTTGGGCCCTAGGAGGAATAGAAGTCCCCCTAGGATTGTGTCGAGGAACTCTCAACGACCATCTGATCTAAGGGAAGGCTCTGCCCAATCACAGCCAACTGCTCGTCATGAAAAATCCCAAGAGGCAAATTTGACGCGATCAGTTACTCGAACCATTAGGTCCGAGGAGGGAAATGATACATGGAAGGGCTCTATTCAGAGGTTGAACATTGAACATAAATGATAGGAAATGGCTAAGGCCAAGAATCCTCTGCAAAGAATTTTTGTCCAAGGAACACCATTTGTACATGCAATTATGGATTTCCCCACACCATCAAAATTCAAAGCTCCTATGGTGACGCTTAAATATGATGGAAAAACTGACCCTGTCCTTCATATAGAATAATACCAAGCCGCTGCCGATATCTATGCAGTTCCGGATGAGATGAGATGCAGGGCATTTTTAGGAACTCTTATCGAATCTGCTCAGATATGGTATAACAACCTTCCTCGGAGGAAAATTGCGACCTTCTTTTAACTAGCAGAATTTTTTATTGGGAATTTCTATTTTGGAGCAAAGCTAGTCAAACGAGTAGCACACTTGCTAAGCGTTAGACAAAAGACAGGTGAAAGCACCAGGGACTATATTACTCGTTTCAATAATGAGAAACTTGAAGTAATTAATTACGAGGAGAAAACAACAATTATAGCTCTGATGAGTGAACTGTTGTCGGATAAATTGTACTACACTTTAGCCAAGGATCCGCCTAGGACCATGGATGAACTGATGGCAAAAGCAGCCAAAATCATGAATGCCGAGAAGGCTATGGCTGCTAAGAAGAATATAAATACTAAGGAAACCAAGGTCGAGGCTGACAAGATTAAAAAGAAGGATCAGAAGAATAATGGTGGCAACAGGCAGTCAAAAGCAAAGCAAACACTGGAAAAGTTGAAGAAGTTTGGAAACTATACTCCTTTGAAGGTAGAAATAAACCACATTTTAGAAGAGATCAAGAATAGCAAGGAGCTAAATTGGCCAGAAAAAATGAAGGCAGATCCTGACAAGAGGAATAAGTCCAAATATTATGAGTTCTATAAAGACCATGGTCACACAACCAAAAATTGCATAGCTCTCCAGAATGAAATTGAAGCACTCATCAGACGAGGAAAGCTGGCTAAATATGTTGATCGTCAAAATGGTGGAAAAAGTAATGACCGAGCAAGGCAAAGGTCTAGATCTCCTCGTCGAGCAAAAGAAGACAAGAAGAGAAGTCATGAAGAAGACCCAGAAGATGACCAAGATGACCCCGATCTCCCTAAAAGACTAAAGCAGTTGGAACGTGAGGTATTTTCAATACATTTTGGATTATTTGAATATAATGTTATTATAGGTGGAGATGCAGGAGGAGGGGACATGACTGCAGAGAGGAAAGCTTACCTCAATGAGGCTCAAGCTTGCTCGTACATTCAGCGAATAAACTTGGTCGAAGATGATCGCCCGAGGAAGGTGAATAAAGATAAACTAGTCATTAGTTTCTCTAAAAATGACCTGGCAGGCGTATTATATCCTCATGACGACCCGTTAGTAATCAAGATGAGAATGAAGGAAGTGGTGATTTCACGAGTACTGGTGGATAATGGTAGCTCGGCAGACATCATGTTCTACCCATGTTTTGATAGTTTAAATCTAACGCTATCCCAGTTGGAGCCATATCATAGGCCCCTCCTTGGTTTTACTGGCGAGAAGGTTTTTCCACTTGGGACGATCAAGTTGGATATGCTTATCGGTACATGGCCTGCTTGCCGAACAGAAAGAGTACGCTTTTTTGTAATGGATAAAAACGTCCAATCAGCCTACAATATCATCATGGGAAGAGTAGGTCTGAAGAAGTTCAAAGCAGTACTATCTACTGTACATCAATGTTTAAAATTCCCAACCAATTTTGGAGTGGGAGTTGTGAAAGGCGACCAAAAAGTAGCTCGAGAATGCTATTATTCATCTGCCGAGCAGGAGGAGCATGAAGAATCCAGGAAGAAGACTACCACTTATCAGGTAGATGAAATAGAAGATGCGGAGAATAAAACTTTAGACCCTAGAGATGAGTCTCAGCTCGCTAAGGGCCAGGTTATGGAGGCTACCAAAAATATCATTCTAGACGATGAGCATCCAGAACGAACAGCTCAAATCGATGCATCACTAGATGTATCCATAAAACAAGAGTTGATAGCATTTCTAAGACGCAGAAAGCAGACTTTTGCATGGAGTCACGAAGATATGCCATGGATAGACCCAAATTTCCTGTGTCATGAGCTCGACGTGAACAAGGAAATCAAGCCAGTGAAGTAACGAAGAAGGGTATTCAGTCCCAAGAAGAACTAAGCCATACAGGAAGAAGTAGAGAAACTGTAAAAAGCCTCTTTTATTGAGGATGTCAAATATCCTGATTGGCTAGCAAATGTGGTAATGGTGAAGAAGAAAAACAACAAATGGAGGATGTGTGTAAACTTCACTGATCTTAATAAAGCCTGCCCAAAGGATCATTTTCCTTTGCCTCGAATCGATCAATTGGTGGATGCTACCTTGGGACATGAATTGTTGAGTTTCATGGATGCTTATTCTGGTTACAACCAGATTAAAATGAAGCCTGAAGACAGGGAGAGTACCTCTTTTATCACCCCAAAGGGAACTTATTATTATAATGTTATGCCTTTTGGACTTAAAAATGCAGGTGCAACATATCAGCGGCTGATGAATAAGGTGTTTGCAGAACAAATCAGTCGTAATATGGAGGTTTATGTTGACGATATGCTGACGAAGAGCAAGAAAGCTGCTGATATCTATTTGACCTAGGTCAGACCTTTGATCAACTAGAGAAATATCAAATGAAGCTGAATCCCACCAAATGCATATTCGGAGTACGAGAAGGCATATTTCTCGAATATATTGTTAACCAACGAGGAATCGAGGCAAACCCTAAAAAGATCAAGGCTTTATTGGAATTATGATCTCCAACTATGAAGAAGGAAGTATAAAGTCTCACAGGACGAGTTGCAGCACTTAACAGATTTGTGTCACGAGCAACAGACAGATGTCTCTCATTCTTTAAAACACTCCGAAAAACTTTTGAGTGGAATGATGAATGCGAGGAGGCCTTTTAAGAGTTGAAGAAGTATCTAGGGACACCTCCACTATTATCTAAACCAGTGATGGGAGAAAAACTATACTTATATCTGGAAGTTTCAGAAAATGCAGTGAGCTCGGTTTTGATAAAAGTGGAGGAAGGAGTACAAAAATCAGTCTATTACACCAGTAAAGCTTTTCGAGGAGCAGAAATCAGATATCCAAGGCTAGAGAAATTAGCACTTACACTAAGTGAAGCAAGTAGAAGAATGAGGCCATACTTCCAATCCCATACTATAGTGGTGTACATCGACATGCCATTAAGGCAAGCTCTTTATAAGTCGGAAAATCAGGAAGATTGATGTACTGGGAAGTGGAGCTCGATGAATATGACATAATTTATGAGCCTAGGTCGTCGCTCAAAGGGCAGGCAGTAGCGGACTTTATCGCAGAGTTTACTCAAGAAAATTCCTCCAAAGTACAGGAGTAGAATATAGATCAACCTGTAGATGTTACAGGATCATCAAATGTAAACCCCGACCAACTTATGTCGATAGGCAAATAGCAAAAAATACCAGTCGAGCAAGAAAATATGACTGAAGAGCGGCGAGAAGTACTGGAGGAGGATAAAAGGAAGTACCAGATATTCCACCAAGGAACTCTCTCTGATTAAAATTTTGATGATAAGTTACACATATGGAATTTGTATGTGGATGGCTCTTCATGCACTGCGGGTAGTGGAGCAGGGATTATTTTGAAAAGTCTGGATGAGATTGATGTGGAGTATGCTCTGTGCTTTCAATTTAAAGCATCTAATAGTGAGGCCGAATATGAAGCAATGATCGTGGGACTAAGCCTGGACAAAACCATGAAGGAAGAGCAAGTCGTCGTACTAAAGTGATTCTCAGTTAATTGTAAATCAAATTCTGGGGGTGTATACAGCAAAAGGAGAATTAATGATCAAGTATCATGCCAAAGCAATGAAGGTTGTATCAAGTTTTACTGCAGTTCAGTTGATTAGAATACCAATATTGGAGAACACAAGAGTAGACGCACTAGCCCGATTGGCATCAGTCACACGCACCGAGCTACGAAGAACAATCCCAATAGAAATCCTAGTTAGTCGGAGCATAGACGAAGACCTAATGATGAATTTCATTTCCCTCGACTTAGGACCATCTTGGATGGATCCCATCAAGGCCTATATTGAAGATGGGACTTTACCAACTGATAAACTCGCAGCCAAGAAACTAAAGTTTAAAGCTGCTCATTACGTATTGACAGTCGACATTTTATACAAACGAGGAGTTATAGCGGGGCTACAAAGATGTGTCCATCCTTTTGAAGTGAAAGATTTGATCGAAGAGGTGCATGAAGGGTCTTATAGAGCCTATGTAGCTGGTTGAACGCTCTTACGAAGAATAACAACGTAGGGGTACTACTGGCCAATTATGAGAGCTGATTGCGCAGCTTATGCTAAGAAGTGTGACAAATGCCAACGCTTCTCATCCATTCAAAGAACTCCCCAGGCATTGTTAACACCCATAACGTCCCCTTGGACATTTGTCGTGTGGGGGATAGACTTGGTCGGACCACTCCCAACGACCAGGGGAAGATTCAAGTACTTTGTGGTTACTGTGGATTATTTTACAAAATGGGTGGAAGCTGAGCCCCTTATTGATATGACATACGACAAAGTCTATCAATTAATTTGGAAAAACATTATTGCAGATATGGTCTCCCACATGCATTCATTACTGACCATGGAACCCAGTTTAATAACGAGGAGTTTGCTGCATATTGTCATCAATCTAATTTACTGAAAACCCATTCTGCACCAGGTCACCCCCAGAGCAATGGACAAACTGAGGTGACAAATAGAACGCTACCAAATGGATTGAAGAAATGACTAAATAGTGCAAAAGCAAATTGGATTAATGAATTACACTCTATGTTGTGGGCTTATCGCACCACACCGGGAACAGCAATTGGAGAGTCCCCATACATGCTGGCATTTGGGAGTGAGGCTGTCATACCTGCTGAATTGGGTCTACCTACGCATAGAGTACTAAATTTCAATTCTCCTGTCAGTGACTTGATGAGAAGATTAGACCTAGATATGCTCAAAGAAGTCAGGGAAGAAGCAGCAATCAGGAATGCAGCATATCAACAACGAACAACTTTGTTCTATAACAAAAGAGTAAAGAAGTGTGATTTGAAGGAAGGGGATTATGTGCCGAAGAAAATGATCCAAAATCGCAACAAACTGGAAGCCAACTGGCACGGACCCTACAGAGTAACAAAAGTTATTCTCCTAGGGACATATAAAATTGAAACCTTGGAAAGAGAAGAATTCAAGAATGTATGGAACAAGAATGCATGGAATGCAGAGCGTTTGCACAAATATTATCAGTAATTGTAATTCATATGTAATGCAGTTCCTTTAATATGAGTAAAGTGATGCTTAATTCAGTTTCTTCCTTTGCTGAAATTTTTTCGAAATATTAGTGCTACACACTGCACATCAAATTCAGAGCAATTACAATTACCACCAACTCCGGTTGGTCGGGAATCAATTACCACCAACTTATCGGGAATCAATTACCACCAACTCCGGTTGGTCGGGAATCAATTACCACCAACTCCGGTTGGTCGAGAATCAATTATCACCAACTCCGGTTGGTCGGGAAACCAATTACCACCAACTTCGATTGGTTGGGAATCAATTACCACCAACTCTGGTTGGTCGAGAATCAATTATCATCAGCTCCGGTTGGTCGGTAAACCAATTACCACCAACTCCGGTTGGTCGGGAACTCAATTATCACCAACTCCAGTTGGTCGGTAAATCAATTACCACCAACTCCGATTGGTCGGGAATCAATTACCACCAACTCCAGTTGGTCGGGAATCAATTACCACCAACTCCGGTTGATTGGTAAACCAATTACCACCAACTCCGGTTGGTCGGTGAATCAATTACCACCAACTCTGAATAGTCGGTAAACCAATTACCACCAACTCCGATTGGTCGGTAAATCAATTACCACCAGCTCCGGTTGGTCGGGAATCAATTATCACCAGCTCTGGTTGGTCGGTAAACCAATTACCACCAACTCCGATTGGTCGGGAACTCAATTACCACCAACTCCGGTTGGTCGAGAACCAATTACCACCAACTTCGATTGGTCGAGAATCAATTATCACCAACTCCGATTGGTCGGTAAACCAATTACAATCAACTCCGGTTGATTAAATTAAGCAGGAACATGGGATGAAAATTATTTCATTGCTTAGACCCAAAGAGTGACAAGTCACTATGATGAAACAATAAAAAGGACAAGTTCTATTATCCAAAAACACAAAACAAAATGTACACATATTCATAAACAAACAAGCAAGGACATTCTGCAAATTACTTCATTCAAAACAAGAAGAATTACATATGCTGTGAAAAATACACTTCATAAAAAATCCTATTCTATCGGCTTTTTCCCTTGTGCCTTTGAAACAGGTTCTACTCCAGCAGGAGGATTATCTAAGGCATAAGGAGAATTTATCAAATTTACATCTCTCAGCATTCTAACATTCATCACAGAGGGCCGATCAAGCAAATGCTCTGGGCGAGATATATCAACGTTGGCATGAAGACTGTAGTCGCTAAGATATTTGGAGATTAAGCATCGAGGAATTTCCCGAGCAGGTATCCAACTATAATCAAGCTTAAAAGGAGGCACGGGTAAATCGAGCACTCCAGGTTCATAATAATCCCATAAGTAGTGTCCCTACTCCAGTTGTAGCACACACATAGCATTCAACCATCCCTGCTTGTACCCCTCATTATTCGACTGCTGGATCCGATCATCGAGATGTTTAAGAGCTTCATTATATCCAGCCATCCAAAATTCTCTGGGTTTTTTGTGGAATTGGTAAGTCAACCTCTCCAATTTCTCATGGAGATTATTCACCAGGATTTCTTTACTTTCCAAGGCAGAACTCTGAGTAGCAAGTTGTTCGCTGAGATTCAAATTTTTTTTAGACATTTCTGATAAGGCTTGGTTTTTCGCCATTAACTGAAAAGCCTGATTCTCTAAAGCAGATTGCGTTCTAGCTTCTTCAATGGTGACCCGACCAGCCCTAGCTCGTCCCCGAGAAGAAGACCTTGCTCGTCCATGAGTAGATGAGGAGGGTCCAGCCCTTTTTAAAGTTTCCAACTCATCTCTTAAGTTGGCATTTTCTACCTCTAAGAAAGAGAAACCTTCATCATTAACAGGGACCAAGGCTCCCGAGGAAGATGCTGCAGCTTTGAGTTGTGTTATTTCTTCTTGCAAAATAATGTTTTCTTGCTCCAACAGCTTAGCGATTTGCCTGTACTCTTCAACCTCAAGCCTCAGAACACTATCCTTCTCATGAGCAGAGATAAATTTATCATACCCTTTGTCAGTACTTAACTGTTGATATTTCTTCTCGTACCCTTGATGCTGAAGAGTAGATAATTCTTTGTACTGCTGCTGAAGTTCCTCAATCATCCCTTTGAGGTCTTCAATCATCTCATAGTAGGCCACGTTGTTGGCAATAGCACGATAGAGCAAGCATTTCAGGTATTAGTAAGCTTCAATTGCTCATTCAGAAGTATCTGGACCAAGGATGTAAATAATTTGAGCCTCGTTTAAATCTGTATGACCAGCTTTAAAATAGTCATTGCATTTCTTCATCAATTCTGTGTCATGAGCTGATAAGAGCTCCATCCTGGTCATAAACTAGTAAACAGAAGAAATAAAAAGAATCAATAATGTTGCCCAGATTATACTCAAGAGGGGGGGTGAATTGAGTTTTTACAAACTTTAAAGTCAAATTAATATTTTAGAAAAATATTAAATTTAAATCACTTAAACAAATTTCAGATTTATAAAACTATAAAGAATAAATCCAACGATATCAAATAAATGCAACTAACTAATTTAAACAACTAGATATGCAGATTTTAACACTCTAGAAATATTAAATTAATTTTCGTATTTAATATTAAGTGATATTCTGAAATTAATTATTTAATTCAAAAATAATTATTTTACCCTTAAAATTAATTAAGTCAAATTTCGGAATTAATTTATTTGCAAGATAGTGTGCTGAAAATATTAACTCAAGCAAGCATGTGCAAATAAATAAATAGAGGTGCGGAAAATAAATGACACCGAAATTTAACGTGGTTCGGCCAAATCCCGGCGTACGTCCACGCGCCTAGAGCCCCTGTCTCTTTTGCGCTTCACTAAACTTGATCCACTTGCGGGTAGGATCAAACCACCGCGTACAACTGTTTGCAAGCTAACTCCGAGCTTCAAACCCCGTGGCCCACTTGCGGGTAGGAACCAATTACCGGTACAAACCGAAGCTTCAACAAAGCTTCACAATAAATCTGAATTTTTGTAGTACAGAATAAAATGCTGAAACTCCTTAAAATACAATTTTTAATCTGAGTTTCTCCTTCTTGAATCAGACTTCAATAAATGATGTTGAAGTAGGAACAAGTCTTCTTCTTCAAATGATTGAGCCGATGATAAAATTAATTGCTCTCTTGAATGTGTAGCTGAGTATTAAATTAAATGCTCACAATAATATTTCAAGTCTTGCTCATGTTCTTTCTGGTTGGTTTTTCTTCAATGCAGCACTTGAAATCTTTAAATGTGTCTCCCAAAAACTAGCTGTTAGACACATGCAATTTGAGCATTAAATGCTCCTGATATTGCTGAGATGCTGTAACTTCAAAATCATTTCAGAATCTGATATACAGATACTATGTTTTTATCTTCTCCATAAAAAATGTAGCTGTGTAGTATGGAAGTGGTATGCTGAAAATGTGTAGACTGAAAGGAGTCATTTCAAATATCTAACATGGCTCTGCAAGAAGTTGTTAGTCCAAGAGATAATACAAATATGATATGTAAATGTGGAACCATTGTGTAAAGAATATAACTGGTGTGCCAAGAGTATTTTTCTGTCAAGTAAATAAATGGGATAAAGTAAGTACTTGTACAAAAAAAATTCTCACACTGATATAAAAAGTTTCAGAACAGATATGAAACTAAATTTCTGACAAATATATGTAAAGATAATTTTGGACAAAACAAATAGATTTCAGACAAAAAAATTAATTTCGGATTGATATAAAAATAGATTTCGGAACAGATAAAAAAATTAATTTCGGACTGATATAAAAATAGAGTCTGGACAGATAAAAAAATTCGAACAGATATTTAAATCCGAAATTCGGACTGAAGCATATCTATTTTTCGAACAGATATAAATGTTAAAAAAAATAGTTTTGACCGAAATATAAAGATCAGATATATATATATACGTTACAATCTTTGGACTGATAAAAAAAATAGACTTCCGAAGCAGTCTATACTAACAATGATGTTATAGCCTTAAAGGCTAGTCAAAGTTTGTGTGGCTAGAAGCAATTTTCACAAATGACAGGGCAAGGCCCCTTTGTCATACGGTCAAGAGAGATGTCTGACAGAAAAAAAATAGTTCAAAACATTAAGGACTTTCGGCAGTGTATTGTCACATCATACCAACTTTCACACACACACACATATATATATATATATATATATCTCTACTACTTAAAAAGAGGGAACTTCCTCTTCAATGGTTAGAAGACTAAATTACCCTCATTAAATTTAAAATTCCTATTATACCCTTAATAATAGTCAACATATCTTTTCCCAATTTATTGGCTCCTACGAAATAACTAGATTCATTTCATCACATCTTTATCATATTCATTCACACATACCAAGCATCCAAATACATTCATGTTCCAACCCTAGAAATCCAAATTCAATTGCCTCAAATTTCATTATCCAATTCACTCACATTCATGCATCATATCTTTGTCATATTCATTCACACATATCAACCATCAAAATACATTCATCTTTCAACTCTAGAAATTTATCTTTACAAATGGAAGCTCAAACAACTATTTAATTGAAAGTCCATCATTTCTTTGCTTTTCTTTGTTTCGTTGCTATCATTTCTTTTACCAAAATTAAGGTCGATACTCTTAATTCCATCTATAATTTTTTATTATGTCCGCAAAGTATGCATTTGTTAATTTGAAGATGAAGACAATTACATAAATTTTATAATTATATATATCTCATTGAAGAATTTTGTCTCTCATTTGTGATCAGAGTTTGTATTTTCCATTTTCATTTTTTTCATATTTTTAGATATGTGTACTTATTACATATTTTAAATTAAATGTTAATTTTAAAACAATTATATATACATTCACATATGCCTACTGTTTTAAATGTTAATAATTTGAAAATTATGCACACTGATATAAACTTTTTCAGTACTAAAGATTGTGCTTATTTTTTGTGATTTTCTTCAACTTATGAAAATTTCACTCATGATAAAAAAAATTATTACTTTCGTAAGGTGGAAGTTCACTACTACAATAGTTGATGACACTATGACAAGTACTTAATTTATGGTTTATTGTCATTCTTATATAATTTCTAATTACAGAAATTTCACTCATGGTAATAAATTTTTTTATTATTTTTCCAAGGTGGAAGTTCAATATTTTGCTACTACAGATAAGACAAGTACTTAAATTGATGGTATATTGTCATTCTTATAATACGATGTTCTTACTCTTTACAAGTATGTTAATAGTAGTAGGAATGTAATTTGATAGTTCATAAGAAATTGTTATCATTTCACTTTTTCGTAAGTAATTGTTAATTAAAATCTTGTAGGATATTGTCAACATTTGTGGTACAAGCTCGAATTGTGAATCTGAGAGTGAAGGAATTTTCCTTTTGTTTACGTGGTATGTGAAGTACTTAATACCATATTGAAATTGTTTCGTATAATTTATATTCGAGATGGTAATATATTTCGTTTGAATTTTTGTAGGATATTGTCAATATTTCTTATAGAAGCTTGGACTTTCAATCTCATAGTGAAGGAATCTCGATTTTTTTTACGAGGTAATTGCAATTGATTAATGTATGATTGCGAATTTACTTATCATTTTTTATTTAATTTACTGGCCATTATGAAACCAATTGAAGAAATATGTAGATGAGCTAAAAAAATTCGTACGCTTTACAAATTTTAATTTGTAGCTTTTTTTTCTTTGTTATGGAAAAGAAAAAAAATTAAAGAGTTAGGAAACAAATTACATCATATCAATTGAATTATATGAAACACAAACTACGCATGTATAACAAATCATAAAGTAAAACCAAGTAGATACCCAAATCTTTATAAACTAATGAATAACATAATTGTTTGGATAAACAAAATTTAGTCATTGCAATATACATATTTAATGTTTTGATATCATAATGAATGAAACAACCTTTGAACCAAAAGAATCAAAGACTGTGATGATTCATTATTTGGTGGGCTTTTTTGGAGCAATTAGGTTCTCAGTGAGTGAAATTTCGGGACCACTAAGTTTAAAATGACTTTGATGCAAGATCTTACATATTCACACGTAATTTTTTTTTATATTAGCCAAATATATATTTTTTAACCTAATTTTTTCAAAATATTTCATTATATTTTTTTAACCAAACTTACGTATTCATGTCTTTAATGCCAATCATTTGACATGTCATCAAGTTGTAATTAGGTTTTATTGTTGTTGTTGTATTGATTTTGAAATGTGTACAAGGTGATAGGAAAAAGAATAAACATACTAATCTACTTGAAAATTTTAGAATAAAATTATAGACCTTCCCTAAATTAAATTCATTCTTCTTAGAGTCCTAATTTAAGATGGATCTCAGTCCTATAGGTGAACTATCAATATAGAAGTGGACTCCAAGGAGATGTTACTGGTATTAGGGGAATGAAACGAAGTACAAATTTCTTGCATTCCCTATCCAATAGTATTAAGGGCCAATTGGAAACCAGTTGACGAAAAACTGATCTATATAAGATTGTCTTATGTTCCCAAAAACGAAAAAGAAACGTCTGTCAATGTTGTTTTATGGGCTAGAATAGTCATTCACCTTCTTGTCCTAAGTCAAATAATTGAGATAGTTTTTCTTATATAGGATTCGGTAAAATTATGTGTCATTGACTAGATGATAGTAGACAAAATCCATCATAGGTCATAAACAATTATTGTAACGTAAATGTGACAAATCACATTCATTAAAATTTTGTACTTTATTCGAAATGTATAATGAGGTGAGCCTAAGCCTTGCTTCAGCCTACCGCCTACGCCCGCAAGGCATAGGCCTTAATGAAGGAGCCTCGCTCGATTTGAGGCGAATCGTAACATATAAAGCTTTGTTAGATGTGGGCCTGGGCATACATTGGACAAATTCAATACTGCATCAGTTTTCCCCTGATTTAAGATCTCTCGGTAATCTTATATACTCCACCTTTTTATTTATTGTAGGGACAAACGAAGAAAGAAATGAAAGCTTGATCTTCTTAACCTTAGTTTTAAAAAATCCTTAAATGAAGAAATAAATCCCAACCAAAATTCCATGAAGTCTAGATTGATTAGTATGAATTCAGTTTATAATTTCTGGTTGCAATTAATAATAACGGTACTAAATTAACTTATGAACTATGTTATTATAGTTTTATATAAATCAATGTAACATGTAGTTTCTCATTGGTCATATCTGTACTTATTGTGTTGGAATACTCAACTGGTTTATGAGTGTTCAAAGTTGGGTTTATAGGGTCAATGTGGACTGCTTCATTTCCATTGGTTTCTTTTTTTTTTATGTATTCGATTAGACTTCGGTTCTATAACATTAGCCTCCAACTGTTTGAGGATGACAATGCTCAACATAGGCAAACAATTTCCTTCTTCTATTAAAATTAAGATAACATCCACTGAATTTGGATATGTAGTGGCTCTATTATGTCAATCAGTAGCTGTAGATATTACTGCTTGGTTCGTGGATGTCACTGCTACATTTAGTAACAAATATAGTGACAAATATTCTCCACCTATCATATAACACACATTTGAGACTACGTTCACTGCCCATGCATTTATTCTTTTACATTTGTATCCGCTCTTAAGCTAATATTTAGAACTTGAAACAATTAAATCAGCATACTTTGCATAGTAGGGTATGCTAATAGTAGTAAACAAGAAAACAAAACAATTAAGAATATTGAAGAAACATAAGTTGTCCTCTAGAGTTCACTTGCCCACTTCATTGGGGACTCAATTTCATTATTAAGATATGGTGAAATAGTCTCTGCTGAAGTGTTTGGGGGGGAACTTCCAAACACATCTGATAAATATACATACTGCTAAGCATGATGAGATTCTTGGTAGAATCTGCCTAATCAATCTGCCTACAATAAAGATTTTAAGTCCTATATTTATAGAGTAACTACATTTATTTACTTTAATATGTATAATGAATATTAAATTGTAATTTCAGTTCCACATATTTTGGTTAATGACAGCATATGTACATACAACATAATCATAATTTTATTTATGATCTTTCTTGCAATACACCTTATTAATAAATAAAATAGTCTTTAAATATCACAAATGAACTAAAGTAAACGAAATAATAAAGTGATGAACAATTATATGATCAAGATTAGTCACAATATACTTCAAACTATGAGGATCAAACAATGAAATTCCAATAATCACCACAACCAACTCTTCATAAAATATATTTATAGATTAAACTCCATTCTTGATTTGCAAACATTATAATAAGTCTTTCCTCCAACCATTCCCCATTTTTCAGCCCTCTGTACCATGTAAATTCATAGCCTTAAAACCGAGATCAATTAGTTTACATATGTCAATCACTTCTCTAAAATTGCGAACCGGTCAAATCAAATATTTGGAATCATCCACACGTGCAACGCACGTGGGCACAACTAGTATATATATATATATATATATATATATATATATATATATATATATATATATATATATATATATATATATATATAAAAGTAATTTCAGAGTTCGCCTAGGACAACACGCAAAGGGAAGAGGGATGCTGCCTTCGTACAAAAAAGGAAGACCACGCAAGCCTTTGCAATAAATGATGTCTTCGGCGAAGGAAAAAAAACTTGAAACAGACATTTGCAATTGATGCCTTCGTACAAAGAAAGGACTTGTAGCAGACATGAGTATGTATAAGGCTACTAGCCTCCATAAAGCATACATGAATGCACATATATATATATATATATATATATATATATATATATATATATATATATATATATATTTATATATAGTCGTTCAAGGCAAAACAAAAGAATGGTCCAAACAACTTTTGGTATATGCCACACTTTCTAGCAAATGTTAATAATATATTATATACACAAAAGCATACATGAAGAAAGTAACTCAAAGTTACACAAAAAAAAATACACGCATGTGTATATTTAGGACAAAACAAAAAATATTTTTTTTTTAACAAAAAAATTTAAGGAAAATATTCAGTGTCAACTTATTTTAAAATTATAATTTCATTAACAAAAATTTTGCTCAAAATTGATTAGTCACACAATCAAAAAGATAGATCAAGATATGCATGTGTGCCTAATGTGTCAAGTGCAAATGTGCACCACACGTGAATACCTTTTCTCAGATATGTCATTGAGTCGAGTCGAGGCGTACTGAGTCATGAAAAATAAAACCTGACATAAGCAGGTAAATATACCCAACAAATACTTAGTTAGTCTCATTTTTTTAACTTACTGACTTCCATGTCAACAAATAAAATTATGACACAAAAAAAATTATACGAATGAATATAAATAAAAACGTTTAGAAATATTTGATTTAATAATTTTTTTTAATGACACGAATTTTTTTTTTATTATTAAATAGATAAAAAAAATTCTGCACTCCATAAAGTCAAAAAAAAAATACATATAAAATAATACATGTATAGCAAAAAATTAAGATTTAAAAACAGATATTTATAAGTATAATATGAATATATAAATATATATATCTATATAACTAATTAAATATAAATTATATAGCTAAACAAATATTAACACATATAACTACTAGTGTGCTTCTAGTATGTAGCATATATATGAGTTAGTATACTATATAGATGGGAGTATATAAGTTAGTCACTATAAATAACATATATGTATACAAAAAAAAATTATATTTATAAATTAAGAAATATTTATATAGTACACAATAAGTATATGTTTGGAATCATCAAAATCACTATATTACTTTAAACTAAAATGTATAGTAATTAAGATTAAACTAATTAAATACTAATTAATGGGTTAATTACATTTTCGTTTAACAATCTCCCCTTTTTTGATGATGACAAACAATGATTCACATATATTCATAAAATGAAATATTAAGCACAAATAGTGAATCATAAATATTTCTCCCCCTTTGACATAATCAAAAAGATTTTTCATATAAATTCAGTGTCACGGGTAAAAAGGGCGAAACTCCCCCTAGCAAAAATAATTCATGCATGGGATATAACCATAAATCGCAAATGGCATAGAATTTTCAATACGCACACATTCATCATAAATATTCATAACATGTATTTGAAATTGTAGATAGATAAAAATATCATCAAATAATGCATAGGTAAAAAAAATGACAAATAATAAATGATACCAATTATTGTAGTCACACACTAATCTGATACCAATTGTTGTACACAATGGTTTCTCAGAACAACTTCTTACGTATTAATAGAAATCATAACTCAATGTGCTCAAATTAATGCAAATACGAGAGATATATCAATGTGCATAATTAATTCTCTCCAAAAAAAATTGCAACAAAAATTTTCAATAGGCGCATTTCAATTGTTGTTTTAGGTCACCAAAAAAAACTTTTAAGTGCACAACCATGATACATGTCATAACTCGATGTGTTCAAATAATTAGAAATAAAGCGCACATGAGTTAGAGGATAGCGGCAAAAAAAAATTAATTATGTCATACTTTGCCGTTACCAAGATACAAGCTTAAATTCTGGAAAATTCAATCATATTGCAATAAAAAATTTGATCAACCATTTTTCAATGAGTAATTTCCAAGAGACATTTATCTCCCCCTAAGGGATACCAATGAAGGCAAATATGCATATAACAATATGGTGCATCTATTTCATGAGATAAAATAATTTCAGCATTTATTTCCATAAGATCAAAAAGTCTCACAAATGATATCAATTGTTGATAAGTGGTTTCTCAATTAAAAAATTCATCGTGAATAAATATTCCAACAATGACATTAATCATGTAGTATGCAATAAAACTAACTCATAGAGATTAATATGTTCATATCATCAAAATCAACAAGTGAATGTTACAATATTAACATGTATCACATATAACTAATATATTAAAGTGTACTCAAATGACATTTTCGTTTCAGATTTATATTCAATAAAATCATGAATTTATCCAATCTTATTATTCATAAAAAAATATATCAAGATGTAAATAAAAAAATTATGAATATTTACCAACGAAAAATTTATTATCAAACTCAAGTGTAAGTTCATATAACATAAAATCATCAAGAATAATAAATATACAAATTTACATGGGAAATCAATCAACGCACTCTGTGTTATAACAAATATTCTATGTATGGAAATATATCAATTATGAAATAAATCATTAATAAACATATGATATTAATTTCAAGAAAGGTGTTCCTTACCACCTTACCAATACCAAAGATATATACAAGCAACTTCTACCGAGTGTGGCATTTCCAACATTAGGCAATGATACTGAAATTTGTAATATGATCAAATCATATGCCTTGAAAATCCACATTCCATCTCAAAATGCAACCTACACAACTTTGAAAATTTTCTCTTTTGGTATCCAAAATGTGTTAGGTCCATAGGGGTTAGTATACATCTTAGTTCCTTTTGGAATCCATGCAAATTTTCTTTTTCTAAATTTATATGGACACAAATTTGAAAAATGTGTGTGTCTACCACAATAAGAGCATAAATAATTAGGTAGACTAGATGAAGCATCAAATTTTAATAAATTGGAATAAGTCTTTTTCTCATTTCCTTCATCATATCCAATACCATTATTATTAAATCGAATCCTTTGTGTCTCAACAATTTTATGAAAATATTCATTTCCTTTTGTAAAATTATCTAATGATTTCTTTAAATATTCAATCTCCCTTTTTAATTCAATATTTTCAATTTCAAGAGGAGTGGTGACAATAACAGATTTTTCCTTTTTCAAAGATTTAATTTCCTTTTTCAAAGATTCATTTTCTAATTTCAACTCATCAAAATCATTTGACATATAATCATATTTAGTTGAAACTAATGAATGAGACCTCTTAAGTTTAATATATTTATTTTTAAGTTCTTCAAAACTTTCACATAATTCATCAAAAACATTTTGTAAAATTTCATAATCATCAACTTCATCATTATCACTATCACTAGAGTTAGGGTTAGAATGTACCCCATTTTCCATAGCCATGTAACATAGATGAGCAACTTCATTTTTATTTGAATCTTCATCGGAAGAGCTTGTGTCGGAGTCACTCCATGTTGTGGCTTTCAATGACTTCTTCCCTTTCTCATATTTTGGACAATTCGGCTTAATGTGTCCAACTTCATCACAATGATAGCATCTTGGTTCAGATTTGGATTGATGATCATCATTGAACTCTTTTGAAAAATGTTTCTTTCTCCTTTCTTTGGCTTTCTTTTTAGAATTGAGATATTTTTTGAAATGTTTAGCCAATAGGGAAATATTATCATCATCATCATCTTCACTTTCTATATTTTTGCTTGAAGATTTGAGAGCAATAATTTTGTTTGCTTTTGGTTTCTCTTCTTCAATAAATTCCTTAAGTTCCATTTCATGGGTGATTAAGGAACCCAATAGCTCATCAAGAGAGATAGGTCTTTCTCTAATTGCTTCCTTGATAATTAACTTTTTGGTCATCCAATTCGCCGGTAATGACCTGAGAATCTTATTCACTAATTCAGAGTCAGTATAAGATTTGCCAAGAGATTTAAGACCATTAATAATATTAGTGAACCTAGTGAACATATCAGAAATAGATTCATCAGACATCATCTTAAATAACTCATAATTATGAACAAGCATACTAATTTTATCTTCTTTAACTTGACTAGTTCCTTCATAAGTAACTTCTAGTCTGTCCCAAATTTCTTTAGCAGATTCACAACAACAGATTCTGTTATACTCATTTACATCAAGTGAACAATGCAAGATATTCATAGCTTTCGCATTTATTTGAATTTTTCTAATATCAACATCATTCCATTCATTTTCTTCTTTAGGGACAGAAGCATTATTTTCCATTTTAATAGGAATATAGGGACCATTCATGACAACTTTCCAAACTTCATAATCGTGTGACTGAATAAAATATTCAATTCTATTTTTCCAATAACTATAATCTTTTCCAGAAATTAGAGGAGGTTTAAAAATAGATTGACCTTCACCAAGTGATGTAGTAACATATGCCATTGATCTTTAACTCTAAGATTGTTAAATCTAAAAATAAATAAGAAGAGCACTAGCTCTGATACCAATTGTTGCCCAGATTATACTCAAGAGGGGGGGTGAATTGAGTTTTTACAAACTTTAAAGTCAAATTAATATTTTAGAAAAATATTAAATTTAAATCACTTAAACAAATTTCAGATTTATAAAACTATAAAGAATAAATCCAACAATATCAAATAAATGCAACTAACTAATTTAAACAACTAGATATTCAGATTTTAACACTCTAGAAATATTAAATTAATTTTCGTATTTAATATTAAGTGATATTCTGAAATTAATTATTTAATTCAAAAATAATTATTTTACCCTTAAAATTAATTAAGTCAAATTTCGGAATTAATTTATTTGCAAGATAGTGTGCTGAAAATATTAACTCAAGCAAGCATGTGCAAATAAATAAATAGAGGTGCGGAAAATAAATGACACCGAAATTTAACGTGGTTCGGCCAAATCCCGGCCTACGTCCACGCGCCTAGAGCCCCTGTCTCCTTTGCGCTTCACTAAACCTGATCCACTTGCGGGTAGGATCAAACCACCGCGTACAACTGTTTGCAAGCTAACTCCAAGCTTCAAACCCCGTGGCCCACTTGCGAGTAGGAACCAATTACCGGTACAAACCGAAGCTTCAACAAAGCTTCACAATAAATCTGAATTTTTGTAGTACAGAATAAAATGCTGAAACTCCTTAAAATACAATTTTTAATCTGACTTTCTCCTTCTTGAATCAGACTTCAATAAATGATGTTGAAGTAGGAACAAGTCTTCTTCTTCAAATGATTGAGCAGATGATAAAATTAATTGCTCTCTTGAATGTGTAGCTGAGTATTAAATTAAATGCTCTCAATAATATTTCAAGTCTTGCTCATGTTCTTTCTGGTTGGTTTTTCTTCAATGCAGCACTTGAAATCTTTAAATGTGTCTCCCAAAAACTAGATGTTAGACACATGCAATTTGAGCATTAAATGCTCCTGATATTGCTGAGATGCTGTAGCTTCAAAATCATTTCAGAATCCGATATACAGATACTATGTTTTTATCTTCTCCATAAAAAATGTAGCTGTGTAGTATGGAAGTGGTATGCTGAAAATGTGTAGACTGAAAGGAGTCATTTCAAATATCTAACATGGCTCTGCAAGAAGTTGTTAGTCCAAGAGATAATACAAATCTGATATGTAAATGTGGAACCATTGTGTAAAGAATATAACTGGTGTGTCAAGAGTATTTTTCTGTCAAGTAAATAAATGGGATAAAGTAAGTACTTGTATAAAAAAAATTCTCACACTGATATAAAAAGTTTTAGAACAGATATGAAACTAAATTTCTGACAAATATATGTAAAGATAATTTCGGACAAAACAAATAGATTTCAGACAAAAAAATTAATTTCGGATTGATATAAAAATAGATTTCGGAACAGATAAAAAAAATTAATTTCGGACTGATATAAAAATAGAGTCTGGACAGATAAAAAAATTCGGACTGAAGCATATCTATTTTTTGAATAGATATAAATGTTAAAAAAATAGTTTTGACCGAAATATAAAGATCAGATATATATATATACGTTACAATCTTTGGACTGATAAAAAAATAGACTTCCGAAGCAGTCTATACTAACAATGATGTTATAGCCTTAAAGGCTAGTCAAAGTTTGTGTGGCTAGAAGCAATTTTCACAAATGACAGGGCAAGGCCCCTTTGTCATACGGCCAAGAGAGATGTCTGACAGAAAAAAAATAGTTCAAAACATTAAGGACTTTCGGCAGTGTATTGTCACATCATACCAACTTTCACACACACATATATATATATATATATATATATATAAAAGTAATTTCAGAGTTCGCCTAGGACAACACGCAAAGGGAAGAGGGATGCTGCCTTCGTACAAAAAAGGAAGACCACGCAAGCCTTTGCAATAAATGATGTCTTCGGCCAAGGAAAAAAAACTTGAAACAGACATTTGCAATTGATGCCTTCGTACAAAGAAAGGACTTGTAGCAGACATGAGTATGTATAAGGCTACTAGCCTCCATAAAGCATACATGAATGCACACACACATATATATATATATATATATATATATATATATATATATATAGCCGTTCAAGGCAAAACAAAAGAATGGTCCAAACAACTTTTGGTATATGCCACACTTTCTAGCAAATGTTAATAATATATTATATACACAAAAGCATACATGAAGAAAGTAACTCAAAGTTACACAAAAAAAAATACACGCATGTGTATATTTAGGACAAAACAAAAAATATTTTTTTTTTAACAAAAAAATTTAAGGAAAATATTCAGTGTCAACTTATTTTAAAATTATAATTTCATTAACAAAAATTTTGCTCAAAATTGATTAGTCACACAATCAAAAAGATAGATCAAGATATGCATGTGTGCCTAATGTGTCAAGTGCAAATGTGCACCACACGTGAATAACTTTTCTCAGATATGTCATTGAGTCGAGTCGAGGCGTACTGAGTCATGAAAAATAAAACCTGACATAAGCAGGTAAATATACCCAACAAATACTTAGTTAGTCTCATTTTTTTAACTTACTGACTTCCATGTCAACAAATAAAATTATGACACAAAAAAAATTATACGAATGAATATAAATAAAAACGTTTAGAAATATTTGATTTAATAATTTTTTTTAATGACACAAATTTTTTTTTATTATTAAATAGATAAAAAAAATTCTGCACTCCATAAAGTCAAAAAAAAAAAATACATATAAAATAATACATGTATAGCAAAAAATTAAGATTTAAAAACAGATATTTATAAGTATAATATGAATATATAAATATATATATATATATATATATATATATATATATATATAACTAATTAAATATAAATTATATAGCTAAACAAATATTAACACATATAACTACTAGTGTGCTTCTAGTATGTAGCATATATATGAGTTAGTATACTATATAGATGGGAGTATATAAGTTAGTCACTATAAATAACATATATGTATACAAAAAAAATTATATTTATAAATTAAGAAATATTTATATAGTACACAATAAGTATATGTTTGGAATCATCAAAATCACTATATTACTTTAAACTAAAATGTATAGTAATTAAGATTAAACTAATTAAATACTAATTAATGAGTTAATTACATTTGCGTTTAACAAATAATAACACAGACAGAGCAAGTAAAAGAGAAATTCAAGGTGAGCAACCAAAGTTCGAATTTTATTTCATCATAAAAGAAAATAAAAAGTCTGAGGTTACATTCAAAAATAACAAAATAAACATCCGAATAACTCTACACCTTCTCCTTGTTCCCTACGACCTCCTCAGAAAGTTTAGAGGAAGTGACTGGTTGCTCGAAGGATAAAGGTAGCTACTCGACAGAAGTGCTGGTGGGTTGGAGTTACTCGAAGAAAGTTTGAACAATTGGGACAAAAAGGGCCTAATCTCCAATAATCAAAGAAGATTCATCTGAGGCAGCTTCATCCTCTTCTTCTTTTCCAGGAGAGGGAGGAGGGCCATGAGTGTGCTGCTGGAATAAGTCAGAATTCTCAGCAACTTCCAGCTCCTGCTAGGCCACAACCCATTCATCCCTAAAGTATTTAAGACTGGCGTATTCCATTTACGAGGACATGGCAGCCAGACCCTTATTCCAGCCTTTATCCCACCCAACGCTGAATGATTTTTTAACTACCCTCTTCCTTTTTGCTTTCTCCGAGGAGGTGCTTTCCTTAAGGAGCTCCTCGGCAACCTTCAACTTCTCCTCCACCTCCTTTTTCTACCGTTCAACATCTTGAAGTTTAACAACTTCATCTTCAGCAGACTTGAGCTTAGCCTCCAGCTTCTTGTTGCTCTATTTAAATTTTTTGTTGCTCTACTTAGATTCCTTCAACTTCTTCTCCAAGTCCTTGGAGGCATTCACAGCCTGATTTCTGTCCAACTCAGTGGACTTACGTTGCTTCTCCCAAACAACCTTATCTTCCTCGTATTTTTAGCGAGAATCTTTTAGAGATTGGGTTAGCCCAATAAAAGTCTCCTCTACTCCTCCCGAGGAGCTTGAAGCCTTGATAGCTTCATCCTTCTTCAGAATGCTATTAAACACTACACCAAAAATGTCAATCTGGCACGCTTAGGGAAGGAGATTCTGGCCCTGTTTAAAATTGTGCCAGATTCTGGCACGGTTTTATCATAATCTGGCACGGTTTGAAATAGTACCAAAATTAGGCACGGTTTTTAACTGTGCCAAATATGGGTACGCTTTGTTAAAAAAATAACCCCCAAAAATTTGGAGCGGGACCAAATTTTCAAGACAATCTAAACCTCTCTTTCTCTCTCTCTCTCTCTCTCTCTACCGCTGTCCATCGTTTCTCCTCATCATCTCCTCATCGTCGTTTCTCCTCATCATCGTTGCTGCTACTGCTCCCACGCTACCGGCGTAAGGTATTACATCTCTCTCTCTCTCTCTCTTTATATATATATATATATATATATATATATATATATATATATATATATATATATATATATATATATATATATATATATATATATATCAGTTGGATTTCAGGTACCGATTTCGGGTACCTGATTCGATTTCAGGGGTACCAATTTCGGGTACCTGATTCAGGGGGTACCATATATATATATATATATATATGTATGTATGGTACCCCCTAAAATGTATACCCCCCTAAAATGTATACCCCTGAAATCAAAACTGATATATATATATATATATGAACAGTTGCGATTTCGGGTACCTAAACCGTTGAATGTACCCAAACAGTTGCGATTTTGGGTTCTTTTGGTTCCAAATTAGTTGTTATTAGTCAATGAGTTTGGGATTTGGGTGTAGCTGAACAGTTTTTATTTTGGGATGTATTCGGGGCGATTGTACGGGTGTTGGGTTCACCTGGTTTCTTGTTACCATGTCTTGGTTCATACTGGTTGGGATGTGGTATATTGGGATTACAATGCCCCATTGAACTAAAAATTGGTGGTTATTATTTTTCCAATCGTGTCATAATTTTAGATGTTAGTTTAGTTTTTATTGGTGCTGATTATGTGTTATATTGGTAATACACTCGCCTGTTAACTTGAATTAATCAACATGTAAATGCAAATCGTAACCATAGTGTGACCATGAAATGATAAATCGTTGATTTATAACCATTAAAATTGATCTTGATTATGGGTTTTGGGTTTCTTTTGATATGGTATTTGGACGGTGAAGAACATCTTCGGTTTTTTAATTTCTTGGGTCAAAAAATTATTGTTTGATGAGGTCATGTGGGTTGATTATCATTGGCATGGGTTTATAGAAGCAGGGTATAATGTTTGGTTGTGTTTTTAGGCTAAAATATGAAGTTTTTAAAGCGATTTAGGTTGGTTTTGTCCAAGAACACGAGTTGTTGATCGTTATGTGTTCTTGAATAAAAACATAAGGTTTGGAGGTTTTGTTTCTGTCTAATAACTAAAACATAAGAATGGATGTTAGATCTTAGTCCACCCTTATATTGCTTTAGGTTTCTCTGATTTACTCACTGTGTCAAGATGCAGAAAGGATCCACAGTTCCTCGAAGCTATTACTCCTGTTGGAGAGAGAGCCCACAGTTCCTCGAATACATATGGGACAATTTGGATAATTAGAATGTATTATATGTGATTGCTGTAATTTAGTAATTCTCCATAGTTCCTCTTGTTGAAATTTTGAAATGCTATTTTATGTGATGTGATCTTATTAACACATTCTGCATCCACATGTATATCAGGATGTCATTGATGATCAATAAAGAGTGGATAAAGGAGAAAAACTTTGAGACCGATTAGTATAGAGATGGGGTGCTGGAGTTTCTGCAATATGTGCGTAACACTATTCCCGAGGATATACATTCATGTCCGTGTAGGCGTTGTCGCAATGGGAAAGGACATGTTACTTTAGATGAAATCTTTGTCCATTTAATGGACTATGGTATGGATATAAATTACACCTTATGGCATTTTCATGGGGAGACGTCAATTCTTAATCCAGTCTAGCGATTAGCACAACCCGCTGCTCAGACTAATGTTGGAGAACACATTAATGTGTCTAATATTCTGACTTTGGATGACCTTGTGAATGATTCTTGTGAGATGTTCACGACTGAAGCGTGTCCTAGTGCACCTAATTGTGTAGGTGGTGATGAAGGCCCCCAAACTTTTGATGTTCCGAAGGATTCTCACACACATACAGGTAAAGGCAAGAAGTATGAGCGTTTACATCAACTCATAATGGAGCCACTGCACCCTCCTACTGTTCGTCACACCGTACGACCATGCATGCTCTTGCGAAGTTAAATGATACAAAAATGCAATTTAATTTGTCAGATGGCGCCACAAGTGGAATTCTTAGATTGTTGAATAAATTACTCCCTGAAGGGAACAACTTGACAACTAGTTATACCGAAATGAAGAACACAATTAGAGATCTTGGTATATACTATGTTAAGTATGATGTA
Source organism: Sambucus nigra (assembly GCA_949130495.1). Lineage (NCBI taxonomy): Eukaryota > Viridiplantae > Streptophyta > Magnoliopsida > Dipsacales > Adoxaceae > Sambucus > Sambucus nigra. Next base: position 371,171,292 of record OX422212.1, read on the forward strand.
TGCATTAACAATTGCATGTTATTTTGGAAAGAGCATAAATACTGTAATAAATGTCTAAAATGTGGTGCTTTGCGATACAAGTATACTTCAAGAGGAGATGATGGAGAGGAAAATGTATATCCTAAGGGCCAAAAGAAGTTTCATAAGATTCCTAAGAAGGTAATGCGACATTTTTCGTTAATCCCTAGGCTAAAGAGGTTGTATACCATTAAATGGATAGCCGAGAAAATGACTTGGCATGCTCGAGCAAGCTCTTGTATGGAATTTGTGCGTCATCCCCAAGATTCAACAGAGTGGGTAAATGCAAACATTATGTAGAGACAATTTGCGAAGGATTCGTGAAATCTTCGACTTGCAATAGCAACTGATGGTTTTAACCCTAATAACATGTTTAGTCGTAACTATAGTTGCTGGCCAGTGATTATTCAACCTCTCAACCCTCCACCGTCAATGTGTATGAAGAGTGAGTTTTCAATATTGACTGTATTGATTCTCGGGCCAAAGTCACCATTAAGTAATATTGATGTCTTCCTCCAACGCTTAGTCGACGAGCTGAAGATCTTATGGTTTGGAGTCGAGGCTTGGGATACAAATAAAAATGAACATTTTCAGTTAAAATCCATGTTGATGTGGGGTATTCATGATTTTCTTGCTTATGGGATATTAGCAGGCTGTTCAACTCAAGGTTATTATGGGTGTCCTGTTTGCTCTACAAACACACCTTCTGAATATCTTTGCAAGTCAACGAAATGTTGCTATTAACGATCTCTCATGTTCCTTCCCGAAAACCATCCTTACAGGTACGACACATCAAAGCAAACATTTAATGGTAAAATAGAGTCTGCTATGGCTCCACAAAAGTTAACAAGTGTAGAGGATGAGAAAATTGTGTCTGTTATCGCTCGAGAAGGTGCCCAAAAAGAGGGAGAGGGAGAGGGAGTGGGGAAGGGGAAGGCTAAGGGGAAGGGGAAGGGGAAAGAAAAATAGCCAATAGTATTGGAAGATGATGTAGATAATGATGATCATCCAAGTGAAGGTGACGACGAGGATCTCACAGGTACTGAGGGTTTTTTGAGGAGATCCATTTTGTTTGACTTGGAGTACTGGAAGGATAATGATATTCGACATAATTTAGACATTATGCATGTTGAAAAGAATGTAACAGAGACTCTTTTAGGTACCATTCTCTTAGTGAAAGGATCGTCAAATAAAGATACAGTTAGAGCCCGGGAAGAGTTGAAGGTCCCGTTGAATCTTAAGAGAAAATTATGGATGCAAGATGTTGAAGGTAGTAATAAAAGGCGAATGCCATCAGCACCTTTTGCATTAGGAAAGGAAGAGAAAGAAGCCTTTTATCTCACCTTGAAAACATTGAAGGTACCGATTGGATTTTCTCAAATTTTAGCAATAATGTTAACCTTGACCTTCCCGGATTAACCAATCTCAAGTCTCATGATTATCACGTTATTATGCAACGATTGCTTCCTGCGTTGCTTATGCATTCATTTCCAGATCATAAGCCTTTGTTTAAAGTTATACAACTGATAAGCATATTCTTTAATGTTGTTTGTGCAAAAGTGATTTTCAGGGAACATCTTTTGAAGCCAAAACAAGCATTAGTAGAGGCTCTTTGTGTCCTCGAAATTTACTTTCCACCTGCCTTTTTTATGGTCATGATCCACCTCATGCACCATTTAGCCAATGAAGCATTGACAGCTGCGCCACCTAGATATCGTGCAATGTGGTTATTTGAAAGAGAAATGGTAAGATACAAAAGGTGGTCACGAAACAAGAGGTACATCGAAGGGAGCATTGCTAATGCATGTTTATTACATGAAGCTTCTTTGTATGCCATGGAATATGTGTCGATTAGAGGTGAAGGAACTCATAAGAGGAACCTTGAGGATTTTCTCGATGATGAGTTTGATGACTCAATGTGTCAACAAGCATTGGGTAAAGGTAAGGAGTTGACCCTAAATACTGTGCAGTATGAACAAGTACGAAGATGGGTCCTATTTCAATGCCATAGCGTTGATGAGTGGAGAAGGTAAACATGTAACCCATTACTAATTCATATTATTTTATTGTAATTGAAAATTTCTTAATGTCGAAATTCGTTACTTGTAGCAAATTTGGGTTAACTGGGACTATATCGATGCATAAAATTGATGATTTCATCCCTTGGCTAAGGAACGAGGAAGTCTTTTTTATCTAGGTACTTGTTTTTTTTTTATCATAACCTTATTTCTATAAAAATATTAAACAAATATTCATTTCATTGTAGGCCTTAAGATCTAATGATATCGAAATTTTGCCCTATGCCGATGGCCCACTCCATAGGGTTACTAGCTATGACAAGTTCCAATGCAATGGCTATACCTTTTGTACTTCTGCATATGAAAAGAATCGCAACTTTCAGAGTAGTGGTGTGTCTATGAAGGCATTTAATAAGAAGGGGGTCCTCACAAATTTTTATGGAGTTATTAGATAAATACTCGACTTGAATTATATTGAGTTCACACATACAATCTTTTATTGTGATTGGGTGGACGTAGATGATAAGAATGCTTGCAAAGTTGACCCGACCTCAAAATTGGTGATGGTGAACCTTAGTAAGCTCACGAGTAAAAATTCAATACACGACGATCCGTTCATCCTTGCATCTCAAGCAATTCAAGTGTTTTATTGTAAAGACACCAAGTTCAAGGGGGTGGTCGATTGTTTTGCACTCTCCCAAGATATTGACAAAAGAAATAGATGCGATTGATATTGATCGTACGATGTATGACTCCATTCTCGAGGAAAATGAGAAGTTGTTGGAACTTTTAGACACCGAATTCATGTAATGTAATGGCTTCATGTTCGAACCTGATATGACTTTTTTACTATTTAAACTTTGGTATTTAGTTATTGTCAATCTATTGAATCTATTGAACTTCGGTATTTAGTCATTGTTAATCTATTGAAACTATTGAATCTTTCATGCCTGCTATGTGTTGAATAACTCCTGAACTTGGGTATTTAGTTATTGGGGCAGTGTCAGTACTGTCTTCAAATCTTATCGCAGCTGTACGGTTATTGTAACTGCAGTACCTGTTCATTCATTTAGTAAGGATGAGACTATTTTCTCCAATGTAAGCTCTTGGGCACGTAAATAATCATAGTAACTGCTTTTCTGCATTCACTTTTGTTTTCTCCAACATAAATGGCAAAGTTTCCCTCGGGAACATCGAGCGAAAACAATTTGTATATACATATATATAAACAGTCTGTATATATATATATATATATATATATATATATATATATTGATACATATATATAAACAGATATATATATAAACAGACCAGTTTGTATATATGTATATATAAACAGTTATGTATATATATAAACAGATCTGTTTATATATATGTTCTGTTTTAAACAGAATAAGTATATTCTCATTTGTTGTTGTTTATTCTGATTATTTATGTGCCAAACAATCTCTTGTCAGATAAATAATGTCTTAGGTGGGTGATACTTCAAATCCGTCACCAAGTGGTGCGACACCAAGATCAAACTCCTGCTCGAAGGTTGTTTCGAGGTCTTCGACAACGGGTGATGCACTTTCCACAAAGAGATTAAAATTTAACGAGCATGGCCTTCCGGTGGGGGATAATTCAGCTACACCCTCTACTAGATGGGGAGACCTCACTAGGATGCATATACCCGTTTCTTATATAACACGGAGACATGTAGACGTGCAATATAAGAATCACATTTGGATAATGTTCAAGGTATACTATTTTTTCTCTTTGGCTACAATTGTAATTGTTACTAAATTTAATTACATAATGATAAATTTTGTTTCTTTCATATATTATAGAAAGATTTTCCCGATGTGAAAGATAATAAAAAAGGCATGTTTATGGAAAAAGCTAACGAGTCTTGGAAGAAGTTCAAGGCCAAGATAAGGGTAAATTTGATTATCTTTATGTACAGGATATGGTTAAAATGCTTCTAGATGTATACCAAGCGAGTGGTCAAGAGGAGACCTTGGATGTTGGGCCAATTTTTGATGTATTTGGGAAAGACACGCGAGGACGTATTCGTTGCATTGGGTCCACGATTTCTAGAACTGTTATATTGGCGTCTGTATTTGCTCGAGAAATGCTTCAAGAGGTAAATGCGTACAACGAAAGTTGGAAGGATCATATGGATAACCTTAGAGAATAAATGGAGGGTGTGAAGTCTACACTCTCAGATTTTGTAAAGAATTTTGAGAGTGGAAAGTTCGTATGTGTTGGACATAATTCTCATGCATTACCATCTCCAAACACTGCAACTCCTTCCAGTCCTTTTACTCCCCCCACATCCCAAGTTTCAAGTTTTAGCTCGATGGTGGAATGAAAAATACTATCTCACACTGGTCAAGTCGTCGGTTATGGTAGGAAATTGCCGCCAGGAGCTGTATCTTCAGTTCACTTCCATGAGTTAGGAAAGAGAGAAGTGAAGATCGTACTTGACCTCATAAAATTGCCTGAATATCCAGTTTGGAGTGGAAAACAAGGATCTTGTGAGACGTTGGGAGATGTGGGTAACAACGAATTTTTGTATTGGCATGATGACTTTCTCCCTCCCATTGATGACACCAACGAATGATAAAGGTAATATTTATTTGAGTTTTCATGCTCTCTCATTCTTAATACATATTTTAGATTCCTCTTTATTTGATTCTTAAAATATATTTTAGTTCCCTATTGTTAATTTGAAAACATTTGGATTAAACTTAAAACAAGCCGTTAAAGGGTGAAAACCCAAACCGGCCCCCAAACGATCTCGTAGGAGGCATGAACACCTCGCACGGGACCAATGTAACATGTAGGAACTGACCGCGTAGTCCCGGGTCTCCCGGTTTGAGAGTATGATAATAATTTGTAAAAATCACACTTAGACTTGAAAACAGGCCGTTAAAGGGTGAAAACCCAAACCAGCCTCCAAACGACCCCGTAGGAGGTACGAACACCTCGCACGGGACCAATGAAACTTGTAGGAACTGACCGCGTAGTCCCAGGTCTTTCGGTTTGAGAGTGTGACGATAATTTACAAAAATCACACTTTGACTTGAAAACAGGCCGTTAAAGGGTGAAAACCCAAACCAGCCTCCAAACGACCCCGTAGGAGGCACGAACACCTCGCACGTGACCAATGTAACTTGTAGGAACTGACCGTGTAGTCCCGGGTCTCCCGGTTTGAGAGTGTGAGGATAATTTGCAAAAATCACACTTTGACTTGAAAACAGGCCGTTAAAGGGTGAAAACCCAAAACCAGCCCCCAAACGACCCCGTAGGAGGCACGAACACCTCGCACGGGACCAATATAACTTTTTGGAACTGATCGCGTAGTCCCGGGTCTCCCGGTTTGAGAGTATGACGATAATTTGCAAAAATCACACTTTGACTTGAAAACAGGCCGTTAAAGGGTGAAAACCCAAACCAGCCCCCAAACGACCCAGTAGGAGGCACGGACACCTCGCACGAGACCAATGTAACTTGTAGGAACTGACCGCGTAGTCCCGGGTCTTCCGGTTTGAGAGTATGACAATAATTTGCAAAAATCACACTTTGACTTGAAAACAGGCCGTTAGAGGGTGAAAACCCAAACCAGTCCCCAAACGACCCCGTAGGAGGCACGAACACCTCGCACGGGACCAATGTAACTTGTAGGAACTGACCGCGTAGTCCCGGGTCTCCCAGTTTGAGAGTATGACGATAATTTGCAAAAATCACACTTTAACTTGAAAACAGGCCGTTAAAGGGTGAAAACCCAAACCAGCCCCCAAACGACCCCTGTAGGAGGCACGAACACCTCGCACGGGACCAATGTAACTTGTAGGAACTGATCGCGTAGTCTTATATGCAATTTTTCTTCTTGTATATGCAATTTTTTTGCTTGAATACGATTTTTTTAAAAATGACTTAGTTACTAATATGGTATCTTTTTTGTGTCTTATTTTTTTTGTAGGATGACATTTAATCGCTAGCTTTTATCCACTTGGAACGCACGAAGAAGTCAATGCTTTACAACAGGGGGATTGTTTATTTAGTGTTATTAATATTCAGGATTCTATTTTTTGTGTTATGGCCGAGAAGGCTTCAGTAGTTTTATGGTTTATTTTTATGGCCGTGCTCGCTGTAGTAGTTTTATTGTTGACATTTATGGCCGTGCGGGCTTTATATGGGCAGATTTTATGTTTAGCAGGTTTTGGAATGCTAAAAAAATAGAGGAAACTCTGTCCATTTTTTTTTTATATGGGAACTATTAACTCTTGTAATTTTTTGAAGTTATTGTCGACTTTTATGGTCATGTGCGGCTTTAAATTGGTATTAACTCTTGTAATTTTTTGAAGTTTGTATGCACATTAGTTTATCAACCTGCGATATTCATAATTTGTGAATTTTCTTGATTTTTTTTTGCAAATAATAAATATTTTTCCTACCGGATTTGGAATTTGCAGATTTTCCAGATTTGTTTCCTATTATTATTTTTTTTAATCAACCGAAAAATCTGGCACGGTTTTAAACCGTGCCAAAACCGTTCCAATGTATAAAAATGAGAACGCTTATAAAATATTTTGGCACGCTTTAAAACCATACTAAAAAATAGACAATTTGACACGGTTTCAACGTGTGCCAAAAGCGTGTCAGATTTAACATCTAACACGGTTTAAAAGTGTAAGGACACAAATTTCCAATTGAGTCCATATATAGTTTTGGCTCAATTCCGGACAAAAACATTTTTTCATAGGATAGTATTTAATTGTAATATTCTCAAGCTTATGAAGTGTTTGTTGAAGACGTAGCGGCAAAGAGTATAAAGCCTAATCAAATATGCCGGTTTGCGTGCCTCGTTTCTACGTCATCAACTATGGTTCCATGCTCCCAAGGTATGAATGCAATTATATATATATAGGAGCTTGGATCAAAGTTTATTGGGTGTTAGGTTTTGTAAAAACTGTGTTTAATTTTCAGAAAGAATTAAATAAAACTTTAAAATAAGTTTATAAAGTTTTCTGGGCTAAAATCGAATTTTCCAAACTTTCTGGTTTTTCGTTCGATAGAGTCGTTCGAACGAGATTGTCGTTCGAACAAAAATGTCGTTCGAACGAACCTGCCAACGAGTTCCCACCAAAGTATACTGGTCTGTCGTTCGAAATGTCGTTCTAACGAGATTCTAATGAGATATCTAACGAGATTCTAACGAGTTCAATCTGGAATGTCGTTAGAAGTCTCATTCGAACGAAATTTCGTTCGGACGAAATGTCGTTCGAATGAGATGCCAGGCGGGAACAATTTTTGGCAGTTTTGCACCCACTTCCCCACTTGGTTTTTAACCAACTTTTACAGACATTAATATGTGCGGGAATGACATTTTCCAACTTAACTTTTCCATCCTAGTTTATCTCGTAAAGAGAGTTTGAAAGCAAAAATTGTTTAGGAAAATGTTCATGTTTTGAGTGAGATTTTTAGAGAAAAAATTTCCATCACTCTAGTGTTTACACCCAAATGAGTTTATTCCAAGTTCTTATATACTTATCAATTGCTTGGAGTTTGTCACCGGTTTTCTCTACACCGAATTGAAGAGAAGTTTTGGGTTTTGCTTCCACCACCCACAAAGAAAGAAGAAGTGTTTCTATGTTAATTTACCCACACGGAGAAAGGCTCCATGCTCGGGTGACGGTGACCATATAAAGTCCCATCGGTGGATTCCGAGACCGCGATGGTGTTCCAAGGTTATCCGCTAGGAAGAGGTGTCTACAAGAAGAAGCGTCGAGGCTTGAGAGGGATCTAGTCGTGCGTTGTAAGTCTATCTGTCTTGTAATTATAATTCCGTATCAAGTGGATTTGTGGCTAGGGCCGTCCGAGGTTGTTTCCCGTCTTGGGTTTTTCCTCGTACATCGCGGCGTAGTGTGATTGGTTTATTTTATTTTGCATAATAACGTAGAACGCATGCATAGGATAATTCAAGATAAAATTCGGTTTAAATCATCACACTCATTTAATTTGGGACTAAATATGACACCCCGACTAATTAAATACCGGGTAGCTACTCCTTTATTAAATTAAACCAAAATGCCAAGTTGGCTCAGTTAATAGCATCACTGTCGAAAATATTTTTATTATTACTAACCACCTAGTATTTAAAAAGTAAGTTGTCAAATTTTAATTTTAAATCTGATTAACATGCAACAAGTGTAATGAAGAATAATAACACCATTCACCATAATGAAGTAAATAAAATAACCATCACATAATGTAAATAAAGTCTGGAGGAAAACTCCTCACTACAATACCACAAACTGAAATAACTAAACCGAATACCGAATCAATACATGCCAAAGTCTGAAAAACTGTAATGGAAAGATGTCTCTAATAGAAATGGGCAACATGCCCTACAACTGATAGATATTGAATCTGGAATCCAAATGATAGAAGCGTCTAAAAGCAAATCCCTGTGGCTTCCACAAACAGCTATAGCTCGTCACCTGAATGAGTGTCCTATGCATGGTGTCCTTGTGGCTGGGCACCTAAAATGGTTTTACAAGAAAAATAGATTTGAAAGCAAACGGGTCAGAGCCCGAATGTGGAGATATTTTAAAAACCTGCAAGTGCTTTAAAAACATTTAAAACATTAAATGAAAAGTACATGTTAGGACGTGCACTCACATAAAATTCTCACCTCTCGTCTACTGTGCACTCCTAACGTAAGTACCCATCTAAAATGACACAACCCACTAGCTAAGTAACATAATATCTAGCTAGGCCGTCATAGGTTCTACCCTTAATACTCGGTTCCCATTAACATTCTAACTTTATCAAATAATTAGAGGGCTTCACTTAAACTCAGATTCTCAATATGTAATATATTTCACGATCAGTTAACCCGTTATGTTTTTCTCAAAACAATACCATAATTATATTCACAGTATTAACACGAAGGTTCCCATTAATTAAGTGTATATTATTCACATCATAAATATACAATACAAGCACCCCGAGAACTAAGCTGCGGTGCACACATACTCTGCTATCCATCCCAGTACATCACGTACATAAGGATTACATATTCCGAATCTCTCAGGAATAGTTCACAGATAACAACATCACAAATAATGGAGGCGAACACAGTCACATCACATGGGTCACGCACATACCTACGCTCCCACGATCAGCGGACTTATTAACATCCCAATAAGTCTTTCTCTGACCTATGTTCATCGAGGTAACCAGTCTAAATCCGGGAAACACAAGGATTAGAGGCCCTAAGCGAACGAAAACCTCCCGTGATAGCAAGTATGGTAGGTATGTCATACACACAAATCATATACCAATACTAAGTAAACACACATCTTAGTAATCACCGTAATTAATTGTAGTACATATCGCATTCTCGTACCAACTTAATATATATAGATAACTTATATAATCCCGATTCACATTTATACGCGCCATAATTTATTCTTACGTCAGAGTAGGCACTCACTTCTCAGCTCATATTTTCCTTTAGGTTCAAACTTACACGTCTAGGTTTGACTCCTCATTATATCCAAAACATCCCAAATATACCAATTACTCATCAAGGGAAGGCTATCACTACCTATACACAAGGTTACGGGGCACTCGGGATCAAAACAGGCTAAAAAGCCTAAACTGTCAACTCGTTCGAAATCTCGTTCGAACAGAGAGTTCGTTCGAACGAACTGGGTCTTCTAACGAGATCTCGTTCGAACGAAAACTTCGAATGAACATCACTCTCGTTAGAACCCAGACTGTCAACTCGTTAGAAGCTCGTTCGAACGAGCTCGTTCGAACGACCTGGGTAGGTCTTCTAACGAGTGGCCAGTTTCAAGCCCAGAAATTCCTATCTCGTTTTTTCACCAATTTCTACCCTCAAATATCAACCAAAATTCGTCCAATTAATGTTTTAAGGTCTCCAATCATCCTAAAACATACTAAGGTCATATACTAACGTCTTTTAAGGAATTAACACATCCTAAACATCATCAAATCACAAGTCTCTACTCTTTTCCCCAATTTTTCAAGAACATAAACCCTAGAATTTATCATCATCAATTCCCAGAATTTAATCCGTTTATAACACATAAAATTTGTAATTCTCTTAATTCAATCTTCCAATAACGTTTCTACATGCAAACCTACATCCACCATTAAACTAACAACTCCAATTTCATGGGTTTTCCTTTATCTCTCAATTAAGAATGATTATCAAGATTTCTAATATGGAATAAACATTTTACTGCATAAAAATGTAAATTAAACCACTTGCCTCGAGTGTCTCTGAATTTGGTGTTGATTTGATGAAGCTTTTCTGCAGAATTCCTTCTCTCTCTCTCTACAAGCCTTCTTCTCCAAAGGTGGCTAGGGTTTGTTTTGGGAACTTAGAAAACCTAATTCTAAAACTTCCCGTAGTCTTATGGGTCAATATGGTTGGTAGTGGGTTTAGTAGTTGGTTTCCTAAATCAGATATAAATCCTAATTTTCGTCATTATTAAATCCCAAAAATATAATATTACCAAACTACCCTTATAAGATGTCGATATGGCCTAAAAATACCCCGGGACCCAAACTAAACTCCCGGCTAGTGTTTTCTGACTATCTCGACCCTTCCAGACGCGTTGGCGCACTCAAAACGACCATACGGTTTTATAGAATTTAAATTCACTTTTATAAATAAAATAATTATAACCTGACGCGACTGTCACCCGCGTCCTAATAAAATGTCCAAATTGTCGTATATCAATCTCACGACAAATTTCATAATTCAATATTCATATATAATCATATATGCACATATAATCAAATACCAACTCGCATCTCGCTAGTATTTTAACCCGGATTAATTCCCAATTAATTCTCATTTAATTAATTAATCCCAAAAATAAATATTGCCAAAAATACGGGGTATTACACACTTCCCCCTAATAACAGAATTTCGTCCCGAAATTCGGAACTAGAAAGTACCTGGTAAGAACAACTCTGGATAACGCTCGCGCATCTCATCCTCGTGCTCCCATGTGGACTCCTCGACATTATGATGTCGCCACTAAACACGCACTAACGGGACTATCTTTGACCGCAGTTTCCGCTCACTTCGGTTCAAAATAGCAATCGGCCCCTCCTCGTAGGAGCTATCAGGTTGAAGATCGATGTCCTTCAAAGCAATATGAGAATGAGCCAAATTGTCTCTAAGATATTTCCTTAACGAGGAAATATGAAATACATCGTGAATCCGATGCAAATGCTCCGGTAATCCAAGCCTATACGCAACCGGTCCAATTCGCTCAATAATAGGAAATGGTCCCACATATCTCGGTGCCAACTTCCCTTTCTTCCCGAAATGCATAATCCCCTTCATAGGAGATACTCTGAGCAAAACCTGGTCCCCTACTTGGAACTCTCTGAAGAACCTCTTCGCATCAGCATAGCTCTTCTGCCTGTCTTGAGCTACTCGAATGAGACTCTGAATTAACTCAATCCATGCCGAAGTATCCTGAATCACTTCCGGCCCAAGTAGTTTGTTGTCCCCCACTTCTAACCAACATGCTGGGGAACGACAAGGTCTACCATACAACGCCTATAACGGAGCCATGCCAATAGTGAACTGATAGGAGTTGTTGTAAGCAAACTCCACCAGTGGAAGGTACTGCTCCCATCCACCTCCAAAGTCAATAATGCACATGCGTAGCATGTCCTCCAACATCTGATTTGTGCGCTCGGTCTGCCCATCTGTCAGCGGATGATAAGCCGTACTCAACCGCAATTCCGTACCCATGGCCTCCTGAAAACTCTCCCAAAACCGCGAAATAAATATCTTGTCTCTGTCAGACACGATATTTAGGGGTACACCGTGAAGTCTCACAATCTCTGAAATGAAGAGCTGGGCATACTGTCCCGTAGTGTAGTCAGTCCTTACGGGTAAAAAGTGAGCGACTTTGGACAATCTGTCCACAATTACCCAAACGGAGTCGTGACCCCTCTGCGACGTAGGCAACCCCGTAATAAAGTCCATGGATATGCTCTCCCTTATCCACATCGGGACCTCCAACGGCTGTAGCAATCCTGCCGGTCTCTGATGATCCACTTTTACAAGCTGACAAGTGGCGCATTTCGAAACAAACTCAGTGATATCTCTCTTCATACCACTCCACCAATACTGGCATCTCATGTCTTGGTACATCTTGTCCCCTCTGGGATGTATCGCGAACCGTGAGCCGTGCGACTCTGCCATCACATCGTGTCGCAATTCCTCCCCTTCCGGAACCACCAATCTCCCATTGAAGCGTAATCCCCCGTCTAAGCTAACGGTATAGGACTCGGCTCCACAGAACGAGTCATTAGCCTGTGCCCGTACTATCTTCGTGACAATCTGCGGTGTAATAGTCATCATAGACATGAAAGATCGGGCCACTGCATCCTGGTGTCCCAATTCCTTCCACTTGGCCTTCCACACCTCTGCCACTTCATCTGCTGGCCTACGGCTCAACGCGTCTGCCACCACGTTAGCCTTACCCGAGTGATACTGGATATCGAACTGGTAGTCCTTCACAAACTCAAGCCACCTCCTTTGCCGCATGTTCAACTCCTTCTGCGTGAACAGGTACTGTAGGGACTTATGGTCTGTGAACAATTGGAACTTCTCCCCCAAAAGATAGTGCCTCCAAATCCGTAGGGCAAATACCACGGCCGCCAACTCCAAATCATGCGTGGGGTAATTCTTCTCATGAGGCTTAAGCTTACGGGAAGCATAAGCTATGGCCTGTCTCTCCTACTGTAATACACCTCCAAGTCCTTGCAAAGACGCATTGGTGTAAACCAAATATTCAACTCCCGGTCTCGGCAATGCTAACACAGGTGATGAGGTCAATTTATTCTTCAATTCATCGAATGCCAACTGACAGGCATCACTCCAGATGAATGGCACACCCTTACGAGTCAGATGTGTCAAGGGACCTGCTATCTTCGAGAAACCCCAAATAAACCTCCTGTAGTATCCTGCTAAGCCCAATAAACTACGAATCTCAGTCGGTGTCGTGGGCTGTCCCCACTCCCTCACCGCGGATACCTTCCCCGAATCAACAGATATTCCCCGGTTGGAAATAATATGTCCCAAAAACTGGACCTCCTTCAGCCAAAACCCGCACTTCTCATATTTTGCATACAACTCGTTCTGACGAAGTGTCTGCAAAACTTGCCTCAAATGCTCGACGTTCTCCTCCTCTGTCTGGGAGTAAACCAGAATATCATCGATGAAGACAATGACAAACTGATCTAGGAAATCCCTGAACACTCTATTCATCAAGTCCATAAACACTGCTGAAGCGTTGGTCAAACCAAAAGGCATAACCCGAAACTCGTAAGAACCATATCTCGACAAGAACGCAGTCTTCGAGACATCCTCCTCCCTGATTCGCAACTGATGGTAACCCGATCTCAAATCAATCTTCGAGAAGAAAGAAGCTCCTCTCAACTGGTCGAATAAGTCATCGATTCGAGGCAACGGATACTTATTCCGTATCGTGACCTTATTCAACTCCCGGTAGTCCACACACAATCTTAGTGAACCGTCCCTCTTCTTCACAAACAAAACTGGAGCGCCCCAAGGTGAGGTACTCCTGCGAATAAAGCCCTGACCTAAAAGCTGCTCTATCTCATCTCGTAGCTCTCGCATCTCAGCTGGAGCCATACGGTACGGTGCGCATGCTATAGGTCTCGTACCTGGTAATAGGTCTATAACAAAGTCTATCTCTCGACTGGGGGGTAGGCCTGGTATCTCCTGAAACACATCCGAATACTACCTGACAACTGGGATATAATCTAAAGGAATCACAACCTCCTTAGAGGTATCCTCCTCTATGTAATACAGATGAGCGGTCGATCCTCCCTCTGGGCGAGGCATCGCCACTACAAACATCTCTTACCCCGGAATGGCAAAAACAATGCTCCCGCTGAAGCAATCAATCATGGCCCTATAAGCTACGAGCCAATCCATATCGATAATCACATCGTGAACATGCATGTCTAATACCAATATGTCTGCAGGTAGTACCAAACCACCAATCTCTACCTCCACTCCCCGGCATATAAAGAAAATAAGTGACCCACTCCCCAAAGGTGAGTCGACACACGTCACTGTGTTCTCTGCCGTAGCTAACAACCCTAAGGCTTTCGCAAAATGTGTGGCTATAAAGCAAGGTGTAGCCCCCGTATCAAACAATACCCGACCCTTAGTGCCATGCATAGGAAACGTACCCTCAATTGCGGGCGGTGCCTGTGGAACTGCTGCCTGGTGGACGTTATAGACACGTCCATACTGTAGCTGCCCCTGCTGAGCTGGGACTGCTAGAATGGGTGGCAATGCTTCCATCTGTGGCGATGCGGGGAGAGCGGCGGGAAACATAGGCCTCTGCGGCTCTTGGTGAGCACCCTGCTGCTGTGGGACCCTGCCCCTGTCAGGACAATCCTGTTGTTTATGGCCAGTCTTACCACAAACAAAACACTTCTCTGGGAAGTTCCCTCCTCGCTGCCCCTACTATCCCCGGCCCTGGTGGCCGTTACCATTCCTCCCTTGGCCCTGGTGAAACTGCTGCCCATTCTGCCCCTGTTGGCCCTGATGGCCGTTTGGACCCTGATGGCCCTGACGGAAACCTCCCTGTCCGTGTCTATAGTTCCCTGATCTGAACCTCTTCTGATCCCCCTACAGGGAACCCTGATCACCCTGTCTCTGCCCCTGAACAGATTGTGCCCCACCGGCACCATGTCCTCCAGTCCTTCCCTGATGGCTAGACTCTCCAAATCTCTTGCCCTCAGCCATATGTAAGCGGTGATCCTGGCAGTGTAACAAAGCAGTGTTAACCACATCAGAATAAGTGGCCAACGAAAGGTTCCCTAACAGATGCTGACGGATCCTCCATGTCAATCCGTTGGTGAATTTCTCAATCTTCTTCTTTTCTGTCGGTATCTCATTCGGAATGATATTCAACAGATTCGTGAACTCGGCCTCATACTCGGCCACGGTCTTACCCTCTTGCTTCAAACTCATCAATTTCCTCCTCATTTCCGTATGAATAGCGGACGAAAAGTACTTGCGGTCAAACCGCACCCAAAAGTCCTGAGTAGTGAGAGTATCCCTCTCTTCCACGGTGGTAATAGACTCCCACCACTGTAGTGCAGATCCAACTAGCTTAAAAGTAGCTAGCACCTGCTTCTGAACGTCCGTGCACTCATACATCCTCAAGTGCCTCTGCATATCCTTCCTCCATTGGCTCGAGACTACCACATCTGAGCTACCAGCAAACTCTGGCGGATGCGCCTTCTGAAAAGCGTCACGTACACGTTCCCAAGAAGACGGGAATGCATTTGCCTGTACTGGCGCGGCAACCGGCGCCTGAGGTGGTGCCTGCTGAACTACGGCAATTGCGACATTCACCGCTTGGGCTACTATAGCAGCAACCTCAGCGGCGTTCATCATGCCCTGAACTGGAGCGGGCTGGGGTTCGGGCGTTGCATCCCTGGGAACTCGTCGTGCACGTCGTGGAGGCATCTGAAATAAGAATGAAGTTTATAAGTTCGCAGTTATAAACTTAAAATAGCTGAAGTACGAAGCATTCACAAAAAGAGTACAACAGTCCTAAAATATAGGGCTCTATATCAAAGAAAGCTTAGCGGAAACATAATAGCCGTACAGATCCTAAAGAACACTAGAACCTGATGCTCTGATACCACCTGTGACACCCTGACTAATTAAATACCGGGTAGCTACTCCTTTATTAAATTAAACCAAAATGCCAAGTTGGCTCAGTTAATAGCATCACTGTCGAAAACATTTTTATTATTACTAACCACCTAGTATTTAAAAAGTAAGTTGTCAAATTTTAATTTTAAATCTGATTAACATGCAACAAGTGTAATGAAGAATAATAACACCATTCACCATAATGAAGTAAATAGAATAACCATCACATAATGTAAATAAAGTCTGGAGGAAAACTCCTCACTACAATACCACAAACTGAAATAACTAAACCGAATACCGAATCAATACATGCCAAAGTCTGACAAACTGTAATGGAAAGATGTCTCTAATAGAAATGGGCAACATGCCCTACAACTGATAGATACTGAATCTGGAATCCAAATGATAGAAGCGTCTAAAAGCAAATACCTGTAGCTTCCACAAACAGCTACAACTCGTCACCTGAATGAGTATCCTATGCATGGTGTCCTTATGGCTGGGCACCTAAAATGGTTTTACAAGAAAAATAGATTTGAAAGCAAACGGGTCAGAGCCCGAATGTGGAGATATTTTAAAAACCTGCAAGTGCTTTAAAAACATTTAAAACATTAAATGCAAAGTACATGTTAGGACGTGCACTCACATAAAATTCTCACCTCTCGTCTACTGTGCACTCCTAACGTAAGTACCCATCTAAAATGACACAACCCACTAGCTAAGTAACATAATATCTAGCTAGACCGTCATAGGTTCTACCCTTAATACTCGGTTCCCATTAACATTCTAACTTTATCAAATAATTAGAGGGCTTCACTTAAACTCAGATTCTCAATATGTAATATATTTCACTATCAGTTAACCCGTTATGTTTTTCTCAAAACAATACCATAATTATATTCACAGTATTAACACGAAGGTTCCCATTAATTAAGTGTATATTATTCACATCATAAATATACAATACAAGCACCCCGAGAACTAAGCTGCGGTGCACACATACTCTGCTATCCATCCCGGTACATCACGTACATAAGGATTACATATTCCGAATCTCTCAGGAATAGTTCACAGATAACAACATCACAAATAATGGAGGCGAACACAGTCACATCACATGGGTCACGCACATACCTACGCTCCCATGATCAGCGGACTTATTAACATCCCAATAAGTCTTTCTCTGACCTATGTTCATCGAGGTAACCAGTCTAAATCCGGGAAACACAAGGATTAGAGGTCCTAAGCGAACACAAACCTCCCGTGATAGCAAGTATGGTAGGTATGTCATACACACAAATCATATACCAATACTAAGTAAACACACATCTTAGTAATCACCGTAATTAATTGTAGTACATATCGCATTCTCGTACCAACTTAATATATATAGATAACTTATATAATCCCGATTCACATTTATACGCGCCATAATTTATTCTTACGTCGTAGTAGGCACTCACTTCTCAGCTCATATTTTCCTTCAGGTTCAAACTTACACGTCTAGGTTTGACTCCTCATTATATCCCAAACATCCCAAATATACCAATTACTCATCAAGGGAAGGCTATCACTACCTATACACAAGGTTACGGGGCACTCAGGATCAAAACAGGCTAAAAAGCCTAAACTGTCAACTCGTTCGAAGTCTCGTTCGAACGAGGCTGTTCGAACGAGAGTTCGTTCGAACGAACTGGGTCTTCTAACGAGATCTCTTTCGAACAAAAACTTCGAATGAACATCACTCTCGTTAGAACCCAGACTGTCAACTCGTTAGAAGCTCGTTCGAATGAGCTCGTTCGAACGACCTGGGTAGGTCTTCTAACAAGTGGCCAGTTTCAAGCCCAGAAATTCCTATCTCATTTTTTCACCAATTTCTACCCTCAAATCTCAACCAAAATTCGTCCAATTAATGTTTTAAGGTCTCTAATCATCCTAAAACATACTAAGGTCATATACTAACGTCTTTTAAGGAATTAACACATCCTAAACATCATCAAATCACAAGTCTCTACTCTTTTCCCCAATTTTTTAAGAACATAAACCCTAGAATTTATCATCATCAATTCCCAGAATTTAATCCGTTTATAACACATAAAATTTGTAATTCTCTTAATTCAATCTTCCAATAACGTTTCTACATGCAAACCTACATCCACCATTAAACTAACAACTCCAATTTCATGGGTTTTCCTTTATCTCTCAATTAAGAATGATTATCAAGATTTCTAACATGGAATAAACATTTTAATGCATAAAAATGTAAATTAAACCACTTGCCTCGAGTGTCTCTGAATTTGGTGTTGATTTGATGAAGCATTTCTGCAGAATTCCTTCTCTCTCTCTCTCTCTCTCTCTCTACAAGCCTTCTTCTCCAAAGGTGGCTAGGGTTTGTTTTGGGAACTTAGAAAACCTAATTCTAAAACTTCCCGTAGTCTTATGGGTCAATATGGTTGGTAGTGGGTTTAGTAGTTGGTTTCCTAAATCAGATATAAATCCTAATTTTCGTCATTATTAAATCCCAAAAATATAATATTACCAAACTACCCTTATAAGATGCCGGTATGGCCTAAAAATACCCCGGGACCCAAACTAAACTCCCGGCTAGTGTTTTCTGACTATCTCGACCCTTCCGGACGCGTTGACGCACTCAAAATGACCATACGGTTTATAGAATTTAAATTCACTTTTATAAATAAAATAATTATAACCTGACGCGACTGTCACCCACGTCCTAATAAAATGTCCAAATTGCCGTATATCAATCTCACGACAAATTTCATAATTCAATATTCATATATAATCATATATGCACATATAATCAAATACCAACTCGCATATCGCTAGTATTTTAACCCGGATTAATTCCCAATTAATTCTCATTTAATTAATTAATCCCAAAAATAAATATTGCCAAAAATACGGGGTATTACACTAAATTAAATATTGGATAAAGCTTATTTAATTCAAGTCATTTGATAAAATTTGGTTTCGCCTAATTTGCTAATATTAATAAATATGACTTAGGCAAATTCTAGGACTTGGATTAATTAATCGGTTTAAGTGAATATATTAATTGTTTAATTTTACTTCACTTGGTTGCAATTTTAATTTGGTTTTAAGAAATTAAAATTTGTTGTTGTTTTAAAGTTGAACCATCCCATTTTTACGCTTCCGCATCATCTCGAGATTTAGTTTAAAAGGAAATTATAATTTGATTTTAATTGCGAAAATTGTAAATCCGTGGATTCAGAAAAGCTCGCCCTTACAAATTGGTATCAGAGCTAAAAACGATAAATTATTTCGTTAAAGATCCTTAAATAATTTTTGGCTAAAATGGATTTTTCCCCATTTTCAAAATTTTCTATTTTCGATGGTTCAAACTACGCGTATTGGAAAGCACGTATGATATCGGCAATAAAATCTATCGACGAGAGAGTTTGGATGTCTGTTGTTAACGGGTGGTTCCCACCAACTTATTTAGTTGAAAATGAACGTGTTATCAAACTCACCAATAGATGGACTGATAATGAGTTTAAACTTGCTAATTTCAATTCCCAAGGTTTGAATGCTTTGTTTAGCGCTGTCACACCGGATGAATTCCGACGTATTATGACGTGTGAAACCGCTAAAGAAGCTTGGAATATTTTACAATTAACTCATGAAGGAACTAGTGTCGTTAAAGCTTCAAAACTCCAAAACCTCACCACTCAATTTGAAACAATCAAAATGAATGAAAAAGAAACTTTTGATGAATTTTATGCTAGACTTTTTGATATTGTTAATTCATCTATTAACTTGGGAGAGAAAATACCTGACGATCGTGTTGTAAAGAAAATTTTAAGGTCCATACCCGATAGATTTATTCCAAAAGTGACCGTTTTAAATTCTTTACCCACTTTAGCCTCTACGAAATTAGAAGAGCTTGTAGGTGATTTACAAACCTATGAACTGGATATGTTTCCCTCTAAAACTGAAAAGAAAATCGAAAAGGGCGTTGCTTTAAAAGCCCGAAAAGAGGTCAAACAAGTAGTAGAGAGCGATAGTGATAGTGACTCGGAAGACATGGCTTTATTTGCTCGCAAATTTAGAAAATTTGTTAAAATTAACATAGATAAATTTAAAAATGATTTTAAGAAATTTGAATCTTCTAACCATGACAAGAACGAGAAGATTTCTAAAGCGGAGAAGATTCCTAGAGCCGAAAAGATCCCTAAACCTAGTAATGAAAATTTATATAGGGACGAGTCTAATAAGTGTTTTGGTTGTGAAGGTTATGGCCATAGGGCATTTGAGTGCCCCACTAAACTAAGGAAAGAGGGTAAGCGACCCATTTCATATAATGCGACCCTTAGTGATAGTGATAAGGAAGAGAAGCCCGATTCCCCCACTAAGAAAAATTTTGTGGCTTTTATGGCTAGTCATGTGAGTGATAGTGAGAACTCATCGATTGATGAAACTTTAACTCATGACACTTCCAAGGTCATAGTTTATGATTCTCTTGTTTTTGATGATAGTGAGAGTGGAGAAGAAAGAGAGAGTGAAAATGAAGAAGAGGTTAATGTGAGTGAACTTTAAAATGCTTTTCAAGAACTTTATAAAGAATCTATTAAATTGAAAAAGGCTAATTTGAAGTTAGAAGCTAATTTAAGAGAGAGTGTCAAGGTCGTTGATGAAAAGGCTTTAATAGAAGACCTTAGGACACATGAGAGAACTCTTCAAGAGAAGCTAGAGTATGTAGAAGGCGAAATAGATAGCCTTAGGGGTTTAATGGAATCCTTGAAAAAGGAACTTCTTGATTTTGAAGAGCGAAATCTTTTATTAGAGTCTAACATTTTAGAATTGCAAGATAAATTAAAAGACTCTAGTAATGTCAAATTTGATTTGGAGTGTCGTTCGGAAAAACTAGATAAAATCTTAGGAACGGTCCAAATTAAAAATGACACTTGTGGTTTAGGCTTCAATACTTGTAATGAATTTACTCATAATGCCCAAACCAATGTTTTAGGAGAATCTACTAGGAATACATTTAAAGATCACTCCTTAAGTAAATCTTTTCGACATGTTTTCACTTGTACACATTGTGGTCGAAAAGGTCATCTTAGGAAATTTTGTTTTGATCTTAAACAATTCCTAGAAAACCCCATAGTAAAGTAACCACGGTAGTTAAAGTTCCAACACCCCAAGATAGTCATTCTTCATTAATTTGGGTAAGGAAATCCGACTTGGTTGCCTTGCAAAATAGGGTTTTTGATTCTCATTTACTTGCACATGCTTCCTCCCTTGCTAAATCTAAAGGATGAATGTGTCAGTGTTTGCATACTCTAGCTTTTTGTGCTTCATATTATATATCATTGCTAGATGTATGCATGTTTAGTCATTTTCTAGTCATTGCCTTATTTCGTATCACATGCTAGAATTTATGACTTGTTTATCTTTTTGTATTATATTTTGTGTTTGAATTTATTGAAAAATACAAAAAGATTTTTGTTTATCATTTGGATTTTATTTCTTCGTAATTTAAGCTTCATGAAAAATTTCAAATGATTTGTGTTTATTCTTTTGAGTATACATATTTATTTTTGGTGAAAAATGTCAAAAAACTCAAAAAGATTTTTTGTGTGTGTATTTTGGTTTGACACACTTTATGTGGCATATATTTGTGTTTGAATCCTATCTTTTACGCTCCCACGTGGCTAGAACTTTTGGTTTAGATTGTCAATCCTTAAAATGTTCTTTACCATATTTTATGGAGTAGTTGGATTTTGTGTTGTTTAAATGGATTCTATTTCTATATGCCTCTTTTCACACATGCACGAGCTCTTTTGAAATCTTAATGTCACATGTTATATTTGAGCTTTTTGAGGTGTTCTCCTACCAATCTAGTCATCTACATATCTATGACCTAGGAGGAATAGTGCATGTCAAAATCCGTTGCACGTGAGCTTTGTGAGATAAAACATTATATATCTAAATGTGCACGGGGAAGGGCTCCGAAAGGACTAAGTGATCCTTTGCGATAGTAAGCCACCGTTTATTGGATCTAAAAGAAATACGTGATCCAAAGGCCTAAAAACAGAAAATATGGCATTAAAAAGAAAACAATTGCCAAGGCCTATGTTTGTTTGATATATTCATTCAAAAGCAAAAGAATATATATGCTTATTGAGGGAGAATTGGATGGTATATCAACGGTTTGTACAATGTCCGTTTATCCTAGTTGTCTTTAATGGCATGACTCTATTTGGTTTGTAGAATCATCATCATGCTAGGCTTGTATGCATTGTGTATGTTTGTTCATTGAGTTCAATCTATATTGTCACATGAGGTTATATTTAAATGTGATGAAGTTTGCAATCAAATGAGAACTCCGTGAATGTTTATTAAGTGATTGGGTCTAAATTTAATCGTTACTAGTTCACACCCCAACACTTCCGTTTCCATATGACACATTTTTTCCATACGAGTGTGCAAACTTATTGTATTTTGTGTCATGTGTGTGTTTATATCTATATATATATGCAAGTGCTTCATTGGTATATTTCTAGTTTATATATATATGATATTTGTTTGTCTTTGCCTTGCTTCAACATGTTTATTAGTTCTTTATCCTTTGCCTATTCTGAACAAAAAGGGGGAGAATGATGATAGGGGGAGAAATGGTATCTAATCCTATTATTATCGTATCTTAGTTTGGGGGAGATTTATCTTAGGGGGAGACGTCTTTCTAAGTAGGTCATGTGTTTGATAAAGGGGATAATTAATTTAGGCGGAGTAATTAATTAATTAATTGCATTTAATACTTTGATATTCCCTATGCACTTGATGAGTTTGCTTAAGTGTGCAGGATTTCTTCTAAAGCAGCATTGTTTAAACGGCAAAGCGTTTGATCCTTGGGTTGAGTCAAGTTTGGATGGGTTATGTTTTGAGTCTAGTGAGCGTGACGGCCCTTTTAGGATTTTTGTTTGGTTTTTGTCCCGGAATAGCCAAAGGGGGAAATTTGTAAGGACACAAATTTCCAATTGAGTCCATATATAGTTTTGACTCAATTCCGGACAAAAACATTTATTCATAGGATAGTATTTAATTGTAATATTCTCAAGCCTATGAAGTGTTTGTTGAAGACATAGCGGCAAAGAGTATAAAGCCTCATCAAATATGCCGGTTTGCGTGCCTCGTTTCTACGTTATCAACTATGGTTCCATGCTCCCAAGGTATGAATGCAATTATATATATATAGGAGCTTGGAACAAAGTTTATTGGGTGTTAGGTTTTGTAAAAACTGTGTTTTAATTTTCCGAAAGAATTAAATAAAACTTTAAAATAAGTTTATAAAGTTTTCAGGGCTAAAATCGAATTTTCCAAACTTTTTGGTTTTTCGTTCGATAGAGTCGTTTGAACGAACCTGCCAACGAGTTCCCACCAAATTATACTGGTCTGTCGTTCGAAATGTCATTCGAACGAGATTCTTCGTTCTAACGAGATTCTAACGAGTTCAATCTGGAACGTCGTTAGAAGTCTCGTTCGAACGAGATTTCGTTCGAACGAAATGTCGTTCGAACGAGATGCCAGGCGGGAACAGTTTTTGGCAGTTTTTTGGCAGTGTTGCGCCCACTTCCCCCTTTGGTTTTTAAGCAACTTTTACAGACTTTAATATGTGCGGGAATGACATTTTCTAACTTAACTTTTCCATCCTAGTTTATCTCGTAGAGAGAGTTTGAGAGCAAAAATTATTTCGGAAAATGTTCATGTTTTGAGTGAGATTTTTAGAGAAAAAATTTCCATCACTCTAGTGTTTACACCCAAATGAGTTTATTCCAAGTTCTTATATACTTATCAATTGCTTGGAGTTTGGCACCGGTTTTCTCTACACCGAATTGAAGCGAAGTTTTGGGTTTTGCTTCCACCACTCACAAAGAAAGAAGAAGTGTTTCTATGTTAATTTACCCACACGGAGAAAGGCTCCATGCTCGGGTGACGGTGACCATATAAAGTCCCATCGGTGGATTCCGAGACCGCGATGGTGTTCCAAGGTTATCCGCTAGGAAGAGGTGTCTACAAGAAGAAGCGTCGAGGCTTGAGAGGGATCGAGTCGTGCGTTGTAAGTCTATATGTCTTGTAATTGTAATTCCGTATCTAGTGGATTTATGGCTAGGGCCGTCCGAGGTTGTTTCCCGTCTTGGGTTTTTCCTCGTACATCGTGGCATAGTGTGATTGGTTTATTTTATCTTGCATAATAACGTAGAACGCATGCATAGGATAATTCAAGATAAAATTCGGTTTAAATCATCACACTCATTTAATTTGGGACTAAATTAAATATTGGGTAAAGCTTATTTAATTCAAGTCATTTGCTAAAATTTGGTTTCGCCTAATTTGCTAATATTGATAAATATGAGTTAGGCAAATTCTAGGACTTGGATTAATTAATCGGTTTAAGTGAATATATTAATTGTTTAATTTTACTTCACTTGGTTGCAATTTTAATTTGGTTTTAAGAAATTAAAATTTGTTGTTGTTTTAAAGTTGAACCATCCCATTTTTACGCTTCCGCATCATCTCGAGATTTAGTTTAAAAGGAAATTATAATTTGATTTTAATTGCGAAAATTGTAAATCCGGGGATTCAGAAAAGCTCGCCCTTACAAAAAGCGTGTCAAAAGCGTGCCAGATAAAAAACTGGCACATCTTAAAAGCGTGCCAGTTTGGGAAATCTGGCACGGTTTTAAACCGCGCTAGAAAATCTGGCACGCTGGCACTGTTTTAAACCGTGCCAGTTTCCAATTTTTGGTGTAGTGTAAAACACGTCACCAGCTGAAAAAAGAAAGCATTTTAAGTCAATACAGGAACATAGTACTAAAAAATAAAGGGGTCGAGTTAACAATACTTACTGAGGCAATGTTTTGAGCAGCCAAAATAGTGATTCTCTCACGAGAAAGAGTGTCTTCAATGCCCTGGACTTCTGGGATAGTCCAGGATTTCACCAAGCTCACAACAGAGCTTGGAGCAGCAAAAGATGGAATACTACCTTCAACGTTTGAAGTTTGAAAGACAAGTTCACCAAGTTGCTCGGAAGAACTTTTCTTCAACCTCTTCGTAGGGGCAGGAGCATTTTCAACCAAAGACGTTATCTTTGTTGGTGATATGACAATAACCTCACTCGGAGGAGAGAGAGCAACAATCTTGCTCCGAGCCACAGGGGGCTTCTCGCCAAATTTCTTGGCAGTATCAAGAGAGGGTGCCTCTACAGTCTTTATCCCCTCTTCTGGGACATCTTTTTTACTTTTCTTTGCCTCCACAGCAGGAGAGGCAGACTTATCGAAAAAGGCAGGAGCTCTTCTCCTCTTCATTAGATCACTGATAGGAATACTTAACTCAGAGGAAGAACCTTCCACCCTAGTCTCAGAAGCTGGCACTTGGTCAAGATTAACTACCACTGGACGAGGACGAGTAGTGAAAGATGAAGTATAGCTCTTATACTGCAACAAATAAGAGGCAGATCTAATATGTTCCTCGGTAACAGATTGGTGCAAATCCCAGATAAGTTTCAAATGCTTCAAATTAACGTCAGCTTCTTTTGGAGGTATTTGGAGCTATTTTTGCAGGCCCAATGTCAAAATATTGGCAGAACTCCAAACATAGGGGGTTTGGCGGAAAAGAAAATCCACATTCGTCCAAAAAAAGAGTTGGTAACCAATGTCCCTCAGCCAAAGAAAAATAGTCAGAAGGTTCAGAAAGCTCCTCCAAAATGACCCACGAAAGGATTGAAAATTCAGACCGAAATTTGTCCAATGACTCAACAAGATAAACCATGATGAACAAAGCAAAATAAAAGAAAGGGAAGAAAATCTTACAGGGAAAAAGACATCAGGTGACAATGAACGACGGAAAGAACGAAGGCACAAGACAGAGAGAAAGATGAAGAATTCAAAGATACAGATTTAAAAGGAGAAAGACGATAGAAATTTCTGTCGCGCTTAAATACTTTACCTCGGGAATAGAGAAAAGTAATGATTACAAGGGAGGACATTTGCGTATCCAGCAGCTAAAAAGAAGAAAAGGGGCACAAATATCGAAGCGGTCATGAACATTCAAAATATTTATGAGGCCTGATACTATGCATTCAAAAAGGAGTTCTATACAACGATCGTTTTCCTAAAAACCATACAAACTAATAATCTATGCAGTTTTCAGGCAGAATGTCCCATATTTTTCTTCGACATCAAACTATGAAACATTGGGGGCTTCTGTTGATACCAAGTTTAGTCTGCTGACATGGACCCATCATTTGAAGACACATGTCAACCAACGTGGCAATTACAAATACTTCTACCGATCAACTCACTGCCACCGAGCTACTCATACATTCCGAACAACTCAAATGTATCGATCAACTTAGGCTCCCCGAGCAGCTCATGGGCCTCGAGCAACTCAAGCGTGCCGAGCTACTTAAACGGTCCGAGCATCTTAAGCGGTCCGAGCAATTAGGCGTACAAAACACTCAAATCAGGATAATTAAAGAGGCGACTGCGCATTAAATGCTCATTACTATCGTACATATGTATATGTTTACTAGATAGCAGTGTATTGTCCTTTGACATGTACAGCCTCAAGACTATAAATACATTGTAACCTCCTCATTAGAAGGGGACCGGAATTTCTTGAGAAAATCATTTGTCAAAGAATTCTAGGCAAACAGTCAGCAATACAAAACAGTGGATCTAGGCCATTTCCTTAAGGCTGAACCACTTTAAAAATCTCTTATCTCATATTTATGTACTCATATTTATCTGTGATTAAAATAATTAGATCAAATATAGTTTTTTACATCAACAACCATAGCGGTATACGATATACTTTAATGTAAAACATGACTATCTAAAATATGTCCTTACACTATGGAATATTATCGGATATTGGTGCGTGAGCGG
This sequence comes from Sambucus nigra, assembly GCA_949130495.1. Lineage (NCBI taxonomy): Eukaryota > Viridiplantae > Streptophyta > Magnoliopsida > Dipsacales > Adoxaceae > Sambucus > Sambucus nigra. The sequence goes on from OX422212.1 coordinate 371,198,011, forward strand.
GTGGTAGGTCCCCCTCACTCAAATGGCCAAGTACCTACGACAGTAGGTGAATGAAAAGTTTTGTGAGTTTCACCAGAAGGTGCAATACGCCACTAAGGATTGCTATTATTTACGTAAGATAATAGCGAAACAAGTTACTTATGGCACCCTGCTGCCTATGGATGTTAATGAAAATTCGCTACCAACTCATCACGGTGGCACAACAAATATGGTGGTGTCATACGACGAGGAAGAAATACTCGAGTCTAAAGAGTGGCCAAGTGGTGATGATGCATGCGAAAGATAGTTGTATGACTTTGCCAAGGAAGACCACAAAGACGAGTGGGACTAACAGGTGAATATCCAAGGAGATGGTGTTAATGTGGTCCTTCCTGTATGAGGAGGGACATTAGAGGTTGAGTATGTGTGTAATGTGCATACATATGAAGTTAAGATAGATTTGAAATGTGCGTCTATTGCAAGAAGCCCCAAGTTCAAATGGTCCTTCGACCAAATTGGGGTGAAGCATTAAATGTGAAAAGTAAATAACAAGATGATGTTAGAAGCGATCCAGGAGAAAGGGGATCCCTCTCTCAACCGTCATAGTCCCGTGGGGAGGTTAATCAAGAGGTAATATTTTCAAAAGCAGACGGGAAAATACCCTTCTTTTACAACAAACCTCTATATGTTACAACCTTAGCAAATATAATTTGTTTTTAGGGCGCTTAATGATGGAGGGGCATCAATAAATATTATGCCTATTAGCACTCTGTATAAAATCAGAATTTCTTGGGAAAAAATTGTGCTGGTACCACTCGTGATCTCTGGCTTTGACAGCGCAGGGACACAGTCACTGGGCTATGTCGATGTGGTGATTAAGTTAGGAAATTTCACATCCTACATTAAATTTCATATCATTAGTGCTAGCATGAGTTACCAACTTCTGATAGGTCGACTTTGTATGCACACACATGGAATTGTGCCGTCAGCATTCCACCAATGCGTAAAAGCCCATATTCATGGGGCGTAGATTATAATTAAAACCAAGAAAAGACCATTTTTAGTGAAAGTGGCCAACTTAGTTACTGCAACATTATACAAATAGTTAAATGAGAAAAGGAGATGCTTGATCAAGGGAGCAAGATAATCCCACGTGGCCCAAGAAGAGTTTAAATCCAAGAAATCAGTGCATGAGAGGCTAGGCCTGGGAGTGGCCCCCTCTAAGAATAAAAGAAAAGAGAAGAGAAAGTTTGAAGAAGAAGCAAGACTCGTGGGGACTTACAAGAAAATTATTTTGCCTTAGGAAAAGTCATATATCACTTATAACGGTCTAAGAGGGCGATGTTCTAGGACAAAAGCATCGACCCGATGCCAAAATATTTTATGATTGATGAGTCCCACATTATTGAATATGTTAAAGAACCGGAGGATGCGTCGAAATACATGCAGGATGGACCACGAGAGCAGTTCCAAGAGCTTCAAGAACTAAACTTAGGAACGAAAGGTGGTGATGAGCGACTCATCTTCATTTTTAAGGGCCTAAGTACCAAGCAGAGAGAGGATATCATTGACCTACTAAAGGAATTTATGGATGTTATTGCATGAAAATATACAAAGATATCGGGGATAGACCCAGAAGTGAGCTATTACAAGTTAGATGTTTTGCCTAATGCTTTTCTTGTGAAGCAGGCCACGCAAATATATAAGGCCGAGTTAGATCTGAAGATTAAGGCTGAGGTAGAAAATCTACTCGCAGCTGGGTTTATCAAACCTATTCAACACCCAGTATGGTTGTCAAGGATCATACATGTGGCAAAGAAAGATAAATAGCAAATATAGATATGTGTAAACTTCAGGAATTTGAACCGGGCTTACCCAAAAGATGAGTTTTCGTTATCCAACATTGACAGTTTAGTCGACGCCACCGCCAGTCATGAAATATATAATTTTATGGGGGATACGTGGGTGACAATCAAATCCATATGAATTTGGCAAACACGGAGAAGATAGCTTTTCGGACACCTCTAGGAAATTTTCACTACATCGTCATGCCTTTTGGGTTAAAAAATGTAGGAGCAAATTATTAGCAGACCATGATGGCCATATTTCATGATTTTTTTCATGATATATTGGAATTTTATGTAGATGATTTGGTATTGAAGTCGACGAAAGAGAAAAATCATGTACAGGACCTTGAAAAAGTCTTTGAGAAGTGCCGAAAGTACAAGATGAGGATGAATCCCTCCAAATATGCTTTTGGAGTACCTATAGGGAAGTTCTTAGGGTTCGTTATAAACATAAAGTGAGTGCAAGTCGATGTGGAGAAGTAGAAGGCCATTCTGATGATGTCGCTACCAAAGAGTCAAAGGTAGCTCAAGAGCTTTTTGGAAAAGGTCTCTTACCTGAGGAGGTTCATACCAGCTCTAGCAGAAATTACCCACCCCTTTGTGCCCCTCATGAAGGATAAGGTCAAATGGGTATGGGGAGAAGAACAAAAGAAATCATTCGAGAGGTTAAAGGAAATATTGACTTCCCCTTTAACAATGATCCTGTCGGAAGCAAGCGCGCCTTTACTACTATACCTCACCTTTACTGAGCTGTCCATAGGGGCTCTGCTCGCCCAGGAGAAACTCAGAGTGGAAAGCTCAGTGTACTACATATCTCGAGTGATTTCTGGTACAAAATTTAGGTATACGAACGTAGAAAGTCATTACCTAGCCTTTGTCCTTGTAGTGCAGAAGTTAAGACATGACCTGCTCGTATTCATATTATATATTATCACCAAGTGTGACCCCATTAAATACTTACTGGCACGAACTATCCTGGTGGGGCAAGCAACTAGGTGGATCATAATACTCGTTGAGTATGATTTAAAGTGTGTTGTTCCAAAAGTTATTAAGAGTCAAGTTGTGGCTGACCTGCTGGACAATTTCCCAAGTCAGACTTTTGAACCTCCCAATGAAGAGCTTCCAGGAGAAAATTTCCAAGCATGTTTGGCCGAAAAAATAAAAAAATAGAAAATAGAGTTTGATGACTCGTGCTCACAAGGAACGGGTGGAGCAACTATTATCCTCTCTAATAGCAAAGAAAAGATTACCCTTTCTTACAAGTTGGATTTCAAGTGCTCTAACAATTAGGCAGAGTATGAGGCTCTCATACTTGGACTGTTAGAGGCACTAAAAAGGTGCATTAGAGTGCTTTGTAAATGAGGTGACTCTAACTTGGCGCTTAAGTAAGTTAATGGAAGTTCGCGCTTAAACACGCTAACCTTGCCCCATACAGAGCAATCATCTAAAGGCTACTGGGTGAATTTTTGGACTTAAAAATAGAGAGGCACCCTAGAACAATGAACAAGCATCCAAATTCCCTAGAAAAAATTGAAAATGGAAGAGCTAGAGGCTACTATCACTGTTTGATGGAGGACGGTGTCAATGACAGTGAGGTCGCTATTCCCAAGTGAGGAGCCTGAGGATTAGAGATGCTCAATTGTAAAGCAATTGGAGATGTGAAAAGTAAAGATGAAGTTATCAGAGCTACAAAACTACCACATGCTACATGGCACGCTTTAATTCAAAAGTCAGGTTGGATTATTGGCAATGTGTGTGTGTGTGTGGGGGGGGGGGGGGATGCCAAAGAGAAATTAGAAATAATACACGAAAGGCACTGCAGGGATACATATATCCCGCTTTACAGACGACTACAACGGGGAAGCTATTATTGGCCTACCATGAGCATGGAAACTGTTTGCATGCAACAAAGTTATTTGAAGTGCCAGACATAGTTTGACTAACCAATGGAAGCAAATTTTGTGGAAACTTTAGAAGATTTGAGGAGACCCTACATTGCCTATTTAAAAAATAAAGAGCTACCAGTTAAAAGGGGCGATGAGATTTACTTGAAGAAAAGAGTGGACCGTTTCCACTTAGTGAAAGGGTAACTCTACAGAAAAGGGTACAATAAGAAAGCGTGGCGATGCGTGGTGGGGAAAGACTTGGTTAAGGTACTGAGGGAAGTCCATGAATATTCACACATAGGTGGTGCCAAACTATATGATCAGTTAATGACCCTGATGTATTACTGGCCAACAATGGAGGCTAATTCTATCAGTTTTGTAAAAATATGTAGAACATGCCAAATTCATGAAAATATGATTCACGCCCCCTCGGTAAGTTTACAAAGCCTAGATGCCCCTTACCCATTCCACATCTGGGCATTTGATTTAGTGGAAAAAATCAGCCCAACCTCTCACGGGAAAGCTTTCACCCTGGTCGCCACAGGGTTATATTCCAAATGGGTAGAAGTGATTCCTTTGAGAAGGGTTACTACTCAGGTAATGACACATTCATATGGGAATATATAATATGCAGGTTTGGTATTCCAAAAGTTATTCTCACAGACAATGGTAAGTTATTTGTGTGTAAAGAAATGGGCCTACTCACGAATAAGTATAAAATCATTTGTAACAGTTCGAATATCTTTTATCCTAAAAGGAATGGTCAAGAGGAGGCCACCAATAAAACGTTGATCAATATTTTGAAAAAGATGTTGGAAGATTTGCCGGGAGCTTGGGATGATAAATTGCCATTGGTTTTATGCGCTTACAGGACCTCAAAAAGGAAGCCAAAGGCCCCGTTCTCTCTGGTCTAAATAATAGAAGTTATCTTACTAGTATAGTTGGTTGCGCCTTCATTGCGAGTGGCTTTAAGGCATAATCTAGTGCCAAATCCGAGACACGTGCAGTTTAGAGGCTTTGGATGAGCACCGTGACAAAGCTAAAGAAAACTTTAAAATATATACCCAATAGCTGTCCAGAGCTTATGAGAATTTAGTTAAGCCTAAATAATGCTAAGTGGGAGACTTAGTTTTGCAGGCATCCACTCATCACCTAAGAATCATGTCACCCTCAAAGTTCAAACCCAACTGGGAAGGGCCATTCGTAGTGCGAGGAGTAGGGAGATCAGGATACTATCAAATCTCAGAGCCGGAAAGTGAGTGCATTCAGTAAATAAATAATAAGTAGCTCAAGAAGTATTACGCCTAAAGTATTCTAATTTTTTATGATTTCAATAGTTGATCCAAGAAAGCAAAGTTTTTTAAGCAAGAAAAAAGAAAATTGTGGATAACATTCCATTGTAAATGCACACTTGAAAAAAAGGTATTGCCTTTTTGCGCAATAAATACAATAGTGAATGATCGATTTTGACCAGTTTCCTTGTAAGATTTTTGGGTTATATTTATAATGCTTAATAATTCACATAACCAACCAGTTCATCATGCATCCGCTAACCAAATTATGTGAGCATATGCACCACTCTTTTATTTTTTTGATAATTTTGCTTTTGTCAAGTAAATTTTATGAGCAGAGCAGCCTGGGATTCTCACAGTATAAAAGAAAAGGTATTTAATTTAAGGAAAAAATGCTCCTGCGAATAAAATCTCTCGAACGAGCTGCCAAACTCTCGAACAAAGTCCCCCTCGAGTCTAGCCAGCCGAGCAACATCCTCTGCCTCACTAGATAAAATTTTATCCAACTTAGCTTCCAATGTTTTGATCTTCTTGTGGATGCTATCAGCTTCTGAACCACATCACTCAGCCTTAGGCGGCTCGAAAGACCTGGCCCTTATTAACCTCTTAACTGTTGGGAAAATAAGTTGGTGAAGAGAGGTATAAAGTCAATCAAGCTTAAAGTGGTATCGATACTGTAAGTTCTTGATAGTTGCCAAAAAGTTACGAGCACCCACGGCAGTGACTTTGCTTGGAGGAGTTGATGTGAACTTACGAATATGGCCGGAGAGCACCTTTAAATTATGGACGATCAAGCTGTTAATGATGCAAACACTCCTGGATGTAAAAGTCTCAGGGTGATGCTAAAAAATTAAATCTAGAATGACACGATCCTCTGCTCAAAATATGTTAGGATGGTGCTCGCACTATATATCCCTCATCAGGAGCATCCATCTAGATAGTATCAAATTTAGTATCCATAGAACTATCTGCAGAAGGAGGGGACTCCTCGCCAAATTTCTCACCCTCAGAACGACTGGCTCACCCACAACTTCCTCTGTCTCATTCATCTCCTCCTGAAAATAAATAACAAAGGGGAAGATAACAAACTAAGTAAAAAGATACACATAAAAAAAGAATGGTAAGAGCAATACATAAGAGGAAAATACTTACTCACAGGATAATGGGAGTTAACATGCTACTAGAGAGTCTTCACTTCTCCCTCTGGGTAACCATAGGCTCCGAAGTCACAGAGCGCTCGTAACACTAACCTGAAATAAGGAAATAGGGAAGTGTTGCACAATAAACGCAAGCTATAAAACACTAGGTATGATAGTATAATACCCGAGGAGTGCTCACAATATCACTCGTAGAGTGTTCCACAAATAAAGGAATACTAGCCTAAAAACAAGGAAACAAGAAAGTGTCACGTAAGAAGAACTTATACAGTAAAAGCAAGTTAAAAAAGCGAGGTATGATAGAATAATACCTAGGGAGCACCTACCTCTATGCTCATAGGAAGTTCCATAGTTAGAATAATGCTCGTATCACCAACCTGAAACAAGGAAACAAAAAAGTGTTATCAGAGCACTTTCATAGAAAAAGCAAGTTATAAAAGAGTTAAGTATGATAAAATAATACCTGAGAAGTACTCACGACTATACTAGCAGGAGGTTCCATAGTTAGGGGAATGCTCGTAGTGCTAACGTGAAAAAAATGTTATTTGAATACTCACATGAAAGAAATTCTAAGTATGCCAGATCAATACCTGAGGAGGCACAAGTGAAGGAACACTCATGGCTATACTCATTCGAGGTTCCTCAATAATAGGAACGCTCTTGATGTGAATCTAAAGGAAGAGAAAAATATAATATTATTCGAAGTAATCACTAAAAAACCGTACAAGCTTGAAAAGTTAACAAGAAGGAAATCAATGAATGCTGGGTTAATACCTGAGGGGGCATAAATGGTGAACCACTCGCAGCAAACTGGTTGGAAGCGTGGCAGATAAAGGGGTACTAATAGTGCTCGCCTAAAATTAAAATAAAGAGACATAATGAATAAAATAAAGACCAAGTATGAGATCTGAAAGATAATATAAAAGTACACCAGTTCACCGAACCCCAATGGGAGGAGAAGCGCTTAAGTCGATAATAGGAGGTGGATGGATACTCGCACTGACCTATCAAGGAAATATTTTTCAATAAAAAGTTAATCAAAAGTGACAAAAGTCATTTGACTAAGTACCTGTGCTGAGCTAGTGGTATGAGAAATAGGCCCACTCGAAGCAACGCTGTAAATAGGATGAATAGAGAGGGCCTGATGTCCAATGGGAGACATGCCCTTAGGCTAGATATGCTCCCAAAAGGAGGTAACCCAGGGATGAATATCCCCATGGGTAAAAGTATACCTCTATTAGTAAGAGGGTACGAAAGGGAACCCTACAATATGATGATCATCAAGGAAATAAAGAAGTAAAGTCATGTTCTTGCTATTCACAAAACGAATTTATGAAAAAAAGAGGTGCTCAAAGAATACCCCTCCTAAATAATCCATTACATTGTCTGGGGCTAAGCTAATGAAGTGCTTGCTACATAGGAAACAGGTGGCCTGGTAGTATGCGAAGAAGGAGCCACATACACCTATTGAAAACACACACACACACACACACACACACACACACACAGATATATATATATATATATATATATATATATATATATATATAAGTCATTATAAAAATGCATAAATAAGACTTGACAAAGATCTTTGGCGAAGGGATGAATACCTAAACTGAATGCACAGTCACTGAGGAATCCCTAACGGTGGTAGGGAATATAATAGAGAGCTGTTGGAAAATAAAGTGGAGAATTTAGTTCACAAATGCCAGATTTTAGAAGATCAAGATCCAAAAGAATAAAGGAAAAGACTAAGTACACTTAGAAGTTTTATGTACAAACCTCTCGTGCGAAGCTCATAGAGGTTACCAGTATAGAGTTCCTCTCGCTTTGAAACGGAGCGCGATGAATGATAAGAGAAGAAGAGGAAGGAAACCCCCCCACCCTGGAGGAGCCACTTGACCCTGTAGAAGAATCCTATTAAAAAATTAGGGGAATTAGTAATATGATACATCACAATTCAGATATACGATAAAGAGAAAAGTACATAATGGATTAAACACTTACAGACTCATCGTGATGAGCTTGCCCATAAGGCAAAGGTTGAGTAGTTGGTCTAGTGGAAGAAGGTGATTAAATCTTGATGTCATCATTATCACTGCTAGAGGGCTCCAAATCTATGGTCGATCCCCTCATGGTTGATAAAAAAAGAGAAGTGTAAGACGGGTGATCTTTGTTGAGACCAAGTAAACTAATATTATTTAAAGAAGAACTATGGTTATAATAAGAAGGAGTGCTTCCATAATCGATAAGTTCCTCTTCATATGAATATGATGAGGAAAAAGTTCTCATAAGTCCATTACATATATTTTTGCTAAGCCAAAAATGAGTGACTAGAGTACCTTCCACTGAGGGAGTAGATAGTGGAGAAGAAGGTTGAGAAAGAGTGGCTTCAAGAGCCTCATAGCCAGTTCATGAATGGTCTAGAAATTTTCTTCAACCTCCAAGGTGTCAGTGTTTGAACCTTGGTCTTCCACAGTAGAGGGGCTAGTGGCTTTGGAGCCCTTCTTCTTTTGCCTAGCCGCTCGGGTTTTATCTGGAGAGGGAGAGGAGGCAACTTCCCTGACTTGTGCAAGTATAAAATTTGAAACATCCACATCTAGGTGCTTCCTCTCAGAAGGGACATTATCTTCACACTTCCCATTGCCTTTGCCCTTGGCTTGTTGGGCTTTAACCTCAAGATGTTTGGAGTAGATGCTCTCCTCGTGAAGAGGATTCACAAGGATAGGCACAATTTGATCAAGAGGATTTATCTAAACCTGGCTAAGATGCCAAACTTCTTTATGAGTACGTTTGGTCAAATACTTATCAGAAAAAGGGATTACCTAAATAAAGGACTCATGTGGGGCATCTTGTATGGAATTCTTGATCAGCATGACTTGGCACTGCCACAAGCCAAATCACGAGCGGGTGAAGTAAGGCGGATAATCACGAGAGGGGATGAAAAAGTTCCTAAAGTTGGAAGTTCTTCGTACCATCCCCTCGGGAGTGAAGTTGAGTAGGCTGTAATACCCCGTAATTTTAAATGACTTTTAAAAAGGGTTATATTTTAAATTAATGGATTAATTAGATTTTATTATTAATTAATTCATTCGTGTTTTATCCAGACGATGGATATTAATATTGATGATTCTGAATATTACTTAAAGATATTTAGGTAATACATGAATGTGATGTCATTGATATGACTGTATGATATAAATTTGGTTATTTATATTTTTAGTCAGACGCGGTATGGGACGTGTCGGGACTAGTTTATTAAATTAAAAAGGAAATTTATTTTCTATCGATCTAATAGTCATTTCGACTGCGTCGTTGCGTCCGGAAGGTTCGAAATAGTCAGAAAAGTCTATTTGGATGTCAGTTTTGAGTCTCGGGTCATTTGGGAATGAATCGACAACTCGAAAGGGCATTTTGGTCATTTTTCTAGGGTGGATGAATAGTGTTTCGGATTTGGAACTATTATAAGTATTGATAGATTAAGTGAATGGGAGTTATTCATATCCTCTTCACAAATAAGAGCAGCCATCTCCCTAGAGAGAGTGTGAGAGTGCTTGGGAAAGGAAAAGTCACTTGGGAAGGTGAAGAACAAGAACCAAGGTTCACCACCACCAACCACCACCAGCCACCACCGGAGTTTGACCGGAGAAGGGACAACCAACTGAGATAAACTACACCAAAGGATCATACCTACACTAAAGGCAAGTGTTTAATAATAGCAATTTAAGTTTGTATATTGTCCATGTTAGAATAGTATGAAAATAGAAGATTATTCATGTTTGGAAGAGATAATGGATCATTAAATGGATTTCTGGAAAACTGAAATGATATAGGAATTTAACTCATGTGTTAGGATGATAATAATCCACGAAATAGTCATGAATCAGTTGTAGAAATTGTGAAAACCATTGATATGTTCTTGAAGATGTTATGATAATAAATTTCTGGAAATAAGGAGATAAACATGCTTTTTAATCCAATCCTTTGATGATTCTAGGATGTTTAGAGTATTGGAAATCGTTCTTATATGTTGGTATATCATGTAGTAAAGATTATAAGTCATTTGGGATGTTTAGATGAAGGTTTAAATGATCAAAAGTTGTTAAATCCGTAGTTGCAAAAAATGCAGAAAATCAGGCCTGGACCTGAGGGATCGATCGATCGACCCCTGCCTTCGATCGATCGACCTCCCCAGTTTATGTAAAGTTGTTTCTTTTTAAATGATGATTCTCATCCCAAACCTTTTTGTGGATCTTTGGTGATTATTATTTGGAGATTATGGGACCTAGAAAATATCAGTAAACCCTTGATAATAGTTGAATTAAATTTGATTTGGATTCGAGTGATTTAAATGTTGGAAATTATATTGAATGGAATTTCGGTTGCTAGATTCATTTGTTAAAATCTAAATGGTGATGTATGAGGTTTTAAGATAGGACCAGTAGGGGTGATTTTATATAACACCTGGGTATCCTTAAGTTTACAAGAGGGTTTAATTCTAAGTGTAAGAATATGTGTTTATAAGAGATTTGAAACTATCGGTTTTAACCGTAATTAAAAAGGAGAACTAAACTCGTAGTAGTTCGGGAGAAATAATGTTATGGACCAGTAGGATATTAGTGACTTCTTACTGAATATATGTTAAGGAAAATCTTATTTGAATCTTGTTCATTGAGAGAGGGTAGCCTTAGGGTATGAGGTTATCCCGATCACGTACTTAAAGTTGACAAACCTCCTCGCTCGACAAAGTTAAGTAGTAGTGTAATGGAGGGGTTCCTTATTTGGATTTCGCTTTGCGAGACGCTCCGCGCATGAACCTTAACGACGTCGAAAGTGGAGTGATGTTAGGATACGAGAATAATTATATTATAAGAGCGTAGTGGTATGGCTCCTAGATAGAGATGGGAGTTTGGAACACATTTGGTTGAAAGAGGTTATGAGGTTATCCCGATCGCATAGTTTAAGTTGATGAACCTCCTCGATCGACAAAGTTAAGTAGTAGTGTATTGGAGGGGTTCCTTGTTTGGATTTCTCTTTGCGAGACGTTCCGCGCATGAACCTTAACGACGTCGGTAGTGGAGAGATGTTATAGGATGCGAGGATAATTAATTTATGAAGTATAGATATGATATTTTAAAAGAAATATAATGTTACGAAAGGGAATAATCTAAGGTTAATGTCAGTACCTTGTTGTTAGTATACTATAGGTATGATAATACCTATTTGATTGATTAATGATTATGTGTATGACATACCTAGCTTACTTGCTATCGGTGGGAGGTTTGCGCGTGAGGGCAGTTATATCGTGATGAATCCATGGAATCTTTGATTTGTCGCTCGAGAACATAGGTCTATGAAAGACTTATCGGGGAGTTGATAAGTCCGCTGACTGTGGGTACGTAGGTATGTGCGTGACCCATGGATACTAGAACTATGTTCGCCTCCAATTTGTTTGTTGTTGTTTGTGGTTCGTGTAATCTTACCGAACCTGTAGTCCCCTATTCGGCGACCTGCGATGATGGGACATGATAGCAGAGTAATGCATTTGCACCACAGCTGTGACTCGGGGTGCCGTATTATATATGAATATATATATATATATATATATATATAATGAATTAAATGATTAAATGGATATATTGTGGTTAAATCTATCTACGGTGATAATTGTAGATAACGGCCAATAGAAATATAATGGAATTAAGTTAATGAATGTTTGTGCTTATAGAATTGAAAAGCTTAACTCATGTTAATGAGAAAAGATTTATGTTGATGAGTAATGATTCATAATGAGAAACTAATCATATAAACAAGAAATGTAAATGAATAATAATGTGACGTATGGTATGGGACATACGGGGATTATGATATGGGAATGGAATTATAATATGGAGACTAGAAAAGAGGAACCATTAACTAGGAGGTTAATAGGAAACGTCAAGTGTGCACTCTAGTTGAGAGGTGAGAATTGCAAGTGAGAGTTGGATCTAACATGTACATAATAAATGCTTTATTGCACTTGTTAAATACTTGCTGTTTTAAAAATAATCTACACATTCGGGCTCTGACCCGTTTCCTTGCATATTTTCTCTTCTATTGTATCTCTATATCAGGTGTCCAGCAACAGGGACGCCAACCATAGTTGATTATGACGAGCTATGGAGCTATGGAAGTATTGTTTAGACGCTTATCATCTTTTGATTCACAGTATTCTTAGTTCGGGCATGTCGCCCAAAGGATTCAGTTATCTTTTCTATTGAGGTCAAATTCTATTGTATTCGGGACTTTTTAATACATTTAACATTGTTGGAATTATTGTAAAGGTTTTATATTACTTGGGAATGTTTATTCCAGTTGCATTTAAATTATTTTGTGTTACTTATTGTGTTATCAGTGTTGTATAATGAATGTGTTGTGTTATTCTTAAAAATGGAAAAAAGGTTTTGTTGAAATTTAAAATTTGGAAAGTTTTTTTAACACCAGCTTAATTGGGTATTGGGTGAGTTGTAAATGTTTTCGACAGTGATGCTAAGAATGAGCCAACTGTATATTATGTTTTAATTTGGTATGGGACTGGCCACCCGGTATTTAATTAGGCGGGGTGTTACATAGGCTTCCAAATATAAGTCTGAATAAGATAGGGTAATAGGAAAATATGTGTTATAAGTGCCTTAATCATATCCAAATTTCCTCTTACCCTCTCGGAGTGGTAAAACGTAACACCCTATCCAATCTCAGTCAGAGAAGGTAATATGCATTAAAGAACAAAATCCATCACAGAAATGTGAGGGCAGTCACTTACAGATTAAGGATTAGCTAGAGAGAAAAACATCCCAGGGGAAGCAGAGTGAAAACATCAAGAGAATATACCATCCACTCACTTAGAGTAAGGGCAAAAAGAAAACTCATCTATGTTATCTTAAAATAGATTAAGTGAATGCTTAGGGACTTTCTTATGCCACCTAGCAATACGAGCAACCTGATTATATAGCGAGCGAGGCTCAGGGGCCCAATTTGGGAACCGCTTGAAAAGAAAATCCATTAATACAAAATAGTTGATAAAATTTACCACATCAAAATGGTCGTGTGAGTGTTCCATGTCAACATGTGTTTGATCTAACCACGTATAGATAGATCCCAAAGTGAGGACAGCGAGGGGCACGATTCTTCCACAAGTAAGCCTGACAGCTAAACAAAAAAGCAACTCATGAGGGGAGTCATTTAACCTTCCTTGAAATAAAAGACGACTTAAGAAGGTGATAAAGAAAGCAGCCATATGGGTCTTCGAGTGAAGTTTTGGGCCATCTTGGCTCTTAGGAGTTTTAGCTTGGGTCTTTTCTTTGGGTAATGATTTGAAGTCCTTAAACTAAAAGTGTTGCCATTTCATGAAAGAGTGCTTGATCACCCCAGTTTGGGTGAGAGCAACATAACTAGTGCAGCCTACTAAGGCCTACTGGATCTCCTTGCACATTTTCTTCTCGATAGATTCCTCATAGCCATCAGTGAACACGTACTCTCCCAAGATAGAAAAACTAGTAAACTCACAAACATCCTCTAACATGATTTAAAATTCCCCCCAGATGGTGATAAAGGTGTGATAATTGGCACTCCATTGAGAAAGAAAAATGTTATAGGCACTCGTGCTTTTGGGGATAATGTAAGGTTTCAAACTAGTAAGAGTTTGAGTCAAGACCAAACTTTCAATAATGATGCGATAGGTTGGGACATTGACAACATAGTCAACCCATAGTGCTCACTCCTCTGGGGCCCTTCCACAAACATCAATATGTTAGAAAAGGGAAAGCCACTTTTATTCACTCGAACGTGAAGGGTGTTATCAATAATAACCACCGAGGTATCCTCAGACTCAGCAAATTCCATGAGTGGACGCTCATTAATCCTCTCCAAAAATTCAACTTCAAATCTCTCGAGCGAGGGCATGAAGTCATCATCCTTGCTAAACAATGAGGCACGATGGTAGACTGAAAAATCCTTTTTGGCCCTCCTCTCCAGAAATTGTCTTTGACCCTTGGGCAAAGTGAAGGTGCCACCCACAGAGGGCCTAGTGCCACTAAGGACGATGGTGGCAATAGTAACAAAAATAGCCAATGAGGAAGTAATAGACACGACACCAGTGGTGAAGGAAGTGGCACTACACCAAAATGGATAAATTGGCACCCTTCCAGCTACTAGGCTTGTCACGATCATTGACGGTGACAAAAAAACACGCATTTTTTATCACGATCATTAATCGTGATAAGCCCGTGACAAAGACTTGTCACCATCAATGACCGTGACAAGGCCGTGACAACTGTACTTGTCACGGACTTGTCACGGTCAATGACTCTAATAATCCTTATAATATTATCACGCTCAAGGACCATGACATGTCCGTGACAAATGTCCCAGTAAAAACCCCTTTCCCCTTCTTTTTTCCCCCCGTCGATTCTTCCCTCCTTTTCTCTCTCTCTATCTCTCTCTCTCTCTCTCTCTCTTACATTTATATGTGTGTGTGTGTGTGTATATATATGTGTGTGTGTATATATATGTGCGTGTGTGTGGTGGGTGGGGGGTGGGGTAGGGTGGGGGGCCGTTTGTGTGGTGTTGTGTGTGCGTGTGTGTGTAGTGTTGTGTGTGCGTGTGTGTGTGGTGGGGGAAGGGGGTGGGGAGGGGGCAGGGATGGGTGGGTGGGTGGTGGGGTAGGGGTGGGGGCTGCGTGTGTGTGTGTGTGTGAATGTGCGTGTGTGTGAATGTATGTGTGTAGTGTGCGTGTATATGCGTGTTTGTGCGCAATGTCCCTTGTAAACGAATTGATTGGTTATTAATTTTTTTTAGTAAATTAATATATGATTGCCCCTCATTGTAAATTAGTAAATTAATATATGATTAATTATGAAAGTAGGATTGCCCCTCATTGTAAATTAGTAAATTAGTAAATTAATAATTGTATACTTTTAATTGATGAAAATAATTAATTGTGTAGATGAATTAGAAGGAGTACGGGATATACATTTGTTGTTGACATTGCTGTTGGATTATAGTGGATCGATGTTGAGTTGGTTAGTTTTAAAAGTGGCATGACCACTAGATTATTGTCCATATGGGAGTGGGATTTTTCAACTTTTTTTTGAAAATTACTTTGTATATCGAACAATATATATATAGTATGATAATTAAATGAAACATACTTGAAATTACATATAGTGCACATAGATACTAGCCTTAGAGTTCTTATGCATACGCATTCAATAGCCCTTAGACCCGTTCGAGAGTCATTATCACTGTAACGAGATCTCTCGAATTGTCCTATTTGGATAGTTTGGGACTGCATAATTTCTGTATAATATTCTTAGTGGCTTAAAGTTGTTACTTTTGGAGGAAGTTCTGCAGTCGTATCCTAATGTTCTCTGGGTACATACTAGATTGACAAGTGTGACTGTTATTTCAATTGATCAATTGAAATAACACTCATACTTATCAATCTACGTCGTGTACTTGGAGAACTAAGGGGATATACTGCCGAATTTTTTTCAAATCGTAACAATGTGCATGAGTTGTTAAGTATATTACAGAAAAATGCGGTCTTGAAAGGGATAGGACCACTCACCCTTTAGAGGAGATGGAGGAAATATAAATTTCTATTATAAATTGAATTTGAATATAAATAAGACATAATTAAATGAAACATACTATAAATCTAAGTTTTTTTTATACGCTTAGTACCTTTAATAGGTGATTAGTTGTGGTAGATGTGATGGGATATCCGAAATACATAGAGTGGATGGGTGAGACAAATAGAATGGGGGATGTGTTTCGCAGAGGTGATAACGAATTTATGAAATATGCAAAGAGATGTCATAATGATGAAGAGTTTCTGTGTGCTAGGTGTAAGAATGGTAAGGTGTTTGAGTGGAAAACAGTTGAACTACATTTGTTAAGATCGGGTATGTAAGATAGTTATCGATTTTGGAGTTTTCACGGTGAATTGAAAGTTCCTTTTGTCCCCGACCAACCTTCACAACAACCTTCAACAAGTAGGATAGATATAGAAGGGGGCGACGCAGATCATAATATTTTAGAGGATTTAGTTGATGATGCGTATGGATTTTATGAAGCAGAAGAGAATGAAGTTACTAATGATGTAGAAGGTTCAAGTGCTTGTGAAGATATCACGATAAAACTTGACGATGACTACCAAAGTTTAAAATTTAAGGCGACCCAACCGTTATACTCTAGCTGTGAGAAAGATCAAACAACTTTACATGCCATGGTTGGTTTGCACAGTTTGAAGATGCAATACGGTTTTTCTGGCAATAACATGACAGGAATTCTGAAATGGGTGAAGGGCTTATTACCTAAGGAGAATACACTTCCAAATGACTATCATGTTATGAAGAACAATTTGAAAGGTTTGGGAATGAAGTATAAATCGATTCATGCTTGTGTGAATGACTGCATACTATACCGAAAGGAGTATGAAAATCTCGATCGTTGTCCAGTATGCGATGAACCTAGATATGTCCAATCTACTAATAAGGAAGACACAAGCTCAAAAGTGCCTCAAAAAGTATTGAAATATTTTCTCTTTGGGCCTAGATTAAAGCGATTTTTCACAGTGCCATGGATAGCGGAGGCAATGACTTGGCATGCTAGGGCAGAAGTAGGGGTAACATCATGCGTCATCTTATTGATTCTACTGCCTGGAGGAGGATGAATTATGAGTATCTTGATTTTTCTCGAGAACAACGCAACATTCGTTTTGCTATATTAACAGATGGTTTCAATCCATTTAGAAATATAAGCACCAATCAGAGTGTATGGCCAGTGATCATAACCCACTACAAAAAAAAGTTTCTTTTAAGACCCTATTTTTTTAGACAGACAAAATATAGTCTTTAAAACATACTTTTTTATACGGATATAATTAGCCGTCTAAAAAACTATTATTTTTTGGGACTGCTAATTATATCTGTCTAAAAAATGTCATTTTTTGATACGGTTAATTATACCTGTCTCAAAAAAGGTCACTTTTTGATACGATTAATTATATCCGTCTTATAAAGTAAAGCAAATGAGACGGTAAATACTTACTGTATCAAAAGATGAACCAAATAAAACGTCTAAAAAAATTGATTCCCATCACTAATTGTTTTTATCTCCCGCTCTAACACTTTAACCTAACTTCCCACCTCAAAAAAAACAAAAAACAAAAAACAAAACAAAAAAAAACAACCCAAATCGTCTCCAACAAAATCGAACAAACCCAAACCGCCCCCCCCACCACAGCTGCGTTCTCTCCCTCCCCCAGCTGCGTTATCTCTCCCGTTATTTTCTTTTCATGGTAAGTTTTCATCTTTACTTTTTTTTTGAGGAAAACAACATATAAATTATTGTTATTAGTTTATTTATTATTTTTCTTCTTCAAAATATGCTACTGTAAATAGTCTGTTGCACAATGGTAACAATGGGTGATCAAAAATTATTCTTTAGACATAATTAATGATGCCATATACATAAAACTGTAAATAAATAACCATATGTATAGTACTTATATAAATGTAAATGAAGAGTGGATGCTTATTTGTTGATTTTAATTTTTTTTTATAGATTTTAATGTGACCTAATAAGAAGATCTATAATAGGATATTTATTTTGTTTGATGTTATATAGCATTTGGTTCATGTTGGCTCAATGATTCTATAATAATTTTTTATTTAATTTTTAAAGAAATTCTTAAATGCATGAACCAATTATTCAAAGATCCTAAAATTATTCTTCTCCCAAACCATTAATGTGTTTTTTTTTTTTTATGTATTTGAGGTTTGTAGACCGATTGATTAGGATTTTGATGTAAAGTTATGATTGGTAGATCTTTTTTTTAATGTATTTCTAAGAATGAAGTTAAATGATATTGGGTCTTATTACTACAAAGCTAAATGCAAGGATAAAAATGATTTAGGGATCGTTTGGTTCGAGGTTTAGAAAAGGGATAGGAATTTTGATTCCAGGAATTCTAAGTTCCTGGAATCTTGAATTCCTTTCCATTGTTTGGTTTGAACGAGAATTCTTTTTTTTTCGGCATCTAAATTATTTTCCCATATTAGGAATAAATATCATTTAATTAAAATACACTTCTACTTGATTTGAGTGTGTGTGTGAGTGTGTGTGTATGTGTATATGTGTGTGTGAGAGAGTACATGTGTGTGTGTGTGAGAGAGAGAAAGTGTGAGAGAAAGAGAGAGAGTGTGTGTGTGTGTGAGAGAGCATGTGTATATGTGAGAGAGCGTGTGTGTGTGATAGAGAAAGAGATTATGTGTGTGTGTTGTGTGTGAGAGAGAGTGTGTGTGTATGTGTATGAGAGAGAAAGAGAAAGAGAGTGTGTGTGTGTGTGAGAGATAGAGAGAGAAAGAGAGAGAGAGAGAGAGAGAGAGAGAGAGAGAGAGAGAGAGAGAGAGATAGTGTGTATATGTGTGTGTGTGAAAGAGAGAGAGAGTGTGTGTGTATGTGTGTAAGAGAGAGATAATGTATGTGTGAGTTTAAGTGAGGTGGTATTTTTGTCTCACCACAAAAGTAAACTAGAATGCCCGGGAATATAGGATTCCCCCATTTTAGAGGGGAAATGAGAATTCCAATTTTGTGGGAATTATAAATTCCAGTAATTCTAAGTTCCTCCCAAATTTCCAACCAAACATTGTAATTCTAGATGAGGGGAATTCTAAATTCCAGGAATCCCAAATTCCTTTTCCAAACCTCGAACCAAACGCGTCATTAAAGTTATACAACTACTTTGAGAGCAAGTATAGAAATGAAATTAACATGTTAAAGAAGTAGTACGAGTCTCATTCCTTCTTTAATTACATATCTTTTCTCAGAAAAAGTTTGTGACAATGAAGGAGTACGAGAAAGAAAAGAGGAAGAGAATAGAGAAAAATTGAAGGAATTGGGAATACATGAATTGTATTCGGCAATTCAAAACAAAGTTAAAAATAAAAAAAAGTGGTTCAAAGAGTAAAAAAAAAATCATTGGTGATGATGACGAGTTTGTGCCACGTGAAGAAGAAAATGAGCATATGGATTCAAACGAGGATGAAAATGGGTATGTGCCTTGTGAGTTTTTTAATGTGTAAATGTTTAGTGATGTAGATGTTAATTAGTTGATTGTGTGAATTTTTGTTTGATACTTTCCATTATCATGTGTGCATTAATACTTCAATATTTCAAATTTGAATTGCTCGGTTTAGTTAGCCATAATAATACTTAAATTGATGTGATGAATTATGTTCTTATTTTATAGTTTGTTCTCCTTTTATGTGCTAATCTTTTTAGGAATTCATGTTTACCATTATTAATATTTTTAGCTTTTCATCATCTTACGAAAACATTATTAATCTCTTTATCTTTATATTATGAAATATAAATTTACTGACATTTTTTTTAGATTCATAGATGGGAACCATGGATAAGAGTTGGATTGATTTTCGCAATCGATGTTCAAAGGAATACATTAATGGGATTGAAGGGTTTCTTAACAATGCATATGCTAATAAAAACGTTGAGACAATGAAAATATATTGCCCCTGTAAGAGATGTGCAAATCGAGAGTACCACGCCCGACAAACTGTGAGAGATCACCTTGAGATGCATGGTTTCGACAAGACATATAAGGTTTGGATTTTTCACGAAGAAACTTTTGGTGGTGTAAGAAGCAATATAAATACTTCGGGGGATGATATGTTAGTTGATGATATACATATACCTGTTGAACTGAGTGCTCGAGATAACATGGTTACAATGGTTCAAGAGGGAATAAGTATTTCCCACGCGCATGACAATATGCGTGAGGAGGAATATAGCACCGAAGATGTCTTTGAATTCGACGGAGATGTTCCATAGTACTATACTCTTATGAAATGCGACTTCTATGAAAATTGTCCGCCTGGGATTACCGAATTATCATTTGTTGTTGAACTCTTGCAAATGAAGCAACTTCATGGTTGGACAAATTGTTCTCTCACGGCTTTATTGAAATTTTTGGGGAGGATGTTTCCGCATGCTAGAATTCCAAAGTCTTACTACCAAGCCAACAAGCTAAAAAAAGACTTGGGATTCAAGTACGAGACATGGGATGCATGCCCAAATAACTGTATGTTATTTCGTAATGAAATCGAGAGTCTTGAAAAGTGTGGCATATGCGGATCTTCTCGATATAAAGATGAGGACTCAAGTATTGATGGTGTCCATGGTCCGAAGGTAGCCGTGAAGAAAATGAGATACTTCCCTTTGAAACTGAGATTGCAGAAATTATTTTGGTCATCCTATTCAACTCCTTTAATGAAATGGCATGCTGAAGAAAGGATCGACGATGGTGTAATGAGACATCCCGCTGACTCTCCTGCTTGGAAAACTTTTAATGAGAAAAACCCTTCTTTTGCGAGGGAGATTCACAATGTTATACTTGGGTTAACTGCTGATGGATTTAATCCGTTTGGTAATATGAGCATTAAGCACAACACATGGCCAGTTATCCTCATTATTTACAACTTACCTCCGTGGTTGTGCATGAAACAACCTAACTTGATTTTGTCTATTCTTATAGATGGACCAAAAGGACCCGAAGATAAGATTGATGTATTTTTACAGCCATTGATTGATGAGTTGATTGAGCTATGGGTGGATGGTGTATGCACTTACGATGCGTCAAGTAAGGAGTTCTTTCAGTTGCATGCATTGTTGTTGTGGACCATTAACGATTTCCCCGCTTATGCGATGTTATGGGGATGGAGCACAAAAGGTACATTTTCTTGCCCTTGCTGTAACGAAGATCGCTAGCCAATGCGATTAGATAAGGGTAAGAAGTTCTATTATTGGGGTCATCGTCGATTCTTAGACTCGCGCCATAGGCTTTGTAGGCAGAAGGCACCATTTAATGGGAGGGTAGAATTACGTCCATCCCCACTTAAACTTTTGGGCTTACAAGTATTGCAACAGTTGAATGATCTTGAAGTTGAATGTGAATATAAGATGGAAGATGTCTTTAGAAAGAGGGAAAGAGAGGCGTTAGAAAAAAGTAAACAGGTAGTTCGAAAATGTAGATTTGGTTGGAAAAAAAAGAGCATATTTTTTGAGTTGCCATATTGGAAGGATAATCTTATTCGCCATAATCTTGATGTTATGCATATTGAGAAAAACGTCTGCGATAATGTCCTATTTACATTGTTGGGTACTAAAGGGAAGACAAAAGACAATTTACAGGCTCGAAAAGATCTAAAAAAATTGGGTATTAGATCAGAGCTACATCCTCAACCACGAAGGTCAAATCTAGAGTACCTCCCCCCAGCAGAGTACATGATGAGTAACAAAGAGAAGGAGATTTTTTTTAAAGTGTTACAGAATGTTAAAGTTCCTGATGGCTACTCTTCGAACATTTCACGGTGCGTGAACATGCAAGAAAGAAATATTTCGGGATTAAAGAGCCATGATAATCATATTTTAATGCAACAATTACTTCCAATAGTAGCGAGAAGGGTACTGCCCACTCATATTCTCAAAGTCTTAATTTAATTGAGCAATTGCTTTGTTATACCGTGCTCAAAAGAAATTACTGCAGCTGATTTGGAAAAGTTTGAAGATCAGATGGCCCTTACACTTTGTAGCCTTGAGAAGATATTCCCTCCGAGTTTCTTTGATGTGATGGAACATTTGCCTATACATTTGTCGGACGAACTCTTAATTGCTGGCTGTGTCCTTTACCGTTGGATGTATCCGATTAAAAGGTACCTCCACACTTTAAAAGGCTACGTTGGTAATCGGGCTCATCCCGAGGCCTCGATTGCTAACTCTGCTATTCTTCAGGAATGCATGACTTTTTGTTCCCAGTATGTGGATGTGGAAACTAAGTCTAACCGACCGGATAGAAATGATGACTGGGGGCATATAAATGGTCGTGCAATTGGGAAAAAATTTCAATTTGAACTTGATTCTGTAATGTATATGCAAGCTCATCGGCACGTTCTTACCAACACTGAGGCAATGGCGCCATTTGTTGAGTAAGTTTTATTATAAGTAATTGGTGTTTTTGAAAACCCTTTTTATATTTTTTGTGGAATTGACATATGGCTATTTGTTTACTTGTAGAAAGCATCTTGCGGAACTTTTATCAAAGTATCCTCAAGATTCACAAAAGCATCGTGTTAATCGTCTTCACAATGATGAGTTCCACAAATGGTTTAAGGATTATGTAAGTGAAAATATCATAACTAATAGTTGAATTATGAATAAATACTATACTTTTATATTGACATTTACTTTAATATACTATAGGTTAATAAATTGGGACGTGACGGTGTGCAAGTATCCAAAGAAATCAAATGCTTGTCTTTAGGTCCTCTTAAGGATGCGGTTAGATTCAACACTTATATTGTTAGCGGTTTTAGATTTCAAACAAAGAGATTTGATAAGGGAAAGAAAACTCAAAATAGAGGAGTTTTTATAAAAGCCGGACAAATGAGTTATTCTAGCCGGAAGGATAAAAACCCCATTGTGGGTGATATTACATAATATGGGGAACTAACAGATATTATTGAAGTTCAATATCTTAATGGCATGAAGTTTGTGTTATTCAAGTGTGATTGGGTTGAAAATCGCATGGGTACAAAAGTTGACGAGTTTAACTATACGGTGGTGAATTTCAAGCATTTGAGATATAAAGATGATCGAGAGAGTAATGAACCTTTCATACTAGCATCCCAAGTAGAACAAGTATTTTACGTGCAGGACCTTATCAATACAGATTGGCATGTTGTTGTTCCCATGACACCAAGAGACCAATTTGATAGGTACACGGCAGTTCAAGAAACTGGAGAAGAATTGTTGCTTAATGGAGATGAGCCATTTGTCATGCAAAATTTGAATGAAGATCACAACTTACGGTGGGTGAGGGATGGAGATGGATTAATCGTTGACAATAGTGTTGTTCAAGCTAATGATCACGAAGATGCAAATGCAGATGAAGACGAAGATGGAGATGAAATTTAGAGGGACAGAGCTTGAGGGAGATATAGTCCTAAACTAGTTATTTTTGTTTTTGAACTGGAGCATTTGTAGTTTGGTTTTGTACTGATGCATAACTGAGTAGTGTTTCTTATAACAAATCCATAACTGAACAGATAGTTTGCTGCATATCTGAACATATATTTTGTTAGTTTTCTGAATTAGCTAGTTTGCTGAATTTGCTTTGTGATTACTGAATTGGCTATATCATATGCTTTATAATTAATAGTTGTTGAACAGAGTTTGTTGAACAGAGAGTTTCCTGCATATCTGAACAAATATTTACTAATTACTGATGATAGTTATTGATTGCTGACGATAGTATTATTTTCACCGTTGAAATCGATGATGCTCATCTTGATTCTACTAAACTCCCGTTTACTAAAGGAACGCATCTCTTTTTTTTTTGAGAAGAGGGACGGAACCCCCACACATATTATTAGAATAAATAGAGAAACAGCCTCTCCGTGGCATAGCTCAGATAAGAGAATCTAGAGGTTGAGCTCAAAGCTCTAGATTTAATGGAAAGCTTCAAAATTTGGGAATTTAAAAATATCCCCATTACAAAAAATGAGTACCTACCAAAGGAATTGAGAAGAGGTTCGAATGTAGCTACATCCCATCTTATCAAGCCTATAAGCACCACGAGCAATAGAGGGGAGATAATTAAAGTTATGAAAAATCTTCAGAGACTGAGTTAGAGAACCATAGTTGGCCAAAGCATCTGCTACCATATTAGTCTCTCTGTAGCAGTGACATAGAGTGAAGTTTAAAGAACATAAATAAGATTTGATCTCCTCAAATAAGTGCTTCAAATTCCAGGGAGGTTTCCCGTCATTGTTAATAAGATTCACCACAAACTTAGAGTCAACTTCGATATGAACCTTTGAAATATGATGATCAATACAAATTTTGATGCCCATGTAGAGACCACTGAGCTCAGCAGCAGAATTAGAGGCAAAACCACCATTTTGAGAAAATGCCCAAATCAAATCACCCTTGTCATTTCTTAAAATGCCACCAGATCCTGAGATACCAGGATTACCTTTAGAAGCCCCATCCACATTCAATTTGAAACTATTAGATGGGGGAAAATTCCATTTCACTGATTTGGTAATATAAATTCTTCTTCGAGTAGATAGATTGAAAATATCTTTAATGCCCTTATCAAAGAATGAGAACTGACTTTTAAATGGGAGATTCTTGCAAATATTTGATATAAGAGAAATAAAGCCAGAGGTAAATTCATTTGGGATCACATTACAGTTATTAAAAAATGCACTATTTCTACTTTTCCAAATCTGCCAACATACCATGATTGGGATACATTTAACAAGAAACTGAGGGTAATCAGTATGACCTGACTTCATCCACAAACTTAGAAGCATTGAAGATAAATATTTGGATTGCCACCCTGCCAGTTTGGCTCTCAAGGAGTTGAGAAGACTATCATAGTAAATAACCTTATTTCGTCCTCGAAATAAATGACAACCTAAATATTTGATAGGTAAAGATCTATAGTGAAGGCCAGTGCAGGCAACCACTTTCTTTTGAAGCTAGGAGAGCATTTTATATCAACAGTGAAGGAGCTTTTTGCAAAATTGATTTTCTGACCAGATATCGATGAATATATAAGAAGAAAATCCATGAGATTCTTAAGACTCCTCTTATCCCCTATCGAGAATATAATAGTATCATCAGCATATGCTAAATGAAAAACCATTGGGCAACCACTAGGCATATATTACTGCTTGATATTCCCAGATTCCATAAGCATGTTTAGACCTCTGCTCAGGTATTCAGCAGCCAAGATAAAGAGACTTGGGGATATTGGGTCCCCTTGTCTAATACCTTGAGTAGATTTGAAGTAGCCACAACTTTGGCCATTAATGCAGATGGAGAACCAATTACCAGAGACATCTCTCCAAATAAAGTCATTCCATCTTTCCCCAAAACCAAAGCTCCTAAGAACAGCCAATAAAAAACCCCAATTGACCCTATCATATGCTTTCTCCATATCCAGCTTACAAACGACATTGCCACCATGGACCCTCTTACACAAATTCTCCACCATTTCTTTAGCAAGAAGGGAGTTATCTTGGATGGATGTTCCTTGAATGAATCCACTTTGATTAGGAGATATGAGCATTGTAAGTAACTTAGAGAGTCTGGATGCTAGAATCTTTGTGATTATCTTCATTGAGAAATTGCAGAGACTAATAGGTCTAAAATCCCCACAATTCTTTGGATGCATAATTTTAGGGATAAGAACAATAGAGGTGCTGGACCAACTTTGAGGAATAGAAGAACCTGCAAAAAAGCTGAGAATAATAGGTACAAGATCATCTTTTATAATATCCCAACACTTATTATAAAAGGATCCTCCAAATCCATCAGGACCTGGAGCTGAATCATCACTGAGTGCAGAAATAGCTTGACAGATCTCCAATTCAGAAGGAAAATCCTCGAGGACAAGGTTCATCTCAGGACAAATAATAGATGGGATGATATTAGAGACTTCCTCCATGTTTAAAGACACATTTGAAGATAACATATCCTCAAAGTACTTAACTATATGAGATTTAACAGCTTGGTCTTCCTCCAAAAGATTCCCAGAACCATCTTTGATAGAGAAGATCCCCAGCTTTTTTTGTGTAACTTTAACACTGGAATGGAAGAATCTAGTGTTTGCATCCCCCACTTTGAGCCACTTAATTGATGATTTCTGCCTCCAATGCATTTCTTCGATCTTCTTTGCTTCAAATAACTTAGCTTGGGATTGGTTAAGGGTTTCTCTATTTGAATTTGAGCTAGCCTGATCATATAACAGTTCTAATTGAGAAATATTATCCTCTAAATCTCTAATCTTTTGAAATATGTCTTTAAAGGTTTCCCGATTCCATTTCTTCAAATCACCTTTGAGTCTCTGCAGCTTGATATATAACAGTCTCATACCATGGCTAGTAGCAGGGGCAACCCAAGAGTTTTTAACAAGATCCATAAACGAAGAATGAGTGAACCATATAAATTGGAATTTAAGAGGTCTGGGCATTAATCCAATTTTATCTTTACAGAAAGGAGAAGAGGGGCATGATGTGGCCATAATGAGGTTTTCTTCTTTTATTTTATTGCACCATGTGTACCTAGACATAGAGTAGCCTAGGTCACTTAAGCCACAATCCTCAATTGCCTGAGTAAAGTCGTCCACTGAGTTATGATCAACCTCATTTCCTCCCACCTTTTCTGATTGAGAGGTAATGATATTGAAGTCACCAATTACTATATGAGGATAGTAAAAGGTTATCCCAAAAAAGGAAACTAATTGATCCCAAAGCTTCTTTTTTTCATCTCTGCTACACTTGGCATAAACAACAGTTATGTAAATGCTATTCTTAAGGGAGGGGTGATCTAATTTAATAGACAAATGCTGAGTGTGATAAAAAATTGTCTCCACAACCAAGTTAAATCTCCAGAATAACCAAATTTTTCCATTGACATTTGAGCTAGATCCTTCAAAGCCCCATTTAAACCTGTACTGAGAAATCTTTGTAGAATCGACCATAGGTTCCAGGAGGGCTATAAAAGGAAGCTTATGTAATTTACTCAATATTTTTATTCTTCTAGATGAAGAAATTTTTGCAACCCCTCTAATATTCCACACTATCAGATTTAACATTTAAATTGAGAGGTGAGACTGAGTGATGCCTTTGGTGCTAGATCTTGTGAGTCTTCTGTAGAGAGGGTCTTGCATTCTCAATTGTTCTTTATGCCTAAGCTGAGTATCAACCAGGTCTGGTTTCTTGTTTTCCCTTTTCTTTTTAGCATGAAAAGCTTTGAGTTTCTTATCCAGGTCTCTAGAAAACAGAAGCAGGTCTTCATATAAAGGAGAAAATAGCTCTGCATTATGCTCAATGTCTGAAGCATATGGAGGCAGGGCTGCTTGGTGAGGGGCATATTCAGGAAATTTTGTTGCTCTTGGAGACAAAGAGTACACATCCACAATCATAGCTTCATCCACGATATCTTGGGACTTTATCTTGTCAATTTGATCTTGATTATGACTAACTTTAAATTTCTTGGTGAGGAGAGACTGTTCATAGGGAGCTGCAACAGGCTTGGCAATGAGATTCCTTTCTACCTTATCAGAATCAATTTGACCATGAACTCTAATATTTAAAAGCTCTTCTGCAGATTCTTGAGGGTGAACCACAACCAAATTAGTATTTTTATTTGATTGTGATGAGACCTGCCTTAAGGGAGTTGGGTAATTATTCGATATTTGAGCAATGTGCAGCGAATTTTGGGCTTGAGCAGCAGAAGTAGGACTGTGAATATGATCATGGGCTGGGTGATCTGCAACATCTTGGAGCTTAGGCTGCCAATTTGATGGTGTGTTCCTCTTTTGCAATTAGGAGTTTTTAATTTTAGAATGGTCTTAAGATGCTACATTATTTACTTGAGCCTTGTCCATTGGAGAGTCTGCCACAGCCGTATTACAGTCAACCACATGGGGTATGGGCTGCATTATAGAGGTAGGGTTCTTCTTCAACAGTTGGGCATTTTGCTTAGGAGGGTAATTTTGATCAGTTGCAATGAGTTTTACTTCTTGACCAATGTCGGATGAAGCCTGAAATGGTTGCTAATTGTCCCTAATTACAAATTTAGTGCCTTTTTTTTTATTGTATCACCAGTTATGGTATGAGTATTAATGCAAGAATCAACATCATGGCCCTTTTTTTGACAGCCCCTGCAATATTTAGGCTTATCTTCAACAATTACATCTTGCCAAAAACCCTTGGTGCCAAATCCAATCCAGACCCGCTGCAGAGTATTTTTTGTGAGATCCACCTACATACCATTAAAAAAACCTTTTACTGCTATACATACATCCAAGCCAATAATCTCCCATGCTAAAGTGAAAAAGTTTCCAGTAGAGCCATCCATGCCTGGAGCACTGTCTCCACTAAGGTCCCAAACAACATTTTTATTCTCCTCCCTTGTAGGCATTGCAACGAGAATTAGATTGTCTTCATTATGAACCACCTTAGGAATACTAGACATGAATTCTTCATCTTCAGTTCTTATCAATTCATTGCCTAGCAAAGTACTGAAAACTGCAGACCTTCACTTTTAATTTGTTGTTGATCCTCTACCCATCTACCTGCTGCATTTTTTATTTTGTGGATGTAGCTCTTTTTTCTTCTTGCTTGAACTGGCTTGTGAAAGAATTTTGAGTTTATATCCCCTTCTTTAGCCCATTTGTAATTAGTTTTTTGTCTCCAGAAATCCTCCTCCATCTTCTAGCTTAAACTTTTCGTTTTACACAGAGATGGATGAAATCAAGATCTCTATGACTCAAATTAATAAGTGTTTATCAGTAATGGGTATAAGTTGATCCTCTTATTCTTGGAAATAATTTTGAAATGAACATGATCATTTTAATGTAATGATCGATCATTTTATATTTTATTTCATGTTTGATTAGTTTTATAACCGATGTTGAAATGCGATATATAACTGAAATGTAACTTCTTGCTATGATAAATGCAAATATACAAATCCATGACATTGAGGCGTCGTCATCGTCGTCAGTTGACTATGTTCGACCTCATAGGCGAGGAAAGACTACTCAAGAAGCAACCACTCACAACTCCAGTGAGAAATGATTTAGAGAGGACATCTCAAATTACTTCTGTGCAACACAACGTAAAGGACCATGGAAATAGAGAGCTGTAACCACAACTTTCCCCAAATATTGAATTAACATACCATAATACACACCGCAACTCAAGAGCTCAAGTTTCTTTATTTTAAACACCTACAAGTCAACTTTCCCCAAATATTGAGCAGATTGATAATTCCGTTGGGAATGCCAATCCTCCATCCGCTTTAGATGGTGAGGATCTCACAAGTATGTTGTGTTACATAGTGTTTGTATATCTCCATTTGTATTACTATTATGTTTATATTCATATTGAACAAGATGTATAAACATTATTTATCAACTTTTTTTCCAGGTACAATGGCTACCCTTACTAGTAAAAAAAGGGTTAGAAAGGGGGCAAGGCCTTGGCTCGAATGGAATGATAACAAAAAGAAGATATTGGAATGGAATGAACTCTGTCAGCCAGTTTGTAAACTTGAAAGTAAATTGATGTCACATTTAGGTTATTACGCAAGGTGTGAAAATTTATTTCCATTGACAATGTTGGATTGGAGCGAGGCGGACGAGGAAGCACTTGATAATATTTGGAAGGAAGTGAAGGTAACTTATTAGTTTGATTTATTTATTTGTTCTGTTGTATATTAGCTTGTCAAGTTTTAACTAATTTATCCTTTTTGTTCTTAGAATAACACAAATGCACCGGAAGGTTTTAAACAAATCTGCTTTGCAAGGATGGGACTTGCGTGGAAGCAATGGAAGCATCGAGTGAAGGCAAATCACTATAAAAAGTTTCAAACATATGAAGAGCGGTTGAGTTATACGCCTGAACGAGTCGAAACAGATCAGTGGCCTGAATTGGTGAAATACTGGGGTCTAAAGAAGATTAAGGTATAAATATCACATTTATTAAGAATTTTATACATACATTCTTCTTCACTAGTATCATAATTTTTATTTTTATTTATTCAAATATTTAGGATATTGCTGATCAAAACACTAAGAACCGTGAAGTTGAATGTGCTTACTCAAGGACAGGACGAAAGCCACATGCTAAAATAACCAAGGAGGTTGGAATTTTTATTATTATAAATATTTCTGATTATAATATAAGAGTATTAATATACATACATTATTTTTTTCAGAGGATAGAACAGGGGGAACCCGTCGACAATATTAGCATGTGGAAAGCCACTCGAGCTCCAAATAATAAACCTTTTAGTGTTGAGGATGGATCATTTGATAGAGCGGTATGTATAAATATTAATTCGTAAGAGATGATTGAAAGATTTATTTAATATTTGTTATAAATTGTATTCTTGAAAATTATTTTATGTTCATGAATAATAATATTAATTCAATTGGTAGAAAATGCTTGAAAGACGACTAAATGAGCTACCAGAAGAGCAACAAAATGACCCAGAAGTGCGGAACAAGATTTTTACTGATGTAGTAGGATATGGAGGGCATGGGTATGCTTTACTAAAGGGAGCAGGTATTAGGCCAACGTCGACAAAATCATGTTCATCTCAGTTATTATTGGAAGAAATTAACCAGTTAAAGAAAGAAGCTGAAGATCGAGAGACTCAACATCTATAGGAACTTGAAGAGTTAGATATTCGCAACCAACAAGCTTTATTACAGATGAAGAATGATATGCGAAGTGAAATGCAAAGTTTGTTCCAAAGTTTTACCCTTCAGCAAGCTTCCACTACCTCGACGATTCAGTCCGATTAGGTAATACAATATAATTCATACATATAATTACTTATATATATATAATGGAAAATTCTCTTGTTTAAAGTTAAATTTTCAATGGCGGTGGGGAAAATTTGTTATGGTGGTGAGAATTTATTATGGTGGTGGTTAAAATTTTCTACTGTTGGTGTATATCATTCTTAGAATCAATTTTGATGTTTAAAACAGGTTGGCTACATGTGGTTTTCATGAATAAACAAAGGAGACTCTGCCGAATTTTTAAAAAAATAATAATTGTTGGATATTTATATTGTTAATGATGAAAATATACTATATTGATTCATTTTGCACATTGTATTGTTGACGAGGGGTATTAATTCTGACATAATCGAAACTATATTTTTTTTGTGCAGGTGACAATTTTTGTAGAACATGCAAATGTTAATTAGTGGGTTTGGAGGTCGTACGCTTCAGTGTTGCGGAATTAGTTTGATAAAAGCATTTCGTGTTTGGAGTATTAATAAATTAATGTATTTTTGTTGTCAAGTCAAATATTTGAACTTAGTGTTATAATTCTTATTTTGATGAATATTTGGAGATGGTTGTAAGAACTCTATTTATTGTTGAATGAAAATGATTCGTTCTGTTGGTTGAAAATCATCTTATGTATTACATTTTATGATTATTCGTTGTTTGTGTTGTTTCAAATGTAATTAAATTCTATATTAAACTTTAGCGGTAGATTTTATTCTCCACAAAATATTGGTGCAAAAATTTTAAGATCCCTTCACCTGTTTTGGGATGGATAAAACTGTCCCAAAAATATATTAAAGACGGGCTATGTTGCCGTCTCAAAAAGGTTTTTTAAAATAGTAATCTTTTGAGACAGATTAATTTTCGTTTCAAAAATAATCTTTTGTGACAGCTCTTGTACCGTCTCAAAAGGGTCATATAAAATGAGGACCTTTTGAGACGGATCTGTTCCTGTTTCAAAAAACTCTTTTGAGACGGCTATGGCTTCACAAAAAGTATTTATTACCCCCTATCAAAAAGACCCCCCTAGCCGTCCCAAATAGCGTCACAAAAATTATTTGAGACGGATAAATGATATTTTAGGACTGTTAGTCCACCGTCTCAAAAGCTATTTTTTTTGTGGTGACCTCACTCAACCTCCCTCCTTCACAGTGTATGAGACATGAATTTTTTATGATGGCTTTGTTGATACCTGGGACAAAGGCACCAAGTGATAACATCGACGTCTACCTGGCTCCTTTGGTAGAAGAATTAAATGAGTTATGGGAAGAGGGTGTGCAATCATTTGAATCTTTTAGAAAAGAAGAGTTTACGCTGAAAGCTATGTTGATGTGGGAAATTCATGATTTTCCAACTTATGGGACATTATCCGGTTGTGTAGTACATGGTTATTTGGGGTGTCCTATGTATGGAGAGGAGACTGAATCTCTTCGTCTATCCTTTAGCTCAAAAAATGTATACCATTTCCATAGGAGGTTTTTACCCCCGACTCATAGTTTTAGATTTGAGAAAGGTTCCAATTTTTTATTGGGCGGGCTTGAACATAGGTTACCGTCGAGACAACTTTCGGGTTCAGAAATTAAAAGTAAATCTTATGAATGTGACACTAATATTCCAGGTAAGAATCCCAAATTTAAGAATGTCAAGCACAAGAAGACCCCAACTGGGAATGAAACTGAGACAAGAAAGGCATGGTCTAGGAGGCCAATTTTATTTGCCTTGCCTTATTGGAAGAATAACCCGGTGCGCCATGTATTGGATGTAATGCATGCAGAGAAGAACTTCGCTGAACATATTGTGGGTACTTGCCTTGGGGGGAGTCATTTGAAGGATGGAGAAAATGCACGAAAAGTCCTTAAATCGTTAAAACTTAAGCCACAACTATGGTTGAAAGAAGATAGTAGGGGAAGGACAATAATTCCCCCTGGTTCGTTTACTTTGACGAGTGGGGAAAGGAAGGTGCTTTTATACACAATATATAATTTGAAGGGCCCATCTACTTTTTCGTCCAACTTGCAAATGATTGTGAATTATGCTACTCATGATTTACATAAGTGTAAGTCCCACGATTGGCATGTGATCATGCAATTGGTTCCTCTATTGTTTAAGCACTATTTCTCCAAGCACAAGGATTTGCGAAGGACTATTATGCAAATTAGTATTACCTTCTCACTCTTGTGTGAGAAGGTAGTCAATCGAGAACACATAGTGGCCGCAAAATTAGCGGTGACCGAAGCGATTTGTGTGTTGGAGAAGTACTTTCCCTCAGCATTATTTGACATAAGTGTTCACTTGTTGGTACACCTATGCGACGAGGCACTTCTTTGTGGTCCAGTTAGATATCGGTGGATGTATCCACTTGAAAGATTGATGATTTTTTTTAAAGATTATGTCAAGAATACGCGATACATTGCGGGATCAATTGTAAAGGAAAACATAACCGTGGAGTCATCAATATATACTCGGGAATATATACCTGACTCGACTAGCGTTGATGACACTGATGAGTTCGTCGATGATGGTGGTCATGTGATGGGAAAACGAGTGAAATTAACGAGTTTGCAACATGAACAAGTAGCTCGTTATCTATTTGACACACATGAAGATGTCGAAGAATGGAAAAAGTAAGTTTCGATTATTATAATGTTTAACATTATTTTAGATTATTTTATACATGATTAATTTTGTAATATGCAGAAAATATGAAGCCTGTGAGAATAATAAAAGACGAAAAACAATGGTACAATCAGATAGCGAATTTAGGTTGTGGTTGACACAAGAGGTAATTATAATTAAAATGGCCATTATATAATGTTACATTACACTCAAATTTTACAACTAATATAACTAATTTATCTAAATTCTCAGCTCTTAAAGACGGGTGATGCGACATCAAGGCTTGCTCGTCTAGCCACTGGACCCTTGTTCGTGGAACAAGAGTACAAAAAGTATCGATTGAACGGTTACATTTTCGACGCTAAAGAGTACGAGGAAAGTATAAATGTACAAAACTCGGGCATTTCATACAAGGCTCTTACTTTCTTTCGAGCGAGCGTAAAAGATAAAAACCTCGTTGAAGCTGAAATGACTTACTATGGTGTAATCCGAAATATATTTGAACTGGATTATATAAGCTTAAAAGAGGTTGTATTTTACTGTGACTGAGTAAGAGTTGAGGATAAAAATTCTTGTAAAGTTGATCCTGTCACCAGTTTGATCATGGTTGACTTGTCCAAGTTGAAGAGCAATGACCACGTGAGCGATGAGCCGTTTGTTTGTGCATTTCAAAAGGTTAACCAAGTGTTTTACTCAAAGTATATCAACAACGAGCCGTGTTCAATTTTCCAACACGCGCCAAAACGTCTATATAGTAGTGTGGATGACTTGGCTGCTCCTACCGAATATCAATCCACTTTTTATGATAACCTGAATTTTAAATAATTTTTCAATTTGTAATAAATATTCCAATTTGTACTGAAATATTCCAATGCGTTTGGACAGTTTGGAACTGCATAATTTCTGTGTAATATTTTTAGTGGCTTAAAGTTGTTACTTTTGGAGGAACCTTCTATTATAAATTGAATTTGAAATTGAAATTTAAGTTTTGTTTATACTAATCCATGGATATACGCTTCTTACCTTTAATAGGTGATTAATACATAGTTATTTGGGGTGTCCTATTTGTGGAGAGGAGACTGAATCTCTTCGTCTATCCTTTAGCTAAAAAAATAAAGCGAGAATTCCCTTCATATCCGAACACTAAGAAATGCCATAATCCTATGGAGTGATGCTCTGCAAATTCCTTTCAACCGTTGTGTAGCCAAATATCACCAGTTGAAGTTGTCAATTCCACTTTCCATACCCCACCACTTGAAACCTCTAGCAAAACATGGGAAAATATGGAAAGTGGAATTGACAACTTCAACTAGTGATGTTTGGCTACACAATGGTTGGAAGGAATTTGCAGAGCATAACTATATAGGATTATGTCATTTCTTAGTGTTCAAATATGAAGGGAATTATATTTGACACGATTTTCAGGGGTACATTAGTTGGAAGGAGGTTCCATATGAGCTCAAGTTAGCTGTTTGGGTGGCACTAGAGGTAATGTATTTATATTTATATTTATATGAATATTTCAATTTCAATTTCGATTTTGATTTCGATTTCGATTTCAATTTCATTTTATATTTACATTATATTATTCTGATTTAAATTTTCTTGTTGTTAGCCCACCCCTAATGATAATCCTGGCTCCGCTTAGTTATGCCACATGTTTATTTAAGCTTCTTCGAAGGATTTCCAACGTAAAATCTCTTTCATTATAATGTTCTACCATGTTGGTAAGGTATAATATCTCTGTTATTGTTGCTTGCATAAATGACTATATTTTTTAGATTTATTACTTTTCAATTAATTTATAAAATCTCTCTTGTGCAGTGTCTTGTAGTGGCTGATTCTTATAGTGGAACTAGAACTGGAAATTGGTGCTAGATTTTCTCAAAAGTTGTCCTCTTCCAGAGGTTCTTATCTTTGAGATACGTCAAGGGTTCATAACATCACTTCCATCTAAATAGTTTATAGATTTAAGATAATTGATGGTGATGTTGTTTCTTCTTATATTAGGGTTTTTCATTTTGTTGTGAACAAATCGGGACATCGTGGTTGGAATGGTATGTACCTGATTGTTTGAGATCACACCTAAAAA
The DNA here is from genome assembly GCA_949130495.1 of Sambucus nigra. Classification (NCBI taxonomy): domain Eukaryota; kingdom Viridiplantae; phylum Streptophyta; class Magnoliopsida; order Dipsacales; family Adoxaceae; genus Sambucus; species Sambucus nigra. Next base: position 371,233,322 of record OX422212.1, read on the forward strand.
CAATCGAAATTACGGGATTGGGGTCGAACAATGGAGTTGAACAGTTGAGGTACGTTGTGGAGAATGCCAAAGTTTTGGAGAAGACTATAATAAAGATGAAGGGTGGTGTTGAACAATTAAAGCTTCCAAAGTGTTCAAAAAACATGATTAGTAAAATAAGTAAATTAATAAGAACATTGAAACGGTAAAAATATAGCATGACGCGAAGTTGTCCCGTTTGCATATTGTTTATATTTTGAATGTATATTTGAATTATATCTAGTTTATTTGGATACATGATGTTTGAACAAGTACAACGTTTCTATAACAGGTACAAATATACTGCTGGGCAGTGGCAATGGCTAGACCTGTCAAAATACACGATAACCCGTTAACACGACACGACCCGACACGAAATTATAAGTTAATGGGTTTACCCTTATTGGGTTTGGGTCATTAACGGGTTGACACGGTAGACCCGTTAACACTAACGGTTCGGGTTTGGAAATTTACCTGTACCCGTTTTAACCCGTTTCTACCCGTTAACACCCGTTAACACTAACGGGTACTATAGGGTCACCCAACCCGTACCCAATAACAATAACCATTAAAACCCATTATTTCTAAATCTTTAAAGACTAACGGGTGCTATAGGGTCACCCAATCTATACCCAATAAAAATTACAATTAAAACCCATTATTTTTAAAGTATTGAAGACTAACGGGTATTATAGGGTCACCCAACCCGTTACCCATTTCGACCCAAAATGATTCGTTAATATTAACGGGTGTTAACGGTTTGGGTCGTGTACCCGTTAATATTAACGGGTCGTGTTTGGGTATTGTTATTAGACCCGTTAGGCTTAACGGGTCGTGTATGGGTTAGGGTGTTTTGGCCCGTAACCCGTAACCCGTACACGACCCAAACCGACCCGTTGACAGGTCTAGCAGTGGCCATACTGCCCAATAATTTTTTTTCAACTCTGTCCAGAATTGTCACGGTCAGGGACCGTGACATCATCATGACAATTCTAACGAGCTTGTCACGGTCAATGATCGTGACATGACCGTGACAAAAAAAAGTTGTCTCGCCCATAATTCTCACGGTCATTGAGCTTGACAAGTTAAACTTGTCAAGGTCAATGACCGTGATAATTCGACAGATTTGGTGTAGTGTGGTGATAGTGATGTGGATGGGAAACCCACTAAAACCTCACTCAAGGAGGTGGAAGAAGAGGAGTAAATGTTGAAGGCCACTGGGTTATGGAGTTTGGAAAGAGAAATAAAGAAAATTACGGAAAGAGAAAGCTTTCTTTAGCTCTGCAAATCGCAAGGGTTTCTTTTCTCTATCTAAATACAAAGGAAACTAGTATTGGAATTTTAAAAAAGACCGGAATAGGGATATTTATAGGGCATAGGAATGCATGCCTCACGGTTCAAAAGCAGAGATAATCATTAGCCAAATCATTGAAAAGACTTATCCTTGTAACACATGTCTTCTCGGGACACTGAAAGATTCCCTAAGAACGACTCCTGTAACAGAGCATTAAATGTTCACAAAAAAAGAAATGATGATTTCAGAAGGAGTCTCCTTGAATTCCTACAAGATTCCTTTTAGTATAAAACTCTTCATTTTTACCCAAAAAGAACATCTTCGTACGAGGGGGATAATGTAAAAGGGTACTCATCCAGGCTCCTCGTGAAAGTTGACTTGGTGCGAGTAGGCCGAAGGCCCAAATATATTAATGATGGGTGAGCAAGTTCATAATGGGAATAAATATTATTGGGTGAGCAAATTCAAATCCAGGGCAATAAAACATTGGGAGAGCAGGTACAAATAACGAGCAAGCCCAAAATTAGGACAAAACATTATTAGACGAGCAAGTCCAAAGTAACAAGATAAGGAAAATCAAGGAGTAATGGGTGAGCAAGACCAAGATAAGAGCAAATCACACTACACTAAAAACAATAATTTGACATGGTTTAAAACTGTGCCAGATCAAATCTGGCACGGTTTTGAATTGTGCTAGAGTCAAGTGTTCCAAAATGGCCATTTTTTTCTGGCACAGCTTAAAAGTGTGCCAGATTTGACCAAACAAGAATACTTCTAGCACACTTTAAAAGTGTGCCAAAATTTGATATTTCTGGCACGCTTTTGGCACACTTTATAACTGTGCCAGATCGAGTACATTTTGATATTCTTTTGGCACAGTTAAAAATCATGCCAAAAATTGATACACTTTTGGCACGATTTTGAACTGTGCCAAATTTTTTGGATCAAAGAAAAAAAATTAATTATTTAAAAACAAGAAAATTCACAAATTGCGAATCCTGAAAGTTGTTGATAAACTAATGTATATACAAACTTCAAAATATTACAAGTAATAATAGTTCACAAACAAAAAAATTGGGTAGACTTTTCTTTATTTTTTGGAAATTCTAAAACGTGCTAATATAATACCTGCGTAATGTAAAGCCCGCATGGCCATAAAATATAATAGTAAAATTACAAAATCCCGTACGACCATAACGCAAAAAAATAGAATCCTGAATATTAATGACATTAAGTAAATAATCCCCTCGTTGTAAACCATTGACTTCATGTGTTCCACGTCGATAAAAGCTAACGACAAAATGTTATCCTGCAAAAAAATAAGATATAAAAGGAGATGATATCAGTAATCGAGTAATTTAAAAAAAAATCTTATTCAAGCTGAAAATTTGCATATACAAACTAAAATTATTATTGTATTCACGAATTGAATATCTCGTGACTGCGTGGTCAGCTCCTACGAGTTACATTAGTCCCATGCGAGGTGTTAGTGCCTCTTACGGGGCCGTTTGGGGTCTGGTTTAAGTTTTCACCCTTCAACATCTTTTTTTAAGCCTAATCTTGATATTTTCTAATTATCGTCATATTCTTAAACCGATAGACCCGTGACTATGCGGTCAATTCCTACGAGTTACATTAGTCACGTGCAAGGTGTTTGTGCCTCTTACGGGGCCGTTTGGGGGTTGGTTTAGGTTTTCACCCTTTAACGGCTTATTTTTAAGCCTAATCTAGATATTTTCAAATTATCGTCATATTCTCAAATCGGGAGAACCGTGACAACACGATTAGTTCCTACAAGTTACGTTGGTCTCGTGCGAGGTGTTCGTGCCACTTACGAGACCGTTTGGGAGCTGGTTTGGGTTTTTACCCTTTAACAGCATGTTTTTAAGCCAAATCTAAATATTTTCAAATTATCATCATATTCTCAAATCGAGAGACCCGCGATTATGTGGTCAATTCTTACGAGTGACATTGATCCCGTACGAGGTGTTCGTTTCTCTTACGGGGCCATTTGGGGACTAGTTTAAGTTTTCACCCACTAATAGCATGTTTTTAAGCAAAAGTCTAGATATTTTCAAATTATCATCGTATTCTCAAACCATATGTGCGAGGTGTTAATGCCTCTTACATAACCGTTTGGGAATCGGTTTGAGTTTGGACCCTCAAATCGCATATTTTTAAGAATAATCTAAATATTTTTAAATTATCATCATATTCTCAAATCAGGTGCCCCGTGATTACATGGTTACTTCCTACAAGTTACATTGGTCCCGTGCGAGGTGTTCGTGCCTCTTACGGGGCTGTTTAGGATCTGATTTGAGTTTTCACCCTTAACGGCTTGTTTTAAACCTAATATATATATATATTTTCAAATTATCGTCATATTCTCAAACCGAGAGACCCGCAACTATGCTGTAAATTCCTATGAGTTACATTGGCCCAGTGCGAGGTGTTCGTGCCTCTTACGGTGCCATTTGGTGTCTAGTTTGGGTTTTCACCCACTAACATCATGTTTTTAAGCCAAAGTCTAAATATTTTTAAATTATCATAGTATTTTCAAATCATATGTCCTATGACTATACGATCAGTTCCTACGAGTTACATTCATCCCGTGCGAGGTGTTGGTGCCTCTTATAGGACCGTTTGGGGTCTGGTTTGAGTTTTCACCCTCAAACCACACATTTTTAAGACGAATCTAAATATTTTAAAATTATCGTCATATTCTCAAACCAGGAGATTTGTGACTACACGGTCAGTTCCTACAAGTTATATTGCTCCCGTGCGAGGTGTTCGTGCCTCTTACGGGACCGTTTGGGAGCTAGTTTGGGTTTTCACCCTTTAATGGCTTGTTTTTAAGCTTAATCTAGATATTTTCAAATTATCGTCATATTCTCAAATCAAGAGACCCGTGCTATGCGCTCAATTCTTGTGAGTTACCTTGGCCCCGTACGAGGTGTTTGTGCCTCGTACGGGGCCATTTGGGGACTAGTTTAGGTTTTCACCCACTAATGATATGATTTTAAACTAAAGTTTAGATATTTCTAAATTATCATCATATTCTCAAACCATATGTTCCGTGACTACACGGTCAGTTCCTATGAGTTACATTGGCCCCGTTAGAAGTGTCAGTGCCTTTTACGAGGCCGTTTGGGGGCTAGTTTGAGTTTTCACCCTCAAACGATATGTTTTTAAGATTAATATAAATATTTTTAAATTATCATCATATTCTCAAACCGGGAGAACCATGACTACACGATCAGTTCCTATAAGTTACACTGGTCCCGTGCGAGGTGTTCGTGCCTCTTACGGGGCTGTTTGAGGGATGGTTTGGGTTTTAACCCTTTAACGACTTGTTTTTAAGCTTAATCTAGATATTTGTAAATTATCATCATATTCTGAAATCGAGAGACCCACGACTACGCTGTCAATTCCAATGAGTTACATGTGTTCATGCCTCTTACGGGGCCGTTTGGGGGCTGGTTTGGGTTTTCACCCTTTAGCGGCTTGTTTTAAAGCTTAATCTAGATATTTTTAAATTATCATCATATTCTCAAACTGAGAGACCCGCGACTACGCGGTCAATTCCTACGAGTTATATTGGCCCCATGTGAGGTGTTCGTGCCTCTTACGGGGCCGTTTGGGTTTTCACCCTTTAACGGAATGTTTTTAAGCTTAATCTAGATATTTTTAAATTATCATTATATTCTCAAACTGAGGAACCCATGACTATGCGGTCAATACCTACGAGTTACATTGTCCCCGTTCGAGGTGTTTATGCCTCTTACGCGGCCATTTGGTGTCGATATCGAAGTGCTCGTGCCTCTTTTTAAAAGGATTGTGAGATATAATGAGTGGAATTTTGAGTAATGATATAGGGTTTATTGACCACCCCTATGAAAATCTAAATACGATTATGTTATCTTGTAGAAATAAAAAACTAGTTTTATTCTTCCTATATTATTTTGGGTGCTATGTGTTATGATGACAAATGAGGCCCTAATTCAAGTTGAAATATAAGCACAAATATGAGAATTTCTATGCTACTCTCATCGATTTATGTGTATATGGTATACCGTTGAACCCCCAAGTGTAGGTAGACCATAATGAACCACATACTCAGAATCCACGATTCCAACATTTTTAGTTGTATTACCGTGTAAAAAAATGTTATATAATTGTTATATATAACAGTTATATATATAATTGTTATATATAACAGTTATATAACTGTTATATCCTTCCCTTCTTCGACCCCTTTTTCTTACCCGAGTTCTCATCCTTCTTTTTCTCCCCTTTCACCTCCAACTCACCACCACTTTCCACACTATCCTTAATCCCCGTTAAATTATCGTCATAAAGTTTATATGAGCCTAACCATATATGTGTACCTCACAAGAAATAACTGTTATATTTACAAATTTTTACCTTAGAGGGAAGTACTTCGAAACAAGGTGGCGCAGGTGTAATAATATTACTATATTCCATATTTAATATTTATTTGCACATGTAGTAGATATTTACCATCTCTGCACAAGTATTAGATATTTACTGCATGTTTTATAATGGGACCTATTGGAGTAGAAATATTTTCTAATGGGACCAATTAAAAAAAAGTAGGACCTATTTACCTACATACCTAAAAAACGGTACCTATTGGTAAAAATTCCAAAAAAATTCAAACTTGAAAACCATCCCACAATATTTGCACAACAACACATATATGTGAATTTGTAGAAGACTAGAAGTTCAAACCTTAATCCTATCGGTTTCCCATTTGTTTAGATTCTTCTCCTCCCACGTGCCAGCCTATAAGAAGTAAAATATAGTCAACGACTTGAGAACATAACCAAATTGATAAATGTGAAACTTGTAGAATAAAATGACAACCACATACCCATAGTAAAATCTCTGGATGACTAATATTCGTCAACACATATTGATTGAGAACGAATAGAGATGCATAACCCAATCAGCTGTATCACAATTGAGCATTTATTCAACTCTTAGAGATTGTTTTGCTCAATTGCGTACAATGCTGCTCAGTGAGTTTAATATATAATCCTAAGAAAAGAATTTGAAATTAAAATAGGATGGTATAATGCCTCACTTTTTCCAAAGTAACTATCCCATGCGAGATTTCCATTTGTCATATTTGTGCAATGTCACCATTTGTATTTCAAACTTACCCTTGAGAAACCAGTGCTCTTGTGACATAGTATGTGCACAAATACTTCTTTGGTCAGATTACTCATCTACAACTATATAGAAAAGATAAGAACGGAATCAAACACACTACAAATAACATATAAGTATGGTTCTCTAGATAACATATGTTTCTTCCAATGTATCAAATGACAATATAAATTCATACGGTAAGTTCACTATTTTCATGAATTGGGGATTCGGTGAGTTTATATAAATAGTAAAATTTGAATAACCCAACCTGTTTCATATCCTCCTTATAATCACTGAGGTTAAAATTGATGTCTGTATCATCATTGCGAAACATAATTGAAGTTTGATCTTACGCTCTGTTTGATCATCATTTAAGTTATTATTAACAACAAGACATTTTTTAAAATGATTACTACAATCTATGAAGATGACCCAAGTGGCAATGAATATGGAATGTTATCTTTATTATATGAGGCCCTTTAAACTATTGGTTCAGAAATTCAGCATCGTCTAGCCCTTTAACCAATATCTTCTTTATATGACCCCAAAAGGTTTATTCTTGAGGAGATGGAAAAATTATTAACAAGACAATCTAGAGTTCTTTATCTTACTCAAGTCATCGATGTCACTAGTTACTTAATTATTTAGAGTAACACAAAAAATATGACTGATGGTGCGAGAATCAGTGTGGATAATCACTGACTCTGTTTTCGTCTCTATGCGTGTGTTTTAGTGGAAATAGATCATGATAATTATTTATCAAAGTTCATTGTTATTGAACGATAATTTAGGAGGGGGGTTATATCATTGTTAAATATGAAAATGTCCCTTGTAAGTGTATCAAATGTGGAGGAATTGGGAATTTGGACTTATCCTACAAAGCTTAAATGCCCATGCCCAATTTATGGACCAGTAGGTGTCCATCTCTGGGTTAGTTCAGTGTTCATTCCATCTCTGATCAATCGTTGTTTATCTCTGGATGGTTTAATGGTATCCTTGGCAGGATAATTAGCTAGGGAAACCTATTTTTGAAGATCTGAACATTGGTACTCAATAGCATAATTATTTAACAGCTACAGTTTCTAATCTTATATTGAATGGTAAGTGGGAGATCCCACCATGTATGAGCTCTGACTTCCCTCTCCTATATCATAGGATTGCCAATGAATACCTTCTTATTCACAATAAGGAGGACCAAATTATTTGAGAAACCTCCAATACAAATGATTTATTATTTGCGAAATCCTACAATTGTGTCAAGAAACATACTCCTATCACTGACATTTTTAAATGAATTTGGAAAAACTGAGCCCCCCCCTAAAATCTCAATTCTCTCTTGGAAATATATTCATAGTAGTCTGCCCATTGATGATTAGCTCAAAATCTATGGCATTCCATCTGTTTTTAATAGGACTAATAACAATATTTGATAACACTAGTAACAATATTTTGTGCTCTAGTTCTTATGTATGATTTGAAGCAAAAAACTCGTCTATTTAATAATAATAAGTTAACACTTCACTTAATTACAGTATAGTATATGTAGAAACAATGGATTACTCAAATGTACCAATGATGATGATGATGATGACTTCCTAGAAAGAACATAATCAACGATTCTTGAATGAAATTTCACAAAATCATGATTGTGATTGAAACGAGTGCATGATACGTGAAGAAACAAGCAATTATTTCTATCATGAATAAAAAACAATTGACTATGGAAATGAAAATCAGGAGTTAAAAGAGATAATTCTCTCACTTAATGGGAGTTCCAATTTTATACAAAAAAAGAGTAAAAATTTAGGAACTTATCTAAAATCAGACAGAACATAGCTTTGCATACATGAGACAGTCAATATATTAGTATGATGTGTGAGAGTTATAAGTTGTTATTTAAATGTCCTCCAAATAGTTTTAAAATAAAGGGTCGAGATAAATTAGTAGTCTCTAACGCTATGTCCTACCAGAATTATTTTATTTTCTTACCATAAATAAACCAAAAGTAATAGAAGCTTGATTGACTTCATATATTGCTCCAAAATATTTTCCAATATAATCATAGGATCAAGAGATAATACAAAATGTTAGATAAATAGGTTGTGTGATATCAAAGAACTAATGCTTCACTAAGGCCTTAATAGGATTACACTAAATTCATTCATGCAAGTAGTAATGGATACAAGAAGGCATGGGTATTTCTATTCAAAGCGTATCTCTGGACCAAATTCAAACGGTACACCCACTTGTCAATTCAAGCTAACCCCATTTACAACACAACTTCACAATTTGTAGTAAATAAGGGGCGGGCACATTCTTTTGACACATATGTAATTAGTTTGGATTTGGTTCTAGTTTTTGGTACGAGTAGAATTATTCATAAGGCATATGTGTAAAGTAATAAAGCATAGCACATTGAAATTACTTTTTTGAATCTCAAACTCCACCGGTACCAAAACGAAACTCAAATCAATCTGACTAGAAACCCTAATTAAAACCCAAATTGACCCAAGTAGAAACCATAAATAATCATGATAGAAACCCTAATTTAAACCCAAATTTATCCAAGTCGAAACCCTCATTGCAACACCCTCAAATATTCCATATTGCAATCACATAAACAAAGTAGAGCCCCTAGGTTCACACACCCTTTAAATAATGAACATCTTAGACCTTAAATCACGAACCTCATACAAAACATCAACAAAAATTCACCTGAAACCCATATATATATATATATATATATATATATATATATATATATAGAGAGAGAGAGAGAGAGAGAGAGAGATTCTAGGTGTGTAATGTGGTGGAGAAGATGTGACGAAAAATGGTTGGTGAGAGAGAGTGATAGGAAGAGATAGGGCAGACGCGATAGTGAGGGGAGAAGAGAGGGTAATCACGAGAGGGGGTTTGAGCGAAAATGGTTATTGTTCTCTAAAGAATTTGGAGGATTAATAGTTTTTTAAAGTATTTATATCTTAGTTAAGTGTGCTCAATTTTGGCACACTTTTAAACAGTGCCAAATTTTGGCACGATTTTAAAGAGTGCCAGATTGTTATTAAACCGTGCTAGAATTTGACACAGTTTTAATCTGTGCCAGAATTTTAATATCAAGGTGTGCCAAATTGCTATTTTTGGTGTAATGCCAATGATAAATGAGCAAGTACAAAAACCGAGAGAAAGGCAAAAGAAGCAAAGCTAGTGAGGGGGTTCTTTGTGAGTGACCCCGAGGCAGCAAGGGGGTGATATGCGAGCAACCCCAACTCTATGCTAGAATGATGTTTCCATAAATGAATATTTGCTACAACTTTCATCATTTTGTGCACAAGAGTTCATCGCAAGAAATCTTAACCGAGCGAGAAGGGCTCGAGCAGATGGCATGTTGGGATCCTTTGATAGTTTTAGTTTGGAGGTTGAGAGACAAGTCTTGTTGATAAAGCTAAGGCTCAACAACTTCAGTACCCTTGTAAAGAGAGAATACTAAGAGAAAGGACCCGAGAGGTCACTCACACACTCACAAACACTTACACATCTCATATTTAGTAAATTAGGTGAGTACTCAAGGCACTGCTCGAAAAGTCATTTTGAAAATCAGTTGGACGAGTGGCGTTCTAGGTTGCTCACAAGTCCTTAAAATTATTTACCAAGTAACCATTTGAAATATTCATAAAATTGTACTTTTTGACATCGTGCCCGACATATTTGCTTTTTGACTTTGGTTGTACCAGATGTTGCTTGTCAGAGTGGACAACGACAAATAGTAAAATAGGATAAAAAATACCACTCCGGTATTGTCGTAAGGGGATATCCCTTTTGCACACACGCCATATTAGCCCTAATATTTAGCTATAAATAGAGCACCTGGGCCAAGTCAAAATCAGAACACTATTGAAGCATTATTACTCTGCACAAATTTTCACGAAAAGTATTCTCTCCCTTCTCTCCCCTAAGTACTTGAAGTGCTTATCTCTTCACGCTTAAGGAATTATCACTCTCAAGTGATTCCATTATTTTTGTTCTTACTGAAAATCTTATATTCAATCATTATCTTCCTCATATTATAATCATAAAATTGTCATTATATTACAAAAGTTAGTTTTAACTTACTTGTTGCTCTTGAATCTTTGAACACCTTGAAAGATGTTTTCATTGGAGTGGGTTATGCCTCACCCTTCCAGATTATTCATAGGCCCTAATGTCATTACCCACTTACAATATAAAATATGATAAATTATAAATGTTGGCTCGATTAGACCCTTTTAGATCATCTCCATGACATTAGAGCATTTGCTCCACCAAAATGCTCTAATGTTATCTTGATCCCTCAATAAACCTTGGTTGTCCTGAGTCATTCAACATATGTGACCTTCCTCGAAGACCAAATGTTGTGGTAAATAAGTTCACATGTTAGTTTGGGAGTCGTGGGATATAATTTTACATATTCCCCCGACAACGAGCTTCAACAGCATTTCATCAGTCGCCCCAAATTTTCTTCAGCCATTTCCTCCAAAATTTATAAAGTATCCATATTTACGATCTCGAGGAGGTGTATTCATTGACATTGCATCGACTTTCATGGCGCGTCGTCCTTCTCGTGCGTGAGCGAGCATGCAATTGATGATTTTCGATTTCCAGATAATGCATACATTATATTTCCCCCTCTATTGCATAATATTCGGAGACACATTAGTCACACTGGGACTTAAAAAATGAGTTACATGCACCTTTTAATTTAATTTATTTTATGTACGTTTCATTTTATATTGGTTGTTTTAAAATTTTAATAGGTTGGTTAGTTAGTAAATTAATTTAATAAGTTAATTTATTGAATTATTTAGTCATTTAATAAGTTTGTTGAATGATAAAATTTATAATAAATAACTAAATTATAACTTCTTTAATTATAGATTATCAATGACGTAAAGCTTCTTTATACGACGAGATCGGTTTATTTGTGGTGGTTTGTTATGTCAAAGCATGGTTTCGTTGGGCATTTATCATTCAGTATATCTAGCTCAGTATTTTGGCCTCATTATTATTATTATTATTATTATTATTATTATTATTATTATTATTATTATTATTATTATTATTATTATTATTATTATTATTATGCATGACATCGAGATGGACCGAGACCTTATTTTGGCACCGCTTGAAATGTGGTGGGACACAATGCACACATTTCACTTTCTGCACGAGGAGATAGAGTTCATGCCTTTCTATTTTAACTTTCTGACGGGTTTGAAGGTAGGGCAATGACATATCATTTCATTTGATTGGGAGACCGAGACCTTTGTTTATGCGAGGAAGTATATCCCTAATCTCGAGGACAATTGTGGCTACTCTATTCAATTGAGATATTTTAAAAAATCTAAAGCCGAGGCTAGGGATGACCTGGTAGCCGATGATCGTATGGGTTACATTCGAACTTTTTTTATTGTACACTCTAGGCCAGTTATTGTTTATAATTGACAATGATTCCATCCGAGTATGTTAGATATCACCGTTATTTCACCTAAATCATTTGAGTGGCTTTGATTATGGAGGAACCAACATGACACATCAATGTACCTGATTGGATGTGGCATCGTCATGGGTGAACGGATCCACCTGGATCATTCAAGTAACTTTCATTTAGTAGATTTCATTTAATTAATTTCATTTGTATCCATATTGATTTCATTAAATTCAACCATCATTATTAATTTTGGTGGTTCCAGTACATGATAATAAGTTTTTTGGGTATATCATTGTTTTCAAAAGCCACTCTCAAAATTCCCTTGAGTAACTATAAAACTTGTCTAAAAATAACTCATATTGCGGTAAGTACGGGTATCAATCCAACTTCCATGGTGATACTTGCAATTTCAAATTTTTTTATTAAAATCTTTTTTTTAAAACAATTTCAAGGGAGAATGAACTAATAAATGCTAAAAATTATGAAATAACTAAATAAGGAAAACTAATGCAATCGAGTGTGAAATGTGTGAGAAGGTCAAGAGATGGGATTACACTGCATTTTTAATTCTTTTAATTTCTCAATTTATTAATTTAAAATATTTCGAGATAATATTAAATCGATAATCTAACTCTCGTTAAAATTATAAATTTAATAAAATCTTTTTCAAAAAATTATTTTAAAAATGTCATACGATGAAAAATTAGGATTACACTATTTTTCAGAAAATTACCCGCTATGATCAATTTAACGAAAACAATATCAATCCTCAAATTTCAACACCGAATTAATATTCAAATATAGGAAAAACCTATCTCTAGTTCGATTCCTAAATTCAAACATTAATTTGTTCAAATAATTTACTAACTCTCGTTACATAAATTAATTGGTGACAGTTAAAATTAATTTACCCACAAATATAAAATTAATGAAACCAATTAATTAAATTAACATCATTCGCACTGCATCCCACTCCTTGAACGGGGTGTTTAGCAAAACATTCTCATGTTAGAATAAACAAGATTCAATAATATAGCAAGAATGAAAAGGAAAGGGAAAGAAATTCAATATGCAAAATTTCCTTGTCGAACTTGTTCATGAAAGTGCGTCTCAATCTTCTCACAAATCCGACACTTGATTACACCAAAAAGAATAAAAATAAACCTACAAATTTATTCTAAACTAAATTATTTTTTTTTGTATTTTTCTGAATTTTTTTATGTACCTAGTATGTACATAATATACACACTATTTCTCTCTCTATGCATCTCCTTTTTTTTTTCTTCTGTTGAGAGTCTTCGTCCAGATCTTTATGTGAGAGTCCTCTTTGATTTATACCCCACAATTCCTTATTTAATTGGAGAGATTTTTGTGTGATTTCTTTTGGATAATGATAATTACAAGGTATTTTGGAAGGGAGCACGTGGGTTTTGGCTGAAGATATGGAGTTCCTATTCTTTTGGAAGTTGGTTTCGTGTTGGGTTTCCGAGTTTGGATGAGGTGTAGAGGTCGGGTTAGGCAGAATTGGGTCGCTGGTTTATGGGTCTGGGACAAAATGGGTCTCGGGTTTTGGGGTGTTTGTTTCCAGGTTAAGGTTACAGATGGGTATTGGCGGTTTGTGGGACGAAGGAGGGGCAGGTCCGGCGGGTTCAGGCGCCAGGGGGTCCAGTATTGGCGACGGATATGGGCTAGCAGGTAGGTGGTTCTGGGTTGGTGGTGGGGGGGGGGGTGGCAGACCGCAGGTAGGGGGTAGGTATGCTGGAGGGTCGGGGAATGTGGCGAGGTCGGCGCTGGGGGTTGGTCTCGCCGACCTGAGTCGTGGTCACTGACGGGTGCTGGGCGTCGGGAAGGTCGGGTTGTGGGGGAGGGGGGATATGGCTGGCTGGTTTAGAGGGTTAGGGGTGGTTTAGGATATGGGGTAAGGTGGTTGAGTGTCATTTGGGTTTTTTTGGATGAGTTTGTTATGCGGGTGAGAGGAGAGAGAGAGAGAGGGGAGGAAGATGATGATGAATAGTGGTGGGGGTGGATTTCGTGTGTGTGAGTGTAGGTGAATAAGGCGGGGATAAGGGATTGTGTGTGTATTTAACTTATGACCCCTAAAAAAATGAACTAAAATAAAACAAAATTTTCACTAAACTAAAAAAATAAAAATCAACTAAAATAAAAATGACACGACACGACACACTATACAAAATCTAAAAAAACTAAAATAAAAACTATAAAAATAAAAACTAGTAACATTAAAAAAATGAAATAATAATAAACTAACTAAAAACTAAGAAAATATAAAAACTAATACACGACGTGCTAAAATTTAAAATATAAAAATCTTAAAAGTATATACATGACTCAATAAAATAAAATAATAAAATAAACCCTAAAAATAAATTGACACAAATAAAATAAAATGGGACAAACTAAACACACACGGTCCGGGACATGTTTAGGTAGGTTTAGGGTACGCTAGGGTACAGGGAAAGGGTGAGCATAATGGGACTCTGACTTCACGGTCTCTTTTGATTTCTTCATTTAATGCTTTTGACCGCTATTGCATCGCAATTGACTAGATTTAGCATCATTTAACATCTCAATTGCGTATTGACGTGAGAAATAAACAAATACGAACATAAGGTCATTTTTAATTAAAACGAGGACTAAACTGCATCTATTCGGAGTATAAAATAGACACTTTTGGGTGCTTATCAGTACCTGCGATGCATGCACCCTTTACTGGACGAGTAATATGCTAACAATGACGCCTTACCATGCATTATACAATGGGTGAGGTAACATGCAGGGTGTCGCAATCCCTCCCTCTGGTGCTTTTGGGGTTTTCCATTTTTATCTCCTTCTCCACCTAGGGGATTGGCGCTTGCACGCGGTGTGGAGAGAGAGAGAGATCTCACGCTCTTTCTAGGAACGCTTTGATCGTCGTCAATGTGGGGTGATATAAAGAGATAGAGTCGCCAGTCTATTTTTCTCAATACAAGCAAAAAAAATATTATCTGATAAGTAGATTTTTTTACGTACGTATAGTCGTTGTCTTCAAAAGCCACTCTAAAAAATTCCCTTGAGTATCGACAAAACTTGTCTAAAATTAACTCGTATTGCGGTAAGTACGGGAATCAATCCAACTTCCAAGGTGAAACAATTAATGTGAAAACGTGCAATTCCAATTTTTTTTAAATATTGTTTTGATTTTTTTTAAAACAATTTTAAGGGAAAAATTAACTAATTAAATGCTAAAATTACTAAATGACTAAATAAAGAATGTAACCGAGTGTGATAAATGTGAGAAGGTCAAGAGATGGGTTTACACCGCATTATCAATTATTTTAATTTCGCAATTTCTCAATTTGAAATATTTTGAGATAATATTAAATCGATAATCTAACTCTCATTAAAATTATAAATTTAATAAAATCTTTTTCAGAAAATTAATTTAAAAATGTCACACGATGAAAAATTAGGACTACACCATTTTAAGAAAATTACCCGCTAGGATCAATTTAACGAAAACAATAACAATCATCAAATTTTAATACTGAATTAATATTCAAATTTTGGAAAAACCTATCTCTAGTTTGATTCCTAAATTCAAACATTAATTTGTTCAATTAATTTACTAACTCTCGTTAAATAAATTAATTGGTGATAATTAAAAATAAATTTACCTAAAAACATAAATTTAATGAAACCAATTAATTAAATTAACATCATTCACAGTGCATCCCACTCATTGAACGAGGTGTTTAGCCAAACATTCTCATGTTAGAATAAACATCATTCAATAATATAGAAAGAATGAAAAGAAAAGGAAAAGAAATTCAATACGCAAAATTCCTTGTCGAACTTGTTCATGAAAGTGCATCTCAATATTCTCACAAATCCAGCACTTGATTACACCAAAAAGAATAAAAACAAACCTACAAATTTATTCTAAGCTAAACTATTTTTTTTTTATTTTTTTGAATTTTTTTCATGACCCTAAACTGTACATAATATACACATTTTTTCTCTGTCTCTCTCTTACGTCTCTCTTTTTGTTTCTGTGTCTGAGAGTTTTTTTAAATGAGATGCTCCTTCTCTTTTATTGACCCATGATCTTTGTTGTTTGGAGGAGATATGGGTGGGATTTCATTTGGATTGGGATTGTATCCGATTTTGTAAGGACATAAATTTCCAATTGAGTCCTTTGTAGTTTTGGCTCAATTCCGGACAAAAACGTTTGAGTCATAGGATAGAGTTATTGACCATCCTTCAAGCCTATGACACTCTAAAGTTGAAGACGTAGCGGCCAAGTTTAAAGCTTCATCAAAATGGCAAGTTTAATGTGCCTCGTTTCTACGTCATCAACATGGTTCCATTACTCCTAAGGTATGAATGTATTTATATATATATATATATATATATATATATATATATATATATATATATATATATATATATATATATATAGGAGCTTGGAACAATTTGTATTGGGTGTATTTTGTTTTTAAAACTGTTGTTTATTTTCAGAAAGATTTTATTAAAACTTTAAAATAAAGTATATAAAGTTTCTGGGCTAAAATCAAATTTTTATACTTTCTGGAAGTTCGTTCGAAATTGTCGTTCGAACGCGTTTGCCAACGAGTTCCCTTATTGGCCACTAGAATGTCGTTTGAAGTGTCATTTGAATGAGAATGATGTTCGAATGAGATTTCCAACGAGATTTCTAACGAGTTCACACTTGAACTTCGTTAGAAGTATCGTTCGAACGAGACTTCGTTCGAACGAAAATCTCGTTCAAACGAGTTTTGGTGAGAACAGCTTATTTGGCAGTTTTGAGCAGTTTTTCCCACTTTCCCACTTCTTTTCCCACTAAATTTTTACCTGATTAATTAAGTGCAGAAACCAACTTTTTATTTTCAACTTTTTCACATCTTCCCATCTCCAAGAGAGAGTTTGAGAGCATAATTCCAAAAGGAAAAAGTTCATTATTTAAGTGTTGTTGTTTTTCAAGAAAAATCTTTTAAACACTTGTTTTACACCCAAAGTTTGTTTATCCAATTTCATCCATATATATATATACTTTTCTTGGACTTTGGCACCGATTTTTTATCTCTACCGTTTGAAGAGAAGTTTGGATTTTCTTCTAAATCCTTCAAAGAAGAAGAAGTTTGTTTTGCTGCGGCATTCTCACATAGTGAAAGGCACCATGTGTGGTTGACGGTGTACCTATGTCTCATTGGTGATTCCAAGATTTCGGTGGTGCTCTAGGGTTGTCGACTAGGTGAAGGTGTTTACAAGAAGACGCACCAAGGCTTGAAAGGGGTCGAGTCGATGAAGTAAGTCATCTTTCTTGTAATTGTAAAACCATACTTAGTGGACTTAAGGATAGGGCCGTACGAGGTTTTTTTCCGTTGTAGGTTTTTCCTCGTACATCGTGGCGTAGTGATTCATTGTTTATTTTATCTTTCGCAAAACTCACCTAGAACGCATGCTTAGGTAAAAAGATAAAATTGGTTTAAAATCACTACTTGTTTAATTTGGTGCTAAAAAGAATTTGGGTAATGTTTATGTTAATTTAATTCAAGTCATCACTTAATTTGATAAAATTAGTTTGGCCTAATTTGGTAATATTGAAAATATGACTTAGGCAAATTTCTAAGACTTGGGTTGAATTAATTTGGTTTAAGTGAAATTTAGATTGTGTGTGTGTTTAATCTTATTTCACTTGGTTTAATTTTAATTTAAAAAGAAATTAAAATTTGTTGTTTAATTGAACCATCAACGCTTCCGCATATCTATAAAAGGAAATTTCTCATTTTGAAGTAAAGAGATTTTAAAATTTGGGGTGGGGTGGGGGGGGGGGCTCGTGCACCAACAAGTGGTATCAGAGCATTGATTCAGAAAAGCTATTGCTTTTCAGATTTTTAAAGGATTTGATTTTGGCTTGATATGGTTGAATGGTTGGGCATTAGGCAACAGGTGGCTCTCGGTTTGAAGGGGTCGGGTAAGGTCTAGTTGGTGATGGGTCAGTATGGATATGGACTCTGCCGAAAATGAGGGATCGCAGGCGGGTCGGGCTGGAGATGCCGACCTGGGTGTGGGCACCAGCGGGTAAGGAGAGTCGACGCCGGTGGGTTGGATAGGAGAGGTTCATCGGATTGTTTGTTGGGATCAAAACCGGAGGTGGAGGCTATGGATGGAGATGGGTCTCGATTTTGGAAGGGGTTGCGTCACCGGGTTGTAGCTGGTGGCATAAGGGGGTCAGTTTTTGGTTCGAATTTTCAATCTCGGTTCAGGGGCTGAAAGGTTGGGGCGATTGAAGTCGAGAGGTAGGGAGGAGAGATAAAGAGTGGGGGAAGATGATGAAGTGGTGGGGGTTGTGTTTGTGAGGGTGTAGGTGAGTTTGGTGAGGGTGAGGGATGTGTTTTAGTGTGTTTAGGTGTATGGGTTTAGGGTGTGAGTGGATTGCGTGTGTTTAATTTGTACCCCTAAAAAGTAACACAACCTAAAAAAAAAACTAAAACTAAAACTAAAATAAAAAACTTAAAATCTGATAAACCTAAAAAAAAAATAACATCTCAAAATAAAAATTAAAAGACAGTAAATAAAAAAATGAAGATGAAAATAAAATAAAAATAAAACTCTATTAAAACTAAAAAAATATAATTCTAATAAAACTAAAATAAAAGAAATTATAATCTAATAAAACTAGAAGATAAATATATAAAAACTAATCCTAATAAAATAAAAATTAAAAACTAAAAACTAATAAAAATAAAAATAAAAATATGCTAATAAAAAAATATGGAAATAAATTCTAAAAATCCTAAATAAATCTAAAATAAATCCTAAAAATAAAATGACTTAAAATAAAAATCTAGAAAAATCTAAAAAGGCATAAACTCAACACACACCGGGCTCGGGGTATGGACTGGGCTCGGTCTAGGCTTAGATTTGGTTCGGAACAAGGTTCGGGATATCGGAACTCTTTTGGGCATGCTTAATGTCGGCTCAGACTTCGCTCTCTCTTTTGATTTCTCTGATGCAAGCTTTTAACCACATGAAAAAGATATGATGGTAAGGTTTTTGAAAAGAGTGTGACTAAAAATTGTCTTCATTTTTCAGAATTTTGATCGCATGTTTTTTTTCTTCGTTTCTATTTTTTTATTGTGATGCATTTTTTTTTTCATAACACAAATGAAGACAATTTTCATGGAAAATTTCAAACACTCTTTTTCTAAAAACTTATGGTAGTGATGGGGAATGACATATGGATGGTAGGGCATACATGGGTAAGGAAAACATGGAATGATAATAGGTGGAGTGAAGGGTAAAAATGGTAAGTGTATGATAAAATTGGTTTAGTGCTCGGGACAAACTACAAGACACATATTTCTTATAACTCGAAGATGATGTCATTCTCAATTACTAAGCCAAATTTGAAAAAATAATGAGACCGTGCAACTATAAGTACGATATCCAAAGACAGTCGAGTCAACTTGTGACTCGGAGATACGTAAAAACCCTCAAAAAGGTGAAAAGATCAAATCTCACGGATTTAAGTCGCCACTAATAACCTTTTAAGGCTCTCTTGATAATATAGTTACTCTTCAACTTTTGATTGTAAACGTGATAGTGTAAAATTGTCGAGTTTAGGAATTCATTGTGCAAGTACGCTTTTAGAGGTATTAATTAATTTAAGATTAAAAGCATAATTTTTGGGTCAAACACAGGTATTTCGAGATTTGTAAAAGAGGGATGATAGACAATTAATGTCATAAAAATTTAAATTTAACTGCACAAAATATTTAAAATCACTTGTTTCTGAAAATTTTCAAAAGAGGTACGATTTTGATAAATTTTCCACCCCCAAACAAAAGAGAACATCGTCCTCGATGTTTAAAACTATATATAAAAATGAAAAGCACGAGGGAGGAAATATATTACCATAATGAACTGCTAATAAAAATGTACCGCATTCTGGAGCATAGATGAAACCTGAAGGACAAATGCAAAGCAAAAATACGTACAAGTCTATAAAGCATGTGAAAATCATTGGTTGGTGTGAAACACCACCCCCAAACAGGATAAGACTCATACTCAGAAATAATGAACAACGGGCTGCCTCCCGGTAGCGCTAAGTTTAACATCTTCAGCCAGACCGAACCAATCTCATCCTAAAGATAAGATCTATGAAAGTGAGTCTCAATCTTCTCACAAATCCAGGACTTGATTACATCAAAAAGAATAAAAACAAACCTACAAATTTATTCTAAACTAAACTAATTTTTTTTGTATTTTTCTGAATTTTTTTCATGACCCTAAACTGTACATAATATACACACTTTTTCTCTCTCTTGCGTCTCTCTTTTTGTTTCTTTACCTGAGAGTTTGTTTTTAAACGGGATGCTCTTTCTCTTTTATTGACCCACGATCTTTGTTGTTTAGAGGAGATATGGGTGGGATTTCATTTGGATTGGGATTGTGTCCGATTTTTAAGGGATTTAATTTTGGCTTGAGATGGTTGAATGGTTGGGAATTAGGCAGTAGGTGGGTCTCGATTTAAAGGGGTCGGGTAAGGTCCGATTGGTGATAGGTCAGTATAGATATAGGCTCTGCCGAAAATGAGGGATCGCAGGCGGGTCGGGTTGGAGCCTCCGGCCTGGGTGTGGGCGCCATCAGATAAAGAGAAAGGAGGGGTTCGTCCGATTATTTGTTGGGATCGAAACTGGAGATGGAGGTTATGGCTGGAGATGGGTCTCGGTTTTGGAAGGGGTTGCATCACCGGGTTGTAGCTAGTGGTATAAGGGGGTCGGTTTTTAGTCCAGGTTTTCGATCTCGGTTTAGGGGCTGAAAGGTTGGGGCAGCTGAAGTCGAGAGGTAGGGTGGTATCAGTGGGTTTTGTTGTTTGGTTATGGGGGTTGAGGTTAGGAGAGAGAGAGTGGGGGGGGGGGGGGGGGGGAGATGATGAAGTGGTGGGGTTTGTGTGTGTGAGGGAGTAGGTGAGTTTGGTGAGGGTGAGGGATGTGTTTTAGTGTGTTTAGGTGTATAGGTTTAGGGTGTGAGTGGGTTGTGTGTGTTTAATTTGTACCCCTAAAAGG
This sequence comes from Sambucus nigra, assembly GCA_949130495.1. Taxonomy (NCBI): domain Eukaryota; kingdom Viridiplantae; phylum Streptophyta; class Magnoliopsida; order Dipsacales; family Adoxaceae; genus Sambucus; species Sambucus nigra. The sequence continues at coordinate 371,254,365 of OX422212.1, forward strand.
TAACACAAGCTAAAAAAAATAAAACTAAAACTAAAATAAAAAACTTAAAATCTAATAAACCTAAAAATAACTAACATCTCAAAATAAAAATTAAAAGACACTAAATAAAAAACTGAAAATGATAATAAAATAAAAATAAATTCTATTAAAACAAAAAAATATAATCCTAATAAAACTAAAATAAAAGAAATTAAAATCTAATAAAACTAGAAAATAAATATATAAAAACTAATAAAAATCAAAATAAAAATACACTGATAAAAATAAAATATAAAAATATGCAAATAAATTCTAAAAATCCTAAATAAATCTAAAATAAATCCTAAAAATAAAATGACTCAAAATAAAAATCTAAGAAAATCTAAAAAGGCACAAACTCAACACACACCAGGCTCGGGGTATGGACTGGGCTCGGTCCAGACTTAGATTTAGTTCGGAACAAGGTTTGGGATATCGAAACTCTTCTGGGCAAGCTCAATGTAGACTTAGACTTCGCGCTCTCCTTTAATTTCTTCGATTCAAGATTTTAATCGCTTTTGTGTCGCAATTGACTGGATTTATCATCATTTAACACTACGACTGCTGATTGACCTACAATATAGATAAATACGAATATAAGGCCATTTTTAATTAAAACGAGTGACTAAAATGCATATTCGGGTTATAAAGTAGACACTTTTGGGTGATTATCATTATCACCTCGAGAGAACGACATTAAAGACAAACTGATGCTTGCAAAACCAATTAGATCAGAGGTTTGGGGGATAAGTTTTGGAATGGGAAGGTGTTAGGCACCCATCCCGCCCTTTCGCTCTCTCATGGGCTTATGTTACTATTTTTCTTAATTTCTCCGTGAAGTCTATGTGCGTGGATATATAAATGAAGATCAAAATAGCTCCATTCACATCATGGAAAAGATGGAGTGAGGTCATCCATAGGAATATTTCCACAATAATAATTAAAAAAATATGATGTGTGCAGTCATCGAGATATTAATCGTTATGATGAAACAATAATATGTGTTAGATAAGACGCAAGTATGAATCACAAGTATTATATATATGACTAATATATGAAAAATATGAAAATAGGGCTCGAGTCTCGAATTTTTGCCCGAGATGCCTATGTAGCCTATAAAGGCATAAAAGTCCACATAGTTCTTATGCAGCATGAGGTGGGGTTTATCCCATAAATTTGAATCATAATTTTATGATATGTGTGTGTAAGAAAAAGGTATTTTTAGTCTTGAGAAAATGTGGTGAATAATCTCGTTAGAATTTATGGGTGTAACCCTCTTTTTCTTGTTTTGGATTTTTTTTAGAGAAAATATATTATGTGCAATATAACTATAAAGGATTGAAGATTAATATGTGTATGATCTAAAGTGAAAGCTAAATTAAGAATTTACATAACTAATGCAAAAATAAAGAAATTTAAAGAGAGAGAAGAATGTTTGGACCTTTTTTGGAAACTTAGAGTTTGATCTTGATTGATGATGAGATTCTTTGAAAGTAAATGAAGAATGCAGGAAGATTTTTGCTAAATTAAGTGTGAAAGTGATGGGAATGAAAGGTGGAGAAAGGTTTCAAACAAGGAAACCCCACTGACTTTAGAAGAATGTTGTTGAGATCACTAAAGTTGATGTTTCTCAGGTGCCCATGGAGGGTGAGCTCATGCTATCTTTATATAGGGTTAGGGGACTTCTGATCGGCATTATCCTAGCCCTTCCTATTGGCAGGTAACCCTAGACACACTCCCGATAGGCAAGGAAATAAACCTATTAATTAACAGTCTCATGCAGATTTTATGAAAAATAGTCGTAAAACGCAATATGTAAGTTCAAATCGTTCATAGCGCATGATATTGGAAAGGTTATTGATAGACCTTTGAGAATCCTTTAGGCCACTCCCGGGTACGGGAGTTGACTTTGGGTCAAACGGGGCTCAGAAGGGCCCGTCGATCCTTTGGACAAGAGACTGTTGGACGACGATAAATCATCCTTCCAAACCATAAGTTCAAATCATTCATGGGATAGACTGTTTGAAAGGTTATGCGGGGCACTTCAATGTTCCAATGAGCTTCGTTCAGTTAGGAGAGTTGACTTTGGTCAAATGGGGCCCGAAAGCGCCCAGTGATCTTTCAGAGCAAAACGGTTCATTCGTCCGTACCGTAAGGCTAATTAGTGCACAAGGCAGACCATTGGAAAGGGTATTGAGTGACCTTATAAGATTTATTCGATTTTATTTGACCTAAAAAGTTAACTTTGGTCAAACGGAGTCCAGGAGAGCCCGATGGCCTTCAGATAAATTTTTAGAGGAAAATGAGTCATTTGTCCGAGCTATTATGCTATTTTGCGCATGGGTTGGACCGTTAGAAAGGTGATTTAGTAACCTTCAGAGATTCATTGATCTTTAGATCTAAGATGAAGTTGATTGGGGTAAAATCGAGGTCCAGGTGCGCTTGGTGGATTCTAAATTAGTTTTCGATCGTAAAATGGCCGATTTTCCTGAACCATTATGCCGATTCGTGCACACAATAGACTGTTAGAAAATGGATTCAGATCCCTTTGAATATTCATTGAGCTTTCGCTTTGACGATGAAGTTGACCTGAGAGTGTCTGATGGCCTCTAGATCAGTACTCAGAGTCCGACCTAAGGTTTGTATTGAATTGGGGAGATGCTAGGGACATAAGGAGATACTCAGGGGGTCCTAGAATGTGGTGTCTATAGATCCCCTCTACTATTGAGTTTGGAATAAGTGAAAGCCAACGAATAGACACCACATGATGCGTTGGGAAAGAGGTCAATTTTGTGGACTAAAGGGATGAGGATGACTGTTTCAGTGGGTTAAGGTCAATTTTGAGGACCTAAGGTAATGTCGGGGATGACCAATTCTTCTAGCCGAGGTCAATTCTGAGGACCAAAAGTTATGGTGACCAATAATGCTGGTCAAGGTCAATTCTGAGGATCGAAAGTAGGGGTGACAGATTCTGTGGGTCGAGGTCAATTTTGAGGACCTAAAGTAGGGGCGACCAATTATACATGTCGAGGCCAATTCTGTGGGCCTTAAGTTGAGGTGATCAATTCAGCAGGTCGAGGCCAATTCTGCAGTCCTTAAGTAGGGACAACCAATTCTACGGGTCGAGGTCAATTATGAGGACCTAAAGTAGGGGCGACCAATTATGGGGGCTGAGGCCAATTTTGCGGGCCTAAGTAGAGGTGAGCAATTCTGTGGGTCGTGGTGAATTCTATGAGCCTAAACTAAAGACGACCAATTATGTGGGTCGAGGCCAATTCTGCGGGTCGAGGCCAATTCTACGGATTGTAAGTGGAGGCGGCCATTTATGTGGGTCGAGGCTAATTTTTTAGTTCTTAAGTTGTACCCGGGGGTTACTCTCTGGGAGGTTTTTTATTTGCCTCTTTTAAGACTCTACTAGGGAAGAGACATCTGTTTGGGGATTACATCTTTTAAGAGGATATAGCCTTAGTCTGGAAAATTCCACTGGGGATTTAGGAGGGTACTCAGTAATCCAACTAGGATAGCATTTGGTTTTGGGTCCCGCTGGGGATTGTGTTTCTCTAGGATGTTACCGATTGGCTTATAGCTCTATTGGGAAGTTGGATTTGGAAGTTCTAATGGGGAAACAATTGATGAATTTAGGTTCTGAGATTTTGCTGGGGAACTATAGTAGACTTCGGGGATGTGATCGTGCCGTTATAAGGTCTAAATTGGGGATAATGATGTAATTTTAATCGATAGGGGATTTCGAGAGTTTGGAAACTACCTTTCTTAGTGAAGAAATGTTACAATATTTATTTAGCAATTTTCAAAAATTTTCGGAGGATTTTTTTATTTTTCTGGCTTTTCCTAGGATTTTTTGTACAAAATATTTAGGGGGTTGCCGAACGGGTGTAACACCCCATGTTTTTATTAATTAATTAATTGGAATATTCGAGAAAAATAAATTTTTGAATTTTATAAATTTTATTGGTTAAATATGTTGGTCATGATTTTAGAAGAATAGAACTTCAAGCGGAATTGAAATTGGAGTTAAAACGTATTTTATATCAATTTTTGGGAGATCGATTGATCGACGCCAGGGGACGATCGATCGACCTAACAGATTTCGTGCACTACAATCTTCTTTTTGACGAGTTTTGCATTTTTAAAACTCTTTAAACCATTTATATAAATGATTTTCGGCGCTAGGTTTTTAAATCTCACATTTTACCAACCCTTGAGTAGCAGACCCTTTACTTTTTCATCATCTTCTTCCTCAAAACCCTAGCCACCATTAAAATTACTTTTCAAGCTCAGTTTTGAAGGACAAATCTAATCTGTCCCAAGTTAGTTCAAGAAGGATTTTTGATCCATTTTTCGAGAGGAACACATATCTAATTAGATTTTTATCAAACTAATCGCAGGCATGTTGACCTTATTCTTTTCCTTTAGTGTTATGTGTCTTGATTGTAGCCTCCATTAAACTCATGTTGTCTGAAATAAGTTATGAATATAAATATTGAAGAGATAAATTTCGGGACTGTTTTGCATGAAAAATTAATGTTACCGAATACTTATAACTTTGTTATTCTTTGAGTTGTGTTGGTGTAGTCAATTTTGCTATGGGCATGTGTATGTAGAGGAGCCTTTTCTTAAAGTAAATTTTGACATTTCATGTGAGAACCCTAGAGAATTAATTATTTCTGCTAGAAAATAATAACTATGATAGGACTTGCATGTAGCGATATTTCTGAAAATCGTAATATTTATGTGTTCTTGGTATCCATTATTTAGATTAAAATTATTTAAATGGGAATTTAGTGATTATGAATGTTGTTATAATTTGTAATTGTGTTACTTTATGGAAATATGATAATATTTCGGAAAGGTTGGGTATTGTAGGTTATTAGTTTCACCCCTTGATATAGTACACTTGTTAGGTATGGGACTAGTTAGTGGGCCTCAGTTGCGATTTATGCTAATTAAGTATGGGAATAGTTAGTGTGAGTCTGTGCGGGTTATATAATTTGGGGTGGGGGTTGATTTTCTATATTATACCTTTGTTACGATAGCCTAGGATTGATATATAGGTGGAGTGAAATTTGATAACCATCCTTTACTTAGGATAGGGTGAATTTGTGTTTTGGGAACCCTTAGTTGGGACTAAGGGGTATTTTGAGGATTTTTACATTGCTTTTAAGGGTGGGGGAAATTAATATGATTAATGAGTATAAAAAATTTTGGAAATTAATATCGTAGGACTAAAACGGATATTAAAAATTTATTGACATCATAATGTGTCTAGGCCGACAGTTTGAACGGGTCAGAGGACGATTTATGTCGTGTCGTGTGTGGAACCTTGTCATATCGCGAGGATCGCATGATAAAAATAGATCATACGACGGACTTGACAAGGGGACGAGTGTTGGATAATTTTCTTCATGGTTAAATTAATTGAATTTAACATTATTGGGAAGGTGGGTTAATTAAAATAATATTGGTGCGACTCTAATAGAAATCTTGCGGATAGTTAGTAATTTATATATGGTGATTCCATTGTTATAGTCGATATATATAACACTATTGTCTGGGTTCAAGGACCCTATTTGAGAGGAGTAGACGATTTACATATTCGGGGCTTTGGCTCTGACACATGCGTTGACTAATATTTTTCAGGATTTATTTGGGAGTTGCTGTATAGGAGTCATTGGAGATCACTTGTAGATGTAGCTGGATTTATTTTATTACTTACTAGTTGGATTTTCTCTTTTCATTCCGTCGTTTTATTTATGAGACTATTTTTGAAGTTATTGGGCCTTTCGGTTCCAAAGTTGTTTTAAGATTTCAGTTGAATTTTATTTATTTAATTATTGAGATATTTGAGATCACATGTGATGGATTTTGATCTCAATTTGGTGTTTTATCAGTTGGGTGTCATTCATATTTGGGTTTGATTAAAATAATTTATCTTGTGGATTAAAATTTTTATATCTCATATCTGTCACATGCTAATGATGATATTTAATTTACTCGCACCTGGCTTAGTTTTGGTGGCAACCGATGCCAGAATTTAACGGGGTGTAACAAATGGTATCAGAGCATGGTCTTAGGTCTCGTAGGTTGTGAGTCCGTTTAACTTTCGTGTTACCGATCTTTGATTTCCTTTATTGATTCGTATTCCTTATGGTAGAAGGTCTATCATACGTGTTAGATGTGTTTCTTGGAGATATGAAGTTTTGGGTTAAGGACGATGTAGTCATTGAGTTTAGAATTAGTAAGCTCGATGTGAGGATCCTTAGAATGGATTATGAAGACAATAATTATTTCAAAGATTTTAGTGTCGATGTTAGGTATCGTATGTATCGATTTTTGATGTTATGATTTAATTGGAGGACGTTAACATTTTGATGACTTTCGGAGATAGGATCGAGAGGTTATTTGTGAGAGCGTGTGATATGCCGTTGTTTTCACAGTTATGAGTATATATATATATATCATTTTGTTGTTCGTGGTGTAGGCGCGCGTACGATTGGATGTATGGGCACCCAATTATGGCATTTTACGAGTAGGCATGTATGTGCCTTATTTTATTTTGGGAGATTTACGTTTGATGTGTATGCTTCGTCTAATTTTAAGGACGAAATTCTTTGCTTGTGGGGAAGTGTGTAACACCCCGTATTTTTATTAATTAATTTAATTAATTAATTGGAATATTCGAGAAAAATAAAATTTTGAATTTTATAAATTTTATTGGTTAAATATGTTGGTCATGATTTTAGAGGAATAAAACTTCAAGCGGAATTGAAATCGGAGTTAAAATGGATTTTATATGAATTTTTAAATATTTGTCCCTTATAATTTTTAAGGGGAACTGTCAATTTTTCTGGGCGGTCGATCGATCGACCCCAACAGATTTCGTGCACTGCAATCTTCTTTTTGATGAGTTTTGCATTTTTAAAACTCTTGAAACTATTAATATAAATAATTTTCGGGGCTAGGTTTTTAAAACTCACATTCTACCAACCCTTGAGCAACAGACCCTTTACTTTTTCATCATCTTCTTCCTCAAAACCCTAGGCAACATTAAAATTACTTTTTAATCTCAGTTTCGAAGGCCAAGTCTAATCTTCCACAAGTTAGTTAAAGAAGGGTTTTTGATCCATTTTTCGAGAGGAACACATATATCTAATCAGATTTTTATCAAACTAATCGCAGGCATGTTGACCCTATTCTTTTCCTTTAGTGTTATGTGTCTTGATTGTAGCCTCCATTAAACTCATGTTTTCTAAAATAAGTTATGAATATTAATATTGAAGAGATAAATTACGAGACTGCTTTGCATGAAAAGTTAATGTTACCGAATACTTATAACTTGGTTATTCTTTTAGATGTGTTGGTGTTGTCAATTTTGTTATGGTCATCTGTATATAGAGGAGCCTTTTTTTAAAGTAAATTTTGACATTTCATGTGAGAACCCTAGAGAATTAATTATTTGTGTTAGAAAATAATAACTACGATAGGACTTGCATGTATCGATATTTCTGAATATCGCAATATTTATGTGTTCTTGGTTTCCATTATTTAGATTAAAATTATTTAAATGGGAATTTAGTGATTATGAAAGTTGTTATAATTTGTAATTGTGTTACTTTATGGAAATATGATAATATTTCGAAAAGGTTGGGTATTGTAGGTTGTTAGTTTTCACCCCTTGTTATAGTACACTTGCTAGGTATGGGACTAGTAAGTGGGCCTTAGTTGCAATTTATACTAATTAGGTATGGGAATAGTTAATGTGAGTCTATGCGGGTTATATAATTTGGGGTGGGGGCTGATTTTCTATATTATACCTTTGTTACGATAGCCTTGGATTGTTATCTAGGTGGAGTGAAATTTGATAACCATCCTTTACTTAGGAAATGATGAATTTGTGTTTTGGGAACCCTTAGTTAGGATTAAGGGATATTTTGATGATTTTCACATTGCTTTTAAGGGTGGGGGAAATTAATTTGATTAATGAGTATAAGAAATTTTGGAAATTAATATTGCAGGACTAAAACGGATATTAAAAATTTATTGGCGACATAATGCGTCTAGGGCCAACAGTTTGAACGGGTCAGAGGACGATTTATGTCGTGTCGTGTGTGGAACCTTGTCATATCGCGAGGATCGGAGGATACAAACGGATCAGACGGTGAACTTGATAAGGGGATGTGTGTGTGTGTGGAACCTTGTCATATCGCAAGGATCGCAGGATAAAAACGGATCATACGACGGACTTGACAAGGGGATGGGTGTTGGAAATTTTTCTTCACGGTTAAATTAATTAAATTTAACATTGTTGGGAAGGTGGGTTAATCAAAATAATATTGGTGTGGCTTTAATAGAAATCTTGTGGGTAGTTAGTAATTTATTTATGATGAATAATAATCTCGTAATTAAAAGATTCTATCGTTATAGTCGATATATATAGCACTATTGTCTGGGTTCAAGGACCCTATTTGAGAGGAGTAGCCGATTTACATACTCGGGGCTTTTGCTCTGACACATGCGTTGACTAATATTTTTATGGATTTATTTGGGAGTTGCTGCATAGGAGTCATTGGAGATTACTTGGAGGTGCAGTTGGATATATTTTACTGCTTAGTAGTTGGATTTTCTCTTTCCATTCTGTCATTTTTTTATGAGACTATTTTTGAGGTTATTCGGCATTTCGGTTCCAATTTTTTTTAAAGATTTCAGTTGGATTTTATTTATTTAATTTTTGAGGTATTTGGAGATCACATGAGATGGATTTTGATCGCACTTTGGTGTTTTATCAGTTGGGTGTCATTCATATTTGGGTTTGATTAAAATAATTTATCTTGTCGATTAAAATTTTTATGTCTCATATCTGTCGCATGTTAAGAATGATATTTAATTTACTCGCACCCAACTTAGTTTTGGTGGCGACCGACGCCAGAATTTAACGGGTGTGACAATGACATTGTTTAAGGGTTGTCATTTGGCAATGGAACGGTCTTTTGGGCTGCCTTGGGAAGGGGAAGAGGTAGGTACCGATCGGTGGGTGTTCGGGGACTACCGACCTGCATGCCCCTTGGCCTTTTATAAAAAGGGGCGAGTTCTCCTCATTTTTCACAGCTTTCAGCATTCAGATCTTCTTCCCCTTCTTGCTATCCGTTCCCCAGTGGCTATGTAAGTATGATGACCTTTGGTATTCTTTTTCTTCTTTTCTTCTTTTGTTTCCTTGAGTTGACAAAAGATTTCTTTATTTTGGCAGACTGACATCGCTTTGACGAGCTTATGTTCTCGGGGGACGATGAGATTTAAGGATGTGAGGGATCACCTTCTGGCAGTGGTGCGCTGGGTAGTTTCTTCTATAAGTTTTGGGCGCATAGCCTCAACTTTGGATGAGACGCCGCACTCTACGACTATTCAATGTGCTCCGGGGGAGAGGTGATGGGACATGTAACACCCCGTAATTTTGAGGATTAAATATTAATTATTTTTGGGAGTTATAAAAATATTTAAATTTGGAGAAACTTAAATTCATGAGTTGGAGAATTTAATTGAGTGAGCCGAATTATTTATAATTGGCGACTTTTAAGTTTAATGGATCAAAATCTCGTGTGTCACATTTTGAGGACAAAATTTGAAAATTTTGAAAAGTATTTTGGATGGAAATTCCGAGCGCGCGATTACGTCCGGATGGGTCGAGATAGTCAGAAAAGAGTACCCGGGGGTAGTACTTGGGTCTCGGGGTATTTTTGGGCATAGCCGGGCCCACACGGGGTGAGTTGGGCCTTTTTAATTACACCCACAAGGCCAAAAACGGGATTGGATGTTTTTAACCTAATTGAGAGATTAAGGAAGGACAGTCAACTCAACTATAAGCCTAGGGCTTGAGAGGGAAATTGGGGGAAAGCAAATCAAGAGCCAATTTGGGGATGTTGGAGCCAAATTAAGGAACTACACCAACGGATCAGACACTACGAACAATTCTAGACAGGTGGTTAACTGTTGTGATTTCTAAATTGATGATAATCAATTCATATCATAGTTATGTGTAAATTAAAATTTCATTTTGGGTTTGTAACCAAAATTAAAATTGGGTTTTTGGAAATTAATATACCTTAATGGGATTAAGGGTGAGATTTATTGTGTTTATAATTCTAGAATGTAGAGGAATGAATCGTATGTTAAAACTAGTGAGAATAAATGGTTAATTTCTGATAATAGGTAAGAAATTCGTATTGGGGGTTTGAAACCCGGATAAAACCCAAATCGGGAAAACCTTGGAATTTACGGATATTGATGATTAATTAAGGTCTCTGGGATGTTTAGACCTTTATTTCATATGAGAGATATGTTATTTGTGTTTGGGTAAGGGCTTATATTGAGAATCAAAGCTTTAAGTTTCGTCCATGGCTGACAGTGGCTGGAGAGGACGAATACTGGAACGATCGATCGATCGACCCAAGGGGCTCGATCGATCGATGATGGTGAAATCTGGGCAGTTCGGCCAGTTTGTTATATAAAGGGGAGTTTAGTTGAAAGTTAAGTTTCATACATTAATAAGTGATAAATAATTATGAAACAAATAATTCCTAGCAATTATGGGAGAAAGTAATTGGGACTAGAATGAATTTATGTGGGGCATTTAATGAATGGATTTGAGAAATTTTATTCCAAAATAGTGAGATATGGATCAAGTGAGCGAATCCGGGTATATTGGTCAAGCGACCCCAAGATAGTGAATTAAGTTTGGAGATCAACAAATTAATTTAGAGTCGGGATATAGACTCAGGAAATATTCAATTTCGGGCCAAGTGATTGAGTTCGGGGTATATTGACAATTATAGGTAAATATAATTGGAAAATTTATGGAGATGCATGTGTGACACATTGTGGGCAAAAATGTGGGAATGAAATTATGAGAGGTAAAATGGACCAAGTGAGTGAGTCCGGGTATACTGGTTAAGTGACACCAAAGTTTTAAATTAATTATTGAAAAATAGTAATTAATTTGGGGTCAGAATGTAGACTCGGGAAATATTAAGGTATGGGACAAGTGAGCGAGTCTGGGGATAATGGTTGGGTGACACCAAGTTATTAAATTAATAAGTGTGTTAATCAAATAGATTAGAGTCGGACCACAGACTCGGAGTGGTGTAAATTAATTAATTTGTAAATTAATTAACTGGGAGTCGGACCACAAACTCGGATCGGTATTAAATTAATGGGTGTGTTATTAATTTAATTAGAGTCGGATGATAGACTCGTGGAAGTATTAAATTAATAAGCGTGTTAATTATTTTAATTAGAGTCGAACGATAGACTCTGAGAGGTATTAAATTAATATGTGTTTTAATTAATTTAATTAGAGTCGGACGATAGACTTGGGGAGGTATTAAATTAATATGTGTGTTAATTATTTTAATTAGAATCGGATGATAGACGCGGGGAGGTATTAAATTAATATGTGTGTTAATTACTTTAATTAGAGTCGGACTATAGACTCAGGGAGGTATTAAATTAATATGTGTGTTAATTATTTTAATTAGAGTCGGACGATAGACTCGGGGAGGTATTAAATTAATATGTGTGTTAATTAATTTAATTAGAGTCGGACGATAGACTCGGGGAGGTATTAAATTAATATGTGTGTTAGTTAATTTAATTAGAGCTGGGTGATAGACTCGGGAAGTATTAAATTAATAAGTGTGTTAATTGATTAAATTGGGGTCGGACCATAGACTCGGGGAAAATATTATGTAAGTTGATGTGTGAGTTAAATATATTAGAGCCGGACCATAGACTCGGGAAGAAGATAAATTATTAAGTGAGAAAATTAATCACGTTGAGTCGGGCCATAGACTCAGAAAATTACAGGCAGTGTACGGGATATTTAGTACACGGTAAAGCCGGGTTTTATAATATATATATACGGTGTAGTGATAGTATATATATATATATATATATATATATATATATATATATATATATATATATATATATATATATACGTGTATATATTATGTGTGATATTAAATTACAGGCAGTGTACGAGATTTTGAGTACACGGTAAAGCTGGGGTTTATATTATATATATACGGTGTAGTGATAGTATATATATACGTGTATATATTGTGTGTGATATTAAATATCCGTGACTAGATATTTATTCAATTTATATACTCTAATGTTATCAAGGGAGGTTACGCGATATGGGTGAATCCCCTAGCTTGAGGAGTAGGGCGAGTATATCCCCAGGTCATAGCGTCCCGTATATATGGGGGAGGGATTTATCTCACTTTCAGGGAAGGAATATGACCTCCTCCACTACGTTTATATTTTGGGCCAAGTTGGTGAGCGATTCCAACTTGGGGAAACAAGGTTCTGTGAGCACACCTAGTGAGATAACATTTTAGAGGGAATCATCCAGCGAGGGTATACTCGTAGGGATGGATATACGTGTATTATATTTGTGGATATTGTGGTAAAGGTACGTATATAATTGTAACGACCCTCGCTTTTAGGAGGCTAATTTTATATTAATTTATCGCGTGAGGTAATTATATAAAATGTGGGAACCGGAGTAAATATCAATTGAAGGAGTTGAAAGTTAGTATTTACTGGGTTGTTGCGTATTTGTTACATGTTTAAGTAAATATTATTCGGTTGCATGTTTTATCGTGTCATATGCTTTAAATGACATTATGGTTTAAATGAAATCGAAACTTGAAATGGTTTATAAAAATACCGGATGCCAGTTTAGTGGGCGTAGCCAGTCCCGAAATGTGCGAGACAGTCAAAATAAGTGCCATATTATATTTTTGTATTTCAGGCACTTTTACCTGGTTTTGACTTAAATGCGTATTTGCGAGTCATTTTAATGTGGTATTAACCACTTATGTTGGGAACTTTAGATTTAAGCCCCGATTTTAGTCTTCCAAAAATCCCTAGTTTCCCTATTTCATGCTTTAAACATAGAGAGAAAAAGAGAGAAAGAAAGAGGAAGAGAAAAGAGGAGAAAGAAAAGAGATTTGGAGATTGAAGATTGGGAATTGCTTCTACGACAAAGAAATATGAGGTTTCAACTCTAAGGCAAGTTTTCTACTTGCTAATATATGGTTTAAGATGATTAATTTGTATGATAGTTGTGTATTTGCATTTATGGATCAAAAATGGAATTTATGGGATTTAAACCCTAATCTTAGTTTTTGTTGATAAAATTGTGGATTATATTGGTTATATATTATGTAGGATGATTTTGGGTAGTTTAATGTTCTTGGTTGTGTGTAAAAATGGAAGAGATTTAGGATTTGGGGAAAGTTAGGGTTCATAACCCGTATCCCCATTCTTGGCCAAATCGCAGGGGCGAATCGATTCGCTAAGGGGTCATCCTACGGGTCTGCAAACCCGAATCGATTTGGGTTAAGGTCGAATTGATTCGACTGAAGCAGAATGTTGGATCTGTCATCCGAATCGATTTGCTTTTGGGCGAATCGATTCGCTGCCTGGGGCGAATCGATTCGGAATCAGGCTGTTTTTGAGTTGTTTTTCTAACTCAACTTTTATCCTTTTTTTTAAACTTAGGAACTAAGAACCTTCTTAAATGAAGTCAACTAAGAGTCCTAGAGTCTTGGATGAGTTAATTATTTACCCTACATTAGAAATGGGTTATGTGGGGGTTTTTCCGGGGATATGCCAATTGATGTTAGGGCATTATTTCTTTTAGTTGATTATTATTAAACTAGAAGTTGTAGTGTTATGTTTGGGAGACTGTAGAAGCTCAATTGAGCTATGTTAGTCTTGATGGTTTACAATAATACCACAAACGAATCTTTGGAGAATAAATTGAAAGTTCATTTATTCATCGAGGTTACAACGATAAGATGTATTAAGTATGGCTCCGGGTATAATATGAGGTATTTACAATAATGTAAATGATTATGGTTTCGAATAAAATGAAACATATATATGGAAAGAAAATGAAATGGAAATGGTAAAAATGATGGTAAATGATAATTTACTTAATCATGAATATGGTAAATGCTAATTTACTTAAACACACCTCTCTAAATGACATCATAAGGGAAGTTCGCGCGCTTGGTGATGCCCCCTAGCTTATGAATGCAGGGTTGATATAGTCCTAGGCCATATGCGCTATTATGTTATGTTTTCTGCGCTGGTGAGGAGATTCCGAGTGTGGTCTTGACTCTCCCATAGGCATATGGCCGCTTCCCGACGTTTTGCATTATAGGTGCCCAGGCTGCCTTGTTTGATAGGCCCCTGGAAGATGATGGTCATTTAGGGGCGCGCCCAGTGGGGAAGCTCGGAGGGGCGGTTTTAGATACGTTACATGTATAAGAATATAACCATTCTGAATCAAGTGGGATTTGATGTATAATAAGTGCCATAAAGAGCACATTGAAATGCCACAAAGAGCATTTGAAAATGATTATATTCCTAATAAGGAAGGATTTTCTTACAAAATGTATAATTGAGATAATGATGCCATAAAGTGCATGAAATTGTGAATGTATATTTTCATGTTAAGGAATAAATATATGAAAAGAATAAGTGTACGTGATGAAAGTTGTAATTCATGTTAATCATCTTGTTTTCCTGTTTAACCAAATTGAATTTATGTTTAATTAAATTGTCTCGGCTTACGCATTAGAATTGTGTAGGTAGATTCTCATTTCTTTTGGTCATGATTACTATGAATAAACTGTCATACTTTTTATTCATCTGGTGATCATATAAAATCGGGCCGTGACCCATTCATATTTCTTGTTGCACATGAATCTTGTATCCGCTCAGGTACTCCGCCGCAAGGATGCCTGTTCTTCTTTTCCTATTCAAGTGTTTGGGCGAGTCGTGATACTTTGCGGGTATTACGGGACATATTGCAATAGACGCCACCATCCTTGTACTCAAGTAAGATCAGGTCATTACTCGGGCGTGAGGCCCAAGCCTTTGTAACTGTTTAATGTAATGTATTATATAAATTACTAAACTGGTTTAGTAGTATTTGTGTGAGTCTATTGACCGACAGCATATTCGGTCCATTTTATTGTTTACTTGTAGTTATTGTAATATATAATCTTGGGGTTTCCACTTTCTCTTTTCAGTATTGGGTTGTTTAAATTTCTTTCTTTAACTTTAAAACAAAATTTTTGGCAACCCGTTTTCTGAAATATTGGGTGGTTATCCTGAATACTTTTTTTTTTTGTTGTGATGCTGAGAATGATTCCATCTATGATTCCTGTTATATTGGAGTATCGGGCTGGCCACCCCTTATTTTGGTGAGCGAGTTGTCACAATAATGGTAGTAAATATTATATACGACTAATAATACAGTGTGTGATGTATTTACTTTATATAACTTGTGACACGGTTATACGCTACAATTTAAGAGGAATTAATTAAGTTAATTGTGAGATAACTTATAATTCAAGAAATTATTATACTCGGGTTAGAGTAGTATGGCAAGGGAAGGTTATACCAGGACTAGTTGGACGGGGTAGTACAACTAGGTGGGGTTAAGGTAATCGATAGGTGTGCACAATAGTGGAGGGGTGAGAATGTCCACAAGGGAGTGCGACACTAACTTAAATATGAAGCGCATTCATACATTTTAAATTACTGCAGTTAATTCACTTGCTAAATATTTTGAAAATGTTTTGGGTTCTAACCCTTGCTATAAAACTATTTTCAAAACCTTTTAGGTGTCCAGCCACATGGACGCCAGGATTGATATTCTATTTCAGGGACACGGAGCTGCGGCATATATGGATGCTAGCAGGAGTTTGGATTAGACGCATCATTCATTCATTCCTAGAGTAGGAATCTTGTATCAGTTTCAGTTTTATTTAGGGCATGTCGCCCAGACTTTTAGTTCAGTTTTCAGATTTGTTTTATTCCGGTGTTGAATATTGTATTGGATTATTTCACTTGGGTGGCCGATGGTTTATTCGGCAAGTTGTGTAATTAATTATTTCAGTTGAGTTTTATTCAGTTGTGTTAATGGTTTATATTTATTTCCGCTTGTATTGTTTTGCTTAATTAAAAAGTTAAAATTTGGCACCACCTTTTGGAATACTAGGTGATTAGTAAGTTTTAAAAAGTTTTCGACATTGATGCTAAGGATGAACCAACTGGGCTTCCTATTTTAATTTAGTATAGGACTGATCACCCAGTATTTTATTAGGCGGGGTGTCACAGATGGTATTAGAGCATCAGGTTCTAATGTCCTTAGGATCTGTGTGTCTTTTCACGTTTCGGCTTAGCAATCTTTGATATAGAGCCCTATCATAGGATTGTTGTATTCTTATATGTATGCGCATTTACGTTCTTCTGCCATTTATATTTGAGGGTGAACTCATACGATTCGATTCTCATTCCAGATGCCGCCCAGGAGAGAGAGCAGCTAGGTCAGCAGGGGGAGATGAGACTAGGGAGTCTCATCAGGAGCAAGAGTTACTGCAGCAACGGCCAGAGTTGATTTTGGCAGCACAGGTAACTGAATTAGTGGCACAGGCAGTTGGAGCAACGATGGTCACAACGACAGGGTTCTTTCCACGGGATCAGCCACAAGTGTTAGTGGTACCGGACGTTCAGACTAACGCGGGGTCATCGGGGTGGAAGCAAGAAAGATAGGCTATTTTTAGTGGGAACCCACCAGAGTTGCGAGGGGGTTTAAATGTAGTGCTAGCATGTCAAGGAAAAGAGATATCCAGCGTCACCTACGCATGGAAGATTGTGATGAGGTGCGGAAGCAAATGCTAACCACTTTTAGTTTAGTGGAAGCAGCGCTACAGTGGTGGGAGTCGGTCACCATAGTGAGGAAAGAGACACACTAGCTATTGCAGAGTTTTGGGTGCGGTTCGATCGCAACTATTTTTCCTCCAGCGATTGAGACCGAAATGAGGAGAAAATTTTGTGAGGTGACCGTTAAGTGGCCGATTACGAGGAAGAATTCACTCATTGGAAAATTTTTGTACCGGATGAGGTAAGCGAGGAAAGGAGAAAGAAAGCAAGGTTTATGGATGGGTTAGTCTGGAGAATCAGACAACATTTAATTGGTAAATACGCGTTAGTAGCTTATACTGATGTCGTTAACGCAGCACTCCCGCACTGTCGGGAATATCGCTTTCACACGAAAGGAAGTGGGAGGGGAGTGGGAACTAGCCAGTCGGATAGGAAAGGAGGGAAAAATACCAGTGGGGTATCCCAGCAAGAAGACTAGGGGAGATCAGGGGCAGGATTTTCGGTAGAGAAATTATGCCAAACGATCTAGAACTGGAGGCTATCGGCAGGATGGCCAGGAATTTCAACAAGGTCAGCATGGAAGGGACCAGTGGCAGGGTGAACGTATTAGAAGGCATTTCGTTTGTGGGGAAAGAGAGACACATGAAGAGATATTTCCTTAAGCGAGGCAGGGGTTAACTACAGGATGGGGTCCTGGATGTACAGCAACTAAAGCAAGTCATGGGTGCATTCGGGCAGGGAGAAGATGCTCCAAAACCCGAGGATCAGCCGTTGAAGCTGGAGTATGGCGGTAATAATTTTTACCCTATGGGAGTGGGTATATTTTTGAGTGACAAGGAGGATGTCACAATATAAGACTTATTTTTCACTAGAGTTCGCGGGTAAGTCGAACTTAGTGGGTGCGTTGGTTGTAGCAGCCATAGTATGTGGATAAACTTTTCGTAGGGTAGCAGAGTTTCCTTGGTGTTCTTCATGGGAGAGTGAAGGTGTACACTGAGTGAAGGTTTGAATTATGCGAGTAATTACTACTTTCAAGAATTATGGGAGTAGGGTTGATAACATTTACTAAAAATCGGCTGGATAGCGATGAAATTTAACTGTGGTAGATAGTGGTGTAAAATTTTGGTGTTCGCGACACCAGGGTATGGTTAGTACTAGGTATCACCGGAGAGAGCGTATAGCCTATATATATGTGGATATATATGTTGTATTGCGTGGTGCGATAGCATATAGTGAGGTTTTCTATTCTCACATTTTATCCCGATAAGTGGGGATGTTTACTGAAATGAATCAGGGTGGTTAGATTTATTTTCGAGCAAAGAGAGATAGCTTGGGGTTTATTTTGCGCAAGGACTAGTGATAGTAAGGGCGCGGTAATTTAAGTTGTCTTGGGTAGCATAAGGGTAAGCGTATATACTTTTGTGTTGAGATACAAGTATTTTGTGGGAAGATGTTTGGACGTTAGTACATGGGTTAGGTACCCGGGCAGTATATATATATATATATATATATATGACTACGGGTTCGAAGTTATATTACGGGTTACGACTAGCATAGTCGGGTAACTTTCGTGCGGTAGAGCGCGGGGATAGGGTCACTCGGGTTAATTAAGGCAAATTTTGTGCGATTAAGCCCGGGTATAGGGTGTATGGGCACCCTCGGTAATCTAAATGCATACTTGTGTAACGTATGGTTAGGAGCAGATGGGATAGATATGGAGGACTTGGAAACACATGACTAGAGAGTAATGTGCGAAGCTTAGAACATTACGCTCATCTTAATTTCGAGGACAAAATTCCTTTGTAAGGGGGGGGGGGGGGGAGAGAATGTAACACCCCATAATTTTGAGGATTAAATATTTAATTATTTTTGGGAGTTATAAAAATATTTAAATTTGGAGAAACTGAAATTCATAAGTTGGAGAATTTAATTGAGTGAGCCGATTTATTTATAATTGGCGACTTTTAAGTTTAATGGTTCAAAATCTCGTGTGTCACATTTTGAGGTCGAAATTTGGAAATTTTGAAAAGTATTTCGGATGGAAATTTCAAGTGCGCGGTTGCATCCGGATGGGTCAAGATATTCCGAAAAGAGTATCCGAGAGTAGTAATTGGGTCTCGGAGAATTTTGGGCATTGCCCGGCCCACACGGGGTGAGTTGGGCCTTTTTAATTAGACCCACATGGCCAAAAACATGATTGGATGTTTTTAACCTAATTGAGAGATTAGGGAACGATAGTCAACTCTAAGCCTAGGGCTTGAGAGGAAAATTGGGGGAAAGCAAATCAAGAGCCAATTTGGGGATGTTGGAGCCAAATTAAGGAATTACACCAACAGATCAGACACTACGAACAATTCTAGGCAAGTGGTTAACTGTTGTGATTTCTAAATTGATGATAATAAATTCATATCATAGTGATATGTAAATTAAAATTTCCTTTTGGGTGTGTAACCAAAATTAAAATTGGGTTTTTGGAAATTAATATACCTTAATGGGATTAAGGGTGAGATTTATTGTGTTTATAATTCTAGAATGTAGAGGAATGAATCGTATGTTAAAACTAGTGAGAATAAATGGTTAATTTCTGATAATAGGTAAGAAATTCGTATTGGGGGTTTGAAACCCGGATAAAACCCAAATCGGGAAAACCTTGGAATTTACGGATATTGATGATTAATTAAGGTCTCTGGGATGTTTAGACCCTTATTTCATATGAGAGATATGTTATTTGTGTTTGGGTAAGGGCTTAGATTGAGAATCAAAGCTTTAAGTTTCGTCCATGGCTGACAGTGGCTGGAGAGGACGAATATTGGAACGATCGATCGATCGACCCAGGGGGCTCGATCGATCGATGATGGTGAAATCTGGGCAGTTCGGCCAGTTTGTTATATAAAGGGGAATTTAGTTGAAAGTTAAGTTTCATACATTAATAAGTGATAAATAATTATGAAACAAATAATTCCTAGAAATTATGGGAGAAAGTAATTGGGACTAGAATGAATTTATGTGGGGCATTTAACGGATGGATTTGAGAAATTTTATTCCAAAATAGCGAGATACGGATCAAGTGAGCGAATCCGGGTATATTGGTCAAGCGACCCCAAGATAGTGAATTAAGTTTGGAGATCAACAAATTAATTTAGAGTCGGGATATAGACTCGGGAAATATTCAATTTCGGGCCAAGTGATTGAGTTCGGGATATATTGACAATTATAGGTAAATATAATTGGAAAATTTATGGAGATGCATGTGTGACACATTATGGGCAAAAATGTGGGAATAAAATTATGAGAGGTAAAATAGACCAAGTGAGTGAGTCCGGGTATACTGGTTAAGTGACACCAAAGTATTAAATTAATTATTGAGAAATAGTAATTAATTTGGGGTCGAAATGTAGACTCAAGAAATATTAAGGTACGGGACAAGTGAGCGAGTCCGGGGATAATGGTTGGGTGACACCAAGTTATTAAATTAATAAGTATGTTAATTAATTATATTAGAGTCGGACCACAGACTCGGATTAGTGTAAATTAATTAATGTGTAAATTAATTAACTGGGAGTCGGACCACAGACTTGGATCGGTATTAAATTAATGGGTGTGTTAATTAATTTAATTAGAGTCGGATGATAGACTCGGGGATATATTAAATTAATATGTGTGTTAATTATTTGAATTAGAGTTGGACGATAGACTCTGAGAGGTATTAAATTAATATGTGTGTTAATTAATTTAATTAGAGTCGGACGATAGACTCGGGGAGGTATTAAATTAATATGTGTGTTAATTATTTTAATTAGAGTCGGACGATAGACTCGGGGAGGTATTAAATTAATATGTGTGTTAATTAATTTAATTAGAGTCGGACGATAGACTCGGGGAGGTATTAAATTAATATGTGTGTTAGTTAATTTAATTAGAGCTGGACGATAGACTCGGGGAGGTATTAAATTAATATGTGTGTTTGTTAATTTAATTAGAGGTGGGTGATAGACTCGGGAAGCATTAAATTAATAAGTGTGTTAATTAATTTAATTGGAGTCGGACCATAGACTCGGGGAAAATATTATGTAAGTTGAGGTGTGAGTTAAATACATTAGAGCCGGCCCATATACTCGGGAAGACGATAAATTATTAAGTGAGAAAATTAATTATGTTGAGTCGGGCCACAGAGTCAGGAAATTACAGGAAGTGTAGGGGATTTTTAGTACACGGTAAAGCCGGGGTTTATAATATATATATACGGTGTAGTGATAGTATATATATACGTGTATATATTGTGTGTGATATTAAATTACAGGCAGTGTACGTGATTTTGAGTACACGGTAAAGCTCGGGTTTATATTATATATATACAGTGTAGTGATAGTATATATATATACGTGTATATATTGTGTGTGATATTAAATATCAGTGACTAGATATTTATTCACTTTATATACTCTAATGCTATCAAGGGAGGTTGCACGATGTGGGTAAATCCCCTAGCTTGAGGAGTAGGGCGAGTATATCCCCAGGTCATAGCGTCCCGTATATATGGGTGAGGGATTTATCTCACTTTCAGGGAAGGAATATGACCGCCTCCACTACGTTTATATTTTGGGCCAAGTTGGTGAGCGATTCCAACTTGGGGAAACTAGGTTCTGTGAGCACACCTAGTGAGATAGCATTTTAGAGGGAATCATCCGGCGAGGGTATACTCGTAGGGATGGATATACGTGTATTGTATGTGTGGATATTGTGGTAAAGGTATGTATATAATGGTAGTAAATATTATAAACGGGTAATAATATAGTGTGTGATGTATTTACTTTATATAACTTGTGACACAGTTATATGCTACTATTTAAGAGGAATTAATTAAGTTAATTGTGAGATAACTTATAATTCAAGAAATTATTATACTCGGGTTAGAGTAGTATGGCAAGGGAAGACTATACCAGGACTAGTTGGACGGGGTAGTACAACTAGGTGGGGTTAAGGTAATCGATAGGTGTGCACAATAGTGGAGGGGTGAGAATGTCCACAAGGGAGTGCGACACTAACTTAAATATGAAGCGCATTCATACATTTTAAATTACTGCAGTTAATTCACTTGCTAAATATTTTGAAAATGTTTTGGGTTCTAACCCTTGCTATAAAACTATTTTCAAAACCTTTTAGGTGTCCAGCCACAGGGACGCCAAGATTGATATTCTATTCCAGGGACACGGAGCTGCGACATATGTGGATGCTAGCAGGAGTTTGGATTAGACGCATCATTCATTCATTCCTAGAGTAGGAATCTTGTATCAGTTTTAGTTTTATTTAGGGCATGTCGCCCAGACTTTCAGTTCAGTTTTCAGATTTGTTTTATTCCGGTGTTGAATATTGTATTGGATTATTTCACTTTGGTGGCCGATGGTTTATTCAGCAAGTTGTGTAATTAATTATTTCAGTTGAGTTTTATTCAGTTGTATTAATGGTTTATATTTATTTCCGCTTGTACTGTTT
Organism: Sambucus nigra; assembly: GCA_949130495.1. Taxonomy (NCBI): domain Eukaryota; kingdom Viridiplantae; phylum Streptophyta; class Magnoliopsida; order Dipsacales; family Adoxaceae; genus Sambucus; species Sambucus nigra. The sequence goes on from OX422212.1 coordinate 371,276,637, forward strand.
TGTTTAATTAAAATTTTAAAATTTGGCATCACTTTTTGGAATATTAGGTGGTTAGTAAGTTTTAAAAAGTTTTCGACAGTGATGCTAAGGATGAACCGGCTGGGATTCCTATTTTAATTTGGTATAGGACTGATCACCCGGTAATTTATTAGGCAGGGTGTCACAGGAGACTACCCACACCATTCATCTTAGATTTGGGGAGATGACGGTGACTCCCATTGATGTCCAACAACTACTAGAGATTGATTTTGAGGGTTTCTAGATAGAGGTGGACCGATATTTGAGGGTGACACCTGAGGCGATTGGGGATGCATTGGGAGACATGGAGAGGATAGTCTCCAGTGATTTGATCCGCATTTCTTTCTCTATGGGAGACGCTTTTGAGCCAGAGGATTGATGAGGTAAACGAGCTGCTGATGTGACAGATGGCCCGTTTATTTATTCTTCTTCTGTTGGGAGGGTTCTTGGTGGCATCGAGCGGCAACGTAATCTACTTATGGTTTTTACCACTTGGGAGGGTATTTTTGAATATCCCTCTTAATGACTGGGGGGGCCTGACTTTGGCGACCCTTTATTCTTCTTTAGATGTTTTTAGCTGGTGCTATCGACAGACTTTTACTGTGGTCACGTATCTTGTAGAGGTAATTCTTGTACTTTTCCTTTATGTATTTTCTTACATTTCCTTTTTGATTTTTTTCGTGATAACTGACTTTTGTCCTTTTGCAAACGTGATTTTACGAGGTGATAGGGCTCAATGTCTGCTTCATTGATTTACATGATGAGGATGTGGGGGACTTCTGTCGGATGTACCGATGGTGGAAGTCCAATCGGCGATCGAAGTAGTCTCCTACTTTATCGGCGTTGCGTCAGGTCTTAAACACCCTAACGAGCAATCACGTTAGTCCCGGTTTCTTTTAAATCCCCTTTTTGGAATTTTCTCTATTTGTAAAAATATTGATCTTTATTGGAAATTATAAGTGACTTTCTATCCTAGGGGATGGTTGTCTAGTACACGGGGGTGACTGGGGTGCATGCGCAGATGTGTTGGCTTCTAGCGCACGAGTTCGGCTACTCCTGGTATATGGGGGAGAGAGCGGTCTAAAATATCGTAAAGGATAAGGTGGTGGTCCGGCCAATGGAATCCCCAATGTACATGAGGTGATTGATGGAAATGTCAGAGGAGGCTAGGGAAGTGGTTATGGTTGGTTAGCCCTCGTCATACATGGATATGGCGACGACATGTGACTACCTCGACTTCACAATGAGCTGGCTGATGCCTCCTTATATATATGATGTGGTGAAATTTCCTTAATCTCCTACGACTTCGGACAGGGGTACGAGTCGACCAATGGGGTCTGCCCGCATCACAGGTGGTGTGTCTTCATCAACAGCGACAACGGAGGTTCTATTCATTCAACTCGTTCCGCCTTCGTATAACTTTTGATTAGATAGAGGGGGATTAATATGCATGCAACATCGACTTATTGTGATGAATCTAGGGTTGTTCGTTCTGACAGAGGATTTCCTTCAGCCAGAGGTATATCTCTTTTCTTTCTTTATCCTTATCTAGATTTTTCTTTTCTTTATACTGACTTATTTTCCTTTTGTCTCTGTTGTTTTGCTTGCAGCATGTCCGGGTGTCGAATACTTAGCTCAGGGACATTCGATAATGGATGGCTTCGACGATTGCCTATATCAAGGACTTGGTCCTAGTTCTTTCTTGTCTTGTGCCGTCTGTTACCTCGGTGGAGGGATCAGGATTGGGGAGTGGAGGTTCCATAAATCTCTACCGAGGGAAGCGCTCTTACTCTAGGGATGAATGATGAGAGATTGGGGGTTTTTGGGTTGAGTCCCACTGTCTCTTTTGCTTTTTCTATTTTTCTTCTTTTTTCTTAAAAAACTGTAGTGAAGCAAGGGGCGAAAAATATATAATAAAATGAATGAGATTTTAATTCATCTTTGCTTTAAATTACTTAATCTATATGAACTTTTTAATTTGTTGTTGAGACCGTAAAAAGGATGGAATTTTAAAATAACTCAAAAGAAAATTCATTTTGAGAAAGGATGAGTAAAAATGGATAATATAAGAAGAAACAACCCAAATTTTTTGAAATAAGGATTTATTTTTTAGATTTTTAATTTTGATAAAACAAGGAAAGATAGAATTTTCTAAAATTAGGGGGTGTCGATCGGTATACCCCTTAACCTACCCATCGACAGGTGAGTCCAATCAAATCACCCTAAGGATTTGATTGCACATTCTGTAGCTTCAAAGTACTTGGTGGAGTAGTCATTTATTCGGGTTCCTCAAATTTCTTATTTTTGGCCAAGGTTTCCATGTATAAAAGGGGATAAGGTGGTGAGTTTTTTTTCCACCCATTCCCATGAGTGCATAGTTTTCTTCATATCTCGAGAATTTATAAGCTATGTGTCTATACAATATCGACTACGACGCTTTTAACTTGTGCCGATGTTTTTTACGGAATAATCGACCGGAACATGCTAGCAATGACATCATAATTTTGGTATCCCGAGGATCATGCTTATCGCTTAGTTTGGACGAGGTCCGTCCAACTTATGGGGAGTTTTCAGCTATGTTGGGGGTTAATCCCAGTGTGGCGGTCGCCATGCCTGAATTATCTCGATCTCATCGAGAGATGTTAGCAGAACTTCTCCACATCTCTCCTTCGTTGGCTGAACCATTGGTCACTAGGGGAATGATTTCTCTCCTTATTATCCTGTATTCTGTGCGTATGCGGGATTTCAATAATGCGAGCCATACCAGAGTTGTTACCCTTGACTTAACTTCGAAGCTATTGCTGGTGGTAGGGGACTTAATGGTGGACTCTTAACTCGATGCTATTACAGCGTAAATGTCATATTGTCGTAATTCTGCAATGGTGATACTGGTAGAGACCCTGAACGGTCTGGATGCTAGGTAAAAAGGCCATTATGATTTTTTGAGAGGAAGACCGGTTATGCTGTTTATGTAGCTTCCCGAGAGATTCCGTTTGGCAATCCCCCTTGAATATTCATTACCATCTGTGCTGAATTTCTTCACTCATTATTTCATTAGCTTTGGCCCATCCATAGAGAATAGGGTAAACTGGTTTGTGGAGCACGGAGCTCGATATTTGTGCTAGTCAGTGCCATGGTGGGGGGAGCTGCAGCTTATTCTTAAACTGGGGGAATATCGGTACGTTCAGTTAGTTGGCCTTCGACAGACCTCATTCTATTTCCCGTGGCAGCTCCTATATCAAGTCTAATGGGAAAGAATTGTGCCTTCCCGTGCCCTAGATTTCTTTCCTGAAGAGGATTTGATGAAGACTTACACATGCGATTGGGCTCTTTGTGGGAGAATCATCGGTCTTCAACCCATCCTTCTCAATCTGTTAGCCGGGTTTGGCATATTTCTGAAGACTATATGAAATGGCTGTGGAAGATGGTAGTGGCTAAGATCTTGGCTGAGGAGACTGGACATAGCTGGTTCGTCATGTTTGACACCATAGAGGGGGCGTAATAGTTTTCTCTAGACTATTCCGGGCATATCGTTGCACGGAGCGCCTTCGATATACCAATCAGGCAAGGGAAGCTTAGGGGCCTCAAGGAGCAGATGGTGATGGTGTTGGGTCTTTCAGCAACTGAGGATTGGGTCATTTGTGAAGCTGGTGTTCATTTGGGAACCTTTTGTTATGGTGATGTGTTTGGTTATTTTTGGTTATTGGGAGTAAATTTGGGAAGGTTTGGTTAGCCGGGGGGGGGGGGGGGGTAGTAGTTGTTTGACTCCCTATGCTGATATTTCATGTAATCATACCAAACTTTCCCACAATGGAATAAAAAAGGATTTTAATTATATTGTTGTGCCTCTTGATGAGTTTTAACATTTGAATTATCTATAATAATCGCTAAGCAATACATAATACTTTTTTTTTCATGTAAATAATAAAATGAACTGTCATTCTCGGAGGTAAGAAAAGAATAACATTTTATGAAAAAGAAGGGGATCGTGCCTATATAATGCGTATGAGCTGCCTACGTACCTCTGGGGGTTTTGAAAATTTTCTGAGTTTCATTTTAAAAGAGAAAGATTTTTTTAGAGGATCAGGCGCCATGTAGTTCTGGGTAGAGGAAATGGAGATTTTTTTAGAATAGAAGGGGGATGAGAGGAGTCATAGCGCAGCGTAATTTCAGACGAAGGGTAGAGCTTATTAAGACGGTTCAGGTTGACTGGATGCACCATCTCTTATTCGTCAAGGTTAGTGAGCATAGAGGTGCCACCAGACATGATAATCTTTACTATGTTGGGGCTGCTCCAGTTTGGCTTGAATTTCCTTCAAGGATCCAAGGCAGGTTCTATGATTTACTTAAGGGTTAAGTCCCCTTCTTGGACACCACGATCCTTAAATATCCTGTTGAATGATCGCACTATTCGACGATGGTATCCTTGTATATGATATATAGACTTTAGCCTCCTTTTGTCTAAGAGCAATAACTCATCGAGATGGATCTAATGCCAGTCTTATTTGTTGACTTTTCTTTCAAGCATGGTGCGTAATGAAGGTATTTTTAATTCAATGGGTAGGATTACCTCCATGTCATATACCAGAGAGTAAGGGGTAGCCCCTGTAGATGCCCGAATTGAAGTGTAGTAGACCTAGAAGGCATAAGGGATTCGATCAGTACAGTCTTGGAAAATTTCGATCATCTTGCTGAAGATTGCTTTGAGGATCTTATTGGCGGTTTCAACTGCACAGTTGGTTTGTGGTCGGTAGGGAGAAGATTTTTATCTCTGAATCCCATACTCATTGACCAAATCTATTACTTCTACATTGAAATGTAACCCGTTATCTGATACTAGCTAATATAGACCACCGTATCGGCAAATGATGTTCTTTCGAATAAACTTGGCTACCTTTTTAGAATTCACTACTATGTATGACTCGGCTTCAACCCATTTGGTGAAGTAATCAATGGAAACCAAGATGAACTCATACCTATTGGAGGCTTTAGGTGTGACTTTCCCTATGATATTGATGCCCTGCGTGGAGAATGGCCAGAGATAAGTCATATTGTACAATTCTCGCAAAGGCAAGTGATGGAGATTGATAAATTGTTGGCATTTAAGGCATCTCTGTACATAGGCAATGCAATACTAAACCATGGTAGTTCAATAGTACCTCTGTCTAATAATTTTCTTAGCGAGCATATAGCCATTCATGTGGGGTCCGCATTCCCCGTTGTGGATCTTCTGTATTATTTCTTCAATGTCAACCCCTGCGATGCAGTGTAAGTGGGTTTTATAGAAGTTTCTCTTGAATAGTTCTTTATCGCAAATAATGTACTGGGTAGCCACTTTGTTGAGGGTTGGTCGGTCTTCTTGTTGGCATCTTTGGGGTACCTACCATGCTTAAGGAGGCACCAAATATCATAGTACCAGTACTCGTCCATATCAAAATCTTCCTCCGTGATGAGCTCAATATGGTAGAAGTGGACTAGGAAAGGGGCCATTGTTATTCCCTCGGGCATGTAGACCATAGAGTTGATAGTACAAAGAGCATTGACTAAGATATTCCTTGCTCGGGGAAAGTTGTGGACAGTGATATCTCGAAACTAGGAAGCCGACTCTTCTAGGTAGGCGTGGAAAGGTAAGAGTTTTTCATCTTTGACTTTCCATCTTTTAAGGACCTGGCCGATGATGAGGGAATAATCCCCGTAGAGATATTGACATTGGATTCCTTTCTTGAGAGATGCTTTGAGGCCTACAGGGCATGCCTCGTATTCGGTCATGTTATTGGTGTAGGGAAAATCTAGCTTTACGATAATGGGAGTGTGGGAGTCATCAGGGGTGATCAGGAGTATTCCAATGCCGCGTCAAAGAACATTTACCACCGGAGGTCTTTCAGATAGGTGCAAAAAATACCTTCATTCGGGAATTCAGAGATCCAAATGTCGGTTTCTTCCATAGAATAGTCAACAAGGTAGTCTGAGATAGCTCTCCCTTTCATGGATTTTTGAGTGACATGCACAATATTGAACTCGTCTAGTAGCATCAACCATCGATCCATTCAGCTAAAAAGGGCAGTTTTCTTAAGCAGGTATTTGATAGGATTTATTCGGGACACAAATCTAATGGAAAAATCGATCATGTAGTGTCATAATTTCTGAGTGACCCAGACTAGGGAAACATATGCTTTCTCCAAGGCAGTGTATTTGACTTCGTACGCATCCGATTTGTAACTGACGTAGTAGATGGCCCTTTTTTTTAGATTCTTCAATGTATTGGGTTAGTAAAGTCCCAGTTGTGGTGTCTATTACGATCAAGTATAGGAGTAGAGGTAGACCAGGTTGCGGTGGCATGAGTACTGTAGGTTAGGTAAGGTACAACTTAATTCAGTTAAAGGATTCGTAACAATCTTAATTATAGACTTTGATGGAATCCTTTAAGAGGAGTTTGAAGATGGGTTCACAATTAGAAGTCAACTGGCTGATGAACTAACTGATATACTGTAATTTTCCCAAGAATCATGCGTTTCCTTTTCTTTTCGAGGTGGTGGAATTTCTAGTATGGATTTCAGTTTGGCAGGATTTGCTTCAATCCCATTCTTCTGACCATGAATCCCAAAGATTCCCTTTGGTGATGACACATTTTTGTGGATTAAGTCATATCTGGTATCGCCGTAGCCGTTCGAAGAACTTTCGGAGGGCGGGAATATGACCTTCTCAAGTTTTAGAATTAATGATCATATAATTTATGTAGACCTCGACCTCTTTGGGTATCAGATCATACAAGATGGTTATGGCATCCCTTTTGTAGGTAGCCCCTGTATTTTTAACATCGAATGGCATAACTGTGTAATAGAAGGTTCCTCAAGGGGTGATGAATGCGGTTTTTTCTTAATGATCAGGGTGCATCTTGATCTGATTGTATCCGGTAAACCCATCGGCAAATGACTTAAGAGCGTGACTGGCTATGTTGTCCACGATCATATCGATATTGGGTAGTGGGTAGATGCTTTGTTCAAATCTCGATAGTCAACGCATGTGCAGAATTTTCCTCCTGATTTTAGCTCTAGTACAATGTTGGCTATCCATGTGGGATATTCGATCACCCGAATTAAACCTACATTCAACTGTTTGACCACTTCTTCTTTAACCTTGAGTGACCATTAGATGCGAAGCTTTCATAGTTTTCAGTTGACAAATTTACATTTCGAGAGAGTTGGAATCTTGTGCTGAGCTATCTCGATATCAATGTTGGGTATGCCATCATAGGATCATGAGAACACGTCCATAAATCCCTTAGCAATTCTTAGAATTGCGCACGCTCATACCCATAAAGGGTGGACCCTATCCTAATCTCTCTAGTTGGCTACTAGAACCGAGATTAATAACAACAGTTTCATCCTTACTAATTTGAATGCAGTTATATTGTCTGTTATTAACCTTATTAAGATCAGTTAAGAATTATTCGTTTGCAAAATCATCATCATCAAGAGTTTGATTAGAATCAAAATAATTAATGGAAGGCATAATAAGATACTCAAAATCTTCATTTATTTTATTCTCAGGAAAAATGGAATTGATAACCTCATCTAAAGAGGTCTCGATTACATCTTTATTAGAAAAAGGAGGAACAACAAAAGAGGAAGAAATAGTATAAACATCGGGGTTGAGTTGCATTTTAGTAAGTGGAACTGGTATAACATTCCAGTTAAGGAGGGTTTCATCAGCGGCTTTTGATTAGGATGGACGGATTCGATGATGTAGCGCCTGAGTGGATCATGCAGGCTGTCAGCCCCAGTGTCTAAACGAGCCCTCAGAGTCATTTCCCTCGAAAACCTCGATAATATTTGTATCTTTCTCAACAAGAGGTTGCACATGATGCTATGAGTCTTCGGGCCAAGAGTAACTATCTTGAAAGAAAATCTCCATCAATGGCGTCATTTTCTTATCTACATGATCATTCCATGGTTTGGGAAAGCCACAAAAGGGAAAATTTTCACCATTTTTTATGAATCTTTCGCTCAAGGAATCCCCCGAACAGTATTGGTAATTTCTAATCTTTGCTTTAACTGAGGTTAGCGGAGCATTTTGAGTTCCTTCGATGACGGTTGATAACCCAGGCTGCATGGAGGAAATGCCTTCTTCAGTACTATAGGTTAAATGATCCTTATTGTTGTCATTCTAGCCCTAATCCAGGCATAAAGTGCATATTATTAAACATCTGTATCACGTTAACATTTCCGTGAGGGTTGTGCTCCAGATAGACTTGGGCTTTAAATCACCCCCTTCTAGGAGTGAAAGTGGTTTAACTCGAAAGAAAAATAGAAGCATGTCATTCGCCCCATGCTGTATTTTTAGTACCGAATTACTGGTCTTTGCATTCTCAGTATTATCATCATCGCCCAAGATAGTGATGACCTACCCCTTGGTGAAGAACTTCAGTTTATTATGAAGAGAGAAAGATACCGCCTTGATGTTATGAAGCCATGATCGACCAAGCAATAGGTAGAAATAAGAAGGTATATGGATAACTTCGAACCCGATAATGAGATTTATAGGGCCAACCCCTATTATGAGTTTTATGGATCCCATCACCTCTCGACGAGTGTTATCATAGGCATGAACTGAGGCAAAATTTGGAGTAAGGTCGCTTACTTTAAAACCCAGTAAGTTGAAGGTTCTTAACGGGCAAACATTGAGTGCTGATCCGTTATCGACGAGTGAGAGTGGGACTGTCTTCCCCATCACCTCAACGAAGATGTTGAGAGCATAGTTATGATTACGAACAAATGTTGGGATTTCTTCTTCAGAGAAGGAAAGCATTCTAGTAGAGGTTAAAGACCCGAACAGGTTCACGGCTTCTTCTAGAGTGGTGGAAAGAGACATTGTGGGCCCGATAAGTAGTTTTATCGAAGTGTTTCGGTGTAGTTGGGAATACATAAAGAGTCCCCACAAGGTGATGTTGGCCTTAGTTTTCTTGAGCTGGTCGAGGATCTTACTTTCATTGATGGTCATTTCTGGTATGGGAAGTTTCTCGGCAACTACCTTTCCTTTACCTATCCCTATTCACTGAGGATTCAGACTCTAGTAGTGTCTCCCAGATCTTGTCATATGGCTCAAGGAAGAGAGGAAGAACATAAACCATGTTTCTTCATCTATTTCGAGCGGTTCAACTACTTTATTGATTTCTCCTAGCAGATATTCAAAGATATCATTGCACACACACTGAATACCGGACTAGCATTTTCTTGGCTTGGTTCTTTATCTAATCTATCAAACTCATTCCCCCATCCGATGGCAATGATGCCATCTTTCCATGAGAGGTTAATGCATTCCACAACCTCAACAACCTCTTTATATAGATCCTCCCACTCGACGGGGAGGTGCAAAAGTGAAGGGACCAACCACCCTTGTAGCTTTAAGGCATCTAGTAACTCGAATATACTTCAAATCTCATTGGTTTATCGGCACATGTATGCTATAATCTGAACTGTATCCTCTAAACTCACTTCGTCAATGGGTATCACCCAATTATCTGACTCTCGAGCCCACTTTCGGGCCTCCGTGAATAAGGTGCTGAACTTATGATAGTCAATGGTTATTTCAGAGGGCAATTTTAGCCAAACTCTAGAAGCTGGTTCAGTACTGCTGGAAATTCCATATCTTTCGCTCTGAATCGGGTACGAACGGAGACACATGCTCTTATGAGAAGCGACAGAGCTTGGTCGACAAAATAGATAGGGTGTAAGAGAAAATATGGGCAAACTTTAAGGGGTTTGGGTGAATATATGGGCATAATGGGTGCTTTACTGGGTACAATCTGGGTATATGGATTGAATTTTGGATTATTCTCTAGGAAGATGGCATATGTATGGTTTGGAAGTGGATAGTGGGTGGTGTTTGATTTGGGATTGGCCGGTGGAGTGATGACACCCCGGTCAATTAAACCTTAAATTACATTTCAAAGATGGAAGCACTGATCATTGGTATGGCCTGCAGTTTAGTGAAAATCACAATGGGCATCGACCTTGAAGTTCTTGGGAAGTGGGCTTTGTAATGGATGGGGGTCCATGGGTTTGATGAGGTTTCGTCTTAATAAGACTTGGTAGACTTTAGAGAGGGGAGCATAAAGCTCGGTGTAATCTTTTTTGGCTGGATTAACATAGCTTTCTGGCACCTAAGAGGTAGTAGGTTGTGAGATGTTATTGATGGTCGAGATTATAAAAGGCTTCTCATATTTTCTTGGAGTGAACTATCGGAATACTTTATTTGGATGAACTTCTGTCTTGGCAATACTTTCTTCAGTCTCCACTCTTGCTTCCCGAAGGGCTTAAAAATGTGGGTAATATTGTCCTCCCATTGTTTCTCGGCCATGTGGTAAGAAAATTTTCTTTACAATACTAACCTGCTCCTTTTCGGAAGGACGATTGGTCATAGTGCCAGCTTTCTCCCCCACGCTGACGGTTTCTACGGGGTTCTACTTGAGAAGTTCTAAATCATGACGTGTAACTTCCAACTTCTTGTTGTATTTGTATTGTGACATGAATTCATGGGCAACATCCTCCCAACTATGAATTTTGGATTCCTCGAGAGATATGAACCAACGAAGAGAGTTGTCCTTAAAAGTCTTTTGAAACATCTGGGCCATTATTTCCTTGGAGGCACCTAGGAGAGTCATGGCTTGATGGTAGCTTCGGAGATGAATAATTAGGGGCCTGCTACCCCTGAACTTCTCAACGTTAGGCATGTTGAACTTTTTCGACAGCCTTACTTTAGAGTAGGGAGACATATGGGTGTAATCCATGTAATTCTCATAGATTTGGACTTGGTCAAACTGCTTGATTAACAACTTAAGGTCCTCCTTGACCTTGTTTCACTCTTATTCTTTTGGATCGACGGGTACTGTCAGGTTAACCCCTAGTTGGGTGAGATTTGGTATAAGGAGCTGAGCTAGTGGTGGACCATTGACAGGAGGCGCACGTGGGACATGCCGATATTCTTCCAGGACCCAAACAGGCTCAGGTGCGGGTGGATCCATAGCGCAAGGGAAGAGGACCTCGAGCTCTTCGAGAATAGGGACTCGATTTTGCTGCATCTCATGAACCTTGGTTTGAAGGTTGTCAATCAAGTTGGACTAGGACCGTCATCCAATCAGGTTGCACATTCAGTACTTGGTCCACGTTCTCCATGGAGGGTTGGTGAAGGTGCTCGTAGGAAGTAGCGGGAGGACTGACAGAGCTTCAAGGCGGTTCCACGAAAGACCAAAGGCAATAGGGAGCCGGACAAGGGTCGAGTATGCAATCGACCTGAGAAGGAAAATGATTCAAATTTGTTTTTGAAATAGAAAAGGAAGAGTTATTTTTATTGGGAAAGAGGAAAGTGTTTTTGACAATTTTTTAGAAAGGGGAGGACAAAATGTTTTTGGAATATTTGTTTTTGATAGAAGGATGGATATTATTTTTGATATTTTGATGAGAAAGAGGAAAAGTATTTTTTGGTGTTTTGATAAAAAAAGGGGGAAAATATTTTTTACACTTTGGTGAATAAAGAAGAAAAAACGAGAGAAAAGTCTCAACATTATTATTATTATTATTATTATTATTATTATTATTATTATTATTATTATTATTATTATTATTATTATTATTATTATTATTATTATTATTATTATTATTATTGTTATTATTATTATTATTATTATTATTATTATTATTATTATTATTATTATTATTATTATTATTATTATTATCATGTTCTCACTTGTATTAGGTTTATCTAGATGCAAAAGAAATGTGGAACGAGACTCGAACCTGAAAAAAATTGGATTTGAAAAATATAATAAAAATTGGTTTGACTTGTGTCCAGGCTCGTGGATAGGGTTCCGTTTTGGAAAATTTGGGCGGCATGCCGACCCAACATTTCAGTAGAGTTTTGTGTAGTAACCGAAAAACTAAATATGAGTGCCCTAGGTTTGATGCCTATATGAGGGTATGCAGTTGTTGGGTTAGTGGAAAGGTTCCCCCATTTGGCATGACTTCCACGATACACGTCTTACTTTTAAGGGTAATTGGTACGTGTGGAAAGTCATTTGATAAACCTCAGTGTATGTGAATTGCCTCACTATATACCTCGCGGGGACAGTATATGTGAGAGCAAATTCAATATACTTGATGTATGTGAATGAGTCCCCTGCTATGTACCTCCCATCGTGAGTTTGGTCAAACGGTAAGATGCGGGGGGAACCATTCGATATACGTTAAAGGTACTTGACCAATGGAAGGTGAGAGTCATATTGCTTAGGGTAACTGCTTCTTGTCGGACATAAAGTGACCGCCCAATACGGAATAAAATTTTAGTCAATAGCCATGCTCTTGGTGATATAGTGTGTAAAATGCATGATTCTTGATTAGTATATTATGAAGAGAGAGTATTTTATTTGGCATAATGAGCACTATACTAATAAGGAAGAATGTACAAGTATCATGAAAAGTGAATCTAGCATGACGATTACACTAAGCATGGGTATATGAGAGTGAGTGATATGTGAATATCTATAAGTGAGTGTGTGGTAGTAAATCTAAACATGGATCAACTACAAGTGGTGTGATATGTGAAAGTGATCATGGATATATATAAGTGTGGTAAGTGGAGGTGCGTGCTAGTAACACCTATGCATGGATATTCTAAGTGGTGTGTGAAACATGTGGATACAAGTGAACCTATATACAAGTGTAGGTGGTGTGAGGTGTACGTGGAGATTATTTACAAGTGAGTGAAGTGAATGGTGAGTGAGAGGTTACATAAACCTGAGGTACACATATACAAGAAGTAATAGAGGAGAAAAAGGGAACATGCAGGTAGGTACATACGCACACAAGAAGAAAATAATAATACCCATTCAAATAGAGTCTAGCCCTCTTAAATAAGTCCCCAGTGGAGTCGCCACTATGGCTATCCCTCCCCCAGGATGCTTTCGTGGTTTTCCCCTTTTATTTCCTCCTCCATCTCATGGATTAGCGCTCACGCGCGGTGTGGAAAGAGAGAGAGAGAGGTCTCGCACCCTTTCTAGGAATTCTTCAACAATCATCTATGTGGGATGATATAAAGAGATAAAGTAGCCACCCTATTTTGCTCAAAACAGTCAAAAGAACATGTTGTCGCCTCGAGAGAACGAAATCAAAGAAAACTGATGCTTGCGAAACCAATTAGATCAGAGGTTTGGGGGCTAAGTTATGGAATGGGAAGATGTTAGGTACCCATCCCGCCCTTTCAGTTTTCACGGGCTTATGTTACTATTTCCCTTAATTTCTTCGTGAAGGGTGTGTGCGTGTATATACAAATGGAGATCATAATCGCCCGACTCGCATCATGGAAAAGATGGAGTGAGGTTCCCAAAATAATAATTAAAAAATATGATGAGCGCTTATCGAGATATTGATCATTATGAGAAATGATAATATGTGTTAGATAAGACGCACGTATGAATCACAAGTATGATATATATGAATAATATATGGGAAATATAAAAATATAACTCGAGCCTCGAGTTTTAGCCCGAGATGCCTACGTAGCCTATAAAGGTATTAAAGTCCAGGTAGTTCGCATGTGACATGATGGTGGGGTTTACCCCATAAATTTGAATGGGGATTTTATGATATGTGTATGTAAGAAAAATGTGTTTTTAGTTTTGAGAAAATGTGGTGAATTCTATTTGAAAGTGTGTAAGAAAAATGTATTTTGAGAAAATGGGGTCGCGGTGGTGCTTTTTTCCCATGGAAGTCTATTTGTAAGAGCTGTGCGCCTCCTAAGATTTTCTTCTTTGTGTGGACCACGGCCAGGCAGGTCATCTTGACTATTGAGAGGCTTTATCACAGAGGTAGGAGGATGTCCAGTAGATGTTCGTTGTGTAAAAATGATGAGGAGACGTCCAATCACCTTCTTCTACACTGTGAGGTCACTAGGGGTATTTGGGGACTTCTTTTTCTCTTTATGAGAAATTTCTTAGGTCATGCCTCGTTCGGTGCGCGAGGTACTGGCGGCGTGGAGGAGGCCTAGGGGTTGTTATGGACTGCGGGTGGTGTGGATGTTGGTCCCCACTGTATCTTTTGGACTATCTGGTTGGAGAGGAACTGTAGATGCTTGGATGGGGCCGATATTGATCCTTCTCGAATTCGGTACAGTTTTATGTCCCTTCTTCTTACTTGGTATAGGAAAATATATGATTAATCGTTGTCTATCTTTTTAGAGTTTTTAGAGGAATTCTAGGGGCTTGTGTTGATTGTGTTGGGTCTCGGTCCTTCGTTTGTTTGCTTTGTATACTTCCTGTATATGGGTCTCCGCCCCCTTAGGCGGGTTATTTTTTTGAATCATTTACTTATAAAAAAGGAGAAAATGTGGTGAACGTTACCGTTGGAATTTATGGGTAAAACTCTCTTTTTCTTGTTTTGGGTTTTTTATATAGAAAATATATTATGTGAAATATATCTAATAAAATATTGAAGATTAATATGTGTACGATCTAAAGTAAAAGCTAAATTAACAATTTATATAACTAATGCGAAAAAAAAGAAATTTAAAGAGAGAGAAGAATGTTTGGCCTTCTTTGGAGACTTGGAGATTTATCTTGATTAATAATGATATTCTTTGAAAGTGAATGAAGAATCAAGGAGGATTTTTGCTAAATTGGGTGTGAAAGTGATGGGAATGAAAGGTGGAGAAATGTTTCAAATAAGGAAACCTCGCTGACTTAAGAAGAATGTTTTTGAGATCATGAAGTTGATGTTTCTCAGGTGACCTTAGAGTGTGAGCTCATGCTCTCTTTATATAGGGTAAAGGGACTTCCGATCGGCATTGTCCTAGCCCTTCCTGTCTCGATTGACAGAGAAATGGACCTACTAATTAAAAATTTCATCCAGATTTTTAAAAAATAGTCGTAAAATGCAATATGTAAGTTCAAATCGTGCATACGACATACCATTGGAAAGGTTATTCGAAGACCTTTGAGAATCCTTTAGGTCGCTCCCGAGTCCGAGAGTTGACTTTGGGTCAAACGGGGCTGGGAAGCGCCCGTCGGTCGTTTATACAGGAGATCGTCGGACGACGATGGATCATCCATCCAAACCATAAGTTCGAATCGTGCATGGGGCAAACTATTTGAAAGTTTACGCGAGGCACTTCAATGTTCCAAAGATCTTATCTGGGTTAGGAGAGTTAACTTTTGTCAAACGGGGCTCGAAAGCGCCCAGTGACCTTTCAAAGCAAAATGGGTCATTTGTCCGTACTGTATGGAGGATTCGCCCACAGGGTAGATCGTTGAAAAGGGTATTTAGTTCCCTTCTAAGCATTGAGTTTCATTTGAGCTGAAGAGTCGACTTTGGTCAAATGGAGTCCGGGAGCGCTCGGTGGCTTTCGAATCAATTTTTGAGGAAAAATGAATCGTTCGTCTGAACCGTTATGCCGTTTGGCGCATAGGACAGACCGTTGGAAAGGGGTTTTAGTTCCCTCTAAAGATTCATTAAGCTTTTGCTCTGACGATAAAGTTTATTGGGGTCAAATCCGGGCCCTGAAAGCCTAGTGGCCTCTAGATCAGTTTTTGATAGTAAAATGGTCCGTTCGCCCAAACCGTTATGCCTATTTGCACACGAGATGGACTGTTGGAAAGGGAATTAAGAGCCCTTTGAATATTAATTGAGCTTTTTCTCTGATGTTGAAGTTGACTAGAGTCAAATGGGCCCGGGGAGCTCTCGATGGTCTCTAGATCGATACTCAAAGTACGACCTAGGATTTGTAATGCATTAGGGAGGTGGTAAGGACCTAAGGATAGACTTAGGGGGGGGTCCTAGAATAAGGTGTCTACACGGGGAACTATGGGTGAGGTTCATGATTCATCATAACCTTGTTATGTTCCATAATCAGCTGGAGTTGCAGAATGCCGTGACTTTGGTGTAGAAAACATGGGTTAGGAGCTGTCGGTATTTAGACATGGACAAGGTTGTGCAGTCCCATAACCTTATAAGGAATAAAAATTTTTATCAGTCAAGGATGGAATCCAAATTTGGTAATTAGGGGATCGGTGTCAATGGCATCACATTGGATTCCATTATATAGATACCCCTCGGTGGAGTGATATAAAATGGTAGCACGAGATACCAAAGAAGATGACATACCACCAAGATCCTAACTATTAACCCACTACCATCTCTTGCGTATATATGCATTTGGACTGCGACACATGGTTAAGGGAATGCAGGTGGGGTTATTGGTACCATTGGGATATAAAACGACTAATATCAATGTCATGCGCATCGATGTAATATGGCCAAAGTTATAAATACCATACGGTAACGAGCCTCACAATGCCCCGGGAGGTACCCTGCAACTTCACCACACCCACATCATGCTGAAGAGGGTGACTGGAGAGAATATATGGTGAGCATGCATTGGATTAAGTATTACGTCTCATTGACTCAATATGCTTAAGAGGGTTCCCTGGGTATTGTGACTTATATATATCAATTGTAGGGTAATATTTTATATGTATGGTTGATCACATTATTTTCATACTTTATCAATATTTTGATATTTATTAATTTATTGCATTAATGAAAAATGAATACCAAAGGCGGCCGAGTAACTCTATCCTTGTTAATCATAATTTGAGAGAGGCGTTGCACCTTTTGTCACAAAATCGACACCATCATCTCCGACAAACACATGGCACATTAAGGCAGACTATGCATAATTTTAGTGTGATGTGTATTGACCTTGATGCGATTCATATGGAGCGTGATGTTCTCTGGCAGCTGTTTGAGGAGGAAGAGGACACCGATGATGATTCAGAGTCATCATTCTACTCGAGATGACGTACATCGTGCCATAGTAGCTAATGAAGTGCATCGTAGATTATTTATATGTTCCTGAGCATTTAATTTGTATGTTTGAGGTAAATATTATGGTTTTCATGCATATTCTCATGTTTTCGTTTAATCTAATGGTCTCGTTTATCTTTTTAATTGAATTGAATTTAATTAATGATACACTCTATATTCAAGGTATCGTATGTAAATGTCATCTTCATTTCCCAGTTTTGTAAGTTTATTAACATCAAAATCCTTCATGCATTACAAGATGCATATATACTTTTGCATCATTACAAAATATATATCCATTTTATGAAATTACTTGTAACCCTAATTACTATAATATAGTGTTCTCGTCAATGGTAATTGTAACAATAAACGATTTTCATCCTTATTATAGCAAAAACGACCGTTTTTATCTCTGATGAAGTGTGATAATTCATTGAATTCGGTAATGGTAATACTAAGTTTAACACATAATTCGTTATGCACATAATATTTCCAAATAACACATAATACTAAAAAATTTAGTTGTTATGCACCAAATTTTGTAGCAATTCATGTTGTGGACATCCCGACCCAAAGAGGAGATGCATGAAGGGGTGGGTTCGTTCATCTCTTTTCTCCAGGGTTGGGGGGGGGGGGGGGAGAAGGACGTCTGGATGATAATGATGGGTGGAGTATGTGATAGTGTGAAACTCATAGTCGTCAATCTATTTTACCAAATATAGGAAAAAATATACAAATAACCCTAAATAGAATTTTAAGGCATACAGATCACAGTGAGACCCAAGAGAAAAAAATGGATCAGGGACTAAGTTATAGAAAGAGAAGGTGCTAGGCACCCTATCCTACCTTTGGGTCTCTTAAGGGTAAAAAATATTCTCTCTTAATCCTTTTTACATATGTAGATGTGTGAATATGTGATTAACTGTAAAAAAATGTATGTATATATATAAGTAAGTGAGAAGTGTGTGGAAACATGCATGGGTGTAACTAAGAAAAATGTGTGAAACATGTATGGGTGTAGCTAAATGAAAAGTGTGCGATACATATATGAGTTTATGTAATGCCCCGTCCTAGAAAAATAAGTATTTAATGATAATCGATATATTTTATTAAGGAATAAATATATAAGGGAATTATGCCAAATGGTACGAAAAGTGACGCATTACGAAAAATAATTTAGGAGAAAAATCACCAGGTTGCATGGTTCGCATGGATGCGTGTTTAAGTTCTAATAGTCCCTGTAAGTACGTTGGTTAAGTTTGATTTTGTGACACGATCATGGTTAATATAACACAATTTTTGCCAGCACGTGCCGCGCATGACATGGATTTGTGCGTTTTTTGTAGGACAATTGGAGAAGGATAAAAATAGCGTGATTACATATTTGGATCCATAAAAATATAAGGAAAAATACCATGAAGAGGGAAAATAAAAAAATAAAAGTTAATCTAGCACTTTTGACGGTATGCGACACTGCAAAAACTCAACTTTGCGCGTATTGTTTAGGACTATTGGAAGGTCAGAAAAATAAGATGATCATATATACGAGATACTAAAAACACATAGAAAAATACCATGTAAAAAAATATTTGATAGAGCATAGTTAGGGTGACTTGGACCATCTAACGAATGATTAGGTAAAACATTTTGTCCATATTTGATATTTTTCATTCATTTGTTCAACTTTTTTAAGCCAGTTTTGATTTCTCAAGAGATCTTCCTATAGGTCCAGATCTATCCCTGTAGTAGGAACTTGACTAACATGAGGGTGATGATAGAGCATGCCCAGATACGTCGTCTGATGATACATGAGTTTGGAACTTGCCGATATTCAGGCCTGAAGAGCATTTGGAGAGCATTAGGTCCCACCGACTAATTCTCCAAATCTTATAAGGGAGGCTAACAAATTTTCCAACTTGAACTTTAATATTAGGGGAATTTGACTATCTTTGAATGAGGAAAGGTTCTGTCTTATAAAAAGAAGTTTGGGGATGATTTTTGAGACACACACCATTTCCTTGTATATTTCTATTCTTTCTTTTGTCATGTAATCTTTTTATGGCAGTCTATGTCCGTGGATTACAAAAATTACCTCACTGAAATAAATGAAAGGTGCATGTATGAATTTTATTATGATGTCTTCACTGAAATTATCTCACTCCAGGGGTACCTAGCAGCTCAAAGATATTAAACTTAGCCTGTATGACGACCGAGGTAACAAGTGCTCAGGATTAACCATTTGCGATATCATCCTTCATCAGGTCGGCCACAGTCGATGTTACAAGTATGACTCTTTGGGATCAGCTATCCATCAGGTCAGCCACAACTGAAGTTACAAGCATCACCTCAATTGGGCATTAACCGAGGTCTGCATGACTCATGAGATCAGTTATCCATCAGGCCGTCCACAACCGACCTTACAAGTATCACCTGAGACCAGCAAAAGCCTCATGGGCTCAATAAACAAGCATCATGTCATCAATGTCTCTGGCCGACGTTACACCTCATGTCCAACCTCGACCGATCATCTTGGCTGAGGTCTCCATGGAACCTTGATCTCAGCTAAGGTAAGGTTCGTACTTCACTAACCTCGTACTCATCCAGGCCGAGGTTGGTACCAAGCAAAGATAGCCGAGAATCTACGCGCACATGTTTAGCTTGGAACACGTGGACACATATGTTATTACTAAATCATTCCCTCCACGTGAGGGAATATTGAGGTCATCGTTACTTAGTTAAGATCAGCCATGTGTTATCCTTGCACTGGCTGGATCTCCATGCACATGCACATTGCATGCTTGGGGGGTACATTACACCCCTCAAGCACTATATATGGAGGTCATCCTCAACATTGTAAAGGATCGATAATTGTTAATCCTAGTTAAAACTCTATCAATTTATACAGTAGAGAGATAAAGCTTGAGAGATTGTATCCATAGCCATTAGTGCCTTCATTCAGTGATATTACTCACACACACTCACAATGGACGTAGGCCAGATTGGCCGAATCATTTATACGTAAGTGTTCATCCTCTTCTCCTTCTCCTACTACACATACATATACTCTTGCTGCCATTGTTGTGCTTGTTTGAGCTTGTTCATATCTTATCTGGTGGTGCTGTTTCCAGCATCATCATTTTGGTGTTGTCTGTGGGAACGAGAAGACATACCTCTTCCTTTCCTAGCTTAACCTCATCAGAGACTCTGGAGGTGAACCAGGCCTCACCCCTTGCGTGTAGCAGTTTCACCATTGAAAGAGGTCCTTTAAGGTATTAAGCTCAACATCTTTACACACTCTTTAGTTTTAACATATGGCACCGGAATTGCCACCACCTCCTCCACCATCTGATATTGGAGGACCTAGTTCCAGCCAGGCACCACCCCAGTCTGAAATGGTTGAGGTGGCTACAGCCTTGAGGTCTTTGGCTGCAACATAGTAAGTAATAAAGGAGAAATTTTCACAGCTCAGTTAAAATATCATCAGGCCACCAGGGATCTCACAGGAGATGATTACTCCGGTAGCTGTTCAACCCCATCCTAAAGCTAGGGGACCACCCCCAGGCACCATAAAAAGACCAACCTACCCCTCAACGGAATAGGGATGTTGCTGACCCTAGACGTTTACGTATGGGGAGGCAAGGAAACCCTTTCCCTGAGGATAGGTATGATGATATGGAGGCAGAAAATTCTCTTGAGGACTGCTGGGAGCCGTATAAGGTTTCAAATAACACGGTGCGTCCTATCCAACAGAGCAGAGGTTGTGGCGGTAGAAGAGATGGGGGTGTCCAGCAAAGAGGATCAACTTTTGATCGCTTGAGTAGAGCGTCGGCCTTTGAAACCTAAGGCAGAGGTTATCCAGATCTAGGAGCGTTGCAGGATCATAAAGGGATGATGGGGAACATAGGCTTCACCAGGGCAGACCCCAACAACATGACCGAGACAGGGAGCAAGAGGAGGTAAACAACCGACGTTGTGCTGCAGTCGAGGAACCCTCAGTCCACCCCTTGGAGGTGGCTGGGGATAACCTCATCCAGGTCGACGTTGGTAAACCATGGAATAACTCCATCCAACTTCTGGAAGAGAAGATTGGGAATCTCATCAAAAGCCGAGATCCACTACAAAGAGGGTTCTCAGAGGGTTCTCCTTTCGTGGCAAGGATAGTGAACTTCCCAACCCCTGACAAGTTCAAACCACCTACGGTGTCTCCTAAGTATGATGGTGGTACTAACCCTGTGCATCATATTGAGATGTACCAGTCTGCAACCGACATTTATTCAATCCCAGATGAGATCAAGTGTCGAGACTTCTCCAGGACTTTAATGAGAGCTGCACATATTTGGTTTACCTCTCTTCCGAGGAACTCTTTTGACAACTTTAAGGTCTTGGCTGAACGATTTATTCACAATTTATGTGTTGGGGTAAGACCTCAGAAGAAGACCACTCATCTAATGTACGTTAAGCAAGGAAAGAACGAGAGCCTAAGAGACTACATTACTAGATTCAACAAAGAAAAAATAGAGGTTGAAGATTACGAAGAGAATATAGCTATGATAACCCTCTTTGGAGGACTCCAGAAGGGGAATTTACTGTGAAAACTTACTGAAAACCCTCCCAAGTTCATGGCAGAGCTGTTAGCAACTGCAGGAAAGGTCATGAACGCTGAAGAGGCCATGGATACAAAGTATGAGGATGATAATGGAAGTAGCAGCAGGAAATTCCAAAGGAAAAAAGACGAAAAGAAGAGGTCTGCAGACGACAAGTTTGCACACTATACTCCTCTAACTGTGAGCTGTGAACACATCCTCAATGAAATAAAAAATAATCGGTCCCTGAGATGGCCGGAGAAGCTGAAGGCTCCTCCGCATAAGAGGAATAAAAAATTATGGTGCGAGTTCCATCATGACCATGGTCATATAACTGACAAGGGCTTTGCCTTGAAGGATGAGATTGAGAAGATGTTGAAGTTCGAAAAGCTCAGGAAGTACATTGACGGTAAAGCTTCTAAGAAGGGAAGAGATTACCCTAAAAAGAAGAGAAATGACAGATGTTGGGAAGATCTACCAGCAAGAAGAGGTGAGGACTCAGATAATGATGATGAGGATGATCCTGACCTCTCACCAAAAGATGATAATGCCCCTATGAAGAGGATTGGTATGATATCCTTTGGTGCCAACACCATCTGTGGAGACTAGTAGGGGGTGGCTCATAAGTAGCCGATCGTAAAGCTCATGTGGCAGTTAGTGACCGTAAAGATCTTATAGTTGGGTTCTCCTGAATTGACTTCAAAGGTATCTTAGCTCCACACGATGACCCTTTGCTAATCACTACAAGGGTGCATGGATGCGAGGTTCACAGAATTCTCATCGACGGGGGAAGTTTAGCTGACATAATATTTTGGCCCTATTTTAAGATCCTAGGCCTCAGCAGAGCTAGGCTTGTACCATATCATCATCCATTAATTAGCTTCAGCGGTGAAAAGGTCCATCCGTTAGGCATGTATGAGATAGATGTTCAAGTGGGAGACGAGTGGCCTAAGAGGTTGAACCGAAAGATCAATTTTTTTGTGATGGATGAAAACATCTTCTCGGCCTATAACCTCATCATAGGACGAGTAGCCCTTAAGGAATTTGAGGCAGTGCCGTCAACGGTCCACTAAATGCTAAAATTCCTGACCCCCAAACATAGACACAAGAATGCTACTTCAACTCTGCGGAAGAGAGGGAGGCTCATAAGAAGGCAACAATAACATATAACATTGATACACTTGATCAAAGGGATAAGACAAAACTGAAGAAGGGAGAGGCCACGGAATAGGTAGAACCCATTGTCCTCAGTGAGGACGAGCTAAAAAAACCCGTCCAAATCGACAAAGGCCTAAGACCCAAAATCAAGGAAGAGCTGGTAAAGCTTTTAAAGAAGAGACAGAGTGTCTTTGCTTGGAGCCACGCAGATATGCTGGGCATTGACCATGAGATTATGTGTCACAAACGCAACGTGGCAGAAGATGCCAAGCCAATTAAGCAAAAATGAAGAGTTTACTCCAGGGAAAGTACAATGTCATCAGGGAAGAGGTCAGAAAGCTGGAAGAGGCCAAGTTCATCAGAGAGGTCATATACCCTGAGTGGTTATCTAACGCCGTCATTGTGCCAAAAGCTAACGGGAAATGGAGGATATGCATAGACTTCACTGATTTGAATAAGTCTTGCCTAAAAGATAACTTCCCCTTGCCTCGAATTGATCAGATGGTATATGCAATGGCAGGGCATGAACTCATGAGCTTCATGGACGCCTATTCTGGGTATCACCATATTTTTATGGACCTAGAGGATTCAGAGAAGACAACGTTCATAACTAACAAGGGGACCTATTGTTATAAGGTCATGCCCTTCGAATTGAAGAATGCAGGGGCCACTTACCCACGTCTTGTAAATAAGATGTTTGAGAGCTATATCGGGAAGACCATGGAGGTATATGTGGATGACATGCTGACGAAAATCTTGAAGGCCAGCACTCACGTGGTCGACCTGGAAAGGACTTCTGACACTATGGACTTATACAGGATGAAGCTCAATCCTACCAAGTATCACTTCGAAGTAGGAGAAGGAAAGTTTCTCGGATTCATCATTAATTAAAGGGGAATAAAGGTCAATCCTGAACAAATCAGGGCTCTGCTTGAAATGAAGACGGCTAGGACCATCAAAGACGTTCAGAGGTTAACCGGAAGAGTTGCTGCGCTGAACAGGTTCATCTCCAAGGCTACAAACAAGTGTCTTCCTTTTTTCAAAGTTTGTAGAAAGGCCTTTGAATGGGATGAGGAGTGCGGCAAGGGTTTTAAAGATCTTAAGTTCTACCTCGGATCTCCTTAGCTCCTATCTCGGCCCATCTTAGGGGAGAAGTTGTATGTCTATCTAGCAGTCTCAGAGTCAACTATAAGTGCCGCCAAAGTACGAGAAGATGTTGGAGTACAGAGACCTGTATACTTCAATAGTAAGGCCCTTCAGGGGTTTGAACAAAATTATCCTCAAATGGAGAAGTTAGCCTACGCCTTGATACATGCTTCCAAGAAGATGAAGCCCTATTTCCAAGCCCACTCTATGGTTATCCTCACTGACTGCCCACTAAGACAAGTCCTCTACAAGCTCGAGAAGTCGGGCAGATTGATGACATGGGCCATCGAGTTGGGGGAGTATGACATTGTTTATCAATCCAGGTGTGACACCCCGCCAAATTAATTACCGGGTGATCAGTCCTTAATTAATTAATTTCAGAATATCAAGTTGGTCCAGATAATGCATCACTGTCGAAAACTTAAATTTTAATTTAATAAAAACTGACCACCTTGTATTTAAAAAAAATGATGTCCAAATTTTATCGTGTTACTAACCAATATAAAAAAGAATACCAACAAATGCTATGCATCACAGTAATATAAATAAAGTCTAACTGAAGTAACATAAATAACTGGAGTAAAACACATCCAGATATAATCCCACATAATAAGCCAATAAAAGGAAATCAAATCTAAGAGAGAGTTTAAAACAACTAAATCTCTGAATGTAAACAGAAGAAAGGACGAAATATCCAACAAAACAGATAACTGAAAAAGGAGGAATAGGCTGAGTTGTCTACTAGCAATTATCCTGCAGCTTCCACAACAGCTACAACACGACAACTGAATAGAGTCTCCTAAGGCTGGTGTCCCTGTGGCTGGGCACCTGAAAATAATGGAACAACAGAAAGATATATAGAAAAACAGGTCAGAGCCCGAGTTGAAAATAGTTTAAAATAACAAGTGCTTAAATTGATTCAATTAGCATAATTATTATTCAAGTTAACTTAGCGTACTCACTTGAGATACTTACCTCTCGATCTAGTGTGCACGCCTAACGAGCCTAACTACCCATACTAGTCACGATACCCTGACTAGATACTAAGTACATACTAATATGATGGAAAGACTCCCTAAATAACTCAAAGCCGACGTAATTAAGATTTCGATATAGGTTTAGAATTACTTTAGTTTACTCTCATATTCTTCTAAATGCCCAATTGATAATATCATAAGTACACTTCTTAAAAAATTTAGTCATCAACATAAGACACCAAACAGGATTTCGATATACACACATTATTCTCTTATGTATACATATCAATTTATATATAAATATAGCAATATTGTACCCCTGGTTGAGAAACCCTTAGTGCTACACATACTCGGCTATCTAGTCCCGTTGCATCGCTCATGCATAGATGACTATAGATTCAATCTCTCGAGAACCAATAAACACACAAACACCTATTGGAGGTGAACATAGTCCCAAGATGAAGGGCTACGTACATACCTACGCACCCATACGACCGTCATCACTATCATTCTCACGAATAGACCGTACTTTGGTTCCATGCTCTAGTGGTACGACTCTAAATCCCCCGAAGGCACACAAGATCCGATCATCCACAACGCGTTAACCTCTGTTCGATAGCCAGTAGCTAGGTATGTCATACACATAATATTTTGTGCAATAAGCATCCACACAAATTATATAAATTCATTGGCTTTCTCGCAGCCTAGTATTCACAGTACGTATAATATATCCCCTATTATACCCCGTACCTTATTCGTATATAATCTCCCTTGTATTTTTTCCATCTCTCTAATTCTATGAATTTTCATACCTTCCAGGGGTCGACATATTCTCCACTCACTAATAATTATAAATTTTAAGTCACTCGACATTCATACAGGTCTAACACTTATGTAAATAAGCCTACGGTAAGTTTGAAACAAAAATCGGGCCTTAAGAGTCAATTTGGAATCTCGTTAGAAGACCTAAGAAATCTCGTTCGAACGAGGTCGTTCGAATGAGGGTCGTTCGAATAAAGTCCCCCCACTTCGAACGAACTACAAAACTGGTTAGAAGGGCCACTGGAATCTAGTTAGAAGTCTCGTTCGAACAAGGTCGTTCGAACTACCTGGGCTGGACTTCTAATGAAATTTTCGCAGTTGCCTAGTTCATCTTCAAAGTTCATTTTTCCAGATTTTCTCCTCTACAATCTCAATATAAACCCATTCCAACCCAAGTACAAGGTTTCCAACCTACTCCAAGTCACCCTGGAACACTTTTTAGCATAGTTTAGGTGTCAAATCCTTCTAATCATCATGTAAAATTCAATAATTTTCCAAATTTTCCCATGAGTCATATTAACATAAACCCAGAATTATTAATCTATAAAAACCCCATTTTTATTTCGTGAGTAACATCTAATTCACCAAAATTCACATTCCTATTAAGGGGAAAAATCCTCTACATACAAACCCCCATCAAATTTCTAAGATTCCAACACAATCTCATCATAGGTTAACCAGTTTTGGTATTAATAGTTCTAAAATCTCAGTATATGTTAACGAGAATAATAAATGCTAAGAGGAAGAGCAAGATAATCACTTGACTTAAAATGAACTTCTGATTCGCGGGTTGAAATTGGTATGAGAACGATCCTCTTGACACGATCTAGTTGTACTTTTTT
Organism: Sambucus nigra; assembly: GCA_949130495.1. Classification (NCBI taxonomy): domain Eukaryota; kingdom Viridiplantae; phylum Streptophyta; class Magnoliopsida; order Dipsacales; family Adoxaceae; genus Sambucus; species Sambucus nigra. The sequence goes on from OX422212.1 coordinate 371,303,036, forward strand.
TTTGTGAAAGTTTGAGTTCTTGGCTTAGGGTTCTAATGGAGTCTTCTTCTTCTTCCTTGGTTCTCTCTATCTTTTCCTCTCTTTCTCACGTAGGTTGAAACTAACATGCCACTAACCCTAAATTATTATAATTAAACCTAATTTTCGTCCATTTAATTACCCAAAAATTCCAAAAGACCAAAATACCCCTCTAGGGTGTCGTTTTGGGCTAAAATGTCCCGGACTCCAATTTAAATACTCAAGCTGTGTTTTCTGACTATTTCGACCTTGCGAACACTCTGGCGCACTCAAAATAGTTATCTGAGTTATACAAAAATAATTTACCTTTTAAACTCCCCCAATACATACTAGTGATGTGACTCATACGCGTCCCAAATATTTATAACATAACTGTCGTGTATCTCATTCCTGGCCATAACATTATTTCAATAACTACTAGCTCTCATAATGCTAGTAATTATTATCCTAAAATCGGATTAATTATAGTTTAGATTTTCTCCCTTTAATTAAATTAATCCCCATTTTCATAAAAATAAATATGCATAAAAATACGGGTATTACACACTTCCCCCCTAATAACAGAATTTCGTCCCGAAATTCGGAAAGAATATATATATATATATATATATATATATATATATATATACCTGTCATGAATAACTCTAGATAACATTCACGCATGTCATCCTCGCGATCCCAGGTTAATTCCTCAACATTATGGTGCCGCCACTGAACACGTACTAGTGGTAATATTTTTTTATCTCAATTCCTCTCGCTACGGTCTAGAATAGAAACCGACCCCTCCTCATAGGAACTATCAGGCTATAAGTCTATCTCCTCCAATGCAATGTGGGTGTGGGCCAAATCATCTCGAAGAAATCCCCTCAGCGAAGAGATATAGAACACGTCATGGACTCTATGCAAGTGCTTAGGTAACCCAAGTCTATAAGCAATTGGCCTAATCCTCTCGATTAATGGGGAATGGTTCTACATACCTAGGCACCAATTTTCCCTTCTTCCCAAAACACATAACTCCCTTCATAGGAGACACCCGAAGTAACACCTGATCTCCAATGTTGAACTTGCGAAAATACCATTTAGCGTCAGCGTAGCTCTTCTGTTGATCTTGAGCAACCCGAATACTGCTCCGTATTAACTCTATTCTCGTCGAAGTATCCTGAATCACTTCTGGACCAAGGAACTTTTTATCCCCAACTCTAGCCAACATGGTGGGGAACGCCAAGGTCTGCCATATAGTGCCTCGAATGGAGACATACCGATAGTAAATTGGTAGGAGTTGTTATAGGAAAATTACACCAGTGGAAGGTACTACTCACAGCCTTCGCCAAAATCAATGATGCACATACGTAACATATCCTCCCACATCTGATTCGTCCGCTCGGTCTGACCATCCATCTGCGGGTGAAAGGCTGTGCTCAGTCACAACTTCGTACCCAACGCGTCCTGAAAACTCTCCCAAAATCGAGACACAAACACATTATCTCTATCAGACACGATATTGAGAGGTACTCCGTGGAGTCTCACTATTTTTTGCTATGAATATCTAGGCATATTATCCCATGGTGTAGTCTGTCCTAGCTGGTAGAAAGTGGGCTACCTTGGTCAGCCGATCCACTATCACCCATACCGAATCGTGACCCCTCTACGATGTGGGTAATCTCATGATAAAGTCCATGGAATTTCTCTCCCATTTCCACATAGGTATCTCTAATGGTTGCAGAAGTTTCGCCGATCTCTGATGATCCACCTTTACTAGTTGACAAGTGGAACATTTCAAAATTAACTCTGCAGTATCCTTGTTCATCCCGCTCCCCCATTACTGTCTACGCATATCCTAGTATATCTTATCCCCATCGGGATGCTCCATAAATAGGGAACCGTGCGACTCTGCCATCACCTTGTGTTACAAATCTTCACCCTATGGAATAACCAATCTCCCATTGAAACGTAGACCTCGTCTGAACCCACGGTGTAAGACTCAGCTCCATCGACTAGAAGCTTCACTATCTGACTTTGGAAAAATGGATCATTTTCCTGAGCCTGTACTATCTCCTTAATAATCTGGGGCATAACCGTCATCATAGATATAAAATATCGAGCCGCCGTATCCTAGTTCTCTAATTCTTTCCATTTCTCTTTCCACACCTCGGCCACCTCACCGACTGGCCTACGGCTCAACGTGTCTGCTACCACGTTAGCCTTCCCCGGGTGGTATTGGATATCAAATTGATAATCCTTCACAAACTCAAGCCACCGATATTGATGCATATTTAACTCCTTCTGCATGAAGAGGTACTGTAATGACTTGTAGTCCGTGAATAAATGAAATTTCTCCTTTAGGAGGTAATGTCTCCAAATCTGAAGTGCAAACACCATCGCCGCCAACTCTAAATCGCGGGTAGGGTAGTTCCTCTCGTGAGGCTTAAGCTTAAGGGAAGCATAAGCTATAGCCTGATCCTCCTTCTGTAGTACACCTCCAAGCCCTAACAAGGATGCATCCGTGTAGACTAGATACTCCACTCCCGACTTGGGTAATGCTAACACTGGTGCTGAGGTTAACTTGTCTTTAAACTCATCAAAGGCTGACTGACAGGCGTCAAACGAAACCCCTTTGTGAGTCAGGTGTGTCAATATACCTGCTATCTTTAAAATCCCTTGAATGAATCTCCTATAGTATCTGGCTAAGCCCAAGAAACTGCGTATGTCGGTTGGTGTCGTGGGCTGTCCCCACTCCCTCACCGTTGACACCTTCCCCAGATCCACGAATATCCCTCTATCGGAGATGATATGACCCAAGAACTGTACACCCTTTAGCACATTTATTATATTATGCATACAACTCATGCTGGCGCAGTGTCTGAAAAACTTGCCTCAAGTGCTCGGCATGATCCTCCTCGGTCTGCGAGTAAACCAGAATTTCATCTATGAATACGATGATGAACTGGTTCGAGAACTCTCTGAACACCCTGCTCATTAAGTCCATGAACACGGCTGGGGCGTTGGTTAGCCTAAAAGGCATAACCCTGAATTCATAAAAAAAATATCTCGTTAAGAAGGCAGTCTTCGACACGTCCTGCTCCCTGATACGTAGCTGATGGTACCCCGATCTCAAATCAATCTTAAAGAAGAAATCCACTTCTCTCAACTGATCGAATAAGTCATCGATTCATGGAAATGGATATTTGTTCTGTATCGTGACTTTATTCAACTCCCGGTAGTCAACACATAACCTCAACGATTCATCCCTCTTCTTAACAAACAGTATGGGAGCACCCCACGGGGAAGTACTCCTACGGATAAATCCTTGCCCCAACAACTACTAAATTTGGTCATGTAACTCCCTCATCTCTGCTGGAGCCATACGATATGGGGCCCGATCTATCGGTTAAGTATCTGGTGCTAAATCAATAACGAAGTCTATCTCTCTACTCGGTGGTAACCCTAGAATCTCCTGAAACACATCGAAAAACTCTCGAACTATAAGAATCGAATCAAGTGGTACCACAACCTCCGTAGAGGTCTCCTCCTCTATATAGTATACATGAGTGGACGATCCTCCCTCAGAACGAGGCATCGCCACCAGAAACATATCCTGCCTGGTATGGCTAAAACTATACTCTTACTATAACAATTAATCATGGCCCTATACCCGATAAGCCAATCCATACCCACAATCACGTCATACTCGGACATGTCTACTACAAGCATGTCAACGGGTAAGATAAACCACCCAATCTCTATACCCACTCCCCAATAAATAAAAGAAATAACAGAACCCCTACTCAATGGTGAATCCACACAAGTACTGTATCAGATAATCTCGTAGTACGTGCAAACACCGTGGCAATAAAACATTTTATGGCTCCTATATCAAATAAAATGCACCCCAAAATCCCCTGGATAAAAAACATACCCTCAATCGCTGGCGATTCCTGCGGGACTGCGACCTCGTAAAAATTATAGACTCGTCTGTACTGAAGCTGCCCTTGTTGAACTAGGGCAACTGGAATGGGTGACAGTGCTGCCATCTGTGGAGGTGCTGGGAGAGCTGCGAGAAATAATGGTGTCTGGGGTTCCTGACGAACACCCTGCTGCTGCTGGCCTTTACCCATCTGATGGTAGTCCTGGCATTTGTGGCCAGTATTTCCACACGTGAAACATGTTCCTGGGAAGGGTCCTCCCTTCTGTCCTTGCTGTCCCTGGCCCTGATGGCCGTTACCACCCATTCCTTGGCCATTCTGGACCTACTGAACCTACTGCTGGCCCTGATTGCCATTTTGGCCCTGATGGCCATGTAGAAAGCCTCCCTGCCCATGTCTAAAACCTCCTGACCTGAACCTCTTAGGATACCCTTGCTGGGAACCCTGATCACTGTGCCTATGCTGACCCTGAACTGCCTGTGCCCCACCAGCACCATTCCCTTCTGCCCTGCCCTGCTAGATGGATTCTTCCACTTTCTTAACCTTAGAAAAATGGAAGCGGTGGTCCTGGCAGTGGAGTAGTACTGCGTTGACCACATCTGAATAGGTGGCCAAGGAGATATTGCCTATTAAATACTGGCGGATCCTCCATGTCGACCCATCCGTAAAGCGCTGAATCTTTTTCTCTTCGATCGGGATCTCACTCGGTAAAATGTTGAGGAGATTAGGAAACTCTGCCTCGTACTCTGCCATGGTCCTTCCCTCCTTCTTCAGATTTTCTAACTTTCGACTCATCTATGTCTGGACAGCCGAAGGGAAATACTTGCGGTCGAACTGCATCCAAAAGTCTCGCATACTGAGTGTGTCTCTCTCCTCAGCGATGGTGATAGATTCCCACCACTGCAGTGCTGCCCCCACTAGTTTGAACGTGGACAAAATATGACTCTGTACCTTCGTGCACTCGTGCATCCTCAAATGACTTTGGATATGCTTTTTCCAATGGATCGCTACGACTACAATGGAGCTCCTTGAAAACTCCGGAGGATGCACCTTCTGGAAGGCATCCCTAACACGTTGCCAAGAAGACGGGAAAGACTGGGCTTAAACTGGAGCCACCATCGGTGCCTGAGGTGGTGCCTGTTGCACTACGGGTAAAGAAACATTTATCGCCTGAGCTACAATGGCGGCCACTTCAGCAGTATTCATCATACCCTGAGCAGGTTCAGGATGAGGCTCTGGCTGGGCATCCCTGGGAACTCTTTGTGCATGTTTAGGATGCATCTGAAAAGAGAGAAAAGTTTCATAAGTCTTACAATTATATTCTCAAAATAGTAGAAGAACGTAAAACGTACGAAGAGTACAACAATCCTAAAATATAGGGCTTTATATCAAAGGACTCTACGCAGAAATATAATAAGTCGTACAAATCCTAAGGGCATTAGAACCTGATGCTTTGATACCACCTGTGACACCTCGCCTAATTGATTACTGGGTGATCAGTCCTTAATTAATTAATTTTAGAATATCAAGTTGGTCCAGATAATGCATCACTGTCGAAAACTTAAATTTTAATTTAATAAAAACTAACCACCTAGTATTTAAAAAAGGTGATGTCCAAATTTTATCTTGTTACTAAGCAATATAAAAAAGAATACCAACAAATGCCATGCATCACAGTAATATAAATAAAGTCTAACTGAAGTAAAATAAAATATTGGAGTAAAACATATCCAGACACAATCCCATACAATAAGACAATAAAAGGAAATCAAATCTAAGAGAGAGTTTAAAACCACTAAATCTCTGAATGTAAACAGAAGAAAGGACGACATATCCAACAAAATAGATAACTAGAAAAGGAGGAATAGGCAAAGTCGTCTACTAACAATTATCCTGCAGCTTCCACAGCAGCTACAACATGACAACTGAATAGAGTCTCCTAAGGCTGGTGTCCATGTGGCTGGGCACCTAAAAATAATGGAACAATAGAAATATATACAGAAAAGTGGGTCAGAGCCCGAGTTGAAAACAATTTAAAATAGCAAGTGCTTAAATTGATTCAATTAGCACAATTATTATTCAAGTTAACTCAGCGTACTCACTCGAGATACTTACCTCTTGATCTAATGTGCACGCTTAACGAGCCTAACTACCCATACTAGTCATGATACCCTGACTGGATACTAAGTACATACTAATATGCTGGAAAGACTCCCTAAATAACTCAAAACCGACGTAATTAAGATTTCGATATAGGTTTAGAATTACTTTAGTTTATTCTCATATTCTTCTAAATGCCCAGCTGATAATTCCGTAAGTACACTTCTTAAAATATATAGTCATCAACATAAGACACCAAATAGGATTTCGGTATACACACATTATTCTCTTATGTATACATATCAATTTATATATAAATATAGCAATATTGCACCCCTGGTTGAGAAACCCTTAGTGCTATGCATACTCGACTATCTATTCCCATTGCAAAGCTTACGCATAGAGGACCACAGGTTCAATATCTCGAGAACTAATAAAAACACAAACACCTATTGGAGGTGAACATAGTCCCAAGCCGATGGGCTATGCACATACCTACGCACCCATACGACCGTCATCACTATCATTCTCACGGATAGCCCGTACCTAGGTTCCATGCTCTAGTGGTACGACTCTAAGTCCCCCCGAAGGCACACAAGATCCGGTCGTTCACAACGCGTTAACCTCTGTTCGATAGCCAGTAGCTAGGTATGTTATACACATAATATTTTGAGTAATAAGCATGCACACAACTTATATAAATTCATTGTCTTTCCCGCAGCTTAGTATTCACAGTACATATAATATATCCCCTATTATACCCCATACCTTATTCGTATATAATCTCCCTTGTATTTTTTATATCTCTCTAATTCTATGAATTTTCATACCTTCCGAGGGTCGACATATTCTCCACTCACTAATAATTATAAATTTTAAGTCACTCGACATTCATACAGGTCTAACACTTATGTAAATAAGCTTACGGGATGCTTGAAACAAAACTCGGGCCTTAAGAGTCATTCTGGAATCTCATTAGAAGACCCAAGAAATATCGTTCGAATGAGGTTCGTTCGAACGAAGTCCCCCCACTTCAAATGAACTTCCAAACTCATTAGAAGGGTCACTGGAATCTCGTTAGAAGTCTCGTTCGAACGAGGTCATTCGAACAACCTGGGCTGGAGTTCTAACGAAATTTTTGCAGTTGCCTAGTTCATCTTCAAAGTTCATTTTTCCAGATTTTCTCCTCTAAATTCTCAAACTAAACCCATTCTAACCCAAGTACAAGGTTTCCAACCTACTCCAAGTCACCCCAGAACACTTCTTAGCATAGTTTAGGGGTCAAATCCTTCTAATCATCAAGTAAAATTCAACAATTTCCCAAATTTTCCCATGAGTCATATTAACATAAACCCAGATTTATTAATCTATTCTATAAAAACCCCATTTTTATTTCGTGTTCAACATCTAATTCACCAAATTTCACATTCCTATTAAGGGGAAAAATCCTCTACATACTAACCCCCATCAAATTTCTAAGATTCCTACACAATCTCATCATAGGTAAACCAATTTTGGTATTAATAGTTCTAAAATCTCAATATAGGTTAACGAGAGTAATAAATGCTAAGAGGAAGAGCAAGATAATCACTTGACTTAAAATGAACTTCTGATTCCCAGGTTGAAATTGGTATGAAAACAATCCTCTTGACACGATTTACGCGCTGTTTAACTTTTTTTTTTTGTAAAAGTTTGAGTTCTTGGCTTAGGGCTTTAATGGAGTCTTCTTCTTCTTCCTTGGTTCTCTCTCTCTTTTCCTCTCTTTCTCATATAGGTTGAAACTAACAGGCCACTAACCCTAAATTCTTTTAATTAAACCTAATTTTCGTCCATTTAATTACCCAAAAATTCCAAAAGACCAAAATACCCCTTCCGGGGTGTCGTTTTGGGCTAAAATATCCCGGACTCCAATTTAAATACCCAAGTAGTGTTTTTTGACTATTTCAACCCTTCCAGATACTCTGGCGCACTATAAATAGTTATCCGAGTTATACAAAAATAATCTACCTTTTAAACCCCCCAAATACATACTAGTGACGTGACTCATACGCATCCCAAATATTTATAACATAACTGCCGTGTATCTCATTCCCGACCATAATATTATTTCAATAACTACTAACTCTCATCACGCTGGTAATTATTATCATAAAATCGAATTAATTATAGTGGAATTTTTTTGCCTTTGATTTAATTAATCCCCATTTCATAAAAATAAATATGCGCAAAAATACGGGATATTACACCAGGGTGGCCATCAAAGGGCATGCGCTCATAGACTTTGTTGCTGAGTTTACCTGGGAAGAGGTTGAGATTGAGAATAGTTCAGAGATTGCAGATGAATCAGACAGTAACGTCTTCCAAAATCCGAAAGAGGTTGTGTCCAACAGAGCCAGAAAATGAGTAATTGAGAATGAGGAAGACAGGTACCTCTTTAAGCAAGGGATCCTGTCTGAGGGGAGGTTCTCTTCAAATAAAGATATTTATAAACTCTTCGTTGATGGGTCTTTTTGCGAAAGTGGAAGCGGTGCAGGGCTAATACTATCATCTCCGGATGGTATCGACGTTGAATATGCATTGAGGTTCAACTTCAAGGCTTCAAACAACGAGTCAGAGTATGAGGCACTGATATCAGGCCTCTCCTTAGAAAAAACTCTTAATATTGGTCAACTCCTACTCCACAGTGACTCAAGGCTGGTCGTCAACCAAATTCTAGGAGTATACGAGGCCAAAGATGAAAGGATGGGTAGATACCTGAGGAGAATGAAAACAATGCTAGAAAGCTTAAGATAAGTGAAGATGAAGAGGATACCCGGTCTAGATAACAGTCGGGCAGATGCACTGGCAAGATTGGCCTCAACAATAAGGACATGCATAAGAAGGACAGTACCAGTCAAGATCCTGCTCAAACCAACCATTGAAGAAGAGTAGGTTGCCAAGAATTGCCTCAATTTGAATCTAGGAGCCTCTTAGATGGACCCCCTCATCAGATACATCAGACAGGGAGAGCTGCCAGGGTCAAAATTTGAAAGGATAAAGCTAAGGTATAGGGCTGCCAAGTTCTCGATTGTAGGAGATGTCCTGTATAAAAAAGGCTTCCTAATCCCTCTCCTCAGATGCATCCACCCCTCAGAGGTCCCACATATCCTGTAGGACGTGCATGAGGGTTCTTGCTCCAGTCACATAGGAGGAAGACCATTAACTAAGAGGATAATTACACAGGGATACTGGTGGCCGACCTTGGCCAAAGATGCAGCTTCTTATGTGAAGAGATGCGAAAAGTGTTAGAGATTCTCCACCATCCCTCACCAACCTCATCATCCTATGACGTCAATTAGCTCACCTTGGCCATTTGCAGTTTGGGGAATTGACTTAGTAGGACCTTTGCCTAGAGCTGCAAATAACTATCGATTCTTGGTGGTGGGATTATTTCTCCAAGTGGGTAGAGGCTGAGCCGATGATGACGATTACGGAGCAGAAGACCTTCCAGTTCACCTGAAAGAACATCATATGCAGTTATGGCCTTCCTAATACCATCATCTCAGATAACGGAACCCAGTTCAAGAATTCTTCCTTAGAAAAATATTGTGAAAGAGTGGGGATTAAGCAATTCTTCTCTTCTCCTAGCCGACCCCAGGCAAATGGGCATACTAAGGTCATGAACCGAACAATCCTTGATAAAGAAGAGATTGGGGGAGTCAAAAGGAAGATGGACGGAAGAGGTATATGTTGTGTTATGGGCCTACAGGAGGACTGCAAGAACGACAATGGGTGAGACTCCCTTCATGATGGAACATGGTTTAGAAGATGTCATCCCTACTGAAGTAGGACTCCCCACCCACAGAGTTGAGACCTATGACCCTTAGAGGAATGGGAAAGAAAGGAGACTTCATTTAGATCTAATTGAGGAGAGAAGGGAAGATGCTGAGATCAGACATGCAACCTACTAGCAAAGAATAATAAAGTTCTATAATCAAAGAGTGAAATCAAGACCTATAGATGTAGGAGACCTAGTGCTGAATAAGAAATTGAAAAAGTCAAACAAGATCCACCCAAACTGGCATGGTCCTTATAGAGTGGTTGATGAGGTTGTGCCTGGTACTTACCGACTAGAAAATATCGAAGAGGAACCTTTTTCAAACCCTTGGAATGCTGACCACCTGAAGATATATTACATATGATGTTGTAGTTATTGGTTTTTAATACATGTATCATTTTGTGAGGAAGATATTAATGAAAAGAGCAATTTTTGTGTCAATATTGTTTCATTATGCTTAAACATCAATAATTTGGTGATAAAATATGAGGTGAAACATCATATTTTGGTGACCTCAGACCCTGAACATCATTAAGTTGGTGAAAAATATGGGGTGAAACATCATATTTTGGTGACCTCGGATCTTAAACATCATTAATTTGGTGATAAAATATGAGGTGAAACATCATACTATGGTGACCTCAGACCCTAAACATCATTAAGTTGGTGATAAAATATGAGGTGAAACATCATATTTTGGTTACCTCAGACCCTAAACATCATTAAGTTGGCGATAAAATATGAGGTGAAACATCATACTATGGTAACCGAAAACTCTAAACATCATTAAGTTGGTGATAAAATATGAGGTGAAACATCAAATTTTTGTGACCTCACACCCTAAACATCATTAAGTTGGTGAAAAAATATGAGGTGAAACATCATATTTTGGTGACCTCATACCTTAAACATCATTAATTTGGTGATTAATTATGAGGTAGAGCATCATATTTTGGTGACCTCAGACCTTAAACATCATTAATTTGGTGATTAATTATGAGGTAAAACATCATATTTTGGTGACCTCAGACCTTAAACATCATTAATTTTGTGATTAATTATGAAGTAGACAATCATATTTTTGTGACCTCAGACCTTAAACTTCATTAATTTGGTGATAAAATATAAGGAAAATAATATCATCACACAATGATGACCTCAGCCCTTAAGGTAAACATCATCATATAACAATGACAACAGGCAACAGAAGGCATTCATTGAAAGAAGCAAAATCCTCTGAAGAAGATGATATTACATTTAAGTAGTCAGATTTACAAATCAAATGTGCTGAAGATCCATCAGAGTTTAGAAAAACTAAAGGCAAAAATAAGCAGAAGTTACAAACTAAAGCTTCACAAAGAAAGGCCTAAGTGTCTGCAGCTGGAATGGCCTCTTCTTGGCCGACATTAGTCACCTCTGCATCGTCGTCTTGATGAATAGCCTCTTCAATTTCAGTAACCTCCAAGGTAGCAGTTTCTGCAGGGGTAGCACCGTCCTCCTTAACCTCATGTAAGGCCTGAGCAAAATGGGGGTCGCTAAAACTTAGACCGATAAAGTCTGAGGCAGTTAAACTCCCCGACTCCTGTTCCTTAGAGGCTGCCCAATTCCCAGTTGCTTTAATACCTCTTTCAAGATATTCAAAGCTAAAACTAATGAACTCATCAGAGACCATGTAGTTTGCAAGGATCTTCTCTGAGGCATCCTTTAGTGAGGCTCTAACTGCAGCATCAACTTTGGCCTGAAAGGAATCATCTTTGGCCTTCAGGGCTACTTCTTGGTCCTTCTTGAGGGCGATGATGTCCCTATCCTTCTGCTTGATCAGCTTGCCAGCCTCTTTGAGTTCCTCCTTCAGACACTGAACTTCAATATTCAACGAGGCCTGGACCTTCAGGGCTTCTCTTCCTTTCTCAATAAAGGGGTAACTTCTTCAAGGTCCAGTCAATGAATTGGTGCATGGATAAAATACCCTGCAATGAAAAGTCAGATGCATGAGTTCAAGTTTTAACCTACATCTGGGTTGAGGTTACACTTGGAAGAGCAAAAAAAGAAGAAGTTGGTACCTGAATTGACCTATGAAGGATAAACTCGACTAGCAAGGGAGTATCTAGAGAGTGTAGGAAATGTTTGTCTGCGTCGATCATTAAGAGACGATGGTATCCATTGCCTTCAGACCATGGCCTATCAGACTGTCGCTGATCTTCAGCTGGGCCAGACGAGTAGCCAGAGCATCATCTGTTTAGATAGGTATGTCACGATCTGCTTTTTGGTTTTTACTCAGCCTCTGATCCTTCGAGTCAGTAGTTGTCTTCCTCTTCTTTATAACGTCAGCCTTGGACGTGCCGACGTTATGGTTGGGTGGAGGAGGGATTACATTATGCCCTGCTTTCTTCATCAGCTTAACAAGACTTGGGGTAAACATCTCCAAGAGCTCGGCAAAGATGCCTTCTAGGCATTCTGTAAATAGAAGTATCTGAGTTAATGGATCAGAGGTATTAAAAGACAGATGTATAACTTATGGAAAATAATACTTACGAAGCTCGATCAAAGGACTTCCCCCCAAGCCAGTCTCAGAGAGGTAATAGGGGGTCATCAGATGTTCATAATTTACCAGCCAACCCTGTTCCCCTTGCTCTTGAATATTCTTAACCTTCTGAAGGTTATCCTGGCTAAGCCCAGGGTCGGCCTTAGTAGAAAGGGACACCTTCCCCTACCTCAGAGGTATCCTAGGCTCCAACAATGAAGAGGTGGCACAAGGACCAAATTCCCATGTCCTTGAGGCAAAGAAATACCGTGGTTTCCAGTTGTGATTTGAAGTCTGGGTAACCAAATTCCCATCTTCTTGTCCGACTTCCTAGCTAGGAAGTGGTGGTAGCTAGGGTAGTTTTTGGAAGAGGATGGGATGTAGCAACCCGTAAAAACTCTAACAGGAAGGTCTGAGTGTTGGATTTCCTTCCAAAGGTCAATGGCCCCAATAATCACCCTCCAGGAATTGGGTGATAATTGTGAAGGGGCTAGGTTGATATGGGACAATATGGCTCTAATCGAAGGATGGATGGGGAGATGAAATCCCAACTTAGACATCCACCCGTACACACAGATCTCCCCATCTCGACCATCAAAGGCCCTCTCACCTCTTAGAGGTCTCCTATACTTAATGGAGGGACCTATTGAATAGAGGTGCCTAAAGGCTAAGAGGTCATACTCAGTGATAAAGCTCTCTATCTTGGCTGCCTTCGAGGTATTAATTTTACTCTCATAACCATCATTATCGTCCCTGGTAACGTCAGCCTGGGTAGGTGAAAGGACACAATCGGGAAACCTCTGAGCGAACTCAACCCTAGTGGTGGCCGACAGGGGGATAACATGAATGGATGGGGGACTAGCCACACTCGGCCCCATAATCTCGACATCAGAAGAAGTCTATCAGGTGCTAGCACCATTATGAGACGAAGCAAGACTTTGGACCTCATCCTGGTTAGGGACCTGATCATGCCTAATGAAATAATCCATAGCCTCTTGGAAGGATTCCATAGACATAGGGACTGAGGTAGATGACTCAGACTCAGATATGGGAGTGGGGTCTATTGGATCCTCTGCAGGCTCAGCTGGTTTAGGGTATATCACTTTCAGAGGTGGAGGGAAGATAGGTCTGAGCCCTACGAGCTTCCCTACGAGCTTCCCCTTGGCCTAGCTCTATCTGTCTAATTTTTTCAAAGACCTTCTCTCTAACAGAAGGGAACTCTTCTATAAGCTAATACAAAGGCATACACATAAGACAGATGACCCTACACTTGAGACTCTAAAATACAACCAAACAACTCAATTCAAATCCAAATCAAAGATCAAACTTGGATTTTGAAAGCCTTTTTAACTAAGAACACTCAAGAATAGGCTCATCGATAAATGCAAAGTATCACCAAAAAACCCTAAAACCCTCGTCAAAAAGCCTAACGCCTAACCAAAAAAAGGCAGAAATGGAAATATAAGACTAAAAATGTAAAGGCAAGGTAAAAACGATACCTAATGGAGTACGAAATAAAGAATAATAGGAATGAGAACAAATAAATCCTCAAACAACAACAGCAACTGAGCTTTTGAAGAGAGAGAAATCGCAGAGAGCACAGGCGAGAAAAATGGGAAAGAATAAAGAAGAAGGAGAAGAAAAAGGGTTTAAACCCTCAAATCATTTTGCACGCATCCCAAGGCCCATCATTACCTTGGGAGCCCAAAAGAAAATCAACATTATTACACATTATCAGGCACGCTACCCACTTCAGAAGTTAACACATGTCAAGAAATTATTGGCACATAAGGAAATACATCCTCAGACATGCATACCCCTTAGTCACCTATTTACATAGGTAACAAAGGTCTAGGGGGTGATTGATATGCCTAAAGTGTACCTACCATCTCAGAGACATTAGCTTCGGCCTGTATGATGGCCGAGGTAATAAGAGCTCAGGATTAACCATTTGCGATATCATCCTTCATTAGGTCAGCCATAACTGAGGTTATAAGCATGACTCTTTGGTATCAACTATCCATCAGGTCGGCCACAGCTGATGTTACAAGCATCACCTCGATTGGGCATCAGCCGAGGTCTGCATAACTCATGGTATTAGTTATCCATCAGGTTAGCCACAGCCGACATTACAAGTATCACCTGAGACCAATAAAAGCCTCATAGGCTCAATCAATAAGCATCATATCATCATCGGCTCTGGCCGACGTTACACCTCATATCCAACCTCGGCCAACCATCTTAGCCAAGGTCTCCATGAAACCTTAATCTCAACCAAGGCAAGGGTCATACTTCACCAACCTTGTACTCATCCAAGCCGAGGTTGGTACCAAGCAAAGACAGTCGAGCATCTACACGCACATATTTGGATTAGAACACGTGGACAAATCTGTTATAACTGAATCATTACCTCCACGTGAGGGAATATTGTGGTCATTATTACTGAGTTGAGATCATCCAGGTGTCATCCTTACATTGGCTGGATCTCCATGCACATGTACATTGCAGGCTTGTGGGGTACATTGCACCCCTCAATCACTATATATGGAGGTCATCCTTAACATTGTAAAGGATCAATAATTGGCAATCCTAGCTGAAACTCTGTCAGTTTATACAGTAGAGAGAGAAAGATTAAGAGATTGTATCCATGGCCATTAGTGCCTTCATTCAGTGATATTACTCACATACACTCACAGTGGACGTAGGCCAGATTAGCTGAACCACTTATACATAAGTGTTCATCCTCTTCTCCTCATCTCTTTCTCCTACTATACATACATATACTCTTGCTACCATTGTTGTGCTTATTTGAGCTTGTTCATATCTTATCTGGTGGTGCTATTTCCAGTATCATCGGTAGTCTTTGTCCGTGGAGTACACAAATTATCTCACTGAAATAAATGAAAGGTGCATGTATGAATTTTATTATGATGGCTTTATTTTGCGATTGGATTCCTTATGGAGGAATCGACTAATTAATTGGATGTTTTTAGCAACAACAATAGAATTCTAGTACCTTGAATACCATGTGTTTTATTTAGGATAGGACAACTTATGGAGAATTTTCTGTGATGTTGGGTCGGAGTCCAAATATTGCAGTATTGGCCATTGATTTTTCTCATTTGGGTGCTAAGCCAAGTACTATATATCTCTCGTGGGGTATGTGGGTGAGAGATTATGATTTTGTTATCCACAGGCTTTAAAATTCATTCAGGTTCAAGATGTGCAATCCGCGGGGTATGTGGGTGTTATTACAATATGTTTGACAACAAAGTTGTTAGTGATATAAGGGATGAGAGTTGACACATATGTGGTTAGTATTGTGTGGTAGAGGAAACATTACTTCAATTCGGATGCCCTAGGTTTAGTTTCAGACTTTAAATGGTTTTGATGAGTGGAAGGCTAATACTACCACCTTCTTAATAGGTAAACCCATTCTATTGTACATGTGTTTATTGGAAAGGTTCCAATTAGTCATTCTACCACCGTTTCAACCTTTTTACAACAATCACTTTTTTATGCGTGTCTATGTGAACTGTGGGTTTGATTTGATTGATGTTTGGACTAATTGTTTTTTGGTTCATGGAGTTGCTGAAATCCACTGGTTTAAGTCTTGGTGGAAGAAACTATCCATGTGTTGCAGTCGAATAATTATCTCTATGATTGGCTCATCAATTTGCAAAGAACATAATTATATTTTCTTTTGCGATTACTACGTCAAAAAAACTAGAAGAAAATCATACGTCTGCCTATAGATAACATTTTTCCCTTTGAAGATCATAATGAAACTCTATAAATGTTATTAGGCGGTCTTTAGAAATGGCGATGGCCTACATGATGCCTGAATGCTTTAATTGGTGAGACATGATTTATGTCTAATGATTTATATGACGGTTATGGGAAGACAGGAGGGCAAAGGCTTGTGAGCATGACATATGTATGAGATGGTTAATGGGTATAGGGGTTGTCGAAGATGATACCGTTATCAGTTTGAAGGTATTTAGGGTATATAAACGAGTAAAGAGGACAAGACGGGATTTTCAAGCGCGGGATGTTTGGGGACCAGATGGCGGTGATGATGATGGTGGAAAATAAAGAATATCAAGAACATTAATTCTTCTGTAAATGAAGATGAACGAGAGGAGATAACGAGAGAAAAGAGAGAGAAAGAGAGAGAGAGAGAGAGAGAGAGAGAGAGAGAGAGAGAGAGAGAGAGAGAGAGAGAGAAAGAATTATTGTATGAGAGAAAAATAGAAACTTATTCTCATTAATTCTCCTAATCTCCTATTACAGCTATATATAACAGATGCAAGAAGAGTAAGAGTTAGTTAGAGATAACTGAGTCAGTTAGAGATAAATAACTCTCTAACTAATTATGTTATTACTCTAACTAACTATGTTTAGAAAACTGTAAAAGGAATAGAAAACTCATAAAAAATAAGGGACTGTTTGGAGGCTAGCTTTATATTCTTTCATTACCCCTCAAGCTGAGGCCCATAACTAAACTGAAGTGAAGCAGATTAAGATGGCATCATCTAGGAGTGCATATGGGCTTAGTAAAAATGTCAGCAAGCTGGTCCTGAGATGAGACATGAGCCAGATGAATTTGTTTGTGAGCAACCTTTTTTCTAATGAAATGATAATCCATTTCTATATATTTGCTTCTTGCATATAGCACGGGATTCCCAGCCAATGATAAATCACTCAAATTGTCACACCATACAATAGGTACTTAAGATATGGGAGTATGCAGATCAGATAGCAATTGCTGAATCCATACCAATTCAGTAGAAGTATTAGCCAAGGCTTTGTAGTCAACCTCACTACTAGACCTGGAAACTGTTGGTTATTTCTTAGCAGTCCAGGAAATAAGGTTGTGGCCCAAAAACACACAGTAACCAGTGATGGATTTTCTATCAGTTCTATCCCCAGCCCAGTCAGAATCACAAAAGGTTGATAGAGTAAGAGATCCAGATTGAAATAGAATCCCTTTGTCTATAATTCCTATAACATACCTCAAAATTCGTTTGACTGATTGAAAATGAGTGTTAAGGGGTGTTTGCATATGTTGACCTGCCCAATGAACAATAAAATCCAGATCTATCCTAGTCACTATGAGGTATTAAAGTGAACCAACTAAACTCCTATAGAGTTGTGGATTAGGGAAAGGAGTAAGGTCTTCTTCTAGAGGTTGTTTAGTGGGAAGTGGAGAGTAAGGTGGTTTGTATTATACCATAATGACTTTAACTAGAATCTTAGTTGCATACTTGGCTTGTGATAGGACTAGCCCTTTAGGAGAAGTAGTAACCTTAATGCCCAAGAAATAGTGTAGCTTGCCCAAATCTTTCATATCAAAAACAGAATGCATAACTGAGATGAAGTCTTTCATTAGAGATGGAGAGCTACCTGTAAGTATGATGTCATCTACATAGATGAGTATAATGAGGATGTGACTAGCAGAGACCTGTACAAATAGAGAGGTATCTACTTTGCTATTAACTAAACCTTGATCTATCAGAAACTTGGATAATGTAGAGTACCATGCCCTCGAGTCTTGTTTTAATCCATAGAGAGATTTTTGTAGTTTGCATACATGAGATGGATGGGAAGGATCCTTAAATCCTTGTGGTTGCACCATATAAACCTCCTCTTCCAATTGCCCATAAAGAAAGGCATTGGACACATCTAACTATCTCAAAGTCCATTGAGAGTGAATAGATAGGGAAAGGACTAATCTTATTGTAGGAGGCTTGATAGCTGGACTGAAGGTGTCAAAATAATAAACTCCCTTAGTTTGATGAAATCCTTTTGCCACTAATCTGGCCTTGTGACTTGCAATGCTCCCATCAGAATTAATTTTTGTCATCAAAATCTATTTACAACCAATCATAGGTTTGCCATGTGGTAGGGGTACTAAAATCCAGGTGTGTTGGTTAAGTAGATCTTGGTATTCTTCAGTCATGTCAAGTTTCTATGTGGGTGATTTATTAGCTTGGGAGAAACATGTAGGGCCTGAATTAGGAATGAGATGAGTAGTGGCTAGATAAGTGAAGGGATGTTTAGGCTTGTGTATTCTAGATTTTGATCTGGTCTGCATTGAATGGATGTTAATAAGAGAAGGTGGAGGATCAGAGACGACGGGAGCTTCAGAATCACTAGAAGATGGTGTGGAATTAGTGTTGGTAGGAATTTTTATAGAATCAGATGAGGACCTAGTGTTAGTATAAGAAGATGAATTATTAGAGAAGCAGGAGAAAGGTATCTAGGATGGATTTGGAGAAAGTATAGAGGAAGGAAGAACAATTATAGGTGTAGGTTGAGAAAAAAGGGAAGGAATCTTCAATGAATTGAACATGTTTATAGATAAAAACTCTTCCAGTTTGTTTGTCAAGACATCTGTATCCCTTAGATTTAGAAGCATATCTAGGAAAAACACATAGTTTGGCGATGGAAGTTAGTTTAGAAGATCTATAGGGTCTTAACCATGGGTAATATGTACACCCAAAAGTTCTGAGAAGGGAATAATCAGGGGAGACACCAAAGAGTTTTTCATGAGGTGAGAAATAGTTGAGAGCTGGTGTAGGCATTTTATTTATGAGGTAGGTGGCTATGAGTAGTGCTTCAGTCCAATAGGTGGATGGCATTGAAGCATGAGTAAGCAAAGCTAAAGAAGTCTCAATGAGATGTCTATGTTTTCTTTCACTCATCCCATTTTGCTTAGGGGTATGATGACAAGACTTTTGATGCATGATACCGTGAGTGGAAAGAAAAATCTGCATAGGAGAATTCATATATTCTGTCCCATTGTCAGATCTTAGAATTTTAATTCTATGAGCGTATTGGTTTTCAACTAAGGCTTTAAACTGGACAAATTTACCATAGACTTTAGATTTGCAGTGAAGCGTATAGGTCCATGTGAATCTGGTAAAATCATCAATGAATAGAACATAATATCTGAAGCCTGAAATAGATGGTGTTTGAGTGGGTCCCCATACATCTGAGTGAATGAGATAAAAAGGATGAGGAGAAGTTGTTTGGGATATTGGAAATGGAAACTTGTGACTTTTAGTGACACAATAGGGGTGACAAGAAGAAGAATTAGATGAATGTGGTGGTGAGAGAGGGATAAACTGGTTCTTGGATATGTGAGACATTATTAAGGTTGAGGGGTGTCCCAATTTAAAATGCTAGGTGAGATGAGGTATGGTGGTTTTGGAAAATAGACCAGTGGTGGTTGTATTATGATGAAGTAGTTGAGATAGGTTGTTGGGAAAAGAGTAGAGTCCTTGGGAACAAGTTCCTTGATAAAGCATTTTGTTAGTGGTTTTGTCTTGGAAAACATAACCTTCAGAATCAAAAGTGATCCTATAATGGTTATATTGTTAGTGGTTTTGTCTTGGAAAACATAACCTTCAGAATCAAAAGTGATCCTATAATGGTTATCTCTGGCTAGTTGATGTATTGAAAGAAGATTATGGTTGATGTGTGGGGAATGGAGAATTTTAGATAAGACTAAGGACTTATTAGGAGTGGGTAGAAGTCCATCTCCAATATGATGAATAGGAATATTTGATCCATTTCCTACAGTGATTGATTCAGAACCTTTATAGGGCATTGAGTGATGAAGATGAGAAAGAGAATTGGTGAGGCGACTTGTTGCTCCTGTGTCCAAGATCTAAGTATGATTAGGGTGGGATTGTTGGTGAGCAATGAAGGCTTGTGGATGAAAGGAAATGTCAGAGTCTTGAACAAAAGAAATCTCAGAGAAGGGTGAGTTATAGGAGTCCTGGTAATTTGGTTCTGGAAAATGGGATTGATGAGGTGAGTTAGGATTCCAATTCACTATTTTAGGAGAAAAATAATCATGGTTGGAGTTGGTGTTTTGTGAGGTTTGTGAAGGTCTAGGGTTGTAGGGCGGAGGAAAAGGTGGGAAGTTTCGTTGAAAGGCATTTTGTGAACTTACATGGTTAGGATTCCAGTTTGGGTTGTAAGGGTAAGAATTTTGGTTTGAATTTGGTAGGTTTTGGTTAAATCTTTGATAGCATTCAAAGGCTGAACGACCACCCTTACCACAAATCTGACAAAAAATCCTCTGATTCGAGTTGTAATTCCTTCCATTTCCATTACCTCTTCCTTTCATGTTCTTATTGTTTCTACCACCCCCTCTAAAATTATGGTATCCTTGATTCTGAAATTGCAACTGATTAGGACTAAATAGTGAATTCCTCTAGGCACAAACATTTCATTAGACATTTGATTAGATCTAACTGAGAGTGTGCTTTCAGATTTCTTTTCCAATGAAGTTAAAGCTGTTGTGTTTTCAATTGGTTCAGATTCTTTGTTTACATGAATTTCTTCTCATCTAAGAAGGACTTGTAGCTATAAAAAGGTAATTGGTTGGATTCTTATTTTTCTTAGCGCTGTTTTCATAGATGAGTACTCATGTGATAATCCATTAATGGTGTAAAGAACTAAGTCCTCTTCGGGTATAGGACAACCAACAACCATTAATTTATCTGCACATTCTTTCAATTTTCCCAAATTTTCATCCATTTGAGTCTCTTTCTTGGCATTTAAAAGATTCAATTTCAACTCATGGATATGTGATCTTGATACAGATACATATCGATTCATAAGATAACTCCATATCTCATGAGCATGTTCAAACCCAAGAATTTGGGGTAAAATATCTGGTGTAATCACAACAATTATACAACTAGTTAATTGTCTATCTACATCTAACCATTTCACACACTCAGGATTAGGAGATGTGTTACCAGATTGATCAATGTTTTATTTAGGTGGAATAGATGTGGATCCATCGACAAAACCCAGTAAATGATTTTCCCTTAGAACATTCTTCACCTGCAATTACCAAACCATGAAATTACTATGATCGAGTTTGATTGTGATCAAGGAGGTTAGATTAGAGACAAAGAAAATCAGATTTAGAGGTAGATTGACCTGATTTACTACATTTGCCATTGCTGTTTGCTTGATTTTAGCTTTGAATTAGTTAGGTCACTTCGATCGGAGGCTCTGATACCATAAAGAATATCAAGAACATTAATTCTTCTATAAATGAAGATAAACGAGAGGACATAACGAGAGAAAAGAGAGAGAGAGAGAGAGAGAGAGAGAGAGAGAGAGAGAGAGAGAAAGAAATATTGTATGAGAGAAAAATAGAAACTGATTCTCATTAATTCTCCTAATCTCCTATTATAGCTATATATAACAGATGCAAGAAGAGTACGAGTTAGTTAGAGATAACTGAGTCAGTTAGAGATAACTAACTCTCTAACTAATTATGTTATTACTGTAATTAACTATGTTTAGACAACCGTAAAAGGAATAGAAAACTCATAAAAGATAAGGGACTGTTTGGAGGCTAGCTTTATATTCTTTCAGTAAAAATGGCAATGCGGGTCCATAAAGTGATGGATAATTATATATGATTAAGGTAAGCTTTAGTGTAAGTTTGGTTTCATGATGTGTTGTTTGAGGTTGCTTACCGTGGTTGCAGTGACATCGACACTAATGAGTCCTCTCCATTTTTTAAGTCCTAACAAGACTAGAAGTAAGGAAAGTAGAGGGTCGTCTTCTCTCACAAGGTCTTCTTTATCTATATACAAAAAGGACATTACAAGATATCTCCAAAAAATTTCCTCCAAAAGAGTGGTTGAGTCCGAAGAATGGATTTGTCAAAATCGGGTGGAAAAGGAAGGGACCAAACTCAGAGTTAGGGGAAAGTTGACAGACAAAAGTTTGTATCATGTGATTCCACCTTTCCAGTGGCGAGTGATGCTGGTTGTGTTTTAGTTTAGGTTAAAATTTAAGTAAGGAGTATATTGTGTAGCGTGTAGGTTGTGGGTATCGAAAGAAAATTGTATCTTATCTGTATAAACAAAATAATGATATAAGCGTATTTGCATTGTTCCTTGTTAAAAGAAATTTTATATTTAAATTATTTATATGTCGTGCTAAGTCATACCAAAACTTTTTGTTCATGCTAAATAATAAGGAAATATATGTGTGTACCCTCGAGGGAGAAAAAAGATAAAAAGGACTAAACCCAAACACTTTATGGGTTGCTTACATACCACCATGGAGGTAAAGTAGAAAATAGGGGGTTATTATTTGTTTGCAAATTTTCTTGCAAGAGGCTTCAGTCCGACGTAGTTCTATTGGGGAAAGGAGAAAAGTTTTTTTTTTGAAAAAAGAAAGTAAGAGTGGAATAGTTAAAAAAATAAAAATTTATGAATAAAACTTTTTCAAGCAGTTGAGATTAACATGGTTGATCAACTCTTAACCATTGAGATATGCTAAAATTATGGCACCACCTGATATGATCTTTTTGACAAGATAATGTCTACTCCAGTTGGCTTTAACTTTACTCGGGGGTCTTAAGTTGGTTCAAAAATTTACTTTATGGAGATTTCTC
Organism: Sambucus nigra; assembly: GCA_949130495.1. Classification (NCBI taxonomy): domain Eukaryota; kingdom Viridiplantae; phylum Streptophyta; class Magnoliopsida; order Dipsacales; family Adoxaceae; genus Sambucus; species Sambucus nigra. The sequence goes on from OX422212.1 coordinate 371,325,856, forward strand.
CCTCTCGTGCATTGTGATCTTCAACCTTCTTATTGAATGAGCGTGAAATGTGTCGATGATAACACTGAATGTGATAAAGTGCTTCGAGCCTTTTTCATCTAGTAAGGGTAATTCTTCATAACGATTTCAGAGCCAATCGACTTCACTAACCTAGAATTCGAGCATGGAACATAAGGAGGTAACTTCAAGTTTAACGAGAAAAATGGATTCTATATTGTATACCAAAAAGAATGAAGTAAGCCTATTATGCATATGAATTGACGTAGGGTAGCCTCAGAGTGCACACATAATTTTATCGGCCTAATCTCTACAGTTTCATGTTATCTTAATGATGATGGATTTGAGGATTTTGTTTGCAGATTCAATGGATCCATTCATGTTTGGTCTGTATAGAGAGGATTTGTGTCACTAAATACCATATTTTTCAACTATCTCAGTAACATTTGCCTTTAAGTGAAGACCATTATCTGATATGAGCTCGAAAGGAACTCTATTAAGGATGACATGTGATTTAGCTTTGACCCACTTAGTGCAGTAGTAGATTGCGATGAGGATGTATTCATGTCTACTAGATGCTTTAGGGGTCACTTTTTAAATAATTTTGACCCCCCCATCTAGGGAAACATCATGTTGTATACCTCAGGGGGAGGTATCTGCTGGAGATTAGCAAATTTTTGGCGTTTGAAACATCTTTTGACATACATTATGCAATCAAATAACATGGTAGCCTAATGATATCCCTAATGGAATATTTTCTTGGAAAATGCGTGGTCGTTCATGTGGGGAATTATTTAGTCATTCCTCTATATGCATTGTAAGTGGGTACCATCGAAGTTCCTCTTAAAGAGGGTCTTCTCGCAGATGATGAACAAGATGAAAGTTTTTAGAGAGTGACCCGATCTTTATTGGTAGCCCCTTGTGATCATCTCGGCCCTTCGTGGGCAGTGTGCAGTCTCTTTTCGTGGAAGTGACGCTCTCGCGGGTGTATTATGGTTTGGGAAAAATGATATAAATGGATGTCTCTGGAGATGTGACGTGTGTAGATGTTAAAAGATTAGATTCGTCAACCTATTTTACTCAAAACATGCAAAAGAAGGAGTACCTCTAAAGAGATAGCTACAAGACAACTAGTGCATGCAAAACCAAGTGAGATATGGGTTCAAAGACTAAGTTACGGAGTGGAAAGGTATTAGGAACCCACTCCGCATTTTCTTCCTCTCATGGACTATACAAAATGTTCTCCTTCTCCTAAATGCATGAGTATTAGGGTATGGGTAAAACGTGTCATGTGTGTAATGAACAAAATTAATATATACTTGAATGTGTAAGTGTGTGCATGTGTGTGAGTAGTGGAGTCATCATATCCACATCATGGGAAATATGGTAATGAATATTCCTAAGGAAATAAACTAACTAAACTTGAGTAAAATGTTAAGAGAAATGAGTAAAATGGCTAAATTATGAGTGACACTCCAAAATCATAATCTCGCTATAGAATAGCCAATATGTGCATATGGGATTACTAAAAGGGTAATAAATATAAGAGAACTAACTATATGAGTAGATTATATTAACTAAATTAATAAGGGGCTAATATATGAATGTATAATAAATGAAATAGGTAAAAATGGATTTAAATCCCAAAATAGCTTCGAGATACCTACGTAGCCAAAAATAGCATCAAAGTCTATGTAGTTTGCAAGATGAACAAGGTTAGGGTGTAACCCAAAATCCGTATCTAGAGTGCTTCTTTTAATTTCTGAAAAGTAGGTCAAATGTCGTGAATGTGTAGAAAAATATGAAATAACTCTAATTAGGAATTTTGGTTTAAACCCCCCGTTTTTATTTTTATTTTTTTATTTTATTAAAATATACTTGAAGATATATAAAATAAAATGGTTGGATTAGTGATAGAAATAAAATGAAACAATTAGAAATGAAATAAGTACTCTAATATATGTAAAGTATAATTTTGGGACTAGTAAAATATAAAGGGTTTAGGACCTTCATGTCCTTTTGAATTGTATTTTGAACATTTTATTGGCTGACTTGTGATGTATGGATGATGGTGGTGGAGTGGTGGTTAAAGGAGGGGAAAGATGGTGTAAGGTAATTTAGTGAAAGTGATGTATTCTAATTTTGAAATAGCTGTCGCATTGAAATCGAGGTATTATGCAAATAGGGTAAGGGTTTCCTCATATAAGAAAACTCCAAAAGTAAAAAGGACAATTTTAACCTCCATGGAACTGTTGGTCATTAGGGTCCCAGACCTACCCGCCGATAAGTGGTCCTAATTTTCTGAGGATATAAGCCTATTTTTCCTATAGGCAAGTGAGGTGTCCGACATATAGGAAGGCATAAATGAGTTTTTGGCTATAACTTATGAACCATAAGTCCGATTTATGCATGGCAGAGGCCGTTGGCAAGAGGATTCAAAGATCTATGATTTTGGGATGAGGTAATCATAGGTTCTAGAGTTGACCAAAGTTAAATGGGTTTGGGGAGAGTGTTATTATTATCCTATTAGGATTTGGAGGATGATCGGGGGTTCGGGATTGAAGGGACTTTATTGGGACTCTATGAAGGTGTCTAGTGTAACACACCGTATTTTAGAGAATATGGAAATTTATAAAATTAGTGACTTAGGAATTTATTTAATTGGAAGAAATTATTTAATTCGGTAATTTAGATTCACATTAATTCGGTTTAAGTTTAATTTCGCACGTGCTGTATTTTGAGGTGGAAATAAGATGATTTTATAAAGTGACTCAAATAGTGATTTTGAGGTTACAGATGGTTTCGAAAGGGTGGAAATAGTAAAAAAAGTGTACCGGGTGTATTGTTTGGATCCCGAGGTGATTTTGGACCAACCTGGTACCGTTTAAGGGCATTTTGGTCATTTGAGAGTTTGAGGTATAGAGAAATCCAAAAATTGAAGTTTATATCGGCCCATTAGAGAGATGGTCTAGGGTTAACACAAAGCAAAAGGAATAGAGACCATAGGAGAGGAAGAGGAGGGGAGAACCAGTTTATATTTTGCCCGAACGCGACGCAATCGAGATCGGAGTAAGGGGAGAATCACCACACCATTATCCGAACGAATTTCAGACCTGCTATTGAGAGGCAAGTATTTAAATGGTAATTTATTTTAAGCATCTTATAATACCCATGTAGAATAGGGTTTGATTTCATATTTTTGGAAGAAATAATAGGGTTTTGGATGGGTTTAATGCATGAATTGAGATATGAATGCATGTAGAGATATTCCTTTATGTTTATGATACGAAATCAGAGGATTTGGGGTGATTAGAACGAATTAAATCTGGGTTTTTGGTGTACAAAAGGTGGAAGAATATAAAGCCTAGGATTTTGAGGATTTTATATTTAAATCCCTTCTTGAATGAAAATTGCAATGTTTTGATGTTATATTTACATTAGAAATCATCCTAATGCATGTAGAAATGGTTAGGGACAACGGGTTTCAAATCTAGAGGAGAAATATGTAAGTGATGTGGGTGTTAATGGTGATAAACGCACTTGTGTATTGGAGAAGATGAATAGCAAATAGGCAAACCGGTCTGGTGCAGGGGCAAACCGGTCTGATGCCCATAAAAATATAAAAAATTCCTTTTTAGCCTAGAACTCCTAAATTGTTGTCGGGAAAACTTTTTTGACATTGTTAGAAGGTAATGCGAGGTCTATTGTATTGCAGTAGGCTATGATAGGGTTATGGGGATTAAGTCTTATTGAGAGAATTAAGACGATGATTAAATGGGATTAAAGGATAATGTAATCAATTCAAGAGAATGAGAATGAAATTGCGAAAAAAATGAGTGAACTTATTGTATAGACCAGTAGGGTAAGGATGGATTAGCTACTAAAATGAACCAAGGGGTAACTAGGGCCCTTAGAGTAAAGAATAATAATCCATTAATTATGATAGTGAAGATAATCGTAAATTGAAAGTACGGTGAGTATTCGAGTAATAAACACTTTTTACAGATTTATGTTTATAGACTGAGTGTATATTTATATGGATTATGTTTATAGGTTAAGTGTATACCTATACGAATTATGATTATAGGTTAAAGGTATACCTATACGAATTATGTTTATAGGTTGAGTTTATACCTCGATAGATGATATTCATGGGTTGTGCGTATGCCTATGTGCGACATATGGATTAGGTTATGTGTATACCTAGTATGTACTTTCATATGTGTGAACATACCTACGGTACTTGCTATCATGGAGGTTCTCACGCAGTGGGCGATCCCACCTTGTCGATTCCAGGAAGGTTTGGATTTGTGCCCTAGAACAAAGAACTTATGGTGGCTCACTATGTGTCGTGTATTAATGGGATCGGCGTGTCGTTTGGGTGGCAATTCTTGAAGTCCCCTCTGCCTCTCTGTTTAAACAGTTGATGAGAGGATTTACGGTCAAACCACATCCCAATATCTTTGTTACCCACGGTATCTCTCCATGGTTGTGGTGACCGACTCCCACCACTATAACATGGCTCCTATAAGCCAAAATCTTTCTCGAAATTTAATAGTGGGTGCCACTGCACTCCACCATACACAATTGTCTTTGGATCTTATCCTTCCATTTCCATGGTGACTTCTATCATGGTCACCATTCCCAGAATATTCTATAGATTCCACTAAGCCTCTCCTCGGTGTGAGAAACCCAATCGAACTCGTATATGAACCACATCAACTATACTTAATACCATAATAATGTAAGTTGCATACGTAGAAGGATACAACAATCCTATAATAAGGCTCTATATCAAAGAAATCTACATTCAAACTTAAATAGCCACACAAATCCGAAGGACTCCAGAATCTAATGCTCTGATACCATCTGTGACACGGTGGCCAGCCTGTGATAAAAATAAAATGTTGGTCTCATATGATTCATTCTTAGCATCACTGCTGAAAACTTTTTAAAGTTACTAACCACCTAGTAATTTAATTACACTGATGCCAAATTTTATCTTTCATTAATTAAAAACATGCAGAAGTAAATAATAATTAATCCATCAATCACAAACTGATAAATAAATCTAACACAGATGAATAATATAAATAAAAGTAACCGAATCAGCTATCAGTGCAATAATAAAATGTGAAAATAAACTGAAAAAATAACCTGGATACACAAGATCAAATAAATAACTGAATACTAAACTGAGAGCGACATGCCCAAATGAGTATTGGAGTAAAGATCATACACTATGAATAATTGAATGAAGCATCAATATCAAGTCCTGTAACTTCCATATAAGTTGTAGCTGCGCATCCCCAGATTGAATCTTCATACTGGGCGTCCTTGTGGCTGGACACCTAAAAGGTTTTGAAAAATATTTTAACATGAGTCAGAGCCCAAGTAAAAGATTTTGAAAATATTTAATAATCAGTTAACTTGAAGTAATTTAATACGACTCTTTAGATTTTATCTAGTGTTGCACTCACTTGATGTATAACTCACCCCTCATCTAATGTGCACACTTAACGCTTGCCTGTTAAGCTACCCCACCTAACTAGCCATATCACACCTCTTGCCACAACACTACTCTAACCCGAGTATTCTTACTGTTTCTTCATACGTCATTTATCTTATTAACTTTATTATTCATCTTTAATTAATCCTCCATAATATTCTCAGACTTAAGACTTTTACCCCGCCTAATATTTTTCTGTGCCACCCCATATTGCCCATACAATACGATACCAAATTTCCAATCCTTTATTCTTTATTTAGTGTCCCCAACTGATTATAAAATTTTCACATACCGAAATGAATTTAGACATCACTATCTATAATGTCTACTAAAGCATCCGAAGCAGAATAAATCAAATGTGTATATATATATATTCACATCACTATCACAAATATATACGCCCACGCCATCCCTAGTTGGAGACTTGCGATGCAGTCATACTCTGCTATCAAGTCCTAGTACAGAACGTACTAAATAAGAACATCAGTTTGGATATCACCTTCAAACCAAATATCAAATAACACATATTGGAGGCCAACATAGTCCTAAGCCTTTGGGATATGCACATATCGAACGCACCCAAATGATCGATCACACCCTTATTCACACAAGTGATGCTCAATACCGAAGTTCTCTGTTCTGAGGTACAAGTCAATATCCCTCCAAATGGGCACATCAGAATAAGGTTGTCCACGGTAGGAAACATCCCGTGATAGTAAGTAGCCTAGGTATGTTTACATATAATTATTCAATCAGTAATTAATCACATAACTTATGCATACATACATATACATTCAATATAGGCATACCCTCAACCTATAAATATTATTCACACCGATATGCATAGAGCACACTAATATATATAGATAATATACTATCACGCCTAACCACATACCTATATTAAATGAAGTCCAGTTAACCCTTACTTAGCACCCATAACCCTAACCCAAATTATGTGCCCGAGTTCCCATATCCCGACTTGTAATTAAATTTAATCTTACATTAATTATTTTTCCATTCAAGTTGCGTCACCCAACTACAATAACCCTACTCACTCATTCGATCCATAACTTCATCTCTTAGTATTTATTACACAAAATCCCACTATATAGTTTAACACTTCTCGTTAAATTTAATATCCAACAATTTATTATATAACTATATAATAAATTAACCCACCTATCTTGTGCCCAACTCCTGTAACACCCAGGCTATAAATACTCGAGTCTAATCTATGACCTTGAATTAAATTACTTTCCTCTCAATTAATTTTATCTCAGTGGTGTCGCTCAACCAAAATTTTTCGGACTCCCTAACTTGCTTCGTATTTTAACCCTTTCAATATATTTCACCCAACTGCAGATCATTTAAATTGCCACTCTATTTAAATAAAATAATACCTCAGAACCCCATGTCCCAAGACTATAAATATTTTTGGTAGACAAAATTGTTACCCTTTTTTTCATTCTCTCCCATAAATTTTCCTGTATTCAAAATAAATTAATATTGGATCCTAATAAGGTTTACAGTTAAATGCCAAAACTGATCAAAGCCCCAAAGTGGAAACTGGAAACACCCAACACCTCAAACAGGAGAAGAAAGAAAAAATATTCAAAACTGGCAGCGTTATTCGAACGACGCCTCAGGTCGTTCAAACGTCCTGCTGGGTTTTCCCACACCTCCTTCTTCCTGCCACATGCTTCCGGCATTGATATTCATGAAAGCTTCTCGGTTTCAGCGATTAACTATCTTTAAGGTTTAATATTTCATCACAGAACCAGTTTTAGCAACCCACAGTGATTTACACGATTTCAACTAGTTGCAGTTCCTCATCTATATTAATATCCATCATCAGTTACAATACTTAACCACCAATAAACAAATTGGATTTTTATGGTTACAAATAATCATTCTCATGATCTTGATTCTAAATTCCCATTTACTCCATGTTGGCTATTAAATATTTAATATAATTCAAGTTATAACCTCATCGGAAACATAGAGTATTATTATTCGTATCTTAATCTCCATAATATACTCAATCATCAAACCCGTTTCATATAATAACCCATCTCAAAATAATATGGTTTACACCCACCATGATATGAATTCCAATACCACAATTAAATTGAAAGGAAGTTTAACTACTTCCTGGATAATTTCGTAGTGTCTGGTTCCTTTGTTATAGACAAGATTTGACGAAGAACACATCAATGTCTTCTTAATTTGGCTCCCACTTTCTCTCCCACTTGCTTCCTATTTTCTCCTCTACAACTAGGGTTTTCTTATTTGAGTGGTTATTGCCACAAACTCCCACTTAGGTTTTATTAGGTGAATCCCGCAATTAAGACTATGGGCTAAATTAAAATGACCCAAATACCCTTACGTGGGCCCGATTATGCCTAAACATTGCCCCGAGACCCAATTGCTACCTCCTAGTACTATTTTTTGACTATCTCGACCTACTCGGTACCAAGGTTCTAAAAAACGCGGGGCGTGATTGAGGCGTGGAGGCCAAACCTTAAGCCTTAGAAGCCTAGGCGGGCCTAGGCATAAAAAGGCGTGAAAAGGCGTTTAGGACTTCTTAATATATTTTAATATTTTTTAACCAAAACAAGGTTATTAAAATACAAAAATTGCACATATCATAAAAATATGTCTGAATATATGTAAATTAAAATACTATTTGATTATTTTGGATGAGATAATGGTCCGATTTGTAAATAAATTCTTTAAAAGGCAACATCGTTTCACTAAAGCATTGTTGTTTTTAGAAAAAAGTGCGCCTTAAGGGTTTTACTAAGAATAAGGCGTGAAAAGCGTAAGGCGAGACGCTTCTCCCAAGCCTTAAGCCTAGGCGTGCCTAGGCGGGTTTTTAAGAACAGTGCTCGGTACCAACCATGCACTCAAAATTTTCATCCGATTTACTTAACTAAAATCTCCAATTTCAACCTCAAATTATGACACATGTATTCTTAAAAGAAATATTCCAAATTAATTTAAATCTTAATTGTCCAACTAAATTAATTCTTCCAAACTAAATAAATTCTCCAAATTAAATAATTTCACCAAATTATCAATTTAGTTTAAATTCTAATTCACCAAATTAAATAAATTCTTTATCCTCAAATATACGGGGTGTTATAATAAAATGGGAGAAAACCGTGACTGTTCAATAGGAGGAAGAATCAAAGTAGTATATAGTACTTTAAAAGCAGAACACAAAAAGTTAAAAGAAGGAAAAGAAATTAAAAAACAATATTACTATTCTTGTCACCAAATAGATCTACTTCCGCAATATGGATGTGATAATAAAAGATTAATAAACCATAGAAATAAAATCACAAGAATGTATTAAAAATATAAGTGTTACAGAATTAGACATAGTAGAACATATAATAGGTATAATAAAAAAAAATCAATATAGGCGTAAAGGACCATATATAGAAGAACAAAAATAAATAGAGAAAATAAAGAAGCAAAAAAAAGAAGAAAATAAATGGATAAAAAATTATAAATGTTTTATATGTGGAGACCCTAATCATATCCGACCTAATTTCCCTTAGAGATATAAAAACAATAATATCTCAAAAATTCAAGAAAAAATAAATATATTAGATGATATTGAATATAATTTAGATGACATTATAGAATTAGAAAGTATATATGATGAAAATTGAGAAATAAACAATATTAGCATATATAGTATAGAGTCAATAGAATCAGAAGATGAGCACATAGAAAAAATAGAAAAAAGTCTAGAAATCTAAATTTCTTATATAATATAGAAGAATGTTAATACAAAAGTATGCAATATATGTTTATAAATGGAAAATGTATTAAATGTTTAAAATAAGACAAAGAGATGTATATTTGTAAAACATGTAGTAAAATGTTATGTATAAATTATTATAAAGAGATCAAGGAACAATCTAAAGAACAAATCAATATTACAAATAAATCAGTATTAATTACTTTTCCTACCCAAATAAAATTTGCACATGAATCATAGATACAACAATAATGTTAGACACAGGAGACACAAAAAGTTTAATTCATACATAATTAGTACCCAAAGAAAGCATAAAAGGATTAAGTTACTAGGTGCATATACATCAATTTAATAAAGAATCAATACCAATAACACAATGTATACAAAACATACTGATATACATAAATAAAGAATAATTCAATTTACCACAAACATATCTAACAAATATAAAATGTCTTCGCTCTTTTATTTCAAGATTAAATTTTATCCAATCTCTAACAGGAGGATTTATGTATACCCCGTCGGGACTTCAATTCTTTAGTTAAGGAACTCATATTGTACCTAATAATCAACTAAATAATATATAAAAGTAAGAAAAACTAATAGTTATTAATAATAACATAATATTAGAAATGATAGAAGATTTGTAAAATGATGAAATACATTAAGACAATTTAGATGAAAATTATTTATGTGAATATTTGTAGCAAATAGAAGAAAATTGATAACTTGACTCTTGGTGTAGTCATTGTTGATGCCAAGTTAATCAAAACCTTTATCACCAACACAAAATTATAACAACTAGAATAGAGGTAAGTAAGGATGTCAATCCAAATCTAGGGAGTGAAGTGAGGGGAAAACAATTGTAATTCACTTTTATTTTCTTTTTGGGCTTTTTGTTTTTTATACCTTTTTTATGCCCTTTTTTTTTTATTACAATAACTTTTAGGAGTGATTGATGAAATAACACTAAACTAAAATCAAAGATCAAAACAAGTAACTAAAAGGTGACTAAATAATGAACAAAGTCTAACACTAAAATAAGAGAATAAGTGAGGAAGTAAATGTGAGAATAATCAAGGAATGGGATTACACAACAAATTTTAGCTATTCTAACTAATTAATTTAATTTTTTGAATTCTCCCAAATTAATATCAAAACTACAAACCAACTCTCGTTACAAGTGTAATTTTAATAGTAATCTTTTAGAAAATTAAGTTTACCCCTCCGCCCTCCCCCCCCCCCCCCCCCCCCCCCAACAACTCTAGAAAAATAGATCCACACTCCTTTTAATTCATCACCCGATAGGATCGATTCATCAAAATTTATGTACATCTAGATAAAATGAAAATAGAGTTAAAATTCAAGTAATAATACCACACTTAAGAAACTCCTATCTCTATTTTGAATCTAAAATGGGTATTATAACTAGAATTTTGATTTCCTCTCGAAAATCATTTACCCTCTCTCGAGGGGTAAATTTAAGGGTGAGGGATTAAAATTGACATTCAAAGGGAATTTTCAATTAATCAAACTAATTAAATGAAAATAACATCAAATAAGGGTTCACCCCACCCGTTGAAAAGGGATTTAGCCTAACATCATATTAAACATAATAATCAAATAAGTAAGGTTAATAAAATAAAATAGAAGAAAAGAAAACAATCAAACCCATCTCTTGAAGTAAAATTGAACTCTTATTTCCTTGAAATCAAGCACCATCGATCCAATATGAGCATCAAACAATAATCAATTCAATCTAATACTCAACTGAATTTCTCACACATTTATCACTTACAAATCTCTAAAAAAATAAAGCTAAAACAATTTACAAATATTTCTACCCAATTTATTCGAACCTAAAAACACTAAAACGGTGTTTCTCTCTAAAATTTTATACTCTCAAAAATTGATAGATCTTCAAATGGTCTTCTTCTTCCTTAAATAGTAGGCATGGAGTTAAGGGTAAATTCGGTAGGGATTAAATGGACATGAGAGGTGTGAAAATAAGTTGGCGTTAAAATGGGGAAATGCGCACATGTTCATGAATTGTGTGAGGTCATGAGAGTGAGGGGTGAGGGAATTAAAATCTAATTTGGTTAAGAGGGTAATATGGGAATATGAGGTAAGTGGGTTACAAAACATATGTTGGTGGTATAATGGGAAAAGGGTTTAAAAGGGGTAAAGACATGTGGGTTATTGTTTATTTGTGGTTTTGTTCTTTGGTTTAGAGCAGGTGATGAAACACGATTTGGGTGAATATGGCAAATGGGTCTTGGGATTTTGATTGTTCTTCCCCTCAAATCGAGTTAGGTTCTGATAACCGAAATCCGGGTTGGAAGGTGGTGGGGCAACGACAGTTTGATATGGAAGGTTGAGAGGGCTTTGACCGGGTTCAGACTTGGCACCAGGTTCGAGTTTTTACTTGGTCGAGATGGGTGAAATGGGTTCCGGGCATGGGCGCTGCCGGAGGTCGGGATTGCAGTGGTCGGAGCTTCGAAGTGGGGACTCCGGGTTTAAGGAGGGATTTAGGTTCGTGGCGATGGGAAGTTGGCCACGGGTCGCCGGTGATAAGTGGAATTTCAGGTCAGGTGGCGTAAGGACATATTTTTATAAGTCTGGTATCAATTTAGTATGTAATATACCGCTACATCGTCGAAGAGCATTCAAGATCCATCTACAAACAGACGGATCAAAATTAATCAAGTTCTTCATCAAAAAGACTCCGCAAAGTTTAATTTGGTAAGGTTTTGTTTTAAATACCTTAACGTTCCACTTAGAGCTTTTGGGATATTTTTACAAAATATTTTCTAAGTGTTGGAGAAGACTGTTTTGTCAAAATTTGAGAATAAGTATTTTCTTCTATGTATTGGAGTGTACCTCGATTTTGATGCCCAAGTCATTCAAGCGAGATTTCCATCTCATTCGAGTGACATAGGGATGTCGCGAGATGTAGTTTCAACGACATCTGTAAGTCGTTCACGCGAGACCCTTATCTCGTTCGAACGAGTACAGTTTTCGAGGTGACGTGTTTTTCTATAAAAACTCATTCTATGGTTTTGTTTTATTCAAGAAGTCTCAGCGTTTATTAGAACAGAAAAACTGCGAAAGCATAATTCTTTTGGATTTTTCCTTTTAGGGTTTAATCCTTTTTTTTGTTTTCAATTCACAAAACTCCCATATGCTTTAGTGAATTATTTTGGTGTTTGAAGAACACAACTTTGCTGTTGTTTACTCTTGTGGAGAGGATAACCTACACCGAGAAGACTATATGTATAGGATTGCGATCCTTGTGGTATAATTGCGTGTGGACTATTGTTGTTTTGTTTCTAGTCGTTGCTTTGAAGGTTTGACGAAGACACCGCGCGTTACTCTTGTGGGCGAAAGCAAGATTGTATGTAAGTCAATGGTCTTGTAAACTCGTCAGAGTTCTAAAAATAAAAAGGTTTTGACCTTCAAGGATTTTTTCTTAATATTTGTGTTACATGTTTTATCTATTTATGGGTTGACACACGCACACACGTAGTTGAATGGCCGGGGGCTGATTTTAGTTTGTTTAAAAATAGACTCTAATTAAATAAGTTTTAATTGAAAACTTGCGAATTTATTTAAATCGGTATCACACACCGCGTTTATTTACGTTTTTTCTGGTGGGTTTATAGGAGGTGAGAGAGGGAAGAGAAAATGGTGGTGGTGAGTTTGGTGGGTGAGAGGTGTGTGTTAATGGTGGGTTTGTGGTGAGGAGAGAGAAAGGGTTTGTGTTGGAAGGTTGAAGATGGGTTGGGTGAGGTTAGTGTGTAGGTGAGTGTATGGGAATTGGTGTGTGGGTAAGTGATATGTTTAGGTGTGTGTTAGGGTGTATAGTATTTGGGTGTGAGTGAGTTGTAGGATAAATTAGTGTGTGTGTGTGTGTTTAATTTAGAGCCTAAAAACAAATAACACTAAAAAATAAGATTAATAAAACTAAAAATCTAAAAATAAAATCTTACTCTAAAAATAAAATAAAGACTCAATATAAAAAATGAAACTAAAAAGAAATGAAAATAAAAATAAAAATAAAAATCTATTAAAACTAAAACTAAAATCCTAAAAAGAAAATGTAAAATCTAAAAATAAATGAATTCCTAAAAGAAACTAATCCTAATAAAATGAGACTAAAAACTAAAAACTAATCAAAATCAAAATCAAATTAAAATCACACTAAAAAGAAATATTAAAATAGAAAATAAAAGCTAGAAAATTCTAAATAAATCTAAAATAAATCCTAAAAATAAAACGACTCAAACTAAAAATCTAAGAAAAATCTAAAAAACACAAACTAAACACACGGGCTCAAGTGAAGATTTGGGGTAAGTTTAGGCTCAGTTTGGGGTAGGCTAGGGTTTGGTACGGGAATGATGAATTAGCTCCATGAATTGCATATCTGACTTGATTTATCGCTTTTACATCCACAAGACACAATTGACAGACAAAATAAATATTAATGCGCATAAGACCCAAATTGCTGAGAATTAACAACTAAAATACGTGTATTCGAGGTGTAAAATGTACACTTTTGGGTGCTTATCAAAAGCCAAACAAAAAAAAATTAGATTTTCAAATATTAAGTAAAGTAATGTTTATAAATACAAAATTAAAATTAGAAGATTTAATTAGATTAGTAAAAAGAACTGAAATTATAGGAGAAGATCCGCAAAAATATTAGAATAAAAATAAGCTAAAGGCATTTTTAAGTATAATAAATCCAGATTTAACTATAGAAACAAAAGATATAGCATCTGACTTAATCGACCAAGAAGAATTTAGAATACAAATACAAGAACAATTAAAATTAGGAGTAATAAGAAGAAGCCTCACCCTTTATGGTAAGAAATCACTCATAAATCAAAAGAAATAAAGCTCGAATGGTAAAAAACTGTAAAAGATTAAATGAAAATACATATGGTGATAGCTATAAAATACCTAGTAAAGAAGAAGTAATAAATATAATAGAAGACAAAATATTTTTCAAAATTTGATTGTAAATCATGATTTTTGCAAATAAAAATGAAAGAAGACTCAATTTAATGAATTGCATTCACTTGTCCTGAAGGACACTTTGAATTAAAAAATTCACCACAAATATTCCAAAATAAAATGGATACAATATTTAAAAATATTCAAATTTTGTATATAATATATAGACGATATTCTTGTGTTTAGTAATAATAAATCGGAGCATCGAAGACATTTAGAAATAATTTTTAGAAAATTTATAGATCAAGGACTAATAATAAGTAGCAAAAAGATGCAATTAGAAAGGTAAGAAATATAACTTTTATATTTTTATATAAAAGGAGGCAAAATAGAATTACAAGAACATATAGTAAATAAAGTTCTAGAATTTCTAGAAAAGATAGATTACACAAAAAATTTACAGGCTTTTTTAGGATTATTATATTGTTGTAGATCTTTTATCCCAAACTTATCAACATTAGTTGGGACGTTGTATAGTAAATTAGGAAAAAATGGTCAAAAGTATTTTAATACTGAAGATATAGAATTAGTTCAAAAAATCAAAAAAGTAGTTCGTCAACTAGAACTATTATCATTACCATTAGAAAATAGTTATAAAATTATACAAACAGACGCATCAACTATAGGATGGGAAGGAATCCTTTTAGAAAAAGCAAATAAAAATAGTAATAAAAATGAAGAAATAATATGTAAATATTGTTCAGGTAATTTTAACGAAACACAAAAAAGACTTACTTCTACTGATTTAGAAATTCTAGGAATAATTAATACACTAGAAAATTTTCAATTATTTTTACAAAAAAAATTCTTAATAAGAATCGATTGCGATAATATTGTAAAATATTTTAATAAAACGCATCAAAGTAAATCAACATAAAAAGATGGTCAAGCTTTATAGATAATATTACAGGTAAAGGATTTACACCAAAATTTGAACATATTAAAGATAAAGATAACAAATTAACAGATATATTATCAAGATTAATTACTAAAACTTCTTAAATTGCGAAGATGTCTTATCAAGGCTCTTTATCCTCAGAAGCACCAATATTTACTAACAAATTAATTCTTGTTCTTAATGAGAAGCGCGAGTTTAGATGCATCAGTCAAGTCAATGATGAACAGAAGCTAAATACTATATACCATTTAAGCGATTATTTTTACCAAACAAATAATATAATAAACCCCTTAGAAGCAAAAGCTAATTTCCTCTTTACTACTGCAGTAAATAAATGACTACACGAAGATCATGATACGCTTATTAAACATTTTACAACCATAAATATTCAGAAGCAAGAGTTAGAAAAAACTAAATCATATACTATTATATAATAATAGTAATTTTTTTATCATTCTTTGATCCTTATTATCAAAGTATTTTGCGCAAAAAGGTAGAATACTTATTACCAGAATAAATTAATGAAAAAAAAGTTTACTTATGCTAGAGAAAAAGGCATTCATGACTGAATAGCTTTGCAAAACTATTTTTGATTTAATCCACCACCAATAGGATGTAAATATAAGTATGAAAAAATATATATTTTTTCTCAAGGTAAACATGATAATATTATACCATTAGGTATTGACTTTAAAACTTTTTGAAACTTTTATGGTAACTAGACCTAATGTTTACTAACAATAGACATCTAAAATAAATAGCTACAGTAAGTCTACTATTAGAATACAAACTAATTCCAAGCTTACTCATAGATGAACCATTTGAAAGAATTAATGAGAGTTTTCTAAAAAGACTTTTAGAAAAACTAGTTAAAAAAGGTAGAAACTTGTATAAACCTCTAATAAAATTAAGAATTTTGCTAATAATTTCCTCCAAAATGGATTAACGAAGGATAAATCTTTCCTGGACAACATGTAATTCTAATTTAACATAGAGAAGAAAAAATTAGAAACTATTTTTTCGAATTTCATGATGACCAAGAATACTTAACAGAAACAACAGAAGTAACAGAACAACTATTAAAAAATTATAAAGTACATAGAATTACAAATAAAATTTCATTAACTCATGTAGAAACGACTAAAGAAAATATAAATATGCAAAATTTTATTCTTAAGAGAAGCAACAGAACCTACTATCAGTGTTTCTACAACAATCTCCTTAATCCTGAAGAAGTTGAAGAAGTAATAGAAAATGAAAAAATATATCTCCGCAAAATTGATGCTTACTATCAACAAGAAGATGAATCAAATGATTCCATTACCAGACACAATATTGAGAATATAATGGAAGGATAAGAAAATAAAAATAATTTCCCAAGAAACAATAAGCAATCAGCAAAGAAGATATGCATGCAGTGGTGACAACCAGCAAAAAATGCCAACAATAACATAAATAAAAACGGACAAAAATAAAAAGATGAAAGAAACGTCTACCAGATGCTCAAGGAAAGACGTACGCAAAATTCAAAAAGCAGAGAAAGATGAAAGCAACAGAAAGCACAAGATTCCTCCTCTATAATTGACAACCTCAATTATCAAAGAACATAAATAGAAAATAACATACCAAACCTATTCTATATAAACCCCTCATGAGGCTCATTTCAAATCAGAGAATGAAGAAGCAATCAAATATTTCTCTAAAAACTCCTTCTCTTAGCGACCTAGTTTGCAATAGCTAGATACAATATTATTCATTGTTTGTAAAGCATTGTAAGTATTCTATGGCTAGTAAAATATTTTACGCTTGTAATAGTTACATTGTTCATATTAATACAATTCTAACAACTTAATTATTTATTTCTTTTCTCTAAACTTTTTGGGTTAACCATTCTGAGTACTTAGATAAAAAGCTATTATTAATATATGATTATATCAAATTAAGTGATCCTTGGTAGTTATTTTAAACTAGTCTTAGTATAAATCTTGATTATTTCTTTCCTTTGTAAAGTCCTATGCCTTCGTCGTTTGTTGCGATTATGTTGGCTGTTGTTGGATTGATTAGCTGTGGATCGCTACAGTAATGTAGCGTTGTGGATTGACTTAGTCAAAATTATACTATTATAACTGTTCGTTCCTTTCGTCTCACAATAATAATAATAATTATTATTATTATAATTCATGATCGCTATGCACTATTCATTATTACTATTCATTGTAAAATATATTTTATATACACACACATGTGACACTCCGCCTAATAAAATAATGGGCGATCACTCCATATCAAATTAAAACAGGAGTCGCATATGGATCATTCTTAGCATCACTGTCGAAAATCCATTTAATTACTAATAACCTATTAGACTGGCGTCAAAATTTTACTTAACTACTCTTTTTAAACCACTACTAATTTAAAACATCCACACAGTTTATATAATTGAAACTGAAATGAAATAAAATAACCGAACCCTCGGTTCAAATGTGACACAACCATATCGAATGCCGTACTAAAAGAATAAATAAATGCAATTGGACAATTGGCCTGAATATTTATACAATATGTCCTATTTAGAATACAAGGATAGAGGCGTCTATCGATCCACAGCTCCTGTAGCAGACGTATGACTCGAAAGAAGTGTCATCCAGGGGTCCCTGTGTCTGGACACCTATATATATATATAGCAAGAGAGGGAAAAGTAGATAAACGGGTCAGAGCCCGAGTTTGAAAAATATTTAGCAAGTGCATAAATGTCTTATTTTTAACAAAAAAAGGTTTTATCCCATATTTAAATTTGATATCGTACTCCCATGAGATACCCCTCACCTCTCTTCTAATAGTGCACACCTAGCCCAATCCCTTTAAACATCCTAGTCAAGCTATACTGCCTAACTAAACCGTCACCCATCTTCTAACCACCCTAGTGATTCCAAGTACTAAGGGCTAAACTTCTCCCCGGTCACAACAATATGCCATATTCGTGCATGGGGTGTCTCGCAGAGCAAAATCCAAACAATGAACCCCCCCGATACACTACTACACGGCAAGGTCGATCGTCGAGATCCATTAAACCCTCAACACATGAAAGATATATAAATATATACATATATGCACCATATAAGAAATCGCAATATTAGAGCACTAAGGGTTAAAATTCTCCCCAGTCTCAACACTAAGCCAAGTTCGTGCGTGGGGTGTCTCGCAGAGCGAAATCCAAAAAAGGAACCCCCCGATACACTACTACACGGCAAGGTCGATCGTCGAGATTCATTAGATCCTCAGTACTCAATTTATACATATTCATTTTTATATACGCATCATGTTACACTTCCGGATATATCTCCCGGAATGAGAATTTACCGATTTCATTTTCAACATGGTTACCGATTTCATTTTCATTTTCTTTATATCTCAAAACTTTCCATTTCCTTTCTTCTATCCAGGAAAGGTATTTAAAAGCCAATTTTATTATCATAAAAATTCTTTTCATCTCATATGCTCCCATTTCCCTTTTTCCATCCAGGAAATGTATTTGAATCCAAATCATTTATCCCATTTCCCTTCTTCCATACAGGAAATGTATTTAAAGCCAATTTATTAGCATAAATTGCTTTAACATCAATAATGTCCCACATAATTGAGAATAGTTATATTTCATATCATATAACAATTCTAAGATCGCCCCTCAAGGTTTCCCCACTGGGCGCGCCCCTAAATGGCTATCATCTTCCAGGGCCTATATATCAAGACAACTTGGGATCCAACAACGCAAGACGTCGGGAAGCGGCCATATGCCTACAGGAGAGTCATAACCACACCAAGAATTACCTCACCAGCGCAGTAAAACATATAATAATCGCCTATATGGCCTAAGACTATATTTCCCTGCATTCATTAGCCAGGGGACTTCACCTCACGCACATAACTTCCCTTATGATAGCATTTAGAGAGGTGTGCTCACATAAATTATCATTTCTGAAAATCATTTCTTTTTCCATTTTGGAAACATTCATAATGTTCATTTTCAAAAGTCATTTATATCATATCATATATATACTTTAATCACATAGTATATATATACCATATATTCCTCCTCGAATATATATATATATATATATATATATATATATATAGCCATAATTTCCAATCACATCTAGCGATAACCAATAATCCCAAAGATTCTCTCAAAGAATCATAATCATGCATTCATATACGCATGATACTATACCCAAAGTATTTCCTCACTTTATGAATAATAAATACCTCATTCTCATATAAGGATTTAGCGAATATCTCCAAATATACTGATTCACTCTAAGTGAATACATATATTCCCAATTCCATCCTAATAATCTCGTAGGATTCGCTCAACCAATATCAATATAATTATGTTTTCCTACACGCATAATTATATAGGCCTAAATGCCCTACCGAAATATCTCCGGGATTATTCTCCCCCGAATACCCTTAAATTAAATAGGTTGTGAATTTCCTTCCCACAAACCCCAGGACTACATTTTGCTCAAATAGTGATCTAGAGGTCCCCACTCTATATTTAGGAACCCCTAATATTTATCTCCAAACAATTCTAGCCTTAATTCTCCCAATATCAGGTTTGATTTCTAACTAACGATTTCGATCTTGGACAGCTTTGCGTAGAAAAATCACTATAAATCCAAAAAAAATAAGAAAAATACGGGTCAGCGCCCACGCAACCGTATCAAAAAGATATACAATTTGCATTTTTTGACCAAGAGCCGAATTGATTCGCTTCTAGGCCATGTTCATCGTCTTCTCCGAGACTGTTTCGGCCATTAAAGCTTCTCCCAAGCTTTTGTCTCCTCTCCCGACAACATACCACCTCAACCAACAACATATACCCATATACCAAGGGTTCTAAACATCCTAGAACCCGAAACCAACAACTAATTTCGATTAAATCTTAAGTTCCTCGAATTGAAATATTATTGGGGTTTATTCGGGTTAACTCCCGAAAACCCGTTTTATCCACGAAAACCCAACCCAATATATTTAGGGTTTGTTAATACCAAAGTACGATATGCGATTTATGCTCAAAAGTAAATAAATTAAGTAAACACTTGCCTCGTGGATAAAATCCGACGATCCCGAGTCGAGTCCGGCGGAGTTTGGCCCGAAATCTCCTTTTTCTCTCCACTTTCTTCCTTCCTCTCTCTCTTTTCTCTTTTCTTTCTATTCTCACCCTCTCCCCCTCCTTATATAAGGAGAAAAGGGTTTATACCCCTTAAACCCAAAAATGACTCGTTTACTGAATTACGAGCCATTTGAACTCTAAAATTTCCCGAAACTCCATTTCGATAATCGGACACTCTTTTCCGACTATATCGACCATTCTGAGACTCACGGCCCAGTCGAAATTCCCATCCGAGGTACTTGATCGCAAATCACTATTTTAACCCAATACATCTCCCTATGGTTTTTTTTAATTAAAATCTCACCTTTTGTCTCTTTACTCAACGGTGACATATAATTAAAATACTTTGACATATTTAATGCCAAAAGTAATTATAACATCCATAGAAAATCATCTAATCCTTGAAAATCCCAAAAATCACTATTCACGATAATTTCTTAAATTCCCAATCTATACCCAATTATGGAATTTAACTATCTCCAAAAGGACGGTTTGTTGCATACTCCCCCCTTACAATGGAATTTTGTCCTCGAAATTCGGATATAACCTACACGACCAAACTACGATCACCAATTCCACTACGTCTTAGTACCCCCAAAATGAAAATGTGCTAACCCGATAGTCCCTTACACAATTGAAATATCATGTATCTCTCATGCCATTCCATCCAACACACTCAAAATCCATTCGTGTTTGCCTTACGGCATAGACTCCGACTTTATACATTAAGCCTCTTCTATTTCAGGCAGTATATAAAACCAACTTATTAAGGTGCCCATACACCTTTCTAACCCGTGCACATTTGCACATACATTGTGAACGTTCGACACGTAACACACTCTCTAAATAAGGGTCTCCTTTTCTCGGTGTAATACTCACATATGAGTCCTCCCAGCCTGCGAAATTCAATCCTCCTTACATCGGCGCCACGAACTCTATTGAACTTACATCCTAATAATGCTAAGGTTTAAGTGTTACCCTACCTACGTGAAACAAGTATAATCCTAATTGTGTCCCTAGTTCCCAAGGCCTCTCTCAACTTCCGACATTTTCTTGGTTTCATGCGTGGGACGTCTCGCAAAGTGAAATCCAAACAAGGAACACTCTCGTTACACTACTCCCTCGCGTTGTCGGTCATCGAGATATAGCGACCTAAGGCACACCAGCGGGACGTCCTAAATCCTACCTTGCTAACCTATGGATGCATATCTACTATTCTATCCTTCCACCCATACGGAAAGGAAATATAACTAATCGAAGTGCCCACTCTCTGCGAAAGCGTCACGAACGTCATAACCAAAACATATTTCCTCAAAATTTGCCTTTTCATCAAGGCCTGACTATATTCCTCAAATTAATTTCTCTAAGTCTTACTTCACCCACCCACTTGTGGTGAGGGGACCACTTTAGTGCTTTTCCATAACACAATATTTCCATAAGCATACCATCATCACATGGCTCATAGTCTATAGTGTTTCATTCACACTATATGACTTACCAACAAAACCAACATCCTCGCATCCTATAACATCTCTCCACTCCCTACGTAGTTAAGGTTCATGCGTGGAGTGTCTCGCGAAGCGAAATCCAAACAAGGAACCCCTCCACACACTACTACTTAACTTCGTCGGTCATGGAGGTCCGTTATTTTCGAATATGCAATCGGGATAATCCTATCCCCTCTCTTAACAGAATGTGGTCTGAACTCCTTTCTTCTATCCAAGAGCCACACCACTAAGCGCTCGCACCACACTCAGTCCTTGCAAAATCAATAATTTGCTTAAGCTCACAGCTCAACAATAATCCTTGCATACCTTAAATCATATCTATAAGGTCGCCACATGCTCAAATCACGATAATGAAACCTCTACTCATCGAAGTTCCATCTACCCATAATAATAAAGGCAAACTCATCCTGTATCCAGGCGAGAAATCGCAACAACAACCCGTTCCACCCTGGAACTGCAGACACGATAGTCTTGCCATCCTTGGCTTGCTATCGCTCCGAACAACGAAGAATATAATATACTCATAATATTACTATACTCGTATAAACATATAAGACGAGTATCATAAACAAGATATATATTTATTTAAAATATCAACACCCGCTTTTATAGCGAATGAAGGAAAATAAAGCTCCACTATCGCGGAAAACACATAGACCTACATTATAAAATGTTATCGAGACCGCCACAAAACTCAAATTACACACACGAGTCTACGGCTAACGAAACACCACGACCTTATCTAGCCACGCCAATTATGCCTCTCCATTCTGAGGTGAAGCTCCTAACAATAACTTCACCTTTACCTTCTCACACCTGGTACATTTGCCCAAACTTAACCAAAAATTACTTAACTCTATGCCCCATCTAGGCACACTAATCTTGTCCTTTATTCCTATTGGGAAAGGACTACCCGTGCGGCTCCGCACTCCACGTCACTCTTTATCCACTGTCGGCCTCTGACCAATCCTTATGTGAATAATCCAAAACATCATTCTTCTCATTCCTGCTAAATCATGGGGACTCACGGTTAAAACTATCCGTAAGATCCCTTTCAAACCCTTATCGTAACTGGAAAATTCACTTTAGTACCACTCTCTACTACGGTGGTACTATAGTACTTTCAACTACTATACTTTAGTAGTCGTTGTAACAATCCTTAGCAAACATTACAAAGGAAGTGACCTCTACTACGGTCCACGTCCCTGACTTTACCTACAGCTCCAAATGAGCCCCGCCTCCTGCTGCCAAGCCTTGCACACGAATCTCGAACAAGCGCGCAAAAGATTTACATAATCTCATACTATGGTAGGAGAACGAAATCTCACAAGAGAAATCAACAATCCTAATCCTGAGGCTCTATAACAAATTGAGAGCAACGCTGAAAGCATAGTACGTCCTCACTGATTCCTAAGGACACTAGAACCTGATGCTCTGATACCATCTGCGACACCCCGCCTAATAAAACAACGAGCGATCACTCCATAACAAATTAAAACAGGAGTCGCATATGGATCATTCTTAGCATCACTGTCGAAAATCCATTTAATTACTAATAACCTATTAGGCTGGCGTCAAAATTTTTCTTAACTACTCTTTTTAAACCACTACTAATTTAAAACATCCACACAGTTTATATAATTGAAACTGAAATGAAATAAAATAACCGAACACTCGGTTCAAATATGATACAACCATATCGAATGTCGTACTAAAAGATTAAATAAATGCAATTGGACCATTGGCCCAAATACTTAAACAGTGCCTCCTATCTAGAGTACAAGGATAGAAGCGTCTATCGAGAACATGCCTGCATCCACAGCTGCTGCAGCAGACGTCTGACTCGAAAGAAGTGTCATCCAGGCATCCCTGTGTCTGGACACCTATATATATATATATATATATATATATATATATATATATATATATATATATATATATATATATATATCAAGAGAGGGAAAAGTAGATAAACGGGTAAGAGCCTGAGTTTGAAAAATATTTAGCAAATGCATAAATGCATTATTTTTAAGAAAAAAGGTTTTATGTCATCCTTAAATTTGGTATCGCACTCCCATAAGATACCCCTCACCTCTCTTCTAATAGTGCACACCTAGCCCAATCCCTCTAAACATCCTAGTCAAGCTACACTGCCTAACTAAACCGTGACCCATCTTCTAACCACCCTAGTGATTCCAAGTACTAATGGCTAAACTTCTCCCTAGTCTCAACACTATGCCATATTCGTGTGTGGGGTGTCTCGCAGAGCGAAATCCAAACAAGGAACCCCCCGATACACTACTACGCGGCAAGGTCGATCGTCGAGATCTATTAGACCCTCAGCACACGAAAGATATATAAATATATACATATATGCACCATATAAGAAATCCCAATATTAGAGCACTAAGGGTTAAACTTCTCCCAAGTCTCAATACTAAGACAAGTTCGTGCATGGGGTGTCTCGCAGAGCGAAATCCAAACAAGGAACCCCCCGATACACTACTACGCGACAAGGTCGATCGTCGAGATCCAATAGACCCTCAGTACTCAATTTATACATATTCATTTTTATATACGTATCATGTTACACTTCCGAATATATCTCCCGGAATGAGACTTAATATACAACATGGTTACCAATTTCATTTTCATTTTCTTTATATCTCAAAACTTTCCATTTTCTTTCTTCTATCCAGGAAAGGCATTTAAAAGCCAATTTTAATATCATCAAAATGATTTTCGTCTCATATGCTCCCATTTCCCTTCTTCCATCCAGGAAATGTATTTAAATCCAAATCATTTATCCCATTTCACTTCTTTCATCCAGGAAATGTATTTAAAGTCAATTTATTATCATAAATTTCTTTAACATCAATAATGTCCCACATTATTGAGAATAGTTATATTTCATATCATATAACGATTCTAAGACCTCCCCTCCGGGTTTCTCCACTGGGCACGCACCTAAATGACTATCATCTTCCAGGGCCTATATATCAAGACAACCTGGGATTCAACAACGCAAGACGTCAGGAAGCGGCCATATGCCTGCAGGAGAGTCATAACCACACCCATAATTACCTCACTAGAGCAGTAAAACATATAATAATCGCCCATATGGCCTAGGACTATATTCCCCTGCACTCATTAGCCAGGGGACTTCACCTCACGCGCGCAACTTCCCTTATGATAGCATTTAGAGAGGTGTGTTCACATAAATTATCATTTATGAAAATCATTTATTTTTCCATTTTGAAAACAATCATATTGTTCATTTTCAAAAGTCATTTATATCATATCATATATATATATACTTTAATCACATAGTATATATATACCATATATTCCTCCTCGAATATATATATATATATATATATATATATATATATATATAGCCATAATTGCCAATCACATCTAGCGATGACCAATAATCCCAAAGATTCTCTCAAAGAATCATAATCATGCATTCATATACGCATGATACTATACCCAAAGTATTTCCTCACTTTATGAATAATAAATACCTTATTCTCATCTAAGAATTTAGCGGATATCTCAAAATATACTGATTCACTCTAAGTGAGTACATATATTCCCAATTCCATCCTAATAATCTCGTAGGATTCACTTAACCAATATCAATATAAATATGTTTTCCTACGCGCATAATTATATAAGCCTAAATGCCCTATTGAAATATCTCCAGGATTATTCTCCCCCGAATACCCTTAAATTAAATAGGTTGTGGATTTCCTTCCCACAAACCCAAGGACTACATTTCGCTCAAATAGTGATCTTGAGGTCCCCACTCTATATTTAGGAACCCCTAATATTTATCTCCAAACAATTCTAGCCTTAATTCTCCCAATATCAAGTTTGATTTCTAACTAACGATTTCGATCTCGGACAGCTTTTCGTAGAAAAATCACTATAAATCCAAAAAAAATAAAAAAAATACGGGTCAGTGCCCACGCGACCGTATCGAAAAGATCTACAATTTTCATTTTTTGACCAAGAGCCGAATCGATTCGCCACTAGGCCAAATCGATTCAGCAAGCAAGCTAGCTACTGTTCATCGTCTTGTTTCGGCCATTAAAGCTTCTCCCAAGCTTTTGTCTCCTCTCTCGACAGCCTACCACCTAAACCAACAACATATACACATATAACAAGGATTCTAAACATCCTAGAACCCGAAACCAACAACTAATTTCGATTAAATCTTAAGTTCCTCGAATTGAAATATTATTCGGGTTTACTCGTTTTAACTCCCGAAAACTCGTTTTATCCACGAAAACCCAACCAAAAATATTTAGGGTTTGTTAATACCAAACTACGATATGAGATTTATTCTCAAATGTAAATAAAGCAAGTAAACACTTGCCTCGTGGATAAAATCCGACGATCCCGAGTCGAGTCCGACGAAATTTGGCCTGAAATCTCCTTTCTCTCCACTTCCTTCCTTCCTCTCTCTCCTCTCTTTTCTTTCTCTTTTCTTTCTATTCTCTCACTCTCTCCCTCCTTATATAATGAGAAAAGGGTTTATACCTCTTAAAACCCCAAAACGACTCGTTTACTCAATTACGAGCCCTTTTAACTCTAAACTTTCTCGAAACTCCATTTCGACAATCGGACACTCTTTTTCGACTATCTCAGCCATTCCGAGACTCACGGCGCAGTCGAAATTCCCATCCGAGGTACTTGACCTCAAATATCTATTTTAACCCAATACATCTCCCTACGGGTTTTCTAATTAAAATCTGACCTTTTGTCGCTTTACTCAATGGCGACATATAATTAAAATACTTCTACATATTTAATCCCAAAAGTAATTATAACATCCATCGAAAATCATCTAATCCTTGAAAATCCCAAAAATCAATATTCACGATAATTTCTTAAATTCCCAATCTATACCCAATTATGGAATTTAACTATCTCCAAAAGGACGGGTTGTTACAACACACAACTTAAATCATAAAACTAAAACATGCACACACGCACACTCTCTCTCTCTCTCTCACACACATACAGTGCACACACCTACACCACCACACAAAACACACGCACACACCACATGGCACCACTCCATATATATATATACACTAGGGTGTTCCTGTGTCGATGGCACGATTTTTAAATTAGCATTCCATATGAAATCTCACCAATGTGTCCACATCATTACTTAATGTCATGCTTCCATAACATGCGATATTAGTAAAAAAACACGCATTGGCCTAATGGTGAGCTAGCTAGTCGCGCCTCAGGAACAACAAACAATTTCCTTTCTTTGTGTCACATTTGTTCAATATTCCCACGACACCTTATAGATATAATTGTTGGACCAATGGATGTTTATTGTAAATGTACATATTAAAAAATAAAATAAACTTATCACACCTTAAAGATAATCTAATGGTTTATCGTGTAACACATATTATTGAGATTTGAAAAAGTTTATTATTGTGATAGTGACGCGTTCCTAAGGCATGATAAAATTTAACAAAGTGTGTACAAAAGTTCATGGAAAATACATATGACAAAGGATTGTAAAATTGAACGTAAATTCCATATTGTAAATCATGGTTAATGAAAATAAAATGTAATGCATATTAACACATGCCTATATACACCATCACGCATTTCACACCCAAATCTTCCACTTGCTGCTCAATTCACCATCAAGTGCAGACAAATCTGCAACAGATCTCCGTACTAATCAAGTAGCTAAAAAGGAATTATGGTATCGTTTGTGCACACCACCTACCAACATTAGAATCCAAACAAATGGAACCAAAAAAATATAAAAAATCAAAACTCAAGATAGAGAAGCTTAATATATGAATAGCATTGGAGGAGAAAAATGAACTAGCTCTTTATATGTTTTGATTTTTTTTGAATTTCAGCATGTGATTGCATCACTCTACCTCAAAATCTTTTTTTAATAATAATTTTTATTATGTTGGAATTTGTATATATACTTCCATATCCTGATTATCTATAGAACATTGCATAAGAGCAAAAGTTATTGATTTAGTATACTGAGAGAATATAATTCTCCTTAATATACAGAGAGAATAGGATTATCTTTGACATACTTTCATGTTCCTCCTTATGCTTTAAAATTTATTAAAACAATTCGGAGTTATATATAATATAAAATTTATTGGAATAGCTGGGATCAAAATAGAACTCAAAAAACATTCAAGATGCAATGTAACATTTCTAACATGGATTACACATTTAGTTTAGACTATTAACATATGAGTTGAAAGAAAACTTAAAGATGAAGTCAAAATGTAGTAAAACCAATAAAGATGAAGTCAAACTATTAGTAAGTCAGCATACCCCTAAGACATCACAACAAATCAATATATACCCCAAAACTGCAGGCAAGTCAAAACATGATTTAATTCATCTCTAACACGTGCAACAAATTTAATAAGTCAACATACCCCCAAATACCCACAAATTACCATCTTCTTCAGATAACAGAGTAGGGCATGACTAAAATGAATAAGTCAAATTGAACCGAGTGTAAAAAAATAAAATGACTTAAAGGAGAGTGTTCAATTCAATTTTAAAAAAAGAAATAAATATATTAAGGAAGGATACGGGTTCATAGACCAAATGTATACATACTTCAACTATTCTTAAGACACCAAACTTTAATCACGAACAAATGACACATTCATAGAACCTGTAGTACGATAAAAAGGTACTTGTACATACTTCAACTATTCTTCAACCAACTCTATTTCAAGTCAAAAATTCCAGTAGAAAAAGGTTTGACAAAGATATAAAAAATACTCACCTCCATTGTTATCCAGAATGTTAAGGCAGTCAAAACCGACAATATGTAAAGTGTGTCTGGAGTTGACATATCAGTAAACCAAAATGATCCACCACTTACAAAAGATGGCACTTTTTCCACCATGTTTGAAATTTGCAAATAGAATGAAATGAATAAGTGCAAAACCATCAGCGAAAAAACATGGATAAAAACATATCTATCTTACACTGAGAAACAAACTGAGGATAACAGGATCTTGGATCAAGATTCCATTCAATGAAGTCCATGGATTAACATCATATCTACAATTTCCAATTCATATTATAGTTACATAACAAGAATGATAAAAAAAATCCACTAATCAATGGCCACAATCATGACATTTTAGCTATCGTGACATTTGGTCAATTAATGTTCGACTAAATATAACGAGGACTGTTAATTGGAGCAACCCAATTCACTTACTGTAGATAAATAGAGAATGATCAGATAAAATGCATATTTCATATGGAAATGATTAAATATAAAATCTACACGGTCTAAAATTACTTTTCTTTGCCTCTAATATGAACCAAATACACTCTAACTAACCCATCCAACAACAAGCAACTTTCATTCACAGAATGTGTATGCCAATAAACATACCACTTATCAGGAGAAGCAGCTTAAAAGCTATATAAATCCTATCAAATTTATAATTGTGAGTGAACTTCTAATAAAACACTAACTTTCAATTCAACCATATATAGAATTTTATTCACGTTATACCAAGACTACATCACCAAACCACAAATGTATTAGCTCCACTTACCCTTGCATCTTCAAGAAATTTCAACATTTTCCTAATATTCCAACTTAGTGTCGCGATAATAAATTAGAGATAAAGATGTTTATACCTAGTTTTGAACGTTTAATAAAGTTTCTAAAACCTCAAGATATAAAAATTAAAGAAAGATATTTCTACACTGTGAGTCGGTGTTTGATGTTCCATAGTAGGTGGTGATCTTTTGTTCAGTCATACACTATTTGGCATAAGCGGATATGGGATACTATCTTCTTCTTGTACTTTAACTAAAATTTAAATCTATATTTTAGTATTAGAAATGTGTGTTTAGATATATAGGGATACAAAAATAACCTGACAACATAATAAATGTATGAGAGATATGGTGTTACCTGGAGATCAAGTGCAAAGACTTTAGTCAACATGTGTTTTATAGCGTGATATGTAGTTACATAGCAATGGTATCTTTCAAATATTTATGACTGACAATTATGACTGGTACCATAATTAGTTAAAGTCCATATAAAAATTGCCAAGTTGTGATGTCCTCAAGGACTGTCAATGTTGTTTCCCGGATTACAAAAAGTAATATTTCACTAAATAAATAAACAAAAATTACATATAAACAGCAACAGTAAAGAGAGAAAAGAAGAACATACAGTTTGTGATTGACACAATCACTTGCAGATTTTTGACCGAGTCGAAAGTTAAACTATCTCTCCTTAAGACAGAATACGCCCCCGCTACGGTGCTGACGGAAAATACAACGGGCGTCTGCCTCCCAGGATGAAACGGTCAACGACTGTCGCAAGAAGCACTTCAGTGCAACAGTCCCACGAACCAACAATGGCGAATTACTCTCAAGCAGTAAGAAGGGAACAAGGACAGTAGTAGGGAATTCGGGTAGATTTTCTATCTTTAAATGGACTGCATATGGTCCTTTTTATAAGTGGTGAAGGGTTGCAACTCATGGCTTTTCCCAGAACAGATGTGACTGTTTGAACAGTTGCATCTCTCAAATTAACGTTTTAATTAATTAATTAAAAACGACAGCGTTTTTAAATAATTAAAAACGACAATGTTTTTTAAATAATTAATTAATGCGGAAGCCCAAAGGTCAATTAAAATTTAATAGTTGCTCAAGAAAGACCCAAGACCCAAGACCCAAGACCCAAGACCCACGACCCACGACCCACGACCCGGACCCGGGCACGGGCCGGGCCGGCCGGACGGCGGCGGCGCGCGCGCGTGTGGGTTTTTGGCCCAAGCCCAACACATGCATAGTGTAGGCCATCTCCCCTTCAAAGAGTTGGGATAGCCCAAGGCATCCAAGCCTTAGTCCCATAACTTGTGTATATTAACTCCAAGCTTTTCTACCACTTTTCCAATGTGGGACAAACCCACTAGCTATTTTACACCATCTAGCTTAAACTCAAATGGGTCACTTTAAGTCCAAATTTTTCATTCATTACTTCACTATTTTGAACAAGTGAGTATACCAAATTAATCTCCTTGCTACAAGGAACACATTGGTATTAAGACACATCACCTTTAACAAATATGTCTTAATTAAAATTGACTCTAAAGTTTGACCAAATAAGCTAGCATTTTACAAAATATACAACAATCCCCCACATGAATGAAATTTGGAAGAATCAAACGAATATAGATGCAAATAGAGAGTTGTTCTAGGAAAAACATTGCATCGAAAAAAGATAGCTTGTGGCTTTGAATCTTTCCTAGTGAGATACTATCGAGCTTACTAGCCAATCAATGAACTTGATGTCTTGAATTGATCGACCATTTGTGTAAACTGAGACAATAGTATTCACACAATGTCTTTCCAACCTTATTGGTTCTCATTGTTGTGTCCTTTTTGGCCTTGGACACCTCCTGGTTTCATGAGTGTGCTAGAGAAATAGCCTTCGTTATTCTCATAGAAGCGGCCCCTTCTCACTCACATAGGTGATTTCTATAAAGAGTATCCTGCTAATACCCCACTTGACCTATACATTCAAGATATAGAAATCATTAAAAACATAGTTTATCCTTATACACGCGACAGTTTGTGCACTGACTCATCTTCGGAATGGGAGGAAGTAATTAAAGTATTACTTCTCAGTGCAAACTGAGTCATCATAATTAGGTTGTCCCTTTGAACCTATTTCTTGGGATCTCCAGTCATTTAGGTTGGGTTTCCATTAAGACGACTCTTTATAATTTTACAGGCTTTAGGCCCATTCCACGTGATGAACTTGCAACTTGCTCTCCAGGTATACCTTTAGTTAGTGGATCCGCAATATTTTCCTTTGACTTTACATAGTCAACAGAAATAATTCCATTTGAGAGCAATTGTCTAACGGTTTGATGTCGACGACGTATATGTCGTGATTTACCGTTATAGTTATTATTTTCAGCCCTAGCAATTGCCGATTGACTATCACAATGTATTATGATAGGTGGCACGGGCTTTGACCATATTGGAATATCCTCTAAGAAGTTTCTAAGCCATTCAGCCTCTTCCCCAGCTTTATCTAAAGCAATAAATTCAGATTCCATCGTGGATCTTGCAATACACGTTTGTTTCGAGGATTTCCAAGATACGGCTGCACCTCCAAGGGTAAAAACATATCCACTTGTGGATTTTGAATCATTTGAGTCAGATATCCAATTTGCATCGCTATAGCCTTCAAGTACAGCTGGATATCGTTCGTAGTGCAAACCATCACCCAAAGAGTATCGAAGATATCGAAGAACTCTTATCAAGGCTTTCCAATGATCTTTCCCGGGATTACTCGTATATCGACTAAGCTTACTAATCGAGTATGCTATATCAGGTCGAGTACAGTTTGATAAATACATCAAACTTCCAATAATACGAGAATACTCTAATTGAGATATACCTTCACCTTTATTTTTAAAGAGGTGATGACTTGGATCTACAGGTGTTCTCACTGGACTTTGATCATATTTATTATACTTTTGAAGTATTTTTTCAACGTAATGTGATTGAGATAAGCTAATTCCTTGAGGGGTTCTAATAATTTTAATTCCTAGGATGACATCAGCCAATCCCATGTCCTTCATTTCAAATCTACTAGTCAACATTTGTTTAGTAGAATTGATAACATTATTATTATTACCAATTATTAGCATATCATCTACATATAGACATACAATCACATGTCCCGCTTGAGTGCTTTTGATGTAAACACATTTGTCACACTCATTTATTTTGAAACCATTTGACTTCATGACGTTGTCAAATTTTTCATGCCATTGTTTAGGTGCTTGTTTCAACCCATATAATGACTTCACAAGTTTACATACTTTCCTTTCATTTCCAGGAGATCTAAAACCTTCCGGTTGTTCCATATATATTTCTTCATCTAATTCACCATTTAAAAATGCCGTTTTAACATCCATTTGGTGTATTTCCAATTTATGTATTGCTGCTATTGCAATTAACATTCTAATGGATGTAATCCTTGTAACAGGTGAATAGGTGTCGAAATAATCTATTCCCTCTTTTTGCTTGTATCCTTTAGCTACAAGTCTAGCCTTATATTTATCAATAGTTCCATCAGCTTTCATTTTCCGTTTGAATATCCATTTACACCCTAACGGTTTTGTCCCTGGTGGTAGATCCACCAGTTCCCATGTATGATTTTGCAAAATGGATTCAATTTCACTATTGATAGCTTCTTTCCAATATGAGGCTTCCGGAGTGGATAGAGCTTCTTTAACCGTTTGAGGTTCATTTTCTAACATATATGTTAGAAAATCCGGACCGAAAGATTTTGAAATCTTAGCTCTTTTGCTACGTCTAGGTTCTTCCTCACTAATATTTCGAGGTTCACCATTTGTAACTTCAAGCATTCTTTTGTTAGAAGTTGTTTCTTGTGTATTCTTACAAGGAAAGATATTTTCAAAGAATGATGCATTCCTAGATTCTATGATTGTATTTTCATGAATTTCAGGAATGTCAGACTTATGCACAAGAAACCGATATGCACTACTATTATGTGCATAACCAATGAATATGCAGTCAATAGTCTTTGGACCAATTTTCACCTTTTTAGATTCAGGAATTAGCACTTTTGCAAGACACCCCCACACTTTTAAGTATTTGTAGGAAGGCTTGCGTCCTTTCCACAACTCATAGGGTATCTTTTTTGTTTTCTTATGAATCAATTTGTTGAGAATGTAATTAGCTGAAAGCAATGCTTCCCCCCACATGTTTTGGGGTAATCCCGAACTTATTAATAATGCATTCATCATTTCTTTTAAAGTTCGGTTTTTACGTTCCGCAATCCCATTTGATTGAGGAGAATAAGGTGCGGTAGTTTGGTGAATAATACCATTTTCTAAGCATATTTCCTTAAAAGGATATTCATATTCACCACCTCTATCGCTTCTTAATTCTTTAATCTTTCTACCAAGTTGATTCTCAACTTCTATCTTGTATTGCTTAAAAGCTTCAATTGCTTCATCTTTGCTTCTTAAAAGATAAACATAGCAATATCTAGTGCAATCATCCACAAAGGTAATAAAGTACTTTTTCCCACCTCTAGTTTGAACAAATTTTAAATCACATATATCGGTGTGAATTAAATCTAAAGGTTCACTATTCCTTTCAATTGAATGAAAAGGTGTTTTAGTTAATTTAGCTTCTACACATGTTTCACATTTGTGACTTGTATCAATGCTAAATTTAGGAATTAATTCTAAGTGAATTAATTTACTTAAAGTACTATAATTAACATGTCCAAGTCTACCATGCCACATATCCATAGACTCAAGCATATAAGCAGAAGATATCATATTATTATTATCATTGTTACTTTTTGGTACAACAGTCATGACGTTCAATTTGAACATCCCATCACACATATATCCTTTCCCTACATACATTCCATCTTTACTTAGTACAAATTTGTCTCCAATAAAGACTAGCTTAAATCCTTTCTTGCTTAGCACGGAACCGGAGACAAGGTTCTTTCTAATGTCAGGCACATGCAATACATCGTTGAGTGCGAGATGCTTCCCCGAAGTCATTTTCAGCACTACTTTGCCTTTGCCTTCAACCTTCGAGGTGGAGGAGTTTCCCATGAATAATTGTTCTCCATTTGCAATTGGTTGGTAGGTTGTAAACATGCTTTTATCGGAACATACATGGCGTGTAGCGCCGGTATCAACCCACCACTCTTTGGTATTACCTACCAAATTTACTTCAGATACAACTGCGGAGAGAGAAACATTGGAAACATCGTCGGATAATGCATGAACTTCTGTCATGTTGGCTTGTGGTGCTTTCTTCTTGAAGTTCTCTTGTTTTTTCGGCTTGCGACAATCCTTGGCCCTATGACCTTCTTTGTTGCAATTAAAACATTTTCCTTTGAACTTCTTAGCACCGCCTTGTTGACTTGTGCCTTCATTTTTGTGCTTCCTCTTTTTATTGAATTTTTGTCCGTCCTCAACAATATTTGCTTTTGCAGACATAGCATGGTTACCATTTTTCTTTTCAGATTTACGATTATCTTCTTCTATCCTTAACCGAACAATTAAATCTTCAAGTCCCATTTCTTTTCGTTTATGCTTCAAATAATTTTTGAAATCTTTCCAAGAAGGGGGTAATTTTTCAATTACCGTAGCAACTTGAAATGTTTCACTTATGACCATATTTTCAGCAAGTATTTCATGAAAAATTAATTGAAGCTCTTGGACTTGGCTTATGACACTCTTTGAATCAACCATTTTATACTCGAGAAATCTACCGACCACGAATTTTTTCATGCCGGCATCCTCGGTTTTATATTTTTTATCCAAAGACTCCCATAACAGTTTCGCGGTTTTGATTGGACTATATACATTATAAAGTGTATTGTCCAATCCATTAAGGATATAGTTTTTGCAAATAAAATCTGAATGTTTCCATGCTTCTACAGCTAGCAAAGTTGTCTTATCCGTTTCATTTTCATTAACCACGGGAGCATCTTCGTTAATAAACCTCGCAAGATTAATGGTAGTTAAATAGAACAACATCTTTTGTTGCCAACGTTTGAAATCAGTACCATTAAACTTTTCGGGTTTTTCTCCATAAGTTAAATGAGTAGGAACGGTATTAGGAATACTAACCGTAACATCATTTTGAGGAACAGACATCACATTTTCAGAGGATTCGGTAGCCATTATTCTGTTATCGAATAACACAAAGCAATTTAAGGAAATGTATATAAATTTTTCCAAAATTAAAATTTTAAGAAAAGATATATTCAATGTAAACACGTTTTAGTATGTAAATAAAACAAGTAAAACGTTGCGAAACAAATTTTAATTAAGAAAATTATTTATTTAGTGAAAACACAAAAAATATAGAAAATATTCTGTCTTAAGATTGTTGTTTCCCGGATTACAAAAAGTAATATTTCACTAAATAAATAAACAAAAATTACATATAAACAGCAACAGTAAAGAGAGAAAAGAAGAACATACAGTTTGTGATTGACACAATCACTTGCAGATTTTTGACCGAGTCGAAAGTTAAACTATCTCTCCTTAAGACAGAATACGCCCCCGCTACGGTGCTGACGGAAAATACAACGGGCGTCTGCCTCCCAGGATGAAACGGTCAACGACTGTCGCAAGAAGCACTTCAGTGCAACAGTCCCACGAACCAACAATGGCGAATTACTCTCAAGCAGTAAGAAGGGAACAAGGACAGTAGTAGGGAATTCGGGTAGATTGCATATGGTCCTTTTTATAAGTGGTGAAGGGTTGCAACTCATGGCTTTTCCCAGAACAGATGTGACTGTTTGAACAGTTGCAAACGACAATGTTTTTTAAATAATTAATTAATGCGGAAAATAATTAATTCAGATTTTTTGGATCAGAAAATAAATTTTAAAGCCCAAAGGTCAATTAAAATTTAATAGTTGCTCACCCAAGACCCGGGCACGGGCCGGGCCGGACGGACGGCGGCGGCGCGCGTGTGGGTTTTTGGCCCAAGCCCAACACATGCATAGTGTAGGCCATCTCCCCTTCAAAGAGTTGGGATAGCCCAAGGCATCCAAGCCTTAGTCCCATAACTTGTGTATATTAACTCCAAGCTTTTCTACCACTTTTCCAATGTGGGACAAACCCACTAGCTATTTTACACCATCTAGCTTAAACTCAAATGGGTCACTTTAAGTCCAAATTTTTCATTCATTACTTCACTATTTTGAACAAGTGAGTATACCAAATTAATCTCCTTGCTACAAGGAACACATTGGTATTAAGACACATCACCTTTAACAAATATGTCTTAATTAAAATTGACTCTAAAGTTTGACCAAATAAGCTAGCATTTTACAAAATATACAACAACAATTCAGAAAAGTAACTCAATTCAAATAAACCGTAAAAAGACTCGAAAGGAGTTTAAATTAACCCTTTAAAAAGTGACCATTGAGAGAAGTTTTAAGACAAGAAAACTATAGACCAAGTCATAATAATATAAATAATAACTACAGTGAAGATTACAGTGGCTGGAGTCGTCCACAATTGGAGTGCGTAATGGGACACTGCGTCACCGATCTTCAAAATCAAAGGCATAGAAGAAGATGAAATAATTAGAAACTACCACCTATCATTTCGCAAGCTCCACCACCCTAAATTTCCAGTCTGCAATAAGAGAATTAAAATCTAAAATTCAAACTCAGATTACCTTACCATATTGTATTCGGTTTCTAAATATCTTTTTCCATTTTTGTTTCAGGGCTGATTAAAAGTTATGGAAGTTTATGGGGTTTTAAATCGTCGATGCCAGAATCAATTACTAAATGTAAAAGTATGAACCACCCACATAATGAGTGTTAATTGGTAAAAAAGCGTATTGTGATAAAGGCATAAAATCATCTAAATCATCTAAAAATCAATAACATAAAATAATCAATAACATAAAATAGTATGTCTCTGTAGACAAAATAATGCCAAGGCATGGATATTATTATTTCTTGTAATCACACATATAGGGATTTAGGATTAGCACAGTGAAAATTATATATCTAAAATGGAAATTGACACTATGTAAAACTTAGTTTCTCGTTTGTTATGGGAGACAAAGGTGGGTTTTGGTTCTTAGTTTCTCCATGCCTATTTATTTCTTGAGAGTAGGAGAAGATGTTAGTTTCTTCTGTTCTTCTGGTTGTTGCTTTCTTACCAGTTTGATTCGTGGGTGTTGGGTTTGCGGAGAGGAAATGTTGTAGGGTTTAACTTCTCCCTTTGTTGGCTCCTTAGTTGATTGTTAACCAAAAAAATCAGGATATGTACTGACTTTAGAGAGAAGGGAGATTAACAAAAAATAATAAAAAACTCAAATATCTAGATATTATTTGGAGTTTTATTATTTACACTTTTACCTCCTAAAATTTTAAAGTTAAAAATTTAAACTTGGCCCTTAAAGTTTTGTTTTGGATTTTAAAATAAATTTAGACTATTGGCGTTAAAATGACTAACATTTTAAAAACCTACGCAGTAGTTATACGCATAAAAAGTTGTAGGAAAAATCTTACTCGGGGCTTAAAGGGATAACGGGGTCTAACGTAAAAATTTATATACATATATTTTCGACTTGGGGTTTAATACAAAAATAAAATAAAAGTGCCATTTCAATACTTCAGTATCAAAATTTGTTCTTTATTCCTGACTTGATTATAAAATGACATTTTGAGTCATAATTAATCACTTAATAAAAAAATGAAAAATACGAGTCGTTACAAAAGTTACGTCGAATAATCACGAGCACCTATAAGGGATTCAACATTGATGGTCAGGCCATCACAAGCTAACATAGCTACGCCACCCAATTATAGTTATAGAAATAAAAAATAATTCTATAGTTTATAAGTTTTGCCTCACGATGTATAACGTGCCTCACTAAATTATAATAAAGTAACTTTACATCTTTAAGTAAAGCATTAAAAATAATCATGAACATACCTAGCACCCCACTTTCCCTAGAGGTAACTAACGCTCCATCGCGGATACAAAATAAAATAAAATCCCTATCATAAACAATAATCCAACCTCCACCATAGACATCCCAAAACATCTCCAATAACAATAATCCAACCTCCACCATAGACATCTAAAAACATTGCTAATAAAATCATTATAATTGTGTCTAGTCCCCAGTCCCATTTAGGATCACTAAGCCCCACGATACAAAAATAAATTCTTCCCCCTATCCACCCAAAACATATCCATAATAACAGTATAATAAAAGTGGCCCCATACATAGGGTCATCAATATGAAAGTATTATTTCGCCAATCTCGATAAAATTTTACAGTTAAAATATACACGTCACTAATGTATTCCAACATTTTTCATAGTTTCTCTTTAAATTATCAAATTTTCTTAAATCAACTATTAATGTTATACTACTTATAAAACGAAAGAGGGTGATGGATAAATTCTACAATAAAGTCTAAAAGGGAGATATGCCTTATTTAGAATTTCAATATTCCCTCATATAATTTCGTCTACTATTCATCTCAAGTAATTATGTTATGGGGACGTTATATACTTTATTCATAAATTGACTTTTCACTAACAAGGGAACAATTCTAAATCATAAGGGAGTGATGTCAATTTCAATATGACATGAATATCTAATTAAATCGATTCAGTAAAATATACATATGGGGAAATCCCTCTTGGGAAATAATTAAAGAATTCATGAACTTTATTTGACAATTCGCCTACTAAAATAAGGGGTGACCAGCCTAATACTCCAATAATCACAGGAATCATAGATGGTTCATTCTTAGCATCACTGTCAATTAAAATAATAGTACGAGATAACCACCAATTATTTTAGAAAACGGACTATCAAATTTAAAATTTTCAAGTAAAAGAAAAACACTTAGACAATCCCATTTGCAAAAACAGCGGATACAAAAAATCAACGGGTAAAAGAATGCAACGTGCATAAATCAATAACCGAATAAGCTGTCGGTTAATAGACTAATACAAAAAGGTTACACCAAGCACTACAATTTAAATATTACAATATAATAAATGATTACAAAGCTTTGGCAACACGCCCGAATATAAAAACTGAACATAACTAGATTACAATGGGAAGAAACGTCTATAACAAATATCCTACAACATCCGCAACTGCTATAGCTCCAAAACAACGGGAATGGAAGATCAATACGGGCGTCCTTTGTGGAGGATGTAATACCCCGTATTTTTATGCTATATTAATTTGGGGATTTATTAAATTTAATGTGAGTTAATTATTTAATAAAAATCCGAAAATTAATTATGTTATAATTATTAACATGACGAGAGTTAGTAATTATGGGAAATTTGTTGAATATTACTAATGAGCAAAGTAATATGTAATATTGGTTATATTGAATGTCACGAGTGAATAAAATGACAATTTTGGAAATTTGAGTCGGGACGCGCCCGTGTCGCGTCAGGACTAAATATTGATAAATAAAAGTGAATATTTTATAAGTTATTTGTATGGTCGTTTTGAGTGTGCCAACGCGTCCGGAAGGGTCGAGATAGTCAGAAAAGTGTATCCGGGGGTGTAGTTTGGGTCTCGGAGCGTTTTTAGGCCTAATTAGTAACCCAGGAGGGCATTTTGGTCATTTCGCATTTTTGGGTAATTAAACCCATGAAAATTAGAGGGGCTATATCTGATATTGAGGTTGTCACCTAGGGTTAGAATACCCAAAACCTAGAACGGCCATTGGAGAAGAGAGGAGAGAGGAGAGAGGAGAGAGGAGAGAGCTCTCAAGCAATTCCAAGGCTCAAAACTCAACGGTTTGCACCGCCGCCACCACCAACGCGTAGATCGCGAGACGGGGAACGCAACCACACCAAAATCAGCCGCAATCCAGACTTCTAAAAATCCCAGGCAATTGTTTATCTTGCTATTTTTGTTGGTGCAATTTCCATATTAGTTTAGGAATGTTTAGGGATGAAATATATGGAAGAAAACCTAAATTGTGATAGGAATTTGCATGTAGTAAAGACTTAAACTTTATTCTGGAAGTCTTTTGAGATGTAGAAAGATAATCCACGAAATTTTGGTGTAAATAAGAAAGAAATTCTGGGATAAAACAGATTAGAATCATGAGTTAAAGATTTTTAGGGTTCTTGAGTTTTAAATGAATTTCGGTATGATTAATCCATGTTTAGTGACTTAAATTGACATGCTCTACGTAGAATTTGTATCATATCATGTTAGGATGTTAGTGGTAGAATTTTTGAGACGTTTTGGATAGGAAAATATGGATCTGGATGAAGATAGATAGTAGAACCCGTAACTGCAATTTTGCAGAAATCAAAATACCTGCTTGATCGATCGATCGAGCCAGAGCATCGATCGATTGATCGAGCCCCAAACTTCGATCGATCGACCCCTCCTGACAGACTCCTATTTCCCTTTCTAAATTAGTTAAGTTCAATTTATTGTGAAATAGTTCTTGGGCATCCTAAATAAAATGTTTTGGGAGATAGGGAAGACCAGTAGGACATGTGAATAAATTTTGGGACCCTTGATGTCGGGCTAAGATTATATTTTGGGATAGTTACATAAGGATCGGTGAAATTGTGATTTAAAGAGAGAGACACGTAAGAGAGTTACTTTGGGACAAATGTGTATACCTACTGAATTTATAATTTAGAGAATAAAGCCATAAGAGTTGAGTGGTACGTTGGAATAATACCGAATCTAGGTTAGAAACGAACCGTTATAAGTGTTTACTAAAATATGATAATATGGATAAAAGTCGTAACTATGGGATTTAAGAATATACCTAATATGGATATGGTAATATTAGTATAGTTATATGATTGTGTATGTATAATCTATCTATGTGTGAAAAATCATGCCCACGCTACTTGCTATCCCTGAGGTTGCCGCGTTGGGACGATCTTATCCTGTGTTGCCTTATGGGGGATATTGACTCGTACCCTAGAAGATAGATATCCTTGGTACAGGCTATCGACGTGATAGTTCAGACGGTCCTAAGAGACGCAGGCATGTGCCATCCTCTTAGAGACTTGGAATCTATTCTTCGCTTCAATATTGTTTGTGTATGTATGTTAATACAATTCGAGAGTGATTCCGAATGTATTCCCCTTAATATAAGTGATATGGGGCTTTGGATAGTAGAGTATGCCGCACCATAGTTTATTTGGGGTGCTGTTATAATATATATATATATATATATATATATATATATATTATACGAGTAGTTAATATATATATGAAATTCTGAAATCTGGAACTGCCTACTGTGTATGTAGGACATGGTTGATGACTCAAATTGTAAATACTGGTTTTGAGAAAGTATAATATGAAATTGGAAAGCTTTATTGATTAATAAAGTCAAAATGAGAACTTTGGTTACTAATTGAAATATTCTTTTCAAACAATTGAATCGTGAAATTTTCAATCTTACGAGTAATCTAAGATAAGTTAAATCATTGGAAAGATTAGTGCGATAAATGATAAGACAACCCGTTGGGAAGGTTAGTGCGATAGGTGTGCACATTAGAAGAGAGGTGAGAATTCTCAAGAGAGTGTCGCACTAATATGTTGTTGCATTGGCCTGTATCAATTTAAATACTTGCTAAACGTATTTTAACTCAAACACACTATCGGGATCTGACCCATTTATTTTCTCTTTCTCTCTCTTGTATATATGTGTATGTATTACAGGTGCCCAGCCACAGGGGCGTCTTGCTTAGGATCCCCTGAAAGGAACGTGCTGCAGCTTAGGTGGGAGTTGCAGGCCACTTGCATAGACGACTTCGTTCACTTGATTCCACATCTATCATACTCATTTATTGGGCATGTGTCGCCCTTTCCACAATTTATCTGTTTTATTGGGACATTTATATTTCAGTCATTTCTAGTACCGTTACTTTGGAATTTATTCAGCATGTATGTTTTACTCTAAGTTTTAAATGTTGGGATTTTGGATGTTGAATGTTTATATTAATTGGATTATGTTCCAGGTTAATTGTTGTATGATTCTTACTTATTGGAAATGTGGTAAATAATTAAATAAATAAGTTTTTCTTTAAAAATACAATTTGGTTAGAAAGGTTAAAAATGGTTTTGACACTTAGCTTAATTAATTAGGGTGTTAATTTAGTAAAGTTTATTTTTACGACAGTGATGCTAAGAATGAACCAACTGTTCACCTTGATTTTAATTTAATAAAGGAGTGATCGCCCGGTATTTAATTAGGCGGGGTGTCACAAGCACCTGAATGGACAAAGAGTTTCATGCAAAACAAAGAAATACAGATGGGTCAGGGCCCGATTTGATATGATTACCATGTGACTAAAATGTATGACAGTTATAAACGTAAATATCTCTCGCAATCAATATAAAATTTCTCACCTATCACTCTATAAGCAAAACTTAGCGCAATATCAATGCAAATGCTCAATGATCATATAAGTATGGGAGAACTCATCTACATCTACTCAAGGAGACATCCAATCAAATATTCATACTCTGCATGCACAGTTCATATTCCTCTTTAAGGAATATATGTAAATGGAAATTCATTTTATCAAATGTTTACCAATTTTTTTTTATCTCATTACTTTCTTTACAAAATCTATTTCCCTTCTTCCATCCAGGAAATATATTTAAAGCAGGTTTATTACCATAAAAATGCTTCTTCATTTATTATCTTCCCATTTTCCTTCTTCCATCCGAAAAATGTATTTAACTTCCCATTACCTTCTTCCATCCAGGAAATGTACTTAAAGCCATTTTATTATCATAAAATTCTTTAATCAACAATAATGTCCCACATTATTATAGATAGTTATATTTTATCTCATATAATGTTTCTAAGACCGCCCGTCCGGCTTTCCTCACTGTGCGCGCCCCTAAATGGCTATCATCTTCCAAGGCCTATCAAACAAGACAATCTGGGATCCTACCGCAATGTCGGGAAGTGGCCATACCCCTGCGAGTGAGTCATAACCAAACCCAGAATTACCTCACTAACGCAGAAAAAATATACAATAACCGGTCATGTGGCCGAGGACTATATTCACCCTGCATTCATTAGCTAGGGGACTTCACCTCACGCGCGCAACTTCCTTTATGATAGCGATTTAGAGAGGTGTGTTCACATAAATTCTCATTTATGAAAAATAATCTTTCCATTTTGAAATCATTCACTTTTACATTCTCAGAAACCATTTATTCTCAATGATGAAATACCAATTTTAGAATGTGCATTTCTTATTCTTAAGGTCATATTTTGTTAATGACCTAAGACCCGAAGTGCCAATATCCTCCAACTAGTCTCTAAGAGTCCAACACAATACCATAAATTATCAAAGTGAATCTCCCTCAATAATTGTCTCCCAAAAGTCCCAACATTATCATTTTATCCTCTATAAATTTTAGGTTAACTTCCTATATCCTTCGGATATTAACCTACATATTCCAACCTTTAGAATAAGCCCAAATAAACCTATATTAGCATAGGGTATTTGTCTACCCAGCACAACCCTCTAGGACTCCTCATTACTTCCCAAAGGAAGGTTCCTAAACCTTGAACCAAAAAGAAAAACGCTAAAATCAAACTAGGAAAAATCTCACAAAAACAGGGAAACCGAATCGATTCGTTCTAGGGCCGAATCGATTCGCCCCTGGCTGCGAATCGATTCGCCCAAAAACGAATCAATTCGGTGAGTAAAACCAACAAACTGTCTCTGTCCAAATCGATTTGGCCTTGTCCCGAATCGATTCGGTCTCCCAGACCTGTATCCTGCCCCCTAACCGAATCGATTCGGCCCTGCGAATTTGCCCAATTTTGGCTACGGGTTGAAGAACCCTAAAATACCAAAAACCCCAAATCCTTGATTCTCTCCAACATCAACAACAAATAGTTATACCCAATCATCCCTACACATCAACTAACTAGTTTTCTCAACTCAAATCAAATGAAACAACAAGATTAAAGACTTAATCACTAACAACCTACAAATCCCAAAAATGGTTTAAATCTCCCAAAAACTAACTATACATGCAATTTATCACATTAAATAAATATCTAGCAAGTAAGAAACTTGCCTCAAGTTTGTAGGCTCGGATTCTCCTCCCGAATCAATGGATTCGAGCTCCAATCTTCCATTTTCTCTATTTTCTCCCAACTCTCTCTTCTCTCTCTCTCTCAAGGCTTATAACATAAAATGAGAGAAATAAAAGGGGTAGGGAGACTTAACCGGGTTCTAGACATTAATTTCCCTCTTTCAAATGTTAATACACCATTAAAATGACTCGTAACTACACAATTGAGTCATAAC
Source organism: Sambucus nigra (assembly GCA_949130495.1). Taxonomy (NCBI): domain Eukaryota; kingdom Viridiplantae; phylum Streptophyta; class Magnoliopsida; order Dipsacales; family Adoxaceae; genus Sambucus; species Sambucus nigra. The sequence goes on from OX422212.1 coordinate 371,370,659, forward strand.
ACGTCAAAAGTGCCCGAAACTCAAAAATACAAATGATCACTTATTTTGACTATCTCGACTATTCTAAAACCAACCGCACCCCCTATTTTGGTATCCGGAGTAAAGTGAAATATTTTAAAGTTCCAAATTCATTTCAATTTATTAGTTATAATCCAACTTACATATAAGTCATAATTGTCGTTTAAAATACCACGACGCAATAAAACACAATATAATGTCATTTACCTTCTCATAACGGCAAATAGGCAAAACATGGTAAATATTATCCCTTAATATCACGGGAAATAATATTTACTCCCTCATTCTCTATTTTATAGAATTAGCCCATCAGGCAAAATAATATAAAATAGTCTCTCAAAAGATTGGGTTATTACACTTTACTACAATCATAGGAATGGTAATTATCATATATTGACAATTTTCCATAATTCTATAAGTCTCAATTCACAATTTATCTAAATAATATTATTTTAATCAAATTCAACAATTCATAAATACTATTATTTAGGACAATTTCATTATTAAAGTGAACATGGGAGTGTAAAGTTGAAATTTATATGTGATACAATCAAAGTCCTAATTATCATAATTTATCAATAAGTCAATTGGTTAAATTATCAATTTATCAAATTATGAATTTATAAAATTTTCAATTTCCCAATTATCACAATTTATAAAGGTATATTAAAAATTATGAATTTAAGTAATTCAACAATTGAAAAATTATAATTATAATTATCTCTAATTGATTTTGTTTAAAAAGAATTAGGTTGACATAAAATTTAGTATTTAAAAGCATAAAAGGGGAGGAGTAAAATGTTAACTTGGCTCTTCAAGAAAATTCATAAAAGAAATATACGAGAATTGTTGAATAACTTTGTAGAAGAAGTCCATTTCAATTTGTAATGAAAATCCCTTTAGTTGCTCTCAAAACCAATGTAAATGTTGGTCCAAAAATAATTCCAAAAACATACAATTGTCGTTGATAATTATAAGGTATATTTTTAGGAGTGGGATTGTTTAAATATTTGGGTGGAGAATTGATTAGATTTTTTGGTTGAGTTGTGTACTAAAATACGAATTCTATACAATTTTATACTGATATATAGAGAATTAATTTGGTTTAAGGAATGAATAAGTGCTGAATCAATTTTTTTTAAATGCTCTCCTTTTTGTTTTAATTTTTTACTTCTTTAATTACATCGTAATTCCTTTCTCTTTCTTTTTTTAATAACTCTAACCCCAAGTACCTATCTTATTATCGAAATACCCTATATCTTAAACCATAATTCCTTTTGTACTCAACCTTTCATTTACGCTCTATAATTATGGTTAAAACCCATACTTGTATTTATTTAAACTTAGGACCAAGCCCTTTATTAATTCACCAAATAAATTCTATGATTCATAATAAATTCTAAAATTCATCAATTAATTATATAATTATAATAACTTTCATAAATTCTATTTAAACTTCAACTAACACATATACAACTTTATTCTTAATTATAAATTCAATTTTTCACTTAAAATAATTATTTAAACTCTCCTAGAATCCATAAATAACTAATAATTTAATTATTTAAATTTCTTTAAACTAACAGGGTATTAAATCTTCCCTTTAATAAAATAATTACATCCTCGGAATTCACAATCAACCCTTAATTACCCGAGTCAAAATAATAATGGCTCGTATAAAGGGATGTCATTCGAAGGTTGTTTGATCTATATTCAAACAAGTTTAATAAGTGCGTTCGAACGAGATTTATTTTTTTCAAATGAGATTTCATAATCGTTCAAACAACCCTAGCATTTTGGTTCGAACGAGTTGCCTCATTTTTTGTTCCACCTAATTTTTTAAGTTTTTGATAAATAGGAGTGCTGGAAACTTAGTTTATTATGAGATTTTATAAAAATCATTTTCCAAGAAATATCTAAGAGCCTCTGAACCCTAGTTTCACCTAATCATTTGGAGATCAATGTTTTAATAAAAAAATGCTTACTAAAGATCTCTTATTTGAAACCAAAATTTTCTTACTCTACATCTTTGTTGAGTACATTTCGTTTGGTGGATTCCATGTGTGTTTGATGGGGTGGACTCCTTCTTTATGTGACAGTTTGATGAAATAAGATGGGTGGATACAAGACGTATGAGGAGCAAGCATTGTGGTAGTTCACAAGTGGAATCCTACGTGTCATTGTGAAGAATGTTGAAGGAATGAAGATTTGTTAAGTCTTGAAGGAGTCCAATCGATTGTGTAAGTGATATGTTATCCTTGTGTAATTCCTATATCATTATGAGTTTGCATGGTTGTGCAGTATCAGATTTTTCCCCTTATGGATTTTCCTCGTACATCGGCATGTAGTGTGATTGGTTATTTTACTCTTTCTTACCAACTTAGATGCGTTCTTAGGGCAAGATAAAATTTGGTAAATTTTTTACACAACAATTGATTTATTTGGTGAATTATTAATTGGGTTAATTCAAATTAAAAAAAATTAAATATTGGTATATGTCTTATAATCCTCCATATAACCCTTAAAACAATCACACTTTCAATTTTTATCAGAGAGGGTATCTATAAGATATTTAGGAATGAATTCTAGAGGTTTATATATGGAGGGTCAGTTATTTTCTATGCCACCTTTTTTTGGTGGGTCGAATTATTCTTACTAGAAAGCATGTATTAAATCTTCCCTTAAGGCCATCGACGAGTGGGTATGGTTAAGTGTAGAAAGGGGTTGAACACCACCCACACCACGTGTAGGTGAACTTAGAGTCTATAAATCCACTGAAAGTTGGAGTGAGGGTGAACATAAACTTTGTAACTACAACTCTCATGGAATGAATGCTTTATTTTGTGCATTTACACTGGTGGTGTTCCGCCACATTATGATGTGTGGAATTTCCAAAAAAGCATTGGACATTCTTAAACTCACCCATAAGGGTACTAATGTTGTTAAATATTCTAATCTTTAAAATCTCTGTACTCGTTTTAAAATCATTATGATCAATAAAGGAGAAACCTTCCATGAGCTTTGTGTGAGACTTTCTACTATTATTAGCTCATCTTTTAACATGGGAGGGAGAATTCACGAAACGAAAGGTGTGAAGAAGATCTTAATGCCCTTACCTGAAAGATTTAATTCCAAAGTCACTGTTTTGAATTCTTTGGGAACTATTGACATAATAAAACTCAAAGAGCTTGTTGATAATCTTCATATCTATGAGCTCGACATATTTCCTCAAAACAAGACGAAGATAGATAAATGGATTACTTTAAAGCCTCGAAGGAGGAAACACACATTTACAAGGATAAGTCTAACATTGATTCAGATGATGTGGCCATGTTTGCTAAGAAATTTAGGAAATTTCTCAAACTTTGAGAAAAAGAAGTTTAAGAAGGATGAAAAATTCCCTAAGAATAGAAATGAAAATTTTAAAAGAGGTGAATCCTATAAATACTTTGGGTGTGAGGGATATGGCTATAAGTTATCTGAGTGTACCACTAAATTTAGGGAAGAAGCCTAAGGCATACAATGTTACAATACTTCGGTTGTGATGAAAAAATTTTGAGAAGAAGAAGTTTAAGAATGCTGAAAAATTCCCTAAGAATCGAAATGAAAATTTTAAAAAAGATCAATCCAATAAATTCTTTGGGTGTGAGGGATATGGTCATAGGTCAGCCGAGTGTACCACTAAATTTGGGAAGGAAGGAAAGAATCCCAAGGCATACAATGTTACTCCTAGTGATAGTGAATAGAAAGAAGAGTTTAACTCCCTCGTTGAGGGTAACTACAATATGTTCACGGACAATCATATTGGTTTAAATGAAAAGTCTCCTTCCGTTGAAGATGATCATTTGCATGATGGTTATGAGGTTCAGTCTATCGACTCCCAAGTGAGTAGCAATGAAGAGGAAGAGGAAGAAGAAGAAGAGGAGAATGAGATTTACATTTCCTTTAGCTAGTTGTACGTGGAGTCGTTAAAGTTTGAAAAGGCCAAATTAAAATTAAAGCATAAGTTGAAGGAGCATACCATAGGTAGTGATGATAGTAATTAATTGACGATTTAAAGGCATGTGAGAAGACTCTCAAGGGAAACTCTCAGTTATTGAGGTGGATACAAATAACCCTCGTGGATTAATGAAGAATTGTAAGAAGGATTCATTAATTTTTTATGCGTTTTTTCTTTTTCTCGAGTCTAGAATTACAGCATTCAAAGAGAGATTGAGAGAATCGAGTTGTGTCAAATTTAATTTATAATCTTGGTCGGAGAAATTGGAAAAGATATTAGGCACAGTCCAAAGAAAAAATGATAATTTTGAAATTGACTTCGATAATCTTGGTGCTTCTTCTACTAAAGTCAAGACTAGCATTTTGAGAGGGTCAACAACTACTAGGGACATTAAAAAAATTCATCCCAAGGGTAATATTTATCATTTCTATACTTTCACACAGTACGGTAGCAAAAGGTCACCTTAGACAGTTTTATTTTGTTCTTCAAAAAGGTCATAGGAAGTCTTAGTCCAGTATCACCAAGGTTTCCAAGACCCTAGATCGTAATGTTACACCTACATGGGGTAGGAAATATGATTTAGAGGCACTTAATGTTAAGCTTGTTGATTCTTGTATTCTTTCACATCATACTTATCATGATAAATATAATGGCTAATTGTATTTGGATAGTTTCATACACTAGATTTTATGCCTCATGTTATATGCCATTTTTAGTTGTATGATGTTTGAGCCTTTTGTATTTTGATTTTCTTTTTATTGGGTCTTATTGAGAAAAATACAAAAAGATTTTATTTGTCTTTTGAGTCATTTTTGAAAAAGTTTAAAAAACTCAAAAAGATTTTTTTGTTTGTGTTGTTTGGTTTTGCACATTTTGTGAGGCATATCGGTGTGGTTGAATCCCATTTTTTCCATGTTTTCCTTGTGTCTAGGAGATTTGATTATGGTTTATAATGCTTAGGATTGTTCTTAATCATGCTTTCATGGAGTTGTTCGAGCTTGATTTCTTAATGGATTCACTTTTCATCACACTTTTATGAGTTCTTTTGGATTATAAGTACCTATATTTCATGAGCTAAGTGAGATGTTCTCCTCAAGATATTTTCCTATGTACACATCTATCTGACTGGGGATTTATGTATGTAAGAACTATTTCCTAAGAGTTTGTTTTGTTTGAAAAATATGAGAGTGTAATGGAATGGGATTCTAAGTAGGTAAATCTCTTTTGAATGAAAGTCCACAATTGGCAAGAACCTAAAAGAAAAGAGAGGAAAAAGATAAAAAAAAAATGTGCCAAGGCCATTTTTAGAAGTTGATGCTTCAAAATTGATATCTTCAAAAGGAAAAGAAAGAGGAAAAATTATACATGTTTATTTTTTACGGTGTTAAGTTAAATATCAATGGGTTTGTACAATGATAATCATCAAGATTCACATGCTAGTGTGCATTCTATATGTCCATTTTGAGTCCTTTTTTTTATCACTTGAGGCCAAATAGAATCTTGGTAAATAAATGCGATCAAATATAATTCCTTAGATATATCTTAGGTGATTGAGTCATATTTCTTCTGATTTTAGTTTACACCCCTTCAATTTATACCACTTTATGTTTAGACACATTTATGCCATACTAATGTGGAAAGCTTATGTGTTTTGTGTCTTTTTGTGATGTTTATACCGATATATATATATATGTGTGTGTGTGTGTGTGTGTGTGCATTATTGGTATATAAGTGGTTATATATATGGTATGTTTATTTTGACTCTTTGACTTTGCATTTAATCCATGTTTGCCATATGCTTCATCTTCGATTCAAATTGTTGTTATATGATCATAGTGGTACCTTGTGTTTCATGTTTACATTGATATAATTTGTTCATCATTTTTATTATTTGTTCTTGTGTTGTCGAGTTTGTTTGTCGTGCATGTTAAACTTCACATTATCACATGATATTTCTTGTTTTCCTTTATGTTTAAATGTGTTTCATTTGGGGGGGGGGGAAATAGTTATATTGTGAACCTTTATCTATGCCTATTCTTGAACAAAAAGGAGGAGAATATTTACCTTAGTTAGGAGACATCGTACCTTAGGTGGAGAAAACTTAACCTTAGTTTTAGGAAATATTTGGACAAAGGGGGTGGGTTTTTCATATGAGGATTTATATTTTTTATATATTCTCTTTTCATTTAAAAAGTGTGTTAAGTGTGTAGGTTTAGAAACGATGCATAAAATTTTCACAAGATCAAAGCTTCTTAAAGTTTGTTTATGTTAAGTGTTGTACTTTTTCCTTTTAGGATTTGGATTGAGTCTTTAGAGAGCTTGACAACCCATAGGTTTTTATTTTCATATTTTGTCATATAATAGCCAAATGGGGAGATTTGTAAGGACCAATTTTTTATCAAGTCAATTTTTTTATTTATAGTAGCTTAATTCCTGTTGGACAAAACCGTTTGAGTCATAGGTTGGGATTTGAGTTTTATATCCTTTAAGCATATGGTGTGGGATTGAAGACTAAAGATTCCAATTGAAAAACTCTTTAACATCGTGTTGTGTTTCATGCCAAGTTTCATTTTCAAAGTTCATGGATCTTAAGAGGTATGAAAACCGTATTGGTTTTGATCCTTAGATTCAGTTTGGTGTTTGTTTTAAATTATTTGAGGCCATTTTCGTAAAGAGATTTTTTAAAGGAAAAAAACATTTTTTATTAAAGTCGTTCGGACGAGATTTTTAATCTATTCAAACGAATCTACACAAGTCATTCAAATGATAATTTTTTAATGGTTCAAACAAGAATGGGGTTTCGTTCAAACGAGGTTCAAAGGATATTTTTATGCTTTGTAGTGGGATGTCATTTGAAGGTCGTTCGATCTTTGCTCAAAAGAGTTTATCAAGTTTGTTCCATTGAGATTTACTTCATTCAAATGAGATTGCATAACTTTTTTGAACAATCCTAACATTTTTGTTTAGAAGAGTTTTCTCATTTTTTGCACCGCCTCGTTTTTTAGTTTTCTACAAATAAAAGTGCTGGAAACTTATTTTATTGAGAGGTTTTATGAAAAAACATTTTCCAAGAAATATCTAAGAGAATCCAAACCCCAGTTTCACCCATTAGTTTTGCGATCCAATTTTCAATCAAATTTTCTTGTTTGAGATATCTTATTTGGCACCAAAGTTTATTTAATCTACATATTACCAAGTTCATTCCATAAGGTGGATTCCATGTGTATTTGATGCGATGGACTCCGTGTTTCTATGACAGTTTGTTGAGCCAAGGTCGATGGATAATAAGTCATATGAGGAGCATGTGTTGTGGCATTTCACAAGTCGATTCCTATGTATCACTGTAAAAAAGGTCAAAGGAATAAAGATGCATCAATGCTTGAATGAATAGAGTCGATTAGGTAAGTCATAGGTGGTCCTTGTGTAATTCCTATATCATAGTAAATTTGTGTGGTTCGTCCATCTGGGGTTTTTCCTGTTATAAGTTTTTCTCGTACATCGATGTGTTGTGTGATTGGTTATTTTACTCTTTCTTTTTCACTTAGATGCATGCTTAGGGCATGATAAAACTTGATAAATTATTTACACGACAATCGCTCTAATTAGTTCATAATTAATTGGGTTAATTAAAATTGAAAAACTTAAAAATTACTGTGTGTTTGATAATCCTCCATATAACCCTTATCGAAGTTGAACTTTCAATCAACATCAGGACCTATAGATAAAAAAAATGGACAAGGGCTTCATTAGCCAAAGGAAACTTGAAAAAGGAAAAGTGAACGAATCAATGTAGAAGACTAAATTGTAAAACCTTATTAATGGCAAGGCTGACCTCCTCTTCCCTATAGAAATTAGCAAAATACCCTTTATCACAGCTGGGTATGCTATCGACTATAAAATCACGTGCCCTCATAATGTTGGCACAAAGGTTCTTGGGTTCACTCTGTAGAACTTTATAAATCTCCCTGGACGAGGGGAGGTTCCATTGCATTATAAACCGAGTACGAATTAAATTAACCTCTGTCCTCGTAAGAGAAACTATTTACTTCCTAAAATTTTTAGATGGTTTTTCATAGGTAGGTTCATTCCCATTCCTCTTGGTATTTTCAGTAGGCTCACTAAGCCTCCCCTCGGACTCAGTGACACAATCACGTATAAAATATAAGGGGAAATTGAAAAAATAAAAGACAATGTACGAGGAACAAAGTTAACAAAGTTCCTTTAAAAGACAGGGATTATAGATGATCCCAAACTCCTCAAGATTTCAAAGAAGGGAAGATCCCAGTGTTAACAACGTCGTCCACTAACTACGAGTTAGTATCACTCAGACTAGAGTTAGTCTGTTTGCAAAAGTACAGAAACAACAACAATGTAAGTGTCAAAAGTAAATTATAGAAATGCAACGATGCAAAGATAAATATAGGAAATTTGTATTTCTCAAAGGAGGTTGTACGCAATCACGAGTAACCCTCACGGAACCTTCTTTCTCCTCTCAATATAAAAATTCCTAATCCTCATGGACATAAAAAGAAATCAGTCTTCCAATTATGATTAGAGGTTTGAGAAACCTTAAAAAGTTTGCGCTTTGGATTACGAGGACTAGAAAATAATATAAAAACTCTCGAATATTTCCCCAGTAATGTTCTTAATGTGAACACCTTGCCTAGATATGATTGAACCAAAAATGATGCTCAAGGAGTTTGGGACTATTTGAGTGTGTGCAACCCTATGATGAGATAATATAATATATCACATGCATGTGTGAATGGGAAGTCAAAACCCTAAGCAAAATAGTGACTTGTAAAGTGCAACCTCATAGGCATTATTCAAGTCATATGCTCTGTCGTCATCCCCATGATCCCTCATAGTAATAGAAAATTTTACACCATAAAGATGTTGAATTCTAAAAGCCTTCATCTTATTGATCGTACTTATATAAAAAAAGGATCATATGAAGTCAGGTGTGTAAACCTCTTCATCATGAATAATTGCCTCTTTAATATCATGATTCAAATAGGGGATATTAGTGGTAAGCACTACGAATGAAGTGTTCTCCAACTCTCCATCATACTCCTCAAAGTCAATAGCCTCATGAGCATCAAGATCTCTCTTAGATGTAGCATTATCAGAGTTAGAGTAAGAGGAAGATTCAGAGTGAGAACATGAAGATGTCTGGGAGGGATAAGGTTAATAACCAGAGGAAGAGGGTAAGGTTATAATATTTACCGCACGATAGATTGACACACCAGTAGGAACTTCATTTATGGTAGCCGTGAAGGAATCCTCATCCTGGATCTTGGTATTCTTAAATATTTGTACAACAGTAGATTGACACACATGCAGGAACATCATTCATGGAATTCGTGAGGGAATCCTCATCTTGACTCATGGAAGCAGGAGAATTTGACGGATCCTCATTACCTCAAGGAGTTTGCTAATTATTAACACTGGTTAATCTCATTAATGATCTTAAAAATGACATCGTCTCAAGAATATAATTATTTTGGACTTCCGTACCAAAATGGGTCAGCCTTATAGGGTCAGATTCATACCCTCATATGGTCGGCCCCATACCCTATTAGGATCAACCTCATACACTCACTCTCATACCTTCACAGGGTCGACCAGAGTGAGACAGAAAACTATGTGTAAGATCCGTAAAACGATAACTCGTTTAGGTTTCGATAACTACATGTATGTATGCATAATTTTTTGAAATTGCCCTATTAAGAAATTCTTTAAAATCAAAACCCTGAATATTAACTAAAAGAACCTTAGAAAAACCAAAATTAGAAAGTAACCCAAAAGATTTAAATATTATAAATAGCCCCTGAAGTTTTTATTTGATTTTTAAACTTTCTAAATGAGTTATAAAATCCCAAATTTTTCCATATTAACTTCATAACCACTTCAAATTATAAACAAGCCCCTAACATTATTACAGTAAGTTTTGAAAATTACACAAAATCCCCAAAAGTTTGGAAAATATAGAAAATGAACTTAAAACACTACCAAAACTTTCCAAGGATAAAAACCTAAAGTCCTAACTTCATACTCAACAACTAAGCTGACGAGAATTCCACCAAGAAACCATTGGAGACAATGGGAGCCAAGGTAACACATATCTTCATGTATACTCCCAAATTATTTCAGGGATATCTTCCATTAAACCAACTAAAACTTTGCTTCTTTTTTGTCTCGACCAATCAACCCCCCTCAACATCACTTATAAAAGTCACACCTTGGTATAAAGAAAACTAGTAAACGAGTAGCGTAAAAACCAACTCAAAATTTTGTCATTTTCGAGTATTCCCATATTTTATGCATAGATCTCAGTTCTTTTGATTCTACTTAATTTCTGTAGTAGTTTAGGATCCATTTATTCTTTTACATGCTTTATTTAATGCAAAAATACATATCTAAGGGTCAATTTTCAAACAATACCATGAAAGATTGAGCTTTAATGGTGAACTCTGTTTTCTTTACTTTGAACCAGTTTTGAAGTGGGAACAATTGTGCTTAGGCCTATAGGAACACAACCATGATGCTTAATTTGATTACAGTACACCAGCATATCTCAAAATCAAGTATTCTTATTTCGACAGTTAAAATTTCAAGGTTTAAATTCTCTATGTATACTATGAATTAGAACCTCAAACCAAAACCATCTTGTTCCAAATTCACACAGAAATAAAACCATGCCACTACTTTGGTTCGAATTTCACTGTAACTCTACAAATATATTTTAAAGTTTTATAGTCTCTGGTGAAGAGGCTACAGTTCACCTTAATCCATGAAAGTTATATTTTACAATTCCTTAAGGAAAAATAGGAAGAATGTCTTTTGAATCATCTAAAATGATATTCTATAATGGATTTAATTGAAGGTCGAAGTTTAGAACCCTAAAGTCAAAATTGAGAAGGTTGCAGACGAAGTGTGTAACACGAGCATGAGTAGGGTCAAATTCAATGCGTGAGGATGCATATCAAATTAAAAAATTCTTAAGTTTTTTCAAAAAAATTATTTTGTTTTTCTTGTAAAAAATGGTATATTACAATACATTGTTTGGTCAACCAGAAAGTCAATTCGAACAAACATCCGAACTTGAGTTTTAAAACTTTTAATTATTTTTACACTAAAACCCCTCAAAATTTTCAACTTCTGAATTTCCATCCCAACCTTTTTGTACTTACACCCTTTGGAGCAAAAAAGTCTATTACCACTAAACTAAAAAACCTAATTAATGATTTATCAGAAATAAATTAAAACTTTATTTATGTATTTAACCCTCAAAATTTACTTATACGCAATTTAGATTTTATTTATATCACAATTTCTTTAAAACCTAACCTTATTTAAATATTTCTCTTATTCCAGACTTTCAGGGATCCCCTGTCCTAAACCAACGGAACATATTTTGAAAGCCTTAAAAATAAGTAGGTGAGTTCTTATTCAGTATTACTTTGTAAGTTATTTGTAACGTACCAACCCAAATTTATAGGTTACCCGTGAGTCAACCTGATCTGAATCGAGTCATTAGGTGTGAAGTGCAATGGAACAACCTAAATAATGTTGATAGTCTAGTTTTATTTAATTGTCATTTCACTTGTTAGCATGCGATTTAAGTTTCAAGATAAACTACGTGAGGGACCCATGGGAATCACTCTGAAGTCCAAGTAAATAGAGATACTAACGTAAATATAAATAAAATATACTTACCTATAAAATGCCCTCAAATTATGGAACCACTCCCAACCTGCTGTAAAAAAGTGGGATGTGAGCCTATGCCCAGTGGGATTTATACGAGCAATACAGACATGAATGGCAGAAAGGAATACTCTCACTCTACAACCATATGCATGCGAAAATATGTATATATCTACATACGTATACCTTTGGAAATTTCACATGCCAATGCATTAACCGTTTAACTTTAAAAAATCTTACTTATCCAAATTAATTGACCTTAATCTAGTATAAACTTTCTTTATTCATACTTAGCATTTTCACTTTGTTTAACACACCCGGTTCAACACTTGAAACCATTCCACTACATTTTATTGAAACCATTCCTTTATCGAAATTTATCCTTTTATTCATTCCAATATTCCTTCGTATTTTCATTGAAAATCACCCTTTCAACACACACAATCCCCGCATTAGATAATACTTATTTAATCTTCAAAAATCTTTTTACAACACATTCATGTGTTATATATGAGTGTAACCAATTAGGTTGCTTAACCACCTATTTATCCACTCCCTTTAACTCCTTTTCATTTCTTTATAAACATTAATAGATTTATGCATTTACTTATCCATTTCACTTTTATAGGGATACTTATTACATTCATTTAAGTTAGGTTGTAATAACATAATCTACCAAACCCTTATATTTTCTTGGAATCTTTCAATACCGCATATTTACACGGGCTTTATACCGACGACTTTGCGCACCATATGCTCTAGCTAGTGATTTAGGGCTTTTCACCTCGATCCCTTCTTAATTTATCCGAATGTTGTCCGAGTGCCATTTAATGTGTTTTAACATTTTGCAAATGTCCACATTATTTTCTTTCCTTTTACTCGACTGAAGCTAAAACTCGAAATTTTACCGTCCCAATTTGTGTTACACTTGAAAATTTGCCATTTTGTGTCCTTTACACTTTTGCTTTGAATTGAATTCACAAAATCATATTCATGTAGGACCACTCTATGTAACACCCTTTCGAATATTTTTATTTCATAAAAATGTTCCACTTTAAGTAAAATTACCATTTTACTGATTTGTTTTCAAATCACACTTTTACTCATTTTTCACAAGTGTTAATTTCGCCCGAAACACAATTAAGCTATATACACCAACTTCTTAAGTGTTTTAACCCTTTAACACCTTTTTGCACTTGGGTTATATTCTTCTTGATTGGAAACACTTTTTATACCTTTACTTCCTTCTAATTTCATATGTGTTAATATTCATTAACATTAGTAAGTTACACTCACAAAAACTATTCCATATTTGCCCACTAACACTTAATTAGTACTTTTTACCAACATTCATATTTCTTTACATCTTTATTCAAGAAATATATTTATACTTAAGACTAATTTTATAAGAAAAATGTCATTTCTTTTCTGTACCATGTAATCCTTTAGCTTCATACCCACTATTTCTTTTAGTCCCAATTACACATACTTTGAAGACTAAAATTTCAACTTTTATTATTTCTTATTTAAACCAATAAATACCTCTTTAAACTTGTTTATAAATTCTATGTCAAAATATTATAAGTTTTTATGCATTAGGAGATGGATTTTATACCCAAAATCCTACTAACTGGTTTTAACATATTTTTCACCAAATAAAGGTTTATTTCCAAACATTTATTCCATGAAATGTTCAACACCAATATTTCTTGAAATGCTCTTTTTACAAAATATGTCATCTTTTAATATTTTAAAACCTTGAAATATTTACTTATTCTTTATTTTCAACAAGATATCAATTTTCAACTAATTCACATTATTTGCCAACATTTTATTCCAAAAAATATTTTTCATTAAAATTACTATAAACTACACAATTTTAATAAACATCAACTTTCATTATTTCAAAACTTTGAAATAATTATTCACGCTCTATTTTCAACTAAAATAACATTTTCCAACATTTTTATTCCATACAAATATTTATTATTTCTTTTTCACCCAAAAAATATGCCAAAATGACATTTCTTACATTTTTATTCCATAAAAATGTCTATTTTCATATTTAGAAGAAAATACATAATAGTATTATTTCTAGGATTTTTATTCCATAAAAATTCTTAATTTTAGATTGCTAAGAACACATCATTTTCCTTGTATCCCTACTCTTAAACATACAAAATAATAATACTACAACATTTATCAAATGTAGTCTCAAATCCAACAAGAGTAGGTTACCCACCTAAATGGTCTCCAAAGATGGTATTGATGGTGAGATGGGTGACTCCCCCACCTCCAAAGGTGGCCCTAAAGGGAGTCACAAAAGCTCCACCAAAAGCCCCCCATGTAAGCTCCAAGAAATCCCACCAAAAACCCTCTACAAAACCTCCAATGGTGTGTTCTTCTTCTTTTAAAATAAACCCCCTTCAAATACACATAAAAAACCTCCAACAATAATCTAATATTTCATGGATTTATTTTCTTTACTGTAGGGAGATAACCACTAGTGGTGTGAGTGTATTTAGTATACTTGAAAAATAAAATGGTGAGAGATATCTTAAACAGTGAAGAGGAGAAACTATGGTTATAAGGAGGATAGATGTGCAAATGGCAATGGATTCCTCGCCACTCTACCCACATATCTTTCTAATATACAACACAAAGCAAGACCCTAACAATAAAACAAATCTCGATCATTAAAATACAAGGCTGGTGGAAGAGGATTTGATCATCGGTTGAAAATCGACAACATATCTGATGGACTGAATTTTCCCTCTCGTTGTTCGAAAGACCGAACATGTCATTTGGATGATCGAACTTGACATTTGAATGACTACATCGAGTGACCTGCTTCAAACGACATCGTTGCCAAGTCACCTTTCTTTTATATTATTCTTTTTTATTATTCTAATTTCTCTAACAACATAATCCATGTATAAATCCCGTAATCCAATACTTTTCTATATAATCCAATTTGCTACCCATAATTTCTTATAATTACAATTAGTTCCTTTGCATAAAAATTCTCCGCATACTTTAATTAATTTATCAGAGCGGGGTATTACATTATTCTTATTCAATATTATTTTGATATCATCATTTTATAGACTCCATATATCGTATTCTGATTGATGAACTCATTTGAGTAGTTCAACCATTTCCGAACAATTGATTCAAATTTTAATTGCTGATTTTATGCAATCATATTATTTCTAATGATGCATTCTTACTCGGTTTTTGATAGTAAAATGGACCGTTCATCTAAAAATTAAGGCCTATTCATACATAAGGTAGACCATTAGAAAGGGCATTTAGAGACCTTCAAAGATTCATTAAGTTTTTTCTCAGATGAAAAAGTTAATTGAAGTTAAATGGGACTCGAGAGCCCGCGATGGCCTTTAGATCGGTACTCAGAGTATGACCTATGGTTCTATGGTGAAGGAGGAAGTGATAGGGACCTAAGGAGATTACTAGGTGATTCAAAGAACGTGGTGTCTCTAGATCCCCTCTACGGGTAATTTTAGAATAAGTGAAAGCCGTCGAATAGACACTACATGGATGTTTGGGAAATAGGTCAATTTTATGGACCCAAGGGAGGAGGATAACTGGTTCATAGGGCCAAGGTAGATTTGAGGACCTAAGCTAATGCTGGGGATGATCGATTCTGTGGGTCGAGGTCAATTTTGAGGACCTAAAGTTGTAGAGACTGATTGTAAGGGATGAGGTTAATTCTGAGGACCTAAAGTTTGGATGACCAATTTTGAGGACTGAGGTTAATTCTGAGGACCTAAAGTTTGGATGATCAATTCTGAGGTTTGAGGTCAATTATGAGGACCTAAAGTTAGACAATCGATTCAAAGGGACGATGTTAATTCTAATAACCTAAAGTGATGATGATCGGTTTCGAGGTCGAGGTCAATTTTGAGGACCTAAAGTGATGACAATCGATTTTGCTGATCGAGGCTAATTCTGAGGACCTAAAGCTGATGAGACTGATTATGTGGGTCGAGCTCAATTCTGAGGAGCTAAAGTAGAGGAGACCGATTATGTGGGATCAAGTCAATTTTGAGGAATTAAAATTGAGGAGACTAATTCTGCAGGTCAAGGTCAATTCTAAGGACCTAAATTTAGACGATCAATTCTATGGGCCAAGGTCAATTATGAGGAGCTAAGGTTATACTGACCAATCCTAAGGTATGAGGTTAATTTTGAGGACCTAAAGTTGGACAATCAATTCTGAGGGTCGAGGCCAATTCTGAGGGTCGTGGTCAATTCTAAGGACCTAAGGTTGGACGATCGATTTTACGAGCCTAATTCAATTCTGAGAACCTAAAGTGATGACGATCGATTGTGCGGGTCAAGGAAAATTCTAAGGACCTAATGTTGAACGACCGATCCTAAGGGCCGAGGTCAATTCTGAGGACCTAAAGTTGATGAGAACGATATCGACAGCTGAGGTCAATTCTAAGAACCTAAGGTTGGACGATCGATTCTGTGGTCCGAGGTCAATTTTGAGGACCTAAAGTTGAGGAGACCAATTCTATGTGTTAAGGTCAATTCTGTGGACCTCAAATTGAGGACGACCAATTCTAAGGGTTGATGTCAATTCTGAGGATCTAAAGTTGGACGATTAATTTCGGAGGCTGAGGACCGAGGTCAATTCTGAGGACCTAAATTTGGACTATCAATTTCGCGTGTCAAGGTCAATTTCGAGGACATAAAGTTGAGAGGATTGATTCTGCGGGCCAAGGTAAATTCTGAGGACCTAAAGTTAGACAAAGGATTCTTAGGGGCAATGTCAATTATTAGTACTAAAGTTAGATGATCGATTCTGTGATACGAGGTAAATTCTAAGTACTTGTGGTTGTAACACGAGGAGGTTTACTCTCTGGAGAGTATTTTGTACTTGCGGCGTTGTTTCAGGACTCTAATGGATAAAGACATCTCACTAGGGATTATGTATTTTTGAGAAGAAATAGCTTTGCCGGGGAAGCTTTAATTCTTATGGTGGATGGATTGGGAGAAATTTTAGTCTAGGAATTTCGCTGGGGATTTTGGGAAGCATTTGATTTTGGGTTCTACTGGGAATTGTAGTGGACTTTTGGGATGCACCATTTTGCGAAATATTTTTAGGGTTTGTGTTGGGGTTAGAGTGTAAAATTAATCTGGGTTGGTATTTTGAGTGCTAAAATGGTTTTCTTGATGAAGAAATGTTCCAATATTTTTCTGGTACTTTTGTTTCTCGAGTAGATGTTGATTCTCTATTGGGGATTGTAGGTGACCTTTTACCCATGGGGGATGACTTCGTAGGGGTTACGGGCATGCATGTGCAGATGAGGAGGTTGCAATCATATAAGTTTGGTTACATCTGGTACCTAGGAGATAGGGTTGAGGTGACATCTAATTTTGGTTCTTTCCCTTTGGAACTTTCTTACAAATTTATCGTTTGACTGAGATAGCTCGACGTCGACCATGTTGCATACTTGATGTAGAGACATTACACTCGAAATGAGACTCCAACAACGCAAAAAAAGAGATGCATATTTTTCTTGATTATCTTAATTTAGTGGCTTAATCTACTTACACTTTAGTTTGCTGTTGAGATATTACTTCCTGAAAGAGTGGGAGAAGTGTGTTTTTTTTTGGAAATTTTTGAATATGTTTGATAAGTAGATAGCCTCGGGGGATTGGTTGAAAAGGGCTTTCCTTTGAAGGGGATCTATTTTTAGACAAAATTAAGGAAAATGAGTTTTTTTAGAATTTTTTGATAGAAGAAGGTCTTTGCGGTGTTAGTTTATGTATGGATGAGGGGATAGAAAACTTGGTTATAAAGTGGGGCCTTTCGCCTTCATTGGACTGTGATGAATCTGGTGTGTTGAACAGACTGTAATGATGTTTTTTTTACTGTAGCTTCCACATTCTACTGCGGTGTTCTGTTCTTTGGGAGAGAGGTGGTGGGACACTATCCATACTTTCCATCTCAGCAACTGGTGGGGATTTATTGTGAAGGGTTTTTGTGATGCTAGTTTTGTCAGAGATATTACCTTGGGCCTTACTACGAGGCTCTTATTGGTGATAGGGGACCTAATGGTGGACCCTCAATTGGCTGCAATCACAATGTGGATATCTTATAATCGCAATCCTATGGCAGTGATACTGGCAAACACCCTGAATGGACTTGATGGACGGCCAATCTAATTTTTTAAGAAGGAGCCCGCTGATTTTATTCATGTGGTTGGGTGAGTGATTTCATTTGGCAGTTCCCCCTAAGTATTCCTTGGCAGCCTTGCCAAATTTCTTTACTCGAAACTTCATCAGTTTTGGCCCATCTATAGAGAACTGGGTAAATTGGTTCGTGGAGCATGGAACCTGATGCCTTTGCTGGTCGGTGCAATGGTAAGTAGAGCCATAGCCCATTCTAGAAATAGGAGAATATTGGTACGTTCAATTAGTTGGAATTTCGAAAACCTCATTCTATTTCCCCTAGCGGTTTCTGCGTCAAGTCAGATAGGAGAAAATAGTGCCTCCTTGGGTACTAGACTTCTTTCCGGTGGAAGACTTAACTGAATTGTAATAACCCTTATTTTTTAAATAGGTATTTTTAAACTAATTTTGAAAAATTCGAGAAAAATAAAGTTTTGGATTTAATTATTTTTAATAATTAAATATATTGGTTTATATATATAAAATTAAGGTTTTAAGTGGAATTTAAATCGGGATTAAAATTTGGATATTATAACTTTTTGTATAAAAATCGGGGGAGGATCCGAGCTAAGGAGGAAAAATAATATTTTTAGAAATTCGACAGTCCGATCGAGCTGAATTTTTCACAGCAGTCCTATCTCGCCGTTCGCTACAAAATTCTAAAAATTCAAGCCAATCTGACGGTCCAATCATTAGTAATGATTTTTCGAGTCTTTGTATCAGATTAGAACTCTTTTCTTAATCACACTCTTAATCCTATATATATCACAACTAATTCGTGGATGGACTTTTCAAATCACTTTTTCTCAAACATTTCAATGAGAAGACCTCTCCAAAATTACTCCCTTTCATCTACAAACCATATCCCCAAACTTATTCAAGATTTCAACCTTAGATTAGAAGTCTTATTTGTTGTTTTCTCGAGTTTGGCCTAGAACAAGATTTGATTATTTTCATGAGAGGAACATGATGGTACGATCAGATTTTGAGGATGAAATAATGTGATGATTGACGTGATGATTTTGAGGTACGAGACTTTCACAATATGCTCCCAAATTCTCTCAAGAGTATTACATTTGTTTTCTATGTCGATTGCAGTCATATTGAATTGTGATATTCTTTAAAATTTGAGAAAAGTTTTAGACTCTAAGATTGATTCATTATGATATATTATATTGTGATTTGAGCATCATGTCATGAGATTTTAATATTGCATAGAGAATGGGCACCCGCCAATAGTCCAAAATCCGAATATGATTAAGAATGCATAGGCGTGGTGAGGTGAGGCCTGGTGACTCATTGATGTGTTGTTGAGAAATTAATATTAATATAATTCTTAAGTATTGCATTTGATTTGTATATGTGGATTCATATTATTGCGATTTATTCACTGTGTTAATTATTTCTGAGCATCTATTCCTGTCATATTATGTACTTCCCCGTATTTTCTTTTAGTTGGCAGGTTAGCGTGTATTGGTATGCTATGGACTATATTAAGGAATTGTTTTAGATCTTGGATTGGAAGATTTATTTTTGATGTAATAATTAGTGGTGAAATTTTTAGTTGGGGAAATTTATATTCGAGAGACTTTATTGTAATATTTTTGTGGGAATAGAAATTTTGGATTTATTTCATTTAAACTGTGGACATTTAGATGCTTTATACTTGTTGATTGATGGATTTAGTTTAGTTTTATCGTAGTAGGATGTCACGTGTCTCTATTTGGATGCACAGGGTGTTGCATGAATTAATGCGTATAAGGTTAGGTTCGTTGTCGGAGAATCATTGGGCATTAACCCATCCATCTCAATCTGTAGGCGGGGCAGGGCATGTGTCCAGAGACTATCTGAAATGGTTGTGGAAGGGGTTCATGGTGAAGATCTTGGCAGAGGAGACCGACCAGAGGTGGTTTGTCCTTTTTGATACTGTAGAGGGGGAGTAGTGACTTTCTACAGGATGGATAGTGCATTCCACCCTATGGAGCGCCTTCAGAATACCAACCAGGCAAGTGATGTTTAGAGGCCTCAAAGTGTGATGGGGCTAGGTCTTCCGGTAGCTGCAGATAAGGTCTTGGCGAAGCTAGGCTTATGTTGTGTGAAGAGTTTTATGATTGGGATGTTTTTTTATGTTTTTTATTTTTGTTTCTGGAATTTGGGAATAATATTTTGTGGAGTTTGGTTGGGTTTGTTTTATAAGTAG
This sequence comes from Sambucus nigra, assembly GCA_949130495.1. Classification (NCBI taxonomy): domain Eukaryota; kingdom Viridiplantae; phylum Streptophyta; class Magnoliopsida; order Dipsacales; family Adoxaceae; genus Sambucus; species Sambucus nigra. The sequence continues at coordinate 371,390,788 of OX422212.1, forward strand.
TTTGGTTAGAGGAGGGTGGTTTTTTTGACTCCTTTCGCTGATACTTTGTGTAATTGTACTGAAATGCCCTATTTGAAATAAAAAAATATATTGATCATATTATTGTGCCTCTTGATGAGTTTTACATTTTAATTATCTACACCAATCGCTAAGGCATGCATAATCCTTTTGTTTATATAAATGATAAAATGAACCGTCGTTATCGGAGGTTAGAAAAGAATAGAATGTTGTGAAAAAGAAGGGGACCATTACGATGTAAAGCGAATGAGCTGCCCTCATAACTCTGGGGTTTTAAAAATTTTCTGAGTTTCATATTGAAAACAAAAGGTTTTTTAAAGGATTAGGCCCCATGTAGTTCTGGGCAGAGGGAAATGAAGATTTTTTTTAATAGCAGGGGGATGAGAGGAATTATAGCGCGTCAAGATTTCAGACTTAGGGTACATCTTCTTGAGATGGCCCAAGTTTACTGAACATGCCATCTATTCTATACAGAGGCCAGTGGGCATAGCGGCACCACCTGACAGGATCTTATCCAGTTTAGTTTGAATTTCCCTTTGGGGTCCCAGACGGGTTCTATGATTTCTTTGAGGGACAAATATCCTTCTTGGACACCACGTTCCTTGAATTTTCGATTGAATGACCGCTCTATCTGGCGATGATACCCTTGTACGTGGTATAAAGGCTTCAACCTATTTTTATCCAAGAGTGACAATTTATTAAAGTGGACCTGACACTAATATTCTGTGATAACTCTGCTTTCGAGCACAAAGAGTAGTGAAAGTATTTTCAGCTCAATGGTTAGGAATGCTTCCATATCGTATACTAAAGAATAAGTTATAGCCCTAGTAGATGTCATTACTGAAGTGTGATAGCCCACAAGGGCATAAGGGATCCTATTGATCCAATCTCATAAACACTCGGTCATTTTGCTGATGATGGATTTGAGGTTTCTGGTGGCGGATTTAATTGGACTATAGTTTTGGGGTCGGTAGGGAGAATATTTGTGTATATGAATCCCATACTCATCGTCCAGTTTCATCACCTTATCTTAAAAGTGTAACCCATTATCTGTACTAGCTCATGAGGAACTGCATATCGGCAGATGATGTTCTTTTTTATAAACATAGCTACATTCTTAACATTTAGTACTGCATATGTCTTGGCTTCGACCCATTTGGTGAAGTAATCAATGACATCCAGGATGAACTCATGCCCATTTGAAACCTTAGGTATGACTTTCCCTATTATTTCAATGACCCAAGTGGAGACTGGCCAAGGATAAGTCCTGTTGTACAATTCTCGAGGTGACAAGGGCTGGAGATTAGAAAATTACTAGCATTTGAGGCATCTTCAGATGTTGGAAATGCAATCCTGAACTGTGGTAGTCTTCTATTACCCTTGATGAATAATCTTTTTATTAAGAATATGACCGGTTATGTGGGGTCCACATTCCCCACCGTGGATTTTCTGCATCATTTCTTCAATGCGGTGCAAATGGGTTTCGTTGAAGTTTCTTTTGAACTGTTCTTTATCATAGATGATGTACTGCTAGCCAGATTACTAAGTGTCACATGGTCATTCTTATTCGCATCTTGAGGATACCTACCACGCTTAAGGAGGCTCCAAATATCATAGTACCGTCACTTGGCCATATCAGAATCTTCCTCTGTGATGAGCTCAATGTGCTAGAACTGGCTTGACATGGATGGTTTTTGGACTAGTTAAGGGGCCATCATGATTCCTTCAGGCATGTCGATCATGGAGGCCAACGTAGTAAGATCATCAACTAAGTTGTTATTTGCTTAGATCAAGTAGTGGAAGGTGATATCTCAAAATTGGGAGGCCAGCTATTCTAAGTGGGCGTGGAAGGGTAAGAGCTTCTCATATTTATCTTTCCATCTTTTAAAGACACAGATGATGATGAGGGCGGAGTCCCCGTAGACATCCAAGTGTTAGATACCTTTCTTTAGGAAGACTTTGAGGTCTACAATGCATGCCTTATATTCGGTCATATAATAAGTGGAGGGAAAATACAGCTTGATGGCAATGGGAGTGTGGTAGTCATCAGAGGAGATCAAGAGTATCCTAATGCAGTATCATTTCTAGTTGGCAGCAACGTCAAAGGCCATTTACCATTGGAGGTCATCCTGAGAGGTGCATATGATATCTTCATTTGGGAATTTAGTCCCAAACATCAACCTCTTCAATGGTATAGTCAATAAGGTATTGAGAGATGGCTCTCCATTTCATATCTTTATATGTAATATACACGATATTTAACTCGCATAGTAGCATCGATCATCGGGCCATTCATCTACATAGGGCGAGTTTCTCAAGAAAGTATTTGATAGGATTCATTTGAGACATAAGACTGATTGAAAAAGCGAGCATGTGGTGCCATAAATTTTGAGTGACCCAGACTAAGGCAATACATACTTTCTCCAAGGAAGTGTAGTTAACTTCGTACCCGACCAGTTTTTTGCTGGCATAGTAGATTGCCCTTTCTTTATGGGTTTCTTTAATATATTGGGCTAACAAAGCCCCTGTTGTGGGATCTGTTACGGTTAAGTACAAGAGTAGAGGGAGACCTAGCTGCGGAGGCATAATTACTAGCGGTTGGGTAAGATATTATTTGATTCTATCAAAGTCTACCTAACATGACTCATTCCAGAATTTGGTAGAATTCTTCCGGAGGAGTTTGAAGATGGGTTCACAAATAGAAGTCAATTAGTTGATGAACTAGTTGATATACTATAATTTTCCTAAGAATCCAAAGACTTCCTTCTCCCTTTGAGGCGGTGGCATTTTGAGTATGGATTTCAGTTTAGCACGGTCTGCTTCGATTCCCTTATAGCTAATAATGAATCCCAAAATCTTTCCTTCGATGACGCCAAAAATGCATTTCTGTGGGTTTAACCGCATCTGGTATCACTGCAGTCGTTCGAAGAACTTTCGAAGGGAAGGTACGTGACATTCTTGAATCTTAGACTTAATAATAAAGTTATCAATGTAGACTTCGACATCCTCGTGTATCAGATCATGCATGATGGTTGTGGAAGCCCTTTGGTTGGTAGCCCCTGTATTTTTTTATCCCGAATGGTATAATCATGTAATAAAAGGTTCCCCAAGGGGTAATCAGGGTGTGTCTTAATCTAATTATATCCGGTGAATCCATCAATGAATGACTTCAGGGAGTGATTGGTCATGTTGTTCACAATCATGTCGAAGTTGGGTAATGGTTAATCTTCCTTCGGATATGATTTGTTCAAATCCCGATAGTTGATGCACATTCAAACTTTTCCTCCTAATTTTGATATGGGTACATTGTTGTTCAACCACGTGGGATATTCAATCACTCGGATGATTCCTACATTCAACTGTTTGATTGCCTCTTCCTTGACTTTGAGTTACCATTCGGTGCGAAGCTTTTGTAGTTTTTATTTGAAGAATTTGAATTTTTGGGAGAGTTGGAATCTCTTGTTGTGATATTTCGAGATTGATCCCAGACATGTCTTCATAAGACCATGCAAAGACGTTTACAAATTCCTTTAACAACTCTTCAAATTGCGCACGCTCATGCTCGTTAAGGGTGGACCCTATCCTAATCTCGCATTATTGGCTACTAGAATCGAGATTAATAACAGTAGTTTTATCATCATTAATTCATACGCAGTTACATTATTTCTTATTAACCTTATTAAGATCAGTTAATAATTGTTCATTTTCAAAATCATCATCATTAAGAGTTTGATTACAATCAAGACAATTAATGTAAGGCACATCAAGATACTCAAAATCCTCATTTATTTCAATTTTAGGGAAAATAACATTGAGAACCTTGTTAAAAGAGGTGATTACATTGTTATGAGAAAAATGAGGAAGAACAATAAATGAAGAGTTAGGATAAATAACTAGGTTGCGTTGCATCTGAATATGTGGGATGGGTATAGCATTCCAGTTGATGAGAGGTTCATCAGCAACCTTAATCCGAGTGGACATGTCCGACGAGTGTTAGCCCCAGTGTCTGTAGGTTAAACTAGTCTTTGGAATCACTTTCTTGGGATACCTTGACAACTTAGATGACTTTCTGAGTCGGATATTACACTTGATGCTGGCAGTCTTTATCCTAGGAGTAGTTATCTCAAAAGAAGATTTCCATCCCAGGCTTCATCTTCTTATCCACATGATCATAGCATGGTTTAGGAGAGCCACAAAGGGGAAGTACTCACCCTCTTTAATGAATCTCCCATTAAGTGAATCCCTCAAAATAATCTTAGCATCTTCTAAACCTCTCTTTAATTATGGTTAGCAGAGAACCCCGAGTTCTTCTGATAAAGGCTAATAGCCCATGCAATATTTGGGAAAGGGCTCTTTTATGACCATGGATTCTAGTATCCCTTACTGACATCGCCCCAGCCCCAGTCTGGGCATAAATTGCATATTCTTGGACATTTATATCACGTTGACATTTTTATGAGGGTTGTGCTCTTGGTAGACTCGATCTTTAATATTATCCCCTACCAGAAGGGGAAGTGGATCAACCCTAAAGTTGGAGATAAATATGGCATTCATCCCATGCTATATTTCTAGTACCGAATTATTGGTGCTGACATTTTTACTACCTTCATCATCTCCAAATTTGGTAATGACTTTCCCCTTGGCAAAGAATTTTAACTTCTGATGAAAGGAGAATGGTACCCCTTGAATGCTATGGAGCCACGATCGACCAAGTAGCAGATTGAAGCCTACAGATATGTCAATAACTTGAAATTCAGTAACATGATTGATAGGGCCAGCCCTATTGTAAGTGTTATGTATCCCATCACATCTCAACGAGTATTATCATGGGCACGCGCTACGACAAAATAAGGATTTAGGTCACTTACTTTTAGCCCTAAGAAATTAAAGGTTCTTAGTGGGCAAACATGGAGGGAGGATCTATTATTGATGAGTGAGAGCAGGCGTGACTTTTCCATTACTTCAATAAAGATATTGATGGCATATTTATGATCAGGATGACCTTTAGAATTTCATTTTTAGAGAAGGAAAGGAGTCTAGTAGTGGTCAAAGATCTAACCAGGTTTACAACTTCTTCTGAAGTGGTGGAATGAGGAATTGTGGACCTAGTGAGAAGCTATATTAGAGAACTTTGATGTAATTGTGAAGACATGAAGAGTCCCCATAAGGAAATATTGTCTTCAGTCTTCTTGAGTTGGTCTAAGATCTTACTTTCATCGATGGTCATTTCTAGCATAAGGAGTTCCTTGGCAACTCCCTTTCCTTTATCTATTCCTGATGGCTGAGAATTCAAACTCTGACAACTGATATGGTCATATGGTTTACTGAGGCAGGAAAGAACAAGAAATCGGTTTCTTCATCGATTTCGAGATGTATGGCTACCTTACTGATTTCCCCAATAAGTCCTCAAAATATATCGACTCACATATGCTGATCACTGGATTGTCGTCTTATTGACCTGGTTCATCATTTGAGTTGTCAAATTCGTCCCCCCATATGGTGGCGATGATGTCTTCCTTACAAAAGAAGTCAATGCATTCCCCAACCTCAATGGTTTCTTCATATAAATCTTCCCACTTAATAGTGCGGTGCGAGAGTGAAGGGACAAGTTGCCTTCAAAATAATGAGTAGATCAGAAAGGCTACTGATTTTATCAGACTATCAAAACATGTCTATCATAAACTATAATAAATCGTCTGAACTTATTTCATCAATGGGTATCACCTAATTATTTATCTCCCGAGCCTATTTTTTGGCTTTCATGAATAGGATACTGAACTTTTAATAGTCGATGGCTATTTCAAAGGGGAATGTTAGCCAAAAATTTAGCAGTTGGTTTAGTACTGTTAATAACTCCATATCTTTTCCTTCGGACAGTATACGAACGGTAATACAAGCCCTCGTGAGGAGTGACAGAGCTTGGTCAATGAAGTAGGTAGGGTGTAGGAGAAAATATGGTCAAACTTTGAGTGTTTTGGGTGAGATTATGGGTATGATGGGTGCTTTACTGGGCACAATCTGAGTAGATGGATCAAATTTTGGGTCATTTTCTAGGAATATGGCATTTGTATGGGTTAGAAGTGGGTGGTGTTGGGTTTAGGATTGGATGGTGGGGCGACGATATCCCGGTGAATTAAACCTTAGATTACATTTCGGAGATGGAATAATGAGTATTATGGCCAAAAGACCAGTGAAAATCACAATGGGCCTCAGTTTTGAAGTTTTGGGGATGAGGGTTTGGCAATAGACGAGGGTATATAGGTTTGATAAAATTTCATCTTGGAAGACTCAAATAGGGGAGAATGGAGCTCGGTGTATTCATTTCTGGCGGGGTTAGGGTGGATTTTGTACCGAAGAGGGAGCAAATTGGGATATATTATTATTGGTTGAGACTATGGTATTGGCAAGTTCTTATACTTTCTAGGGGTGAACTGTCCGAACACTTTCATTGGCTTGACTTCTCTTTTAGTGAAACTTTCTTTGATCTTCATACCCGCTTCCCACAGGGCTAATAAACGTGGATAGTATTAACCTCTCATAGTTTCTCGAATATGGGGTAGGAATATCTTCTTCACTACGATGACTTGTTCTTTTTCTAAGGGTGGGTTGGTTATGATGGCATCTTTATCTCTCGACCTTGCTATGAAGTTGCTAAGAGTTTCTCTGAGATTCTGCTTGAGAAGCTCTAGATCACGACATGTAACCTCTAGCTCCTTGTTGTATTTTCACTGTAACATGAATTCTCGGTTGACATCTTCCCAATCGTAGATTCTAGATTCTTCGAGGGATAGGCACCAACGAAGAGATCTATCCTATAAATTTTATTGGAACATTTAGGACATTATCTATTCAGAGGCGCTAAGAAGGGTCATGGATCGGTGATATATTTTAAGGTTAACAATTGGTAGCCCATTGCCCCCGAACTTTTCTATGGCAGGCATCTTTAATTTTTTTGACAATATTGCTCGAGGGTAGGGAGACATGTGAGTATAGTCCATGTAGTCCCCAGATATCTTAACTTGGTCAAACTTCTTAGACAATAGATTGAGATCTTCCTTAACCTTGTTCAGTTCTTTCTTTTTAGGATGAACGAGCACCGACAAGTTAGCCCCTAGCTGGGCAAGGTTTGGCATAGGGAGCTGAGCTGGTTGTGGCCCTTTGGTAAGCGGGGCATGTGGAGCGTGAGAATACTCATTTGGGACCCAAACAGGATCAGGAGAGGGTGGACCAATCACATGAGGAAAGAGAACATCAATTTCTTTGGGAACTTGGACCCAATTTTGCTACATCTCATGAACCTCCATTTGAAAGTTGTCAATATTGGCACTAAGTTGGACAAAGATTCCCATCTGACAATGTTATACGTTTGGTGATTGATCGACATCTTCCGCGGAGGACTGGCGAAGGTAGATTTCGAGCTCAAAAGAAGTTTAAGGGGAACTAGCAAAGCTTCGGGGCAATTTTACGGAAGGTCGAAGACAACAGAGAGCCAGGGCAAGAATAAGGTATGCGATCGACCTGGGAAGGAAAATAGTTCGAATTTATATTTGAAAAAAGGATGAAAGGAATTGTTTTTGTTGAAAAAAGGGAAAATATTTTTGACATTTTTGGTATTTTGATGAAAATGAGGAAAATAGCTTTTGTCACTTTGATGAAAAGGGAAAAATATTTTTGTTATTTTAATGAAAAGGAGAAAAAATGTTTTTGGTAAAAAGGAGGGAAAATGTTTTTCGTATTTTTTTGATGAAAAGGAAGGCTAAATGTTTTTTTTTGGTTTTTCCGTTTTTCAAGAAAGAAGAGGAAAAAAGGAAAGAAAAAGTCTCAGCATGATTATTATTATGTTTATGTTTTCACTTGTAATTGGTTTACCTGAATGCAAAAGAAATGTCGGACAAGACCCGAGCTTGGGAAAATTGGGTTTGAAAAATAGGTAAGATAAGGTTCCACTTGTTTCTAGGCTCATGAATAGGGTTTTGTTTTGAAAAAAGAAGAAATCACACGAAAATGTGGGCGGTATGTCAACCCGGCATTTCGAAAGTAATTCATGTGCCAACCGACAAAGTAAATATGAGTTCCCTAGGTCTGACACATATATGAGGTTTATACAATTGTTGGGTTAGTGGAAAGCTTCCCCCTTTGGCAATACTTCCACGATATACTTCTTGAGTTTTAGGGAAATCGGTATGTGTGGACAAGCCAATTGATATACCTGAGTGTATGTGAATTGCCTCATTATATACCTCGTGGTGACTGCGTGTGAGAGCAAATTCGATATACTCGATGTTCATGAACGAGTTCCCTACTATATACCTATCATCGTGAGTTAGGTCAAGCAGTACGATGTGGGGGGAACCGTTGATATACGTCGAAACTACTAGGCCAGTGGAATGTGATAGTCTTATTTCTTAGGTGAACTACGACGAGTCATATTGGTTAGGTTAACTGTGACCTGTCAGACCAACGCCCATGACAAACTGACCCAGTACGGGACAAAATTTTGGTCAATAGCCATGCTCTTGGTGATGTAGTATGCAAAATTCATTATTCTTTATTAGTATATTATGGAGATATTATTTTATTTCACATGATGAGTAAAATAAGAACTATACTAATAAGAAGAATGTACAAGTATCGTGAAAAGTAAATCTAGCATAGAGCATGAACACTACACTAGGCATGGATACATGTAAGTGAGTGATATTTGAATATCTATAAGTTAGTGTGTGGTAGTGAACCTAAGCATGGATTAACTAGAAGTGGAGTACGATATGTTAAAGTGAGCATGGATATATACAAGCGTGATAATTGGAGGTGTGTACTAGTAAAACCTAAGCACGAATATTATAAGTGGTGTGTCAAACGTTTGGATATAAGTGATCCTACGTTTACGTGTAAGTAGTTTGAGGTGTACATGGAGGATATTTACAAGTGAGTGAAAATGAAAAGGGAGTGATAGATGATATAAGCATGAGGTAGATATATATAAGAAATAAATAGAAGGAAAAGGGAACATACATGTAGGTGAATACGCACACATGTGGAAAATGGTAACACCCATACAAACAAAGTTTAGCCCCGTTATGACAAGTAATTTCCCCAGTGTAGTTACCACTATGGCCATCCCATTTCCTTCCTCATCCTTCAGGGGGGTTGAAGATCCCGCGCACAGTTAGAGGGAGAGAAGAAGAAGGTCTCGCACCATTTCTAGGGGCGCTTCGGCCGTCATCGACGTGGGGAGATGTAAAGAGATAGAGTCGCCAGATTATTTTGCACAGAATGGGAAAAAGAAATTTTTTCACCTCAAGAGAATTACATCAAAGACATACTGATGTTGCGAAACCAATTAGTTCAGAGGTTCAAGGATGGAATGGAAAGGTCTTCGGCACCCATCCTGCCATTTAGTTCTCTTATGGGAATGTGTTATTCTTCTCCTTGATAAATTCATGAAGTGTGTGCGTGTGTATATATAAATGGAGAACGTAATTTATTGACTCGTGTCATGGAGAAAAGGCGGAATGAGGTCATCCATAGGAGAGTTTACAAAATACTAATTAAAAACATAATGCGTGTTCTCATCGAAATATCGATTGTTATAGTGAAATCATAATATATGTTAGATAAAGTACGAATAAGAATCATAAGTATAATATATAAAAATAATATATGAATAAAAATATGAAAGGAGGACTCGAGTATTAGATTTTGACCCGAGATGCCTACGTAGTTTAAAAAGGCATCAAAGTCCATGTAGTTCTCATGCAATACGAGGGTGGAGTTTTCCCCATAAATCTAATTGGGGATTTTATTTAGATGTATGTGTAGAAAAATGATATTTTTTATTTGATAAAATGTGATGAGAAATCCCAATTGGAATTTATGAAAAAACCCCATTTTTGTTTTCTGTTTTTATAGAAAATATAGTATGTGCAATACTATTAATAAAAAGTGGGATATTAATGTGTGGACTAACAAAGCTAAAATGCTAAAGTAGAAATTAAATAACTAATGCGAAAATAAGAAAATTTAAAGAGAGAGCAGAATGTTTGGACCTTCTTTAGACTTGAAGGTTGATTTTGATTGTTGAAGGGATGCCCTTGAAAGTGGATGGAGGTGGTAGGAGGAGTGGGAAAGGATCTTTCTAAATTAGGCAGGAAAGGGATGGAAATGGAATATGGAGGAGAGGTTTCAATAGGGAAACCACACTAACTTTGAGAGAATGTTGGCTGAAATAACTGGGAGGGATGTTTCTGAGGTGCCTTTTGAAGTGAACTCATGCTATCTTTATATAGGGTCAAGGGGGTGTCGATCGACATTGTACTTGATCTGCCTATCGTCATGCATCCCAGACACACTGTCGATAGGCAGGAAAATGGGTTTACCATTCGAAAATCTCATATAGATTTCTAAAAAAAGCTATCGTAAAATGCAATACATAAGTCTAAATCGCGCTCGGGACATACCATTGTAAAGGGTATTAATATACCTTTGAGAATCCATTGGGTCACTCTCAATGTCGAGAGTTGACTACGGCTAAACGGGGCACAAAAGCGGTCGAAGACCTTTTGAACAAGAGATTCTCAGAGAAAAATGGATCATTCGTCTGAACCATAAGGCTGATTCGCGCATGGGACGGACTATTAGAAAGGGTATTCAAAGCCCTTTAAATATTCATTCAGTCTTATTTGTCTCAGAGTGTTAACCATGGTCAAAGGGGCCTGGGAGTGCCTAGTGACCATTCAAAGTAAAATGGGTTATTCGTCCATGCTGTAAGTCTGATTTGCACAGGGGTCAGACCGTTAAAAATGTTTTTCATATTCCTTCAAATATTTATTTAGTCTCGTTTGAGTTGAAGAGTTATCGGGAGTAAAATGGAGTTCAAGAGCACTCAGTGGTCTCCAGTTCAATTTCCTAGGGAAAATAGACTCTTTGTTTGAACCAAAAGACCGATACTTGCACGGGGCGGACCATTAGAAAAGGGATTCAGAGCCCTTCGGAGATTCATTGAGATTTCACTCGGGCGAAGAAGTTTATTGGGATCAAACTGGGCCTGGGAGTGATCGGTGGCCTTTAGATCAATTTTTGGAAGTAAAATGGACCGTTCATTCGAATTGTAAGGTTGATTCACGCACGGGACGAACCGTTGGAAAGGGGATTCACAACCCTTAGAAGATTCATTGAGCATTCACTCATACAAGAAAGTAAATCGGAGTCAAAGGGGGCCTGGGAGCACCTGATGGCCTCTAGATCGGTACTCAGAGTATGACCTAGGGTTCTATGGTGAAGGAGGAATTTCTAGGGACCTAAGGAGAGTCTTAGGGGGTCCGAGAATGTGGTGTCTATAAATAGTAACAAAACCCACTAGAAATGCAAAACATAGGGGAAAGAGAGGGAATCTCTCAAAGAGTCAAGACCTAAAACTATATGGCAATTCAAAATATAATCTCCCCAACTATAAAAAAACCTAACTAGCTATTTATAGTAAGTAGGATTTTATAAGAAAAATAAATAAAAAAAATGAGGAAAAATATAAAATATGAAGGAGCCAATCTATCACCTACTAGTCTATAGATAAGCTAATTTGATATCTAATATATTGTATTGATTTTCTTCATAATTTTAGAATGTCTAATCAATCGGTTAGGAGTCGATCTACGGACTAATATGGGAGGAATCCACAATTCTCCTCACAATTGGAATACTTCACGAAAATGTTCGTAACTTGATCGTTCGAACTCGAAATGATCTATGGTTGGAGGAGACACTGAGAGTTAAAAGATCAGGAAAACCATAGAAAATGAAAGTTCAAATTCATAAGTATGAAATTACAAAAATTCTCTTAAAGTTGTATCCTGCAATAAAACTTTCCCAAAATCCTTCCAGCTTCATAACATGTATACCCAAAACCTATAAAGCTCAAATAAATATTTCAAAATACATAAAAATAAAGAAAAAAGGTTATATAATATAAGATCTTAAATATAGAAATTAAAGGACACAAGTATGCTAGTTAAGATGAGAATAAAGGGTGTTAAATGCAATATTTGTGACTAATCACCCCCTAACTTACGCATTACTAGTCCAAGTGATAAAATAAAAATAGAACTAACCAAAAGAGAGAAAAATCACAGAACTATGCACAAAGAATTTCATAACAGAGAAAAACCAAAGAACTATGTATAAAGGATATCATACACAACTCACAAGCCAACATTTTCATTTAGCGAATCCAATAAATCATTCAACCCCTAGGTTACCCTAGTGGATGAGTTTTGTCTAGTGAGTGTTTCTAGGAATGGTACCCAGAGACATCAAGTTTCCTTAAAATAATTGCCCACAAAATAAGTAGAAACTCAACATCATCAAAATATATTAGGAAGATATTATCATATGAGAGATATTAAACTAGAAATACCATCGAAAATGCTTCATATCTTAACATCATGAAAGTGTGTGCGTGAGTCACAAATATAAGTTCTCATTCGGTTAAAAATCTTATAATTCGGGTAAAATTTCAAACATGTTTTAACACAAATATCAATGGGCATTACACTCTACAAATGAAACGGTATAAAAAGGTGTACACTCGGGGAATACGAGCATAAAAATCAGTTGTAAGGAAAGCCAAGGCTGGATACAAGGCAATAATGAAAAGCACTAAGTTTAAATGGAAAAAAATCTCATGAAATATATTGCTTAGTATAAGAGGTGAAATAGACCCTTGCGATTCATTTCAATCACATTGACTTATGTAGAGGGTTACACGATTAACATCTCAAGTACTTGAGGTTTATTCGACCAATACTAAATAAGTGGGAAGGCTACACGAGAAACCCCCATCCAAAAAAGGAAAATGTGTTCAATGCCTCAAAGAGTAGCAAGTGCATTAACAACTAGTTTACAAGAAATTGAAAAATAGATAATAATTTTCTCAATAATATAAAAACAAGTGGGAGATCACTTCCATTACTGACACTCATAATTAATGTCTTTGATAAGTTTACTTAGAATAAATCCATGGTCGAGCAAGAAGGGCTCGAGCAGATGGACAATTGGGACCTCTTGATAATTTTTGTTATAAGGTTGACATGTATGTCTTGTTGAGCAAGCTGAGTCTCAACCACTTCAATATGGTCACTCACATAGAAGCATTACACAAACATATTTTACGCAGAACTAGTGAGCAACCACTTGAAGTTCTCATTGATAATTTTAATGTGAGTGACCTTCAAATTAATTCACAAGTGTTCATAACTCGTTCACCAAGAATTTTCAATAAAAGACAAAGGAACACTTTTTGGCATCATCATCGATAAGATCACCCTTTTGTCCATTATTTCACCAAGTGTCACATCATAAAATACAGATCGTAATAGACAATGACAAATAATGATAAGGAAAAAAGTTTTCAGATATTTATCACAAAGGAATATTCTTGGGTATGCGATAACCACATTAACCCTAAAAGTTTTACTACAAAGAGAGCACTAAGTGCATATTTATTGGCAACCGTGTAGACACCACATTGTAGGACCCCCTAAGTCTCCCTTTAGGTCCCTATCACCTCCACGTCTCACTTCAAACCCTAGGTCGCACTCCGAGTACCGATCTAAAGGCCATCGGGCACCCCCGACCCCCATTTGACTCTGGTCAAATCAATCGTTAGAGAAAAAGATCCTTAAATATTTGAAGGGATCTGAATTCCCTTTCCAATGATCTACCCCATTCCGAAACCGTCATAACGGTTCAGATGAACGAATCATTTTACTATTGAAAATCAATTCGGAGGTCATCGGGCTCTCCCGGGCCTTGAATTGACCCCGATGAACTTCACCGTCAGGTCGAAATCTCTTTCAATATTCAAAGGGAACTGAAAACACTTTCCCACGGTCTTCCCCGTGCATAAAACATCATAATCGTTTGGACAAATAATCAGTTTTCCCTTAAAAATTGATACGGATGCCATCGGGCGCTCCCCAGCTCTATTTGACCAAATTCAGCTCTTCAGATCGAATCAAACTTAATGAATATCCAAAAGGAGGTGAATACCCTCTCTAATGGTCTTCCCCGTACACGATTCTGACCTACGGTATGGACGAATGATCCGTTTTACTCTGCGAGGTCCTTGTGCGCTTCTGGGCCCCGGTTGACCAAGGTCAAACTACCGAGAGAAACTCTCTAGAATGTCTAAGTATGTCTCATAACCTTTCCAATGGTCTACCCAGTGTATGATTCTAACTTACCATACGGATGAATGACCCATTTCCATACGACGATCTCTCATCCGAAAGACCGACGTACACTTTCGAGCCACCTCTGACCCAAAGTAAACTCCTAGACACGTGATTCGGATCAACGATATCTGAAGTACCTTTCTAACGGTATGCCTAGTGCATGATTCGGATCAATGGTTTGTATTCTAAAACCATTTTTCTAGAAAAATTGCACGAGACTGCCAATTAGCATGTCCAAATCCCTGCCTATCAGACATAGTGTCAAGGATTACTTGTCAATAGGAACTCCCTGGGGTAGGAGTATCAACACCCCCTTGGCCCTATAAATAGAGTCCATGACCTCACTCCCAAGTCACACAAGAGATCCATCAGCATGAGTGATCTCAGCAACATTCCCTCCAAATCAGCGAAGTTCCTCATGTGAAGTTCCATTCAATATTACATTCCCATCCTTTTCATACCTAAATTGGAAAAAACCTTCTCTTTAATCAACATTCATCAACACACTAGGGAGTTTATCAAATATCAAGCTTCAAAGAAGGTCCAATTCATCCCCTCTATATTTAAATTCCTTATTTTTGTATAATATACATTCGATTCAAAATTTAGTTCTTACTTTAGTTCATTAGACTTGTCACGGTCCCTAACTGTGACAAAACTTATCAAGGTCAAGGACCGTGACATGACCGTGATAAGTCCAACGAACTTGTCACGATCAATGATCGTGACAAGTCCGTGACAATAAAAGTTGTAAGCCCCATAATCGTCACGGTCATTGAGCTTGACAAGTTGAACTTGTCAAGGTCAATGACCGTGATAATTCGGCAGATTTAGTGTAGTGTATCTACACTTTTATTAGTATATTGCACATACTTTATTTTCTACTAAAATTTCAAAAACAAATGAAACAGGATTATACTCGTAAATTCTGAACGGAATCATCCATCACACTTTTTCCAAAACCAAAAAACACATTTTCTGCACATACACATATAATATATTTTCGTTCGAATCTATGGGATAAACCCCACCCCTATGCTACATTTGAACTACGCTGACTTTGATGCCTTTATAGGCTACGTAGGCATCTCAGATTAAAATTCGAGACTCGATCCCAACTTTCCAATTTTCCAACTTTCCAGTTTTCTCAATTTCCCAAATTCCCTATTTTTCTAAAATCTCCCATTTTCATATATATATATATATATATATATATATATATATATATATATATATATATATATATATATATATATATATATATATCATGCTTGTTTGCGTTTCATCCAACACAAATTGTCGTTTCCAAATAACGATCAATATCGTGATAAAGGCACAAATCATATTTTCTGTATATGTCATTTTGGGATCATTCTTATGGATGACCTCATTCTACCTTGTCCATGGTATGAGTTGAATGATTTCGATCTCCATTATATAAACATGCATGCACACTTCACGGGGATATAAAGGAAAATAATATCACTACCCCATAGGATACTGAAAGGGAGGTATGGGTGCCTAACACCTTCCCATTCCGAAACTTAGCCCCCGAACCTTCTAACTATTAGTTTTGTATGCATCAGTTTGTCCTTGATGTCGCTCTCTCGAAGTGGCAGCATGTTCTTATACCTATTTTTTGCAAAATAGTTAGGCAACTCCATCTCTTCACATTTACCCCCACACCGATGATGGACTAAGCACCTTTTAAAGAGGGTTGCAAGATAGTAGCACAACCATTTTGAGGGATCCTCCCCTGCCGCCGCCCGGGATGATCGTAGTGGAGACTCCGCTGGGGACTATTTTTAAGAGGGCTAGACTCTATTTTCATGGTTGTTTTATTTTGCTTGTACATCCCCTTATTTTCATGTCCCCTTATTATTCCCTGTACATATGTAACTCATGCTTATGACACTATTCACACACTTGTAGAAAATTTCCATGTACACTTCACACCACGTGTACCTAGGATCATGTATATCCATATGTTGCACACACCACGTAGAAATCCATGAATAGGTGTCACTAACACACACCTCTACTTATGCTCATCACACACTCACTTATAGAGAATTACACATCACCCACTCTCACTTATTGTCCCTGCTTAGTATAACTTTACTATTTATACTTGTACCTTATCCACAACTGGGCATGATCAAGAAATATACCCTCTCCATAAGATACTAATCAAAGAATCATGCATGATACACATAACATCACCAAAGAGCATTGCTATTGACCAAATTTTGTCCCGTAACTGGGGAGTCACTTTGTGTTGGGTGATGGTCCGGTAGGTCGCGGTTAGCCTAAGTCATATGACTCTAACCTTCCATTGGAAAAGTACCTTTGACGTATATCGAACGGTTACCCCGCATCGTACCGCTTGATCAAAATCATAACGGGAGGTATATCGTAGGGAACTCGTTCACGTACGTTGAGTATATAGAATTCTCTCTCACACATACGGTTCCCACGAGGTATATAGTGAGGTAATTCACGTACAATTAGGTATATAAAATGTCTTATCCACACATACTGATTGCCCTCAAAAGCAAAACGTACATCGTGGAAGTCACGCCAAAGGGGGGAACACCTTCCAATTAACCCAACAACTGCATACCCGCATATAGGTGTTAAGCCTATGACACACATATTATATTGCCGATTTATACCCTAAACTCTATCAAAATGACGGGTCGGCATGCCGCCTAAATTTTCATGCAATGTTTAAAATGGGACCTTGCCCGTGAGCCTTGTCACAAGTCCAACCCTAGTTTTTACATATGTTGCAAACCAAATTTTCCAGGCTCGGGTCCCTGTTCGACATTTCTTTTTTGCATCTAGGCAAACATAATATAAGTGAGAACCTAATAAACATAATAATCATGCTGAGACCCATCTCTCATAATTTCCTCTCTTTACAAAAGTGTCAAAAAACATTTTTCCTCTTTTATCAAAAATACCAAAAACATTTTTTTCCTCCCAAAAAAAACTTTTTGTCCTCGTATTTTCCAAGAATGTCAAAAACATTTTCCTCCTTTTCTAAAAATAATAAGTTTCACTTTTTTTTTTCAAAAATAAATCCCATTTTTTCTCCATATCGTGTTGATCGCGTACCCTTAGCCTGGCTACCTATTGGCTTCGGTCTTCAGTTGAATCGCCCCGAAGTTCTGTTAATCCCTTACTTCTTCTGAGTTCGAGATTCACCCACCTTCCATGGAGAACACGGATTAAGTGTTGAATGTACTGCCGAATTTGTTGACGATTCTAGCTTAGCTCACTACCAAAATTTACAACCTTCAAACTGAAGTTCATGAGATGCAAAAAAATTGTGTCCCCATCCCCGAAGAGCCTGAGGTCCTCTTCCCCTGCACTATAGGTCCACCTGCACCCGAGCCTATTTAGGTTATGGAGGAATACCAACATGCTCCCCGTGCTCCTCCTATTAATGGGTTGATACCATCCCATCTTCCTATGTCAAACGTTGCTCAGCCAGGGGCTAACTTACCCGTGACTGTTGACCCGAAAGAGGAAGAATTGAACAAGGTCCATGAAGACCACATGATGTTAACTAAGAAGTTCGATCATGTCAGGCTCTTTGGGAACTACATGAACTACACCCACATGTCTCCCTATCCTAAAGCTAGGTTAACGAAATAATTCAAGATGCCCAATATCGAGAAGTTCCAAGGCACTGGACCCTCGATCATTCATCTCCGTAGCTATCATCGAGCCATGACTCTCCTAGGGGCTTCTGAAGAAATAATAGACCAGATGTTTCAACACACTTTGAATGATAGCTAGCTCTATTGGTTCTTATCCCTTGAAGAATCCAGAATCCGTAGTTGGGAAGATGTTTCCCGTAAGTTCATGTCACTGTATAACTATAATGAAGAGCTAGAAGTTACTCACTGTAGCTTAGAGCTACTTAAATAGCACCCTGGGGAACCAATCGGCAACTTCATAGCAAGGTGGAGAGAAAAAGAAGCTACTATGACCAATCAACCTTCTGAAAAAGAATAGGTCATATAATAAAAAAGAACTTCCTAACCCATGTCTGACCAACAATGGGAGGACAAAGTTACCCTCACTTCCGAGCCCTCTGATAAGCAGGAGTGGAGATCGAAGAAAGTCTTGCCAAAACAGAGGTTGAACCAAAGAAAACATCTGGAGAGTTTTCTCCTAGAAAATTTGGAAAACCTACTAGTACCACAGTTTCTACCATCAACAACATCTCTCATCTTGCCACTTCATGGGCACTAGAAAGTATCCCAAACCCAGTCCAGAAGGAATATACTGAGCTTCATGCCCCCCTCTCCAAAGTCTACCAGGCCGTCTTGGGCCGAAACCTTATCAAACCCTTGGACCCCCATCCATTACGAAACCCACTTTCGAAAAAATTCAAATGAGATGCCCATTATGACTTTCATTAAACTGACAACCATACCACCGACCAATGTTTCCACCTTTGAAATGTGATCCAAGGCTTGATTGACTAGGGTGTCATCACCCCACCAACTAATCCCAAACCAAACACTACCCATAATCCACTCCCGAATCATGCAAATGTCATCTTCCTAGAAGAAGACTCAAAATTTGACCCATCCACCCATATCATGCTGAGTAAAGCACCCGTCATACCCTTACACTCTCTTAAACCTCTCCGAATATGTCCAGTTTTTCTCCTATACCGTACCATCTTCGTCGATCACGCCTTAAAACTCCTCACTAGAGCATGCATCGTTGTTCATACCCGTTCTGGAGGTAAAGATATGAAATTATAAGAAGTGCTGAACCAACACTTAGAGTTTGGGATGAAATTGCCCTCCCAAATGACCATCGACTCTCAGAGATTCAGTGGGTTATTATTAAAAGCTTAAAAATGGGCCCGAGAGTCAGAAAAATGGGTGGTGCCAACCGACGAAGTCAGTCTAGATGACACGATCCAGATCATGATAGATTACTTTTGAAAGACTAGTGATATTTGTAGTGTATCCGAGCTACTCGATGCTTTGAAATTATAAGGGAGCCTAGTCCCTTCAGTTCTACATTTCCCTGCCGAATGGGAGGAATTATATGAAGACGTCGTGGAAGTTATGGAGTGCATTGGCTTTGTATGAAAAGACAATATCGTTGCCATCGAATGGGGGGACGATTTTAAAGATTCAGAAAAGACCAAATGGAAAGCTAACATATGGGGGATGATATCATTCGAGGAGATGCTAGGGGAAATCAATAAGGTGGCTGAACAATCCGATATTGATGAACAAATAGGACTTTTGTTGTTCCTTTCTTCTATGAACCACAAGACTAGGTCAGGAAGACATTACCAAATCCCAAGTCTACAACCATCAATAAGAAATAAAGGGAAGGGTTATGAGAATCTACCTATGCTAGAAATAACCCTTGAAGAAAGTAAGGTCCTCGATCAACTGAAAAAAACCCAAGCCAACATCATTTTATGGGGGATTTTTTTATCTTCCTAACTGCACTGATATTCCCTAATCAAGATACTCACAGGACCCACAATTACTCCCTCAACCACGCCAGAAGAAGCGGTGAACCTAGTCGAATCCTTGACCTCTACTCGAATGATCTCCTATTCTAAAAAAGAAATCCCCAAGACTCTTCCCAACCATAATCATGCTCCTAATACCTCTATTGAAGTAATGAGAAAAATCCCCCCCTCTCTCTCGTCGACAATGGATCAGCTTTGAACATTTTCCCGTTAAGAACTCTAAATTGTCTGGTATTGAAAGTAATAGACCTCTCTCTAACCTCTGCTATCGTACATACCTACAACAACACCCATTGAGAAGTAATGGGATCTATCAAGCTTGCAATAGGGGCTGGCCCTATAAGCCCCATTATGGAATTTTGAGTCACTAACATCCCTGCCTGTTTCAATCTGCTACTTGGACGACCATAGGGTGTCTTCATCGCGCTTTTAAAAATTTAATTTCTTCACCAACGGATAAGTTATCACTATCTTGGGAGACAATGACAACACCGAGAATGCAAGCACCAGTAATCTGGTACTTGAGATATAACACGAGGTGAACGATGTACTACTATGAGGATTCCAACCACTTCTACTCCCAGCAGGGGATGACTTCAGAGATAGGATTTGTCCAAAATATGCCCCCCCTTGGAAACGTAAATGTGATTTAGATGTTCAAGAACATGTAATTCATGCCCAGACTGGGGCTAGGGCGAAGACAACAAAGGATAATTGAACCCACTGTGTTGAAGGAGACATTTCCTCCCCATGGATTGTGCTATCAGCCGTTAGAAAAAGAACTCAAATTGATCCGTTAGCCTCGACTGAAGAGGAAGTTAGCACTAGAATTATCATGGAAGATTCCTTAATGGAAGGTTCATCAGAGAGGGTGAAGATTTCCCCTTCTGCAGCTTCCCTGAACCTTGATATGACCATGTAGACAAGATGATGAAACCAATAATGTAGATCTTCTTTCAAGACATCTACCCAAGGCCCGAGTGTTCCCAACACCATGTAAAACCACTCATTGAAGGGACCATAACTGATAGAAGGGATTCTGAGGGTAGTGACTCCAAAGATTCTTTCAAGTTACAGACACTCTGTATGATCCATTCAGGGGCTACATCATCGAATCTATTATGCCTTATCAAAGATGCTGATGCACCCCTTCTCAACTGACATGTTGCACCTGTGCCACCTGCTAATGTTCAACCT
Organism: Sambucus nigra; assembly: GCA_949130495.1. Classification (NCBI taxonomy): domain Eukaryota; kingdom Viridiplantae; phylum Streptophyta; class Magnoliopsida; order Dipsacales; family Adoxaceae; genus Sambucus; species Sambucus nigra. The sequence goes on from OX422212.1 coordinate 371,411,755, forward strand.
AACCTCGATTTTTATACGCTTTCCCTTTTAGTTGTTTCCCCTCACTCTGATGTAATTGAGACCTCCTTTGACGAGGTTCTAAGTGTTATTTTTCCTATTAATGAAATATATGAAGATTTTGAATATCTTATTGTTCCTTACATTAATTGTCTTAATTCTAATCAAACTCTTGATGATGATGATTTTGTAAATGAACAATTATTAAATAATCTAAATAAGGTTAAAAACAAACAACATAACCACGTTCAAGTTAATAAAGATGAAACGGTTGTTATTAATCTCATTTCTAGTAGATAAATGCACGAGATTAGGATAGGGGCCACCCTTAATAAGGATGAGCTTGCGTAATTTAAAGAACTACTAAAGGAATTCATGGATGTATTCGCATGGTCATATGATGTTATGCTCGACATTGACCCTGAGATAGCACTGCATGAGATTCCAACTCTCTAGGAATACAAATCGGTCAAACAAATACTATGAACGTTCCGCATCGAATGGTCACTCAAAATAGAAAAAGAATTAGTCAAGCAACTGAACGTGGACTTCATTCGTGTGATCGAATATCCCGCTTGAATAGCCACTATCGTACCCATGCCAAAATTAAGACGGAAGGTTCGCATGTGTGTCGACTACCGAGATTTGAACAAAGCCCCTCCAAAGGATGATTACCCGCTACCTAAATTCGGCATGATTATGGACAATACGGCTAGTCACGCTCTCAAGTCATTCGTTGACGAGTTTTTCGAATATAATCAGATCGAGAATTACCAGATCACCAAGAGAAAATCGCATTCATCACCCCTTGGGGAACCTTTTGCTACACTGTCATGCCATTTGGTCTAAAAAGTGCAGAGGCTAACTACCAGAGGGATTCCACAACCATTCTGTGTGATCTGATACACAAGGAAGTCGAGGTTTATGTAGATAACATGATTATCAAGTCCAAGACTAGGGAAGGACATATTCCCTCTCTTCGTAGGTTCTTCAAATGACTGCTACAGTACCAGATGCAGCATAACCCACATAAATGTGTCTCTGGCATTATAAAAGGAAAACTCTTGGGATTCATGGTTAATGAGAAAGGGATAGAAGAAGATCATACCAAGCTAAAATCCATACTTGATATGCCACCATCTCGAATGGAGAAGGAATCTCGGGGGTTTCTTGGGAAATTATGAAAATATGTCGGTTCACCATCCAATTAACTTCCATCTGTGAACCCATATTCAAACTACTCCAAAAATATTCAAACAAAGTCTCGAACATGGTTTCACAAGAAGCCTTCGGCCGAATCAAGCAATACCTAACCCAACCTTTGGTTCTTACGCCACCGCAGCATGATCTTCCCTTACACCTATACCTAACCGTAATCGATATTGCAACTAGGGATTTACTAGCCCAATACCTTAAATAAACCTGTAAAGAGACCATCTACTATGACAGTAAAAAGTTATCCAATTACAAAGTTAACTACACCGCCTTAGAAAAAGCATGTGTCTCTCTTATCTAGGTTACCTAAAAGTTGCGGCACTATACGCTCACCTTCCCCATCAATCTTGTATCCCAAATGGATCCCATCAAGTACCTACTCGATAATCCCGCCCTATCCAGTCGAATAACCCGTTGGTTGATGCTTCTTGCCGAATTCGATATTACTGTTGATACCAAATTTAGTCTGCTGACATGGCTCAATCGAGTGAAGACATGTGGCAATCTACGTGGTAATAAAAAACACTTTCGAGGAACTCAGACGCTCCGAGGAACCATACTACAACGAGGAAAACTGCTTCCCCGAGTAACTCAGACGCACAAGAACTCTCCGAGGAACTTTTGAGTACCGAGGAACTTTGAGGACCGAGGAACCTTAGGCGGTCCGAGCTGCACCTCGGACAAACATTAATAGCCGGATAACCAACAGTTTGACTGTTCATCAAATGCTTATCATTCAGACGTATACACTTAAGGGACATTGAATGTATTACCCTTTCACATGTACATAATTTAATGTATTACCCTTTCACATTACAGCCTCAGGGCTATAAACACATTGTATTACCCTCATTGTAGGAGGATCGGAATTTCTTGATTGAACTTGTAATCGAGAATTCCCAAACAGTCATCAATAACATAAACAGTGGACGTAGGCCATTCTTATAAGGCTGAACCATTTTAAAACTTCTTTGTCTCATTTATTTTATCTGTGATTAAATAATTAGATCTAATCTGATTTTTTACATCAACAGATTGGCGCCGTCTGTGGGAAGCGACTAGTAATATCATTTTTCATAAAAAATAATTCATCACAAATGGCTGATATTCCAGAACCTATCAATCGAAACGCTGGAAGCCCTCCAAATCCATCTGCTCCGCCTAATATGCCAGATCTGGCTGGAATAATGACAAATCTGGCCCATGGCCAGGCAGTCATGCAAGAAACGATGCGACAACTCCTACAAACCCTCTATGGAGGTGCACCAACCCATTTAGGACTGCGAAGTATTCAAAGAAATACCCGTTTAACTTTTTTACATACTAGGCGTACTGATTCATATCATACTGAGGAATCTGAAGATTTTTCTTATCAACCTGGATGAACTTCGTCAGTGCGGGCCACAAATACTGAACAACGTATCACTCTCTCTCCAGAAAGGACTAGTGCGCTAGAGAGGTTAAGCAGGGTATCAACTTTTGATCGATTAGGACCTAGAAGGAGTAGAAGTCCTCCTAAAGTCGTATCGAGGAGTTTTCGATGACCATCAGATTTAAGGGAAGGATCTGCCCAATCGCGACCAGCTGCTCGTCAAGATAGATCCCAGGAAGCCACATCAACGATATCAGTTGCTCGAACCGACAGGCCTGAGGAAGGAAATGATGCATGGAAAGGCTATATTCAAAGGCTGGATGATAGATTAGGGGAAATGGCTAAAGCCAAGAACCCTCTATAATGAACTTTTGTTCGAGGAACACCTTTTGTCCAGGCCATTGTAGATTTTCCAACACCATCAAAGTTCAAAGCACCTGTTGTGACCCCCAAATATGATGGAAAAACTGACCCTGTATTTCATATAGAACAATACCAAGCTGCAGCCGACATCTATGCTATTCCAGATGAGATAAGGTGCAGAGCATTCTCAGGAACTCTTGCCGGATTTGCTCAAATATGGTATAAGAATCTTCGTTGGGGTAAGATCTCAACTTTCTTTCAACTAGACGAGTTATTTATTGGGAATTTCTATTTTGGGGCAAAGCCTGTTAAACGAGTAGAGCATTTGTTAAGTGTTAGACAAAAAGCTTGTGAAAGTACCAGAGATTATATAACTCGTTTTAATAACGAGAAGCTCGAAGTCATTGATTATGAGGAAAAGACAGCGATTACCGCCTTGATGAGTGGACTACTGCCCAACAAGTTGTACTACACTTTGGCCAAAGATCCACCTAGAACCATATCAGATCTGATGGGAAAAACGGCCAAGATTATGAATGCCGAGGAGCCTATGGTTGCGAAGAAGAATATGGATGCCAAAGAAACCAAGGTGGAAGGTGATAAAGCTAAAAAGAAAGAGCACAAGAACAATGGTAATGAAAAACATTCAAGAACAAGGTCGACATGGGAAGTATTGAAGAAATTTGATAATTATACTCCTTTGAAGAAAGACATCAACCACGTTCTAGAAGTAATCAAGAGCAACGAGGAATTAAATTGGCCAGAGAAAATACAGGCCGACCCCGAAAGGAGAAATAAGGCAAAATATTGCGAGTTTCACAAAGATCATGGCCATATGACTAAAGATTGCATAACTCTTCAGAATGAGATCAAAACACTCATCAGACGAGGAAAACTGGCAAAGTATGTTGATCGGAGGAATGATAGAAGAAACGAGGACCGAGCAAGAGAGAGGTCTAGATCTCCTCGTCGAGTAGAGGAGAACAAGAAGATAGACCACGAGGTTGATCCAAAAGATGACCCCGATCTTCCCAAGAGACCAAGGCAACCAGAACGTGAGGTATTTTCAATACGCTTTGTGTCATTTGATTGTAATGTTATTATAGGTGGAGATGCAAGAGGATGAGACCTTACCGCCGAGAGAAAAGCTTACCTCTGTGAGGCTCAAGCTTGCTCATACATTTAATTAATAAATCTAGCTGAGGAGGATCGCCCGAGAAAGGTGAACAAAGAGAAATTGGTCATTGGTTTCTCAAAGAATGACCTCGCAGGTGTTCTATATCCTCATGATGACCCATTGGTGATCAAAATGAGGATGAAGGAGGTAATGATTTCAAGAGTACTGGTCGACAATGGTAGCTCGGCGGACATCATGTTCTACTCGTGCTTCGACAGTTTAAATCTAAAGCTATCTCAACTGGAGCCTTATCATAAACCCCTCCTCGGTTTTGCTGGCGAGAAAGTATTTCCACTTGGGATGATCAAAATGGATATATTCATTGGTACGTGGCCTGCTTATCGAACAGAAAGAATATGCTTTTTCGTGATGGATAAGAATGTTCAATCATAATACAATATCATCATGGGAAGAGTAGGATTGAAGAAGTTCGAGGCTGTACCATCTACGGTACATCAATGCCTAAAATTTCCAACAAATTTTGGAGTAGAATTTGTGAAAGTTGATCAGAAAGTAGCTCGGGAATGCTATTATTCATCCGCCGAGCAAGAGGAACTGGAGGAATCAAGGAAAAATACCACCACCTATCAAGTGGATGAAGGTGAAAAAATTGAAACATTGGATCGTAGAGATGAGTCGCAACTCGTGAAGGGTCAAGTGGTGGAAGCTACTGAAAACATCATCCTGAACGACGAACACCCTGAACGAACTACTCAAGTAGGTTCGTCGTTGGAGTCATGAGGATATTCCTGGGATAGACCCAAATTTCTTATGTCACGAACTCAATGTGAATAAGGAGATCAAGCCTGTGAAGCAGAGAAGAAGAGTATTCAGTCCCGAGAAGAATCAAGCTATACAGGAGGAAGTCGAGAAGCTCCAGAAAGCTTGTTTTATTGAAGATGTTAAATATCCAGACTGGTTAGCAAATGTGGTGATGATGAAAAAGAGAACAATAGGTGGAGGATGTGTGTAGACTTCACCGACCTCAATAAAGCATGCCCAAAGGATCACTTTCCAGTGCCCCGAATTGATCAACTGGTGGATGGTACCTCGGGATACGAGCTGCTGAACTTCATGGATGCTTATTCTGGTTACAATCAGCTTAAAATGAAACCTGAAGACAGGGAGAGTACTTCTTTCATTACCCCTAGGGGAATTATTGTTATAATGTTATGCCTTTTGGTTTGAAAAATGCAGGTGCAACATATCAGCGGTTGATGAACAAGGTCTTTGCTGAACAAATCAGTTGCAATATGGAAGTCTATATTGACGATATGCTGACAAAGAGCAAGAAAGCTACCGATCATCTAGTTGACTTAAGTCAGACTTTTGATCAACTGGATAAATATCAAATGAAGCTGAACCCGACGAAGTTCATATTTGGTGTACGAGAAGGCATGTTTCTCGGGTACATTATCAATCAACGAGGCATTGAGGCGAATCCTGAAAAGATCAAAGCTCTATTAGGGCTGCGATCTCCAACGACGAAGAAAGAGGTGCAAAGTCTTACAAGACGAGTAACAACACTCAACAGATTTGTATCGCGAGCAACTGATCGATGTCTCCCATTCTTCAAGACGCTCCGAAAGACTTTTGAGTGGAATGATGAATGCGAGAAGACTTTCCAAGACTTGAAGAAATATTTGGGAGAACCTCTACTGCTATCCAGGCTAGTGATGGGAGAAAAATTATACTTGTATCTGGTAGTGTCCGAGAATGCAGTCAGTTCGACATTGATAAGAGTGGAGAATGGAGTACAAAAACTGATCTACTACACAAGTAAGGCCTTCCGAGGAGCAGAAATCAGATATCCAAGGCTAGAAAAATTGGCACTAGCATTAATCGAGGCAAGTATAAGAATGAAGCCATACTTTCAAGCTCATACCATAGTAGTATATACTGATATGCCATTGAGACAAGCCCTTTATAAACCAGAAAAGTCAGGAAGATTGATGTGCTGGGTAATAGAACTCGGTGAATATGATATAGTCTATGAACCTAGATCCTCGCTAAAAGGGCAAGCTGTATCAGATTTTATAACAGAGTTCACCTATCCTGATACCCTTGAGGAGCAAAAGTTGCTCATTGATCAACCTGTGGATGTTACAGGATCATCAAACACAAGCTCAGACCAACTTAGGTTGGTAAAAGGGCAAGTAGATGTTACAAGATCATCAAATTTGAGCCCAGACCAACTTAGGTTGGTAAAAGGGCGAGAAAAGATGATCGACAAAGAGTAAGAAATATCAGGGGAGGATGAAAGGAAGCAACAAATATTTGATCGAGGAACTCTGTCAGATGAAAAATTTAAAGACGAATTACCTATATGGAGTCTGTATGTGGATGTTTCATCTTGCGCTACAGGATGTGGCGCGAGAATAGTTTTGAATAGTCCAGACGAGGTCGACATGGAATACGCCCTACGTTTCTAATTCAAAGCTTCGAATAATGAGGCTGAATATGAAGCCATGATTGCAGGTCTTAGTTTGGCAAAAACCATGGGGGCGGAACAAGTTATTGTCTTCAGTGATTCTCAACTGGTCATAAATCAAATGATGGGAGTATATGTAGCCAAAGGAGAATTAATGATCAAGTATCATGCAAATGTGATGGAGTTGGTATCAGAATTTGCTGCTATTCAGCTGGTCAGAATACCAAGAATGGAGAATGCGAGAGCAGATGCCCTAACTCGATTAGCATCAGCTACTCGTACCGAGCTATGAAGAACAATTCCAATTGAAGTGTTGTCTAGTCGAAGCATAGATGAAGATCTGATGATGAATTTCATTACCCTTGATTGAGGACCATCTTGGATGGATCCCATCAGGGCATATATTGAGGAGGGAGAATTACCAATTGACAAGCTTGCAGCTAAGAAGTTGAAGTTTAAAGCGGCTCGGTATGTATTAACTAATGGTATTCTATATAGACGAGGAATTATGGCAGGTTTGCAAAGATATGTACATCCCTTCGAGGTGAAAGATTTAATTGAAGAGGTCCATGAAGGGTCCTGTGGAGCCCATGTAGCAGGTTGGACTCTTTTGCAAAGGGTGATGACGCAAGGATACTACTGGCTGACGATGAGGGCTGATTGCATAGCCTATGCTAAGAAATGTGACAAATGTCAGCGCTTTTCCTCCATTCGAAGAACTCCACAAGCATTGTTGACACCCATCACTTCCCTTTGGCCATTTTCCATGTGGGGAATAGATTTTGTTAGGCCACTGCCAACGACCAGAGGAAGGTTCAAATACCTCGTCGTCGCAGTGGATTATTTTACTAAGTGGGTTGAAGCTGAGCCTCTCATTGATATGACGTATGACAAGGTGCATCAATTTATTTGGAAGAATATTATTTTTCGATATGGTCTTCCTCATGCCTTTCTCACAGACCATGGAACACAATTTGACAACGAGGAGTTCGCTGCCTATTGTCATCAATCAAATGTTTTGAAGATCCACTCAGCACCAGGCCATCCTCAAAGCAATGGGCAAACTGAAGTGACAAACAGAACGTTGCTGAATGGTTTGAAGAAAAGACTAAGTGACGCAAAAGCAAACTGGATCAACGAGTTACAGTCAGTACTGTGGGCTTATCGTACTACTCCCCGAGCAGCAACTGGAGAATCACCATATATGCTGGCGTTTGGAAGTGAAGCTGTTATACCTGTCGAGTTGGGCCTCCCAACACACAGGGTACTGAATTTCAATTCCCCTATCAACGAATTAATGAGAAGATTGGATTTAGACATGCTCGAGGAAGTTAGAGAAGAAGAAGCCATCAGGAATGCTACATACCAACAACGAACAGATTTGTTCTACAATAAAAGGGTGAAGAAGTGTGACTTGAAAGAAGGAGACTATGTGCTAAAGAAGGTAATTCAAAAGCACAACAAACTGGAAGCAAATTGGCATGGACCATACCAAGTTACAGAAGTTGTTCGACCAGGAACTTACCGAATAGCAACTTTAGAGGGGGAGGAGTTTAAGAATGCATGGAACGCAGAGCACCTGCGCAAGTATTATCAGTGATGTATATTCGCATGCAACACATTTTAGTAAGTATGAATAAAATGAAGATATTCTGCCAAATTCTCTCCTTTTATTGAAAGTTTTTTTGGGGAATACTAGTGCTACACACTAGTCAGCAAAACTCGGCAAAACTCGGACTACTTAAATTTATTCTCGAAAACGCCAACTAAGGTTGGTCGAGAAACAAATGTATTCCTCTAGGAAGTAAAACTTGTATTCCTCCGAGAAGTAAAACTTGTATTCCTCCGGGAAGTAAAATTTGTATTCCTCCGGGAAGTAAAACTTGTATTCCTCCGGGAAGTAAAACTTGTATTCCTACATGAAGTAAAACTTATATTCCTTGGGGAAGTAAAACTTGTATTCCTCCGGGAAGTAAAACTTGTATTCCTACGGGAAGTAAAACTATGTGTTCCTCGGGAAGTAAAAGTATTCCTAAAAATGCCAACTTATGTTGGTTAGGAAGTAAATATATTCTCGAAAATGCCAACTAAAGTTGGTCGAGAGGTAAAATTATTCCAAAAAGTGCCAAAGTTGCTCGTTAAGAAAAAATCCACTATCTATGGCTGGTCGGGGATAAAAATCCACTAACTGTAGTTGGTCGAAAAGGAAAATTTATCGACCTTGGTTGGTAAATAACATTTTATGAATACGAGAAAGTGATCGAGCAACATTTTTTATACTCGTAACTTTTTAAATTATTACTAAATTGGTCGAGAAACAAAACATTATTTTTGCCAAATGACTACCACAAATTCAAATTTCTCGACAATAAGTTGATCGACAAATTACACAATATTGTTATCTTTTTAACAGATACACATGCACAGATGTAAAGTGTTACAAAACAATAACAATCAAGATTTGCAAAAAAAATTATTTCATTAAATGTAGAACAAAATACATTAGGAATGAAATACAAATATATTACATCAATATTCCTACTTTATTGGTTTTTTCCCTTCTGCTTTTGAAACAGGTTCCTCGCCAGCAGGCGAATCATTTAAAGCAAGAGGAGAATTTATGAAGTTAAGATCTTTTAACATCCTAATATTCATCACAGAGGGTCGATCTAGTAGATTCTCTGGATGAGATATCTCGAAATTTGAATGGATATTATAATCGCCGAGGTATTTGGAGATCAGACATCGAGGAATGGCCCGAGCAGGGATCCAACTCATATCAAGATTGAATGGTGGCACGAGTAGGTCGAGCAGCCCAGGATTATGGTAATCCCATAGGTAATGACCCTATTCGAGTTGCATCACACCTAAGGCATTCAACCATCCCTGTTTGTAGCCTTCATTATTTGCATTCTGGAAACGATCGTCCAAGTGGTAGAGAGCCTCGTTATAGCCAGCCATCCAGAACTCCCTGGGCTGCTTGTGGAATTGATATGTCAATATTTCCAGCTGCTCATGGAGATTTTTGATGAAGAGTTCTTTATTCTCCAGGGTAGATTTCTGCGCAGAAAGCTGCTCTTCCAGGTCTCTGATTTTCTTAGACATCTCAGCCAATGCCTGGTTCTTCGCCATCAGCTGGAAGGCCTGGTTCTCTAGAGCAGATTGAGTCCTCCGTTCCTCGACAGGAATCCGAGCAGCTCTTGCTCATCCCCGAGAAAATATAGAAGGGCCAGCTCTTTTTAAGGTCTCCAATTCGTCCCTCAGGTTGGCGTTCTCGGCCTCCAAGAACGAGAATCCCTCGTCAGTCACTGGGACCAAAGCATTTGAGGTGGAGGCAACAAATTTTAATTGAGATACTTCTCTTTGCAAGTTGTTATTTTCTTTCTCCAATAACTCGGCTATTTACCTGTGCTCCTCGACCTCGGCTTTCAACGTTCTCTCCCGCACGTCGTAAGCAGCAAAACGCTTCTCGTATCCCTTGTCGGCAATAATTTGCTGGTACTTCTTCTCGTACCCTTCATGCAAGAGGGCAGTGCATTCCTTATACTGTTGCTGAAGGTCTTCAAGAGTGCCTTGGAGATCCTCAATCATATCATAATAAGCTACATTACTGGCCACCACATGATCAAGCAGACACTTCAAATATTGGTAAGCTTCAACTTCCTGTTCCGAAGCATCTTGGCCGAGCATGTCGATGATTTGTGCTGCACTCATATCTGTGTGACCAACCTTAAAGTATTCATTGCATTGCCTCAACAGCTTTGTATCATGAGCAGATAATAATTTCATCCTGGACAGAAACTAGTAGAGGAAGAAAAAGCAATAATCAATAAGAGTACCAATAGAGCATGAAGAGAAGAAACAACAGTGTGCATAAACAAAAGTTTAAATTTTATTATATCACAAAATTTAGAGTTACATGTTCAGGGTTACATTTGACAAAGAAAAATAAAATAGAGATAAACCCGAACAACTCTACACCTTTTCCTTGTCTCCCAAAACCTTCTCGGGAGGCTAGGACGAGGAGGTAGGTTGCTCGGAGGGAATAAAAAGTTATTCGGGAAGAGATGGCAGTTGTTCGGAGGAAATAACGATTTGCTGAAGTTCCTCATTAGTAGGCTGGATGGATGGGGGATGAGAAACTCTATCTCCCATCACCATGGAAGACTCTTCAGATTCATCAACCTTCATCTCCTGTATAGCAGCGACCCACCCATCTCTAAAGTATTTTAGGCTGCCATATTCGACTTGCGACATCATGGCAGCCAAGCCTTTGTTCCACCCCTTATCCCAGCCAGCGCTGAAAGATCTCTTCACATCCGATTTCCTCTTTAACTTCTTCGAGTAAAGCTTCTCGCACAGAAGATTTTCAGCAGCCTTTAGTTTATTCTCAGCTTCTTCCTTCTGCCGACTTACTTCCTGAAGCTGACCCAAATTTTCCTCAGCAACCTTGAGTTTATCTTCAAACTCCTAAGCATTCTTGAGCTTCCCTTTAAGCTCTTTATTCTTTTTCTCCAAATCATTTAATTTTTTCTCCAACTCCTTGGAGACTTCAACAACTTGAGCCTTCTCCTGCTCGGTTGAAGCAAGTTTCTTCTCCCAAGCAGCCTTATCATCAGCATATTTTTGGCGAGAATCTTTCAGAGACTTCCCCAAGCCCATCAAAGCTTCATCTACACCAGACGAGGAGCTTGAAGTTTTAATAGATTCATCCTTCTTCAAAATTGTATTAAAGCAGCTCACCAACTATGAAAAGAAAATAAAAGCAAGTCAGAGACAGATATAACAAGGGAAAAATGAAAAGTTTAAAACAATAAGACTTACAGAAGCAATATGGCGAGCAACCAATGAGGTAACCATGTCCCGAGAAAGGTTTTCTTCAATACCTTGGATCTCGGGAATGATCCAAGTCTTCACCGAGCTCATAGCAGAGCTCGGGGGAACAAAAGTGGGAACTCCACTAGTTGGGGGCTGAGAGACGGTGTCAGCCAAATTGACCGAGGAAGAACTCTTGGTCGGTGATATGACAATCACCTCGCCTGGAGCAGCAACCTTGCTCAGGGCCACTAAAGCCTTCTCGGCAACCTTCGCAGGAGCAGCTGGAGGGGCTGCATCAATTTTCTTTGTCCCTTCTGGGACATCATGTTTACTTCTTTTTGCCTCTCCAACACCAGAGGCATGTTTCTCGAAAAGGGTGGGAGGTTTTCTTTTCTTCATCCTTTCACTTAAAGGAACGTGTGATTCAGGCGAAGAACTGGTAGAAGCTGGTACTGGCTTTGCGTTGCTTATCACCGTACGAGCAGTGAAAGAAGTTGTGTAACTCTTGTACTGAAGCAGATATGAAGCTGATCTAATATGCTCGTCGGCAACAGTCTGATGCAAACTCCAGATAAGTTTTAAGTGCCTTATATTAACGTCTGCCTCTTTTGGACACTTTCTTTTGTTGTCAACTTCAAATAAATAAACATTAAAATATCAGTGGCACATTTTATTAAGCATATAGGAAGCATAATTTCAAAATAAATAAATGAAATAAAAATAACCTATCCCATTGCCATAAGAAGGGCATCTGGGACCCTGATACACTTCATCTCCAGATAAAGGAGCATGTTGCCAATTTTTTATAACAACCACGTGCTCAAAATAGTCTCAATTGGCATCCGGGAGATTGACCACTAAAGCCCTATTTAAAAATCTAGTTTTTAAATAAAAAGTATTATCGCCTACATCCCATCTATAACAAAACATGATTTCTGGAATTCCTATGCGAGTTCTGTGAATTTGGTTTAGTCTATGAACCCCATTAACTATTCTCCATGTATTGGGGGCTATTCTTGCAGGAACAACGTCAAAATATTGATAGAATTCCAGACATAAAGGATTTGGCGGAAAAGAAAATCCACACTCAGCAACAAAGAGACTGGGGAACCAATGTCCCTCAGCCAAACGAAAATAATCAGAAGGTTCAGAAAGTTCCTCTAGAACAACCCATGAAGGAATAGAAAAATCAGAACGAAATTTATCAAGAGATTCAACAAGGTAAACCATGATGAATAAAGGAAATGAAGAAGAAGGAAGAAGATCTTACAGAAAAAGAGTGGATCTGTTGACAACAAGCGATGAAAAGGATGAACGCACAAGAGAGTAAGACAATGGAAAACTCGAAGATATAAATTTGAAAAAGTAGAAGATGATGGGATTGTCTGTGACGCTTAAATACCTTGGGAAAAGGAAAAAGTAATGAGTACAAAAAGAGACGGTTACGCTACCGACGGCTAAAAAGATAACAAGGGTGCGGCAATCGAAGCGGTTATAAAAATTCAAAAAAGCCTGATTCTATGAATTTGGAAGGAAAAATAAATACAAGAGAAACACTCCTAAAAATCAGGAGGACCATTTAAAACTACCATATGCCGAGAAAGAATGTTCCACACTCCTCAAATTTTGAACTATGAAACATTGGGGGCTTCTGTTGAAACCAAATTTAGTCTGCTGACATGGCTCAATCAAGTGAAGACACGTGGCAATCTATGTGGCAACAACAAACACTTCCGAGGAACTCAGACGCTCCGAGGAACCATACTACAACGAGGAACACTGCTACACCGAGTAACTCAGACGCACAAGAACTCTCCGAGAAACTTTTGAGTACCGAGGAACTTTGAGCACCGAGGAACCTTAGGCGGTCCGAGCTGCACCTCGAACAAACATTAATAGCCGGATAACCAACAGTTTGACTGTTCATTAAATGCTTATCATTCAGACGTATACACTTAAGGGGCATTGAATGTATTACCCTTTCACATGTTCACCATTTTATGTATTACCCTTTCACATTATAGCCTCAGGGCTATAAATACATTGTATTACCCTCATTGTAGGAGGACTAAAATTTCTTGATTGAACTTGTAATCGAGAATTCCCAAACAGTCATCAATAACAGAAACAGTGGACGTAGGCCATTCGTATAAGGCTGAACCACTTTAAAACTTCTTTGTCTCATATATTTTATCTGTGATTAAATAATTAGATCTAATCTAATTTTTTACATCAACATCTATGTCACACACAAACCCCTGAAAGGAAGATCCATCTCTCACTACCTTCCTGACTACCCTAGGGAAGAGGTCGATGTTTGGATTTTTGAGTTCCCTGATGAGAGTATCCTTTGTGACTCCCAAGAAGACGTTCTATGTAAATCTTCTTTAACGACAGTGCCAACAAAAAAGGATATGTCATTGGGATCCTCCTAATTTCCCCAGATGATTCTCACACTCTGATTTCCATCAAACTAGATTTTCCCTGCACCAGCAACATGACTGAATATAAGGCGTGAACAGTAGGCCTCAAAGTTTACCTCGAGAATGGAATTTGATACCTCGATGTGTATGGGGGTTTCGACATCATCGGTAAAAGTACTTAGAAAAAGGAAAGTCAAGGACTGGAAACTCTTTCCCTTCCATGCCCATCGAGAAGAGATAGCTTCCCAAATCTAAGAAATCACTTTCCACTACATGTCCCAAGAAAAGAATAACCTATCTGATGCCCTTGCTACCTTAGTCTCTATGATTGACATGCCTGAAGGAATAACCATGGCCCCTTTCCTTGTCCAAGAACAAGACAAACCAATCCACTACTATCGCATTGAGCTTGGCACGGAGAAAGATCCTGAGATAGCTGACTGTTGGTACTATGATATTTTGTGCCTCCTTAAGCATGTTAGGTATCCCAAAGGATCTAAAAAGAAAGACTGAGCAACTCTTCGCAGACTGGCTGCCCAGTACATTATCTGTGATAAATCACTTTTTAAGAGAAACTTTGATGTAACCCATTTGCACTGCATCGTAGGGGCTGATATTGAAGAAATGATGGAGAAAATCCAAAGCAGAGAATGCAGACCCCACATGAATGGACAAATGCTTGCCAAAAGATCATACAACAGGATTAGTACTGGACTAAAATTGTTCAAGATTGCATAGCCTATGTTCGAAGATGCCTCAAATGCAAACAATTCTCCAACCTACAACACTTACCTCCACAGGAATTATACAACATGACTTATCCTTGGCCGTTTTCCATATGGGGCATTGACATCATAGGGAAAGTTACATCGAAAGGATCCAACGGGCATGAGTTCATCATATTCGTCATTGCCCACTTCACCAAATGGGTCAAAGCCGAGTCATACAGAGTTCTGAATGCCAAGAAATTGGCTAAATTCATTAAAAAGAACATCATCTGCTGATATGGGGTCCCATACGAGTTAGTATCATACAATGTGCTACATTTTGAGACATCAGTTACATAGGTGGTCGATGAGTATAGGATTCAAAGTCACAAATCTTATCCATACCGACCTTAAACTAATGGAGCTGTCGAAGTAGCCAAAAAGAACCTCAAAACCATCATCAATGAAATGATCGAGAGTTGTCGAGATTGGGCCGACAGGATCCCTTATGCTCTTTAGGGCTACTGCACTTTAGTTCGAGTTTCTACTTGGTCTACCCCTTACTCTCTAGTCTACAGCATGGAAGCAGTCCTAATTGTAGAGTTAGAAATCCATTCCCTAAACATCATGCTAGAAATCAAGGTCAGTGAGGAAGACTAGCACTAAATCCTTCTTGACAATATGTCCCTCTTGGACGAAAGAAGGTTGAGAGCTTTATATCACATACAAGGGTACCATCGCTATATAGCGTGATCATTCAACAAGAGAGTCAAGGACCGTGGTGTCCGAGAAGGGGACTTATCCCTCAAAAAAATAGTAGAGCCCATCTGGGACCCTAGAGGGAAATTTAAGCCGAATTGAAGCGGCCCACACATCATGAAAAAGATCCTGTCAGGCGGTGCTGCTATGCTCCCCAACCTTGACGGAGAAGAAATGGAGCGTCCAGTCAAATTGGACTATCTCAAGATATTTTACCCCTAGTCTAAAATCTCGACGCTCTACGACTCTTCTTATCTCCCTTCTAATCTAAAAAAAATCAATCTTCATTTCCCCCTAATCAGCAGTACGTGGGGCCTGATCCTCTAAAAAATTACAAATTTCTTTTTTCAAAACCCTCAGAGGTACGTAGGCAGCTCATTTATTTACATGAACACAACCCACTTCTTGTTAACAAAATGTTATTCTTTTCTTATCCCCGAGAATGATAGTTCATTTTAACATATACATGAATAAAAGGATTATGTCAGCCTTAGCGATTGGTATAGATAATTCAAAATGCAAAAGTCATCAACAGGAATAACTAGATAATAAAAAACTTCTTTATCTCATTATTCAAAATTTTTGTATAATTACATCGACGTAAGGAATCAAACGACTTGTCTTGCCAGCCTACACCTACCTTCCTAAAAAAAAAGATAAAACCAAGCCCCACTACTCCTTAAATTATCACATGGTACAACCAAAATAAACACAAACAAAACCAAACACCATACAAAAGCTTCACAAAATTTACCCACAGTTTCCATAAGAACTGCCTCCATCACCCACATCCTGGGTTCCCCAAACCTTTTTTGCCTAACAGGAATGCTTCTGATGATCCATTGATCGATAGTGCTGAACCGGCCTCAGGAAAACCATAAAACCTCCCTCTATAGTGTCAAAAATAGCAAACCACCTTTGCACAGTCACTACATCCAGTATCTTAGCGACCACTATTCTCCATTGCCATTTCATATGGTCCCCTGAGACATGCTACACTCGCTTAGTAGACTGAAAAGGATGGGTCGACGAACGGTGATTCTCCCATAAAGATCCAAGCTGCATGCGCATACGCTCCATCAGGTCCTCCAAGGGAAAGAAATCCAGTGCCCGCGGTGGCCCGATTTATTCCCAACCATATTGGGGGAGAAGACATAAGGGAAAGTAGAAAGAGGTATGCCTGAGGCCATACACTCAGATATACTGGTACTCCTCGAGCTCCATAATGGACAATAACTCCCCCTACCAAGGCACATACCAATGCAATCCTAGAGCCCCATGCTCTATAAACCAGTTCCCCTAACTCTAAATCTCGAGGCCTACGCTAATGAAATAGCGCGATAAGAAGGTTAGAACCATCGACAAAGGATACTCAGGTGGTATCACCATGCGAAATATCTCGGACAACCACATAAACATCATCACGAGGCTCCCTCTCACAAAGTCAGAATGACCCTCCCACCAAGCATCTAGGCCATTAAATGTCTCCGCAAGTATCACTACTGCAGGATTGCAATGGTACGACATCCAAGAAATGATATCGCAAGTTGGGGGTCCACTAGCGTTTCCCCATTAATCAACAACACTTTTAAAACCAAGCCCCGAATAATGGACCCAACATAGTCGGCATCGCCCACATCCTTCGAATGCACGGACCGTAGCATCACCAAAAGAGAAATCATTACTCCATTAACCAAAAGCCTGGCTACTGAAGGCGAGATATGGACGAGTCCATCCAACAATTCCCTATGAGAAGGGAAAAACTCAGGCAAAGCCGCGACAACACTTGGATTTATCCCCAGCGTGGTAGAAAATTCCTCGTAGGTAGGACAAATTTCATCCAACTCGATGATAAAGACATGAGCGTCAAGATACCAAAACTCGATTACCGCCATCAGCATGTTCCACTCAATGGGTTGGCTATGCCACAAAGAGACTTGCTTCATATGGAAAGCATCATAATCAACATTGTAAGAACACATCGCCTCCAAGGATTAGAGTTAGTTGGAAAACTCAATGCTACTAGGGAAAGCCATGTTGCAAAAAAACGTGACAATAAACAAGTAAGAATGTGAGAGAGAAAGGAAATGAAAGTGTGGGGAGAAAATCCCCATCTACACCCCTATTTATACTTAAAAATTAACAAACCAAGTCAAATAAACCTACAAAAATCGGAGGGATGGTTACCCTACCAAGTATCAAACAATTGAAATAAAAGACTTGGGTTAACTGGACTGGACTGATATGTCGATAGGCATGACAAGGGTTATTCCGATAGACAACCCCCTATTTTCAAAAAATTCCCTTTTTCATTTATTGAAAAATAAAAAAAACCCAATAAAAATCATTTTATCTTAAGGGAATTCCGAATTTCCTTATGCTTTTACTTATCCCATTTTAAAATAAAATCCTTCTAAAATCAATTTTCAAATTCTTTTTACGATCTCAGTAGCAAAGTAAAAAGAGCATATGCATTAATCACCGAAGTAGAAATTAATAAAAACATCATTTTTATTTTGATATATTTTTTTGTGTTACATTGATATTGTGCAAGAAAAATAGAAAAACAATGGGACTCAGGCCGAACCCAATCTCTCACTTACTTTCTCTCTCTATAAGAGTCACCATCCCTATAGAGGTCCCTTTCCCCCTACGACAAGACGATGTGCCACCACTCCTAGAGCTCGACACTTCCCAACTAAGGCAAACGACACCAAGCAAGAAGGGACCAGAACCACCTCACAAATATGGGCACTCACCAAAGATATCCAGTCCCTGATGTCCTTCAGCCAAGTAGTGGAAACACTGATATGCTTCAAAGGAAAATAGAAAAGATCAAATCAATTATAGGTAAAGAAAGAATTCAGGAAATCAAAAACAAAGAAACACAAAGTATACCTCAGGTCGGAGGACCTCCTCTATCAAGCCCAACTCCTCTTGATCCATCGCCTTGGGACGATGGTGTAAATGCATCGACCCTCCATCAGCTCATCAGATGTTGTAACAGGGAAAGTGTAGCCCGCACAAAAGAAGCCTCTGATGTCCCCCTGCTGACGTGGATGCACCGCCTGTGCTATGGGAGGATCCCACTTGCCCACTCGAGCCCACCTGAGGGAGAGCCGTCACATCATATATACTGGGAGTCATCAGATAGCTCGACATAAAATCCATGTAGTCGCACATCACTGTTGTGTCGGTATACAATGAATAAGTCTCTCCCATCATCGTCGCCACCTGAGCATCCTTTGGAATCTCCTTCACTCACCTCATGAAAATAGGGGGCTTTACCGGTGGTACCGAAACCTGATCTATTAGACTAGCCTCTCCCCGAGGTATCAAGAATAACCAAACTCATTTGCCAGTAGATACCGCATCTACGCATGTATCCCAATCGACCCAGTGTGCTGAATGGCCACCCCTAGGGAAAAAAGGTTACGTGCAAATCCCCAGCATTAGCAAAAGATCAATATCTATAAAAGATCATCAAAGGAAAGGACAGTCTCAAGATAAAAGAAAGCTTACCCTCTCTCTCATTAGGCCATTCAAGACCTGACACACCGTCTACGAAAACAGAGACTTATTTGACTATCGGTTGGACTTCCGCCACTAGTGTATCCGGCAGAAGTCCCCAATAGTGTCATATTTCAAAGCAATCAACTAGGTGTTTAACCTAGTCACATCATAAATTTAGGTCTGCAAAGGGCAACATTTAATAAATCAAGAATAAAGCGCATGAAGGAAAATGCGAATGCATAAAGGAAAAATGCAAAAAAATAAAAAATACCTCCAGAAGATACGTGGATCCACTAAAAGTCTATCGGCAGCACCGGATGAATGCATAAAGGGAGTAATAAAGGGTCACCAAAGTGAGGCTGCAGCCCCAATCATAAAGACGAATGTTCAAAAACACCAAAAAAATGGTAAAAATATAAATGGATGACATCACCACTAGAAAACCTCCCAACACCAATAGAATAAATAGATGGGCCATTTCACGCACCTATTGCCCATCACTGTCATAGATCATTCTCCTCAACAATAACTCCCTCAACAAAGATAAATAGAGAGAGTCCCAAGAAACCACCCTCTCCTTATCACCTAATGCCACCGCCACCACCTCCGGCGTCACCCTCAATGTCCTATTTACCTCAATGTGCAAACCATCATAGTCCAGCCCTAGCAGTTACTGCACATCAATGGGAGTCACCATCATAGTCCAGCCCTATTTACCTCCTGAAGTCGGCTGATGACACCATCCAGTGCACCATAGGTGGCAGATGCTCCCAAATATCCCTAAGCCCCATTGTCCCTCTGGCATGTATAGTTGACATGGAGACGTCAGACTATCGAAGAAATAAAGAAAACCATTGTCAAATTCATGAATTAAAGCAATCTCGTCAAGAAAAAAGTAAGAGAATACCAATGGTCATTCAATTACATAGATGCCAGGGTTCACCACCCTAAAAGATGATGCAAGGACTCACACAGAAGAGTTTGATTATCTACCACCGGCTCGAATAAGTCAAATGAGTTTTCACTGCCTAGTGCAAGGGGTACCCTAGCCTTTAACTCCAACCCTGCCCAATCGTCGACATTACACCATGCCATGTGAGCAGCGTTGCTTATGAAATTGACCAATTTAGACGTTAGAATGATTTACAAAAGTTAATTGTAGAAGTAGGGAAGCCATAAAGCTGTGAAAAATGAGGAGAATCCGCCCCCTTTTTTATAGAAGGCTAGGGGGGATGCCGATTGGCATCTCCCTGCCACCCACCGATCGGCATTCACCCTCCACCTACTCAAGGTAGCCCAAAAGACTGCTCCACTACTGTTTGGCACCCCTCCATCTATGCCAATTAGCACCCTCCCATCTATGCCGATCGGCACCCCCTTTAATGTTTCGTACAAAAATTCAAAAAAAAAATACTAGAAATCATGAAAAATCATCGAAAAAATTACTAAAATTACCAAATTAATTTTAGAACCTTTTTCACCAAGAAAAACGTTGTTTTTTTACATCCCTAGAAAAATTCCAAAAAATAATTCTCCTTGGCAATATCGATAGAGGACACTCCAAAATTCTAAAAATTCCCCAGCTAAAAAAATCCTCGGATCATTCCTTCTTCCCCATCGAAACCTAAAATCAAATGCTTCACCAAATCCCCATAGAAGGATTACACATCTCCAGTGGAGTCCCCAAACTTCCCAAAGGAAACATAAGCCAACAGAATTGGCTTCGACCCTCAGAATTGGTCACCCCAAACTTAAGCCCGCATAATTGGCTTTGACCCTCAGCATTGGTCACCCTAACTTAAGCTCCCAGAATTGGCTTCTACCCTCAGAATTGGTCGCTTTTACGTAAGCCCACAAAATTGGCTTTGACCCTCAAAATTTGTCACCCTATCTTAAGCACTTAGAATTGGCTTTGACCTGAAGAATTGGTCATCTCTACCTTAAGACTGAAGAATTGGCTTTGACTCGCATAATTGGTCGCTTCTACTTAAGCCCATAGAATTTGCTTTGACCCAAAGAATTGATCACCCCTAACTTAAGCCCGCAGAATTGGCTGACCTGTAGAATTGTTCATCTCTACTTAAGCCCGCAAAATTGGGTTTAACCCTCAGAATTGGTCACCCATATCTTAAGCCCTTGGAATTGGCTTTGACCCGCAGAATTGGTCACCTCCAACTTAAGCCGACATAATTGGCTTTGACCCACAAAATTGGTCATCGCTACTTAAGCCTGCAAAATTGGATTTAACCCTCAGAATTGGACACCCCTAACTTAAATCCTCAGAATTATCTTTGACCCTCATAATTTGTCACCCCTATCTGAAGCCCTAAGAATTGCCTTTGACCCGCAGAATTGGTCCTCTCTACCTTAAGACCATATAATTGTCTTTGACCCTCAAAATTGGTCACCCCTATCTTAAGACCTCAAAATTGGTCACATTAACTTAAGCCCGCAGAATTGGCTTCGACCCTCAGAATTGGTCACTTCTACTTAAGCTCGCAGAATTGGCTATGACCCTCAAAATTGGTCACCCATATCTTAAGCCCTCAGAATTGGCTTTGACCTACAGAACCGACCGCTTCTACTTAGCCCGTACAAATGGCTTTGACCCAGAGAATTGGTCATCTCGAGCTTAAGCCCACAAAATTGGCTTTGACCCACAGAATTTTTCATCTGTACCTTAAGCCCATAGAATTTATTTTTATACACAAAATTGGTCGCTTTTAACTTAAGGCAATATAATTGGCTTTGACCCACAGAATTGGTCACCCCTAACTTAAGCCTGCAAAATTGGATTTGACCCCCATAATTGGTCATCTCTACTTAAGCTTGTAGAATTGGTCACCCTAAATAATCCCTCAGAATTGGCTTCAACCCTCAGAATGGTCATTTCTACTTAAGCCCGCAGAATTGGCTTTGACTCGCAGAATTGGTCATAAGTATTTTAAGTCCGTAGAATTGGCTTCGAGCCGCATAATTAGTCGCTATAATTTAGATCCTCAGAACTAACTCTGGCCCGCAGAATTGGTCACCTCCCTACTCAACATCTCCTTTAGGTCCTCACAATCGGCCACCCCAACATCACCTTAGGTCCTCAGCATCAACCTCAACCCTCTGAATCGGTCATCCTCATCCCTTAGGTCCACCGAATCGACCTCTATCATGTGGTATCTATTTAAAGACTATCACTTGTTCCAAGCTCACCCAATGAGGAGTTGTATAGATACCACATTATAAGACTCCGTAAGTCTCCCCTTAGGTCCCTATCACCTCCCCATATCACTGCAAACCCTAGGTCACACTCTGAGTACCGATCTAGAGGCTATTAGGAATCCTGGGCCTCATTTAACTCTGTTAAATTCTATCATAATGTATAACTCTCTTTGAATATTTAAAGGGATTTGAATACCCTTTACAACGGTCCCCCTCGTACGTGAATTGACATAACGGTTTGGACGAACGAACCATTTTACTACAAAAAATTGATCCGGAGGCCACTGCGCACTCCCGTGCCCTGAATTTACCCCAGTCAACTTCACCTTCATATCAAAATCTCTTTTATTACTCAAAAGTCACTAAAACCCCTTTCCAACTGTCTTAACCATGTGTGAAACATCATAATCGTTTGGACGAACGATCAATTTCCCCCTGAAAATTGATCCGAAGGCCATCGGGCGCTCCCGGGATCCGTTTGACAAAAGTTAACTCTTAAGCTTGAATGATACTGAATATATATCCTAAGGGAACTGGATACCCTTTCCAACGGTCCACCCCATAGGCGATTCTGACCTACGGTACGGTAGAATGATCCATTTTACTTCGAGAGGTCCCTGAGAGCTTCCAGGCACCGGTTCACCATAGTCAACCTTCCTAACCGAGCGAAACTCTTTGTAATGTCAAAGTACATCTCCTAACATTTCTAATGGTCCACTCCATGTGAGATTCTAACTTACCATATGGAACAACGATCCATTTTAGTTCGATGGTCTCCTGTCCGAAAGATCGACGTGCGTTTTCGAGCCACATTTGACCCAAAGTCAACTCCGAACCTGGGAGTGGTCCCAAGGACTCTTGAATGTCTGTGAAGTAAATTTGTAATGGTATGACCCGTGCAGAATTCAAATAAATGGTTTGGGTTCTACGATTATTTTTCCAAAAAACAATGTAGGAGACTGCCAATTGGCAGGTCTAGATCCCTGCTAATTGTCATAGTGTCAAGGATTACCTGTCGATAGGCACTCCATGGGGTAGGCCAATCAGAACCCCCCTTCGCCTTATAAATCCATGACCTGACTTCCAAGGCCCATAAGAGATCCATCAGGATCTGTGATCTCAGCAACATTCCCTTAAAATCATTAAAGTTCCTAATGTGAAGTTCCATTGAAGCTTATATTCCCATCTTTTTCATACCCAATTTGTCAAAATATCCTTCTCATTCATCAACATTCATCAACACTCAAGGTATTTCATCCAAGATCAAAGATCAAGCTTTAAAGAAGGTCCAATTACTTCCCACTCTTTAAATTCCTTGTTTTTGAATAATATACATTAGGTTCATAATTTAGCACCTCCCCATCTCACAGCAAACCCTAGGTCGCACTCCCTGTACCGATCTAGAGGCCATCGGGCGCCCTCGGGCCCCGTTTAACTTTAGTTAACACAATCATTAGAGCTAAAGCTCTTTGAATCTTTGAAGGGCTCCGAATAACCTATCCAATGATCCACCTCATGCAAGAATTTGCATAACAGTTCGGATGAACCATTTTACTATCGAAAATCGATTTAAAGGCCATCGAGCACTCCCGATCCTCGAATTGATGCTAATCAACTTCACCATCAGAGAAAAAGATATTTGAATCTTCAAACAGTACTGAAACCACTTTCCAACGATCTGCCCCGTGCAAGAAATGACATAATCATTAGGACAAATGATCAATTTGGTTTGCCTAATGATTATGCCATTTAGCACTTGGGGCACACCGTTAGACAGTAGTTTCTTTACCGTTTGAAGATTCAAAGAGATTTATCTCTAACGGTGAAGTTGATTGGTGTCAATTCAACTCCAGAGAGTGCCCGGTGGGCTCCAAATCGATTTTTGATAATAAAATGGTTCATTCATCCGAACCGTTATGCAGATTCATGCATGCGGTGGATAGTTGGAAAGGGTATTCAGAGCCCTTCAAAGATTGAAAGAGATTTTTCTATGATAATATACTTAACAGAAGTCAAATGGGGATCGGTGGCGCTCGATGGCCTCTAGATTTATACTCGGAGTGCGACATAGGGTTTCTAGTGAGACGTGGAGATGCTAGATTATGAATCTAATGTATATTACGAAAAAACAAGGAATTTAAAGAGAGAGGTAAGGAATTGGACCTTCTTTGACACTTAATCTTTGATCTTGGATGAACCTCCTTGAGTGTTGATGAAGGTTGATGAATGGGAAGGACATTTTGAAAAATTGGGTATGAAAAAAATGGGAATGTAAGCTTGAATGGAACTTCACATGAGGAACTTTACTGATTTTTAGGGAATGTTGCTGAGATCAGAGATGCTGATGGGTCTCTTATGTGCCTTGGGAGTGAGGTCATGGATTTATAAGGCCAGGGGAGGGAATTGGCCTACCCTAGGGAGTTCATTTCGGCAGTTAGTCCTCGACACTATGCTGATAAGCAGGGATCTGGACCTGCCAATTGACTCTCTCGTGTAATTTTTTTTGGAAAAATGGTCATAGAACCTGAGATGTTGATCCGAATTCTGCACGGGGCATACCATTATAAATTTACTTCAGAGAACTTTAAGAGTCCTTTAAACCGCTCCCAGGTTTGGGAATTGACTTTGGGTCAAATATAGCTCGAAAGAGCACGTCGAACTTTCGGACGGGAGGTCGTCAAATGGAAACAAATCGTTCATCCATACAGTAAGTCCTAATCTCGCATGGGGTGGACCGTTGGAAAGTTTAGGATATTTACTTTGACATTACAAAGAGTTTTGCGCGGTTCGAAAGGTTAACCATGGTCAACCGAGGCCTAAAAGCGCTCGGGGACCTCTCAGAGTAAAACGAATCATTCTACCATACCATAGGTCATAATCGTGCATGGGGTAGACCTTTGGAAAGGGTACTAAGTGTCCTTAGGATATTCGTTCAGTCTCATTCAAGATGAAGAGTTGACTTTTGTCAAACGGAGCCCAGGAGCTCTTGGTGGCCTTCAAATCGATTTTCGGGGGAAAATTGATCGTTCATTCGAACAGTTATGATGTTTTGTGCATGGGAAGGAACATTGGAAAGGGTTTTTAGTTCCCTTTTAGTAATCAAATAGATTTTTATCTCAAATTGAAGTTTATTGGTGTCAATTCTGTGTTTGGAAGTACCCGATGGCGTCCGAATTGATTTTTTATAGTAAAATTATCCGTTTGTTCGAACCGTTATGCTAATTCAGGCACGAGGAGGACTGTTGGAAAGGGTATTCAAATCCATTTAAAGATTCAAAGGGATTTTGTTCTTACGATAGAGTTGATCGAAATCAAATGAGTCTCGGGGGCTCTCGATGACCTCTAGATCTGTACTCAGAGTGCGACCTCGGGTTTATAGTGAGATGGGGAGGTGATAGGGACCTAAGGGGAGACTTAGGTGGTCCTAGAATGTGGTGTCTACACAACCCCTCTTTGTATGCTTTTGGAACAAGTGATAGTCGTCAAATATACACCACATGATAGAGGTCGGTTCTATGGACCTAAGGGATGAGGTTGACCGATTCAGAGGGTTGAGGTAGATGCTGAGACCTGAGGTGATGTTGGGGAGGGCGACAGGAGCATGTTTTACTGTTATAAAAAATTAATGGCGGTGATCAAATTATCTGGGGGCGATCTAAGGGTGTGGGTATTTTCCATGTCACAATTTATGCACTGTGATATGGCAAGTGAGGCATAATAATTCTTGAACATACCTTGGTCCCCGTATCCTTATTTTATAATGAACCTAAAACCTTACCCTCTCCTTATTTTCCCCTATCCCAAATCCGCCTCATCAACCCTTCATTTGTTGCCTCTCTCTATCACAAAATATATTTAATCTCCTAATTTTTATGATCTCCTATTTTTCTTTTGTTGATCTAAAAATTATGGTTTCATTTTGATTTTACCCATCCATCTCCCCCCTCTCACACACAATAAATGTAATCTCCCCCACATTCTCACAATACAAACACAGACACACACACACACACACATACACACTCTTATTTTCATGATTTTTGAATTGTTTTGGTCATTTCTTTTGTTGATCTGAAAATATGGGATAGTTTAGGGCTTCATATTGATTTTGGTTAAGATCTATTTCAAATTTTAGATCTGTTTACATGTATGCTTTGGTTTGGGGATCTAATTAATTTTTGGGTTTTGTTATTTATGTTTTCTTTTGCAGGTGACCTGATTTGAGTCATTATTTCCCAAACAGGTGTATGAGTTTAGTTTTATTTGAGTCATTATTTGTGTAATTTATTTTAGTGATGTTAAATGTTGTCTGTAAATTTCATGTTTGGCATGAACAATTTCATATTTTGTTTTGTTTTATTGAACTCCTCGATTATAGATAATGTGTATTAGTTCATGGATGTGAAGCAATATATGCATATTTTTTGTTGGATTTTATTTCCTAAAAATGGATGTATTGGTGCTAATTTTAGGTGATGCACCGATGTCTCAGTTTTACTACTTGACCTAAGGTGATTTAGGAAGACATTAGGTATCGCTACATTATGTTTGATAAATTG
The DNA here is from genome assembly GCA_949130495.1 of Sambucus nigra. Taxonomy (NCBI): domain Eukaryota; kingdom Viridiplantae; phylum Streptophyta; class Magnoliopsida; order Dipsacales; family Adoxaceae; genus Sambucus; species Sambucus nigra. Next base: position 371,438,302 of record OX422212.1, read on the forward strand.
ACCATCAGGGTCTTTAACTTTATTAGAGTCTTCTTTGCATGATTCTAAAATCAATGCACAATATGTTGGGGGGAAAATTACTCTGCGAATATGAATTTTGTGTGTATGGGTATGACAAAAATCAATTGAAATTCTTATTTACCCTTGTTGTATGTTTCTTACCATATTGTTTGAAATAAAATATAATTTCTTTCTGATATTTGGTTGAAACTTGGGTTTCGTTCAAACCTTATTTTAAGTAATTTGTTAATTTATTTAGCAACTTCCTCCATCCAAAGCACAGTTCTATTGATTAATTTTTTGAGATTTTAAGATGGGATCCGTGGTGTTTTATATCTTGGCTAACCGTATATAACATTTTTATTGATCTAGGTGGGTGTGGTTGATCCAAGAAAGGACATGAGGACAACACCTGTTTGTTTAAAGTCCCCAAACAAAATTCACAAAGCAAGCAATTGAAAACTGCCTTTATTGAGAAGAAAAAGTCTATTAATGAAAACATGCATTATGTGTACCATTTTTTAAATATGATTTAGCCCAAAGTTTATACATACATAGCCTATCATGAGATTAAATGATTGTGTTTGCCTTAAATTATATTTTTAGGGGCTATGTATATGCAGGTGCTTGGTTTAAACCTCTGGTGAGGTGGTAATTGGCTTTACTAAAACATTTGGGAAGAATGTTTTCTTAGAACCAGTTACTCCCCAAACCTTTAACGTTCCTCTTCTTTCAAACGACCACGACTCAAAAGTTAATCGGGGCACCCACAATGCCCGCCGTTCAAGAAGTTTATATATGATCCTCGCTTCCCCGACTCACACTATTAACCATCATTGGAGAAAGTTTGATAATGCCATTATGTGCCCTATTTTTTTTTGGGGGTGGTGGTGGTGGTGGTGGTGGTGGTGGTGGTGGTGGTGTTTGGGGGGCAGGTCGAGTCATACCCTACGTTCCCCGATCACCCACTGCCCGTGTTCATTTCCATTGAGATTCAATTATTTGGGATGCGGAATCATATTTTGGTATTGAATATTATTTGTTTATTACCTTTAGTCCTTTATTTCATTCATTTATATTTTGCCCCTAATATATGATTGATATTATAGGTATTACGTGCTTGAAACTAGTCATGAACACGAATTACCTGATTGAGGTATACTTGTTTGTCATGGGTGCAAAAACATGTTGGTTTCTTCAATCTTTTATCTTATGATGGTGACCAACCGGGTACTGTGCACAAGTGGGTTTACTAAAACTCTGTACGAATTGACCAAAGTCTATAATCTATTTATTTTTATATACTAAGGGTTTGTGTTGGTTTCTTTTTATGATTGATGTTTTTATGTTGAAATCTTCATCTCTCGGTTGATGTGTTTTTTTATTTTTGTTTGGGTGTTCAAGCAGGGGTGAGTTTGAGACAGACCGTGAATTTAAGAAAGAGAATCGTGGTTCACATTCGGTAGTGCATTCATCAAAATAATGTACCACCTCCACTTTTTATCGGTGAAGGTATCTCCCCCCGATTTTTTCTCATTACAACACAATTATTTTGCCATTTCCTGATTCAGTTTGTTTATATAAAAGACTACTGTTGTTGTTGATGTTCAGTTATGTTATACACTGTGCTACTGCTACTGTTCGGTTATGTCATTATATAAGTTTTATAATATTATAGATTCTCAAAATGTATTTTACGTATCTTCTTCTGACCCTTGACACATAGTCCATTTTCGGATGCATTATTTTCCTCTGTAATTAGTAATGTGATAAAAATAATGTCAAAATAGGGCTATGACCTATTTTAATCATTAATGGGTATATCTTTCGTTTTAGTTTGTTCTAAGTCTGGATACATATACTCTGTAACAGTTAGCAATTGTAAAATGCATATGTTGTAAAATATTGTAAAATGCCATAAAATTCCTACAAATCATTATTTTGTGGGTTATATATACTATGCGCTTGGTAGCAATTTTATAAGGATTTCATGGGTTTTTTTATTTTATTTTGGGATACATAATTTATATGTATTATTTTCAAGTAAAACATGTATTCCGTCATAAATAATATATATATGCATTCTTTTCAATTAGTTGCTGCTGCCACTGATGTAGAATAGGTATTATGTCAAGTATAACTCCTCCCTTAAAGAGACATAAGCCATAATAACGATAACAAGGGTCTGAATAGGTTAATGTAGTTCCCTATTTAAGAATTGTTGTGAGGACTCTTTTCATTGCAAGGGTGATTTTTTATTAATAATAATATTCTTTGATATTGGGATTGATTTGATTTTTATTTTAGCAGTGTCGTTCATTTGCTAACCAACAGGTTGTCATTGTTTTACGTGAAATATATATTGGTAGGTTTGGGAGATTATATATTCGAAGGATGGTTTAGTTATGGAGTTTGTGAAAGTTATGCAGCGTAAAGGGCACAAGATTATTTTATTTTCCATGAGCAAACTATAACACTTTCATTCTTCACCTTATGTGTTTTTTATTGAACTTTTATTGTGGATTGATTAGTCTTGGTTCCTCAACTGCAAAGTAGGGTGTTGTTTGAAGAAGTTTTGTTGGTTGATAATTATTGAATGGTTTTATAAGTTATTATTATTCAAGTTCATATAGAAAAATTTACAGTTGTAGCATATTGATTCAATTTCTCTCTTTTTTGACCTGATTACTACCTATCTTTAATGAAACTTCATTTTTGTATAATTGAAAAAGGCCTACACTTCATTTGTGTGTAATTTTTTTGCCAAATCCTATTTCGATTAGGGACGGACATTCTTCAGTCACAGGAAGGGGGAATGAGCTACAATTATGACAGAAGTGACGACCATGGTGACAAAGAGGGGAACTGGAATACGAATTGAAAAACAATCGTAGCCAAAATGACAAGTCAAGCAAAAGGCCGGACCGATTGACTTCAAGTGAGAATCGAGCTGAAAGGTCCTACAAGAGTGTGTTCAGGTCAATTGTTATATGTGTTGTTTACTGTTTATCCTTAATCAAGTGCATAATCTATCTTTTGATTCAAATGGAATCAGTGGCCAAAGTTACGTTGTGTTTATTGTTTTTTGGATCGGTTATATAAGTGTCATTTTTTCTATTCGCTTGTTTTTAAATCAACTATATGGAAGGAAATTAGGTGCCCTATTTTTGTATGCATATATGTGATATGTATGCAACATATATTCATACAACATCATATATGCAACTGTTATATGCATATATGTTGCATATACGCACAGCCCTAAAGCAACCCCCTCTCCCCATCGCCTCCCCCTCTCCCCGGTTCCTCTGTGACCTGCAACCAACCACCATCCTCTCCTCCAACCTTTTCTCCCCACTATAAATAAGTACAAATTAGGGTACCTTCACTAGCATCTCCTTAATGGGACTTTGGGATTTAATATGGTTGGGTCTCATGTTTTACAGACCACACTAAATGCAAAATGCTTTGTTAAGTTATAGAAAAATATTTGACTAATTAGTACATATATGCATATTTTAAGTTGTGTATTCTCTTTTTCTTTTCAAATTTCGAATACTTTTCTTCGTGCTTGATTGTTGGGGTTTATATCCATGAATTAATAATATAAAGTATAGTGATTAGTGTACAGAGATTAGTTCAGGTGTGTGAAAGAGTTTGGTAAAATGTGTTCCATTTGTTAATTCATTAGTTCAATTCTTGATAAATTGCAACTTACATATGACTGACAGAGAGGACTTGTCGTTGATATTTCTGCTATGCTAACATAGTCTTACTAGTGGTTATACCTTCTCTTGTGTCACTTCATGAGTATGGATATGGGTGATATAGATTTTAATTTAACAATTTTCTTACATGTTACATCTTTTTTTCTAATGTACAGGTAGGTACACACTGTCTCGAGGTACTTTTCACAGACACAGCCTGATAGTTCAAGTGTTTCGGTAATATTTAAAAAAAATTAATTTAGTTTCTATTCATCTATTATTCTTTTAGGTTTCCATTGAGTTTGTTGTATAGGAACTTTTTGTCCAGCGGTGTTGAAACTTCACTTTCGTTGTGTTTTAATATTTTTGTTGTAGGATCCTAATGTGAAATCAACATTACTTTAATGGGATTACCCAAGCGAAGAAATTAGTTATTTATATGTACAATAGAGTTTTTCAAGTAGGGGTGATGTAGATTAATAGTTTAGTATAACTTTTTCCTCGTGAAAATGACTGTTAGTTTTCAAATTTGATATACGTGTGATTTTTTTGGAAGTTTGTTTCGTAAAAAGTATTTTTTAGATTAATTTCAGCGCTTTGAATATTATTTTATTGGGTTTTCCTTGAGCAGGGTGGATAGTCCAATAAACAAGGAAGATTATGTCCATTTTTATAAGAAATTGACACTTTGTTTATTTAAGGCACAATGTGAATTTGATTGATGAATATTATATATTTCATGTTATATGTGAATTTAGACTATTTGCATGTTGTTGGACAATTTTTTATTTGCTAAGAAGGGTGGATAGTCCTATAACCAAAAGCGATTATGGCCAATTTTGTAAAAATTACACTTTGTTTTGTTAGGGAACAATATTTTCGTTGTTTTACAATTATGTACTATTTTTGTCGTTTTACGATTATGTGCTTTTCAAATTTTTTCCATTTCGCATTTACATAATTTGAAAATTTTCGTCGTTCCTTTAGGCACGGGCATTTCTCTCTCTCCCTCTCTCTCTCTCTCTCTCTCTCTATATATATATATATATATATATATATATATATATATCATGCTAGTTTGCATTTCATCCAACACATATTGTCGTTTCCTAATAACGATCAATATATTGATAAAAGCAAAAATCATATTTTCTATATATGTCATTTTGGGAACATTCTTATGAATGACTTCACTCTACCTTGTCCATGGTATGAGTTGAATGATTCACATCTCCATTATAAAAACATGCACACACACTTCACGGGGATGTAAAGGAAAATAATAGCACTAGACTATAAGAGACCGAAAGAGCAGCATGGGTGCCTAACACCTTCCCATTCCATAACTTAGCCCCGAACCTTCAAACTATTGGTTTTGTATGAATCAGTTTGTCCCTGATGCCACTCTCTCGAACTGGAAACATGTTCTTTTTCTTGTTTTGTGTAACATAGGATGGCCACTCCATCTCTTCATATTTACCCCCACAGTGATGATAGCCGAAGCACCTTTCAAAGAGGGGTGCGAGACCGCGACGCAGTATTTTTGCGGGATCCTCCCCTGATGTCGCCCGGGATGGACATAAACGGCATAACAAGAAATTTTATATTACACAAACTCTAACATAAAGATTATTTCTACTTTCTCTCTAAATTGTTGAAGTCCTTACTTATCCTCTCTCAAAGAATAACTTCTTTCAAGAGTGTTCATTCCTTTATTTATAATAGAAAAGTTGTATAAAATCATTAGCTTCTCATTCTTGTAATCAAAATCTCATTATTATAAAGAAAAAGTTTGTTTTGTCTCTATTCTTGGTCATGAAATATTATTATCGAGAAGTGATTCCTCACCCATTCAAGACATATATACACCCTAGTATTACTACGCTTTTATATTTGACCACTCCATTGGGGAGGTATGCTTGCTACTATGTATATAGAAGGTCCTAATATTTCTAAATAGCTCATCTTGAAAGACATTCCGGAGGAAATGGATGCTGAAGTGAGAAAACTACTAATGAAGATGTCAGGGTTACCTAAACTCGAGGGCTTGGTCCATTCATAGGCCACGCGAACAACTCACACGATGCTCCACAACTGACATGGATGAATTTTATGAGGTTATTATTTGATTTTATAAAGAAACATAATGTAGATTTGGTCATTTTAGGCCAAGTCTATGCCAGTCTAATGGTGTCTCCTACTAGAGGAGCAATTGCGTTAGAGGTGGCATCGATGAAATAAGCAGTGGCCGAGTAAACCCCTACTCATGTTGCATCCACCGTGGAAAATAAAGTTGAGGTGAAGGTGTGAAATTTAAAGACAGTTACTCTAGAAGAAGTGAATAATCTCCTCTCACACAAATCGACCAAGCGTCCTCTCTTGTATGAGGAATTGAAAAACCCCTAATCAGATAATATACCTTATCTAGAAGGATATATTCCACTAAAATTTATCAAGTTTACTGGAAAATGAGAGAATCCTAAACAGAATGTCTAGAGGTTTATGGATTACTTCTATGTGTAATATAATTATAAGAACCTAAGGCTGAGGGATTTCTTAAATTACCTCACAGGGAAGGCTTACTTATGGTATTCTCAATTGGCACCAAATAGCATTCTCTCCTCGAAATAAATCCATAGGAAGTTCCTCCTGAATTTTTTTATAGTTGAGGATGAGTTTACTATGAGGCATTTGGATCAGGAAGTACATAATCCCAGTAAGGAGTTGATGAAGTAAATCAAGAATTTAAGAAAGAGATCTCTAGACCTTTACGGTAAGGCAACACATGCCAAGTAGCTATAAATTTTCTTAAAAGGTTTTCTTGAGGAGTACAAAATCCATTTGATCAACGAAATACGAGATGATACATTCAAGGAGTTTACTCAATCAGTAAGGAACATTGTGATGATCATAAGACCAAAGAACTAGAGTTGGAGGGTCCGTGTAGTTTCTTCGGCAGGAAGGTTTCAAGTCACTTGGCAACAAGCTGTCAATTATGTGGACAATATCGCTAAGTGAAAGAAAATGGCCAAGAAACATAAAAAAATGGCACTCTAGGGAGAAGAATATTTGGAAATGACTTCCCTCCACTATTTTCATGTAGTGTGGAGGAATTTATGGACTGGTATTAAACATTGGAATGAAGAGGAGTCGCGGGACCACCCAAATTGAGGAGTACATCACCCAAGAATAAACAAGGCAAATGCATAGTTTTACGAGTTACAACAAAGACTTCAACACTCGACTAAAGATTAATATTATCTGCGTAAGATAATAAATGAATAATTATCTAGCGTAACTCTTCAAATTACCTCTCTAAATGTAAATGAGAACCCATTGTTGTCCCACCAATATAGGTCTACAGATATGGTTGTGTCTCATGACATAGAGGAAATGATGGAGTCTAAAGAATGGGTGAATAATAACAAAGTATTTGGTGATTTCATGCTCAGTTTAGCCAATGCTGACTGTACATGTGATTAGGATGAGGACCTGGAGATTAAAGATGGGAATGTTAGTGTAATGATCGTACCAGATAAAGGTGGAACCTCAGAGGTAGAGTATGTCTTCAATGTGAAAACATACAATGGGTAAATAGACTTACAATCCGGGATGATTGCAAAACTCCAAATGTTCAAATGTTTTTTTTATCAAATTCAAGTTAAGTCTGAGACTATGGTAACTACGAAGAAAATTCTCGAAGTTGTATAAGATAGGGGGACACATCGATGAACTAGCATGGACCTATTAGAAGGCTCATCAAAAGGTGCATGTCAGAAATGGGTTTTTCAAAAGCAGACAATCGGTACCATTGTTTCATAATAGACGTTTGTATGTAACTTCCTTAGTGAATGGGAATGGTTACCAACAAGAACTGCTAGATTGAGGGGAATTAATAATTATTATTCCCATAAGAATTCTTTATGAAATGGGTATCTCAGAGGACATGATTGTACCAGTCGGCTTGGTAATCTTAGGCTTTGATAGTGCATGAATGGAGTTGAATGGATATGTAAATGCGGGGGTTATTGTGGGAAAGTTCATTCCCACATAAAATTTACTGTCATCAATGCATGAACGATTTACTAGTTAATGATAGGAAGGTTTTGGATGCATACCCATGACATAATGCCTTCCACATTTCACTTGTGCAGGAAAGCCAATATTCGTGGAACAAAAACTATGAGCAAGTAAATTATAAGTCCTTTTTCGATGGAAGAATCTCACCTGGGTGATGAGACATTTTACATTGAGCTCAATGAATAAAGAAACTCCCGTTTGACTCCAGGAGTTATGGAACCTAAACTAGTTCATGAGGGTGGGAACTTAAGAAAATTTGTTCACGGCTAATTGGGTCCACAAGTGAAAACTATTAAGGAGAAAGGGAAAAGTAAGATGAAAAAGAATTATATGCCATCTCGAGCTTGCATGAAAGTGGTTTTGCATAATGGCAAAGTGATTTACCATACGTAACGGTGTGCGCGGGCGGCATTCGAGGAAGAGAGCATTGACCCAATGCCAAAATTCTTTGTAATCGATGATTCTCATATGGTTAGTGTGTTAAAGAACTAGAGTATGATTCATAGTTCAAGCATGATAGGTCAAGTCAAAAGATAGATGAGTTGAACATAAGGGAAGGAGGTGTCCATGAGTGACCCATTTTATATCTAAAGGTTTAAACCCAAAACAAAAGAAGCATTATCAACCTGATCATGAAATTCATAAATGTGTTTGCATGAAAATATACAAAAATATTGGGCAGTAAACCTGAGGTAAGTTCTCACAAGTTGAATATTTTGCCTAATGCTTGGCATGTGAGATGGGTTGCTTGCCCTTATAAGGCTAAATTAGACATGAAGATAATGGCAAAGGCGGAGAAACAACTCGCAGTAGGATTCATTTATACCATCAAATATCCTATTTATCTCTTGAGCAATTTTCCTGTGGCTAAGAAGGATAAGAAGCAAATCAGGATCTATATGGATTTTAGAGACATGAAATGCACATGTCCAAAGGATGAATTTTCGTTGTTGAGCATTGATAGTTTAGTGGACGCAACAGTTGGGCATGAAATGTATAGTTTCATGGCTAGGTGTGTTGCATATAATCAAATCAAAATGGATCCATCGGATGCGTAAAAAATAACTTTTCAAACTACTCTTAAATACTTTCACTATACAATCATGTTGTTAAGATTGAAAAATGTCGGGGCAACATATCAGTAGACGATTATGGTTGAGACACCCTTTATATTTTTAATTATTATAAAATTTATATTTTTTAAAATTAAATAGCTTTTTAAATAATTAAATATCATCCTTAACATGTAAGGAGAGCCAATGAATGTAGATAAATCAAAGTGAAGAACGACATGAGAAATGATCAAATACTGACATATAATGAATAAGAGTTAATTACATCATCCAGTAAAATTCATCCATATATTTCACTCCAATTAAATTTATCTTTTACAGCTGAGTATAACTACAAAGAATAAAGTAAACCTCACATCTCTTATAATAAATGAATTAATTTAAAACTAGGCACAACTCCTACATTTTTAAAGCTCGGTGATGAATGAAATGAAAGAGAGAGTGCTCGAGTAAGAAACCAGAGCGGGTGCACGAGAACATCTACAGTAACATCATAAGTGAGCCTACCGCAACACAATAGTAGCTATGCACTCAAGTAATAAAACTATCAAACGTGAAAGTATATAATAAACTCTATAGTTATTAGATTAATTATTATCCATGAAAATCTAGTATTACATATATTAGTGAATCTTTCTAGTTGTCCATATCGAGTATGCCAAAACCATGTCTCGGAGGAAAGCCATGAAATATTATTTGTTAATTCAAAATAGTCCCATCTTGTGCATCCTAATGGTATTCAAAGGATTTCTGTTAATCACTAGACTTCCCCTTTATGCATAAGATTAATAACATATATACTATCCACAAAATCTAACTCAATATTTCGTTTTAGCCTACAACATGTAGAGTATTATTATTTTTAATCACTGCATTTTAAAACCCCCTTGATTTTCCATATGAGTGGAATTTACTAAGTGATAGTTTACATTAAAATTATCATATAGATTCTCAAAGTTTAACTAAATTACAAAACCCCACTAGGGCTATTCACACGAGTATAAAATGTAGTCATGCACACGGTAAAAACTTTGTCTATTCGTATACATCCATTCGCATAACAAAAAATATGTTTGTTACCATGGTGCACATAAACAAAAGTTGCCCGGAAACATATATATACACCCCCTCTCCCAAGACCACAATTCAAATCACTATTTTCTTCTTAAAACGAAGTTACATACCCCAATACCCTCCAAACATTGTATATGATAGTTATTAAAATCCATCCTAACCTAAAATTTTCGCTCTCGCATACTAAATTGTAAGATTTAGACATATAATTCCATAGCCAATTTGTACATTAATATTTCAAGGGCGATATACCAATAAATGTAAGCGAGTAATCTAGCACATGATTTCATTTATGTAGGAATATTAAAGCAAGCATATACAATTATCTAACTTAATTCAATTCAAATAATTTACTCTAAACATAAAATTTTAAGAATTGAGTTCATTCATCAGTGTTCAAACATCACTAATTTTTAATACATACAATAACCCTAGTTATGTCTACACAATTTTTATAATTTATAAAGTTATATTTAGGTAAAAATCATTATTTACATCATGAAATGAGAGAGTATAATTATATTGCCTTGAATAATGAATACTAAATCCCATATGAAAGATATACGAAGTCTCTTAGAAAATCCCTTGCAATCTCTCGTCTAAAAATCCCCAATTGTTGTAAAGAACATCCCAGTGATGTAAGAAGGAACTCCCTTGAGAAAATTAGTTTAATTTGTGTTCCAAAAGTTGTCTGGCTTTTGTTTCTAATAGAAAATAGATAATTTGTGGATTGGGAGTTGGATTGTGGGTTTAAGAGGCAATAAGTTTCACTAAGGTTTTTATATTAATTCAATTCTTCTTATGCTTTTACACTTTTTTCCTTAACCCTAGCTTCCTCTTCAAATATAAAGCAATTCCCTTATTAATCTTATCAACCCAACTAATTAAATTACTGATTTCTAAATAATCTTAAACATTTTAAATTACATTATTTTTATCATAAATAAAACTTAAATTCCAAATAACTTTGAAAGTTTCTTATAAAACTTTATTTTCTAAAATTCAATTTTCACATAGAATGCCTATTTAAAATTCCCCTAAAAATTTATAAACATCCAACTAAATCCCACAAATCTGAATTAATTAATTATTTTAACTATTTAAATTATTTTAAATTTACGGGGTCTTACAATGAGCATATTTCATGAAATATTGGAGTTCTGTGTTGTAAGGACATGTTTTATAAATGTCCGTATCGAATCAGGAAATTTTTTTATTGTCCTAAATCACTGTTAGTATGTCATATACCGTTACATCTCGGCACATCTTCACACGTTCTACCTTGACTTCCTCCATCATCTGAATCCTCATCAACACCCACCCAGCATTGACAACGTGCGTTGTGCATCTTCAACCGACTCTATTCCCACTAACTCCACTCCACTACGCTAAAAGGTAAAATGTTTAATTTGAGGTTTTAATGTTCATGTATTTATTTTGGCTATTTTTATAACATGTGTTTTATCAAAATTGAGGGATTTTTCTGGTAAAAATATATTTTTTAAAACCTGTAGGTGAGACTTTTTAAAGAAATATTTTTCACACATATCGTTCAAATGACATAGCAATGTCATTCAAATGACATTGAGAAGTCTTTCGAACATCTTCTTTTAACGACATCACATGTCGTTTGAAGCGTTGCTCAAAGGTCATTTTTAAGATGCATCAAACGATTGCGTACTATTTTGATTTTTTAAGGTCGTTTCTAAGGTCATTAAAAATCACATCTAACGACATTAGATGTCATTCAAATGACATGCAAATGTCGTTCGAACGACATGCACCCCCTCAACTTTTTATTCAACCTATAAATGCCTATTATTAAGTTAGGTTTTGCAAGTTTTTCAAAACATTGTTTCTGCATATCAGATACAATTAAAGACTTATTCTTTCAGGATTTTAAACCCTTTTTGATTCACTACAAAGTCCCAAACATTTATGTGAATCATTCTTGATTTCATTATTCATCTTACTCATTCTGGAGTAACCCTTATGGAGAAGAACGTTGTCTTCATTTTTTATCAATTAGATCTCTTGCTGAAGACTTCAAACCGACACCTGAGGGTATTTCGTCGTCATAAAAACACTGTATTTCTTTAATGTAATTGTAAGTTAAATATTTATAGTTTATAGAGAAATAAAAGGTTTTGCCCCTGCTAAGGATTTTTACTCAAATATGTGTTGTGATTGTTTGGTTTTACATGCTAGATAATTCATATTATTGTCAACCACAATTAGATGGATGTTTTAGGGATTTAATTAAAATCTGGGAATAAAATGGGAATTTAATTAAACAAGTTTCAACATTTAACGCATGCGCACTCTCAAATTGGTATCAAAACCAATTACACGATTATACGGTGTAGTTTTTTCGTAAATTTTTTTCTAGATATCAATTTTTTCTAAAAATTGATTTCTGAAGAAGCTTAAGTTTAATGGAAAACTTGTATAATTGTGTGCCAATTTTTTACGGGTTTAATTATGCTTATTGGGAAGCCTGTATGGAATCTTCTTTAAAGGCCATTGATGAACGTGTTTGGGTTGTATCTGAAAGAGGGTGGAATCCTTACGCTGTCATCGTAGATAATGTGAGAAACCTTAAACCGGGGTCACACTAGACTGGGGAATAATTTAAATGGAGGACATATAACTCTCATGGGCTAAGAGCAATCTCTGGAGCCATCACACCCGACGAGTTTTGACGTATCATGACATGTACCACATCAAAATAAGCGTGGTATGTTCTTTAACTTACCCATGAAGGCACTAATGGGGTTAAAGAATATAAATTGAAAAATTTAACAACTTAATTTGAAACAATTATCATGCTTGAAATTGAGTGTTTTAATGAATTCTCCACTCGCTTAACTAATATTGTTAATACTAGTTTCAATCTTGGTGAACATATTCCTGGTGCTAGAGTAGTTAAAAATATTTTGAGATCATTGCCTAAGCATTTTATCCCTAAAGTCATTGTGCTAAATTCAATAGGAAATTTGAGCAATATTAAATTAGAAGAACCGATTGGAGACCTCCAGACATATGAAATTGATATGTTTCCTAATACAGTTAAATCTAAAGAGAAAGGGATATCATACAAATCCCGGGCTAGAAAAAGTCAAGAGTTGGCTAAAAATAGGGGTGAGTCATCTAAATGGATAAAAAAAGAAATGTTATATTTTGAGCTTGATTTTGATTTCGATGATTTAGCTCTGTTTGAAAAAAAAATCAAGAAATTTCTGAAATTAAAAAATAATGGCAATTTCAAACATAAAAAGAATTTTGAGAAAAATAAATTTGGAAAGAAGAATGAGAAAGATAAAAAGAAAACTCCCGAGTGTGACAGTTGATGTCATAAGTCTTTTGAGTGCACAACTAGGTTAAAACGTCAAGGCTAAGGCAAATATGCTTTAAGTGACCCCCTTAATGACAACGGTGAGGTTGAGTCAGTGGATTCTGGAGATGTGTCACCGCATGAATGTACTTCATCGCATTCATGGCTAGTCATGTGAGTACAGATAGTGGACCTCATGACTATGAGCAATTTACTTCACAAGGATACCTCAACAGTGAAAACGATGTGAGTGAGGGGCAGGATGTTGCAAGTGAGAGCGAGAGTGACCTACGACGTGCCAATGCCGATTTGTATACTGATTCATTTAAAATTAAAAAAAGCGTAATAAGGGGTTAACTCTTTGGATCATGGCGCTAAAAAAGGATTTACGAGAGACAAGATAGAGAGAGTAATCTATTAGCATTGACTTGAGATATAGAGATAATGTTTATGTTGAGAGAGAGAGTCTGTGAAGAGAGAGAAAGATTATTTGGAGAGAGAGATATATATAGAGAGAAATGACACTTGACCAAATAACTGGCTGGTCTAATAAGTGAAATCCTTGCATCCATGGAGGCTCGGAAGAAACTTGAAGCCCAACTCACTCATGACCATGAGAAAGCCTAGAAGCTCAAGGTAAATGTTAAGGACAAACCTGGAAAGATGGGAAAGATGTTACTCTCCCCTACTTTAGGGTTTGGTGAAAGGAAGGGAATAGGTTTTAACGGTGCTTCCATGCCTCATATTACATAGGAATAAATTTATGTCTTTTTACAATGAAGCCATATGGCCATCCACCAAATCCCCAAAGAAGAGTTTGGCTAAGAAAAGCAAACCAAGGTCGGCCTAAGACTGTGTACTTTTGTACCTACTGCAAAAGGAAAGGCCACCTTAGGGATTTTTTCTATATTTTGGGTCAGACATGACATACACATGCTTAGTTACCCCACACTTGTGATTTTTGCTAGTCTTAGAGATAAAGTTGAGTTTCTAGTTGCCACTTCTCACGACTTGGTAAAAGAGTTCCAACTGATGTCATTACCTTTATTGGACACTTCCAACATCCCGGCTAGAGCCAATAATGCAAGGGCAAACACATGGTTACCATTTCTTGGGTACCTAAGCAAGACGTAAAATCCCTTGTTGTTCATACTGCTCTTAAAGCACATGATACCTCACTGCAGTATTTTGATAGTGGGTGGTTCAGGCACATGATCGATGACATATCATTTTTACCAACCTTAAGGTTCGTAAGGAAGGTAAAGTAACATTTAGATATGGAGGCATGTCTAGCATAGTAGGATGAGGTAATGTAGAGATACACGAGATTTCTAAGTTAGGGAATGCTTTATACGTCAAAGGTTTGAAAGAAAACCTTCTCAGGATTAGCCAACTGTGCGATGCTGACTTTGCAGTAATGTTTGACCGGTAGGAGTGTAATGTTTATGATTAATAAGGTAAACTTTTATTGCAATGGGTGAGTATAGAAGATAATTGTCATGGGAATTTGCCTAACTCTTGATTTGTCTACAACAGCGCCACGATCACTCCTATAGATCTGTGGCATCAACGTCTAGGTCACGTGAATTTTAGAGATTTGAAGTGCCTATCTAAAAAGGACCTAATACATGGCTTGTTGTCACTTGGGAAGCTAACTTTCGGAGTTCGTGTACCAAGTCAGTTGGGAAAATAAGTCTGTAGTCCCCATAAGAAGTTGAATTCCATTACCACTTTACGAGTGCTTGAGTTGATTCACAAGGGTTTTGTGAGTCCTACTTGTACTAAGAGTTTGGGTGGTAAGAGGTATATCCTCATGATGGTTGTTTAACAACCCATCCTTTTGGATACAATTTAAATTCCATAATTGGATATAAATTGGAGATTTGAGGAATTTCTCAAAATAGTGATTTTAGGGATTCTCGAGGATTTAATGATTTTCGATGGGTGTTGTGATTATTTTTGGGACTAAATAGGTCGAAGTATTTTAATTATATGTCACCGTAGAGTAAAGAGACAAAAAGGTAAGATTTTTAATTAGAAAACTCGCATTAAGTTATATGGGTTAGAATAGTGATTTGCGATCAAGTACCTCGGATGAAAATTTTGACTGCGCCGTGAGTCTCGGAATGTCCGAGATAGTCGAAAAAGAGTGTCCGATTGCCGAAATTCTGTTCCGGGGAATTTTAGAGTTAAACGGGCACGTAATTGAGTAAACGAGTCGTTTTTGGGTTTAAAGGGGTATAACCCTTTTCTTCCTATAAAAAGAGGGAGAGGGGAAGGAAAAGAGAAAGAAAGAAAGAGAAGAGAGAGAGGAGGAGAGAAAAAAGGAAAAAAGGGGAGGTTCCGGCCAAACTCCGTGGGATTCAGCTCGAGGTCGTCGGATTATATCCATGAGGCAAGTGTTTACTTGATTTATTTACTTTTGAGCATAAATCTCATATCGTAGTTTGGTATAAACAAACCCTAAATATTTTGGGTTAGGTATTCGTGGATAAAACTGGTTTTCGGGAGTTAAAACGAATAAACCCCTAAATTTTTTTAATTGGAGATACTTAGGTTTTAACCAAAATTAATTGGTGATTTCTGGTTCGAGGACATTTAGAACCCGTATTATAAGTGTATTTGTTGTTGGTTGGAGTTATAGGCCGTTGGGCGAGGAGATGGAAGCTTGGGGGAAGCTTCCATGGCTAAAACAGCTTCTCAGAGAAGAAGCTGCCCGCCATGATCGATCGATCGATCGAAGCCATCGATCGATCGATGGCCATGGGTCAATCGATCGACCCCTGCTAAAAGATGGCAAATGTTCTAGGATGATTTGGATGGGATAGATTCCAATTCATATTTCTTTGAGGTTAATTATGTGATAACATAAGGGACCTTTTAGGACTATATGGTCCCCTAACTAAGGAAATCTAGGAGGGTTGAGTGAGGGTTTTAAATGTATAACCCTTAAACTATATTTTTGGGGAAAATAGAATAATTGTAGAATTTGACGGTTTAGGGCTCCTAAATTATGGTGGGGACTTTAAGTGATTATATGGACAAGATGTAGTCCTTGGGAAATGAAATCCATAACCCATTATATTTAAGGTTGTTTGGGAAAGATAAATCCCTAGGATATTGTTAGTGGGCATTTAGGCCCATATAATTATGCCTAAAGGAATCATAATTATAATAGATTGTGTAGTGGTATAATTGGAGATATCCAATAAATCCGTTGATGGTATTTGGGTATATATTGTTTATTAAAGTAAGGAAATACTTTGGGTTTAGTATCATGCATATATGAATGCATGATTATGATTCTTTGAGAGAATCTTTGGGATTATTGGTCATCGCTATATGTAATTGGAAAATATGACCATTTATATATATTCGAGGAGGAATATGGTATATGTATATACTATGTGAATAAAGTATATATATGATATGACGTTAATGATTTTGAAAATGGAAAAATGAAAGTTTTCAAAATGGAAAAAGGAAATGATTTTCATAAATGATAATTTATGGATACACACCTCTCTAAATGCTATCATAAGGGAAGTTCGCGTGTGAGGTGAAGCCCCCTGGCTAATGAATGCAGGATGGATAGAGTCCTATAGGCCATATGGGCGATTATATATGTTTACTGTGCTGGTTAGGTGATTATGGGTGTGGTCATGACTATCCCACAGGCATATGGCCGCTTCCCGACATTTCGGTAGGTTCCCAGGTTGTCTTGTTTGATAGGCCCTGGCGGATGATAGCCATTTAGAGGCGCGTCCAGTGGGGAAACCAGGAGGGACGGTCTTATATATGTTAAAGCAATTCATGATAATGGATTGACTTTAAATACATTTCCTGGATGGAAGAAGGGAAATGGGATAAACGTTTTGGCTTTGGATACATTTCCTGGATGGAAGAAGGGAAATGGAAGCATGTGGTATGGTAAAAGCATTTTTATGATAATAAAAATGGCTTTTAAATACATTTCCTAGATATGAGAAGGGAAATGGGTTGTTATAAAACGGAAAAGCATTTTTATGATAATTAAACTGGCTTTTAGAAAGTTATATGATATGTTAAAGCAATTCAGGATAATGAGTTGGATTTTAAATACATTTCCTGGATATGAGAAAGGAAATGGAAAGTTTTGAGATAAATGGAAATAAAGTAAATGAATTCTCATTCCGGGAGAAAGATCCGAATGTGTATGGTAATATGTATATATATGGATAAATCGAGTACCGAGGGTCTAATGGATCCCGACGATCGACCTTGCCACGTAGTAGTGTATCGGGGGGGGGGGGGTTCCTTGTTTGGATTTCGGTCTACGAGACACCCCACGTATGAATATGGCAATGTGTTGGGACTGGGGAGAAGTTTAATCCTTACTGCTCTAATATTAGTAATTCTTATGGTATATATATATTTGTATATTTTCTGTGCTGAGGGACAGGCGGATCTCGATGATCGACCTTGCCTCGTAGTAGTGTATCGGGGTGGTTCCTTATTTGGATTTCTCTTTGCGAGACACCCCATGCACGAACATGGCTTAGTGTTGAGACTGGGGAGAAGTTTAGCCCTTAGTACATTACTTGGACTATCTAGGGTGTATAGTAGTTGGGTGTTAGACTAGTTTAGCAGGGTAGCTTGACTAAGATGTTTAGAGGGATGCGCTAGGAGTGCACTATTAGTGGAGAGGTGAGGGGTATCTCATGGGAGTGCGATACCAAATTTAAATATGAGATAAAAACATTTTTCTAAAAATAAGGCATTTATGCACATGCTAAATATTTTCAAAACTCGGGCTCTGACCTGTTTATCTACTTTTCCTTTCTTGCTATATTATATATATATAAAGGTGTCCAGACACAGGGAAGCCTGGATGACACTTCTTTCGAGTCAGACGTCGGCTGCAGCAGCTGTGGATGCGTGCAGGATTCTCGATAGACGCTTCCATTCTTGTAATCTAGATAGGAGGTACTATATAAACATTCGGGCCAATAGCCTAATTTCATTTATTTAATCTTTGAGCACAACATTCGACATGGTTGTACATTTTTGACCGAGTGTTCGGTTATTTTATTTAATTTGAGTTTCATTTCCGTAAATTTGTGTGGATGTTTAATTTAGTAGTTGTTAAAAAGAGTAGTCAAGTAAAATTTTGACACCGGCCTAATAAGTTATTAGTAATTAAATGGATTTTTGACAGTGATGCTAAGAATGATCCATATGAGACTCCTATTTGTGACATCCCGCCTAATTAAATACCGAACAGTTGGTTCATTCTTAGCATCACTGTCGTAAAAAATAATTTTTCCAATTAAACACCCTAAATAATTGAGCAAAGTGTCAAAACCATTTTAGACATTAATTCCAATTTCAATTTAAAACCAATATTTTATAACTTGACATAATTCATAAATTAATAATCATCCAACAAATATACTGGAACAAACAATCCAATTAATTAAACATCCAACCAAAAGATTCCAACATTAACACTTAAAGGAAAAATATCTTGACAGTAATAAATCCCAAAAAATAAATAATGGAAATAAACTAATCGCAATATCTGACAAACAACTGAATAATGAAAAAGGGCGACACATGCCCAACTGAATAAATAGTGCTAGAAGTGGAATCAACAATGAGGTGGTCTAAGCAAGAGGCCTGCAACTCCCACCTAAGCTGCAGCGGGTTCCTTCCAAAGGATCCTATACAAGATGCCCCTGTGGCTGGGCACCTGTAATATATACATATATATACAAGAGATAAGAGAAAGTAGCAAACGGGTCAGAGCCCGATTGTAAAAACAGTTTAAAATTAGTTTAGCAAGTATTTAAAATGTTTACTGGCTAATGCAACAACATATTAGTGCGGCACTCCCTTGAGAAATTCTCACCTCTCTTCTAATGTGCACACCTATCGCACTAACCTTCCCAACGGTTTAACTCATCTTATCTTAGGTTTCTCATGAGATTTAAACTGACAAATTCAATGATTTAAGAGGTTAATTTCATTTAACAACAGAGTTCTCATTTAAACCTTATTTACTAATGAAGTTTCTCAGTAACGTATTATACTTTTCAAACACTTATTCCCAAATTGAAATAATTATTCATTTCTTACTTACCATAGACACAGTCGGTAGTTCCCAAATTCATGAATTAAATATATATTAAATACTCATATATATATATATATATATATATATATTCTAACAGCACCCCACATAATAATTATGGTGCAGGCATACTCTGCTATCCAGTCCTCGTATCACTCGTACTAAGGAAAATACAAGTTCGGAATCACTCTCGAACTGTATTGACATAAAACACATACAATATTGAGGCGAACCATAGTTCCAAGTCTCTAAGAGGTCAGCACATGACCTCACGTCTCTTAGGATCGTCTGACTATCGATCCGATAGCCTGTACCAAATGATTTCTATCTTCTAGGGTACGAGTCAATATCCCCCATAAAGGTCCCATCTAGATAAGACTGTCCCAGCGCGGTAACCTCAGGGATAGCAAGTAGCGCGGGCATGATTTTTACACGTATATAGTATATGCATAAACACAGTCATATAAATATACTACTATTACCATATCAAATTTAGGTACACTTTCACAACCCATAATTATGATATTTATCCCTATTACACATTATGTAGTCATCACGTATAAAGATTTGTCTCCTATTCATTTCATTTTCGAGATTTAATTTATTCCAACTCACTTTTCATCTCTCGATGTATTTCCTTCACCTATGTACAATTTCAGTAAGCCCTCACCCACCTTCTAATCCAACTCCTAGACATTTTGATTTTTAAGTCTACGCACGTTAGATTTCTTAGGTATGAATATTTCCCTGTTTACCCTTCATTTTTCCCATTTCATTAAAGTTCCACTTAACGGGGTTACCTTGACCCTACTAGTCCTTATTATGTTTCCTTATGTCCTAATAACATTAATCAAGATTTATTACGCATTTATTTGGATTAAGTTAACCCAAGGAAAAATCTTGTTTTTCCCAGAAGGGGTCGATCGATCGATGGAAAGGGGTCGATCGATCGAACTATCGATCGATCGATGCTCTTGGCTCAATCGATCGATCAAGTAGGTATGGCGAAATGTGTAGAATACCAGTTACGATTTCTATCATCCAAAATCATCCAAATCCAAGTTTTTAACTCCCAAACTCCCAGAAATTTATACCACAAGCATTATAAACCCAATTGAATAATTTTCTACGTAAGGCATGCGAGTTTTCATAAAGTATCATGGATTAAAAGGGCCAACATCTATACAATTCTCATGAACCCTAAAAATTTATTTAACTTAATTCCTCTCATTCTTTTTCCAGAATTTCTACTTCTATTCAATCATAAATTCGTGGTTTAACCTCTACATGTGAAGGGGATTTCCAGAATAATGTTTATATCTCTATAACATGCGATTTCTAATCTCCAACATGGGTTTTCTTTCATAAAAACTTATCCTAATCAACCCTAAACTAATATGAATGAAGCATTAATGAAATTAAGCAAGATAAATACTTGCCAAGGAATTTTTGTTTCTTATTTGTGGTTGAAATCAGTGTGGTTGTGATCCTTGTGGCGTGAAGTAGCGTTTGGCGGTGACGGCGGTGCAAACGGATGAGTTCTTGGCCTAGAACTCTTTGGCAAGCTCTCTCCTTACTTATCCAATGGCCTTATCTTGTTTTTGGTTGAGTTAACCCTATAAGGCAACCCTAAGCATCTGATATAACTTTAACATTTTCTTGGGCTTTCATGCCCAAGAATGTAAAATGTCCAAAACGCCCTCCCGGGGTGTTAATTAGGCCTAAAAATGCCCCGAGACCCAAACTAAACCCCCGGGTACATTATTTTGACTATCTCGACCCTTTAGAACACTTTGATGCACTCAAAATCACCATACGGGTGACTTATAATTTATTCACTTTTATTAATCAACATTTAGTCCCGACACGACACGAGCGTGTCCCGACTTAAATTTCCAAAATTATCATTTTATTCACTCGTGACATTTAATAGAATTAATATGATATATTACTTTGCTTATTCCTAATATTCAACAAGTTTCCAATGATTACTAACTCTCGTCACGTTAGTAATTATAAAATAATTAATTTTCGAATTTATATTAAATTAATAACTCACATTAAATTTAATAAATCCCCAAATTTAGAAAGCATAAAAATACGGGATATTACACTATTTTAATTTGATATAGGAGTGATCTCCTGGTATTTTATTAGGCAGGACGTCATAGATGGTATCAGAGCATCAAGTTCTAGTGTCCTTAGGAATCTTTGCGGACGTACTACGCTTTTCACATTACTCTCGATTTGACATAGAGCCTCGGGATTAGGATTGTTGATTTCTCTTGTGAGATTTCATTCTCCTGCCATATTATGTACTCGTTTGATAATCGTGTGTGGGGATTGGATGGCAGCAGGAGGTGGGGCTTAGCTGGAGCAGCTGGTAGAAGTTGGGGATGAGGACCTTAGTAGAGGTCACTCTCCTTATGGAAATTGTTAAGGATATTGATGGAGACTATTAAAGAATAGTAGTTAGGAGTACCGCAATACCTCTGTAGTAGAGAGTGGTACTAAAGTTAAATTTTCAGTGAAGCTAAGGGTTCGAAAGGGATCTTACGGATAGTCTTAACCGTGAGTCCCCAAGATTTAGTAGGAATGAGAAGGATGCAGTTTTTGAATTATTCACATATGGTTCAGTCAGAGGCCGACAGTGGATAAAGAGTGATATGGAGAATGGGTATGTTTGAGGACCCCATTGGTGGACATCCACCTAGGGAATTTGTTAAAATGAAGTTGTTGTTATGAGTTTCACCTCAATGAAGGAAGAGGTATAATTGGCATGGCTACATAAAGTCGCGGTGTTTTGTTAGACCTAGACTCGTGTGTGTATTTTGAGTTATGGCGGTATAGATAACATTATATCATGTATGCCTGTGTGTTTTTTGCGATAGCGGAGTTTTATTTTCCTTCATTCGCCATAGAGGCGAGTGTTGATATATTGTATATATATATAGTTGGTTTGGGATACTCGTTTTATATGTCTATACAAGTATGGTAATATGGTGAGTATAAGATGTTATGGCATTTTCAGAGCGATAGCAGACTAAGGATGGCAAGACTATCGTGTCCGCAGTTCCAGGGTGGAACCGATTGTTGTTGCGATATCTCACCTGGATACAGGCTGAGTTTGCTTTTATTATGGGCAAATGGAACTTCGATGAGCAGAGGTTTCATTATTATGATTTGTGAGTGTGTGGCGACCTTATAGATATGATATAAGGCCGTAAGATTATTGTTGAGGTGTAGGATTTAGCTCATTATTGATTGCGCAAGGACATAAAATTAGTGTGAGCGCTGGGTGGTGTGACTCTTAGTTAGAGATAGGAGTTCAAACCCCTTTTTGTTGGAATAGGGGATAGGGTTATCCCAGTTGCATGTTGAAATAACGGACCTCCATGATCGACAAAGTTAAGTAGGAGTGTGTGGATGGGTTCCTCATTGGCATTTCTCTTTGCGAGACACTCCACACATGAATCTTAGCGGTGTCAGGAGTGGAGAGATGTTATAGGATGCAAGGATGTGGGTTTTGTTGATAAGTCTTATAGTGTGGATTAACCACTCTAGACTATGAGCCATGTGATGATGGTATGACTATGGAAATGTTGTGCTATGGAAAAGCACTAAACTGGTCCTCTCACCACAAGTGGGTGAGTGAAGTAGGACTTAGAGAAATCGATTCGAGGCTTATAGCCAGGCCTTAGTGAAAGAGGCAAATTTTGAGGAAATATGTTTTGGGTATGATGTTCGTGACACTTTCTCAGAAAGTGGGCACTTCGATTTGTTAGGTTTCCTTTCGTATGGGCAGAAGGATAGAGTAGTAAGAATGCGCTAGTAGGTTAGCATGGTAGGATTTAGGACATCCCGTTGGTGTGCCTTAAGTCGCTATATCTCGATGATCGACAACGCGAGGGAGTAGTGTAATGGGAGGGCTCTTTGTTTGGATTTTGCTTTGGCGAGAAGTCCCACACATGAAACCAAGCAAATGTCGGAAGTTGAGAGAGGCCTTGGGCACTAGGTACATACTTAGGATTATACTCGTTTTGAGTAGTTAGGGTAACGCATAGATCGTAGGTTTATCAGGATGTAAGTTTACTAGAGGTAGTGGCGCCGAGGTTACAAGAATTGAATTTCGTGGGTTTCGGATGACCCATGTGTGAGTATTACACCGAGGAAAGAAGACCCTTATTGGGAGAGAGTGTTACGTGTCAGACGTTCATTAGAGTTGTGCAGATATGCATGGGTTAGAAAGGTGTATGGCGACCTTAGTGAGTTGGTTTATATACCGCCTGAGATAGAAGGGGCATAGTATATAAATTTGAAGTTTATGCCGTGAGGCACTAGTAATGATGAGTGCTATATGACGCTGTTGGAGTCACTTTACGACCGTGGTAGCGGGGTGGTGTATGGTTGTGAAACATTGGGATTAGTATCGTTCCCCTTGAGATATTAGGATTTGGAGCGATCCTAGGATTGGTGGTGTAGGTCGTATCTGAATTTTGAGGATGAAATTCCGTTGTAAGGGGGGGAGTATGTAACAACCCGTCCTTTTGGAGACAATTTAAATTCCATAATTGGATATAAATTGGAGATTTGAGGAATTTCTCGAAATCGTGATTTTGGGGATTCTCGAGGGTTTAATGATTTTTGATGGGTGATGTGATTATTTTTGGAACTAAATAGGTCGAAGTATTTTAATTATATGTCGTCGTAGAGTAAAGCGACAGAAAGGTAAGATTTTTAATTAGAAAACCCGCATTAAGTTATATGGGTTAGAAGAGTGATTTGCGGTCAAGTACCTCGGATGGAAATTTTGACTATGCCGTGAGTCTCGGAATGTTCGAGATAGTTGAAAAAGAGTGTCCGATTGTCGAAATTGAGTTTCGGGGAATTTTAGAGTTAAACGGGTTCGTAATTGTGTAAACGAGTCATTTTTGGGTTTTAAGGGGTATAACCCTTTTCTTCGTATAAAAAGAGGGAGAGGGGAAGGAAAAGAGAAAGAAAGAAAGAAAAGAGAGAGAAGAGACAGATGAAGAGAGAAAAAAGGGAGGTTTTGGCCAAAGTCCGTGGGATTCGGCTCGAGGTCATCGAATTATATCCACGAGGCAAGTGTTTACTTGCTTTATTTACTTTTGAGCATAAATCTCATATCGTAGTTTGGTATAAACAAACCCTAAATATTTTGGGTTGGGTATTCGTGGATAAAATGGGTTTTCGGGAGTTAAAACGAATAAACCCCTATAATTTTATAATTGGAGATACTTAGGTTTTAACCTAAATTAATTGGTGATTTCGGGTTCTAGGACGTTTAGAACTCGTATTATAAGTGTATTTGTTGTTGGTTGGAGTTGTAGGCCGTTGGGTGAGGATATGGAAGCTTAGGGGGAGCTTCCATGGCTGAAACAACTTCTTGGAGAAGAAGCTGCCCGGTACGATCAATCGATCGATCATGGGGGTTCGATCGATCGAAGCCATCGATCGATCGACGGCCATGGGTCGATCGATCGACCCCTACTGAAAGATGGAAAATTTTATAGGATGATTTGGATGGGATAGATTCCAATTCATATTGCTTTAAGGTTAATTATGTGATAACATAAGGGACCTTTTAGGACTATATGGTCTTCTAACTAAGGAAATCTAGGAGGGTTGAGTGAGGGTTTTAAATGTGTAACCCTTAAACTATATTTTTGGGGAAAATAGAACAATTGTAGAATTTGACGGTTTAGGGTTCCTAAATTATGGTGGGGACCTTTAAGTGATTATATGGACAAGATGTAGTCCTTTGGTTTACGAAAATGAAATCCATAACCCATTAGATTTAAGGTTGTTTGGGAAACATAAATCCCTAGGATATTGTTAGTTGGCATTTAGGCCCATATAATTATGCGTAAAGGAAGCATAATTATAATTGACTGTGTAGTGGTATAATTCGAGATATCAAATAAATCTGTAGATGGGATTTGGGTATATATTGTTTATTAAAGTAAGGAAATACTTTGGGTTTAGTATTATGCATATACGAATGCATGATTACGATTCTTTGAGAGAATCTTTGGGATTATTGGTCATCGCTAGATGTAATTGGCAAATATGGCCATTTATATATATTCGAGGAGGAATATGGTATATTTATATACTATGTGAATAAAGTATATATATGTATGACGTTAATGATTTTGAAAATGTAAAAATTAAAGTTTTCAAAATGGAAAAAGGAAATTATTTTCATAATTGATAATTTATGGATACACACCTCTCTAAATGCTATCATAAGGGAAGTTCGCGCGTGAGGTGAAGCCCCCAGACTAATGAATGCAGGGTGGATATAGTCCTATAGGCCATGTGGGAGATTATATATGTTTACTTCACTGGTTAGGTGATTCTGGGTGTGGTCATGACTATCCCGCAGGCATATGGCCGCTTCCCGACGTTTCGGTAGGTTCCTAGTTGGTCTTGTTTGATAGGCCCTAGAGGATGATAGCCATTTAGAGGCGCGTCCAGTGGGGAAACTCGGAGGGACGGTCTTAGATATGTTAAAGCAATTCATGATAATGTATTGGCTTTTAAATACATTTCCTGGATGGAAGAAGGGAAATGGGATAAACTTTTTGGCTTTGGATACATTTTTCGGATGGAAGAAGGGAAATGGAAGCATGTGGTATGGTAAAAGCATTTTTATGATAATAAAAATTGCTTTTAAATACATTTCCTGGATATGAGAAGGGAAATGGGATGTTATAAAATGGAAAAGCATTTTTATGATAATAAAACTGGCTTTTAAAAAGTTATATGATATGTTAAAGCAATTCATGATAATGAATTGGCTTTTAAATACATTTCCTGGATATAAGAAAGGAAATGGAAAGTTTTGATATAAATGGAAATAAAGTAAATTAATTCTCATTTCGGGAGATAGATCCGAATGTGTATGGTAATATGTATATATATGGATAAATCGAGTACCAAGGGTCTAATGGATCTCGACGATCGACCTTGCCGCGTAGTAGTGTATCGGGGTTCCTTGTTTGGATTTCTCTCTGCGAGACACCCCACGCACGAATATGGCAATGTGTTGAGATTAGGCAGAATTTTAATCCTTAGTTCTCTAATATTACTAATTCTTATGGTATATATATATTTATATATATTCTGTATTGAGGGACTGGCGGATCTCGACGATCGACCTTGCCGAGTAGTAGTGTATCGGGGGGGGGGGGTCCTTATTTGGATTACTCTTTACGAGACACCCCATGCACGAACATGGCTTAGTGTTGAGACTGGGGAGAAGTTTAGCCCTTAGTACATTACTTGGACTATCGAGGGTTGATAGTAGTTGGGTGTTAGACTAGTTTAGCAGGGTAGTTTGACTAAGATGTTTAGAGGGATGCGCTAGGAGTGCACTGTTAGTGGAGAGGTGAGGGGTATTTCATGGGAGTGCGATTCCAAATTTAAATATGAGATAAAACCATTTTTCTAAAAATAAGGCATTTATGCACTTGCTAAATATTTTCAAATCTCTGGTTCTGACCGTTTATCTACTTTTCCTTTCTTGCTATATTATATATATATATATAGGTGTCCAGACACTGGGACGCCTGGATGACACATCTTTCGAGTCAGACGTCGACTGCAACAGCTATGGATGCATGAAGAATTCTAGGTAGACGCTTCCATTCTTGTAATCTAGATTGGAGGTACTGTATAAACATTTGGGCCAATGGCCCAATTGCATTTATTTATTCTTTGAGCACAGCATTCGATATGGTTGTATATTTTTTACCTAGTGTTCGGTTATTTTATTTAATTTCAGTTTCATTTCCGCAAAATTTGTGTGGATGCTTTAATTTAGTAGTTGTTAAAAAGAGTAGTTAAGTAGTATTTTGACACCGGCCTAATAAGTTATTAGTAATTAAATGGATTTTCGACAGTGATGCTATGAATGATCCATATGAGACTCTTGTTTTAATTTGATATAGGTGTGATCGCCCGGTATTTTATTAGGCGGGGTGTCACAGGTTGATGATTTCTCACGTTATTCCATAGTAGGTTTTTTAAGAGAGAAATTCAATGTTATAGATTTTCTTACGACCAAGTGTCGTGTCTTCCAAAATCAACACGGTCTTACTATCAGTAGAATGCATTGTGATAATGACACTAAATTTAAGGAAGCATAGTTGGATCTTTACTATGATAGCCTAGAGATCAAACATGATTTTTTTATCCATGAAGACTCCTCAGCAAAATAGGATTGCTGAGAGGAATAACTAGGTGGTTCGGGAGATGGATTGATCTATTTTTATAGGTCATAGAGTTTCTAGGAAATGTTAGGAAAAGGTGGTGTTTACCGCATGACACACAACGAATAGGGTTTATCTTCATCCACACACACTTCAGACGCCTTATGAATTGTGGAGTGGAAAGAAGCCCAACCTTTCATATTTCCGCGTTTTAGGGAGAAAATGCTACATCCTATTGGATAGAGAGAAATTAGGAATGTTCGACTCCTGGAGAGATGAGGGAATATTCTTAGGCATTTCATCGAGGAGTAGAGCATACCGAATTTTTAACCTAAGTAGCCCTAAGGTTATCGAGTCAATAAACATCACCGTGCAAGATGATGAACTGTCAATGTTTATTGATGCTGGCCTTTTGTGTGAGGATGACACACTTTATAGTGACGATCCTTTAGTCCCCCACACACCCAGGGTGGAACCTACTCCTGATTTAGGGGACATATCTGTTGGGGTTAAAGAGTTATGATCCTTATGCCATACTAGGAAATCCCACATTCTGGGTCAAGACTCGCACTCAGCTAGATATTGTTGTTAGATTTTTGTGCTACACGTCCAAAGTCGAGCCCAAAAGACACAAAGAAGCACTCAAACATGAACATTAGATATTTTTTGTGCAGGAAGAGTTGATTCAGTTTTGAAAGAATGATGTTTAGGAACTTATCCCTTGACCTAGTGAGACAAACCTAACTGGTACTAAGTGAATCTTCAATAATAAGATACATGAGAATTGTACCATTATCTAAAACAAATCTAGGTTAATCGCTCAGGTCTACAAACTGATTGAAGGTGTAGATTTTAAGGAGACATTTTCTCCTGTTATGAGGCTCGAGTTCGTCCATTTACTTCTCGCCATCGCATGGCATCTGCGCTATATCATACAGATGTTAAGAGTGACTTTCTGAATGGCATTCTACAAGAGGAGGTTTAGGTGAAACAACCAAAAAGGTTTGAAGACCCTAAGTACCCTAAACACGCCTATTATCTGAGAAAATCATTGTATGTCCAGAAGCAAGCACCTCGTCCTTGGTTCGAGAGGGTTACTTCCTATCTCTTATCCTATGGATTCAAAAGAGGGGGAATTGATACGACGTTATTTGTTAGGAGAGGAAATTGTTCTATTTTGGTTTCCCATGTGTATGTGGATGACATAATCTTTAGATACACGTGCTCCCACCATGCTCACGACTTTAAGGAGGAGATGAAGAGTGAGTTCGAGATGAGAATTGTTAGTGAGCTTACATTCTTCCTTGATTTATAGGTTTGCCATATAGAGGATGGGATGTTCATCTCCCAATTCCAGTATGCAAAAGGCCTTGTGAACAAATTTTATTTAGACTCCGCTAAGCATGCACGTACTTCGATGACTAACTTAACTAATCTTAGCAAGGACACTCCAGGCAAGGATATAAAGCAAACCTTGTATCGGAGTATGATATATAGTTTTCTCTACTTAATTGCAAGTTGTACTGACATCACCATTAGTGATGGGTTATGTGCGCGATATCAAGCATTCCTAAAAGAGTCGCACTTACTCTCTTTTAAATGTATTATCAAATAAGTGAGTGGTACTCTCCCATACGACTTTTGGTACCAATGCCCGTTTGTCGACCTATTCAGATGTCGATTGGGTTGGAAATGTATATGGATGTAGGACCACTTATATTATCATTATGCTATTATCTCTTGGTTGATAAAGAATCAAAACTCGATCTCTTTGTCCACTACAATGGCTGAGTACATAGCTGCCGAGAGTTGTTACACATAACTCTTATGGATGAAGCAGATGTTGGAGGACTATGGGATATCACAAGACAACACGACTATTTTTTATGATAACATGAGCGCGATACACATATCTCTCCATCCAATTCAGCATCCATGCACCAAACACATTAGGATACGCGAACCCTCTTTCCATGAGTTAGTAGAAGAGAAAGTCATGTCCTTGAGTTTTGTGTCCACTGGCCTTCAGTTAGCCGATAAATTCATGAAATCTTTAGATTCCCTTAGATTTGAGAGTCTTAGGAAGTCTTTAGAAATTTGCACAATTGACTGAGGGGTGGTTACCATGTCTAGTTAAGATGCAATCTAGTCTTGAATTTGCGCACAAAACACATTAGGATACGCGAGCACTTTACCATTAGGTAGTAGAAGAGAAAGTAGTGTCCTTAAGTTTTATGTCCACTGACCTTTAGTTAGCCGATATCTTCATGAAACCTTTAGACGCCCTTAGATTTGAGAGTCTTAAGAAGTCTTTAGGAATTTGCACAATTGACTGAGGGGGGGGGGGGGGGGGGGTTACCATGTTTAGATAGTATACATTTTGTCATGTTTATATCATATGATTCCTATTGCTAGACTGTATCTTTTGTATCTTCTTGTAGTATATTTTCATTTTTTATATTTTAGAAAAATACAAAAAGATTATATACTTTTTTTTAGAAGAATTGAAAAATCCAAAAAGATTTTATTTTTGATAATTTTTTTTTCAAAAGACAAAAAGATTTTCTTTTTATATATGTTTGAAAAACACAAAAAGAGTTTTGTATTTTGTTTACACCTTTTATGGATAAAAATTTAATATTACCAATGTCACATCTTCATTTCCATTTTTCATGTGACTTTTTTATAGTGATTTGAGAGGCTACATCATTTCATCCATGTGCTTTATAATGGTTGGAGTCATTAACGTGCGATTAGTGATATCTTTATACATGTTTGGCTCCTGATCTCTTTTAATGCACATATGCAAGATTTTATTTGAATTGTGTACTTGTATGTCACATGTTGGTTTAATTGTTTTCATCTCAAATCTCCCTATACAACGATCCAAATGCGATAAAATGAGAATATTAATAGTACTGCATGTAAGAAACGTTGCTCATGAGCAATTTATTTACATATGCTGAATGAAAATGGGGAAGGTCTATGAAAGATACATATATCCTTTGCGATTAAGCCACCGTTTAAGTTGGGTTGAAAAACTGTAGCATTTTAGAAGGTATCCAAGACCCAAAGAATTTTAAAGAGACAAAAAATTATGGCATTGAAAAAAGTAGCAAAGGCTAGACTAGTTTAGGTTGATATCATGATTCAAAATAAAAGAAAAATCATATATGACTGTTATTATATTTGCGGTATTTTGGTTGGATGTATATCAATGGTTTTTCACGTCCTTAAAAATATCGAAAAGGCATTAAATAGTTTTGGGCATTATTGGTGTGGAAATCACTTTGAAATTTAATTTGTTGATTATATTGAGTCAGTTTCTTATAAATCCACTATTTTTACAACTAAGGATCATGTTGAGTTCATTCGTTAGGAGTATCCAAAATTCATCATGCACATATGCTATGATTGTTTGCATTGAGTTTCCTATCGAATTTTATCACATCCCTTCATTTATGCTATCACTGACTTAGTTATTTTAGTGTTCGTTCGTGGTGTGATTCTTTATTGTATATTATTTTTTGTAAGAAAAATTGAAAAAGAAAGCTTATTACCTCGTGACACTCTCCGTATGCATTGCTACGTTTATTCTTATTTGTTTATTTGGGGACATCATAAAAAGGGGGAAACAAATTATGCGGGAGTAGTTTTATTGTTTACTTGATTTAATGACTTGCTTAAGCTTAATTGATATTGATTTTCTACTTGTCATTATATTTCAAACTTTGGCGCATCACGGGTATTTGTTTTTTATCTCATGTGTGTGGGTACAAAATTGAGAATTATTATGCACAGCCTGATGATGGCAAACAAAATGTTGGAAAATTAAAGTTTTGAAGATGTTAAAGATTTTGAAGACGTTTTACTTAATATTTCCATTTATGGGTTTGGGGGGGGGGGGGGGGATATTAGATTGTATGTCTCATTTTTTTGGGTAGCATCATTCGTATTTTTTATGAATGTACCGGCATAGACAGAGGGGGAGATTTGTTAGTAAGTGTTTTATAAATGTCCGTATAGAATCTAGTAATTTCTGTGTTGTCCTCGATCACAGTTAGTATGTGATATATCATTACATCTCGGCACATCTTCACATGTTCTACATTGACGTCCATTATCCGAATCTTCATCAACACGCATCCATCATTGACAACGTGCGCCGGGAATCTTCAACGGGCTCTATTCTTACTAACTTGACTACGCTAAAGGGTAAAATATTTAATTGGATTTCTTAATGTTCACCTATTTATTTCGGCTATTTTAAAAAATATTTTTATCAAAATTGAGGCATTTTTCTAAGTAAAAATTTATTTTCTAAGACCTGTAGGCAAGACTCTTTAAAGAAATATTTTTCTCTTGTCTCGTTCAAACGACATACCAATGTCGTTCAAATGACATTGAGAAGTCGTTCGAATGACAACTTCTAAAGACATCACATGTCATTTGAAGGGTCATTCGAAGGTCATTTTTAAGATGGATCGAATGAACTTGTAATGTTTTAATTTTTTAAAGTCATTTGTAAGTTCGTTCGAAGTTACATCTAATGACATGCAAATGTCGTTCGAACGAAATGTACCACCTCAACGTTTTATCCAGCCTATAAATACATGCTATGAAGTTAGGTTATGCAACTTTCAAAACTTCATTTCTACATATCAGATGCAATTAAAGACTTCATATTTTAGGCTTTTAAACCCTTAAATTCATTAAAAAATCCCAAATCATTTATGTGAATCATTATTGATTTGATTATTCATCTTACTCATTATAGAGTAACCCTTATGGAGAAGAAGGTTGTCTCCATTGCTGACCAATTAGAGCTCTTGTCGGATATCTTGTTGAAGACTTCGAACCGACACCTGAGGGTATTTCGTCATAAAAAAAATGCTATATTTTTTTTACGTAATTCTAAGTTAGATATTACAGTTTATAGAGAAATAAAAGGTTTTACCCCTGCCAGTACATGCTAGATAATTCATAATATTGTCAATAACAATTAGATGCATTATTTTAGGGATTTAATTAAAATTATGGCATAAAATTGAAATTTAATTAAAAAAGCTTAAAAGTTTAACACAAGAGCATTCTCATGTTTAGATGACTTTGCGGTGAAGTCCAAAACAAAGAGAAAGCATGAATAAGATATGAGAAGAGCCTTCGAACATCTCTGAAAGTATAATTTAAAACCCGACCCTGTGATTTTGATCATACCTTCATGATTCGGTAACATGGTATGAACCATTTGGGCTTTAGACTTGGTAAGATAGATCTTGGGTCAAATTTGGGTAATGTAGTGGCCCTGGTGTGATTAAATTGGATTAGTATGGCTCAAAGTTGTTATTTTAACTTATGGATATCGTTCGAATGAGTGGCCATGTTGTTCAAACAAAGACAGGCCTATCGGTCTAATGATATTCGAACGACCATCGAACAACAAGGACCTAAATGATTTCCATCATTCTATGAAATCTCGTTGGAATGCCTTCGTTCCAACGTGGTGCGTTGTCGTTCGAATGAGGGGTAGCTTCATATTCAAACGAGCTCAAGTTTCACTTATTTATAGCATTAGTTTGACTCTTGTAAGAACTCTCAACCAAATGAGAGGATATCTCGTTCGAATGAGGTCCAAATTCATTCGAACGACCCGACAAAAAATTGAAATTTTTAGCACATTTTAATGTGTTGTCGCGACGTTGATCGTCGAATTGGATGAGTTGTTGAGCTCTCGGCGACACGGATCAAAATGTGGGTTAAAGGATTGATGGACCAATGGATTAAAGGTTGGAGTTTAAGGTCATTTTGGGATTCAACCCTTAGGGTTTGGGGGTTATTTTATGTGGGTTTTTTCTCATTTGAGCAACCCAATGAAATTTTGCCTCTCTCTCTAGTTTTGGAGCTCCTACTCCACCAACCACAATACACCACCCTAGCACCACAATCCTTCCATCTAAAACTATCATATTTTAACCCTTTTCCACCATATTCAAGATTATAACACCCCTATACACCACACGTTTGAGCAAGATGGGATTTCATGGAGATGTTGTCGGGAATTTATAAAGAAGCAGAGGAGGAAATTATGGAGTTTAAAGGGGATTTTCATGGAGCCTTAAAGGAGCAAGATTAGTAAAGGTAGAAAACCTTTTTAAGTTCACCTTAGGAGGTGGTAGGTTTACATATTCATTTACATTAATCCTACTATTGTTGGAGCTTCTTTGAGGTGGGAAACATTACTCTTTAGCTTAAAAACTCTATTTTTCATAGTCTTTTTTCTTGTAGTTAGGGCTTGTAAGAGTAGAATGCGTAGATGATTTAAAAGGGTTATTTATGAGATTTTTGTAAAATGGTTTACAAATGATTTCAAGAGTTTTGAGTAAAATGATATATTTAAAAGAAACTTAGTATTTAAACATTTTATGGAATACAATGTTTGAAATAATATTTATCTTGTTGAAGGTATATTATGAATAAATGTCTCAAAGTTTTCTTATGAAAATTGGGATTTTTCTAAAGATACACATTTATTCAAGTTTTAAAGAAACAAAAATGTCTTTTTTTCTTGAAAGGCATGTTTTTGCAAGTAGTATGAAATTTCTACAATGAACCATGTGTTAAACCCATTTAATGGGATTTTTGGACTTAAAATTCCTCTTCCTACGTGTATAAACTTGTTCTAATTTGATAATAGGCATGTAAACAAGTTTAATAAAGGGTTTAAAGAGTTTTAACATATATAAAAGTAAATAGAAATTTCAGGCCTTAAAGTATGTGAATAAATGTAAAAAAATTAAGAAGTGGGAATTAAAGACTACATGTGAAAATAAAGAAAATAATTGTGTTTTCTTGCAAAGTATTCTACAAAATCTCAAATGGCTGCCTTAGTAAAGAAAGTAATGAAATAAAGAGGTTTCTAACTTAAAAAGTGTGTTAACTCCAAGTATTTCAATGAGTGTTCATGAGTAAAAACATTCATGTAGTTAGTGTGTATAACTTAATAATGTTTTAGGTAATCAACACACGTGAAAATGGAAGAAAAGATGAGTTTGGATATAAAGGAGTAAAATGGTAATCTTACATAAAGTGGAACATTTTTATGAAATAAAAATATTTGGAAATTTATTATAGAAATGATTCTAAAGTAAAGTGATATTTGGGGTAAAATCAACGCAAGTGTGTAAAGGATAATAAATGGTGATTTTCAAAGTGTAACAGAAGGTGGGGGTGAAGTCCCTACGTTTTGGCTTTGACCGATAAAATTGGAATAATGTGGAAAATAAATAAATATTAAAACACAAAATATGGACTCAGATGAGACCAGAAAATAATTAATAAGGGTCTGTAGACCTAGGTTGAAAGAGCCATAACACTGGCCAGAGCATAGGTAGTATAACTGGCGGTGTGCAGCCCGTTAAAGTACGCGATTATTTAGATGATTCAGAGAAAAAGATAATGTAATATGGTAAAGAAATGGGTTGTGTTGTGAATATATGAAAGGACAACCTAACATGAAATGAAATTGATAAACGCTCTGATTGAAAAGATAACGTGGACAAGTAATATGAGAAATTCACTAATCCCACGTAAGCCGAAAAGAATGGTAAAGTGAAGTGATTAAATGGGTAACTAAGAAACCTAATGAGGTTTTAACCCATAATTAACAAAAATATGTCTTTTTGAAAGCTTTTCAATGGAAAAAAAGTACTTTCTAATATTGTGCGTGCATGTGTTGAAGGGTTATTTTCACGAAAAATACTAAGGTAAATTCGGAGTGAGTAAATGGATGATTACGGTAAAAGAAATATTATATCTAAACTAATGGTAATCTATTTAAGTATTTAACCGGGTGCATTAAATCAGAAAAATGGTTGGTTAAGCAAAAAGGGTATCTTCATAGGATTAATATGACTTAATCGGAATAAGTAAATTTTTTGGAATAAAAATGGTTTCACATATATATATATATATATATATTAGGATGTACTCGTGCCGATGGAACGACAATAAATCTGTTCTCGTGATATTTTGCAAACGTATCAATAGCATAATGACAAATTTGTGCCTGTGATAAATTAGTTCCCATAATCTGTAATTCATCATTTTCAAAAGCTCTATCCGAACTCAATTTCCCCTTTTATCGATTTTAGCCAAGGCATGTTTATTAATAGTTATAAGTTAGGAAAAAATAGACACGTGATAACATAATATGAACATACCATAAATTATAAGTTAATAAGTGAACACCAATAAAATAAGATAGTTAACTGATAGAGTAAATAAGTAATATAATTCCACCTTCTAACGAATTGAAATATTAAATTAATTATATTTCACCACATGAATTCAACACTAAATTATAATAAAATAGAACTCCAATAATGTTACAGTAAAGATCTTACAACATTACTTTAAATAACTTCATAAAAAATCTTAATATTTAAAGGTCCTAAATGATAAATTAACAAAAATTTAAAAATAAACACCTAAAAAAAATCACCCAATCATAATCAGATATTTCAAAAAAGGCATTCTAGTAATCATATTCATATTCAGAATATACCTTGAGATTAAGGCTCAACAAAGGCTAGCAACCAAATTAAAAATGAGGTCATCATAATACATCAGATAAATCTAAAACTATACAAACTAAATTAAATTTAGTTAACATTTTCAAAACCCATCTTAAGCTTGCGGATAGTTCCTGAAATACAACCAAATAAAAAAAGCAACTGAACTTGCTTAGTATTAACACAATAAAAATATCATTTTTTGACTAATGAAAAATGGAGCATTAATGAAATAATTTAAACCCTATAGTATTATTTTTACCAAAAATATAGAGGTGTTAACTGGATACGTTTATCTTAAGAAGTACAAATGTATAACAACTTAGAAACATCAAAAAATAGAAAAACTTTCACACGCATAACCAAATCACATAGAGAAGCACTACATAGAAAAGATTATGGAAAAATGAAAGCTGACCCAAAAACGTTCACAAATAAAAAATGATAGCACAAAAAAACTTTGCCCAACCTAAGCATGATTGTTGCTTTCAACACATTCAAAAAAGTTAACTTTTCAACACACTCATAAAAAGATTAAAATAAAGAAATAGAAAACTCAAAGAAAATAAGAAGCAGAATAAAAAAAGGCAAAAAAATCTTGCAGGAAAAAGTAGAAACAGAGAAAAAAATGAAGGAAAAAAAAGAATACACGAATCCGACATACATTTTATGTTACCTAAACTCATTTCTTAGGGTTGAAAAATATGTATTAGAATTTAGCCCACAATGTCTATGATAAATCACACTATATACACAAAACAACCTCCACCTAGTTTCCATATAAAAAAATACGGTCAAAAGAAAAAGTATCAAAGAGGGAATCAAATCAAAGACCCCATATCTAATCAGACTCATATCAAAGACCCGATCACCCAATCATCGAATAAAAAATTATGGTCAGAATAAGTCACCTGTAAAACCAAAACCTAAATAAAAATATGGTTAGAATAATGAAATGCCCAAAGTTGGATGGGTTGGTGTGGCTTGTGGTGTATCATATGATAGAAACCCCCTCAGATCTGCTCTGATACGGTGGAGGGGTGTTCAAATCTTCTCCGAGATGGTGAAAAACTAAACCCATATCTTTGAGTGAAAAAATTAACAAACCCTTACCTATGGTGGAGGAGTGCGCCCTATTGTTTTTTTTCACCCATGGATTATCTGCACAAAACTAACATGTGTGGTTATCAAAGGAGCATGCAGGTGTGGATAGAGAGAGAGAGAGAGATCTGTGGTGGTAATATTGTTTAGCTTTGATGCAGTAGCTTTGATAGAGATGCGATAGTTTTGATAGAGAGAGAGATCTATAGTAGTATTATTGGGTTAGAGTGGAAGAAGGTGGGTTCTGATTGTGAGTTGTAGTGTAGAGTGAGAAATGGGGGTATCTTGACTAGAAAAGCGTGTATTTTACTTTAACCGTTTCTTAAGAAATGGAGGAAGTTAGTAAATTCACACATGGTGTACTATTTGTATTAATTAATGTTCTCTTCTTTACCCCATGAACTCTTACATACAAAATATCGTATGATATGACGGTTCAAGGGTTTGTGTTTGGTTTATCTGACATGGCAACATGTGATGTGGGTATATAGATATAAAACCTATTTGTATAGGTTTTGTGTATAAATCTTTATATAACGTGGCATGAATAGTGAAAACACCCTCCTCCTTTATTATATATATGTGTGTGTGTGTGTGGTAACTGCATGTGCACGTATGTATAACGTGTTAGAGTCTCTTTTCTGCTATTTGATTCTATATTACATTGTTGTATTTCTCACTGGGCATTCAGATCATTCCCTCTTCTTTATTATGGCAAGGTGTGTGGTTCCAGATTTTGAGGGCATTGTACAAGTAAGAATCCTGTTTTATTTTACATTAGTAGCTTTGAATGCTTGGACTCCGGGGATATTTCCCACGAGTCCTACACATAGCTTGATTAGAATTAGAATTTCATGGTATACAAGTGAAAATTTAATTAAATAAAATTGGAATAATAACATTATTTGGGTTGTCTCATTGCACTTCACACCTAATGTTTAGGCCATACCGGGTTGACCCACGGGTAACCCATAAATCCGGGCGGAGGAGTTACATATACGATGTGAATGAACCCCTTGAAATATAGCATTATGGTCACAACAAAGAAGTTTCTTTGCTTTGTTATCAACAAATAAGGAGTGAAAATGGATGTAGAGAAGAAATTTGCAATTATGATGACTCCACCACCAAGGATCCAAAGACAAATCAAAAGTTTCCTGTGAAAAGTTTCTTATCTAATGAAATTCATGATTGCTTTAGTGGATGTTACTCATAATTTATTGCTTCTTATGAAGGACAACGAAAGTGTGAATGGGGGATGAGAAGTAAAAACCATTCTAGAGGATTAAAGATATCTTGACCTCCAACCCATTGATAATTCTCCCCAAAGAAGGTAAACCTTTACACTAGTATAACATTGCTTGCTCAGGAGAAAAAAGGACAAAAGAAGCTCGTGTCTTATTTGTACAGGGTGATATTTGGGACTGAGTGCATAACACAAATGTGGAAAGGCATTTCTCGGCCTTCGTGCTTATCGCGTAGAAGTCAAGGAACTTTTTTCTCGCATTTACAAAACATATCATTAACAAATGCGATCCTATCAAATAATTTCTCGTAAGAACTATTTTAGTGGGGGTGAGCAGCTAAATGGTTTCTTATCCTGTTGAAGTATGATTATAACGCCTTTCACCAAAATCCATCAAAAGTCAAGATTTGGTTAATCTTATAGCCACCTTTTTGAACATCCAAATGAGGAATTACCATGGGATAGCTTTAAAGCTTTCTTCTGTGAAAAAATGGAAGGTGAAATTTAATCCTTCACCCGTACAAGGTACTAGAGGAGTTGGAATCATATCTCAAATACCGGGGAGATGATCACTCTTACCTATAAGTTACAATTTAAGTGCTTGAACAATAAGTAGACGGTGAAGCACTAACACTTGGGTTGTTAGACGTTTTAAGGAAAGGAGAGAGAGTACTGTTTATAGGAGAAGATTCTATCCTTATAGTTAAACAAGTCAATGGGGACTTTAATCTTTAACATCCTAATGTTGATCCTTACCGAGCAATCATCCAACATTTTTTAATCAACTTCTGGTTGTTAAATTAATCAGATACCCCCGAACGATGAATATGTAGCCAGATCCTCTGAGAATAACTACTCAGAAATTAGATAGGGATGAGCCAGAAGCTATGATTATCATTTGGAAGAGAAAAATGCCTACAACCGTGATATCTTTGTTTCAGATAGAGGATCCCAAAGACTAGATAACCTTTATTCTCAAGGAACGAGAAAATACGAAGGCAATATGAAGTTTTCAAAAGGAGCGAACTTCTACATGATGCAAGGCACTACGTACTTCAAAATTCCTGCAGGATATTTGACAAAATGTGTGGAACAAGAAGAAACCCAAGAGAATCCATGAGAGATGCACATGAAAGAGTTTAGGGACATGGATTGATAATGGTAGAAATTATTCTTAAGGATTTAACCTATTTGGGAGCTTACTTAACAATGTTGAATATAAGACATGAGCAAAATAGCATAAGAGGTGAGATATAAGTGGAAGACACAAGTATTTAAGTGGTTCAGCCTTAACCTACGTCCACTTTGCAAAGTATGGGAGTGCTTTTACTATAAAGAAGGGCTAGAAGCCATCGAAGATAAGTACAAGGTTTATATCTCTCTCTCTCTCTCTATATATATATATATATATATATATATATATATATATATATATATATATATATTCTCTACAAATTTATTATAACATAAGGGTTTTATTAGAGATCAATCCTCGAGGAAGGAGACATTGGGTGACTTTTATAGTCCTAGGGGTTCTTAGTATCACTCCCCATGTATATACTCCATGTGTGAATGGATGAATAACCAATGAATGCATGACACCTGTAGAGAGAGATGCACGTGTCATGATGAAAAATATTCCCCCACGTGTTGGTTGATTCTCCATAACGATTTTGATTAGATATGTAAATAATACCCTAGTCATGATTTCAACATGTGCAAATAATGTATTAAGTTGAGGGTCTCAACTTGTCGAGACTTAGTTGTAACACCCCATATTTTGTGCATTTAATATTTAATTAATTCCGGAATTCAAAATTACTTGTGTGTCATAATTTTAATTGAATTAATTATGGCAATATATATTTAAATATTAATCGGGGACTGAATGGTTAATATTTAGGGAAATTTATTTACTAAGTGAATTGTAATAATTTGATTACGTCATTTTGGGTATTAATGATGGGGTATGCACTTATCTCAGCCGGGAGTCGGTATAGACTAAATAGGGTGTGAGAAAATAGTCAGAAAAGTATACCCGGGGGTAGTAAACGGGTCACGGGACGTTTTTAGGCATAGTCGGGTCCACACGGGGGCATTTGGGTCACTTGGGCTTAACCCATTAGGAAAAAAAGG
Organism: Sambucus nigra; assembly: GCA_949130495.1. Lineage (NCBI taxonomy): Eukaryota > Viridiplantae > Streptophyta > Magnoliopsida > Dipsacales > Adoxaceae > Sambucus > Sambucus nigra. Next base: position 371,478,972 of record OX422212.1, read on the forward strand.
GTTTTTAGCCTAATGAAGCAATTATAAAAGATATGGAATGGCTGAATTGAGTTTAGAAAAAGACCTAGTGGATTACGAAACCCTAATAGCAGTTAAAGGCAAATTTGGGGATCAAAGGAGAGCCAAAACAAAGGGGTCATCTTCAACCTTGGGCATTCACGACTCCAAAATCAGACTCTATGAACCCTAAGGCAAGTGGTTAACTTACTGTAGAATTTAAAATCTATTTCAATTCATATTCATGTGATGTGTGAAATCAAAGAAATTCGTTTTGGGATTTAAAGGGTATAAACATGGGGGTTTTGTAAACCAATATTCTGATTTCTAAATTGTGTAGAAATTCATACGTAATCTGAGAATAGTATAAATATATCAGGTAGGGTGTAATCTGGAGGAACTAGAAATGAATTTGAGGTTGAGATTTGATGTTTAAATGTATTAAGGGTTAAAATTGGATTTTCCCCAAATTATGAAAACAGTAGAGAACGGATAATTTAATGATGTTTGTGAACAGTATGAGGGGATCTTATGAGGTTTTTGATATGTGTTATTGATGAGAAGGCTTGGGTTTACTGGTAGAAGGAGTTAAGGTTTTTAGATTTCGTCCATGGTTGAAACAGACCACTTGGAGAAGACAATGACCTGTTCGATCGATCGATCGAGGGTCGGGAGTCGATCGATCGAAGGTGAGAAATTTCTGGTAGTTCGGCCAGTTTGTTTACATAAGGGAAAATTAAGTTAAAATCTGTTACCATGCCTTATGAAATGAGAAATATCTGGAATTTCAAACTAATTAATTGTGAGGAAAATTAATTGGGACTTGGGAGAAATTTAGGTGTGGTACACTATGATTAAATTGTGAGAATAATATTTCAAAAATGGTTACATATGGACTTAATGGGTAAGTCCGGGGTTATTGGTTGAGCAATACCAAGACGTTAAATTTATTTAGGTGAAAGCTAAATAATTTAGAGTCGGGAATTTTGACTCGAGTGTTGTTTTTATTTTGGATCACGAGAGTAAGTACGAATATATTGGTTGGGGCGACACCAAAAGTAATTAATCTGCAAATTAATTAATAATTAGAGTTGGACCATAAACTCATAATAATTTGAATAAGCTTGTGTCACGGACTTAGCATGCTGTGGCCGGGATGCTTATATTTATATATATATGCGGTGTGTGATAGTATATATATGGTGTGTACATTAATATCAGTGGTTAGATATTATTATATACTCTAGTGCTATAGGGGGAGGTTGCGCGTAGTGGATGAATCCCCTAGCTTGAGGAGTAGGGTGAGTATATTCCTAGGTCATAGTGTCCATTATATGGGTGAGGGGCATCTCACTTTCAGGGAAGGAATATGACCGCCTCCAATTGTATGTATTAACCAAGTTAGTGAGCAATTCTAAATTGGGGTAACTAGGTTATGTGAATATACCTAGTGGGATAGCACTTTAGAGAAATTATATCCTGTGAGCCTTTACTCAGGTGGATGCTATTATTAAATGTATTTCAGTATGCATGTGAATGCTGTACTATGATAATTAGGAAATTTATTATATACGGGGTAATTAATACAAAGCATGAGTTGTATTATATGTATAACAAGTGTGGGAGTTATATGAATATAAAAAGGGAAATGATAAATTACGTTGATGTTACTAATAACTTAAAAATCATTATCATGGCACACTCGGTTAGAGTAGGGTGGATGAAAGGAGGTTTTATTAATTATATAGTCATGAGATAAATAACTAGGTGAATTAATTAAGGCGTTCGTAGTGTACATTAGAGGAGGGGGGGGGGGGAGAAAGTCCTCAAGAGAGTGCGTCACTAACTAAAATATGGAGAGCATGCATATTTAATTATTACTACAAGTTAATCATTTGCTAAATGTTTTTAAAATGTTTTGGGTACTAACCCTTGCTATAAAAACTTTTAAAAACCTTTTAGGTGTCCAGCCACAGGGAGGCCAGGCTTGACTCAATTTCAGGAATTCGTTGCTGCAGCATATGTGAATGTTGCGGGAGTTTGATAGACGCCTCATTCTTTCATTTCTAGTATAGCGACTTCTTATCAGTTATTCGAGCATATCTCTCACAAATTATTTATTATTTGTCAGATCTGTTGGGATTTATTTCATGTCTTTAATTTTGTTGGATTTTTTAACCGATGGTTTATTCGGTCAGTTAATTAATTGTGAATGGTTGTTTCAGTTAACTGTGATTGTTATATTATTTTATTTCCGCATGAGATTTTCATTTAAATTAATGAAAGATAAAACTTGGCACCAACCTATTTCTCACTTAGGAGGTTAGTAATTAAAAAGGCGACAGTGATGCTAAGAATGAACCAATTGAGAAACCTGTTCTAACTTAATTTAGGACTGATCACATAGGGTTAATTAGGCGGGGTGTCACATTAGTGGATGTCTAATGTTGAGAACGAGCTGAGATGAGATTGGATCTATACCTGGATGGTATGATCGATAATAAATACTGAGTCGAGTTGAAGTTTCTAAGGATGACACTGCACTACTAGTGAGGCCAACATTGTACCTAGGTTGCTGCAAAACATACACTTTATTATTGCTGGTGAATGTTGTCTTGTAATAGGGTCATCTCAGAGGACAAGATAACTTAAGACGGGACTGGTCATGAGAGCTCCTGAAGGATGATGACTCTGAGGGCATGTATGAGGGGACATGGTACCACAGTGGGTGTTGTCTCGAGGATATTAGACTTATGCATACCAATTACCCCTTAAACCTTAGTCTTCAATGTTTATAGGGGATAAGGTGTAAGCTCAATAATCTCGTCTCATCTTGACCCCTATGGTTTGGGTTACTTTGAGGTCAGTGTAGGCACATTAATCACCTAGGGTTCCACAGAGGTGTCATTTTTCTAAATGGCTTTGCGTGTGGCCCTAGGTTATGTGCATATACAACTATCACTTCGTGTGGCACGCCCTAATGACGGGATCCCGTGAAAATATCTAAACATTTTAGGTGGTAAAACACCTTATTTTCTCTTCATTTTTAATTTATGCAACCTATCCTTCTAGGGTAAAACTACCCTCTCTCTCTTTCTAAACTTCATTTTCCTTTTGTGAGTTTTGTTCATTTTTTCGGCATTCCTTTTGTTGCTCCCCGCCTTCCAAGTACCATTCCCTTTCCTTATTATTCTATTTCCTCTAGTTTTATTTTCATTTTCTACAAATTTATTTTCCTGTGGTTTTTGGATTCTTAGGTCACCATTTTGTTTTAGTTTGTGCCTTAATTTACAATGGTTAGGGCCGGGTAGGAAGCTAGGTAGTTATTCAGGATTAGATAGGCTACTGTTTGGAGGTTTTCTAGGCAACTTGCTTGTTTTTTGGTGACTCTTCCCATTAAACATCACCGGAGTTATTCTTGGCATTCTTCGTTGAATTTTTACTAAAAAACTTTTAATTTCATGTCCTAATCTTATGTAGTTTTTTCCAAAGATTTTATTTAAGTTTTTCATGTATCGTAAGTTTCAAATGTTAGGAGAATAGTTACCTTTCTTGCATCAACACATTAGATGAGAGATTTGAAGGGCTGAGGCCGAGTCTAGATATAGGTCTCAGGTTCCACTTACACTTGTTCCTTTATTTGTAGATTTTCCTACTTTACTTCTCACTTACCCCACTCCAACTGATCCCGAAATTATAATTTCAATTAGTAATGATTCCATGTCAGTCTCGTCTTTCAAAGGCTATATCCTTCTAAGAAACTATTTCATTGTGATGGATGAGAGGATTCCAAAACTGACTTTTTTAAGGTGGCAATGAGAATCCCAATTTACCACATGGACGAGGGTGAGACCATCGTGTCTAGTAATCGGGGTCATGCTAGTACTTATGCTCGTAAATAAGGGGACCTTGAGCTCGAGATTTATCACATCTCTAATGATAAGATTTAAGTTAAAATGTATTATAATTTGTGTCCTATGGAAGTATCGATCTCAACCATGACTTAGGGCGAGTTTATAAATCACGATCCTCTTGGGAAATCTCCTGCCACTAAGGATGGCAAGGAGGAGGACCATACGTTTTGGATACAAGTGTTGCTTCAGCTATTCCCAGTGACGTTCATGAGATTGACCAGGTAGTCTATAGGAACTTTTATGGGATCAAATCCAGAATCCATATGAGGTTTCCTACCAAGCATAACGTGCCTTTGACCTTAGAAATGAAGGAGAATTGGACGTTTATGAGAAGTTGTTCAGGATTGGTTTTTATCTTCCCATCTATCCCTCAATCAGAGAAATTCTTAGTTTTATCAACGTGTCCCTTACTCAACTAACACCAAATGTCTGGAGGATTTTTTTTGGGTTATTCACTTCTGGAAGGTTGCGTAGGATGGGGATATTTGTAAGGACATAATATCCATAGTCCTAATTTTACATTGGATATGTCGTATATCGCTACAACTGTCGAGAGAAGTTCATGATCATTTGTTCAAGGCGAGCGATCCGAATATCAAGGCTCTTCAACAACAGACATCTAGGAGATTGATTTTGGTAAGGACTGTGTTTAAGTTTTTAATTTGGTTTGCAATTTTATTGGGATATTCTCTGAAAATACTTTTTTAATGAAAATGAGGCGTTTTTCTAAGTAAAAATATGTTTTGGAAGACCTATAGGCGAACTTTACGAAATAATATTTTTTTGCTTATGTTATTCATGCGACAAAGAAATGTCGTTCAAACGACATTGATATGTCGTTCAAACGACCCCCTCTAATGACATCACATGTCGTTTGATAGATTATGAGATATGCCATTTATTTTGTGCTTCAAATGACAACATATTGTTTTTTTAAGGATGTTTCTTGTGTCGCTTCTAACGACATCTTATGTCTTTCAAACGTCATCAAGAAGTCGTTCGAACGACCTACACCGCCTCAAGTATTTTTCTTTGCTATAAAATTTTTTTTTGGAAGACTTTTTCATTAAGACTTTTGCCAAACGAAAACTGCAAATCTGTAAAATTTTATTCTTCACTTTTAGGGCACAAAACTTTGTTTTAGATTCAAATAAAAGATCCCATATGCGTTTGTGAATCGTTTGGTACCTAAACACTTATTTTCAAAGTTTCTTTTGTAGAGAGGATTTCTCTACTATTGGAGTGACAGTTCTTGTGAAAGCTATTTGATAACGATTGTGGTCATTGGGGATACTTGTGGGTTTCCACTGGTAAAGGAGGAGTTGCTGTTATTGAGGTTCTTGCAGGAATCTTTGATGGTGCTAGGCTGCGATCTATGTGATTTTTCTATGGGAAATTCATTAAAGATTTCTTTACGTAATTGTAATTTCTCATTTACGTTAGATAGTTAAATAAAAGGTTTTACCCAAAAGGATTTTTTTCCTGAAATTTGCTTATCCCTCATTTCTGACTGAATGTTTGATTTACCCACAGAGATGCATGATTAGGGTTTAATTAATTTGGATTGAATATTGACTCTAATTAAATAAGTTTAAAATTTGAAATTTGTGATTCCCATAAATAATTGATATCACACATTCCCTAATTGGTATCAGAGATTTTAGCTCGGGATTTTTACCTCTTCAAATTAGAATCAGAGTTGGTTTCTCTAAATTAACAAGTGATTCTTTTTCCCCATAATTTTTGTGATATCAATTTTTTTAAAATCTTCTTTTGAAAAATTTCGCAATTTTTTTGATGGATAACTTATATAATTGGATGCCCATATTTGATGGAGCAAATTATGCCTACTATAATGCCCACATGAAATCTTTAAAGGTTATTGATGACCGAATTTGACTCGTTTGTGAAAGATGGTGGACTCCTCCCACTGTCACCATTGATAATGTCACCAATTCCAAACCCGTGTCTGACAGAACAGAGGATGATTATAAATAGAGTACCTGTAATTCTCGTGGTGCTATTTCTTGAACCATCACCCTAGATGGGTTTAACCGTATTATGACTTTCACGACGTCTGAAGAGTCATGGGATATCCTCCAACTGACACATGAGGGTACCAGCGTGTTTAAGGCATTGAAATTATAAAATTTAACCTCCCATTATCACTATGTCACAGTCCGAGTACTTTGACGAGTTTTATGCTAGGCTCTCGGACATAGTTAACATGAGTTTTAATTTGGGTGAGAAAATTGAGGAGATGAGAGTTGTTAAAAAAAATTGAGGTCACTCCCATCCCGTTTTATTCCTAAGGTCACTGTTTTAAATTCCTTTGGGATATTAGATTCACCTAGGTTATAAGAACTCGTAGGAGACCTTTAAAGTTATGATATCAACATGTTTCCTAAAATTGTTAAGCCGAAGGATAAATGGATTTCGCTTAGCACACAATCTAGAAAAGGTGATGAAGTGTCTAAAAAGAAGAAGAAAGAGAGATTTTATGAGTTCGAATCTGAGTGAGAGTTTGATTTTGATGATAAGGACATGTTAGCTAAAGATTTTAAGAATTTTCACAAATATTCCAAAGAAAGTTATTCCAATAAAAAAATGTTTGAGAAAAAAATAAAAAGAAAGAATAGGCCAAAGAGGGTAGTGAGAAAGAGAAATAAACGAGATGTTTTGAGTGTAAGGGAAAAGGGCACAAAGCGTTTTAATATCCCACTATGCTAAAGAGAAAGGGCAATAAAATTGCTATGACATCCACCGTTAGCGACAGAGACGTCGAGGTAAATGATTCCGGGGATGAATCATCACATGGTATGTGTGTTGCCTTTATGGATAGTCATGTGAGCACATCTATTTTGTCCCATAATAATGAGGACACTTGTATACGTGAGAGACTCGATGATGATTTGAGTTTTTCGAGTGAGATTGAAGGTGAAATTAAAAGTGAGGGTGAAATCAATCACCAAAAAACGTTTAGATATTTATATGTCAATACCTTAGAGATGAAGAATTTGAATAAAGATTTAGGTCTTAAGGTGTTAGATTTGTAGAGAAAGATAGAAGTTTTGAGGGTATGTGAGGCGTCGATGAGTTAACTCAAGAAAGGTTTAAGTGAACAGTTGATTGGATTAAGCCAGGAAAAGAGTAAAATTGAATCTCGTGTGTCCCAACCAGAGAGAGATATTGAACGGGCCTGGGAAGTCAAGGTTACTATAGAGGATACATCAAAGAAGGTTGGAAAGATGATCCTTGGTCCCTCTTTGGGTAATGTTAAGAGACTAAGAATAGATTATGACGGTGCGTCTACTTCCCAAGTTTTACTTGAGTCGATTCTTGAGTTTGTGATAGATCCATATGGCTCTCGACCTAACCCACAAAGGCGTTCGTTCCATGTAGAAGAGCACGTCCTACTCATTTTGAGAGAGGTGTTTCTAGACCCATTTATGTTTGTTCCCGTTGGAAGAAAGGAGGACACCTTAGAGAATTTTGGTTTAAGTTGGGTTGTGTGTCTCGTAAGTTTTTTCCTTCTTATGCTAGTACAGGTATTCCCACATGCACACACACACATGATACTTTGTATGATCCTGGATGTCACATAAAATATTTTGATCATTTTAGAGAGTAAGTTGAGTATTTAGTTAGGAATTCACATGATTTGATGGATGTTTTTCATAGGATGTTACCACCTTTGGAAAACTCCTATAGCATAGGATGATTTTCATTATGATAATTTATGCCTATTGGTAGTGCCTACCATTTTTTTTAATTTATTTTTTCTATTTCGATATATTTTTCAAAACCCCCAAAAAGATATTGTTTTTGAAAATTTTGGGAAAAATACAAAAAAAAAAATTCTGTTTTTTTAAGAAAAAAATATAAAAAGTCAAAAATATTTTATTCTGATAAATTTTTTGAAAACATACAAAAAGATTTTTGTATTTCATTTTACACCGTTTATGGATGGACATTTAGGAAGACCAAGTCAGAACATCATTCCATATTCATGTGACTATTTGATAGTGTTTTGAGATGATACATCATTTCATACATGTGTTTTATAATGTTTGGAGTCATTAAAATGAGATTTGATATTACTTTCTACTTGTTTGTCTCATGATTTCCTTTAATGCACACTCGCACATATTTATTTGATTATTATGCTTGTCTATCACATGTTGGTTGAAGTGTTTTCATCTCAATCATGTCTTTAAAATGAACCAAATGCGATAAAACTTGACAATGAAAGTAGTGCATATAAGAACTGTTGTCCGTAGAGAATTTGTTTAGTATAGAAAATGATGAGTGAACATGGTAAAGGGCTACGAAAGGAGCAAACAACCTTTGCATGAAAGTCACCATTTGAAAGGAGCCTAAAAATGTAGCATTCTAAAAAGTAGCCAAGGCTAAAATGGTTTAGTTTGATATGACCATTCAATAGAAAAGAACAACGATCGTTATTATATATGAAGGAGTTTGGTAAGAAATAAATCAATGGGTTTGCACTTACTGACAAAGTCTTGAAAAACCATTACATAGTTTTAGACATTATTGGTGTGGAAATCACTTTAGACTTTGATTTGTTTATTAAATTGAGTCAATATCATTTGAGTTCAATTTTTACACCTAAGGACTATTTTGAGTTCATTCGTGAGGAGTATCCATATTCATTCTGCACATATGTTATGAATGGTTGAGTTTATTTTCCTATCGAATTTGTTCACACCCACTCATTATGTTTCCATGATTTGGTTATCTTAGTGTAATTCGGGGTGTATGTTGTTTGTTGTAAATTATATTTTCTTGAAAAGTTTTGAAAAATCAAAAAGAGATTGTGAAAGCCTTTTGAGTATATCCTTGCGTAAGTGTACGTGATTTGTATTTTCTATTCTTGTCGTGACACTCCGCAAATATTTTTGTTTATTCTTTTCCTTGTCTACTTCGGACAAATAAAAAGGGGGGGGGGGGGGGGGGGGATGAATTGTGGGGGAGTAAGAGTTTGCATTATGTGGGAGATTTGATATTTGACTGGATTTGATATCATTGATTGATTTACTTGATTTAATTTATGCTTATCGCATTTCAAACTCGATAAGCCACGAAGGTATTTGTTTTGTTTATTGTGTGTAGGACTTTGATGATCATTTGGAAGGCACACAAAAGAGGCGCAATGAAATCAAAGATATTTGATTTGAAGCAATTTATAAGTTGAAGATTTTTTTATTGGCTTACATTTTTAGTATTATTCCACTTTTAGGTTCATTGAAGAGTATTAGATTTGTATAGACATTCGATTGATAATTCGGATTGTTTTAATTTTGTACCGGCATAGACATAGGGTGAGATTTGTAAGGACATAATTTCCAAAGTCCTAATTTTACATTGGATATGCCGTACATCGCTACAACCGTCGAGAGAAGTTCACGATCATTAGTTGAAGAATACGGATCCGAATATCAAGGTTCTTCAACAGTGGGCATCTATGAGATTGATTTTGATAAGGATAGTGTTTAAGTTTTGAATTTGGTTTAAGATTGTATTGGGATATTTTTTGAAACTACTTTTTATCAAAATGAGGCATTTTTCTGATTAAAAATATTTTTTGGACGACCAGTAGGTGAGATTTTTAAAATATTAATTTTTCGCTTTGGTCGTTCAAACAACAAAGCAGTGTCATTGATATGTAATTCAAACAACTCCTTCTAAAGACATCACATGTTGCTTTATAGGTCTGGATATAGTTCGTTTCTTTTGTGCTTCAAACGACCACATATTGTTTTGTTTTTTAAGGTATTTTCTTAGGTCACTTCTAACGACATCTTATTCCATTCAAACGACATCAAGAATTCATTCAAATGACCTGCGCCTACTTAAGTATTTTTCTCTGCTATATAAACCTGTTTTGGAAGACTTTTTCGTTAAGAATTTTGCCAAAACTGCAAATCTGAAGAATTTTAGTATTCACTATTAGGGTAAAAAAACTTTCTTTTAAATTCACAAAAAAGATCCCATAGACGTTTGAGAATCTTTTGGAACCCAAAACACTTCTAGTAGAAGTTTCTCTTATAGAGAGGATTTCCCTACAACTCGATTAATAGTTCTTGTAGGAGCTATTTGCTGATGAATCCGATCATTGGGGATACTTTCACTGCTGAAGGAGGAGATGTGGTTCTTGAGGGAATCTTTACGTGTGCTAGGATGCAATTTATGTGGATTTTCTGTGGAAAATTCATTGTAGATTTATCTATGTAATTGTTAGTTATGATTTACGTTAGATAGTGAAATAAAAGGTTTTACCCGAAAGGTTTTGTTTCCTAAAATTTGCTTGTCTGTGGCTATACGTTTGATTTGCCCACATAGATGCATGATTATGGCTTAATTAATTTGGATTAAAGATTGACTCTAATTAAATAAGGTTAAAATCAAAAATTTGAGAATCCCATAAATAATTGATGTCACTTATTCTCAAATTCAAAGTAGAGGTTTTAGCTTGGGATTTTTACCCCTTCAATATCCCAGTTGATGTCTTCCGGGTACTGATATATCATGGTCAGTACAAGAGCGGCCCATTTCTACTATCATTTTATAGCTCATTATCCTGACCGTAACCTTATCCCTATAAAAAAAACCTCCAAGCACGATTGGAAATCCTTGTATTTATTTCTCAGGAGACTGGTAATTCAACGAAGGAGATCCATCCACAATGGATGAGGCGAGAGTTCCCGGATAATGGGACTGTGTGTCGATCTCGACCAAAATGACCCAGGTCTTAGCGCCTAGATTAGAGAAGATATTAATATGCTCATGGGGATGGTCTCATAGTTTTTAAGGACTTGGTTACCCCTGATCTCTTATAGTACTCTTTCATGGGGGTGGATCCCCTGATATCACATTGTAAGCAAAACATCATAACTTTTTGTTGAACTTTAATGTTGTCTCGTATTTTCATTGAGTTTAGGTAGGAAAGTATTGAGTATTAGTTTCTGGTGTTACAGACCACCAAGAAGTAATTTCAAACGCAATCTGGGAGATGGCTGCACCCATGTCAACTAACCTCATTGCCCATCTATAAGGCAAAGCTTCACCACAGACACAACCTTTGTAAAAGGCAAAAATCGGCGGCCCCAATATTGCAAAGGGGGACAAAAAGTGCAAAGAGGTCGCTATGGGGACCCTAACTAACCTTCCCCCCAATAGAAAAAATAAAAAGAGGCTCCGCCAAGACAGTCAACTGACCCTCTTCTCGCTATTCAAAGTGATATCTCTATGACTGCATGCCTTGATCATCTTATTGTTAATGCCGACTCTCTTCTTGAGAGTCGGCTAAACGATCGGGAGGTTATGGCCTCAATTGTCCGTGACTGTGACAATCGATATTTTGATACTTTAGACTCTCCTAGATCTTTAACTTTGTTCATCATAGGGAAACCTAGGTAAACACCAACATTGTCTTGTATTTTTAAAAAACATTATAAGTGTAGTATCGCCTCGTACTAACTTTTTTATTTTATTAAAGTTTGTGATTGCCCTAAAAAATTTCCAACTCTGGGTAAAGGCGACAGAGAAAAAGTGAAAGGCAGTTGAGGATGCTAGAGCCCAAGTTGACAATCTAAAGAAAAACTTAGAGAACCTTATGGCCAAATATGACACAGAAGCCCAGGAGATGAGGTCTATCCATAAATAGAACATGAAAAATATGAAGCTGGACCTCACGGCAAAGGTAGAGGATCTTGAGGACAAGGTCCAGAAGCAAGAGAAGGACAAGGCAGAGATGGTCAAGGTGGCTACCGAGAAAGCTATTTCTGACTCTAAAGAGTCTGAAGAGTTTTTTAGTCATGTTATTTAGTTCATGGAGAATGGGGCAAATACTATTTTTCGTCGAGTCGCCAACCAATGTGTTGAGCTTATGGATAATGACCATCTCTTAGTCGAGATAGTTCATGCATTCAATTTTGGTGATACTGCTAGTGTTGAGGCATTGGAGGAAATTCACACTGAGGTAAAAAATACTAGGTCTGTTGTGGATGAGGCCAAGAACACTATTTCAGAGCAGTATGCCACTGATAGGGCTAGTGATAATAAGAGGAACATAGCCAACCAAGAAGAAAACCCAATTAGGCCGACCATTACCGAACGTGTTGATTCTTAATTTTTTTTATTAAGGAGGCCGTGTGTTGTCTTATGTGCCCATTTTATTGTAATATCCTTTGAACAATCTGCTTTTGAATAATTTACCTCAACTTACGACTGAACGGAGTACTCTTACTCTTACAATTGAATGATTTTCTCTTGTTGAATGAATGAATTAATTTTTATATGCTCTTATTTTAGATGTTCACCATACTTTAACAAATTATTAAATATCACCATAGTAAATCTCTTATTGTTTGGAGTTGAGACTCTTTGGGATCTCTCGTACCACCGAGAGAGGAACTTAATAATTCACCATAGACTCAAATGATGTTTACAGTAGTAACACCATATCAATAATTATGTTAAGGACTTCCCACCTTTCAGGATTTTTATGGAGTGGTGTCTTGGAGCCAAGACTCCTCAAGCACTCTGCGACCATTAGTAGAGAGTTTTAATTAGGAATCATAACTAAATGATATTTAAGTTCACCATACTCAAATGATGTTTATGGTATCACCATGAAAATGGTGTTCGAAACGTCCTTCCGCTCAAGATTTTTAGAAAGTGCTATCTTAGAGTAGAGACTCCTCAACCACTCTCCTACCTTTGAGAAAGAGTTTTAATTACGCACCATAATTAAATGATTTTTAATTTAACCACTCTCAAATGCTGTTTATGGTCATGAAAATGGTGTTAAGGACCTCCTTCCTCTTATGATTTTTATGGAATGGTGTCTTGCAGTCGAGACTCCTTTGTCACTTTCCTATCGTCGAGATAGATTTTTAATTATGAACCATAATTACATGATGTTCAACTAACTATTTGACTTAGTAAAAACTACAGTAAATAAGAAAGTGAGTTAAGACTTTATGATATTTCATATAAGAATATATTCTCGTACAAATAATTGCACATAAGCTGAAAGGTTGCCTTTCAGCTATATAACAAATGAGTGAAATATTGATAGTATTTTGTCAAATGATCTGCATTCCAAGGGTTAGAAAATGGCTCTTCTTCAAGGTTTTTTAGATGATATGTACCCAATACAACCTCCTCCGTGACTCTGTAAGGCATATACAAGTTAGGATGTAGCTTATTGGCCATTTGGATGACCTTCTTTAACACTAGGTCTTCCACAGAGATGGGTTGAGATTTGACCTATTTGTCGTAGAACTTAGCAGTTAGTTGTTGATAGGTCAACTAGCTAATGGTTGCATATTCTCTTAATTCTTAAATTAAGCCTAAGTCTAGTCTCATCTCTTCCATATTTGCCTTAGGGTCATAGTTCAAAACTATATGGCTTGACAACCTAATCTCTATTGGGATTATAGCCTCTTACCCATAGCCTAACATGAATGGCGTTTCTCATATTGGTTCTCTCTCTGTTGTTGTGCATTCCCACATAACTCTATGTAACTCGTCGATCCATTTTCTATTTGTGTCTGCAAGCATCTTTTTTATTATGTCCAATATTATGCTGCTAGTGACCTCCGATTTCCCATTAGCCTATAGTTGTCTAGGGAAAGAGTAGACATGCATGATACAAACCCTTTAGCATTAAGATTCTAGAGACTTGTTAGTGAATTGTTTCCCCTTATCAGATATCAGGGTGTTGGAAAGGCCGTAATGGAAGATGATGTTTTTACAGATAAACTTGAAGCATTTCTCCTCTGGTATTATTATCGTAGCTACTACTTCCACCCACTTAGAGAAAAGTTAATTACAACGATAAAAAATATGACATTTCCCTTTGCTTTATTCCCATATGGAATAAGGCCAAATGGTCAATATTGAGGAAATGGGTTAGTGGGGTTGATGGGGAATGCTTTCAAATCACTGGAACAAATCACACTTCAAGACATCTTCCATAAATATTTTACGAGACTCGACCAATAATGCCCTTGGGTGAAAATACTTTTATCCAAGGACCTTCCACCTATGTCGCTTGCACGTGAGCCTCCATGTACGTCTCTGAGTACATAGATTACTTCAGATGGATGCACACGCCATAGCAGTGGAAGAGAGCAACATTAGACGGATGCCAATGATAGTGAACTGTGTTGCACGATATCGTATTTTACTTCTCTCAGCTTTGGTTTTCAGTAGCTTTCTTTCTTTGATGTAATTTATGATAAGGTCCATCAAAGATGCCCCTAAATTCAAGTTTAAGAAAACTTCCATATTAGTCTCATCAGTTTTAATACTTGGTCTTAGATATATCTCTAATGGCATTGATCATTTAATCTATGTTCTAGTACCGAGGCTAGCCTTGCTAGTGCGTCTTCTCTTCTATTTTCCAATCTAAAAATTCTACTTATCTTGGCCTCCACAAAGTTCGACAATATTATTTTTAACTCTGGCTAAGTACTTAGCCATCTTCTCATCTCTAGCCTCATAAATACCCAAAACTTTATTAATTGTTAGATGAGAACCACTATGAGAGACCTTTTGGTCAACATTCAATGCCTCTGTAAGGGAGTGTCCTTCCGATAGAGCTTCATACACCGATGTATTGTTTAATGCTTTTAAGTTGAACTGCAGGGAAAATTCAATGTCTGTCCCGTCAGCTCTACCAACTGAGTTATATCCCCCGAGCCAAGTGGAGCATACTTGGAGGAGTAAGATGCTTCTTCTATTCTTTACTCGGGCATAGCTGGGCTATTCTGGACATGATCTAAGGAAAATAAAAACTAAGATTTTCTTTATTATGTATCAAATGGGAGCTATGAGAAAATAAAACATGTTTTAAGATTATTAATACCACTAATAGTATTAGACCTATGCCACTTCCATTCTCGTAAGATGAACCGTCAATAAATAGACTCCACACCGGTCCCCTTACATAAAAGGTCCCTCAACTAAGGTTCCATTTTTTACAAGCAAATATTTCTCTTGAATACCATTTGTTCTGTCGATCGGTACTTCCTTAGACATTACCTCTTTTCCTTTCTAGACAATTAGTGAGATTTCAACTCGATCCTCACAGTCATCGGTGGATTCCCAAGTGAACTCGGCTACTAAACCTGTCAATGCTTGCCCTTTAATTGCGTTTTTGGACTGATAGATGATATCAAACTCACCTAACTCTACTGATCAAGTCACTAACATACCTGATTTCTTAGGATTGTGAATTATTTATTGGAGAGGAGTATTATGAGCACTACCATCGTATGGGTAAGAAGTTAGCTTAATCTTTCTTGAAGCATGTATCAAATAATATGAAATCTTTTCCATCTTTATAAATCTCAACTCTGCCCCTTGAAAAGATTTACTATTGAAGTAAATAGGCTTCTGAACTTCATTATCATCTCAGATGATTGTTGCGCTCATGGCCGACTCCAAGTTGGCCAGGTATAAGTGTAATTTCTCTTCTTTTATTGGTCAGGAGAGGAGCATAGATGAGATGAGATAAGCCTTTACTTCTTGAAATGCCTTTTCACACTCCTTATCCCAAACGAACAATTTCCTCAGAATCTTAAAAAATAACAGACACTTGTTCGTTGTCCAAGTGATAAACTTATTTAGTACAGCAACTCAGCCCATTAATCTCTGAATATATTTAATTGTATTTAACATTTTCATGTGAATTAATGCATTAATCTTAGAGATATTCTCTTCTATGCCCCTTTGATTTATAATAAATCTTAATAAATTCCTTTCTCCAACGCCGAACAAACACTTACCATGATTTAATTTCATTTTGCATTCATCCATCTTATCAAACGTTCTTTCTAAGTCATCCTCATGATTCTCGACCTTCAGAATGTTTATGAGCATATCATATACATACACCTCTATCATCTTCCTAATCTAATCTTCGAATTTTTTTTAACTAAACATTGGTAAGTAGCCCATGAAATCTTTAGGCCAAACGACATAACTTTATATAAGTATGTTCCATTGTAAGTGATGAAGGAGGTCTTCTCGACATTGCCCTTGTGCATTGAGATTTTATTGTACCCGAAGTAAGAATCCATGAATCTCATGAGCTCATGTCCAGTTATACCAACTACTATTTGATCAATCTGGGGAAGTGGAAAATTATACTTCGATCAGACCTTTTTAAGGTTAGTTCAGCCCACACACACTTTTCATTTTTCACTATGTTTTGACAAAGTTATTATATTGGACACCCACTCAGGGAAATGAATTTCCCTAACAAAATCTACAGTCTGTAACTTCTCATAATCTCCTATGTGTCTCTGGCAAAGGCTCATCTTTGTTGCTTCACTAGCTTGGCATTCTCGTCCATGTTTAGACGATGATAAATCAATTTAGGTTCAATCCCCGACACGTCTTCGTGGATCCATGAAAATACACTTTTCCTTTTTTTCAATAACTCATTCAATTATTTATTTATTTTTATCTTGACGGATGAGGCTATTTGGACATTTTTCTTCGGTTCATACTCATCGAGGACGATGATTTCCACCTCCTTAGCAGGATCTCCCTTTTTTAATTTTTTCTCATCCCTTGGATTTAGGGTGTCTATGTTGTAGGTGGTTGTCTTCCTTTGGTGAGTTTCCATTTTTTTGCCAGGGTGAAGTAACACTCAGGTGCTTTCACCTAATCACCATTTACTTGCCCTACCTCATAAGGAGTCGCTAAATTTATCATTTTGTGTATGGTTAAAGGCATGACTTCAACCTCCTTGAGTGGTAATCTCTCCCGGATTATGTTATAGACCGAGAAAATAAGTTCGTCCATCACGAAAAATCTTATCTTACTGGCGAGGCATTTCGGCCAAGTTCCCAGACATTCATCCATTTCATAAACACTTAGTGGGAGTAATGTCTTCCCACTGAATTGAATCAAATCTTAGTGGTAGGCGATGAGTTTTTTCCTGCTCAACTTCAATCCTTTAAAACAATCCCAGAACATAACATCGACTGAGCTTCCCCCATCAACCAATATACAAGCCACATTGTAACCGTGAACCTACGTACTGATGATAAGAGGGTCGTCGTGTGGGAATAAATTTCCTATAAAATCGTTCTTTGAAAATCCCATGACCTGACTATCCATGTCGACTTTCTTCTATTTGATTGGTTTAGCTTCGGCCTCAGTCTAATTATCCTCAACCCTCTTGGGTCCAACTTTCGCTTCAACTATGTGAGCCTTACTACCAGTCAGATTAGTTCTTCCTCTTTCTAATCCCCTGCATATCATTTTTACATAAAAATAAATCATATGAAGGTTACCTTTACCTACAAGAGGCTTAGCAGGAAGGTCAGGGCCGTATTCACCACTGACACCTAACTCTGGTTCATTTATATTTTCTTGTTCCTCTTTCTTGGGTTTAGAATCCTTCATCGTGTTGAATCGTTCTTTTCCTTTATCTCTGTCTCCATTTTTATTCATGTATTGCTAGATCTTTATTTATTTCAACAACTTTTGAATCTCTTCCTGAAGGGCGAAGTGCTGATCCATCATATAACTATAGTCTTGATGAAACTCGTACCATTTTCTTTTGTCCATTTTATGAGTTGGCTAATTCAACCTATCTGGCCACCTGAGTTCTCTATCATCTTTTATCTAGTTCAGGATTAAGTCACGACTGACTGTTAGTGGGGTATATTCGTCAAACTTATCATAATTGGATGTCTTCTTTCCTTCCTTATCCTTGTCTCGACTTTGGCTATTTTTTCTACTATTAACCTCTTTTAAGTAAATTTTCTTGGCTGCCATGGCCTCCTCCACATTCATTATTCTCCCAACTATTATGAGGACTTCTGTTATGGATTTTCGAGGATCTTCAATGAGGTTTATAAAAATTTCCCTATTTATAGGCTACTGATGAGGCTGTCATATCGATACTCTCTTCATTGTCTTTAACTTCTAACTTTTCTATATTAAATAAAGAGATATAGTCCCTTAGAGGTTAATTCTTACCTTGATTAATGTTCAACAGATGAGTCACTCATTTAGCTTGTTTCATGTCAAAATATAAATTATGAATGAACTTGTTTGCCAACTATTTAAAAATTTCTATGGATCCTCTTGGTAGGACGATATACCATTCACGAGTCGCACTAGTGAGGGTGTTGAAAAATGCTCGATACCTTATCTCATTAGGTGTATAGTAAATGTCGATAGCTGATTTATACATATCTATGTTATGAATAGGGTTAATGCACCCATCATACCTAGGCATCACAGTTGGCGACTTAAATTTTGCAGGAGTTGGGCAACTAACCATTCTCAGCATGAAAGGAGATCCCTCCATGTACCCCTACAACTAGAGTATAACCTTTTAAAGAAATAACAGATCTTTTCCTTTAACATTTGAATTGAGATATTTCAAGATTTTTCCACTTGGACTATATTGTCTACTTCCCCTTCTAATTATGCAACTATCTCGGTGGATGAATTTCTACTTACATTTCTCTTTCCACTCTTGGCTTCTCTATGCTCCCTTCTTTCCACGGCTCGCCTCTACCGGTCATTGCCAAGACGACCAATGGCATATGTTCCATCCACGTTCTAGGAACATCGGCCTCGGCTGCCATCACCCCTTGGGCTAAGACGAACAAAGGTTGACCTCCTACTTAGTTTGTCGAATGCCGATCCTTTCTAATGACTCTAAGGAGCCTTTATAACGACACTAAAATGAAGAACAAAAACACAGTCTCATTCCACAGATAATGCCAAATTGATGATGCTAGAAATCATCCTTAAGGATTTAACCTAATAGGGAAAAGTAACGAAATATATGAGAGATAAAGGGAAGACACAAGTATTTAACTGGTTCATCCTTAGACTACATTAACTGTGCAAAGCATGAGAGTGATTTCACTTTAAAGAACCTCTAGAAGCCATTGAAGATAAGTATAAGCTTTCTCTCTCTCTCTCTCTCTCTCTCTCTCTCTCTCTATATATATATATATATATATATATATATATATATATATATATATATATAAGTTTAGTATAGAAGTAGGGCTTGTTGGAGCTCGATCCTTAGGGAATTAGACACTAGGTGCCTTTTATAGTCTTGGGGGTGCGTCGTATCACCCCAGGAATGTGGTCCATGTGTGAATGGATGAATAACCAATGAACGTATGAAAAATTTAGAGAGATCCACGAGTCATGATGAAAAATATTCCCTCATAATTTGGTTGATTCTCCATAAAAATTTTGATTGATTGTGTCAATATTACCCATCTCTTGATTTCCAAGCCTGCACATAATATATGAAGCTCAGGGTCTCGACTGGACAAGACTTAGTGGAGTTCTAATGTAGAGAATAGAGCTGAGATGAGATTTCTAGTATGGTTAATAATAAGGACTCAGCCTTATGGAACTGTCTAAGGTCAACACTGCACTACTGGTGAGGCCGAAACTGTATATAAGCTTCTGCAAAGCCGAAATTGTATTGCTCGATGGTAAGTGTTGTCCTATAATAGGGTCATCTCGGAGGCCGAGACAACCTAAGACGAGACTGGTTATGAGAACTTCTGAGGGATGATTACTCTTAGGGCATGCATGAGGAGACATGTGACCACATTGGGTGTCGTTTGGACCAAATCAGACTTATATATATCATGTATATCCCAATTCATAGGTTTAAATCGAGGGGTTACTATTACTCTAACATGAGCAAAAACATCGCTCAATTACATAAGGGTTCTTTGAAATGCCAAACCTAATTTAACCAACTATCGAAAGAAGCCATACATAGATTACCTAAAAGATGGGGAATTTCCCATTGAGTGAGAAGATGAGATATACCTAATGAAAATGGTTCCTCACTTTGACCTTGTCAAGAGAGAAGTGTGCTGAAAATAATGTAACGAGAAGTCCTTAGGTTGTGTGGATAAAGAATAAATGACAAATGTATTGATGGAAGCCCATGAACCCTCCCACATGGGTGAACACGAGCTTTACGATGAATTGACTCCGTCAATTTTGTAAATCGACGTAAAGCATGTCAAGTGCATAGGAGTATTGAATATGCCCCATTAATGAGCATTTAGACTTTAGCTACACCTTACCCCTTTCACATTTCGGCATTTATTCTAGTGGAAAATATCACCCTAGCATCTCATGGGAAGTCGCTTATCTTAGTTGCTATAAAGTTGTACACCAAGTGGGCAGAAATGATTCCTCTAAGGAGGATAACCACTAAAGTAGTTACTCAGTTCATTCTCGAGTATATCATCTTCACGTTTATTATTCCAAGGGTCATTCTTACAAATAATATAAAATAATTTGTGTGAAAATAAATGTAATTATTGAAAGAGAAGTACAAGATCATCCATAATAGATCTAATGTTTCCTATCCAAAGAAGAATGGACAACTTGATGCAATAAACCTGAGAATGTTAGGATTTATTGGATTGACTTGTATATTAGTTTTCCACACATAAATCCATTTTTTACCAATTTTCATCTTTACCTAAATTAGGTGAGCATTCAAAGATGTAGTCCGGTATCAAAGCCACAACCCAAACGTGAAGACAACACTAACAAGTGATGAAAAATACCTTAATAGGGAAAACCTTATATTCAGCATTACAGAAAAATTGACAGACAATCGACTTATAATTGACTTAGACACACTACGTATGATGCGCAGAGTATTCAATTTCTTCTATAGAAAATGACCTAATCCTAAGCTATCCACTGAACACCTTTTTCCTTCTTCAATAGTGAAACATCGGTTCCACAATTTATTAGTAGAGATTTCTCTCCACAAAGTCTTTTGAACAAGAAACTTCCTTCATGATTTGGTAAAGTGACCTTTATGGTTCCAAGCGGTTTGGAATGATTAAAAAAATGTTTGATCACACAGAGAAAACAAAAAGGTATTTAAATATAGTAAAAGGATAACTAAGGACGATTTGGAATAGAACTAATTAAAAAACAAAATCTCATCTGGTCGTTCGAACGAAAAGTACCTCTTTCGAACGACATACCTATTTTTGTTCAAGCATTTCAAACGAGGCTTCGAACGAGATTCTAGATAAAGGCCAAAAACGGTTCATTCGATCTAATAGGGATCTCATTAGAACGACATATATTGGTCGTTCTAATGAGGCAAAAAAAATTTCAATAAACAATTCTTTCAAAATATTTTAAACCCATTTTGAAAACAAACCTCTTTAAAAATTCGAGAACCCCTGAAAATATAAGGTAACTCTTTACTAATCAAAATCATAACTTATTCTAAGGTTTTTTAGATGTACAATTCTACAATCTCCCTTAAATCTTTAACATTGTCTTTGAATTCATAGAAGTCATGTAAATGCAATGTATATGTAGAATGATAAGCGAAAATACAAAAAATAAAACGAAGCAATTATAAAACTTTCTCATAAAAATATCCCCATTTTTCTATTCCGATACAAAACACAAAGCGAAGACAACTTGAATCCCCAAGACTATTACAATAACTACCCTCCCAAATCAACAATCAGATTTTTTTTTTTTGTAAATTTCTTCAAATTGAATTGATCTTCCACTTTGGCTAACTGTGTCTACATCTTGTGTGGGTCAAACTGATCATCATTTAGGTGGAATGTCCTACACACATGACACAAACAAAATACCATGATGCATATGAGTTTTATTAGAAAAATAAAATGCCAGGTACATTTCTCTCATTTTTGTTCGTAATAAACAAAGGAGTAGAAGATAATCATGAAAAAATAAGCATCACTTGAATAATTAAGATATAATCATGAAGATATTAAATAATGCACCCGTAATATAAATCTCAAAAGGAAGCTTTTCTCCACAAACTATTTTTGATATTTTTCAAAATTTTCAAATATAAAGTATAAAATGTACAAATACAACACACCATGTAATAACACTAAAATATCTTAATTGTGAATGTGGAATGTAATTGGGTGAACATTTTTCGAAGGCAAATTAACATAAACATTCATAACAAGTGTGCATGAAGTCATGCGATACTTATAAAGAAAGAAATCAATGTCTACCTTAGGTGTAAAAATAGTGAACACAAATGACATCGACTTGATGAAATCAACATACCAAGGACATCGACTTGACTTAATAAACATGCCATGAACTCAAATGATTCTCACACCAATAACGCCAAACTATTTAATGTTTTTTAAGAAAGTCCGTTGTGAAAATCCATTGATCTTTGACTTTAACTCCCTCAAAATATCTCATATATTATAAATTCAACATCAATTACTTTGAATAAATCGTAATTATAATACGTAGTGAAGCATCAATGAATCTAAAAAAAATTGGCCTAGAACTTTTGTTTTTATGTGCCTCTAATATTTTTAGGCTCTTTTCATCAAATGGTGTTTTTAAATGCAAAGAACATTATGAACTTTCGTATCCCCTTTCCATTTATTAATATGTAATAATATTTTACGGAATAGAAATGAAATTAGGGCAATGGTTCTTACATGCACATCATATCTCTTTTTACATTTATTTTGTTATTAAGTAGAATTGACATGAGAACATCGTATTCAATAAATGACAAGTAATATCAATGTTATATCTATTGTGGATTGATTATTTTCCCCAATTAAAGGCCAAACACCTGACAAAAACTTCTCTAACCATACACCCCTATTAAAGGGACGGGGCTAGATTTTTAAACATTCATTTGTGAAAACCCTAAGAGAAGAAAACTCTATTTTCTCCATCTTCTTCTACCTCAAAACCCTAGGCACCATTAAAATAACTTTTCAAGCTCAGTTTTGAAGGCCAAGGCGAATCTGTCCCGAGTCGGTTCAAGAGGGGATTTTGAACCATTTTTCGAGAGGAACACATTCACGTAATCAGATTATTCGGTCGAACTAATCCCAGGCATGTTGACCCTATTCTTTTCCTTTAGTGTTATGTGTCTTGATTGTATCCTCCATTAAACTCATGTTTTCTAAAATAAGATATGAATATAAAGATTGAAGAGATAAATTTCAGGGCTGTTTTACATGAAAGAAATTAATGATACCGAATACTTATAACCGTGTAATCTTTGGGTTGTGTCGGTGTAGTCGATTTTTCTATGGGCATGTGCATGTAGAGGAGCCCTTTTAAAAGTAAATTTTGATATTTCATGTGAAAATCCTAGTTTAATTTAATTTCTTGTGTTGGAAAATAAGGATCATGATAGGACTTGCATGTAGCGATTATTCTGAACATCATAATATTTAGGTGTCTTTAATTTCCACTTTTTAAATTGAATTATTTAAATGGGAATTTAGTATTATTATGAATGTTGTTATAATTTGGAATTGTGTTAGTCTATGAAAATATGATAATTTCTCGGGAATATTGGGTATGGTAGATAATTGGTTTTCACCCTTATTATAGTACACTTGTTAGGTATGGGACTAGTAAGTGGGCCTTAATTATGATTTATGCTAATTAGGTATGGGACTAGTTAGTGTAAGTCTATGCGAGTTATATAATTTGGGGTGGGGTTAATTTTCTATATTATACCTTTGTTGTGATAGCCTAGGATTGATATCTAGGTGGAGTGAAATTTTTTAATCATTCTTTGCTTAGGATAGGACGATATTGTGTTTTGGGAACCCTTAGTTTGGACTAAAGGTTATTTTGAGGATTTTCACATCGCTTTTAAGGGTGGGGGAAATTAATGTGATTAATGAAAGCAAGGAAATGTGGAATTTAATATCGCAGGACTAAAACGGATATTAAAAAAATTTATTGGCGAAATAATGTGTCTAGGGCTGACAGTTTGAACGGGTCAGAGGACGAGTTAGGTCGCGTTGTGTGTGGAACCTTGTCATATCGCGAGGGTCGCGGAATAGAAACGGATCAGACGACGGACTTGACAAGGGGATGTATGTGTGTGTGAAACCTTGTTATATCGCGAGGATCGCAGGATAAAAACGGATCAGACGGCGGACTTGACAAGGGGATGGGTATTGGTAATATTCTTCACAGTTAAATTAAAAAAAAGTTAACATTGTTGGGAAGGTGGGTTAATTAAAATTATATTGGTGTGGCTTTTATGAAAACCTGGCGGGTAGTTGTGAATTTATTTATGGTGATTAATAATCTCGAAATTAAAAGATTCTATTATTATAGTCGATATATATAGCACTATTGTCTGGGTTCAAGGACCCTATTTGAGGAGAGTAGCCGGTTTACATGCTCGGGGCTTTGGCTCTGACACATGCGTTGACTAATCTTTTTCAGGATTTTTGGGAGTTGCTGCATATGATTCATTGGAGATCTTTTGGAGGTGCAGCTGGATTTATGTTACTTCTTTAGTAGTTGGGTTTTCTCTTTCCATTCAGTCATTTTATTTATGAAACTATTTTCGAGTTATTGGGCCTTTTTGGTTCCAAAGTTGTTTTAAGTTTTCGGTTGGATTGATTTATTTCATTATTGAGATGTTGGGAGATTATGTGATGGATTTAATCGCATTTTGGAGCTTTATCGGTTGAACGTCACTTCATATTTGGGTTTAATTAAAATAAATTATATTATGGATTAAAATTTGATGTCTCATATATGCCACCAAAATTTGATGTCTCATAAAAATATCCCCATTTCGCTATTCCAATACAAAACACAAAGCAAAGACAACTTAAATCCCCAAGACTATTACAATAACTACCCTCCCAAATCAACAATCGGAAAAATATTTTTGTACATTTCTTCAGATTGAATTGATCTTCCACTTTGGCTAACTGTGCCTACATCTTGTGTGGGTCGAACTTATCATCATTTAGGTGGAATGTCCTACACACGTGACACAAACAAAATACCATGATGCATACGAGTTTTATTAGAAAAATAAAATGCCAGGTACATTTCTCTCATTTTTGTTCGTAATAAACAAAGGAGTAGAAGATAATCATGAAAAAAATAAGCATCACTTGAATAATTAAGATATCATCATGAAGATATTAAATAAGGCACCCGTAATATAAATCTCAAAAGGAAGCTTTTCTCCACAAACTATTTTTGAATATTTTTCAAAATTTTCAAATATAAAGTATAAAATGTACAAATACAACACACCATGTAATATCACTAAAATATCTTAATCGTGAATGTGGAATGTAATTGGGTGAACATTTTTCGAAAGCAAATTAACATAAACATTCATAACAAGTGTGCATGAAGTCATGTGATACTTATAAAGAAAGAAATCAATGTCTACCTTAGGTGTAAAAATAGTGAACTCAAATGACATCGACTTGATTAAATCAACATGCCAAGGACATCGACTTGACTTAATCAACATGCCATGAACTTAAATGATTCTCACACCAATAATGCCAAACTATTTAATGTTTTTTAAGAAAGTCCGTTGTGCAAATCCATTGATCTTTGACTTTAACTCCCTCAAAATATCTCATATATTATAAATTCAACCTCAATTACTTTGAAGAAATTGTAATTCTAATATGTAGTGAAGCATCAATGAATCTAAACAAAATTGGGCTGGAACTTTTGTTTTTATGTGCCTCTAATATTTTTAGGCTCTTTTCATCAAATGGTGGTTTTAAATGCAAAGAACATTATGAACTTTCGTATCCCCTTTCCATTGATTAACATGTAACAATATTTTAAGGAATAGAAATGAAATTAGGGCAATGGTTCTTACATGCACAACATATCTCTTTTTACATTTATTTCATTATTAAGTAGAATTGACATGAGAACATCGTATTCAATAAATGACAAGTAATATCAATGTTATATCTATTGTGGATTGATTATTTTCCCCAATTAAAGGCCAAGCACCTGGCAAAAACTTCTCTAACCATACACCCCTATTAATCACAATTCCTATCCCATCAAACTTAACCAAAAAAACTTTTAAATTACAATTTTTTTTTATTTCTTTTGACTCTTTCCAGAGACCAGTTGAGAATTCACAGATTCAACTTGGAATTGGGAGACCTATGACCAATTTTTCTCACGAACTAAAAAGACTGAGATATGATCTTAGATTTTGGTGCAAATCATAGGTAAAATACCTATTTCAAGAAATTCAGGGTATAGAAGACAAATTTCTATTTGATGAAAGAAGACTAGAAGATCATCTCAGCCTAAAAAAATAGGGGTGCCCTGCTCAAAGCTCAAACAGGTCTTAATTTTGCTTTAGCTAATGAATAAAAATTTTGGTTTCAAAAGTCAAAATGTCAATGAATTTCTAAAAGAGATAGAAAAGAAAAGTTTGATCACTCTCAAGTAAATCAAAATAAAAGAAGGCAGCGGATCCATTATATTAGTCATGAGGATGGAAGGGTCCTAAATTCTCAAGAGGTTATTGTTAACTATTTTGACTTTAACTCAATTCATTCCTAAGGTGGTCAACTTAGATATGAACCTGGATTTATCCAAAATTTGATGAAGAAGATATTTGGAACGGTATTTTAGATCCCCAATGCTAACAGTGGACCAGGTATTATGGATTTAATGGATACTTATTTATTTCATAGTTGAAGATAATCAAAATATAACTCATCCAAGCCATTAAATACTTCTATGTTAGAGAGGATATCCCTAAATCATGGAACTCTACTCTTATTTTCCTTATCCTAAAATCTTCAAATCCTAAAAGTTGCAATGACTTCAGACCTATAAGTCTTTGAAATTTTTCTATAAAATCATCTCCAAAATCCTAAATTATAGATTGAGATCTATTCTTCCTTCTTTAATTTTCCCTTTCCAAACTAGCTTTGTGAAAGGTAGAGGCATTTTACAAAACATATTTCTTAGTTAAGAAATGATGCAACTTCTAGATAGAAAGATTGAAGGCGTAATGATATTCTAAAGCTAGATATGCAAAAAGCTTATGATAGATTTTATTGTCTCTTATTAATTCAAACTCTAATATCTTTTAGATTTGATGAGGTTATTATTGACATGATTTGGATATCCATTTCCTCTACCTGGTTTTCTGTTATAATGAATGGTAGCTCCTATAACTATTCCTAACCTTTTAGAGGTCTTAGACAAGGAGACCCTTTATCTCCTAGTCTTTGTGTGTTGGTAGTTGAAACTCTTAGTAGAGGCTTGCATAGATTAATCTTCTAATGTTCAATTAAGCATTTCTACCATTCAAGAAGTTATGATATTATAAGTCACCTAAGCTTTGCTAGTGACTTGATAATACTCACAAACGGTTCAGAAACTAGCCTCAAGAAGTTAATGTAATTCCTTTCCTCTTATGAAGCACAATCAGACAATTAATTAGTGTGGATGAAAGCTATTTTTATACCAGCTCTAAATGCACTCATAGAACTCTTCAATCCGTAGCAGAGGTGATAAAATTTAAAAAGGAGTAGGTCCTATCAAGTATTTGGGAGTTCCTCTTTTCAAAGGAAAAATGAGATCATCTATGTTTGGCCCTTTTGTCCAAAGTATTGCTACAAATATTTTTAGTTGGAAAAGAAATTTCATGTCTCCTGGAGGAAGAATTACTCTTATGCAGTCAGCGCTTAGGTATATGCCTATCTACATTTTATTTTTCATTTATCCTTCAAACAAGACCTTAAAGTTGACTGAAAATCTTTTTTGTTCTTTTTTTGTGGGGATTCAATAAAGATAATGGCCATACATACCATAGGGTTAACTGGAATGATTTATGATTTCCTAAATCAGAAGGTGTCTTAGGTATTAGATCTCTAGAATCTAATAATATGGCCAGTAACTTAAATATAGCTTAGGATTATAGAGATGGCATGTTTATTGGTCTATGTTTACGAATCCGAAAAACCTTTCTATGCTTTTTTTCTCATGGGTCTATGGCTTCTAAAAGGATCAGCAAAGTGTGGGAGATCTTGGAAGAAAACTCAATAACATTAGATAAGAATGGCATTGGTCTGCTACAAGCACAGCGGACTTGTTATTTTCTTCAGCAGTATATATAACTATAGATGTTAAGCTGCAAGTAGTCTATTTCAAATTCATTTGGGACCCAAAAATTCCTCTTAAAATCTCTACCTTTTCTGGGAAACTATTGAACAATGTCGTTCCTTTGGACATTAACATCAAATCATTGGGAATTCATATGGCCTCTAAATGTCTTTGTTGCTTTATTTTAGAAGAATCCTTTGAATCTCAACTGGGGATTTTCTTCATAGGTCCCTCATCATTAAAGATAATTTAAGGGTGGCTGTGTTCAAGCTCAGATTTAGGCCTAAGATGGTTAAGCAAAGTCATATTCTGCTTTATCATGTGGGAAATTTGTCCTAGGAGTAATAAAGTTAGATTTGATAACATCAAGATAAATTAATCCTTCATCATTCAAAGTATCCAGAAAATAATTCAACAGACTATTTCCACTTATATTATGCTCCAATATTAATTTAAAAGAAGTAAAGAGGCCTTAAACAACCTTAACATCTATTACACTGCTAATAGAATTCCTTCATTCTCCCTCACTTTATGGACTAAGCCAGAACATTATTTATTAAATCTAAACATAAATGGTGCTTGTGATTCTACAAGTAGAATGGGATTGGGGGCTGTTCTTAGAGATCCAAAAGGAGATCTTATTTGGGCTTCATCTCAGTTCAGTGATAAAGGTACGAACAACTTAGCGGAGGCATTGGCTTTAAAAGAAGGATTAACTCAATGTATTCATCAAGGTTGGACTAATTTAGAAGTTGAGTCAGACTCTTATTTATTAGTGAATTGCATTAATGATAAGCTTAAAATTCCTTGGAGAATCAAAGATTTAGTTCTTCAAATCAAAGAATTTATCAATGGGCTCAACATTAAAGTTATTCACTATTTCGGAGAGTCAAACTTCACTGCTTATCATTTATCCAAGCAGGGTTTACTCTCTTAAGAATCTAGTTTCTTTACTTCAGTCCTATAGATGCCTAGGAAGATAAATGTGCATTATTTCTAGATTGAATTAATTATCCTTATTTGAGGCAAGTTCAAAAAAGTTGTATAGAAATAAGCTAGGATTTTATTTCTTGATCGTATATGCTATGTGATTAGATTTTTATCTCCAATTAATAAAAATCCTAGTTTCTAAGGGAAAAAAGTAAGCACAATGTTCAGAAAGCATGTGTACATGTGCATTAAAGTAGATAATGAGTCAAACATGTAGAATAGTATCCACCAAAGATCCATGTAATGATATCCACAAACTATTAAGCACACTATTGAAATAAGTAATATCTCAAAACACTACAAAAAGAGTCACATGAATGGATGGAATGTAAGGGTGATCCAAAAATCTTAAATGTTAATGCATATACACAAAACAATTTTATCTTTTTCAAAAAATTTATGGAAATAAAAAAAATATCAGCTTTTTCTTAAAAAATGAAAATCTTTTTTTTTTCAAACAATTTTCAAAAAAATAAAACTCCTTTTGGATTTTTTCGAAAATAAAATAAAAATAAAAATAGATAAATACAATGATAATGAAATCTAGCAATAGGAATATAAGATATGAACATGATAAACATTCTGTACTAGATAAAGTATCCGAACGCAATCAACTGTGTAAATACCCAAAAATTTCCCAATATCCTCAAATCTAAAGTGCACGGATAATTGAATTTTGGTGCTCATAAAGCTTAAGTACATGACTTTCTCCTCAATGAGATCGTGAATAAAATGCTCACGTATCCTAATATGCTTTGTGAGCGAGTGTTAAACCAAATTATGGGATATATGTATCGCACTCGTATTATCATAAGAAACAACCATCGTGCCTTATGAAATCCAATAATCTTTCAACATTTGCTTCATCCATAAGAGTTGCGTACAACAACAACTGGCAACAATATACTTAGCCTTTTTCATGGATAGAGATATGGAGTTTTACATCTTGCTCAACCATGAGACAAGAGCAAAGTAAAAAAACCACCCAAGGTGCTCCAACAACCATCAGCATCCCCGTCCCAATCAGCATCCGAATAGGCATACAAATGGTCATCGATATCAAAGGAATACCAAATACCGTTGTAAAAAGTTCCACTCACGTATTTATTGAGCGGAGAAAGATATAACATATTCACCGTATGACATGCCATGCTTACCGCCTCTGCCCAAAAATGTTTGGGCATGTTTTTCCGACGAAACATGGATCTAGCCATCTCTTGTATCATCTGGTTCTTCCTATCAATAATCCTAATTTTTACGAATGACCAAAAACTCATGTTTGATGCCCACTCCATCACAATAGCTATCCACCTTGTCTTCTTTAAATTAAGTGTCGTTTTCACTATGGATGCGATTAATAGTGACACTGTGATGGTTTTACAGGACATGGCACTTGGTTGTTAGGAACTAAACCACATTCGACTTTTCTCTAATGAATCCTATGATAGACTATCGAGAATATGCATCGACCATCATGAGAGTGTATTTCTTACCACCTAAGCTCTTCGAGTGAGTAGGACCCATAAGATCCATTTGAATAAACTATAAAACACGGGTGGTTGTAATGGTATTTAACTTTTGATAGGGACTTCAAATTTGTTTTCCTTATTGGAAAGATCCACAAATTGAGCAAGTTGGTTTCCCAAGCGATGGTAAGCCACGAACTAGGCCCTTTTTCACTAATCTCACAAGATATCTAAAGTTCATGTCATTGCCCCTACAATATGTTCTTTAGGTAGGATGGTTCGAATAAATGCCAGTTCAATATTTTTATATTTTTAAAATTTTTAAAGATTGAACAATTAAACAAAATTAACCCAATCAAACTTAGCACCGATTTTAATCTTTTTTGTTGAAAATAAATTTACCAAAGCTTATCTATTTACCCTAAACCATGAATCTAAGGTGATAGAAGATAAAATAAATTATTAACACCACAAGAGGTCGATGTACGAGGAAAACCACAAAGAGAAAAACCTTAGACGACCCAGCCAACAAATCACTATGATATGGTTTTACAAAGCATAGACAGTACCATATACAATGACTCGATACCCCACAAGCCTTGATGCTCTTCTATCTATTATCACTCCTCCACAGTCCAACGTAAGTGTCCACCCGCGCAAGCTGCCGCAGCAGACATTCCCCTCGGTATCCACCAATGAGGCTCAATATCGTGAAACATCAAAACCAATAAGTATGGAGTCTACCACCCGAAATAAGTTATCTTAAGATGAAAGAAAAAAACTTTAGCGCCCAAAGAAGATCTCAAAGAATATGAATCATGAATCGTGAATCATCAATTCTGAAATGTAAAGGGTGAGACTTGGGGCTTAGAACTTTTCTAAACAGGTACAGGAAAGTTTTTCACCAAAAGTTCTTAAAAAATTTGAGTCCAAAATTCCTCGAATAGGAAAAAATAAATTTCGAGGCACCGATTTCATTCAAACAAAAACTAACTTCATTCAAATGAGAATCACATCTCGTTTGAATGAAACTCCAATTTCATTCAAATGAGAATGCAATATCTTTTTAACCAGCTTCTAATGAGCTTCCAATGAATTGTAACAGTGGGCCATCTGTAGATGTTTGTTTGAACTCCGTTTTGAGAAAAAAATCATTTGAGTGAGTTATCACTTCGTTTGAATGAAAACATATTTTTAATCTAATGCGTTTATATCTGGTTTGAACTCAGAAACCAACTTTTTTAAAATATAAAATTAAGTTCAAAAAATTTAAATAAAAAACTAACACCCTTAAAATATTTCCAAGGGCCATAATTAATACACTTTCATACCTGTGAGATCCTCAATAAATGTGAAGACAAACTTGGCATGGTAAGCACGGTACGTCATATCTAATTGTTGGATCTTGGACACTACGTTTTTATCAAACAGTGTCATCAGTTTATGGGATCAACAACATAAAGTCTATCCTCTGACCCCAATAATTTCATCTGGAAATATGCCAATTACATACAAATTGACTCAATTGAAAATTTGTCCTTACAAATATCCCTCTTTGAATTTTTTAGGACAAACCAAAAATAAAAACCCTATTCGATAGACACACAAACATGAGTAGGTTTGCTTTGCTTAAAAAGATTGCCAGATTGATGTAAACTTTCGATCCTGCACACTTAAACACACCTTCAAATGCAAATGCAATATAATATGTATAAATCCACAAATGAAAAGTATCTAACAATGCCTACAACAATCCCAACCTAGGTAAGACGTCTCCCTCTAAGATAAAGCTACTAAGTACGCAAAGGAAAGATACATTTTCTCCCCCTTTTTGTTTAGGAATAAGGATAGTAAGATATCATAAACAATTACGCCCCCAAAAAAATCTTCCCCTAAATGCATAAGATTCTAGGATGAGAAAATTTGATGCCAATTTTAAATCTATGAAGAAGGAAATAAAGTATTTAATATTGTAACGTGTAGCAAACACACAACATAGCAACTCAAGCACATATAATCCAAATAATCAAGCATATGGTAAACACGAACTAATTGCTAATCGCGAAGACTCAAAACACATGATACCAAATATTATATATGCAAAATATACCAATAAAAATCCGACAGATATATATGGGTATAAACAACCATAAACTCGGCACAAAACACATAAGGTTTACACACGAGCATAGTATTTATGTGTTTAAACATATGAGATGGAATGAATGGGTGTGAACTAGATACAAATGAATTATGACCCAAACACTCAAATATGTTCAATATGTTCTAATTGATTGCAAAACATTATCAAACTAAGCTTTAGCCTCATGTGACAAGATAAATTGAACTTAATGAACAAACAAGCACAATGGACACATGCCTAGATTATTAATGATTCTACAAATCAATAATGTCATGACAAAATATGCATAACTAGGATTGATTGTGAAAACCCATTGATCTTCAAGTAAACACCCTCAAAAGATAAACATATATTATATTTTATTTTATTTTCTTTCGAAGTTATTTCTTTTGAATGACTAAATATTAAAATAAGTTTCCCCTTTTTGGAAATTTTTCTATTTTTATTTCCTTTACCCCAAAGGATATTTTCTCCTTTCGTAGACCTTTCCCGCGCACCTTCATATATTTTTAAAACTAATCAAATAAAGATCACAGGCAACGGTTCTTAGATGCACAAATCCACCATAGATACAAAAACATGTAGATGATCAAATTAATGTTACAACATCTCACAAAGTTCAAATATACATATGAAGTTAACATTCAAAAATCTCATGCATGTGTGTGCGGAGGCATATACAAAGTCTAATCCCTAAAATAAATCAAATTCGAAACAAAAACATGGTAAAGAACAATCTAGGTATATAGAATCATAACCAAATGTCATAGCTACATGAAAAATGAGGAATGAATTGGATTCAAACACAACAATATGCCACACACAAAGTGTAAAATTAAATACACAAAAAACAAAAAATCTTTTTGAGTTTTTCTAAAATTTTCAAAAGAAAAATACCAATTTTTTTAATTTTTTAAAACAAACTGTAACTAAAGAGACAAATAAAATCTTTTTATATTTTTCAATATTGCTCAATAAAATAAAAATGAAATATAAAAAAATACACATGTCATAACAGTGGCAAACTAATATCATGAAGCCAACTAGAGTTTGACAAATAAAATCATGCAAGCAATCACCCATAAGATATAGAATGTGAAGATTCATGTGCAAGCATACAGGAATCAAGAAGTCGAACATTTAGAGCTTCTAATAAAGTTTTCATAGCACAAATATGTGTATAATTAATGCGTCGAGTTTTGGGGACCAAGGAGACACTGGAATTCAACTTCTTAGGACCTCTTCTAGATAATAAAAAGCCCTAAGGTAAATATTCCTATCAGAATGTGAACATGTTTAAACTCGAGGAATGTTACCTATGGGTTTACCTTTTCCAAGTCCTTGGATGTGGTTGACCCACTAAAACACGCAATGGTCTTGGATTTAGCCACTGAAGCATTAGAATTATGGGAGCCAATGCCATTACTATCAATGCTACAAGAGTATTTTAAATTATCATTTAAACTTAAAATTTGGACTCAAGAAAGGAATTAGACTTCTCATGTTTTAGGGATTCTTTCTTAATATTTTCAACCATTCCTAAAAGATTATCTCCCTTCCTTCAATGCAAGATAATTAATCCCTAAGAGTCTTCTCTCATTCCCTCAAATCTAAATTATCCTCATTGGCACGTAAACTCACTCTAGAAATTTTTGAGTCTGCTAAATCACCACTCTCTTTCTTGGACAATTCTAAATTTTCAAAATCACAGTCCATGTCCATAAGCTTCTCACGAAAGATATATTTTTGAGTTTGAATAGTTTGCAAAAGTTCCATAGCAACTTTAAAACGAAAATTTTCTTTTTCAACAATTTCAATTCTTTTAGCGAACTTCAAATTCAAACAAGATAAATTTTCACTATGGCCATCCATCGAGAGATAAAAAACAAACCCAGGAGAGAAACAATAAGTGCCCTAAACAACACTAAATAAGGATCTACACGATAAATTAGTGCATCCCGATCTGAAAACAATTTATGAGTGACCCTACAGTGTGTTCTTTAGGCAAGGATGCTTAGAATAAACACAAGTTCAATATTTTAATATTATCAAAATTTCTAAAGATTGAACCTTTTAAACAAAATTAACCCATTTAAACTTAGCACCGATTTTAAACTTTTTTGTGGAAAACTAATTTACTAAATTTTATCTATTTACACTAAAGCATGCATCTAAGGTGATAAAAGATAAAATAAAGTAATCACACCACAAGATGCCGATGTATGAGAAAAACCATAATGGGAAAAACCTCGGACGACCCGGCTAATAGATCATAATTATATGGTTATACAAATCATAGGTAGTATACTTAAACAATGACTTGATTATCTATAAGCCTTGATGCTCTTCTATCTTTAGCCATTCCTCCACAGTGCAATGCAAGAGTCCACCCACGCAAGTTTCCATAACACACGAATCCAAGAGCATCTCGATATCCAGTGATGAGGCTCAGCAATAGTTTAATACCGGAAAAGCACGTACGGAGTCCACCACATGAAATAAGTTCTCTCAAGATGAAATAAATAAACTTTGGTGACCAAAAAAGATCTCAAAGCATATGAATTATGAATATTATATCTTAAAATGTAAAGGGTGAAACTTAGGGCTTTGAACTTTTGTAAATACGTGCAAAAACTTTTTTCATTAGAAGTTCTTAAAATAATCTGAGTATAAAATGCCTTAAATAGGAAAACAAAATTTTGAGGTGGCGATTTCGTTCGAACGAAAACTAAGGTCATTCGAATGAGAATCACATCTTGTTGGAACAAAAACCCATGTTCGTTCGAGCGAGAATGCAATCTCATTTGAATCATCTTTTAACATGCTTCTAATAAATTGAAATAGTGTGCCATCGTTGGATGTTTGTTTGAACCATGTTTTGAATGAAAACCCAAATTCATTTTAACGAGTTATGACAAACATATTTTTAATTCTAATGAGTTTATATCCCGTTTGAACTTAGAAACATATTTTCCTTAAAATATAAAATTAAGTTCCAAAACATTTTAAATAAAAAATGAACACCCATAAAAATTTCCAAGGACTCATACTTAATACGCATTCATACATGTGAGACCATTGGTAAAAGTGAAGACAAACTTCTAATAGTAAACACAGAATGATATATACAATGTTTGAAGCTTGGCCACTACGTATTCATCCAACAGTGTCATAAGCTTATGGGAACAAAAACACAAAGTCTATCCTATGACTCAAATAGTTTTATCTGGAATTATGCAAATTACATACAGATTGACTCGATTGGAAATTTGTCCTTACAGTTCATATGACCTAGTCGCTGATGCCAAAGGTCCATAGAGGAGATCGAGGGGCTATTTCACACAAAGGAGCAACCTTACAGTTCATATGACCTAATCGTTGATGCCAAAGGTCCATAGAGGAGATCGGGGGACTATTTCACACAAAGGAGGACTTGGGAATGATCTTATAACAATGATCTTCTGTCCTCACACCTTGTAGTATAAGTTCACCGGATTGATTATAAACATTGCGTTTAGGCTAGTCAAACTTTATCGCAAAGTTTGCGTCGCACAGTTGTCTTATGAGAATTAAGTTTTCTTTCAACCCTTTCACGATCAACACATTGTCTAGTTCAGGTAATTTGGGTATCTCACCACAACCTCGTTGTAAAATTCTAGACCAACTCCCATATCCAAACGTAATTTTACCTGCTTTGCGATCCTCAAGGTGGTTAAAAAATGATATGTCATCATCCATATGCCTAGAAAACCCACTATCAAAATACCATTAAGATGTATTTTAAACCTTTAGAGAATTATGAATAATAAGGTCTTTGTGATCTTGCTTAGGTACCCATGTGGAGGTTACCTATTGTTTGACCTTGTCGTTGTTGGCTCTAGTGGGAGCATTAGAACGGTTCTCAAACGATATAGACATCATTAAAATTCTTCCATTAATATTTGTGAAGTCACGACTAAAAATTCAACTTGCTCTCTCAAACTAGTAAAGTAGTTATAACAATGTGCGTGAGTTTGTGTATGTCTACATCTACCTAACTTATAGAAAAACCCTCTAAGGTGACCTTTCCTTTTGCAAAAAGTTCAAACATATAAGTGTTTGAGTCTACCTTGGCTCACTTTCTTTGGTTTAACTCTTTTTTGTGCTTTAGGTTGAGGTCCATAAGGAATAACCTATAATTTAGGAACCGATTTCGGTCGGCATGGGACGTGGATGCATCGTCATAACCTAATCCTTACCTCACACAAAAACTTAAAGAGGAATAACAGAGAATATTACCTACCTTCTTAGATGTATCCTCAACATTAACCTTCACCTCCCGAGCACATTCAAAATCTTTCTAGAGTTGGGACATAATGGCTTCAAGTTTCTTAAGAGTCTCCACGAATGTTTGAAGATCTCCCATAAGACTAACCACCTTTTTGTCCAAGTCACCATTCTTTTCTCAACTAAGATAACCATCTATCCCAAAGAAACTCTCTCCGAGGACTCTCTCTCTCTCGACACCTTCTCTATGGCTAAAACTCTAATCATTAAACCTTTATATTGTTTTATTGTTTTCAAGGATTCAACATAAATATCGTCGTAGGTTCATTAAAGTTCACTCTCATTCTCACTTAAAACATCCTCCCCCTCATTCTCACTGAGATAATTAGACCCACTATCAAGGTCTTCTTGTTTGGTAGCTTCCTCATCAGTGTGAAATGCTCTATATATCCTAACATGACTAGCCATGAGTGTAATAAAGTTACATCCATGTGGTGATTCATCCTCGAAATCTAATAACTAGACATCTTTCTCGCAAAGTGTGGCATTTAAGGAAGCTTTTCGTTTTCCTTATCTCATGAAGCTCGTCGAACACTTGTGAGCTGTAATACCCCGTATTTTTATGCTATATTAATTTGGGGATTTATTAAATTTAATGTGAGTTAATTATTTAATAAAAATCCGAAAATTAATTATGTTATAATTATTAACGTGACGAGAGTTAGTAATTATGGGAAAATTTGTTGAATATTACTAATGAGCAAAGTCATATATAATATTGGTTATATTGAATGTCACAAGTGAATAAAATGACAATTTTGGAAATTTGAGTCGGGACGCGCCCGTGTCGCGTCGGGACTAAATACTGATAAATAAAAGAATATTTTATAAGTCATTCGTATGGTCGTTTTGAGTGCGCCAACGCGTCCGAAAGGGTCGAGATAGTCAGAAAAGTGTACCCGGGGGTTTAGTTTGGGTCTCGGGGGAGGGGGGGGGGTAGGCCTAATTAGTACCCCGGGAGGGCATTTTAGACATTTTACATTTTTGGGGAATTAAACCCACAAAAATTCAAGGGGTATATCAGATGTCTAAGGTTGTCTTCTAGGGTTAGAACAACCAAAGACAAGTGACGGCCATAGGAGAGGGAAGGAGAGAGCTTCCAAGGCAATACAAGGCTAAAAATCCATCCGTTTGCACCGCCACCACTACCAACGAGTAGATCGCGCGACGGGGAACGCAACCCCACCAAAATCATCTGCAAATCAGAACACCAAAAATCCCAGGAAAGTGTGTATCTTGCTTATTTCATTGGTGCATCTTTCATAATAGTTTAGGAGTAATTAGAATGAGTTTTTATGGAAGAAAACCAAAGATTTGAGATAGAAATCGCATGTAATTATGGTTTAAATGATAATCCTGGAAACCCTTGCCATGTAGAGGAATTACCCACGAAATTATGATGTTTATAAGAAGAGATTTCTAGAAATACTTGTTAGAACCATGTTTAAGAGAATTCTAGGGTTCTTGATAATTATATAAATTTTTGGGCTATTAATCCATGTTTAATGATAGCAATCCACATGCTTTACGTTGGAAATACCTAGTATGATGATATAATGTTCGTAGTATGAATCTTTGGACATTTGGGAATGTAAAACTTGAATTTGGATGAAGATAGGTGTTAGAACCCGTAACTGCAAAACTGCAGAAATCGAAATACCTGTTTGATCGATCGATCGAGCCCAGAGCTTCGATCGATCGAAGGTTCGCTCGATCGAGCCCCAGACCTCGATCGATCGACCCCTCCTGGCAGAATCCTATTTCCCTTTTAAAGTTAGTTAAATTCAATTTAATGTGAAATAATTCTTGGGCATCCTTAATAAAATGTTTTGGGAGATAGGGAAGACCAGTAGGACATGTGAATAAATTTTGCAACCCTTGATGTCGGACAAAAATTGTATTTTGGGATAATTACATAAGGGTCGGTGAATTTATGATTTAAAGAGAGAGACACGTAAGAGAGTTACTTTGGGACAAATGTGTATACCTACTGAATTTTATAATTTGGAGAATAAAGCCATGAGAGTTGTGTGGTACATTGGAATAATACCGAATCAAGGTTAGAAACTAACCGTTATAAGTGTTTACTAAAATATGATAATATGGATAAAAGTCGTAACTATGGGATTTGAGAATATACCCAATATTGATATGGTAATGTTAGTATAGTTATATGATTGTGTATGTATATGCTATCTATGTGTGAAAAACTTACCCACGCTACTTGCTATCCCTGAGGTTGCCGCGTTGGGACGATCTTATCCTGTGTTGCCTTATGGGGGATATTGACTCGTACCCTAGGAGATAGATATCCTTGGTACAGGCTATCGATTTGATAGTTCAGACGGTCCTAAGAGACGCGTATATGTGCCATCCTCTTAGAGACTTGGAATCTATGCTTCGCCTCAATGTTGTTGTGTACGTGTTAATACAATTCGAGAGTGATTCCGAATTTGTATTCCCATTAATACGAGTGATACGAGGTTTGGATAGTAGAGTATGCCCGCACCATAGTTTTTATTTGGGGTGCTGTTATGATATATATATTTTACGAGTAGTTAATATATATATGAAATTCTGAAATTTGGAACTACCTACTGTGAATTGATATGTAGGACATGGTTGATGACTCAAATTGTAAATACTTGTTTTGAGAAAGTATAATATGAAATTGGAAAGCTTTATTGATTAATACAGTCAAAATGAGAACTTTGGTCACTAATTGAAATATTCTTTTCAAACAATTGAATCATTAAATTTTGAATCCGGCGAATAACCTAAGATAAGTTAAATCATTGGGGAAAGATAGCGTGTTATATGATGAGATAAACCATTGGTAAGGTTAGTGCGATAGGTGTGCACATTAGAAGAGATGTGAGAATTTCTCAAGAGAGTGTCGCACTAATATGTTGTTGCATTGGCCTGTATCAATTTAAATACTTGCTAAAAAATTTTTTAAATCATATAAACTATCGGGCTCTGACCCGTTTCTCTCTCTCTCTCTCTCTCTCTCTCTTGTATATATATGTATGTACTATAGGTGCCCAGCCATAGGGGAGTCTTGTTTAGGATCCCTTGGAAGGAACGTGCTGCAGCTTAGGTGGGAGTTGCAGGCCACTTGCTTAGACAATTTCCTTTACTTGATTCCACTCCTATGATTCTCAGTTATTGGGGCATGTGTCGCCCTTTCCACTATTTATCTGTTTTGTTGAGACATTTGTACTTCAGTTATTTCTAGTACTGTTACTTTGGGATTTATTCAGCATGTATGTTTTACATTAAGTTTTAAATGTTGAGATTTTGGATGTTGAATGTTTAAATCAATTGGATTATGTTCCAGGATAATTGTGGTATGGTTCTTACTTATTGAAAATGTGGTTAATAATTAAATAAATAAGTTTTTCTTTAAAAATACAATTTGGTTAGAAAGGTTAAAAATGGTTTTGATACTTAGCTTAATTAATTAGGGTGTTAATTTGGAAAAAGTTATCTTTACGACAGTGATGCTAAGAATGAACCAACTGTTCACCTTGATTTTAATTTAATAAAGGAATGATCGCCCGGTATTTAATTAGGTGGGGTGTCACAGGTGGTATCAGAGCATCAGGTTCTTGTGTCTATAGGATCTGTACGGCTTATTTTCGCTTTCAGCTTAATATTTTTGCTATAGAGCCCTATTTTTAGGATTGTCGTATTTCTTCTTTAACGTTACGTCTTCAGCTATTTGAGATTTGATAATGACTGTAGACTAATAAACTTCTTCACGTTTCAGATGCCTCCGAGATGTGCACCGAAGGATAGGCGTGCCCAGGCCGAGCAGCCAGCAGCTCCGGCACAAGGCACCATGAATGCTAATGAAGTAGCCGCCATTGTTGCTCAGGCAAAGAATGCCGCGCTAGCGGTGGTTCAGCAGGCTCCAACCCAGATTCAGGCAATGGCTCCAGTACCAGCACAGCTTCCATCTGCATGGGAGAGGGTTAGGGATGCTTTTCAGAAGGCGCATCCCCCTGAGTTCTCTGGTAGCTCAGATATCGTCACAGTCAGCCAATGGAAGAAAGACATCCAGCGGCATCTTCGTATGTATGAGTGCACCGACGTGCAAAAATAGTTGTTGGCTTCCTTTAAGCTAGTGGGGGCCGCTTTGCAGTGGTGGGAGTCCACTACCACATTGGAGGAGAGGGACACGATCCCTATTCAGTTGTTATGGGAGCGGTTTGACCGCAAGTATTTTCCACCCGCCGTGAAAATTGAGATGAGGCGGAAATTACTGAATTTAAAACAGGAGAATTATACCGTAGCTGAGTATGAGGAGGAGTACACGATACTTCTCACCATCGTGACAGATGAGGCACCCACTGAGGGCAAGAAGATCATGTTGTTTGTGGACGTGTTAGCTTGGAGGATCCGTCAGCATCTTATAGGGAATCTATCTCTGAGTACTTTTACTGATGTACTCAATGCTGCGTTACTACATTGCCAGGATCACCGCTTCCATCTGCAGGGAAGCAAGAGAGAAGAAGAGTCTAGCCAGCAGGGCAAGACCAGGGGTAGTAGTGCTAGTGGGGCACCATCTCATGGACAGACTCGTCAGCACGAGAAGAGTTCCCATCAGGGGGACCCTGCTAAGCGATTCCGTTCAGGTGATTCCAGGAAGGGATTTGGGGGTTATAGGCAGGGTCAGCAGGGCCAGCAAGGTCAACACCGATAGTAGGGTAAGCAGCAAGGCCAACAGCGTGTTCATCAGGGCCAACAGGGCCAGTGGTGTAGTGGTAACGGCCAGCAGGGTCAGACGGGAGGCAACTTCAAAGACCGATGTTTTGGGTGTGGTAAGCACGGCCATAGGCGCCAAGATTGTCCGGAGGGAGATAGGGCCCCACAGCAGCAGGGTGCCCGAAATGATCCACAAAGACCACTTTTTCCACCTGCCCTCCCAACTCCAGCCCAGGTGCCAGCCCTACCAGCCATTCCAGCAGCTCCAGTGCAGCAAGGGCAGTTACAGTATGGATGTGTCTATAACGTCCACCAGGCAGCAGCTCCACAGGCACCACCCGCGATTGAGGGTATGTTTCCTATCCATGGTACTATGGGTCGAGTTTTATTTGATACTGGGGCGACGCATTGTTTTATAGCTACGCATTTTGCGAAGGCCTTAGGGTTGTTAGCCACAGCAGAGAGCACAGTGACGTGTGTAGACTCACCACTGGGGAGTGGGTCGCTCATCTTCTTTATATGTCGGGGAGTGGGGGTAGAGATTGGTAGTTTGGTATTACCTGCAGACATGTTAGTCTTAGATATGCATGAGCATGATGTTATTATTGGTATGGATTGGCTCGCAGCTTATAGAGCCATGATTGATTGCTTCGGTGGGAGCATTGTTTTTGCCATTCCGAGGCAAGAGATGTTTGTAGTGGAGATGCCTCGCCCAGAGGGAGGTTCGACCGCTCATTTGTATTATATAGAGGAGGATACCTCTAAGGAGGTTGTGATTTTGTTAGACTCGATTCCAGTTGTTCGTGAGTATTTCGATGTGTTTCAGAAAATACCAGGCCTACCCCCCAGTCGAGAGATAGACTTTGTCATAGACTTATTACCAGATACTAGACCAATAGCACGCGCTCCATACCGTATGGCTCCGGAGGAGATGCGAGAGTTACGAGATCAGATAGAGCAGCTGTTAGGTTAGGGCTTCATTCGCAGGAGTACCTCACCTTGGGGCGCTCTAGTTCTGTTTGTGAAGAAGAGAGATGGTTCACTGAGGTTGTGTGTGGACTACCCGGAGTTGAACAAGGTCACGATACGGAATAAGTATCCATTACCTCGAATCGATGATCTGTTCGACCAGCTGAGGGGAGCAAATTTCTTTTCGAAGATAGATCTGAGGTCGGGGTACCATCAGCTACGTATTAGAGAGCAGGATGTTTCAAAAACTGCCTTCTTGACGAGATATGGGTCTTACGAGTTCAGAGTGATGTCATTTGGTCTCACAAATGCTCCATCCATATTCATGGACTTAATGAACCAAGTATTCAGAGAGTTCTTGGATCAGTTTATCATCGTCTTTATTGATGACATTTTGATATATTCACACTCTGAGGAGGAGCACGCCGAGCATTTGAGGCAGGTTCTTCAGACTCTACGAGAGCATCAGTTGTATGCTAAGTACGAGAAGTGCGGATTCTGGTTGCGAGAAGTACAGTTCTTGGGCCATGTTGTTTCTGAGTAGGGGATTGCAGTTGACCCGAGTAAAGTGTCAGCGGTGAGGGAGTGGGGACAACCCACAACACCGACGGAAGTGCGTAGTTTCTTGGGGTTAGCCGGTTACTACAGGAGATTCATTTGGGGATTCTCCAAAATAGCGGGCCCATTGACGAATCTGACTCGCAAAGGGGTACCATATGTTTGGGATGATGCTTGTCAATTGGCTTTTAATGAGGTGAAAGACAAGCTCACTTCAGCACCAGTCCTTGCTTTACCAAATCCGGGTGTGGAGTACCTGGTTTACACCGATGCCTCTTTATGGGGACTTGGGGGAGTACTTCAGCAGGAAGAAAAGGCTATAGCTTATGCCTCCCGCAAGCTTAAGCCGCATGAGAAGAATTACCCCACCCACGACCTGGAGTTAGTAGCAGTCCTTTTTGCATTGAGGATATGGAGGCACTACTTATTGGGGGAGAAATTCTGCTTATTCACAGACCACAAATCACTGCAGTACCTGTTCACTTAGCGAGAGCTGAATATGCGTCAGCGCAGATGGTTAGAGTTTGCGAAGGACTATCAGTTCGACATACAGTATCATCCGGGGAAGGCCAACGTAGTTGCTGATGCGTTGAGTCATAGACCAATGAGTGAGGTAGCGGACGTCTGGAAAGCAAAGTGGAAGGAGTTGGGTCACCAGAACGCAGTAGCCCGTTCCTTCAGATTTGTTATGACAGTCACACCCAAGATTGTTATGAGGGTAATATAGGCCCAAACCACAGACCCGTTTTGCCAGGAGCAGATTGTACGACTTTTAGCCGAGGGTGCTGAGTCCTATTCTGTTAGTTCTGATGGGGGTTTGAGGTTTAATGGGAGGTTAGTGGTTCCAGAAGGAGCAGAATTACGTCATGAAGTGATGACCCAGTCTCACGGGTCCCGATTTGCAGTACATCCTGGAGGAGATAAGATGTACCAAGATATGAGGAGGCAATACTGGTGGAGTGGGATGAAGAAGGACATTGCTGAGTTCATGTCCAAGTGTTCTATCTGCCAGCTGGTAAAGGTGGACCATCAGAAATCGTCAGGATTGCTACAGCCATTGGAAGTACCCACATGGAAGTGGGAGAGTATTTCCATGGATTTTATTATAGGGTTGCCTACATCACAGCGGGGCCACAACTCTATCTGGGTGATTGTAGACTGTTTGACCAAGGTGGCTCATTTTCTGCCGGTGCGGACAGACTATACCACGGGTCAGTATGCTCAGTTGTTCATTGCTGAGATTGTCAGATTACATGGGGTGCCCCTGAATATTGTGTCAGATAGAGACAAGATTTTCGTGTCACGTTTCTGGGAAAGCTTTCAGGAGGCTATGGGTACCGAGTTGAGGTTGAGTTCAGCTTATCACCCACAGACTGATGGACAGACAGAGCGTACTAATCAGATGTTGGAGGATATGCTACGCATATGTGTTCTTGATTTTGGAGGAGGTTGGGAGCCACATCTTCCACTGGTAGAGTTTGCTTATAATAACTC
Organism: Sambucus nigra; assembly: GCA_949130495.1. Lineage (NCBI taxonomy): Eukaryota > Viridiplantae > Streptophyta > Magnoliopsida > Dipsacales > Adoxaceae > Sambucus > Sambucus nigra. The sequence continues at coordinate 371,523,518 of OX422212.1, forward strand.
TTATCAGTTCACGATTGGCATGGATCCATTTGAGGCTCTGTATGGCATACCTTGTCATTCTCCAACATGTTGGCTCGAGGTGGGGGATAACAAGTTACTTGGACCGGAGGTGATTCAGGAAACCTTCGCGAGGATTGAGATGATCAGGAGTCGCATTCGAGTAGCCTAGGACAGGCAGAAGAGCTACGCTAATGCGAAACGATTCTTCCGGGAGTTTAATGTGGGGGACCAAGTGTTACTGCGTGTATCTCCTATGAAATGTGTGATGAGGTTCGGGAAGAAAGGGAAATTGGCCCCGTGGTACGTGGGACCATTTCCCATTATCGAGAGGATTGGGCCGGTAGCATACAGATTGGGACTACCAGAGCATTTACATCGCATTCACGATGTATTCCACATCTCGTCGTTGAGACGGTATCTTCGGGATGATATGGCCCATACTCACATTGCGATAGATGAGATAGACTTACAGCCTGACAGCTCTCACGAGGAGAGCCCGGTGGATATCCTAGACTATAGTGAGAAGAAATTACGGTCGAAGATAGTTCCACTTGTACGGGTCCAGTGGGAGCATCATAATGTGGAGGAATCCACTTGGGAGCGCGAGGCCGATATGCGCGATAGATATCCAGATTTGTTCTTACCAAGTATGCCTTATTTTCCGAATTTCGGGACGAAATTCCGTTATTGGGGGGGAAGTATGTAATACCCCGTATTTTTATGCTATATTAATTTGGGGATTTATTAAATTTAATGTGAGTTAATAATTTAATAAAAATCCAGAAATTAATTATGTTATAATTATTAACGTGATGAGAGTTAGTAATTATGGGAATTTTTTTTTAATATTACTAATGAGCAAAGTAATATATAATATTGGTTATATTGAATGTCACGAGTGAATAAAATGACAATTTTGGAAATTTGAGTCGGGGCGCGCCCGTGTCGCGTCAGGACTAAATATTGATAAATAAAAGAATATTTTATAAGTCATTTGTATGGTTGTTTTGAGAGCACCAACGCGTCCGGAAGGGTCGAGATAGTCAGAAAAGTGTACCCGGGGGTTTAGTTTGGGTCTCGGGGGTTTTTTAGGCCTAATTAGTACCTCGGGAGGGCATTTTAGACATTTTGCATTTTTGGGGAATTAAACCTAAGAAAATTCAAGGGGTATATCAGATGCCTAAGGTTGTCTTCTAGGGTTAGAATAACCAAAGACAAGTGACGGCCATAGGAGAGGGAAGGAGAGAGCTTCCAAGGCAATACAAGGCTAAAAATCCATCCGTTTGCACCGCAACCACTACCAACGCGTAGATCGCGCGACGGGGAACGCAACCACACCAAAATCATCTGCAAATCAGAACACCAAAAATCCCAGGCAATTGTTTATCTTGCTTATTTCGTTGGTGCAACTTTCATATTAGTTTAGGAGTAATTAGAATGAGTTTTTATGGAAGAAAACCAAAGATTTGAGATAGAAATCGCATGTAGTTATGGTTTAAATGATAATCCTGGAAACCCTTGCCATGTAGAGGAATTACCCACGAAATTATGATGTTTATAAGAAGAAATTTCTGGAAATACTTGTTAGAACCATGTTTAAGAGAATTCTAGGTTTCTTGATAATTATATAAATTTTTGGGCTATTAATCCATATTTAATGATAGAAATCCACATGCTTTACGTTGGAAATACCTAGTATGATGATATAATGTTCGTAGTATGAATCTTTGGACGTTTGGGAATGTAAAACTTGAATTTGGATGAAGATAGGTGTTAGAACCCGTAACTGTAAAACTGCAGAAATCGAAATACCTGTTTGATCGATCGATCGAGCCCAGAGCTTCGATCGATCGAAGGTTCGCTCGATCGAGCCCCAGACCTCGATCGATCGACCCCTCCTGGAAGACTCCTATTTCCCTTTTTAAGTTAGTTAAATTCAATTTAATGTGAAATAATACTTGGGCATCCTTAATAAAATGTTTTGGGAGATAGGGAAGACCAGTAGGACATGTGAATAAATTTTGGGACCCTTGATGTCGGGCAAAGATTGTATTTTGGGATAATTACATAAGGGTCAGTGAATTTATGATTTAAAGAGAGAGACACGTAAGAGAGTTACTTTGGGACAAATGTGTATACCTACTGAATTTTATAATTTGGAGAATAAAGCCATGAGAGTTGTGTGGTACGTTGGAATAATACCGAATCAAGGTTAGAAACAAATCGTTATAAGTGTTTACAAAAATATGATAATATGGATAAAAGTCGTAACTATGGGATTTGAGAATATACCCAATATTGATATGGTAATATTAGTATAGTTATATGATTGTGTATGCATATGCTATCTATGTGTGAAAAACATACCCACGCTACTTGCTATCCTTGAGGTTGCCGCGTTGGGACGATCTTATCCTGTGTTGTCTTATGGGGGATATTGACTCGTACCCTAGGAGATAGATATCCTTGGTACAGGCTATCGATTTGATAGTTCAGACGGTCCTAAGAGACACGGGTATGTTCCATCCTCTTAGAGACTTGGAATCTATGCTTCGCCTCAATATTGTTGTGTATGTCTTAATACAATTCGAGAGTGATTCCGAATTTGTATTCCCCTTAATACGAGTGATACGGGGTTTGGATAGTAGAGTATACCCGCACCATAGTTTTTATTTGGGGTGCTGTTATGATATATATATTTTACGAGTAGTTAATATATCTATGAAATTCTGAAATTTGGAACTACCTACTGTGAATTGATATGTAGGACATGGTTGATGACTCAAATTGTAAATACTTGTTTTGAGAAAGTATAATATATCACTGGAAAACTTTATTGATTAATAAAGTTAGAATGAGAACTTTGGTCACTAATTGAAATATTCTTTTCAAACAATCGAATCATTAAATTTTGAATCCGGCGAATAACCTAAGATAAGTTAAATCATTGGGGAAAGATAGCGTGCTATATGATGAGATAAACTATTGGGAAGGTTAGTGCGATAGGTGTGCACATTAGAAGAGAGGTGAAAATTTCTCAAGAGAGTGTCACACTAATATGTTGTTGCATTGGTCTGTATCAATTTAAATACTTGCTAAACAAAATTTTAAATCATATACACTATCGGGCTCTGACCCGTTTTTCTCTCTCTCTCTCTTGTCTATATATGTATGTACTACAGGCGCCGAGCCACAGGGGCGTCTTGCTTAGGATCCCTTGGAAGGAACGTGCTGCAGCTTAGGTGGGAGTTGCAGGCAACTTGCTTAGATGATTTCCTTTACTTGATTCCACTCCTATGATTATCAGTTATTGGGGCATGTGTCGCCCTTTCCACTATTTATCTGTTTTGTTGAGACATTTGTACTTCAGTTATTTCTAGTACTGTTACTTTGGGATTTATTCAGCATGTATGTTTTACATTAAGTTTTAAATGTTGAGATTTTGGATGTTGAATGTTTAAATCAATTGGATTATGTTCCAGGATAATTGTGGTATGGTTCTTACTTATTGAAAATGTGGTTAATAATTAAATAAATAAGTTTTTCTTTAAAAATACAATTTGGTTAGAAAGGTTAAAAATGGTTTTGACACTTAGCTTAATTAATTAGGGTGTTAATTTGGAAAAAGTTATCTTTACGACAGTGATGCTAAGAATGAACCAACTGTTCACCTTGATTTTAATTTAATAAAGGAATGATCGCCCGGTATTTAATTAGGCGGGGTGTCACATGAGCTTTGTGACACTTACCCTCACACTCATTATATCTCTCTTCATCTTTCTTTGGGTAATCTTTATTTCTTTTTCAAAAAAATTCTTGCCTGATTTATATTTTTTTATCTGTCCCAAAACTTTTCTTTTCTTTGGAAGTATTTTATTTTCTATGTTTGAGAAACATTTTAAATTTTTTCGTAAAAAGGGATAAATCATCTAAATCATCCAAGTCAAAGTCATACTTAGAGTCGGATGACACTTCCCCTTTCTTTTTAAATTGAACTTTTAGTGCAGTTCCCATTTCTTTAGGATTAACAGTTTTTGGAAACATATCTATCTCATACGTTTCGAGGTCTCCTACGAGTTCTTCTAACCTAATAGTATTTATTATCCCTAACAAATTTATCATGGTAAGCTTAGGAATAAAGCAGGACTGAAGAGATCTCAAAATTTTTATTAACTACATGCATTTTCTTACCTAAATTGAAACTTGAGTTTACTATATCAAACAACATTTGTAAAACTCATGAAAAGGTTTGGGCTCAATCATAGTGATCATATTAAGTTACGTGGTGAGATTTTGTAGCTTACAAGCTTTTACAACATTGGTTCCCTCGTGAGTGAGCTAGAGGGTATCCCAAGCTTCTTTAGATATGGTACATATCATAATGCGGTGAAAATTGTCTTGGGTGATGGCTCTAGAGATGGCACTTAGACCACGCGAATTAAAACTGTTATATTTCAAATCATCCTTTGTCCATGCAGAGATGGGTTTTAGACTTTTGACATTGTTATTAGTCACTGTGGTTGGTGCCCACCCTCATTTAGATACAAGCCAGACACGTTCATATATATATTTAATGTAAACCTCATTCTAGCTTTTCGGTAGGCATAATTTGACCCATCAAAGATAGGAAACCTATCATACAAATTATCCATTAAATCCAATTTTTTTATAGATTAACAATTTTTGGGGATAAAATTGATATAAAAAATTATAAAAAGGAATAACACAACAATTTAGTGCAACATGCTCCGATACCAAATTGACAATGATGGGATTCAATGAATTGATTTGAATATTAATTTTCCACATACAAATCCAATTTTTACCAAATTATATCTTTGATTATATTTGGTGGACATTCAATGATGTAGTCCAGTTTTAAATCGACAACCAAACATGCAAATAACACCAATAAGTGAGGAAAAATCCCTTAACATGGAAAAACCTATATTCAGCATTACAGAACAATTGACAGACAATCGACTTATAAACTACTTAGATAAAGTAAGTATAATGAGCAGTCACTAATTTCTTCTTTAAAAAATAACCCAATCTAGAGTCATCCATAAGAAGTAGTCTTCCCTCAATATCTACCAATCAGACTTTTCCTTCTTCAATAGTGAAACCTCGATTCCACAATTTAGCTGTAAAGATTTCTCTCGACAAAGTTTTTTGAACAAGAAACCTCCTTCTCGATTTGGTAAACAAGTGCTTATGATTCCAAGGGGTTTGGAATGATTATAGAAGTGTTTGATCACAAAGAGATCTCAAAAAGTGTTTAGATATGGTAAAAGGAGTTCTTAAGAAGTCTAATCCCATGCATCCTATTTGTAAGAAGATTTGTTACAAAAGGATAAACATGAAAGGTTTGGATTATAACCAATTAAAAAATTCTCGCCTGGTCGTTCGCTTGTCTACAAAAAATAAGTTGTCCCACCCATGGAATTATTAGTACCCTTTGTAATAATTGTTTTGAACAATGATTTTTTACCTGACCCAAGGTATGTGCGATTGGAGGTTTTGGACGAGCATAAGGATAAAGACAAGGACTATTTCGAGGTTTACACCCAATAACTATCATGAGCATTTGAGAACTTAGTCAAACGAATGGAATTTTAAGTAGGGGAATTGGTTTTTCAAGCATCCACTCATCATTTTACGATAATGTCAGTCAAAAAGTTAAATCTCAACTAGGAAGGACCATTATTTATCAAAGGAGCGAAACGCCAGGGTATTTCCATGTTTTAAAGGTCGAGAATGATTGTATTCTACCCATTAACTGTAAATGGCTCAAGAAGTACTATGCATGAGGTATCTCAAAGTTTATATCTTTTTTGTTTATGAAAATTAAAGTTTCTTATATGAAAAAGAAGCCCTCATTCTGTATGAGCAATATTTAAAATTATCAAGTTTATGATATAATGAATACAATTCTCGAGTTTGGTTATATCATGCTTTCTTCAAAGTGTTATAATGATCATATTACTCATATATATTGCATTATAAAACCAAGGTTACATTATTTATGTATCTGCTCACAATATTATGTGAGGGGATACGTTTTAAAGTTAGGGTCATACTAATTTAATAACACAATATAACGAACATAATGGTCCAATAATTCCTAAAGAATAAGGGAAGATGTTATCTTGAGAAATCCAACACATTTATCTCCACATTTTGAGGGGATATATATTCACTTTAATGCCTACTTAAAAAGGTAAAGCACAAAATATAGCTTGGAAGGCATCCCAAGAATTCCCAAAGCAATGGGAAGCATATTTTCTTTAATCATCAAAATTATATATTATCTCACAATATTTTTAGGGTACATATTTATGTGACACCCCCTACTAAAATACCAGGTGGCTAGCCCGTGATAAAAATAAATGGTCGGTCTCATATGGATCATTCTTAGCATCACTGTCGAATTTTTTTTAATGTTACTAATAACCTAGTAAATTATTAGACTCGGGTCAAATTTTATCTTTAATTAATTAACAACATGAGAAAGTAAATTATAATTAAACCCTCAACATAAACTCGTAACTGAATCCAACACAGATGAATAATATAAATGAATAGGACTAAATCAACTATGGGTTCAATACTAAAATACAACAATAAACTGAAATAATAACCTAGGTACACAAGGTCAAATAAATAACTGAATATTAAATCTGAGGGCGGCATTCCAGAATGAGTACTGAAATAAAGTTCCTACACTAGGAATGAATGAATGAATTAATGAAGCATCTATAGCAAAGTCCTGAAACTTCCACATGAGCTTCTGATGTGCATTCCTGGATAGAATTCTCTAGATTGGCGTCCCTGTGTCTGGACACCAAAAATGTTTTAGAAAAAAAATTTGACATGGGTAAGAGCCCCTGTAAAACATTTTAAAAATATTTAGCAAGCAGTTAAATTTCTATAATTAAATATGCATGCACACTCTTCATATTTAAGTTAGTGTCCCAGCCTCTTGAGGTATATCTCATCCCTTATCTAATGTGCACACTTAACACTTCCTGTAACACCCCGTATTTTTGTGCATTTAATATTTAATTAATTCGAAAATTCAAAATTACTTGTGTGCCGTAATTTTAATTGAATTAATTATGGAAATATATATTGAAATATTAATCGGGGACTGAATGGTTAATATTTAGGGAAATTTATTTACTAAGTGAATAGTAATAATTTAATTACGTCATTTCGGGTATTAATGACGGGGTATGCACTTATCTCAGACGGGAGTCGGTTTATACTAAATTGGGTGTGAGATAAGGACTTTTATTAATTAATTCAGATGCCAATTCCGAGTCTACAATTGAGTCCTGATGGGCTAAAGTAGTTGGAAAAGTGTACCCGGGGGTAGTAAATGGGTCACGGGACGTTTTTAGGCATGGTTGGGCCCACACGGGGGCATTTGGGTCACTTGGACTTAGACCATTAGGCAAAAAATGGGATTTAGCCTAATGAAGTAATTATAAGAAATAAGGGAACGACTGAATTGAGTTTAGAAAAAGACTTAGTGGATTAGGAAACCCCTAAAACCAGTTAAAGGAAAATTTGGGGATCAAAGGAGAGCCAAAACAAAGGGGTTATCTTCAACCTTGGGCATTCACAACTCCAAAATCAGACTCTACGAACCCTAAGGCAAGTGGTTAACTTGCTGTAGCATTTAAATTGTATTTCAATTCATATTCATGTGATGTGTGAAATCAAAGAAATTCGTTTTGGGACTTAAAGGGTATAAACATGAGGTTTTTGTAAACCAATATTCTGATTTCTAAATTGTGTAGAAATTCAAACGTAATTTGAGAATAGTATAAATATATCTGGTAAGGTTTAATTCGGAGGAATTAGAAATGAATTTGACGTAGAGATTTGATGTTTAAATGGATTAAGGGTTAAAATTGGATTTTTTCCCCAAATTATGAAAACATTAGAGAACAGACAATTTAATGATGTTTAGGAATAGTATGAGGGTCCCTTGTGAGGTTTTTGATATGTGTTATTAATGAGAAGGCTTGGGTTTACTGGTAGAAGGAGTTAGGCTTTTTAGATTTTCCTCCATGGATGAAACAGACCACTCGGAGAAGACAATGACTTGTTCGATCGATCGATCGAGGGTCGGGGGTCGATCGATCGAAGGTAAAAAATTTCTGGTAGTTCGGCCAGTTTGTTTACATAAGGGAAAATTAAGTTAAAATATGTTTCCATGCCTTATGAAATGATAAATATTTGGAATTTCAAACTAATTAATTGTGAGGGAAATTAATTGGTACTTGGGAGAAATTTAGGTGTGGTACACTATGATTAAATTGTGAGAATAATATTTCAAAAATGGTTACAGATGGACTTAGTAGGTAAGTCCGGGGTCATTGGTTGAGCGATACCAAGATGTTAAATTTATTAAGGTGAAAGCTAAATAATTTAGAGTCGGGAATTTGGACTCGGGTGTTGTTTTTATTTCGGGTCACGAGAGTAAGTCTGAATATATTAATTGGGGCGACACTGATTAGGCACATATTCTTCACATTTATCCCCTTAATTTCTGTATTTTTTGGATCCCGTGCAGTGTAAATAGCTTGGATTTGTCTCATATTTATGCTACTAACCTCTTTTGGCAAGTATTTCGTGTTTTGTGTATTTCTCATGTGCTTTATAGGTATTTCATGCAAGTTAGTACGGAGGAGAACTCAAAACAGTGAAAGAAAGCATGAAATGTGAAGTTCAAGGGGATTTTTGTAATTTTGCAACCTTAGTCCAGAGGTGGGTCCAATTGGAAAGTTGAAGAGATTCCAATTACAAGAACACTAAAAAAATGACACCTTAATCCGAGCTACGGTGAAGAAGTTACGAGGTTTTGAAGTTGTGAGATAATGAAGAGAAATTGACCAGAAAAGCAGGATCGGTTCTGAAAAATAAAAAAAGAACCGATTCGGTACAGGATTGGTCCGAATAAATAAAAAAAGAATCGATTCGAATGGAACCAAACTGATCCGATTTTAACAGGATCGGTCCGGCTGTTAAAATTGTGAAATTTAATTTAGAGCTGAAGAGGTGCATATCTTGGAAAATCTTGTACAGCTAATCGATATTAGCTGTCAAATCGTGCTAAGTTGGTGTTATAAAAGGCCAAGCCCTACATCCTTCCAAAAGGGAGTCGAATTTTAAGAGAGAAAGTCAGATTTTAAAGACATTTCTTAGTTTTTTTTTACGTAGACAATTTCATAAACCCTAGTTTGTAAGTTTGAGGAATAAGGAGAATTCTGGATTCAATTTCATCCCTTTTCCCTATTGCTGATTACAAGTATCAAATTCCATTCTCTTATTTTATCTCAATTCTATTTTCAATTCAATTATCACTTGTTTTTCAATTTTTGTTTTTACAATGTTTCTTAGATCCATAATTACATGCATTGTTATGAATTTGTTTTCTCATAAAACCATGTCTAGATAAATTTTCAAGGGTTGAGGTACATGAACTCATTCCGAGGCAAATTACCCACGTAGAAAATAGGGGTAAATTAAAATATTGACCAAATCTTGTATGGAAATTATACAAACATAGCCGATCTTTTAATCTCTCTTGCCCTAGGTACTTGGGATGTTTAAGAAGACTATGCAAGTATAATTGTCTATTCACCGCTTTGTATTTACCTTTGATTTCATATGATACGGGTTAGTTTCCTCATATATGTAATGCTTAGGGTCTATAAAGACTGGATTTAGTCAAAATTTCAATTTACAACTCTACTATTCTATACGGTAATTTACTAAGGTTTGAGGGATTGTACTCCACCCTATTTTCTCTCATTTTCAAATCTAATTTCTTTACAATTCTTAGTATCTTTGTGCAGATTCTATTTCATCACCAATTGGAAATTTTAACTCATCAATCATCTTTTTCTTTTCTTTTCTTTTAACATCAACTTTAGGATTAAACTACCTTACCTTTGTCGTCACATTCACACGTCCTAGTTCCCTGAGGATTCGATACCCAAACTAGCCACTATACTCCTTAAGAGTGTAGTTACAAGTTTAGGTTTTTTGTATTGAGGTTGGAAGCCGATAACAACGACTAGCGTATTACACGGACGCTCGGTTTACACCTTGATAAAAATGGCGTCGTTGCCGGGGAATTAGATAGACTTCAGGTTAGGTTGGTTAATCCCGAATTTGAAAAAAAATAAAAAATTCCAAAAAAAAAAGAAATATGGGTGTCACGTTTTTTAATTTCCCAATTTGAAATGTCTTACTTTCACTCTTTTAGTGGGTTTAATTGTTATGATAATAGTGAGAAGGAGGCGCTCAAGACTTATGAACCTTGGATCAATATCACTAAAGATGAGTCTCATAAATACAAGCCCAGTGCTAAGGCGATCCAAATTTATCAAAATGAATTACTTGAAGAAAAAAGACTTGAAAAAGAATATTGGGAAAAAACTTGTTATTGGGAGCAAGAGTTAGATGCATTATTTGAACCCAATGAGGATTTTTCTTTCGATATTTTTGAAGTTGAAGAATGTTTTCAACCAAATGAGGAATCCGAGGTGCTAGAACCAAGGAAGCCTACTTTGGAAGAACTCTTGATTATTATCAAAAAACAATCTGATGACCTTGCTGCTACAGAGTTGAAAAGTAGAGCAACTTGCAAGCAGTTTAATGATTATTTGGACAACTTAGAGAAGGTCGGCACTTGCGCTTCACCCAAAACTTTTGAGGATGAAATCATTAAGAGTTATCCAAGTTCTTTTGAATATCAACCTCTTATAAATATTACAAAATCTCCTGATGTTGAAGATCATTTGTCTCCTTGTGTACCCACTATTATCGAACCATTAAATCCATCCCAAGAACTGGATGAATTTCTTGAGGATGTTGATCCGATTCTTGTATGGGAATGTTTTTTTGAGATTCTTCATCTTATGAGCTATACACTTAGATGTGTCAATCCACCAGATCCAGTTGAAAATTTTGGGGGAGAAGATTTTGAGGACAATGACTCTATGCTTAAATTATTTTCCAAGATGGACTCTTTCTATTTGTGTGCTCCGCTTCCCATACTAATTGAAAAATCTATGGGAGGTGATTCTATTTTTCTTGGATTCCAATGGTACTTGTCCCTCTATGCACCCAAATCCTTCATTATCCCCCTAAATTTTTTAATAGGAGGTGATTCATTTCTTCCGCGTTGCACATGCCTTCCGTTTTTCAAACGGAATTCTTATTTTTCGTGCGGCATTCTTTCTAATGGGGGCACACCATTAATCCCTAAAAGTCAAATTGTATTTTGGGTGGACCCTCAAATTTTTCGACTTCTAGTGTATGATTTATTAGCCATTCAAATTTTAGGTCGTAAATAATTAGTTTTTTTCTATTATTACTGTAATACCCCGTACTTTTGACTATATTTATTTTTGGGATTAATTAATTAAATGCGTATTAATTGGAAATTAATACGGGATAAAAATACTAATGTAATGAGAATTGGTATTTGATTATGTGCATATATGATTATATATGAACTTGGTATTATAAAATTTGTCGTGGGATTTATATACGACATTTTAGAAATTTTGTTGAGACGCGTGGGACCGCCGCGTCACGGTATAATATTTTGATAATAAAAGTGAATTTAAAATCTATAATCCATATGGTCGTTTTGAGTGCGCCATCGCGTCCGTAAGGGTCGAGATAGTCAGAAAACACTAGCCGGGGGTATAGTTTGGGTCCCGGGGTATTTTTAGGCCATACCGACAACTTAAAGGGTATTTTGGTAATTTCACGTTTTGAGGAATTAAAAGTGACGAAAATTTGGTTAATTAAATCTGATGTGGATAAGACCCACTAAGCCCATAACCAACCCTTATTAACCTAGAAAGCTACGTAGGTTATCATTTAGTCTTCCAACTCTCCCAAAGGAAACCCTAGCCACCATAGCCACCTTTGGAAGAAGAAAGCTTAGAGAGGAAGGGAAAGAGGAGGAATTCTGCAGAAAATCTGCAGAAAGAGCTTACAAATCCAACACCAAATCCAGAGACAATCAAGGCAAGTGATTTATTCCATTTAAATTTCGGAGAATGCTTCTTCCATGTTAGATTATTCAAAAACTTTATGTGTTCTTGGAAGATAATGAAAAACCCATAAGATTGGAGTTATTAGTTTAATTTTTGGGATATAGGTTGCATGTAGAATGTTACTGGAAGATCATATTAAGATAATTACTGACTTTTGTGATACCAAAAACGAATTTAAGATGAGGTTTATGAATGTTCTTGAGATAAATTAGAAAACTAGGTTTTTGATGAAGATTGATCCATATGTAGCCTTTAGTTGTTGAAATATTGATTTATGGACGTTAGTAATATTGTAGGATGGTTATATGACATTACTATAACGTTATATTAGAGAATCATGCTTTAAAAATAAGTTTTGGGATGTTTTCAAATCTGCAAATCGAAGCAGTCCGTAACCATACCTGTGTAATCGATCGATCGACGTTCATCAGTCGATCGATCGACAAAATCGATCGATCGAAGGTCAAGGTCGATCGATCGACCTTCCCAGAATAAATGAAGTTTTCCCTTAATTGAATTTTAGTGGTGTTAACCCTTGGATAATATTATTAGAGACTTTATGAATACCCTTGACTTTAAGGAAGACCAGTAGGCATGATTATGAGATGGGACTTTATTTGGAATGTAATTTGAGGAATTATTCTAAATAAATGAAATTGTCATGTGAGATAATACTTGGGTTAATAGTACAAATTTTAATAAGTTGATGAAATAAGGTTTGGGGCAGAAGCAAAGACCTTAGGTATAAAGATGTCATATGTGGGAATTATGGGAGACTTAATAGTCTATTTAAGATAGGTTTTAAGTTTAAGGAATTACGACGTGAGACGTGTCGACCATTTAAATTATATATTATCGGGATACTTGAAATATATGGATTCGGAATAATGTTATAATGATGTAGAGTATGACTTTATTAATATTGAGATATCTAAGATGTGTGAATGCTTAGCATAAAATCTTATGTGTATGACATACTTACCATACTTGCTATCACGGGAGGTTTACGTTCGCTTAGGGCCTTCTTATCCTTGTGTTGCCCGGATTTAGATTGGTTACCTCGATGAACATAGGTCATAGAAAGACTTATTGTGATATTAATAAGTCCGCTGATCATGGGAGCGTAGGTATGTGCGTGACCCATGTGATGGTGACTGTGTTCGCCTCCATTATTTGTGATGATGTTATCGGTAAACTATTCCTGAGAGATTCGGAATATGTAATCCTTATGTACGTGATGTACCGGGATGGATAGCAGAGTATGTGTGCACTACAGCTTAGATTGCGGGGTGCTTGTATTGTATATTTATGAGATGAATAATATACATTATATTAATGGGAATCCTCATGTTAATGTTGTAAAAATATTACGGTATTGTTTCGAGTTATATAATGAGTTAACTGATAGTTATATCAATGGCATATTTTGTAACTGAGTTTACGTTAAACCTCTATTTAATTACGAGCGTTGTTATGTTAAATAGAACCGGGTAATAAGGGTAGGAACTATTACAGTCTAGCTAGTTATGATGTCACTTAGCTAGTGGTTTATATCATTATAGATGGGTACTTGCGTTAGGAGTGCACAGTTAGATGAGAGGTGAGAATATAATGTGAGTGCACGTCCTAACATGTACTTTGCATTTAATGTTTTAAATGTTTTTAAAGCACTTGCAGGTTTTTAAAATATAACTCCACATTCGGGCTCTGACCCGTTTGCTTTTCAAATCTTTTCTTTGTAAAACCATTTTTAGGTGCCCAGCCACAAGGACACCAAGCATAGGTACTCATTCAGGTGACGAGCTGTAGCTGGTGGTGGAAGCTACAGGGATTTGCTCATAGACGCTTCTATCTTTTGGATTCCAGAGTCACTATCTATCCGTTGTAGGGCATGTTGCCCATTTCTATTTAGAGCATCTTTTACATTTCAGTTTTCAGACTTTAGCATGTATTGTTTCAGTTATTTATTTCAGTATGGGATTGTAGCGAGGAGTTTTCCTCCAGACTTTATTTACTCCATTGTGATGGTTATTCATTTTACTTCAGTATGGTGAATGGTGTTATTTATTTCTTCATTTCACTTGTTGCATGTTAATCAGACTTAAATTAAAATTTGGCAACTTGCTTTTTAAATACTAGGTGGTTAGTAATAATAAAAATGTTTTCGACGGTGATGCTATTAACTGAGCCAACTTGGCATTTTGAATTAATTTTATAAAGGAGTAGCTACCCGGTATTTAATTAGTCGGGGTGTCACAGTTGGTATCAGAGCATCAGGTTCTAGCGTCCTTTTGGATCTGTACGGCTATTATGTTTCTGCTACGTTTTCTTTGATATAGAGCCCTATATTTTAGGACTGTTGTACTCTTTTTGTGTATGCTTCGTTCTCCAGCTATATTAAGTTTATAAACCGTGAACGTATAAACTTTGTTCTTATTTCAGATACCTCCACGACGTGCACGACGAGTTCCCAGGGATGCAACGCCCGAACCACAGCCCGCTCCAGTTCAGGGCATGATGAACGCCGCTGAGGTTGCTGCTATAGTAGCCCAAGCGGTAAATGCCGCGATTGCCGTGATTCAGCAGGAACCACCTCAGGCGCCGGTTGTCGCGCCAGTACAGGTTAATGCATTCCCGTCTGCTTGGGAGCGTGTACGTGACGCTTTTCAGAAAGCTCATCCGCCAGAGTTTGCAGGAAGCTCAGATGTAGTAGTCTCGAGCCAGTGGAGGAAGGACATGCAGAGGCATTTGAGGATGCATGAGTGCACTGATGTTCAGAAACAGGTACTAGCTACTTTCAAGCTAGTTGGATCTGCGCTGCAGTGGTGAGAGTCCATTACCACCGCGGAGGAGAGGGATAACCTCACGATTCAGGAGTTCTGGGTGCGGTTCGACCGCAAGTACTTTCCGTCCGCAGTTCATACAGAGATGAGGAGGAAGCTGATGAGTTTGAAGCAGGAGGGAAAGACAGTGGCCGAGTATGAGGCCGAGTTCACTAACCTGTTGAATATCGTTCCAGACGAGATTCCAACAGAGAAGAAGAAAATAGAGAAGTTTACGGACGGGTTGACTTGGAGGATCCGTCAGCATCTGCTAGGGAACCTATCGTTAGCCACTTATTCTGATGTGGTTAATGCTGCATTATTGCACTGCCAGGACCACCGTTTTCATATGGCCGAGGGCAAGCGGTCGGGGGAGTCTAGCCATCAGGGCAGGACTGGAGGACATAGTGCCAGCGGGGCACAATCTGGTCAGGGGCAGAGACAGACTGAGCAGGGCTCCCAGCAGGGGGATAATAAGAGGTTCCGGTCAGGGAACTACAGGCAGGGAGGTTTCCGTCAGGGCCATCAGGGTCCAAACGGCCATCAGGGCCAACAGGGGCAGAATGGGCAGCAGTTTCATCAGGGACAGCAGGGCCAAGGGAGGAATGGTAACGGCCACCAGGGCCGGGGACAACAGGGGCAGAGGGGAGGGAACTTCCCAGGGAAGTGCTTTGTTTGTGGCAAGACTGGCCATAAGAAGCAGGATTGTCCTGATAGGGGCAGGGCCCCACAGCAGCAGTAGCAGGGTGCTCGCCAGGAGCCACAGAGACCTATGTTTCCCGCCGCTCTTCCCGCACCGCCGCAGATGGCAGCATTGCCACCCATTCCAGCAGTCCCAGCTCAGCAGGGGCAGCTACAGTATGGACGTGTCTACAACGTTCACCAGGCTACAGTTCCACAGGCACCGCCCGCGATCGAGGGTACGTTTCCTATCCATGGCACTATGGGTCGGGTATTGTTTGATACGGGTGCTACACATTGTTTTATAGCTACACACTTCGCGAAAGCTTTGGGATTGTTAGCTACGGCAGAGAGCACAGTTACGTGTGTCGACTCACCATTGGGGAGTGGGTCACTTATATTCTTTATATGTCGGGGAGTGGGGGTAGAGATTGGTGGTTTGGTATTGCCTGCAGACATGTTAGTGTTAGACATGCATGTTCACGATGTGATCATCGGTATGGATTGGCTCGTAGCATATAGGGCCATGATTGATTGCTTCAGCGGGAGCATTGTTTTTGCCATTCCGGGGCAAGAGATGCTTGTAGTGGCGATGCCTCGCCCAGAGGGAGGATCGACCGCTCATCTGTATTACATAGAGGAGGATACCTCTAAGGAGGTTGTGATTCCTTTAGATTCTATCCCAGTTGTCAGGGAGTATTCAGATGTGTTTCAGGAGATACCAGGCTTACCACCCAGTCGTGAGATAGACTTTGTTATAGATTTGCTACCGGGTACGAGACCTATAGCACGTGCACCGTACCGTATGGCTCCAGCTGAGATGAGAGAGCTACGGGATCAGATAGAGCAGCTGTTAGGACAGGGCTTTATTCGCAGGAGTACCTCAACTTGGGGCGCTCCAGTTTTGTTTGTGAAGAAGAGGGATGGTTCACTGAGATTATGCGTGGACTACCGAGAGTTGAATAAGGTCACGATACGGAATAAGTATCCGTTGCCTCTAATCGATGACTTATTCGACCAGTTGAGAGGAGCTTATTTCTTCTCGAATATTGACTTGAGGTCGGGATACCATCAGTTGCGTATCAGGGAGGAGGATGTCTCGAAGACCGCGTTCTTGTCGAGATATGGTTCTTACGAGTTTCGGGTTATGCCTTTCGGCTTGACCAACGCTCCAACAGTGTTTATGGACTTGATGAACAGAGTGTTCAGGGATTTCCTAGACCAGGTTGTCATTGTCTTCATTGATGATATTCTGGTTTACTCTCAGACAGAGGAGGAGCACGCCGAGCAATTGAGGCAGGTTTTGCAGACACTCCGTCAGAACGAGTTGTATGCAAAATACGAGAAGTGCGGGTTTTGGTTGAAGGAAGTCCAGTTTTTGGGACACATCATTTCCGACCAGGGAATATCTGTGGATCCGGGGAAAGTGTCCGCGGTGAGGGAGTGGGGACAACCCACGACACCAACGGAGATTCGTAGTTTCTTGGGTCTAGCAGGATACTACAGGAGATTTATTCGGGGTTTCTCAGAGATAGCAGGTCCTTTGACACATCTTACTCGTAAGGGTGTGCCATACATCTGGAGTGATGCCTGTCAGTTGGCATTCGATGAATTGAAGGACAAATTGACCTCATCACCTATGTTAGCATTGCCGAAACCGGGAGTTGAGTATTTGGTTTACACCGACGCGTCTTTGCAAGGACTGGGAGGTGTATTGCAGCAGGAGAGACAGGCCATAGCTTATGCTTCCCGTAAGCTTAAGCCTCACGAGAAGAATTACCCCACGCATGATTTGGAGTTGGCAGCGGTAGTATTTGCCTTACGGATTTGGAGACACTATCTATTGGGGGAGAAGTTCCAACTGTTCACGGACCACAAGTCCCTACAGTACCTGTTCACTCAGAAGGAGCTGAATATGCGGCAGCGTAGGTGGCTTGAGTTTGTGAAAGACTACCAGTTCGACATCCAGTACCACCCGGGTAAGGCTAACGTGGTAGCAGACGCGTTGAGCCGTAGACAGCAGATGAGGTGGCAGAGGTGTGGAAGACCAAGTGGAAGGAATTGGGACACCAGGATGCAGTGGCCCGATCTTTCATGTCTGTGATGACCGTTACACCGCAGATTGTCACGAGGATTGTACGGGCACAGGCTAATGACTCGTTCTGTCAGGAGCAGATAGTTCGATTACTTGCAGAGGGAGCCGAGTCATATACCGTTAGCTCAGACGGGGGATTGCGCTTCAATGGGAGATTGGTAGTTCCGGAAGGGGAAGAATTGCGGCACGATGTGATGGCAGAGTCGCACGGCTCACGGTTCTCGGTACATCCCGGAGGGGACAAAATGTACCATGACATGAGACGACAATATTGGTGGAGCGGTATGAAGAGAGATATCGCTGAGTTTGTCTCGAAATGCGCCACTTGTCAGCTCGTAAAAGTGGATCATCAGAGACCGGCAGGATTGCTACAGCCGTTGGAGGTTCCGGTGTGGATGTGGGAGAGCATATCCATGGATTTTGTCACGGGGTTGCCTACGTCGCAGAGGGGTCACGACTCCATTTGGATAATTGTGGACAGGTTGTCCAAGGTCGCTCACTTCTTACCCGTAAGGACCGACTACACTACGGGACAGTATGCCCAGCTCTTCATTTCAGAGATTGTGAGACTTCACGGTGTGCCCCTAAATATCGTGTCTGACCGAGACAAGATATTTGTTTCGCGGTTTTGGGAAAGTTTCCAGGAAGCCATGGGCACGGAATTGCGGTTGAGTACGGCTTATCATCCACAGACCGATGGGCAGACAGAGCGCACCAATCAGATGTTGGAGGACATGCTACGCATGTGCATTATTGACTTCGGGGGTGGATGGGAGCAGTACCTTCCACTGGTGGAGTTTGCTTACAACAACTCCTATCAGTTCACTATTGGCATGGCTCCGTTTGAGGCATTGTACGGTAGGCCTTGTCGTTGCCCAGCATGTTGGTTGGAGGTGGGGGATAACAAACTACTTGGGCCGGAAGTGATTCAGGATACTTCGGCAAGGATTGAGTTGATTCGGAGTCGCATTCGGGTAGCTCAAGACAGGCAGAAGAGTTATGCTGATGCGAAGAGGTTTTTCAGGGAGTTCCAAGTGGGGGACCAGGTTTTGCTCAGGGTTTCTCCGATGAAGGGGATTATGCGATTCGGGAAGAAGGGGAAGTTGGCACCGAGGTATGTGGGACCGTTTCCTATTATTGAGCGGATCGGACCGGTTGCGTATAGACTTGGACTACCAGAACACTTGCATCGGATTCACGACGTGTTCCATATTTCCTCACTGAGGAAATACCTTAGAGATAATTTGGCTCATTCTCACATTGCTATGGAGGACATCGATCTCCAGCCGGATAGCTCCTATGAGGAGGGGCCAATTGCTATTTTGGACCGAAGCGAGAGGAAACTGCGGCCAAAGATAGTTCCGTTAGTGCGTGTTCAGTGGCGACATCACAATGTCGAGGAGTCACTTGGGAGCGCGAGGATGAGATGCGCGAACGTTATCCAGAGCTATTTTTAGCAGGTACTTTCTAGTTTCGAATTTCGGGACGAAATTCAGTTATTAGGGGGGGAGTATGTAATACCCCGTACTTTTGACTATATTTATTTTTGGGATTAATTAATTAAATGCGTATTAATTGGAAATTAATCCGGGATAAAAATACTAATGTAATGCGAATTGGTATTTGATTATGTGCATATATGATTATATATGAACTTGGTATTATAAAATTTGTCATGGGATTTATATAAGGCATTTTAGAAATTTTGTTGAGACGCGTGGGACCGCCGCGTCACGGTATAATATTTTGATAATAAAAGTGAATTTAAAATCTATAATCCGTATGGTCGTTTTGAGTGCGCCATCGCGTCCGAAAGGGTCGAGATAGTCAGAAAACACTAGCCGGGGGTATAGTTTGGGTCCCGGGGTATTTTTAGGCCATACCGGCAACTTAAAGGGTATTTTGGTAATTTCACGTTTTGAGGAATTAAAAGTGACGAAAATTTGGTTAATTAAATCTGATGTGGATAAGACCCACTAAGCCCATAACCAACCCTTATTAACCTAGAAAGCTACGTAGGTTATCATTTAGTCTTCCAACTCTCCCAAAGGAAACCCTAGCCACCATAGCCACCTTTGGAAGAAGAAAGCTTAGAGAGGAAGGGAAAGAGGAGGAATTCTGCAGAAAATCTGCAGAAAGAGCTTACAAATCCAACACCAAATCCAGAGACAATCAAGGCAAGTGATTTATTCCATTTAAATTTCGGAGAATGCTTCTTCCATGTTAGATTATTCAAAAACTTTATGTGTTCTTGGAAGATAATGAAAAACCCA
The DNA here is from genome assembly GCA_949130495.1 of Sambucus nigra. Classification (NCBI taxonomy): domain Eukaryota; kingdom Viridiplantae; phylum Streptophyta; class Magnoliopsida; order Dipsacales; family Adoxaceae; genus Sambucus; species Sambucus nigra. The sequence goes on from OX422212.1 coordinate 371,543,478, forward strand.
TAAGATTGGAGTTATTAGTTTAATTTTTGGGATATAGGTTGCATGTAGAATGTTACTGGAAGATCATATTAAGAGAATTATTGACTTTTGTGATACCAAAAACGGATTTAAGATGAGGTTTATGAATGTTCTTGAGATAAATTAGAAAACTAGGTTTTTGATGAAGATTGATCCATATGTAGCCTTTAGTTGTTGAAATATTGATTTATGGACGTTAGTAATATTGTAGGATGGTTATATGACATTACTATAACGTTATATTAGAGAATCATGCTTTAAAAATAAGTTTTGGGATGTTTTCAAATCTGCAAATCGAAGCAGTCCGTAACCATACCTGTGTAATCGATCGATCGACATTCATCAGTCGATCGATCGACAAAATCGATCGATCGAAGGTCAAGGTCGATCGATCGACCTTCCCAGAATAAATGAAGTTTTCCCTTAATTGAATTTTAGTGGTGTTAACCCTTGGATAATATTATTAGAGACTTTATGAATACCCTTGACTTTAAGGAAGACCAGTAGGCATGATTATGAGATGGGACTTTATTTGGAATGTAATTTGAGGAATTATTCTAAATAAATGAAATTGTCATGTGAGATAATACTTGGGTTAATAGTACAAATTTGAATAAGTTGATGAAACAAGGTTTGGGGCAGAAGCAAAGACCTTAGGTATAAAGATGTCATATGTGGGAATTATGGGAGACTTAATAGTCTATTTAAGATGGTTTTAAGTTTTAGGAATTACGACGTGAGACGTGTCGACCATTTAAATTATATATTATCGGGATACTTGAAATATATGGATTCGGAATAATGTTATAATGATGTAGAGTATGACTTTATTAATATTGAGATATCTAAGATGTGTGAATGCTTAGCATAAAATCTTATGTGTATGACATACCTACCATACTTGCTATCACGGGAGGTTTACGTTCGCTTAGGGCCTTCTTATCCTTGTGTTGCCCGGATTTAGATTGGTTACCTCGATGAACATAGGTCATAGAAAGACTTATTGTGATATTAATAAGTCCGCTGATCATGGGAGCGTAGGTATGTGCGTGACCCATGTGATGGTGACTGTGTTCGCCTCCATTATTTGTGATGATGTTATCGGTAAACTATTCCTGAGAGATTCGGAATATGTAATCCTTATGTACGTGATGTACCGGGATGGATAGCAGAGTATGTGTGCACTACAGCTTAGATTGCGGGGTGCTTGTATTGTATATTTATGAGATGAATAATATACATTATATTAATGGGAATCCTCATGTTAATGTTGTAAAAATATTACGGTATTGTTTCGAGTTATATAATGAGTTAACTGATAGTTATATCAATGGCATATTTTGTAACTGAGTTTACGTTAAACCTCTATTTAATTACGAGCGTTGTTATGTTAAATAGAACCGGGTAATAAGGGTAGGAACTATTACAGTCTAGCTAGTTATGATGTCACTTAGCTAGTGGTTTATATCATTATAGATGGGTACTTGCGTTAGGAGTGCACAGTTAGATGAGAGGTGAGAATATAATGTGAGTGCACGTCCTAACATGTACTTTGCATTTAATGTTTTAAATGTTTTTAAAGCACTTGCAGGTTTTTAAAATATAACTCCACATTCGGGCTCTGACCCGTTTGCTTTTCAAATCTTTTCTTTGTAAAACCATTTTTAGGTGCCCAGCCACAAGGACACCAAGCATAGGTACTCATTCAGGTGACGAGCTGTAGCTGGTGATGGAAGCTACAGGGATTTGCTCATAGACGCTTCTATCTTTTGGATTCCAGAGTCACTATCTATCCGTTGTAGGGCATGTTGCCCATTTCTATTTAGAGCATCTTTTACATTTCAGTTTTCAGACTTTAGCATGTATTGTTTCAGTTATTTATTTCAGTATGGGATTGTAGCGAGGAGTTTTCCTCCAGACTTTATTTACTCCATTGTGATGGTTATTCATTTTACTTCAGTATGGTGAATGGTGTTATTTATTTCTTCATTTCACTTGTTGCATGTTAATCAGACTTAAATTATAATTTGGCAACTTGCTTTTTAAATACTAGGTGGTTAGTAATAATAAAAATGTTTTCGACAGTGATGCTATTAACTGAGCCAACTTGGCATTTTGAATTAATTTTATAAAGGAGTAGCTACCCGGTATTTAATTAGTCAGGGTGTCACAATTACTTTTTCTATTTTATTATAGTCTAGTTTCGATAGTTAGAGTTTTAGTTATTTTTTTTATGCTTGGTTCTAACATGTTTTGTAGTTTCAATGGACTCGCACTCATCGGGGATCGCTCCATTTGGGTAATATCTTTCTTTTCCTCTCTTTATGTTGTGTTCTTGATTCGTAATGTGGACAATGCAAAATACTAAGTTAGGGGGTATGATAAGTGCGTATTCATAAAACTTCGCATATATATATATATATATATATATATATATATATATATATATATATATATATATTGAAAAATAAGTTCGCATATATTCATAAAACTTCGCATATAAGTGCGTATTCATAAAACTAAGTTAGGGGGTATGATAAGTGTGTGATATTATATATATATGGTGTGTACATTAATATCAGTGGTTGGATATTATTATATACTCTAGTGCTTTTTTCTCATGTTTATAGAGAAGTTAATAGTGCAGTTGACTATCTGTCTAAAAGAGGAAGCGTCCTTCAATCTTCAGTTTTCTCTCTTGAGATCGATTCTCTCCCCAAGGAATTCAATTCTATCCTTTTAATGGATAGATTGAATCTTCCTAATTTCAAATTTCGTTAGTTGTTTTTGTAAGGGTCCTATGATAAAGGGCCTTATTTCATTTTCGTTTGGCTTTGTAAGTTTTTATTAAAAATCTATCTTTAAAAAAAAATTGTATACTCTAGTGCTATAGGGGGAGGTTGCGCATAGTGGATGAATCCCCTAGCTTAAGGAGTAGGGTGAGTATATTCACAGGTCATAGCATCCATTATATGGGTGAGCGGCATCTCACTTTCAGGGAAGGAATATGACCGTCTCTAATTGTATGTATTAACTAAGTTAGTGAGAAATTATGACTTGGGGTAACTAGGTTATGTGAATATACCTAGTGGGATAACACTTTAGAGAAATTATATCCTGTGATTATTTACTCGGGTGGATGCTATTATTAAATGTATTTCAGTATGCGTGTGAAGGTTGTACTATGACTAAGTATATAATTAGGAAATTAATTATATACAGGGTAATTAATACAAAGCATGAGTTCTATTATATGTATAACAAGTGTGGAAGTTATATGAATATAAAAAGGGAAATGATAAATTAAGTTGATGTTACTAATAACTTAAAAAATCATAATCATGGCACACTCGGTTAGAGTAGGGTGGATGCAAGGAGGTTTTATTAATTATATAGTCATGAGATAAATAACTAGGTGAATTAATTAAGGCGTTCATAGTTCACATTAGAGGAGGGGTGAGAAAGTCCTCAAGAGAGTGCGACACTAACTAAAATATGGAGAGCATGCATATTTAATTATTACTGTAAGTAAATCATTTGCTAAATGTTTTTCAAATGTTTTGGGTACTAACCCTTGCTATACAAACTTTTAAAAACCTTTTAGGTGTCAAGCCACAGGGATGTCAGACTTGACTCAATTTCAGGAATTCGTTGTTGTAGCATGTGTGGATGTTGCGGGAGTTTGATAGACGCCTCATTCTTTCATTTCTAGTATAAAGACTTATCATAAGTTATTCGAGCATGTCGCTCACATATTATTTATTATTTGTCAGACCTGTTGGGTTTTATTTCATGTCTTTACTTTTGTTGGATTTTTGAACCGATGGTTTATTCGGTCAGTTAATTAATTGTGAATGGTTGTTTCAGTTAACTGTGAGTGTTATATTATTTTATTTCCGCATGATATTTTTATTTAAATTAATGAAAGATAAAACTTGGCACCAGTCTATTTCTCACTTAGGTGGTTAGTAATTAAAAAGGCGACAGTGATGCTAAGAATGAACCAACTGAGAAACCTGTTCTAACTTAATTTAGGACTGATCACCCGGGGTTAATTAGGCGGGGTGTCACACTTGCCTACTAACCTTCCTAGCCAATCTACCCCACCTAACTAGTCGTATCACACATCTTGCCACCACACTACTCTAACCCAAGTATTTTTACTTTGATTATTAAGTTATGTACTCTTTAACTTATTAATTAGTTCAACTATTTTAATTCATATAATGTTCACACTAGTTATATAGGAAATCCCCATTTTCAATTCATATAAATTTCACACTATTTATAGAAGAATTCCATTTAAATTATATAACTTTCAATGAAGTTATATTAGAAATCACCTTTTTAAATCTTATAACTTTCACACTCGTTATATAAGAAAAACATTCACACTTATGTATTAATCCCGTATATAATTAGCTACTCATATTATATACGTACTAGTATACTATAACATTCACTCACATCATGTATAATAATAATCCATTACCAAGTAATAAATCACAAAATGCTTTCTCTAAAAATGCTATCATGTCCGAGGTCTTATCACTCTAACCCAGCTACCTCAAGTCAGACTCACTCTCAAGCTTGAGAAAGAATAATGATAATGATAATAAAAATAATAAGCATGGTGGAGGCGGTCAGACTTTCTCGGGTGTGAGACTGAATCATACTCAAGAAGTATTGCCACAAAAAGAATCATAACATATAGACACTAAGACCTGGGGATTATACTCTCCCTGGTCCTCAAGTCAGGGGATTCACCCACATCACGCAACCTCCGATGATATCACTAGAGGGGTATGTATTCTTAAAAATATCATTCGCACTGATATTTATAATGAACTCATATATATATATATTAGCGGAATGCCCGTGCCTGAAGGCACGACGAAACTTTCCAAAGTACGTAATCGTAAAACAGGTAAAATTTTCGAAGTGCATAATTGTAAAATGACAAAAATTTCGTTTTCCAACAAAACAAAGTGTAATTAAAAAAAACGGTCATAATCTCCTTTATTTAAAGGACTGTCGAAATGTATAAACAAATTAAGTCTAATTTTATTACAACACAAATGTGCAAACAATATATTAAATTTGGACAAAGTTCCCTATATTTACAGGAATATCCACGTCGAATAAACATCATAATGACCACAATTATACCATTATGAAACATCACTATAATACAAAAATATTATTTACGACAGAAAAGTGTAAATATTTTTAAATAATTTGGGCAGAGTTCCCCTTGTTTATTGAACTATCCACCCTGTTAAAAAAATAATCCAACAAAAATCATAATATCAAAATTATACTATTACAAAAAAAAATATCAAGCGTCTGAGGGAGTTTTCGCTAGAAGACGATATCAAATATTTCAAATCCTACCACGGTTGCGACACTGTACAAAAACAAACAATCAAATAATCGATAACATATAACTTATTATAAATATCATTGTTGCTTCTAGAAATCACACAATGCATAGAAAACAACCTATTTGGAGTCTCATGATTTCTAGTACCCACCCAAGCACGCAAGTAATTTATAAAGGTAGTAAATTAAAAAAAGTACCCGAAATAAATGTTTAGAATTCTCCAAAAAAAAAAAAGAGTAGATCTTCATGATGTGTCTTATAAAATCAAAATTAAATGAGAATTATAAATAGTTTTAAGAAATCCCCATCCATCCCAACACGAATAAAGAGCTTTTGCAAAAGTGCACTATCCATCTAAATATCGAAAGAATGATGATAACTCCTTGAAAGGAGTCAAAAGGATCCATTACCCAATTTCATCTTCACCACTGATTTCATTAAATGACAAAACAATCCAAACCCTTAATCTATTTTCAAAAAAAAAAGCATTATATCTCTATACTTATTATATATTTGAACAAAAATTATGAAATATTCTCTTATTTTTTTTAAATTTAAGAAAAGGTTAATAAATAATTAGAGTAATGATCTATTTTAAAGTTAAATTAATTTTAGCTTAAACGTGGATCAATTACCAAAGAGCCCCTCAAATATTTTTTTAATACACATTTAGTAAAAAAAAAAATTATTTTGTTCCAAAAAAACCTCAAACACTAATTTAACCAATATTCTCTTATTTTTAAAGGTTCGCGCCAGCGACACAATTTGAGTATTTTATTTTGTTATAAAAAGTACTCAAACATTAATTTAACCAATATTCTCTTATTTTTAAAGGCCCGCGTCAACGGCACACATTGAGTGTTTTTATGTGGTGAGAAATTTTTTGAAACAAAATAAAAAGGTTTGGACTAAATGTGTATTAAATAATAGAAAACATAGTTTTTTGTAATTTATAAAAAATATAGTTTTAATTTCAATAAAAAAAATATGTTTAAACATTCTCGGACCCACATCCTTTGTTGAACATGGATCCGCACCAGCAGCACTAATCAATTACAAATCCAAGACATCAAATTAAAGAGGGTTTTTTTTTAATTAAAACTGATTTTATAAAAAAAAAAAAAAAACTCATATCGTGTCATACCTAACACAATTTAATTGAGATTAGATAGGACTCGTATCGCATCTTACCTAACATAATGTAAATTGAATAAACTTTACATAAATTAATATATAATGGATTAATTACCAAAAAGTCTTTCAAATATTTTTTAATATACATTTGGTCCAATTATTTTTATTTTGCTCCAAAAGGCTTTTTGGAACAAAATAAAAAGACTTGAATTAAACGTGTATTACAAAATAGTAAACATAGTTTTTTATTTACAAAAAATGTAATTTTAATTTTTAATTTGATGTATTAGATGCGCAATTGATTAGTGCCGCAGACGCAGACCTATATTCCCATACCCACATCATTTGTTGAATCTGGATCCGCGTCAACGGCACTAATCAACATTATTTGTTAAATGTCAGTACACGCCAGCGACACTAATTAATCGCGAATCTAAAACACCAAATTAAACGTAACGTTTTTTTTTAAAGAAAAAAAAAATTACTACCTAAAAAATGATATAAAACTAATTTTAACATAAAAATGTTTACTACCTAAAAAAAGACATAAAACTAATTTTAACAAAAAAAAATATTACGTAAAAAAATTTACGACCAAAAAAATTATTTCCATGTCATGTTTTAATTAGATCATATTCGTATTTGGTAAAAAAAATTATTTTTGTCGCATTTAATTGTGTCGCGTTCGAGTTAGGTAATAAAAATAAAATTTTGTTTATAATCTTATTTTCAATGAGTCGTGTTCGTGTTCTTTTTTTTAGTGTCTAAAACACGCATTTTATTTGCAAGGTGAATTGTGCATTTTTTTTGTGTTGATGAAATTGTAATTTAATATTAGTAAGTTTGTTATAATTGAAAATAAGAGAGTGAAATGTTTGGAAAAAAAGAAGATAAAAGGAAGATTTCAATTAGATATGGAATCAGTATGCTTTAAGATATAAGTGACATTTAAGACATAAGTGACATTTCTTATGAGAGTCTATATGTATTTATTACACATCTACTCAAAAGCCTCTAGCTATACTCTATCTAGATGTAACTTAAGAGCTCTTTTTTACTGTTTGAAACCTCACACATCAAATGTCTATCTCTCCCAAAAAATTTCATCTAGCTAAAAATATATAAACCGATCCATCCAACCAACCAATTCAATGCCTAAAAATATATACACAATTCCAAAGAACAACATTCAGATCAGAACCCACCAACAGAACCCCTTTCTAAAAAAATTACGAATTCCCCTGTTAAAAAAATAATAAACGACCAGTACCCCAATTCTAAAAAATTCCTCCACTCTGGAAAAATAAGTACTGAACCCCTAAAAAATAAATTAAAAAAACTTGATTATCTTCTTCTAGAAAAAGTATCACGGCAAACATCCAGTAAAACAACCTAAAACCAGCTTATATAACATCAGTCCAGCTGCAATCCAAACTATAAATTACCGTGTTGAAGGCACCGATATCAAAAGAAAAGGAAAAAAAATTATAAGTATTTCAAATATTAAGTGTTTAACCCTATGCCCGTATACATAGATCCTTCACATATGAAAACCCTCAAAATCCATCCACAACTGACAACAAAAAAATGCAAAAATAATAATCAAAATAAACTTTAAAGCTCAGATATGGAAAATGAAAGAAGCCACAAAATTATACATTTTCTTCTTGAACCAGTCCCATAAAACCTCACACAAACATCAAGCAAAAAAAAGGAAAAAAACATAAACATAAACACGAAAGTCAGAGAGAGAAAGGAGTGAGAGATTACCTACAAAAAATTTTGAATTGCTGGGTGCAGTGCCGTGGTGGAAATTTTTGGGGGTGGTCCTCTAACATCAATTTCTCCATGCGTTAGGAGCTGGGACTGGGTTTTGGTACTTCTGGTAAATACCTGAACTGTGATAATGTCACAACCTTTAAGAACACTATCAGCAACCTCAGCAACAAAGATTAAAAAAAAGAGCCTCTTTAATTATTAGACCCCAAAACCTCGGGAGCTAACCATCCGTTAGCTTCTACGAAACGAAAAATAAAGACGAAATAACATATTGTCACAATCTTTTAAACATCATACTCACTACCTTAAAAGACGAAATAACCCAACATGAAGCTCATTTTCACCATGAAACTGACTCATTCTCACCACGAAAAAATACACACGAATCAAATAGGGGGTTTAATTTTTTAATGATGAAAGTAAAATTGAAAACAAAAAAAAGTGAACGTTTATGCTAAAACCAAAATACCTTGACATAGGCTTGGGAATCTCTATCGCAACAGCCATTCTACGCTACTGCCAATTCTAGCATTAGGTGATCGAAGGATGTTTAGGTCCAAAGTTCGTTGGAGAGAGAAAAATAAATAGAAAGGAGGAGTTTAAAATTTAAGATGTAGCTTCTTGATACTGGTGGTGATGAAAAGACACATGAGGGTTACATTATTTGAGACTTTGAGTGTATGGCTAGATGTAAAAGTACTGAGTGAGGGTTGCGCTTGCGGCTAACTTTCAGAGATTAGGTAGAGGTAGCTTTTGGAAATGAACAATTTGTACTTTCTCTGATAGGATTAGACAACACGCAAGAAAGGGTAACCCTTAACCCTTAGCCGATTGTCAATGTGAGAGTGAGGAAAATGGCTAGAGTTTGAGGGTAAGGAGGGAATAGGTGGGGTAAAATCTGAACCCTTCGATTGTGAGTGACGTGGCTTAATCCCAACCTCTGATTAAGTTGTCATCTTATTGAATAGTTTCAAAACTTTTACTCCTTATTATATAGACTAGCGGAATGCCCGTGCCTGAAGGCACGACGAAACTTTCCAAAGTACGTAATCGTAAAACAGGTAAAATTTTCGAAGTGCATAATTGTAAAATGACTAAAATTTCGTTTTCCAACAAAACAAAGTGTAATTAAAAAAAACGGTCATAATCTCCTTTATTTAAAGGACTGTCGAAATGTATAAACAAATTAAGTCTAATTTTATTACAACACAAATGTGCAAACAATATATTAAATTTGGACAAAGTTCCCTATATTTACAGGAATATCCACGTCGAATAAACATCATAATGACCACAATTATACCATTATGAAACATCACTATAATACAAAAATATTATTTACGACAGAAAAGTGTAAATATTTTTAAATAATTTGGGCAGAGTTCCCCTTGTTTATTGAACTATCCACCCTGTTAAAAAAATAATCCAACAAAAATCATAATATCAAAATTATACTATTACAAAAAAAAATATCAAATGAACATCTTCACTAAATTTGTGATCAACAATTTCTTCCAAGCGTCTGAGGGAGTTTTCGCTAGAAGACGATATCAAATATTTCAAATCCTACCACGGTTGCGACATTGTACAAAAACAAACAATCAAATAATCGATAACATATAACTTATTATAAATATCATTGTTGCTTCTAGAAATCACACAATGCATAGAAAACAACCTATTTGGAGTCTCATGATTTCTAGTACCCACCCAAGCACGCAAGTAATTTATAAAGGTAGTAAATTAAAAAAAGTACCCGAAATAAATGTTTAGAATTCTCCCAAAAAAAAAAGAGTAGATCTTCATGATGTGTCTTATAAAATCAAAATTAAATGAGAATTATAAATAGTTTTAAGAAATCCCCATCCATCCCAACACGAATAAAGAGCTTTTGCAAAAGTGCACTATCCATCTAAATATCGAAAGAATGATGATAACTCCTTGAAAGGAGTCAAAAGGATCCATTACCCAATTTCATCTTCACCACTGATTTCATTAAATGACAAAACAATCCAAACCCTTAATCTATTTTCAAAAAAAAAACATTATATCTCTATACTTATTATATATTTGAACAAAAATTATAAAATATTCTCATAATTTTTTTAAATTTAAGAAAAGGTTAATAAATAATTAGAGTAATGATCTATTTTAAAGTTAAATTAATTTTAGCTTAAACGTGGATCAATTACCAAAGAGCCCCTCAAATATTTTTTTAATACACATTTAGTAAAAAAAAAAATTATTTTGTTCCAAAAAAACCTCAAACACTAATTTAACCAATATTCTCTTATTTTTAAAGGTTCGCGCCAGCGACACAATTTGAGTATTTTATTTTGTTATAAAAAGTACTCAAACATTAATTTAACCAATATTCTCTTATTTTTAAAGGCCCGCGTCAACAGCACACATTGAGTGTTTTTATGTGGTGAGAAAATTTTTGAAACAAAATAAAAAGGTTTGGACTAAATGCGTATTAAATAATAGAAAACATAGTTTTTTTTTTAATTTATAAAAAATATAGTTTTAATTTCAATAAAAAAATATGTTTAAACATTCTCGGACCCACATCATTTGTTGAACGCGGATCCGCACCAGCAGCACTAATCAATTACAAATCCAAGACATCAAATTAAAGAGGGTTTTTTATTAATTAAAACTGATTTTATAAAAAAAAAAACTCGTATCGTGTCATACATAACACAATTTAATTGACATTAGATAGGACTCGTATCGCGTCTTACCTAGCATAATGTAAATTGAATAAACTTTACATAAATTAATATATAATGGATTAATTACCAAAAAGTCTTTCAAATATTTTTTAATATACATTTGGTCCAATTATTTTTATTTTGCTCCAAACGGCTTTTTGAAACAAAATAAAAAGACTTGAATTAAACGTGTATTACAAAATAGTAAACATAGTTTTTTATTTATAAAAAATGTAATTTTAATTTTTAATTTGATGTATTAGATGCGCAATTGATTAGTGCCGCAGACGCAGACCTATATTCCCATACCCACATCATTTTTTGAATCTGGATCCGCGTCAACGACACTAATCAACATTATTTGTTAAATGTCAGTACACGCCATCGACACTAATTAATCGCGAATCTAAAACACCAAATTAAACGTAACGTTTTTTTAAAAGAAAAAAAAAATTACTACCTAAAAAATGATATAAAACTAATTTTAACATAAAAATGTTTACTACCTAAAAAAAGACATAAAACTAATTTTAACAAAAAAAAATATTACGTAAAAAAATTTACGACCTAAAAAATTATTTCCATGTCATGTTTTAATTAGATCATATTCGTATTTGGTAAAAAAAAAAATTGTTTTTGTCGCATTTAATTGTGTCGAGTTCGGGTTAGGTAATAAAAATAAAATTTTGTTTATAATCTTATTTTCAATGAGTCGTGTTCGTGTTCTTTTTTTTAGTGTCTAAAACACGCATTTTATTTGCAAGGTGAATTGTGCATTTTTTTTTGTGTTGATGAAATTGTAATTTAATATTAGTAAGTTTGTTATAATTGAAAATAAGAGAGTGAAATGTTTGGAAAAAAAGAAGATAAAAGGAAGATTTCAATTAGATATGGAATCGGTATGCTTTAAGATATAAGTGACATTTAAGACATAAGTGACATTTCTTATGAGAGTCTATATATATTTATTACACATCTACTCAAAAGCCTCTAGCTATACTCTATCTAGATGTAGCTTAAGAGCTCTTTTTTACTGTTTGAAACCTCACACATCAAATGTCTATCTCTCCCAAAAAATTTCATCTAGCTAAAAATATATAAACCGATCCATCCAACCAACCAATTCAATGCCTAAAAATATATACACAATTCCAAAGAACAACATTCAGATCAGAACCCACCAACAGAACCCCTTTCTAAAAAAATTACGAATTCCCCTGTTAAAAAAATAATAAACGACCAGTACCCCAATTCTAAAAAATTCCTCCGCTCTGGAAAAATAAGTACTGAACCCCTAAAAAATAAATTAAAAAAACTTGATTATCTTCTTCAGGAAAAAGTATCACGGTTAACATCCAGTAAAACAACCTAAAACCAGCTTATATAACATCAGTCCAACTGCAATCCAAACTATAAATTACCGTGTTGAAGGCACCGATATCAAAAGAAAAGGAAAAAAAATTATAAGTATTTCAAATATTAAGTGTTTAACCCTATGCCCGTATACATAGATCCTTCACATATGAAAACGCTCAAAATCCATCCACAACTGACAACAAAAAAATGCAAAAATAATAATCAAAATAAAGTTTAAAGCTCAGATATGGAAAATGAAAGAAGCCACAAAATTATACATTTTCTTCTTGAACCAGTACCATAAAACCTCACACAAACATCAAGAAAAAAAAAGGAAAAAAACATAAACATAAACACGAAAGTCAGAGAGAGAAAGGAGTGAGAGATTACCTACAAAAAATTTTGAATTGCTGGGTGCAGTGCCGTGGTGGAAATTTTTGGGGGTGGTCCTCTAACATCAATTTCTCCATGCGTTAGGAGCTGGGACTGGGTTTTGGTACTTCTGGTAAATACCTGAACTGTGATAATGTCACAACCTTTAAGAACACTATCAGCAACCTCAGCAACAAAGATTAAAAAAAAGAGCCTCTTTAATTATTAGACCCCAAAACCTCGGGAGCTAACCATCCGTTAGCTTCTACCGAACGAAAAATAAAGACGAAATAACATATTGTCACAATCTTTTAAACATCATACTCATTACCTTAAAAGACGAAATAACCCAACATGAAGCTCATTTTCACCATGAAACTGACTCATTCTCACCACGAAAAAATATACACGAATCAAATAGGGGGTTAAAATCTGTGAATGATGAAAGTAAAATTGAAAACAAAAAAAAGTGAACGTTTATGCTAAAACCAAAATACCTTGACATAGGCTTGGGAATCTCTATCGCAATATTCATTCTACGCTGCTGCCAATTCTAGCATTAGGTGATCGAAGGATGTTTAGGTCCAAAGTTCGTTGGAGAGAGAAAAATAAATAGAAAGGAGGAGTTTAAAATTTAAGATGTAGCTTCTTGATACTGGTGGTGATGAAAAGACACATGAGGATTACATTATTTGAGACTTTGAGTGTATTGCTAGATGTAAAAGTACTGAGTGAGGGTTGCGCTTGCGGCTAACTTTCAGAGATTAGGTAGAGGTAGCTTTTGGAAATGAACAATTTGTACTTTCTCTGATAGGATTAGACAACACGCAAGAAAGGGTAACCCTTAGCCGATTGTCAATGTGAGAGTGAGGAAAATGGCTAGAGTTTGAGGGTAAGGAGGGAGAAAGTGGGGTAAAATCTGAACCCTTCAATTGTGAGTGACGTGGCTCAATCCCAACCTCTGATTAAGTTGTCATCTTATTGAATAGTGTCAAAACTTTTACTCCTTATTATATATATATATATATATATATATATATATATATATAGTCAATATCACACTAACTGTATACATATATTTGAAAAAAGTCCGGCCGGATAACCCGTTCCTAACACCCATATCACTAGCCCAAAAATACCCAAGTCAATATCTCGACATGTAATTTAAAAAATCTAACATTAATTATTTTTATTATTAAAGTAGTGTCACCTAACTACAATACTCATACCCACTCACTCAGTCCTTATCATCCCCCTTTAGAATTTTCTAAACGAATTACCACTATTAAGTTTAACACCCCTTGTTAATCTAATATTCGATAATATATTATATATCTCTATAATAAATTAAACCGGCTACCCCGTGCCTAACTCTCGAAGCACTAGCCTGAGAGATATCCGAGTCAAATCCCCGCGTCTTAATTTAATTAATTTTCACCTAAATTAGTTTCACCAAGTGGTGTCACTCGACCATAATACCTGGACTCCTTAACTTGATACGTATTTTAACCCATAGAATTTATTTCACCAATTCCCAATTATTTAGATTAACATTCTATCTAGATAAGACATATTTAAATATCCACCTCCTAAGGTCCTAAGTATTTCTCCCTTTAAACATAAATACTTAAAGTTCCACTATTAGGTTAAACCTCTTTAATAAACTTAAATATTCCTAAATGTCCATCTCTCAAGACTCTTAGTAATTGTCTTCCCTTTTATTTTCACCCATATAAATCCTCTAAAATAAATTCCCCTTTAATTGTTTCCCCTTAACTATTTTGTATGCTAACTGAGTCAAGGATTAAACACAACAAAAATCGAACCTAAGAAGGAAAATGATCAAAGGCAAGAAAAATCCCCAACCTCAGACCGAAATAAAAAAAGAACAAGAATCAAAGGGTTTTGCAGCGTCATTCGAATGACGCCCCAGGACGTTCGAACGACCTGCTATGTTTTTGGCTTTGTGTTCCTGCTTTCGCTATTTATCCATTAACGACCCTTTCGAGCTTAATTTATCAACCCAAAATTGAAATTTTCTATTCCAAAGGTTTATATTTTTACCAACACTTTCAAATATCTCCATTATAACGATAATCATCATTGATTTGCAATACTAATAATAATAATTCTGACTTGGGTTTTTAGTGTACACCTTACACCCATTTTTCTCTAACTTCGATTTCGAATACCAAATTGACAACCTCGATTACCAGTATACGAATACCCATTAACTTTTCATGCTTTTGAATTAAAATACAAGAACAATCGATTCTCTAATTCACATAATATTCCCAATTCATAAACACCCAGTTTATTATACGATAACCCACCCAAAAGGAGTGTGATTTGTTCTTTAAAAATAACTTATTCAAATGACATACCTATTTTCGTTCGAGCAGGTATCAAATGAGGATTTCAATGAGATTTTAGAGAAATGACAAAAATTGTTCATTCGATATAAAAGGGATCTCATTGGAACGACCCTACCAATCTCATTCGAACGACATACATTGCTTATTCTAACGAGGCGATAAATTTTTCAAAAATTTTCATTCAATATATATTAAGTCCATTTTGAAAAACCAACCTCGTTAAAAATTCTAAAACCATGAAAACATACGAAAACTTTTAGCCAATTAAAACCCTATCTTCTTCTAAGGTTGGTAAGACGTACGATTCTTCAATATTCCTCAATTCTTCAACATTGTCTTTGAATCTAGAGAAGTCATGTAGGTGAGTGAATATGTAGCGAGATAAGCCAAAAGGGAAGAATAAAACGGGAAAAATAAAAACCTTTCTCTTAAGAAATAAAACTTTGATCAAAATTTTGAACAAGATGTAGAAAGATCTCCTAGGGATCTGGGAGATAAGTTATCGACGGTACAATCAACATATAAACTACTTAGATAGAGTAAGTATGATGCGCAGAGTCACTAATTTCTTCTTTAAAAAATTACCCAATCTAGAGTCATCCACAGGAAGTAGTCTTCCCTCAATATCTATCGATCATCCTTTTCCCTCTTCAACAGTGAAACCTCGATTCCACAATTCAGCTGTAAAGATTTCTCTTGATAAAAGTTTTGAACATGAAACCTCCTTCTTGATTTGGTAAACTAGTCCTTATGATTCCAAGGGGTTTGGAATGATTATAGAAGTGTTTCATCACAAAGCTAACTCAAAAAGTGCTTAAATATAGTAAAATGAGTTCTTAACGAGTCTAATCTCGTGCATCCTATTTTTAAGAAGATTTGTTACAAGAGGATTAAGATGAAAGGTTTGGATTAGAACTAATTAAAAAAAATATATCTCCTGGTCGTTCTCTTGTCTATAGAACGTAAGTTGTCCCACCCATGGAATTATTAGTACCCTCTCTAATAATGTTTTTGAACAATGATTTTCTACCTGATCCAAGACATTTGCGACTGAATCATACCCAAGACATGTTACCCCGAAAAGAATCATAACATATAAATACTGGACGCTATGACCTGAGAATTATACTCTCCCTGCTTCTCAAGCCAGGGGATTCACCCACATCACGTAACCTCCGATGATAGCACTAGAGGGGTATGTATTCCTATAAATATCATTCACACCGATATTTATAAAGCACACAAATATATATATATACACACACACACACACTAAGGTGTGCCCATGCCTGAAGGCACGCCGATAATTTTGAAAAGTATAAAGTCATGCATAATGTAAATAATAAATGCTTTATATTATAAGTCCAAACAGTTAAAGAATTATTGAATCGTGTATAATTTAAGTCATGAAGTTTTTTTTACGAAACAAATATGTATAAAATTTATAAAATTTGGACAATGTTTTCATTTTTTGTAGAACTATCCACCCTGTTTAAAAAATAAAAAATAGTCCAACAACAATAGTAATAGTCCGGCTTAGGCCTCGTATAATCAACACTCCTATGGGAGTGTTTTCGTTATGTCATAAATGTTTTTACAATACAAATAATTATAATTAATTTTAAAAATTTGGGGAAAATCTTACTCTTTTTATAGGACTATCCACTCTTATTTAAGATATTAAAAACACTTCAACAACAATACTCAAATATAATTTAAGCCGAAAAGATTTTTTATATAACACACATTTGTAAACAATTTTTAAAATTTGAGCATAATTTCCTTTCATAGGAGCGTCCACCCTATTTAAAAAATACATCAACAACCGATGTCATCATCACGATCACAACTTTCGTCCAAATATGCTTATATCACATTCACATGCCTAAGACATGCTAATATCATGACTAACACACGCTAATACGCACAAATATACTTTCTTCCTACATATTGTGTGTAGTAGACACTTCATATCATGCCTAGGAAGCATGGTTTTGTATTTAATGAGAATTTAAATAAGGAAACAATAAGAATGCAATAAAAAAAATAGACATTATACAGGAGATTTATAGTAAAGTATTGTGATATTTGTGCGCATCAAGCATACACATAGTGTCAACAATACACATAATACCATGGAATTTGTAAAAAAATAAATGTTATTTGCATTTGATTCACCTTTTAAGATTTCACACATACCTTGAATGTACGGGTATCTCAATAGTATAAACATTACCAAAACAAAAATTAAAAAAAAAAAGTACTTGAACATAATTCACTTAATGGAATTTCATTTTGATGACTTCACTGACTAAATTGTCTTTAGAGCAAGCTAAATTGTAATTGGACTAATTGGATCTAGCAAAATGCACCATACCCATTCGTGGGATATCTTCTCCTCACACACATATGCATCATAAATATATATATCAAGTCGATGAAACTAAAAGAAATCACTAAAACTAATGTGTCTAATAATCAATAAGTCCTCAAGTCAACAAAACTAAAAGAAATCACAAAAAATAGTATATTGGCAACATGCTTAGTTGGTTTTTCGAGTCCTCGTATATTGCATCTCCCCAATATGTTAACTTGGCAAACACTCCCTCTAGAATGCTAAAAGTGTAGACATCCTTTCGTAATTCAAAAAGTTCTTCATTCCTTTTTGAATGCTAAAAGTATAGAAAGCCTTACGCAATTGAAAAAGTTCCTGAGATTTTAACCCAAGTTATACTGGAAAGTGAACAATCACGTCCCCATCACCATTCCGCATTCATTGCTCACCATGATCATAATTCGAAGCACAATTCATACAACCCCAATGTTTCGTGTCAATGACATGCCTAAACATCTTGCCAAGACCCTATAAAAAGGGTCACACCTCACCAAAAATGTCTTATAAAACAGCATAAGGAAAAAGAAGGGAAAAAATGACTTATTGTACAAAATGGTACTAATTTAGTATTATACGTCTTGTACAATAAATTTCATACCAAATATTTCGTACTTTTAATTACAGATCAACTTGCACATAATCCATAATAAATAAAACCAGTAACTTCAAATCAATGAAGAAAGGAAAAAAAATATCTGATCACCATACAGACCGAAAAATATTTGGTAGGACGTGGTGGCAGACTGCGGTATTTAGTGACACTGTCATCGAATGCTAAAGTTGAACCTATATAAGTAGTGCAAGGAAATTAAAAAAAACAATTTTGGAACAAACCTGAATATGGAACAAAATGTTATTAAGTTGTGGGATCTTTGATTCACACAGGGGACTATTTTCTAGAATTCGAAAAGTGTGAAAATACCTTACATAATAGATTTCTACTAAGTCATGTAAAGTAGAAAATTTTGTAATTAATTGGAAGAAACAGTACTAACGTTCAAAGTAACATCTGTGTATAGGGGAC
The DNA here is from genome assembly GCA_949130495.1 of Sambucus nigra. Lineage (NCBI taxonomy): Eukaryota > Viridiplantae > Streptophyta > Magnoliopsida > Dipsacales > Adoxaceae > Sambucus > Sambucus nigra. The sequence goes on from OX422212.1 coordinate 371,562,028, forward strand.
TCATCTATCAATAAAAGATACCTCCATATCATGTCACTGGAATTGAAATTGATTACACTCTGTATGCATCCTCATTATTCATAGTTTTTATGACTACAAATTATAAGGTTTGATTTACATTAATAAACCGTGAGATAGGAAAAGTTGGCTTAGAAATAAACTTTCCCTCGACATTAAAATTGCTTGCATCCATTCAACAGTGATGATAAAATCCCGTGTTTGAAATTGATACAACATTAAAAATGATATGAAAAAGAGGTCTAGCCTCTGTAAATTACAGGCGCGTAGCCTAAACCATTTTTCGGTGACGTGAACAAAAGGTGTTTTTACAAAACACTTATGCATAAGTGAAATTTATTTCTCCAATTGACTTTATTTATCCACAGTACACTTACCACAAATCATCAAACACCAAAGTAATGGATACAATTAGTGCATATGGAATAATGTTCATAATAAGACAAATCAGTGAATGAGAGCACTAAGTCTAAACAAAAATAAAACCACTCATATTAGCATAAAATATAAAAAAAAACAAAAAACAGAGGACTAAAATTTATTGAAATGAAAATATCATAATCGTCATAGTATAATAGGTCTTTGATAATCTACGATTTGTGTTCAATTATCCAAAAGGGATATTGAAGGGCTTAGTGAAAGAGAAGAAAAACGTTTAGAACATAAATATGGCGAAAAAATGTCATGAACTATATGGAGTCAGGATGCTTCATTTGTACACACTATTTTTGTTCTAAACGGATGGAAGTGAGGGTTAGACATTCAAATTCTACATTTTTAAAGGCTTTTAAATTGTAACTGTATCGCAGTACTAAGTGAAAAAATTAAATAAGCGAAAAAAGGTTTTTCGAGGATGAGGAAAAGACTAATGAGTCCATGAACTATTTACATGCATTATCAGAAGCTAGGGTATATAACTTTAGCATTCATATCACTCAAAACTCAAAACTCCAAAATCGAAAATATATAACTTTGGAATTAAATTGACCTCATATCTACTATAAAAGAGAGTTACTTCAGGTCATCAAGCATGCTATTAGCTTCCATAGAGAGGGCGTCATCGTCCTGATGAGGGCTCATCAAGTATATAGTTAGCAAGTAGGATATTTTGTCCACTTCCAGCTGAAAATGTAAAAGGAATGTTCATATCCTAAATTTAGTCACAACAATTAAGTTATAAAGGATATTGCTATGTGTATTGTAAATTTACACAACCAAACTACACGTTCTAACGTGGACCATCATTTATTTCCCACTTTGAACACAACAGTCCAAATATATTTAACTTAACTCTGATTGTCATTCCTAATACTTGGATTTCTCTTCTCGGATTGGCATTCCTCATACTCCAATTGAGTTAATGGCAAGGCTACTAAAATCATCAAATTTAATTGTGTTTTCTTTCGTATTTTATTAATTAAAAAATGGAAGTTTGAATGGGATAAAAGTACCTACGCCTTTACATTACTTCGAAATATGTTATTAAAATCATAGTAATATCTCCTTCTATAATACAAACATGTATACAAAAGAAATCTACAAACATTTATACAAAATAAATAGTACATAAGAAGAGATATTCGTAGGACATGAAGTACGTTAGTACCCATGAATATACACTACACATATAGAAAAATAGTATGAGTTAAAAGGTATTTATTAGAATTTAAATCCAAGATTTACTTGTTGAGTTGGAAGCTCATGGTTCTGGCATTACTATTAGAAGCGTGAAAAAGAGAGGAGCCAAGACGGATGGGATTTGATGAAGGGGAGGCTTCAAGCCACAACACTCAATTTGTCTAAAAAGGAATATGGAATGTGGAGGGAATATATTGTCATATGCATAATTTACAAAATTATGCACAAAAAATATCACCAAAGAGTAGGAATCCAAACCCAAAAAGTTTCTCACATAGCTGTACAGATTGTATATGAAATATTTTATTATATATCTTAATGTTGGAGGCTTTTGCGACCAAATTATTGCAACTGTACAACTTGATATAGTAGTTGTATAGAATGATAAGACTTCCTACAACTGTATAGCTGCTGAATCTTAACAAAAATGTTGCTAATAAGACTTCCTACAGCACCTACTACTGTTTTTGCTAGTTGAGCTCTCTCTACAGGTCCTTGGGAAAAATGTTCCTCCCTCCTGCCATGATTTCTTTGCTTGCTTGCCTTGTTTGTTATCGCTTAGCCTAAAACTGGTCATACAGTCTTTTCTCTAGCCTTCTTGGCCTTTAACTTGCGGATACTCTCCATCAGAACATGCTTGTTCTCAAACACATTAACCTTCACCTTCGTGCACATGTCATGTTAAACGTGCTTATCGATCTTCCTTGACTCCCGATACTCTGGCTTTAAACACATTAACCTTCACCTTCGTGCATATATATCAAAGAGAATTGATTACCTACAAAGTATATTAGATCATAACAAACCAAAACATCAGCCAGGCTTTCATATTTAATATTATAGAATGCACGGGTGTAACCCCTTGCTGCTTAAAGAACGCATGGGGTTTATGTGAAAACTTGCATTCTTTTTCAGGAATAATAGGGCGGTGTGGGTTGAGTGTATGTCAGTGTTGGAGCTCGGTGGGAGACGAAAGGGGGAAAGGGTAGAGTGTATGGTATAGCCCACCATTTCAAATACTGGCAGCAAGTGAAATATATATTGAACTGCTTACTCAAATAAGAAATATATATGATATCCAAAATAGAACTTCTTACCCTTGGCAATGTAAAATACCATTCAAAGTAGAAAATATACAATTCATAGTAGAAAATGAATAGTAAAATATACCACAGATTAGTACCTCTGGTTGGCCAAATCTTCTTAATATATCACTATACAATATATTGTTGTGGAAAAGTGTGTATGAAATATATTTTACAGAAGTACTAATATGAATCAAAGAATGTGTAAAACTGCTAAAACACAAAGATTATACATGTATAAAAGTGCTAAAAAAATAAGATTATACCTTTTATGTCTTTTGATAGTACCTCTTTTGGACATACTGCCTCATAAGCCTCTCAACAGTTGTCGTACCATGTCATCCCATTCATCACCACAATCAGATTCCTCAAATACTACCTCGTAAGCCTCTCAACAGTTGTTGTCAGTGTGGCACGAAACATATACATTGTCCGATAAATCCTCTTCTCATCATGTGGTCTCCAAGTCTTCTTCCTCTTCTCATCATGGTTGGAATCATCTTATATATACCTGTAATATGACAACAACAGATTTAGTATCATATTCGCATTATTAGGTGTTTTCCCATTTTAATTCTTTCACCTGCTAAAGGTTCCAAAAAATTAAGGAAAAAAGTAGAAATGTTACAAAGCTAGAGATACCTTTCTTTATTGTAACTCTCTAATATCAACAGCTCCATATATCTCATTCTATTGCCATTGAAACTACTATAAAACTTCACAAAGTTTTATACATATCAATAACATGATAATGAATTTGAAACAAAACAAAACATTGCATAGGTCTATCAACCTAAAATCAAAGAGATGAAATATCAACACAATCCACAACATAATTACTTACCACATCTATAGTTATGAATAGCACTATGTTGTTCAATTCCAGCAGTATATAGTAGCTGTGTTAGAAGTGGAGTGTGAACATAGAACATGATGAAATACAAAATAAATCGAATGTCAATTTACCTTCATAAAGGGGGTGTTTCAGAGTTGTAACTTTTTAAATCTTAGCGAAATGTACCTTCATAAAGGAAAAAAGTAATCATCATTCAAATAAGTCGAATGTCAATTTATAAAATGTTGTTACTGACTAATTAATATAAACGCATTATGAAAGCAAGGATTATTTTAAAACTGAAATTTGAAACTTATGCCACAATACAAAATAAAATTCAAATTACCAATTAAAATTACAAAATATAAATATATTTAAAATTTTGACCAGAATCGCATACAACAAATTTAACCACACTACTGTTTGCTTGCATTATAGATCAAATATTTCGCATTTTTACTACGTAACACACGTAGAAGCTAACTAAGCATAGAGAGATGCTAGCTCATTACAAATTGAGTCTCTATTTGAAAGAAAATTTACTTACATCAAACAATAAACCAACATCAGTTAAAATCTAGATAAATAGTGTACTATACCTGAACAATCCAACCAAAAAATGTCAGATCTACAAAATAAAACAACAAATGACCAAATAATGAACCCTGAAAGTGCAAAAAGCTATAAAACTTAGGGTTTAAAAAATAGGTACTTGAACAATCGAACTACTATACCCGAACAATTGAAAAAATAATGTCAGATCTACAAATAAAATAGCAAATGAACAAATGGATACCTGAACAATCGAACCAACAAATGGGTTTTCATGTACAAAATCAGAAGCTATAAAATCATATGAATCGTATTCTCAAAAGGGACATTACCTTGGTTGAAATTGCACAACCGAGAGAGAGAGAGAAATTGAGAGAGGGAGTGAGGGAGTGAAGAGATGTAAAGTGATGGCTAGGTTTGGAAGATTAGGTAAAGGGAGATAATGGGTGCAAATACAATTCTACCCTTGTGACATCATCTTTTCATCTTATGACATACAAAAGTTTCCTACTTTATTATATGTATATATAAATACACACACACACACACACACACACACACTCTCACACACACACTATCACGCTAATTTTATACATATATTTGATAAATGTTAGGCTAACTCGTGCCTAACACCAATAGAACCAGCCCAAAAATACCCAAGTCTATATCGCGACTTGTAATTTAATAAATTTCACATTAATTATTTTTATTATTAAAGTAGTGTCACCCAACTATAATACTTAGACCTACTCACTTTATCCTTATCATCACCCTTTAGAATTTGTTAAACGAATTCCCACTATTAAGTTTAATACCCCTTGTTACTTTAATATTAGATAATTTATTATATATCTCTATACTTCATTATAGGTCTCCTCCTCTAAGTAAAATAAATAGGTGGACGATCCTCCCTCGGGACGAGGCATCGCTACTATAAACATCTCCTAACTCGAAATAGTGAGATAATACTCTTACTGAAATTGTTTATTATGGTTATATAAGCAGGAAGTCAATATATTCCAGGAATGGCATCATCCTCATGCATAATAAAAACTAGTTTGTGTGTAGGGAATAATCTGGCTCCCATTCCCTATACATATTCCTCGATATATAACGAAAGTCAACGACCCATTATCCCGTAGTGAGTCTACACATGTCATAGTACTCTTTGACATGCCTAACAACTCTTTGTCCAGTGTAAACTAGTGTCTATGAAGGAGTGTTATGCCCCAGTATTGAATAAAATACGTCCCATAGTACTCGGAATAAGAAACGTACCCTCAATGGCCGACGGTGCCTGTTTAATCACTGTATGTTGGACGTTGTACACACAGCCCTACTGTATTGGCCCCTGATGCTAGGGTATCTTACCATTATCTGGGCAATCCTGCCTTTTATGACCCATCTAGTCACAATTGAAGCATCTACCAGTAAATTATCTCATTTTATAACTATGTTGATTTCAACCTTATTGCCCAGTTTCACCTTTTCCTTCGCCTTGTTCGCCTTGCAGAGCATCTTGATGAAAAATGATACCGGGTTGAGGATAGTCCATCCACTTATGAACCGATTGTACTCACTTATAGCAGAGTCCTGAAAGTTCTCATTAGTCAGGCCGGAGTTTCTCTCCAGGCTGATCCGGACAAGTTCAACATTCATCGTCGTCCCTTCCACATTTGAAACACCTTTTTGTGACTTCATTCTAACCTTGGATTTGTTGGCCTTAACGCTTTTGGCTCTCTAATCAAATTTTTGTACATTCATGGATTTTACGGTCTTGAGGAGCTTGTTGTTGTGATTTTGGTGTCTTCCTACAATTGTTAACTCTAGTCATGTCATATTGAATATTCTCTCTTAGTCTTTTTCCTTCTATAAGCTGCATACTGTGATCTTGGTATCGTAAGACTGTAGTGGTGACTGCTTGTGACACAATACCTACTAATTCGGTGATTAATAACCTTTTCGGAGACACCTGAGGTGTGATCTGGCCTTGCTCATTGACTCCCCTAATGACAATAGCTTGTTCTTCTTGACGAGCCATCTGAAAGTTGAAATAATCTGGATGAGTTCAACATTCACATAAACAAATTGCAGAAGTACGCATTTCCAACGCATAAGATGAATACAAGATTCCTAATATTAGGTCTCTAAATTAAAGGGTGCTAAGTAGAAATGTAATGAACCACACAGATCCTAAAGGACACTAGAACCTGATGCCCTGATACCACCTATAACACCCCACCTAATAAAATGATGGGTGATTAGTCCTTTATTAAATTAAAATCAAGGTGAACGGCGTGGTTCATTACTAGCATCACTGTCGACAACAATTTTCCATTTTAATCACCCTATAAATAATTAAGCTAAGTGTGAGAACACTTTAAAATAGTATTTCGTTTATTAGATTCCATAATGAAAACCTTTTAAATCATAACAATTTAGGACCAACGCGAAAGGTAAATAAAACAATCCATTTAAATGAAATGCTAACTAGAAATATCAACCTAAATAAATATCCACAAATGAAATCCACATAACAAAAGAATAAATCCCAAATGAGTAAAGAATACTGGAAACATAATTAAATACAAAATCTCTAATAGGTCAAAATTAAAATAGGAAGTGGGCGACGCATGGCCTATCTAAGAATAGACTAGATCAGAAGATGAATCAAGGGAGAAATTGTCTACTACAAAAACCTGTAACTCCCACATAAGCTATAACATGTATAATCCAAAGAGTATATGCCTAACGCCCTAGGGCTAGGCACCTGTAATATATATATACACACACACACAAGAGAAGAAAGAAAATGACAGGAAACGGGTCAAAGCTCGAGTGTAAAAATAACTTTTAAAATGGTTGAGCAAGTATTTAAAATTCTTACTAGTTGATATGACATACATGTTAGTACACAACACTCTCTTGAGAATTCTCACCTCTCATCTAGTGTGCATGCCTATCGTACTACTAAAATATCATAAGTCTAACCTAAATTCTCATCCCATAAGTTATAGTACGCGATACCGTATGATTACCATTTATTTAAATTAACATCTTATTAATAAATATTTAAGCCAACTATGTGTATCTCGATACTGATGTGAAATCTCATGCACATACTACAATTTGGAACACGTATTCAATAGTTATCTACTTACACGCACAATAGAAGAATTTTAGGTATAGGTAGATATCTCACAACATATATATATATATATACAATAAAACACCCCATATAAAATCTATGGCCCTCGCATACTCTGCTATCCAGTCCCTGTACCTCTCGTACAATAAGGTAAATACTAGTTCGGATCGACTCTCGAACCATTTTAACATAAACACACATATTGGAGGCGAATCATAGTTCCCAATCCTAAATGGTCAGCACATACCCCTCACGTCTCTTAGGACCATCTGACAATCATTCTCAGATAGCCTCTATCAAGGATACTATCTTCTAGGGTACGAGTCAATATCCCCTATAAAGTTCCAATTGAGATAAGACCATCCCGGTGCGGAAACTCCCGTGATAGCAAGTAGCTCAGGTATGATTATACACAGGTATATAACAATACATATATAAGTATACACCTGCACATTGTTATATATATATACCTTCACATATATTAATTTGGTTTTCCCACAACCTATAATAAATATCTTAACCATACGTGGCCCATATCACCCAAGTCCTACGTATAATTAACCCATTTCTTTTTATTCTCAATTATCGCCATTTCATAAGTACTTCTCGTCTCTCGAAGTATTTTCTTATAGTAGAATAAATTCAGTAGGTGTACCCTCACTAACATACTGGTCTAAGTCTCTCTTGAATCTCCTAATACCTCACTTAACGTACGCATGATTTCCAATAAATTTTACGCCCCCGTTATCCCACGGTTACATCTCGTATTAAATTTCATTTTCCAGACCCTACTTAGGTACTAGTCCTCCCCATGACCCATTATTATCTTCAATTCATAACCAAGGGCTCATACAGATTTTAATTCAAATTAACCGAAAAAGGAAAAATTACATAATTTCCAGGAAGGGTCGATCGATCGATCGACATTCTTGAGTCGATCGATCGATCCAGCAGTTCTTGCCCAGATTCTGCCATTCCAACCTACGGTTTTTCTCCATAAAACTTCACCAAATCGCCATTAGTGAGTCCCAAACTCCCAAACAAACATAAGGAACATTATATAAACCATTATCCTTGATTTCTAACGTAACACTTCCATTAATTCATCAAGAACCATTATCAAATCAATTGAATTCAAGAAACAATCCCTTAACTGTAGTTTATATTTTTACACATGAATTACATTGATATTAATATTCCTATCTCTACTGGGCATAAATTTTGTGTTCACTAATCTAAATCCAAGAAGGAAATCATTCTAACTTGATTTTTATGTTGCAATTGTCATAATTTGTCCCAAACATCAATTATATTTTGATGAAACATCAATAGTATTCTCCTACACTAACATGGGTATAATATCAACCAAATTAACATCAAGATAGATACTTGCCTCGGATATGAAGGTATGATTATCAGGTGTTGACGGGTATGATTGCGTCCCTCATTTCCCGATCTACTCGTTGGTGGTAAAAGATGGCAAGGGTGGTGTAGGTAGGGTGGTTCTCTCCTTTGGATTCTTCTCTCTTCTCCCTTCCTTAGCCCCTATGAAAATCTACCAATTCTAATCCTCAAAGACTATAACTCCCATCAGATATACCCCTTTAATTTCCATCCATAATTAAGCCTTAAAAAGGAAAATTACTAAAATGCCCTCCCGATTATCGGTTAGGCCTAAAAATGTCCCGAGATCAAAACTAAACCCTCGGGTACCTTTTTCTGAGTATCTTGACCCTTCCAAACACGTTGTCGCACTCGAAATGACCATACATGAGACTTATACTTCAATTACTTCATATTTGATTAATTTAGTCCCGACACGACACAAGCACGTCCCAACATAAATTCTATAATTGTCGTATTATTCACTCGCGACAATATTAATAAATTCAATCTCATATATTACTTTACTCATCTAGTAATATTCAACATAATTTTTACTAATAATTACTAACTCTAGTCACGCTAGTAAATATTAAATTTAAAAATCCGGATTAATATTAAATTAATTTATCCCAATTAAATTGAAAATAGTGCGACTCTGTGATAATTGATTAAATTGGCAAATTTCTAATTTGGCTCACTTATTTAATAAGAGTCTATTAATTCATCCCCTAAACATGCATCTACGGTGCGTGCGTGTGTCAAACCATAAACAAATACCGCATGCGACACAACAAATATGCTGAGACACAAATTTCAGGAAAAAAATCCTTTCGGGTAAAACCTTTATTTCACTATGAATCTATAAATCGCAACTTACAATTACATAGAGAAATTTGCAATGGATCAATGCGCATCCAACCCACAAAGACTCGCAGTCTTGAACTCAACAAGAGAATACTCGCAGCACCCTCCAAGGACTCGCAGTCCTATCTTCAGCAAAGAATCTTCACGCAGTAAGATCCTTAATGACACGCAGCCATACGGTGTAGAGACGCACTCCACAAAAGATGAACAAAGGAAAAAATGTGTTCTTGAACACCAACACAATTCACTAAAGAAGATGGGAGTTTTGTGAATTGTAAATTAAAAAGGGATTAAACCCTTAAAAGAATAAACCTAAAGATTACTGCTTTGGTATTGTTTCTATTCTGGAAAACGTATGGACTTCTTAATGAGAATGTTACCATTTAATGAGTATTTATACAAAAATGCACCACCTCGAAATCTGAGCTCGTTCGAACGAGAAGCATATGTCGCTCGAACGAAGGACGCATGTCGTTCCAACGACATCGCGCGACTTCCAATCTCGTTCGAACGAGATGCTGATATCGCGCGAACGACCTGGGTGTCAAAATTGAGGTCCGCTTCAAAACATAGAAAAAAATACTCATTCTCAATATTTGACGAAAAAATCCGCTCCAACACTTAGAAAATATTTTGTAAAAATATCCCAAAAGCTCTAAGTGAAAAGTAAAGGTATTTAAAACATAACCTTACCAAAGAAAGCTTCGCGGAGTTTTGAATGATGAAGAACTTGAATAATTCGGATCCGTCTTAGATGTAGATGTCTCATGAATGCTCTTCGACGATGTAGCGATATATGACATAATAAATTGATAACGGACCTATGAAAATATGTCCTTACAAATCTCCCCCTATGTCTATGCCGGTACATACATAAAAAATCCGAATTATCAAAAACCAAATTGCCTATACAAATCTACCCTCCCATGAATAAATTTGCAAGACTTCAAAACTGTTCTTCGATCATCTTCGTAAAATCTCAGAGCTTTTCTCATCAGGGTGTGCAACATATCAATTTTGAATTTTGTACCTACACACATGAGATAAAGCAAAAACCTTCGTGACGCATCGAGTTTGAAATGATATAATAATAAAACTGTAATAAATCAAATCTCCCCCATAATGCAAAAACTCCCCCATAACATGATAATTCTTTCTCCCCCTTTTTATGATGTCCCTAAATAGAAAGATAAGAAGAAATAATCAAAACATGGAGTGTCACGATAAAATGCATTGCAAAAAAGGATCAAACTACGCGCATGCAAAGGAGTATCTCACAAATTTCACAAACTATTTTTGAATTTTTAAATTTTTCATACAAAAATAAGATACCACCTTGAAAAATATGATACAAAAATCACACCATGGATTTAAACTCAAACAACCAAGTCATGGAAACGAAATGAATGGGTGTGAACACATTCGATAGGTAAATCAACTCAATCAATCATATGTGCATGATGAATACGTGTACCCCTAACGAATGAACATCAAAAGAATCCTTAGTTGTAAAAATTTGTTGAATTTAGATGACATCGTCTTATGCAAATCAACAAATCAAAGTGAAATGATTTCCACACCAATAACATCCAAAACCTTTTTAGCGCATTTTCAAGAATTTCAAGGACGTGCAAACCCGTTTTAATTCTCCAACCAAACTCCCTCATATATATTTTCTTTTAGAGGTGAATAAACAAAATTCTCAAACTTTGGAGAATTGGTGCAAAAACCTAAATGGCCCATAATTGGCATGAATTTTTTTTATTGCCTTTAATTTTTTTTCGGGCTCTTTTAAACCTCTTTGGACCCCGGATAATAAAATTCCTCCATTTTTAGGTCTAATTTAACGGTGGCTTAGTATTCACAAAGGCAAAATGAACCTTTCGCAGCCGTTCCCCATTTTCAAGCAAAGCACACAAACTCACAAAACGGTTCTTATATGCACAAATTCCTTATCAAAATTTATCGCGCTTGGTTCGTTTTAATTACATGATTGAAGTGAAAACACCCAACCAACATGTGATAGGACAAGCACAATAATCAAACAAATCCGTGCATGTGTGCAATAAAGGAAACATGAGTCAAACATGTAGGAAGTAACACTTAATTACATCTTAATGACTCCAAACATTATAAAGAACATGGATGAATTGACCTATTATCTCAAAACACTATCAAATAGTCACATGAAAAATGGAATGATGTTGTGACTTGGTCATTCTAAGTCTTCATCCATAAACGGTGCAAAAAAAAAGCAAAAATCTTTTTGGATTTTTAAAAAAACTTTATCACAATAAAATGTTTTTGTATTTTTCAAAATTTTTCAAAAATCTATACAAAAAGTACATGTCACAACGCTAGCAAAAATATATCAAAAATCATAACTAACATATGACAACACATGCAAACACAATCATCTATATGATATGGAAATAGAAGAATCATGTGCAAGCAAATGAGAATCAACTATTCTAAAATCTATTGTATCCAAAAGTGATTTCCTAACCCAAACGGATGTAACACGTCGACACGGGGTTTTGGGAACCAACAAAACACTAGGCATCGAATTCCTAGGATCTCTTCCAAGATCAAAACAAAATCTCCTAATGTGACCTTTACTATCACAATATGAACATGTGTAAACGGGTGGAACGATGCCTAAAGTGTGATCTTTTCTAACATCCTTTGGAAGGGTTGACCCTCTGAAACAAATAGTGGTTTTGGCTTTAGCACTAGAAGCATGAGAACAAGATAAGCCATTACCATCACTATCAAACCTACTTGAGTTAGTCAAATCATTTTTTAACTTCAAAATTTTTTACTCAAGCAAAGAATTAGACACTTCCAAAGACAGGGATTTCTTTTTCAAATTTTCAATTAAACTTAACAGTTTATCACGCTCCCCCTCAATTAAAACAAACTTATCCCCAAGAGTCCTTTCACGTGCCGTAAAATCATCGATTAATTTTTTATCCTCGACGGCACAAAAGGGAACCCTAGAATTTTTTAAGTCCTCTAATTCCTTCTCTAAAATAAGGACTCTCTCATCACTCTTCTTTTTGGAAATTTTCAAAGAATCAAAATCAATACACAAATTACCAAAGTGCTCACGACAAATATCACTTTCAGTTTGAAACTCTCGCAAATATTCAATCTTACTTTTAAAGAGAGAATTTTCTTTTTCCAAAACTTTAATTCTATTGCAAAGTTTCAAATTCAAACTTTTTAAATTTTCAGCATGGTCGTGAACTTTTTCAAAAATAGGCTCCTCATTAAATGGGCGTTCCATTAAAAAATTGCAATTTTTCACAAACTTGATTTAAAAAAAATCAATATCACACAATTTTGCGAAAAATAGGAATACGCGATAAATTAGCGTAACCCGCTCTGATAGCAATTTGAAAATAGTGCGACTGTGTGTAATTGATTAAATACACAAATTTCTAATTTGGCTCACTTATTTCATAAGAGTCTATTAATTCATCCCCTAAGCATGCATCTACGGTTCGTGCGTGTGTCAAACCATAAACAAATACCGCATGCGACACAAGAAATATGTTGAGACACAGATTTCAGGAAAAAAACCCTTTCGGGTAAAACCTTTATTTCACTGTGAATCTATAAATTGCAGCTTACAATTACATAGAGAAATCTGCAATGGATCAACACGCAGCCAACCCATAAAGACTCGCAGTCTTGAACTCAGCAAGAGAATACCCGCAGAACCCTCCAAGGACTCGCAGTCCTATCTTCAGCAAAGAATCTTCACGCAGCAAGATCTTTAATGACACGCAGCCATACGGTGTAGAGACGCACTCCACAAAAGATGAACAAAGGCAAAGATGTGTTCTTCAACACCAACACAATTCACTAAAACAAGATGGGAGTTTTGTGAATTGTAAATTAAAAAGGGATTAAACCCTTAAAAGAAGAAGCCTAAAGATTACTGCTTTGGAAGTGTTTCTGTTCTAGAAAACGTATGGACTTCTTAATGAAAACGTTACCATTTAATGAGTATTAGTAGATTGATATATATTATGTATTTAAAGATACATATTGAACTGGTAAGTTAAGTAGTGAAACTTAAATACGAAGTGTAACGTTAGATAGAGAAGATCTAATTAGTAATTTTAGTAGTGAAACTAAATGAGAAGTTTTGAAACATAACATAAAGGAAATGTTACTTGTGTATTAATTAACCTTCGTGAGATGTTAATGTAATGGATGTACGGTGTGGGAGATATGAGAACTTAAGTGGAGATAAGTTCAGATGATTACTTAGTCCTATATAGCTTGGAAGATATGGCTAGGTAAGCTAAGTGTAGAACGTTAGGTGTGCACAAAAGATGAGGGGTGAGTGAACTCAAGAGAGTGTACGAGAACCTAACATGTGTAATCAATAACCGCATTTTTTATTGTGATAAACACTTGTTAAATAGCTTAAAATGTTTTGAGTACTAACTCTTGCTATAAAATATTTTCAAAACCTTTTAGGTGTCCAGCCATAGGGACGCCATGTATGATGATTGCATTCTAGGGACTCGAAGCTGGGGCACAGTGCATGCTTATAGGATTTTGAGTAGACGATATCTCTCATTCAGATCTAGTACAGGATCTCACACTATTCTATGTATGGACTTGTGGTCCGGTATCAGTCTCAGATGTTTAGTTTCAGATTAGTGGATTGTTCTTGTTTTATTGTTGTTTGGGATTTTTAGCCGATGGTTTATTCGGTATTACTCATATTCTTTTGTACTTATACTTTGTTGATTGGGTTTTAGTACATGGTGTTTGTTTTACTATTTTCCACATGGTTCATTATATGTTTTAAGAAAGATAAAATTAGCACCGGTCTAATTTTCACTTAGGTGATTAGTAATTAAAAAGTTTTCGACACTGATGCTAAGAATGAACCATTTGAGAAACCTATTTTAATTTAATAAAGGCCTTATCACCCGATGTTTAATTAGGCGGGGTGTCACAGATGGTATCAGAGCATCAGGTTCTAGTGTCCATAGGATCTGTACGGCTTACTACGTTTTCAGCATATTGGTTGATTGATATAGAGACTTATCTTAGGATTGTTGTACTCTTTTACGTACGTAGTTTACATTCTCCTGCTAGTTAGTAGAAGTAGTGTTATATATACGAGTTCGATTGGGCATGGTACGTCAAACATGGCGGTAGGACTAGCATTGGCATTGGAAGGACTACAGGAGGGAGGAGCTCGACATAAAGCATAGAGTTTTCGAGGATGGTAATCATGGGAGAGATAAACGTTGTCGAGGTCACTCCTAGTGTGTAATGGAAGTAGATGCTGCAAGGGATGCTGGGGCATATCAGACATTTTTCTAAGTACCGTGACGATAAAGGGTGAGGCTAATCTAAACCCGCCCAACGCAGTGATAATAGGAGAAGGTCTGAAAGATCTTGGAAGAGAACGACCCGTGAAAAATTTGATAAAACGGCGATTGTGCATGTTAACCAATGGAAGTAGAATGTGAAGAGGTTTTGTCATTAGGGATAGAGTAAAAATACTCATAAGTGAAAATTAGGTAAATTTTTTTATAGAGGAAACGTGGTGGGGATACCAGTCACCACATCCGGACCGAGGGTCAGTATACAAATAGAGGGACCTTACGTATAATTTGACCGTAAAGTACTCCAATGATGATTCAGAAGCGAAGTGAATGGAAATATTTGAACCCATCACGTGAAAGCCTGGTAGAGGCGAACCGTGAGAAAGAAATTTATCCGTTGAAGTGAACTTGTACCGATGAGATAGGTATAAGGGAAAAAGAGCCCTTGAGAGAATGGACTCTCGAGTTGTCATTCTCAATTTTAATAAAACTCTTCTTGGATGACTTATGTATCTGAAGGCAGTATGGTACTTCTTACAAGGTTGAGGTAAATGCTCCTAGGTGGGCGGAGCTAAGAGAGTTTAAGGATTTAGTCAAAGAGTAAGACTGAGTGTAATGGGGATCGTGTAAGCCATAAGTGCAAACCCACTAGGGGATTTAATGATTAGATTCTAAGTCGGGATTGTTAAGTCCCATAGTGCGTTCCTCTTGGTCAGTAGAACTAAGGGAACCAGGATGATAGTGTTCAGAATCGAGGCTACCAAGTCCGAGAGGAGGGATACCCAAACCGTTCAGTGTGGCCTAGAGTAAGGAGATTTTTAAAAAGATGTCTAGTGTGGATTGTAGGGCCACACGTTTTATTTTATCTTGAAGTTATTTGAGGAAATAATAACTCCGATAAGTTTTGCATTCCTGAGAGGGCAAGCGTGTTATGTCCGGAAACCATCTGAACCACCAGAGCGATGGACAAGGATGTCTATGAGTTTTAGCCTCAAGTGAATGGGGTATATGACGATGCCTCACCTGAAAGAGGGCCGAGTTGTCATTATTCATCAATATGTGAGAGACTTAAGAGATTATGAACGACTCATAGTAATTGATTTCGGTGTGTAGGAACCTAAATTATGTGAGTCAAGGTATGTCGCAAGACCGCTGAGTGGAGAGATCGAACTCGCTATTGTAATTAGTGCTAAGGACTTAGTGATAGTATAAGCACGGTGCCACTTGACTCCTTTAGAAATATTGGAGTATGGTTGCACATAGTGTCGAGGAATGAAATTTGGGTATTTCGACTATGTGTTGTTCCGACAATGCTCATTAAGAATGCATGGAGAGAAGTCCCTTGTTTAAGTTCGGTTGCAAAAGGGGATACGACTGAATTTTTATGCACATCAGGAGAAGAGATGTTGTTAGATGCTAGGGAATCAGTGGAGCCGGTAGTGTTATGGAGAAACACTAAAAGGCTTACTTCACCACAAAGGGATAAGTGGGTCTTTGTGGGAAAGGATTTGATTTTTGGTCTATAGGGGATGGAGAATACCTCAAGATTGTAGTCACGTCATGTAGACAAGGCTAGAGTTGAGGAAAAACATGTTACGGGTGTGACGCTTGCAATGTTTTTGCAAATGTGCACGGAGAAAAGGGTGTATGGGCACCCTAATCAATTGGCTTTCTTAGACATCCGAGATAGAGGGATACAAAAAATTATTTTGTACGCCGGTGGAGAAATTAGGAGACAAGTCGTATGATGAAATGGATTGAATGTTATGGGGGATAGACGATGACCCAAGCTTATATGTACTGAGAGATCCAGATACCTTATGGATAAAAATCAGTGGGAAACCGTTCTAAGGTTATCTCTTGATATGGGAGACCTAACTGTTGTGAAGAAGTAACGCAAGGTGCTACTTGGCTGAGTGTTGATAGTGACTTATGCTTTACTAAAATGTTGATTCTTATAAAGTAACCAACCCCAAAAGTACGCCAATTATGAAGAGTGCACGGATTGTAAAGTATAATATACCCGGAGAGAAAGGGGAATAGAGTACCACTTGAGGAAAGATGATGTGAGTGGGAAGCGGTGTTAAGGAAGAGACATAATGAGATTTTCTCCAAACGCACCACTGGTTGATAAAGAAAGATAGACTCGAAATGAGAAACCAGAATGTGGTAGTGAAACTACGTTTCTAATGATGGAATGAAGAGACAGACTTGTAAATTATTGATGGGATGTGAACATCATAATTAAGCCAACATTTCGTTGGGGTAGAGAAATGGGGCGACCGGGATGGATTAGTATGTAATTGAAAAGGGAGAGTGCACAAGTGCACGGTGCTGCTCTACATGATTGTGAATCAGGAGGAAATCCAAAAATTCCACCCTGTGAGAGATGGTCAGGGAGGAATAGAGATAAAGTTTTATCTTGAGTATGTTGTGTTACCTACGACTCAATGTTAGTGAGAAAGGATGATGATACGCCCTTATGATAGTGAAATTTTGGAGATGCCTACTAATCAATTCATAGGTTGAATTTATACCTATATGAGCATATTTATAGGTAGTTTGAGTGCCTATATGGACTGTACATAAGGATTAGGTTCGTGGGTACCTATTAAGAACTTATGTGTACTTTGAGGTGTGGTTCGAGAAGACCTTTCGAACTTTTAGTCTTTAACACGTGATATGAGGACATTCTATTGGGGTATGACATTTTAGAATATAAGAAGTGTGAAATACATGGCTCAAAAATTGTCTACTCATGTGCGATGAGATATATATACTTATATTGTGCTCAAAGTGTGATTCCGAGATAATATAACCAATCACTATTGGTGATCGAGGTGGGATTCCAAGCCAATAACCCGAAAAGTGTTATAAAAGGGGGGTGATTATAAAATAAATGTTGGTAGTATATGTTATGTGTAATATATATATAACTTATGATTTCCTGCTTATGTGCGATAATAAGTATACTTAAATTATGTATTGGGGTCGATGATGTTCCGGACCAATACATGAAGGATCGATTTGGGGTCGATGATTTTCCGAACCAAATCGATGATAAATTTAATATCGACGGAAGGTCTGAACTAACATATGCATTACATTTACCTTGGGGTCGAGGGATTTTCGGACCAATGTAAATGATAGGATTATTGGGGCCAATGATTTTGCCGGACCAATTTCCCTTATAGTATATAATGTGTGTGAAATATATACCTTATAATATTCTACTTCTGAGTGATAGTAGACACATAGATGTTATACATAGAGATATACATCAAAAGGGTAAAATTAAGTAAGGAGGAACCTAATTTCAAGAGTAAACGTTAGATTGGGAAAAATCTATGGAGAAATTAAGTAGTGAGAATTAATTATGATATATGCGTCATGGGTAACATGCGATAAGATTTTTTAATGAAGCAAGGCATGTACTTGGGCCGGCCGTTAGGATGATATGATTTGATTTTGGGTATTAGAGGATGCAATGATGTTTAAGGTTCTTAGTCTTAATACCATCCTTATCCTAATTTCGAGGACGAAATTCCTTTTGTAAGGGGGGAAGTATGTAATACCCGTATTTCTGAATATTCCAAATATTCTATTTAATTAAATTGGAGAATTAAATGAGAAAATACGGCTTAATTTAAATTACGTAAGAGTAGTAATTTAATGAGTTTTATTTAAAAAGTGTAAATATGGAATATTAATCGAGAGGTAGATACCGATTTATATCGCCTCATTATATTTACTTAGTGCGAGTGGTAAATAATTACGTAACGCGTGTAGACCGTGTTGGGGTGAGAATGAGTAATCTTTTTTAAGTGACTCAAATGATAATTTGGAGGTCACATGTGAGTCCGGAAGGGTCAAATTAGTCCAAATAGTATCCCGGGGGTACTAGTTGAGTCTCGGGGTAATTTTGGACTAAATAGAGACCATTCGGGGGCGTTTTGGTCTTTTAACATGAGAGGGTATGGAGACCTACGAATTTGAGAGATTTTTATCAGCCGTATGAAAGAGGGGTTAGGGTTAGAAAACCCATGTAAACACCTATACCATTAGAGAGAAGGAGAAAACCATTCTCAAGGCTTAGAAGATGCTTTTGAGGAGCGTGGGTTTGGATCTTGCACCCTAGGAGACAAAGGAGGAAGGATTGAAGAAGAGGAACATCAATCCATCATCAAATCCATGAAAATCAGATCCCCTCTGTCAAGGCAAGTTGTTTATTGCAAAAATTATAAAGTTATAATACCCATGTGTAGGGTTTTTGAATAATCTTGTTTAAATCAATATCTTGATAAGAGAATAATGATATTTATACATGTTGGGATAGGAATCGCATGCAGAATGATTTAACATATGTAGAGGATTAATATTCAGATTGGACTTGATGATATTTCAGAATAAAATTTGTATTTTGAATGAAAATATGGGAAGAACACCATAACTAGGGTTTCAAGAAATTCTTGATTTAATTCACTATTTCTTTAAAGGAATTGGAGTTTTGATGTATTTGACACATTAGAAATTGTCCTAGTATATGTGGAAACATGTTAGGATCATTAGGTCAAAGTTTGGTGGACTATAATGGAGCTTGAAGTTTTGTTAATGGAGGAAAAGGTTAACGAAGAAGACGAACTGTGTCTGTCCCTGTTGATCGATCGATCGATCTCGAACTATCGATCGTTCGACTAGGTCGATCAATCGAACCCAGTAGTCGATCGATCGATGCAAGAAATTTTTCCCGAATTTTCTGTGTTTAAGTCTTCATTGATCTCCGGGAATGATTGAGTATCCTAGGATTTATATTATACTTATATGGGAGTGAGAATAAGACCAGTAAGTATATTGTTGAGGTCCGATAAGGCCATTGGGTGTAGGGCTTGGATTATGGACCGATGAAAATTATTCGATTTGGTAGAGTATCGGGGAATTCAGAATTGAGTTACGAGGTGAGGTAAATTCAATTTAAGTAATAAACTAGTAGGGTAAGTAATAACTACTGAAATTACATGTGGGGGGTAACTAGGACCCTTAGAGTCGTGTGAATACTCAAATAAATGTGATTAATGAGATAAATCGTAAAGCGAAAATTATATAGTAAATATAAGAGATTAAAATATTACGTACGTATATAATTAATAGGTCGGGCGTGTACCTACTGAATTATATGATCTTTTAGGTCGAGAGATTTATACCTAAAATAACTATGTTAGGGTCAATGTGATATTCCGAACTAACATAGGGTTATTATATGTTTGGAGTCGATGTAAAATGCCGAACCAAACCTTTGAACTGGTGGCGTGACGAAAGAGTCCGAGCTAGAATTTGTGTATATAAATAATTGGGGTCGATGTATCATTCTGAACCACGAGTCCTTTATGTGTGTATATAAATAATTGGGGTCGATGTATCATTCCGAACCGATTCTTACTTGGGGTCGATGTATCATTCCGAACCAAGAGTCCTTTATGTGTGTATATAAATAATTGGGGTCGATGTATCATTCCGAACCAATTCTTACTTGGGGTCGATGAATCATTCCGAACCAAGAATCCTTTACGTGTGTAAAAAGGATAAAATAGTAATTACTGATATTTAGTATATATTGTATGTGAAATATATACTTGGTGATATTCTACTTATGTGTATTAGTAGATTGATATATATTATGTATTTAAAGATACATATTGAACTGGTAAGTTAAGTAGTGAAACTTAATTTTGAAGTGTAACGTTAGATAGAGAAGCTCAAATTAGTAATTTTAGTAGTGAAACTAAATGAGAAGTTTTGAAACATAACATAGAGGAAATGTTACTTGTGTATTAATTAACCTTCGTGAGATGTTAATGTAATGGATGTACGGTGTGGGAGATATGAGAACTTAAGTCGAGATAAGTTCAGATCATTACTTAGTCCTAGATAGCTTGGAAGATATGGCTAGGTAGGCTAAGTGTAGAACGTTAGGTGTGCACAAAAGATGAGGGGTGAGTGAACTCAAGAGAGTGTACGAGAACCTAACATGTGTAATCAATAACCGCATTTTATATTGTGATAAACGCTTGTTAAATATTTTAAAAATGTTTTGAGTACTAACTCTTGCTATAAAATATTTTCAAAACCTTTTAGGTGTCCAGCCACAGGGACGCCATGTATGATGATTTCATTCCAGGGACTCGAAGATGTAGCACAGTGGATGCTTACAGGATTTTGGCTAGACGATATCTCTCATTCAGATCTAGTACAGGATCTCACACTATTCTATGTATGGACATGTGGTCCGGTATCAGTCTCAGATGTTTAGTTTCAGATTAGTGGATTGTTCTTTTTCTATGGTTGTTTGGGATTTTTAGTCGATGGTTTATTCGGTATTACTCTTATTCTTTTGTACTTATACTTTGTTGATTGGGTTTTAGTACATGGTGTTTGTTTTACTATTTTCCACATGGTTGATTATCTATTTTAAGAAAGATAAAATTGGCACCGGTTTAATTTTCACTTAGGTTATTAGTAATTAAAAAGTTTTCGACAGTGATGCTAAGAATGAACCATTTGAGAAACCTGTTTTAATTTAATAAAGGCCTGATCACCCGATGTTTAATTAGGCGGGGTGTCACACAACACTTAGAAAATATTTTGTAAAAATCTCCCAAAAGCTCTAAGTGAAAAGTAAAGGTATTTAAAACATAACCTTACCAAAGTAAACTTCGCGGAGTCTTGAATGATGAATAACTTGAATAATTTGGATTCGTCTTAGATGTAGATGTCTCATGATTGCTCTTCGATGGTGTAGCTGTATATGACATAATACATTGATAACGGACCTATGAAAATATGTCCTTACATAAATTTTAATCATTCCCATAATTTAAGGCGATAAAAATACGGGGTATTACAGTTATCTACTCTTTAACTTATTAATCGATTCAAATATTTTAATTCCTATAACGTTCACACTATTTATATAGGAAATCCTCTTTTTAATTCATATATCTTTCACACTAGTTATGTAAGAAAATCCTTTTAAATTATATAACTTTCTCCATAGTTATATAAGAAAAACACCTTTTTAAATCATATAACTTTCGTACTCGTTATATCAGAAACACATTCACACTTATGTATTAATCCTGTACATAATTTGCTACTCATATTATATACGTACTACTATACTAAAAAATTCACACACATGTCATGTATAATATCCATCCATTCCTTGGTAATAACTCACCGAATGTTTTCTCTAAAAAAACTATCATGTCATAGGTTTGTTCACTCTAACCCAGCTACCTCAATTTGAACTCACTCTCGATCTTGATAAAGAATAATGATATTAATAATAAGTGTGGTAGAGGAAGTCAAAGTTCCCCGGGGGTGAGACTGAATCATACCCAAAACATCTCACCCCGAAAAGAATAACAACATATAAATACTTGACGTTGAGGATTTTTGACACACCCCAACCCAGTTACGTATAATTGAGTTTGAAATTCAAAGTGAGTCAAACCATAATTACCTTAACCAAACAATAAACATGAGTACCCTTTTTCAGTATCAGCATGAAGCCATAACACTAAAAAGTTTTCAAAATTTTAAAGTAATCGTGATTATTCAAACTTTCTAAAAGGATAAGTAGGATTAAATTACCCCTTTTAAATTTGACCAAAATCAGGATTTTATTCATCCCTTGCGAAACCCACCCGACCTCCTAGATTTGGCAGCGACATTTCATTACCTGAAAAAAACATAACATAGGAATTGGGAGTAAAATAGCTCAGTGAATGCATTACTACTACCCTAATGCATGAAATAAAATGTAATAACTCAAATCCATGTAACAACATATAACATCTCAACAGCTCTTGGTTGTTAATAATCCATAACATTTCTTGGGTGTTAATAAGCCATAACATCTGTTAGCTGTTGATAAGCCATAACATCTCTTGGCTGTTGATAAGCCATCACATATCTTGGTTGTTGATAAGACATAACATATCTTACTGTTAATAAGATATAACATCTCTTGGCTATTAATAAGCCATAACATCTCTTGGCTGTTAATAAGCCATAACATCTCTTGGCTGTTGATAAGCCATATCATCTCTTGTAATAAATACACATCATAGCCATAATCAACTCAATAAGTACAACATATCTATCCCTATTCAACTTGGTAAGTACGACATCTCATATCTGTAATTAACTCGGTAACTACAACATATAATGTCCACAATCATCTCAACAAGTACAACATATCATATTTATAATCAACTCGGCAAGTACAACATATAATATCCGTAATCATCTCAAGAAGTACCACATCTCATATATATAATCAGCTCGGTAAGTACAACATATAATATCCATAATCATCTCGATAAGTACAACATCTCATATTTATAATCAACTCGGAAAGTACAACATATAACATCCAATATCATCTCAATAAGTACAACATTTCACATTTATACTCAACTCGGAAAGTACAACATATGATATCCATAATCATCTCAATAAGTACCACATCTCATATTTATAATTAAATCGATAAGTACAACCTATAATATGCATAATCATCTCAATAAGTACGACATCTCATATTTATATTAACCTCGACAATTACAACATATGATTTCCATAATCATCTCAATAAGCACAACATCTTATATTTATACTCAACTCGGTAAGTACAACATATAATATCCATAATCATCTCGATAAGTACAACATCTCATATTTATACTCAACTCGGTACGTACAACATATAATATTCATAATCATCTCGATAAGTACAACATCGCATATTTATAATTAACTCGGTAAGTTCAACATATAATATCTATAATCATCTCAATAAGTACAACATCTCATATTTATAATCAACTCAAAATGTACAACATATGACATCCATAATCCTCTCAATAAGTACAACATCTCATATTTATACTCAACTCGGCAAGTACAATATATAATATCCATAATCATGTATAATTACATCTTACCAGTGACTACACTCACCTTAGCCACTTAATGTGTTTTCCCTTGCCTTTGCCTGGAACTTGTTCAACCGATTTTTCCTCCCTTCCTATCATTCTTACATATTAGTATTATCATAAGAATATCAATCATTCAAATAATAACTTAAAGGTAACTCTATGCAACATATAATCCCATTTAAATCAATTATCATAAATGAAGTCCCATCGAATTTTATATTAAGATATTTAGCATATCCAATCTATAGCTCAAACATACTTGAATTTATTCTTGGTAAATCAAATTCTTATCATATTAACTTCCCATTATTAAAAGATAACACATCATTTCAAGTTTCTAATAGCAAGATGTGCCCATTTATTTATTACAAAGCAAATCTGCCCTGTAGGCTTTTTAATCATTCAGTCAATTTTCAGGAATTTTCATAATTTTTTTATATCACATATTCCTATGATATTTCACCAAAAACCCATAAACATATTGAGAAATACAAAATTAAAGTTTCATCATTTATAAGGTTCATTTTCTATGTCAAGCAAAACATCAAACATCTGGTGTGCATACTTACACCTTTGAGGCAGATTGTATACCTGAAATTCAAACTATCACCAAAGATTCATTGCTTAGTATTTTCACATAATTTTTGAATATGTTATACATATTTGTGTCTATGTTTATCTCCAACTATAATGATTCCATTCAAATAAATATACAAAAAGATATAGGAGTTTGAATAGACAAGGTTTCCGATCGAAGTAATATACATGATTTACATGTTCAACTTTGCTTAAACTCGCATCTATTCATAAGTATACCTCAAGACATGGAAGTTTTGTAACCAAATGATGATTTATATAATTTCAATCAGAAATACCAAAAATATAACAAGATTAATGGGTACCTTACCCTAGGTACTTTTACGTAATTTCTACGAATTTTTCTTTAATTTTTCTCCTCACTTTTTTCTTCCCGAAGTTCCTGACTCTCTCACCTTAGGCTAAAAATCACCCGTTCTGAAATATGCTAAATCAAGAGCTAATTTCAATAGTTATAAGTCTACATAAGTCACCTCCCCCTTTCCAATTAAAATATGGCATGTATCGCCATATAAGACAAAATATCCTTTTAAGATAAATAACTACTTTACCCGTTGTTCGTAATTTCATCATAAATCCTTCATCAGGCCTTTTTTACACATCGTTTGTTGTGTTACAAACTTAACTCATATATCTACAACTATCTAATTTTCACCTCAAGTCAGTTATCATATTATAGTGGCCAAAACTAGTCCTGAACTTGAACATTCCTACCGAAGACTTCACAAATTTGTGTTTGTGACTAATTCAATATTTCATAAGTTATGAAGGTAGGATTAGACTAAACACAATAAATTAACATTATATATTCTAATTACACATTATCCCCATCCCATATGGTAAGCATGATTTAAATTTGGTTTATCATACTCATATCTGGATTCTCTCAACCTTCCCCCTTATAAAATTTCATCCCTGAAATTTAGGATGAATTTCACTTATCAAACAATTGGGGATACTATTTTCTCATTCTATCTTCCCTTTACTAAGTTTATTATGTAATTTCATGGATCCTCCACAATACTTTAACTACATAACTAACTTTATTCCCTAATACTTGCTCCTTACAACCAAGAATTTCAATCGGTTCCTCGATGTACGGCAAATCTTTTTTCATAATAACTTCATTTTCTTTATCATCACACGTAAGAATAATCATCTAATAATTTATTATTAAAGAAAAACAATACCCAACTCATATATTACTTCATACCTTTATATACATATCTCAATCATTTACACATACTAGATTATCCGTTGTATCATCGTATATTCACAATGAGTGAATATTCTTAACAAACCTAGTATCATTCTTTACCTTTTTCCCTTCATTCCTATAGTCTATCCTTATCATCGTGTAATATTTCAAATCATAAATATCATATTCTCATACGAGATTATTACACATCACATTTCCATCTTCCATCCAACACCAAATACATGTGTTTGACCTTAACTACTTTCTGTATCATTTATGAAGTTTAAGAGTATGTTAAATATCATCCTTACAATTTCTTAATTGAAACATACCCTCACTAGTATTCATATATCGAAACTGAACAATCATTAACAAAATATTTATTCTTAACCAAGATTTCATATCCACCTTCATGTATATTATGCAGTCATGCACTATGAACTCAATCTAACTTCTCACTATATTCCCTTTTTCAGTATCATTTGATTATTCTTTAAGTAAACATACAATGACCTTAGCAAGTCATTTATCCAACATAATAACTTTACAATCATAATCTTATCCCACTGTTTATTAACATGATATTCTTATGAAATATCATTAATACACTCATCTTACCCATTTGGTTATGGATGTTAAACGTACCCTCACCACTTAAAACTTTAACCATACTTACCAACCCCGTAATACTTATCTAGTTATTATATGTCTTATTTCTTTCAAATAAACTATACAAATACGTTAATATATCCCCTTACGGTATCTTACATAGCACAATATCCTTACACACATTTCTTGGTGATCACGTATAATGTTAATCATATTTATTATATTTCGTACTCTTAGTGATAACCCGTACGTACAATGGCAAATACAACTCAATATCCAACCAAATTAGTTGTCGATATTCAAACCTGATTAGCATCTTTCTTATACTCATACACAACACATACTCTTAAAAGGTCACTCTATTCTTAAACTTCCAGCTCTTTAACACTTCGTCTCAACTATGCTATTCATATAAGCATTTCAAAACATTGCAAGAGTAATATTCACAACATATACTCATACTATTAAGAAAATACATCTCAACTCTTATTACTCTTTTTTTCTACTTATCATAATTCAATATGAAACCATATTCAGATCAATTGTGACTAGTAATTGAATTTCAGACCATTTCACATATTAAATTTAAACATATACAACTATTAATCTTCTCACTTCACTTTTACCATGTGAATCTTCATTTTATTCACACTCAAACAATTAACCATCTCATCCTTTAACAGAATATGGGTTCTCGTACCTCACCCTCCCACATAACTGGGAACACACCAAACCATGGCTTAATAAGTGACACTACTGAACTCTACATATTCCACTAGAATAATGGATTACTTCCAATACTTCACCATTTCCATATACCACATTTTGTCTTTAAAATTTTTCCTTGAATGACATGTTTGTCCATACCACAAATAAAACAATGCAATGATTCATATAAAAATACCTGTATTCACTGTCATCCCGAATAAACCTCAACATCTCATTTCATTTCCTGCAAGATCCTTACATTTCATATCCGATACAACAATATATATGTATAACTAACAGATGTTAGTCCATATAGAAAATTTGCTTATGAGTTAAAATAATTTCGACTTCCACTGCCAAATCTAGGCCCTCCTCCCCCTAGAACCTTTAAAACCTAGGCTCTGATACAAAAGTTGACATACCCCAACCCAGTTACTTATAATTGAGTTTGAAAGTCAAAGTGAGTCAAACCATAATTTCCTTAACCAAATAATAAACACGAGTATCCGTTTTCAGTATCAGCATGAAGCCATAACACTAAAAACTTTTCAAAATATTAAAGTAATCATGCTTATTCAAACTTTCTCAAAGCATAAGTAGGATTAAATTACCCCATTTTAATTTGACCAAAATCATGGTTTTATGCATCCCTTGCAAACCCCACCTGACCTCGAACATTTGGTAGCGAGATTTTATTACCTGAAAAAAAACATAACATAGGAATCGTGAGCAAAATACCTCAGTGAATGCATTACTACTACCCTAGTGCATAAAATTAAATGCAATAAGTCATATCTATGTAAAAATATATAATATCTCAATATCTATTGGCTGTTAATAAGACATACCATCTCTTGGCTATTGATTAAGCCATAACATCTCTTGGCTGTTGACAAGCCACAACATCTCTTGGTTGTTGATAAGCCATAACATCTCTTGGTTGTTGATAATCCATAACATCTCTTGGTTGTTTATAGGCCATAACATCTCTTGGTTGTTTATAGGCCATAACATCTCTTGGCTGTTTATAAGTCATAACACCTCTTGGTTGTTAATAAGCCATAATATCTCTTGGCTATTAATAATCCATAACATCTCTTGGATGTTGATAAGCCATAACATCTCTTGTAATAAATACACATCATATTCATAATCAACTCAGTAAGTACGACATATCCTAACCATAATAAACTCAATAAGTACAACATATTATATCCATATTCAACTTGGTAAGTACGACATCTCATATCTGTAATTATCTCGATAAGTACAAAATATAATATCCATTATCATCTCAATAAGTACAACATATCATATTTATAATCAACTCGATAAGTACAACATATAATATCCATGATCATCTCAATAAGTACCACATCTCATATTTATAATCAACGGGGTGTGTACAATATATAATATCCATAATCATCTCGATAAGTACAACATCTCATATTTATAATCAACTCGACAAGTACAATATATGGCATCCATAATCATCTCAATAAGTACAACATCTCATATTTAAACTCAACTCGGCAAGTAAAATATATAATATCTACATTCATCTCAATAAGTACCACATCTTATATTTATAATCAACTCGGTAAGTACAACCTATAATATCCGTAATCATCTCAATAAGTATGACATCTCATATTTATATTCAACTCGACAAGTACAATATATGATATCCATAATCATCTCAATAAGCACAACATCTAATATTTATACTCAATTCGGTAAGTACAACATATAATATCCATAATCATCTCGATAAGTACAACATCTCATATTTTTAATCAACTCGATAAGTAAAACATATAATATCCATAATCATCCCGATAAGTACAACATCACATGTTTTTAATCAACTCGGTAAGTACAACATATAATATCCATTATCAAGTCAATAAGTAAAACATCTCATATTCATAATCAACTCGACAAGTACAACATATGACATCTATAATCATCTCAATACTTACAACATCTCATATTTATACTCAACTCGACAAGTACAATATATAATATCCATAATCATCTATAAATACATCTTACCAGTGAGTACACTCACCTTGGCCACTTCATGTGTTTTTCCCTTGCCTTTGTCTAGAACTTGTCCAACCGGTTTTTCCTCCCTTCCTATCATTCTTAAAATATTAGTACCATCAAAAGAATAGCAATAATCCAAATAATAACTTAAAGGTAACTCAATTCATAAGCAGCATATAATCCCATTTAAATCATTTATCATAAATGAAGTCCCATAGAATTTTAAGTTAAGATATTTAACATATCCAATACATAGCTCAAACATACATTAATTTATTCTTCTTAAAACTCATTCTTATCATATTTAGTTCCCAATATAAAAAGACAACACATCATTTCAGGTTTCCTAGAGCAAGATGTGTCCATCTCTTTATTATAAAACAAATCTGCCCTGTAGGCTTTTTTATCGTTCAGTCATCTTCCAGGAATTTTCGTATTTTTTTACATCATAAATTCCTGTGATTTTGCTCCCAACACCCATAAACATATCAAACAATAGAAAATTAAAGTTTCATCATTTATAAAGTTCATTTTCTATGTCAAGCAAAACATCGACCACCTAGTGTGCATACTTACACCTTTGAGGAAGATTGTATACCTGGACTTCAAACTATCAACAAAGATTAATTTTTTGGTACTTTCACATAACTTTCGGATATGTTATAAATATTTGAGTATATTTTTATCTCCAAATAGAATGAATAAATTTCAATAAATATACAAAAAGATATAGGAGTTTGAATACACAAGGTTTTCGATCGAGGCAATATACATGATTTACACATTCAACTTTGCTTAAACTCGCATCTATTCATAAGTATACCTCGAGACATGGAAGTTTAGTAACCAAATGATGACTTATATCATTTCAGTCAGAAATACAAAAAATATAACAAGATATATGGGTACCTTACCTTAGGGACTTTTACGTAATTTCTACGGATTTTTCTTCAATTTTTATCCTCACTTTCTTCTTCTCGAAGTTCCCAACTCTCTCACCTTAGGATAAAACTCTTCCTTTCTTAAATATGCCGAAGGAAGAGCTTATTTCAAGAGTTATAAGTCGGCATAAGTCACCTCCCCGTGTCCAATTAAAATATGACACGTATCGCCATATAAGACAAAATAACCTTTAAAGTTAAATGACTACTTTAACCTTTGTTCATAATTTCATCATAAATCCTTCCTCGGGCTTTTGTTTTACACACCGTTTGTTGTGTTACAAACTTAACTCATATATCTACAACTATCTAGTTTTTACCTCAAGTCAGTTATCATTTTATAGTGGCCAAAACTAGTCCTGAACTTGAACATTCCTACCGAAGACTTCAAAAATTTTTGTTTTTGACTAAATCAATAATTCATAAGTTATGAAGGTAGGATTAGAATAAACACAATAACTAAACATTATATATTATAATTACACATTATCCCCATCCCAAACAGTAAGCATTATTTTAACTTACTTTATCATAATCATATCCGGATCCTTACAATTATACTCTCCCTGCTCCTCATTCCAAGGTATTCACCCACATCGCGCAACCTCTGATGATAGCACTAGAGGTGTATGTATTCCTATAAATATCATTCGCACCAAAATTGATAAAGCACACACACACACACACACAAATATATATATATATATATATATATATACTATCACACTAATTTTATACATATATTTAATAATACTTCGGCTAACTCATTCCTAACCCTGATAGCACTATCCCAAAAATACCAAGTCTATATCCCGACTTGTAATTTAATTAATCTCACATTAATTATTTTTGTTATTAAAGTAGTGTCACCCAGCTACAATACTCAGATCCACTCACTCAATCCGTATCTTCGCCCTTTAGAATTTGCTAAACGAATTTCCACTCTTAAGTTTAACACCCCTTGTTAATTTAATATTCGATGATTTATATATATCTCTATTATAAATTTAACCGGATACCCCGTGCCTAACTCTCGTAGCTCTAGACATTGAAATATCCGAGTCAAATCCCCCACCCTTAATTAAATTAATTTTTGCCTCAATTATATTTCCAAGTGGTGTCACTCGACCATAATTCCCGGACTCCTCAACTTGATCCGTGTATTAACCCTTGGAACTTATTTCACCAAATACAATTATTTAGATTGACACACTATCTAAATAAAATATATTTTAATATCCACCTCCCAATGCCCTAAGTATTTTTCCCTTTAAACTTTATTACTCAAAGTCCCACAAATAGGTTAAACCCCATTTAATAAAATTAAATCTTCCAAAGTGTCAATCTCTCAAGACCCCTAATAATTATCCTCCCTTTTATTTTTACCCATATAAATCCTCTAAAACAAAGTCCCCTTTAATTCTTTCCCATTAACTCTTCTGTACGCAAACTGAGTCAAGGATTGAACACAACAAAACTCGAAGCAAGGCAGGAAACTAATCAAAGGCAAGAAAAGTCCCCAACCTCAGACCGAAATAAAAAAAGAAAAAAATTGGGGGAGTTTTGCAGCTTTGTTAGAACGATGCCCCAGGTCGTTCGAACGACCTACCGGGTTTTTTGGCTTCGTCTTCCTGTTTTCGCTATTTCTCCATTAACGACCATTTCGATCTTGATTTCTCAACTCAAAATTTAAATATGCTATTCCAAAGGTTTATAGGTTTACCAACAATTTCAAATATCTCTATTGTAACAATAATAATCATTGATTTGTAATACTAACAATAACAATTCTGACTATGGTTTTTAGTGCTCATCTTACACCCATTTTTCTCCAACTTTGATTTCAAATACCAAATTGAGAACCTAAAATACTAGTATGTGAATACCCATTAAATTCTCATGTTTTATAATTATAACACAACAACAACCGAGTCTCTAGTCCATATAATTTGCCCAACTTGTAAACACATGTTTTCTATACGCAAAACGAGTATGATTTACACCCACCATGATATGAATCACAATAACACAAATTAAATGAAAGAAATTTTAATTACTTTCTTGAATAAATTCGTAGGGTCTAATTTTCTTTGTTGTAGACGGAGATTTTGACGAAAAACACACCCCTCTTCTTGATTTAGCTCCTAGTAGATCTCCCAATTTCTCCCTCTTTTAACCTCTGCAAATATAGGGTTTTATTATTGATTTGTGTATGACAGAAACTCCTTAATATAGGTTTTATATCACAAATCCTGAAATTAAGCCTATGAGTCTAGCCCAAGTCACCCGAACACCCTCGTGTGAGCCTAGTTAAGCCGAAAAATGCCCCCGAGTACTCTTTTTCGACAATCTCGACCTATTCGGAATTAGCCATGCAGTCAAAATCACCATCCGAGTCACTTTTCTAAAATCTTCAATCGCGACCTCAATTTACGACCCATGTAAAATTTTAAAATAACCCGAATTAATTAAATCTCCATTCACCGACTTAATTAAATCCTCTATATTTATTAAAATCCTATATCACAAAATTTATTAAACTCTATATCCTCATAATTACGGGGTGTTACAATTGGCATAGTCGTAATTGCGTGGCTCAAAGGAAAATATAGGGAGCATGAAAATAGTTCCCAAAGCATAAATGAACGTGTTTTATTTTACCAAATGTTTACTTATTCGCAAATATTATATGAACAAATATAAAATAGGGCTAACATATGATTCAAAAGTATAAGGGAATGATAAAAACATTTCACAAATCAATATCATTTGTTCCAAAGAAATGAAATAAAGTGCAAAGTAAATGGATAAGACAAATAATAGTAATAAATATTATATTTCACAAATTGGCCTACTCGACGAGTAAGCAATGATATTACAAGTGTTCAAAAACAAAAAGAGAAGAAATAAATATTACACAAACTATCCACACGTTATAAGGAAAAAAGGTTTTCTCTCTTATAAAAATCTTCCCAAACTGCGCCAACCTCTTGTTTAAGATCATCCTCAATATTTTCTACACAAGAAACACTTTCTTACCCATCGAACAAGACCTTTATCAACTCAAGATCAAGGGACTTTTTTTATCCCTTAGAGCAACCTCTCGTTGAAGATGCTACTCAAGCTTGGCATTCTCAGAAGATTTGGCATTTATAGACTTTTTAACAGTGGGATGAATGATATTATGAATAATAGTATCCAACCAATTCATCTTAAAGATTATCAGTGTTCCACGTGTTTAATGGCGGTAAGGCAGGTATATTCGCTTGTGGTTGTGATCTCGCTTGGAGAAGTGAAATTGAACCGACAGACGTGACGAGCAAGTGTCTTCAAGTTGGAAATGAATTTTTATTTAATTTTGCGAATATACCCACTAGTGAAATTCTTCGAGCGGTGCTAAACGATTAAGTCCAAGATAACTAGGCCCTCTTCATAGACTTTGCTCAAATGGAATTCAGACCATGGTTATTTCATACAAAGATCCAGAGCAACAGCATCTACTATATCAAATCTGGTGTCCATAGAGCTTGCATCAGAACCAGTAGCAGACTCCTTACCAACCTGCTCGTCTTCAACTTTATCAGAAGGGGGGCCTCTGAATCTTGCTCGACCTCCTCATTATCTTGTCCCTCATCGATTTATTCTTCCTAACAACAAAAGAAGAAAATAAAAAATACTGTAAGTAAAATATGAAATGACTTGTAGTTTAAAGAAATGTGACTTACTCGCATGACTATAGGATTAAGCATACTACTCGACATCCTACAATGATCTCTATCCTTCAAGAAATTATTTTCTACGGTTAAAAGAATACCGAAGTCAATCCAAATGAAGAATATGATCGGAAGAAATGGATATCTCACTCGCTGCTCCAGAGACGGATCTATATTAGAGATAGGCAGATGACTACTCTTCTTTTTGGCCTGGGAAATCAAGTACACTAACTAAAATGACAACGCTTATGAAGATGTTTTACTCGTGATGTATGCACAAAAGGATAAGAGGGGTAAGAGTTAAATACATCAAGCTCCAAGGGCATAGGTGGGCTCGCAGCATTAACCTGAAATTAAATAAATATGTTGAGTAGTTGAGAAGGAATTTCCCAAGACTAAATAAAAGAATAAAAAAGATACAAAAAGTAAGTACCCGATGCTCCACAAATATATGATCGCTCGTGGAGCTCACCTGAAATAGAGAACTAGGTTGAGCAGTCGAGCTAGTATTTTCCAAATATAAGAAATTTGAAAAAAAAAGGGTTTAACAGTTTAGTACCTGATGCTCCTTAGATACAAGAGCTCTTGTGGTGATCACCTGAAAACAAAGAAATAGGATGAGCAGTTGAGAAAATATTTTCAAAGTATAATAAAAAGGTATGACAATTTAGCATCTGATGCTCAACAGATACAAGTGTGCTCATGGTTCTCACCTAAAAATAAAGATATATGTTAGGCAATCGAGCAAGTAGTTGCAACGTATGTAAGAGAAAGTTGTATAATTGCTCATTTTATTTTATTTGACTTATCATATTACATCATAATGCACATTCATGAATACTTTCACTTATTCGAAGAGAATAAGCTAATGAAATTTGGAAGATTGAAGATTGTTCTCCACATAATCATTCAGAAGAGTAATGAGTGGTATGGTAAAGACTCTAATTATCAAGGGGTTATTTTTGAAGAGTTTGCATTTAAAAGTTTTCAAAATGTTTTAAAATGACATTAAAAGAATTTTTGAAAATCTCGCTAACTCGTTAGAACGAGATTGGTATGTTATTCAAACAAGTTGCGTATGGTTGTTGGAACGATGTTCCTTCTTTCGAAAGAGGTTTGTAATGTCACCTTTTGGGTACGCTCTAGAATGTCGTTCGAAGTTTTATTGTAAGCATGATCGAATGATAAAGGGTTCATCATTCTATTGAGATTAAAGCATATCTTTCCAAATCTTTAATCATGTCTCTTTAAAAGAACTTTCCATATAAATAGAGATGAGGGATTAGACTTTTATTTGATCCACTTTAGATTTCCATTTGAAATAAAACTCTATTACTTTTTCATCTAAATCCCCTGGATATTTGAAAATCACTTTTCCAACTCAAGAAGAACACATTCAAAGTTCAAAAACCCATTTAGAGATTTTCTTTGCTGCTGAATTATGGACTCGAGGCTTTAATACTACGAAGAAAATGAATTGAAGATTTCTGAGGTTGATCGATTGATATCTAGGTAAGAGCTGCTTGATGTGGTCGATACTGGACGACATCCTTTTCTATTAAAGATTGAACACTCTTGTGCATTATACTTAGTCGATATCTAAGTAGTTTGTAAGTCATTACGTGTCTGTCAAATTCTTTAATAGTGTTGAAATGAAAGGTTTTTCCCGAAAAGGATTTTTCGTCAAATTCTTCTTTTGCGTATTTGGTTTGGAATTTTCCCTGATAACTTTATTGTATGTTCAGTTTAATTAAATCAAGGTAAAAATTGGTCAAAAGTGAATTTTTGCATTTAGCCTAATATATGGACTCTCCATACAACCCAACGTTCCCAAATTGGTATCAGAGCTGGTTACACTATTTGATTATGTGATCTTTCAAATTTTGGGATTATATGGATAATTTGTATAATAGGCTACCTATTTTTTATAGGTAAATTTATGCATAATGGAAAACTAGAATGAGGTCTACTATAAAATCAGTTGATCGGAGGACTTAGATTGTGTGAAAGAGGGTGGACAACACCCACCGTGACCAATGACAATGTCAAAAATCCTAAACATGTCACTTCTTGGACAAATGATGATTTTAAATTGAGTAATTTTAAATTTTGCTGCTTATGTGCAATTTCTCGAGCCATCACCCCTAACGAGTTCTGCTACATCATGACGTGCGTCATGTCTAAGGAAGAGTAGGATACTTTTGAGCTCACTCACAAGGGTACCATGAAATGAAAGTGTATAAGCTGAAAATGCTTACCAAAAAATTTGAAACAATCGCTATGCTAGAATTTGGGACATTTGATGAGTTTTATGCTAGATGATCCTATATAATCAATTCTAGTTTTAATTTGGGTGATAGAATTCCTGAGACGAGCATTATGAAAAATATTTTGAAATCCCTTTCGTCTCGATTTATCCCTAAGGTTACTATCCTTAATTCATTGGGAATTTTAGATACACTTAGGTTAGAAGGAATCATAAGAGACCTTCAAACTTATGAAATAGATATACTCCCTAAAATTCAAAACCTAAAGAAAAAGGTATTTCTTTTAAAGCTCAATCTAAAAAGAAATGGGATCTCTCTTTTGAATCCAAATTTGATTTTGATCTCAATGATATTTCCCTTTTCGCAATTAGGTTCAAAAAATTTCTTAAACTAAGAAAAGAAAATTCTTTCAAAGAAAATAAAAGTTTTGAGAAAAATAAAGATTTTAAATCGAGTAAGACGAATTTGGAAAAGGTGACAGGGGAGTCCCCTAAGAAAGATGATTAAAAATGCTATGAATGCGAGGGTAAGGATAAAAAATCTCATAAGTATGGTAGGAGGCTAAAGAGACCGGGTGAGGGGAAAGTTTCTTTCAATGCCACGCTTAGTGATAACAATGTCGGGTCGGTGGATTTTGGGGACGAATCATCGTATAAACGTAACTTCACCGTGTTCATGGCTAGTCATGTTATTTCATCAAGTACTTCTCATGTTGATGAGGAAGTTTCCAAAACAAATAACCTCGATAATGACACTAGTAATTTCGAAGAGAGTGAGGGAGAAGAATTTTTAAGTGAGGACGAAAGTGTCCTACAACGTGCTTACGCCGATCTTTATGTCGAGTCTTTTAAAACGAAAAATAAAAATAAAAATTTATCACTTAGGGTATTATCACTAGAAAGAGAGTTAAAGCAATCAAGAGGCAACGGGTCCTAGGTGAGAGCTTCTTTTGGAGAGAGAGTCATTTTATTGGAGAGGGAAAATGGTGACTTGACCAGAAAAGTGGTTAATCTTATGAAAGATCTTCAAGTTTCATTGGAGATTCGTGATAAACTTAAGGCCCTTGTATTACAACTCGAGAGAGATTAAAAACATGTGTGTTAGGTAAAGATTACTATACAAGATACATCAAAGAAGTTAGAAAAGATGTTCATTAGTTCCGCTTTAGGTTTTAGAGATAGGCAAGGAAGTGTTTACGACCGTGCATCCACTATCGATGCCGCACCAAAATAGGTTCATAGATGCTTATGGGACTAGATTGAAATAAAAAAAATTAAACTTAAATGAGCGAACGAAGGTATACCCAAACGAGTCTATCTTTTCACTTATTTCCAAATAAGAGGGCACCTTAGGGAATTTTGCTATAAGTTAGGAAGAACTACACATACATATACAGATACTCCCTCGCTCCTCTATAGAAACTTTGATAGTCTTAGAGAGAAATTTGAATTTCTAGTTGCCCCTTATCAAAGCCTAATACAAGAATTTCAAAGCATGCCGTACCTTTTGAAAACTCTTATAACGCTATGACTAGAGAAAACAACGATAAGGGAAAAGAAAAGGTTACCACCACTTGGGTACCTATGTAAGACGACAAAGCCCTTGTTGTTCACGTCGCTCTTAAAGTTCAAGATACATCCCAATGGTATTTTGATAGTGGGTGCTTTAGATAAATGATCGGTGACAAGTCTTATTTTACCGACCTTATGGACTGCAAGGAAGGAAAAGTCACCTTTCGAGATAGGAGTAGGTCTAGTATTTTAGGAAATAGTTGTATTGAGATACTCGGATTTCCTAAATTAGATAATGTGTTGTACATCGAAGGGTTAAAAGAGAAAATGATTAGCATAAGCTAACTTTCTGACGCAAACTTTGCGATAAAGTTTGATGGGTCTGCATGTAATGTATATGATCAATTCGATGAACTATTATTACAAGGAGTGAGGACTGAAGATAATTGCTACGGGATCATTTCCATGTCCTCCTTTGTGTGAAATATGCCACGGTCTTCTATGTAGACCTTTGGCATCATCGACTAAGTCATGTAAACTTGAGAGATTAGTTAAAAAAAACATAGTTTGTTGCTTACCAACTTCCATGGTTTATGGTCCTTACCAACAACGAAAACAAATCTCGAGTCCCGATCTAAAGTTGAATACAATTACCACCTCTCGTGTGTTGGAGTTGATGCATATGGATCTCATGGGCCCTATTCCTATGGAAACCATTGGTGGTAATAGGTACAATATTCTGATGGTCAATGATTTTTCAAGATACTCTATCGTTAGGTTTCTTAGAGAAAATTCCAATGCGATTGAGTTCCTAACAACGAAGTGGCGTATCCTAAAAAACTAACATGGTGTCAGTATTAATTGAATGCATAGTGATAATGAGACTGAATTTAAAGAAGCTAGAGTGGATAGACATTGTGATGGAGTGGGCATCTGAAGGAATAGTAGACCCCCAATTTTAAGGATTTCTTTTAAAATTAAAGGTTAATTTCCTTTTAAATGCTGAGTCAGATGGATCAACACAACACACACAAACATCAAATTTTAATTTCCTTCAAATTAAAATTAAACAAAATTAAAAGAGACATTAAATTAAACAATAAATAAATTTTAACTTAAAAAATTTAATCAATCTAAGTCCTAAAAATTTTCCTAACAAGAATAATGCATTGTTATATTTAGGCCAAACCGAATATTATCAAATTAAAATTAACGACTTGAATTAAATTAATTAATTTTAGCACCAAATTAACCATGAGAAGTGATTTAAACCGTATTTTATCTTTTAGTCCTAAGCATGCATCTAAGTGATATAGCATGATAAAATAAATCACAAGCCACTACAAGTCGATGTACGAGGAAAACCCAAATGGAAAAATCCTCGGACGACCCTAGCCTTAAGTCCACTAAGTATGGATTTAAGATTATAAGATAGATGACTTACTACAGACCACTCGATTCCGTCCAAGCCTCGATGCGTATTCTTGTAACTACCTCCGCCTAGTCGACAAACATGAACTCCTCCACGATCTCGGAATCCGCCGATGAGGCTTTTGGTCTCCGTCACCCTCACTCAAAGACTTTCTTTAAGTCGGTACGCCACAACACACAAATCTTCTTCTTTATGGGATGTAAAAGCAAACCCAAACAACTTTTCAAATGGTAGACTAGAACCCGATGCCAAACACTCTCCAAGAACAATGTATATATATGAAAGCTAGGAATTAAAGTAAGATATGGGTGTATGTGTTTCAATAATTAATCATTTTGTAATCAAACACAAATAAAAAAAACTTCTTCACTCAAGTATATTTCTCTCTTTCTCTCTTGGAGGGAATAAAGGTTCTGTCCAAAAATATGTTTCTCGCAGTTAGTTATGCATAAAAAAATAGAGGGAACACAATCTGGCAAGTGGGAAGTTATTAAAAAAACTATCAGAAAACTGCCCAGATCATTCGAACAACTATGTTCAAACGAAACTTGTAATGATAATTCAGCACAAGAAAGCAAATTCTCGTTTGAAATATCGCTCGAACGACATTGACTCTCGTTCGAACAAGATCCAAGGTCATTCGAACAACCTTTCAAATGAGATTTCAGACTAAGATTGTAGATAATTTCGATACGAATGCGTGGCCTCCAGTTTCATATTTTTCTGATGTTTTTTTGGATTTGATATGATTTTTCTACGAAAAGGTGTCCGAGAACAAAATCTTTAGAACAATGAATTTAAAAAAAAATTAACAAAAACATACTAACACCCAAAATAAATTTCCAAGCTCATATATATATATATATATGTATGTATGTGTGTGTGTGTGTGTGTGTCGGTGTATATTAATGCATTCATACCTTTAGGAGACATTGGAATCCACATGTTGATGATGTGAAACTTGGCACTAAAATCAGCAATGATGAAGCTTTTAAATTCTGGGCTACTACGTCTTCAACTCCTCAAACACGTCATAGGCTTGATACAGAAAACTTCTATCCTATGACTCAAATCATTTTGTCCGGAATTGATCCAACACTACATAGGACTCA
Source organism: Sambucus nigra (assembly GCA_949130495.1). Lineage (NCBI taxonomy): Eukaryota > Viridiplantae > Streptophyta > Magnoliopsida > Dipsacales > Adoxaceae > Sambucus > Sambucus nigra. The sequence continues at coordinate 371,602,053 of OX422212.1, forward strand.
ATTGGAAATTAGTGTCCTTACAAATCTCCCCTGTTGGCTATTCCGGGAGAAAATCAAACCAAAAATCCTAAAGGGCGGTCAAGCTCATCTAGACAAACATCCCACCTAAAAAGAAAAAAAATTACAGATGCTAACTTGACCCAAGGATGAAATGCTTTGCCGATATAAAGATGCTGCTAGAATAAATTCCCGCACACTAAAGCAAACCATTAAATGCATAGGCAATATCAAAATATTAAATGCAATTAAAATAAATACTCTTGCTAAATTAACTCTCTCCATTTATCAAATAATGGCCTACTTAAAGGTGACATCTCCCCCTGATATAAATCTCCTAAACTAAAGGTTTAGATACCTCCTCTCCCCCTTTTTATTCAGGAATAGACAAAGGATAAAGAATTAAAATATTACTTATTTCTCCCTCTAATTAAAGCAATGCCATTTCCCCCCTCAAATCGAAACAAGGGATACAAAATATGGGAAAACAAGTAAAACATGATGGTGCATAAAGTGATAGGAACATTTAAGCATATGGGCAACAATAGAAAGTGACTAATCCCCAACAAGGTTAAAGGATATCCACTAATGATGCGATAACTAAAAATGATACCAACTAAAATGAATTCAACATAAGCATGAGATATCAACCAAAATTCTCAACAAGATAGATACCAATTATGAATTTAAAAGCATAAAAGGATTAGCTAACATGGCAAAGACTCAAAAGAAATAACATATCGTATATATGAATACACAATAGATAAAAAATAAGCATAATTACACATATAGATATAAGCGCAGAAATGACACAAAATAAAATAACATGAGTTTTCCACACTCTTGTAGCATAAATGTGTCACATGGAAACGAAAGTGAAGGGGTGTGAACAAGATACCAATGAACTAAAACCCAATCACTTAAACATGTTCACGAAGTTATCATTTGATTGCAAAACTTTATCAACTCGGATTTAGCCTTATGTGACAAGATAAATTAAACTCCATGAACAAACAAGCACAATCCATACAAACCTAGCATATTAATGATTCTACAGACAAACAGAGTCATGACAAGATAATGCAACTAGAATACAAATTCATTGTGCAAAACCATTGATATACCTTCCAAACTCCCTCAAAATATGCATATAATACTTTTGAATGAATATAACTAACGAAATAAAATAGGCCTTGGAAAATATTTTTCTTTTAATGCCATAGTTTTGTTTTAGGCCTTCGTACCATGTATTTCTTTTACGTCTATTCCAAATTGTGGCTTACTCACAACGGATAATTTTTCCTTTCGGAGCCCTTCCCCATGCACATTCATATATCAATTTTTTTCACACAAATCTCACGTGCAAACGGACTTAACACTCACAAATCCTCGTAGGTCACAAGATATGTAGATGACTAGATTGGCAGGAGAAAACCTCACAAACCTCAAGTATACATGTGAAGTTAAAATTTCGAAAGAGCTCGTGCATGTGTCTGAGAAGGAATATAACAATTGAATCCATTAAGAAAGTCAAACTTAAACTACTCCATGTAACCATGACAAAGAACATTTTATGTATTAAAAATTTTAACCAAACGTTCTAGCCACATGGAAGCGAAAAGAAGGATTCAACACAAACGTATGCCACAAAAGATTTGACAAACGAAAATACAAAAAAAAAAAATCTTTTTGAGTTTTTGAAATTTTTAACCAAACATACAAAGAAAATTACTCAAAAGACAAACAAAAATCATTTTTTACTTTTCATTTAGCCAAAAATTACTCATAAGGTAAAGCACAAATGTTAAATAAAATATTTTTGTATTTTTCATTTAATGCAAACAAAAATGAAGAGAATATAATACAAAAGATATGCATAATTCATAATTCTGGCATGAATAAGCATGGATTATACACTAAATAATAACAAATAAAACATACAACTAGTAAAGAATATATCATGAAGCACATAGGCTAGAGTAGGCAAAATAATTCTAACCCATTCAACCTTTAGATTTTCTAAGGGAGGAAGCACGTGGAAGCAAATGAGAATCAAAAATCATATTTTGTAAAGCTACCAAGTCGGATCTCCTAACCCAAACTAGTGAAGAGTGAAAATCTCGGGATTTGGGGATCTTAGCTACCTCGGTTACCTTACACTTAAATTTCTAAGAAATTCTTTAAGATCAAAACAAAACTTCCTAAGACGACCTTTTCGACCATAATGTGATCAGGTAAAGACACGTCGAAAAGTAGTACCTAAGGATTGACCTCTAGAAGTGTTCCTAGGTTATTCTACCAAAAAATTGGTTTAGTCTTGTTATTGGAATCATTACAGGAATCGAAGCCTAAACCACAATGGGACACCTCGCTTAAAATAATAATGGGTGGCCAGCCCTATACTAAAATAATCATGAATCTCAAGTGCATCGTTCTCAACATCTACCGACGATACATAAATAAACACAGTTAACTACCCAAAACAAAAAAAAAAGAGGGTGCCAAAAAAAATTAAAACATACAAGGCAATAACCAACCCACAACAAAGTAACTACTGAACATGATAAAGAGCACACACACGCTAATAAAAAAAGACTAATACAATAGAATAATAAAATGTTCAAAATAAAATACCCGAATATGCTGTTGGGTCACAGACAATACAACAGTCTAACAAAAGAAATATGAACAAAATGCTACAACTATAACTCTTGGGTGTAAACCCGATATACAGATTGAATCCTAATCTAGATACACAAAGATAGGAAACGACTAATCAAAATTTTGCAATAGTCTGCATCTGCTATGGCTCCATGAATACTCTGGATAGAAAACACCAATGGCATCCTTGCGGCGAAACACCTAATATAATACAATATATATAGCAAGAAGAAAATATAAACGGGTCACAGCCCGAGGTGTGAAAATAGTTTTAGCAAGTGCATTAAAATGTATAATAATTATAAATGCATTATAACATGATTAAAGTGGAGTCGCACTCTCACGAAAGTTCCACTCATCTCTCAACTAAAGCGTGCACCTAAACGTATTCACCTGATCCTCAAATATCTGCCCAACACTATCTGGGGGTAAAATAATCTATCCTACACTTATAATTTATACTCATATAAACTTACCTCTAAAACCTAATCATTAACTTCTAATTCTACCATAACTCCCAAATGTGCGTCACTTACATAGAATGTAATTATACATATACGTATTCTTTTCCTAAAATTTATCATATTTTAGCTATTGACATATATGAGGTAGTAGCATAGAATGATAAGGACTAAACTTCTCCCAGTTCTCAATACTTCACTGTGTTTCATGCGTGAGAATCCTCGTAAGCGAAATCCAAACAAGGAACCCCCGATACACTACTCCTTGACAGCATTGATCATCGAGATTCATTATGCCCTCAATGCATGATGCATATAACCCAAAAAACTGAATTAATATATATTTATTAAAATATTTCCAACTCTCAACAGTGTACGGTGTTTCGTCTGTGGGATGTCTCGCAAAGCGAAATCCAAACAAGGAACCCCCTCCTTTACAATGTTGGTCATTGGGATCCATTATTCTCTCGGTGCCCAACATAATATATACTCATCATATTCACTTTCATCTTCCCTTTAATATATTCATCACAATTTAGATCGAATAAAACCTCCCGGATTGAGATTCAAGCATTATTCTTATGTCTCTTTACATTAAAGACAGATATATGATAGCTTATAATCATATATAAATAATATACTATTCACAAAAGTATAATAATAACCATCTAAGCGAGCTATAACTCGAGGACGCAGTTTCTCAATGCTATCATCTACCAGGGAATCGCTCACATATCATCCTGGTTACGAACGGTCGGAATCTCACATCGCCTTGGTAAAAACAAAACCATAACGTCTGGGAAGCGGCCATAGTTTCTCCCTAGAAATGAGATGAAACATACGCACCACGTATCACCCCTAATAAAAATCACACAATAATAATGGACTCTATGATCTAGGCACTATACGCCACACCCTGCTTCTCAAGCCAGGGGCCTCATCCACATCGCGCAACTTCCCATGATATCATAGAGGGGGTATGCTTCACATAAATATATATATCATGCACACTAGACACACATATACCATCACATCATATAAATGTATACCATCACACAAGGTATATATATTTCATGCCATATAAATATACATAATCTTATTACGCTTGTATGCGTAAATGAAACAATTTTATTTATATAAATATATTTATTACGCTCGATATACTAACCGTTGCTAACTAGCACACTTTCTCACTTTATATAAACGATACAATTTCTCACTTGAAACTCACCCATCACTTCTATCATTATGATTTATCTCCCAATTCAACAAACATTAAGGAGACTCTCTATATCCATATTCATATCGATCAACAATGAAAAGTGCGAATAACGATGGTGTGATAATTAATTAAATTAAATTCACAAGTTTCCAAGAACCCTTATTTAATTAGAGTCTCTTTTAAATCAAATAAATACAGCCCGTAAACATGCATCTAAATCAACCCATCAGAAATAAAGCATGCAATACAGTAAATATGCCGAGACACATATTTCAGGAAAAAAACCCTTTTGGGTAAAACCTTTATTTCACTATGAATATATAAATCGCAACTTACAATTACATAAAGAAATCTGCAATGGATCAACGCGCAGCCAACCCATAAAGACACGTAGTCGTGAACTCAACAAGAGAATACATGCAACACTCTTCAAGGACTCGCAGCCCAAACAACAAAGGAAGAACCGTAGGTCTCCTCAATTGCACGAAGTCCTCGGTTGCAAAGATCACCCCACAAAGGTTGAACAATAGCAACGCTTGTGTTCTAGGGTTCCAAAAGATTCACAAAAGTAATTGGGATTTTTGTGTGTGAATCAAAAAGATGTTTGGCACATCAAAAATTGAAGTCTTGTTGTGTTTGAAATCTTAGAAACGTTTTCTCAAAGACTTAGAAAAATACACCACCGAACAAGGAATATATATAGGAAATATGAATCGGTGGTAAAAAAACTCACGGATCTGTGCGAAATTATCCAAAGAGGATTGGTCCGTTTTGGAGGCGGATCGGTCTAACCTCGGACCGGTTCGTTTTTAAAAGTGGCTTCAACGATTTGCATTCGATCCGGGGTATACTGGTTCTATGCACAGCGAATCGGTCCGGTATAGAGGCGGACCGGTCCGATTTACTAGAAAATAAATAAAAAAAATTTAAAAGCCTCTTTTTGTTCGAAAAAACTTACTTCTTATTTTTATAAAAAATCATTTTATAAAAATATCCCAATACTAAGTATGAACTTTATGGTACTTAAAAACAAAACATTACCAAGTTCATTTTCGCAGAGGTTATGATGTTGAAGATGCTTTGATATTCGGATCCGTTGTTGTAGATGCGATCTTGAATTTCTTCAACGGTGTAACGACGTACGACATACATATTGACAATGGACAAAAATGTTCTTACAAACAATCATTATTCCTCAAATATTAACCTCAACACTAGGAGGATTTTCCACTAAATAGATACGATAACATAAATTCACACTCTCTCGAAATTAATAACTAAAACCCCAACATTTACCTTCAATCATCTATTAATTCGACTCTCAAATTTCTTAATGAGAGAGGAAATACTCACTTAATTTCATTATGATATAAACCCCAAACATCTCCTCACTTTTCTACAGTCATTAATCCCCTTATGAAATCATTTCATCCTATATGATACAATAATTAAGAAGGTCCATTAATATAAACCCAAAGGAAAGGGGATAAACTTGAATTCCCAAACTTGAGCCAAAAATAGAGGACCGGTCGACCGGTCCCCTAACCGCGGTCGACCGCGATTTGCCATTATGCCTAACATCGAAGGCAATATGCTCTTCCCTTGAGGCGCGGTCGACTGGCCCCCATGCCGCGGTCGACCGGCCTTATCAGTAACCTCGGTCAAACTCCATTTTTACTAAGCTCCAACTTTCCAAAAGCTCTGAAATATCTACTACAAACCCCAAATCTTCAACCCAAACATATTCATAACATTAAAACTCATCAAATGTATAAACCCCACTAATTTACAACCTCAAATTTATCATAAACACATCAACTATAAGATTTAACCCAAAAATCTAGGTTTTAACATTTTATCCCCAAACCCACAATTTTATCCACAAATCATGAAATAAAAGACACACAAGAATTATTTAGCAAGTTTAATCACTTGACTCAAAGTTGTATAGTCCGGATCTTCCTCAAAATCGTGGATTTGTCGGAACTCTTAAACTTTTCTCCTCTTTTCTCTCTTCCTTTATTCTTCTCTCTCTTTCTCTCTTTATTTCTAGGGCTTTCTCTTTCTCTCAAATGAGAATGGCTTCTCACGTAGGCTTTTAAGCCTTATCTCCCAAGATACACAACTTTAAATGATAATACACACTTTAAATGACTCGGTTACTCTAATTTGAGCTAAACGGACTTAAAATATTTCGGGACCCAAATAAGACCCAAGTACAATCATTTCGACTATCTCGACCCATTTCGGAATCAACCGCACACTCAGAATCATCATTCGAATTAATTTCTAACTTCCTCAAAATTTGACCTCAAGTGACAATTTAATAATTATCCCATTAAAAATAATATTTATTTCTCCCAAAATAATTAATTTATTGTCCCAAAATCTCGGGGTATTACAGACTTCCCCACTTACAAGAATTTCGCCCTCGAAATTAATCTTAGCCTAATACTCCAAATCTCAACTAGTTTCTACGACACTTATCCTCACGAACACTATAACTATTCCTCCCTCTTATCACGAGGAATCATTTTTTTAAATCAAATCTACCACCTAGGGAGCCCATACACCCTTTATTCGAGCATTACTCGTAAAAATATAATTAGGCTTCACATAGCCTCAAATAGTATAATAACTCGAAATAAATTTAAATCATACTAAATTACTAATAATATAAAAAATTTGAAATGTCCAAAGATGTAACACCTCTCAAATCCTGACATTCGCTACCTTCATACGAGGGAGGTCTTGCAAGAGAAATCCAAGCAAAGAACCCTCCCAATACACTACTATGTAGCTATGTCGGGGATTCAGATTAGTTAAGTCGGGATTAGAGTTTAAAAATATTTTTGTGTAAATCAGTTTTGATATTGCCCAAAGGCCTATAATTTTTTTTCCTGAAAATAGTTTATTTAAAAATAGTTTGTCTTTCGACATTCAAATAAAGTACCTTATGCCCAAGACACAAGGTGCTAACAATAACCACATTCTTAATAACATATAGTTCTCAAAATTAGAATAACTACGAGTTAAAATCTCTCATTCAACAATAATCCATTAATCTTCGAATCTTTTCAGTAACAATAATTTCTCACAACATAATAAAATATTGTCATTCACTAGGCTTTTCCATAACTGGAATATAACGAATATATAAGTCTATCACGACTCTAAAATAATTATCTCTGCCATCACTACTCAACACATTTCAACAATTCTTACATTCACAACAAAATTATAGCTCTCTACTAGCACAACATAACAATATATTCTCCCAAAAGATAATCATGTAAGAGGCCCACTTGCTCACTTCTCCCTCCCGGGTCATTCCATACATAATAGGGTTATAGCACTAACCACTCATTTCAATCTCACATACGATACTCCCAAAGCCTCATATAGCATAATCCTAGTCACAGAGAAAAATAATTTACATCATACCTCTCTAGTCCGACTGTATCTCTTCATGAAAGGGTTCCCACTCAAAGTCCCCCAGCCTAAAATGGCCTTGAACATGTTGTAGGGGTTTCACATCCAAAACTTCCTAAAAACATGGTCCTCTACCTCTTTCAGGACAATCTCTTTTCTTATGACCTAATTCCTTATAAAAGAAACATCTACTAGCAAATCCTCTTTGCTCATCCTGAGGAACAAAACGTTATTGGGACCCTCAAAAATCCTATTCATACACTTTTGCTCTACTAGCATTCTTATCTCCAAACTTACTAGATGAACCAGAATCTCCAAAGTTCTTGCCCCCTTGTGAACGAAGATGATACTCATGACACTGTAACAGTGCCACATTCACTACCTCGACGAAAGTCACTAACGCTGGGTGCCCTAACAAATGCTACCGAATTCTCCAATCTAAACCTCCAATGAACTTAGATATACGCTTCTCCTCTGTATTTACCTCATCGGGCACTAAATTATCCAATCGAGTAAATTCTTCTTCGTACTCGGCCACCATTCGATCACCTTGAAACGCATCCATTAAATTCATCCTTATCTCTCTCTGGATTGTGGAAGGAAAATACTTTCGGTCAAAGAGTTCCCAAAAATTTGATATGGGCAATATATCCCTCTGTTTCGATGTGGTGACAGACTCCCACCAATGGAGAGTTATTCCCATTAACTTAAAGGTGGCGAGAAATTGCTTCTTCACCTCACTACATTCGACTATACGAAGGTGCCTCTGTATACTATTCTTCCATCGACTTGCAACCATCGCATCGGCTCCTCCTAAAAATTTGGGAGGATGCCCCTTCCTAAAATCTTCCTGTAATCTTTCCCACGTAGACAACCCTGAGTGGGATTGGGCTGCTTAAACTACAGGTTGCTATGCCATCACAGAATTAGCAGCAGTTACTTCTTGTTCCATAATATTGGAAACTTCGATTGTGGTCATAGTCCCTTGAGGCCTTTGTGGTTCCATACTCTCGGACCCTTTATGTGCCCTACTAGAAAGACCACTCTTCAGTGGCATCTGAAATAAGAAAAAGTTCATTAGAATGCCATCCAATTGTTTTCCCATCGTAGAAGAACATATAGACGTGCGAACACAATAGTCCTAATAATAGGGCTCTACATCAAGAATGCTTATGGAAGAACGCAGAAAACCCACACAGATGCTAAAGACACTAGAACCTGATGCTCTGATACCACCTGTGACACCCCGCTTATAATAATAACGGGTGGCCAGCCCTATACTAAAATAATCAGGAATCTCAAGTGGATCATTCTCAGCATCTACTGATGATATATAAATAAACACAGCGATCTACCCAAAACAACAAAAAGAGGGTGCCAAAAAAAATTTAAAACATACAAGGCAATAACTAACCCACAACAGAACAACTACTAGACATGATAAAAATCACACACATGCTAATAAAAAAGACTAATATAAGAATAGAATAAAATGCACAAAATAAAATACCCGAATATGCTGTCGGGTCATAGACAATACAATAGTCTAAGAAAAGAAATATGAACAAAATGCTACAACTATAAATCTTGGGTGTAAACCTAATATACATACTGAATCCTAATCTAGATACACAAAGATAGGAAACGACTAAATTCAAATTCTGTAAGAGTTTGCATCTGTAACGGCTCCATGAATACTCTGGATACAAAATATCAATGGCGTCCTTGAGGCGAAACACCTAATATAATACAATATATATAGCAAGAAGAAAAAATAAACGGGTCAGAGCCTAAGGTGTGAAAACAGTTTTATTAGGTTCATTAAAATGCATAATAATTATATATGCATTATAACATGATTAAAGTGGAGTCTCACTCTCCAAAGCATTCCACTCACCTCTCAACTAAAGCGCGCACCTAAACGTATGCACCTGATCCTCAAATATCTGCCCAACACTATCTAGGGGTAAAATAATCTATCCTACACCCAAAATTTATACTCATATAAACTTCCCTCTAAAACCTAATCATTAACTTTCAATTCTACCTTAACTCCCAAATGTGCGTCACTTACTTAGAATATAATTATACATATACATATTCTCTTGCTAGAATTTCTCATATTCTAGCTATTGACATATATGAGTTAGTAGCGTCGAATGCTAAGGACTAAACTTCTCCCAATTCTCAATACTTCACGGTGTTTCGTGCGTGAGAATCCTCGCAAGCGAAATCCAAACAAGGAACCCCCGATACACTACTCCTTGACAGTATTAATCATCGAGATTCATTATTCCCTCAATGCATGATGCATATAACCCCAAATACTGAATTAATATATATTAATTAAACTATTACCAACTCTGAACAGTGTACGACATTTCGTGTGTGGGATGTATCGCCAAGCGAAATCCAAACATGGAACCCCCCGATACACCACTCCTTGACAATGTTGGTCGTTGGGGTCCATTGTGTTATCGGTTCCCAACATAATATATAGTCATCATATTCACTTTCATCTTCACTTTAATATATTCATCACAATTTAGTCCGAATAAAATCTCCCGGAATGAGATTCAAGCATTATTCTTATGTCTCTTTACATTAGAGACAAATATATGATAGCTTATAATCATATATAAATAATATACTAATCACACAAGTATAATAATAACCATCCAACCGAGCTATAACTCAAGGACAAAGTTTCTCAATGCTATCATCTACCAGGGAATCGCTAACATATCATCCTGGGTACCAACGGTCAAAATCTCACATCGCCTTGGTAAAAACAAAATAACAACTTCTGGGAAGTGGCCATAGTTCCTCCCCAGAAATGAGAAGAAACATACCCACCACGTCTCACTCCTAATAAAAATCACACAATAATAATGGACGTTATGACTTGGGGACAATACGCACCCTGCTCCTGAAGCCAGGGCCCTCACACACATCGCACAACTATCCATGATAGCATAGAGGGGGTATACTTCACATAAATATATATATCATGCACACTAGACATACATATACCATCACATCATATAAATGTATACCATCACAAAAGGTATATATATTTCACTCCATATAAATATACATACTCTTATTACGCCCGTATGCATAAATGAAACAATTTTATTTATATAAGTATATTTATTTCGCTCGATATACTAACTGTTGCTAACTAGCACACTTTCTTACTTTATTAAACGTATAGGGAATATCAAAATATTAAATGCAATTAAACTAAATACTCCCCCGAAATTAATTATCTCCCTTTATCAAATAATGACCTACTTAAACGTGTCGTCTCCCCCTAAGATAGATCTCCTAAACTAAAGGTTTAGATATCCTCTCTCCCCCTTTTTATTCAGGAATAGACAAAGCATAAAGAATTAAAACATTACTTATTTTTCCCTCTAATTAAAGAAATATCATATTTTCCCCTCTAATCGAAACAAGGGATACAAAATATGGGAAAAGAGGTAAAACATCATGATACATAAAGTGATAGGAACATTTAAGCATATGGGAAATAATAGAAAATGACTAATCCACAACAAGGTCAAAGGATATCCACTAATGATGCGATAACTAAAAATGATACCAACTAATATGTATTCAACATAATCATGAGATATTAACTAAAATTCGCAACAAGGTAGATACCAATTATGAATTTAAAAGCATAAAAGGATTAGGTAACATGGCAAAGACTCAAAACAAACAACAAAAAGGATATATGAATACACAACAGATACAAAATGAGCATAAATACACATATATAGATATAAACACACAAATGACACAAAATGAAATAACATGAGTTTTCCACACTCATATAGCATAAATATTTCACATGGAAATGGAAGTGAAGGAGTGTGAACAAGATACTAATGAACTAAAACCCAATCACTTAACCATGTTCACGGAGTTCTCATTTCATTGCAAAACTTTATCAACTCAAATTTATCCTTACGTAACAAGATAAATTGAACTCTATGAACAAACAAGCACAATTCATACAAGCCAAGCGTATTGATGATTCTAGAAATCAATAGAGTCATGACAAGATAGCGTAACTAGGATACAAAGTTATTGTGCAAAACCGTTGATATACCATCCGAACTCCCTTAAAATATGCATAAAACACTTTTGAATGAATATACCAAACTAAATAAAATAGGCCTTGGAAAATATTTTTCTTTTAATGTCATATCTTTGTTTGAGGCCTTTGGACCATGTATTTCTTTTCGGTCCATTCCAAACGGTGGCTTACTCATAAAGGATAATTTTTCCTTTCAGATCCCTTTAGCGTGCACATTCATATATTAAAAAAAATCACACAAATATCACATGCAGCAGATTTAACATGCACAAATCATCCTAGGTCACAAGATATGTAGATGACTAGATTGGTAGGGGAACAGCTCACAAAGCTAAAATATACATGTGAAGTTAAAATTTCAAAAGATCTCGTGCATGTGTGTGAGAAGGCATATAACAAGTGAATCCATTAAGAAAGCCAAACTTAAACTACTCCATGTAACCATGACAAAGAGCATTTTAAGGTTTGAAAATTTTAACCAAACGTTCTAGCCACATGGAAGCGCAAAGAATGATTCATTACAAACTTATGCCAAAAAAGAATATATCATAAAGCACATAAGCTAGAGTACGCAAAACAATGTTAACACATTCATACTTTAGATTTTGTAAAGGAGGAAGCGTGTGGAAGAAGATGAGAATAGAAAATCCTATTTTATAAATCTACCAAGTCGAATCTCCTAACCCAAACTAGTGAAGAGTGACAATCTCAGGATTTGGGGATCTTAGCTACCTCGGTTACCTTACACTTGGATTTACTAGAAAATATTTTAAGATCAAAACAAAACTTACTCATATGACCTTTTCGAGCACTATGTGAGCAAGTAAAGACATGTCCAAAAGTAGTAACTAAGGATTGACCTCTAGAAGTATTCCTAGGTGATTCTCTCAAAAAATTTGTTTTGGCTTTATTATTGGAATCATTGCAAGAATCGAAGCCTAAACCATAAGTGTCAGTTTTGACTTGGACGGTTCCTAATATTTTATCTAATTTAGTGGACCTACATTCCTAATCAAATTTGACCTCACTAGAGTCTCTTAATTTTTCTTCCAACCCTAAAATTCTAGACTCTAGAAAAACATTAACCTTTTCAAACATAAGAAGCTCATTTTTCATAGATTTCATCAACCCTCTAATGCTATCTCTTTCGCCTTCAACATATTCAAGCTTCTCTCAAAGAGCTCTCTCACATGTCCTAAAGTCTTCCACTAACGCATTCTCATCAATGACCTTGGCACGCTCTCTTAAACTAGCTTCTAACTTCAAATTTTATCTTTCTAATTTAATATATTCTTCATATAATTCTCCAAATACCAATTGAAGTTCACTCTCATCAACCCATTCATCACTTTCACGTTCTCTCTCTTCTCCACTCTCAAACATCATCTTTTGGGGAATCACAACAAAGGCCTCAGAAGAGTCATGTACATGTATATCTTCACGGAAAGATTCACTATTGGTGCTCCCATGACTTGACACGAACACGATAAAGTTGTGCTCAATGGAGGAACCAGGTCTCTCTTCCTTTTCACTATCATCACTAAGGGTGGGATTATAGGAAATTGGTTGTTAGCATTATCTCCTTAGTTTAGTGGGCACTCTCTCACCCTATGGCCATAACCGTCACAACCATAGCACCTATTTGACTCTTCCCTATTAATATTTTCATTATAAGTTTTAGGGATCTTTTCGGCTTTTTCATGCTTAGCTTTTTTTAATTTGTTATAATTATTTTTACACTTATCTTTATTAAATTTAAGAAATTTTCAAAATTTTCTCGCAAACATAGCCATGTTCTTCGAGTCACTATCACTTTCATCAATCACAAATTGTTTTTCCTCCTTATGGGCTTTCAAAGCAATGCCCTTATCTATTTTCTTTTCATTTTTGGAGGGGAACATATCTAGCTCATAGGTTTGCAAATCACCTACTAAATACTCAAGTTTGGTAGAGTGCAAGGTGGGTAAAGAAGTTCAAACAGTCACTTTAGGGATAAACCTATCGGGTAAGGACTTGAAAATTTTCTTTACTACACGGTCGTCGGGTATTTTCTCTCCCAAATTAAACAGTGAATTAACTATATCGGAAAACCTAGTATAAAATTCATTAAAGGTTTAATTTTCAACCATTTTGACGGTTTCAAATTGAGTGGTGAGGGTTTGGAGTTTAGAATCCTTAACGACACTAGTTACCTCATGAGTGAGTTTAAATATATCCCATGCTTCGTTAGCGGTTTCACAAGTCATGATACGATGGAATTCATCTTGTTTAACTGCACTAAACAAGACATTTAATCCCGGGGGATTAAAATTGGATTGTTTAAATTGAATCTCACTCCATCTATCTACAAGTTTGAGTATACGCTCATTTCTACCAATCATGTGGGTGGGGACCACCCATTAACAATTGATAACTAAACCCTCTCGTCTATGGACTTTAGTGTCGATTTCATACGCGCTTTACAATACGCTTAATTGGAACCATCGAAAACAGGAAATTTTGAAAGAGGGGAAAATTCCATTTTTAAACAAAATGCAATAAAGGACCTTAATGCAATAAATTAGCTCTTCGGCTCTGAATCAAATTTGTAGGAATAGTAGACCCCCAATTTTAAGGTTTTATTTTAAAATTAAATATCCTTTTAAGTGCGGAATAGGATGGATCAACACAACACACACAAACATCAAATTTTAATTTCTTTCAAATTAAAATTAAACTCAATGAAAAGACATTAAATTAGACAATAAATAAATATTCACATAAACAAATTTAATCAATCCAAGTCCTAGAAATTTACCTAACAAGATTAATGCATTTTGCTATTTAGGCCAAACCAAATTTTATGAAATTAAAATTAATGAGTTGAATTAAATTAATTAAACATTATCCAAATTAATTTTTGCACCAAATTAAGCATGAGAAGTGATATAAACCATATTTTATCTTTTAGTCCTAAGCATGCATCTAGGTGATATAGCATGATAAAATAAATCACAAACCACTATGCGCCGATGTACGAGGAAAACCCAAATGGGAAAAACCTCGAACGACCCTAGCCTTTAGTCCACTAAGTATGGATTTATGATTACAAGATAGATTACTTACTACACACGACTCAATTCCATTCAAGATTTGACGCGTCTTCTTGTAAGTACATCCGCCTTGTCGATAACCATGAACTCCTCCACGGTTCGAAATTCACCGATGAGGTTGTTGTTCTCTGTTACCCTCACCCGAATCCTTTCTTCAAGTGGATACGCCACAGCACGCAAATTTTCTTCTTTACGAGATGTAGAAGCAAATCCAAACCACTCTTCAAATGGTAGAGTAGAACCTGCCGCCAAACACTCACCAAGCACAATGTATAAATATGAAAGCTTGGAATTAAACTAAGATATGGGTTTTTGTATTATCAAGAATTAATCATTTTGAAATCAAACACAAATAGGCTCCAAATTTTAAGAATCGCTTCTTTAAAATATAAATTTCCTTAAAGTGCGAAATATGATGGTTCACCAAAGCACACACGACCAAATCTTTTTTAATTTCTTTCAAATTCAAATTAAACTCAACTAAAGTGAAATAAGATTAATCCAACTTAAATATTCACTTAAACAAATTAATTCAACCCAAGCACTAAAACTTTTCCTAACATGATTAATTCATTTTTCTATATAGGTCAAACAAAATTTTATCAAATTAAAATTAATGACTTGAATTAAATTAATTAAACATTACCCAAATTAATTTTAGCACCAAATTAAGCGTGAGAAGTTATTTAAACCATATTTTATCTTTTAGTACTAAGCATGCATCTAGATGATATAGCATGATAAAATAAATCACAAACCACTACACGCCGATGTACGAGAAAAATCCAAATGGAAAAAATCTCAAACGGCCCTAGGCTTAAGTCCACTAAGTATGGATTTGTGATTACAAGACAGATTACTTACTACACACGACCTGATTCTGTCCATTCCTTGACATGTGTTCTTTTAACTACCTCCGCCTAGTCGACAATCATGAACTCCTTCACGGTCTCGGAATCCACCGATCAGTCTTTTGGTCTCCTTTACCCTCACACGGAGCATTTCTTTTAGTTGGAACACCGCAACAACAAATTTTCTTCTTTATCGGATATAGAAGCAAACCCAAACAAACACTTCAAATGGTAGAGTAGAACTTGGTGCCAAACAACTCTCCAAGCACAATGTATATATATGAAAGCTTGGAATTAAACTACGATATGGGTGTGTGTGTTTTCCAGAATTAATCATTTTGGAATTAAAACACAAAAGGAACTTTTTCAAAACAAACACAGTAAGAAAATTCTCATTCGTTTGAACGAGATCCAAGGTCGTTCTAATAACCTTTCAAATGAGATTTCAGGCCATGATTGTAGATAATTTTGATACGAACGCGTGGCCGCCAGTTTTTTATTTTTCTGATTTGTTTTTGGATTTAATATGATTTTTCTACGGAAAGGTGTCCGAGAACAAAAATCAGCATGTTGATGTTGATGACATGAAACTTGGCACTAAAATCATACCTTTAGGAGACATTAGAATCTACATGTTGATGACATGAAACTTGGCACTAAAATCAGCAATGATGAAGCTTTTAAATTCTGGGCCGCTACGTCTTGAACTCCTCAAACGCGTCATAGGCTTGATAGGGAAAACTTTTATTCTATGACTCAAATCATTTTTTTCGGAATTGAGCCAACACTACATAAGAATCAAATGGAAATTTGTGTTCTTATTGCATCAAACAATAGTTTTGTCTGTTCATACTCCTCAACGAAATAGGATTATTGAGAGGAAGAATTGGAGGATTTAAGAAATGGGTGGATCTATGTGTCTAGGGAGAAACGTGCCTAGAATTTTTTAGCAAAGGTGGTTAATATCGCATTCTATATGGTGAATAGGGTATATCTTCATAGACACGCATGAGTTGTTAATAGCGAAAAAAAACTTATCATGTTTTTGAGTTTTGGGGAGTCCTTGCTACATTTTGAGAGATAGAGAACATTTAGTAAAGTTTGACTTCCAGAGCGATGAGGGAATATTTTTAGGTTATTCATCGTCACGTAGGGCTTATAGGGTGTTTAATGTTGCAAACTCTAAGGTTATGTAGTCAATAAACATCACGATTAGACACGATGAATTGTCGACGTTTATTGATCCTGACCTCGAGTGTGAGAAAAATCCACCCTCGGTGATGATCCCATTATTCCTCATACTGACTCGGTGGACCCCGAGCTTGATTTAAAGGATCCACCCTCTTGGGCTTGAAAGGTTCATGACCCCTCTACTACAATTGGTAATCCCACACTAGGTGTCAAGACTCTCTCTCAACTTAAGAATAATGTTAGATACTTTTGCTACATATGCTTAGTCGAGCCCATGAATGTGAAAGAAGAAATCAAGAACGAGCATTGGGTATCTGGTATGCAACATGGGTTTATTCAGTTTTGTAAGAATGGTATTTATAAGATAATCCCTTGACCTGGAGAGACAAATGTGATTGATACCAAGTTGATTTACAAGAATAAAATGGATTAGAATGGTACTATAGTTTCCAATAAGTCTAGGATGGTTATTAAGAGTGTAAACTTTAATGAGACATTTTCTCCAATTCATAGGATTGAGTCTGTCCACTAACTACTCGCCATAGAATATTATCTAAGCTTCAAGTTATATCAAATGAATGTCAATAATGCCTTAACTAATGGCATTCTATAGGAGGAAGTTCATGTAGAACAACCAAAAGGGTTCGAAGACCCAAAGCACCTAAGACACATTTTTTTGTTTAAGAAGGACTTGTATGGCTTGATGTAATAACCCCGTGCTTTGTATGAGTCGATCACTTCTTATCTCTTAGCTCATGGGTTCAAGAGGTGAGTAAATGATAAGACCTTGCTTGTGAGGAGATAGAGTGGTGTGATCTTAGCTGCCCAAGTATATGTGGATGACATAGTATTTGGATCGACGTGTTCTTGAAATTCTCACACTCTTGGGGAGGAAATTAGGAGCGAGTTTGAGATGAGCTTATGTTCATCTTCGGATTACAAATGCGTCAAATTGAGGATGAGATATTCTTATCTTAATCCAAATATGCTAGGGACCTAGTGAAGAAGTTTGGTTTAGACTCCAATAAGCAATCACGCACCCCTTCGAGTACATCGACTAAGCATATCAAATACACTTTAGACAAGGACGTAGAGCACACACTTTATGAGAGCATGATAGGTAGTCTTTTCTACTTCTCCGCTAGTCATCCCGATATTTCCTTTAGCGTTAGAGTTTGTTCACGTTACCAAGAATTCCCAAAAGAGTATCTCTTTCTTGCACTTAAACGTATCATGAAATACGTAAGTGGTACTCTAACCAATAGTATTTAGTATTCCATTGATACCGATGACCATTTGTCCGCCTATTTGGATACTAATTTGGTTATGGATGTTGATGGTTGTTGGAGCACCTTAGGTGGGTGTTTTTACATTGTGAGTGCTTTTGTCTCTTGGTTGAGTAAGATTCAAAACTCCATATCTTCGCCATGGCAGAGGCCGAGTATATAGCCGTTGGGAGTTTTTGTACACAACTCTTATGGATGAAGCAAATGTTGGAAGATTATGGGATTTTTCAAGGCACAATGACTATTTCATGTGATAATATAAGTGTAATTCATATATCTCGTAATTCGATCTAATATTAAATTGCAAAAAACATTAGGATATGAGAGAATTTCATTTGTAATCTCATTGAGGAGAAATTTATTTCCTTGATCTCTATGAGAACCAAACACCAATTAGCCAATATTTAGATGCACTTAGATTCGATAATCTTAGAAAGTCTTTGAGTTTTTGTTCCGTTGATTGAGTTCAGATAATTTTTCAAGAATATGGTGATTTTCATGTTCATATCATTTGTCCTTATTGCTATATTATTGTAACACCCCGTATTTTTGACGATTTAAATAATTATGTGATTAATTATTATTATGGGAATAAGTGTGCGATTAATTATTGTTGTTGGATTAATTAAATTAAAATGCGAGAAATTAATTTGTTATTAA
Source organism: Sambucus nigra (assembly GCA_949130495.1). Taxonomy (NCBI): domain Eukaryota; kingdom Viridiplantae; phylum Streptophyta; class Magnoliopsida; order Dipsacales; family Adoxaceae; genus Sambucus; species Sambucus nigra. The sequence continues at coordinate 371,621,014 of OX422212.1, forward strand.
TCCGGATTAAAATAATTATTAACTAGCGTGCCAAGGGTTAATATTTATTGTTGAGAACTATTAAATATTATTGTGTGATATGTAATATGGAATAATGATATTTGATAAATTATCGAAAGTGAGAAATACGACAGTTTGGTAATTTAAGTCTGTCACGCGTGTGAGTCGTGTCGGGACAATTGAATGGAATAAAAAGAAAATTTATTTTTAGTAACTCGTATGGTCATTTCGAGTGCACCGTTGAGTCCGTAAGGGTCTAGATAGTCAAAATAGTACATTCGGGTGTTTAGTTTTGGTCCCGGGGCAATTTTAGTCCTAACCGGCTCCCCGAGAGGACATTTTGGTAAATTATATTTTGGGGTTTAATTAATGGACGAAAATTGGGATTTATTATATCAGCCTAGGAAGTCCATTAGGGTTAAGAGGTTATACAAATCAAGAATGACCATGGAGGATGTGAGGGAGAACCAAATTCCAAAAGAGAAGACTCATTTGACATCACCTTGCACAACCGTGACCACCAATGCGTAGATCGAGAAGAGAGGAACGCGCACATACGAACATCACCAACAGACCAGACCATCATATTCGAGGCAAGTGTTTATTACTTGCTTTCTTTTAGCAATAATCATGCTCATGTTAGTCCAGGTGGAATTAATCATGATTTATATGTTAATTGAGTGAAAATTGGAGATTTAAATTATGATTAAGGATTGGTTTAATTAGTGGATGGAATTCCTTCATGTATGTAGAGGATTAAATCATGGAATTTGATTATATATTGATGAACGAATCTGGGTTAATTAGGTTCTTTAATTGGAATTTTGGAAACTAGGGTTCATGTGAATTAATTTGGGGGTTTTATGTAATTATGATGATTCATGACGAATTAAGGATCCTAGGATGATAGAAATGATCTGTAACCTGTTAGGGGTTGATGGGTATTAATGATGAGTTGTTGGGAATCAAATCATAGAGGTTTTTAGGATAAAAAATGGTGAAAAACACTGAAGTTTGGTGAAGAAGATGATCAGTGCAATCTCGCGCAAAGTGGTTCAAACGAGATGGGGATCTCGCGCGAAGTGGTACAAACGACATGCATTCTGGTTTGAACGACATGTCAAAGTGGTTCAAACGACATCTTATTCTGGTTAGAACGACATGTCTTCTGGTTCGAACGACATGTCATTCTGGTTCAAACCACAGGGTGAATTTCTGGGAATTTTCTTAGAGCCCAGTTTGGACTTTATTGGTTTATTGGAGTGAGAGAAACTACCAAATAATTAATTCGAATAAGATGGAATTTTGGGGAAAATTTGTGGGAATTGATACTTAAATTATTTCGGTATAAAGATAATGTACCTTGGAGATTACGAGAGAGATAGTAATCTAATTATTTATACTATACGTAGTAATGAGGTTAAAATACGTATAAAGAGTATATATATGTAGGTTGGAGAAATCCCTATAAATTATAATAGGATGGGTGTATGCCTATTATGTGATATTATAGTTAAGAGCACTAATGAGTGATAACTCGGGGATGCAGAAACTCTATTATTAAGTGTACTAATGGGTGATAACCCGGGGGTACAAAGATGATTATTATTTGGCGCACTAATGGGTGATAACCCGGGGGTGCTGAATTATTATTGATCGGTGCATTAATGGGTGCTAACCCGGGGATGCACGACTTTCTGGAGATATGCACTAATGGGGCTTAGTCGGGAGTGCAGGAGTAGTATATATATTTATGTATAAGGATGATGGTACTATATATATATATATATATATATATATATATATATATATATATATATATATATATATATGGACTTGTGAATATTGCTACTGTGTGAAATTAGTAGACTTGGTAATAATAATAATTGTCACATTGCACCAAGCGGTCTTAACCTAAGGGTGAAGGATTAGTGTATATATATAGGGATAATGAGACTATATATATGTATGAGTGTACGTGGATAACTTTCTACTTTGTGAGACTAGTAGATAAAATGAAAATGAGAAGTAAAATAATCTTAGTGAATAAAAGATTTAACCATTCAAACGGTGAATAATAAAATTTAGTATGTGACATACACTATCGGAATAGTGTATTGTATGGGAGATACATGAATACTACTTGTGAGCATAGTCAGTATTAGTATGGTTTCTGACTAGTTAGACTGGGAGGTATAACTAGGGGGAGATTAGATGTACGTTAGGCGTGCACAATAGACGAGAGGTGAGAAACGCATGTGAGAGTTCGATAACTAACATGCGTATAAGACTTGTTTTAAGAACCAATTTTAAATACTTGCTAAAATATTTTTACACATCGGGATCTAACCCGTTTCTTGTATCTCTTCTCTCTTTTTGCTATATATATGTATTATATTAGGTGCTCAACCACAGGAGTATCAGATTTAGAGATTTGGATTTCTTGACATGCTGCAGCTGTTGTGGAAGCTGTAGGTCCTTGCAGTAGACGCGTCTATCCTTTCCATTCAGTTTCATCTAGACGTCTTGTTTAGGGCATATGTCGCCCACTCCTAGTTCTTTCATCAGAGATATTGTATTTAGTTTATTGTATGGTTTGGGGGAGGTTTTATCCAGTCTTATTTATTGCAGTACTTGATTCATGTTCAGTATTTATTTACATTCCTATGTGTGGTGAATGGTTTACATTTTAAGATGGAAAGAAATGGATTTACTTGGTTTTATTAAATTAGAAATGTTTTGACACCTAGCTTAATTTTATAATAGATGATTAAAATAATAAAAAGTTTTTTCGACAGTGATGTTGAGAATGAACCAACTGAATATCATGTTTTAAATTGGTAGAGGACTGATCACCCTGTATTTAATTGGGCGGGGTGTCACAGGTGGTATCAGAGCATTAGGTTCTAGTGTCGTTAGGATCTGTGCGGTTTATTATGTTTCAGCGTATCGTTCTTTGACGTAGAGCCTTATGATATGATTGTTGTGTTCCCTTACGTATGCGACTTACGTTATCCTGCTACGAATCATAATGGAGGTGACTCATTATACGAAATTTAGTGTGATTCAAACACCGAACATTTTAGAATGACCAGCGAGGGCCATAAGAAGAACTGTGGGAGAAGAAGCTCAACATAAGACATAGAGTAACTGGGGAAGAGTGATCGGGACAAAAATCACCACGAGAATTACTTAAGTAAGAGATAGTAAAATTGTCACTCGGGAACTGTAGGTTCCCAGGACACAGTCATAGATAACGGTGGAGTGATTTCAGGACTACCTAGCATAGTCGATAAAAGGGGAAATCAGAGGGACTCTTTTGAAAACCCATCGGTGAATATGCGAAAAAGAAAATGAGAAATTATAACAGACCAGCGGAGATAGAAAATTTGAAGACAATTGTGTAGAGTGGAGCGTGACGGCACTCATAAGTAAATTTGGAGTTAAAAGCTATAGCTCTTAGGAGCATCGTGTAGTGATTAGAGGCAATCACCATATATAAAGAAGTGTGTTTGAAATTTAGAGAGAAATTTGAGTACGATTTGACTATGAAGTCTTCCATTCGGTGTGGTAACAAAATGTGAGTGAAATTTTGATGTTTAGCACAATGGGTAAGATGGAAAACGATCGTGAGAGAAAGGTTGAATTGCATGATGAACCTCGTGCCTAGTAGAGGGGTATAAATTATCCAAAGGGTCTATACATGATAAAGGACCCATGAGTAGAATACAAGTATGGATGAGAAATCCAGCAAGGATGACTAATACTGATGTCATCAAGGTTATACGGTGACTAGTTCTCGCATTCTTTCCAGAAGAAGCAAGCTAGGAAGGTTAGAGAATCTGTCTGAAGGGCAGAATTGAACATAACGGTGTTAGTGAAACACCACATGGGAGTATACCCGATAGGGAACTCGGTTAAATGATTTAAGTGATTGACTTCAAGAGGATGATGAAGTCAATTAGGCTTTAGAGGCCAACCATAGTTCCGAATAGCTAGCATAGCCAAAGGGACAATGGAAGAATAATAGTGAGTTGAGACTGTCGGTCCGAGAGAAGGACATTCCCAAAATGGTCAGTGGGACCAATGACGGGGAAATGGTTCGTGAAGTTTTCCTTATGTGAAGGAAGTAGGACTACAAGTGTTGAATGTGTCCACAATTGAGAAGTGAGATCGAAGAGATTAGAAATGGTAAACCGTGTCAGTTAAGCATAACGACTAGAGGAGCGAGACTTCCAGCGCAAGAATTTGGGGTCAAGACAATTAGGCCCAGGAAATTTATAACTGGAGAATGATGGGTTTAGGTTGGACCAGTAGAGTCCTCGTTAATAGTAGCATATAGTATGTCAGGGTCTACGGGACCTGGGATGTAAATGGGAGTTCAATAAAGATATAATTGAGTCCTAGAGAGTTTGGGCCAACGTTTCATTAATGGGAGCGAAATCCACATGATTAGGCATAAATTCTTCACATTTATCCCCTTAATTTCGGTATTTTTATGATCTCGTGCGGTGTAAATAGATTGGATTTGACTTATATTTATGCTACTAACCATTTTTGGCAAGTATTTCAACTACAAGAACACTGGAAAAAACGGCACCTCAATCGGAGTCCGGGTATGAAAGTTTTGAGCAGTCAAAGCTAGAAGAAAAAGTCAAATAAAGAGAGGGCCGGTCCGCCCAGAAATTAAAAGAACCGGTCCGCCCAGAAATTACAAGAACCGGTCCGCCCCTACCTCAGACCGGTCCGCTTTTCCAAACTCCAGAAGACCCCGGATCACAAGAAAACCGAAGCAGGCAAAAATAAAAAGAACCGGTCCGCCCCAGGACCGATCCGGGGGAGGAGGGGGACCGGTCCGGCTGTCGCAGTTTTAATTTTCTAATTTTTTCTCTAATAGAGAGTCTTAGTGCTGCTAAAACTCTTGGAGTCTTGTAGGGCATATAAACGCATTTTATTATCATTCTTAGAATGGAGATTTGAGGGAGAATAATAGATTTTTCTTTTCTTTTCCAGCAAACCCTTGTTTAGATACAATTTCCATTTTAATTCCAAGATTGAAGCTTTATTCAGAATTTCTTTGATTACCAGTTTTATTCATTGCTGTTGTTACTGCCTTGGAAAAAATTAGTGAGTGATTCTCTCTTGTCAATTCTATTCTACATCAATTTACAAGTTTGCCTTAGATTAATCATGAATTTCTTCATATCAAACACTATTTTCATCACTTTCATCATGCTAGGCTAGATTTTCTAAGGCCGGGGTACATGAACCCAGCCTGATGTGTTAACTGTACCTGTATAACATTAATACTCTAAATTTAATGATTGAATATGACCGTATTGCGTAGGAACATAACAATTGTTGGTCTTTATATCTCGTTTGCCTCTGGGTAACCATGATGATTTAGAATGCAATTCGAGTGTCACTATCGTGATACCGATTTACTCGTCCTCAGATTAAGTATGACGCGGGCTTGAACCTCGTATGCATAATGCTTGGGAGTACTAAATTCCGGGTTAAATTAATCAGTTAAATTCATGATTAGTATTATAACTGCAATACACTAGGGCTGGGGGATTGCATTCTCGTCCTATTTTTCTCATCATTTAAACAAAAGTTTCAAATCATCTTTCCATTAGCATTTCAAGTAAATTAGTGTAGTTGCATCTTTTCCTAATTTCATAATTGCATTTAGTGTAATCGATCCTCAAAACCAAATCATTTTCTTTTTCTTTTTAGAGTCAAAGTTAGGGTTCTTTCGTCTTTTCCCGTCGTTACAACTCTATTGTCCTTTTTCCATGTGGATGCGATCCCGACTTATCAGGTTTATTACTAACGCGACAGGCTTGCACTTGAGCCAAGAGTGAACGCACATTAGAGACACATTCTGAGTCGCGTCAAGTTTTTAGCGCCGTTGCCGGGGAATTAGGTATACTTAGGATTAGATCGAGTTAATCAAGAACTTTGACCAAAAATTTCAAAAAAATCCAAAAACATAAATGAATAATAAAATTCAAAAAGCACAAAAAGATTCACCATCATCTCTCACAAGCCATTAATACAAAATTCTGAACTCACTCCCACACCCCATAATACTCAAACCAGCATTCACAAAAATTCAATCGTTGAGTATAACCCCGATAGTCCCCACACTCCTAACGCCCCACAATCTGGATCCCACCTCCCACACCGTCACACTCAATCTCTAATAACACTCCGTTTTCCTTCTTAGGACACACCTCTGAGCACACTTCGAGCACACCAAGTGAGAGCACCGAGTCGTTAAGTGAGGAAGAGATGTCGCAACACGGTAGTGCACCCATCGGTGAGGAAGATCCCCCATACCCCCCGCTGATAGAATTCTTATATCCCGAGCGCACTATCACTCTGGGATGCATTATACTCTCGTATAATTCCGGGAAATTCCATTTCAAAAATGGGATGATCCAGATGCTACCGCATTACCACTGTATGGATTCTGAAAAGCCATAACTCCATATTAGGGAATTTGAGGACGTGTGCGATACTCTCAATGATCAAACTTGCACCCAAGAGGTGATCTGCCTCAAACTCTTCCCTTTCTCTCTCAAAGATAAAGCTAAGACCTGGCTATGGTCTTTACCTTTAAGCTCGATTCCATCATAGAACGAGTTGCAATCAAGATTTCTCAAGAAGTTCTTCTCAACACATCGAACAATCTCCATAAAGGCTCAAATTCAAGCATTCAGACAAGCTGAAAATGAGCCATTCCATCGATATTATGAACGTTTCAACGAGTTAGTTACTTCATGCCCCCATCATGGATTTGATTCAGCGCAAATCATCTCTTTTATCTGTAATGGGTTGAATCTTAACTCTAAATAACTTGTTGAAACCCTGGGAAATGATCCGTTTGTCGATTTAGATGCCCACAATGCTGAGCTTCACCTGAGGTATGTCGTCGAGACTACCCAGTCCCGGGACACATCTAATCCTAACACTCAAAATCGAAATTGTCAAGTGACCACCATTCCGTCGGCATCCGGCCTATTCCACGTAGACAAGAACTCTATGACGGATAGTCGATTGGAGACTCTTGAGAAAGGATTTCGAGACCTATGCGAGATATATGGAAAAGGACCAGTTGGATCCGTACGAAACCCCATTGAAAATATGTGTATGATTTGTGAGGCGGGTCATTCAACTGAGGAATCACCGACTATACCCGCCTACAAAGTGATGCTTCAGGAACAGGTTAGTGGTATAGGAGGTTTTAAGGGTAATTTCGGTGCACCGCACTGGAACTCGTATAACCCTTCATGGAAAAACCATCCTGGTTTTAGATATGGGAAACAACATGCTGCGATGAACCCTACTTCCCATGTTGCCCCTCCTCCACCATAACACTTTCAACAAGCTCCACACAGGCAAGGACATATGCAAGCACCACCACCTCAAGGATCATACATCCCTCCACCACGGAGAAGTGTCGAGGATACTATCAACCACTTTACCAATACCCAGACTACAACCAATGCTCGATATGATCGTGTGATTAGCGACATAAATACAAGTCTGTCAAAGATACAATCCTCGTTAAGTGTCCAAGAGAAGGGCAAGTTTCCTGCCCAGGTCCAAAGACGTCTCCAAGGTCAATCTAGTGTTAGATCGACACCCCATGACCATCCTGAGCAATGTAGCAAAATTACCACTCTACGTAGTGGGAGAGTAGTTGACTTGTCACCTCCCCCACAAGATGTACCTAAAGACAAGGAGATTTCGCCCGGCACGAAAGAGGCCGAAGATGTCCCCTTGAATGAGAGTGATAAAGACGACACTAGTGAGCCCGAGGTAGTAGTGAAACCACCCACTGTGGCACCGTTTCCTCAAAGGTTGATTCCTTTAGATAAAGGAAACCCACGTGATGAAATTCTAGATGCGCTAAAGCAAGTAAAGTTCAATTTACCTTTCCTCGATGCCATTAAGCAAATTCCAGCCTATGCAAAAGTCATCAAAGACTTGTTGATGGTAAAGAGAAAAATGAAAGTAAAGAAGAATGTCTTTCTAGCACAGAACGTGATCTCCATTCTACTTAATGATCTCCCGCCTAAATTCAAAGATCCCGGTGCACCCACCATTTCCTGCATCATTGGAGAAAATATAATCGAAAAGGCATTACTAGATTTGGGAGCAATTGTAAATATCCGCCCTTACTCCATTTACAGGCAACTTGACTTGGGCGACCTCAAGCCCACAAAGGTCACTCTCCAATTAGCGGATCAAACCGTGAAGATTCCACAAGGCATAATTGAGGATGTGATTGTCCAAGTTGACACCTTCTACTTCCCGGTAGATTTTGTCATTTGGGACATGGAGCCCTCCTTTACCTCAAGCAACCATGTTCCTATCATCCTTGGGTGCCCGTTCTTAGCTACGGCTAACGCAATCATCAATACTCGGAAGGGGCGAATGCAACTCACTTTTGAGAACATGACTTTAGTGACCAACATCTTCCATATCACCCAATAGATAGGGGAAGAAGATTATATTCACGTGGTGAGTTTCATAAATGAGATCGTAGAGGAACACTTTGAAGATAATTATAGTGGAGACACCTTAGGATCCTCTTTAGTGTGAAATCACGAGAATAAAGGGTCCCACAAGAGAGAGACGTTAGGGGTTCCCTATTTCATCAAGTAATTGTGGTAGTTGTGACGATGAGAGAAAAGTGGGGGAGAGGTGTGTAGTGATCGCAATTGAAAGAGAGAGAGAGGGGTTAGAAGAGAGAAAAATGGTGGAGTTAGAGATCGAGCAAGTAAGAAAGGACGTAGGCATTACTCGAGAGAGAGATCTAGGGGACATGAGCATGGAAGAATTTGAAAGAGAATTCGGCCCGGTGGATGAGAGCCTTACTGTTGAAGTCCAATCCCTATTGGACTCTTGTAGTCACTTAGACGAAAGTGAATTGAAAGAAAAAATTGATGAATTCCTTCGTTGTGACAATCCACCCAAACCACTAGAGACCCCGAAGGCGAGTGAGGAGAAAAGTTATGGTTCATCCGACTTAGAGCCCAACCCATGCATCTTAAAAATTGAAATAAACCTAGGTGTTCCCTCCGAGTCAGCGCACGCAGATCACGCTATGAGTCAGCATCACGAGGATCCCTTTCCAATTAGTCACGACGAGTCTCCCAATCTATCCTTTATCTATGGGTGAGGTCCTAACTTGTTCCGATTGTTGGAATATAATCGTAGGATGGGAGTGACAAGGAGAGCATTGAACCCCGTAAGTTGGGTCGGGTGAGTTTATGGAGAGATAAGAGGTCGTCGCACCCCCGATGCGTATGGGGTGATTGTTGTTGTATTTTTGAGTCATGCGTGAGTGTCATATAGTGTCTTGTTGCATTTTAATATTTTTTTGTTTTATTTTTTTGCACTTTTCATTCTCCTTGAGTTAGATTTTCGTCCTTTTTGTTTGAGGACAATGCAAAAGTCTAAGTTAGGGGGGGTCACAAGTGCGTATGTCTAAAACTGCACAAATTTTCAAAATGCTTAGAAATTTCCCAAAAAAAATCATAAAATTTTGAAAAATCCAAAAATATTTTTGTTCAAAATAAATAAAAATTGGAATTCAAATTTTTCAAAAATATCATTAAAAGTCGAATTGAAGTCTCAAGTTGTAAAATTCAACATACACAAAGCCAAAATTGACCAAAGATGGAAATTGAGCGAAAATTGACGACTTAACGAATAAGTGTGGAGATTAACAAACCCGGTGAGATTCGAGCCTATCACTTTTTGCGAGTTTTTAAATCAATCCGAGTTAATTGTTAACTCAAAGGTCTTTTCAGCGCCTAAAAAGTCGTCGAGGATCTCAATCCTTTCATTTTGATCGGTTATGAAAGACGTGTGTGATATTGCTTTGAAAAACGTGCCAAAATTGACCTCTAAACTTAAATTCATCTCGAAACGCATATGGTAACGCAATTGGTATTTTGGACAATGAAGTAGGCCATCGTTTGTCACCCAAAAATATTGGCCATTAAAAGATGCGAAAAATCACCCCATTTGCAACCCAAATTGAGCCAAATAAATTTTTCCTTTCGTTAGACAACCCAAAAAATCCAAATAGCCCGGAATTGTGAAAAATAGAAAAATTCAGAATTTAAGTCCGGAAAGTGCATAAAAAGGGGCAAGAAAAAATAGATATTCTCAACAAAAATAGTGAGAAAAGAAAAGAAGTGAAAAAACAGAAAAAATAGGGAAAAAGAAGAAAAAAAAATGAGCAATAGCCCGGAAAAAGAACAAATGGACATCATAAATGACTTTTCCAATTCCAACCTTCCCGACAATTTTCATTTTACCCTATATACCTCAAAACCCGAAAAAGTCCTAACCGAGTCTAAATTGCGAAATAGGTTACCGCGTGGAGAGCTAATACACCAAAAGATAATAAAGGAGATTAAGCGCGGAAAAAGAGGTAATGTTCCTGTTAACGCAAAAATTCTCCATCTACGAGGACCAATCAGAAAAGGACACATGTCATCCTACGTGGCAATATTCGACATCCGAGGAGAGTTGGTCGGCACCCGAGGAGTATTAGTCGGCACCCGAGGAGAGTTGGTCGGCACCCGAGGAGAGTTAGTCGGCACAAGAGGAGAGTTGGTCGGCATACCAACTAGGAAGATCAAAGGATAACTATGCATTTAATGTGCATTAATGAAGATGGCAGCGCATTTAATGAGCCTTAATGTACATTTATACTATAATAATAGATGACAACACATAGCATACCAAGAAATTCAACAATTAGATTCGTTGAATGTAGACATAAATGTCTACATACAATGAATCTCTTTATCTCCCATCACTATAAATACATGTATCCCCTTAGCCAAAGGGAATGGGATCCAAGAGAACCTAGAAACCCCATACAAAAGATACACATCCTTTCTCTCTCTACACCCTATGGTGCTATTGTAAACCCCTGGAATAAAATAACAGTGGACGTAGGCTTTATTCATAGTCGAACCACTTTAAAAATCTTTGTCTCTTATGTGCTTGATTGGACTGCTTTCATCTATTTATCTGTGATCATAAAAATGGGATTCAGTCCACTTTTTTGCATCAACAGATTGGCGCTATCTGTGGGAACGTGTTACAAGCATTGTTCTCCATCAAAAGCTAAGTTTTTATTTTCTCTACGTATAATCAATTATACATACATCTATTGATTCAATCATGATTTTTATGTTTATATACATAAATTAATTGTCCAATTTTTATCTGCAAAATATTGCATATCATGATTTTAAAATCATAACTGTTAGATTAATTCTTATTTAGAAATCTGAAAAATAATGGATTTCATAAATCATAACTGTTTGCTTGATTCTCAAGTTTCAATTTTATATCATGGAATAAATATTTTAAATGATTACATATACCAATATATACGACGGTGGTAAGATTTGATAATTTTCATTATAAATTCTGTAAGATCTTTGATGTCTATTCAAATTCTCATCATATTTTTAATCAGAGAATGTGAGAAGGTTAAAGACAATAAAAAGTTTTCTCATGGAAATCATGACCCAGATCTATTTTCTCTCTCTTCAAGTTTGAGTCTCTTTGCATTCATTTTTATGAACTATGTACTTAATTTGGTTCATCTTCCATCTATGTCAATAAAGTCTCATTGACTGATTTTTTTATATAAATTTGGTAATAACTTCGATCATTCAGTATATTTTTATCTCTCCAAATAGGGAATAGGAAGGGATCAATATAAAAAATAATTTTCTCTCACTAGAAAAATCATTACCCACCTCTTGTAAAAGAGGATCAGTAAAACAAATCATGACCATATCAAGACTCTGGGCACAAATTTGATATGTTGACCCCTCGTTCATCACATCACGGGGTTTCTTTATCGGAATCACACGATATAGTGGATTAGATAATTATTCATTTAATTAACATTCTTAATGCTTAAATTTTACATCGAATATTATTTTTCTGATCTAAGGATTCGAGATATTCTGGTCAGCCATCTATATTGTTGGTCGGCATCATCTTGGGCCATATTTTATTAAAGAGAAGCTTAACCAGACCATTTTTGTTTGTCGGAGATAAGATTTGAAGATTCATCAGCAACGTTGAAATAATTTTATCCAACTACGAGGTATCTTATTATTGGTCGGAGCCCCATATTGTAACTCAGTGGAACCAATTACAGGTCGCCGATCATCTACTTCTTGATCAGCGACATCTCAGTCTTGTTCGAAGGGTTCAATTTACTGGTCGGCAACTATCCAACCATCCACTTTTGGTCGGTGACATCTAATGTTGTTCGGTGATGTCAATGCACCATTTTTGTTGATCGACAAAATTACTCAGCTGGTCGGGGACCATTTGCTTCTTGGTCGACACCATATATTCTATAACTTGAGATATCCTTAAATGTTGGTCGGCAACATCCATGCCGTTTGTCGGCAGCAGTAGAATCTTCGGGTATTAAAAAATGCGAAGCACCCCAGATATTTCTTTAAACACGAGTTCAGCTCGGGGATAAACAGGGGCTTAAGTCTTTTTTAACTTGTGATCACCCCAAAAATATTTTTAAAACTAAGTGATAAATAATTTTCAAACAACAACTTATACCTGATTAGTTGTTGGAGATTAAATACCTTTACAAAAAACTCTACGTCTTATTTATGATGCATATCTGATAAAAATTTGTCCATCTCACACACATTTGGCATAAAAATATTATTTCATATTTTGAAATTTTTATTATTTTATGCTGATACACATCACATATTGTTTGGCTGAATAATTATTCTCATGATAATAATTATTTTCTCTAGTCTCGACAGGTGCTCGGGAATCTTATTAAAATTTCATAGGGACGAGATTCAATCCCGATGAAAGCTCTCGTAAACCTCTGGAAAAGTAGTATTGCTCGACATCAGGCAATTGTGCCTCGACATATCAGCCAACATATATTATTTCATTTTTTGAAATTAATATTTTTATTTCTCAAGCATATACATATCATATATTAATTGGATGAGTAAATTATTCTCACGACTAATCAATTCAGCCTACACATATGGTAGATCAAGTTATTAATTTTTACAGGTACAAGATTCAACGCCAACGAATGCTCGAAAACAATCTTAAATTTCTGCAAACTATTATCATTGCTCAGCATTATGAAATTTCACCTCAGCGAGGCATTATATATTTTATTATTACTTGGAGATATCGGCTCAAGCAAAAATTATTCTATATCCCTTGGGATTGATATTGTATATTCATCTCAACACGGAACTCGGCGAGATATTTATATTCAGCATGGAGCTCGGAAAATTTCTTCTCTATATATATATTCAGCTCCGAGGGGTCTCCAGCATTTATTATATCTTATTCCCAACAATCTGTTGGTTAGCTCCGAGGAGGTCTCCAGCATTTATTATATCTTATTCCCAACAATCTGTTGGTCAGCTCCAAGGAGGTCTCCAACATTTATATTATCTTATTCCCAACAATCTGTTGGTCAGCTCCAAGGATGTCTCCAGTATATATTATCTTATTCCCAATAATCTGTTGGTCAGCTCCAAGGATGTCTCCAACATTTATTATATCTTATTCCCATCAATCCGTTGATCAGCTCCGAGGAAGTCTCTATCATTTATTATAAAAAATGTATTCCTAAAAATGCCGACTTATGTTGGTTAGGAAGTAAATGTATTCCTACGGGAAGTAAAACTATGTATTCCTAAAAAATGCCAACTTATGTTGGTTAAGAAGTAAATGTATTCCTATGGGAAGTAAAACTATATATTCCTAAAAATGCCAACTTATGTTGATTAGGAAGTAAATCTATTCCCAAAAATGTCAACTCAGGTTGGTCGGAAATAAGAAGTTGTCAACTACAGTTGGCCGAAAATATTTTATGAGTATGTGAAAGCGATCAAGCAAAAAGCATTCAAATTTCACATTCCACACTTGGGGGCTTCTATTACAGATATATTTATTCATTCGGTGGCACATTATTATAACATCATGCAGTCAAGCATCAAATTCAACTCCACGAACTCACACGGTCGGGGCCCCGACTAATTATCATTCAGGAGTTGCTTTTTTCCTGCTCAGGAATTATTTTTGATATTGAAGTTTAGGAGGCTATTGAAGTTCAGGAGGTATATTGAAGTTCAGGAGGAATTCAGAAGTTCATGAGGTATATTCAGGGGTTATTATGCACATACTATTGAAGTTCAGAAGTCAAATTTAGCATCTACAGCACTGAGAACTTTACTACTACTGTCCTGACCAACATTGAAGAAGAAGTTGTATGAAAATGTTTCGAAGTCCACCACTAGCTTGGTACTAATCAGATTGAAGAGTTGGGTTCAAAAGATAGTATGTTACTCGACAAAGTATTCAGAGAATCATAAATCAGAAGAATCAAGCACGTGAAGTTAGCACTCAGTTGCTCGGCACAGGAGGCAGTTGGTCGGCTAGCAAACCAATCAACATACTTGAAGATTATGATAAGCTACAAGATGCATACTATGGCATGGCTGCATCCAAATTCCCAGGGGTGATACATAGCACACGGAGTTCCTCAAAAGAAAGATTAGCAACCATCGATCAACCTGCATCATATGTCGTCCAGGAGATAATGCAATTTATGTTGAACAAATCAAAAAGGTAGATCAAGAATTTCACGAGCACCGAGCAACACTGCAGAATAAATACTCCATCCTTTCAAGTAAACCATCAAGCATGGAGCATTGGTGGCTTCTGTTAACGCAAAAATTCTCCATCTACGAGGACTAATCAGAAAAGGACGCATGTCATCCTACGTGGCAATATTCGACATCCGAGGAGAGTCGGTCGACACCCGAGGAGTATTAGTTGGCACCCGAGGAGAGTTGGTCAGTACCCGAGGAAAATTAGTTGGCACCCAAGGAGTATTACTCGGCACCCGAGGAGAGTTTGTCGGCACCCGAGGAGAGTTAGTCGCCACCCGAGGAGAGTTGGTCGGCATACCAACCAGGAAGATCAAAGGATAACTATGCATTTAATGTGCATTAATGAAGATGGCAGCGCATTTAATGAGCCTAATGTACATTTATACTGTATTAATATATGACAACACATAGCATACCAAGCAATTCAACAATTAGATTCGTTGAATGTAAACATAAATGTCTACATACAATGAATCTCTTTATCTCCCATCTTTATAAATACATGTATCCCCTTAGCCAAAAGGAAAGGGATCCAAGAGAACCTAGCAACCCCATACACAAGATACACATCCTTTCTCTCTCTACACCCAATGGTGTTATTGTAAACCCCTGGGAATAAAATAACAGTGGACGTAGCCATAGCCGAACCACTTTAAAAATCTTTGTCTCTTATGTGCTTGATTGAATTGCTTTCATCTATTTATCTGTGATCATAAAAATGGGATTCGGTCCATTTTTTTGCGTCAAAAGTTCCCGTTTTTAAAAACCGTAATCCATTGATGAGATCCTATCACTTTGAAATTTCTGTCTTTCTACTTCTATGCGTGACTTTGCGTTCATTACATTTACTCTTTATATCACGCATACCGAGGGAATAGCCACATTCCGAGTGATTCGTTTGAGAGAGCATTCCGTGAGAAATTGAAATCAAAATGAATTTTCGGGTAAGTCACGTAATGATCAATCAGTGGAAACTCGCGGTTAAATTTTTTGTTTCGCACACACGCACTATGATTTGAGACTTGTAAATATGACTTGATGATGACTATTTTCTAGGAAGGTTTGAATTGTACAATTTTTGTGTATTTTGAATTTTCTTTGAGTCGAATTTTGTGGGTTGTTATCTGCAAACCCTCACGAGACACAACTCGTCCTACTAGGGTGACCTAGGGGTTTAAAGGCTTATTGCATACGCTAAATGCAATCGCTTGCCCGTGAAAAAGGTATTCTATCCCAATAAAATGTGATTTTCAAGAGTTAAGCCTTGCTAAGATTCTTTTACATTGCTCGGGACGCGCAAAGTTCTATGTTAGGGGGATTTGATTAGGCATAAATTCTTCACATTTATCCCCTTAATTTCAGTATTTTTATGATCTCGTGCGGTGTAAATGATTGGATTTGACTTATATTTACGCTACTAACCCTTTTTGGCAAGTATTTCGTGTTTTGTGTATCTCTTATGTGTTTTACAGGCATTTCATACAAGGTAGTGCCAAAGAGAACTCAAAACAGTGAAAGAAAACCAAGAAACGGGGAGTAAAGGGCATTTTCATAATTTTTCAGCCTTATTCAGGAGGTGGGGCCAACTATAAAGTTCAAGAGCTTTCAACTACAAGAACATTGGAAATAATGGAACCTCAATCGGAGTCCGGGTGTGAAAGTTATGAGCAGTCAAAGATAGAAGAAAAAGTCAAATAAAGAGTGGGCCGGTCCACCCAGAAATTAAAAGAACCGATCCGCCCAGGAATTAAAAGAACCGGTCCGCCCCTACCTCGAACCGGTCCACTTTGCCAAACTCCAGAAGACCCCGGATCACAAGCAAACCGAAGAAGGAAAAAATAAAAAGAACCGGTCCGCCAAGAAATTAAAAGAACCGGTCCGCCCTGGGAGGCTATTGCAGTTTTAATTTCTAATTTTCCTCTAATAGAGAGTCCTAGTGCTGCTAAAACTCTTGGAGTCTTGTAGGGTATATAAACCCATTTAATTGTCATTCTTAGAACAGAGATTTGAGGGAGAATAATAGATTTTTCTTTTCTTTTCCAGCAAACCCTAATTTAGATACAATTTTCATTTTAATTCCAAGATTGAAGCTTTATTCAGAATTTCTTTGATTACCAGTTTTATTCATTGCTGTTGTTACTGCCTTGGAAAAAATTAGTGAGTAATTCTCTCTTCTCAATTCTTTTCCACATCAATTTACAAGTTTGCTTTAGATTAATCATGAATTTCTGCATATCAAACACTGTTTTCATCACTTTCATCATGCTAGGCTAGATTTTCTAAGGCCGGGGTACATGAACCCAGCCTGATGTGTTAACTGTACGTGTATAACATTAATCGTCTAAATTTAATGATTGAATATGACCGTATTGGGGAGGAACATAACAATTGTAGGTCTTTATATCTCGTTTGCTTCTGGGTAACCGTGATGATTTAGAATGCAATTCGAGTGTTACTATCGTGATATTGATTTACTCGTCCTCAGATTAAGTATGATGCGGGCTTGAACCTCGTATACATAATGCTTGGGAGAACTAAATTCCGGGTCAAATTAATCAGTTAAATTTATGATTAGTATTATAACTGCAATACACTAGGGCTGAGGGGTTGTATTCCCGTCCTATTTTTCTCATAATTTAAACAAAAGTTTCAAATCATCTTTCCATTAGCATTTCAGGTAAATTAGTGTAGTTGCATCTTTTCCTAATTTCATAATTGCATTTAGTGTAATTGATCCTCAAAACCAAATCATTTTCTTTTTTCTTTTTAGAGTCAAAGTTAGGGTTCTTCCGTCTTTTCCCGTCATCACAACTCCATTGTCCTTTTTCCCTGTGGATACGAACCCGACTTACCGGGTTTATTACTAACGTGACAGGCTTGCACTTGAGCCTAGAGTGAACGCACATTTGAGACACATTCTGAGTCGCGTCACCACATGATGGAATAAATTGTCCGTGATGAGAGAGGAAAACCATAGGATGAAATCCTAGGATGTATGACAATGGCAGATGTTTATGGGTCGTGATGGCAGCCACGTGCTGAGACCCTGTGACTTGGCGAGACCGATGATGTTTTGCTTCTTCTTTGTGAGTAAAGGATAGATTCTAATGACATGGGTGTGCCATAACTTTTATGTAAATTGAAAACCCTAAACTTCGCGTGTGGGT
The DNA here is from genome assembly GCA_949130495.1 of Sambucus nigra. Classification (NCBI taxonomy): domain Eukaryota; kingdom Viridiplantae; phylum Streptophyta; class Magnoliopsida; order Dipsacales; family Adoxaceae; genus Sambucus; species Sambucus nigra. The sequence continues at coordinate 371,638,922 of OX422212.1, forward strand.
AGAGTTTAGTGGGAACATTAGTTTAACAGTCTTGTTACAAACGTATTTCTCGTTGTTAGCAGGGCATTTTGATGATTGCTCGTAAGGGAACCAGGCGGGACCTAAGAATATGTTTTGTTGTTATAATTTACTACTGCATTGAGTCAGCTTTAGTAGAGTTTATTATAGTAATGTGTAGTGATTAATTACCGTACAGTTAAACGAATACTAAAAATGTAGTGTTATGACTGTCGTGCCGGATACTCCGGGAGGAGTGATCTTAGTTTTGTGCGGCGCCACCTGAAATAGGGTTGGGCCCAGATATGAGTATATATGAAACGTTCATGGTATTATAGACCTCAGTGAGTATAGTGTCTAATTATATGTGATTTTCGAGCATAGGAATTTATTTTTTTGTTAAGACTTAGAATACATTGTGTTCTTATCGAGTGGCGAAATATAGCTCGTTATATATCTATAGCGCCAAGTACTTGGGATAGTGTGGGCTCCATGCTTCATGTTACATTTTTAGAGACATAAGAGTGGACGAGTAAACCTTTATGTCACAATACGTAGATTGTGGGAAAGTACATAGTAAGTACTGAAGGCCTTACGGACCTCAGTAACCGGCTAGGTTAGATAGTAGTGTATCGGGGGGGGGGGGGGGTCCTTGTTTGGATTTCGCTTTGCGAGACATCCCACGCATGAAACTAGCGAACATTGAGAGTTGGAGGGAAGTTTGGTCGATAGTAGATAAGTTTTGTATGTGGAATTATTATGCCTATAAAGGAATATAATTGAGAGTTAATAATTCTTTTATAACTTAAGGCTAATAAAGTAGCCTAGCCTTAGTATTTTTCGGAATAGATGAATGATGCCATTAAAGGATTGATTAAGTTTTGACTAGTGGGGTGGTTAAGTGTACCCCTACCACATCAGCATAATGAGTGTGAAAGAATTGAGGTAAGAAAATTTTATGTCTTTTGTATAATGATGCACGAGGCATAGGATGTATGGGCGCCCTGGGTGATTGAATCAGGTAGTGGATATGATTAGCAGGTGAATTCGATAACATGTAGTCAGGTAAGCCGAAGCTTATTCACAAAGTTTTGTCAGAGACTTACGTTTTAAGATAAATTAAAATTTATTCAAGAAAGATGAAATGTATCATAATACAAACAACAGTGGTGATGGGTTACGAACTAGGTTAATATTGCAAGGATAGTCATGCAGTGGGTCACCTGACGGATTGAAAAATGGTGGATAATTCAAAATTGGTAGGGGCTCCTTCCACTAGAGAATGGAAGAGTATCCCTAAGGATCTTCTCATGTAGCTGAGATGGTGAGATTATAGGTAATAAGATGCGATTGAGTACGGACTAATACCCATAGAGGGATGGGCAGGATAATCGGTCTAATCAGATGCGTGAGAGAAAATTTTATGTGAACCCTGAGATCTTAGAGGAGGGCGAGAGAAGTACCTTCCACTAGTGGAGTTTGTGTCCAAATAACTCTTGTAAGTTCACGTTCGGGCATAGTGCCAGTGGAAGTATGACACGGTAAACTTTGTTGTTGTCCTACTTGATAGTTAAAGGTGAAAGACCAGTTATGATTACAAATGTTGGAGAAGAATCGATATTATCCTATATATTGTGTGTGAAATATATATTTCACAGCGAATTTACTTGTAAGCACGATACGAGACGAAGTCGTATGTATATGAAAAGAGGATAAACCTACTAAGGTGCAAATAGTAGAAGGTTAGATAGTGAATATCTAAAATAAAGTTGAAGTAGTGAAAATTAAGCAGAAAGGCTTGGGCAAGAGCCTATATGACAGGGTAACCTGGAGTTTAAAGCAAACACATGTGAAGTTTTCATTATTAAGGGTATTCAATAACGTACTATATGGGTGATACGGAGTAGCTTACTTGTGAGCGCTGGGATGCAATGCGCAATATTTTTACAGCGTTGTCGGTACCTGGTATACTTTTTCCGATTTTCGGGACGAAATTCCGTTGTAAGGGGGGAAGTATGTAACACCCTCGTATTTTTGACGATTTAAATAATTATGTGATTAATTATTATTATGGGAATAAGTGTGCGATTAATTATTGTTGTTGGATTAATTAAATTAAAATGCGAGAAATTAATTTGTTATTAATCCGGATTAAAATAATTATTAACTAGCGTGCCAAGGGTTAATACTTATTGTTTAGAACTATTAAATATTACTGTGTGATATGTAATATGGAATTATGATATTTGATAAATTGTCGAAAGAGAGAAATACGGCAGTTTGGTAATTTATGTCTGTCATGCGTGTGAGTCGTGTCGGGACTAATTGAATGGAATAAAAAGAAAATTTGTTCTTAGTAACTCATATGGTCATTTCGAGTGCGCCGTTGAGTCCGAAAGGGTCTAGATAGTCAGAATAGTATACCCGGGAGTTTAGTTTTGATCCCGGGGAAATTTTAGGCCTAACCGGCGCCCCGAGAGGGCATTTTGGTAAATTATATTTTGGGGTTTAATTAATGGACGAAAATTGGGATTTATTATATCAGCCTAGGAAGTCCATTAGGGTTAAGAGGTTACACAAATCAAGAACGGCCATGGAGGATGTGAGGGAGAACCAAATTCCAAGATAGAAGACTCATTTGGCATCACCTTGCACAATCGTGACCACCAACACGTAGATCGAGAAGAGAGGAACGCGAAACATACCAACATCACCAACGGATCAGACCGTCATAATCGAGGCAAGTGTTTATTACTTTCTTTCTTTTAGCAATAATGAGGCTCATGTTAGTCTAGGTGGAATTAATCATGATTTATATGTTAATTGGGTGAAAATTGGAGATTTAAATTATGATTAAGGATTGGTTTAATTAGTGGATAGAATTCCTTCATGTATTTAGAGGATTAAATCATGAAATTTGATTATATATTGATGAACGAATCTGGGTTAATTAGGTTCTTTAATTGGAATTTTGGAAACTAGGGTTCATGTGAATTAATTTGGGGGTTTTATGTAATTATGATGATTAATGACGAATTAAGGATCCTAGGATGATAGAAATGATTTGTAACCTGTTAGGGGTTGATGGGTATTGATGATGAGTTGTTGGTAATCGAATCTTAGAGGTTTTTAGGTTTAAAAATAGTGAAAAACACTGAAGTTTGGTGAAGAAGACGAACAGTGCAATCTCGCGCGAAGTCGCGCGAAGTGGTTCAAACGAGATGGGGATCTCGCGCGAAGTGGTTCAAACGACATGCATTCTGGTTCGAACGACATGCATTCTGGTTCGAACGACATGTCATTCTGGTTCAAACCAGAGGGTGAATTTATGGAAATTTTCTTAGAGCCCAGTTTGGAGTTTATTGGTTTATTAAAGTGAGAGAAACTACCAAATAATAAATTCAAATAAGAAGGAATTTTGGAAAAAATATGTGGGAATTAATACTTAAATTATTTCGGTATAGAGAGAATGTACCTTGGAGATTACGAGAGAGATAACAATCTAATTATTTATACTATACATAGTAATGAGGTTAAAAATACGTATAAAGAGTATATATATGTAGGTTGAAGAAATACCTATAAATTATAATAGGATGTGGGTATGCCTATTATGTGATATTATAGTTAAGAGCACTAATGAGTGATAACTCGGGGGTGCAGAAACTCTATTATTAAGTGTACTAATGGGTGATAACCCGGGGGTACAAAGATGATTATTGTTTGGCGCACTAATGAGTGATAACCCGGGGGTGATGGATTAATATTGATAGGTGCATTAATGGGTGCTAACCCGGGGACGCAATATTTTATTGTTAGGCGCACTAATGGGTGATAACCCAGGGTGCTGAATTATTATTGATAGGTGCATTAATGGGTGCTAACCTGGGGATGCACGATTTTTTGGAGATATGCACTAATGGGGCTTAGCCGGGGGTGCAGGATTAGTATATATATATATATATATATAGGGATGATGGTACTATATATATATATGGACTTGTGAATATTGCTACTGTGTGAAATTAGTAGACTTGGTAATAATAATAATTGTTACATTGCACCAAGCGGTCTTAACCTAATGGTGCAGTATTAATGTATATATATAGGGATGATGAGACTATATATATGTATGAGTGTACGTGGATAACTTTATACTTTGTGAGACTAGTAGATAAAATGAAAATGAGAAGTAAAATAATCGTAGTGAATAAAAGATTTAACCACTCAAACGGTGAATAATAAAATTTAGTATGTGATATACACTATCGGAATAGCGTATTGTATGGGAGATACTGGAATTCTACTTGTGACCATAGTTAGTATTAGTATGGTTTCTGACTAGTTAAACTGGGAGGTATAACTAGGGGGATATTAGATGTACGTTAGGCGTGCAAAATAGACGAGAGGTGAGAAACTTATGTGAGAGTTCGATAATAAACATGCGTATAAGACTTGTTTTAAGAACCAGTTTTAAATACTTGCTAAAATATTTTTACACATCGGGCTCTGACCCGTTTCTTATATCTCTTCTCTCTTTTGCTATATATATGTATTATATCAGGTGCTCGGCCACAGGAGTATCAGATTTAGAGATTTGGATTGCTTGACGTACTGCAGCTGTTGTGAAAGCTGTAGGTCCTTGCAGTAGACGCATCTATCCTTTCTATTCAATTTCATCTAGACGTCTTGTTTAGGGCATATGTCTCCCACTCCTAGTTCTTTCATCAGAGATATTGTATTCAGTTTATTGTATGGTTTGGAGTTTTGAACTGGGAGGTTTTATCCAGTCTTATTTATTGCAGTACTTGATTCATGTTCAGTATTTATTTACATTCCTATGTGTGGTGAATGGTTTACATTTTAAGATGGAAAGAAATGGATTTACTTGGTTTTATTAAATTGAAAATGTTTTGACACCTAACTTAATTTTATAATAGGTGATTAAAATGTTAAAAAGTTTTTTCGACAGTGATGTTGAGAATGAACCAACTGAATATCATGTTTTAAATTGGTAGAGGACTGATCACCCTATATTTAATTGGGCGGGGTGTCACAATTATCTTTCTACGTGGTTTTATGCTTTTACTTTAAAAAAATCTTGAAAAAAAGCAAAAAGTTTTTCATTTTTTTTACAAAAAAGTTTAAAAAATTCTAACAATATTTTATTTTGATAAAATTTTTAAAAAAGGAAAAAAGATTTTTGTATTTTCATTGTTCACCATATATTGATATGCATTTAAGATATTCGGATCATCCCTACATCCCATCCAATCATTTAACTGCTTCATGATGATTTGAGATATGGCTTCATTTCTTTAGTGTGCTTAATAGTGTGTGGATAGCATTTTGTTGTTCATTGGTGATTACTTTTTTCATTCTAGATATTTTATCAAACTTATTGCACACGTGTACAAACTTTTTGAACATTGTGCCTAGTTATCATATGTCGAATACGGTATTCTCATCAAAATCATGCTTAATAACGAACCAAATGTACTAGAGAGAACTTATCCTTGCAAGAACTATTGCACATACTTCATTTCCCATAAAAAAATATTTTAAGCAATGGAAAGGGGGTATAAAAGAGCAAAATTCTCTTTGCGTTAAAAGACACGATTTACCAAAAAGAGCCTAAAATATTAACGGCATGCAAAATAGAAGTGTCAAGGATATTTTATTTCATTGATGCTCTATTACTCATGAGCATTATGATATCTTTAAAATTTTCAAAATGAATTCTTATATATGTGAGATTTTAAGGGTGTTATAAGTAGAAAATTACTGGGTTTGCACAACAAACTCTCTTGAAATGAATTAAATAATATGGCTTTTATTGATTTGATAAGCATTTAAATATTTAGCATGTTGCAAAACTCAATTCAATTTCATCTTGTTCAACATTCTTACACATAAGGTTGAATTTGAGTTCTTTCTTTAAAAGTACCTCCTTGACTTTGCGAACCTATATTATGAATGATTATGTTGATTTGCCCATGGAAAATATTCACACAGTTACGTTCCACTTCCATATGATTCGAGTATTTTAGTGCTATTCCATGATGTGATGTATTTTGTACATATATGGACTTTTTATACATATATTTGTTTTTATACTTGAATAATATTTCAAAATTCAAAAATAGTAGGCTTTCTTCTTCTAAATTTCATCGCATCTGCTTTATTGCTTATCTTTGTGATGATTATTACTTTTGGATTTCTGTAATGCTAACACTTTAGGATTATTTTCTAACCCTTTGCCTATTACAGAAAAAAAAAGGGAAGAGTAAATTGAGGGGGAGTTTACTTATTTTTTAAAGTTGTATGCGTCATGGTATTTCTTTTGTCTCATATGCGTAGGTCATTCCTCCTTGGTGATGATTTCATGGACCACACAAGATGAAGACTTTTATGTTGAAGACTTATACATTTATGCACTTTCATTTCTTCCTTTGGGAGGGAATTAGTTGTTCTTGTATTAGGAGTCAATTTTTCTTTGGTTTATGTTTTGTATCGGAATAGCTAAGGGGGGAGATTTTTAAGAGCAAGTTTTGTAATGACTCATTTTATTTTTATTTGGCTTATATAATTACACCCCACTACACTTTCATGACTACATTCACATATTCTAAGAGAAGAAGTTGTTGATATTTGGAAGATTGAAGATCATTCATCACAATATCATTCCAAAGAGTTATAAGGTGGTTTGGTAAAGACTTTAATTATCCAAGAGTTATTTGTAAAGAGTTTGCATTTAAAAGTTTTCAAATTATTTTAAAATGATCTTTGAAAGAATTTTTGAAAATCTCGCTTACTCGTTAAAAAGAGATTGGTATGTTGTTCGAATGAGTTGCCTAGGGTCGTTAGAATGATATTCCTTTGTTCTAATGAGATATGGAATGCCGTCTTTTGGGTACAGTCTAAAATGTCGTTTGAAGTTTTGTTGGAAGCACGATTGAACAAGAAAGTGTACATCGTTCGAACAAGGTGGCAGTTCATTTTAATGAGCATGAATGTTTTTGTTTTTGAAAATTATCTCTCTAAATATTTAATCCCTATCTATTTGCAACAACTTTACCTATAAATGGATATGCGCGATTAAAATTTTCTCCAAGACTTTTTCGAGTTCTTTCTGTAATCAATCTTTATTCCTTTTTTCATCTGAGCTCCTTGGATCTTTGAAGATCACTTTTCCAAATCAAGAAGAACACATTCAAAATTCTAAAACCCTTGTAGAGATTTTCTCTACTACTTAATTATGGATTCGAGGCTGTACAATTGAAGAATAGAATAATTGAAGATTCTTGAGGCTGATCAGTAGCTACTGAGGCAAGAGCTTCTTACTATGGGTGATTCTGGACTCCATCATTTTCTATTGCAAATTTCAAGAATCTTGTGTGTTATACTAAGTGAATCTCTGAGTAGTTTTTAAATCATTACGTGTCTATCAAATTCTTTAATAGTTCTTAAATTAAAGGTTTTTCATGAAAGGGATCTTTCCTCAAACTCTTCTTCTACGTATCTAGTTTGAAAATCGGCTTCATAAATTTATTTCATTTTCACTTTAATTAAATAAAGATAAAATTTGGTCAAAAGTGAATTTGTACATTTATCATAATACACAAACTATCCATAGGACCCAGTGTTCTCAAAGTATAAGCAAATTTACATATATATAAAAAAAAGGTATGATTATTTATTACCTGATGCTCTACAGATACATGAGTTCTCATTGTGCTTAAAACAAAGAAATAGGGGTTGCAGCTGAGCAAGTATTTGAAAAGTTTATGAAGATTAATAAAAACAACGTACGACAATTTAGTACTTAATGATCCACAGATAAGGGAGTGCTCGCGGTTCTCACCAGAAAATAGAGAATAGGTTGAGCAGCCGAGAAAGTAGAGAAAAGAATTAAAGAAACGTAGTAAAAAAAGTTACGACAATTTAGTATCTGATGCTCCACATATACAGGAGAGCTCGTGGTGCTCACCTGAAGAAACATGTTAAGCAGCGGAGCAGGTATCTGCAAAGTATAAGCCAAAGAACAAAGTTGTGCGAAAGTCAAGTACCTGAGGCTTCAAAAGCATAAGAGCACTTAAAATCAACATATTTATTGTCCGAAAACAAAGAAATATGTTGATCACATAACGCAAAATTTGCAAAGTATGAACAAATGTACAAGAAAAGAATACTACGGTTAAATACCTGAGTCCACTAAGAAGAAGGGATACCCAAGCTAACTAATGAATGGAAAATTAAAAAATATACATACTTGAGTCCGCACGGGGGAAGAAGCACTCTAACTAGTCACAGTAGTTGCCTGAAACTCAGTGGAATGGGTAATAGGAAGAAAAGAGCAGCTCATTCCAAATGGATAAAATAAAAGTGAAATGTATGAAGTGTATGCTCGACTAAAAGATAATGGAGATCATTTTGTTAAATATCTTAAAATAAAAACTAAAATAATAAATTACTTGTTCTAAGAAAGAAGCATGCAATGCGGAGCCACTTGATGACACTCTCAAAATTGGTCGAGCAGAGATTTCTGTGACCTGAGCCCTATTGTCCATAAGCAATTGTACTCTCAGTACAGAAATCCAGCTAGAAGGAGGAAATTTGGGAATAGTCTCTCCCCAGATAACAAAATGAAGCCCCCAGAGGTAAAGGGTTGCTCGCTAAAGGCCCCTGTGGAGATAAAAAGTCATAAGTTATTTTGAAATAAAAAAAGAAGAGAAAGCAGACAATTGAATGAAAACTACCTCAGCCAAAGGATCTGTAGTGCTAGTTGGGAGCTGACTAGAAAAACTACTTGCTTATAGAGAATCAACATAGCTACGAGTAGAGGGAGGTGGTGCAGTAGGCATCTACTAATCAAGACACAAATAACTATAAAGATAAATGAAAAATAATATCGAGCATAAACTTAAAGATACCCAAGATACTTGGGAAGATGTGTTTGCCACATGACTACGGGAATGACTAACACTTAAAAAGTCTCCTTTCGTTGGAGAAATGCAGTTGAAAACTTCAAATACAAATCATGTAGATAGTTTACGGGCAATTGTATAATTCCACCATAAGAGAATTATCGAAGAAACTATAAAAAGAATTATCAAAGAAACTATGAAAAGTAAAAGAAATAAACCTCATGAGATAAACCCAAGGAAGACACATCATAGAGTTCCTTTCCATTTGAAAAGGTGAACAAAAAGGATGAGCAAATGAAAGGGCGGATGAAGAGATTACCCTTAGTCCGAGGGCCACGTTTTTCTAACAAATGAAGCCTGACAGAAGAAAAACGAACAACACATTAATCACACAAAAATATTTCAGATTAATGAACTAAAAAGATGTACGAGCCATATAACAGGCTTTTATGATTAGAACGAAGAACTTGTCCATAAGAAAATGACCTAGCGGGGTGGCTGGCTGTGTTGGGGGAAGGAATAATTAGATCCTCACAATCGCTTGAGAATTCTCACCAAGGTTTACTATCACATCTCTTTGAACTGATACAAAAGATGAAGTGTCCATCAAATGATCTTCAATGATAATGAGTGACCCAATGTCATTTGAACATGAACTTTGATAATTATTGTAATGGCTACTACCATAATTAACCAGTTCTTCTTAAGATTAACAAATGCTAAGAAAGCACTCATATCTCCATTACTTTAATTTTTATAAAGTAAGCGAGAAATAAAAAAGGTACCTTCCACAGGTTGAGAAGTGGTTAGAATGGATGGATGGATGTGAAGGCATTACTTCAAAGGGCTCATATCCTCGCTCGAGGACAGTCCGATATGTCTCCTCAACACTAAGAGTGTTGATTATGAGATTTGGTATGCTTGCAACCTTTGTTACTTGGCTTTTCTTTCTACCTGCTTGGGTCTTAATCGGAGACATGGGCGAAGAAGATCCACCAATATGAGTGGGAATAAAGTTAGAAACATCCATATCGAGGTTTTTTCTCTTAGAAGAAACTTTGATCTTTATTTTTGGCTTTAAACTTCGCTCGTTTGGCTTCCACTCCCAAATGTTTTGAGTATATGGTTTCTTCACGAATGGGATTTACCAAAATTGGAGTGATAAATTCCAAAAATGGCCTTGCACCTGGCTATAATGCCATGTTTATTTTTAAGAACACTTGGTCAAATTCTTGTGTCAGGAGGGGATTACCTTGATGAAAGACCTGTGTGGCAAATTTTGAATGCAATATTTTATACTATGAATATGGAACTACCACAATTAAAACTAGGAACTGCTCATAGAGGGCAAGTAAGCATGAGCAGATATTGGAAAATTCTCAAACCTCGCAAACCTACGGACCATACCTTCAGCGGTAAAATTTACATATGACCCATTGTATAATTGCTCGATACAATGAGTAGTAGGGAAGTCGGAAGTCAGGAGAAAAGGTACCGTGGTCATACGCAAATTGTCTCCTCACGCATTCAAAGTGATTTTCCTTGTCTTAATTAAGTGTAAGATGGCAGTGTGCATGGAAAAATAATTGCCATGATGGAAACAAATGGATTACTCTTATTTATATGAGGAACGAACACTTGGGAAGTAAGAGGAAAGAAACCCCAAGAAAAAATGCCCCAGGGCAGATGCAGGTTTCCTCAACATTGTCTAAAGAAGATTTGAGAGAGGATATGGAGTTTTCCTACGCCCTTTGGAAAAGTGAGCGGTACTGCATGGCAACGAGTGAGACTTTGGGGCCCAGTTTGGAAAGCTCTCGAACAAAAATCCCATTAAAAGGAATGATTTACAAAAGTTGAATACATGATAGCGACCGTGGGATCTCTCCATGTCTATATGTGCTCAATCTAGACAAGTGTACATAGAACTCAAAGTTAAGGCATCTAAAGGCACATTTTTTCCGCAAGCAAGATGAAAAGCTAGATAAAACACAAGCTCGCGAGTGGATTTATTAGGCCGGCTCAAAAATAAAAACCTTGATAGAAAAGTAACGAAGAAGGAAACAAGATGACTGATAGAGTTCAAACCTAGAACATCTAGGCACTTGGGAGCCTTTAATTTAACCTAATCCTTAAAAAAGGGTACGAAGTCTCTGGACCAATATATCTTCCACTTATCAAAAGAGTGATTTCTCGCCCATGTGCGAGTAAGACCTACATAAAATGTTCACTCCCCCAGCACTTTATTAACTGCTCGTATAAAGTCTTTTTCTCGTCATCTTCATAACCATTATTCAATATATGACTTCCCAAAACCGAAAAACCACTGTATGCATAAATATCCTTTAAGGTAATAGTGAAATCTTCCGAACCAGGGACGAAGATATGATTATCCATAATCCAACGAGATAAAAGGAAGTTGAGAGCGCTTGTGATCTTGTTAATGGTACAAAATTTTGAACTCTTTAGAGTCCTACCTAGTGCAAGCCCCTCGATGATTTGGTTATAATCGCCCATAGACATGACATAACTTACCCAAGCCTCCCATTCCTCGAGGAATCCACCACAAACATCCAAATTGATGTTTGAATAGGGAAAGTCACCCCTATCCACTCAGTTAATTTGAATACTAACGGGTCAGACGATTGGGGTATCGTCAGACCCACAAATTCCTAAAAGAGGCTTCTTGAACACCCTAGCAATAAAACTGGCTTCAAAACACTAAAGTGACGATATAAAGTGATTGTCATCACTAAAAAATGGAGCATACCTATAGGAGGTAAAATCCTTTTTCGATCATTATTCCAAATCCTTCTCTTGAGCTTTGCGTACAATAGATGGACTAATAGCCCCATGTTGATGCTTAAAGGAACCGACTCTGCCAACAGTGATGGGGGAAGTTTAAGAAATAAAGATAATGGTGATGCTAATGGTGATGCTAATGGAGTATGCTCTAGAAATGACAATGGCCACCATAGGGATTTTAATAGGCATGATGCCTATTAACATCTATGTAGCACTGTTAATGGAAATAGATGATACATTTGTGGAATAAGAAGACATTAAAATCAAGTATTTCGATGAAGAAAGCCCGTGTTTAGCCAGACGGGGAAAACTCGATGAAAATTTTCTTTAGCTAAAAGAAACAAAAGTGACAAGTTAAGCATTTGGAAAAGGTTTGCGTTATTTATAGTCTTGGAATACAAAAGGTGTTGGTTTTGACTCTCCTATTTTTTTAGTTTTAGTTTATTTACAAATTTGTCATTTTGACTCAAATCTATAAATACAAGTGTTATTTTTAGGTTTTTGGAGAGGACAAGAGTGGGCATATTTGAGAGCTAATCAAAGGCAAAGAGAGATAGAGAGCTAATTTTAGGGGTGAGTTATTGTGAGGCTGTGAGTGACTTTCTAAGAGAGATAAATAGTGTGTGTGTGTGTATAACCTTTGAGTTCCTCCATTTATCTATAGAAAGAAGAAATCATCCTTGGTGGATGTAGCCCAACTTTGGGTGAACTACGATATATTGTTGTTGTTTTGCTTTGATGATTGCTTGTATGTTCTTATTGTCTCTTCATTGATGCTTGTTTGATTTGATTGGGAGTTTGCACGCTAGTTCATTTTCGGAACAAGGTCTTGGGTGTTTTCCGCACACCAAGTGTTTCATAAAATTCCTGAGTGAGTTTTATCTTCTTGGCCGCTAGAGATAGTCTTGCTTTAGTACAACAAGTGGTATCATAGCTTTGGTTGCTTTGTTTGCCCTGTATTTTGGTTTGAGTTTGAATTAATTTTGGGATTTTTGGCATAGCTTTTATTTTTGTTCCAAATGATGGAAAATGTGGAGAGTACTCGAGAATCAACCTCTACGAGCGGAGGATCTAAGATATGGGATCCGAGTTATGGATCGAGTGGCTCAATGAAGACGAACATGAAGGCTTTTGATGAGAAAATCAATTTTGAGTTATGGCAAAGACGAATGCGAGCGGCTCTTGTCCAACAGAGGTTGCAATTAGCATTGTTGGGGGGTAGAGGTATGACCGGTAGGCATGACCGATACCGAGTGGATTGACATTGATCAAATAGTGGCTTCGTGTAATGAGATTCTTATCACGGATGATGTGTTGAATAACGTGATAGCGGAGACCACGACTAAAGGCATGTGGGATAAGCGAGAAGAGATTTATTTGGGAAAATCGTTGTCAAATAAATTGTTCCTTAAGAAGAAACTCTTCAAGCTTGAGATGAAGGAGGGTGAGGATATGCTGAAGCATACCAATGCTTTTCATTCCTTGATAAATGACTTGAACCGGATAGACGTTCAATTCATTGAGGAGGATCGAGCATTGTTATTGCTTGCATCATTACCCGATTCATACGAGCATTTTGTGACCACGCTCATGTTTGGGAAGTCTACGCTCCGGTGCAACGAGGTTGTGCAAGATATTCAATCTCATGTCACGATAAGAAAGAAGGAAGGTGGAGGTAACGGGTATTTTCATAATGAAGGCCTTATGGAGAGAGACGGAGCTGGGCAAAATGGCGGGAGGAACTCGTCTAAATCAGACTTCGAGGAAGACGGGAAAGCCGTGTGCATAAGTGATCGAACGTTCGAGGCATGTCTCGTTTGTGAACAAAATGGAGACATTGGGTGCTAGATTTCCAAGAGTAGACGATAGTGATGGGAGAATACCTACTAGTGGAGGGGATGGATCGAAGTCTCCCTCCGGGACCAATGGCTGATGTTAACTCGCTTTAGTTGCACACATGCATTGGTCGATTGGAATCGAGGAGGTGTAGGATCGTGATGGATTCGAGGTGTGTGTATCTAGTTCAAGGAGGGCCGATGAGTTATTGTTTGCGAGCATTGGCAAACGAGAGTTTTTCATGACAAAGACTTGATACATCTTTCGAGGGTGAGATTTGGAGGGTATAAGAGGTGAGGAATTTTCCCTCTCTTCCGTGGTTATTTCTCATGGTGGAAGATGGTGTTGATGTGTTTGAATGTTTCGTGTAAAGAGGGTGTATGCTATATGTATTGTGCGGGGGTGTAGTGGAGGCTCTAAGAGATGGGATCCGAGTTATGGATCGAGTGGTTCAATGAAGACGAACATGAAGTCTTTTGATGAGAAGATCAATTTCGGGTTATGGTAAAGACGAATGCGAGGCGTTCTTGTCCAACAGAGGTTGCAGTTAGCATTGTTAGGGGTAGAGGTATGACCGTTAGGTATGACCGACACCGAGTGGATTAACATCGATCAAAGAGCGACTTCGTGTATTGAGATGATTATCACGGATGATGTGTTGAATAACTTGATAGCGGAGACCAAAGCTAAAGCCTTGTGGGATAAGCGAGAAGAGATGTATTTGGTAAAGTCGTTGTCAAATAAATTGTTCCTTAAGAAGAAACTCTTCAAGCTTGAGATGAAGGAGGGTGAGAATATGCTGAAGCATATCAACGTTTTTAATTCCTTGATAAATGACTTGAACCGGATAGACGTTCAATTCATTGAGGAGGATCGAGCATTGTTATTTCTTGCATCCTTACCCGATTCATACGAACATTTTGTTACCACACTCATGTTTGGGAAGTCTACGCTCCGGTGCAACAAGGTTGTGCAAAATATTCAATCTCATGTCACGATGAGAAATAAGGAAGGTGGAGGTGACGGGTATTTCCATAATGAAGGCCTTATGGCGAGAGACGGAGGTGGGCAAAATGGCGCGAGGAACTCGTCTAAATTAGACTTCGAGGAAGACGGGAAAGAGGTGTGCACAAGTGATCGAACGTTCGAGGCTTGTCTCATTTGTGAACAAAATGGAGACATTGGGTGCTAGATTTCCAAGAGTAAACGGTAGTGATGGGAGAATACCTACTAGTGGAGGGGATGGATCGAAGTCTCCCTCCGGGACCAATGGGTGATGTTAACTCGGTTTAGTTGCACACATTCATTGGCCGATTGGAATCGAGGAGGTGTAGGACCGTGATGGGTTTGAGGTGTGTGTAGCTAGTTCAAGGAGGGACGATGAGTTATTATTTGCGAGCATTGGCAAACGAGAGTTTTTCATGACAAAGACTTGGTACATCTTTCGAGGGTGAGATTTGGAGGGTATGCGAGGTGAGGAATTTTCCCTCTCATCCGTGGTTCTTTCTCATTGTGGAAGATGGTGTTGATGTATTTGAATGTTTCGTGTAAAGAGGGTGTATGATATATGTATTGTGTGGGGGTGTACTCACCGGGTTACATGAGGAGCGAGATTCACCGTATGGTTACATGGGAAGCATTCAGATGCATGGCATGGAGAGTTCTTAGTTTAGAACTTGGTTCCTCGGCGGGTGGAGTCGTTTGGAGTCTTGGAATGAAGACTTGCAATATCTCACTTCACAGTTGAAGTTTGAGGTGGCTTAGCGTCGGGTGGAGCGTATTGTCTTATTAGATGGCGGGATGATCTTCGAGCGGATTTGATGTTTGTGTTTCGAGTTTGGTTGAATCGTGAGGATCGCCTGGGGGAATCGCATTAGCTTGGTAGATGGTGGGACGGTCTTCAAGCGAGTTCAATTTTAGCATTCTAGAGATTGGTTGGATCGTCAGGATCACCAAGGTGGAGTTTGTTGGTTTTGGCTCTCCTATTTTTTCAATTTTTGTTTATTTACAAATTTGCCATTTTGGCTCAAATCTATAAATACAAGTGTTATTTCTGGGTTTTTGGAGAGGGCAAGAGTGGGGATATTTGAGAGCTAATCAAAGGCAAAGAGAGATAGAGATCTAATTTTAGGGGTGAGTTCTTGTGAGGTTGTGATTGACTTTCTAAGAGAGATAAATTGAGTGTGTGTATAACCTTTGGGTTTCTCCATTTATCTATAGAAAGAAGAAGTCCTCCATAGTGGATGTAGCCCAACTTTGGATTAACCAAGGTATATCTTTGTTGTTTTGCTTTGATGATTGCTTGTATGTTCTTATTGTCTCTTCATTGATACTTGGTTGATTTGATTGGGAGTTTGCACACTAGTTCATTTTCAGAACAAGGTCTTGGGTGTTTTCCTCACACCAAGTGTTTCATAAAATTCTCGAGTGAGTTTTATCGTCTTGGTCGCTAGAGATAGTCCTGCTTTAGATCAACAAAAGGGCAGTTAAAAAAAGAGGTAATGCTTATTGAATCGAAAATACGTCTCCCCACCACGACACGTGGATTTTCAAAATAACAAGAATCATGACTTATAAGACCAAGCATACTAGCTCATTAAATGCAACACAAAAAGCAATGATGACAAAAATCCTTATAAAATCCCAAATTGACATTTCATGCATAACTGTCTTTTTAAATTAACGAGATACTTCTACACGAGGGGGCTATGTAGATTGGTACAAGAGAAACACATCAACTACTTTAGGGTTATGCGATCAATACCAAAAAAGTAGGAAGGCTTCATGAGCAACCCCCAGCTAAAAAGGGAATATGTTCACCACTCGAAGAGTAGAAATTGCATGAGAAACTAGCTTAAAACAAATGGAATAATACACGAGAAGTTACTCAACAATACAAAAATAGGTGGGAAAGAAATTCCCTCATAAACACCCATGATTGTTGTCTTTGTCAAATTTACTAAGGGAGAAGCCTTATCCGAGAAAATAGGGCTCGAGCAAATGGCCTGTTTGGACCTATTGAGAGTTTTGGTTTGGAAGCTGAGAGGTAAATCTTATTGAGAAAATAAAGGCTCAATTACTTCAGTATATTGATAAAAAGATAATATTGGTGTGAGCACATTACACAAATACATTTTACAAATAAATAACGAGCAACCACTTGAGGTTATGCGTAGATAATTTTAATATCACAAATGAAAGTTGACCCTCAAAGTCACTCCATGTTTTCAAAACTTGTTCAATAAGAATTTTCAAGAAAAGACAAAGTAATATATTCTCGCATCATGGCTGACAGGATCACTTTTTTGTCCACCAGGTGTTACACTACAAAAGACATATCATGGTAGATAATGACAAACAATGATAAAGACAAAATGTTTTCATAAATTTCTTAAAAGGTAATTTCCTTTGGAGCGCAATAGCCACGTAAAGCCTAAAAGTTTTACTGTAAATTGAGCTTTAGTTGAACATTTATTGACAACGACATAACAAGCACAATTATGTTACATAAATTCTCACACAAAGATACTATTTACCTGCTCTCTCTTAGATATTGAAGTGCTCACTTATCCTCTATTAGAGAATCACTTATCTCACAAGTGTTCATTTCTTTATATATTATTGCAAAGTTGTATCCAATATTTGTTACTCATTCTTGTAATCAAAACCTCATTATTATAAAGGAAAAGTTTGTTTTGTCTTTATTATTGCTCTTGAAATATTTTTATCTTAATGAAAGTTCTCCATTAGAGTGGGTCATGCCTCACCCATTCCAGAAATACATAAACCCCAGTACCACTACCCTCTTACAACTTCCAAATTATATTTACCCAAGCATCAAATCGGACTTTGATAGGGTTGTAAAGTAGGTTGTGTGTGATGTATGAAATGTAGGGAATATTGAATTCAAAGTGTTTGGGGATAAAATTTAGGATAATGATAAAATGTAGAATAAAATAAATTCAAAACGTAAGTTCCTCAATTCAAGATTGAGCAACTAACAAAAATGGCGTACGACTTTTTACTTCTTCCTTAATCTTTTTTTTTCTTTTTCATTTTTTACGACACATAAAAAAAGCCAACTCGTGTTCTCATAATCTGCCACACAACAAACTATAAATTTTTTCCAACTACGTTTCCAAGCAAATGTTAGAAAGGTGTATATATTGTTTAAAATCCAATGTTGAGTTGGCAATTAAATTTGGGTGTTAAACCAAGGGTTATATTTCAGTCTCATATGAGTTTACTAGGGAAAATATTTAAAGGGTGAAGTTAAGGTAAATATGGCCTAAATAACAAAGATGGTCTATGATAATTTCTAAGAGTTCACATAATTCTTTGATCATCACAGTATCAACAAACATCACAATGTTTGAAATTCACAATATTATCCTATAATGAACGATCAAAACAAGAATAATTAAATTACTAACGCAATAAATATGGTTTTCAAAAGATAAAAATGTTGGTGTATACACACTCAAAACGAAAGAATAACACGGAAGGTAAATAGTTTCCACTGTGCTTACCAAATTATAATTGATTTAAACAAAACATAAACAAGTATTTGTCAAATGTCCTCAAAAATAAAAATTTCCCAAAACATGAAGTTTTCAATAATAAAGATATTGTTACAACTCAAGGCTACTGCAAAAGGGTCGTATAACTGTCATCCTGCATCCCCTTCTTAACTGCCTTCGTTATAGTCTTGTCATATGGGGCAGTGACCTTATGCATAGAGGTGAAGACTATTGACTCTATCATCATAATTATGTGTCCCAAGTGGTTAATCTGTCCCTGGAAGGAGTCTTGTCCTTTATATATGTGGCTAATAAAGTTTAACAAGTGTGACACATCTTCATTTCGCGAAGGAATTTATCCAAGGCTTCCTTCCATGACTTCTGGAATGTTAGTCTTTAGAATAATATTCTCTGACCCGAACTAAATCGTGATGAGAGAAACTAAGATTATTGAGGAAGTCTGCTTAATAGAGTAAGTATGAAGATAGGGACACAACCTTTTATCACATGTTGCATCATGTCTGAACAAAGCAAACTATTGTGGGCCATCAAGGTAATAAGGATGAGTCCGCAACCTCTTGAGCCAAAAATAATGCATATCTGGCCTATATCCGAGAAGAATTATCCACCAGAAGTGATAAGAGCAACATGATTTCTATCCTGATACGATTTCATCGGATTAGACAATTTGTCGAGCTCTTTCTTCTAGGTGTCAATGTAACTAAGAAGTTAATAAAAGTTACTGTAACCTATCTTGGATAGTTTAAAGATCCTTAATGCAATTGCCAAGTTGGATTTTTTCCATAGAATCAATGGTTTTCTAATCATGTGACCCAGCCTTTTGCAACTTAACCCAATCCATAACCCATAAAATTTGTTATGGGGGTTATTAAGCATTTCACGGCATCATCGGTCAAATAATAAATCAATTTTCTAATTTAAGAGTGATAACATGCAAAAAATGTGAAGATTGGCTAAACTGTTGCGTAGGGGATGCGGCTTATTGGAAGGCAATATGCCAGGTCACATCCAACAAGGTGCAAAAGTGGAATTTCACAAAAGTTTGTCAAAAAATGAGATTTCACCCCTAGAACAAGACCAAAAAGGTCTTTCGAGAGATAATCTAAGACATAAAATTCCTTATTTGAAAAATAGCATAAGTTTGGTAGCAAAAAGATGATAACTTAATTAGAGGTCACGATTTTGCCAACGAGGAAGGAAAAGAATGGTTGAGACGATTTAGTTCAAGAATATGAATTAAGTCACTTTAATTTGATTTGTTACCTAGTGCCTTTATACACATTTGCCAACGTTGTCTATTCCTTTTCATACTTCTTTCATTCATGTCCTCTCATCTTTTCCCTTTTTTCTCACCCATCGCAAAAATCCCTAAGCCATCTTTATGTAAATTTTCATGCGAACCTACACTCACAACCTCCATTTTTAGCAACTGATGGCGAGGATTAACATAACTTATTCCTTACCGACGAATTCAGGTACCCGCTCTTTACTCATCTCGAAAATCAGAACCAATTTAAACAAGGTGCAATTGTAATTTTTTTTGTTTTTCATTTGGTGTTCATATTTTGTTGGTTCTTTTGTAATTTTTAAAATAGTTTATTAATTGTTGGAGATGGGTTAACTAATTGTTTAGCTCATATGGGTTTATAGATTGTTTAGCTAAAAACGTTTCTTAGACATGACTTGTTTTTTTACCTTTGTAATCGATTTTTGAATGGGATGATTGAGACACCCTTATAATCGTAACTACTTGTGGCACCCCGCCTAATTAAATACCGGGCGATCACACCTTTATTAAATTAAATCAAGGTTAACAGTTGGTTCATTCTCAGCATCACTGTCGATAAAAATAATTTTTTCCAATTTACCACCCTAAATAATTAAGCTAAGTGTCAAAAACATTTTTCATACAAACTTCCAAATTTTAATCAAAGAAAAGAATTTATTTATATAAAACAACATTTCTACAATTAAGAATCACACCACGATAAACCAAATAATATAATACATTCGTCAATCGAATGCCAACATATGAAAACTAAAATCACAAGTCCATACTGAATAAATCCCAAAGAACAATACTGGAAATGACTGAAATGTAAATGTCCCAACAACAACTGAATTAATGGAAAGGGCGACACGTTCCCAATAAATGAGAATGCTAGAATGGAGTCAATAAAGGAAGTCGTCTACTCAAGTGACCTGCAACTCCCACCTAAGCTGCAGCACGTTCCTCTCAAGGGATCCTAAGCAAGACGCCCCTGTGGCTGGGCACCTGAAATATATACATATATATACAAGAGAGAGAGAAAGAAACGGGTCAGAGCCCGAAAGTGTGTTTGAATTTAAAATACGTTTAGCAAGTATTTAAATTGATACAGGCCAATGCAATAACATATTAGTGCGTCGCTCTCTTGAGAAAATACTCACCTCTCTTCTAATGTGCACACATATCGCACTAACCTTCCCATTGGTTTCGTTTTATCAATTAACGCACTAGTCTTTCTAAAAGATTTAACTTAACTTAAATTACTCGTAAGATTTACAGTTCAACGATTCCATAAAAATGTTCCAAATAGTAACCAAAGTTCTCCATTTTAACTTTATAAAATCAATAAGTTTCCCAGTGATATATTATATTCTCTCAAAAAAAGTATTCATAATTTAGTCCAGAATTACTCCTCACTTACTATGTTACAGCAATAGTTTAAATTCCTCAATCCAGATATATATATAAGGTACTCGTATAATTTATATATATATATATATATATATTCTAACTGCACCAACATATAAACTATGGTGTAGGCATACTCTGCTTTCTCAAAACAAGTATTTACAATTTTTAGTCATCAACCATGTCCTACATATCAAATCACGGTAGGCAGTTCCAAATTTCAGAATTTCATATATATATATTAACTAGTCGTATGCACCCCAACTAAATTATGGTGCGGGCATACTCTACTATCCAAAGCCCCATATCACTCATATTAAGGGGAATACATTCGGAATCACTCTCGAATTGTATTAACAATACATACACAAACAATCTTGAGGCAAAGAATAGATTCCAAGTCTCTAAGAGGATGGCACATACCGGCGTCTCTTAGGACCGTCTGAACTATCACGTCGATAGCCTGTACCAAGGAAATCTATCTTCTAGGGTACAAGTCAATATCCACCATAAAGGTCCCATCGAGATAAGACTTGTCCCAGCGCGGTAACCTCAGGGATAGCAAGTAGCGTGGGCATGATTTTCAAAATCATATAATATATGTATACACAATCATATAATTATACCACTTTATCAAATTAATGTGGGTTCTTCTCATCACCCGTAATTATACCATTTACCCTTAATTTCACAATTATAGAATTACGCATAATGCTTTATTCCTAACCTTAACTCGAAGGGTTTCCTCACTTATTACCTAACACTCGTGGGCTATATCCTCACAAATCTGAAATTCAGTACGTGACTTTATTAGGTTCCAACGTAACTCTCTTACGCACCCCACCCTTTTAAATTCATAAAACTACCAACCTAAAGTAAATATCCCATAAATAGCATTCTCGTTGAAGATTAAAGGTCCCAACAATTATTCATATACCCTACTGGTCCTCAATGTCTCCCAAATTATTTTATCAAGAATGCCCAAGAATTATATCACGATAAACTTAATTTAACTAATTAAACAAGGGAAATAGAAGTCTGCCAGGAGGGGTCGATCGATCGAAGCTTGGGGCTCGATCGATCGAACCTTCGATCGATCGAAGCTCTAGGCTCGATCGATCGATCAAGCAGGTCTGGGCAAAATTCTGCAGAATGCAGTTACGGGTTTCATCCAACTTCTTCATCTAAAACGATGTGTTTCCATTCTAATCGCCCCAAAAATCTTACTATCATCATTATAACATTATACCAGGTGTTTATAACGTAAAGCATGCGTGTAACTATCATTAAACATGGATTTTTAACCTAAAATCATGTCCAATTATCAAGAACCCTAGAATTTTCTTCAACAGATTTCTAATAAATCTTTCTCCAATATTTCTTTATTTTGATCACTAAATTTCGTGGATTATTACCTCTACATGGCAAGGGTTTCCAGAATTTACATATATATATCAATACTACATGGGTTCTCCTATCAAAAATGGGGTTTTCTTCCATTGTTTTAATCACAATTTATTCCTAAGCTAACATGAAGATTGCATCAACGAAAATAACAAGTTTAAACACTTGCCTGGAATTTTGGTATGCAGATTCTCTGATGATTTTGGTATGGTTGCGTTCCTTGTCTCGTGATCTACGCGGTGGTGGTGGTGGCGGTGAAATCCGGTGGCTTTTTGGCCTTGGTTTGCCTTGGAGCTCTATCCTCTCTTCTCCAATGGCCGTCACTTGATTTGTGAATGTTCTAACCCTAAGAGACTGACCTAATGGCTGATATAGGTTGGCTGAAATTCGTGGGTTTAATTACCCACTTATGTAAAATGACTAAAATGCCCTCCCGGGGCACCAATTAGGCCTAAAAACGCCCCGAGGCCCAAACTAAACCCCCGGGTACACTTTTCTGACTATCTCGACCCTTCCGGACGCGTTGGCGCACTCAAAACGACCATACGAACAACTTATAAATATTCACTTTTTAAATTAACAAAATTAGTCCCGACGTGACACGGGCACATCCCGACTTAAATTTCCGAAATAGTCGTTTAATTCACTTATGACATTCAATATAACCAATATAATATATTACTATACTCATTAGTAATATTCAACATGTTTCCCATAATTACTAACTCTCGTCACGTTAATAATTATAACATAATTAATTTCCGGATTTTTATTAAATAAACAGTCACATTAAATTTAATAAATCCCCAAATTAATATAGCATAAAAATATGGGGTATTACATACTTCCCCCCTAATAACGAAATTCTATCCCGAAATTCGGAAAAATAAGGCATACCCGGTAAAAACAACTCCGGGTATCTCTCGCGCATAACTGCTTCACGCTCCCAATTAGATTCCTCCACATTATGATGCTCCCATTGGACTCGCACAAGTGGAACTATTTTCGACCTCAATCTCCTCTTACTATAATATAGAATAGCCACTGGTCTCTCCTCGTAAGAGTTATCGGACTGTAAGTCTATCTCATCTATCGCAATGTGAGTATGGGTTATATCATCCCGAAGATATCGTCTCAACGACGAGATGTGGAATACATCGTGAATGCGATGTAAATGTTCTGGCAATCCCAACCTGTATGCTACCGGCCCAATCCTCTCGATGATGGCAAATGGTCCTACATACCTCGGAGCCAACTTCCCCTTCTTCCCGAACCTCATCACTCCCTTCATAGGAGATACATGCAACAACACTTGATCTCCCACATTAAACTCCCGGAAGAACCGTTTCGCATCGGCGTAGCTCTTCTGCCTGTTCTGGGCTACCCAAATATGACTCCTGATTATCTCAATCCTCGCGGAGGTCTCCTGAATCACTTCTGGCCCTAGCAACTCGTTATCCCCCACCTCGAGCCAACAAGTTGGGGAACGACAAGTCCTTCCATACAAAGCCTCAAATGGGGCCATGCCAATCGTAAACTGATAAGAGTTATTATAAGCGAACTCTACCAGTGGAAGATGTGGTTCCCAGCCTCCTCCAAAATCGAGAACACACATGCGTAGCATATCTTCTAACATCTGATTAGTACGCTCTGTCTGTCCGTCTGTCTGTGGGTGATAAGTTGAACTCAACCTTAACTCAGTACCCATAGCCTCTTGAAAGCTTTCCCAGAAACGTGACACAAAAATCTTGTCTCTATCTGACACTTTATTCAGGGGCACCCCATGTAATCTGACAATCTCGGCGATGAACAACTGGGCATACTGACCCCTGGTATAATCTGTCCTCACTGGCAGAAAATGAGCTACCTTGGTCAAACGGTCTACAATCACCCAGATAGAATCGTGGCCCCGCTGTGGCGTAAGCAACCCTGTAATGAAATCCATGGAAATACTCTCCCACTTCCACGCGGGTACTTCCAATGGCTGAAGTAATCCTGACGGTTTCTGGTGGTCCACCTTCACCAGCTGGCAGGTAGAACACTTGGACACAACTCGGCGATGTCCTTTTTCATCCCACTCCACCAGTATTGACGCCTCATGTCCTGGTACATTTTATCACCTCCCGGATGTACTGCAAATCGGGACCCGTGAGAATGAGTCATCACTTCATGAAGTAACTCCGCTCCTTCTGGAACCACTAATCTCCCATTAAACCGCAAACCTCCATCAGAACTAACAGAATAGGACTCAGCACCCTCGGCTAGAAGTCGCACAATCTTCTCCTGGAAAAACGGGTCTGTGGTCCGTGCCTGTATTACCCTCGTAACAATCTCGGGTGTGACTGACATCACGGATATGAAAGAACGGCTACTGCGTCCTGGTGACCCAACTCCTTCCACTTTGCTTTCCAGATGTCCGCAACATCGTCTACCGGTCTACGGCTCAACGCATCAGCAACTACGTTGGCCCTTTCCCGGATGATACTGTATATCGAACTGGTAGTCCTTCACAAACTCTAACCACCTGCGCTGACGCATCTTCAGCTCTTGATGAGTGAACAGGTACTCCAATGACTTATGGTCTGTGAACAAATGGAATTTCTTACCCAATAAGTAGTGCCTCCAAATTCTCAATGCAAAGACGACCGCTGCTAACTCCAGGTCGTGGTTGGGGTAATTCTTCTCATGCGGCTTAAGCTTGCGGGAAGCAAAAGCTATAGCCTTCTCTTCCTGCTGAAGTACTCCCCCAAGTCCCCGTAAGGACGCATCGGTGTAAACCAGGTACTCTACACCCGGCTTAGGTAACGCAAGGACTGGCGCTGAAGTAAGCTTGTCTTTCAGCTCGTCAAAAGCCAATTGACAAGCGTCATCCCAAACATATGGTACCCCCTTGCGAGTCAGATTCGTCAATGGACCCGCTATTTTGGAGAATCCCCGAATGGATCTCCTGTAGTATCCGGCTAATCCCAAGAAACTACGCACTTCCGTCGGTGTCGTGGGCTGTCCCCACTCCCTCACCGCTGACACTTTGCTCGGGTCAACTGCAATCCCCTGCTCAGAAACAACATGGCCCAAGAACCGTACCTCTCGCATCCAGAATCCACACTTCTCGTACTTAGCATACAACTGATGATCTCGTAGGGTCTGAAGAACCTGCCTTAAGTGCTCGTCGTGTTCTTCCTCGGAGTGTGAATATATCAAGATGTCATCTATGAAGACGATGACCAACTGATCCAAGAACTCTCTCTGAATACTCGATTCATTAAGTCCATGAAAACGGCTGGGGCATTTGTGAGTCCGAACGGCATCACCCTGAACTCATAGGATCCATATCTCGACAAGAAGGCAGTCTTTGAAACATCCTGCTCTCTAATACGTAACTAATGGTACCCCGACCTCAGATCTATCTTCGAAAAGAAAGTTGCTCCCCTCAACTGGTCGAACAGATCATCGATTCGAGGCAACGGATACTTATTTCGTATCGTTACCTTGTTCAATTCTCGATAGTCCACACACAATCTCAGTGAACCATCTCTCTGCTTCACAAACAAGACTGGAGCGCCCCAAGGTGAGGTACTCTTACGAATGAAGCCCTGACCTAATAGCTGCTCTATCTGATCTCGTAGCTCTCGCATCTCTGCTGGAGCCATAAGGTACGGTGCGCGTGCTATAGGTCTCGTATCAGGCAATAGATCTATAACAAAGTCTATCTCACGACTGGACGGTAGGCCTGGTATCTCCTGAAACACATCGGAATACTCCCTAACAACTAGGATTGAATCCAAAGGAATCACAACCTCCTTAGAGGTATCCTCCTCTATGTAATACAAATGGGCGGTCGAACCTCCCTATGGGCGAGGCATAGCCACTACAAACATCTCTTGCCATGGAATGGCAAAAACAATGCTCCCACCGAAGCATCCAATCATGGCTCTATAAGCTGCGAGCCAATCCATACCAATAATCACATCATGCTAGTGCATGTTTAAAACTAACATGTCTGCAGGTAATACCAAGCTACCAATCTCTACCCCTACTCCCCGACATATAAATGAAAATAAGTGACTCACTCCCAGTGGTGAGTCGACACACGCCACGGTGCTCTCTGCTGTGGCTAACAACCCTAAGGACTTCATAAAATATGTAGCTATAAAAATAATTCGTTTTTCCCAGTAACAAATAGAATTTGACCCAAAGCTCCATGGATAGAAAACATACCCCAAATCGCGGTTGGTGCCTGTGGGGCTGTTGCCTTGTGGACATTATAGATATGCATGTACAGTAACTGCCCCTGCTGCAGTGTAGCTACTGGAAAGGTTGGTAGGTCTGGTACCTGAGTTGGTGCTAGGAGAGCGACTGGAAAAATTGGCCCTTGTGGTTTCGTACGGGCACATTGTGGCTGTGAGGCCCTAACACCCTTTGGGCAATCTTGGCATGGCCATGCGTGACACACACAAAACATTTGCCTTTGAAGTTACTCCCCCTCTGACCCTGCTGCTGTTGGTGTCGGCCTTGCTGACTTGGGGCTTTATTCCTCTTTCGAAACTGCTTTTTCTTACCATGTTGTTGACAAGAATTTACCCGGTCTTGGGTAGTTTGCTGTCACAATTTCGGAGTCTTCGTACATTTGTCAGCTTTGGTCACATGCATTTGGCTAACCTCTCAAGGTCTTTTGCCTTCTCTAAGTTGCATGCTGCGTTCTTGGTATTGTAAAATTGTAGTGGTGACTGCTTGTGCTACGATGCCTGCTAACTCGGCGGTTGATACTCTCTCTGGGGGTACCTGAGGTGTGAGTCGATCTTGCTCGTTGAGTCCCTCAACCGTTATAGCTAGTTCTTCACGACGGTCCATTTGAAAGTTTAAATGAATTTGGATGAGTTCATCATTCAAATAAACAGATCGCAGAAGCACGAATTCCCAATGGATAGAGATGAACACAACATTCCTAGTATTAGGGCTCTATATCAAAGAAAGCAGCGCTGAAAGCATAATAAGCCGCACAGATCCTATGGACACTAGAACCTGATGCTCTGATACCACTTGTGACACCCCGCCTAATTAAATACCGGGCGATCACTCCTTTATTAAATTAAATCAAGGTTAACAATTGGTTCATTCTCAGCATCACTGTCGATAAAAATAATTTTTTCCAATTTAACACCCTAAATAATTAAGCTAAGTGTCAAAAACATTTTTCATACAAACTTCCAAATTTTAATTAAAGAAAAGAATTTATTTATATAAAACAACATTTCTACAATTAAGAATCACACCACAATAAACCAAATAATATAATACATTCGTCAATCGAATGCCAACATATGAAAACTAAAATCACAAGTCCATACTGAATAAATCCCAAAGAACAATACTGGAAATGACTGAAATGTAAATGTCCCAACAACAACTGAATTAATGGAAAGGGCGACACGTGCCCAATAAATGAGAATGCTAGAATGGAGTCAATAAAGGAAGCCGTCTACTCAAGTGACTGCAACTCCCACCTAAGCTGCAGCACGTTCCTCTCAAGGGATCCTAAGCAAGACGCCCCTGTGGCTGGGCACCTGAAATATATACATATATATACAAGAGAGAGAGAGAGAGAGAAAGAAACGGGTCAGAGCCCGAAAGTGTGTTTGATTTTAAAATACGTTTAGCAAGTATTTAAATTGATACAGGCCAATGCAATAACATATTAGTGCGTCGCTCTCTTGAGAAAATACTCACCTCTCTTCTAATGTGCACACCTATCGCACTAACCTTCCCATTGGTTTCGTTTTATCAATTAACGCACTAGTCTTTCTAAAAGGTTTAACTTAACTTAAATTACTCGTAAGATTTACAGTTCAACGATTCCATAAAAATGTTCCAAATAGTAACCAAAGTTCTCCATTTTAACTTTATAAAATCAATAAGTTTCTCAGTGATATATTATATTCTCTCAAAACAAGTATTTATAATTTAGTCCTGAATTACTCCTCACTTACTAAGTTACAGTAATAGTTTAAATTCCTCAATCCAGATATATATATAAGGTACTCGTATAATTTATATATATATATATATATATTCTAACTGCACCAACATATAAACTATGCTGTAGGCATACTCTGCTTTCTCAAAACAAGTATTTACAATTTTTAGTCATCAACCATGTCCTACATATCAAATCACGGTAGGCAGTTCCAAATTTCAGAATTTCATATATATATATTAACTACTCGTATAATATATATTATAACAGCACCCCCAACTAAATTATGGTGCGGGCATACTCTACTATCCAAAGCCCCATATCACTCATATTAAGGGGAATACATTCGGAATCACTCTCGAAATGTATTAACAATACATACACAAACAATATTGAGGCGAAGAATAGATTCCAAGTCTCTAAGAGGATGGCACATACTGGCGTCTCTTAGGACCGTCTGAACTATCACGTCGATAGTCTGTACCAAGGACATCTATCTTCTAGGGTACAAGTCAATATCCCCCATAAAGGTCCCATCGAGATAAGACTTGTCCCAGCGCGGTAACCTCAGGGATAGCAAGTAGCGTGGGCATGATTTTCACAAGCATATAATATATGTATACACAATCATATAATTATACCACTTTATCAAATTAATGTGGGTTATTCTCATCACCCGTAATTATACCATATACCCTTAATTTCACAATTATAGAATTACGCATAAGGCTCTATTCCTAACCTTAACTCGAAGGGTTTTCTCACTTATTACCTAACACTCGTGGGATATATCCTCACAAATCTGAAATTCAGTACGTGACTTTATTAGGTTCCAACGTAACTCTCTTACGCACCTCACCCTTTTAAATTCATAAAACTACCAACCTAAAGTAAATATCCCATAAATAGCATTCTCATTGAAGATTAAAGGTCCCAACAATTATTCATATACCCTACTGGTCCTCAATGTCTCCCAAATTATTTTATCAAGAATGCCCAAGCATTATATCAAGATAAACTTAATTTAACTAATTAAACAAGGGAAATAGAAGTCTGCCAGGAGGGGTCGATCGATCGAAGCTTGGGGATCGATCGATCGAACCTTCGATCGATCGAAGCTCTAGGCTCGATCGATCGATCAAGCAGGTCTGGGCAAAATTCTGCAGAATGTAGTTACAGGTTTCATCCAACTTCTTCATCTAAAACGATGTGTTTCCATTCTAATTGCCCCAAAAATCTTACTATCATCATTATAACATTATACCAGGTTTTTATAACGTAAATCATGCGTGTAACTATCATTAAACATGGATTTTTAACCTAAAATCATGTCCAATTATCAAGAACCCTAGAATTTTCTTCAACAGATTTCTAATAAATCTTTCTCCAATATTTCTTTATTTTGATCACCAAATTTCGTGGATTATTACCTCTGCATGGCAAGGGTTTCCAGTATTTACATATATATCAATACTACATGGGTTCTCCTATCAAAAATGAGGTTTTCTTCCATAGTTTTTATCACAATTTATTCCTAAGCTAACATGAAGATTGCATCAACGAAAATAGCGAGTTTAAACACTTGCCTTTGATTTTGGTATGCAGATTCCCAGATGATTTTGGTATGGCTGCGTTCCTTGTCTCGTGATCTACGCGGTGGTGGTGGTGGCGGTGAAATCCGGTGGCTTTTTGGCCTTGGTTTGCCTTGGAGCTCTCTCCTTTATTCTCCAATGGCCGTCACTTGATTTGTGAATGTTCTAACCCTAAGAGACTGACCTAATGGCTGATATAGGTTGGCTTAAATTCGTGGGTTTAATTACCCACTTATGTAAAATGACTAAAATGCCCTCCCGGGGAACCAATTAGGCCTAAAAACGCCCCGAGGCCCAAACTAAACCCCCGGGTACACTTTTCTGACTATCTCGACCCTTCCAGACGCATTGGCGCACTCAAAACGACCATACGAACAACTAATAAATATTCACTTTTTAAATTAACAAAATTAGTCCCGACGTGACACGGGCACGTCCCGACTTAAATTTCCGAAATAGTCGTTTAATTCACTTATGATATTCAATATAACCAATATAATATATTACTATGCTCATTAGTAATATTCAACAAGTTTTCCATAATTACTAACTCTTGTCACGTTAATAATTATAACATAATTAATTTTCGAATTTTTATTAAATAAACAGTCACATTAAATTTAATAAATCCCCAAATTAATATAGCATAAAAATACGGGGTATTACACTACTTCTCATTACCTATTCCACTATTGTAACCATTGGTTGTATCCTACATGTCAGATGTTCTAATAATTTATTTTGACTATTTTGGAGGTATCCTCCATATTCTCCCTTATTCCGCCCAAATAAACATTTGAGGTGAGTTATTAAAGCATTATTGGAACTATGATTAAAAAATATGTGCTTGAGATAGGCTGGATTCTTTTCAAGTTCTTAATATTACATTTAGTTTTATACTTTCCTTTCCTTTTTTATGGAGAAAATATTTTTTGTGTTTTTTGTATCTTTGAACAATTGACAGCGAGAGATGTTTTTTATATGTTTGTTTTTCCATTCTTTGGAAGGTATTAATATACATATTTATCTCATAATTCATATGTATTTCAATTCAGATCTGATTTTCGGTAAGGTATGTAAGAGATCTCATTTAACAATCTCATTTGATTTTTTTTCCAGATCTGACAAATCTCATTTGGTGCTTTAAATATATACCTTCTCTTCACATATGGATTCTTCCATATAGGCATTCAAATGCTCACCATTGATCCTTGGAATATATGTATTAACAGTAGACCTCCTGCATATAGTCAACAAGAAAGATGTAAGCCCCAAAAGCATCAATTCTACTTTCATATTTAAATATACACAGAACAACTAACAAAGTGGGTGATGATAGATCTCCGGTTTATGTCCCAGGCATACCCACTTTTCTACAAAAATTTTGATGTCGATCAGACATACCCACTTTGTTTGTTGCCAGTAGTTCTACCTCCTTATGTCTACGAGTGTGCTTATGTTCAAGAGATGTGAGGTTTGGCTAAAGAATAAAGCAGGTGAGGTTTTTTTAAATCTTCTTTTTGAATATACATGTGGGTGGTGGGGAGTTTTTTCGTGGAAAAATAAGAATTTCGTTGTTAATGGATTACCTTTTAGTACACCCCTTATTTTAATTTTAATTTTCATTACTGCATTTTTCCGTGGAAAAAAAGGATTTCGTTGTTTTTTGTTTGATTTACTTATGTTATATTGTTTGGTGTTATTACTTTTCACACTTTCGGCGACTATATAATTTGCGTTGTATTCTCTTATGTCTTTAGAATGAGTAAACTCTTTCAATTTTGTAGCTATTTTCGTGTTTAAAAGTATATATTTCTGTGTTGATGTGTATATGATTACTTTACTATTGACATGGTTGAGAAATCCCATTGTTTTGCTTAATCTTTTATGAGTTGAAATCAGATAATAAATAATATGATATTGTGTATTGATTACAATCAGATAGACAATCAAGTAATCAACTTCTTTTATTAGGAAAACTCAACTTAATGCAGACCCACTTTGTTGGGGAGAGATTACACGGTATTGTGTACTAATTTTATGATTTGAACTTGAAAATTATTCTTAACACTAAGTACCTATCTTTTTAAGAATTTTTTGTTCTTATTTTTTTTCCAATCCTTCCACAATTACACATGTTTAGTTGAGTTATTATTTATTTTTAATATGTACGTTAATGTTCTACTTATGTTGCTGATTACAAATTTATATGATTCATTCCCTTGTATACACATTGTCATGACAAATGCAGGTGAAACTAATATGTAAGATGCGACCACAGTCGGTACACATTCATAACAAAATTCGCGCAAATATATCAAGTCTGATAATTTTTTATTGTATCAGCAACATGTTGGTTTTAAATAATGTGAAAATAAAACCCATGGTGTAAAGTTTTATGGATAACCCATTATAATTTTTACATTTTTTTCTTCACTTTAGACCTTAGTGTAATACCCTGTGTTTGTAATGATTTTAACATATGGATTAATTAAATTAACATGGGAAATTAATCCCGTTTAAAATAAATATTGATTACAGAGATAAGGGTAAATATTTATTTATGTTGTATCGTACCTAGTGAATGAGTAATAATAATGATAGTAAGATATTAGAAATGTTGTGAGTGCAAAATAGGACCATTACAGGCAATTACATCAATTTAGTCTGGACACGCGTATTAGACGTATAAAGACTAAAATTATGGAATAGAAAATAAAATCACAAATAAGTCATCCATATGGTCATTTTGAGTGTACCAAAGTTTCCAGAAGTGTCAAAATAGTCAGAAAAGTCTACCCGAGGGTTTAGTTTAGGTTCCAGGGTAGTTTTAGACCAAACCGGCACCCAGGAGGGTATTTTGGTCATTTTTACTTTTAGAGAAAAAGGACCTACGAAATCCTGAGGTGTATATCATCATCTAGAGTGAGGGAATTAGGAAAATCAAAAACAAAAATATAAAGATGACATAGGAGGGAGAAGGACAGGTGCCCAAGGTGTTCCAAGGCCAAGAACCACTACTTTTGCACCACCGTCACAACCAACGCATAGATCGGGAGGGGAATTTTGAAACTATACCATCATCTACAATGGATAAGACCTAATATTAAAGGTAAGTATTTATCTTGATATTTTTTAATGATATATATTATCCATGTTAGTATAGGGTGATTAAAAGGTTGATTTTATGTAAATTTACGGATTTGAAATCATGTTCTAGGTAGAATTAATGATTTAGATTGGACCACTATTATATTGAAACGAAATTGATGACTTACTCATAATTAAAATTATAAGAAATATCGATTCTACACGTGTTCTTGAGGAAAAATAATGAGCTAGAATTTTAGAGGAAAATCTTGATTTAATCCCAATTAATATTTTTAATGATTATGAAAGGTTATAAATCATGTATATGTGTTGGTAGAATGATTGGTAATCTTAGTTGGGTGAATGGGTTGGAATCATGGAGGTTTTTAGATTAAAACTGGTGAATCCCATTGGCTTCTTAAGGAAGAAGACGAGACCTATTGCATTTCGAATCGATTCGGCTATTGGGCTAATCGATTTGGTCACCAGATTTTGAAAGTTTTCCCCTTTTTTGATTTATAACTTATGGGAAATGAACAAATTAACCTTCTAATTGATTTTTAATGATAATGAGAGATATACTAAACACTAGTGGACAAATTTTAAGTGTTGAGACTTGATATTTTGAGATAAATAAAGGGACAAATCTAAGTGGACTTAAATACAGAATGGAAATCAAGTTCGAGAGAAATACGATTATCTCATTGGTATACTAGGTAACCTGCGACTTAGACCAATAAGAAAGAGGGTGAGTACCTACTAAATTAACTTAAATGATACTTAGGGACCGTATGAGAAATAGGGAACACTTGGGTTGTTATGAGAAGAAATCTTATGCTAAACGATTGATATGTAGGACATTTGAGGATTATACGCTACGTATGGAGTATCATGTTATAAGTCGGGAGTGTACCTATATTATTAACATAAATGTACATGTAGTACGCATACCTATTATGTGATTTATGTGTATGACATACCTACGCTACTTGTTATCATGGGAGGTCTTAGAAAATGGGATAACTGATGAGCCCATTGGAGGGATTTTAGATTGCTGCCTCAGAACATAGAACCTAGGTACGGACTATCTGTGAAAATGTTTATTTTCGCGATCATATGGGTACGTAGTTATGTGTGTATCCCATAGGGTTAGAACTATGTTCGCCTCCAACTATGAGTGAATTGTAATTTTTTAGTTCAAGAGTGATTTCGAACCGGTAGTCCTTTATTTAGTATGTGATGTACCGGAACTTGATAGCAGAGTACGCATGCATTACAACTCAGCCTAGGGGTGATGTATTAGTATATATATATGCATACTAGAATGATAAATCTATATACTGGTGATCTATTTTACTGTGTTTGCCAAGTAGATAAGAAAGATAAATACATTTAAAATATTTTAAGTATGCGGGAACTTAAATGACTAATGAAAAATAAGTAATCAGTTAATTGATACTGAGAATTCAGTAACGTATTATTTGGGTAATACGGGTGGGCATAACGAGTTAGCATGTATAGTAAGGTATTGGAGTCGGACTAAATAGATGGGATATCGTAACTAGGACGGGTTAGAAATATGTGTTAGGTGTGCACATTAGTTGAGAGGTGAGAATCTCATTGGAGCATACAGTGGTGAGAGTCAGTCACCACATATAAAGGAGCATATGTGAAATAAAAAAAGGAATTTGGGTGCGCTTTGACCGTAAGAACTTCCATCTACTGTTCAGACAGAGCTGCGAATGGACTTTCGGCGTGAGTAGTATAGACAAACGTGGATGGGAAATCATGTTAATGTGACTAGTGCCAATTTTATCAAGGGAATAAGTTTACAAATTACATTAACGCTTATATGAGGAGGGAGCCAAGAAGGTTTGAGAATCTAACCCAAGATCAAGACTGGATTAAACGGTGCTATTGAAATAACACAAGAGACTATACCTAGTAAGGGACCCCTTTAAATGATGAAGATCGATGAAATTCCTACCCAGTGAGGGTGGATTCAATCAGATCCATCAAGGCTAGCAACGAAGTCCAAAGGTCAAGCGGAAACAAAAGAACAAAGGGGGTAGCAATCGGGGACAATACTACCAGGTCCGAGATAAGGACACCCCAACATGGTCAGGGAGACCAGAAATAGGGGGAAGGACATATAAAGGGGGCCCTATCCGTGGAGAGTAGGGCCACCTATACAAAATGTGTCCACTTTGACATAGTCAGGACATTCAGACTGGAAAAGTAGATGAGAACGATGCCAGTGGTGCACAAAAGTAGCAGGAGCGTGATTTCTGACAGGAGAATTGGGCTAAGAGATTTAGGCCCAGAGTTACCAACCCGAGAATGATAAGTTTAGGCATGACCAGTGGAGTCCTCAGCAACAGTAGCACCCCATTCCTCAAGGTCATTAAGACCAAGGGAACAATAGGGGAGGCTAATAGGACCATGATTAGACGCAGAGAGATTTTTAGGGCGATGTCTCACTTGTGTGTGTATAGGCCATAAAATAAGGGATTGCCCAAAGCGAGGTGAGAGGCAACAATAGGATAAAGTCCTCGATGTACAACCATCACAACAGGTCGTAGGTCGGTTCTGAAGTAAGAGTCATGTTTAGGGACTCAATGATCAGACGAGACAGATGGCAAATGGATTTAATATCTTTATTTCGTCCTTGCGAGTACGAGATTAGTTCGGGTAACAGGAATGTGTCACAGCATATGATTTTTAGCACTACAATTCGAGCAAGGGTCAATTTTAGTGGGTGCATTAGCGGTATCAGCCTTATGATGAATATAGTTACCGTTGGGTAGTGGGACTTTTCGGTGTCGCCTGCAAGGGGAGAGGGTGTGTACACTAGGAGGATATTTATATTGTGTGGTTAATTTTACAACTTTTGAGAGTTAAGAAAGTTAAATTTATTATGGTCATTTGTAGTTACCAGATACCAAAGGTTTGAGCGGTGGTAGGGTTCATGATAAGGCTATCATGTTTGTAATTACAGGGTGAGATATATTCTTTTAAGAGGCATCACTTGAAAGAGTGTTGGGCTTACCTATATAGATTATATTTCATATTGGACTTCGGGGGGCATGTCGTCTTATTATATTCGATCCCAATGTGTTGGGAATTTTGACTGATACGATTCGGGGTGCTTTGTGTTTATTATTGAAGGACAAATATAGCTCATTGTTTATTTATATAAAACTGAGAACTTGTGATAGTAAGAGCATCGCGTTGTATGTCGTATATATAAAACTGAGAACTTGTGATAGTAAGAGCATCGCGTTGTATGTCGTATTTAGTGACATGAGAGTGTACGAGTAGACTTTTTATGTCAGCGGACGAGACTTTGGGGGTACATGTTATGGAATGAGGTCCTAACACATCTCGACGACCGATAAGGTTAGGAAGTTGTGTATCCGGGGGTTCCTTATTTGTATTTCACTTTGCGAGACATCCCACACATGAAACTTAGCGAATATTGGAGGTTGAGAGAAGTTTGTTCCTTAGGAATCGAGTTTGGTGCCCTAGTTATTGTACGTATATGTGATTATAACTGGAAGTTGATAATATAATACCATTTAAGGCCGACCGAATTGAATAACGATGGTATGAAAACCAGTGTAGACCGCTTATACCACCAGTATATGGGTTGGATAACATAGAAAATAATTAAGTTGCGATTAGTAGGTTGGTCGAGTATAACCTAACTATATAGTGATGCCAAGTACGCGAGAATTAATTTAAAACAAGTCTATTACATTTAGTGGAATTGTGCAAAAATGCACAGGGATAGGGTCTATGGGCGCCCTAGTTAGTTGAGATTTTCAATATCATTCAAGATGAGTAGACGTAGAAATTTATCAAATAAACATAGACGCACAAGGAAATTAGAAACTGAAACAAAATGTAATAAAGAGCATGTAGTGACATTGAGAGCGAAGTAAGTCACTAGGAATCGAAGAGTGTACGTAAAGGAGCGATTACAGTGTTAAAAAGTAGACAAAATGTAAATTTTAGATTTTCAGGGATAAGCATTAGTTACTCGGTGAAAAAGAGTA
This sequence comes from Sambucus nigra, assembly GCA_949130495.1. Classification (NCBI taxonomy): domain Eukaryota; kingdom Viridiplantae; phylum Streptophyta; class Magnoliopsida; order Dipsacales; family Adoxaceae; genus Sambucus; species Sambucus nigra. The sequence continues at coordinate 371,675,820 of OX422212.1, forward strand.
ATATGATGAGAGTTACGTCCTAACCAACTGAAGTCGTAAAAGTCTGATGTGAATAGTCAGGTATGATTGCAGATATCCTCCACGAACGGACTGATCACTAGTTCGAATGGTATGGTATAAATCGTCAAACTAAAAAATACCATTAGTGAAGGGATACCGAGAACAGTGTAATGTTCTAAATTATAGAAAGATATGGAACTATATTTCTAACATAATAAAATGAATAAGGGAGTTGATACTTGGGGATGTTGGAGTTTTCTCTAGTAGGGGAAATACTTTAGCCGTGAGTAGAGAGGCTCATAATAATGACAAAAAAAAGGAATAAAATTGCAGAGTGTTGTGTAGGCACCAGGGCAAATTGGTAGAGTAATGAACAAATATTTAGATGTGTGATGACTAAAGAAAATTAGTCACGACATGGAACGGTAGGGGAATACCATTAGACCGAAGGACACTATTAGCAGAGATATAATGGGAAGAGTAGAATGAAATAACTCGGATAGTGAGATTACATGGGGTGCCACTTGAGGTCATGTCCGACAAGGATAAAATTTTATCTCAATTTTAGTAGAGTATCCAGGAGACCATGTTACAGAGTTGCGATTGAGTACCTATCACATTTAGAAGGATGGGAAAACTAAGAGGACAAATAAGATGTTAAAATATATGTTACGAAGGTGTATCCTTGATTTTTACAGAAGCTGGGAATGATATCTCCCATTCTTGGAGTTTGTGTACAATGACTTCTATCAGTTTACGGTTAGCATAGCGTCGTTCAAGGTGTTATACAATAGACCTTGACGTTTGCCCGCTTGTTTGTTTAAGGTAGGAGTACGGGAAGCTTCTTAAGACAGTGGTGATTCAGGATACATCCGCCAGGATGAAGATGATTCAGAGTCGAACACGGGTAGCTCAGGATAGACAAAATATTTACGATGATGCCAAGTGATACTTTATGGAGTTTAATGTGGGGGATCAGCTGCTGCTACATGTGTCTCCTATGAAGGATATAATGAGATTTAGGAAGGAAGGGAAATTGGAGCCGAGGTATGGAGGGCCATTTCCTCTCATCAAGAAGATTAGTCCAGTGACGTACGAACTTGGGTTGCCGGAGAACTTACACCGTATCAATGATGTGATTCATATTTCTGCATTGCGACAATATCTCCAGGATGAGTTGGATCACACTCACATTGAGTTAGATGAGATTGACTTACAACCTGATAGTTCATATGTGGAGAGACCGGTGGCTATCTTTGACCATAGTGAGAGGTGATTGAGGTCGAAGGCAGTTCCCCTTGTACGTGTTCAGTGGGGGCATCATTATGCTGATGAGTCTACTTGGGAGTGCAAGGATGATGATGCACGGCAAATATATAGAGTTATTCTTACCAGGTACACTTTTATTTTTCCAAATTTCGCGATGAAATTCGGTTATTATGGGGGAACTATGTAATACCCCATGTTTTTAATGATTTTAAAGTATGGATTAATTAAATTATAATACAAAATTAATTTGGTTAAAAATAAATATTGATTAGCAAGATAAGGGTTAATATTTATTCATGTTGTATCATACATAGTGAATGAGTAATAATAACGATAATAGGATATTAGAAATTTCGTGAGTGCGAAATACGACAATTATAGTAATTTAGTCGGGATGCGCATATTCGACATGTTAGGATTAAAATTATGAAATAGAAAATATAAATTTGAAATAAGTCATCCATATGGTCATTTCGAGTGAGCCAAAGTGTTCGAAAATGTCAAAATAGTCGGAAAAGTCTACTCGAGGGTTCAGTTTAGGTTCCAGGGAAGTTTTAGACCAAATCGACAGTCCGGGAGGGTATTTTGGTTATTTGTACTTTTAGAGAAAAAGAACAAACGAAATTTTAAGGTGTATATCATCACCTATAGAGAGGGAATTGTAAGGACATTGTCAGTCATAATTTAGTATGTCATATACCACTACAAGTCCTCGAGGGATTGAGAAGATTACATCTACACAAGACAAATTCGAATTTCAAGAAGACTTCAATATTCAAGCCCAACAAGGATGAATTTGGTAAAATGTGTTTAAGTTCTATTTACATTTTACATTAAAAGTGTTGGGATATTTTTATAAAAGTTTAAATGATTTTTGAAATGATTTTAAATGGTTTTTAATTTTTCAAAATCATAAAAGTTTTGGATGAATATCTCTTGAGCCCGTGAACAGTTTTTTTAAGGGGATCACTGATTGTCATTCAAACCATGTCACATCTCGTTCGAGCGAGATGGAGGTTCGCTCGAACGAGGTTGCATATCGTTCGAACGAGAGCTATTTTGCTCTGACACGTCACTGCCTTATTTTTTTATTATAAATGAGGGTGTCAGGCTACTGATTTTTGTGTGGAGATACATTGGTTTTAAACAGAATGTGATTTTGAGTGTTTCGGTTTATTCTCCAAAACTTTGAGAGTTCATAATTTTTGTTCCCAATTGCTTTTGTGTGAGTTGTTTTGTGGAACCTAAAACATAGTTTGTTATTGTTTCACTCTTTGTGGGGAGATATCTACAATCGAGAGGTGCATGCTATTGTGGAGTGAGTCGCTAAGAATTTTATGGGTGCGAGTCATTGAGCATCTTCTGTGTGTTAATTATTTGCTGAAGACTGCGTGTCTGGATTGTCTGTCCATTATGGTATAGTTGCGTGTGAACCATCGTTGATTTCTAGCTGATGCTTTGAAGGTTTGATGAAGACACCGTGACTTACACTTGTGGATGATTATCAAGTTGTATGTAAGTTAATGGTCTTCTAAACTTGTCAAAGTTCTAGAAATAAAAAGGTTTTGTCCTGCGGGGATTTTTCCTGAAATTTGTGTCTCATACTTTATTTATAAAAGTTTGACACTGCACGCACGTAGCTAATTGACTTTAAGGGCTGAATTAATTTGATTCATAAATTAATTCTGATTAAAAAAAATTGTGATTGGAATTTGCACAACTATTTATATCAATACCGCAAACGGTCCTTCAAATTGGTAACAGAGCGGGTTACGCTAATTTATTACGTTTGATCCTTATTTTTCGCATATTTGTGTCAGATTGATTTTTTTTGAAAATTTATCTTTTCTGAAAATTTGTCACAATTTTCAATGGATAACTTATCTATATTGATGCCCCCTCATGTTGGCACGAGTCATAGTTTTGATGATTAAAATCATTTGAATTTGACATCTGCTAAAATAATTGAAGTTTTCGAAAAAGAAAATTCTCGTTTTAAATCAGCGATGGATCTTTTGCAAATGATTCAAAATCAAAGAGATTTTTTTTATGAAAATTTTGTTTCTTTGGACCATGAATTTAATTCTTTAAAATTTTCCTAATAGGAGAGTAATGATAGAGTCCTAGTTTTAGAAAAAGAATTGGAGGAATTTAAAAATTCTAGGATTCCCTTTTGTGCTATTGAGGATAAATAATTAATCGATGATTTCACGGCACGTGAAAAGACTCTTAGGGATAAGTTTGTTTTAATTGAGGATGAGTGAGATAAACTGTTAATTTTAATTGATAATTTGGAAAGAAAATCCCTATCTTTGGAAGAATCTAATTTGTTGCTTGAATCAAATATTTTGGACTTGAAAAATGATTTAAACGATTCAAGTAGGTTTGATAGTGATGGTAATGGCTCGTCCTGTTCTCTTACCTAGAGTGTTAAATCCAAAACCATAGATCATTTTAGAGGGTCAACATTTCCAAGGACGTTAGAAAAAGTCAACTTATAGGTTTCGTTCCACCCGTTTACATTCGTTCACATCGTGGTAGGAAAGGGCACCTTAAGAGTTTCTGTTTTGATCTTTGAAGAGGTCCCTGGAAGTCTAAGTCAAGTATGTTATTGGTTCCCAAAACCTCGTGTCGATGTGTCACATCCATTTGGGTTAGGAAATCTCTTTTGGATACGCTAGACTTTAGACGTGTTGATTCTCACATGCTTGCACATGATTCTTCACTTGTTATTTCCTATCGTTGATTGCTTGCATGATTTTTTTTCATACACTAGTTGTGGTTTCTTGATATATATTTTCTAGTGTGTTGACATGTACTTTTTGTATTCGATTTTTGTTTTTAGGAAATATTTTGAAAAATTCAAAAAGATTTTTGTATTTCGTTTAGCACCATATATGAATTGACAGTTAGGACAATCGAGTAACAATTTCATTCCATTTATCCATGTGACTATTTTATAGTGTTTTAAAATAATAAGTCATGTCAAGCATGTGCATTATAGTGTTTGGATTCATTAAGATGTAATTAAGTGTTATTACCTATATGATTGACTCATTATTTCCTTTTATGCACACGAGCAGGAATTTATTTGAATATTGTTCTTGTCAAATCACATGGTGGTTATAGTGACACCCCGCCTAATTAAATACCGGGTGATTAGTCCTTTATTAAATTAAAATCAAAGTGTCTGGTTGGTTTATTCTTAGCGTCACTGTCGAAGAAAATTTTCCTTATTAAGAACCTAATAAAAAATTAATCTAAGTGCCAAAACAATTTATTTAGAGATTAAGTTCGCCAATTATAATTTAATATACGAAACCATTTTCATGAACACGGATAATAATTTTAAAACCAAACCATACAAGTGAAGTAAACATGCTAGATAGATCAACCAAATAAAGTATTCCACATCGCAAAATAAAGTAATATTCAAAAGCAATCCCAACTAAACTGGAATAGAGAAATAAATAAAGAGTACAATTCTCTCTGAGCTAAATATAACTTGAAATGGATGACACGTGCCCTACCTAATAATGACTAAATATAAGAATGAGAAGACAAGGATAAAGTCGTCTACTGCAAGGACCTGCAACTCCCACACTAGCTGTAGAACGTCAATGGTCCAAAGATCTAAGCCTGATGCCCCTGTGTAAAACATCATTAAAAAAAGTTTAGCAAGTATTTAAAATGCTCACCAGTTGATATTACATACATGTTAGTACTTCGACACTCACTTGGGAATTCTCACCCCTCAACTAGTGTGCATACCTAATGTACTACTAAACTAATCTAGATACAGCTATTCCAACTTACTATTTTAACCAAATTTCCCTTCACCAAGACTGGTTCGAGTAATTGCATCACTAATTTATATCCAATAACCGTTTCTTATGAATCAATTAAGCCATTTATGTTCATCTCAATACAGACTTAAGTTACCATCCACTTAATTCATTTAATATAAGTTATTCCATTTTATCTACTTACAAGCATGGTAGATTAATCATGGGTATATATATTTATCACTCATAATATATATACTGATACGGTACCCCACATAAATCTTTGGTGTTGGCATACTCTGCTATCAAGGCCACATATCTCTCGTACAAAGGGAAATACTAGTTCGAAAGCACTCTCGAACTGTATTAACACAAAACACATATATTGGAGGCAGAGCATAGTTCCAAGTCACTAAGAGGTCAGCACATACCCTCACGTCTCTGAGGACCATTTGACTACCGTTCTCAGATAGAATGTATTAAGGATGCTATGTTCTACGGTACAAGTCAATATCCCCCATAAAGGTTCGATTGAGATCAGACTGTCACGGCGTGAAACCTCTGTGAAAGCAAGTAGCGAGGGTATGATTACACACAAATATACACTATTATACATATACATGAACCCATATATATATTCACATTATTCATCTAGGTACGCCCACGACCCATAATATATTCTAGCATTGCGTAGCATATAACGCCCGAGTTTTATGTATAAGTAAATCATTCTTTTTATTCTCTTCATTATGGAAAATCCATATGTACTTCTCGGCTCTCGAAGTATATCCTCTCGATAAATATAAAATTAGTAAGTGTACCCTCACTACTCTACTGGTCTAAATCTTTCCTAATTCTCACAAGACCTACTATTGCGTACGCACAGTTTCCCACTCAATTTATATTCCCGAAGCACCATGGTTAAATCTCATATCAACTCGTCTTACCTGAACCCTACTTATACCCTAATGGTCCTTCTAATGTCCCGTTAAGATATTTAAATTATGTCCAAATGTCCATACACATTGGGATTGGATTAACATAAAAAGGGGAAAAGATTCCATTTTTCAATAGGAGTCGATCGATCGATGAACGGAGTCAATCAATCGATCCAATCGATCGATTGACATTCTTGAGTCGTTCGATCGATCAAGCAGTTATTTCCCAGATTTCTACAAATCAAACCAATGGGTTTCCTCAACATAAATCCTCAAAACCTCTATTAATTTGTCCCAAACTCCCAACCAATCAAATCAACAGTTATATCATCCTACATACATGATTTCTAACGTAAAACATATACAAATTTCTCAAGCTCCATCCATTAAAGGGTTAATTCAAATTTTTACATCAAGAACCCTATTTTTATCATCATGATCAATATCTTCCTAATTCTTTAATAATTTAACCTCTACTGGACATCAATTTCGTAGTCAATCATCCACATATAACAATAGGGTTGTCCTAACATGATTTCTATTTAGAATTTCAATATAAATCTACCAAATCTCATTTATCTTTCATGAAAACATAATTTATTATCTCCTACACTAGCATGGATGTGTTATCAACTAAATAATACTTTCCTGGAAATCAAAGATCTGATCCGACTAATTCGAGTGGTATAGGAAAGAGCCCCTTCTTCCGATCTACGCGTTGGTGGTGGAATTGGTGAGAGTGATGTAGGGTTGGTGGCTCTCCTCCTTGGAAGCCTTCTCTCTTCTCTCTTCCTTAGCTTCCCTGCAACTCTAATATTTCTAACCCTTGAGGACTCCTACTTTCATCTGACCTAAAATGGGAAATTACCAAAATGCCCTCCTGGGTTACCAGTTAGGCCTAAAAATATCCCGACACTCAAACTAACCCCCGGGTACACTTTTCTGACTATTTTGACCCTTTTGGACGCATTGACGCACTCAAAATGACCATACGTGCGACTTATAATTAATTCACTTATTATTCCAATAATTTAGTCCCGACATGACACATGCGCATCCCAACTTCATTTCTTTGATTGTCGTATTATTCACTCGTGATAATTTTAATAAATTCAATCTCATATATTACTTTACTCATCTAGTAATATTCAACACAATTATTACCAATAATTACTAACTCTCATCACGCTAGTAAATATTTATTTGAAAAATCCGGATTAATATTAAATTAAGTTATCCCAAATTAATTCAATTAATCCCATAATTAAAGGCCATAAAAATACAAGGTATAACATACTTCCTCCCTAATAACGGAATTTCATCCTGAAATTCAAAAGAGTAAGGCATACCTAAAAAAATCGGTTTCCTCTAGTACTCAAAACCAACTTGAAAGTAAGGCTCAATCACTATATCCCCCACTTCATAATAAGCTTGTTTAACACTCTCGACACTTTATCAGTATAGGGTCACACCTCAATTTTGCTCCTACCACAAAACATTAGAATAGCCTATATATATTGAGAGTCCACACCTCACCTCGTATCAACTCCCGTATTTATCTAAACAGAAAACCCCCATACTGAGAGATACCATATGAACATCTGAGCACTCTTATCAGTTCTTCAAATTTTGATTTCTGGTGACGTAATTCTTACGATAGTCAGAAGACACCTAAGACAGTTTGTGGTTATTCCACTATAGTCATCGAACTCTAACTCGACCAATCTAACATTCTGATTATCCGTTCACCTTTGAACAACTCGAGGGAGAATAGTTAAGGTTTTTCCACACAAAACTTAAATAATCAGTTTGTCCACAATAAACAGGTATGAGTGTTTACACATTACTCTACCATTAGGTAATATCTTCTCCCAATTATCGTAATATAATTAACTTACTAGCTATATTCGTTGTGGAAATGAAATGACCACAATGAGTCCAAAAATTTCTTTCATACAGCTCCATTATTCATTAATCAGCTTTCGCCTACTCCTCGGGCTATAGGTGATAAAACTTGCTCAAAACGGAACATCATCCCCACTGCTTCCTGAAATCCCGTATTAAGGTGGGGTTCAAGAATCTCATACTAATTCAGAACAATATCGAGCAGGATCATGTATCGACGCGATCCTTCTTTTCAAAGAAAGACTGGGGCACACTATCTAATGGTGTAAATTACCCCAACAAAATAACAATTACCTTCTTTTTGGTCAACTTATTCCACACATTCAAAGGAATTCCTGAATGTATGTTGAATTTGGAAACCCATCAAAGAAATTTACCAAATTAACTGTCCTCTTCCATTATAGGAATCTTCGACTTACTACAAAATTCTCTAGTTGATCCTCTTACTGCAATCAATTTCTATCTATGAGTGGTGCACATAGAGACTACTCACTAAATCCTTCTCAACATCGATTTCCACTTGTAACACCTAACATTAAGTGGTACTTAATACTCCTCTTCTTTCCTCGGCGTATACCAAATGTTTCGACCCGTGCACTTTTTGCCATGATGTGAACTTCTGGACTCCTTATACCTTATTGATATCATCTTTCCAGTTTCGCGTAAGTCACTTTCAACATTCGACAGAGTAGAACTCCGCTCCAAGTGTTTTCCATATTAGTGAATTTTTTACTCTTCTGAAGGAATACCCCTTTTTAAATGGCTTCCCTCAGTCTTTTAACAAAATTCAAGTGTGCTACTCTTATTGCACACGTATATGTATTATTGCACTTCTCACATGATGCCTTATCCACTCTACCATTTCTACTTCATTATATTAGTCCCACAGACATATATTTCACACATCTATTGCCACTTCCCTTTAACCCGGACGATTCTGACATCAGCTAACCAGGGTGCCCACACACCCTATAAGTAGTGCATACTGGCATAAGCATCACACATAACACCCAATTCTTTATTGCCCCTGTATTCATAACGTGGCTATAACACTTGGGTATTCCAAATCACCCCAGAAATTGAGATTTTAAATCCTCCTTAACATCATTCTACACATTCAACTAATGGTGATAAAATAAAATTTTCAATGCTTCCTGACCACACAACCGGCTCCACTCACCTTAGATCCTAATTTAACTTCCAACTTACAGTTATAACTACCTGCTCCTATAACGATCGAGGTATCGAAATCATGGACTAATGACCAAACATCTCCCTACTCCAACCTTAGGCTAAATTTCATGCGTGGGATGTCTCGCAAAGTGAAATCCAATCAAGGAACCCCCAATACACTCCTACCTAGCATTGTCGATTACCAAAATTCGTTAGTCCCTTCGTTCATAAAACGTACCCCTATAATACCGTCTCTTGACATAAAAGCCACATATCCCCCAGCAATTACATTTAAATAAGAAACTTTTAGCCAATTGCACAATCACTTAGCATTGGTGGTAATCACATTCCATAAACCTTGTACACATACAATCGGTACTCTTGAAATCATGTTCCTAAACATATGAATATAAATCTTAACTCCCATGTCCCTAAAGGATAGATATAACAATGTGCTCTTCCTATCACCAAGTCATGAGTGTTAAATATAGTAATGAGTTGAATCTTTCTGCTCAACAGTAAACCCAATACACACTGAATCATAATAACAAAGTCCCTACACACTCCGGGATTAAACATTTTCATACCACTATACCCTTCGAATTATTTATAATATATGATATAAATGTGAGCCCGACCCTCTCACAGGTGAGGCTTCGCCAGAACAAAACATCGTGCACCAGAGAAGTAACCCCGATAGACTTGTCACATCCACCCACTATCGGTCTAATCAATACTATAAAACCATAATCAAGATAATATCATGCTCGTATAACACATCACTAAAATGAGTAATCTCAATGAGGTGTATATACCACTATCAATACACCCGTTCATCCTCTGCGGATAACACTAAAGATAATCCCATTATACTAAGGAAAACATTCACATAATAATAACATTATCAATATACACATTAAGCTTGTCTCACGTGCGAATCTAGCAAAAATCAAAATATAGTGACTCGTTCGTGTCACATAAAACACGCCTCAAATAAAACTCATACTTCTATCTTGCCAATCGCTTTGGGTGCTCAAATGGTTTTCGGACATAACACGCCTGTCCGAACAAAAATAAAAACTACTTTAATCATTGTCCTTTAATAGGCACCCTACTCTTATCCTTTTACTCGTTTTGGGAAACATGAATGCATGTGATTTCACTCTCCACAAAATGCCTCTATGCATAATCCTCTTATGTCCTGTCATACTGACCATGTTAGGGTTTTCCTACTCTTGGGCTTTGGTAGTTTCGATCCTGATGGCTAACCCTGTTGTTACCTTAGCTTTGTTGGCCCTAAGGGACATGCTACTGGTTTCAATATTCATTCCTGAATTCACCATCGCTTGGTAAGGATTAAGCTACTCGAATCATTTAAATGGGTCCCCTAATGGGTCTCCCCCTTTTGGTGTTTCGCTAAATGCGTTTCATTCTGTAACAACCTGTGTAATTTTGGGGGTATTTTTCAAAATAAAGAGGAAAAATAAATTTTGAGATAAAATTATTTTTATTGCTCAAATATATTGGCTATGATTTTAGAAGAATAAATCTTCAAGCGGAATTGAAATCGGAGTTAAAACGGATTTTATATGAATTTTTTTATATTTTGCCTTATGGCATTGTTAAAGGAAACTGTCAGATTTTAGGCATGATCGATCGATGGTCCTAAAAAACGTGAACAACAAGTATTTTTGAGGAGTTGTGGTTTGATTCAAACTCTTATATTTTTACCTTATTAAAAGGGAACGTGGGCAAGTATTTTGGAACAACCTTGTGGCACAAAAATGCCCAAAAAATATATTTTGTTTTCCTCTCTTTTATACACAAATAGTACCCTTTATTTTATGAATTCAACCTTAGGTTTTGAGTTGTCCTAGGGGCTATTTTGAGGTTGATCTTGGAAGAAGTTTTGATAATGTTTGAGGACTGATTTTGATTGTGTTATCTGCATTTCTCGGCAGATTTATCGTTGGTTTCTCATCATGGTTTGAGGTATGGGGTTTTACACAATATGCTCCTTAATCTCGCGAGTGTTATTCCCGTTCTTTTCTTATGATTATTGACTCATATTTGAATTGCTAAATTCATTGAAATATGGAAAAGTAATTGTTGGAATTATTTTGACTAATGTGGTATTATTTCATGTTGTAGAGCACGTTGTCATGAGATTTTAATATGGCACGGAGGTTGGGCACCCGCCAAAATTCCTGCTTCCCGGGGCTATGACTTGATAAAGCATATGCGGATGGGGGGTGGCTTGGTGACCCGGTTAATGTGTTGTTGAGAAATTATATTGATATAATTTCTTTTGAGATTTGCATTTGATTTGAATATTAGTACTCCTGTTGTTAGGTTTTTATTCATCGCTAACGTATATCTGTTGAGCATCTTTCCTTTCGTATTGTGTACTTCCCCATATTTTCTTTTCGTTGGCAGGTTAGCATGGATTTGATCGCTTTGGACCAATTGGGAAGATTTTTTTTCGTGGATGATTTAGGAAGGATTTTATTACCAGATGAGAAGACTTGTATTTATTTATTTTGATGTATATAGCATTGGATATTTATTTGTTTTCAAGATAGTTAGATTGTTGTAATTATTTTGAAAGAATTGTTGTATTAATTTGAAGAAAATTGAGATTAGTAGTTTCTCTTTTATTATGGGATTTAGATGCTCTATACCTTGTTGTCTGTGGATTAGGTTAGTTTTATCGTACTAGCGCTCCGTTCGCTCTCCCTGGGCGAGCGGAGTGTTACAAATGGTATCAGAGATTAGCTATACGACAACCCTCGGGTCTTACATTTTGTGTCTGTTGCATTTTTGTGGCGCGTATTTTTGAAGATAGGATCTTTAGATGATCGTTTTGTATTAGGCATCTAGATTAGATGTGAGGAATTTATTTGTGGTGACGAGTTTATTTTTGGAGATTGTTGGCCTGATTTTTTAGAGTTAGGCATTTGGCGAATTTCGAGGGCAAAATTTCATTCTTAATGGGGAAATGTAACAACCCGCATAATTTTTGGGGTATTTTTGAAAATAAAGAGGAAAAATAAATTTTGAGATAAAATTATTTTTATTGCTCAAATATGTTGGTTATGATTTTAGAAGAATAAAACTTCAAGCGAAATTGAAATCGGAGTTAAAACGGATTTTATAAGAAGTTTTTTATATTTTGCCTTATGGCATTTTGAAGGGGAACTGTCAGATTTTAGGCATGATAGATCAATCGATGATCTTCATAAATCGATCGATGGTCCCAAAAAACATGAACAATAAGTATTTTTGAGGAGTTGTGGTTTGATTTAAACTCTTATATTTTTACCTTATAAAAAGGGATCATGGGCAAGTATTTCGGAACAGCCTTGTTGCACAAAAATACTCAGAACACATATTTTGTTTTCCTCTCTTTTATACACAAACAACACCCTTTATTTTATGCATTCAACCTTAGGTTTTGAGTTGTTCTTGGGCTATTTTGAGGTTGATCTTGGAGGAAGTTTTGATAATGTTTGAGGACTGATTTTGATTATGTTATTTGTGTTTCTGGGCAGATTTATCATTGGTTTCTCATCGTGGTTTGAGGTATGGGGTTTTACACAATATGCTCCTTAATCTCGCGAGTGTTATTCCCGTACTTTTCTTGTGATTATTGACTCATATTTGAATTGCTTAATTCATTGAAATATGGAAAAATAATTGTTGGAATTATTTTGACTAATGTGGTATTATTTGTTGAGCACTTTGTCATGAGATTTTAATATGGCACGGAGGTTGGGCACCCGCCAAAATTCCTGCTTCCCTGGGCTATGACTTGATAAAGCATATGCGGATGGGGTGTGTCTTAGTGACCCGGTTAATGTGTTGTTGAGAAATTATATTGATATAATTTCTTTTGAGATTTGCATTTGATTTGAATATTTGTACTCGTGTTGTTACGTTTTTATTCATCCCTAACGTATATTTGCTGAGCATCTTTCCTTTCGTATTGTGTACTTCCCCATATTTTCTTTTCGTTGGCAGGTTAGCGTGGATTTGAGCGCTTTGGACCAATTGGGATGATTTTTTTTCGTGGATGATTTGGGAAGGATTTTATTACGAGATGAGAAGACTTGTATTTATTTATTTTGATGTATAGAGCATTGGAGATGTATTTGTTTTCAAGATAGTTAGATTGTTATAATTATTTTGAGAGAATTGTTGTATTAATTTAAATAAATTTGAGATTAGTAGTTTCGCTTTTATTGTGGGATTAAGATGCTCTATACCTTGTTGTCTGTGGATTAGGTTAGTTTTATCGTACTAGCGCTCCGTTCACTCTCCCCGGGCGATCGGGGTGTTACACATTCAGTCTTACTCCCCAACTAAATCTTCGATTCTTTTAGCTCCCTTCACAGAGAAGCGTTAACTTCTCTACGGACAATGCATGACATTATCACCATATGGATCGACTGTCCAGCAGAATTTCCTTTAAGTGTTATCAACTTTCTTTACGAGTTGATTTCCCACTTGAAATCCTCTTCTCTATTTATATGTACTTCATTCGTTACAAGATTCCCTAAATAAATTAAATTCATTTTCACACATGGACCTCTATTCGGCCTTCCTGTGATGAGTTCAGAACAACCTTCACATCTTATCCTGAACATATGATGAAGGAACTTGCGATCAAACCATAATTCGTACCCAAGATCCTTCCATTGGCATAACATTCCACTCTTAAATGTGGTGGTTGACTCCCACCATTATAACTCTGCTCCGACGAGTCAAAAAAAATTAACCCCAAATTTTCCTTCCTCATTACCCACACTCCGCCATAGGTCCAAGCCCTTGGATATTTTACCTTCCTTGGTTAACACACACAATTCTCGCAATTCTATATCTTCCATTGATGGTTCTCCTCAATGCTTCGTCTGACTCTCTCCCAATCCTACCACGTTGGGTGAGTCTAATTTGGCACCACTTTTGACTACATTAGCACTTGAAAATATTATACAGTGCCCTAATCGTCTTTACAATCCTCGCTTCTCGTGCCATAACAAGGGTGACCACAACTACGGTCATCGTCGTTGAATATACTCTACAACCTCAACTAAGCCATGCCTGCTGTTGTCCACCCAACGACCCTTTCCTCTCATACTTAATTGTTCGAACACACCTGAATGCAAATAAGATTCACTAATATATATACATTATAGCAGGAGAACGAAATCTCACCATAGAAGTCAATAATCCTAAATACATGGCTCCATATCAAACAAAGCAAGACTGGAAGCAAAATAGGCTGCATATATCCTAAGGATACTAGAACCTGGATCTGATACCACCTGTGACACCCCGCTTAATTAAATACAGGGTGATCAATCCTTTATTAAATTAAATCAAAGTGTCCGGTTGGTTCATTCTTAGCATCACTGTCGAAGATAATTTTCTTTATCAACAACCTAATAAATAATTAATCTAAGTGCCAAAACAATTTATTTTAGAGATTAAGTTCCCCGATTATAATTTAATATACGAAACCGTTTTCACGAACAAAGATAATAATTTTAAAACCAAACTATCCAAGTGAAGTAAACATTCTAGAAAGATTAACCAAATAAATTATCCCATATCTCAGAACAAAGTAATATTCAAAAGCAATCCCAACTAAACTGGAATACTGAAATAAATAAAGAGTACAAATCTCTCTGAGCTAAATATAACGGGAAATGGGCGACACGTTCCCTACCTAATAATGACTAAATAGAACACTGAGAAGACAAGGATGAAGGCGTCTACTGCAAGGACCTGCAACTCTCACACTACCTTCATTACGTCAATAGTCCAAAGATCTAAGCCTGACGCCCCTGTGGCAAGGCCTGTAATACACACACACACACACACACACACACACACATATATATATATATATATATATATATATATATACAAGAGAAAAAAGAGATGGAAGGAACGGGTCAGATCCCGACTATAAAACAACTTTAAAAATAGTTTAGAAAATATTTAAAATGCTCACGAGTTGATATTACATACATGTTAGTACTTTGACACTCATTTGGGAATTCTCACCCCTCAACTAGTGTGCACGCCTAACGTACTACTAAACTAATATAGATAAAGCTATACCAACTTACTAAGTTAACTCAATTTCCTTTCACCAAGCCCTGTTCCAGTAATTGCATCACTAATTTATATCCGAGAGCCTTTTCTTATGAATCAATTAACTATTTATGTTCATCTCAATACAGACTTAAGTTTTCATCCACTTAATTCATTTAATCTAAATTATTCCATTTTATCTACTTACAAGCATGGTAGATTAATCACAAGTTTATATATTTATCACTCATAATATATATTCTCATACGGCACCCCACATAATTCTATGGTGTTGGCATACTCTGCTATCAAGTCCCCGTATCTCTCGTATAAAGACAAATACAAGTTCAAAATTGCTTTCGAACTATACTAACACAAAACACACATATTTGAGGCGAAGCATAGTTCCAAGTCACTAAGAGGTCAGCACATACCCTTACGTCTCTTATGACCATCTGACTATAATTATCAGATAGCCTGTACCAAGGATGCTATGTTCTAGGGTACAAGTTAATATCCCCCATAAAGGTCCAAGCAAGATAAGACTGCCATGGCACAGAACCTCCGTGATAGAAAGTAGTGCGGGTATGATTACACACAAATACTATATATTATATATATACATGCACCCATATATATACTCACATTCTTCATCTTGGTACGCCCATGACCCATAATATATTCTAGCCATGCATAGCATATAACGCCCGAGTTCTACGTAGAAGTAAATCATACTTTTTATTCTCTTAATTACTGCAAATTCTTAAGTACTTCTCGGTTGTCGAAGTGTATCCTCTCGATAAACATAAAATCATTAGGTGTACCCTCACTACTCTATTGGTCTATGTCTTTCTTAATTCTCACAAGACCTACTATAATGCACACACGATTTCCAACTCAATTTCTATTCCCAAAACCGCACGGTTAAATCTCATATAAACTCGTCTTACGCGGACCCTACTTATACCCTACTGGTCCTTCTCATGTCCCATTAAGATATTTAAATTATGTCCAAACGTCCATACACATTGGGATTGGATTAACATAAAAAGGGGAAAATTTTACATTGTTCAAGAGGAATCGATCGATCGATTAAGGGAGTCAATCGATCGACATTCTTGAGTCGATCGATCAGTCAAGCAGTTATTGCACAAATTTCTGCAAATCAAACCTCTAGTTTACTCAAAATAAATCCTCAAAACCTCTACTAATTTGTCCCAAACTTCTAACCAATCAAATCAACAACTATATCATCGTACATACATGATTTTTAACGTAAATCATATACGAATTCATCATGGTCCAAAAATTAAAGGGTTAATTAAAACTTCTACATAAAGAACCCTATTTTTATCATCATGATCAATATCTTCCTAATTCTTTCATAATTTAACATCACTTGACATCAATTTTGTAGTTAATCATCTACAGATAACAAAAGTGTTGTCCTAACATAATTTTTATTCAAAATTTCATTATAAATCTCCTAAATCTCATTTATCTTTCATGAAAACATAATTTATTATCTCCAACACTAGCATGGATGTGTTATCAATAAAAGAACAGTAAGTTGGATACTTTCCTGGAAATCGAAGGTCTGATCCGACTAATTAAAGTGGTATAGGAATGACCCCCTTGTTTCGATCTATGCGTTGGTGGTGGAATTGGTGAGAGTGATGTAGGGTTGGTGGCTCTCCTCTTTGGAAGCCTTCTCTCTTCTCTCTTCCTTAGCCTCTCTACAACTCGAATGTTTCTAATCCTCGAGGACTCCTACTTTCATTTGATATAAGCCTTCAATTTTCGTCCATAATTAAGGCCTAAAATTGAAAATTCCCAAAATGCCCTCCCGGGTTACCGGTTAGGCCTAAAAACGTCCTGAGACTCAAACTAACCCTCGGGTACACTTTTCTGACTATCTAGACCCTTTCGGATACATTGATGCACTCGAAATGACCATACAGGTGACTTATAATTAATTCACTTTTTATTCCAATAATTTAGTCCCAACACGACACATGCGCATCCCGACTTAATTTCTATGATTTTCGTATTATTCACTCCCGATAATTTTAAAAAATTCAATCTCATATATTACTTTACTCATATAGTAATATTAAACACAATTCTTACCAATAATTACTAACTCTCATCACGCTAGTAAATATTTATTATAAAAATCTGGATTAATATTAAATTTAATTTATCCCAATTTAATTTAATTAATCCCATAATTAAAGGCCATAAAAATACGGGGTATTATAGTTACGTGTTTTCATCTCAATTATGTCTATTAAAACGAATCAAATGCGATAAAACAAGATAGTAGAAGGTGTGCATGTTTTAAACCGTTTGTCGTGAGTTTTTGTGAATTTTAAAAATGGTGAAGGGCTACGAAAGGTACACATCTATCCTTTGCGATTAAGACACTATTTAATTGGACCTAAAAATTGAGGTCTTTTATTTATCTAGGGTCCAAAGATGTTTAAAAGAGCCCGAAAAAATTTAAAGGCAATAAAAAAAAATTATGCCAAAAAGGGCCCATTAGGTTTATTCACCAATTATCCAATTTTTGAGAATTTAGATCACCTCAGAAAGAAAATGTATATGAGGGAGTTTGGTTGGAGAATTAAAACGGTTTTGAACGTCCTTAAAAAGTCTTGAAAAAGCATTAAAAAGATTATAGACATTATTGATGTGAAAATCATGTAGACTTTGATTTGTTGATTTTGATTTAAGACGATGTCATCTAAATTCAACAATTTTACACCTAAGGACAATTTTGATGCTCTTTCGTTAGGAATACACGATATGCATCGTGAACATATGACGTATTTGAGTTTTATTTCCTATCGAATCTGTTCACATCGATTCATACCGTTTCCACGATTTGGTTTTTTTAGTATGAATTCATGGTGTGTTTTTGTAAGACTTTTTTATAAAAAAATTGAAAATAAAAAATAGTTTATGAAGTTTTTTGAGCATGTCCTGAAATGAGTACATTTGTCCTATTTGTTTGCCTTGTTTACCATGACACCCCGATTTTTTTTATGTGATTTATTCTTTTCCTTGTCTATTTCGAACAAATAAAAGGGGGGAAAATGAATTATGATATTTTGGGGGAGTTTATATATGGGGAGGATTTTTTTATTCTTTATATCATTTCAAACTCGATGCGTCACGAGGCTTTTGCTTTGTCTCACGTATGTAGGTACGATTAAAAAGTTTTGATTGCACAAGCTGATGAGAAAAGCTTGGAGCTTTTTTTGAAGAGTTGATTGTTAAAGCATCGTTTGAAAACATTTGAAGACTTGTTCATTTATCATTCCAAGTTTGAGTTTATGGGAGGGTAGATTTGTATAGTTCATTTGATATTGATTATTCGGATATTTTTATTTTGTACCGACATAGACTTAGAGAGAGATTTGTAAGGATATTTTCCGTCACAATTTAGTATACAAGACGAATCTGAATTTCAAGAAGAGTTCTTGAAGATGTTCATCACAATTTAGTATACAAGACATATATCGCTACAAGCTGCTGCAATTCCTCGAAGGATTGAGAAGATTACATCTACACAAGACGAATCTGAATTTCAAGAAGAGTTCAACATTCAAGCCCAACAAGGATCAATTATGTATAATGAGATTAAGTTCCATTTACATTTTACATTAAAAGTGTTGGGATATTTTTATAAAGGTTTAAATGATTTTTGATATGATTTTAAATAGTTTTTAATTTTTCAAAATCATAAAAAATTTGGATAAATATTTCCTGATCCCGTGAACGGTTTTAAGATTTGAGGATTCCAAGTTATTTAAAACTTTAAAAGTTTTTAAGGGGATCAGTGACTGTCATTCAAATGACATGACCTCTCGTTCAAATGAGATGGAGGTTCGCTCGAACGACATTGCATGTCGTTCGAACGAGAGACGTTTTGCTCTGACACATCACCGCCTTGTTTTTTTTTTATTATAAATAAGGGTGTCAGGCTACTGATCTTCATGTGGAGAAACACTCATTTTTAACAGAATACGATTCTGAGTGTTTTGGTTTATGCTCCAACAATTTGAGGGTTCATAACTTTTGTTTTACAATTCACAATCCCAATTTCTTTTGGGTGAGTTCTTTTATGGAGCCCAAAACACAATTTCCTATTGTTTCACTCTTTGTGGGGAGATCTCTACAATCGAGAGTTGCGTGCTATTGTGGAGTGACTCACTATGAAGTTTATGACTGCAATTCATTGAGGATCTTCTGCATGTTGATTCTTTAATGAAGACTACGTGTATGGACTGCATGTACATTGTGGTATAGCTGCGTGTGGACCATTGCTAATTTCTAGCCGATGCTTTGAAGGTTTAATGAAGATACCGTGCGTTACACTTGTGGGAAATTATCAGGCTGTATGTAATTCAATGGTCTTGTAAACTTGTCAAAGTTCTAGAAATAAAAAGGTTTTGCCCTATGTGGATTTTTCACGAAATTTGTGTCACATACTTTATTTATAATTGTTTGACACTGCACGCACCTAGCTTGTTGAGTTTAAGGGCTAAATTAATTTAATTCATAAATTGACTCTAATTATATAAGTTCGTGATTGGAATTTACGCATCTATTTATATCAATATCGCACACGATCCTTCAAGAATTGGGGTAACCAAACACAAAAATAGAAAGATGCCATAGGAGGGAGAAGGACACGTGCCCAAGGTGTTCTAAGGCCAAGAACCACCACTATTTCACCACCGTCACAACCATTGCATAGATCGGGAGGGGAATTTCGAAATCATACCATCATCTGCAATGGATCGAACATAATATTTAAGGTAAGTAATTGTCTTGCTAAGTTTTAATGAGATATTATCCATTTTAGTATAGGGTGATTAAAAGGCTGATTTTATGAAAATTTATGGATTTGAAATCATGTTCTAGGTAGAATTAATGATTTAGATTGAACCCATGTTATATTGAGACAAAATTGATGACCTACTAATAATTATAATAAGAACAAATCTAAGTGTGTTCTTGAGGAAAAATAATGAACTAGGATTTTGAAGGAAACCCTTTATTTAATCCCAATTAATCGAGGTTTTTGATGATTTTAATGATTATGGAACGTTAGAAATCATATATATGTATTGGTAGAATGATTGGTAATTTTAGTTGGGTGAATGGGTTGGAATCATGGAGGTTTTGAGATTAAAAATGGTGATTCCCGTAGGCTGCTTAAGGAAGAAGAAGAGGAAACATGTTGCATTTAGAATCAACTCGGACCAAGGACGAATCGATTCGGTTAGCGAATCGATTTGGATATTGGGAGAATTGATTCGGTTAACCAGATTTTGAAATTTTTCCCCCTTTTTGGATTCATAACTGATGGGAAATGATCGAATTAACCTTCTAATTGATTTTTAGTTATAATGAGAGATATACATAACACCAGTGGACAAATGTTAGGTTTGGAGACTTGAAATTTTGAGATAAATATAGGGACAAGGCTGAGTGGACTTAATTATAGAATGTAAATCAAATTTCGGAAAAATACGACTATGTCACAGGTATCTTAGGGAACCTACGACTTAGACCGATAAGAAATAGGGGGAGTACCTACTGAATTAAGTTTAATGACACTTAGGGACTGTATGAGAAATAGGGAACACTCGGGTTATTATGAGAGGAAATGTTATATGCTACGTATAGAGTATCTTGTTATAGGTCGTGAGTGTACCTATCTTATTGATATAAATGTACATGTAGTATTTATACCTATTATGTGATTTATGTGTATGACATACCTACGTTGCTTGTTATCACGGGAGGTCTTAGAAAAGGGGAGAGTCTTATCCTGATGAGCCCACTGGGGGGATTTTAGATTGGCACCTCGGGACATAGAACCTAGGTACTGGCTATTTGAGAAAACAATAGTGTGAACGGTCATATGTGTGCATAGGTATGTGCGAATCCCATAGGCTTGGAGCTATGTTCGCCTCTAATTATGAGTGATTTGTAATTATTTTGGTTTCGAGGGTGATTTCGAACCGGTAGTCCTTTATTTAGTACATGATGTGCCGGGACTTGATAGCAGAGTACGCATGTACCGCAACTCAGCCTAGGGGTGCCGTATTAGTATATATATACATACTACAGTGATAAATCTATATACTAGTAATTTATTCTACTTTGTTGGCGTAGTAGATGAGAAAGATAAAGACATTTAAAATAATTTAAGTATTTGGGAACATAAATGACTAATAAAAATTAAATAATTAGTTAATCGATACTGAAAATTCGGTAACATATTATTTGGGTAATACGGGTGGGCATAACGAGTTATCATGTACAGTCAGATGTTGGAGTCAGACTAGTTAGGTGGGATAGTGTCACTAGGACGGGTTAGAAATATGCGTTAGGCTTGTACATTAGTTGAGAGGTGAGAATCTCAAGTGAGGGTACGTAAACCTAACATTTATATAATATCTAGTATTTATGTATTTTAAATACTTGCTAAGATGTTTTGAACTATTTTGTACACGGTCTCTGACCCGTTTCTTCCAAATATAGTTTCTTTATGGAAATCATTTTAGGTGTCTAGCCACAGGGATGTCAGGCATAGGATTTTAGATCATTTGACGTGGTGCAGCTGGTGTGAAAATTGCACGACCTTGATGTTAGATGCCTCCGTATTCCTCATTCATTTCTTATGAGCTACTTATTTTATTAGGGCATGCGGCCCACTTTTTTTTCAGACTTTATTCAGAGATAGAGGAATTTTTATTTTATTTCTCAGACTGTTGAGCTAGTTTTCATTATGGATGACTGTATTATTATTTAACACTGGATTGTGTATTCCAAACACATTTTTAATATTCTATCTCTATGTTCATTGTGTCTTCGATTGTTGAATGTTAAATCTGATATTACAAGTTTATTTAGTTGCATGTTAATTATAAAGATAAAATTTGGCACCATCATTTCAAATACTTTGTGGTTAGTAAAAATTAAAAGTTTTCGACAGTGATGTTAATAATGAACCAACTGGATATTCTGTTTTAATTTAATAAATGATTGATCACTGAGTATTTAATTAGGCGGGGTGTCATGCTTAGAGCCTCTCATTAATTTTTGTTGGCGTTAATAAATAATAATAATTGAACTAATTAAGTTCACTTTTTCATTTAAGCATTTGTAAAAGTTAGTGTCATGTTCTATAAAGCTTACATTTTAACCAAAAAAAAGAGCTACTCAAAGTTTATTTGTGACACCCCGCCTAATTAAATACCGGGCGATCACTCCTTTATTAAATTAAAATCAAGGTGAACAATTGGTTCATTCTTAGTATCACTGTCGTAAATGAAAATTTTCAAATTTAATTAAGCTAAGTGTCAAAACCATTTAAAGCCTTATTTCCATTTTTTTAAATCCCATTATAAAACCTTTAACCATTAACATTTTAAGAGTCACACATTAAGTATAAGAATAAAATGAACATTCAAGAGTTTAACCATCAATATTAAATTCCAACATTAAAACACTAAAAGGGAAACATCCTGACAATAATAAATCCCAAAGTAAAGATACTGAAAGTAAAAGAATTACAGTCTCTGACATAAGCAACTAAATAATGGAAAAGGCGACACATGCCCCACTAGATAAAACTGAACTAGAATAGAGTCAACAATGAGGTCGTCTAAGCAATGGTCTGGAACTCCCACAAAAGCTACAATGTGTTCCATCCAAAGAATCCTAAGTATGACGCCCCTGTGGCTGGGCACCTGTAATACATATATATATACACAAGAGAGAAGAGAGAACGAAAAACGGGTCAGAGCCCGAATGTAAAACAGTTTTAAAAATAGTTTAGCAAGCATTTAAAATGCTTACCAGTTAATGCAACAATCATATTAGTATGCGGTACTCTCTTCAGAATTCTCACCTCTCATCTAGTGTGCACGTCTACCGTACTAATGAATCCCATATATCTCTCTAAATTATTCTCCGTAAGTCTTAACATGTGAAATTAAGGTTATGATATTCACTTTTGAAAAATCTGTCTCTTCAAGATTTCTTACGTTATTTAGAATAATTCCGTATCGTTATAATGTTTCCAAATACTTATAGCGAAGTTGAAGAATTTATACATTACTTAACTACTATTTCACTCAGTAGAAAGTTCTCATATAGATACACGTATATATATTAATTACTCGTATAATATATATACAAACAACACCCCACATAAATTCTATGGTGCTAGGCTTCTATATATAAGTATATATATACCAATCGCTTATAAATTATATATATACTAACGGCACCCCACATAAAAACTATGGTGCTGGCATACTCTTCTATCAAGTCCCTGTATCACACATATTTAGGGAAATGCTAGTTCGGAATCACTCTCGAACTGTATTAATACAAACACATACAAATGGAGGCGAAGCATAGTTCCAAGTCCTAAGAGGTCAGTACATACCCATACGTCTCTTAGGACCGTCTGACTATCAATCAGATAGCCCGTACCTAGGAATCTTATGTTCTAGGATACAAGTCAATATCCCCCATAAAGGTCCCATCGAGATAAGACTGTCCCAGCGCGGAAACCCCCGTGATAGCAAGTAGCTCGGGTACGATTTTTACACAGAAACAATATATGGACAATCACACCGTCATATATAAATATGTATTCGCATCCACATTATAAAATTAGGTACTCTCACGACCCATAATTTGTCATTATCCGTTATTACACTTTACTCAATTATATCGTATAACAGACTCATTCCTTTTATTCTCGTAATTAATTTATTCTGAACTCACTTCTCATCACTCGAAGTATTCTCTTTAATTGAGTACAATTTCAGTAGCCCTCACTCACCTTCTACTCCAACTTCCTAGACATGTCGATTAATAAATCAACGCACGTATGATTTCTTAAGTATGAATGTTTCTCCGTTTACCCCTTTATTTTCCTTCACATTAAAGTTCCACTTAACGGAGTCTATCTTGAACCTACTGGTCCTTTTTATGTCCCATTATGTTCTAGCAACCCTAATCAAGGTTTTCTACGCATAAAATCGGATTAAGCTAACACGAGAAAAAAGTGTAGTTTTCTAGGAGTGGTAGATCGATCGATGAAAGGGGGTCAATCGATCGATCGATCGATGCTCTGGGCTCGATCAATCGATCAAGCAGTTATGGCGAAACTGTAGAAAACCCAGCTACGGAATTCTTACCCAAACTCATCCAAATCATCACGTTTCAGTCCAAACTCTCAATAACTCATACTACAAGTGTTGTATACCCATATAAACAATATCCAACGTAAAACATGTGAGTTTTCATCAAGTATAATCAAAAGAAGAGGGTAAAATCTATATAATCCTCAGGAACCCTAATATTTCCTTTAACTTAGTTTCTTCCATTCTTTTTCCTAATTTTCTATCACTAACACATGGAAATTCGTGGTTCAACCTCTACATATGAAATGGATTTCCAGAATATAATCTTTTACCTCTACAATATGAAATTTTTGTCTCCAATTAATGTTTTTCTTCAAGAACACTAATTCTAGTCAACCCTAGACTAATATAAAAGGATGCATTAACTTGATTAAAGCAAGATAGATACTTGCCTGGAAATTTAGTCTCTGATTTGTGGAAGAGAAAAGTGTGGTTGTGATCCCCTTCGCGCGATCTACGATTTGGCTGTGACGACGGTGCAACCGGAGGAGTTCTTGGCCTAGAACCCTTGGAAAGCTCCTCCCCTTCCTCTCCAATGGCCGTCATAAGTTTTAGGTTGTGTTAACCCTAAAAGATAACACATAACATCTGATATAACTTTTGAAAATTCGTGGGTTTAATTACCCAAAATTACGAAATGTCCAAAACGCCCTCCCGGGGTACTAATTAGGCCTAAAAACGTCCCGAAACCCAAACTAAACCCCCGGGTACACTTTCTGACTATCTCAACCCTTCCGGACACTTTGACGCACTCAAGATGACCATACAAGGAACTTATAATTTATTCACTTTATATAATAATAATTTAGTCCCAACACGATACAGGCGCGTCCCGAACTAAATTTCCATAATTGCCATTTTATTCACACGTGACAATTTTATAAAATAAATCTCATATATTACAATACTCATCCAGTAACATTCAAAAAATTTCCAATAATTACTAACTCTCGTCACGCTAGTAAATATTTAAAATAACATTCCGGATTAAAATTAATTAATTTATCTCAATTAAATTTAATAAATCCCTAAATTAAAAAGCCATACAAATACGGGGTATTACATACTTCCCCCTAATAACGAAATTTCGTCCCGAAATTCAGAAAATAAGGCTTACCTGGTAGAATAATTTTGGATATCTTTTCAGTACGCAAACTATCTACATAGTAAAGCGTTCAAATACTATAGCCCTCGCCTCACAGCAAGCTGGTTTAATACTCTTCATTAAGGATACTTCACATTGTGCTCCCAATCGACAACATTCGCATAGGTCACGTCTATACATTATAAATTTCCATTATCTCACTATTTCTGGGAGGCCGCACCTCACCACATGACAACTACTCGGATTTATTTATATACAAAACTCTGGTTCTGATAAAAGCCATGCGAACATTTGACCACTCTTGTTCGCCTAAAATAGTCGTGAAATTCCACTATAGTTATCGAATTATTCTCAACCGATCCAAAGTTCTGATTATTCACTCACCTCTAAATATACGAAAGGATTATAGTCGAGGTTCTTCCACACCAAAACCTTAATAACAACCTCGTACGCGACAAACAAGTACGAGTGCTTCCACGAAATTCTACCATTATGTAATATCCTCCCCCAATTATCGCATTATTCCACTTGTTATCTATTCACCGTTGTGGAAACGAAATGATCACTAAGATTCAAAAATCACTTTCATGCGGCTCCACTATTCGTTAATCACCGTGCGCCTATCCCCTGGCTAAGGGTGATACATCCTACTCGAAACGAAACTTTATCTCCGCTAGTTCCTGAAATCCCATACTAACAGTGGGATTCACAAATCTCATCCCGATTCAGGAATTACTACTGCGTCGGACCATGCACTGGCGCGATCCTTTTATCATAGGATTGTTATTCACTCGCGTGATTCATGAATTAATATTGCGCCGGACCATTAGAATTATTTGTTCCAAGGAGTTAATATAACCCTGGATGGAGGCTTGTCATTCATATAGGTCACTAAAGTAACTCAACAAATGTGACACGTCTTTGGTTTGCGGAGGATTTGATCCAGGACTTCCTTCCATGACTTTTGGACTATTAATGTTTAGAAAAATATTCTATGAGACGAACTGAATCGTGGTGAGAAGACCTAAGATTTATTGAGCAAGACCAGTTAAAAGAGTAGGTATGAAGATAGGGATGTATCCTTTTATCACAGGTTACATCTTGTCTGAACAAAGAAGATTGTTGTGGACCATCAAGGCAATGAGGATGAGGCCGCAACCTCTTAAGCCAATAAAAATGCATCAGTGGCCTATTATTGAGAAAAATTGTCAACCAGAAGTGATACGAGCAATAAGATTTTTATCCTGATAAAGTTTCATCAGATTGGAAAAATTTTCGGGCTCTCTCTTCCAGGTGGCATTGTAATTATGAAGTTAATAAACGATTTTCTAATCATGTGACCTAGCCTTTTCCAACTTAACCCAATCCATATGCCATAAAATTTGTTACGGGGGTTGTTATGCAGGTCATGGCATCATTGGTCTAATAATAAAGCAATTTTCTAATTTAAAAGTGGTAATACGCCAAAAATGCAAAGATTGTCAAAACTGTTGTATACGGGATGCGACCTATTTGAACGCAATATGCCAGGCCACATCCAGCAAGGTGCAAAAGTGGATTTCCCCAAAATTGGTCCAAAAATGAGATTTCACCTCAAAACAAGACTAAAAAGGTCTTTCGGGAGCTATTTTAAGACAAAGTCCTTATTTTCAAAATAGCATAAGTTTGGTAGAAAAAACTCCTACCACATGTGGAATAAACTGGCATAAGATTGCTAAAAGTGTAGAGAAAGATGAATAGGGATACATCCCTAGTTACCTACCTTTGTGAGGTCATGGCCTATTGTACTTTTCAACATAATTATCTATGATAACATCAATGGGGTAAATCAATATGTTCAAGAGCCATAAAAATTATACCCAAAGATAGATCTAGAAAGAAAAATCCCCATAGAAGGTTTGAATGCGAAATATGGGTCTAAAAACAAAATCTCACCAGCGAGATAATGATGCAGAGGTCCCAATGGATGAAATATGGTATTACGGACCTGATATAAGAGGAAACTAGGAATAACACCTCATGTTGCACAGATGGCATCAACATAATGATGTAGAAAATTGTGTTGGAAAGAAATAACCATGCCATCAAAGCTATTTTCAACCATCGTAAAATGTAAAAGCATAATAAAGTACGAAAAGAGGGACAAAACATAAGATATAGAGTGGTTCAACTTTAAAATCAGCCTACGTCCACTTTAGTGCCCCATTTTCATTATTTACCAGAATTTGTACAAGACTTGGTTGCTTTTAAAGGTGTATGAGAGAGATAGAGAGATAAATGCGTGTACATATGAGCTGTGTTGAGCGGGATGTGATCGGTAGAGTAAGGTTGTAGAGGGGTCGTGGACCTTTATGCTTCAGGTGACCGGAGTGGACCTGAGTTAGCTCTCAGATGAAGAGTAAGAAAATCGATAGAAATTTTGACAGAGCTTTGCTACCATACATGTCATGCTATAAGAGGAAGTGAGAAATTATATTTATAAGAGTCAAGGGGAGGGTAACATGCATAGAACAGTTGACATAGGTATAAGTGATGTCAGGATGGAATCGTACTAGAAGTTGGACAACTGGAAAGTGGCATGATGATGTGGCTGAGTCTGTGGTGTGGTGTGCGCTATTGGTGAAGTAGGCGGTCGTTGCGTGTAAGAGAGAAGGTCATGGCCCTTAAAGTGCTGAAATGTGCTGGCCGTCGCAACCAATTTCAGCCCCGGGCAATCGCACTACATATGTACCTTTCACGGCCCCAGTGTGAGTATTTGTTGACGAAAAGTCCATAAAGTGGTGTGCATCTGGAAATTCAACATTTCTTCGTACCTAAATGTGAAATTCTACAAAACAAATTAAAAAATAACAATACAAAATATATACGAAATATTAAATCAATTAAACTTTAAACAAAATATTCCCTAACAACGATGCCATTTTGATAAAAGGGAAAATCGAGTGGTTGTGTAAGCATATTATCGTTGTTTGGTTTGCTGCATCATCAAAGAAATAAAAACTTTAAATACACTCTATGTGAGTATAGTAGTGCGTTCGGGTATCGAATCTATAGAGATCATTCTTAGCATTCAATCAATTTACTACTTCTTAAATAAAAATGTAAAAGAATATATTTTTTGAAAAAAATTACACTACCATAAATACTGGGATAGTATTTAAATTAAGTTAAACAATAATAATGAAACTATAGATTAAAAATCATTTTTCGACCATGAACTAGTTAGCATAAATGGTTACATATGAAGAGGACATTTTTATAGTTTAAAACTCGTTTGGAAAATTGTCCAAACACTTATACTATCACTCCCTAAATTTTTATAAAATCCTAAATTTGAGTTTGGTGTCAACAATATGGTTGAACCTACACACAAATGTTTCAAAAATGAAGAGTATATGATATCATATGTAACAACCTATTCTAGGTATACTATATATATACCTTTTGTCCCTATAGAAGGTAATAATTTAAAATAAACCCTAGGATCTTACAAAATTACCAAAATAACCCCAAAGAAAGAATTAAGTTAACTTACACTTTTATATACAAATTAAAACCCAACTTTCACTCAAAGATTTACCAAAAGACTCATATTTTATAGGAATGTCATATAAAAAATCCATTAGAATTGAATATTTGTATATAAGTCCCTAAACATTTATAAAATAAAATAAAAGCCCTTAATGTTATAAAAAAGATATCTAAGGACCTAAACTAAAACCCTAACTAATTTATACTTACTCCCCAACTGACATGTAAACAACTCGACTTCCAATATGGTTTGTTCCATGTGAAGTACCATGGGTACCCAATTGACATCCACATAAGTCATAATGAAACTTGTGCAAACTTATCCCCATATTCACCTCCAAAACCACCAAACAAATCCTCTCCACGATCGTTATAAATATCCCCCCTTACGTCAGCAAAAACTCATCCTAAGTAAGATATTTTCCAACGTTAAATTTTGAGAGTTTTTTTCATTTATGTTATTTTTATGCATGAATGTTTGTTTCTTCAATTTGATTATGTTTTCACATGTATATAGAATATAATTATACGTTTACATATGTTAGTTAACTTGTGTATGCACTAGAATATCTAAAAAATCATAAAACTCCATTACAGCTTGAGATTCAATAATAGATTCTGCTTCCTTGACATTGAACCAATTTTAAGTGAGGTAAGTTGAGCTTACGTTCTCAGGAACCTAGGTACAAGGTTTAATTGAACCAAGAACATGTCTTGATACCTCACATCAAAGCTTGAAGTTTTCGGGGTTAGAATTTTCAAAAAGCAAATTCAAGAGTTTTACTCAACCAAAATTCCTCAAACCAGGCTTGTTTTGATACATATTCAGCATAAAACAAAACCCTTATGATGCCGAAATAAGAATTATAGCTTTCATTCACTTATGTTTAGTCAAAATTTTGATATTTTTACAGAAACTCAATAGCTCAATTTATCCCACCAAAATCCTTGAAACTAATATGGTTGGATTACTCTTCAAAAGTTACGGAATTTTCATTCAGGAACCAACTCAAATGGATTCCTAAAACGTCTCAAATTTAAAGTAAAAGTTTCAAAACCCTAAAGTCAAATGGTCAAAGAGTAATACGCCGTATTTTTATGATATTTATTTATGGGATTAATTGAATTAAATGTGTATTAATTGGGCCGGATAAAATACTAGCGAGATGCGAGTTGATATTTTATTTTAATGAGTATATATGGCTATATATGAATATGGAAATTATGAAATTTGTCGTGAGATTGAAATACGGCGATTTGGAATTTTGTTGAGACGCGTGTGACAGTCGCGTCAGGAATATTATTATTTAATTAAAAAGTGAATTTTAATTATATTAACCATATGGTCGTTTTGAGTGCGCCAACGCGTCCGAAAGGGTCGAAATAGTCAGAAAACACTAGCCGGGGGTTTAGTTTGGGTCCCGGGGTATTTTTAAGCTATACCGGCAACATAAAAGGGTAGTTTGGTAATTTTAGATTTTTGGGAATTAAAACCAACGAAAATTAGGAAATAAAAATCTGACTTGGTGATTACCCACTAACTACACCTTATGACCAAATGGGCTACGGGGGTTATTAGAATTAGTTCCATGAGTTTCCTAAGGCAAACCCTAGCCACCATTGTCACCTTGGAGAAGAAGACTTGTTGAGAGAGAGAGAGGAGAATTCTGCAGAGAGAGAGAGAATCATTCATCAATTCGACATCAAAATAAGAGATATACATAAGGCAAGTGGTTTAATTTCATTAGTTGCAGAGAATGCTACTTCCATGCGTAGGAAATTGATAAAATTGTATTTTTTTTTTAGATTGATGAAAACCCATTAAATTGGAATTAGAAACTTGTATTTTGATGAGGAATTGCATGTAGAATTGTATGTAGGTGATTAATCTGATCATAATATATTTTGGATGAAACAAAAACGAATTTAATTAGGCTCATTGGGGGATTTAAGAATTTCTAGGGTTCATCTTCTTGAAATTGGGAAAAATGTATAGATTTGATATTTGGATGATGTTTAGAATGAATTAACCCCACAAAACACGTCAGTATGTGACCTAAGTATGTTTAGGGACGATTAGGAACCTTGAACGATTGTTGGATTGATGTTTAGATGAGATTAGAGAGGAAGAAAACTTGGAAAAACGAGAATTAGAAAATCTGGGCTCGAAATTGGCCTGCCGTTAGAAGACCTGCCCAGCTCGTTCGAACGAGCTTCTAACGAGTTGACAGTTTGCCTTCTAACAAGAGGGATGTTCGTTCGATGCCTTTCGTTCGAACGAGATCTCGTTAGATGCCCAGTTCGTTCGAACGAACTCTCGTTCGAACGAGACTTCTAACGAGCTGACAGTTTAGGCTTTTTGGCCTGTTTTGATTTCGCGTGTCCCGTGACCTTGGTTAATTGTAGAGATAACATTCCCTTGTTGATAAATTGATATAGTTGGGACATGTGGGATATATTGAGGAGTAAAACCTAGAAGTGTAATTCGAATTGAATGGAAATTGTGGAATAGGACGTGAGTGACTATTACGATGCGAGAATTATTAATGGCTTAAATAATTGAATTAACCGGGAACTTATGAATTATGTAACATTATAAGTCGGTACGAGAATGAGAAGTGTACCAAAAATAAATTATGGTGATTACTAAGATGTGTATATGCTTAGTATACGTATATGATTTTATGTGTATGACATACGTACCATACTTGCTATCACGGGAGGCTTACGTTCGCTTAGGGCCCTCTAATCCTTGTGTTGCCCGGATTTAGATTCGTACCTAGAGAACATAGGTCAGAGAAGGACTTATTGGGATGTTAATAAGTCTGTTGATTGTGGGAGCGTAAGTATGTGTGTGGCCCATGTGATGTGACTGTGTTCACCTCCGTTGTTTGTGACTTTTGTTATCTGAGAACGATTCCTCAGAGATTCGGAATGCGTGATCCTCATGTACGTGATGTATCGGGATGGATAGAAGAGTATGTGCGCACCGGAGCTTAGTCTCGGGGTTCTTGTATTGTATATTTATGACGTGAATAATATACACTTAAATAATGGGAACTTTCATGTTGGTATTGTGAATATAATTATGGTAATGTTTTGAGAAATCATAATGGGTTAACCGATAGTGAATTGTATTGCTAATAATTGAGAACCTGAGTTTAGTAAGCCCTCTATTTATTTGATAACGATAAAACGTATAATGGGAAGTGAGTAGTAAGGGGTAGAACTTATTACGGTTTGGTTAGATATGTATGTTACTTAGATGGGTACGGTACGTTAGGAGTGCACAAATTAGTCGAGAGGTGAGTACTTCATGTGAGTGTACACCCTAACATGTATTTTGCATTCATTGTTTTAATGTTATTAAAGCACTTGCTGTTTTTAACATAATCCCCACTTTCGGGCTCTGACCCGTTTGCTTTCAAATCTATTTTTTGTAAAAACCATTTTAGGTACCCAGCCACAAGGACACCGTGCATAGGATTTTCATTCAGGTGACGAGTTGTAGCTGTTTGTGGAAGTTACAGGACTTTGCTAGTAGACGCTTCATTTATCTTGACTCTATATTCAACTTTCATCAGTTGTAGGGCATGTCGCCCATTTCTATTAGAAACATTTCCTATTTCAGATTTTTCAGACTTTTGGCATGTAATTAATTCAAGTTACATTGTTTTACTTAGTTCAGTTGTGGGATTGTTGTGAGGAATTTTTCCTCCGGACATATCATTATGTTGTTAGTTATTCTATTATTTTGTTATGGTGAATGTTGTTATTCTATCATTATCCTCTTATTGCATGTTAATCAGAGTTAACTTAAAATTTGGCAACTCATTCTTTTTAAATACTAGGTGGTTAGTAATCATAAATGTTTTCGACAATGATGCTATTAACTGTACCAACTTGACATTTTGTATTAATTTAATAAAGGAGGAGCTACCCGGTATTTAATTAGTCGGGGTGTCGCAGGTGGTATCAGAGCATCAGGTCCTAGTGTCTTTTAGGATCTGTATGTCTTATTATGTTTCCGCTGAGCTTTCTTTGATGTAGAGCCCTATATTTTAGGATTGTTGTATTCTTTTGTATATGCTACGTTCTTCAGCTATTTCAAGTTTATAACTGCGAACTTATAAACTTTATTCTTATTTCAGATGCCTCCACGACGTGCACAACGGGTTCCCAGGGATGCAACGCCAGAACCACAGCCCGCACCAGTTCAGGGCACGACGAATGCCGCCGAGGTTTCAGCCATTGTGGCCCAGGCGGTGAATGCCGCATTAGCCGTAGTTCAGCAGGCACCACCTCAGGCGCCAGTAGTCGCGCCAGTTCAGGCACATGCATTTCCGTCTGCTTGGGAACGTGTACGTGATGCTTTTCAGAAAGCACACCCACCGAAGTTCGCAGGTAGCTCCGATGTTGTGGTTTCGAGTCAGTGGATGAAGGACATTCAGCGGCACCTGAGCATGTATGAGTGCACCGATGTCCAGAAGCAGATACTAGCTACCTTTAAGCTAGTGGGGTCCGCACTGCAGTGGTAGGAGTCTATTACCACCGTGGAGGAGAGAGATACTCTGACTATACAGGAGTTTTGGGTGCGGTTTGACCGCAAGTACTTTCCGTCAGCTGTTCACACGGAAATAAGGAGGAAGTTTATGAATCTCAGACAAGAAAGTAAGACTGTGGCCGAGTATGAGGCCGAATTCACCAATCTGTTGAATATTATTCCGAATGAGATCCCGACAGAAGAGAAGAAGATACAGAAATTTACAAACGGGTTGACTTGAAGGATCCGTCAGCATTTGTTGGGGAACCTATCGTTGGCCACTTAATCTGATGTGGTTAACGCTGCACTGTTACACTGCCAGGATCACCGCTTTCACATGGCTGAGGGCAAGAGATCGGGAGAGTCCAGCCATCAGGGCAGGACTGGAGGACATGGTGCCAGTGGGGCACAACCTGTTCAGGGGTAGAGACAGGGTGACCAGGGTTCCCAGCAGGGGGATCACAAGAGGTTCAGGTCGGGAAATTTCAGGCACGGACAGGGAGGTTTCCGGCAGGGCCATCAGGGTCCGAACGGCCATCAGGGCCAGCAGGGTCATAATGGTCAACAGCAGCAGTTTCAGCAGGGCCAACATGGACAGGGGAGGAATGGTAACGGCCACCAGGGCCAGGGGCAGCAGGGACAGAGATGGGGGAACTTCCCGGGGAAATGTTACGTTTGTGGCAAGACTGGCCATAAACGCCAAGACTGTCCTGAGAGGGGCAGGGCCCCGCAGCAGCAAGGTGCTCGACAGTAGCCGCACAGACCCGTGTTTCCCGTCGCCCTCCCGGTGCCACCACAGATGGTAGCATTTCCACCCATTCCAGCAATCCCAGTTCAGCAGGGGCAGCTGCAGTATGGGAGAGTATACCAGCTTCAGCAGGCAGCAGCTCCACAGGACCCACCCGCGATTGAGGGTATGTTTCCTATCCATGGCACTATGGGTCGGGTTTTGTTTGATACGGGGGAAACGCATTGTTTTATTGCTACACATTTTGCGAAAGCCTTAGGGTTGTTAACCACAGCAGAGAGCACAGTGACGTGTGTAGACTCACCATTGGGGAGTGGGTCACTTATTTTCTTTATATGCCGGGGAGTGGGGGTAGAGATTGGTAGTTTGGTATTACCTGCAGACATGTTGGTATTAGATATGTATGAGCACGATATGATTATCGGTATGGATTGGCTCGCAGCTTATAGGGCCATGATTGATTGCTTCGATGGGATCATTGTTTTTGCCATTCCGGGGCAAGAGATGTTTGTAGTGGCGATGTCTCGCCCAGAGGGAGGCTCGACCGCTCATTTGTATTACATAGAGGAGGATACCTCTAAGGAGGTTGTGATTCCTTTAGATTCGATCCCAGTTGTCAGGGAGTATTCCGATGTGTTTCAGGAGATACTAGGCCTACCCCCAGTCGAGAGATAGACTTTGTCATAGACTTATTACCAGATACGAGACCTATAGCACGCGCACCGTACCGTATGGCTCCAGCTGAGATGCGAGAGCTACGAGATCAGATAGAGCATTTGTTGGGTCAGGGGTTTATACGGAGGAGTACTTCGCCGTGGGGTTCCCCTGTGTTGTTCGTAAAGAAGAGGGATGGATCGTTGAGGTTGTGTGTGGATTATTGAGAGTTGAATAAGCTCACGATACGGAATAAATATTCGTTACCCGAATCAATGACTTATTCGACCAGTTGAGAGGAACTTCTTTCTTCTCGAAGGTTGATTTACGATCGGGATACCATCAGTTGCGTATCAGGGAAGAGGATGTCTCGAAGACTGCGTTCTTAACGAGATATGGTTCTTACGAATTTCGGGTTATGCCTTTTGGCTTAACCAACGCTCCAGCAGTGTTTATAGACTTGATGAATAGGGTGTTCAGAGAGTTCCTTGATCAGTTCGTCATTGTCTTCATTGATGATATTTTGGTTTACTCCCAGACAGAGGAGGAGCACGCCGAGCATTTGAGGCAGGTTTTGCAGACGCTACGTCAGAACGAGTTGTATGCAAAATATGAGAAGTGCGGGTTTTGGCTGAAGGAAGTTCAGTTTTTGGGACACATTATTTCCGACAGGGGGATATCTGTTGATCCGGGGAAGGTATCCACGGTGAGGGAGTGGGGATAGCCCACGACACCGACTGAGATCTGGAGTTTCTTGGGCCTAGCAGGATACTACAGGAGGTTCATTCGGGGATTTTCGAAGATAGCGGGTCCTTTGACACATCTGACTCGTAAGGGTGTGCCATTCATCTGGAGTGATGCCTGTCAGTTAGCATTTGATGAATTGAAGGATAAGTTTACCTCAACACCTGTGTTAGCATTGCCGAGACTGGGAGTTGAGTATCTAGTCTACACCAATGCGTCCTTGCAAGGACTTGGAGGTGTATTGCAGCAGGAGAGTCAGGCCATAGCTTATGCTTCCCGTAAGCTAAAGCCTCACGAGAAGAATTACCCCACTCATGACTTGGAGTTAGCGGCAATGGTATTTGTCCTTAGGATTTGGAGACATTACCTTTTGGGGGAGAAGTTTCGATTGTTCACGGACCACAAGTCCCTACAGTACCTATTCACGCAGAAGGAGTTGAATATGCGGCAACAGAGGTGGCTTGAGTTCGTGAAGGATTAACAGTTTGATATCCAATACCACCCGGGGAAGGCTAACGTGGTAGCAGACGCGTTGAGCCGTAGGCCAGTAGCTGAAGTGGCAGGGGTGTGGAAGGCAAAGTGGAAGGAGTTGGGACACCAGGATGCAGTGGCCCGATCATTTATGTCGGTAATGACTGTTACGCCACAGATTGTCACGAGAGTGGTAAAGGCCCAGGCAAATGACTCATTCTGTCAGGAGCAGATAGTCCAATTATTAGCAGAGGGAGCCGAGCCCTATACCGTTATCTCAGACGGAGGATTACGCTTCAATGGGATATTGGTAGTTCCGAAAGGGGAGGAATTATGGCACGAGGTGATGACAGAGTCTCACGGCTCACGGTTCGCCATACATCCCGGTGGGGAAAAAATGTACCAAGATATGAGACGTCAATATTGGTGGAGCGGGATGAAGAGAGATATTGCCGTGTTTGTTTCTAAATGCGCCACTTGTCAGCTAGTAAAAGTGGATCATCGGAGACCGACAGGACTTCTACAGCCATTAGAGGTCCCAATGTGGATGTGGGAGAGCATATCCATGGATTTTATCACGAGGTTGCCTACGTCACAGAGGGGTCACGACTTCATTTGGGTAATTGTGGACAAGTTGACCAAAGTCGCTCATTTTCTACCCGTAAGGACAGACTACACTTCGGGACAGTATGCCCAGCTCTTTATTACAGAGATAGTGAGACTTTACGGTGTGCCCCTAAATATCGTGTCTGACAGAGACAAGATATTTGTTTCACGATTTTGGGAAAGGTTTCAGGAGGCCATGGGCACGGAATTGCGGTTGAGTACGGCATATCACCCGCAGACCGATGGGCAAACTGAGCGTACAAACCATATGTTGGAGGACATGCTACGTATGTGCATCATTGATTTCGGGGGTGGATGGGAGCAGTATCTTCCACTGGTGGAGTTTTCTTACAACAACTCCTACCATGTCACCATTGGCATGGCTCCATTTGAGGCACTATACGGTCGACCTTGTCATTCCCCAGCATGTTGGTTGGAGGTGAGGGACAACAAACTACTTGGGCCAGAAGTGATTCAGGATACTTCGGCAAGGATAGAGCTGATACGGAGTCGCATACGGGTAGCTCAAGACAGGCAGAAGAGCTATGCTGATGCGAAGAGGTCCTTCGGGGAATTTGAAGTGGGGGACCAGGTTTTTCTCAGAGTATCTCCTATGAAGGGGATTATACGTTTCGGGAAGAAAGGAAAGTTGGCACCGAGATATGTGGGACTGTTTCCTATTATTGAGCGGATTGGACCGGTTGCGTATAGACTTGGGTTACCGGAGCATTTGCATCGGATTCACGACGTGTTTCATATTTCCTTGCTAAGGACATATCTTAGAGACGATTTGGCTCATTCTCACATTTCTTTGGAGGATATCGATCTCCAGCCCGATAGCTCCTACGAGGAGGGGCCAATTGCTATTTTGGACCGAAGTGAGCGGAAACTGCGGTCAAAGATAGTTCTGTTAGTGCGTGTTCAGTGGCGACATCATAATGTCGAGGAGTCCACATGGGAGCGCGAGGATGAGATGCGCGAACGTTATCCAGAGTTGTTCTTACTAGGTACTTTCTAGTTCCGAATTTCGGGACGAAATTCTGTTATTAGGGGGGAAGTATGTAATACCCCGTATTTTTATGATATTTAATTATGGGATTAATTGAATTAAATGTGTATTAATTGGGAATTAATCCGGATAAAAATACTAGCGCGGTGCGAGTTGGTATTTTATTTTAATGAGTATATATGGCTATATATGAATATGGAAATTATGAAATTTGTCGTATGATTGAAATACGGCGATTTGGAATTTTGTTGAGACGCGTGTGACAGTCGCGTCAGGAATATTATTATTTAATTAAAAAGTGAATTTTAATTCTATTAACCGTATGGTCGTTTTGAGTTCGCCAACGCGTCCGGAAGGGTCGAAATAGTCTAAAAACACTAGCCGGGGGTTTAGTTTGGGTCCTTGGGCATTTTTAAGCCATACCGGCAACGTAAAAGGGTAGTTTGGTAGTTTTAGATTTTTGGGAATTAAAACCAACGAAAATTAGGAAATAAAAATCAGACTTGGTAATTACCCACTAAACCCACTAACTACACCTTATGACCAAATGGGCTACGGGGGTTATTAGAATTAGTTCCAAGAGTTTCCTAAGGCAAACCCTAGCCACCATTGTCACCTTGGAGAAGAAGACTTGTTGAGAGAGAGAGAGGAGAATTCTGCAGAGAGAGAGAGAGAATCATTCATCAATTCGACATCAAAAAAAGAGATATACATAAGGCAAGTGGTTTAATTTCATTAGTTGCAGAGAATGCTTCTTCCATGCGTAGGAAATTGATAAAATTGTATTGTTTTTTTTTTTTAGATTGATGAAAACCCATTAAATTGGAATTAGAAACTTGTATTTTGATGAGGAATTGCATGTAGAATTGTATGTAGGTGATTAATCTGATCATAATATATTTTGGATGAAACAAAAACGGATTTAATTAGGCTCATTGGGGGATTTAAGAATTTCTAGGGTTCATGTTCTTGAAAGTGGGAAAAATGTATAGATTTGATATTTGGATGATGTTTAGAATGAATTAACCCCAGAAAACACGTTAGTATGTGACCTAAGTATGTTTAGGGACAATTAGGAACCTTGAACGATTGTTGGATTGATGTTTAGATAAGATTAGAGAGGAAGAAAACTTGGAAAAACGAGAATTAGAAAATTTGGGCTCGAAACTGGCCTCTCGTTAGAAGACCCGCCCAGGTCGTTCGAACGAGCTCGTTCGAACGAGCTTCTAACGAGTTGACAGTTTTCCTTCTAACAAGAGGGATGTTCGTTCGATGCCTTTCGTTCAAACGAGATCTCGTTAGATGCCCAGTTCGTTCGAACGAACTCTCGTTCGAACAACCTCGTTCGAACGAGACTTCTAACGAGCTGACAGTTTAGGCTTTTTGGCCTGTTTTGATTTCGCGTGTCCCATGACCTTGGTTAATTGTAGAGATAACATTCCCTTGTTGATAAATTGATATAGTTGGGACATGTGGGATATATTGAGGAGTAAAACCCAGAAGTGTAATTCGAATTGAATGGAAATTGTGGAATAGGACGTGAGTGACTATTACGATGCGAGAATTATTAACGGCTTAAATAATTGAATTAGCCGGGAACTTATGAATTATGTAACATTATAAGTCGGTATGAGAATGAGAAGTGTACCAAAAATAAATTATGGTGATTACTAAGATGTGTGTATGGTTAGTATATGTGTATGATTTTATGTGTATGACATACCTACCATACTTGCTATCACGGGAGGCTTACGTTCGGTTAGGGCCCTCTAATCCTTGTGTTGCCCGGATTTAGATTGCTACCTCAAGAACATAGGTCAGAGAGGGACTTATTGGGATGTTAATAAGTCTTCTGATCGTGGGAGCAAAGGTATGTGCGTGACCCATGTGATGTGACTGTGTTCACCACAATTGTTTGTGATTTTTGTTATCTGAGAACGATTCCTGAGAGATTCGGAATGCGTGATCCTTATGTACGTGATGTACCGGGATGGATAGCAGAGTATGTGTGCATCGCAGCTTAGTCTCGGGGTGCTTGTATATTATATTTATGACGTGAATAATATACACTTAAATAATGGGAACTTTCATGTTGGTATTGTGAATATAATTATGGTAATGTTTTGAGAAATCATAACGGGTTAACCGATAGTGAATTGTATTGCTAATAATTGAGAACCTGAGTTCAGTAAGCCCTCTATTTATTTGATAACGCTAGAACGTATAATGGGAAGTGAGTAGTAAGGGGTTGAACTTATTACGGTTTAGTTAGATATGTATGTTACTTAGATGGGTACGGTACTCTAGGAGTGCACAAATTAGTCGAGAGGTGAGTACTTCACGTGAGTGTACGTCCTAACATGTATTTTTCATTCATTGTTTTAATGTTATTAAAACACTTGCTGTTTTTAAAATAATCCCCACTTTCGGGCTCTGACCCGTTTGCTTTCAAATCTATTTTTTGTAAAAACCATTTTAGGTGCCCAGCCACAAGGACACGCGTGTGAGTGAGGGACAAGCCAGGGACGTGAATTGTTAAACTTAGCACGTAAGGACGCGTCTTCAATTAGAAAATTGTGAATTTTATTCCAACAAATTATTTTTTAATTCTAAACAAAATGGTCTATTACATCACCCTGTTTAGATCCCAGGAAAGTATTTTCTCAAGAAAACGAGTTTTAAAGTTTAAATTTTGCACATAAGTCCCTGACCAATTTTCCAAGTATTTCAAAACACCCGCACCGCGAACTTCTTCTACAAATATTTTAGTTCTAATAAAGATATCTTGTCTCTTATCACTAAACCCAAATACGTATAGAAATTAAGAAAAACATTGTTATAAAAACTTTTAAAAATTATATATTATACCCTCCTAGTTATTTTTACATTGAAACTTCTTACAATTTAGTATCCTACTGCATCATATGAGCATTCTTTTAGGCTTGTATTACCAACTTATACTTTATAGGATCTCAGACTATCTAGTCAACCTAGTGAATTAGACATACAAACATAAAATTCAAAAATTCAAAGTACGTGATCTCAATTTCAATATTAAAAAAATTAAGCTCATGCCTTTAAAAATTAATGATTATTATATCACTCTTTGAATTTTGAACTCTTGTTTAAATTACGAACTTATTTGCGTTGTCCGTATTTATTTAGTGTATTGATTCTCTCTATATTTTAGTTATACCTAAACTCGATAAACCGTTACAGCCTATGACTTTAGTAAAAGCCACTGAACTCTTTTTACCCTTAGTTGTGGTATAGACCTGCAACCTACTACAACAATTTCATATTACCCTACAGTTTATTACCATTATCAGTGAAACCTCTAGTAGTATACCTTAGGATTCATGGATTTGACCACGTTATACCAAGATTATTCTAATTGGCCTGTAGGACTCCGACGTTGAGTGCTTAGTTCTTATTTTCTACATTCGTATGAGTGCCACTGTAGACTAGTATGCCAAGCCTTATTATTATTCTTTTCCAACAATTCTAGGATTTCTTGTCCAAGTGTATGATATGCTTTGGACCATATTGTAAGGGTATGTCTACGCATTTGAAGCCCATGTAATTGATAACTTATGGGTTATCTTATCATAATTTGAAACCTTATCTTGGTAACTTAATACAAAAATTATCCAGTTACATTTCACCATATTATTCTTTTATGTATCATTAAACTCCATTATACCCCCGATAATTCTAAAGGTACCATTATAGAGAACTCTTAGGGTTTGTTTTTTATGTTGTAGTTATATAAACACTTAGCTGGTTGGACTTAAATTTTGACAAGAATTTTTTTGTAATTATGTTGCGTCCAGATGCCTAAACCAATCTCTCCAAGCTCTCTATTCATGCCTATATTAAATTATGAATCCAACCATACTCAGGTAGTCTCACATCTATTCTATTAGCTCATAGGATTTTTTTTGTCACGTAGGACACCACACGACACTGCATTCCATTCTATTATATATTATGTTTGTGCGTGGTTTTTATAAAAAAGAATTTTTAAAATTAAAATTGAAATTTTATAAATGTGATTAAATATTTTCATGAAAATAAATTTCAGAACAAATTTGAACGTTTTAATATTTTTTTAAATCGCTTTAATAATGCTTAAAATGTATTCTTGTTAATGTTTATGATAGTGTGATATAATATGTATGTCGTCATATTCGTGCCATGTATATTGTTATTTCTCAAATTCATTTGACCCTTGACTAGATGGTTGTATATTATCTCTTATTTGACCATAACAGGTCATGTAGTTCCTAGACTTTTGTTGGCATGTAACTGTATAGAATCTGAGTTTGCATGATATCCTATATACCTTAGATTTGGATTGTGAGGTTAATAGTTTGGTGATTTGACCAAAAAACCCCTTGGTTTTAAACGAAAACATCAGTTGGTGTTTACTTTTCTTTGAATGACGTCACTTTCCCTTAGTATTTCTAACGGTAACTTTTCGTAACCATTGTTTTGCACATGGTCTTCCTCTAAACCAAATATGGTTTTAGTTTTATTCTCAAAATGATGATGCTTCTTTCAACGGTAATATTTGAAATCTTTAACAACTCACGATTTGTTCTGGTGGGTTCTAGCTGGCACATTATATTTTAAACGACTATGTTTTATTCAACGGTCG
Organism: Sambucus nigra; assembly: GCA_949130495.1. Taxonomy (NCBI): domain Eukaryota; kingdom Viridiplantae; phylum Streptophyta; class Magnoliopsida; order Dipsacales; family Adoxaceae; genus Sambucus; species Sambucus nigra. The sequence goes on from OX422212.1 coordinate 371,718,302, forward strand.
AACACATTTTTTTTTGTCGGTTACAGCTGTTACAGATGCGTGTCAAATTTTAAAGGGGTACTTTGTGTTCTTGCTTAACCACACGATCTGAATTAATCCACAGCTAAGACTCATATTTTGTAATCCATCTGTGTCTTACTTACACCAATCAGCACAAACCCACTATCTCTATAAATACAGACCTTGGGTACCTCATTTTTGGGTATCCGAGAAAAGTCATTTTTTCACCCATACTCTGCCAAATTTTATATACATAGAGAGAGGGTTTACATTTTCTTCATACCGATTTTTCACTTGTGTGTGAGTTTTTTGAAAAACATTTTTGATATTTTTTCAAAATTGTTTTAAACTCTCTTAGGGTTCATATGTGTTCTTAAAAATTTGATCAAAAAGAACGCTGCCTATTTTCACTACTGATTTGTGCGAATATTTTTGTAATAGTGAAATATCTTTCTTCTAGGGTTTTTAGATTTGATTTTTAGAACTTGAGTGTATATTTCATATTTTTTGTGTATATTCTTTATGTACTTGTTGCATCTCACATAGCCCTGGTATATCCGAAAAATCCTTCAATTGATTAAAGGTATTTGGATTTTTTTGTGAGAACCTCTTCACACACTAATAATACGCATTTGTATTTAGTATGTCTGTGTAGATTCGAGGTAATAATTGCTATATGTTTTATATTTGTACCTCGTAACAAAAATTATGCATGATTTGTCACAATAAATGTACAAATCTATTTTGTTCTCGTAAATCTATTTTGGTGTGTAAGTTTGAACAATATTGCATGCATAAATAACGATTGTGTGTATTCTGATTTATCAACCTTGTTTCTAAGTTCATGCTTGATTAAAATGTGTTGTTTTAAATCACATATAAAAAAGGTTTGGTTAAAATAAGGTTTCAACTATAATAGGTTTATAAAGTTAAACCTATTCTTCTTAAGGACCAAATTTAGTAAAAAGATATATTGATTGTCCTTAATCTTCTACTTGAACCTTACTTGACTTCGGACAAAGGACTCTAAATCACAACTGTTAAGAACTTTCATTTTAAGTTGTTAGATTAATCTTTCTTTAATCTAAACAAAATTTTAAAACTTTTTTTTTTAGTTTGACTTGTTCTTGCTAAATACATTTGTCAAATATTGTATGTACGTATTCTACCTTCGAATGTTTGTGTTCCTGATTGTGTTTGTGTTACTTGAATATTTTTGTGGAATAACATTCTATCACCCATTTAGAACACCACATTCACTTAGGCATTGATTATTCTGTACATATCAAGAATGAAATTTGATTGTTCTGATTTTGAAAAGAAAGTTTGTTGAAAGTTGTGTTAAATCAAGATAGATTGATTTAAACAAAAAAAAGTAAGAACATAAAATTTGCTGGTGATAATTAGGATATCAAAAAATTGTTGCATTATCATTCGGGTTGTAACATTAAGGGTGAGTGTGTCACATAGAATATGACACATCACAAGGGCATTGCACTACCACTAATCATTATTATAATTAAAAGGAACTGAGCTAACCTGCAATGAGGAAGCTAGAGGGAAGGCTGAGATGTGAAGAAAGCAAAGTGGACAAGAGTTGCATAGTGAGGATAATTGCGAAAGAGCAACCAGAGAAAAGAGAGGCTTGATCGAGATAGGTAACTGCTTATTCTAATCTATCTTACTTTTTAACACCTGTTTCATGTTTTTGAATCGTTCCAGATTGATTTTGTTTTAGTAAACATGGCAGATTAGGTGACCGCTGAGGGTCCGTCATTTTTCCGGGGAAGAGTTTTTCTGACGTAAAATGAACACCGCATGCTTTAATTTCTTCATTAATCACCCAACTCGAAAAAGTAGGATGAAAGTGTAGAAACCAACCTAAATAAACTGAATTAATTATTAACTTTTTAATCGCCTAGTTTAATCAAGATAATAATTAAGACTTTTCATAACTTGCCAAATCTTTTTCAGTTTGAAGTTTAGTTATCAATTTAAGTAATGTTAAAATTTGGCCCCCTCTTGATACTCTACAAGACTCGTAGGTAACATGGGTTTATTTAGCACTAGTTTACATCCGCACATTAGTCTATTGTGCTATAATCACCCTCTCAAATTCTATGATATTTCAGTTTGTCTCCAAATTTTTATGACGCCAATATTAAATCCAGTTACTCTCTAAAAATAAGTTTTCTCTCATACCTTATATAGAAATAAAATTATCTACTTGGCATGTATGCTTAATTGTTTTCCTTCTACATGGATGACGAACCTGAGGAAGATGAGATACCTTCCACACATTTGGACTTTTATTCTATAATACCTCAAAAAAATATTTTTGGTTACATATGTATGGGTGGTAGCACAAAAAGATGGTAGGCCCCGATGGAATATTTACAACACAACTTATCACCTCTTATAATTCCCAAATGTTTTCTTCAGGTTTTACCTTATATATGGCACGAACAAATAATTATGAATTCGTTTATTTCTGACTCGACTATGTAATAAGATGTTAGGCATCCCAATGATAAAAATCTTTTAATTTTCATTGCCTTTAATTTATTTATTATCTTTATTTTAATCTTTACTTACCATTAAAAACATAAAATTTGCAGATGCGACAATATGCTATTAGAGCATCATCGAGTTTTGTGCCTATACGGGACAAAATACAAGAATCTTTCACCAACGACTTATACGATTATTAATATAAATATATCTTTCAACACGTTTTGTTACTCATACTCCATTGCAGTAATGAATATGTGGGGCGATATCTACCTTGATATTCATGATGTGACTCACAAAAGGTTTGAATGAGATATTAAAGGGGTCATCTACGCAAAGCTTTGTTAAAACATAAGGACCATTGATAGTGAGTGGGCGATAGATACTCCTAAGATTAAACACAGTCTGCTTATTGGTGGCCTTATGGGAGAGGCCCAAGTAACTCGACAGGCCAAGAGATTCTTTGAAGATCCTGACACTCTTCAACAAGAAATCCCTCTCGCATGGGATGTCGTACAATCTGAATGATTTTTCCAAGGCTTACAAATCTCCTTAGGAACTAAACTCTACTAAAACACTACTTTTCATCCTCAAATTTACGGAAATCTGAACGAGTAAGTCAAACTCTAGAAGATATGTTACGAGCCTCCATGTTAGACTTTCATGGTTCATGAAATAATCATCTTTCCTTGATCGAATTCTCGTACAATACTAGTTATTAGACCAATATTCATACCACTCCCAATGAAGCCCGTTATTGGCGAAACTATCATTCACCCTTATGTTGGAATGAATCAGGAGAAAATCGTACACATGGAATCATTGAAACCATGGAAAAGATAGGACATATTTAGGAAATATTACACTGAGCCCAAAGTCGACAAAAGAGTTACGCTGAAACTCATCAAAAACCGTTAGAATTTCAAATAAATAACCAAGTGTTCTTACGAATATCTCCAAGAAAGAGGATAATTCAATTTGGAAAAGGAGGAAAATTATCATCTCGTTAAGTGGGTCGCTTTAGAATCATCAAATGTATTAGGATAAAAACATATTGTCTGGAATTACCGTAATACCCCGTATTTTTATGATATATTAATTTGGGGAATTATTAAATTTAATGTGAGTTAATTATTTAATAAAAATCCAGAAATTAATTATGTTATAATTATTAACGTGACGAGAGTTAGTAATTATGGGAAATTTGTTGAATATTACTAATGATCAAAGTAATATATGATATTGATTATATTGAATGTCACGAGTGAATAAAATGACAATTTGGAAATTTGAATCGGGAGGCGCCCGTGTCGCGTCAGGACTAAAAATTGATAAATAAAAGTGAATATTTTATAAGTCGTTCGTATGGTCGTTTTGAGCGCGCCAACGCGTCCGAAAGGGTCGAGATAGTCAGAAAAGTGTACCCGGTGGTTTAGTTTGGGTCTCGGGGAGTTTTTAGGCCTAATTGGTACCCCGGGAGGGCGTTTTGGACATTTCACCTTTTTGGGTAATTAAACCCACGAAAATTCAAAGGGTTATATCAGATATCTGGATTGTCATCTAGGGTTATAAACTCTAAACACAAGTGACGGCCATAGGAGAGAAAGGAGAGAGCTCTCAAGGCAAATTCAAGGCCCGAAATCCTCCCGTTTGCACCGCAACCACCACCAACGCGTAGATCGCGCAACGAGCTACGCAACCACACCAAAAACATCTGCAAATCAGAACGTCGAAAATCCCAGGCAAGTGTTTATCTTTCTTATTTCATTGGTGCAAATTTTCATATTAGTTTAGGAATGATTAGGGATGAATTTCATTGAAGAAAACCTAAATTGTGATAGGAATTTGCATGTAGTGATGACTTAAACCTTATTCTGGAAGTTGTTGGTGATGTAGAAGAATAATTCGCGAAATTTTAATGTAGTATAAGAAGGAATTTCTGGGAAAACATATTGGAATCATGATTTAGAGATTTCTAGGGTTCTTGAACATTTAAATGAATTATGGCATGATTAATCCATATTTAGTGACGTAAATTGACATGCTTTACGTAGGAAATGCATAATATCATGTTAGGATGTTAGTAGTGCAAATTTTGAGACGATTGGGATTAGAAAATATGGAAATTGTTGAAATTTGGAGATGAAACCCGTAACTGCAGAATTTCAGTTTTCGCAGACCTGCTTGATCGATCGATCGAGCCTAGAGCTTCGATCGATCGAAGGTTCGATCGATCGAGCCCCAGACCTCGATCGATCTACCCCTCCTGGTAGACTCCTATTTCCCTTTCTAAATTAGTTAAGTTCAATTTATTGTGAAATAATTCTTGGGCATCCTTAATAAAATGTTTTGGGAGATAGGGAAGACCAGTAGGACATGTGAATAATTTTGGGACCCTTGATGTTGGGCTAAGATTGTGTTTTGGGATAATTACATAAGGGTCGATGAATTTATGATTTAAAGAGAGAGAGACGTAAGAGAGTTACTTTGGGACAAATGTGTATACCTACTGAATTTTATAATTTAGAGAATAAAGCTAGGAGAGTTGTGTGGTATGTTGGAATAATACCGAATCCAGGTTAGAAACGAACCGTTATAAGTGTTTACTAAAATATGATAATATGGATAAAACTCGTAAGTATGGGATTTGAGAATATACCTAATATGGATATGGTAATATTAGTATAGTTATATGGTTGTGTAAGCATAAGCTATCAATGTGTGAAAATCATGCCCACGCTACTTGCTATCCCTGAGGTTACCGCGCTGGGACAGTCTTATCTCGATGGGACCTTTATGGGGGATATTGACTTGTACCCTAGAAGATAGATGTCCTTGCTACAGACTATCGACGTGATAGTTCAGACGGTCCTAAGAGACGCATGCATGTGCCATCCTCTTAGAGACTTGGAATCTATTCTTCACCTCAATTTTGTTTGTGTATGTGTTAATACAATTCGAGAGTGATTTCGATTGTATTCCCCTTAAAATGAGTGACATGGGGTTTCGGATAGTAGAGTATGCCCGCACCATAGTTTATTTGGGGTGCTGTTATAATATATATATTATACGAGTAGTTAATATATATATGAAATTCTGAAATTTGGAACTACCTACTGTGAATTGATATGTAGGATATGGTTGATGACTCAAATTGTAAATACTTGTTTTGAGAAAGTATAATATGACACTGAAAAACTGTATTGACTAATAAAGTTAAAATGGGAACTTTGGTTATTAATTGAAATATTGTTTTCAAACAATTGTATCGTTAAATTTTGAATCCTGCAAAATACCTAAGATAAGTTAAATCATTGGGGAAAGATAGCGTGTTATATGATGAGATAAACCATTAGGAGGGTTAGTGTGATAGGAGTGCACATCAGAAGAGAGGTGAGAATTTCTCAAGAGAGTGTCGAACTAATATGTTATTGCATTGGCCTGTATCAATTTAAATACTTGCTAAACGAATTTTAAATCATACACACTATCGGCCTTTGACCCGTTTCTCTCTCTCTCTCTCTCTCTCTCTCTCTCTCTCTCTCTCTTGTATATATATGTATGTATTACAGGTGCCCAGCCACAGGGGCGTCTTGCTTAGGATCTCTTGAAAGGAACGCGCCGCAGCTTAGGTGGGAGTTGCAGGTCTCTTGATTAGACGATTTCGTTCATTCGGATCCACTCTTAGTACTTTCATCTAGTTGGGCATGTGTAGCTCTTTTCATTATTCCGTTGTTATTGGACATTTGTATTTTAGTTATTTCCAGTATTATTACTATGGGATTTATTCAGTTTGGATGTGTGACTTTAGATTTCGTATGTTGACATTCGATTAACGAATGTATTAAATTAATTGGACTATGTTGCAGAATTTAAATGTGGTGTGATTCTTACTTATTGAATGTGGTTAAATAAATAAATAAATAATTTTTCTTTAAATACAATTTGGTTAGAAAGGTTAAAAATGGTTTTGACACTTAGCTTAATTAATTAGGGTGTTAATTTGGAAAAGTTTATTTTTACGACAGTGATGCTAAGAATGAACCAACTATTCACCTTGATTTTAATTTAATAAAGGAGTGATCGCCCGGTATTTAATTAGGCGGGGTGTCACAGGTGGTATCAGAGCATCAGGTACTAGTGTCCTTTAGGATCTGTGCGGCTAATTGTGCTTTCAGCGTTGCTTTCCTTGACATAGAGACCTAATACTAGGAATGTTGTGTTTATCTCTATACTTTGGAAATTCGTACATCTGCGATTTGTTTATTTGAATGATGAACTCATCCAAATTTACTTAAATTTTCAGATGGATCGTCAAGAAGAACTAGCTAAGACGGTTAAGGGAGTCAACGAGCAAGATCGACTCACACCTCAGGTATCCCCAGGGAGAATATCAAGCGCCGAGTTAGCAGGTATCGTGGCACAAGCAGTTACCACTGCAGTTCTACAATACCAAGAACGCAACCTACAACTTAAAGGAGGCAAAAGACCTAGAGAGGTTAACCAAATGCATGTGACTAACGTTGACAATTGTGTGAAGCCACCGAATCTGCGACAACAAAACAATCAAGATCGAGTCAGTTCTAGAAGTAACGAGATTTATGTACAGGAAAAAAAGTGTCAGAGCCAACGAAGTCAGGTTCAGAATGAAATCACCAAGAGGTGTTTCGGTTGTGGAATGGACGATCACAAACGTAAATCTTGTCCGAATCAGACTAGGGATAAACTAAAATCTGACCAGCGAAAAATTTCGAAACTCTGCTATAAATGTGTACAACCGGGTCACAAGTGGATGGATTGTCCTCGCCCTGACATAATTTTTACGCAGATTTCCCCTCAAGGCCAGCAAGAGTAGGGAAAAAGCGAGACTAGTCAATACCGTAAGGAAGTGAAGTAGTTTCGAGGGAGGTGCTTCCAATGTGGCAGGAATGGCCATAGGCGTCAGGATTGCCCAGAGAAGAATAGGGCCCCACGACAGGAATGTGCTAACAATAAACCCCAGAAGCCAGCTCCACCACCCTTTCCAACAGCCTCAGTTCAGCAGAGAAAGCTACAGGGCAGACGTGTCTATAACTTCCCACTGGCAGCAGCTCCGCAGGCACCAACCGCGATTTGTGGTATGTTTTCCTATCCATGGGACTTTGGGTCAAACTTTGTTTGTTACTGGGGCAACGCACTATTTTATAGCTACCTATTTTGTGAAAGCCTTAGGGTTATTAGCCATAGCAGAGAGCACTGTGACATGTGTAGGCTCACCACTGGGGAGTGGGTCGCTTATTTTCTTTATATGCCTGCGATGGGGGTAGAGATTGGTAGTTTGGTATTATCTGCAGACATGTTAGTCTTATATATGCATGAGCATGATGTTGTTATCAGTATGGATTGGCTCGCCGCTTATAGAGCCATGATTGTTTGCTTCGGTGGGAGCATTATTTTTTGCCATTCCGGGGCAAGAGATGTTTGTAGTGGCAATGCCTCGCCCAGAGGGAGGTTCGACCACTCATTTGTATTATATAAAGGAGGATGCCTCTAAGGAGGTTGTGATTCCTTTAGACTCGATCCCAGTCGTTCGTGAGTATTCCGATATATTCCAAGAAATACCAGGCCTACCCCCAGTCGGGAGATAAACTTTGTCATACATTGATTGCCAGATACGAGACCTATAGCACGCGCACCGTACCATATGGCTCCGGCAGAGATGCGAGAGCTACGAGATCCGATAGAGCAGCTGTTAGGTCAAGGCTTCATTCATAGGAGTACCTCACCTTGGGGCGCTCCAGTCTTGTTTGTGAAAAAGAGATATGGTTCACTGAGATTGTGTGTGGACTACCGAGAACTGAACAAGGTCACGATATGGAATAAGTATCCGTTGCCTCGAATTGATGATCTATTCGACCAGTTGAGGAGATCAACTTTCTTTTCGAAGATAGATCTGAGGTCTGGGTACCATCAGTTACGTATTAGAGAGTATGATGTTTCAAAGACTGCCTTCTTGACGAGATATGGGTCCTATGAGTTTAGGGTGATGCCGTTTGGACTCACAAATGCTCTAGCCATTTTCATGGACTTGATGAACCAAGTATTCAGAGAGTTCTTGGATCAGTTTGTCATCGTCTTCATAGATGACATCTTGATATATTCACACTCCAAGGAGGATCATGCCGAGCACTTGAGGCAGGTTCTTCAGACTCTACGAGAGCATCAGTTGTATGCTAAGTATGAGAAGTGTGGATTCTAGTTACGAGAGGTACAGTTCTTGGGGCATGTTGATTCTGAGCAGGGGATAGCAGTTGACCCGAGTAAAGTATCAGCGGTGAGGGAGTGGGTACAACCCACGACACCGACGGAAGTGCATAGTTTCTTGGGATTAGCCGGATACTACAGGAGATTCATTCGGGGATTCTCCAAAATAGCGGGTCCATTGACCAATATTACTCGCAAGGGGGTACCATATGTTTGGGATGACGCTTGTCAGTTGGCTTTCGACGAGGTGAAAGACAAGCTTACTTCAGTGCCAGTCCTTGCTTTACCGAAGTCGGGTGTGGAGTACCTGGTTTACACCGATGCCTCTTTACGGGGACTTGGGGGAGTACTTCAGTAGGTGGAGAAGGCTATAGCTTTTGCCTTCCACAAGCTTAAGCCGCATGAGAAGAATTACCCCACCCAGGACCTGGAGTTACCAGCTGTCGTCTTTGCATTCAGGATATGGAGGCACTATTTATTGGGGGAGAAATTCCATTTGTTCACAGACCAAAAGTCATTGCAGTACTTATTCACTCAGCGAGAGCTGAATATGCGTCAGCGCAGATGGCTAGAGTTTGTGAAGGACTACCAGTTCGATATACAGTATCATCCGGGAAAGGCCAACGTAGTTGCTAATGCGTTGAGTCGTAGACCGGTAGACGAAGTGGCAGACGTCTGGAAAGCAAAGTGGAAGGAGTTAGGTCACCAGGACGCAGTAGCACATTCTTTCATATCCGCGATGTCAGTCACACCCGAGATTGTTACGCGGGTGATACTGGCACAGACCACAGACCCGTTTTGCTAAGAGCAGATTGTGCGACTTCTAGCCGAGGGCGCTGAGTCCTATTCTGTTAGTTTCGATGGAGGTTTTCGGTTTAATGGGAGGTTGGCAGTTCCTGAAGGGGATGAATTACGTCATGCAGTGATGACCCAATCTCACGGGTCCCGGTTTGTGGTGCATCCTGGAGGGGATAAGATGTACCAGGATATGAGGAGGCAATACTGGTGGAGCGAGATGAAGAAGGACATTGCTGAGTTCGTGTCCAAGTGTTTTACCTGCTAGCTGGTAAAGGTGGACCATCAGAAACCGTCAGGATTACTTCAGCCATTGGAAGTACCCGCGTGGAAGTGGGAGAGTATTTCCATGGATTTTATTACAGGATTGCCTACATCACAGCGGGGCCACGATTCTATCTGGGTGATAGTAGACCGATTTGACCAAGGTGGCTCATTTTCTGTCGGTGTGAACAGACTATACCACGGGTCAGTATGCTCAGTTGTTCATTGCTGAGTTTTTCAGATTACATGGGGTGCCCCTGAATATTGTGTCAGATAGAGATAAGATTTTTGTGTCACGTTTTTGGGAAAGCTTTCAGGAGGCTATGGGTACTGAGTTGAGGCTGAGTTCAGCTTATCACCCACAGACAGATGGACAGACAGAGCGTACTAATCAGATGTTAGAGGATATGCTACGCAAGTGTGTTCTAGATTTTGGAGGAGGTTGGAAGCCACACCTTCCACTGGTAGAGTTTGACTATAATAACTCTTATCAGTTCACGATTGGCATGGCTCCATTTGAGGCTTTGTATGGAAGGCCTTGTCGTTCCCCAGCTTGCTGGCTCGAGGTGGGGGATAACAAGTTGCTAGGACCAGAGGTGATTCAGGAGACCTCCGCAAGGATTGAAATGAACAGGAGTCGCATTCGGGTAGCCCAGGACAGGAAGAAGAGCTACGCCAATGCGAAATGATTCTTCCGAGAGTTTAGTGTGGGGGACCAAGTGTTATTGCGTGTATCTCCTATGAAGGGAGTGATGAGGTTCGGGAAGAAGGGGAATTGGTTTCGAGGTACGTGGGACCATTTCCCATCATCGAGAGGATTGGGCCGGTAGCATACAGATTGGGACTACCAGAGCATTTACATCGCATTCACGATGTATTTCACATCTCGTCGTTGAGACGGATCTTCGGGATGATATGGCCCATACTCACATTACGATAGATGAGATAGACTTACAGCTTGACAGCTCTTACGAGGAGAGACCGGTGGCTATCCTAAACTTCAGTGAGAGGAGATTGAGTTCAAAGATAGTTCCACTTGTACGGGTCCAGTGGGAGCACCATAATGTGGCGGAATCCACTTAGGAGCGCGAGGCCGATATACGGGAGAAATATCCAGATTTGTTCTTATCAGGTATGCCTTGTTTTTCCGAATTTCATGACGAAATTCCGTTATTAGGGAGGAGTATGTATTACCCCAAATTTTTATGCTATATTAATTTGGGGATTTATTAAATTTAATGTGAGTTAATTATTTAATAAAAATCCAGAAATTAATAATGTTATAATTATTAACGTGACGAGAGTTAGTAATTATGGGAAATTTGTTGAATATTACTAATGAGAAAAGTAATATATGATATTGATTATATTGAATGTCACGAGTGAATAAAATGACAATTTTGGAAATTTGAATCGGGACGTGCCCGTGTCGCGTCAGGACTAAAAATTGATAAATAAAAGTGAATATTTTATAAGCCATTCGTATGGTCATTTTGACTGCGCCAACGCGTCCGAAAGAGTCGATATAGTCAGAAAAGTGTACCCGGGGGTTTAGTTTAGGTCTCGGGGAGTTTTTAGGCCTAATTGGTACCCCGGGAGGGCGTTTTGGACATTTCACCTTTTTGGGTAATTAAACCCACGAAAATTCAAAGGGTTATATCAGATATCTGGATTGTTATTTAGGGTTAGAAACTCTAAAAACAAGTGACAGCCATAGGAAAGAAAGGAGAGAGCTCTCAAGGCAAATTCAAGGCCCGAAATCCTCCCGTTTGCACCGCAACCACCACCAACGCGTAGATCGCTCAACGGGCTACGCAACCACACCAAAAAATATGCAAATCAGAACGTCGAAAATCCCAGGCAAGTGTTTATCTTTCTTATTTCGTTGGTGCAAATTTTCATATTAGTTTAGGAATGATTAGGGATGAATTTCATTGAAGAAAACCTAAATTGTGATAGGAATTTGCATGTAGTGATGACTTAAACCTTATTTTGGAAGTTGTTGGTGATGTAGAAGAATAATCCACGAAATTTTAATGTAGTATAAGAAGGAATTTCTGGAAAAACATATTGGAATCATGATTTAGAGATTTCTAGGGTTCTTGAACATTTAAATGAATTATGGCATGATTAATCCATGTTTAGTGACGTAAATTGACATGCTTTACGTAGGAAATGCATAATATCATGTTAGGATGTTAGTAGTGCAAATTTTGAGACGATTGGGATTAGAAAATATGGAAATTGTTGAAGTTTGGAGATGAAACCCGTAACTGCAGAATTTTAGTTTTCGCAGATCTGCTTGATCGATCGATCGAGCCTAGAGCTTCGATCGATCGAAGGTTCGATTGATCGAGCCCCAGACCTCGATCGATCGACCCCTCCTGGCAGACTCCTATTTCCCTTTCTAAATTAGTTAATTTCAATTTACTGTGAAATAATTCTTGGGCATCCTTAATAAAATGTTTTGGGAGATAGGGAAGACCAGTAGGACATGTGAATAAATTTTGGGACCCATGATGTCGGGCTAAGAATGTATTTTGGGATAATTACATAAGGGTCGGTGAATTTATGATTTAAAGAGAGAGACACGTAAGAGAGTTACATTGGGACAAATGTGTACACCTACTGAATTTTATAATTTAGAGAATAAAGCCAGGAGAGTTGTGTGGTACGTTGGAATAATACCGAATCCAGGTTAGAAATGAACCGTTATAAGTGTTTACTAAAATATGATAATATGGATAAAAGTCGTAAGTATGGCATTTGAGAATATACCTAATATGGATATGGTAATATTAGTATAGTTATATGATTGTGTATGCGTAAGCTATCTATGTGTGAAAATCATGCCCACGCTACTTGCTATCCCTGAGGTTACCGCGCTGGGACAGTCTTATCTCGTTGGGACCTTTAATAGGGGATATTGACTTGTACCCTAGAAGATAGATGTCCTTGGTACAGGCTATCGACGTGATAGTTCAAACGGTCCTAAGAGACGCAGGCATGTGCCATCCTCTTAGAGACTTGGAATCTATTCTTCGCCTCAATTTTGTTTGAGTATGTGTTAATACAATTCGAGAGTGATTCCGATTGTATTCCCCTTAATATGAGTGATATGGGGTTTTGGATAGTAGAGTATGCCCGCACCATAGTTTATTTGGGGTGCTGTTATAATATATATATTATACGAGTAGTTAATATATATATATATATATATATATGAAATTCTGAAATTTGGAACTACCTACTGTGAATTGATATGTAGGATATGGTTGATGACTCAAATTGTAAATACTTGTTTTGAGAAAGTATAATATGACACTGGAAAACTTTATTGACTAATAAAGTTAAAATGAGAACTTTGGTTATTAATTGAAATATTCTTTTCAAACAATTGTATCGTTAAATTTTGAATCCTGCGAAATACCTTAGATAAGCTAAATCATTGAGGAAAGATAGCGTATTATATGATGAGATAAACCATTAGGAGGGTTAGTGAGATAGGAGTGCACATTAGAAAAGAGGTGAGAATTTCTCAAGAGAGTGTCGCACTAATATGTTATTGCATTGACCTGTATCAATTTAAATACTTGCTAAACGAATTTTAAATCATACACACTATCGGGCTCTGACCCGTTTTTTTTTTTTTTTTCTCTCTCTCTTGTATATATATGTATGTATTACTGGTGCCCAGCCACTGGGGTGTCTTGCTTAGGATCTCTTGGAAGGAACGCGCTGCAGCTTAGGTGGGAGTTGCAGGTCTCTTGATTAGACGATTTCGTTCATTCGGATTAACACTTAGTACTTTCATCTAGTTGGGCATGTGTAGCTCTTTTCATATTTCCATTGTTATTGGACATTTGTATTTCAGTTATTTCCAGTATTGTTACTATGGGATTTATTCAGTTTGGATGTGTGACTTTAGATTTCGTATGTTGACATTCGATTGACGAATGTATTAAATTAATTGGACTATGTTGCAGAATTTAAATGTGGTGTGATTCTCACTTATTAAATGTGGTTAAATAAATAAATAAATAATTTTTCTTTAAATACAATTTGGTTAGAAAGGTTAAAAATGGTTTTGACACTTAGCTTAATTAATTAGGGTGTTAATTTGGAAAAGTTTATTTTTACGACAGTGATGCTAAGAATGAACCAACTGTTCACCTTGATTTTAATTTAATAAAGGAGTGATCGCCCGGTATTTAATTAGGCGGGGTGTCACAATTACCTCCTGAACCATCCAATCTCTATGATGTGTTTTATGTTTCCCAATTGCAAAAATATATCTCTTACCCGAGTTACATTATTACTTGGAAGGATATGGTATTTAAATACAACCACGAATTTGTAAAAATTCCTATTCATATTCTTGACCGAGAAGAAAAGGTTCTCTGACATAAAACCATCCCACTCGTCAAAGTTCTTTGGTGACACCATGGAGTTGAAGAAGTAACACGGGAAATATAAGATATTATGAGATAACAATACCCTTCAATACTCCCAGTAATTTCGAGGATGAATTTTTTTTTAAGTGGAAAATATTAACAACATACTCTAAATATACCTTTAGTCCCCTTAGAAGGCAACAATTCCAAACAAACCCTAAGTTTTTTCCAAAATACCCTTAAAGACTGAATCAAGTTATCTTACACTTTTATACACCAATTAAAACCAAACCTTCAGTCAAAGTTTGACCAAAAGACTTATATATTGTAGTAATATCATAACCAAATCCACTAACTTTGTATAATTCTATATATGCCCCTAAAATTTTACAAAGTAACTTAAAAGCCGTTAATTGTATACAAAAATCTATCCAAGGACCTAAAGAAAAACCTAAACTTATTTATACTTACTCCCCTACTAACACGGGGCCAATTGGACTGCCAACATGGTGAGTGCCATATGGAGTACCATGGGTACCCATTTTTCCTTAACAAAATCCTTGATGAAACTTGGGAAAACTCAGTCCCATTTTAACCTTCAAAACCACTAATCAAATCCTCTCCACGAAACCAATAAATACCGTCATTCACCTCAATAAAATCGCATCCCAGCTGAGAGCTTTTTCAATGTAAAATTTTGAGATTATGTATGTAAAATTTTGCATTTAAGTTATTCCACGCATGAATGTTTGTTTCTTCAATTTGGTTAAGGTTATGTATGTATATATAATAGAATTCTGCATTTATATGTGTTAGTTAACGTGTGTATGCTCTGAAATGTAACACCCCATATTTTTATTATATTAAATAATTATGGGATTAATTATTATTGTTGGATTAATTAAATTAAAAAGTTGAGGAAATTATTTGTTAATTAATCCAGTTTATAATAAATATTAACTAGAGTACCAAGGGTTAATACATTTTGTTGATATTTATTGAATATTACAGTGTTAATATGTAATATGGAATTATAATTTTTTATAAATTATCCAGAGTGGGAAATACGACAATTTGGAACATTATTAAGTCAGGACGCGCATCTGAGATGTGTCGGGACTAATTTAATGGATTAAATAAATAATTTTTTTAAGTAACTCATATGGTAATTTCAATTGCGCCTTTGAGTTCCGAAGTGTCGATATAGTTAGAAAACTATACTCGGATATTTTATTTGGACTCCAGGATATTTTTAGGCCTAACCGGCACCCCGTAGGGGTATTTTTGTCATTCAAAATTTTGGGAAAATTTTATGGATGAAAATTAGGAAATTAAATATGGATGTACGTGGGTTAGAGGGGAGTTATCAGTTCTAAACCGACAAGAGAAAAAAAGAAGAGGCACAAAGGAAGGAAAAATGAGCCATAGGAGTTCTTGTTGCATACCTCAAGAACTCACAGAAAAAATCTCACCAAAGCGTAGATCAAGAGACGAGGAACTCATCTATACCAATATCATTAGCGGATCAGACGTTTGAAATTAAGGAAATTGTTTATTACTTGCTTTCTTTTAGCACCATTTATGCCCATGTTAGTGTAGGATTGTAGAAACCATGTTTATACATAATTTTGGGGAAATTAAGGAAGTTAAATTCTTAATCTAGTATGAAATTGAGGATAGATTGATTTATCCATTTATGTAGAGGAAAAATCATGATGTTTTATGTTTAAATGATGAACTAATCTGTAAATTTCACGTTCTTGGGTTGGAGATTAAAGAACCAGGGTTCTGATTTGTTAAATTGGGGATTTTGAATTTTATAGATAAATTATGATGATTTAATGCGTCTTAGTTAAGGGAAATCATTTATACATGTTAGAACATCAATTATTATTATGTATGGCTGGGTGAATACCTGTTTTTTTTGTAGGACGTGGGGAATGCCTATTATTATTATTATTATTATTATTATTATTATTATTATTATTATTATTATTATTATTATTATTATTATTATTATTATTATTATTATTATTGTGTTTATAGCATAGCTACGCTGCTTGCTATTAGGAGGAGTTTTTTGCGTAGTGGATAGTGTTATCATGTGTGACCCATTGGGAGGATGTTTGACTTGTACCCTGAGCTTATGAACTTGGATACGTGATATCAAATATGTAGGATAGTTTTGACAGCTGAATGGGAGTGTAGGTATGTGCGTGACCAATTTGGCTGGTGAGTATGCTCGCCTCAAATATTTGTGTTATGATATTATGGTTCATGACAGAGGTGGAGCCAATTGTCCATACGCAGCGAGTGATGCGCCGGGACATGATAGTGGAGTATGCATTGTGCCAAGTGGTCCTAACCAAGGGGCGCATGATTTGTGTGTGTGTATATATATATATATAATAAAGGAGGAGGGTTTTTTGTCTCCCCCAACTAAGGGCTCAGATTGAAAGTTGATAAATTTGGTCTTTATCAACTAACGACTGAGATTGAATGCGGAGCGCTTGGTCTTATACCACGTGGACGCTTACTTTCTAATTCAGAACCCATAAAAACAGTTGTCTCTTCAATGCTCAAAATAGATTTTGAGGATTTATAGTACCTCGAGCCTCCCACCTGTCATTACTTTATCCTTTCCCACAAGTCAACATCCTCGGCAGATTTTTGTATGTCAGTTTATCCTTTCCCACAGGTTAATACTTCCACTATCTGTCCTTCTGTAAAACCAATCCGCATCTACTCGAGCCTTACACTATCTCTTGCCGACGTTTATCCTTTCCCACGGGTATTTTCTTATCTACACGGTTTCTCACAAACACATGTTCTCTGTATTAAATTAGGTATTTTCATCACTCCCGCTGTTTATTTTCATTGGGTTTCGTCTTGGGTTTAGACCGAATTTGTGTTCTTTTAATCGTTTTGGTTTGAGTTGTTTTGATTTTTGTTTTGTGGTAACTAAAACAAAAACCAAGCTACAGGTAATGCAAGAGGTTCTTCCCAAGATAACAATGGTGGTGGATGCTTCTGCTCCCATATCCGGTTTTTTCACCTCCATGTCTCATATATGGGGTTACATATTTATTTTGCAGATCTAAAAATTTTTAGTTTAATTTTTCCAGGTACTATATATGTTTGGTCTTTACAAGAAATGACCATCTGGTATAACATATCTAACTCGGGCCCTCTCTCTTCTCCTAACTTATGCGATTCTCTACTCTGTCATTTAGAGATTTTAGGTATACTCTTTCTCACCATTTTGCTTTTGGGTTAACATTTTTTTATTAAATACTTTGGGTTTTAGTTGAGATCTTTCAAAGTTCAAAAAATTGAATTTCAAGATTTGGCTTTGGATTTTAACTATGATGTGTTCGATTTGGCATTGTATTTTAGATTTTGGGTCTAATAATCTGGGGTTCATATTTGTATTTGTATTTCATTTCCGGATAAGTTATATTTGTATTCGTGCTTTTTGGGTTTTGAAAGAAGAGGTTTACAATGGGGATTGGTTGTTCAGGGATCAAAAGAGGTTTTTTATTTTTATTTTTGTACCCACTAATCTTCTCTACAGTGATGACGTTAGGTCAACTCTATCTCTCTCTCCCTCTCTACTGTGTGTGTTTGTGCGTCAAAATGAATTTTTTTGTGTTTGAATCGAAGTTTTGAGTGTTATGTGAGAACTAATTTGTTGATTTTTATATTTGAGGATCACAAATGCATTTACCTGTAGTGTCCCCTTATAGAAAGGGATTTGTTTTAGCATGATATTGTCTCTTGGAGGGAACTTATGGGTTTCTCCTACTTTCTACAGCGGGTTATGGAACAGCTCTTCGAACTAAAAAAAAAATTATTCACATAGACAAGGTGTGATGGTAACTATATTCGGAGGTGGAAGCTATTCTGTTGTGTTGTAGTGTATTTAAGTTTGTTGTGTATCTGAGTGGTGTTGTGTATTTGAGATACTATGTGCGTGATCATTCATGATTTAGTCTTTAGTGTTTATTTATGTGTATCTAAGTGTTCATTTAAATAGTGTTTTCTCCGAGTGTTTATTTCAAAACTTGTGTGTTTTGTTGTGCTACTGAGTGTGTATATCTGAGTATCTGAGTGTTTATTTTCATTGTTAAATAACATAGTTACAGGCGGGCCCTTGCACATCTTGCTTATTTTTTTTCAAGGAGAAATTTTTTTCACTACCACTTAATTAGTAAAAAGGAAAAGATCTTACCCAAACAAAAATGGCTTCTGCCAAAGCAAGACCGCCAAAGCATGAGAATCCAATCTAAAAAATGAACTTGAGTTTTGTAAAAATCAACTAAAGAAAAATGACTTTTGGGTTTTAACTTTTGGGGGTTTACGACATGTTTTTTGGTTATAGATCTATTATTTTGGGGTTGCAACTATAATTTAATGAGTGTGATTTGATCGTCCACAGATGTGCCAGGTCACAACAGTAACGATTTTACTTTATGTGCATCTTTTCGAAAAGAAAGATCAATTGCACTGTTATGTGCATCAAAGGAAGAACAATTCATTTTTAAAGGAAGATCAGTTGTATTATTAATTTTAAAGAGCTTTTACATCTTTTCTATAGTTTTCATTAACAGTATTACCCCCCTTTCATTAGAATTATTAATGCGTTTATTGAAGGTTTTTAGGTTAAGCGGTGATGTGTAACCCAACCTAATGTAATTTACCCTTTGGAGAAATTATAAATAACACCGTAGTATAGTATGCGTTGGAATGACTTGATGGATGTGTCAAAGGCATTGGAGGAACTACTATCAAACATTTGATATAATAAATGTCATTTTTTTTGGAATAAGCTGAAAAGATTATTTGTAAAACTAATTTTAATTGCATATTTTACAATGGATTATTTACCTAGCACCGGGTAGGCGAAACACAGAACATAATGTACACACGTAGCATTGGTGTCTTGTTGCTCAACAATACATTATAATACAACTACACAACAATTATTATTTTTTTAACCAAACAATAACACAACCTGATTAAAATATAACATGACGTGAATTTGTTTTTATATAACACGAGCACCACCAAAACAATGTGATTTCACGTCATGCGAGGGAAAAAATATTATGGCATGTCGTGTTTTAATTGTGATGTGGGTAATGTTGGATGCAAAAAAAAGATCTCATGTCGTGTTATGTTTTAATTGGACCGTGTTTAGGTTAAGTAAAATGATGATTTCTTGTTATGCATTTTAAGATGGTAACGTTCGTGTTAAATAAAAAAAATATTTCATTTTTTATCATATTTATTCGAGTCGTGTTAATGTTGAGTAAAAATATACGATTCCACTCATTTTTTGTATGTTAGTTGGGCCATATTTGTGTTATGGTAAAAAAATATATTATGTCGTGTTTTATTTGAGTTGTGTTCCAGTTAGATTTACAAAAATAATTTGTGTTGAGCAGTTATTTAAAATATGTTTAAAAAACTATTAAGCAGAAAAATATAAAAAAGAACATTAGAAAAAATATTAAGATAATAAAATAACAGAAGGAAGAAGTTATGGTATGGGAACCTGGTTTTAAAAGTTATGATAATAAAATCACAAAAGGAAGATTTTAAAAGGAAGCATTGGGGTTCAAAACGGATGCCTGCCATCCTTAAAAGCATAAATCCTATTGACCCAAAGCAATGTTTGTTACTCAAGAGATATTAATTTCTTTGTCACACACGCCATATTATCTATCTTCAACTGAAAAGATCTCTGGTTGTGTGTGTTATGAAAGCTTGCCTCAAGAGACTTTATTTGAAGAAAATGACGCTTGCCATCCTTTTTCTCTATTAAAAAATTGATGTTTTGAAATGACAAACTAGTAGTTCTTCCAAGAAACAGTTGTTTTGATATAAGAAAAACAAAAAGACCATACGTATTTTGTAATATGATGTACTGAATTTGTTAGTATTTTGTTGGTGTTAGTTGCATGATAGATTATTTTGTAATACGATGTACGATGTAAAACATGCCACATGTCCTTTTAATTTGAAAATAGGGACTAAAAATGGAAACGAAATTTTTGTTGTCCTATATCCATAATCAATATTATTTTAAGTCCTAAAGGTACATAATCTATAATTTTTAATTACATGTGTATGGTTGTGTTGGGGCCCTGTGGGTTTATTTATATTTTCATAGCTCTTACGAGGCTCGAGAAAGGGTGACACGCCCATGTTATCAGAGTACAAGGGAAACTCATAATGTAAGTCAAGTTTATAAAATTTGGTTCGTTTAAGATTGAAATGTTATAATAGAAAAAAATACTAATTTCAAATCTAAACTAAATGTTTTTGAAACACAAATTCACCGTATTAAAATTGTAACGATGCCGCAAGTGTACCATAGGATGACCAACAGTATATATATTTGCACTATTGGCGACACGGAAATAAATTTATCACGAGAATAAATTTATTGTCGTGCAATCGGCACGGGTACAAAATATCATGCGAATAAATTATCGTTGTGAATATCACGGGAATATGTTTATCTTCGTTCCATCAGCACGAGTACACCCCAGTATATATATATATATATATATATATATATATATATGCTCGTGAATGATTCTAATGTGTGAAATTAGCAAACTTATAAATGTTGGTAAGCAAATAAATTTCAGTGGGTAAAAGATTTACTATCATAACAGTGAATGTAGTATTTGGTTAGTTTGAATAAATGATCTTAATAGCTTATTGTATGGGCGATGCGGGTTACTCCTTTGAGATATAGTTAGATGTATAAGTTTATGACCTAATTGGGAACATTATGGGTAATTAGGTTAGAATAGACATACGTTAGGCGTGTACAATAGTGGAGACGTGAGAATCTCATGTGAGAATTCGAAACTAACATGCACATAATAATTGCATTATTGTAGCTTTAAATACTTGCTAAAGAAAATATTTTTGCAACTCGGGATCTGACCCATTTTTTGCTATTCTTCTCTCTTTTGCTACATATATATTATTTATCAAGTGCCCAGCCACAGGGTTACCAGACTTAGACGCGTGGATCATTTATCCAGCTGCGGCAGTTGTTGGAGTTGCAATCCCTTGCATTAGACGCCTCTATCAGTTCTTTATGTTCCTTTTTAGATATTTTTCTTAGGGAATGTTTAGGCCACTCTAAATATTTTTATTAGAGATTGTACTCAGTTTACATTAGTATTTTACTTTTGTTGCACTTTTGGATGTTATGGTTTGTTGGTTTGAGACTTTGAACTGGAATGTTTTATCCGGTCTGATTTATTTTGGTATTTGATTCATATCGAGTATTTATGATATTCTTGTGGATTGTGAGTAGATTATATCTTAAATAATGGAAATTTAATAATGGATTAATTGGGTATAATTAAATTGGAAAATGTTTTGACACCTAGCTTAATTATTTTCAGGGGATTAATAATAGTAAATATTTTTGACAGTGATGCTAAGAATGAACCCATCGAACATTATCTTTTAATTTTAAAAAAGTAATAATCACCCGATATTTAATTAGGTCGGGTGTCCCAAATGGTATCAGAGCATCATGTTCTAGCATCCTTAGGATCTGTATGGATTATTATGCTTACAGCTTAGCGCCCGTTGATACAGAGCCCCATTATTAGGATTGTCGCATTCTGTTTTTTATATATGTCTTCAGCTATGTTGAGTTCTGTTAAATTGTGGACTAATAAAATCTCTCATTTCAGATAACTCCGAGACGAGCACCGAGAAATAAAAATGCCCAGCCTGAGAAACCAACAACTCAGGCTTAGGGAATGATGAATGCATCCGAGGTCAATGCCATAGTTTCTTAGGCGGTGAATGCAACTTTGGCGGTGGTGCAGCAGGCCCCACTCCAAATTTGGACTATGGCTCCAGTTCTATCACAACTTCCCACTACATGAAGAGTGTTAGGGATGCCTTTAAGAAGGCACATCCCCCATAGTTCTCGGGAAGGTCTGACATCATCATAGTGAGCCAGTAGAAGTAGGACATCCAGAGGCATCTTCGCATGAACGACTGTACCGATATTTAGAGACAACTACTATATTCCTTCAAGCTAGTAGGGACCTCCCTACATTGGTGGGATTCCACCACCACTTTAGAAGAGAGGGACATCATGTTGATTCAGATCTTCTGGGTGCGAATTGACCGCAAATACTTTCCTTCCACCGTGCAGATAAAGATGAGATGGAGACTGTTAAAACTCAAGCAAGAAGGTATGACCGTGGCAGAGTATTAGGCGGAGTTCATGAGACTACTTACCATAGTGCCAGATGAGGAACCTACTGAAGAGAAAAAGATACAAATGTTCATGGATGGATTGATTTGGAGGATTCGACAGCATCTCATAGGTAATCTGTCGGTGGGTACTTATACTGATGTACTCAACGTCGCCCTATTGCGTTCTGGCCACCGCTCCATCAGTAGGGGAGCAAACGAACCGGGGATTCCAACCAGCAGGGACGGACAAGAGGTATTAGTGCCAGTGGGGCACAGCAGCTCAGTGGTAGGTCCGTTAGGGTGAGAAGAGCTCCCATCTGGGGGACCCTGCTAAGCGATTCCGATCTGGTGACTCTAGGCAGGGACATAGGGGCTATAAACAGGGCCAGTCTAGTCAGTTGGTCCAGCATCGGGTCCAACAGCAGCACAATCAGGGACAACAACAGTATTAATAGGGCCATTGGAGGTGTGGTAATGATCATCAGGTCCGAGGACAGTAGGGGTAGAGGGGACGTAGCTTTAGTGGTAGGTATTTTTCTTATGGCAAGACTAGCCATAGGTAATAGGGTTTCCCTGACAAGAATAATTTTCCCAGCAGCAGGGTGGCCAGCAGGACCCTCAGAGACCTATTTTCCCCGTCGCCCAGCCAGTTGTAGCACCATTCCTAGCTTTTCCCGCACCCCCGATTCAGTAGGGGCAGTTATAGTATGGATGTGTTTATAACGTCCACTAGGCAGCAGCACTACTGGCACCACCTTCCATTGAGGGTACGTTATCTATCCATGGCACTATGAGTCACATTTTGTTTGACACTAGGGCATCACACTTCTTCATAGCCACTAGTTTTGCATGGGCCACGGGGTTATTAGATACAGCAGAGAGTACAGTGACATGTGTAGACTCATCGTTGGGTAATGGGTCATTGATTTTCTTCATATGTCGGGGAGTAGGTATAGATATTGGGAGTTTGATTTTTCCTGCAGATATGCCAGTCTTAGATATTCACGAGCATGACGCCATTACTGGCATAGATTGGCTTGTTTATTATAGAGCCATGATAGACTTTTTCAGTAGGACCATTATTTTTGCTATTCCGGGCCAATAGATGTTTCTGGTCGTGATGCCTCATCTTGAGGTGGGATCGTCCACCCATTTATATTATATACAGGAGGAGACCTTTGAGGAGATAGTGATTCCTACTGATTCGATTCCGGTAGTTCATGAGTTTTCTGACGTGTTCCAGGATATACCGAGACTATCGCCTGGCAGAGAGATAGATTTCGTCATAGATTTGATTCTGGGCACTTGGCATATTACCCGCGTATCGTACCGTATGGATCCAGTTGAGATGAGGGAGTTACGGGATGAGATTGAAATGCTATTGGGATAGGTCTTCATTCGAAGGAGTACCTTGCCTTGGGGTTCTCCCGTACTGTTTGTAAATAAGAGAGATGGATAATTGAGGTTGTGTGTGGACTACCGTGAGTTGAACAAAGTAACGATACGGAATAAGTGTTTGTTGCTCCAAATCGATGACTTATTCGACCGGTTAAGATAAGTAGCCTTCTTCTCAAACATAGATTTAAGATCGGGATATCATCAACTACGGATTAGGGAGTGTGATGTGTTGAAGGCTACTTTCTTGACGAAGTATGTGTCCTACGAGTTTCGGGTCATGCCGTTTGGGCTGAAAAATGCACCACTCGTATTAATGGAATTAATGAATCGGGTGTTTAGAGAGTTCTTAGATTAGTTTGTCATTGTCTTCATAGATGACATATTGATTTATTCCTAGACCGAGGATGAGCATGTCGAGCATTTGAGGGGAGTTCTTCAAGCTCTGCGAGAGCATCTTCTGTATGCCAAGTATGAAAATTAGGGATTTTGGTTACGAAAGGTGCAATTTTTGGGGCACATTGTGTCAGAATTGGGGATATTAGTGGACCAAGCAAGGTGTCGACAGTGAGGGAGTGGGGACATGCCACGATATCGACGGAGGTGCGTATCTTCTTGGGGTTAGCCGGATATTATCGAAAATTCATCTGTGGGTTCTCAAAGATTACAGGCCCATTAAAAAATTTGACTCGCAAACGGGAGAAGTTCCTTTGGGATGATGCTTGTCAGTTGGATTTCGATGAGCTAAAGGATAAGTTAACTTTGGTGCCAGTTCTTGCTATACCCAGTCCAGGGGTGGAGTACCTGGTATATACTAATGCATCTCTATAGGGACTTGGTAGAGTACTCCAACAGGAGTAGTAGGATATAACTTATGCCTCCCACAAGCTCAATCCTCACGAGAGTAATTAACCCACCCACAACTTAGAGCAAGCATCAATCGTTCTTTCCCTACGAATTTGGAGACACAACTTGTTGGGGGAGAAATTTTTCCTGAACTGCAATACTTATTCACTCAGCGGGAGTTGAACATGCATCAGCGCAGGTGGCTGGAGTTTATGAAATATTACTAGTTCGAGATATAGTACCACCCGGGGAAGGCCAACGTAGTTGTCGATGCATTGAACCGTCAACCAGGACGTGAAGTGAAGGAGGTGTGGAAGGTGAAATGGAAAGAGCTTGGACATCAGGATGCATTGGCCCAATCCTTTATGTCCATCATGACATTCACACCAGAGATTGTTACGAGGGTGATCCAGGACTATGTCGATGATACGTTTTTCCAAGACCATATTGTTCAACTTATAGCCGAGGGTGCATATTACTACTTAGTGAGTTCATATGGAGGGTTGTGATTTAATGGGAGATTAGTGGTCCCAAAAGGGGAGGACTTATAGCATGCATTGATGATAGAGTCACATGCAACTCGATTTGCGGTACATTCCGAAGGAAATAAGATGTAATAGGATATGAGGCGACAATATTTGTGGAGAGGGATGAAGAAGGACATTGCGGTGTTCGTGTCCAAGTGTCCCACTTATTAGTTAGTAAAGGTGGACCATCGGAGACCATCAAGGTAACTTCAGCCACTAGAGGTCCCTATGTGGAAATGGGAGAGCATTTTCATGGATTTCATCACTAGGTTGCCTACCTCAGAGAGGGTTCACCATGTTATATGAGTAGTGTTGGATCGGTTGACCAAGGTAGCTCATTTTCTATCGGTGCAGACAGAATACACAATAGAATAGTATGCAAAATTATTTATTGCCGAGATAGTGAGATTGCATGGGGTGCCCCAGAATATCATGTCCGAGAGAGACAAGATTTTTGCGTCATGCTTTTGGGAGGGCTTTCGGGAGGCTATGGGTACCGAGCTGCGGTTGAGTACAACTTATCACCCGTGGAAATATGGGAAGACTGAGTGTACTAATCAGATGATGAAGGATATGTTATGCATGTGTGTCCTTGATTTTGGAGGGAGTTGGGAGTCGTATCTCCCGTTGGTGGAGTTCGCTTTTAATAACTCCTATCAGTTTACGATCGGCATGACCCCATTTGAGGCGTTCTAAGGCAGACTTTGTCATTCACCTGCTTATTGGCTTAAGGAGGAGGACAATATATTACTCGGACCATAGGTGATTCAGGACACATCAGCCAGAATAGAGTTGATCCAGAGTCGTATTCAAGTAGTCTAGGATAGGCAGAAAGGCTACGATGATGAAAAGTGGTCTTTCATTGTATACAAAATTAATTTAAAAATCATTAATTGTATAAAAAATCTATCCAAGGACCTAAAGAAAAACCGACACTTATTTATAGTCACTCCCCTGCTAACATGAGACCAGTTGGACTGCCAACATGGCGTGTGCCATGTGGAGTACCATGGGTACCCATTTTTCCTCAACAAAATACTTGATGAAACTTGTACAAACTCAGTCCCATTTAACCTTCCAAACCACTAACCAAATACTCTCCACGAACCCTATAAATACCCTCATTCACCTCAATACAAACACATTCGGGCTGAGAGCTTTTTCAATGTAAAATTTTGAGAGTTTTTGCATTTATGTTATTTTATGCATGAATGTTTGTTTCTTTAATTTGGTTATGTTTCTGTATGTATATAGAATATAATTATGCATTTAGATGTGTTAGTTAACATTTGTATGCATCGAAATGTAACACCCCGTATTTTTATTATATTAAATAATTATGGGATTAATTATTATTGTTTGATTAATTAAATTTAAATGGTGAGGAAATTATTTCTTAATTAATGTGGATTAAAATAAATATTAACTAGCGTGCCAAGGGTTAATACATATTATTGAGATTTATTTAATATTTTGGTGTGAATATATAATATGAAATTACAAAATGTTATAAAATGTCAAGACTAGGAAATACAACAGTTTGGTACATTATTAAGTCTGGACGCGCATGTGAGCCGTGTTGGGACTAATTTAATGGATTAAAGAAATAATTTTTTAAAGTAACTCGTATGGTAATTTCGAGTGTGCCTTTGAGTCCAGAAGGGCCAAGATAGTCATAAAACTCTACCCGGGTATTTTATTTGGACTTTGGGATGTTTTTAGGCCTAACCGGCACCCCGTTGGGGTATTTTGGTCCTTTGAAATTTTGGGAAAATGTTATGGATAGAAATTAGGAAATTAAATATGGATGTACGGGGGTTAGAGGGTAGTTATCAATTCTAAATATCCGAGAGAAAAAAGAGAGAGGCACAGAGGAAGGAAGAAGGAGCCATAGGCGTTCTTGGTGCATAACTCAAGAACTCACACCAAAAATCTCACCAAAACATAGATCGGGAGATGAGGAACGCACTTATACCAATACCACTAGCGGATCAGACCTTCGAAATTAAGGCAAGTGTTTATTACTTGCTTTCTTTTAGCACCATTTATGTTCATGTTAGTGTAGGATTGTAGAAACCAGGTTTATATATAATTTTGGGGAAATTAAGGAAGTTAAATTCTTAATCTGGTAAGAAATTGAGGATAGATTTATTTATCCATTTATCTAGTGGAAAAACTATGATTTTTATGTTTAAATGATGAACTAATCTGTAAATTACACGTTCTTGGGTTGGAGATTAAAGAACTAGGGTTCTGATTTGTTAAATTTGGGATTTTGAATTTTATAGATGAATTATGATGACTTAATGCTTCTTAGTTAATGAAAATCATTTATACATGTTTGAACATTAATTAGGATTGCTGCTTTGGCATTTGGATTGATAAATTTAGAGGTTTTAGGACTGAAATTATGAGGTAGATGAAGCAGTAATAGGTAAACGTGGCAGGTCTGGCCAAACTAGAGAAACGCTCAATCTCGTTCGAATGAGATTGAGTCTGGTTCAAATGAGGCAAGGTCTCGCACGATGTCATCCAAATGAGATTTGGTCTTGTTCGAACGATAGCCCCAAAACTGGAAAATTTCCAGTTCAATCAAAATTGAGTTATGCAATTATTTTGAGTGAGGGGGTAACTATCAGTTGATGATTTTTAGCCATGTGCAGAATTATTTGGGGAAGTATTCCTAGCGTAGTACTTTAACATTTAGATAGGTGAAGTAACCTTGTAAATTTCGAGAGAGAGACTAATCAAGATAATGACATAGTAAGTAGTAATGAGAAGTATACTACGTGTAAGAATATATATATGGTTGGGTGAATACCTATTTTTTTTAGGACGTGGGGCCTATTATTATTATTATTATTATTATTATTATTATTATTATTATTATTATTATTATTATTATTATTATTATTATTATTATTATTATTATTATTATTATGGTGTGTATAGCATACCTACGCTGCTTGCTATCAGCAGGAGGTTTTCGCGTAGTCGACAGTCTTATCATATATGACCCATTGGGGGGATATTGGACTCGTACCCTGAGCATATGAACTTGGATACGTGTTATCTGAGACGTGGGATAGTTTCGACGACTGAATGGGAGTGTAGGTATGTGCGTGACCAATTTGGCAGGTGAGTATGCTCGCCTCCAATATTTGTGTTATGAGATTATGGTTCATGAGAGACGCCGATCCAATTTTCCATACGCAGCGAGCGATACGTCGGGACATGATAGCAGAGTATGCATTGCGCTAAGTGGTCCTAGCCAAGGGGCGCAAGATTTGTATATATATATATATATATATTGGGATAATGTGACTATGAGTTTGTTTGTATATATATATATATATATATATATATATATATATATATATATATAACCAATTTGGCAGGTGAGTATGCTCGCCTCCAATATTTGTGTTATGAGATTATGGTTCATGAGAGACGCGGAGCCAATTGTCCATACGCAGTGAGCGATGCGTCGGGACATGATAGCAGAGTATGCATTGTGCCAAGTGGTCCTAACCAAGAGGCGCGGATTTGTATATATATATATTGGGATGATGGGACTATGAGTGTGTGTGTGTGTGTATATATATATATATTTTCTTGTGAATGATTCTAATGTGTGAAATTATCAGACTTATAAATGTTGGTAAGCAAAAAAAATTTAGTGGGTAAAAGATTTACTATCAGAACAGTAAATGAAATATACGGTTAATTGGAATAAATGATCTTAATAGCGTATTGTATGGGCGATACGGGTTACTCCTTTGAGATATATTTATAAATATAAGTCCATGACCTAGTTGGGAACGTTATGGGTAATTAGGTTAAAGTAGACATACGTTGGGTGTGCACAATAGTGAAGAGGTGAGAATCACATGTGAGAGTTCGAAAATAACATGCACATAATAATTGCATTATTGCAGTTTTAAATACTTGATAAAACTAATATTTTTACATCTCGGTCTCTGACCTGTTTCTTGCTATTCTTCTCTCTTTTTCTATATATATATATATATATATATATATATATATATATATATATATATATATATATATTATTTATCAGGTGCCCAGCCACATGGTTACCAGACTAAGACGCGTGGATCATTAACAGAGCTACTGCGGGCGTGGGAGTTGCAGGTTCTTGCATTAGACGCCTGTATCAGTTCTTTCTGTTCCTTTTCAAACATTTTCTTATGGCATGTTTACCCCATTCTCAGTCATTTTATTAAAGATTGTACTCAGTTTACCTTAATAGTTTATTTCTGTTGCACTTGCAAATTTTATGGTTTGTTGGTTTGAGACTTTGAACTGGAATGTTTTATCCAGTCTAATTTATTTTAGTATTTGATTCATGTCGAGTATTTATTATGTTCTTGTGGATTGTGAGTAGCTTATATCTTAAAGAATGGAAATTTATTAATGGATTAATTGGGTATAATTAAATGGGAAACTGTTTTGGCACTTAGCTTAATTATTTATTAGGTGATTAATAATATTAAATATTTTTGCCGTGATGCTAAGAATGAACCCACTGAACATTCTGGTTCAGTTTTAATAAAGGACCGATCACCCGGTATTTAATTTGGCGGGGCGTCACATGAAATATCTCAAAAACAAGAAAACTCCATTAAAGCTTGAGTTTCAATTGTGGATTCTACTTCCTTGACTTAAAAATAGTTTCAAAGTGAGGTAAGTTGATCTTAGGTTCTCAGGAACCTAGGTACAGGGTTTATTTGAATTGAGAATCGGTTTTGATACCTAAAATCAAAGCCTGAAATTTCTGGGCTTAGAATTTTTTTTTTAAAAATCCAGACTTTTACTCGACTAAAATCCCTCAAACCAGGCTTGTTTTGCTACATTTTTAGCATAGAACAAAACCCTTATGAGGCCAAAAAAAATAATCATAACTTTCAAAAGCTATGTAATTTTCCCCATATTTATAGAAACTCGACAACTCAATTTAACCCACAAAAATCCTTGAAACTAATAAGGTTGGATGCCTCTTCAAAAGCTATGCAATTTTTATTCAGGAATCAACTTAAATGGATTTATAAAATGAAAGGAATTTAAGGTCAAAGATTCAGAACCCTAAAATCAAACGGTTGAAGTTTGAAGATGAGTGGGTTCATGCGCTCAAGTAAGGGTCAAACCGAGCACGTGAATTGTTTGACTTAGCGCGTGAGGGAGCGTCTCCAAACAAAAAAATCTGATTTCTTTTCAAAAAATTTTAATTCTTAATTCTAAACAAAATGGTAGATTACAACACCTTGTGTGGATCCCAAGAAATATTTTTCTCGAGAAAACTAATTTAAAAGATTTAATTTTACGCATAGCCCTCTGACCAGTTTTCCAAGTATTTCAAAATACACCCAAACTTTTTTCAAAAATTATCTAGTTCAAATAAAGCTATTTTTTCTTTTGTCACTAAATCCAGATAGAAATATAAATAAAGAAAAATATTATTCAAAAAATGTTAAAAATTATATATTATACCCTCATAGTTATTTTTACACTAAAAATTCTTATAATTTAGAATCCTACTGCATCATATAAGTATTCTTTTAGGCCTATATGACCAACTTATACTCTCCATAATTTTTTATTATCCGTTAACCCCAGTGAATTAAACGCATAAACTCGAAATTCAAAAATCCATAGTAGGTGATTTTAATTTCAGTATTAAAAAAATATACTTATGTCTATCAAACTTACTGATTGTAATATCCTTATGTGATAATTTTTAACTCATGTTTCAATTATGAACTCATTTGTTTAGTTCATCTTTTTCCCGTGTATTGATTCTCTCTATATTTTAGTTATCACTAAGCCCGATAAACTATTACAGCCTACGACTTCAGTAAAAACCAATGAACTCCTTTTACACTTAATTATGATATATCCCGGCAACCTATTACAATACTTGTATATTACCCTACAATTTATGACCATTATCAGTGAAACTCGTAGTAGCATACCTTACAATTAAGGGATTAGACCCTATTATACCATGGATATTCTAATTGGCTTGTATGACTCCTATGTTGAGTGTTTAGTTTCTATTTTTTACATAAGTATGAGGGCCTCTCTAGCTAAGTGAGCCAAGGCTTATTATTATTACTGTTCCCAATAATTTTGGGATTGCATGTTTAAGTGTATGATATGATTTCCTATCCAAGTGTGTGATATGCTTTGGGCGATATTGTAATGATACGTCTGTTGATTTAAAGCCCCTATAACCAAAAATTTAAGGGTTATCTTGTTATAGTCTGAACCCTTACCGTGGTAACTAGATACACAACCTATTCGGCTACACTCCACCATATTATTCATTTACATATCATTAGACTCTGGTATACCTTTTAAATTCTATAAAATTTTGGTCTGTCTTCAGATTTTTATGATATCAATATTAAATCCAATTTTACTTTAACAATATATTTTCTCCCGTACCTTGTACACAAATAAAATTATCTACTTGGCATGTTTTCTTAATTTTTTTCCATCCAAATGGACAACAAACCTGAGGAAGATAAGATACCTTTCGCAAGTTTAGACTTTTATTCTATATTACCTCAAAACATCTTTTCAGTTACGTACGTATGGGTGGTAGCAGACAAAGATGGTAGTCTCGAATGGAATATATGCACAGAAACTTATCAACTCTTATGTTTCCTGAATGTTTTTCCAATATATTTTACCTCATATATGGCATGTACGAATAATTGTGTATTTTCGTTTATTTCAAACTCAACTATGTAATAATATCCTAGGCATCCACACAATAAAAATCATTTAATTTTTGTTGCCTTTAATTTATTTACTATATGTATTTCACTCCTTAATTACAATTAAAAATATAGAATACGCAAATGCGACATCATCCATTAAGGTCGCAAGCACTATAAGGAAAAACAGAATTCCCGACATGTTTCAGTGACATCAGTGTTTTTCGTGTTGCCAATGGTAAATACATTTCGCAACATGTTTCCTATCTCAAATGGCAAATTCGTTCTGCAACATTGATATTGTATGTCATTTAATACATTCCCAGACGGGTGTGACATAAGGGCGACAGACGATCGTATGTTACAAAATGTCTTTTGCGACATAATTAATACCTTTGGCAACACATTTAATGTGTCGTAAAATGTGTTTTTTCTTGTTTAGAAGGTGAAATTTAGACACGCAATCAACCCAAAAAAAACTCCCAAACATCATCCCATAGAAAAGTAACCAAATAACCCATGACATGATTTAATTAGCTAGAAAGCCTTTTAGTGTTCCTTTGGCCTAAAAGTTGCATTCAATATTGGTCTTATAGATAAAAAAACATGTGATTATTCTATTATTTCATGAATAATATTTCCCTAGGGTTTGGCTTAAAGAAACTTGGTTTATACAAACATTCCATATGCGAGTCTTTAAATGGACTCCAGAATTCCACCCTGATGTTGAATCGACTATCGCTCCTATATGGATCAATATCCCATCACTTCCTATTCATTTGTATACCAAAGAAAGCATTTTTTCCATTGTTAATGAAGTGGTAACTCCTCTAAAGCTTAATAGCTCAATAGCCTCTCTCTCAAGACCTATCCTAGCTCGAATATGCGTGGAAATAGATCGGGTTAAAGAACACCCTTATCGGGTTTGGATTGGGAATAGTGATAAAGGAATAGGTTATTGGAAATATGTAGTCTATGAGAATATCCCTGAGTACTGTCAATTTTGTGCAAAGAAAGGGCATAAGTCTGAAGAATGCATTTTCAAGAAGAATGAAGAAAGCAAAACTGGAGAAGGTCTCACTAAAAAGAAGTATCCAATTTTATTGGAAGTTTTAAAAAAGAAAGAATCGACAAAGGAGTGGGTCCAATGGAATTTTAAGGCAATAGTCAATCAAGAAGAAAAGGGTCAACAAACTGAAGAATTAACTGTTGCTAGGAAGGAAAAATTATTGATTAAAGAGACAAACATAAGTGAAGAAGCAAATTTGATTGAAAAGAAGAATCAAGAAAAGGGCATAGAAAAACATGAAGATATGGGGTCTAAAGATGATTGAGGCACTATGATAAAACATAATTCCCCTACTACAGTAGTCAGAGAAGATGGAGAAATTATTGTCGAAGAAAAGTTAAGTCAAGAGGATAATCAGGATCTAGAGGAAGAGCCTTTTGAATAGGTGAAAAGAAAATCAAGGAGAAATAAGCAAAAGAAGACCAATGAGAATGCCATATCAGTGGGTGATCATTTTCAAAGATCAGTATCTGTTTCCCCTTATAAAGAACATACTGGCCAGAAGGGTTTGCTAAGATCAAACAGTAAAGTCTCCCTTGATGCCCAGTCCCAATGATTGAAGTATTAATTTGGAATATAAGAGGAATCTCCAAAAAAGGAGCTATAAGGAGATTAAAAAGGTTAGTAAGAATTCATAAAATCAGTATACTTGCAGTTCTAGAGCCAAAGAAGAATATGGAAGAGATTGAGAATTATAAAATCAAGTTGGGCTTTTATAATGAATTTTCTAATAGTAATAGTAAAATTTGGTTGTTAACTAAAGATAATATTGGGGTTCAACAAATTTCAGATATGGATCAATCCTTGTCTATTTTAGTTACCAATTACTAGTTCAATAGGAGTATCACCTCTAGTTTCATCTATGCTAAATGTCGTAAGATTGAAATAATATAGTTGTGGAAGCATTTGACAGATTTGGAAGTTCAAAGTCCTTGGTTAGTTTGTGGAGATTTCAACACTCTTGTTAACTCTTGGGAAAAGGCAGGGGTAATTCTATAGATATGGGCTCATCCCCCGAATTCTTGGAATTCATGGAATATAATAATCTAAAAGATTTGGGTTATTATGGATCTACTTTTACATGGTTCAATAAAAGTGAGGCAAATGCAAGGGTATGGTGTAGATTAGAAAGATGCTTGGCCAATCATGACTTATCTCAATTATGCTCAGCCATGTCAGTTAGCCATTTAAATAAGTCCAACTCTGGTCATTCCCCTTTGGTTCTTGAGTTAAAGAGTCAAGTTGACCTGATTAAAAGGCCTTTCAAATTTTTGAATTTCTGGACTAAGAAAGATAAACTTAGAGAAGTTATAAAGCAGAATTGGAATCCTCATGCTTTCGATAATCCCATTTATACAGTACCCCTTAACCTCAAAACTCTTAAGCAGAAATTGAGTTCTTGGAGTAGAGGAACATATGGTGATATATTCTAATCAGCAAGAGATGCTGAGGATAAACTTTTAGCTTCAGAAATGGCTTTTGATATGGATCCTACTGAAGAACATAAAGAGAATTTTGCAAGGGAGGCTGCTATATATACCAGAAAATTATTGTAGAAGACTAATATTGGAGAAAAAAGGCTCAAGATAAATGGATGGCTGAAGGTGATAAAAACTCTCAATTTTTTCGTAAGGTAGTGAATGCTAAAAGGAAAAAATTATTCATCCATAAAATTGAAAGTGAAAGGGGGGTATGGATGGATAGAGAGGAGGACATAGCTAGAGAAGCAGTTCTGTATTTTGAAAAAAAAATTATAGCAGGTGAGCAGTATTTTGAAGACGATGCTATTCTTCAGGATATCCCTTCCTTAATCTCAGAAGATCAAAATATGAGTCTAGAAAAATTTCTATAGGAAGATGAAATCTTTGGAGCAATCAAAGCTTTAAATGGAGATAGTTCCCCAGGAATGGATGGTTTTATAGGTGAATTCTTCATACATTATTGGGACATTATAGGTGGAGATATAGTTAAGACAATAGAAGCTTTCTATGCAGGTATCGACCTTCCTAAAATTGTTACTTATATATTAATTACTCTTGTGCCAAAAAAAGAGGATCCTCAAATTTTAATGATATGAGGCCAATTAGTCTATGTAATTTTTTTAATAAAATTATTACTAAGATTATAGCCTCTAGATTGAGTACAATCCTTCCTCGTATAATCTCTCAAAACCATAGTGGTTTTATTAAAGGTAGAGATTTTACTGAAAACATTCTCCTTGCTCAATAAATGTTTCATTTGATTAATTACAAAAACGATGGTGGGACTGTGGTTTTCAAGATGGATATGGCCAAAGAATATGATAGAGTCTCTTGGGCTTTTCTTATACAAGTGTTGAGAAAGTTTGGTTTTTGTGAGAGATGGACTGCAATGGTTTGGAGAGTTTTATCAAATAATTGGTTCTCAAATCTTATAAATGGAACTCTTGAAGGTTTTTTCAAATCTAATAGGGGCTAAAGAAAGGTATTCCGTTATCTCCTAGTCTTTTTTGTGGTGACGGAAGAGGTCCTTTCAATTCAGCTAAATAGGTTGCATTCAGTCAAATCTTTTAAAAGATTTAAAACTCCGATAGGTTGCCCTCCTATTAACCATCTATCTTTTGCTGATGACATAATCATCTTCTCTTCTGGAGACAAAAGATCTTTGAAACATATGATAAATATTTTCAATTCTTATGAGAAAGCTTTGGGTCAATTAATCAATAAGAAAAAAAGCTCTGTGACTTTATCCAAGAAGATTAAGACTTCAGCAGCTAAAAATATCACAAACTTAGTTTGGATTCGTGAGAAGAAGCCTCCAATTACATTCTTGGATGTCCCATTTACACAGGTAGAAAAAAACATTGTTGTTTGAGCAGATGATAGATGAATTCAGACAAAGAATTTCTGGCTGGAAATCAAAAACTTTGTCTACAGGTGGAAAAGTCACTCTCATTAAATAGATTCGTTGCTCCTTGCCTAATTATTTAATAGCTGTAGTTATGCCTACTTAAAAAGCTTTGCAAGTGATGCAGAATATGATGGAAATTTTTTTTTGGAGTTCAAATGTGGGTGAAAATAGACATCACTGGAGTAAATGGTCCAATATTTGTAAGCCGTCAAATGAAGGCGGCATTGGTATCAGGAGATTGGGGGATATTTGTAAAGCCTTTGCTATGAAATTATGGTGGAATCTAAGGAATCGAGGGTCTTTATGGGCCAATTTTATGGAGTCTAAGTACTGTAGGAAGTCTCATCCTTATAAGGTTTCCAATAGATGGGGTTCTCACACTTGGAAAAGAATGTTGGACATAAGGAATGAAGTTGAGCAGCTTATTAAATGGAGGTTAGCAAATGGTAACGCATCCGTTTTATGGGATAACTGGTCAAGTTTAGTTCCATTGCATCAGTATACTACCAACCAAGATCTAATACAAGTTAATTAGTTGTTGGGATGGTAATATACAATGGGATAAAGGGAAACTCTTGACTTTTTTCAGTCCAGAAATATGCAGTATTTTGATGAACGAAAAAATCTGACATGATAGTTATAAGTATGAAATTGTTTAGACAGGTACTTTTAGAGGGAATTTCTCTATTTCTTCAGCATGGGAAGCTATTAGAAATCATCATTGCTCTTTATGGGCATCCTCTTTTTTGTGGAATAAGTCCCTGCCCCCTAAGATTGCAGTATTTTTATGGAAGCTGATAAGAACATTTCTGCCTCTAGATGACAAGCTATATTCAATTGGGTGGAAAGGACCTTCAAAATGTGATTGTTGTATCAGTACTCAAATGGAATCCTATGATCACTTGTTTATAGAAGGAGACTTGGAAACTTTTATTTGGAATCATTACAGTGGTATTTTGGGAATGACCATGAGCAGAACTATAATTAGAGGGAGAATTCTGTAGTGGTGGTTAAAAGCTGCAAAATCTACAGAAGGATTAATTCAAATTATTATTACTTCCTTCTTTTGTTGGTTTATATGGGTTCAAAGAAATGATTGCAGATTCAATAACTCTTCTCTAAATTCTCTCATTTTGATTGAAAAAATTAATTCCCTTTGCAATTCCTTACTCATTCTTTTTTCAAATGTCCAAAAAGGTACTACTATTCTAAACTATCATTATATGCCTTGACAGCTCTCTAAATGCAGACTTTTATACTGGATTCACCATCCTTAAGAGACTCTCACGTTAAATACATATGGTAGTTCTAGAGGAACCCCAGGCCAAAGTTGTAATGGTGGCATCTTGAGGAATAGTAAAGGTAATCTCATATGGGCATATAGTTCAAATTTTGGCGAAAAAACAAATATTGAAGAAGAGGCTATTGCTATATTGGAAGGTATATGTCATTATGCTGATCTCAAAGAATATCCTCTAATTATTGCATTTGACTCTAAAGTCCTTTTAGACATTCTCAATAATAAAGTTAGTTTCCCCTGGAATTTTAGAGATGTGGTTAAAGAGATTGCTAAGTGTAGTGAAGCTATGTCTATATCCTTCAATCATGTGTTTAGAGAAGGAAATGGTCTTGCTGATTTTCTTGCTAATCATGGAGCTAATGGGATTTCTTAAATTGTTTCTCATGACATTGCTGTCTTCCCCAATAGATTGAAAGGCCCGCTAAAGACTGACAAGTGGAGAATTCCTTCAGTTCGAGTTATCAGACCCTCTTGAGTTTCTTTTACTCCTCTTTTTTCTTCTATTTCTTTTTGTCAAGTTGAGTTTATGTAAGGGCTTTTTTATAAAAATCCTTATTTACTTTTTTAAAGGTTTACTTTATTCTTGTAAGCCATTTGATGGGGCTTTTCCATCTTTGAGTATCAATAATATGTGTGGGGGTTCACTCCCTCTTGCATAGAAAAAATAATAATAATGGAATGAAATGAATCACGAGAGAAATGAAAAAAAACTAAGTTGCATAAATTGAAAATAAGTATAGGTTACAAAGCAAGTTAATTAAGAAAAGAAAGAATTTATAAAGGAAGAAGTTGATGAATAGTAACCAAACCCATTAGAAATGCAAACCTGGGGAGGGAGAGAGAGAGAGAGAGAGATTCTCAAAGAGGAAAGACCTACAACAATATTTGGATCCAAAATATCATCTCCCAAAATATTAAAAAAAAAACTATTATTTATAGTTGATTGGATTTTTATAAGGAGAAAAAAAGATGAAATAAGGAGAAAAATAAATAAATCTGAAGGAGTAGATCTATCACAATCTAGATAGTAGATCGAATAATATGAAATATATCATAATGACTCTATTTTCTTAACAAATTACTGCCGATCTATCGGCTAATCCGGGAGGAATCCCCAATTCTGCTTATAATTAGAATATTTCACGAAAATGGCCATAACTTGATCGTTTAGAATCTGAATGATGCGTAGCTGGTGGCCACGTGAAGATAATCCGAAGTGATACAAACTCGAGAAAAATTAAGGTCCAAATTTAGAAATACAAAATTACGAAAATTTCCCTGAAGTTGCACCGTGCAACGAAACTTTTTCAAAATGCATCCAACTTCACACTACATATAAAATCTCAAACACACTTAAAAAATATATAAAAATAAATAACAAATATTACACAATAAAATATCTTTAATATAGGAATTAAGGAATATATGTATACTGGTATGCGTAAGAATAAAATGCTACTTGGAGATTGATGACTATAGTTACTAGGATAGTGATGGGTATAATTTAATATATCAACCAAACTAATTATGAGTATGATTTATCCAGATATTAGGTATTATCATAATTTACCTAGTGATGGGTAGAGCATACGTGGATACAATGATCGACAGTATTTAGTCCACATGGAGGGACTTAACCGACTTGGATATTGTGAGGAATAGAAATATTGTGAGTTTGATTTTAGCTTTAAGTATGATTATCTATGCGTGTCCATCCCCCCGATCCTCACGGTGGGTGGGACAGAGAAGAGAGGGCGTCTTCAATGTCGAGAGGATCTTGGTCCCGCGCATCCCTCTCTAGAGTGCTTCGATCGGCGTCGGTGAAGAGATGAAATATGTAAAGAGATGGAGTCGCCAGTCTATTTTCCTCAAAACAGACGAAATAAAAGGGAGCCATCCCGAAAGACAGCATCTTAAGATATACTGATACATACGAAGCCAAAAAATAATTCGAAAAGGGTCCGGAGGCAAAGTTACGAAATGGAAAGGTGTTAGCTACCCATTCCCCCTTACGATCTCTCACGGGTTATTGTTATTTTCCTTTATTTCCCTGTGATATGTGTGAATGTGTATATATAGTGGAGATAAGAATCATCTACTTGTATCATGGAAGAAATAAAGTAAGTCATCCATAGAAATGTTCTTAGAAGTAATATTAGAAAAATAGGATTTACGTGATTAACCTGGCGTTGATCGTTATAACGGAACGATAACACATATGTAATAATACGCCACTAAGCATAAATATACGTATATATGGAATCTAAGAGAGTTAAGCTTAAAGAATATAAAAAAAATAGGAAAACGTAGGAAAAGGACTTAAGTCTCAGGTTTTACCCTGAGACGCCTACGTAGCCTATAGAGGCATCAAGGTCCACGTAGTTGTATGCAAAATGAGGGGTGGGGTTTACCTTAGATTCGAGAGTTAACTTTCAGTCAAATGTGGCTCGGAAGAGTTTGTCGGTCCTTTAGACGTGGAATCGTCGAACGCAAATGGACTATTCGTCTGCCTAGTAAGTCAGAATCACTCACGGGGTGGACCGTTGAAAAATTTAGGAGATGCACTTTGACATTCCAAAGATCTTCACACGGTTTTGGGGTTGACTTTGGTCAACCGGGGCTTAGAAGAGTTTGGTGACCTTTCGGAGTAAAACGGATCGTTCGTCCGTATCGTTCGTCCGTATCTTGCACGAAGCACACCGTTGGAAAGGGGTTTTGGTTCCCTTTAAAGATTCATTCAGTCTCGATCGAGATGAAGAGTTGAATTTGGTCAAAAGGAGCTTGGGGCGTTCGATGACCTCGTGATGAAGTTTTGAGGGAAAACGGGTCATTCGTCCGCCCCGTAAGTCATAATCGCGCATGGGGCGGACCGTTGGAAAGGGTTTTTAGTTCCCTTCGAATATTCATTCATTCTCGATCGAGATAAAGAGTTTAAGATTTGGTCAAACAGAGCTTGGGAGTGCCCGATGGCCTTTAGGTCAGTACTCGAGGTATGACTTAGGTTTGTAGCGATGAGGGGAGGTGCAAGGGAACCTACGTAGAGGTTAGGGGGTGTTATAATGGGGTGTCTATAGAGCCCCTCGATGGTTGACTTTGTAATAAACGATAGTCGTCGAATAGACACCATATAATCCCTTTAAAAGAAGATGACCAATT
Organism: Sambucus nigra; assembly: GCA_949130495.1. Lineage (NCBI taxonomy): Eukaryota > Viridiplantae > Streptophyta > Magnoliopsida > Dipsacales > Adoxaceae > Sambucus > Sambucus nigra. The sequence continues at coordinate 371,758,681 of OX422212.1, forward strand.
CAGAGGGTCGAGGACGATTCTGAGGACCTGGGGATGAGGATGACCGATTCTACGAGTCAAAGAAAATTCTGAGGGCTTAACGATGAAGCTGGCCGATTCTGCAGGTCGAAGCCAATTCTGAGGGCTTGAAGATGAGGGTGATCGATTCTTCGAGTCAAAGCCAATTCTAAGAACTTAAATTGAGATGACCAATTCTGGGGGTCAAAGCCAATTCTGAGGGCTTAGGGATGAAGGTGACCGGTTCTGCGAGTTGAAGCCAATTTTGAGGGTTTGAAGATGAGGTGACCAAGTCTATGGGTAGGAGCCAATTCTGAGGGCTTGAAGGTGAGGGTAATCGATTCTCCAGGTCGAAGTCAATTATGGGGGCTTAAGTTCTGATGACCAATTCGGCGGGTCGAAGCTAATTCTAAAGGATTAGGGATGAGGGTGACTGATTCTGCGGGTCGAAGCCAATTCTATGGGTCGAAGCCAATTCTAAGGGCTTGAATATCAGGTGACCAATTTTGCGGATCGGAGACAATTTTGAGGGCTTGAAGGTGAGGGCGACTGATTCTGCGAGTTGAAGCCCATTCTGCGGGCTTAAGTTGAGATGACCAATTCTGCGAGTCGAAGCCAATTCGGAGGGCTTAAATTGAGATGAAAAATTCTGCGAGTTGAAGCCAATTCTGAGGTCTTAGGGATGAGGGTGATCGATTCTGCGGGTCGAAGCCAGATTTGCGGGCTTAAAAATAAGGATGACAGATTTTGCGGGTCAAAGCCAATTCTGAGGGCTTGAAGATGAGGTGAGAAATTCTGCGTGTCGGAGCCAATTCTGAGGGTTTGAAGGTGAGGGTGATCGATTCTAAGGGTCGAAGCCAATTCTGCGGGCTTAAGTTGAGATGATCAATTCTGTAGGTCAAAGCCAATTCTGAGAGCTTAAATTGAGATGTTCTCGGGGAACTCTACCGGGAAAAGTACCTCATGATTTTGGTTTGAGATGGGGAGATGATTGCTAGGGAAATCCCTATATCTTTTGGAGATTTTGCTATGTAATGGCCAATTTGATGCTGTAAATTCCACTGGAGAAACGATTAGGTGGTCCATGCTTTGTTCGAGGAGGCCTAAGACTTTTAGGGAATTTGGGATACTTTAAAGGTCCTACGGGGACGTTTCCGGGAGGAGATTCACTTGGATTTTGAGAGTTCCAACCGGGAAATAGCGGTTCTACTTGAGGGAGTATGAAGTTTTCTAGGTGAAAAATGTTCTAAATCCTTTTCGGGATTTTTAGGAATTTTTTGAGGATTTTTCAGCGTTTTCTGGTATTTTCTGGGAATTTTTGAACGAAAATTAAGGGGGGATCCGTTCGGCATGATGTAGAGGGTGCCATTTAGCAGTGGCATGGACTTTTCGACTTACTCGAGAAGGTAAAGGGTCAGTGTTGATCGATGGTCTTGGCTTAGTGCTGATCGGAATGACCCTTGGTATCCTATAAAAAGGGGGCGGGTTCCCCTCATTTTTCACAGCTTCTTGTCGTCTCTCTTTCTGTGATTTTCTTCCGCAAATCATTCTAACATTTCGTAGTCTAAAAAATGGCCTCTTTTGTGAGCACTGCAGTACATCCGGATTGGTTTGCTGTTGAAGACTGGGCGAACGTGGAATGGAGGGCTAGGGTGCCTCTTGCATTAGGGATTGAGAAATCTTTTGACGCTTTCGATCCGATTGCGGATGAGCGGACCTTGCTACGAGAGTCATCGCTCTTCGAGGGTGATGAACCCTGACTGTTATGTAAGTAAAATGACCTTTGGCATTCCTTTTTATGGTTTTCCTTTTTTCTTGGATTTTGACGAGGTTTTTCTTTTGACAGTCTGATGCTTCTTTGTCGACTATGCGTGCTCACGGGAAGACGGGGCTTAAGGATGTCTAGGAGCATCTTCCACAAGTGGTGCGTTGGTTTGTATCATCAGCAGGCTTTGGGAGGTTGAAGTCTGTGCTAGATGAGACGCCTCGTTCGACGGTCGTCTTATGCGCTCTGGGGAACGGTGGTGGGACACTACCCATACCTTTCACTTCGGCTTCGGGGAGATGACTATAACTCCCATGGACGTCTAGCAGATGATGGGGATGGATTGTGATGGAGAGAAGATAGAGGTGGAGTGCTATTTACGAGTGAGGCCGGAGGTAGTGCGAGCATCGCTCAGTGATGTGGGTAGGATAGTGTCTGGGGACTCCACCTGTCTGTCGCTGCTAAGGGATGCTTTGCTGGGCAGGGTGATTGATGTATAGGATGGGATGCAATTGAGGAAGATGGACCGGTTATTTATTTTGCTGGTGCACGGGGGATTTCTGGTGGCGTCGAGCGACGATGTCGTCCACTTATGGTTTTTCCATACTTGAGGATGTTTTCGAACATCCCCTCTATGATTGGGGGAGCATGACTTTGGAGACCCATTATTTTTCTTTGGGATCATTCAGCCGGTGCTTCCGGGAGACTTTTACTGGAGCCATGTATCTTCTTGAGGTATTCTTTAATTTGTGCATTTTTCTTTCATGCATTCGCATTTTCCTTATGCGTCTCTTTTTTATTATGGATTTCTTATATTTTGCAGACGTGGTTCTATGTTGTGATTGGGTGTACTACCCAGCTGACTTCCCTAAAGGATGAGACCGTTAGGGAATTTTACTGGTTGTATTGGTGGCGGAAGGCCAATCGGCAATCGAGGAAGTCTCTTTCTTTGGAGGCGGTGCGTCAAGTGTTGAATGTCCTGACCACTGATATGGTAAGAGTTTTTTCTTCTTCAGTCTTGGTCTTTGTGCTCTCTAATTCCATATCTTCTTATATTTGCTGGGGATTTTTTAGGTGACCTTTTACCCTTGGGGGTCGGCTCTTCAGGACACAGGGTTGACTGGAGTGAATGCGCAGATGAGGCATTTGCTGGCGCATGAGTTTGGACACTCTTGGTATCTTGGGGAGAGGGTGGTTCATCATATTGCTGAGGAGGAGGTGGTGGTGCCACCTGCGAGTCCCTCTATGTCTATGAGGAGGGAATGGTTGTTGCAAGAGTATGCGAGGATCATGGAGATGATTGGCGAGTCATATCTGTTGTACACTGATACGGTTGTGCGGTATGATTATATGGCTTTCGTGATGAGATGGATGATGGCGCCCAGCATATATGATGCACTGCTTTTCCTTCTTGGGGGTTCGATGTGTCCAGTGGGATCCTCCCATAGCGGTGGCGGTCCGTCGACATCTGTGGTGACGGCGACTTCGGAGGTCCGTTTTGTACGGATGCATACTCCTTCATACAACATTCGGCGGGCTGATGGAGGGATGGTGCTTATGTTTTGCATCGTCCTCATGCGATAGATCCGGAGGAGTTGGGCTTGATAGAGGAGGTCCTTTGTCCTTAGGTATACCTTTATGTTCTTCTCTTTTCCTTATTTCCTTTATAGTTTCTTTTGACCTTTTTCAGCTTGATACTGTTGTTGCCTTTTCTTACAGCAAGTCTGGGTGTCCACCACTTGGTTGAGGGACATTAACGACTGCATATCTTTGATGACTGCCCATATTCGGGATGCGGTTCCTTTTCCTTCTTGCTTGGTGTCATCTGCCTACTCTGGGGAGGAGTCTGGTTCGGGTAGTGGTGGTGCGTCATCTCCCTGAGGGGGAAAGAGAGCGCGTCGCAGGGGTGGGAGTTCTTAGAGAGAGAGAGGGGGGAGAGACAAAGTGGGTTCAAGATGAGTCCTGTTGTTTTTCCTTTTCTTTATTTCCTGCAAGATGATGTAACTTAGAAGAATATCTATGCAATGCAATCAAGTTTTTTTATTATCTTCTGTTAATGATGAATGAATGAATGCATGCACATGCGCTTTTTACTTCGCTGATAAGACCGTAAAAAGAAATATTTTTAGAAGTTTTGAAGGAAAGTTTTATTCACAACGAGGAATTATATAACTATGAAAAAGGAAATTTGAAATTCTATTTGAGAATATCAATTTATTTTTATTGAATTTTCTGATTTTGACAAAAGAGGAAAAAGGAATTTTTTTAAAAACAGGGGGTTGTCGATCGGCAAGCACCTTGTCCTACCAATCGGCGGGTCATTCCAGTCCCATCATTTAAAATCTTTGATTGGTACCCTCTTCAGCCTTTGGTACCTTGTGGGGTAGGGTTTCCTCCAATTTCTGCAGGGGTTACCTTTTTTTGTGGGGGTTTTCAAGTATAAAAAGGTGTAAGGGTGGAGTGATTTCAACACACCTTCATATTCTGTGAGATGGCTCTCCCTGGTAGTGTTGAGTTCGCCAACTAACTCGAGACTTTGGAGGTGATGTGCTCCTACAATGTTGACTACGATGCTTTCAATATGCGTCAAGTCTCTTTATGGCATAATCAGGCAATAGAGTGGAACATGCTGATGGCGGCGGTACAATTGTGGTACCCCGAAGACCATGTATTCCTCTTTGGCTTGGAAGAAATCTGCCCGACTTACGAGGAATTTTCTGCCATGTTGGATGTAAATCCTATTGTGGCAGATGATATGCCTGAGTTTTCCCGATCTCCTCAGGAGAAGTTGGTTGGACTTCTCTGTGACTCGCCCTCTATGGGTAGATGCTTTTTGTAAAACCGAATAAATGTTGTGTGTGATAATTGATTAAATAAATTTGCAAGTTTGCAATTACACCTTATTTAATTAGAGTCTATCTTTAAACAAACTAAAATCAGCCCCAAACCATTCAACTACGTATGTGCGTGTGTCAATCCATAAATAAATAAAGCATGCGACAAAAGTTTAAGGAAAAATCCCAAAAGGGTAAAACCTTTTTATTTTTAGAACTTTGACAAGTTTACAAGACCATTAACTTACATATAAACTTACTTTCGCCCACAACAATAACGCATGGTGTCTTCGACAAACCTCCAAAGCAACGGCTAGAAACAAAACATCAATGGTTACACGCAGCTATACCATAAGGACTGCAATCCTAGACACGCAGTCTTCTCGGTGTAGGTTATCCTCCCCACAAGAATAAACAATATAAAAACCAAAACAATTCACTAAAGCATATGAGAGCTTTGTTAATTGGAAACAAAAAGGGATTAAACCCTAAAAGGAAGAAGCCAAAAGAATTCTACTTTCGCAATTTTTTTGTTCTGTAAAATGCTGGGACTTCTTTAACAAAACGAAACCATAGAACGAGTTTTTATAAAAAAAATAAGTCGTCTCGGAAATCGTGCTCGTTCGAATGAGATTAGAATGTCGCTCGAACGAAGTACAGTTGTCGCTCGAACGATATCGCGCGACATGCCTATCTCGTGCGAACGACGTTGCTATCTCGCACGACCGACTATAGCATCAAAAAATTATTATTTTAATGTCCGCATCAATACTTAGAAAAAATACTCATTCTCAAATTTTGACAAAAAAGTCCTCTCCAACACTTAGAAACTATTTTATAAAAATATTCCAAAAGCTCTAAGTGTAAAGCTAAGGTAATTAAAACAAAATCTTACCAAAGTAAAATTCCCGAAGTCTTTTTGATGAAGAACTTGATTAATTTGGATCCGTCTTGATGTAGATGGCTCTTCAATGCTCTTCGATGGTGTAGCGGTATATGACATAACAAATTGATAACGGATCTATAAAAATATTTCCTTACAAATCTCCCCCTATGTCTATGTCGGTATATACATTAAAAATCCAAATTATCAGAAATCAAAATGCCTATACAAATCTATCCTCCCATGAATAAATTTACGAGTTCTCAAACTGTTCTTCAAATATCTTCGACAATTCTCAAAGCTTTTCTCATCAGGGTGTGCAGCATCATGATCTTCAATCTTTGTACCTACACACATGAGATAAAGCAAAATACCTTCGTGACACATCGAGTTTGAAATGATATAAGAATAAAGCATTAATAATCAAATCTCCCCCATAATATGATAATTCTTCCTCCACCTTTTTATGATGTCCCCAAATAGACAGATAAGAAGAAACAATCATAAATGGAGTGTCACAATAAAGTGCAATGCAAACATGGATCTAACTACGCGCATGCAAAGGTATGTCTCAAAATTTTCACAAAATATTTTTGAGTTTTCAATTTTTATATGAAACAAAGATACTAAAAAACACACCATGTATTTAAACTCAAACAACCAAGTCATGAAAATGGAATGAATGGTGGGGAACACGTTCGATTGGAAAATCAACTCAATCAATCATATGTGCACGATGCATATGTGTACCCCTAACGAATGAACATCAAAAGTATCCTTAGGTGTAAAAATTTGTTGAATTTAGATGACATCGTCTTATGCAAATCAACAAATCAAAGCCAAAGTAATTTCCACACCAATAACGTCCAAAACTATTTAGCACTTTTTCAAAATTTTCAAGGACGAGCAAACCCGTTATAAAATATCCAACCAAAATCCCTCAATTATATTTCCTATTAGAGGTGTTAAACTAAATTCTCAAACTTTGGAGAATTGGTGCAAAAACCTAAATGGCCCATTTTTTTCATGAATTTCTTTTTATTGCCTTTAAATTTTTTCGGGCTCTTTTAAACCTCTTTGGACCCCGGATAATAAAATTCCTCAATTTTTTAGGTCCAATTTAAACGACGGCTTAAGCGCAAAGGATAAATATGTATCTTTCGCAGCCTTTCACCGTTTTCAAATAAAGCACACAAATTCACAAATGGTTCTTACATGCACCACTTTCTTATCAAGTTTTATCGCGCTTGGTTCATTTTAAGGAAATGATTGAAGTGAAAACACCCAACCAACATGTGATAAGACAAGCACAATAATCAAACAAATCCGTGCATGTGTGCAATAAAGGAAATCATGCGTCAAACATGTAGGATGTAACACTTAATTACATCTTAATGACTCCAAACATTATAAAGCACATGGATGAATTGACCTATTGTCTCAAAACACTATCAAATAGTCACATAAAAAAATGTAATGATGTTGTGACTCGGACACCCTAAGTGTCCATCCATCTATGGTGCAAACAAAATACAAAAATCTTTTTGGATTTTTCAAAAAAAATATCAAAAAAAATCTTTTTTTATTTTTCAATTTTTTAAAAAAAGAAAAACATACAAAAATGATACATACTTGCAATAGGCAAATAATGTCATCATGAAAAACATCATATGCTAGTAAACAAGTCAAACCTCACTCGTTAGGTGCGGAGGGGTTTTCCAAAGGTGGTGCCAACTTATGAAAAACCTCCATCAAATCTTGTGATGTTTTAACCAAAAACTTAACTTGCTCACCTAAATGTGCAAACTATCTCATGTAGTCTCCGGGAGCATGTATAGTATCATGTGTGGGTGCATGAGTGTCAGAAACACGTGTAGAAACAAAACGTGACACATAACCCAACTTAAAACAAAATTCCTTAAGGTGACCTCTCCTCTTGCAATGTGAACAAACATAAATAGGCCTAAGAACACCTATCTCAAAAACTCTAGGACGTACACTCCTGATAGGAATGGGAGGCCTAGGTGGGTTAGGGTGAGACACACGTGAATCTAACACTAAAGTGAGAACCGTCTCGGGTTCTAATTGGGAAGTAGAAGCACCGTCATGACTTATTCTTAACTTCTCACCTTTACCCAAAATGGGATTGAGAACCATCTTTCCAACCTTCTTTGATGCGTTATTTAAATGGACTTTGACCTCCCGAACACGTTCGAGATCACTCTTGAGTTGGGATACACGTGTCGTCAGACTAGACACCGTGTGGTCAAAGAACAATTTTCCCTTTTTAAAACTTCCTTCTCTCTCTCTAAATCTAAAACCCGATGACCTAAATCTCTATTATACATCTGTTTTTTCAAGGTCTCGATGTACAAATCTCCAAAGGTTTTTTAGAGCTCTCTTTCATCTCCACTCTCAAATTAACTCTCATCCCCACTAGAACCACTCAAATCATCCTCCTCATGAGTCTCACTAGAACTAGTTCCCTCACCTACATCCAAAATAGGTGTGCAAACCCGACTACCTACAAACTCGACACACATACCATGCTCTTTTTCATCACCCAAATCAAAAACCTCTATGTCGTTATCACTAAGTGTGGCAGGCATAGCCACTTTCTTTCCCTCTCTCCTAAGTCTAGTGGCACACTCATACGCCTTATGCCCTTTACCCCCACACTCAAATCACGTCAAACATTTTAAATTTTCCTCACTCTCATTTTCTGTTTCTATCTCCTTCTCTTCATCACCGCTTTCTTTGGCCTTTTTATTTTTCTCAAAAATATCTTGTTGGAAGAATTATTATTGTTCATGTTGAGAAATTTTTTAAAATTTTTTGCAAACAAGGCCATATCTTTAAAATCAAACTCTTCCTCAGAATCGGACTTACAAACTTTTTCTTTCTTTTTCTGAAAATGAGTCTTTAAAGTAATGCCATTATCCTTAGCCTTAATGGTTTTGGGAAACATGTCAATCTCATAGGTTTTGAAGATCTCATACAAGTTCTTCCAACTTAATCCATTTCAAATTTTTCAAAGAGTTCAAAACAGTGACTTTAGGAATAAAGCATTTTTTAAGAGATCCCAAAATCTTTTTAACGACACGCGTGTTATCAATCACCTCACCTAAATTAAAACATGTGTTAACAATGTTCGACAAACATGCATAAAAATCATCAAATCATTCAGACTTATACATGGTAATAGTCTCAAATTGGCTGACCAATTTTGTAATTTTAATTCTTTAACCGCGTTCGTACCCTCATGTGTCAATTTCAAAACATCACATGCCTTTTTAGACGTGGTGCACGTCATAATTCAACATAACTCTTCCGGAGTGACAGCTCCAGAAATAGCACTCAAACCACGAGAATTAAAATTTGACATTTTATAATCATCTTCAATTTAGGCTGACACGGGTTTTAAATAGGTGATATTATAAACGGTGACTATGGGAGGAGTCCACCCATTTTCACAAAGCAACCAAACATGCTCGTCAATGGCTTTTAAACTAGATTTCATGCGAGCTTTCCAATAGGCATAATTATTCCCAACAAAAATATGGACCTTATTAAATGAATGTTCCATTGAAATATTGAGATTTTTCACAAAACTGATTTTTCAAAAAAAATCAATATCACACAAATTTTGTGGAAAACAAAGATCATGCAATAAATTAGTGTAACCCGCTCTAATACCAATTTGTAAAACTGAATAAATGCGGTGTGTGATAATTTATTAAATAAATTATAAAGTTTCCAATTAAACCTTATTTAATTAGAGTCTATTTTTAAACAAACTAAAATTAGCCCCAAACCATTCAACTACGTGTGTGCGTGTGTCAATCCATAAATAAATAAAGCATGCGACACAAGTTTAAGAAAAAATCCCCGAAGGGAAAAACCTTTTTATTTCTAGAACTCTGACAATTTTACAAGACGAATGACTTACATACAATCTTGCTTTCGCCCACAAGAGTAACACACGGTGTTTGAGTCACACGTAGCTATACCATAAGGACCGCAATCCTAGACACGCAGTCTTCTCGGTGTAAGTTATCCTCCCCACAAGAGTAAACAATAGAAAAGTGTGTTATTCAAACACCAAAACAATTCACTAAAAGCACATGGGAGTTTTGTGAATTTAAAACAAAAAGGGATTAAACCCTAAAAGGAAGAAGCCAAAAGAATTCTGCTTTTGCAGTTTTTCTCTTCTGTAAAACGCTGGGACTTCTTAAACAAAACGAAACCATAGAATGATTTTTATAGAAAAACACATCGCCTTGAAAACCGTGCTCATTCGAACGAGATCAGCATGTCGCTAGAAACTAAGGACAGTTAGCGCTCGAACAAGATCACACGACACTCCTATCCCCCGCGAACGACATTGCTATCTCCCGCGAACGACATTACTATCTCGCGCGAAAGACTGTAGCGTCAAAAAATTATTATTTTAATGTCCGCTTCAATACTTAGAAAAAATACTCATTCCCAAATTTTGACGAAAAAGTCCGCTTCAACACTTAGAAAATACTTTACGACATTAAAAAAGGTATCTCAAATGGCTCAGTCTCAACATCAACAGACACTGCTAAATAATATAAGGCTAACTACCTGAAACTATCAAAAGAGGATTGCCAAAAATTTAAAACTTTTCATTCAACACCAATTTAAAACCAGCCATGCAACCATAACCAACAATACTATAACTAACAAACAACATAACATCTAAATATGATGGGGGAAACACAAATGCTCCAATAATGTATAAAAGAGTACAACAAAATGTACAAAGTAAAATACCCGAATATGCTGTCGGGTCACAGACAATACAAAAAACTGAGAGAGAATATAAAAGTGTTAATCTACAATACTTGGGTGTAAACCCGATATACAAAATGAACCTAATCTAGATATAAAAAAGATAATAATCGACTAATACAGAGTACCACAACAGTCCGCCACTGCCACATCTCCACGAATACACTGGATGGATAAACATCTAAGGCGTCCTTGCGGAGGAACACCTAAAATAATACAATATATATACATAGCAGGAGAAAATATAAACGGGTCAGAGCCCGAGGTGAAAATATATTATAGGAAATGCATTAAAATGCATAATAATTATAAATGTATTATGACATGATTTAATGGAGTCGCATTCTCCATAAAATACAACTCACCCCTCAACTAAAGCGCGCAACTAAACGTATGCACGTGATATCCAAATAAATGCCCAAATATAATTAGGCAAATAAAGATAACTAAATCCCAATATAAATATTTGATTAAAATCATCTAACTTATCTCGCAACCTACACTTATCTGAATTCCATCTAAATCATGTACTTTAACTTTTAATGTTATAGTTCTCTTTTTATTTGTTCACTTACTTAATATATAAAGTTCACATAACCATTCTCATACTAACATACTCACAATACATAAACATTCTCTTTACTATAATTTCTTGTATTCTTGTTATACCATTAATATAAATAAATAAATATATATATATATATGAGTTATTAGCATCCAAGAAATAAGGACTAAACTTCTCCCAATTCTCAATACTGCGTTGCGTTTCGTGCATGGGACGTCTCGCAAAGCGAAATCCACACAAAGAACCCCCCGTTACACTACTCCTTAACAGTATTGATTTTTTAGATTCATTATGCCCTCAATGCATGATGCATGTAACCCAATTTCTTATTATTCCATTAATTAATTTATTATTCCCAATTCTTAATAGTGCACTGCGGTTTGTGCGTGGGACGTCTCGCAAAGCGAAATCAAAATAAGGAACCCCGATACACTACTTCTGGCACTGTCGATCGTCGAGATGTATATACATTATATATATGCGCATTAAGGACTAACTTCTCCGCACTGCCAACATCACATTGCGTTTCTTGCATGGGGCGTCTCCCAAAGAGAAATCCAAACAAGGAACCCCCCGTTACACTACTCCTTGGCAATGTTGGTCATTGAGGTCCATTAAGCCCTCGATACCCAAGTACCAATCACAACAATAATATAATAACCATCCGAACGAGCTATAACTCGTGATCGCAGGCTCACAATGTTATCATCTTCCAGTTGCCCAAACCACGTAGTAAACTGGGGACCACCTGAAAGGGCTAAACGACACCTACCTCGTGATCAACTCACACACACAACGTCCGGGAAGCGGTCACAGTTCCTAATCGGCAAGTGATAACGACGCATACTCATGACTTCTCACCCCCAAAACATAATGCAAATCACATATCAACACAATGGACGACTATGACCTGGGGAATATCTACACACTGCTCATCGTGCCAGAGTGCTCACCCTCATCGCACGCAACATCCCAATGATAGCAAGGAGGGGGTATGCTTCAGTATTATATATATATCCCATTGTTTAGATATTCGTAGTACGCACTTAGGCGCAATTGAATTAATGTCATTATTTAGTATATGTCTCTCTCTTGGTATACTAATTGCCAATTCTCACACATCTCCCCCACTTAGTATACACTATACTATTTCTCACTTGAAGTTTTCGCATCACTTCTGATTATGAATTGTCTCTTAATTCTATTTATGTTAAGGGCATTTTCTATCCTAATGCACCTCGATTAGAATTTCTCATTGTGTGAGACATCTCCCAAAATAATCATCGTTAAGGATATTTCTATATCCGTATGCACATTTATTAGCATTTATATTCTCAATCCGAAATATGGTTCAATTAATCATGTGAACCTTTAAAGTTATCCCATTTGGGATTTGATACTAAAATCCAATATCACTAAATGCATTCTCTCTCTTTTTTACAATTTCCTAATTATTTCCAAATATAACTCCCAATGGTAGTGGGCTTCCCTACTTAGTATATACGATATTCTCTAATCGGTATTCCTCAAATTAAGTCAATATGACTCAAATAATTTCTTATAAGGGAAACTCCCTAAAGTCTTCAAATCATATTCCTAATAATCCCTATAGAGATTCCCAATCGATAACCTCAAACGAAATGGAATGAAATCCTCCCTAGAAAAACATCCCCTGAAATGCCCTGTTTCCGAATCAATTCGGCCCAAATCCGAATCGATTCGGCAAAGTGAATCGATCAACCTCCAAGGCGAATCGATTCAGGTCATGAGACCTGGGACTCTTTCTAAGTTCGAATCAATTTGGCTGGGGTTCCAATCAATTCGGTCATTCGGACCTGGGCACCTGCAACTTTCCGAATCGATTCGACTAAGGGGCGAATCGATTCGGCCTACCAGAAGGCTAAAAAATGGCTACTTTTTATTAATCCAAAAATCCCAAAATTAATTTTAATCATCTTCTCTTCATCTCTCTTCAACCCAAATACATTTATAACATTAATATTCATCCAAGACCACATTTAAACTAATTTTTATCATCAAATCCAAGATCTACATAACAAATCTAAGATTTTACCCAAAAGTTAGGTTTTATCAAACTAAACCTAAAACCCAAAGATTTACTCCACAAATCATGAAATAAATGGTAGACAACAATTATTTTGCAAGTTTAATCACTTGCCTCAAGTTCGTAGGGTCGGAATCGTCCTCGAGATCGCGTATTGGCCGGAAATCACCACTCTCTCTCTTTCTCTTCTTCTTTCTTCTTCTCTCTTTCTATCTTTCTATTTCTTTTTGTTTCTTAAGAGAATTGATCTCCCGTAGGCTTAATAAGCCTTATCTTCCGAGATACACAACTTTAAATGATAATACACACTTTAAATGACTCAGTAACTTTAATTTGAGCCAAACAAACTTAAATTTATTCGGAACCTAAATAGACCCCAAGTACAGTCATTTTGACTTTCTCGACCCTTCCGGAAACAACTACAACCTCAGAACTGCCATTCAGAACACTTTCCAACAACTTCAAATTTTAACCTCATTTGCCAATTTAATAATTCTCCAAAGAAAAAAAAATTTATTTCTCCCAAAATAAATAAATTATCGCCTCTAAAGTCTCGGGTTGTTACAAACTTCCCCACTTACAAAAATTTCGTCCTCGAAATTTAGCTAAGCCTAATACTCTAAAGCTCAACTAGTTCCTACTACCCTCATCCTCACTAGTCCTATACCCAAACCTCTAACTTCCCATGACAAATTTATTTTAATTTATTTTAAGTTTTACAAAAGCCAATTTTAACAACTAGGGCACCCATACACTCTTTATTCGATCTTTACTCGTACCAATCATAATGAGGCTTCATTTTCTTCCAAAGTTCCAAAACTATAAAGATGTATATATAATACTAGAAATATTAATGGTATAAAAATTTAGATGGTCCAAGGAAATAACTCCTCTCAATTCCTGACATACGCCACTTTCATCCGGGGGAGGTCTCGTAAGCGAAATCCAAACAAGGAACCCTCTCAATACACTAATATATAGCGACGTCGGGTATTGAGAGTTTGTTAAATCCGGACTAGAGTTTGAAAATATTTTGGTGTAAATCGTTTTGATATGACCCAAAGGCCTATAAAAAGTTTTAATTTTGAAAACAATTTATTTTTTTAAAAAAATTTATGTCTTATGATACATATATAAAATGCCTCATGCCCATAACACAAGGTCTTAACAATAATCATATATACAACAAGATAAAGCTCATAAAAATTAGCATAATCATGAGCTAAACTCCCCTGCGTCCCAATAACTCACAAATTCTGAACTCTTTTCAGAAATAATATCTTATACCACATTACCATTTATTAGGCTCTTCCATATCTTGAATATAACAATTATATATGTCTAACACGACTATATACAAATATGTAGATTTATCATTACTACTTAACACACAACAACAATTCTTATATACTTAACAAGGTTCATAGCTCTCTTCGAGCACATTACAAAATAATCTACTCTCTTCAAAGATAATTTATATAAGAGCCTAACTCGCTCAAAATTCCCTTTCGGGTCATTCCATACATGATAGGGTTATAGCACTACCCTCTCATAAATATCTCCCATACGATATTCCAAAACTTCCTATATTAATATTCCTATTCACAAAGGAAATTAACTTACATCATCCATCTCTAGTCCGATTGTCCTTCGTCATCGTTGGGCTCCCACACAAAGTCCCCTGGTCTAAAATGACCTTGAATCTGTTGTAGGGGTTGCACTTCCAAAATTTCATTAAATGTGGTCCTTTACCTCTTTTAGGACAATCTCTCTTTCTATGACCTATTTCTTTACAAAAGAAACATCTACCCGCAATTCCTCTCGGCCTACTTGGAGGAACAAAACGCCGATGTGACTCTCTATAATCCGACTTATACCCGCTGGTATTACTTGCATTCTCTTCACCAAACTTACTTGATGAACTCCAATCTCTAAAGTTCTTAACCTCTTGCGAACGAAGACGATATTCATGACACTTCAATAGTGCCGCATTCACTACCTCAACAAAAGTCACTAACACTGGGCCCTCTAACAAATGCTGCCGAATTCTTCAATTTAAACCTCAAATAAACTTCGATATACGCTTCTCTTTCGTATTTACCTCATCCGGTACTAATTTTGCCCATCTAGTAAATTATTCTTCATATTCTTCCACTTTTCTATTACATTGAGACACATCCATCAATTTCCTCCTTATTTCTTTCTGAATTGGGGAAGGAAAATACCTTAGATCAAAGAATTCCCAAAAATCTATTATAGGTAAAGTATCTCTCTGTTCCGATGTGGTGACATACTCCCACCATTGGAGGGTTGGACCTGTTACCTTAAAGGAGGATAAAAATTGATTTTGCACCTCACTACACTCAACTATACGGAGGTGCCTCTGCATACTATTCTTCCAATGAATTGCAACCACTGCATCAACTCCCCCTGAAAACTCTGGAGGATGCCCCTAACCAAAATATCCCTTCACTCTTTGCTGCAAAGACAATCCTAAATGGGTTTGGGCAGCTTGAACGACAGATTGTTGCGCCATCGTAGGAATGGCAGCAGTTACTTCTAGTGCCATAATATTGGCAACTTCATCTGTAGTTATATTCCTTTGAGGCTGTTGGGGTTCCACACTCTCGTCCCCTTTGTTTGCCCTGATTGAACGAATTTCCTTCGGTGGCATCTGAAACAAGAACAAGTGTATCAGAACGCCTTTCAAATGTTTTCTCATCACAGAAGAAATATGGACGTATGAATACAACGGTCCTAATATTAAGGCTCTACATCAAGAATGCTTACGAAAGATCGCAGTAACGCACACAGATCCTAAAGACACAAGAACCTGATGCTCTCATAATATCTGAGACAACCCGCCCTAAATAATAATCGGTGGCCATCCCTATGCTACATTAAAATAGGTATCTCAGATGGCTCAGTCTCAACATCAACTGACACTGCTAAATAATATAAGGCTAACTACACGAAACTATTAAAAGTACCAAAAATTTAAAACATTTCATTTAACACCAATTCAAAACAACCATGCAACCATAACCAACAATACTTTAACTAACCAACAACATAACATCTAAATATGATGGGAGAAACACATATGCTCTAATAATGTATAAAAGAGTACAACAAAATGTACAAAGTAAAATAACCGAATATGCTGTAGGGTCACAGACAATACAAAAAACTGAGAGAGAATATAAAAGTGTTAATCTACAATACTTGGGTATAAACCCGATATACAAACTCAACCTAATCTAGATATACAAAAGATGGAATCGAATAAGACAAAGTGCCACAACAGTCCACCACGGCCACAGCTCCACGAAGACACTGGGTGGATAAATATCCAAGGAGTCCTTGCGGAGGAATACCTAAACTAATACAATATATATATACATAGTAGGAGAAAATATAAATGGGTCAGAGCCCGAGGTGAAAATATTTTATAGCAAGTGCATTAAAATGCATAATAATTATAAATGCATTATGACATGATTTTATGGAGTCGCACTGTCCATAAAATACAACTCACCCCTCAACTAAAGCGCGCAACTAAACGTATGCACGTGATCTCTAAATAAATGCCCAAATCTAAGTAGGCAAATAAAGCTAACTAAATCCCAATATAAATATTTGATTAAAATCATCTAACTTATCTCGTAATCTACACTTATCTGAATTCCATCTAAATCATGTACATTAACTTATAATGTTATAGTTCCCTTTTTATTTGTTCAATTACTTAATATATAAAGTTCACATAACCATTCTCATACTGGCATACTCACAATACATAAACATTCTCTTTACTAGAATTTCATGTATTCTAGTTATACCATCAATATATATATATAATTATATATGAGTTATTAGCATCCAAGTACTAAGGACTAAACTTCTCTCAATTCTCAATACTGCATTGCGTTTCGTACGTGGGACGTCTTGCAAAGTGAAATCCAAACAAGGAACCCCCCGTTACACTACTCCTTGACAGTATTGATTTTCGAGATTCATTGTGCCCCCAATGCATGATGCGTGTAACCCAATTTCTTATTATTCCATTGATTCATTTATTATTTCCAATTCTCAACAGTGCACTGCGGTTCGTGCATGGGATGTATCGCAAAACGAAATCCAAATAAGGAACCCCCCGATACACTAGTTTTGGCACTGTCGATCGTCGAGATGTATATACATTATATATATGATCATTAAGGACTAACTTCTTCTCACTCCCAAAATTACGCTGCGTTTCATGCGTGGGACATCTCGCAAAGCGAAATCCAAACAAGGAACCCCCCCCCCCCCCCCCCCCGTTACACTACTCCTTGGCAATGTTGGTCGTTGAGGTCCATTAAGCCCTCGATACCCAAGTACCAATCACAATAATAATATAATAACAATCCGAACGATCTATAACTCGTGGACGCAGGCTCACAATGCTATCATCTTCATGTTACCTAAACCACGTAGCAAACTAGGCACCACCTGATAGGGCTAAACGACACCTACCTCGTGATCAACTCTCACACACAACGTCATGGAAGCGGTCATAGTTCCTAACCATCAAGTGAGAACGACACATACCCACGACTTCTCACCCCAAAACATAATGCAAATCACATATCAACACAATGGACGATTATGACCTGGGGAATATCTACACACTACTCATCGAGCCAGAGTGCTCACCGTCATCGCATTCAACTTGCCAATGATAGCAAGGAGGGGGTATGCTTCACTATTATGTATATATATATATATATATATATATATATATATATATATATATCATCACACAATATATACATACATAATCACATCATATTAAGATATACAATCATATAAGGTATACCTATCCCATTGTTTAGATATTCGTAGTACGCACTTAGGTGCAATTGAATTAATATCATTATTTAATATATGCCTCTCTCTTGATATACTAATCGCCAACTCTAACACAACTTCCCCACTTAGTATACACTATACTATTTCTCACTTGAAGTTTTCGCATCACTTCTGATTATGAATTTTCTCTCAATTCTATTTATTTTAAGGACATTCTCTATCCTAATGCAACTCGATTAGCATTTCTCATTGTGTGAGACATCTCCCAAATTAATCATCGTTAAGGATATTTCTATATCCGTATGCACATTTATTAGCATTTACATTCTCAATCAGAAATATGGTTCAATTAATCATGTGAACCTTTAAAGTTATCCCATTTGGGATTTGATACTAAAATCCAATATCACTAAACGCATTCTCTCTCTTTTATATAATTTCCTAATTATTTCCCAATACAACTTCCAATGGTAGTGGGCTTCCCCACTTAGTATATACGATATTCTCTAATCGGTATTTCTCAAATTAAGCCAATATGACTTCAATAATTTCTTATAAGGGAAACTCCTTAAAATCATCAAATCATACTCCTATTAATCCCTATAGAGATTCCCAATCGATAACCTAAAATCAAATGGAATGAAAGCCTCCCTAGAAAAACATCCCCCGAAATGCCCTGTTTCCGAATCGATTCGGCAAAGTGAATCGATCAGCCTCCAAGGCGAATCGATTCGGGTCATAAGACCTGGGATTCTGTCTAACGCCAAATCGATTTGGCTGGGGTTCGAATCGATTCGGTCACTCAGACCTAGACACCTGCAACTTTCCGAATCGATTCGGCTAAGGGTCCAAATCGATTCAGCCTACCAGAAGGCTCGAAAGTGACTACTTTTTATTAATCCAAAAATCCCAAAATTCATTTTAATCATCTTCTCTTCATTTCTCTTCACCCCAATCATATATATAACATTAATATTCATCCAAGAACACATTTAAACTAATTTCTATCATCAAATCCAAGATCTACATACCAAATCTAAGATTTTACCCAAAAGTTAGGTTTTATCAAACTAAACCTAAAATCGAAACATTTAATCCACAAATCATGAAATAAATGGTACAGAATAATTATTTAGATAATTTAATAACTTGCCTCAAGTTCGTAGGGTCGGAATCATTCTCGAGATTGCGTATTGGACGAAAATCTCCACTTTCTCTCTCTTTCTCTTCTTCTTTCTTCCTGTCACTTTCTTTCTTTCTATTTCTCTTTCTTTTAAGGAGAATTGATATCCCGTAGGCTTAATAAGACTTATCTCCCAAGATACACAACTTTAAATGATAATACACACTTTAAATGAATCGGTAACTTTAATTCGATGCAAACGAACTTAAATTATTTAAGAACCTAAATAGACCCCAACTACAACCTCAGAATTGCCATTCGGAACACTTTCCAACAACTTCAAATTTTGACCTAAATTGCCAATTTAATAATTCTCCAAAGAAAATAATATTTATTTCTCCCAAAATAAATAAATTATCGTCTCTAAAGTCTCGGGTTATTACAGGTAGCAAGGGCATCAACTCAGTTATTCTTTGCTTGAGGTAGGTAATGGAAGGCGATATCTTGGAATTGGGAGGCTAGTTCTTCTAAGTGGGCATGGAAGGGTTGGAACTTCTCGTCCTTAACTTTCCATTTTCTGAGAAATTAACCAACGATGAGGGAAAAATTCTCGTATATATCTTGGTATTGAATAGCTTTCTTGAGAGAAACCTTGAGGCCTACCGTACACACCTCGTATTCAGTCATGTTATTGGTGCATGGGAAATCTAATTTGATGGTGATAGGAGTGTGGGAGTCATCTGGGGAGATCAGAAGTATCCCAATGTCATATCCCTTTTATTGGCAGTGCCGTCAAAGAACATTTGCCATCAAGGGTCGTCTCGAGCAACGTAGAAGATGTTTTCAGCTAGGAATTCGAAGTCCCAGACATCAGCTTCTTCCATAGGGTAGTCAGAGATGGCTTATCCTTTCATGGCTTTCTGTGTGACTTACATGGTATACAAATTGACTAAGAGCATAAACCATCGGTCCATTCGGATGGATAAGGAGGGTGTATTAAGCAGGTACTTAATGGGGGCCATTCGGTATACAAGTTTAATAGGGAAGACGAGCATGTAGTGTCATAACTTTGAGGTGACCCAAATAAGGGTGACGCATGCTTTTTCCAAAGTAATGTAGTCGACTTCGTACCCAACCAATTTGAGACTGACGTAGTAGATATCTCTTTCTTTGCGAGAATCTTCAAATTATTGGGCTAGCAAAGCCCCAGCTGCAGTGTCGGTTAGGGTTAGGTACAGGAGCAAGGGGAGACCAGGCTGTGGTGGCATGAGTACAGGAGGTTGGGTCAAGTATTGTTTGATTTGGTTAAAAGTTTCTTGTTAGGCCTCATTCCAAACCATGGTTGATTCCTTTCAGAGTACTTTGAATATAGGTTCACAGATGGAGGTGAGTTGGCTGATGAACCGGCTGATGTATTATAATTTCCTAAGGAAACCATGGAATTCTTTTTCCATTCGGGGAAGTGGCATCTCAAGTATGGCTTTTAGTTTGGCATGATCTGCTTCTATCCCTCTTTCACTGACCATGAATCCCGAGAGTTTTCCTTTTGTAACGCCGAAGACATATTTATGTGGATTGAGTCTCATCTGATAGTATCGCAGTCGTTCGAAGAACTTTCGGAGAGCGGGGACATGATTGTCACTAGTTTTGGATTTGATAATCATATCATCGATATAGACCTCGACCTCTTTGTGAATTAGATCGTGCAGGATGGTTGTGGAAGCCCTATGGTAGGTAGCCCTAACATTCTTGAGACCAAATGGCATAATAGTGTAGCAAAAATTTCCCCACGGTGTGATGAATGCAGTTTTTTCTTGATGATCTGGGTGCATTTTGATTTGGTTATACCCGAAAAACTCATTGATGAACGACTTAAGAGCATGACTGGTTGTGTTGTCCATGATCGTGTCGATATTGGGTAGTGGATAATCATCCTCTGGAGAAGCTTTTTTCAAGTCCTGATAGTTTACACACATTCAAACTTTCCCTCTTGATTTTAGCACTATGTTGGCTAGCCATGCGGGATATTAGATCACATGAATAAAGCCCACGTTCAACTATTTGACAACCTCTTCCTTGACTTTGGGTGACCATTCGGTTCAGAGCTTTCTCAGCTTTTGTTTAACCGGCTTGTAATCTGGAAGAGTGGGTATATCATGCTGAGATATTTTAGGATCAATGTCGGGCCTATCGTCGTAGGACCATGCGAAGACATCTAAAAATTCCTTCAATAATTCTTTGAGTTGTGCACGCTCATGCTCGTCGAGGGTAGACCCTATCCTAATTTCGCGCAGTTGGCTACTAGAATCGAGGTTAACAATAACAATCTCTTTTTTATTAACTTGATCGCGGTTATGTTGTTTGTTATTTACCCTATTTAGATCAGTTAAGAATTGTTCATTTGCAAAATCATCATCATCAAAAGTTTGATTAGAGTCTAAGAAATTAATGTAAGGCACAGTAAGATACTCAAAATCTTTGTTTATTTCATTGATAGGAAAAACAACATTGAGAACCTCATCAAAGGAGGTCTCGATTACATTTGAGCAAGGATAGCCAATAAAAGAAGAAATGGGGTAAGCATGGGGGTTAGATGGGATTTTAGTAGGTAAAACTGGCGCAACATGCCAGTTAAGGAGAGATATATTAGCATCTTTAATCAAGTGGAATGGATCCAGTGATGTAGTGCTTGAATGAACCATACAGAGTGTCAGCCCCAGTGTTTGCAAGTTCAACGAGTCCTCGGAGGCACTTTCCTCAGTCTCTTTGGTATCCTTGATGAGAGGTTATACATGGTGTTGGCAACTTTTGGCCCATGGGTAGCCGTCTTGGAAAAAGACCTCCATTCCAGACTTCATCTTCTTGTCTGTATGGTCATACCATGGTTCTAGAAAGCCGTAAAAGGGGAAGTCCACACCCTCTTTGATGAATCTACATTCAAGGAGTCATCTGGGATAGTCTCAATGCAGTCTTGTCTTCTCTTTGGTCGATATTGGAGAATCATTATGAGCTCTTGTTCTGATGGTTGATACCCCAAACCACAAGAAGGGAAAGCTTTCTTCATTTCAATGAGCTCAAGTATCCCTTGTTGTCTTTATCCTAGACCCAGTCCGGGCATGAAGTGTATGTTTCTGAACATCTGGATCACATTAACGTTGCTATGAGGGCCATATTCTGGATAAAACCTTTCATTGAAATCATCCCCTACTGGGAGTAGAAGTGGTTCAACTAGGAATCCTGATAGGAGCATATCATCTGACCCGTGATGTATCTCAAGGATTTTATTACTAGTACTATCGTCATTGCACAAAATAGTGATGACTCGTCCGTCGGAGAAGAACTTCAATTTCTAATGGAGTGAGGAAGACACACCCTTGATATTGTGGATCCAGGGTCGTCCAATCAATAGGTTAAAATAAGTTGGGAAGTCAATAACTTGTAATTCAAGGACTGGGTTTATAGGGCCAGCCCCTATTACAAGCTTTATGGTTCCCATCACCTCCCAACGGGTATTATCATAGGCACGTACAGCAGTGGAGGTTGGAGCGAGGTCACTTTTTATCAGTCCTAAGCATTTGAAGGTTCTTAATGGGCAGACATTCAAGGAGGATCCGTTTTCGATAAGAGAGAGTTGTATGATCTTCCTCAAAACCTCGATGGAGACGTTGAGTGCATGATTATGGTTTGGCCCAATTTTGGAGATTTCTTCTTCGAAGAAGGATAGAAATTGGGTAGAGGTTAGGGATTCGTCTTAATTTATCGCTTCTTCTGGTGTGGTAGAAGGAGGAACTATGGAACTAGTGAGAAATTTGGTTAAAGCAGTTCTGTGTAGCTGGGTAGACATGAAAAGTCTCCATAGAGTGATGCTAACTTTAGTTTTCTTCAGTTGATCAAGGATATTGATCTCCTCGAGGGTCATTTCTTGCATATAAAGGTTTTCAATTCCCTTCCCTTTGTCATTGGCTAGTGGTAAGTTTGGGATATGGTAATGCCTCCTTGATCTGGTCATGTGATTTACTGAAGAAGGAAACAATATGAACCATATTTCTTCATCAATCTCGGGTTGTTCTTCCACTTTATTTATTTCTTAGAGGATCTCCTCAAATGATATCATTCCATACATGTGGGCTATGGGGCCAGTTTTCTTGAAAGCTTGCTCTTCATTAGAATCTTAGAATTCTTTCCCCCATTCGGTGTCAACAATTATGTCTTTCCATGTAAAGTCAGTGCATTCCACAACTTCAATGGCTTCTTTATACAGGTCTTCCCATTTTGTGGGGATATGTAAGGGTGAAGGGACCAGGCGTCCTTGTAGCTTTAGAGTATCAAGTAACTCGATTATACTGTAAATATCATTGGTTTTCCTGAATAATTCTACCATGATCTGAACAACGTCATCTAGGTTGACTTCATCAGTTGGTACCACCCAACTGTCTGACTCTCGGGCCCATTTTTGTGCTTCCAAGAATAGTGTACTGAACCTTTGGCAATCAATAATCATCTGTAAGGGCAATATCATCCCGGTTGGTTTAACACTTCTGATAATTCCATACTTCCATCTTCACAACGTGTACAGACAGCGATGCATGCTCTGGTAAGGAGTGACAGTGCTTGATCAGTAAGGCTAACAGGGTGTAGGAGGAAATATGGACAGGTTTGGAGAGGTTTGGGAGAGTGTATAGGTGTGATTTGAGTTAAGTGATCAAATTCTGGGTTTATTTCTAGGAAGATAGCATTGGTATGATTTGGGAGTGGGTTGTGAGTAGTGTTTGGCTTAGGATTGGATGGTGGGGTAATGGTACCCCGATCAAATAGACCTTGGATTATGTTTTGGAGATAAAATCATTGGTTGGTGGTATGGCCAGATGTTTGGTGAAAGGCGCAATGGGCATCTGCCTTGAAGTTTCTTGGAAGTGGATTTGGAAATGGGCGGGGGTCCAAGGGTTTGATAAGGTTTTTATTTAATGGGGCTTGATAAACTTTAGAGAGGGGAGCATGGAGCTTGGTGTACTCTTTCAGAATGGGACAGGGCGGCTTTCTGGTGCCCACGAAGTGGTTGGTTGAGAGATGTTGTTGATGGTTGAGAATGCATCACTGGAAGGTTTGTCATATTTTCTGGGGGTGAACTATTCAGACACTTTCTTTGGCTCAACTTCTGTCTTACCAAGGCCTTCTTTAATTTCTACTCCTGCTTATTTATGAGCTTGAAAATGGGGGTAGTATTATCCTCTCATTGTTGCTCGAACTTGGGGAAAGAAGTTTTTCTTCACTATGTTGATTTGTTCTTCCTTATATGGCTGATTGTTCATAGTGGTTGCCTTTTCCCTCCATCGGGCTATGAAGTTACTGACTGATTCTCGAGAGTTCTATTTGAGCAGCTCTAAATCTCAACGGGTGACCTCAAACTCTTTATTGTATTTGTACTGCGACATGAATTCACGGGCTACATTATCCCAGCTATGGACTCTGGACTCCTCGAGAGATAAAAACCATCGGAGGGTTCTATGCTTCAAAGTTTGCTGAAATAATTGGGCCATCACTTCTTTAGAAGCCCCTAGGAGAGTCATAGAATTCCCATAGATTCTGTCTTGGTCGAACTTTTTATTTAGCATCTTGAGATCTTCTTTGACCTTGTTCAACTCTTCCTCTTTTGGATCAATGATCATAGGTAAATTATCCACAGGCTGGGCAAGGTTTGGCATAGGCAGCTGGGCAAGTGGTTCTGGTGGACCCAGATAGGTTCTGGTGGACCCATAGCATGAGGGAATAAGGCCTCGAGCTATTGAGGAACAGGAACCTAGTTTCGTTGCAGCTCTCGGACCTTAGTCTGAAGATTATCAATCTTGGACACGAGCTGAGCTAAGACTGCCGTCGGATCTAGCTGCATAACTGGTACTTGATTTTTGTTCTCTAAGGAAAGTGGATGGATACCGAACTCGGAAGAAGTAGAAGGGGAACGGAAGATACTCCAGGGTGATTTGAGTCAAGACTAAAGCCAATAAGAAGTGAGGCTAAGGGCGTACGATCAACCTGAGAAGGCGTAAAATGGCATTTATTTTTTAGAAAAAGAATGATAATATTTTTTACATTTTTTTTCTTTTTGAGATTGAAAGACAAAATATTTTTGGATTTTTGATAGCGGAAGGAGAAATATTTTTGGATTTTTGATAAAGAAAGGAGAAATATTTTTGGATTTTTGATAAAGAAGGGAGAAATGTTTTTGGGAGACGGGTCTCAGCATGATTATTATTATTATTATGTTCTCACTTGTATTAAATTCTCCTAAATGCAAAAATAAAATGTCGGACGGGACTCGAGTCTGGGAAAGTTGGGTTTGTAACATATGTGAAGCTATGGCTGGACTTGTAACCAAGCTCACAGACAACGTCCCATTTTAAAAATGCGCAAAAATTTAGGCGACAGGCCGACCTTGAATTTCGATAGAGTTTCGGGTCAAAACCATCAACCTAACATGTGTGTCCTAGGCTTGACACCTATATGCAGGTATGCATCTGGTTGGGTGAATCGAAAAGTTTCCCCTCTTTGGCGTGTCTTCCACGATATACGTCTTACTTTTGAGGGCAATCGGTACATGTGGACAAGCCATTTCATATACCTGAGTATAAATGAATTGCCTCACTATATACCTCATGGGGACGGTACGTGTGAGAGCGAATTCGATATACTCAGCATATGTGAACGAGTTCCCTGCGATATACGTCCCATCATGACTTCGGTCAAGAAGTACGATGCGAGGTAACCGTTCGATATACGTCAAAGGTACTTGGCCAATGGAAGGTGAGAGTCATATCGCTTAGGCTAATTGCGCCCTTTCGAACCAACACCCATCATGAAGTGACCCTCTAGTTACAGGACAAAATTTGGTGAATCACAATGCTCTTTTGATGATGTCGTGTGAATCATGCATGATTCTCTTATTAGTATCTTGTGAGAGTATTTTTCTTGATCATCCCCAAAAGGGATCAAAGTATAAGTACCAATGGTATACCAAGTATGGATGGGTGATGCGTGCAATATGTGGACATATGTGATCCTAGGTTCATGTAGTGTGAAGTGTACATGGAGAATCTTCTACAAGAGTGTTAATAGAAGCATAAGCATGAGGTACACATGAATAGTAAAGGGGATCATACAAAATAGGGGAAAATATAAGCAAATATAACACCAATGTAAATAAAGTCTAGCCCTCAAAATAAAGTCCCCGACAGGGTCGCCACTGTGTCCATCCCCTCAATCCTCATGGCGGGTGGGACGGAGAAGAGTGGTCGTCTTCAACGTCGAGAGGATCTTGGTCCCGTGCATCCCTCTCGGGAGCGCTTCGGTCGGCGTCGGTGATGAGGTGAAAAATATAGAGAGATGGAGTCGCCAATCTATTTTACTCAAAATAGACAAAAGAAAAGGGAGCCTTCCCGAAAGATAGCATCCAAAGATATACTGGTATATACGAAACCAAAAACTGAGTCTAAAAGGGTACGGAGGCTATGTTACGAAATTGGTAGGCGTTAGGCACCCATTAGGCCCTTACGGTCTCTCATGGGTTATTGCTATTTTCCTTTATTTCCCCGTGATATGTGTGCATGTGTATATATAGTGGAGATAAGAATCATCGACTTGTATCATGGAAGAAATAAAGCGAGTCATCCAACGGAATGTTCTTAGAAGTAATATTATAAGAATAGGATTTACGTGATTATCCTAGCATTAATCATTATAACAGAATGATAACACATATGGAATAATACGCCACTAATCATAAATATACGTATATATAGAATCTAAGAGAGTTAAGTTTAAAGAATATAGAAAAAAATGGGAAAAAGTAGGAAAAGGACTAGATTCCCGGCTTTTACCCCGAGACGCCTACCTAGCCTATAGAGGTATCAAAGTCCCCGTAGTTCGTATGAAAAATGAGGGGTAGGGTTTATCATCCAACTGGGGACTTCTCTTATATGTGTGTGTGTGTGTGTGAAAAAAAAGTGTTTTAGTTGTGAGAATTTTCGTTTGGAATTTATAACAAAACCCTCATTTTCTTCTTTCTTTGGGGGGGGGGGGGGGGGGGGTTGTTTATATGAAAATAATATATGTGCAATAATACTAGATAAAAAGTATATTAGGATATGTGAGATGAAAGAATAAAAGTGCTAAGTAATAAAAAAAATTAATGCAAATTTAGGAGAATTTAAAGAGAGAGTTGAGAAAGTTGGACCTTCTTGAAGATCTTGAGCTTTATCTTGGATATTGGAGAGCAGACCATGCACTTGGGTGATGATGGAGAGTACTTAATTCACCATGTTTGATGAAAAAGGTGAAGGTTGGAAAGGGATTTGGATATTGAAATCACACTAACTTCGAGAACGGTTTTCTGAGCTTGCTTACAGTGATGGATTTTAGATCTTCTCCTTTTTGAAGGGGGTTAGGCCCTCCTTTTTATAGGCCCAAGGCATTATCGATCGGCATAGCCCTGGTCCTGCCAATCGGCAGGTGTATTTAGGCACACAGCCGATAGGCAGAGTTTGGAACCTTCCGTTTGGTAGTCTCTTTCCGATTCCTTCAGAAAATCGGTCGTAGAGCGTAAATCGTTGATCCAAATCATGCACGGGGTGAATCGTTGGAAAGTTAATTTAGAGAAATTAGAAATTTCTTTGGTCTTCTCTCTGGTCCAGGAGTTGACTTTGGGTCAAATGTGGCTCGAAAGCATTTGTCGGTCCTTTAGACGTGGAATCATCGATCGCAACCAGATCGTTCATCTGCCTGGTAAGTTAGAATCATGCACGGGGTAGACCGTTGGAAAAGTTTAAGATGTACTTCGACATTCCAAAGATCTTGACTCGGTTTGGGGGGTTGACGTTGGTCAATCGGGGCCTAGAAGCATTTGGTAACCTTTTGAAGTAAAACAGATCGTTCGTCCATACCGTAAGTCAGAATCATGCATGGGGCAGACCATTGGAAATGGGTTTCAGTTCCATTTAAACATTCATTCAGTCACGGTCGAACTGAAGAGTTGATTTTGGTCAAACAGAGCCTGGGAGCGTCCAATGACCTCCTGATCAAGTTTCGGGGGAAAACGGATCATTCATCCGCACCGTAAGTCAAAATCATGCATGGGATGGACTGTTGGAAAGGGGTTTTAGTTCCCTTAGAAGATTCATTTAGTATCGATCGAGCTGAAGAGTTTAACATTTGGTCAAATAGAGCCCGGGAGTGCCCAATGGTCTTTAGGTCAGTACCCGGGGTATGACTTAGGTTTGTAATGATGAGGGGAGGTGATAGGGAACCTACGGAGAGGTTATGGGGTGTTATAATGGGGTGTCTACACTATGGCATTATATTGTAATGCGAGATAAAATTTACATAAGTGTAGAAACCCTCTTAGAATACCCCCATACTCCTTCATATGTTTCAAATAAAGTCCCTTCAAGTCCAGGACTATAGGTCCAATTCGAAAGCCTAGTCAAAAAATAACCACACACTCTCTAATATCCATTTGACTTTAGTCAAATCTCAAAATTGAGAGTATCTTAACAAACGTTTATAGAGCTCTGAATCCTCTTTCTAAGGTTCTCGACCATTCACAAATTGTACCTAAAGTTTCAATTTAACTGATAAAAACCCAATTTTGTCACCTATTGGAAGGACCACTCACATGCCTACAGGTAGATAAGACATTATTTGGCCAACGCGTTTGGCCACCTTTCCAATAAGTAGGGAAGATTGTATGCCAGTCAATACCCCCTTGGGGATAAATTACTATTTTTGTTCTTTAAGGTTTTATATTTAAGGAAACCTTAACCTTTTTATTCAGGTTCTTCATCCAGTACGACAACTTTCATTAAATCATTCTCATAACATCACTTTTACATTCCCCCAAATCATCCGCATTTCCTCACCACTTACCACTACTCCACCACTTCTACTTACACCCAAAAATCATATTACAAATCTTTCAAAAAACTGAATTCTAGTAGTTTTAAAGGTCTAAATCCTTTTCATTCAATTTTGCCAATGTATTTCTATTTCAAACCCTTTATTATTTTAGTATATTATTAAATGATTCTTATTTTCTCTTATCACTAATCTCCCCCCTTTTTAGATATAGCTTCAAACTCGTTTTTATTAAAAAAAAAAAGGTGGTTTACACCATAATTCTCATATTAAAGTTTTCTAACCCTTTTAACACTTTCACCACATCTCGAACAATTTTTCAAAACCAAAAAGAGAAACTCTAATTTTGAATTATGGGTTAATACCCAACCTCATCTTCCTTACGAACTATGTGGACTATGATATTAATTTTGTCTATGTTGGCATTCTGAAATCACTTTTGGGATTCGAATCCTATTTATTCAATCTTTTATATGCTTATATTCACATGTTGTTGGTTCATTCATATGTTTAGTATGTTTGAATCTCGTAGTTAGTCTTCTTGGTTTATTAACTTGTAGTAGTTACATGACATGAATGCTCACTTTTCCATAGTGATGCTACTATTCGGTACACCGCTCACGTTATGGTTTATTTTCTCACATTTAAATAGTTATCTCCTTAGAATGAATTCTTCCCGTCTTTCCATAACATGGATACAATGATTTAAATCCTCACTCACTTTTGCACACACACACACATTTTTACTACGCACGCTGTAACACCTCGTATTTTTATGATTCTTATACTTGGATTAATTATGGATTAAATTGGGATTGATTAAATTAAATAGGAAAAATTAATCTAGGATGATAAATATTAATTGGCGAGATAAAGGTTAATATTAGTTTATATTCAACATTACTTAGCGAATGAGTAATAATAATGAAGATAAAATATTAAGATTTTTCGTGAGTGAGAAATACGGCAATTACGATAAATGTAGTCGGGACGCGCATGTGAGTCATGTTAGGACTAAATTTTGAAATAAAATGTATTTTCATTTTTAGTATTTCATTTGGTTATTTTGAGTGCGTCAGTGTGTCCGTACAGGTCTAAATAGTCAGAATAGTCTAACCGGGGGTTTAGTTTGGGTCTCGGGGCACTTTTAGGCCAAACTGGCACACCAGAGGGGTATTTTGATCTTTTGAAATTTTGAGGAAGAGGGACAGATGAAATTTGAGAGGTTATATCTTCTATCACGTAAGGGACTTTAGGGTTTACAATAACCAAAACAATGAGAGAGTACAAGAGGGAGAACGAGAGAGAGTTCCTAGGAGGTTTAAGGCCAAACGTCATCCTCTTGCACCATTATCACCACCATCGCGTAGATTGGGGAGAGAGGAGCACAACCATACCCTTCTTCTTCAATGGATCAGACATACCAAAATAGGCAAGTGTTTATCTTGTTAAATTATGTTCATATGTTACCCATGTTAGAGTATATTTGTAGAAATAATCATGTATCAATGAAATTGATGTCAAAATTGGAGAATTAAATTAAGTCGTGGTTAGGAATTGCATGTAGATGGAATTATAAAATAATTAGAGGACAAATCACACTTTAATGGATGGGGAAAATTTGGACTCGAAGGTTTGTGAACATTGAAGAACATAAAACTAGCATTCTTGATGATAATCATAAATTAACCGGTTCTTGGGTCGTATTCTTGATGATTTAATAATATTTTTACATTGGAAATCACATGTCTACATAGTGTTTGGAAATCCTTGTTTTTAATTTGGTAAATATCCATGAGAAATTGGTTAAGAAAATGGGTGAAATGCGTAACTGCATAAGAAATGAGGCAATCTTAGGTCCACCAGACCGGTTCATTGCACCCATTGGACCGGTTTAGAGTGCTGTTATTTACAGTTCGGGGAACCGAATCGTTATACCCACCGGACCGTTTCATAATGTGTATTTTTTCTTAAACCTTCTTAGGTATTTGTGTTGATAATTTGTTCCCAATTAGATATAATCGAGTTTTGGAACCTTGGGGTAAATTTGGGTGTAATATGACCTCACAAGAATTTAAGTAGGTTACGTAGAATGTGAATTAACTACGAAAATTATTTAATGTTAAATAATATTACGAATATTTGAATGAATGCGAAGGTTAAGAGTGAACCCAAGATCGGACTATCAGTATGGGGTACAATTTACTTACTGAAATAGTTTGATGATTTGTTAAAATATTTTGAGTAGCGAAGGACACTCGGGGTGTACGATGACAAGTATAATTAAAATATATTAATACGTAGAATATTTGGGGGATATAAATACACTACATACGGTACATGTATGATAGGCTGCGTGTATACCTATACTAATGATATAAATAGGTAAATTGTGTGAATCCATATTGTATGATTTATTGTTTGTATGACATACCTACGATGCTTGCTATCGGGGGAGGTTTCCTATCGTGAACGGTCTTATCCTAATGAGCCCATTAGGATGATTTTAAACGTGTACCCAGAACATAGGACTTTATATACGTTCTATCTGAGAGTTTGATAGTTTCAACAGTTTAATGGGAGCGTGTGACACCCCGCTCAATTAAATATCGGGTGATCGATCCTTTATTAAATTAAATCAGAATATCCAGTTGTTTCATTCTAAGCATCATTGTCGAAAAAAATTTACTATATTAATCACATAATAGTTAATTAAGCTAGGGTCAAAACGTTTTATCCTTTAATTAAAAAGAAACTATATAAATCATTTATCACATTCACCATTCCCATAAAATGAAATAATATTAATTGAATGACCATTTGACTAAATTAAATCAAACTAGAATAAACGTTACAGTTAACTGTCTCAACACAAATAACTAAATAATAAATCCAAATCTCATCAACTGTAATAAAAGAGTACTATATCTCATAAATGAATCGTGACTAAGAATGGACAACATGCCCTAACTGAAATGACTACATAAGAAAATGAATGGATAGATGTGATGGCGTCTAATAATAAAAACCTGCAACTCCCACAATAGCTTCATCACGTCAAACCATCCAATAGTCTACTCTTAGCTGCCTTATGGATGGACACCTAAAATAGTTTACACGAGGGAAAATAGATTTACAAGAAACGGGTCAAAGCCTGAGTGAAAATATTTTAAAACAGTTTAGCAAGTATTTAAAATTCTGTAAAGAAAATACTATATACATGTTAGCTTTTCGAGCTCCCACTTAAGATTATCACCTCTCAATTATTGTACACGCCTAACATATCTCTAAACAATTCTAGTTAATGCAACCCCGCCTAACTAGTTCGAAAGTATTCGTCCCCTAAACTATTACTCATAGTGACCACTTGTATTTCTTAAGAAATACCATATTGAATATTTTCACATCTCTTATTTCGAATAGGAATTTTCACAAATAAAGTTAAGTTTTCACATACTTAAGTTATTTTAGATTTCACTTTCTTATCTACAAGATTCACGCAGTAGAATATGTCACAGGTATATATATATATATATACGGCACCCCTAGGCTCAGCTGCGGTGCATGCTTACTCAGATATCATGTCCTAGTACATCTCGCACTGTATAAAGGACTGTTGGTTCGGTATTTTCTCGAACCATAAATACAAAGCCCATATATTGGAGGAAAACATAGTCCCCAGCCAAGTGGATCATGCACATACTTACGCTCCCATTCAACCTTCGAAACTATCATACTCTCAGATTGCACGTGTCCAAGGTTCTATGTTTTGGGTACGAATCTAAAATCCCCCCAATGGGCTCATCAAGATAAGACCGTCCACTATGCGAAACCTCCTCCCTGATAGCAAGAAGCGTAGGTATGTCATACACCTAAGAGATCATACAATAGGTATTCACACCACCTATAAACGTATATCATCAGTATAGATACACGCACGACCTATATTATATGTCCCATACGTAATACATATATATCTCTCAAATGCCCTACGTATTATTAAATTTCAATGATACCTCTCATCGTATTTATATAAATTTTCACACAACTCTAAGGGCCATAACTACCCCTTCATTTTTTTCCCAGAAGTTATTCTCGTCGTCACTACTATTCATAAACATAAGTTCACTCATCAGTACGTCACCCTTCTCGAATTTTCAGTCATTTATCAATTACGGATATTTTCTCAATTATCCCAATATTTATTCGTCTCACTTTACGTAAACTTAATCTCAACTTTAGTCCTAATGTCCTTATTATAGAACAGCAATCACAATCAATCAATCTAGGCAACCTCCAACGGAATAACAACTAAAAATTACATTTCTTAAAATTTACTCCATGAATCTGCCTAGATTTTTAAAATACCGCTTTGAGGCATTTAGGAGTCATTTTGGAAAAAATGTATCAGAGAACAAAAATGTAGAAAAAGGGATATTCTATGAGGCCATGCTAATAGAATATCCATTTTCCAAACCAAAACGGTACAAAATAGTTTCTAAAATGACAGTTTAATTTATCCAATTTCAAAGACTTCTTCGAATTCAAGAAATTGTTCTGCAATTGAATCATACCCATCGAAATTCGGATTTCTTCATAAAGATTCAATATAATTTCATGGGTTTCATACTACTTACTTGGAGGATCCTATTATATATCAATTTCATGTAAGATAATGATATATGTCTTCCAAAGTTCATTCAAATCACATGAATTTCATAATTAATTCAAGCTACTCTAACATGGATATTATATATGCTATAAATTTGTAAGATTAAACACTTGCCTCATATGGTAGGTTTGATCCGTTTAATATGATGGGTCTATTGGTTTTCTTCTCTCCTCGATCTACAATCCGGTGGTGGTGGTGGTGCAAAAAGATGTAGGATTGGTGGTTCTAGTCCTCGGAACCCCTCTCACCTTCCTCTTATGGACTCTTTATGGCTTCTATTTATTTCTCGTATAACTAACCCTAACCCCCTTCTCAAATCAAATATATTAACACTTAGAAATTCGTAGGTATTATTTTCCCAAAAATACAAATGATCAAGATTCCCTTCTGAGATGCCGGTGTGGTCCAAAATTAACCCGGGACCCTAATTAAACCCCCATGTAGAATTTTCTAACTATCTCGATCCCTGCGGACACTTTGGTGCAATTGAAATGACCATTTGGATTACTTGAAAATAAATTACTTTTTATTCCATTAAATTGAGTCCCGACATGACTAACACACGCGTCCCGATTTAATTACCGTAATTGTCATATTTTTCACTCGCGATAATTTTAATAAATTCATTATCACGTGTTATTTTATTAACTCATTTTTATTCAATATAATTCACATCAATAACTACTAACCCTCGTCTCAGTAGTTAATATTCATTTAAACCCGGATTAATTATAAAAAAAAATTCATATTTAATTTAATTAATCCTATATTTAAAAATCATAAAAAATAAGGGGTATTACAGAGCATAGATATGTGCGTGACCCATTTGGTTGGGTACTATGTTCGCCTCTTATATATGTGATTTGTATTTATGGTTCAAGAGAGATATAGAACCAACAGTCCTTTATAAAGTGCGTGATGTACTAGGACGTGATTTGTATATATATATATATATATATATATACAATGTTGAAAATGCATTTATATATTGTTGACTTATTCTACTAGGTGTGCCTAGTAGAAGAGAAAGATAATGATATTTAAGATAACTCGGGGATGTGAGTAATTAACTATAAAATGAGAAATTCATAATTGTCGCATGGATGGGAAGAATGCAATAACGTATTGTATGGGTAATACGAGAAAATATTACGAGTCGGTTGTGAAGTATTAAATTTGGTCTGGACTATTTAGGCGGGGAAGCATGACTAGGATGGCTTAAATCTACACATTAGGTGTGCACATTAGATGAGAGGTGAGAATCTTAAGTGACAGCACGTAAGCCTAACATGTATATAATATTTGCTAATTTTGCATTTAAACACTTGCTAAAATTTTAAACTATTTAACTCGGTCTCTGACCCGTTTTCTCCAAACCTCTTTTCTTTTTGTAAAACATTTTAGGTGCCTAGCCACAGGGACACCAGTCTTAGAAGGTTCTATCTTTTGGCATGCTGCAGTAGCTGTGGAAGTTGCAGGTCCTTGATATTAGATGCCTCAGTACTCCTCATTTTTTCATTTTGAGCTTTTATTTCAATCGGATATGTTGTCCATTTCTATTCTATTATCATTCAGAGATTTCAGATTCTATTGTGATGTATTAAACTGTGGAGTTAGCTTTTTTTTATTACTGTATGGATATTTTAGACCGGATTGTATGATTCAAACATATTTACTGTTCTGTCATTTTTTATTATGAGTTTTATGCTTAAATGGTGGAGTGTGATATTATTATCTATTTGGTTTATGTTAATTAAAAAGATAAAATTTGACAACCAAATTTTCAAATACTAGGTGGTTTGTAAATATTAAAAAGTTTTCGACAGTGATGCTAAGAATGGACCAACTGGATATTTTTTTTAATTTATTAAAGGCCTGTTCACCTGGTATTTAATTAAGAGGGGTGTCACATATGGTATTAGAGCATCAGGTTCTAGTGTCCTTAGGATCTGTGCGGATTTATTATGTTTCAGCATAATATTCTTTTATATAGAGCCCTATTACATGATTATAGTATTCCTCTTAGTATGCATGTTTATGTTCTCCTACAAGTAAGTACAATTGATACGAATCATATGTGAGTTCGGATGGGTTTTGTACACCGAATAATATAGGGCGACCAATGAGGGTGTAACACCCCGTATTTTTGTGCACTTAATATTTAATTAATTCTAGAATTTAAAATTATTGTGTGTCGTAATTTTAATTGAATTAAGTATGGAAAAATATATTTAAATATTAATCGGGTAGTTAATGGTTAATATTTAGGGAAATTTATTTACTAAGTGAATAGTAATAATTTATTTACGTCATTTCGGGTATTAATGACGGGGTATATACTTATATCAGTCGGAAATCGGTATAGACTAATTTGGGTGTGAGATAAGGATTTTTATAAATTAATTCGGATGCCAATTATGAGTGTACGGTTGAGTTCGGATGGGGCGAGATAGTCAGAAAAGTGTACCTGGGGGTAGTAAATGGGTCACGGGATATTTTTAGGCATAGTCGGGCCCACACGGGGGCATTGGGGTCACTTGAGTTTGGCCCATTAGGCAAAAAATGGTATTTATCCTAATTAAACAATTATAAGGAAAAGGGGAATGACTGAATTGAGTTTAGAAAATACGTAGTGGGTTAGGAAATCGTAAGAGGCAATTACAGGCAAATTTGGGGTACAAAGGAAAGAGCCAAAAAGAAAGGAATTTGTCGTCAACCTTGGGAATTCACGCGAATCAGACCCTACGAATCATAAGGCAAGTGGTTAACTTGCTATAGAATTTAATTTTATTTTAAATTCATATTTTTGTGATGTGAACAATTCAAATTCGTTTTGGAATTTAAAGGGTATAAACATGGGGGTTTTGTAAACCAATATTCTGATTTCTAAATTGTGTAAGAAATTAATGTGTAATCTGAGAATAGTATATATATATATATATATATATATATATATATATATATATATATATATATATATATATATATATATGGTAGGATGTAATCCAGATGAACTAGAAACGAATTAGTTTGATGTTTAAAAGGAAGAAAGGTTAAATCAAAATTTTCCCCCAATTTATGAAAACAGTAGAGGACTGAAATTAAATGATGTTTGAGGACTTTATGGGGGTCTCTCATGAAGTTTTTAGTATATTTTATTGACGAGAAGACTTGGGTTTGCTGGTAGAATAATCAAGGGTTTTAAGCTTTTCGTCCATGGATGAAACAAACAACCCGGAGAATACAATGACTTGTACGATCGATCGATCGAGGGTTGGGGAACAATCGATCGATGGTCAAAATTTCCTGGCAGTTCGACCAGTTTATGTATACAAGGGAAATTAAACTTAAAATTTCTTCCAGGCTTTATTTAACGAGAAATAAATAAAGGACATTCAACTTAATTAATTATGAAGGAAAATTAATTAGGATTCGGAGAGAATTTATGTGTGTCACAATATGAATAAAATTTTGGAATAATATTTCAAAATAATTAAATACGGATTAAGTGGAAAAGTCTGAGGTTATTGGTTGAGCGATACCAAGACGTTAAATCTATTTAGAATGAAGGTTAAATAATTGGAGTCGAGAATTTAGACTCGGGTATTGTTTTATTTCGGGCCACGAGAGTAAGGCCGAATATATTGGTTGGGGCGACACCAAAAGTAATTTAACTAATTAATGTGTGAATTAATTAATAATTAGAGTTTGACCATAAACTCTTAATAATTTAAATAGGCTTGTGTTACGGAGTGAGTACACGGGATAGCCGGGCGATCACTCCTTTATTAAATTAAATCAAGGTTAACAGTTGGTTCATTCTCAGCATCACTGTCGACAAAAATAAATTTCCAATTTAACACCCTAAATAATTAAGCTAAGTGTCAAAAACATTTTTCATACAAACCTCCAAATTTTAATTAAAGAAAAGAATTTATTTATATAAAACAACATTTCTACAATTAAGAATCACACCACGATAAACCAAATAATATAATACATTCGTCAATCGAATGCCAACATATTAAAACTAAAATCACAAGTCCATACTGAATAAATCCCAAAGAATAATACTAGAAATGACTGAAATGTAAATGTCCCAACAACAACTGAATTAATGGAAAGGGCGACACGTGCCCAATAAATGAGAATGCTAGAATGGAGTCAATAAAGGAAGCCGTATACTCAAGTGACCTGCAACTCCCACCTAAGCTGCAGCACATTCCTCTCAAGGGATCCTAAGCAAGACGCCCCTGTGGCTGGGCACCTGAAATATATACATATATATACAAGAGAGAGAGAGAAAGAAACGGGTCAGAGCCCGAAAGTATGTTTGATTTTAAAATACGTTTAGCAAGTATTTAAATTGATACAGGCCAATGCAATAACATATTAGTGCGTCGCTCTCTTGAGAAAATACTCACCTCTCTTCTAATGTGCACACCTATCGCACTAACCTTCCCATTGGTTTCGTTTTATCAATTAACGCACTAGTCTTTCTAAAAGATTTAACTTAGTTTAAATTACTCGTAAGATTTACAGTTCAACGATTCCATAAAAATGTTCCAAATAGTAACCAAAGTTCTCCATTTTAACTTTATAAAATCAATAAGTTTCCCAGTGATATATTATATTCTCTCAAAACAAGTATTCATAATTTAGTCCAGAATTACTCCTCACTTACTACGTTACAGCAATAGTTTAAATTCCTCAATCCATATATATATATATAAGGTACTCGTATAATTTATATATATATATATATATATATATATATATATATATATATATATATATATATATATATTCTAACTGCACCAACATATAAACTATGGTGTAGGCATACTCTGCTTTCTCAAAACAAGTATTTACAATTTTTAGTCATCAACCATGTCCTACATATCAAATCACGGTAGGCAGTTCCAAATTTCAGAATTTCATATATATATATATTAACTACTCGTATAATATATATTATAACAGCACCCCAACTAAATTATGGTGCGGGCATACTCTACTATCCAAATCCCCATATCACTCATATTAAGGGGAATACATTCGGAATCACTCTCG
Source organism: Sambucus nigra (assembly GCA_949130495.1). Lineage (NCBI taxonomy): Eukaryota > Viridiplantae > Streptophyta > Magnoliopsida > Dipsacales > Adoxaceae > Sambucus > Sambucus nigra. The sequence continues at coordinate 371,797,233 of OX422212.1, forward strand.
AAATGTATTAACAATACATACACAAACAATATTGAGGCGAAGAATAGATTCCAAGTCTCTAAGAGGATGGCACATACCGGCGTCTCTTAGGACAGTCTGAACTATCACGTCGATAGCCTGTACCAAGTACATCTATCTTCTAGGGTACAAGTCAATATCCCCCATAAAGGTCCCATCGAGATAAGAATTTTCCCAGCGCGGTAACCTCAGGGATAGCAAGTAGCGTGGGCATGATTTTCACAAGCATATAATATATGTATACAAAATCATATAATTATACCACTTTATCAAATTAATGTGGGTTCTTCTCATCACCCGTAATTATACCATTTATCCTTAATTTCACAATTATAGAATTACACATAAGGCTTTATTCCTAACCTTAACTCGAAGGGTTTTCTCACTTATTACCTAACACTCGTGGGCTATATCCTCACAAATCTGAAATTCAGTACGTGACTGTATTAGGTTCCAACGTAACTCTCTTACGCACCTCACCCTTTTAAATTCATAAAACAACCAACCTAAAGTAAATATCCCATAAATAGCATTCTCGTCGAAGATTAAAGGTCCCAACAATTATTTATATACCCTACTGGTCCTCAATGTCTCCCAAATTATTTTATCAAGAATGCCCAAGAATTATATCACGATAAACTTAATTTAACTAATTAAACAAGGGAAATAGAAGTCTGCCAAGAGGGGTCGATCGATCGAAGCTTGGGGCTCGATCGATCGAAGCTTGGGGCTCGATCGATCGAACATTCGATCGATCGAAGCTCTAGGCTCGATCGATCGATCAAGCAGGTCTGGGCAAAATTCTGCAGAATGCAGTTACGGGTTTCATCCAACTTCTTCATCTAAAACGATGTGTTTCCATTCTAATCGCCCCAAAAATCCTACTATCATCATTATAACATTTTACCAGGTGTTTATAACGTAAAGCATGCGTGTAACTATCATTAAACATGGGTTTTCAACCTAAAATCATATCCAATTATCAAGAACCCTAAAATTTTCTTAAACAGATTTCTAATGAATCTTTCTCCAATATTTATTTATTATGATCACCAAATTTTTTGGATTAATTCCTCTACATGGCAAGGGTTTCCAGAATTTACATATACATCAATATTTCATGGGTTCTCCTATCAAAAATGGGGTTTTCTTCCATAGTTTTTATCACAATTTATTCCTATGCTAACATGAAGATTGCATCAACGAAAATAGCAAGTTTAAACACTTGCCTGGGATTTTGGTATGCAGATTCCCGGATGATTTTGGTATGGCTGCGTTCCTTATCTCGTGATCTACGCGGTGGTGGTGGTGGCGGTGAAATCCGGTGGCTTTTTGGCCTTGGTTTGCCTTGGAGCTCTCTCCTCTCTTCTCCAATGGCCGTCACTTGATTTGTGAATGTTATAACCCTAAGAGGCTGGCCTAATGGCTGATATAGGTTGGCTGAAATTCGTGGGTTTAATTACCCAATTATGTAAAATGACTAAAATGCCCTCCCGGGGTACTAATTAGGCCTAAAAACGCCCTGAGACCCAAACTAAACCCCCGAGTACACTTTTCTGACTATCTCGACCCTTCCGGACGCGTTGGCGCACTCAAAACGACCATACGAATAATTTATAAAATATTTACTTTTTATTTAACAAAATTATTCCCGACGTGACACGGGCACGTCCCGACTTAAATTTCTGAAATAGTCATTTAATTCACTTATGACATTCAATATAACAATATAATATATTACTATGCTCATTAGTAATATTCAACAAGTTTCCCATAATTACTAACTCTCGTCACGTTAATAATTATAACATATTTAATTTTCGGATTTTTTTTAAATAAACCGTCACATTAAATTTAATAAATCCCCAAATTAATATAGCATAAAAATACGGGGTATTACATACTTCCCCCCTAATAACCGAATTTCGTCCCGAAATTCGGAGAATAAGGCATCCCTGGTAAAAACAACTCTGGGTATCTTTCGCGCATATCTGCCTCACGCTCCCAAGTGGATTCCTCCACATTATGATGCTCCCACTGGACTCGTACAAGTGGAACTACTTTCGACCTCAATCTCCTCTCACTATAGTCTAGAATAGCCACTGGTCTCTCCTAGTAAGAGCTGTCAGACTGTAAGTCTATCTCATCTATCGCAATGTGAGTATGGGCCATATCATCCTAAAGCAATCGTCTCAACGACGAGATGTGGAATACATCGTGGATGAGATGTGAATGTTCTGGCAATCCCAACCTGTATGCTACCGGACCAATCCTCTCGATAATTGGAAATGGTCCCACGTACCTCGGGGCCAACTTCCCCTTCTTCCCGAACCTCATCACACCCTTCATAGGAGATACATGCAATAACACTTGATCTCTCACATTAAACTACCGGAAGAACCGTTTCGCATCGGCATAGCTCTTCTGCCTATCCTTGGCCACCCGAATACGATTCCTGATTATCTCAATCCTCGTGGGAGGTCTCCTAAATCACTTCTGGCCCTAGCAACAAGTTATCCCCCACCTCAAGACAACAAGTTGGAGAACGGCAAGGCCTGCCATATAAAGCCTCAAATGGATCCATACCAATCGTAAACTGATAAGAGTTATTATAAGCAACCTCTGCCAGTGGAAGATGTGGCTCCCAACCTCCTCCAAAATCGAGAGCACACATGCGTAGCATATCCTCTAACATCTGATTAGTACGCTCAGTCTGTCCATCTGTCTGTGGGTGGTAAGCTGAACTCAACCTCAACTCAGTACCCATAACCTTATGAAAACTTTCCCAGAAACGTGGCACAAAAATCTTGTCTCTATCTGACACAATATTCAGGGGCACCCCGTGTAATCAGACAATCTCTGCAATGAACAATTGAGCATACTGACCCGTAGTATAATCTGTCCGCACTGGCAGAAAATGAGCCACTTTGGTCAAACGGTCTACAATCACCCAGATAGAATCGTGGCCCCGCTGTGATGTAGGCAACCCTGTAATGAAGTCCATGGAAATACTCTCCCACTTCCACGCGGGTACTTCCAATGGCTGAAGTAATCCTGACGGTTTTTGATGGTCCACCTTCACCAACTGGCAGGTAGAACACTTGGACACAAACTCAGCGATGTCCTTTTTCATCCCACTCCACCAGTATTGTCGCCTCATATCTTGGTACATCTTATCGCCTCCCGGATGTACTGCAAATCGGGACCCATGAGAATGAGTCATCACTGCATGACGTAATTCTGCTCCTTCTGGAACCACCAATCTCCCATTAAAATGCAAACCTTCATCAGAACTAACCGAATAGGACTCAACACCCTCGGCTAGGAGTCGCACAATCTGCTCCTGGCAAAACGGGTCTGTAGTCTGTGCATGTATCACCCTCGTAACAATCTTGGGTGTGATTGACATCACGGATATGAAAGAACGGCTACTGCATCCTGGTGACCCAACTCCTTCCACTTTGCCTTCCAGACGTCCGCTACATCGTCTACCGGTCTACGGCTCAACGCATCAGCAACTACGTTGGCCTTCCCCGGATGATATTGTACATCGAACTGGTAGTCCTTCACAAACTCTAGCCATCTGCGCTGACGCATATTCATCTCTCGCTGAGTGAACAAGTATTTTATTGACTTATGGTCTGTGAACAAACGGAATTTCTCGCCCAATAAATAGTGCCTCCAAATTCTCAATGCAAAGACGACCGCTGCTAACTCCAGGTCATGGGTGGGGTAATTCTTCTCATGCGGCTTAAGCTTGCGGGAAGCAAAAGCTATAGCCTTCTCCTCCTGCTGAAGCACACCTCCAAGTCCCCGTAAAGACGCATCGGTGTAAACCAGGTACTCCACACCCGGTTTCGGTAACGCAAGGACTGGCGCCGAAGTAAGTTTTTCTTTCAGCTCATCGAAAGCCAATTGACAAGTGTCATCCCAAACATATGGTACCCCTTTGCGAGTCAGATTTGTCAATGGACCCGCTATTCTGGAGAATCCCCGAATGAATCTCCTGTAGTATCCGGCTAACCCCAAGAAACTACGCACTTCTGTCGGTGTTGTGGGATGTCCCCACTCCTTCACCGCTGACACTTTGCTCGGGTCAACTGCAATCCCCTGTTCAGAAACAACATGGCCCAAGAACTGTACCTCTCGCAACCAGAATCCACATTTCTCGTACTTAGCATACAACTGATGCTCTCGTAGAGTCTGAAGAACCTGCCTCAAGTGCTCGGCATGCTCCTCCTCGGAGTGTGAATATATCAAGATGTCATCTATGAAGACGATTACAAACTGATCCAAGAACTCTCTGAATACTCGATTCATCAAGTCCATGAAAACGGCTAGGGCATTTATGAGTCCGAACGGCATTACCCTGAACTCATAGGACCCATATCTCGATAAGAAGGCAGTCTTTGAAACATCCTGCTCTCTAATACGTAACTGATGGTACCCCGACCTCAGATCTATCTTCGAAAAGAAAGTTGCTCCCCTCAACTGGTCGAACAGATCATCGATTCGAGGCAACGGATACTTATTTCGTATCGTTACCTTGTTCAATTCTCGGTAGTCCACACACAATCTCAGTGAACCATCTCTCTGCTTCACAAACAAGACTGGAGCGCCCCAAGGTGGGGTACTCCTACGAATGAAGTCCTGACCTAATAGCTGCTCTATCTGATCTCGTACCTCTCGCATCTCTGCTGGAGCCGTACGGTACGGTGCGCGTGCTATAGGTCTCGTATCAGGCAATATATCTATAACAAAGTCTATCGCACGACTGGACGGTAGTCCTGGTATCTCCTGAAACACATCGGAATACTCCCTGACAACAGGGATCGAATTTAAGGGAATCACAACCTCCTTAGAGGTTTCCTCCTCTATGTAATACAAATGAGCGGTCGAACCTCCCTCTGGGCGAGGCATCGCCACTACAAACATCTCTTGCCCCGGAATGGAAAAAACAATGCTCCCACCGAATCAATCAATCATGGCTCTATAAGCTGCGAGCCAGTCCATACCAATAATCACATCATGCTCGTGCATGTCTAAGACTAACATGTCTGCAGGTAATACCAAGATACCAATCTCTACCCCTACTCCCCGGCGTATAAATGAAAATAAGTGACTCACTCCCCAGTGGTGAGTCGACACACGCCACGGTGCTCTCTGCTGTGGCTAACAACCCTAAGGACTTCGTAAAATATGTAGTTATAAAAATAATGCGTTTTCCCCAGTAACAAATAGAACTCGACCCAAAGTTCCATGGATAGAAAGCATACCCCAAATCGCGGTTGGTGCCTGTGGGGCTGTTACCTTGTGGACATTATAGATATGCCTGTACTATAACTGCCCCTGCTGCAGTGTAGCTACTGTAAAGGTTGGTAGGTCTGGTACCTGAGTTGGTGCTGGGAGAGCGACTGGAAAAATTGGCCCTTGCGGTTTCGTACGGGCACATTGTGGCTGTGAGGCCCTAACACCCTTTGGGCAATCTTGGAGTTTATGGCCATGCGTGCCACACACAAAACATTTGCCTTTGAAGTTACTCCCCCTCTGACCCTGCTGCTGTTGGTGTCGGCCTTGCTGACTTGGGGCTTTATTCCTCTTTCGAAACTGCTTTTTCTTACCACATTGTTGACTAGAATTTACCCGGTCTTGGGTAGTTTGCTGTCGCAATTTCGGAGTCTTCTCACATTTGTCAGCTTTGGTCACATGCATTTGGCTAACCTCTATAGGTCTTTTGCCTTCTCTAAGTTTCATGATGCGTTCTTGGTATTGTAAAATTGCAGTGGTGACTGCTTGTGCTACGATGCCTGCTAACTCGGCGGTTGATACTCTCTCTGGGGGTACCTGAGGTGTGAGTCGATCTTGCTCGTTGACTCCCTCAACCGTTATAGCTAGTTCTTCACGACGGTCCATCTGAAAGTTTAAATGAATTTGTATGAGTTCATCATTCAAATAAACAGATCGCAGAAGCACGAATTCCCAATGTATAAAGATGAACACAAAATTCCTAGTATTAGGGCTCTATATCAAAGAAAGAAGCGCTAAAAGCATAATAAGCCGCACAGATCCTATGGACACTAGAACCTGATGCTCTTATACCACCTGTGACACCCCGCCTAATTAAATACCAGGCGATCACTCCTTTATTAAATTAAATCAAGGTTAACAGTTGGTTCATTCTCAGCGTCACTGTTGATAAAAATAAATTTCCAATTTAACACCCTAAATAATTAAGCTAAGTGTCAAAAACATTTTTCATACAAACTTCCAAATTTTAATTAAAGAAAAGAATTTATTTATATAAAACAACCTTTCTACAATTAAGAATCACACCACGATAAACCAAATAATATAATACATTCCTCAATCAATTGCCAACATATGAAAACTAAAATCACAAGTCCATACTGAATAAATCCCAAAGAACAATACTGGAAATGACTGAAAGGTAAATGTCCCAACAACAACAGAATTAATGGAAAGGGCGACACGTGCCCAATAAATGAGAATGCTAGAATGGAGTCAATAAAGGAAGCCGTCTACTCAAGTGACCTACAACTCCCACCTAAGCTGCAGCACGTTCCTCTCAAGGGATCCTAAGCAAGATGCCCCTGTGGCTGGGCACCTAAAATATATACATATATATAAAAGAGAGAGAGAGAAAGAAACGGGTCAGAGCCCGAAAGTGTGTTTGATTTTAAAATACGTTTAGCAAGTATTTTAATTGATACAGGCCAATGCAATAACATATTAGTGCGTCGCACTCTTGAGAAAATACTCACCTCTCTTCTAATGTGAACACCTATCGCACTAACCTTCCCATTGGTTTCGTTTTATCAATCAACGCACTAGTCTTTCTAAAAGATTTAACTTAATTTAAATTACTCGTAAGATTTACAGTTCAACGATTCCATAAAAATGTTCCAAATAGTAACCAAAGTTCTCCATTTTAACTTTATAAAATCAATAAGTTTCCCAGTGATATATTATATTCTCTCAAAACAAGTATTCATAATTTAGTCCAGAATTACTCCTCACTTACTACGTTACAGCAATAGTTTAAATTCCTCAATCCAGATATATATATAAGGTACTCGTATAAATTATGGTGCGGGCATACTCTACTATCCAAAGCCCCATATCACTCATATTAAGGGGAATACATTCGGAATCACTCTCGAAATGTATTAACAATACATACACAAACAATATTGAGGCGAAGAATAGATTTCAAGTCTCTAAGAGGATGGAACATACCGGCGTCTCTTAGGACCGTCTGAACTATCACGTCGATAGCCTGTACCAAGGACATCTATCTTCTAGGGTACAAGTCAATATCCCCCATAAAGGTCCCATCGAGATAAGACTTGTCCCAACGCGGTAACCTCGGGGATAGCAAGTAGCGTGGGCATGATTTTCACAATCATATAATATATGTATACACAATCATATAATTATACCACTTTATCAAATTAATGTGGGTTCTTCTCATCACCCGTAATTATACCATTTATCCTTAATTTCACAATTATAGAATTATGCATAAGGCTTTATTCCTAACCTTAACTCGAAGGGTTTTCTCACTTATTACCTAACACTCGTGGGCTATATCCTCACAAATCTGAAATTCAGTACGTGACTTTATTAGGTTCCAACGTAACTCTCTTACGCACCTCACCCTTTTAAATTCATAAAACTACCAACCTAAAGTAAATATCCCATAAATAGCATTCTCGTTGAAGATTAAAGGTCCCAACAATTATTCATATACCCTACTGGTCCTCAATGTCTCCCAAATTATTTTATCAAGAATGCCCAAGAATTATATCACGATAAACTTAATTTAACTAATTAAACAAGGGAAATAGAAGTCTGCCAGGAGGGGTCGATCTATCGAAGCTTGGGGCTCGATCGATCGAACCTTCGATCGATCGAAGCTCTAGGCTCGATCGATCGATCAAGCAGGTCTGGGCAAAATTCTGCAGAATGCAGTTCCGGGTTTCATCCAACTTCTTCATCTAAAACGATGTGTTTCCATTCTAATCGCCCCAAAAATCCTACTATCATCATTATAACATTTTACCAGGTGTTTATAACGTAAAGCATGCGTGTAACTATCATTAAACATGGGTTTTCAACCTAAAATCATGTCCAATTATCAAGAACCCTAAAATTTTCTTAAACAGATTTCTAATGAATCTTTTTCCAATATTTCTTTATTATGATCACCAAATTTCATAAATTAATATCTCTACATGGCAAGGGTTTCCAGAATTTACGTATACATCAATATTTCATGGGTCCTCCTATCAAAAATGGGGTTTTCTTCCATTGTTTTTATCACAATTTATTCCTAAGCTAACATGAAGATTGCATCACCCAAAATAGCAAGTTTAAACACTTGCCTGGGATTTTGGTATGCAGATTCCCGAATGATTTTGGTATGGCTGCGTTCCTTGTCTCGTGATCTACGCGGTGGTGGTGGTAGCGGTGAAATTCGGTGGCTTTTTGGCCTTGGTTTGCCTTGGAGCTCTCTCCTCTCTTCTCCAATGGCCGTCACTTGATTTGTGAATGTTCTAACCCTAAGAGGCTGACCTAATGGCTGATATAGGTTGGCTGAAATTCGTGGGTTTAATTACCCAATTATGTAAAATGACTAAAATGCCCTCCCGGGGTACTAATTTGGCCTAAAACGCCCCGAGACCCAAACTAAACCCCCGAGTACACTTTTCTGACTATCTCGACCCTTCCGGACGCGTTGGCGCACTCAAAACGACCATACGAACAACTTATAAAATATTTACTTTTTATTTAACAAAATTAGTCCCGACGTGACACGGGCACGTCCCGACTTAAATTTCCGAAATAGTCATTTAATTCACTTATGACATTCAATATAACAATATAATATATTACTATGCTCATTAGTAATATTTAACAAGTTTCCCATAATTACTAACTCTCGTCACGTTAATAATTATAACATATTTAATTTTCGGATTTTTTTTTTTAAATAAACCGTCACATTAAATTTAATAAATCCCCAAATTAATATAGCATAAAAATACGGGGTATTACATATATATATATATATATATATATATATATATATATATATATCAGTGGGTATATATTATTATTACGTACTCTAGTGCTATAGGGGGAGGTTGCGCATAGGGGGAGGTTACGCATAGTGGATGAATCCCCTAGCTTGAGGAGTAGGGCGAGTATATTCCCAGGTCATAGGGTCCATTAGATGGGTGAGGGGTATCTCACTTTCAGGGAAGGAATATGACCGCCAATAATTTTTATAGATTAACCAAGTTAGTGAGCGATTATGACTTCGGGTAACTAGGTTATATGAATATGCCTAGTGGGATAGCACTTTAGAGAGTTTACATTCGGTGAGTTATTACTTGGGAGGATGTTCAATATTAATTAATATTCCAGCATGTTTGTGAATGTTGTAATATAACTATACGTATATAATGAGATGAATAATTATATACGATATAAGCCGTGAATTGTATTATACATATAATGGGTGTGAAAGTTATATGATTTTAAAAAGAAAAATGATTAATTAAGTTAATGTTAACAATAACTTAGAAATCATAATTATGGCACACTCGGTTAGAGTGGGGTGGTTGCAAGGGGTTATATTAGTTATCTAGTCATGGGATAAATAACTAGGTAAGTTAATTAAGACGTTAGTAGTGCACATTAGATAAGGGCTGAGGATGTTCTCAAAGGAGTGCGGCACTAACTAAAATATAGAGAGCATGCATATTTACTTATTACTGCTAGTTAATCATATGATAAATCTTTTCCAAATGTTTTGGGTACTAACCCTTGCTATAAAAACTTTTGAAAACCTTTTAGGTGTCCAACCACAGGGACGCCAGGCTTGACACATTCAAGGGACCCGTTGCTGCAGCACATGTGGATGTTGCGGGAGTTTGATAGGTGCCTCATTCCTTTCATTTCTAGTGTAGAAATTTCCTATCAGTTATTCGAGCATGTTGCTCACTTTTTCATTTAGTACTTATGACAGACTTGTTGAGATTTATTTGCTTGTCTTTACTTCTGTTGGATTTTGAACCGATGGTTTATTCTACCAGTTAATTAATTGTGAATGGTTGACTTCAGTTCATTATAATTGTAATATTATTTAGTTTCCTCATAAGTATTTCATTTAAGTTAATGAAAGATAAAATTGGCACCAGTCTAATTTTCTCACTTAGGTGGTTAGTAATTAAAATGGCGACAGTGATGCTAAGAATGAACCAAATGAGAAACATGCTCTAATTTAATTTAGGACTGATCACCCGGGGTTAATTAGGCGGGGTGTCACAGAGGGCCATTAAAAGAACTACAAGTGGAGAGTCTTAGAAGAAGCCATAAAGTATTCTGGGAACCGTGGCAGAGATGGGAGTCACTATGATTATTGTTTAAGAAGATGATGATTGGATAATCACTTGGGTGCAGTAGTTTCTCCAAGGATCGTCGTAGAGATGGTGGTATAAACTTAAACTCACCCAGCATACTAGGTAAAGGGGGAAGTTGGGGGGATACCTTTTAAAGAATCATATAGAAGGATTTAGGTAGGAGAGGAAGTGTGATGGTCCAATGAAAGAAGAAAATCCAATGGCAATGGACTATGTTAGAGTGCAGTGGCACTCAGAATCTAAATTTTGGTTTAAATGTTTTCTCGTAAGAGCAGTGCTGCCATGGTGGGAGATAGTCACGAGATATAAGGGTGTAGATAAGGAATTAATCAAGAAATTTTGGGCACAGTTGAACCACAAGTTCTTTTATCTGTTATTCATATGGAGATGCGAAGGAAGTCCCTGGACTTTTCACAAGAGTGACGAATAGAAGTTAATTGTGATAAAGAAGTTATTTATATAAGTGAACATCGTACCCGAAAGGTAGGTAGTGAATGGAAGGTTCTTAAGTGTGATGAGTGACTCACGAGTAGGAGTCGTCAGTTCTTATGGGAAATCAATCTTGGAAGATTTATACATATGGAATCAATGACGTACTTTTATAATGCTTATATCAATGCTTCCATGAGAAGGGATCCGAGAGAGAGAGATGGGGAGCATAGTCAAAGAATGGCAAGACTAAAGGAAATTGGTGATAATGATGCACCAGAGAAGGGTATCCAACAAGGGACCCATTTAAATGATGTAGATTAATGGGAATTCCTATAAAGTGATGATGGATTCAATTAGGGCCGCTAGGGATAATGCGGATTCCACACGACCAGCAAAGTCAAAGGAATAACAGGGGTAATAATTGGGGCCAAGACAACCAGTCCCGAGAGAAGGACAATTATGGTTGGATAGTGGGTCCAGATATAGGGGAATGACACCAAGAGGTGTCCTATATGCAAAGAGTAGGAGCACATGTATTGACCTTGTCTATAGAAAGTTAGGGGACAGGTGTGGGACACCCAGAAAGGGAAATCGTTGTACACGTTTTAAATCAATTTGGACGAGAATGTTATGTCAAGGAAGTATTTTAACTGCCCGTGCATTTGGAAATTAAAAGTGTGAATCTTATCCTAGGTTAAATGGAGTATATTTTACGTGACACGAGTGAGTCACAATATTTTGTTATCACTAGATTCTCACATGAAATGGGTTAAGTGGGTGTATCGCTAGTATTACTATTATGTGTGGATATTTGTCATTGTTTTGTTGGGATCTTTTTGGCTCTAACTATAGGGGAGCGACTGGGGACACTGAGAGCATATATTTTAGTGGGTTAACTCATTTCGAGAGATGATATTGAAGTTTAGCATTATCGTGGGTATAGTTTCATTAGTGATGGTTGAGTGATGGTGGGATGTTACAGTAAGGCTATCATGTTCGCTATTCCAGGGAAGGATATATTGTTAGCGATGTGTCATCTGAAAGAAGGTTGAGGTTGCATTTATATTATATCGTGGAGGAGACTTCAAAGGTTATAGTCATCTCCTTATAATTGATCCTAGTGTGTAGGGACTATACTGATATGATTCGAGAATACTAAGTTGACTATTGAGTGGAGAAATTTAGCTCGTTATTGACCTGGCACGGAAAAAGTATTGATAAAAATAGCGTCGTGCAATATAACTCCTTTAGTGATGTGGGAGTGGAAGGTTAGACTTGTACATCTGGGGATATGATTTTGGATGTTCTGATCATGTGTGTAGTACTTATGGATCTCGATGATCGACAATGTTAGGCAGTAGTGTATCCGGGGGTTCTTTGTTTGAATTTTTCTTGCGAGATGTCCCACTCGTGAATCCCGGAGAGTGTCTAGATTTGAGAGATGTGTAGGTCACTAGGGAATGAGTTACCAATTTAGTTATTACACGTGATGAAAGCATGAGCGGAGAGTTATTCTATGATGTAAGACCTGTAGAGTCGAGTAGTGTTGTGTGGGGAGCACTGGGGGGAACTTTTTGCACCACTAGTTGATGGGTGGGGAAGTCTCGATGAAAATTAAATCATTTTTAGTAGGGTGACTGAGATCATCCATACGGTATGGCCACATTGAGAATGTAAGGCCAGACTTGAGATAATTATGTTACATGTGGAACGTTAGTGATGATTATGCAGTTGTGCATGGGATATGGGGTGTATGGGCAACCTAATTAATTAAAATTTTGGTATGATCTGTGATGAGAAGGCTTAGAAAGATGTTGTAAATGTGTAGGTGGGAAATTCATAAAAACAAGTGGAAATATAGTAGAAAATTAACTTCATCCGAGAAAGGAGATGGTCTGACTGTGTGCATGCCACAAGAAAAACTCCCACAATCGAGGTGAGTTAGAAGGTGAGTCGAAATAAGATGGGAACAAATGGATTCTACCCTAGTAAAATGCGTAGAGCGGTTTGCACATATATAGGTTGATAAAATTCTAATAGACGGAGAAAGGGCCTAAGAATTGCGCAGTTTTGGAGGAGATGCATGGACCATAATTTTTCTATATCTCAGAATAAGGGGAGTAAGATGTCCACCCCACATGAGATGTTGAGTGTGTTGATTTTGATTTGAGTGTGACACAGTGAAATTGTTTCCAAGTGCGCCACTCGTAAAAGGAAACGATTGGTCTGATACTACCGACCCGAATGTTGTGATAAGTTGATACTTTCAGGGACAGAAAGGATACGTAATTTGATCAGTATTGGATTATCAAAATCATGGAGTAGTTGGGATTTTCTATAGGGTTTGAAGTGCATTGTCCAGGAACAAAATAATCGTTATTAGTTTGGGGTGTGTTATATTACCGGGCAGTGTGCCCAGCATGTTATTAAAGAGAAAGAATGAACTGGAACAAGGTGTCCCCCAATACTATTGTGAATAGGGGAAAGACCTTTGAGTGCCACCTTGAATAGGGAGTATCAAGAGGCGATAGGGGCGGAGTTGAGTCCTGAACTATATGTGTCAACCATAGGCCGATGGATAATCGGGAAGGATAACATATAATGTGGCAGGATGCGAGAGTGCATGTTTTGGATTTTAGGAGTAATTTGAGATATTAACTGCAACGAGTAGAGCTTCATGTGATGACTCATAGAAGAATATTAATTATGAAGGGATTTTTTAGGCTTCACAGGAAGAATGTTTTTTCTCACCCTTAGTATAGTTGCGAATGGGGAAATAACAAGTTTCTCGGAGTTGGATCGATTCATGGTCATCCGACAAGGATTGAGTCAATCCACATCATTTTTGTATACTTAGAAAATGTAGTGAGAGTATACTGATTTGAACTAAAGCTTTACATGAGTAGTTAGGGATTGCTGAGAGTATACCCCATGTGGAGAGATGGCTTGGTAAAGAAATAAGGACGACTGGTACCTATAGAGCCAGTGGAGTATAGGATCTCCTTTTGAGATGGTATTATCGAATTCTCGATAGTTTTACATGTCATTATATAACTGAGATCTCAAGTATATGGGAATATATCAGTATGTAAGGGATTGAATTAACGTTTTTCTTATTGTGGGTTGTAGTGAGCAGACCTTCGGTTGAAACGGTATCATTGGTGTATGTATAGTGGAAATAACAAAAAATATTGAGAGTAAATTCTAAATATGTTCAAACTCACTTGTGTGCATGAATCTGAGGTGATATTATGAGGCATCATAATACCGACGAGTGTATTTGGAAGCACAAAGATGAGATGCGGGACAAATATCTAAAGTTACCCTGACCAGCTATACTTTCCTTATTCAAATTTCGGGACAAAATTTCATTATTAGGGGGGAAGTATGTAACACCACATATTTTTATGATTTTTATATTTTGACTAATTCTGGATTAAATAGGGATTGATTAAATTCAATTGGAATAATTAATCCGGGATGATAAATATCAATTGGCGAGATAAAGGTTAATACTTATTTATATTGAATATTACTTAGAGAGTGAGTAATAATAATGACGAGAAAATATTAAGATTTGTCATCAGTGAGAAATATGACGGTTATGATAACTGTACTCGAGACGGGCGTCTCAGTCGTGTCGAGACTAAATTTGGAAATAAAATGAAATTTCACTTTTTCTATTTTAAATGGTCATTTTGAGTGCGCCAGTATGTCCGGAAGGGTCAAAATAGTCAAAAAAAAGTCTTCTCGGGGTTTAGTTTGGGTCCTCAGGTAATTTTAGGCCAAACTGGCACCCCAGAGGGGTATTTTGGTCTTTTAAAATTTTAAGGAAAAGGGATATACGAAATTTGAGAGGTTATATCTGCTATCACATAAGGAAAATTATGGTTTACAGTTACTAAAACAAAGAGATGGCACAGTAAGGAGAAGGAGAAAGAGTTCCAGGGAGTTTTAAGGTCAATACTCATCTTCTTGCACCATTATCATCTCCATCACGTAGACCGAGGATAAAGGACGAAAACCATACACTTCTTCTTCAATGGATCAGACCTACAAAAATAGGCAAGTGTTTATCTTGCAAAATTATGACCATATGTTATCCATGTTAGAGTACATTTAAAGAAATAACCATGTATCTATGAAATTGATGTTAGAATTAGAGAATTAAATTAAGTCTTTGTTAGGAATTACATGTAGATCGAATTCTAAAATAATTAGAGGACAAATCAGACAATAATGGATGGGAAAAATCTGGACTTGTAGGTGTGTTACCGTGGAAGAACATAAAACTAGGGTTCCTGATGATAGTCATAAATTAACCGGTTCTTGGTTAGTATTCTTGATGATTTGATAATTTGTTTACATTGGAAATCACCATTATATGTCTACATGGTGTTTGGAAATCTTGGTTTCTAATTTGGTAAATATCCATGAGAAATTGGATTAAAAAATTGGTGAAATTCGTAACTGCATAAGAAAGGAGGCGATCTCAAGTCCACTGGACCGGTTCGGAGTGTTGTTATTTACAATTTGGCGAACCGATTCGTTGTATCCACTGGACCAGTTTGGAATGCGTCTTTTTTCTTAAACCTTCTTAGGGATTTGTGTTGACAATTTGTTCCCAATTAGAGATAATCGAGTTTTGAAACCTTCGGAAATATTTGGATGTAATTTGACCTCACAAGAATTTAAGTGGGTTATGTAGAATGCGAGTTAAATAGGGAATTATTTAATGTTAAATAATATTATAGAGATTTGAATGAACGTGAAGGTTATGAGTGAATGTAAGAATAGACCAACGGTAGAGGGACAATTTTCCAACGAAAATAGTTTGATGATTTGTTAGAATATTTCGAGTAGCGAAGGATACTCAGGGTGTACGGTGAGAAGTATAATTAAAATTAATTAATATGTAGAATATTCGGGAGATATAGATATACTACGTATGGGACATGTATGATAGGTTGCGTGTATACCTATATTAGTGATATAAATAGGTAAATTATGTGAATAACTATTATATGATTTATTGTTTGTATGACATACCTATTGACGCGACTAACAAAGTGTCTCTAAACTGCGATCTCTCTAGGCCCAAGAGCAAGCATGTCGCATTAGTAATAAACTCGGAAAGTAGGGATCGTCTCCACAGGGAAATTGGATGAGAAAATCGTGACGACGGAAGGACAGACGATCAACCTAAATTCAACTCTAAGAAACATGAAAAGATGATTTGTTTGCATTTCATCCTACTAGTAAAAGGAAACTAGATTAAGACTACGAAGCTAATGACTTAAGCAAGAATTAATAACTAAGAATGAATTAATAAGTATGAAGAGAAAAATAGGTCGGGAATACAATCCCTCAACCCTAGTGTGTTTCCAATATAAAACTAATCGTAAATTTAAGTGATCAATCAGAACCAGTCTTTAGTCTCGAGCATTATGTATATGAGGTTCAAACCCGCACCATACGTAATCGAAGGACGAGTAAAGCGGTAATGTGATAGCTGCACTCGCATTAAATACTAAAGAATCCCGGTTACCCTGAAGAAAACGAGATCCAAAGATCTACAATGGTTGTGTTCGCTACGCAATACGGTCTAACAAATCCTTAATTTTAGAGGATTAATTTTATACAAATGCAACGCTCACATTGGGTTGAGTTCATGCATCCCAGACCTAAAAAATCTAGTTGATCATACTGAACCTAACTATGCATAAATTAAATATGTTGCATGTGAAAAAAATCATTATGAAAGTATACTGAAACATGCAAGAACAATAATAGAGAGGATGAAAATTGAATTAAAACTTGCAATCAAACCCGAAATTAATTTATCCTGAAACACCAAATCAAAGCTATGTTCCTAGGGTAATCTCCTACTTTTATCTCTATCAAAAACTATTCCAAATTGTGTTTTCTAAGTCAATACAAAGGCACAAGTACGTTTTAGAAGAGTTTGTAACATAATAGGACTCTTTGGACCAATCAACATTTGAGGAGAATTTCGCATCTCAGGCACCTCGAACCGGTTCGCAGGTACCCCGAACTGGTTCACCATGTGGTTCGAGAAAACTTGTTGGTTTGAGCCTTCTTCTTTTCATTGTCAACATTTAGAAAATTTTCTTGTTTTTTTCCCTTCTTCTGTGGATTTTTCTTCAACTTCATGGGATCATAACTCTTTCAACGTAGCTCGAATTTGAGTTCTGTTTTTTCCAGTGTTATCGTCGTTCTGAGCTCTTCAACTTTCCAGTAGTCCCCACCTCCGTTATTAGGCTGCAGAATTATGAAAATGACCTAGAACTTTCCTTCCTAGCCTTTCCTTTATTGTTTTGATTTTTCTTTCGCATCGCTTACATACTTTACCTGTAAAACACATAAGAGAAACAGAAAACATAAAATACTTGCCAACGAAGGTTAGTAGCATAATTACGTGTTAAATCCTTATCGATTTCACCGCTCGGGTTCACAAAAGTACCGAAATAAAGGGGATAAATATACGATATTTATGCCCGATCAAATCCCCCTGACATAAAACTTCGCACATCCTGAGCAATGTAAAAGAAAAAGAATAATGTCACAACTATTTTAAACAATTTTTTGGGATAGAATACCTTTCTCGTGGGCAAGCGATTCCATTTAGCATACGCAAAAAGCTGTTAAACCCCTAGGTTACCCTAGTAGGACGAGTGTTATCTCGTGAGGGTTTGCAGTGAATATACCGATAAAATTCGACTTAGACACAATGAAAAATAAAAATACTTAAAAATTGTACAATTTAAACTTTTTGAAAAATAATCACCATAATTTCATATTCAAAAGAGTCTCAATTTGTCGTGTGTGTGTGTGTGCGAAGCCAAAAATTAACCTCAAATTTCCACCGATTGATCATTACGTTGCTTTCCGAAAAATTCATTTTGATTCAAATGCTCATGGGATGCTCTCACAAACGAATCACTCAAATTGTGTCTATTCCCTCGATATGTGTGTTATAAAGAGTAAATTCATTGAAACACAAATTCACGCAGACTATGTTGAAAGGACGGAAATATATGGTGAAATGATCACTTCATCGGAATACGGTTTTTGAAAAATGGGAACATTGTCACTAGTTTACACCATTTAATCTCTATTATTTATCTTTTAGTGTCTTAGATCTCCACGTGATAATTAATTTAGCATTCCGTACTCGGTAGGACTTTCAGGCTAAAGGCGTATTGGGTAACGTGGAAATGGTTGGGAACTTCAGAATTTGATTTTTTTTTTCTTATGATGTCCCTTAGTTCTTTTTCAAACTTTTGCATATTTTCTATTCTTTTTTCTCTATTTTTGTTGAGAATTTTTCTATCTATTTTTTTCCCCTTTTTATTGCACTATTTGGACTTACTTGATGACATTACCAATTTCTCACAATTCCAGGATACTTGGGTTTTTTGGGTTACCAAACGAAAAGGAAAAATTTTATTCAGCTCAATTGGGTTTTCAAAAGGATAATTTTTCACATCTTTTTATGTCTAATGTTTTGGGGGTAACAAACAATGGCCTACTTCATTGTCCGAATTATTTATTAATTTACCATATGCGTCTCGAGATTAATTTCATTAGGAGATTCGTAGCACGCTTTTTGAGGCAACATCACGCATGTTTCTCGTAACCAATCAAAACAAAGAATTGAGATCATCAACGACTTATTTAGAATGCCGAAATCGAACTTTGAGTTAACCATTAACTCGGATTGATTTAAAAACTCAAAAATATCGATAGGCTCGAAATCTCACCGGGTTTTGTTTATCTCCACACTTATTCGTTAAGTCGTCAATTTTCGCACAATTTCCATCTTTGAAAAATTTCGGCTTAGTGTAATTGAGATTTAACAATTTGAGACTTCAAATAGAATAAAGGTAATATTTTTGAAAATTTAAATTCCAATTTTTATTTATTTTGAAGAAAAATATTTTTGGTTTTTCAAAATTATTCATATTTTTTTTCAATTTTTAGAGTAAATATTTTTGGGCATTTTGAAAAATTTGCATAGTTTTAGAAACATGCACTTATCACGCGCCTTAACTTACACTTTTACATTGTCCTCAATCAAAAGGACTAAAATCAAAAGAAGATGAAATAATGAGTGCAAGAAATAAAATAAGAAAATAAAGAGAAATGCAAATTTTATTCATTATAGAGGCACGTGTTACAATGATGAAACAAAGAAAGAGATACACACATCCTAATCATGCAAAAAAACAAAAGCTTGACAACATGGGCTTAAGGTGCGGGGGTGGGTACAAGCTACCAGGTGCATTGGGATCATAGGGGTCATAGAAGTATGTAGGGAGAGGAGCGCTCGGACCCACTTAAAGGTGGTAGAGGTAGGCTTGTAGACGCACCATTATATTAGTGTCGCGCTGGTACTCATTCACGAATCCATCAAAACGGGAATCCAGGGAGGTGATACGATTTGCAAGGTCGACATTTTTCGGTGTGTAGTCGGAATCCTCATCTTCTTCATACTCTTCTTCGTCCTCCACATCCATCATTGGAGCATCGTTTCCCTCATCCCCCGCACCCGCATCGGGATCATCATCGATAATAGGACGGTCGGGGTGGGACACCCTTATTTAGCCTTCACTACGGGTGGTAGAAGTACCTCCAATAGGGAGGGGGAGTTGGACTTGATTCTCCGGATCGTCCACCCCAGCATCAATCATAATTTCGAAGATAAGGCGAGTATAGGGGAGAGCTGATTTTCCCCACTCGTCATAGGATGCATAGAGGATGTCCTCATTTGGCGTTCTTGGACGGATTGAAATACTCCCGCACCCTCTTCATCGAGAATGGTTGTGTCGTCGTATTTTCAAGGACGTAAGTTTGATTGGTGGGGGCACGGCATGGTGAGAGAAAGAGAGATAGATATATAGGTGATATGGTGTTAAAGGGAGAGAAAGTGAAATGGAGTAGTGAAAGTGTGAGAGATGGAGGGGTGGAAGGTGAATTTATAGGTGTGTGGGGAGGACTTTTGGTGGGAAATGGGAATAGGTATGGAGGGAGATGAAGGTGGGAGTCAATTTGGACTTGAAAGTGGTAGAGGGAAGTTTTAGAGGGCAATAATTCGTAGGGAAAAGGAATGGAGGGAAAGAGGATAAGAGAATGAATTTCTAAAAGAGGGGGGAAGAATCTGCCAAGACCCCCGAATCGGTTTGCACTGTACCCCGAACCGGTTCACCCTGTGGTTCAGGGGAAGTTGTTGTCCTGGAAAACTTGTTTCTCTCATCTCTCAAAATCTAAGTTTTCTCTCATGCCTCAACACTTGTATACGGCTCCTTAAGATATCCTAGACCCTCGGGTTCATGGAAAATCCTCTACCACGCCCTCGAAATGGGTACAAGCTCTCTCGAAAAGTGTGCTACCTAAATCCCTATCATGAACTATGCTCCCGAACTCGTAACTATACTAACTCATCCACTACTATTGTACACAAGAATTCACCCCATACGCGTCAGGGGTGCGACGACCTCCCATTTTCATCTCAATCTACCCTGTAAATGGGGTCCGATAACCAAATGGTGTCGACTTCTTCAACACATACCTCTAGATATGTCTTTAGGCATTTTCCATTCACCTTGAACGTATTCCCCCTTTAAAATCTTCTAATTCCACAGCTCCGTGAAGGAATACATTCTTCACAACGAACGGGCCAGTCCATCGAGACTGCAACTTTCTCGAAAATAGATGAAGCCGAGAGTTATAGAGAAGAACTTTTTGCCCAGGAATAAACTCTTTGCGTCGAATAATCTTATCATGGGAGAATTTCATCTTGTCTTTGGAAATTTTTGCGCTCTCATATGCGTCCTTGCGTATCTCTTCTAACTCATTTAATTGAAGCTAGCGAGCATCACCGACTTTATCCATGTCATAATTCACCTTCTTAATTTCCCAATACGCCTTGTGCTCTAATTCAACGGGAAGATGGAAAGGTTTTCCATACACAAAAGGGAATGGGTACATGTCGAGTGGGTTTTAATATGCGGTACGATAGGCCCATAGTGAATCATTCAATCGAAGTGACCAATCATTTTGATCGGGGATGTGCTTGATTTCCCAATTTGCTAATTCGGCCTCCCCATTCATTTGTGGGTGATAGGTCATTCCAACCTTTTGAAAAAAGCCATACTTTCCCATCAGCCTCTAAAATGGCTTTTTGCAAAAGTGCTTACCATTATCACTAATTATCGCTTTCGGAGCATCGAAGCGGGAAAGTATGTGTTCCTATAGGAACCTTATCACCACTTTGTTGTCATTTGTCCTGGTAGCTATGGCTTCCACCTATTTAGAAATGTAGTCTACCGCGATAAGGATGTATAGGAAACCAAAAGATGGGAGAAAAGTACCCATGAAGTCAATACCCCAGCAGTCAAAGATCCCAATAATGAGTATCAGGGTTGATGGCATCATGTCTCGTTGGGTAATCTCTCCCATCCTTTGATACCTGTCGCAAGATTCGTAAGCATTGATCACATCCCGAAATATGGTGGGCCAAAAGAAGCCGCTTTGAAAATTCTTAGCGGCTGTCTTTTTCATAAAAAAGTGACCTCCACAAGCTTTCGAATGATAGAATTGGATGACTTTCAGTATCTCTCCATCCGGTAGGCACCGTCGGATGATTTGATCAGCTCAATATTTAAAAAGGAAGGGATCGTCATAGAAAAACATGCGCGACTAAGTAATGAACCTATTCTTATCTTGCGGTGTCCACTCGGGAGGGATGACTCCCGTGACAAGATAATTTACTATATTTGCAAACCAGGGCAAAGAAGAGGTAGCAAAGAGTTGCTCATCCAGAAAATATTTGTCTATGGGTATCGGATCGCTAGGTACGTCGGACGAAAGCCGAGATAGATGATCGGCGATGACGTTTTCTACTCATTTTTATCTCTAATGGAAAGATTAAATTTTCGTAGGAGTAGGATCCACCTAATGAGGTGCGACTTTGTGTCTTTCTATGCAAGGAGGTATTTTAAAGTCGCGTGGTCAGTGAAACAAGTTATGGGTGATCCAATGATATAGGATCGAAATTTGTCTAGAGCAAATACTACGGATAGAAATTACTTCTCCATAGTGGAGTAATTGAGTTGTGGTCCAGTACGAGTTCGGTTAGCATAGTAGATGACATGAGCCTTTTTATCCTTTAGTTGGCCCAAAATATCCCCTATTTCAAAATCACTTGCATCATACATGAGCTCGAATGGTAAGGACCAATTCAGCACTTGCATGATGGGAGCAGAAACAAGCATGATTTTCAACTTTTCAAAAGCACTTTGGCATTCTTCATGCCACTCGAATTGGGTATCATTCATAAGGAGGTTGCTTAAGGGCCTAGCGATGGCGCTAAAGTCCTTAATGAACCTTCGATAAAACCCCGCGTAGCCCGGGAAAGAGCGCACGTCTTTGAGCGATTTTAGTGTGGGTAGATCGTATATGACATCTATCTTAGCTCTATCAACTTCAATCCCTTTGGATGAAACTATATGGCCAAGAACTATTCCCTTAGTGACCATAAAATGGAATTTATCCCAATTTAGCACTAAGTTCTTCTCCACACACCGGGTAAGTACTTTTTCCAGATTTGCCAGACAAAGATCAAAAGAGGTGCCAAAAATGATAAAGTCGTCCATGAACCCTTCAAGTCCTCTCTCAATCATGTCGTTAAATAGACTCAACATGCACCTTTAAAAAATCACGGGTGCCTTACACAAGTCGAATGGCATACGTTTGTAGGCAAATGTACCAAAGGGAAAGTGAAGGTCATTTTTTCCTGGTCAAGTATATCATACCTCAATTTGGTTATATCTGGAGTAACCACCAAGGAAGCAGTAGTAAGGGTGACCCGATACTCTCTCAAGCATCTGATCAATAAATGGCAAGGGGAAGTGGTCATTCCTAGTTCCTGCATTGAGTTGTCGGTAATCAATGAAAATGCGTCACCCATTGGTGGTACATTGGGGAACTAGATCTCCCTTAGCATTTTCAATCACTATCATGCCCGGCTTCTTCAGTACCACTTAAATAGGGCTCATCCACTTACTATCTGAGATTGGGTAGATAATCCTGGCATCTAATAACTTGATGATTTCGATCCTTAGCACTTCTTTCATATTGGGGTTTAACCTTCTTTGCATTTCTCTCAAGGGCTTTACATCCTCCTAGAGGTGGATCTTGTGGGTGCAAATCAAAGAACTTATCCCCTTCAAATAAGCAATACATCAACCAAAAGCACTTTGGCGCTTCCTTAAAATCTTTAATATCTTACCCTCTTGCTCTTCGTCTAGGATAGAGGAGATAACAATAGGAAATGTCTATTCCTTTCCTATATATTCATAATTAACAAGTGAGGGTAGTTTTTTCAATTCTACGGTTGGAAATTTGTCGCTAGACGGAACCATGCATGCCTCCCTTGGCGATAACTCCTCAAATCGAGAAACCCAACTTACATCTCTAGCGTCCTCGTCCGACGCTCTCTCATCCAGTAATTCTCTTAACTCCTTAATTTCCTTCTCAAATTCAGTATACGCCCCCTCACTCTCGCGACTGGACACTAAGCAGGTCCCTAGGGCATCTCCATAATATTTTTCCTCAAAGTACTCCTCTACGATCTCGTTGATTAAGCTTACCGCGTGAAGATCATTTTCTTCCTCTGTATGTTGGGCTATATGGAAGATGTTAGTCTCTAAGATCATATTCCCAAAGGTAAGTTGCATCTTCCTATTTCGAGTATTGATTATTGCGTTAGCCATAGCTAAGAATGGGCTCCCGATAATGATGGGAACATAATTGTTCGAGGTGAAGGAGGGCTCCGTGTCCCAAATGATAAAATCTACCAAAAAGTTGAAAGTGTCAAATTGGAAAATCACGTCCTTAACTACACCTCTTGGGATCTTCACAGTTCAAACCACCAATTAGAGAGTGATATTTGCGGGCTTAAGGTCGCCCAGATCAAGTTTCCTATAGATGGCATAAGGGAGGATATTGACACTTGCTCACAAGTCAAGTAAGGCTTTTCCAATTTTATTTTATCCAATGATGCAAGAAATGATGGGTGCACTGGGATCTTTGAATTTTGGCAGAAGATCATTAAGTAGAATGGAGCTCACGTTCTGTGCTAGAAATACGTTTTTCTTTACCTTCATCCTCCTCTTCACTGTTAACAAGTCCTTGATAACTTTTACATAAGCTGAAATCTGCTTAATGGCATCGAGGAAAGGTAAATTTAACTTTACTTGCTTTAGCACATCTAGTACTTCATCATGGGTATTTGCTTTGTGGTAAGGAACTAGCCTTTGAGGAAACGGTGATGTGGAGGGTGGTTGCACTACTACCTCTGTCTCACTAGTGTATTCTTTATCACTCTCTTTCAAGGGAACATCTTCGGCCTATTTCATGTCAGGCGAAAACACCTTACCTTTGGTTGCGTCGTGTGGACGAGATGATAGATCAACAACTCTCCCACTACGAAGAGTGACCACAGATTGACATTGCTCCTGATGTTCTGTAGAGGTGGAGCTAACACTAGTTTGACCTTCGGAAGGTCTTTGGCTCAGGATAGGAAACTTTCCCTTCTCTTGGATACTCAATGATGATTGCATCTTTGAAATAGTCGCATTTATATCGTTGATCATGCGCTCATGTCTAGCAATCGTTGCATTCTGGGTAGTGATGAATGGGTTTATCGTATCCTCGAGACTTCTCCGCGATGGAGTGATATATGTCCCTGGAGGTGGTGGTGCTTGCACATGTCCCTGCATGTGAGGTGCTTGCTTAAAGTGTGATGATGGGGGAGGGTAAACATGTGAATTAGGATTCATCGCAATATTTTGTTGCCCATAGCTAAAACCAGGGTGGTTTTTCCAAGAAGGGTTATAAGAATTCCCGTACGGTGCACCGAAATTACCCTTAAATACTCCTACACCACTCACTTGATATTTAAGCATAACTTTATAGGCGGGAATGGTATGGCATTCATCTATTTAATGTCCTACCTCACAAATAGCACACACCTTCTCAATGGGGTTCGGGAGGGAGCCAATTTGTCCTCTTGTACATATCTCAAGTACTTCTCGCATTCCTTTCTCAAGTATATCGAGTCGACTGGCCATCATAGTATCCTTTTCTATGTGAAATAGGTCGATCGCCGATGGAGTGGTGGTCGTTTGGAGAGTTCGATTATGAGCACTAGGGTCAGATGTATCCCATGCTTGGGTAGTCTCGACGACATACCTCAGGTGAAGCTTAGCATCATTGGCGCCTAGGTCGACAAAGGGACCATCACACAAGGTTTCAACGAGTTGTTTGGAATTTACATTCAGCCCATTATGTAAGAAGGAAATGATTTGCATTTATCAAATCCATGATGACGGCACGAAGTGATTAACTCATTAAAATGCCCGTAACATCAATCAAATGACTCATTTTTTTATTGTTAAAAGGTTTGAATTTGAGCCTTGATGGAGTTCGTTCGATGTGGAGGAAAGAATTTCTAAGGGAATTCAGATTTTAACTCGTTCCATGATGCAATCGAGTTTGGAGGTAAAGACCATAGCCAGGTCTTAGCCTTGTCCTTTAGCGAGAATGGGAAGAGTTTGAGGTGTATCACATCTTTTGTGCAAATTTGATCACTAAAGGTATCGCACGCCTCCTCAAATTCCCAGATGTGGAGATATGGATTTTCTGAATCCATTCCATGGTAGTTGGGAAGTATCTGGATCATCCCATTCCTAAAGAGAAATTTCCCTGCATTATACGGGAGTAAAATGCATCCCGGAGTGACAGTTCGCCCGGGATATAAGATTTTTCTAAAAGGGCGGTACGGGGCCTCTTCCTCACCTACTGCTATACTACTGTGTTGTGACATGTATCTCTCACTTGATGACTCTGTATCCTCACTTGGTATGCTTGGAGCGTGCTCTGTAGTGTGTCCTAAGAGGGATATCAGAGTGTTACTTGCAATTGAGTGTGGAGGAGTGGGAGGTGGAACCCAGAATTGTGGAACGTTTGGAGTGTGAGGGCTATCGGGGTCGTACTCAACTATCGGGTTTTTGTGAATGTTGGTTGCAGTATTTTGGGGAGTTAGAGTGAGTTCGGGATTTTGCATTAAGTGGATTTTGAGAGATGAAGTATCTTCTTGTGGTTTTTGAATTTTTTTTTATTCGTCAAAGTTTTAGATTAACGGAATCTAACCTACGTCTACATACTTCCCCGCCAACAGTGCCAAAAACTTAACGCGACTAAGAATGTGTCTCTAAAGTGCGTTCTCTCTAGGCTCAAGTGTAATACTGTCGGGTTAGTAATAAACCCGATAAGTCGGTATCATCTCCACAGGGAAATAGGATGAGAAAATTATGATGATGGAAGGACAGACGGTCAACCTAAATTCAACTCTAAGAAAAACGAAAAGACAATTTGTTTGCAATTAATCCTACTAGTAAAAGGAAACTAGATTAAGACTACGGAACTAATTAATTAAGCAAGAATTAACAAGAATGAAGTAATAAGTATGAAGAGAAAAGCAGGTCGGGAATACAATCCCTCAACCCTAGTGTGTTTCTAGTTTAAACTAATCGTAAATTTAAGTGATCAATCAGAACGAGTCTTTAGTCTTAAGCATTACGTATATGAGGTTCAAACCCGCACCATACGTAATCGAAGGACAAGTAAAGCGGTAATGCGATAGCTTCACTCGCACTGCATTCTAAAGCATCTCGATTACCCTAAAGCACGCGAGATTCAAAGATCTACAATGGTTGTGTTCGCTACGCAATACGATCTAATAAATCTTTAATTTTAGAGGATATATTTTATACACATGCAACGCTCACATCGGGTTGAGTTCACGCATCCCAACCCTAAAAAATCTAGTTAGACTTACTGAACCTAACTATGCATAAATTAACTACGTTGCATGTGAAAGAAATCATGATGAAAGTATACTGCAACATGCAAGAACAATAATAGAGATAACGAAAATTGAATTAAAACTAACAAACAAACCCGGAATTAATTTATCTTGAAACACCAAATCAAATCTATGTTCCTAGGGTAATTTCCTACTTTTCTCTCTATCAAAAACTATTCAAAATTGTGTTAGCTAAGTCAATACAAAGGCAATGCACGTTTTAAAAAAGTTTGTAACATAATAGGACTCTTTGGACCAATCAGCATTTGAAGAGAATTTCGCGTCTCAGGCAGTACACCAAATTGGTTCACACCGAGAATCGATTCACCATGTGGTTCAAGAAAACTTGCTCGTTTGACCCTTCTTCTTTTCATTTACAACACTTAGAAAATTTCCATGTTTTCTTCCTTTCTTCTGTGGATTTTTCTTCAACTTCAAGGGGTCATAACTCTTTCAACGTAGCTCGGATTTCAGTGCCGTTTTTTCAAGTGTTATCGTTGTTCCGAGCTATTCAACTTTCCAGTAGTCACCACCTCTGGGATCAGGCTGTAGAATTACAAAAATGCCCTTGAACTTGCCTTCCTAGCCTTTCCTTCCTTGTTTCGATTTCTCTTTCGCACCGCTTGCATACTTTACCCGTAAAACACATAAAAGAAACACAAAACAAGAAATACTTGCCAACAAAGGTTAGTAGCATAATTAAGAGTTAAATCAATATCAATTTCACCGTTCGGGTTCACAAAAGTACCGAAATGAAGGGGATAAATATATGATATTTATCCCCGATCACCTATGTTGCTTGCTATCTGGGGGGAGGTTTCGCGTCATGGACGGTCTTATCACGATGAGCCCAGTGGGGGAATTTTAGACTTGTACCCAAAACATGGGACCTTGGATAAGTGCTCTCTGAGAGTACGACGGTTTCGACGGTTGAATGGGAGCATAGGTATGTGCGTGACCCATTTGGTTAGGGACTATATTAGCCTCCAATATATGTGATTTCGATTTATGTTTTGACAGAGATACAGAACCAACAGTGCTTTATATAGTACGTGATGTACCAGGACATGATAGCAGAGTATCCATGCACCAGGAGGTTTCAGCCTAAGGGTGGAGTTTAGTTATATATATTTAGTGTTGAAAAAAAAAAAAATATATATATATATATATATATTGATGACTTATTCTATTGTGAGCCTTGTAGAAGAAAAAGATAATGATATTTAAGATAACTTGGGGATGTGAGTAATTAACTATAAAATGAGAAATTTATAATCTTTGCATGGATGGGAATAATCCAATAACGTATTATATGGGCGATGTGGGGAAATATTACTAGTCATTTGTCTAGTAGTAAATTTGGTCTCGATAGTCAGGCAGGGTAGCATGACTAGGACGGGTTAAATCTACACGTTAAGTGTGCACATTAGATGAGAGGTGAGCATCTCAAGTGAGAGAACGTATTCCTAACATGTATATAATATTTGTTAATTTTGCATTTAAACACTTACTAAATTTTTAAACTATTTTACTCGGGCTCTGACCCATTTTCTCCAAATCTCCTTTTTTTTGTAAAAAAATTTAGGTGCCCAGCCAGAGGGACACCAGGCTTAACAGGTTCTATATTTTGGCGTGATGCAAAAGCAGTGGAAGTTGTAGGTCCTTGATATTAGACGCCTCAGTACTCCTCATTTCTTCATTTCGAGTATTTATTTCAATCGGATAAGTTGCCAATTTCTATTCTATTGTCATTCAGAGATTTTGAATTCTATTGTGATGTATTAAACTGTGGAGTTAGTTTTATTTTGGATTACTGTATGGATATTTTAGATTGGATTGTATGATTCAGACATATTTACTATTCTATCATTTTTTCACTGTGAGTTTGATACTTAAATGGTGGAGTGTGACATTATTATCTTTTTGGTTTATGTTAATTAAAAAGATAAAATTTGACACCATCTTTTCAAATACTAGGTGGTTGGTAAATATTAAAAAGTTTTCGACGGTGATGCTACAAATGGAACATCTAGATATTCTGTTTTGATTTAATAAAGGCCTGATCACCCCATATTTAATTAAGCGGGGTGTCACACACAATTTGCAAACATGGAACATTCTATACACTATAAACATGTTCACACACTTTAAGAGAATCATAATATTTTGTTGCCCATGAGAGACTACGAGGGATGAATGGGTGCCTAATACCTTCCCATTTTGTAACATAGTCTCGGTACCCATGTATTTTTTCTTTAGCACGTACTAGTAGTATATTTATGCTATTTGTTTAGAGATGGCGACATATTTTGTCTATTTTGAATAAAACAGACTAGCGGCTTTAATCTCGACACACAAACACACGCTCTCTCTCTCTCTCTCTCTCTCTCTCTGATGAAAACCATTTTCATTTTCCTACCTTATCTCATGGGAAGCCTAGGTGATCGATCACCAGTCAACCACTACACACGAGCATGGCATCAAGGTGAGGGGATATGATGGCCACTCTACTGGCGACTTTTATTTTTTGAGGACTAGGCTCTATTTACATGGATTTTATTTTCTTTTTTTTATCTTGATTTTATGCAGGTTTATATGTTCTCTCACTTGTATATTCATATTTCTCTCATGCTTATGTGTTTTACTTCTCATACTCATCCATGTATAAATATTTTCTCCACTATATTTATATTTTCATCTTATGTATATACCATCATTTACATAGCATGGTCCATGTCACTTGTATATAACCGTGATTTATTCACTTGTATATATTCCATGCTTTATTCACTTGTATATACCTTCCATGTTTCCCTTCAATTATCCATGTTTTCATTTTTTATCTCACTCACATATATTCATGTTTCACTCCAATTTCACTTGTACCCATTTTTTATTTCAATTGTATATATCACATGTTTCACATTACTTCCACACTACCTCCATATTATACCACTTGTACATTTTTCTATATTTCTCCCTCCGTGTACATGTATCTATGCTACATTTCACCTATGTATATCCACTTGTTTCATATCTCTTGTACAGTTTTTCATTTTTTACTTCGCTTTTATATATATCTTAACCCACTTTGTCTTTTACGTGCTTCATGTTACTTGTACATGTTCACTTGTTTTACCCCACTTGTGTACCTAGTTCTTTATCACATGTCACTTTTGTATATGCCCATGCTTTACTCCATGCTTAGTAGTTACACATATCCCTCTTAGCAGACATAATACTTTGCATAAAGATACTAATTAAGACTCATTCATTGGTACACTACATTTCACGAGCATTGAGCATTGACCCTATATTTGTCCCTTAATAGGGAGTCACTTCGTGATGGGTTATTGGTTCTATGAGGCACGATTAACATAGTTGATAGACTCTCATCTTCCATTGGACAATTACCCTTGAGATAAATTGAATGGTCCCTCCACATTGGAATTATTGACCGAACTCATGAAGGGGGGTAGATATTAGGAACTCGTTAACGTAAGTCATGTATATCAAAATAGCTCTCAGATGCACTATCACCGCGAGGAATACCATGAGGAAACTCACATATATTTTAATATATACTTGCCCAACTCATCATTAAGACTGATAACCTACAGTGGGATGTTCATGATATGCAAAGAAATTGGGCCTAGATCCTAGATATGCTTGTACCAGATATTATTCCTTTCCCCTATGTCTTGGGACCATAAATGCTCGAAGCTATATAGTTTCCCGAATAATATCAATAGGCTCTGCATGCTCCAATGCCTCTGCGTGTCCCTCCCACTAATGGTCCACCTCATATGCATCTGCCCACATTAAATATTGCTCAATAAGGGGATAACTTGGCCATTCCTAATCTCGCTAATCCTAAAGAGGAAAAACTCAACTGAATGAAGGAGGAACTCAAGATTCTCTCTCAAAAATTTGATCAGGTGAAAGTTTCAAGAAATTATGTGAACTATACTCACAAGTCACATTGTTTGAAGTCTCCATTGATCGAGAAGTTAAAGATGTCTAACATTGAGAAGTTCAGAGGAACTGGACCTCCCATCGTGCATATCCAGAACTATCATCGACCATGAATCTACTACGGGATATAGAAGATATTGTGGCCCTGATGTTTCAACAAACCCTAAAAAAAAGTTATTTCTAATGGTTTTTATCATTAGATGAGTTCTAGATCCGTAATTGGAAAGATGTTTCCAAAGATTTTACGGTTCAATAAAAATACAACAAGGAGTTGAAGGTAATGCGCTGAGACCTTGAGGTACTCAACCATGGACCAGGGTAGTTCGTTAATAGTTCAATAACCCGGTGGAAAGAAAACTGGACACGATAACCAACCGCCCAGATGAAGAGAAATAAGTCTATATAGTAAATAAAAAATGTCTACTACATATTCGAAGTTATGTGGGTAGTCAGTGTTATTCCCAAATTTAGATCCCTTTGGGAGGCTGGGGTTAAAATTGAAGATAATGGTGCTAGACATAAAATAAAACCATAAGGGAAGAACTTAGTTGATAAATTTACCCCTCGAACGTATAACAAGCCCACTATTGTTTCCATCAATAACATATCCTGTCATTCAACCACTTTATGAGCACCAAAAGCCCGTTGTGGTCACCTAAAAAGAGTACGCTACAGGCCATGCTCCTCTATCTAAAGTATAAAAATCCCTTATATATCACATTCTCATCAAGCCAGTGTACCTCATCCACTTCCCGACCTTCTTCCATAGTACTTTAAATATGATGCCCATTATGACTTTCATTAAACTGTTGGGCATACCACTGATCAATATCACCACTTGAAGAATATTGTGCAAACTCTCATTGATTGTGCAAACTCTCATTGATAAGAGAACCATTGCTCCTCTCACAAACCCAAAACTAAATACTACCCAGAACCCTCTTCCAATGCATCAAGATGATGTCAACCATTATTACGGGTGAAGACCATAACTTTCACACTTAACCTAAAATTAAACCCATAAACAATCCCACCTCATCCGTTAGCCCAGAAAAATCCCCAGTTGCTCTCCAAGTCTATCAACCCTTCCTATTACATCCTAGAAATGATCATGAGAAGCCTTATCTTTGACAATAATAGCTTGTATAATCGTTCATACCAAATCATAAATAGAGAGTATGGATCTACCCGTTGTCCTCGAGTAATTAAGAATCTTTGGAATGAAGCTCCCATGAGAACTAATCCTTGAAAAAGAGGATTATGCCAGAATCAATAATCTTTACATGGAAGCTTGAAAGTGGGACCGATAATACCATGATAAGTTTGTATCACAAGAAGAATTTAGCGTGGATGACATTGTTTAGGCCACGGCATAAGAAAGCATTAAGAGTAGAAGGATTTGTGAAGCTCAAATTCTAATAATAACTCAGAAGCCTAAAGGGTACTTAGCCCATTCCCAGCCTAATTTGTTTACAACATGGGAATATATATAATTTGAAACATCCAAAGTTGTTAAGTGCATTTATTTCTCTTGAAATAGATAATTATTTCCACAAGATGGGGAGATGATTCCAATCCTTCAAATGATTCAGATGGTGAATTCGACATCGAAAAACCCAGTCATATTGCATTCCCTTGTAAGGTGATCTCTTTTGAATTTCTTCTATTAGAAATGAACAAAGTTTCTTCTACTCATGAAATAGGATAAGAAATTAATTTCCTCTTCTTCCCCTAACTCTAAATCACACGACACACTAAGGTTGGTGTTATAAAGACCTAATCCTTGCGGCAGAAAGTGAACCCATAGATAAGGGGGAAAGGGTCATTGAAAAAGCACCAATGCCTGATATAACCATTGAACAAAATAAGATCCTCGAGAAATTAAAGAAGACATAGGCGAAGATCACCTTGTGGGTACTTTTCATATCTTCCTAACTTCTAGGAGTTCTCTTATTAAGATGCTCAATCAAGTTACATTTCCTCCTTTTACGTATCTTAAATAAGCTATTCATATAATTGAAACGTTGATAGCCATGAGACTCATCACTTTTACTGATGAGGAAATCCCCAAGTTTGGCCCTGGTCATAACTTTTCTCTTAACATGTCAGTAGATGTCCTATAAAAGACGATCCCATTGGTGCCTATTGAGAATGATTTTGCCTTGAATATATGCCCACTTCAAATATTCTAATGAATGAGGATGCAAGTCAATGATCTTACCCCTAAATCCTCTGTCGTGTGTGCTTATTACAATACCCAACGTAAAGTCATGGGGTTAATTCTACACACACTACGGGATGGTATAATTTTCCCTAGCTGTAAACTTATCAAGCAAAATTTAAGAAAGTTTTAACCAGAATTATCCCTCAAGGTGAAGGATGAAATATTCAAGAAATTGAATGTGAGTTTCATCCGTATGGTCGAATATCCAATTTGGCTTGAAAACATTATCCTTATGCCAAAATTGGGAGGAAATTTTTGCATGTGCATGATTAATTAGAATTTAAATAAAGCATCATCGAAATATAATTACACTTTACCCAGCATCGACATGATCATCGATAATATGACGAATCATGAAGTTAAATCAATCATCTATGGCTTTGCTAGATATATTTAAGTGAAGATGCATCTCGATCATCAAGAGAAGACTATTTTTACCACATCATGGGGAACCTTTTGCTACACTATCGTGACTTTGGGTCTCAAGAATGTCCGGGCTACGTACCAAAGAATAACCAAGACTACTTTTAATAATCTGATTCATAAGGAAGTTGAATTATATGT
This sequence comes from Sambucus nigra, assembly GCA_949130495.1. Classification (NCBI taxonomy): domain Eukaryota; kingdom Viridiplantae; phylum Streptophyta; class Magnoliopsida; order Dipsacales; family Adoxaceae; genus Sambucus; species Sambucus nigra. The sequence goes on from OX422212.1 coordinate 371,830,846, forward strand.
TTATGACACAATCATAAAGTCTAAAACTCAAGAAGATAACATCCCTGCCCGAGAATATTAGTTAAACAGTTGCTACAATACCAAATGTTCTTAAATCCTTAAAAATGCATCTTTAACATTATAAAGGGCTAGATCTTTGGCTTCATGATTAGTGAAGGATGAATCAAAGAAGAAGTTACTAAGCTTAAGGAAATCCTCAAAATGTCATCTCCTAGAACTGAGAAGGAAATGCATAGTTTCTTAGGCAAACTCTAGTACATTAGCAGGTTCATCAATCAGGTCACATCCATTTTTTCACCCATCTTCGAGATCTTCTCAAAGGATTTTACCGATGTTTTGAAAGAGTTGTGTCAAGAAGCTTGACAAAATTAAGCATTACCTTACTCATCTCTTGCTTCTTATGTCGCCATAGCTTGGTCTAACCCTCCACATATACTTAACTGTTAATGACAATTCAGTCGGGGCTATGTTATCCCAATACATTAAGGATTCATGTAAAGATAGAGCAATATACTACGTCAGTCAAAATATGGCAAGGTATGAGGTGAATTACACAGCATTAGAAAAGGCTTATGTTGCCTTTGTTTGGGTCATTTAGAAACTATAACACTACACAATTGTGTTCCCCCATCAAGTTAGTGTCCCGGATGGATCGTATGAAGTACCTACATGAGAGACCTTCCTTGTCAAAAGGCATGGACTGATGGATTATCTTTCTAGCTGAGTTTGACATAACATATGTGACGCAAAAGGCTATTAAAGGAAGGGTCGTCTATGATTACTTAGAAGATCATCCCATATAGGAAGTTGATGTGTGGACTTCTAAATTCCCAAATGAAGATATTCTCTATGCTAATCATGAAGAATTATTGTGGAAAATGTTCTTTGATGGAGTTGTCAAGAAGAAAGGATATGGAATTAGGATACTCTAGATCAAGGATATGGAATTGGGATACTCTAGATAACGCCCAATGATTCTAACAATCCCATCGCCATCAAGTTAGATTTCCCTTGCACGAAAATAGAAAATAATATGAGTCATGCACCATAGGCCTTAAAAATTTTCTTGATGAGAGAATCTAGTACCTCTATGTCTACAGATTCGAAAAGCCAAAGACGAGAAACTCCCTCCCTTACATGCTCATCTTAAAGAGCTCTCTTCCTAATTCAAAGACATAACCTTCTATTACATTTCGCATTCAATGAATAGCTTTGCCAATGCATTGGCAAAAACTAGCTCCCACTATCAACATGCCCAAGGGAATAACAATTTCCCCCTTACAAGTTCAGAAATAATCCAAACTAACTTACTTCTACCATTTCAATCCTACAACCAAAGAATATTCGAACATGGTTGGATTGTGCGATTATGATATTTGGTGTCTCCTCAAACATGGTAGATACCCTCAAGGGGTTGACAAGAAAGATAGTATGACCCTAAGGAAACTCATCCCCATTATGTCATCTCTTATATAACCTTGTTCAAGAGGAACTTCAATGACACTCACTTATAATGCATAGCAAGGGATGACATTTATGAGATTATGTATGAGCGTGAACCCCACATGAATGAATATATGCTTGCTAAGAAGATCATTTGACAAAGAGATTATTATAATGCCATGGTTCAGGACTACGTATCATATGTTAATAGGTGCCTCATGTGCCAACAATTTTCTAATCTCTAGCACTTACCTCCTCGAGAATTATATAACATTACCTCTCCACGAACCTTATCAACTTGGGGCTTCTACATCATTGGTAAAGTGAATCATGATGAATCTAATAGGCATAAATTTATCTTAGTCTCCATTGACTATTTCACTAAATGGTTTGAAGTTGTGTCATACAGGGTATTGAACGCTAAGATGGTGACCAAATTCATTCTAATGAATGCCATCTGCCACTATGGGTTCCCTCAGACGCTTATATAAGATAATGATCTCCATTTTGAAGCTATAGTTACAAAAGTTATCGAAGAGTATAGGATTCATAGACACTGGGCTTCTCCTTATAGATCGTAGATCAATGGAACTGTTGAAGTTGTGAATAAGAGCCTCAAATCTATAATCAGCAAAATGATGAAAAGTTACAAAGACTATGCTAAAAGGATCCCTTACACCTGTAACAACTCGCGTAATTTTGGGCTATTTTAATTAATTTTTGGAAAATGGAGGAAAATAAAGTTTTTGATAAAATTATTTTAATTGCTCAAATATGTTGGTTATTATTTTTAAAGGCGAGAATTTCAAACGGTTTCGAAATTGGAGTTAAAACGGATTTTAAAATGATTTTTAAATGTTTTTAACTCTTGGAGTTGTTTTGACTTCCAACTCTTCATTTCATTGCCTTATTTAAAGGAGTCTTTTGGATTCCAACTCTTCATTTCTTTTCATTATAAAAGGAAGCCATGGGCAAGCCTTTTAACATACTTTTGGCACAAATTTTGGCAGCAAATATATTTTATATTCCTCTTCTTTTTATATATACTTTGGCCCTTGAGATTTGTGAGTTCCAACCTTAGATTAGAAGTCTTCTTGGGGCTATTTTGTTGTAGGTTCTTGGAGGAGATTTTTTAGATCTTCTGTTTTGATCTTGGGGATGTGATTATGATTTCTGGGTAGATCCATAGTTGGTTTCTCATCATGGTTTGAGTTATGGGGTTTTACACAATATGCTCCTTAAATCTCGCGAGTGTCATTCTCTTTGAATTCTTGTTTAATTGAACTCATATTTGAATTGATAAATTCATTGAAATCTGGAAAATAATTGTTGAAATTATTTTGATTCATGTGGTATCATTATATTGTTGATGAGCACGTTGTCATGAGATTTTAATATGGCACGGATGTTGGGCACTCGCCAAAATTCCTGTTTCCCGGGCTATGGCTTGATAAAGCATATACGGATGTGGTGAGGCCTGTTGACCCGGTTACAGTGTTGTTGAGAAATTATAATGACGAAATGCTATTGAGATTTGCATTTTGATTTGAATATTCGTACTCATGTTGCTACGCTTTATTCATCGCTAACATATATTTGTTGAGCATCTTTCTCGTCGTATTGTGTACTTCCCCATATTTTCTTTTAGTGGCAGGTTAGCACGGATTTTGGGGTGCTATGGAGATTGATTTTAGCGAGGATTATTTGGGAAATATTTGTATTATTTTGATGTATAGAGCTATGGAGATTTGTATTTTTATTCGAGTTAGATAGTTGTAATTTTAATTCGAGAGACTTGTTGTAATTGAAGAGATTGAGATTAGTGGATTTATATTATTGTCGGTTTATTTAGATGCTCTATACCTTGTCACTTGTGGATTTGGATTTATTTTATCTCATTAGCGCTCCGTTCGCTCTCCCCGGGCGGGTGGGGCGTTACAACACCCTTTAAGGCTACCTCATGTCCATGAGAATTCCCACTAGGTTACACCCTACTCCATAATCTACAGCATATACGGATTCTTACTTGTCCAACTTGATATTCCTTACCTACTTATCATGCTTGTAGGAGGGAAGTGGTACTGGGGTTTATGAATGTACTAAATCAGGTGAGGCATGAACCACTTCAATGGAAACTAGCTTTAAGGTGTTCGAAGCTTCAAGAGTAGAAAGTAATTAAATCTAACTTTGGTAATATATTGACAATTTTATGATTGAAAGATGAGGAAGACAATGATTGAATATAAACTTTTCAGTAAGAAAAAAAAAAGAATGGACTCACATGAGAGTGATGATTCTTTGAGAGTAAAGATAAAAGAACTTGAAGTACCTACAAGAGAGAAAGGAGAGAATACTTTCTATGTGAGATTAGGCAGAGTAACACGGCTTCAAATAGTGTTCTTCTTTTACCTTGACCAAGTTCTATATTTATAGGTAAATACTAGGGTTAATATGGCACGTGCATGCCAAAAGGGTATTCTTTATGACAATATTTGAGTTGTATTGTTTATCCAATTATAATGTTAGTCGTTTGTCCACTCTAACAGACAACATATGGTGCAACCCAAAGTCAAAAAGTAAATATGTCGGACATAGTGCCAAAAATTATGACTTTGTAATTATTTTCAAATGGTTACATGGTAAACAAACATTTTTAAGAACTTTCGAGCAGCCTCAAGGTCCACTCGCCAATGTTTATACCTTAAAAAACACTTTGTGAGAAGTGCCTTAGCTACTCAGCTATTTTACTAATGGTTAACTGCTTAAGTGTGTGAGTGATCTCTTAGGTCCCTCCTATTTGCATTCTCTCTTTCCTAAGGTATTGAAGTGGTTGGGCCTTAGCTTGCCCAATAAGACTTGCCTCTCAGCCTACAATCCAAAACTCCCAAAGGATCCCAACTAGCCATATCCTCGAGCCCTAATTGCTCGACTAAGGCTTCTTGTTAAGCATTCATGTGTATAAACATAACAATGTTTAGAAAATATTATTTAGTTAAACTTGTTTATAATATTGGCCTTGGGCTACTCGCAGAAAAACCAGTCAATATCTTGGAGCCACTCACGGAGCACTTCCTTACTATTTTACGGCTCCTTGTCTGGCGCCCCCTCGTTGATTTGGACCCACATACATGGAAATCCCTCACAGACTTGAGGTTGCCTATATGGTATTTATTTTCTATTTGGTGGTTGCTCGCATGGCACCCCCTCATTGGCTTGGATCTATGTGGTTGGCACCCCTCGTTAGCTTTGGGTTATTGTCATGCCATTTAATAATTTTCTTACGCTTATTGAAATGGCACCCCCATATTATTTGATGTCCACTCGCTTCCTCCCCCCCACCCCCCACCCCCCACTGGCTTAGGTCCACTCATTTGGCACCCCCTCGTTGGCTTGGGATTGCTTTCACCTTATTTTGACTTATATTATGGTACCCACTTACTTGTCATCCACTCATGCCTAAATTTATTTTTTTACGTGAGGTTGGGAGGGTACCCCTCTACATTATCCCCCTCGTGAAAAATTCTTCGTTTGGGTGGAAAACAAATAGTTTTGTATGAATTCAAAGGGAAATTTTTTAAGAATTCGAGGGGACTTGAAAAGGAATCATTAATTCTATGTGCATATAATTTTAGTATCTCGAGGAGAGACGTGTCTTGTTCGAAACTCCTCTTTTATGATTTGGGAAATGATTATCCACACTTTTGAGCCATCAAGCATACGTGTGCTACACAGTATAAATAATTTTTCCCAAGGGCTTAAAAATTTTACATTCGTCATTTTCCTTATATTTTACAAAGAGGGAGAGAAGAGAGAGAGAGAGAGAGAGAGAGAGAGAGAGAGAGAGAGAGAGAGATTCTTCCTATTTAGAAAAAACCATTTTCCCCCATTTTCATTTTTTCTTTAAATCCTTAGTGCTTCTATGGATTCTTCTTCTCAAAGTTGTGTTTCGAATGAATGAAGTTTTGCTCATATTCTTACCCATTCAAGTCGCAATCACTACCAACACCACCAGTAGATCCACCGCAATCACGTTTTCACTGTCTATCCCCACCGTCTCTGGTGGAGTTGGCCCCTTTATGAGCACTTATCTGCCTTGACCAAGGTGCAAAGGGAATTTATTGAGAACGGGCTGGAAAGAGACTTTTCGATTTACCGCCTCGCTCCATTCTCTGGGAAGGTTGATGACTTTATGCTCTTGATCGAGAAATTTTAGGCTCAGTTTATGGAGAAGATCAATGAGTGGCCTCTCATGGGTTTTATTGAAACTGTTGATACCCCTATGGTCCTCGTTGATTATATCTTAAGAGTTCGAGTAGATAGGGATGACTTCCCCTTTTTAAATATAAACATTAATGTTTCTTGGTCGGGGTTGGGGGAAGATAAGTGGTCCCTATGGGAAGGTTATGTCATTAACGTCCCAACCGATAGTGTTATCATTCACGAGCCAGGATTAACTCGGGAAATCCCTAGCCTAAGGACTTGCACTATCTCCAAGAACACTAGTTCGTACAATGTTTTACTCTCTCGTTGGAGTGTGGATTCCCATACCTTCTTCACCGGCTGAAAATAACTTTCTATCACTTTGGAGGATATCTGTGAGCTGAATGGCTTACCTGTATTAGGGAACCACATTTTTACTAATGTTTATAAGGACTCCCTCGAACAAGATATGTGTTAGGAGCTCCACTAAGCTTTATCTGAATGTTCACGGTATGTTTATCTTACCCAAACTGGGGCAAGAAATCATTCCTTTACCAAATGGCAACATTACTGGTTTAAAGATTTTGAGGCACTGCCCGAGGAAAGGGCCCCAACTAAGGCTCCCAGGAGTCAATATGGTCCAAAACAAAATTCGAGGACCCACTTGGCTTCCTTCTTTGCTACTTTCTTGAGCATATTCCTATTTTCAGAAAGGCCAAATGACTCCCCACGTGATTTTCTCTTCTGCGTGGTTGCTAGACTTGCTCATGGGAGGAGTGCCCCAATTACTGCTCTCACCTTAGGATCCATTTACACTTGGCTAGATCGTACCCACATTGATATGGAGAATTCACACGATCGCTTTAACATGGTAAATGTTGTTAATTATTTCCTACTTATGAGTTTCCTTTTTTAGCGGTTCCTCAATTGGGCCCTTGAGCCTACTCACTTCATAGCCAGTCCGCTCATAGTGCTGGGTGACATAAGAAATCCATAAGCATTCACTTAACTTATTTTATATAGATGAATTTTCCTTTCACTCTTACTAAAAATGTGTGGGTAGTATATTCTCTTAGTGTTTTCACTCTACCTCTAGTGGAACCTTCTTTTCACCAGCCGACACTGAGTTTGTGAGTGGTTGAACTCATATCTATGTGATGGCTTTCTTCCTCCCATTTATCTTACCTTCCTTGACATATCTTGGACAAAGAGTTGAATTTTATCACTTCGAGAGGGTTATAAGACAATTTGGGTATGACTAAGGCACATATACCCCAGATTTTACCACTAGACTCTCACCATCAGACATATAATCAGAAGCCTTTTCTAACTTTACCTCTTAAGGGATGGTAGAAGGAACTGCTAACTTTTGGAATTTCCAGATACCCGCTCGTGATTATCTTTCTTCTTTCAGCAGCTCATGGTTTCATTTGTGGCAGTGGTAAATTTTGTTAATAAAGAAATGTATTCAACATGCCCCACGTGAATCTTTTATCAAGCGCATCCCCTCTCATCATAAAAATTTGAAAAATGCACTCAAAAGGAGGTTGGACATCACATCCAAGTGGGGGGGCACCACCCAAGCAGGTAGTTCCCATTATTTTGAATCCTCACCATGTGGGGAGTATATACTCAAATATCCCAGAAGCCAAACCTAAATAATCAAATGGGAAAGCAAAGGGAAAAGATAAGGCCAAAGTCCCATCAAAGAGGAAGAATCCTGATACCGACGTCTCCAATTTGGTCCCTGCTCAAGTTAAAGGATAGCTTCCCCTCCCTCGCCAGTTAAAAATCGAACGGCCAGGTAGAAGAATGAATCTAAGACCAATGGCCCCTCTAATGTGGAAGGTAATGTTCAGAAACTGTCACTTTGGGTATTGAGGAAACATTCCAAACTGTTTGTGAGTAGGGTATGAGACCCTCGAAGCCACTCTTTCTCACCCTCTTCTCCACTATTTTCTCCCTCAATGAAAGCCACTCTGGTTAATCCTCTTTTACTTTGTAAAAATATAAGTAATGGACTTATGGGTTCTTTATCCTCACCCTGTTCATCTAAAGAGGAACTTGTTGATTATATAAGCACTCCTTCTTATGTCTTCAAATGACATTGGATTACTTCGTCTCAACAAAGATCACTCACCCGATCCTTATCCTTTTTTGTCATCCATGAGAGGATCAGAGATGGACTTGGAGCCCTCCATCAGTGATCCTGATGATACCATAATTTACTCAGCATCCCCTATTATCCCTACCACTAAGGCTTTGCCTTATGGTAAGCTCGCCATGATGACCCTATACGTTTCTAGTTCATCGCTTGCTCTTTTTCTTTATCATATATACATGTTATACTTTGTATGGTATAAGTAACGTGTCTCATTTACTGAGAAGGCTTCTTCTACTATGATGAGTGGCTATGGATAAATAAGAGTGTCTCCTTCTTCCTTTCTCCCATTGTTCCTCGAGCTCCCTTCCAGTTTAAGAGGAATTCTATGTTGGTGTCTTCCTTGAGCTTCTCCCGAGAGGTTTGGACATGGAACTATTAAGTGCACTTCATTTGTTTTTGTTGAATTTTTGACCTTCCATACTTATGAATTTCTTTTTTGGTCGCTTCCCACCATTTTTCCTACCACCGTGAGCAGTTCTTAAGTGACTTCTCGCCTTTTTCAAGTATTTAATACTTTAGAAAGAAATTTTATCAAGTCACTATTTGTGTTCCCTATTGACTTATATATTTCTTTTTTTGGATAGGTGTCTGTGGCCCCTCTCACACCAATTTTCAGGTCACTCACTCCTTCTCCAGTGAGAAGATCTTTGGCCCAGCCCCTAGTCCCACTGTGTCCACTTTTGTAGAGGTACCGCTCGAGCAATTCTTTTTTTTACAATACTTGTCACGTAAGCGTAAAATGTCAACTTACTTATTCCAAGGACCCCTCCCGAGAAGTCCTTTTACCCCTGGGGGTGTACCACTTCCAACGGGGCCAGTTATTCCTATGTTATCTCCCTATGGGAGGATACCAATCCCCAGACTGTGTCTACCCTTTGATAATAGGCCCCACGTCTAGGCTCTTACCTCTCTGCCCATGTTCAGCGTTGTTAGAGTGAGGCAATTTTTCACATTACTTGTTCGGCACAAGTAAATAATTTACATAATTATGTTATAATTTTTTTTGTAACCCTTTTTTATTAGCAAACTCTTTGCTAACATGTAAGTGTGAGCATCCCTCCACCTTATGTTGTGGATTTGAATGCTTCTCCTTCTACAGAGGTTTAGATACTTGAGCTAACACATCTTTACACTTTGTTTCGAAACTTACAATTTTTTTCCATGTGCTCAAACTGCTACTCATTCTATCTTCTTTTAAATTTGAGTGAGCACCGCTAGTGCTTCCTCGCCTATTGCATCCCCGACCAATACTGCTGCAAGCATGATTGTGAGTGCTCAGGTATTATCCTCTCATACTTAGCCTTTCCAACCTTACTGTCACTGTGCAAGTGTTCTTATGCTATTTTCTTTGCTTTTATTTCCAGATTAACACTATAGGTGTTCCTTCAAATGCGGAGCCCTATATGAGTGCCTCCATGATCATTTCTGAGGTATCATTCCATCATACTGTAATACTTAGTATTTTTACGGCCTTTAATCATGGGATTAATTAAATTTAATTGGGATAAATTAATTTAATATTAATTCGAATTTTAAAATAAATATTTACTAGCGTGATGAGAGTTAGTAATTATATGTTTAATATTACTAGATGAGTACAGTAATATATGAGATCGAATTTATTAAAATTATCGCGAGTGAATAATATGACAATCATAGAAATTAAATCGGGACACGCATGTGTCGTGTCAGAACTAAATTAAAGGAATAAAAAGTAATTTTATTATAAATCTCTCTTATAGTCATTTTGAGTGAGCCAACGTGTCCGGAAGGGTCTAGATATTCAGAAAAGTGTAACCGGGGATTTAGTTTGAGTCTCGGGACGTTTTTAGGCCTAACTGGCAACCCGGGAGAGCATTTTGGTAATTACCCATTTGAGGCCTTAATTAATGACAAAAATAGAGAGTTTATATCTGTGGGAAGAGAGAGTCCTCGAGGGTTAGAAATTCTAGAGCTGCCGAGGGGCTAAGGAAGGGAGAAGAGAGAAGGCTTATAAGGGAGATAACCACCTACCCAACACTATCTTCGCCAATTCCACCACCAACGTGTAGATCGGGGAACAAGGAACGAAACCATACCCATCATCATCATCGATTCAGACTTCTATTTCTAAGGCAAGTATCTATCGTGTTGTTATTAAGTTGATATCACCTCCATACTAGTGTAGGAGAAAATTATTTATGTTTCCATGAAAAATTAAATGATGCCTGGGAAACTTATGGTGTATTTCATAATAGACATCATGTTAGGACTATCCCCTGGTTGTATGTAGATTGGGGAACACGAAATTGGATGCCAAGTAGAGATAAGAATCTGAAAATCAATGGAATTCTTGTGAAATAAAATAAACAAGGGTTAAAGGATGTAACACCCCGCCCGCCTGGGGAGAGCGAACGGAGCGCCACTATCGATAAAATTAAACTAATCCATAATCACAAGGTATAGAGCACCTAAATCCCACAACAACAAAAGAGAAACTACAAATCTCAATTTCTTCAAATAAATACCAAGTCTCTCGAATTACATACAACAACTAACTCGAAAATAAAATATAAATCTCCAATGCTCTATCCAACAAAATAAATAATACAAATCTTCCAAAAATATTATTCCCAAAATAATCCACGCTAAAATAATCCCAATTGGTCCATAGCGTCCCAATCCACGCTAACCTGCCACTAAAAGAAAATATGGGGAAGTACACAATACGACAAGAAAGATGCTCAACAATTATATTAACGATGAACAAAGCGTAACAACACGAGTACGAATATTCAATCAAGATGCAAATCTCAAAGCATTTATCAATATAATTTCTCAACAACACTTTAACCGGGTCACCAGGCCTCACCACATCCGTATATGCTTTATCAAGCCATAGCCCGGGAAACAGGAATTTTGGCGGGTGCCCAACATCCGTGCCATATTAAAATCTCGTGAGAACGTGCTCATCAACAATATAATGATATCACATGAATCAAAATAATTTCAACAATTATTTTCCAGATTTAAATGAATTTAACAATTCAAATATGAGTTCAATTAATAAGAATTCAAAGAGAATGACACTCGCGAGATTTAAGGAGCATATTGTGTAAAACCCCATACCTCAAACCATGATGAGAAACTAATGATCACATCCTCAATATCAACACAAAAGATCTACAAAATCTCCTCCAAGAACTTCCAACAAAAATAGCCCCAAGAACACCTCTAATCTAAGGTTGGAACTCACAAATCTCAAGGGCCAATGTGTAATTAAAAAGAAGAGGAATATAAAATATATTTGCTGCCAAAATTTATGCCAGAAGTAGGTTAAAAGGCTTGCCCACGACTTCCTTTTACAATGCAAAGAAATGAAGAGTTGGAATCCAAAATACTCCTTTAAATAAGGCAAAGAAATGAAGAGTTGGAAGTCAAAGCAACTCCAAGAGTTAAAAACATTTAAAAATTATTTTAAATACCATTTTAACTCTGTTTTTGAAACCTTTTGAAATTCTCGCCTTTAAAAACAATAACCAACATATTTGAGCAATAAAAATAATTTTATCAAAAACTTTATTTTCCTCCATTTTCCAAAAATTAATTAAAATAGTCCAAAATTACGCGGGTTGTTACAAAGGATAAATTCTTGAATTAATTCTTTTGATGGCGAATCTTATTGAATTAATGGAAGTTTTACGTTAAAAATCGTCTATAAGTGTTTATATAATGTTCTTAATGGTTGGTTGGGAGTTTGGGACCTGTTAATGGTGATTTGGAGAAGTTAAATGGAAGAAACCCGTAGGTAGAGAATTGCAGAATCTGGGCAAGAACTGATCGATCTATCGATCGACTCAAGAATATTGATCGATCAATTGGATCGATCGATGGACCCCCTTTCATCGATCGATTGACTCCTCCTAGAAATCTGAACTTTTTCTCATTTTAAATGTTAATCCAATACCGATATGTAATAACCTTTGGACGTAATTTATATATGTCATAATGGGACATGGGAAGGACAAGTAGGCTATAAGTTGGGTCCGGGTAATGCGACTTTATATGAAATTTAACTGTGGGACTTCGAGGGGTGTAAATTGGAATGGAAACCGTGTGTACGTTAAATTAAGTTTTGTGAGAATCAATAAGGTCTTAGACTAGTAGCGTAGTGAGTGTACTCCTACTTATTTTATACTTTATCAAGATAAAACACTTCGAGAAACGAGAAGTACTTAGAACGCGGCAGTAACTGAGATTAAAAAGGAAGGGTTTAATTATACACATGACTCGGGCGTTATGTGCCACGTACGATTAGAATATTATTATTATGGGTCATGGGCGTACCTAAATGAACAATGTGAATATATATATATATAACTGTGTGCATGTATATATGTATATATGTAATATGTGAATGTATGTGTATAATCATACCCACGCTACTTGCTATCACGAGGGTTTCAACTCCGGTACGGTCTTATCTTGATTGGACCTTTATCGGGGATATTGACTCGTACCCTCTAATGTAGTGTCCTTAGTATAGGGTATCCGATAACGATAGTCAGATGGTCCTAAGAGACGTGAGGGTATGTACTGACTTGGAACTATGCTTCGCCTCCAATGTGTGTGTTTTATCCTAATATGGTTAGAGAGTGGATCCGAACTATTATTTCCCATATTGTAAGAGAGGTACAGAGACTGGATAGCAGAGTATGCTAGCACCATTGATTTATGTGGGGTGCTCTATTGTATATATATTGTGTGTGAGAAATATATGTACCGGTGATTCTTCTACTGTGTGTGTGAGTAGATAAAATTTAATAAGTGCTCTTAAATAAATTAAGTGCCTGTAATTCCAAATTAGTATTGAGATATACTTAACTGACTTGATTAATTCATAAGAAAGGCTATTTTATATAAATCATTGACACGAGTTAATTTTATGAGTCAGTATAGTATTACATTAGGCGTGCACACTAGGTGAGAGGTGGGAATTCTCAAGTGAGTGTCGAGATACTAACATGGTTGTAATATCAAGTGGTACGCATTTTAAATACCTGCTAAACTATTTTTAAAGTTATTTTACACTTGGGCTCTGACCCGTTTTCTGTTATCTTTTCTTCCTTTTGTATATATATATGATTAATTCATAAGAAAAGTTATTTTATATAAATCATAGCCATACAGTCATACTGATCAAGGATTGATGAGAGGAGTATTGGGTTAGACTAGTGCCACAAGTTAATTTTATGATTCAGTATAGTAGTACGTTAGGCGTGCACACTAGGTAAGAGGTGAGAATTCTCAAGTGAGTGTCGAGGTACTAATATGGTTGTAATATCAAATGGTACGCATTTTAAATACTTGCTAAACTATTTTTAAAGTTGTTTTACACTCGGGCTCTGACCCGTTTTCCGTTATCTTTTCTTCCTCTTGTGTGTGTGTGTGTGTGTGTGTGTGTGTGTGTGTGTGTGTGTGTGTGTGTGTATATATTACAGCTTACCAGCCACAGGGGCGTCAGGCCTAGATCTTTGGACCATTGGCGTGCTGCAGCTAGTGTGGGAGTTGCAGGCCCTTGCAATAAACGATTTCATCCCTGTCTTCTCATTTTCCTATTCAGTCATTTCTAGTTAGGTCATGTGTCTCCCATTTTCATATTTCTTTTAGTTAAGAGAGAGATTTGTACTCTTTATTATTTTAGCATTCAGCTATTGTTGGGATTATTATACTTATTACTTTGTCCTGCGTTTGGGATTTATTATTTGGATTGGTTTATCTAGCTTGGTTATTTCATTCAGATGGCTTGGTTTTAATATTATCGTTTGTATTCATGAAACTGGTTTTATATTAAATAATAACAATCTGACTTAAATTATAAAATATAATGTTTTGACACTTAGCTTGATTATTTATTAGGTGATTAATAAAGAAAATTGTTTTACGACAGTGATGCTAAGAATGAACTAATCGGACACTTTCAATTAATTTAATAAAGTGATGATCACCCGGCATTTAATTAGGCGGGGTGTCACAGGTGGTATCAGAGCATCACGTTCTAGTTTCCTTAGGATTTGTGCGGCTTATTATGCTTCCAGCGTTTCTTTGTTTGATATAGATCCCTTATGTTTAGGATTGTTGATTTCTATGGTGAGATTTTGTTCTACTGCTATAACGTATATATGTTAGTGAATCTTATTTACATTCGGGCGTGTATGAACAATGAAGTATGACAGGCGAGGGCCGTTGGGCGGATAGCGGGAGGCAGGGCTTAGTTGACATTATAGAGTATATTTAAGGATGATGACCGTTGTCGAGGTCACCCCTATTATGGCACGAGAAGCCAGAACTGTAAAGACGGCTAGGGCGCAGCATATGATTTACAAGTGCTGCTATAGTTAAAAGTGGTGCCAAATTAGACTCACCTAACATGGTAGGACTGGGAGAGAGTCAGAAGATGCATTGAGGAGAACCATCCATGGAAGATCTAGAAATGCGAGAATTGTGTGTGTTAACTAGTGAAGGTAAAATATCCAATGCCTTGGGAATATGGCGGAGTGTGGTTAACAGAAAGTGAAAATTTTAGGTAAAATTTTCTCTTGACTCGTCAGAGAAAAGTTATAATGGTAGGAGTCAACCACCACATTTAGAAGTGGAATGTTGTGTCAATAAAAGAATATTAGGTACGGTTTACAGTTTGACCGCCAGTTCCTTCACCAGATGTTCAGATTAAGATGTGAATGTTGTTCTGAACTCATCACAGGAGGGCTGGACAGAGGTCCATGTGTGAAAATGAATTTTATTATTTAGCGAATCTTGTGCGGGACGAAGTAGATACAAATGAAGCAGAGGATTTCAAATGGGAAATCGACTCCTAAGGAAAGTTGATAACCCTTAAAGGGAATTCTATTGGGCAGTCGATCCATGTGGTGACAATGTCACGCATTGTTCATAGAGATGTTAAAGCTTCTCTGTGAAGGGAGCTAAAGGAATCAAAAGATTCAGTTGGGGAGTAAGACTGAATGAAATGCAGTTAGCAAAACGCCGCAAGGGGGAGACCCATCAGGGGAACCATTTAAATGATTCGGGCAGCTGAATTCTTACACAACGATGGTGAATTCAGTAAGAGCTGTCGAAACCAGTAGTGTGTTCCTTAGGTCCAACAAAGCTAAGGGAACAACGGGGCTAGCCATCAGGAATTAAGCCTACCAAAGTCCGAGAGGAGGACAACCCTAATATGGTTAGTATGACCGGTGATAAGTGGATTATTCATAAAAATATTTTGTGGAGAACGAAATCACATGCATTAATGTTTCCCGAAGAGAGTAAAGGGACAAGATTAGGGTGACTAGTAAAGGACAGTGATTAAAGTAGTTTTTATTTTGGTTCGGACAGGCGTTTTATGTCCAAAAACCATTTGAACAGCCATGGAAATTGGCAAGGTAGATGTATGAGTTTTACCCTTGGAGGATGAGGCGTGCTTTACGTGACACAAGCGAGTCAATGTATTTTGATTATTTTTAGATTTTCACGTGAGACGAGGTTAATGCGTATATCGATAATGTTATTATTATGTGAATGTTATCCCTGGAATAGGGGGATTATCTTTAGTGTTATCCACGGAGGATGAATGGATGTATTGATATTGGTATACACCTTATTGAGATTACTCGTTTTAATGATGTGTTATACAAGTATGATATTATATTGATTATGGTTTTATAGTAATAAGTAGACTGATAGTGGGCGGGTATCGTAAGTCTATCGGGGTTGCTGCCCTTGTGCGGGATGTTTTGTTCTGGCGAAGCCTCACCTACGAGAGGGTCGGGCTCGGATTTATATCATATATTATATAGACTTCGAAGGGTATAGTGTTATAGAATTGTTTAATCCAGAATGTGTAGGAACTTGAATATCATGATTCGGTGTGTTGGGTTTACTCTTGAGCGAAAATATTTCACTCATTATTATGTTTAGCGCTCAGGACTTGGTGATAAGAAGAGTGCATTGTTATATCTATCCTTTAGAGACATGGGAGTTAAGACTTACATTCATATGTTTGGGGATAAGATTTTTAGTGTCCTAATTGTTTGTGTATGAGGTTTATGGAATGTGATTACCACTAATACTGAGCGATAGTGCAATTTGCGAAAAGTTATTTGTTTAAGTGTAATTACGGGATGAGATGTATCATTTTTAATAAGAGACGGAATATACGGGTAAATGTCACGGATGGAGGGCCTAACGAATTTCGATAACCGACAATGCTTGGTAGTAGTGTATCGGGGGGGTTCCTTATTTGGATTTCTCTTTGTGAGACATCCCAACGCATGAAACTTATTGTAAGGGTGGAAGTAGAGAGATGTTTGGTCATTAGTCCATGAGTCTGGTACCTCGATAATTATAGGAGAAGGTAGTTATAACTCTAAGTTCGAAGTTAAATTATGATTTAAGGCCAGTGGAGCCGGTTGTGTGGTAAGGAAGCATTGAAAATTTTGTTTTATCACCGCGAGTTGAAGGGTGGAATGATGATAAGGAGGATTTAAAATTTTGAATTCTGGGGTGATTTGGAATACCCATGTGTTATAGCCGCGTTGTGAATACAAGGCAATAAAAATTGAGTGTTATGTGTGAAGCGTATATGGTGTGCTAGTATGCACGATTTATAGGGTGCGTGGGCATCCCAGTTAAATGGATGAGGGAATAAATGTGTGAAATATATGCCTGAGGGACTAATATAATGAATTAGAGATGGTAAAGTGGATTAAGCATCATGCGAGAAGGAAGATAATCCATATATACGCGTGCAATCAGAGTAGCACACCCGGATTTGGTCAAAAGGATGTATGAAGCTATTTAAAAAGGGGGTATTCCTTGATAAGGGTAAAATTTAATTGTTATGGAAAAAACTTGGAGCGTAGTTTACCTAGTCAAATGTTGAGAAAAACTTGCATGTAGATAGAATGATGATGTTAGTCAGGTTTAAAAAGTCCAGAAGTGCACATCGTGGAGAAAAGTGCACGGGTTGAAACTTTTGGTATACGCCAAGGAAAGAATGGGAGTATTAAGTATCACTTAATGTGAGACATTACAAGTGGAAGACAATTTTGAGCTGGACATAGTGAGTAGTCTCCGCGAGCACCACTCATAGAAACAAACCGGTTGGATCAAGAGGATCAGCTAGAGAATTTTGTAGCAAGTCGAAGATTCCTTTAAATGAAGAGGGCAGTCAATTTGGTAAATTTCTTTGATGAGTTGCTAACCTCAAGATAAGGTCACGAGTTCCTTCGGATATGTGGAACAAGATGACCTAAAAGAAAGTAATTGTTATTCTTTTGGATGATTTACACAATTAGACGGTTTGCCGCAGTCTTTCTTTAAAAAGAAAGAACACGCTAGTAAGTGGTCAGGCCTAGTATTGTTCTGAACTAGGATGAGATTCTTGAGCCTCACCTTCAATATAGGATTTAAGGAAGTAGTGGGGATGATGTTTCATTTTGAGCAGGTCGTGTCACTTATAGCCCTCGGAGTAGATGAAAGGTGATAAATGACTAGTGGAGTTGTATGAATATCATTTCGGACTCATTGTGGTCATTTATTTTCGCAATAATTGTAGGTGGTAAGTGAAGTATAGTACGGTACTTGGGAGATGATATTACCAAATCATAGAGCTGTGTGTAAGAACTCATACCTGTTTATTGCGGATAAATTTCTTATTGAGGTCTTGTGTAGAAGAACCTTAACTATTCTCCCTCCGGTTGTTTAGAGATAAGCGGATAATCAGAATTTTTTATTGGTCGAGTTAGAGTACGATGACTATAGTGGAATTACCAAAGACTGTTTTAGGTGGATTTTGAGTTACGTCATCAAAAATCGAGATTCGAAGAACTGACAAGAGTGGTCAGGTGATCATATGGTTCCTCCCAGGATGGGAGTTTTGTGTTCAGTTAAATACGAGTAGTTGATACGTAGTGACTTGCGGCCTCCCAATAATATTCAGACAATGGGGGCCAATGACGTATAGGCTCCTCTTATTCCAATGTCAAAGAATAGGAACACAATGTGAAGTGTTTATTATTAAGGTGTGGCCCTATAACTGATAGGGTGTTAAGAGTGTTAAACAATCTTGCAGTGAGGCGAGGGCTATAGTGATTGAGCGCCTTACTCTGAAGTTAGTTTTACGTATTGATAAAGTATCCAGAATCATTTTACTAGCTAGGCCTTACTTTTTGAATTTCGGGACGAAATTCCGTTATTAGGGGGAAGTATGTAATACCCTGTATTTTTATGGACTTTAATCATGGAATTAATTAAATTTAATTGGGATAAATTGATTTAATATTATTTTGGATTCTAAAATAAATATTTACTAGCATGAAGAGAGTTAGTAATTATATGTTGAATATTATAAGATGAGTAAAGTAATATATGAGATTGAATTTATTAAAATTGTCGCGAGTGAAAAACACGACAATCATAGAAATTAAGTCGGGATGCGCATGTGTCGTGTCGGAACTAAATTAATGGAATAAAAAGTACTTTTATTATAAATCACATGTATGGTCACTTCTAGTGTGCCAACGTGATCGGAAGGGTCGAGATAGTCAGAAAAGTGTACACGAGGGTTTAGTTTGGGTCTCGGGACGTTTTTAGGCCTAACCGGCAACCCAGGAGGGCATTTCGATAATTAACCATTTTAGGCCTTAATTAATGATGAAAATATAGAGTTTATATCTATGGGAAGAGAGAGTCCTCGAGGGTTAAAACCTCCAGAGCAGCAGAGGGGATAAGGAAGGGAGAATAGAGAAGGCTTCCAAGGGAGAGAACCACCAACCCAACACCATTTTCACCAATTCCACCACCAACGCGTAGATCGGGGAGTGAGGAACAAAGCCATACCCATCATCATCAATGATTCAGACTTCCATTTCTAAGGCAAGTATTTATCTTGTTGTTATTTAGTTGATATCACCTCTATGCTAGTGTAGGAGAAAATTATTTATGTTTTCACGAAAAATTAAATGATGCCTGAGAAAATTATGGTGTATTTCATAATAGACATCATGTTAGGATGATCCCCTTTTTTATGTTGACTGGTTAACACGAAATTGGATGCCCATTAGATATAGGAATCTGAAAATCAATACAATTCTTGTGAAATAAAATAAACTAGGGTTAAAGGATAAATTCTTGAATTAATTCGTTTGATGGCGGTTCTTATTGAAATAATGGAAGTTTTACATTAGAAATCATCTATAAGTGTGTATATAATGTTCTTAATGGTTGGTTGGGAGTTTGGGACTTGTTAATGGTGATTTTGAGAAGTTAAATGGAAGAAACTCGTAGGTAGAGAATTATAGAATCTGGGCAAGAACTGATCGATCAATCGATCGACTCAAGAATGTCGATCGATCAACTGGATCGATCGATCGACCCCCTTTCATCGATCGATCTACTTCTCCTGGACATGGGAATTTTTCCTCCTTTTAAAGGTTCATCCAATCCCGATGTGTAAGAACCTTTGGACATAATTTATAAATGTCATAATGGGACATGGGAAGGACTAATAGCGTATAAGTAGGGTTCGGGTAATGCGACTTTATATGAGATTTAACTGTGGGAGTTTGAGGGGTGTAAATTGCAATGGAAACCATGTGTACGTTAAATTAAGTTTTGTGATGATTAAGAAGGACTTAGACTAGTAGGGTAGTGAGTGTACTCCTACTGATATAATACTTAATCAAGATGAAACACTTCGATAGACGAGAAGTACTTGGAATGTGGCGGTAACTGAGATTAAAAAGGAAGGGTTTAATTATACGTAGGACTCGGGCGTTATGTGCCATATATGATTAGAATATTATTATTATGGGCCATGGGCATACCTAAATGAACAATGTGAATATATATATATATATATATATATATATATATATATATATATATATATATATATTACAGGTGCCCAGCCACAAGGGCGTCAGGCCTAGATCTTTGGACCATTGACGTGCTGCAACTAGTGTGGGAGTTGCAGGCCCTTGCAGTAGACGATTTCATCCTTTTCTTCTCATTCTCCTATTCAGTCATTTCTAGTTAGGGCATGTGTCTCCCATTTCCATATTTCTTTTAGTTCAAAGAGAGATTTGTACTCTTTATTATTTCATCATTCAGCTATTGTTGAGATTATTATACTTATTTCTTTGTCTTGCGATTGGAATTTATTATTTAGATTAGTCTATCTAGCTTGGTTATTTCATTAAGATGGCTTGGTTTTAATATTATCGTTTGTATTCATGAAAATGGTTTTATATTAAATAATAACAATCTGACTTAAATTATAAAATATAATGTTTTGACACTTAGCTTGATTATTTATTAGGTGATTAATAAAGACGATTGTTTTATGAAAGTGATGCTAAGAATGAACCAAGCAGACACTTTGAATTAATTTAATAAAGGATTGATCACCCTTTATTTAATTAGGCGGGGTGTCACACATACCTGATTCCTTTTTTACTTTCTTTTACTATGCAAGCGTCCTAACATCATTTTCCTTTTTCCTTATTTTCAGGTTAGTGATGCCAGTGTTCATTTGCCTGTGGAATTTTCTATGAGCATTATTACTGGTGCTCCCCAGGGATTATTCTAGAATCCATAATTCTTTTATAACATAGTCTTTCTGTATAAGCGCTCAAATAACACTTACACATTTCCTTATTTTCAGGTCAGGGATACGAGCATTCTCATGTCTAAGGAACTTTCTATGAGCACGGAGGCAAATGCTCCTCAGGTATTATTCTATCATAGATGAAATCTCTGTTAACTTGCTTTTATTGTGAAAGTTCTCAAATGACACTTATCCGTTTATTTATTTTCAGTCTAGCATCACGAGCGCATTCCTCTACCTGCGAAACTTTCTGTAAGTGTCACCGCGAGCACTCCTCAAGCATTATACTGTCATACCCAATTTTTCATACTTTACTTTTACTGCGTAAGTGCTCGAGTGACCATTCCCCCTTTCTTTGTTTTCAGATTGGTGTCACGAGTGCTCCCATATATGTGGAGCCTATGGCTACCCAGAGGGAGCAGTGCCATATTTTAGTAGCATGCTGACTCCCATCGGCTTATGAGTAAGTGTATTTTTTCTCTTTTTTAGTTTATAGTAATTTTCTTTTTTCTCTTTTTTTAGTTTATTACACTTGGCATCATTTCTGAATTATACTTTTTACCCACTTTCTTCTTTTTCTCCCTATTATTTATTTTCAGGAGGAGACAGGTGGTGTTAAAAAGGCAGAGGCAAGGGGTGATGATTATGAGGTCACATGACCTGACGGTGATCAATCTTGTGAGGAATCCCCACCCTCTGAGGATACTTCACTGGACACTAGAGTTAACGATATAGAGATGAGTGATCCTGACACCTACTTGAGGGATATGTGGCACGAGCACTGTCCTAATAGGTTTAGATCAACGAACCTCATCACTCTAGATTTAATTTTTTAGCACCACCCCGTGACCTTCATAGTCAGGATTCTATTCAATGGTGATAATCAGACCATCCACAACCTGAAAGAACTTTCCAGTCATGTTCATGAGTTTACCTCCACTCGTCCAGCTGAAGCTACTAGCGAGAATGCTAGTCTTTTTTTAGCCACCATCAAGGACTTGGAGAACTGCTATCACTTCAAGCATGATTGGCTCGATACTTCTACTCGCCACCTCAGTTTCCCAAATTCTAGGAGACTTGTATGATCCAAATCTTATGATATGTCTAAGGCCGAGTGACACCGTTCAACATTGATGGCATCCGTGGAAATGTTAAGTCACTGGAGACCAAGTTCCCTAAGATTTTATCTAGTGACGTAGAGGAGGTTGTTCGAGTATCTAGGCTAGAAGGAGATCTAGTTCAAGAGGTTGGACCCTTATTTGAAGGTTTTTATTCATAGTAGAATCTTTTGTATTTGTTGTCCAGTTGACTTTTGTAAACTATTTCATAGATTTTGTTTGTAGTGACTAGGTCTTCTATATTTTGAGCAAGTTGTTTATATGAATGAGAAATAGTTATCCCATTTTTATTATTCCATGCTTGCCTTCCATGATTGAATTTTTCTATTATCGACTTGTTTTACTCATATGATATGGACTACCCCTCATTCTAGGACGTGTCCACTCGTGGACTGATATTTCTCCCCTTTGTTGTGGGAGTGCCTACTCACAACCTGGCGAGTAATGTATGTAACTTTTCCATAGTCTGAGGAATACTTGCCTTATATTTCCTTTATTTTTAGAAAATTGGACTTGAGGTCAATCTCTTTTTTTTTTGAACATGTAATCTATTTTGGGAGTTTAAACCTTAAAAAATTTTGTAAGAAAAGGTTCTTTTATCATCATACTTTGTCCTTAGGGTGTATATATCCCCCCAAGAATGATGGATAATGCTCTTTGAATTGAATCATCTTTTCTCTTATTCTGTGAGAATCTTGAGCTGCCCTAAAATTTACTTAGCGAAAGCAAATTTATCGGAGTAAAGGAAGTAAAAGAATGATGCACTCGCTCACATATTTTGACGGGTGGATGCATGATGAACTGGTTGGCCATGTAAAATTACAAACATTATCAATATTACCAAAAAAACCTATGATAATAAAACTAGTCATAACTGAACAATTTCTATTTCATTCACCGATCGAAAAGGCAATATAGTTTTTGTTGAATATGCTATTACAATTGGGCTCCGCTCACTGTTTCCCATTTTTAATTGAGAGACTTCCCTCTCTACAACGAGCTTTTGATAAATAAAAAAGAAGAGTTGGAGAACCTTAAGCGTAGTATTTCTTGAGCCACTTGCAATTGATTAATTGAATACACTCACTTTCTGGATCTGAAACTTAATAATATCCTGACCTCCCCACTACTCGTACTACGAATGGGCCTTACCAATTATGCTTGAATTTCGATGCAGACATGCTTCTGAGATGATGAGTGGATGCGTATAAAACTAGGTCTCCCACTTAGAACTCTCTAATCTTAACTAAATTTTCATAAGTTCTGGATAACAACTGGGTGTAGCCCTTACATTTTTCCTTGGATTTATCACGGTGCTCATCCAAATCTTCCAATTGCACATATCTTGGGTCTATTATAAGGTTACGACTTAGAGCCACCCGCATTGAGGGCACTGCCAACTCTACTGGCAGGATAGCTTCTACCCCATAGACTAGAGATAAAGAAGTAAAACCCATTGCCTATCTCTTTAAAGTCTTGTAGGACCATAAAACCAATGGCATCTTATCATACCACGGCCCCAACAAATCATCTAACATCTTTTTCAAAATGTTTGTCAATGTCCTATTAATTTCCTATGCTTGACCATTCCCATTAGGATAAGAGATGGACGAACTATTATGAATGATCTTATATATATTTATCCGTGAGGATACCCATTTACCATTTTTCGTTATCTGTGAGAATGTCCTTTGGAACACAAAACCTGCAAATTGAATACTCTCAAATAAATTATGCTACCACTTGAACAATGACCATTCTTAAGGGGATTACTTCTGTCAAATAGGTATACAACTCTGTGTGTACGATGATGAAGGTTTTTCCATGAGAGATTGAGCTGATTTTTCCCACCAAATCAAATGCCCAGGTGTGGAAGGGGTAAGGAGAAACAAGACTTTATAGGCTTACCGAATGGACTCGAACTATACTACCATGTATTTGACATGCTCTACATTTTTTTAGAAAGAGTTAGCCGCCAATGTTATCCAATAATACCACAGGGTCATCAACTGATCATATAGCTTAGTGCCAACCATGTGAAAAGGATCGTGAGTTCCTTCATCACCTTCGCCACATATTCCCCTGCCACACACCGTAGAGACCTCTCATTATATCCTCTTTTGTAGAGTTCCCCTTCCACCAAACAAAATCAGGCCACTCTTTTCTTCAAATATATTTCATCATCCTGTTCAACCGGTAACTCTCCATCCCTAAGACGTGCAATGTTGGGTTTTCTCATATCTTAAAAGCTTTCCAAAATATTTATTTCAGATGGTTGGTCAAACTGCCCCTGGAACTTTCAAAAATTCTATTGCATACGAGTAGCCTCTGAACTCATATTAATCTAATAGTATCCTACTTTTTGTAACCATCTATAAAGCAGGATATCGGTAACCCCTTACAGAGTGTAGTCGTTAACTAGCTCTAATATCTTCATTTTCCCTTCTCTCGTCTTTAACTACCTCATGATTGTCAACCTTCAATCTTCAAGCTCCTCACTTGGGAATAGAGACCTCACTATTATCTTTTCTTTGTCATTAGATATGATAATACCTCATCCCCCTGTTCCTTACGCGCACGAGGCATAAAACTCCATTTTCATTCCTTTATTTCTTTGGCTAAACATGCTTGGAAATTTTTTCGTAGTAGCTCTTCATTGGGAGGTTAAAAATTTCCACTTGGGAAATTGACCAACAGGTCAGCCACTGCTTGATTCTTAATGTCTTTTTTAACAACACACTTCAAATCATACTCAAAGAGTATTAGGAACCACCTATCCGCTTTCCCCACTAGGATGGTTTGCACTAACATGTACTTGATGGGGTTATAATTGGCGATAATATGTACTATGAATGCGATAAGGTAGTGTCTCAACTTCTGTGGTATAAAGACTAAGGCTAGACAATGCCTTTCTGTATTCGTGTACTTGGATTCCTTTCATGAAATTACTTGAGACAGTTAGTATACTGGATGCTCCACTACCACTTTCTTCTGAGTGATCAGACCTTCTATGGATCGCTCGATAGAGATGAGATACAACAAAAAAGGTGCACTCGCTTCTTGTGGGATCATTGTTGGAGGGGAAGTTAATATTGCCTTAACCCTCTGAAATGCCTTCCTTTGCTCTCCCCCCAGACCCACTTAGCCCTATCTTTCATGAGGGATGCGAAGGGGTTGGTGACATCCGCTAGAGTTGCTATAAACCTCCTTATATTGGAAACTTTGCTAAGAATCTCTTGAGCTGCCTTTGGCTTTTTGGCGGTGGCATCATCAAAATGGCCTTTTGTTTTTCCACATCGACTTGTACTCCCTGTTTGTTTACCAAGAATCCTAAAAACTTCCTAGCAGTCACTTCAAGAGCATATTTATATGGATTCATCCTCATTTTACACTTCTGGCACCGCTCAAAGACTCTTCTGAGATCTTTGACTTAATCACCAGATCATGTACATAAAATTTCAATATATCATTAAATAAATCATGAAATATGGCCAGCATGGCCCACTAATGAGTGGCTCCTGCATTTTTTAACCCAAAAGGCATGATTGTGTAACGAACATTGCCTAGAGGGATCCGAAATGATATTTTCTTTCCATTCGTCGGATCCATATGGATTTGATTGTAGCCCACAAGCCCATCTAAGACACTATACATCTTATGACTAGCGGTGGCATCCACCAAACTCTCAATGAGGGGTAGCATAAATTCATCCTTTAGGCAAGCGCAGTTCAAATCTCTAAACTCCACGCAGACTCGTATCTTCTTTTTATCTTTCTTTGACATAGCTATGATACAACCATACTGGTTGTTGGATAGGTTTAATGAATTCGAATACGAGTAGGTTCTCCACCTCCACCTTAATCCTTAGATCCAACTTAGCCTTATAAGTCTAAGTGGCTTACCTCACAGGTAAGGCATTAGGTAATACATTTAGCTTATGAGAGCTCACTTTTGGGTCTATCCCCGACATCTCCATATATTTCTAAGAAAAAACATCTATAAATTCCTTGAGCATGTAAATAATATGCTCTCGTTGTTTAGGACTTAGGGCCCTAGAAATAAAGATAGGTCACTCATCACCTCCTAGATTTATCTCTTTAAGCTTTTGGAGTTGTTCTCACGACCCATCCTGCATGTATTCTGGTACTTCCTCATGTTATTTAATGTGCTCAATAATGTGGGACTCGTCAATTACAAAACATTATGGCGTCGGTTCGACACTTTCATCGTAAAGTCTTTTGCACTTCTTGGGCTAAGTGTCTTAACATCCGCCAAGATTTTTTTTTATTACAAAAGTCATATGTGATTTTCCTCCTAAGTGGGGATACTATTGGGGGGCAGATGAGAGTGCCACATGTATGCCTTTCGAATGAAATTTTTTCAGAAATCCTAGAATTTTATCTCCTTGTCATTACTATGCACGCTAAGGTACTCGACGAACCTCTTGACATACTCTTTAGGATTTTCACCTTTCCTTTTGAACTTCATGAACTTGGTGGGAAATGTACCCCTAAGGGTATGGTTTTTCATTGATTGTGTCTGGGTAGGGATTTTGCAGCTCTTCATACATAAGAGGTAACTCCTTTTGGGAGGAGAGAAAAAATTTCACTTCTTTTATTGTGACAGCTTTAAAGGGTGATCCCTCCGTCTCTACCTTCTTCACAGTCGGTGAGCTTACTAGCGTCACCACTTGCTCCGTCGTGATTCTTCTAACTGGAGGTCTCTCTGCTGCTACTGCTCCTCCAATAGGTGGCATCGCAGGTGTCACATAATCTTGACGTGACCTATCCATATCCACGTAGTGTTGTCTCAGAAATTCAAAAAGCATGTTCATAAAATTCATCCCATTCGGAGGGACGTCTATTGCTGCACTTGACTTCACCTTAAAGGAGCAGGACCTCTTGTTTCGAAAACCATGACCTCCTCATTGGTCATTTGATCACTTTTCACCCCATTACCAGTTGGAGTATCTTCAAAAACTAGCTGCTTCAAAACATTGTAACCTTCTTTATCTATGGCAGTGATAATACCTACCCAGAGGTGTCACTAAATATAGGAGGGTGGTGGTACTAGGATCTATAAATATACTAAATCGGGTGAGGCATGACCCACTCAAATGGAAACTGCCTTCAAGGTGTTCAAAGCTTCAAGAGAATAAACATTTGAGTAAGAACAAAAAGAATGGAATGACTTGAGAGTGATGATTCTTTGAGCGTGGAGACAAGAACTTCAAGTACCTAAGAGAGATAAGGGAGAGAATATGCTCTATGTGAGATTGGGCAGAGTAATAGTTCTTCAAATAATATTCTTCTTTGGCATTTCCTAAGTTCTCTATTTTTAGGTAAATACTAGGGATGATGTGGCATGTGCACGCCAAAAGGATGTTTTCGGCGACAATATATGAGTTGTAATTATACACAATAACTTTTCAATGTTTAACCATTAACACTTATTCAACACCATTATTAACCATTTTCATTTAAACATTTATTTACTTTTTTATTCAAGTAATCTATTTACACTTAAAGACTACTTTTATATGAAAATAGCAATTATTTTTATCAATACATATAGTCTTACAACCGTATGTTCATTATACCTTTAACACCATTTTCACACACTTGAAGATTATAATTTTCAATTTTTCTTTATTCCATGTTTAAACCCAACTAAATCTTCTTTAAACTTTTTCATACATTCATCACCCAAATACTACAAGTTTATATGCATGAAAAGATGTATTTTAAACCTTGAAATTCTATTAATGGGTGAAACATATTTTTCATTATAGAAATTCATCACGCTCGAAAAAATATATTTTCCAAGCATAAAATATATATATAATTTCTTTAAATTCAACAAATGTCCATTTTTCACAAAATCTTCATTTGTGCAAGAAACTTTAAAACATTACTTCACAAATATTTAACAAAGCAAATCATCATTTTCCAACATTTTATTTCATAAAATGTTTAACATCAATCTTTCTAGAAAATACACCATTTTAGTAAAATACGAGCTTTTAATATTTCAAAACCTTGAATATTTATTCATTCTTTATTTTCAACAAAAATAGCATTTTACCAATATTTTTATTTCATAAAAATATTTATTATTTTTCCACATCAATTTCATCATTAAATCAAATTCACCTTACTCGTGTAATCTAAGTACAACGTGAGAAATACACAAAATAGAGTATTAAGAGTACAAGTAAGGTTTTTCCACCTCTAAAGGCTTCAATAGTGGTAGAAATATCAATGCATGAGGAGTAACCCCTACCACCAAAGGTGGGCACAAGGGATTACCAAAATATCCTCCGAAAGTACTCCAAATATACTTTATCCAAGCTTCCAAGAAAGACCCTCTTTAAACTCCATGGAAGCTCTCATCATCTTCACCAAAATCCCCCAACACTTCTCCAAAATTAGTAGATCTTTCTCAACAATGGTGGAAATGGGTGTAAACACTTAAAATATGGTGAAATACATAAGAAAAATGGTGTTTCATAGTGGTAGAATGGTGGAAGATTGGTGGAGGAGTGGTGGGAGTAACCCTCCTTTGGAGGAAGACCACCATCTTCCTTCTCTCTCTCTCTTCCTGCATTTTTTTCCTTACAAATGAGCCCAAAACACCCATTTAAAAATCCTCTTAAGCCTAAAATTCCCGTTTTTCCCAATCCGAGCAGATTTGGGCTTAACAGCACACCAAATCAAGGGTAAAATATGTTATAGTGCAAAAGGGAAATCGTATTAAAAAAAATTCGAACCACGTCATTAGAACGACAATCCCATCTCACTCGAACGATATCTACACCTCGTTCGAAGCTTGGCGTCGCATGACTTTTGCGCGACATGCCACTATAAAGTAGTGGCATCTCGTTTGAAGCCCTTCTTTACGCGACCTTCCTGCGACACCCTACTTCCCTTTTAATGACCCTCCAAAGTCATTTGAACGACCTTTTTATATTTTCCATTCTTTAATTTATTCAATTTTTGACCCAAAATTCTCTTATAATCATCATTAACCCCTCTTCAGAATAATTTATATATAATTTAATTGGATTATTGGGACAAAATATTACAAACTTCCCTCTTTGGAAAATTTCATCCCCGAAATTCTCGGTCCGTCAATCCTCAAGCTTATGGGGTTCACCAACTTCCATTCTAAGCCATAGAAATCCTTCAAGACAAAATCATCGAAGTTCTCGGCACTAAGGTCACCAAAGAATCGACATAATCAATGCTCCCTATCTCTCTAACCATGAGCTTCACATAATTGACTATGAGTCTCCATTCACTTTATGATCATGTACAAACAATTTCTAGAACTACCCAAGGCATACCGGCGCCTCCAAGGGCACAACCTTTCTAGTGATATACATTCACCCAACGTGAACCGTAATACAACTAATCATCGTATTCATTACCAAAGTCAATTCCATCTTAGGACTGCACCTCCTGTGTCCTACAACGTTTTAGTCTATTCAGACTTTACAACTCGCATGATATTGCCAACAACCATAATATGCTAATTTCTCACTCCAAGAAGTAATATTCTTACCAAGTCATCACCTTGCGCTCGGCTTACACCTTTCGCAGCGTCATTCTAATGAACTTAGTACTACCCTAGGTGTCTCACCTTTGATTACTCTCTAGAGCCTCGCTCTAATCCACTTACAGTGGGAAAGCAACATCGTATGATAATTTTTCTTCAATTTCCAACACTATACCATATCCTTAAGTCATCATCCCATTCTTTGCAACCCGATCCATTAATTGTCGTGATGGATAGTCGAGAGTCCACTAATCCTAAATAAGTTCAATGTTACGAGCAACTCATGTGATGAAAAGCACTGCCACCCACACGTAGAGCTTTATGCAACAACAAGAAGACCTCTGATGGGAACATCCAGTTACTGCATTGAATTGACCATACCCGGACCACCACGCTCTACTAGGCTCAACCATGTTGTACCATGACATGGTATAAATTTGATTTACCACATATATGAGAATACTGATCCCCGATTACTGAAATCGAAAGGGATACATGAGAGTCTGAAGGAATAAGCAACTATCTAGAGAAATCTCGCCCATAAGTGACCGACTATGATTTACGAAAGAGAACCTACATCACATGGTTGAATTCACATCACTCATTTTGACGTTCTCACTGAGAACAAATCTTAGCCACATACACTGGCTTGGGTTACTAGACATAACGAATTGAATCTCAACCATTCATTCCCGTAACACAAAGGAATCATACGAATCGGTAGTCCTCTAAGAAGTCAACACCCGACTTCCCTCCTTGGGATCAAGGCCCTATCATTCACATCCTTAGCATACGTGAAACATTTGATTGGCAGATTCCTTATGCCCTTGTCTACATTGACCTTATCCAATTACTAGAGACGACATCACCAACCCACTATACCTAGGTTATCATCTTCCTTATCATATCGTGATCGAAATTACAAACTCTTTATGAGAATTACTTAGTCCAAGGGAGGCATTCACCTTACCGTGTCCCTCGCCCACACGGGATTTTCACCAAACATACTTTCGGGTTTTATCCACACTAAATTTATGTGGCGACCACACCTACTGACATTGGCATTCTAAGGGTAGTAAATACCACACAAGACTACATCTTCTAATCCGAACCATCTTGACAAGATGTGCCAAAACTATTCCTTACATTAATAAGGCTATCCTAGCATATACCGTCGACACCTGTCGACATTATGATCATGTTTCGATGTTAACCCACCTCGGTTTCCATTTTCAAGTCACTACCTAGCATCATCACTATAAGTCTCAAATACATATCATAGTACTTCCCAAAACCACGTATCATTACACCATATTAGTCATCCTATGACATCTGATCATCACTCCTAAATGACATAAACTATCGCCCTACCTTAGGTATTATGCCACCCATATGTGCCGATTTGGGAAGCCACACCCGACATGTACACTATACGACCAGACGCCTTGGATCATCACCTGGCCTTCAACACAATCATTACTAGGATGCTAATGAACCTTTATACCGAACTTAATTGGTCTCCTAAGGACACTGAACACACTCCATGTGAAAGTCCCAAAATCTGAGAAGATTTCACCACTCCTACCTTTACCATTGTAGGTGCGCTCTACAAACCTTTCAACACCCACGTCACAATTACTCGGTGATCGCAAAGACACTAGTCCATGAGCGTCTACTTATATTTCACCTTAACCATCAAACACCTCAAGGCATTAAAACATTTGATCTTTAAACTCAATGACGCCACACATAATTTGTCATATGGGCGACTTAAAATGCCTATGAACTACTCTATTAGGATTACCTTGCACCTAGCCATTACTTCGGCGGCTAAAATGAGTCTCTACACTTAGATAATAATCTTATATTTCCTCTAAATTGTCGTAACTATAAGCCACGTACAAACCATAACTAACTCTACTACGGACTATGACATGGTACAGGACATCATCTGCAACCTATAAACCTCAAGGTCTGCCTTACCTAATCCTCAATGAATGTTCAACCACGATAACTAAATTACGTAACTATGTATCATCGCACCATGTGATAATTTATAAGTTAACATGACTTTATAGATCTTGGTAGGATATGGTACATCGGGTTATTCCTATAAATACCAAGGCCTACACCACAGACGCCATGCGGGATCCTATTCCTCAATACCACATTATAATCAATATATAGTAAACCCCAAGTCCTCAACCCAAGAACCCAATAGGTTCTCACCACAGAATAAATACTTATGAATGCCACTCCGTCATCTAACCTCCACATATAAAATACACAACCTTTACAGCTAGGTCGCAAAAAACACTACTCACTGTTTTCACCGCTAAGACGACTCTCATTATCAAAATTAGCACACAATGCATATCACAAAAAGAATCACGGCATTGCCTCTATTAGCCTACGTAACCTCATATGTTCACCGGACTACAACAATCACGATATCACCCCTAGGATCGTATTTTCCTAATTACACTACCGGCATTAACTACCCGTAAGCGCCACACCTAAGGGTCTCTTTTAATTACCAATCATTGGTACTTAATCATGGTATCCTAACCATCAACCTCTACCATTAAATATATGCAATTTGTTCCACTTACCCAGTGGGTGCCATCTCACCCTATTGACATCTCAAATTATTCTATGCCATCAATAACTGTAACATAAACACCTCACACTAACAACCACGATGTCACCACTATTGGTTTGTGATTAGGCATAAATTCTTCCTTATTTATCCCTTAATTTAGGTACTTTTAGCACCTCGAACAACGTAATCGATTTGACTTTATCTCATAATCTTGATACTGACTAATCCTAACGAGTACACTGAGTTTCTAGTATTTCGTAGTGATTTTACAGGAATGTGATGTCAAGAAAAGGAAGAAGGAAATCGAAAGAATCAAGAAAGACAAGAAGAAAAGTCAAAAGGGAAAAAGTGTAATTTCCACCCAAAATTCGGATGAGGTACCTAAAGAGAAGTTTAAGATATCATATTCACGAGCACATAGGAAGAAACGATACCTCAATCGGAGTCTCGAAACAAAAGATATGAGCAGTCAAAGTTGAGAAAAAAAGTCAGACAGGCAGACCTGTCCGCCCCTGCCCCGGACCGGTCCGCGTTGCAAAACTCCAGTAAACCTCGGATCGAAAGAAAACCAAAGAAGGTGAAAAATAAAATAACCGGTCCGCCCCCAGACCGGTCCTCCTAGAAATAAAAAGAATCGATTTGCTTGGGAGGCAGACCGGTCCACCTAAGGCCCGGACCGGTCCGGCTATCGAGATGTCCAAATCTTATCTGCTCCTAAAGAGACTCCTAGTGCAGCTGAAACGCTTGAATTTTTGTAGGGTATACAAAACCATTTATTATTATTATTTGGACGGAGAATTTTAGTCAGTTTTCCATTCTTTTTCAGAAACCCTAGTTTAGATACAATTTGTAGTTTTAATTCCAATAGTGAAGGTTATTTCAAAATTATGTGTTCTTCATTGCTGTTGTTACTACTTTGGTAAAAATTAGTGAGTAATTCCCTCTTTTCAATTATGTTCTACATCAATTCACAATTTTTCTTTGGATTAATCATGATTTCCTGCACATTAAACACTATTTTCATTACTTTCAGCATGCTAGGCTAGATTTTCTAAGGCCATGATAAATGACCCCAGCCTGATGTGTTAGTCGCGTGTGTATAAAATTAGTCCTCTGATTTAATGATTGATTACAACCGTATTGTGTAGGAACACAACTATTGTAGATCTTTATATCTCGTTTGCCTCTAGGTAACGGGGATGATTTAGAATGCAATTCGAGTGTGATTATCGCGATACCGATTTACTCGTCCTCAGATTAAGTATGATGCGGGCTTGAACCTCGTATACGTAATGCTTGGGAGTACTAAATTCTGGGTCAATTTAATCAGTTAAATTTACGATTAGTATTATAACTGCAATACACTAGGGTGGGGGATTGTATTCCCGTCCAATTTTCCTCATCACTTAGTTCAAAAGTTTCAAATCATTTTTCAATCATATTTTAGGTAATTTAGTGTAATTGCATCGTCTCATAATTTCATAATTGCATTTAGTATAATCATTCTCAAAATTAAATCATTTTCTCTTTTTCTCTTTAGAGTCGGAGTTAGGATTCCTCCGTTTTTCCCGTCGTCACAACTTCGTTGTCCTTTTTCCCTGAGGATCGATACCCGACTTGTTGGATTATTACTTGAGCGACAGACTTGCACTTGAGCCTAGAGAGCACGCACTTCTGAGACACATTCTGAGTCGCGACAGTTTGGATGGACACTCGTAAATTACTAATAATCTAATCAGAAGCGCGGAAGCGATTAATAACTATCAGCTAGTCATGTGCCACTTGGCACTAACTTAACTGTCATGCTAACCTCTATGACTTTACCATCGAGAACATGGACTAAACCATAACCAACTAGCATGACCGTCCCAAACTAACACCGACGATGAAAGATCCAATACCGAACTCACCACGTCACTCTCAAAAGGAACCTTGAACCTAGAACTTTTATACCATTTTTAACGCCCCGACTCGGATTTATGGGTTCTGCGTAGTCAACCGAATTCGATTAGAGCTTTAGGTGTGAAGTTCGATGAAATAACCTATATAATGTTGGTAGTCCACTTTTATTTTTAATTAACATTTCACTCGTTTTGCATGCAATTCCAATTTCAAATTAAACTACGTGAGGGACACATAGGGAGCACCCTGAAGTCCAAGCACACAGAGATATTAACGTAGAAATAAATAAATTCCTTACCTATATAACGCCCTCAAAATATGAACCTTCTCCCAACCTGGCGTAATAAAGTGAGTGAGTAAGCCAAATGCTTAGTGGAAGATATACAAATGCGGTATAGAATCGAGCAACGAAAAAAAGACTCTTACATGTTATGCCTACGTGCACATGCAACTACCTTGTATACATATTAAATACACATACATATACATATACTTGATGCATGAAACAATTTTACTTTCGAAAACCTTATTTGTCCAGATTAATTTACCTTAATCTTATAAAGACTTCCTCATTTTAGCATTTCTCGCTTTATTTAACACACACAATTCAATACTTATAACCACTACACTTGATTTGATCGAAAATCATTTCTTTACATAAATCACCCTTTTTAAATTATCCAATGCACATTATTATTTTCGTTGAATGCCACCCTTTCAACAAAAGCGTTCACTGTGTTAGAAAATGCTCATTTAGCTTTTGAAAACTTTTTACAACACATTCTTGTGTTAATTATGGGTTTAACCACTTAGGTTACTTAACCACCTATTTACCCACTTACTTTACCTTATTCCCTACCTTATGGACATTATCAATTACACATTTACTTGTACATTTAACCTTTACCAGAACATCTATTAATTCATTCAAATTAGGTTGTATTAACACATTTCATCACATAACTCATTTGTTGACATGTTCCTTATTCCTTTATCTTTTTTTGAAATCTTCCAAATACCACATACTTCAACGGGCCCCACACCACTGGCTATGTGAACCATATGCTCTAGCCAGTTATTTTGGGTCTTTCATACCAGGGCTCCGGGCCCCCTTAATTATCCCGGGGTCATTCGAGTTACTTTACATGTGTTTTAATATTTTGCAAATGTCCAAATTATTTCACTTTTACTTTTTACCCTGCCGAAACCAAAACCTAGGGTTACACCCCAACTTGTGTTACATTTGAATTTTTACCATTTCATGTCCTTTACACTTTAACCTTGATTTCAATCCAAAAATCATATTCATTTAGGACCAATTGGTGTAACACCTTTTTCGATATTTTTATTTCATAAAAATGTTCCACTTTAAGTAAAACTACCATTTTATCCATTTGTTTCCAAACTCAACTTTTACTCCATTTTTGCAAGGGTTAATTTTCCTAAAATACTATTAAGTTACATACACTAACTTCTTAAGTGTTTTAACACCCTTTTTAACCTTGGAGTAATATTCTTCTTAATTGGAAACATCTTTATTCCATTATTTCTTTTTCAATTTCATAAGTGTTAATCTTTTACAATATTATTAAGTTATACACACCAACTTTCCAATGTTTAACCATTAACACTTATTCAACACATTTGTTAACCATTTCCAACTAGACATTTCTTTACTTATTTATTCAAGAAATATATTTACACCTAAAGACTACTTTTATAATAAAATATCATTTCTTTTTATCAACACATATAGTCTTACAACCTTATGTCCATTATACCTTTAACCCCATTTTAACACACTTGAAGATTAGGATTTCAACTTTTTCTTTATTCCATGTTTAAACCCAACTGGATCTTCTTTAAACTTGTTCATACATTCGTCACCCAAATACTACAAGTTTATATGCACGAGAAGATGTAATTTAAACCTTAAAATCTTATTAAATGGGTTAAACATATTTTTCATTCTAGAAATTCATTACACTTGAAAAAATATATTTTTTCAAACCATAAAAGACATTTAATTTCTTCAAATTTAACAAATGTCCATTTTTCATAAAATCTTCATTTTTACAAGAAACTTTAAAACATTATTTCAAAAATATTTAACAAATCAAATCATCATTTTCAAACATTTTATTTTATAAAATGTTTAACATCAATCTTTCTAGAAAATACACAATTTTCATAAATGACCAACTTTTAATATTCCAAAACTTTGAAATATTTATTTATTCTTTATTTTTAACAAAAATAACATTTTACCAACATTTTTATTTAATAAAAATGTTAATTTTTTCTACACATCAAACTTATCATTTAATCAAATTCGCCTAACTCGTATAATCTAACTACAAGACTACAAATATGCAAGATAGAGTCTTAATACTAAAAGTAAGATTTTTCCACCTCTAAAATCTCCAATGGTGGTAGAAATGTTGGTGTAGGAGGCGTAATCCCCACCTCCAAAGTTGGTCTCAAGGGTTACCAAAAGCATCCAGCAAAAATTCTCCAGATGTACTTCATCCAAGCTTTCAAGTAAGACCCACTTCAAAATCTATGGAAGCTCTCAGCATCTTCTCCAAATTCCCTTAACACTTCTCCAAAATCAGTAGATCTTCCTCAACAATGATGGAAATGGGTGTAAACACTTCAAATATGGTGGAATACATATGGAAAATGGTATTTTATGGTGATAGAATGGTGGATGAATGGTGAGCGAATGGTGGGAGAAGCCCTCCCTTGGAGGAAGACCGCCCTCTTCCTTCTATCTCTTCTTACATCTTTTTTCCCAATAA
Source organism: Sambucus nigra (assembly GCA_949130495.1). Classification (NCBI taxonomy): domain Eukaryota; kingdom Viridiplantae; phylum Streptophyta; class Magnoliopsida; order Dipsacales; family Adoxaceae; genus Sambucus; species Sambucus nigra. The sequence goes on from OX422212.1 coordinate 371,867,279, forward strand.
ATGAGCGCAAAAAACACATTTAAAAATCTTTCAAAGCCTAAAATTCTCATTTGGGCGGATCTGGGCTTGACAACACACCAAATCACGGGCTAGAAATGTAACAACGCACAAAGGCAATCTTATCAATAAAAAAATTATTCACGTCGTTCGAATGAAAAACCCATCTCGCTCAAACGACATCTCCACCTCATTCGAATCTTCGCTTCGCGCGACCTTTGCGCAACATATCACTATAAATCAGTGGCATCTTATTTAAATCCCTTCTTTGCGCGACCTTCGCTCGACATCCTACCTTTCTTTTAACGTCCCTCTAATGTCATTTGAACGGCTTTCTGATATTTTTATTCTTTTATTTATTTAATTCTTGACCCACAATTCTCTTATAATCATCATTAACCCCGCTTCAGAATAATTTATATACAATTTAATTAGATTATTAGGATAGGGTTTTACACTCTGTATGTTGGTGGTTTATGTATTTTCCCCCACTTCTTAGGCTCTTATGTGATTCTTTTATACCCTTTAGGGGGTGAAGTTGTTTTCCTAGTTGACCTTATTGTTTGGGTATTTACAAGCTTTCCTAATCCATTTCTATTGTCTCTATAAATAGAGGGCTCAACCCACTTGTGTTTTAGAGAATTTTTTTAACCTTAGTGAAACTCTGCCAAAACATTTTCTCAACTTTCTCTCTCTAAACTCCCTTTAAATTCCTTAACATTTTTAGAGTAGTTCCAAAAACTTTTATCCTATACTTTCTAGCATATTTTTTTATGGATATGGGTTTATTTGTTAATGAATTTTTGGAGTTTAGGGTTTTCTTCTTGCGTTGTTGAGACGTCTTGAGCTCATTTAGTTATGGATCTTGCAAGCGTTTGCGATACCATTTTTTAGCTGTATCTCAGCTCACCTTTCACGTAAAAACACTTATGTTGCGATTTGGGGTTTTGAATGACCTGAATCCTTTTGTAATTTTTTTACAAACCCTAGTTTGGAGAGTCTTCATTCATAAATTTATGTGAGATAGTTCTTTTACCTATTTGATATATTCTCCTGTTGATCTGTTAATGTGTTATTATGGATATATATATATATATATATATATATACATATTGTTATTGGTAGATCGTGTTTAAACCAAATCTGTTTTACTCATCCTAATAATATGCATACTTTAAACTTCGTTAGGTTGTGTTTTATTTGTGAGGATCCTTTCGTGGTTTCTGTAAATCTCATGGTTTTACTTTTCTCACACAAGCTGTTTTTACAAGGTTGGTAAATCAATTTATAAATCAAGAAATTTTTGTTCTTAGCTTTAGAATTAATTTCTCAATCTTCTGTGAATTTCAACTTATTAAACTGTTTTTCTTATCTATACACTAGATACTTTAGCTTTGAGTGTGAAGTTGTGTTGTTCTACTTGGATACTATTTTGTTTGGTCTAATTCAGTGGGTTGTGGATTGTTTAGTGCTTGTCTTGGAATACTAGATGTATTGGGAGTACTAGTTCATTTACACATTTGTAAACTATAATTTCTATTGAAACTGTTGTTATTGTAGACTTGTGGTGTGCGTAGTCTTTGGAAATAAAAGGCTCGCGGTTTACGAGTTCTTTGGGTTCCTCTTGATCATATAATATATTCTTCTCACTTTTCATCATCTCATTTTGTCCCTATTTTAATTTTTTATACTCTGAACATCGCACCAATCTAATCTATATATTTTTGGGTGTGTGTATTTCAACCATTAAAGTTTAAAGAATTTTTATCGAATAGTGGAAAAAGATTTTTGTGTCTTAACACTTTTGGGTCCAAACATTACTTTTAATAGATTGGTAATAGGTTCAGTTTGAGCAAAAGAGGTGAGGAAAAGTTTCGCAAGAGTGTCTTGGTTTAAAAACTCATAGCTGATAAGGAGTTCATGAAGTTCAGTGTAAGTGATGGGTTTAAAATGAGAATATAAAGTAGTCACAAGATCTTTGAATTCAGGTTGAAGGCCCATGAAGACAAAGATATTAAAATCTTATATGTTAAGAGGGCATCCAACATCTGCTAATTCATCTGCGTACTATTTGACACAAGTGAGATCAAAAGATATTGAGTCGCCATTTTGAACAAGTTCATGGAGGTTATTGTGAATGCTTAGAATTCTAGCATTGGATAGATATGAGAATGTTGTATTGACGGATGACTAAAGATCCTTTGACGTATTATAACTCACTACAATAGGTAAAACTTCACCACTTAAGAAGGGATAAGAGTGCTGAAAAGCATTTGGTCTTAATAAATCCAATGTTCAAAGTTAGGATTGTCTTGTGGTTAAGGTTTGTATGTAGTATCAATTTGGAAAGATGGGTAAGGAAATGTGCCATCAATGTATTTCATGAGTCTTTTTTTCTCTCGGATAAGGAGTCATATGGGTTTGCTAATATAAATAATTGTCATTATTGAGTTTGATAGAAATGACATGATATGCATTGTTTAGAGGATTAATAAGCAAGTGGGACGAGGAAATTGGGGAGGGAGTAAGATTTGAAGTTGTGAAGAAGTTACCCATTACAACTCTGATACCATAATAGCATAAAATAAATTGGTTGGAAGATTTGAATTATATTGATTTGGCTCCACGTTTTACTGTGAGAAACATTCTCCTATTTATACCCAATATAACATATTTGAATTGTTTGAATGGTTCAATGTTAGCCCAAAATATTTTAGTTAGGTACATAAAATAGAATAATGCTAATACCTAATATAAACATGTCCATGTATTAGTATCAAGTAACACCACACGTGAGGGGGTGTGTTAAGACATAAAGTACCAGGTTAAAAAATTAAAGTCTTGCACCACCGTATGTAATATCCTGGGCCCTTCCACTCATACCCAATTGTTTTGTATTGGATGTCTAATATTTAACATCCTCTAAGAACCCCGAAGGTAAATACCATATGAATGTAAGAGCATTTAAAATGTATATCTAAATTTAAGAATCTTGAACTTGAATATAAACTTTCCAAATGGTGGTTTTTGTAGAATGGATGTATAAGCATATCCCAGATGCAAAACATGTTCCCTCATGGATGATTAATAAGATATAACATCCAGACGTGAATCTGGTTTGCGTTTCGAGGTATGATTAACAAAACCCTTTCCCATTTCAATCTTTTTTTGTAGGTATCCTCGATGGATGGTCTACCCTTAGAATTGCTATAATTGCAGCTTTGTTTATGCATCTCAATGCTTAAATATAAAATTGCAATCACATGAACCAAAAATTTGCGATTTAAAACGACACGGCATATGCTCTAATAATCATGAATATAAAAATTTGAACAATAATGGAGAATCTCATAAGATTGTTGTGATTTTTTCTTGAATAATGTCTTCAATTTTACCCCATTTATCTCAAATTAAGGGTCATTAATTAAAGGGTCATTGGCACATAGTCCCATGAAAATGGGTTCGAATCTCACTTCGACTCCCAATATTATAATAGTACCACTAATTACCCCAATGTTTGGAAGACCACTCATTGAAATCCTATTATAGACGGATCATTTAAATTTGTAATGAAACATAAACATTTAAATCTGGATGTAAAATAAATTATTTTGTTATTATTTAATAAATTATTTTGTTATTATTTTCTTCTTGAATAAAGTTTCTTTTTTTTCATATATTACTTATTCAAAAAAAGTTATAACAATTAAAATTTATTTACCAATCTTAAATTTTGGATATTAATCTTCCATATATAATTGTACAATTAAAATTATTAATGTTTCCAAAAGCTATTTCATAATTAATCTATTAATTGTAGTATTTATTTATACATGTCAAGTTATATATATTAACTAGCATGTTGTGACACCTCGCTTAAAATAACAACGGGTGTCTAGTCCTATACTAATATAATTAAAGAATCTCAAGTGGATCATTCTCACCATCTACTCTCGATACTAAATAAACATAGCTAACTACCTAATACTACGATAAGCGGATGCCAAAAATTTTAAAACACACATTTAATCAACGTGCGAAAAGCATAGTAACTACAAAATCTGATAACATATACACATGGACCGCAATAAAAGGAAGTACTCATATTAATACCTAATAAGTACAACAAAAGAAAATACTCGAATATGTTGTCGGGTTACAGACAATACAACAACCTGAGGAGAGAAATATAAAAGTGCTACATATATAACCCTTGGGCATAAACACGATATACAAAATTAATCCTTAACTAGATTTACAAAAAGATAGGAAGCGGCTATAACAAAATTCCGTAGCAGTCCGCATCTGCTACAACTTCGAGGACACCGGATAGAAAAGCATCATTGGTGTCCTTGCGGTGGGACACCTATAATATATTACAATATATGTATAGCAAGAGAGAAATATAAACGGGTCAGAGCCCGAGGTGTGAAAACATTTTAGCAAGTGCATTAAAATGCATAATAATTATAAATGAACAATTTCGTAATTTTAGTGGAGTCGCACTCTCTTGGAACTCAAACTCACCCCTCGACTAAAGTGCGCACCTAAACGTATACACCATCAATTAAGATACCCGACACATTCTAGGGACAATTCAATCTCAATCTACGCATAATCTACACCCGCGTAACCCACTATCTCAAGTATAACCCAAAATCTTCTCATTCTCTCATATCCTAAGTTTACACCCGAACTTATATATTAACGTATATATATACAAACATATATCTTACTAGAATTCATCGGTTTATAATTATTAACTTAAACCAATTATTAGCATCAGAATAGTCGCACATCATCTATATATTCCTATAAAGCATTCTTACACCATTCAACATAAACCCGAGTACTAAGGACTAAACTTCTCCCCACTCCCAACATTGCGCTACGTTTCGTGCGTGGGACATCTCGCATAGTGAAATCCAAACAAGGAACCCCCCCGATACACTACTACTTGAAAATGTTGATCGTCGAGATCCATTATGCCCTCAGCACACCACACATATAACCTCAGTTCCTTACTATGAACAACTATTCTCTCTCTAAGTACATAAATAAGATATCGCATAAAACCTTTAGGGTCTATATAACATTATTCTAGTTATAGAACACGATCATTCAACCCTAACAAACACGTACGCATAACACGCATAACTCACATTTAAAATACCCATAGCAATATTTATATATATATATATATATATATATTCTCTACAACGCTATCATCTTCAAAGAATAACTCGCCTTATCCCGAGTTTCTAGCGGTAGGACTAGATCACACCAACTTGGTATAAACCAAATCAAAGAAGTATGGGAAGCAATCATAGTTTCAAACCTGAAAGTGAGAATGAATCATACCCAAGACTTCTAACCAGAATAAAAATCATGCGATAAATAATGGATGACTATGACCTGGGGACTATACGCAACCTGTTCCTCAATCCAGGTGCCTCACCCACATCGCGTAACTTCCCATGATAGCACTAGAGGGGTATGCTCCCACAATAAGTACATATCATTCACACAAGATATACATATACACATCACATATGCAAACCATCTCATAATCGGATGTATATAACAATCATCATACACGCACCATCTATATTCGTATGCACCCCGATATACAATAATTATCCCGGCTATAAGTGTAGACACAACTTGTTGTAGTCGGTAATGCATTAAGTCATTTTCAATTCAGATTATGGTTCAGTTACTCATATGAACCCTTAACATTATCGCATTTATAAATAAATCCATAAGTTTAACGTCACTAAGGCTCACGACCTCTCTCTCTCATTGGTCCCCAATCATATCTAAATAAAAATCACGTCGCTAGGAGGATTCAACATAAAAGCTAGCATAACAATTCCAAGTCATACTTTCACAACCACCCCGATGAGACCCCAACATCACATCATGTTATAACTTACGTCTAATCTCCAAGTAGGATTACCATCGCTAATATGATTATGCACTAAGTCGATACGATAACTTCAATTTATACTTTCTCAAATCACCCGATACTACCCTAATGTTTCATCATATATGAAATTCCCTAAAATCTCCAAAACATACTTCTCGTATCGTATAATAATGTTCCTAATTGAAAAACCTAATCTTAACGGAGTAAAACTCGCTCTAGAAAAACTTCGCAAATCAGCCCTATTTCTGAATCGATTCAGCCCAGTTCGAATCGATTCGGTTCTAAAAGAGAATCGATTCCCCAATATGCGAATTGATTCGGTCCAAAGGACCTGTAAGTCTGTCTTAGGCCGAATCGATTCGGTTTTGGATCCGAATTGCTTCAGTCACCCAGACCTGACACTTTTTCCTTAAGCCGAATCGATTCCCTTAGGGAGAGAATCGATTCAGGTCTACAGAACTTTGAAAGTTCCAACTTCTCTACAAAACCCACGAGATATATACCCAAATATAACATCTTCTCTCCATTATTTTTCAACCCAAACATGTTTTTAACATCAAAACTCATCCTACACCTCATCCCATCAACTTATACAACATCAAACCCATATATAAACATCAAATGCAAGATTTAACCCACAAAATCTAGGTTTTGACATATTAAGCCAAAATCCATATTTTTATCCACAAATCATGAAATAAATTACACACATAAATTATTTAGTAAGTTTAATCACTTGCCTCAAAGTTGTAGAGGTTGAATCTTCCTTGAAATCATGGATTGGCCAGAATCTCCATGCTTTTCTCCTCTCTCTTCTTCCTTTCCTCTTCCCCCTCTCTCTCTATGGCTTTCTCAATCTCACAATGAGAATGTTATCTCTCGTAGGCTTTATAAGCCTTATCTCCTAAATACCCGACTTTAAATGATTATACACACTTTAAATGACTCGTTTACTCCAATTCGAGTCAAACTAACTTAAAATATTCCGGAACCCAAATAAGACCCAAGGATAGTCATTTCGACTATCTCGTCCCATCCTGGATCAACCGTACACTCAGAATCGTCATTCGAAATACTTTGTAACATCCTCTAATTTTGACCTCATTTGCCAAATTTAAAATCCTCCTATTTAAATAAATTTTATTTCTCCCAAAATAATTTAAATTCCTAGTCCTCAAAATTATGGGGTATTACACATGTAGGCCACACAATGCGTGACCGAAATGATCTAATGTGTATTGTTTTGTTATTATAGTATATTTTCCCAAATATATTGTATGAATGAAAGAAGAATGCATTTTAAAGTAACATAAAAAATCATATGAATGACATTCAATAAGTGAAACCGATATTTTTAACTTTGAGAATACATTATAACTCAATTTTCATTCAGTTTTATGACCACTAAATAAAAGAAAAGAATTATTTTCAATCATTGAAGTAGTTTACTACAATAATTAAAATAATAAATCATTTTTAGAACTAAAATTTTGAGGTAAAAATTGTAAATTAGGTATTTTTAAATACATGAAGAATACCAAGTTTTGGCATTTAAATTTTCAAGTCCAAATGGACAGTTTAAACCATCTCGAAAAGAACATAGGTTTAAATCAAAATTAACCCCTAACTTATGAAAAGTTGGAAATACGTCATTAAAATAAACGCAACATAGAAAGTGTAAGTGAATTAAATAGTAGGAATATTTTTATAAATAAAATAATTTTATAAACCAACAAATCCAACGGAGCATGTATTGTTCACACGGTGTGCCATGCAGTTTTTTTCAATTTTGAAATATTAAGAACTAAAATTAAAAAATTCAAATATTAATAAGGACATAAAAAGTATTTTAGACATCTTGAAATTTAGAATTTTAGTGCATAAAGTGAAATAATGGTAAATGAATTAGAAAAATAATCCAAAGCACCGTTTGTAAAGTGATTATAAATTATGTTAAACATATGATATTAGAATGTTAAGATATTTTGGTGAGTGAGAAAAAAATTCAATGAGTTTAATAACACCTTTTAAAAAATCACAACATATTAAAGTTAAATTAGATCGAATGTTGTTCAATTGAAATTACCCCTATTTTCATCAGCAGTAATTGGGTTAAAATCAGTTAGTATATTCTGAACATGCACACAACATCTCTAAGATGGATAGAAATATTATAATCAGAGATAAGATTAAAAAACTTATAACCAAATTCTTAATCAACTAAATAACACCTCAAAAATTTATCTTGGTGTCATTCATAATATTAACAATATAGTAAACATATCCAATAAACAACACTATCCATTGTGATAAAAAGGGAAAAGAAATCGAAAAAATAATAAATTAGTTTGTAATCTGCAGAAATATAAAAAACATATCCAATAAATAATAGTACCCATTGTGATAAAAAAAAAAGGGAAAAAAATTTGAATAATAATAAAATAGGTTTGTAATCTAAATTAGAACCATTGGGATAAACATAATATAAAATTGAGAAAATCATCGAAATGAAGGTTTAAAAAAGGAATTATTATCAGGGTCTTCAAAGAGAACCAAGTGAATGATCATGTTTGCAGGATGAGGGAACCAAAACATTTACATTGTAAAATAAAGAAAGGTCGGATATAAGAAGAGAGAGAAAATGAGAGAAGAAAAATATTAAGGAAGAGATAGAATTCCAAATATTTTTAAAAAATGGATGAATCTAGTCTCTTATAAGAAAAAATATATACGGACACATAAAGATTGACACGCCTTAGACACAAACTAAAAGCAAAAAAGAAAAAAAGAAAAAAAAACAATGACTCCTTCACTTAGCAAAAGGAATAGAATAAAAGAAAACACTTCCTTTTTAATAGATTGATTGAATATAAAAAATATATAACTGTAATTTTTTTATTAACCATAAAAATAATTTTTGTTAGCTATTTTTTATTGGCTGTAATTTTTTTTTTAACATTATAGAGTTAGTTAATGTTATTAACACTACACTAAAAACAGGAATCTGGCACGGTTTTGAACTGTGCCAGAATCAGGAGTTCGAAAATGACCATTTTTTTTTTGAACAATTTAAAAGCGTGCCAGATTTGATCTAACAGGAACACTTCTGGCACACTTTTAAACCGTGCCACAATTTGATATTCCTGACACAATTTTGAACTGTGCCAGATTGAGCACACTTTGATAAATTTTTGGCACAGTTCAAAATTGTGCCAAAATTTAATACACTTTTGGCACGGTTTTCAACAGTTCCAAATTTTTGGATAAAAGAAAAAAAAATTATTTAAAAATAATAAAATTCACAAATTGCAAATCTTGCACGTTGTTGATAAACAAATGTACATAAAAACGTCAAAATATTACAAGTCTTTAGTAGATTATAGACAAAAAAATTGGGTAGAGTTTCCTCTATTTTCTGATCATTCTAAAACCTACTAATATAAAACCTGCGTAATATAAATCCCGCACGGACACAAAATATAAGAATAAATTTACAAAAGTCATCACGGCCATAAAAGTTAACAATAAAACTACAAAAGCCTGCACGACCATAACACAAAAAAATAGAATCATGAATATTAACGACATTAAATGTGACAACCCGCTCACCAAAATAAGGGGTAGTCAGCCCGATACTCCAATATAACAGGAATCATGGATGGAATCATTCTCAGCATCACAACAATAAAATAAGTATACAAGATAACCACCCATTTTTTCAGAAAACAGGTTGCCAAAAAAATTGTTTTTAAAGTTAAAGAAAGAATTTAAACAACCCAATGTAAAAAGAAAGTGGAAACTCCGAAGATATAATATTACATCCACATCAATTTAACATTAAGAGGATCGAATATGCTGTCGGTCAACAGATACATATAACGTAATACAACATTTTAATGTAAATTACATAATACATTACAATAACCAAATACAACAGTTTGGGCCACACGCCCGAGTAGAAGACCCGATCATAACTAGAATACAAAAATGAAAGTGTCTATACAAGCATCCCGTAATATTCACAATTTATCACGGCTCCCAAAGACACTGGAATAAGAAAGTCAAAATGGACGTCCTTGTGGCAGAACACCTGAGCAAAAACAAGATGCATGCACAACAAGAAATATGAACGGGTCAGGGCCCGATTTTATATGATCACCAGATGAATAAAAAGTATGACAGTTATGAACAGATAATCAGTCTAGAAAAAGATAACAAAATCTACCTACACAGTTTTAAAGGAGGAACTAAGGAAATTAGATGATCATAAATTTAAATTCAATTATACATAAGAATATGATTAATATTAATTAAAAACCTCCATCATTTTATACTGTTCCATTTCATTGTTATGTTCCTTATCAAGAACTCATAATCACAAATTTTATGCTCTTTATGGCATTTTATCTCAATTATGTACTTCGTAGCATTTCCATTCCTTATCAGGAATATAATCATCATCATATGCTCTTTGTGGCATTTCGTTGTGCTATTTATGGCACTTATAATCCATCAAGTTCCACTTGATTATGAATTATTATATTTATATACATATAACGATTCTAAGACCGCCCCTCCGAGTTTCCCCACTGAGCGCGGCCCTAAATGACCATCATCTTCCAGGGACTATCAATTACGACACCTGGGCACCTACAACGCAAGACATTAGGAAACGGTCATATGCCTGCGGGGTAGTCATAACCACACCCAGAATTACCTACCCATCGCAAAAAATATAACATAAGCACTCATATGGCCTAGGACTATATCCACCATGCATTCACTAGCCAGGGGGCTTCACCTCACGCGCGAAATTCCCTTATGATGTCATTTAGAGAGGGTGTGTTTAAGCCATACATTATTTACCATATCATGATTAAGTAAATTATTATTTACCAAAATCATTACCATTTATTTCATTGTCATTATCATTTTTCATATGTATGTTCCATTTGTATGAAACAATAATCATTTACATCATCAATACCATTTTCATTTCATTTTCTTTCTATATATATGTTTCATTTTATCCGAAACCATAATCGTTTACATTTTTGTAAACTACATTATATTTTATCCGGAGCCATGGCTAATACGTCTCATCATTGTAACCTCAATGAATGAATAAATTCATAATTTATTCTCCTAACATTCTTTTGTGGTGGCATTATAAACCATCAAGACTAACATAGCTCAATTGAGCTTCTAAATTCTCCCAAACATAACACTACAGCTCCTAGTTTCATAATAATCAACTAGAAGGAAAAAATGCCCTAACATCAATTGGCATATCCCCGGAAAAGCCCCCACATAACGCATTTCTAATGTAGGGTAGTTAACTAACTCATCTAGGAATCTAGGAATCTAAGTTTACTTCATACAAGAAGGTTCCTAGGTACTAAGCCTAAGAAAAAGGGCTGGAATTGAACTAAGAAAAATCCCTCAAAATTGCAAGATTTCCGAATCCATTCGGACCAGCCGAATCGATTCGGTCAGGAAACCCTGACTTATGCATAATTTATGAATCGATTCGGATAGGCCGAATTGATTCGGTCCACTCAGACCTGGACACTTCCCCTCTAACAAATCGATTCGGCCAGGACGAATCAATTCTCCCCTGCGAATTTGCCAAGTATGGGTTTAAGGGTTATGAACCCTAACTTCCCCAAACCTCAAATCTCTTCAAATTTTGCACACATCAACCAACAACAATCTACCCCAAACCATCCTACATGATTATTAACTAATATAACCCACAATTTCATCATCATGAACTAAGATTAGTGTTTAAACACCATAAATTCCATTTTTGATCCATAAATGCAAATACACAACTATCACACAATTTACTCATCTTAAATCACATATTAGCAAGTAGAAAACTTGCCTTAGAGTTAAAATCTCAGATTTCTTTGTGGTAGAAGCAATCCCAATCTTCATTCTTCAAATCTCTCTTCTTTCTCCTCTTTTCTCCCAAGTTCTCTTCCTTTCTCTTTCTCTCAATGTTAACAAATACATAATTAAGAAATGAAAGGGAGAGCAAGACTTAAATCAGGGCATAAGTCTGCAATTCCCAACTTAAGTGGTTAATACCACATTAAAATGACTCCCAAATACGCATTTAAGTTAAAACCAGTCAAAAGAGCCCAAAACATAAAAATACAATATGGCACTTATTTTGACTATCTCGCACATTCCGGGACTAACTACGCCCTCTAAACTGGCATCCGACAATTTTATAAATTATTTCAAGTTTCGATCTCATTTAAACCATAGTGTCAATTAAATCATATGACACTGTAACACCCGCTACATAATGATATTTACTTACACATACAGTAAATATTAACTTTCAACTCATTAAATTAATATTAACTCCAGTTCCAACATTTTATATAATTACTTCATACAGTAAATTAATATAAAATGAGTCTCATAAAAGCGAGGGTTGTTACATACTCCCCCCCTTATGAGGGAATTTCGGCCTCAAAATTCAGGCGTACCCTAATCACATAAAGGGTATACTATCCTTAACTATCATTCTATCACCCTTAATAATCCCCTATTTATTGTGGCGTGCCAAATGGAATCGGACTAGGGTCGTCTATATCGATCTCAGTCTACAATCTTTGTGCTCTAACATAGCACCAAATCGCTCCTCACGAACTATAAATTCCACCTTCCTACGGTGAAAGAAGATACCCACATAACTCAGCCTAAATTGCCTTACTTTCGGAATCACGTTACATCTCACCTCGGGCATATCTATACCAATGCTAAAGGCTTAACCCCAACACTACTCAACTTCTCTTCGCATATACGTACCTCTTCAAAATATACGACTCAATAAGCCCAATCATTAAAGAAATGTTTCGAAGCCACTCCAAGTCCAAGGAACATATTGTCCGCTGGTTCCATCCAACGAGTATGCGAATTACTCAACCAGCTACACGAGGACACTCACGGTGCCATACCTTATGAAATGATTCAAATTATTGTACGGGAATTGTCATCCATACAAACTACTACTCCCATCATCCATTTATTCTAAGGCGCACATTCAAGATATGCCTTTCGACATTAGGTTAACTTCCTCCATTCATTCATCCAGTTTAGGGTGACAAGATATACTCCATTTTCAATACGGTTCCCATTACTTCCTGGAAACTTTACTAGACCTTCGACATGAATATCTAGTTTCGGTCCACCACAAGTGATAGTCACTTCATACGTTTCTACCATTCCTTCATAAAGAGAGGGGTGTATTCCTCTACATATCGTCCGTCCATAATGGCCGAAAAAATAGTGATTTGGTCAAACGATCCACACTTATTCAAGTAGGACCATGACCAGTTCGATGCCGGCATTTCAATGAAAATGCCTATGAATATACCCTTCTTTATTTCACCACTACTCTTCATCACACAAGGAGGTAAAATGGTCAGTCACAGATATGAATGCTAATGCTACAAAGTCCTACTAATTATTCTCGTTCTACTAGGCTTTTCATGCCTTCACTAATTTCTCCTACGGCTTTCTACTCGACACATCGACAGCCCAAATCGCATTCCCTTAGCGAAAGGGAATATCTCATCGATAGTCATTTATGAACTCCACACACCAACTCTATCCCATTACACAACATGTCGCAACAACTTATTGCACGCGGGAAAGACCAAATTTCCTACCCAGGAAGTAGTGGCTCATTTCTTTAAGGCGATCACTACCTCAATGAATTTTAAATCAAGCATGGAGTAATACTTCCCACCAAGTTTAAGCTTGTGAGACACATAAACGATGGGTTCATGCTCCAGTATTATTACTCCCCATTCATGGAAAAGACTTTTTCCTTAAATACACCCTCGAACTTAACAACATGGGCTCAGGAGTAAAGGTCAACTTATCCTTTTAACTCCCCTAAAGTTAAGTTACCAACGTAACACTCTATCTAAGAGAGGCCTCGTCTCCTTCGGCCTAACCTTCCAAACCTCTCGAGATTCCATACTTCTCGTTCCTAGGGACCTAATCCCTCTTAGAGTTAACCCACTACCTATTCGTGATCAACTCCCTACTGCCTTCCTAAATCAACATTACATGCCCTAAAGGCCTTACGTCCTAATAATCCTAAAGTCGATCTATGTATATATATCTTATCTAAGTCGTATACGTATTATACTAAGTATATCCCTAGTGCCCAAGACCTTTCTTGACTTCCGACATTCGCTCGATTTTATGCATGGGACATCTCGTCGAAGCGAAATCCAAACAAGGAACTCTCCCGTTACACTACTACCTTTCATCGTCGGTCATCAAGATATAACGGTCTAATACACATAATCGGGATCGGTAAAATTCTAACTCACAACCCTACTAATAAGATTTTACTTCTATGTCTTACCATATCAAATAATTAAAGGTTTCAATTAATCGGACATTTACTTTCTGTAAAGTCTCACAAATATTTATCCCACTATATATACATCTTACTAAATGGCCTTCTCATCAAGGCAGAACCAGAAGTCTCAATTAGACTTCATAACTCAGTCTCCCTCACATCGATCAGAGGAGAGAACTATAAACAGTTCTTCTATTTTGCACTTTAGTATCCCTTAATCACTCAACTACGTGATTCTCTGCTAACCCTTCCAACTCAGCTTCTAACAACAAAAAAGAGAGAAGGAAAGAAAAAGAAAAGAATAGTATCTCTCCACTCCCAATGTCGTTAAGGTTCACGCGTGGAGCGTCCCGTAAAAGCGGAATCCAAACAAGGAACCCCTCATATGCATTACTACTTAACCTTATTGGTCATGGAGATAAGGCATAACAACCACATAAAAAGCAGACAAACAATCAAACACTCAAACAAGGTAACACAACAAGAAATAAAAACCTCCTACTTACCTCAAACCACCCCTATAAAGTCTCAACCTGTATCCAGGAGAGATATTATAGGACGACTAGTTCCATCCTGAAACTAGAAGTAGGATAGCCTCGCAGTTTATTTGCTTTCTATCACCCCAATCAAACCAAAATATCTTTACTCACATATTATACATAATACAAGTAGTACATAACACACATAATACTCTTTAAAAATATCATCACTCGCCTCATAACGAGTGAAGGAAAAGATAGAACTTCCATACCACGGAAGTCATATAGTTACCCAATTTATAATAGCGCCATTACTACCACAAGCTCGATATACACACCCAAATATAGAGTAAACACAATACTACTCTATCTTATCATGGGGGAAAATACCACCCACTAATAAGGTGGAATTCCCGCCAACATTCATGCCAATCACCCCGGGTTAATACAAATGGTTCTCAGACACCGTACTCAAGTCTTATCTGAACCAAGTTACTTCCATCTATGCCCCAGCTAGGCATCCTTATCTTTGCCCTTATTCTCTAATTAACAGGATCAAAATGAGTGGTTCTACATTCCATGTCATAGTCATTGTTCCATCCCTAGCTGTTAAACAATTGCCCATGCAGTCTCTTTTTCTTTATCAACAAAAGAGAATACGCTACCGACCTCCCCTTCCTTAGTTCAATGAATCCTCCCCGGGCGGATATTCACCAATGGGGTTTCATGAACACTGTTCCTCCAAGAGTGTTAACGACACTTATTCTGAAGCCTATCATTCCACTGAGGATCTCCTTCTTCCTTATATCTATCGCCTTCCTAACCGTATAACTCTTTATTTATTGTCGGCCTCTGACCGAACCTCGTGTGAACATTTGATAATCTACCTTCTCATCAGTCTAATTATCCCAGAGAAACTCGTTATTGCAAGTATCCACCGGGATTCTTCATGGGCAAAACTTCCTGCACCCATAATTATTGTGACTACGTTAGCACCATTTCAACACTACTCCTATGGGTAAAGGATTTTCCTCCATCCTTTTCATCTGGGCACTTCTATATCCCTCGCTAGGCCAAAGCTCCTGGACCTTATGCATCCACCAAATGAGGACATATCTCCTCCATCTTACTTCAACATGTGGCCCTCATCATGGGCTCTTCTCAACTTCAATTTAACGTTGCATGAAATCCCAAGCTTAGTACCACACTCTACATCTAGCGGTATTGGGAAAAACTACATCCACTGCAACTGGTAGTCGTAGTAGCAAGATAAGAAAATGCCACAAAAAGGGAGCGACCTTCAAAGAGATCCTCATCCCTGACCACAACTTACAGTTCTTAGTAATTTCATCTAATGACGCCTTCACAACGACCTTCCCTGGCGCCCTTCTTCAATCGAACTACAAATCTCACATGAACGTGCAAAAGATTCTATGGGTTCTACCTCATGGCAGGAGAACGGAATCTCATAAGAGAAATTAATGATCTTAATCCTAAGGCTCTATGTCAAATCAAAATCAATGCTGAAAACATAAGGCGTCCACACAGATTCCTAAGGACTCTAGAACCCGATACTCTGATACCATCTATGACAACCCGCTCACCAAAATAAGGGGTGGCCAGCCCGATACTCCAATATAACAGGAATCATGGATGGAATCATTCTCAGCATCACAACAATAAAATAAGTATACGGTATAACCACCCATTTTTTCAAAAAACGGGTTGCCAAAAATTTTGTTTTTAAAGTTAAAGAAAGAATTTAAACAACCCAATGTAAAAAGAAAGTGGAAACCCTGAAGATATAATATTACATACACATCAATTCAACAATAAGAGGAACGAATATGCTGTCGATCAACAGATACATATAACGTAATACAACATTTTAATGTAAATTACATAATACATTAAAATAAGAAAATACAACAGTTTGGGCCACACGCTCGAGTAGAAGACCCGATCATAACTAGAATATAAAAGTTAAAGCGTCTATACAAGCATCCCGTAATATTCGCAATATATCACAGCTCCCAAAGACAGTGGAATAAGAAAGTCAGAACAAGCGTCCTTGCGACGGAACACCTGAGCGAAAACAAGATCCATGCACAACAAGAAATATGAACGGGTCAAGGCCCGGTTTTATATGATCACAAGATGAATAAAAAGTATGACACTTATGAACATAAAATCATGCTAGAAAAAGATAACAAAATCTACCTACACAGTTTTAAAGAAGGAACTAAGGAAATCAGATGATCATAAATTTAAATTCAACTATACATAAGAATATGATTAACATTAATTAAAAACACCCATCATTTTATACAGTTCCATTTCATTGTTATATTCCTTATCAGGAACTCATAATCACAAATTTTATGCTCTTTATGGCATTTTCTCTCAATTATTTACTTCGTAGCATTTCCATTACTTATCATGAATATAATCATCATCATATGCTCTTTGTGGCATTTCGTTGTGCTCTTTATGGCACTTATAATCCATCAAGTCCCACTTAATTATGAATTGTTATATTTATATACATATAACGATTCTAAGACCGCCCCTCCAAGTTTCCCCACTGGGCGCACCCCTAAATGACCATCATCTTCCAGGGCCAATCAATTACGACACATGGGCACCTACAATGCAAGACGTCAGGAAGCGGCCATATGCCTACGGGGTAGTCATAACCACACCCGGAATTACCTACCCATCGCAGAAAACATAACATAAGCGCTCATATGGCCTAGGACTATATCCACCCTGCATTCACTAGCCAGGGGGCTTCACCTCACGCGCGAACTTCCCTTATGATGTCATTTAGAGAGGGTGTGTTTAAGCCATACATTATTTACCATATCATGATTAAGTAAATTATCATTTACCAAAATCATTACCATTCATTTCATTTTCATTCCCATTTTTCATATGTATGATCCATTTGTATGAAACCATAATCATTTACGTCATCAATACCATTTCCATTTCATTTTCTTTCCATATATATGTTTCATTTTATCCGAAACCATAATCGTTTACATTTTTGTAAACTACATTATATTTTATCCGGAGCCATAACTAATACGTCTCATCATTGTAACCTCAATGAATGGATAAATTCATAATTTATTCTCCCAACATTCTTTTGTGGTGACATTATAAACCATTAAGACTAACATAGCTCAATTAAGCTTCTAAAGTCTCCCAAACATAACACTACAACTCCTAGTTTCATAATAATCAACTAGAAGGAAAGAATGCCCTAACATCAATTGGCATATCCCCAGAAAAGCCCCCACATAACGCATTTCTAATGTAGGGTAGTTAACTAACTCATCTAGGACTCTAAGACTATAAGTTTACCTCATACAAGAAGGTTCCTAGGTCCTAAGCCTAAGAAAAAGGGTTGGAATTGAACTAAGAAAAATCCCTCAAAATTGCAGGATTTTCGAATCGATTCGGTAAGAAAAGCGAATCGATTCGGACCATTCGAATCGATTCGATCAGGAAACCCCGACTTCTGCATAATTATCGAATCGATTCGGACAAGCCGAATCGATTCGGTCCACTCAGACCTGGACACTGTCCCTCTAGCGAATCGATTTGCCAAGTATGGGTTTAAGGGTTATGAACCCTAACTTCCCTAAACCTCAAATATCTTAAAATTTTTGCACACATCAACCAACAATTCCCAACTTAAGTGGTTAATACCACATTAAAATGACTCCCAAATACGCATTTAAGTTAAAACCAGTCAAAAGTGTCCAAAACATAAAAATACAATATGGCACTTATTTTGACCATCTCGCACATTCCGGGACTAACTACGCCCTCTAAACTGGCATCCGATAATTTTATAAATTATTTCAAGTTCCGGTCTCATTTAAACCATAGTGTCATTTAAATCACATGACACTGTAACACCCGCTACATAATGATATTTACTTACACGTACAGTAAATATGTAACAATCCAGTAAATATTAACTTTCAACTCATTAAATTAATATTTACTCCAGTTCCAACATTTTATATAATTACTTCATACAGTAAATTAATATAAAATGAGTCTCCTAAAAGCGAGGGTTGTTACATTAAATAAATAAACCCCTTGTTGTAAACCATTGACTTCTCCGTGTGTTTCACATGAATAAATGCTAATAATAAAATGTTATCTTGCAAAAAAAATAAGATGCAAAAAAGAGACGATATTAGTAACCAAGTAATTTATAAAAAAAAAAGCTTACTGGAGAAAAAAATTACATATAGGAGTTGTAATTACTATATTCTAAAATTGAAAATCTTACGCACGTTATGACTACTTGATCAGTTCCTACGAGTTACATTAGTCTCGTGTGAGGTGTTAGTGCTTCTTACGGGATCTTTTGGGGGCTGGTTTGGGTTTTCACCCTTCAAGGACTTGTTTCTAAGCCTAATCCATATATTATCAAATTATCATTATATTCTCAAATTGAGAGGCCTATGACTACGCGGTCAGTTCCTACGAGTTACATTGGTCCCGTGCGAGAAGTTGTTACCTCTTACGGGGTCGTTTGGGGGCTGATTTGGGTTTCCACCCTTCAACGGCTTGTTTATAAGCCTAATATATATATTTTTAAAGTGTCTTCATATTCTCAAACCGAGAGGCCCGTGACTATGCGATTAGTTACTACAAATTACATTGGTCCCGTGCGAGGTGTTCGTGCCTCTTACGGGACCGTTTAGCTGTTGGTTTGGGTTTTCACCCTCAAACAACTTGTTTTTAATCCTAATCTATAAATTTCCAAATTATCATCATATTCTCAAATCGGGAGACCCGCGACTACGCGATCAGTTTCTACAAGCTACATTGGTCCCGTGCGAAATGTCCGTGCCTCTTACGGGGTTGTTTGGCCTCTGGTTTGGATTTTCACCCTTTAACTACTTATTTTTAAGCCTCATCTAGATATTTCTGAATTATCGTCATATTCTCAAACCGAGAGACCCGCGATTACGCGGTCAGTTCCTACAAGTTATATTGGTCCCGTGGGAGGTGTTCGTGCCTCTTACGGGGCCGTTTGGCGACTGATTTGGGTTTTCACCCTCAAACGGCTTACTTTTAAGCCTAATCTAGATATTTCCAAATTATCATCATATTCTTAGACCCGGAAGACCCACGACTATGCGGTCAGTTCCTATAAGTTACATTGGTCCCATGCGAGGTGTTCGATCCTCTCACGAGACCGTTTGGCGGTTGGTTTGGGTTTTCACCCTCAAACAGCTTATTTTTATACCCAATTTAGATATTTTCAAATTATCATCATATTATCTAATCGGGAGACCCGCGACTACACGACCAGTTCCTACAAGTTACATTGGTCCCATGCGAGGTGTTCATGCCTCTTACGGGACCGTTTGGGGGATGGTTTGGATTTTAACCCTTTAATTGCTTTTTTTAAGCCTAATTTAGATATTTTTAATTTATCATCATATTCTCAAATTGAGAGACCTGTGATTACGCGATCAGTTCCTATAAGTTACATTGGTCTCGTGCGAGGTGTTCATGCCTCGTACGGGATCGTTTGGGGGCTGGTTTGGGTTTTCATCCTTTAACTGCTTGTTTTTCAGCCTAATTTAAATATTTTCAAATTATCATCATATTCAAAAATTGGGAGACCCGTGACTATGCGTGTCAGTTCCTACAAGTTACATTGGTCCTGTGCGAGGTGTTTGTGCCTCTTACGGGGCCGTTTGGCGGCTGGTTTGGGTTTTCACCCTCAAACGGCTTATTTTTAAACCTAATCTAGATATTTTCAAATTATCATCATATTATCAAATCGGGATATACCCGCAACTATGCGTTCAGTTCCTATGAGTTACATTAGTCCCGTGCGAGGTGTTCGTGCCTCCGACGGGGCCGTTTAGTGGTTGGTTTGGGTTTTCACACTTAAACGGCGTGTTTTTTTAGCCTAATCTAGATATTTTTAAATTATCGTCATATTCTCAAATCGAAAGACCAGTGACTACGCGATGAGTTCCTACAACTTACATTGGTCCCGTGCGAGGTGTTCGTACTTCCTATGGGGCCATTTGGGGGCTGATTTGGGTTTTCACCCTTTAACGGCTTGTTTTTAAGCCTAATCTAGTTATTTTTAAATTATCATCAAATTCTCAAACTGGAAGACCCGTGACTACACAATCAGTTCCTACAAGTTACATTGGTCCCGTACGAGGTGTTCGTGCCTCTTACGAGGCCGTTTGGTGGTTGGTTTGGGTTTTCACCCTCAAATGGCTTGTTTTTAAGCCTAATCTAGATATTTTCAAATTATCGTCATATTCTTAAATCGGGAGACCCGCGATTATGTGGTCAGTTCCTATAAGTTACATTGGTCCCGTATGAGGTGTTCGTGCCCGTTACGGGGCCGTTTGGCAAATGGTTTAGGTTTTCACGCTCAAATGGCTTGTTTCTAAACCTCGGCTATATGTTTTCAAATTATCATCATATTCTCAAACCGAGAGGCCTGTGACTACACGATCATTTCCTACGAGTTACATTGGTCCCGTGGGAGATGTTAGTGCCTCTTACAGGGCCGCTTGGGGGAAGGTTTGGGTTTTCACACTTCAACGGCTTGTTTATAAGCCTAATCTATATATTTTCAAATTATCCTCATATTCTCAAACTGAGAGGTCTGGGACTATGCGATCAGTTCCTATGAGTTAAATTGGTCCCGCACGAGATGTTAGTATCTCACACAGGGCCGTTTGGGGCCTGGTTTGTGTTTTCACATTTTAACGGGCTGTTTTTAAGCTTAATCTAGATATTTTCTAATTATCATCATATTCTCAAATCAAGAGACCCATGACTACATGGTCAGTTCCTACAAGTTACATTGATCCCGTGCGAGGTGTTCATGCCTCTTACAAAACCGTTTGGGAGCTGGTTTGGGTTTTCACCCATTAACGACTTGTTTTTAAGCTTAATCTAGATATATTTAAATTATCGGCACATTTTTAAACCAGGAGACCTGTGACTACGCGGTCAGTTCCTATGAGTTATATTGGTCCCGTGCGAGGTGTTCGCGCCTCTTACGGGGCCATTTAAGGGCTGGTTTGGATTTTCACCCTTCAACGGCTTATTTATAATCCTAAGTTATATATTATCAAATTATCATCATATTCTCAAACCGGGAGACCCGTGACTACACGGTCAGTTCCTATAAGTTACATTGGTTCCTTGCGAGGTTCTCGTGCCTCTTACGGAGCCGTTTGGGAGCTGGTTTGAGTTTTCACCCTTTAGCGGCCTATTGTTAAGCCTAATCGAGATATTTTTAAATCATCATCATATTTTGAAACCGAGAGACCCGTGACTACACGATCAGGTCCTACAAGTTATATTAGTCCTGTGCGAGGTGTTCGTGCCTTTTACGGGACTGTTTGGAGGCTAGTTTAGGTTTTCACGCTTTAACGACTTGTTTTTAAGTCTAATCTAGATATTTTAAAATTATCATCATATTCTCAAATCGTGAGACCCGTGACAACGCATATGTCTGCATATGTGGTATACAGTTACAATAGTTATAGAGTTTAGAATTATATGTCCACATATGTGTTATACAATTAGATCCTCTACAATTATAACAGTTTTATGTCCGCATATGTGTTATATAGTTAAAACAGTTATAGAGCTATAATAGTTATATATCTCCAACACAACATATGGGTTGTTATTACATTTTCAATTTTCAACTAATGTTAACTGAAATACATTTAAATAAACCACCTAAATAGGTATTGTCAACTTTAGCCATATTCGTCAAGTTATAATTATTTGACGCAATTGAATAATATGTGGCAAAGAATATATCTCCAACACAACCATCTTCCAATCAATTGTTCGGGGAATCTTATATTATAGTTATAAATGGAATATATACAAATATCTATTCCTAATCAACGTGGAAGACAACTCAAAAGAAGAAAAACAAAAACAAAAACATATCTTAATTAAATTAACTTACATGGATTGATTTGATGAGATCATCCTTGATAGCATACCCCTAAGAGGCATATTTGCAAGGTGTCTTTGTTTTTCTGCAAAAAAAAAGTGATATGAAAAACATTTCCAACTGATACCAAGTATGAGCAATACAAATTATTACATTAGAGTAAAGAGGAGAGGAGGTGGCACTACTAAAATTAACCTCCCTAGTTTTTATAGTTTTTATTTTCACTTGTTTGAGATGTTTTATTATATGGCTTCAAGTATTCTAGTGCCAAAAGACTCCTTCATGTACCCATGCGTCAAGTTGGTAAGCCCCCAGACTCATCACTACAGATTTTAATTAAACATTATATATGCACAGAGATAGATACATACACATACAAAATGAAGATGACAATAACAATTGCAAACCTTGCCCATGGAGCAGGTTCATTATTGCAACGAACGAAAAGATATCGACAGATATTAAATCCCTGAAAGACAGAAGTGTATGACAAAATGTAAAGATATATAGCAAGAGCCATATGTAACGGATCATTTTGTAAGTTACCCTACCTGAATTCCATCTTTGTGCTATCATTTCTCAATTCTATAAACCCCATCATATTGGAATCTTGTTTCTGGGGCATAAGAAGAAAATTTCTCCTTGTGGTACCTGACCATTGACATAGGGATTTTAGCTTAAGAACAGAGAAACCAATATGAATGGTATGTCAAATTGAGGCCATAAACGCTCCCAACATAATCAACAGATATTGGAAGTAATTTACACGTGAAAGTTCATAACATTAATTGAGAGCAGAGATACTCGTGTTATCTTTAAAATAACTGGAGCAAAAGTAAAGTGTTAGACATACATGTCACTAAACATAGATACATAGTTGTATATATAGTAAAATACGATACAATACGTCACCAAAAAGATAAGTACCGAAAGGTTGTATCACAGGTAGTTATACCACAGTCGTAACGGGTTTATTTCATTATGTATTGTTTTTTTTCCTTATAAAAATTCTCTTTCATTCAAGTATTCTTATAATAACAGGATTGAAGTGGTATTCAAATACAATCTGAATTTAAAAGGTACCTTTATAAATGATGAAAATTAGCATATTATGAAATGTGTTAGATGCAATAAAGATATCTAAAGCACTACACTGCTTGAACTTCCTCTATAGAGGGCACATATTACAAGTATTGAATATCTAGAATTAAAAGTGAATATAAACATAAACGACACAAACCTTCCTGTATAGAGGAACCACTCACCGTGATCATCATTTTGGTAGCCTCCCGAGAGTGCCACAGACTGAACATCATAAACCGATTGCCCACCGATCCCCGCAACATGAGGAAGATGAATCCCCCATTATCTACATTCCACCCCTGTAGTTTTTTCATGGAATAAGATATACACATGGAGTATGAACCTGATCGACGCTATATCAAGATCATAGGGCGATTGGATTCTTTGAGATCTTTGAAGTCACAAAACTAAGCAAAAGCAGCGACATGACAAAAAAATAGTTTAATTATTAGAAATCTTTTAAATAGATTACAACAAACGGTTGTAATCCATGAAATCTTTTGAAATCACAAACAACGTCGAAACAAAGGAACGAACCAACCCAACGGAAATCTAATTCTTCAAACCTGAATGAAAATCCAACTCTGCAAACCCCAACGAAAATCTGACACTTCAAACCCAACTCGTAATTGATTTCAAAACCCCACTCAAATTGATTTCAAACCCTAACTCAATTTGATTACAAACCAACCCAATTTAATTTCAAATAAATTTTCAAACTTAACTCAAATTGTTTTGAAAGCCTAACTCCATCGATTTTAAACTATATATATATATATTTCATCCAACACTGTCAACGAAATCTAAAAACGAAATGAAAAATGAAGTTGTTTACCTTACGCTCAGCGGTTGGTGGTAATGAAAAACGAAGATGGTTGTTGATGAAGAAAACAAATATGATTTTTTAGAGAGAGGGGAGGCGGGCCTATGAGTAAGAGCGGGGGACATGTGAAAAGAAAGAGTGGAACAAGCGGGAGACCAAAAGAAGTGAGATTAGTATTTTGGGGGGGTATTATATATTTTAGTTAAGTGTGCTCAATTCTGGGACACTTAAACAGTGCCAAATTTTGGCACTGTTTTAAAGTGTGTCATATTGTCATTAAATCGTGCCAGAATTTGGCACAGTTTTAAACTGTACCAGATTTTTAATATCAAGGTGTGCCAAATTGTTGATTTTGGTGTAGTGTTAACCATTCAGAATTTTTTTGGTATATTATTTCTTCCTTATGTTAATGATTTGCTTTGCAAGTCCTGATATTTTAATGAAGAAATTTTATTTATCAATTTTATTATAGAGATGGGGGGAAATTTTGATGTCTTAGATTCGCGATTGATTAGTTCACTTGCGTAGACCCACATTCATTAAATTATGTGGGTCCACATCAGCGACACTAATCAATCGTGAATCTAAGACATCAAATTAAACAGTTTTTATTAATATTATAAATAAATAAATAAAAACTATGTTTACTATTAAAACAAGTTTTTTTTGTTAAAAAAAACTCTTTTATAGCCTTTTTATTAAAAAAAAATTGTTTATCTATAAACTGTTTTTTATAATAAAAGATGTTTTTTTTACAGAAAACTAATTTTATATAAAAAAAATTATTATAAACAACTCTACATTATTAGACTATTTTTTATAACAAAATACTGTGCTAATTACAAAGCTGTAATTTATTTATTATTTTAACAAACATTTTTTCATTTCTTAAAAAAACTATTTTTCTTGAAAAAAATAATACGATTTTAATAAATTTATTTATTTATTTTGTTCAGAAACAGCAGGGTCTTTTTTGTATTGTGATAATAAGGGTATTTTATAATTTGGGAGAATGTGTCTACCCCGTGTGTCTATAATTGTGTGTCCATGTAGAAAAACTCCTTTGATAATAATTAAAAAGGTAAAAAAGTGGAATATTAAAAAAAAAGGAAGAACAAATGACATATAGACATTTATGACATGCCATGTGAAAAGTTAAGAGGATTGCAGGCTACAGTTTTATATATATCAGTGTACTAAAAGCCGCGCCTAAACTTGGATCTTGAGAAAAACGCCTCGCCTTAAGCCTTTTACGCCTTATTTTTGGTAAAAGGCTTAAGGGTCACTTTTTTTTTAAAACAAAAACGCTTTAGTGAAACGATATTACCTTTTAAAGACTTTTTTTTAAATCGGACCAATATCTCATTCAAAAAAATCAAAAGACAAATGGTATCGCAAACCTCTTCCTCTCGTCCAAAAAAATGAACGTTTTTTCTTTTCTTTTTTGTTTTTTCTTAGTATTTAAAAAAAAAATAGTATTTTAGTCTGCATATATTCAAACATATTTTAAGGTATGTGCCATTTTAGTATTTTTAATAGCCTTGTTATAGTTAAAAATGTTAAAATACATTTAAAACCCCTAAACGTCATTTCACGCCTTTTTACGTCTGAGGCCCGCCCAGGCTTCTAAGACTTACTGATTGCCCTCGACGTGTCGACCAAGCCCGCATTTTTTAGAACCTTGATAAATATACATAGATTTTTCAAATTTAATTTCACAGCTAAAATTTATTTATCCCTCCAAAATATTTAGGCATTAATTCTATGATGAAAAATGAAAAAAAAAGAAATATTATTCCAAAAGAAAATAAAAATGGAGTAATTCATTTTAGGCCCTCAAGTTTGTGTTTCGATATAGTCCTTAAATATGTGGCTCACGTTGGTTATTGAGGACTGTGGATCCTTATCCTGTCCATAATAGGATTTGAGGGAAATGCATGTTTCCATTACTTATTTAAACGACTTGTCTATAATAGGATTTGAGGGAAACGTCAATCAAATTTTGGTGGCTTAAGTGATTTTTTTTTTAAACATTGGGGGCCTAGAGTGAGAATTTCATCAAACTTTATGTGACTAAATTGTAATATCCCTTATTTGATTTATTACTTTTCTGATGAAAATTCAGTTATTATGCAAATAATGGCTAAACTTTAACCATCAATTAAACGTGTTACTTGGTAGGTGAAAATGTGAAACGCAACTATAACTTCGAGCATTTCACAAAAGACGTGACTAACCAAGCCTCTTGGTTCAGTGGTATAAGGCTGCCACTAGGACACTGTTTGGGGGTGGATTGGATTTAGTCCCCAGTTTTTTTTTTTTTAATGGAAGAGGGACTTTACCCCCACACTTATTAATAAAAGGGAGAAAAAGCCTCTCCAAGCACTACATGCTAAAGAAAATTAGAGGGGCATGAGGCCCAAAGCTAGAGAAAATAAAAATTGGGATTTTATACTAATGCCATTACAAAGCCTCAAAGTTTAACTATTCTAATATAAAAGCAACATATCTTGTCAAGCATGAAAGCTCCTTTGACCATCTGTGGAGGATCCTTCACAACCTCATAGGTTTTAATCCCTTGTGAATTAACTCTAATATTAGCTAATCTATTAGCAACCATATTTGATTCTCTATAGCAATGGCTAATCGAATAATTAATACTTCTAAGCTCTGACAGAATTTCTTCAGTTAGAGTCTTTAATCGCCAAGGCGGTTTCCACTCTCTTTTGATCAATTTCACCACAAACAAAGAATTCGACTCGATATCAACTTCTGAAAAATTCTTCTGCATACATAACTTAATACCAAGAATTAGACTTTTTAGCTCTATAACAAAGTTAGATTCAAAATCTTCTTCTTTTGCATAAGAAAAAACCAATTCTCCTTTATCATTTCGCAAAATACCGCCCAAACCCCTTTTTACAGGGTTGCCTTTGCATGCCCCATCAATATTAAGCTTAAGTCTTCCACAGATTGGAGCATTCTATTTAACTTTAACACAATGCAACATATTTGAGAAAAAATTCACTCCAAACACCTCTATGTATCCTTGAGAAAATCTGTTGCACCTTATCTCAAAAGAATGGTTTTTGCATATATTTGAAATCAAATTAACAACTTGATTCTTAACAAAATTCAAGTTGCATTTAATTCCTTCATATAAAGATCTATTCCGAGCCTTCCAAATTTCCCACATCACAGCCATAGGAATAATTTTACCCAAGAACTGATCTACATCAGACCTCCCAGCCTGCAGCCACCAACTAAGAATAACTGTTGACACATTATTCCTATCAATCTTAATACCCATCAAATTCGAAAAGTAGTCCCATAGTTGAGAAGCAACTGAACAAGAAATAAATAAGTGGGCGTCATTTTCTTCATTATTAAAGCAAATATGACATCGCGATCCCATTTTAATGCCTAAATGCTTCACATTTTCGTTTGTAGGAATACACTTTTGAATAATTCTCCACACTGTAATAGAGATTTTGATTGGAATTTTCGAATCCCATAATATACTGTGAACAATAGATGTAGATGAATGAACCTTTAAGCACTCATATGATGAAGATAAAGAGAACACACCAGAATTTTCACCCTTCCAAATCAGATTATCATTCACTGAAACCATCTGCTTTGAACACTCTTCCTCCACCTGTTTCATATGTCTCTAAGACAGCGAACCACCTTTTCTAGTGTTCCAGTTCTTATACCTGTTAGCACAATATTTGGATCACAATGAATCTTTAAATTTAAGCTTCCAATACATTTTCATTGAAGAAGTCTTAGAGAGAATTCCAAAGTCTTTGAAGCCCAAACCTCTTTCATCTTGATCTTTACACAAATCTACCCATTTCGTCTATTGAAATTTCCATCCTTGATCTTCATTTCCACCCCAGAAAAATTTATTCAACTTCTCATGAATCTTATTAATCACCACCTTCGGAGGATGTATAGCAGCTAATAGGTAGAGAGGAATGGCTGACAAGACATGCTTTATGAGGATTAATTTGCCACCTATAGAAAGAAGCTTACCCTTCCATCCTGCTATTTTACATCTCAAAGAGGAAATTAACTGATCGTAGTATATCACCTTATTCCTCCCTTTAAATAACGGGCACCCCAAATATTTAATAGGCAGGTCTTTTGCATTCAATCCAAGAACTTCAGCCACTTTTGTTTTAAATCTATGAGGCATATTAGAATCAATTGAAAAGGAACTTTTTGAGTAATTAATTTTTTGACCCGAAGTCCTTGAGTAACTTAGAATAAAGTCCTTGATGTTCTTCAGACTCCTTTTGTCACCCCTGCAAAAAATAATCACGTTATCTGCAAACGCCAAGTGAGAAATAAGAGGACTTCCACTTGGCAAGTAGAAAGGATTTATCACTTTATTCTCCATCATAACATCTAGACCCTGCTCAAATATTCTGTTGCAATAATAAAAAGGCTCGGGGATATAGGATCTCCTTGCCTAACCCCTCTATAAGACTTAAAGAATCCATGTGGTTGACCACTGACAACAATATAATACCAGTTGTTTGATATACTTGTCCAAACCAAATCAATGAATCTTTCTCCAAACCTAAAAACTTTTAGAACTTTGATTAGAAATCCCCATTGAAGCCTGTCATATGCTTTCTCCATGTCCAGCTTTATGATGACATTTCCACCATGAGTCTTCTTTCCCAGATTATGCACCATCTCTTTGGCTAGTAAAATATTATCTTGAATTGATATGCCTTTTGTAAATCCACTTTGATTAGGAGATATGATAATAGGCAGGACCTTTGCAAGTCTTGTACATAAGATCTTAGAAATTATCTTATAACAAAAATTGCAAAGGCTTATAGGCCTAAAATCCCCACAAGATGAAGGATTCTTGATTTTGGTAATAAGCACAATGGAAGTTGAAGTCTAGCTGTTAGGCAACTCAGCACCTGCAAAAAAAGAATTAATAGCATCTACCAGGTCAGTTTTAATAATGTTCCAACAAGAAAGAAAAAATTGCCCCCCATAACCATCAGGTCCTAGAGCTGAATCCGGACTCAAGCTTTTAATAACCTCCCAGACTTCTATCTCACATGTCAACTCTTCTAGATCTGAGTTAAGCTCTTGGTTGACCAATTTAGGGATGAAATCTGCCTTGTATTCTTCAGAAAAATTCTTCTCAGAAGTCAGTTGATTTTTAAAGAACATGACAATATGATTTTTAATGGCATTCTCATCTACAATCCAATCCCGGGACTCATCTTTAATCCCTGATATATGTAGTTTTTTGGTTTTTAGCCTTGGTACTAGAATGAAAGAATTTATTATTAGAATCCCCTAGCTTCAACCATTTAATAGATGACTTTTGCTGCCAGAACATCTCTTGAATCTGTAAGGCTGATTGGAGCTTAGACCTTACCTTACTCAAAGCTTCTCTATTAGTTTCAGAGCCAGACAGTTCAAAATTAAGCTCTAATTGACATATATCATCTTCTAAATCCACCACATTTTGATTAACATCCTTAAAATTATCCTTACTCCAATTTTTAAGAATTCCTTTTAGCCTTTTCAACTTCAAAGATAAATTCCACAAACCCAATGCTTGGGTGGATTCCCTCCATGACTCTGCAACAATCTTTTTAAAATCTGGATGAGTTGTCCAGAAGTTAAGAAATTTGAACACATAAAACCTTACCTCATCCTTGTTTGCTACTGACAAAAAGAAGGGGAGAATGGTCTGATGAAGTTTTGTTTAGGTGCTTAATGGAATATTTGGGGTAGGAAAGCAACCATTGGGTGTTGTAGAGACACCTGTCGAGCCTAACCATTATAAGATCAACCTCTCCTCTGCTATTACTCCATGTAAATTTGGATCCGAGATACCCCATATCTAGGAGCCCAAAGCTATCCACTGCTTGGTTAAACTCATTAACTGCTGCTGCATCAACATCATTTCCACTAACTTTTTCTTCTTGACTTGCCACAATATTACAATCCCCCATAATGATGAAAGGCATACCAGCCATATCAGAGGAAGCCTAATGCTTGGCCAGCGGAAGCCACGAACCGCGAACGGAGATTAATTGAAGTGCGCGTAAGCTGGCTCGGACACCTCGTGGTATGAAAAATACCTATCCAAAAAAAAAACGTGACTCTTAATTTAAGAATTGAGTATTACTTTTACTCATTAGTCTCAAGTTAAAGGTCCTGTCGACCATATTTCAAACATTTCAAATTAAGAGTTGCTTTTCATATATAAATATCAGTATTCTAAAAAATTTACCTACGTTTGAGGTTGGGAGAAACTTCCCGCCTTAAGCTTTTTACGCCTTATTCTTGGTAAAACCCTTAAGGTGCATTTTTTTTTTTCTAAAAACAACAATACTTTAGTGAAAAGATATCGCCTTTTGAAGAATTTTTTTACTAAACTGATCATTATCTCATCCAAAATAATCAAATAGTATTTTAATTTGCAAATATTCAGACACATTTTTATGATAAGTACAATTTTAATATTTTAATAGTCTTATTATGGTTAAAAATATTAAAATATATTAAAAAGACCGAAACGCATTTTCACACCTTTTTGACCCTAAGGCCAACCTAGGCTTCTAAGGCTTAAGGCGTGACCTCCACGCCTCGATCACGCCCCGCATTTTCTAGAACCTTAATAAATATATACTACATTTCATGATCTCTAAAAAAAAATTGATATTAGTAATTCATTATTTAAGTGGTTTTTTTCTAAGCTTTAGAGGTTGTCTCTCCAAATATTTTTTCTTTATTTTTTAAATGTGCTTAGCTCCTACAAAGCAATTATTATAAAAGGGTGGGTTTTAATAAAAACTTTAAAGTTACATCATGACTCTTATTTTGAAGACAAATAGATGCATTAATCTATTATATATGTTCAATTAATTAATTAAAATATGTTATGTTGTATCTACAAATTAAGAGTTCATTTTTTTTATTGGATTAAAAATACATTAAATTAACGGTTGAAGTTTAATCTTATTAACTAATATAAAACTTAGTGTTTTGATTATATACAAAAAAATATATTGAACCCTTAATTTGAGACAATATAACAATAAGTAATGGACTTTTAATATGGGAAGAAAGTATTGAATTTAAACCAATACGTTTGAATTTATTTTGTTAAAATATGTTCTTATTTTAAAGTTACATATTTATTATTTTTTCATAAATAATATCCCTTATTTGATTTATTACTTTTTAATGAATAATATCCTCTTTCTCACTCATGTCCTAGAGAGAGAATTTCACCAAACTTTAGGTGACTAAATTGTAATATCCTTTATATGATTTATTACTTTTTAATAAATAATATCCTCTTTCTCACTCATGTCCTAGAGTGAGAATTTCACCAAACTTAAGGTGACTAAATTATAATATCCCTTATTTGATTTATTATTTTTTAATGAAAATTCAATTATTACGTAAATAATGGCTAAGCTTTAAGCATCATTTAATGTGTTATTTGGTACATGAAAATGTGAAACGCGGCTCTAACTTTGAGCATCCCATAAAAAACGTGACTCATAATTTAAGGATTTAAATATTATTTTTACTCATTAGTCTCAAGTTTTTTGAAACAAAAGTTTGTTGAGTTGAGTTAAGTCTCAAGTTAAAGATCATATGTTTACCATTTTTGGAATACCTCAAATGAAGAGTTGCTTTTCATATATAGATATATACTACATTTCATGATCTCTAAATAAAATTTGATATTAGTAATTCATTATCTAAGCATTTTTTGTCATCTGTTTCTAAGCTTTAGAGGTTGTCTTTTCTAATCTTTATCTAATATTATAATATGAAAATGGTGACTCCAAATATTATTGCATCACATGTTCTATATTTAATGTTGTCATTTTAAAGAATCCTAACTCTGAACTTTCTTTATAAATGTATAATGTTTTTTTCTTCTCTTTTTTCCCTTCTTCTAATTATTATTAAACATTCGAGATTCCATCGTTTTCATTAATCATAATTTAAAAAAAAACAATGGGGATTTTTAATCCATTCGTGCATTTTGGTTTTGAGTCCAAAAAATATTAAGTTAGCTTTTTTCCCAATCTCTCTCTCTCTCTCTCCCTCTCTCTCTCTTTTTTTTTTTTTTTAAGAAAATTATTTTATTAATAGATGGAGAAAAAGCCTCTCCAAGGGCCCTTACAAGCGCTAAAGCAAGACTCTTGCAAAAAAAAAAAAAAAAAAAAAAAAAAAAAAACTAAAGACAATATAAATCGCACTTAAGTCCTACGATTTCTTGAACGCGTTCGCTTACGGACGACCTTCCAATTGCCATTTTCCTCAGAAGAATTTTCATAGTTCAAGATAGGATCGGAATCCACTGCCGATGCAAAATCATGTTTGGGGAGATCCACTATTAAATTAATCCCGCGATCATCGTGAATTTGAACACTAATAGGGTTAACTTTGGATAACTCGTCACTTGTATTAACATTTTCTGAAGGAGACATGTCATCATCGCTTTTAGATTCTTCACCAGAAGATAAGTTCTCTAATAGATCATTGCGCAAAACAAGCTTATTTCCTATTAATACAATGGAGTCCCGATGGATTAATTGATGAATATAGCTTTGTGTTTTTACCGCAGTTTCAGAGGGCCGAACAACATTTGACTCCTCAGTATCATAACATAAAGAGTCATTTGTGATAAGTGACAATTTTGGAATGGCCTCTAAAGGAGGCATATCATCATAAGAATCTTCCTTGTACGAAAATTCCCTCAAGTCATTAGTCGAAATATCTCCACCAAATTTGTCACGTTTTTGAAAAATTACGGGAGTTTGCATTTCCTTTGGAACAGTCGCCAACTGATTTGAGACTACCTTATTAATCGGATCAACACTTTGACCATTTCTATTTTTCGGGTTGGTTGATAATGATTTAACAGATGACTGGGATTCTCCAAGATTTCCGGAGATTGCAGCGATTTTTTTGGGTAGTTCCTGAGAACTCTCAAGTCTCACTTCACCAGAATTTCCTGGTAATGAATGCCCGGCGGTAAACTTTGGACCTGACAGCGATACAAGTTTGTTTAGACCTGGTGTAGTAGGTAATTTGTCATCAGATATGGTTCTGAATACAACCGACCTATGTTCCCTAGGCAAGAGTCCTTCCTTGTCATTTATCACATCAGCGTCAGTATTTAACTCGTCACCAGTGGTTTTCAGCATTGAGTCAGCCTGTTTAATGGTGCTGTCAACTGCAGCAACTGTCACTTCAAATTTTCCCTGTTGAGGCTTGGAGGAAGATTTGTTTGATTTAATGAAAATACTTGCTTGTTTTTTGTCATTATCTTTTGACATAGAAACCTCTTTTTTCAGATTTCTACACTCTTTAAAAGAGTGTCCAACTATCTTGCAATAGTTACAAAACGATGGCAAAGATTCATACATAAGGTTAACAAAAAAAAAACCATCAGGTCTTTCCACAAGAATACGATCAGCAGGTTTGGCTGAGAGATCAATATCAACTAAGACTCTTGCATAGCTTCCAAAAGATCTGTCCATGGTGGCTTTATCAATACGGAGGGGGAGACCCACTCCTCGTGCAATTTGCAGGAGCAAACGCGGGTCCCAATAATCTTGACACAATCCCATAAATCTAACCCAAATATGTGCTGTGGAGATTTTATGCATTTCTGGTTTGAAATCAGGGACCCAAGGAAATATTTTGAAAAAACCAGTGGAGAGCTTAAAGATACGTGACGATTTTGCTAAATTCAAATCAGAGATGTTAGAGAAACGAACGTTAAAATAGCCTTTACCTATGGGTGTGAGAACCCAACTCTTTAGAGTCTTCCATATGGCAGTGAGCTCCATTTTAAGATCAGCCAACTTCCATGGCTTGCTGCCTTGCTCAAGGACAAGACGACCAATAATAGTTAAAGAACTACATTCTTTAAGTACTTCTTTAAAGGCACCATCATCTAGTCTAACAGCAATATTATCTCCACACACATAGGGTGTAGAGAGAGGAGGGACACAATGAGAATCCAAATTGCCATGCAAAGAAGTATCATGTTTCTTTTGAAGAATTTCAGCAAAAGTCGGAAAAGCTAATTGGGGCCAGCGATTCTGATAGTTGACAAAAGATAGATCATTAAATGGATTATCACAGGGCTTAGGATCAAAATCCAAGGAAAGAGGTATGCTTGAATCCATAGATAGAAGAAAGAAATTTCAAGTCGAGTTTGAAAATTCTAGAGAGAAGGAAGAGTTTCTCTCTCTAGAATCCATCTTTTCAATGCTGTGTTTTCTTAATTATTTTAATGATTTCTCTCTCTCTCTCTCTCTCTCTCTATATATATATATATATATATATATAAAGAACCTCACTTAGGAGACCTTAAAGAACGAATCATTTTTTCAATATAGTAAACAAAATATTTATAAGTAGATTTTTTTTATGATTTTTAAACATTTCAAGGAAGCCATAAAAAAATCAATTCAAAATGATTTTTTTTCTATTCCCAAAAAAATCGATGTTTAAGTGCTTAAAAACTGACATATTTTGACCTTTTTTAATATAAAAATATATTTTATTCTTAAACTAATTGGATTACCTTGGAGTTTGTAAATGTAATGCATGGTTTCTTGATATTCTTAAACTAATTAGATAACTGATTAATGGTCCAAAAATCATATCCAGGTATTGACAATGCTTTTTTTCAAAAAAGTTGTTTCATACCTTATTTTGACAATAAGCATTAAATTTGGTTTTGAGATATATATTATTCTCATTTTTCCTTGGTATATCCTCTCTGTTCTCTAACATTCCTTCTAAAATATTATTTTACGGCTACAAAAAATGATGGCAATGAGAGAATATATTATAATTTTAAGTATATACTTTTGACTGAATTTGAGCATTTATGAGAGAAATTATAAGAATCCACACCATCACTCGAGAATTAGTTGGTTTGCTTTTCCAATATTTTCTCATTTAAATATGATTTTTTTATTATTATTATTATTTTAATATTCTCAAGTAATTTCTTTGAAATGGTGTCGGCAATTTTTTTAGTTTCATTTTGACAAACCATTATTATCATATTTTATTTATTTATAATTGTGAATGACGTACACATTTACTTTTATAAAATAAAATTACACAACTTATTACATATAAATTTTTAACACACCCGCGTATCACACAGGATTTAAAACTAGTATTCTTTATTTTTAAATGTACTTTAGCTCCTACAAAGCAATTATTATAAAACGCTGGGTTTTAATATAAAAAACCTTTGAAGTTACATAGTGACTCTTATTTTGAAGAGAAATCGATGTATTGATCTATTATATGGTGCCACAACTCTCCTATCACTCTGTTTCACTCTATACTTATATACAAATGTCAAAACTATCCTGTAGAAAACCTTACTCCTCTATTGACTCTTTCCATGTTGATACTCTTTACTAAAAAAATACAAAGGAAAACTTGTTATGAGGTTTTAAATTCATAAATATAAAACAAATATTAAAAAAAAAATAATCACTAATATTTAATTAAGAATGATAACAAAAATGAAAAATAAAAAATGCATAATATTAATTTATTTATTTTTTGTCGTTGTACGCTCGTGACTCCGTGAGTGTCGCTACCACACACATTGAGTCCCCGCCCAATACAGAACACAAACACGATAAAAATAAAAATAACACAACTTGCCACGCTATGAAATTCTATTTTTACCCAATAAAAGTGACATGACACGATACGAAATATTATTTTTTACTTAATACAAGCACGGCCTAACTAAAAGAGATACATCACAAAATATGTTATTTTTTTAAACCAAACACTAATGCGACCAAAATAAAATTAACACGACATGGCACGATACACCTCAAAATCTTATTTTACATCAATTGAACATGACCCATATAAAACTGACATGGCACGACATGAAATCTAATTTTTTTACCAAACACAAACATGCCTCACTTAAAATAATATTTCGTGCTGCAATACACTGGCATGTCACTTGTAGTAAAAATAATATTTTGTGTCATGTCATGTTATTTTAAAATAAATGTCATGTTGCATTTATTTGGGTTGCGCTCGGGCTAAGTAAAAAGTAAAAATTTTGTGTTTATTTTTTAATGAAAAAGCATAGTAAAAAATAGTTTTTTTACTGAAAAATGTAAATTTTCCCCAATAAAAGATTATTTGTGTTTGTGATTGTGATTGTGTTAATTGAAAAAAAAACTAAGATTTTATATCATGTCATGTTTTTATTTGGCTGTTTTTGTGTTCACTAAAAAAAATTGTCATGCTACTATTTTGGAGGTTGTGCTCGTGTGAAATAAAAAAGTAAAAAATTATTTACTTATACTTTAACAAAATATATTTATTTATTATAAATGTAGTTTCGAGAAGAAAATTTCACGTTTGATTATCAATTTTGTTTTTTAAAATGCCAAAATGGAGGTTGGAATGGCTAATTTTAACGGCTCATTGCATACCTAATGTATTATTAAAATAAAGCAAAATTGTGGATAAGTTTTAATTTAGCCTTGCATGGGGCAACATGTCCAATAATTTTTTTTTAGTGCGATAGCATTCTATGGGCTCGTTCATGTTTGATTTTAAAAAATAACATATTTTGTAATGTGTCGCTTTTAGTTGGGACATGATGATGTTAGGTAAAAAAAATAGTATTGTGTGTTGTGTCATGTCACTTTTATTGGGTAAAAATAAAATTGCGTGGCCTTGTCGTGTTATTTTTATTTTTATTTTTGTCAATGTGCATGGTAGCGACACTTATCATGTGTTGGACATTTAACTTTCAACTTTACACTTTACGAGCGCACAGTGACAAAAAAATATTAATATTAATGTTAATATTATTCATTTTTCATTTTTATTATCATTCTTAATTAAATACTAATGATTATTCTTGAATAAATATTAGTTTTGTATTTGTGAATTTAAAGTCTCATAACAAATTTTCTTTTTTGTCTTTTTAATAGGGTGTATTAAGACCTCACATTTAAGGATTCGAAAAATAAATAGAGAAGGTGGTTACCTTGTTTACTCAATGCTTTTTAAAGGGTAATTGTCACATTAATAAATAAGGATAATTAGAAATGGAGTGCCATAGGAATATGT
Organism: Sambucus nigra; assembly: GCA_949130495.1. NCBI lineage: Eukaryota > Viridiplantae > Streptophyta > Magnoliopsida > Dipsacales > Adoxaceae > Sambucus > Sambucus nigra. The sequence goes on from OX422212.1 coordinate 371,905,136, forward strand.
GAGTGTCAATAGTGCTATCCTCTATTATACATGTTTAATTAATTAATTAAAGTATATTATATAGAATGTACAAATTAAGAGTCTATTTCCTATTTTGTATGGATTAAAGATACATTAAATCAACTTTCAAAGTTAGTCAAAGTTAATTCTTATTCATTAATATAAAACTTGATTTGTTGATTATATTTTAAAAATATATAATGAATCCTTAATTTGAGACAGTAAAAAAATAAATAGTGGAATTTTATTATGGGAAGAGAGTATTGGACATATACGTTTGAATTTATTTTTGTTAAAATTTGTTCTTATTTTAAATTTACATATTTGATACAATAAAACAAATTATAGATATACAGAATTTCTACGAGCATACATTTGTGAAATACTTCCCGTATTTTCAAACTCCACTAAAAATTATATTGAAGATGGCATTCCATAGTTATCTTATCTTTGAAAAAAAAAGGGACAAAAATCACCATATATCCATCATGTGGTCGTCGCAATAACGTGCCATCCTGCAGAAGACATGAGTGAGAAAGAGGGCGGCATGTATATATGGAAAGAAAATAGTGGTCTGCAGCAAAGGGGAGCTTTCTATTAAATGTGTAGACCATTATCAGCAAGACTCCAAGATAGACGTGAAAGGTATGGGTGTAATGGCAGTAGGTCATTGGCTAGGGTTTCAAGGTCTTGTGAATATCAATGGCAAGTACAAGCACAAGCCACTCTTTGCTTGACTAGTTTGAGAGAGAGAAGTAGAGTGTGTTGTGTTTATCGCTATAAAAGAAAAGTTAAAACCGATATTTATGGAAGGAACGTACCTAACATCATCAGCGCAATGTAGACTTGGTACAAAGAAATAGGAAGAGAGAGATACTCTTTTTAGTGAAAGCGACATCGACACACCCAGTCAAAAGGAGCGTTGCCTTACAGCTAAAGAGTAGGCTTGCTGTATTATCTCAACAAGTGAAATAATTGTACTTGTGTCTACGTTACACATGGCCTCGTCGAGCCTCTTGGAACGAGTTTTTAAGTAAAAATATCAAGGTTTAAAAAAACTGGCGTATAATCGAAACGTGAAGGTTAAGTCCTAAATTTTATAAATTTAGATAAATTTTAGGCGTAAAAATATATTTAAATTTTTTTAATATATTTTAATATTTTTTAATTATAATAAAGTTATTAAAATATTAAAATTGTACATATCATAAAAATATATCTCAATATATGCAAATTGAAATATTATTTGATTATTTTGGATGAGATAATGGTCCGATTTGAAAAAAAATTCTTTAAAAGGCGATATCGTTTCACTAAAGCATTGTTCTTTTTAGAAAAAAATGTCATTTAAAAGTTTTACCAAGAATAAAGCCTAAAAATTTTAAAGCGGGATGTTTCTTCCAAACTTCAAGCCTAGGGGAATTTTTTAGAACAGTGAAAAATATACACCTTAAAAATGTATTTATAAAAATAATGTATTTGTATTTAATAAATTTGTGATTGGCAAGCGCAAATTCAATGAAATTGCGATTATAAACGACGATTTTATTGAAATTGCAATTCTAAACTATTATTTCAACTTCCAAAAAAATTATTTAAGCTGAATTTGCAATTGATAACCGTGAATGCAACAAAATCATGGTTTACAATTACGATTTCATCTTCCTTAAATTCTTAAGAGTTAATAAAGGACATTCTTGACCTAACTTATTATTCGCAATTGTCATCTCTCAATTAAAGTTAAAAATTCAGTTACCAATAACAATTTTAGAAAGTACAATATTTTTGTAAATATATTGCACAATGCATTATATTTATAATTCATCATCATTATTCTTATCTTAATCTCATTGTATGGGATCCGCCACATTAATTCTCATTTTTCATTCAAATCTATTATATGGAAGATTATCGTTCAAGTTTAAATACTTGAGATTTCTTTTAATAATTTCTTCTCACCATAGCTTAGGGGTCTCTTTCTCTTTTATCATCTATTTCAAATCATCTTTCTCTTATTATAGAGACATCACTGTCTACGCAATATAAGTCCGGATAAGCTAGATCTATTTTCTCTTATTTTTATAAATATATAATAAAATAACATTTTTAAATTAAAAAACTTATGTTAGAACAAGTGTATATTATTATATAAGTTAAACGTAGGGCATGGCTAATGGCACTCCACCAATTCTAATGGCACTCCAACTTTTTATTAAAAGACAAAACTATCCTCTCCCTAATATCAAAACAAATATCAAACCTTCTCAATAATTTTTTTAATTAAATAGTTACAAAAATTATTTTATTATAAAGTTAAAAAAATAGACCTTTTTTTATTAAATAAAATTGGACATATTTTAAAAAAAAAACAAATTGTAAAACAGTTTTTTTTAAATCATTATTTTTTTAAATGGACATATTTTAAAAAAACAGTTGGATATAACGTCTTTATAAAAATATTTTTGTTATTTAAAAAAATGGCAGTTATATTTATTAATGAGTATTGTATGTTCAATAATTAATTAGGGTTACAATTCTTTTTCAAATTATATTTTTAGAAAGTATTTTTTTAATAACTATTTTGTGGTAATATTTTTTGGTAAAAAAATAATTTTTATATATCTTAGATTAATTATTTATTAGTGTCATTGGTGCGGACTCACATCATTTAATGGATGTGGGTCCGCGCCAGCGGCATTAACCAATCGATACAAAATAAGTGATGTACAATTTATAAAGTCAAACAAAAATGGTTTCACGAGTTTATAAACAAAAATAATTTCACCAGTTTTCAATAAATATATAAAAAAAATTGTCTTGTAATAAATTACATACAGTTTTTTAATATAAAAAATAGCTAAAAATGGGATTTACCTTTTTTTAACTGCTTTAAGAAATAAAGAAATTGTCTTAAAGTTAAAAAAGGGGACAATTGATGTTTAGTTCCTATAAACTAAATACATTTTGCGTTTACGATATGAGAAAAAGAATGTTTGTGAGCGTTTTTATATTATGAAGGAACTTTTGGAACAATAAAAATGTTTGGACATGTTAATTGAAAAAATGTTGAGGAAGTTTTCATCTATGACCCCTTTTTTTATATAAAAACAATTATTAAAAAATATATGTAAAAAAAAATCTAACTGTCATTTTTTAATAGTTATTAAAAAACTATATATAAAAAATAGTTATTAAAAAATCTAAGATATATAAAAATTATTTTTTAACAAAAAAAAATCTTACCACAAAATAGTTATTAAAAAAATAATTTCTAAAAATATAATTTGAGAAAGGATTGTAACTCTGGTTAATTGTTGAATATAAACACTTATTAGTAAATATAACTGTCATTTTTTTTAATAAAGAAATTGTTTTTTTTTAAATAAGTTACATCCAATTGTTTTTTAAAAATATGTTCATTTTAAAAAAAATATTGATTTAAAAAAAATTGTCTTACAATTTGTTTTTTAAAAAAATGTCCAATTTTATTTAATAAAAATGTCTATTTTTTTAATTTATATTAAAACAGTTTTGTAATTATTTAATTAAAAAAATTATTGAGAATGCTTGAGATTTGTTTGTTATTAGGGTGAGGATAATTTTGTCTTTTAACAAAAAATTGGAGTGCCATTTGAATTGGAGGAGTGCCATTAGCTATGCCCTAAACGTATATCCCTTCCCATGTCAGTTTTGAGTAGAAAGCAACCCTAACTCTCAAACCCATTCTCTCTCAGAGACATTGAGGGTAAGATAGAATTGTGGAAGATTAAAAACCATCCATGCATTTTTTTGTTAATGAAGGGGGCCTAGGTCAAGGGTTGCTTTCCAATTCAAAGTTACGTTGATCATATATCCCTCAATGTCCATCATCACCTGCTACATATCACGTGAAGTGGTACAACAAGAAGTGCTCCTATCCACTCGCTTCCCACGATATCGCTTCCAATACCAAGTATCACTTTCTTTACTCTATCCTTATCATGGTCCCAAGTCTCCAAGCACACACGAGCCAATTAAACTTCTTTTGCTCTAAAAGCAAAAGCTAAAAGAGGAGAAATACTTGATTCTTAATTTGTCTTCAATAACTTCCTTCTTTTCCTCCCTACTTTTTTGCTTCTTTATTTATACATATACATATATACACACAAACATTCACATATAGCCCTTCCTCACCAGCATCTTTATCTTTCTCTCTCTTTCACTCTCAAGCTGGGCGCATGCCTGTCTTTCTCAAGGCACCAGTTCCTACTTGAATTGAATGAATGAGTTGCGTCTACAACGTCTATGTATCTCTCTCTCTCTCTATCAAAGGCAAATAAGCACACACAAGCAGAGACAAACACACAAAAACTAAATACATATAAATTCCATATTAGGCTGTCGTTCTCAAGCATGGCTTCTAGCCTATGAAAACTTGAAAGCTCTCTCTCTCTCTCTCTCTCTCACACACACACAAACATACAGAGTATACGCAAAACTCCATAGGGAAAAATAAGATGAGTGCATGATGTGTCTTTTTCAACCCTTGGTTTTTTCTTGCAGATAGCTAGCAAGCTGAATCAAAGAAAAAGGGTGTAAAAGACGTGGAGCAGCTTCAAAGAGAGAAAGGTCACCTAGTACAATCTGTCCTTCTCAAGCTCTACTAATGCCCACCATAGCTCCAAAGGCCTAATTAGGTTAATCCCATCCCTGATGTGCAAATCATAAAACCCACATAGATGATGTATCCCTCTCATAGTAATAGCAACGAAAATACCAACGACAATCCCCTTACTTTCCACTTCCCTTCTCCAAATATCCACTATGAAGATGACGCCGTTTTCCTCCAACACCTCCATGACCTTGTACATCAACAACATCACCAACAGGAACCCATTTGCAACAACAATAATAATTTGGTAGCCGAGACTATCACTAATACCAACATGACAGATTCAGCCAAAAAAAAGAAATCCCATATTTCAAATAAAAAATCTTCAAAGAGAGATCGGCACAGCAAGATCAACACAGCTCACGGACCTAGAGATCGGAGAATGAGACTCTCTCTCGACGTGGCTCGCAAATTTTTTGGCTTGCAAGACATTCTTGGGTTCGATAAGGCTAGTAAAACCGTAGAATGGTTGCTGACAAAATCAAAACCTGCCATCAAAGAACACATCAATAACTCTAGTGTCGGTGCATCAAATAGTGCTTCTTCTATTTCCACTTCTGACTGTGAAGTTTTATCTGGGCTCTACGAGTCTACGAGTATCACATTCATCAACGGTACTTCTAAGGTACCCAAACCCAGTTGTTTAAAAGAGAAAAAGATGAGTGGATTTCGGAGTAAACCGGAATTATTTCACCCTCATGCGAGGGAAATGAGAGACAAGGCAAGAGCTAGGGCAAGGGAGAGGACGAAAGAGAAGATGAGAAAAGTTGGGGAGAAGTCAAAAGTGATAACATGTACACAAGGGGTGAATAATGTTAATGAGTGTAGCGGATTAGGGTCTTGGACTCAGTTTGAAAATGGGGAGGAAGAATCTGTTTCCCAAATTGGCCACACCATTAATCATTCATTTCAAACATCTTGCAATTGGAGCCCTTCTACCATCTTTGGTGATCAGCAAAATCCTCAAATTTCTCATCAGGTAATTCAGTTATGTGTTTAATAAATACTAACTTCTATTTTTCCCTCACTTAAATATTATTCAATTGTGTAGAGTTATTATTATATAAACGTTTGCATTAGGTAGTTGAAGACCAACTTAGTGAACATGAATCCCTTAATCAAAGGAAAATCATTTAAAATTTGAAGCATTGACCCAAAATTAACAATTGGCCAAGTGTTCTCTGGAATAAAATGGAAAACTCAAACCCAATCATGACGTGCAAGAAACATTTTAACTGCTATACATATACAGCCTATTTTTTATTTTATTTTGACCTCTCCCATTTGATTGTTTACAGAATCAATTCGTGGATCTTCAGGTTTGTGGCAAACCATGGGACGCCTACAATTAACTCTATATTCTTTGATGGCGTCAAATGGTATAACGTTGAAAAGAAGCTATTTCTGTGTTTGTAATTTTCTTTCTGTGTGAATATTTCTCCTGTGAGCTACTTTGTCGTTGATTCTTATGCTTAATATTAGTTCAAAATAATTGTAGCTGTCAGGCCCTCCAGAATTTCATAATCCTGCAGTGTCTGCTCGTCTATATTGAATAATGAGAATAATGAATCTTGAGCAGCCAAAATCCGATTATCTTGTAGTGTTTATTCAGCTACTGTCCTTCAATTTTGTCCTCTATAATTTATTCTACTTAAACTTAAATCAATTTCTAGATGGTTCTCATGACAGCAGCTACGGATATAGTGAAAATGCTGATAAGCATCTTCAACAACATAACAAAGATAGCAAGGATTAGAAGTAGTTTTCAGTTAATCAGTTAGTCTGTTAGCAGTCAGTTGCTGTATATATATATATAGAAGTTAGTTAGCAGCACGTGTTAATACAGAAATAGAATAGGTATAAATATTAGTAGTGATGTATTGTAATCAACATCAAGAAATGAGAATGAGAACTCTCCTCTCCTAAACTTCAGTATACTCTCTTCTCTTAAACTTCTTTATGGTATCAGAGCTTTAAAAGCTCCAACGATCAAGCTCAATCCTCATCAATGGCAGAAAATAGCTCATCATCCTCCACAAACATTCCAATCTCAATTGAATCGACCAATTCAGAAACTTCTCTTACATTTCTTCTTTCTCATCTGAGTTCTCTAGTTACAGTAAAATTGGATCAATCAAACTACATCATATGGAAAAATCAATTTCAAAATATTATGCGAGCTGCAGGATTACTTGGATACATCAACGGATCAACATCAATACCTCCACAAATCATTCTCAATTCTCAAGAACAACAGGTCCAAAACCCTAATTTCTCAAAATGGGAGAAGATCGATGCACATATATGCAGTTGTATGACTGCAACAATTACATCTGAGATATATACGTCTACACTTCATTGAACAAAAAGCAAAGAAGTTTGGGATTTATTAGAGAAACGTTTCACTTCTCTCTCAAGATCTCACATACATCAACTGAAGAACAAACTGTCAGCAGTTAACAAAAAAGGATTAACAATTGAATCATATTTGGCACAAATCAAAAGCATATCAGATCAACTTGCACTGGCTGGCTCTATCATTAATGATGAAAACTTGGTTCTACAAACTCTAAATGGCTTGCCTACAGAGTTTGATGCATTCAAAACTTCAATTAGAACAAGGCCATCTCCAATTTCTATGGAAGAATTGTCTTCATTATTGTGTTCAGAATCTATTCATGTTGAAGAAAGCAAGAAAAGTACTCAAAACACAGATTTGAGTGTAGCTTTTGCTGTGAATAAAGGATCAACAAACTTCTCATATAATTCAATTGGTGGATTTACTCAAGGTCTGCAGTCCAACCGAGAAGGAAGATCTCAGTTTAGAGGCACAAGTTTCAGAGGAGGAGGGAGGAATGTTGGCTATAGAGGAAGAAGAGGAGGTGGTAGAGGAGGCAATTATCACTCCTACAACTCTAATCAACATGGAAACATACCACTGATTTGTCAAATATGTGGCAAAGAAAATCATTCTGCAAAAGATTGTTGGTATAGGCATGACACATCTCATCAAGGAAGACAAACATCTAACCATAACAAGGGAAATGCTAAAGCCTATTATTCTTCATCCACTCAAGTTCCAACTTCTACTCCATGGTATATTGATTCTGCTGCTGCAAACCACATAACAAATGATCTTGATAATCTCCAAATTCATCAACCTTACCAAGGAGAAAATCAAGTCATTGTTGGAAATGGTAGCATGCTTCCTATTCAAAATACTGGCGATGGTATTCTCCCTACACCTCATTCTTATCTTAAACTCAAAAAAATTCTTCATGTTCCGAATATTCATTCAAATCTTGTTTCCGTCCATAAACTCACAAAAGATAATAATTGCACAGTGACCTTTGATTCAAACTCTTTTGTTGTTCAGGACAAAGCTACTAGCAAAATCTTGTGTCATGGCAGTCACACTCAAGGCCTATATCAAGTTCCTCAATGCACTCCAACCTCAGTTTCAATCTCTCCAAATAAAGTCTGTCTAGCTGCTCGGATCACTGATGATCTATGGCACAAGAGACTAGGACATCCATCTCAGGCAAAATTGTCACATATTCACAAATTTCATCTTCCAGTGATCAAAACTAAGACTCAGTCCCTATGTCCTTCTTGTGTTGTTGCTAAAATACATAAGTTTCCTTTGTATCTTTCAAATTCTTCTATAAATGCTCCTTTGTCCTTAATTCATAGTGATGTTTGGGGACCTTTTCAGTCTGAATCTCTTACAAAATTCTATGTTCTTTTTGTGGATGATTATAGTAGATTCAGTTGGATGTATCCTCTTCAATACAAAAGTGAAGTATTCTCTAAGTTTCTTGAATTCAAGGCATATGCTGAAAATCAATTTTCTTTGTCATTAAAAAACTTCAGAACTGATGGAGGTGGAGAATTCACTGGTAATAAATTTGAACAATTTCTTAAAACTCATGGGATCATTCACCAACTATCTTGTCCTCACACACCCTCTCAAAATGGAGTTGCAGAGAGGAAACACATGCATATGGTGGAAACAGCCATTACATTACTTTATCAATCTCATCTTCCTCTTAAAAATTGGTTTAATACTATTGCTACTGCTGTTTTTTCTCATAAATAGACTTCCTAGTTCTAAACTTCAAAATCAAATTCCATTCGAGAAATTGTTTAATCAAAGTCCTGAGTTTCTTTTCATGAAAGCCTATGGTTGTAGATGTTTCCCATGGCTTCGACCTTATACTCACCACAAGCTTGAACCTCAGTCTAAACCATGTGTATTCATTGGTTATCATCCTACAGTTAAGGGCTACAGATGCCTTGATGCCACTACTGGTAGACTTTACCTATCCAGACATGTTATATTTGATGAAACCATTTTTCCATTTAAAACTGATCAACCTCAGTCCTCTTCTTGTTCCATACCTTCTCTATCTTCAATACAACAATTCTTTTGGTCTCCAGCATCATCGAATTCCACTGTCTCTTCTATACAGCCTCATTTTTCTATTCCTTCTCCTACATCTCCTATCAACACTCCTCTTATCAATACTCAATCCATTTCTCTCCCACAACCTACATCTTCATCCTCTACTGTTCCTCAGTCCTCCTACACATCTTTCCATTCTCATCATGAATTACCCCTCCCTCTTCCTCCCTCCCCTCAACACCATGGTCATCGCATGATTACCAGATCCAAAGATGGTATTTACAAACCTAAACATCCAATTTGCCTCTCCACTAGCACAACCCATGTTGATCTCTCTACTACTGAACCAAATTCTGTCAAGGCAGCCATGACCTCCTCGCACTGGCTTCAAGCTATGCATGAAGAATATACAACTCTTCAAAAGCAACAGACATGGACTCTTGTTCCTCTTCCTCCTGACAAGCACTGTATAGGGTGCAGATGGATTTTTAAAATCAAAAGGAATTCAGATGGGACTATAGCAAAGTATAAAGCCAGACTAGTGGCCAAAGGGTATCTTCAAGAAGAAGGGATTGATTTTATGAGCATTTTAGTGGGAAAGTTGCACTATTGTATAGGACCAAATTTGAATAATCATCATTCCTTGTTGGGTACTTCCATTCTCTAGTCTACCAGGAAGCTTTTTACTCGGTTCTTTGATAAAAGATTATGTGTATAGTTAAATTACACCAACATTAACTTCTTCTATCCCACATAAACCCCCCAATATTGAATAGAGTGTGGTTTCAATTTATAAATAGTGCTATATTTTTATAGACTTTTGGAATTGCTTTTTGAGTAACTTGGACAGAATGGTTCGATGGTTCATGTTGATGACCCGACTAATAAAATGAGTTTTTATTACTATTTTTATGGTGTAGAGGGTGATTCAAATAGGGTGTCAATTATGGATTTTCATTATGAGGCAACAGATTTCATTATGATTGTTTAAGATTTTTTTATTATTTTTTTAATAAATAAGTAAAGTATATAAAAAAAAATATGTCTAAGGAGGTTAAGACAAACGAACAAAAATTCTATTTTGCCGGAATTTTTGACCGAATTTTTGTTGACAAACTGACGTGTTGGCTTGCTATTGGTTGATTTGTGGGGTCTGCGCTAGCGAGACCTCAAAACTAACCAATAGCAGGCCGACACGTCAGTGTGTCGGTCAAAATTAAGTCAAAAATTCAGACTCTATAGAATTACTCGACAAACGAAATCCCATATACAAGATATATACAAAGATTTAGACACACTAAATACCAAAACAAAAATGGGATGGGGGAGACAAACCCTCCCAGGCACCCCTTTACACTAGAGCATACCTTGGGACCCAGCAATCAATTCCCCATCCCTAGATCATCCAAAAAATCTAAGAGACATTGGAACAAGGAATGTGACTCTTCCTTGTACATTTTTTATTTAAATTTTTATTATTTGGTTATATGCGCACATCCCATAGAGGTTGTGAAAGAAAAACGGCCAGATGCACAAGCTTATAGTCCCGTTTATTAGATGAAGAATCCACAATATTTTATATTATTTCCTTCATATTTTCTCATACTAATTTTATTCCACCATATACATATTATCCATCTCGATGAATCTATGCCAACGTGAAATGATAAAACCTATACATTGGATGCATGTATAGCACCATTTCTTGAATTCATTAAAAGAGAAAATAACATCCTCTTATAGAGTTCCAGAAGTTCAGTAGCAGGTAATGACGGTTCCACGTCTAACACTAATCACCTTAAATATTGTTGTGTGTTACGTTAATCCTGCTCAATAGATTACACTTTACACCAAATTTCTCGTCAATTAATAGCACGTAGTCTCTAAACGTAGAGACAGGGTGAACACCTATATGCATATATCTCGTAAAATAAATATCCTAATGAAAATATCAGTAACTAATGTTGATATTAACGTATTTCAGATATTGTATTTATCCCTACTCCACAAACTTCCACATTAGTTTCAATATAGCCATTATAATAGATAATGTCAAGTTTCTGGTATCTTTTTCTTTCTCTATCATTTTTGTTTTCATTCTGCCCTCCACCTACTTTTCTCCCTTTTAGATCCCAAAATAAATTGCCAACATAATAGTCATATGTAAAGCCATGTTTCTGCATATCAAATATGCATATGAACGCCATGATGTCAAACATGTGAATTTTGGTCGATATAAATGACACTAATGTCCAATTCAAGATCAAGTTTAATGTTATCTTTTAACTAAATTATATCAAGTTATCTCTAATTCTTGTAAGCACCACCTATGAGAGGTTTATTCTCTTAGTCCCTTAGAAAAAAAAAACTAAGGTGCTTTTCTGGGAAAAAACACACTTATTCGTTCCAATTACCCTTCATTTCTGAACAACTGGGAAACCACTACCCAAGTGATTGTGATACTGCTTTGCAATGCTCGCCTTTTTTGAGAATTGAGATGGTTGGACTTGCTGGATGGAAGATTAGAGTTCTTGTTTGGGCATCTTCTTCTCTAGTTCGTTTCTTTCTCTATTTGTTTGTCTTCTTTTGTATGGTTACCAAGCCTTACCTTAATGACGCAATTTATTTCCCCGAGTGCTTCTTTGATTTCAGGTTCCTTGACATCAATCACATTATTTCCAACATGAAATAATGATGAGACAAGACAATTCTTTTGTATTTTGTCTCTTCATTAGTTTCTTCTGCCCTTAGTGGACACGCACCACGGGAGGATGGTAGTGTTTCGTGAGAGCTTATTTGGATCCGACACCATGAAAAATGGACACAAGGATTAAATGTGGTTTTTTGTAATACGAATGCAATAAGGTCTATACTGACATCCATTGGATGGGAGGTTTTGCATAATAATCTGTTAAATGATTTACATCAGATGAGTATTAATATTAAGGAAAATGATAACATATGACTTTAAGGCTACATGTTTTGAGCTTTTAAATAATAAGTACGAGTGCTCTCTTCATGAATATTTGTTTTCTAATAAATGTATGTTGAAATTCTGTCTATACTATTTTGGTGTTCTTAGTGTATTTCTTTAGGTCACATGTTATCATGACCATTATATTATAGTACATAATGTCTTTTAAAAAATATGGATAAGGTGCATTCCTTTATCTCTTAAACGTAAATTCTTTAATGAAAATATCTTTATTTAATACTGATATTATTTCTATCTAAAATATTTTATCCCCTAGAATGAAAGCTATGCTTGAATAGGTACCATTCCATGAATAACACTCTGATGTCATTACAAAGGCCCACCTCACGTCATCAACTTTTCCAAAAAAAATTAATAATTAGTTGCTTTATCCTTCCGCTTGTGATAGAGAGAGGGTCCACTATAACAAACTGTTGATTTTTGGTTTCCATCTTCAATAATGTGCAACCCTTCTCCATCTTCATGAGATTGCAAAAATAGGGACCATGTAACCATTCTGCTTCATGCAAGTGCGATAGCCCACCACCAAAAGGAGATTTTTTAAGTAGTCATTCTTTTAGCCAACTCATTACCCAATCTAGCACACTTCGTATTGAAGAAAAAGGTTAGTGGATCAAAATCTTAGCACTGATTTTGTGGTTAATCGGAATTATGGGGGCTAATTTATTTGAGCCAAGAGAGTAGTCGATCAACCTAACGGGCACAGTGGACTGTCCGACCCAAATCAATTATCCATTAAGACTCGTGTATTTAACATGCACTTAAATGAACATGGATATATTCAAACCGGTTACCAATAATCTCACGAGTTATCCACGAGTTAATTGAGTTACTTGTACAATTCAATCTTTTATTTTCACTTATAAATTGTAAACCCTGGTTCGGGGTAATGGGATGTGATTTGGATAGGGGTGGTAAACGGACGAATATCGATCGGATACCATGTTTTTCATATTCGTATTTATTATCTGATCGTACTATCCGTATTCGTATCCGCCCGAATAGTTAAAACAACTATCTATATTCGTATCCGTTCGAATACCTCAGAGTCAGATAATATCCGTATCCGTTTACACTATTTAGCCATCGCAAAAAATAACAATTAAAATATCCAATCCAATCCAAATAAATATATAACAAAATTATCGCCTCCTAACATCAACAATTATGGATTCCATAATAATTGTATCATTCCATAATGACAATATGACTTAAAGTCATCCATACTTTACAACCATATGAGCTTAAAGCCATTAAAAAAATAACAGTTGCATTTCATGATAGTAGAAATAGATATGCACATTTTAGATTAATCAAATTTATTGAGAATGATAACCTTATTAACCGTTTGTCTTCAAAACATACTGATATTTTTATTTTAATAAGTATATATTTTTATTTTGTATATAATATAAATGTTGTTAACTTCAGTTCTCATTACAATTAAGACCATCCCTTTATTTTTCTGTTTCTCTCTTACATTCTTTTCTATTTCTCTCTTACATTTATTTATAATTAAGGAAACTAACGAACAACCACATGAGAGTTTCTTTTCTTTTTTTTTGTATGAAAGAGAAATGAAACAAAGTTAGTTTTTTTTTTAGTGGAGTATATGTTCTTTAGTCCGTGTATGTTGTGTGTGATCAGGTCTATTGTAACTTTAGTGTAACTTTATGATAATATATCCAATAAAATAATGATACATGACATTTTATAATATACGCAATAAAATAATAACTTTATGGTGTTTTTGTTTTGAGTGGAGTATGTGTTTATTTTGTTTTGGAGAATAAACGATTAAGTTTTTTTTAATATTATCTTATTAGTAATACTAGTACTAATATTATTAGTAATATTTTAAACATATGTTCGACGGATACGGATATCCGGTAAAATTGATACTCCGCATCGGATACGGATTATCCATGTCGGATACTAGTACTATCTGTATTCGTATTCGTTTTCTCAGATATTTTTATAGAGTATCCATATTCGTATCCGTTTTCATATTTTCGGATAAATATTCACAAATTCGAATTCGGATATTGAACGGATGCAAATTTTTGAATATCCGTTTACAGCCCTAGACTTGGAGCATTGAGAGACACTAATAAGAACATAATAATCTTTACATGGAGGTAGGCAAGTTGCCAAACCACATATATATGTTGTGTGTGTGATTAATCGCTTTTATCTTGATATTGTTTTCTTAATCATCTATTGTGATAATTTTTGCACTCACAATTGACGCCGTCCGTGGGAATTGATTCTTTTTCCTACGAAAGTATTCATCAACCGAAAGCCCGTGATGTCTCACCATAGTAGCAATATTCCTCGCGTTAGGGATGTGCAGGAAGACTCAGCCCCACCTAGGGTTAGGTATGAGATTCGCCAGCAATCAAATTTGAGGGTTCGCCCAGAAAGGCAGCCTTCTGAAGAAAGTCCGGGACCATCTAGGTCTACCTAGATCTCCAGGTTGGTTGACTCTTATGAAGCCAGGCTTCAAGAGCGAGAGGAGGCTACACGCTTCCAGATAGAAAAGAATGCTCGCTTGCAAAGGCAGCTTGAAAGGATGGAGAGAGATTTCCATAGAGATACCAAAAAGCGTCATGATATGACTCCTAGTTCTCAGGGGAGCAATACTTGCAGCCGAGGGAGGAGCTCCATGTGAGACCAAGATAGATTTGAATGTGGCAGGTCAAAATGTGATCGATCAGAGCATGGCCAATCAGAGAGGCACCGCATGAGTAATGATCATCTTGATGAGAACATTAAAATTTTAGTCCGTGGAGAGATAGATCAACATCCAACCCATCAAGGAGCTAAATCTACTAGGGAGTTGGCGAGAAGAGCTCTCAACACCCAGATGAAATCCCCTTTCTCAAGGGTGATCGAAGAAGAATAACACTCAAACAAGTTCACCGTTCCCAGGTTCAAGATTTATGAAGGGAAGATGGATTCCATAGACCACGTTTGGCAGTACAAATTGACAATGACCTTATGGAGCTACAACGATGCTTTGATGTGCCAAGATTTCCCTTCTAACCTATATGACGTAGCACAAAAGTGGTTCGAGAAGATGCCCCATGGATCGTTTAAGAGCTTCAAAGCCCTGGCAAAGGTTTTTACTCTGCTCGCTTCATAACCAGTAGCTCTCATCCTAAGAGGATGAACTCACTACTCACGATGAAGAAAAATCCGTAAGAGGGCCTTCGTGATTATGTTATTGGGAGGTCTTCAATAAAGTGGAGGGCTACTCGAAGCAGGTTGTCATTGCATCCTTCAAGATTGATTTGTTGACCATATATCTGTTGCACTAGTCCTTGACGAAGAAAGAGGCCATCACAGTCGAAGACCTTATGACTCGTATTGAGAAATACGCCAAGGTTGAGGACATGGTTCATTCTAATGCAGGGGACAATGGGCGGGCAAAAGTTAACAGACAAGGAGACAAGATTGACACTCCAACGAAAAGGAACGAGAATGGGGGAAATAACGGCTCTAAGAATGGGAGTAAGGTTGATCCTTAAAAGGCGCAGCCTTCAAAAAACCAATCTATAAGATCTTGAGAAAGATAAAGGATCAACCATCCGTCAAGTGGCCCAAAAAGATGGGTGGTGAGCTAACGAAGAAGAAAAACGCACTGAGATGCGCATTCCACAAGGACGGGGCCCATAGTACCGAGAATTGAAAGGCTTTGAAATCGCACTTGGAAGAGTTGGCCCAAGCTGGACATCTCAACGAATACATAAAAAAGAAAGATGATAAGGTCGTAGCCAATGGCGATCAAAAACTAGACAATTTCCCTGATGACGACATGGGACAGGAGTTCGCGATAATCCATAGGGCATCCGACCTAAAGCAAATCCAATGGAATACTGCTCGGATAGAGCTGAAGAAAGTCACTGATGTTATGGAGGCATTCCAGATTGACCCTATAAAGAGCCAAGCTGGCAAGCGCCGATGACCAGAGGACGTCGACTACACAAAACACATCTTCACTGAAGAAGATCTGATCGGAGTGAGGACTCCACATCATGATGCACTCGTGATAACCCTCAGAATTGCAAATTGGGACGTCGATAAGTTGTTGGTGGATTAGGAAAACCCATGAGAGGTGCTATACGTAAAGTTGTTCTATAAGATGAACCTCAACCTAGTCGACCTCGAGGAGGCCACAGTTTCGTTGGTCGGCTTCGTTAGGAGAAAAACAATGCCACTGGGAAAGATAGTCTTGCCGGTCAGGGATGGCAACATCTCAAAACTGATTGAGTTTTTGGTTGTGGACATATAGTCCCAATATCATGCCATTCTAGGCAGAGGATAGTTGCATGCCATGAGAGCCATACCATCCACCTATCACCAAAAGCTGAATTGTGTCATCAACAAGGGCGTGGTCGAGATTCATAGTAACCAAGACACCGCAAGGAAGTGCTTCATCGTGGACATCCACCCACGAAAGGAAAAGAAAAAGGAACCAAAAGACGCTTCAGAGGAAGCCCAAGATGGGGTACACCCTCTAAATAGCAATTGCAGTAAGATTTACTAGGGGTGGAGGAGATTAGGACCCACCCCGCTGATAACGTCATTGAAAGCTTGAAAGAAGTTGGTGATGATGACAGCTTGACAATTTGAAAGTTTCTTATTGAAACTGCACTCTCTAGTCACGAAAATAAAGAGTTGATTGCCTTCTTGAGAAGCAATCTAGATGTTTTTTCTTAGGAACCATATGATCCGCTTGGGATTTATCCCCATGTAGCTTGCCAACTTCTGCATGTTGACCTAACATTCAAGTCGATCACTCAAAAGGCGCATCGAACAGCCCCTAAGATGGCTAAAGTGGTGGAGAACGAAGTAGGAAAGCTTCTGAATGCAGGATCCCTTAGGGAAGTTCAGTTTTCCAAATGGATATCCAACCCAGTGGAAGTACAAAAGAACAATGTCAGTTAGAGGGTCTGCACTAACTTCACAGACATCAATAGGGCCTACCCTAAATTTCCCACTACCTAAGATTGATCGGTTGGTTAATGCAACTGCAACATATGAGAGGATGAGTTTTCTAGACACCTATTTAGTGTACCCTCAACTTTCGTTGTCCGGCCTTGACCATGATAAAACATCCTTCCACTACACCAAATCTGCCCATTTGTCAAGGTCATTGACCTTGACAAATCCACCTTGTCAAGGTCAATGACCGTGATATTTCGAGGCGAGACAACTTTTTTTGTCACGGTCGTGTCACAGTCATTGACCTTGACACAAAACTCGCGTTTTGTGTCACGGTCGTGTCAAGGTCAATGACCGTGACACGTTTGTCACTGTTTATAACCGTGACAAAGCCGTGATCCTTTTTTAAAAAATTGTCACGGTCAATGACCGTGACAATTCTGGGTAGAATTAAAAGAAACCGCTGGGTAGTATGGCCACTGCCACTGCCCAGCAGTATATTTGTACCTGTTATAGCAACGTTGTACCTGTTCCAAACATCATATATCCGAACAAACTAAAGATAATGCAAATATATATTCAAATAAGAAACTATTTAAAAAGAAACAACATCACCATCATTTTATCTCAAATCTACAAACTATTTGCATGGAAAAGAGATTTTGTACCGCGACGCTCGGGAACACCTCCTTATCCTTCCCTTCTCGTCCGAATAGCCACATAAGTATAGAGCATATGTGTCCTACCCTTAGGGCCACTCCCTGTCCCCTGAATTGAAATAAAGTAAAATTAGTATCCGCCCCTCAAATATAGATAAATATAAATCGTAATTGAAATCGAAATCGAAATTGACATATAAATATAAATACATTACCTGTAGTGTCATTCAAACAGCTAACTTGAGCTCATATGGCACCTCCTTCCAACTAATGTACCCCGGGCAATCGTGTTAATTATAATTCTCTTCATATCTATGATGCACCTTATACCTTTGACTTGCTTAAGTCTACATTGTATAAGTGCTCAACTAATTTGGAAATATTGACAAAATTGGTAGTCTATCCTAGAAACCAAAAAGCCTCAGAACTTAACTCTCTAATCCTCTTCAAAGATTAATGATGGTATAAAATGAATTACACTACACACAATTAGAAGTGCATACATGTGTTAATATTGCTTAAAATTGAGTGTGTGTTTAATTCCCCTTGAATTGGAGCTTTAATAATTTTTTGGGAATTTTTAAATAATTTTAAACCTTTTTAAACTTTTTTTAAAACATTTTTGAATAAATGTTTTTATTAATAAAATGGGTTAATATAGTTTGTGGGGTTAATATACTATTTTGGAAACTTCATTTTTCACTGAAATGTTTGGTTGGGTACGATCTCAAAGCGCTAGAGACTTCAGGGTGATGTTTTGTAATTAGTTTGACGCGCGTGTGAGAGCCTCTTACTAGCCAACACTTGTCATCATTTTGGTGCGTTAGTTTGTATTTGTTATGTGAGAGGATAGCCAGTTGCATTGGTGATCGTTGGATCTTTCCTTATCAAGGGTCTGCATGCGTTCTTGGTTAATCCCAGTGCAAACCTTTTGAACCAATCAGAACCATCTTAATCCACCGCTGTTTTATAACCATAGGATCAAGTCAAACCTTGCAAGACTTCATCACAGCCATTTATTTGCCTCGATCATCCAGAACCTTCACCAGGAACTATATATACCCTTCACTTCTCAGCCTTAGAGAACTTTTGGGCATTCGTCTTTCTGAGAGAAAAAATAAGAGAGAAGAGAGAAGTGAGAGAAGAGAGAAGAGAGAGAAAGAAAAACCTGTTAGCCAAACCCTAACCCTAACCCTAAACAGTTAACCTTCTCTGAAATAAACCTTCGCATATTCAAACCCAAACACAACCTGAGTGTTTGTGAGAGAGAGAGAGAGAGAGTTGTTTATTCTTGTGTTGCTGTAACCTCGTGATTTTTAGATCTTGTACACAACTTAAACATTTGTATGAAAGATCTAGTTTCTTTTTCATAGAAACGTTAGATCTACATACTATATGTTACATTTTCACTAGATCTGCATTTTTATACTTGATTTAAGAAAATCTTACTGATTTGATTTTTAAAATGTTTTCTGGTTTCTGTTTTTACAAAACTTAACCTGACCTAGTTGGATTCACACTTGGAGGTTTTCTATCTCACAAATATTTTCAAAAAGAGATTGATTAAGATCTTGTCCGATTTTTCAAGCGAGATATCCGTGGAATCTGGGTTATATTAAAGGTCAAAAGTTTTTTAGTTTTGTAAGAAAGAAATAAATAAAAATCACTGCATATAGACTGTATATGTAATTTTTATAGGACTGTTTGTAAATCTAAGTGTGTGTGTGTTCATGCATGTGTATAGGAATCACTACACAAACACTTAACACACTACTACACTGGAAGTGTTGTGTTTAAGATCTGAAATCATTGAGTCGACGTAAAGAAGCTAAAGCAAAGGAAGTTAGCAAACTGGAGAACATCATCAACAAATCAGATCTATCAGAAGTTAGAAGGAACCAAGTGGGGTATATTCCTAAACTTAGAATAGGTTGATTTGTGTGCTTGCATGGTGTATAGTTTGTAACTAATTTTTGTTATTAGTGGACTTTTGTTTTTGTGACTTAGAAGTCACCGTGGATGTTTCCTCTGTTGGGAGAGGTTTTACCACGTTAAAATTGTTGTGTTGATTATCTTCATCTACTCATCTCATTCTATAAGTGTGCTGAATGTTTTTTGAAACTGCCTTAGTTTTAAAAACTGATTACACAATCTTAATTACTCTCGTACATAAGTTGCTTTGTAAACACATCTTGTTTATAATTTTTATTTTCAAAAGAAAAGGGTTTCTTCAACAAACATTCGGAGTTGCTTATATAGTTTAACCTTGTGTTAAACGGCATTAGCGACGTTTTTCAATTGGTATCAGAGCCCTGTTAACTTTTTATTTCAAAGATCTTGTGTTTCTGAAATCGTTTTCTGAAAAACCTAACTATGGACGAGAAGAATGAAAGGTTTGGTAATCTGTCCAGACCTCCTCTCTTTGATGGAAACAACTTTGCTTACTGGAAAGTAAGAATGGTTGCCTTCATCCAAGGGACTTTAGGAGATGATGTCTGGGACATTATTGAAAACGGATACACTTATCCTACTAAACCAGCCACTGAAGGAAGTGATGAGAGGGTAAAGAAAATCTTAAATGAATTTACCCAAGAAGAGAAAACCATTTCTCGAAATAACAATAAAGGCAAGAATGTCATTTTTATGTCCATTAATGAATATGAGTTCAAGAGAATCTCATCTTGTGCCACTTCTAAGGAAGCTTGAGACACATTAATCACTGCCCATGAAGGAGACTCAAGAGTTAAAGCTGCTAAAACTCAAATGATTATCCAGCAGTACAACTCTTTAATCATGTCTGACTCTGAATCTTTTGATGATTTTTACATGAGCTTAACTGATATAGTTACTAAGTTGCATGCTAATGGTATAACTTATGATATGAATGAAATTGTCTCTAAAATTCTAAGGTCAATACCACAAAAGTTTGACAGTAAGAGGTATGCTATTGAGGAAATGAATGATCAAAACCTTACCCCTGAGTTACTCAGTAGCAAACTTAGGACTGTGGAAATGGAATTAGACTTTAAGAAACAATTAAATCATTCTCAAAGAAAACAGCCCAACTCTAACTTGAGTTTTGCCTCTAAGATACCCAAACTTGAGTCCAATTTGACCAACTCTGACTCTGATGAGGAGTGTGATATAGACAAACTTGATAATCAGATTGCCTTAATGTCTAAACAATTTAAGAAAATTGTCAAATTTCGAAACAAACAGGCAACTAAACAAGGCAAGCCTAATTATCCTAGTCAGTCTAATCCCAAACCTCATGAGAGAGTACTTGACAAACATTCTAAGGATAACAATTCCAGACCCTCTAGAGACCTTAAAAAGATTGAATGTTTTAGATGTGGGAAACTAGGTCACATTGCTCACGACTGCAGAGTTAATCTGAATAAAGCTAACACACACAATAGAGCCAATGTCTGTAAAACTTGGAATGATTCAAGTGACTCTGATGAAGAGGAACTTGATTCATCTAATGTACTTGACCCTTGCATGTCCTTTTATGCTAAGATCATTTACAATGATGATATGCCTGTGTGTGATAATGATGCTCCTACTCTTGCTTGTGTGAACACTCCTTTGATTGGCCTAGATGCTTTATTGTCTGAAAATGTTGCTAGTTCTAGTTCCGTGTGTGTGAGTCAAAGTGATCTCGATAATGACGATGCAAATGGGTGCGTGAGTACTAAAACTGAATCGTTAGGGGTCACTACACAAACTTCACTTAGCGACTCGGACACAGATAACCTCCCGGATATCCATACTTTGTGTGCTAAAACTCTTAAAAAAGGCACTAGACTGGAGAAGACTATTAGAGACTTGACTAAGAAATTAGATGATCTAAGTCTTATTGTGAAGTTGAATGCTGAAGAGTACACTAACCAGTGTCTGACTCATCAATCTGAAATTGAAACTTTTGATCAAAAATTAAAAGAGTTGACTAAAACTAATGAAACTCTGGAAATGAAATACAAGGGAACATTATTAGAATTGGAGGAAGCAAAAACAAAGACAGCTACTGTTTTCAAAAAGTTTTTTAAGTTCGAAAACAATTCAAATTGCTTTACTGACTTTGTTGTTGACTCCAAGACCAATTCTGATGATAGAACCGGTATTGGATTTTGCCCTAAGAACAAACCACAAACTACTAAACTTGAACCTATTAAGTTTGTGTCTGGAGGCAAAAGACCAATTGAAACATGTCCAGACTTTCATTTGATTAAAAATGAATTTGATCAAAAGCAACAACAGAAAGACATTGGAGAGTCCAATAATTCTAATAATTCTAAGGCTGACACTACACTTAAGACTAAATACGTCTGTCCTTTAATCAGAAAGGCTGATCCTACCTATAAGACCATACCTCCTAGGAATAACACTTCTATACAAAATGCTGTTAAACTTATCTTTAGAAGTTTTCCTAAGGAAATTCATCCCTCGAGCAATCAATATTGCTTCTACTGTGACATTTATGGTCATTCCTTTGAAGGTTGTTATGCTAGGCGTCTAAATACCCCTCTTTACAACACTTCTGTCTATAAGAACTTTAACTATTCTAGGCAAAGTCGTAACAATTATGTCCTTCCAAGTCAACCTGATAAGAACTCTAACTACAGAAATAGAAAGACCAAAACTAAGAGCTCATTTAAGAGAAAGGCTCCCAGAAATTTTCCTAAACCAAAAGCTCAACTTTTTCACAACAATCAGTTTGCTGCTCCAAATGTTTTTCGACAAAAAGCTGTGTCACGAAAATTTTATCAAATGAGGGCAAACTTGTGAAAAATTAAAACTAGAGCTATTTGGGTTAGAAAAAATGATCTTTTACCCCAAATGAAGTGTAACATTGTTATCACTGCCTTAAAAGCTGAACACACTTCATCTAGTTGGTATTTAGATTCAGGATGCTCTAAACATATGACAGGAGATGAAACCAAACTTTTAAACAAAACCAGATTTGCTGGTGGGAAAGTAGTTTTTGGTGATGGTGTTTCATCTCAAATCATAGGTAAAGGAACCCTAAAAGAAGAAGGAATGCCTATTCTCGAAAATGTTCTATTAGTTAAAGGCTTTAAAGCCAACCTCCTAAGTATATCACAATTTTGTGACTCTGACCATACTGTCACCTTTTCAAAGAACAATTGTAAAATTCTAAATGATAAAGGTGAATGCATTATTACAGGATTTAGAACACCTGACAATTGTTATACTGTCAAGACTAGTTCTGAAACCTATAACATTGTCAGAATGGATGACAATGAGATCTGGCATAATCGTATGGGTCACTTAAGTTATGATATTCTTGGTAGATTGTCTAGTCAAGAGATAGTTAGAGGTATTCCTAAAATTAAACCTATTTCAAGTGTTGTCTGTGGTCATTGCCAGGAAGTAAAAATAGTTAAGACTTCGCATAAAAAGGTTAAAGACATCCTCACCTCTAGACCTTTAGATCTCATCCATCTGGACCTTATTGGTCCCTCTAGAACTGTTAGTCTTTGTGGACACAATTATATCCTTGTCATGGTTGATGATTTCACACGATTCACTTGGGTTGCCTTCTTAAAACATAAATCTGACACGTTTCAGAATTTTTTGAAAATTATTCTAAGGATTGAAAATGAGAAGGACACACAAGTCAATCGCATTCGTAGTGATAGAGGGGGAGTGTTCATAGACACAGGAATAGTTCAATATTGTGACTATAATGGTTACAAACATGAATTCAGTGCCCCTAAAACTCCTCAGCAGAATGGCATTGCTGAAAGGAAAAACTGAACTCTTCAAGAGATGGCACGTGTCATGTTGCATGCCAAATCCCTACCTAAATACTTTTGGGTAGAATCCATTAGAACTGCCTGTCACATCACTAATAGGGTCTATCTTAGGAAAAACTCTAAACAAACCCCTTATGAGTTGTGGTACGGTAAGAAGCCTAATCTGAAATACCTAAGAACCTTTGGAAGTCAGTGTTATGTCTGTAAAGATAGAGAACATCTGTCTAAATTCGAAACTCGTGGTGATAAAGCCATCTTCTTAGGATACTCTCCAAACAGTCGTGTTTATCGTATATACAATCTGCGTACTAAGGCTCTTATGGAATCGATAAATGTAATTGTAAGTGACTATTGTCGAAAACAAGATGTCTGAATCACCTATTGTGGTTGAATCTGAAAATGATTTCAAAACTGATTCACCAGAAATAGATGACTCATTACCTATTGAGAGTCCAGAAGTACCTGGCTGGGTATCTAAAGATCATCCCATTGACAACGTGGTCGGTAATCCTATGAGCCAGTTCGTACTAGATCCCAGTTAAGAAATTATGCTAATTACGCATGTTTCGTCTCCCTTGTGGAACCGAAAAATGTTAATGAAGCATTGAATGACACACACTGGATTTCTGCTATGCAGGAAGAACTTTTACAATTTGTCATTCACGATGTCTGGTATCTTATACCTCGACCTCAAAATAAAAATGTTATTGGAACACGTTGGATTTTCAAGAACAAATCTGATGAAAATGGGGTAATTCTTAGAAACAAAGCTAGACTAGTTGCTCAAGGCTACTCTCAAATAGAAGGGATAGATTTCAGTGAGACTTTTGCCCCTGTCACTCGTCTTGAATCTGTTCGACTTCTCTTCGCCATAGCGTGTTACTTAAAATTCACACTTTATCAAATGGATGTCAAATCTGCCTTCTTAAATGGGATTCTGTCCGAAGAGACATATGTAGAACAACCCAAAGGGTTCATTGATCCTAAATACCCTAACCATGTCTTTCGTCTAAAAAAGGCTTTGTATGGCTTAAAACAAGCTCCTAGAGCTTGGTATGAACGCCTTTCCAACTTTTTATTGGATAAGTGTTTTAAGAGAGGAGGAAATGACCAGACTCTCTTTGTCAAACATTTTGACAGTAATATTATTATAGCCCAAGTCTATGTAGACGACATCATTTTTGGGTCAACTTCAAATTCTGAAGTTAAATCCTTTTCTGCTATTATGCATAAGGAATTTCACATGTCCCTTATGGGGGAGCTACAACTCTTCTTAGGATTTCAAGTGAAACAGAATTCAGATGGTCTTTTTGTATCTCAAACCAAGTATGCCTTAGACCTGGTTAAGAAATTCGGCTTAGAGAATGCTAAAGTTGCCAAAACACCTATGAGTACTACTGTTAAATTATGTAAAGATGAAACTGGAAAGTCAGTTGATTCCACACTCTATCGTAGTATGATTGGTAGCCTACTCTACCTAACTGCCTCACGACCAGACATAATGTATGTTGTATGTCTGTGTGCTCGTTACCAGAATAACCCTAAAGAGAGCCATTTATTGAGTGTAAAACGTATAATAAAGTACATAAACGGCACTCTTAATCTTGGACTTAGGTATACTAAGGATACCTGTAGCACCATCATAGGGTATACTGATGCTGATTGACCGGTTGTACTGATGATAGTAAAAGTACATCAGGTGCCTGTTATTATGTCGGCAATAATTTAGTTGGTTGGAGTAGCAAAAAACAGAATTGCACATCTTTATCTACGGCTGAGTTCGAATATATAGCTGCAGGAAGTTGATGTGCTCAATTGTTATGTATCAAACAGATGTTAAGTAATTATGGAATTAAAGAAGAACAATTACAATTGTATTGTGACAATCAAAGTGCCATTAACATATCTAAAAACCTGGTTCAACACTCGCGTACTAAACATATTAAAATATGGCATCATTTTATTCGCGAACTTGTTGAAACTAAGGAATTAGAAATTCATTACCTGCCTACTGATCTGCAACTTGCAGACATGTTCACTAAACCTTTAGACTATAATAGATTTCTGTATTTGCGAAATTCTATAGGCATGGTTTGCGCTGATTAAACTCTCAAGACTTTAAGTTTTACCCTTTGTCTATTTGAGACAAAATGGGGGAGAAATTTGAGTTTTATGAGTTTCTTTTTGTTCACATTTCATCTAAACTGCTTGATCTTAGTGTGTATATTTGCAGGAATCTCTTCTACTGATTATTTACCGCGTCTAGTGTAAAAATTTGTAAATAGTTGAGTTATGTAATTTTTGACTTTCTAGGAATTGGGTAGATAGTATCTTTTGTATAAGACTAGGTTTTATTTTTTTGTTCCCTACGAGTTTTAAGCTAACTCAAAGGAGATTTTGTCTCATATTTCCAAAGGGGGAGATTGATGCACCTTATACCTTTGACTTGCTTAAGTCTACATTGTATAAGTGCTCAACTAATTTGGAAATATTGACAAAATTGGTAGTCTATCCTAGAAACCAAAAAGCCTCAGAACTTAACTCTCTAATCCTCTTCAAAGATCAATGATGGTATAAAATGAATTACACTACACACAATTAGAAGTGCATACATGTGTTAATATTGCTTAAAATTGAGTGTGTGTTTAATTCCCCTTGAATTGGAGCTTTAATAATTTTTTGGGAATTTTTAAATAATTTTAAACCTTTTTAAACTTTTTTTAAAACATTTTTGAATAAATGTTTTTATTAATAAAATGGGTTAATATAGTTTGTGGGGTTAATATACTATTTTGGAAACTTCATTTTTCACTGAAATGTTTGGTTGGGTACGATCTCAAAGCGCTAGAGACTTCAGGGTGATGTTTTGTAATTAGTTTGACGCGCATGTGAGAGCCTCTTACCAGCCAACACTTGTCATCATTTTGGTGCGTTAGTTTGTGTTTGTTATGTGAGAGGATAGCCAGTTGCGTTGGTGATCGTTGGATCTTTCCTTATCAAGGGTCTGCATGCGTTCTTGGTTAATCCCAGTGCAAACCTTTTGAACCAATCAGAACCATCTTAATCCACCGCTGTTTTATAACCATAGGATCAAGTCAAACCTTGCAAGACTTCATCACAGCCATTTATTTGCCTCGATCATCCAGAACCTTCCCCAGGCACTATATATACCCTTCACTTCTCAGCCTTAGAGAACTTTTGGGCATTCTTCTTTCTGAGAGAAAAAATAAGAGAGAAGAGAGAAGTGAGAGAGAAGAGAGAAGAGAGAGGAGAGAGAAAGAAAAACCTGTTAGCCAAACCCTAACCCTAACCCTAAACAGTTAACCTTCTCTGAAATAAACCTTCGCATATTCAAACCCAAACACAACCTGAGTGTTTGTGAGAGAGAGAGAGAGAGTTGTTTATTCTTGTGTTGCTGTAACCTCGTGATTTTTAGATCTTGTACACAACTTAAACATTTGTATGAAAGATCTAGTTTCTTTTTCATAGAAACGTTAGATCTACATACTATATGTTACATTTTCACTAGATCTGCATTTTTATACTTGATTTAAGAAAATCTTACTGATTTGATTTTTAAAATGTTTTCTGGTTTCTGTTTTTACAAAACTTAACCTGACCTAGTTGGATTCACACTTGGAGGTTTTCTATCTCACAAATATTTTCAAAAAGAGATTGATTAAGATCTTGTCCGATTTTTCAAGCGAGATATCCGTGGAATCTGGGTTATATTAAAGGTCAAAAGTTTTTTAGTTTTGTAAGAAAGAAATAAATAAAAATCACTGCATATAGACTGTATATGTAATTTTTATAGGACTGTTTGTAAATCTAAGTGTGTGTGTGTTCAT
The DNA here is from genome assembly GCA_949130495.1 of Sambucus nigra. NCBI lineage: Eukaryota > Viridiplantae > Streptophyta > Magnoliopsida > Dipsacales > Adoxaceae > Sambucus > Sambucus nigra. The sequence continues at coordinate 371,932,421 of OX422212.1, forward strand.
GCATGTGTATAGGAATCACTACACAAACACTTAACACACTACTACACTGGAAGTGTTGTGTTTAAGATCTGAAATCATTGAGTCGACGTAAAGAAGCTAAAGCAAAGGAAGTTAGCAAACTGGAGAACATCATCAACAAATCAGATCTATCAGAAGTTAGAAGGAACCAAGTGGGGTATATTCCTAAACTTAGAATAGGTTGATTTGTGTGCTTGCATGGTGTATAGTTTGTAACTAATTTTTGTTATTAGTGGACTTTTGTTTTTGTGACTTAGAAGTCACCGTGGATGTTTCCTCTGTTGGGAGAGGTTTTACCACGTTAAAATTGTTGTGTTGATTATCTTCATCTACTCATCTCATTCTATAAGTGTGCTGAATTTTTTTTGAAACTGCCTTCGTTTTAAAAACTGATTACACAATCTTAATTACTCTCGTACATAAGTTGCTTTGTAAACACATCTTGTTTATAATTTTTATTTTCAAAAGAAAAGGGTTTCTTCAACAAACATTCGGAGTTGCTTATATAGTTTAACCTTGTGTTAAACGGCATTAGCGACGTTTTTCAATCTAAACACTAAGAAATACCATAATCCTATGGAGGTATGCGTTGCAAATTCCTTCCAACCGTTGTGTAGCCAAAAATCAGCAGTTGAAGTTGTCAACTCCACCTTTGAATGGTCTTCGATGTTTTGCTAGAAGTTCTAAGTGGTGGGGTATGGAAAGTGGAATTGACAACTTCAACCGGTGATGTTTGGCCACATAACGGTTGGGAGGAATTTGCAGAGCATCGCTCCATAGGATTATGGCATTTCTTAGTGTTCGGATAGACGAAGAGATTCAGTCTCCTCTCCACAAATAGGACACCCCAAATAACTATGTACTAATCACCTATTAAAGGTAAGAAGCGTATATTCATGGATTAGTATAAACAAAACTTAGATGTAGTTGGAATATTTATGTATTAATCTCCTCTCCACACACGCAGACTACACAAGAGTGAAAATGATAAAGTGCAGATCAAGTAAAAGCATTAAAAATGGATGTTTCGGTAGAAATTGAAATATTTATTACAAATTGAAAAATTGTTTCAAATTCGGGTTATCATAAAAAATGGATTGATATTCGGTAGGAGCAGCCAAGTCATCCACACTACTATTTAGACGCCTTGGCGCGTGTTGGACAATTGACCACGGCTCGTTGTTGATAAACTCCGAGTAAAACACTTGCTTAACCTTTTGAAATGCACAAGCAAACGGCTCATCGCTCACGTGGTCGTTGCTCTTCAACTTGGACAAGTCAACCATGATCAAATTGGTGACAGGATCAACTTTACAAGCATTTTTATCCTCAACTCTTACCCGTTCACAGTAAAATACAACCTCTTTGAAGCTTATATAATCTAATTCAAATATATTTTGGATTACACCATAGTAAGTCATTTCAGCTTCAACGAGGTTTTTATCTTTTGCACTAGCTCGAAAGAAAGTAAGAGCCTTGTATGAAATTCCCGAGTTCTGTACATTTGTACTTTCGTCGTACACTTTAGCGCCGAAAATGTAACCGTTCAATCGATATTTTTTGTACTCTTGTGCCACGAACAAGGGTCCAGTGGCTAGACGAGCAAGCCTTGATGTCGCATCACCCATCTTTAGGAGCTGAGAATATAGATAAATTAATTATATTAGTGGTAAAATTTGAGTGTAATGTAACGTTATATAACGACTGTTTTCATTGTAATTACCTCTTGTGTCAACCATAGTGTAAATTCGCTGTCTGATTGTACCACTGTTTTTCGTCTTTTATTGTTCTCACAGGCTTCATATTTACTGCATATTACAAAATTAATCATGTATAAAATAATCTAAAATAATGTTAAACATTATAATATTCGAAACTTACTTTTTCCATTCTTCGACATCTTCATGTGTGTCAAATAGATAACGAGCTACTTGTTCATGTTGCAAACTCGTTAATTTCACTCGTTTTTCCATCACATTACCACCATCTTCATGTATGACTGACTCAACCAGCGTTGATGACACTGATCCCCCACCACACACCACCACACACACACACCCCACCCCACCCCCTGCCCCCCTCCACCACCCCCTCCCCCACAACACACCACCACACACACACACACACCCCACCCCACACACACAACACACCACACACACACACACACACCCCACCCCACCCCACCCCCTGCCCCCCTCCACCACCCCCTCCCCCACCACACACCACCACACACACACACCCCACCCCACCCCCTGCCCCCCTCCACCACCCCCTCCCCCACCACGCCCCACCCTCTACCCCCACCCTACCCCACCCCGCCCCACCCCTCCACCACCCCCTCCCCCACAACACACCACCACACACACACACACACCCCACCACCACACACACAACACACCACCACACACACACACACCACCCCACCCCACCCCCTGCCCCCTTCCACCACCCCCTCCCCCACCACACACCACCACACACACACACACCACACCACACCCCCTGCCCCCCTCCACCACCCCCTCCCCCACCCCACCCCCTGCCCCCCTCCACCACCCCCTCCCCCACCACGCCCCACCCTCTACCCCCACCCTACCCCACCCCGCCCCACCCCCTACCCCCACCCTGCCCCACCCCCCACACACGCACACACATACACACATATATATATATACACATACACACATAAATATACACACAAATATATATATATATATAAATGGAAGAGAGAGAGAAAATCGACCTGAAAGTAGAGAGAGAGAGAGAGAGAGAGGGAGGGAGGGAACGGCGCGGGAGGGAAAAAGAGGGGGGATAGGGTTTTTGCTGCGAACATTGTCACGGTCGTGTCAAGGTCTTTGACCGTGACAAGTATTTAAATTATTGTCACGGTCATTGACCGTGACAATTAGTTGTCACGGTCGTGTCAAGGTCAATGACCGTGACATAAAACGCGTGTTTTTTGTCACGGTCATTGACCTTGACAAGAATGGCCGGCTGAAAGGTGACAATTTGCCCATTATGGTGTAGTGTTCATAACCTCGATTAGGTTATACTGTTACAATGTCATGTCGTTCGATTTACATAACGCAAGGGAAACTTATCAGAGGCTGGTTATGAAGATGTTTAAGAAGTAGATGGGAGATACAAAGGAGGTCTACATCGATGACATGTTTGTCAAAAACAAGAACAGAGACGACCACCTCATGGACTTAGCAAGAACCTTTGAAATCCTCAGAAAGTACCGAACGCAAGTAAGTGTTCATTTGGTGTCGAGTCAGGTAAATTGTTGGCCTATTTAATCAGCAAAAGAGGAATTAAGGCCAATTCAGATCAGATTAATGCGATAACCAAGGTCCATCCCCCACGGACGTTGTGCGATGTTAAAAAACTTACTAGTATGTTCGCAGCACTCAACCGCTTCATCTCCAATTTCTCGAAACATCGTCGACTATTCTTTCAGCTTCTAAAGAAAGAGAAAGGCCTCATGTGGAACGATAACTACTCAAGAGATTTGGAGGAGATCAAGTCCTACATCAGAAAATCGCGTCTATTGGTGATTCTCGATGATGGAGATCCTTTATATCTCTATCTCGCAGTATCAGACCACGTTATCATCTCAGCTCTGGTATATGAGAAGGAAGGCAGACAACACTTCATCTATTATGCCAACAAGGCTCTTTTAGATGCAGAACGCTACTTACCCTTGGAAAAGCTAGCCTATGCATTAGTGGTTGCCTCAAGGAAGCTGAAACACTACTTTCAAGCTCACTTAATGACAATGATCACTTCATATCCCCTCAAAGTTGTTCTTCAAAATGTCGACCTCTCTCAACGACTCTCGAAGTGGCCGGTTGAGCTCGGGAGGTTTGATATCCACTTTCAGCCAAGAATAGAAATTAAGGGACAAATCCTGGTTGATTTTATCGTTGAGTTCACGGTGCCCCAGCCTAGCGACCAATAGGAAATGGAGCAGTCAACAAACGCGGAAGCGTACAGTCTAAGGATTGGACCCTATACGTTGATGGAGCCTCTAATTCTAAGGAGGGGGATTAGGATTCTTCCTCATCACATCAAAAGACGATGTCATCGAGCAAAGAATCAGGTTGGGATTTGAAGCCTTCAACAACGAAGCTGAATACGAAGCACTGATCGTTGGCTTGCACAAAGCCCAACTACTGAGGGAAAGGCGTCCGAACATGTTTGGCGATTCGAAACTGGTCTTCAAGAAAGTAAGTGGATATTTCAACACAAAAGATGACAAGATGACAACATACCTCTCCATAGTAAGAGGTCTCATAGCAGGATTTGAAAAAGTTAATATTCAGCAGTTCCCCCGGGGGCAGGACAACCACACTGATGCCTTAGCATCCCTAAGATCAGCAATAGACTCTAATATAAGAAGAACCATTTAGATAGAGTTCATCTGCCGTCCCAGCATTGACCATACGGTGGTCACCGAACAGGTCCTCCTTATAGAAAGGGCCCCTAGTTGGATGAATCCCATCATTGCCAATCTACGGAGTGACACTCTACCTGATGATAGGAGATTGTCTCACCAAGTAAAGGTGAAAGCCTCCCATTTCTACCTTGCCCCAAGGGGAAATCTCTACAAAAGATCATTCACAAGCCCTTATCTCCAGTGCGTTCACCCACGTGACACCGAGCAAGTTCTCAACGACCTTCATGATGGTATTTGTGGGAGTCACGTAGGTGGGAGGTCATTAGCTTTTAGAGTTATTAAGGAATGCTATTGGTGGCCTCATATGCAAAAGGATGCAAGTACTTATATTCGCAGATGTGAAAAATGCCAGAAATTATCTCTTATAGTTCACCAGCCAGCCAGCGACCTCAAATCTTTGACAAGTCCTTAGTCGTTCGTGCAATGGGAACTGGATATTATGGGACCACTACGTACCACGTTTAAAAATTATAAGTATCTGTTGGTCGGCACAGATTACTTCACCAAGTGGATAGAGGCAGAACCATTGGCAAACATTCGAGATGCCCACATGACAAGGTCCATCTGGAAGAGAACCATACCACGTTTTGGGGTACCAAGAACTATCATCATCAACAACGACACAAAGTTTGAAAGAAGCTTCTTTTAACGATTCTGTGATGAACATGGCATTAAGCACTATTTCGATTATATGGAATATCCCCAAAGCAATGGTCAGGTAAAAGCTTCCAACAAAATTATGCTCGATGGCCTAGAGAAGAGGATGGAAAGAGCAAAGGGCATATGGGTTGATGAGCTCCCCTATGTTCTGTGGGCCTACCTTACTACTCTTAGGAGACCAACTGGGGAAACACCCTTCGCGCTCACTCATGGAATGGAGGCTATTATCCCATTTTAAGCGGCTCTCCCTATTATGAGAACCAACTTGGTCGACCAAGGGCTGAAGGACAATTCATTATGCATTGAACTTAACTTAGTAGACGAATGAAGAGAACATGCCATGATCAAGTTGGAATCCTATTAGCAGAAGTTGGCCAAGCCGTATAACAAAAAAGTCAATCCGAAAAAATTCTAGGTGGAGGACTATGTCCTGAGGAAAGTTCTCGGTAGTGCCGTAAGATCGTCGATGACAAGATGATACCAAACTGGGAAGGACCTACTAGGGTAATCAGAGACGACCTTCAAGAAGTATATCACTTGGAAATGTTGGAGGGCAGGGAGAGACCAAGAGCATGGAATGCAACCAATCTTAAGAAGTTCTACTTTTAGGCTTCTTTATCGTTTATCAACATATTTAGTTTATGCAATTTTTCATTTCAAACCTATGATGCTTGCAAGTTATTATTTAATGAATAAAGGCCTATTGGCCCTCGCACTTTGATCTCGTTTATTAGTTGCCTTAAATTTTTTGTTATGTGTCTCATTATTATGCGCCCTTTCCAAATGATATCTCATTCAACCATAAGAAGAAATTACCTTTGTTACAGTTAGTTTCTTATCTTATCTTAGCCAAAGAACTTCCTTGCGCATAATAAAACTCCTATGGATTACAATAATTTATTCAACTTATTTTAATAAAGGGATTTCATTGTGTCAGGCAGGGTTCCACAATAATTACAATAAGTTAATAAAGTATTTCGATTACTATAACCCTCGGGTCTTTTTTATAAACAAAATAGACCTCATGAGTTGTCCCGACAATAGAAAAAAACCTGTAGGGTATCCTTAGGTAAAAAAGCCAACTTTGGTTGGTCACCAACTGTGTTGGTCGTTAAAAACTTGATCGGGTGGATAGCCCATTAACCATTTACATTCTTACCGTCATCTTACCTAGGCCTAAGGAAGTGTGACGACACGACCTAAAAGGGAAGGCAGATGGAATGATACTGCTAAGGCATATTGGACTAGGAGAATATTAGAACACAAGTTAGCAACCTCACTTTGTCGGCAGGGGCCCAAAATGGTTAACACTTGTTCTTGATTCATTTAGTTGGCAAAGAGCTCAACATGATTAATTTTAAATACTAACTCATTTAATCGTTGAGAAGCCTAAAATGATCAATAAATTATGCATGGTTTGCAAGAGTCCTAAGTGGTTAGTAAACTTCAACTCTTTCCAAAAAGAAGTTAAAATACAAAGGCAATTTAACTCATATTTAGTGAGCATATGCTTAAAATATGGAACAAGTTGATAATTAAACTCTATATACATTAACAAAAATTGGCGAGTACAATTACAAGTATACAAAATACACAAAGACCTAGACCAATTATGGATGGCGAGCAAGATAATCTGCTATTTGTGCTCTTCGACCATTATTTGGGTTAGGAGCGAACACCTCCTCATCGTCTTCGAGGTAATGGTTTAGAAGCTGGGCAGGAATGGCATCAATGGGGATCAATTTATGATACTTTGGGAAGGGATTATGATGATAAACAGTGCAATATACTTGGCACTGATACCATCGGTCTGATTCCTTAGGGGTCTTGACTTCCCTAAAGGGAGTAAACCATCAACCCTTGAATGCGACATCCTCGGCCTCCATCAACCTTGCTAGTGCATCAGACTAGCCTTCGTCATAACCTGTCGCCCATGCTTCTCGAGGGCCCATTCTTAATAAGTGTCTCGACCTTGTAACGTCTCTTTGAAGTCCAAGTGTAAGAACATATCCCCTTTGGATGTCCTTTTTCAGCTCGATAACCTCCTTCCTCAGAGCATCGTTCTCATCTTGAATCACCTCACCTACTTATCTCATGTCCTAGTTCTCCAAGAGCTTGGCCCTCAAACCATTTGTCTCCTCTTGCACTGAGGAATCGATGTCCTGAAGTCCATCACTTGAAGATCATTCTTCAGCTTGGCCACCAGCTCAGACTAGTCCTTGTACTACTTAGTTCCCGCTTTTAGTTGCTTGAAGATTTTTACTAATGACTGGCGATCTTGGCTACTTATGTCTAGTCCTAAAATACTCCCTAACTTTGAGGTAGGGGAATGTAGTCGTCTAGGAAGATGGGATACAAACATTATAAGAAATAAGAGATGCAAATAATACCAGCATAATCACAAGGGCAGAACGCATCAATAAATTCAAAGTCCCTTTCATTAATTAATAAAGGGAGGCCAAAGGCTAGTATAATTGGAAGAAAACAAGATTACAATGTACAAGCAAAGAAAAAGAAAAAATCCTACAGCCATGGAACTTTATTCCTTCACCTACTCAGAGCTACACGTTGCCTTACCTTTATCAATATCCTTTCACTCTTGGTTGACAGTCGTTCTAACCTCAGTTGGGTCTTTCTCAGTCTGGTCAGCAGGCTGACCAATTGCATGCTCTTCAATGAATGGATTTGGTCCAGAAAGATGGAGCTAGAACAGTTCAATATCTGGAAGGACTCCCTTTGCTCCCAAAGCTCGATCCTATCCTTTTTTAAAAGATACCTTTTTGGCGTATTTGGAGCTCAGCATCATCATAGGTCGCATTCCAGCATTCCATGTAGCTTATGTCCTTCGCGCTCAGGGGATCCTCCTTTAACTTGTGAACCTTCCCGACCAAGCCTAATTTCTCTTGAGCGTGCTTCTCCTTCTCGACGATCACTAAGTCCTTGGTCGCCTGTAGATTGGCATAAGCCTTTGTCGAACTCTCCTTTTCTCGCTCTAGAGTAGCGCAAGCATTATTGAAGTCTTTTTGAGGGCATCTTTCAGCTCCTGGTTATTCTTTGTATTGGACGGCGTGACCATCTATGAGGGTAGTGAAGTCAGCAAAAAATTATGCAAAATAAAAAGAGCAAGATCAGTACGAAGAAGACGAACACAAATAAAAGATAAGAGGAAAAGTGGAGACTTACTAGGGCAAGTGCTTGTGCGAATTTGAGTCCCAGTTGGGCCGATCTCAGCCACGAGGAGCGCTCGTGATCATCCATGAGCACGTCTCCCTTCAGCAAATCAGGAGCCAATATGGGAGTGTTAGCCACACTAGACCCCTCTGCAGCCATGGTAAAAAAAAGGCTCGACGAGAGCCTTCAGGGTCTGCCTCTTTTTGGCTTTTTTCTTTCTTTCTCTCTTTTTCTTTCTTCTTATATATCTCTCTTCTCCTCTCCTCCTCTTCTTCTTCTCCTCCTCCTCTCTCCTTATCCGTATTCTTCTTCTTTTTCTTCTTTCTTCTTTTTCTTCTTCCTCTTCCTCTTCTCCCTCTTCTTCTTCCTCCAATACAATTGATTTAGAGGACACTACTTCCAGAATGTCCAAGGCAGGGACTTTATCAATCGACCAAGCAATAAAACTACGTGTGGTATTCTTGTACTCTTGCAGATAAACTGTAAAACGAGGGTAATATCCATCTTGAAGTCTCTCTTTAACTCTTTAAGCTTGAAAGAGATCAGAAACTCTCACATCGCTCAAGTCAGGTTCTAGATTTTTCTCGCGAGCTGCAAAATAGAGGAAGAAAATATAAATCAAAGCATATGAAACATAAGAAGCGATCAAGAAACAAAAGGAAAATAGATAGCAGGAAAATAGAAGTAAAAAAAAGCGACCTATGTGATCCTCCCCCAAATCAGAGATCCAAGGGCCTCGATACCTCTCGCCCTCAGTTAGGGGAGGATGTTGCCAATTTCTGGCAATAAAACCATGATCCCAGTTTTCCTTATGAGAGTCAGGGAGATTCACAACTAAAACCCTATCATCTTTTCTCGTCTTCAAGTACAAAATGCAGTCATTGGTGCACTACCAGACGTAGGAGTAAAAGATCTTAGTAAGACCTAAGTGGGTCCCATACCCCGTTTACAATTTTCCAAACATTTAGGGCACATTAGGCAGGAATGACATCAAAGTACTTGAAGAACATAAGAAAAATAGGGTTTGGGGGAAATGTCGAACCCCCCTATGTGATCAAGAGGGTATGAATCCATTGCCTCCCTTCTATGTCACGGACATCTCTGGGGATGGGGGCACAAGCGATTTCCATCCAATTAGGAATATTTTAGGATTTCCTAAATTTTGCTATCGTTTTGTCATCCAGCAACGCCATGTTTGATATAAAGGAAATAAAATCTCTAGAAACAGAAAAGGAACAACCGAGGCAAGGAGAAGATGAGAGGAACTTACAGAAATGAATGAGGAGCGCTGAGAATACGAAGAAATGAAGAAGAAAATGCTAGAAGTTTCGTGGATGAGAAGCGTTTGAAAAAACAATGGTTGGAATTGATGTATCTGATAGAGCACGTGTATTAATGACGATTTCGACGCTCCATATGCCTTCTCGAACCAGTGTACCCATATTTCTTCAACGAAACCACAAAACTTGCATGGTGTTTGAACTCGGACGAGCATGTCCTCTCAAGTTCATTAGTATTACGAGCTTTCCATTTCGATTTTAAAAACAATTTTAGGCCATTGGCCTTAGACTTAACTAAAATTTGTTGGCCCAAGTGTTTAGCCAAAAAAATTTAGCGGCAACTGTGGGCTAATTTATTTTTTCCCAAGAGAGTAGTTGACCAGTCCAGCGTGCACAATGGACAGCTCGACCCAAATTAGTTATCCATTAAGACTCGTGTATTTAACACGCACTTAAATGAACAGGGATATACTCAAATCGGTTATCAACAATCTCAGAGGAGATATTCAGGGATACCACGAGTTATCCACGAGATATTCAGGGTACAACTTAATCTCTTTTTTTTCACATTCATAAATTGTAAACCCCATCCCAGGGCAATGGGATGTAACCTAGAGCATTAAGAGACACTAGTAAGAACATAATAACATCTCCGTGAACGTAGGCAAACTGTCGAATCACGTACGTCTGTTGTTGTATATGTGATTAATTACTTTTATCTTGATATTACTTTCTTGATTATCTATTGTGATAATTCTTACACTCACAAGAATGATTTTGGGCAAGCATGAAATCGAGATTAGTATTCCGAGTCAATTTCATTTTTTTATACTTCTATTGACTACTTTCTCTAAGCCTCTACAAAAAGCCCGTGGAGATATTGGCCCAGGAAGCTCGGCCCAAATGAGCTCATTCCGGCCCAACCCATTTATTAAATGGGCCATGGGTAGCTTGATTCCCTAATGGGTTGGGCAATGGGATCCATACCTTACGCGTTTAGCCTGATCGACCCATTTATCAAGACAACTCGCCCTACCTGTTAGCCATCCCATGTAGCCCGTTTGAATATAAAAAAAAAATTAAGGCTCACTAAATTAATTCTATTTTTCCATTTTACTTTCTTTTTTAGCACAATATCATCGGTTACATGATATCATTTCTTCTTTTACAATATCTCAAAAAATCAATCTAGACATACCCCATCTCTAACATTACCAACAATTCTAATTAAATCACTCTTCCTTACGGGGTATCCATTTCTTTATGTTTCACGTGTCCAAATCATGTAAGTCAAAAATTTGACAAGCTATTTTTCCTTACTCACCATTTGTCTAAGGATAAAATATAGGCTTAATATCATATTTGTTCCTTCAAATTTGGGGGTAGTGTCACTTGGGTCCTTTATGTTTCAATTTTCTCGATCAAGCCCTCCAAATACTATATTATTTCAATTTCATTCAAATTTTACGAGAAGGTAACTCGTCTAATGAAATTGATGTGTCACTCACACGGGGGACTTAATTGAGATTAAATTAAACTTCAAGGGACAGTTTATAAAAATCACTATCTAATGTTATGTTTATGATATTTTCTTCTGCTTTTTCATGTTTTATGTGCATTAATATATTTTAATTTTATTACAGTTAAAATAGAGATATTTTTTTTATTCAAACATATATGTATAATTAATTAATATTTCTTGGCTTATATGGGTCTTAAATTTTAATTAAATAGCAATAATAATTTTATTTATGTTATTTTGACACACATTCATGTCTTCAATATTATAATAATAATAATAATAATAATAATAATAATAATAATAATAATAATAATAATAATAATAATAATAATAATAAATTTAATTAACTTTTACGCTTGTACTATTTAAGTCATTTCGACACACATTCATGTTATGCACGTTGAACTATTTAAGTCATTTTGTAATTTTAAAAAAATTGAAGAAAAAAATTATTATTTAAATTAGCAATGTGTAAGTTTATAATAATGATGGGACTAATTGACACAATAATTAAGTAGTACTTAGTCAATAATTAACTAGTACTTAAATAAATAACATAATTTATTCTAATATCTAATAAAAAAAAGGTAGGATGATTCGGAATAGTGTCGTACTTCTAACGTAAATTTTGTGTTACTCTACGATCATGTTTAAAAGTTAATAAATTTATTATTAATATTATTATTATTATTATTATTATTATTATTATTATTATTATTATTATTATTATTATTATTATTATTATTATTATTATTATTTAAGACATGCATGTGTCAAACTGACTTAATAATAATAATTATTATTATTATTATTATTATTTAAGATCCATATAGGCTAAGAAACATTAATAAATTACACATATCTGTTTGAATTAAAAAAAAGATCTGTGTTTTAACTATAATAAAATTAAAATATATTAATGCACTTAAAACATGGAAAATGTAAGAATATGATAAAAATTACATTAGATAGTGATTTTCATAACATGTCCCTCGAAGTTCGGTTCAGTTTCAATTAAGTTCCTCACGTGTGTGGTACATGTCAATTTCATTAAAGGAGTTAACTTATTGTTAAAATATGGATGAAATTGAATCATTATGGTACTTGGAGGGCTTGGTTGAGAAATTTGAGACATCATGGACCAAAGTGAAACTATCTCAAAACTTTAGGGGACAAATATATTAGCAACCCTAAAATATGTTAGGCATTAGAAGTGAAGTAGTATAATAGTTTTTTGAGATCACACTATATAATTGACTTACTTGAGTCTATATTATATAGGAGTTCCAACGAGTTTGAATATTAAGACTAAGTAGGTTCGTTTTCATGAGTTGCTCTATCTCTCAAAGGTTCAAGAAGAATGAAGAAATCCAGTCCAAGAAAACCTAAAGATCAACCTAAAGGGAAGTTAATTCTACCTTTAACCACTATAGGACACTTACACTGCATATTTTTTATTCCTATGTGCATATGTGATTTTTAAACACTTTAACTAAGTTTTAAATCAATTTAATTCATCAACAACATTTTTTAAAACTTTTTAAATAATTTTTGGAATTATTAAAATTTAGTTTTTAGAAGTGTTGTGGTTAAAAGTTGTATTTTATAAAGTCTTTTAATTCATTAGAAGTTAGCTTGGGTAGGATATCAAAGCGCTAGAGACTTCAGGGGGAGTAAGTAATTAATTTTAAAACAAGCATTTTGCAGCTAGTTTCCATCGTACACGTGTTGGCTCCGGAGTTTGTCAATTTGTGTTTTCTACAAGACACATTCCCCACATTTGATCTCAGCCCTTGGATGATCTTTATCAACGATCTGAATATGTTCATTTGCAATCCCTGTGTTACCTGTTAAACCAATGAGATTAAGTTGTTAGCATCGCTCGTTGTAGACCATTAGATTGGCAGTCAATAAGTCAAACTCAATCTCAGTCATAGGATTGCCCAAGACATTCGAGATCCTTCCACAGCCAGTATAAAAACTCTCTTAGTCTCAGCCATTTGAGACTTTTGACATTCGTGTATCTTGAGATAAAAAAGAGAGAGAAGAGAGAGAAGAGAGAGAAGGGAGAGAAAAAGAAAAGAGAGAAAAAGAAAAGAAAGAAAAAGAAAAGACAGAAGAGAGAGAGAGAGAAGAAACCCTAATCTTCATATCCTCACACCTCTAAGTGATTTCCCTTCACCCAAACACCATAACCTTCAACGTTACATATATCAGAAACCTAAACCTTTAGAGATAGATCCATTATAAGGTTTCTATGAGATTGATGTTGGGTTTGTTCGATATTTGAAGACCTCTTCAAGTCTAAGTTTATCTCAGAGCTCATCTCTAAGAAAATATCGAGTTTCACTGTTGAAACTTGAGATTTTCTAAAAGAGAATATCACACGCTTACTTTTTATCCTATTTTTGGATCTTTTATTTTATATCCATTATGTTTCAAAAGATTTTGAAAACTAAACTTCTATTTCTTCAAGGTTAAATCAGATCCTTAAGACGTTTGTGTCTCTTGAATCATATTTCACATTTTGTGAAATAAAGTTGTAAAAATATAAATCGAGACACATAAGACATTGGCTAGTTTTAAAAGCAAGGTTGTTTTTCAGATATGGTCTTGATAAGAGGCTTATTTAACAAAATGATTTGAATCAGACTTTGCATGTCATATAGAACCTATTGATTTATAGGAACTTGTCTGTATAAATAATTTGAGAGGGTGAGTTACATAAATCTACATTTAGTACACCTCACAAACACATTCTCACACACGAACACTTAGTCACAGTGGTTCTGTTTGAGAAACTTGGATATTGAAAGAGTTGCTGGAATCAGAAGTCAAAGAAAAGGAGATCAAGGAAAAGGCAAAGAAGCAACCAGAAAAGATCATCTCTAGTCAGAAAACCTTTGGAGCGAAGTAGCTCATGTAGTTATAACTCTAAACTTAGATTTAGGATCTTTGTGTGCTTTCTTAAGTGTTGTAACTTGATTCTTTATTTTAGTGGATTTTTGGTTTGTGCTGTAAAGGGCACCGTGGATGTTTCCTTGATTAAGGGTTTTGCCACATTAAAATTCCTGTGTTCTTTACTTTGAATGTTCTTAATTTATGTTGTGATTGGTATTGTATGTTGGACTTAGTAGATGGTTTTTAATTTCTAAAACCTTAGGTAATTAACTACTAAATCTAGACTACATATTCAGAAAATAATTTTGAACACATCTTGTGTTTTTATTCGAAAAGAGTTTTGTCCAAAAAGTTTATTCGGAGTTTACTCAACTTATAACATTTTATTATTAATCTAGTAAACAAATTTTTTCAAGTGGTATCAAAGCAGGACCATCTTTTGTGATCCTGAAACTTTTGAAATTGTTTTTAAAACTTCTTTCAAAAATTCTGAATATAAAGGAAGTATTTGAGAGGTTTGGTAACCTCTCCATACCACCACTCTTTGATGGAAACAACTTTTCATACTGGAAAGTACGAATGTTTAATTTTATTCAAGGAACCCTTGGTGATGATGTCTGGGAAATGGTGGAAAGAAGGTATGGACATCCTACTAAGCCTATCTCTGAAACTAATTCAATAAGGATTAAGAAACTTCTTAGTGAATTTACTAAGGAAGAAAAAAATCCATCTCTAGATAATAACAAAGACAAGAATGACATCTTTATGTCCATTAATGAACATGAATTCAAAAGAATATCCATATGTTCAACTTCTAAAGAGGCATGGGACACTCTTGTCACTGCTCATGAAGGTGATGAAAGAGTTAAGGAAAAACTCAAATAATAGTACAACAATATAACCACTTGATAATGGATGGCAATGAATCCTTTGACGATTTCTACATTAGGTTAACTGATATTTTCACTAAACTTCGTGCAAATGGAATAACCTATAGTAGAAAGGAAATTGTTCAAAATATTCTTAGGTCACTGCCTTCTAAATTTGACAATAAAAGATATGCCATTGAAGAAATGGATGACCCTAATATGACTCATGAATTGCTTACTAATAAACTGAGGACTGTGGAATTGGATCTAGACTTCAAAAAGCAACTGACCAGACAAAATATGAAACCCACTAGTTCTGATATTGTGTTTTCATCTAAAATGCATGTTCCTAAAATAATTTCCTTGGACTTTGACCCTGACTGTGATGATGACTCTGATTTGGATGACCTTGACAATCAAATAGCTCTTATGAGCAAGCATTTTAAAAATATTTTGAAATTCAAAAATGTTGTAATCTCTAAACAAGGAAAGTCAAATTATCAAGGAAATCAAAATCCCAGACCTCATGACAGAGACAATGCCAAACACTCACATGACAATAAAAGGACCTATGACAATAACATACCTAAGACAGACGTGAAAGATGTGAAATGTCATAGATGTGGTAAAATGGGACACTATCCTAGTAAATGTCTAACTAATATTAGCAACAACAATAAGGTTAATGTGTGTAAAACGCGGGACGGCTCTAGTGATTCTGATGAAGATGAAACAGAGTTAACCCATAATGATGAGTATTGCATTTCTTTCTTTGCCAAAATTGTATATAATGATGATGATGCATGCCTACCTACTCATGAATCTGTGTTGCCTGTTAATGTTGATGTTAATACTGTTCCTTTGATTGTTGAGTGTAATCTAAGTGTGAGTTAAAGCGTTAATGTTGCCAATAAATTGAACGTGTGCGTTAGTCCAAAAGAACCAAGTAATGTTTTAGGGGACACTTCACATAACACACTTAGCGAGTCTGATGACGATTTGCCTGATTTACATGAGTTATACACGAAAATGGTTAAGAAGAGTGCTCGTCTTGAAAAAATTATAAAATCATTATCTGAGCCTATTTATTTACTTAACCAGACCATTAGGAAAAATACTGAAGATTATACTGCCCAGTGTATTGCCCATAAGACTGAGATTCAAGAATTTGCCTTAAAAATAAAAGATTTGTCTAAGAAAAATCATGAGTTTGAACAAAAATATAAGGCAACCCTTGTTGAACTAGAAGAGTCTAAGCAAAAGGTCTCAAATGTGTTTAAAAAATGTCAACACTTTGAAACCTAAGCTAAATCTTATGACGAAATTGTTGTTGGAAGCAAATTTGACTCTGAAGATAAGTCTGGCCTAGGTTTTGGAGAAATAGTGCACACCAGTAAGACCAAAGTTTCTCCTGAAAATGATACTTTGATCAAACAAGGCCAAACTTGCCAAATTGTTCAAAAAGGGGAACCTAGTCTCAATATCTCTCAAGAAAAACAGGATCAATTCAATCAACAGTTTAATTCAAATGGTCATGCCAAATATATTTGTCCACCTATTAGAGACCACAGACAAAAACTTAAGACCAGTGGCAATTGGACGAATATACCAAACAGAGCCGAACCCATCTTTAAGTACTTTAGTAATAAAGCAAAGACCAACACCCATCAGTACTGTTCTTACTACGATGTTTTTTTCCACACTCTCGAAGAATGTTTTAAGAAAAGGATATACAGACCCACCTACCTTAGCTTTAACTATTCTAGAAAAGGAAGAAATACTTATGTTCTCCCTTGACGGGCCACAAATAACTCTAGCTATAAAAAGAAAAAAGTAGGATCCAAGACTAAGAAAAAGCCATTTAGAAAGACTCAACAAATATTTTCTAAATCAAAAGGCCACAAAACAATTAAAACCTGGCCCATCTGGATTCGAAAAGATGATCTATTACCCCAACTTAAGTGCAAAATTATCATTTTTTCTTTAAAGGCACAACACACTTCAACTGGATGGTATTTAGACTCCCGATGTTCTAAACATATGACTGAGGACGAAACCAAATTGAAAAACAAGAAAAACTTCTTAGGAGGTAGTGTCATGTTTGGAGATAGTGTTTCATATCAAATCATAGGTAAGGGAACATTGAGTGAGCATGGGATTCCTGATCTAAATGATCTTCTCTTAGTTAAAGTCCTTAAAGCTAATCTCTTAAGTATATCTCAATTCTGTGATTCCAATCATACCGTTACTTTTTTTAAAAATGATTGCAAAATAATTGATGAAAAAAAAACTGTATATTGATGGGAAACAAAACTCGGGAAAATTGGTACACAGTAATTCCTAAGTCTGCTTCTTTCCATGTTACCAGATTAGAGGATTATGACCTTTGGCACAATAGATTGGGGCATATGAATTTTGATAATATCAGAAGATTAATCTCCCAAGAAATAGTTAGAGGCTTACCCAAAATTAAAAATTCTTTCAATCCAGTATGTGGACCATGTCAGGAAGGAAAAATAAGTAAATTCCCTCATAAGAAAGTTAAGGATATCTTAACCACAAAACCTTTAGAACTCATCTATATGGACGTCATGGGTCCATCAAGGACTGTCAGTTTATGTGAAAATAATTATATCCTAGTTATAGTAGACGACTATACGCGATATACTTGGGTTGCATTTATGAACCAAAAATTAGATACCTTTGGTGAATTCTTAAAAATCCTTTTGAAAATAGAGAATGAGAAGGATACCCAAGTATGTCATATTAGGAGTGACGGAGGAGAAAGGTTCAAATAATCTGGTGTTACTGAATATAGCGTATCTAATGGCTATAAACATGAGTTTAGTGCTCCCAAAACACCTCAGCAAAATGGCATCACTGAACGTAAGAATACAACATTACGAGAAATGGCTAGGGTTATGCTACACGCTAAAAGTCTTCCTAGATATTTTTGGGTAGAAGACGTTCAAACCGCATGTCATATCATTAATCGTGTATACCTTAGAAAAAATTTCAAACAAGTCCCTTATGAACTTTGGTTCCACAAAAAGCCAAACTTAAAACTTTTAAAAACCTTCGGGAGTATTTGTTATGTCTGTAAAGACAGAGAACAACTTTCAAAATTTGACACCCGACGAGAGAGGAATATTTCTTGGTTATTCCCAAAACAGTAGGGCTTTTCATATTTTTAATTATCGAACCAAAACCATTATGGAATCCTTTAATGTAAATGTAGATGATACAAGTGTCGGGAGTTGTGGCAGCCAATCTTTGCCATAATACGAGGATGAACCAAATTTTCCAATTGAACCCTTACAAGACACTGATTCACTGCCACCCGAGAATCCTTCTGTACCCACTCGAGTTTCTAAAGACCATCCTATTGAAACTGTAGTTGGTAATCCTTCTGAACCTATTGCAACAAGATCCCAATTTTGAAATGTAGCACAATTTGCATGCTTTGTTTCCCTTGAGGAGCCTAAAAATATAAATGATGCCCTTTCTGAATCTTTCTGGATCAATGTTATGCAAGAAGAACTTATCCAATTTCAGAGTCACGGTGTGTGGTATCTTGTTCCCATGCCAATAAATTTGAAGGTTATCGGCACACAATGGATTTTCAAAAACAAAACTGATGAAAATGGGGAGGTCATTAGAAATATCACAAGGATACTTGCAAATAAAGGGAATTGACTTAGACGAAACTTTTACACCTGTTACTCGTCTTGAGCCAGTTCATCTCCTCCTTGCCATATCATGTCACATGCAATTTAAATTATTCCAAATAGATGTTAAGTGTGCATTTTTTAATGGAATTTTGACTGAGGAGGTATACGTAGAACAACCCAAAGGTTTTGTAGATCCATCACACCCTGACTACGTCTTTAGGCTTAAGAAAGACTTATACAGTTTGAAACAAGCTCCCAGAGCTTGTTATGAGCGATTATCTACATTTCTAGTATCTCATGGATTTGTCTGAGGTGAAAACGATCAAACTTTATTCGTTAGGAACGAAGACAAACATGTTTTAATAGCACAAGTGTACGTTGGTGATATAATATTTGGATTCACTTGTTCTAAACAAGTTAAGGATTTTTTCGACATCATATATGCTGAATTTCATATGTCACTTATGGGTGAGATTCAATTTTTTGTAGGTCTACAAGTAAAACAATGCCGTGATGGTCTATTTATCACTCAATCCAAACACACTGCATAACTTGTTAAAAAATTCAGATTAGAAAACGATAAACCTTCTAGAACCCCACGAGTACTTCAACAAAACTCTCTAAGGATGATAATGGGGAAAATGTTAATCCTACTCTATATCGAAGTATGATAGGGAGTCTCTTATATCTTACAGCATCTAGACCCGACATTTCCTTCGCAGTTTGTATATGCGCTCGATATCAAAGTAACCCTAAGGAATCCCACTTATTAAGTGTGAAGAGAATTATTAAATATGTTAAGGGTACTTTAAAATTTGGAATTTGGTACACAAAAGATACAAATAGTTCTATTGTAGGGTACACCGATGCCGATTGGGACGGATGTTTATATGATAGCAAAAGCACGTCTGGTGCATGTTACTACGTAGTAAATAAATTTGTAGGTTGGTCATATAAGTAATATAATTGTATTTCCTTATCTAGCGCAGAATCTGAATACATAGCAGCAGGTCATTGTTGTTCACAACTATTGTGGATTAAACAGATGCTTAGAGATTATAGTTTCACAAAAAAGCATCTAACCATATATTGTGATAACCAAAGAGCCATTAATATTTCAAAGAATCCGGTGCAACACTTCTGAACTAAGCACATTAAGATTAGGCATCACTTCATCCGTGACCTTATAGAATCCAGAGAACTCATCATTGAACATCTGAATAGTCAAAAACAGCTCACAGATCTCTTTACCAAACCATTAGACAATCTACGATTTGAGTATTTGCGAACAGCTATAGGCATGATAACTCTCACTTAGTTTTCGTCACAGTTTATCATAACCTCGGTAGTATCTTGCGTATAATTGGTTATTAAGTTTTTAGGGCATGGTTGTTTAATAAATAACTAAAGACATCTCCTAACATTAGTTTATGTAGGAGACCCTTGATTCTGCACTTGTTTATGATATAATTTGTGATTGACTCTACTTCTCTACACCTGTTTTTCTCCATTTTTTACCCCATTGTATATTTGAGAAAAATGGGGGGAGAATATCTTGTGTATTTACTTGGCAATTTATATATCTATTACTTTTCTAACTCAACTAATATGCAATTTAGTGTTTACTTTTGTTATAGGCATCTCAGACCCGTTGTATAGCTTCTTATATATTTGTAGGGTATTGGTCTGTATATAGTCGAGTGATGTATTTTTTCATCTTGTTTTCGGTTCTAGGATGGAAATGGGTAGTTAGATTTTTTTGTATAGGACAACTAGGTGTAATACCCCGTATTTTTATGGCTTTTAAATTGGAAATTTATTAAATTTAATTAAGACATTAATTTAATATTAATCCAGAAATTTATTTTAAATATTTACTAGCGTGACGAGAGTTAGTAATTATTGGGAAATTGTTAAATATTACTTAATGAGTAAAGTAATATGTAGAATTGAGTTTATTAATCGAAATTAAATCGGGACGCGCCTGTATCGTGCCGGGACTAAATTATTATAATACAAACTAAATAAATTTTAAGTCGCCCGTATGGTCATTTCGAGTGCGCCAACGTATCCGGAAAGGGGTCGAGATAGTCAAAAAAGTGTACTCAGGAGTTTAGTTCGGATCCCGGGGCGTCTTTAGGCCTAACCGATACCCCGGGAGGACAATTTGGTCTTTTTCCATTTTTATTCTTAGTTAATGACGAAAATTAGGATTTAATATCAGATGTTAGGAGAGCCTTCTAGGGTTATCATTCTCAAAAGTCTGGAACGGCAGTGAGAGGAAGAAAGGAGAAAAGACTTCCAAGAATTCAAGGCCAAGAATCAAACCGATTGCACCACTCCCACCGCCAAAGCATAGATCGGAGCGAGGGGATCAAGCCTATACCGGTAAAATTCGGGGAATTAGACCTACAACCCTAAGGCAAGTATCTATCTTGTTGATTCCTAGTTGATAATTTACCCATGTTAGAATATGATTGATAAATATATGTTTTATTGAAGAACTTCATGAATTAGGAGATTTAAATCACATGTTTTAGGATTAATACATTTAATCTGGAAGCCTTGTCATATGTAGAGGATTGCCCACGAAATTGCAATGGTTTAGAAGAAAGAAATCTGGAAAAAGAGTTAGAAGTTTGGAAATTATGATGAAACTAGGGTTCTTGACAAATATGGTGAATTGGCCCTTTAATCCTATGTCTTTAATGAAATTTGTACATGCTTTACATAGAAAATCATGTAGATAAGTATATAATCATTGGTTCAATTGGTTGGGAGTTTGGGACTCGTTTATGGAGTTTTGGTCGAGTTTTAATGAGGAAACCCATAGTTAACAATGGCAAAATCTGGGCTATACCTATTCGATCGATCGATCAATCATGAATGTCGATCGATCGATCGATCCCTCCTGGAAATAGCACTATTTTTTCCCTATTTTCAAATGATTCGAGTAGGATGCGTAGGAACTTTGGAGATTAATTATAGATGTTAATGGGTCATGGGGAGGACCAGTAGGGCCTAGATAAGTTTTGATAATTGGGATTCGATAACGAGTAATGTACGTGGGATAACGGGGGTGCAAAACTTAATTAGAGATCACATATACGTAAAGCGAGGTATTTTGAGACTCGGGAAAGGTTTAGACCAGAGTGGTAGTAAGGGTATGCCTACTGTATTCACATATAGAATAAGAAACCACTTCTGGGATGGGAAGAAATTATAAGAGGGCGATAATTGAGAATAAAATAAAAGGTTAAGCATATGTAGTACTCGAGTGATACGTGCCACGTACAGAGAAAAATATTTACCATAGGTAATAGGAAAATCTAAATTAAAATTTTAGAGTTTATATATATAACTGAGTGAATGTATATATATATATATTCTTTGTATAATCATACCCGCGCTACTTGCTATCCCGGGGGTTGCCGCGCTGGGACAGTCTTATCTCGATGGGACCTTCTTGGGGGATATTGCCTGTACCCTAGAATATAGGATTTCTCGGTACGGGCTATCTGAGATTGATAGTCAAACGGTCCTAAGAGACGTGAGGGTATGTGATGATCTCTTAGTGACTTGGAACTATGCTTCGCCTCCATTTTGTGTGTTTTGTGTTACTACAGTTCGAGAGAGATTCCGAACTAGTATTTCCCTTGTATGAGCGATACGGGGATATGATAGCAGAGTATGTCAGCACCATAGATTTATGTGGGGTGCCGAGTAATATTATATAGGCAATTGATATATGGATTTTTATACTTAGAACTTATTCTACTGTGCGTGTAAGTAGTAATAAATATATAACTACTCCCAAATCTAATAAGTGCTTGAAATCCGACTGAAATGCCGAGTTAACATAATTGATTTATAAATTCTTGAAACGTTACCCCATTTAAATAAATTGAAATCATTTATGTCCTGAGTTAGGCGTAAGGGAGGAGAAATGTGTTAGTTTGGATATTTTAGTAGTACGATAGGCGTGCACACGAGATGAGAGGTGAAATTTTTCAAGAGAGTGTTATGCACTAACATGACTGTCTTATTACAGTAAGCGTTTTAAATAATTACTAAAACATTTTAAAAGCTATTTTATACTCGGGCTCTCACCCCCTTCTTGTCATTTCTTCCTTCTCTCTTGTGTGTGTGTGTGTGTATATATATATATATATATATATTACAGGTTCCCATCCACAGAGGCGCCAGGTGTAGATTCCATGGACTCGATATGCTGCAGCTTATGTGGAAGTTACAGGTCTTTACAATAGACGACCTCACCTTTTATTCAGCTCATGTTTTAGTTTCTCAGTAGACAGGGCATGTGTTGCCCATTTCCTATTTTCAGTTTAGATTCATTAGAGATTCTATTTCTATTTATGATTTATGTATTCGGTACTTATGTGGGATTTATTTCTTTGGTCATGTTGACTACGTTGTGGAATTTTACTTGGTTTGAATAATCTAGTTGACATTTTCATATGCATGGTTTTTTTAAATTATCTCTCATATTATTCATATTGGGTTTTAATCTAAAAAGGTTTCCATTATGGAATTTAATAAATAAAAATAAAGTTATAATTTTGTTTTGACATCTAGCTTAATTATGTAGGGTGTTTTAAACGGAAAATTTTAGTTTTTCGACAGTGATGCTAAGAATGAACCAGCTGTTCACCTGGATTTAATTTAATAAATGACTGATCACCCAAAATTTAATTTGGCGGGGTATCACACTAGGATTTTTCATTTTTCACCCACGAGTTCAGAATACTCAAGGGAAGTTTGTCTCAAATATCCAAATGGGGAGATTGAGAACACACTATATAATTTACTTACTTGTGTCTATATTACATAGGAGTTCCAACTAGTTTGGATATTAAGACAAAGTAAGTTGGTTTTCATGAGTTGCTCTATCTCTCAAAGGTTCAAGAAGAATGAAGAAATCCAGTCCAAGAAAATCTCATGATCAACCTAAAGGGAAGTTAATTCTACCTTTCACCACTATAGGACACTTACTCTGCATAGTTTTTTTTATTCCTATGTGTATATGTGGGTTTTAAACATTTTAACTAATTTTTAAATCAATTTAATTCATCAACAACATTTTTTAAAACATTTAAAATATTTTTTAAAATTATTAAAATTTGGTTTTTAAAAGTGTTGGGGTTAAAAGTTGTATTATATAAAGTATTTTAATTCATTAGAAGTTAGCTTGGGTAGGATCTCAAAGTGCTAGAGACTTTAAGGGGAGTTTGTAATTAATTTTAAAACACGCGTTTTGCAACCAGTTTTCATCGTACACGCATTGGCTCCTAAATTTGTCAATTTGTGTTTTCTACAAGACACATTCCCCACATTTAATCTCAGCCCTTGGGTGATCTTTATCAACGACATGCATGTGTTTATTTTCAATCCATGTGTTACTGTTTAACCAATGAGATTAAGTTGTTAGCACCGCTCGTTGTAAACCATTAGATTGGCAGTCAATAAGTCAAACTCAATCTCAGCCGTAGGATTGCCCAAGACATTTGAGATCCTTCCACAACCAGTATAAAAACTCTCTTAGTCTTAGCCATTTGAGACTTTTGACATTCGTCCATCCTGATAGAAAAAAGATAGAGTAGAGAGGGAAGAGAGATAAGGGAGAAGAGAGAGGAAAATAAAAGAGAGACGAGAGAGAGAAGAAACCCTAATCTTTATATCCTCACACCTCTGAGTGATTTTCCTTCACCCAAACACCATAACCTTCAACGTTACATATATCAGAAACCTAAACCTTGAGAGATAGATCCATTATAAGGTTTCTATGAGATTGGTGTTGGGTTTGTTCGATATTTGAAGACCTCTTCAAGTCTAAGTTTATCTCAGAGCTCATCTCTAAGAAAATATCGAGTTTCACTGTTGAAACTTGAGATTTTCTAAAAGAGAATATCACACGCTTACTTTTTATTCTCTTTTTGAATCTTTTATTTTAGATCCATTATGTTTCAAAAGATTTTGAAAAATAAACTTCTATTTCTTTAAGGTTAAATCAGATCCTTAAGACGTTTGTGTCTCTTGAATCATATTTCACATTTTGTGAAATAAAGTTGTACAAAAATAAATCGAGACACATAGGACATTGGCTAGTTTTAAAAGCAAGGTTGTTTTTCAGATCTGATCTTGATAAGAGGCTTATTTAACAAAATGATTTGAATTAGATTTTTCATGTCATATAAAACCTATTGAGTCATAGGAACTTGTCTGTATAAATAATTTGAGAGGGTGAGTTGCATAAATTTGCATTTAGTACATCTCACAAACACATTCTCACACACGAATACTTAGTCATAGTGGTTCTGTTTGAGAAACTTGGATATTGAAAGAGTTTTTGGAATCAGAAGTCAAAGAAAAGTAGATCAAGAAAAAGGTAAAGAAGCAATCAGAAAAGATCAGTTCTAGTCAGAAAACCTTTGGAGTGGAGTAGCTCATGTAGTTATAACTCTGAACTTAGATTTAGGATCTTTGTGTGCTTGCTTAAGTGTTATAACTTGATTCTTTATTTTAGTGAATTTTTGATTTATTCAGTAGAGGGCACCGTGGATATTTTTGTTGTGATTAGTACTGTATGTTGGACTTAATAGATGGTGTTTAATTTCTAAAACCTTAAGTAATCAACTACCAAATCTAGACTACATATTCAGAAAATAATTTTGAACACATCTTGTGTTTTTATTCGAAAAGAGTTTTGTCCAAAAAGTTTATTCGGAGTTTACTCAACTAA